>FR989862.1:7897500-17897500 GCA_905404145.2 Biston betularia | reverse complement strand
TTATTTTTTATTGTGTATGTGGGCTGGTGTATCTATAAATGACTCCGGTTGGCGGAAAATGGTATAAAGGTGGCAGTCGACCTCCGCTCACTCGCGGCTCCACGGTCGTCAGGTAAAACCATACTAAGCAGCTATTTTGCAAGTAAATTAAACGCACAGGTGAGGTGATAAGTGAGCGTGTACGTTTTTACAACTTTATAGAAAGGCGGGAAATTATTTCCTTTCACTCTTCAGTGATTTACACAGGTTATGTACGAGTGTATATTCTTTAACTCGTAATTTAAGCAATAATACTTTCAGCATAATACCGTCACACACTAATCACACGCAAACGAAAGTATTCATTATTTTATTGTTGCTTTGTTATTGTTTTTATAATTTAAAATAAATAATATAAATAAAAAGAAAAATAAATATCACAGGACATTACACACAGCGCCATCTGACCCCAAACTAAACAGAGCAGTGCTATGGAAGACAGGTAACTGAATACTTAGATACTTTTTTTTGTAAATACATACAGTACACCCAGACACAGAACAAACATCGATGTTAGTGACACAAATGTTAGTCCTGAGTGGGAATCGAACACACACCCTTCAGCTCTCGAAGCAGACATACTACCAATGAACCAATAGGGCTGTCAATAAATATGTAATATGTACAAAGAATTCATTGAAATGTATATAAATGTTAGAGGTTTGCAAAGGTGCGTTAAAAATCACATGGTAGGTACATGGCACCTAAAAACAGTTGGGATTTCCGTAAAATAAAAACAATATTCGAGCAGGGTATGACAGAAACATGCATCAAACTCGCCGGAATATCAAACATATCTGTCTTACTTTATTTAGTTTGTAAAACCACTACCGCGAACGTGTCATTGCGGCGCGCGGCGTAGTAACTATCAATATTTCGATAAATTTGATGAATCGACACGTTGTCGCGCTCCGCGTGTGAATGAAGAAGTTTCGTAACCTTTTGCAACTAAAAAAAAAGGTGAGCTCAGTATGTCACATGATTTTATCTACTACTCGTCCAAATAGTGAGGTACCTACATGCAAAATTTCACCCAGATCCGTTGAGTAGTTTTTGCGTGAAAGAGTAACAAACATCCAACCATCCATCGAAACTTTCACATTTATAATACATATTATATTAGTAGGATTAGTAAGGATAAGGATATATATCGTAAGACATTACACACTGCGCCATCTGACCCCAGACTAAGCAGAGCTTGTGTGATGGAAGTCAGATAACCGATAGAATACATAAATACTTCTTTTTTGTAAATGCATACTTATAATACGTACAGAACCCCCATACACAGAACAAACATTTGTTGATATATAAAATGTTTGACCTGAGCGGGAATCGAACGCACGCCCTTCAACTCTTAAAGCTGATATACTACCAATGAGCCAACAGGGCTATATGACAGATGAATTTGTAGTAGTCAAATAACAAGAAATAATACATATAAAAACTGTACTTGCCGGCGTGAGTACCAGAAGTATCGTTATCGACCTACTTTTCTTAAGCCATTTATCTGTATTTCCTCCGATAGTGTGTCAATGGTTTCCAAAAAGCAATACAATGATATTTACCGTTGGCCAATCAACGCCGACGGCGAGACGTGTGGGTCCACTGAGCACAGGTGCTAACAGCCCGAAACTAGAAGATACCGCTACATAACACCGATTACTGCTAGAGATGTGCTCCAGCTCGCTCTATCGACATGAGTTCAATCGATAGCATAGTCGATATCGTACACGCCACGAGCGAATATCTACATGTTGTGTCAATCAAAACCCTCGTGTTTATTTTGCTCTGCGGTATACAAAGCTCGATCCACAGCTATTTGCACGATGCAAATAATCCCTCTACTGCACACAGGTTGTCTCTCCATCGTATAATATTGGAGAAATAACATTTTCTCCACTCTAGAACTCGTCTACCTGACCAGTTGTTGTTTTTTCGAAACCTACAGTTTATTTAAACTAAATAGCTAAGATGGATAATTAAATATATACTTACTTATCCGTGACATATTAAGTTACACTACAGTTCTGTATACCTATGCTACGACCGTACGCGTGTGCCCCTTTTTGTTAGTCCAGGGAAAATCGGCCACCGGCCCTGAGGCGGGCAAGGAAGTTATGTGGGACTCTCCGTTATAATGAAAGCATACCCACTAAAAACACTGGAGTGTTCCAACTCGGCGCTTTGTGTTGAAGCTGCGGGCACGCTTTTGCACTGTTCCGCGGCTTCGACAGCGCTTTTCCTCAAGGAATCCAGCGTCCGGACGCCCGTGTTCTCTCTTCTACTCGGTTAAATGCGCGGCGCGAGATTCACCATACATATATGGTAAAGACTTTTTTCTACGAGGACGCGAGGCACCGGGGGTTGCCCTGCTTGCCACCCACTAAGGCCACCACTGGTCAAGACAATATCTTCGAGCACAGCTGTACATGCACGTTTATTTGCCTCCGCTGATGCGGCCGTGTTGTACTATGGAAACACCACGTCATTCGTAGTTGATTGTAACGGACATTTTGCAAAACTTCTCATTTTTTAACAATATTTTCAAAATACAAATGAAATTTTAATAAACATGAAGGTTAGACTCAAACAGGTTCTCGGTTTAACAAGTTTTCGTCACAAGTTAGCCTTAATAGTCCGTGTTAATTGCCGTAGTACATGTGAAATAATCCATTAACAAAACTTGATAGCGTTATTTTATACCATACTTGCCGTTACTGTTTTAGAAATGTTGGCTAGTGTTGCCGCTTTCTCAGTTTGAGGCAGTTGTTGCAAAATGAGCAGATTTGCATTGTTGCGATGAAGTTTGCCGACACTCCGGGACGTGCGGTGCGTGCTGGTGGTGCTTTTGGGGGGGTTACACTTTACAGCATACATTTTATAGAACTTTTATGAGGTTTATATTTTCAATTAATTAATTATTTATTTATCTGTTTTTAATTTAATATTTTGTGTTTATCCATTCCATTGCCAGATTCCATTGGAGAATACCCATTCGGGTATTGATAGTATGTCTGCTCCAAGAGCTGAAGGGCGTGGGTTCGATTCCCATCCAGGATAAACATTTTGTGGTATAAACAAATGTTTGTTCTGTGTCTGGGTGTTATGTATTTATTGTAAGTAGGTATATATACAAAAAAAAGTTTTTAAATATTCTATCAGTTATCTGACTTCCATAGTACAAGCTTTGTTTAGTTTGGGGTCAGATGGCGTTGTGTGTAATGGTCCTACGATATTTGTTTTTATTTCCCCATTTAACGGTTCGGTTAACGGTTAACAATGAAAGTGGAATCAAATTATTATTGAACGAATATTCACAACACAAATGACATTTTTTTAAATATACAAGTAAATAAACGAAACACTCTCGGATGGTATAAAACATCGCTTGTCCATTGCTACGATACTAGTTAACCAGAACTTTGAGTAACAAACCCATATCGCTGCTTTGGTGCTCATTACTTTAAGACTTCCGATGGTGACTCTCAGAACCTTCTAAACCGAAACAGTTTTGTTTACACAACTTGGCGGCAGTATATCTGGTATAACTAGAAACCCTCTTGTTAAGGACATCTGATAGGTAAGACGTTCTATCTGTTTTCTTATCCCATGGTGAAATATTATTAAGTACGATTATAAAATCACAAACATCAAATTTGTGCGTGTAAACTTTCCTTACAGTGAATAAAAAACCGATTAAGTCGAGTTCAATGTAGAACTTTATAAAAATAGTTTAACTCTCGATATGTCTTCTCGTTCATCTTTGCTATTATTTACTGTTCGTTTTGTTGGTTTGGTTCGCACTGAGCGAACAAACAAAAATGTGTTGACTTCAAACATTTGTTATTATTTAACTTTCTTTTTTTCAAGTTGGTCCGCCGGGATATGATGCCAAAGGTTAAGGACCCACTTTTCCTTGTCATATTATTCTGAGAACCATTTCGTTAGGAAACCTTAGTAGTATAGTACTTTCTAGTTCTACTCGACTGGCTAGCTACCAGCCTCTAGTTGGAAATCTACCGCCGAGCAGGTGCTTGAGATCCTCTTTCCATGCCAGGCTAGGTGTATTTTAATAACTTTAATTATCTGTTTCTTCGCATCAAGTGAGCTGTGGTCGAACACTAGCCTGTCCACAAATATATGTTTGGAAACCAAGCCGGCTGCTGATGAACACTTGAAATTAGGCATGTTTTCTTGCGGTACCAAATGTTTGTAAGAGGAACAGGTTTTAATTACGATTAAGTTAAAAAAATAGTGTAGATTGTTTTCCGCCAAAATATCCTGTGTTCAATGCGGTTCCTTCTAAGTCTTCTGTTATTGTGATAAGGTGCAAATTGCAGTTGTAGAACGTTGTTCCTCGACTTGATCTTGAAATAAAGTAAATTAATATCGTTATGTTACGTAGGCGATGTTTAATTTGTTTAACGTTTGTGATACGGCGGCGACGAAATGATTGATAACTACACTTAATCCGTAGGCAGCACTATAAAGATGTCAAAACACGGAAAACAAATAAAGTACCTAAATATATTATACGTAGAATTATAAAAACTATTGTGCACGCCAGAAAAAGAAAAAATATACAGAAACAAAAGGACCTTATGAGCCACAAGTGGTGGCCCTAACGCTACAAGCAACCTCTTCCAGATAACAAGATATGAAAAACAGGTTATTGGCTTTTTTATGGTTGACAAGCTAGGTGTTTGACCACAGCTCGCCTGATATTAAGTGGCGGTATGGTGGAAAATGGCAAAGCACACCTAGCCCGGACTTGACGGTGGTAGCTAGTCAGCCGAGTACTAGAAAGGACAATACCACCAAGCTATGGTTTCCTCACGATGTTTTCCTTCACCGGCAGCTCAAACTCATTGTCGGGGCTTGAATCCACGCCTTTCGGCTAGTGAACCAACCGTGCTAACAGCACAACTATAAATCACTTACATTTGTACAATGGTCGACGTAATCTTTTTTATGATACAGTTATTCACGATATCAGATTTATGTATATAAGAAAAAAGTTGATTGTAATTTTGTAATTAAAATAACCCCCTTTCAGCTTAACATACACTAAGATTACAGCCCTGTATAAATAACCTACAAATTAGACAATATCACAAAAATAACTCAAACAACAAACTACATCAATAAAAAGATAACACAGACGAAATGGCGGGCAAAACGCAAGCCTATTAAAAAAAAATGCTTTTATGCACCGATCTATTTTATCGAATAAACTCCAGAGTGAAGTGCGAAAGAAGAGAAACGAGTTTTGGCGGGAACGCGGGAAGAGTCGTGTCGCTCCGTTGTATTTTTTTCCAAAACTTGTGTTTTGTTGAGTGTTTATGCATAAAAATGGTGGTGTTTTATTCATAAAGTGCCGAATTACATGCGTGAGTGTGGGAAAATGATATAATGTGGTGAAACATGACTTTTCGTGGTGCTTCCAAAACTCCATCGAAGCTTTATAGTAAAGTCGCCACTACTTTACTAAAGCATGACTGGACTTGACTGACACAGACTGGACTTGACTAAGACTAGACTTTGACTATAACTAGCTACGAGGACACTTATTTAACTTTTGTAACTTGAAAAAATATAAATACTTGACACTGGCAAATGCTAAAACGCGACGCCAAAACAAAAGAAAGAAGAAGAGAAACGTCACCGCAATTACTGGCGATGGCATGAATTACAAATAATACAGTGGATCGGGTTGCGAGTTTAAGTTAAATACAGTGTAAAACGTTCATCGGGATGAGATTAATCCGGTATTTTTTTGTAAGACCAACACCTCCCGCGAGTTCTGATTGGTAATCCTAGACAGATTGGACGTATTTTGTTTCACTTAAGCAGGCCTTGTGGAAAAAAAAATGTGATAGAGTAGAGGAACATGCCATATGTATAATCACATTAACAAATATGAAACTATAATGAAAACAATTTATACATGTGCGCGGATGACAATAGAACCAGCAGCGCAGACTAGTTTCTTAATGAATTTCGCAGATACTAATTAAAATGATACCTAAAATGAATGTTGACCATTCATAGGTCGAGTGGTATTCGCCTTTCATATGGTTTCGGTTAAAAGCTATTGTGTTCTTCACACAGCAACTTTGGCGACTTTTCAATGGAAACCAAAATAACGTTGTTTTTTTTTTTATGAGTAAGAGGTATTTGTATTGTTCAAAAACTCTCTTATTTCAAAAGTGTACCAAAGGAAAACTCGAATTAGCTCGCTTTCTAAAGTGAGTAACATTCAATACATGATTAATTTAATATAGTCGTATCTTTTTTTTTTTTTATAATAGATAGGCTTGCGATTGACCGCCATCCCGCCTGATGTTAAGCGAAGATGCGGTCTACGGTGGAGCACGCTCGCCTAGAAGAACACTCACTCACTCACTCGCGACTTGAAGGTACCCAGACTATATTCAGTGGGGAACACCCACTCAGGCAGCAGAAACAAATTATTATCTATAATAATTTCGAAGTTTCGACATCCTAGTTCGAGGAAGTAGGTTCGAATCCCACAGCACACACCTTTGTCTACTGTTAGTTATGTGCGTATTACCGCTGACTTCGTCGGTGAAAGAAAACATCGCGAGGAAACATGTCTAAGAGTTTTTGAAAGATGTCTGAAATTTGCCAACCCGCACTTGGCCAGCGCAGTGGACTACGGTCTTACGTAATCAGAAGAGACTCGCACCAAACAGTGAGACAGTTTATAAGTTTGTAGTTTCTTGTCAAGCTTTTTTGATGGTCTTAATTCAAAAAAGTTAGTTAAGTTATCTGATCGAATACTTAAATATTGATTTTTTTGTAAATTCATAGGTACTTATTATAACATTGTGAAATGAATGCAATAAATACAGAACAGAATGGAGCAAATCATGGAGCAGACATACTACCAATGAACCAACAGGGTATCCCCTATAAATAAATATGTAGAAAGATCTCTTTAGCAGGAGGTCGCGTGCAGAGGTACCACCACAGTGTCTGACATTTCAATCAATGGTTTACGCATCTCTATATTTCGGTTTGAAGGGTACTGCAGCGATATCACAGGGTTATTGAGACTAACCAACAAATATCCCAAAAGTAGTGAACGCTGATGCTTCGATGCCATAAACTATGTTTTGTTATTCATAGTTGTGGGTACCGCTGCAATGGTCTTGGGTAAGTTACCCCTTACTATCAGGAGAGCTTTTCGTTTGTCACATTAATTTTATACAGAAATCGTAAACAACTCATTATTTTATACATAAATCGTTCTGCAACACAAAAATCGCTGATGTCTTTTCACTCGGCCCACCGCCGCTGAAAATGACCTCGTTTTGCAGTTCTCATACTCTGGGCCCGTTCGCGAAATAAGAAGTGCCAAAGGAATTATAAATGTAACAACTGTTGCCATTGGGGCGAAGTTCGAGTACGTAATAATTAAACAGTTCGCTTGCTGCCCTCGTTTTGAACCGACACTAAGTAATGTTGTGTGCGGTGTTTGAGAATTAACGTTTATATTAGCTTCACAGATGGTCACTTAAAGCTAAATGTACAATGTACATACATACATTCATAGATAATAAACTGTAAGATCTTTTGTTTGTAGTAGATTGTTATGTTACAAAGCATCAGCCGGTCTGGTTAATTAATTTTAGAGATATTAGCTCAGTGGTTAGCGCTGTTGGTTCACACCGAAAGGTGTGGCTTCAAACCCCGACAATGAACTTAAGCCGGCGGTAAACATCGTGAGGAAACCAAACCATGGTGATAAATTGAAAAACTGTCACCGAGCAGCCTCACTTGAGAGCCAGTTACTTTCTAGGCTAGGTGTCTTTACTCTATTCGATCACACCGTTACTAAAGGTCAGGACAGCTGTGGTCAAACAACTAGCCTGTCAATTTCATATAAAAAAGAAAATAACAAAAAAATATTAATAATTAACATTTCCACCTGACCTCAAATTAAGCAACTTTTACTTTGAGGACCACATAGATTAAATAGTTTTTTTAATACAAACAAAACACCCAGACAGAACAAATATCTATGTTTGATACAAAAACAATATGATCCATATTTCTGTGACAAGTTTAAAAAAATACCTTAGTCGATTCATTTTAAGGATGTAAAATCTTCGCTTTCATTTTAGAAGAACTTCTATGGAAGTTATCTGCATTTCAAATTTCACCATTACAACGTGAAGAAATGACAAACAAACATTCATAAATGGAAACAGAAAAAAAAACAGCTTTACCATTATTAGTGTGATGGTAGAGCCAAGACAATCCGCCTGTTAACCTTGGAACTGAGCTTTAAGAAGTACAAAAGTCATAAAACATCCCCTTTGTAATCTGTATGTCTATTAAACTGATGTCATGGCTGGATCTACTAGCATTAGTACAGGTTTGAAACTCCGCATTGTCACGGCTTCGTGTCCTACCTATTTATTGTAATGAGTAGTAACATAATAATATAAGTACATAATTACATTCACAGGCAAATGTTTCGAAAACAAAAGCCCCGAAATCGCTAACGCGTGACCGACCGTCGCAATCCAACTGCTAAAGTACGAAATATAGGCACCTACCTAAGGCATCGTCTATACTAGAGCGAACGATACGCTTTCCTGATGGTAAAATATAACGCATGTCCACGACCATTGCATCAATAACTTTGAGTTGCAAAACAAAGTCCGTGGCTTGGCGCTCATTACTTTGAGACTTTCGATGGTTAGTCTTAACAGCCCAGTAATTTCACTAGCTGCAGTACTTTTCAAACCGGAATACAGTAAAGTTTATACATTACAGCTTGGTCGCAGAATATCTTGTACTGCGGTGGTACCTACCAAGACGACTTCCTGCTAAGGAGATCTACCACCAAGTATAAGCTTATTTTTGGGATTTGTATCCACGCCCTTCGGCGTGTGAACCAACCGCGCTAACCCCGATTTCACACGGGTGCAATGTAGATAATAACTTAGTACATTATTTTGATCTATCTCGTAAGTTTTAGCCACCATTTGCAACGTAAGCGCACAAAAACATGGCTTTTACGACATTACATTTAAAAATCTTTAAAATTCTCGGGTTTCTCTATTACAATAGAAATCGCTCTGTCCATTGATAGAAACTGCGACTTAAAAGATCTAAGCGCACAGACGGCGGGAAGCGACTTTGTTTTATACCAAATGGTGTTGCACAGTCGCTATCTCTTACCACCAGGAGATCGTTTCGTTTGATCAATTCATTCAAATTCGACCCACTATCGCAAGTCAGCACGCTGCTTTATGCATAGCTGAGCAACATTATAATAAAAAAAGAGTTATCTTAGATCTACTTACTTGTGTCTCAAATCTGTATTGTTCGTGCAACCGGCAGCTTTTTGCTGTCAATGAACATGTATTAAGTGGCCTACGCACCGCATATTCCGCTAACAGTGAACCTAAAATGGCGCTTCCAATACTGAAGCTTGCACGCTAGAAACGAAAGCTTTTTTACAATACAAAATAATATTTTATTTTCAACACTAATGTTGCAAGTACATCTAACAGTGTGTTTCAGCCTCGCTTCAGAGTCATTTCCATTACAGGCTAGGTGTGTTTTCAACCACAGCGTCACTAAACATCAGATGAGCTGTGGTCAAACACCTAACCAAAAAAAGTCAAATTTCAAGTTATATATATTACAAAATGTCAATATAAAAATGAGACAATATTTTATTTAATATAATTAGGCACATGTCAATGTCATGATATAATTATGTCAATATAATATATAAACAGAAAAAAGTATAGAGAACAAAAGAACCTTATGAAATAGTGCCACAAGTGGCGGCCTTATCACTAATGTAATATAATAAAATGTCAATAAAAATTGAAACCACATCCTGCATCGTATATAGCAGAGCTAGTACCAAATTATCTAACAGGGCAACTAAATATTTTTGCACATCACTGCTTGCCTATTAATAAGTTACCGTTTTCCCCCGTAAATATTCAACATATTTTGGGTACTATGTTATATTACACAACTTCTATATATAGGTATAGAAGGTATGTAATATAACATAAACGCGGCAACATTTTAGGCATCTTGCTAAGTATGGGGAACTTAACAAATATGTATGAGTGTAGGCGAACAAGTACATTGCACTCGACGGCTCGCGGCGAAACCGCGGTGATACATCCTTGACTTTTCAATAAAAATGTCAAATCCAGTTTGACAGCTGAATAGTAGTGTCCGCTATACGTAGGCGTGTATACAAAGCAAAGACGGAACTTTATTAGGAAGTTTAGTGAGTAACTGTATCTTGAATACTAGCTAGCGTCTACTTCAAGGTTTGGCCTCCGCGAGCCAGCATCATGTTGGAATTGGTTTTCAATAACATGAGTATATTCATGTCATGCTGCATTTGATATCTGTCAAACGCTAGACGGCAGTCAAATTTTTGGCGTTAATGCGAAATGTCATGTTGCATTTCATTAGTTTCCAATACTTGTTTTCTTTCGAGTATTTATAAATACTGGTGTTTTTATAATAAAGTGCTTAATTATACACACAAGAGAGGGCAAGTGACGTAATAGGTTAAACTATTATTATTATGAACATATTGTCTTGTTTCCAAACTTCGTAGAAGTTTCTAGCAACTACAATTTTACTCGGGCATGGGTTGGACTCGACTGTGACTTACTTTATATATGACAGTGTTAAAAATTTACTTTCACTTGATGTAAACATGTGACATTTAGAAAATGTCAAATACTTGACACTGGTAAAAAGCTTCAAAAGTGATGCCAAAAATAATAATAAAACAATTAATAGCGTGTCACGAAGCTATTCAGCCCTGTTGGTTCATTGGTAGTATGCCTGCTCCAAGAGCTGTAGGGCGTGGGTTCGATTCCCACCCCGGACAAGCATTTTGTAATATGAAAACAAATGTTTGTTCTGTGTCTGGGTGTACTGTATGTACTATAAGTATGTATTTACAAAAAAAACTATTTAAGTATTCTATCAGTTATCTGTCTTCCATAGTACAAGCTTTGTTTAGTTTGGGGTCAGATAGCGCGGTGTGTAATGCCCCACGATATTTATTTATTTTATTTATTCACAAATATTGCACATTTAACGTCAGTTAAATAAAGATTCATATATTTGTGAGTCAAAACTATAGGACTAGGTTTGCCTATAGTTTTGAACACTAAATTTGGGACCTGCCTTGAGCCAAGAGCTAAATTAGCTGGAAAAAAACTGGGCATCTTGCGAAAATTTAGGCAATATTTCACTGAATAATCAATTCAAACAAAAATTATTTCAATAAATCTGTAAATTTTCTACAGGATTCATTTCGGATGTGCTACTGAACTGTAACTTCCTACAGGACAAGTAGAAATGCGACCCACTACCACCCATACATAGTGGGATTTCCTACAAGCTTTGCAAAACACAAAGATCGAAAAAATATGCCTCTTGTTTCTCGGAAGGCGCAAACAGATGTTTATTAGCATCGGACCCAATGGTCAAACGCACACGTGTGTGAATTTAACAAACAACCATTCGTTATTCTCTTCGAAGACATTGAATATTTGTTGGTGTGTAAAAGGCACATTCACTTGACCTTGATTACATCGGCTCCTGTGCTGTCCGCGCCTTAAATAGCAGGTGGTACACAAGTGCTCGAATGCAATACCTGCTCACAGTCACAGTCCGCGATTTCACATGCAACGCATCTATTGGAGGTCATACGTTGTCCGGGATAATTACAATGATATAATTATTAGATGCATCAAGGACTCTAGCAATATTTTTTGAACAAAATAAAAAATCTTAAATCAATACTATTTATACAAAAACTTAATCTAAAAGTCCGTCAGTGGAGGGATATGTGGCTAGAATGCTGGCAGCATAGGGACTCTAGCATATTTTTATAGCGACGATAACTCGGTGGTTATCGCTGTTGGTTCACATGCCGAAGGGCGTGGGTTCAATGCCCAACAATAAGCTTGAGCTGCCGGTGATGGAAAACATCGTGTGGAATCCATAGCAAGGTGTTAGGGTACTTTCTAGTACGCGGTTGGTTACCTACCTTTAAATTGAAAATCTGTCGCCAAGCACCTAACAGTGATTACCATCTTCGACCACTGTGTGGGCTGTGGTCAAACATTAAAAAAAAAGATATATATATATATATATATATTGACTAGAAATCCGTAGACGACGACGACGGTAAACGAGAGTTAAATGTATGGAAAAGCAGTATTAATTTACTCTCTCTCGCCAGGGCGTTGGCTCACTTTCCAAACATTTTATATCGTTTATCGTACGTAAACACCGCAAATTGATATGCTACATCCTCAATGTAGTAATTAAATGGGTATATACCTATAGTATGTCTATATCAAAACACCATTTTCTAGCCTCGGTTAACTTAGTCGCGGAAGGTCATGGCAATTTGCAAAAAAAACTTTAAAATTTTTAATACATCCTTTTACTTTAAAAAATATCTCTAAATGTATGAAAATGAAGATCGATAGAGTGACGATAGACATAGGACAGCTGGCGGTGGAAACGAAAAGCTGAAGATCGGGCTGAGTGACGTGTCTTGGGAGAAGCCTATGTCCAACTGCTGTGAACTACAAAAGATGATGATAAACGTAAACGACTGAATAGAGGCTAACTTAAATTGATATAAACTTTAATACGTTTTGGTATAGAATGCTTGATTATAATGTTTTCGCGAATTCACGTACTAGTTCCTCTGAACTAAACATGAAAACCCACGCAACAATACTCGATTGTATATTCGGCAAACTTAGAACCGTTGACACAAATAAAACAAAAACTAAACAAATTCAGTGGTTAATCCTTTGCAACATATAATTTTTTTCGAAATCGATCGAGCGAATTTGAATAAATCAACAAAAGTTGTATACCTACTACATTGATAATACATTGATGGTATTTTCGTTTACTCCAAAACCTCGCTGTTTCATTGGAGCAGTGCGTTTAGTTGGCATAAGGATTATGGAGTCGATTTTTTAAATTGTAAATTGATACATTACTAGCTGCGCCCCGTGGTACTTTTATGTTTTCGGAATAAAAAGTAACCTATGTGCTAATCCAGAGTTTTAGCTACCCCTATACCAAATTTCAACCAAATCCGTTCAGTAGTCTTTACGTGAAAGAGTAACAAACATCCATCCATCCAAACTTTCACATTTATAATATTAGTAGGATTACTTGTCTAAATGCTATAAACATGTTTGTGTTTTCTGTAAACTAATTTTATTATTTCTAATTTTGTTAAGTTAGCCGACACTGGAACGACAGAAATAGATTTAATAAAGATACCGTTCACAAACAAATAAAATGATTATATCACTACAATTGACAAAGCTGTGTTACAACACCGATTTACTTGGCTGTTTAGCATTCGTACCAACAATACTGTCCGAGCACGCGGCCTGGTTGGCGGAATTTCAACACTAACGATCGACTTCAAATAATAAACAATAAAGTGTTACAAATACAGCCACCATAACCGACCGTGTACGTTGGGAAATAGAAAAGCCGATCTGTCGGGAAGCTACGCTGTAGGGTTGGCAACATTTTCCATGTCCGGACCCACTGCAAGCCTCGTCTCATTGTGAGAAGGGAATGCAATATTCCATCTTGCTGGGCAAGTGTGGGTTTGCAGACTTCACACATTCGCAAACACTTGATACATCAGAGTAGTTAATACTCTCAGAAATGTAGGTTTCGTTTTTGTTAAATTATAATACTTATTTTGTGAGAATTAAAGTTATGTCGGCTTCGAACAAACTTTGGATGGTGTTATTTTAATACATGTTATTCATAAAGTAACATTGTATGGGGCTGCCATTATAAATTACGTTAAAAATAAATGTGCATACGTATTATTATTGTAATAATTAATAAAAATTAGGCAGTAGAAGAAATATTCTTGATAGATTAAGATCTTCAAAATAGCTCTAACGATTGTGATGAAATTCTCATCTCAGCGAAACCCCATTTTTCCGATTTTTTTTGCTTTGTAAAGAAACCATAACGTGGCGGTAGGGTAATTTCTAGCTACCACCCTCAAGTCTAATACCTGCCGTTTAGCATCTAACTGTGTGTTCCGGAGCCAGTTACATTACAAGCTAGGTGTGTTTACCATCTTCGACCACACCAGCACTTAATATCAGCTGAACTGTGTCATAACACAAAGCCAATCACAACAAAAATCTACTCCTTTATACTAAACTAAGAACAAAACTTCTCTCCGTGTTGAGAATTTCCTCTGCTGGAAGCAACATTCCCTATAACGTACTAGTACATTGAACTGGAAATTCCCACAAGTTCTATCTGTGGAAACTATTCAGTAGTACCTGCTAATGGGAATACCATAAAATGAGGCCACGCTTCTGGCAACCCCAGACCTGTGAAAATAAAAAAGATACAACACTTATACATATAGACGCGAAGACTGAATCAAGATCCGATTAAGTAGGTTAAATAAACTCGCCTTTTTTCATGAGTATCCAGTAATGATTGATAACGCGAAAACAATAAAGTTTCACGTAGTTTATTAAGGTACGTACTCGTAGAAGTCGATGTCATCGTCCACAGCGGTTTTCAGACTTTTTCCTTTACTTGGGATATAAGACTGTTTCTTGCTAAATATCATGATTCTAGGTCAACGGGAATTATAATACTCATTATATGTATTTTGGTTTTGATTTCCTCGCGAGTGTCAAAATATGAGGTCTAACTCAAACTAACTGGAAATAACTGGAAAAATATCAACGTTATGAATTTATGAAATACGTTATGTTTCAGTTTGACTGCAGTTAGCGAAATTACTGGGCTTTTGAGACTAACCATCGAAAGTTTCAAAGTAATGAGCACCAAAGTAGCGATGCCCTGGACTTTGTTTTATTACTCAGTTCTGTGTATCGCTGCAATGGTCATGAAAAGGCGTTATCTCTTACCATCTGGAGAGCGTCTCGTTCGTCTCATTATTTTTCACATGAAAAAAACTAAAAATCAATCAATAAAAAGTCACGTGTATTTGGTTCTATCTTACCTACATACAGTAATGTATTTTTTTTTTGTAAGAAACATGGATAAACTGACTGGCAGACGAAGCATTTGTAGGTTGTAGTCTCGTCGAATACGGAGCCCTGAAATATCATCTTTGCTCAATAGCTCAAAAAAATACATCGCAATAGTTTGTACTGCTGTAACAATGATAGCTCAGTAGTTAGCGTGGTCGATTCTCACACTGCAGGACGCGAGTTCAAATCCCAACAATGAGTTTGAGCTGCCGTTGAAGGAAAATATCATAATAAAACCATAGCACGATAGTAGGGTAGGCTAGCAATCACCCTCAAGATGAAAACCTACCGCCAAATACCTAACGGTACATTCCGTCAGCCACACCATTTACACAGTTCCATTCCAGGCTAATTGTGTTTACCGACACTTAACATGAGGTGAGCTGTAGTCAAACATCTAGCCAGTCAACCATAAAAAAGCATTTAGATTGTTAGTAAACGGACATAGGGCATGACGTAGACATATCGCGATACCTACATCTTTCAACGTTACGGAATTCTAGTTTCGTTAAATTCTGTTTAGCCTATCTTTGGGCAAGTGTTCATTTGTAATGCACCATACTGAAATTACCTGCCTTGCTTACACGTGATACCAACAATAACAGGTTTCCTGTTTGGGGTCGGATAAAAGGGGAGGCGTCCCCTTACATATGGACATGCATGTCTGGGCACGTTGTTAGTACCTGTACAAGGACTTTAATATTCTGCAAATAGTTATCGGTGTTTAGACTGTGTGCACGCGCCTAAATGTTCATACAAACGCGATAGATAGACATTCGCAATGGGAATAAGATACAATCGCGATATATGCTCGAGATTCAAACTACAAGTCGTGATATACATAAGCTTTGCTTGGTTTGGGGCGCTGTGTGTAATGTCCTACGATATTTATTTAATACGTAGTATAATCGCATGACACAATATTTTCATTTCATTCAATATGTATGTACCTAGTTCTTGGTCGACAACCAACCAAAGCTATGGTCAGACGTCCGTTTGTAACGATGCGTACGCGCTTGTCGACAAGCACGTGAATCTAGGGTTGCCAGGCGGCTAATAACCAGTTTGGCCGGACATTTGGGTAAAAAGGTCGGACACCCTACATTGTTGAGGATTTTGTATCTCAGTAGGTACGACAAAAACGCTTGGCCAGGCTCGGCGCTCGCTCGTTTGCGTCAATCGATTCCATAGACTTACACTTGGTGGTAAATCTCCTTAGTATGAGGTCGACTAGGTGAGTACCCCCGCAGTACCAGATATTCTGCCGCCAAGCAGTAGCGTGTAAACATTACTTTCCGGTTTGAAGGGTACTAACAAGGGCTGCTAACGAAGTTACTGGGGTGTTGAGACTAACCATCTAACGTCTCAAAGTAATGAGTGCCAAAGCAGCGATGCCCTGGACTTTGTTTCTTTACTCAAAGTTCTATGTACCGCTGCAATGGTCATGGACAGGAGTTATCTCAGCGTCACGTCCGTCCCATTACTTTTATATACATAAAAAAAACTTATTAACAAGGAGGTCAGTTCTAATAATGGTCGTCATTCTGACAACGGCCCCGTTGACCCGCAAGCCATCCCTGTCGTAAAACTCGGCCACAAAAACTGCCATGAAACGACTAATAAATCAGTCCACGGACCCATTCCTGACGACATCTGGAACACATGCGCGTGCGCTTTCAGAAGACCCATTGAATATTTTCGGCTAGAACAAAAAAATTGCCTTGCTGTTTGCTTTGTTCAATTTAGAATGCAAATATGTTTGAGCGCATTCTTCTCCTCGTCAAGAGTGTGCTGGTATTTAATCACCAAAGGTCAGGTAAGTCAAAACTGGTGATTGTAATATATGTAGGTACATTATACACACACTACACTAAATGTATAATACGATAATTAGAAACATAACTCGTTATTGGCTCCTATATCGCTGCAACAATTCTTTTAATAGCTATGAGCTATCTCAATTATGTATTATGGTCTCCATATTTTTGTTTAATGTCACTTACATGAGGCGGTTACAACTCTCTTCTCGGACTTTTTACATACATATCGACGGCCCCTACGTATAAAGCGACATATCTAAGATCATGGTTTATAGGTAAACGAATTATTAGTCTTTATATAATTTATTATTTCATTGTGTGAGCTTCTGATATCGTTATTAATTTTTATTATAACAACATGTATACTTACATATCCGGATTAACGATTGTCATTGGCTAAATAAAATGTTTATTCGTTCCCTTTTACTCTTTGTTTATTGGAAATAGAAGTTTTTTTTTTATAATCATAATCATATTTATTGATAACATAAATAAATAAACATCATAGGACATTACACACAGCGCCATCTGACCCCAAACTAAACAAAGCTTGTGTGATGGAAGTTAGATAACTGATAGAATACATATATACTTTTTTTTTGTAAATGCATACTTATAGAACACCCAGACACAGAGCAATCATTTGTTGATACATAAAATGTATGTCCTGAGCGGGAATTGAACCCCCCCACGCAGCTCACAAAGCAGATATGCTACCAATGAGCCAACAGGACTCAACGAGGTATTGTAGGGCAGAAAATGTTCAAAAGTAATTATAATTTAAATACTTACATACCAGTAGTATTTTTTTTATAATAGATAAGCTGTATAAGATGATCGTCATCCCACCTGATGTTAAGCGAAGATGCGGTCTACGATGGAGCACGCTTGCCTAGAAGAAACCGATTCACTCGCGATTGAATTGAAATAAATTCATTCGTCTATACATTAGCTACACCTAGGGGCAGGCAATATTTCCCGTAGAGGCAGAGGTTGGCAGAGACATATCCGTTTCCTCCGACTTTTTATTGCGTTATGAATAAAAAATATTTTTATGTTTAATGAAAAGTGCCGTAAATAAATCGCCTTCCTGTTCCCCGAAGAATAGCCGGTAGCATCTAACGGTGTGTTCCGGCAGCCTCACTTGAGAGCCAGTTCCATTCCAAGCTAGGTGTGCTTTACCATCTTCGACCACACCTTCACTTAACGTCAGGTGAGCTGTGGTCAAACAACTAGCCAGTCAAACATAAAAAAAAAAAATATACCAGTAAAGGGCAGAAATCATTCACTTATACAAATTCAGTCGCGCTGATGGTTCGCGAGTTATATAACTAGATTTTGTTTTAGCACTTTGAATTTTAAAGCGATGACATCACACAAAAGACGTCAATGACAAATTAGTTATTTTGAAAATAGATTAGCCTTCCCCATGAGTTTTGAGACAGTAGTATAGGGCATGGTCGGCGGCGGCATGATTTAGAACAATTAAAATCATTCAAGTGCTTCAACCTAGTTTCTACCATCCATCTGCTATATTTGATGCCAACTTTTGTTACGTAATTAAACAGTTAGCGTGGAGCTTTTAAAACCAATGATTTTTAATTATTTATTATTGTTTTTTTTTTTAATTTTTAACGTGAACATGACAAAAACAAAAATGTTTGGACAATGCTTTTGGAAAGTGAAGTGTATATTTCAGAGTCTCGCATATGAAACCATCTATGGTCTCTGTTTAGATCAGCTGTACTCAACCTGCGGTCCGACAGGTCTATGAAGTTGATCCTTGATATTTTATTTTCGACCATTTAAAACCGTTTTGAATTTGTTTACATGACACACCTATATGATAGCTACTTAATCTCGTCTGGTATTACAGTGTATTTAAATTGTAATTGTACTGACAACCGCTGGGGTAGACGTGTTCTAGAGTGGAGACCGCGAATTGGCAAACGTAGCGTAGGACGCCCTGAGACTCGATGGAGTGACGATATACGTAGGACAGCTGGCGGTGGATGGAAGCGAAAAGCCGAGGATCGAGCTGAGTGGCGTGTCTTGGGAGAGGCCTGTGTCCAGCAGTGGACTACAAAAGGCTGATGATGATGATGATGATGATGATGATTTCATTTGTTATTACCGACATCGTTAATTTAATTATTTTTTTTGATTATATATTTTTTAGATTGCGGCCCGCGACACCATGACTGAAACGTGTTTGTGGCACCTATGAAAAAAGGTTTAATATGGCTGGTTTAGATAAAACATTACGTGGCGCCGCGCTATCAGTAACTTGTCGTGTCGTGTAAAACAAACCAGTCAACCACTGCCTGTTGAGACATCACTTGTAATAATTAATGATCATGACAAAGCGCTAGATGGAAATGTACCTTGTTTGTCTTCAAAAGTTATGGAAAAAGGAGACATGGATTGACTAGATCTCTGTTTTCAACCATGGTAATTTTGAAGTTTATTGATTGCGAAGATTAAGTCGTCGCCACTGAAGAGTTCAGAATCTTTCATCCGGCGGAATCATCTGCGGCACACGTCCCGTAGAACAACATTTATCTATCTATCTATACTATTATGAAGAGGAAAGATTTGTTTGTTTGTATTGAATAGCCTCCGAAACTACGGGACCGATTTAAAAAGTTATTTCACCGTTGGGAAGCTACACTATCTCCGGGTGACATAGGCTACTTTTTATCCCTGTATTGCCACGGGAACGGAAACTACGCCGGTGAAACCGCGAGGCGTCCTCTAGTGTTATATACCTTTAGTAGGTTATGGTAGCCCTCACATACTGACTGTCCTGTTAGCTCATTTGGTAGTGTTTCTACTTTAAGATGTGTAGGTTGTGGGTTCGATTCCCACTCAGGGCAAACATTTGTATGACGAGCATAAATATTTCTGGGTTCTGGAAAAAATGTTTATAAGAATTTCTAGCAGTTATCTGGTTCCCATATTACGAGCTTTGCTTAGTTTGAAGCAAGATGGCGCTGTGTGAAATTCCATGATATTTATTTAAATACTTTGCAACAGTTTTCTTTAGAACTGCAACTTCCTCAGAAGTTTCGCTTCTAGGGCTCGAACGGTCAATATGTGCAAGTCAAATGTCTCGAAGACTTTGTCACGAAATGTTATTTTTCCTTAACAAAATGTTCAAACAGGCCACCGTTCAACAATGTTGAAAAGATATTCTTGTATGCAAGCGTATGCTGTGCCGCGTAAAAGCCCCCGAGGTGTCTTTGTCCTTTTTTTATGAGAATGTAATGAGATTAACGATACGCTCTCCTGATGGCAAGAGATAACGCCTGTCCATGATCATTGCAGCGATATACAGAACTTTAAGTAGCAAAACAAAGTCCAGGATATAGCTGCTTTGGCGCTCATTACTTTGAGAATAACGAAATGGATAAAAATAATAATATACCATGACACTTAGGCCAACTAAACGCACTGCTCCAATGAAACATCGAGGTTTCGGAGTTCGATGGTTAGTCTCGACAGCTGTGTAATTTGGCAAGTTGCGGAAGTTCAAACCGAAAAAGTTTTATTACGTTTATTAATAAGTAAAATAAATATCGTGGGACTATACACACAGCGCCATCTGACCCCAAACTAAGCAGAGCTTGCGTGATGGAAGTCAGATAACTGATAGAATACATAAATACTTTTTTTTTGTAAATACATACTTATAATACATACAGAACACCCAGACACAGAACAAACAACAACAACAAACAAACAGAACAAAAGTTGCATGGTGGTAGGGTACTTTCTAGTACTCGGCTGGCTAGCTACCACCCTCAAGTTGAAAATCTGTCGCCAAGCATCTAACGGTGTGTTCCGGCAGCCTCACTTGAGAGCCAGTTCCATTCCAGGCTAGGTGTGCTTTACCATCTTCAACCACACCATCACTTAACATCAGGTGAGCTGTGGTCAAACACCTAGCCTGTCAGATATAAAAAAAAAAAAAAAAAAACATTTGTTTATTCACAAAATGTTTGCCCTGTGTGGGAATCGAACCCACGCCCTACAGCTCTCAAGGCAGATATGCTACCAATGAGCCAACGGGGCTGGCAAGTAAAAGTAATAATACGGATAAAATCCTGATGGTAAGAGATGCAGCCTGCCCATAGTGCCCATGCCCATTACAGTAGTAGATACCTAGAACTTCGAGTCACAAAACACATTTTAGGGAATCGCAGTTTTGGTGATCAATACGTTCAGACTTTCGATGGTTAGTCTCAACAGCCCTGTAATGTCGCTAGCTGCAGTTCCACTTCGAACTGGAACACACTGCTTGGCGGCAGAATATCTGGTACTCCGGTGGTACCTACATAGACGGCAATAACCATTAATTTATTTCATTACAGCTATATGTTTTAAGTAGCTAAGTTTAGGATAAGAATCTAAAGAGTTGTCCGTCAAGGGCAACCACTGGCAGTATCTACGCGCGGCCTATTGTTAAATTTTTCCCACATTTAGCGAATATTATTACAAGCTTCGCAGGATATCACATTTTCATTGTTTTGCTATAAGTGATTTGTAATTATTTATGAAACAGTCGAGATGTTTCTCGGGTATGTAACAACATACTTCGCTAGTACCTAAGATTAATTTAGTACATGTTAGAATGGGGGCCATGTACATATAGGTAAGTACTGGCTGGCCTCGCTTATAGCTGAGTAAATCGAAGCAAGTTTTAGCATACGAGTAATAATAAAGTCAGTTTTAATCATAATTACTTTTTGCCCGCGACGGAACGGAGACGGTATATGCGTTTGGGGTGAGAGGACGTTTGTTTTTTGTTTGTACAAATACATGTTGCCATTTTTCTCCAAAACTACTAGTCCGATTTTGATGCAGTTTTCAATTATGGGTTTGGGTTTGATCGATGCATGTTCTTAGATAGATGTTACGGTGACAACTCACCAGGGGGTGCTGCAACAAACATTTTTTGTGCAAATCCATGTCGTCATTTTTCTTCTAAACTTGTTGTCGGATTTTGATGCAGTTTTCAGTTATGGGTTCGGGTTTCATTGGTGCATTATCTTAGATTTACTTTTTGATCTTGTGGGTTTTTTCAAAACTCTTAATTTTGCTTTTTTTATTACACAAAATCCCGTCGGCACGAGCAGTGTCAGCCAATTCTTTTACACTATCAATTTTTGTTAACATTTTTTCCTGATTTCTTTTATGACTTCTTAATGTTTTGGTCGTCAAGGAAATATTTTTGACAGTGTTATGTTCGTATGATTGTAGAAAATTGAAGTGATTTTTTTTTTAATGGTATCAGCCGAGTTTGGCTTTTGCTACGAGTTAAAGTTTCTATTATTTGTTTGTGAATGCGAGCGGTATTGTCCGACGTTTATAGTAGCGCCTCTACAAAATATTCTTATGGCGCGAAGAGAAGTGACGAATCGATGTGAGTCAACGCTTTACGCATGGCCGTGACGCACTAAAATGTTATAAAGCCATTTTTGTTACAAAAATTACACGTTTTTATCTCAAGCAATTATTTAATAGTTGCAGTGAAAGATGTATTAGTATTATATTTTTTCTTTAATCTAGAAAGTATGTGTAAGTTATTCTTATTAAAAATATTCAAATAAAATCATAAATAAACTATACTACTATAAAGAGAACACGCCGTCGATATCAATTTCTTTAATTAATTTTACATAATTATTGGTTAATATTTAGCTTGGTATTTGTTTTTTTTTATGGTTGACAGGCTTGGTGGACATGGTTGACCATAACTCACTTGATATTAAGTGACGGTGTGGTCGAAGATGGTAAAGGACGCCTAGCCTGGAATGGAACTGGCTCTTAAGTGAAGCTGCCGGAACACACCATTAGATGCTAGACAGAAAAGAGCTGCATGAATGGATGTTCTCCGATAGCTACAATATGGATGTGTTCAAGTCGAGAGTCAATCGGTTAATTCTAGGCAAGCGTGCTACATCTTAGACCGCATCATCACTTAACATCAGGTGAAATAGCGATCATACGTAAGCCATTTATATAAAATACATATAGTCGCTGTGTGTATAGTCCTTCGATATACATATATATAATATATATCGAAGGACTATACACACAGCGCCATCTGGCCCTAAACTAAGCAGAGCTTGTGTGATGGAAGTCAGATAACTGATAGAATACATAAATACTTTTTTTTTGTAAATACGTACTTATAATACATACAGAACACCCAGACACAGAACAAACATTTGTTTATTCACAAAATGTTGTCCTGAGTGGGAATCGAACCCACGCCCTACGGCTCTCAAGGCAGATATACTACCAATGAGCCAACGGGGCTATCAACCCCCCGATGGGTGACCGCTAGTGAAATCTGCACAGTGGACTGAATGTCATATTAAATTTTCAGTTCCGTATTTGATAATAATTGTTAAACTTTACCGGAGGCCTTCGGGAGGCGTATAAACACTGACATTAGGTCATTAGTTGACCACACGACATGTGAACAAAGTTGAACTAGTTAAGCCAGTAACTACATCAATTTAAAAAAAATCTTTGGTCATGTTAAAACTGCGATGTAATGGCGTCATTATATTGTTTAGAGATAGTTGAGAAAGTCGCTCTCTGCTAACGGAGTACCGCAAGATACTCCGACTACAAAGAAAGGCTTCGCAGCGTCAATTACCATACTCTGCATGCTATAAACTACATCCTAGGATATTCATATATACTTAGTTTATTTCCACTTAACAATCTTTTCAGTTACAACAATGAGTTACAGAATTTGTATGAAGTTAGTTAAATTTAACATCACTGTTAAGGTGGTACGATTTCCATACAAATATTTTTTCCCCCATTTATGGACAAATGGAGCATAATTTTATAGTGAAATCACAGCTACTGACATTTGTTTTGGTCTTTATTTGCGGTAAATCACAAATACTTAAATAAAACAATAGAATAGCATAATCTACTGTTTTATTAAAAAATCATAAATTCATAAATCATTCATAAATTTGATTTTCTGTTAATAATCTACAGTTTTATTCAAGCAATTGTGATTTACCGCAAATGAAGACCAAAATAAATGCCAGTAGCTGTGATTTCACTGTAAAATTATGCTCCATTTGTCCATAAATGGGAAAAAAATATTTGTATGGAAATCGTACCACCTTAATTAATAACAATCTTGTGTTTTTTCTTTCTAATTTAGTCCTTTCTCATGTCATGGTACATAAACACGTGTTCCTTCACGTATATTAACAAGCAATCACACTTGCTACAAAATAAACATGCCATATGCTATACGCTACATAGCCATATATGTGTATGTGGGTTTGATTCCCACCGAGCACAAACATGTTTGTTCAGTGTCTGGGTGCTCTGTATGCATTTACAAAAAAAAGTTAAACAAATATCTGTATATTCTATCTGACTTTTTATCTTTTGTTGCGATGATAGCTCAGTGGTTAGCGCGGTAGGTTCGCATGCTTTGGCGTGGGTTCAAACCCCTACAATGAACTTGAGCTGCCGGTGAAAAACATCGTGAGGAAACCATAGCATGGTGGTAGGGTACGTTCTAGTACTCGGCTGGCTAGCTACCACCCTCAAGTTGGAAATCTGCCGCCAAGCATCTAACGGTGTGTTCCGACAGCCTCACTTGAGAGCCAGTTCCATTCCAGGCTAGGTGTGCTTTACCATCTTCGACCACACTTAACATAAGGTTAGCTGTGGTCAAACACCTAGCCTGTAAACCATAAAAAAAAATGACTTCCATAGTACAAGCCTCGTTTAGTTTGGAGTCAGATGGCGCTGTGTGTGATGTCCAACGATATTTATTTTCTTTACTTTATACTGAAACGAGCAATATTTGTACATATATTTTTAGACCTCGAAAACTGCTCTGACAATTTCCCCGAAAATCGCTACACGGGTGTTTTTGCGGGCGAAAAATCGATATCTGGGAAAATATTTCACGAGTTTTTAAATAACTATTGCGTACATCGAGTAAAGCTCGTTCAGGTACTTATTAAAAATTATGTATTTACCTACTGAAAAAATCATCCTAATATTATAAATGTGAAAGTTTAGATGGATGCATGAACGTTTGTTACTCTCTCACGCTAAAACTAGTGAACGAATTTGGAGGAAATTTGGTATGGAAGTAGTTGAGACCCTGGATTAACACATAGGCTACTTTTCATCCCGAAAACATGTAACAGGTAACACCGCGGGGCGCAGCTAGTTTTCCATAATTTATAAGCTTCCACGACATCTGTATTTTAAATTGTAGTAAAAGACAAGTACTCACGTACTCTCTGATGTCTACAGTGTGGCTTTATCTGGTAAAATCTAGGCTGTTTTCTAAGATTACGTCATACGCACTGACAGACTGCCTAACGAGTTGTGCAAACTTAGTTCGGAACTGAATCAGAATGCTATTGATCCTGTGCATGAAGTATTATGAGACCGAGCTGAACGGAAGTCCTTCAAATGCACCAACAAGCAACTCGGTTTTATGCAAGAGTTGAAACAAAGAAAAGCTGGTCGTATCGCGGAATAGGTTAGGTAAAGTTGAAACGCAGGGTCGTCACGCCAAATTATTAATCTATCTATACTATTATAAAGAGGAAAGATTTGATTGTTTGTATAAAAAAACCTTACAATTACACTTCAATGAATAAAGCTAAATAATTAATAAGTTAACAACAACGAACACACTACAGCGGAGGCTCCGTTCATGTGAGGGATTCCGAGAACCTCATTGACATATGTTCACTTAACTTGTAAAAAGGATCGCTTTCAAAGAAAGCTTTTAACATATTTTTTTCTAAATTCGGTATGATTTAATTCTGTAATACATTTAGGCAATTTATTATACACTAGCGGACGCCTCGCGGTTTCACCCGCGTAGTTCCCGTTCCCGTGGGAATACAGGAATTAAAAAGTAGCCTGTTACCCGGAGATAGTGTAGCTTACCACCGGTGAAAGAGTTTTTGACACCGGTCCAGTAATTTCAGAGTCTATTAAATAAATAAATATTGGAGGACATTTAACACAGCGCCATCTAACCCCGAATTAAGCAAAGTTTGTACCATGGGAACCAGACAGCTGTCAGAATACTTAAGCACTTTTTTTTTGTAAATACATACTTTTAATACATACAGTACACCCAGACACAGAACAAACATCAATGTTAGTCACACAAATATTAGTCCTGAGTGGGAATCGAACCCACGCCCTTCTATTCTCGACGCAGACTACCAATGAACCAACAGGGCTGTCAATACAAACAAACAAACAATCAAATCTTTCCTCTTCATAATAGTATAGATGTATAGAAGATAGATAGATATTGCTTAAAAAATTAATTGTGAAACGATTTTGTTTACCTTTGCCAAACCAACGTGATCAAAATATGTACGTAGTTTTTTATTTCAACTTTTATAAAAAACGTAAAGTAGTCGCAACTCTAGGTTATGTTCTTTGCAAGCAAGCCTTGGGTGTAGCGAGATAGACTGTCTGACTCATTAGACTACATCCTTCACTACTGTGCTCGCATTTACAAAGAATCGATGATTGATACGCTCGCTCTTTTAACTTGAACAAATAGTAAGTAGGGCGTGCGTCTCCGCATATAGGTTTTGTGTTCAGAACAATCGGCTACCGTTACTGGAATGTGGGCCGAAGTGGCCATTCCGACCCGAACACCGTTCGACCTCCACGCACGTGAATCTGTAAGGAATAACAAATCAGCATTTGCTCGACGTCTTATCTAGTCATTTAAGAATTTAAAACTCACTTCGTGGTAGGTCTCCTTAGCAGGAGGTCGTCTAGGTAGGTACCACCGCAGTACAAGTTATTCTGCCGCTAAGCAGTAGTGTGTAAACATTACTGTGTTCCGGTTTGAAGGGTACTGCAGCGAAATTACAGGGCTGTTGAGACTAACCATCGAAAGTTTCAAAGTAATGAGCGCCAAAGCAGTAATGCTCTGGACTTTGTTTTGTTATTCAAAGTTCTGTGTATCGCTGCAATGTTCATGGACAGGCGTTATCTCTTACCATCAGGAGAGCGTCTCGTAACTTCTATAGTACAAGCTTTTCTTAGTTTGGGGTCAGATGGCGCTGTGTGTAATGTCCTACTATATTTATTATTTTAAGTTGCCCTGGACTTTGTTTTGTTACTCAAGGTTCTGTGTATCGCTGCAATACACAGAACCTTGAGACCACAGACGTTATCTCTTACCATCAGGAGAGCGTCTTGTTAGTCTCATTACTTTTTACATTCAAAAAAAAATCTTTGGGCCCGCATGGAAACCAGCGAGCTGTATGTACACAAACCCGCAACATTTAAGACAGCCCTGTTGGTTCATTGGTAGTATGTCTGCTTCAAGAACTGAAGGGTGCGGGCTCGATTCTCATCCAGGATAAACATTTTGTGGTATAAACAAAATGTTTGTTCTTTGTCTGGGTGTTCTGTATGTTTTATAAGTATGTTACAAAAATAAAAAGTTTATAATACAAAAATAAAATTATTTAAGTATTCTATCAGTTATCTGACTTCCATAGCACAAAGCTTTGCTTAGTTTAAGGTCAGATGACGATGTGTGTAATGTCCTACGATTTTTTTATTTATTTATATTCCTTGGACAGTTTGCAAGACTCAGACTGGACAAAGTTAATATATTTTTGATATTTGTAAATATATAAACAACTAGCTGCGCCCCGCGGTGTTACCCGCTACATTTTGTGGGGATAAAAAGCAGAATGTATTCGTCGAGGATGTCAACTACCTCCATACCAAATTTCATCAAAATTGGTCCAGCCGTTTGAGCGTGAAGAATTAACGAAAATACTTTCGCCTTTATAATATACTTGCTGCACCCCGCGGTGTAACCCGCTACATGTTTTCAGGATAAAAAGTAGCCTATGTATTAATCCAGGGTATCAGCTACCTCCATACCGAATTTCATCCAAATCCGTTCAGTAGTGTTTGCGTGAAAGAGTAACAAAAATTCATCCAAACTTTCACATTTATAATATTAGTGGGATTACTGTGATTTAAATTGTTCTATATATCTACAAAAAAACTTTCATTACGTTGCGGGCATGCAAAGCGTTTCGCGACTGCTAATCTTATTCCGCAGCAATAAAACACTCGACCGCGTAAATTGAATCGCAATAAGAGCTACAGTAAGCCCCAAGGTAATGCCGAGAAATCAATCGAACAATAAGAACGTATCTACCTATAACTAGTATTTTTAGAACGCGAACCATTGAACTTTCCCGCGCTACTCTTAGTGATTGGTTTGCGATATAAATGTGTACTAGATGAGGTAAGTGAGGTGAATAATGGAATTGCTATCATAGATCAATGGAGAGCCTGGATATATTGCAAATTCGCAAAGAAAACTTTGTCGTAAAATACTCGGCAGCATGCTTTAAAAAAAGTATTTGAGTATTCTATCAGTTATCTGACTTTTTACTTGGTGGTAGATCTCCTCAGCAGGATGTCGTCTAGGTAGGTACCAGTTATTCTGCCGCTAAGCAGTAGTGTGTAAATATTACTGTGTTCCGGTTTGACTGCAGCTAGCGAAATTACAGGGCTGTTGCGACTAACCATCTAATGTCTCAAAGTAATGAGCGCCAAAGCAGTAATGCTCTGGACTTTGTTTTGTTATTCAAAGTTCTGTGTATCGCTGCAATGTTCATGGACAGGCGTTATCTCTTACCATCAGGAGAGCGTCTCGTAACTTCTATAGTACAAGCTTTTCTTAGTTTGGGGTCAGATGGCGCTGTGTGTAATGTCCTACTATATTTATTATTTTAAGTTAAACGGTTTTAATGCAAATAATGATTTGCCATCAGGATATGTATAATATATAATTGCTGTGTACCAAATATCAGATAAATCTGTTAATAGGAAAGGGGTAAAATTTCAATGACTAAATTTAGCCTAAAATAAACAACAACAAACAGGGCAAGCTAAATGAAACCGTTTAAAAAAGAAATATACGAGTTAATTGTGCAATAAAATCGTCATTCGCTTCTGTGAATGTTGAGGTAAAAACCTAATTTCCATTCATTGCTCAGTAATAATTTTCATTGTGACCCTTTAGAAAGTCACAAAAAGTATATAAGATGGCCGCAATGTTTACAACTAGAGCCACTAAGTGTGACAATTTTTCTTTCATTGCGTGCCATCGAGTGTTTGTGCCATATTCTAAGCATCGGATACGAGGTGACTGCCAATCCGACACGGCGCGGTAACTGCGACGTGACTAGATCGCTCTTAAATTTTGCTTTGTGGTACAATTTGTTAGATACGAGCGATCCAACCGAGATTCACTATCAGTGTCATTAGGCCCATTATCATGTTAGACGCTGGGGGTCGAGCCACATCTAACGTGGGGAATAGGCGAGGTGTCCCTGCAAATGTCACGTAACTTTGTTTTCACAAGAAACAGTATAAAATTGCAATTAAAGTGGGCAAAACATCAAAAATTTATTTCTTACTGTGATTCTACACTAAGTTCTGTCTACCCTAATTATAAAGAAGAAAGATTTTATTTTTTATTTGTTTGTTTGTATTGAATAGGCTCCGAAACTACTGGATCGATCAGAATAATTGTTTCATCATTAGAATGCTACATTATCACTGAGTGACATAGGCTATATTTGTATTGTTAATCATGTTTCGTTTACCCGTGCAAAGCCGGGACGGCCCGCTAGTCTTAAATATTTTTTATTTTATTTTATTTAAAAATTTTTTTTATTTTGCCCGGAGCATTTGCAGGAATTGGTGTCGTCCTCAGCCGGCGACAATGGACCTAGATTGTTGGAGGCACTGACACGGCTATGTAACTTTCTTTTGAAAGGGCACCTCAATCCAGTGATATGTCCTTTTTTATATGGCGGTTCACTATGTGCCCTCCAAAAGAGTGATGGAGGTGTCAGGCCTATAGCCGTGGGTAATACCCTTCGTCGCCTCGTTGCTAAAGTCTGTTGTCGCTCTGTGAAGAATTCTATGGCTGCATATTTACAGCCTCACCAATTGGGGTTCGGTACCCCGCTCGGCTGTGAGGCGGCCATTCATGCCACTCGTGCTTTCGCTATGCGCGAAGGCTCCGACGACGTGCTCTTAAAGCTCGACATCCGAAATGCGTTCAATAGCGTGGAGAGAAATAGCTTTATGTCGGAGATTAAAGCGTTGACGCCGTCTATATACCCTTTCATTCGGCAGTGTTACTCAACACCGAGTAACCTTTACTACAACAACTGTTGCATACTCTCCCAGCAGGGAGCACAGCAGGGAGACCCCCTTGGGCCGTTGGCCTTCTGTTTGGCCATCCATAGGGCAATTAAATCCCTGGAAGCTCCACTCAATATCTGGTACTTAGATGATGGTACCATCGGGGGTAGCCCAGATACAATAGAGAGAGATGTTAAGGTTCTATTTCCAGCATTAAAAGAACTAGGTTTAGAAGTGAATACTGCCAAATGCGAGCTGTTTTCGTGCAATCCAATAGCCTCGGGGGCTAGCGGGGGCTTGCGGTCCCTTATACCTGGACTCAGGATCATGAACCGGGGATCCTTAAGTCTCTTAGGAGCTCCCATTTTCCCTGAGGGTGTTGGTGACTGCTTGCGGGCGAAAACCGAAGCCGTGGCTTCACTTGCCGTTCATCTCACGCGCCTTCCGGCACATGTTTCAGTGGCGCTTCTAAGGAACTGCTTTGCTATGCCAAAGATAACATACGTTATCAGGACGGCTCCTTGTTGGAAATTTCCTGAGGAAGTGCTACAGTTTGACAGTGCCCTTAGGAGTGTGCTGGAGGAGACGCTTAACGTCCAGCTTAATGAGCGGCAGTGGTGTCAAGCCAGCTTGCCTATCCGGCACGGTGGTTTGGGAGTGCGTCGACTGCAAGAAACAGGACCTATTGCTTTCCTGGCTTCATCGCATGGGGTCGCGGAGCTTGTTACTAGGATTTTACCCAGTGATGGTAGCTTGATCCGTGTCCCTTATGCCGAGGAAGCCTTCAACATTTGGTCCTCCCTTTGTCCGCAAGCTGATCCACCGAATATGCCTAAATGGCAAAGAAGTTGGGACGACGTGGCATGTGTGCAACTCATCTCGAAATTCCGAAGTGAAAGTTCGGGGCCTGAGCTAGCCAGAATCAACGCATCTGTAAGGCCCGAGTCCGGCGCCTGGCTCCATGCATTGCCCTCTCCGCACTTGGGCACGCTGCTGGATGATGATTCGTTGAGAGTGGCGGTGGCACTTCGGCTCGGTTGTGCGGTCTGCGAACCACACATCTGCATTTGCGGGGCGCAAGTTGAGGCGAACGGTCATCATGGCCTCGGCTGCACTCGTTGCGCCGGCCGAAGACCCCGACATCACGCCATCAATGACATCTTAAAGCGTGCGCTTGTGTCTGCGGAGGTGCCGAGTGTCTTGGAGCCCCCGGGTTTGTCGCGGTCGGACGGCAAGCGACCTGATGGCCTTACGCTGGTCCCATGGCGGAAAGGCCGCTGCCTGGTGTGGGATGCAACGTGCGTTAGTACGTTCGCATCCTGCCATCTCCCCGCCACCCAGCAGTCTGCTGGTGCGGGAGCGGAAGCGGCTGCCAGAGGCAAGCACCTCAAATATGCTTGTTTGGGGGCAGCGTACGAATTTGTCCCGTTTGCCGTCGAGACTGCGGGTCCGTGGTGTGCCGAGGCTCGGAGGCTCGTGCATGATTTGGGGATTCGCCTTAGGGAGAAGGGGCGGGATCCCCGTTCGGGCTGGTTTCTGGCCCAACGGATCTCCCTGGCGATCCAACGGGGAAACGCGGCCAGTATTGCAGGAACGTTCGGCCGGGGCTCGATGCGCGGGGAGACTTAAAATAGTTTTAAAATAGTTTTAAGTGACATCTAGTGTGAATTTATGACGAATTTAAGTTTTATATTATTAAGTAATATTTCGGATATATATTCAACAGCTGTGGTCAAGTTAGATAAATTATAAATTTAAATTTAAATAATTAAAACGTTAAACTTTGGCTAATTGCATCAACAAATAATAAATATGTGTTGTATAACGGCGGTCTTATCGCCTAGAGCGATTTCTCTTACGAAAAATAAGTAATGTAATTATATAGTTCATAGTAAGTACTTGTTACCGTACTTTCATTAAAATACGCAGTTTGATAAATCTCACGTGTGATTAGAGGGGGAAGGGGTCGAGCCCGATCCCCGGCAAGGGGTCGGAAAATCGTTAAAATCGCATCACGTTATTAATGAACGGTCCCTTCCCTACGTCACTATGTGAAAGTAATACTGACAGAATGACATTTGCTATGCATGTCATTGTTTACTTTAGTTCGCTTACGTCCATAATATTTATATTTAGCAAACTAATATAGTAAAAGCGCAATTCTATTTGTACACACATACATGTTTTGTTTTCTTGACAAGCTAGGTGTTTGACCACAGCTCATATGATGTTAAGTGACGGTGTGAGCGAAGATGGTAAACACACCTAGCCTGGAATGAAGCTGGCTCTCAATTGAGGCTGCCGAGATGCACCGTTAGGTGCTTGACGGCAGGCTTTCAACTTGAGAGTGGTAGCCAGCCGAGTACCTACTAAAAAGTACCCTACCACCATGCTATGGTTTCCTCGCGATGTTTTCCTTCGCCGGCAGCTCAAGCTCATTGTTGGGGTTTGAACCCATGCCGAAGCCTGCGAACCGACCACGCTAACCACTCAACTATCATCGCTACGAATAAACTTCAACATATGAATGACGAAGTATAATTGTGTAGATTTGTAGGCTATTTTTTATTTCGAAAACCGCGGATGAAAAACGCGTTGCAAAACTAGTTTGTGGTTGATTTCAAAAACGAAAGATACGTTTACGTTAGGTACATATTTTACATTGATGCAGTGAGCATGAAACTTAATCGAAAAAAAATGTAAAATTCATAAAATATGAGGAAGCAGACAAGACACTAGTTTATTTCTTACACATGTAACTGACAGTTACATAACGGTTACGAAAATGTGACCGCGAGTGATCAGTGGACACGCAACGACATGATTGATATTGACGTATACGTACTTCGAATATGTTCACCTAGAGATCTATTTCCAATAATAGTTATGATAGGAATTAAGAATAATGTAATGTTTACACGAATATGTTATAACGTATTTTAGTCCTTAAAAGCAGATCGCCCACTAATTATGAAGGCGTCTTGCCAAACGCGTGATAGAAACGTCAAGTGACCGAAGTACCATATCATAAGAATATGTCACGAATACGAAAGGATATACGTCAAAAACTAAGTTCACCATTTACTGTGACAAAGCTCTAAAAATCTAAGTAATTTACGAGAAATGATTTGTATTTTTGCATGTTTGTAACGAATAAACTCAAAAATTACTAGACCAATTTCAAAAACTCTTTCACCATTAGAATACTCCATTATCCCTGAGTAACATAGGCTATAATTATTACTAGAACTTAATTAAAAACTAAATGGAAAGCCAGGATGGACCGCTCTATTTATACACACACACAGTAGAAAATGTAGTAATTTTAGGTGTCAGAATAATTAAAAAATATAATATAGCCAGAGTTATGCATTTAGAATTGTTCGTGTAGCGTTTTTAGTTAAGGGTTGGTATTTCAAAAAAATCACTTTCATTATACGCACCACTTAACTAGTGGAATTCGCTATCCGAGTGGGAGTCTTGCGAAACATGAACTAAACCTGCAATCTAGGTGTGTTCAAGTTGCGAATAAATCCGTTTCTTCCAGGCGAGCATGCTTCGTCTGTGACCATTGCATCGCGGTATTTGCCCATCGACACATGAAAAAGCTTTGGCCAAAATAAGTCAACTAGGTGTCGGTTAACCAGAATGCAACTTCGTGTTAGTTTAAATGTAATTGATTTTTACAAAACAATGTTTAGTACATTAATCATCATCGGTAATGAAAACCCTCGATCGCCCAATACTTAGAACCTCTTGTTGTAAGCCATTCATCAAAATCAAAGCCTTGTACCAATATTATCTAGATTCGGGAATAATCAAATAAGAACATGTTAAACGTAAATTAAGGACATCAAGTTATGGCTCTGGGATATTAGTAAATAGTAATGTCTATTTGAGCGCTTTATGTGTGTACTTAGCTAAATTCTATTTAGTTCCAGTCTGTTAGAGCTGATAGATAATTATCCTGTATCTCGTGCACAGCGGAGCGAAAATAACTATTTATAATAAGATTGAAGGAGATCAGAACTAACATCGCAGTTTCATACCCATAGCTTCGGTTATGTTAGCTTTTATCATCGGAAGTATACTGAAATAGGTAGATTAAGTGATTATTTCCAGTCTCGCAATTTACAATTCACATTTATATTATTTAGTAATAGAGTGTTCCGCCGCGCCGCCTTGCAGCCGTCCAGCGAACCCACGGCAGTTTCATTGCGTTGCGAAAACAATTCAGTCAGATCTTTTGAGTATGCGGCGTCACGAGTCGGGGGCTGCGCCGAGCTGCTGGGGAAGGATGCATTCGCGTGCATCGTTCTTATTCCTACAGTGTCTAAAGTAGGGATAAGAGCTTCCCCAGAGACACTAGTATGTAAAGGAATATTAGCTGCTCGTCGCAGCTATTTTTCAAACGGTTTTATTTAGCTTGCCCTGTTTTCCTAGAGTGACAACAAATTTTGATTAGTAGTGAATTTGATGTTAATGTGTCTTTGGAAAATATAATTGTATCCGAACCCGACGTCTCATTAACTTCGCTTGTCTTCTTCCTCTTAGAAGCATATGCAAACGACAAAGCTATATCAGACGGGGAAGTTGAATATCGTTGACAGTTTTTGTCAGTTTTGATCAGATGCGTCTTTATGAAGGTGTAGAATTTTCTTCATTAAAGTCAAGAAGTGTCCCCCCAGTTTGGAGAGAACGCAAGAAATTACTCTCTTAACCAAGCAATTCTATGATTCTGTATCCGATATCTGAACTGTAGATTTGGGTTTGTCATAAAGGGGCAGCTGTCGCCTACGACAAGCGCGAGGCGACAATGCCCTGGCGTCTTCGGCGGGGGCGTGAAAAACACCTTCATCATGCTGAGACGCGGAAACCGTTCAGCGGGCATATCAATTGATAAAACAAAAACCATACTACAAGAAAGTTAATCTTTATCTGTCAAGGTTAATGTCCATTTAATATAATCAATACAATATTTATTTATACATGCGCCGAAAGGATCCAAGCCGTGGCGCCATCTGGTATCATATCCTTGAAAAAAAGTTATAAGCATACTGTTATTATTTTTCTATCGCTCTCTCAGTTGTACGCAACGCTTGAAAGTCATGAAAATAAATTTTATTTCTTAAGGGCAAGGAATTTCACAGCCGCCTTTTCCCCCCAATGTTTTTAGACAATACACCTATTTATAAGGAAGCGAATTTAATGAATACGAACAAAGCTCTACATTGAATGTGACGAAAGAAAAAGCTTCGAGTTCCAACATACTATGCATAATTATCAGACTCGTTACTTGGGGCTGTTTCCATTACGAAGAATTTTTCGAAAGTGATTTCTTAAATTTTCAGTTACGCTACGATCTATTTATTTTGAAAACTAGCTGCGCTCCGCAGTGTTACCCGCTACATGTTTTCGGTATAAAAAGTAGTCTATGTCTTAATCCAGGGTCTCAGCTACCTCCATACCATTTCATTCAAATACGTTCAGTAGTTTTATTAGCCGTTTATAATATAAGTTTACTTGGTGGTAGATTTCCTTAGCAGGAGGTCGTCTAGGTAGGTACCACCGCAGTACCAGATATTCTGCCGCCAAGCAGTAGTGTGCAAACATTACTGTGTTCCGGTTTGAAGGGTACTGCAGCTAGCGAAATTACTGGGCTGTTGAGACTAACCATCTAGTCTCAAAGTAATGAGAGCCAAAGCAGCGATGCCCTGGACGTTGTTTTGTTACTCAAAGTTCTGTGTATCGCTGCAATGGTCATGGATAGGCGTTGTCTCTTAACATCAGGAGAGCGTCTAGTTCGTCTCATTACTTTTTACATAAAAAAAAAAAAAAAGTGGAATAAAATTATTAGATTTATGTATGTTGGTATAAAAATGAAACCGTCAGAGAGACAGAAATAAATGTCATAGGTAACGCGATGACAATGCTTCTCATGTCGCGGTTTAGCATATTTAATTGTTTAATAAACAAAACATTCATATTAATAGTCTGCCGATGTATTCTAATATGAATATTAATATCAACTAGCGCCCGTTTTGAATAGGTACGTTTTTTTTTTTTAATGATTGACAGGCTGGGTGTTTGACCACAGCTCACCTGATGTTAAGTGAGGTGTGGTCGAAGATGGTAAATCACACCTAGTGTGGAATGGAACTGGCTCTCAAGTGAGGCTGCCGGAACACATCGTTAGATGCTTGGCAGCAGATTTTCAACTTGAGGGTGGTAGCTAGCCAGCCGAGTACTAGAAAGTACCCTACCACCATGCTATGGTTTCCTCACGATGTTTTCCTTCACCGGCAGCTCAAGCTCATTGTTGGGGTTTGAACCCAAGCCCTTCGGCATGCGAACCGACCGCGCTAACCACTGGGCTATCATCGCTACAAAACATACATACTCGTACAGACATAGATTTTTATAAATATAATAATTATGTGAACATTACGAATTCATTTTTGAAAATCTGCCGCCAAGCACCTAACGTTGTGTTCCGGCAGCCTCACTTGAGAGCCAGTTTCATCCCAGCTTCACTTAACATCAGGTGAGCTGAGATAAAACACCTAGCCTGTCAACCATAAAAAAAACGTAGCAACGTCCCACTAATCTTATAAATGTGAAAAATTGGATGGATGGATGTTTGTTACAATTTCACGCAAAAACTACTGAATGGATTTGCATGAAATTTGGTATGGAGGTAGCTGAGACCCTGGATTAAGACATAGGCTACTTTTTATCCCGAAAACACCGCGGGGCGCAGCTAGTAATTTATAAGCGTGCGTGATTATTTAATTTTTCCCGGTGGCAGATCTCGTTGGCAGGAGGTCGTCTAGGCAGGTACCACCGCAGTGCCAGGTGTTCTGCCGCCAAACAGTAGTTTGTTAACATTCCCGTGTTTCGGTTTAAAGGGTACTGCAGCTAGCGACATTACAGAGTTGTTACGACTAACCACCGAAAGTCTCAACGTAATGAGCGCCTAAGCAGCGATACCCTGACTTTTGTTTTGTTACTCCTTGACCTCCTGCCAAGGAAATCTATCATCAAGTAGACAAAAATCAAGTTAAGTTACCGTTGCCCTTTATATGGCAACTACATGATATCAATACATAGACAGTGAAGTTATCCTCTTATGCATTAGCTTACCTACACAGTTCTTGTGCGATCGGGATAATATACCCTAACGATGTAGAAACAGCAATGATTATGGTCTAAGTAGATATGTTCGTGTCTTGCGTTTAACGATTAGCCGCATTTCTACTTGATCGCTTGTGTACTTGACCGTCTTGCCGCGGCGGCGGTGGCATCGTGCCGGCAAACATCACTACACTTGCTTTTACTTTTTGACTACTGCACGAGATCTGCTCGATCATGTTCGTCGATTTTATGGATGCAATAATCAAATTACAAACAGACTAACGGACAAGGGTTAGAAACAACTCTCTGCCGGAGTCTGTGTTCCCTGTTAGGTACAATATTGGCGTCTTCAAATCTAGAGTAAATAGGTTACTTCTAGGTAAGCGTGCTCCATCTTAGACCACACTACTGTTTAACATCAGGCAGAGTGTGGTCAAACGCGAACCTATTTTGTATAAAAAAAAAAAAAAAAAAAAACAAAACTCATCCAAGTGTGAATCGAGCTCGCTGTATAGATAGATATAACTCTTTATTGTGCACATCATTAATAGTAAAGAGTACAGAGAACAAAAAACCTTATTAACTAGTGCCACAAGTGGCGGCCTTATCGCTAACGGCGATCAGCGCTGTATGGTTTTGTACAAGATATAATCTGTTTTTTTTTTTAAATCTTATCTTAATTTTGCACAGATAATATCTTAGACTATAAAACCATAATATTAAAAAAACAATCAGTACTTATTTTTTAATTGTTGACAGGCTAGTTTTTCGACCACAGCTCACCTGATGTTAAGAGACGGTGTGGTCGAGGACGGTAGCCTGGGATGGAACTAGCTCTTAATAGAGACTGGCGGAACACACCGTCAGGTGCTAAGATTTAGATTGGCGATACTATAAAGTACCTTGCCACAACGCTATGGTTTCCTCACGATGTTTTCGTTCACCGGCAGCTGACCGGCGATTGTAACGGCTTCTACAAGTCGTATCGCTATATTAAATATCCTATAAACTTCCTCAACAAACGAGCTATCAAACGTAAGAACAATTTTTCAATTGAGAATGGTAGTTCCAGCGATTAACGCGTTCAAACAAACAAACTCTTCCACTTCGAATGAGTGCGAATGTTAACACTAGGTAATATAATATGACATATAGATAGACTGACAAACAGTGTCGGCTTGACAATAAAACACAGGTGCACGGAAACCTTAGAGATTAAAGTACTTAGTAAGTTGTTTTTACTTCGCAATAGCGAAAGGCGCATTGTACCTACAATTAGCAGTTAAAAGGTTTTTCACGCTTCAATTTTATTATTTGTATTTCGATAAAGAAAATTCGTAAAGGCTCAGAGTAGACGCTGTTTGGGTGACGTCGCTAGATCCCTTACACGAGAACAGGAGAACAGCCGCTATTTTTATTCACGTGGTTCATTATTAACTAGGTAGTATAGCTAAAAAACCTTTATGTAATAACGTTTGCAAAATATGTTCACAAAATGCTTTTAAAAAAAACTTTAGAAAACTGTACCATGTAAATTTCATTTCTTTCATCAAAACATTTAGTATATTCATTGCCAAATAAATCCATATTGCTTTTGGTTTTGCAACATTGTCCATAAATACGGTTTGAGCGAAATATCAGACTGTCCTTCAGAACAAACGTACCTACTTGTACAGACAGTTTCTCATCGCTTTAATTTCTCAACACATTATCAGTACCTACGATAATAATTGCTGTAGGTACAAAAGGCGGCCTAAACCAAAACCAAAACCAAAACCGATTTCTTCAAATAATCACGTCTTATCAAATTTAATTTTATTTTACATGGAAAACAAACAGCTGCTAATTTTGAAAATAAATTAAATAAATAAGAGATAAGTTATCATACATAAGCCTAAAAAGTTTTCACTTATGCTAATCGACTAAGTTTAAATGCCCCGAGCACCAGCGCGGCTGTAAGAGTTATAATACATACTATAAATATAATTTCAAAATATAAACAAAACATTAAATTAAAAACAAATAAATCAATTCACAATATGTATAAGCCTCATAAAAGATTTACAAAATTCTCTTTGCCAACCTTTTTTTAAACACATACTTCTATTGGTAATGGTTGTATGCGTTTTTATAATGTAGATTCCTAACTAGATACAAGAAAAATGTACAAAACGTACATTTGCAGCGTAATTTCCTTTCCCACCTCACATTTCGTATTACCTAACAGCAACAATCGCGGACAAGTTACTCGCGACTCTACAATGCTTGGCCGCAAGGACTAGCGCTCGCTGTTCACGGAATCCGACGAGCAATGTATCATGCGTACTTAAATATAGTGGTAACAGTAACATCTAGAATGCAACTTAACAATCTTCCGCGTTTCTTTTTTCATTAGTTCTTACTAATGTATCTCCCTGCCGAGACAACGGCAATAAACCATCTGATGGCTACTCACGAGAGCATCTCTAATGTTAAACGATCGGTTAAATATGTTGATACAAACATTTTAGTCTAGAAACACTGACTAAAAACGTAGTTGGAAGTAAAAGTACTCTTAAATTTGAATTGAAAATTGAAAAACTTGTAAACAAGTAATTTTTTTTTCAATTTCAAAAATTCTTTATTTACATTTATAACATTTGTTCGCTTGTAGTGTAGCCTAGAAATAACATACTTACAAATAGGTTTCGTTTTACAGGCTGTATAACATACGCTTATATTAAAAACTAATAAAATGAATTTTAAATGTTTTCTTATACAATGAAATTTCGAAAAGTTATTTGAGTTAAACAAGTGATTTTTATGACGATTACACGATTTATATAAATAGGAAATTAATTTTAATTACTGTCTGTTTCATCTCTATATCTATCTATTTATATATAAAGAGGAAAGATTTGATTGTTTGTTTGTTTGTATTGGATAGGCTGCGAAACTACTGGACCCATTCCTAAAATTCTTTCCGCATCTATTCCAGGCTAGGTGTGCATAACCATCTTCGACCACACCTTCACTTAAAATCAGGTGAGCTGTGGTCAAACACCTAGCCTGTCAACCATAAAAAAAAACATCAAAGTCTCATAGTAGGTGTAGCGCGATGCAGCGATGACTTTGTTTTGCTACTAAAAGTTCTGTGTATCGCTGCAATAGTCACGAAGAGTCGTCATTCCTTGCCATCAAGAGAGCGTCTCGTCCGTCCCATTACTTTTACAATTTAAAAAATCCATATTTTCTCCTTCATGTTGTAGTTGCTATGTACCGGTTCGGAGGATACCTGCAATAACCTGATTACTGAAATTCAACATCTAATGTCTCAAACACCTTAAAGTAATGAGTGCCAATATTGTCATAGATTCTGTTTTCTTTTTCGAAACTCTCCTACCGTTTTAATGGTCTCAAGGACGCGTACGAAAGCGTCTAATTCGTATCGTTGTTCTTGAACATAACATATATGATCAATTTTATGTGAACTGCTATTAACTTATATTTAAGTATAAGGTAGTGTGTTGTGTGCGCATAACTTAAATACGCCATGTTTGTTTCAGGCGAACGTCGCTGCGGACACCCGGCAGTACCGCCCAACGCCAAAGTGTCACTACAGAACGATAATGAGATAGTTCCTGGGACGATAGCTACATACGAATGTGACGACGGGTACGAGCTATTTGGTGCCCATCAAAGAGAGTGCACCCTCAGGGGCAACTGGACCGCTGAGACGCCGTTTTGTGGTAATTTAATATAAGCTTTAAATTGCGTATCACGTCCCCTTAGAACTGATAACGGTGCTGAGTTTTATTGAGATGATTTGTTACAATAGAAATCTAGTGACATCGCAAGTAAACCTGCATATATGTCTGGAGAAGTTATTTAATGGCGTGTTTGAATCTGGCACTACGCACCGTGTCTGCGTGACTATAGTCCGCCCATCTTAAGAGAGTAAGCCAGATAATATCACACTGATGCAGTACATTAAATTATTATTTATCTCGTGCCTTTCAAAACTGATAACGGAGCAAACTGTAGCCTATAGTTGGCAAATTGTCGTGTAGATTTTTAAGCCACGCTCAAAAATTAAATGATTATTAAAAATTGTGAGCCGTTGGCCAACCAGCATTGAACTGTCAATACACAAGTTCCAAGCCAAGTAGCTCGTCCCATTAAGTGCATTGAACTGCTTGCGCCATACGCGGCGTCAGGTACTTTGGTGTATTGCACTCTTATGTCATTGTGAGCAAACTTTGGATTGCAAAATTTTATGTTTCTGGATGGATGCTTTGCGCGTACTGTGTTAGATTCCACGCAACGACATCTCTCGATAGCGGAATAATTTAGCACTAGCAAAAACACAGAAAAATTTTCGTTCTATTCATCGTTAGCGCTTATATGACTGGCCTCCGTGCCGCAGTCACTCGTGAAGTCTGCCAATTATGAGCCTGATGTGTACAACACACTCTGAGGCGATAGTCAATGCACAACGCTTCTCATCCATTAAAGCAAAGTTGAAGAAATGGCTTTAAAAAAATGATACAACTATTTTATGACATAAACGATTTTTTGAAATAAAAGTAGATATCGCTTATTATAAAACTAATTTAATATAATTTATTCTAATTATATATTTTTTTATTGTAACTTGACTTGTAATTTGATAAACAACTAAACACTCTACTGTTACTAAACATCAGCAGTGACAACCCTGTTAAATTAAATGTAAAAAAAATATCTAATCTACACGGCCGAGAATCAAACCTGGATCTATTGACTGCCAAGGCAATCGTATAGAGGACGAACCATTATCATATTTTGTTCTTGTTTTCCTTACAACAGGGACAAACGTCGCTTTTCGGAAGCCGGCGAATCAGTCGACGACCGTGCGCGGGGGCGCCGCCGCCAACGGGAATGATGGCGAGCGCACCACCGAACATGATGGCAAACGATGCACCGAAACGCAAAGGGAAGCCTCGCCTTGGTGGCAGGTCGACCTGCTCCGGCACTACGCGGTCAAAGTCGTCAGAGTCACCACTAGAGGGTGCTGCGGTGAGTTCTAGCGATTATTCAACAAAAATGAGTATTTATACTCGCGACAACGAGACAGTCATAACCACGTTTTAGCTTTGTCATGTTTCATCGCAGGATAAAGATGTTTCCCGCAGTTTCCGTCTTACAGGAAAAAGTTTTCGTATAATATTCTTTTGACAACTTGGTCACCACACACGCGTAGTCAGATCACGTGACGTCAGTGGCGTAAAGTTTTGACGCCGAAAAATTATGTAGCTGCATTGTTGCGTTGCAACATTTGTTTATGTTTCGAAATAGTGGTATTTTGCAAATACGAATGTATTTGGTATGATACGGTAAAAAAAGGAAACTCCGTGAAAGTTTCTATTAAAGCCACCGCTACTTTACTACGGCATGGACTGGACTTGGCATTGTTTGGGACTGTGACCAGTAAGATTTTCTTCAACATAAATGGCGAAAAAAAATGTTTAAAATAAGGATTAGGCAAAAGACTCTGTAGGTGTTGATGTCTATACACTATAGACTGTAGGTATGTCTTTTACTGATTAACTCTATGTATTTATATACGAATGTCTTTGTTCTATTTCAAGCACTACAATGCAATTAAAGAAATTATACATCTCATCCAATTAGGTGTCAAAAACTAACAACCATCCGAGCTCATAACGCTGTGTAAATGAATGCAAAAATCTTAGCCCTCGTTATTGACGGGCGATGGTTTACAGCACAGCTAAAGGCGTATCTAAAGGTATGAAGCACGGTCGGTGAAGTTACCAAATATTTTCCTTGAAGCGATTCTCGTCGCGTATGTCGGACGTATTCGCCATCCGTCACAGATGGTCAGAGGTTTCGCAACCGCCTGCGACGGGACGTCGCGTCGTGCACCGCTTACAACATGCTGTTGCTGTAGGAACTTTGATTACGGAGTACTTATAGTTTCGTATGTTCGTCAAAGTACTCCGACACGGATCGGAAACTTTAATTGTATCATTAATTATTACGTCGTTTTTTGTTTAATGCAACGTTTGTAGTGCCATTGTCCTTTATCTGATGTGATGCTGATGTTTGGCTCTGAGGAAGGGAGATTGGAATTTGTTTTGTCCAAGTTATATACTTTAATAAGTTTAATATATTAAATTAAGTTAGTAATGAGACGGATGAACGCGAGTGGCATTTCTTTCTAAGCTCTACCGTAACTCGAATGATACGATAATTTGTAGATAGGTGCTGGTTGTTTATGTGTCGTAAGACATAACAAGGCATCATAATATGCAAACTACTTAATAAATTAATAAATAAATATCGTAGGACATTACACACAGCGCAATCTGACCCCAAACTAAGCAAAACTTGTACTATGGTAGTCAGATAACTGATAGAATACTTAAATACGTTATTTTTTGTAAATACATACTTATAATAAATACAAAACACCCAGACACAGAACATACATTTATTTATACCACAAAACGTTGATCCTGGATGGGAATCGAACCCACGCCTTTTGGCTCTTGGAGCAGACATACCACCAATGAACCAACAGGGCTGAAAACTTATTTTATTGGATGAAGATCGTGAAAACAGGTAATTTGAAAACGTTTCCTAAAATGGTCAATATTTGCCTTGCAGTGCAGATATGAGGGTCACAGTTATGATTACCTGGGTTATGTCACCTAGTTTTGTGGTAGCACAATAGCCGTAGTCACGACTTGACTCGAGGATGCTGGTCAGTGTCGCGAGCCGTGGTGACAACCTTCGTTTTTATAACACCAAAACGAGGGTAGTAGATCGCAACATCTGAGGATAACTTTTCTTTGAAACGACCTGCATTCTTCAACTCCTCTTAGACTGCCCTGTTATTTCATTGAGTAAAATTTGTGCTTCGAAGGTGAAGTAGGTTCGATTCCCACTAAGAACTAACATTTGTGTGACTAATTTGTTCTGAGTCTCTGGGTTCTGTATGTATTAACAAAAAATAGTATTAAAGTTTTCTATCAGCTGTCTGGTTCCCATAGTACAAGCTTTACTTAGTTTAGCGTTAGATGGCGCTGGGTAAAAATGTCCTCCAATATTTATTTATTTAGTTTATTTATTGTATTTTGTGTGCGACTATGTTCCGGTGGTGAACATAATTATATGTTCAAATAGGAAAAAATCTAAGAGTGACATTGTTGACATAGTTATCTATAAAATATGCATCATCATCAACAGGTCACCAGCCGCTGCAGGACCTGGAGATACGAGTGGGCAACAGCAGCTCAGATCTGCAGCGGAACCCGCTCTGCGCCTGGTTCCCAGGAACTATTGGTGAGTGAAGAAATTTTTTTACGAACGCTCACTATAATTCACGACGGTTTATTAAGTTAATAGCCAGCTAGTTACCCAATCTATCGAGCTCTGCACATTTCATAGAAATTTCCAATAAATTCGATAGAGGCCGATTATGCACGCTAAAATAAAGCCAATATGTATAGGTATAAAGAAGAGAATCGTTTTATATTGTTTAGTAGCGAAATAAAACTACTTTTTTAAGCGTTTCCAAACTTTATGGCAAGGCAAAAGAAATACGTAGGCAAGCAATCGTCACAGTCACAGTGGTTGCTCCTGTATGCTGCGGAGCAGGCTTCCCAGGAATTCTAATTGGCACGGAACTCTGAAAGTCGGTACACTTTATTGTGTATGAGGAAAACGATGCTCAGAGACAGCCGGATCTCCCCTCGACCTGTAATATCCAATAAGTCATCTATATTTATTTGTAAAAGGCAAAAGAATTATCAGCGGAAGTGCGCTTCTGTGTCTTTCACCTTTCGCCGGCGCGGAGGCGGCCGCCTCTAGTGTCTATTATTGCAATAATAAACATCTATTTTTCTTAATTCTCGATCAACCTTGCGACAACCTTGTCCCGATCTCTCTATATTTGTCAATAGATCTTTGTGAGGTTTAAATGTAAACCTTGGTTATAAATTTCATTCGATACGATTTTTTCTTAAAAAACACAAAGTCCCAGCAGACAGTCGGATCACCGTTAATCCGTCTGTGGGCATCCGACTATGTTCCATGTCGCTATGTTATGAATACTGTTACAAAAAAAAAATGTTTCTTTTTGTTCAGAGTTACATTTTGCCAACGTTAAGATGGTCTTCAAACAAATTTGACGATTCAACTCATAAAAGCGAAATCAAATGATAATGTTTTTAAGTAGGTATATACGATGCCTTAACTATGTAGAGTACATAGAAAGAAATAAAATAGTTTAATTTTGTAATACTAGCACAAAAACAAACAAACAGAGACAGAAAGTGACATATAAATTAGGTACATTATAATTTTTCCAGGAAATAAAGCAACTGTACCTACTAGCTGAAACGATTTTTGTAAATATAATCTTTGTGTACTTTGTGTATTACTGGCGTATGTATTAGTGTAAACAGGTTTAGGGAATGTATTAAAGCAGGCCTGCGTTACGCCACCGGGCCCGACCGTGGCCCGTTTTTAGGCCTAATGTTACTAACTTTCAAGGGAAATAAAAACAAACTTGTAAACTATATGCAACAAGCTGAACGTTATTGAGTTCACCTATTTTATGAAGTTTTTAAATTACTCAAACTCGGTTAGTTGAGGTTCTCGTTCACTAGCCGATTACAATAACAAAGGTGTTCCGATACCGAGTCAGAACTGGATGACTCACCGATGAAACTGGTCAGCCTTAGAAAGTTTTATGACATTGTGACAGTAACACATTATTACGGAATAACCTAACTTATACAACATTCCTTATGAGTTACAGCTGCTAATTGCTATTGCATCCATAACAAGGCTTTCCGCTAACGTCTAACTACGCATACTTCGATGTTTTATTATATAATTGAGAGACAAGCAAGCAGGCGGGTCCACCTGATAAGTTAAGCATTGCCGCCTATTATAGTTCATTATTATATTCATTTATTTCAAAAACATTACGCCCATAGTATTATTACGTCCAGTAAAATAATGTAAAAATAATATTAAACATACAAAATTAAACAAAATAATAAAATTACTGTAGAAACTTACGTGGATTTGAAGTAAGTACTTTTTTTGTTGAAACTAGAGTTTCCGATAAAATTAAACGTGAGTAATACCGGATAAGTAAAACAAAATATTAAATCTATTTAAAAAATTAAATATGAATATCATATTATGAAAATAAAGTTAAATAATTTTAACGTAAGGTTTGGTTTGGATCCTGAATGCTTAATATCCTACCCTATATAACCTATCCTGCCGATGTTTGTCCGTAAATCTGAATACTCATTGCGTATCATAAGAATAATGATGAAATAAATTATTATTTTCTGGTTCTCACAACACACACATATGTACGGCAGCAGCCAGTTTCTGGTCCCTGGTCGAAATTGATTTAATGCGCGAGCATCTTTAAGCGTTAATACTGTAATAACCTAGTTCGTCTGTCGTAATAAAACTAAAAACAACTTTGTGTTCTTTTAAAAGGTTTTGTCTCAAAATGTCGCATCCTTGTAATGTATGTGCATCCTACTAATCCCACAAATATTATAAACGTGAAAGTTTGGATGGATGTTGGTTGCTCTTTCACGCAAAACTACTCAACAGATTTGGATGAAATTCGGTATGAGGGTAGCTGAGACCCTAAATTAACATATAGGCTACTTTTTATCGCGAAAACATGTAGCGGGTAACACCGTGCGGCGCAGCTAGTATTATAAATGCGAAAGTTTGTAAGGATGTTTGTTACTCTTTCACGCAAAAATTACGGAACGGATTTGGATGAAATTTGATATGGATGTAGCTGAGACCCTGGATCAACACATAGCCTGCCTTTTATCCCGAAAACATGTAGCGGGTAAAACCGTGGGACGCAGCTATGATACGAACACATCGTCTAAGCCGATTAGCGCGCTCTCCGTAGTTCCCACGGCGAGAGAGCATGTGAAAATCCAACGACACATTTTCCACTTTCTTTTGATCACCTGAAGTTGTCTTATAAGAACACTATTTTGCCGGGTAGGAGGTAGGTCCTACAAGGGTTCCGTATTTTTCGTTTTGAAGTACGGAACCGTAAAAACATCGAAACGACTCAGTGAAGCGCAAATTATACGACTTATGTAATTATCACACAAAGAAAATAATTATACATAACAATTCTAGCGAGTAACGTTACACTTCGTGGGTAAATAGAACAAGCGCGATGTTGTCGACTGCCCGAACTACCTTACTCGCCGCCGAGAATGTAAAGCTTAAAGGATCTTCAATAAATTTTTGCCTTTTATGGACAAATGGAGCATAATTTTACAGTGAAATCACAGCTGGCATTTATTTTGGTCTTTATTTGCGGTAATTTGCGTAGCGATGATAGCTCAGTGGTTAGCGCGGTAGGTTCGCATTCCGAAAGGCGTGGGTTCAAGCCCCAACAATGAGCTTGAGCTGCCGGTGAAGGAAAACATCGTGAGGAAACCATAGCATGGTGGTAGGGTACTTCTAGTACTAGGCTGGCTAGCTACCACCCTCAAATTGAAAATCTGCCGCCAAGCATCTAACGGTGTGTTCCGGCAGCCTCACTTAAGAGCCAGTTCCATGCCAGGCTAGGTGTGCTTTACCATCTTCGACCACGCCTTCACTTAACATCAGGTAAGCTGTGGTCAAACACCGGGCCTGTCAATCATAAAAAAAAAATCACAATTGCTTGAATAAAACAGTAGATTTTATTAGCATACAATCAAATTTATGAATTTATGATTTTTCAATAAAACAGTAGATTATGCTAATAATAATCTACTGTTTTATTCAAGCAATTGTGATTTACCACAAATAAAGACCGAAATAAGTGCCAGTAGCTGTGGTTTCACTGTAAAATTATGCTCCATTTGTCCATAAATGGCAAAAATTTATTTGTATGGAAATCGAACCACCTTAACATCGCATATTACTATTTCCGGAATAACCACGTGGCTGGTTAGCTATAGCTTCGATTTTATTACGGAATTGGACGAATATCGGAAATCTATTAGAGTTTTCCGTATTTCCGCCGGCGCGAGCATTACATATTTAAACTGCTAAAGGTCAGGTAATTTAAATTGAGTTCCATCTAGGGCGTCGTGTGAAGGTCCGATGTATTTTGAAATCGTTAATATTAGGGCTGTCTTTACCCGGGGGTTCAGGGGGTACCGTGCACGTGCACCCGGGCGACGAATCCTAGGAACGCATGCCGAGACCGCCATAAACTTCGATAGGAACTGAAACCACACAGGCACGGCAGGCACGGCCGCAGGCTGATTTTCGCACCCCTGCGCCGAATATACTTAAGACGGCCCTGGTTAAAATAAAATCAATTTAAAAAAATACGAAAGATGTCTAAAGGCAGATTTGCAAACTAAGTTATTTTAATTAATTTGGGAACAGCAAACAGAAGGTTGGGGGTGGGATCTCTAGCACATAATGTAACCTTTTAATGATACACATATTTGAAATGATTTTACAAAATTTGACTTGTAACATTGGTGTTATCAATAAAATATTTGTATTTGTATTTTTGCACTAACAATGAATTTTCCTCATTTTTTCCAACTCTAAACGTTACGAAAGTGAGTTTTACTTGCACTTTCTAATCCACTAGTAAACATTTTCCAAGATAATGAACGACAACAATTGATAATTCAAGCGATTCCCACAGTTAATAAAAGTGTCTTTTTTATGATTAAGTAGCTTGTTACAGCGGCCGTCTATTACACCGTAACGTAATGATGTAACTGTTGCGTAACTCGAGTGCCTTTTGTTCTTGTAATTGTCACATTTCGGAGGTCACACATTAAAATATCACTTGTGCTTGTACAGGGTAAAGCAGAATAGAGGTCGCATTGTTTGGATTGTGCTATAACACTTCAAGCCTACGTTACGTGAGCGAACTACGATATGAGAACTTTTAAAATGCTTCCGATAATGGTACCATTGCAGGTAAACTCGCATATAAATTCGTAATTCAAATTACTTGTCTGCTACAAGGAATTAGCTGGGTTGGCTCATTGGTAGTATATCTGCCTTGAGAGCTGTAGGGCGTGGGTTCGATTTCCACTCAGGGCAAACATTTTGTGAATAAACAAATGTTTGCTCTGTGTCTGGGTGTTCTGTATGTATTACAAGTATGTATGTCAAAAAAAAAGTATTTATGTATTCTATCAGTTATCTGACTTCCATCACACAAGCTTTGCTTAGTTTGGGGTCAGGTGGCGCTGTGTGTAAAAAAAAACCGTCAACGACCATGTCCCGGTAAACAAAAACAATAGTAAAAGTCGCTTCATAGTTCCAAAACAATAACATTAAACACTATTTATAGAGGTCTTATAGTAATTACGAAATTTCTAGGTATCTGTGATAACACAAAATATTAATTACTAGCAGCTCGCTCCGGCTTCACACGGAAAACAAAACTCGATTAACAATATAAATTTATCGATCCAGTAGTTTCGGAACCTATTCAATACAAACAAACAACAAATTAAATCTTTCTTCTTTATAAGATGTAGATGACAACTATAATAGTTAGACATTAGATATGATATTGCGGACTTATTTGTAGCTGTTAATTTGCTCTATAAAACGTCACTTTATTCTATTGTCAATAGTTTTCGCTGCGCATGCTAAGTAAGGATTTTTTCAATTTTTTCACAGCTTGGGTTACATTATTGAATTTTCTATACGGAACCCTAATTGTTTTTTAAATAAAATATAGTCTATGTCCATCACGGATAATGTAGAATTCTAATAATGAAAGATTTATTAAGAACGGACCAGTAGTTTCGGAGCCTATTCAATACAAACAATCAAATCTTTCCTCTTTATAATAGTAGGTATAGTTAGATTAAATAAAAGTAATTCAGGACTTTAGTTATCTGGCCCCACTGTGAATGAGGTGTGATTGTGATTTGATACGTGTGTAATTTGATTGTTATTTTTATACATTATTTTTTATACATTTTTTATAATGGTCAAAAGAGAGCATTAATAGCAGGCAGTGTGACAGTCAGCCGGCTCGCGTGAGGCCGCTCCATCAGAGCGAGTCCTACGCTGAGAATTCATAATGCACACGGAATGCAGTCACTGTACTGAGTGACGGACAACAACAAGCTTCGTTATATGCCACACACTATCATTAGCGCTCACGAACCAGCACCGAAACATTTACACTTTGTAGACAAAAACCTACCACTCTTTACTTATTATACTATGCATGTACAATACTAGAGTCAGGGGACTCTAGTCTCCTGTCTCCGGACACATGCCAGGCAGCAGCAAAGATGATCATGGCCATCTATTAGGTACATGATACGGGATCATTCAATGTCGGCGCAGATTGTTTTCGTAATTTAACAAAATAAACTTTTGAGTGAAGGCTTGCTGCGCACCACAAAAACATCAACAATAGAGAGTTTTTTTAATAAAACTAGGCAATGAGACAATTGACAAAAGGTTGTCCTGATGGTAAAAGGTAACGCTTCTCCATGACCATTGCAGAATGAACAACAACATTAAAAAAGATAACAAAATTCAGGGCATCGTTTCCCTGATGCTCATTACCTACTTTGAGATTGTTCTTGCTGTTGACAAGCTAGGTGTTTAACCACATCCCGCCAGATGTTAGGTGACGTTGTGGTCAAAGATAGTGAAGCACACCTAGCCTCGAATAGAACTGGTTCTTAAGTGAACCAGCCGAAACACACCGCTAGTTACATGGCAGCAGATTTTCAACTTGAGGGTGTTCTAGGCGAGAACTACTACTAGAAAATACTCTACCACCATGCTACGGTTCCTTTCACCTTCAGCTCAAACTCATTGTTGAACCCACGTCCTTCGGCATGTAAAAAGACCGCGCTAACCACTGAGCTATCATCGCTACAAAACGTTATAACCGACTTAGAACGTTCTTGGCTTTTTTGTGCAGTGTAGGTATTTTTTAACCGAAACAAACAAATAAAATGTGCTTTCATGCCAACATTTGGAACCTGACCTACACTACACACAGGAAAAACATTTTTCCATTAACGCTCTGAAAGACCAAACTTTAAATTGCGTGACACCATGCTGAAGACAAACGTAAAGTAATAACGATAAGTTTCTAATTTGAGTACAAGGTTGTTTGAAAACAGCTATTAACATCACCGATAACCTTTTATAACCTTATTAACCTTTGCGTCTTATTATTATTCAAAGTAAGGGCGATACGTCTTGCACCGACATGCATTTCCCCCTGCCAGCATTTACCCGAGCCAACCCAGCTCCTTGAAGTACCGGAGCGAGGTTCTGGGCCGCTGGCATAGTAGCTCCAGTGAGTTGGGTGGAACGTTTAATGGCATTGATAACGAGAAGCATTCAAGGTGTTGCGGCGACATGGATGATAGCGAAGCAGCTTTTTGAAGCCTAGTGGAAATTCCAGAACCTTCTGTGGATTTGCAATGCAAAGCATACGCATTACAGTTCATTATCTTGCAAGCAGGCACTCCTAGTTTAAAGAGGTGACTATTCAAGTTGCAAGGACTGGTTATGAGGTTTACTCAAATACGAAGGTCCTGACGTTGCAACTTCAACAGATTGTTAGTAATATTCCTGTTAGGAATTGGAAAAGCGGTCTTAAAGTGTTTACATTCGTCTTTCTTATCCCACAGTTTTTGTTTCTCTTTCTCTGTGTAATGACGCAGTAGCTCTCGCACTTCCATCGCTGATGGTTTGCATAGAGCCACCACGTTGTTGCTTACCTGCTTTTTTGCACGTTCTGCGGCAAGAGAGTCGGCCACTTTGTTGTCCGGACATGTTCCGTGGTTCTTCATCCATCTAATTATGGTTCTATACCTGCTTGAGGGTGACTGTAGTATGGTATGATACCCTGCCATGACTCTGGACTTTGTTACAGGTATTTTAAGTGCGTTGATGGTGGGCTATTTTCTGTGGCAAACATGAGCATATGTTTAACATTCCGATCCCCGGGGACAAGAAAATCATTGAGTGGTACAATTGCCCTTGCGGCTAGTAGTAGGCACATGGCCTCCGCTGGCACTGCTGTCGTGGTTTTGTTTAAAGCAGTGGCCTCCTTAAGTCCTAGCTCCAGGGAGCCGCAACCAACTCCCTCCTTGTTTTCTGCACCATCTGTGTAGGTATTCCACGTTTCCATCTTCGAACACGTTGTCCTCCATGATCAGCTCGCACTCGTTTGTGGCTATTTTATCAGTATTTTGGTTTACTCCGAGGATTATTTTGTCGCTCGTTTAATAAGCGCAATAACTATATCTCGCGTCTCGACACACCCGTGAACTGAATAAACATTGCCCGTAAATACTTAACACTGTAGCCGAGAATAACGTCAGTCTGTGGGATGTCTTTTCACTCCCTAAGCTCATCCTTTCGAATATAATTCTAGTTAAGGCCCTATATTCCGACGTTTGTTACTGCAGTGGATCATCAGACTCTAATGCTGTCTTAGCTGTGGTCACATTTAGAGAAGCAACCCCCATATTTGTCAATCTTAGATTTTCTAATTAAAATTCGCATGAACATAGGTAATTAGTAGTCGACTCGTAGTTATTATAAGAATATGTATCTAAGTATATTTTTTTTTTGTTATTTGTAATTTATTATTGTTAAATATTCATGCAAATTAAATATTTACTGATTGTCAATATTAATACACTTATACATTTGAGTCAGCAAGGTTTACATTGTCAAATATATAAATAATACATTATAAAATGTCATAAGGCGTAATGCCTTATGACATTTTATATACATAGGGACTTATTCACAAAGTTGTGATCAAGTAGTTATTGATTATAATCCAAATGTATGGTTTTTGAATGACCTATATACATAAGTTAACCAAACTGTCATACGATGTCCTACAAAATGAAATAACTTACCTATGACTTTTTTTTTTTTTTACATTGAATAGGTTCGCGCTTGACCACATCTTGCCTGATGTGAAGCATCGATGCGGTCTAAGATGGAACACGCTTACCTAGAAGGAACCTGTTTACTCTAGACTTGAAGACACTCATATTGTACCTTTCGGGAAACACAGACTCCGGCAAAGAGTTCCACATCCTCGCTGTGCGAATAAAGAATGTGGACTCAAAGCGTTTAGTGCGCACATGGGGAACATCCACCATGTACGACTTGTATCCACGAAGTTGTAGTTAGGTACTATGAAATATATAAGCAGTTCTCGAATTGCCCATTTTTCAGCGTATAATATAAACTTTTATCTAGTCAATCGCGTTTCTACTTTTACGAAGCTCGTGATTATATACGTATAATCAATTTTAGTAAAATGTTCTTTTTATTTTACTTCATGTTAAAAAAATCAGAAATTCGGATATGATCGCCTTAAGCTGTAGTGTCATGTTGATTATGTCAACTTGTGGTTTCGGATAAACAACATGTCTGCCCTCGCTAGTGTTACTTCAGCAATTTCTGCAGTATGTTAATGGATATTTTACCTTTAACGGTGACTAACAGCTTGAGCCTTAATAGAATAGACATTTCAATTTTAACTTTGTCTTTATAAACGACTGAACGTAGGTACAAATAGGTTTGTATCTTAAAAGATTAAAACCTTTTATGAAATATTATTTCTGCACATAAGAAGCTATATATAAATTACTGCTACGTACATAAATCTTTGCGTAGGTATCGCTATCTAGTCTATCTAGTAATATGACTTTTCACCGACAAAGTCAGCGCGCGACCGCTTCTGTACACGTGAGAACAAAATTCTATTCCAAACGGAACATTTTCTTAAAAACAGGTTTCAAAAATTTGCTTCAACGACTGACGTAAGCATTGGTTGTTTCCGTTTTGCAGATGAAGGTGTGACGAAGACATTTACTTGTGCTCGTCCCCTGGTCGGCCAACACGTGTTCTTACAGCTGGTAGGGGTCGAAGGATCGTTATCCCTCTGCGAAGTTGAAGTATTCACTACGGAAGGTAAGACATCATCAGACATGTTCTCTTACAGCCGATATCGATTTAATTCCTTACCTGATCTAAGTGAACAATTTCATAATATAAATTTTAGGACGCTTTCCGCCACTGTGTAACAAATCACCTGCTGAGATATACATTATACATCTAAGTTATATATTATTACACTTGATTTGTAAACGCTCGACAACGCTCAAAACAATTGCACTCAGAATTTTTGAGTAACAAAGCAAAGTCCAGAACGTCACTGCTTTGGCGTTCATTGTTTTAAGACATTCGATGGTTTGGTACTCTCAGTTAGTCCCGTAATATTACTTACTGCACTACACTACTACTTAACGGCAGAATATCTGACACTGATATAGTATATAGGTACCTACCTACCCTACCTAGTCAAATTAATCATTTACGATCTCTCTAACATGGTCGCTTTTATAATGTTTAAACAGAGAAATACAGGTTACTCCTAAGAATTAAGTATTAACTTGTTCAATAATAAACTATATGTACTTAAATATTTTCAGAGTTTTCGAACGATCGCTGTGCTCCTGAGAGCGCGCCGGCGGATATAGAGCTGGCAGCTTTCTCTCGGAACTGCTATGAGTTTAACGTAGCGAAAGGAGGATCCTTCGATGACGCTAGAAAACAGTGTCAAAAGCATGGCGGTGACCTCATACACGGTTTTCAGGTAAAGAACCGACGTCAACGGTATCATATCTAGTAATTACCACGCAATAATATACAAAGATTTATAAGCTTGGAGTGTACCAAGAGTTGTAATCATAATTATGTATAACTTTCACTTGGTCACCACTCTGAAATTGCGATAAAATCGGGTGTTCGTTGACCAATGTTTGGAACAGCCTTTTCCCCTGTCCACGACCATAGCACTCAGAACTTTAAGTCGCATAACAAAGTCCAGGGTATCGCTGCTTTGCGCTATTGAGACATTCGACAAACCTACCTGTAGTTGCGCTAGCCGCAGTACCCTACAAACCGGAATAAAGCATTGTGCTCTGGTTGTTTTCTATGTTCTAGTCATTCTCCAAATAATACTGAATGATGAGTTAACTCAAGAAACTGTTCTCATAGGGGATTTAATTTATTCTCGCTTATCGTTAGTACATTTTGCTTTCGATTCAACAAGTTAAACAAGTTTCGAGCAGATTTCGTTCCAAGGTCAAGTTGGTTTGGGGTTATGACATTCAAAATACGATGCCGATAGCCCCGCGTTGCACCTTCCCTGTATAGCTAAGCAAACACATACGTTAACATTAATGATTATCCAACTATTAGCCAAATCCAGGTGATAACTATTACATATCAAAAATATGACAATTGACAAAAAAATACTCGTCGTTATTTTGAACGATCATCTCTACCTGTACCTAATCTCTTCGTGTCATATTTCATTTAGCTTGACCTCACACCGAATTCAGTCGCGAGTTTAAATATGCAGACCAATGTAAGTCTTGAGACTTCATTTACATCCGAGTCCACAGATAGATGATATCCGAGTTTGTCGCTTCAGTCGCGAGTTTAAATATTCAGATTGCTAATGGAAGCCGATGTAAGTCTTGAGTCGTCATTTCAATCGGAGTCCACTTATCGAGATTTGTCACGTTTGTTTCTAGAAATCTCTAATGCTAGATAGATCTTAGTTTAGAGAAGTTCAATAGATTCGGTTGATAGTTTTACAATTTTATTTTAGTTAATAAAGGTGATTTTACCATTAGCTTTGTCGTTTGTTTCATTTAATTACTTAGGTAATTGATTATGGAGGTCGTTTTCTCCTGTTAGTCTGATCAGAAAGTAATTTGACTAACAATAGATGGGAGGTGTCATTACAATAAATTTCTCTCATAATCAGCTTCGTAATGCAACTGGGACGCTGATGGTAACGATCGTGTACTCGTGGATCGGATCCCAGAGAAAGCTAGCCGCCGAGGTTTTCTGCATAAGTTAATTTGAAAAGCAACGGTACCCACACATGACTCAAACCGCTTTAATTTCCAATTTAATAAATATTTAACTTTAGGAAATACTCGGTGATGAACGTAGATGGTGATGGTTAGTGCCTAGCTGTTGACAGGCGTTCGACACCGCGGCGCTCACCACCACGCGATGTTTTACTCGTCTCGACACTCTGTCGCTTAAATAAAACCGACACAAGCACACAACTAGAAACATCATATTTAGCAAAAACAACTTCTGAAGGTGACTCCTGTGACATTAACAGATGCTATAGCGGATTAGTGCCCATACGTTAAAGAAGATAGATGTATTTTTAAAACTTGGATGTGTTTGTCTGTCTCAGGGAGCCACGTCTAGTTTCCTTATCCAAGAACTGGAACGGCGGAAGGTTCAGCTTAAAACCCAAATGGTGTGGATAGGAGCACAGAAAGAACCTGGCCTTACTGCTAGAATTTGGAAGTGGGTCGACGGTGAGTTAAATATGTTTATTATTTTTATACATTACGAGTTAACGTGTACAAATACAAATCTTTTATTAATAACACCAAAGTGACAGGTCATTTTTCATATTTTAAAATATCAATTTTTATAGAGTAACTGTAGTTGTTTGTATTACTGTACAGACACTATCCTGCGACACAGCTCAGACAGAGGACAGTGTTTTTTTATGTAAAAGTAATGAGACGAACTAGACGTTACCTGACGGTTTGAGATAACACATGTCCATGACCATTGATGCACAGAATTTTAAGTAACAAACCAAAGTCCATGCGTTGCTGCTTTGGCGCTCATTACTTTGAAACTTTCGATGGTCAATCTCTGCCCTGTAACTGCGCTAGCTGCAGTACCCTTCAAACCGGAACACAGTAATATTTACACACAACGGCTTGGCGGCAGAATGTATGATACTGCGACGATACCTACCTAGACGACCTTCTGCTAAGATGATTTACTCAATATTTGCAGAAATCTAGTTTACGTGTAGCGACGCGATGCTTTTGATAGATAAATAAATAAATATCGCAGGACATTACACACAGCGCCATCTGACCCCAAACTAAGCAAAGCTTGTACTATTTTTTTGTAAATACATACAGCTCATCCAGACACAGGACATATCCATAGATATGGAGAAATCGACGAAAGAAATAAAAATACAAATACTTTATTGATAATGAATACCAAACTTACAAGCAATTTTTCCATTCATATCTAAAATTACATTAAACATGTCTAAAGAGTCACATGGCAATACAATAATACTGTCAAATATTTAAAAAAAAAACCATTATAAATAAATTTTAATAAAAATATTATAAGATAACACTATTATTTGCACTAGAAAATAGTGCAACAACTGGTTACTTCCTAGCAACTTAATAATCCTTTTTTTTTATTATGTACCTAAACTATTGCTTTAGACTTCCATGGCCGCCCATACGTTTACTTTGAACTGAAGAAGATCGAGCGACTCGATACCTCATGAATCAGAAATTACCCGTAAACCGAACGCAAGCAATTCTCTTTGTTAGCTCGGCAACGGCTCAGTATATTTGATAATAAATATAGTTCAATAAACAAAAAACTGCATCATAGCCAATGCCATAGAACGTGGACAGCTTTTACATTCGAACATTTCGAAACACGAAAATTGGAATTTTCGGCTGCCAACCAGATACTTCTACACACATAAATCATTACGTTGTCAAACAAAATCACGCAATTTTCATTTTTTGCTTTTAGCAGTCTATAGTAGCTAGATAAACATTGTGAAGTACCCATCGCTGCACTTGTTTGTCGATCAATACAAGTAACTATGCTGTTTTCTACCGAGCTATTACTTACATACTAAAATCGAATTCGACCTACTGACACGTGACCTAATTATTTATCTAGGTCATTAATTTATTCATGAGTCCTTTAAGACTGTTTCTTTGAGTTTTAATTGGTTTACTGCAGCGAACGTATTCTAAGAACTTAGGTATGCTAACGTAGCGTATGTATAGGATTATATAAGTTAGAAGTAGGTACTGATGTTTAGCCAAGGTGGCTCGCTTCCACCGACGTCTTTTAAGTTTATTGTTTATTTCCATTTGTGCCATTTAATGTAAGACTATAATATTTAGATAATTATTTTAGGATAGTATAATTCATAAAATTCTTATTGTATGTAGATATAATTAAAATAGTGATAAATGATAATATTGTATCTCCGTGATGGATATCACTGTTGATACTTAAGTATAATTTTGTAACATCTTTGTACACAGTGATACAATAAAACTTATTGTGATTCTGATTCTGCCGTCGAGGATTCTGCACGGAGAAGAACTAGCGTGATGGTATTCAAAGTTGCATAACATTTTTAAACCACAGCAGATTTTGACGAAATGTGTACTATGAAGATATTGAATAACGATAACAGAAATAGACTCCATTTTCCTTCTTCCCAGCCCCATTAAATGCGGGTGGGTACCTAACACAAATTAATATTGTAACACCCCATGCTATTTGAAATATATGTTTAAATTTGAATGGTATACACTAAGTAGGTACTTTTATCATCCCTTCGAAATACCTACTAAAATAATTCAACATACTTTCAATTAGAGTATTCGAAGTATAGATAATATAATCTGTGACTTGATATTTCATTACATTTTTGCGTAAGATTTAGAACATTATGAAAACTACGACATTATTAATTAAAGCAGTAGTTAAGAAAAATTACAAATAAAATCCAAAGTAATCAAAATGCATTAAGTAGCCATAAAATGACCGAAAATGCAGTGAGTGGCAAATTCAAATAAATATGCAAAAAAAAAATTCTCTTTGCTCTCGTGAGCTCGTGTTGTTGGAACCGAACAACAGTATCTATTGAAAGTAAAAATAAATAATTCACGATAATGTTTCCAGGTGAAATAGTGTCAAAGCCGACATGGGGCAAAGACCAGCCCAACAACTACAACGGCGAACAGAATTGCGTGGTGCTAGACGGCGGGCGCGCCTGGCTGTGGAATGACGTGGGCTGCAACCTCGACTACCTGCACTGGATCTGCCAGTACCGTGAGTGTCACCTTCATTGATAGGTACATATTTGTTTTGTTACAATGCCGGGCGAATTTGCGATAGTAGTGTTTGCGTTTCTACCTTGCCACCGCCCTGACATTACTAGCGGCTGTTTGTTTTGTAATAGTGACTTAAACTCTCGCTGGCACTTTTTATGACGTGTACTCTCTAGCAATCTCTTTGGTATTTTTATGACGAAACTAATATCTACAGATAATGTGACAAAAACTGTGACATCCTTGTTAAAACCCCTGTTGATGCACACCATATTTACTCTTTTGTAGCAATGATAGCTCAGTGGTTAGTGCGGTCGGTTTCCACGCGGAAAGGCGTGGGTTCTAACCCCGACAATGAGTTTGAGCTACCGGTAAAGGAAAACATCGTGAGAAAACCATAGTGTGGTACTTTCTAGTAGGTACTTAGCTGGCTAGCTACCACCCTCAAATTGATAATCTGTCGTCAAGCATTTAAACAGTGTGTTCCGACAGCTACGAGCTACGGTCAAACGCCTAGTCTGTCGATCATAAAAATAACTGAAATGGTTGAATATTTTGATTAGAAACGTTACCGATGCAAAAATCTTGTTCCACTCGATCTCGGAGCGCCGTGAGACTTGAGCTATAGCGAACTATCAGAAATGCAAAGGTATACTGTTTGTAATTTCTTCGCCTGATATTTTTATATTCATCATTTATTTATGTGGCCCAAGGGGTCTTTCACTAACCGACACAACAGTGATAGTAAATAGGTCACAGACAAAGCATGCACGATTTTTGTAAAATAACTAAATTCCGTAGATTGGAACTGCAGGCGCTGCTACCTCGGTGAATAAAAAAGCTCTGTCGATATTCTATAGTTAGCTATTTGGTTCTAAATTTTGTAGCGATGATAGCTCAGTGGTTAGCGCGGTAGGTTCGCATGCCGAAGGGCGTGGGTTCAAACCCCAACAATGAGCTTGAGCTGCCGGTGAAGGAAAACATCGTGAGGAAACCATAGTATGGTGGTAGGGTACTTTCTAGTACTCGGCTGGCTAGCTACCACCCTCAAGTTGAAAATCTGCCGCCAAGCATCTAACGGTGTGTTCCGGCAGCCTCACTTGAGAGCCAGTTCCATTCCAGGCTAGGTGTGCTTTACCATCTTCGACCACACCTTCACTTAACATCAGGTGAGCTGTGGTCAAAACAACTAGCCTGTCAACCATAAAAAAAAAAAAAAAAAATTGTGAGTGTAACTTTGAATTCGATTCCACATTCTTCATACGCACAGCGAGGATGTGGAATTCTCTGCCTTTGATATATTTCTTCACAAAAAGTATTTACAGTACGTTCTAATTGAACTTTTGTACCTATAACTAAAGAAATTAATTTTTAAATTTCCAAAATTAATTGTACCTAGACCGGGGCGGGTTATTTTAGTTATCTATAAATCTATTGTGTAATGCATTTGAAATAATGTATTATTAAGTAGGTACATTACATACCAAATAGATAACAAGATAATATCATCGTCCTTACCCTGAATACTCGAATGATAAGTATCTAAGCGCGTTTTATTATTTATATATTTCAAGCCTAACTAAGCAAAGCAAGCGAATGTTATTTAATCATTATTTGTGTTCAGTACCTAACTTTAGTGCCTGCGAATGTTACTAACATTATTCACTTACTCACTCAGAACGAAGCATCTTCTTTGTCGCTTTGAGTGTGCACTGCTTCTAAAGAACATTGTGAGAAAACTACACTACGGTGGTATACTAGTCCTAGTACTCGGCTGGTCAGATACCATTTTTTGGTAAAAAATATGTGGTTAAATACCAAATTTTTTTTTAATGTAAAAAGTAATGAGACGAACGAGACGCTCTCCTGATGGTAAGAGAAAACGCCTGTCCATGACCATTGCAGCGATACACAGAACTTTGAGTAACAAAACAAAGTCCGGGGCATCACTGCTTTGACGCTCATTACTTTGAGACTTTAGATGGTTAGTCTCAACAGCCCAGTAATTTCGCTAGCTGCAGTACCCTTCGAACCGGAACACAGTAATGTTTACACACTACTGCTTAGCGGCAGAACACACACACACTACACTACACACGCGGCACTACTGCTTACCTAATGATGTTCCGCAAGGACACTTCGTAGATTCGACGCTTCCCTTTCTAGGCAAGGCGTTTTAACAACTTCGACCACACCGCCTTTTCATCAACTAGCATAACAACGGTGTAATACTCTTGTTGGGGCTCTATAACTTCTGGCTGGAAACCAGCACTTAACATGTTACAAAATGTTAGCAGAGCTACCTTGGTATTTCCTTGTCATGGCTTCAGAAAACCGCTGGAGATATAACACCGATGCTTAGTTATAACCTATGCGTGCGACATAAATCCGTATGCGTATCAGGCCTGTTTTTATGATCTATCCCACTGCTGGGCGGCCCCCTTCTCATTGTGAGATGGGTGGGGCTGTAGTACCATAGGCCGTAGGCCTCCCTTGACCATCGTAGAGGCGTGGATTTATACAGATGTATTATAATAGCGTATAATTACAGTTGAAAGGTAATACAATTTGATAAATATATGCAAGTGCAGTTTTATGCGTTTAAAAGTGATTATAGGTGGTTTAAATTTAATATATTCTAGAGATAATCACAGCTTGCGCACTCCATCACTTACGATACGAAACAAAAACGATCCATTTTATGTTAGAATAATTTATGTGTTTACATGAAGCTTCGATCGCTTTGCTTCAGCGTTGCTGGCGAAATAATGCATTATTCTGCTCACCTCGGAATGATCAGCCAACCTACCTGTACGGTGTAAACTCATTAAAAACAATTGTTATTTGTAAATGACAAAATCTATCTCTAAATATCTCCAAAATCATATTTATCATAGTCGATTTAAAAATATATTTTATCAATTACAAATGTCAAATTTGCACAAGTCAGGTCAACATCTGAGGTGCGTACGATAACAGCGCTTTAGATCACTCGGGGTAACATCGTAATAATGTTTAAACATGAGAAATTGTTGTTCATTATTCAGTGATTAATTGTAAAAATATATTTCAGTGCCGCCCACGTGTGGGAGTCCTGATAAGTTATTGAACACCACCATAGAAGGAAGTTCCTACCGTGTCGGCGCCAGCATCGCGTACAGATGTCCCGAAGGTCACATGCTCATCGGAGACAAGAGCAGAGAATGTACGAAAGATGGCTTTTGGTCCGGAACTGCGCCCAGTTGCAGATGTAAGTATATGATAACTTGATAAGGTATCTTTGAACGATAGATGCTGAAACACTGCATTGTTCAGGAAACTCAATAGGATCACACTTTTATAATAAATACGAAGGTTTTCTGGTTGTGTTCGTTATTTCTTCACACCGAAACTGCTTTTCAATGAACGGATTTCAATGAAACTTGGGACGAAAATAGAATCCTATGAATATATTAAGATAAAATGTAGCATAAGTTTTAATACACACTTATGCTACATTATTTTTCGTGAAAAGGTCGCAGCTGTATGTCGAAAATAAAACAAACTTAACATAAAAATGTCGTCCTTCACTTTACCCTTCTATTATATTACCATCTTTTTAGAGTTCCGTATCCGAAGGGTAAAACGGGACCGTATTAATAAGACACCGCTGTCCGTCAGTCTGTCCAAATCAAATCAAAACATTTATTTGCACGTATTCTCATTAATTAATAAATAAATGTACAACAATTCTTTGCCACACAGTGTTTACAATAGAATTAATTGTGCTTCGGACTTTTGAACTAAGCTAAGAGTAGCTTGTGTTTCGGAAATCCGTGCTCCCCGTATGGTGCTGACAGAAACAGAAATACATTGGTTAGGGATCCCTAACTATCGTTCAATAATGGTACATCTGTCACCAGGTTGTATCTCATAAGCCGTGATAGTTAGACAATTGAAATTTTTACAGATGATGTATTTTTGTTGCCGCTATAACAACAAATACTAAAAATAGAATAAAATAAATGTTTAAGAGGGCTCCCATACAACAAACGTTTTTTTTATAGGTAATAGAAGCCAACCCATTGTGCGCGAGTCCGACTCGCACTTGGCCGGTTTTTTTCATTACTTTTTCGGCACTGAAGATTAATTATAGTACCCTGTGCCCACTTATAGACAAATTTGATGCGTCGTTTTGGATGATTTACGGCTGTCCTGGTTTGGGTAGGAGCACCTCTTTTGCTGCAACTGTGGATCTTCTGAAGCCGAAATGTATATTTTTATTTTACTCACACAGATGTGGACTGCGGGGGACTGTCCCCCATCCAAGACGGAGAAGTCCGCTTGGCCGACGAGCGCACCACACACGGCGCTCGCGCCGTCTACTCCTGTAAAGAGAACCATACACTCGTGGGCGGGGCAGAAAGAGTATGCGGCGACAGAGGGGTGTGGGACGGGGAAGCGCCCAAGTGCTTGTTCGACTGGTGTCCAGAGCCGCCGCCCGTCGCCGGCGCCGTCGTCTCCGTCAGCGGGCATAAAGCCGGCTCGCTGGCCACCTATGCGTGTCAGAATGGATTCATATTGTTTGGCCCATCGGTAAGTCAAACGCTAAAACTCTAGAATTATCCCTACGCACTAATATTAGAGTACGAAAGTGAATGTGTGTGTAAGGGTGTGTTTGTTACGTCATCATGACGCTACTCTTTTTCATTAAGTAGTAAAGAGACGAACAATACGCTCTCCTAATAGTAAAAGATAACGCATGCCCATGACCATTGACCATTGCAGCGACACACAGAACTTTAAGTATCAAAACATAGTTCAGGGCATCGCTGGTTTAGCAGTCATGAGTTTGAGACCTCCGGTAGTTAGGTCTCAGCAGCCCTGTAAATTTGCTAGCTTTGCTACCTTTGAAATCGGAACACAGTAATGTTTACACACTACTGCTTAGCGGTAGAATATCTGGTACCTCCTGCTAAAGAGATCTACCATCAAGTGCCCACCACCAAGCGTAGTTAATATTCATTACCTTCTTTTGACTACTTACCTACTAATTAAAAACGACAGTAACTCTAACTCTCTCTCTCTTTCTATCTGTACCATTTCACGACTACACGGCAAATCGAACATTGTTGACATCGAAATGGTTAAAGAAGTCTGACATAGGCTACCTTTTCTCAAAAAGAAGCTTAGTATGCAAAATACTGATAAGGAATACATGATATTAATAACGCCGGTTCTTGTAAACGCCAGACAAACGCAGATTTGATCGATTTATGATTGCATTGTTATTGCGGCGAAGGGCCAAGACTCCACCGCGGGGGGAACAATCCGCGGGAGCGTAGCTCACTATGTAATAATGCAAGTCGAAGAGAAACGGGACCTAATAACTAAGTCAAGCTGAGTCCTATTAGTCCAAAGTCATACAACTATATATAAGATATAGTGGCGTGGCCAATTCAAATGTGTATTATAGGAAAAGTCGCAAGTTGAATGTTTTTTTTCTTATAAAAAAAACATTCAACTTGCACGCTTTTCACTCGTGGTTACATGCTTCGATCCAGATTGAGTCATGTCGGGTGCGTTACATGACAATACTTCAGAATATATAAAATAACTCTTCATCATCCACAGCAAAAAACAACTACAGAAAAATAAATTTAGAAACAATTTATGACTTTATTGCTAAAAGTGAACTCTTCTAGGCAATCTTAACGCTTTTCATAAAGTTAATTAGGTACAATAAACCTGTTTGTCTAAACGCAGAGCGTGAGCTGCACACTGGGCGGCAGCTGGTCGGGCTCCCCGCCGTCTTGCAAGTACGTGGACTGCGGCACCCCGGCGCAGGTGTACAAGGGTTCCTTCCGTCTGCTGAACGGCACCACGACCTACGAATCCGTGGCGCAGTTCTCCTGCGAGCAAGACTACTGGCTCGCAGGCGCTGAAGAGCTGGTCTGCAACAGAGATGGAAAGTGGTCGCATGATATACCCTCCTGTGAATGTGAGTACATATACTAATTAAGTTAGAAGATCTTAAGAAAAACGAATTTCGTCTGTAATCAATCGCACCATAAAGGATATGTTAGAATACAGGATCTCTTGCGGTTGTTATAGGGCTATTCATATGTGTGTTAGAGAGCAGATGCGGAGAATCAATATAAAATTGCGCTATTTTAGTTAAGGTGTAATATCAGCTACTTTGCGTCTCTCCTCAAGTGGTAATATACCTATATAATATGTTCTGCATTTCAACTCGTGGTTATATCATATCATGTCATATATTTTTTATTTGAATTGAACATATCCATAAAATAAGATGCTTAACTGATGAACTAGTCGTTCGAGAACTTTGGCAAATATGCATAACTTAGAGATGGTTCCCTATAATTTTTAATGTCATTTCTGACACCAGTTTTGCATATAGGAGTCATAAAAGCAGTCATCCAAATTTTAGGAAGGATACCTTTTGTTAAGAACTGTTTATGTAGTAGGTATTGTAAGAGGTTTCGTTAAAACATCTCCTCATTTTGCTACAAATAGAGGAGGATTTTTAATGTAAGTTTATATCAATTGTTTCAATATAGTATAATTTGTTGATAATACCAAAGTTACAAGTCAAAATAAAAGCTCGCTATATCTGGTTCGGTTCTCGGGCAGACAGATAATTTAAAAAGCAAATTTGGCTTTGGCCGTATGTTGTTTGTGTCTGGGAATTTCTCTGCTATGCGTCCCAAATACAGGGAATTCAGAGGAAACCTATGAGTATGTAGCGTTATTATACAAGACTAGCAGTAGGTACCCGCGGAATAAATCTAGGGCATAAGGTATCTGCAAATAAAATTTCATCCAAGTCAATTACTTATACTGCTATTACATCATGAAGAAGTAACAATGATAAAAGCTTTTGCTGTTTTAATATTAGTGTAATGCTTAACTACGTATTGAAAGAAGCTTGGGAGATCGATATATTCTTTTCTTTTTTCTTTTCTTTCTTTTTCTTTCTTTTCTTTTTTTTTCTTTCTTTTTTTTCTTTATGTTTGTACAATGTTATTCCAGTAATATCGTGCGCGGACCCCGAAGTACCAGCAGGCGGGTATATGGAGGCGTTCGACTACAACGTCCACTCGACAATCGACTTCCACTGCGAGCGCGGACACAAGCTCGTCGGGGAGCCCAGCCTCACCTGCCAGCCCGACGGGGAATGGTCTGGTGAATCCCCTAAATGTGAATGTGAGTGTTTTCATTCGATTATTTAGGTATTATACACTCGGTTATCATTTCTTATCTTTGAGTGGTATATTGAGATACCAAAACTCGTGATGGGTAAAGCATTTGAAAAGATAGATGATCAGCGAGGATCCGGTCTAGATAGCCGCAGACTAATACCGACGGTTTCACTGCACCCGGAAGACATTCCAACGCTGCTGAATGTACCTACTAGTGAAGATATGCTGGGAATGGCATAAAATAAAAAAAACTCATGGATATCAGATGATGTTTTAAGAATACACAGTACTTTTAAACATCTAAGCCGACGTCTCAGAACGCTACGAAAATGAACCGAATATATACATAACCGGGGCTGGCATTATCGCATTGCGATAAAAGCCCCCATAAAAATAAGAATATACATAACCACATGAATCTCACTGTGGGTTGCCTACAAAGGTGAAATCACTTTTAACGTCCGTTTGTTGATATTTAGATGTGGATTGCGGGAAACTGCCGCCTCTGCCGTACGGTGCCGCTGAGCTGCTCAACGGCACGACTCACCTCGGCAGCGTGCTGCAGTATTCGTGCACAGCAAACTACCGGCTAGTGGGGCCCGTGCGCCGGACCTGCACCGAAGAGTTCCAGTGGAGCGACTCTTCGCCTCGATGCGAAGGTTCGTACATCTGCACTCCATCTCATCTGTTCTGTGGGTATTTTATGCTATTATAAATAGGCTTGCATTTGAACACCATTTCGCCTGATGTTTAGCGAAGATGCGGTCTACGATGGAGCACGCTTGACTACAAAAACCGATTCAATCAAATGAAATATAAAAAATCAGTGTATGCACTTATTTTATATACATATATAGATGAAATTTATTTAAACGGAAGATTCAAAGTAATATTATAATATGAAAAAAGTAAAATATATAACAGGCGGCCGGCGCGGCGTCTAAAAATAGAAAGCGCGTCAATATTGTCAGGAAGCGACAAACAAGCCGTGATATTGCGAGTTACGGGCGGGTCGCAAAGCTAACTTGCTATTGCGCTAATATATGCGCAGCTCTGCAATACCTGTTTTATAACGCGCGATACAAGTTACGACAAAACAGCGATATCCTGGACAAGTTCTGGACGCCGCTGCAATAGTCAATGGTAATGTTATTTCTTACCATCCAGGAGACCGATCGTCTCATAACATTTCCCAGAAAATTGTTACTAAAAAAATGAGTATCTGATAACTTGTCTGCAGAGATCCGTTGCCCCGACCCAGTGGTGCCGGAGAACAGCATCGTGTCCGTGACGGGTAACGACAGAATGCATGGAAGAACTCTGATCCGGACTTCTGTGTCGACCACCAGCGGAAACACTTACCGCATCAGTGCGCTCGTCAAGTACCGCTGCGAGAGGGGATACAAGGTGGTCGGGGAAAGCCTCTCCACCTGCGAAGATAATGGACAATGGAGCGGAGTCACGCCTAAATGCCAGTGTAAGATATTTTTGTTTACTACATAAATATCTTCATCACCGGAACTTAATCGCGCACACAATACTATAAAGTAGTTTTTTTACAAGCTTTGCTGAAAACTGTAATAATTTTGTAGACGTGGATTGTGGCAATCCCGGCCGCGTCGAGAACGGTGTGGTCACGCTGGCAACAAACGCGACATACTACGGAGCGGCGGCGCTGTACGAGTGCCACCAGCACTGGCAGCTGGACGGCGTGTCGAGGCGGCTGTGCCAGGACGATGGCACCTGGAGCGCGGAGGCGCCTCTCTGCAAAGGTAAACTCATACGCTGGCAACAAACGCAAAAACGACTTCATTTTATGTTTTGAGATTAAGGGATCGCTTTTAGCGATAAGGTCGTCACTTGTGTAACTAGCTTTAAGATTTTTTAAATCGGTTTATAATTCTGAGGTAACAAATATAAAAACAAAAACAAGAACGTTCAAAAAAGGAGGGAAGTAGGAGAAGAAGGGAGGGAATTCCTTTTTTGAAGTCAATTAAAAACAAGCTGTTTTGAGATAAAGTAGATCAGAAACCAAATGTATGTAACAGCTGACTTTTTTTCTGACTTTAAATCACGTGGTACAAAATATGTATAATATTGAATAGGTATTTTTGTGTTTGCTTTATATTGTAACAAATTAATTCTTATTTAGAAATTACGTGCACGGACCCATCGGTGCAGATAAAGGGCAGCGCTGGGTTAGTGGTTGCGACGTCGACTCTTAGCATCGGCGGCGAAGCGCACTACCGCTGCGAACGCGGATATAGCCTACGCGGGAACCAAACCCGCACTTGTCTGCCTCGGGGCCAGTGGAGTGGTGCTGCCCCAGTCTGTATACGTAAGTGTAACTATTTACCATTTCCGACTAGATGTTTACCATGGTCGTTAACCATCGAGCGACTAGATATTTGTATAACGTCACTACAGACTACGCTAGTATAATTAATGATTACTAAGTGTATACTGTGATATCACGCCAAAAGACAAGGTCCCTAATGTGCTCAAGAACGGAGAGATATTCAACCTGTAGGTAGGTACCTACACAACAAAAACAAATTTAATCCAACCTATTTTTGTAGTCTTACTTACGGAGATATTTTCTCGACTCCGCCACAGCAACAGGTTAACATATACCTACTCGTAGTTCTGGTACCTACTTCGTTGTCGTCTTAGTCCGCGAATGATAATGACTCAGTCAGATCAAATAAGTGTGTCTGAGGAGCTATACATAGGTAGGTAGGTATACACAAATTTAGGTACCAGTTTCGAGAGCAATGGGTACCGCACAGTAAATCACCTGTTATTTACTTCTTGCTAAAATGGCTTGGAACCCTGCAACTTAGCAGAAAATATAATAAAAATAATGTATCTTATAAAATTTGTACGGAAGGAATCTAATAGTAGTTTTTATCCACAGCAATTGACTGCAAGTCGCCGGGCACGATCGAAAACGGGAGAATTATCATCGCGAACAGCTCGACGCTGTTCGGGAGTTCGATCGAGTACCACTGCCTGCCGCAGTTCCAACGGGTGGGGCCCTTCTTGCGGAAGTGCCTCGACGACGGCCGGTGGTCGGGAGAGGAACCGACTTGCGAGCTGGCGACTAACGAGGCGGCGGATGGAGGCGCCTTACCGCTCAGCGTCGGCGTGGGCTGCGGAGTCGTGCTTTTCCTTTTAATGCTGCTGGGAGTCATCTATCTCAGGCTGTCAGTTTATTTCCATCTGTTTCACCTCACCTGCTTCCAGAATTCCCATACTGCTTTGATAGACGATATTAAACTTCTTAGCGTCGCCGTGAGGGTGGCGAGCCTGTCGCGTTGCAGGAACGAAACCCCGTTGTAGGTTTAAGAGGCTCCTTTACAGAGCGCACTTCCAATGCCCGTGTTCCCATCCCTACCTAACCAAATTTGACATGATCCTACCAACGCTGAACCAACAGACCAACCGACGGATCCGCGTATAAGAGCGAAACACATTCTCTTTCTCTTTTTGTTTCGACAGTCAGGATGCGTTCACGGTGGTCTAGTTTGGTTTCCGCTTAGCCCTGTAGCTAATGTTTTAGACATTGAATGCAATGTGTACCTACTTACTCATTTTAAACCATACCATCGCTAGCGTCGTCATCTTCGATAAATGTAAACGACTGTAAGCACGATTTAAGTGAACATCTACTTTTTCTTCCAGACGGAAAGCTACTCCAGTGAAAAACACGGAGAACATAGAAGGCGCCGAACGTAAGGAGGACCAAAACGCGGCCGTGATGAGTTACGCTACGCTTCACGATACGAACGGGCGACACTTATACGACCACGTGACAGACAACGTCTACGACTCTCCGTACAGCGACCAACTGTCGGACAACGCGGCCTACGGGCGGCGGAGCGACACGGACTCCGCTTACGAGCCAGAACCGACTGGGCCCAATGCCGTGGTCACCATCAACGGCGTGGCGGTGCGCTGATAAACATGCATGTGATAGTACTAAGGAACGTTTTAACTTGGCGCTGGGCTATGGAGTTCTCTGGGTAGGCTCTTCGGAAGTATCTACTCGTACGATTGTTTCTTCGAACTCGTGGGTAAAAGTTAGGTAAGGTAATTGTATAATGTGGTTTTTAGAATCTTCGCCAAACTGAAACGGTCCTTGTGCCGAGTGCTATAAATCACCAATTCGTGTTACTCAAATGTTATCCTAAATTCTAGTATGTACGGGCCAACAATTGCCACAATCGGGAGGGATTCTATTTATGTATATAAATAAAATCAAATGTCCTTTGTCAAGCGCTAACATGAGAACGGATGATCCAATTTAGCACTTTTTTTAATGATCGTGATAATTCGAATGAGGTTCATATAGCTAGATACGAGGGGGAATGCTGAAGTACCCGGTCATGCGGCTAATCGAAGTACCGGACATTCAGCTAGTAGCAAAATTTTGACATGTCATTGTATTAGGTAGAGTAGGAGGAGTATTATGGTAGCTTTTTGATGCCTTTAGCAGTTACAGCAGCTCCAAAGTAGTGCAATGATATTGGGATCTTAACGAGGCTGTCTGTCTGTCACTCCAACCTATTTATGGCTTGGCTTGATCTGAAGATATTTAAAATGTTCCCGGATTAAGTTTCTTTTAAATATGTTACAAACGATAAAAAAATAAAAATTAACGTCTCTGCTCAAGAACATATTCAATTGATTTTTTAATAATCAGTCTAAAAATAAGTGGCCACAACAGACGCTATAAATGAAAACTCCAATGAAAGTAGAAGCGATAGATGTGCCAGGATAGTTGCAAACTGAAAGATGTACTCTCCGCCCACACCTACGGGAATAGACGTAGTTGTGTGTAAACACTGTTTTAGACAGAAATAATAAACTCAGTATCAATAATAACTTTATTCTCTCTCAAGTAATAATAATCGGTCACATGCGAGTTATAAGCAGAAATATATTATCTTATTTTCTATGGTGCGTACTACCTTGTACACAAATCACATAAAATATAATATATTACTAAACCAATAACAGGAAACATATGAAACACATTTTTAGCAATAAGTAAATTACCTAATATACATCGATAACTTTAGAGGAATAACATAAAATACTATATTATTTCCTCAGAGCACCTACTTACCTGTTACAATTAATATTACCAATAATACCTTTGTTGTGTTCCAATTAAAAATATCTAAACTAAAACTAGGTACATGTAAAACCCAAATATATATAAGTATCTATTGCATTTACAAATAACATAGTATTTAACAATTTTAACTAGTTATGCGACCGTCAACGACGCCTGGCTGCACGTGCTGCCTGTTCGGGACTCTGGTAGGCACAACGTCGAATGTCGGTTGCAAACGGCTGCTCCGAGATGTGCGCTGGGTACATAAAGTATCGGGTGTATAAAAATATCTGGCAAAATTGTGATTTATTAAGCCATAATGAAGCAAATTGCGTGAAAATTTCAACTAATCGAACGATAAAACCATGGTAATAATGCAGTCTTGGTCTCCGTACGTGGTACTTGGTACATAAGTTTATATGTCTTAAAAAATAAAAACTCCGCACAACATTACTGTCTTACTTGTATAAGTGTCATAAAAAATGAAAACACTTAAAACGAGGTAACTTACTTTTAGTTCCGTTACTTTAAACACGCATGAAGTGACTGGCTGGCTGATTTACCCGAGTACCTACATCAGACTTGGCGGGATCGTCTTTCCGGCGTTTAGCATCACTCGAGCGCTCGCATGACGGAATCAGGCTTTTTTACCTTTGTTCTAAGATATGACAGTTTGCAAATAGCATCAAAATTTTGCCTTCCCGATTATAATAGATCAAGCTGTACAGCTAAATAATAAAACTGGCAAGAACGAGTCGGGTCCGCTTTTAGTTTCACCCATTATTATAATAATTATGAAGTCATCGATGTAACTACGTATGGTTTGTGTAAAATATTGCAACGTGTCCATTCGCGCAACGAGACCGCCGTGGATGATGCGCGAGTCCGACTCGCACTTGGTCAGCTTACTCCTCTCAATACATGTCAAACTAAAAATACAACATACAATTCGTTGATTTTTATACACTACTTTGGCCATCTCTCTCGTACCTAATTATGAATTATTTATTACCGTTATCAAATTGTATTGTAATAAAAAGTATGAAATTATGTACTGACCCCCTGGACACTATGGATATATCTGAAGGACTAGTTGGAACGTAGGCGGTCGGAACGTTTGTATTTCTTTGGTGCCTGGGAGTATCTGGGGCATCAGCTTACATAATTATATAGATGTTTGAGTAGACAAAATTGACTGCATAATGCCAGGGTCGCATTAACGCTTTTTGGCATTAGGTGTTGTAATAAATATTGACCTGTTCTGAAGGACTCGCTGCAAAAATATTTGTCACATTAAATTGTAGTTTATAAAAACACATGTTCTATTTTATCCGAACTGAGTATGCTCGCCGTCGGTACATTATATGTCTAGTATAGTTAATGAACACTGTGACGAACAAGTGTGGCCCTAGGATTAGAGAATATCATAGATTTCCTGGAACAAGATACAAAAAAATATTGCTATTTATACAGAGATTTCATGGGGATCGTCTCACTAATTTTTGATAGAATGTTTGGCGATAGTAAAAAGTAACGTACCGTTTCGTATTAAAACGCTCTCTGTCGAGCGAAATAACGTTTATGCCTTCTTTGATCAAATTCAAATTTTATGATTACCTGAAAAAGTAAATCATGCCGAGCACGCGAGTGGGTCGTCAGTGCGCGTCTAGTGTAAGATTAGTGTTCGTTGCGATTACCGACTTTATAGGTATCGTACCAAAGATATAAATGTGTTGAGTTCGTGTGAATGTGTGGGATGTAGCTCTAGCATATCTAGGACTGTGTGATGTTATTTTATAAAAAAAAATACATGATATGTAATTACAGCTTCTAGCTTTACTTACGAATGTCGCTTTAAGTTGACTTATCTATGCATAATGTAGCGTCACGACATTTCACGTCGACAAGTTGACTGAGCATTTTAAATATAAGTTAACTTAAATCAACCTTTGTAAGTGGAATCCATAATATCATGCTATTCTATATAAACAATAAAGAAAGTGGTTATGTAAATAGCTCGTATCATGTGTAATAAATTATTGTTGATATGAAACTACTGAATAATTGTATTTTATAACGTGTAAGTATAAAATTCACTTTAACTAGGTATATTATAATAATTACTATTAATAATACACGTATATTATGGTGATGAAATATTTTTGTATTATGTAGTGTTTTTATTCATCTATAGACGCTGGGAGTGCCTACTACTCTCAAAAGAATAATAAATAAATAATTAGAATGGGTTACAGTCCTCGGTCAAAGTACTTTATGTCCATCGCCCGTAGAATATTTCGTAATTAGTTACTAGTATTAGAGTGAATATAATGTAAGTATTAAGTGTATCATATTATTGCATATCGATAAATAATTAATTATTTGATGCCAAAATTATATCAGCTTCATATAAAGTTTGTGATCTTGGTTCCTTTAAATTAAATCTTCGACTAATTCAAATAACACCAATTATTTAAATAGTGTTTAATGTTTTTACATTAAGAAACATTAAATCGATAAATAAATTAATGACTCTCGAGATGTCTTTTCTATGCTTTTATATTATTATAATTATTTTGTTTTGTAAATATTAATTAGTCGAAATAGTATAGCATTAAGAATAATAATGACTTGCAAACAATGAAGCCTCGGGGCTCTACTGGGGGCTTCTGCATGAAACGAAACCATTTACTTGTGTATTATAAAACGATCTGCCTTTATTTTCTGTCCGCATAGATCGCGATACTAGTTAGTGTTTGTTATCTTTTGTATGAACTGTAACAAATAGACTAAGACCCGTTAAATAAATGAATGTCTTTAAAACTTGTTTTTTTTCTTTAATTTCTCATATTGAAATAAAGTACCGAATGGATACACGGTGGGTACAAAAAGGCCAATAACCTTTTCTAAAATTACAAATGTGAAAGTGTGTTTGTTCGAACAAAGAAACAAGTTTTGGCACCATCCTCCCGACCGCGTCCCACCAGTAATTCTATTTCGATGCAGTAACTACTGCCGTGCTTGTGAGGCCGACTGGTGAGGTCGGTTACTGCATTTTTTTAAATAACCATTTTTAACATATAGAGTTGTTATTTTATCAGTTGGCAAGGCGAATATTTAGTACGGCGCACGTGCATGTATCCATTAAGGCTATGACATAATTGAAAAATTAAGCTCCAGCGGAGAGTAATTTAGGCTTCATACCGCTGAAGATAAAGTCTGCGGTCAGTTATCAGAATACTAAGGTTCGATGGAACTTAAAAAATAAAAACTTAAACCAAAAAATAAAAACGAAACAAAATGAAGAAACCCTATTTTATTAAACTCTTAACTCTTGAAATAAATTAAAAAAAATGAACAAAAATTTCGAAACACTACATTGGATACAAATTTATACAATATATAACTGAAGTCCTCACTTATACGCTAAGTAAAATCGAAGATCATTTTACGACATTTTCCAAAATTATACAATACGAGAAACTCATAACATGTGTATAGCTAGGGTTTATTATAAATTCATTAAACTTCTACTAACAACAGATTTCACCATAAATTAATTAACTCACATTTGATAGCGGTGATCGGTTGCAATTTTAAATAAGGCAAAATTTTTAAATAAACTTACGTGTGAAGCTTTACTAATACTAAGTACATGAACTTCATACGACTATATATATTTTTTTTAAATAATAAAACATATTTTAACGCGCGAAATCCGTGTTGCACGAATCCAATCGGCGCTAGTCCAGTTTAAACATGCTACAAGTAGCGTCAACACGACGCCCGACCACTGCAGGCTGCACCGTAATCGGCATCTTTTACACCGTAGTGAACACATTTTTTTTTATACATAACAATTTATTTTAATTTATTTTCACAACGATCGATCACTTCAAAATGTCGTAAAGACCCGGACCTCGTGTAAAACGTACTTCCTTTGTATAAACTACCGAGGTGCGGACACGGCGCCGCGCCTCGCGTGCTTCACTTAACTAAACCTACTTTACACTTAGTTCATTTAGGAATATTAGCGTACAGTAATCATTTTATAACATTATATACCTGTACAAGATATTTGTATTATTCGATTTTCGACAATATAGTAAGTAATGAGTAATGACGAACACAAACGTTGCGATGTTATGCTTTAATTAAAAAGAAATTTATGGCACGAAGAGTTCGGTTGATATTCGACAAGTACATGGTCAGTGGAAGCTTCTCACGGAGACGTCTTCTGGCAAACCTCGCTAGATGGCGCTCTCGCTTCTCATAGTAATCATAATCAAGACTAAATAGTAGTCACGAGGGCAATAATAATTTACTTAATAGATAGTTAGTGCGAAAGACGGTCCTTGCTTCGTGTTCAGCCAGAGCTATTTAGCTTTTTTTTACTTTAAATCGTCACTCGGAAAAGCTCTCGTTTTAGGGTTACTATAACATTGATATCTCTCAACGTTCTATAGAGTCGTGCCGAAAAGAACTCGTAACTTCTTGAAGTTACAATTCTACACTAATGTAATAAATGAGACATAATTAATTTTGTGTTTCATTAAAAGAGAATAAAGCCTGCAAAAAGTTAAGAAAACGTGTATATAAACTATACATAGAAACGATGCTACTCGAAGATGAATACAGATGAATGTGCGTAGAAAACACGAACGTGTAAAACGTCGCAACTATATAACTAAGCGCAAGAAACTGTACACTTGCTCGTACAATAAGTACACGAATACTTCATTAATGTTTCTCTTTTAAAACGGAATACTACTTCAAAGGCACTTTTAATAAATAAAATATGTATAAACGCACAAGCGGAATAAATCACTAAACCTATTTACAAACACAATACCGTCATCGGAAATAACAAATTACGGGTAGGAAACGAACCAGCTGCTGTTTCATAGGCGTCCAGTATCGGGACGGCGGCCTCGACTCGTCACCGCGCAGGTACTGATAATCATATCAATTAATTTCCACATAATCACTTCTAAATTACATTTCGTCATAATCTTACAAACATATTTTATATTTTTACATCCGATCGCAGTAAAAGTCAATATTTTATCCCACTAAGTAAAGAGATAGGGGAATCGTGGAAGTAGGCATGATCCCATAGTGATAGCAGAGCATATGGTACCCAGGTATATGACGTCACAGCCAATTCAATATAACTGATTTTATAAAAACCTCTTAGATGCTAATGTAGACAGATGTACATCTTTAGCAGTAGATAACAAATCAAGATTTTTTTTTAATTGAAAGCTACGACCGAAAAGTGGTTTCCCGGTGGATTCGGTCGTCAAACCGGAACACAGACAGTAACGTCCACAACACCGTAAAGTTTAACATTCTAATGATCTATTCAAAATGAATCAAGCAAATTGATTCTCCTCTCTCTGATCTCTTCAAAAGTCGAGGTCATCATTGTGATATCCGATAGCTAGGGTACCATATGACTAGGCTTGCGCAGTTCGATACGGATGTAACGATGCCGTGAAATATTGTCCTGGCGACCGCGGAGGCCGCGTGAAGTCATACGTTTCAATTTACTTCGATCGGATGATACTGAACTATATTCTCAATTCTCATCGAGACCGCCGGCCCATAAAGCAAATATAACCAACAGCAGAAACAGCTCGTCACTTAACAAATACTAGTTTCGTGGATGTCAAATTCATTCATTCTAAACTATTTAAAGTTGACAAAATATAATAATTTTCACCGTAAATGTAAAGCTGAAACGCATCATTTTAACTAAATTATAACATAGAAATAATACATGCGATAATAATACTATAAAATAAGGTATGTTTGTGACTAATACAATATTTTATCCGATAACAGAACACGTAGATGTACTATTCTAAATAAACATATTAATATAAATATAAGGAACCTTTTTAGGCATGCTGTCCGAGTGACCGGAAACAACCGGCTGTCGCGAGAGTGGTTTGCCCCGAGCTTCAACGGATATCTCACGCCGTCAGATGTGAGACGGAGACGTCAGACGCGGGTGGCGTAATATTAAAAGGGGCAAGTTGTGAATTTCCGTTTGCTCCCCCATGAAATTTAAACTATTATTTTTATTCAAATAATAGTTAAAAAAACGTCTCGGGAAATAAAGAAGTGATTTCATTAGATATGTCAACATCTTCACTCACCTTCCTTGTGACACAAATCTCTTTATATGTACAGTGTGTACACGACAAATAATGCGTGTTGCAAAGTCCAACATCGCAGCAAAATTAGTTATTCTGGTTCTCTTCCGAGGTTAAGAGCCAACTCCACTTCTTTGCCTTTTTTTCTTTAGTTTTGGCGTCGCGTTTTAGCATTTGCCAGTGTCAAGTTTTTATATATTTTCATGTTAAATAAGTGTCCTCGTAGCTAGTTATAGTCAAAGTCCAGTCTTAGCCAAGTCCAGTCTGTATCAGTCAAGTCCAGTCATACTTTAGTAAAGCAGTGGCGGCTTTACTATAAAGCTTCGATGGAGGTTTGGAAGCAACACGAAAAGTCATGTTTCACCACATTATATCATTTTCCCACACTCGCGCTTGTAATTCGGCACTTTATGAATAAAACACCACCATTTTTATGCATAAACACTCGACAAAACACTAGTTTTGGAAAAAAATACAACGGAGCGACACGACTCTTCCCGCGTTCCCGCCAAAACTCCTTCTTTGCCTTATTCGTCTTCGTATTACGTCGTGGAGATGTGCCGTTAACGAGCCCACTCTCGCCGCGGACAGTAGTATCCGCTCATTCACAGATATGGTTTCATTCAAATACGGTTTTCGCATTGAATCTCCTCTCGTTAGCAGCACGACAGGTACTTAGGCCATTTTGGTACTATATAGAAGTCCTAGAAGATATTTTAACAAGGGGCATACCTACTCATATAAAAACTTCCGATAAATCTATCATAATCAAAGAGCGTATTGTCATCTCACTTAGGTTGCCCCGAACGAGACGGTACACATCTCAGTTGATTTTATAACGTTCAGAATAAGGTATGAAATGTAAGGTATCACTGATGAAGGTTCCCGATGACTAAGGGGAGAGGTTGCAGGGGGCGGGGGGCGAAGGCGGGGGCGGGTTCACTTGGACAGTTTGCTGATCACGCGTATTAAAGCGCCGTTCTCGTCCTTCAGCCGCTGGTTCTCGGCTTGCAGCGCCTGCTGGTACTGAAAACGACAAACGTTATTTTAATATTAAGTACGGTTTGTGTGTCGGCACGCAGCGAGCGAGGAGAGCCGGGGGCGTGCATACTGGAGCCGATACTAGCAACTTCTTGTTCCGTGCACTGTTTGCACATCTTAGTGCGCAACAGTTCGTCATTATTATCATTATCTATGTTTCCTCTTTACTATTATAAAGAGGAAAGATTTGACTTTGGATTGTTTGTATTGAATAGACACCGAAACTACTGGACCGATTTCAAAAATTCTTTCACCGTTGGGAAGCTACACTATCCCTGGGGTGGCATAGGCTACTTTTTATCCCTGTATTCCCACGGGAACGGAAACTACACGGGTGAACCCGCGAGGCGTCCGCTAGTAGCTTAAAAAAAGTTGACATAAATACAATATTTCTATCGTTTACTCTAAGCTGATGGTGCATACATTTTTCCCGCTCACACATGAAGGTAATACTATTGAAGGAACGGTCTATATAGCTGCTGGATCTATGGACAGGGGACAGCGGTATTAAATGGGTCGGTACAACATACTGAATTGTTTCAATAGTCACACGGGGGAAGGGTCGTTAGAGCGATGCTTGCAGTTGGGTAGCTATCACACCGGGACACGTGCTCGTGTCATGTCACGGCGCGTATTGGTACCGCAACCGGGGCCCTGAACCCCTCTGTGTGACAGAACTTGACAGCGCAATCTGTCATGCGATCATCTGCGGATTCGCCTCATCATCTGTCACGCGTCACACAGGTGGATTTCGGCCCTAAAGCCCATACATCCAGCGTATGGGATTTAGGTTACAGTACCCCTTTACAGTTTCGCATTTATAAGTGTAATCTGTCAACATCAGACAGTCAAGCGAATATCATTGGACATACATACAATAATGATAACATCTGGTTGGTTGCACGCTAATAGCAGCCTAAAGCTATAAGCTATATGTACAGGTGCGTAAAATGTGTTAGAAAAATAATCCCAGTGTAATGAATCGTTAAAATTTGCCGAGTATATCAGTTCAAGCAGTTTTCTGATCAGCGAAACTTTTCACGGGACAAATCAACCAATGAAACTGACCATCAAATATCTCAATAAGTAATGCGCGACAAAGCAGCGATGTCCTGGACTTCGTTCTGTTCTGGATACCGCTGCAACGGCCATGGGCAGGCGTCATCTCTTACCATCAGGAGAGCATTTTCTTCGTATTCATCTTGCATAATAAAATAAAAACGGCTTTATTGAGATACTCGAAGGCCTGTTTCATCTAAAGCGTTTCTTTATACAGTGGCTCTTTAGAAGCCGTCACGCATTAGATCAACCAACACCAACCAGGTTCAACGCACAGCACTTGTTTCATTTATAAATTCTACTGTATATTATTTACTTTAATCTTCTCCAGTACGCCTATTTCACGACTCAAGTCGTGAGCAACGTCACCGACGTCGATATCGACATTTCGTTCTGTGCAGTCCAGATATCTTAAACACGTGTGAAAACTCCAGTACGCCTAAAAACAATTTCGGGGACAAAGCGTCCCCCTGCCTAACGCCTCGACACAGGTGGTCATGTTTCGCTGGCGTGGCGTGCTCTTGTTGCTGCTTCATAGGAACATTTCATCGCGTATCTACGAGGTATCGCTGCGAGGACTCACCGCCCAGACTTCGACCGAGCTTCCTGGCAGGCCACCGACACTAAGCAAAGAGGCCAATGCACTCGTCGAGTTTTTTGCGTTGTCTGCCGCGCCGTGTCAAGATCTACGGTGTTTCGAAATCCATCCTGCTATGAGGCCTTTACTTCGAACAGGTTACAAATGTATCGTTTATTCAACGCGCGATTTGTGCAACGTACACTTTCATTTGTTTACTTCCAATACAGTATTAGACTTCAATGCTTTCGTTTAGGTCAGGTTGATGTTGAGTCGCTCTAATATACTGAGAGAACGCATTCATCGGGCGAATATGAACAGAATGGTGATTAGTTATAATATCTACCGTTTGTATAAGATGAAGGCTCGGGGTTAACGCTATGCTAGGAATGGCATGTGTATGTATCGTGTGCTCTGGTGGATAAAACCAAACTGTATTTCTTAGGAGAACTTGCTCTCACGCGTGTGAGTTTATGCGATGTCTCGATCGCAACAATGATTGTTCTAGCTTATGGTATTTAAAACGACTATCAAAACATTGTGAAACATTTCAGTTGTGCGTGTGATGTTCGCCAGCACTGTACGACAGCACGGACACAGGGCATGCAACACACTCTAGCGAACACTTTGCTGGCATTGTGTTTCGGTCAGATTTCATTCTATTCGATTCGATCGTATCAAGTCTTAAGTGTATGGTTGTGTGACTTAATGAGTACAGTGACCCCTTTCCGGCTTAGTACATCCCATGTTTATAACCCTGCATAGAAAAATTATAGGTGTGAGCCAAAGAGGTGCGGTGTCGCGCTTCTTGAAGTCGCCTCTCACACCCGCCGCTTTGTTTCAACCGAATTGCACGAAAATATGTTTAAAGATTTATTTTGCAATCAGCCATTCCAGTATAAGCAGGTGTGTGCGTTGAGGAGGTTGCTCCCGGCCGACAGAGCCATTACAAGTAAGGTACATTTATATAATGTGCATACCAACCTACCTACCACCTACAACATTAAAACGTGACACGTTTTTAAAGGTAGGTACAGTCATGTCGGATTTGCAGGATTCATTTAAATAACGAAACTAAATTAATCTAAATGTTGCTGTCGCTAGTAGACGTTTAAGTATATAGGGTTATAACTGTACTAAGCCGAATGGAAATATTGTACTCATTATGAACAGCTTTTACTATGGTCACAACTAAAGCTGTTTTTTTTTAAATGTAAAAGCAATGTTACGAACGATACGCTCTCCTGATGGTAAGAGATAACGCATTGCATCAATACACGGAACTTTGAGTTGCAAAACAAATCCAGGGCATCGCTGCTTTGGCGCTTATTACTTTCAGCCTTTCGGTGGTTAGTCTAAACAGCCCAGTAATTTCGCTACCTTCAAACTGGAACACAGTAATGTTTACACACTACTGCTTGGCGGCAGGATATCTGGTATTACGGTGGTACCTACCTAGACGACCTCCTGCTAATGAAATATACAACCAAGTATAACAAGTCCATAACATTTGGTCAATGGTATAAGTGCAATATTCTAATTTCAGCTTAGGACTCCAAATACTTGTTACCCTGCACTCTACGATGGTGTTTTTGTACGTTTGACGATTACATTTGAAATCTGTATAAATAGTTATCTCTACAAGGAATGGTACAAGTTCTGACATTGATCAATAGAACGGAGGATATCGCAAGTCGCACTTGCAATGTGGTGGCGTATTTTAGATTTTTTTTATTTCATGTAGCAACCCTAAGCCAAGACGTAAAGTAAAACATTAATAGTGAGTGACTGTTCGTCGCGATCCGAATGTCAATAGAACGAAAAGAATTGGAACAACTGCAGCGGCGCGCATTGGCGGACCCGCAAGTACTTTGAAACTTTGTTCTTTGGTCGAAAAGTTCCGATGGCAATCGATGATTGTGGTAGCACTGCTCGGATCCGATGACAACCACGAAAACATGACACTGCAGTATCTTGCAGTACACAAATTTTGATGTTACAATCCAAGTCATGACTAAAATTAATTATACTATGTTTTTAGTTCCAATGTCATTTCTATTGTGTGATTTAAATTTCAAAACGAATACATGAGCGTGAAAATTTTCTCTTTTTCTCTCGTAGGTCAAAAGGCGATGCGAACAAATACGCGGGTCGGCGTTTCATGATAAACGTCTAATAATTAAAGTTAGATTACAAAATGTAACAATTATTTATTTAACTCATTTATTTATTAATTTAATTGCTCCCACTACAACTTCCAATATCTCGACTCTGCACCCAAACTATTGACTCAACTAAATAGCCCACGAAAAAAGTATTCAGTTTCATCCATCATACAAGGACAGCAACACTCAGTTTAGTTCTGTTGTGAAGACTATAAAATCGACATGAGATATTCTGATAAAACACAATGCGTTCACCGTCCATCTGAGTCGCGCGCGCGTGCGCGCCGGCGCGACAACGCGTACGCGGACCCAGACGCACTGTATGCAAGTTAATCACGTACCAAAACATGCTCGCCATAAACACTGTTAATGTGGGGCCGCGCGACAAATCGTGACGCCGTGTGATGCCTGCCTTATATACCTTCTCGCAAACCCTATCGATTTTTAAGCTCGTATCGGCTGAGTGGTCGATTAGATTCGATTCCAGCCGATGGCAAGATGCCGCTAGAAAGCTTCTAACACTACTTCACTGTCGCTGTTATAGACCAGCATTTCGTTGTATGGTCAGAGTACAGGAGCGGTCAGTTATAAATGCCTTTCGCGGTCACTCATCTGAAGACTGATCGAAATTTCCACTGTAAGCTTCCAATTTGCATCAAAATCGAACTAATCTTTTCCGAAAAAAACTAATGGAAATCGTTTTTCTCGAGAGATGTCAAACGATGAAACTAAAAAGTTTACATTTTATTCAACATTTCGTTATTTACCACTGAGCGGCGTATGTTGATGCTTTCTTATAACAATCTCTGTTATAGATAGTGCAGTATAGACAGCGCGATATATACAAAGAGCTTATTGAAACTTTCAAAATAACGGTCCGAGAAGCACCGGCACCACGCGACGTCACCCACGAGCGCAACGCTAAGTCCATTTACCTATTTGGCGGCAGAGTTGGTCAGTTTGCTCACGACCCGCGTGAGGGCGCGATTCTCGGCCCTCAGCCTTTCATTCTCGGCTTTTAGTTTTTGCAATTGCTATAAAACGAACACCATTAAATGTCATTAACGATCCTTGGTTCTCCATTCTCTTACTAGACGACGACTACTAATCATTGTATGTAAAATGACTGTGCGGTGTCATGTATGCTGTGTTGCCACGAGCGTGTATCGGATACGGTACCTTGAGCTCCTCTTCCATTTCGGACAGTTTTCTCTCCATCGCTCTCTTTTCTCGTTTCTCGATTTCAGATAACGAGTTTTGGTTCTGAAAATAGATAAAACAAACTGCGTGTCACTCGATGCTCTTTGTATATTTGGCGTTTGAAGACAGTTAATGTGTTTCAGCCAATTTCGCTAAAAGCGGCAATACGTGTGCGCATGAAGTTAAAACGAGGAAGGTCATAAGACGCTCCGATCTGTCAGCTGTCTAGTGCGCTTAATTAGTGAGGTACCGTGGGAGTGAATCAGTCCGTAACACTAAAATAGTGGCTGAAACGTTGCATTGCATTATAAATAACTTTGTTCTATTCTATTGCGGATGAAAATTATAAAACGCTAAGCGAGGGGACGGACATAAATAATAACACTACATAACTTTAGTGTCACTACTCTATCGTGTTCAACAAAGATACTGCATCCAGCATGGCGAGGGCGCGCTCACCACTCTCCATTCGCACACGCCATGGAACTTCCACGAAACACACAACCTCGTCGATACAAAGAGTGCGTTCTCGCAACTGACATTACTGCACACATAGATAAAGCTACTTCTCATATCCACTAATTAGTGTTGTTGCACACATACACGTGCTGTGTTGGTGCGACGACATACACAATTTCTAACACGTCACGATATAGCGTAATGTTACCTACATATTGACATTTCATTTTCAGAATATGTAAATAGCGCCATCTTTTCGGCTGAAAAAGACAAACGTGTTTTATTTAACCATCCATGTAATTGATATAATTAACTTAACGAACACACACTTAGGTGTTTACTTGGTGGTAGATCTCCTTAGCAGGAGATCGTCTAGGTAAGTACCACCGCAGTACCAGTTATTCTGCCGCTAAGCAGTAGTGTGTAGACATTACTGTGTTCCGGCTTGAAGGGTACTGCAGCTAGCGAAATTACTGGGCTGTTGAGACTAACCATTGAAAGTTTTAAAGTAATGAGCGCCAAAGCAGTGATGCCCTGGACTTTGTTTTGTTACTCAAAGTTCTGTGTATCGCTGCAATGGTCATGGACAGGCGTTATCACTTACCATCAGGAAAGCGTCTCGTTCGTCTCATTACTTTTTACATAAAAAAAGGTCACATACCTTTTTGTTTTTATGCCACGTTTGACCTTCAAGTATATTTTTTACATACGCCAGCATACGATTAACGATTTGTGTTTTTTTTCTGTATAAAAAAGTCACACAGACGTAGCAGGTTCGAACCCTGACGAATGATATTTTTTTTAATACTTGTTTATAGTAAATTCCGAACTGTAAATACAAATAAGTATTTCGATAAAAAATATGTATTGCGGACATACGGAGTACACGAATGCAGCTTGTCACTGTATAAGAATGTCTGTTGTTTCATTTCAACTAAGCGGTAATAATAACATTAATTTATGAACACCGGCGTGCGCGCACCGGTTCAATTAAATTTGTTTGGCTTGCAATCAAATCGCAACACTCGATTTATAAGAAAACTCTACAGCGGTATACAGTTTACTTTTAAGTTATTCGCGCCTAAAGCACACGGTCGTCCGATCAATATTATTGAATATGTCAATTCCGCATCGAGCGACATCGCTTGTTGTTGAGTTTTCCTTCGTTAATTGTCTGAACATAATTTACAATTTCGCAAGATGAACGTTGCAAAAGCTAATGATAAATTAGTTGCAGCGCAAGCAGAGGAAAATGTTATTAAAGAAATCTTTAATTTTTTTGCTATTAACTGAAAAATTTTATAAAAATATTTTGATGTTACGAAAACCATCTTCCTTCTTAGGCATATTGCTTATCAGGCAACTCTACCACCGCCAACATTTGGGCATATATTAACTAACAGGCGACTCGACTACCATCAATATTTAGGCATATTGCTTATCAGGCAAGTCGACCACCATCAATATAATATTTAGGCATGTTACTTTTCAGGCAAATAAATATTATACGTATCATCTAATAATCATATGTACATTGTACATACATGTTCATATATATTGTGAGTAAAAAATCGCACAGCGAAAAAAGTCCGTGTCGCAGTGGACAATGAGAAAATCTTGTAAGTTATATTTACATTTAAGTAAATAACAGTGCCATAATCGTTAGCTCCAAAGTGAAAGTCAAATACATGAAAGTTCAGTACAATATCATTCATATTATTGCAAAAACTCTCGGAATAATTGAGATCGTTACTACACCTGACATTTTGAAAACTACTACTTTTTTAACGTCTCATTAATTGAACGATCATGCTAGTTCAACTGATATGAAGATACAAGCGCGACCCTCGCAGGAGTTAAATAAAATATAGGAGGACATAGGAGGACACAGCGTCATCTGAGCTTGTTCTACTATAGAAGCCGGATGACTCGTAGACTTTTAATGCATTTTTTTAACATACGCATTATATGTATATTCAGACACAGAACAAACATGTATGATCGTCACACAAAGTCGTGAATTATACAGAAATGGCGAAGGTGAAGGCGCAGTGCAGGCATGATGCCGCTTCAAAACGTTTCCACACAAAATGTACAAAGGCGACGTGTCGTGAATTACACTCAAGCAGCGCGGCGCAGGTACATCTGGGCAGCGTTCAACGCCTGCGCCGTTTCTGTACAATACCTTAGTAATACAGGAGGAGAGCAAAGCAATCTGTATCGGCACTAACCACTTGCGTGAGGCTGGTGATCGTGGCTCTCGCGTCGCGGAGCTGCTGCTCTGAAGTGTTAAGCAGAGCGCGCAGGCGACGCACTTCCACTGAGGACGCTTCGTACAGCGCTTTGTAGTCGCACTCTTCTGTCTCCTCCGCGCGCTCGCTGCCAGACTGAAACAGCAATAGTACATATTCAAGCTTTTACCTTTTTTTTACCAATTTTTATCTTTTTTTTTACACGTGAGTAATGACAGAAACGAAACGCTCTCCTGATTGCAAAAAATAACCACTATCCATGACTATTGTAGCTACGCCTACAGCTTTCAGTAACAAAACAAAGTCCAGGGCAACGCGGCTATGGCGCTTACTTTCATACATTCGACGATTATGTATCAATAACTTTGTAATATTGACATTGATACTGCTCGACGGGAGAATATCTGGTACTGCGGTGGCAGCGGCCTCTTGCTAAGAACAATATCCGTATAAAAGTGAATAACAAACAATAATGACGCAAGAATTGTTTGAAGTTGAAAACAAAACCGGACGAATTAGAGTATCATTATCGAAACAAGTCGAGTTTCCTGAAAGCACACATACACGGTAGACTGAATGGAAAGTTAATTGTAATCATTTATTGACTATAAACATTTTTGACATGGGGTAAGCTCTGAAACCGTTCCGCATGACCACGTATACTATGTGCGTTTTCTAGTAAAAAAAATATGTTTATTAGGTATGTAAGTAGGTACACTTCATAAAGTTTTCAATGGTAAACAAAGGAATAAACATTTAATTTAACAAAAATAAGAACCGCTAAGAGCTGTCAAGTGATTGCAGCTTATGCCATCTTCGGAAACTTGGTCGGGTTAGGTTAGCTACCCCAGCGTTTATTTGGATATATCTGAGGATGGCATGAAAACTCTCGAATTCGATAATACAGTTGGACTAAATTAATTAATAGATTACAATCCAAGTATAATTCTAAAACTGTCATTGTTCAAAGTGTAAATAAATGTTTTGTTACGTTTGGGTTTGCGCGTGTTAAGGTAGGCGCGTATTACTATACCTACTTTACAAAGAATCATAACATTTAAAATGCACAAGATTAAATTTAAGCTTTTTTTCAGTATTTCTCGATTTATTGCTTGCTAATAATGTCGGCGTTCATTTAAAAAAAGAATCCCTTAATTTCAAATAGAAGTCATACACAGTATCCATCGGATGTCAACGAGGTGAGGCTGAGGGAGCGAGAGGAGAGCGCGCCCGCGGGGTCGAGCGAGCTGAGCGAGCGGGACCGCTCCTTGTCGAGATTCCCGGCGCGAAGCGGCCGCGATCGCCTCTCAGGCCGCACGGGAGGCGTGACCGCGGCCCGGGGCTCTTCATCCGCGGCCGCCTCCGCTGGAGCTTCCTGCACCTTAGCGGGCGGTACCGGCTTAGGCTTAAAGTTCGTTTTGCTCGCTAACAACTTTTTGTCCAATTTTTTCAACACTGGTGTCATCAAATTTAACGAGCCCAAGGAGGCCCCACTCAAGTAAACTCCTCCGTAGCCCGAGCTCGTGCCGCCGTATATCCCGAGGTTAGAGGAGGACCTCCCGAAGCCCGCCGTGTACGGGTTGTAGTTCCTGTAGGAGCTCGGGCTGTAGCTCGAGTACCCGTTGTTCCCGTATGACCCATACTGCGAGCCGAGCACGGAGCCCAGCATGCTCGGCGAGGAGCCATACTGCGAGGTGAGACTCCTCGGCCGCGACGAATACCTATCCTGCTTCCGACTCATGGCGATCGCATCTTATCGACAGCGGGCGCGCGGACGCCGCGCGATGCGGACACACACTGCCGGCTGACGAGACGTTCAGCTCTAGAGAAACGATCGTCGCGCCCACGCGGCACGCGGCGCGCCCGCCACGGAGGGGCGGACTCCGAGACACGTGAGGGAGCATCACCTGTAAATATACCGACTGCGCATCGGGTGCGACGGCCGACATCTTCGAGTGTGGTCGAGGCAGCGGCTCAAGGACGGCCCACTAATAGAAATTACTAGCACCGTGAAATCGTCAGTCGCGCCTCATCGATCAGTTAACAGTTTCGCTGAGATTTGGCAAAGAAACCGGCGGTCGGCTCGCCCTCACCTTCGACCGCGGCAGGCACGCGCGGTTGCACATGAGTCCTTTGTCAACATCGTAAAAGCACCGAACTCGCTGCAAGGCGGCGGCACCTTGCAGTGGCGTGGTCGCCTCTTGAGCCGGCTGTCAGCCTGGCTGCCGTACTTGTAAAGATGCGTTAACATTATGCTCGCTTAGGATTATCTCACTCTATCTACCTACTGTTTGTGTTTGTCAGTATATCTGCTATACATTTTCTAACAAAGTTAGAAAAATAATCGTGTGGTATGAGAATATACACTAGGTATACATATTACAGATCTCCATAGGTCGTCTAGGTAGGTATCGCTTCAGTATCAGATATTCTACCGCCAAGCTGTAGTGTATTGATAATAAATAACTAAATAAATAATAGAAGGATAGTCCAGTCTGCGACATTACAGGACTATTGAGGCTGACTATCGAATGTCTCAAATTAATGCGCGTCAAAGTAGCGATGCCCCGGACTTTTGTTTGCTGCAATACATCATTGAAACTGTAATCGTCACTTTTACGATACAAAACGTGCGCGTCCGAGACGCTCTATATCGTTAGTCGGTATACACTACATACTTCGGTAACGACAACTCTTCGATGCGAACCGTTTCACAAACCGTGAACCGTACGACCGGTTCTTATCTTGGTCTGCTGAAAATAAATTCTATTTTGAAGTTTACGCGCCCGTTTGGAACAGTGACCCGAATTCAATGCGTTCGGTGTACTGGAACGGTGGAACGGGTTCCGAGCCGCGCGGGGGTGGGGGACGACACTCGTGTTGCGCGACATTATTACAACATTTTTGTATTTCGGTAAGAACTGCCTCCACATCCGGCAGGTGACCAAGCGAGCGTCTTTTCGGAAACATTAATGTGGTTTCGACGTCACCGACCGCGTATTTTCATTACAGATTCAACTGCGTATTTCGCTAATGCGAATACTAGAACTACGAGTATTTTGCAAAGCGAGACTTCTATCGAAAAGTGGGACTCGAGAAGAGTCCTTTTAATACAACAGGGTTTCTTCGCAGAATGTACCTACCTTTCGCAAGATGTCTCCTCACAGTAAAATGTCTTTGTCTTTGACAGTTGTTATTGTAGTGCACATTTCAGTGACTGCTACTAGTGAGTGACAATAAAAAATACGAGTTGTTTATTATATTTTTGTGACGACTTAAAGAATATCGACTCGTATCTAGTATGCAAGGGACGTGGCAAGCTCCCGGGAGACTAATGTGCGCTAATCGACGCTAGACACGTGGGCGTGCGGCGCGTTCTGCTTTGTCCCATATTGCGGACATTGACAAAGTACTTGTAAATTAGTAGTGGACTATAAAATCTGCGTGTTACCGCCAACACGGTATCCCCTGTCAACATGCCGGTCTAAATCCACTCGACGACGCGTAACCAGACAGTCACTACAACAGATTGACTCCTAATAAAATTAATGGATTGTCGATAGAATTTCATTTCCGGCTCAGTGTGGGTACCAAAACGTCCAAGTAGCCGAACAAGATGCAATCGAACACGGTCGGTGGAGATGTTCCTACCAGTATTAACATATTACTTGTATGGTGCTAGTGTGTGTGTGATTGAATTAAAGCAAAGTGTTGCGGTTCGCGATATATTCGAGTGCGGTAAGACGTCAGACGGCCACGTGCGGGGGCTCGCCGTCATCGACCGATGGGCGCGCCAGGAATAATAAGATGCTCAGCACATCATAGCGCACCATCGCTCCGAGACACGCTCGCGTGTGCCATAAATGTTGTTACTTCGACACTCGTGTCATTTTTAACTTACTTCGAAATAAGGAGGTTCTGTATTCGACCAGAGCCTCGATCACGAACGACTTTATAAACTACGACTTACGACGAAAAAGTATTAGTATCGATATCGACAAAAAATTGAAAGAGATTTGTACAACTTTGTATGCTATCGAGAACTTATACCTTCACGATGCGAATTCGTTAAATTTTCGTTATCGAGGCTCTGTATGTATATAGGTACATGTCTGTCCTCAATTTTCTCAAAAACTTTTGCAATTATATTAGTTGTACCACTTTAAGCTCGATTATTAAGATAGTTCTGTTATAGTAACAACAATTAAAAGTTGGTTTAAGAGTGTGATCGATGAAAAGTTTAATTGAGCACTGCAAATAAATTCTCACAACAAATTTTCTATTTTTTAAAATCAGTGCGTCGAAAGCCTCTTTAAACAAAATATGATAACCTGGCTAAACATATTTGACTATGATAGTTTAGAACATATGCTTACTGATTTATACGTATCATAAAATCAAGAATGCACAAGTACAAACACGCACACACACTCACTACACGCGTACACACACATTTGTAGCATATTTATATACACATATGTATAGGTTAATATCCATGTAATTTAATTTTTAAAGTTTTTTCTTTATACGGAATAGGTTCGCGTTTGACCACATCCTTAAGTCATATATGTTGTTAAGTCTGTTCATGGCATTTTGTTCTTGAGTAATCTTACTCAAGAACAGGAAAGCCATTGGTTTCCGAAATACAGTTATAACTAGTTCTATTAATGTGTCCAAAATGTATGCCAAATAAATGGATTTGATTTAGTACCTGTCTACATGTTCAAGACCTCACTGCGTGACCGTGGCGATTTGTATATATTTACGCGTGAGATGTAGTAGGTATTAACACATAAATATAAATCCCGCAAAAAAATATTTAGTTTTAAGTCACGGACACAAATGGGTATGAGCGACCGGAAATGAGTGGTCGAGATGCAATGCCAAGAAGCGTCCAATGCGAAATAATAAAGGGAAAGCGAAATACAAATCTTTCATTCATAAGCTACAGGCCATTTTCCATTGAGATACTTGGATTTTCCATTCCAATAGAGATACATACCGCCTGAAGCAATCACGCGGCCTCAATTTATCGCCGTTTACAAGGCTGGAGAACAGCCAACGTTGTCATAGCGGCTGCGATTTATTGCTAAGATCTAACAATACCTAATCCTAACAAATAAAATAAATAAATAAATAAATATTGTAGGACATCACACACAGCGCCATCTGACCCCAAACTAAGCAAAGCTTGTACTATGGAAGTCAGATAACTGATACAATACTTAAATATTTTTTTTGTAAATACATACTTATAAAATATACAGTACACCCAGACACAGTACAAACATTTGGTTTTATATCACAAAATGCTTGTCCTGGGTGGGAATCGAACCCACGCCCCACAGCTCTTGAAGCAGACATGCTACCAATGAGCAAACAGGGCTGTCAAGATCTGTATACTTTTTAAAACAATACCACTGCATACAAAGCGGCGTTGGCTGGAGCCATGGAGTCGGAACTCGGAAACTACAATACGAGCGAGGGACTTGTGTAATATAAAAGTTTTGAACGTCGTTTGAGTAAAGCTACGGAATCGAGACGCATTGGAAAACGACTAAATATCATATTAGGTCAGCCCCAACTCGCCCGCGTTGCACAGACAAGCAGGCAAGATCAGGATTCAGGAGAATAGGATTAAACTTTTACAGATACAGCCCCATTCTACTTTTTTATTATTTCTTCTTATTTCTATTAGTTCTAGTAGAATTTAATGGAAGAGTCCCCAGCAAAACGACGTTAAAAAGAAACATAAAAAGCGTGGCAACGCGAGTGACGGGCCGAATTTTACGAACCACTAAACAAATAATGCACTCGCTTAGAGGACAGATAAAAATATGCGACCGAGAGTATCCGCCTCGTGGCGATAAATTAGCGAATAAAGAGTTGATGGAATTCAGTTAATGTTACATTAAGACTATAATAACATCTGAGTAATCGGAGATTCCGAAACCAATCTTACGAGGCATTTGCACGTTTACTGGAAATGTATGTATACTCAGCAGTATGAATACACGTTCAATTCTCGACAATAAACTCGAACTGGCGGTGAAGAAAAATATAGCATGGTTACCACCTTGATACCATGCACGAGTTGTTAATCTGCCGCCGAGCACCTAACAGTGTGGTAAAAGGATATGCGTTTACCATCTTCAACCACGACGTCACTTAATGAAACAAACTGTCAAGTCGAACAGTCCAAGCTCCATGTTTAGTTCAGAGAGTAGTATGTTGTCGATTTGTTTACATGACATGTCCGTGCGGTTTTGGCGTCCCTTCCAGGCCGACGCTGCGCCGGCCTTGTTCCCGGCCACGCAAATACATCGCACCGTCACTCATACAGCGAGCAATGAATCATTGGTGCACGAACGAGAAAATAAACGGTGACATGGATGTTCGCAAGCTACTCGACGCCTTTAAACAAACTAACCAGTCAATCGGTAGCTCGGCTTCCTATGCGTAGATAAATAATTAATTATACACTTTCCACATGTGGGCACATGTTTCATTAAGAGTATAACGGAATAAGTTGTTCCACGTGGATTATGGCCGAACCGTCGCGCGTTCCATGTCACCTTTAAACCGCGCACACCGCCACCTCAATGCACTCCTTGCCAACACTGATTGTGATATTTTTTGTGATAACTGGAGAACGTTAATGACCTACTTTTTGACTTACTGTGAAAGTTTGACTGACCAATGGGACAGGTGTAGAAGAACTGACAGCTCCTCTGACGAATTTGATGACTCTTGACGATTATTGAGTTTACTGGGTTTTTATTTTAATTAAGTATGTATGTAATATTGGTTATTGTATATCTGCATTGTTATTTCATTTATTATTATTATCATTTTTATTGTTATGTTTACTTTTAAATTTTTGACATCTTTTTTATTATCATTTTTGACATTTTGTATTTCCTTTTTATGACATTCATTTTGACATTGTTAGTTTTTGTAATTGTGAGGTAATTGTTATTGGGTGTACCCGTTTTTTCCTCAATAAATAAATAAATAAATAAATAACATAAGTAATATCAAGCAATGAGTAGTGTCATGTTTATAGATAGAATATAAATATAATTAAACTCAGCTAATGGTGTTAAGGTTTTGAATCGCTGACTTCATAAATTACAAGTGTTGTCAGCCAATGAAGATACCAATTAATTGTATTTACATTAACTTCTACTACACTTTACATCTAAATTTGTTACAGATATGTACAATAACGGCTCTTCGCGTTAGAGTGAGGTGTAGTAGGTACATAGTCATAGGAATGTACGATGTTTGAATGCACATTTAATACGAAACGAATGCGTTTTAAGACGTGCTTGGCTTGAGGAGATGTTTCTGAAGAGCGTATAATAAGGTCAAATGTACGTGTTATAAAAACTCCGAAGCTTACTATATTACTTATATATTTCCGTTGAGAATATTTTAAAATACATGTAAAAAGAAAACACATGAAAATCCCTCTCAATGGAAGCCAGAAACGTCGTCGGAAAGGCACATAAATATTCTTTATTTATTTTGAAATAAACTGTCATAAATCGGGAAAGACAAATGGTGTTTGTGGAGTTTGTTGTCGAGCCGTCAAAACAGCGGACATTGAGATGTCAAGTATTGATTACACTGTCAAACGGCACAGGTTTGACGAATCTGTCGGCATACAGAAATATCCCGGAGCATTGTTTGCTTACGTCAATACGTGGCGAGGCTAAAATAGCGAGTTATTTTAAAGCGTGATTTTCATGTAACATCACAAATTATAACGCCGGTAAATACATCAAGACGAGGTCGGCTGGAAGCCTGGAACCGCAGCTACATACAAAGGCCTTTAGGGAGGATAACGGGACGGAATACGCAATATGTTTATAATATAATTAAAGTTGTTCGTAAGGATGACAGCTGGACGTGATTATGAAAATCTATTTAAGGCGTCAAGTCTACGGCTGGCTCGCTCGCACATTATCATTGGTCACAATAAACATTCCGTGATTCATGAAAATATAAAATAAAGTCTAAGACTTGTGTCTATATGATACAAAGGTCTTAAATTGTTATTTTTCATATAATTTAAGACTACTTAGCCCAGATTTCTTCAGACTGACCTTAAGACAGCTAAATGCTTTGTTTTAAATGTCCTTGTAATGTTATGACTTATGAGAGGGGAATACGTCTTACTATAATAATAAGGCTTACTTTTAAGAATTTCACACTATCTACAAAAACATAATGTGTGTGTGAGACCACTAATTATATTTTTTTTATAGTTAACAGGCTATTTGTTTTACCACAGCTCACTTGATATTAAGAGGTGGTATGTTCGATGATGGTAAACACCCTTAACCTGGAATGGAACTGGCTCTCGCGTGAGGCCGCCGGTACACATCCTTGGCGGCCTCTGAGCTGAGTACCTACTAAAGAGTACCCTACCACAATGCAAAATATTGTTTTTATTACTGTGAATATTCATTTTGTGTTCGTTACCTTCTCATTCGTGTACAGCGTTGTCAGCTCGTTGCTGAGAAGTCGCTTCGAGTTAACATTAGTAGTGAGTCGCACAAGTGTCATTCTCGGACTGCCCCTAGTTGCAACTGCACCCTTGTCTAGCGCACTAAACACCCCATACAGTTAATTTAACACTATCACATTGATGAGTGCGATTACAGTATCGCCGTGGTCTCAATGCTCAAAATGTTTCGTCTCAATGTTTTTTTTTTAAATTTCATTAGTTCAATTGAACTTTCATTATTTATTTTTAATTTAAATATTTTATTATGAATGTGTACTTTAATTTGATTAATTTTTTTGATTGCCATCGCATCGCTCATATTTGTACGCCTGAGGGCTAAGCAAGATCACAGGACATAATTGTAATCTATCCACCTATATTGTACCCAATATTACTCGTGTCTTAACAAATAAATTATCTTTATCTTTAGCAAATTAATAGACGCGGCCTAATTGTACATTAACCCGGATTTCGGGACGGTTTTCACTGACAAAGATAAATAATTTTCCGGAAGGTTTCTAAATAAAAACATTCTAATCAACTTTTATATTAGACCAAACACGTCCGCATTAGAAGAAACGAAAATAAAACAAAATATTCACGAAGATAATGTACGCCGTGCTAACACCAAACGATCTATAAATTGATTAGAGAACGAGCGTTTCGCGAATGGACATCGAAGACCTTCGCTGCTTCTATTTCGGTTGTTTACACTGCGATGTTATTCGTTAACAAACTTCTACGCACAGATTAAAAACTTTATAAATTGTGGAGACGCTCCAACCGAACAGGAAGTGGAGGACGTTCTCGATGTTTTATTACGATCTAAAATTGAAGAAAGCAGACGTCGCTAGTCTTTTTACGGCTTGCGTGACTTTTAAAAGTACAAAACACAATCTCATCTACAACACGTAAAACTTGCAAATTAAACAAAAGTACAAATTAAGTGTTTTTTTTTAACTGAATTACAAAACTGCAAAGAAATGGCTTGCTCGGTTGTGCAACTTTCCATTATTCTGTAGTTTTTAATTTTCGAAAGAAAATTTACGTAAGTCTCATACATACTTGAGTTAGGTTAGCTTCTTTCTTAAACTTCATTAAGGTCTGTCCGGGCGTTCGTACGTTAAAAGGTACCAAATACAACAGGCTACAGTGATGAGCACTAATGCATTTATATATTAAATGTGGCGTGTCTTCTGAACTATCACTGTTTACGATCGAGAAAGATTTACCCGGAGGTAGAAAAACTCATTAACCTTAACATCTTCATAAAGAGTGCAAGTTGCTTTTTATCGGTAGTGATGACTGATTTACAGCATAAAACATCCGCACAGTAAATAAATTGAAACGTGCAAAATAAATAAAACTGAATTACACTCTTCCTTTGTTCGCACCGCAGTGACGAAGCGATCACGTCGGCGTCCGTCGCCTCCGCGACACATCAAGACAAATCTAGCTTTTCCTCATAATTTTCCGGCTCATGTCCGCTTTTCATGGGGCACCGATTCCAAAAGCTATATCTGTTACTATTCGACGGGAACAGACAAACGCGAGAACTGTTACAAGTAATCTTTTTGCTGTAACTTAATAAGCATTGAACATTCCACTATTCAGTAAAATCCTACCGTCGAAGGGTGGCCGGATCTTATTTACAGAATTTCACTCAAGCTACGGGGCAGCCTTTCGTGGATGACTAGACTAGTCTTCGGGGTCCCGACATAATTCGCCAGCCGAGCCACAACCTCGCTTCACAAGCTTCTACAGATACGAGTATGAAGTCGCTCGACGCCATGTATTTGTCTGAAGGATGCCGGAAGAAATAAAGTGGCTCAGTCGCTCCTTTGGGGCAGACCAACGAGGGGCCACGCGCAGTGTGAAAAATGTTAAAGGTTTAAATGACGCGACCAGACACAATTGCCTACTCTGTTGTATAACGTTCAACGGAGAATAAAAGATACACCAAACTAAGATATGCGTATTCATTGTATGGAATTTCAATGGTCAATCTATATATCTTTAAATGATTTACTTGGTGGTAGATCCCCTGAGCAGATCGTCTAAAAAGGTACCACGTTATACTAGATATGTCAAGTAGTCTGTAAATTTTATCATGTTACGGTTTGAAGAGTACTGCAGCTAGCGAAATTTCAGAGCTGTTAAGACCAACCATCGAATAAACAAAGTAGCGATGCCCTGGTCTTTGTTTTGTTACTCAAAGTTCTGTTATATCGCTGCAAAACATTGAAGCCCAGGTGAGTATATTAAATCAGAAACACGTAACTTGTCTAAAAAACAAAGCATGTTTATTATCTATTCCCACGACCTAATAAGGAGGTCAACATAATAAAATATAAATTAATTGCTATTTCCAAGCGTGGGCTCGATATAAGGATGTGCGGGTACCGCTGGACCTTCATTCGGCAAAAAATATTTATAGTAGAATAGTGTTGTGCCGTGTGCAAAATGCATACGGCCTCGCGGGATCCGAGGGAGAACTGACCCTTAAAAAACATTTAAAAAAATAAAAAATAAAAATTATTAATCATTTGAAAAATCTGATAATAAAACAGCGCGGGAAACGTCCAAATTGAAAGGCGAGAATTTCTGTAAAAGTTCCTAGGAAAACAAACAGATAATTTAACACTGGCAAATTATTCGAACATTTACTCGGTTAGAAATTTACTCGGCTAGGAATCACCGGGAATACCAGGAAACCGGGACTTTAGGCTCATTACCCGCCAAGTAATAAGGTGAGGTGTCGGTCTTAAGGTAGTGTAGTAGTGGCTTACCTGCGCCGTTTCGGCGTCGCAGTCACCTTCGCCGCCGCCGCCGCGGTCGTTCACGATATCCTACAAACAAAACTTTTGTTTAGAAAACATTCTTTTCTACTGTTCAAACGCGAAATACAGCAGTCATAAAGAAAGGCTTCTTTACTTCGCGAACAATTTGTTTTTTAAGTTACCTAATAATTGTTGTGTCACCAATTTAGCGCCAAGCTAAGCGAGTTTTTTTTTGTACAAGTGACTTGCCTTTAACATTATTGTTATTTATGGCCAATAAATATGACTGAATTACTGATTTACCGGTAAAGTAATGGCGAATTTGGACCTGACGCAGAATATTTTATATACCTTCGCAAAATGACATCGCAAAAATGTAGTAACTTTCGCACATTGTCAACATGGCAGAAAATCATTGTCGCAAAATGTTACTTACGCAGAAATTATTTCCACTAATGAGTCCTAATAAGTACTGAATGTAAAAAAAAAAACATCTTTTATGCTATTCTAAAACACCTAAAAGAGTAAAAATTTGTAATTTACGCTTAGCAACAAGTCATTTTCTACATTATAACCTCCAACTTTAGAGTTTCTACTTGCTTGACAAAGTCATTCTATCAGAAGGAGAGCATTTCACACTCTTTTTTTGTGTGCCGTCAAAAGTACACACGTTTCTATAAATGTAATAGAATAAGATAGAAACAAATAGAATAAGAGTTCCGTTAAATTAATGTGTATCTGACATTATAGTTGTTCGGTGACTCATCCAACCAGACTTACAGGCACTCAACCATCACGACCGTGAGTCGGATAAGTCGACCCAATAATGATACATATAAAATAAATGCCGAATGCCAGCGGAGCTATGGGCGAAAACCACCACCGACTGGGTCCCGGAGGTTAAACAGCCACCAGGCCAGCCTAAAAAACGGTGGAAAGATGAGCTCAATGCCCACAATAAGGAGTGGACCACAACAGCACAAAACACAGAGGCGTGGAAGGGGGGGAGAGAGGCCTTTGCCCAGCAGTGGGACAAAGTGGGCTAAATAATAATAATAAAAAATAATAAAATAAATATCGTAGGACATAGCACACAGAGCCATCTGACCCCAAACTAAGCAAAGCAATTGTACTATGGGAAACATATCTGTTTCCCATAGTACAATTGCAATTGCTTGGGAAACAGATAACTGATAGAATACTTAAATACTTTTTTTTTGTAAATACATACAGTACACCCAGACACAGAACAAACATATTTTACACCACAAAAAGTTTATCCTGGGTGGGAATCGAACCCTTCTCGGAGCAGACATACTACTAATGAACCAACAGGGCTGTCAAACTGATGTTAATGGAAATAGGCTAATACTTTATGAAGTAGAGTATGCGGAACTCTCGTGTCTCTCCTACGACTACAGTAGGTGCCTCAGTTCATAACATTCCACGTGCACAACACAAGGGAACGCAAACTCGTGATTTCTCAATTGACATTATGCTATGGAGGTATTTTCGGATGAACCACTTGGTCCTTGACACGAATGTGTGAATACTTTTAACATGTATTGTGAAACACATAGAAATTCAGAATTCATCCGAAGCTTTTGTTTCAGTCACAAGAATATAATAAAGTTGTTTGTCTATCTCACAAAAAACATTTTTTGGTGCAGAGGTTATTTAATATAATAAATAAATAAATATCGTAGGACATTACACACAGCGCCATCTGACCCCAAACTAAGCAAAGCTTGTACTGTGGAAGTCAGGTAACTGATACAATACTTAAATACTTTTTTTTTTGTAAATACCTACAGGACACTCAGACACAGAACAAACATTTGTTTATACCACAAACTGTTTGTTCTGGGTGGGAATTGAACCCACGCCCTTCAGCTCTGGATGCAACCATACTACCAATGAACCACCTGTTGGTTCATTGACAGTATGTTTGCTGTCAAAATAGTTTCGTAAATAGCCCATTATATTCTAATAAAATATGTAAAGGACAAAAAGAAGGTCAGGTTAGTTTACCTTAGGAGGTAAAGATACTATATACCGTCGCGGATCGATCTCGTAAGTTTTAGCCAGCGTTAGCACTTTAAGGACCCAAAAATAAATATGTTTCATACGACATCTTTACAAATCATTGAAATTCTCTGCTTTTCTCAACTATAATACGTATTATACATGTATATTGTATGTAGGTATTATACGTATAACCCTTTCGAAGCAAAATCTCTAAATGATAACAATAAATATTGAAGGACATTACACACAGCGCCATCTGACCCCAAACTAAACAAAGTCAAATAACTGATAGAATACTTAAATACTTATTTTTTGTAAATCAAATATTTTTTTATTCTACAAAATGTTTATCCTGGGTGGGAATCGAATCCAAGCCCTTCGGCTCTTGAAGCAGACATACCATGTACCAACAGGGCTGTGATATTTAAATATATATATTTTTTTTTAAATATCGAAGGACACTACACATAACGCCATCTGACCCCAAACTAAGCAAAGCTTATATACTATGGAAGTCAGATAACTGATAGAATACTTAAATACTTTTTGTTTGGTTTTTGTTTCAATATGATAGTAAAAATGGTATCAAAATCTGCTGTGTGGTTTAGAAGAAGTTGCGGAGAAACAGAGACACGCGGTCAGCGAGATTGCTTTACGCTATGTAGAAGTAGAGAAGGGATCTTACGTCCATGTCGACGTGTCCGACGCCGGTGGAGCGCCGCTTGGGCCGGCGCCGGCGCTGGATCACGTTGAGCGCGGCCTGCGTGCTGGCCGGGGACGAGGTGCTCGTCGTCTTGCTCTCTAGGCTGCTTTCCCGCTCCTTCTCCTCCTCGGCTGCACACATGGCACGGTATTACATTATCTACAACTACTTATTAACTCTTTGGAATCTTTGGACGTGACAGATGCATGGAAACTACTACTAAATTACTACTACGTACTATTTAGTTCACTCCGAATGTTTTGCTTTTCAAACTATACTGTTGTGAGTACACTAATTGAACTATGTTTTTTATTACATAAAAGAGGACCCGTATTTTTTTTTTCTACATGGAAAACGAACAGCTGCTAATTGATAAAATAAATAGGAGATAAGTAGAATAAATGAGTTATAACACAAAAACCAAAAAAGAATTTTGGCGGGAACGTGGAAAGAGTTGTGTCGCTCCGTTGTATTTTTTCCCAAAACTAGTGTTTTGTCGAGTGTTTATGCATAGAAATGGTGGTGTTTTATTCATAAAGTGCCGAATCACAAGCGAAGGGTGTGGGAAAATGGTATAATGTGATGAAACATGACTTTTCGTGTTGTTTCCAAAACTCCGTCGCAGCTTTATAGTAAAGTCACCACTACTTTACTAAAGCATAACTGGACTTGACTGACACGGACTGTACTTGACCTAGACTGGACTTTGACTATAACTTTAGCTACGAGGACACTTATTTAACTTTTGAAACTTGAAAATATATAAATACTTGACACTGGCAAATGCTAAAACGAGACGCCAAAACAAAAGAAAAAAAAAAGCCAAAAAGTTTTCACATGTGCTAACTAGACTAAGTTTAGGTGCCCACACCGGTACGAGGGCAGATGTAAGAATCCCATATTATTATACACCTATTAATATAAATACAAAATTTAAATAAAATATCAAATTACAAACAGATAAAATAAAGTGACAATGTAAGCCTCATAAAAGTTTTATAAAATTTTCTTTGCTGACCTTTTCTTTTTACATTTACTTTAACCTTATATTGTCAGATACACACAACTCAACATAAAAATCAATCTTGTATTTTGAAGGGTCCAGAGCTGAGATGGACCCATTCTACATATCTACGTTTTACTTTGTATTTTTTAGTTTGATTTTGGCGTCGCATCTTGAGCATTTGCCAGTGTCAAGTGTTTCATATTTTCAAGTTTTATAACTTAAATAAGTTGCCTCTTAGCTATAGTTATAGTCAAAGTACAGTCTTGGTCGAGTACAGTCCATGTCAGTCAAGTTCAGTCATGCTTTAGTAAAGTAATCGCGATTTTACTAGAAAGCTTGGATGGAGTTTTGGAAGCAACATTTTTGGAAAAGTCATGTTTCACCACATTACATCATTTTCCCACACTCGTGCTTCTGATCCGGCACTTTATGAATAAAACACCACCATATTTATGCATACAACACTCGATAAAACACTAGTTTTGGAAAAAAATACAATGGGTCGACACGACTCTTTCCGCGTTCCCGCCGAAAGTCCTATATGTTATTGTTTCTTGTTCATTGATTGACACTAACGTGGCGTGTCATCCTTGGGCTGCGGTGAGGCGGTGTTGGCAGTGGAAGCGGCCGGCGCACGCCTCAGCGGCAACGTGACCGTCGCCTCGGCGGCTGCCCCCGTCCGCGGAGACGCCCGGCCCGCGTCCTCCAGCTCGAACTAAACCACACAGCCGTCATTACACGGTTGTATCACAGGACAAGACGCAACTGTGGCAACCAAGTTTTGGTACTCGCCATATCACGGCACTACAGACAGTGTACTGTCTACATTATGAATGATTATAAGGTCCATTACGTAACATGGTGCGGACGACATATTAAGGACCATATCCACTCGTAAGAGTTAAGTAAAGTATTATGTAAAATGATAAATAAATTTATGGCAACTGGCACAATTCCCTTGGCGGGAGTAAATGTAGGCTAGTATCGAATATACATTTGCCACTGAACTGAAAGTTCAATCGATATGGTAGATAAGTTGCATAAAAGTTTTGTTTTTAAAAATATTGTAATCATGTGATCAAAATGCGTTAGTTTTTTTAATAATTATTTAATTTACTAACATACATACATATTTAAATAATATTAAAACTTATGCCACGTCATATTGGTACATGTTATTGTCAATGGCAATTAATTAAAACTCGGTCCAATATGATGCGTAACGTTCAAATCTCATTATATTAGCTCAAAATACGAAAATCAAATAAAATTTAACGGTCGCTCTTATTCGCAAGTGTAATATTGCATGTATTTCTGTCACTCGCACCGTGTTACGTGAAATGGATAATATAATATAAATTCCTGGTTTGCCAATAAATATTTCTGATTAAAAAGCGTTGTCCTACCTAAAAGCAAATCAAATAAGTGTAACATAAGTACATAAACGCAATTTGCCAAGCGACAACACTAAAAAACGTGTTACAGAAATGCTCACAACCACTTGCATTTATTGAGTTTGACAAAGGACATGCAACAACCAGGAGCTATACAATGTATTACTTTCTTCCCTGATACCTATGCGGCTTTTAGGCGACAATTAGATGCTGCAGTCAGTGATTCAGACAAAATTTAATTCACAAAATTGACAAGTTTACCAAGCACCCATTAATCGTCCAAAAGTACATTTGTAGCGTGAAACGCTGTTCTGTTGACCCGATAAGTATTAGTATTCGTATAAGCGATCATTATTGGAACTCACTGTGCAGTCTGCTAGAAGAAACAAATACATGAGCGTATAATACAATGGAATCACAAGCAACAGAATTGGCTTTGCTTTAGAGGACAGCGAGCGTGGAACATAAGAGGTTAACATGCAGCGTAAAAATAATTACAAAACAAATTGTATCATAATAACACCGAAAAGCTTTCGACATTCCTGTTAGCGAAAAGACAGCACACCGTGTGTTGCCGGAAGGACACACACGATATCTAGCAAGATTTTCGATCGACTAATGATATGTGTGACATTACTTTTTATCGGATTTGGGTAAATTCACATTTGACCATCAGGATGCGACGGTGTCGATCAAAAGAAAATGAAAAGACTCTTACGCAGGTTGTTATTCCCAGAAAACAATATAACGCTCTCAATGAAATCGGCCGGACCTATTCATCTTTTAAATACTTCTAGAAACGGATCGCCCGCTTAAATACTCATCTCGTAAAGACAGATCGGTAGACATCTAAATAATGGGAATCGCCTGCCAGAGGGATGTCAACTAATGCAGGAATGAATATGCGGCAAGCAGTGAATTTTAGAACGCCATCTGACCCCAAACTAAGCAAAGCTTGTACTATGGACTGATAACTGATAGAATACTTAAATAGTATTTGGACAAAATAAGCAATAAGTAGGTGCAAGACGTCCTTTTACAGCGAGGTAACTATTTCGTATATATTTCGGGTCTGGACTCAGTTTGATGTATAGTTATCACTACTTTACTTTCAAGCCTGCACGATCGACTGCCCAATACATTTTTGCAGTTTTCACACATATTGAACATGAAACGTCGCCCTGGCATCGGCAGTAAACGATCGAAAATCTCGCTTGTGCCGAACGCCGTCAGCATGCGGACCTTGTTGGCGGGGTCGAGCCGCAGCCGCCACGAGGGGCGGCGCTCGCTGTTCGCCGCGATGGTCGCGGTCGCGGTCGCGGTCGCGCACGCCAGCGCCACTGACACCGCTACCTCGCCGCCGTTGATCGCTCGCGCCTACCAAATACCCGACATGCTTATATCCCTCTCCGACTGAAACCGGCCACAACACGGCGTCATGCGCTAACGTCGCAGTCACTCATTTCAATATGTAAATCCGGATAAGTTCACTAGCAAACCCATCAGCGTTTAATTCGATGCAAACTTGTATTATCGTTTTAATCCCACGGATCAAAGATCCAATCCGGCTAAAATTATAGTTAGCGAATGTAAAGATAAAGATAAAGATAATTTTATACATAATACGCATAAAAGATGTTCCAGTACTTGATGTGGCTGAGTCATGTTGTGCCGGTCAGGCGTACAAATGTCACAAGTGATGGCGCTGTGCTCGTACAAACATTAAAATACTATTTTAATTAGTCCACAATGTAAAAATTAAGTCATGTTAGTTAAAAAATTAATCAGATATCAAAATTACATTACAAATAATATGTCAAAAATTAAAATCAAATATCAAAAATTAAAATCAAATGTCAAAAATTAAAATCAAATGTCAAAAATTTAAATTAAGTATGTACTTTTTCGAATTCATGGTACCGTGACCTTATTACCTAATACTCAATTGCAACCAATTGCTATATAATCACGGTCAAAATAAAGATAAAGATAAAGATAAAGATAAATTTATTAACAGAGAGAGTTAAGCACATACACAAAGAAAAGAAAACAGTGAAGTTAATACAAACAATATGGACAATTATAAGTAAATAATACATAAGTGTTGGACGTTACAATTTTTTTGTTTCAGTGTATACACTGGTTATCGTTGGACCCCAAACTAAGCACAAGGCTTGTATCTTGGGGACCGAGTGCATTTTACAAAGAAGAAAATTTTGGGATAACATTTACTTTTGTCTACTTACAAGAAAGATTTCAATTCAGCACTTGAAGAGTGTGATAGCGTATGGCATTACAAAAAACACTAAGCGTTGTACAGACTAATTATAAGACTTTCAGTCTCGCTAAAGTTTAAGGCAAGCAACCAGTCTCTGACGTTTCTCCTAAAGACGAAATTGACTAGATATGGGTTTTGAGGGATTTTCTTACTAATATTATTGTAAACGCAAGGAAGAGAGAAGGCTGGACTGCGTCGGGCGATTGAAGAATGAGCTCGTGGGACCGGTAATCGGCAGGAAAAGGCGCGCTTATTTTTTAGAAAAACATAGTCTGGATGAGTCAATAATCTTTTGTGCATTGTGAGAGCAGCTTTGTAAATAAATAGTTGTCGAACTCGTAACACTTTAAACTCGGCGTAAATTAAGTCAGTGGAATAGCGAAAAGGTTTGTGCAGCATGACCTTAATTAAAGCTCTTTGTGCTCTTTCTACTGTGATAAATATAGTTTGACCAGCACTACCCCAGACGAGAATGCAGTACTGTATTATAGACTGACACAAAGCAAAATAGATTTGCCTCAAAAGAGGCACCGACACACAGTCTCGTAGGTTCTTCATTACATATATCAACTTCCGAGTACGGGATGCAACGTTTAATATATGTTCTTTGTAGGACAAGTTACTATCAATAATGACACCAAGATACCTAATACTGCTTACCCGTTCCAAAGAGGTGCAGGCGCACGGGGAAGATGTTGAGTTTATAAAGGAGGAACAATAGTGAATTTTTAGATCTAAGTTTGCAGGAGGAAGGGAGACACAAGTTTTTGTAAAGGCAATAAACTTCGTTTTTTTTGTATTTAGTGTGAGTAAATTTCTATCTAAAGCTTTGGCAATAATTGATAAGCCATCACTAGCTAGATTGAAGACCTGGTTCCAAGTTTTTCCATGAAAAATGATAGCCGTATCGTCCGCATAAGCAATGATTTCAGCGTTGGGAAGCATACTGTTCAAAATTTCATTTACGTACATAATGAACAATGTGGGGCCCAGTATGCTTCCTTGCGGAACGCCAAAATCAATAGGTAGGAGTTCACTAGAGTAGTCACTAACTTTGACATACTGCAGTCGGTTTGACAAGTAGCTTTTAAACCACTCCAGTGCCACACCCCTAACACCAAAAGCGTTCAACTTCTTCAGAAGCAGACCTACCGAGATTGAGTCAAAAGCTTTTGCCAAGTCAAGAAAGACACCCACACACCTGTCTCCTTTATCAACATGTGATGAAACAATGTTTGCGAGGAGTGAAACGGCATCTTCAGTTGATTTGCCCCGTCGGAAACCAAACTGTTTTTCGGAAATTAGATTTAGTTTATCCATATGCTTAACCAGTCTGTTGTTAACCAACTTTTCCAAAATTTTGGAGACTACACTAAGTAAGGCAATGGGCCTGTAGTTGTCAGGAGTATTTTTGGGGCCACTTTTATGTATGGGGGACACAGCTGCCACCTTCCAACAATTTGGAAAGATGCCAGATTCTAAACTCATGTTGAAGATGAAAGTTAATGGACCAATAATTGAGCTTAGTGACTTTTTAATTAGTTTTACTGAAATGGAATCAGACCCAGATGCGCTATCGCTCTTGAGACTGGCGACTGCATTAGCTACTTCTAGTGGGTCTGTTGGAAAAAAGAAAATTGATTGCGTGCTGTGAGAGACGAGTTTGTGGGACGTAATTAAAGACTCTTCAGTTTCATGTAGCTTGTTCAAGATAGCGTCTGCAAGGTTTTTCCCTACGGAAACAAAATGCTGGTTGCAGTGGTTGAGCGGGTTTTCAGCACCGTTTTGAAAAAGTAACTCGAAAGGGACTGTACTTTGTTTAGAAGTGTAGCAAATATTTTTGACGGTTTTCCAGAGTCGCTTGGGGTCATCTTTATGTTGTTCTAAAAGACGTCTATTGTATTGTGCTCTGATGTCACGCAATAGTTTGTTACAGAAATTTCTATATCTAACGTAGATTTTACTAAGTACGGCATCATTTGGATTTTCTCTGGAACGGAAATGGAGTTTGTCTCGATGGCGCATGCACCTGATTAGACCTGGCGTAATCCAAGGTTTTATGGGGGTCTTTCTTTTACTCAGTTGTAAGTGTCGAGTATGTTTGTTCATAATGGTTTTAACTATATTATTGAAAGCGCTAACGGCGGAATTTACGCAACGGCTAGTAGTGACAGTTGACCAGTCAACATTCTGAAATTCTGCAGACGCATCGTCGAGGTTTAATTTAGAATAAAATCTCGAACGACTGCTTTGCTTGTGGAATTCTCGAGAGATGCCTGCTATCACTATGGAATGATCTGTAATCGATGAATTACAAATCAAACCAAAAGCTTTACTATCAGATTTAATAAAAATATGGTCTAAGCAGGATCTGATACGTGTGGGGTTTGTTATGGCAGGAAGTAGCCCATGCGAGGCCATTAGACACAGATATCCAGATACTTGTTTGTTGGAGGGGTCACATAAATTTACATTGCAGTCACCAGCTAAAACTAATAAAGAATGACTAATAAGATTTTTTATCACTAAATCAAGCGACTCTAAAAAAGGCAAAATATTAGCAACGGAAGGAGAGCGATAGATTCCTAGCATAGCGGCCTTATTGTTAATAAGAATACCTAGAGAGTCCGCGTCACTTATGTTAGGTTCGAAAGAAGTAGATTGATATTGGGTTTTTACATAAATCACTACCCCCCCGTTTTTGTTTTGTTGTCTGTGTGAGCGAAATGAATTGTACCCAGGTAATGACAATGAAATAATAATGAAATGACGCTATATGGTATTATGTAAGCAATCGCAGGTAACCAAGTGTACAGTGGTGGCAATTAGCGACTGTAAAGATATGTCTGTATAGATCTGTAAAAAGATAGATGCCCAAAAGTGCCACCCACATATTATAGATGTACTCGTACCGCTCAGTTTAACCGACTGTTTCTTCCACGCACCTGTCTTATGTGAAATGGTTTACCACCTCCGGTTTTTCCTCAGAAATTTGATCTACCTGGCTTCAAACCAAGGGCGAATAGGGTCGTTAAAGGTAGGCGACGCACTGGCAATGCCCCGGGTATTGTAGGTGTCCGTAGGCGGCGGGTGACCACTTACCGTCAGGTGACCCGTCGCATGTTTGCCACATTTTCACATTAAAAAAAGTATTTTGTGTTATCGTTTGTTTAAGTGTTCAAGCTATATCAAGGCTTGGCACGGCCGAGCGCTCGAAGCCAACACGTTTTTTTTTTTTTTTAAATGGTTGACAGGCTAGTTGTTTGACCACAGCTCACCTGATGTTAAGTGAAGGTGTGGTCGAAGATGGTAAAGCACACCTAGCCTGGAATGGAACTGGCTCTCAAGTGAGGCTGCCGGAACACACCGTTAGATGCTTGGCGGCAGATTTTCAACTTGAGGGTGGTAGCTAGCCAGCCGAGTACTAGAAAGTACCCTACCACCATGCTATGGTTTCCTCACGATGTTTTCCTTCACCGGCAGCTCAAGCTCATTGTTGGGGTTTGAACCCACGCCCTTCGGCATGCGAACCTACCGCGCTAACCACTGAGCTATCATCGCTACGAAGGAACGTCCTGAGGATGCCTCGTGTAGAGGCGGAACACGTCGGCAACTGGTTACTGCAGCGAGAAGAGGATATAAACCCTCGTGATTATTTTAATTTATTTAGATTTTAAGTTTATGTTGAATCATAGTTTTAGATGTTAAGGTGGTTCGATTTCCATATAAATAATTTTTTGCCATTTATGGGCAAATGGAGCATAATTTTATAATATGACATACAATAGCTCCATCTAGCGGGCTAGATGCGAGTTGTGCAGCACCATCTCTGTGCTTGGGTACACTCGTTAATCAGATTTTAAAACCTCTGTGGCGCATCTATCTCGGGTATATAGTGTATTATCTATGAACGAGACGCTCCACTGATGGTAAGAAATAATACATATCCACAACCATTACAGCGATACACAGAACTTTAAGTAGCAAAACGAAGTCATCGCTGCTTTGGCGCTCATTACTTCGAGACTTTGATATGAAATAAAAGACCTTTTAAGTTTTTAATAAATGTTAAATGTATTATATATAATAATCACTTTTATTGTCACAAAAAATAAGGGGAAATTCCATAAGAAATTAGGAAAAATCGGTTCGGAAACATTACTATCCAACTTGGATTCCACGCTTGGAGAAATCTTTTTACGTGGCATTCTTATTCATCTTTTACAGCGAAGCAAGAATAAGATGTCAATTCCACTTTTAACGCCTGGGTAAACATAGGGGACACTCCTTTCACTGGGTGAACATAGGTACTGTGATCACTTGGTAAAACAAGCAACCTGGCATTTTGACATCATTCGATCACGGTCAATTTCAAAACGGTAGATTGGTAAAGAGTTGATAACGTGGGTAACAATGATATTAGAATATTAATTTAAGTACAGCGGTTTATAGTGTCGCCTATGTGTTATATGAATAACATTAAGGTGTTCAATGTGGAGCAGACCAACAAAGACAAACAACAACATTAGAACCACTGAGAGAGAAAGGGCTGAATGGCTGACGTAATAATTGTTTGTCGCCAGTATCGTTTGCACGTATGATGCCTGCCTGCCTACTGCATCTATTTTTGCCTAGTAAGGCTGATTTATTCATACAGAAGTTTTTGGCGACAGGTAAAATTAGTACGACGCGGCATTTTGTGTGAATCAGACTCGATACGCCTTCAAATCACATGAGCGTCTATCAATCGGAATCGGACGGCATATAGAAGATCGTATGTATAGGTACAGTATACACGTATACCTGTCTAGATCGCCAATGCCACGCTACTTTCTTTCTACAGTGTTCAGAATAATATTTAAATTTAACCAGACATATTACTTCCTACTATAAACTAAGTAAATGTACTAAGGATGGTGGATTGGATTAATTTGACTTAATCAGTTATGATTAAGTCAAATTAATCCACAAGGCACAAGTCCCACCGCTGCGCTGACGGGGAAAGCGATTAACTATTTTGCCACGTAAACCCCAGAGCATCCACGATGCCGGTCTCTTTCAACTAGTGGTTTCGGTCACACCGTGACGAGTACTCACGGTGTGACCGAAACCACTAGTTAATCATAGCTCGGCGACAGTATCTGAACAAGACGCGCTGTCTGCTCGCCGATCCGGTACTAGACGCTTGCTCGCTTCCCACTACTCGCAGACGGTGGGGCGGGCGCCTACAGCACTCGGGGGGTCATGAAGTGCCAACAAACAGCTACTATTACTAACTAAAGTAAAAAAAAAATACGTTAAACACAAGTCTAAATATGATCGTTTTTTTTTCAACACTTTGATGAGGGCTTTATTTGCTTGAGACTAGGCCAGAGTAGTCCGCGCCATTCTATGGCCCGCTTTGCCCATTTCACTCATGACGATGAAGTGCCAACAAACTATTACTAACTAAAGAAGTAAAAAAAAACCGTTAAACACAAGTCTAAATATGGTCGTCTTTTTTTTCTTTAACACTTTGGTGAGGTTTTAATTGCTTGAGACTAGGCCAGAGTAGTCCGCGCCATTCTATGGCTCGCTTTGGCCATTTCACTCATGACGATGAAGTGCCAACAAGCTATTACTAACTAAAGAAGTAAAAAAAAACACGTTAAACACAAGTCTAAATATGGTCGTTTTTTTTTTTCTTTAACACTTTGGTGAGGTTTTAATTGCTTGAGACTAGGCCAGAGTAGACCGCGCCATTCTATGGCCCGCTTTGGCCATTTCACTCATGACGATGAAGTGCCAACAAACTATTACTAACTAAAGAAGTAAAAAAAAACACGTTAAACACAAGTCTAAATATGGTAGTTTTTTTTTCTTTAACACTGGTGAGGTTTTAATTGCTTGAGACTAGGCCAGAGTAGTCCGCGCCATTCTATGGCTCGCTTTGGCCATTTCACTCAAGACGATGAAGTGCCAACAAACTATTACTAACTAAAGAAGTAAAAAAAAACACGTTAAACACAAGTCTAAATATGGTCGTTTTTTTTTCTTTAACACTTTGGTGAGGTTTTAATTGCTTGAGACTAGGCCAGAGTAGACCGCGCCATTCTATGGCCCGCTTTGGCCATTTCACTCATGACGATGAAGTACCAACAAACTATTACTAACTAAAGAAGTAAAAAAAAACACGTTAAACACAAGTCTAAATATGGTCGTTTTTTTTTCTTTAACACTTTGGTGAGGTTTTAATTGCTTGAGACTAGGCCAGAGTAGACCGCGCCATTCTATGGCCCGCTTTGGCCATTTCACTCATGACGATGAAGTACCAACAAACAAATAATTACTAACAAATTAAATTTAAAAAAAAAACACGCTAAACACAAGTCTAAATGAGATCGTTTTTTTCTTTAACACTTTGACGAGGTCTTGAATTGCTTGAGACAAGGCCAGAATAGTCTGCGATGACGATGATCACTTATGACGATGAAGTGACAACAAACAGACTATTATATTATATATAATAGAGTTAAAGAAACACGTTAAACACAAGTCTAATTATTGTCGGGGTTTTTTATTCAACTCTCTGAAGAGGTACTTAATGATTCGAAACTGCGCCAGAGCAATCTTTGCTACCATTTGGACCGCAGCAGAAACTTTTTCATCAGCAACAACTCTCCGCTCCTCTAGATCCAGGATCAATTTATCGTAACCTGAAAAGTTGAATTTATTGTAAATTAATTTTATCATTAACTGTTGTGAGTGATTGAACGGTTTTTTTAGAGTTTAGTATAGTAATACGAAACTTCTTATGGCTTGCTAATATTTATAGTTGTTTGCAATTTTAATTGTGTTATAATAGTAAGTAGTTTAAACACAAGTCTAAATATGGTCGTTTTTTTTTTAGCATAACACGCAGAACTGATGGCCGATGGGGCTGCAAAGTTCTGGAGTGGAGACCACGGACCGGCAAGCGCAGCGTAGGACGTCCACCCACGAGGTGGACAGACGACCTAGTAAAGACCGCAGGAACGCGCTGGATGCGAGCCGCTTCCAACCGGTCTTTATGGAAGTCAATGGGGGAGGCCTATGTCCAGCAGTGGACTACCGGCTCCTACGGCTGAAATGATGATGATGATGATGAGTAAGTAGTTTTATACCCGGTTGTCTTGATAGAATTTTAACTTACTGAAATATGACACGCATGGTGTAGCCAAATATACAGGGCTACGAGCTTGGCGTGTACTCCGCCGAAATGGAGTTATTATACTCATCATTGAAACTGCTCTATAGAAAAAAGATCGATAACTTTAACCAAATGTATGATGCAGCTGGTTTTTTTAAATATCGATAGTACTAGTTATTTTTAGTGCGGAGTGCGATTACACCCTTTCGGCTCAGTACACGCCAACCTTATATGAAAATAATTATCCTTTGACATTTCACACAGTGCCATCTAGCCCCAAACTAAGCAAACCTTAAACTGTGAGAACCAGATAACCGATAGAATCCTACTAATATTATAAAGCTGAAAGTTTGTATGTTTCGATGTTTGGATGTTTATTACTCAATCACGCAAAAACGGCTGAACGAACTTGAATGAAATTTGGCACACATATAGTTCATTACCTGGATTAACATATAGGATACTTTTTATATCATAAAAATTGTAGGTTCCCGTGGGATAAATAAAAATGTTGAAAGGTGCTACTCCTACTCACCATCAGATGTCGTCAAGTTTGACAATGCATTGTAAAATAATTATTTTGTAACAGTCTCTTATATGTCTGTTTGTTTTTGTGTCTTTGGTTTTGTTACAAATTAAAAAATAGTTTCTTTCGTTCATTGTGAAATGAATTTACTTGAATAATATAATTAATATTCTACTAATGACTTGGTTTTGTTCAAAACGACATCTGGCGGAGGGTTGTGGTTGTTACTATTTATCTTAACTCGCTAACAGATGGCGTTGGAAGTATTAAAAATCCGTGAATAAAGTCGTTAGTTTGAAAAAAAATTGGCTATTATATTCCACGCACCAGTAATTGGAATTTAAAAAAATATATTATCAAAATTATTTCTTTAAAAACATTATGAGCATCATCATCAGCCTATCGAAGTTCACTGCTGGACATAGGCAAGACACGTCTCTCAGCCCGATCTTCGGCTTTTCGCTTCCATTCACAGCCAGCTGTCCTACGTATATCGTCACTCCATCGCGTCTCAGGGTGTCCTACGTTTGCCGATTCGGTGTCTCCACTCCAGCACACGTCTACCCCAGCGGTTATCGGTTTTGCGACAGATATGTCCAGCCCATTGCTACTACAGCTTGCTGAGCTATGTTATTAAAAACTAGCTGTTACCTGCGACTTCGTCAGCATGGAATTTAACAAAAAATGTTCGTTCAGTTCGCACAATTTAGGAAAAGTTAAAGTTACTTTTTATTTTAACTCGCTAACAGATGGCGTTGGAAGTTTTAAAAATCCGTGAATAACGTCGTTGGTTCGAAAAAAATCTGGCTATTGTATTCCACTCACTTCAGGACGGCAGTAATTGGAGTTTAAAAATCATCATCATCATCATCATTTCAGCCGTAGGACGTCCACTGCTGGACATAGGCCTCCCCCATTGACTTCCATAAAGACCGGTTGGAAGCGGCTCGCATCCAGCGCGTTCCTGCGGTCTTTACTAGGTCGTCTGTCCACCTTGTGGGTGGACGTCCTACGCTGCGCTTGCCGGTCCGTGGTCTCCACTCCAGAACTTTGCAGCCCCATCGGCCATCAGTTCTGCGTGCTATGTGCCCTGCCCACTGCCACTTCAACTTGCTAATCCGTTGGGCTATGTCGGTAACTTTGGTTCGTCTACGGATCTCCTCATTCCTGATTCGATCTCGTAGGGAAACTCCGAGCATAGCCCTCTCCATAGCGCGTTGTGCTACTTTGAGCTTACCAAGAAGGCACACAGTCAGAGACCACGTTTCAGCGCCATAAGTCATCACTGGTAACACACACTGGTCGAAGACTTTCGACTTGAGGCACTGAGGTAATTCGGACGAGAAGACGTCGCGCAGTTTTCCGAACGCTGCCCAGCCGAGTTGGATTCGACGACTGACCTCTTTCTCAAAGTTGGACCTACCTAATTGAACTGCTTGTCCTAGGTAAATGTATGTGTCAACAACTTCGAGAACCGAGTTCCCAACTGATACTGGGGTGGGCACAACACGGGCATTCAACATTACCTTCGTCTTGTCCATATTCATTTTAAGACCCACCCGTTGGGAAACTCGATTGAGGTCTTCGAGCATTGTGCTGAGATCTTCCAACGATTCTGCCATGACCACTATATCGTCGGCAAACCGAAGGTGAGTGATGTATTCGCCATTAATATTGATGCCGAATCCTTTCCATTCCAGGAGCTTGAAGGCGTCTTCCACTGTGGCAGTAAACAGTTTCGGAGATATAACGTCTCCCTGTCTTACGCCTCTTTTTAATGGAATCGCCTTCGAAGTCTGCTCCTGTACTTGGACCGACATAGTGGCGTTATTATACAAACACTTCAACACTTCGATATACCGATAGTCAATATGGCATCGCTGGAGAGACTCAACCACCGCCCATGTCTCGATCGAATCAAAGGCTTTCTCATAGTCCACAAACGCTAAACATAGCAGAGGTTTTAGAGGAGGTCGAAAGGTTCTATGGACGGTTATACGCCTCGGTTGCCGAGCCTGTTAGCAGCGCGGCCAAAGACCCAAGAGCCAAGCTGACCCGGCACTATACCGAAGATATCCCGGACATCAGCCTGTACGAGATTAGAATGGCCCTGAAACAGCTTAAGAACAACAAGGCGCCGGGTGATGACGGAATCACATCGGAGCTTCTGAAAGCGGGTGGTACACCGGTACTTAAAATCCTTCAGAAGCTCTTCAATTCCGTATTACTCGAAGGTGTAACGCCAGAAGCATGGAACAGAGGCGTGGTGGTGCTGTTCTTCAAGAAAGGTGACAACACTTTATTGAAGAATTACAGACCCATCTCGCTTCTGAGCCATGTTTATAAGCTGTTTTCGAGGGTCATTACGAACCGTCTCAGTCGCAGGTTCGATGACTTCCAGCCTTCCGAACAAGCCGGTTTCCGAAAAGGTTACAGTACCATAGACCACATCCACACGCTAAGGCAAATTATACAGAAGACCGAAGAGTATAATTTGCCTCTATGTTTAGCGTTTGTGGACTATGAGTTTAAAAATATATTATCAAAATTATTTACTTAAAATTTAAATGTCTGTTAGTAATAACAACTTTTTACTAATGCATAATATAACTATATTTTATGCAAGTATACATTGTACCTACCTATACCAAAACCAGTTTTTTATTCAGTTTTTGTCTATCTGTCTGTTTGTTTCGAATACTTTTTGATACGGCTGGGCTAATTTTGACGGAATTTTCACTGCCAGATAGCTGACGTTATAAGATGTAACATACAGGCTTCTGTTCAGAAAAATAATAGTGAGAGTAAAAAAAGGACATGAAATTATGCACCAAATAGGGGAATATTCTTAAATAATATCCATCATAAGCAGTAATCTATACATCCAAACAAATGAAATTGCATACAAGTGTAACTTGACGAAGATGAGACGGTATTTATACCACGAATTCCCATTTTTTTTTTTTAATGGTTGACAAGCTAGTTGTTTGACCACAGCTCACCTGATGTTAAGTGAAGGTGTGGTTGAAGATGGTAAAGCACACCTAGCCTGGAATGGAACTGGCTCTCAAGTGAGGCTGCCGGAACACACCGGTAGATGCTTGGCGGCAGATTTTCAACTTGAGGGTGGTAGCTAGCCAGCCGAGTACTAGAAAGTCATCATCATCATCATCATCATTTCAGCCGTAGGACGTCCACTGCTGGACATAGGCCTCCCCCATTGACTTCCATACTAGAAAGTACCCTACCATAATCATAATATCATCAAATTTTTCCTTCGAATTTAAAAGACTGTAATTTCTTATCAATGTCAGCTATACTAGGTATAACAATCAACTTATCACTAGGACAAACGTTGGGTATATGCACATATTTTTTAAGGGTGGCTTGACCCATGGGCAGCTAGAAGTGGCATGTTCACGTGGGAGGGATGCCACACGTAGTTGTTTTAACTCAAAAAAAACGTTTACCAAACATCGTGCATAAAGAGATTCTAATGAAATTAATAAAAAACAATTTAAAGACCCAAACATCGATTTGCAAAGAAGCGGTTATTATGAGAATTTCGTTGCGAATACAGAATTATTAACTTTTCCTAAATTGTGCGAACTGAACAAACATTTTTTGTTAAACTCCACGCGGACGAAGTCGTGGGTAGCGGCTAGTACTTAATATATACTTTTATTGCAAATACATACAGAACAAACTATCATAGGTACCCGTCACACAAAATGTTTGTCCACTCCGTAAACTTTTGAAGCAGATACATATAAACTATCGGACAGCCGGAACTCTAAACAGCGACCCCGCTTCGTGGTTGATATTCTAAAAAATTGGACTAAGCGGTTTGATTCCACTTTATTCGTACGAATCGCTAGACATTAGAATGTGCTGCCCGAGTGGGTATTCCCCGATAAATACAATTTGGGTACCTTCAAATCGCGTGTGAATCGATTTCTTCTAGGCTAGGGTGCTCCATCGGAGACCGCATCTTTGCTTAACATCAGGCGAGATGGCGGTCAATCGAATGTCTATGTTATAAAAAAAAATAGCAACAGAGCAGTCGAATATGTCTGTATAACGATAAGATAGGAATTATCACCTTTCGGTTTAGATTTAGTCATTTTTTGCCTTTTAGTTGGCAACGGTCCTTGGTGGCTATCTTCTTCGGTGGATTCTAGAACTATAGTAGCAAATTGCTTGCTGTATGAAGGCATAGTATTTCTGGGCTTCGGTGACTGAGTGCATGCATTCTTATCTCGGATGTATCTGTTTTTAATTTCTTCGAATACTGCACGCGAACCAAATTCTTCAATATCTGAGTCATTTATTGCCGGAAGAGAAAAGTCAGAATCCTGTTCTATGCTCCAGTTATCTCCATCTTTTGCGTCGTCCTCTGCCTTGTTTTGAAGCAATCTTCGACCCCCTGAGCGCATGCGTGTCGCGCCGCGCGAGGTGCTCGCAACCTGAAATAAATATAGGCGTCGTTATCATCTTAGTTACTTTATATTACTTCATAATTTTAATAAAACAGTTACAGAATTTCATTTTGAAAAAAAAAACTTACTTGTGTAAAACGAATAAACCGTACAAGCATAAGAACGCAGCCCGTTCTGCGCAACTGCTCTTCACCAAGTGGTTTATAAGATTGAATCAGCACTGGAGCGCAAACAATCATGCTTGGCCACCTTTATTGATATTGAAGGAGCTTTCGATAAAACTACTTTCCCTAGCATTGAGAATGGCCTTAAAAAACAGGGAGTAGATAAAAGAGTGCGCGCTTGGGTCACAACAATGCTCTCAAACAGAGCTACAAGAATAGAAGAAGCTACAGTATATATTAGATACTTTAAGGAGCTGGGTTGGCTCGGGTAGACGCTGGTAGGGGGAAATGCACAATACACCCCAAGCGGGACGTCAGTGCAGGACTCATCGCCCCCATTCCGAATAAGAATAAGAACGCAGACCTGTTCAACCCCATGCAAGACTACCAATACAAAAGTTCCAGGACATCTTCGTCTGTGCGGCGAGAGGAGCCCGGAATATATGGCCATAACCAATGACGCCGAATGTTTGTTTTGTACAGCTCTTATTTTCGATGCAGAAGTTGTCAAGTAGGTATTACTACTTGACAGCAAAAATCGTATACGGGGAATTTTGGTGAGAAGCAGCAACACCGAAGAGTGTTGACCTATTCAATGGGAACAACTTTTGTTGTGACTCGGCCCTAAAATATTATTTTTCTATTACAGAGTTGATTTTTTCGAATCGAGTCTGAGTAAAAGTGATTCACGTCGATGAGTAGATAGTCAATATAACAACATTTGTCCGAAATACCCTATATATAAGTATAAAAAACCATTAACCATAAAAATTCAACCACGCTAAGTACAAACACCGCGATACCCGTTTGAACACACATTCTAAACATGCAATTACTTACTCAGAGTGCTGGCCGCCCGGGGCATCTCCGAAGCGAAAGCGCTAGCCCGAGGGCGAGCCTTTCCCGGAACTTATACTTTAATTTGACCTCGCCCCCGGGCCTTAGCCTCTGGTGTCTATAATAGTTAGTTTAACAGTTTAAATCTGTAAAATATAATTATGCCATCAATACTCAACCTATAATTCCTTTAGTTTCAATTCCAGCTCAGTCAATGAATGAAGTTAGTGAACTTGCTTCACCGTATTATTTGCATCTATCTCCCAACACGTACTCATCACAAATTTCAGAACCGGGAAAACACAGGTCTCGGTAAAAATATATAATCTCAACAAATGTGTAAATGAATAAAACAAACACAGTGTAAACTTACATATTTCGCTCCTTTTTACTTGAAAATGTTTGAAATGCTTAAGTTTTCTTCTATACTGTTTAATCGCGGCGGCGGCGACTACCTCCGACGACGAGACATAAGGTAATAAGCACTTTTTTTCGATGGACACAAGCACAAAATGTCAAGAACCCATCAAGGCGCCACATCAGCGAATATACCGAGAGTTTTTTTAAACAATCGTACATCGCATTATACGATTATTCTGTTATTAATATTTCATTCATAAATTTAAGTTATTTACAATTTAAATATAAATCAATAAATATTATTAGTGCCGCCGACAACGAGGCAGGTCTCAAGCTGCAGGTGGTTTGAGCTGCAGAGTGGAGAACATCCTCACCATGCGTGCCGTGTCAAGGATAATAACCTTTTGGATCTGACTCTTGACCCAACCATCTAGAGAGTCTCTTAAGGTGTTGGTCGACTCTTCGGTATAAAATCGTTCACCGCGACGACTATCGAGATAATGGTCGTCGAACTTACATCCTATGTATGGCGGTTATCTCGTGAGCCAAGTCAAAGTACTTGCTTAGCTTGACGTCCTCGTTATGTAAGATGGTGATGTCGACCACCACGATATCAGGCTTATTGGCGAAAATTGTCCTGTCCGTGATGATAGACCGATCCCAATAGAGCAAAGCACGACAATTTTCGAGAACTGGCGCTGGTTAGGAACGGCACCAAACAAACCATACTCGACAGGGTCGTGTTGAAAAGCAAGTTGCTGATGGACGATCCTGACTACTTGGTTTTTTTTTAATTTATAATTTTTTTTTACAATTTTACATTACAAAAAGAGGAGAGGTTAGTAGGATCTTAATCTAAGGTTAAAGTAGGTACTAGATTGTGTGTATACCGCGAGCAGACCAGCGACCCGCAAGCAGCACCCGATCACGAGTATGACGCATGTGCCAGCCATCGCCCTCCTCAACCATATCTGAAGGAAGAGAGCGACCCGACACACGACGCCGCCGCAAGAAGGAGCCTTCGATGGTGAGCATGAATGCTCGAGGCATACACACAATCCTTATTTCTATTTACATCATGAGCTTTCATTTGAAATCGCCTCCTCCCGACTCAAGGCCTCCATCACCGCCGTGTTCCGATCTTTACTTGGTTAAGACTACTTGGTTGTGCCTGTGCAAATACTCACCGCTACAAGATGCGAATAACCGGAAATAATATGACGAAAATTCTATGGGACGGCGCCATGCAACACAGATGACGACCGTCTTGATAAATTCGTCCGCAACTGCACAGTCAAACACCCTCAGTTTACCCCAAAGAGGTAAGAAGCCACGACAAGTCTCGGGCTCGGAGAGAGGTCTGAGAGATACAGCTCTCCGAGACAATGTCTCGGGAATCTGTAGGAACTACAACTTTCCCTCGCTGGACAGTCAGATGGCGGAGTGATCATTTCCAATTAGCACAGATCGGGAGTGGAAAGCAGGGCTCGGACCAAGGTGACGGTCACAGTAACGATCCCTGCCGCAGCCCACCGAAATCACTTATTCTAGATACGGACAATGGACGATCATAAGAGTGGTGGCGGAACATCCTAGAGTTATGTAAAGTCCGAAGGCAGGTGGAGGAGCCGTTTCTCGGAATTCTGTCCACTTATTAATTTCGTCGAGAGATGGAGGTGCGTTATATTGATAACGTGATTAATCGGCAATCAGTTGCGTTTGCAGTTTTTATGTAATAAGAGTACGGCCCAATGAGTGCAGTACAACACTACAAGTCAATTAGCTATTACCACAAGTTAGTTTGACTGCAATGTCATCCCACTCGCGCCTGATACCTCACACTTTTATATTCAACGTTTACTAATTAGAGAGGATAAATAAGCATGAGTTAAACACTGATTCGACCAATCGCACTAGATCACTTTTTACATATTATTTACACGATGAAACGGATCAGGTCCACTTTCTGAAATGTGCACAAAGTTCAAAATAAACACTTCCTACAACCTCTTAGTACTAACTGAATTTGTAGGTAGGTATTTATGGCAAATATTATCTTCGTAACGCGATTATGACAAGTCAATGTTAAATGCTTGTTCATGATCTAATTTAAAAAAAAAACTCTGTTTTATAAGTGTCCATCGTGAGAGAAGCACGTTATGATACGTGCATCGACTGAAAAATGCTCATGCACCTTGTGCACATTTTGGACCTAACCCAATGAAACTCTTAGTCAATTTTGTACAATCCAATGGATATTTCAAATGGTTGTGTTTTTCGTATGAGAGAAAACCTAAAACATAGCCGGCACTCGATGGATCTAAAGTTCGAGTTAATCATCAACCATGTTATCGAATGTACCGAAACAAATCCAAGTTATTCGTGAAAACACAACTTATCTACAAACTATAATTATACGGTTATCAACGACCATAGAACATAACATTCGTTCCCATGTTACGTTTATATCTACTTCAACTTAATTAATTTTTAATAGATACCAAATAACAACAAAATGTGTATGAAATATACCATAGCTACTATGACCCGTCACCCAACTTTTCACAACTAACCAAAGGACATCACGGCTGCGCAGAGAACAGTACTTACTGCGTCGTCTGTATTGGGCGAGGGGTTATTCTCTCTCTCTTCTCTCTTCTTGGAACTCTCCGCAGGTTCCGTAGTGCCGTTCCCGGTTTTCTTTTTGACGAGCTGCTCCGCCGATTTGATCTCGTCGAGAGTGACGCCCTGTGTGGAGCGCCTTGTCTCGCGGACTCGCTTTGCGTGCGCCTTGCGCTGCGTTTCGCTCTCTTCGTCCCGCACCGGAGGCACAAACGACCTACAACGTGAATACTTCATTACTCGACTTACACGACAAAACTATAATAGGTGACTTTTAAATCCGATCAGAACTTTATGATTATATCATAGATGACGGTACAGCCGCTACTATTCTTACGACTGTGCAGCGTCACAAATTTTGAGTATACCACTGTCATTTTCACAAAACTATATGTATATAAATAAATAAAGCTTGTGTTGGAAGTCAGATAACTGATAGAATACATATATAGGTACTTTGTTTTTGTAAATGCATACTTATACATACAGAACACCCAGACACAGAACAAACATTTGTTGATACATGAAATGTTTGTCCTGAGCGGGAATCGAACCCACGCCCTTCAGCTCTTAAGGCAGATATGTTACCAGTGAGCCAACAGGGCTGTCAACAAGTGGTTCACTGACTAAGAAGTTAGCTTTTCTCCGACATGAAACATCGTCCTACTGCGCTCTTTTATTAGATTCTAGAAAGCTCTTGTCGTTTCGCAGGTCCGCGCTCCACTGTTCTTTGCAATTTTGGAAAATATAAATTAGAAAACTCGTATATAACGAGCCATCGTAAACAAAACACATAAACGCATGCGCAGAACAAGGAAATCAGCTCATATGCTCCGAAAAACGTTTCGCAAGATCAGCATGACTCAATACCAATGCTAAAAGATTTCCATGTACTTTTAGTAGCGAAATAGCAAACGATACATGCAACTACAAAACGAAAATTCGTAAAAAAAAAAAGCTAGCTGCAATCTATCATAGACACACATCGGAACTTTCTTTACTTGAACACCGATAGATATTTCTCAATATTTGAGGTCAGTTAAAAACTCGGGTAACTGAGTTGACAGATCCCCTTAAAATATTAAAGTAAACACCATGAGGGCACCATGCTAACGGACAGACCGATGAAATGTTTTACGAATTACTCGAACAACTTCTGCCGAAATCGCGAGTGAAACCAAAATAATAATTTACGAAGTACATTTTGTTATCTGTGCGTGAAAATACTTCTGTTATCAGTATTTCGTTTCAGCACATTCAGTATCCAGTGTTCAAGTAAAGAGAATCGTACTAGACTCGTATGTACTTGAAGAAGTTCTTGAAAATGTTCCCGGGCGAGAGTCTGGTCGGCGTGGCGCTGCTCGGCGTCGAACTGCTACTATTCGACTCGGAGTCCGTCGAGCTGGCGTGCACACAAGTACTGAACCTTTGATCCCCGTTTCTATCTATATTTCTACGTGTATTTTGGCGCAACACGGAAGCCATTCGACGCCCGACACTTTATAAACGTTGGGTTTTCTTATATCATGATCATTAAAATAGTAAAGTATCATGCACAACGCTTACTCCCCATCGTAGTATGCGCCCGTAATTCATCCAATTCATGAATATAGTATCTACTAAGACTGAGTGCGTGCGTTGCTCTTGTGGCAAGAGATGACGCCGCTGACGTGTCTCCAGTCTGCAGCGGTATCCAGAACTTCGAATAACAACGGAGAAGGATCCGCGCTAATCACTATAGACATTCATCTGGAACCTTACATATTGTATTGTTTATACAGCACGATATCTGATATTTACGTTAACCTCCGAGGCTAGTCGCAGCGTCTGATCGCTTCTCAGCGTTTACTAAATAAATCTGACTGAAGGATTATAAACGTTTCACATTTTCGTATTTTACCACGTAGGGTCACAATTGTTGGTTAGAAAGGACATTCCAATTTGGAACTCAATTTTTTAATCATTTGCATGAGTTTTCACGTGACGAAAACAAGTCGAGTCCCATGGCTGAGTTATGATAAAAAACTGCCTGTAATACAAATTTAAAAGTTTACCTTCTGACGGTGTGCTGCATGTTGCCGGCCTGGTTAGCGTTCGCAGCGGTTTGCGGCGCGGACCACGTGTTCGCGTCGCGCTGGGGCCGATCGGGTTTGCCCGTCGATATGACTCTGTACACGTGAACATCGCCCGTTAGCCAGTTTCTACATATTAACTTCAGGAGAACATGCAAACTAACTCAACAATTCAAGTTAAAAAACAATACTTAAATAAAATAGATGTACAAGTAGTCGGGTATGTTTAAACGCTTGGTGCAGCACTGTAAAGCGATGACAGATCGCATTGCAGAGAGCAAGCTTATAATCTTTGAAGGAATATTTCGTGAAAAATAAATTAATTAATGAACTCGAAAAAATATGGTTCTAATAGACTCTAAGGACTTGAGCTCCTTAAAACTATGCACTTCATTGCGAAACGCTGTACCGTGAACTCTTATCGCAATATAAGTTAACCATTTGCGAATAAGTTACGCGAGTGAGAACCTTATCGGATACGATATGCCTAACTTGGATGGCAATAAGAGCTCACTATACGGCCCTTGTGATGATAAAATATTCCGAGTAGGGTTTACGCTCGAGATTAAAGCGAGAAAAATCGAGAAATTCCCCCCAAGGCGAGACGAGAAAAATAGTTTCAAGTCGAGAAATTTATCCACAAATAAAATCAAATGGGAAACCTGCAGTTTGTACCTTTACCCGATAAAGGCAGGGAAGCGGGGCGGGGTAACAACCCGCGAGCGGCCCGTACGGGCCCTCCCCTCCTTTACTTACAGTCTGCAGTCATCAATCTACACTCTACAGAGAATTAAGATGATTGCATACATTCAATATCTAGAGAAATACTTTATAAAAAAGATCAGGTGAAGTTAATCCCGTGTCCTGTGATATAAGACAATATAAAAAATAAATAGGGTGTTGACTTTGTAATGTTAAATTTATTTTATGCAAATCATACAAGTTTAAATTTATTCTCTAACAACTTGAGACTCGAAAACATATGTAGAAATGGAAAATCCTAACTTCTCGTATGGTAATAGACTACTACAAGTATTAGCTGCTGATACTATAGAAGTATTCAATTAATTACTAGTAATTTTTTTGAAACCGCTTCAAAGCATTATAACCCGGGAGAAACACAAAAACTAATATTTGCACGCATTGACGCACACATTTTAAAATAATCGTGATTATGTCACGTCATGCGAAAGGTCCCATAAACACCGATCCAGTGCAACGGCAATTCAAATAAAGTAGACAGAGCATACAAAAGTTCCTGTTGAGGTGAATTTTTTTTTACCGATTCTATTTATTTATAAAGTCCGCCAACACAGTGTACACCAATACATTAAAAATTAAATTACTAAATTAAAAATGTCAAGATAAGTGTCACAGAAATTATAGGCGAAGACGGCGTGCATTACAATTAAATATTCAGTCAAAACTCAATAATAGTAAAAAAAAAATGTTAATACTAACTAAGTCAAAAGCTACGAATACGAATTCTAAAACAAATGTTAAAACAATGTGCTATCGATCTTCCTTTATATACTTACGTGAAAGAGTTTAATTTCGTTATATTTTACTATTTACATGCTTTCTTTATTTTACATAAACAGACATTGACATAGGCACACATGTTCAAACGGACACAAATAAGCAAACATATTTATAGTTAAGTGAATAGTCACAGATGATGGTATGTTATAAAACACGCTAATATAAGCAGCGTTATTTTGTTTTTTTGTTTAGAAATAAAAGGATAGAGAAACACAAAAATAAGTTAAAAGTACTTAAACACTCATACTGTTAAGCGTTAAAAAGACTTTTTGGGAAGAATCTTGACTATTTTGTGAACCAATGATGATGCAGGTTTCTTTCATTTGCTAGAAAAGTACCCAAAATTGAAATAGCAAGAAGTGTCGTTGTTGTCAACCAAAACCCACAGATCGCAAAACCGAAGGCGGAGCAATATTTTTATATCAACTTTCGTTAATATTTTGAATATAACGTAGGATCAGTAGTAAAATTGTTCCTATAATAAATGTCCGTAATAAGGCTGCAAGGTTGTTACTTGTCGCGAGTGTTAGTATTGTATATAGAACGCGCGACGGGTTCCGAATTTGACCGTATTTTTGAACCACGAGCGAAGCAAGAGACAGAAACAGCATCTTATGCGAAACGACAGTTCGAAAATAGATTTTCCACACAGAAATTTGAGGATAAAAAAAACATTGCTTAAGGGGGGAAAGAGTCTCCCTTGTTCGACCGTCTTCATTACTTTCTAATACAGTAGAACCTTTTTTATATAGCTTCGCCTTTCCGCGCTCACCGCGTGCTTGTCTCCGGTCCGCTCTCCCCTCCAGCCAATCGCAAACTTTTATCGGTTAGCGGTACATGCCAAAAAAAAACAAAAAGAACCGGTACAAGGACGCAAATGTTCGGGTTGAGTCGGTAATGTACACTTTAGAATGTGCAAAATTGAAAATGAGCATTCCTCATTTGGTGCACTTCCCATAACATGCAGTTATCTGTTGAACAAAAGATTTGTTTAAATACCGATAGACGACATGTAGTATTATTTCTCAGAATGGGTACGACGGACAAATAAACATTCGTTTATGCCACAAAATGTCTGTCCTTTTTTTTATGTGAAAAAGTAATGAGACAAACGAGACGCTCTCCTGATGGTAAGAGATAACGCCTGTCCATGACCATTGCAGAGAAACACAGAACTTTGAGTAATAAAACAAAGTCCAGGGCATCACTGCTTTGGTGCTCATTACTTTGTGACTTTCGATGGTTAGTCTCAACAGCCAAATAATTTCACTAGCTGCAGTACCCTTCAAACCGGAACACAGTAATGTTTACACACTACTGCTTGGCGGCAGAATATGGAATATGGAATATGGTTGGGAATTGAATACACGCCCTACGGCTCTTAAAGCAGATATCTCTCGCTCGCCCGAGCATTCTTATCTGGTCACTTCAGGTGAGTGAGTGAGTGGTGTGTGGACAGAGGGAGTGAGTGGTCGTGAGTAATGCACGTCGTGCTCGTTCCGGAGCCAACCCTTCTCGAGATCGGGTAGTGCCGCCTTCGGTTTTGCGCTCCCGTAGTGTGATGTGAGTATGAACCTCGTGTAAACATCCTCGTTAGTGTCTGTCGCGTTAGTCGGCTGCTTGTTCCTTAGCTCGATGGCGGCTAAGGTGGAGTGCGGCAGCGGCGGTATCGAGGGGCAGGACGATGCCTTGATTCGGGCGGTCACGTCTCGGTACCGCTGGTAGAAGCTGTGCACACACAAGCAAGCTGATGGCTGCGGCGGCCCCGCCGCACGACGGAATCGCGTCGCGGTGCGATGCTGTTACGGTGTCTCTACTGTTACGATATTCATCTATTATTTGAAACTTTACACAGCGCCGCGCCGTCGCGCAAACGTATTCTCACAGATAACGTATACATACTTGTAATACATCAATTTCGAATACCCAGACACAGAAGAAACATCGTAGTTTGTCACAGAAATGTTTGTCCTGGACGGGAATCGAACCCACGTCTCATCAACGAAGCGAAGCTACAACCGAATGTGGTAACAGGTCGGCCAGTACGTCAATCGATATTACATTGTACCAGTTTACACGCCGTATGACGAGGGTTCAACAAGGAGCTCGAGCTGCCTATGAAGGCAAACATCGTGTGGAAACCTTAGCGTGGTGGTAGTATACTCTCTAGTATGTACACTGCTGGCTAGCAACCATCTTCAAGTTGAAAATCTGTCGCCAATCACTTAACAGTTTGTTCCCACAGCCACGTCTGGGAGTCAATTCCATTCCAGCGGCAATTTAGGTCATAATTATTGGAAAACAAAAGCTATTTATTTTCCATGCATTTCCTATAGAATTTGTGCTATTTTTTTAATATTTTTTCGTGTACATTCGTACGAGACGCCCGCAATAACAGGCATCGCTCCGCATTCCGCCGCGCGGTCGACGAAACACTGCGTCCCACACCGCCACCGGACAACGTACATTGGACGACACAACTTTAACCCAACTACACATACACAGATCTCTAACAAATAGAAACACATATATCGTCAAAGACTAACTCTTTTCGAGTCCAACCTCGGATAACCCTGGCGGGTTCCGAGGATTTAACAGACACTCTTATTAATGAACCCCTCACGCGTGACTGATTCGCTCTGAAAACAACGTTATATGAATGGAATCATTAGAGTTAGCACATCGTTATCGGTTCAAGGAAACTTTGCGTAAAGAGAATTAGATGAAGTTTAAAAAAAAATGTTAAAATCGCATAGTGCTGGTAATTCAGAAATCGATCTCATGCTATCTACACTAATTATAAAGACGAAAGATTTGATTTTATGTTTGAATAGACTCCGAAACTACTGGACCGATCTGAATAATTGTGTCATCATTAGAATGCTACATGATCACCGAGTGACATAGGCTATATTTATATTGTTAATCGAGTTTTGTTTTTCCGTGCTAAGCCGGGGAGAGCTGCTAGTATTCAAAAAAAACGACAAACCGCGAGATCTGTGTCGTAAGTCAAAAAACGTACGCAGTCAGCATTTCTCAGTTGGCGCACTTCTAAAACGTGAATTCTTTACATAAGACGTTCCCAATTTCTAAATATGAGCCTTATTTTAATTCTAAATCTCTCTAAATTAAGAAAAAAGCTTAAAAAGTACACTTTTATCTAATTCGTGTGCAGATTTGAAGACATTTATCTTCCTTCAGGCTTCCACATATAGATACATAATTTCTATGACAACAAACGTTATTAATAAAACTTGTACAGTTCATCGTCGCAAAAGACTGATACAATTTTCAAAAACAAGAAATTTTCGAATATTTTTATATAAGAACATAAAGTTTACTTACACACATGATTACACATATGATTACACACATCGTTGCGTGAAAAGCGAGTTTGTGTGGGCATTTTTTGTGATTAAGCATTTGTATAAAACGCAAATATTATAAGCATAGTAGTTTTAACGTTCACAAAAGGATTTTTTGTTTTTACTTTCGTATAATAATGTTATTCAAAAATCACGAAGTCAGAAATACATTTATCATTTCGGAAAGTGAACTGAGATATGCTCATTTTAAACCCCGTGCACAATTTAAACGGCCCATCTAACGTCTGTCATTGTACAAACGTTTTGCCCTTTTCACTGTGGGCCATGTTATTGATTAACAATCGTTTGACCTATTTAATAAGTAGAAAAATATTCGACCCTATTCATTGATGATATCTTAATACCAGCACCAGGCGACCGTCGTTGCAAATAATACTTTAAACAGTGGTCATATGTCACGTAACAATCAACTAAAAAAATCGATGTCAAAATAATTAGTTACTTTACCAAAATTGAAAGATCCTGTTTAAAATATCATACGCAAGAATGATAACAATGACATGTTTAGTTGTCTCATGCCAGAAGGAAACAGTGCCGCCGATTGTCTCAGCAGACATATCGGTGGCGCTGCGTAAGAGTGCGCGACGAACAGGAGAACCGGCGAGTCAGGAAACAGTACTCACGTTTTGTCGTTCTCGAAACTGTGGGTCCTGCGCAGAATTGTGTCGTTGTCAACATTGTTGTTGGTGGATGGGTTGTTGTCTCCTGGAAAATGAACGAATAACAATAAGGTTATATATTAAATACATACTTATAAGGTTATAAGTATGTATTTACAAAAAAAAAATCTATTTAAGTATTCTATCAGTTATCTGACTGCCATAGTACAAGCTCTGCTTAGTTTGTGGTCAGATGGCGCTGTGTGTAATGTCCTAAAATATTTATTTTATTTATTTATTTTATATTATATTTGTCATCTAAATCCTAAATTTAATCACACCATTAGCTAAACGATTAAATAATTCGTTTACGCCGAGTTTAGATTTCACAAATAGAAATCCGAGAGACCTACAAAAGTAAGTCTCTCGGATTTCAATTTCTATTTTTATACACATGAATAAATTTACATTTTTAAAAACAAAAATGTAAACGTATTCATGTGTATACGACTCCTACAACTCGTAGATATTTTTTTTGCAAAATTTCATCTTTAAACTGAATGATTGTGGTGTTAGCATCAACATGAGAAATTCATGTAACAAAAGTGTTCACAAATAATAATAAATAACGTAAAAATATATTTCGACCTTTTTTATTTGTTAAGTTTTCAAATTAGGCGATCACGAAAAAGTTACGCGACTGTGAAACTTTTTTTGCGGACATAGAATATACAATCGCGTAGTTGAGAGCGATAATGAAAAAACAATGGAAATATTTACAATGTACCGCTACGCCGCCGCCGCCCCAGTTTGCACTGGCGCCTCGGCAAACATGCTGGTCCGTGCTAGTCGCGAATGGCTTCATGTAGATCAGCTTTGATGTTAGGCGAACATTCATATGTACATGTGATTCAATTATTTCCGAGGAACGAGAGAAAAGGAGAAAACGCATGTTTTCTCTCCTTCGCTCTCGTCGGTTCGTAGTCGTGTCCGCACGTGTGGTAATGTGTAAGAGTGATACTCACTGGTGGGTTCTTGCTGCCGGTTGCGTAAGGAGGCGAATCGGCGCCAAGCAGGCAATTCGTCCGTCGCGATCTCTGATTCGGAGTTCTCGGGTGAGGGTGCACGCCCCTTCGGCGGTTTCGATTCGGGCACCTTCATGATTTCGGGCGTCGGCGGCTTGTCTACGTTACATGGTAGGTGGGGGATGAGCACGAATCACGTGACAGATGCTGCGTGATTACGGGCGCGCTCATCACGAGAAATACTATAATTATGATATTTATGAAGTTCACTTGATAATAAGTGAATAGTGCAAGTTCTCTTTTAAATTTAAAATATTTAATCGGTTCCAGCCTCCCGCGATACAGGCTAGCCCTAGTGCGAGACTAGACTATTGTAAAATATTACGATCTTTGTACACATATATTCTGGTAAATAAATATTTTTGTATATGTATAATAACACTAATTCCTTGTGATGATGGTGCCGCACAAAATCACGCAACATTTTGTTAGAACATGACAACTATGGTACGAACACAGTTTGATATTTATAAATGTGTGTGATATTAAACATCAACGGCAGCCATAACAACCTCTTCCGTACACGTACTACAAGTTGTCTTTCGCTTCATTGATACAAATATCTGGATTATTTTGCCTTTAAACGTTACTCGGACTCTGATATCGCTTTTATGAAGCTATGATATCAATAAAATATAAGATTTGTTTACTTCATGTCAATTGGCAAAGTCAATCAAATGTGTCAAAATAGCTAGCTATGTACCTACACTTCTTTGTCTTACATGGCAAAGACATATTATGTATATATAATATATCAGCCTACTTTATGACGTCATGGCTTTAAAAAGTTTGAAAGCGTATTAAAAGTCAACTACCGCATAGACAGCCAAATTATTCAAATTAGTTTCATAAAATAAAATTTACTGTTAGTAAAAAACATAAAATAAATACAAAAAAAATAACTTTTCAACTTGACAACTGTATACCCAGCTAATTTAAGAAGACTTAAATGTACAGAAATTGGCCGCTTTATATATATATATTTTTTATGTGAAAAATAATGAGACGAACGATACGCTCTCCTGATGGTAAGAGATAACACCTGTCCACGCCCATTGCAGCGATACACACAACTTTGAGTAATAAAACAAAGTCCAGAGCATCACCGCTTTGGCGCTCATTACTTCGAGACTTTCGATGGTTAGTCTCAACAGCCCAGTAATTTCGCTAGCTGCAGTACCCTTCAAACCGTAACACAGTAATGTTTACACACTACTGCTTAGCGGCAGAATATCTGGTGCTGCGGTGGTACCTACCTAGACGCCCTCCTGCTAAGGAGATCTACCACCAAGTATAATTTTTTCTTATTATTCCTTGGAAAGTCTTGTAAATGATCTTGACCGTAACAACTCACCGTTAACGATTTTGTTGTCAGTAGTTCCTGTAATTTCAATGTCGACCCTCTTGACTTCTTGTTGCGGAGGGCTCAGCTTGCGTTTGTTTATGTTGTTGTTTATCTTGTTTCTCCGGGCGCGGCGCGTCGAGGTCTTGAGTATCGTCTCCCCGAGCCACGTCGCTATCGACCGGTCGACAAGGTCCAGGCAAGTCTGGCCCTAGAACAACCATAAAACTATAAATAAAACTTATTAAATATATAAATTTAAATATATAAATAAATAAATAAAACTATAGGTAGGATATATATTTGAATGTTCATAAGGAATCGGGCGTGGGTTCGATTCCCACCAGGAGAACACCTGTACTTAGCAAATAAATACATTTTGATTTTGATTTTGTGAAACATTATAAGACGATAAATGTTTGTCCTACTTCTGGGTGTTATATAAATATGTATTTTGGAAATAAAAATATATCTGGTTCCCATAGTACAAGCATTGCTTATTTTGGGGCTAGATGGCGCTGTGTGAATGTCCTACGATATTTATCTATATACTTACGGCGTAATTCTTGAGCTGCGCGTCGGCGCCGTACTTGAGCAGAAGCGCGGCAGTTTCTTTCTTTCCCCAGAGTGCTGCTGCGTGCAGTGGTGACCAGCCTTCGTAGTCGATGCAGTCTGGTTCTATGTTGCAGTCTTCCAGCAAGATTTTCGCCACCTGGGATGCAAAATAACGTTGTAACAACAAACGGCTTATTGTTCTTCTTTTCAGTACAGAGGACTAAGGGGTAGCGATGATAGCTCAGTGGTTAGCGCGGTCGGTTCGCATGCCGAAGGGCGTGGGTTCAAACCCCAACAATGAGCTTGAGCTACCGGTGAAGGAAAACATCATGAAAAAACCATAGCATGGTGGTAAGGTAATTTCTAGTACTTGTAGTACTCGACTGGCTAGCTATCACCATCAAGTTGAAAATTTGCTGCCAAGTATTTAACAGTGTGTTCCGGCAGCCTCACTTGAGAGTGAATTCCGTACCAGACAAGGTGTGCTTTACTGTCTTCGACCACACCGTCACTTATCATCAGGTGAGCTGTGGTCTAACAACTAGCCTGTCAACGATAAAAAAAAAATTTTTAAAAAAAACAGAAATCTAGTAAAGCACTAACTTCTCATTCTAATAAGAATAAATAGACTTTTTAGATACTTGACTAAATATATGAATAACTAGCGGAAGCCTATGTCACTCGGGGATAGCATAGCTTCCCATTGGTGAATCAATTTTTTAAACCGGTCCATTAGTTTCAGATCCTGTTCAATAAAAAAAAAAACAATGAAATCTTTCTTCTTTATAATAGTATAGATTAGTTTTACTTTTGTTCTGATAAAGATTTTATAAAGATATCTTTTATGTCTACAAGAGCTTATATTAATTTCAAATTATCTTGTAAAATAAAATGTCTGTTAGTATACATTTATAAGATGTACCATCTAAGTCAGGACCCATACAATCCTTTCATAATGCTCTAATTCTTATAAAAACTTGTTCTAATTACTAATTTGCTAGTTGGACTCAAATTGAAAATCAGCCGCCAAGCACCTAGCAGTTTAATCCGGCAGCCTCACTTGCACACACATGCAGCATTGCCACACTGGATGGCAATGCTTAAATAAATAAATAATAATAAAACATTTGGCCAGGTCCCGATACAGTTCAAGAGCGGCCGGCCCCCACATTAGAAGATACATTCTATCCAAATAACTATATTTGTGCCATATTTATTTCATTTATAAGTTTATATATAAACTGTATTGTGTATAGTGTTTGATCATAATTTAATGGTTATTTTTAAACTTCATAATGTTCAATTATCATGATTTGAAGATATGCGTTGAGATATCTGCTTCCAGGTCCACCAGGAGTTGGGGATCAACAAAGCATGCCGCCTTGCAAAGCATTGTGTGACATCTCCTAATTACTTTGACGGCCATCACCCGCTGTAGCCTTAAAAGGTCGGCCGTTTTAATATTTAGGTTGTCCGTCTCTGGTGCCTCATAGAGAGCCATGGATTACACTACCCCAATATATAAATGTTAGTTTCTGGAGATTAGTCACTCCCATCATCAGGGCCCCGGATTTAACTACAACCTGCCTGTCGTTCAACAACTGTGTACCATCAAAGTGCATATTCACTCGACTTAAAGAGACTCAGGTTATAGTAAACACTAATTGTTGTCTTTAGGTAAGTAATTTATAGGACTTACTTCAACATATCCTTTGGCAGCGGCAACGTGAAGCGGCGTACCGCCAGTCTTCGGATCTCGTAGTTCGACGTAGCCGTTGGCGGCCCAGTTCCTGGCGTCTGCTAGCAGAGCGTCCACTTCGGCGTTGCGGGACTTTTTGCAATCGATTCCTGTAACAATTACGTTTATCATTTACGTCATTTAATCGTAACGCCACGTGGGTGCTGGGTGGTTAGGTCTACATTTTTCCGAATAAAATCTTCTTAAAACTATAAAAATAACGTTAAAGTGAAATTGAACACGCACATCAAGGTAAAATTGTTATCTAAGCTAAAATCACTGCATTATTGGCACTATTTGAAAAATATTTTACTCACACAAATGATTCCAACGCAATAAGACTGTGAAAAGAGAAGTAAGAACATACCCTCATAAATTTAAAAACACCGATATGGGTAAAATAAAATTAATAAACATCGTAGAACCATTACACAAAGCGCCATCTGACCACAAACTAAGCAAATCTTGAACTATTGAAGTCAGATTATCTGATAGAATGTACTCAAATATTTTATTTTGTAAATACAAACTTATAATACCTAAAAACAGAACACATAGGCGAGTCCAAAAATCGGATAGTTCCAGACATTGCCAGTGACCATTTTTTTACTGCCGTGTTTGGTAGGGAAAAATGCCGTGTTTAAAAGGAAAAGCTATTTTCGATTGCCGTAGCATATAACAAATGTACATATTTCAGTTATATTTCATCATAATATTAATTAATTAAAAGTCAATTTCATTATTATTAAGTTGTGTTTATTTTTATCTTTCTCGTACGAACATCTCTTCAGTTAGTACTTAGTACAAAGTTTTTGCACTACCTTTTTACTATAATTTCGTGCGTAATTTTTCCATGACACTTTCTTTTTTTGGTGTACTTAGCCCTTCGTCACATTCAGAGTCCATGATTAAAGGATGATCACAAAAAGGAACTATAAAATTATAAATAACATGATCCTACTACCGCTACCCACAACTGATAAGCTAAATTCATGCGTAGTTTTGAAAGAATAAACGAGGAAAATTTCTTTGTCGGAGGTACGCATTTTGTTTTTTAATTTTCTGGCTTACCAAAACACAACCTTTCAAAATTGCCATAATTTTGCTACGGTAATAGATTTATTGCCGTAGGCCGTAATTTCCTTTTAATTGTCTAATTTCCGTAAAACACTGCGATTGCCGTAGCAATAACAACATTACACCCAGGTGAGTGCAAAAATCTGTTTTTTAATTGTCATATTCAAACAGCGTTGGATTTCGTACTATAATTATAGTATTTGTACTACTATTTCGTGCTCCGTACTAGATACTATCCATATCCAAGGATAGTACGGAAAAATACTACAATTTCGTTACTTCTTTATAAAAGACCAAAATAGGTAAATATGACACCCGTTTATAGCCAAACTATCTGTACAAAAAAAATGTTTTGGTAAGCTGTCAAACAATACTTTTTCTTCATCTTTTTTTATTTTGGCTTCGCATTTTGTGTATTTAAATTATGAAACTTGAAAGTGTGACTTGACACTGGCAAATGCTTGGGTCGCGACGCCATAATCTAAGAAAAAAAAATTCAGCAAAAGTGGCAACTGTGCCGATTTTATTCTTTCTTATACTCGCAGTTCAGAAGAGATGGTATGATTACATGTAAGGCTGAAGAAAATAATAGTCAAGAAGTCAAGATTTTAATGAAGATCTTGACTTTAACGAATTTTAATAATTGATAATTAATATACTTTCGATGATTATTACTATTACATAATTATATGTCTTTTACCTTTAGCACTGACACTCGTTACTAGGTATCTGTAACTAACTAAATCATAAAAAAAGTTTAAAAAGTAAATTCAAAGTACTTAAACTTTTATTTTATATTTGAAATTCATAAGGTAGGTCAAAAATAGACAATGACATATGTCACGGTCTGTCATTAATGATAATTTTTTTATTAATTTGCCCCAGGGTAGGCTAAAGCTGTAAAGCCATACTGCCTTGTCTTAAGTGTTATTTCTGCTGTCTCTTAGCTATAGTTATGGTCAAAGTCCAGTCTTAGTCAAGTCCAGTCATGCTTTAGTAAAGTAGTGGCGACTTTACTATGAAGCTTCGATGGAGTTTTGGAAGCCACACGAAATGTCATGTTTCACCACATTATATCATTTTCCCACACAAACGCTTGTAATTCGGCACTTTTTGAATAAAACACCACCATTTTTATACATAAACACTCGACAAAACACTAGTTTTGGAAAAAAATACAACGGAGCGACGAGGACTCTTCCCGCGTTCCCGCCAAAACTCTCATTAATGATAAGGATCGCTCTTGGCAATCGATACAAAGAAAAAAATGGTTTGGGAGTTTAGGCGGGAACGCGGAAAGAGTATTCTTCTTCTTCTTCTTTGATTTTGGCGTCGCATTTTGTGCATTTGCCAGTGTCGAGTGATTTGATATTTTAAGTTTCTTATGTTAAAAAGTAGTCAAAAGCCAGTGTCGTCCCATTATTTTTTTTCCAAAACTTGTGTTTTTTCGAGTGTTTATGTATAAAAATAGAGGTGTTTTATTCTTCAAGTGCCGCACGCAGAGACACCAAAAAAAATCATTACTATTTACTAATGCTTAATTGAGTAATTCCGGTTTTGACACAGTTTTTGTTTTTCGCGTAAAACAAAAAATAACGAATAATTATAATGTTTATAAACAAAAAAACAATTTGTTTTGTTTGGTAGAAATCATAGAAAATCAATTGCAAAATTAAAAATATAATGTTACATCAGTGATTGTGCTTATGTGGACAAATTGACAATCTACTAATGTTAATTTTTTTTCCAATGATAGAAACGCTGATTACTGTAATTTCTTATTGGAAAAGCAGCTTAGCCGTGATGCATCTTGTCATCAGGCCATCTTTGTTCTTAACTACAAAACCCGCAAAGAAGTGAGCCGTCTGTTAGATTCCATTGCTCCAGCTCCCTGGTGTTTCTCATGCTGTGTTAAAATTGTTCTTAATTCGCTGTTTGTTTATCACAGTGGGTCATTATGAGTGTTGATTTAAACCATTCCCTGTATTTGTAAAACTGTTTCTTGCTGGATTTGGTGAACACACTGGCTACTGAGGGAATGTACCGGTACGAGGTCCACATCAAGGTAACAGTCTTGCTAATCGATAGTAACACCCTTTTTATACTTAAATATTGCATCTAACGATTATACTGGCTTCACCAAAAAAGCTGTTTAAGTTATTTCAACTTCATAATTTTTCAAGACACTCTTCTGATGTAGATATAACGACTATCCATGACCTTTGCAGCGATGCACAGAACTTTGAGTGACAATACACTGTTTTGGTGCTTGTTACTTTGAGACATAGATGGTTAGTTTTGACAGCCCTATAAATTCACTAGCTGCAGTACCCTTTAAACCATAACACAGTAAAGTTTACACACTACTGCTCGGCAGCAGAATATCTAGAATATTTGAATTTAACTTTTAGAATAGAGAAACTTTAACATAGCGTTTAGTGTGTATACAGATGTGTGTGTGTACAGATGTTCAACTAAGCAAAATATTGCAATAAATAACGTTTTACTATAATTATAATTTTGGAACTTTTTGCATAGTTATGTAGCCAACCTTTTTACAACAAGACATACAATAACTGTATCTTAATTTAGAATTAGAATATGATAACTGCATCTAAGTTTATATTAGTTTAAAACAAGTTAAGTTTGTTTCATTGTGAAAATCTTTATATTTGTAAACACTTTGTTACTAAAATGAATATGACTTGTAATTTTTGTTTGATAACTATGCATAAAATTGATTGAGTCAGGTGGTACTTTGCGGAAGTTCATTTTGTTTAGAGAGTTTTGGCGGGAACGCGGGAAGAGTCGTGTCGCTCCGTTGTATTTTTTTCCAAAACAAGTGTTTTGTCGAGTGTTTATGCATAAAAATGGTGGTGTTTTATTCATAAAGTGCCGAATTACAAGCGCAAGTGTGGGAAAATGATATAATGTGGTGAAACATGAGTTTTCGTGTTGCTGCCAAAACTCCATCGAAGCTTTATAGTAAAGTCGCCACTACTTTACTAAAGCATGACTGGAATTAACTGACACGAACTGGACTTGACTAAGACGACTTTGACGATAGCTATAGCAAAGATACAGCAGAAATAACACTGAAGACAAGGCAGTATGGCTTTATAGCTTTAGCCTGCCCGAAGGGGCAAATTATTAAAAAAAAAAAAAATCATTTTGTTTATTTTATTGTGACAGGACAACTTGCAGATAGCATCACTGACAGTCTTTAAAATAAAAGTTCATTGTTCTGTTGACTTGGCAATATCCCAGCAAATTATTTTCTCAAATATGTGGTGTTCACAGCCTAAATTCCTTTTTTTCTCACCTAGTTTTTATTTATTTAATGGTACAATTTTCATAAATTATTAAATTTACAATGCCAGTAAAAATGCATTTCTATGGCGAGAATTATGTAAAAGTTAACTAGTACATAAACAAAAGCATTATTATGAATGTTCAATGTTTATATTTAGTTTATTTCCGCTTAACCGTCGTTCCAGTTCCAACAGTGACGAGGAGACTTAAATTTAACTAATTTTACACTGCTTATTTATTAAAAAACCCTAATCTTACTTAAAATCTAGAACTCATAAACTTAGAAATATTCTTAATTTGACAAATATATAAAATTAAAACTACAAAAAATCTAATTAAAATAATCAAGAATCCTCCTCTCTGCAGTAACCACTTTGTCGACACGTGTTTCACCTCTACACGAGGCATCCTCAGGACGTGTTGACTCTTCGAGCGCTTGGTCGAGACTGACTGACTCAGTGTGAAACACGTGTCGACAAAGTGGTTACTGCAGAGAGGAGGATTCTTGATTATTTTAATTAGATTTTTTGTAGTTTTAATTTTATATATTTGTCAAATTAAGAATATTTCTAAGTTTATGAGTTCTAGATTTTAAGTAAGATTAGGGTTTTTTAATAAATAAGCAGTGTAAAATTAGTTAAATTTAAGTCTCCTCGTCACTGTTGGAACTGGAACGACGGTTAAGCGGAAATAAACTAAATATAAACATTGAACATTCAAAATGAACTTCCGCAAAGTAACGCCTGAATCAATCAATTATCTAAAAGCATTATTATGTGTAGTAGATAGTACTATAATAACAAATCAAAATCAAATCAATATGTATCTATTAAATAATAAATCTATACCTATGCATGTACACAAAAATCTCATGTCACAGTATTTGTGGTTGCACTCCTCTGGAACAGCTTGATCTATTTTTATGATTTTTTTATGTTTATTAGATATTATGTGAATAGGTCGTAAAGTAAATTTCATACCGCTAGGAGATTAGATACTTTTCATCCCAAACAATGTAGCGGGTAATACCATGGGGTGCAGATAGTAAATAAATAAAGAAGGACAAAAAAGATTTTATTACTTATATGGGCGATTCTCTGTAAACTCGTAATCGGCTGTCCCTAACGATTATTTCAAAAAGTAATTTAATTATTAAAAAAAAAATCACTACTAATGTAACTTTAACCCCGAAACTTTATGGGCACATTGTTTTTAGAACCGTAACAATTTTCAGTTTTTTTCTAGAAGTGATAGAAGCTCTAAAAACACAGTCCCCTAGCTGTCCCCATCACTGTATTCCCACCTTGAAATGAGATTTACGAAAAAGTTATTGAAACTACATACATTTGGCATTTAATATCATAAAGAAAAGTAATTAAATTATATTATTTTCGTAAAACAAGATCTCATTACGTATTTTATTTATTGAGTAAAGTCCTGTAAACTTTGTCCCCAGAATTTTTATACAGTCCCCTGCTAAAAAGTTAAAGCCATAATTTAAAAAAACTGTAATGTTTACAAACGTTTTTTTGGGTGAAACAAAACGCAATTGTTGTGAAGTTGGCAACCTTGCCGAATGCGGCGGCGAGACACAATTGTGTTTAGTGTCAGAGCGTCATAAGTGAGGTAAAAACGCGTTTGGACCGCTACCACACACAGTCCTCTGGCAAGTTATATAATTTATGTTAATTAGTTTAATTGTCTCTATGTATAATTTATTGTTTTATTATTTATGCCTAAATTGATCAGTAGGGGTTTAAAAAACTATTTTACATTAGTTTTGTAAACATTGTGAAATTTAACCAAAATACACAGTCCCCTGGGCACAGTCCTCTGCCAAAAAATACAACAGGGGGCTGTTCTACACAACAGGGGACTGTGTAATTTACAATCCGGTTTCCGAAAAGCTTACAATACCATAGTCCACATCCACACGCTAAGGCAAATTATAAAGTAACCCGAAGAGTATAATTTGCCTTTATGTTTGGCGTTTGTGGACTATGAAAAAGCCTTAGATTCGATCAAGACATGGGCGGTGGTTGAGTCTCTCCAGCGATGCCATATTAACTATCGGTGTATCGAAGTTTTGAAGACTACTTTACATAGAACTAGGTACAACGAAAGTAGCCATGGCAAAAGTGGACCAGATGGTATCGAAGCAACGTGCAAAAGAACAGCTGACTTTGTTGTTAATTCTGGAGGCAACATCAACAACATTGATCAGTTTGTTAAAGTAATCCAAGACCGATGCCTTGGCCGGCTCACTCACATTCGGTTTGCCGACGATATAGTGGTCATGGCAAATCGTTGGAAAATCTCAGCACAATGCACAAAGACCTCAATCGAGTTTACCAACGTGTGGGTCTTAGAATGAACATGGATAAGACAAAGGTCATGTTGAATGCCCATGTTGTGCCCACCCTAGTATCAGTTGGGAATTCGGATCTTGAAGTTGTTGACACGTACCTTGGACAAGCACTGCAACTAGGTAGGTCCAACTTCGAGGAAGAAGTCAGTCGTCGAATCCAACTCGGCTGGGCAGCGTTCGGAAAACTGCGCAATCCGAACTACCTCGAGTGCCTTAAGCCGAAAGTCTTCGGCCAGTGTGTATTACCAGTGATGACTTACGGCGCTGAAAAGTGGTCTCTAACTATGTGCGCCTTCTTGATAAGCTCAAAGTAGCACAACGAGCCATGGACAGAGCTATGCTCGGGGTTTCCTTACGAGATCGAATCAGAAATGAGGAGATCCTTTTACGAACTAAAGTAACCGACATATCTCAGATAACAGTTAAATCAGATCAGCAAGTTAAAGTGGCAGTGGGCAGGGCACATAGCACGCAGAACTGATGGCCGATAGGGCTGCAAAGTTCTGGAGTGAAGACCATAGACTGGCAAGCGCAGCGTAGACACCTACAAGACGGACAGACGACTTAATAAAGACCGCAGGAACGCGCTGGATGCGAGCCGCTTCCAATCATTCTTTGTGGAAGTGAATGGTGGAGGCCTATGTTCAGCAGTAGACGTCCTACGGCTGAAATGATGAATAGTGAGGTTTTGGCATCACATGTATCGCAATCGACGGCATAGACAATGGTCGATAAAATTGAAGAGGAAGCGTCCAAAATGGAATGTGCACCAGGTTGCAGGTGTTTATTCCAGCTCCATCCTCGGCCGTCCGACTAAATGTAAAACACTTACAATGAACAGTCTCAGCTGTTTTTGCAACAGTGGATCTTGTGAGCATTATAAGTTTAACAGTATCAACTTAGCTCTAAAACCTAGATGAACAATAGAAGAAGTGTTTACAGAGTCCGAACCGGAAGATCTTGAATCTGCTGAACCTGAATTGACACCGACACCAAATAAATACCCTCAAAGATCAGAGATGATATAGCATGAACGAGTAGCATTCAGAATTCATGTTACAATACTGGATATTATCTACGTTCTTGTGAAAAATGTTCAATATCGTTATACTGCCGTAATTAATGAGATTAATGACGATGAAAACAACTTACATGTTACTTTCCTCAAGATTTACTTCAATAAATACTACATAAAGCATTTACTGATTAATATTATAATAAATAATAAGACTATGTTGATGTCAGTAAATAGGAAATGTTAATTTTTGATATGAATGTTTAAAGAAAGTTTTGTTTTCTGTTGATTTTTCTAAAGAAACTTTGTTGATTAATTGATGCGCAAATATGCCATAAAAATAATAAATGATTGATTAAAGTAAAATGACTTATTTCTAAGTACAACACAGTCCTCTGATGCCTCCAACAGTCCCCTGTCATGATTTTTTGAAAAATCGCTAATAACTCGAAAAATACGTATAATTTCAGTGGGCCTCCTTATCTAACTAAAATAATAGTTGATTTTCTTCAAAATAGAACATGGTTTTTTGGCAAATATTAAAAAAAATTGCCAGGACAGCATTTGTATGGGACCTGTACGAGCTTACAGAGAAATGCCCATATATATCTTGATTTTCTGTCCTTTGGGTCCCTGGTCCTTTACTCGAGCCCAACTCAACTCTAATAGACTCGACTCGGTGCTCACCTGTTATAATTCTTTATGAAACTGCAATCTATAATCCATCACTGAGGCGAGAGGAACTACATAAAACACACAATTACTGAGATGTGCGCTTTGGATACTGAGACGTTTATAGAGAGCCAATGGTGTTTGCAAGTTTATACAAACGAGCTCATTTACGATTCCAGCTATTGTAGCCATACAGCCAGCCCATATAGCCCATTTCACCTATATTAACGTAGTTAAACAATGTAGGGGCTGGTAACGCCTTCGACTCTGAGGTCTACAGCCGCGGACCCGCTTCCGTCCGGGATGCACCGTACCAGCATGCGCGTGCGCAGAACCATACCTTGACAAACATTATGTTGTATCGGCGCATCGCTATATTGACATGTCTTATTACTTTGACTTTTAAATATTACTTTTAGAGAAGTATGGAAATATTATTTGTAATTTTTTTGTATTGATTGTACGTTTCATTCAACTATAATAGGCGGAATATACATTTTCAGGCCTGCCGAATAACTATAACTTAGGCCGTTTCAATGACAAAAGAACATTCACTGTGACAAGTACGAAGCGAATAGATACTTTCTAGGCAAGCGTTCTCCATCGTCGGCCACTTTCCATCAGATGAGATAGTGGTTAAACGCATACTTTTTTATTGACAGACAAATACTACACGTAACGCTGGTCGTATTGCGTTACGTACATACCTTTTACCGACTAACTAAGAATTCAGCAGCCATTCTGAATAAAATCAATAACCCTGGAACGAGGTCGAGGCGTGGCGAGAACCCTACGTGCAATAATTTTGATTTAAACTAAACAAACGTAACGTATTAGTTTTTTATATGTATAGTATGAACAGACGGCGACTCTATTCGCGTTTCTCACTATTTCGACTTGACGTTGGCCACTTTGTAATAGTGGAGCATCAAATCGTCAGATGTAAATTTTCGTTCGTCGGCCCCGTAATGTGAACAGTGCGTTAGGATAAAAGTAGATAAAAGTACCTTTTTCGTCGATCACGGCTTTGAACAGGTCGCTCATGGCGCCGTTCTCGGCGATGTCCATGGGCAGTTCGCCGTCGTAGTTCACGGCGGCCACGTTGCCACCATTCTCCAGCAGGTACCTGAAACACGAATGAAATTAAATCAGATGTTGTTCTCTTGTTTCCTTCAGAAAATGTTTTAACGTCACATGTCTAATGCAACTTGTCAATATAGCGAAACTAAGGCAAGCTTTATACTAATGAAAACATGACGCTCAATGTTAGTTTTCTTAGAACGGATCTGAATAATATCTTATCTTAAATCACCATACGAGCACGGTGCAACATGGTGGATTAAAAAGTTTTTAGAAGACGAACGTAAATTCTAAAAACTTACGGCCTACAACTCTATATCCGAATGATACGCCTGAATTTTCGCCTGTCATACGAAAGTTTGCAAAACAATTTTGCAAACGACTTCTGGAATTTACTCTGGAACCTCACCAATGTGAAGCGCACTTTTCCCAACTAAGCTGAATAAAACGCATGGTTATAGCATAGGTACTGACTTGACACACAGGGTGACAAGGAAAGAAATGGCCGGTTTAAAATCAATGCTGAAAACACACTGACAGCCCTGTTGGCTCATTGGTAGCATGTCTGCTTCAAGAGCTGTAGGGCGTGGGTTCGATTCCCACCCAGGACAAGCATTTTGTGATATAAAACAAATGTTTGTTCTATGTCTGGGTGTACTGTATGTATTATAAGTATGTATTTACAAAAAAAAAAGTATTTAAGTATTTTATCAGTTATCTGATTCCCATAGTACAAGCTTTGCTTAGTTTGGGGTCAGATGGCGCTGTGTGTAATGTCCTACGATATTTATTTATTTATTTACACTAGCAGATACACCATTTGAAAATGGTATTGTATGGCTTTTATGTACAATCCCGAGGTGCGGCAATTATTTTTTTTTAATTTGGCGTCAACTTTAAAAAGTCGTCACTGGCATTTCTCTGGTGGAATTTTCGCTGCATGTATAGTTTTTTTTATTTTGGCTTTATGCCGCAACTATGATACCATTGATTTTTGTTAGCGTTTCCAGAAGAGGTCCCATCTAATGAGACTGTTTATAAGTAGTTTAACAAATCAAGACGCTAGGGCGCATCAGTCTCGCTCATGAACCGCAAGCGGGCCGCCCTTCAACTGCGACTACAAACCTCAACTGCGACTACAAACCTCTGGGCTTCATGATAGAGTCTGACTAAAGAGTGACCAACAGATGCAGGCAAGTGTTATCGGTATGAGTCCAGTACATAAGATCTTACACCGCAAGCTTTCTACTACGATTTCACCGAAGTTAAAAAATGCCTTCGTATCGAAATTATGATTCGACGGAGTTGCCTCATATGATATTTGTCACCGGTAAAAACGTCACTCCAGACTGGTATTTGTTTGCCAGCTTTTTTGGTAAAAGTACGAATAGCACGCTCGTAGCTGGATCCTTCTTCGCCAACACGACGCGTCACAACCAAACTTCTGGAACCTTCTAGAATGTAACTATTGACTTGACTTATCTACGATTTCTATCTATTTACGAAAACGAGAAAAAACCTTAGAGGACACCGATTTTAGGACGGCGAAGAACTGCTGCACTGCTTTTCTCAGTGGGTTCATCGTATGGAACGATGCATAAATTTGTAATTTTTATAGGTACTTTTGCGATTTGAACACATTATATTTATCACCGGGCTTTAATCGCGCACAGAATACAGTGAAATAAAACTAATTTCATAGTATTCGCGTGTGTGTGTGTGTGTGTGTTGCAGTGTGCGTTTTTCATATTTTTTAATTTTCAATACCGTCCTCGTATGTATAAAATGATTCGATCTTTCCAATTGTCCGAGCGGAAGCTGTTACACGGGTGGCACAGTGTGGCAGGAGCAATGTCTCATTGTCTCACGTCGGGCGGAATAACTGTGTAGCTTCACGAGCCGCTTTTAAACATATCCAGACACGTTTGAACCTCGGATGTCGCAAGTGACCGCGCCGTGTTAAAATGTCGCGGTAACCTTGGTGGAAGACGTTCGCAAGAGAGGGGAGCAATGCTACGCGATGAGCGGCACTCAATGTCGACTTCGAGAACCCGAAAACTGTTATACATGTCGTACATTTGCAGTAGTATCATAAGGTAGACAACGATTTTACACACGAAACAGTTTGGTTAGCTAAAAGACCACAAGTCGCTTCTTGTCATCTACAAGTCTACAACGTCGGCAAAAAAGTCGCTCATAACGACTCGTGGACCGGCTCGGCCGAGTGGTATTCCTTTCTGAGCGCCACCGTGTGTCGAATCACACGTTAAATTACAGCTCCCTGTATTTTGTTCTGTATTTCTACATCAGCAACAGTCGGCCCGTTATTGAACTTCGGGGGGGGAAGATAGCTCTCGATACTGAACGATCGTTCGTTATAATATACGAACTTACCTAACAATGAAACAGATTTACCGATTAGGTACGTGGATTTAAATTATGAGCCAATTCTCGTACATATCCAAATACAGGAGCCATGTTAGACGGCACATATTCAAGTATTATCCGACGTATTACAATCATAACGCCTAATCATTAGAAAAACGGAGCCGTTTTGTATTACGGCGATCAGCGGTTTCCCGGATTGTCATTGTTATATACGATACGTTTTGTGTAATAAGACAAGAGGTTGCAGAAGTAGGAACAAAATGAAACAATACTAAGTTAAAATATAAAATTGAGTGAGAAAAAAGGTAATTAATAGTGAGTAACTTAAAAACTGAATAACTTTTGATGATACCGCGGTCGGATCACACGCCGAAGGGCGTGGGTTTATACCCCAACAATGAGCTCAAGCAGTCGGTGAAGGAAAACATCGTGAAACGCATAGCATGGTGGGAGGATGCTTTCTTGTACTCGGCTGGCTAGCTACGACTCTCAAGTTGAAAATGTGCCGACAGGCACTAAGCGGCCTCACTCGAGAGCCAGTTCTGTGTGCTTTACCATTATTGACCACATCATAACTTAACAAGTCAAGAGTAAAAAAAAATATACAAATACAACGTCGTTCCATCCGGTTAAAGGAACCGCGCCGTAATTCAAAACATCTCCATCATGCAACTAATCCTACACTCGGTTGCGACATAAGTACATAAGTACGAACAGTATTAATTTTATTTGTAAAATTGTTAACATGTATTTTTTATTTAATTTTTCACAACTCGATTAACTACATCAGGAACATTAAGTAAATATTAAGTGTAAGTAATTAATAATTAATAATACAAATTACGATATTTTAGTTTAGTAGATGGATGATCATGGTGACTTTCTACTAATCTAGCTAAAGTATCAAATAAGAACTTGTGTTAATTAACAGGGGTCGATTTTTAGACCTCGTCGACCCCCAAAATAAGTTTTTGTTTATGTCGACCCCTGGGAGGCCGATATCGACTGCTTTGGGAATCCCTGTCCTACATTACACCTAACATCTGCTCACAAAGCTTATTTAACAAGTTAAAATGTAGGAAGAGTTCGCGAGTGAATCTGTTCTGTTCACTCTTTCGATCGTCAATGTTACCTGGCTATGCTGATGAAGCCGCACGAGGCAGTAGCATGCAGCGGGGTCCAACCCTCATTGTCTCCACGGTTAACGTCAGCCCCATGACTGACTAGGAATTCGACCATGTCTAGATTGTCGTCTATACACGCCTGGAAACAAACAGAGAGTAGGTTTTGTAGTAACTGTATGTTTTTCATTTTGACGTGACAAATGTCTATAAAATTGCTTCCATAGGCAGCCCGTACACGTTCCGCGCGATCCGCGATCAATGATCGCGATCCAGACTGATCGTGTACGAAGCGGATTGACGGACTGATGCTCCGGATCGCATAATATCTAGAAATTTTGAAATCATGATCGCGGATCGCGGATCGCGGATCGTGATCATGATTGAACGTGTAAGGCAGCCCATAGTGGGAGGTAATTCAGAAAACTGATAATATCAGAATCAGGGGATACAGTTTGGTGCTCCAGCTACGTTATACCTAAAGGACCAAAGGATTCGTTATGTTGAGTGAGGACTTAGTGCTGAAAAATGTACAGATCCACACTTCGATTTTTATGGTTGTAGACCAGGTTTTTTTTATGGTTGACAGGCTAGGTGTTTTGGCCACAGCTCACCTGATGTTAAGTGAAGGTGTGGTCGAAGATGGTAAAGCACACCTAGACTGGAATGGAACTGGCTCTCAAGTGAGGTTGCCGGAACACACCGTTAGGTGCTTGGCAGCAGATTTTGAACTTGAGAGTGGTAGCTAGCCAGCCGAGTACCTTGCTATGGTTTCCTCACGATGTTTCCCTTTACCGGCAGCTCAAGCTCATTGTTGGGGTTTGAACCCACGCCCTTCGGCATGCGAACCTACCGCGCTAACCACTGAGCTATCATCGCTACAAAAGGTAAAAGAAAGGAATGGTTGATCGAACGTGCGCAAGCATTGTGTGATTCCAGGCCAGGGATATTTGTATAAAACGCAAGTACTTCTAGATGGAAGATTTTCCGCGCCGATCGGCGGCGCGACACGACCCAAAATCTATATTTTTTAAATGTTTCAAATTGTTTCAAAACGACACTGTTCATGTTAGATGTGGAAATGGCATCATCGATGTGTCAAATAGAACAAAGAGGGCACTGAATACAGAAACTTCCTGCACCAACACTGTTATGTTGCAACTTATCATATGTCGAGAAATATGCTGCCGATTGTGTTCGCCGGAAGGCAAATCCTGTGTGCTTGTACCGCGCGTGACGTCATCCGCCGGTCCCGATAGAAAACAGACCGTCGCTGGTCCTTTACAACCAGCGTTACGTTGACGCAGGGATCGATTCCAAATTATTTATTTACCCTTGGCCACCCAAATATTTAACCTAAGTAAAATGGCATTCGTACAATATTCCAGCGCTGAGAATGAGAGTGATAATTTAAATGCTGTGAAGTTAAAATTCAATAACAATGTCACTACGCATTAAAATTAAAAAAACATTAAGGGCAATAACGTTTCACGGCGAGTTTATAGATACTTGCATAATTCGTGTCCAATTTTTCTAAATGTCGTTGTGTTCGTGTCTGTAATTTGGTTTTGAATAAACGTTAATTGTGTTATATTATATACTAGCTGTACACGCGACTTCGTTCGCGACACCTGATAACTTTATTTGCCGGACACCTTTTATTTACTCGCTCGATAAAAAAGCGCTTTTCAGCAGAAAATACTGCTTTCAGGTAATGCACACAATGTTGATCGCAGGTCAGTTAGTTTACATTATGCTCTTAAAAAAGGTTCGCGTCCTGCGAGCAAAGTACCGTTACTATCTAATCAGATATTACATTATGTTGTTTGTATACCTAAGGAATAATCTGACTACTAATTAACTTGTAATAACTATATTTATGTACCTACCTAAGTAGATATAATAACGTCCCAACATCAATTAAAATTGTTCAATTTAGTGCTAACACTAATTTTGCACTTCGAAAAATCAAATTGTTTTGAACGAAACCTAAACTATTTAAAACGAAATAATGATCACAATATATTAAATGTACAGCAACAAACATTTATTTGAAAGAAACTGAGTGCTTGGACACGAGCATTACATTATTATGTTGAACAAAAACATAATTGGTTTTTTTACACCAAAATTCAAAACATACAAAGTTTACAAATAAAACAACTAGGCAATTACCTATTTATGTATTTTTTTATACTACAGTAGAAATAAAGTAAACGCCATAAAAACAACAACGTCTTTAGCAGAAATTACATTTAAAAAATACAGAATTCAAAAACTAAATTTGAATTCATGCGTTGCGTAAAGAGCCGACCGCTCGAATGCATCTAATGGATGTCGAGTCTTGTCATTACCAGTAGCCCCCCTCTACCCGCCTTCAATGCTCTGCTCCGGGCTTGAAATTTTTGGAAAAATATTTAATGTACAGACACGACTCGGTTGAGATTTTATTATATGTATATATTTAATATCTATCTAAAGTTTCACTGGATATTTCGGCTTTCAACATAGCACTATTTTTCGTAACCACCTAAATTAAAAATTAATTAATTCAGGCCAAGACTATTTTTGTTACCAGTCAACTTTTCAGTTAGGTGATCGACCTCCTCACTGGGTAAATTAAAATTCGATTTGTGATAAAGTAAAAAATAAATTGTCAGTAGCAACGCAGAGTTCAATAACCCTTTACATGTTAGGTATACGAAACTTTGAAAACAAAGATAACATAATTCACAAGTACAAACATCTTATTAGTATACGAGAACACCGGCGCCAGCGGGGAAACTTTACCAGTACATGCTTCCAAGATCTACACAACTAGACTGACGTGTGCTGTTATCTAGCTGTCTGTCTAGGACATTACCCACAGCGCCATCTGACCTCAAACTAAGCAAAGCTTGTACAATATAAGTTATATAACTGATAGAATACTTAAATACTTAAATACTTTTTTTTTGTGAATAACATAGTTACATTATAATACATACAGTACGCCCAGAACAAACATTTGTTTGCACCACAAAATGTTTGTCCTGGGTGGGAATCGAACCCACACCCTACAACTCTTGAAGCAGACATACTACTAATGAACCAACAGGGCTGCCAACTGATAATAAAATCAGATGATGATGGTAATCGCATGACTTGAGAAGTAAACCGATTTAATAGTGATTTTTTTTAATAGCCGTGCTATTTCCAATTTTAACTACATTGGAAATAGATTATGATGTAATTATGTTAAAATAAATGCGAGGACAAAGGCCGAGCGCTAGCTCATCTCAGCTAGTTACAAAATGTTATGTCAGATTCAACCAAAGATGCGAAGGGTTGATCACCCACTCAAAGACGTGGTAACTCAACGGGTGGCATGAGCCACTGGTGGAATGCGCAGCGCGATACGGTGCCGTAACCATCACGGAAATAACGGGCATCACATCAATCACAATAAACACACGCTTGTCGAATCTCAGCGCGATAGGAACAGTGGGAGCTGTCAAGAAAGTTGGTTTCAAAATGTTTGCCACACACAAATAAAGGACCGTCTTAAAGTATAACAAAATCGCTTAAAAACAAAACATAAAGTACACGACTCAATTGCACGCTTCAGAACAGAACCGGGACCTCGGGCTGTCATATCAGACACGTTACCAGCGATCCGCAGAGACATGTGCGATGTGCATGTCACATACACTGAACATGTGTGGCAAGTATTCAGGCAAGCTTTTAATCGCATTTTAAATTCGCATTATATTTTCTCATTTTTTAATATCAGTGTATAATTATTGCAGCTTCCTACGCGCCGCGGCTTCACCCGCGTCCTTCGTTCATTCTCATTTCACCTAAACCTGTTACACCGTGAAATAGTAAAAAACTCACAGACGCACAGATAGATTCTTGCATGTAGAATATAAGTTCGATTGTTTTTATGTTACTTCGATTTTAAAATTATGTATTCATATTTTTAGATAGCTTAACTTTTTGTGATTTACTTTCTAGCCTGACGGTAATCAACATTACGGCCGAGTATCTCGATCAAAAATAAACCTATTCATCCTAACCTTGAAATGGGTAAATTATAGTGCAGGAAACAAATAAGGTGGCAGTGATTTTCCAATCTTAGGAGGATGCGTATTTCCAATCAATGCGTATGACCGTATGTATCCTATAGATATAAATAAATCCGATCTAAATATATAAGGATCGGCGCCTGACTTTAGTTGAAGACACAACATTTCTCCAAGAATATTTCCAAAACATTAGCTTAACTTCGTAATACATCTGCAGATGTTTAAATTACATAAGAGACGCACAGCACGAGTGTATTCGAAAACATCGCTCCGGAATCGGTGCCAAACTCTAGTTATTCTTTTGGAAACATTCCATTAATACACACACAGGTTTGCCAAATACTACCGTAAGTCAAGTACATTAAGAAGCACTAAACTATTAATGGATTTGAAAACACTCTCTGTCTCGTCCATCGCCGAATTATTAGAGCCATTTACATATGGAAGCAAACAGTAAACTATCTTTAAAAAAAAATTAAAATAGGTTTGTGTTTGACTATATTCAGCCTGATGTGAAGCAGTGTTGCGTGTCTGAGATGGAGCACGCTATCCTACAAGAAACTAGATACTCTGAATTTAGAGAACCTAAATTGTACCTTACAGGAACAACAGACCCCGATAGAGTTCGACATCCCCGCTGCGCAGTCCGTATGAAAAATGTATAATGAGGTCGCAGAAATACGAAAGTCTCCCCGGTCTCTACAAGTCAGTCATGGAAGTGAAATGTGGATTTCATTCGCTTCCATGAAAGTATAGATGCTTTACTTATGAATAAATAGGTAAATGTCAAGATGTCCAGTACCTCAAATGGAAGAGAATCTCAATGCGGTGCCGCCCAGCGTTTTGAAATGGCGCTGTTCTGAATTCTGTTCTCTGCGGAACTGATATCGGTAAGTATGCCGCTCACCATCAGGGGCGTGTTTCTGTGGCGCTACATTTTAGTGACTAGCGCCTTGGGACCGTGCGTCATAAGACGTACGTTCCAATTCCAACAATGAGTTTGAGCTGAAGCGGGTGACGGAAAACATCGTGAACATAATAACATTTTTCTAGCTAGCTGCAACCCTTAAGTTGGAAATCAGCAAGAACGTAACAGTGTGTTCCGGCATCTTTACTGACAGTCAGTTTTTTATTTAGACTAGATATTCCATAACCGTCGTGACCCCGGCGTTACGGCACGGCACTTTTGACTCTTCAACTAGCAAGCTATCGCAAGGTTTTCCGGTAGCCTAACTTCGACAGTCAGTGCTTGGTTGTCGAGCACTAACAGTACTTAACATCAGACGTACACCGCACCTGTGTGCCACAGAAACGTTCGTTTCTACAGCGGTACCACAAGAACACATCAGATGTATGTGCAACGAGCGGAACCGCTGCAGGGTCAATGCCGTGACCGTCGGCGTTGGCGCGTGTCCGGCTGGCGGTCGTCGCCGCGTCCACGCTTACGCATTGTCGAGAAACACAGTCAATCGCGATTCGAATTCAGGTGTCCATTGCCCAATCTTTGGTTCAGTTCGACTTTACTGGATGGTTGTCATCATACCTATGTTATTCAAAAACTACGCTAGAATCACATTAAGTTTCACGCTCATCATGTTCGCGATAAAGCAAAACTAGCCCAGCGTTTTTATTAGACAGTCACTATAAGAGAATTGTGTACATGAATGCATGACGAAGTTCAATTACTTCTTGGGGAAGTACAACACGTTCGCTAGTAATCAACTAGCGAATGTGTTGTACTACCCAACCACAAACATCAATGTAACCGCCAACCAACAGTGTACAGACATTATTTCAACGTTTAAGTTGGAATTGAACTGTTTCGGTGTAAAGTACACGAGCCTTCACTGTAAGTCGCCTATGAACGTGTCACGCACCAGACGCGAAGCACCCAGAAACTAATCGGCCGCGGCTGACGCATGCCTCCTTCAACCGAATCATTGCTTTCGCATAGAATGGCACATCATTCCGAGAATTCGCTACACGTGACACCTTATGTAACATTCGCAAAGCCCAAATCATAAAATTAGAGACTAAATATATTTTTTGTAATCGCTCAGCAAACGACATTTACGAAGTTTCCTCTCTTCGTAAGTTGTTTCTACGAAGAATTGTATTCTTTCGATATATCCCATTAGTTCTGAGAACATATTATGACGACATACCTACAATTTTAATTGTCCTGTTATACTTATACGTACAAGCTACAAAACGTTAAATTTAATTTTTAAAAATTTGATGAAAAAAGAAGTAAAAAATAAAGTCTTAAGATAATCTCTATACCATAATAGATATATATAAAAATCTTATGTCACAGTGTTTGTGGTCGCACTCCTCCGAAACGGCTTGACCGATTTTAATGATTTTTTTTGTATATTTCTTAGGTATAAGAATAGGTCGTAAAATATATTATTTTATACCGCTAGGTGATTAGCTACTTTTTGTCCCGAAAAAATGTAGCAGGTAACGCCGCACAGCTAGTGTCTTTGTAACTTTTAGTAGATCGCAGCATTCAGGCCCGTTTGCAAGTGTATTAACATTCCCTTTTTTTATGTTAATTTTAAAGGTATTTTATCTTTGCTTCTTATTTATTCAGCGCTAGGTAATCTTCTAGCAAATCGTCCAGGTATCACCTCCGCAGTATTTGATATTCCGCCGCTAAACCAAGTAGTGTGTAACTACTGTGACCCAGTTTAAAAGGTACGTCGAAGTAAGTAAGGAGCGCCAAGACAGCGCTAATCTGGACTATGTTTTGGGGACCGCTGCAATAAGCATGGAAAGGTTGATTAATTTTTAATTAAAAAAAATAGCCAGTCATGGGGACTGCCGACAGAGAAGTGAAAACTATGATAGCAGTATATCGGTCGCGGTCACATTAGCATATTAAAGATTGTGATTAGCTGGACACAGATTAGAGTTCACGTTTATTTGCCTAACTTGTATGCAGTTGCCGGCGAACAATGAACGTAACAGTATCAGGGGCATCACTATCAGGGAACTCCGGACGCAAGAGCCATTAACTTGAAAGGACAAACATACTTACTGTTACAACATTTTATTATATAATTAGCACTTGTTTTCTAATATTTAATAGCGAGCGCGTTAGGCAGACACGAGTGGTGGGGTTCTGTGGATACCTTCTTGAATACTTCCAATGAGGTCGCACTATAATTTCATATTTTTATAGAAAGAGCGGCAAACATGCAGTTGGTTCGCCTGATAGTAAGCTCACCATTCCCTATTAATCTTGAATTCTATAGGAACATTAAGGGGTGAGCTAGGAGAAATCTATTTTAAAAGACATATTTTTCCAGACCAATGAACTGTGAAGTCAATCTCAAAATTTTGTACCTACTTTAATATTAAGAACTCATTAAACTGAAACCCATTGTGCTTGGGAACGTAGGTCTTCTTCAATAATGTAACCGTAATAAACGGCAATTTAATATCTGTTATGCTGATCACAGCACATGCACGGAGTTAGGGTTCTCGATGAAGCCCTCCTTAACAATGAGGATAATAATTAGCTGTACTTATAATCGAATTACGTAGCGAAACTAGTGTGAGTTGGTCACGTACAGGTATCGATAGTGATAATAAACAAGTTCCTATGTTAAAATATTCAAAGAGCCGACAACGGTACAACTGGCAGAGCACATACAAATACATATGTTTATCACAGACGGGTTTCCTGATCTGAAATATCATTAGACAACACACGGTCATAGTTATACGACCTTACAAGACTGGATGCACTTTTATTTTTTTGAGCCCTTATACGTCGACGTGTCTATGTTCATTTGTCTTTATTTCTGACATCGCACTTTTTGCGTGCCAATGTGAAGTAGATGAGTAGTGGTCAGCGTTGCCAGACGTCCCGATTTTTTAATCAAAATTAAAAGTCCCGCGCGGGACAGGCTCAGTCCCGCGCGGCACAGGCTCAGTCCCGCTTTTCGGGGATAAGTCAAGTCAACCGTGCGTTGTTTTAGTCGCGTGCGTAGTTTAGCTTAATTACATTTATATATAGCAAATATTTGATTTAAAATATCATATTTTTATATAAAATACATTTTCTATGGCTATTTTTGTTATAGGTATGTCGTAATTTGAACTCAAATAAAAAAATATATTCAATAACTTCTTATTATACTTAGATACGTTTTTTACTATGTCCCGCTTTCAGACGAAAGAATCCCGCTTTTTTCACTCAAAAAGTTCCAAAGTCCCGGCTTGGAAAAAAAAAACTGGCAACGCTGATAGTGGTAGTAGTCGGGTTGTCGAATCCCTCAATGACTTTTCCGAATGATAATAAGTATGGAGACGTTTACAGTCGGGCGTGTCTCAGAACTGTCATTATATCGACAAATTATAAGAAGTTTTCATGTCCCAGCTCTTCAGTTTACATTCCATAATTAAAGCAAATTCGGCCAAGGAGAACCGTTGTATTTATTCATAAAGAATACTAAAGTGATCGGCCTCAAAACCTTATTGAAGTCACTTACAAGCCGACGGAAAGACTTTAAAGCGTATTTTAACCAAATTTATACAATCTATATTTTTTATATTATAGCATCGAAAAATAAACTACACGTTAATGTTGATCATATTTACGAACGCAAGCGAAACCGTAGAACACCTTCGATAGGAAAATGAATAATTTTAACTATTAGATACAATATGCTTCCGCCAAAGCATAACTTAAATTAGAATTGTATGACACTTAGCTCTATGAAAAGAAATATGGTCGATATTGGATAGCTTGTCTTTAAGTAGATACCTACAATGATTTCCTGATCGGTGCTATACCTTAAACCTTAACCGTATCCGTGTTCCGCCAAATGCAAATCCTAAATTATGAGCACGAATCTAATCGTCGTCGACTGCAGAAAACACACGCGCTCATTAGCATGATTGAGTGAATGCTTGACTTTAGCATGGCACGTTGTGCATTTACCAGTGTTTAGTGTTTAAAATAAATTAAGTGAAATAAGTCAAAGCCACACATAGTTAGCGGAAGTCGAGGCCGGGCGTGCCCTAGTAAAGTAGAGGCGAGTTTACTGCAAGCTTCGACGGAGTTTTGAAAGGGACACTGAAGTCACGTTTCACCACATTATATCATATTACGATAACATAGATAATATCACTTTCTTACACTCGCGCACGTAATTCCACACTTTATAAACAAAACACCACTATTTTTTAAACGCAAGTTTATAAAATAAAATTAAATGCAACGGTGCGACTTTTCCGGGTTCCCGCCAAAATTCAACTTGTATACATAGATCTTGAACGGTAATCAAATGGTACGGATTACTCACTCGTGACAGATCTCGATGTTAATACACGTCGCGATATAAATTGAGAAACATAAACGGCAGCAGAGGTTAAAAATGTACTCGACGACAAATTAAGTTTGATTAAGAGATTTCAAAATGTGTTTTATTTATTGGTTTATTGCAATATTTATGACGGCGACTTGCAGCCCTGTGTCACAACTGAATATGACCGCTCGTGTCACGCGATAAATTTTCATTTCGCGTGCAAACATCTGACGATCGGAAGAGTAGGTAAATTTTTATGTTATCTAAATTCAAATTTTGTCCGAGAGTGATCCTTGTGCACGCAGTACTATTACTCATTATGTCTTTATGATGTGATAAACCAAACAAACAGCCGACAGCCGCGGCGATTTATGTAATTCGCTACACTCAAACTCATCGCTCAAACAGCCCTTCCTCGCCTCCGCCAGTGGCGATTAATGAAGGTGCATTTTTTTAATGTAGCAGCAGACAATAATAATAAAGCATTTATTCATCATATTCAATTCTTAAAGTATTTTGTCATTTCATCACTTTCTATCACAAAACTGAAATGAAGTTGGGAAGGACATGTCGCTAGGTTGGTGGATGGTAGGTGGGCAAAGGCGTTGACGGATCAGTGGCCGCGAACTGGTAAACGGTCGTCCACCAGCTCGTTGGGTAGACGACATAATCAAAATTGCGGGTCGAACATGGACAAGATTGGCACAGGACCGGGATGAATGGCGTACAAAAAGGGAGGCCTATGCTCAGCAGTGGGTGATTACGGGTGATGATGATGATCACTTTCTTATTTATATCTTCATTTACTTTATATTCTTTTTTAGGTTAATTTTATAAGTCAAGTATGACACCTTTCTATGAGAAAGCCTCCTCCAGCGGTAGATCTATTCCGTATGAAGCCGAGGCGTGTTACACTCCAAAATTATTTGCAGCACATAGTCTACCGCAGTAGGTATTTACACCCCTTATCTCGGTTTTCGTCGCATTCTCAAATTGCGTCTTCGCGAGTTTTTAAATCCAGGTGACGCATCTCAGTATATCAAGAGCGTTTGCTACTCAATGAAATCTATTATTAAATTGCACGCTTATGTAAGCTATAAATAATGAATGGCGTATTCAATTATACTGACATAACCTCAGTATTCGATGTTACGTTGCGAACGTAGAGGACGTTCGCCGTCCGACGACCAGGTTTCAGGCCTCGTATGAGATTTATTTACATAGAGCTTAAGCTATTGCTATTTATGTATAAATTTCCGAATGGATTCCGAAAAGTGCAAATGGAAGATTATGTACAAGAAATGATCACAAGTGTACCGCTGTCTAGTATGAACACAGACGCACGCCAACTTTAATAGTGCCGTCGGCGTCTTGTGCGGTCGAGGAGATTGTTTACTTGCAGCGGAGTGTAAGAAGGTAGCCGTCGGAAATGCCCCGGCGACGTACTCACGCGACACTCCTAACAGTAAGACATAACGCCTGTCCATGACCATTGCAATGGTACGCAGAATTCTAAGTTACAAAACCAAAAGTTTAGAGTGTCGCTGCTTTTGCTACAATAGATGATAAGTTCCAATAGCCTTCTAAATATCGTTTACTGCAGCACTGGAACATAGTAAAGTTCGCCCACTACTGCTTGGAGGCAAAACATCTGATTCTGCAGTGGTGCCTATCTAGACGATCTACCAACTCACTGATCTGGTATGGAGATCTACGAACCAGTAAATATGTGAGCTAATAAGCATAACCTTGTAACGGGTACAGTCGGTCACAGTTTCAAAGCATTTTCCCTAATTTTAATCTTACGAGGAAGCATCCATGCACACGCACTCAGTTCGTACGTAGTAATGTGCGAGAAAACTAGAAAATCTTTGGTAAAACAGCACCGCACAGCTGCACGCAACATATGCTTTCTTACACCAGAACTAATCAGAGCGCTCGGGTGACGTAATCGAAGAATAATAAAAGTGTGCGTGTCCTAATATTCTCTACGCGACCTCCAAATGATACATTTTCTCGCACAACTTTAAAATAACACCGCGCCATGTCATTCAGCAGATACGTCACTCCGTCACGGAGCAACTGGGTCGGTCAACGACAGCATCAAAACTTGAATCTAGCTAGAGCAGAGGCCAATTCGAATCCAGGCGTTTTAACGTATACATTTGAAAAAGACTATGAGCGCTTGTTGTGCTGTTCGAAACGGATCGACGGACTCTCCTTTCTTCGTGTAGAGATGCACAATTGCACAAGCGTTAGCGATACCAACTGAGCGAGTATGGGCGCGGCCAGAACACAAAATAGTATTTTCAAGTGATGTAATGAAATGGTATTGAAATTGAAAAATATTTTAAAGCACGACGAACTGCTTTTTCCTATGCTCGTTTGTTTGCAATTTGTAAGTACCCTAGTTATGGATAATGTGTAAATTTCCCTAATAAATGTAAAACCAACGAGATTATTTTGAAAAACGAAACATCTTAAAATACAGGGTTGCTAGGTACTACAATATTGCAATTCTAAAATCGCCAAAAAATAGTTATTCATGCAAAGCCCAAAAATGCGTATAAAAAATACATGAAACAGTTGAATTCACAATAATAGCTTGTATTAGCTACTCCGTTCATTTGTCGGTTTTATCCAAGCGACATTACTCTATCGTAGACCGCATCGGGCGTGATGCTAGTTAAACGTAAGCCGCCTATTATTACTTTAAAATTATGAATACTAGCAATATATTGAATATGCATACATATGTGAAAAGATTCCATGGCGTATTATCGATCATATGCACTGTGTTACAGTACATGTAAAGTGAAATAAAACACGCAGCGCCCCAGTTAGTTAAAACGTCCAACGAGACTATAGCGCAAAGATCGCACACTATAAATACCACAAGTTATTATAAGACGTATGGCGAAGACAAAACGCATCCGCGATCAAACGTTGCCAAATAATAACTCAAAGGACAATAGAACATATAAGTGTTTGCGAACTATAACAATTAGATAAGCATTTTCATAAAAAAATCTACGCATCCTCATGCAGCGTTGTGGCATGCTATAACAGAAACCGAAATAAAAAATCGTTAGTGTGCGATGCTGGTTATGTAAATAAGTGTTTACACGTTATAATTAGGTATAAACATGTACATTTGAATCATGAATAAGTAGAATATTAAGGTGAAATGAACTTGTGTTGTGGCATGCTACAATGCAAGCGGTGAATGTATCAGTGGTAAAATTAAAATGATAGGAGGTTCCGAAAATATAAGATGACCAGACGACACATATATCACTAAAATCGTACCTATAGTTACAGACTTACAGTGAAAAGTATTAAAATTTGAAGAATTTTAAATACAATTTGGTTCGTATCTAGAGGTGAAGAAACCTACCCTAGATCGCCTTTGAAATGCTCGGGTCGACGTACTGCACAAATTTATCTACAGTCTGTTCATAAAACACGACGATTGCTGACAGCTGCTGCAAGTTGCAAAAAAACTGAAAATCTCGCATTTTAATTTTCTATTTTAGTATAGTGTATGCAACTTATTACATGACAATGGAAAGAAAAGTAACAACACTCACGAAAACTTAGGATTGGTATAAACAAACGGAATCGACGTGATTAGCTTCTGCTTTGGGCGAATAAACTACGTCCTCTCTTTAAATTATATATCTAATGAAGTGAACAAAGAAAAACATAATTTCAAATTCAATAATGTGACAGAGAGGCCGTGCCAAATGATGGCTAACGTCCCAGACTAGCTGCAGACGCGTCCGTTCCCACTTCAACAATCTTTTTGAGACGAACAGTTAACTCCCGATAATTTTATAAAACCTTAACGCAGTAAGTATTGACACCTCGGACACGGAGCATTGCGTTGATGAGGTTGCTCAGGGTGAGTGTGATATATTTTCCCGGACCGATGAATCCATGAGATCCTATTTCCATTGCACATTGTATCGACACAACATGTGAAGTGTACATGAGTCGACAGCTATTAAGTAATCTGTGCTCGTGTCGTCCCGAGATCGTTGACACAACCGTCTGTCGATAAAAATAAAGTGCAATATCGTTATGCACGTAGCGATTAGATGTTGTCATTTAAGTTAGTGTGTACCCGATCTAAGGTAACTAACCGCACTTTATAAATAGGGCACGCTCACACGCCAGATGCGGTACGCATAAGGCACATAAATGTAAAAATATATAGGAATCGATAAAATGATCTGTGCGGCGCGGTTACGATTATGTAAACAGAGACGAATGCGCACCCGCTCGAGACGCACGCCCGGAACGTGCTCGATGTAGGCCAACACCAGCACATCGCTACTCGGCTGCTACCGCCTCGAGCATGGGCGCATTATTCACCTTCAGTGCTGTTTATTTACAAGGGTCACCTACCGACGGTACTAAAACTCGATAAAATATTAATACTCGTACTTAGTTTATGTGCTGCGTGAGACGGCACACATACGAGTGTGTACTTCTAAATGCATTTAGAGCCGAACATCTCGATAAGACTCGCGTCGCGCGTTCGACATCCAGAACGGGCTGATGATACGGGCTACGAAGTGTGATGTAACTCAAAGCGTTTGTCTGATAGACCAGAGATCCCGACTCTGGTCGTGACTAGGTCGGCCGGCGAAGCGAATCTTTGACGTAGAATGACTATTCTACTATATTTCCGTTTCATTTCCACTCGTCCCCCGCGAACATTTAAACATACCTTTTTATTTTTAAACACAAGGTTGTTACAATATATTTAAATTTACAGGCTACATTTAGTGAGTTTAATGAGTGTTGTAAATCAAGTCAAAAGAATGTTCATTATGCTAGAATATGGATTTATCGATTTAAGTTCTCCTTATAAGATACAAATAGTAATTATACAAATGTGAACAACGTTTTTATTTTCTTTTAACGCATTTGTTGATGATGAGTCGCGATGTAGCCGTGAGTCTTTCTCCGCTATATGAAGCAAAATGTTATTAGGGTTCGGTTTTTTCATTTAGACATTTTTCGCCAGACATTTGTGTAGTCAGAAATCAGACACTTTTCTGTCTAACTCGACGTCGATCTTGCAACTAGAATGTCCTAGGTAGAGGTTTCAACATCCCATCGGAGAGACGTGTCGAGCAGAGTGTGTTACTAGTCGTTCCTGTTTTCATATGTACCGACTGTCATTCCTGACTCTGAGAGCTACGTTATTTTAATAACAATTAATTATCAATTTACAATACTGCTAAGTCATAAGTCATAAAGTCGGACCTATTATTTGTCAACTACCCCGTCCTAAAGAGTATTCTAACCACTTAATAATAATAATTATATATAATTCTTCTCATGTTAGTGATGCTTGCAAATGCATTAGTTTTCATGAAAATCCCGAAACATCTAATTCTATCTTAAAATAAATGAAAGCTTTTAAAAACAGTACCTAAGTAAGTTACAAGCGGAGACGGTGGTACTTTCGCAACGATCGGTGTTTGCGGAGCAGCTGTCATATCTAGGTATCGGAAATCAGAGTTATAGGTCGGGCGAGGCACCGGCTATCTCCGCGGCGTCTGCGCGGCTGCCAACTGCTAGCCCGGCACCGAGTCGTAAATCTCTCGCTTTACAGCCGGCACCCGGCGATCTGTCACAGTTTCGGCTGAATCCTAGTAAAAATATGCCGCCACATTGTGTTCATTTTCCAAACAAGTATTCTTTTTTCTATATATTTTTGTGTAAAACTAAAGCGACGAACGAAACATTCTTTAAAAAAAGGTAACGCTACCGGTACCCGGTACCGCTGTAATTTAAAAAAAAAGTAATGTATATTATGTATACTCAACCTCACCCGGAAAAGGGAAGAGTTAAGTAAAAAAATATACTATTTATACATAAGTTGATGACTTAATTGCTGAACATATTTTTAATAAAATGAGCTTGTACCATAATTATCTGTTTAGCAGTTAGGTAGAGCAATTTAAAACGTAACTAGGTAACTCAGGGATTAGGTAATTTTATAAACAAACATGCAATGTCATCGGAACTGCAGCGACATGTCAAATGTCATATCCATAGGATAAGAACAAGAGGTTCCAATACAGCTTGCGAGATTTGATCTAAGCCAACTCAGTAATACACATACATTGAAAGTTAAATGAAAGCTTGTAAATGTGAAATTATGTTCGTCGGTAAACGCATAACTCGAGAACGGCTGAAAATATTCAATCGATTCCTTATTTTAATATTCGTAATACTTCCAGTGAGAACCTAGTCACATGGGTGCAAGGCCGAAGCCGAAGGGCCGCAACAGAACGTGCCGGCTAGCAACGTATAAAATGACAATAAAATTTCAAATATTATTAAGTTTTTTTATTATACTGCAGATACATTGATATTATAAATGTGAAAGTTTGGATGGATAGATGGATGTTTGTTACTCTTTCACGCAAAAACTACTGAACGGATTCGGATGAAATTTAATGGTATGGAGGAAGCTCCATCAAAGACTCCATGGAATGACACATAGGCTACTTTTTATCACGAAAATATGTAGCGGGTAAAACCGCGGGACGCAGCTAGTAAAGGATAAACAAGTCCTTGTATGACGGACAGGCGACTGAACGATCGATCCATGAAGGCTGAACATTTTTATAAAAGACATTTTATACTTTCATCCTTCACGTTGTTGTAAATTATACCTATTATTTCTACCAATCATTCAATCAATACTTGGAAGTTCAAAGGTAATTTAGTAAATAATGCACAAAGGGCCGCAGAAAATAATAGGCCACTTCGAATCGAAACTGTCACGATAATTATATTACAGGAGCTATTTCAAACACAGACTTAAAAAAACAAAACATGTACGTATGTTTCTTAAGAATTGTGGTTTTACTTGGTGGTATATATGAAGTCGTCTAGGTAGATACCACCGCAGTACCGAATATTCTGCCGCCGAGCAGTAGTGTGTAAACATTACTGTGTTCCCGTTTGAAGGGTATCGCAGCTAGCGAAATTACAGGGCTGTTGAGACTAACCATCGAAAGTTTTAAAGTAATGAGCGTCAAGGCAGAGATGACCCAGATTTTGTTATGCACAAAATTCTGTGTATTGATGCAATGGTCATGAAGATGCATCTGCTCCAATGAAACAGCGAGGTTTCGGAGTAAACGAAAATATCATCGATGTACACCATCTTTGGATTTTTGTTGATTTTTTAAAAACCGCTCGAACGATTTCTATAAAGTTTATATTATATGGGACCACCTCTGAAGTATGATCTACCAAGCAAAAAAGAATCATCACAATTGATTCATATTTGACGGAATGATCGCATGACATACATACAAAAAAAATAAACAGTCCAATTGAGAACCTCCTCCTTTTTTGAGTCTGTTAAAAATAATCGACGCACTTTTATTAACCACCACTAACATGAGTGTACAAATTGGCTCAATTTCGTGTCTATTAAAGTTTGTCATTAAAAGGCAGTTGGATTGTTTCATCAGGACTGAGGAAAGTTAGATGGGAGCAGTTTTGTGTTAAGTACCCAAACAATATTATTTACGACAATACTGGCTAGGTACGTAATCTTTTAGTATCGACCAATTGATTTCATTATTCCCATGGAATAGCAGATTGGCGTATACCATCAAAAGTCAGTACCCTGACTGGTCATGTTAATTACATCTATTAAGCTTCGTTAATAATATCCTGCGAGTTAACTGACCGATCGTTTCATCTCACGGTGCGGGCGGGCCGGACGGGCTCGCGACTCAAATTGGAGGAATAGTGTTCTATCATAATGGAAGCTTATCGATAACAACAAATAGGTTTATGAAGATGCAGTGCCGATCACTTGCTAAGTGTTCGTGCGATAAGGACAATAACTGTGGCGCCTAGCTCCCCACTATCTAAGATGAATTATACATACATAATATTGACGACCTACTTACACGAAGCATCATTAGACCTTTTCAAATTAAATGCAAATTAATTGTGTTTACTGTAGCAAAATTTAATGTAGGTTCTGAAGTTCTAGATAACCCATAGCATCACGTGTTTTTAAATTTAATTAGTAAAGATATAACTAAGTAAACAGAATTTTGGAGTGGAGACTGCGAATTAGCAAACGTAGCGTAGGACGCCCTGAGACTCGATGTAGTGACGATATACGTAGGACAGCTGGCAGTGGATGGAAGCGAAAAGGCAATGGTCGGGCTGAATGGCGTGTCTTGGGAGAGGGTTATGTCCAGCAGTGGACTTCGATAATCTGATGATTTTACAAAAATTACAATGATTCAGTAAATCAGTAATATTTATTGGCCATAAATAACAATAATGTTAAAGGCAAGTCACTTGTACAAAAAAAAACCTTACGATTACACTTTCATGAATGAAGCTATACCTATACGAGTAATTAACAACGAACATACTACAGCGGAGGCTCCGTTCATGTGCTATTATATTTGATTATATTTGTTTTTGTTTTGTCTAATACAATTTCATACCAGAAGAACCAAAGGTCAATGAATAATAAATCTATTTTAATCAGGCATATTGATCGTTATACCGCTGCAGTATACTGTAATAACAAGAGCATCTGCATTTTAGGTATATTCTTTAGTCTGTGTACATTGTACACCACCGCTTAATTTCAAAATACTCGCAAGTTCTGTACATTCGAGTTAGGTACAAGAAATCGCTTTTGACGACTCTTGTGCAGTGTATATAATTCTGACTATACTCTGGTGTTATTAATGTAAAAAAAAACTGCAAACAAAGGCGTTAAATGTAAAAAAAAAATGTGATAGATTTCATAATTATGTGAAATTAACCTACTACCTACTTTTTTACTTTCAAACTAAGTTCTATGTCACATTGAATATCCCACTAATCCCACTAATGTGAAAGTTTGAATGGATGTCTGTTACTCTTTCACGCAAAAACTATTGAACGGATTTGGATGAAATTTGGCATGGAGGTAGCTGAGACCCTGGATTAACACACAGGCTACCGAACCGCTACACGCTACATATTTTTTATCCCGAAAACATGTAGCGGGTAACACCGCGGGACGCAGCTAGTTTTAAATACGATATATTGTAATAAAAATATGTCAAATAAACGTAGTACAATTTTAAATTTTTAACCGGTAGCGACGCTGGGGTTTTTTTCATTTCATTTTTTTTAGTCTCTTTTCTTGGTCTTGTGCGTTTATGTCTGCTCGTTATTTATTGTTTTTAGATTTTTGTTACTAGTTGCAATTTGATGTCTACTGATCGCTTGACAACAATCAAGCTATCAGTAGACGTAACTTCGTTGACACGCGAGCCGTATCAAAAATGAACTTACGAACGATCGAACGATCATCATTCAGATATAGGTATTCGGATTTAAAGCGACATTAGGCCTAGTGAGATAAACCAAGCCGGCAATGTACTCGCAACGAGTATACGGACGATGTCAGGATCTAAACCCGTCAGAGTGACGTTCGTTGCGAGGCAACAACAATCGAAAGTTATTCCGAGTGCACACGAGACGCGGCGCCGCATTCTAGCCGAAACTACGATTCGCGGAAGTCTACTTCATGCTATGGACGTTACATAGGGAATCTGTCAAGCACATGTTGTGATAAGATTATAACAGGGTTCTGCGGAAACCACAGAAATAATATCCATTTAGCACGGCGATTTTGTCAAAATTAATCTTTCCAGTCTTTCCAAATGTTTTGTTTTACATTTTATTGGTATCGACTTGTATTTATCACTAGCGGACGCCTCGCGGTTTCACCCGCGTAGTTTCCATTCCCGTGGGAATACAGGGATAAAAAAAAAATGTCACCCGGGAATAGTGTAGCTTCCCAACGTTGAAAGAATTTTTGAAAACGGTCCAGTAGTTCCAGAGCCTATTCAATACAAACAAACAAATATTTTGTCTTTATAATAGTATAGATAATAAAGCCAAACAGGTACCAATTTTCTCGCATCTATACTTAAAGAACCTAAGTAGTTTCTAAAAACTTAGTAACACAGTACATATGCTCCGTTTTGAAAATAACAGCAATTTCCAGATGCAAAAAAGTTACGAGAACTGTTTGGCTTTTAAAAATTAGGAAATGTCAGTTACATATTTAACGTAGGTAGTTGAGTTAATTATTAAATATGTCACATTTATTTGTAAGTCAAAATAATTAATATTCAACTAAAATTAAATAATGTAAAAATTATAATAATTTAAAATAAAAAAGGCATAACAATTCATGGTGTCATAGATCGTTTGAAAGAAAGCAAACCATTGGAAAAGATAACGATATTATTAATAATGTTGTGCATTAGAGATACATAATATGAAGGGGAACAATGTGCACAGTGTTGGAGTTAGCATGAAACTTGCAGTTACATCGTTATCGCTATGCGTCGTGCATGCACATATTATGTTTGTCGAGTCTAATTGAACTGCAGCAGTAGTCAACATTTGCATTTTATCTTATGAAATACTATTCAAAGGCACATATGTACCAAATTGTGATATGAATCAAAGTATGTAGTGATGATATCAATGGTCAGCGCGGTCAAATCACCCGCCGAACGGCGAGGGTTCAAATTCCATCAATTAGCCTGAGTTGCCAGTGGAGAAAACATTATGCTTAACAGCTGCCACAAAGGGGATAACAGTGCATAAAATATATTTTGTAATGGTAGTTTATACGTTCTATATTTGACAAAAATGAAAGTGTTTTCGGCTACTGACATAACACTTTGATAGTGACTTTTCGTGACATTTCTTTGTTCACATAAAATATCGAAGATTCCTGAGCAGAGTATAGCTCCCTTAAAGTGAAAATCTGCCACCAACCATTGTGTTCTTGTGTTTCTAATATTCCGGCTGCCTCACTTTCCAGCCAGTTCCCATTCCAGGTCAGATAACCATCTTCGACCGCATCGTTACTAAACATCAGGTCAATTATCTAGCCTGTCATATAGTCTTTGGATTTGTATTCATATGTGGAACAGAATCAGGTAAATTTCAGATATTTTAAGTCGAATATGTATAATTTTGTATATTAATCTATACCTACATGCTATACATACATACCTATGCTAGTATTCTTTATTTTTTTTCAAACAATATAGAATCAGAAATGGTGACATGATGACCATTTTTTTGAATGGTTAAAAGAGGCTATATTCTATTCTATTATAGAGGACAGTGAAGATAAGCTTTTGTCTGATCTTAAATCAATCCTGATTCTTGATAAGACTTACATTTAGTGCTTTGACAATAATAACCTTTTCTTATGTTTCTTATCCAATTTGTATTAAAAATCATATTGATCTGTTGAGTTTGACCGCAATGTCAGTTGATGTTCAGCTGAGGTGCGGATGAAATTATTGATAGCACCAGTGTCTATATGTCGGTGATAACAGGAGTAAATCTTGGCCTTTGTTTAGAGTGGTGGTAGCCCTTCAAACAAGATAAGTTGACCATAACATCACCATCATATCTCGAACTAAGGCAGATTAGCACAGAACCAAGACAGATGGCAGGTATCATAGCAAGAGAAAGGCTTAGCCTAACAAACCCAACAAACACTTTAAAAAGTATGTTCATGCCACTAATATTATAAATGTGAAAGTTTGGATGGATGCATGTTTGTTACTCTTTCACTACTCAATGGATTTGGATGAAATATGGTATGAAGGTAGCTGAGACCCTGGATTAACACATAGGCTACTTTTTATCTCAAAAACATGTAGCGGGTAACACCGCGGGGCGCAACTAGTAATATATTATTTATTGGTAAGTTTATAGAAGTAAAACAGGTATTTGTGTATATTTGTTATTAATGCATAAGAATGCATGGACAATCGGTTGTATGCTAAGAAGTTTGCTTATAAACATATTTATTATGAAAATCAGAATAGATTTTCAAATTGTAGGAATATATACATCTATATATCACTTAATATAAAGTTATAGTATTCTACAACTGAGATAATATTAATTCTGATTATGAAATACTGATAAATTGTGATCACGTTCAGTAGTGAATTTTAAACTGCCACCTATATATAAAATACATGCAGGCACTAAATGTTAACAAGTAATCACAAAGGAGCAACAAAAGTAAGATACAAAGATATTAAACTGTCTGTACAGATGTAGACAGGGTGTCAAACGTGATTTCACCTGCTTGTGTATGTACTTGATATCTTAAAATGAAAAGTGCAGGCATGTATTTGTCTACTGTTACAATTATCATAGAAGCCAAGAGTCTTATAGACTGAATCTAGAGCAGCATTAGTCAAATCAAATCCATCACATCAAATTTGGTTAGGCAGCGATGGGAACACAGGTAATGAAGGTAAGCGTTGCCTCAAATGTAGGTTTCAACACAAGTGCAGGTTATTTTAGTTACCCCTAAATTAACCTGCACTTGTGTCGCAAGTTTTAGACAATTTTGTAAAATTTTAGTATTATTAGAATACTAGAACTTGAAATTGATTATTATGTAGCACAAGAATAAATAATTCATTTTATTTAAAATTCAGAACTAGGACAAACATAAACAACAAGTTGGTAGATATCATAGATTTATTAGGATATAGGTACATATCTATTCTGAGCTTTGATATTGGCCTCTGAAGAATGAAATATGCGGCACTCCCGGATAGCTGTTGTTGTTGTTGATGATGATGATGATGAACAGGTAAAAATTACAGATTGGTAACACTCTTCTTGTAAAATCAATATCCCCCTTTCAATAAATAAAATGTATATATTGATACTTTTTAAATCTGTGATTTCAGCTTAGGTAAAAGAAACTAAGTATCCATCCATTATTTTCAATAACACCAAAAAAATTAGGTAAGTTAGTGTTAGTTAAATTTTAAACTGTGCCTCGAAAATTGATACCATTCAATTGTACATACTACTTTTTTTGCGACATATGGAGTCTTAATTTGTTCTTCAATAGCTTGACAGAAAAGTTAGCGTGTTTTACGAGCAAAGTTTCAGTTAGTATCTAATCAGATATCATTAAAGTTGTTAGTACACCACAAATTAATCGGCAATAATATTCATTTATAATGAAAATAATTAAAATAGGTGCCAACTTATTAAGCTTAGTATCATTAATCAATAAAAACAACAGTTACAATTGTTTAACTAAAAGCTACACAAAAACACATTTAAAAACAAAGTATTAAATATATGCCTACAAACATTTATTTCAAAGAAACTACTAGTATCTGTATACAAACATTACAAGTATTATGTTAAATAAATATAGTTAGATGTATTTACACAAACCTATACTTATATCCCTCAGAAAAAAAAACAAAGTAATATGATACACTTATCAAACAATGAAGTACCTACATATCTATTTTTTTTTTTAATCTACTCAGTAACAAAAGCCACACTATCATGTTGAACAAACATAATAACTGTATCGCACCAAAAAAAATTAAAATAAACAAAGCAATACCATACATTCCAACTAATGATCTATTTACAAACCTTAAATAAAAGCTAACTAATAAAGTAAGTAGTTCTGAAAATAACTTTTGTATCAGAATTTGCATTCAAGAAATAAGGAGTTTATATAAACTGAATTTGGATGCATGCGTCGTGTAGGGAGCTATACCTGCTTTTTACATGTAAATTCTAAACACTGATTTGGAACATCAGTCGGTTAGTAATGCAATATGCAGACTAATCTTGTAGATGTATATGTCTTACCAATGGCCCCCTTCTAACAACCATCACTCAATTTTTTTTTTAATTAAGTCGTAGTATATAGATCTCATTATTTTGTCTAACTATTTTGTTGCCATCAATTATTTGTACACCTTTTCAGGTATAACATGAAGATCATTTAATTAAGTTACGGACATACATATTACTCGTGTTATGACAAATAAATATATCTTTATCTTTATATCAAAAATTTAGCTTTATATTATAGTATGTTGTAAAATAAGGTTTCTTTTATTATAGGTAACTTGGATAAAATCACTGAGTTGACAAGCATTGGAAGAATTCTGTTATGCAAACTCAATAAGATTCTGCCCCAAATTATCAGTATACAGTATTGACAGAATTTCAAGGAGATGAAATCATTAGATACTGTAAAATATGGTGGGTGGTAGGCAATAAATATTGTTCAAACATTTTTACTCAAGTTATTTTGAATGTCTATCTTTGGGTATCATCAGGCATCCATCATACCTTTGGGGTGAACTGACATTGACAATAGGAATAACTACTCGGTCTGCACAAATGAGAACTTGCACACTAAATTAATTCACTTTTCCATTTTCTTCTCTATTTGATACTCAAAGATTCCTCTACATTCCCGGGTTCATGTCATTTTGGACATCTAAACTGTGTGATGTTAATACTGATCATAAACTACCATTCCGATAAAGTCGAAAACTTTGCTGTACCACCTTTCTAACAAAAAAAAACAATTGAAATCAGACAACGCAAAGCATTATAGCTAAGTAAACATTTTGAAGTGTAAACAGTTGAGGGGTCTCACAGGTACTATGCTGAGTTTAGAGATTACTTATTTTTTTTGACCGTACTCTGCCTGATTTTAAGCAGTAGTGTGGTCTAAGATGAAGCACTCTTACCTATAAGAAACCTATTTACTCTAGATTTGAAGACACCCATATTGTACCTAACGGGGAACACAGACTCCGGCAGAGAGTATTTTTAAGCACCTACCTCATAGTATATACTATAATCATACCAAGTTTTATTTAAACCCGTTCAGTAGTTTCATTGTGATGCTCAGACAGACAATTCTTTTATTGCTTGTGTCTTTAAATAGAAGTACCATCAAAATATTTTTTTTAAATAGGTCAAATTATATAGACTGATTTTTTAAAAATATTTTCAGTGTATGGGGCGTTCTACTTTTCTACCGACAATCTGAGTGATAAATTTTTAGATTTCAAAAAAAAATAAAAGTGTAATTCTTCAAAAAAATGTATTTTTACATTATTGTCCAGTTATCGAAGATTTCAGATATGTATAGTGCATCGAAGTTTTGTTATTTACTTTTTATTTATTTTAAGTTTTATCGGAATAGTTGGAAAAAATAAACACCTCTGTCACAAACTAATATATTTATTAATTATTATGTCAAATCAAATTTACAGTTTTTTTAACTTGGCATAACTAGAATACAAGCATTTATTATTATCGAACACGATTTATCCCAATTCTTGTTACAAATATAATATAAAAAATGACATTTAATACCACTCTGTCACATTTTTGCTCATTAAGACAACAAACTTTGAAATATTTTGCAAATAATTGAAATAAACATAGCTGAAATTCTGTTACTACCTTTTATGGTCAATATATAATAATATAATACGTTATTTTAGTGTATATGTTTTCAATAAACTGAACATATGCTGCTTTAATGCTTAATTACAAGGGGGACAAAATTGTGCTAGAGTATGACAGAATGGTAGATATTAATAGGCCAACATTTAAACTTAATCCTTTAAGGTTTTGAAAGTTTTTAAAAAGGATAACAAAACATAAGGCTTCTCTTACAATGCTACATAAGATATTATTTCTTGGTATAATCATTATTTGGTGCACGTAAAATCAGACTAATCTTTTCTTTTCTCTTATTCGACTTTTCAAATACTTCTATAACACGCCTTCCTCTTTTAACCGTAATCATTTTTATCAAGTTTTCAAACATCACATCTGATACATCTGATTTTACTAATTTAAATATTTTGTCAGTGTCAACAACAGTTTTATAAAATATCACCTGAACATCTCCATCTGCATCCACACAACTTTTTTCAACTCCTAAGTAGGTGTACTCCACTTAGTTTCTACTGGGTACTTTTACTGACATAATACCATTTTTTATTAATAATGGGTCTCCAGATAGGTCACATGAAGCACCTGGTTTTATGTGCACAGGTTTTTTCTGATTAACGAGAGGCTGAAGAGGCTGATCATCTTCTGAAGTAGTAATACTACTTCATAAGATGAAGATGATACAATGTTATACAACAGTCTCATAAAATCTCTTTGTAGGAGCTCTAATTATTATGTTGTTTATTTATATCAGCCAATGGTTCTTTTTAATCTGAGGTTGGGCTTAACTACCTACCTAGCTTTACTTTTATAAAGAGCAACTTAATAAAAATAAAGCTAGCAAATAATATTTGTTGTGCAGCATTTTTTTATTACCAAAGTCTCTTGAAACAGTTGAAGTTTTAGTCCCGAACGGTTAATTGTTGTGTCTTGTAGGAAAGGATAGGATTGTTTTGGAGCAGTGTTTCATTTTGTTTTTGTTTTTAATGTTTTTGTAATGTTCCTTAATGGCATTTGTCAAAATACTATATGTATTTTCTTTTTTCTTCTTTATTCGGCGCTTTTAAATTTATCTTAATTTTTTGGTTTGGGTATATTATGTAATAAGCTGTCTTCTTTAATTTTTTTGGCGATGAAGTCTTTCCTTGTATTTTCGTATTTTTCTATAATTAATTTTACATGGCCTTGAAGTTTCATATTTTGCCTATAAATTTTCGATCTGTCTCGGCTAACTCTTTCTCTTCCCCTTGCTCTAGCAGCGGATGAGGTTGGAGTTAGTGAACGAGATCTAGGAATTAAAGGAGTAACCTGGGGTTTGAAGGAACAGGTGTGGAAGTCGAGTATTCATTAGAACGTTCTGCAAAGCTTTCTGTTGTTCTCTTTTTGTTTCTAACTTGCCATTTTATTTTCATTTGTCTGTGTACTCTTGGTGTCAGATCTTTGACTAGCTTTTTGCAAGCATGGTATCTTTCTAAGTCTTATCATTTCACTTCTACGACTTTTTCAGGGTCCTGTTTCCTTTTTTCACGACAACGTCACTGCTTTTCCGTCGCAGATAACGCTATTATTTAATTACCCTGATGATAATACCTTAAATGAATAAAATAATTGATAATGTAATATATAGAATACAAAAGATATCAATTAACTATTGTGAAAATCAATTACGGCAAAGTTTCTGACAAAAAATACCACTCCGTCACGAGCTATACTACTCCCGTCACAGCTATTTTGTGACAGAGGTGCCTCGTGACAGAGGTGTAAAATAACAGTGTTCGAGGATTTCAACGTTCATAAAATTACAAATTGTTCGTAAAAGTGAGTAAATATGACAGATATACTGGGAAATAATAATATTACGTAAATAAATGGGAATTACAATAATATTTTAAAGTAGTAACTTACGTGACAGAGCGGTCGCCGAATAAACACACGCACCTCTAGTTCACTACCAGCGGGCGCCTAACTCGGCTCGCTCCAGGGTGGGGTCTCAAGGCTTAAAGCCGAGAGGAGAAGGAAACCGTGCTGTTGTTTAGTGTTGAAGATCAAACAGCTAAGGCGTGTTTTTTGTTTTGCGAAATGCGTGACGGAAGATAGCAAGAAAAAACATATGCAGCCGTACCCAAGGATAAAATATTTTTTTGCTTAATAGTATGAACCTTTACGTTTATTATATTTTTATTAATCTAAAGACAATATTTCAGCATTTCAATAAATAATTTTATATTATAGGGTCCTATATGATTTTTTTAAGCGACATCATTTTGTAACATTAGGCAGCGTAAAGGGACACGCTTTATTTGTATGTAAAACACCTCTGTCACACGTTTCGAATACTATGTCACAATAATTTTGTAAAAAGCAAAAACAATAAAAACGGGATTTTAGTGTTATTATAATGACTATATGGTCCAAAAAATCTTGTGACAATAAAATTTGAGAAACTGCAATTTAGGACGGATACAGATTTTTTTTTCCTGAGGAGACACGTCATTGTCGGTAGAAAAGTAGAACGCCCCGTATATAATTTGTCCTCCACCAATTCTATTATAAGTATCGAGTTACATTTTCAGTAACAAGACATTATTTCTGTTATGTCTACAGAACATGCTGTTATGGCTAAATAAACAAAATATAGCATAACAATGTAATCTAAGCTGGTATCTTATAGTGATTTCATTTCATTGAATTAGTGATATAATTATGAAACCACCAAATATCCTGTTTGTTGAATAACTCTACAAACTAAATTAAATCCAATCTTTTCCAAAGTAGAACTTTTTAAATTGAATCCATTTTTCCAAAGTACCTACTGTTTAATTTGGAAAGAATAGTCTATATTACTGAAATTATATTTTTTTAATGTTTTACACACATGAGACAAAGTTATAGATTGACTTGACATTAAATTTAGGTCTGCAATGGGAAATGTCCTGAATACTGAAAATGCATGCAGATTTGCAATGTTTGGCTCAAATACTGTTCATTCAATTTCCAAACATACTTGTAGTCTTTGGTGCATAGATTTTATTTATTTGTTTATCTTGCCATTACATGTAAATTTTTGGACAAGGTTATGTTTCATGAAAGTGAATAAAGAATAATAATAGTTGTCAAGTGATATAGGCAAAGAGTGCTTGCCTTTAGGCATATTTATCATGTTACTTGACCGTTTTCTACAGTATGAACATTGTCCACATCCTCCTATGTCTTAGTTCTATCTAGGATCTAATCCATCTAAACCAATGATTGCTGTAACGCAAATTTACAAAACTCTGTATGTTAATAGAAAAAAGGTACCTTTACAATTTTGATTTCTAATAATAAATACTAGAAATTTCTGGCACATTTAATGTTTGGTGTGCAATAAACCAGTGTAAATGTAAGTCATATTGCAATGTGTGATGATGTTACTGACCTGATGCAGGGCAGTGAGTCCGTCGACATTGGCGGTGTTGATGTCGGACCCCGTCTGCAGCAGCCGGTGTACTTCGTCCTTGTCTCCAGCAGTACAAGCAGCCAGAAACACAATGCCCGGTGAGAACTTGATACGAGACCCGCGTTTCGGCAATGTACTCTGCTTGTTTGTGTCCGACTCCTCCCATCTCTTCAACTGCTCGGCCCGCTTGAATAGCGCCGAGGACGATCTGTTATCCGTCATTGTCACTCTCGAACGACCACTTGGCACTCAATATGAACCCTACCCGCACTTTTCACCCAGCATAGATTGTTTTTACGACATCCAGTGTACAAAAGCCGAGTCCATAACTTGATCGCCAAAAAAGGAAACATGAAAGAGGAAACCTTCCAGGGAGGCTGATATTCAACAACTTTCTTTCATGCGATAATTGTCCTGTTCACTTGATTTTTAACCACACCACATTCGGACACTGATTCTAGGTACATAACATAACCAATAAACTATACATTTAGCGTGGCAGCCATTACGAGAATAAATTTTTACAGCTAACTAAAGTACCTATGCACATGTAAAGCAAAAAGAAAAACTAGGCAGGAATTGAGAATGACGGCAGAATGAATTTGCTCAGCGACACCTAGCGGAAATAGGGCTTGAACATTCAGTTTTGTGTTGCCATTATCAATATTTCATATTTTTCTTCTTTTTTCTATTTGGCGTCGCAGTTGTGTATTTACCGGCGTTCATCATTTCAATTTTTTCACATATATCATGAAAAATCAAACTAGAATAAGTATAAATACAGCCTTCGAGTAGACAACCAAATATTTATCTGAGCATACTACCAATATAAGGAAATATAAATATATCTCTAATATTGTTTTAGCGGTCGCATCGGATCCAAGTTTCGCAAGCTTGCAGATTCTACTTTCTAATAAATTATTATCAGAACCTGTTGGGGTTGCTCTGTTTTACGTATTTGAAAAAATGTCCTTTTTATTCTATTAAACACTTTATTTTTTTTGACCGACATATTTCTTTTTGTAACCCTATTGAGATATTATCTTTGATCTAGAATGTATATTCTTAATCGAAGAAATTACTTTCCTTTCTTTGAGCAGTCATAAAAAAAACAAGTTTTGGAAAATAATATAATGCGACGCCAAAACGCTATTAAAAATCTTTTAAACACGCTTCACATTGCTCGTGATCGTTTTTTTTTTTTTTTTTTCTTTAGTTTTGGCGTCGCGTTTTAGCATTTGCCAGTGTCAAGTATTTATATAGTTTCAAGTTTCAAAAGATAAATAAGTGTCTCTGAATCTGAATTTGATTATTCATCTGATTTTTTTTAAAATTAGTTTTTTTTACTTCTGACTAGGCATGCGTTAGGCCTCGATCTCGCCTGGTGGAAAGCGACGATGTGGCCGAAGATAGAGCACGTTTGCCTAGGAAATACCTTAGTATTCATATTTTTCTTGAACAATGACTGGTTGTACTTAGTTGGAAACGCTGGTAACGAGTTCCACACATCAGCAGATGTATCGATTGCATGGGTGATTATTTGATTAATAGAAATAAAAACTGTACAAACATTCGTTTGATTTTTTCATAAGAATAACAGCAATTTCTTTCTTTAAAGATCTAATATATAATAGCCGAACTTAATTTTTATTTAGACAAACGAGATGGGGTTGTAAGCGCATATCAAAAATACACAAACACAAAATACGACGTCTTATTTGACAAAGTTTGTTTTTTTTCAGCGATGTGTTTTATTTCTTCGCTGTATTCTGACATTTTCATTTATTTTTATTGCTAGTAATATGGTAAAACTGTACAATTTAAACTAAATATTTGGTATATGAATGATAATAATAAACATTAAGATTGATTTACGTATCACAAGCGTTTAAATCATCCTCTACATTTCGTTTCACTTTCAGTTATAGGGCGAACTGTTAGCTGTCCATAGGCGGTCATGCGACATGACATGCGTTTACGACAATCATAATGCTGCATGATCAACCAAAAAATCAAATCTATAGTTAAACCATTCATTTATATCGCACTTGCAATCCAGTTTGAGTATAGTGCAGTATTCTTTAAACAGCATCTCGTTACTTCGACATGCCCCGATCTAAACGATAATGCGTACATGTCAGTCATAACTTGTAGGATAGAAAATAAACAGGAATATCAATCAACTACCAGCACGTAGTTTGCATATCATTCACATGTCATGCGTGCATGACAGTACGTAACGCATGTCATGCCACATGACCGTCTAGGGACGAGTCTGTGATCACGCATTCGGACTTTGATCAACTTTGACGAAGAATTCACTGAAGCGACTTCGCGAGCAGTGTGGAGCCGCTATTAACGTCCTGAGTTTGTCTGTGAAAAGACAAAAAAAGATTTGATTTCAATGTCGTGTCTATGTTTAATGGAGTGAATTGAAAATTCGACATCACAAAACTTTTGCTTCACAGCTTACATGACTGATTTTCACTTCGTCCAGTATTGTCTTTAATCAAAATTAACTGTTTAAAATGGCCAATATAGCAGCGAAACGCATCAAAAGAGAATTCAAGGAGGTCATGAAGAGCGAAGAGGTAAGAAAACATGATATTTATAGTCTTACTATCTTCAAAACATACACCTAGACTTCAGCGGTTACTTGCATTTTTACTATGTGGTATTTCTTTAAAGAATATGCATAGGAATAATTCAAAACGAACATAACCTACCCTAACCTTTCGTCTAAAAGTAATAATATAAATTTTGATATATTCATGCATGATTCAGCACTAGTCAAGATTTACATATTGTCTTCGCATACGGTACATACTGTATCATTTATAGACTTTGTTCTGGGCGCGAAAACAGATTGATGTTTTTGATCATTTTTTTTTCGTCTGTGGGTTAACCATATTCATAAGACCTTTACGTAATTATCTAATTGAAAGTGGCGGTAATAAGGCTGCACTGACGTCACGCTTGTGGTGTTTGGAAAATTGTGCCCTACTAGCCTATCCAAATCAACCAAGCTCCTTGAAATAATGGAATAATAATATTTTGAGGGTACCTACACATTTTGTCTGAAAATGTATCCACTTAGTTCTGATATTAATGCATAATGTTTGAGCCAAGTAATAACAAATTTATTTACATTATTTTAGCTTTATTCTCTTAGCAGAGTGGAGGTTTCTGCATATAAAACTACACTTGTGCTGAATCACTTCGGAAAGGTCATGATTGTAACAAATGAAACCTAAAGGACCAGCAATACTTGACTGCGGCACATCTCAATTATTTGCTTTTTACAATTGGTTACTGGTTACGTTTATGACCGGGTTTTAATTGCACACAAAATACTATGAAATTAGAGTTTTTTTTAACCTAAACTTTCAACAAACGACTCGTTTTAAAAAGTACAGATACTAGGGACTACTGTATTGGAATTGAATTTATCTTAAAGTAATGGTATTTTGAAGTATTGAGTACAACCACTTAGATATTAACTCTATCCATTCTAGTGCTCCTCTAAAGCCATACATTTCTAGTTTGTTAAACTGTTCCGAATTTAATATGTCATGCTATATCAGAAAACTAGCAATTAAATGAACCTTTCAAATATTTTAGACATGACGGGAATTAGTGTTTGGAACAGTAAATACTTGTTCATGTCATCTTTAGCAAATTATTTTTATTTCTTTATATATTGTGAGGAATATCACATGGGTATATCATTGGTAATATCAATATACTAAAAAAAATGTTAAATAAATTAACTACCTTCTTTTTTTTGTTTTATGTTTAATGATCTTTTGTAAATAAAAATGTAGGTAAGTATAACACCTTAGATATTATCTGTAATGTTGTACCTGTCATGATAAATAAATAATTTTTGAATTTGAATCTTTTCAGGATGACTATACTTTCTATTGTTTGCAATTAACATTAAATACTTGTCGATTGATAATTTTGCTTGTTGCCTTTAACCCACTTGTTACGGAATAGGGTTATTGTGTCCAATTGGAATGTAATTTGGATATGTGTTTAATTCGATGCTCTAAGGGACAGTAAAAATAAAATAAAAAATATTGCACTTTTGGAAAACCCGGAAAATGGTGTTCTTTTAAAAGACCAATAGTAATATGCCCTACCTATTCCTTAGTGTTCGTGAAAGAAAATAACAAAAGATGTAAAGTTAATTATTTTACACAAATGATCATGTTACTCCTTTTTATGATTGTAATATTATTTTCAAAACATTTATTTGGGTGCAACGTGACGTCACAAACCAAATCTTTTTTTTTTAAATTAGTGTAGCTGTTTTTCTTGGTAAATATGAAAAAAATATGACAGTTATTGTTGTTGTTTATGGTTGACAGGCTAGGTGTTTGACCACAGCTCACCTGATTTTAAGTGAAGGCGTGGTCGAAGACGGTAAAGCACACCTAGCCTGGAATCGAATTGGCTTTTAAGTGAGGCTGCCGGCACACCGTTAGACGCTTGGCGGCAGATTTTCAACTAGAGGGTGGTAGCTAGCCAGTCGAGTACTAGAAGGGTACCACCATGCTATGGTTTCCTCACGATGTTTTCCTTCACCGGCAGCTCAAGCTCATTGTTGGGTTTTGAACCTACGCCCTTCGGCATGCGAACCTACCGCGCTAACCACTGAGCTATCATCGCTATCAAAATCCTCGTCATACCGAGAGTTTTGGGTAAAACTTTTTATGTACGATCTAGCTTTCTACTTTCAGTACTGCGAAAAGTTTCTAGAAGCAACAATGCAATGCTCCTCTGGAATTGCAACTGATCCGGTTCCCCTTTCATCAATCGATTATAGCTGCCAAGCATTGTGGATGGCCATGCCTAGACAATGGCAAATCAAAGGAAAATACTATTTTTTCCTGTTCTGTATAAACCAATATTTTGTTTAGTCTGATCTATCTAGCTTGTAAATTTGTGTTATCAAAAGTGTAATGTGTAAATGTAAAGCTATCTCTTGAGCTCATATTGAAAACTAGTGGTATCTCAAAATCAGCAGCGTTTTCTCAATACCACTAATTTTCTGGGTACTACAACGTCATCATTGAATTAGAAAAGTCCTATGAAACACTTTATTTCATGAGATGTTATGTTCCCAATTCTATTCTTCTAAGTCATGTATCTGTTTGTATGTTCTACTAACAAATTTGTAATTTTGGTATTGAAAATTTGATCAAAATAATAAAGTTCATTTTGTTTCTTTGATGCTTGCCTAAAAACTAAAAGTGGGGTGAATATCTCGTATGATTCAATTATAGCTTTTAATTTTTGATATGGTCTGAGTTGAGGTATGTGATGATGTAGATAATATGAATCATACATCTGATATATTATAGTAACGAATTTGCGCCGGGATTCTCAGTTGACTACCCGGTATGGTTGGATACTCTATTCAATTATCAGATTTTCATCTCCATGAACCTCATTGGTGACGTCATCGTTACATTTTTCGAAAGGAAAAACTGTTATACTATCGGGAATGTGTATATGTATGTTTTCATCAATTTTTAGTTATTCGATTATTGTATGAAGTCGAGACTTCCACCCTTTCAATCTTATAATCAGTAGTAGTAGATTTTACTACTGGGCTTTATAAAGAACATCATAAATAATTGCTTACAAAAGTTATAATTACATCAATTATTAACAACATTTTTATCGTAGTGCATAAATGCCAGTCCGAACTTGTGTTATTCAGTATTTAAATACTTAAAAATGTAATAATAATATAATAAGTTACTTCATAACATCCACAATTAAATGCACGCATAATAACCGCTCTAATATTTAGTAATAATTTTATACCAATGCACTCACAATACTTGAATTGTATTGCCCCACATTTCAACTTTAATATATTGTCAACAAACATTGTTTACATTACCCCTATCAATCACAGGATTTTTGTTTAAGTACCGTCCTTTTAAACGAACGCTAGTAACAAGTGGGTTAAATTAATTTCCATGCAGCATTACAAATTATTGTAGCATTTATAACATTATTTTAAGCATTATTCATTTCTTGGGCTAAAGATATAATTTATTTTGTAAATGATGTTTTACTATATCATTTTTGTTGCCATTCCTTAGTAACTATGCCAGTAGTAGAGCTAAATTAACAAGAATAAGAACTTGTTTAGGAGGCTGTTCATTTGAGAACCTCCTTTTTGCTTGTGTAGGGTGGGCGTAGAAGGTGGTAAGTCCTTGGACACGTGCACCATTGTCCCCCTAATCATAATACAGTCATATAATATTGGATCTATAATATGTATACAATTTCCACCACATTTTTTATTAGGCCTAGAAAATGAAGATATAAGTTTGCAGTTTCTGAAGTCAATATTAGGGTCAGTGCCCCGTTTTACATAGTTTCTTTCCCTCTTCCAGCTGTAACTTTATTTGGTAGTATAATACATTTGGGTTCATTTTGTACAGGTATTGTTTCACTGCAGTTTTCTTCCATTTTCTACGTTTGATATAATCAATTTCAATGTTTAACTTTTTATAATAGCCATAAATTATAATAGTTTTACTCGTAATAAGTAATTCATTTAGGATAACATTATTAGGTTTTATAGATAAATAACATTTATTATGTAAGTATTAAAAAAATCTTGCTTTTTCGGAAAATCGTGGCCATCCAGCATCAGCTGTTAAAAGCGGGCCTTCCCCGCCCTGTGCGCCGGCAGGCCCCAGGTATGTTACACTGGCTTACAGCAACTTTAAAATATTGACCATTCATAAGAAAGTTGTATAAATTAAAATTAAATAGACCACTGCTGCATGCAAGGTGCAATAAACTTACTGGAATATGCTTTACAACTATAGCTATTTAACAATTACCAGATGGCTGGAGGTGCTATAAAGCTGGAGCTACTGAACGAGAGCTGGACAGAGCTGCAGGGCCAGATCCTCGGACCCTCTGACACACCATATGAAGGTGGTCGCTTCCTACTCGAGATCAAAGTTCCCGAAACATATCCTTTCAATCCGCCAAAGGTGAGCATAATTATCTTTACTAATCTATTAGTTTGTTCACTTCTAAAATTGGGCACTAACAATAATTATAAGACATCAGTAAAATACACAACTGTTGTACATATTATAAAGGACCTAGCCTTCTATCTCAGAAATGAAACTAAAATAAGGTTTTTAAAACTTGGTTTCTTTACTTTTACGATAAGACTAACTACTAATCGAGATGGCCGTGGTGACGAGTATCTGTATCTACCCCCATATCGCTTCGGTGTCAATAACGCATGTCAAGTTTTTTTTTTTTTTTTAATGTAAAAGTTATGGGACGACCGAGGCGCTCTCCTGATGGTAAGAGATAACGCCTGTCCATGACCATTGCAGCGATATACAGAACTTTGAGTAACAAAACAACGTCCAGGGCATCGCTGCTTTGGCGCTCATTACTTTGAGACTAGTTGGTTAGTCTCACAGCCCAGTAATTTCGCTAGCTGCAGTACCCTTCAAACCGGAACACAGTAATGTTTGCACACTACTGCTTGGCGGCAGAATATCTGGTACTGCGGTGGTACCTACCTAGACGACCTCCTGCTAAGGAAATCTACCACCAAGTGTATCGAGTATCTTACAATATAGTCAACAGATGCGTGAACAGTACACAATATTTTTTTCTCTATCTATCGTTGTTTGTAAACCTCTGTAAACGTAGGTATCAAGACAATTAAAAAAAAACTGAATTGTTCCAGTTGTCCTCTAGTTATGTGCTTTATTGGATATTGATTTTTTTACATTTAGTGCATAACTTGAGAAGAAATAAATTTAGCTGATACTTTGTATGAGGTTTATATGTTTATAGATACGCAAGGGCAGTAGTATACACTAAGAGGCTAGGCGATGCCGTGCACTGGGACCCTCGAGCTCGGATGGCCTCGCTGAGCCTGACCACCAAGCGACCCGAACTTGCTATAATTATTTCTCCCATATTTAAAACAGAGGCGGCGTAAGGCGTGGGCCACTGCCTACAGCCTCGCTGTTCCCTGTTCGCTTTACGTTACACTATTGTCAATAGGATTGCAACAATAGAAGCAATGGACAGCGAACAATGAATGGAACAGTAGTTCGAAGACAAATGGGTTTCGCGAAATTTAACTTGCCCACATCAAATTAAAGTCTTGCCCCGTCACTGATTTAAAATGTATGACGAACAGGTTGTAACGCAATTGCAATTATTATGGCGAGTTGCCATAGATAGTTGAAAGAAAATCAAGCTTGCAGGGATTTGCTCTAAATTCTTTCTGTTGTTAGTGTTGCCAATTTTATTGAAAAGTTGTATTACTTAGTATTGAAAAGTAATAAAACGTATAAGTATAGAAAGGGCCCTCGTTTTTGCAACAGGACCTTCGTATAAGCAGCTACTCCACTGTCAGCTAGTACACAATAGATAGTTGCTAATCAACGATATTGTCACCGTCGCGGGTTGAACCTGGACCAGATTGGCACAGGACCGAGGCAGATGACATGTAAAGAGAGAGGCCTATACCCAGCAGTTGGAAAGAAGGCTGTGGATGATGATGATGAATCAACATAATGCCAGCAACCGAGTGGCGCTCAACTCCATAGCAAAGTATCGTACTTTTATAGTTGTGCCATTTGTCCGTCCTGTGGGTACATTTTGTCCAAGTACTCATTAATTAGCCTTAAAACATCATAATGTAAACATTTAACGGGCCAGTGTCTCCTACAAAAACTTTCTGGGCTGCGATAATACGTTGAAAATCTGCTGCCAAGCACCTAATGGTGTTTCGGCAGCCTCACTTAACATGTGTTTACCATCTTAAAACACAAAAACAAACAACTTACCAGTCTACCAGTCACCAGAAAGGCTGCCTATCTATAGGTATATGTTTTCCGAGTGTTCGAGTCGAGTTGCGTCACTAGTATCTGCATCTGGCTCAGTATCAGAATATGTAATTGGAATATTTTTCCATATCGCGTACATATTTGGCGGCCCGTGTTCCAGATCCGGTTTATGACGAAGATCTGGCACCCGAACGTGTCGTCGGTGACTGGCGCCATCTGCCTGGACATCCTGAAGGACCAGTGGGCGGCGGCGCTGACGCTGCGCACGGTGCTGCTATCGATCCAGGCGCTGCTGTCGGCCGCCGAGCCCAATGACCCGCAGGACGCGGTCGTCGCCAAGCAGTACAAGGAGAAACAGGCGATGTTCCAGATGACGGCGCGCCACTGGAGCAACGTGTACGCGAGCGCGGCCGCGCGCTGCCCCGACTGCGACTCCAAGGTGCAGCGGCTCACCGACATGGGCGTGGAGGAGCACCGCGCGCGCGTGGCGCTCTCCACCTACGACTGGGAGCTGGAGCGCGCCACCGAGAACCTCTTCAGTTAGCACGCGGCGCGGCCGTTCGCCCCGCTCCCGCTCCCCTTTTTCCTCTGATACCTTGTTACATACAATATCATATAAATTCGTCTTCCAGCTAAAGGAAGTATTCCACTTTGTTGAACACGTAATTTCGTTCTGTTAGCCCGAGCGGCCGGTTCTCGGTCTCGCTCTGTGTTTACGAGGCGCCCGCAGTACCTACGTGGTGTTATACAAAATCAAATTATGGTGTCGCGTTAGTACGAGTACTATGTGTAGTAGGTCGTGCAGACAGGGCGGGCGCGCCCCGGGACCGCGCGCCGCGCTGCACGGCCGGGTGCTGTGCAATGTTCATTGTTCACGTTATATAATATCACTATGAATGGGGATAAGAAGTAGACAATTGATATAATTTAATGTAAACTTACATTTTTGAGTATCGGAGTTTTATTGGGTGTTATCGTGCTGAGGCTGCGCTAGTATCCTAGCTAAATAGGTTTATTTACTATATTTCATTTATGTTAAACGTAGAATATGCTTTTTTTTTACATATAAATAAATTACATTTTCGGATGTTTCTTTGTTCTTCTCTTTGGCTGTTAATTTTCATTTTCCTGTACCGCGCCCGCGTATTTAGGACAACCAAACAAAAATGTATAAACCTGTCGAGCTATTTTCAAGCTTTTGAGAGTCTAACGTTCGGCTATAAACTTCGACTACCGTAAGGTAGTGGAAGTATGTAAAATCTCACCTATTACACAGTATATTGTACAGTAGGTACTTTCAAGTATTATAAATTGTCAGACGTGCTGAATCACGCAAAAATGGATGAAATTCACACACAGATGGGTTATTACCTGTATTCGTATAGGATACTTTTTTTTTCAATTTATTTTAAGGCTACATTAAAAACACAATCTACGACGTATTCACTTGAAATGTGGTTTAAGTAGATGTGCCTCATGGCAAATTGTTCTGTGATAAAAGGTATTCTTTATATCTAAACATACTTATAATAAAATTGTAAACGAGCAGTTTCTGTAGGTACTATTAAAAATCGACAGATGTATCGTGACCCGTAATATTTAGTGTTTAATTCCGGTCGGTACTCCAACAAAAAGTTTTGTTCGTTTCTCATCCGTACGGCCAAGGAATGGAACAAGCTGCCGGATTTCATGTTTTCTGATAGGTATAAATCTAGATCTTTTCAAAGTGTAGTGTGAATAGGTATCTTCTAAGTCTGCGTGCTTCATCTTCGACCACATCGTCGCTTACCACCAGGCGTGTTAATGATCAATTCGGACTTATCCGTATTAAAAAAAAAGTTGCTTGAAATTATACTCGCTATTCTATAAACGCACTTCGGTCGATTTTGCTGAAACAAATTCATCCTTACCGGACTTCCACGCGGGCGGAGTCGCGGGAACAGCTAGTACCTAAGTAAATATTATTAAAAGTAAGTATCTAATAAAATGGCACAAATGCCATGACGAATGTAGATAACTGTTAGCTTTGCGTCATAATTGTAACTTTTAGTTTTAGAGGTCTGTACTAGCAATAAATATTTGAGTGAGTTCATTAGTGAAAGCTGAAATTGTAAGAGAACGCGGGTTCAGCAGAATGAAAAAAATAAGTAGGTAATTTGAAGAAAATTGCCATCGCGCTACGCTCAAAGCTGTTAGTGTGTCTGAATAGCCTCAGTTTGTGTGTATTTTTCGATAACATTATCGAAACATACACACAACAATACTACTTCCCTAGTTATATGCCTTTCCCCTTAGAGTGGGATAGGGACATAGGCAACTGTGACCGAAATATACCTACAAATTTTTTGACTAAATTGAAGTTTCGTTTTCCCTGTTTTCTCCTCTAAAAATTAAGCCTGTAGGTACAATAATTATTATTGCACAAATATTTTGAAGAAGAATGCGTAGGTAGGTATGTCCTACAAGTTTTTTTAACTTAAAAATGTTTCAAATTTTTTTCGTCTGATTATAGTACCATTTATTACGAATTAGTTGATGGAAAAAGGAAATTATAGGGACGTAGCTTTAGCAGACCCTGATTTTATGACAAAAATTTATTGCTCTGTAAGCATTATCCAGGGAGAAAGTAGGAAATACATTTGTATGGAAAAACGCTACAAGCATTCCCTCCAATTCTACAAAAGCTGCCCGTGCCGACCCTTCAACTAGGTGTAGGTATCCGAATGCATAATCGTGCGTTTGCATGTTTGACAGCCCTGTTGACTCATTGGTAGTAGAGTTGCAGGACGTGGGTTCGTTTCCCACCCAGGACAAATATTTTGTGACATGAACACCTCATATAAGATTGGTACCTGCGAAAACTTATGGTAAAGTAACAATTTTGGTTCTATGTGATTGTTAGGTACCTACTATTGCCACTGTCAGTAACCCGACATGACACGTTGATGGTGGATCACAATACCAGAAACTGGCGGCCTTAGGGGGTGGCAAGCAGGGCAACCGCCCGGAGCCTCGCTCTTGCAGGGGTCTCGCGTCCTCATTTCGAGCACTCGAACTCATTTTTTAGTAAAACGGACTCAAAGGAAAAGGGCCTCACAGTTAACTGTCGCCCTGGGCCTCTCAACAGCAAAGGACGCCGCTGACCAGAAAGCAGTAATTCACGTCCATAAGTGATAAATATCGTTACTCACCCGCGAAGGACGTGTAAGATGTACAGAACTATGTACATTATTGGAAAAAATATCCTATTATTATTTGCTCTACGTATGTAAGTTACGAATTTTTTAGGGTTCCGTACCCAAAGGGTGAAAACGGGGCCCTCTGTATCTCAAGAACGGTGTTAGCTAGACAGTTGAAATTTTCACAGATGATGTACTTCTATTGCCGCTATAATAACAAATACTAAAAATAAAATAAAATAAATATTTAAGTGGGGCTCCCATACAACAAACTTGTTTTTTTTTTATAATTAATGGTACGGAACCCTTTGTACGCGAGCCCGACTAACACTTGGCCGGTTTTTATTGTGTGATTTCATTATGACAATATTTTTTATATTGACATTGATCGCCAACATTGACCTCTCCTTTAAGTAGGTACCTATTCATCCACCAACACAAAAAATATCGCAAAATATGCGTGTTACTTAAATAGTTGTAGATGTCTATAGGTATATCTAAATATCACACTACAAAGATTTATAATAATAGACAACAGGGATAAAATAAATAGGTATCTCTGCCGACCATAACTGGCAATAACTGCATTCTGTTAAAACTTATTATCAAGTACCTACCTACCGCCGTGAACAAATCCGAATTGGATCGCCACCTCCTTCAACTTTGCATAGTGTTATAATTTTAAGTAAGAGTGTGTACTTAGGTGGTTCATGGTAATGAGGTGTAATAAGTGCAGTCACCTACACAGTGTCACGTAGGTATACCTAATTTAGGTTTCTATAGGTATCAAGCAATGGTAAATACCTAAGTCGATTCGGTCAATCTTTATTATAATCTCGTTAAGATTATAGTTGGCGTTGCAGCTCTGCGCTCTGGCAATGGAGCAACGGCAGCAGTAGGTATCTACCGTATGTATCTTCTGCGGCTGTAGGTTCGTTGTTTACTGTTTGCCACTTCAAAAACCGGAAGACGCGCTGTCAGCCTCGCTGAGCTGCGAGACAACGCAGGACCGGCATCCGGGGCATAATCTGAAGAGTAAAGTCGCTGTGGTCAAGACATGTGGATGGTGGTGCCCGGCGCCCCGCATAAGTTATCCGGCTGGACTAGTAGACGTGGGACAGGTTGTAGCGCCATCTAGTGGGCCGCCGCCGTACCAAGCGGTGAACACAGCCTGGAAGGCTGCGCGGGCGCGCGGGGCCGCAGGCGCAGCGTCACCAGTCAGCCTCGACGTTGCTTCGTGGCCGGTGATCGCGCGCGCACCGCTCACGCTAGTCCACGATTCGGAGAACGCAGAGACCATAACATAGCACCAGAATGTGACAAATTAAGTGCACTGGCCGAGCCGACGACTTCTCTTCGCCTTTCCTAGCGTTCCACGTCGAAGACCTTTCCGTTACTTTCTAAATCACATTTAATTTTCCGCGTGTGTCTCCTTTCAGGCTCGCGCCAACAAAACGTGTGTGTGTATAAATAAATATTAATTTAATAGTGTGGCTAGTGCTCATCAGACATGACAATATCGTACGCCGGCGAGGTCCCCAACGGCAGCAGTTTCGGATGTTTCTGGCGGATCCTCCTCAAGTAAGTAGGCGGCGAACAGCTGTTCCGCGGCGACGCGAGACTCGCGACGCGCGGCTCACTGAGCGGAGTGCCCTGCGGCCCGCCGCCCGAGCTGCCGCCGATGTTTCCGCGAGGAAGGCGAGCGACCTTGGCGGCGCGCCCTGCCGCCTGCCGCGGCGCTCTCCAGACACGAAAGGCGGCGAAAGTAACCGTGACGCACGGCCCGTTCCGATGCCCACCTAGTACCTCACAACCGAGCTGGATCTGACGGATCGGCGCTGGACCAACTATACTGCCTACCGCCCGCAGCCGCTGCCACCGCGCCACTCGTAACGAGTTCTCATTCTCAGCTAATCTGTAAACAAACCTAGCGACCTACCTCCCGACATGTTGACCTTTGCAAATATAGCTACTTACCCTCTAGATAGGTATAGCAAGTTATCCGGACGGCCGACGCCGTGCGACACACCTCTAGGCAAACCCAGGTAATCGGTATCTGCTGTTTACAATTTATGATACAAAAACTTATTAACAGTGAATGGTATCGCCGTGCGGGTGGCGGGTTACTTAGCGCGGTTGGTTCACACGCCGAAGGGCGTAGGTTCAAATTCCAACAATTGTATGGAGCTGCCCGTGAAGGAAAGCATAGACATGGTGGTATGGAACCGCTTCATGATTGATGTCCCAAAAGCTCGAACTAAGCGGTTTGATTCCACCTTTTTCATGCGTACCGCTAGATATTGGAATCTGCTGCCCGAGTGGGTGTTCCCCAATGAATATAGTCTGGGTACCTTCAAGTCGCGAGTGAATCGGTTTCTTCTAGGCTAGCGTGCTCCACCGTAGACCGCATCTTCGCTTAACATCAGGCGGGATGGCGGGCAAACGCAAGCCTATCAAATATAAAAAAAAGGTACTTTATAATACTTGGCTGGCTAGCTACCCTCAAATCGAAAATCTACTACCAAGCACTTAACAGTGCGTTTCGGCAAACTCACTTCAGATCTAGTTCCATTCCGGGCTAGGTGTGTTTACAATCTTCGACCACACCGTCATTTAACACCAGTGAGGTGTGGTGAAAAACCTATTCTGACAAGCATTACAAACAATGCCTAGGACTGGCGACCCAGGAGTCGGTTTAAGGGGGCTTTTTCGATAATAATTATGTATCTACGCCTACCTTCATTGCCCGTAGTCCGATCTCGGCCTGACTTAGGTATTTTGATATTAGGTACATAATACAATATGTTTATTAAAAAACTATTTATCAATGCCCAATTACTGTAGTAAATGTAAAAATAAAAGTGATCCTGCTAACGCTCCTCTGGATGCCCTTACTAAGCGGTATGACCAGCGCTGGTCTTCTGGTGAGGTAGTTGATGTTATATGGTCGAAAATGGCCAACACACCTAGCCTGGAATGAGCCTGGCTCTCAAGTAAGACTGCCGGAACATACCGTGCTTGGCGCCAGATTTTTAACTTGAGGGTGGTAGCTAGCCAGCCGAGTACTAGAAAGTACCTTACCACCGCGCTATGATTTCCTCACGATGTTTTCCTTCACAACCAGCTTAAGCACGCCCCCCGCATGTGAACCGATTGCGCAAACCACTGAAGTCTATCAGCGCAGTGCGCCGTCAGGGTGCACTTGCGACCGGCTGCTCAGCATTCAGCATTCATGTCCTCCCCGGGCCGAGTGCGGTTTCTAGCACTTTTAGCCCTCGGACGGGATATTTCGTCGAAGCGGATCAAAACGCCATTGATTAGCTCGCGAAGGACTCTCGTTGAAGTTTTTAGTATTGTCTTTCTGAACGCTTTTTTTATTCGTTGTTGTATCTAGTGTCTTATAAAAAAAAATGTTTTTCTTTTTCTTCTTCTATGCCGTCCAACTCAATGTATACCTATATGACAGCCCTGTTGGCTCATTGGTAGCATGTCTGCTTCAAGAGCTGTGGGGCGTGGGTTCGATTCCCACCCAGGACAATCATTTTGTGATATAAAAAAAAAACTAAATGTTTGTTCTGTGTCTGGATGTACTGTATGTATTTACAAAAAAAAAGTATTTAAGTATTCTATCAGTTATCTGACTCCCATAGTACAAGCTTTGCTTAGTTTGGGTCAGATGGCGCTGTGTGTAATGTCCTACGATATTTATATTTATATTTATTTATATATTTTCGAAAGCAATCGAGCGTGATGTTGATTATTTCGTTTTTTTTGCACAAAACTACGTGGCCGGTGGCTTATGTTTTGGAATACATGTATGTATAAGCATCGTACTACCTTATACAAGCGAAATGAGGAAATACTTTACAAAAATCATTTGTAATAGCTTAATATTTGCAGATAACGCAAGTTAATTTAAAATTTTCGACAATTACACATTTTTTATCGCTTACGTCGCTAATTTCTCATCCGTATAACGTGGTTCAAAACCGAGTGGGTGTTCCCTCTAGGTGCCTTCAAGTCGCGAGTGAATCGATTTCTTCTAGGCGAGCTCTCTTCTGCTCCACCATAGACCGCATCTTCGTTTAACATCAGGCGAGTTGGCGGTCAAACGCAAGCCGAGGAGAGAGGTGCGTTTTTTTTTAAATTAGTACATATAAATTAAAAAAAAAACGCACCTCCACCGCCCGCTCCCTCCATGACCGAAGACCTACCGTTGCAACGAGCATAGGGAAGTCTATCCATCCAGGGGTTGCAAATTTCCGGCAAAAAGTAGATAACAGAAAATAAAAATAGAACCTATAACACTTTAAAAAACCGACTCCATGGGTCATGGTGTCGGTTAGGCCAACTAAACGCACTGCTCCAATGAAACAGCGAGGTTTCGGAGTAAACAAAAATATCATAGATGTATATTTTTTTAAAAACCGCTCCGTCGATGTCGATAAAATTTATGTGGGACCACCTCTGAAGTATGATCTACCAAGCAAAAAAGAATCATCAAAATCGATTCATAATTGGCGGAATTATCGCGTAGCAAACATTAAAAAAAAAACTGTCGAATTGAGAACCTACAACACCTACGAGTAATTAAAACATTAATTTTTACTTGATGTACCGAATTAAATATGAAATACGTACATATCTTTGAAACTTGTAAAATCTACGCGTAATTCTTTTTACTAAATTGGCGTTTGGAAAACTAGTTTGTTTAAAACTAACATACGATTTTTGAATACATGTTATATAGCGTATAAACTGCTATCAATATATTTCGCAATAAATCTGCTCCTGCGCGGCGGTGACCTCGCCTAGCCGCTTTATTTTGCTTCACTAAATGCAACTCTATAGACCTAATTATAATGATGCTGATGATAAGTCTAACGACAACGAGCGCCACACGTGCCCACGCACCGTCTGCCGCACCAGTAACCAACAGGTAAATAGACGCCATCATCGCACTCCATATTGCAATTACTCGATGAAGCATTTTTGATGGACTTGGCATTATTTACGGAGACAGGGCGTGATGAACCTCATGGTCGGGTGTAGTAACGCTCGCTCGGAGCGCGCTGCTCGCTGCACTGGAGCGCGCGCTGACTGCTTGGCTTTTGTAATTTACTCGCTAGGACTGTACGAAGTACCTAGCTGGGCGCAATCTTTAATTTTTCGCGATAAGTTGCATGATACGTCTCTTAATCGCTCGGCATAGACTGCTGTGGTTAGTTAACCAATTGCATCATGTACTGTCTGGAAGTATTATTGTTATTTTTGAGAAGTCACACCAGCAACTACGCGGTTACACTTCTATTCGGGAATATCTCGCGGAGAACGTTTTATGCCACTCGATGTAATGTATCCGAAGGCAGTACATACCTACTGCTCGTCTAGACTTTGAATCTGGTCGGATCGTCTAACCATGGCGAGTAAATACAAGCGAGCGTCAATATGGATCGCGACACCTCGGTATGGAGTCGAGTGTACCTATACAGCATAGCCTTGTCGGTAGGTACTGCGGAACACCGCTGAGAGAGCTCTAAACGAAAACAACGAGACAATGGCTCCGGCCCAGTGTCGCCTCGTTCCACCAATTGTATGGCGTTCGCTCTACGCATTGGATTGAAATTTTTCAGACGACTAACACCGAGAATACAGATCCGCAAGGCCGCGGCTCGTACAGATACCGCCGAGTGAGTGTAATTAGTAAGCGGAGCCGTGGAGCGCCGGCCGAGGTTCGGCGAAGGTTGTCGTGACAAATGTGACGGCTGCTCATTCAGTATTCCGCGCCTTCGTCGGTGGAGAGAACAATGCTTTCCGCGCTCCAGGGGCAGGAAAATGTTCACGGGTCCGCGTACTTGTTGCGCCTGCACCCGTACCTATCCTTGTTGAATTCAAAGCTATTTATTTGCGACGTGCGCCCAAATTTTGCAATGGAAACATCGCGGCGCGTGCCGCGGCCGCCCGGGGCGCACTCGCGGCGAGCTGAAGGTGAGGCGGAGGCTCCCACCACGCCCGCCTCCTGTGCCCGCGTACACATCTGCTTGTTTACATACAACTGGGGCAAAACATTTATTCGTAAAAAGCATTGAGATAAAATCCAGAATTACGGATCTAGAACTTTCGAAAACTACTTTAACTAGTATAATGTAGGTATATATTTTACTATGAAAACTGACGTGGATTTGACACATTTTTGTTATACTTAAGTAAACAAAATTAAAAAAAAACCTCAAATTAATACTATTTACAAAATTTATACAAAAAGTCCGTCAGAGGAGGGATATGTGGCCAGAATGCTGGCAGCATTGCCACGCTGGATGGCAATACTTATTAGCTTTTACTTAAGTTATTTCGTTACATACTTACTTTTCATCAGTTTTGTCTCCATGAAGAAGGCCACCGGGTGTGGCCGAAACTATAGACGGAGTATCCAATATAATTAAACGTCAGTACTCCCGCATGAGTTAAACAAAATTACAAATACATTCGATAAAATAGTACCTATGACATATAGAACTAGCCCCTATCAGACGTAAGCGGGAGTTTCCTATCGATTACGTATTAAAGTATTTTGCGAAAGTTGCTTGCTAGGTGCTAGGGTGCTGTGGGCTTACTGAATGGTAAGAGTTTCCAACTAACGTAACATACTACATATCATTACGCCTTTGCCATTTTAATTACCTCACTTGAGAGCCAGTTCCATTCCAGGCTAGGTGTGCTTTACCATCTTCGGCCACACCGTCACTTAACATCAGGTGAGCTGTGGTCAAACACCTAGCCTGTCGGATATAAAAAAAAAAAAAATTATGCTTTGTTGGTGTAAACAAGTAATGTGACTTTGATTTGAATTATAGCGCTGATAGAGAAGTTGCTAGTATTAAGAGCATCCTCTAAAATGTGTCCACTGACAAGTTTTATGTATATTGTATAAATACTCCACAAATACACGGCGTTCATTAAGTTTCAAGAGCTGAAGGGCGTGATTTCGATTCCCACCCAGGACAAACAGTGTGTGGTATAAACAAATGTTTGTTCTGACTCCACGTGTTCTGTATTTATTATAAGTATGTATTTACAAAAATAAAAGTATTATATCAGTTATCTGACTTCCATAGAACAAGCTTTACTTAGTTTGGGGTCAGATGGCGCTGTGTGAAATATCCTATGATATGTATTTATTTATTATTATTTACTAAGAGAGCAGATCGCGGCGCGGTAAGGCGTCGCTGGATCCGCACGCTGGGCGCTGCCTCTATGGGCTTATCTCTATAGGAACGAGTACGAAAAACAGCAACGTATACAAACCGCGCTGGGCTCGGTCGGGTGGAGCTTACTGTGGTCGCAGGTACCCACCCACTTGCAGCACTGCTAGAAGTGTGTCGCTAGGTCGCCTGACTCGGCGTGAGTCGCTCTTGGTCGACAGGCTGGATGCACAGAGTTTGGCCACTCAACACCCGACCAAGGGGCAGGGCACGACCAAAATATTCGCTGTGTACCATCGGTCACAAACGGGGTACTTCAATACTCAATACTTTATTGCAACATAATTATGTTCAGGTCCTGCAACTTATAATTTTTTTTTGCATGTCTTTACCATTTAGTTGTCGGCACAAATCATTGTGAATACACGTGACGTAGGCGTCGTACGTTAATAATAACACAGCGATCCGTGGCCATTGTTAGAATTAAAATATTTTACCACAATTCGTGGTATCGAGATGCGACCTCGCAACTTTATGTTGTATTTCTTATGTAACGATTATAAATGTGTTCGGATTTCGGATCCACTTTTGAAATGTGACGAACGGTCCTGTCGGCCTCGCGTGAGCAGGCGGCGTAGACACGCGTGTAACGCACGCACTCGTCTCGTGTTGCAGATGGCGCGGCAGCGTGTACAAGCTGGTGTGGCGCGAGCTGCTGGCCTACCTGACGCTCTACTACACCATCAACTTGCTGTACCGGTTCGCGCTCACCGAGTCCCAGCAGCGGTAAGTTCGCCTCGGCCGCGCCTGGGCTACACTTCAATGCCAGTATCCTAACACCTTGTCTCCTGGCGTTTCTTGCTGCATCTGGAGTTTTGAGTGTCAGATGTACTAGCAATCACATACACACATGATTGGTATACAAATAATGAAGAAATAATAATCGTACGTTATGCATGAGAGATAGCTGTCAGGAATTACTCCGAAATTAAATTCTGACTAAACAGATAGATCAAACAGTAAGTCAGTCAAGCACACGCCATATATCAATCTTCATAGACCTTATTACAAACCGCTAACTGAGCGTGCAGCCAGGGTCTCCCGTCAGGTTATACTAACATTTTAATATGTAAAAGCAACGAGACGAGACGCTCTCCTGATAGTAACTCCTGTCCGTGACCATTGCAGCTGTACCCAGATCTTTGAGTAACTAAATAAAAGCCAGGGCATCGCTGCTTTAGCGCTTATTACTTTCAAACTTTTAATGGTTAGTCTCGATAGCCGTGTAATTTCTCTAGCCGCAGGTCCCTCTAAACCGGAATAGACCTACCTAGATGACCTCCTTCTAAAGAGAAATACCACTTAATAAAACTAAAACATAATTTATTAATGGCCATCGATCAGCATGGACTGTGCAGGTTAGCTCGCCACGTTACTTTTAATGACATCATTCGCCGCCATCATTCTGCCTTTTACCAACGCCAATCACGCAGCTGTCCTCGAGCCGAGTGGCCTCGTGTGTAATGATAACAGACCAGATGTAATGTCTTTGATTCCGTGGAAGATGGCACGGACTTAGTATGGGACGCCACTTGTATCGACACTGGCACCGTCACTTCTTCCCAGAACGCAGAATAAGGCTGGCGCGGCTGCTGATTTAGTAGTAGGTAGTACCTTGGTTAGTTCCCATTGGTAGCGGCCTTTAATAAGGTAGTGACTTGATGTAGGATGTATCTATTATTTTTAAAATTCATTTTTTATTTATATTTCTTTCTGAGTTAAATATAAACTACATAATTATACACATTAGTATAAGGTATTTGAGCATGTAAGTCAGTACCAATAGTACAACCAAATATATTTGGGATGCATGTAATAGCTGGAGCATCCGACTTTGCTTCATGTGTTACAAGCGGCGATCTTCGTAGTAGTTACCTACTGAAAAACAATCATCGATACGTAAACATGTTTTGCACTTTAAAGAATTCGACTTACGGTTGTGTTGAACTTGAAAACGTTTGTTTTCGATTATTTTTAAACCACAAACAATTGCTTGTTAAAAATAGCTAAGTTACCGAGCAATCCGGAATTAGTATCTTGCTGGTTTATAATTGTACGATTGTAATGAACGTTGATGGCCATGGGAAGTAGGTAAGCGTATAGATTAGCATCGCAGGCGGTTCGGCAGCGGGCGCACGCGGACCTGTTCGCGCCGCGTTCTGGCCTACCAGCTCGGTTTGTTTGCTCTGCCGTTGTCATATTATTTGCAAGCCATCTTAGTTGGCGTGTTTACTTTGTATAACATTGTTTGCGAGTGACGCGGCAAGATGTGCGCTTCGCAGCCGCCCGCGTCGCTGACGCAGGCGTGTCGTCCTTTGTCGCAGGACATTCGAGAAGGTGCGGCAGTATTTCGGCGCGCAGAGCGAGACCATCCCGATGTCGTTCGTGCTGGGCTTCTACGTGAGCCTCGTGGTGAAGCGCTGGTGGGAGCAGTACAAGCTGCTACCCTGGCCCGACACCCTGGCACTGTTCATCTCCGCAGGCATCCCCGGCGCGGTCAGTACCCGCACACTCACACACACAAGCGCGCGAGGCGACTAATCTCATCAGCATTTTTTTTTAATTTACCTGTTCACGGACAAACACCTTTCTGCCACGACAATGAAGCGCTCCAAGTTATAAGTTATACGTATCTATTTCCTAGGTATCTACATACATACGCGTGTTATATTAAAATGTCAAAATGTCTGTAAATATTTTATTTTTGTGAAGTAATAGTGGGGATACCTAGTCGGCAGCTGAAATTTAAAAACTTGGCCACTCATGCCGCGGCGGATACGGGCCGCGGAATAACAGGCGCGCGACACGCATCAAAAGGGCGCACACTACTTGCTGAACGTCGGCTAGTGTCTCCCTGCTGAAGTGTAATGCACTTGCGACTTTGTTGTTGAAATCGGCGAATGTGCGAATGTGAGGGGGTGTGAAGGAGAAGGTGGAGCGGCTCCTGCACGGCGCGGCGGCAGCCCGGGGGGTCGGCGAGCTCAGCGTCTACTCCACAGTAGGTACCGCATCCACCCAGTATTCACTAAGTTAACGTTTCCATTATCATTAGACACAACACGGCACGACGCGGCTGTTGCGAAATATTGACTAGTATGTAAATTAGGCACTTTTTTTGCTCGCGAATTAGACGCATGTTTTTATTATGAGAAATGTTTTTGCACAATTATTCATGGTGAGTTTTGTTTGATCCGGCTCGTAATCGGCGAGGCGTGCGGCGGCGCGCGGCTGCGCCCCCCGCGGCCATTACAGATAGACAAGAAGCTACGGCAGCAGCTGTGCCGATATCTACTACACCCTGACTACATTACTCAAACACGTCACGCTTCATCCTACTTCCTACTAATATCCTATCCTACTAACATTATAAACGTGAAAGTTTGTATGTATGGATGTTTGTTACTCTTTCACGCAAAAACAGCTCAACGGATTTGTATGAAAATTGGCACACATATAGTTTATAGCCTGGATTAACATATAGGATATTTTTACTGCAAGCTTTATGTTTAATTCCACTCGGACGAAGTCGCGGGTAACAGCTATTTACAAATACAAATATAATTTAATAAATCTTACTACACTGCGCTGCGATTGTTCAAATAATATATACATGTATGTTGTAGGTACCCCTTAGTTTGGGAGTAGTTAACTCGCAATTGTATTCTAGTAATATCGGATGTTTAGCTCAAACAAAATCAATCGCACCATTTTGTTTTGGTATTGTGATGGGGCTGCGTAGGCAGGTATCTACTGTTATTGCAAAAACCATCCTGAATGAAACCTCGCCACAGCTGTGAGCGGATTGAAAATGAAACTTACTATATGGTGATCGGAGACCAAAACAGATAGCGAGTGTAGAGGAGCCGGCGCCTCTCGTACTGAGCGACACGCTTGTCGCGTGCACTAGCTGACGCTGCCGCCGCGCCGTTTGTGGTCGCTGAATGAGCCGCGAGTCCGCGCTGTACAATACATACAGAACACGAATAAAGATACAGCCATTAAAATTTGTATGATACACATACAAAGTATATCGATACAACGTGGACAACCTAGAATGTGCGAAGTACAGAAGGTACCAATGTTAACGAAGTTGGTACCTATTGGCTTACGCCTGTACGGTGAAACGGTCTTAGATGAGTTAGCACAAAATGATATGTATGTATGTCCGTGGAAAATAAATCCGTTCCTGGAGTCAATCAGTAAATAGGTGGCGTCCATTAATTAGAATAGAATAGAATAAATTGCCAGATAGCTAGGTTAAATTAAATAAGAAATGTTTCTTCACTAAATTTACGAATTTTAGTAGTTCTTAATTAAGTCTCGACTGTGATATCATTATCATATGCTTTTTGAGCAAAATAACACGACCATCTGACAGCCCTGTTGGTTCATTAGTAGTATGTCTGCTCCAAGAGCTGAAGGGCGTGGGTTGATTCCCACCCAAGACAAGCATTTTGTGATATAAACAAATGTTTGTTCTGTTCCTGGGTGTAATGTATCTATACTATTGTAAAGCGGAAAGATTTGATTGATTGTTTTGAATAGGCTCCGAAACTACTGGACCGATTTCAAAAATTCTTTCACCGTTGGGAAGCTACACAGTCCCCGGGTGACATAGGCTATTTTTTTATTCCTGTATTCCCACGGGAACCAGGAAACCGCGAGGCGTCCGCTAGTGTATTATTTACAAAAAAAAAGGGATTTAAGTATTCTATCAGTTATCTGACTTCCATAGTACTTTGCTTAGTTTGGGGTCAGATGGCGCTGTGTGTAACTGTACAACGATTATTTTTTTTAATTTATCTTACTTGGGGGAGATGGGGGGGTCGAAAAATCGCCAAAATCACGTTACGTAATTAATTGATGTCCCCATACTTATGAGTTGAGGCCAGAGAACACCTTCAGCGCACCTCAGTGTTGGCACGCAGTGGATGACGTTAGGCTAGGTACAGCCCGTATGTTTCCAAGTCGGTGCGCGGTGCAGTGAGCCGAGACAAACCACATTTTATGGAGTTTATCGACGCGTCACCGATCCACGTGTCACGTGACGCGACACTCGATCCAGTATTTTGGACATTTTTTAACACAAAATATACTTTTTTTATACAATAGAATATATACAAATACAAAATATTTTTATTGTAACCATAACTGATGACTTATTAATAATATGTAACCCTGTCTGCTGCTTTAACGTATAGCTGTAGTGCAGCAGACAGATATACCTGAAATATATATTAATATAATATTTATTATGTTATGTACTAAGGATTTTGAAGTGAAGTAACGTATGCTCAATTGCTCATAGAACCAATCAATGGCGTGCGAGTCTGTCTCGCATTTGGCTGGTGCATGGCGACGCGAGCGCTTTAGCTGTCCGTCGTCGCGCATTGTAGGTGTGTTTGTGTTGTGCTCGGAATGTACGAGGTTCTTGTTTCTCATAGTCTCCGATTGTATCTGCGTCAAAGAGTCAATAATCAACACGTCTTGAGGATGCCTCGTGTAGAGGCTAAACACGTGTCGGCAACTGGTAGCGATAAGAGGATATAAAGATGTGGTTATTTTCATTAGATCTTTATTTAAGTTAATATAAAATTTTAGATTTATAACAGACTTTCGCATAGGACATTCGTGTTTTTATACGGTAACATAAAACCAATTGTGATGTAATTATATAACAATATTGTTGTAACTGACAATGTCATGTACCTAACATGACATGTTTTTTTTTATAAATGTATACACAATGTCAAATGATGTGATGGGGAATTGTGGTGCTGCAGGCACACAATTTGTTCCCATTTTTGATGTATCGTCACGTTGAGTAAAGGGCAAAGAAATTAAATAAACTGGTTTGATACAAATTAACAATTTGCTTGTTCCTTTGTCAGAGCCAGTTTTTCTATTTATTGTCTATCATTGCTATGGAATCATATTTTTTGCTACAGAGCTAGTTTTTGTTTATTCGAGACCAGGTTTTAGACTGAACGGTCGCGGAAAATGCCTCCAATATTGGTTTTTATGTCATCAGAGGCACCATTCCTTGAGACCACTTCGGGTTCAACTTTCGTGGAATAATGTCACTCTGGCACAAGACACAACTCTGACAAGAATTCTCGTATTAGTTAAAGAATCAGGGCCCCAGGTACTCGTATGTGCACAGTTCAACACAGCTAATAGTACAGACATGTATTCTTGACTCAATATATATTGTCTGTACTAGGTACTGTTTGTTAAAATCATATCATTAGTTGGTAATTATAGTTATGTCTAGAGTTTTTGCACCGGCGAGGAGTCGCCTTGACCCTATCACGCTAAGGAACCGCGAAGTCCGCGTCGCTGCGGGCTCGCTGGGCTCATGGCAGCGGAATCTGTCTGAGGTATACATATATACTATGTCAAAGTGGCAGCCACCGCTCCCGAAGCTTGCGACTACATCCGCCGTCGTCACTGACACACGTCTCGTTACCACTCACATCTGAGCTACTCGCCAACATACATACTCTGTAGATGCTCGTCCGTCTCTGCACTTGGTTCGACGTCAGCAACCATTTCAAAATAAATACCAGTAGGTTCGCTGAATCGGTGCCTCAAATAAACTACGCAACGCTATTTGTGTTGTTTAAAACTATGCTTAGTGGCATAATAAATTTACTTTTTTAACTATGTAATCTCAGTAAGTAAATTACTTGCAATTTTTATGAGATTAAATATTTCTTAAACCGTAGAAAAAAGGAAAAATTTGGTCGCTTTCCGACACGTCCATCCGTCGTCAGCTGATGGTGTCCGCCTCGAGTTCTTGTACGGTACTGGCGGCGGCGCGCGCGCGGTGCCTCAGTTTCACTTATACATACATACATACTTACCACGCATGCACTCTGCGCGGTCTGCAATCATCATAACATCTATACGCGTGTACCATCAGTGCACTGCGGTGCGCGAGCCTGGGGCGGCACCGCTCTAGGAGGACCACCTGCTGAAGGTTCACGACAATAACGGAATCCTGTTGCAACATCTGCGATTAGTTTCCGAAATATTTATTTCGAGTAATCATGTTTGCAGAGTTATTTTAATGAATAATTAATTCCGCACTTTCATATTTTGAGTGTATAAACCCTGTTTGTGCTGATTTTGTGTTTAAATCAGATTACAACCCCTATTCAGGGGCGTAGCTACCGCCGTATCAGCAGTTTCAATGATATGTCCCAACGTGTGTAGCCAAAAATTAGTAGAATGTTATTCAAAGTCTAACTCATAGGCCGCCGCCACACTGTACTTCTCATCTCTGCGACCAGGGATAGACTTCTTGCAAGATAACTTGTAAAAAAGTGTGAAAGAAAAATTGAGATTACCCTAGTAGAGCTATGAATGAAAAAACCAACTGACAAATGTTGATACAGGGCCCGTCTAAGGCAAGCTACGCTATTACCCGTAACCTAAAAAGTTTGCGACTTAAGATGTTCGGGTTATAACCTCCAGACTTCATCCCCCCTTGCATTATTGCATGCAGTTCTTAGTTGCATCCTGTGGTCCTGTCTGCACGATTGCGTTCGGGAAGAACGACGGTATACTACAGTAACTATATTATCAAAGGCCACGCGTTAGAATTATTATTATTATTTATTTTTTTTAATTCGTCCTTAGTTGTTTCCCGCGAGCACGCGTGCGTTACGGATAACCTGTAATCAAGCTTTGCATACCTAGCCAAGCTCAAGCCCAATGTTATTTCCTTAATAGGTGTAGATAATTACAATTGTATTCTGAGCAATTTAGCCACGAAGCCACGAACGATACATTGAACGCAAGAACATGTAGCTGCCTACAAGTAGACGGAAATGTTTTTTGCAATGATTGTAGTTACTTGTTACTACGTTATGTAATCAAGCAGCTTGTAGGAGCGAGCGGGGAGTGTAGCGTGTATGGGCCCCACAACGCAGGGGACGCACTTTGCATCGTGGGCGTGACGGACCCGTGTGTTTGCAGGACGAGACGGGGCGCCTGATGCGGCGCAACATCGTGCGGTACGCCATCCTGGCGTACGTTATCACGTTGCAGCGTGTCTCGTTGCGCGTGAAGCGCCGCTTCCCCACCTGGCAGCACGTCGTCGACTCAGGTGAGTGCCCGCCCGCGTCACTTCTACCGCCAGATACGTTTTTACAGCGTTTTGTTGCACATCACCTTTATTTGCTATTAAGTGAAGCGGCACTAACTAGTTACTGAAAAGACAGATACAAATAAAAACATTGGTAAGCGTCTAAAACAGCTGGTAAATTAACATGCTGACGTGAATTCTAAAAAGTGCATTACGAAATTATGCCCGCTCTAGGCGGTAACTTTTTGCCGATTAGAATTCAATTGCTCGCCGTAGATTCGGGGAACCAGATTTTGCGATAACAAATGGATTGTATCAACGATTCTGTGTAAACATCATCACCATCATCATTAGGTAGGTATAGGTACAACCTTCGAAAAAAAATCTTCTTGCTGTAAGTATATTACCTACACTAATAGACTTTTACATTAGTTTTTTCTGCAATAATTTGTCAAAACATTCTATTTACTAAGACTGTTTTCACTGTAAGTTCATGAAAGACTGTTTTCATGAACTTACAGTGAGTAGGCGTCTGATTATATGAATATATAATTATTTATTGTTCACACCAAGATCACAGAATATAAATTACTATTGTTTTATTTAACTAACTATTTACATTACAACTAACAACTATTTAAAACAAAATCATAAATAAACAAACAATATAATACACAATAAATTCAAATGAAGTGCAACAATCGGTGGCCAACCCTTAGATCGATATCTTCCAGGCAATCTTGGTATTGATAGGGCTCAGTAAAACGACGGGGACAGTCACAGATAGCTAGAAAAACACAATACTAAAATAAATACAATAGTAATAGTATAAGATTTGCTTAGTTTGGGGTCAGATGGCGCTGTGTGTTATGTCCTACGATATTTATTTATTTTATTTTTTATTTTTTAAATATGTACCTACATTCATCATATACATACTTAAATATACATAACTAACAACTCCTACTAATTGAACTGTAAACGGCATAAAAGTGGACGATCCACTTGAAATCGAGCAAATGTATGGCGTGTCCGCAGGCTTGATGCTGGAAAGTGAGCGCAAAGTGTTCGAGAAGATGGACGGCAAGAGCCCCATGTCCAAGTACTGGATGCCGCTCGTGTGGGCGACGAACATCATCAACCGCGCGCGCAAGGAGGGTCTCATCACCAGCGACCACATCGTGCAGACGCTGCTCGTGGAGCTCTCCGACATCAGGCGGCGGCTCGGCGCCCTCATCGGCTATGACACCGTGTGCGTGCCGCTCGTCTACACCCAGGTGCGCCGCTGTAGGGGGTGTCGAGAGGCACTTTGCTCGCCTCGGCCGAGCAAAGGACCTGAAGTGCCCTTGACTTTGAGCATGGAGCAACTCACTGAAGTAGACTCACTCGGTCTACTTCAGTCTGCTGATAGAGAAACGTTATAAACATCGCAATCATTTTATTTTTTATATTATAATGAGAAAACTTACAGCTAGGTACACAGACAATTACTTACAATAAATAAGAATGGAAGGCCAATTAAAAGTTTTCACAGAAGAATATGGTAGGAGACGGATTCACACAATATGTATTTACAATAACACACTTAAGGCGAAATGTGTCTCACATTGCACAGGTTCTGAGGGGGTGAAGCAGACGCAGAACGCCGGGCGGCGTAAGGGGTCTAGCCAGCTTAGCCACCCGCGCGCCCGTGCGGTTACTAGATAGTATTCTATGTAGTGGCAAGTGCCGATGCTGATTTATAATATCAAAGTAGGCTGCGTTGGTTGATACCTTTTTTTTATGGTCGACAGGCTAGGTCACTTATCAATTCCCACTTCCCAAGTCCCACTTCCCACTTCTCAATTCCCAATGCCTACTTCCCACTTCCCAAATCCCAGTGCCCAATTATCAATTCCCAATTCCCACTTCCTCCATCAACTCTCACTTCCCGATTTCCAAATCACACTTCTCAATTCCTATTTCCCACATTTTCAATTCTCAATTCCCAATGCCCACTGCCCGCTTTCCAATTCCCACTTCCCACTTCCCCAGTCCCACTTCCTACATTCCAATTCCCACTTCCCAATTCCCACTTTCCAATTCCCAACTTCCACTTCCCACTTCGCAATTCCCAATTCCCACTTACCACTTTCCACTTGCCACTTCTCAAAATTTCATGGTTCGCGCAATCAAAAGCCTTTGATAAGTCGTAAAAAACTCCGAAGGCATCATGATGTGATTCCCAAGCGTCGTAGATGTTTTCTACGAGGCTTGATGATTTAAAAAACTATGTATGTATGTCGGTACTTACGCATTCTTGTTCAAGTTCAATAGTTTGTTTCTCATGTATTTTCGAGCAGAATATTTTTTCTTCTTATTATCTTTATTTCCCATGTTTACTATATATTCTTTTTAGACGTAATAGCAGTGTATCCTCACATAATATATCTGGTATATTGACCACAAAAAAGGCGATGTAGTCGACCGCTCGGGTGCGCTGGAGGTTCGAATAAAGTTGTACACGTCCTCTCGCAACAATGCACTACGGCGGCGACATGGTAATGCCTGCATATTCTGCGTGCGCTTATTCAATATTCATTTTACTTTGTTTTATTAAAATAATCTTACAATTGTACAAAAAACTGAGCTCACAGATGGATTTGAATGTTTGTTGGGATTACATACTTTTTTTTTACTTTTGAAGCATATTTCACCTTAACAAGAAACAAGTTAAAGAAAAGTTGTCAAAAAACTTTTTTTTACTAATTAACCGTTTAAAATTTGGAGAAGTAGTATTGAAAAGATCAATATCTAGTTCACCTTATAGGGAATTTTAGCACCTGCATGACCTTATAGAGTAGCTGTTTCGCCTATTTTTTATTTATTTACTAATGTACGTCAACAGCACACACATTGCAAACAGTTACGTTCCGATACATGCGCCAGTTATACGCATCCACAGCTTGGTATACTTGCAGTTTTAAGGAAATAAACTTAGTTTCAAGGATTCTTAACCATATTTTTTTTTAAATATATGTACTGTCTACGGACAGAACATAGAGGAGACTAGGTTTTCTCAGGGAAGCGGTGGGGGTGCGCATCCCCAGCTGATCGAGCTGAGTAACTCCAGACAATAAATCGTGACATTTGCTATGTTGAAGATATAAGCTATATCCGCTACTTGTCTTCTTTTCTGTAACGGCAGTATGTGGAACTTTTTGCAACGAGCTAGTTTTTAGTTTAGTTGGGCCAAATAGTTTAGCGCGACATTGCAGATATCGTAGAAAACGTTTTTGAATGCCTTCAATACAAGATATATGTATATATAAAAAATAATTGTATGGAAATCGAACCACCTTAAAGTTATTTTGTTACATCCTATTGAAACAGCCATGGACACACACCTACTCATTTTAAAAGGGCAATACAGCACCACCGCGTATAGCCCGCCGCGCTGGCCAAGTGCGGGTCGGTAGATTTTATACAACATCGAGTATAGTCAGAGATATAAGTTTCCACAGGATGTGTACTTTAGATAGAAGTGTGTGTCGTGGGGATCCCAGGAGTTCCAGAAATTGAAGTTACGAGAATTAAGTCGGATGAGAAACCTGGCTGCCGATTGCTGTGCTAAGTATTGCACGTACGTCATTAACGTCAGCGGCGCTGTCGGCAGGTGGTGACGCTGGCGCTGTACACGTACTTCGTAGCGGCGCTGATGGGCCGCCAGCTGGTGCCGCCGGCGCCCGGCAGCACCTCCAAGTACGAGCCCGACGTCTACTTCCCGCTGTTCACTGCGCTGCAAGTACGCACCCGCCGCATCCCCTGTACTACTGTCCTTGTTTTATTCTTCGATTCAGTCAACGTTTGCTAGTTTAACCTGAACACCCTCGAAGTAGTCGACGCTTACACAGATAATACAAGACTAGTGGCGATCCATCACCCCGTATGAACGCACGGTACTCCGAGACATCGGGCCATTTTCTTGTGTAATGCGGGGGCCTAGATAACGCTTCTCTTTGTCTATTCATGATGAGACTTCGTGGCCAGCAGTGTTCTTTTGATATCACTGCTGCCCACTAAGGATATGCTTGCCGGGAAAACGTCGCAATAGCGCCGCGCCGCCTATCGGCATCTTGTACCCACTCGACCTGGTCTCATGTGGCGCGCGTGTACGTGACAAAACGTATATCAGTAGCCATTGGCTCACAATAGCTCTACTTTACAGAGCTAGGTTTGAACATAATAGATAAATAAAATAAATAAAGAACAGAAATAAGTACAACATTATTAGCGGTAGCGGTGTGCCTCAGTGCAATAACCTTACATGCTATAAGAACTAGTTCACAATGGAACAGGCTTGTTTTTTGCATATATATGTTGTTGTATGGCGAATGCGTCGGGCGTGGCTGTGGCTGCAGCCGCGGAGTCCGACCGCGCTTAGTAGGTACTCCCGTGCAAGTGAGGTGACAAGGTCCTCACGATGTCTCCCGACCGCATCGATCGTCACCTTTTTTATTTGTGAAAGCTGTTTCAACTTGTTTGTTTATTTTTATGAATTGAGTCTTTGATCAGTTTGTTATCCATAAAATAAAGTAATTACGATTGAATCGAATGCCGCGCGCCCACTGGTGCGCCGCCCCCGCCTCTCAGTTCGTTCAGTGCTAACTCGCTGCCTGCTGTAATGCGCTCCATGTATGTACTGTGGCGACTGCTGGCTGGTGCTGCTTCACGTGTACGTATAGTGAGCTTTGCTCGGCGTTCCGAGACTAGAGGCTGGCGGGCGCTTCTGTTGCAGTTCTGCTTCTACGTGGGCTGGCTGAAGGTGGCCGAGGTGCTGATCAACCCGTTCGGAGAGGATGACGACGACATCGAACTAAACTGGCTTATCGACCGACACATCAAGGTACCGCATCGACCCGCGCCCGCCTCCCGCAGGAATCCAGATAATAGTATCCAGTAGCTACCAGCCGAGTACCTACTAGAAAGTACTCTACCACCATGCTATGGTTTCCTCACGATGTTTTTCCTTCACCGGCAGCTCAAGGTGGTTTAAACCCGCGCCCTTCGGCATGCGAACCAACCACGCTAACCACTGAGCTATCATCGCTACATCGGTTTTTTATTTGATAGATTTCTATTTATCTTAAAGAATTAAAGACAAAAACCTAACTTCATGAAGGTTTAACTTTTATTAAATCGTGATTTGATACTGAAACCTCTATCTAGGAGTAAGATGTATGTATGTATATTGTATAATTGTAATGGTGTCGGTTCATCGTCGCCTGCAGTAGGAGGTGCTGGTTAGTTAATGTGTAACGGGCGGTGTCGTAGGCGGCGTACATGATCGTGGACGAGATGCACGAGGAGCACCCCGAGCTTCTGAAGGACCAGTACTGGGAGGAGGTGGTGCCCAAGGAGTTACCGTACACGGTGGCCTCGGAGCACTACCGGCGGCACGAGCCGCCCTGCTCCGCCGACCACTACAAGGTGAAGGCCGAGGACGCGCTCTACGCCAACGTGCAGCCGGCGCACCACCGCAAGCACCCGGACGACACTTACGCCGACTACGTGAGTACTGCCACCTGACCTATAACGACTTCCATGCCGCCACCGCCATGTGACATATACAACAATACCATTTTTTTTTGTTTTACAAATAGACTTGCGTAACGCATTTGACTGCCATCTCGCTTTATTGATAACACTAAATTTACAAGTCATATTCCAATCAAAAACTTAGAAAATATTAACATTAATTACAGTCAATACGAGTATGATACGTCAATATCATAAAATATCAATCAAAAATATAATTAAATCCTCAGACGGATGATCCAAGATTAAATCTGTTGATTATATTATTTATTTGACTAGAAGCGGTTTATATTTTCTACCTCTTGCTAAACGAAGGGAGCTGATGTCACTTTTCTGTTGAAGTTAACGACAGTGGGTTTCTTGGTATGATAAAATTGTCTAGTCCAGCGCGATGTAATCTCTCTCACACACACACACTACTATAACGATGACCAACTGCAGACAGAATGCTTCCTTGTGTCGGGAGACCGACAGCTTTCATTCAATTGATGAACGTTTGGAGCTGGACCTGGTCTGCTCGAGCGCGACTTCGGCTAGCGGTTGATGAGCAATTAATTAATTATTTGATGTTAGTTGTTCTGTTTTGTGTTTATAGTATATTGGTATTGTATACAGCTATATTCAGTCAAGATTGATATTTTTAAAAAGACAAAATTTGTTAATTTTATAATTGCCCCAATATGGTGGAGTGCTGAGTAAATACTAACTTAAATAAGATATGTTAGAGTCTCGGCGGCAGCTTCCTCGTCTGCGCTGCATCTGACGAGCACCGCGACTATATTTTATTTATTGATACACAAAACAAGACTTAGTCAAACAGATACATAATTTGCTAGGTACAGTTTCGAGCCAGACTATATGCCTAAACAAGTGTATACAACATAGCTATACATATTTGGAAGCAGGGTTACTAATATTTAAAATCTAAAATATTTATTTATTGAATATTATCATTATCTGAACTATAGAGGCAACTCGGCGTGTTTACTCGTTATGCCCGGAATGCATAACTAATTGTAGTTTATATTTGTATTCTATTTGTTAATGTATCTTTCTATTTATATGTTTGTATCGTAGCTGTTGATCGTCCTATTAGTGTAAAATTATATAAATGAAATGGTCACAAGTCGTAAAACAAGGCTGCAGACCTCTCCGAGTCGCCGAACCGGTGCGACGGCTCTAGCAGTTGATCTTACTTTCGAACGCTGCGAATATAGTTTCTCGTGCGTAGCGCTACAGGGAGTCGTACGTGTTACAGGAGAGCGTGGACACGCCGCTCGTGGAGAGGCGCAAGAACTGGTTCCAGCGGCAAATCTCGCGCATGGGCTCGGTGCGCAGCGCCAGCACGGCGTACTCGTCGGGTGGGCTGTTCGGGCGGCCGAGGCGCTCCAGCCTGGTGTACGGCGGCCCCGAGGCGCCGCACGCACCTCACGCGCTGCACGCGCCTCACGCGCCGCACGCACCCGCGCACAAGATGTCGCTCTACGAGCGGCTCGTCGGCCGCAAGTCGACGCGCTCGCATCACCGCCAGAACTCTCGACATGGTGCGAACACACACCCTCCCCTCCCGCCCGCTTGCCGACCCCGACCCCGCCTCCGCCGACTGACCGCGCGCGTGTGTTGCAGGTGGCGCCGGGGGCCAGAAGAGCAACGGCTCGGCGGTGCCGATCACGCTACGCAATCGGCCGCGCATACCGACGCCGGACGCGTGCGGGGGCGCGGCTGCGGGCGCAGGCACCGGCAGGGAGCCGGCGCTCGCGATGGGCGTGCAGAATATGGGCGTGGTGATGCCGTACGGCGGCGAGGCGCCCGTGCTGGGGGCGCTCGTGCTCTCGCCCATCCAGGAGCTGGACGGCGGCTCCGTCAACAACACGCTGCACGCGGGCGCGCCTGCCACTGCGGCGCTGGCGCGCGCCGTGCTGGCCGCGCCACACGCGCCCGCGCCCCCGCCACACGAGCGCGAGCGCGAACCCGCCGACGGCAGTACGGAGCGCGAGCCGCACGAGGACACCAAGCGCGGCGAGGTGTACGTGTGACCGGCGCGCGCCTGCCCTTCTCGACTGTCGCCATGTGATAAATAACCGTTCCACGGGACCAAACCGTTTTGTATATAATAATTTTTTATTTATTTCTTAGGCATATGTCTACTTGAGAGTCGTTCTCTCATCACGTGAGAGTTGAGACTATTCAAAAGAGGTTCCGACGAAATCCTATAACTTCATATCGTTTCGGGACGGAGTAGAGAACAAGTCCTATTTATATTGTCGTCTAATAATGTGAACCGGCAGCAGTCGTCGGTCGGCTGACCTCCACGTATGTTTCGTAGTTTTTGGAAAATGCAAATAACTTCGGTGGTACGACAGCCCCTTATGTAATCTAGGTAATATAGTGTTCCTGTCAAATGTAGGCGCGTTAAAACGGGTTCTGGTTATTTAAAATATACAAAGCGGGCCGCAGGGTCCGAGGATGGTATGGATCTCTTCATAAACAAGCTAAAGTGGAACGAATTCGACTACATCACAAAACTATATAAACTTTACCTACTATTAGACTGAGAGCCGGTCGTAGAAAACAGCAGTCAGAATTCGCCCCGCATTTTAGGGTTGCAAACGTTGGCTTATATACGTCACACTACCAAGATGCTATTTGTGCCAAACGATAGCTCTAGTCGTCGTGTTAATAAAAATATTGGTCTGCCAGACCAAATAGTTTTTACGCAACTTGTATCACTCTACACGCCTGAACAAGTCTCATTTCGGTACTCGGTGACGTAGGGTTTCCTTCGGCGGCTCTCAGTCTATACGGCAACTGACAGTTTCACACATTTTAGTTTATATATGCGGTATTACTCATTATTAGTAGAGTATCCGACATAATTATTCGTGAGTAATAGCATACCGCAATAAAACAAAGACTTGACGAAACCATTTTCAAAAGGACGATAATTCTTTACGCGTTTCGCAACTACCATAAAGCCATCAAGGAATATTTCGTATTTACCTACAGTTCAAACTATAAACGAATACTTCTACGTGACACTTCGAATAGTATGCGACAACATTGCTTCATTTTAAAATAGCAGCCGACCATATCATGACGAAATAGAAACTAACTTTTTCGTCACATAATTAAACCCGAGACCAGTTCCGGGGGCCAGCCAGCTCCTGCGAGTCGCCGGCGAAACGCAGACAGACTTATGTTATCACTTGCTGCCTAATATGTAAAGTTGTAGTCGCCGAGTTAGCCAGAACCTTCTATTTAATTGTTAATCTGAGTTCTAGCATGAATGCACAATCTCAGAAGTTTCGGAAGTCGTGGAAATTACTTTTTTTATGCATGTTCAGGAACATTTTTCTTAATTTGTCATGGCAGATCCTGTGAGAGATCAATTTTCGTCAAAAGTACGACGGCGTCGCCCCCAGTTTACAAATGAATTGTAAAACTCTAAATTGAAGTATTCTGTGACATCATTGGCATGTCTGTAAAGTTTGTTTCATTTGATTCAAGTAGGTATTTATGTCGTCGGCACCTGCGGGCGAGACGCTTGCGCGGGACGGCCGTGTTCCTGCGACAATTGTCTTAGTTAAATTGAATTTATGCACAAACAGGGATCCAATTGTATATTGTATAGCTCTTTCTATTAAGTAATTTTAATTATAAGGTATTTTAGTTTTACTTCTGTGTTTTTCTTATGCCAACATTAGAGTTCCCGTAAGGCTGCTTCTGTGCGCTTCATCTTGCCTACATTGTTCTGTACACCTATAGAATGAAACATTTAGAAATTCAATGCCATGTCAATTGTAAGAGCATCGCGCACCCTCGACCAATACAGCTTATTCCCTATAATTTATATGCATTGGAGAAAAAAAGTACGGCAAATATAGAGTAACCTACGTTTTATTTACTATCGTTTAATTAACCCTTGTTTACTGAGAATAGTATTTTATAAGCAGAAAGATTCGTTTTAACACGTCGATTAGATTGACGTTTGCTTTGTTACTTGGTAACGACTGCGTATCGTGCATCGTCAATAAAACGTTTGACATTGGCTTCGTAAATACAGTTTTACGCGGATTACTCGGTTTACTGTAGCGAGCACGTAATACGTGCGCCTGTGCAGATATGGCTAATAGTAAATAATCGTAACCCTTTTATTTCTACGTTTCGGGCACGTCTGTCACTGCAGCCGCTCATGAGTCTTATGGGTTTGAAATTGAGATGAATAGAGTTTTGACGAGAATGCGGAAAATTCATGTCGTTTTGTAGCGATGATAGCTGAGTGGTTAGCGCGGTAGGTTCGCATGCCGAAGGGCGTGGGTTCAAACCCCAACAATGAGCTTGAGCTGCCGGTGAAGGAAAAATATCGTGAGGAAACCATAGCATGGTGGTAGGGTACTTTCTAGTACTCTATCTAGGAAAATATTTAGATATATATCTAGGAAAACATTTAAATCTGACTCGTTAGGAGTTTAAATAAAAATTACACTAAAAATTCAGTTCGCGAATATCAGAATGATTTATTAGCCATAAATAACAACGATTGTTACAGGCAAGTGTTATAACAATAAAAAAGCGTCTCAAATTGAATTTCAGTTAAGTTATCAAACCAAGTAATATTTATACTTTAGGAAATTGAAAATAGCAGGTTTTATCACTATGTTTCCATATTATACAAAAATGAGTTTTCCGAAATATTCGCTGACATGTATACTCATTAAAAAAATATCGTGTGAAATTAAGGAAATAAATAAATTAAATAGTATCTAAAATGGATTGATTTCAAAGAAATGTTTTAGTGTCTGTTTAAATGTTTTAAAATTCAATTCAGTAATAGGAGTAAATAATTTATTGTAGGTACATTAATATTTTGGCATGACGGCCCTGTTTCCTAACCTAGTCCATGGTATAAACAGTTTTTCCTTATTTCTTATATTGTAGGTAGGTACTAAAGTAGATATAGGTATGTATGTAGCATTTTTGTTACCTGCCTACTATCTTTTAGTAAATTAAAAGATTGTAGAAACGACATTTTGTAGGTAGGTATATTAAGACTCGGTGAGGGTGTTAATCGCACAAGAAATATTAAAATTAATTTTGTTTATTTACCCCAACGTCACGGCCTTGTTACAATATGACAGCCCCGTTCGCTCATTGGTAGTATATCTGCCTTGAGAGCTGTAGGGCGTGAGTTCGATTCCCACTCAGGGCAAACATTTTGTGAATAAACAAATGTTTGTTCTGTGTCTGGGTGTTCTGTATGTATGTATTTACAAAATAAAAAGTACTTACGTATTCTATCAGTTATCTGACTTCCATCACACAAGCTCTGCTTAGTTTGGGAGCAGATGGCGCTGTGTGTATAGTCCTACGATATTTATTATTATTATTTATTAATAGCCGCGGTCATGAGTCGACTCAAAAATAAAACAAAATAGCTAAAGGTTTTCGCTGTTGTTAATTGTGTTAATTATAAAGAGGAAAGATTTGGTTGATTGTTTGTTTGTATTGAATAGGCTCCGATTACTGGACCGATTTCGAATATTCTTTCACCATTGGGAAGCTACACTATCCCCGGGTGACATAGGCTACTTTTTATCCCTGTATTCTCACGGGAACGGAAACTACGCGGGTGAAACCGCGAGGCATCCGGTAGTTCCCTATAAGAGTTCAGTGTAGGTTGCGACGGTGCGCGGGATCGATTTAACTACGATGTGCTGTAAACCTATGTATTTGCGTGGAGGAGCCTAAACTACTAACAAAAACACGGAATTATGATAAGGTGTATTGTTCGTATTGTTAAGTTAGTAGCTTCATGGTGGTCTCCAGCCAAAACTTGAAGGCGGCGATGTCCACGACGACGAGGGGCAGCGAGTGGTCGCCGCCCCACGACGCGAGCCCCACCAGCCGCGACCCCTCGAAGACCAGCGCTCCTGCCGCGTCACTTAACACTCGTGACAGAGTCTACTTGAGATTTTTATGAAGGTCATACGATGAACGAGACGCTCTCCCGATGGTACGGGATAACGCCTGCCCGTAGCCGTGCAGCGGTAGGATGATGGAACCAATATTTGACAGGCGCCAATGAACAAGACAACACTTTAGTTTAATTGTTCATAATAAACTTAATATTGCTATATTTTTATTTATTATATTACTGTACCAGTGTTGGCACCACCCACTTGACTACAGTAGGTAGGTATAACACGTTTAGGGAACTTATCGATACTCTCATGCAGCGGAACGTCCGCATCACGTTGGAAACAAACTGAATAATGGGATTCGAATCTGTTTTTTGTAATCTCTTTCTCTATCGACTAAGCATTCGGGTAAAGCGCTGGAGACTTAGTCGGAAACTTCTACAGAGTATGAAAACATCACGGAATGTCAGATATTATCACATTATATCATTTGCCCACACTCGTGTCAAAATTCGGCGCTTTATGGTTAAACACCACGATATCTAAGCTTAAATATTAAAAAAAATACCTAATTCAGGGATGTGACGACGTTTTCGGCCTTATTGCCTCAAGCTATGATGTGGTTATGTAAATTGTGTAAGCACCGAGTAAAGGGCGGGGCAGGGGCGCGTCCCCAGGGCGCAGGCACAGCGAGGAGGTGGTCGCTGGCGCCACCGGCGCCGCCAGCTGCGCGCACTGCGCCGCCGACAGCGCGACCGCGCGCGCCGCGCTCCGCTCGCCTGCACAGCGCATGCACACTATACTTACCGGCCAGCGCAGCCCTAACACCAACTACCAACCTGCCCTACTATCCTATGCACCGATACAGATGTATCGGTGTGTCTCTACTGATCTGGTTCAAGAGCTTTAGATCGGAGCAATTTTAAAATGGCACAATTAAAAGGCAGAGCCTACCTCCCGCACGCCAGCCCACCACAACCAGGTCCAGCGCTTCGCCGTTCACGTTCTGCGCTTCGTGGAACATCGCGCTCGGCACTGCGGAACACATGGGTCATGGTAAGAGAGGGTGCGGGGTTCGGGGCGCGATGAGTAATGAAATATATAGACCGGTGCAGAACGGCGGCTCGTCGAGCTTTGCGGCCGGCAGCCCTCGCTCGTGCTCGAAAAGGCCGACGTCGGCAGCGGTGCCCTCGCGCTCGTAATGCGGGTGCACGACGCCGCGCCGCACGCCGGTGCGGTACTCGTCGTAGCGCAGCAGCCAGCGCGGCAGCAGGTGCGCCAGTTGCGGGTCGGCGCGTGCGGCCACGCAGCGCGCCGGCGCCAGCGACCAGCCTCCACGCAGTGCCGCCGTACCGCATGCCGCGCGCCACGCGCTGTCCTCGCGCTGCACCAGCGCCGCCCCCGCGCACCGGTACTGCGCGCGCCCCTCGACCGCATCTGCCCCCACCGTGCTCTATGTCAATACGTCGTATCATGGGGATTTACAATAAATGCATCATCACCAGCTAAGTAGCCATCGTATCTCACATCACAATAAACACATGCAAGACAAAAAAGGCCGCAAGTGATAATGACCTATGTAGGTCAGTTTGGCGTAGGTACGTGAACAACAGTAAAAATGCCAAAATGTAAGTCACGCTTAGAAAGGCAAAAGAAGGGCTTGGGCTGCACAGGCACCGCTTTTGAGCGAAGATGGACCGTCGCGGAGTCGACTCTGTCTAATGTGCATGCAGTAGGTACCGGAGGGCAAGGTGTGGACGACGCTGGCGTGGGCGTGGGATGTGGCTAGAGGCGTTGGCTGCGTGCGATGCGTCAGCCACGCGTGCACGAAGTACGCCGCCACCACGACCACGATGGCGGCGACCGTCACCGCTGTGTGCACGAGTATGCACTTCTCTCCGCGCGTGAATCTAGCCGAGCCGCCCGCCTGCATGACGCGCGTCGAGTGACCTGCGCCGGCGTGACCATCGCGATCCACGCCAGTCACGGCTACTGTTTCCGTTACATCCCGCCCAAACGTCACTCGTCAAAACTGCCGCTGGGCTGCCGTCATAAATATGATAAAAGGACGTTTCTGCCACAAGTTCAAAATGGAGAAAAAAAAAAATTACCTAGTGTTATACAAACCAAAAAATTTGCTGTGCAAATTACACTTGCAATAGACATCACGACATAAAAATACAAACCTGCAAACCAAAGTCGCCCTTATACACATATATGGTCGCAAACGAGAAACTCCCGCCCGCTCCAATATCAGTCGTTGAGTCGTCAATAAAATTTGCAGTATGTAGACATCGCATCATTTTATTGGCAAATCAGAATTTCTCTTATACGTAGGCACATTACCGTTACCGTTCTATGACGGCTGTAGATACTTAACGGCACGGCCAGATATGTAGGTAAAGTATTTTTTGTAATTTGACAAACAGGTATTTGAGAGGTGGCCTCGAACCACTAGTATCTGAGTACCTATGTATAACTAAGTACCTACTTCATCGCCTCGATCTAGTCGCTGGCTGAGGTCGCTGGTGTCGTCCACCGCGGCCACCAGTCTTCTTTATATGTATGTGCATTGTGCACCTACCTACATGATGCTCCATTCTCATACTAGGTACCTACCTACTGGGAACCATCGTAAGAGAACTCATTTTATGATTTTAAAGAAGGTTGGTACCTACACAAAAACGTAAAAAGCGCTTCATGTGCCGAAATCATGTTACTCAAATCTGTATTGCTCATGGATCAGGCGTCTCAGTATTGTTTTTGCCATCACTGCTTACCATATTTTTGACTAACTTTTTTTTTTTAATGGTTGACAGGCTAGGTGTTTGAACACAACTCACCTGATGTTAAGTGATGGTGTAGTCGAAGATGGTAAAGCACACCTAGCCTGGAATGGAACTGGCTTTCAAGTGAGGCTGCCGGAACACACCGAAGTGCTTGGCGGCAGATTTTCAATTCTCATGTGGTAGCTAGCCAGCCGGGTACTATAAAGTACTCTACCACCATGCTATGGTTTCCTCACGATGTTTTTCCTTCACCGGGGCAGCTCAAGCTCATTGTTGGGGTTTGAAAAAAACTTACCTAATTTATTTTGTTTTCAAATAACGTCCATAAGTTTCTAGAACTAGAACAAGGATACTTTTATTGCTTATTATACCTGGTACCTATCTCTACACTTCTACATAAATGTCGAAAATGGCTACTTGCGTCTAGTGTAGTATCTAATACACAGGGTTACAGGCTAAGCTAAGTCATTGTACCAACTCATCAAATAACTTTACTACTTTGTAATATGCTTCCTAATAACAGAGTGGGTTCATACAGGTTCAGCGAAGGCAAAAAAGTTTAAATGCTTCTCACATACCTACCTACAAGACCTAAGACACTTCTACTACGTATCGCAAGAAGTGTCTTGTTGCAACCATAATTAGATTAGATTAGACGGTTGTAGCTAATAAATAATTATCAAGCATGGAAATTGTTCATAATGAGTACGATAACCCTGTGTAGGTACAGAATTCACCCCGCATCTGCAACATCTCTATAGAGTTTAGATTTAGGGAGTTCTAACTACTACTGCGGTTCCAGATATTCTACCGCCGCGCAGTAGTGTGCAAACATTGCTGTGTTCCGGCTTGAAGGGTACCTACTGCAGCTAGCGAAATCACTGGTGTCATGACTGGTGAGACCAACCATCGAAGCACTCAAGCAGCGATGCCCTGGACTTAGTTATGCCACACTCATGGGCATGGCCAGGAGTTATCTCGTTATCCATCAGGAGAGCATCTCATTAATTAGAAATGGGGTCTCGCGCACCCGCCTGCGAGCCCTGGTGGTTCGAAAGCCGCGTGCGGCTTGAGCCAGCACACCCACGGCTCAAGGAATTAATTAAAACAACGAAATCAAGGAAGAATTTAATTGATTCACACTAACTGCTATTTCAGTTACTAATAAAATAATTCCATTGTATTATAATAATAAAATTGTAAAATGTATGTAGATAGTTCCTACTAATTAGTCAGTATTTCAGTATAATTATCAAATGTGTATATTATTATTATTATGTTTATTGTGATTATGTTTATAACCGGGTCTTAATCGCGCACAAATTACTATCGTGTTAGTCAAGTCGCGACCACGGCTATTGCATCATGGCCGAAACTTAGAAGTTAATAAACGAAACTATTATAATTTCATAGTATTTTGTGCACGATTAAAATCCGGTGATAAAATATACCTAATTCATGTTCAAGTCTTAAAAGTTTAAAAATGACTACAGTATCGTGATGCGGGCTAGAGCAGTAGTCCTCGCCGTGGCCCTACTGTAGGAGTTCCAGTGCGCGGCAGCAGGTATATAGCTGGGCTATATGGGATCTACTCTACTCTAACCTTTGTCCAAGCCTATCTTAGTTCTGCGTTAATACATTATCGTTAAAAAAATAATTACTACAGCGTGTAAATAGTGCTCTACAAACATTGTGCGCCGAATCTAACATCTCAAAACTTTATGTGAATTAATAATGAGACATTGTCGAAAAAGTTGTCATGAATAGTCGCCGATATTGTAAAATAGTAGCTTTATACATAACTCCGATGTTATTTGTAGCTACGGCGCGCCTGGACACACGATTAGTTTCAAAAAATAATCGTGACGTTGACTATATCTCAAAAACAATATTTTACACATTTCAAGTTATAAAGGCGTCTGCTGACGGTAAGGGTTCTCTGATGAATGTGGCGTGGGTGTCGAAGGTGGGATTACATATAAGTGTGTTTTGGAACAGCATGCGGTCTCGATATCTACGCTCTCCAAATGAACGTAAATAACAGTAAAAATTTCGAGCCATCCTCGTCACATTTCGGCAGAAAGCTTACATTTTTCAGTTTGCAATTGGTTTCAAGATATAGTCATCCGAAATGATTATAATTGTGATCTGTGCCAGTACTCAAGAGGTTCTTACTGCGATTCCCATCAGGTGGTCACGAGGAAGCTACGCGACTGCGAACCGAACGGTTTGGTCGCTGGTGTCGGCCAATATCGATCGTCATGTCCATGAAACCACAATTAACATCGGAATCACAATGCGACTATTTGTTTTACATCGGCGACTACTTCTCGACTGATTTTGTTGACATTGTCGAAATTGATTTCCATAAAGTTTTCAGAAGTGAGCACTTTGTCATTTGAAGATGAAGGCGCATCCGGCAGGCGCAGGCGTGAGCGTGAGGTGGCGGGTACCGGAGCGGCGGGCGGGCGCGAATTCACGCGTCTTTGGGCGAGGGTGCTGGCGCCTCCGGGTCGCCGCGCAGCAGCCGCACCAGCAGCGCAGTCAGACCCTGCGGTGAGGACGTAACGGTCGTATTTCACTGATGTTATTTAAATTTAAACGGAATTTTTAAAGCCCGACGTTATTAATTCAGATAGCTTTGAATAGGGTAAAATGTAATTGTCGGAGTTTGGACAGCATCAGCAAGTTACAGCGAGCGCTCACCTTGTTGGCGCTCTCGTCTAGAGCGGCTGCGTGGCCACCGTTGGCCGACAGCAGCAGGTTCACTCGCTCCGCCACGGCCTGCAACGTACAAGCCTTATGTGAGACGGATACCGGGGTATATGGCCTGAGAAGCGAACCCGCCCGTGCCGCAGCGTGGCTATTAAGGGCAGCCGGTCGCCGTTATCCAGGCACTGGGGTCTTACGGTCTTAGAGTAAGCGATGACTTTTTCGAAAAAGTAGGGCTGTTCTTGGTGAACTCATTTCTTAAGAAACAGCCAGACGATGGACGTGGCGAAGCCCCGCATGATAAATTAATATTTTTATTTATATTTGATTATTTCAATTTTTTTTATACATATTTTTAAAATAAAATATTTTATTTTATTTTTTGGAATAACTTTTGACGAAGCCCATTTACAGCTGAAATTTGTTTAGTTTACCCTCTATACAGCTCTTATCACTTTAATTTTTTTTTATATCATTCTACTCTCTACATTCTACTAATCTAATCAACACTGCATTTCTGAGTCTCATGACCTGATGATGATATCGGACCGGGCGGATAAAATAATAGAAAAAAGATCGCAGACAGCGCTGAGTGAGGGAGACCTTTTCTTTGTCACTCCGGAGCGTAATCAGGCGCTTGCCGGGGGGCACAACAGGCGCGGGGGCGGCGGCGGCGGCGGCGGCGGCGGCCGCGCCGTTGGTGGCGGGCGTCAGCCCCATGGCGGCCGACAGGTTAGCGGCCCCGCCCTGTAACACAAACATCAGTGTTTGACCCCAGCAGTGATACTCGCAACGGCAACGGGCGGCGAACAGTCACCAGCCCGCCAGCGACACGTCCGAAGACTATGTGAGTGCGAGCGTAGATACCGAAAGCGCGACCAGGACGGCCAGGTGCAGGTTGGTCTTCTTGGAGAGCACCGCCGTCTTCGAATCCAGGTCGTGGATGGAGCGCTGCAGCCGGGCTGTCTTGTCGCGCTGACTGGTACGCCTGCGCACACGCGACCATATTAGTAGGAATCGCTGTGTAGGTATATATATTTTGGAAATAGGTACAGACAAGTTAGTAAAATGTATTTTCGTATTATATTATGAAATATTAGACAATTTTTGCAAAATAATTGTCATAATTTCTGATTCATATAAGATTGATTAATTGTATAGGGGTTGAGGGGCGGAAGGAGAGCCGACACTAACTTGATGTTGATCGTGTTGCAGTTGGAGCACGAGTTTTGCGGGGTTGGGAGCGTGGAGGCGGGGGGCTCCGCCAGCGCAGGCTCGCGCGCTACCGCTGCGGTCTCGCGAGCCGCTGCTGCATTCTCTGCACACACACAGTAGGTATATGCTAGTACAGTAAGTACGTACAAGGCGGGTCTCTCACATGCTTAAAAGTCGAGGTGTCGTCGTGGCGCGGCGCGCTGCTTCTAGGTGTCCCAAGGAATAGCAAGACAATGCGCTCAGAGTCGCGGCACGGGCGCCGTAAAGGCGAAGCAGAGGTGAGATGCAAGCGCGGCAGGGACGCGGTTGGCACCAGACGCGCCGCCACCCCGTGGCCTTAGCTCTGAATAATCATCTTTAAGTACATTTTCTATAATATAGATGTACCCAAAATCTTCTATTTAAATTAATTACTTGTATACGTGCAAGTACGTCGTAAACCTACGATTAAATGTTGAATGAAACGTCTAAAGAAAGCATAACCACCCGCGCCTTGACTCTAAACACTGCGCTTCGATCGTGCCGCGACGTTGTCTCAACTTCGCTGTGTGCGACACGCCTAACACGCACAAGCACTTACCGCCGACACACATTCGCCGAAAGCAAAGTTTTACATTAAATAAGAGAGTAACATTATTATTTTTGTATTAAAAGAGGTTAAATAGGAAAAAAGGTTCGTATTACCTGTTGTATTCCGTAAGCGCTAAGGATTCAATTTCGATTTATCGTTAGTTTTATTTAATTATGGGAAACTCCAATAGCAAATAAAAGAAGAAGATATTATTATAGTTCAAAATGGCGCAATCAATGATAGCAATCAGTCGCATAATGAAGAAAAAAATAATAATATATGGAATAAAAATGATTAGGATTGTTTTTTATTAATAAAAAAAACCGTGATGGTGATCACCGCGGATAAAGCTTGATCATCGCCGGCATCATCCCTAAGCGTAATATACCTAATTAGCGTGAGACAATTCGGTATGTAAAGTTTTTTTTGTATTTATTTTATATTTTTTACTGATAGTAAACGTTATTTTATTAAACTAATTTGAATATTTTGGCTTTCTGTGCGGTAGTTTAATTCTAATACATTTTCAAACTTTTTATAGTTATGACGCCATGAGGTCGGCTGAATATGTAGAATATGCATTTGCCATATAAAACAAAAAAGGTTGTAGGCAGGCTAAAGCCATTCTGTCACGTCTTCGGTTTTTACAATTCATGGCATGAATAAACAAATCTTACGCCATAAAAGCGATATCAAAGTCCAAATAACGTTTAAAGTAAAATAATCCAGATATTTGTATCAATAAAGCGAAAAACAACTCGACGTATGTGTATTGAAAAGGTTATTATGATCTCCGTTGACTTGACATGGACAAATTTTGTTTTGGTTTTTGCTTCTTTAGTCTATGAAAGTTGCCCGACGAGGTGACGTCATGGAAAGTCAAGTTTGATTTATGTTTTTTATTAAAATAAACCTCACCTCATAGTTTACAGAGTTTTAAACGTAAAAATATTGTACAGAAATGTAGGTACTATTTCGAAATGGTTTTGGAATCAGTAAAGTTTTTTTTTCTTTACATACCACTCGGTATGTAAAGAAAAAAAAACTTTACTCAAGAAGAAGAAGAAACATACAAGATTTTTTTTTACATGATTATTTTTTAAATAGTTATATAAATGTACAATGTCGCGGCAAAAAATGCTGAAATGTATTAGATAGGTATACGTCAGGTAGGTAAGTCAGGTCAGGTCAGGTTACGGACAGTCGAGTGGCATCCGCCGAACTGTAGGTACCTGATCAGCAATTTTGTAATCGAGTGTAGACTGGGAGCCTCTTGTAATAAAATATTTCTGTTAGATTTATTTTTGAAAAAAATTGTTTGTGAAACTTTTTTTTTGTTTGTAAGGGATGTATATAGGGGATGGCAAGGAATGCGTATTGTCCGCGGATTTGGATGCTCCGGAGTTAATATAGTTCCGCCGCTTCCTCGCCTCTTCAGTCATCCTCCTACCGCCGTGTAGACTACCATACCTTACGAAATATAATCAGTAGTTTAATTAGTTTTTTTTATTGTTAAGGCAGGCTAGGTGTTTCACCACAGCTCACCTGATGTTAATTTAAAGTGTGGTCGAAGATGGTAAAGCACACCTAGTCTGGAATGGAACTGGTTCTCAAGTGGGGCTGCCGGAACACACCGGTAGGTGCTTGGCGGCAGATTTTCAACTTGAGGGTGGTAGCTATCCAGCCGAGCACTAAAGTCCATCATGCTATGGTTATCTCACGATGTTTTCCTTCACCGGTAAGCTCTAGCTCATTGTCGGGTTTGAACCCACGCCATTCGGCATGCGAACCTACCGCGCTAACCACTGAGCTATCAACGCTACGATAGTGTTTGCAATCGACCTTCCCCCACGAATAGTAGGACGATCTTGCCCGGTGGTGCTTGGCTATGGATAAGCCAACCCTCCGTCACAAATAACAGACGATTTCGCATATATAATAAATTTATCCGAGGTAAAAGGGCAATTTAACAAACGACAAGTATCTACTGCCTGACATCGCAAGATTCGCAAGATTGTACGACTCGATTGGCAAACTAGTTTTTACAAAAGCAATGGAAACCAGGGTTAGATTGGGACGATAATTTGAGTGAAGATTTGTCAAGCGAACAAATAATAATAATAATAAATAAGTGCTTTGCTCTATTGGGACCGGTCTATCATCACGGACAGGACTATTGTCGCCAATAAGCCAGATATCGTGGTGGTCGACCGAGCCCAACGCCGGGCAGTGCTCGTCGACATCACCATCCCACATGACGAGAATCTCGTGAAGGCCGAGAAGGACAAGCTTAGCAAGTACCTTGACTTGGCTCACGAGATAACCGCCATGTGGGATGTTGATTCGACGATCATTGTCCCGATAGTTGTCACGGTAAACGGTCTTATAGCAAAGAGTCTCGACCAACATCTTAAGAGACTCACGCTAGACGGTTGGGTCAAGGGTCAGTGATCCTTGACACGGCGCGCATTGTGAGGAGGTTCCTCACTCTGCAGCCCTAACCACCGGCAGCTTGAGCCCTGCCCCGCTGCCGGCGGCACACTAGTTTTTAAGTTTTTTATATTATTTATGTTTTATATACTTATACTTATTTAACATAAAAAAAAATTAAAATATAAGAACTAAAATAAAAATACGTTAATAAATAAATATCATAGGAAATTACATATAGCGCCATATGACCCCAAACTAAGCGAAGCTTGTACTATAGTAGACAGAATACTTACAATACTTTTTTATTTGTAAATACATACAGAGCATCCAGACACAGAACAAACATTTGTTTATACCACAAAATGATTGCCCTGAGTGGGAATCTAACCCACGCCCTACAGCTCACTACCAATGAGCCAACAGGGCTGTCACAGAACAGATATAGAGAAAAGTTGAAGCAAATTAAGAGTAATTGCATTTTTGCATTCCAATATGGCTGGATTTCACACCAGGATGTTAAGACAGAACTACACCCATTTTTACACGCATCGCTGTCTGTGACATGTCAAAAGTGTGATGAAAATAATCACATAATTTGACAAAATAATTTATGGACAGCCATAACATAGGTTACTCCTATTGTGAAAGAAATGTCTATTCTCCGATTGGAATTGTTTGGAGCTATTCTACCAACCAAACTAATGTTTGAAGTCGCGAAAGTTATGAGCATTCTTAAGAAAAATCAATGTCTAGACTGATTCAACTGTAGTTTTGGTATGGCTCAAGGGACCAGCTTGCAGATGAACTACATTTGTTAGCAATAGAGTATCGGAGATTTTAACTATGACAAATTACAAGTAAGGGGACATGTGTCAACACACATGAATCCAAGTGGTTGTGCTTCACGAGGTTTAAAACCGATTGAACCGATGGAGCACTCCTTGAAGTAAAAGATACATACGAAGATGAGAAACTATTGAAGAAAGAAACTGTTGAAGTAAAAGATACACACGAAGATGAGAAACTAATGAAGAAAGAAACTGTTGAAGTAAAAGATACACACGAAGATGAGAAACTATTGAAGAAAGAAACTGTTGAAGTAAAAGATACACACGAAGATGAGAAACTATTGAAGAAAGAAACTGTTGAAGTAAAAGATACACACGAAGATGAGAAACTAATGAAGAAAGAAACTGTTGAAGTAAAAGATACACACGAAGATGAGAAACTAATAAAGAAATAAACTGTTGAAGTAAAAGATACACACGAAGATGAGAAACTAATGAAGAAAGAAACTGTTGAAGTAAAAGATACACACGAAGATGAGAAACTAATGAAGAAAGAAACTGTTGAAGTAAAAGATACACACGAAGATGAGAAACTAATGAAGAAAGAAACTGTTGAAGTAAAAGATACACACGAAGATGAGAAACTAATGAAGAAAGAAACTGTTGAAGTAAAAGATACACACGAAGATGAGAAACTAATGAAGAAAGAAACTGTTGAAGTAAAAGATACACACGAAAATGAGAAACTAATGAAGAAAGAAACTGTTGAAGTAAAAGATACACACAAAGATGAGAAACTAATGAAGAAAGAAACTGTTGAAGTAAAAGATACACACGAAGATGAGAAACTAATGAAGAAAGAAACTGTTGAAGTAAAAGATACACACGAAGATGAGAAACTAATGAAGAAAGAAACTGTTGAAGTAAAAGATACACACGAAGATGAGAAACTAATGAAGAAAGAAACTGTTGAAGTAAAAGATACACACGAAAATGAGAAACTAATGAAGAAAGAAACTGTTGAAGTAAAAGATACACACAAAGATGAGAAACTAATGAAGAAAGAAACTGTTGAAGTAAAAGATACACACGAAGATGAGAAACTAATGAAGAAAGAAACTGTTGAAGTAAAAGATACACACGAAGATGAGAAACTAATGAAGAAAGAAACTGTTGAAGTAAAAGATACACACGAAAATGAGAAACTAATGAAGAAAGAAACTGTTGAAGTAAAAGATACACACAAAGATGAGAAACTAATGAAGAAAGAAACTGTTGAAGTAAAAGATACACACGAAGATGAGAAACTAATGAAGAAAGAAACTGTTGAAGTAAAAGATACACACGAAGATGAGAAACTAATGAAGAAAGAAACTGTTGAAGTAAAAGATACACACGAAGATGAGAAACTAATGAAGAAAGAAACTGTTGAAGTAAAAGATACACACGAAGATGAGAAACTAATGAAGAAAGAAACTGTTGAAGTAAAAGATACACACGAAGATGAGAAACTAAAAGCATTATGTACGTTCCAACAACCAGTGGAAGAGATGTCCATCACTTATGCGAATGTTTTATAATATTGTCGGAGAATTTTGAATTCAAAGATATCGAAGTCAGACCGTAAGAGTGTGAAGGATTCATGTAACATCGGAAGAAATGAATCAAACATTAAAAAATTAGCAAGAGCATGAGGTTGGAAGTTGAAGTGGTTACGATAGCGAATACACGCATCGCTCCTAAAAAGAGTGCAGAACTCTACGGTACGTTAGTAACCGGTAGCGCTAGTTATTAGCCATTTGTTATACAAAGGAAAAGGCAGGCAAGCAACCAACAAAGCAAGCAAGCAAGCAAGCAGACTCTAAGTCCTACCGCTCTATATCCCTCGTCTCCGCTGTTAGCAAGGTATTAACACATACATACAGTTACGAGACTTGGCGCCTATATACTACTAATGTAATAAAGAACATTCAACAGTTCCAAATTGAGGATCAATGATAAGTACAATCGCACTTGCAAACGGTCAATTATACAAATTCTTATACAACTAACTCGCCGCTCATCATGAGCATCGGACCTCGGCGCGCGCGCACTCGCGCTCTCGAGGAGTAGCGAGCAGAGCGGGCGCGCGGCTGATGTCATCCGCCGTAGGCGTAGGCGTAGGCGCTGGCGGCCGCTCGCCTGCCTGCAAACATTGAACACGAATCGCAGCAGAGCCTCACAGAGCGCGTGCCATGAGCCACGCTGTGGAAACGATAAAAACTTCAACTTGTTTCAAAGTTTACAATCGCATCACTGAACAATTCGCTGGGGAATCAGCTGCGCCAGCATTGAGCCCGCCCTCGGTGACATACATACGTGTGTACAGTCACACACAGTCGGTTCCGTCTTCTGTATTAACTCAGTCGTTGGTACAATCGAGACAGACCGGTTTTACATAAAATAGATCTGCGTTTGATCACCTCGCCTGAACTTTGGAACTGACTTACTTCATTCATCTATAAAAAAATATATAATTAAATAATGTGCGTTGTTTAGCGCATAATTAGAGAACAGCTGAACCGATTCAGCTGATTTCTTTTCTGGAATGTTCGTGATGTTTCGAATAAGGTAACAGATATTATGATACCGAATAGCGAGCGCAGCCGTACCGCACATTCATTCAGAAAGTTATAAATATCTGTACACAGTGACACGATCTCCGGCACGTACACTGCGGCAGCGGAGCACCCGCGAGTCCCGACTCGCTGCGTTTGGCGGGCGTCCTGTGTATCACCACGGAACGCATCGGTAGTGCTACAAACGTTGGATTCCTGGATGGCATCAGCAATCCTGTATTATACAAAGCATTTCGGAGATACGGATACATCGGTCGACCCTGGAGTCACGAAATTATTCAGGTATTTCGCAGTTAACATCTCGGGTCCGGCCAGACCTTCGTTTTATAAAGAATGAAAGTTTCGTAAGTCGTGCAGTCAAAAAGTAGAATAGTAATTCTTGTAGAACCACCCTTATGTAGTTTAATAATATACATGGTAAAAAAATTAATTGAACAAAATAAACAATTAGTGAATATTGTCGTGGACATTTGACACAGCAGCATGAAGCCCCCAATTTTTGCTTAGTTCAGTAATAATAAACGTTTGTTGCAGGTGGCGCCGAATCCACGAGGGGCGTGGTTGTGGGTGTCGCTAGCGCATACGTACGGTCACCGAGGTCGCGCAGGTCGGGCGCCGGATGCGCACCACGCGCCTCGCCCGGCGGCCGCGCCTCCGCACCGCCGGCCGCCGCCGCCCTGCGGACACCCATACACATACGGAGTTAGCTCGGGGTGTACAAAGCGAACAAGGGACCCTCGTGCTCGACATTATAAAACGCAAGCGTGTGCCTACCTTGCCTACCTTAAAAAATAAATTGAAGTCTTGGCTAATGCAGGAACAATTTTATGATTTAAGGGACTATTTAAAACTTAAAGATTTTTCTTGAATTAATTTAATTATACATAATGTAGATTTATTCGTAAAGAATATAATGATTAATTTTAAATAAGTAAGTAATGTTTGACTTGTAACTAGGGTGTTATTAATAAATTATTTGTATTTGTACAAGCGAAAACACACCTTTGGTGGCAATACAAAGTCATTTTCTACAATACAAACTTACAAACAAACTTGAACCGAGCCAAATGATCGATAAACGACATTAAACGCAATGCAATGAAACTCAAACTCATTCTCTTATAAATATCACGTAAATTGACAAATTAAGATGTGGAAAAGACTCGCTAGAAAGTGACACAAGATACGGTGTAACCCGACGAGGCGCATGCAACCGCCACCCAGAGCAGAATTCCCTGACGCACCAATACAAGTACACGCATATATAACTTCTGCTACATTTTTCATGCATGTATAATGAATTACAAGCGTAGGACGTCCACCTACAAGGTGGACAGACCTAGTAAAGACCGCAGGAACGCGCTGGATGCGAGCCGCTTCCAACCGGTCTTATGGATGTCAATGAGGGAGACCTATGTCCAGCAGTGGACGTCCTACGGCTGAAATGATGATGATAATGAACTACACGCAAGCAAATAGAATATGAGTAGGCAACGCCCCGACACCGCTCCTGGTGCTGCAGTTTCGCATAGGCGGTGACCACTCACCATCACGTAGCCGGCTTTCGGTCGTCACTCTACTGAACAAAGATGTGGTGAAATTAGACATCGGTACGCACCCGGAGCGTGCGAGGGCGGCGGGCGCCGGCTGCGAGCAAGCGGACTGACCATCGGCTTGCCCTCCTGTGGACGTCGTATTGCACACATCAGCAGGCATCCAAGCATCTAATATGAACATCTCTACAATTATTCTGTTGACATATAGTTAAGATGGTACTTTTTTTCCTTTTATGGACAAATGGAGCATAAATTTATAGTGAAATCACAGCTACTGGCATTTATTTTGATCTTTATTTGCGATAAATCACAATTGCTTGAGTAAAATACTAGATTATTAGCATAATCTACCATTTTATTCAAAAATCGTAAATTCGTATATCATTCATAAACTTGATTTTATGCTAATAATAATCTACTATTTTATTTATCGCAAATAAAGATCAAAATAAATGCCAGTAGCTGTGATTTCACTGTAAAATGATGCTCCATTTGTCCATTAATGGGGATAATTGTTTGTATGGAAATCGAACCACCTTAAAGAGTTTCATTCCTATTCTAAATCGTCGATAGGTATAGTGGTGGAACGATTCATGGCAGATTTATCGGACCACTGATTCGTTGCGCCCGATGTACCCCCACGCGTGCAACCTTCAAGTAGTCGCACTTGCTATAGGAATAACAATTAATATTATCTGTTCTGTAGAAATGATTTGAAGTCGCAGTGTGGTGAGCCATCATGCACGATCCGGATTAGTGCCGCCACGAGTCTTCAGTCTACACACGGTTTGATAAACATGCACTTCTAAACGGTTACTTGCATACAACTCACTTGAATCAAAATGTATACCCAGTCGGTATTCTTTCATCAAAGAAACGGTAAACTAAGAACGTATTGTACCTACAAAAAACTTGGCACGAAACTCGACGTCGATGCAAGTTTTTTTTTATGATTCGCAGTGTTATGGTTGTTGTGCTAGGTGTTTGAGCACAGCTCACCTTATGCTTAGTGACGGTGTGGTCGAAAATGGTACACACCTAGCCTGGAATGGACTTGGCTCTCGAGTGAGGCTGTCGGAACACACCGTTAGGTGCTTGGCGACAGACTTTCAACTTCACCATTCTATGATTTCCTCACGATGTTTTCCTTCACCGGCAGCTCAAGCTCTTTGCTGGGAACCCTCGCCTTGAATGTTGTATGGACTGCGCGAGCGAAGCGCAAACGTTGAAAACTCACATAGAAGTAAAACATATTGTGTATTGAAGTGTAAAAATAGAGGTAGTAAGGAAGGAGAAGCGATATGAGTACGTACCTTCGGTGGGCGGCTGGGCGGAAGTGTCCCGGAGGTGCGCAAGCGCGTGCGGTGGCAAGTAGCCACTCCGGTAAAAGTGCTCCTTTTCAAAGACGGTCGCGTGCACGAACTTGCAGCGCGGGAACGTGCACGCCGTGTTTTGGAAGTCCCGGCAGAACGTATACAGACCGGGCAGTTGGCTGAGCACGATCTCGTGCAGGTAGATGCAGGCGGCGCCGCGCGTGCACGCGCCGCGCGCGAACTGGCGGCACATGACGCCGTTCTGCTCGCCGACCGCCTCCGTCGCCGGCTCGCCCGTCTCCTCGGGCTCGCGCTTGGGCGACAGCAGCGCGGGTGGCGACTCGGGCGGCGGAGGATCGCGTGGCAGCGGAGGCTGCGCCGTGTCCTCTTCCCCGCCTACGCCGGTCGCGCCGCTCGTTTCCATCTTGCCCTTGCAGTACTTTTTCATATATTTGAAATTGGTCGACGGACGAAAATTAATCGCGTCATCATCTCCTTTACTTGTGAGATGATTACCTGCAAATAAGATTGCCGTTGTACCTACTCCCGCTAGTTGCTAGTTGATCGTTATGTTATAATATGTCGGTGTACAATAAAGTTGTATTGTGTCCCACCAAAAACATTTTCATGTAAAATGTGGCCAAGACGAGACCATGCGGCTCGCACTGTCAAAAAGTTATCAGATCTCAAGTAGAGCCAAGCATCTAACTCTACGCGCCCCAACTTCACATGCTCTACACCTTAGTCAAAGTATGTGGCTAGGCCGTTTCGTTATTACAAGAACTATTGTTTAACAGAAAAGTAATGTAGGTACAGCGAATATATTTATCACCTTATACCCATGTGTGTGAATGTAGAGAAACGGCCAAGCCACATATTTTGACTAAGGTGTAGAGTTTGTGAAGTTAGGGTTAAGGTTGGGATATGAGGGTTGAAAAAAACGACGAATCTTTTCGAAAAAAGGAAGGTTGCGTTTCGCTTGGGTCGTCGTGGCAGATACATGGAACAATAACGGATGCAAATGATATACCTTTTTAGCGATGATAGCTCAGTGGTTGGTTCGCATGTCGAAGGGCGTGGGTTCAAACCCCAACAATGAGCTTGAGCTGGCGGTGAAGGAAAACATCGTGAGGAAACCATAGCAGGGTACTCGGCTGGCTAGCTACCACCCTCAAGTTGAAAATCTGCCGCCTAGTATCTAATGGTGTGTTTCAGCAGCCTCACTCGAGAGCCAGTTCCATTCCAAACAAGGTGTGCTTTGCTTTACTTTACTAGGTGTGATCTCTCGTTCATGAAATGAGGACAACAGTAAACCAGAATTTTGACCTGCGATTGGATAGCTGTATAGATAAAGACTGTTGAGAATTATTTACTTCATTTGTATAATACATAAATCAGGCAAGGGTTAATAATTAAGATACATTATTTATAGCGCTGTTTGTGCAGTACTATGTTGTTTACCAAGATAACTCGGCGTCGAGTTATTTTTAGAAATGAACTACTGATCGATAAGTGATCGAGCGACTGCATGCACAATATTTCTGATATGTATCTCGTGTGATTATATGTATGTATACAGTTTAGTAATATTGTCACTAAATAGTTGTGCTAGTTGTGTCTGGTGTTCCGACACATCGTCTTCGTGGCAAGGGAGCCTGGGCTCCGAGGTGGTGTCCGAGAGGACAAGCGCTGTCGAGGCCGCGGTAGAGTGCGAAAGCGTGCCCGCAGCCTCGACACAAAGCGCCGAGGTGGAACACTCCAGGGTTTTTAGTGGGTAGGCCGTCATTAGGACGGAGAGTCGCACATAACCACCGTGCCCGCCCCAGGGCCGGTGGTATACACAAAGTATTTTCCCTGGACAAAAAAGGATACCGTTATAAAGAAAAGAGTAAAAGTGGATATAACTGTGTAGTAGATATTAGGTAGCTGTAAATATTTGTGATATTTTATCGGTATAAAAAAATTTACTAGACAGAGGTACAAGTAGTTAGAATCAGAATAATTCATTGTATAAAACATTGGTTTTTTTTTATGATTGACAAGGTTTGACCACAGTTCAAAGCTTAAGCGGTATACACTTACCTACTTTAACCTTAGATTAAGATTAAATTAATTCAACTAACTTTCTTCTTTCTGTATTGTATTGTTGTAAAAAAAATGTAATTCAAGTTGATAAAGGTTACAGACCCCGATATCTGGAGCGTATAAATTAAAAAAAAAAAAAACTTTAGTGATGGTGTGCTCTCAAGTGAGGCTGCCTGAAACACCGTTACATGCTTGGCGGCAGATTTTCAACTTAAGGGTAGCTAGCCAGCCAAGTACTAGAAAGTACCCTGTGGTATGGTTTCCTCACGATGTGAGCCAACGATTCGGCATGCGAACCGACCGCGCTAACCACTGAGCTATCATCGCATCGTGTTAATTGATTATAAATATTTAGCCATATACCAGTACTTACAGTCAGAATTGTCCTTGGACACACAATAATTATTACTGTTGAATAAAAACAAAGAGGAAACATTCTACTTCTAGTGAACCCAGATAACAGGTAAACTGGTACCTGCAAGTATATACATTATAAACAGTACTAAATCTATATACTATTATAAAGGGGAAAGATTTGATTGTTTCTTTGTATTGAATAGGCTACGAAACTACTGAACCGATCTTAATAATTCTTTCATTATTAGAATGCTACATTATCCATGATGGACATAGGCTATATTTTATTTAAAAAACAGTAAGGGATCCATATAGATAATTCAATAATGTAACCCAAGCTGTGAAAAATTTGAAAAAATCCTTACTTAGCATGCACAGTGAAAACTATTGACAATAGAATAAACTGACGTTTTATAGAGCAAACTGACAACATATATCTAACTATTATAGTTGTCATCTACATCTTATTAAGAGGAAAGGTGCGACGTTTTCGCTGTGCGAAAAAGCACTCTAAAATAAAGATTTAAAAAAAAAAAAAAAAAAAAAGAGGAAAGATTTAATTTTCTGTTTGTTTGTATTGAATAGGCTCTGAAACTACTGTATCGATAAATTTTTATTGTTAATTTTCTGCTTTCCCATGCAAAGCCGGGGCGAGCTGCTAATATACTTGTATACAGATGGAGATAAGTATTGTATAGGTGCAGTACAGACAAAATTATTATCTTAGTAAAAATACTGTTACGCAGAAGCAATGTAGACAGTCACGGAATAGTAAGTACATTTATTTAAGGGGCATGACATATATGACAATTGCTTAGTGTGCATGATGATAAACATAGCTAAATTGCAAATAGCTGTGATAAAGATATAGGTATGTATATCATGGATAGACGAGGGATAGTAGTACAGTATATGTATGTTATCAAGTTACAAAAATTTTAGGTAAGTAAGTGTTTTGTAATTACATTCAGGTTGCGCAGAATGAACAGTAACTATGCCAGTATCGGTTAAGTATGGCTAAGTAAGAGAACAGAGGTACAGGAAAGTGGTAAGTGTTTAGCTGTTAGAAAAGAATATACACTTTAAATTTGATTTGTGACCCGGATATAAACAAAAGAATGGGTAATAAACAAAGTGAAACAATTAAATTTTAGTTCTGGCTTTGGTCACTTTGAAGGTAAAAGCTGGTCCTCCAATTTGATGTTTATATATGGGTAGCTTTCCTGCTTTCAAATACAAGTAATCTTTATTTAAGACTTCTTGTAATTTACATGGGCATCATTATATTGACACTGAATTTTTTTAGTGTCTCTTTTAATTTCCTATTATACTTTTTGATAAATAAATTGAATAATGAAATTAAGTCCAACATTTGTATCTATTTATTAAAAATTTTCACAATGGGTTTTTTTACTGCTTGTTAATGTTGAAGTTGTGATTAAGTAAATGATCTGTTTGTTAGTATTTACGTTGGATTAGACATGTGTAAATGTTCTTATAACTAAGTCGTAAATCAAAATAGAATGTGCCGAAAATTGTTCTTTAGCAAAAAGGGTTCTTATGGTTGGTTGTTTGATTACCGAATAAGGATTATTTTTTTTTAGTTATATCTGGGTCAATATACCTAGTTACTTTTATAGACTTTCAAGATGTGTTCTAATATAAATATAATTGTCTGACAGTTAAAACTTTTGTATAATTTTTCTCTAACATGCTTGGAAATTTGAGCATTATTTTAACAACCTTCTTCGAGATAAAGCAAAATCACTGTACTGGCCAAATACATGCCAGCAGCGGCTAGCAAAACTCGTATGAAAATCCACATCTGCTGTGGTTTAGCGGCCAAATAATAGTAAACTCATATCTGTTATGTAATTAAACATGGATCAATCCTTTATTTCGAAACATGGCACCCAAGAAGGTAAAATATCAAAGGTTTTATTTAAATTTCAAACTGGCTTGGAAATCTTCAAACATAGAGGACTGGTTTATTTATCTGAGTTGCGAATAGAAACCTAATTTCCGCGCATTATTTGAGAAAAGTACTATACAAGCCTTGGCCACAACTAGGCATTGATGGACTTACATATGTGTTCCTCGGCTTCGTGTCGGCCCACATTTACTTGTTCGTTGCAGTAATTATTGATGTGCTATAGATATTTTTGTTTCATAGCATAACTGTTAGAGTTACCGTTTGTGCACATTCAATACTAATAAAACGTATTTTAAACGTCCTACCCCAAGTTGGTCAGCAGTAAGATAAAATTGATTGTATGAGTGCCAAGTGTTAAAATTTTTATTATTTACCTACCCTCATATTTTAAATGTTTAATCAGTTACTTTCTGAACGTCGTCTCTTATCATCCTACTATAATGTTATGTCATACAATTACTTTTGTTACCTTTAACATGAAATATAAATATTTTATTATACAAGGAATTTAAATTAAATTTCCTTTTTAAAAATCCAACCTGCTCAAAAAGTTTTACTTCTATAACAACCAATGTAATAATGATTAAGCTATTACTTATTAATATGTAAAATGAAAGTCGTACATAGTGGTAATTCTTGCACATTTAACTAATGTAGGTAATGTAGCTTTCATGTCTTTGTCATACCGCTGAACTGTTACGTGCCAATCTTAGAATGTGTTATTGGTGTAATGTTGTTGTTGGTTCCTCTTAGTAAATATTTAATGTACTTAATGTTATGTTTCTGTTTATAATTCTCCAAATTTAGTAACTGTTATTTGTAGCTTTCCTTATACGGTAATATCTTTTTAAGTGAAAGTGAGGGTACTTGATCTTTTAGAGCATTAGGTAAATTCTTTAAATTTATTTTTATTTTCACAATTAATGCTTATATAGTATGCCCAGAGTAATACTTGTAACCATTTACAAGTTTCTTACACCTAGTGTGGCCCACTTTGCTTGTTATGCAATTATATTGTCTATAGAATCAGCTTTTAAGTCCTTGATTTGGTTGAATTTTAAAATGTTCAGCATAGGATGAGCCAATCCATTTGTTACTCACACACATTATTTGTGTATCAACTTTGTACCCCTCGAGATATAAACATCCTACTCCAAATTCATGACAATCAAAAGGAGAATGTAAATGTTGGTGAATCTCAATAGACCTCAATAGAAAGAGCCCTAAGATACATTGATATGATCCATCAAATTTGTCCAAAAAGAAAACAACGCACAAATCATCATTTCCTTTGTACACTTGACTATGATCGTATCAACGCGGCTTTACCTAACGAACCAAATTGTGCATAAAGGGAATAAATACATTGAAAACCGCAAGTGTTATGCATTTTTAATGTTGTCGTTAGCGTTGATACCATGACGATATCGATTTGAACTATGAATTTTACATGACGGTGACAAAATGGATCGTTATTTCGAATAAATAAGTATCATGGTTTTCAGGTACAATACGTTTTAAATTCTTGGGCACATCTTGGATTGTCGTAATTACGGTACAAAACACGTAAAAAAATCTAAATAAAGCTAAAGCGACTTACCAGCCTCTTCTGTAGCCTGCATTGGTGCAGAAGATACGCCCAGACATGCAGAAGTTTAGTATAAAACGTGGCACACAAGATATGATCATTAAAATATTTTAAAAGTATGTAGCACAAAGTTTTATAAGCCCTGTTTAAATTATTGCGTTGATCAATTGTGCGAATCGAGCAAACGTAAAATACGCAGAGCTGCAGACAGTTATGATATAAAGCTTATAGAGTATAAGCAATACGTCTAAAAGAGTCGGCCTTCACTGAATAGTCGCCACAAGTATGAATTAATGAATTTATCTTCGTCAACCTTACGAGATAAATTGCATAGCTCGACCGAAAATGAAATTGTACTGACCACACAGTACAAAAATTAAATAAATGCTTTTTATTTTGGTTGGATAGTACGTATTATTGTCTGAATGTTGGTACAAAGTTGGTAAGACAAAACTTCTGGTAGACAATAAAATATAATAGAGGGCGTGTCAATGAACATACTGTTGGTCAGTTGGAGTTTTGCTTTTGTCGGGAACACCGAACAGTCGCTTTGTCGCTGCATTATATTATTTTCTAAAATTTGCTTTTTTGAGTGTTCATGTATAAAAATAGTGTTTCTTTATGCTGAATTACGTACACTGGTTTTTGGCGGGAACGTGGAAAGTGTCGTGTCTCCTCGCTGTATTTTTTTTCCAAAACTAGTGTTTTGTCGAGTGTTTATGCATAAAAATGGTGGTGTTTTATTTCTAAAGTGCCGAATCACAAGCACGAGTGTGGGAAAATGATATAATGTGGTGAAACATGACTTTTCGTGTTGCTTCCAAAACTCCATCGAAGCTTTATAGTAATGCCACCATTACTTTACTAAAGCATGACTGGACTTGACCTAGACTGGACTTTGACTATAACTTTAGCTACGAGGACACTTATTTAACTTTTGAAACTTGAAAATATATAAATACTTGACACTGGCAAATGCTAAAACGCGACGCCAAAACCAAAGAAAAAACAAGTTACCACTACTTTCTGTCAATCCCGTCGTGCTCACGTCATTCCACCAGGATTGTTGAAGTATTAAATGATCTAAAATCAGACTTTGCTGATGGGTGGGATGATATTCCTACAGCGTTTACAGAAATTACATGAGAATAACTTGTTTCCGTCAATACCCGTCCTCATTTCTTAGTTTTTCATCGTACTCTACTACGCTAGTCAGATTTATTCCACTTCATTTTAATCAAATTTAATGAAAATAAAGTGAAGCGAGTCACGGTCAAAATTATATAAACAAAAATAACTCAACTAGAAGCAGCTTTACTGAAAGCTTCGATTATAGTAAACCGTTCAGAGACGTTGCCACTCCGAGCCTGCCGCGGCCGTGTTCCCGCGCGTTTCCTCGAGTAGGCACGTACAACCCTCTCGCTCGCACCTACGCGTGTTCCACGCTCGGTCCCTTTCTACTGACGCCGCCCGCCAAACGGTCGTGCGACATCTACGGGCCGCCTTACACGTTCAATCATGATCACGATCCGCGATCCGCGATCCGCGATCATGATTTCAAAGTTTCTAGATATTATGCGATCCGGAGCATCAGTCCGTCAATCCGCTTCGTACACGATCAGTCTGGATCGCGATCATTGATCGCGGATCGCGGATCGCGGATCGCGCGCTACGTGTACGGGCTGCCTACCGCGCGACGCGAAGCCAGTCGTCTCCTACTCTATTCCCGATCGACACGGTTGTACGCGCGCGCTTAAACCTAACCTACGAACTTTCCATTTTCACTATTTTGTATGTCTGGTGGACAATAAACTGTTCCCTGTGACCTTCTCGTGTTTTACTCATATGAGGGCACATTCCCCCCCTCATACGATGAAATTTTGTAAGAAACATAATAGGCATGTTTTCAGCTTTTTATCACTTTCTAATACTCATACCCGTCATTTGACATTTTATGATTTAGATGGTACTGTTTTTTTATACATAACATAATTTATAAAAAACACGTCGGTTTTTGGCGGGAACGCGGAAAGAGTCGTGTCGGCCCGACCTAAAACTAGTGTTTCGTCGAGTGTTTATTCATAGAAATGGTGGTGTTTTATTCATAAAGTACCGAATCACAAGCGCGAGTGTAGGAAAATGATATAATGTGGTGAAACATGACTTTTCGCGTTGCTTCCAAAACTCCATCGAAGCTTCATAGTAAAATGACCACTACTTTACTTTACTGGACTTGACTGATACGGACTGTACTTGACCAAGACTGGACTTTGACTATAACTTTAGTTACGAGGACACTTATTTAACTTTTTAAACTTGCAAATATATAAATACTTGACACTGGCAAATGCTAAAACGCGACGCCAAAACCAAAGAAAGAAAAAAAGAAAACCACGTCTAAGAAAAAAAAACACTGCAACAACCTGATTTTTCCGCTTTCGTGCCAATGTTAAAGTCTCCGATGCTAAAGTTGTACAACCAAAAGCGTGGATTGCCATACAAAAAAAAATGTGTTAATTTTTCGTCAGCTTTTACTACGTGCCCTAAAAATCTAGAAATATATCTATCTCATAACGACGTGCTTTAAAATATTAAATGTTTATACATCGAAATAATAAGGAGGAAAGAAAGGAAATAATCAACTTCCAACCAACCAATCCAACCGTTTAAGAAGTTTTACAAGCACTTAAATAGTCGTTATTTAATTATTTAAGTTGCTGCAAAAGTATGTAATGTGACTTCTTTTGACCTTTGTCAAAAGCGGTGAAACTGAAATAATCCATAGAAAATCAAACTACCTACATGACATACATTTGCCTTTAGACAAAAAAATAAACACAAAATTAAAAAATTCTGATTTATGTTAATATTAATTACATCACATAGCAAATCGCCGCTTTGTTATTATTTCAATGAATATATATTTTCGTTTTCTGCACATTTTATAGAGTTTGTATGGCTGCATTCGAGTCGTGAAAAATGTTGACATTCATTCAATATGGCGGTATGTCGTCAGTGCTATGCTGTGTCGTGGTGAGATTGATAATTACTTATCTTGGAACCTATCGACTTTCAAACATAGTTTAAAAGCTTATACACATTTTGAGAAACGTCCTAATAGAGTTTGAAAATTTTAGGTCACTAACGGTGACCAAAATCGAAGCCCGTTGTCGGCACTAATATTGCAGATCGGTGTTTCGGCCGCCCGACATTTAAAATAATTATTCCCGTGATAGTCAGCAATACTAAAATTAATATAGGGCGGTGCGACGTTTTAATAGGGATCCAGTATCATTACAATGTTTCGATCGAAGCGTGTTGTCGATCCGACATGTTTTGTTACTAAAATGTTTGAACTCTTCAAAAAAGTGTCTTTTGCAGCTATAGTGAATACCGAGCACAAGTATATGTAAGATAGCAACAAACACACGACACCCACGAAGCGACCACTCACTACAGAGCTCCGACCCAGCAAGCATTGAAGACATCTGAGGATTTAATAACAATCATATTTAAGTACCTACCTTCCTAGTTTATTCTGCAACTTTGTGATTTTAGTGTTGAAATAGTGACTCGCGTTATTGCAGACTTTAAGGTGTTCACACGCAAAGACTTACAAAAATGTGGCTCGAATGTAATTTTTTAAATCATTTATAACAACAGTAACACTACACAAGTTTCTGTGATATATCTGTACATAGAATTTTTAGACTACTGCAACAAACAGAAAAAGCAACATAATGTCAAACAATCCTCAGTGGAAAATGTTCCAGCCGCCGGAATCCCACTCGTCCCCATTGCATGACATTCTTGATCTCCAACACACCAACATGCAATCCAAACAGGCATATCGCAATGGTGAGTCCTAGCATAAGTTTATATAAGCAAGTACACTTTGTGAGTATGTATTAATGTCCTTACATGAAAACAAGCTTGCATGCTACGGGGTACAGTAGAAGATAGTTCCTGCACATTGCTTCTGGCACATGACAAACTTATAAATACAATGACACAATTATAGGTAGTAGAAAATAGCAGATAGCAGATTTCATAGTACATATTTACAGTAGATAGATTTTTACTGAATATAAATGCTTTTTATCATGAGTAAGATCATTGACTGTTGAAGAATAGAGTCTGCAACTCTCATAAGTGTGTTTGTAGAGACAGCTAAAATACATATATAGATAAAAAATTAGAAATCTAAACAGATTTGTGTTTGGATTAAATTGCTATGTACTTTATATCCTGGATTAGCATATAAAGTACTTTTTGTTGGGAGACAATTACCAAAATGCTCTTGTAGGATAGTGTGTAGTGACATCCTGCACTTGTAATAAAATCAAGTGAACATGTATAGCTCGAGTTTCAAGATCATTCGACCCTCGGTTTGCAATTGTTAACTCGTCAGTACAGTCCGCCTCGACTACAGACAGATAATTATGTTCAATTGCATGAAACACATTTTTCTTGCTCGCTGCATCTGACCAGATTAGATGTTATCATTACTCTATCCTTTTTTATTATCATTCCAATAAGAATACCTAACTTATAAATATGTTGGCTTGCATTGTAGTTATTTATCTATTCTCTTGTTTCTGAAGCAGAACCTATGGTAAGAAGTCTTCAGGTTGACTAACTGAGTAGCCTTTACAGTAGAGTGCATTGTGCGAATTTGATATGTTAATTTATGTTTTAATTATATTATTTTTTGCACACTCATAACAACAGTTATTTCATGAATTGGCTAGCTCTATTTCACCTATTTTTGTGCCTACCTATATTGTAATTTTATCTATGTGATTCTTGGTGGTGTTTCCTTTGCACTATGTCAAACATCTGGATTTTGTTTCCTCACTAAGCATATTAATTGAATAGGTGTTTAGTGATGTTATTATTTTTTATTAAATTTCATGTTGATGCGAATTCAATACATAATTTATGTTAGCTTGTTATCTATTTAAATTGAAATATTACTGAAAAATGTTCACTTCGTGTTCCATACGATTGTATGTTTGTTGAAATTGAAAAGGAATAAATCTTTTATAAAAGCAAGCTAGTGAATCGAAATATTGTGATACATTGGACTTTGTGGCCTAGCTCTAAATGCGCAATACAGTATTTCAAATTGTCTAAGGTCCATTGAAATGGTGCATAGAAATGAGATAAATATTCTAATTCAAGTCATGTGTACACACGGATAAAAGAGATTCTGGTGGTGACTATTCTCTGGCTGCTAGGTTGCATGTACCTCGCAGTGTCATGCTCCCCACTGACAAATTTTGTTTTGTTTGTTTATTTTGGTGTGGTGAAAGTGAAATAATTGATATTGAGTGCCATCATAAAACTTGCTTTGCTACCATTTTCATTACTTGTTGGGTTATGGTTATGTACATCCGTATGTCACGGGCCTTTACTTCAGAGACAAAGCAAAATGGAAATGAAGTTTTGAAATGTTTAGTTTTCAAGGTAATCATCATGTAGGGTCAAAAAGGAAAGGTAAAAAAAAAGTTTTTGAAACGATCCAGCTATAAAGAAATAATCATTGCTAAAGTACTGCTTCTTCATACCCATGGAGCCCCAATCTCATTCCAAGTCATTCTTGATTGTATAGTAATATATCAGTCATAATTAAACATGAAGCCCGAGTTTTAGAAAATCTAAAATAAAACAATATGACCTAGAATACTTTTAAACAGGCCGGGACTTCTTCAGTCGAATACAAATGTTTGAATAATAATGCCAAAATTACAAGATAAAAGCTAATAACTTCATATTATAGTGATCACACACTCACACACGTCTACCTCAGCAGTTATCGGTTCTGCGACATATATGTCCACTTGTCCAGCCCACTGCCGTTTGCTAAAATACGCTGAGCTATGTCTGTGACTTTAGTTTTCTGGCGAATTACTTAATTCTGGATACGATACCTCAGAGAAATGCTAAGCAAAGTCTTTCATTACTCGCTGAACGACATTGATGTGGACCATCCATGTTTCTGCTCCATAGGTTATGACAGGTAGAATAAAACGTACTAATTAAAGACTTGATGATGGTTAGCGCAGTCGGTTCACGCGCTGAAAGACGTGGCTTCGAGCCCCAACAATAGCTCGAGATGCCGGTGAAGGAAAAGATTGTGAGGAAACCATAGCGTGGTGGTAGAGTACTTTCTTGTACTCGACTGGCTAGCTACCACCCTCAAGTTGAAAAGCTGTCGCCAAGCACCTAACGCTGTGTTTCGGTAGCCTCACTTGAGAGCCAGTTCCATTCCAGGCTAGGTATGTTTATCACCTTCGACCACACCGTCACTAAACAGGTTAGCTGTGGTCAAACACTTGGGCTAACAACCAAAAAAAAAAAAAGACGACGTAGTTTTCCGAATGCTGTCCAGCCCAACAGTATCCTTTGGTTGATTTCACTTTCAAAATAGTTTTTACCTTGCGTTCCGAGTGTCCGCCCTAGGTAAATATATTTTTAAACGTTATATGTCCAAAGTGAAACCATTTATGGCAACCGGTCCCGAAACCGTACTCGTTGAACATGACCTTGGTTTTATATAAGTTCATACAGAGACCGATACGTTGAGAAGAATCTGCTAGGCTGCTTAGCGTCTACATATTATAAGTCGTCCAGCGATTCAGTTATTATGACGATGTATCATCCGTCAATCGGAGGTGGGAGATGTACTCGCCATTTATATTAATGCATCGTCCTGCCCAGTCCAGCGTTTTACATATCCTACAGTAGTTAGTTTTGGGGAGATTACGTTCTCCTGCCTCACACCTTCTGAAGTGCAGTCATTCTCTGTCACTTGAAAAAATCTGTAAGACAAATAGGATTTAAGGACTTCATAAAAGTTAGGTGCCCAGAACGTCCAGGGAGGGCAGAAAATAAGCGATTTGTTCTCTGATTATTATTAACAATCAGTATATCGCAAAGATCACTATGCAGGTTTTCAAGACCACTTCGAATCAGCTGAATGCCGCGTTTCGGTTCAGTCTACCTTTCGGAATCAGATATTTTAAAATCACTTCTGCTTATTGATGGTACCAATGATATTTAAAATGCATTGGATGACAAATTTGAAGTACACGCTATATATACTGACTTTTCTAAGGCGTTTGACGTGGTCGACCACAGTCTTCTTATTCAAAAGCTTGGCCATGCAGGAATCTGTGGCTATCTTTTAAGATGGTGTGAATCTTACCAACGGAGCCGATTCCAGCTTGTTACGGTTAGAGGATTTAAGTCCACAACAAAAACAGTACCATCTGGTGTCCCTCACACCTCGGTCCTCTCTTTTTTCTTTGTTTTTGTGGACGACTTATGCAAAGCAAAATAACATTGAAGTCCCAAATGTTCGCTGACGATCTCAAGCTGTACAGAGTTTTTCACGATGACCGTGGCATTAAATCTTTACAGGAAGACATCAAGACTATCAGTGCTTGGTGTTCCGTTAATAAAATGAAAATCAATGCCTCTAAATGTCTTCACATTAAGATCAGTAGAAAAAAGAACACTACCCCTGCGATTTGCTACATTGACAATGCCCCGATTGGTGAAGTCTCTAGCACGCGTGACTTTGGTGTCATAGTGGATTCTAAACTTGACTTTCGCAAACATTCTGATTCCTTGTGTGCTAGGGGTTCGAAGTTGGCGGGGTTATAAAATTATAACTGAGAAAATTGATAGTCCTGACTTACTCGCAAAATGTAACTTATTAGTTTCACGTTCCAGCAGCCGTCTCGTTAACAGAAAAAACATTCAGCCTTTCTTTTTGTCGAACCATGTATATTGTATAGTCAACATTCACCATTGTACCGTATGTTCTCGTCTTACAACAAAATTTCCAATAGTTTAGATATTTTTAACACTACACCAGGTAAACTCAAATCTTTTTATAATAATTGTAAGCTTGTCACTTAATATTTACGTACATTGTACCTTAATGTAATTATTCACATGCATGCAGTGTTCACTTCGAGAAAGTCGTGCATAACATTTTTTGCTGCTCATGAATGTTTACCGAAATTCGTATTTTATGTAAAGGCCAGTTTAGTGAACCAATTAAAAAAAAAGCTTAGCTTTAATTTTATTTTATATAAAACACCACTATGCCAGACTCTGTCAAAAGCTTGCTGTATATCGAGAAAAGCTGAAGAGCAGTTTTTTGTTTTAAGTTTTATATGGAATTTTCTGAAATAAAATGATTACTAGGTATAATAAAACAATTTCGTAAAACAAGGTTTCTCGTAGCCGAATTCGTCACTCGGCGTACGGTAGGACTAAAGCGGGTCCGCAGTCGAGAACCGCACAAGACTTCACTTAAAACGTGCGGAAGAAAACAGTAAAGTAAAACAGTAAAATTCTTTCGGCGAAACGAAGGTCGGCGAGCCATTTTTCGCCTCTCTTTCTTACCAAGTCGCGGGTCGCTCTGGTGCTCCGGGGCTCCAGGGCTGTGCTGTACAATATACTTCGGGTAGAAATGACATGTGAATTAGAGAATAAAGCTTCTGTAGGGTAGAAGTGGTACCGGCAAGTCAGTTTTGCATCGTGTCCTCAGGCAGTTACAGCGGCGAGTACCCGAGCTCCCCGCGGGACGGCTACAACGGCGTGAAGTCGGGTGGCGGGGGCGGCGGGGGTGCTGGGGGGCGTTTCTCTTTGGGTGGGTACGGCGCCGATGCGTGCCCGATGGGCGACGCTGCCTACTCGGCCGGCTCTACGGCCTCCAACTACGAGTCGTCCGCACACCCGCCTATCCGGGAGACGGGCATCATCGAGAAGCTGCTACACTCATACGGGTTCATACAGTGCTGCGAGCGGCAGGCGAGGCTCTTCTTCCACTTCAGTCAGTTCAGCGGCAACACGGAGCATCTCAAGATCGGCGACCCTGTCGAGTTCGAGATGACGTACGACAGGCGCACCGGCAAGCCGATAGCGTCCACCGTCACCAAGATAGCGCCGGAAGTGGTAAGAGCGCACGGCGAGGGCGGCATGCCTTTCGGTCCGGACCGCGCCGCTCACGCCGCTGCCTATGCTCGCAGGTGCTGAGCGAGGCGCGCGTCACCGGCACCGTCACCACGGAGGTGAAGGGCGAGGGCTCTGGCGACAACACCGGCCGCATTTCGTACGAGAACCGTGGCGAGTGCTTTTTCCTTCCCTACACGAAGGACGACGTCGAGGGCAACGTGGTGCTGCACACCGGCGATGCAGTCAGCTTCCAGATCGCGACCAACCAACGGTACCGTATTCCGTTTGCAGCCCGCCTCGGTGTGCGCGCGCATACCTTACAGACGGTTCGCGCGCGCATGCCTTACAGACGGTTCGCGCTCATGTTACAGGGGGACGCTGGGCGCGTGTCACGTGCGCTTCGAGAACCCGCAGCATCCCGTCAAGTATCACGGCGTCGTGTGCTCCATGAAGGAGAACTTCGGCTTCATCGAGCGCGCCGACGTCGTCAAGGAGATATTTTTCCACTACTCGGAAGCCAAGGCTGACGAGGAACTAATGCTCGGCGACGACGTCGAGTTCCTCATTCAGACCAGAAACGTGAGTATTGGAGACGCTCCGGGCGCGGCCGCGAGGTGCCGCGGGCGGCGACGTGACCACTTAGTCCCGTGCGCAGGGCAAGGAGGTGGCGTGCAACATCAGCAAGCTGCCGGGTGGGTCCGTCGTGTTCGAGGACGTGTCGCCAGAGACGCTGCGCGGGCAGGTGCTGAAGCCGCTGGAGCGCGGCGCTGGCGGCGGCGGCGCGGCGCCGCGCCAGAGCGACCCGCTGCCTGGCCGCATCCGGTACCGCGCGCCCGACCACAGCGAAGTGGAAGTCCCCTTCGGCGACAAAGACCAGTGCGGCGAGTTCACCCTGCGCCACGGCGACTGGGTGCGCTTCCAGGTGGCGACGGACCGGCGCGACCGGCTGCGGCGTGCCACCAACATCGCGCTGCTCGATGAGTCCTTCTCCGTGTCTGGTGAGCGCCGCGAGCGCGGCGTTGTGCGCTCGCTGCGCGACGGGTTCGGCTACCTGCGCTGCGTCGAGCGCGACCGCCCCATGCTGTTCCGGTTCGCAGAGGTGCTGCGCCTCGGCCGCGAGCTCAGCGTCGGCGACGAGGTCGAGTTCACGGTCGACCCGCCCGCCACATTCGGCAAGAGCGACACGCGCCAGGCGGCCATCCGCATCAAACACCTGACCGCCGGCAGCGTCGCGTTCGAAACGCTCATGGAGCGCGCGCTGCGCGGCACCGTCGCCGAGGTGCACCGGCCGCCGGACGAGCGCCGCGCCGAGAGCCCCGCACGCGACTACGACGGCCTGCTGGTCGCGCACCTAGACCAGGTCAAAAAGACGCTGCCCTTCCGGACGAAGCGCGCCGAGCCGCGCCAACCGCGCCTCGGCGACAAGGTCGTCTTTGACCTGTACCAGGTGAAGCGTACCAAGGAGCTGGTGGCGCTGGGCGTTCAGGTGGCGGGCGGCGGTGGCGGCGGCGGCGGCGGCGGCGGTGGCGGCGGCGGCGGCGGCAGCGCCGCAGCAGATCCTCTCGCCAACGGCACAGCGCGCGCGCCCGCGCACGGGTACATCGCCGCGCTAAAGGACGGTTTCGGTTTCATCGAGACTGCCGATCACTCCAGGGAGGTGTTCTTTCACTACAGGTGAGCGCGCGGTACGGGACGGGGAGCTTGGCGCGGCATACGATTGACGCGGGGTGTTACGCGGGCGTGTCGTGTGTTGCAGCAACCTGGAGGGTGCCGCCGAGAGCCTGGAGCTGGGCGCGGAGGTGGAGTATGCGGTGGGGCGCGGCGGCGGCGGCGGCGGCGGGTGCGCCAGCGCCGAGTGGGTGCGCGCGCTGCCGCGGGGCTCGCTACCGCAGCCGCGCGCCGCGGAGCCGCCGCTGACGGGCGTGGTGACGCGCACGCTGCGCGCGCTCAACCCCGACCAGCCGCAGTACTGCGGCCTCGTGCAGGCCGACACGGGCGGCGCGCACGAGTTCGGCATCACGGGGCTCGCGTGCAAGCGTGAGATTCTGCAGGTCGGCGACCCAGTCACCTTCCAGGTGGACGCAGAAGGCCGCGCCGCCAACATCGTGCCCGTCCGCAAGAAGCGTCGCGCTCTTGTCGATGCCATCAAAGGTACATAATATGTATTGTTCTACAATTCTACATGAAAACGAGCAGCTGCTAACCATTAACATAAATAGGAGACGAGGGATGACACAAAGGCCAAAAAGTATGCAAACTGGATTGAACTGAATCTATACTTCTATACTAGTCCTTTCTTTTAAATTTTTCGCTGTCAAAGTCTCGGTAATGTGACATGATAGATAACTAATTTTTACACCAAAATTGAATAAAACTTGTAACACTTAACATTTGTAACTTATCTTAATAGGCGGCCTTAACGCTTAGAGCGATCTAGGCTATATAAAAAAAAAAAACAATTTATTTCAGGCGGCACATACGAACTCGGAACAATTGAAAAGAAAGTAATAATATCTCGATAATATGTGAATAAAATAATCATGAAATAACATCGCGGCATGACTATCGACAATGTCTGGCCCGCGAACGAGCGCCTCGTCGTGCTGCGGCGAGGCGACGTGAGCGGCGCGTAACGACAACTGACGACGACGGCGACGACGATTCTTAAGTATACCTCCCGCCGGAACGCCGGTGGTGCTCGAACAAAATGTCAAATATACACAGATGACTGCAATATAGAGAGTGCAAATATAAATGATTATATTTTATTGATAACAGAATAGTAACAGGTCAAATTCCATAAACTGATATCTCAGAAACGGTGCTACTGTGTGACTCGACCTATCGGCAGTTAACAGGGATATAGTCACACAAGCTCTGCTTAGTTTGGGGTCAGATGGCGCTGTGTGTAATGTCCTACAATATTTATTTATTATATTCATTGCCGTCACAGAAAAGAAAAGCGTTTAGAAATAAATATTGCGTGCATGGCTCGAGCGTTCATGCTCATCGTGGAAGGCGGAGTCGTGTGTCGGGCGCCTTCCACCATGACGGAGGGCATGGCGGTACACTCGGGCTCGGGCGCTGCTCTCGGCATGCACACGACTAGTACATTACCCTAGATTGGCAAAGGTCACGAACCACGGTGCCTGTGGAGCAGAAAACATTATTCAGACGAATCTTTCGAGGACAAACATCAACTTCTATAATGTAATTATTTTATGAGGTCAAGTTGGTGCAGCTATGAATGACGGTTACTTGTATGAAGAGCTAAACGCTCAGCTGTGCGGCGGCAGACGCAGTTCTCACACACTCACGGTGGTACGACGAGGGAGCAGCGGCAGCGCCTCCAGCGGCCAAAACGCGTCTCATTTTGCTTACTTTTTAATTTAATTAATTTTAATTATAATTATTCAAAAGATGTCGATTTGTTTATGATGAGGCAAAACACTTAAGAATGCTATTTCAAAGCAATTTTTTGAACACACTAAAGCTAAATATGATACTAGTAAGACTTTGATAGCAAAAAATAAATAAAAAGAAAAGATCGGCAAAGAAAATTTTATAAAACCTTTATGAGGCTTATATTGTGAACTGAGTAATTATTTATTTATTTTGTATTTATATTATACTTACAGTATGTATTATATACTCTTACATCCGTCCCTGCGCCGGTGCGCGGTGCTCGGGGCACTTAAACTTAGTCGAAATAGCATAAGTGAAAACTTTTTAGGTTTTAGTATGATCACTTATCTCGTATTTATTTTCAAAATTAGCAGCTGTTTGTTTTCCATGTAAAATAAAATGAAATAAAAATAAAATACTTTCGCTCTTGAAATACGGAATATATATTTGGGGATCAGCTGTCAAATGCCGCACTAAAAGATAGGTATAAAAAAAAAAAACTATCTTTCAGGAAAACGCGCACGGACGCACACGCGTGTTCTTGAATATGAAACTCCAGTAGGAATATCTTCAGGGAATTAGGCATTATGACAATGACGTTTCGAATTTTCCTGCGCAGGCGGCTTTGGATTCCTGTCTCTGGCGGGCGGAACGGTCGAGGAGGCGGGCGGCGGGGGGGAGGCGCGCCGGCTTTTCTTCCACATGTCTGAGGTGCGCGGCACGGCGGCCGACCTGCAGCCCGGCGACACCGTCGAGTTCGTCATGTTGACTAACCCGCGCAACGGCAAGTCCTCAGCGTGCAACGTCGTCAAGATACCGTGAGTCGCTTCCTTCCTTCGCTTATATACTGTATCCGCATGGAACGAGGTCCTCTTACACGTGGCGTGCCGTGTGCGCAGGAGAGCGGTGAGCAAGGCGCGGCCGGAGCGGCTGCTGGCGCGGCTGCGCACCGCGTCGCTGGAGGAGGGCGGCGCGCCTCGCGTGGTGGCGGTGCGTGCGCCGCGCGGCCCTGACGGCACGCGCGGCTTTCGCCCGCGCCGAGCCCGCGCCGACTGACCGCGCCCGCCCGCCGCCACAGCGCCGCCGCCGAAGCGCGCGGCCGCCTTGCGCCGCTCCGGCGCCTCCCTCGCAAACGAGCTTTCGCCTCTTTCGTTCGGTGATCGCGTCCCGGTCGTGTGAGATCGTTCAGTCCAGTGAGAACCGATCGCCCCGGCCGGCTGTGACGTCACCTGACCCGCCGCGCCCGTCGCTCGCCTCGTGCCGTAATGTGTGTGTGCGTGAGTGCGTGTGTGTGTGGGTGTCAGACGGACGGGCGCGCCGCAGAGGGAGGCCCGCAGCCCGCGCGAGCGCACACGAGGCGGCGGCTGAACTGAATGATCCCAAAGATAAATAAAATGTTGAACAAACGCCGGCGCCGCCGGAGCCGCCCGCGCCGCCGGGGCCGCCCGCGCCGCCGGAGCCACCCGCACGATCACATCGTTTTACTATTTAAGAGTCTACTTTTATTTTAGTCGATTCGAGTTCGAGAGTATTCGTCATTAAACGAGTTATCTATGCCAAATATTTATACGCCCTGTACATTTTTGGAAATTGTGATTAAAGCAATGTACACCACCATATTGGACTTGTAAAGAACAGCTGGTTTTATTGTCGCCCCCCAAAGGGTTACCCGCGCTCGCCTTCAGCCGGGCCGACGGACGAGTCTGTGAGAGCCACATCTGTCATGGATATGTTGCAAAACTGAATAGGAACGCTCGTTAAGTCATAAAATGAGAGATAAGATAAAATGAACTGTAAACCTAATAAAGGCACTCTAATCCGGTAATTGAAGTAGAACATTATTAATTTTCATTTTTCTAATATGCTAACGAGCCGGCCATGAAAACCTTGAGCTTTATTCTCGGTACGCCAGTATCGACTCCAGGCCGCGCGCGGGGTTGCGGCACCCACACGTCGGTCACGCACCTCATATCGCCATTACCGTCTTCACTAGCCTACAAGCAGGGAAGCAGGGCGTCCTAGACTACGTGTGCGTACTCTGGACCCTGATTCCGAGAGAGCGGCGGAACCTGTAAAGCTGTGAGGGTGAGGGTTCGCGTTTCGATGCCGTGGCTCGTAAAAGGTTGGAAACTTTCGTATAGAGAGTTTGTGTGACGGGACCTCCCCTCTCGAAATCCCGTTCTGTGGGAGCCCCAGGTCGCCTCGCTAAGAACTCTGCTGCTGTAGCAGGAGCAGCGCGCGAAGTGCTCGCTCAAAAGACGCTCCTGCTTTTGTACTATGAACATATTTTATTACACAAACGCCTCGCCGACCTCGCACTAAGTGCATTCGCCAGTGTCGAGTATTTCGATAATTTCAAGCATTTTAAGATTGTAGATACATACCTATGATTATTTACTTAGGTAGGTACAATAAGTCTGTCACAGGCGAGGCAAGTGAAGTCAGGTCATGATATAGTAAAGTAATGGCTGAGGTGCTATATGTATTGCAAACTTCAAAGGAGAATGCAATACGGTGTGTTCTGGCAGCCTCACTTTAGATCCAGTTCCTATCTAGCTTGGTGTGCTTTACCATCTTCGACCACACCGTCACTTAACATCAGGTGAGTTGGTGTCAAATACCTAGCCTGTCAACCATAAAAAAACGAAAAGTCATGTTTCTGCACATCGTGCCTTGTGGGAACACCCACGCACGTAATTCGATACTTTATCAATAAAACCTACTATTTGTATTACCCACCCACGCATTTGGGGTGAGAGGATGTTTGTTTGTGAAAATCCATATTGCCATTTTTCTCCAAAACTATAGTCCGAATTTGATGTAGTTTTCAGTTATGGGTTTGGGACGATTGGTGCATGTTCTTAGATAGGTGTTACGGTGACAACTCACCAGGGGGCACTGCAGCAAACATTGTTTGAGCAAATCCATGTTGCCATTTTTCTCTAAAACTAATAGTCAGATTTTAATGCTGTTTCCATCAAAAGACAGAATAAGTGGTTTATACAGCCTGTTTCTCTAGACGACCGACATATTTCATGACGTTATAATTTAGGTTTATATAGTACGGAAAAAAATAAAATAAAAAATATTTACGCCAGCATTAAAAAGATATTGGTGTTCAAATTTTCTCCCGGGACTACAAGACTCACGGTCACCAAAAACAGCTGATCAGCTGGCGGCGTGACGCGCCTTTCGTTCGAGTAGGCAAGTACAGCGGTCGTCGCCCGCCCGCCCCGCGCCGCGCGCTCGCTCGAGCAGACGCGATGTTTGTATGTACTTATCGGTTAGTTTAGTACAAGTGTAATACGTACCTTAGGTACGTATACCCAACACATGCACATTATCTTAGAATATGGAAAGAACCATATTATAGTCTTTCAGAGATTTTAGATTTCAGAGTTTGTAATGTTGGTTACGACTCCCAGTCCGTTTGTAACCCTGTATAGAACCATACCAATGATTAAAAACATGGAATGAAAAATGTACGTTTTATTTTCATTTTATAAAACATATCACTTAGAAATACAAGGTAACGTCCATTGAGAGACCCTAGGAAGGTGGCGAGGGAGTTGCGGGGGACTCTGCTTCGAGCGCGTCGAGCTCGGCGTAGAAGGGGTCGCAAGAGAGGTTCCGGAAGCGGCGTGGGTTGGCGGGCGCCTCGGGCCACGCGCGCAGCGCCTTGTACAGCCTGGCGCCTGGGCTCTCCGTGTTCTGCACGTCGCTCGCGGGCAACACTACATGCCGCACGTGCAGCCAGCCCGCGCGCACGCCGTCCGCCAGCAGCTCGCGCGCGCGCCCTAGCTGCGCCGCCGTCGGCACCGACCGGGTGCCGTAGTTCCCTGCAATAATTAACACGTTACCTGTTTGAACGCGAACCTTGCCTACAAACGATATTCACGACAGAAACATTCCGCAACACCTGTGCGCAAAACACGATTCTTGCGTGCAACAGAGAGAACGCCAGTGCGTCTTACACGAAAATTGACAGAAAAAGGGCAATTTTTTCATACTTCATACCTAGGTTCGAATCAGACCGACCTATGAACATAAATGTAAGTATTGATAGTGGTTTAGGGTATCAAATTCAAGCTCGCTGAACGTCGTCACTGCGCGTTGCATACCTACATTTTAGCGTTAGTGAGCGAAAGGTCAACGGACACGACGTCTGTTACTTCTAGATCGCCGGTAGCGCCATCTAGTTAGTAAACAAGACAACGATCGTCATTTATTTGAGTTGTCAAAATGTCTTCTTCTTTACTTCGATGTATCGCTTCCGCAACAGAAGGTGGAACGCCGATTTAGTATTTTCAAAATCATCATTTCAGTCGTAGGACGTCCACTGCTGGACATAGACCTCTTTCATTGACTTCCATAAAGACCGGTTGGCACATAGTTAGATACCATGTTTCAGCGCCAAACATCACCGGTAACAGTGGTCGAAGGCTTTCGACTTGAGGCACAGGTAATTCAGAAAAAAAACGTTGCGCAGTTTTACGAACCCTGCCCAGCCCAGTTGGATTCGACGACTGATCTCTTTCTTGAAGTTTGACTTACCTAGTTGGACTGCTTGTCTTAGGTGAATGTACATATCAACAACTTCAAGAACAGAGTTCCCAACTGATACTGGGACGGGCTCAACATGGGCATTAGACATCACCTTCATCTTATCTATGCTCATGTCATCATGTCCGTTGGGAAACTCGACTAAAGTCTTCGAGCATAATGCCGAGAAATTCGGCACAATGCTCTGCTAGCTACTCACCGGTGAAGGCGAGCCCGAGCGCACAGAGGTTGTAGCCGCGCGTGTGCGCGCCCACGACACCCCAGCCGCGCCCCTCGTACACGCGCGCGTCGTTGCCCACCACGAAGTTGTACCTGTGGAGAGCGAGCCGGGTGACGGCGGGCCGAGGCCGGGCGCAATTCGGGACGCGGGCGTGTTATACTCACGGCAGGTCGTACTTGTACGTCTTGAGGTAGTACTTCTGCAGGTTGACCATGATCGCGGCGCAGTCGGCGAACCGGTGGCACTCGGAGCCCGCCGTGTGTTGTACCACCACCGCGCGCAGCGGCAGGAAGCGTGGCGGCCACGCCTCTTCTCCAGGGGGGCGCTGCCTCGACAGCCACATGTCGCGCGAGATGTTCCACTCGTGCGGAGCTGCAGACATGGGGTAATGTAAAGCTTGGTGGGTACGCGCTAGGTGCGCTTCGCGGTCGACGCTCACCGATGTCTGGACGCTCCGTGGGAGCGCTCGGCGCGGCGAGCACGCCCGCCGCGACCGCCACCAGCGTCAGCGTCACCAGTGCCGCCGCACACGCCAGCCGTTCGCCGCGTGACGTCGCTCGCGCCCACGCCCACACCACGCGCCACACGCCCTCTATAACATGACACACACGGCCTCACCATGGACGCACTGATCCAAACGGGCCTTCTACGCCACGGGATCGAAATGAAGATGTCTAGACGACGGCTAGGAACGCCGTTCCCCCCCCATCGTACCCGCAGAGGCGCTAGCGGCCGTCCCACTCGAGGCAGGCGGACACGTTGGTCGGCCGCCAGTGGTCCAGAGCAGACAGCGTGCGCAGCAGCTGCACGCCCGGTGAGAAGGTCCAGGGATCCACCTGGCAGTGGCCCAGCAGCGTGTAGGTCGGGTGCAGCGCACCGGCCGACACGAGCGCGGCCAGCAGAGCACGCGCGTGCCGCAGCTCCGCCGCCGTGGGCGCATCGTGGCCGTGCCGGTAGTCGCCGAGCCACAGGATTGACACGGCGTGGTTCCATCCGAGGGTCATGACGCCGATCACGCCGGCACCGCGGCCCTCGAACACGAACCCCTCGTCTCCGCCGCCTATGAGAAAATTGGGCCCGATGTCGAGCCAGCCGTTGCGCAGGTGCTGGCGCTGCACATCGAGCACGCGCCGAATGCACTCGTAGCGGTTCGCGCACGGTTCGCCCGCCGAGTGGCCCACTAGCGCGAATCGTGCCGGCGCCCCCGCCGCTTTCAGCGCATACTCGCGCATCGCCTGCCAGTCGCCGCGCCGCAAGTACCACGACGCGTTGATTCCTAAAAACAACCGAAGCCATTGCCGTGTTACCATCATTTCACTCGGGTATACGTATATTTTTTGAGCGAATTCGTTTACTTCCCGTAACCGCGGCCGGTTGCAATGAGCGATCGCTCCATTTATGACACTTTTTTTAACTATAAATGCAACTTAACAGCCGTGTGTCCTACTGTAAATTAACCGTTTCTTACCTGCTACCCTGTTTCCGTGAATCAATGACAATTTAATTGTATTGCCAGTTAGAATGCTCGGTTCGTGTCATTCGGCGGAGTAGCAGCATATAACAGAGCCGGAGTGCCAGGCCCGGTTGCCGAGCCGAGACACTAGTCGTTATAGATTGTTGATTGGGCGCAATATTCAGGTGAGATAAAGCCTGGCGTGGCGTTTGTTCGTTACAAATAGGTATTCGTAGTTTTGACATTTCGTCGTAACGTTATTTCTTACTGTAACACGTTGGTTATTCGAATTTTAAAATATCGGCGCCATGCAACGCGAACCGGTCGAAGTGTTTTGGTGTCCTTTGACGGATACAGATCATTTTTGGATCGACATTAGTACCTGTGGATCAGTTACTGAAACGCTTTTTGCTAAAAATAAACCAAAATTTCAATCGAAGATTGATAGAAATGGAGGATTGGTAAAAAGAGATAGGCGACGTACCGAGGTCGACGCGCCGCGGCGCGGGCGGCGCCAGCGCCTGCCGCGCCGCGTACACGGCCAGCGCGGCCGCCACCACCAGCGCCCAGCACAGAAACACCGCCACACTGCAGCGCAGGCGCCGCGCGCGTGCGCCACCGCCCGTGCCCGCCTGCAGTTCCAGCCCCAGCAGCCGCCCTAGAACACCGCCCGCGCGCCATCTCACGTCGGGTGCCCGTCGGGGTCATCTCGCACTACTCGCTACAGATGTCCTCCCCCCACCCAGCATGATATGGCCTCCTATCGCTCCTGTATCTGTGTCCGCTCCCGTCTCCCTGCGACCCCAAGTACGGCAAGATCTTGACGTCCTTATGCCGTGCCAGCGTCGCCTCCCGCCCTACCGGGGAGCACTTGACAAACTATACATTACAACACCACGAGAGTGGGCTCCGCGGTGCGTGCCGAGCATCGTACGACAAGTCCTGGCGTCGCACGTCGTGAGACCCGATGCACTCATTCATGTCCAAAACGAGTTCACGTATCGACCGGCTGCCGGTGCCGCACTGTGAGAAAATCGCGTATGTTTCGTCTCAAAACCCCTTGACTCCGTTGTTTTCAAACTAAATGACCCGTCATTTTGTGCACATATCCCTCTATGTAATCCTAATTTAACTTCAGTTGATACAGTGTTAATTTAAGATTTTTCTTCATTTTGAAGGCCCGTTTATGTATGAAGAGAAATCCGAATCAAATAGTAGTATTAATAGACAATAGACAACACTTTATTTGTGACATAAAACAAACAAACTTCAAAATATACAAAAAGAAATAACAAACATAGATAAAAAAAATATACACAATAACAGACGAGGTGAACGCCCGGCAATCACAAGTTGTTGAAAATCGCCCGCCTCGCGATATGCGCACGGGCACAGACAATGATGTACTATAAAATAAAACCTCATTGGGCACAGATGACTAAATAGTAGGTACAGATTGTGATACTCGCATTGTTACGTGCTAACATCGACTTTTCGCGAGAAACTGTTTTGAGACGGCTTCGTATGGGGCTTTCCCACTCATGGGGCGCCGCGTTTGATAAAATGCGCGTCAGCCACGAAACGATGATGTTTGCTAATTAAATCAAACAACAGGAAAAATGTTAAACTGCCCCCCTTCGCCCCTCGCCCCGGGCCTGCGGCTACTCGGGCGTCGGCCGAGTTGCTTTGTTAGCACAAGTACCCGATTATCTAGTGTCACACTTACTACTCCACTGCTTACTTTATTACATTGGGAATGTTTTGCGATAGACACGCACATCGAGCAGGAGGCTGCGGCGGCGCAGCCCCCGGCCGTGACGTCAGCCCGGAGATCGCGGTGCCATATCCGCCTCGGATTTGAAGGTCGCGCGGGCGCGCGAAGCTGTCCGATAACCTCGTAGAAGTGACGTCGTCCGACACCAAGATAATGATCACGTCGGGCTCGGACGGCGTTCACGTCCATGTTTCATACCTTTGACAACTCGGTCTCGGTGCACGTTCTGCGTGACGGAGACGAACTGCGGCCCGATGTGCATGCGCGAGTTGCGCGACACATTGACTTGCGCGATGTGCGGCGCGCCCGCGGCCGCGACGGCGGCCAGCTCCGACGGCAGCGCTACCACCCCCGCGGCCAGCGACGTCGCGCCGCTGCTCTGCTCCTCGCTCCGCATCGCTCAGCTGAACGCTGGAGTCGTGCACAGTGCACACGCGCCGCGTCTCACTGCCTGTGTTGCCGGCTGTACCGTCGACACTGGAGCTAGATTCTATGAAAACTTGCCAGATCTCCACATTTTTTACACTGTCGCGGTATGCCACGGTCGCATCCAAAGTAAAAAAAACCGATCCCTGCAATGGTGATTTTCATTCTAAGATAATTTTTTTTATATGTTTTGAATTTAACATTTATTTTGAATTTTATATTTATTTATGTGTATATTGATGTGATATTCTTATATCTGTTGACACACCGGTGTTGGCTCGGGGGCTTCGGGCAACTAAAATTAAAACTTAGCTTAATGTAAAGACTTTTTCGGCATTTGTGTTTTCAATCATCTTCTATTTATTTTATCGATTACACACTACACACAGTCGACACTAGCGCTCATCAATACCGGCGGACGCTCGCCTCCCGCGTTTCTACCAGCTCCCGCGCTTACCTGTACTCACTCCACCGACGGTTGCCGCTCTCGTGATTCATATTCGGTTGGTTTTTCTCCAACTACCCTCAATTCTTTATACTGAGTTAACGATGTTAAATATTATGCAAAGTACCATTATTGTTATTAAAGAACGACTCACGACTTAATTGAAGTGTGGCAATCATGCGATTCGATTTATTTTGAAAATATCGCTATAGTAGCAAATATACTGGCAAATACATAAAGTGCAAAGCCAAAAACAAAAAACTTAACAAACCACTACGTGCTAACGTCAAAAGGTTTTTTTTTTAATATTAAATAGGCTTGCGTTTGACCGCCATCCCGCCTGATGTTAAGCGAATTTAATTACTATTGTGCAGGCAAAAAAAATAAAGGTACAAAATTAATAATACCGTTTTATATTTAAAATATTTCGTTGAACTTCATGGAAGCTAAATATGGCGCCACAACTCTTGGCTGAGTCAGAGTGAGTCATGAGTCAGCCCGGCTAGCCTACTTAGGATTTTTGATGGGAACGCGGAAAAAGTCATGTCGCCCCGTTGTATTTTTTTTTTAAACTAGTGTATTTTCGAGTTTATGCATAAAATGCTGTCGTTTTATTCATAAAGTGCCGAATTAGAAGTGCAAGTGTGGGAAATTGATATAAAATTTCCCACACTTGCCCATTTTTGTGTTGCTCCCAAAACTTCATCGAAGATTATAGTAAAGTCGCTACTACTTTACTGAAGCATGATTGACATGGACTGGACTTGATCAAGAATGTCCAGTCTTCGATTATGACTATGGCTACAAGACAACTTATTTATCTTAAGAAACTTGAAACTATAAAACATTTGACACTGGCAAATACTTAAAATGCGACGCCAAAATCAAAGAAGAAGAAAAAAACCGAACGGGCTGTCGTCTGTCCCTGTCGCCTTATGTCAGAAGTCAAAACATAATCATTATTAAATCACAGAGGAGATTATAATTATCATCGAGATATGACAAGTTGTGATTCCTCGAAGATAATTATGTATTAAAGTATTTAAAGTTTTGCTTGTTAAACCTACTACTTCGAAAATTCAAACTACAATTGACATTAGAATAAAACAGCGTAGTGTTACATGATAGTCGTAGTGATAATTTGTGTTTGATATGTAATTAAATAACTCGGAAAGAGCTTTGACAATCTGGGTCTGCGAATGAAAATAGCTTGAGATTACTTTTCCGACCGTTCGTAACGATGTTTGAAAACATAAATGTAGACGAGACTTCGGACTACTTCGGAGCTACAAGAGTACCAGCCGAACCCTCATTGCTCACATCGTAAATATCTATCGAGTAGCTTCAATTATGTATACTTGAAACCTTTCGCCTCTGTTATTTATTCAAGTCGAAAGTCGTCTATCTGTAACAATGTTACCGTTTTTTAATTTTCAGCTGCGCAACATGCGGCAAGTACCTGACGACAGGTCGACGAGTCCGCAGAGTAAAAATGTCCTGTAACTTAGGTGTTATTAATAAATGATTTGTATTTGTATACCGATCGGCTCTTCCACGTTCGAGGGAACGCTGTACAAAAGTATAAGTTAGTGTATCTCGTGCGAAAAGTCAGTACCGAAATTGTGATTGTCGGGACATATCGTTTTTCATAATGTTTCAAAATTATGTGATAGTGATTTTTACGATTAGCCTTACATTAACTTAAATAAAAAATAACAACCTAAATAGTGAGAAAATTGTTTCATTATTTCAGAATGCACCTACTAAATTCTTATTTTTTAAATTCATCTGAGAATGGATATATATGTCGTCCTAGCTGTCTAATCTTGTATTAATGCACTTCGATGTTTCCCATTTACTTGTGTGGAAATGTTTAAGGACAGTCTTGGTCATGTGTAGTCTGTGCCGGTCGAGTCCAGTCATGTCATAGTAAAGTTGTGGCGACTTTACCATAAGTTTTGATGTTGTTTTGGAAACAACATGAATAAATGCAGCACTTTCCCACAATCACGCTTGTAATTTGGCCTTTTATGAATAAAATGCCATTATTATTAACAGCCACATTCCCAGTTACCACTAAAACTATACCTACTACCTAAATTCTTGAAATTATAAAATTATAAAAAAATATATTTGCTAGTAGAAGCCAGTATCTATATGCCAGTATTTTATTAAATATTCCACTCATTTCACTGGAGCTGCTATGCCAGCGGCCCAGAGCCTCACTCCGGTAGTTCAAGAAGCTAGGTTGCCTCAGGTAGATGATGGCTGTGGAAATGCAATGTTTGTATGGAATGATATAAATATTTAGTTAGCTGATTTTGTAAATCTTTTAAATGAACACTGTTTTACAATATTGAGTAGGTACTAAAACAACTTACCACTTGATAGTTTTCAACTTTATTTTACGTAAACATCGAGTTTTTACATTTATTCTCAAATGAAATGCAACAATGCCAGAAAGGTTGGTATTGGAGCACACGCTGTTGGTGATATCTCCGGACCGGCACGCGGACGTCCAGTGCCCCGCGAAGCCAGATACGCGACTCGACGACTCGATGGACGAATGATATAAGTTACACTAAATTATTTTTTAAGGCCGTTTTTTTTCAAACAAACCAGTGATCTCTGATGATCTACCTAACTATATAGGTACATCATCAGAGATCACAAAGCCTCCGGTGGCCACGCGGCGCCTCCGCTGCGGCGCCCGCTTCGAGTGCTCGGTCTAGGATGGCTCGCCGACTGCATCTGTCGGGGGCGCGTGCTCCGCGAGAAAAAGGCGCAGTTCGCCCAAGAGCCGGTAGTTAGGCGAGAAGCGCGAGAAGCGCAGCGGTCGCCCCGAGAGCGGCGAGACGGGCGGGTCGCCGGGCGCGGTCGCCGCTATCCACTCCGCCAGGTTGGCGCGCTCGTATGTGAACCCGTCGGCGGCGCGCACCGGCCACACCAGCATGCGATGGCTCAGCGGGCACAGCAGCCGGTGCGGCGCCAGCGCATCCTGCAACACGCACCTCGGACCTGTCGCACTGCACCAGGGTCAAAAAGGAAGGGGGAGGTCTAACGGTTACCAGGCGTGGCGGCGGCGGCGCGGCACGCAGGTACAGCAGCTCGCGGCGCGCGCGCTCCCGCTCGGAGCACGGAGCACCCGCCGGCTCTTCTTCTGGAACCACAGACAGACGGCGTGGTGCACTCGTCGCGCCGCGCAGAAGGACAAAGAAATAGAAACGTAAAGTTGATCACAGATCACCACGAATGATAACGATATACACATAAATAGAAAGAAATCGAATGAACCGTTGCACAGCGTAGAGAACGCCACTCGACAGACCCGGGAGTAGGTAAACACGGGGCGTTCGAAGGCTCACCGAATCCGAGCGAGTCGAGCAGGCTCTCGAGGGGCTCGGCGAACAGGCGTGCGCCGGTAAGGCGCCGGGCCCGCGCGCGCGCCTCCACCGTTGCGGCCGCGCCCGGCGCCACGTCGGAGCCGGGCGCCTCAAGCACGTAGTCCGCAAGCCAGCGCGCTACCGCAGCCTCCGTCCACAGGCGCGGGTCGGTGGCGTCGTCCGCGGGCAGAGCGCGCGACGCGCCCGGCAGCCGCCACAGTGCTAGCTCACCGGTCAGCGAGCCCACCGCTAGCAGCGAGCCGCGCGCCGCCAGCGCGACGGCCGGTGCACCGCCCGCGCCGCGCACCGGCGCCGCGGCGACCTGCTCCATGCGCGCGCCGCCGGCTCCCAGCGCCACGCGCCACACGCGTGCCCAGCGGTCCGCACCCGCAGACGCCAGCACGCCGCCCGCGCCCCAGCGCACACAAGCCACCGCGCCGCCGTGCGCCGCTACCTGCCGGAGCAGCTCCACGCACGCCGCACCCTCCTCCGGCACCTGGCGGCCGCAACACCGTCAGCCCGAGAAGCCTCCGAGAAGTTAGCACGGGACAACGGTACTACCTCGATGCGCCACAGCTTGACGAGCGAGTCGCAGCCGGCTGTCGCTAGCAGGTAGCAGCGCTCCGCCAGCGCGGGCGCGGCGCACGGCGGCGCGAAGTCGCAGCTCAGCACGCCTGCGGCCGCACGCGCGCGTTTGTGCGTGTGTGTGGGCAAAGAGATCGACATTAGAGAATATTTTCAATTTTCACGATAGGGGGCTATCGTGAATATGCGTCTCTCCATAAAGGAAATGGATACCGAGGTCGTGCGCGTGCGGTTCGAGGTGCAGGCAGGTGGCGCGCGGTGGCGCCAACACGCACAGCTGGCCGCCGGCCGCACCCGTGGCCGCCGCGTGCCCGTCCGCGCTCCACGCGCAGCAAGTCACGGCCTCTGCCGCCGCATACACACTGCGGACACGTCACCGCGGGTCGGTTCGCTAGAAAGGATAATCGTGCGTGCATGCGGTGAGAGCGGCACTCACTGCATCGGGTCCGGGTCCGGGTGCGCGAGCCGCCACAGGGGCGCCAGCCCGTCATCCGTGGCGAGCAGCGCCAGCGGCGCGGCCTGGGCCGACAGCCGTGCGCCGCGCACGCCTCCGCCGCCGCTACCACCGGCACCGCCCGGCACCACCAGCGACCGCACCGCCACTCCCGACTGCACACATGACCATGTAGGTATCGCTGATATGGATGGACTCCGCGGCCGTGACTCGGCGCGGGTGCCGGGAAGGTACCTGCACGTCGTAGAGCACGGCGGCACCGTCCAGGCCGGCGGCGAGCAGCACGGCGCCGGCCGCGCCGAAATCCACGGCCAGCGCGGGGTAGCCCTCCTCGCGCAGCGTGTGCGCCTCTTCCAGTAGGCTCTCGTCTTCCAGCCAGCGCCACACCTTCACCGAGCCGTCGCTGCACAGACCCCCCACTTTCACTCGCCGCCTGCTCGGGCGCTTGGGCTGCGTGAAGCGCTCGCTACACTATTCGAACGCGAAGTCGATCACAAATGCCAAGTGCGCGCCTGCATTGTGCAACTCGTGCAACTTCGCGAGCGCACCGGTCGCGGCGATCGCTCATGGCCGGGTTCTGAAGGCAAATTTATTCTGGGGTGCTTAGGGTACCCTTAGGGTACTCCAGAGCCGTGTGGTTGTTCAATATGCCGCATGATCGCACGAGAGGTAAGAAGCACGATCGTTTCGGGATGCCCGTCGCCGCGCCGTTGCTCTCGAGTCACCTCTCTCGCGTATCTTATCGAAACTCGGTGCGATGCATGGATTCAAACCCTGTATGTTAATTAACATTATTCGTGCTGATTATATCTTTGACATTTCAATGAATTATAATTTATGTATTTTAGTAGCTATAATTTTGGCATCCTGATCAAGTTCAATTAAATAATTTTATATGTTTTATCGAGGACATTAAACTCTAGAACCCAACATAGTTTGAAAAGTTTCCTACCGGCCGCCGCGCAACAGGGGTCGACTGCGAGCTGTGGTCGAGTCGCCTCCGTACGTTTCGAACTTGCGTTAGAACCGTGCAGCGGAAGCCGGCGGTGGGCGGCGGTACCTGGAGGCGGTGGCGAGCAATTCTCCCCAGGTGGCGATGCAGTTGATGGCGCCGGTGTGCGCCTGTGCGCTCCACACGCGGGTCGCGCCGTTCCCCTGGCCAGCACCGTCTTCGCCCTCCGCTTCATCACCGCTGCCCACCGTCGCCGCCGTTGCGGTACCCTCCGAGTCGAGCTCGTCCTCTACGGGCCCTATACCCTGCGGACCGACGACCGGAAATATGAACATCTACGTGATACGAACAGCTTGCGAGAGAGCGGTCGGCACATACTTCGAGGTCCCCGAGGGCGAAGTGCTCGAGCGGCACGCACGGCGTCTCCATCTCGTCCTCCAGCGCGAAGTCCCCCAGTGACCACGTGCGGAACGTCTTGTCGTTGGACCCTGGAACATGAGCACACGCTCTCACCGCGGCCCGGGCGCTCCACTTTGTTTCAGTGGGCTTCAACCTTCCTAGCGGGAGACTTTGTTTCGACTAAGTACTCGTTATTTTTTATTGTGCCGAACTAACCTCGGCTTAGATTCACCAGCGGTGAGTATGTATTCGTCTTACAACGATATCATTAACAGCGTCGATGTTTTCTGCGGCTGTATGTATGGATAAGGACGTAAGCACCAGAAATTTAGAAGCGAGCTTCAGCGGCGCTAGTTGCTCGTACATTAGGTACAAGAATGTGCGGAGTGATGATGATGGATGGAGATGGAGGATGGCACGAGAAACTCAGAAGAAAATGTTTCTGTTGAGTATGTACCAAGCTTTGCGCGCTTGCAGTCGGCGCGAGTAGTGATAACATAACTCTTTTTAATGTTTTTGTAATTTTTCTGCTAATGTGGACGGTTGGCGTACATACTAAATAAATAGGTACCTAAATAGATTTCTAGAAATATCGTCGACTTTGGTCATCGTAACGAGATCATAATTGAAAATATTCGTCAAGTCTTACATTATATATACCTATACCTACGCATACCTAGTCATATATCCGTGTGTCGGTAACGTATGCCTGTGGACAACAGCACGAGTTCACTCACCAGTGAGCAGGTAGCGCCAGTCGGGCGCTAGCATCACACACGTAAGGTACCGCGGGTGCGCCGCCACGGTCAGCAGACAGGCGGCCACGTGCGGCGCCCACACCCGCGCTGTGCGGTCCAGCGACGCTGACGCCAGCAGCTCGCCTGCCCAGCACAACGCCGTCACCGCCGCCGCGTGCCCCTCCAGCGCCGGCGCCTCGCACAGCGCCGGTCCGTCGGGCGCGGGTCGCCACACGCGGATGCGCGCGTCGTGCCCGCCGGTGGCGGCCGCGCCCTCCTCGCCGGCCGCGGCGCATAGCGCGCCTAGGTCGTGCACGCCGTCCACCCACTGCAGCGGCATCGGCGCGCTGCCACCCTCGCCTTCCACGCCGCATGCACAGATCTCTGCGCCGAGAGAACGCGTCAGGCGTGGTGCACGTGAGGTGTGGGGTGCGGGCCGTGCGAGACTCACCGGCGAGGTCGAACACCTTGAGCACGCCGTGCGTGCAGGCGGTTAGCAGCAGGCGGCCCGCAGGCGCGGCCAGCGCGTGCAGCGCGCCCTCGTGCGGTGCCAGGCGCGCCAGCAGTGCGCCCGCAGTCGCCTCCCACACGCACAGTGCGCCGTCGTCGTGGCCGGCTAGCAAGCGCCCGCCGACCCAGCACAGCGCTCGCACGGGCGCGGCCGCGGGCGCAGCCAGCTGGCGGCGCGCGGCCAGCGGACGCGCACTCCACACGCGGACGGCACCGTCCACGCCGCCCGACGCCAGCAGCGCGCCGCCAGCCGCCCAGCACAGCGCCACCACGCCGTACCGATGCGCGGCGCGCGCCTCTCCCGCCAGCTGCCAGCCCTCGGCCGCGGCCCAGCGCCACAGGCGTAGCGCACGGTCGCCGCTGCCCGTCGCCAGGCGACCGCCGCGGGCCTCCAGGCACGTCACCTCGCCACCATGCGCGCGCACCGCCTGCACCAACGTCGCCGCAGTCGGAGCGTGCTGCATGTCGCTTGATTCGCGCGTCACTGCCGCCCGACTCTATTGAATAATGCCCAGCTCAATTACCTACTAGATTACCCTAGATTGCCGGTCACCGCGGTGAGCTCGGCCTCGACAAATAATCGATATCGACCTCGCCGTTTATTGACTTCAGGCGATGGGCGGCACCCGGCCGCCGCGTACGTCCACGAAGCGCTCGGCCCACGTGCAACGGCGCGGCTCAGCTGGGATCCACGTCTTCACCCTGATTACCTATTAACCCTAAGCGGAAGACATTATGCATTAACAAACTTTAGAAAAAATTAAACCCACTTTTAAATTATGATAAAAAGTTTAATCGCCACATAAACATTATCAAACATAAACAAACAAAAAAAATCGACAAACAATGTTAATCAATGTTTATCATTAGTAAACATTATGATACAAACAAGTGGTTATTTGGTTACAAAATCCCACTTCAAAAGAACACAAATAAGGAGAACAATAACAAAGTCACAGATTTAATCCAAAAAACAAAAATCGGGTTCCTGGCTCGTCTGCGGTATTTTAACGCCGCCGTGAAGTCTTGGTCGTTCAGGTCTATCAGAAGGTTGTTATCTTGGGTCCTAAGCGATGCCACTATATCTTCGTCTTTGTTGAAGGCGAGGAGGTTTCTTATCATCACCAGCGGGTCTTTGCTCTTTGTCATGGGCTACTTCCACGCTGAGGTTTTTATTTTTGGCCGTGATTCTCTCCGTCACCTTCTCCAACTCCGATTTAGTGACGCATCTCAGTACCACATTCTGCTTCTTCACCATTTACACGCCGAAGGTAGCTTGAGCTGTCGGTGAAGGAAAACATCGTAAAGAAACCATACCATGGTGGAAGCGTATTTTCTTGTACCTACTCGGCTTACTAGGTACCACCCTCAAGTTAAAAATCTGCCGCCAAGCACCTAACGGTGGGTTCCGGTAGCCTCACTTGAGAGCCATTTCCATTCCAGGCTAGGTGTGCTCTACCATCTTCGACCACACCGTCACTTCACATCAGGTGAGCTGTGGTTAAACACCTAGCTTGTCGCAAAATCGTGGATTATAATGCGGTATCATTTATAGACAAGAGTATTCAAAAGGAAGATTTATAGGTACTTTTGTAGGTATGTATATCTTATGTAGTAGGTACAGAAAATCCGTGAATTTCAAGGCGTTATAATGTGATGTAAAAAATGTTTTTGTGCGCTTACATTGTAAACGCTGGCTAAACCTTACGAGATAGATTAAAATAATGTACATACTGCGTTATATTTATGTACATTGTACTACATTGTACCTACCCGTGCGAAGCCGAGGCGGCTAGTACAGTAACAAATTAGGTAACTAACTTTAACTTTATTTATTTGTTATCTTTTATGTGAAATAAAGTAAGGTTTAGCGCCATCTAGCAGTCTTTAGTTGCATGAATTAGAAATGATCCTGCGGAAGATCTTGACGTGGATGGATGTCAATTTGATTTCAAACTTCGGTATAGTAGTGCTGTAAAAATTGCTTAATAGATGGCAGCACTATGCAAAAACTACCTATATTCAGCAAATTTTGTTATTACCTATAAAAACAGTCTTTTTTTTCCCTGTCTACGTTTCTTGAGAACGAAATGAGTTAGTGCCTGCTATTTAGTTAAGAGTAAATACTTATTTAGTTACCATTGCTATTCCATTACTTTAGAAGTTACCAATGTGTTTGTGTTATCAAATAATAAGTAATAATTCTGTATGTAATTCGTCATCATCATCTCAGCCGTAGGACGTCCACTGCTAGACATAGACCTCCCCCAATACCGATTGAAAGCGCCACGCATCCAGCGCGTTCCGGTTTCTATTAGGTCGTCTGTCCACCCAGGACGTCCTACGCTGCTAAGACCTGCTTACCAGTCTAACTCCATGCTATGGTTACCTCAGGATGTTTACCTTCTCCGGCTGTTTAAGCACATTATTGGGATTTAAACTCACGCTCACTGGCCTGTGAACTGACTGATTTTTATTTATTTATTTATTAGATGTACAACGCTCGGCTTCAGAATAAATCGATTGTGAAACCGTGTTCATCACATTATTAAATATTGACTGACAGCTCAGCATACCTTTGACTGTTTTGTGCCAAATATACTTTCATCTACACTAATATAAAGAGGAAAATTTTGATTTTTTGTTTGTTTATTTGTATTGAATAGGCTCCGAAACTACTGGTCAGATCTGAATAATTATTTCATCATTAGAATGCTACATTATCACTGAGAAACATAGGCTATATTTATATTGTTAATCGAGTTTTATTTTGCAACTGAGTGCTGGCCTAGGCAAGGCAAGCAAAGCGTTAGTCGTCCAGCCGCAAGGTGGGTCGACGATATCGTCACCGGTGCGGGTCGAACCTAGACTAGATTGGCACAGGACCGAGGCAGATGGCATGATAAGAGAGAGGCCTATACCCAGCAGTGGGATAAAGAAGGCTGTGGATGATGATTATGATATGCAGCTTATAATATAAAGGCTATCTATAATTTAAAGTATAGTTAAAAACCGAAGGATATCCTAGTAGTAGACCAACTGGTAAAAAGTCTCCATCGAGTCGGAGTGATCTTTTAGATACTGGGGCTCGCGATCTATAATAATCGCATACCCGCTTGCATTTAGGATGTTTTAAACATTAACCCATACTTTGCACCCTCTACAGAAATAGAGTAAATCAAATTAGTAGGTAACATGTCTAAAGTTATGTGGAGCTTAGAATGTATTCGGTGATATCATTGGAGTGTCGTAGCGACCTACATCAAGCTGGACTGGCGCCAGACTCCTGCTCGCCCCCAAGGTGACTCTCTGCTGACACCAACGGGACTTGAGCTGCATCTTTTTTAACCACACACTCGAATATCGTCTATCAATGCAACACTGTAAGAGCTATCATTGTTCGGAGAAATGTTCAGGCACAGGTCTAGCTGCTGTGTTTTTCATGACAATTTGCTACTAGAAATTTAGACGAGTAATTACATTTTGGCTACACAAACAATGAGTAAGTATATTGATTTGGAGCGTTTCAACGTATTAACTATTTCATACCGTGCTAAGTACATAAATTGTTGTTCTCTGAAGGAACACAGAAACCTAAAATCAGACGTTGATCTAAAAAATACAAGCTTTGTTTATTGTAGTATGTACTTAGTCATTTGTACCGACCTATAAATTTGTTATCGCAAGTTAAATGTCGCAATATGGATTGAAATACATATTGTTGAAAAAAGATAAATATGCATTTTGTACGGGTTTGTTTACTCGTGCGAAGCCGCGACGAGTTGCTAGTGTTCAATAGAGTAAAGCTTCGATGGGCGCGTGGACGGATATTGAACATAATACGCAAGTTTGTCCTTTTGCATTATAAAAAAGTCTTCAACATACAAATGTAGGTACTATTACCATAAATTATTATATCATAGGTATTATAACTAAGCGTAGGTACATTCGTAGTAGGCACTTATTGCGGTTTTTAAATTAATAGCTGTATTGGATTTTAGTATTGATACGTATACGTGATGTGAGACATTTTTGATTAATTTTTTTTTTGACATGTCGATATTTTATTTTATTTTATTGATATTAGGGAAATGAACAGCTAGTTACACACATTTGGTTACCTATGTAAATATATAAGGCCAATTAAAAATTTCCACAAACATTTCAAAATATACATAATTATATGTGTACGGTGCGTAGATGCTGATACAAGAAAATAAAATCACTCATACTCTTACTGTTTGAAGAACGCGTCAACACTTAACCGCCTAAGGTGCGCGACAGACGTATGAAACAAATCAATGTCGTGCAACGCTAAGAACTCAGCTCGCTCGCTCTCAGTACATATGCGTTTTGCCTGTAGTTTGTGTTGGCTCGCGGGACATGCATATTTGTCATAGTTTAATTGTCGGTTCAAATATTACTCAAATTTTCCCCGTAAAAGCATCTTCCCTACGGGCAAAGAAGTTTTGTATTTAGTTTCCACAAGTTGTAAAGGAGCCAGAATAATTGCGATTGCCACTCGAGCGACTCTGTTTATTCTCGGGCATGACAAAATGATTGTTTAGATGGTGCTCAGCGCGACGCGGGACAAAAATGTGTTTGAATCATTGAAACATATTTTTTCTGAGAATAGAGTCAGCTGCGAAGAGGTGCTCTAGTCAGTGATTTATAATTAGGTATGTGAATATTTGTTTCATACAAATATATCACGCAATTATTATTAGAGGGCGACGTTATTTGACGTCAGTAAGGAGTTTCTGATTCTGATATTCAATTCATAAACATTTTCGGAACACGTGGGCGCTGGCCCGACGAAGTTCGATTTTAGAGTTCCGTCATCTAAAGATGCCAATAAAACTCTTTCACTAAACCCAAAGAGCAGAGAAACAATACGTTCTTACGACTTCTTTTGTAACGTAATCAATAACAAATAACAACATGTTACAGGCAAAGTCACATGTTACAAAAAATCTTACAATTACATTATGAATTTAGTTAACAACAACGAAAATACTTCTATTTGAAGTGCAGACTCTGTTTATGTGTTACCTAGGTACACGTTAATGAGGATTCCGAGAACCCCCCCCCCCCTCCGTCATTCCGGGGGAATGATGAAATGGATCGCTTTTAAAGAAATGTTTAAGTGTTTTTTTTTTGGAATTCTCTATGATTTAATTACGTATGTAATATAAAGGTAAGGTAGGTAATATATGTAATTAACCGTTTTAAATTTAGTCAACTCATGAATAAGCCGCAACTTTACTTAAAATCAGGTAAGATATTGTCAAACTCAAACCTGTTATACCTAAATCAAAATAAACATAAATAAGTACCTTCTTATTAAAACTTATAATGTGTAAGTTAGACATTTACTAAAGGTTATGAACTGCTTCAATTAAACTTGGTTTTTAGGTGATTTGTAATACGGAATTCTTGGTCGGTAACTTCTATTCTCGGCTGGTTCTTTGAGTTGAGATCTCTTGTGGGCGGTGATTAACCGTAATTTGTACTTACGGCTGAGTTTTGGTATTTACCATGAGGGTTCTGCTTTGCTAGAGATGACGAGAACGGATCGAAAAATAAAAGGAATAATCAAACGTATGTCGAATGTGTATTGCTAGAGAGAAACCTATAGTGGGATAAAGAATTATTATTATCATGATAATAGAGAGATGGATAAAAACGTTTTTTTAAGTTAAACGGTTTTATTGAAAACTTGCGGACGCCTCATTGTTTCACCCGCGTAGTTCCTGTTCCGCGGGGAATGCAGGGATAAAAAGTAGCCTATGTCACCCGGAGATAGAGTAGCTTCCCAACGGCGAAATAATTTTTGAAATCGGTTCAGTGGTTTCGGAGCCTATTCATTACAAACAATCAAATCTTTCCTCTTTATAATTATCGTCATCAGAACTAAAGCTGTGTACCAAATATCAGATAAATCTGTCAACAGGAAGGGGGTAAAATTTCAATGACTAAAGATCCAAAAACAAGAACAACGTCAAACAGGGCAAGCTAAATAAAACCGTTTAATAACACGCAATTGTGTTTGAAAAAGGTTGATTCCGATCTCCGAGAACACTTAGGATGTGGCCCAATTACTTATTTTTATTACAAACATGTTGTTTCGCTGTCATTTCAAGGTTCAATTAAATATGATCACATTCTTCAAGTGTGATCCCACGATCCAAAGATATACGATCGGCTTAAAACACAAGCCGAAAATCTATGGGGATCAAACTATCACATATGTTGAGCAACGAACGCTCCGATCAGTTTTCGGGTTGTTGACAGCTAGTTGCATTTACAACCTACATTGCACCTACCGTATGTCGGAGAACATGATTTTGATTGTTTGTCTAATAATAGCAAACTTCGAGTTATAAACTTTCGGAGCCATGTCTCTGATATCAGACTGGCCAATCTACACGAACTTGCCGTATCCATCATGTGGCAAGTGGTCGGATCCCAATTATTATCTGGCGATGAGGCGCGTAATTGGAACGCTGTTGTTAATTAAAACATACTTCGCGTCGTTCGTGTTTATTAATACTGTGGTCGTGCTTGCTGGTTCTCTCTGGATCTTGGCGAATGGTTTTTATGGATTCATTATTCGTCAAGATTTAATCTTTGGCATTGCTTATTCTGACCCCTATAAAATGCTCACACTGACGTCTTATAGAACTAGAAGACTCAACTCGGGTTATGATCACAATATGCACTTCCACATACATTACATACATTTATTTTATTACCTACTATCCTTATTAGACCATATCGATAATGTAAAGTGCCTATTATTGCGATGCACATTTTAAAACTCTGGACGTTTTGAGAAGTGCTCTTTCTGAATCTAAATCGATTCTATCGCTTCTTCCTTTTTAGAAACATTGATTTTTATTTATAGAGCATAAGTTATTGGAATTCCAAATTACGTCCTAAATTTTTTATGTCGTTACATCGTGAAGAAGTATAGGTACATGCATACATAACTACAAACGAAACTTTCGCGAATATAATCCTAGTGGGATATTTCCTAAATTGCGAAAATAAATGGTAGGATATGTCGGTCACTTGCAATTCGAGCTTTTTACCCTAGATTGAATCCACGGTAGGTTGGCGCGCTGCCCGACAGCTTGGCAGCGGTTCAAGTCCTGCGCGGACCCGCTCGCGCCGGCATCCCTCCTCTAAAATTATTTTCATGTTTTGTCACGTATATCCGTGCCGCTCAGCAATTTGAGTGAAAGAAGCAAAACATCTTTGTTTTTGTTACAGCATATTGAAAGAAATATTCGAGTAAAACGGCCGTTAGATTCACGTTTGAGGCGGCGTTTTCATGGCCATTTACATCGTGGTCATATTTCTGTGTATTGTAATTGAGCGAAAAAGCTGACCATTGAAATATCTTTACTGAGTCCAAATGAGCTGTCTTTTATTGTAAACTGTCCCACGGCTGGGCGTGGGCCTCTTTTCATTGTGAGAAGGGTAAGGCCGTAGACCACTAGCCAAGTGCAGTTTGGCATACTTTACTCATCATCGAAAACTTTTTTAAGAACAAACCGGTAGGTTTGCTAAGTACTTATGTAAAAAGTATTACCTAAAATGAAAGTATTAAATTAAAAATTTTCAATGAAAACTGGAACATCGTCAGTAAAATATTGTAAGTACGTGTAACCTATGGCGTGCATTGGGAGAGGCCTACGTCCAGCAGTAAACAGCGAAGGGCTGATGACGATGATGATGAACCTGTAACCTGTAACGGGTAGTGTCACAAGCATGATAAGTACCTACACGCCAAACACTTACTGGAATCGAAATTATCGAAATATAAAAGCGAAATTATTAAAGCGAGTATTAAAGCGAAAATTGTGTGTACTTATAGCATAACTATAACTTTAAAATAAATTAAAAAAAATAAATTAAATGATTTGAACTTGAACTTGAATCTATGTCATAATTTTGAAATTTTAAACATTATTTTGAAATACAAATGGAAAAATGACCTGTAACTTTGGTGTTACCAATACAATAGTTGTGTTTGTATAAGTCAATGTCAATATCATCCTTTGCATTGCAGTAACGGATCAAGGGAGCGGAATATGTTTGTGCAATATTGTGCAATGCGTAGCGAATCTGAGACAATATGAGTCGCGCTCGTCCAGTGCGCAGTGCGCACGTCAGCGATTTATTTTTGAGAGCGAGTTCCGCGCGAGCGCAATAAAGCGCGGTTAGAATTCGTAAGGTCGTTCCTGCAGTCATGTTTCAGAGTTGGAACGCAAGCGAGGCGAAGAGCCAGCGGATAAATAGGAACCAGAACAGTTTAATCACAAAACTGTTACTTATCACAAAAGTTATTTAATTTAACACATAAATGCTGTTAGGTCTTAACGGCTTTAGTCATTATTTTTTGGTAAAATAAATAATAAGCTTTTGATAGTGAATAATTATTTAAATTGATTCACTTGCTTAAAATACGGTTGTACGGATTAGGCAATCAGTATGTACTAACAATTCGAAAATTGCTTTTGCGAGCTGTAAAATCTTTCTGAGCTTGATTTCATTGTACCTCGTAGAGTATTTATCTGTTCAAAAATGTTAGAAATGTGTTCAAGAGATATAGAAAATACTCGGCTGGCCTACTACCACCCTCAAGTTGAAAATCTGCCGCCAAGCATCTAACGGTGTGATCCGGCAGCCTCACTTGAGAACCAGTTCCATTCCAGGCTAGATGTGCTTTACCATCTTCGACCACACCTTCACTTAACATCAGGTGTGCTGTGGTCAAACACATAGCCTGTCAACACTAAAAAAAAGACCTTAACTTAATTTGACTTTAACATAGATTTATTATACTACTATTATCACAAATACTTGACAATAGCTAATGCGTAAAGTGCGACGCCGTAAATAAACAAACAAAAAGAATATGCTCTTTAATAATTAAAAAACAAACTTAATTCAAAGATTTGAAATATAGAACCCTCAAGGAGCAAGTTCTACACACGTCTTGGTGAATATATTTATATTTCAAGGACTTTAATACTAATTCGCATTGTTATAATTCCGTCCTCTGGCTCCCCCACTATGCGCCCACGTTGTTCTCGATGTTTTATGTATTATTTTTCTCATAATTTCAGCCTGAAAACATCGGGGTGTTTTTAGCACTGCTCAATAAAAACTTACTGTTTCGCACCTACCTACACTTAACTAGAATACGATAAATTGCGCTGTAGCAATAATAACGTTTTTCATAGAAAACAGGGGTTGATCAAACCCTGGAGTGAGTGACGTCTATAATAAATATGTCTGTCTAGAAGCTTCATAAATTTATTAGAACATTTTAGATATGTATCTATAAAAAAAGACAAAAAAATGCTGTCTAAACATTATTATTATTATTGCCTAGCAAGCAGAACTCAGGTAAACTGCAATCCCACTAATATTATAAATGCGAAAGTTTGGATGTTTGTTACTCTTTCACGCAAAAACTACTCGAATTTGGATTAAATTTGGTATGGAGGTAGCTGAGACCCTGGATTAAAGAAAAAATGTAGCTGATAACACCGCGAGGCGCAGCTAGTTTTTTTTTTTTAGTTACGCGTGTTGGCAGTATTGGTTGGAAAACAATATCATCATCATCCATTATAAACAATTTTTACAATGGCATCGCCTCCGAAAATGGGAAAAGATAATCCAGTAAAATAAGAATTTGACCTCGGAGTGACAAATACGATGCAGTGAATTCGTATAATATTATTTCTCTTTATACGTGGGCTCAAAAGTTTCGTTAACCCGTATAAGCGAGTATAGATATTATGGACATTCAAAAGGCTCTAAAAAAGCTTTATTGGAGATATCAATACAAGTTTTCATAGCTTCAAATTACATCTTTTGATACTACAAAATTTTGATACTTGAAAAATATCTTATTAAGATTATTTCTTTAATGTTTTTTTTGCTTGTATCAATTTGCTCTATAAATCTGTAGAACATCACTGTGCTCTATTGTCAATAGTTTTCGCAGCGCACGCGAAGTAAGGGGTTTTTCGGTAAATTTTTCACAGTTTGGATTACATTATTGAACTTCCCATACGGATCCCTAATAAATATTTTTTAAATAAAATATAGCTTCTGTTCATCACGGGTAATGTAGCATTCTAATGAGGAATGAATTATTCAGATTGGTCCAGTAATTTCGGAGCCTATAAAATACAAACAAGCAAAAAATAAAATCTTTCCTTTTTTATTATTAGTAGTTGTTATTTTAAGTTATTTTATTTTAGGTCAATTATTGTGTGTTTATTATATCTGAGTGACAGACTATATTTATATTATTAAATGTACAAAATCGCAATAACATTTTTTTTTTTTATAATTTGCACCATTGGGCAGACTAAAATTATTAGTGTATGTTTGTTCTATTATTATTTCAACTTCTGTTGGCAACTGAAGGGCATGTAGGTACTTCTTGAACTCGACACAAATAACTATATCGTTCAAAGAATGTTATTGTTTTTCAATGTACAGAAATATTTGGCGACAATTTACGAGCCAGTTGTCGGCCAAATGTGGTTTATGCGCCGTTTTATTAGGCCGCGTTACACTGTCGACGTAGTGCCCGCATGACTATAGATGTCGCAATAATGTCGTCGTCAGGATACATTAGATAAATCACAATTTTAAAATATGTATCCAGAGCTAAAATAACGCAATCAAAGCAAAGCAGTGAACAATCAATTCAATCAAGTCAATTTTGTAGCGATGATAGCTCAGTGGTTAGCGCGGTAGGTTCGCATGCCGAAGGGCGTGGGTTCAAACCCCAACAATGAGCTTGAGCTGCCGGTGAAGGAAAACATCGTGAGGAAACCATAGCATGGCGGTAGGGTACTTTCTAGTACTCGGCTGGCTAGCTACCACCCTCAAGTTGAAAATCTGCCGCCAAGCATCTAACGGTGTGTTCCGGCAGCCTCACTTGAGAGCCAGTTCCATTCCAGGCTAGGTGTGCTTTACCATCTTCGACCACACCTTCACTTAACATCAGGTGAGCTGTGGTCAAACAACTAGCCTGTCAAACATAAAAAAAAAAAAAAATCTAAAATTCAAGAATTTGTTTTTTTCCTTTGTCATGTTTTATTTAATATTATTACATAAATGATCTTTAATACCTATAGTACATTAAAAAACTTATCTTGGTTTATAAAGTATAACAATTAGGTAGTTGAGTAAGTACCCTAGACTTCATACTAGGAAAACTTATGTCGCGAAGTCTAGTGCTTTTCGTTCCATGCTCGTTCCTATATACATAATAATTTTAACATAAATTTATATAAAATATTAAAAATGAAAACTAGTTTGTCTGTGTAAGAAAGTGTATGTGAGTGTGTGTGTATGAGAGTGTGTGTGTGTGCGCGTGTATCATCAGAACATCTGCATCGAGCTGTAGGGCGTGGATTCGATTACCACCAGAACAAACATATATGTGACGATAAATGTTTGTTCTGTGTTTGGGTGTTTATAATGAATAGTTTATAGTAAATAGTTCATATCTATTATAAGTAGATATGTATTTACAAAAAAAGTATTTAAGTATTCTATCAGTTATCTGGTTCCCATAGTATAAGTTTTTCTTAGTTTGGGGCTAGATGACGCTGTGTGAACTGTTCGACGATATAATATATCTATTTAATATTGGCAAATAACAGTGTGATCGAAGATGGGAAACACAACTAGATTGGATTAAGGACAGAGTTCGAAGTAAGGATGCCAGAACACATCATTGATAGTTGGTTGGTGGAAGGTGTCCTACTCGTGTAATAAGCTAGCTATCCAACAACTCTACTGCCTCACAATTTATATGTTTTTCTTCACCGACAGCTGGAGCTTTGAGCACATTGCAGATTTTTGACAAGCTAGGTGTTTTACCACAGCTCTCCTGATGTTAAGTGACGGTGTGGTCCAAGATGGCGAAGCATACCTAGCCTGGGATGGAAGTGGCTCTCAAGTGAGGCTGCCGGAACATACCGTTAAGTGCATGGCGACAGAATTTGAGGGTGGAAGCATGTCAGCTGAGTACCTACTAAAAAATATCCTACCACCGCGCTATGGTTTCCTCAGGATATTTTCCTTCACCGGCAGCTCAAGCTCATTGTTGGGGGTTGAACCCACACCCTTCGGCGTTTCAATCGTCCGCACTAACCACTACTTACCATTGCTATAAAATATTGCTTTTGATTGCAGTAATATGAAGATTTGAAACCGTGCGATGTACCAAACAAACGCGCTTACTATTAAACTGTAATCGTAAGGTACATACTATTTGTAGGTACCACGTAATTACCTATGTTCTCGTAGGAACGGTCCAGTTTTGTTTTACATCAAAGAAAAACTAAAGTAGTAGTTGTTTTAACATCCTACACGTAATAAAATCAAATTTTATTGTGACATTAAAACGATATTTATATCGAGTGCCTACTTATTACTATGACGCTATTTCTGAGGAAGTTATGTTCTGCAAACAAGCTATCAGTGGTGAAGGGAACCTCTTCAACACAGCTAAACTAATATATTAAAACTTTGCTCTGAGCGAGATAACTAGGCTCTTTTATATATCGACCTACTTGCTAATACAGAACCAAATAAAAAACAAAGTTAAGTCGCCTAGCCAGAGGTTCCGTGTATTTTAATCTCTCAATAAACATTTTTTTTAAATGTAAAAGTATATTGTTTCTGTAAAATACATTGTGAGACCTTCAAGACCAATGCTCAATTTATATGATACATCTGGATTCTTACTCCTGTACTATGGAATATGGTAAAAAAAAGCGAAGCGAAAACCAGAAGAAATCAGAAACTACGCTAGAATTAATGTCGATTGTATCAACAATGTTGTATAACGTTACATCAGCTCGCTGTTATCGAGCGATAGTTCCACGTCCCACGTGCAGTTGGTGAAACGGTCGAATTGAAATATTTTACAGATCCGAAAACATTTCGCGATGCTGTTTATTATTATAACGAAACATCAGAACTTTATTTCTGGCGTGAGAATCAAACAGACGCTCTCCAGGTAGCGCGATGTGCAGAAATCACAGCCAGGTAGACGTTTGGCAGCTGGCCGCTGTAGGTGGCCGGTATTCTGGGCGGCGCCCACGGCTGGAGCGCGGGGGCGGGCGGCCGCGCTGACTACCGCTGCCTGGCATCCACTGACTAACCCCTTTGCGCAATACGGGTGACCTTCTTTCGCGGCTGGTTTTTGAATTCATCGACATTTAATATTCTCCACGATTTCTCGTGCATTTTTACGAACAGGGTAGGCGTTTTGTCCTCACACCTCATGTGTGTGAGTATTTACAAGAGAAGGAAATGTTGAGTAATTCTAATCTATTTTTTCTTGAGTAATCTATTCGATTACACCGCTTTATTACACAATTCTTGTTTCAGAAAGATAAATCTAAGAATCTACAGTCAGCCTGCGTGGTGAATTATAGCTTTACTCTTATCATCGTGAAAAGATGGCCACGTAAAGCAGTGGTAACAGTTTATAACAAGCTTAATTGAAAAAATTAAAAAAACACGAATGCTCACTAATGTTTCTTTTAATTTACGGCCAATGTAACTCGGGATGAACATGAACCCTGAAAACATTCCACTCCTTTTTGATTTAGTTAAAGTAAAATATTACCAGTAAATGAAGCTCATAGAAAGATTACGGGAATTAATTCTATAGTTCGAGATTTGTGATTGTGGGTAATAGGCCGCGTTATCACTGAAGTTTCGAACTTTTGATTATGTAGTAAAACTTCATTTCTAATTCAGGCAAATGTACAACCGAAATATGCAAGAAGTTTACAAATACTATATACTTATATTTAAGGTTAGCATAGACCATGTGGCCATCCCTGATGTTATAGCATATGTTGGTCAAAGGTACCAAACTTATACAAGTGTTAGAGATCAAACAAAGTTGACCTACAATAACACCTAGCTGTAAACTACCGCTTTCAGGCACTCATCTCAGGCAGTCTGGATCCCATTTTACGATAAGTACCTTTTAATATCATCACTGTTTATCACAAGTTTTACTGGTGAATATGCCTCAGGGACTACTAGTTCTAAATATGCACACCTTTGACAGCCCTGTTGGTTCATCGGTAGTGTGTCTGCTTCGAGAGCTGAAGGGCGTGGGTTCGATTCCCACTCAGGACTAACATTTGTGTGACTAACATCGATGTTTGTTCTGTGTCTGGGTGTACTGTATGTATTATAAGTATGTATTTACAAAAAAAAAAGTATTTAAGTATTCTATCAGTTATCTGTCTTCCATAGCACAAGCTCTGCTTAGTTTGGGGTCAGATGGCGCTGTGTGTAATGTCCTATAATATTTATTTATTTATTTATTTTATTTACTTTTTGTACATGTTTTTAAAAAATTATGCTGTATGTTAATTAATTAATTTAAAAAAATCAGTAGAATAGGTGGTATACGACGGGATCAACACTGGGGAGAAGCATTTTACGCTTGAGCGCCACGTGGAGACGTTACCGTTGATAATATATTTCATTAGCCCGGTCCTTAAATATACAAGTCAATGTATGAAACACGATGCTCCGATGAACCTGCGGTCGAATATAGCAGCATTATTAATACCCGGCCACCTAGAGACGGCATAATTCCGGCTACCTGTGCACTGCGAACGATTCCGAAATAGCAACATCATGCCGTACGATTCACCGCGATCATACTAGAAATAATACGTTGTCTACTATACGTACAAACAGCCAGGAGCTCAAAAAAGCGACAGCGGTTCACACAAAGTTAAATTTATTCACCAATTTTGATCACCAATACTATAGTATACATCACTACAATCATAGTGGTCATCAACACAAAAAAAAACAAAAACTAGATGTTACAGCAATTATAGGTGACAACGACATGCACAAAGTTAATAATTATTTTCGCAATAAATATCGTAGGACATTATTTATTTATTAATAAAGTCCGCCAACACAGTGTACACTAATACATTAAAAATTAAATTACTAAATTACGAATGTCAAGATAAGTATCACAGCAATTATAGGCGAAGACGGCGCATTACAATTAAATATTCAGTTTTAATAATCATTATACACAGCGCCATCTGACTCCAAACTAAGCAAAGCTTGTAGGTAGGTACTATGGAAGTCAGATAACTGAGAGGATACTTTTTTTTAATGCATACTTATAATACATACAGTAGCCAACAGGGCTGTCAAGTTCTCCTATAAGACGATAGAAGCGATTTGATCTTCAAGTTAGTTTCTGCAGTCTAATTGAAAGATCGACTGGCTTCCAATCTGGAGGTTCGAAACCCATGGCACGCACCTCTGTTTTTCAAAGTTATTGCTGTTGACTTCAAACGGTGAAGGAATCCTACATGTGGGTTCATAAAAAAAAATCTTGAAGTAGTGCGAAGTCTGCCAACCCACACTTGGCCAGCGTGGTGGACTACGGCCTCACCCTTCTCGCAATGAGAACAGGCCCAAGTCCAGCAGTGGGACAGCTTTTAAAAAAACAGGGTTGATTCGGTAATTTCAACAATAAGCTTGAGCTGTATATTGTTGCCGTTGTACTGTGTTTCCTTTATAAAGGAAAAAAATACTTACGTTTCCTATGATCGTTGGATACTTTTTAATACTCGGCTAGTACCCTCGAAAGTAAATAAATAAATATCGCAGGACATTACACACACCGTCATCTCACCCCAAACTAAGCAAAGAACTATGGAAGTCAGATAACTGATAGAATACTTAAATACTTTTTCTTTTGTAAATACATACTTATAATACATACAGTGCACCCAGATACAGAACAAACATTTGTTTGTACCACAAAGTTTGTCCTGGGTGGGAATCGAACCCATGCCCTTTAGCTCTTGAACCAGACTTTCTACCAATAAACCAACAGAGCTGTCTGCCTTAAACACCTAAGGGTGTGTTCAGGTAGTCTTACATAAGTGCCAGTTCTTATTCTTTGCTAGTCGGTTTACTACCTTCGGCTACTTATAAATAAGAATTCAGATCCAGATTTGAAGACAAACGTGCTACCGAAACTTTACGGGCTTTACTTTACTTGGCGGTAAAATTTCCTCTCTCCGGTATGTAATTATTTACGTCGTGTTACGCAAACACAGCGATGACTGTTGTCACGCAAATAAAGCTTATATTAACTGTGACTTGACTTTGCCTGCCTCATCTTTCGCAGATCATGTAAAAAAATAACATATAAAAAATATTGCATCAAATGATGGCAGATTTAATTATGCTGGCATCTGCTTTAGTCAAAAGCTTAGCATTGCCATCCAGCGAGGCAATGCTGCCAGTATTCTGGCCACATATCTCTGACGGACTTTTAGATTAAGTTAAATAAATGAAAATAAATAAATATCGTAGGACTATACACACAGCGCCATCTAGTCCCAAACTAAGCAGAGCTTGTGTTATGGAAGTCAGCTAACTGATAGAATACATAAATACTTTTTTTTTGTAAATACATACAGAACACCCAGACACAGAACAAATATTTGATTATTCAAAAAGTGTTTTGCCCTGAGTGGGAATCGAACCCACGCCCTACAGCTTTCAACGTAGATATAGTAGCAATGACCAACGGGGCTGTTATTTATATTAATTTGTAAATTTTGTTAAGATATTTTATTTTGAACGTATTATTTAATTTTTTTTTAGAAAACTAAAATTAATATTTTATTGAATTCAGTATAGTGACATAAAACTGACTAATTATTTATTATTACACCAGTGAATTCTCGGCCGAGGCAGTAAATTAGACATCTTCAGTTTCAAGTGGATAATTTCTCGGGCGTTGGCAATGCTCCTTCATTGTGATCAGTTTTACGACAAAATCCACTAAAGATAGAGTATGATCCATAAGTCGCACTGGGCAGCCGCCAACTCTCGTAAAATGGACAGCGCATCCAATCATATGGTTACCCATATTTCAGTTGGCAATCACATTATCACTGCACTTGCTTCATATTTATCACTGTTTTAAACACGCTATTAATAATTATAAAGAATCGATGCTTTAACTTGTATAATAAATTGTTACTAAGTGTTTGTTTGGGAAAATTCATTTCCACAATACTTAGGGACTCGTTGTATTTTTGAGAAAAACAACACAACAACTTAAGTCGACAAACACGTAAACAAATTAAATTTTGTATTTTGATCTGTGTTTTCAGAAGATTACGTGCGCATAGATTTTAATGGGTTTGACTGCCCTGGAATTGGAAACAGCAAAACAGATTTTTAAAACTTAAAAGATAATTTAAAATACAATATATTCTCACTGGACATGTAGATATCTATTAATAATGTAAACACACATTCATATACCTCCGTATCCACGTTTCATAAACATGCACACATACATACAATTTTAATATATGTATATATGTAACAATTAAAGTATATTGATATGAAAGAAGAAAGCAAATTTTTCATTTTATAACACAAAAAATAAATAAACAGAGACAAATCAGGGACAGTTATAAAATAAGGGTAACCGCAGCATAATGCTGGTCATACTGAGCGCTGGTCTTCTAGCGAACCCTTGTAGGTATAGCAAAAGATAAATATAAAGCTAAAAACAATTTACCAACAACAACACAATACATAACAATAACAAAAATAATAAATAAAATAAAACAAATGTCTTCTCACAAAAATGAATATAAAAATACATCAGGCTCACGTTTGACCCCCATCTCGCCTGGTATCAAGAGAAGATGCGATCTTCTCTTGATGTCATGCCAGCCACATTCTTCGATGTAGCACGCTTGTCTAGAAGAAAGCGATTCATGAAACTAACAACAACTAAAGGTCCCAAACTTCCTTATATTTAATTATTTTTAGTTTAAGTATTAGGATGTATCTTTAGTACAAATACAAATACAAATCTTTTATTAATAACACCACAGTTACAGGTCATTCTTCCATTCATATTTAAAAATATCAAAATCATAACATAATATGTCACAAATAAAATAATTATGTCAATATGATTAAATGTCAGTAAAAACAAAAATATAATAATTACTTACTAGTAATTCAATAATCTCTTATTTTTAAATAATTGTCAAAATCATAAAACAAGGTCTCTTGAAGCCAAGATCTTAGTTTGTTAGTTATTTGAATGTGTTTATGGTGTACTAAGGTATATTTATGTCAACCTGATCAGATGTTTAGCTTATTTTCAATTCTTATTATTGACACATCTCATTTCTTACTGGTTTCTAATCCTTGCCACCCTAAGGCTGCTTGGAGGAGATTATTTATTGCTTAACGCTTTTAGCTATAAGGACGCCAATTGTGACACTAGTTTATATTTTTCTATCGCAGGTATGTGATATTAAATTTTGGTATGAAAAATAAAGTATCTAACTATTTATTTTATGTCAAGCGAAACCTTGGCTATAGTAAAAGAACTTTTCATTTTAATTTCCATAACAGCGTTTCAATAATGTCATCAATTTTATCTAGACAATGATAATAGAACATAATATGTAAGTCACGTATATTTTGTATTTCTATACCTACGCTGAAGCTGGTAAATTCATATAAAATCAGTCGAGACAATACTTCCAAGTATTGTCTGGTCATGTATGATCTCACCTCAAGGGCTGTCAGGAAAACGATAGTACCTTTTTGTACGATAAAAGTTCTACTTAAAAAAAAATAACAAGTAGACAGCAAATCACACCATAAAAAGATAAGCAGTTCTGCTTTCTTACAGAATGTAAAAATATTAATCTATAAATGTATTGTTTGTAATGGAATTAATGTTTGTTGTCAAATAAAGATTTATTATTATAAAGATTTTATCTAGGAGTCCCAAACTTTTACTCGCAGAAAGACATTAGAACAGATTCTGTCAACTGCAAGGTCGCGTTCTTTTCGATACATTGAACCTCGGACGGTTCTGTGCCAAACGCATCCATGACGCTTCTATAATTAATTACATTCATTAATTATTTATACATTTGTTTATTTCAACATTAAATGTAGGTTCACAAATAAAAAGTTTATTAATTTACTAGTGATTTTTTAAATGTATTTAAAAATGTAGTTTTGGAATAGAGCTGTAAAATGTACCTTTTTTTAAATGTTCGACATGCTAGGAGTTTGACCACAGCTCACATGATGTTAAGTGACTGTGTGTGATCGAAGATGGTAAGATACACCTAGTCTGGAATGGGACTAGCTCTCAAGTGAGGCTGCCGAAACAAACCGTCAGGTGCTTGGCAGCAGATTTTCATCTTGTGGTTGATAGCTAGGCAGCCGAGTACTAGAAAATACTCAGCTAAGCTCAAGCTGATTGATGGAGGTTGTACCCACGCCCTTCGGTGTATAAGCCGACCGCGCTAACCACTGAGCTATCATCGCTAAAACCTATATTGCATTGAGAATAATATTATCATAACATGTACTGTTTCGTTTGTTATAGAATAAATAAAAATGGTTTAATTCCTTATTATGAGAGCCTAAATCGTGCTGAGTCATCGGAACTGCTTTTGCATTTGTTATTTTAATAGTAGTGAGTAAATTATGACTTCGAACTACCATCAAGATTGAAAAAGAAATTCAAGAAAGTAAGAACACTATAATTTTCACATGTCTTAGTTTGTTGTAGAAAAGAGAAAATATCATTGTTACCTACCATTAGGTAAATATAACCTTGCTTAGTTTTAAAAAAATTTAGGCATTGCTGCCTTCCAGCGTGGATGATTTATATTTTTAGGACAAGAGTCTAACGATGGATAAGGTTTTAACAAAATTTTGAAAAAAAAGCTCAGTTCAGTCAGATATTATGACACATTCGACTCGCTTTAATGGTTCCAAAGAAATCGCCAAACAATGTGATATGTACATGTACGAATACAATTTTATACATCTACTTATATTTTACTTGATGGTAGATCGCCTCAGCAGGAGGTTGTTTAGTTAGGGACCACCGCAGTACCGGGTATTCCGCCGCCAAGCAGTAGTGTCTGTAATCAGGGTACTGCAGTTACAGGGTTATAACAAGGCTGCCGAGACTCCAAACCTGACCATCGGAAGTCTTAAAGTAATAGGCGCTAAAGCAGCGATGCCCTAGACTTTGTTTTGCTACTCGAAGTTCTGTGTAGCGCTGCAAAAGTCATAGAAATTATTGTATGTTGACGTGTAAATTTATAAAACTCAATAAATAATGCCTAATGCGATCAGGAGAGGAATCTTAGGTCTCATAACTTTTACATATTCAAAGACTTTGATACGCAACCCTAAAACTGAAAAAAGGCTATACTTATATGGACATGTATCACTTTAGTCACGTGTTAAATATGGATGTGTAGTGGCTGGCCAGCTCAGTGGGTCGGTGAGCCATCTTTGTGTTGTTTTTTTATGATGATGAGTGCATGAGTCCCCCAGGGAGCGCAGGCGGACTCCTGCAGTTGCCAAGAATAGCAACCGCCATGCGTCAGCACCACAATCTGAAATCAAGACACACCTCCAACGACACATCTGCGATTGCTTGCTATATTAAATTCAAGTTTCATCAAAGGCTTACATTGATGAAACTTGAATTTAATATAACCTATATAACCTCCGAACCTTTTTGAGATCCTTAACAATCGTTTACATAATAATTGCTTAAATAAATCGTACGAAAACAATTTAATTAAACGTGATTAGTCCCGCTTAAATAAATAAAAAACCACGTCAGTTTTTATAGTATAATAATTTAGCGTGTTTAAAACAACTGTTTATGTTTGTTGGTTGTGAAAATTAAATTAGAATTATTGTCACATATAAAATTTAAAATTCTCAGAAATGCGAGTAATTTTACATTCATTCAATAACAGAAGCGCTAATCAATTTAAAATCTTGTTTATTGTTATAGCAAACTGTTTAGTTTTCACAGTATGCAAGCAGTTATAAAAATAATTAAATGTTTTGATACAAACATACAAAAGCGAATTCGCAGAAAATTATAACTACGAATAAGCTTGACTATCTACTAAACACATTAGTTAGTTGTTCTACAAAATAATACGTTGACTCTTTACCAAATGTAAGCAGCTGTTTATTATTTACAGCTCTGAACTTTCTTACTTGGCGGTAGATTTCCAACTTGAGGATGGTAGCCAACCGAGTACTATAAACCCTACCACCATGCAAGTTATTTATAATAATAGGTACAATAACTCCCTTGCAATAAAGTACACTTATTTATAATTCAGTATATACGAAAGGTAATTAGCTACTTGGCCATAATCCAGAATAATCCGATTTGGGCACTATAGTCATCGAATCAAAACACAACACCTACACTGTGTTTGTGTTGAGACATCTTCCGAAAGTAGTATTGCTTAGCTCCTTAAGTACACCGCCGTCTAAATACTCAATCATGACAATGTGACTCTCTGTGATTAATCAATTAGAACGAATACTTCACTCGCAATGACGCATTCTGCGTTGCTTATGCTGCACTGAAGGATGTAAACCGTCATGTTTGACCGATAGAAGCGAAAGACTTGGACTGGACATTTTTTGTATGTAAAAGTAATGAGACGAAGGATAACGCCTGATAGTAAGGTATAACGCCTGTCCATGGTCCCACCTGCTCCTTTCTATTACGGGACGGTTAGGCAGACATGGCCTAAGCACCATCCATACATGGTGGACATTCCCCGCGTACGGACTAAGCGCTTCGATTCCGCATTCTTCATACGCACAGCCAGGATGTGGAACTCTCTGCCAGCGTCTGCTTTTTCCGCTAAGAACAACTTGGGTGTCTTCAAATCCAGAGTAAACAGATTTTTTCTAGGTAAGCGTACTGCATCCTAACATCAGACAGGGCGTGATCAAACACAAATCTATTTCCCTAAAAAAGACTACAAAAACTTAGTCCTGGAATTTCGTTAGCTGCAGTACCCTTTAAACCGATAATGTTCACATACTGGGTTCGATTTCCACCATTTTCATTTATGTGACGATAAATGTTTGTACTGTATGTATTATAAGTATGTATTTACAACAAAAATAAGTATATTCTATCAATCAAAACATCTGGTAGGTACCTACTTCAGTGGTAGCTACCTACACGACTTCCTGCTAAAGAGATCTACCACTAAGTAAAATTGATGTTTGATATTTGTTATGGTACGATGGTACCAGCTACCATGAGTTTTGTTCTCGGGTTGTATTAGGACGTTATCCTTCAACATAAGCAGCAGTTTCAATTTATGTATTATGTTAGACTAATAAACACAATGTAATGATTTGGGCCAGAGGATATTTTGGCATATCAGGTACAAGTACAAAAGCTGTTTTTAGGCTACGTTCGTAAGTATGAAATATGGTATAACATTTTGATACAAGACAGGTTATACTAGATAAACTCTTTAGCGATACACTCTTTAGAGCGCTTTTAGCGATAAGGTCGCCAGTTGTTACACCTATTAATTAAGTTTATTTCTTCTGTATTGTATTATTTTTAGTGTATCAATTAATCATGTTAACTTTAGAATTAGGTTCGAAAATGAATAAATAAGCTTTCAAATGAAATACTTCTGTTGTATACTACATGTTAATCCAGCTATGTGTGTGCCGAAATTCATCCAAATCCGTTCAGCCGTTTTTGTGTAATTGAGTAACAAACATCCAAACATCGAAACTTTCATATTTATAATATTTGTAGGATAGGATAGGATAGACGTTTGACCGCCAATTCTCCTGATGTTCGGTCTACGGCGAAGCACGCTTGCCTAGAAAAAAAACTAACTTCCTAGGCACCTAGATTGTATTCTACCTATCAGGGAACACCCACTCGGGCAGTAAATTCCATTGTTAAACTAGTTGTTTGGCTCGAACAGTGACTTCTCGATTTTACGACCTCCAGACGGAGTGCTAAAATTGGTTGGCCTTTTTACTATTTCAAGATTTGACGAAAATCGCAACAACGTTACTCAAATCATAAACAACCAAACTTTCATACGTAACAAAATACACAAAAGCCAATTTATTTCAAAATATTCTTTCCTCTGTCGCTCTACAAGGCCAGCTTAACCTTTCCTACGACCCACATGACCTAAGAATCGTTTAACATAAGAAACGGATATAAAAAAATCATAAAAAACAGTGTTTCTTTGAAAAGCTGTTTGTTATTGAAAAGCAATCTGTGAAAAGCATACATTTCAAATATTTAAAACGATCAATTTGTCAGTGTACGAACGGCGAACAATTCTGAAAACTTGGCAAGTGTTTGTAATGGCGAGGAATCCATTCTGGCGCGCTCGATACTATTTCCATCCCTTTCAAATTATTCTAACGACGGAGACAGCAATTGAGATAATGTCGAGCTTATGTGAGAATAGGGTTCCACGGATTCGTTAAACATTTTAACAATAGGTGACCTCCTTTACAGCCCTGTTGGTTCATTGGTAGTGTGTCTGCTTCGAGACCTGAAGGGCGTGGGTTCGATTCCCACTCAGGACTAACATTTGTGTGACTAACATCGATGTTTGTTCTATGTCTGGGTGTACTGTATGTATTATAAGTATGTATTTACAAAAAAAAAAAGTATTTAAGTATTCTATCAGTTATCTGTCTTCCATAGCACAAGCTCTGCTTAGTTTGGGGTCAGATGGCGCTGTGTGTAATGTCCTATGATATATATTTATTTAAATTTTTTTAACACTTTTTTTTGTTTACTAAATCGTTCCTTTTTGCTAACTCTGAACAAAAAAACTCTGCGGAGGCGTACCTCTGCCGAGTTTTTTGAAACACAATTTTCACAATTAGCTCGCTTATGTATAGGTAACATCTTAATAGTTCACCGCTAAATGTGATATTGAAATACAGATTCACCTATTTAAAAAGACAAGAGTTTTGAACCCACGCCCATAGGTGTGCAAACCGACTACGCAAACCACTGAGCTATAAAAAATAATATGTGTGTACTTTCATGAAAGCATGATTTTTTTTCAAAACTATTAAGAGTAGAAGTCTTTATGATAATTATATTAACATTAAGTGATAAAGACTGGTCTGAAAGATTTTTCTAGCGTTGTTTTACGATTTTAGTTTTAGGTAATTAGTATTATCCAAATACATAACACACTAAACCACTTTATATTCAATCTAATCTGAATTTGATACATACATAATAATGTTTTTTTTTTAAAATTTGTAACATAATGAGAGCTGTTAGATTGAAATAAACACAAGTCAAAGTAAAATAACACGATGTTTCAGTTATGTTTTTAATTCTAATTTAGTTATCTATCTATCATAATTTATGCAATATCATCATTATTTAATAACAAGATTCACTTTTGTTTTTTCATTTCTAAACCAACTACTATACTTAGGTACTTGTACGTAACTCAGGTTCTTTCTTATATACCTAGATTTGACCTAAAATTTACTAAATCGTATGTCATTGAGATCAATAAAAATTAGAACAAAATCTCTTCACGTTAAAAAACTTCCTAGAGATGCTTCGTATTATAAGTTAAGCGGTTTATTCTACACAAATAAGACTTTCTTTACATTTGTCTACCGTTCAACCGCATAATTCGCCTGATGGTAAACGCATCGCGGTCGACCAGGAACCAGTCCTCACATTAGTAATCCAGCCTCCAGCGTTCATTCCTTTATAATATAAATAAACAACCAAGCTCAGTTGCTCGACTTTCTGGTTAAACCTAGCAGATTAAAATCAAAGATGAAAACGATTGCATTTGCATAAGTACATGTTATTCACGGTTATTAAGTGTCAAAACGAACAGTGGGCTAATGCAGTAATCGTAAGTGATGGCGCGGAAGGCATCGAGGCATGCAAAATTCGCGGGGAGAGCCGGGAGAGAGGCGCGGGGCTTGGGTGGCGGTAGAGTTGCGCTTGCGCTCGAAATAACCCGCGTATTTCGGTCGCCCCGCGCGCCCGCACCGCGCCGCCGCTCTCGCCGGCGCACACTATCCGCTGACTATTCGCGATCGACCGACGTCTTGGTTGTTGGACTTGGGTTATAATGACTTGACTTCTGCTAAATGAACCCGTGCACTAGTATAAGTTTCTCGCAGTGGCGTACGAATAATACGAGCGAGCGGCTCGACGACGTGACTCGTACCAGAATAAGGACCCTTAACGTCGAGTGACAGTTAATCAGTGCTTGTGCGGCATGGAGAAGCAGTCGCGGTGGACGGAGCAGCGCTCCGAGCAGCGCCAGGAGCAGCGCCAGGAGCGCGTGCAGCGCACCGAGCACCACTACTCCCGCCAGATGTTCTCCCAGCAGCAGAGTGAGTACCTCATCATCTCTCGCCGATTCCATTCACCCTCGCTTCTTTACCTTATCATGCCGATGCGAATTGTATCATCTGAGCGCCCTGAAATTCATCCGCCATAGTGTGTGTGTGTGTGTGTGAGAAGAGCAGGCGGGAGGGCGGCGCGCGGGCGGGCGGGCGGCTCGCCCACGCAGCGCCTAGAATAGCCGCGCTATCGCGCCGGGAAAGCGCTATGCACAAATAAAGTTACGCACCAGGAAGAAACCGAAGCCACTCGCGCGCCGGCCGCCGCCCCGCTAGCTCCCGCTGGCGATACCCCCGGGGGCGGCCTACATGCCCCCTCCCCCAAGGCTTCGCGGCGAACGTATTCACGACTTGTTTACGTATAAGGCACGCTAATGCACCTTATATGGGAGCTGAACAAATATGTTACCATTCGAGGATTCATTTAACTTAATATAAACAGCTTAAAAGACGCAAAAGTAGGACGAATGCTAATGAGGAACGATGTTTCGGATCGACACATTTGGAACCGTTACTTGAACATGAGGAACCGCCGACTTGCCTGAAGGCACTCTGAAAGCAACATTTAGGGAAATTGCAATTTTTTTAATTACAAAAATCACTAATATTTTATGTACACGGGGCTTAATAAACACGGATTTGCGTGAAGCTGGTGGGTCGATGGTTACAACTGAGCTGGAACCGGGACAAAAAGCTGATCACATCGCTCTCAGAGAAAACCTCAGGAATGCACCTCTCTCACGCTACACCGTCTATCTAAATTGGATCTCGTACTGCTGTCAAATGTTGACTGGTAAAATATGCGCATCGGTAACGAACGTACACACAAATACTGCGGCATAAATACATAGCCGTCGATAAAATTAGCTAAGAAAGTTTTCTATACGTCGTAATAAGCAATTTTAATTTACTATATTATTTTTTCTATCCCAAAAAAAAAATCAATTAGAGACGAACATCAAACCAAAATTATGTAGACATATTTGTTGCATTTCAAACGGCAGCAAATATGTCTACATAATTAGGTTTGATTTAGACTTTCGCTATCTTTTTCCAAGATGTATGCAAACACAAGATAATAAGATCTACTTTTGCAATGTTTACCTCTGATAAAAATAAAGTGACTTTGTACTTGTAGCTTTACATATGAACTTTCGACCCCCACGTGGTCCACTATCTGATACTGAAACTGATTCTTTATTGGTAATTACAACTTATAGGTACATACGAGTATGTATTATTATTTATATAAGATTAAATTATTTTTGGAATAAACTCCTCGACAGCATAAGAAACCTATATTAGAAAAAATAGCTAAAGCTTATTTTTGAAAATAAATAGAGACTTCGCCTCCCGTATATACTTAGGTAGGGAGTTATAAACCTGTAGAACACCGTAACCGTCATCACTGTAACTTTTATCAGATGTTTACCACAAAACCCATCAAATTTCGGCTTCATAAAATCTCGCAAGATTACTCGGTCACGAATGTTAGGTACTTAGCTTAACGTAAATACCTACGTCAATGTGTACAAACAATAAAATATACTTTGAAATGTAGTCTCAATACTACAAGTTTTGTATATTGTTAAACTTTGATTGCATTATTTTGGCATGCCGTATCAACAGTATATAATCTTATTGGATTAATTACGTATTTCTCAATAACGACAATGGTAGGTACTTAAGGTTGATTTTATGGGTTAGTTATTGTCTGTGGATGATCAGGAGAACATTTTTTCTACTGCCTGTTGTTAGCTCATTTGGTAGGCTTCATGAGCTATAGAACGTGGGTTCGATTCCTACTCAAGACAAACATTTGTATGACGAGCATGTTTGTGCTGTGTCTGGGTGTGTATGTATTACAAAAAAGTATACAAATATACTAACAGTTATTTGGTTCCCATAACCAATAATAAAATAAAATAAATTAAAAAAAATGTAACATTACGCGTCTATTTAGAACTATCGACTTGTCTTATCATCAAGAATTAATAAAAAAACGTGAGAGATTTATCATCGGGCTAACTTCAATCAAACAAAACCTAACTCATGAAATAATTCAGAAAAAATTGAAGCGATTGTAGACCTACTGGGAGAGTAATGTCAGGAATGCAAAGTATCGATAGACAAGGAAAGTGAGCACCATGTGCGGTAGCTAGCGGTGTTGTTGGCCAGTTGTTCAAACTCCAGTGGCGGGGTTACACGAGACAATCGCATGACTCACTCGCTCCAGCTGCTAAACTGCCCGATACCACATGTATTGAATAGTTCACTTAACCCGATCCAAGTATTATGTGCAGTGAACTGTACATTCATCTTTGTACACTTTCTCTAAACTATGAAACAAACATAAACAACAGTTAAATTGACTAACATTTGACAATATGTGACTTACCAAGTTACAGCTTAAATGTAATATTTTGACTTAGCATATCTACATCTACACTAATATTATAAAGAGGAAAGATTTTTTGTAACGAATAAACTTAAAAACTACTGGACCGATTTCAGAAATTCTTTCACCGTTGGGAAGGTACACTATCCCCTAGTGATAGGCGTACTTTTTATATCTGTATTCTTACGGGAACGGAAATTACGCGCGTGAAACCGCTAGGCGTCCGTGGTATTTTATAAAATAGCAAAGTCACATACTCATAATCATCCTATCATTTGATTTCTCTTGTACCTTATAGATAAAACAATTCATTGAAATGGACATTCATTTTTGGACGTTATTTCCTTCAAGACTACAAAACAAATCCAACACATCCATAAAATCAACATGAATTTGATATACAAGTAAAATTGTCAGCCGCTTCACCCGTTCTGATTCAAATGGCACATAATCTTAAAAACCTTATTATGTTTCATTGAACTTTGTCTCGTTTTGCTGCACGAAAAAAACATAATTAAAAAATACTAATAACTATACACCTACCTACTATATACTAATTTATAAAAACAAAATCTAATAGCCCGCAAGAGAAGAGAAATTTGGCCAGAATGCTGGCTGCATTGCCACACTGGATAGCGGTGCTAAGTTTTTGATCAAAGTAGATTTAAAGCCAGCATTCACATTAAAGCCAGCATTCTGATCAATCGACGCCTCCTCTAAGTAAATGTTTAGCCACGTTCCTAACTAACAAACAAGACAAAGTTAAACAAGTGACATAAGGTACTATTAAAAAATATTTTGTCACTGGCCCATTGGCATATAATTTCTCTGGAAGTGACAGCGGCGTCGATCAGGGTGGGTCTCTTCTTATTTTTTATCACTACTTTAATTGGCGGTTTTCTATTTACGTACTGAGAACTCGGTATAATGGCGTAATTAGTCGTGAAAAACTCGATGTTTTCACTCTTACTCTAGAAACTATAGGTAACCTGTCATTCGTTATTCACGTTCGACGTTCGCTTTTTATATCGCAGCGTTTCAATGGACGCACGCAGCGGCACGTGTATTCATACAATTTATTTGCGTTAATTAACGATAATACTTTGAAAAAGTCATACATGTATGATTTAGGTGTAACGTATTTCCACAATAAATTGCCTTAAGTCGTAAATAGTAGTTTGGAAAACTTACAAACAGGTACACATATTTTATTGATAACACCAAAGTTACAATTTCCTTTCATATTTAAAAATGACAAAATCATGACATATGTCAATATAATTAAAATGTCTATGTCATATTGTTTTATTAATTATTCAGTCCTAGTCTTAGAATATCTAGAATCTTTTAAGGTCCTTGTTGCAAGTCCTGTAATAGCCGCCAGGACAGCAGTATTCAGGTCTTATATAACCTTAGTTTGGGTTTGGTTTTTCTTCTTTGATTTTGACGTCGCATTTTGTGTATTTGCCGGTGTCAAATATTTCGACATTTTCAAGTTTCAAAAGTTAAAAGTAGTAAAAGCCCAGTCTTGGTCAAGTCCAGCCCATGTCAGTCAAATCCAGTCATGCTTTAAGATAAAGCTAGTATTTATTAGAATTCAAGCGTTTGTCTTATTTTTGCGCGCTAAAATATTATAGAAAAAAAAACTTTATCATACATGTAATACTACTTTTCGTATTCTACGTTTTTTTATAAACTGTCCTATTGATGGGCGCGAGAGCTTCTCATTGTGAGAAGGATAAGGCTATTTTACCACAGATAAGGATAGTCCACCACGCAGGTCAAGTGCGGGGTTGGCAGAGTTCACACATCTTAAAAAACTTATGAACTCTGGTACATATAGGTTTCTTCACGATGTAATCCGTTTGAAGTCAGCAGTAAATTCTAGTTAGTCGTCTGAAAAAGTAATTAAGTATACGTATTGAACCCCGGTTAGTTATTCACAGAACCCTAATACGCGTCTAAAAAATGCTCTTTTAATTAAGCTCTAAAGCGTAAATCACCTTTAATTATTCAAATTAAACCGTAAATAAATATTAGAAAAATGTATAACATACATAAATAAATCAATAAGAAAAAATTTAAATAATGAACTAGTAACACTGCAAAAGAATTTAAATTAAACATTAGCCGTTTACTAAAATAAAATGCAAACGCGAAACTATTATGCAAAATGTGGCGGTTACATTTTGTATGTATTTAAATAATATTTTAGAGATTCACACTTTCTGCTCGTTAAGTATTCTTTTAATATTATTCTCATTTTATATGAAATTGCAACATACTCTATTATCCTTATTTTATTTTCTATTTTATTCAGTACTGACGGTACCTACTTGTGATTACGTCCGCGTGTAAATTTGGTTAGGCGAAATTATGTTTTAGCTAAATCGACCGAAGCACGTTTCTAGAATAGCGAGTATAATTTCAATTAACTGTTTGTCTGTGAACCGATTGGAATAAAACAAACACTAAACCTACAATACAACAGTGAAAACTGCATTCCAATCGGTAAAGCCATTTCTGAGCAATTAGCGTGCACAAACTCACAGACAAACTAAAAAGCATTGACAACTCTAAAAAAAACATTTAGCTTCCATAACATAACTGCAACGTGTACCTATACATTTTTTTTCTTTAAACTTGTTTAATTTACAGACGCGGTTGGTTTACGATTTTATTATATAAATAGATATTAAGTAGACTGCAATACATAAGTAGGTATAGTAATTATTTACTAAGTCTTCAAATATGTGACTTTTTTTCCGATTGTTTGACCAGTTACGTATAATAATAATACTTTATTGACACACCATAAAATTATATTGCCAATTGAGGTAGGTAAGTATAAACAATGAAATGGACATGAGTGTTAGCACACGAACAAAAAGTTCAATCATGTTGCTGTGGTCAGATAAGACAGCGCAGAAACGAGATGAGCAATTTCATCTATTAGGTTAGATGCAACGTATTGTTTCTGTGTTAAGACAGTGAGACCACGATAAACCGCCATTATCAGTGGCAGCCCACTCTTTTTCAGTACCACACCAAACGAAATATAAAAATAACTAAGCAAAGTTTGCGCGTTCTGGGTGGGAATCGAATCCCCTACAGTTCAAGAAGCCGACAGTTACTACAAATGAAGTTAACGGGGCGGTCAATTTCGCGCTTACTTATATTTTGTTCAACTTTTTATGCTCGTAAGTCCTTCCATCGCATCGTTCAGTTTAATCCATCGTTTATTTTTCATAGATGATGTCTTATCAAGTAATAAAAATAAAGAGGCGAATGAGACGCGCTCTTTAAGTAAGGGATTAAATTGTCCATGACCATTGCAGCGATAATTTTGAGTAGGGCGTCGCTGCATTGGATTCATTGCTTATTTTAGTTTTATTGGCTCTCATTACTATGAAACATTCGATAGCTAGTCTCAATATCCCTGTAATATCGTAAGCTGCAGTACCTTCAAACTGGATCACAGTAATGTTTAAATAAACAAATAAATATCGTGGGACTACACACACAGCGCCATCTGACCCTAAACTAAGCAAAGCTTGTGTGACGGAAGTCAGATAACTGATAGAATACATAAATACTTTTTTTTTTGTAAATACATACTTATAATACATACAGCACACCCAGACACAGAACAAACATGATTGTGTTTATTCACAAAATGTTTGCTCTGAGTGGGAATCGAACCCACGCTCTACAGCTCTCAAGGCAGATATACTACCAATGAGCCAACGGGGCTGTCAAAAAAAATGTTTACACAGTACTGCTTGGTGGCAGAATATCAGGCACTGTGGTGGTAGCTACCTCGACGGCCTCCTGCTAAGGAGATCTACCAAGTAAAAGTGGTGTTGTGTGCGAGGCGAGATGAGACTCGGAGAGCGGTGGCGTGCGCTCTCTATAACGTAACTCGGTAACTGTATCACGTCGCGGTCGTGGTTCGCTTATCAACAAAAACGACTCAATTTATAAAGAAACAACTTAATGCAGCACAAAAACGTGGCGATGGTTTTATTGCGCTGAACAGACAGACGTACGACACACGTCAAGTTTGGCGAAAGCCACAAAAGAGAATTGAATCCGCAGTTCCGCACATTTAACATAAGAAATCGGCGAATTGGATTCGGGAATTAACTCATACGGAGACCACTTATTCCAACGTTAACGTGAAATAAATACTACTTATAGAATAATTAACAGTGCTGTGGTTACAAATATGATCTACATAGAAACCCAAGCGATGCTTGGAAGAAATTGTTTGTCTGTATACTTTCTACTCGGTAATCTATCTACATTCATGACAACTTAATCTAACATCTTGTATTTCATCCGCAACTTTAGCTACAGAATAAGTATAGTTATAGTACGCGCCAGCTGACTCGGTCTACGAAGAAAATAATAAACGTTTTGACATAACACTTTTATTACCGTGGACCGAAAACATTAGTTCTATTGAAGTGTGAACTATACAGGCGAGGCGATGAAGGAAGCATAGTAAATATTTATTCGTATTTATTTCTAAATTCAGCAATAAAACCTCGCGTCTACTTAAACTAATAATAATCAACTTTTTTTTTGAAGGTTGACAGTCTTTGTATTTTACAACAGCTCACCTGATGTTAAATGACGGTGTGGTTGAAGATTCTTTCTTCACCGGCAGCTCAAGTTGAGGGTTTTAACCCACGTCGTTGGGCTTAGGCTAGATACATAAAATGTAACAATTTAAGATAACTATTTATGAATATACGTCAATTCAAAGTATGTCATAGATAAAAGACAACGATTCTTTATTTGAAATATGTTATTAGTAGTATAAGGTACACGAAGGAACACATGAACAATAGAAACCCCTCTTTTTGCGCATTCGGACAAAAAAAAAAGGTGTAACTTTTCGATAATAAAACTTTTCTGTCTTCCATAAGATAGATATCAAGATAAACAAGAACATGTGTATGTAAAACTTGTCATTTTCATTGTGAAAGTGCCTACTAGCTGACGCCCGCGAGTTTGTCTGCGCGAAATTAAACAAAAAAATATGTATGTTCAGTTCGCAGTATTTACGAAAAGTAAATAATTCTGTAAGCGTTAAGGAACACTTTAATCTTTGATAAGCTAATATTTTCTGGTTTGAAAAGTATCCTATATGTTAATCCACGTAATAAATATTTCATCAAAACCCGTCCACCCGTTTTTGCGTGATTGAGTAACAGACATGCAAACATACAAACTTTCATATTCATAATATTACATGTACAGTACAAATTTCTATTCATTGAAGTTATTTCAATTAATAATTACGTTTACGATATTTTACGACATTACTTTTACAATGGCGGTGCTCACCGTGATAGAAAGCCGCGTGCTGTGTACGCATGCACAGTTATATCTTATTATACTGTTTGTATTTCGCAGAGAGAAATCAGTAATCTATCCTCCATTATGTATGAGTAGCTATATTCATACATGTTTACAAATAGTCACCGATGCACGTTTCATAATGAAAGCGCAAGTTGAAACTTTCGATGGTATGATCCGAGGCAATAAAATCAATATTACTTAATTCACTTTCGGTTGAATCACGGAAGAAACGTTGCGCGCGTTGAACTCTTCAGTTCGCACGAAAATCCTTTAAATTATTTTAACGGGAGCTCCTACAGACCATTCCGAAGTCTTCACAATGAACGTTGAGACACACTGTGTGGTCACTTTTACCTCTCTTATCTTTATGTCAAGTTTTAATCCGGCAAACAGTTATCGAGTACTCATTTTTTTCCTTTCGCCGGAGTCGACACAGATGCCTATACAGGGCCTTATTAAACGTTGTTTCTTTTGTACTGTAAAAGTAATGAAACGAACGAGATGCTACCCTGATGGTAAAAGATAAAGCATGCCCATGACCATTGCAGCGATACACAGAACTTTGAGTAGCAAACAAAGTCTTTCGATGGCTAGTCTCATCTCAGCTCAGTAATTTAGCTCGTTCCCTTTTTTAAATGGGAACAAAGTAATGCTTACTTATTACGGCTTGGCGGTAGAATAACTGGTACTGTGGTGGTATCTACTTAGACGACATCCTGTTTAAGAGATTTACCACCAAGTAAACTTGTTTAAAGTTAATCCATGCTTTAAAGTAGCCAGCCGTCTCTTTACGCGTGACATTTCATGTCAAAGAGAAGTTGATAGCGAAGTTGCAGCATCGATGCACTTTTTTTTTTTTTTTTTATAAGACACAAAATATACATTTTTTCAGATTTACTACTAACTTTAGAGAACGTTTATAAGTAAGACCTTAAAATGTCTCACTTGTACTCTTTGAAAAGTCCCGTTAGTTATTCATCACATAATTAAATGTACCAAAATTACCAAGATGATTAAACGTTTTAATAATTCAAACGAGGCAAACATTTAAATAAAAAATAGAATGTGCGTAAGTACTTGCACAAAAATGATTACTAACGATTTGTCTAAATCTCATATAATGTTGAGTTCGTGTCGTTATAAGATTCATGCAAAGCCCCGAAACTATAACGTGATACATATTTCGTGACAAAGGCATGATTTTATAAACTAAATTTCATCCAAAATGTTTCTTAGTGTCTTTAAGCACTTTAGTCATTAAGTTAGTTATAATGTTAAAGGTTTCATAGTTCCAAGCTCCAAGTTTTCATATTTCCTGAGGTATATTCTCTGGATATTTACAGAGTGAATAGGTATAATAGTCTGTGTAATAGCTTCATTTTCGACCACATCATCGCTTACCATTAGGCGAGTTGGTGGTCAAACGCTGACTTATGCGTGTTAAAACCTCATTACTGAACTAAACATGAAACTGCGATAACTTTTACATACGTGAAATATTGGTACTTCGTACCATCATAGGAATTAAGTCTATACTTGACAAGTACCCAATTTATGTTTCGCGATGTAAATACTTTGTCGTTCCTCACTCGTGTCGGGCTTCTTGCTCGTGACAAATAAAACGAAGAAATTTGCCGCAGTAACTGTAATATAATCTGTGTGTGCTTGGGGGCCGCAGTTTCGCCTGCCCAAGGCAGCTTCCTAACGGTGGAACAGACGCCTCATGTCTGCCAACTGTTATTAATGTCACTACCCCTCTATTCCGAGTTTCTACGAACGAAGAGCTATTTCAACTGTACATAACCGCTCAGACATCTTCCACGTCGGCTGACGGCAATCATTTTGTGATCGTAAACCTGGAAACCTCGGAGCCAATTTAAAGTATGCCATAGTAGTGGCCCGCGGTGACACTCGCCAAGAAAGTAAAACAACTATTCCGAAACTCATTGCGTAATTTGATTCCCAACACTTATTAAAGACACCACTACATGAACCGTTAGCTTCTTAAAATAAAAAGTTGCTTGTATTTTTTCGCGTCTTTAATTCTATAGATCCAATTTAAAAATCCCGTCTTTCCCTAATACTGTTACTGCTTGAATAGAAGGACGAATAAACCAACAAACGAATCTTTTTACAAACATGCTGGTGAGGTTGGTTAGTAGTTGTTTTGGCTAGAGAGGTGCCAATATAAAACTGTATTGATTGATCGACAATTAAATTTTAACGACCTTCCTGTCGTATTCAGATACACGATATGCACGTAATATAATATATGTATAACGTCATTGATACCGTTAAGGCGAAATATTCACATTATATGAGGCAGAATAATTATTATTCAATATTGCGATACGAATGCAGTGGTGGAATGAGTGATTGATAGAAACATCATGAATGCTACCGTACATCGGTGGAATCATAGTAGACGTTAAATTATCGCTCAATTTGTTCTATAACAGCAATCTTAAGACCGTAACATATCATTTAATGAAATCTAAAAGTTACTCGATTAACACTTGAGTTCGAGACTAGGGGCAAAATGTAAACCAGCGCTGTATGAACTTATTTCTTACAGCATAAAGCTGATTTTCCTTCCTTTCCTTTCCGTCCTTTTGACAATAAATAATACAAATTACATTTGTATTATTTTTGTATTAGGCATATGTGTATTTTTTCTTTGTATTTGTTTGTCAATAAAAGTATTCTTATTCTTATTCTTAATAGTAAATCTCCTAAGTCTGTGTGCTTCTTCGATCACATCATCGCTTACCAGTAGACGAGTGGTCAAACGTGAGCTTATACTCGTTCAAAAACTATAATTATGAACTAATTTATAAGATACATCGATCTGACAAGCTTTGCTCTGATATTACTGTCGGCTTAAACACGTTTCAACACTATTGCGATTATTTATTTTCCATAACTTCTTTTCATACAAATCTTGTCCAGATAAATACGAAGGCAACGAAAAAAAAAATCAACCAATTCGGTTCAGCCGTTCTCAAGTGCTGTTTCTTCATATATGTGGCAATTGATTTTTATTTAAATAGGTGTGTTACAATGAAAATTCAAAGCTTAATAAAGTAATTATAACTTGCTTTAAAAATGTAAATAAATAAATATAATAGAACATTACACACAGCGCCATCTGGCCCCAAACTAAGCAAAGCTTGTACTATGGAAGGCAGATAACTCATAGAATACTTAAAATCTTTTTTTTTTCATTTTGTACTTTACTTATAGTACACCCAGACACAGAACAAACATTTGTTTATATCACAAAGTGCTTGTCCTGTTACGGTCGTTCCTAAGATAGAAAGCAAGATATAATTTCATTAGCAAATCGTTAACAGGAATCTAATAACTTTAGCTAATATAATTAATTAACTCGCTATAAATACACTAAATCATATGAAAGTATAGGTGTCTAGTACAGTGGAACATACTACCATACTCGGTCATGAAGCAACTTGTATGCTCTAACAGATTTCATAACCCGTTGAGACGTGACCAGGGATCATGACTGACCCTTTAAGATCAATGGGTTAGGTTGTTCTTGAGTAATAGAACTTAACGCGTCAGCTAACTCAAAATTCTAAATGCTATAATAAGCTTAGTCAGTTTAACATCCGTGTAAGATATTTTTAGTTACATAAATAAATAAAATTAATTTTAAACAGCGCCATCTAACCCCAAACTAAGCAAAGCCTCTACGATGAGAACTAGATAATTGATAGAATACTTATACATAGTTTGTTAAAAAACTGGTATACACAAGCATACAGAAAACTGCAACCAGTAAACATTCAAATTCATTATACGATATCTCCCCGGATAGGAATCGACCGTAAAACCTCGCACTTTTAATCAATAAGTTGCACTAAGATTGAAGAGAGGTAGGTAGCGTATTGTAATTAAACTATTCTGCTAATAACGTTGTCTACAATTTTCTCTAATATAAATACCAGTATAATAACAGTCTGATCGATCGGTTATGAAATTACCTTAATTTTATATTGCGCTCTCTTGAAACGGTATCATGTATACTAAAACTGTTTACTGCTAGAACAGGTGGTCGAGCATTACATACAGTCATACACATTTACATCTGTTCATCTATACCAATACAAATACTAAGTACGAGTGCTTACGAATACCTACGGTTAACTTGTACGATTCGCAAAAAGAATACTAGACAAGTATGTATTGTTAGTAGGAATGGGTTGAAGATATTCTAACGTATTTCAAACATATATAAATGTTAAATCACAAAACAGTTTCAAAATTACAATGTTTATCTATTCAGGTAAATTAATCAATAAGTTATTAATAAATTTATTTATTTTTTAATGTGTGCAGCAGCCAGGTAATGCTGCGATTTAAAACGGGCAAAATTAAATGTGTATAAAAAATTTCGTGTCTACTACTGACTATTGAGGAAATCCTTCGTCTGGAGCCGACCCCGAGTGTAAAATCAGGTCATGATTACCGTAGTCGTGGACTGTCATCGGAACTAAGCCAAAGTGTCAAATTACAACTCCGTAACATAAAAGAAAGTGATCAAATTCAGCTTACAAGATTTCACTTAAACAAAGTAACATAAAAATATGCAAGTTAAATAAAAGCTTGCGAAAAAGAGTTCCTATTGAACTGCAGCTTTTTACGGTGTTATTATATTTAAACGAAACTGTTTCTAAACATCATGATTTTCTATATTCGAAAATGTAAAAATGTAGAAAGAAAATATGATTTTGTGATATAAAACCAAATGTTTGTTCTGTGTCTGGGTGTACTGTATGTATTATAAGTATGTATTTACAAAAAAAAAAATATTTAAGTATTCTATCAGTTATCTGACTCCCATAGTACAAGCTTTGCTTAGTTTGGGGTCAGATGGCGCTGTGTGTAATGTCCTGCGATATTTATTTATTTATTAAAATAAATGACAGCTCTGATGGGAATCGAGAGCTTCGATAAACCAGCGTCGATGTTCCTGTGTTTTCACTTAACAGGATCATCACGGCATGTTTGTTCATCTACTTTAATCCCTAGGCCTAGTTTTCTACATTCACTCTCCCTATTGCCATAAATAAACAAAGAACGTAAATACCAAATGTGTAAGATTCGCGTTAAAAACTATAATTACACCGTACAACTCCAAGGCGGCGTTACGTGAGGCCGCCGGCCATATGGCACGGCGGACTAGTTCACGGCGCTCTCTGATAGCGATCTACAGCTATTGAAACATAGCTCTTACTCCATTTACATAAAGCTCAAACAACAAAATCTGAACGCATTACGCATACGTGCCTACTTATCTACAGTTCCATTTAGAATGGGTTATACTTATAACTTAGAGTAAATAATTGGGAAAGTACATTCATATAAAGTGTTAATAAAAGCGCGGGAATCTCGGCAGTTGCGCCCTAAAGACCGAATAAATAAAGGTGCCCCTAATAAAGACGCGTGCAATCTCACTGTTTAACGTATGCTTTAAACTGTTTTAATTGACCTACTTACGGACACATCGATCTGCTGGTGAAATATGTGCTGTGTCCATGACAGAAGTCTTTGATCTCAACAAAATGAATGTTCCACTCCAGCTGGAGCGATCATAGCATAACTTGTACCCGTAGCTGTAACTCAGAGAGTTAGTCCAGAATGTTGTTTCACAACAAACACTCCAGAGATATTTTGCAAGACGCCAGCCGGTTACCTCTAACTGCTTCTTCTACAAGTAAGCAAGTATGTATAACCTTCGTAGTCACATATTTAAGTCGTTTGAGGTTGATTTGATGGGTCTGTGGAGTCTTATCTCATAAGTCGACATCACTTAAAGCTATACGATACTTTGTGTTGTAAAAAGTTATATAGGCTTGAGAAGTGTAAGCCAAAGAGTCATTGTTGTTATCAATGTGAACAACTTTTACTATGCAATCTACTCTGAATACTAGAAAAATCATCTGTACCATAGAAAAATGTCATTGACCCTCAACAAAATGTACAGAATTTTTGCGTTGATTTCATAGCAAAAGTTGTTCTTAATGGCGATCACAATTCGGCTTAGTATATATACCCTTCCGGTTACTTCGACATTTTTAAACCGATATACCTAATTGTGGTTTTATATTAATTTGCAAGAATTGCGTAGAACGATAGTGAAATGATTGAAAAAAAAACAATTTTCATTTATACCCTATACCATACGGTCGTGCCGCCGCTGTTCCAATTTTTATTTATTTTTCTATCGTTTATGTTAGACCCTCTCTTTCTATTTTTATGAATTAGGAGACATTTCGAGATGTTTTTATGAGATACTAAATTCGTGACTATTTTAAATAAAATATCGGAATAGTTAATAATATTCCGATTAGTAGTAATATTCGACATAACACGTGACCAAAATGCTGGCGTCTATTTGACACAAAAATTGGCAGCAATATGTTTGTTAGTAGCATTAAAATAAAATCTATCTGAATCTGATATCTATAATTTCTTTTTTGTTGTTTTCAATGCAAAAACCGAAAACGATATAGATTGCCATTCAACGTGACAATGCCGCTAGAATGTTGAGTACTCTACCGGAGAGAACTTCCGGTACGAAAGGTGTTAAATACACTTGGATTGTATCTAGATTTTCCATTGACTTAAGTTAATAAAGGCATTGCTCCAACTCTCCAATTAAAGAACAATAGCATTTAGAACGTATCGTTTACTTGCTAGTCTTATTGTTTGCGTAAAAGCACCGTGATATATTACCTTGTATAAATATTTAAGCGAATTGCGAACGTTTTTCTGTTTATTTCAAATGCGAATTAACACGAAGTTAAATTATACCAGTTAGTGCTGATGTTCTAGCAAATACTGACTAAGCATTTCGATTTCCTAGCAGTTGGTGTCTTGGAATAAAAGATACAGAAAAGAAAATGTCCGATACATTACAATGACATTAAAATAGGTTATTGTGCAGTAATTATAGTTTTTCTGTAGGCCCAGTGACCTTGACCTAAAAAAACGCGGGACCTTGAAATGTCCAAAATAGAATATTCATTTCATTGGTGATGAACGGTAGCAAATAATCGTGTTTATTATAAACATTCTGCGTTTAGTTAATGTTAACGTTTTACGCGTCAATTTATTAATTAAACCTCGTTTTATTTCTTGAACAAGATCCTTAGTGCGTTGAAGTAGGCAGGTGTTTCTGGAGCTGTTCCTCTGCCCTGACACCTCAGCGCGCGTCGAATCGAACTGCACCGATATTTTTATTTCAACAAAACCGATCTTATCAAAGTTTATGCAATATCGTAGTGTACACAATATCAGAGACATGCCGAAGACTTAATCTCAGGCGCAGAACTCGCTGGAACCGGTCTACGCTCCCAGCGCTATAAAAATGTCAGGGCATGCGTGTAGTGTAATTAGATACTAAAGTTTTTGCACTAAAGATTGTTGTCGATGTAGGCTGAAGAACGGCACGGGAGATGTAAAGCCTTGCTTTGACCCCTATAAATTTATCCCAACTAGCTATAGGATTCGCAGCTGAGCAGAACTCATAGTTAGAGTAGTAAGAGTAGTAAGGATAGAGTAGAATTAAGTTGTCATCAGTAAGCAGTGCTACGGTCAGCTTAAGGCACATTACATGTCTTACATATTTACCATTAAATTATCCCTAGACATAAAGAATAAAGCTTCAGAGTTCAATCGTTGGGGTTCCAAAAATTATATTTATTTCAAACAATGTTTCAAAAACATTGTACAGATGCGTAGTGAAGTGAACGTCGTCTCAGTTATCTCGGCAGCTATCACCTGTGGCGGTGAATTACGTAACTCGATGCATGTTTACAGCAATCGAATTGCACCGATAAATCACGCATAGCCCACGAAAATGGCGAACGTAACAAGATCCGTATGCCGGTTACTGAAATAGCCGAGAGAGTGTGAGTCAGCGGGCGCGCGCTCCTTCCAGGAATGTCTTATTTATTGCACAACTATTTTCGGACTCGTACACGCATATTATTTGTGTACCGGCCAATTAAAACGTGTCATGTCCTGCGTGCTTGCTGACCTAGATGCCCGGTCGGGAGTGCGCGAGAAGCTTTCAACACAAGAACTAGACTATACCTACATGTGAACATTGGTCAAATATTTTTGATCATTGCGATTTCATTGTTAAATGTCGATGAAAATGCTTTGCGATAAAAAATCCTCTTCGGCGAAATGAATTACTCAGTAAATGATAGTTTCTGTACTTACATACGTTTTACATTTTTTTTAGATTAAGTTTACGAGCAAAATTTTGTTCAAGTTACATCGATGAAATTAAATATAAAAGAAAAATATTAAAATATAAATAATTCAATTTTGCTACTGTCATTTTTGATATTTACATGAAATATTTACTTTATTTTTAATGCATTTGCGATTGATATTTACATGACCACCTTCTAATGCAGTCACAGCTTTCATCCATCTAATTCTTTCATTCCAAATAATTATAAAATATACAATTATATTGAGAATATTTTCATTTGTTTCAGTTGCAAGTTCTGGTGAACAGCCGCAGCCGGTGGCATCCGGCCGGCCTGGAGAACCTTCTCCGCCCATTTTCGAGCAGATCTTCAAAAACGCGCGGTTCGCGCAAGGTGGCAATGCTAAGTTTGAGGGCAAACTGCGGGGCAACCCCACGCCCGTGGTGTCGTGGACGCGCAAGAAGGCGCCGCTGGTGGAGTGCAATAAGTACAGCATGAGCTACAACGAGCAGACCGGTGACGTGGCGCTGCTCATCAAGCAGATCGGCCCCGGTGACGAGGGCGAGTACACTTGTACTGCGCGCAATCAGTACGGTGAGGCCATCTGCTCTGTATACATCCAGCCAGAAGGTGTGCCGGCGCCGCCTCAACATGCCGCGCAACACCAGAGCTACCGGCACGTCAGCGAGAGCGTCGAGCACAAGTCCTACGGCACACAGGGCTACTCCACCGAGCAGTCTCGCCAGACACAGAAGGTCGCCTACACCAACGGCACAGACCACTCCTCCATAGAAGACTTTAAAGTCGACACCTTTGAGTACAGGCTCCTCAGGGAAGTCTCGTTCAGGGAGTCGATCACGAAGAGATATATGGGAGAAATCGACATCAACATCAGCACCGAGATCGACAAGTCTCTGGGAGGGGTTTCGCCACCAAAGGTGGCACAAAAGCCGAGAAACTCAAAGCTGCAGGAGGGTGCCGATGCGCAGTTCGCTGTGCAGCTATCAGGCAACCCGCGCCCACGCGTATCCTGGTTCAAGAACGGCCAGAGGATCGTCAACTCGAGCAAACACGAAATTATCACGAGTCACAATCAAACCATGCTTAGGGTAAGAAACACGCAAAAGTCTGATTCCGGTCACTACACGCTACTGGCTGAGAACCCTAACGGATGCATTGTGACGTCGGCGTACCTCGCCGTCGAATCTCCGCAAGAGAGTTATGTACAGGACCAAAAGTCACAGTATATTACAGATACTCAACAAATAGAGACTGAAGCAAGATTAGAAGTAAGTGAAAAAGCGCTCGCTCCGCAGTTTGTGAAGGTCTGCCAAGACAGGGATGTTACAGAAGGGAAGATGACGCGATTCGATTGCCGCGTTACAGGCAGACCTTACCCAGAAGTCACGTGGTTCATTAACGATAGACAGATACGAGACGATTTTAATCATAAGATATTAGTAAACGAATCTGGTAATCATGCGCTTATGATTACTAACGTTTCTCTCGGGGACAGCGGTGTGGTAACGTGCGTGGCACGCAACAAGTCGGGCGAAACTTCGTTCCAGTGTAGACTGAACGTGATCGAGAAGGAACAAGTGGTTGCCCCCAAGTTCGTGGAGCGCTTCACCACGCTGAGCGTGCGTGAAGGCGAACCCGTGGCGCTGAACGCGCGCGCGGTCGGCACGCCCACACCGCGCATCTCATGGCAGAAGGACGGCGTCCCAATTATACCCAATCCAGAGTTACGAATCAATACCGAAGGTGGGGCCTCGACGCTGGACATTCCGCGAGCCAAGGCGTCGGATGCGGCATGGTATCAGTGCACCGCCCAGAACGTCGCAGGTTCCACAGCCACTCGGGCCAGGCTCTACGTCGAAGTACCCAAGGAGCCTCCGCCCGAGCAGAAGCGTCTGCACCTACCAAGGCCTACCAAAATAATCGAGCCAGAGTAAGTTTTGTGTACTCATTTTTAAATATTTATTTATTTATTTAATATCTTTAGGTTAAATTCTGATACTGAATGTTTGTTCCGTCAGGCCTGCTCCTGGACCAGAAATTATTTACCTCAGGCATGTGGAAAGGGCACGACCCTACATACCTCCTGGTGAAGAAGACCGCGTCTATCCTCCGCCGCAGTTTATAGTGCCACTGAAAAGCGTCTCCCAGATGGAAGGTGGCAAAATACACTTCGAAACTAGGATAGAGCCGGTCGGCGACCCTACTATGAAGATAGAATGGTTAAAGAATGGACAGAGTATCGAAGCCAGTAAGTACTTTAATCTGTTGTCTGTCCACATTCAGTTTAAAAACATAAGACATGTGACGCTCTATGGTAGGCTAATTACATTTCATTTTAAATTATATTTTTACATACTCTATTAGACTGCTTATTAGCTCATTTGGTAGTGTATCTACTTCGAGAGCTATAAGGCGTAGGTTTGATTTCCACTCTGGACAAACATTTGTGTGATGAGCAAAAAATATGTTTGTTATGTATGTATATTTATAAAAATGTAGCAGTAACCCCATAGTACAATTTTGTTCTGTATGAGGCTAGACAGCGCTATGTGAAATGTCCTAGGATATTTGTATATATATATATATTTTTTTTTAATTATTTTGTATATTATATTTATATGCATTTCTATTTCAGGTTCTAGGTTTACATCAATATTCCGTTTCGGTTACATCTCACTAGACATGCTCAGCTTGAACATCCAAGATAGTGGTGAATACACTTGTCGAGCTGTCAGCGTAACAGGTGTAGCTGAAACGAAAGCCATGCTCCAAGTCACTCCAAGGGCTACCATTGAAAGGACTAGCCAGCACCCAGAAAGTCTGCAGTATATTCAGCAGTTGGAGGACTATTCCAAATATCAACACCAAGAATCCATCGAAGAACAAAGTTCTCAGAGGCCACAGTTTATCCGGCCACTACAGGATCTTGGTGAACTTCAAGAAGGGCGAAATGCACATTTCGAAGCTCAACTCACTCCTGTGAGCGACCCTACTATGAGAGTAGAGTGGTACAAAGACGGCAGACCCATCACAGCTAGCTCGCGAATCACGTCAATCTTCAACTTCGGTTACGTCTCCCTTAACATCTTGCACCTACGGGCTGAAGATGCAGGTTCGTATACAGTGAGAGCCGTGAATAAGTTAGGTGAAGCCGTTAGTACCGCTTCCATTCGAGTGGCTGCCAGGAGCACGGTTACAGCAGACCTGGGTATACCAGAACAGCGACGATACATTGAAAAGACTGAGCAATTAGAAGCATATCAGCAACAGCAACACCAGAAGTACTACCAGGAGGCACCTGAAAGTACTCAGGGGCCAGAGTTCAAAACGCCAATCAAGGATCAAATTAATATTAAAGAAGGAGGATTCGCCCACTTCGAGGCTCGTTTGGAGCCAGTCGGCGACTCCACACTAAGAGTAGAGTGGTTAAAAGACGGACGACCCGTTGAAGCTAGTTCTAGAATCACTACATTCTTTAACTTCGGATATGTTGCCTTAACAATTAAATCAGTAACAGTGCACGACGCAGGACATTACACATGTAGAGCGTACAACGCTCTCGGTCAGGCGACCACAAACGCCAAGCTAACTATTGTCACAAAGAAAGATATTATCGCCGAATCGCAACACCCTGGTGGTCTCGAGAAGATTCAACATCTCGAAGATTCCAGTAAATACTCAAGGCGCGCAGAAGAAGAAACGAGAGTCACTCAGAAACCCAGGTTTTTGGGACCACTGAAGGGAACTAACAAAATTGTAGAAGGCCAGAGCGCACACTTTGAGGCTAGAGTAGAGCCTCAGAGTGACTTGACTATGACCATTGAATGGTACTTCAACGGTAAGCAGATAAAGAGCGCCAACCGCATTGCTACATACCATGACTTTGGATACGTAGCGCTAGACATATCAAGCGTACGCGCCGAGGACACCGGTGTTTACACCGTGGTCGCACGTAACGCCCTGGGAGAAGCGCAGCTGAGTGCCTCCATGACTGTCGAAAGTAAGTCTTTATTTCTAAAATTAATGATCCTTAGTTATAGCGGGTAACGTTACATTCACATTTAATCACGAAACTTTTTTTTTCAGCGAGATCAAGTATTGATACATCGAGCATTCATCGAGGATTATATGAAAAAACTAGACATTTGGAGGAATCTAAATTTGTGGAGCCGATGTACCAGATAGAAGAAATTTCAAAGTCCAAACCGGTCTTTGTACAACCGCTTTCTGATCCACCGCCAGTTTCAGAAGGCAAAAACATTCATCTTGAATGCAGATTGGAACCAATGGGTGATCCTACGATGCGCGTAGAGTGGTTCCACAATGGGCGACCCGTGACTGTAGGTTCAAGATTCAAAACTTATTATGATTTTGGTTTTGTGGCACTGGATATCATTCATGCCACATCGATCGACTCAGGAGAGTACACAGTACGTGCAGTCAATCACTTGGGTTCTGCACACACATCTTCGATGGTTCGCATCATCGAAAGATCAGATGTTGTCACTGATACTCAAAACGAGCAAGCTGTCGAACAGATCCAGATGTTAGAAGATGCTGCTCGAAGAACCAGGCAAACACACGAAGACATTACAGTGCAGCAAGCACCTCAGTTCTCAAGGGCCCTACATAATATTGAAACTGTTGAGGGGACCAATGTACATTTAGAATGCAGATTGCAACCTGTTGGTGACACAACCATGAGAGTCGAGTGGTTCTGTAACGGCAGACCTATTAAAACGGGACACAGATTTAGACCAGCTTATGAATTTGACTATGTGGCACTCGACCTGCTGAGTGTGTACCCAGAGGACTCCGGTGTATATACTTGTCAGGCTACTAATCAACTTGGCGAAGCAGTAACGTCATGCGCTCTACGCGTGATCGCTAAAAAAGATTTGATATTTGAATCACAGCATCCTTCTGGACTTGAAAAGATCCAATATTTGGAGGATGCCTCACGTTACAAGAAGTCTGATGTTATTGATGAATTAATTTCAATTAAACCGCACTTCGTCACACGACCGAAGTCGATCGAGAATGTTAAAGAAGGACAACACGTTCACTTTGAATGCAAACTAGAACCAGTTACAGATTCCAACCTGAAAGTAGAATGGTTCAAAAACGGACAGCCTGTAACTATAGGGCACAGATTCAGGCCAATTCACGATTTTGGTTATGTCGCTCTTGACATTATTGATTTGATTGCGGAAGACTCCGGAGTATATACTTGTCGAGCCGTTAACTTACTTGGCACAGATGAAGTGAGTTGCAAATTGACCTGCCGTAGCACTCAAGATATCATTAGAGCGACACAGAATGAAGCTGGACTGGAACAGATCCAGCATTTGGAAGACAGATCTAAATATCAGAGAACTGACATGATAGACGAAGTTACTACACAAGCGCCAATATTCACGACATCGTTGAAAAATATCGATATCAAAGAAGGACAGAGAGCTCACTTCGAATGCAGGTTGATTCCTGTGTCTGACGCAACCATGAAAGTGGAATGGTATCACAACAACAAGCCTCTTAAGAGCGGTTCCAGGTTCACAGAAACGAATAATTTTGGATTCGTAGCCCTGGACATCATGTCTTGCTTGCCTGATGACTCTGGGACCTACACTTGCAGAGCTATTAATGCTCTTGGTGAGGCAGTCACTTCAGGAATTGCAAATGTACATTCCAAAAAGTCTATTTACTTAGAATCGCAACACGAAGGAGCGTTGCCAAGGTTACACCAGTTGGAAGATACGTCCAGATACCAGAGACATGGTGTCCAGGATGAGGTGGTCACACAAGCACCAGTGTTCACGATGCCGATGAAGGACCTCCGCGTGGCTGAAAACCAAGCCGCTCACTTCGAAGCCAGGCTCATTCCTGTGGGTGACCCCAAGTTACGAGTTGAATGGTTGCGCAATGGAGTACCTATTGAAGCCTGTAAGTTTTATGTAATTTACAAAAAATACTTTATTTGCTAATGATATGAACTTATTAAATAATTTATATTTATTTATTTCAGCAAACCGTTTGACAACAATGCATGACTTTGGCTATGTCGCCCTAAATATGAAATATGTGAACCCTGAAGATTCCGGCACGTATACATGTCGTGCAATTAACGAGTTAGGAGAAGCAGTCACATCATCAACTCTGTTTGTCCAATGTAAGATATTATTTACAATGTTTTGATTGTGTAAACCATTTAATAGTACGTATCGGGATTAATTGTTATTATTTCTCTGTATAGCCAAAGCTTCGCTACAGTTAGAATCACAGCACGAAACAGCATTGCAAAAGATCCAGCAGTTGGAAGACACGTCTCGCTACCAGAGGCGAGAAGATGTGGAAGTTGCTGTGAACCAGGCGCCGCGTTTCATCACACAATTGAATGGGCCGACCAAGCTTATGGAAGGCCAGAGTGCGCACTATGAATGTCGTATTGAGCCATACCCCGACCCTAACATGCGTGTGGAGTGGTACTTCAACGGAAAGGTTCTCCAGAGTGGACACCGCTACCGCACCGCGAACGACTTTGGCTTCGCGGCATTAGACATTCTTACCGTTTACGGAGAAGATTCTGGAGAGTACACTTGCAAAGTCATAAACAATTTGGGACAAGCTACATCTTCCATCAAACTGAATGTGCAATGTAAGTGCATTTTACTTGTTCAATCACGAAAGATACCTCGTATAATTATTTGGTATTGGTCATTTTGGTATAATACTATTTCCTATATTAATTCAATATTGCGTTTTTTGCAGCGAAAGAATCTATAATTAGAGATACACAACACGAGAGCGCACTTGAGAAGATTCAATATCTTGAAGACGATAGTAGGAACAGGCGAGTACAACACGATGAAGCATTCATCGCTGAAAAACCTCAATTCGGTAAACCTTTGAAGAACGTCGAGGTTGCCGAGAGCAAACCTGTACATCTCGAAGCTACATTGACACCAGTCAACGACCCTACGATGAAGGTCGAGTGGTACTGCAACGGCAGACCCATCCAGCAGGGACATCGATTCAAGACCACTAATGACTTCGGTTATGTGGCTCTCGATATTCTGTACGCGTACGCAGAAGACACCGGTACCTACATGTGCAAAGCAACTAACGCTGTCGGTGAAGCAGTCACCACCAGCTCAGTCAAAGTAACCGGTAAGTTGCAATAATAATTCGCAACATTGAAAATTATTATTATTATTTAATTATTTTTCTGTTAATAGTTTTAATATCACTACGGCACCTTACACAATTTCTTTGTATTTTAGCCAAGTCTGGATTATACCTAGACACACTAGATGAACAACGATTGAAGAAGATTCAAGAACTAGAGAAGTATGAAAGACCAAAGGCGGTCGAAGAAGAGAAACCTGGCCAGAGACCAGTGTTCTTAACCGCGCTGACCAGCCTGGAGCATTTGAAGGAAGGTGACCGTGCGCACTTCGAGTGCCGAGTAGAACCGATAAACGATTCGGATCTCAAGATAGAATGGTTCCTCAACGGCCAGAAGATTAAAACTGGCCACAGATACAGGACTGTCCACGACTTTGGCTACGTCGCTCTGGATATCCTTTACAGCTACGCCGAAGACTCAGGAACGTACATGTGTAAAGCCACTAACAAACTCGGTGAAGCAGTCAATACATGCACGTTGAAGGTTGCAGGTGAGGAGTTTTAAAACACATTTTCATATTAAAACTGGTTTATATTAATCGTCAAATACTCCTCCAGTTTATTCCACCTCTTTCTATTCGATTGACGAGTTTATTGGTTTTATTGTTAGTGCTCTAAAAATACTAATACATAATGGTAGTAGTATAGTTAGAATTACAAAAAATTTATGTAGATAATATATGCAAATATTTTTTTATAGGGCATAGAAATATAATATACGACACTCAACACCCCAACGGTCTAGAAAAGATCAGACAGTTGGAGGCACAGGGCCACCACACCAGGATGGAAGTGGAGGAACCCAAGATCAGCCCTCCTCGCTTTGTAACGGAACTCCGTGGCACGACCCACGTGTTCGAAGGCCAGACGGCGCACTTCGAATGCCAAGTGGAGCCCGTACACGACCCTAATCTACGCATTGAGTTCTACCACAACGGCAAAGCCCTGCAATCAGCCTCGCGGTTCCATATCACTTTTGATTTTGGTTACGTGTCACTTGATATACAGCACTGCGTGCCGGAAGACGCTGGCGAGTATTCCGTGAAGGCTATCAACGCCCTCGGACAGTGCACTTCTGCTATATCAATGACGGTAACCGCAAAAGGCAGTATTATATCGGAATCTCAACGTCCCGAAGGCTTGGAGAAAATCCGGGAATTGGAATCTGCAGAGCCATTCAAGCGGCCCGAGGTACCGGAGCCGGTGACGCGGCAGCGGCCCGTATTTACGCAGCCGTTGCAGAATATCGACAACATCCAGGAAGGACAAACGGCGCATTTGGACTGCAGACTTATCCCCGTCGGCGACCCCACGCTCAAGGTGGAGTGGTTTAGGAACGAGAAGTTGATTGAGGACAGTTCCAGGATCACCAAAACTCATGACTTTGGCTACGTGTCAATGACGATCACGCACGTGCGCGACGAAGACCAGGGAGTCTACATGTGCAGAGCGTCCAATCTCCTCGGAGAAGCGGTCACCACGGCTGCCATGAAGATCAGAAGTAAGAATCATTTTCTTACTCAATACTCATTATTTTTTTTACATAATAATTGTGTAAAATATATTGTACATGTAAGTCTTAAATAATATGTTCATAAATGTCTCATGATCATTCATATAACCCTGTTAAGACGTAGCGTCTGTTAGTAAGGAACCATTTATTTAATTCTGTTTAAAAACAATAATATTTGGATTAGGTACTATTCAAATAGGTGCATATATGTTTTTTGTTTTATCAGTGATAAAAAAAAATCAACATGGCAGTAAGGTATATTCTTGCTTGTAGCTTTAAACCTGTTGTCGCACAATTAAGCGCGGGTTACTTTATTTCTAACTCTATTACCTAATTTTTTCACTGCTAGTATATTTAAAAAAACCATTGATTTCCAGATAGTTTAGTTTTTCATTGAATATTATGATTACTGTAATTCCATAACTTTTAACAAAAGTCCATCCGACAAAAATAAAAAAATATATTATTGGAATTAACTAAAGATAATCAAGTATTAATAGCAGTATTCTTTGATTTAATGCAGCAAAGGCAGCTATTCAAATAGATACACAGCATCCTGAAGGCATGAAGAAGATTCAGCAGCTTGAACAGCCGCTCCAGGTTAGGCCCGATGCCCCTGAGCGAGAGTTCGAAAAACCTATCTTCACTCAGGTAAGTTTATGATGGAAATAAATACTATCTGAAGAATATAGATGATAACAAAACAATTTTTTAAAATTATTTAGTGACCAAAATCTTAAAATCTTGCGTAGAGATTGATTTACTAATAATATAGTTATATACCTACTAAACGTATCGATCTTCATTCAGGTGCTAACTGGCCCCTCGGAATTGTGGGAGGGACAACATGCCCACTACGAGGCGAGAGTCGTCCCTGTCGGCGATCCCAGCATGAGATTCGAGTGGTACATTAACGGAGTTGAACTGAAAATGGGTAAGGAAAACTTGTCTTTGTAGAAAAATATCTTTAAAGTGGTTGTAAAAATAAGCTATTACGATCTTCCACTAATGTATATTAGTAGCAAGTATTTTAGCACAATTACACTACAATTGCTAAATAAAAATAAAAACTTTAAATAATTTTTTCGTTGTAGCATTAAAAATCTTGAAGCTTTTGGCAACAATTCAATTAATAGATAATGATACACATTTATTTTTTAGGATCAAGATTCCGCACGACTCATGACTTCGGATTTGTGACACTAGACATCAACTCAGTCGTTCAATCAGATGAAGGCATCTATATGTGCAAGGCTATTAACAAAGCGGGCAGCACGGTTTCTTCTACTTCTCTAAAGGTCAAGACTAAGTCTACCGTTATCGATTCTTCTATGAGGCCAGAAGCCTGGGAACAGATTCAGCTCAAGGAAGCTGCCATGAACAAAGTACCGGAAATGTTCGTAGATACAGGGGTACAACAGGCACCAATCTTCACTACTCATCTTCAGAGCTATGATAAATTAGTAGAAGGACAACATGTCTACTTGGAAGCCCAAGTCGAGCCACGCGCTGATCCGAACCTCCGTATCGAATGGTTCAAGAATGGGGTATCACTGACTACTGGATCTAGGCTCAAGAGTTCATTTGACTTCGGTCTAGTGACACTGTCTGTCAACGGACTGAGATTGGATGACTCTGGAATATACACTTGTAAAGCGACCAACCTCCTAGGAGAAGCAGTTTCCACCGCGTCGCTTAAAATTGAAGATCGTCATTGGCTACTCGGGGATTCTCTGCATCCAGAGTCTTTAGATAGAATTGGTGCTCTAGAACAACCCAAGGCCGGTAAACCTGATGCACCTGAACCGGTATTCGAGACACCTATTTTCATTTCGCACTTGAATAATATAATCTGCAAAGAAGGCGATAACATTCACTTTGAATGCAATGTTGAGCCGTCACGAGATCCTACTCTGAAAGTAGAATGGTTCTTTAACAACAAACCTTTACCTTCAGGTACTAGATACAAGGCTACACATGATTTCAGCTTCGTAGCTTTAGATATTGCTCACACATATGAAGAAGACTCCGGTGTATACACCTGCAAGGCAACTAACAACAAAGGATCAGCTACAACTTCTGGTACACTCAGGTGCACCGGAGATAAGAATATCTATTTGGACACTCAGCATCCTCAAGGCAAGGTTGGTCTTGAAGCAGTTGAACAAGCAGAGGAAGCTAGGCTAGCAAAAGGAAGGAAATCTTCACTACCTGACGCTGAGTATCCTAAACCAGAATGGGTTGTACCAGTAGCACCGGAACATCAGCTCATTGAGGGCCAACCTTTACATCTCGAAGGCCAAGTAGAGCCTAAAAATGATCCTAACCTTAAAATTGAATGGTACTTTAACGGTAAAGTACTTGATCATGGTTCTAGATTTAAATTTACGAGCGACTTTGGTTTTGTCACGCTGGACGTGACTGACGTCTACGAAAGAGATAGCGGAATCTACACATGCAAAGCTTACAACAAGAGAGGTGAGGCGTTCACTTCATCAACGATTGTGTGCACCAGCAAGGACAACCTTATTGAAAGGACCCAACATCCTAAAGGAACTGAAGGGTTAGAAAAGATCCAAAACTTAGAAGATGCTCTTCGCAAGGAGCCTAGCCAGAAACCTGACGATGATACTGGCAGGCCACCTGAATTTACAACCGTGTTTAAGGACATCGTTGACATTAGCGAAGGCCAGATAGCACATTACGAAGCTTCGTTGATACCCACTGGTGACCAAAGCATGGTCATCGAATGGTTCTACAATGGCAAAACTATCGAGGCAAGCCATCGCATTCGCACTGTGTATGCGTTCGGTATGGTTGTTCTAGAAATCCTGGGAACGAAGGAAACTGATTCGGGAGTGTACTCTTGTAGAGCCACTAACAGATGGGGTCAAGCTGAGATCAGCTGCAAATTACATTGCGTTGATAAGACCAAAGGAATGAAGCCGAGATTTACGACTCACATCCAAAATCTCGATGATGTCAAAGATGGTCAAGCTGCACACTTTGAATGCACCTTCGTCCCAGTTGATGATCCTGACCTGAAGATCGAATGGTATCATAACGGACAGCTTATGCGCCATTCAAACAGAATCAAGACCGTTTCCGATTTTGGATTTGTTATGCTAGATATTGCGTACACACAGAATCACGATAGTGGCAAATATGTATGCCGTGTCTTTAACAAATATGGTGAAGATTTTACTGAAGCTACCATCAATGCCTACGGAAGAAGTGGAGTTTTCTTAGAAAGCTTACAGCCTGATTCTCTGGCTAAACTGAGAGAATTGGAAAGCATGAAAGGACAACAGCAGCAAGCGCCGGCCGCTCGTTCTGCTGAACCGCCTAAATTCATAACACAAATCCAAGACGTCACCAAATTGGTAGAAGGGCAGAGCGCTCACTTTGAAGCTAGATTAGTACCAGTAGACGACCCTGACCTGAAAGTGGAATGGTACTACAACGGAAAGAAACTGCCCCATGGGCACAGATACCGAACATTCCATGACTTTGGTATTGTTATTTTGGATATATTGTACTGTTACGAGGAAAACTCCGGTGTGTACGAGTGCATCGCTACCAATAAGCTCGGGACAGACTCCACAAAGGCTACGCTGAAGTGTACATCGAAGGAAAACTTGATTCTGGACTCGCAACTCCCGCGGGTGAGTTATTCTAATGAATCTGTGATAATTAGCACTGATTATTTCATATTTTAACAGATAATGACACAAATTTATTTATTTTTGTTTGCGCAGGGCATGGAAGGTGGGCTAGAGAAGTTGCAAACATTGGAAGATTCGATGGTGCGCAGAAAGGATACGACGGTAGAAGAGGAACGCGGTAAAGCACCAGTGTTTACAGTTCCATTATCTAACATTGATAATCTGAGAGAGGGCGAGAATGCCCACTTTGAAGCGAGATTGACTCCTACTGATGACCCTAAGTTAAAGGTAGTTTTTTATTTATTTAGTATTGTAATTTATACTAGTGAAAGTGGTTCTATAGAATATACCTTCTGATATTTATTATTTTTTCTAGGTCGAATGGTACTGGAACGGCAAGTCCCTCAAAACTGGCTCAAGATTCAGGACATTCTGTGACTTCGGATTCGTTATCCTTGAAATTTCGCCGACATATCCTGAAGATTCTGGTGAATACTTGTGCAGAGCTTTCAATGACTACGGCGAGGCCGTTACCACCGCCACGATGAAGGTTGCAGGCAAACGTAATATTATCTTAGAATCGCAACTACCGAAGGGCATGGAAGGAACTATTGATAAAATTGCAGCTCTTGAAGGCTACACTGGTCAAGTTGACCAATTGACACCAGAAGCCGAGACTGGAAATCCACCAGAGTTCACCACTACTCCATCTGATCTCCTTCTATCGGAGAACTCATCAGCGCACTTTGAGTGCCGCTTGATTCCAGTGAACGACTCTAGTATGAGAGTGGAATGGTACCACAATGGCAAGCCTCTGCTCACAGGATCTCGCGTGAAGACAATTAACGACTTTGGGTTTGTTATTTTGGAAATTGCTGGAGTATACCAGCGTGATGCTGGACTTTACACATGCAAAGCGACAAACCGCCATGGTGAAGCAACTGTCTCCTGTAAACTCCAGGTGAAAGGGCGCCAAGGAATTATACTAGAACCTCAGCTACCTTCTCACTTCAAATCAGGCACAGAGAGTATTCAAAGACTAGAAGAGACCCTTCACAAGCGCGAAGAAATTACCGAAGAAGACGAGAAGCCTAATCCGCCGAAATTTGTTGTGGAAATCAAGGACAACTTGGACGTTCCTGAGGGTGGACCAATTCACTTCGACTGTCGCGTGGAACCTGTCGGAGACCCGACTATGAGGATTGACTGGTTCTACAATGGACGACCGTTCGCGACGGGCTCTCGCGTACACATGCTCAATGACTTTGGCTTTATTGCTTTGGATATAGACTACGTGTACGCGCGCGACGCTGGCGAGTATGTGTGTCGCGCTACCAACAAGTGGGGCTCAGCAACTACCACCGCTAAGATTACATGCAGTGCCAAACGTGACATTGTTCTAGAATCTCAGCTACCTCAAGGCATGAGCGGCGAAAAGATCAAGGAGCTGGAACGTGGACGCATAAATGACGCACCCAAAGAAGAGCCGCTTATTAGCTCCCCACCTAAGTTCATCACCCAGATCCAATCGCACACCGTGGAGGAATCTGAGAGCATTCGCTTCGAATGTCGCGTGGAGCCTAAAGAGGACCCGAAGCTGCGCGTCGAGTGGTACAGGAATGGCAAATTGCTTCCGTCCGGGCATCGGTACCGCACCGTGTACGACATGGGCTTTGTGTCTTTAGATATCTTATATGTGTACGCCGAGGACTCAGGAGAGTACGTGTGCCGTGCTGTCAACGACTTCGGAGAAGATTTTACCAAGGCTACCGTGTCTTGCAAAAGTGAGTTAATTTTAAATATTAATAAAATTTAGATTAATTGTAACGCTCTATTATACCATAGACACATAATATGTAACATTAATATTTTGAATTTTAATAAACTATTCTGTGACAGATTTTTATGTTGGGAACAAAATTCCACTCACAAACCTTCACATAGTAGAGCAAACATCACAACTGGCTTTATAACTACTTATTGTTTTGTTTTCAGAGTTGCCAGATATCATCCTACAAAACCAAGTACCACGAGGTATGAAGAAATCAGAAGCCCTTACGCAGATGGAGGCCACAATCAAGAAGTATACATCCGAAATCTTCCTGACTGAGGATGATCTGTACGACGTTGATAAGAAGCAACCCCCGCGGTTCGTCACGCAGATCCAGAGCCAGACTTCACTAGTTGAAATGAACTCTACTAAGTTTGAATGCCAGTTGGCGCCAGTTGGCGATCCCAATATGAAAGTTGAATGGTTCTTCAATGGAAAACCTCTGTTGCACAGTAAGTATTATTACAGAAATCGTATTGTTAATCTACTTCAGTTCATGACGGGCTTTAATATTAAAAAGAGTAAATTTTTAATTAAACATAAATCACCACGATTGGCAATAATTTTTTTAGAGCTGATTTATTTTTCTTTGCAAGTCTAGAGATTAATCAATATCTTAGAAATACCAAAGGACATACTCGAATTTACCTAACACTGAAACGTAAAGTACTTTAATTGTTGTTCAAATCGGAGCAAATTAATGATTAATGAAAATTCTTCTCTCCGTACAGAAAACCGCTTTACTCCCATTTACGATTTCGGCTACGTCGCGATGAACTTTGGATGGGTGTACCCTGAGGATAGCGGCGAGTATCTGTGCCGCGCGACTAACCTTTACGGCATGGATGAGACCAAGGCCGTGATTAAGACAGCAGGCAAGCCCGGTATCGTATACGACTCCCAGCTGCCTAAACACATGAAGAGTATTGAGAAGATCAGAGAGATGGAGGCATCTTGGCAAGTGTAAGTATCATACGGCTTTAAGTAATGCTTACTAACCTCTTATCCAAGTCCTTACCTATGAAACTTATTCTACTCTGTCTTTTCTCACAGCCTCGTCTATCAGGTTAGTTGTTGTAGAGATTTAAATTCCTTAATATTTCTTATAAGTGACTAGCCTAAAGGTTAAAGACTACAATAACCTACAAGATTATTTGATGACATTATAATAAATTTATGATCTTTCAATTGAATAGGGCTCCCGAACAAGTGATTGATGACACTAAGGCGCGGTCTCCACCCGTCTTCGTTAGCCGTCCCGAGCCCGTTACCGTGGAAGAGGGAGAATGGGCGCGGTTCTGCTGCCGTGTCACTGGACACCCTAAGCCTAGGGTCATGTGGGTTCTTAATGGAAACACCATCGTCAATGTAAGCGAATTTTATCATAACCATGAACCATTTTCTATTGCTTGTTAAACTACCGCTTCCGAATGGTAATAAATTATTTTCTTGGACCTTTATGTCGATATTTTCTTTTCATGAAGTTGTAGATGTGATTCAAATCGATTTTTACGTGTGAATTTTTGAATCATATCGCTACTTTTTTAATTAAAGAAAATGTATTGATGGACATTTACAGAAATGGAAAATAAATTTAATTTGTCAACCGTATGTGTGCGTATGAAAATGATTACCCAATCAAATTTCGAAAGTATATATTTTCCAAGCATTGAGGTATTAGAAGCTGCATTGCTTTGCTAGTCTCGTCCGTAGCTCATGCATCGTCGCTCGTCACCTTCCACATCATGTACGTATCTGATCATGCTCTCTATCAATATTCTGGTGTATTTATTTCTAGGGATCCAGATACAAGTTGACGTATGACGGAATGTACCATTTCGACATTCCAAAGACTAGACAATACGACACTGGCAAAATCGAAGTGATTGCCAGAAGCTCCGCCGGCGAGGCTCTCGCCACGACCGAACTTAAGATAATACCTCGACATGACGATTACCGAGGAGTGTTGAAGAACGCACCACGACGTGAGTATACCACTCTCAAAGATTGACACATCACCGCTTACTTTGCACTTTCACATCGAGCAATCGGTTTCACGGGTAACAGCCATGGAGTGAATTTCTGAAACACTCTCTTATGCTGTATTAACTCTTATCTACACACGCACATCCACACACCGCTTCTGCACAAGACACCCTGCAACCCTTCTCTCCTCTCTCCTCCTAAGATGAAGTGCAACTTCACCTGCTTCTACCAGCTTTACCATCGGATTCTGAGAGAGGTACGTCGAGCATGCAGATTTTTATTAATGTCAGAGCATCTTGTCAAATGTTTTTTAAATTTTTAGCTTGGTATGATGAGACTACACAATATCAACGTAGTGACACCGAATTAGAGAAGACCTTTGAGGAAAGGCAAACCTTACAGCGTCAGGGTGTAATAGACCATAGACCTGAGCTGAAGCCAAAGATTATCAAGGAACCCGATACGGAATGGCAGCATGCTGTCAAGAAGAAGAAGAGCGAAGAATATTACAACAAACTTCAAGAGTTGGAAAACGAACAAGTTGTAAAGGAAAGTAAGATAAGAGAATCGACACATCAGTTTGCCATTCCTGGGGAGAAGATCACAAAAACTTCCATCGCCAAGGGCATGGCGCAGCGATACGAAGACAGCTTGTGAGTATTGTGTATTATGGCTACTTGATTTTGCTCAGTTATGAGTCAGCGTAGCGCCACGCTACACCGTTTGCTACATATAGGCACATAAAAATGATATATATGATATAGAAATCGATATATGATGTAGAAATCGATTAGTAATTTGGCGGTTTACATTCAGTTTTCTCTATATTTTCCGAGTCAACCGTATGGTGTGACCCCGTGGTGTAATTGGTCATGGCATACCTACAACCACTATTACTTTTGTTTTGTATATACATATTATTAAATCGAAGTGAAAATTAATAGAAATAAAGCATCACTATCTGAATTGCATTTAGACAAGTCTTAGTTTGGTAGGTAAAGAACGGACAAACAAACAAATGTCAAATTTCTTATACATTTACCGCTATATTTGGTGTGATTTACTTTATTCAGTTAATTTTATTTTTACAGAGAAACTGAAGAAATTACTGACGAACAGCAGACGCAGAAGAAAGTGGTGAGAAAACCAAGAATTCCTGACCCAATGGAATCCACGGTGCACGGCAAGGAAGTTCATGTGGCGAAACAGAAACAAACGCAGAAAGAGGTAATCGGTGACAAGGAAATTACGCGTAAAATCACCTCCACGGAGACTACCGAGATAGAACACAAAGCTCAAACACAAGAGAGGGTGGTTGAAGGACTAGTGAAGCCAAGCAACCCACCTGTCTTTACGAAGAAGATGCAGCCATGCCGCGTGTTTGAGCACGAGCAAGCCAGATTCGAGGTCGAGTTCGACGGTGACCCGCTGCCGCAGATCAAATGGTACCGCGAGAACTTCCCCATTAAAAACTCAGCTGACTTCCAAATCCACACATTCAGCACCAAATCGATCCTCATCATCAGACAGGTGTTTATTGAAGATTCTGCCGTGTTCGCCGCTGTCGCAGAAAACAGGGGTGGCACCGCCAAATGTAGCGCCAACCTTGTGGTTGAAGAGCGCCGTCGCCAGGGCCGAGGAGGTGTCACGCCACCCAGCTTTACGCTCACCGCACAGAACGTTAATGTAACCGCGGGACAGTTGGTGAGGCTCGACACCAAAGTCACCGGAACAAAACCCATCGACGTGTACTGGCTAAAGAATGGCAAGAAAGTTCAACCGGATATCAGAAACAAGATCCTTGAAGAGGATGGTACTTACACTCTTTTGATTCTGGAAGCTTACCCTCAAGATTCGGGCAAGTACGAGTGTGTGGCAATTAACAGCGCAGGCGAGGCACGGTGTGACGCAGAGTGTTCAGTGAACGCTCCCGCTACCAAGGAGAAGCCAAAGCCACAGAGCAAGGCCGCCAACGCACCGCCGGAGATCATTGAGCCGCTAAAGGACAAGGCGGTGACTGAGGGCCAGGCGATCGAATTCAGCTGCAAGATCGTCGGCAAGCCGGTGCCGACTGTGCACTGGTACAAAGGCGACAAGCTGATCAAGCCTTCCAAATACTTCCAAATGTCACGTGCAGCGGACGAGTACACGTTGCGCATCTCGGAGGCGTTCCCGGAGGACGAGGGCGACTACAAGTGCGTGGCGTTCAACTCAGCCGGTCGCGTCACTGTCGCCGCCAAACTTCGCGTGGCGCAGCCTGAGCAGGCCGATGCTCTGCCGGTACTCACACCGTTGCGTGACGTGCACGTCTACGAAGGCCAGCCCGCGCAGTTCAAAACCCACATCTCCAGCAAGGTCAAAGCGACCATCCAGTGGCTGCGGGAGGGCGCACTCATCCCTCAAACTCCCGACTTCCAGGTGAATATTTTTGACGCATTTTTTAGATATGTTAATAGATATTACTAAAGTTCCAAAATCTATTTTTGTACGTTTGGTGGTAAGAGATAACGCGAGTTGATTGACTATTACAGCTATACCCAGAACTTTAAGCGGTAAATGTGACTTTGAACGTTAAATTCTGCCTTGTATATTCATAAAATCAATGGATAAACAACTTTTGTGCTTTTATAGTCATTCAAAAATTTTATTTTAAATCTTTAAACATTTAAAAATTGTAAGTATATGGGATTTAAGGAGCACCATGATATTGTGTGGCGTGAGTGAGAGCAGCGTTGATAGCGGGTCGGTCTTGTTGCAGATGATCCACGAGGGCAACAACGCGGTGCTGTTGATCGGCAACACGTTCGAAGAGGATACTGGGGTGTTCACGTGCCGCGCCACTACCGCGGCCGGACAGGCCGAGGTCTCCGCCAAACTAGTCGTCAAAAGTAAGACATAGACACAGGCAGCGAGCTCGCGTCGCGCACTTAATACATTAATGTAGTGTTTCTTTGTTTCACTTCTACCTATATCTACCAGAGATCGGGTGAAAACTACTATTAAATAAACGATAGTTGACAAGCGAATCTTTACACGACATACGGCTAACCGTATCACAATCGTAGCGGTTCCCGCAATAACGTTTTCCGCCCGCTTCCTAGACACATCCTCGGGGCCTCATCACGTGATCTTGTACGCGATTAAAAATGGATTGCGACAAAACGTTGCGTACGGCGAACATTTTGACGCGCGTGGTTCCTTTACGTGGTGTATGCTGCGGTAAACGCATTTGTTTTCCTTTACTACTACGAGTTTGATATATTTTAACTTTTCTTAATCATTTTTTCATCGTAAAAATATTAATTTTTCTTGTCCGTAATTTTGTAATTTAAATTCATAAATATGCTGTCCATCGCAAAACAATATCTGAATACAGCCTGTGACGATGATTGTTGAAAAGGTTGATTAAGTTAAAAAGTGAATATAAGAATAATACTTCATGCAGCGTTTACCGTAGGCGATTTCGCGAAAAATATGAGAATTATTTTCGAGGCAGACGCGGTAATGCGTTCGCCGTATACCTACGTCTTGCGAAGAATGTGTTACGTAGTGGAACCGCGCGCTTACTGCACGTCGATCGTAGGCCTTCCTGTATAATAGTATCTGGCCGGTGTCGGGTGTTCGTCGCATGCAGCGTTGGGTCTTGCCAGGTTTAGTCGCGTGCGGTTCGAAGCCACGCCACCATCCGCCGCCGCGGCGAAGCGCGCACGCGACCGCGACGCGCACTAACACTCCACCTCGACCAACAAATTATACATAATGCATACCGTTATTTGGGCGAATTAACAATGCTGTACATACAAGCTTTTTGTGTATATATCTACCTAGTCGACGGAGCACCGAGACCTGCGGAGCGGCGAGCCGAGACCACGCGACATGCCGCCGCGCTACTCGCACACTGCGTAACATGTGATTAACACAAACACGAGACATCTACGACTGTTTTGTTTTGCTTTTACCGCTACGATGTTTACTAAATTTGTATCTATTGTTATAGATCATATTGTAAATTAGAACGACCTACGTGTTTACTTTGAAGCGAGCAGCGTCATATCGGACGCGTCGTCAAAATGTATTTTTCACCCAATACTCTCATGAAATAATTTTAAGCCTGCGCTTAGATTTATTTGGCATATTAACAATAAGAATAATAAAGTAAAGTTTTGCGCTTTTTGTGTTGAGATCTGCTCCTTGGAACCTGTACGAATGATCTCAGTAATACATGGGCGCCCCGCGCGCGTCACTGTACATAGACTGACGCCGACGCCAGGCGGCGAGCGCCGACCGCCGCGCTGCCGCGCCGCCGCCGCCGCGCCGCCGCCTCGCTTCAGCTTTAACCTCGAGCATGCTTGTACTGTCAGTTCAGTGTACCTGTAGAACGTGGACGTATCGCCCACCTAACACGCGAGCACGCGCGGCGGCGGCGCGTCCTCTCGCTCCTAACAGCTACCACTAACGCTGTCCGCGCCGCGTCGGGAGCGGGTAGGGCTCCGCCGTGCTTGTCCCGGGATCGCTGTCAACTGTCCTCCACAAAGAAACATCGATCCGCGCGCCCTTTGCGCCGGACTCTAGGTACGCAGTACGCACGCATCACTTGCCTTGCCAGTTTCTATGTTCTGCCGAAGTTCTCCAGTTAAAACATTTCTTTCTGCAAGTACAAATATCCGAATTGAATGACATTTTATAGTGTAACGTTAAAGTGAGCCTAATTAAGTGCACGATATTGTTAAAATTGAAATGTGTTTGTATGTTTTCCTAATTATAATAAGTTATTAGACGTGGCACTTTTTTATGACTAAAATATTAGAATAGTTATTAATAATATTTGACCTATTTATGAAAAAATCTAATTGTATGTTAATTTATGTGAACAATTTTAAATAAACGAAATCCAATGAATAATTTTTCGCATTATTCAACACACAACACATCGAGACATATCGGGGAAGGTGGGGGGAGACCGGGCGGAGGTCTCCGACTCACTCGAGCGCCGCCGCGCGCCGCCACTTGGCCGCGGCTGGCGACCGAGGGCAGCCACTAACAGATGCTTCCTCATCAAATGACACTTCTATCTAAACTCCTATTTCTTCTTTCATTCCATTGAATGGCAGTTGTGATTTACTTTTATCACATTTTTTTACTGTCGTAACTAAACAGTTGATTAACTTTAACGCTAATAAGGTTATTGACAATAATCTTATATTATGTCTTCAAAAAAGTCTATGCTGTAATTGGAGGATTCTTCAAATATCAATCCACTGAAGCGAGCGCTAGTAATGCAAAATCTCAGCTTGAACTGGTTGACACGTTTAGAGTATTTTATGTGCAGCTGTTTTTGTTTTTATTTAATTACCTTATGTTTTGTACATTCACACTGTACACTATAAGGAAAGATTTTTCTAAAAATATACAAGTACCTCAAAATTATACATACATAGATAGATAGCATTTAAGATTCATCTAAAATAACTCTACACAAATGATGGAAGTAGAGGAGCTAAAACAATCGTAGAATAGGTATTTATAATTTTCTGAGTAAACTAGGAATATATTGAGAAATAATTTAATTTCTTATGTTATTTATTTATGTAATGCAATAAGATCAAATAGAGCAACCAATACCAAACAATTAGATCAAATGTAAACATTAAGTCGAATAATTGCTGTTGTTGAGCAAAATTCAATTTCATTTTAGTCAAATCTAGGACAAGGTATTGTATATCAATCAATAGTTTTTTAAATGATCTTGTCTCGATTTCTCAAATTGTTCAATAAGTGCAAACCATTCGAGCAATGAGCCAAGTCAGCGTTTCAACATAAGTCTTAGTCTTTCATTGTCTGGATGAATTCAGTGTACGTGAAATTTGAAGGCGAACAAGGAGGATATAGTATCAAATACGTAAGTACATACTTAAATATCTATATATAATTTTATCAAACAACGACAGGAAGATAAGAATATTCTGTTTACGGTAAAAAATGGAAAACCTAATAAAATAACGCAGTATAGGTATTAAAACTAAAGAAATCATAGTACTGAGTACCATATGATTAAGAACAGTTACCTGCAAGTAATAACTGTGAAGCATGGGAACGGGAGTGACAGACCTGGTTATGGACACCTGAAGTGATGGGCGCTAGTGTTTAATGCGTTTTCCCTGAGCCCACAATACGTGTGAAATCCCTATCAGAAGGCGGTAAGGTAGCTCATCTACTCAACAATAATTATCATTCAAATAAATAAATCTACTCGGTCATTGCAAGTAATTTCCCTATGAGAAGATTTACCCTCGTCTACTCTACAGGATGTGAATGGCACGTTCACTGAAGAACCAATTCATGGAGAGGTTCTGTAAAAAGTATCAAACGCAAATATCATCAAGTGCCGGAAAAGTGACATAATTTTTACATAGATTATTTTTGTACATAGATTGAGAAAGAAATGTAGTGAAGTGTCATGTCAGTGTAGAAATTATATAGTTCTTTATACTTAACTTAACACGTAATTGTCGCCTCTAAATTAAGTAAAGTAAGTTTCTTAATACGTATTTCTTTAGAAAGGAATTCACTACAAACTTGCTTGTCTCTTGAAAATTATCTAGTAGCTTTTAAGGCTAGAGTGAATAGAGGTCTAGGTCCACGTGATCCATCAGGCGAGTTGGTAGATTTATTTCCAAAAAAATCATCTCCATTGGCATATTCATGGTAGCCCGTAAAAGAATATAATTATAAACATTTTGTAATAGTGAATACAACTATATTATCCCAAATGTAATGTCGTTAAGTTTACTATAGCCATTCAAGAGCCACCTTTCAACTTAAACGTGCTACTCTAAGACTTCTAGATTAGATAATTTATTTATTTTATTTTATTGTCATACCAACAAAGTAGCCACTAACACAGTTGATATAAAATTAATTACAAAATTAGTAAACATTAAGTGCTACATCAATTAATTATATGTATAACCCACATTCAATATCACAGCAACATTAGTAATAAAAAAAAAAAAAAAGTTCTAATTATGCAATTACATACTTGATGTGGATTGGATTGTTTCTACTATTTATGGAAGGATGTAAAAAGTCGAGAAATTGCCCTTCGTTGCGTGGCTTACAATATTTCACATGTCTATATAACACTTTCCAATCTTAAGATATCAAAATTAACTGATATTTCCAGTGGTTAATTAGCTTTAAAGCAAAAATTGGGGTTCGCCTTGATTCACAAATGCTCAATACTCAACTTTTAACAACAATGAATATTTCAGTAAACCATGGGAAACAAATTTGAATGTAGTTTTGGTTTTAATATAGTCATAAAGTTCAGAGTTGCTGTATTATAAAAGTCGAAGAATTAACATTGTATTCGAAATGCTTGTGACGACGCGTCCTGTCAACCCAGCAGTGCTTTAGTTGGGTATCCAAAAGCCATTATGCAAAAAAAATAGTGCCCTATCTGAAAGAGGTAAAAAAAAAAAACTTTATTTATTTTTAATAGAGTAAATGTTGTGTAGGCAAAAACCCCCTGAATATGCACAAAGTATAATGTATGGTATAAAGTATTTGGTGATGGGAGTGCCACCGACCTTGTGTGATCCGTGGCAGCGCTCCTGTTGTGGTCACGGGGTAGTTTTTTCCTCCTCGGGGTTTTATATCAATCCATAGGCACAAAACTCAAAGACCCCGACGACACTGGTCTCACACGCGGTACCGCGGCGGTCGCTCCAGAAGGATGGAGGAATAGAAAAAGGCAATGTCTGCGCTCGCGCACCTCGAGTGTCGAGGATGCACTCTCAGCTCCGGGAGACGTGCGTCGTATCCGGAAGCTTGTCTCACACTCTCGTCGCGTCGGTTTATGCACCAACACAACGAAGTCTCAATAGGCGCGTAGCAAGTCCACCAACACCAATACTCGAAAACTAATGTTTGTCTATGTGTGGTCACATGATAGTAGAAATGCATTTTACGCGCGAACTCAAATTTGTATATATAACAAAAGGGAAATTAACCGAACTCTGGTTTGGTGTACGAACCAGTATTCATCTTGAGACATAAAGCTACAAAAGATATATTTAGATCAAGCTACAAATAGATAGTTGCATGGAATTGTGGGTGAGTTAACCTTAGGGTTGGAGGTTACAGTAAATTTCGACAACAACTATTATAAGCAGCTTAATTACTTATCATTAGATACAAATAGTTCAAACGCTCAATTCGTATCTAAAAGTGATTGGATATGAATCGCTGTGATATAGGTGTTATGGCTGGTCTGACGTTTGAAGCCGCAGTTTGGGTTTTTAAATTCTCAGGCATCGGCTAGGAGAAGTCGTGTCGCGGCCGCACTGCGTCGGTCAGCGGATTTGGGAATCGGTAATATGTATTTTGACCTAAGCCGCGTGATCGCTACGGGTCTCCCAAAGTTTTTATTAGTTATTTTGATATTATATAAAGGGGGTTGCAATAAGGGCGGGTATATATGTTGAAATAAAGTAAATTAAGTTGTGTGTGAAGTATTAACGAAATTGTTTTTTTGTTTAAATCGCCCATGTCTGTCATTATGTATCTACCTATGGAATATAAGTTTGCTTAAATGTACGCCGCAGCTATTCACGGTAGCACGTATTCGAATGGTCTAGTTTTGAACGACTTTGCCGCATAGATCCACCTGAGCGATGTATCTGAGCGATTGATTGATTGTGGCTCATTCATAATATATATAAGTACATGCAGCTTCAGGAAACTCACAAGAAAAAGTCTAGCGTGAACAAATCGAACATTTTTGGCGTTCAATTTACGTTACCACTGCGACAGATAAAGGCGCAAAATATTGTTTTTAATAACGATTACTCGTTTTTTAAATATTTTTTTATCATTGCAACGTTTTGCTCAATCTTGTTACGTGCCATAGTGATTTGGCATGAGTGATATATTGTTTTTGAGCAACAAAATCACTTAGCTGCCACAGCCTTTTAGTTTAGGTATAATGAAACAGACCGAAATGTTAGTGTTGTCCGAAGTCCCAAATTAATCAAGAATAAAAAAAAACTAAGTTCAACTCAACTCGAGAGGTCCACTAATCACTATTAGGTAGTTTCTTTCTGTAGGTTTAGGTATATTTCCCTCAAATCTGCTGAATGGTGCCATAATAATTATAATAAAGCCTTTATTTATTCCTTAATAAAATTTGAAATTTTACATTAAAAAAAATTAACTCCTGAAATTTATCAATATTTAATTATAAAAATAAATAATTAATTTACTTATACAAATTGTTTCATATATAATATGCTTTTATAATTATTTTTTATGCAACACAAATAAAATTATCGGTTTTCTTAATATATTTATTAAGGACCTTCCCTGAAGAGTAAATGCCTCCACCATTTTTTCTCCACCTAGATCTGTCTTTCACCTTATCTGAGCAATTTTTTCCTGTTGTTTTTATAATTTCGTCCAGTCAATGGTGCCATAATGTGTAGTAAAAACATATTCTAGGTTCGATGACATGATGAAATTAAGGGTCCTATATTAATTTATTTTATTTTTGACTTTAATCAATAAAAAAACTATGAACTGTAAAATCTTTCGGAATCATTTACAAATATAAGTACGTAAGTAGTACGGTAAAGATAAAGCCACATAATGTAATATTCGTGTATGCGATATGTTAATGTCAAATGTTAATGTCCCATAAGTGTCAGTTTTATGAAAATGTACGGCTGCCGCAGATATCTAATGACATTGGATCTACTTGGTAGGTAGTAGATCGCCTTAGCAGGAGGTCGTCTAGTTAGGTACTACCGCATTACAAGTTATTCTGCCGCTAAGCAGTAGTGTGTAAACATTACTGTGTTCCGGCTTGAAGGGTACTGCAGCTAGCGAAATTACTGGGCTGTTGAGACTAACCATCAAAAGTCTCAAAGTAATGAGCGCCAAAACAGTGATGACCTGGACTTTGTTTTGTTGCTCAAAGTTTCGTGTATCGCTGCAATGGTCACGGACAGGCGTTACCTCTTACCATCAGGAAAGCGTCTCGTTCGTCTCATTACATGTTACATAAAAAAATGTGTTATTGATATATTATTTATTTATTTATTTAAGATTTCTTATAGAGTAGATACCTAATAGTGAAACAACCAACCAAGTCACGTTAAAGAATAGTCAAAACGGTTAAGTGATAACTTAATATAGACTTACACCTGTGCTAGTGTGCTAGACGCTCACTTCAGCCGTAGTACTACTGCTGGACATAGTGGACATAGGCCTCCCGTCTAGCATAGATTAAAGTTTTTTTTTACAGTTTTTTTTATGAATAGACACCAATGCCTGCAGTTTTTTTATGAGTACAATACAAAAATCAGCGGAATATCAACGTCGATTTATGATTTACTCTAAATGAATTAACATCATATCAATTAACAAGTTGTTAAGGCTCACATGTTCACGATATCACGATTAGTGTAATGCCGCGACGTTACCGAAAAGGTGGTCTCAGGTTGTTATTTTAATTCCAAAATATCTTTGCAAGAAAAATTACAGATAGTACAATTGCTTGCTTGTAAATAAATATATAGGTATATTTTAGTAGTAGGTAAATAAACTTGAAGTAGTCAGTGTTTTCAGGGCACGTAAACTATATAAAAACTTTATTTTTAATTAAAATAATACCTAAGTATAGGCAGAATATTTAGTTTAGTATAGAATATCCTAGGTACTAATATTATAAATATGAAAGTTTGTATGTTTAGATGTTTGTTACTCAATCTTGCGAAAATGGCCGCAGAGATTTGGGTGACATATAGGATACTTTTTATATCTGATAAATGTTAGGTTCCTGTGGGATTATCGAAAAACGAACCTGTACGTATCCAATTGAAATTTGGTATAGATGCGCCTTACGGAACATTATTCAGTGATAAAAGGTACCATTTACCTAAATCTATTTTTTTTAAATACTACAGCTTCTGAAGTTAAAGCGAACGAAGTCGCGGGTGTTAGCTAGTGTGAATAGATAAATAACAGACGACTGATTAGTTTCCGACTCCATTAATTACATCGCTAGATTAGGAGGAGGTTTATTTTTTATTTTTCTTATTACGTTTAATTTCTGAGTTAACTTTGAATGTAAATTTGAAATCCCTCAATAGCTCGTGTTACTACTAAACAAGCTATTTTTGATATTTACTAGTACCGTAAATTCTGTTGTGTAGATTGAGCTAAACAGAAGTTACATAGAAATACACCCAAGACATCTGCAACGAAAGATACACACAAACAGAAAACAACGATGTTGACTGGATATTGTTTAAAAAAGTTGCACGTCATAGCCACTTAATAGCTGAGTCATTGAACATTACTAATAAGCCTGATAAGTTATTAGTTTAGTACAAAAATGGCTAAGAGCCCACTATTTCGTGTTCAAGTAAATATTTTTTTCGACATTTTGAATAGGACGGGTATGAGCCTGAGAAGAGAGGAATTTATTTAGTTTGTGTCGCTGCTATACTGGCGACACCTCTCATCCCTGGGACGAAGTAACGTGTTAGCACTGCCATTGCAAGACGTTGCACAGTTAAGGTACAGAATATCGTATACAGAATGTACAAGTTTGCGTCGTTTGCGATCGAGGATTGAGAGGTCCTATACAATACTTTTTAGGTTCTTCCGAATCAGCCTTGTTTAATAGATGGGAAGGAACTGGCTTCATTACACATGCCAAGTTATCCAGAACTCGGTGAATCGTTTGGTGGTGGCGTATATCAATAAAATACTGGCTCCGGTTTTCTAAAAAAATAGCATTGCCGTCCAATATATATTATATATATATATATTATATTGAATAGAAGAGAAATTGTCTTTAGAAATTTAGGAGTAAAATACATGTTGGCTTTGATCTAAATACATGTGAGTTTTATTTTGTAGATTCTTTATCATATTCAATGTAACCAAATCCCACAAAAAGATTTTGTTACATAATTTAGTATATTTTATAATTAATTACGTCTGTAAAAAGGAGTCTAAGTAACGTGAAAAACAAAATAAATAAATGAACGAAATACATTAGATTCAAAAATAAAACTTGCTGACTGGGCTCTATATGAGGTACGATGCTGATAAGTTACAGTATTGATTAAGTTATATACATATTTATACAGATACTGTGAAGTTAATTTATTAGCTTCATATTAGCCGTAGGTGTGGTACCAATCGATAGAAAAAATAATAGATAAGCTGATTTAAAAATAATAAGATGTACAAGTTTATGGGTCTCCAACTTATGTATTATTTATGCATTCTGTTGATTAATACAAAATTTTGATTTGCAGAATCACGCAAAACTGTTACCAAGAAGACTTTCGGAGAAAAGACAGACGTTAAATCGCTCTCTACAGAAGACACCGAAATAAGCAAAAGTAAAACATTGTATCAATCCACGGAGGAGTCTAACATTCTAAACTTGCAAAGTACACAGGATATAGAGACAAAAAGAATGAGATCAGATGTCCCTTGGCGCAAATCAAGTACGCAAACTAAACAAATAGTCACAGAAGAAACGTTGGAAACCAAACATTGGCGAAAAGCAAAACGCGATGATGCTTCTGTTGTAGAACAGAAAGTAGCAGAAGTCACAACAATGGAAGAAAATCAAAAGGTCATAAGTAAAACATTACACACGGAAGACGCTACTCTACTAGACGTGCAAAGTAAAGAAACTAAGGATTCCAAAAATCTGGAGAAACCAGAAACTAAGTCATGGCGAAAACCTCGAGTCCAAGAGAAATCTCTGACTGAAGACTCAAATATTTTACAGGTCTCTCAAGTGAACGAAGAAACTACTCAAGAAGAAACAAAACACTGGCGAAAACCAAAATTACAAAAACCAGTTACACAGGAAGTGACTTCGGAAGACACTTCTGTTACCACAACCACTGACGAAATAGAAACGGGGAAACCCGATGAAAAAGACATTGTTGATGTGATGACTAGGAGAAAATCGCGACAAGATGACAGAAAACCAAAAATGCCGTTTGAGGAAAAGAAAGAACCAGTACCTTGGAATCAAGAAAGTATTAAATTACGCCCAACAAAAGTAGAAAAATCCATTATTCCTAAAGAAAAATTAGAAGAAGTTCAACTTAAAGAAGTGAGGAAAGGATCTATTCAGCAAGGGGAAACTATAGTTATCGACGAAGCTATGACACAGGAAGAAGACACTATAATTTTAAGAATTGATAAAGAAGAAACTGAAATGGAAAAGCCTAAACAGCCTATCTCAAGAAAAGTTAAAGGTGAACAACAGGAAGAAGTAAGTTTAAAATCTGTTGAAAAAGAAAGTGACGAATCCCGAGAAAAACCAGATGATATTAAACTGAAACTAGTTGGCGAAGAAGCCAAATCCGAAGAAGTAACATGGCGTACTAACAAAAGAAAGCCAAAAGAAGAAGAGAATTTAAAATCTATACCAAAACAACTTAAGACTAAGGAGCCAACAGAAGAAAAGAAACCTGAAGGTAATGCCCAAAAACCACAAGAAACAGGTGAACAGCCACCATGGCGCCCAACCAGAAAGCAACTAAAAGAAGAGGAACAACCAAAGATGGAAAAAGTTACAAAGCCTGAATCAAAACAACCAGAAGAAAAGAAATCTAGTGAACCATTATGGTTAACAGGTAAAAAGATATCACAAGAAGTAGAAGCTACAGAAGAATTAATTCTAAAGCCCGTGCCAAGGGTACAAAAATCTCTTCAACCTACGGAGGAAAAAATTGAAGCAGTTCATTTAAAACCTGTAAGACGGGAAAAGCTTAAAGATGATACGCCAAATGAAGAAATAACGCTTAAGCCGATACCTAAAAAGGGATCAAGTGAAGAACATAAAGAAGAAAAGCCTGACGGTGATCTTCAAAAACCTGTGGAAATTGAAAAAATGCCAGACGAAATTGAGAATAAGCAACCTGCTTGGGCAGCTGCTAAAACACGACAGAATGAACCGGAATCAAGAGAAGAAGTATCTTTAAAACCTTTAGCTAGAAAGACAAAAACAGAACAACTTAAAGAAGAACAACCCGATGAAGTAAATCTTCAACTAGTAAAGAAAGAAAAAGGTGAAAAACCCAAAGAAACTGAAGAAACAAAATGGCCTACAGGCAAAAGACGACCAAAAGAAGAAGAACCAAAAGAAGAAATGGTTCTTAAACCTATTCCAAAACCACAACAACCTGAACAAGCGCCAGAAGACATCCAGCTGCTGGATACACAAGATAAACCTGAAGACGATATCAAGCCAGAAGAGCCAACATGGCGCAAAGGTAAAAAAATACCTAAAGAAGAAGAACCCAAAGAGGAAGTCGTTCTCAAACCAGTTCCCAGACAACCAAAAACTATTAAGCCTACAGAAGAGAAGGTTGAAGAAGTTCAGTTGAAACCTATCAGAAAGCCTAAGCCTGTAGAAGTCGAAGAAGCAGAAGAAACAAAATGGCCTACGGGTAAGAGACGACCGAAAAAAGAAGAACCAAAAGAAGAATTACTTCTTAAGCCTATTCCAAAACCACAACAACCTGAACAAGCGCCAGAAGAGATCCAGCAGCTGGATACACAACATAAACCTAAAGACGATATTAAGCCAGAAGAGCCAACATGGCGCAAAGGTAAAAAAATACCTAAAGAAGAAGAACCCAAAGAGGAAGTCGTTCTCAAACCAGTTCCCAAACAGCCAAAAACTATTGAACCTGCAGAAGAAAAGGTTGAAGAAGTTCAGTTGAAACCTGTCAGAAAGCCTAAGCCTGTAGAAGTGGAAGAAGCTGAAGAAACAAAGTGGCCTACAGGCAAGAGACGACCGAAAAAAGAAGAACCAAAAGAAGAAGTGGTTCTTAAGCCTATTCCAAAACCACAACAACCTGAACAAGCGCCAGAAGAGCTCCAGCAGCTAGATACACAAGGTAAACCTAAAGACGATATTAAGCCCGAAGAGCCAACATGGCGCAAAGGTAAAAAAACACCTAAAGAAGAAGAACCCAAAGAGGAAATCGTTCTCAAACCAGTTTCCAGACAACCAAAAACTATTAAACCTACAGAAGAGAAGGTTGAAGAAGTTCAGTTGAAACCTGTCAGGAAACCTAAACCTATAGAAGTAGAAGAAGCAGAAGAAACAAAATGGCCCACGGGTAAAAGACGACCAAAAGAAGAGGAATCAAGGGAAGAAGTGGTTCTTAAGCCTATTCCAAAACCACAACAACCTGAACAAGCGCCAGAAGAGATCCAGCAGCTGGATACACAACATAAACCTAAAGACGACATTAAACCAGAAGAGCCAACATGGCGCAAAGGTAAAAAAATACCTAAAGAAGAAGAACCCAAAGAGGAAGTCGTTCTCAAACCAGTTCCCAGACAGCCAAAAACAATTGAACCTACGGAAGAAAAGGTTGAAGAAGTTCAGTTAAAACCTGTCAGAAAGCCTAAGCCTGTAGAAGTTGAAGAAACAGAAGAACCAAAATGGCCCACGGGTAAAAGACGACCAAAAGAAGAGGAACCAAAGGAAGAAGTGGTTCTTAAACCTATTCCAAAACCACAACAACCTGAACAAGCGCCAGAAGAGATCCAGCAGCTGGATACACAACATAAACCTAAAGACGATATTGAGCCAGAAAAGCCAACATGGCGCAAAGGTAAAAAAATACCTAAAGAAGAAGAACCCAAAGAGGAAGTCGTTCTCAAACCAGTTCCCAAACAGCCAAAAACTATGGAACCTACGGAAGAAAAGGTTGAAGAAGTTCAGTTGAAACCTATCAGAAAGCCTAAGCCTATAGAAGTCGAAGAAGCAGAAGAACCAAAATGGCCTACGGGTAAGAGACGACCAAAAGAAGAGGAACCAAAGGAAGAAGTGGTTCTTAAACCTATTCCAAAACCACAACAACCTGAACAAGCGCCAGAACAGATCCAGCTGCTGGATACACAAGATAAACCTAAAGACGATATTAAGCCAGAAGAGCCAACATGGCGCAAAGGTAAAAAAATACCTAAAGAAGAAGAACCCAAAGAGGAAGTCGTTCTAAAACCAGTTCCGAGACAGCCAAAAACTATTGAACCTACAGAAGAAAAGGTTGAAGAAGTTCAGTTGAAACCTGTCAGAAAGCCTAAGCCTGTAGAAGTCGAAGAAGTAGAAACACCAAAATGGCCTACGGGTAAGAGACGACCAAAAGAAGAGGAACCAAGGGAAGAAGTGGTTCTTAAGCCTATTCCAAAACCACAACAACCTGAACAAGCGCCAGAAGAGATCCAGCAGCTGGATACACAAGATAAACCTAAAGACGATATTAAGCCAGAAGAGCCAACATGGCGCAAAGGTAAAAAAATACCTAAAGAAGAAGAACCCAAAGAGGAAGTCGTTCTCAAACCAGTTCCCAGACAGACAAAAACTATTGAACCTACGGAAGAAAAGGTTGAAGAAGTTCAGTTGAAACCTGTTAGAAAACCTAAGCCTGTAGAAGTCGAAGAAGCTGAAGAAACAAAATGGCCTACAGGCAAGAGACGACCAAAAGAAGAGGAACCAAAAGAAGAAGTAATTCTTAAGCCTATTCCAAAACCACAACAACCTGAACAAGAGCCAGAAGAGATCCAGCAGCTGGATACACAACATAAACCTAAAGACGATATTGAGCCAGAAAAGCCAACATGGCGCAAAGGTAAAAAAATACCTAAAGAAGAAGAACCCAAAGAGGAAGTCGTTCTCAAACCAGTTCCCAAACAGCCAAAAACTATGGAACCTACGGAAGAAAAGGTTGAAGAAGTTCAGTTGAAACCTATCAGAAAGCCTAAGCCTATAGAAGTCGAAGAAGCAGAAGAACCAAAATGGCCTACGGGTAAGAGACGACCAAAAGAAGAGGAACCAAAAGAAGAAGTGGTTCTTAAACCTATTCCAAAACCACAACAACCTGAACAAGCGCCAGAAGAGATCCAACAGCTGGATACACAACATAAACCTAAAGACGATATTAAGCCAGAAGAGCCAACATGGCGCAAAGGTAAAAAAATACCTAAAGAAGAAGAACCCAAAGAGGAAGTCGTTCTCAAACCAGTTCCCAAACAGCCAAAAACTATGGAACCTACGGAAGAAAAGGTTGAAGAAGTTCAGTTGAAACCTGTCAGAAAGCCTAAGCCTGTAGAAGTCGAAGAAGCAGAAGAACCAAAATGGCCTACGGGTAAGAGACGACCAAAAGAAGAGGAACCAAGCGAAGAAGTGGTTCTTAAGCCTATTCCAAAACCACAACAACCTGAACAAGCGCCAGAAGAGATCCAGCAGCTGGATACACAAGATAAACCTAAAGACGATTTTAAGCCAGAAGAGCCAACATGGCGCAAAGGTAAAAAAATACCTAAAGGAGAAGAACCCAAAGAGGAAGTCGTTCTCAAACCAGTCCCTAGGCAGCCAAAAACTATTGAACCTACGGAAGAAAAGGTCGAAGAAGTTCATTTGAAACCTGTCAGGAAACCTAAGACTGTAGAAGTACAAGAAGCTGAAGAAGTAAAATGGCCTACAGGCAAGAGACGACCAAAAGAAGAGGAACCAAAAGAAGAAGTAGTTTTAAAGCCTATCAAAAAACAACCTAAACCTCAGGAATCAAAACCAGAAATAGAAGAAGAAATACATTTGAAACCTGTTAGAAAAGAAAAACCCAAAGAAGAAATAGTCCCTGAAGACACAAAATGGCCAACTGGCAAAAGACGTCCAAAAGAAGAACTACCAAAAGAAGAGGTAATTTTAAAACCTATTCCGAAGCAACCAGAATTAGAAGGGCGAGAAATAGATAAATCAGAAGAAATTCAATTAAAACCATCTAAGAAAGAAAAACAAATTGAAAAAATAGTAGAAGAAGAAACAAAATGGCCCACTGGGAAGAGAAGACAACCTAAGGAATTAGAGCCAAAAGAAGAAGTTACTCTTAAACCTGTACTAAAAGAAAAAATACCTGAAGACGACAAACCCGAAGAAGTGTTTCTTGAACCAATTCCAAGGCCTATATCACAAGAAAATAAGCCAGAGGATGTTATTTCGGTAGAAAAGGAAGTATCAAAAACAGACAAGAAAAAGACCAGAAAAGAAAGAACTGTAAAAAAAGTAGTTGAAGATACTTCCATTCAAGAAGAAGTTCATAAAATGCCTATTCGTGAAAATGAAGATACTATTGAAACAATCACGGAAATTTTAGAAAACAAATCCGAAGAAGTTACTACACCTATTCCGACAGACAAAAAGAAAAAGAGTAAAACTAAAAAAGACAAAATTGTAACTGTCGTAGAAGAAGTCACAGTTCAAGAAGAAATACAAGAAGAGCCTGTTCAAGAACAAGAAGATGTAATTGAATTTGCCCCTGAAGTCTCTGAAGACAAGAAACCAGAAAGACCTTCTGAGACAGACAAGAAGAAAGGTAAAACTAGGAAAGAAAAAACTGTTAAAATTGTGGAAGAAATCATAGTTCAAGACGAAGTTCATGAAGAGCCTACGCGTAAATCAGAAGAGGTTACTGAAGTAACAGAAATTACTGAAATACCAGAAGAATTACCAGAAAAGGATAAAAAGAGAAAGACGAAAATCAAAAAAGAAAAATCTGTGACTGTGGTAGAAGAAACTTTGGTTCAGGAAGAAGTGCACGAAGAGCCGATAAAAGAGGAAGAAATCCAAGAAGATTTAACTGAAGTTGTATCTAAAAAAATTAAGAAGAAGGTGCATAAAAAAGACAAAAAAGGTAAGATCTATATAATTTACTCTTAATCGCAGAACAATTAATCACACCCACATACACTTACACACACGCAATATGCATTAAGAGCCCTTTTGAGAATCATTTTTTTTTCTAGTGATAAATTTAAACGAAATGCAAAAATGTTTATCTATTATAACTCAATGTTGAAAAACGTTATATCATACAGATGCATGGCATGACTCGACTCTATAATATTTACGTGATGACTAAAATCTTATGTTAAATTTTAATGTAGGAGTAATTTTGCCAATTATTATTCCTGTCTTTTAAAGTAGTTTTCAATTGTTGGCGCAATGAGGTAACTAAGCCTTTAAAAACATTAAAAAAAGTCACGTAAACACTTAAATTATGTTAAGGCAAATAATTTTCAATTATAAATTCTATCTCAACCACTAGTCGTAGTTGCAGCGTAATTTATAAGCTTATTGTGGGAAATTATGTTACAAAATATCCCATTATAAGAAAGATACCAGTAACAAAGAGTTACTATTTTACAGAAGAAGGCCCGATTATAGTAGAACCACTAAAAGCAAAAGCTGTTTTGGAAAACGATGATATCGAACTTTTTGTCACGTACGAGCCAAAAGAAGAATGCAAAGTAACGTGGTATCGTAACAACCAGCCGCTACAGCCTAACGACGAATGTCTCATCTTTTACGATGAAGGTTTATCCAGAATCAACGTTCAAAAAGCTAACAGAAGTAAAGTAGGGAGATACGAAGTCATTGTAGAAAGAAACTCTGTCATAGCCAAATCGGCGAGTTCCATTAAACTACTGAAATCTTCTGAAGAAAGCGAGATCACTCCTCCAGTTTTCATCAGACCCATTCGACCAACTTACGTTCGCATTGGAGATATAGTGATGCTGGAAGCTGAGGTGCATTCTGAACCGTGCGCGTCCATGCAATGGTTCATCGGTACCACAGAACTAGCTTCACATGCTAAGCAAAACAAGCTCAACAATATTTATGTGACAAATAAAGGTAACGTGTCATGCCTTTGTATCGAAAACATTACGAAGGAATATATAGGAGTGGTCACGTGTAGAGCGGAAAACGTGGCTGGATCCGTGTCGTGTTCTGCGTCGTTGATGACGACAGATGAGCCAGAGGAAGAAGGCCGAGCGCCCCAAGTGGAGGAGCCTCTTAGCCCGGCCACCGTAATGGATGGCGAGCCCATCGTGCTGGCGTGCAATGTCTCCGGCAGGCCCGTGCCCAAAATTGACTGGTATCACAACGAACATCTCATACAAAAAGCTAGAGACATTACAATGGCACGTCTCGACACAGGAACATGTGAAATCTGTATTAGAGAAGCGTTCCCTGAAATGTCGGGCGTGTATAAATGCGTAGCCACGAATCGCCTCGGCAGCTGCGTCACCGAATGCGTTATCGAAGTAGAAGGTAGAAAACTTGAATTCTTTTTTATTGCTTAAATTACAATGCATGCAGTTAGAGTTTGCATGAATGACGAGAACTGCATTATTCTGGAATTGCACGTAATTAAAATTGTTTTAGATTCACAAAAATGTTAAATGTCAATGCCGCCATGCATCTGTAGGTATCTTGCAGTTTATAACATTGAGATGTACTTAGTTCTCGTAAGAATCGTTAATGAAAGTATTACAAAAGAACTAATTACAATTAAAATTCGCAACATTATGTTAAAAAGTATCGTTACCATTTAGTTTTATTTTTATGAAAACAAATGGAATCTAAAATTGTTGTCCGCTTAGCCCAGTAAGATGTAGAATTTAATAAATGTTAATACTTGCATATTTGACTGACTGATTTCAAATGCCAAAGTTTTTGGGTTTCTGTTTTTTTTACTGTAAAAGTAATGAACGAGACGCTATTTTGATGTTAAGAGAAAACCCATGTCCTTGACCATTGCAGCGATACAGAGAACAGAGAACTATAAGTATCAAAACAAAGTCCAGGACATCGCAGCTTTGGCACTCATGTTATTATTCCTTTCGAAACTATTAGTAAAATAAAATTAAATCAGTCAAAATAATGGCCTTATAAAGTGATCAAACCTACACGTTAGGGCTTTTATGGACTTAAGAAACAACACGCAACGACATGTTTCACCACATTGAATCACTTGTGTTCACTTTTGCACATAATAAACAATTTACATACATATTATAGCTTTCACTAAAACAATAGTTTTGCAAAATAAATAAGTAGAAGGTAAAGGCATTACTGTTATTCATGTTGGCGCCAAACAAACCTTGTTATGTATTTACTCCTAACTTTTTATAGTTGATAGCAATTTTAAGCAGGTTTTATTGAATGAATATTGAGCTTGTTGCATTTTCTCTGGTCCTTCGCCTCTTATAGCACTTGCATACTTGAATTGCTGGTAGTAGATAGTCTGCTTTAAAATGTTTGGCACTGTGATTTATTTATTCAGGATTATAATTTAAGAAATGCATACTAGTAATAAATACCAACTCAATGCATTCCAATAAGTTAACATAGAAACACGACACTGGGCATGGGGAGTTTGTTTTGAAGGAAACATGATCACTGGAAGTTGGATAAAACTTGCAATAAATTGAAAAACTGTTGGTTTAATGATTAATTGTTATATGTGTTGTAGCATACGAATACGTCCCGAGTGCATCGGAGGAAGACATACTGAGCGATGAGGTAAGTCTAGTTATTCACTCCGAACTGTGAACTCACGATCTCAACCCGTCCACTGATTTGGCCCATATTCGAAATTAAACATTTATTTTATCAACTGCTATCTCACGACATTTTGCAATTAGCATTTTACAAGTTACCACCAAACTTTTTTTACTAACTTAAATACTTATCGAATATTCGTAGATAGTAAAAATATTACCAGTTCTACCGAGTGCAATGTTGTTAAAAAGAAAAAACAAAATCATTATAAGATTACAAATTCTGTAAATATTTTAGCTGCTTTTAAAAAAAGATTCCACTTTGAATAAGTTTTACCTACGAAATTCCAGAATGGCCACCTGCAGCCTGTAATCAATTTTAGTAAATATTATCACGGCATACTCGGTAAGTATACCTATAAGTATTAATTTTACCAATAGATGTTTATTTTACAGAAAACGAGTGATGTCGAAGAGTTTGCGCCCCGAATTGTGAAAGCTCTGCCCACGGTCGTGTCTACGTCGGAAGGCGAGCTGACCAGGTCAATTAATACCTAATATTATCTAAGTGTAATGCTATGCGTTATAAATCGTACCTGGACGAATCTTCCCCAAGCCAGGCAGCCTTTCTGTCAGTCGTCGTAAAGTGGGAACATGTAGGAACCTGAATATGTCTGCTAACTTCCCCCATTAAAACCTAATCTGTATTAAATTGTCATTGTTGATGTTTTTAGCCCTCAATTGTCCATACTTAGATTCTCCAAAAACTCAGTTGATGCTAGTTTCCATTCTGTCATTTGAATTTTTTATTTTATACACAAAATAATATTCAATTATATATTGAACCGATGCATCGGTTATCTAACACCAACAAAACAGAAAAAGAAAAACAAATCTCGTTAATCGAACCTAGTCTGATCTTCGAGTTTATAGCTACGCAATATTTTCCAAAGTTATTAAACATTAAAACTGTTCTTAGGCTTGAAGCCAAAGCCATCGGTATGCCGAAGCCGAGCATAAGATGGATTAAGCAAGGCACCGAGATTAAACAGTCTCAAGAGTACCAGATCGAAGAACTACAAGACGGCACTTCCATCCTCATAATACCCGAGGTTTATCAGGACGACACTGGCGAGATTGTCTTTGAGGCATATAACCCGCTCGGAGTTGCCTCCACTATCTCTGCACTCAACGTAGAAAGTAAGACTCATTAGTTGATGTTACTTATTTATTTGGATACGATATAATTTTGTTTATGCCAGTTGAGTATCATTGAAAAACACCACGCAAGTTGGAACTTGTCGAAGTGTATTTTTACGCTTTTTAAATCGCTCCGTCTGCTGATTGAGGTATGATGCTTTTTTCATAACTAAGGCCAAATTACTCGGCCCAGCTTAACTATCTTTATATACTTTTTTTAATAACGACATTTTATGATTTCAGTTTCCGCTTGTCAGAAGACCGCTTGGTATATTGTCTGGCTCCTGTCCGCTCCTTTAAAACTCACAATCAAATTTTTACACTTCAACAATCACAAAACACGACTATATGTTGAAATACTCTTAAAATCATTACTTGCCTGCAAATATACGTGTAAAAGGAATTTAAGTAACAAATAATAGTTAAGTTAAATATCCTTGTTTTGTGAGAAAGTACTATACAAGCTTAGATGGCAAATTATCACGCACTTTTTACATATTTTGCCTGGGTTTGATTTCTCCTAGCTGCTTATACGCTAGCTTCTTGTTTAATGTATAAAATGGGCTTCCCCCATTCATTGAACATCTGGCTAGCCTATCTGTACTGCAACGGCTTGTCTATCTATTAATCCTTGATGAAATTGCAACAAAAAATGCGAGAAACACGTAACACGTGTAATATTCGGGCGTAAATAGAAATTCAAATTTTCAATTTAATTGTTTTTATTTATTTACTTACTTTAGTACAGACACTGACGTAGTTTGGATACATTTTTGTTTAAATTTTGCGAGTTTATTACTTTTAATTATATCAGATACTCCGACTACATCGGCCTCATCACTTTGTCTCCATGGAAGGCCACCTTTCCAAATTATTTTAAATCAAATTACAAAGTTATTTTACTTCCTTTTTTTTGCAGATTTCTGTACTATTCCTATGTAACCCTATTTAAATGAGCAACTTTGCATCATCAGGTATCGTTGGCACCAAAGATTACAGAAAGCCGGAGTGGGTGACCCACATGGAGGAACTACAAGCTGCTTTGAAAGGTTAGCTTTAACGAGCCATCATGAATATTCCATATTACTATTTATTAAAAAAATCTACTATTAGGTAATAATAAATAATTTAGTTTAGATATATATCTTTTTATAAATGGAAAAGTAATGAGACGAACGAGACGCTCTCCTGATGGCAAGAGATAACGCCTGTCCATGACCGTTGCAGTGATACACAGAACTTTGAATAGCAAAATGGGAATCGCTGCTTTGACGCTCATTACTTTGAGACTTTCGATGGTTAGTCTCAACAGCTCTGTAATTCTGCCAGCGCCAGCACCTTTCAAACTTAGCGCTAATGCTACCCTAGTGCTTCAATTTTAGACTACATCCTGCATGACTATCAAGCAGGTCGTGGTCAAACGCAAACCTATTTAGAATAAAAAAACCGGAATCCAGCAATGTACTTAACTGTAGTTTTTTTTTTTTTTTCTTCTAATGATGTATCTTTCTGTTGATAGATACCTCATTGCTATTACAATCTAGCCTAGTTGAGACTAATAAGTAATTTTAATATAACTTAAATTGCTAAGTAGAGTATATTCTAAGAATGCGTCCATCGACACTTTTCTTACTGTCTCTATTAAGGGGAAGACACTTTGTTCATGTGTTCTATAATAAACTTAACTGTAGTAACTTAAAAGCTTTATAAAGGTTTTTTTTTTGGCGGGAACGCGGGAAGAGTCGTGTCGCTCCGTTGTATTTTTTTCCAAAACTAGTGTTTTGTCGAGTGTTTATGCATAAAAATGGTGGTGTTTTATTCATAAAGTGCCGAATTACAAGCGCGAGTGTGGGAAAATGATATAATGTGGTGAAACATGAGTTTTCGTGTTGCTTCCAAAACTCCATCGAAGCTTTGTAGTAAAGTTGCCACTACTTTACTAAAGCATGACTGGAATTAACTGACACGAACTGGACTTGACAAAGACGACTTTGACTAAAACTAGCTACAATGGCACTTATTTAACTTTTGAAACTTGAAAATATATAATTACTTGACACTGGCAAATGCTAAAACGCGACGCCAAAACAAAAAAAAAAAAGCTTTATAAAATACAAGCTTTTATTATTTATGTTGAATAGTACCTGTCTACTCATGGTAATGTAGTTTAATAGAACCATACTAGAAAACAGACTACTTTAGGATATGTAATCAAATAGTTTTACTATAATCATCGAAACCAAGCTCACAAAATCCTAAAATAATTCCGGAAACTACGGAAAGTGTTCCGGAAGTGATATGTATAACCTCAGAATTCATAAAAAGTCCATCACAATAGCTCGGAAAATTAAATTAGTACGTATACTGAGTCTGATGGTATACTGTACTTAACCGTCCGGATCTGGGTTAGCCAGTAAGCTTAACTGCGGCTAGAAGCAGTGGTTAGGTTTTTTGGCAGGAAAGCGGAAAGATTCGTGACGCCCCGTTGTATTTTTTTCCGAAACTAGTGTTTTTTCGAGTGTTTATGCATAAATATGGTAGTGTTTTATTCATAAAGTTCCGAATTACAAGCGCGAGTGTGGGTAAATGATATAATGAGGAGAAACATGAGTTTTCGTGTTGCTCCCAAAATTCCATCAAATCTTATAGTCAAGTCGCCACTACTTTATTAAACCATGATTGGACTTGACTGGCACGGATTGGACTTGACCAAGAGTAGACTTTGACTACTTTATAACTTATGCAACTTGAAAATATCAAAACACTGGCGACTCAAAATGTGACGCCAAAATCAAAGAAGAAGCAGTTGTTAAGACGTACAATGGTATTGCAGCGACGCAGTCGGTGCCAACGTTCGTAAAGGAAATCATGGGCGAGCGTGTCGACGAGGAAGAAACTGTCACCTTCGAAGCAGTCTTCCAAGGAAACCCCACACCAGGTAATTGCAATTATTATTAACACGGTTATGCAGTACGTCAGTTTATTAACATTTATAACTGATTATTATTTATTAGTAGTTGGTTATTAATATTAGACCATTTTCCAAAATGTTGGATGATAGCTCAGCTCATGTTGGATAAAGCTCAGCTCTGAAGGTATCACGGCCGAATCACGCACCGAAGGTCGTGGGTTCGTGGGTTCAAACCCCAACAAAGAGCTTGAGCTGCCTGTGAAGATCTGCCCCAAGCACCTAACGGTATGTTCCGGCAGCCTCATTTGAGAATTACATTCTGCCATTCCAGGCTAGGTGTGTAAACTATACATACTATACCATATTTAACTACACCGTAACTTATATCAGGTGAGCTGTAGTTAATACCTAGTCTGTCGTTTTAAATTAAAATACAGGGCTGTTTCCAATCTATACATAATACTCGTGGTAGCATTGGAGTAGCTTCTGATACGTTTGTATAGTAATACGTATTTTACACTGATACTATTTTCGAATTTCCGGCTTAAGGCATCGAGGCTTACTTCTAAATAACGTAACATTACTTAATACAATTTCACACGCACAGGTTCCAGTTAAAATTAAGATATTTAAATTCGAATAACATTCTTCCTATGTAGGTATGTGTGTTTCTAACAAAGATGTTATGCAATTTTTACAGAAATAATTTGGTACAAAGACGACAAGCCCATTCTCTCGGATGAACGTTTTGTCATAGAGAACAAAAACCAGCGCACAACATGCAAAATCAAAAAAGCAAAGAAAGAATTGGAAGGCACATTCATGTGTAAAGCGATAAGTGACATTGGCATGGCCATAACTAAAGCCAAACTACAAGTGTACGGTCCTGCCGAAGGAGCTAAAAAACCAAAAACTCAGAAGATTAAGAAACCAGAGAAAGAAGACGAAGAAGTAGAAGAGGTTGTGATCACAGAAAAGGTCAAAACTATTAAGAAAGGTAAAAAGAAGCAAGAAAAAGAAGGGTTGAGTGTTGTACCTCTAGAATATGAAGTTTCATCTCAGCCGCAAGTAGAAGAAGTGGTAGAGCCTTTTGAAGAGTTGGTTAAGACGCAAAAGGGCATCCTGAAGATGGTGGAGAGTGAGCGTGTGGTGGCTGAGATAGATGAGCTGATGGAGGTTATCAATGCTAAGGAGTTCGGGCCAGGACAGTCGCCGTTGCGCGAGCTCGCAAAGATTGGGTAAGTGGGACCTAACAAAATAAAACTTTATCTTACAGAGATACCTACATAATACAATGTTCTGTAATATATCTTTCTTTTCTTCTCTTCTGTATAATACACTATGTGAAAACAAAGAAGTTGTGTGTAGGGGAAATATCCAAAGATCTGATTAGCGCTAGCAGAATATAACAGTAGTCGCAGTAAGAAAATTTAAATTAACATAACATTTTTGAACCTCGACTTTTAAAAATTACTCATATCTAATTATAGGCCTTTTCACCTCAGGGGAAATTAGATATATATAGGTATTTCCACTTGCTACTATATCCTGACATACATTCTTCGATGTTCCTCTCCCCCTTTCATAGGTCTGTTTTTTTTTTGAACTTTCGATCGTAATAATTTAGTAACAACTTCATTTGACATTGCGCGGAAATTAAATAAGAGTAATAGTGTACGTACCCTTCGTAATGTATGTAAACATGTCCAGGTACATGGTACGTCATGGCGTGAACACCGAGACCATCGAGAGCCTGTACGAGGCTCTCGTGTTCCCCGCGCTGCGGGCTCCGACGGCGCAGTCGGCGCTAGTGCGGCTAGTGGAGAGACAAGGGCACGCGCCGCTCGTCTCCGCCGTGCTGGCCGAGGACAGCACCGACGAGGCTGCGCTCGCCGCTAGCGCCGGCTTCCGCGCCTTCCTCAGGATGGTGGAGCTTGAGCATACCTCCGTCGAGGAGGTTATCGCGCACTTTTACCCAGAAGACTTCAAACCGCGCTCCTGGGAACAGAAAGAAGCGCATGAGGTACCCATACATATTATATATACATATAAATATTTACGCACACATGTGACACGACGCGGAATCGAGCCATTAATGATCTTTCACTTAATGTTTCGTCAAAAGGCTGCGGGTAATATAATTTGAAATTAGTAAGTATGCCCATTAGAGATTACTATTGTAAATAAGTAGATAAGTAAAGTAAGAATCTTTGAAAATGTTGTAAGTATATATTCAAGGGCGCATTCATTGAAAATTAAAAAAACCGCAAACGTTTAAAAATAATACATTTTGGTATCTATAAAAATTCTATCTGACCACCCTGAGTCTACCAAAATGTGTACAGACGCTGCTCCAGTGCGGGCCTCATAATTGGATAATCTAAGTATATTAAGTACAATATCTAATGAAGTACATATGATAATTATATGCTTGTAGGTGCATGCCCTAGTTATCCCTCTAATAGCAACACATAATGTTGGAAATTGCACGAAAAGGTATATTTCACTACAATATATAATAGAACTTGCGCAAACTGATGCGTATAATTCGTATAATAATAAATATGAAAAAAAAATCTTTTTTAAATAACACAATGTTGTATGTAGCGCCGTGTTATGTACAAAAAGTATTTCCGTGCGGATCACGTTTATGGCGACATTTACATTTTCCGTGTTCCCGCCAGAAATCCATACTATTTTACTTTATCGGAACGCGAAAAAATCATGCCACTTTCACAATTGTAAAATTTTCCAAAATGAGTTAGAAATAACGTTCTTCGTTCTACGTTTTTGTTTGAATATAGTCACTATATACCGATTTATAATTATGTACAAGTATGAGCTACAGTTATAATGTGGAAAAATATGTTTATTCGGATTGTTTTAAAAATGTAGTAGCTGCTTAAACCCACATCTTTTTAAAAATCATTATGAAATTAGACCAAAACAATACTCAATGAAGTACAAAACTGTTAATAATTGTGACCATGTAATAATTACTTGGTCTAGTCTAAATAGATCAAAAATTATGGTCCAACCTTTTCTTATTCGAAGTGGGGGCGATAAGTCCTGCACTGACGTCTCGCTTGGGGTGTATTGTGCATTTCCCCCTGCCAGCGTCTACCCGAGCCAACCCAGCTCCTTGAAGTATCGGAGCGAGGCTCTGGGCAGATTTTAGTCGGTAGAAAAGGTCGGCGCGATAAGCGATTGCCTACGTTGTATAAGTTATGATATTGGCGCGCGCGGCGCGTCAGCTGCAGTCGCCGCGTCGGTTCGCACCGGATTGTGCCAGCCGACACAATCTCCGCGCTAAGCTATGGCGCTCGCCGGCCGCTGGAACAATAGATTCAATGCAGCGGAACGCGACGCGTTTTCAGTAGTACCGAAACGCGCCTATTGGAATATCGTGTATTCAGTTGATTAAATGTAATTATATTGTGTAAATAAATAATATATTTATTAATGTTTTAAAACTTACGTGTAAAATTATTTTTGTATGTGATAAATTAATATAGTAGGGAGTAAGCTAAATAATAGATAATTATGATTTACAACACTTACGTAAAGGCTTTTTTGACGTAGGGCTTTTTTCATATAGTGCGGAATTTTAAGCACAAGTATAAAGTTATAATAATGTAGTGAAACACTTTAGACTTTTCGAGTTGCTTTCAAAACTCCTTTGAAGCTAGTAGTGAAGTAACTACAACTTCACTAGGGCATGGCCTGACTTGCCGAGCGTTACTTTATCTGACGATTTATCATAAAATATTTGAAGATTTTGAAATACATGACATTAATAAGTACGCGCAACGCCAAAAAAGAAGAAAAAAACAGGCAGTTGTTTTGTTCGCTGAGCGCGAGTACTGACTAATAGATAGCAGCTTTTCATGTAATGATAAAATTACAGTGCAAGGAATTCAGTGCCATCTGTTATATTGTAAATTATTCAAACCCCTTATAAATATGTATATTGTTTTACTTATTAAGAAACATTTTTATATTTCAATAAAAGCTTAAGTTCTTCATCTTTTTCCAAATTACCAAAAATATTGACAGCATCATACCCCAAATTTAACTGATGACCATGATGATGGCACTACCCTGATTTTCTAAACTACAATTATGCTTTTAGCTCATCATCACACTCATCACCCTGACATTACAATAACACAATAAGAAGTTCTAAAAAATCTCTTAAATCAGGAACATAAATACTTAATGTAGATTTAATGTCTGAATAGGTTACAAAGTAAGGTATTTTGATGGAAAGCTGCTTGCGAATCTTTCGTACAACAAGTTTCAATTACAATCATCTAATGTATTATTGCAGGCCATTGTCACATCTTCAGCTGATCATGTTGCAGAAACACAAACAACATCGGTGATTAAAGGTATACATATTTTATTATTTTAGTAGTTATCTGACTTATTTTATTAGCTACATGAATATAGTACTATATTCATTGTAGTTTATTTTATTACGGCAAATTTATATGATTTACAAGCTTACTTAATTCTTTTAAAATAATGGGTGACTACAAATTTATGGAAATGATGCTTCACTAACTTATGCTTTGGACGGCTTGATCATACATCATACATTCTTTATAACTGAACAATGAAGCGATGATAAAGTATACACCTATGCATGGCACTTGCATACTATAGTTGGTATAAAATTAACATGTGCTTATTACAGATATATGAGTTCGAAATATCTTCGCCAGGGTCAAAATTGATGTGAAGATAACCATTAACACTGCTCTCCTCATGCACTTACTCAAGAAACACATGTTATTATATTTGAGAGTGATCACATCACATTATTCATAACTCTTTACTATATTCGCATTTAAAAATTACGGATATTGTATAAAAAAATGAACACTAGCCACAGTATGCCCAAATAAATACTGTGGCTTTAGGACTAAGGCAGTAAAATGTTATCTTTTAGCATAACAAAAGCAATGTATGATTTTTCTTAAAACTTGTTGCTATAAGAAAATGTACTTCATTGCTTGTGGATAATAGTTTTAACATACTTCTCAATTGATCGATTTGTTGCAATGAATTTGTTTGCTTCAGGAATGTGCTTTTGTTTAGTTTTGATGTGCCTATTTTATTGCAAGCCCTGCTACTTACAAATGGAACGGACGTGAGTATTAAATATTTTGATCATAATTTGTTTCAACATACTTTAAACACTTGTAGTGATCAACTTACACCTATTAAATATCCACTAAAATGCACATTTCTACAATATATTTTTTTATTTTTAAAATTTTCTTCATTTAATTTTGTTTCAACTTCTTTTGTTGCATATTATCTCGCATAGGCGTTTATTAAATAAATACTCCATAACTATATCTAAACACTTTACTGTAATTATTTCACAGATACCAAAGAAGTAAAACGCAAAAAACTCATGAAACAAAAAACTGGTTCCAAAGAAATAACAGATGAAGAAATTGTTTCCGAAGAAAAACTGATCACTAAAAGAGCAAAGCAAATAAAAGAAAGGCTTGATAATAATGGAGAGGATCATATAGAATTACTTGAACATGAAGATATCACATACATTAAATCAATTGCTACTGATATTCCAGAAAATAAAATAGAAGTGGTTCCATCTAGCGAAGTGACTCATATAATAACAGAAAAATCCGATGATATTACAGCTACTTTAAAAATTGATTCTGTACATGCCCTTATATCTGGTATGCAAGAATTACAGGAAAAAGAATCTCCACTACAATCTAAAGAAAACACTAAAATTACAATAAAGCCGACTTTATCTGAACTGGAATCTGTAATGGTTACGGAACTAGAAATAAGTAATCCAGTTGATGAATATCATGTTGATAAAATAACTGCCATTAATAAAGTTGATGAAAGCATTGTACCGAAAGAAAGTTTGATAACAACCGAAATAGATGCAAATATGTCTTTGACTATTTTAGATAAAGATGTAAAACATTTTGATAATGCTAAACCCGGTGTGACACTCACAGATGCACTTAGTATATCAGAACAATTTATATCTCTTGATGAACAACCATTGGTTACACCTGCATTAAAAAAATCGAATGCTGCAATAACGTTTTCTCCTCTAGTTGGCATAAGTGTATTAGAAATAAGCAGTGACATGAAAGAAGGTGAAGTAACAAACCTTAAAATAGAAAAAGAAGCAACTTCAAAACTCAATTTTAATTTGTGTGAATCGCTGCAAGTCGGAGAAGTTTTTGTGGAAGACAAGTCTGGTAAATATTATCCCGAATTGATTGTACCTACTGAATCTGCTCGCAAAGACGTATTAGTTTCTAACCAAATTGTGACAGAAATTCACGATGTGCAAGAACGAGAAGGATCTTTAGCTGCTCTTAAGTTTCCACCTTTTCAAGAGGCGCAAGTTGATTTTACTTCAAAAGATAGCATTGTAATATCTATTGATGAGTTACATGAAAAAGAAGGTGAGCTATCCTTGAAAGAAATGCCAGCTGAAATCAAACCAAATAAAGATTTAGTAGTACATTCAGGATTAAGTAACACAGTCACAACAACACATATAAAAGAATCTGAATTTACTCCAGAGAGCTTATCAGGCAAAAAAGCTACCATCTGTATCAATGAATTACAACACAAATTCAATATAGAAACTAACATTCAAGAATCAGAAGTAGAGTTTGAAAAAGCAAAACCAGTAACTGGTACTCATGCAAATATTGCAGTATCGTTTTTGGACAAGAATATAGTTGAGGAAGTTCAAATACATGAAAGAGAAAAAGATTTGTTAATCATGAATGATAAACTAACGGCCACAGCTGATTTAGAATTTAAGAGCATTGAACCATTAATAACGTCTGAAACATTGCACATGTCGTCAACCGGGGATATTAAAGCACAAGACACATTAGGGCAAGAAATTGCAACTGAAACCTTTGTGACATCAGATGCAAAGATAGTGTCATCAACAATAGCTCACGACAAAGAAAAACACGAAGAATATCCAGTTAAGAAACCGGTGACTATAGTACCTTCATTGATGACTAATATACCTCTATCTGTAACTGAAATGAAAGCATCTGAAAGTGAAAATAATCTTAAGTTAGAGAAACAACCGGATTCGATTCATGCGCAGAAAACTCAAGTACATCTATTAAAAACACCATTGGCACAAATAGTAAATACATCTGATCAGATAGATTTTATGGAAATTCAACCAGAACAATCAGAAATAGCGACTGAACAAAGGGATTTACAAAAAGAAATAACAGTACTTCAAACTACAGTTGACGAACAATTACATATACTAAACAAAGAAGATTATCTTCATACAACTGCAAAGACTACTTTTATTGAAAAGGAATCTCTAAACGTTACTGAAACAATAGTTAGTATGACTGAAAAGGAACTTAAGAATGAGATACAAAAACCCAAATCTTTTGTCAAGATGGATGTTGATGCCAGTCACAAAATTGCCGTAGTGTCTGAAGTTATTCTTCGTGATACCTTAACAAATTTAAATGATCTAGATAAAAATTATGAAGCTGCACAAATTGTATCTGACAATTTGTCTTCAGTTCAAGTATCTGAAAATGAAGCTTATGATAATCAAGCTCCTTTGAGACAAAATACTAAGCCTGACACTAAATCTATTACTCCCCTTTTGGTACCATGTGAAGATACTCTTCAAGTAACAGAAGTAGTACAACACGAAAAAGAGAGCCAATACAAGCAAGATGTTTTACCAGAAGGAATTTCAGCATCACCAGACATAATTGGTCGACCGGTGGCGATATCGACAGAAGTATTAGCTGACAACAATTTGTATTACACTGAACCTATTACAAGAGACTTAGGCAAAAAAGCAATCATAGAAAATGTTCCTTATAGAGAACTACAGGTTAGCACGATAGACTTGAACGAAAAAGAAAACGTTCTTAAAGAAACATCCGATGTCAGTAAAGTTAATGCCACGTTTAACATCAACTCTAACCAAGCACTTGTTGTAGAAGAAACGAGTACAGGTGTGATTCCCGCTGAAATTGAATCCTCTAGTATAATTCAAGTGAAAGCTAAACAAAGTGCGGTGGTTTCAGAAGCTATCACTCATCAAGAACTCTTAGTCCACTCCTCGGAAGACGTTTTAAAAGATCAAGAACCTGCTCACAAGGAAAAACCTGCAGTGTCATTTATAGACCTACAAGCTGTTCAATACGATGAAACTGTATCAGTCGACAAAGAAAGCAATTTAAAGATGTCTATTAAACCCGACCAACAAAATGCTGATATTTCTCTCATTAGTCGCTATGGTATTGAGACGACAGAAGTTTTATCTCAATCAGATAATTTAAAACCAACGGAAGAATTTAACTTCAAAACAAGTAAGATTTATCCCAAAATTGATGATATATATGGTAAAACTGCAAGTACGTCTGAAATTATTACAAATCAATCTGCAGAAACATTTAGTGATAAGAGTGTAAATATTCAAAAATCCCATGTAACATCGGTTCCTAATAATACTTTTGAACAAACTGAAATAGTTTTAGCAGAAAAAGAAAGTTCAGTAATAGAAAAACCACTTGTTACTTCAGTAGGTACAAGAAATATAACTGAAATGGAAGGTATCATGACTACTTACGTGGAGGCTATACATTCTGAACATATACTTGAGAAATTAAGTAATGCCCCAAAAAGTGACGCTTCCGTTGAATTTGTACCATTTAAAACAATAGTCAATACAGAAGTAATTTCTTCTAGCATAGCTGATAATTTTGAGAGCAGCGCTTTAAACGAATCCGTAGCTATTGTGTCCGGTCGAGATGAATTACTAAAATCTATTCAAGAGACTGAAGTAATACATGGAGAAAAAGAAGAGAATTTGGATGGACTGAAAAAAGATCTGCGTAAAGCTTTGCCAATTCTTGAAGAAGTATTAGCTAAAGAGGTGACTGAAATACAAACTATTGAAAAAGAAAATATTTTGATAGAGGATATCAAAAAATCTACTTTGTACGCTTTGCCGTCAGTTAATGAACAGTTACCGTTATCAAATACCGAAATAATTGTAAACCAAGAAATAGTAGATTTGAAATTATCTGGCTCTGTTTTGTCTAAAGCAACAGAATCTCAAGATATACAAGAGGCAATACTGAAACAAGAACCATTTATTGGTGAAGTTGAAGAAAAATTCGAAGAAGCAGCTCCTGTACACAAAATAGGTCATACATCTGTCAAAGAACAAATGTCTTTGCATATTACTGAGATTATACCAAGTGAAACCGAAAAATCGTTTATTAATAAACCGCAATTTAAGACAGAAAATGTACAAACATCACTTCAAGGCAAGGAATATGTTGCTGTTAGTGAAAAAATGACCTTAGAAAGAGAAGAAGATTTTACACCAAAAGACAATATTGCCGATGTAAAATTAGCTACGTCTATTATTGATACCATAGACAACAGTCTAAAGGTGAACGAAACTATTGTGGCAGAAGGTGAGGTTCAATTCGTTGGTAAAACTGATGCAAAGCCTTTGCCAGCAAATATAATTGTTCATCCCGTCGACAGCATTAATGTTTCATTGAACATACCGGCCGAAAAAGAAGAAATTTTAAATGAAGTTAAAATTCCAAAACTAGTAACTGGTGAGATGAATATCAATACACATAAATACATAAATATTGAAATGTTTCAAACTTCTGAACAAGAAAAAAAAATGGAAAGTATAGAATCACTTAAACCTGAAAGTAGCGTATTTACTATGGAACCAGTAAAATCACTTCAAGTTACAGAAACTGAAGCTGAAGAACGTCACACAGAATTGTTTGCAGGCGAAAATATTAAATCATTTACTCCTTCTGTTGAATTGCAAGTTGATGAACACGTCATAATTACAGAAGTTCATTCACGCGAGAAAGAAGATTTTATCATCCCAGAAAAATCAAGTCAACAGCGTAAAGGGGAAGTAACATTTGAAACAAGTTTACCTTTAGAAGTACATGAGATAATACCTAAAGAATCTGAAATGACACTAAGACAAGACAAAACACCATTGCAAGAAACAAGTAACATTTCTTTTGATTCTCAGCAGCATGTAACTGTTACCGACACATTTGTGCCAGAAAAAGAAGTTAACTTATTTTCTTCCAAAGAACCTTCAATTTCTAAGCAGCATGTCGGCATAAGTGAAACTGGTCACATAACTACAACTGAAACAGTGCCGATAGAAGTTACCGAAAACATAAATGAAAAGTGCGTTAAAGACGAAAAAGCTGTTAAAAAATCAGATATATTCAAAGAACTACTATCGTGTCAACCTGAAACGTTTGAAAACTTGGAAGAAATAAAAACTAAATATGTACCTGAAGAAGAAAAAATAGTTCATGAGTTAGAACTGCATAAAAGCTACGAAACCTCAGAAAACATAGCACACGAATATCCAGAAAATATATCAAATTATGACGCTCAGCAAAAAACTGCTTTTAAAACTATTTCGGAAATGAAATCTATCCAGCAAACAGAAATAGTAGTAGGTGAGTTGTCTAAAAATGTAGATTTTACTAGTTTAGATAGAGAAGAAAATGCATTACAAAGCCATATATCGTTGCAAGAACTATCAGGTATGCAAACACAAGTTTTAGAAACCACTGACACTATACCGATGACTTCATGTGAAGATATCAACAACGCTACCCTAGACCTTGAAACTCATAAAAGTTACGTTGTAATCGATGACATAGCACACGAGCAATCAAATATAATCACCACCGAGCAAACTTTTCCGAAAGAAGTAACTAAACAAGTTGTAGAAATAAGATCACTTCAACAAACAGAAATTATTCCTGGTGAGAACATAGCCCCTATTATGCCTTCTGAACATAATGAGCGAAGCATTCGTCCTACACCAATAAAACTAGAACCAATTAGTCAAAGCAATATTTATGTTCAAGAAAAAGAAACTGATGTTTCATATGAAAAGGTAAAACCACAAGAAATTGCAAACGTTACACTAACTACATTGGAAGGTCTTACAGTTTCTGAAATATACCAGGAAGATTCACAAGACATTTTCACACCAATTTCAGATAAGTCAGTAACGGCTGAAAAATGTGTAACACTACACTCACACATTGAATGTTCGGAAAACATCTCAGAAATACAGACAACTGAACTAAGAACACAAAATTTACCCACAGAAATGAACACTTCTGTAACACCTACAATAATTACTCCGCTTATAATAACAGACAGTGAAATTCTACAACACGCATCAGACATGAATGTACAAGAACCTAAAACACAAACTATAACAAAAGGTGTAACAATTGTGAATGAAGTCAAAATAACCCAAGAGTTTGTAAGTGAACAAGTGTCACCATTTTCTGACAAACGTCCGAACTTACTAAGTGCTATTTCAGTTAAAGATCAAGATCAGATGTACAATATTTCATCAAGCGATGTTCAATTCAAAGGTAAGTTTTGTTCTCGTCATACTTAAGAATCCTTAGTTACTTTATACACGAAAGTATATTTTTATATTTATTAGGTATAAATATAAAAATATATAATCATTATTTTGTCGCAAATGGTTATTTATGATTATGGCCTAGTCACCGAATACTCATTAGTTAACTAACTAAACCATTTATTGGCAAAACCAAAATATGTAATAGTAGCCTGACTGCGCCTATGTGACAAGAAAATTATTTGCTCAGGGTTTATTAGACCTTTACTGACCTGACTGTCGCTAATTTAATGCAGTAATTGTCTCTTAATAAGGAACTTCGTTAATGCGTTAAAGATATTTAACCTAAGTATTCTTTTATTTAAAACTAAATGGTGATATTTTGTGCAGTTGTGTTTAAAAGCTTAAAGAAAAATTATCTTGTTGCACAAATGCTACATAATTGACTTACATATTATATCCAGTACGGTATCAGATACACAATATTAGCCGATAAAAAGATCTAAATGTTAAGTTGAGAAAAAGAATATATAAAACGTGTTTTGCTTTAAAACAAAATTATTGTTTTCTTTACAGAACTTCCTGACGAAACGATACGTTCTCCTACCGTGTCTGACGTTGAAGAAAGTGAAGAAATAATAACAAAATTTATACAAGCTCCTGGAAATGCTGAACCAATCCAAGTGAAAACAAAAAGAACAATATTGAGAAAAAAGAAACATGGAGAAATATCAAGACTAGAACAAGGAGATGTTGTAATTGAAGAAACAATTGATGACGAAGAACCGAATAAAGTCATTAAAGAAACTACACATTCTGTTGATATTGAAGAATACGATGGCAATGAAACGTCGCCTCTCGTCGATACTGATAAAAGCACTGTAGAAATGCCAGACGAGTACCTACAGATTCCAAAACATATAACTAAGTTAGAAATTGAAGAAATGAACGACGATGTTAATAAACCCGTACAAATCAAAGAAATTTTCGAAGAAACGCAAATAAATGAAATACTGAATGAAAATGATATAACTACAACCAAACCAATTGAAAAGAAAAAGAAAAGAAAAACCAATAAACACACAGAAATAACATCTATTCACCAAGATAAAGTAGAACTAATTGCTACCATACCAAGTTCAGATAAACCGACGCCAGAAGACACTAAGGAAACTGAACCGATAGAAATTGCTGAACTTCCCGCAACAACTATTGAAGAAACTCAAACCTCTGATGGTAAACCAAAATACAAGAAAATCATCAAGAAAAAGGTAGGGCCCATAATCGAAACTACACAAATCACCACAGAACAGGAAGACGACAAAGAACCTGTGGTACACATACATAAAACTGATGAATACACAGATGACACCACGAAAGTACTTGAAGAATTTCACGAACCAGAAATGGCTCAGGTTATCGAAGAAGCGCCTGAACAGGTACAAATCACACAAGTCCGTACTGAAGCTGGTGATACGAAAACAGTAAAAACTACAAAACGGGTTATAAAGAAGAAAAGAGGGCCTAATGAGCAAGTCACCGAAATCACCACAGTTCAACAAGATGATGAGGCGCCGATAACCACTGTCACTGTTTTTGAAGATAAAGCACCCGAACTAACAGATAAGACTGAACCGGTAGATATAGTCGAACTTCCAGAAGAAACTACTGTCGAAGAAACCAAAGCACCTGATGGAAAGCCCAAACACAAAAAGATTATTAAAAGAACCATTAAAAAGAAGGTGGGTCCTAAAATCGAAACCACACAAATCACCACTGAACAGGAAGATGACAAAGAACCTGTGGTACATATACACAAAACTGATGAATACACAGATGACATCACTATACCACTCAAAGAATTGCACGAATTAAAAAAAGCTCAGGTTATCGAAGAAGCGCCTGAGCAGATGCAAATCACACAAGTCCGTACCGAAGCTGGTGATGAGAAAACAATCAAAACTACGAAACGGGTTATTAAAAAGAAAAAAGGACATAATGAGCAAGTTACCGAAATCACCACAGTTCAACAAGATGATGAAGCGCCCATTATAACTGTCACAGTATTAGAAAACAAGGCACAAGAAGACATAGAGAAGCCCGAACCGGTAGATATTATTGAACTTCCAGAAGAAACTACAGTTGCCGAAACACAAGCTCCTGACGGTAAGCCCAAATACAAAAAGATTACGAAGCGAATTATCAAGAAAAAGGTAGGTCCAAAAATTGAAACAACACACATCACTACTGAACAGGAAGACAACAACGAACCTGTGGTACACATACACAAAACTGATGAATACACAGATGACACCACTACACCACTCAAAGAATTGCACGAACCAAAACAGGCCCAGGTTGTCGAAGAAGCACCTGAACAAGTGCAAATCACAGAAGTCCGTACCAAAACTGGTGAAACAAAAACAGTCAAAACTACGAAGCGGGTCATTAAAAAGAAAAGAGGATCTAATGAGCAAGTCACTGAAATCACCACAGTTCAACAAGATGATGAGGCGCCGATAACCACTGTCACAGTTTTAGAAGAGAAGATACAAGAAGACAAAGAAAAGTCTCAACCGGTAGAAACTGTTGAACTTCCCGAAGAAACGACGATTGAAGAGACAAAAGCCTCTGACGGTAAACCCAAACATAAAAAAATCACTAAACGCATTATCAAGAGAAAGGTAGGTCCTAAAATCGAAACCACGCAAATCACCACTGAACAGGAAGACGACAAAGAACCCATCACACATACGCACACCACAGACGAATACGTTGATGACACTACCACACCACTCAACCAAATGTTTGAACCGGACAAAGCACAAGTTATAGAAGAAGCGCCCGAACAAGTGCACGTCACACAAGTCCGCACCGAAACTGGTGACAAGAAAAAAGTAAAAACTACGAAGCGGGTTATCAGGAAAAAAGTTGGGCCCAATGATCAAGTCACCGAGATAACCACAGTTCAACAAGATGATGAAGCGCCAATAACTACTGTCACTGTTACAGAAGAAAAAGCACCCGAGCTTACTGAGAAGGTAGAACCTGTCGAAATCGTCGAACTTCCAGAAGAGACCACGGTTGAAGAAACCAAAGCCCCTGACGGTAAGCCCAAACATAAAAAGATCACTAAGCGCATTATCAAAAGAAAGGTAGGTCCTAAAATCGAAACCACGCAAATCACCACTGAACAGGAAGACGACAAAGAACCCATCACACATACGCACAGCACAGACGAATACGTTGATGATACTACCACACCACTCAACCAAATGTTTGAACCAGACAAGGCTCAGGTTGTAGAAGAAGCGCCCGAACAAGTGCACGTCACACAAGTCCGCACCGAAACTGGTGACAAGAAAAAAGTAAAAACTACGAAGCGGGTTATCAGGAAAAAAATTGGACCTAATGAGCAAGTTACCGAGATAACGACAGTTCAACAAGATGATGAAGCGCCAATAACTACTGTCACTGTTATAGAAGAAAAAGCACCGGAACTTACTGAGCAGGTAGAACCTGTCGAAATCGTCGAACTTCCAGAAGAGACCACGGTTGAAGAAACAAAAGCCCTTGACGGTAAGCCCAAACATAAAAAGATCACTAAACGCATTATCAAGAGAAAGGTAGGTCCTAAAATCGAAACCACGGAAATCACCACTGAACAGGAAGACGACAAAGAACCCATCACACAAACGCACACCACAGACGAATACGTAGGTGACACTACCACACCCCTCGACCAAATGTTTGAACCAGACAAGGCTCAAATTATAGAAGAAGCGCCCGAACAAGTGCACGTCACACAAGTCCGCACCGAAACTGGTGACAAGAAAAAAGTAAAAACTACGAAGCGGGTTATCAGGAAAAAAGTGGGGCCCAATGATCAAGTCACCGAGATAACCACAGTTCAACAAGATGATGAAGCGCCAATAACTACTGTCACTGTTATAGAAGAAAAAGCACCGGAACTTACTGAGCAGGTAGAACCTGTCGAAATCGTCGAACTTCCAGAAGAGACCACGGTTGAAGAAACAAAAGCCCTTGACGGTAAGCCCAAACATAAAAAGATCACTAAACGCATTATCAAGAGAAAGGTAGGTCCTAAAATCGAAACCACGCAAATCACCACTGAACAGGAAGACGACAAAGAACCCATCACACAAACGCACACCACAGACGAATACGTAGGTGACACTACCACACCCCTCGACCAAATGTTTGAACCAGACAAGGCTCAAATTATAGAAGAAGCGCCCGAACAAGTGCACGTCACACAAACCCGCACCGAAACTGGGGACAAGAAAAAAGTAAAAACTACGAAGCGGGTTATCAGGAAAAAAATTGGACCCAATGAGCAAGTTACCGAGATAACGACAGTTCAACAAGATGATGAAGCGCCAATAACTACTGTCACTGTTATAGAAGAAAAAGCACCGGAACTTACTGAGAAGGAAGAACCTGTCGAAATCGTCGAACTTCCAGAAGAGACCACGGTTGAAGAAACCAAAGCCCCTGACGGTAAGCCCAAACATAAAAAGATCACTAAGCGCATTATCAAGAGAAAGGTAGGTCCTAAAATCGAAACCACGCAAATCACCACTGAACAGGAAGACGACAAAGAACCCATCACACAAACGCACACCACAGACGAATACGTTGATGACACTACCACACCACTCAACCAAATGTTTGAACCGGACAAAGCACAAGTTATAGAAGAAGCGCCCGAACAAGTGCACGTCACACAAGTCCGCACTGAAACTGGTGACAAGAAAAAAGTAAAAACTACGAAGCGGGTTATCAGGAAAAAAGTTGGGCCCAATGATCAAGTCACCGAGATAACCACAGTTCAACAAGATGATGAAGCGCCAATAACTACTGTCACTGTTATAGAAGAAAAAGCACCGGAACTTACTGAGCAGGTAGAACCTGTCGAAATCGTCGAACTTCCAGAAGAGACCACGGTTGAAGAAACAAAAGCCCCTGACGGTAAGCCCAAACATAAAAAGATCACTAAACGCATTATCAAGAGAAAAGTAGGTCCTAAAATCGAAACCACGCAAATCACCACTGAACAGGAAGACGACAAAGAACCCATCACACATACGCACACCACAGACGAATACGTTGATGACACTACCACACCACTCAACCAAATGTTTGAACCAGACAAGGCTCAGGTTGTAGAAGAAGCGCCCGAACAAGTGCACGTCACACAAGTCCGCACTGAAACTGGTGACAAGAAAAAAGTAAAAACTACGAAGCGGGTTATCAGGAAAAAAGTTGGGCCCAATGATCAAGTCACCGAGATAACCACAGTTCAACAAGATGATGAAGCGCCAATAACTACTGTCACTGTTATAGAAGAAAAAGCACCGGAACTTACTGAGCAGGTAGAACCTGTCGAAATCGTCGAACTTCCAGAAGAGACCACGGTTGAAGAAACAAAAGCCCCTGACGGTAAGCCCAAACATAAAAAGATCACTAAACGCATTATCAAGAGAAAAGTAGGTCCTAAAATCGAAACCACGCAAATCACCACTGAACAGGAAGACGACAAAGAACCCATCACACATACGCACACCACAGACGAATACGTTGCTGACACTACCACACCACTCGAACAAATGTTTGAACCGGACAATGCTCAGGTTGTAGAAGAAGCGCCCGAACAAGTGCACGTCACACAAGTCCGCACCGAAACTGGTGACAAGAAAAAAGTAAAAACTACGAAGCGGGTTATCAGGAAAAAAGTTGGGCCCAATGATCAAGTCACCGAGATAACCACAGTTCAACAAGATGATGAAGCGCCAATAACTACTGTCACTGTTACAGAAGAAAAAGCACCCGAGCTTACTGAGAAGGTAGAACCTGTCGAAATCGTCGAACTTCCAGAAGAGACCACGGTTGAAGAAACCAAAGCCCCTGACGGTAAGCCCAAACATAAAAAGATCACTAAGCGCATTATCAAAAGAAAGGTAGGTCCTAAAATCGAAACCACCCAAATCACTACTGAACAGGAAGATGACAAAGAACCCATCACACATACGCACACCACAGACGAATACATTGATGACACTACCACACCACTCGACGAAATGTTTGAACCAAACAAGGCTCAAGTCATACAAGAAGTACCCGAACAAGTAAACATCACACAAGTCCGCACCGAAACTGGTGATACGAAAACAGTAAAAACTACAAAGCGCGTAATCAAAAAGAAAAAAGGGCCAACTGAGCATATCACCGAAATAACCACAGTCCAGCAAGACGATGAAGCGCCAATAACCACTGTTACAGTATTAGAAGAAAAGACACCAGAAGACAAGAAAACGTCTGAACCGGTGGAAATCGTCGAACTTCCTGAAGAGACCATGGTAGAAGAAACAAAAGCCTCTGATGGTAAGCCCAAACATAAAAAGATCACTAAGCGCATCATCAAGAGAAAGGTAGGTCCTAAAATCGAAACCACGCAAATCACCACTGAACAGGAAGATGACAAAGCACCCATCACACATACGCACACCACAGACGAATACGTTGATGACACTACCACACCACTCAACCAAATGTTTGAACCGAACAAGGCTCAAGTTATAGAAGAAGCGCCCGAACAAGTGCACGTCACACAAGTCCGCACCAAAACTGGTGACAAGAAAAAAGTAAAAACTACGAAGCGGGTTATCAGGAAAAAAGTTGGGCCCAATGATCAAGTCACCGAGATAACGACAGTTCAACAAGATGATGAAGCGCCAATAACTACTGTCACTGTTACAGAAGAAAAAGCACCCGAGCTTACTGAGAAGGTAGAACCTGTCGAAATCGTCGAACTTCCAGAAGAGACCACGGTTGAAGAAACCAAAGCCCCTGACGGTAAGCCCAAACATAAAAAGATCACTAAGCGCATTATCAAGCGAAAGGTAGGTCCTAAAATAGAAACCACCCAAATCACTACTGAACAGGAAGACGACAAAGAACCCATCACACATACGCACACCACAGACGAATACGTTGATGACACTACCACACCACTCAACCAAATGTTTGAACCAGATAAGGCTCAGGTTATAGAAGAAGCGCCCGAACAAGTGCACGTCACACAAGTCCGCACCGAAACTGGTGATACGAAAACAGTAAAAACTACAAAGCGCGTAATCAAAAAGAAAAAAGGGCCAACTGAGCTTATAACCGAAATAACCACAGTCCAGCAAGACGATGAAGCGCCGATAACCACTGTTACAGTATTAGAAGAAAAGACACCAGAAGACAAGGAAACGGCTGAACCGGTGGAAATCGTCGAACTTCCTGAAGAGACCACGGTAGAAGAAACAAAAGCCCCTGACGGTAAGCCCAAACATAAAAAGATCACTAAGCGCATCATCAAGAGAAAGGTAGGTCCTAAAATCGAAACCACGCAAATCACCACTGAACAGGAAGATGACAAAGAACCCATCACACATATGCACACCACAGATGAATACGTTGATGACACTACCACACCACTCAACCAAATGTTTGAACCAGACAAGGCTCAGGTTATAGAAGAAGCGCCCGAACAAGTGCACGTCACACAAGTCCGCACCGAAACTGGTGACAAGAAAAAAGTAAAAACTACGAAGCGGGTTATCAGGAAAAAAGTTGGGCCCAATGATCAAGTCACCGAGATAACGACAGTTCAACAAGATGATGAAGCGCCAATAACTACTGTCACTGTTACAGAAGAAAAAGCACCCGAGCTTACTGAGAAGGTAGAACCTGTCGAAATCGTCGAACTTCCAGAAGAGACCACGGTTGAAGAAACCAAAGCCCCTGACGGTAAGCCCAAACATAAAAAGATCACTAAGCGCATTATCAAAAGAAAGGTAGGTCCTAAAATCGAAACCACCCAAATCACCACTGAACAGGAAGACGACAAAGAACCCATCACACATACGCACACCACAAACGAATACGTTGATGACACTACCACACCACTCAACCAAATGTTTGAACCAGACAAGGCTCAGGTTATAGAAGAAGCGCCCGAACAAGTGCACGTCACACAAGTCCGCACCGAAACTGGTGACAAGAAAAAAGTAAAAACTACGAAGCGGGTTATCAGGAAAAAAGTTGGGCCCAATGATCAAGTCACCGAGATAACGACAGTTCAACAAGATGATGAAGCGCCAATAACTACTGTCACTGTTACAGAAGAAAAAGCACCCGAGCTTACTGAGAAGGTAGAACCTGTCGAAATCGTCGAACTTCCAGAAGAGAACACGGTTGAAGAAACCAAAGCCCCTGACGGTAAGCCCAAACATAAAAAGATCACTAAGCGCATTATCAAAAGAAAGGTAGGTCCTAAAATCGAAACCACCCAAATCACCACTGAACAGGAAGACGACAAAGAACCCGTAACACAAACATACACCACAGACGAATACGTAGGTGACACTACCACACCCCTCGACCAAATGTTTGAACCAGACAAGGCTCAAATTATAGAAGAAGCGCCCGAACAAGTGCACGTCACACAAGTCCGCACCGAAACTGGTGACAAGAAAAAAGTAAAAACTACGAAGCGGGTTATCAGGAAAAAAGTTGGGCCCAATGATCAAGTCACCGAGATAACCACAGTTCAACAAGATGATGAAGCGCCAATAACTACTGTCACTGTTACAGAAGAAAAAGCACCTGAGCTTACTGAGAAGATAGAACCTGTCGAAATCGTCGAACTTCCAGAAGAGACCACGGTTGAAGAAACCAAAGCCCCTGACGGTAAGCCCAAACATAAAAAGATCACTAAGCGCATTATCAAGCGAAAGGTAGGTCCTAAAATAGAAACCACCCAAATCACTACTGAACAGGAAGACGACAAAGAACCCATCACACATACGCACACCACAGACGAATACGTTGATGACACTACCACACCACTCAACCAAATGTTTGAACCAGACAAGGCTCAGGTTATAGAAGAAGCGCCCGAACAAGTGCACGTCTCGCAAGTCCGCACTGAAACTGGTGACAAGAAAAAAGTAAAAACTACGAAGCGGGTTATCAGGAAAAAAGTTGGGCCTAATGATCAAGTCACCGAGATAACCACAGTTCAACAAGATGATGAAGCGCCAATAACCACTGTTACAGTATTAGAAGAAAAGACACCAGAAGACAAGGAAACGGCTGAACCGGTGGAAATCGTCGAACTTCCTGAAGAGACCACGGTAGAAGAAACCAAAGCCCCTAACGGTAAGCCCAAACATAAAAAAATCACTAAGCGCATTATCAAAAGAAAGGTAGGTCCTAGAATCGAAACCACCCAAATCACAACTGAACAGGAAGACGACAAAGAACCCATCACACATACGCACACCACAGACGAATACGTTGATGACACTACCACACCACTCGACCAAATGTTTGAACCAGACAAGGCTCAGGTTATAGAAGAAGCGCCCGAACAAGTGCACGTCACACAAGTCCGCACCGAAACTGGTGACAAGAAAAAAGTAAAAACTACGAAGCGGGTTATCAGGAAAAAAATTGGGCCCAATGATCAAGTCACCGAGATAACGACAGTTCAACAAGATGATGAAGCGCCAATAACTACTGTCACTGTTACAGAAGAAAAAGCACCCGAGCTTACTGAGAAGGTAGAACCTGTCGAAATCGTCGAACTTCCAGAAGAGACCACGGTTGAAGAAACCAAAGCCCCTGACGGTAAGCCCAAACATAAAAAGATCACTAAGCGCATTATCAAAAGAAAGGTAGGTCCTAAAATCGAAACCACCCAAATCACCACTGAACAGGAAGACGACAAAGAACCCATCACACATACGCACACCACAAACGAATACGTTGATGACACTACCACACCACTCAACCAAATGTTTGAACCAGACAAGGCTCAGGTTATAGAAGAAGCGCCCGAACAAGTGCACGTCACACAAGTCCGCACCGAAACTGGTGACAAGAAAAAAGTAAAAACTACGAAGCGGGTTATCAGGAAAAAAGTTGGGCCCAATGATCAAGTCACCGAGATAACGACAGTTCAACAAGATGATGAAGCGCCAATAACTACTGTCACTGTTACAGAAGAAAAAGCACCCGAGCTTACTGAGAAGGTAGAACCTGTCGAAATCGTCGAACTTCCAGAAGAGACCACGGTTGAAGAAACCAAAGCCCCTGACGGTAAGCCCAAACATAAAAAGATCACTAAGCGCATTATCAAAAGAAAGGTAGGTCCTAAAATCGAAACCACCCAAATCACCACTGAACAGGAAGACGACAAAGAACCCATCACACATACGCACACCACAAACGAATACGTTGATGACACTACCACACCACTCAACCAAATGTTTGAACCAGACAAGGCTCAGGTTATAGAAGAAGCGCCCGAACAAGTGCACGTCACACAAGTCCGCACCGAAACTGGTGACAAGAAAAAAGTAAAAACTACGAAGCGGGTTATCAGGAAAAAAGTTGGGCCCAATGATCAAGTCACCGAGATAACCACAGTTCAACAAGATGATGAAGCGCCAATAACTACTGTCACTGTTACAGAAGAAAAAGCACCCGAGCTTACTGAGAAGGTAGAACCTGTCGAAATCGTCGAACTTCCAGAAGAGACCACGGTTGAAGAAACCAAAGCCCCTGACGGTAAGCCCAAACAAAAAAAGATCACTAAGCGCATTATCAAGCGAAAGGTAGGTCCTAAAATAGAAACCACCCAAATCACTACTGAACAGGAAGACGACAAAGAACCCATCACACATACGCACACCACAGACGAATACGTTGATGACACTACCACACCACTCAACCAAATGTTTGAACCAGACAAGGCTCAGGTTATAGAAGAAGCGCCCGAACAAGTGCACGTCACACAAGTCCGCACCGAAAATGGTGATACGCAAACAGTAAAAACTACAAAGCGCGTAATCAAAAAGACAAAAAAACCAACTGAGCATGTCACTGAAATAACTACAGTTCAGCAAGACGATGACGCGCCGGTAACCACTGTCACAGTGTTAGAAGAAAAGGCAGATGATACGGAAACTGATAAGACGGTCGAACTTCCCGAAGAAGTCACCATCGAAGAGATACAAACATCTGACGGTAAGCCCAAGCAAAAGAAAATCATAAAGCGTATTATTAAAAAGAAGGTAGGTCCCAAAATAGAAACAACACAGATTACCACTGAACAAGTAGACGACAAAGAACCTATAACACACATACACACAACTGACGAATACACGGATGATACAATCACACCGCTGGAACAATTACACAAACCCGATAGGGCTAGAGTTGTTGAGGAGGAACCAGAGCAGGTCAAAGTCACGCAAGTACGTACGGAAACTGGAGACATCAAAAAGATCAAAACCGTTAAGCGCGTCATCAAAAAGCAAAAGGGTCCGAATAAAGAAGTCACAGAAATTACAACTGTTCAGCAAGATGAAGATGAGCCGATCACTACGATCACAGTCTCAGAAGAAAAGGTGCCTGAAGATGTCGAACAGCCTGAATCTGTAGAAACTGTCGAGCTCCCGGAAGAAATCACCGTTGAAGAGACAAAAACTCCTGACGGTAAGCCCAAGCAAAAGAAAATCACAAAGCGTATTATTAAAAAGAAGGTAGGTCCTAAAATTGAAACCACACAGATCACCACTGAACAAGTAGACGACAAAGAACCTATAACACACATTCACACAACTGACGAGTACACGGATGACACAATCACACCGCTGGAACATTTACACAAACCCGATAGAGCTAAAGTTGTTGAGGAGGAACCAGAGCAGGTCAAAGTCACGCAAGTACGTACGGAAACTGGAGACATCAAAAAGATCAAAACCGTTAAGCGCGTCATCAAAAAGCAAAAGGGTTCGAATAAAGAAGTCATGGAAATAACAACTGTTCAGCAAGATGAAGATGAGCCGATCACCACGATCACAGTCTCAGAAGAAAAGGTGCCTGAAGATGTCGAACAGCCTGAATCTGTAGAAACTGTCGAGCTCCCGGAAGAAATCACCGTTGAAGAGACAAAAACTCCTGACGGTAAGCCCAAGCAAAAGAAAATCACAAAGCGTATTATTAATAAGAAGGTAGGTCCTAAAATTGAAACCACACAGATCACCACTGAACAAGTAGACGACAAAGAACCTATAACACACATACACACAACCGACGAATACACGGATGACGCAATTACACCACTGGAACATTTACACAAACCAGATAGGGCTAAAGTTGTCGAGGAGGAACCAGAGCAGGTCAAAGTCACGCAAGTACGTTCGGAAACTGGAGACATCAAAAAGATCAAAACCGTTAAGCGCGTCATCAAAAAGCAAAAGGGTCCGAATAAAGAAGTCACAGAAATTACAACTGTTCAGCAAGATGAAGATGAGCCGATCACTACGATCACAGTCTCAGAAGAAAAGGTGCCTGAAGATGTCGAACAGCCTGAATCTGTAGAAACTGTCGAGCTCCCGGAAGAAATCACCGTTGAAGAGACAAAAACTCCTGACGGTAAGCCCAAGCAAAAGAAAATCACAAAGCGTATTATTAAAAAGAAGGTAGGTCCTAAAATTGAAACCACACAGATCACCACTGAACAAGTAGACGACAAAGAACCTATAACACACATTCACACAACTGACGAGTACACGGATGACACAATCACACCGCTGGAACATTTACACAAACCCGATAGAGCTAAAGTTGTTGAGGAGGAACCAGAGCAGGTCAAAGTCACGCAAGTACGTACGGAAACTGGAGACATCAAAAAGATCAAAACCGTTAAGCGCGTCATCAAAAAGCAAAAGGGTTCGAATAAAGAAGTCACAGAAATAACAACTGTTCAGCAAGATGAAGATGAGCCGATCACCACGATCACAGTCTCAGAAGAAAAGGTGCCTGAAGATGTCGAACAGCCTGAATCTGTAGAAACTGTCGAGCTCCCGGAAGAAATCACCGTTGAAGAGACAAAAACTCCTGACGGTAAGCCCAAGCATAAGAAAATCACAAAGCGTATTATTAAAAAGAAGGTAGGTCCTAAAATTGAAACCACACAGATCACCACTGAACAAGTAGACGACAAAGAACCTATAACACACATACACACAACTGACGAGTACACGGATGACACAATCACACCGCTGGAACATTTACACAAACCCGATAGAGCTAAAGTTGTTGAGGAGGAACCAGAGCAGGTCAAAGTCACGCAAGTACGTACGGCAACTGGAGACATCAAAAAGATCAAAACCGTTAAGCGCGTCATCAAAAAGCAAAAGGGTCCGAATAAAGAAGTCACAGAAATTACAACTGTTCAGCAAGATGAAGATGAGCCGATCACCACGATCACAGTCTCAGAAGAAAAGGTGCCTGAAGATGTCGAACAGCCTGAATCTGTAGAAACTGTCGAGCTCCCGGAAGAAATCACCGTTGAAGAGACAAAAACTCCTGACGGTAAGCCCAAGCAAAAGAAAACCACAAAGCGTATTATTAAAAAGAAGGTAGGTCCTAAAATTGAAACCACACAGATCACCACTGAACAAGTAGACGACAAAGAACCTATAACACACATACACACAACCGACGAATACACGGATGACGCAATTACACCACTGGAACATTTACACAAACCAGATAGGGCTAAAGTTGTCGAGGAGGAACCAGAGCAGGTCAAAGTCACGCAAGTACGTTCGGAAACTGGAGACATCAAAAAGATCAAAACCGTTAAGCGCGTCATCAAAAAGCAAAAGGGTCCGAATAAAGAAGTCACAGAAATTATAACTGTTCAGCAAGAGGAAGATGAGCCGATCACCACGATCACAGTCTCAGAAGAAAAGGTGCCTGAAGATGTGGAACAGCCTGAATCTGTAGAAACTGTCGAGCTCCCGGAAGAAATCACCGTTGAAGAGACAAAAACTCCTGACGGTAAGCCCAAGCAAAAGAAAATCACAAAGCGTATTATTAAAAAGAAGGTAGGTCCTAAAATTGAAACCACACAGATCACCACTGAACAAGTAGACGACAAAGAACCTATAACACACATACACACAACTGACGAGTACACGGATGACACAATCACACCGCTGGAACATTTACACAAACCCGATAGAGCTAAAGTTGTTGAGGAGGAACCAGAGCAGGTCAAAGTCACGCAAGTACGTACGGAAACTGGAGACATCAAAAAGATCAAAACCGTTAAGCGCGTCATCAAAAAGCAAAAGGGTCCGAATAAAGAAGTCACAGAAATTACAACTGTTCAGCAAGATGAAGATGAGCCGATCACCACGATCACAGTCTCAGAAGAAAAGGTGCCTGAAGATGTCGAACAGCCTGAATCTGTAGAAACTGTCGAGCTCCCGGAAGAAATCACCGTTGAAGAGACAAAAACTCCTGACGGTAAGCCCAAGCATAAGAAAATCACAAAGCGTATTATTAAAAAGAAGGTAGGTCCTAAAATTGAAACCACACAGATCACCACTGAACAAGTAGACGACAAAGAACCTATAACACACATACACACAACCGACGAATACACCGATGACGCAATTACACCACTGGCATATTTACACAAACCAGGTAGGGCTAGGGTTGTCGAAGAGGAACCAGAGCAGGTCAAAGTCACGCAAGTACGTTCGGAAACTGGAGACCTCAAAAGGATTAAAACTATTAAACGTGTCATCAAAAAGCAAAAAGGTCCGAATAAAGAAGTCACAGAAATTACAACTGTTCAGCAAGATGAAGATGAGCCGATCACCACGATCACAGTCTCAGAAGAAAAGGTCCCTGAAGATGTCGAACAGCCTGAATCTGTAGAAACAGTCGAGCTCCCGGAAGAAATCACCGTTGAAGAGACAAATACTCCTGACGGTAAGCCCAAGAAAAAGATAATCACAAAGCGTGTTATTAAAAAGAAGGTAGGTCCTAAAATTGAAACCACACAGATCACCACTGAACAAGTAGACGACAAAGAACCTATAACACACATACACACAACTGACGAGTACACGGATGACACAATCACACCGCTGGAACATTTACACAAACCCGATAGAGCTAAAGTTGTTGAGGAGGAACCAGAGCAGGTCAAAGTCACGCAAGTACGTACGGAAACTGGAGACATCAAAAAGATCAAAACCGTTAAGCGCGTCATCAAAAAGCAAAAGGGTCCGAATAAAGAAGTCACAGAAATTACAACTGTTCAGCAAGATGAAGATGAGCCGATCACCACGATCACAGTCTCAGAAGAAAAGGTGCCTGAAGATATCGAACAGCCTGAATCTGTAGAAACTGTCGAGCTCCCGGAAGAAATCACCGTTGAAGAGACAAAAACTCCTGACGGTAAGCCCAAGAAAAAGAAAATCACAAAGCGTATTATTAAAAAGAAGGTAGGTCCTAAAATTGAAACCACACAGATCACCACTGAACAAGTAGACGACAAAGAACCTATAACACACATACACACAACCGACGAATACACGGATGACGCAATTACACCACTGGAACATTTACACAAACCAGATAGGGCTAAAGTTGTCGAGGAGGAACCAGAGCAGGTCAAAGTCACGCAAGTACGTTCGGAAACTGGAGACATCAAAAAGATCAAAACCGTTAAGCGCGTCATCAAAAAGCAAAAGGGTCCGAATAAAGAAGTCACAGAAATTACAACTGTTCAGCAAGATGAAGATGAGCCGATCACCACGATCACAGTCTCAGAAGAAAAGGTGCCTGAAGATGTCGAACAGCCTGAATCTGTAGAAACTGTCGAGCTCCCGGAAGAAATCACCGTTGAAGAGACAAAAACTCCTGACGGTAAGCCCAAGAAAAAGAAAATCACAAAGCGTATTATTAAAAAGAAGGTAGGTCCTAAAATTGAAACCACACAGATCACCACTGAACAAGTAGACGACAAAGAACCTATAACACACATACACACAACCGACGAATACACAGATGACGCAATTACACCACTGGAACATTTACACAAACCAGATAGGGCTAAAGTTGTCGAGGAGGAACCAGAGCAGGTCAGAGTCACGCAAGTACGTTCGGAAACTGGAGACATCAAAAAGATCAAAACCGTTAAGCGCGTCATCAAAAAGCAAAAGGGTCCGAATAAAGAAGTCACAGAAATTACAACTGTTCAGCAAGGTGAAGATGAGCCGATCACCACGATCACAGTCTCAGAAGAAAAGGTGCCTGAAGATGTCGAACAGCCTGAATCTGTAGAAACTGTCGAGCTCCCGGAAGAAATCACCGTTGAAGAGACAAAAACTCCTGACGGTAAGCCCAAGAAAAAGATAATCACACAGCGTATTATTAAAAAGAAGGTAGGTCCTAAAATTGAAACCACACAGATCACCACTGAACAAGTAGACGACAAAGAACCTATAACACACATACACACAACTGACGAGTACACGGATGACACAATCACACCGCTGGAACATTTACACAAACCCGATAGAGCTAAAGTTGTTGAGGAGGAACCAGAGCAGGTCAAAGTCACGCAAGTACGTACGGAAACTGGAGACATCAAAAAGATCAAAACCGTTAAGCGCGTCATCAAAAAGCAAAAGGGTCCGAATAAAGAAGTCACAGAAATTACAACTGTTCAGCAAGATGAAGATGAGCCGATCACCACGATCACAGTCTCAGAAGAAAAGGTGCCTGAAGATGTCGAACAGCCTGAATCTGTAGAAACTGTCGAGCTCCCGGAAGAAATCACCGTTGAAGAGACAAAAACTCCTGACGGTAAGCCCAAGAAAAAGAAAATCACAAAGCGTATTATTAAAAAGAAGGTAGGTCCTAAAATTGAAACCACACAGATCACCACTGAACAAGTAGACGACAAAGAACCTATAACACACATACACACAACCGACGAATACACGGATGACGCAATTACACCACTGGAACATTTACACAAACCAGATAGGGCTAAAGTTGTCGAGGAGGAACCAGAGCAGGTCAAAGTCACGCAAGTACGTTCGGAAACTGGAGACATCAAAAAGATCAAAACCGTTAAGCGCGTCATCAAAAAGCAAAAGGGTCCGAATAAAGAAGTCACAGAAATTACAACTGTTCAGCAAGGTGAAGATGAGCCGATCACCACGATCACAGTCTCAGAAGAAAAGGTGCCTGAAGATGTCGAACAGCCTGAATCTGTAGAAACTGTCGAGCTCCCGGAAGAAATCACCGTTGAAGAGACAAAAACTCCTGACGGTAAGCCCAAGAAAAAGAAAATCACAAAGCGTATTATTAAAAAGAAGGTAGGTCCTAAAATTGAAACCACACAGATCACCACTGAACAAGTAGACGACAAAGAACCTATAACACACATACACACAACCGACGAATACACAGATGACGCAATTACACCACTGGAACATTTACACAAACCAGATAGGGCTAAAGTTGTCGAGGAGGAACCAGAGCAGGTCAAAGTCACGCAAGTACGTTCGGAAACTGGAGACATCAAAAAGATCAAAACCGTTAAGCGCGTCATCAAAAAGCAAAAGGGTCCGAATAAAGAAGTCACAGAAATTACAACTGTTCAGCAAGGTGAAGATGAGCCGATCACCACGATCACAGTCTCAGAAGAAAAGGTGCCTGAAGATGTCGAACAGCCTGAATCTGTAGAAACTGTCGAGCTCCCGGAAGAAATCACCGTTGAAGAGACAAAAACTCCTGACGGTAAGCCCAAGAAAAAGATAATCACACAGCGTATTATTAAAAAGAAGGTAGGTCCTAAAATTGAAACCACACAGATCACCACTGAACAAGTAGACGACAAAGAACCTATAACACACATACACACAACTGACGAGTACACGGATGACACAATCACACCGCTGGAACATTTACACAAACCCGATAGAGCTAAAGTTGTTGAGGAGGAACCAGAGCAGGTCAAAGTCACGCAAGTACGTACGGAAACTGGAGACATCAAAAAGATCAAAACCGTTAAGCGCGTCATCAAAAAGCAAAAGGGTCCGAATAAAGAAGTCACAGAAATTACAACTGTTCAGCAAGATGAAGATGAGCCGATCACCACGATCACAGTCTCAGAAGAAAAGGTGCCTGAAGATGTCGAACAGCCTGAATCTGTAGAAACTGTCGAGCTCCCGGAAGAAATCACCGTTGAAGAGACAAAAACTCCTGACGGTAAGCCCAAGAAAAAGAAAATCACAAAGCGTATTATTAAAAAGAAGGTAGGTCCTAAAATTGAAACCACACAGATCACCACTGAACAAGTAGACGACAAAGAACCTATAACACACATACACACAACCGACGAATACACGGATGACGCAATTACACCACTGGAACATTTACACAAACCAGATAGGGCTAAAGTTGTCGAGGAGGAACCAGAGCAGGTCAAAGTCACGCAAGTACGTTCGGAAACTGGAGACATCAAAAAGATCAAAACCGTTAAGCGCGTCATCAAAAAGCAAAAGGGTCCGAATAAAGAAGTCACAGAAATTACAACTGTTCAGCAAGATGAAGATGAGCCGATCACCACGATCACAGTCTCAGAAGAAAAGGTGCCTGAAGATGTCGAACAGCCTGAATCTGTAGAAACTGTCGAGCTCCCGGAAGAAATCACCGTTGAAGAGACAAAAACTCCTGACGGTAAGCCCAAGAAAAAGAAAATCACAAAGCGTATTATTAAAAAGAAGGTAGGTCCTAAAATTGAAACCACACAGATCACCACTGAACAAGTAGACGACAAAGAACCTATAACACACATACACACAACCGACGAATACACAGATGACGCAATTACACCACTGGAACATTTACACAAACCAGATAGGGCTAAAGTTGTCGAGGAGGAACCAGAGCAGGTCAAAGTCACGCAAGTACGTTCGGAAACTGGAGACATCAAAAAGATCAAAACCGTTAAGCGCGTCATCAAAAAGCAAAAGGGTCCGAATAAAGAAGTCACAGAAATTACAACTGTTCAGCAAGATGAAGATGAGCCGATCACCACGATCACAGTCTCAGAAGAAAAGGTGCCTGAAGATGTCGAACAGCCTGAATCTGTAGAAACTGTCGAGCTCCCGGAAGAAATCACCGTTGAAGAGACAAAAACTCCTGACGGTAAGCCCAAGAAAAAGATAATCACACAGCGTATTATTAAAAAGAAGGTAGGTCCTAAAATTGAAACCACACAGATCACCACTGAACAAGTAGACGACAAAGAACCTATAACACACATACACACAACTGACGAGTACACGGATGACACAATCACACCGCTGGAACATTTACACAAACCCGATAGAGCTAAAGTTGTTGAGGAGGAACCAGAGCAGGTCAAAGTCACGCAAGTACGTACGGAAACTGGAGACATCAAAAAGATCAAAACCGTTAAGCGCGTCATCAAAAAGCAAAAGGGTCCGAATAAAGAAGTCACAGAAATTACAACTGTTCAGCAAGATGAAGATGAGCCGATCACCACGATCACAGTCTCAGAAGAAAAGGTGCCTGAAGATGTGGAACAGCCTGAATCTGTAGAAACTGTCGAGCTCCCGGAAGAAATCACCGTTGAAGAGACAAAAACTCCTGACGGTAAGCCCAAGCAAAAGAAAATCACAAAGCGTATTATTAAAAAGAAGGTAGGTCCTAAAATTGAAACCACACAGATCACCACTGAACAAGTAGACGACAAAGAACCTATAACACACATACACACAACCGACGAATACACGGATAACGCAATTACACCACTGGAACATTTACACAAACCAGATAGGGCTAAAGTTGTCGAGGAGGAACCAGAACAGGTCAAAGTAACTCAAGTGCGCACGGAGACGGGAGACATAAAGAAGATTAAAACCGTTAAGCGAGTCATCAAAAAGCCAAAAGGTCCGAATAAAGAAGTCACAGAAATTACAACTGTTCAGCAAGATGAAGATGAGCCGATCACCACGATCACAGTTTCAGAAGAAAAGCTGCCTGAAGATGTCGAACAGCCTGAATCTGTAGAAACTGTCGAGCTCCCGGAAGAAATCACCGTTGAAGAGACAAAAACTTCTGACGGTAAGCCTAAGCAAAAGAAAATCACAAAGCGTATTATTAAAAAGAAAGTAGGTCCTAAAATTGAAACCACACAGATCACCACTGAACAAGTAGACGACAAAGAACCTATAACACACATACACACAACCGACGAATACACGGATAACGCAATTACACCACTGGAACATTTACACAAACCAGATAGGGCTAAAGTTGTCGAGGAGGAACCAGAACAGGTCAAAGTAACTCAAGTGCGCACGGAGACGGGAGACATAAAGAAGATTAAAACCGTTAAGCGAGTCATCAAAAAGCAAAAAGGTCCAAATAAAGAAGTCACAGAAATTATAACTGTTCAGCAAGATGAAGATGAGCCGATCACCACGATCACAGTCTCAGAAGAAAAGGTGCCTGAAGATGTCGAACAGCCTGAATCTGTAGAAACTGTCGAGCTCCCGGAAGAAATCACCGTTGAAGAGACAAAAACTCCTGACGGTAAGCCCAAGCAAAAGAAAATCACAAAACGTATTATTAAAAAGAAGGTAGGTCCTAAAATAGAAACCACACAGATCACCACTGAACAAGTAGACGACAAAGAACCTATAACTCACATACACACCACAGACGAATACACAAATGACACAATCAAACCCCTCGAACATTTACACAAACCAGATAGGGCTAGGGTTGTTGAGGAAGAACCAGAACAGGTCAAAGTAACTCAAGTGCGCACGGAGACGGGAGACATAAAGAAGATTAAAACCGTTAAGCGAGTCATCAAAAAGCAAAAAGGTCCGAATAAAGAAGTCACAGAAATTACAACTGTTCAGCAAGATGAAGATGAGCCGATCACCACGATCACAGTCTCAGAAGAAAAGGTGCCTGAAGATGTCGAACAGCCTGAATCTGTAGAAACTGTCGAGCTCCCGGAAGAAATCACCGTTGAAGAGACAAAAACTCCTGACGGTAAGCCCAAGCAAAAGAAAATCACAAAGCGTATTATTAAAAAGAAGGTAGGTCCTAAAATTGAAACCACACAGATCACCACTGAACAAGTAGACGACAAAGAACCTATAACACACATACACACAACTGACGAGTACACGGATGACACAATCACACCGCTGGAACATTTACACAAACCCGATAGAGCTAAAGTTGTTGAGGAGGAACCAGAGCAGGTCAAAGTCACGCAAGTACGTACGGAAACTGGAGACATCAAAAAGATCAAAACCGTTAAGCGCGTCATCAAAAAGCAAAAGGGTCCGAATAAAGAAGTCACAGAAATTACAACTGTTCAGCAAGATGAAGATGAGCCGATCACCACGATCACAGTCTCAGAAGAAAAGGTGCCTGAAGATGTGGAACAGCCTGAATCTGTAGAAACTGTCGAGCTCCCGGAAGAATTCACCGTTGAAGAGACAAAAACTCCTGACGGTAAGCCCAAGCAAAAGAAAATCACAAAGCGTATTATTAAAAAGAAGGTAGGTCCTAAAATTGAAACCACACAGATCACCACTGAACAAGTAGACGACAAAGAACCTATAACACACATACACACAACTGACGAGTACACGGATGACACAATCACACCGCTGGAACATTTACACAAACCCGATAGAGCTAAAGTTGTTGAGGAGGAACCAGAGCAGGTCAAAGTCACGCAAGTACGTACGGAAACTGGAGACATCAAAAAGATCAAAACCGTTAAGCGCGTCATCAAAAAGCAAAAGGGTCCGAATAAAGAAGTCACAGAAATTACAACTGTTCAGCAAGATGAAGATGAGCCGATCACCACGATCACAGTCTCAGAAGAAAAGGTGCCTGAAGATGTCGAACAGCCTGAATCTGTAGAAACTGTCGAGTTCCCCGAGGAAATCACCGTTGAAGAGACAAAAACTCCTGACGGTAAGCCCAAGCAAAAGAAAATCACAAAACGTATTATTAAAAAGAAGGTAGGTCCTAAAATAGAAACCACACAGATCACCACTGAACAAGTAGATAATAAAGAACCTATAACACACATACACATCACAGACGAATACACAGATGACACAATCACACCCCTCGAACATTTACACAAACCGGATAGGGTTAGGGTTGTTGAGGAGGAACCAGAACAGGTCAAATTTACTCAAGTGCGCACGGAGACGGGAGACATAAAGAAGATTAAAACCGTTAAGCGAGTCATCAAAAAGCAAAAAGGTCCGAATAAAGAAGTCACAGAAGTTATAACTGTTCAGCAAGATGAAGATGAGCCGATCACCACGATTACAGTCTCAGAAGAAAAAGCGCCCGAAGATGTTGAACAGACTAAATTTGAAGAGACTGTCGAGCTTCCTGAAGAAGTTACCATCGAAGAGATAAAAACACCTTACGGTAAGCCCAAGCAGAACAAAATCACAAAGCGTATCATTAAAAAGAAGGTAGGCCCTAAAATTGAAACCACACAGATCACCACTGAACAAGTAGACGATAAAGAACCTTTAACTCACATACACACCACAGACGACTACATAGATGACACAATCACACCCCTCGAACATTTACACAAACCGGATAGGGCTAGGGTTGTTGAGGAGGAACCAGAACAGGTCAAAGTAACTCAAGTGCGTACGGAGACGGGAGACATAAAGAAGATTAAAACCGTTAAGCGAGTCATCAAAAAGCCAAAAGGTCCGAATAAAGAAGTCACAGAAATTATAACTGTTCAGCAAGATGAAGATGCGCCGATCACTACGATTACAGTCTCAGAAGAAAAGGCGCCCGAAGATTTCGAACAGACTAAATTTGTAGAGACTGTCGAGCTTCCTGAAGAAGTTACTTTCGAAGAGATGAAAACACCAGACGGTAAGGCCAAGCAAAAGAAAATCATAAAGCGTATTATTAAAAAGAAGGTAGGTCCTAAAATTGAAACCACGCAGATCACTACTGAACAAGTAGATAACAAAGAACCTATAACACACATACACACCACAAACCAATACACAGATGACACAATCACACCCCTCGAACATTTACACAAACCGGATAGGGCTAGGGTTGTTGAGGAGGAACCAGAACAGGTCAAAGTAACTCAAGTGCGTACGGAGACGGGAGACATTAAGAAGATTAAAACCGTTAAGCGAGTCATCAAAAAGCAAAAAGGTCCGAATAAAGAAGTCACAGAAATTATAACTGTTCAGCAAGATGAAGATGAGCCGATCACTACGATTACAGTCTCAGAAGAAAAGACGCCCGAAGATGTCGAACAGACTGAATCTGTAGAAACTGTCGAGTTCCCCGAAGAAATCACCGTTGAAGAGACAAAAACACCTGACAGTAAGCCCATGCAAAAGAAAATCACAAAGCGTATTATTAAAAAGAAGGTAGGTCCTAAAATAGAAACCACACAGATCACCACTGAACAAGTAGACGACAAAGAACCTATAACTCACATACACACCATAGACAAATACACAAATGACACAATCAAACCCCTCGAACATTTACACAAACCAGATAGGGCTAGGGTTGTTGAGGAAGAACCAGAACAGGTCAAAGTAACTCAAGTGCGCACGGAGACGGGAGACATTAAGAAGATTAAAACCGTTAAGCGAGTCATCAAAAAGCAAAAAGGTCCGAATAAAGAAGTCACAGAAATTACAACTGTTCAGCAAGATGAAGATGAGCCGATCACCACGATCACAGTCTCAGAAGAAAAGCTGCCTGAAGATGTCGAACAGCCTGAATCTGTAGAAACTGTCGAGCTCCCGGAAGAAATCACCGTTGAAGAGACAAAAACTCCTGACGGTAAGCCTAAGCAAAAGAAAATCACAAAGCGTATTATTAAAAAGAAGGTAGGTCCAAAAATTGAAACCACACAGATCACCACTGAACAAGTAGACGACAAAGAACCTATAACACACATACATACAACTGATGAATACACGGATGACACAATCACACCGCTGGAACATTTACACAAACCCGATAGGGCTAGAGTTGTTGAGGAGGAACCAGAGCACGTCAAAGTCACGCAAGTACGTACGGAAACTGGAGACATCAAAAAGATCAAAACCGTTAAGCGCGTCATCAAAAAGCCAAAGGGTCCGAATAAAGAAGTCACAGAAATTGCAACTGTTCAGCAAGATGAAGATGAGCCGATCACCACAGTCGCAGTCTCAGAAGAAATATTGCCTGAAGAAATCGAACAGTTTGAGTGTGCAGTAATAGTTGAATTTGCTGGAGAGATCAATTTTGAAGAAACAAAAGCCCCTGACGGTAAGCTTTAAGACAATTTGATTTCTAAGCGAATTGTGAAGAAAAAGGTAGGTCCTAAAATGAAAACTACACGAATATCTATGAAATAAAAGGTTACATCGCACATTTAATGCATATGCACACCACATATGAGTTCACATATCACACTACGACGCCACTGGGGCCTGTTAGTCAAAGCAGATATACTGTGTACGTGCATTTGATTTGGTGTGCCTTTTCGTTATGGATTCTGAGAAATAATTTTATTTACACACTCATTGTTGACTATGGTTTAAAATTAGGAGTTGTAGCTCCACCAATATTACCAAAATTACGAAAAAATATTTATTAAAGCGTTTTTATACATAGTTGTTTATCCATTATGTATATGTATCAGCACACATTATTTACATTTCTTTCTACGAGTAGTAATTTACTATAACCTCTCGTCTACTCTCTACATAACTCCAGGATTTCACAAACTTTATACGTGTGTAACCAAATACAACTACGCTAAAGAGTCCCAAACTGATTGCTCGCACACGTGATCTATGTTCGAATGATGGTATTTTTAATAATACACTTACATTTGCTAAGAGATTATTAATTTATCCATTGAACTTTTCATATCTTCTACAACATATAACACATTTATTTTACTTGTCGTTTGAAGTAGCTGTTGTGCTGATGCACAAGTGGTATCTGATGATATAGGTTTAAAGAGATACTATTACCAGCGTATACAATTAAGCTTAAGGTTGGTAATTCTTTACGCCTCATATTGTATTCGTACATGTGGGTCGTGACAATTACATCGACCGACATACGGAGGACGTTTTAAACTGTTATTACAATAAAAAGTATATTATTTATTGGCGCCTGAATAAGATTTCATCGTTTGCTACGGATCCCTATCTCAGAAACATTTTCAGGGATTTATTATTTATTATTACAACATACATAAATACACACACACACACATACAACCACACACATACACACACACACACACTCACATACACACACACACTGTTATCAGTGGTAAGTAATGGTAATTCATTTTTCATAATTGTTAGGGTATTCAATTTAAATCATCAAAATATAACTTCTTGTACTCATCATTATGAACAAATTCTACCAAACGTTCACAACTCGGTGAAGAGTCAACGAATTTTTCTACGAAACAGCATCGACAAGTACTTTTGCATTTTTTTCGAAATCTCGTCTCTGCTATTGCTGCATTGTTGTAATAAATATAAGTTTACAATATTTTGTCTTAGGATAATTAAATACAGAGTATTTGGGATTATTTTAAGTAAGTGTTCTTATCTATCTTAGAACGCACTACTAACTGCTTAACAACAGGCAGGGCGTGGTGAAATAAATAAAAATCTTCGGTTTGATATTTTTTTCCGGGTTACAAATTTATTTTTAGGGAATTAAATTTCTGCTTTCTGGTTGCACAATAAAGATAAATCTCCAGAATTAATAAAAAGTCATAGTTGTAAACTTTTTGTAAACGTAATTTAGAATAAAATAGATTAGATATTACACACCAAACATACATACGTTATTACATACAAAATATGAAACATAAAAATGAGATAAAGAATATAACAAAATAAAACAATAAATATATGTTGTATAACGGCGTACGATAGCATATTTATTTATTTAATTCTTTATTGCAAACTTTCAAAATAACATGATGTACAAAAGGACTTAAAGCTAAAGTACTCAGCGGCATTTTTTTAAAGTGATTTTTCATAGACATATTTCTGTTATAAGTGCCTGGTAAGCGATAATACTCAAGCCATTCTATTTTCACTATTTCAGAGGTATGTCCGTAGTAAAAGTTGTTTGTAAAGTTGAGTGCTTAAAGTATTTTTTCTAAGGTGTGTTTCAATGCGGCTTAGAACATCATATCTTATTAAATAGTTTAATGTTTTCTTTATTTATTGACACTACGAAAAGAAAGGTCTCAACCAGCTCATGGTATGTATAATTTTCATTTAACAGTTTTAGTTTTTTAACATACAAAGGCATGTATCTCGTTTATTCAAAATAACTTATTCTTCTGTTTAGCTGATTGGACCACACGATGTCTGCCAGTCTTGAACACTTTTATACTGTATAATATAATTATAATGTAATGGGTACACTTTATAGGGATATCTTATGTTATGTCTCCTAAGGTTTTACTAAAATTGTACGTTAGGATTTTTGTGTATTAAATGTGGGACGATAACTGCGGAGTCTCGTGTATTAGAATAGCATAAGATATGAGTAATAGTTTCGATGTATAAGATATCGTCGGTTCTGTATCAATTTGTATGACATAACTAAGTTACCTATTGGTGAAACCAGACTTTTAACTTTTCAGATATTTCCGAAGTGCTTCCAGCTATCGAGGACACACCAGAAAAGCCAAAAGAAGAAACTACGACAGCTAAACCAACACGTATCAAGAAATACTCAAAAGATAAATTGACAGTCATGAAGATAGAAGAGAAAACTTTAGATTCCAAAGCACAGCAACCCGAAGAAAATGAAGGTCCTGTTTTCAGCAAAATCAAACTTAAGAAACCGACTCAAAAGCCCCAACAAGCTGCTGCCAAGTCAGTTACTTTGCCAAAAGTCCAACTGAAAAGCCGTATTTCGTACATAAACGATTGGCCGCCTGATATTACAAACCCATCAATAACATTTTTGGGCAGTGTACGACAAAACGGAGAGCTTTCTCGAAATGTTAAAGAAGCAATGAAGCTCAAAAAAAAAGTAATCAAAACTAAAGAATTACCAGACTTAGAAAAAGTCGAACTTGAAAAGCCTGAGCAATTCGAATTCACACCCAAAACAGCAGAATCCTTTGAAACTATAGAGCCATCGAAAGATTCAGATTCTTTATTAGAAGACAAAATAGAAGAACCAATTGCTAAAACACCAGAAGAAATACCACAAAATGAACATGCTGATACAATAGAATCTAATAAAACAAAACTCGAGCCGACAAAGCCTAGTGAAATAAATGGTGACACTAAAAAACACGATAAATTGCCTAAAAAGACGGGTAAAACAAAGAAACCTGATAAATCTATACCATCAAAACATTCTGAAGATATATTTGAAGAAAAACCACTAATAGATGATGAGTTAGAAATAAGCGAACCAGAATCGATCAATCAAACTGATGAAACACAAGAAACAGTATTGGAATCTAAACCTAAAAGAAAACCTAAATTATTGCCTATGAAAATAGAAAGAAAAACACTTGACATGGGTGAAGTTCAACACGCAGAAAGTGTAGACGAAAAACAATTTACAAAACTCAAGTTAAAGAAAACTATAGCAAAGCCCAAAAAAGATGCTACTGTGGCTATTATGCCGAAATTCCAACTTAAGAGTCGAATAAAATACGTAAATGACTGGCCACCAGAAATAACAAAACCCATTATTAACTTCTTGGGAAGCGTTAGACAAAATGGTATTTTGTCTAGGAATGTCAAGGAGGCAGCAAAAATCAAGAAAAAAGTATACAAAGAACCCAAGCTTCCAGAAATTGAAAAAACAGAATTAGAAAAACCAATGTTTGGTTATGAAGACATTGTTGATGCCATAAAAGAAGCAGACTTACCTGAAACAGAACCTGAAACTAAAGAAGAAGAGCCTGAACAGTTTACCATCAAGCCAAGGCGGCCTAGTGTGAAAAAAACAGAAGAAATAAGTGAAGAAGTTACCATTAAGAAAAAATTGAAACCAGTGCGGAAGTCTTCCGTAACTCTTCCTGAAATTACAGAGCCTGAAACAGTAACATTCAGACCAAAAACAACTAAAACTAAAGAAGATGTTGAACAAGAGTTTAATATTCATTTAGATTCTTATGCAGAAGAAGAAATTTCAATGTCAAGTAAAGTAAAACTTAAACCGCAAAGACAACCAACCTTTAGTGAAGAAGCTAATGAAACTTCAATTAAATTTTATGAGGAAGAAGACGGTCCGGACATAGTAGAAATCATTGAAAGCGATGTTGAAGAGAACAATGATGCTACAAATGTTATGTTACCACTTAAGCAAGTTAAGCCAGAAGATAAAATAATTGATGATGACGTCACATCAAACGTTACCATGTCTAGACCTAAAACTCAAGAAGAACCATCAGAAGTCGTTCAGGATGTTAGTTTTAAATTAGATAAGAAACCCAAATACACGGTGGATGATCAAGAAGAAGTCAGTTTTGAAGTCAAACCCCAAAAAGACCAATATTCAACAGAGGAATTGTCTTTGTCCAGTAAAATTAAATTGAAGCCGAAGAAAAAACCTATAATATCGGAAGCTGCCGACGAAACGTCCATCCGACTCACACAAGAAATCGAGGACACTGAAGAACCACAGGAAATAATAGTAAGTGAAGCTGAGTCTGACGAAAATGTACAAATGGTAATTAGACGAAAACCAAAGAAACCTACGTATGAGGTCAGTGAAGTTGAAGAGCTAAGCGTTGAGTTTAAGCCTAAACTGAAAAGAGATGAAGCTATTACTTACCAAGAAGAACAACTTACTATTTCAGCAAAACGAAAACCAAGGAAACCGTCCCAATTACAAGGTATTTACTTTCATCGAATGCTGTTAGGCTGGCTTATCGAGCAAGCTACTAAAATCAGCTTAGCTTTCTCAAAAAATTTACGAAGCGATTACTAATTATGGCCTGAGTTTTAACTATAATCATACAAGAATCGGTCGTTGTCAGTATTAACAAAACATGTAATAGCTGACAGTGTCGTGGCTTGAACATTATGCTTAAGTTCACAAATACTGTAGGATTGAACAAGGACAAGTATACGCTAGAGAGTTTTGGCGGAAAAATCATGTCGCTGCATTAAATTATTTTCCAAAATTTTTTATGAAAGTATTGTAATGCGGCGAAACCTGTATTTCCAAAACTTCGTCAAACATTGTAGTAAACTTGCCACTGCTTATGGCATGACCGCGCTTGACTCTAATGTAGACTTATTTAACTAAAATTTTCACGTATGCTTGAAAATGTGGAAATATTTAACAATGGCGAATGCACAAAATGCTATGCCAAAAACAAAGGAAAAGAACATGTACTTACTCGGACAATTCCGCAATAGCGATATGATAAATATACTTATACTAATTACTTCAATACTTCTTAATATAGATTTATGGTGTTTCTTATAATTCCAGATATTTACATGCTTACTTGCTTATACTCACACAATTACTCGTTAATGTACTCTTATTATATTACATTAAATAGTTTCTACGTTGTTTAACTACCTACAAACAAATTTAAAATAGTATAATATTTTTTACCACAGACATGAATCCCTGTATAAATAAATAAAAGACTTAAAAAAACAGACATGAAATAAAACGTTTATTTTTTAATCGGGTCCGTCCAAAGCATAAATTCGTCCTCATCGGGCAGGTACTTTGTACACCGCTAACACGTTACTGTAGAAATTAACTGACTTGAACGTGTAAATGTGGGCAGGAGGGTCCATAGATACAACTAGTATTGCAATTTTGATGATAAATTTGAGAAAAGAGTAAAGGGGACAATATTCAGTTCTTAAAAATTAAACTAAAAAAAACGCTTTTGTTTATTTGTGTAAAATTGATGTGTAATTTTTTGATATTTGCATTAAAAAATTTACACAGAGATGTTTACTTTTTTATTTTTGCCTGTCAACGATTGAGTTGATTGTTTGAATAGTTTTGGGACAAAATGTCTTGATATTTGTCTGGAAACAGTCAGCTCAGCTAAGCTGTAGTGCTTCTAATAAGTGTACGACTTGCTTCTTTCACCGATCGATTATGGGTAAACGGTTTTCCGCCATTCTAGTAGATTTTATATTTATTTATTGATTTTATTCTGCTACTAACTGCTGCTTTGGCCTACGTCGACTCCATCTGATACCCAACTTATTGAAATAATATTTTTTTTACAGAAGCTGATGTATCGATGAGCATCGCTAGAGAACAAGAATTCCCAGGTATAATATAAGTATAAGATTATTTAGCGCCATCAAACTTTATTCTAGAATTATTCACTGTTTGCTAGGTACTGTTTGGCGGGAGAATATCTGACACTGTGGTGGTACCCTACGACGATAGACTAGACGATATCGTACTAAAGAGACCTACCACCTAGTAAAAGTTAGTTACGTATAGTAAAGTTACTTGTTTTTGCAGAGAGTTTAGCGGATGTGCGCAGCGGAGACACGGTGTTTGCTGTTTATTCCTACGTAGCAGAGACGGACGAGGCCATCAACCTGGTGGAAGGAGAACGCCTCTACATTCTAGGTAAAAGCTACATTAGAATTCTGAACCTAGCGGATTGCTCCGGAAATTTAACTTATTTTTTTAATTCAGAATAGCTTTCAGTTGCATCCTAGTTCCCATTTAGTAGATGAGCTCGTCACATCAGGTGATAAGAGGTCAAACGCCCAGCCTTAAAAAAAATAACACTTATTTAATAAAAATACATTTATTTCAGGATGAGACCAATACGTAACAAATTAAATCTGTACATTATTTAAAAAGTTAACAATTACAATTAGATTAGATTAGATTGTTAGGAAGTTTAAACCGTCATTATAATATAATTAAGCACAATTATAAATATATACTGACACAGAAACACAAAAAGAAACAAAGAAAACTAACACAAAGGTCAATACCTCCCGACAAATAGCGGTACTGAAAAAGCTGCAAATTTTTTTTAATTAAAAATCTTCCCCAATTACGTAACGTAAGCTAGTTTCATTCCAAGCTTGGTGCGTTTTACTAGCTTCGACCTTCATGCCGTCACTTAAAATTAGGTGAGTTGTGGTCAAAAACCTAGCTTGACAACCATACAGAAAACATTAATAATTCCTCTGTATATACCAATTCGAAAATCTGACGCATAAGCGAGTGAAATGAGACTTCTCATTCATACTATTCAATAATAGTAATCCAATGTATGTAGTATTCAGTTGGTTTTGGGTTGGTAACGACACGGCAGTGCTGCATAACCAATGTTTTGTTCCAGATACTACAAACCAAGACTGGTGGTTCGTGCGCAAACATCTCACCGAGGAGAAGGGATGGGTCCCGGCGCAGTACCTGATGGACGAAAACAATTACACTCTGTATTTGCAAAAGAAATTGAACGAGAAAATTGACAAGCTGCCCGTGTTCGAAAGTATGTATCTACTCTATGTATGTATGTATGTTTACTTAATTGACTTTGCATTTATATGAAAACTAGCTCCGCCCCGCGGTGTTACCCGCTACGTGTTTTCATGAAAGAGTAATAAACATCCATCCATCCAAACTTTTACATTTATAATATTAGTGGGATTATACTATTGTTACCTAAAGCGATCACTGACATTCCAAACAATGCCCAATTTAAATCAAAAAGTGGTTAATAGACGAAGTGTTTCAAGATATGTATGAATTTACAAATAAGGACGTTTCCAACGAGATGACAAAGTCGTGTCATCAGTTTTCCTTTTTATGGGAAAACAAATGACATAACTTTGCATGAACACCTAGCATAATATTTAATTGTATCTGTAAATTAATAAATATTTCTGAATCGTAATCTAAAAAATTATAGCTTAGTTAAAGAAAGAAATAAAAATTTGTCATATGTTATTGTTACAACACCACACTAGGCTATATAAAACAAAAGACGACATATTTAGATAATAACAATAAAAATTTAAAAAGCTGTGGCTTATGACAAGAAAGCGTAGTAAAGTCCTAAACGTAATTTAAATGTTTTGGCATTCTGATAAATAACTGGACCATCAAAGGTTTCCAAAGACAGAAAGAGAATGGCTGAACAATTACGTTTAATAAACATAAATGTGTATCAGATCGCACGTTTAAACAGAGGCGGCAGTTATACTTTTCTTCTATTTTGCCATCGAACTGACTTATTTCAAAACATTTTCAGAACCATCGTCCGAAGAGCAAGCAGTGGCACCAATATTCGTCGAGAAGCTGCGACCAAAGCACACCCCAGATGGTTCAACAGTGCAGTTCGAATGCCAGGTGGAAGGGCACCCGCGTCCCCAAATTACCTGGTTCCGGCAGACCGCCATCATCAAGCCCTCACAGGACTTCCAAATGTATTACGACGACGACAACGTGGCCACGCTGGTCATTCGAGAGGTGTTCCCGGAAGACGCCGGCACATTCACTTGCGTAGCAAAGAACGCAGCTGGCTTCGCGTCCAGCACCACAGAGCTCATCGTAGAAGCGCCGCTGTCTGACCACGGCTCGGAAATGACCGTGCTCTCAAGAAAGAGCCTTTCGCGAGAGTCTTCGTTGGCTGACATATTAGAGGGCATTCCTCCGACGTTCTCTAAGCGACCGAAAGCGCAGTACGTGGACGAAGGTTCGCAGATATTCCTCGAGTGCCGGTTGGTCGCTATACCGGAGCCTGACATTGCTTGGTTCTTTAAGGGCGAGGAAATCATGCCCGATGAGAACGTGTCTATAGCCACCGAGTCTGATATGCATATGTACTGCAGCGTGCTTAAGATATCTGACGTAAAGAAGTTCCAGGAAGGCACATATACCGTGCTAGCTGTGAACAGGGAGGGCGAAGCGAGCCTGCCTATCGTGTTGAAGATAAAGACGGCTCAGAAGGAGAAGCCACAAGTAATTGAGCCACTGAAGAGCATGACCATCCGCGAGGGCGAAAGCGTGGTGCTGTCTGCGCAAGTTGTCGGCAACCCAGCGCCCAGCGTGTCTTGGTTCAAAGACAACAAGCCAGTGAAGGCGCCTTCCACCAAGGCCGACGGAGACACGCACACTGTGACCATCGTCAAGCCCAAGAAGGGAACCCACGATGGCGTTTACACGCTCAAGGCGGTCAACTCTGAAGGCACTGCTCAAACCAGCTCTGTTATCACTATTGAAGGTAAATACTTAAAATTTTATTTACTTGCCAATGTACACATTATACTGCCAGAATTTTATTGGATTTATTTCCAAAAATTAAATCTTAGTTATATAAAATAACTTGCTATATCAGCAAAGCAGACATTGATCAACCTATTTCGTGCTATGTATCTCATTCGTTAGTAGCTTGCTCTGATTCCCATCCATGGCAAGAACGCGTTCAAAATGTATGTTAAGGATGTATTTACAAAAAATGTATTCAATCGCTTATTTGATTTCTATTGTACAAGCTTTGCTTAATTTGGAGATGACGTTATTTTAAAATGTCATCTAATATTTATTTGTAAAAACTAATCGTCGATAAATTAATTGTTAAGCAGATAAAGTCACTCAAGCGTGCTGCTTGTTTCAGAACCTACCGAGGAAAATGCTGAACCGCCGCTATTCATACATAGATTCCAAGAAATAACTGTCAAAGAGAATGGTACTATTAAGTTACATGCAAAGGTCACCGGAAATCCTGTCCCGTCTATAACCTGGTACAGGAACAATCAAATAATCACACCCTCGGAGACTGTGACCCAGAACTTTGACGGTGAGAATATCGAGCTGATTATAAATGAAGTTGATTCTGAAATCGATTCCGGAGACTACAAATGCGTGGCCTCAAACAGCGCAGGCAAGGCATCACATGGTGCCAAAGTCACCATTGACGTTGACAAGGTCACCTTTGTCAAGAAACTTAAGAAGTCCTACGAAGTGGAGGAAGGCAAGACGGTCATACTGGAATGTCACACCTCACACACCGTCTCTACCAAATGGTATCACAAAGACAAAGAGGTGAGCGGTATGGATCATAGGGAAATCATACAAGAAGGACGCGTACATAAACTGAGAATCAAGAAGAGTAAACTTACAGACGTCGGAGTTATCAAGTGCGTAGTTAAAGATCAAGAAACGAGCTCGAAATTGACCGTGACCGAAACCATTCCAGAGTTCATCCGCAAACTCCAGGACTTCGAAGTGAAGGAGAGGGACGTAGCGATCCTGGAAGTGGAAGTCAATTCAGAAACGGCGGACGTGTCTTGGGTTAAAGATGGGGAACAAATCAAGCCTAAGAAGAATAAGTATGAGATCGAGAAACGCGGTCACATCCGCAAGCTGTACATTAGAAACACTTCAGTGCACGATGAAGGGGAGTACGCGTGTATGTTACGCGACGACTCATGCACGGCCGAGGTGACCGTTGTGGAGCTGCCGCCCGAGATAATCTCGCGCCTCCGTGACCAACGCGTCAACAAAGGCAGCAAGGCCACCTTCGAGATAGAGTTAACCAAAGGAGACGCGCTCGTACAGTGGTTCAAGGACGGCACCGAGATCCAGTTCTCCAACCACATCCAGCTCACAATTGATGGCAAGAAACAGAAGCTAAAGATTTACGATTGTATTCCTGAGGACGTGGGTGAATACGCTTGTGAGGTGGGAACCGACCGATGCGCAGCGAAACTGATCGTGGACGAGCCCTCCGTCGAGTTCACACTGCGTCTGCCCGAGACGATCACGGTGCCGGCTTATACCGACGCCTACCTCACTGTGGAGATCCCTGACGAGACGCAACAAGTCACTTGGTTCAAGAAGAAGACGCTGATTGAAGACTCGGACAAGTTCACGCTCATCACCGACGGCACTAAGCGCACTCTTATCATTCGCAACTGCAAAGAGGAGGATCAGACGGAATATTCGTGCTGCCTCCTTGATGCTAAATGCTCCTCTAAGCTGAAGGTGGAAGGTAAGTAAAATATTTTTTTATTTCTAGGTTTTATAGGCTTCATAAATGTTGATGTACATATTGACAAAATCATCTTTTCGCAGTGATAGAATTCGCTCCAAGGATTATCGACTTTGACAGCGAATACAGAGTGAAGAGAGGTAACGACGTTACCATATACGTGCAGTACGAGGCCAATCCCCAGCCTAACGACGAGTGGGTGGTCAACTCGAAAATTATAAAGAAATCTAAGCACACTAAGCCGACCATCGATTCTAAGTCGGCCAGTCTTACTATCAAGAAGGTAGAGAACGTTGACGCCGGCACCTACAGGCTACGGCTGGAGAACAACTGCGGCGAAGCAGTCACCGACATTACCGTTACTGTTTTGGGTAAGTACTCACCATATCACTCCATCTGACTTTGGTTTCTTAATTGTGAAATACATCATGTTATTGGTCATATTACAGATATTCCTGGAGCACCAGGAAAGCCTTCAGTGCTAGAGACGGACGATACCTCTGCGAACGTTTGCTGGGATGAACCTCGTGACGCCGGCAATTCGATAATTGTTTCATATATTCTCGAGTACCAGGAAATCAACACCACCGAGTAAGTTTCATGTAGAACCTACAGATCATTTCTATTTTATTGTTCCACAGGGATTTGAACTATGAAATCCATATTTGTGTGCACCGTGACAATGAACTGTTAAGAGCAAGCATGGCGCTTAATGTCCGGTGAAAACTTATTGATGTTATTGGAGGAAGGTAATCTAGTTCGACACTGAGATTCCTTATTTGCTTTGCAGATGGACGTCAATAGAAAACATCACAAAGACCCAGTATAATGTCAAGAGCTTGAAGACGCGGTCTTCGTACAGATTCCGAGTGTTTGCGGTAAATGAGGTCGGCGTAAGCGAGGCCTCTGAAGTGTCTGAGTATATTAAGATCGAAAAGGTGACGGCGACACACGCGCCTACAGTGGAAAAGCCGCTCAGGGATACTGTGGGAGCACCTGGTGAAGACATTGAGCTTACATGTATATTCGGCGGCGTGCCACAGCCAAAGGTTGTGTGGCACAAGGACGGAAAGATTTTGAAGACCGCTAAGGCGACGTATGTGAACCGAGTAGCCACACTCATCGTCTCCGCGTCGATCTCAACCGAGGGCACTTACAAGTGCGTGGCGACCAACGAGCACGGCCAGGCGAACACCTCGTGCACCGTTGAAGTCCAACTGAAGCCTACCATCACTATCGCTGAAGAAGAAATTAACCAGAAACATAAAGTGGGAGATGACTGGTCGGTCACGGCCACGGTAGATGGTATTCCAGAACCCGTCATCTCCTGGTACAGAAACGGAACCAAAATCGACAAATCGAAAGAGATCGAGATAATCACAGAGAAGAATGTTAGTGTTATCAGAATTTCTAAATTAAAGAGATCGCACACCAACAAATATACGATCGAAGCGACCAATAAGGCTGCTACCAAGTCTGTGGAATTATCACTTAAAGTTTACGGTAAGTTTTTTGTAGAATACCAGCAATAGTTTTAGTATACGGGTTCTAGTGTGTGACTATAACATATATTATATCTCGTAGACAAGCCAAGCCCGCCCGAGGGGCCGGTGGTGATGCGCGAGATCAGCCGGGAGTCTGTGACCATTGAGTGGAAGCCCCCGCTCGACGACGGAGGCCTCCAGCTCACCAAATACGCCATCGAGAAGCAGGACGAAGGTCGCTGGGTGAAGGTAATAACACAATTAGTGAAGTGAATATCAATTTTTTTTTAAAATGCCTGAATCCATTTATTTCCAACTGGCAAGCTCGACTTCTTCACTCAAGTTGCAATTTTAGTCCATGTATGAGTATTAAAGTACTCCGGTTTTGCTACTATATTCGTACTATTCTCGCTGAAGAAAATCACGTTGTTCTCCCAATGTTATGTAGCTTTAAGTGAATCTCCTTACAAAAACACATCCTGTTCTATTTATCCCGATCTATCGTAAGTATAGATCTGAATATTAAAATACGTCTCAGGGATGGTGGTAATTAATGTCCATTTTTTTATGCAAAAGTAATGAGACGAGCGAGTTGCTCTCCTGGTATTAAGAGATAACGCCTGTCCATGACCATTGCTGCGATACACAGAACTATGAGTTAAAAAAACACGGTTTCGCTGCTTAGGCACTCATTACTTTGAGACTTTCGATGTTTAGTCTCAACAGCTCTGTAATTTCGCTAGCTGCAGTAGGTACCTACCCTTCTAAACGGAACACAGTGATGTTTGCACAGTACTGTTTGGAGGCAGAATATCTGCTATGGTGCCTACCTAGACGATCTCCTGCCAAGGAGATCTACTACCAAGTAAATTCATGCTTCAGTGTCAAAAAGAATACTGTAACGGCATACGCTGTTTTGTGTTATACAGGTGGCGGACGTAGACAAAGACATCGACTCTTACTGCATCCAGCGGCTGAACGACCACACGCAGTACATGTTCCGAGTGATGGCGCAGAACCCGATCGGCCTCTCGGAGGCGCTCGAGAGCGAACCCATCGTTATCAAGACTGCACTCGGTAATGATCTTCGTCAACATCCAACGCTTATAAAACCGTTTTGCACTATAGTAGTTCTCTGCTGGACAGTGGACATGCCTTGTCTGAGTTGGCCGATTTCGTCTTGTTCAAGAATCATTTTAACGATGATTATAGCTCAGTGGTTAGCGCAGTCCGTTCATACGCTGAAGAACATGGGCTGAAACCCCAACAATCAGCTTAAGCTGATGGTGAAGGAAAGCATCATAAGGTAATTGTAGCATGGTGGTAAAGAACTTCCTAGTACACGACTCGCTAGTTCCTTTCCAGCTGGGTGTGTTTACTACAACGTCACTTAACATCAGGTGAGCTGTGGTGGAAACACCTAGCCTGCCAACAATTATTATGAATATTTATAAAAATAATTTAATACTTTTAAGTAGCATTTACCCGACCTAAATATGTGAGAAGTATATATGTATTACTCGAAATAAGTAGTATATATAATTTTCAATATACTCGTAACTATGTACAAGATGAAATATCTTAAATTAATACTATTTACTTATTTATACAAAAAAAAAACTTACAAAAAAAGTCTGTCAGAGGTGGGATGTGTGGCCAGAATACTGGCAGCATTGCAACACTGGATGGCAATGCTAAGCTTTTGACCAAAGTAAATACCAGCATTCTGGTCACCTGAAGCCTCCTCTAAACGTTAGATAATTTTAAAATATCTTGTACGTTTGATGTAATACGTATTACGCTTACTGTTAAAGTACATTTGATGTTATATTACGCTTGACGTTCTATATTTTCGCAGACGTTCCTTCGCCACCGCTTGGACCGTTGGGTCTGTACGGTATCGACGGTGACTCGGTCACCGTCACATGGTACCCCTCGGAGAAGAACGGCGGCTCGCCCATACTCGACTACAGCGTTGAGATACAAGAGGCAAGTACTGCAATCTATTTCAATAATATAATTTCAAAGTATAACTTACCATCAAGCCATTTTCAATATTCGCAATGTTCCACACAGCTTGCTTACATGGAGCGCGCGGGATTGTCACAATAAAATATGAATTTGATTACTAGCTGACTCGACAGACGTCCTGTCAACTATAAATATTGAATACTAGCGGACGTCTTACGGTTTCACCCGCGCAGTTCCTGTCCACAGAGATAAAAACTAGTCTATGTCACCCGGCGATAGTGTAGCTTCCCGGTGAAAGAATTTTTGAAATCGGCCCATTCGGAGCCTTTTCAATACAAACAAACACATAAAAAAGATAGATAGATAGACTAACGACTGACAGTTATGTCAAACTCCATAAGGTTACATTAGAAAAGTTAATATGGTCGTTAAAATTTCTAATTTTCTGCGCAACTTTCTTAATTTGTCCTTTCTCAAGAACCTTCTCCTGACAATAACAAACACAATGAAAAAAGAATTAACATAATCGATCCAGACGTTCACGTGTGATGCCGTGACCAAAGGAAACAGGGATTCATTTAGATATATAATATTGACATATTATAATTTACAATAATTATGTTATAATACTTATGACCATAATTTTATTATATTAATTTAAATGTTACCAGTGTAGCGTTGAACATTGTTTTGTTACTCAAACTTGTGGTTTTTGCTGCAATGGACAGAGGTTATTTCTCACCGTCAGTGAAGAGTTTCGTTCGCCTGATTATGACTTAAGACAAAATTAAATGTTATGTGACACAGGAGGGCGGCGAGTGGCGACTGGCTGCGACTGTGAACAGCACGTCGGCGCGCATCAGCCAACTGCGCGCCACCGCCACTTACAAGTTCCGCATCTGCGCACGCAACGAGATCGGCATCAGTCTACCTTACATCTCCGACGAGACCGTCACCATTGGGAAAACGCTGTGTAAGTTATACTTTATCGTTGTGATGAAAATAACGTATACACACACTTTTATGTCGTAGTACAAAGGTCTTATCCATTATATGCCTTTTGCTCGAGTCAATACTTCGAACAGACTTCTTTAATATAATAATTGAACGAACGTGGCATATATTTGTCGTCTTTTTTATGGTTGACATGCTAGGTGTTTGACTACAGCTCACTTGATGTTAAGTGTTCCATCCTCGGCCACACCGTCGCTTTCCATTAGGCGAGTTGGTGGCCAAACGTAGATCTATTTAAAGTAAAAAAAAAAATAAAAAAAAGTGACAGTGTCGTCAAAAATGGTAAAGCACTTAGCCTGGGATGGAGCTGGCTCTCAAGTACCGGAACACACCGTTAGATGCTTGGCGGCAGATTCTCAACTTGAAGCTAGTCAGCCGAATAATAGAAAATACCCTGCCACCACGAGTTTCCTTTAGTTGTTTTTATTATTTACGTTTGAAGAAATCGAAGCCGAAGACAGTCGAACTAGATGCTATATTAGTTAATATACCACTGCATCTCTCGAGTGATGATTGAATACCTTTCAAAGATATAATTATGATATGTACTTAATTAATGAAACGTGTATATTCCAGCGGCGCCTTCGCCCCCGCGCAGCGTGGTGGTATATGAGATCACGTCGCGGTCGGTGACGCTGCAGTGGCAAGCGCCGGAGAGCGATGGCGGCAGCGTTGTCACCAGTAAGTAACCTCCCACTACCCACATGGAATTGTATACTAGTACATCATCCCAAGAGGCCTATGCTCAGCAGTGAACGATTAAGAGCTGACGATGATGGTGATATCATCCCGTACTAAAACTACGGTACTAAACGGTAAGTTTTTTTGACGCCAACAAATAATCACAAATAATATGACATATACAAATAATAATTTTTATGTGATTATTTTTTTAGTGTTCTCTTGTATTTTGTTAAATTTAATAATCAAGTCCAATCATATTATGGCCTATTTATTTATAATTTAGCTATCATCGTTGCAAAAGTATTAACTCGTAATGTGCCTGCCACAGACTACATAATCGAGTACCGCACGGAACGCGCCAAGTCGTGGACGAAGGCGGTGACGGTGGGCGGCGGCGCGCGGCAGCACTGCCTGGAAAACTTGAAGGAGAAGGACGAGCTGGTGTTCAGGGTGTCGGCGGAGAACGTGGTCGGGGTCAGCCTGCCCACCGAGACCGGCCCTGTGCGCCTCGAGAAACATGCCAGTGAGTACATTGCCATCGTCATTGTACAGGGTTACACATTTTTTTCATAAAGTTGACAGGCTAGTTGTTTAACTATAGTTCATATGATGCTGACGTTGTGGTCGAAGATAGTAAACACAGCTAGCTTGGAATGGAACTGACCCTCAATTTGTAGTCAGCCAGCCGAGTACCTACTAGAAAGTACTCTACCACCTTGCTATGGTTTCATTACGATGTTTTCCTTCGCCGGCAGCTCGAAAAGCTTCCAAGTTCATTATGTTCATGCGTGAAATTCGGAATGTTATCATTAAAACACTTTTTTTATATATTGGATAGGTTAGCGTTTGACCACATCCTGCCTGATGTTAAGCAACGATGCGTTCTAGGGTGGAACACTCTTACATCTATAACCACTAAAAACACAAGTTTTGGAAAGTAATACATACAATTTAAAGAATATGATTTTTTAGCGTTCTTGCAAAAAGTAGTATATGTGCAGAGTATCTGGGGGCACGGCCAAGTCGAGTAAAAATTGTATATTTACATTGAGTTAAAGAAATTTGATATCTTTAAAGAAATTTGACATCTTGACGTTTGACGTATGGGAGGTAACAAGGTGGAGGCAGAGCGTCATATAACGTAACGTTTGTCTGTACAGCTGTGCCGTCCCCGCCGACCGGTCCTCTAGAGATCCGGTGCATGGGCGGCAACGTGGTGACCAGCGCCTGGGGCACGCCCGAATGGGACGGCGGCGCCCCACTGCTGGGATACAACGTCGCCATCCGAGACGTTACCAAGACCATGTGGATGGAGGTACGCAAATGGAGACGCTTATAAACACACGACTTATTAGTGAACAAGCAACAAATGCTTTAATTAATTATTATTGAATACTTGGCAGATATCAAAAAATTGTAAAAGGTTTCCAAAAACTTATTTGTTTTGAACCATTTAACCATTGAGTAACAGTAGGACTATTTCGTTTACCTAGTAGATATATCAAGGTTACTGAATCCCCAATTATGACCTTACTTAGAAACGTTGCTTAAAGTTAAACAATGATTAGAATGCTCTGTTAATTTCTAGCTGACAAGAAACGATACAGGCTACTTTAAGGATAGATTAAATTTCAACAACGGATTACGGCGAAAGAGGGGTATACGCATACGTATAAAGGGAACATTCGAGAGAATTGCTTCGTATTGTATAAGTACTGACTCGTGTCATTGTGTGCGTGCAGGTGGGGCGCGTGGACGCACACACTCTCAAGTTCAGCGTGCGCGACCTGGGCGAGCACCACACATACATGCTTCGCATCTACGCACGCAACGAGATCGGCCTCTCAGAGCCGCTCGAGTCGGACGAACCCTTCAAAGTCATTCCGGGAGAAGGTCAGTACCTACCGCTACACATAAGTAATGACTACCGGTCATCTTCATCCATCGAGCTATTCTTCGGAATACTTTCTAGTTTGGGATGTTTAGATGGCACCACTCTCAGTACGTATTTTGGACTATCTTGCCTTTACGTAGTAGTGTAGCATCAAATCGTTAGATGGCGTTTTTCTTTCGCCGCTCCATACTTTTGGTTGTTACTGAAGTCGCACTACTTTTGTTTTTGTTGACTCTCACTTGACGCCAAACAAAGTATTGTTTATTTAATGTTTCCAATAAAAAGTATATAAAAAGACGGCACTTTGTTAGTTCTGAGTAGTAGTACCTAGTAAGTAATGAGCGCCAGAGCAACGATGCCCTGTACTTTGTTTTGCTGCTCAAAGTTCTGTGTATTGCTGCTATGGTAGGCATGCGTTATCTCTTACCATCAGGAGAGCATCTCGTTCGTCTCATTACACAGCATTTAAAAAAACGTTCAAGCTTCTCCTTACATATTGACAGCCCTGTTGCTTCATTGGTAGAATGTCTGCTTTTGTGAGCGTGTGAAGGCCGTGGGTTCGATTCCCACCCAGGACAAACTTTGTGGTATAAACAAATGTTAGTTTTGTGTCTGGGTGTTCTTTATTTATTATAAGTATGTATTTACAAAAAAAAAAGTATTTAAGTTATCTATCAGTTATCTGACTTCCTTAGTACAAGCTTTGCTTAGTTTGGGGTCAGGTGGCGCTGTGTGTACTGTCATACGATGTATTTTTTAAATTGTATGTGTACTTATTGCTGTATTGATTCTCAAATTGGGTTGATGAAGTAGTAGAAGTAATGAAACGGTCACGTGTTTGTGTAGAATCGCAAGCGGACGAGGAGGTGTCGCGCGCGACCGAGGCGACGGAGCCGACCTCCTTCAGCACGCAGACGACGACCTCGTGGCTGCGGGACCACAACATGGACGCGGACATCCGGTCGTACGCGCGCGGCTCGCTCCTGCGCCGGGACGAGTACTTCTTCCGGATATGGCACTACGCCAAGCAGCTGTTCAAGTGACGGCCCGCCGCGCCAGCGCATCTCTCACTGTGATATTTTACGATCTAGGACCCGGATAGACTTCGGGCGGCGCGACCGCCCCTTTTCTACGATTTTTTTTTTCATGTTTATATTTTAGATTATTTATTTTATTTATTTAAAAAACATGCTTTTGAGTCTCATTCAATAAAAATGGGAGACGTATTAAATATAGGTGCATACATATTTATTCGACAAATTGAATGAGGCTCAAATGCATTTTCGGATAACGAAATTAAATTATTCATTATACTTAGCAATATGAAAACGTTTTACTTGATCTAGTTTCCTGTTAGTACATATTGAAATAGCGCTGAAACACGAAAAGCACTACCTACCTATTTTAAAGCCAGTTCTCAACTTAATTAAGGTAACTTAACTAAATTTTAAGTCGTTTATCGTTTTTTTTTTATGGTTGACAGGCTAGTTGTTTTGACCACAGCTCACCTGATGTTAAGTGAAGGTGTGGTCGAAGATGGTAAAGCACGCCTAGCCTGGAATGGAACTGGCTCTCAAGTGTTCGTTATTTGGTATGTGGCGGTAGACATCTAGCTTGTTAACTATGAGGTAGTTGTGTTAAACGTATTATTGACTAGCTGCACCCCGCGGTGTTACCCGCTACTTTCGGGATAAAAAGTAACCTACGTTCTATCAAGGGTATCAGCTACCTCCATACCAAATTTCACCCAAATCCGTTCAGTAGTTTTTGCGTGAAAGAGTAACAAACATCCATCCATCCAAACTTTCACATTTATAATATTAGTGGAATTAAATAGATGTGAAATAAGGTAAGTAAATGCGCATTTAGGTTGCCTGGGTTGGTACAACTGCAGTAGTAAATATTGTGCTGCCAAGCAGTAGTGCTTAAACATAACTGCTACGATTTGAAGGGTACTGCAGCACCATTACAGAGCTATTGAGACTAACCATCGAATGTCTTATAGTAATGAGTACCAAGGCAGTGTTGGTGAGTACCAACTTTCTGGTTACAGCTGCAATGGTTAGGCGTTATCGCATACCATTAAGAGAGCGTCTTATTCGTCGCCGTCGCAGGGTAGTATGACCTAAACTAACCACGTGGCAGACATTTTTAAATGAAACACCAAGTATTATTTAAGTACTTATTTATTTAATTCAATATCAAAGATTCAATTTACCACCAGTGTTAATAAAATGAATACTTACTACTTAACATCACCTAAATACTAAGATCATACAAGATAAACATTAGACTTTATAATATTTCAGCTAAAGTGGGCCGGTACAGTCGCACATAGAATTAACCAATCGAGTCGCGGACTATTTGGTACTAGTATATAAATTAGAACCAACGTACGAACGATATTTTAATAAAAATTTGAATCTAAAGTATATCTTATTTGAGGCAGCCTCTTAATGACGATTCCGGCGACCTGCGAACAGAAGCAACTTATGTTAGACTTCAGAAACTTGTTACAACTTTTCTAGGTGGGTACCTCTTAGGTAGTAGGGCAACGGCGTTTAATTGGTGAAATGGGAGACGATAAACAAAGGGCAATAAAGAGAAACAAACAGTCGAATTGAAAACCTCCTCCTTTTTTGAGTCGGTAAAAAAAAGAGACTATACTTTGGATTTAATTCATTTTTAATTCACGAAAAAAAATTAAACAAAGAAATGTCATTTTATATAATGTCAAAATGCAATTAAAAGGGTAATAAACGTAATATTATAAGTATTCAAAAAAAAAAGATCAAAAATTCTATCAGTTATCTGACTTCCATAGTACAAGCTTTACTCAGATGGCGCTGTGTGTAAGTAGACCTGCGAAATTTATTATTAGTAACAAAATAACAGGCACAGGCAGAAATAGATACGAGTCCAAGAAATTGAACACGAAAATACAAAACGTCGAAAAAGTTTTAACAACTTTTTCGTTGCACCCAGCAATGCTACCAGTTCAAAATATTAAAATCAACCATGTCATTAAACATATATTTATTTATTTCTGTAACAAATACAATGAGTAAAAATATATTGTTTATCACGTATTATTTTTCAACTGTATAAGTTTTTATGCTAAGGATACATCCTGGCAACTTTTAGGTGTAGTGCATAGCTGTGACTTGGGCTCAATGAGCTTATGCCTATACGGATATCTCGTGTTAGGCCTCATGGCGAACAGACGTGCGGGAGGCTTACCCTTGTCTTTGGCGGTCTTAGTCTGTTTGTTCTTGTTGCACTTCTTGGTGAGGCGCTTGCTTTTGTCGCATGTGGGATCGCTGTTCGGCTTCAGTGCATCGGTGCGCGACATCTCGCCGTTTGCGTTGCATTCACTCCACGATGACTTCTCGTACCGGCACGCTTTGTACCATAATCAAAAATCAAATTCAACCTTTCATGATTTGCATACAAAAAAATCTCTTGACGTCTACTGAACCTAAACCAACCCCAACTTTATACCCAAACTTTACTTTACTTGGTGGTACTCCTTAGCAGGACGTCGCCTAGGTAGGTACCACCGCAGTACCAGTTATTCTGCCGCTAAGCAGTAGTGTGTAAACATTATTGTGTTTCGGTTTGAAGGGTACTGCAGCTAGCGAAATTACTGGGCTGTTGAGACTAACCATCGAAAGTCTCAAAGTAATGAGCGCCAAAGCAGTGATGCCCTGGACTTTGTTTTGTGTATCGTTGCAATGGTCATGGACAGGCGTTATCTCTTACCATCAGGAGAGCGTCTCGTTCGTCTCATTACTTCTTACATAAAAAAAAAAAACTACGGGTCCCAACAGCCCTGTAATTTCGCTGCAAGTACCCATCAAACCGGAATACAGTTGGTACATACTTGATAGATGATGATGGACGATAATAGTTCTTGTGTCATTGTGCTCTATTATTTGTACTTTGTTTACTTAGATATGTATTTCTTGTAAACTGTACTAGCCATTCTTATCTTATTATTATCATTAATTAGCATGGGAACGAGAAGACGGTATGATAAATGTTGTACCTATCATTAAATTTCAATTTGTAAAATATTGTCAGTTCAAAGCTTATGCCCAACAATGGGGGACCCCTTAGACTAACCATAATTATCGATTGTCTTGTTATCGAATGTACGCATTCCCTGATCGTGAAGTAAAAAAGTATGAAGTTGTGTTAGGTGTATAAAATATAGAGAAACAAATGTTAGGTCATCATCTCGCTTGGGTTAAATAATAACTACGTGGTTTGGTAAGGGCAGTGGAAAACAATCCATTTACTGGGATTTTATCTAATAACTACCTATTTCCAACAGTGAATGTTTAACTAGGTTACTTATTTATCTTTCAAGTTAGTGAAGTGACGTGTTACCCTTTTTGCACTTCTTCTGTATAGTCTTGACGCTCTCGCAGTTGGCGGGGTCTCCCTTCTTGAGCGTCAGCTTGCGTGAGCGGAAGTTGGTCGCAGAGTCGCATTCGCTCCAAGAGCCGCGCACGTAGCGACACGTCTCTGTAAGACATTTGACACGAAAAATTGTACACAAGGAATAAAGGAGGTAGCTCAAGCTTAATGTTGGAATTTATACCCACATCCTTCAGCGTGTGAACCGACCACTCTAACCATTGAATTGTCATTATTTTTTTAGCTGTATCAATGCAGTCCCACTGTTGGGCGCGGCTTTCTTTGTGAAAGGGATAATAAACTAAAGTACTTATATGGCTAATTAAAAAATGAAACCTCTAAAGTCGTAAAAAATATAGGGATCGCGAAGACACAATTCGGGGTGAATAACTATTTAACCTTGTGACATTTTTAAACTTTCGCAATTTGAGCACAAAATACTTTGAAATTAGTTTTATTTATTTATGTACCTCGACGTTTCGGTCATGTTGCAATAGTCGTGGTCACGAACGGCCTGGATAGTACGAGTCGACTCGATGAGAAAATGAGGGGTTTGTGATCTCCTAGCTTATACTGTATCAGCAGACTGTTCTGAAATTACGCTGCGAAACGAGCATTGCCTATGACAGGATAACACAACGCTATCAACTTAGGTTGATAGCGTTGATAGCGTCCATCTCCTCTATTACAGTTGTGAAGCTACATAATTATATTTATCCTAAATCTATGGTGAAATGAAGCAACCTTTGGTAATTTAGGTGTGCAGATGAGCCAGCGCTGCCGCCGCCGCGCCGTGCAGTGTCGCGACACCGTCGTTTATTTCTGGATCACATGTACCTACTACATATGATCACCTACTACAGCTGGATCTGCTTGCACATCCACAAATAACAAACCTAAAAGACCTCAGCATCGCGAGCAAGAGCAACGCCTCGTTTTGATGGCATGCGATTCCTCGTGTGCTTTTGTATTCTAATATTCTAAAATTATAAATGATAAGTTCCACATGATTTTCTGTTGTCATAACCATCATCGTCTGGAAGAGGTCGCTCTAAGCGATAAGACCGCCACTTGTGACGCTTGCACATAAGATTCTTTTGTTTTCTGTACTTTTTTCGAGTTTTGGTGTGTACAATAAAGTGTTTCTACCTATATCTATCTATCGTCATCGTACTCACTTATTTTCATTTTACATTTCAAATATTTGAATTTCTCGGCTTCAAAACCCATGTGGTTATTCAGTTCGCTCGTAGAGCCCACAATGCGACGGCGATTCCCCGGCAAATTTCTACATCATGTACACTATGCAAGCGTTCAAAACTCGACTTAGGTTAGAATGCATTCATAATGTAGAATATGTTCCAAAACCAACTGGGCGTTTCAAAATTAAATGAATAATCGATAGAACAACGTGCGCTGGATGCTAAGCACTTCTTTTTAAGCGTAATATAAATTATGAATTTTGACGCCCCCTGAAGCTGCCGTCAGGGGTACGTGCCCCGATTTGCCCCTCTCTAGATCCCGGGCTGGTGATTTCCTCCCAAGAACTCATCTTCCATTATGGTTGTTGATGTTAGTTCTGCAGCAGATATAGCCACCCTACTCCCATTTTAGTGTATTAATACACTGAACAATGTTGGTGACTCTGGCGAATAACTTCTTTGTTTTCTTTTTATAGGTATTTTCTAGGCATCCATCTTCGGCCATATAGTCACTTTCCACCAGGTGAGATCGTGGCCAAACGCATGCCTAGTCCAATGCAAAAAAAAACTTCGTTCCGTCATTTTCTTCGTTCTTTTTATTGAAAAATATAATACTAACTTCTATGGCTCAGTGGTGGCGTGTTAGAATAACGTCAGGTTCCGATTCCCGGTCAAGCTAATGTTTGAATGTAAAAAATTGAATACTTTCTCTATGTACATGCAGAAAATGCACTTATACTTATAAAATAGTGTCAGTAAATGCATACTCGAAATGTCAGGTAAAACAAGTCGTATTTATACTGCTGTTAGTGTATTCCCGGTGATTTCCCAGTAGAGTTTCGAGTGATATTGGCTCATTATTTAGTCAGCGACTCGGGCTGGGAACAGCGATCGACCGACTTATCTATGACGGCTACTTGATGTATCGACCGACGACGGGTCGCAGCGATCGGTCGACCTGCCTACAAATTTCTTTCATAAAGACTTAAAGAAATAAACTTAATTTTGGGTATGAAATTTAAGATTATTTAAGTAACAGTGTGGTCGACGATGTGTGGTAGATACACGCCTGGGCCGCGGAAGGCTGAATCAATTGAATTCAAAATTTTATTGACAAGTTTAAAAAAATAGACAAAATCGATCTTAAATCTAAGGATAAATAATACTAATAAAATTTTAGACTTTTATTTACTATTGGGATTTTTTTATAATTGACAATGCCTAAGGTATTGCAGGTATCCATAAGCGGCGGTGACCACTTACCATCAAGTGCTCTGTCGTTTGTTTGCCACTTTTTCACATAAAAAAACACTTAGGTACCTATTATGAAGAAGGGCCAAACTACCGCTGGACCACTTTATTGTAAATGGTCACCGCCACATGTGGCCATTTACCATTAATATGGTGCTTTTACTGTCCAAAGAAGTGTACACATATTTTATAAATTTTTTTTAACGTATTAGTTTTCCAGGATCTCCCTTTTGTTCTTAATCTGTATCGTGTTTTCCATTCTTGCTTGTCTGGATGATATTGCTCTTAGCGATAAGGCCGCCACTTGTGACACTAGCTCATCAGATGCTTTCATTTTCTGTCTTTCTTTTCTATTTTTGTGTGCACAAGCTTTAAATCTATCTACACACTCTGGACGGTTTTCATGGTTCTGTAGCTAAAGTATGTGCAGCGAGACTCTATTAAGAAGCTAAGGTACAAGTAATAAGAAATTAAAAGAAGAAGAGGAGAAAACCAACGAAGAAAATCTATAATTTATCTTTGTTGTAGTATTAATATGATAATATTAATACTACAACAAAGATAAATTACATTGAGATTGAAGTTACGTTTCTTAGAGTACAAGATATTGTACTCTAAGAAACGTAAAACTTGAAACGTAACTTCGTTAAACTGTAAAGTTGCACTATAGGTTCTTAAGTTTACCACAGACTTAGAAGTATATACACGTCATTAATAAATTCGGTCAAGTATGAGTCGGTTCCGTGCTACCACACATAATAGTGCAGTTTTCCGGTAAACACTTATAATGTTTACCGAAAAGGTTGAAAAGCATATTGGCAAATATGTTTACTCCGACAGACCACTTCATTATAGAACAAATTTAATGAGTTTTCGAGCAAGTACAATTCACTTAGCTGGTTTTTGGTTTTTATTGGTATTTATCATAGAGGCTATGTCGCAGAATGTCCATTTCGCAAAATGGTCGTTACGCAAAATGTCCTCTAGTAGGTATACGAGTACGTATTAAAATAAAAGTTGAGTGAGAGTAAGAGTGGGATTAAAATAAAAGTTTAATAATTAAAGTAATTATTAAACTTTTATTTTAATCCCACTAATATTAAAAATGTGAAATGTGAATTTGGATGGATGGATATTTCATACTCTTTCACACAAAAGATACTGAATGGATTTGGATGAAATTTGGTCTGGAGGTAGCTGAGAACCTGGATTAACATGTATACCGGTACATTTTATGTTACAGTAAAAATGAAAATTAAAACTCCGTAAAAAAAATTATAAGCATTTTGACATTTTTGAAGAGAAAGCTTATTTTGTACTGTTTAGTCTAAGTTTTTGATTGAAGTAAAACTTATGTTTAGCGTCACCGACTAGCCAAATATGTGACTTGTTTTAAGTTTTCAGTTTTGCCCATTTTTGATGTGAAAACTTTTTTGGTAGGGCCTATATTTATGGGTGCGCGTCACCGACATGCTAACGTTTTTTAAATTTACACTTCGTTCAGCAATCACTGCCTATATTTTATCATTCCCTAAGAGAGGAAATTAGGATGTTAATGTTCACGATGTTTGCAAATGCAAGGTATAAAAATGTATTTTTTTCTAAATCTTTTCCTAGCAGGGTAATATTGTTCGTATGGAAAGATATAATTTAAAGATGTTTACCTCTGTTTTTGGCGCCGCGCGACTGGCGCGCAAGCAGATCGTGATGGTCGGCTTCATCCGCAGGCGTCGCCGCCGCTGCCAGCGACACCAGCAACACTGCGGCCCCCAACCACCACCAGTACTTGTACTGTCCACCACAACCAACGTTAATTCTTTTTTTGTACATACCAAAAATTATACAATACAAAATATTCTAATAATAAAATATCGTAATACATAGATTAACAAGAATAAGCAAAAATACACTAATATATTTACATATATACAATAATATTATATAAATCTTTCTATAAAGTGAATATATTATATATTAATAAGCGACATAAAATATGTAAGTTCACTATTGAAAACTCATAACATCGGCGATAAAGTATTTATTATTATTAAAGAGTAAAATTTCAACATGTCCCGAAGTACATAACCAAATGGAAGCGAAACTGATGTTTTAAAATCTACTTAATTGAGAATCTACCTTCCTAATTAGGTGCACAGGAACATCGCTGTTATTTATATCTGAAGTAGGAACTTAACAAAACAAAGAGTGTTTACCAACACAGTCGTGGCGCCTGGAGATACGAGTGGCTATCCCTCCAGTCAATGACTTTAATTTATTTCTCAGGGCAGCGCTAAATTTAACTCGCGCTCCGCGGGTCACTCACTGCGATAACCGATCGTCTTAGAATAACCGGCGTTGCATCCTCTACGATAACTCAAGCGGTACCTACTCACATAAATTGGTACAAATTCCCTACAGAATAAACTAATAAAATCAGACCGTCCACGATAGGACAATTGTTCCGCAGGACCGGGGTTGAGTTGGCTTGCAGCTTGCGCTCGGACCTCGTTTGTTATTTACATACTACCACGGAAAATACAATATAAAAACGTTCACTGGCGCAAAACCTAACGTTTTATAATAGGCTGGAGGCGGCTATCTAAGCATCCTTGCTAGATGCGGTCCAGGCCACGAGAGAACGCGTACATGGTGCATCACCACAACAACGACACGCACACAGATACAGAACACACCCCGCCACATCCCCTCACTTGTGACAAGATGCTGCGCACTTACTTTACTTATTATGTAACTAATTTGCTCATAAAATAATAAGCCATCATGAAACGTAACGGAATATCAATTACTCAAAATTAAGTACAACTTTATAAAATAATAATTCTTGATCTAAAACAATGCACCTTGTATGGTTTATACAGGTTAAACAATGCCCTAAAAAATTGTGGCACCAATTCTATGCTCAACATGGTAAAATCGCAATATCTATTGGTTTTTTTTAAATGCAGTTGATTTTTCGCGCCGATATAAAAAATAAATAACAAAAAAATTAAATAAAAAATCGAAGTGCAGCATGCTTCATTTCAAAATAAGCGATCCTTTCGGGCAAAATAATACTATTGAAAAATATGAAATAATAAATATACTGTAAATCAAAATCAGTACCTCCATGACGGATGTGTTGTGCGTGTGCGTACGAGGGACAGAAGAGCGATCTTGCCGAGCGACGCGCGGCGAGTGCGCCCTGCGGCTTGCGGGCGGCGCCGCACCGGGAGCGATCGATCGCGCGTCAGGACTCGCCACCCCCGCGCCCTGCCGCCGCCCCGTGCAACACTCGCTTAATCTGTGGCCTCACCTCCCCGCTCGCAGTTGCGATTTATCGCCTTTTCCGGGAATCGCGGGATCTCGCGGGACCATGCCACGCCACTCGGTCACGTTAACTTTCACTACAGCCAGATTGTGAACACGACTCCGTCACGTCACTGAATATCTACCCAATATTAATTAATCTTGTAGTGATGATAGCTCAGTGGTTAGCGCGGTATGTTCGCATGCCGAAGGGCGTGGGTTCAAACCCCAACAATGAGCTTGAGCTGCCGGTGAAGGAAAACATCGTGAGGAAACCATAGCATGGTGGTAGGGTACTTTCTAGTACTCGGCTGGCTAGCTACCACCCTCAAGTTGAAAATCTGCCGCCAAGCATCTAACGGTGTGTTTCGGCAGCCTCACTTGAGAGCCAGTTCCATTCTAGACTAGGTGTGCTTTACCATCTTCGACCACACCTTCACTTGACATCAGGTGAGATGTGGTCAAACACCTAGCCTGTCAACAATTAAAAAAAAACTACAAATTGGTCAATAGCTTAGCATTGCCATCCAGCATGGCAATGCTGCCAGCATTCTGGCCACATATCTCTCCTCTGACGGACTTTTAGATTAAGTTCTTTGTATAAATTTTATAAACAGTATAAATTTAAGATTTTTTATTTTAACCCACACTAGAATTTTGTTAAGTTACAAAAATACAAATCAAAGTATTGATTTTTAACATACTAATAATATTAACAGACAATACACAGCATAGAAGAGTTTCTTACAGTTATTTCGAAGATGCACTTAAATATTCAGCCCTTTGGGATCAAAGGGTGGAAGTTTGTACGGGAAAGCCGATGGGAAATCTAATCGAGCACATGGATAGTTATAGTTATATGTTATATTAGTTGTTCTGTAATCAACGAAACAGGATGTAATAACTCAATGTTTACTACATTCACTAACTGCTACTAAAATATAGTTGATTGTTTGGTTTTTTAGGTAACGCAAACATCGTTGTTGTACCCGCAATTAAAATAAATAAATAAATATCATAGGGCATTAAACACAGCGCCATCTGACCCCAAACTAAGCAGAGCTTGTGCTATGGAAGACAGATAACTGGTAGAATACTTAAATACTTTTTTTTTTTTGTAAATACATACTTATAATACATACAGTACACCCAGACACAGAACAAACATCGATGTTAGTCACAATTCTTCAGTAACATTTACTTTTACCTTTAAATTATGTACCTACTAGCTAGTAACTCTATTTTTTTACATTTAGAGAATACTTATAAAGATGGCTTCAAGAGGGGTTGGGTTCAAATCTCACTCAGGATAATCATTCGTGGTACGAGCATAATTCTTTGTTCTGTGTCTGAGTGTTTTTTAAGTAAGCATTTACAAAAATGTATATGTATATACTTAGTTTGGGGCTAGATGGCGGTGTATGGAATGTCCTACAATATTTATTTTTATTTTATGTTAACTAAGGGATATCATTTACTTGAGTTTTATTTCATAGGTCTCCGTAGAAGAAGGTCGTCTAGGTAGAGACCACCACAGTACCAGATATTCTGCCGCCAAGCAGTAGTGTTTAAACATAGCTAGTGAAATTACAGGGCTGTCGAAACATTGTAAACTTGTCCATTAATTTAATTTATATACAATTGGATCATTTGTGGTTTATTAGAGAGCAATATATCAAAGTTTTCTTACCATCGATAAGACAGCCGTGTAGGTACATAAGTTGCTGCACTCTCTAATTTTGGCATTATATATGCCAATCTAAAGAAATGTTGGGCAGGGCAGGTTTTATGAGAGCATAATAGAAGTATCCTTATAAATCCGCCAAGAGCAGCGAGCAGTCAGTGCCTAGAACTGAAAGGATCCAAGAAAGAACGCTAGCGTGATGACCAAGTCGCGGTCTATACAGACATGTAGACTTATGAAAGGAATTGATGCATTGGTAGAAAGTAAGGATTCGTTGTAGCACTGTTGTGTTATAGCTTTAAAGTTTAAACCAAACTAGTTATTTTATTTCATGTGGCCATCATTGCTAGAATTAAGATAGAGGCTGGTAACTAAATTATTCAGAACTAAATTTGTATGTCGCACCTGTAATATCGTACCTGTATATAATGACATGAATGTTTGATCGTGTTTTGTGTGCAGCGGTATTTTTGTTGTTTGTAGAAGTACGCCCCGCTGACCGTGTCGGGGGTTTAATTAAGAATTCGCTTCTAATTTATTTCACGTTGACAAACTCAGACATGAACAAATGGCGCGTTGTGTTATTGTGCGGTACTTATTATTTGTATTCTTCGCAGTTTTGCACATGATGCGAATCCGTTGATGATTAATATGAGTTCTCATTAAAAATTCAAAAGAAACAGACACCGCCGTTAAATGTTGTTTTTGTATTTTAATTGAATTAAATTCTGCATGTATCCTTTACATTGTGTTAAAAAGAAGTATTCTTGATGTTAATGTGTGTAATTTGTTGTATGCAGTGGCTTGGGCCCTGGAGTGCGGTGGCAAGGAACCCGTCAAACCGACTGATGGCTCTATTCGTTTCGTCGTATGTACAACCTTATATATATCTGGTACCTCTTATTTATTCTTCTTCTTAGTCAGAGTGGCAGAGCGGTAGTGGCTATCGAAGAACAGGGTTGCGTTCTGGCCTCACCTGATTTCCAGAGCTGCTGCACGTTGCGCCGGATCTTTCCACTTCTGGCGACTTTCAGCATTGCGAGCACCCTGTACTGCCTTTTGCTAGGTTGCCTCTCGATTGAGTTCTAATCTGGAGATATGCCCAAAGAACTTCTGTATATCTGATATATAGGCTGTTTTTTTATGTGAAAGTAATGGGACAAACGAGACGTTCTCCTGGCGGTAAGAGATAACGCCTATCCATGATCATTGCGGCGAAAAAATTGAATGATTGATCATTCGATTGCGATGAACTATTATTATTAAACTTATTAACTATATATGCATTTATTTATGAGATCGTAGGCCATAGGCCGATTGACGGTTTCGAGTCCTATATCTGCAGCGCCGAAGGACAATCCCTAAAAAAGTAGTGTGCGGTATCGAAGTCAAACGTGCATTAGCAAATTGCTTTGATACTTCAAGGGGCTGAGTTGGCTCGGGTAGATACTTGTTGAGAGAATTGCATGAAACGCCCCAGTGAAGGATCGAGACTTATCGCCCCTATATTCAAATAAGAATAAGAATCAGCTGCTTTTAGTGACTAACTGGATTCCTCATGAATACTTGATGGCAATTGAGTGGATAGGAAGCTACGCGGCTCGGGACTAGTTAATCATAAATTAGAGTAAGTGTTCTGATATAATATATCTTTCTAAAGATTGACATTTTAAATTTGTCGTCCGTAATTATTGTTTTGGTTCTCTTCCGTCTCATCTATTCGATATTTCTTTGTTTGAATATTATTAACGAGAATATTAACGTTATTTGACGTTAGTATTAAAATATGTGGGGCGCGTCGATCATCTTAATTTATGTATTTATTTATGCGGTTATTGACGTTAATGTAGTTAACATTCGCAACTTGTATAATAGACGAATTTAATAAAGTACTTTTTACTAAGTTATTTTTCTTATTATTTTTCACATTATAACTTTTCTAATATACCTACGGTTATACAATTAGAGGAAACAAACTTCGTGTAGCAGCTGATTAACAGCTGTAGGTGTACCTTGAACTCTAAAGATGATTTTAAAATAATTATGAAAACTAAAAAGTGATAAAAACTGAATAGACACTGACTCTCTCTCTTTCTCTCTCTCCCTCTCTCTGATGTCACGTTCAGTTGCCGCTACCGTTACTATACAATTCTGCCTACGTTCAATTTTGAACAAAGGTAGAAGTTGTATTAGAGGCATCGATCGGTACTATTTTTATACCGCGGAGGTTTTTTTGTCTCTAAGGCAGCGCGATCAAAGATAAAACACGCAAACACTCAATCAGATCGAAGACAGCTCTAAGCTGCAAATACGTGAGCTGGTGTAAAGTCAGAATTAGAACGAAGTTTTCAAATTATATTTAAAAAAAAAATTATCAATTTTGTAAAGTGGTTAGTCTAAACAGCCCTGTAATTTCGCTACCTGCTGAATCCTTTAAATCAGAATACTTACGCAACTGCTTGGTGGCAGAATATCTGATACTGCGGTTGTGCCTACCGACCTAGACGACCTCCTACTAAGGAGATTTACACCAAGTAAAAGAGTTAAAGATCAAGGTCAAAATAAATTATCTACTTGAGTTGGCTTGAAATTGTACCTAATGTACATAAGTGAGTGAACATTTCATGTTGCCGACGGGCTTCATAAGCGGAATAAACGCGAAAATTTTAACGGGAGCATGAGAGGGCGACGACCAAGAGATAAACTTTAGTAACAAAAAATAATCTATTACAAATATTCAAAAGATGCATACATCATATTGAATGGCAATGGGCCATGGCCAAATGAACACCAGCATTTTGGGGTCACGCGACCCCTTGGCTAGACACTTAGATACATTTTTGAATTATTTATTGTAACCGTCGTTTGACCGTGACCTCGCTTGATGTCAAGCGAAGGTGGCTGTTTACGATGGCGCTTGGAAGAATTCGATTCACTAGCTTTTAAGGCATCCAAGATTGTATCTGAGAACACCCATTCGTGCAGCAAATTTCTCTACTTCAATAGAAGATTTCAAGATGAAAATTGGACCGAATCGCTTAATTCGAGTTTTTTAAAGCTTCTATTCAATAGTAGAGTGGAGAGGGTGGAACTAGGTCATGCAGATCTGAAGTACACTCCACAGTGTATCCAAAAGAAAACCGATAGTCAAGCTACTTTGGACCCTATCCCGATCAAATAAGTGCCTAAATAAGGTTATAGTGAGAAGAGTCATCCTTCGGGTGCCGTCAGCAGGTCACCGTCCAACCAGGTCAATGCTCGCCAATTGATAGCGGTCACCAGCCGATTCGCAAGGTGAATGTCTTGTTGGAACATACGAGTAAGGTCACAGACATGAGTATGTAGTTATTACTCCTTATTGGGCTATTGTAAAGTTAAAGTTCTTGCAAAAAACGATAGAAGTTTTGCATCTGTTTTTTGTTTCAGATTTGATTACTTCAACCTAATAAGCTCATTACGATATTCACATATCACGCTTTTATTAGAAATGCGGCCTACTACTCCCGTACTTGATTTAGTACCCTTAAATATTACAACGCGGTACATGTACATATTTTCGCTGTATATTAGAAACAACTTGCATACATACACGGCCATTGGAGATCTTAGTAGGTACAGTTCTCTACGACGAGCAGGGCAGCTCGATCAGATTCCTAGTAGCTAGGCGAAGCTCACTCGTCATGAGGCCGACAGTGTCGGTTTATAACTTCTAACTGCCAAGCGAAGTAGTCACCGCTCCGAGCCTGGCTTGATCCAAGATGGCTTGTTGATCAGATTTTCTACAGTTACAAATATTTCCTTGAACATAAAACCTGGGAATGTACATTGTCGTTTATTTATTTTAAAATCATTTTCTAATGTATAATAATTATTTATAACTATGTTGGTTATTATGCGTAAGTATATAGGTAATTATAAATTTTGTATGTTTAATCTATTTAACTTTGACATGTAAATACCACTTGTGAAAAATAAATTAATAAACTCGAAGGTTTACTATGCTTCATTGAAATTCTTCTACAGATATCGATGTCCTCGTGATATTTTTTAGCTAGTTTTTAAATATTTACGCAAATTCTTATGGTCCACTTGCCACGACTCCTGGATCGATCCTACACCTCACCACTGTAAAGAGCTTCTCTTTCGACTTCCGTTTTCAAACTTATGGAAAATATAACAAAGTGGTGATGTTAGGTGTACTTTGGATCCCGGTACCGAGGGCTGTGCGTGGGCACCATGGTGTCCCGCGCAGCTGTGCTGACGGCGGCCGTGTGCGTCACCAACCCCGTGGCCATCGTGGACACTCGCCCCATCAACGTGGTATTGGGCGCTACCTACCGGCACACACGCCGTGGCATCCGCGTCCAGGTCACAAAGATACTCATACCAAACCGTAAGTAGACCATTACTCGCATATACTCATCTTTCTTACATATAAAAGTAGACAAGGACTCCAATTATGTCGGGTAAAGGGAGGGAAAAAACCGTAAGAAGACCTAAAGCTCAAGCATACACATATCAATTTCCTTTCACAAGCCTGATAACTCTCATCTTTCTATCGTAAGCATGACATTTTATTTAATAAACAAAATCAAAAAAACCTTAAATTACTTAACCATACTATGTATTTACAAAATTTATACAAAAAAACTTAAGTCTAAAAGTCCGTCAGAGGAGGGATATGTGGCCAGAATGCTGGCAGCATTGCCACGCTGGATGGCAATGCTTAGTTTTGGACCAAAGTAGATACCAGTATTCTGGTCACCTGCAGCCTCCTCTAAACGTTTGGCCAGGGCCCGATATAGATCGAGAACGGCCGGCCCCCACGGACCTAAAGTTTCAACCCCAAACGGCACAAAAAGATACATTCTACCCAAATAACTATACCTATTTGTGCCGTTTGAGGTTTTCAAAACAAATGTTAGTATATTAGTTCGATACTGTATACTAGCGGTACTGATTGGTTTGTCCTTATCAGTCTTCACTTTAGCCTACAATGTAGGAACACTCAGAGCAATTCACAGAGCATCACTTTGCACAGCTCAACGAGAAGAGGTTCCTGTGGCGTGCTCACTTATTTTATTATTATAACAGCCTCGTGGATAGAATCGTGTGGCTAATCTAACCGAACGCGACCTTCAACATCCATCACAGGAGTAGAAGCGCACCCGTCGCTGTTGATTATTCCCCTCTGGGAACACTGCAACTCAGTACTTATATGCACTATAAATAGGTACCCTACTAATATTATAAATGTGAAAGTTTGTATACATGGATGTTTCACGGATTAACGGTTTCGGATGACATTTGGCACATGGTTTACATGGATTATCATTTAGGATAATTTTTTTACCAAAAAATGTTAGGTTACTAAAGATTAAGGTATTCCTTTTTAAGGATTACACAATGTTAACTTTTCGTAAATTCTGCGAACTGAACAAAATTTTTGTTTTTTGTTAAATTCCACGCGGACTAAGTCGCGGGTAACAGCTAATACTCCATATGTATGTAAAACACTCAGTGCAAATACATAAGAGTATATCGGCTCGGCTGGCTAGCTACCAAGTTTTCAAGTTGAAAATTTGCCGCCAAGGTTATAACGGTGTGTTTCGGCAGCATCACTTCAAAGAAAGTTCTCATTCTTAACTAGAGTTAGTAAAAATTACGTGTAAACGGAACATAAGTTGCTAGTTTTGACGTACCTACTAAACTGCCCGCACACGTCCTGCCAATTCCTCGTTCACAGGACAGCTTCCTATTATTTTACCACACTCGTGTATGTCAGTGTCGTCTGTGCCGGGAGAACGCGGCTACCTGATGGAGAAGTCAGCAGCAGTGTTGCTGCTGAAGAGAAAGGTCCCCGACGTGCTGATGGAGATACCGGTGCGCCCTATCACCATCGACTACATGGGAGATACCGTCCTAGTGCTACAAGACGACTGCATCATGCCAGGATGGCACTTCTTCTATAAAGGGGTAACACAATCGCAAAACATCATCATCGTCAACCGCAGCTTTTTTATGGTCAAGTGTTTGACCACAGTTCAACTTTACCTCACTGCAGTCTATTAGTTAGGTACTGAATAACCAAAGCAACTAGGTATTTGAAACTAATATTCAAACAGCCAAATCCAAACACCATTGTTTTTAATTTCCACAAAGAAAACGATTCCGAATAGTTAGAATTTACTAGAAGGTACCTACCATGAGAAAAATTCTACAACATTTCAATATTTATTTGGTAGGTACCAAGATGGATAATACCAAGTTTTGTACCGGTAATAGCTCAGTAGTTAGCGCGGTAGGTTCGCATGGCGAAGGGCGTGGGTTCAAACCTCAACAATTGAGCTTGAGCTGCCCGTGAAGGAAAACATCGTGAGGAAACCATAGCATGGTGGTAGGGTACTTTAGTACTCGGCTGGCTAGCTACCACCCTCAAGTTGAAAATCTGCCGCCAAGCATCTAACGGTGTGTTCCGTCGGGATATTTCCATTCCAGGCTAAGTGTGTTTACCATCCACACCGTCACTTAACGTCAGGTAAGCTGTGGTAAAACAACTAGTTAGCCAAACATACAATAAAAACTTTAATTCCAAAAATAAAATTAACAACTTGACACATTATTTCTAATTAGACATAAAAGAATGTATACATAAGTATATAAAAGACAATTCACTGCAGATGAACAAACATATTTATAAAACTACTAGGTACTACTACTACTACTAACTACTACTTGCAAAGGGGAAATATATTAACAATTCGTTCCGGCCGAATGCCAGCCCTAACTCCCAACGTCTAAGTTAAGATGCCACAACAACGTGACCCTTAAACACCCCGTTTGAAAAAAGCGTCAAGGATAGAGTGCAGTCCCGCACAGTATATGTAGCAGTTTATAAATGTACCCGGTGCACGTGCGCCGCACGTGTGACACACGTGGCCAGGGCCACACGCTGTCTGTGCAGTAGTCATACAGAACTAAATCTATAGGACGGTATTTATTTTTACAATAAAACCCCGACTCCATGCCATGCATATAAGCTCGAACACGGCTAGGTTTTAGGTATTATGGTTTAAACGCACTGCTCCAATGAAACAGCGAGCGATCATCGATTTTTTTTAAACTGCTGGGGCCACCTCTCTAGCTGCAGCACCTTTTAAACTGGAACACAGTATTGTTTACACATTACTGCTTGGTGACAAAATATCTGGTACTTCCGTGGTAAGTACCTACCACGACGATCTCCCGCCTAGAGGATCTACCACCAAGTAAAATTGACTGATAAGTTGACAAGACCTCGGCAACGCAAGGACCTAGTTTTCTTCACTAAAACATACAAACAAGTATGCATAGTGCATACACCCCTCTCTTATTAATATGTTTGCGTTTCAGGATACTATATATCCAGTGCAGCGGTTCCTACTGCAGCGAAACATGCGTATCCAGTCGCTGAACATCGTCAAAAAGGCGGTCTACTGCGAGACGCTCACGCTCAAATTCCAAAAGGCGCTCAGTAACCTCGGCTTCCACGGCCTCATCGACAACAGCGCCTCCGTCTGCGTCAGAGACGTGAGCTTGACATGTGTCTTCAGGGTGGTGCCACTTTGGACGTGCGTCACACGTCTGGGCACACGTCAGTGTCACAAATCAATAGGCTGAACTGGGGAAGGACAGGACACTTTAGGCTTGGCAGGATCTCCAGATGGTATCCGACAAGTAGACAAGTAACGTGTGGCGTACATTTCTTCCCCTAGGTCATTTCTAATCTTATCTCAATCAAATAGTAGAACAATCAGTATAAATATACAAATGATAAGTATAATAACAATAGTAAGCTTTCAAACTATGAGTCTACTTGAATTGCTCAAGAAAGGTAAAAATGTTGGACAATTTTTATCAACGATTTCTGTTGAATTTCTACGCTGAAAATAAATTGCACAGCTTACATCCGCACTACTGCGGTTATATAAAATCTACCATCCCAAGGCAGACATAAGTACTTCTCGACGCTACTGTCCCGCTAGACTACCAACCCAGAGAAATAATGATGACGAACGAGAACAAGGGGACCGTCCCACTCAACTGTGGGTGGCCTGATTAGATATTAATACCGAACTTACATCTAGAGTGCATGGATCAATGCCAATAGGTGTTCTTATACAAGAACTACCTAGACCATACCGTAGAATTGTAAGTAAAAAATCGTTAATCGATAATCCTATCGCACGTGTTATTTTTTTCAGCCGGAAAAGACAGCAATGCCCTGCCATGTGAGACAGTTTTCATTTGTTATAATGATAGATACCTACTTACATAAGTTACATACTGCTAGTAGGTGTCTGGACAAATGGCATAATTTATCAATACCGTGTTGCTATTATAGGACCTTTATTTCAATAGCACACAATGAAGTATATAGTGATCCATTGGCGAATGAATCATGTAAATACACCTGACTCATATAGCATCCATAAATTCTTGACGTAAGCCAACATAATTATTTAATCTGATAAACTGTTAACTCCGACCAAAGCGTTCTCCAGCCCGCTGGGGCAGCTTGTATTAAAATCACGAATCGATATCGTAACTTATTTAGGACCGTGAAGAGTAGCGGCTTGCTCAGCTGTAATGTAGCTGAAAATCATGATCTGTGACTAAACCTTACAAATGCCGTAATCAAACCTTTCCAAAATTGTTATAAAAATAATCGCCTGAAGTAAATATGATATAACTTTTATTACTTCCAATATGTACAGAGTTTGAAACTGTAATTCAAATATTAATAACTAGCGGACGCCTCGCGCTTTCACCCGCGTAGTTCCCGTTTCCGTGGGAATACAGGTATAAAAAGTAGCCTATGTCACCCGGGGATAACGTAGCTTCCCAACGGTGAAAGAATTTTTGAAATCGGTCCATGTTCAATACAAACAAACAATCAAAACTTTCCTCTTTATATTAATACTAGCGGACGCCTCACGGTTTCACCCGCGTAGTTTCCGTTCCCGTGGGAATACAGCCACTTTGTAGACATGATGCGTTCAGTCAATAGATGGCGCTTTTTAGGTAAGTGATTTTTTTATGATTCGTTGCAGGGTATGTATGGGTCGCCGCTGGTGTGCCAGGGTAAAGTGGTGGGGATGATGATGTCTCCCGACGCGCAGTGGACCAACTGCACCGGCTTTAGCAACATGATCCACCTGTTGCGCAGCGCCTGGCTCAGAGACTACTTCGTCTGCGTCAGCAAGTCAGTCCTCGCCTTATTTATTTCAATGTTTACTACGTAAGCGATAGACTAATACATGAAACTGACATATCGTGCATAAATTGTCGTACCTACATAAATTATCTGAGTAAATTATTATGTAGCTAGATTGTGTCAAAAAGGCTGTGTCAAATGATCTGTTTCTCATTTTTTATTCCTATCGTTTACGTACAAAGTGTTTTTTGACTCGTAGATACTTTTTTTATGGTTGACAGGGTAAGTATTTGACCGCAGCTCACCTGATATTAAATGAGAATCAAAAACGTTTAGTACCTACTCGTGCCTATTTCTAAGATGTAGGTATGTGTCTGGGTAGTATTTCTATACTATAGGTAGGAACAGCAGCTCAGTAGCACATTTTCAGAAATAATGTCTGAAAATTACTATACTTGCTACCTTTCGGCGGTGTTAGAGGATAAAAATGTTTTCTTACCGACCTTTCATCGCCAGTGAGTCCAATAAGGGTGTCTTCAAATCTTGAGTAAATAGGTTTCTTCTAGGTAAGCGTGCTCCATCTTAGACCACAGCACTACTTAACATCAAGTGTGTGGTCCGAACCTGTTTTAAATGATTCCTGTATTATGATTTTAATTTATTTTTCAAGGTGGCAGGTAATCTTTCGTAGGCCTTCCAACATAGACTGACTTCTCAGATTTAACAAACTTATGAGTTGGAGTCACTAGTTGGTGTTTTTTAAATTAAATACTCCTTAAGTTGCCTTTACTAATCCCTCTGACAACCGTAAAATATTAAAGAGGTAACATTTTTTAGGGAAATATGTATTGAAAGCTGAAGAGATAAAGTGTAATATCGTTCATCAGATTGTTCGACGTGGAGCAGGCGGACGTGAAGGACTGGATCAGCATGAAGAAGGCCATCTACGAGGACGCGTCCGGCGAGCGATACGACTACGTAAACACCCTTTACGACCGACTGTACTCGGTCGAGGACGACGAAGAGGAAGACTAGCCGCCATGCCATTATACACCTTACCTCCACCGTACAAGAGACAGTTTTATTTGTGACCTTTGATAAAAAAAAGCAGGAGATATCGCACCGTCTTTGAATAGCTACTTTGCATTTTAACCCAAACCTCTCATTATGTTCATCCCGGGTCTTAATCGCGCACAAAATCCCTTAAAATTAAAATGAGAGTAGAATCGAGGTAAAAGAACAAAACGTCTTTCAGAGTTTTTTATGCGCGATTATTTTAATTATGTGTTCAAGTCGCGAAAGTTTCAAAATTACTTATGTTAATCTTACCTCTCAGTTGTTATTTGTTTGAATAATACGTCGTATATCAGATATTTTCGCATTAAAGAAAGAAAGAAAGAAAACATTTGAGTTTTTGGCGGGAACGCGGGAAGAGTCGTGTCGCTCCGTTGTATTTTTTTCCAAAACTAGTGTTTTGTCGAGTGTTTATGCATAAAAATGGTGGTGTTTTATTCATAAAGTGCCGATTTACAAGCGTGAGTGTGGGAAAATGATATAATGTGGTGAAACATGACTTTTCGTGTTGCTTCCAAAACTCCATCGAAGCTTTATAGTAAAGTCGCCACTACTTTACTAAAGCATGACTGGACTTGACTGACACGAACTGGACTTGACTAAGACTGGACTTTGACTAAAACTAGCTACGATGACACTTATTTAACTTTTGAAACTTGAAAATATATAATTACTTGACACTGGCAAATGCTAAAACGCTACGCCAAAACCAAAGGAAAAAAAAAGAAAACATTTATTTTGACACAACACTAAAAAACACTACAAATAAAAGATTAGAAAATAAAAATAACATTAATAATATGTAGAAAGTTGTCGCTGTAGTGTCCAGTGCGACAAAAAAGGTTAGTTCTCAGCATTAGTGCTGCCGACACATTAGGTACATGCACAGCGCGCGACAGTTTCTTTCGATTTTAACAGTTCAAATTTTTCTTAAACTCAATCAAGTGATAATTCAAAACATTAGAGAATGCCGTTATAATCATATCAAAAAAATGTTGAAAGACCTTATTTTGGATTAGTAGTACTACCGTTCTGCGTATACTAATATTATAATACGAGTATGAGGAAGTCCAAAGGAAGTCCAATATAGTGATAGATAATTATCTATCACTAGCCTTCTAAGGAACATCAACTCCACAGCCTAAATGTGTCGCAGAATTAAACTCCTTATTCACATATAAACAATTGTTTATTATCACATATTATAAATAATACAGATAGAATATTGCGTATAAAATATGAAAACACCTTGGCCTTATACTTTTTACATTACCTTACACGAACTACACTTATACAAGTATCCTACGTATGTATAAAAGCATTTGTGCGTAATACAAACAAAAATTCAAGTGCCCAGGATTCTTCATTTATTTTCTACGCTTCATTCTATCGGTTATATTTTACAATCTGTGTTTATTATATAGTTTATTACTATAAACAATTACTGGAAGGTATATATTCTTAAAATAAATAATGAGATCAATTTTAGTAGGTGCATCTCTATTACATGAACATCAAGGAGTGTCAAGAGTGACAATACGAACTCGACCTGCTTCCACGCAAAAGATGTACCTGGGACGCTAGCATACGAATTTGCATAGAAAATACATTTGTATTGGTTATTTCTCGAAAAATTATATGCTAACCTCTAGTACCCCACTTCTGCAAGAATAAAATGAACGTAAAAACTTCCCACTCAAATCTGAGATGTAGGTACCTAGACAATGATAGCGCCAAGAACTTCAATATGTACGAGTATGGATTGATTGTAATTTTTAAGCTTTCGCGACTTGAACACATTATGTTTATCGCCGGGTTTTAATCGCGAACAAATATTATAATGTTATAAATTCATAGCATTTTGTGCGCGATTAAGAGCCGGTGATAACAGGAATGAGAACAAGAGCCACAATCAACAATACATATAATCTGGATGCCTATGAATCGGTTTCTAGGCGAGCGTGCTCCACCGTAGATCGCATCTTCGCTTAATATCAGGCGAGTTGGCGGTCAAACGAAAGCCTATATGTAATATCATAACTACTAGTTTGTACGCAACCCTCGGTGGGCGTATCTGACCCATTAGTAAAATAAACACGGAGAAGTGCTTCTCCGTGTTTTTTTTACTAATGGGGTTACGAAAGAGATAGAGCTTTGCTTGCTTTCGCTGATTGGGTGTGGGGGAGTTTGAAAACTAACAAAATTCTGCTTAAGTAATACTTGAACGACCCCATGCCGTGAGTTGTGAATCGAGTTCAAGTACATGGCGTTTGCAGCTGTGACGAAATATCGGGAAATTCATTTACAACATAATTACGTAAAACGTACATTAAATTCAATAGAAAAAAGTCAATAGAAACACGCTCATTTCGATTCTTGTCGAGCTAGAGTGAGGTCACCAGCTTAGCTTACGCGAGCGTACAACGATAAATACATTTTTAATAAATAAGCATTTTATCCTTATAAATTATTATTACAATAACCAAGTTATGTACATATTTTTATAACTGTAATATTAATTTATCATTATTTTTTATACATTTACTATAATATTATATATTAATTCAACATAATGATTAAAATTTCAGACTAGATAGATAGTTAAAAAGTAAATTGGCTAAAATTGGCTAACATCAATTTGAGACTGTTTCCACTAAAGCGCAAAATATCCAGAATAAAAAACGCTACACATTGGTTTAACTTGTAATATTTTATTAGTTGATATAAGTAGGTATAAGTTTGGCATATGCGATATATGCTGCAAAAATATAAGGACGCTCGGCCCCTATTTATCTATACTATTATAAAGAGGAAAGATTTGACTATCTGTTTGTATTGAATAGGCTCCGAAACTACTGGACCGATTTCAAAAATTCTCACCGATGGGAAGGTACACTATCCCCGGGTGTCATAGGCTACTTTTTATCCATGTATTCCAACGGGAACGGGTGCGCGAACGAACGAACTACGCGGATGAAACCGCGAGGCATCAGCTAGTTTATTTTATTACTGACAAATCTTATTAAACACATTATTGATAACCAACTAGCTGCGCGGGAGTTTTGGCGGGAACGCGGGTAGAGTCGTGTCGCTCCGTTGTATTTTTTTCCAAAACTAGTGTTTTGTCGAGTGTTTATGCATAAAAATGGTGGTGTTTTATTCATAAAGTACCGAATCACAAGCGCGAGTGTGGGAAAATGATATAATGTGGTGAAACATGACTTTTCGTGTTGCTTCCAAAACTCCATCGAAGCTTTATAGTAAAGTCACCACTACTTTATTAAAGCATGACTGGACTTGACTGACACGGACTGTGCTTGACCTAGACTGGACTTCGGCTATAACTTTAGCTACGAGGACAATTATTTAACTTTTGAAACATGAAAATATATAAATACTTGACACTGGCAAATGCTAAAACGCGACGCCAAAACAAAAGAAAAAAAAAACTAGCTGCGCCCGTAATTCGTTCGCGACTCCTGAAAACTTTAATTGCCAGACACTTTTTCTTCACTCGCTCGACAAAAAAATTCTTTTCAGCAGTGAATATTAGTTGAAGTAACGCATACAAAGTTGAGCACAGATAATATAGTCTATATTATGCTCTTCAAAAAGGTTCACGATGATATCTGTTTAGATACCAAATCAGATATCATATAATGTTGTTACTTGTACCAGTGTACATAGTACAAATACCTAACCACTACAACCCGGCAATAATTATGTATGTAAATAGATTATATACCAACTTCAATCGACGCATTAATATCCAATTAACAAAAACAATTAAAACTGTTCAACTTAGTGCTACACTAATTTTACACTTAAAAGAAAATTAACTACATAATTTTGAACTTCTAAAAATAAAATTGTTTTTAACGAAACATACTAACAATACTACATAAAACCAAATGATTTTCACATGTATGGATGTATACCTAAAGACCTACAAACATTTATTTCAAAGTAACTAAGTACTCGGACACGAACATTATAAGTTCAAGTTCAAGTTTTTATTCGATCAAGATGTGTACAATTACAATAAGTAATAATAACGATAAATAACAATAAGTAAATAATGTACAATAAGATACAATTACGTAACCAATAACCTGTTGAATGAAATCTTAGGTTTAACTTTCTTACCTGCAACTAGTTTGCATTATCCATCTTTTAATTTCAGGGAAACCGTATGCCCTCCTAAGTTTATATTAACAAACTAGCTGCGCCCCGCGGTGTCACCCGCTACATGTTTTCGGGATAAAAAGTAGCCTATGTGTTAATCCAGGGTCACAGCTACCTCCATACTAAATTTCATCCAAATCCGTTCAGTAGTCTTTGCGTGAAAGCGTAACAAACATCAATCCATCCAAACTTTCACATATATAACATTAGTGAGAAGAACAATATCGGAGTCCTTAAATTAAGAGTAAGCAGGTTGCTTCTAGGTAAGTGTGCTCTTCCGCACATCGCATCGTTGCTCAACATCAGGCAGGATGTGGTCAAACGCAAACCTATCATGTATAAAAAAATATAATTCCATTAAGGAATACCTTTGTCTTTTAAACAAATTTAACGCTAGCGTTTCATCGCTTTAGTGGAAACAGTTTGTAATTACTACATCTGTAGACACCAAGTAGACACAAATGGCCGACGCCAGGAAACGGATACAGACATGAAATACAAAGTTTTACTACAGTTTAGGAAGACATTATATGAAATTAGAACCCGCGACCCACATGTGGACCTAGGAGGCGCATCGCGATGTGATTTCCGCATCTAGCAATCTCTCCATTCAAGGTCATTGGTAACTAGATAACAATCTGTTATGATACAGCTTCTGCACGGCATAACAATTATTAATTATTAAATTTAAAACAAAAAAATTGTTACGTACAACGTTTTTTAGAACAATAACGGGAAGCTGTTTTGATCTCAATATAATAACCATATACAGTAAAAATTGTAAAGAATAAAATTAAAAAAAACAACAGCAAGTAAATAACTTTGATTTTTTAGTTGCAACCACAAGAAAATACGCAGCTGCACATGTATTTGTAAACTGGATTGAAATACTATAGACAAGGTAACTATAGAATAGGTAACAAGTTTGAGTTCTACTATGCTAAAATATAGTATTTTATTAACCATTTATGAAAGATATTTAAGACAAATTTCAACAAACTTTTTCTCAACGCCAGCTTTTTTTTCGATTTTATAAACATTGTTCATAACAATGACCTTACATCTCAAGCTTATATGAGGAAAACTGAAATTGAGTTTGGGTTAATTAGTATCAAAAAAATGCTATCGTCTATAAAAACCTTGTCAATATTAACCAACGCGGATCCACAAAACCTGTAAAAACATAAATTATCACAAAAACCAAGTCTATAATAAAAAAACAGTCATTTCCATCGATTGTAACTTTTTACCTTTGAAATTCATCGAGTAGATTTTTAATCCAAAAACTGTTCAAAATTGTGTCTTATTTACATTTCCCGTAGATATTCTTGCAACACAATCAAGTCAACTGTAAATTACTATTTAATAAATAATAATTAGGTACTTTCTCTACAAGATGATTGTTAACGCCCTTATCTTTCCTATATTTAAATTTGTTCTAGAAGACTCCATACAGATCTAGAAAAAACTAACTCAAACAAAATACTTGTAGATTATTTTCTTGAGAATAAATTAACGTTTTCCATAGAACAACTGTTAGTTATAGCGCAAATTAAAATAAATCATCAAATAAAAATTGTTGTCATACTGCACAGAAGCTGTAACCGCAGGTCTTTGTATGGTACAAAAGTTACCGTCTGCTGCCACTAGGTGGAGGTTCAAATACAAATACAAAAATGGTGGAAGACGGTAGCATGTGATTACGATACAATACAACACAATTATCCTTTTACTCGGTCCGGGGTTAACTGGTTCGATTCCAGGTCAGTAATACACATCAAAATTACAATATTATAAATAAAATAAGGACTAGAAACAAGAGTCCCGCGAGACAGCCTATTATTATCCATTGCCGGCGATCTGCAACAAACATACAAACAAACATTATTACATGTTTTTTTTTCAATTTTAAAATATCTTTATTTGTCTGATAGTATAAAAATTTTACAGTTACTAAGTGTATGTTAACAAAACCAAAAGCACGTAAAACAATTACAAAATTAGCTGTTTATGGAGCAAGTAGGCTCTCATTAAACTTAAAATAAAAAGACGTGTGGCACTCGGGGACTGCCGCGGTAAAGCTATTGCATTAAAAGTTCTGCTATTCATCGATAGATGGCAAAACTAAAAAGTATCGCCGCTGTGCCGGTGCGAGTGGGGGGTGTTAGGTTATTTTCGTTACGGAATTTCTGGATTCGGTCTCCACGCTCAAGGCCCGCGATAGAAGCTATGCAATAGCTTAATAATTATAAACGAAAGAAACAATGAGGTTGGAGAAGAATAGTAATTAATGTTTTGCTACGTAAGCTTTAGTATTTAGCATTCCGTTTGGTAAAATGAGATTATTTATAAATTTAGGCGCTAGGCCGGAAAGTCTGTTGAAAAAATTATTACATGTTTATTGCTAATGATTAATTAGAACTTCCGAAGCTCCAGTTTGTCTTTAGGTCAACATAAAAAGACAGGCATATATGGGTTTAGGAATATCTAAATTTTAGTAGCGATGACAGCTCAGTGATTGGCGCGGTCGGTTTACTCGTCGAATAGCGTGGGTTTGAGCCCAACAATGAGGTTGAGGTGCCGGTGAAGGAAAAATGCCGGTGAAATCATAGCATAGTGGTATTCGGCTGGCTAGCTACCAATTCAGGGTCAGTTCTATTTCAGGCTAGCTGTGATTACTCAATTCAGAATATATAACAAACCAAGTGCCTTTAAACCACGCGTGTCCAGACTTGACTTGAGTTCCATCCCAGGCTAGGTGTGCTTTACTATCTTCGACCACACCTTCACTTAACATGAGGTGAGCTGTGGTCAAAAATCTAGCCTGTCAACCATTAAAAAAAATTTTGTTCAATATCTGATAGACTTATAGACATGATGATGTCTATAGGTTCAGATCCCTTAGTTTATATAGCAGGTAAAAGCCGCTTTTGTGTTTTAAATAATGTGAAACATGTTTTTTTTATTATTTAATTTTGGCTTTGTCGCTGAGCAACTATATTGCCTTATCAAATCATAACAAAAATCTATCACAATAAAAAATTACCAACGAAACGAGAATACATTTTTTTTATAGTTGTTAGGCTAGGTGTTTTGACCACAGCTTACCTGACGTTAAGTGAAGGTGTGGTCGAAGATGGTAAAGCACACCTAGCCTGGAATGGAACTGGCTCTCAAGTGAAGCCTCACTTGAGAGCCAGAGAACACACCGTTAGCTGCTTGGCGGCAGATTTCCAACTTGAGGGTGGTAGCTAGCCATAATTCAACTACAAATTATCTATTTGAGAGAATTAGGTCTTCACAGACCTAGAAATAATGTTAAGAGCAGCTTACTGTTATTGACCCGCAGCACCCGCGCCACCTGTCTCATGGAAGTGTCCAGCTTCGACTCCACGTTCTCCATCTCAGAGTTGATGTCCTCCAGCATTCTGAAAAAACCGAATTCATATTTAAATAAATAAATATATAAATGTCGTGGGAATATACACACAGCGCCATCTGACCCCAAACTAAGCAAAGCTTGTGTGATGGAAGTCAGATAACTGATAGAACACATAAATACTTTTTTTTCTGTAAATACATACTTATAATACATACAGAACACCCAGACACAGAACAAACATGATTGTGTTTGTTCACAAAATGTTTGCCCTGAGTGGGAATCGAACCCACGCCCTACAGCTCTTAAGGCAGATATACTACCAATGAGCCAACGGGGCTGTCTATTCTGAACAACTCATTTTTCTCCATGACAATTGATCACTCCATGTGTAATATTAAATTATTTAGCATCCCACTTGCCTACTAATGTCTCACAAAACAGTCCTTGTTAGGATATGCTGTACATAAAATGACTTAAAGGATCCCAAAGTTGATAGCATAATAATCCCAAAGGTGACGCTCGAGTGAATTTCTGTTAGTGAGTGTTGTAAGGCGGTACTGACAGCACGTGCTCATCGAGCTCGCGGCCGATGTGTCTGGAGACTGTGTGGAGATTGCCCGCGGAGCGCGAGATGGCGTCCAGCTGCTCGTCCTGGAAGCCCAGCATGCGGTGGTGCGCGCCGTGCGGAGATTCACGGCCCTCGCCGCCGCTCTCTTCCTCCTCCCGCCGAGTCCTGACCAGAAACATGATATCTATAATATAATTTTATTCGACATAAAACATAATGTACAGATACATTTACCATAGGCTCCCGAACCAGTCAAAGACTGTGTCAGGTGCCAGTGGCTTCTCCTATTACATGATACGTATTACAAACAATAGTGAGCAACGAGTTCATTAATTTTGAATTTATGTACAATTTTCAGTTGCCAAAAATAAATATTATAAAAAAAAAATTAAAAATCTAGGATAATTCTGCATGCATTTCGTATATTGTGCGTGAGAGTGTGTGTGTGTATGTGTGGGTGTGTCAGTGTACGTGCAGCGTGTCTGAATATGCTCACTCATATTTATTTACAAAAGTGTAAGATCATAAGTGTTCGGATACTCAAGTTATAAATATAAAATTTCTTCGTTTTTCTAAGACTCCATAATCAAATTTTTGTAACCAAGTCAGGATAATTCTTTTTGTTTCGTTACTACTGTATTTTTTAGGGTTATATACTTGTTATGTACTCACAAAGGACTACAGCACTCCTTGGTGTCTTCCGCTATTACCAGAACTAAAAAAGCTATGCATATAAGCAGTTTGCCTTCCAAATTTCATCCATATGTGTTAAGTTACAACGCAAAGAAGTAACAAACATAGTAGATACAAACATTTGGTGTGATTTTTTTTACTTTTTCCTTGGTTGACAAGCTAGTTGTTTAACCACAGCTTACCTGATGTTAAGTGATCCATCCCAGGCGTTCACCATCTTCGACCACACTGTCACATAGCCTGACAACCACGAAAAACCTAGACCCGGCACCCGCACGGCCATTACATATTAAGAAATTTAGTCGTAATGCTGCATGTAACCATTACATACTAAGAAATTTAGTCGTAATGCTGCATGTAACGGCTATTCCAGTACTTTATCAGTGTTAGGCTCTTCATACATCTATGTGAGCAGGAGGTATGTAGCAAATGTGAAATGGACTATGGACTCACTCGGCTGGGCCGTCCATGTAGTGTGCGTTGTTTCCGGGACAGCGTGTGTAGGTGCGGTTCCACTTGGTGATGACCGGCGAGGAGTCCAGCCGTGGCCCTGGATCCTCGCCCTCGGCAGGCGAGTCATCGGCCAGTAGTGGCAGCAACGTCTCGCGCGGCGACTCGTACACCTCGCGGCCACGATTCACGCTCAGACGGCCTTTCATCATCTGTGTACGAAATAATTAATTTTCATATTTAATTTTTTGTGTTTGCTTAAACTACACACACAGATACATCAAAGCGTTACGTAGCACATACTTCGAGGTATGTGTGCGTGTATTGTTCTCATGTCAAGTGTAATTGTAGGATCATCTGTACTACTTTTTGTTGAAACTAGTACTTTTAAGGTTGAATGCTTACCTTCACTTCTGATTTAATGTTATCGATGAACCTCCGCCTCTCGCTTATCTCCTTGTTGTCTAACTTAAACTTGGATGGGTACTTTTCTACAATACGTGATACACCTTAGTGAAGGAATCATTTGCAATTTTACAAATATAATCTATAATACCAACATTATAAAAAAAATAACAATTATTTCAACTCCTTCCTCACATTGCCTTCCATTTCCCTAACATATTACCTAGGTACATCTTACTTGAAGACCTTGACATAAAAACCTCTATTTTCTTCACTGTACAATGCACAAGTGTAGTCAAAGTGAAATAATTAATGTGTAAGGCCGAAACTATCAAATTAAATAATAGAAGCTTTAATTTGCATTTATAATCCTACTAATATTATAAATGTGAAAGTTTAAGATGATGGATGCATGAAAGAATGTTTGTTACTTAATCACGCAATAAGAGCTGAACGGATTTGAATGAAATGGCACACATATTGTTTATGGTCTAGATTAACATAATATAGGATACTTGTTATACAACAAATTGAACAAACTTTTTGTTAAATTCTATCCAGATGAATTCGCGGTTAATAGCTAGTTTGGTAATAAATAGTAAAAGTACATCATATCTGACTTTTGTGTTACTATGTCATGTGCACAACCAATTGACCAAATTTTTACAAATATATTACTTTATCATGTACATAAAAGGTTTCGTCTCACTTAAAGATGAATGTTAGTACAAGAAATCTCCTCAGATTCGCTTAAATTTAGATTTAAAAGGATATTAATTGTATCTTCTAAATCTTCAAGGTCCCACTCAATGCTGCGAAGTGCGTTCTTAAGCTCAGTGGAAGTCCACTCAGTCTCTGGAGAGTGAGGAGCCACCTGACCTTTGGAGATCTCTTGCCACCGCAAATACAGCCCTCGAGTCTTGTTCAGTGCCTTGAACACCTCACTGATAACAAAAAGAAACTTTATTGACAACTGCAGTATACTTAGAACATATTATATTTGTTATAAGTTATATTTGTCTTAAAAGAACACTGATTTAGTATAGTTTCACATGCACACCTAAGTTAAAGAGAGATTATAGAACTAATCCTAAGTTTCTAGTGGTACTATCCTATTCCTTGAGTTATTAACAAATCACTCCACTGTTACAAAAATAGTAAACAAATTATGATCATCATGCAGATCCTTCATCATTTATATAGATATTTTGGTCCAATTGCAATATCTGGGTGCAAGTTAAATAAACTGTGTAGCTTGTAGTATTTGGCATTTATACACCTATAACCTTAATACGCGAGAGATAGACAGGTACACAAAAGATATTGTTTATCCTGCTAAATGTTGAGTTTATTTGAAATATGACACAATCTTAGAATGTTATTAAGATGATGCACCGCTCCCCTCGCGCCGCGACGTCGCCAAACTATGGCTCGCTCATACAAAACACTTACTCTTTGACGACGTAAAACGGATCTTCCAAAGTCATGACAAACAACAAGAAAGACGTTCTAAAGCGAGCATGTGACTTTGTAGTGGTCACTAGCAGCATACACGGACAAGAACGCGCTCGCCCATCCAGGCGACAGTCATTCGCCTATCCCACAAAATATCGACCAACAAAACATCCCCAAACTAACATCTTCCAAATCATACCTTTACTCGATGGATGATGTTATTTTCTGTCCTTTACTGACACGTAGAAGCCATAAAGTAGTCAGAGCAGTTCAGAGCACAGCAGCGGAGCACTGAGTCTGCGCAAAGAGTCTTCTCGACGCGAACTGCAATGCAATCTGCATTCAGCAATGCGCAATCGCACTAATCAACTGAACATAGTAAGTTTTGACCACAAAAACAGAGTTGACCAAGAGGTAACAACCAGTCTAAAGATAAATTGCGGCACAACCGTGCACATTTAGATAAATTATTAGAATATCAATCATCAGCTGAAGTGAGCACTTTGATTATGGATCACCTACGTGTTTGAATGGACATGTCCCATACATTTAAATGATTGATTGCTAATTGTACCGTTGCAACTTTAGAATGTGACATTTATGCTTTTTATTTTTTTGGCTTTTGGTACTATAAATTGCCAGGTTAGTAATGAACGATCATCATCGAAATCAATTTAAATTCGGAGTTTTGGCGGGAACGCGGGAAGAGTCGTGTCGCTCCGTTGTATTTTTTCCCAAAACTAGTGTTTTGTCGAGTGTTTATGCATAAAAATGGTGGTGTTTTATTCATAAAGTGCCGAATTACAAGCGCGAGTGTGGAAAAATGATATAATGTGGTGAAACATGAGTTTTCGTGTTGCTTCCAAAACTCCATCGAAGCTTTATAGTAAAGTCGCCACTACTTTACTAAAGCATGACTGGCACAAACTGACACGAACTGACTTGACTAAGACGACTTTGACGATAACCATAGCTAAGATACAGCAGAAATAACCCTTAAGACAAGGCAGTATGGCTGTATAGCTTTAGCCTGACCGAAGGGGCAAATTATTAAAAAAAAAAAAAAAATTTTAATTTGGACGAATCTAGCAATTTCGACTAATTTAATAATTAATAATTTTCAATGCTACGGCACACCTTCAAAATTAATGTACAAAAATAATAAATTATGGTCAGAAATTAGATGTCAGCAAGGAGACCCGCTTGGACCTGCTATTTTTAGTTTAGCAATCCACCCCATCATTGAAACATTGAAATCAAAATTTAACGTGTGGTATTTGGACGACGGGACCTTAGGAGGCGATGTTTCCACTGTTGTGAATGATTTGAAAAATTTAACAGCAGAGTTTCAATCCATAGGCCTTTCTCTGAATTATTCCAAATGCGAACTTTTTATCCCAAATTCTACCACAACTCCAAAAATTGAAATAACTAACCTTTTTGAACAAATTCCCCCCGGTATTAAACTTTTAGACAATCGTTCACTCCGTCTTTTAGGGTCCCCGATCTTGGATGAATCAATTCAAGATTTCGTTGATGGGAAAATTCAAAATTTTAATACAGTTTCAGATCGCCTTCAAAAAATAAACATACGGCTTATTTTATTATTAGATATTGCCTTTTTGTGCCAAAATTTATGTATTCTCTCCGATGTTGTCAGCTTTGGAACAATCCTTTAGCTATACAACAGCTTGACAACATTCAGAGAAATACACTCACCACCATTTTTAATACAGTTTTTGACGATCGCACTTGGCGCCAGGCTTCTCTACCTGTGAGGTTTGGAGGTCTCAGTGTACGTAAAATTTCCAGTGTATCTTTACCCGCTTTCCTGTCCTCGGTTTTCAGTACTCAAAATTTGGTAAAATCTATTCTTAATCCGTCAATTCAAAATTTTAATATAAGCTGTCTGACTGAGGCTTTAAAAAGCTGGAAAGCTGCTTGTCCAAGTCAGTCCGTACCCAAAGCTCCGAATTCTCAAAGGCAGTGGGACGAGCCGCTTTGTAAGTTAGAAAGTCAAGATTTAGTTGACTCTGCAACTTCTTCTACGGAGCGTGCTCGCCTACTTGCAGTCTCTCGTTGGGAGTCAGGGCTTTGGTTACATGCACTTCCTTCAAAAAACGTTGGTAATCTATTAGATAACAACACTTTCCGGGTGGCCATGTCCTTAAGATTAGGAGCAGTATGCCAGGTCCCTCATCGCTGTTCGTGCAGGGAAATAGCGGATCGCCTCGGCCACCACGCGCTTTCATGCAGTGAGAGTGCTGGGCGTATATCGCGGCACGCCAGCCTAAACGACGTCATCCGTCGGGCTTTTGTCAGTGCCGGCGTCCCATCAGTTTTAGAACCAAACGGACTGATGCGTGACGACGGCAAGAGACCCGACGGGATGACCCTTATCCCTTGGAAGATGGGACGGCTTCTTATGTGGGACGCCACTTATGTCGACACCTTGGCGCCGTCTCATCTTCCTGTGACTTCGGGACAAGCTGGTGCTGCCGCCTCTAAAGCTGAAAACCTCAAACGGCACAAATAGATCGTTATTTGGATAGAATGTATCTTTTTGTGCCGTTTGGGGTTGAAACTTTAGGTCCGTGGGGGCCGGCCGCTCTCGAACTGTATCGGGACCTGGCCAAACGTCTAGAGGAGGCTTCAGGTGACCAGAATGCTGGTATCTACTTTGGTCAAAAGCTAAGCATTGCCATCCAGCGTGGCAATGTTGCCAGCATTCTGGCCACATATCCCTCCTCTGACGATTTTTTAGACTAAGTTTTTTGTATACATTTTGTAAATAGGTAGTATAATTTAAGGTATTTTTATTTTCTTTAAATTATAATTATCAATGTATGTTATTTAAGCAAAAATAAACTAACAATACATTTACCAAGCCTTTTACATTTTTTTTCAAACTTTATCCCAACATAAAAACTACAATGTATCTAAATAATTCTAATACTTCAAAGGAACAAATAAATAAAATAAACTACTTTAAGATCAGCTTTAAAAGGCCGCGTTGTATGGCAATACTCAAACGCTGGGGAAAATAAACGCCAGGCTAAATTTATTTGTTTTGATTTATTTTGGTACTTAACTTACATTTTCACTTTCATCTTATGTTGATTTACATGTTTCACAACATTTTATCACTTTACCGTACTCGCGCTTGTAATTTGGTACTATGAACAAAACATCACCATTTCTGTACATGAATATTAGAAAATACCCTACTTTTAGAAAAAAAAAAATTGGGCGACACGACTCTTTCCGCGTTCCCGCCAAAACTAATACTGACTAAGAGGATGAACTTTGGAGTTTTGGCGGGAACGCGGGAAGAGTCGTGTCGCTCTGTTGTATTTTTTTCCAAAACTTGTGTTTTGTTGAGTGTTTATGCATAAAAATGGTGGTGTTTTATTCATAAAGTGCCCAATTATAATGCGTGAGTGTCGGAAAATGATATAATGTGGTGAAACATGACATTTTGTGGTGCTTCCAAAACTCTATCGAAGCTTTTTTTTTTTTTTTTTTTTTTAATGGTTGACAGGCTAGGTGTTTGTCCACAGCTCACCTGATGTCAAGTGAAGGTGTGGCCGAAGATGGTAAAGCACACCTAGCCTGGAATGCAACTGGCTCTCAAGTGAGGCTGCCGGAACACACCGTTAGATGCTTGGCGGCAGATTTTCAACTTGAGGGTGGTAGCTAGCCAGCCGAGTACTAAAGTACCCTACCACCATGCTTTGGTTTCCTCACGATGTTTTCCTTCACCGGCAACTCAAGCTCATTGTTGGGGTTTGAACCCACGCCCTTCGGCATGCGAACCTACCGCGCTAACCACTGAGCTATCATCGCTACAACTACAGCTGTAAGTAAAGTCGCCACTACTTTACTAAAGCATGACTGGACTTGACTATAACTAGCTACGAGGACACTTATTTAACTTTTGTAACTTGAAAATATATAAATACTTGACACTGGCAAATGCTAAAAGGCGGCGCCAAAACAAAAAAAAAAAAAAAGGATGAACTTATTTGTCTGTGCCGAATGAACAATAAATAAACCGGGGTAGCCATTGGTGTGGCCATCGTTACCAACTTTACCATTTTATCAGTAGAGTTGCAATTTTTCTTATGTATGCCCTGGTTTTACGTTTTATGGCTAATTTTTACTGTTTTTTAGCGTTTAGCGCTATCTTTTACACATCTTGATAAACACTTAAAACTAAAGTTATGAAATGTAACGCAGTAGCACTATATGACTACCTCATCTTTTTCAAATTCGATGACAATTTTCGTTTATTAATGAAACGTTACTACCACGTGATTGACCACCATATTATAAAACAACAATATTTACAATGTCTTTGGTATAATGAGCAGAGATTCGTCGACTGAGAACGACCTTTAAAAAAGAAAAATGTGAATATAAAATCGTGGTTAAAAGTCTATGGATTTAAACTTTAAGGCTAATTGAAATCTATTTGTATTTTGTGTTGTTATCAATACAAAAACAGAAAAGTGTGTAAATTTTCTCTATAAGTAGATAAGTACCTAATTGTTTGAGGAAAATATGACTTGTGCCTACCTAACTGAGTGAGTTGCTTTTGTTAAGTTGTTTAATTTCTTGCTGGCAACACTGGGTGTGGCTGTGGCTCAACAAAATTTTTTTCGGCTTCACTCTTTTCTATGTTCGGTTTACCGTTTGCGTTTTTAGATTTGTTTTTTCTTTATTTTTAAGTATCTACAGTAGTTATTATACATAATTCAACTACAATGATAGATTCAGAGCTGAATCCTGAAGCCCCTGAGTTTCACCCGCTTCTTGATCCAGAAATGACCACACTTATAGAGGTACGTTACATTTTGTATTGGGCGGCCAAGTTTGTCTTATTGTGTTCGTCAATGAGCTTTGCTCTGGCACAACAAACAATCACGAAGATGATGAAAAAAATAAATAAAAGTCTTAAAGGCTGTCGCCAAACATCTCGAGTGCTTCCTATTTTCTCTTCGACGGAGAATGCTTTGTGATAAACCACGTGGCCTTTATACGAGGTCACGTATTAAGATGATAACAATACATTCTTCATAATCAGCGTCATAACATGTATTGCTGGACATACGCCGCTCCCAAGACTGCCACTCAGTCCTATCTTTTTCACCTTAGGTCATATCAGGTAGAACACAAAACTTTTGCTTTAAGATTTTAAATTAGATACCGGTATTCTGTTTTGGTATATGACATACCCGTTATTTGGATTTTAATGAATCTTAACCAGTACAATATTATAAATTGAAATACATATTAGATGTTTGTGTTATCAAGTGTAATGAATGCAAACTTTTAATTATCACTCATTATTCAATCTAAGGACACTGGGAAAGGCAATCAAATCTACCTTGTTTATTTTTATATCATTATCATAGTTAAGGTAAGTAACAACCAACTTCTTATTTTTTTAAACTTATTTTTAACAATACAACAAGATAGTAATACATGGTTTAATTATTGATCTGTTCATTCAACACTTCTAAATTACTTGTTATTACCAGCTATTGTTGGAAGTGCCTCAATCGTCTGCTGGTTATAGGCTTTATGATGTCACATTAAAAAGTATCTATAAGGTGTAGCCGCTTATAAAGGATTTTTTCAATGATGTCTTGGGTTGCTTGTTGCTTAATTAGCACATATTAAAAATATAATGTACCTATATAGCTGTTGCTCGCAGCTTTGGTTGCATGCATTTGATGATTGGGAATAATTTCTAACACTTCAAATGTGAGCCCACAATTTTCTCTTGAAGCCTACCAAAAGAACATAGTTATGGGGTTTAATTTTTGAACTTTCTTGTCATAGAGGCTATAGTTGACAAGTCTAAACACAAAAAATGTTACAGTTTTATTCATTGCAGGTTTATTATATCAGCAGGTGTGCCATGAGGTGTCATTCAGTGTAAGCTCTAAACTGATCCACACTTATGTAACTAATATAAAAAAAATGATTGTATATTTTTGGTGGCTAAAGTCTAGTAACTTTATAATAGTTGTATAAAGTAATAGTAGACTATAATGACATTAGTACAGCACTAGAAGTATGTGTATCACATTTAAATATCAGAAACAAAATCCCTTATTCAACAAATATGTGTATGTATAAAATAAGACATTTAATTGTTGTATTGATTAATAAAAAGTAAAAGTAAAATATGTAACAGGTAAAAGATTCCTTCATAGTCACATAGTCAGTATTATAAATGCTTGATTGCATGTTTGTTACTACTATGTGCTGAAACTGCTAAATGGATTTGCATAACTTTATGAGTAAAGGTTGTTGTGAGTGCATCTTTTAATATTCAATCTTGTTCAATAATTTCTATAATGTTGGTACCTACTCTATAATCCATTTTTAATTTGAAAGTGAATGTGGTTTCAATATAGAGAATCCTAGATTCATGAAATCTATGTGGATATCCTTCAAATTCCAATTTGTTTCATTTAGAGGGAACTTGCTTTGTCAATTTTGCACACTTTTGTGTTACTACAACAGGGTGAAATGTACCTTGTACATCATGTATATATTTTTTACAGAGCTCATTGTCACAAAAAGTAGTAAGTACATATATGTATATTTTATAAACATAACCTCTTGACTTACATTACCAATTATTAGGTGGTTTAATCACTGATTCGATATATATTTTCACATTTAACAGTGTTTCTTATAAATAAAATTTAAAGACATTCAGTCGCATTGTTGTCTTGCTAGTTGCTACTACAGTCGACTCTCGTTAATTCGAAACTCGAGGGACTCTTAAAATATTACGAATTATCAAGTGTTTGATATATCAAATGGTTCGAAATTTTTGAGACAAAATAAATGAAACTTCGAATTATTTTTTGAGTGTTGATCAATTTATTATTTATTAACTGCTATACAACCAACGAAAGAGTAACAGTAACTGAAACTTAACTAAACACACCAATTCCTGCGGAAATGTGTGTGTCAAACTAATCATAACAAAACAAACAAGTGTGAACTTGTCTCAAAATGGCTTTACTTCTGCAAGTTCTGCAATCTGTCTGTCTCTTTCTCTGCAACTTTGAACTATCAAGTGTTTGACGCCGATGAGTTCGAATTAACGCGCCGTTTTGTTACGTAGCAATGATGTTTTCGTTCGTATTACCGAGTGCATAAAAATGTATTGATTTGGTGCGAAATATAAAGAGATTTTCTAGGGAACTCGTGATAACTTTGAATTAGAGAGGTTCGAATTATCGCATGTTTGAATTAACTAAAGTAAATGGAATACTTTGCTTAGAGATGTACAAGTAAGTATTGATACATTTAAGCACCATTCTCCCATGATGTTTAGCTTTACAACACGATTAAAATACACTATATAATAATAGATGAATAAAAATGACGGTCCATTTCGCAAGTTCTATAGATATATATACTCATCAAACAGTGAATGTATTGTAATGAGGAAACCTATTTTCCTTAGCTTTTTTTTTAGCTTATTTTTTTCACTAAGAAAAGAGACCTTTGTAGAGCTGCTAAAAACAGGTGATCAGACTGTAATATTTTAATATGTTTAGACCTGTTTACTGAAAAAGCCTTTAAAACCTACTATAATGTTAGTGTAAGTTAAATAGGTAGTACAGAATAGTATTGAAAAAAAAACAATATGTGTTCATATTCTTTTAAAAATAAGTAAAAGTTAAGTTAATACATAATATAACTAATTAATACATTTCAGGAAGGATACAATCATGTTAAGAAGGCCGTCCGGGGAACGAACACTTTCCCATTTGGTGATGCATACAACATGTATCAAACCTTTACAGATTTCAATAATATTATAAATAAACTAAGAAGTAATATGATCTACCAGTCAACACAGATTATGTTCAAGGAACTGCCAACGTTACCATTTAGATGGTAAGTTTAGACTTACCTATATGTATGTTGTGTTTAAACATTTCAACTACCTTATTGTCTAAGTTTTAACCTTAAGTGTGTCTTTCCACCATAGATGTGCAATGTAGCTGAAAGGTGCGCAATGGAAAAAATCTGATAGGGTAGCTTTATATTCCTAGTGTTGCTCGGCACAGATCTGGTGGAAAAAAAAGGACTTAGTAGGCAATGTCTCATACAAAACAAGCAGGAGAAGTCTTTTTGAGTCATTATGGCCAAGTAAGCTACTCATAAAGGCACAAGATGTGTGCAGAGGATGCAATGAAGGTGGCATGTGAGGAATGTGTACCTCTCCTCCCCTACCCTGTACCTAACCTCTACCTTATAATTACTATTGCCTTTCGCACAAACTACACAACAAATTAAATGTGCTATGCATCCTCACTGTACACCACTCATTTACCATGCACAGCTTTGGTGGAAAGAGACAGGAATTTTTAAGTAAGCCTAGTTGATGAGTATGCACATACATCTAACACTGCCCGTTTCTCTTTAGCACCCATTGTGTTTGTTTTAAAATAGTGAATACCAACCCAATAGATAGATAACATTAAGCTTGTCATGTTTGAGTTTATGTTTTAATTTCATCTAATATTTGATGTACTTAAATTGTCATAGCTGACAACATTAAAATGTACAGATGCAACATTGCTAATTTTTGGGGTTTTTTATAGTTTCTTGTGGAATCTAATTAATTAGCCTACCATGTTCAATCTATTCTTAACTATATTAAGAAGATGGTTGTAAGAAGGATGGCAGGTTTTTTACATATACAGCCTAGCTAGGTCTCCTAATTTTAATACTAAATGAGCACATAGTTGTATGTATATGTATGAATGTAATTTTTTTTGTCATGGGGATTTTTTTATGGTTTGTAGTGACAAACTTAAAGTACATAGTGATGTATATAAGTGTGAGTTTTAGCAATGTTCACATTCATACATAGGCTGATCCAACATGCTTGAATCTACAGAAATGAATATTGATTCTTCTGCAAAATATAATTAGTTTTTTAGCATTTCTACACATTTAGTCAATATTTATTCCATTTAAGAAAACTAAATATGTATCATTTGCTGCTAAGAAAAGTTTGGGTTCTCTTTGTACAGGTGAGTATTCTGATACCTTTTCCGTTAGTTTGTTCTTGTATGTGTTGCTAATCAGATATGTGTTTACTGTTACTTTCTTGTGTTGTTAAAGCTTAGCAAATTTTTGTGTTATCGTAACGTCTTGTTATATACATAAACATATATATGTATATAATAGATTATAGATTTTTAATTGTTCAGAAATGTAATGAATTTCATCTATGTATCTATATAACAGATACATATATATATATATATATACATATATGTTATATAGATACATAGATGAAATTCATTACATTTCTGAACAATTAAAAATCTGTTCTTTGTATTCGTTTTCATCTAGAATTTTTGTTAATTTTATTTATGTATTTATAATATAACTTTTTTTTCTGTATAATTATTAGTTGTGACTTGGTTTATAATGTAATGTTATATAGTATTAATGTACACAATGTTCAAGGGCCTGTAGTAGATATGATTTTTCCTTTGTTGTGATGTGCTATTATAGTTGATGAGGTATTTACTCTGTTTAATATTTCTGAAAGATCTGTGATGTCTTGTGTTTTATGAGATGTGCAATCTAATCCCGAACCTGAACGTCTTTGTTATTTGATATCCTTGTTTCACTATACTTTGGGCTTCTTCTCTATTTGTATCATATTCCATTTGCTGAATATGGTCATCTAAATAGCGTTTCATTATAGCTCATAATTTATTTGGATTTTTTTTTATTTGGCTCGTTATTTCTTTTTTGGTAAGCCAACCTGTTAATTCAGTTAGTGTTTTCTCTTACCTCGCACAGTCACATCTTGATTCCACCTGTTTTATTATATTGGTACAGATTTCTGTCGGCGTTTTCTGTTTTGCAGTTATTAAACTTTTCATGTTATTTTTCTGTTTTCAATTACAAAAGAACACAAAGGATAACCTTTATCCTTTTTCGTGTCCTAGTACAATTATTTATGATCATCTTTTTTTTAGCTTTTCTTTCAGCTATCTCTTTTTCCACGCTGAGGGATGATGTGGTAAAGTTAATATGGTTATAAGTGACATGTGTAGAAGATTTATGTTCCTTCTTTAATTTTTGATTTTCTTTTTATAGTATTATTATTCTTAGTAAATTATTTATTTTGCATTTCCTTCTTATGTGCTTATAAAATGATATATTTACTAACCTTCAATGCTACTGCTATTTTATTTTTTGGGCAGAATCTGAATTTTGTTTCAGCTTCTTTCTGTTGATTTTTTAACAGCTTATATTTGTTTTAACACGTCATCGCAGGCGCTGCTTTTAAACATTAAGTTATTTTTTTTTTATATATGTATTCACTTAAATGTAATTGTAGTGTTAGCTATTTATAATTTATCATAAGGAGGCCTGATTCCGAATAATATAGATGCCTTAATACACCAATTTTAAGGAACAGGACCAATTCATACCTACTTTTTTGAAATAATAATATTATTTTTCTAATTAAATTGGAAAAACTATTACTAGGTACTTCAGCAACCGGAAATGGAAACCGAAGGCTTTTAGATGAAACAACTCGGGCCAGACGGATGTTTTCGTAGAGATGATGAATGTATTGTTGTTATTACTGCAGTGACGACGATGAGACCCATACTGAGAAGGTGATTGAGTACACTGACGAGGTGCTGGATCGTGTGAATGTGCACATAGACACCAAGACCAACGAGAACGCCGGCTCAAGCTCAGCGGCTGCGCCGGGCGTCGTGCGTAGTGTCCCCGCTTCGTGGAACCGCACTCCCGTCGTGGCCACAATACAAGTATCCACATCACCTCACTCGCAACAAACATACCTTATAAGTCGCATCATACTAACCTAACTTAATTTCATACTAACTTAATTTGTACAATCCAGAGGGCTTATAAATGATACTTAAATAAAAATCGTAGGACTTTTTAACATAACGCTAAGCAAAGCTTGTGCTATGGAGACCATATGATTGATACTTTTTTTTTGTAAATAAAAACAAGACGAAACGTCATAAATGTTTGTCCTGAATGGGAATGGAACCCACGCCCTACAGCTCTTGAAGCAGATACTTTACCAAATGAGCTATCAGGGGAGTCAGTCAGCCTGTTAACAGAAACTTGTGAAAGCGGTCAGTACAGTGCTGACATACGTACTTATCTTTCATATGAATTTTATCCTATTATACAATAGTGTTTAAACGAGTTACTAACACTAGCGCGTATTTATGTCGCCTACTGCCAATGGCATGTTTGTATAGTATTAACATTACTTACAAATAATGTGCAAATAGTAATGCTTATGTAATTAAAAAATCTTCTAAAATATACATACAACTTTTAATATATACCTAATACATTTATAGGTACCTACAACACTCTCTTGGAAATCATTTATTAATTTCATTGACGTGACTCGTAAGATATAACGAACACTGTTGTTTGTACATATTGTTCAAATAGCCGCACGTCATACGCACATCGTCATTTTACGCTTGTGTTTAGTTTGCTTGGATCTTGTGTAGAAAGGGGCAAATCTATGTCTATGTCGCACGTCTATGTATTGTCGCATTTACGTATTGTCATGCAACTCGTGTTCATACGTCTTTATTTTAAAGGTTTCTGTTACTTTTTTTTTTTATTAAAGAACCAACAATATTGACTAATGTTCGGTACGTATTTTTTGTCTTTCGTTAAAATAATTTAAAGTAAGAATCATCTTCTGATCTTGCTGCAACATACATATATAATCTACAGTTCATGTTTTTTTAGATAAAGTTGTATGCTACAATCGCTTCATCATCGCTTCGTGACATTTTCCCAATGAAATAAAAACGTACTTCCGCAATGCTAAACGTGAGAGAAATATACCGTTTTGTGGCTTATATAAAGATTGCGTGGATGTAGCTTGAATGCAAATTACGCTTCTCAGTTTGGTTGCTTTTTTTTTAAATGACGCTTCACTGGACAATAGGCTTTAATGTTTTCATTTGTCAATCAAATTTTGCAAATTTATGCACGTCAGAACAGTGTTCCAGTATGGCTGTTAAAAAATGCTCGAACGGCTCTAGCGTAAGGATTTGCGACAGTTAAATACTACGCTAACGATAGAAAAATGTAAGATAACTGGAAATCTTTGTTATCGGTCATAAATGGAAACTGTTTCTATTTCATACAGATTTCTATTTTTTTCGTTTATTTTTTCACAAACTGCTTTGCTTCTTCCTGGTGACAGACAAGAGCTGCAAGCTGCGCGACTATCGTCTTGCTATGTATACAAGGACCCATCAACGTGAATAAGTTTAACTACAGGACCGACACACATAAATGTAACCTCTCTACCGACACACGAAAATAAGTCGGCAGAGGTGTTCCATAGAAAAATGTATCTTTAATGTAATGTTTTTTTTTGTTTATATTGCCTGTAGTTCAGCACTCTTACAATACACTCCACCATTGTAAATATAGCATGTCGTTAGTCTCGCAGTATTTTAAATGTTGTTATCAAAATCACGTGGTGTGTAATTGTGTTTTTCACCGGGTCTTAATCGCGTACAAAATACTTCAAAATTACTTTTGTTTTTTATCTTGACGTTTCGAGCATGTCGCAATAGCTGTGCTCACGAGTTGACTGTTGTGCGCGATTAAAATCCGATGATAAACATAATTATGCGTTCAAATCGCGAAAGTTTAACATTTACTATGGTGTATGTACAGACGAAGACTGGGCCGGCGTCTCTTATTGGTGCCAAGAACATCCCACGGCCGCAGCTCTCGTTCAAGGATCCCGTGGACAATTCGCACAGGCTGTTCGTGCCACGCTTACAAGAAAAACCACACAGCGTCAAGCCGCTCTCATTCACACTTATATACGACAACGAAGGACAACCAATCGGGTAAAATGCACTCTTTTACATACAATTAGCACAATAAAATCAAGTTTGGGTCTTTGCCCCAACCGGCTTACACATCTTTGCAAGCGGTACGACAGGGCAGCGTGCCACCTGGGTGACCCTTTATCTCATTCGAGTTTATTCCAATTGGCAGTGCTACACTGTTTTATTATCTTAGAATAACTTTTTATAATGATTTTGCAATAAAATTGTTCCACTCGATTAATGGATTTTGCAAAAGAGCTACAAAATTCTGCCGATGCCGTGTAGTAAGATAGATTTTACGAGAGGTTTAACGAGGTTAGTTGTAGCAGGTTTTTTTGTGTCTGTCCCTCAGGGACAAATATGAAATTGTTTAAATTTAATTACATACATTCAATTTAAACAATTTTACAAAACAAGTTACGGCCAAGTTCATGCCATGCCATTGTAACGTAGGCTTTATTAAAAACTTCTACGCAGTTCTGGAAATAGTACAAAATGCTATGTTTCACTACATTGTATTACTTGCACGTAATTCGGTACTTTAAAATTATAAAGGTACTATTTTGAACAATTTTTTTTTTAATAATGCAATTTTTCGACGCGTTTTTAAGTCATGAGGTTACATTATGTGGTTTTGTTAAATAGGTGGGAGAACCCATATCAAACGGAGCTGCTATTGTACACGCCGCCGCGATGGGCGCTGGAAGCTCACAGCCTGCCCGTCTTCCCACCGCCGCTCGAGAGCGCGCCTGCCACGCTCGTGGAGACGGCGCCACAGCTGGACGCGCTCGTGCGTCACCTTCAAACAGTCTCCGAGATCGCCATAGATTTGGAACACCACTCGTACAGAACTTACCAAGGTACTAATCTCGAAAGTAATAATGCGAACAGACCGCACCTGGTCGCAAAGTTAAAAATACATGCAACATTCATTTAAAATGAACAAATTATTTTTTTTTTAAAAAGCTTTGTGTTGTACAAATTCATATTCTATGGTGAGAATCTTCCATTTGTTTGTATAAAACCAACTTACTCATACTATTATAATACTCATTATAGTATAAAGATCTTTCGAAACAATAAGCAATCTAGTTGTGAGGCCGTTTGGCTTCCAATACGGACGTCCTGTGTTCGAATCCCACATCACGCACCTGAATTTTCTAAGTTATGTTCGTCTTCAAATGGTGCAGGAAAATATTGCGATCGCGGTCTATGCAGAGCACACTCGTTTAGAAGAAACCAATTCACTCGCGACTTGTACGCACCCAGATTGTATCCATCAATCCTTTTATACTCCAATTGTACCCACTCGGGCAGTAAATTCCATTGTCCAGCGGTTCTAACAATGAAGGTAGAAATCGGATTCAATTTTATATACAACCAAGTAAAAAGTCAGTCCAAGTGACAGCTTTGCGTACGTAAAGTTTACACTCGCTCAACTACCTAGTTCATAAGAATAGAATAGAATATAACTTTATTATACACCAAAACAAATCACAACATACAAATATGAAACATAAAAATAAAAAAAAAGAAGAAGAGATAATTAACATAACGAAACAATATAATAGATATTTGGTGTATAAGGGTGGTCTTATCGCCTAGAGCTATTTCTTCCAGACAACCTTTGGATGGAAAGAAAAACAAATAAATATAAATATTAGGTTGGTGTATAAAAAAGAACAATACAATAAACGTATATCCATATAGATATATACATAAGCTGCGCTTTATCATGCAACATCATAATTGACCTCTGCTTATTTTACATATATTTTTAGTTTTATAATTTTTTTCTTTTTTTGCAACTGGATACTAAGTCATTAATGCCTAATTGTAAAGTAAGTTCCAAATGTAAAATTTTACTTTAAAAATTTTAATACTGTAATGCTGTTATTAGCGAAATATCCAATGTCATGTTGCCGTTTGTAAATTTTAAACAAAACAATTTAAAAAAAAAAGACAATTGTTTGTTAACTTCAAACTGATTATGATTATAATGCTACTTGCGAAATTTTACAATACTTTAATGCTACTTGCCAAATTTTACAATACTGTAATACTGCTACTTGCCAAATTTTACAATACTGTAATACTGCTACTTGCCAAATATTATAATACCATATTGCTGTCGCTTACAAAAGTTTAAATTCAAATGCTGCCAATCGCAAAGTTAAAAAGAAAAATACTATGTTGCTACTTACACAATTGTAATACTACAATGGTGCCGCTTGCAAAATTTTACAATTATTCTGTATTGCTGCCACTTGCAAAATTTTACAATACCATAATTAACTTTTTGTCTCATTACCAAAACGCTATTACTGTATTATGCACGATTTTATTTGAAGATTTAAAGTATCCTATGTCCGTTTCCAAGAAGGAAATCCTTTTAAATTTTATTGAAATCAGTTTATCTATGAAAAGCAAAATAGAGTTATGACCCGACAGCCCAACCGACAAATGTGTAGGTAGTTCCAAGATTAGTATGCAGCTTTTTCGGCCACATTATCGCTTCTCATTGAGTAAAATCATGGTCAGACGAAGTCTTACTCCATTGTAAAAACATATGTAATGGCTAAAGGATCTGTAGAAAGTTATCAGTGCCACTAGAGTCATACCATAAAAGTGCTATCATTTGTTTATCTATAATAATATTATAAAGAAGAAGCTCGTGAGGTTGTAGGGGATCTTTGGATCTACTGAACCGTTTTTGAAAATTCTTTTACCCATAAAAAGCCACGTTATTTGTGTGTGTCATATACTATAATATGTTAATCCGAAAAACGAAAAGACTTTCGAGGTAGTCGGGCATGAATTTGATAAAAAAATTAATGTCCACCCATGCGAAGCCGGGACGGGTCGCTAGTAACTAATAAGTCACTTGCAGATTTTTCGAATTCCCATAGAAAATCATGGGAAACCGCTGAGCGCAACTAGTTATTAATTAGTGGCATGCATGACCTAATTACTGACCAGAGGGTTTTCCCCCAGTTCCTCTGGGTATAATATATAGAGATTAAAATAAATGAGAACTGGCTATGGACCACCTTGGTAGTCTAGATAACAATTGTAAAAATGTTAAACTGAAATACTACAAAACGATTTCTTTCTCAAGATGTTCTTCTTCATCAGAAAACTAAAGAATTAGAGATTGTTTCATTACCAAATGATGTTTTCCTTTGAAACCAGTCCTAGCCACAAAGGGTAAAACTGCTATTCAAATTTATAATAAATTTATTCCTACCATGAGTCATGTATAAAATGCTACTATAGTTCTTTACACACGCTATTATGCTATGCCGCTATAATTTTTTACACACTGTTATGGATGTTAATGCTAAGTAAGTGCAATGGAGTGTGTCTACTCGATGTATGTTTTTGTAGCGCTGCATTTGCTTTTATATTTTATATTTAGTTAACAGGCTCAGTATTTTCATTACAGTCCTTGTGGTGTTAAGTGACAGTGTGGTCGAAGATAGTAAGCACAACTATCCTGGAATTAAACTGCCTCTCAAGTGAGGAAGCCAGATCATACCGTTAGGTGCTTGGCGGCAGATTTTTTTACTTAAGGTGCCATTTATGGACAAATGGAGCATAATTTTACAGTGAGATCACAGCTACTGGCATTTTTTTTGGTCTTTTTTGCGGTAAATCACCATCACAACCTAATGGTAATCGCCTGTCCATGACCATATGACCATTGCAGCGGCAACCAGCACTTTGATTAACAATGTCCAGGGCGTCGCTGCTTTGGCGCTCATTACTTTGAGACCTTTGATGGTTATCAATAGCTCTGCAATTTCGCTGGCTGCTATTCGCTAGTGCTGCTTGGTGGTAGAATATCTGACAATGATGCGATTTTACCTGTAAAGTCTAATTTACTCCTATTTCCGGGATTAAAGTATAGTTCAGTCCTTCAATTATTAAAAGGTAACTTAAGCCGGTATCGAGTGGATTTGGAACTGTTTGTTTCGTTGTATTTTCGTTATTACTAAAACATCATTTATGAGGTTAATGTTTAAGATATTTAAGGATCCAATCTATATGTGATCTAATTTAGAAACACGATTACTTTTAGTTTCCTCGATAGAAAAAAAATCCAAAGTAACCCCAAACAATCTATAGAAAACCTCGATACGGCGTAAATACTGCACGGAAAGTCATCAGGCTTTGTATAACAATAAAATTACATTTTCTCTAAATAGTTATTACATAAAAATTACCAAAATATGATTTTGCTTGAACAAACGAAGGAAATACCTAAATTTTTGCGCGTTTCGTCCATTCTAAGCAGAGCTACCACGCTGTTCCCCTATCCGCTTTAGTACCGCTTCGACTGTCGGACGGGGAGGTTGTGTCGCTGTTGAGGTTGCTTTTACGTACGATCACAAAGTAAACGAACCGGATCAACAAATTTGCCACTTGTAGGCATAGACAGGTGGCCGAGTGGTATCGGTACCCGATTCTAATCCGCAGTCACGGGATCGAAACCAACCAACACTCGAAGATTATTTTTGCACACAAATTTTGTTGTATTTTATTTTGTTTTTTTAACAGACTCGATTTTATAAATTATAATAAAATTAAATAATATATAATTATCATAGGACATTACACACAGCGCCATCTGACCCCTAACTAAGCAAAGCTTGTACTATGGAAGTCAGATAACTGATAGGTAATACTTCAATACTTTTTTTGTAAATACATACAGTACATCCAGATACAGAACAAACATTTGTTTATGCTTGTCCTGGGTGGGAATCGAACCCACGCCTTGGAGCAGACATACAGGGCTGTCAATTTTAAAAGGAGGAGGTTTTCAATTCGACAATTTTTTTTTGTAATGGTTTGTTATGCTAGGTCTGCTATACTGTAAGTGTGTTCCGCGGAACCCTAGGGTTCCGCGATACCTCTGTAGGGGTTCCGCAAGAATTTAGAAAAAAAAATCAAAACACCTGTCTCTGGTCGAACGTTTTGACTCCGCGGCCGCGCATAGGTTTATTTATTTATTTATTTGTATAAACATGTGTTACAATAGCTGGTACAATATCTCATAAGTTTGGTATTTTTTTTTTTTTAATGGTTGACAGGCTAGTTGTTTGACCACAGCTCACCTGATGTCAAGTGAAGGTGTGGCCAAAGATGGTAAATCACACCTAGCCTGGAATGGAACTGGCTCTCAAGTGAGGCTGCCGGAACACACCGTTAGATGCTTGGCGGCAGATTTTCAACTTGAGGGTGGTAGCTAGCCAGCCGAGTACTAAAGTACCCTACCACCATGCTATGGTTTCCTCACGATGTTTTTCCTTCACCGGCAGCTCAAGCTCATTGTTGGGGTTTGAACCCACGCCCTTCGTCATGCGAACCTACCGTGCTAACCACTGAGCTATCATCGCTACAAATCAACATGTATACTTGTATACTTGTGAGCGCGCTGTCCCTTTGATAAAAGCCGCCTCTGAATTAGACGCTATAGTTGTCAACAAGCGACTTTCGACTCTAACTTTAAAAAATAAAGTCGAGATTGTTTACAACGCAATTTTTAAATTTCTCATTTTATTTTTGCTTTTTGTTTATCAAATCCCATTAGTTACTTTTTTTTAATATCTTCTATTATTGTACTTGCCATATGGTAAAGTAAGTAATAATTAGTAACTGTTACATTGTACTTTTATTATGCTTATTAATAAAGATTCTTTATTAAAGAACACACTTTTAAAAAGTATTGTTTTATTATAGGGTTCCATCAAGTATTTTGCTTCCCAAAAGGGTTCCGACACCAAAAAAGTTTGAGAACCACTGTGCTAGGCTATGTTTGACCACAGCTCACCTGATGTTAAGAGAAGGCGTGGTCGAAGATGGTAAAGCACACCTAGCCTGGAATGGAACTGGCTCTCAAGTGAGGCTGCCAGAACTCATGGTTAGATGCTTGGGGACATAATATTTTCAACTCTCGTGTGGTAGCTAGCCAGCCGAGTACTAGAGAGTACGCTACCACCACGCTATGGTTTCCTCACGATGTTTTCCTTCACCGGCAGCTCGAGCTCATTGTTAGGTTTGAACCCACGCCCTTCGGCATGCGAACCGACCGCGTCAACCACTGAGCTATCATCGCTACAAAAATGTATATGTATGTTAAATAAATATAAATAAATAAATATCGTAGGACATTACACACAGCGCCATCTGGCCCCAAACTAAGCAGAGCTTGTGTGATGGAAGTCAGATTACTGATAGAATACATAAATACTTTTTTTTGTAAATACATACTTATAATACATACAGAACAGCTAGACACAGAACAAACATTTGTTTATTCACAAAATGTTTGCCCTGAATGGAAATCGAACCCACGCCTTACAGCTCTCAAGGCAGATATACTACCAATGAGCCAACGGGGCTGTCTGTTACGCGATAATTCATAGATCCATACTTCTGAGGTGGTCTCATATAAACTTTATCGAAATCGGTCGAGCAATTTTTAAAAATCAACATAAATATAAAAATTGTATACGTCGATGACATTTTCGTTTACTCCGAAACCTCGCTGTTTCATTAGAGCATAAATAAATAAAATAAATGAAAAAGCAAATCCAATATGGCCGCCATCAAAATAGATGCTTACATATTTTTTCACAACTCCTATAATATGGGTATCAAATAAAAGGGCTTGACAAGTAGAATAGAGTAAACTTTAAAAAAAGCAAATCCAATATGGCCGCTAACAAAATGGCGGATTACATATTTTTTCACAATACCATCAATATGGGTATCAAATGGAAGAGCTTGACTAGTAGAATACATTATAATAAAAAAAGCAAATCCAATATGGCCGCCATCAAACTAGAGGATTACATATTTTTCCACCACTCCTATAATATGGGTATCAAATAAAAGGGCTTGACTAGTAGAATAGAGTAAACTTTAAAAAAAGCAAATCCAATATGGCCGCTAACAAAATGGCGGATTACATATTTTTTCACAATACCATCAATATGGGTATCAAATGGAAGAGCTTGACTAGTAGAATACATTATAATAAAAAAAGCAAATCCAATATGGCCGCCATCAAACTAGAGGATTACATATTTTTCCACCACTCCTATAATATGGGTATCAAATAAAAGGGCTTGACTAGTAGAATAGAGTAAACTTTAAAAAAAGCAAATCCAATATGGCCGCTAACAAAATGGCGGATTGCATATTTTTTCACAATGCCATCAATATGGGTATCAAATGAAAGGGCTTGATTAGTAGAATAGATTATAATAAAAAAAAGCAAATCCAATATGGCCGCCAACAAAATGGCAGATTACATATTTTTTCACTACAACCTCAATATAGGTATCAAAATGAAATGAATGGGATTGACTAGTAGAATGGAGAATACTTTAAAGTTGATCCAATATGGCCGCCAACAAAAATTAAAACACACATCTATGTTTTTCACAAAAAAATTCGGGAATTGAACCCATGCCATAAAGCTATATTCTACTAAAAAAGAAATATTTATTATTATTTTATTTTAATTTAGTATTTTTTAAATGACTTCTCCAAAATGGATATGCGAGTAAAGCCATGGGTAAAGTAATAAACTATTTTTTTTTAATTATGCACGTCATTATTTTGAATCAATCAATTATGAACATACTAAAGTATACATAAACACCCAAACAAAACAAACATCTATGTTCTTCTCATCAAAATTTGCCCTCGGTGGGAATCGAACCCATGCCATACAACTCATGACGCAAACGTGCTGACTGGGTAGTCAAAATAATAATACTTTTTCGTCGTTTATTATTCGTCAGTGGAAAGGAAAAAAGTGAGGTGTATCGTAGGAGTTGCTTACGGTATGTCATATTCTTAGGTTCCATAGTGTTATAATAAATTAATTATTTTCAATAGATAAAATAGGGAATTAAAAATGTTCAGTTACATAAAAAGAAATACACAAATTTACAAACAAAAAACCTACTCCATGACCCTTAGGCCAACTAAACGCACTGCTTCAATGAAACAGCGAGGTTTTTTAATACTTGTGTTGATTTTTTTTTACTTGCTCGACCGATTTCGATAAAAAATATATGGGACCATCTCTGAAGTATGGATCAACCAAGCAAAAAAAAGAATCATCAAAATCGATTCATAATTGGCGGAATTAGCAGGAGGTCGTCTAGGTAGGTACAGACCACCGCAGTACTAGATATTCTGCCGCCAAGCAGTAGTGTGTAAACATTACTGTGTTCCGGTTTGAAGGGTATTGCAGCTAGCGCAATTACTGGGCTGTTGAGACTAACCATCTAGTCTCAAAGTAATGAGTGCCAGAGCAGCGATGCCCTGGACTTTGTTTTGTTACTCAATGTTCTGGGTATCGCTACAATGGTCATGGACAAGCGTTATCTCTTATCATCAGGAGAGTGACTCGATCGATTTATTACTTTTACATAAAAAAAAATTGTCGAATTGAGAACCTCCTCCATTTAAAATCGAGTCGGTTAAAAAAAATAAGATAGATAGATATAACTCTTTATTATGGACATCATAAATAGAAAAGAGTACAGAGAATAAAGAACCTTATGAACTAGTGCCACAAGTGGCGGCCTTATCGCTAACAGCGATCTCTTCCAAGCAACCAAGAAAAGAAAAAATACAATAGAGAACATAAAAAACAGACGGGAGATGTAACACTAATAAGAAAAAAATAAAATAAAAATAAAACGTATTATAAAAATAATAAGTATACAAAAATAATCGTATTATAATGTATTTAAAAAAAAACGAAATATTTATGTATTATATTTATTTAAAATACCTATCAACAAAATTTGTGTGCAAAAATAATATTCCGTATTAATATGGTGTTGATTTCGATCCCGTGACTACGTGGCCGTACTCATACAGCTTGTTACCACTCGGCCACCAGTCTACTAATATAAGCGGCAAAATAGTTGATCCAGTTCGTCTACTTAGCCGTTTAAGTATTTAGCTCAAACCGATTTTCATTTCGCCGCCGTATGTGTATCGACAATGCCTGTAGCGCGTGGCGCCGACGGCGGCGCGCGGTACTAGCTGTTCGCTCGTGTGCCTTGCGCACTCACACACGGAGCGCACAGAATACCTAAAATCGACTAGAGAAATGCACTCGATAGGCCCTTAACAACAAGACCAGACCAGATTGGCACAGGACCGAGGCATATGGCATGAAAAGAGAGAGGCCTATACCCAGCAGTGGGATAAAGAAGGCTGTGGATGATGATGATGATGATGAAACAACAAGAACAAAAAAAAGTTACAAGAATTACTTTTCCAGTTATAAATTTAGCCTGTTGCGATTTTGCTCTGTTGCTTACTTTAATTTGTGCTTTAGCGACTAAAAGGTTTCTGCTTATCAATACTATTATAAAGAGGAAAGATTTGTTTGTAATGAATAGGCTCCGAAACTACTGGATCGATTTCAAAAATTCTTTCACCGTTAGGAAGCTACGCTATCCCCGGGTGACATAGGCTACTTCTTATCCCTGTATTCCCATGGGAACTGGTAGTACGCGGGTGAAACCGCGACGCGTCATCTAGTAAGTAATAATGTGACAAACGATACTCTCTCCTTATGGTAAGAGATAACAAAAATGGAATAAGCGTTGTAGAACGAACGGACAGATTTTGAAGTGCGACTTGTCTTTCTGATAAATGTACGAGTTGTGAAATAAGTACTTTTTAATCCTATTATAAATTATATAAACGCGAAAGTTTGTATGTATGGATGTTTGTTACTCATTTAAGCAAAAACTACTGAATGGATTTTGATGTAATTTGGTATGGAGGTAGCTGATACCCTGGATTAACACAAGCTACTTTTATCCCGAAGACATGTAGCGGGTATCACCGCGGGGTGCAACTAGTATATATATGTACTTGCTATTTTGTCTTGTAAAGAGCGAGATAAGTCGGCCTATTTGAATAGAATAGCGATTGTGAACTATTGGTTATTTTCATTAATTTTGTTATAAAAGCTTTACGCAAAAATTCACCAGGTGGCGCTCTTGTATCGCACAGTATTTATGTGTTAAAATTTAACGTCAATGGCCATTCCATACTTCGCCGAAAAGCAATCAACGTCCGTGAACCGTACTATGATTATTATACGAATTTGGATGTTTTTTTTTACAATATTGTTACGTAGTTGCGCTTGTGCTGCTATCTGTCAAGTCTGCAAGACTTATTTAGAATCATCATATGAAATGCTGGCGTTCATCAACGCTTATTAAGATCATATACGCTTATTAAGAAGAGAAGTAATTATAATATTTTTGTTTTTATGGACATTTAATTATATTGACATAATTTTATTGACATTTTATGTGTGACATATTACTTTATTGACATTTTCATTTTCATTGTTTTGACATATGTAATGATTTTGATAATAATGTTTAAATATGAATGGAAAAATGACCTGTAACTTTGGTGTTATTAATAAATGATTTGTATTTGTATTTGATCAAAATTATTACTCTGTTTTAAATGTTTGTACCCACTGTGTATAATTATATTAGTTATGTGGTTCTCATAGTACAAGCTTTGCTTATTTTGTGGCTAGATGGCGCTGTGTGCATTGCCTTGCAATATTTATTTATATCGTGTCCCATCATGTCACAGTAATATCATGATGACGATACTATTGTTATTTTTTCATGCTATAACGGCTAGACAGATTTGAGTGAAATCCGAATATAATAAATAAATTTTAATTATTTTATCTATCTATATTATAAAGATTTGATTGTTTGTTTGTATTGAATAGGCTCTGAAACTAATGGACCAATTTAAAAAAAAAATTCACCCCTGGAAAGCTACACTATCCCCGGGTGTCATAGGCTACTGTTTTGTCGGTTATCCTACGTGTACTGATTTACTTTTGACTGTATAATTATTAAGAACTAGCGGACGCCTCGGGTTTCACCCGCATAGTTCCTGTTCTCGTGGGAATACAGGGATAAAAAGTAGCCTATGTCACCCGGGGATAGTGTAGCTTCCCAACGGTGAAATAATTTTTGAAATCGGTCCAGTAGTTTCGGAGCCTATAAACAAACAAACAAATCTTTTCTCTTTATAATAATTAGTGTAGATATAATAATGCTACAATCCCTATATCTGTTAGAAGAGACGCATTGCGATAAAACCGTTAGTTGTGGGGTTTTTAAGTTTTAAATTTTTGGCCGTGGCATTAATGTGTAAACTTTTGGTTCGTGACTTCGTGTACACGATGCGAGTGCGGAGTGAGCAATATAATCAATACTATTGTTGATCGGCAGGGTTCACCTGCCTCATTCAGATTACGACGGATGAAGGCGGAGATTTCATCGTGGACGCGCTAGCACTGCGCAGCCACTTACATGCGCTGAACGAAATCTTCTCAGACCCTAATAAGATAAAGGTAAGCGTGTTCAAATATTACATTATTTTTAGCAATCAGAAGCGGTTTCAGTTTCAAAAATAAATATCGCAGGACATAACACACAGCGCCATCTGACCCCAAGCTAAGCAAAGCTTGTGCTATGAAAGTCAGATAACTGATAGAATACTTAAATTGTTTTTTTTTTTGTTGTAAATACATAGGTAGGTACTTATAATACATTTTACTGCAGCTAGCGTAATTACTGGGCTGATGTGACTAACCATCGAAAGTCTCAAAGTAATGAGCGCCAAAGCAGCGATGCTTTGAATTTTGTTTTACAACACAAAGTTCTGTGTAGGTTCTGTGTATAATAAAAAAAAAAAAAAAATTGTATCGCTACATTGGTCATGGACAGGCGTTATCTTTTGCAATCAGGAGAGCGACTCGTTGGGCTCATTCTTATTACATAAAAAAAGACAATGCAATCAATGACAATGCCATCCAGCGAGGCAATGTTGCCAGCATTCTGGCCACATATACCTCCTCTGACGGTTTTTTAGACTAAGTTTTTTGTATACATTTTGTAAATAGGTAGTATAATTTAAGGTATTTTTTTATTTTGTTTAATAAAACTTTTTACTCACAATGCTAATTGAGTATTTACATGTCAAAAAAGACAAAGACAAACATTTATACTCCTCACTCAAATGATTGTCTTGAATGGGGATCGAACCCACTCCAGCTGCTGGAGCTGTTACTTTTTTTTTATAGCTGACAGGCTAGGTGTTTGACCACAGCTCGCCTGATGTTAAGTGACGGTGTGGTCGAAGATGGTAAAGCACACCTAGCCTGGAATGGAACTGGCTCTCAAGTGAGGCTGCCGGAACACACCGTTAGATGCTTGGCGACAGATTTTCTACTTAAGGGTGGTAGCTAGCCGGCCGAGTACTAGAAAGTACCCTACCACCATGCTATGGTTTCCTCACGATGTTTTCCTTCACCGGCAAGCTCATTGTTGGGGGCCCACGCCCTTCGGCATGCGAACCGACCGCGTTAACCACTGAGCTATCATCGCTACAAAATACTACCAAATGAGCTAATAGGGCAGGCAAACGTGATGATAAGAGTACGTGATGCCTGGTTCCAGGTGTTCCATGGAGCGGATAACGACGTTAGGTGGCTGCAGCGTGATTTCGGAGTATACGTGGTGGGCTTGTTCGACACACACCAGGCGGCGCGGCTGCTCGGGCACGACGGCCTCGCGCTCAGGCACCTGCTTCTGAGGTACTGCGGCTTCGAGGCCGACAAGAGGTGAGTACTCCGCGCCCGATCACACTGACACTTACTGACTGACCATACCGCAGATGACGATGAAGATGGCTTGTTAGTCTGCAGCGCTGTGGTGCTACAGTAATTAATAGAGCCTTTGTTATGCAGAAGCGAGCCGTACATAGCGAATATGCAGTTCAGGATGACGTCTCGTGAAGCTGTTTAGGGAGCTCCAGATAATGTAGTGTGAGTTTACAGCGGTAACTGCATAGGAAGGGCATTCAAAACACAAAAAAAGTGCGTGCGGGCAATCTGTGGAGCCTGGTCTATCGATAGCTGTCGGCCTATTTTCCAAAAGTTTAATATTTTGCCATCACCCTGTATGTATATTAAGCAAGTATGTATATTTGTTCAAGAACATCCCGAATATTTTGACTATCAGTCAGATAAGGTACCAAAAAATACTGTCAGAAAAATACACTACAATAAACTATATTTTCCAAAATGTAAGCTTGAGTTGTATAAGAGAAACTCTTACATAATGGCAATCACAATTTATAATAAACTGCCGGCCGAAATAAAAATGCTACCTTGTTAGGTAGCATTTTTATTTCGGCCGGCAAATTTAAACGTAAATTAAATTCTTGGTTATTGTATAAATGTTACTACACAATTCTAGAATGCATTAATGATAAAAACATGTAATAAAATATAACTTACATTATTGTACACCTCTAAAAGAGGTAATTTGTATGGACACCTACATTTGACAATAAAATATTGAATCTTAAACATTCTGCGGCCCGCGGCCTACAGTCGCGTGCCAGCTCTTCTGTTAGAAATGTACCTTCCAAGAGATTTAATTACTATGAGGTTTATTATTGTAAACTACTATTGAATATCTATTCTTATGTTGATGTATACTATTCAGGTTTTTTTCTAGGTAAGCGTGCTTCATCTTGGACTGCATCCTGCTTAACATCAGGCAGGGTGTAGTCAAACGCGAACCTATTATGTATAAAAAAAAATAAACTTTTATTCGTATTTGTTTAAGCAAGTAAAGAAGCTAAATCTAGAGTGCCATCGATAACATGCTGACGCTGTTAAGCTGGTTAGAGCTGCAGAGTGAGAAAGCTCCGGACAATGCATGCCGTTTCATATCACAGCCTTTGGTGTCTTGACTTCGTAAGGGTTCTCCACTATAAGACCACGACAGTTTGGTATGATTGTTGAGGTGCATGGCAATTCGGATATTCTGTGTGTCATTCACTAGGTTCCCATCGTGTGAGATGGTGATTGTGACATTGCTATAATTATGTATGGTGTGTTTAAATCTGTAACATGTTTCCGGTTGCAGGTTCCAGTTGGCGGACTGGCGCATGCGGCCGCTGCCGGCGGAGCTGGTGCGGTACGCGCGCGCTGACACGCATTTTCTGCTGTACGTCTGGCGGCGCATGCGGCAGGAAATGCTGGACCGCGCCGCGATGCTGCTGGAAACCGCCTTCCGGAGGAGTGCCGAAGTCGCCGCCCTGGTAATTACTCTCTACTCTTCAGAAGTACCAGATATTCTGCTGCTATGCAGTAGTGTGTAAACATTATTGTGTTCCGGTTTGAAGGGTACTGCAATTACTGGGCCGTTGAGACTAACCATCGAAAGTCTCAAAGTAATGAACGCCAAAGCAGTGATTCCTAGGACTTTGTTATGTTACTCAAAGTTCTGTGTATCGCTGCAATGGTCATGGACAGGCGTTATCTCTTACCATCTGGAGAGCGTCTCGTTCGTCTCATTACTTTTTACATTAAGAAAAAAAGAACAATGTCAATCATGCCTTTATGATTTTTGAATACTAACATAATCTACTGTTTCATTTAATCAATTGTGATTTACCGCAAATAAAGACCAAAAATACTAGTGTTGCTCTGAATTCACTGTAAAATTATGCTCCATTTGTTCATAAATGGCAAAAATTTATTTGTATGGAAATCGAACCACCTTAAAAGACTTTCTATAATAATAAAGAAAATGAGATGGCTGATAGTAATTGCACGAGAATAATAATATATCTTCGTAATATTATGAACTAAAATGACAAATTAATGGTAAATAATAATAAATAAATATCGTAGGACTATACACACAGCGCCATCTGGCCCCAAACTAAGCAGAGCTTGTGTGACGGAAGTCAGATAACTGATAGAATACATAAATACTTTTTTTTTTGTAAATACATACTTATAATACATACAGAACACGCAGTCACAGAACAAACATTTGTTTATTCACAAAATGTTTACCCTGAGTGGGAATCGAACCCACGCCCTACAACTCTCAAGGCAGATATACTACCAATGAGCCAATGGTGATGTGAAAAATTAAATTTTTTGTTCACTTTTTGTAACAAATCGCCCGTTTCTGTAATAATCACGTGATTTCATGAAATAGCAACGCTTGCGATCATAAAATGCGAGACGTGGCGAATTGTGTTGTTTATGTGCAGACGTACGTGAAGCCGGTGATTCGCCACGACTCGCACATGTGGCTGTACTTGAAGTCGGGAGTGAAGTTCGGGCGCGCGCAAATGACCGCGCTGAGCGCGATGTGGTCGTGGCGCGACGAGCAAGCGCGCGAGCTCGACGAGTCGCCCGCCTACCTGCTGCCCAACCACCTGCTGTTGGCACTAGCATCGACACTGCCGCGCGACATACAGGGCGTGCGCGCGATCGCAGACCCGGTGCCGCCTTTCCTCAACCACAACATGGACGCTCTGCACCGTATCATACTTGCGGTAATTGCATACACACACACAAACACGCACACACACACACTCACGCTTAAGTAGTCACTTTTTATTCTTATTCGAAGTGGGGGCGATAAGCCCTGCACTGACGTCTCGCTTGGGGTGTATTGTGCATTTCCCCCTACCAGCGTCTACCCGAGCCAACCCAGCTCCTTGAAGTATCGGAGCGAGGCTCTGGGCCTCTGGCAAAGTAGCTCCAGTGATTTAGGTAGTCACTTGTGCGAGTGTGGGAAAATGATATAATGTGGTGAAACATGACTTTTTGTGTTGCTCCCAAAACTCCATCGAAGCTTTCTAGTAAAATCGCGATTACTTTACTAAAGCATGACTGGACTTGACTGACACGGACTGTACTTGACCAAGACTGGACTTTGACTATAATTAAAGCTACGAGGCAACTTATTTAATTTATGAAATTTGATAATGTTAAATACTTGACACTGGCAAACGCTCAAAATGCGACGCCAAAACCATAGAAAAAAATGAGAGGTAGTACAGAAATTTTTGCTGCAACCGCTCTAGCCGATCTGGTAAGATGGGCTCCAGACGGGGCTGCAGTACAATAAAAATATTCTGATTTTGATTCTGAAAATAACTTTTTTTTTTCCTTCTAATGATGTATCTCTGTTTGTTGTTAGATTTCTCATTGTTATTACAATCTAGCCTAGTTGAGACTAATAAGTAATTTTAATGTAACTTTAATTGCTAAGTACAGTATAAAAGAAAGAATGTGTCCATCAACACTTTTCTTACTGTCTCTATTAAGGGGAAGACACTTTGTTCACGTGTTCTATAATATGTAGTACTCACTGCACTGACATTACTAACTTAGTGTTAACTCAAAAGGTTTTGTCCTCTTTAGTCTTCTTACTATATCCGTGTTGTCGAGGAGCTGGATAGCCTCGACGTTCACATGTTGATGAAGTTTTTTTTTTAGTGTTGACAGGCTAGGTGTTTGACCACAGCTCACCTGATGTTAATTGAAGGTGAGGTCGAAGATGGTAAAGCACATCTAGCCTGGAATGGAACTGGCTCTCAAGTGAGGCTGCCGGAACACACCGTTAGATGCTTGGCGACAGATTTTCAACTTGAGGGTGGTAGCTAGCCAGCCGAGTACTAGAAAGTACCCTACCACCATGCTATGGTTTCCTCCACGGTACTTTTCCTTCACGATATTTTTCCTTCACCGGCAGCTCAAGCTCACCCACGCCCTTCGGCATGCGAACCTACCGCGCTAACCACTGAGCTATCATCGCTACAAAAGTTGAAAATAACTTGATGTGTTTTTTTTTTGGCAGTGTCGTGAGGTGCCCGATGAGCCGCAGGTGCTGACGATGCCGCCCGGCGTGCGCGCCATGCTGACGCCCGCGCCCGTGGCGCGCCATCTGCAACACGCTGCGCACGATCTCGCATGCACGCAATACAGGTACCGCTCCACTGCTGTTCCTCATCCTTACTTTGTTTTTTAACTAAAAAAATTGATGATTTTTTTAATTTGTTTCTTTCATATAAGTATGTTAGATAAGGACAGCGTCGTTTTAAATAAGTTTAGATCCATCAATTTAAAATCATTGTGTACATGAACAAAGTGTCTTCCCCTTAATAGAGACAGTAAGAAAAGTGCCGATGGATGCATTCTTAGAATATACTCTACTTAGCAATTTAAGTTATATTAAAATTACTTATTAGTCTCAACTAGGCTAGATTGTAATAACAATGAGGTATCTAACAACAAACAGACACACCATTAGAAGGAAAAAAGGTAGTTTTTTGTTAAATAATTATTATTATCGGTGTCTCCAAGAGGGTGCAGTTTAGACAAAACGAAAAAATCAAAATCTGTTGAGATGCTTTGGAGTCCATAAGGAACATAGATATATTAATATATAAATAAATATTGTAGTTGTTATATACACAGCACCATCTGGCCCCAAACTAAGCAGAGCTTGTGCGATGGAAATCAGATAACTGATAGAATACATAAATACTTTATTTTTGTTGTAAATGCATACAGTACACACAGACACAGAACAAACATTTGTTTATTCACAAAATGTTAGCCCTGAGCGGGAATCGAACCCACGCCCTACAGCTCTCAAGGCAGATATACTACCAATGAGCCAACGGGGCTGTCAAAGTATGCTGTAAACTGTCATGTAAGTATTCTATCAGTTATCTGACTTCCACAGTACAAGATTTGCTTAGTTTAGGGTCAGATGGCGCTGTGTGTAAAGTTCAACGATATTTATTTATTTAATCCACAGAAATAATATTCTAGAAAAGTCCAGACTGCTCGAGTCAGTTTTATTGTGCTTGATATAGTTAAGCCTTATCTGCGGTAAACATACGATTATTACTAAAAAGGTGACTTTCCTCTGCTCCCCAGCAGAGGAAAAATAAATGACTAAAAAGTATGTTATGTATACAGTTAAATACAGTGTCTTGATAATACAATTTCTGTTATCATACGGAGTATGACACTTGAAAATCTAGAAGGCGCCAATCTCTTTGTGTGTTTACGGTGACCAGAGTCAAATCATGGCTTTAAATCTTTAACCGATTCAAAGAGGAGGTTCTCAATTCGACTGTACCTATGATTTTTTATTTGTATGTTACGCCATAATTCTGCTAATAAATAATGAATCGATTTTGATGATTCTTTTTTTGCTTGGTAGATCATACTTCAGAGGTGGTCCCATATAAATTGTATATATATTTGTATTTGTATCAATATCGGTTTTAAAAAAACTACAAAAATCCAAAAATTACGATGCTTCGCTGTTTCATTGGAGCAGTGCGTTTGTGCGTAAGGGTAATGGAGTCAGTTTTTTTGAATTGTAAATTTTCGTTACTTTGTTATAAAACCAATTTTTGTTTTACTTATTGTTTCTTATTGTTGGCTAAATAGACATATCTAAAGCCAACAAATATCTTTCTATACTATTATAAACAGGAAAGATTTGATTGTTTGCGCGAATAGGCTGCGAAACTACAGGACCGATTTCAAAAATTCTTTCACCATTGGGAAGCTACGCTATCCCAGGGTGGCATTACCTACTTTTTTTAAAGAAAGAAAGAAAAACTTTTTATTTCGTAACTTAAAGGCACAAAAAACAAAAACGAACAAACAGAGACAAACAGTTACAAAATAAGGGCTCACCTCAGCATTACACTACTAATAATAATTTTTATCCTTGTATTCCCACGGGAACGGGAATTACGCGGGTGTAACCGCGAGTCGTCCGCTAGTATGAAATAAAATAGTGGTAATGCAGTGGTGAGTGACCGGCATGTCGTTCGCAGCTCGCAGCAGCACTTGGCAGCACAGGTGGTGCAGGATAACGTGGCGAAGCTCGTTATGCCGTCCGACCTGTGGTTATATCCCGAGTTGCCGACGCCGCCCCAATCCCCGGTCTTCACGCCGCCGAATTCCTCTCAGGCTTTTTTAGTACAGGTATAATTCTTGCAACACCAGTTTTTCTTCAATCTCAATTGCACGTTTTTAGAGTTGCATACACGTAACATGCCCGACACTTTTGCGTACACCTTTCGACTCAAGTCTGTCCGGCCACAAGTAGCCGTTTGAAAATTTTCAAAATATGTTTGACTGCTGCAGATTTTATTATAAATCATGTTATAAAATAAGCCTTAAGCTATGCTCAAAGTCACAAGATGTTTTTTTTTATGTGAAAAGTAATGAGACGAACGAGACGCTCTCCTGATGGTAAGAGATAACGCCTGTCCATGACCATTGCAGCGATACACAAAACAAAGTCCGGGGCATCACTGCTTCGGCGCTCATTACTTTGAGACTTTCGATGGTTAGTCTCAATAGCCCAGTAATTTTGCTAGCTGCAGTACCCTTCAAACCGGAACACAGTAATGTTTACACACTACTGCTTAGCGGCAGAATATCTAGTACTGCGGTGGTAACCTACCTAGACGACCTCCTGCTAAGGAGAGTTACCACCAAGTAAAAGATGTAAGGGGCATGTCCGGTTTTGCCCTTTTAGTCTAGTATTAGTAAACTACTAAAGCAATAAAACAATAGATGACTTAACTTACTACGTAATAATAATAGTATCAGATATTCTGTCGCCAAGCAGTAGTGTGTAAACATTAATGTTGCAGTTTCAAGGGTTTGCAGCTAATGAAATTACAAAGACTAACCATGGAAAGTTTCAGAGTAATAAAAACTAAAGCAGCAATGCACTGGGCTTTGTCTTGTTACTCAAAAATCTGTGTATCGCTGCAATGGTTATCAATGAAAGAAAGAAAGAAAAAGATTTTATTTTGTAACAAATACACAAAAACTAAAATAAACAGTTACAAAATAGGGGCTCACCTCAGCATAATACTGGCCATACTTAGCTGTATGACCAGCGCTGGTCTTCCGACGAGCCCTTGTAGTTTAAGGTGGTTGGATTTCCATACAAAATTTTTTTTTACATTTATGGACAAATGGAGCATTATTTTACAGTGAAATCACAGCTACTGGCATCTATTGTGGTCTTTATTTGCGGTGAATCACAAGTACAATACTGTTTTATTCAAGCAATTGTGATTTACCGCATATAAAGACCAAAATAAATGCCAGTAGCTGTGATTTCACTGTAAAATTATGCTCCATTTGTCCATAAATGACGAAAATCTATTTGTATGGAAATCGAACCACCTTATTATAGTGTGTAGCTCAATGACGTTATCTTTTACCATCAGGAGAGTGTATTCTCATTAAGTACTTTTAGATATAAAAACAATGCTTTTTCCGCGTTTTGGCCAAAAGCTAGTGGATAAGATTGTAGGCGTGTTGAATGCGGTTTTGAGGTAGGTGGTGGTGTGTGTGTTTCAGAACAGCCGGCTAAACGCAGACGCGGACACATTCGTCCCACCCTACGACCGCTATAAGATGTACCGCGTGCTCTCCCAGGTACTCGGGTCGCCCAGCTACCGTGAAGCTAGCGCCTCACACCCACTCGAAGCGGACGCGGACCGTACAGCACGCCACTCGCATCCGAGCGTAGCTCGGTTGAGCCTCATCTCATATTGGAACTACTTAAATTACATCCTTGATGTGCCTTGCAGGTTCAACTTCACGCGATAAAAAGTATTCTTATGCGTTATTTATAGTGTATGAAATTTACATTCTAAATTCGTTAGCCGTTTGAGAGTTTACAAAAGTTTTTGCATTTATAATATTATAATTAGATTAGAGCGCAGCAGTGCGCAGGGGAGCCTGTACTCGAGCGCTTCGGGCGCGGCGCTGCGGCGCTGCGGCGCTGCTCTCGGGCGTGCTTACTGTGATAATGACCGAGTCCATGTGGATCCGGTTGGCGGCGACATCGATGTCGGTCGTTCATATAAATGGATTGAATACATTATTCAATGGCGTGTTTTGTTCTATGTTAGGCGGAAGAAGTTAAAACTCTAAAGGAGAAGGAAGCGAAGGTAGTGTCGTTAGAGAAAGGCACGGATGTGATCCGCGGGACGGTGCTGGCGGAGCTGCAACCGACGCGCGACGTGTGCGCGCCGAGAGCGTTGCTCCGGCCGCTTGCAGCGGCGGCTTCGACTTCCGGGGCCTCGGCGCCTGCGACGGCGTCTACTTCTGCAGCCCCGGTGGCGTCTACTTCCGCAGCCCCGGTGGCGTCTACTTCCGCAGCCCCGACGGCGTCTACTTCCGCAGCCTCGGCTGTGGTCACGGCGCAGGGCGACATCTTACCCCGCAAGCGGAAAATCACCGACAAACACGACCCGAAAACGTCGCGCACTTCCTCACGAAATGTTAAAAAGCATAAGTGAATGGGGTCCAGCCTGCGCTCGTTCGTACGTTCAAATTACTATACGAATTACTTGGGATTTTGATTATTGTCATACATAGCGATTGATATTGATTTTGGAATACGCGTTACCTTATTTATCGAATTATCTCATTCTTTAAAAAAAATATTATTGTTTCGAATTTAAGCCTTGTCGTTTATATATTTCAATAAAGTGTTATTTGTTAGTTTATAATTAAGCGAATTTGTTGTTAGTCTTATGTTTAAAAGTTTCGTTGAATTATCATTTCATTAAACTTAAGTTATAAATGTTGACAATTGTTGAGTTGCTCATTAGTTTTGTTCTATTTCGTTTAAAGAAACCGTCTGATTATGTTTATTTTATGTTTGTGTGCTTCTCCATGAAAGACTTAACAAAGCGAAACGAGATGAATAATGTAAACAACTATTATATTATTAAAAGCTTTTGTGTAGCAAGATTGATTTGATTGTAAGGAACTCTTTTCGCTTTTGTACCGTACTATGTATAACTATCGAACATACATGTATTTCAGGTTTACTTTGTGTTGAATTATTCAACATAATTGGAAGTGAAATAAACTTCCACAATCTTGAATGAAATAGTAGTGTTCACTTCATTCTGGTTTAACCATAATGACTATGGATATCTATGGGTTAGACCTCAGGTTGGATAGTTCATGAATATTTTTTTTTTTGTAACACAGACATTAGTCTAAGATGAGTTTTCGAGTAAGACTGCTGGTATTGTATGTTTTCTGAATATTTTCATGTACGAATTGATTCCCATTTTGACATTTGGGAACTTTTCAAATATAATGTTTCTTTCAAGTGTTTCGTAGCAAACAGTTTGCTACCATCCCCAATTTAAACAGTATAATGTAAGCAACTGATCATAATAATGGTGCATTAAATATTTGTGAATTGAATGGCTTATTTCATTTATACACTAGTGGTCCGTCCCGGCTTAGTCTAAGAGTAGAACTGTTTGAATACCCGCAACTTCTTAACGAAAGACAGATTCTAGTATTTTTATTTTATTACATTTATAGAGGATTTTCTAACCATCGAAAGTATCAAAGTAATAGGCGCCAAAGCAGCGATGCCCTGGACTTTAAATTCTGTGTATCGCTGCAATGGACAGGCGTTATCTCTTACCATCAGGAGAGCGTCTCGTTCGTTTATTGCTTTTACGTAAAAAACTAATTGTTTATCACCTAAAACTACTGTTATAGCTGAGAGAAAGTTTGAAAACATCACACTTGGTACCAAAAATAATATTTCTACATAAAAAAGTTAGTGTGAGACTGATATTTATACTTTATATTTATTTTAATAATTTTTGAATACTAAGAAGTCCTTCGTATTTTCATGTTTCAAATCCTCACTCAATGGAACGATTTCTTTGACCTTTTAGCTATCGAGTGGTATAATACAATTTTGGGATTAGATGTTGATATAATGTAGCTGCAACATCTAATTGTATACCCCGACTTCGTTCATCAGTTTTATGTATTGTTTCTCACTACGGAAGCAAATCTAAAGACTTAGGTAGGTAGGTATCTATTCACGTCATAGCTGAGATCTTTAGAAGATAATCAAAGTCTTGGAAGCCGATTAATAATACCATATAGGTCAGTGGACCACTACGATGCTAAATATAGTATCTACAGTTAGCTGAGAGTTGATTACAAAAGTGAACTTCACATTAGAAATTAATATTTTAGCGGTAACTACTAATCTGCACTGGACTTGCATCATCAATGAAATGAAAGGCTCCTGTCAAATCTTTTATTTTATTGTCCATTGACGTATAGGTATACAATAGAAAGTTAGTTAGGACTATTATCCTCCTGTGATATTTATATTTATTTAAAAAACAGGTTTTGCTAGTTATCCGAAGAGAAATCCTCTGAAATATCGTCGCGGACTTTGATTTTGTTTTTGATCGCGCGCCTCGCGTTGTATCCGGAATCGTTCCGCTCCTTGAGGACGCCCTTCCCCTCTGTAAGCTTGGCCTTCACTCGCGGGTGGAACTTGGTCCGCAGCGCGTCGTCGTAGTGAGCGCGTCGCGACGCAGCGCCGCCGCCGCGGCCGGCGCGGCGCACGTGCGTCTCGGTAGTCTCTTCACCGACGGGCTGCTCGCGCTTCAGCACGCTCTTGAAAGTCTGTCCGCGTGTTGGCTCGTGTAGCGAGAAAGTGATGCGGTCGTGGTGGATCTGTAACACGCGTGCGGTCCCAGTACGTATCCATGTAGTGTACCTACGTGTCACATGTTAGGTGCGGTACTCACCCGATACTCGACGGTGAGGAAGCACTCCTCCTCATCCTCGCAGACGAGCGAGTTGACGTCGGCAGGCTTGGCGGCGCCGGGCGAGCGCCGGCCCACGCGCACGAACCGCCACAGCGACCGGATGCGCGGCCCGCACGCCCGCACCAACTCGCTCACCTGCACCGAACCACCTTCGCGTTACACTAACCAGCCCCAACTCGACTGCGATCTGATACTCACGAAATCATAATAGCTATCGGAATTCTACTAGCTTCGTATGTTTTTATATCAGGAAAATATTTATGGTAGGAAAGTATAGGTACTTCGTGGTAAAACCCTATCAGAAATATAGTTTGTATATTGGAATGGCACAATAGGTGCGGCCGTTACCTTCATCTGCTCTGCACCGTCGCAGAGCGCGGCGCTGCCGGTGCCGGCGCGCGGTTCCACGCCGAACGCGTTGAGGCAGGCGCGGTCGTCCGGCAACACCGAGTCGATCTCGAACGCGCACTTGGGGACTGCGTCCGTGCGTTCCTGCAACACACCGCTACGATGTCAGCGCGCGATGCCTGCCTCTCCCACAATTTCTACCAAACTGGCTCAATATGACTCTTCTAGTAAATGGAATATTGCGATACACATCTGTTTATTAATGCATAATATACCTACGTATATTTAACCCCGTGCGTCTATAGTGGTGTCATCGCTGCGGAGAAATCCCTAGCATGATAGCCGCGTAATAATTACCTACTAGCCTGGACACTGCGTTGGACACTAATATATAATAATCCTTTTATCTACCTACTGTGATGGCTGTAGTGATTTGAAACTAGCGTTTATTTAATTTTTTAAGTGTGTCTGTATGAAGTTACATTGTCTAGTGATAAAAAAATCGATACTACCACGTTAATAATAAATTAGTGGTTTCGCCCGTATTCTCGGCACCATATTGCAGGGTATCAAAAGTATTTAGGGCTCTAGTTACATTTGTAGTAATCACTTGCAACTGTAATTAGTGTTATCGAGTCAAAGTAGCCCAGCGAGCAACGGAAGGGGTTATAGGTAGGTACTCGGTGTTACATCAATATCAAAATAAAGAAACGATAATAGAAGTAGGTACCTACTACAGACCGCAAATCAGCGAAAATAACGATGCTAGCATTAAGCACTTTGAGACTTGATGGAGTAGATACCTAACAACATGTGTGTAGGACAGTTGGCAGTGGCTGCAAGCATAAGGCCCTGCTGTGTTCAGAGCGGACTCTGTCACATGGAGCGAGAACGAAGTCTTACCCAGCCGACGTCGTCGCAGCGTTTGGGCTCGTCGTAGCAGATGTAGTAATTAAGCGCGCGCGAGCCGTCGGCGCGCTTCTCGGTGGACCAGGTATACCAGTTCTCTCCGAACTTGAACATGCTGTTTATGTGGTTCTGGCGGTAGATGAGTGGGAATAGCATGTCGTTGGGGTGCAGCGGCGGCCGCGCGGCTTCGTCGTCGGCGGTGGCCGTGGCCGTGGCAGCGGCCGGGTGCTCGTGCCGCTTTAGGAATGGCAGCATGGTGGCGTCGAGCCGCTTACGGCGCTCCCAGGGATCGGGGCGTACGCTCGCGGCCTCTTCCTCGTCCAGCTTGGAGTCGTCCTGCTCGGAGTGCATCACCACTTTCACCTTGACGGTGGCGGCGGCGTGCAGCAAGCACAGCGCAGCGAGGACGCTGCTCGGCACCATGGTCGGGCGGGGAATGCGAGCCGCGGTTGCGGTTCCCACTTTGTTTTCCTCGCGGAGGAAGTTATCGTTCGAGTGCTCTGATAACGCCGATATTTGTAAATTTCATCTCGTACCGATAAGCTCGCGGTGCTTAACTGTTCTTTTTTTCAAGAGTTCCGCGCAACCCGCGCACGGAACGGAAGGAGGGGAAATAAAACGAGTGCGTTTTATGAGATTGCTTTATTCGGGTACAAAGATGTAGAATATAAAATAAAAATACTGCATTTGGTATCGACCTTTATCATAAAACTTTGATTATGAAAGTAAGCATTTCGACAAATACGATCATTTACATCTATTAAATAAAATTAAAGCATAAAGTAGGTATTTCTAGTCTAATATTATCTCTTTATCTATATAGAAATTGTATATTTGTATAGTACAAATAAAAAAGCGAGTGAAGTTTGGACCATTGTTAGGAATGACAGTTCCCTCTAGCGCTGGATAGACGCGCCGTCAAGGAGCGCACCCCGACTCGTATTTACAAGATATAAGTACAGCTTGGTTCGCCGACGTCGCGTCGGCTCCTACCATTAAGTGAGTATAGCAGCACTAAGGCAGACAGGGTATTTATTGTACATTATCAATATCAACTAGCGACACGATGTGAGCAGACGAGGCGTCTGTATAGTACGCACACTACTACCTACAGTACCGGTCAGACAAGTCTCCGGAGAGAACATGCTAGCGGCGAGATCCGGGAGCGATCCCGCTCTTATAAATAGTTCTTCGGAATCCTTACAAACTATTAGACCTCTATGTGTCCTATTAGCCTAGTCAACATTGGTTCCGTCAGTGTACGAGAGAATATCACAGCGTAAAGCGCGCGCGCGCCGCCAGGGGTCGCCACTGCCGCGTGGCGACACGTCGTCATAAGTACGCGGCCTTTGCAGTTACGTAATGCTATTTCGTTGTAAACGGTTCCTGTTCAAAACGTAGGCCGATTCAATGTATTGTGCGTTTCGTGACAACTAAGTATATCAATGTGGGATTTATATCATACAATATCACACGTTTATAACTAATAAAATATAATATCAATAACGAGTAAAATAACATTTGAGACTTGACATAATATGTAGGTATAACACTGTAACACTAGAAGGGGTTTCTCCGTCCGAGTACTCTACGCTGTGATACAGAAGGGAGCGGCGGCCATGCAGGGCCCGCTTACAGCTTAGGAGGTGCTCACACTACACAGGGCTAGACGTGAAGCTGTGCGAGTCCGGCATCTCGACTCCCAGCGCGGCCGCCGGTGAGAAGCGACTCTACTATTGTATAGGTGCCCTACCTAAATCAGCCAACTACAGAAAATAGACAAATTTCAACTATTAGATATAAGTACTATTATTCCATATCGCATCCTAAATACTTAATATTATTAATTAGATTCGCCTCATATTCGACTAACGACTTAATCTAATTATTATCTAGTAATAAGTTCCATTCGTGAAAGGTTTCGTACGAAAATAAATCACTATAAGTTTCGGTAAGTACTTATAGTATAGGCGAAGAACGAGGGGCGCGGGGCGCGGGGCGCTGCCGCGAGTGACATCAATCATTACAACTAGTATTGTAGTAAAGCGTATCGTGAGTGAGTGCATGTGCCACCGCCGGCGCCGAGGAAGAAAAGGTTCTTAATCTATAGTACCTACGTAGCTCACCCGACAACTTATCGTGCATTTCATATTCAATCAAAGACGCCATCTCCTCGCCGAGCCACATGCTTACTGTACGCAAGCTTCTTTACAAACGAGTTGAGCCAACGTCTTACATTCTATCGTCAGGAGTATAATAAATATCGCAGGACCCTACACATAGCGCCATGGAAGTCAGATAACTGATAGAATACTTAAATACTAAATGATGATGATGAATGATAAACCAATATTGGAGAAGCAAATAGCTGAAACACTATTTCTTAGCACTAAAATAAAATTAATCAGTCAATCAGCTGTGAGGCGTTATCATTACACCTTACAAGTAGTCGGTCTTATTGCTATTAACGAAATAAAACTTTTGTCAAATTTTATGAAAAATAGCAGTATTCGACGTTAACAGTTCTGCCTACGGGCCCGTAGACAGAGGCTGTTTCTATTCATCCATAAATTACGTCACGCATTAAGGGGGAGGAAGGGGGTCGACGAAGTGACATTTTGTGACAAGGGGCGGGGTGGGGTCGCATATTTTGTGACAACACATTTTTTCATAAAACATATAAATTTTTCAAACATTTCGTTATCGCAAAATTTCACGAAGTCTGCGCAAGTTGGCGGTTCGACATCTATCATCATATTTAGTGAAGCAGTTTCGAAACAGTGCGCCGCCGGGGGCGCGTAGGCGCGCGGCGAGGAGATGCGCTGCACGTCGGGCTCACCTGCCCGACGTCAGATATGTTACAGTCCCGTAGGATCCCACACACTACTACTGCATTATAAAAACGACGCATCACATGTATAACAACTGTTTATAATTTTTATTTCATACTTTTTTTTTTATAATTTATTTTTATACTCTGTATTTTAAGTAAATACAATTTTTAATACTATAGTAAATATAATACCGACATACTTATATGGTCTCACTTAAAATCGCTGTTTAAAGTTAGGATCGATCACCATTGATGCAGTATCGAAGATGAACAGCAGTGTCCATTTTTTTTACAAGTTGCGCATGTTTACCTTGGTGGTAGATCTCCTTAGCGGGAGGCCGTCAACGTAGGTACCACCGCAGTATCAGATATTCTGCCGCCAAGCAGTAGTGTGTAAACATTACCGTGTTCTGATTCGAAGTTACAGTGCTGTTGAGACTAACTATCGAAATACTCAAAATAATGAGCGCCCTAGCAGCGATGCTCTGGACTTTGAGTTTACTACTCAAAGTTCTGTGTATCGCTGGTTTGGTCATAGACAGGTATCATCTCTTACGATCAGGAGAGTGTCTCGTTCGTCCCATTACATTTACAAAAAAATATATATATGGCCTTTACGCAGGTCAGCACCTGAGGCCAACCGCGCAGTTTTCACTTTTATTTTGATAGATATAATATGTGCGTTATTTTACAGAAATAGAGGTCAATATGCTGTGTAAATATTTGAATATTATTCCTTCAACTCTTTGTCAGTGTAGATCGAGCCCTTAATAATGCGCAATACATTTTTGCATTGCACAAAAACTAAAGCAGCTTCTTTAGCAAGACGCACAAAAGAATGTACGAGTATTTGGAGATTTCGATACAAAAGTACTACACACTAATTTAAATCATATAATCGATTACAACGATATTTGGTACAAGTATAAATTAGCTACGTTCAATACAATTCCATGTATTGAAACTTTTTATTTTCCATTCAATTTATCATGCTAGTAAGATTTCAAAATAGCCAACATAAAGAAGTCGCGTCAGGAGAGCAGTTAAGAGCGTCGAGCGTGTGGCATCCGGTGCGGTGATTAGATCTAGAGCGGCGGCGAGGGCGAAGGGCCGGCGCGCTGGAGACGCTGGTGGACGTCGCGGAAGGAAGGGCGGCACGTGGGCTCGCGGCGCCAGCAGTCGCGCATGAGGCGGAACACGGGGCGCGGGCAGAGCTGCGCGCGCTCCGCCGGCTCCGCGCTGCCGGTCCGCAGCGCCTCCGCCACGGCCTCGTCCGACAGCCGCTCGAACGGGCGCCGCCGGCACAGCGAGAACACCTCGTGCAGCGTCACGGCGAAGGACCACACATCGGCGCGCGTCGAGTGGTGCCCGTCGAGCGCCGCCTCGGGCGCCGCCCAGCGCAGCGGCACGAGCCGCCCGTCGAGCGAGCAGTAGTCGCACGCGTACGCCTCGTTGTCGGTGCCGAAGTCACCGATCTTGATCTGGTACGCGGGGCCGATCAGGCAGTTCCTGGCGGCGAGGTCGCGGTGCACGAAGTCGAGCGCCTCCAGGTAACGCATGCCGGAGGCGAGCTGCAGCGCCACGGCCAGGAGCGCGTCGGGCGGCGGCGGCGCGCTCAGCGTGCGCAGGTGCGCGCACAGGTTGCCGCCCGGCAGGTACTCCAGCACCACGGCCAGCGGCCCGTCGTGGCACAGGCCCACCACGCGCGCCAGGCACGGGTGCGCCAGCGCCGCCAAGATGCGCACGTCGCGCTCGAACGCGCACCTGGACACACGCGCCGCGTCATTCCCCATTCCCCATAGGTATCACAACACTCATTTTTGATACCAAAATGTAACTAGGCTCCTATGAAAAATTGTGGAATGTTTTTAAAAAAACTTACATACATAAAAATGTACATCGAAAGAAGATGATGCCATACTGAGCAACTAAATAACTTTTTAAAGAAAATTTCATCTATTTAATATTCATTATATTTGATCATTGTATAGTCTAGTCATATTATATGTATATAATATGACTAGGTATACAATGATATCGACAGCCCTGTTGGCTCATTGGTAGCATGTCTGCTTCAAGAGTTGTAGGGCGTGGGTTCGATTCCCACCCAGGACAAGCATTTTGTGATATAAAAAAAATGTTTGTTCTGTGTCTGGGTGTACTGTATGTATTATAAGTATGTATTTACAAAAAAAAAGTATTCTATCAGTTATCTGATTCCCATAGTACAAGCTTTGCTTAGATTGGGGTCAGATGGCGCTGTGTGTAATGTCCTACGATATTTATTTATATTTATTATAACTGAGATTAATACGATTATTTTTGCGAAAAATTTATGATCGACAATGACTAAAACTCCCATAAGTGCGTTCAAAAATGAAAAAAAAAAAGTATATTAATAGAGAGCGCAATTACCGCTCGTCACGTGACGCGTCTTGGCCGAGGAACTTGACGGCGACGAGCTTCTTCTCCGCCTTCATGCCGCCCTCGTACTCCGGCACGCCGTCCGCCTCCGCCACGTACACCTGCACACACACATACAAGCTGCAATACACACACCCCCACAGCTTACGTTCAGACATAACAAAATTTATTTTATTTATAAATGGTATATTCTTGGTGGTAGATCTCCTTAGCAGGAGGTCATCTAGGTAGGTACCACCGCAGTACCAGATATTCTGCCGCCAAGCAGTAGTGTGTAAACATTACTGTGTTCCGGTTTGAAGGGTACTGCAGCTAGCGAAATTACTGGGCTGTTGAGACTAAACATCGAAAGCCTGAAAGTAGTGAGTGCCAAAGCAGCGATGCCCCGGACTTTGTTTGCTACTCAAAGTTCTGTGTATCGCTGCAATGGTCATGGGCATGCGTTATCTCTTACTATCAGGAGACCGCATCGATCGTCTCATTACTTTTACATTTAAAAAAACTACTTGGCGCGTGATCAAAACATCGTTATCAGCGTCGGGAGTGTATCCACGCTTCATTTATTTATAGGGAAATTTGTTCAAATATCAAGCACCTAATTTTATTCCTTAATTATAACGAGAATTTTGTACCGAGTACTTTCTTTCAGTATCGTAGGTGTATCACCAGTCATGCTGTATATTTACCTATTTCCTACGCAATTTTTTTTTTTTTTTTTTATGGTTGACAGGCTAGTTGTTTGACCACACCTCACCTGATGTTAAGTGAAGGTGTGGTCGAAGATGGTAAAGCACACCTAGCCTGGAATGGAACTGGCTCTCAAGTGAGGCTGCCGGAACACACCGTTAGATGCTTGGCGGCAGATTTTCAACTTGAGGGTGGTAGCTAGCCAGCCGAGTACTAGAAAGTACCCTACCACCATGCTATGGTTTCCTCACGATGTTTTCCTTCACCGGCAGCTTAAGTTCATTGTATAGCTCATTATATCGGTTGTTTTGTAACATGTGAGGGGATGTGATGAGATATCTGTAATGTTTTCACTTACTGATCCGAAGACGCCCTCAGCGAGCTTGGAGATCATTCGCAGGCGGTGCCGCGGCAGCTCGGGCACGCCGGGGCCCGCCAGCCGCCGCCGCACCGCAGCCGTCTCAGCCATGCACTCGTCATCCATGCCGCTCCCGCTCCCGCTCCCGCGACCGCTCCCGCTAACGGCGCTCTATACATCACACATGCAAATTGACAATTCATACAAATAACAAATAAAAAAAACAAGACATAACAAGTATGTATTTACAAAGACAAAAGTATTTAAGTATTCTACCAGTTAACTGACTTCCATATTGCAAGCTTATTATTATTATTTCAGTTATTTATTTATTTTCTTAGTTTTTAATTATTTTTTTACATTAAACGTACAAAACGAGATACATAAATAATATAAAAATCTTTAAAAACTAGGGTGCCGCCGGCAGCGGGGCAGGGCTCAAGCTGCCGGTGGTTAGGGCTGCAGAGTGAGGAACCTCCTCACAATGCGCGCCGTGTTAAGGATCACTGCCTTTTAGATCTGACCCTTGACCCAACCGTCTAGCGAGTCTCTTATTTTTTCTATTATTAAGTACCTACTCCATCTTTAGTGTATTTTTGGCTTTTAGTTGCAACAATGACGAGGATTTTTTATAGTTGACAAGCTAGGTGTTGGACCACATCTCATCTGATGTTTAACGGTGTGGTCGAAGATTGTAAATACTACTATACTGTAATACTACCCAGTCATTAGAAGAATAGAAAGTTCCCTACCACCATGCTATGATCAATATTGGAATGCTACAATTGCACATGAAATTAATAAGGTATCAGCGCGGCCGTTACCAGGGGTGAAGGCTCGCGGTGCGTAGACATCGTGTCGAAGCGCATCCTCTGCAGCAGCGGCGCAGAACTCACCTCCGGCACAGCGTACTCATAATTGCAGCTCTCTGTAAAAACGATGTGCCTCTTACTTACTCCCTGTGTCACTCCCACTCACTTCTATCTATTACCTACACTAATAAAGAGGAAAGATTTGATTTTTTGTTTGTATTGAATAAGGCTTCGAAACTACTGGACCCATCTGAATAATTTTATTCTTTCATCATTAGAATGCTACATTATCACTGAGTGACATAGGCTATATTTATATTGTTAATCGAGTTTTGTTGTTCCGTTCGAGCGAGCTCCTAGTATGAATACAAATTGTCACTAAAGAGTTTAAAAACCATTTTTCACACAAGGGGCTTTTATAAAAAAATATTAAAAGTAGACTTCCTTAGCAGAAGCCTACTTAGTACCTACTAACATAATATTTTAAAGAATCTATCGAGTATAAGTTTTTTTCATATCTCGCTTAACACAGCAATCTCTCGGAGACATTTAGCTGTTTCTATGTCGGAACTCTTTTGCGTGTTTTGTTTTACAGCAGTGAGGAGTTATCCATTGACGTTTAGTTTTCTGTTTTGTGTATAGCAGAAGAGAAGGCGGTACCTTCCTGCGCGGCGTTGGAGATGGTGTGGTTGAGAGCCGTCATCTCGAGATTGCCAGGGCTGTAGGTGGCATAGGGCAGCGCCTGGTAAGGCTCCTGGTAGTCCTCGAACATGCCCTTCGTCGAGCACGCGCTCGCCGTGCCGCACGCACTGCAACATACGTCACTTCTATACAACTCTCTCATATTAAAAAAAACTGTCTTCTTTTTCTATTATTTTTTGAATACGTAATAGGTTCGCGCCACAAAAAAAACCACCTAGGTATAAACCCCACAAAAAACCGCCATTTTTTGTATTGAAATTTCACTACTACTTGGCCAACGACCAACATAGGCCGAAACACGCACAGAGAGTGGCGCCCTCTAGCCGCTCCGTCTAACACTACGCATATGGTACTGTGTTATTGCATGGGATGACGTAGTGACCAACCTGTAGTTGTCCTGGGCGGGTCGGTGCGCGGGCGAGGTGACGGCGTCTTTGCTGAGCGCCGAGGCAAAACATTTGCGGTGACGGTGGCGGTGCACCACCAGGAACACGGCCACAGCGACCAGGATGGCGAGTGCGGTGATCACGCCCACCGCCACGACCACGTACAGCGGGTCCTCGTGCCGTACCGTCGACACGGCCGCGCCGCCGCCGCCACGCTCAGCGCCCGCCGCCCCACCAGCGTGCCCCGAGCCCGCCACAACCACGATCTCCGTGGAGTGGTTCCCCTGCGCAACGTCCGAGTCGAACACCACCTGCAGCAACAACCCGCCCGCGTATTATACTGCTGAGTGATGTCACACCACCGTTATTAATAAAATATCGCCAAACCGCATCGTAATTTTCTGTTTTATTTATTACGCCCCGCGGTGTTACCCACTGTTCCAATGTGAACACTGCATTTTTACGGATAAAATGTAGCCTATGCCTTAATTCAGGGTATCGCCTACCTCCATACCAAATTTCATCGAAATCCATTCAGTTTAAAGTAAAAGAAATATTTTAAAATCAAATTAGTTTCTATTAAATGTTTTACTTATGAGATCATAAACAATTATTGTTTATTTTGTAAACAAATATTTGACGTATTACATCAAATATGGCTCCACTCACAAAACACAGATTCAGGTAACTTTTCAGACTTTCTGTTCCGCAGCACTCGTTATGTGATACAGTATGGGCAGCAACTTTCAATTTTAATAAAAGTTTCGACGGAGTTTTGAAACTAACACAAAAAGTCATGTTTGACCCACGTTGTTTATTACTTTTCCAGTCGTGTACGTAATTTGATACCTACTTCATGAATCACATATTACTACTATGTATTTTTTTTGGCTTGGCATTTCTCTAAGGGATTGTATCCTGAACGAAGTACCTAATTCGCCAGAGAACTAAAGTCACAGACATAGCTCAGCATATTAGCAAGCTAAAGTGGCAATGGGCTGGACATATTTGTCGCAGAACCGATAACCGCCGGGTAGACGTGTTCTAGAATGGCGACCGCGAATTGGTAAACGTGCCGTAGGACGTCCTGAGACTCGATGGAGTGACGATATACGAAGCTTACACCCTGGATTAAAACAGGCTAATTTTTATCCCGAAAACATGTAGCGGGTAACACCGCGAAGTGTCCGCTTATATTTTATAAACATAATGTTGCCAGCCTTCTTAGTTTTAACGGGGAGTAAAAAAGTAACAAGAGTTACCATGGAATCATTCCCCTGACTTACTTTTTATAACTTTGCCCGTGACGTAGACTTATGTCGTACGTAGAGAGACAGTATATCATCTGCGGGTACCTCGCTGACGAGCATCCAGCGCGCGGCAAAATGAAACTCGAGGCGCAGCCAGCGGCCGATGCGGTGATGCAGCTTGATGGAGACATTGCGCGCGTGCTCGAAGATGTTGTCAGACGTGTGTGCGTACCGCACCGCCTCCTCCTGGTAGTGCTTCCCGCCAACGCTGAAGCGCACCTCTAACGACGAGAACACCTGCCCGCATACAACTCCACATAACATACCTACTTACGTATAAAATCTTCTGCACTCCCAACGCAATCGACAAATCATAAGTACATAACACGTATTTACAAACAAATTAATTAACATCATTTATAAATTTATTACTATAATCATTGTATAACATATATAAGAATTTCAAGGTATGAATAAGTAAAGAAAATCAGACAAGCAACATTTAAAATAATAACTAATCTAAAAGGCCGCTAACAGTGGGAACAGTTCCCAAACGCTGGCCCCATTGCCGCGTTGTATGGCACTACTCAAACGCTGAGCTAAATAAAGGCCAGCGTTTTGTTCATGTGTGGTGTCGACCAGACGAGATGACAAGTCTTTAAATATTTTTTTTACTCCTGGTCCCCACGGTCCCAAAGTTTCAACCCCAAAAGGCTCAAATGTGCACCCACTGTCCAGGGTACTATACTTGCGCCTTTTGAGGTCTTCTGCAAATTCCGCCACTGCGCCAGCCCTAATACGTGACAGAATACTTATATACAAACAAATTGTATACAAGTATTCTATCAGTTATCTGGTTCCTATAGTACAAGCTTTTAGTAGTTTGGGGCTAGATGGCGCTTCGTGAAACGTTTTACGATATTAAATATATTTATTAATAGAAACTATTTATTGCGCACACCAAAATTTGAAAAATGAACAGAAAACAAGAGAACTTTATAAGCTAATGCCACGAGTTGCGGCCTTGTCGATATAAGCGATCTCAGGCAACCGGGAACGGAAAACTCGTTGCTTACTAAGAACAGACCGAAAAACAACACAAAAATTTGCATACATGGACAGGGGAGGATCTGGAGGTGATAACGTCATCAATATCATATAAATTATGCTGATAGCTTATTTTCCTTGTTATTGGAAGACCCCATTTCCATCTGTTATTGAATCCACTCGATACTTAGGTTGTCTGAAAGACATTGCTTTTGACAGGCCCGTTGGCTCATTGGTAGTATTTGGTAGTATTTCTGCCTTGAGAGCTGTACGGCGTGTGTTCGATTCCCACTCAGGGCCAACATTTTGTGAATAAACAAATGTTTGTTCTGTGTCTGGGTGTTCTGTATGTATTATAAGTATGTGTTTACAAAAAAAAAGTATTTATACATTCTATCAGTTATCTGACTTCCATCACACAAGCACTGCTTAGTTTGGGGCCAGATGGCGCAGTGTGTCTTACGATATTTATTTATTTTAGTAATAAGGCCGCTAGTTAATCTAAAGTTTACGTAGGAATAGGAGGAGGGGGAACAAGAGTTTTGCTTACTTTTGCTGAAGACGGCGGAGGGAGTTGTTAGTATTAATTAGAATTGTGCTCACGCAATACATGTATGGACGACCACACCGTCACTTAACATCAGGTGGGTCAAACACCTAGCTCGTCAGTAATAAAAACACACACATTTTTATTATTTGCCAAAATTGTAACGTGACCGAAACGTCGATGTAAACAGACAAAAAAATTACTTAATGTGTTTTCTGCGCGGTTATGTTCCGATGATAAAATATAATTGTGTTGAGGTAGACATTTCGAAACCAGCCTAGCCCAGCCAGCAGCTTAGCTCCATTAGGCCGCTGCTGACGGTATGTGTGTGTGTGTGTGTGTGTGTGTACCTGGACGTCGCGCATGAACTTGTTGTTGCAGAAGATGTGAACAGCATTGAATTCGCGCACGCGGTCGAACTCGAAAGTGATGACGGGTGGCGGGCGCGGGATTGACGACAAGCGCGACCCCGGTGGAGTGGTGACCCGTGACTCGTTCCGCCATCCCACCCACGGCGATACGCGCGTCGCCTCGCGTATATCGTCACCGCCAAACTCGCCATCCACCTGCATAGAACGTCCAATCGAATCAGTGGCGGTGCTAAAGCCCTAGTGCTAAAAAATATCAGACCCTATCTTTTTTAAATGTAAAAGTAAGGAGACGAACGATGCGCTCTCCTGATGGCGAGCTAGCTTTATACGAGCTATCATCGTAGCGATGATAACTCAGTGGTTAGCGAGGTAGGTACGCATGCCGAAGGGCATGGGCAACAATGAGCTTGAGCTGCCAATGAAGGAAAACATCGTGGGGAAACCATAGCATAGTGTACTCCCTCCCTCAAGTTGAAAATCTGCCGCCAAGAATCTAACGGTGTGTTCCGGCAGCCTCACTTGAGAGCCAGTTCCATTCCAGGCTAGGTGTGCTTTATAATCTTCGACCATACCTTCACTTAACATCAGGTGAGCTGGGGTCAAACACATAGCCTGTCAAACATAAAAAAAAACATGGTAAGAGATAACGCATGTCCATGACCATTGCAGCGATACACAGAACTTTGAGTAGCAAAACAAAGTCCGGGGTGTAACTGCTTTAGCGCTCATTACTTTGAGACTTAGTAAAACGAACTATCTAAACTGTTTAGGTTTTATCTAGTAAATTACTTTCACATTATTAATATATATTTCTAATAAATAAAGTTGGCAACACTATACAAACAACAGAAAGAATTTAGAAAAGTTTTAAGTTGTGTACTGTAGCGTTAGGTTCTCACCCAGTACAACCATTTATGTAATAACAAATGTTTGTTCTATTTGTATTATAAGAAATTATTTACAAAATAAAAATTGATTAAATATTTTATCAGTTATCTGGTTGCCATAGTACAAGTTTAAGGCAAGATGAAACCGTGTGAAATGTTCTAAGATATTTGTTTCTATTACTTGATCACTATATAACGTCACTACGTATTATTTACCAAACTTCTTATCAGAATCAACACGCAAAGCTTACTATTGAGATAAAAAATAGCGTACGGAAACAATGAAATTTGCTGCCCGAGCGATTATTCCTCGATAGATACAATCTGGGTGTTTTCAAGACGCGAGCTTATCAGTTTCTTCTAGGCGAGCGTGCTCCATCGTAGACCGCATCTTCGTTTAATTATTTCTTATTATATTAATTTGTTTCTTTTTTTTTGTTAAATATTAATCCATACCTTGGTTTTGACGCAGAACATCACTTTCGCAAAAAATGTCATTGTAAAAAATTTGGTCAATATATAAACATTGTCACATTCGCACAAAATCACTTTTAGCCATGAAAAGGTAAAACAGACAGAGAGACAATTATATTTGTTTTTATGATACGAGTTACGATTCTGTTAACATATTTATTTTACAGAATTACGTTCTACTGATAGTAAACACCGTTACCAACCCTCATATACCTCATATATATATATAATATATACTCATGTGCAATAAGTTGATTGCTTTAAGAAATTTACCAATGCCTGACTTTAATCGAAAATTTATAAGCTTCTTTCTCCGGAACGCATTTTATAGGCTTCAAGACTTTATGAAAACGAATTGGAATGAGCAATCTTTTACATGTAACGTTGACTAATGTAATTCGTAATGTATATCTAAATCTAATTACTTAATTAATTGACTCAATATGACATTCACATAATATTTTATGACATTTTAATTTTATTCGACTAAAAGTATAATTTTGATTTTATTTTATTTTTTTTAACCAACTGTATTGAATTGACGTACCTAGCATAACGAAACTGTTATAAGGTAAATAAATAATCTGAACCTGAATCTGATATACAATTTTATTACTACACTGATTTTGTAGCGATGATAATTCAGTGGTTAGAGCGGTCGGTCCCAACAATGACCTTGAACTTCCAGTAATGAAAACCATCGTGAGGAAACTACAGCACGGTAGTATACTTTCTAGTATATTCGGCTGACTAGTTATTACCCTCAAGCTGAAATTATTCCGTCAAGCACCAAACGGTGTGTTCTCACTCGAGAGCCAGATCCAATCCAGGCTAGGTGCGTATACCGTCACTAACATCAGAAACTTCGAAAAAAAACGAAAACTTATTTTTGTATGCTGCTGACCGTTACTTTGCTACGGTATGCAATTACATATTTAGACTCTTCGTAAGCAGTTTAACCGGACACCAAGTCCAAAGGCGACTAGGTCGCTTTACGACATAACTTTGCCAGGTAAACATCAAAGGCTAAAGTCACACAGCAGAAATTAGCCGATTAGCATTAACTACCCAGGGGCCACGTGTCTTAATTCCTGCAGACTTTGTAAATGGTAATGTTATTTTGACATCGAAAAATGATTTGCAACTTTTCAATAAAAAAAAAAGATTGATTCAGGTATATATTTAGTTTATTTATTTCCGCTTAACAGTCGTCCAGTTACAAGTGATGAGGACTTCAATTTAACTAATTTGACAACAACTTATTAATTAAAAACCAATCTTACTTAATATCTAGGACTAATTTGACATTCTAGATTTTCGTTAAATTTAAGTCGTCATCACCGTTGTAACTGGAACGACTGTTAAGCGAGAGAAACTAAATTTATACCTTGAATATTCAAAAAATAATGTATTGTGTTGTATTGACGAGGGTGACATTGCCGTGGGGGCAAACCTTGGCAAATAAAAAGTATTTTTAAAAAGGCAAATAATTCCTCCCTTCGACGGTTTACGCTTCCAGCGTTAGGCGGCCCGTACACAGTCAATTTGGATCGCGATCCGCGATCAAGATCAATGATCACGATCCAGATTGATAGTGTACGAAGCGGATTGACGGATTGATGCTCCTGATCGCAAAATATCTAGAAATTTTGAAATCAAGATCGCGGATCGTGATCCAGATTGAACGTGTAAGCGCAAGATCGCGTCAGTCCACGCTGTGCGCTCTTTGAAAATGGACGACAACGACACGCGCTCCTCGTTGCCACCGATCGAACGGGCCAATTCACCTTTCAGTAGTTAGTAGTTAGTTAAAATAAAATAAATATCGTAGGACATTACACACAGCGCCACCTGACTCTAAACTAAGCAAAGCTTATGTGATGGAAGTCAGATAACTGATAAAATACATATATCCTTTTTTTTTATAAATGCATACTTACAATACATACAGAACACAGGCACAGAACAAACATTTATTGATACATAAAATGTTTGTCCTGAGCTGGAATCGAACCCGCACCCTTCAGCTCATAAGGCAGATATGCTACCAATGAGCCAACAGGGTTGTCATAGTTCAGTAGTTAGTTAACCGTTCAGTAGATTCAGTAGTTAGTTGGATTTCATATAGTAGATTCATCGTTCTCATCATCTTCACTTTGTACCGTCACCGTCACTTAACATCAGGTGAGCTGTGATCAAAGAAATAGTTTGTCAAAAAAAAAATGAAATGTGTGTACAATTCTCTTTTGAGTAACCACTGTTTAACCCAGAGCCTTCTTCGGATCCTTTTCATAAATTTTAAGGCCAATACAAGGGACAGGAAGTCTTTTATCTTTAGGTAAATCCATGACGACAGGTGTTAACGCGGCAGTTCCGATACATGGACTGATGAAATCAAGACTGACCGTGTAATGTTGTGACGAGATCCTGCGATCCGTGATCGCGATCCAAATTGACCGTGTACGCGCCACCTTATCTGATACCAATTATGACATCTTACTGCAAATTGCCAAGATATTTCTATGAAATAATTTTATTCCAACGATCTAACGTTGTAGGAATATATTCATCCTTTCTTTGAAAAATTTGAAAGGATAATTTCATGGGAAAAGTACACGTTATTCTAACAAAAATCTTTTTTATTAAAAAATATTTTTCATCTAACGTTCTAGAAATGTATTAATCTTCTCTTTGAAAATTTTTAATGAATGATTTAATGGGAACGGTACACGTTTTTCTAAAATAGAGCGTCTTTAGAGTTCCGTACCTCAACTAGGAAAACGAACCCTTACAGGATAACTTTGTTGCCTATTTTTTTTTTGTTATTATAGTGGGAAAACTTACAGCTAGTTAGACTGACAATTACAATAAATAAGAATGAAAGGCCAATTAAAAGTTTTCACAGGTAGAGCAGAAGAATATTCGGAGACGGATTCACACAATTTTTTTATTTTTTTTACATAATTTTAATGTAACACAGAGGTAACATCTAGAATAACATTTAACAAAAAACATTTTTTTTGTCTGTACATTTTTTGTTAGTTTGGCTGTCTGTCTGCCTATCCAGACCCTTTTTAATAGGAACGCGTGGAGGCATCACGTTAAAATGAATAAAATCAAATATGCAATCCCTTGAGGCTGTTCTTTTAAATAGGTTCGCGTTTGACCACACCCTGCCTGATGTATGTCTGTGAAGTTAGCATCTCAATAGTTAGCATCTCAAAAAATTACTTCAGATTCATTGGCATCCAGCATAGTTCTACAGTTCTTGCTAAGTTTTAACAATAGTTCTATCGATTTTCATATCAAAACTTAGTTTTGAAAAATGAGATGCTAACTTCACACTACAGGTCATAGCATCTCATCGAAATTCGCAGATTTGACGTCAGAAGAGATGAAATTCACTGAGTTCTACACTTCCTGATAAGAGTTCTATAGAGTTCTAGTCATTTGAACATTCTCAATAATTATAAATAATTATAAACCTCAAAAATAACGGAAAAACGTGAGATGCTGGGGTATAACGGAGAGTTCTGGTTCCAATATATTTTTTAAACGATAGCTGAGGACTCTTTACACGAGTTCCAAAAGAGTTCTATTCTTTTGAACATTCTCAATAATTATAAATAATTATAAACCTCAAAAATTACGGAAAAACGTGAGATGCTGGGGTATAACTGAGAGTTCTGGTTCCAATATATTTTTTAAACGATAGCTGAGGGCTCTTTACACGAGTTCCAAAAGAGTTCTATTCTTTTGAACATTCTCAATAATTATAAATAATTATAAACCTCAAAAATAACGGAAAAACGTGAGATGCTGGGGTATAACTGAGAGTTCTGGTTCCAATATATTTTTTAAACGATAGCTGAGGGCTCTTTGCACGAGTTCCAAAAGAGTTCTATTCTTTTGAACATTCTCAATAATTATAAATAATTATAAACCTCAAAAATTACGGAAAAACGTGAGATGCTGGGGTATAACTGGGAGTTCTGGTTCCAATATATTTTTTAAACGATAGCTGAGGGCTCTATACACGAGTTCCAAAAGAGTTCTATTCTTTTGAACATTCTCAATAATTATAAATAATTATAAACCTCAAAAATAACGGAAAAACGTGAGATGCTGGGGTATAACTGAGAGTTCTGGTTCCAATATATTTTTTAAACGATAGCTGAGGGCTCTTTGCACGAGTTCCAAAAGAGTTCTATTCTTTTGAACATTCTCAATAATTATAAATAATTATAAACCTCAAAAATAACGGAAAAACGTGAGATGCTGGGGTATAACTGAGAGTTCTGGTTCCAATATATTTTTTAAACGATAGCTGAGGGCTCTTTACACGAGTTCCAAAAAAGTTCTATTCTTTTGAACATTCTCAATAATTATAAATAATTATAAACCTCAAAAATAACGGAAAAACGTGAGATGCTGGGGTATAACTGAGAGTTCTGGTTCCAATATATTTTTTAAACGATAGCTAAGGGCTCTTTATACGAGTTCCAAAAGAGTTCTATTCTTTTGAACATTCTCAATAATTATAAATAATTATAAACCTCAAAAATTACGGAAAAACGTGAGATGCTGGGGTATAACTGAGAGTTCTGGTTCCAATATATTTTTTAAACGATAGCTGAGGGCTCTTTACACGAGTTCCAAAAGAGTTCTATTCTTTTGAACATTCTCAATAATTATAAATAATTATAAACCTCAAAAATTACGGAAAAACGTGAGATGCTGGGGTATAACTGAGAGTTCTGGTTCCAATATATTTTTTAAACGATAGCTGAGGGCTCTTTACACGAGTTCCAAAAGAGTTCTATTCTTTTGAACATTCTCAATAATTATAAATAATTATAAACCTCAAAAATAACGGAAAAACGTGAGATGCTGGGGTATAACTGAGAGTTCTGGTTCCAATATATTTTTTAAACGATAGCTGAGGGCTCTTTGCACGAGTTCCAAAAGAGTTCTATTCTTTTGAACATTCTCAATAATTATAAATAATTATAAACCTCAAAAATTACGGAAAAACGTGAGATGCTGGGGTATAACTGGGAGTTCTGGTTCCAATATATTTTTTAAACGATAGCTGAGGGCTCTATACACGAGTTCCAAAAGAGTTCTATTCTTTTGAACATTCTCAATAATTATAAATAATTATAAACCTCAAAAATAACGGAAAAACGTGAGATGCTGGGGTATAACTGAGAGTTCTGGTTCCAATATATTTTTTAAACGATAGCTGAGGGCTCTTTGCACGAGTTCCAAAAGAGTTCTATTTCTTTGAACATTCTCAATAATTATAAATAATTATAAACCTCAAAAATTACGGAAAAACGTGAGATGCTGGGGTATAACTGAGAGTTCTGGTTCCAATATATTTTTAAACGATAGCTAAGGACTCTTTATACGAGTTCCAAAAGAGTTCTATTCTTTTGAACATTCTCAATAATTATAAATAATTATAAACCTCAAAAATAACGGAAAAACGTGAGATGCTGGGGTATAACTGAGAGTTCTGGTTCCAATATATTTTTTAAACGATAGCTGAGGGCTCTTTGCACGAGTTCCAAAAGAGTTCTATTCTTTTGAACATTCTCAATAATTATAAATAATTATAAACCTCAAAAATTACGGAAAAACGTGAGATGCTGGGGTATAACTGAGAGTTCTGGTTCCAATATATTTTTTAAACGATAGCTAAGGGCTCTTTATACGAGTTCCAAAAGAGTTCTATTCTTTTGAGCATTCTCAATAATTATAAACCTCAAAAAAAACGTAAAAACGTGAGATACTGGGGTATAACTGGGAGTTCTGGTTCCAATATGTTTTTTATACGATAGCTGAGGGCAGGTGTTATGTTTGACTTAGGTAGTTACTTAAAAAAAGAAGAAAGTAGTAGGATAAATGGGGCAGAAATTGCAATTCAGTTGACTTAAGACTACTGATGATGATGATTATGACCAGCACCCTAAAACCTAGTTCAGTTACAAAAAAAAAAGAAAAACGAAATGAAAGATGGGTAAAGAAACACAATACTATGCGAATATTAGCTGATTATGATGATTATATAAACTAATTTATGAGTGGCACCTTAAAACACGCTCCATTAAAAAAAGATAAACAAAATTAAAGATAGCTAAGGAAACGCAATTCGGTTCAATATTGGCTGACGATGATGATGAGGATTATGACTAATTTATGATCGGCACCCTTAGACCAAGTCCATCTAAAAAACTGTGTGTAAATAATCTTAATACGGTTAAATGTAGGCTGCTGATGATGATGATGATATTACTTATTACTTATTTTTTTGCAATATAAATGCATCACAGAGCTTGTACGCGAACCCGTTGTATACAGTCTGAGCGAAGAGTAGGTATAAGACCCCGGAGACACAAAACACGTGCAACGTATTAAAAAAAAAAATTAAACGAATCTGTTTTACGATAGACTTCGCGGCAATACCAAACTTTACTTTTAAACAATAGTGTTCTAAAGATACCTACCAAAAACCAACTGGCTTAGTTGCTCAAAAAACTCAGAAAATTGTTAGTTGCATTCATATTGTAGGTGTAGTACAATATATGTACTTATAATGTGTACAATCGCACATAGACCACCAACATCACCTCTTTTAACCTTAGACGGGTAAAAATCGTCAACATACTTACATAAACCCGAAAAATTGTTAACTACACACATATAAAAAATGGATTGAGTCAAAAGGCGAAAACGAATCACAAGATTTGTACCTATACACACACATCGATTAATACAAATACGAAAAGTAGGTAAGCAACATTCGCCTTATTTTACACTCAAACCACTGAAAAACACTAAAAAATACTAATTTAATTACATATTTCTCACACAAGAAGTACGTCTTTAGAACCACAAACTCTATAAATTACATTGGACGAAATTAAATAAAATTACTCACGAAATACTACAACAATATGTATTATATATTTTTTTATATCGTAGGACTATACACACAGCGCCATCTGGCCCCAAACTAAGCAGAGCTTGTGTGATGGAAATCAGATAACTGATAGAATACATAAATACTTTTTTTTTGTAAATACATACAGAACACCCAGACATAGAACAAACTTTTGTTTATTCACAAAATGTTTGCACTGAGTGGGAATCGAACCCCCGTACTACAGCTCTCAAGGCAGATATACTACCAATGAGCCAACGGGGCTGTCAAATAAATATACCTAATAAAATAGATACCTAGATGATGTTTGGTTGTGCGATTCCGAACCTTATGGCCCAGACACACGATGTAATGTCGCGCAGCTAATTCCTGTGTCTAACAGGTAACGGTAAATATTTATTTACGTCGAGGTTCCGGCAATGTAGCAATAGCCGTGGTCCTATTTTGAATTCAAGTGGCAAAAGTTAAAAAATTAGATATAATTATGTACCTATTACCGATTTGACAGCATTTTTAGCAACAATAGACAAACCGAACCGTATAGGTAAACCCGACCTTATTTTGCAAGAAATAAAGTAACTACGACGTTTATCGATGCCTAAGTTAAGTTTGTCGTACGATACAGCGCTTCACTCGTGTTGAACGAAACGCGTAAGCGTTAATGAAAAGCGTGGTGCTTCCTACCTCTTGGTCGCGAGAAAACTACACAAATTTCTTCGTACGGGACCTATGTTTTTTTTATCGCATCTGAAAGATCTCAACGTCCTTCCTCTATGACATTTGTTCGAGTACCCTCTACCTACCTTTGACCATTTCGGAGATATTAGAGGTTACATTTTGTAAGGCGGGCATATTTTTTTGTGTGACCCCTATATGTTTTTTTGAACCACCATAAAGTACTCAGGGTTTGGGGTATATTTAGTTAAAGTGTATTCCTAAAAATGTCTCTAGTTTCCGAGATCCTATGTGGTATCACGTCGAGGAGTTGACTTCTGAAAGGCCCGGCATTTTTCCCGGGCCCTCTAAGCCGAAGCTAAGCATACCGAATTTCGGTATGTAAAGAAAAAAAAACTTTACTGATTCCAAAAACTTTACTGATTCCAAATCCTTTTCGAAATAGTACATATCTGTACAATATTTTTACGTTTAAAACTCTGTAAACTATGAAGCGGGGTTTATTTTAATAAAAAACATAAATCAAACTTGACTTTCAATTGATATCTCATGACGTCATCTCGTCGGGCAACTTTCATAGACTGGCAAACCAAAATAAAACTTATCAATGTCAAGTCAACGGCGATCATAATAATATTTTCAATACACATACGCCGAGTTGTTTTTCGGTTTATTGATACAAATATCTGGATTATTTTACTTGAAACGTTATTTGAACTCTGATATCGCTTTTATAACATAAGATTTGTTAACGATGTCATGAATTGTAAAAACCGAAGAAGTGACAGAATGGCTTTACAGCTTTAGCCTGCCCGATGGGGCAAATAAAAAAAAACTTGTCAGTTCTGTTGTCAAAGTTAATGAAATGTGTCAAATGTTTTGTATACATTTTTGTTTCGTATGGCAAAGACATATTCTACATATTCAGCCGACCTCATGACGTCATAACCATATAAAGTTTGAAAACGTATTAGAATTAAACTACCGCATAGAAAGCAAAAATATTCAAATTAGTTTCATAAAATAAAGTTTACTATCAGTAAAAAATATAAAATAAATACAAAAAAAAAACTTTAAATACCAACTTCTCTACACGACCGTATATAGCCTGTTTCTCTAGACTACGGACATATTTCATGACGTTATAATTTAGGTTTATATAGTTCGAAAAAAAATAAAATAAAAACATTTACGCCAGCATTAAAAAGATATTGGTGTTCAAATTTTGTCCCGGGACTACAAGACTCACGGTCACCAAAATCAGCTGATCAGCTGGCGGCGTGACGCGCCTTTCGTTCGAGTAGGCAAGTACAGCGGTCGTCGCCCGCACGCCCCGCGCCGCGCGCTCGCTCGAGCAGACGCGATGTTTGTATGTACTTATCGGTTAGTTTCGTACAAGTGTAATACGTACCTTTCTCCTAAATTTTCCCATTTTCCCTAATACTTCTAAGTATAACGTCAAAAAAGGAAAACTCAACGTCAAGTAGAGTTCATTGAACTTGTTGAGTTAGTACCAACCTAGCTTAGAACAGGCAAAAACATCTAATATCAGCTGTAGTGTAGCTGTAGGTATTTCTTGCGTTGTAATCGCGCTGAACGCAGGTGGCGAACTGACTGCGTGACCTGTTGACCCGAGAATTGCACGCACCCCCGTCCGTGACCCCTCAGACGCCGCCGCAGCTTTGCGCCCGCGCCGCGCGCCGTGTAGGCACAGATAGCTTACGCCCGGATTTGTTTATGCCTACTTGGATTTGTTATGTGTCAGATTACATTAGTTTGTGGGACAATTTGGTCAGATTGTAAGGTATTGTTTTTATGACGTATTTGAGTATATCTGACGTATTATCGCTTTCTGAACACACCCTTGAAATATGTCCGTCGTTTAGAGAAACACTTTATTTTATTGTAATTATTTATTTGAGAATGTTCAAAAGAATAGAACTCTTTTGCAACTCGTGGAAGAGCCCTCAGCTATCGTATAAAAAATATATCGGAACCAGAACTCTCAGTTATACCCCAGCATCTCACGTTTTCCCGTTATTTTTGAGGTTTATAATTATTTATAATTATTGAGAATGTTCAAAAGAATAGAACTCTTTTGGAACTCGTGTAAAAAGCCCTCAGCTATCGTTTAAAAAATATATTGGAACCAGAACTCTCAGTTATACCCCAGCATCTCACGTTTTTCCGTTATTTTTGAGGTTTATAATTATTTATAATTATTGAGAATGTTCAAAAGAATAGAACTCTTTTGGAACTCGTGTATAGAGCCCTCAGCTATCGTTTAAAAAATATATTGGAACCAGAACTCTCAGTTATACCCCAGCATCTCACGTTTTTCCGTAATTTTTGAGGTTTATAATTATTTATAATTATTGAGAATGTTCAAAAGAATAGAACTCTTTTGGAACTCGTGTAAAGAGCCCTCAGCTATCGTTTAAAAAATATATTGGAACCAGAACTCTCAGTTATACCCCAGCATCTCACGTTTTTCCGTTATTTTTGAGGTTTATAATTATTTATAATTATTGAGAATGTTCAAAAGAATAGAACTCTTTTGGAACTCGTGTATAGAGCCCTCAGCTATCGTTTAAAAAATATATTGGAACCAGAACTCTCAGTTATACCCCAGCATCTCACGTTTTTCCGTAATTTTTGAGGTTTATAATTATTTATAATTATTGAGAATGTTCAAAAGAATAGAACTCTTTTGGAACTCGTGTAAAGAGCCCTCAGCTATCGTTTAAAAAATATATTGGAACCAGAACTCTCAGTTATACCCCAGCATCTCACGTTTTTCCGTTATTTTTGAGGTTTATAATTATTTATAATTATTGAGAATGTTCAAAAGAATAGAACTCTTTTGGAACTCGTGTAAAGAGCCCTCAGCTATCGTTTAAAAAATATATTGGAACCAGAACTCTCAGTTATACCCCAGCATCTCACGTTTTTCCGTTATTTTTGAGGTTTATAATTATTTATAATTATTGAGAATGTTCAAAAGAATAGAACTCTTTTGGAACTCGTGCAAAGAGCCCTCAGCTATCGTTTAAAAAATATATTGGAACCAGAACTCCCAGTTATACCCCAGCATCTCACGTTTTTCCGTAATTTTTGAGGTTTATAATTATTTATAATTATTGAGAATGTTCAAAAGAATAGAACTCTTTTGGAACTCATGCAAAGAGCCCTCAGCTATCGTTTAAAAAATATATTGGAACCAGAACTCTCAGTTATACCCCAGCATCTCACGTTTTTCCGTAATTTTTGAGGTTTATAATTATTTATAATTATTGAGAATGTTCAAAAGAATAGAACTCTTTTGGAACTCGTGCAAAGAGCCCTCAGCTATCGTTTAAAAAATATATTGGAACCAGAACTCTCAGTTATACCCCAGCATCTCACGTTTTTCCGTTATTTTTGTGGTTTATAATTATTTATAATTATTGAGAATGTTCAAAAGAATAGAACTCTTTTGGAACTCGTATAAAGAGCCCTTAGCTATCGTTTAAAAAATATATTGGAACCAGAACTCTCAGTTATACCCCAGCATCTCACGTTTTTCCGTTATTTTTGAGGTTTATAATTATTTATAATTATTGAGAATGTTCAAAAGAATAGAACTCTTTTGGAACTCGTGTATAGAGCTCTCAGCTATCGTTTAAAAAATATATTGGAACCAGAACTCTCAGTTATACCCCAGCATCTCACGTTTTTCCGTTATTTTTGAGGTTTATAATTATTTATAATTATTGAGAATGTTCAAAAGAATAGAACTCTTTTGGAACTCGTGTATAGAGCTCTCAGCTATCGTTTAAAAAATATATTGGAACCAGAACTCTCAGTTATACCCCAGCATCTCACGTTTTTCCGTTATTTTTGAGGTTTATAATTATTTATAATTATTGAGAATGTTCAAAAGAATAGAACTCTTTTGGAACTCGTGTAAAGAGCCCTCAGCTATCGTTTAAAAAATATATTGGAACCAGAACTCCCAGTTATACCCCAGCATCTCACGTTTTTCCGTAATTTTTGAGGTTTATAATTATTTATAATTATTGAGAATGTTCAAAAGAATAGAACTCTTTTGGAACTCGTGCAAAGAGCCCTCAGCTATCGTTTAAAAAATATATTGGAACCAGAACTCTCAGTTATACCCCAGCATCTCACGTTTTTCCGTAATTTTTGAGGTTTATAATTATTTATAATTATTGAGAATGTTCAAAAGAATAGAACTCTTTTGGAACTCGTGTAAAGAGTCCTCAGCTATCGTTTAAAAAATATATTGGAACCAGAACTCTCAGTTATACCCCAGCATCTCACGTTTTTCCGTTATTTTTGAGGTTTATAATTATTTATAATTATTGAGAATGTTCAAAAGAATAGAACTCTTTTGGAACTCGTGTATAGAGCCCTCAGCTATCGTTTAAAAAATATATTGGAACCAGAACTCTCAGTTATACCCCAGCATCTCACGTTTTTCCGTTATTTTTGAGGTTTATAATTATTTATAATTATTGAGAATGTTCAAAAGAATAGAACTCTTTTGGAACTCGTGTAAAGAGCCCTCAGCTATCGTTTAAAAAATATATTGGAACCAGAACTCCCAGTTATACCCCAGCATCTCACGTTTTTCCGTAATTTTTGAGGTTTATAATTATTTATAATTATTGAGAATGTTCAAAAGAATAGAACTCTTTTGGAACTCGTGCAAAGAGCCCTCAGCTATCGTTTAAAAAATATATTCGAACCAGAACTCTCAGTTATACCCCAGCATCTCACGTTTTTCCGTTATTTTTGAGGTTTATAATTATTTATAATTATTGAGAATGTTCAAAAGAATAGAACTCTTTTGGAACTCGTGTAAAGAGCCCTCAGCTATCGTTTAAAAAATATATTGGAACCAGAACTCTCAGTTATACCCCAGCATCTCACGTTTTTCCGTAATTTTTGAGGTTTATAATTATTTATAATTATTGAGAATGTTCAAAAGAATAGAACTCTTTTGGAACTCGTGTAAAGAGTCCTCAGCTATCGTTTAAAAAATATATTGGAACCAGAACTCTCAGTTATACCCCAGCATCTCACGTTTTTCCGTAATTTTTGAGGTTTATAATTATTTATAATTATTGAGAATGTTCAAAAGAATAGAACTCGTTTGGAACTCGTGTAAAGAGCCCTCAGCTATCGTTTAAAAAATATATTGGAACCAGAACTCTCCGTTATACCCCAGCATCTCACGTTTTTCCGTTATTTTTGAGGTTTATAATTATTTATAATTATTGAGAATGTTCAAATGACTAGAACTCTATAGAACTCTTATCAGGAAGTGTAGAACTCAGTGAATTTCATCTCTTCTGACGTCAAATCTGCGAATTTCGATGAGATGCTATGACCTGTAGTGTGAAGTTAGCATCTCATTTTTCAAAACTAAGTTTTGATATGAAAATCGATAGAACTATTGTTAAAACTTAGCAAGAACTGTAGAACTATGCTGGATGCCAATGAATCTGAAGTAATTTTTTGAGATGCTAACTATTGAGATGCTAACTTCACAGACATGCCTGATGTTATGCAGCAGTGTGATCTAAAATGGAGTATGCTTACCTAGAACAAATCTATTTACTCTAGATTTGAAGACATCCATATTGTACCCAACAGAGAACAGACTCTGGCAGAGTTCTGCAAACTTACTGTGCGAATAAAAAATATGGTATCAAAACGCTGTGCAATAAATAATCAGACTTCCAAATCAACGCAATCAAAAGATACGGTCGTTTAAACCGCATATTTTCACACTCTGTAACAACCCCCTTTAAACGAATTTTTAAATTAAATTTATTATTTGGATTATTTAAATGGATTAAAAGGTTTATATTTATTACAAGGTTAAAGATACGATATTAAGGTAAAATGGTAATATGTTTAAATGTTTAATGGTTTAAAATGGTTATATGGTTAATTGTGAACTGGTTATAATCTAAATCCCTATTTTGGCCATGTGATCGTCTAAGGAGGACTCTACCTTGCAACCGTAATAAAACCCAAGACAGGTTTGAGATGAATCCTTATAATGCCTAAAATATCTAGACCCTACTTCTAAACCTAGACCGATTACTGAAGTTAGCTTCCTTAGCATATTGAAAGATACCTACTACATTATTAAACTCAGATATAAACAGTCAGTCTTGTCACATACAAAGAGTTAAAGGTAAATGCAAGTAATGTATTCTTCGGGATATAAATATTAACATGAATTTAAGTATATGTTAGCATTGAACTATTTGTGGTTGATTCTAGAGTTCAATCTTAGTACTGTATATAATTTATTATAATGAATTTAGGTATTACATTAGCATTAAGCTGTTTGTGTTTAATTCAATAGCTCAATCTTAGTATTGTATTTGATTTAAAAGAAAGGATTTTAGTACATATTATATTAGCATTGAACTGTTTGTGGTTAATTCAATATCTCAGTCTTAGTATTGTATTTGATTTAAAAGAAAGGATTTTAGTACATATTATATTAGCATTGAACTAGTTGTGGTTAATTCAAGAGCCCCGCCCCGCTCTTGAAAATCTGCCTCGGCATCCTGACTGGACAGCAGTCTTCCACATTTTCTTTTATATGGGGACTTGTGTCTTGCACATAATTAAATTACATTCTAGTAACTTGTATGTATAGATGTCAGTCGTTAAGATTCATAAATAGCAATCAAGGGACTGAGAGGACATTATCTTTTGGCAAAGTCTGTCTGTCATTATAAATTATATATAAATGACTCTACTTGGTCTGTGGGTATGTATGCAGTAGTTATAACTACAACATTCTTATGATTCTTTTAGCATCAGAATTCTTTTAGCTTTTAGTTAGGAAAGTATTTACACAAATACTAAAGTTATGAGAACCAGGGTTTTATCATTAACCTGGAAAGTCATTAGTTCAATCTTTGTTGAATAGTAATAGCCTCAATACTTCTGGCTTGTATACTAAGAATCATGGTTTTAAGGTAGTACTCTTAATAATGTCAGTTTCTCCCCTGATTAGATAAGAGAAAACCAACTGGCACGGCTTCGCTTGGCCAACAAGAGAGCTAACCACAACACAAGCTTCCCGTAATTTGCCAAATGCAAGTCGATCTGACTTCTAGGTTATACAAAATTCAACAAGATTCAATTGATGACTTTATATTGATATTCTAATAGCCGGAACACTCCAACAAGAATTAAGTGATTTACTCCATAGTTAACCTGAAATAAAAACCCTACTTGTCCCTGAATCCCGCCGATTGATACATTCGCATTCTGTAGAACATATTAGATCGACGTGATATCCCTATGTCCTACCTAGTAATTAAATAAACCTACACTTAAAGACGGGCCCTAAACTGTCTAGAGATACAATCAGAAGCCCAACAAAAGACTCGCGGGTCTTATTTTTGTGATTTTATCCCCGTTCCCAAACCTAATACGGGGTATTATCTAGATGCTCGGTATCCAGACGTGCAAATACCCTTCTAACTATGTTACTCTATTACCTAGCGGGGGTCAGCCCGAAAAGCACTAAGACTCTAACCAGCCCTACGGGACGACTTTCGCATGGCCGAAGCCTAGACCGAATCTATAACACAAGAGACAGTCATGGGAAGGTCAAGTACATCCAACCTAACGTAAGACAGTTTGCATGAAGCTTGGCCCACGTAATGATACCATCAAAGAACGACGCCACCAAGTTCGCAATCCAGGAACTTGTCCCAGGGAACTACGGACTATATCAAGCACAGGCCAAACCACAACCAAACCGGTGACTTCGATGCTCCTATTTCTAGGCAAAAGCACCGCTCGGTTAGTCACAATAAACCCGAGCCTAACGGGGAGGAATAAGCTGCCAATATTATGTTGTCACTAAGAAGGGAAGCTTCAAAGGTTCGAATTAACAGCTTTGCACACTTCGTGCGTTAACAGACTGGCCAATTATAACACAAATCGATGTAGATCGAATTATCACATAAACTGAATTTACATTCCATTCCTTATGGGAACAGAATTCACTCAAAAACCCAATCTCGGTAAATATCGCAATCTAACGTGAAATAGATACCAATTCATGAGCTGAGGCACAAGTAATTCACATGTTTGTTTTATTAATTAACCTTATTTAGGTACAAACAGTATTTGAGCAGAGGTTCACCATTAATTTTACTGAATTGGACAGCCGTTAAAAGAATTCGACAAGGGACACGCACCAGCCTGATTCACAATCCAGACCACAATGGCCGCCGAACCGAATCAGAATTACCGCGAAAAACCTAAATCCCGCCAAACCTGCCAAGCTATCCCGCTATTACATATCGATCGAACCTGCCAATCGGTGCGCGTAATTAGTGATGTTATAATTAGTAATTTATTCATATTTTTATTCTTAAATTATTAGTAACTAAAATACAATACAGATTTGCTTAAAATAATAAATCAACTACTTAACAATTTATATAATTTCCAATTATTATGAGGTTTGATAAAGTAAAACTCCAATAAGCATTTGTTGATCAGCCAGTGTTAAGTAATTTCCCATAATTGTAGTTGCTCCGTTATATTAAACTAGTTGCGCCCCGCGGTATTAACGCCAAATCCCTAATTAATAAAAGTCCAAGTATTCTCCACTCCGAACAAACATCCATACAACAGGAACCATCACTTGTGCCAATTATGTCATTTAGTTATGAAGGGATTGGAAGACAAGCTATCTTACCTAACAATCTATAATGCACAATATTTTAATACAAAATAGTTTCATAATTGTTTTTTCCTACAAATTAGCTGTAACAATATATAATTTGGACATTATCCACTTTACTAAAATATCTAATATAGATATTGTCTTACTAAAATAATAATCTAATTCGATTAGATATTTGGTATTTCAATGATAGATCAACGTAATATTGAAAAGGACATCCCTATTCAAATATAACACGCCTCCTTCCGTCTGTCTACACCGGATGTGCAGATCCTCTTAATTCATAACTAATTTTAATGTGAAGATATAATTAAACCATCAACAGCACACATGGGTTCTAAATCAGTTCCGAATTTATGTAGTATCTGTCCCTTATTTAAACATAAATTATCTAAGTCTAAATGCAAAACTATTGCTTCCTGAATTATTGGCTTTAGTTATTTGAAATAGCGCCATCTATTGCGTTTGGGTACTAACTTTATTGATTTTCACATGGTCACTTAACTTTGTAGTTCGCTACCTCACCGTTATCTAACGTAGCGCTTTTGTACCAAATCCGAATGTAAATGAAAATTAACTTATCTTAAATTTAATTAGAATCATACATTAATTTTAAATGAGTAAATGTATTAAGACCTTATTTTATTTGGTTATTATAATATTTATAAATGTTAACGGTTATCTGGACCGTTACAGCAACCCCCAAAATTTACGAAGATATTAACTTTTATATCGTAGAAAATTTTCCTAAATAAATTATTTTGAATAAATGAGATAAACCCCTATTGTAATTGTTATTACAATAATTGTAAATGTTAACGGTTATCTGGACCGTTACAGCAACCCCCAAAATTTACGAAGATATTAATTTTTATATCGTAGGAAATTTTTCCCAAAGAAATTAATTTTAATTTACAAATATTTATAATAAACACCAACCTAAATCTGGAAAGGAAATTTATGTAAAGGTGCAAGTTAAATTTGTCAGTATTCGAGTTCCAACAATAATTATGTGTCAGCTAATGTATGTGTATTTTCCCTAACACAATATGATTAAGTTGTGTTTTTAAACCAACAAGAATGTAATCATCATAAAACCTCCATCTCCAAGCTTGATAATATATCAACAATAAAGAAAATTCTCCCTTCCACAGAACCCCCTAAAACTGAGAAAGATTTGGGTTGTGAGTCCAAACAGCGCTAGCCACAGACGGATAGACCACTCCTCAACAAACCTACTTTCCGTTTATCAGGAGTTGCCCATACATCCCCTCCAGATTTAGCAGATCCCTTAAGCAAAATGGATTAAATTCCGTATAGCGTCAATATCCCACCAAGAGATGTTAGTAGAACTCAGATTACTTTCCTTTGGAGAATGTGCAGTGTACCAGATCAGATTTTCATACTTTGTAGAGTAAAAGACCTTTATAAAATCAACGTCTGTTGATGAAATGCCAGCTGGCCTAACCTAACACCAAACCTCCTTTATAAAGGTCAACTTGAGTAAGTGTTTTGTCAAACCCCAAATTCTGACAAACGACTCCCATTCCGACAGTGTTATTAAACTGCTTCATTCTATCTATCAGTATAACGATGTACATATATAATCATATATAGAATATATATTTCAATATTATACGTATAGTTTCGATTCCCACCGAACAATCTATCTATCTATGTATATTCCCAACTGTAACCCCTCGCCCCAATGATCCAATAGAATAACACCATCTAAGGTCCAAGAGTCTATAAAATTTTGCACCATTACTGAAAAAATATAAATAATAAATAACAAAACTTCTTTAAATTAAACAAATAAAACTACTACCGCATTACCTTTATTTTTATTTATTTTTTAAAAATATTTAATACCTTTAAAATCAAAACCAATACCTGTGTAGACCTTTACCGAATACCAATTACCAAGTCATGTAGGGATAGTGATATTTGAGTCCAACACAATAAGCACAAAATTCGTTTTTTAGCAATGCTTTATTAGGTTTTTTCTTTTTCCACCCCCAATAAAAGAAAACATTTTTCCATAAGTATAATTTTATTTTTATAATCAATAGGTACATTTCATAATTTTTACATCTATATCATCTGAGCCGTAGGACGTCCACTGTTGAATATAGGTCTCGCCTATTTTTTTTTTAATCTAAAAATTTGCACCACGTCATAAACCGTTCCTAGACTAAATTCCACCTCCAACTCAATCTAACAAATTTCGTATTAGAAATCCGTGAAAATTACGATGCCCTTACAATCCATATTGTTTACTAGCAATTCTACTTAACATCAGTTAACTAAATGAATTTATTTAGTTTGAGAATTTACACAAATATTTACGTCGATATTCTTAAAATAAAGTATTACGTTAAATTCATGTAGTAAGTTGTTATGAGGCAACCCCCCATTCTTGCTTTCTTGAATCGCGGGACCTACAAATAATAATTATAAGAAATTCTCCACCAAGCATAGTAAATTTAATTCTTCCACGAATTGAAGAGTTGAAATAATAATTTCAAATTTACCGCCTCTATTAATCAAATCAGAAAAGTAATACTTTTTAAATTTGCCGCCTTAATAACTGTACGTTTTAAACAATAGATACTAGGTACGTTAATTGCTAGCTAAAATAATTGTAATTTTCGTAATTCAAGCCCTGTAATTTTCGTAATTCAAGCCCTGTAATTTATTTTTGTTATTTGTAATGTCATTTGTCGACTTCTTCTCGAATCATTGCCTCTACTTCCATTGAAGTTTTATTTTCGACTTCACTTCTCAATTCAATAAATTCCGCTACTGAACGCTAGATGACGTAGAATTTAATTATTTTTTTTTATAAGCTATTTTGCCTATTCGCTTTATAAGAACACATTCCGCTTTCTATTTTGATTACGTACAAATTATACATTTAATGACTTTTCTTCCGAAGAATACTACATTTTCCTGAAATCAAATATAAACTTTACACAAACATATTTATACAGTCATTATTAACATTATTTCTAAAGAACATTATGAGTATGACAATTTTACTAAACGAGACCTATCATAAGTGCTAATATTATTCTTTGAGGTCTTGACTGTGACTATGTGACTTATTATGACAGATTTATTTCTGTGACTTTGAACAGCGACCAAAGCTTATCGAGTTAACATCGCTCTATAAATATTAAACTACTTGACTTTGGCAAATGTCGACCGTACGATGCTATATTAAGAAAGTTTTGAATGAAATGTCAAACATTTCTTTTTTAACTTTTTTTTTTCCTCAATAGATAGGTATGTTGATTTCTAATTTGATTACATTTCTTAATCGATACAATAGTAAAGTTGTTCCTTGTAATTCCACCTGTATGTAATTAGTCGCAATTAATTAAATTGTATTTCAATATTCTCTCCTTTCCAATTTCACTAAGGTAGGTCAAGATGTTCAAATAAGAGAAATTAGAAACATACAAACAATGAGGCATTGTTTTCCGAATTATGTTGAGACCAGATTTTAATTTCATTTTTCAAGTGTATTTCAAAATTTTAACTATGATACAGTCATTTAAAGTAACCACTAAATTTGTCTATTTCCTTTACATACCTATCAGATAGCGTTAGCATTTTAACATAAAAATACTTACGTAGGTATACTTGCACTTTTTGGTTCGAAATTAAAGTTGTTATGGCGAAGATTTTTCCATACCTTACATTACCTTGAATCTTATCACGACATTACCATTACCTTTACCATGAACCTTTACCTGTTACCATCTTATTTTTAAAACCTTACAACTACGAGTAACTAAATTTGTTTCTTAATTCATAAGTCTCGATCGATTTGAACTCATTTACCAACCGTCACTCATAATTGTCTCATCTCTATTTGACCGAAAATTTGAACTATGGATTTTATGCAACAACAAACTGGACTTACGAGTTACGTGAGACCACTAATAGTATAATTACACGTTAAAATACGTTGTAGTACATTTCTCGACGTTACTACAGTGAACTTTACAAATTTCGACCAAAATGGAAAAGCCGCTAACCTCTAATGTACGAGTGCCTAAGATGGATACATTACAGTTACGCTGTAGCGCTGCATCTTTATTTGGTAAGTAGACACGCCTCTTATTCCCTATTGTTACAACCCCCAATCCAGTAAACCTTAAAGTTTCTAGACCTAACTTTGACATGACTACCTGTAATCGTTTTACTTTAACCTTATAACCAAGCACAACATCAATGCTGATTAACTAATATTTGCCTATCAGATATCTTACTTATCTTTCGTGCGTATTTGAGTTTTTGTAGATACATACATACCTAATTTATTTTTCATATTTACAGCACCATTGAATGCAACCTGATTTGATGACTAAATTACATGCCCAGAAGCTCAAAAATGTCTATACAATCACATAAAACGGATAAGTGATGAATATAGAACTTTCCTACTGTTCATACTACAACTAAGAGCATTTATTTCATAAGTAAGTCACAATCCTTATTTATTTTCAAAAGTAACAAGTTAACTCCGCAATACAATCTTATTTGTACTTATGTAGCAAAGTTAAAGCTCATTAGATTAGATATTATCTAGTCTTTCCTTCCCTATTCAGCTGTTTAAATTGAAATTGTGAAACCTAAATTGAGTTATGTGACTAAAACTTCAGGTGATCAAATTAACTATACCTATGTAATTTTTAGTAATCCTAATATAATTGTAATATTTTTCAGCGTTGTAAGACAAGTTAATGAATTAACCACTAACGAAATATGACAGACATGGAATCCTAACAAGTGAGTGTATAAAAATAAATTTGTAAATAAATCTAGTAATACCCTAATTTAATTATTACAATTTATATAAATTGACACAGATAGTTTGTTTAGTTGATTTTAGTCTTGAGATAGTAAGGCCTTATAAAGTATTATGATGGCTTACCACTCCCATCAGTAAGCTGCTAGTTGGCAGACAACAAGTAGTGTTAAAAATCTATCTAACAAAATTCTAGTTAATAACTGGCTTACTGACAATTGTTGTACATATGTAAATAATTTAGTGAAATTTACCTATTAACTGTAACTGTGTTTTATTATGAAAACTAAGTGATAGTTTAAGCAAACTATAGCCTAATGGTAAGAGTACAGCCTGCCTATTACAATTAACAACTGCTTATTTATTCTATATACCCTAACATATTTGTAGTATTATTACTAACTTTTCAGTCGGAACCCTATAAGACTCTAAAGTGTGTTGTTGTTACCTTTCAGATGAAGTAACTAAGACATAAGAATTTACTTGCCCGCCACTACAAGTATTTTGAACATTCTACAAGAACATTCCTCCGTTTCCTGCTACAATAGAATCCTATTTTATATGCAATTTCATATAACTTTAAAGTTTTACCGTGACTTAACTGTAACTATGAATTAAACAGTTTAAAGCTTTTGTTTTCCTTCAAGCTCACTAGGGTTAATAAAACAAAACTAGAAGAAGGTAGTGTGATCTCTAGACAATAAACATGCTGAACCAAAGATTATGTCCTATATTTTGAGTGTTAACCTTATTTTATAAGTAACTTGCTGAAGTATACTTATAATAATCTAGACTGTGAATCTATAAGTTTTTAATTTTAGTAGAATAAAAGAGAGTACCATTATGTCAGTGAAAACATCCTATGTAACATAATTGTAGGTTTTAGACTTGTTTCTAAATTTATTAACTTAAAATTACTATAATTTCTTTCATTTTGACCGCATCTTACTGATTGTATTTTCCCTATTCTTATGCAAGTTACCTATTTATTTTATTAATACATATTATTAATTTGTTCATCTCAAACCATTCGCATCACTACACAGCAACAATTTGTGTGCCATTCCACCTAGGCAGAAAGACACACTTATTCTATCTACTTATACCAAAGGTGCTAGTTCCTAACCTACCCAAGTACATAATTATGAAGCTAAATTTTGTAAAAACCCTATAATGATTGATCCTGGTCTAAGGCACACCCATTTGTAACAACCCCCTTTAACAATTTTAAAACTAATTTATTTTTAAAGATATTTAAATGGATTAAAAGGTTTATATTTATTACAAGGTTAAAGATACGATATTAAGGTAAAATGGTAATATGTTTAAATGTTTAATGGTTTAAAATGGTTATATGGTTAATTGTGAACTGGTTATAATCTAAATCCCTATTTTGGCCATGTGATCGTCTAAGGAGGACTCTACCTTGCAACCGTAATAAAACCCAAGACAGGTTTGAGATGAATCCTTATAATGCCTAAAATATCTAGACCCTACTTCTAAACCTAGACCGATTACTGAAGTTAGCTTCCTTAGCATATTGAAAGATACCTACTACATTATTAAACTCAGATATAAACAGTCAGTCTTGTCACATACAAAGAGTTAAAGGTAAATGCAAGTAATGTATTCTTCGGGATATAAATATTAACATGAATTTAAGTATATGTTAGCATTGAACTATTTGTGGTTGATTCTAGAGTTCAATCTTAGTACTGTATATAATTTATTATAATGAATTTAGGTATTACATTAGCATTAAGCTGTTTGTGTTTAATTCAATAGCTCAATCTTAGTATTGTATTTGATTTAAAAGAAAGGATTTTAGTACATATTATATTAGCATTGAACTGTTTGTGGTTAATTCAATATCTCAGTCTTAGTATTGTATTTGATTTAAAAGAAAGGATTTTAGTACATATTATATTAGCATTGAACTAGTTGTGGTTAATTCAAGAGCCCCGCCCCGCTCTTGAAAATCTGCCTCGGCATCCTGACTGGACAGCAGTCTTCCACATTTTCTTTTATATGGGGACTTGTGTCTTGCACATAATTAAATTACATTCTAGTAACTTGTATGTATAGATGTCAGTCGTTAAGATTCATAAATAGCAATCAAGGGACTGAGAGGACATTATCTTTTGGCAAAGTCTGTCTGTCATTATAAATTATATATAAATGACTCTACTTGGTCTGTGGGTATGTATGCAGTAGTTATAACTACAACATTCTTATGATTCTTTTAGCATCAGAATTCTTTTAGCTTTTAGTTAGGAAAGTATTTACACAAATACTAAAGTTATGAGAACCAGGGTTTTATCATTAACCTGGAAAGTCATTAGTTCAATCTTTGTTGAATAGTAATAGCCTCAATACTTCTGGCTTGTATACTAAGAATCATGGTTTTAAGGTAGTACTCTTAATAATGTCAGTTTCTCCCCTGATTAGATAAGAGAAAACCAACTGGCACGGCTTCGCTTGGCCAACAAGAGAGCTAACCACAACACAAGCTTCCCGTAATTTGCCAAATGCAAGTCGATCTGACTTCTAGGTTATACAAAATTCAACAAGATTCAATTGATGACTTTATATTGATATTCTAATAGCCGGAACACTCCAACAAGAATTAAGTGATTTACTCCATAGTTAACCTGAAATAAAAACCCTACTTGTCCCTGAATCCCGCCGATTGATACATTCGCATTCTGTAGAACATATTAGATCGACGTGATATCCCTATGTCCTACCTAGTAATTAAATAAACCTACACTTAAAGACGGGCCCTAAACTGTCTAGAGATACAATCAGAAGCCCAACAAAAGACTCGCGGGTCTTATTTTTGTGATTTTATCCCCGTTCCCAAACCTAATACGGGGTATTATCTAGATGCTCGGTATCCAGACGTGCAAATACCCTTCTAACTATGTTACTCTATTACCTAGCGGGGGTCAGCCCGAAAAGCACTAAGACTCTAACCAGCCCTACGGGACGACTTTCGCATGGCCGAAGCCTAGACCGAATCTATAACACAAGAGACAGTCATGGGAAGGTCAAGTACATCCAACCTAACGTAAGACAGTTTGCATGAAGCTTGGCCCACGTAATGATACCATCAAAGAACGACGCCACCAAGTTCGCAATCCAGGAACTTGTCCCAGGGAACTACGGACTATATCAAGCACAGGCCAAACCACAACCAAACCGGTGACTTCGATGCTCCTATTTCTAGGCAAAAGCACCGCTCGGTTAGTCACAATAAACCCGAGCCTAACGGGGAGGAATAAGCTGCCAATATTATGTTGTCACTAAGAAGGGAAGCTTCAAAGGTTCGAATTAACAGCTTTGCACACTTCGTGCGTTAACAGACTGGCCAATTATAACACAAATCGATGTAGATCGAATTATCACATAAACTGAATTTACATTCCATTCCTTATGGGAACAGAATTCACTCAAAAACCCAATCTCGGTAAATATCGCAATCTAACGTGAAATAGATACCAATTCATGAGCTGAGGCACAAGTAATTCACATGTTTGTTTTATTAATTAACCTTATTTAGGTACAAACAGTATTTGAGCAGAGGTTCACCATTAATTTTACTGAATTGGACAGCCGTTAAAAGAATTCGACAAGGGACACGCACCAGCCTGATTCACAATCCAGACCACAATGGCCGCCGAACCGAATCAGAATTACCGCGAAAAACCTAAATCCCGCCAAACCTGCCAAGCTATCCCGCTATTACATATCGATCGAACCTGCCAATCGGTGCGCGTAATTAGTGATGTTATAATTAGTAATTTATTCATATTTTTATTCTTAAATTATTAGTAACTAAAATACAATACAGATTTGCTTAAAATAATAAATCAACTACTTAACAATTTATATAATTTCCAATTATTATGAGGTTTGATAAAGTAAAACTCCAATAAGCATTTGTTGATCAGCCAGTGTTAAGTAATTTCCCATAATTGTAGTTGCTCCGTTATATTAAACTAGTTGCGCCCCGCGGTATTAACGCCAAATCCCTAATTAATAAAAGTCCAAGTATTCTCCACTCCGAACAAACATCCATACAACAGGAACCATCACTTGTGCCAATTATGTCATTTAGTTATGAAGGGATTGGAAGACAAGCTATCTTACCTAACAATCTATAATGCACAATATTTTAATACAAAATAGTTTCATAATTGTTTTTTCCTACAAATTAGCTGTAACAATATATAATTTGGACATTATCCACTTTACTAAAATATCTAATATAGATATTGTCTTACTAAAATAATAATCTAATTCGATTAGATATTTGGTATTTCAATGATAGATCAACGTAATATTGAAAAGGACATCCCTATTCAAATATAACACGCCTCCTTCCGTCTGTCTACACCGGATGTGCAGATCCTCTTAATTCATAACTAATTTTAATGTGAAGATATAATTAAACCATCAACAGCACACATGGGTTCTAAATCAGTTCCGAATTTATGTAGTATCTGTCCCTTATTTAAACATAAATTATCTAAGTCTAAATGCAAAACTATTGCTTCCTGAATTATTGGCTTTAGTTATTTGAAATAGCGCCATCTATTGCGTTTGGGTACTAACTTTATTGATTTTCACATGGTCACTTAACTTTGTAGTTCGCTACCTCACCGTTATCTAACGTAGCGCTTTTGTACCAAATCCGAATGTAAATGAAAATTAACTTATCTTAAATTTAATTAGAATCATACATTAATTTTAAATGAGTAAATGTATTAAGACCTTATTTTATTTGGTTATTATAATATTTATAAATGTTAACGGTTATCTGGACCGTTACAACTCGCAAGGGAATCGAATCTTGTAGATCTATAAATCTCTTAACCTCAAATCATCAAAATTTGGCAAGAAGCAATATTTTAAGTTCATTTTTATTTATTCAAAGAAAAAAACGAACATTAATTATTAGTTACATTTACAAAAATAACAATTATTGAAAACGTGTCCCTGCAGGCACAGTTAAGATGGGATCCACCTTAAATTGTAAACCTTCGTTTTGGAGATACCGTACTTTACGGGTGACAGCAAACTGCACAAAGCCAGCGACTGGGAACAGTAGAGCGACACTCACCAGCTGTCCGAGACCATTGCGCAGATGACCGCCACTCCAGGAGCCATCGTAGGTAGCATCCGACAGCTCGATGCCGTTGCTGCGAGCCTCGCCCGCTGGCATCGAGTAAGACACGATACCCGCTGCGCACCAAACATATAATTACTTTTAATTTTTTTTTTAACATTTATAAATATGTATTTATTAGTATACACACACATTGAAAACGTTTATACGGCTAATAAATAATATAATTACATTCTAAGTCCAATACGATGGTGCATCGGCTTATATTTATATTTCTTAGGACACCTGCCGCCGCACACCTCCTGCGAATCGTTGGAATTACTTTCCTCCATATCAGTTGAGTCATGGAGCATGATCAATGCGTAATCAAAACAGAACGACAGCACCCGGGCTCCGGAGCGATGCGCACGAGCGCTCCTTGTTATACAAACATACAACGGATTCAATAATACACGCAGTATGATGAATAGTTTGATTCGGTACATATGTATACGACATCAGTTTATAATTGGCGTTTATTTGGGCCAACACATGAGCTTTGGCCTTCAAAGAAGCAATGTCAAATTGGAGAGCGCCTTTTTTATGGTTTGCTATAATCTGAGTACAGGTAAGTACCTTACCACCATGCTATGGTTTCCTCACGATGTTTCCCTTCACCGGCAGTTCAGCTCATTGTTGGGGTTTGAACCCACGCATTTCTTGTCTCCAGTGACAATATACTATGAAACGACGTATAGAACAAAGACGAGTGCAGGACGGCGCGCCACCCCTGGCAATGCCAGTAAGCTTCTAGTGTAATAGATGCTAAACAATTCTGAATACTGGAATGGTTTCTTTTTGTATTCGTTCAGGGGAAACGTAATTGTGTTTAGAATTATTAACTACGTCGAGGTATGGCGTGTCGCGAGCGCAGGCAGCGCTAACGGAGCTGACGTGTACTCGTATTATTCATTAGCTGGAAACAGTTACCCGATAACGCGGGCGCGGAGGCTAGTCTAGATGTCCCAGGGCCACCACTACGCTTCCTACGCCGTAACACGAGCCCCCCCACCGCTCCCGGTAGCCGTCGACGCCGGTGCCTTACTTAATTTATCTCGCTTTACGCTAAACGAACTTTCGCTAAACTCAAACTACATGCATCGGCGTATACACAAATATTTAGCTGACGAATACAACACAAGTTCACTTGGTAGTAGATTTCAGTTGATGGTTATCTAGGTAGGAACCACAGCAGTCCCAAACATACTTGGTGGTAGATCTCCTTAGCAGGAGGTCGTCTAGGTGTCTAGGTAGGTACCAATGCAGTACCAAATAGTCTGCCGCCAAGCAGTAGTGTATAAACATTACTGTCCCGTTTTGAAGGATACTGTACAGTGTACATTACACATACACGTAGCAAAATTACAGGGTTGTTGAGACTAAACATCGAAAGTCTCAAAGTAATGAGCGCCAAAGCAGTGATGCCTAGAACTTTGTTTTACTACACAAAGTTTTATGTATCACTGCAATGGTCTCGGTCAGGCGGTATCTCTTACCATCAGGTTTCGTTCTTCTTATTACATAAAAAAAGGATTTCGTCAAACTTCGAAGGAAAAATAATAGTTTTAGACGATAATACTGCCAGCTACCCAGCTACGTGTACTCCCGAGGACTGATATGTAACAAAGTTATACTGTGCGGGTCGCTGGTCTGCTCACGGTATACACACAATCTAGTACCTACTTTAACCTTAGATTAAGATCCTACTAACCTCTCCTCTTTTTGTAATGTAAAATTGTAAAAAAAAATTAAAAAATATGTAACTAAAGTTGATAAAGGTCACGGACCCCAGTGTCTGTGGAGCGTATAATTATAAATTAAAAAAAAAAAAAGTTATACTGTGTGACAACTCTAAGTTTCCTTTAAAAAGTGCACACGATCAATTATTTCACATTTCCAAAGTTCTAGTAATGGCGGCAAGAGTGACGTCATAATTTCCGCGACGTATTCATCGGTCGTCACTATGTACGAGCTTGCACCCGGTGTATTGTACGGGCGTCACTCATACATGCGAACTGGCTAGAGGTGGCGCGGACACTATTACTGTGCATGCCCAACTTTATGACCGCCTAACAACGTAAAAGAGTTGTAGGTAGAGTCGAGTGGGGTCGTTTGGTGTAGCGTACCGTTCCAGGGGCAGCCGTAGACCTCGACGCGCATGCAGACGGTGCGGCGATGGATGCTGTACGGTAGGAAGCGAATCTTGGTAGCCCACACTGCCGGCACCAGCTGCGTCTTCACCATCAAGTACGTGTTCGTGTTGCCTGTCAGTATCTAAACACACAAACACATAGCTCCCGTCAAATCGGTCAAATGAGTTATCATCCATCCTTGCAGAACACATTGCTTACTAAGAAAACGATGCCAAATCAAGTTTCCTTATAGATAGCACGATTTTTTACATGCGTCTAATTTCTCTCGTTCTGTTGTGCTAATGGCTCCATATTTTTTTATAGTAATAATAAAGTATCTACAATGCAAGTTTGATGTTTTATAATGGTAGAGTTTCTTTAATTTATTTGGAAATCCTATAAGGGCAGAATAGAGTCAAATTTTTATACGTGATCTGACGTGTCTTTTCAACTGGTCGTCAATTTTCGTGTTTAAGGTGGTTCGATTTCGATAAAAATACATTTTTGCCATTTATGGATAAATCACTTCTACTGGCATTTATTTTGGTCTTTATTTGCGGTAACTGACAATTGCTTGCATAAAACAGAAGATTATGAGCATAATCTACTGTTTTATTCAAAAATCATAAATAATCATAAATTTGATTTTATGCTATCAATCTACTGTTTTATTCGAGTAATTGTGATTTACTGCAAATAAAGACCAAAATAAATGCCAGTAGCTGTGACTTCACTGTAAAATTATGCTCCATTTGTCCATAAATGGCAAAAAAATATTTGTATCGAAATCGAACCACCTTAAGCGTGTAAAGGCGCAATACTTCATCACTCACAAGATGCTACGATAAACTCACGCAGACTCAGCGTCATGCGTCTGTTGGAGGATCGCGTACGTGCCAAGCTTGACGGCCGCTCCAAACATGTATTATCGTAAACGGAAAGAGAATATATCAGAATGCTGTGCAAGCTTCAGAATGTGCACAAAGTTTGGCACGAATACTACTTACAATAAGTATAACATTTTGTATGTATGTGTGTTAAAATATGAAGCATAATTAAAGATGGAAATGTTATACCGGTCGACTACTCGTCGCCTATTAGCTTCCAACGGACTAATTTCACTTCAGGTCATTAGAATTTAACCATTACTAGAGTTTAGCTAGGAATGGAAAATAAAACTACTTATTTTACGATATCAAAAATACAAAAATACGGATATTTGACTGCCCTGTTACCTCATCTGGCACTAGCTATGTTTTTTGAGGGCGCAGGTTCTATTCTCACCCAAGACAAACATCTATGAGACGAATATAAAAGTAAACCTATTTTTAATTTAAAAAAAATATTTGTTCTATTATATATCTCCGTACTCTAAATGAATGTATTTACAAAAAATATTCTGTAAGTTGTATGGTTCTCATGAATTATATGGCTTTGCTTAGTTTGGGACTAGATAACGCTGTTAAATGTCCTGCAACGTTTATATGTCAAATGTACATTATAATTGTAATATACGTTTGATGATTTAAGCTATTAGTGAGGTGTTTGGCTCTCAGTGTGCACTAGAATGTCCCTGACAACGCTGGAGAGGATGTGAGCAGCGAGCGCGGACACGGGAGGACTACTGATGGCGGTCATGACGCCAGTACCGCACACCACAGTTAAATCAAGACATATTTCGCCGGATAGTTAAAAAACGACCATAACTTAGTCACTTTTTTATATATTTCAAAAATAAACATGACTTTAATTTTTTTATTCTAATTTATTTACGGGACACTTGTGGTAGCCTCATGGCAGTCCCATCGTATTTTCTACAATGTTTTACTTACAACTAAAATAAAAATTATTTATACTCACTACACAAACATATACACACTCTCTAATACACACATTCATACTCTAGGACTATATACAATACCCAATACCCATCCATACCTACTATGTTGTAAAAAAAAAACTAGAAATACATCGCGAGGAAACCATAGCATAATGGTAGGGTACCTACTTTCTATTACTCGGCTGGCTACCACCCTCAAGTTGAAAATCTGTCGCCAAGCATCTAACGGTGTGTTCCGGCAGCCTCACTTGAGAGCCAGTTCCATTCCAAGCTAGGTGTGCTTCCCCATCTTCGACCACACCTTCACTTAATATCAGGTGAGCTGTGTTCAAAGACATAACCTGTCAAACATAAAAAAAAACATAACATTTTGGGGTGTAACGTACCTCCTCTCCGGAATGCGTGCGGTAGCGCACCCACTTGCCAAGGCGCGGGCGATAGTACTCGAGAATGAAGGTCTCGGCGTACTCCTGGCCCTGTCCGTTGCCGAAGCGGCCCTGCGTGCTCACGGCTGTCAGCACGTGTACGGTGTGCAGGTCCACTTGTAGCCACTCCACGACATCCGGATAGATCTGCGAGCGCGGGCACCACGCGCCGCCCTTTATTTCCTGGTTCAGCCTGCAACACCACGCCAACGTCACGCTCTCATCCATGTCCTCCGCATGATTTTTAATTATATACGAATAGTATTTTGTTAATGGTAATTTTCCTATCCAGCAAAAAATCTTACCAAAGAAGGTTTTCCTATAAAAGCCGCCGTTCAATAAATAATCATCGGTAAAAAGCATCTGGCGGAATTGTAAATCTCAATGTGGCGCAGTCGATTGAGGCGAATTCGAAGCTGGAGGGGAGTGGTGTCGGTGCGCCAATCAGGGTTAATAATAGTGTCGTTATTAGCGCATTGAGAGAGCATGTGTCACGGCGGCGGCGTCGGCGGAGGCGGCAGCCGGTGACCCGCGACGCGGCGTCCGCGCCGCACCCCGCGCCGCACAATCAATGAGCCGTTCACGACGTTACACTCACCACCTCACCTACGAGTGTGTGCACTCGGACAAGTCATCACTATTTTATCGACAACACTGTTTATGTTACAAATTCTGACCACAATATCAGCAGGAAAGCCGCGGCGGCGCCTGCGTCGATGGCCCTACCAAAACTTATAGAATTGAATTTCAAGCCATTCTTTCGACAATACATCGACATACATAGAGACAGCTAAAGCGGCCCCTTCGTCGAACCTTCGTAAATGACAAAACGCAATCCCTACAGGAGAGTGTGCCTATGAAGTATTTCGTTGCTTCACATTCTTGGTTACTCTACATTAATCTATTAATGTTGAATTTACCCGTTCACGTTAATATAAAATAAATATATGCTTATGTTTTTTACGTTCTATATTTTATAAAAAAAACATTCGATTACCTATAATTCTAAATTTACGGGATCGACATAGCTGTAGATATGTCACGTGTCCATTGTGTAGCCTACATTTTTAGATTTTTCTATTATTATCGAATGTTATCTTGTCCTGGAGAAATTTTAAATTGAAATTTGGTTTGCGATCTACACACCATGATTGCGGACATGGACAACTCCAGACGTCTGTTGAATAATGAAGTGCGAGACGAATGTAGAAATGTCGGTACGGAGGGCGTCGAGCCACGATAAACAACAGAGTACTTACTCTGTACATTGATACATTACATATATACATTGATACATTACATATACAATACCTACATTGACGGAAAGAAACGGTCGTATATCCTAACGGCAGCTTTCACTGCTGTCTTAGTACAAAAATGAAATAAAAATAGAAGTAACATTAGTATTTCCTGCTCGCTTTGTTCAAACATACGTTTTGTACCAGCTGTAATTGAAGCGATTACGCTCGAACAGCTCTTACCCTGAAATCATATTTATGTTTTCAAATAGTATATAAATAACGTTGTAACATAGCCCCGGGATCGCGTGTGTGTGTCTGCGCTCAGTGGTGGATTGACACATTTCCCAAGTATAGGCTGTTAAATTGTTACCGCCCTCGCTATTTTTACAAGCCAACAATTTAGTTAAAATTCTACAACAAATAGTTTTAATTTTTTTTTTTACATGGAAAACGAATAGCTAATTAGGAGACAAGTGATAACACAACAGCGGAAAAAGTGCTAACTAGATTAAATTGAAGTGCCCCGAGCCCACAAAGGCGCGGGGAGACATGCAAATTCAAGATTTTAATAAAATAATAAATTTGAAAAATCTGAAAAATAAATAAATTGACAATATCAGCCCCATATTTTTTTTATTGATAAATCTTTTCTTTTCACTTTTTTTTTTATCAAAGTGTGGTATTATACGAGTGTTTCCAAAAGTTAGTAGGTACATGGTCACTAAACAGTCAGCACATGATTTCATGTGCTGACTGTTCATCGTTAAAATTATATCATAAAACAACATCGATAAAATTATATCACTATTATTTTTAATCTTTTGTAACGTTCAAATTTAAGTTTTTTATTCGGTCTGATAACAAAGCCGAAATTTAATTTTAAGACGCTTTTTTGAATCGTTATTTACGCGAAGTTATTTATGGCTAATTTTCTTCGAGTTTCTTCGACTACTTCGAGTTATTTACCTTCCGTTCTCCGGCGCTACGTTTCCGTCGTTGTAGCAGGAGCTGGCGGTGATGTCAGTGTTGGGGATTTGCCCGCTCTCCATGCCCAGCGGTGCGATGCATTGAGCTGTACAACAAACATGTATTAGTCTCCTTTATACGTACATAAACACTGCCCTACCCTATTTGGTGAAGATCTGATTCAAGAGTTGAAGGTATATATACGCTGGCATAGTACCTCCATCTCAACCACTGGAACTACTTTGCCAGCGGCCCAGAACCTCGCTCCGATATTTCAAGGAGCTGAGTTGGTTCGGGTAGACGCTGGTAGGGGGACATGCATAATAAACCCCAAGCGGGACGTCAGTCCAGGACTTATCGCCCTAATTCCGAATAAGAATACTAATAAGCTGCAGGGCGTGGGTTCGATTCTCACTCAGGACTAACATTTGTGCGACTAATAACATAGATGTTTTTTCTGTGTCTATATAAATAAATAAATAAATAAATATATGTATCATATGTATAACCAATAACCGTGTATTTACGAAAAATAAAACTTTTTTAAAGACAGAGACAGACAGACAGACAGACAGGTTCCCACAGTACAAGATCCGCTTTTTTTTTTTTTTTTTTTTATTTATTGGCCATAAATAACAATAATGTTAAAGGCAAGTCACATGTACAAAAAAAAACCTTACGATTACACTTTAATGAATGAAACTATACCTATACGAGTAATTAACAACGAACACACTACAGCGGAGGCTCCGTTTATGTACTACACATAAATGAGGATTCTGAGAACCTCATTGACATATATTCACTTAATTTGTAAAGTGGATTGTTTTCAAAAAAAATTTTTATGGTTTTTTTAAATTCGGTATGATTTAATTCCGTAATATATTTTGGCAATTTATTATACATTAATATTTTGGCGTGACGGCCCTGCTTTTCAACTTTACCTAACCTAGTCTATGGCACGACCAGCTTTTCTTTGTTTCGCAAGTTATATTGATGCCTGTCTTTGTTCTTTGGCAAATTAGCTCCGTGTATTTCTAATAAGCTATTGTATATGTATAGTGACATCACTGTCATAATTTTGTTAGTTTTGAAGTATTTTTTTGCAGAACTACGTTTTTTTAAACCATTTATTATTCTAATCGCTCTCTTCTGACATCTTAATACTTTTGTAATACTAGCTGCGTTACCCCATATCGTAACTGCGTATCTTATAACAGAATGTATGTATGCATAATACACGGATATAAGAGTATTTTATCTATTAACGGCTTAAGTTTAAATAACGCATAATTTCCGCTGGCAATTTTCTTACATATATTATCGATATGAGCATTGTGACTAATTGTATTATCTATTGTGTATCCTAAAAACACATTTTCTTTACTTGCCGAGATACCAAAAATGCCAAGTTTCGATTGATAGTGCATAACAGTACTTTTATTAGAATTTAGAATGATACCATTACAATCAAACCATTCCGTTAACAAGTCCATAGTAGTATTTATTTTAGTATCTAAGTTATGTTTGTTAACATCTTTAATACCAACATGGGTATCATCGGCAAAGAGACTTACTTGCGCCCACTCTGGCATGGCACCTGCGAGATCATTAATGTAAATTAAAAATAAAAGAGGACCTAAAACTGAGCCTTGCGGCACACCTATTGACATGTTACCCAATGCTGAAGAAGACCCAGGAGCGAGATGGCGCTGTGTGAAATGTCCTACTATATTTGTTTATTTATTGCTTGCTTGGAATACACTCAATATCAAATACAGCATATGTACAGTTGCAGGACTTAGAATATACCACTTCTAGATACATATGACTCCATTATCAATAAATAAATTTATAATTAGTATACCAATAAATCAAATTAAAATATCTTAAAATAAAAGAATAATCACATTCCACTAAGGAAATAACCCACCCTTAAGCACTTAAAAGTGTGTTCCGACAGCCTAACTTCCCTAGCCTTTCACTTTGTACATTTTCCAGTACGAGTATTATGTGAAAGTATTTGTTATAATACGAACTTCGACGGAGTTATGGAGCTATACGGATAATTATATATATCACTTTCCAAACTCACGCCCGTAATTCGGCACTTTATGATTAAAACACATCTATTTTTGAGCGGTTTTATTTAGCTTGCCCTGTTTGTTGATGTTAAATATAAACACACAGAAAACTCGCAACTTTACGAAGATAATGAGGCGCAAAAATTTCCCGCGTGACCGCGACAAAAAAAAGTTACGTTCATTTGATTGAGTGGGATACTGTGATGGTAATTTTGGACATATCTAGTGGTCTTTCGATACATTTTTTTTTTAAATTAAAATTGTAATGAGATGAACAAGTCGCTCTCCTGCTGGTAAGAGATAAGAGATAACGCCTGTCCATGACCATTGCAGCGATACACAGAACTTTGAGTAACAAAACAAATTCCAGGGCATCACTGCTTTGGCGCTCATTACTTTGAGAATTTCGATGGTGGGTCTCAACAGCCCAGTAATTTCGCTAGCTGCAGTACCCTTCGAACCGGAACACAGTAATGTTTACACAGTACTGCTTAGCGGCAGAATATCTGGTACTGCGGTGGTACCTACCTAGACGACTTCCTGCTAAGGAGATCTACCACCAAGTAAAACGTTTACCAAACAAACGTGAGCACGAAAATGTGTGAATACCACGCCACGCCACGGCAACAAAGACCTATAAACATGGTTATTTAGATATTTTTAACTGGCAACTGCTTACATTATTACACTTTATTTAACAACATGCCACAAGTGAGTGTTTAGCACACACGTGCGTTGGCAGTCCGCGTGCGCTTGGCCTAAGTCGGTCAAATCATGCCCAGATGGAACTGGCAGAACTGCCTTACATTTATAATGACCGTATAGCGTTTCATAACATAGCTCTCTCGGGATGCCTACTCCAAATTTTTCAGCTTTTAAACCCAGATTATGGTGCGTAAAATAATTTGTTGACTGTGCGCTGTGTACATAGTTTGATCAATGAACATTCCATCGAAGGAGCCGCATGCCGTGCGATCCGAGTTTCGCTCCCCTTACATTATTGAATAAGGGAGTTAGAGGACGTTGTTTACACATTATTTAAATACTTCTATATTCACAACACGTCAGTTAAATTGTGTTGATTGGTGATCCATGTTTTAGTTTCGCGTCACCATTCAGCAATTTCGGTATCAGCCCCGTTTTCATAAATTGTCAGTGTTGAGCGCGGACCAAATACAAATCATTTATTAATAACACCGAAGTCACAGGTCATTTTTCCATTCATACTTAAAAATATCAAAATCATAACATATGTCAAAACAATGAAAATGAAAATGTCAATGAAGTAATATGTCACATATAAAACAATTATGTCAATATAATTAAAAGTCAATAAAAACAAAAAAAATATAATTACTTACTAGTAATTCAATAATCTCTTAGTTTTAAATAATCTTCAACGTCATAAAACAAGCTCTTCTCGTTGTGAAAAGCGTAAGTGCGGGTTCGCATACTCATCCTCGATAAGGTTTTTTACGAACTCTTGGACATGTAAATTTTTCCCTTTACCGTTTCAAGTTATCGGCAATACGCACATAGATTAGTAAAGCTGTGCGTGCCGTTCTAAATGACTGCCGAAACTTATGTTAACCAATTAAACTATTATATTCTTAAATATAGGCTTTGTTTTCTATTACTTTTAATAAATAATATTTACTGTGAGTTTGAAAACGCTACTACCATAAAAAACTAAGTTTCATCTACATTTCCAACCACCATTTTTCACACTTAGGGGTGGAATTAAAAAAAAATCCTTTCTTAGTGCACACCTACGTCACCTAAGGAACATTTGTGCAAAACTTCATGCTTCTATACCCAGCGGTTTCAGCTGTACGTTGATCGATCAGTCGAGATATAAATATTTAATATAGAATATTTAGGTATCCAGAATAAAAAAGACAGAAATATATTTCACTGCAGGAACCAATGCAAGCAGTGATAGCACTGGAAGTGCAATACTGCCGGACAAATTTTTTACCGAGCTTATTCGCGCTCGAGGCTTGTCCCCTGGGGGCTGTTATCGTTTCACGTATCGACGGATCGCGTGCGATACTGCGCCCTCGTGGCCGCGTGTATCATTCACAACTGAAATAACCACGTGCTAACAAGTTCTAAAACATCTTCAAAGTAAGGAAACGCCGAATATAAAAATACAGACGAGGATGTGAAAGACATAAGTTTAGATTGGTAAGAACCTACATAAATAGTACAGCACGCTACGAACATAGTTGTATGACAATGTCTATTACGTTATACAAGGTGGGCCAAAAGAAATCACCCTATTGCTCTATGCTCTTATTTTTGCAAATGGCGGCCAATCTCAAATCTGTTTTGACATTTGTGGACTACACAGATGTAGAATACAAGTGAACAAGCCATGGAGCGATACACTCCCCAAGAACGCGGAATAATCGTGTCTATTTTTTTGCGTAACAATTCGTCTGTGGTGTTGGCGCAGCGCGAATTCCATCGCCGATATCCCGGTCGTCCGACACCGACTGCGCAAACACTGCGCCGTTTGGCCACCAACCTTGAAGAGTATGGGACCACACGAGACGTTGCCGCTGCTCAAACGACAACAGTGGACGGTGCGCGCTATAGGGCCATGTTAACCGAGTTTTTTCTGCCGCAATTGGACGAATTAGGACTAGAGGGCATGTGGTTCCAACAGGACGGAGCAACGGCACACACTGCGCGAGCCACAACCGATATTCTGAAGGCGGCGTTCCCGGGTCGCCTCATCTCTCGTTTTGGCTATTTGCACTGGCCCGCAAGTTCGCCCGATTTAACCGTTCCAGACTTTTTTTGTGGGGTTTTTGAAGTCCCGTGTTTACGTGAACAAGCCCGAGACCCTGGAAGCCCTCGAGGACAACATTCGACACGAGTGCGAGAATCTGTCGCCCGAAGTTCTCGCCGAAGTGATGAAAAATGCCATAAAACGAGCCCGTATGGCAATCAATTGTGACGGCGCCCATTTAGTCGATATCATCTTCTCGACTTGACCAGTAAAATTCTAAAGGTTCAAATAAACATAATCAAAAAGCAGAATCGAAGTTTTTCATTTAGAAAAAAAATGAGAGCCAAACAACATCGGGTGACTTCTTTTGGCCCACCTTGTATAACAAATTACCTGACTTAATTAAAACATTGCCTTTAGCTAAATTTAAAAATAGGTTGCGAGCTTCGTTACAAGAAAAAACATTTTACTCTGTAAATGAATATTTAAATAACTGATAAAATTGTTCTGGAATGGTGCTCGGTAATTATCCCGGTGACTTGAACTTGCCTGTTTTCTTTAATGTGTTTTATTTAAGTAACAATCAATATTGTATGTCCGCAAGGACAAGACTGTTTTTAAGTACTGGTATATGACTAATTATTTATAATCTAATATTGTTACACAGTTTTACACAATAAACATTTCTGATTTCTGCCGCCCGAACAATGTGTACTACGCATATGAACAATTAGATTTTTTTATGATTGTCATGCAAGATGTTTGACCACAGCTCACCAACCAACCAACCAACCATTGTTCAACCTGAGAGTGTATTGGGTTGTATAAATTATGAATACCGTTGAAAACTTGTGGCATTAATTAGTGGAATCATGTAAGGTTTTTAGTATTGGATACAGTTTGTATTGTATTGTCTCCAAGCGAACCGTACGGCCGGGCCCCCGGTGCTCTCCATTCAATGGGGTCGAGGAGTGCTCGCAAATGTCGCATACTAACGACTCTGCTGAACAAACACTAAAGTAAGAAGCCGCCATTCCTGGCTGGCGGGAGCTGAAACCGTTTGAATAAATCGCCTACACGACCAATTATGTAATCAGAAAACAATTTTGCTAAATCGATTCCGACAGCTAAACGAAATGAAAAGAGATGGGAGTATGCTATTTCCCTCTATCTCGTTAGATGGCTAGGTGACCCGCACGTCTGTTTAGACTAATGAGCTCATTAACCATCTAGTTCTGTTCACCGGTACATACAAACAGATAAATTTCAACGCAGGGGCGTCCACAGCACGTTAGATCAACGCAGTAATAAAAAGAAAGATCAACTAGTAACGCCGTCGCATCGGCTCGTCAAATCGGAGTGGTCGTTATACATGTTGGAGCCTGCGGTCTACAACCGCATACCCGCTTCCATTCGGAATGCACCTTCCATAGAACCAAGTTAAGATCTTGGCTTCAAGAGACCTTGTTTCATTCGAATTGTATTGACTTTCTACGATTATTTAAAAAGAGATTATTTAGAAGTGATTAAATTTACTTGAGGGGAGTTTTGGCGGGAACGCGGGAAGAGTCGTGTCGCTCCGTTGTATTTTTTTCCAAAACTAGTGTTTTGTCGAGTGTTTATGCATAAAAATGGTGGTGTTTTATTCATAAAGTGTCGAATTACAAGCGTGAGTGTGGGAAAATGATATAATGTGGTGAAACATGTCTTTTCGTGGTGCTTCCAAAACTCCATCGAAGCTTTATAGTAAAGTCGCCACTACTTTACTAAAGCATGACTGGACTTGACTGAAACAGACTGGACTTGACTAAGACCGGACTTTGACTATAACTAGCTACGAGGACACTTATTTAAATGTTGAAACTTGAAAATATATAAATACTTGACACTGGCAAATGCTAAAACGCGACACCAAAACCAAAGAAAAAAAAATTTACTTGACTAACTTTCCAATTGAATTACTAGTAATTCTTTTTTTGACATAAAATCATATTGACAAACATATCTATGTTTGACATATTATTATACTTTTAACTGGATGGCAGGTCGGCTTGAGTAAGCCGAACCCATCCTGAGGAAATTGTGAGAGTCTACGAAAGCCAACAACTTTCTTAGCGATGCAACAAATTTACCATTATTTCAAGGATAAGATTTCAGAATCAAAATGATTTACTTGCAAAACACTAACTATAGTGTCGTATGCTTTTATAAGCTCAGAGGTATTTACAGGTCCTACGGACTGGTTGCTCACAAACTTATAATTATGAACACGAAAATACACGCTGTAGTTAATTTATTAAATGAAGAAAAGTCAACTTTGATATGTAAGTAACACTTATAATAATTATTAACATTGACATATTATTACATTGACATTTTAAAATTATTATTAGAAAAATTACATGTAACTTTAAATGTTATCAATAAAATATTTGTGATTTTTTTTTAATGGTTGACAGGCTAGGTGTTTGACCACAGCTCACCTGATGTCAAGTGAAGGTGTGGCCGAAGATGGTAAAGCACACCTAGCCTGGAACGCAACTGGCTCTCAAGTGAGGCTGCCGGAACACACCGTTAGATGCTTGGCGGCAGATTTTCAACTTGAGGGTGGTAGCTAGCCAGCCGAGTACTAAAGTACCCTACCACCATGCTTTGGTTTCCTCGCGATGTTTTCCTTCACCGGCAGCTCAAGCTCATTGTTACATTTCAACGGTGACGACTTGTGGCGTGACTCGGTGCGTCGGTCGTCCCGCAATCGGAGGAAATAAGCACGCGGGTCAAGTTCTCAGCTGCCTACGCGCTCGTTTTATTTCATTAATATTCAATCAGTGAGCTTCATGCGCGCACTCACATGTACATATTCATGGAGTAAGTACGACGTCATAGACAACATACGATAGTGGTATTTGTGTTGAACGCCGTGCGCACTAGTGGTCACAGGGCGTCATCAGGGAGTGCAACAGCTCGATAAATTGATTCCTCTAATCCTCAATGTTCTTTAATAAAAGCACCCTGTATGTTCCGTCGACGACGCCCAGTCGCGGTCGGCACTATTAAAGGATTAATTACTGGTAAATGGAAGTACGCAACAACAAGCAGCCTGGTTACATATCTATGAATGCGTGATGTTTGTAAGAAATAACTATAACTGTTTGATTTAAAAGCTGCATACGATTAGAGGACCTTTTTTTTATGTGAAAAATAATGAGACGAACAAGACGCTCTCCTGATGGTAAGAGATAACGCCTGCCCATGACCATTGCAGCGATACACAGAACTTTGAGTAGCAAAACAAAGTTCAGGTATGTGAAATACATCTTTACTGGCAAATAGTGTAATACGCATGGCTTAAATGGTTTACAATCACTTACCTACAGAAATGAGATATATTTATAAACAAATTAAAATATTTCTTGTTGGAAAAAGCATACTAAACAGTAAAGGAGGGGTTGACAAAAAAAAATGTTTGTTTTAGTTTGTAAAATTTTAGTATATTAAGTAGTTCCGGATAAGTTTTAAATTATTGTCAAGTTAGTTAAATTTAAATCCTCATCAGTGTTGTAACTGAAACGACTGTTAAGTGGAAATAAACTAAATAAATACATTCAACATTCAAAATGAACTTCCGCAAACGCCTGAATCAATCAATTATTATTGTTTTATAATTTGACATTATTAATTATGGTTATTTTGACATTTGTATTTTTGACAATTATTTTTATCGTGATACATGTCAAGCTAAATAAATTTGCATACCGAAAGGTGGTCTACAAATACAAATCTTTTATTAATAACACCACAGTTACACGTCATTCTTCCATTCATATTTAAAAATATCAAAATCATAACATATGTCAATACAATGAAAATGTCAATGAAATAATATGTCACAAATAAAATAATTATGTCTATAAAAACAAACACATTATACGGTGTTCTTTCTTTGTTACATCTGTACTATAATAACCATAGCGCAAAAAAGGGATAATTTCATTATTATTAACAACGCAACCTTACAACAATCTTGAACCTGTTTATCTTCGTAATACACAAAGCGCTACCTATTCTAACATTCACTTATTTGTATGTATGTATATATACATGTTATGACTGAGGACGAGACGAATGAAACTCTGTCAAAGACTCGATTGACTCCAAACGACTCTATCGTGTGTGCAATGTTTTTCTCTAATGTAAACTCGCACGCTTGCATTCATGAGCTATCATCGCACTTGACCTAGCGATTTTAACAGATGGCGCCAATTTATTAGTGATACACAATTGTTGAGAATCTTTCCTTTTAATATGTTTGCTTGACTTCGAAAGGGCACATAATACTGCATTATCCATGGAAAGGGGGGTGATTGCATGTATTGTTATCACCAGATTGTACAGCAGCGTCGACGCTCGGCATTACAAGCAATATAAACAATAATACAAGACAACAATACAAGAGTGTAATGTAATGTTACCGGTTGTCAATAGGGGAGAGAGGGCTCGCACGGAGACATTCGCTTACGGGTCAAATGCAAATAGGATTCCCGTGTCGCGTGTCACGGCGAACCTCTTGGCGACTCGTGAACCTTTCATAAACCCACTCGAATATTAATAAGCACGAATAAGCGATCCGTGTCGCCGTGCCTACCGCTGAAGCCCGCCAGATTGGTTGTTGTTATTTTTGACAGAAGCCAGCAGAAGTGACGAGCCCTTTACCGGCCTTCGGCGACAATTGTACACAAGTCGTCCGAGCCGGTAGCCCGACCCACTCATCAAAAAGCTACATCTTCATAGATAAAGCGATTGATAGAATATGGGGGGGAGTGCGTGGTGGGCGGGCGGCGCGGCTGCAAGCGACACACGCAAACAATGTCACGAGGCCTTATTCGTAGCTGTAAAACCGGTCGCGTGATGTCGCCGACTATTATTTTAATTACTTTCATTGTTCGAGGGGGAGTCGTTAACGTTTCGTTTTTACGTACGAGGTACGTATGGCGTGATACGGACAACGCCACGCCGCCGCTCGGTAATGGTTTTCCAAACTAAAAGACACGAGCGGCCGTGAGCCACCGAAACCTCTATTACAATCGTCGACGGATCGATGCCGTCCACAACCGCTGCCGCCACCGCACTAAATTATTACGTGAACTTATCCTTAATTGTAGGTGAACACCGCACCGCGAGTTCTTGCAGCTAACCCCCGCCCTCCCCCGACAAAATTACGACGTTACAATTAATATCGCGCCTAACATCAACTATTCTCTTAAGGTGGTTTGATTTCCAAACAAATATTTTTTTGCCATTTATGGACAAATAGATCATAGTTTTACAGTGAAATCACAGCTACTGGCATTAATTTTGGTCTTTATTTGCGGTAAATCACAATTGCTTGAATAAAACAGTAGATTTTATTAGCACTATCTACTGTTTTATTAAAAAATCATAAATTCATAAATTTGATTTTATGCTAATAAATCTACTGTTTCATTGAAACAATTATGATTTACCGCAAATAAATGCCAGTAGCTGTGATTTCACTTTAAAATTATGCTCCATTTGCCCATAAATGGCAAAAAATTATTTGTATGGAAATCGAACCACCTTAACAGTACAAGGAGCTGATGTTGATGAGTAGTGGTCAAAATCATTTATGTAGATTGGGTTCGCGTTTGATCACACCCCACCGAAGAATCTAGGATGGAACACTAATTCATTACCTGTTCCTAAAACCAGAATGCTCACGCTAAAGAACGTATAAACTAAACGTAGGTACTAAATAAACACCTTGTGCATGAACAGCAACATGAACAGAAGGGTTGGGATCAATCACAGCGTCCCCAATTCTCAATAATACACACAGACGAACTACCGAAACATGGACCTCGTACAAAATAGACAAAAGCTATTTTCCAAGTCTGAAGTTTATAAACATCGAACATTCATATATTCTATTGAGGCGAAAGCTCAAACAGCTGCAAAAAAGCTAGGCATCCTCGCCAAGGTAAGACGGTACTTCACACCAGAACAGTTGCTTTGTTTATACAAAGCACAGGTTAGGTCGTGTATGGAGTACTGTTCACACCTGTGGGACGGCTCTGCCAAGTTTCAGCTTGAGGCTCTGGAGTCAGTCGAGAAGCGCGCTAAGAGGTTGATAGGCAATGACACTTTGGTCAAGTCTCGGCTGCAAAGCCTCGAGCATCGACGTAAGGTCGCCTGTCTATCGGCTTTCTACCGGATACATTTCGGAGATTGTGCCTTGGAGTTGCACGACTTGGTTCCCCCTGCCCCTTTTTACTACCGGACGGCCAGACAAACGCGACCGAGGCGACACCTGTACATGGTGGATGTTCCCCATGTGCGCACTAAACGCTTTCGAGTCCACATTCTTTATTCGCACAGCGAGGATGTGGAACTCTTTGCCGGAGTCTGTGTTTCCCGAAAGGTACAATATGAGTGTCTTCAAATCAAGAGTAAACAGGTTCCTTCTAGGTAAGCGTGTTCCATCTTAGACCGCATCGATGCTTCACATCAGGCAGGATGTGGTCAAGCACGAACCTATTCAATAAAAAAAAAAAAAAAATTCGGCGCGCTCCATTTTTGTGTTGCACAGAAGTTGAATGAGTTTTGTTAGTTGAAACACGGATTTTAAATGAAGCCCTTTATGTTAACTTCGCCGGTGCAGCGGCCCATAATGTGTCATGGTCTAGGATACTATATGCCGTCTTTCCAATCTTTTATCCAAAGAAGTTAATTAGCCACTTTATTCATCCATTCATTGTATTCATTCATAAATAATGAAATACAAGTACAGTGCTTAATGAGCTCAAATAAGTTTTAATTAGAATTTTTGCCAATTTTTCTTTCATTCACATGTAATCAGCGTGGTTGACATATTAATTGATATAATTATATTTGAAATTATATTACAGAATTTGATATATTACTTTGGTGTTATCAATAAAACAGTCATTTGTATTTATGTTATTTGGCATAATTTTGAAATACAATAGTTATTCGTCTAATCGCTCCTATTAAGCATCCAGTTCTTCAAAGTTTTGCTTGATTTGATTCCTCAAATACTTATTTTTCATTACATTAGATCTATACTTGATCTATCTATGATTTGTTATGTTTGTTTTATTTGACCGATAAGGGCTCACCGGAAGACCAGCGCTGGTCATACCACTTAGTATGACCAGTTTTATGCTGAGGTGAGCCCTTATTTTGTAACTGTGTGTCTCTGTTTGTTGTTATGTTTGTTTGTTCCGTGGTGTTACAAAATCATTTTCTCTTTCCTTCTTCCTTCCTATGCTGTGACGGTGTTCAGCAGCGATCTTCAGAGTGAGAGGAAGCTCGATGTCGCGGTGGGACATGAGTAGGCTTCCGGTTCAAGTTGCGTGACGCGGTTCGCTATTGTGACAGCGCCGGCGCAGGTGGGGACGTGTCCTGCGTACCAATGAGCCTTCCAGCTACAAGCTACGAGTGCAAGCAAGACGACCGTGCCCGTCGGCGAGCTTTATTACGAATCCGCTAACTTCAACGTTGACATTATTCATACAAAAGTACTCAATATGTCGAATGTCCGAGACCTTGCTGTTCTTAAGTTATTTATTGGAATTAAAGTTACGTAAAATTAAAAATTACACACGGTTTATTAAGCGTTTCATTTCATTTTATTCAAATTATTTCAGTTCCCTATTAACTTAATACTAATAAAGGATGTACAGCCCCCATCACGGCAGACTGATGAGAACAAAAGAAATAGATATGTTATGTATGTGCTCTCTTTATCTCTCTCGTTGATCAGATGATGGCCGGTGGTCGACGCAGTCTAAATCTCCACGTTTAGTGATACTATTAACGGCTGAGCTCGCAAAAATTGAATTTTGTACGGAGGTAGCTTCTGTGTGGAACAAAAAGGAAGCTATCACAGTACCTACACAAATTAAAAAGACTATTGGATATTTGTTTATCCGTAGGATTACTTGTATATTCCTGGGGCAGTTAAATTAAACGTTTCACAATATTATCATCTTGGAGGGATTACTGTATTTATATTTTAGATGTTGTTAGCGGTAACAACGATAAATAATAATTGATAGACGCGGGGAGTTCGATGCCGCGTGCCGTCATTGAATCCAACGGCATACATTGATGTGACAGATTATACAGGGTTATAAGCATGGGGCGTAATAAGCCGAAAAGGGGGCTTTATAGACATTTTTTAATAAGGAACCAACCCTGTTATAACCACCTACCAGAAGTAAAATAAAATAAATAAATATCTTTGGACATTTTACACAGCGCCATCTAACCCCAAACTAAGCAAATTTTGTACTATAGTTCCCTTTTCGGTACAATATGAGTGCTCATATTGTACCTAAAAGGGAACACAGACTCTGGCAGAAAGTTCCACAACCTCGCTGTACGAATAAAAAACGTGGAATCAAAACGTTCTGTGTGTGCATGGGGAACATCCACCATGTACGGATGACGTTTTGATCGCGTTTGTCTGGCCGTCCGGTAGTAGTCAGTTATATTGAATAATACGACATGTTCGCAAATACGTGCACGATTACCTCATAGTTTCGAACGAAGGGTGAGTTGCATTGTAAGCATCCACTGACAGCGGTGACCATTGACGTTGTTTGCACTTTTTTATTTATATGTAGGTACATACAAAGAGCATGGCGTAATTATAAACGATGCTAATGATTGATTCGAATGGGATTCTGCATCGCGGGGAAGCCATACCGGACTGATTGAGAGAGAAACTGGACTGATCGAGTGAGAATCTAGCTTGATTATTCTAACGTACGTCTACCTAGGTAGGTAGTAATCTCCTTAACAGGCGGTTTAGTTAAGTAAGTGTACAATAGCAGTACCAGATGTTCTGCTGCCAAGCAGTAGTGGGTAAACAATACTGTGTTCCAGTTTAAACGGTACTGCACCTAATGAAACTACAGGGCTATGAAGATTAATAATTTTGATTGTCTCAAAGTAAGCCCCAAAATTGGATTTTATTTTGTTACTCAATGTTTTAGCTATCATGGTCATGGGGAGGCGTTATCTCTTACCATCGGGAGAGTGTCTCGTTCGTCTCATCACAACAGCACTCTCAATACTACTGTTCAGTTTTACAACTTTAGTTTTTAAACGATATGTAAACATGTTTGTGTTTCGGTGTATAATAAAGTTAAATTGCTCTACATTGTATGATTAATTGGTCAAAAATGGTTGGAAATCTTTTAGGCAGCTGCAAGGGCTGCAAGATAGACTCTAGTATCGTACTTAAAAATTCCGAGATTCGTGGAGCAATCCTGACAAACCAAATGAGTAAAATCAAAAGATCCATTATTTCCGGCATTAGGCGTCGCATGTCCACATGTTAATTAATAAAACCTTATAAAATATGTAAAATGCTGAGAGCTCTCGCATTGCACTATTTGTGATAAAATATTTACCGGAATAAAGTTTCCAAGTCTGTAAACAGGGTGCTCATGACCGAAGCCGGCAGCGTGTTCAGGCCGGAGCACGAATAAAAGAATATTTAGAAAATGCAACAAATTCGAGCAGTCATAGCGTTTCAGTTAAAGGATTTTCAAAGTATGAAAAGCGACGATGCGACGGCAGCTACTGCCAGAATGCTTAACTTTGTTGACTAGCAAACTCCAAACTTTGTAATTAAATATGGAAGGCAGTCCGCTCCGAGAGCCCCGCCGCCGCAGCTGCCGACGTGACGCTGCCACCTCATGTCGCGCATGAACAAGCAAATACGAGTACAGATCGTCTAGCGTAATGTTAAAATAAATAAATATCGTAGGACATTTCACACAGCGCCATCTAGCGTCAAACTAAGCATAGTTTGTACTGTGGGAACTAAATAGCTGATAAAGTGATAGGATACTCGGCTGGCCAGTTACCACCGTCAAGTTGAGGATCTGCCGCCAAGCACCTAACGGTGTGTTCCGGCAGCCTCACATGGGAACCACTTCCATTCCAGCCTACATAGGTGTATTTACCATCACAGTAAATCAAATAATAAACAAGCAGAAGTGGTACTGGTCCGGCCATGTCGTGTAGGTGTGTGCGTGTGTGTTTGCGTTATGTACTCACACATATCAAGCGAATGCACGCAACGCACTGCGGTCGCGGCGAGCAGGAGTGCGATCTGCATACACCGCATGACGGCGGCAGCGGCTCACCTCACCACGCCAAGCGTCCGGCAAGCGCCCGCGCTGCAACAAAAGAACAGGTCATCCACTTGTTTACCCATCGACATCAGCTACGGTCCCATTTCTCAACTTAAAGTTATAAAAATGTTCACAAAAACAACTCTCTGCTATCGAAATTCCAACGGGCGGGCCGGCGGGCCCGTGGTCTACAACCGCGTAACCGTTTCCATTTGGGATGCAGCTTCCATCGCGCATCAAAGCGAGCTAAGAGCTTCAAGAGACCTTGTTTTATAACATTGACGATTATTGAATTACTAGTAATTTAATAAATATTTAGGCCTTTGTATACATATAGGTGATAGCTCATTTGTTAGCGCGGTCAGTTTACATGCTGAAAAGCGTGGATTTAAACCCCAATCAATGAGCTTGAGCTGCCGGGGAAAGAAAACATCGTGATGAAACCACAGCATGGCTAGCTACCACCCACAGTTAAAAATCTGCCGCCAAGCACTTAACGGTATGTTCCGGCAGCCTCACTTGAGAGCCAGTTTTATTCCAGGTGTCTTTTACCATCTTCGAGCACATCATCACATAACATCGGGTGAGCTGTTGTCAAACACCTAGCTTATCAAACATAATAAATAACCTATTTAAACTTACTATAATAACTGTATCCAACCAAAAATTCAAAAGAAACAAAGCAATACAACGCCGGAAAAACAATGAATGACCTACATTTATACAATTGCTAAACTACAGTAACAAAGTAACCCCTTTAATTAAATACAATAAAGTAAGTAGTTCTGAAAAAAACTTTTTTATCAAAATTTGCATTCATGAAATATAAGAGTTTTAAGACTAAATTTGAATACATCATGCGTTGCGTGGGAAGCAGTAACTGCTTCTTAAATGTAAGTCCTAAAGACGAATCTGAAACGTCAGTAGCATCAGGCGCGGCAACCAATCGTACAGATGTACGCGTCTTATCAATAACCTCCCTCTACCAGTCTTTACCGTTCTGCCCTGCATTTAAAACTTTTAGATTTTCGAAGGAGTGCGCAGTACTCAAAGAGCTTGTAAAATAAGGTTTCATTTATCATAGGTGGAAATTGAATAAAATCAGAGAGGTATTGTGTTCCAACGGAGTCTACGTTGAAAAACGGAAGTACGGAAGAATTCAGTTATGGAAACGCAAGAAGTTTTTGCCTTAAATTATTATGACTAATACTAGCATTCGTCGTTTAAAAAAAAAAAATGACACGAACGTACTTGTTTTAATATATCATGTAGGCGTCATATAAAGATTGATGACTGATAATATTTTAAAACTAGAAAATCAACAACGTTATAATCTTTACTTGACAATTCTTAAAGAAATACCTTATTCTAACAAAAAAAAAAATTGAAATCAGACAGCGTCGAAGAATTGTTGCTAAGTAAACGTTTTGCCTTTCATCTCCCCTCCCAGGGGGACTGTGCTTGAATTTCGGGGTAAAAAGTTCTAAGGACCTACTTACCCCATGATAGGTAGGTACTATATTTATGCCTTTAAGTTTCAATAAAATATATTCAGTAGTTTTGGCGTGATGCTCGTTCAAAATACAGACGACGAAGTAACGAAAATGAAGTATCCTCAATGTCTAGTACTTGATCTCCACCTGTTTTATTGTATACCATGTACAGATTGCAAGAAATTCTGCAGTTTCTATGTTTTTGGAGAAACATTTTAGTAGAAAAAACATTACACGCTGTAAAATATGGTAGGTATGCAATTAATGTTATACCTTTATTAATCTACATTTACATTTTTGCTTCGAGTTATTCTAAATGTCTATTACATGCCATTGGTGTGGTCCAACTGACAATAGAGCTAACCACTCAGTCTGCACGAATGTAAACGCGCACACTAAATTAATTTACTTGTCCAATTGCCAGTTTATTATGAGCCGTAAAGTTAACTTTCGCTACATCCCAGAATGTAGCGGGAAACTTTGAGTGCATGTGTTTTTATTTTGGACGTCTATGTTGTGGATGTTGATGCCTGTTATTTCTAAAGTACAAAACCAAAGTTGAAAATTTTACTGGACTATCTATAGAGAACCGCTCTTCTAACAAAAACATTATTAATGTCGAACTACGCGTTAACGAATTATTACTAATATATGTTCGTTTTATGACTTTTTCCCCCCCAACCACGGGAACCGGACTGACTTTCGGGACAAAAAATATGAATGTTTATGAATAAATAAATATATCTTTTTTTTTAATAGTGTACATAATTTGACTTTCACATATTTCATTATAAATGCATATGTACGTAAAAAAAAAAGTTTAAATTATTTTCCAGAAAAAAAAAACAATATTATAGTTTACTTTCAATATTTCATGTATCCGGATTAGTATTCAAAAAACAAAATTGAAATATTCCTTCATTTGTAAATTTTGCAACTAAAAAGTGAGCAAGTCTCGTTATTCTCAATTTTTCAAAATTGTTCAATAGCTCGAACATCGTGAAACCACCACACTTTAATTATTAAAAAAAAAATATTCTGAACCGTCGTGATGTCTTCAGGTAAAGGATTGTCCACTCTTTACGCCACACCCTGTATAGCACAAATTTTATGCATAATAGCTTCCTGGCACTTCCGATGAGCATTTAGAAACTTCCTAAGATTATTACAATTGTACATATATTGCATTGGCGACCTAGCCCAACTTCCAACGGCTGCAATTCATTCTAGCGGCTTGATTACAAAATCAAATTAACTTATTGACATAAAAACTATGTATTACATATTTACATTTATGCCCCTAATTCTCAAAAGATACACCTACAGTCCTACATTTCTAAAAACACAACATTCCACACAGAAAATATAATAATAATAACAGGAATGAAGAAAATAGTATGTCAAATATATATCTCAAGTCACTAATGATAATAAATGAAAATACATTGTATACATCTGATTAACAAAAGTTTTATTAAGATATGTACTTATTAACAAACACAAACCTTCCGTGAAAAAATAAATAAGTGTAATTAAATCAAAATTCGGTTTAAAAAAGTAGAAAACAAACGGAAAAGTTTAAAAAATCTATAACTCGACGGCGAATGAAATTAAAATTAATTAAAGAAAATACTTTTTTAACCAATTTATTATGCCTAATCAAAATTTTAAACTTGTAACTTATGTATATTTTTGTAATCCCCATTTAATTTCCTTTCTTTTGATGCCCTACTCGATAGGTTTGGTTATTTTTTTAAATTAGCGTTTTATCAACATATTTTTTCAAACACCTATATAAGAACACTTGGTTTTCTAAGACGAATAATATAACGATACCTTAGCTGTCGAAATCTATCCAGCCGTTCGGAAGATACGAGGTAATAAAGAAATTTACAAATGTATATACATACAAAATACTTGTGAAAAAAAACCTATCCTTGACAGCAGACAGCGACTTTTTGTTTATATTAACCTAATAAGAAATATTTTGAATCAGCCGTTAAATAAGCTGTCCCTTCTACTGGGCGAAGGCCTACTACCCAAGTGCGGGTTGGTAGACTTCACAACGCCTCCGACAACTTTTTTTTATGAACTCTCGGACACGAAAGTTTCTTCACGATGTTTTTTGTTCGAAGTCAGCGGCAATAAGCGCTAACTAAAGATAGCGGTGCGTGCTGTGGGATTTGAACCGAGGACCTCCGGATTGGAAGTCAAAGGGTTTACCAACTAGGCTACCGAAGCTTAAATAAGAATTAAAATAGTTGATTTAATTAGCTACAAAACAAATGTATGTACAAGTCAATAAGTTGGACAAAGAAAATTGGAAAATCTGGTAAGTCTCACATATCGGATGAGACAGTGGGCGCCAGGTCTGCTACTTACCAGTTGTTTAGCTGCACAAGCTTGAAATGTCTAACGGCACTACCCGCGCCTACAGTAGATTATTATTGGTGATTTAAATTTTTAATCAGACGCCAGAGTTTTAATTTCCGAATATGTCCGCATATCGTACAATATCGTTTGATAGTCGGTCACGAATACCGTCTCAACGATTCAAAAATCGAGAACCTAAATTTTTTCCAAGCAATTCAGTACGGTGGCAAATTTTTAGTACTTTGGAGTAATTTCATTCAACAGATGCAAAAAGAAGTGTACCGCTCGTAGGACACTGAAAAACTGAGCTTGCTTGACGCAAGTTGGAAAGAGGTAACCTTTAAAACTAATTATATTTCGCAAAACTGTTTTTGTTTTTTCTTTTCAAGTTGTAGACTTTATTGAAATCATTTGCGGGACTTCAGCTTATTGTGCACCCAGCCATAACAAGGTGGGTAGGTAAGTGCATGGCTATTTTTAAAATTTTTCCAGACTTGAGACTTGACTTGTGGAAATAAATGTGTTTTAATTCGTTATTCAGCTTTATTGTACGCAACCACAATTTTGGTGAATAAGTCGGAGAAAAATAAGGATTAGTCGTTTTACTCTTGTGCGCTGACTTACGTAAGAATGTACCTAATCTTTGGGGGTTCGATTCCCGCTCAAGACAAACAGTTTGTGGTTTGTGTCCTACGTTATTTATTATTAATATAAATAAATATCGTAGGACAATACACACAGCGCCGTCTGACCCTAAACTAAGCAAAGCTTGTACTATGGAGGACAGATAACTGATAGAATACTTAAATACTTTTTTTTGTAAATAAGGACAGGGCTAAATATTATTAATATAATCTATGCAACAATCTGAACGAAGTTTTAGAAGCCTAGTTGGAAGATCGGCTGGCTTCTAATCTGGAAAACCTGTGTTCGAATCCTGTCTTTTCTAAATCATGCGCGTATTGCTGACTTCAAACGGTGAAGGAAAACATCGTCAGAAAACCTTCATGTCTGAAAGATCTCAAATAAACTCGAAGAATTCTGCCAACCCGCACTTGGCCACCACGGTGGACTATAGCCTAGACCTGTGCCCAGCAGTGGGATAGTAAAAATATATAAACAGGACTGATCTGGAGCTGATTGCCAGTTTTATTTTTTATTAGCAGCTCGCCCCGGCTTCGCAGCGGAACACAAAACTCGATTAACAATATAAATATAGCCTACGTCACTCAGTGATAATGTTGCATTCTAATGATGAATTAATTATTCAAAACGGTCCAGTAGTTTCGGAGCCTATTCAATACAAACAAACAAAAAATCAAATCTTTCCTCTTTATAATTAGTATATAGATCAGCTGGATGGTTGTCCAGCTAAGTGTTTGACCACAGCTCAACTGGTGTTAAGTGACGGCGTAGTTAAAGATGGTAAAGAACCCCGAGCGTGGAATAGCAGCTTAAGCTCATTGTTGAGGTTTGAACCCACGCTCTTCGGCGTGTGAATCGATCGCACTAACCACTGAACTAACATCGCTACAAATAATAACATAATATCTAATAATAATTTCATCTCGTCAAAAATTGTATTTCGTTGTTAACTTTTATTAGAAGCTCTTACTTGATGATATAACTTGGTTGTAGATGTACTCCAACAGCAAATTTGAGAACGTACTCTTTATAATAACAGATGATGAGCTCAGACTACGTTATCACGCGTGACCGAAATTTAGATTTTCTAAATAGATAGTTCTAGTGCTCAACAGCAAACGGCAGATATACTAGAAACTCAATGAGTCACCGGCTCCACGAGAGGAGATGTAGACAAACTCGCTCGCGACAGGTAACTGCGATAGTTAGAGCTTCGACACACACCTGACACCTAGATCCCACTCACACTCGCAAGGAGTTTTGCGTTTGCGCCCGCGCCCGCCCACTCACTCTAAGCCCTAACTTTTATACGCCCATCGAATACACCTTTGTTAACGCACTGATTGGGATAGAATGGGAGGAAATACCAATACTGAGAATTTGTGTCACTCCCAAGCGGAGAGTACAGTTATATTTTTTTACACGACTCCCCACAAAAGGAGTGTAACGTTTTCAGGGTTCATGTATGTATGTATGAGTTTTTTTCCATCATACCTTTTAAATGCCAGAACAAATTTAGATGTATGGGGGTTTCTTTAGAATCCTCACATCACGTTATATTTTTGGAAAAAATATATTTTATTAATTTTCTTTTTACCCACGACGGAACGTAGGCGGTATATGCGTTTGGGGTGAGAGGATGTTTGTTTGTGCAAATCCAAGTTGCCATTTTTCTTTAATATTTTTATAATATTATATTGTGCATACGTGAGGAGCCACCTTGAGTACGCTTCTCAGGTGTGGAACCCACACTATGGTATATATATATCTCGTATTGAAGGCATTCAAAGGCGTTTTCTACGTTATCTGCAATTTCGCGCTCAACTATTTTTACCAAACTATCCTGCTCGTTGCAAAAAGTTCCGCATACTGCCGTTACAGGAAAGAAGACGTGTAGCGGATATAGCTTTTCTCCTCAACATAGCAAATGGCACGATCGATTGTCCGGAGTTACTCGGTCAGCTGGGGTTGCGCACACCCACCGCTTTCCTGAGAAACCCTAGTCTTCTCTATGTTCCGTCCGTAGACAGTAGTTACAGACGAAACAGCTACTTAATTAGGGCATGCAGATGCTATAATTCCCTTGATGGGGGACTGGATATAGACTTATTCAACACTAGTTCTACAAATTTAAAGAGGCTTGTTTTTAGCAATTATTTTTAAGACTTTACTCGACTTGTTATTTATTATTGTTACTCTTGATGTGTATTATTGTTTGAATCCGTCTATTTACATATTTCTTCTTTTCTACTTTTAATTGGCCTTCTTTTCTTATTCATTGTAATTGTCTATGTACCTAGCTGTAAGTTTTCCTTTGATTATAAAAATAAAATAAAATAAAATAAAACTACTAGTCCGATTTAGTGCCATTAAATAAACTAGTTTTGCAGTTTTATAGTAACGTAGTATTTGAGATTTTTTGGCAGCCCCCGACGGATATTTTATTGGTAGTTGAATATGTTATTGCCACATCTACAACATCGAGAACGAAATAGGTAGGTACGTAGGGAAATGGTATGAAAACTGATACTTTATTGTTTACATATATGACCGACTTCGCAAGAGATCAACTCTGCTTATTCAATATTTTTACGTTGATTATCTCGCATTACATATATTTTTTAAGTCGCGGGATTTTACCTTATTTTATACTTTTTCAACAACTACTTATGGAAATTGTAAAAAGTAAACATTGTACACACATTAAAATTAACTGCTTGCGTAGTAGGTGCGATGAACTTGCAGTTCAATATCGCTCTTGATCTAAAAAAAGAGTTAAATTAAATTATCTATTATAGTTAAGGATAATTTTTTTTTTTTTTTTATAAAAATAGACTTACGTTTGACCGCCATCTCCCCTGATGTTAAGTGATGACGCGGTCTAAGATGGATTACGCTTGCTTAGAAGATACCGATTCACTCTCGACTTGAAGACACCCAGATCATATCCAACGGGGAACACCCACTCAGGCAGCGCATTGCACTGTCTAGCAGTCCGCACAATACATGTGGAATCAGATCGTTTTGTTCTAGTTTTTGGAACGTCGACCATAAAGAAACGAATGAAACGTATTTGGCACGTGTATTATGTAATTCTGAGTTATGTAGCGGTACTCGAGGAATTTCAGACATAGGAATCCCCGTAGGTACTCTAAGGTTCTTATTGAGATTCTCGATAGGTGCTCACGAGAAAGCTAAGCGACTTCAAACTTTCTAGTTGAAAACTTTTTTGAGGATGGGAAGGTTATGAATAAAAATTATCTCTTATACATCTCATTGGCATGTTATAGTTGCAATAATCACTTGTAACTTTGGTGTTGTCAATAAAATACGTGGGACACTTAGAAAGTTTAACTATAGTAATAAAATAAGTTCTATGGGCCAATCTTCGAAACACTTTTTTCAGTCTACCTCAGACACCTCAACTACAGCCTTCTCGAACGCTGTTAGCGCTTCTTCCGGGGATGAAAACTGTAAGCTTTAAGTCGATTTTTTTATTTTAGGCATTAAAAAGCTGACCCACGATGCGAAATCAGGGCTGTAATAAGGATGATACATAAGTTTAACCGGTGTGTTCTCCATAAAGTCTCTCGTTTTGAGCGCTGAGTGCACGTTATTTTGGTGAAGTAGCAGCCCGTAGTGCCCCTTGTTCGGTCGCTTGTTGCTCACAGTAATTAATACTTTTGACAAGCATTTGGTGGTACGGCATTGATTTCACTTTGATTTCGTAAAGAAATTAACAAAAGACAAAGAGAAAAAACTAGCGATTAAAATCTTCCTTGCTCTTTTCGATCGCTTCGTTTTGAAACTGCCAACCCGGCGCTTGGTTTCTAAATCGTATTGACAAATCCAAGATTCATCTCCTGTAATAACGTCGCAAACACGCCGAGACACGCTTGCTTCTAATTTAGCAATCACGTCATGACACCAACAAATACAAATTGGTGATGAAACAATAGATAGTGCAAATTAGCTCATAAAAATGTGGAGAGAAAATCATAAATAAAAATTGGAATGTTCTAATTTTTACTTGTAAGTAATCGTATTTTTTTAATCAATTGTAATTGTCAATTGTTTCATACATAAAAAAATTGTTTTAGTAATATTAATATGTATATGAAGCATTTGGTGAACATTATCATGGTAGAAATGTAAGTATATATACCTAATTACAAAACGTCTTTTAAATCCTGTTTTAACGCAATTAAAAAATAGTTAAGTCGGAGAGGTCGGTATACATTTTGGGGCTCGCGGTCTACAACCGCGTACCCGCCTCCGTACGGGATGCAGCTTCCACCGCGTGCTTCACAACCAAGTTAAGATCTTGGCTGCTAGAGACCTTGTTTTATGACATTGACGAGTATTTCAAACTTAAAGATTATTGAATTACTAGTAAGTAATTATGATTTTTTTGTCATATCACTTTAATATAATTGACAATATTGTTTAGGTATTGACATGTTTTATATTGACAATATTTTTTTATATTTACATGTTTGGATATTGACATACCTTATTTTGACATGTAATCAGTGTTCAAAAGCCCATTTAATGACATCTTTAAAATTTTGAAGTGACTTGTAACATTGGTGTTATCAATAAAGTATTTACAAATACTTTATTTTGTATTATATAGAAGTTTGGACCTTCGAAGGTAAGTAAAATATTGAAGCTAAAAATTACAAGTGAATTATAGCCCCTGGTGGGACTCCATAACTATTAAAGCGTGGCGGGAGTGGTAGGAGCGCCGGGAGCGCTGGCAAGGGGCACCGTCAAAGGCCCTCCACACTAACAATGACGGCTTCTGTCTCTCGAGCCGTCGCTCGCTCCGACGACTCATACAACAAACTATTCTCTCAACATGGTTTTGCGCTGCATGCCACTCTACCTATTTCCAATGCACTTTTTCTAGTCACTTTCCGTTGTCCATACACGATGCTGAGTAATGCTAATGGCAATGGTTTCTGGAAGGTTGATCGCGAGCGGCTTTCCCTGTTACATTGGTATACTCGAATACAGAATAAATAATACTTCCGACTGCTCACACTTCCTTTTGATAATAAATCTTAGGCGTCAACATTTTAACATCGAGTGTGTGGTATTTGTGTAAACGAGAGTAAGAAGCTAACTCTTTGGCGCATGGTAAGTCTATTGCAGTTGAATTCGCAAATTACCATAGGAGGATAAAATGTGATATTCCTATTATATTTTACTAGCGACCCGCCCCGGCATCGCACGGTTATACCGTGTGTGACGTAGTTCATATATATAACTATAGAATGCCTTTATAAATGTTTGGAGCTGTTTTTACATTAGACAACACAAATAGATTTTTAGTTAGATGTCACACGGGAGCTACATATATATATAATATATATAATATATATATATATATATATATATATATATATATATATGTATGTATGTATTTATACAGTTATTTAATTGGTAAAGAATTATTAGTTATCCTATCCTAATAATATTACAAATTAATGCGAAAGTTTGTGAGTATGGATGGATGTTTGTTAATCTTTCACGCAAAAACTACTGAACGGATTTGGATAAAATTTGGTATGGAGGTAGCTGAGACGTAGCCTATACATACTTTTTATCCCGAAAATATGTAGCAGGTAACACCGCGGGGCGCAGCAAGTCGTTTATAATAGCTTCGTACATAACCCATTATTTTTACCGCCAAGTAAAAAATATAGAGAGCATTGGTAGAGAAGAAGGCGAGTGTGAGTGGGCAAGCCAGCAGTGACCGTAAGCGAACGCATCCTACGTCAAATCGAAGACATTTTAAAGAAATGCGTGTCAGACTCGCGCACCGAGGGTTTTATCTACTAGTTTGTACGGAAACTAGTAGATATGATAAAATAGTTCGGTAATTAAAAAAGTTGAAAGTTGAAGTTTTAAAACTTGGATCCTCATTCATTGCATAAAGACCCTATATTTTTGTGATTAAATAAAAAATGCAGTTTTCGGATTTTTTCCTTTACGTGTACTATAAGACAATGCTTCTTACTAAATTTCATAGCTCGCTAGGTCTACGGGAAGTACCCTATATGTTTTGATTCCTTTGTGAGTGTCGAAATATCTGCGGTTTTTCGCGACACAAACGACTATAACATTTTTTACAACTGAGAAGTTTAATTTTTTCACAGTTGCAAGGGACTACAGATTCGCGTTTAAAGTTTTGATTTCAACTATATACATCCACGCGTTCCCGAAATAGGTCTTGACAGACGGACAACAAGGTGATTCTTTAAGGATAACGAATACTTCGTTATCCTTAACGAATCACTTCACCAATCCTGAAGTACGGGACCGAAGAAAAGACCAGCCCACAAGTACTTTCAACCGACGAGCATGTACAAAACGTTGATGAAAGAGGCAAAAGGTCAGTCCCAGGAATCGTACCATGTGGACTATGTATTTTCTGCTTACTGCTACGAGAAAAACACTCATTTGTTTGTATTTAACACGTATTTATTTACCTATGAAACTGCCGTTCTGGAGTACGGCCATATCAAATTAAAATCATTTTTGTTTGGCTAAGAATTCTGATTTCAAATTAAGTAATTTTATTTTAAAAACATGTTTTTTTTTCAAAAGCAGTAATTTGTTTATTGATTGGTGTTATGTTTTCATAGCATTTGAATATTTTTCGTCATCATGGGTACGTAAAAAATTCAAGTAATTATGGAACAAGAGTACCGTCGTGACAGCAACGCGGCATAAGTACCACGCAAAATCAACGACGCACCAACTACAAACCAACCCGCCGCCTGTTATTGGTTTGCCCGCTTCCGTTCTGGAAATTTCGACCTGAAAAATGAACCTCGTGGTCGTCCAAAAACTTTGGTTGACAATGAAGAATTAAAGGCGATTGAGGAAGCTGATGATGCTCAATATACGTCTGAATTAGCAGCAGCTTCCGACGTTAGCGTCAAAACAATCTTGGTACATTTGCGTCAAATTGGAAAGGTAAAAAAAGCTTGACAAATGGGTGCCCCACGAATTCAAATATCACCAGCACGAGGTACGCGTCGAGACGTGGCTTGCACAGCTCAACAGGTTCACACACGAAGGCATTTTAAAACACATTGTTACTTTCGACAAAAAATGGATTCTGATTCACAATCGCAAGCGCTCAGCAAGGTGGTTGGATCCTGGTTCAGCACCTCAACAATGCCCTAAACGAAAACTTAACCCGAAAAAAGTGATGGTCACTGTTTGGTAGCCTAGCGCAGGTGTAATTCAACATAGCTTCTTACTAAACGGAATGAGCATTACTGCCGATGTGTACTGTGAAGAACTGAACACAATGATGGAGAAGCTCGCACATCTACAACCAGTTTTGGCTGCCACTGCGTTGGCAAAGACGCATCGATTGCATAGGAAAATCGAACAGCAATTTCATAGGTAAACCCCTAATATTGCTGTATACCTAAATACGAAAGTAAGAATTTTTATACGTGTGTTTTTCTTTTCTTCAGAGTATTGTAACCGGACAGATTTTAATGAAAATTGACATGCTGATAGTTTATTTATGGTATAATGGCGCCGGCGGTACACAATCGGCTACAATAGGAAATAAGAGACGCGCCGTCTAGGGGGCTTAGACAAAGTAAGCTATCAACATGTTACGTGGGCAGCTTATGTCAATCCCGTACATTTTTGTACTTTTCTATTAGCAATATCGGATATCGTGTAACTTCATCTAGACTCTCTAGATCTTTCAAACGACACCTGAAAAACTGGCTAATGGAAAAAGTATTCTACACTTAGTAGGTACTTGTATTTCAGGCCATAGAAAAGATATAAATATAATATATAGGATACTTTTCATCATCATCATCATCATCCTCCATCCATCCATCACAGGTAAAAACGCGGGCGCAGCTTCGATTCCCACCCAGGACTTTGTGATATAAACAAATGCTTGTTCTGTGTATGGGTATACTGTATATGTATGTATTATAAGTATGTACATAGACAAACATACTGACGTACCTACGCGCAAACATGCAAATACGACCATCTACACATGGCAGCCAAATAACAAACATACAGGTTTTGGCAGGAACGCGGAAAGAGTCGTGTCGCCCCGTTGTATTTTTTTCCCAAAACTAAGAGTCGTGTCGCCCCTTTGTATTTTTTCCAAAACTAGTGTTTTGTGTCGCCCCGTTGTATGTTTTTCCAAAACTAGTGTTTTATCGAGTGTTTATATATGCATAAAAATGGTAGTGTTTTATTCATAAAGTGCCGGATCACAAGCGCGAGTGTGGGAAAATGATATAATGCGGTGAAACATGACTTTTCGTGTTGCTTCCAAAACTCCATCGAAGCTTTATAGTAAAGTCGCCACTACTTTACTAAAGCACGACTGAACTTGACTGACACGGACTGTACTTGACCAAGACTGGACTTTGACTAAAACTATAGCTACGAGGAAACTTATTTAACTTTTAAAACTTGAAAATATGTAACACTTGACAAATGCTCAAGATGCGACGCCAAAACTAAAGAAAAAAAAACAAACATACAAACATTTGGCAGCAGAAGGAAATGTGTTTACCAAGACTATGGACGTCTATAAACTTGCAGCGAGATTTTATTATGAAAATGCATGTTACTATTATAATAATATGCTGCGCGTGAACGTGCGTGAAAATTTAAGTTTCATATTTTGGTTCTTTGGAAGTATGTCTGCTCCAAGAGCTGAAGGGCGTGGGTTCGATTCCCACCCAGGATAAACATTTTGTGGTATAAATGAAAGGTTTGTTCTGTGTCTGGGTGTTCTGTATTTATTATAAGTATGTATTTACAAAAAAAAAGAGAGTATTTAAGTAATCTATAAGTTATCTGACTTCCATAGTACTAGCTTTGCTCAGTTTGGAGTCAGATAGCACTGTGTGAAATGTCCTACAATATATTTATTATTTGCGATATTTATTTATAATGTTCTATAAGACTCATTTATACCAAATTTCAAATGAATTCATTCTGTGGTTCGTTTTTTTGATAATCCCACAGGAAGCTAAAATGTTTCCAGGATAAAAAGTATCCTATATTATTGTCACCATCCATTCCATTCACATTCCATGTCATAAACTATCTGTGTGTCAAATTTTATACAAATCCGTCCAGCCGTTTTTGCTACTTAGAGTTACAAACATCCGAACTTCCACATTTATATTTTTTTGACCACATCTCACCTGATGTTAAGTGATGGTGTGGTCGAAGATGGAAAAGCACACCTAGCCTGGAATGGAACTGGCTCTCAAGTGAGGCTGCCAGAACACACCATTAGATGCTTGGCAGCAGATTTTCATTTTGAGGGTGGTAGCTAGCCAGCCGAGTACTAGAAAGTACTCTAACACTATGGTATAGTTTTCTCGCATAGTAATAATAGTAAGTTAATTTATTATTATTTATTATTCATGTTTATTTATTTCTTTTCTTAATTATTGATTTTTTTACATCAAATATAAATAAAACACAAATTATATTAAAAAACCTTGTTATTATTATCAATCAATTGATCAATCAGGTGGCCAATCAGTCAATCAATCTATAGATAAGTACCTACATCAGTTCATTACATGAGATCATAAGCCCATCAGTCAATCATTCCATCAGTTCATCAGTCTATCAGTCCATCTGATGTAAAAAGTATTATATAAGTTAATCCAGGTAATAAACAATGTCTGTGCCAAATTTCATCCGAATCCGTGCAGCTGTTTTTGTGTGATTGAGTAATAAACATACAAACACAAATGTTCACATTTATAATATTATAATGGAAGAATTTAACATGGCCAATGCTGGTATTAGGTTTCACTTTTACACTCCAGTAAAACGAAAGATAAATGATCAATAAATTTAACACTTTTTTAAATAAAATTGAACAAGTTTTGCAGACTTTTACTCAGACTCACTTAATAGTTCCTAATGGGAAAGATTTTTTTTTGTAAACATAACTGTTTGTAAAAGATAACACCTGTCCATGACCACAGATAGTAATTTTTAAGTAAAACAATGTGCAGGAAAACAATCTCCACTGTCATCTGATCAAATCTGATGCTCATTAATTAAAAACATTCATTAAATTCATGGTTATTTCTATTAAAATCAATCTAAACACAATTTAAAAGAATAATAGTTATATTTGACAGCCCTGTTGGTTCGTTGGTAGTATGTCTGCTTCAGGAGCTGAAGGATGTGGGTTTAATTACCTCCCAGAACAAACATTTTGTTGTATGAACAAATGTTTGTTCTGTTGTGGGCTTGTGAGTGTTCTATATTTATTATAAGTATGGATTTACAAAAAAAAGTATTTAAGTATTCTATCAGTTATCTGACTTCCATAGCACAAGCTTTAGATAGTTTGAGGTCAGATGGCACTGTGTGTAATGGTCCAACTATATTTATTTTTAAACAAAAGTTGGTCCACTCTAATGATGAGATAATATGTAAGGGGAATATTTTTGTGAATAGTATCACGAAATGTAAAATTAGAACCATCTGCTTACTGCACACAAAAAGGACCACAGTAAGCAATGATCAGTGTTAATATTCAGAAAACAGTATATTACGAATAAATCAAATAACATCTGAATAATTAAATAGCTACACACGAAAGTCCTTTAGTTGTGTATCAACAGCTAGGTACGTTAAACAACCACCGAATTGTTTGGTGAACAAGGGTCTGCTGTACTCTCACTTAGGCCGTGATTTACGTAGCCTGACTGAGAGTATGTAAATAGTAAATATTGAAATCGTAACATAAACAGCTCTTACCTTTCAACTAGCCGAACTGTAGTGAAAGTTGCAAATAAATACATGAATGCAACGCACCTTCCAGTACCAGGTACATAGGTGTAACCCGGTGATATGGGAAATATTAACATAACTTCGTCCTTTTAACACAGAAACCACTATCCATAACTCGCGACAAATACACTAGAACTTTGAAAATTCAATCACATTGCCGTACAGTTAGAATACAGCATTTTATTTATTTTACATCCACACTTGATAGTATTTCATAGTATCGCCTCGACTAAAGGCAGGCATTCAGAAGTTCGCAGACTAAAGCGAATCGCATCAAGTTCACTCACAATCACATTCACTCATTGCACTGGCGTCTTCTTCTTCTTTTTTAATATTGGCATCGCATTTTGTGTATTTGCCAGTGTCAAGTATTTGGATATTTTCAAGTTTCATACGTTACATTGTAGGCAAAGTCCAGTCTTGGTCAAATCCAGTCCATGTCAGTGAATTCTGGACTGGATTTGACTTTATTAAAGCAGTGGTGACTTTACTATAAGCTTCGGTGGAGTTTTGGAAGCAACACAAAAAGTCATGTTTTACCACATTATATCATTTTCCCAAACTAGCACTTATGATTCGCTACTTTATGAATAAAACACCACTATTTCTATACATAAACACTTGAAAATATACTAGTCATGGAAAAAAATACAATAAGCCGACACGACTCTTTCCGCATTCCCGCTAAAACTACGCACTAGCGTCTACTCTGTGGCTGATATCATAAAGCACAGATTAAAAAGCAAACAACAAATAGATGTTGTGCCGTCTAATTGACATTATATTGCAACATTAGAACGTGATAGCAATTTTTATACTTTTTGGCATTAGTCCGCTAGCGTATTCTGCCAGGCTATTGTAATAAACTTATATTCGGGTGAATGTAGCAGCCTACTGGTTGCCTATCTAATGTTTAATCAAATAAATAGATTCATTTAGATATAGTTCTTGAATAAATAAACTAGCAAGTAATACAGAGCCGTTTTTTCTTAATTTTGCTTAACACGAAGCGTAGAATGTGTGGCTAGTGTGTAACGGAATAAATGTAGGAGGTAAAATTATTGAAAAAAATCTTTGTTGCTATTTTGTCCAAGTAATACATAAAATATGTAATGCTGTCTCCCTCCATTCTTCATGGTATAACTATTTAAAACGACAAGTTTTGTTTTTAAAACCTTCAGAAGGGTCCATGTGTAACCTTCAACAGGACTTTGAACGTTATAAACACTTTTACACCATAAAACATTTACTAATATTTTAATATATACCTAATATCTTATGACGTTTAACCGTGATACATAAATGGTATGTTTAAATCATCTTTGCCACTAGATCACAAAAAGCTGTAAAAATGCGTCGATTTTAGGTAAAGTAGCACTATTTATCTTGGTAAATCCTTGTTCCATGGCTCGCGTTATTTCACTTTTGATTTAATATTCGTATTAATAGAATTGAATCTTAGATAAAATCACCAATTGCTTATTAAATTTATTTACAAATACAAATACTTTATTGATAACACCAATGTTACAAGTCACTTCAAAAGTTTTTACAAAGGTGACGTCATTCGCTGTGATTGGTAGTATTCAATATAATATCATGACGGACTTTTATTTATTTTATCAATATAAGAATCAATCTTGCTCTTAATAAAATAGTAAATACGTATTTCGTACTCCATAACCCAAGTTTTAGTAAATAAATACATAATTTTAGTGGTTTTTATTACTGTCATCATACCTATTCCAGTTATCATTGATTTCCCGGTATTATTTATTTATTGATTCCCACAATAATTCATCATTCATTAATTTCGGTGGTGATTTTATTTAAATATGTACAGCTTTTTTAACATAACATTAAAACTACCACTTCAAACAATGTATTGTATTGTTTTTTTTTTTTTTTTTTGAATGACTAATGCTGTTGGCCGCAGATGGCCTCTACAGCGTCACCGGACTGTAAGTATTGTATTGTATTGTATTGTATTGTATGAAATGTATTTTTTTTTCTTTGGTTTTGGCGTCGCGTTTTAGCATTTGCCAGTGTCAAGTCAAGTGTATCAAGTCAAGTGTATTTATAGATTTTCAAGTTTCAAAAGTTAAATAAGTGTCCTCGTAGCTAGTAATAGTCAAAGTCCAGTCTGTGTCAGTCAAGTCCAGTCATGCTTTAGTAAAGTAGTGGCGACTTTACTATAAAGCTTCGATGGAGTTTTGGAAGCCCCACGAAAAGTCATGTTTCACCCCATTATATCATTTTCCCACACTCACGCACGTAATTCTGCACTTTATGAATAAAACACCACCAGTTTTATGCATAAACACTCGACAAAACACAAGTTTTGGAAAAAATACAACGGAGCGACACGACTCTTCCCGCGTTCCCGCCAAAACTCTCGTAATGAAATGTATAACTTTCATAATATTTTGTATTCCAATTTATTTTACCGTGTATGGCAGCACTGACCTACAGCACAGCACGGCAGCCACGACGGCTGAAGGACTATAATCAATGGCCAAGAATAAATAAAAAAATAGCAGCTGCAATGCGTCGATTCAGCTTTTCGAATGGTATTATTCGGGCTTATAAGTGTTTTAAAATAACTTGCTGCGCATCACTTTTGAGAAGCATGTTCGCACTTTTCACAAAGTGATCGAATAATAAAGACGATGCACAGCTCAGATTAACAACTTTAATCTGAGATGCACACACTAGACATTAGACTGAAACTGACAGCGGAATGAGTCCAAATGGCGACTAACGCGTCTGTAGTTCCCATTTTGGCCACCTGAACAGCTAAGTTGGTTTGCGAATTTCCCAGCGACAAGTATTTAGATATTTTGAGTGAAATCAAGTGAAACAAGTAAATAGTAACACAGATTAAGTCAAGGTTGAGTCTGGTCATACCCTAATTAAGTAGTGGTGACTTTACTACAAGCTTCAGTGAAATGTTGGATTTTGGATTCGGCATGAAAAGTCATGTTGTGTAAACATTATATCACTTTCCCACACTTACGCACGTAACGTAGTAGTCTTATTAATCAATGAAAAAATTAACATTGTTTTTAGACAGAAAGACATAAAAAACCACATGTTTTGGAAAATAATATATTGCAGCGACACGACTTTTCTTTGTTCCCGCTAAAACTTTTAAAGTTTATAATGACATTATAAACTTTAAAAGTTTAATTGTATTCTGTGAATTTCTGTGGGACAAGCCTAAGGGACATTTTTTTAAATTAAAATTATGCTTATTTATTTTATCAATTACTGTTAGTTCCTTATCTTATTAAAATCCAATCCTAAAAGTTATAAGCAAACTATACGAATGAAAAGATGGATTTTAGTAATTCACTAAGTTGAAAGGACCATACATGTACACTATAACAGCTATACTTGTTTTTCTTACTGCGCCATCTATCGAGATTGAGTGAAATCAAATTCTATTAATCTTGTAAGTTGCCAGCTCTAAGCCATATGCTCGAACTATGGGAGATTCTAACATGCTAATAATTTATGTACCATAAAGTCATTCGGGGATTTTTTTGTATTACTTAAATAAATATTTTACATTTTATTTCTCTACATAAAATACATGAAAGAAATAAAAACATGCAAAAATGACATGAACATAGGATTAATCAGAAATATGGATTAATAAATGTATACGAAAATTATATAATTATTAAAAATCATAAGATATATATATATATATATATAGATCTTATTATTCTTATGTTCTATCCTATATAAGTTCTATGCATATAATTAATAATACAAGACACAAGCACTAGTTCAACTAGTACCTAATACACAAACGTAATCTCATACAATTGCTCATAAGCGCACCCACAAACATCACGCACGTCCACACAATCCGAATCTATTATGTTAATACTAGAATAGGATATTGAGACTTTAGCTGTTATAGATCGGAATCGAACAACAGATAATTATACCTAATAAATACATAACAAGTTTACAACAACATAACATTCCCATAGTCCAAATAAATGGATTAAGAATTATGAATAACACTAATAAACAGCACAGTACTCTAGAACGGATCCAGCAGCTCGACCAAAATTACTTAAACTTGGGTATAATACCAATCTTTCTACTCCTACTACTACTAGCTTGAGGCACAGAAGTATAGTAAATGCTTAATCCGTAACGGGTAGTGCCTAAATCATTTAAGGGTACAGGTCAAATACTTACTAGAATTTTATTTTTTAGTTCAGATAAAAGCTTATTTTTTTACTTTTTAATAGATAAGTATTTTAGAGATTGCTCCTCAAGACGAATCAATTGTGCCTGAGTTCGGTGGGGTTGTGTTTTTTTATCACAGAGATACCGTTTGCCACCTTCTAGCTTCATCATCAGCCCCTGGATATTATCTCGGCATAAAGTGCTCCTCAAGACAAATTGATAAAGCCCAAGCTCGATAGGTTTTTATTGTTTAGTTTAGAAGTTCCAATAGCTATCTTCAGTCTCCATCATAAGACCAGTTTGATGGTACTATATCATTGTATTGCCGCCGAGCATACATAAGTACACCAAATTTGAGTCAAATTGGGCATCGGGAAGTCTAACTTGCAAGATTCCATCCGAACAAACACAGTTACATAATTATATGCATACATACATACTTATATACCTACATACATATATGCATATACCTACATATATATGTATGTATGGTACTTACATGCATACACTATATGCTTAACTTTTTGGTAAATAATGATAATAATGATTTAACTCTATTCCAATTCCACAATTTTCAGTTACAATTATCTCACACACCTAAATAATAATTATTACTAAAAACCATAATACAAATAATCAAATCATAAACAATGTCAATCTAGTAATAAAATAAAATAATCATAACAAAAATAGTTACTCACTTAACTGACAATTAACGAACAAAAAAATAAAGTACAAACAAAAACTACAAGAAAAGAAATGCTAACTTCAAGTTATAATTTCAATTTCATAATCAGTGTTATCTTTTTTACTCCTGTCCAATGGGACAAGAGCAAAAAATAAGGTCAATAAGATTTTTTGAGTATGTCAAAATACAATTATTACATATAATTTGTTTAATTGTTAGATAAAGTATTGTACTATTCTCCAATTACCACATAATATAACGAATTCAGAGTATAAGTATTCACATTTGAATAGATTGTGTACGGAATTGTTAATATTGTTTTATCTCTTTACCTGATCCACTTTAATTTGCCCATAAACTTGTAGGAACTAGGTTTCAGATTCATACAACATGAAATACAGAATAGTGAAAATTATCAGGCTTCATTATTTTACATAAATTATGAAGTTTCATGTGAGTTAAATGAACAATTTAATTGAACTCACATGACACAACACACAAAAACAATTGACGGAAGTCTTAGCTTCTTTATAAAAATGTTTCACAGAGATTTTGTCCCATGAGGTTGTATTCTTACAGTCTGTACGAAGGTCTAGATAGTAGAGTTGTGCGTATAGTACAGGTCGTACACGTATTACCAACATACACGTATTACCAACATACGGGTAGTTCACTTTTTAGATTTGAACGATTTTCGGGTAATATTTTGTAGCTATTGGTATCACCACCACAAATTCAGTTCAGTTTCGTTCCGTGCGGGAATCTTGCAGGATATTTCTAATTCAAAATGGCTATGTGTCATAATGGTTTCTTGAATTGTTGTCGTTAAATTTTTTTATTTATTTTGTGAGAGAAAAGTGTTTTTTTCACAATGGCTGACTTAAGTGTTGATGTTTCGAAGTTACCGGACGATGTTAGAGACAAACTAGCTGAACTAGACTTGGAGCTGTCTGAAGGTACGACTAGTGTATTGCTTATATTCGCTCAATCGATATTTTTTTAATTTTTTGATTATTATTATTTTGCATATTGTCTTTTTTGTCTTGTTACGTAGTCGTAAGAGCTGTTTGTATTGTGTTTTGCTTAGTAGCGATAAAGTTATTGGAGCGTTCACGTAACAGGTACAGCTGATGATTTCGGTAAATAACAGGCGTATGACCGAGTCGAGAGAGTAGAAGATCCGACCAGTTTGTGGTATGTGGAGACGATGTATCGGCGTTATGGTCACGCACCACTCGGCCCATTGTCACATCGCGTGTCGAGCATCGTACCTTACTTAGCTAATTCACTATTCAAAGATATCCGGGATTCTTACAGCCATATAATATGCATTACAAACTAATAAACTTTATAAGTGTGGGAAAACTTTTTGTAGAAGCAAAAAGATAAAAAATTCAAGAAACTTTAAACAATTCACAATCAACTGTGACTCATTCTTTACTTTTCTTACAATCTAAATAGTTATGTACTAACACACAACACCCAATAGCATAAACCAAACAAAAATTTTTGTACTCACCATAAAGTACCTACTTAAAACTATTAGTGTACATTTTGCAGTATTTCCAGTAGTTTTAAAATGTCTCCAATTTTGCTGTAAAATTGCATGTATAATATAACATACTTTCACATGATTCATACTACAACCTTCCCAAATTAGATTAATATTAAATTTAGTCATGAGCAATCCATAAAACTGACTAAAAAGTAGATTTCCTTCATGCAATGCAGAAACAATTGATAAATTATTGTTATTATTGACCTGCACTGTCTTGCCAAAAGCAATGGACTCCCTTTGCTACTTCCAATTATCTGTTAATTCTCTGTTATTGCAAAACTAAGTCCAGTCTCTCAAACAAGAGTCAAGTTTGTTCATTTAAAATAAATAAATATATTTTACATTGAGAAATAATGGTTCAATGTTGTTTGTTATTGTAAGTAGTTTTTTATTTAAAAATCAGGCCACAGTTTTAGTTTAATTTTATTCATAGTTGCATATTCTTAATACATGTTAAAGACATATAAACATTAAACTAACAAATAAATAATGGTCCATAGAAATATTTCAAGGCTCAAACTCGGTGTGTCAGACCTGAGTCATTTGCCATTCAGACCCAGAGTCGATGCCATGCATTCTAAGTACAAAAGTTAAATGAAGATTTATTAAAACAACAAACTGGCCTAATGTGAATTGGAACCTGTGTAATGAGGGTTCCACACCAACTTACATTGTATTTTATGCATTTACTTAAAAACAGAAAACATTCTTTGAATCATTAGTACTGTGCAACACAATGGTCCCGGCATACAGATGCTAAGAAGTTTATACTCAAATGAGACTATTACCTAAATTTGCTTTACAACTCAGAATTACAGAAAGTTTAATATTTTAATGTTTTATGGATTGGAATTTCCTAAAAGAGCAAAAATAAGCCCTTTGTTTTAGTTTGTACACCTAAAAAACTAAGCAAAGTTTTGGGAACCAAATAAATGATATTCTTGCTTGTATATCTCAAAACACCCAGGAATAAGGCAAACATCTATGTTTGTTACAAAAACATTAGTCCTGAGTGGGAATCAAACCCACAACCTCCAGCTCCCAAAGCGGATTCTACCAAGAGAGCTGACAAGTCAGTATAAGTCTAAAGTTAAGTTGCCTATTCATCATACTTTCCAAATGAGAGTTATGAAAGGTATTTCGAAACATTCTTTGTACAGTAGGAATAATAATCTTTATTCTTAATTAATATAAAATCTTAATAAATATTTTTCTAACAAAAGAACAACCCATGACTTACAAATGGATAAATAGACAAAGTCAAACCATGTTTTTTTACTTAAAAGCCCTTAAAAGAAGAAACCTATAAAGATTGCAAATAGTATATAATTAAATATCATTGTATATCATCAAAAACAGTGTATCATCAAAATTAAATGTATATACTGCCTACCCAAGCATTACGTCTTTGGTCTGTTTTTAGAATATCATCACTATAAAGAGCAACTATCATGAAATACTTCTTTATTTTACTTCTTAACCTTTTACCTTTCAAGCGTAATTTGCATAGCTCAGGTTACTTCAATAACCATGCCCCATGCCTGTTCTAAAGCAGACGCGGCATCGTCCCTTTCACAATATAGAAAGAAAAGTCATTAGGTGAGATCTGTTTATATTTTATTCATTATTTATTTTGGACCAACACTGACATATCAGTCTCATCGTTCTTAAACTATTTCACATCCTGATAAAAACCATGGACAAAGTACTTGAGCGCGCGGCCCCGAGTAAGTGGAACATCTTCCCTTCTAGCGTTGATTTACGCAGGCTTAGCGCGAGACGCTTGTAGGGATGTCGACATCGCATCCTAGAACAAATCTTCGATCGATCGTTTTTGTTCTGTGACTTTTTAATAAAGCCATTAACCTGTTATGAACACTACCTACACAACAGAAAAAGTGAGAAACGGGCGCGCGTGAGTTGCATGAAGTGCTAACCCCGACTGATCTGCCGGCACTCACGTAGTGATCGCCGTCAAGCGTCTCCCTGCCCCCACCGCACCGCCTCTTCCCATTTGTGTCGCCTATTTATCGCTAAGATGTTATCTATAGATTTTTTCCTTACTTTGCTATGGTAGTCCCGAACTTTTCAAGGCGCATAATTGTTACTCCATGAAAATCCATTTTAATTATTTTAATTTATTAATATGGATCAATCATCCTTGTATATTCAGTATTATTTGATATAAATTGTGCTGGTTTGAAATAAAGCCATTAATAACTAAATATGCCTCTACATCTGATCATCGATCGCGATGCCGAATGGCTAAACAACAACCGATGAATTGTTCCGAACAGATGAAACGTTAATCTTGAATTTAACCGGTACCGCTGACCGTGCTTATGTGGACCAGATTTCAATGTTGTCGTTACCGACAATATAAACAACAATAGCTTGGACAGGTCTAGCCTGTTTCACGCCGTGTCTGTCTGGGGCAGGCTTAGAGTTTTCATAAACCAGTCTCGGTGTTTTGTAGTTTGTTTCAATTCACTTTTTAAGTACGAATTTCAAAAGGACCAAACCTAGGATCGCGAAATAGTTGGTACGAAAATTTGCTTCGCTCCATACAACTACTTGAAATAATAAGTTGAAAGTACACCGCGGCGTTTTACATGTGTGCGCCAGCTCTTAGCTATTTTAAGGCATCGACATTGAAAAGGTAGGTGTTGCATCAGGCTTAAAGAGAAATTCGCTCAAGGTTGACACCAGCGCTTAGTCATTTTCTTTTAAAACAAATGAATCTCATCTTATCGAGCCTATATTTTTGAGTACAAAGTACATACATACAAATCTCTTTTTTGTGTGAAGAGCTAAAGCTAAGTTTGACTGCTGGCACGCCATGTTTGTGATCTTCTTAGCTACGTCCCGTAGAAAACATCTGGACAATGATTTTCTAATTTTATCGCATTTTCCCGATGGACAAGTATATACGTATACATACCCCATCTCCATTTATATAAAAACTACAGGTCGACTCCTTTAGCCGTTAATTGGTCACTAACGAACTTCAGGTTTTTTTTGTGAAAATCGGTTTCTTATAGGCTTTGTTTATTTTGCACTGCAAGTCGCTGTATCAAGTGACAAGGCGGCCAATCGGCCAATCGCATGCCTGTTTAAAAAATCGATCTTCACTTATTAAAGTAGATCGAAAATATCTCAAGGCATTGAAGGCAATGAGGCGTGAAGTAATTGTGAATTGATGCTTATAATTGGAGACTAACGAGCGACATTTCACACCTTAAAGCTATACATATATTATGTACCAGTGTCGCTATAGCTCAGACAATACCTATTTGTGCTTATTTTATTTTACTTTTCTTTCGTTCGAAACACACCTTTTTGTTTATCCATCACTCCACCTTTCATTATTTAAAGTTTGGCTTATATTGAGTTGCGAATGTGCTTTCTAGCGAATTTACCTCATTTATTTCATTATACATATGTATATGATGTATGTTAGTTATTAAGCTACAGCGAAAGGCTAAAACTAATTTTAATTTTAATGTTACAGTCTATGGATTCCTTTCCCCATCTCACAGACCGTGCTTACAGGTCGCAGTAGCTATAACTAATAAATAGCGTTGTTGCGAAATACTTTAAATGAAACGTAAACACTCATTTGTTTGGAATAACACTAATTATATCATAATCAGCAAAGACAATACAAACCAGCTGCTTTGTTTAAGAGAAGCACGTCATTTCTCACATTTATCACTAAAACACGGATAAGTCCATAATATTATAGTAATTACGCTCGATTTTTTTAACCATCGTTTATTTTTTCAATCGGTTTGTTAATTAAATCTTCAGCCTTGTGTTAATTTTCATTATAATATCTTAGAATAAAACATGATAAGATAAACGTCATACAGTAAAATATATAATACTAGCGGGCCGGCCTGGCTTCGCACGGGTAAACAAAATTCGACTAACAATATACCCTATGTTTCTAAGTGATCATGTAGCATTCTAATCATGAAAGAATGATTCAGATCGGTCCAGTAGTTTCGGAGCCTATTCAATATAAACAAACATCAAATCTTTCCTCTTTAGAATCAGTGTAGATCTATGACAACTGTAATAGTTAGACATATGATATTGCGGACTTTTTTGTAGCTGTCAATTTGCTTTTTTTTTTACATAGATTTTATACATTCCGATTTCAGGAAGAACGGTCAACGGGCCCAAACAAGGCAAAACCTGTATCTTGGGCGCCTTAAAACATTACTTTATTCTATTGTCATAAGTTTTCGCTCCGCATGATAAGTAAGAGTTTTTCGGTAAAATTTTCACAGCTTGGGTTACTTTATTGAAGTTTCCATACGAAATCCTAACTGTTTTTAAATAAAATATAGCTTATGTCCATCACGGATAATGTAGCATTCTAACATCTAACTTGGTGGTAGATTTCCTTAGCAGGAGGTCGTCTAGGTAGGTACCACCGCAGTACCAGATATTCTGCCGCCAAGCAGTAGTGTGCAAACATTACTGTGTTCCGGTTTGAAGGGTACTGCAGCTAGCGAAATTACTGGGCTGTGGAGACTAACCATCTGGTCTCAAAGTAATGAGCGCCAAAGCAGCGATGCCCTGGACGTTGTTTTGTTACTCAAAGTTCTGTGTATCGCTGCAATGGTCATGGACAGGCGTTATCTCTTAACATCAGGAGAGCGCCTCGATCGTCTCATTACTATTACATAATGAAAGAATTATTAAGGTCGGTCCAGTAGTTTCGGAGCCTGTTCATTACAAACAAACAAACAATCAAATCTTGCCTCTTTATAATAGTATAGATTTTTGGAATAAAATGGCACGAAAGATAGTAACAAGCAAAGGCAGCAGTATTCCGAATAAGGAGTTAAGTCTATAGTTTAAAAAGATCATTTATAGCGATATTATACGAGCTGTCACGCATGACTAACATCGCCTACTCCATATCCTGTGAGTTGCTATCTCTATCCCAACCTGTTTAACAAGTCGATTAGTTGTGCATTCACCACAAAGTATCAAATGTAAAACAGTGACGAACCTTGCTCGTTCTAAAATAACAAACAACTTTTTTATTTTCTTTAGCTTCCCGTCAACTTTACTTGTATAAACTTTTATACAATTTCAAGACTGACGTGTGGTCCCGATGAGGTTCGATGATTATGGTACCCTGGAACATATTCGTTGGTGTAGATGGACTTGATCTAATGGCTATTAACCCTTCGTGTCTTGAACTGATTAGGAGTAAAACCTTTTTTTTTGATAAAGGTTCTCTTTAAGGTGGTTCGATTTCCATACAAATAATTTTTTGCCATTTATGGACAAATAAAGCATAATTTTACAGTGAAATTACAGCTACGGGCATTTATTTTGATCTTTATTTGCGGTAAATCACAATTGCTTGAATAAAACGGTAGATTATTAGCAGAAAATCAAATTTATGAATGATTTATGTATTTATGAATTTTTAATAAAACAGTAGATTATGCTAATAATCTACTGTTCTATTTAATCAATTGTGATTTGCCGCAAATTAAGACCAAAATAAATGATTTCACTGTAAAATTATACTCCATTTGTCCATAAATGGAAAAAAATGTTTGTATGGAAATCGAACCACCTTAATGTGTCCATGGTGTATGAGCTATGATCGTCTAGTGGTTAAGGCCCTACTTTGTGACAATTGTTCGCTCTACAGTTATATTGTAATCCTTTTGTAAGACTTAATACTTTTTACGCCATGCCGACAAATAGAAAAAGGATGGCATCATTTAAGTTCTTGTTGGACACAAAATTAAAAAAAAAACTCGAACGAATACTCCTTACTAATTAATGCAAGTTGAATAAAAGCCAAGTAGGTACGTATTAGAAAGTCATAGAGTACAATAAATGATTACATGCCTTAAACAGAAATTGTATCGTGGTCTAAAGTCTAAACCAGACCAGAGTGTATAAACAATGGCTATGTTTTATATGGTTCGAGGCAAAGTTCAGTTATTCAATTTTCTAATTTCTGAAGTATAAATATATTCCGTGAAGAGTTAGTTAACTGTGTTACTCATTTTCATTGTTAGAAGCGTCTCCTCTACATGACTAAGGGTATCCCGATAGTCCTAGTATATTTGGTAGTGTGCGTCGTAAGTTTCCTTTATTTGGTATACTGTCGCGGCATGCTTGCCTGTGTCTGCGCATGGTAGTGGTACATAAGTCTTTTCGAAACTTGCGACTTATAATGACGCATCACCGCAAACTTGTTCCGTCGTGACGGACTCCACTGACTAACCAGCCCGAACCGTGGCCCCAATTATGCTTCTTGAAAGTAATAATTGTTCTGATGGTGTAATTTTATAATTCCAGTTATTTCATGTTTCGTAGACAAATGACATCTGCTCTGATAATACTATGGATTAGTACTTAGATTTTGTACTTAAGTTGTACTTGTAGTCTTTCCTAAGAAAAGGGATTTTTATTGACTAAACATGAGACGGAGACAATCAAATTACACATATATTTTATGAATACATATACAGTGAAACTTGGTTAAGTGGGATCTGGATAAGTAAGAAACCTCCAACACTGGCACTGATGCTGAAGTCCCACCACTTTGGCACTGAATTACCTCTGTTAGTGGGATATATATTATCTCTATAAATGAGACATATATTTATTTATACCTGAATATCTGAGACACTGCGTAAGTGGAATACCTCTAAAAGTGAGACAAATTTGCAGGCCCCTTGAGGTCTCACTTAACCAGGTTTCACTGTAGGTATATGTATATAATAGAATATAATATTTTATTGAACTTACAACTACATATGTTACACTAGACACGTCAAGAGTACAATTTTTAGTAGCAAAATTATATAAAATGAAAGAATACAAATTAACAAATGCCACTGCCTAATATTAACAAAAATGTCCAGTGAATGATATAAAATGTCAAAAATAATAATATAATGTCAAAAGTATATTAAAAAAACATACATTTATAAATGTGTATATGTAGGTATAATTTATTTGTGTGTATTTTATTATTTATAATTAATATCTCTTATGTAACGCAAGTATTAATTTCATTTAAACCTTGTTAAACTGTTACATCGCTAAAAAGTATCAGAAATACACAAAAGCTCCCGTATTTATAATATTAGTGAGATCTTTATTAGCTCTAATGAATAGAAACAATAGGTTATACTAGCTAGGCTTTTACACTCGATGGGCAACGCAGAGTGGGCGTATAGGAAAGTTTTTCGTTTATGGTAACAAAATACGCCAAACGAAAAAAAAAGTCCTTTCAGTAGTGTTAGAAGAAAACAGAAAGAAAGGCTCATCGTGGGCGTAGTCTCAAAAATTCTCTTATGCCGAGAGAAAACGGGGTTTGTTTAAAAAAATTGTATAGTGAGTTCTTTCTCAAAGAAAAAAAAGAGAGTAGAATAATATACATTTACTTAAGAAATAGCCGTTTTATATAAGAAATGAATCAATTTTTTTTTCTATACTATTTATTTCTATTAATCAAAATTATCACCCATGCAATCTTTGTCAATGCCGTGGCAGTTTAATTGATGCCCATCTTGAAGGACGGGACGGCAACAAATTCGTCAAAGGCATTTTGTTGGAAACATAATTAAAATATAACGAATTTGAAATTAGAATTCTTTGCCAAACAAAAACTATTTTGTTTTGAAATGGCCAGTACTGCTGAACAGCAATTTCATAGGTAAAGACTTATTATTATTACTTACCTACATATTATTAATTTCGTAAGTAAAACATATTATTACTTACTATGCTATTTGCCTTACATTCTGCTACCTTTCAAATATCGTTGGACTAAGTTAAATTCTTAGCAATCTAATTAGTAGGTACATAGGTAGGTTAGTTAGATACAAACAATGTCATGAGACAGAAATATCTACGGGCTTATTCTGCAAGTTAAGTAAACATGCAATTAGGCGATTAAAGCGATATTGCGCTATTCACTTTTGCCTTTCAATTTGGATTAAGTCATTAAACACAATTGAATAATTCAATGCCAATATAATCTTTCTCTACAATTTGCTTGGATAGGTTGACTTTACATCTTATATTGAAGTTACTCACTTGTGAACTATGTATAAAATAATGGTAACAACTTATTTATATACAATGCGTGCGTCAGTAATCGTTCTGAATGTCAAGACTGGCGATTAGCACGTACCATAACTGCACCTACAAACGCGAGGATACTGCTCCGATGACGTGACAAATATTTTTTTTAATATTTCAAACTACATACCTACTGATAATATTTTGACAAACGAGCTGTTTATTGAAGTGTGTTACCTTTATGTGTGTCATAGATTGCGTGACGTCATACTAAAATCAATATGGCTGACAAGCTATTACCCGCGACTTTGTCCGCGTAGAATTTAACAAAAAGTTTATTCGGATTGCAGTTTAAAAGGTATCATGTATGTTAATCCACGCCATAAAGTAAACGTGTGTCAAATTTTATCCAAAACCGTTTAGTAGTTTTTGCGTAAAAGTGTAACTAAGATCCACCCATCAATCCATCCATCCTCACTAACAATCACATATTTTTTTGAATGGTTGGCAAGCTAGGTGTTTGATAACAGCTCACCTGATATTATGTGACTGTGTTTGTTTGTTTGTTTGTAATGAATAGGCTCCGAAACTACTGAACCGATTTCAAAAATTCTTTTACCGTTGGGAAGCTACACTATGCCCGGCTGACATAGGCAACTTTTTATCCCTGTATTACCACGGGAACGGGAACTACGCGGGTGAAACCACGAGGCATTCTGTGTCTGGGTGTACTGTATGTATTATAAGTATATATTTACAACAAAAATATGTATTTAAGTATTCTGTCAGCTGTCTGGTTCCCATAGTACAAGCTTTGCTTAGTTTGGGACTTGATGGCACTGTTTTACATTGCTGTGTTTGTGTCCTCAAATATTTATTTATTTACATGCCTATATAAAAAAACACTATTACACATTGTTTCACAAGTAATCCTATTCAATGGTTTAGGAGAATATCGTTTGATTTTACCAAACAACATGATGAAGGAAAATAATTAAGTAGGTCAATTGGGCGCTCGTTCTCGGAAGCATTAGCGATTGACTTATTCCCCCGCAGTGATTTATTTGTAGGTTCTTACAGGAGTAAATAATATTTTTTTTTCTGTACTAGTATTTTTTTAAAATATAGACTACTCGACTATGTTTAAAACCGCTGTCTTTTTTAGAATTTGTTTCTATAGGCGTTGTTTTAATTTGTTACCAAATAGCAGACGCCTCGCGGTTTTACCGGCGTTGTTCCCGTTCCCGTGGGAATACAGGGATAAAAAGTAGCCTATGTCACCCGGAGATAGTGTAGCTTACCAACGGTGAAATAATTTTTGATATCGGTCCAGTAATTTCGGAGCCTATTCAATACAAACAAACAATTAAATCTTTCCTCTTTGTAATAGTACAGATAGATAGACATCCCTATAATTATGTTTAAAGGAATCTATAACAAAAAAAATATGATAACTAATTAAATTGATATATGCCAAATAAGAATTGACAAATATTTATAATCATTGATTTATCGATAGTTCATCAACTATATATGGCGCGTTTTCGACCGGAGACACCGGCACCGGTTGACCTGAAGTGATGCTGTGACCGCGCGCTCTCCGCCCTCTATCTCGAAAACGGTTCACCGTATAAAAAACTTTTTTACCAAAATTTGTAGAGAATTTTGTATTCTACAATATTGATAACATAGCAAAAAACCCATAGGAAATGAGATATTTACAAAAAAAAACGCAAAAACCCGATTTTGTGACCTTTGACCTTGAAATTTAATAGTTGCGTACACCCTACCATATGTAGGTTTTGAGACAAGTTTTAGGGTGTCAATATACAAGTATTTACAGACTTACAGCTGGGTATCTCGAATTCCGAGATTCTTACCTAATTTAAGCTTAAATGACTGGACTATAACACCTGTCCAGTGTCCATGGACATTGAAAAGATACACAGAACTTTGAGCAACAAAGCGAAGTTCAGGGCATCGCTGTCTTGGGGCTCATTTGTTTTTTGCTTTATAAAAATACTTTGAGACTTTTGATGGTTAATTTCGACAGCCCTGTAATTTTGGTACTTTAAACCGAAACACAGTTAAGTTGACACACTACTGCTCGGCGGCAGAATACTTGGTACTGCGGTGGTGTGGTGGGGAGATCTACCACAATGAAAATGTGTTTGTTCAATTACCCACTAGGTCAATGTTACTCGAGAATATACATACATATAATAGAAGAAAGCTGTATAGATTAAAAAAAGTTACTGATAAAGTGAATCGAAACAGTCTTATCAGTTACGAATCAGACGGAAATAGTTTTCCTAACACTCAGGCTTGAGCTGCGAAATGTTTGCCCTTTGAGTTAACTGTACGCATCTTATATCAATAAACATAAACATGGACCACTCTCGCCAATAAACTTGTGTTATTTTGAAACTGTTTCCTAACCATTTCGCACGTTGCTGTCACTGAGCGGTTGCGTAAACTTAGGCTACGTGCACATTTGCTAATACGAATTATGTACTTGAAAATATTCTTTAATACTAAAGTTAGATTTTATGAAAAGTTAAAAGTAGTTTAACTTGGTAGTTTTTTTTTTTAATTTAAAAGTAATGAGACGAACGATACGCTGTCCAAAACGATACAAGAGATATTATGACCATTGCAGCAATACACAGAATAAAGTCCGAGGCATCGCTGCTTTGGCGCTCACTACTTTGAGGCTTTTGATGGTTAGTCTCAGCAGCCCAGTAATTTCGCTAGCTGCAGTACCCTTCAAACAGCCTGTGCTCGTATAACAGGCGTCATCTTTTTGCCCGTCTACATAAAAAGGACAGTTATGATTTTGGAGTTTCTGTATTTTTGTTTCCTTGATTTTTATCAAGTACAGTATGAGTACATATCTAGACAAAAACGAAACCATAATGATTATATTATTGAAGGCAACAAAAAAACAGATTCCATGTTTTAAAATATTTTAATAAACGCCGCATATTTTTCAAATAACAGTGTCACTCAAGATGATGTAAGGATTCTAACGATATCCTATACAACAAAGTCTGTTCAGGCATTTAAAAGTTATGGTTGAATAAAGAAACTCGCATACATACGAGTAAATCAACCTTGAAAACATAACACTCTTTTTTTGGACAGTCGTGTAATATGATATTTTAAATAGCGCTTAACTCTACGCGTGACATCGCAGTTAATCCAGTATGACAGATTTGAGAACCTAAATTCACACCTTTTCATAATTTTTTGTGGATATGTCAGTCTTTGACCACCAACTTTGACCGCCTGTTGGTAAGCGGCAATGAAGCCGAAAATGAATCAAAATAAAAGGTTGGTTATTTAAAAAATAAAGGAATATTTATAATTTGTCGGAAATAATTGCGTAGCGTAAGTTACTATAAAAAGTTTAGCGCGGCATAAGTGTGTATGCTTGGTGGGGTTTTGTTTTCCATCACAAAGTACTTTGCAACCTTCAACTTGTTAATAATAAGTTCATACAGGCTGACTGTGCTGGCTTTATGTTTCATATACGAGTAGAGTCAATCTGTCGAAAGCCTTTCTTATAACTGACAGTTGTTGTTATAGAACAAACGATCGGCCTCTGTATTCTGAGCTTCATATTGCAATATCTGTTAGGCGCTCATGAAAAAGGTACGAGACTATGAACCTTATTGCGCAGGTGTACGATATATGGTCGCGTAGCTATTTTCTGAGTGCCTAACAGAAATCGGAAAAAGTAACTCAGAATACAGAGGCTGGACTACAAATTTAAGCTACGTGTGGCGGCACTCAGTCAAAGTGTCGCTCATCTGAATACTAAACAGATCGTCCGTCTAAAATGGCGCCAATGCAAGTCAGGGATTACTTACTAATAGTTCGTTAGGTGCCACCGCATATCAGATGCTGTGCTGCCATTCAGTGTGTACACGTTACTGTGTTTCAGTTGAACAGGTACTGTAGCTAGCTAAATTCAGGGCTGTTGAGACTAACCATCGAATGTCTTAACTAATAACCGCTGAAGCAGTTATTTGCATACACATCTTTAAATTTCACTCTTGACCGCTTGACAGCGTAAGCATGTGTGGAGTGTCTGCTAGTGTCATACTCGTCCAAAAACCGACCGAAAACGTAACCTAATTGGTGCAATCTCACTTAGCATAAATGCGTGCTTTTATTCTAGCTAGCGGAGTACCCTTATCGAAATCTTCGTGCATTGTGCAGCTGAATACGGCGGTTTCACAATGCCTTGAATGTGTCAATATCCAATATAACGTACAAAGAAGCTTTGTTTGCGGTTATAAAATGCGGTTCACATTTTTAGCTGTGAAAAGTCATCGGTCTCGTCTGTTGCATAATTTTCTGAACCTTTGACAGCACTTGTGTGTACAGAGTTAAAAGCTTGGGGAAAAGTTGACCATTGACCATAGTGTTTTAAAACTCATATAATGACGTACATATTTAAAATTTTGAATTGACTTGTAACATTGGTGTTATCAATAAAAAAAAAAATGTATTTGAAACGTATGACAGCTGAATTTTTGTTTTGACAATTTCGGATTAGTTCCAATAGTTAAAAAAATCATTATGAAGAATAAATAATGACTCCCTTTTGGATTAGTATACTCAAACTGCTGTACCTGTTTACTAAAATAAAAAAAATGTCATAAATAAAGTGAACAATTGTTGAAATTACTGAACTTGTTTCGTGAGTTATGGGCGGGAAAATGTGGCTGCGACGTCAAAATGGTTTCAAAGTTATAACTTTTTATTTGTTAGCTTCCTGTCGCTCTTCTTTTATTTATTTTTCGTGTTAAATAGCATGTGTTAACTGATCGAGCTGAGTGCTGCGCCCGCGCCGGTCCCTCACACCGTTTTGTGTCAATGGGTTAATATCCAATTAGGGCGACAGTTGTATATGTATAGGTCCCTCTATCTTAGGGAGCGGCTGGGATCTAGCAATCACATCCGTCTATAATAACTATATCTATTGATTCAGTCATACACACTTGTATACCCATATTTATGCAATATATGAATTATGAATTAGCTTTTTTTTTAAAGAAAAAAATAGAGATTTTTTTAGACTGCAAACAATTATGTACCTACTACTAACAATAAAAAGTAAACTACCTAACGCTAAAAACAGCACAGTATGATGTCACGAAAGGGCCCACACACCGGTGAGTGTCAAGTAAGCAAATATCTGTCAATTTTTTTTTTTTTTTTTAAATTGGCAACGTTAAGTACATACGTATGTACATAACGTTTTTACATACTAGCTTATGCCCACGAATACGTGCGCGTTAACTGTAGATTTAAGTTTAGAGAGAAATTAAACATGTTGAAGTAATAGTTGTTAAAATTACGCTATTTTATTATTCGATTAAAATAGAGGATACCTTTTATACCTAAATAATGTTCCATAAGACATCCTAATAGATGTTATAATATAATATAAGAGATGTTTCTAATTTCAAGTAGATTCCAGTAGTTCGTTTTTTAATGATCCCACAGGAACGTAACATTTTTCGGATATGAAAATATCCTAAATGTTAATCCAGGTGATAGACTATATGTGTGCCAAATTTCATTCTAATCCGTTTAATAGTTTTTACTTGGTTGAGTAACAAACATCCACACATCTATACATCCAAATATACAAACTTTCACATTTAAAATATTAGTAGGATATTTACCTATAAATTCATAGTTTCGTTATACTCGTAGTTTTGCGTGGTGATAATTTACATTCTAGTAATCGGATGGCTAGCTACCATCCTCAAGTTGAAAACCTGCCACCTAAAGGTGGGCTCCGGCAGCCTCTCCGCTTAAAAGCAAGCTCCATTCCAGGCTAAGTGTGATTACCATCTTCGACCACAGCTTAATCTCGTGCGAGATGTGGTCAAACAACTAGTCAACCATAAAAAAGTAAAAATCTTCGTTGCATCTTTTTAATTAAAAAGGAATAAAAAAATGTCGCGGTTCTACCTTAATTTACGTCAAAAAAACAACCCCCAAAAACAACCTTAAATTAATTGCTAGAAAGAATATCGAGAGCAGCGGTGGTATCTTATCAAATTTCGTTGGGATGGGAACACGGGCACGGGCGTTGATACTTATGTAAAGGGGCCCCATTAAAGTGACGGACCGGGCACCCGCACGAAGATACCAATGAATGCTAAGAAGTCTCTAAAAAACCTCCAAGAAACCTGTTTGTTTAGGATTTGAAGAGGCTTTTATTGTCCTTTCGGGGAACACAGGCTCCGACAGAAGGTTTTCTTCATCTTTATGCGTTTAGAAATATGGAATCTAAATGTTTTAGTATTGGATAATAGGAGGATACTGGTTAACACGACTATCGTCATGAAGCGGTTAGATGCATTATTTTTTATGTGAAAGTAATTAAATGAACTAGACGCTCTCCCGATAGTAAAAGATAACGCCTATCTATGACCATTACAGCGACACATAGAAGTTTGAGTAACAAAATAAAGTCCAGGTCATCGCTGCTTTGGCGCTCATTACTTTGGGACTTTCGATAGTTAGTCTCAACAGCCCAGTGATTTCGCTGGCTGCAGTACCCTTCGAACAGGAACACGGTAGTGTTTACACACTACTGCTTAGCGGCAGAATGTCTGGTACTGCGGCGGTGACTCCTGCTAAAGAGATCTACCAACAAGTAAGATATTCTGTATTACCGTATATTAGGCGATATACTCTTACTTTAAGCACTTTAGATTTGCGTTTTTATCGAATAAAATAAACCTGATTTATTAAAATAATAATATGTTTAAGAAATTTGTACAAGTAGAAACGTAAATGAAAATACGAATGACGCAGAAGATATTAAGACTCTATAGAAATGTAGAGCAAAGATGACACTAATTAATTTTATACACACTAAGACTATATTTAAAAAAAAGGGGTTCCCCCCTCTTTTTAAAATATGGTTTATTCTTTTTTTTTTAAATCTGTATATTATTATACAGATTAAAAAAAAAAGAATTAGGTTGTCTTTTATTTCTCGAGTTATGTAAGACAATGTATAAACGCCGATGTTTGACACGAACGATTATGCTCAATAGTCATATTTATGCTTGTATAAAAGTATCCCTATCAGACTAAGCATTAGACTTATTATATTAGCTTAGCCCTAAATTAGTCTAAAATTAGGATTTTTAGTAGTAAATTAAAAAAAATATTAGAACATTGTAGAACGTTTCATTACATCAAATGCAAGTTTCTAGATGTTCGCATTTAATTCACAAAACGGCTTCCTGTACAAGACGCGCTATCGTATAGGCTTATCTTTCAAGCGTCTAACACAACCGTTTCTTCATCTACTGATGCGATGCTCCGATAAACTGAAGTAGGTAACCCAACAAAAACATTTTGTTGTAGCTATACAAATAAGGTTCAATTTTCAACTATACAAAGGCCTGTCCGGTGGAGTTTCGTTTTTAGCAATAATTAAAAGTACTCTTTGAAACTATCTAATAAGTTTCACCAGTCCAGTTTATACCGAAATTAAAAAAAAAAACATAATTCTGAAAGTAAACATCAGCATGTGATGTTTTCGATAATCGTTCGATAAATAATTGAAAAACATCGTGATTTAAACATCCTCGAACGAATTACTTTTTAACCTATACAAATGATGTGAAAGGAACGAAGTTTTGGCGGCACTGCGGAAATAATATGTCGCCGCATTGGGCCAGTTTTCAAAGCCTGTGGGTTTCCAGCGTTTGTTTACAAAAATAGTAGTGTTTTATTTATAAAGTGCCGAATTACATGAGTGAGTGTGGGAAAAAACATCTATTTTTGGATTCCTTCCAACACTCCGTCGGAGTTTGTAATAAAGTTGCCACGGCTTCACTAGGGCATGACCGGACTCGACCTTGACTTTGGCTGTGACATTGATATATTTCACTTGCTTTATCACAAAAATATCGAAGTACATGCCCCTAACAAATGCATAAAGCTTTTTTTAACAAAGAAAAAGAAAATAAAGATCTATAACAGAATTCACGTACGATGTAACAGCCCTAACAATAAATCTATACATCTCACTTGATGAAATCTAATTCTCAGTTCTAATTGCCAGTTGCATAGTCTAAAACCACCTAACTACAAATAGCGTGCAGCATAGATTGACTATTCTATACGTCCAATCACGCGTAATATGGTCTCAGTTTGCCGTTCCCATCTGCAGTCATATTCCACATAGAGGCCGTATATATTTGTAGAGATTGCTTTAGTTTGATTTCTTCTGTAGAGGAACGTTTATATGAACGTTCTAGATGTGGATTAGACAAATAGTAATAGATATGCAAATTTGACTTCCATTTCGTATTGTACATTTGCGTCAAATTGGCAAGGTAATAGAAATAAAAAAAATAGTTTGGGACTTTTTTCATATAAAACTACAATTTTATAGGTAATGACCTAATTTATATACCGAACATCCAGCTACAGAAAAAAAACTTAACGTCACTTAAATGTTTGTCCTGGTAGGAATCGAACGAACTAGATAACCAATAGAATACTTATATATTTATTCTTAGAAAACATGCTTTAGGTACATCCAGACATAGAACAAACATTTATCGTCACATAAATGTTTCTTCTAGTGGGAATCGAACCCACGCCCAACAGCTCTTGAAGCAGATATCTAACAGGGCAGTCAATACGCAAAGCCTTGCTCGGACCTAGATAATCATAGAGTTAAATCCTGCTTTACATTGATGTGGCTTGCGGAAGCGGTCACGGTGGCGACAACTTGTTTAGCCACTATCGTAGGCCGTGTCTGTGTGGAACGTGCTTCACTGCGTGTTACCACGTTCATCACCACAACTTCTACAGTTTCTGCAGCCGTGGTTTTAGCTGGCCGCATTTATCTGAGGCTTTAAACCATAGTTCAATATCACGTTATGTGCAACAGACTATACGGAGGCGTCGGCGGACTGTAAAAAAAAAAGGAAAATCCTAACGTGCATTCTTTCTTTGTTGAAAAATTAGCAGTACGCGTCATGAGAGAGCTCAGTGCAAGTTTAGATTTATTCATCTGCTCCGAAGTAATAAGGAACACCTTTTACTTGACTACACAATGTTATAGCAGGTTGTAGCAGTCTTACACATATATCCAATACGGTGGACAATCATAGCCTCAATACGAGCCCCAATTTTTTTTTGTACACAATCTGTACTTGGTACCTTCAAGACGAATAAATCAGTTTAGAAATAATCAGCTCCATCGTGAAACGCATCTTAGCTTAACATCGGAATTGGCGGTCAAACCTATGCATGTTTTAAATTAGTACATGAAAAACTTCACGAACATATTTCAAATGTGCCATAATTTAAATCTTGTCTCGGCGTGAATTATGAAAAAGGGAGGGAAGTAGACGGGGTTAAGTTTTCCATTCTATATTTAGCTGTGAGTGAGTTTCCGTGTATGGTAACGTTTTGTTTGAGCCCGGAGCACTATCGATTTGCCGGTGCTGCCGCACCGCCTCGCCAGGAGACGAGCCGTTCCGCAAATTAATGCAATTGACAGTGTGTAACTAAATCTGCGCTGGAATTTTGTAGGAATCGAGTAACGATACATGATTCTGTGAGTCGATCGAATAGTTAAATCTTAATTAAAAAAAAACTGCTTTCTTTAAAAGAACATTATTTAAGTACTTCATTGATTTATTAATTGAAATACTGTTCTAACAAAGGAATAGGTAAAAGCACGACGATAACCAGTTAGTTATATATTTAGTTAGTGATACAGACTTCATAAATCTTTCATAAAACTCCAAGAAGATAAATATTGCTATATATTCCGGGAAATCACCATTATTAAAATCTTCCGCATTATTTGCGTCCATGCTGGCATAGACTACTCGTTCTGCTATACCGTCCAATATGTAATAATTGATATATAATAGTCATAAAATATATCGTAATAATACTTGTACTATGGGAACTAGATAACTGATAAAATACTTCATTACATTTTGTTATTGTAAATACATACTTATAATATATATATATACTGCCATTGTGACAGTGCACACCCAGATACAGAAAAAACATTTATCGTCATGTAAAATGTTTGTCCTGGTGGGACTCGAACCCATGCTCAACAGCTCTTAAAGCAGATATTCTACCAAATTAGTTAGCAAAGCAGTGTGATTGTTTAGAAATAAGTTATTTTTTGACTTGTGTAAGATTACTTTTGAGAAACGATTGCAATGTCGGTATCATCTAACCCATTTAATGGCTGATCGGATATAGATAAATAAATATCGTAGGGCATTACGCATAGCGCCATCTGACCCCAAATTAAGCAAAGCTTGTACTATGGAATTCAAATAACTGATAGAATACTTAAATACTTTTTTTTTGTAAATGCATACTTATTATACACCAAGGACATCCAGACAGAACAAACATTTCTTTATACCACAAACTGTTTGTCCTGGGTGGGAATCGAACCCATGCCCTTCAGCAATGAACCAACAGGGCTGTGAAATCTGTCAAAATCGCGGTAAATAATCCATCACATAAAAATTAGAATCACGCATAGAATGTTTCTTTTTGGTAACTTTGTTGGCAACTTTGTTGGCGCAACGACCCATAATGTGTCTTGACCTCCGACACTAAAAGACGGCATCTCTCTTGACCTTGAACTATGTAATTCATGCTAAGTATTGACTTTCAGCGCTTATTCAGCGAGATCTATAGTCAACTCGGCTTTCCATCTGCACTTGGGACGGCCGCTGCCCTTCTGACATTCAGGAGACCGCATTACTCCCCATTTACGTCGCGACCTTCCCCCCTTCTTTCCAGATGTCAAAACCGAGTCCTTGTGTTTTCTTCACCCATTGATTCCTTTTTGTGGTTTAAGATACTATTTTAATAAAGAAAACGAAATACATAACGTTCATGAGAAAATATAAGGTTATTAGTACTTAAGTAAATAAGAATTAAATACGAACACCGTCATTTTAATTTTCGTAATATTTTTTTTTTAAATCGTCATTGTTTATTTTTATTCTTTGACGATATTTGGAAAGTGTTTCAAAAAAATTTTTTTTTTCGTCGTCTTTTCATTCGTCGCATGGTATGTGGTAAGGTACTTTAGTACTCGGGTGGGGGTAGCTACCACCCTCAAGTTGAAAATCTGCCGCCAAGCATCTAACGGTGTATTCCGTTAGAATTATACAAGGTCACAAAAATATTTATCGATCAGAATTTCAAGTGGTTAAAGCGGGAGTCCCACAAGGGAGTATCATGGGACCTTTTATTTTTAATTATTACATCAACGACATCCCTAGTGTCACTGAGCATAGGTGCATTTTATACGCAGATGATGTTACGATTGTAATAAAATCAAAAGATAATGAACAACTCATAGTCGATACTAACAAAACACTACATGATATAATAGGGTGGTTAGATAAAAATAATTTAAAAATCAATATAGATAAAACTAATGTCATGCAATTCCAATCATATCAATTTAAAATAAACAAATTAAATATAAAATATCAAAATACACGTGTTGAACAGGTAGACTCATGTAAGTTTCTGGGTATATTCATTGACAAGAACTGTAATTGGAAGTGTCACATAGACAATGTCTGTAGTAAGCTCGACCGATTTGTATATGCAATTAGACAATTGAGACTTTCAGTTTCAAGAGAAGCCGCATTAAGTGCTTACCACGGTTACGTATCTTCAACGTTAGCATATGGTCTACTTTTGTGGGGCAACTCGGTTGACATAGGAAGGGCATTCAAAACACAAAAAAAGTGCGTGCGGGCAATCTGTGGAGCCTGGTCTATCGATAGCTGTCGGCCTATTTTCCAAAAGTTTAATATTTTGCCATTACCCTGCATGTATATTAAGCAAGTATGTATATTTGTTCAAGAACATCCCGAATATTTTGACTATCAGTCAGATAAGGTACCAAAAAATACTGTCAGAAAAATACACTACAATAAACTATATTTTCCAAAATGTAAGCTTGAGTTGTATAAGAGAAACGCTTACATAATGACAATCACAATTTATAATAAACTGCCGGCCGAAGTAAAAATGCTACCTAACAGCAAATTTAAACGTAAATTAAATTCTTGGTTATTGTATAAATGTTACTACACAATTCTAGAATACATTAATGATAAAAACATGTAATAATATATAACTTACATTATTGTACACCTCTAAAAGAGGTAATTTGTATGGAACTGTATTAATTATTACATAAGATCTTTACTACCTACATTTGACAATAAAATTTTGAATCTTTGAATCCGGTAGCCTCACTTGAGAGCCAGTTCCATTCCAGGCTAAGTGTGTTTTACCATCTTCGACCACACCTTTACTTAACATCAGGTGAGCTGTGGTCAAAACACCTAGCCTGTCAAACATAAAAAAAAAATTACAATATTTGGAATTCATTCCAAATATCATCAAACAATCAATAATTATGTTTCCTTTCATGCCGGATATTTATCAACTATGAAATTGAGTTAATTGATGTTTTAAAATCCTTCAATTTCGAATGGTACCGGTTTGGAGGCCTTAGTAACCGGTTGTAAATGTGGGTTCTGACGGCTGTATCCGTCTACTTTATCCCTGATTTTATCGATTATTACATGGATATTGTTGTTATGTATCTGCTAGCTTCTGAGAATACCGTATAAGGTAATGGATTTGTACAACAGCGGAAATAAAAGATGAATAAGGCAGTAGAACAAGTGTTTCAGTAGTTTAAGATGTTGTAAGTCATCATAATAATATTTAAAAAAAAAAATTAAGTGCTTTAAACAGCAAAAAAATAAGCATTTTTTTTGATGACATTTCTGTTGTTTTACAAACGAAATTTCGGATTAATTTTTCTACAAAACAAGAAGTCCTAAAATTATTTCGAAAACATTGTACATAATCTTCACTGAGTTAGGCAAAACATTTAAGTTCCCGATACTGTTGTTCTCTTTTGTTCTTATTACGCAATAGTTTTCATATAAGTTATTTTCCAAAATATTACGAATCACGCCGTGGACACGTAATTGCCATACCTAAACGCGAAACTGTATGCCACAGGTGGCAAACAAGCAGACGGGTTTGCATGATGGTAAGCAGTCACCTTTGCCTATTTGCCATATCAATACAAACACATCGCCGACCTTTTAAGATTCTATCAACGCGCCTTTTGAAGAACGTAATGTTATAACTTCACGGAAATATCGACAAAGGCAGATCTATTCACAATTTGCAAGCGTATGGCGAAAATAAATAGTCTGAATGTAATAGTGTGCAAGTTTCATAGATCAACTATGTGTATTGGTTTATTTTATTTGTGACTTGTAGTAATCGACCGAGGAACCGAATCACGCTTGCATTAGTTTATTTGTGGGCGCACTTTAAAAGTCGGCGGTTTTCATAAATCATCTTGCGGGAATCTTATTGAATTAAAGACGTTCTCCGCAAACTGTTCCCGCATAACCTTAACATTGTTTTTCGTTTTGCAGGTGACATCACACAGAAGGGCTATGAGAAGAAACGTACACGGCTGCTCGCTCCGTACACTGCACCGCAGCAGCCTCAGGGTAAGTTCAACTTCATCACAAACTCTATAAAATGCAATATAGCTGCTAACCCTGATGCTTTAACTAATAATAAGTTAACTTAGGCCCATAAGTACTGGCTGAAATTGATGACGACACACACGAATTTATCTTAGTTTCCAGTACTTATGAGTCGAGATCGCGACTAAATTGTCGCAGGGTCAAAAGCCAATTAATCGCCGTCGATGGTCGCTGGACAATCGCAAAACTATAGCTCGTCCTGATTCAGCAATGAGGGTCAAATGGTAAGGTCACATCGAATCTGGATCCTTGAAAAAACTAGAACGCTTGGTGCTATGAACCATCGCGTAACATGTCAATCGCAAGCTGAAACTTTATTGGTCACCTGTTCTGATGCAGAATAGATTTTAACTAGAGTCAGTTCATTGTTTACAGTTTTTTATCTCTAGAGCTAACAAATAATTTTTGTACCGGGCCGGGAGGTTGAAATTATTAAAAGTAATGAGGTCGGCCTTCAGCGACGGCTGCCGCAAAAAAACGCTAATCTAAACAGCGAACGAGGACGCTCGGCCCAACCGGCAACCATCGACTGCGACTTATTCGCTTTTAGATTTATTTAGTTTCGGTTTATTTTTAAGATTATGTTATTAATTTATTGTTTTGGTTTAGTTAGACGGTAATACACGCACACAACCACACTTTATCACGGCACTCATAGACACCATAATATACCTAGATGGCACCGCCGAAGCGATACCGCTTGTTTGCTTACGGTGTTGTTTATTGCAAATGACACAAGTCCAAACTTGACCAAAGTTTTTTTTTATCTGATAACTAATTTCATTGATAAGTAGATACAAACGATTGAACTGTTGATAAACATGAATCAATACCACGGTGCAAGTAAAAAACTAAACGGAATATGTATCGTAAAACTATGCAGTTGATTTGAAAACTGAACGAGCAATATCTATTAAAACGGTAAGTGTGACGAGGCGACACAGGCATTTCGCTGACGCGAAAAGTTCCCATTTCCCCTCGTGCGCCGTGCATCACACGTTGCTCGCCACTTATCCGCTTATGTTCGATAGGTTACACAATTCTATCTAGTAGCTGGGCGAGAAACTGACATCACGTTGAAATTCAAATTCGCACGTACAGCTTTAATTTAAATAACGCGAAAATCGGCTGACAGCGTTGTAGGTACTGAAATCGTTGCAACATACGACTATACGATAAATAACATGGTTCGTATTGATTTTACTTTACGGATAGGTTGTTACATCTCGTGGAAGTGAAGTTTTCGCATGATTTCATGTTAAAATGTTCAGTATCAATTCACAGAAGTGACGCAGCTATTTCATTAGTCATGTTTATCAGCCACTCGACATACAAAAGTCAGAGTATTGATCGGTAACGAACGCATCAGCGCAGCGGCACTTTTGATTGGATCACATCATTTTTACACAATACCGATTGAAGTAATTAATTATTTTACAAAAACAAATCTAAAAAATTTGCAGCTACGTTTTAGAACATTTTCTTTTTTAAACTCATCATAATGTGAACTTGCCTTTTACAGTAACTGATCGGTGTAATAATGTAAGGAAAGATGATTAAAGTGAAAACTCCTTCAGCCGCGTTAAACGATTTTTTTAAAGGGGCATAACTTATGTATTCGTTACCGACATGGTAATGTGATGTGTTTTAACGTTTCACTTCTGTCGGGCGTCCTCGTGACTGCCTATTTTTTTTTTGTTGATTCGGGCCAATCCTCAAATATTGTCATAAAAATGCAGTGGATTGGATATCTTATCAGGTTGTAAAAAATTATCATCTCCGAGATTGTTCGACAAACGTCTTGCAATATCAGGTTTGTTAAGAACAACATATGTATATTGTTGCTTTAGGTATTCTACCTACACGTTAAACTAAGACAAACACAATTAGCTAGAAGATACAACGAACTTGTAATTTCTAAATCTAAATAATATAAAACAAAGTCGCTGTCCGCGTCAGTCTATTTCTCCGCTTACGTTTTCGAAATGGATGTTTGCAGGGGTTTTATTGGTATTTAGATAGACATATTATTATTTTACTAAAAGTATGTATGTATATACAATAGATTCCGATTAAACTCTTGTACAAGTATAGAAATTTTATGTTTTCTTATCAAGGCACCAAATAAATGTATGAGTCAATGTTTATTTCCATTGGATATAGGCCTCTCAAAGGAAAATTGTGTGACGCTGGCTCGCTTGCGTTGGTTGCACCCTTCTTTGCTATCATGTTGCTAATGGTAATACCAATTAGCAACCCAGTACGCTGCCAGTACATTAATATGGTCTGGATTGAAGGTTAAGCCGCATTGGCCAGCCTTTGTGTATAACCCGTAGGATACGCAGAAACTCTAATCAAGGAAATGGATGCCGGGTAAATTAATTATTATTTTATTGTAGAATGTTCACATTATTAAATTTAATAAAAAAAAATTTGATGGTTTTTTGAAAATCTTCCGCCATGCACCTAACTGTGTTCTGGCAGCAGCCAGTTCCATTTCAAGCTTGGTGTGTCTACAATCTTCGACCACACCTGAACTGTGGTAAAACACATAACCTTTTAACTATGCATACAAAATCCTTACTTTTAGAAATATAGCATGTTATATTAATGGTCGTTTAAAAAAATATTTTTTTTTTGGCAAATAAATACGCGGAACATAGGAACACACAACAACATACATTGTACATACATACATACATATTATTGTTCATACATTCTTACATTGTAGTAAGATATAATGTACTACGTATAATATACATAATGTATGTGCCATTAAATTTTCAATAATGAAAATCACATACGAAGAATAAAATGCCTTTGCAAAATTTAAAAATTGTTAACTCTAGTATTGTATCAATAGAAAACAGTATTTTTCAAAAAACAGTTGAATGTTGAACGTTGAAATCGAGCTTTGCGGTATTCTAGTTGCGTGAGAAATTATTGTTTTCTCGAGAATGAAAAAAAAAGATACTGATGCGCATTGTCAGTACGTACTGATGGTAGATTAAATATTACTACTTACAATAATTGCATCTGGATTTTATCTAGATTGAATTGCAAATATGTTGCACTCACTACAGCGGATCTATAACGATTGATCACGTACTGATTTGAAAACTTTTAGAAAACTATTGGCGCTGGCATTCATCTTACATAAAAGCAAGGCACAATAAACTTGTTGATTATTCACCTTTTCGTAGATACACACAAAATCTACACAAGAAAGTTAAAATAAACAATAGGCACTTCACAATGGCCGACTGTTTTTTTTAAAGGCTCGTCGATCGATGTCTCAATTGGGTTATCTATCTGTTGGGGTATCAATCGTACTTTTGTAGCATGTTTCGTCTGTATAATTATTGGATTCATAAATTCAAACGATAACAACATGGACGTATGTAAAAATAGTACATTGCCATATTTACTAAAAAAGTAAAAACTAATTTCATGTCTTATCTATGGGATATCTGTGCTTACGTATGTGGTTCCATAGACAAGCTCCGATAGGGGTAATGCTAAACTAGATAGACATGTTCAAGTTTTTTTAATTATTATTGATTATACTTTATATATATACCAGAACATACCGTTAGAGGCTTGGCGGCAGATTTTCAACTTGAGAACCACATTGCTATGCCTCACGATGTTTTCATTCACCGACAAATCAAGCTCATTGTTGAGGTTTGAACCAACGCCCTCCGGCGTGAAGGTTAAGATTATATTGAGTGAATAAAGTTTGTCTAGGCGAGAGAATAACATTTTTTAGTATTTGTTAAAAGTAAAATTATGCTTAAAGTTATGTGACGTTTTACTATTTATTTTTGCCATCTCTTCGGATGGATGTTGAATGAACTGAAAGTGTGACGCTATCACAAGTTGTACTTAGTATAACTTGAATTGAACCTCGACGTCCTTATAATATTTTCAGCTCGTAATTGAAAAGGGGATGTCGCAGAGATTGGACATAGTTCGATCGATATTTCACACCCGAGGAGGGGCTCGAAGCTGATGTAAAATTTATCGGAGAAACCCAATTATATTTTTTTTGTGAACATTTTACTAAGGGTATGACTATGTATTGTATGTCGTTATAACTAAAAAGTATCACAGTCGCGACTCAATTCATAAGGATGAAAGACCCAAGGCTTTCATCCTTATGGAGGAAGAACGAAATCGCAGGATACCATTATTGGTCACAAGTACCAGGGTATCATACATATATAGCAAGCGTTCTTCAGTTCAATGTAGAATGAAATATAAGTGTGTTATAGCAAGAAAAAGAGAAGTTTTGTGTTTGTTAGAAAAATTATGAATGCCTAGTTTTTCCCTGGCCTATACGCCCTGATTCTTTAAGTCGTATAAAATTATTTGCCGAAAACGCGTATAACTTTTATAACGCCAGAGGTTTTTGATAGCCAGTTCCAATCCAAGCTGGGTGTGCTTTACCATCTTCGGACCAAACAGTCACTTAACATCAGGTGAGCTGTGGTCAAACAACTAGCCTGTCAACTATAAAAAATAACTTCGTTTCTTAGTTCGAGACGAGCTCTTAATCGTCACGATTTTCATTTTATCAATGTCACCTTTCCACGCGAATTTAACTTGAACCACGTCACTTCACATTAACGCAGTGCGTTACGTGCTCATATCGAATAAGGGCCCTATTTGTAAACATGTCAGTGAAACAGAAAGACACGCTATAATGTTTCAGAAAACTGACAAGTGTAACAACAATAGGATATTGATATCAGGGTTAGATTTTTTTTCCGAATCTATATGATGTGTATAATTAATACCTAGGAGTTTTGACGGGAACGCGGAAAGAGTCGTGTCGCCCCATTCTATTTTGTTCCAAAACTTGTGTTTTGTTCAGTGTTTATGCATAAAAATGGTGGTGTTTTATTCATTAAGTGCCGAGTCACAAACGCGAGTGTGGGAAAATGATATGATGTGGTGAAACATGACTTTTCGTGTTGCTTCCAAAATTCCATCGAAGCTTTACTAAAGCATGACTAAACGTGACTGATACGTACTGGACTTGACCAAGACTGAACTTTGACTATAACTACGAGGCAACTTATTTTAACATATATAAAACTTGAAAATATGAAACACTTGACACTGGCAAATGTTTAAAATGCGACGCCAAAAGTAAAGAAAAAAAATGCTACCTACTCGTAGGTTGAGTGCGTAGGGTTGAGTGTACTATGCCGGAAGCCATACTCGAATGGGTTCAATTACTCCTATTCGCTTTGTTCGGGTCTAAACTACATTTATATGACCCTGGTACCTTCATCTCTTTGTGCATCTGATGCAGATTTATGCTCTGACTGGATATTTGCGTAACTTGTAGTGTCTCGTTGCTGGCATAATTGTGTTTATTGAAACAGTCTGAACATTGAATTACAAGAAGCTTTGTTTGCCATTGTACGTAACAAATATACATACATTTTGTTTGTACGTGGAATTAGATATGTGAATATTTTATGTATAACATGGAAATATCTGATTTCTTATGTAAAGTTAGCTTAGCACGATTATCTTGAAGTATTGTTCGTAGAATTCTTGCCCATAAAATGATATTACTAATAGAGGTAATCGACGAAAACAATTGAGGTTTTTGTAGCGACGATAGCTCAGTGGATAGCGCGGTCGGTTCACACGCAGAAGGGTGTGGGTTCAAATCCAAACAATGAGCTTGAGTTGCCAATGAAGTAAAACATCGTGAGGAAACCGTAGCATGGTGGTAGTACCTGGCTGGTCTGCTACTACCCTGAAGTTGAAAATCTGCCGCCAAGTACCTAATGGTGTGTTGTGGGTGTGTCCGGCAATCTTTAGCATCTTTGACTACACACATAACATCAAGTGAACTGTTGTCTACTAGCCTAGCCAGTTAACCATAGCCCGTTCTATATATATATATAATATATGCGTCAAGAACATAATGCTATCATTATATAACCATATTGGGGGCATAATTCTCCACTTTATCAGTGAACTACTCTACAATTCCAGTTTTCGTATGTTTGGGTATTTAGTAATTGTCTTGGAAATTGCTCTAAACAATTGGAAGAGTGACAACGTTCTCGGAAATCGTTTTACTGATTTCCATAAATCATATAGTATAGAAAATCGGCCTAGCTACTTATAATCTCTGCAAAAAATCGTGCTTGAGAGTGATAAACTTATTGTCAAACTTTATTTATGAAGTAAAAAACAACAACTTTATGAATAGTATTTTATCCTATACAAAAGAAATTTAACGTGTGACACGCGCTCGCCTACAATTGATACGACTTTTTTGAATTTCTATTCAATTTTTTTTCTGTCTCTGCACATAGAAATTATACTTGAATTTCTATGTGCAGGAATTATTTCCATTGATTTTCCTAAATGTCAAATATGTACGTCATATGTAATTGCATTATTATTTCTATAAAAATTAACGTGAAACTCCATGTTTATCCTATGAAAGGAATACAATTTTGTAGTAAAGTGTTCAAAGTTGGTAGCCGTAGACCGTATCTTCGCTTAACATCAGGTGAGTTGGCGGGTCAAACGCAAGCCTATTTGTAATAAAAACAAGTCAATTTCAAATAGTCATACATTACAATATTAATAGTTTGGATTATATCAATTGTTTTACATCTGTACTTACCCATAGCGCAAATAAATGGATTATGATTAAATACAATTAAACCTATTCCCGAGCTAGTATGGAAAAAAATATCACCTATATTTTAACCTCTGTTTTGTTTTACCTTTGTATCAATATCAATAACAAAACTATATTAAGTTACACACAAGATGTAACACAAATAACATTACTGTTGTTGGCTTAGGTACGATAACATGAGTAGGCGTAGAATAGCCATAGACATAAGGTAAGATAATACCAAATGTCCATGAAGACTCGGACAGACCAGAGACAGACTGATAGGCTTTTATACGTATTGTATAGACTCATCACAAAACACAATAGAGTTTGGGACATGTAACAATAGGTAAACCGCATTATATTCCTGACGTATCGAGTGCGGGGTAAGAGGTCCGGAGCAGAACGAGGTAGGGGGCGGGAGTGTGGGGCAGGGAGCTAATGTCACGTTCGGCTATGCACTCGCGAATATTCGTCATCACTCACCTCTTGCTCCGAAGGCTATACGGTTTACCAATAACGCTACGAGCCACACGAATAAATACACCACTCTCTTAGATTCCCTTCTCACTCACATTTAAGGGAAAAAATCATGACGGGCTCCTATTCCTATATTTCTGCGGCTATAAAAAAGGATTAAGAATTGTGGCTCGTTTGCGCAGTTTAAAACTACAACTCGCTACATAGTCTTTGTGGAGTGAAAAAGCACGGTGCCGACACCGCGTATCGATTGCCCACCTCTCCAGTTTTCGGGTCTGCATTGCGCCACCTGATAACAAGTGCGTTATCACAAGCCGAGGTCGACGATCCCGCGTGATAACCCCGAGCAGTGTTTAGACTCGTAAACTACAACCGGTTTGTAGAACGCACGGACGCTCCTAACGCCTAGGGTTTACGGAAACGCGTATTTCGAAATCAACTATGCAAAAAAATCACTATTTTTAATTAACAAAAGGGACTTACGTAATAATTAGATGGCTGTTGGTCGTATAAGTTCGTATAGGGTGAGTGGCTAGTCCTAGTGTCAAGGTTAATACGCCGCCTGAAGGCATCCGACATGGCATGGTGGTTGTTACAGCTATACAGACCAACAATTTAACTTGTCATCAGACCGAGGGTAACGTTCAAAAAGAGTTGCCACTCACAGTCACCGAAGACTGATCTTGCCATCTTCACGGTCACCCATCCGGCCATGTGACCGGGTGACCGTAAATGGCAACTCTATTTGAGCGTTACTGTAGGTATAATGACTAGTCAAACAAGCTCAATGAAGCAAATTATAAAAAATATTCGCAAGTTTTTTTTATTATAGCCTGTTAAACTAGGAATGGTGTAAAGAACTCTTAACGATACCTCATACATCCAAATCTGTTTAAGTATGTAAATGTTATAGTGGAATCAAGGAATTCACATGCGGGGACCCTGAAAACATTACACTCCTTTTTTGGACAGTCGTGTAATTATAGATCCCGGACCGTCCGAAGTTTAACGTCGGTGATCGTGTGAGAATATTTAGTCAAGCTATGCCGCGAACCCTGACATAAGTGCTGGCTTACTATCTATACTTGTATAATTAATAATCAGATAAAAAAAAATCGCAAAACAATAAATCAATTGGTAAATTTTAAAAATGTTGACGTATCTTCTTTTTCTATGAAACGATTATGCTCACAAAGCATAGGAAAAAATTGCTAAGCTCATACGAATCATACTCAGAATATGAGAGCTATCATGTCTGTTTGAAGTTCGTTTTACAATGTTTCTTAGAACCATATGATTAGAGCAGCAAAAATCAGCTGATAACTTATCTAATGACGATACGCTTTAGTGCATTGACATAAACCGAAAGTGACTGTTTCCTACCTCCACGATAAGGTAGAAATATTGCAAATACATAATATAAAGTTGAGTTTTGTTTGATTGATTAAAAACTAGCGTCTTGCCCCGGCTTCGCATGGGTACAACTTATTTTGGCGATTTGATCACAAAACATTGAATTACTCTACTTCATCAAAACTTTAAACAACGTAATTTGATACCTTAATTTATAGTCATTTTTGTAGAGATCTATAATTTAACAAAAAAATACATCCCATGCTGTCTCGATTATGTAGCTTTATACAATTGAAATATTTTTTAAAGTGGGTTTTGAGTTTATCCCGTGCAAACAAACATATAAAAAAATCAAATCTTTTCTTTTTATAATATTAAATTTGATAACGATCTAATATAAAATGTAATATGTATAATTGTATAAGTATACTATACATACATACATGTATATGGAACAAATAATTTAAAGTTTTTTATAGGGATCAAAAGGGGATGCTGAGCTCTTTTCTCGCAAAGCGAGTGTTAGTATCGTTTTTTTTTTGTTTCTAGGTATATATCAAATCTCACAATAAAATGTTTATAACTTCCTTACTTTTACGATATTTCTTTATTCTGTGCCATTGTTCGTATTGTCCGCTTTTTATGGGACATTAATAAAGGCCAACTAGAGTGCATCTACACTCTAGTTGGCCTTTATATAAAGTAACGTATATTGCCGAAAGTGTAGGCCTTACATACCTACAAGTTAAACTGCGAGTGTTTAGTTATAGCAAATGTACTCGACAGTGGTGATATAATAAATTACAGGGGAAAATCAACCACAATAGCTTTACTACAGTACAATTTACGACGTACACGTACAATCACCCTTTATATTGTCAATTACTGGTTTTACTTCCACTCCTGTCAGCGGGCGTCGACTTTTTCTTTCTTCTCTGTCGTACGTGATACCTAAGAGTGAGACCTGGCGGAGTCTAGTCGCGACTGAAGCCACACAACTGTTTCAATATTCAAGCGCAGGGTTGGAAAACCTTAAGGGCTTTTGACCTTTCAATAACTAAGCCGTTTATTTAATTAAAAAATGTTTCCCGTAGTATTTAACGGTGGCAGAAATATGATTTATTTCACAATAAAAAACTTTGTGCAATGGGCACACCGCTGCGCAGCAGTACGTTGCGCAGCCGCGGTATGTTTTTTAATAGTCACATAGAACTATGATATTGGACAGTTTGGTTATTATCATTTTTAATATACCTAATAAATGATTAGTTTACGGTTTCTGCGCACGCGTTCTTTACCCGTTTAATAACTTTCAATACTCTTGGTTAATTCAAATACGCACCGTTTATTACATTTGTGTAACAGATTCTTACACGTTATAGTTTAATTTCGGAATTATACTTAATTCTATATTAACATTTTACATGATATTATTTTTTACAGTAAAATTGACTAAATTACAATTTTTGTCACCGATAACATAAAAAATGTCAAAACACTAAATTAAATTAAAGCTTAATTTTACTATTTATTACACATAATTATATTCAATGCCATTGGTCCTCTCCTCATGGGAGAGCATTACAAGCTGCCCCTGAATTGCTAGGGAACAATATACAACACTAAATAAAAACACGTACATACATATCACTGCAGTTGTACAATTATTGACATTTTACCATATCATAAAACTTAGTTTTCATGAAAGCGTTAAATGGCGGTGGTCAGTGCCGAACCGTGAACGTCCTATTGGTAAACCGTAAACTTACTCGAAATTTTAATAACCATAGTTTTCATAACCATAACTTGTAATAATGATCCAACTTGTTTTTATGCTGCATTTAATTGAGCTCAGAGTCATAGATAAATTAAGTACTAGGAGTTCTGTAATATATATAATCTTCAAGATATCAGTGATCAAGTTGAAAGGGTTATATATACATATGATAAGTGAATAACTTAGTAATGATTGTTAGTTGGTTGCTATGTCACACATTATTAGGTGCAATGAAAACTAATTGTTTGAATATTGATAATGACGAACCAGCTTGTGCACCCAAAACACATTACGTAAACAAGCATTACACAATTTTACAAATTTACACTGGCATTTTGTAGAAGTAAAGTTTTTGGATTTGTTTATAAAAGAGATAACTCCCGAAGGACACATTCCGTACTAATATTATATTAAGAAAAGAAAAAAAAACTACTTTATCCCTAAACAACATGAGTTACGTTTTGTTTCTAGCACAAGTTAAACATCGGAGAAATCTTGTTTTAAAATCAGTTCTTATTTTTTATTGTTTTGTTTACTTATTATTTTTTGCCGTAGTGAAAAAATGCATTTTCGCTTTTTCGTTTGCATTGCTTACGCTAGTAGCTAACTTTAAATGCGTTAAGGTATTTGAGCTGTCTTGAAATGCCGTGTAAATCGATGATAATAATCCATTGAAAATGACATGGCATTTCTGATATTTTTTCTTATACTTAAGACATTAGGCTAAAGCAGCCTTGTGTTTACTTGTGTGCTAAATTTATGCATTTCTATCATAGCCTGATCGTAAAATTGCCTTACTAATAAGTGCACATGCTTAGAGCGATTTGGCCACTTCACGAACTCCATTTTGTAAAAAGACTGGGCAGAAATGCTGTCACGATGTGGATAATTTTACGGCTGAGCTAAGGTAGACGTACTTCGTATTACCTATTGATCGCAATAGGAAAAGGTTCTATTCGATATCTACTTTTAGTAGATTAGTCTATATTTAGTAGTGTTTTCGGAATCCATCGATAATATTCCGATTGAGCTTAAAGTAGGGGGGCTGGCTTCCTCGCTAATTAAGGGAAGGCTACTTCGAAACGGGAACATGTTAATGAAATAGCTGCAACATAGTTCATACATGTATATTTTTAGGTATAGTAATATTTGATTTACTCATTGGAACACCGAGATTAAAAGCATCGCGTCCCACGATCGCTTTATTTCATGTTCCTCATGGACCAACAGACTCTGAAAACAATAAGTTTTATAAAATAGTTTTCTAGCCTTCAAACCGTGTGGTGACAAATGTGTTAAAGAACAGGTAACTGTCTTATTCTTATTATTTTTAGTTCAGCATGGTGTTTAAGTTAATAATAGCTTTTGTCGCGATTAGTTTTCGCGCAACGCTTCGTGGCGATTGTGGAATTTTATAGCGTAGATTGGCTTATAGTACGTTTGTGAATATGTGGAATGTTCCGGACGCAGCGGGCAGCCAACCGACGCGCGGGCCCCGAGGCGAGTCCAGCGGTGGGCGTCGAGATACGAGGAACCGACGCACGCACCGGCGCGTCACCCACAATGAGAAAAGATACCATTCAGGTATCCTAACGGGACAACCTTTGGTAGTTGCCACTTTCACACTACACTCGTCGACCAAATCATATACATTACGTATAAACTTATTGCATGTGCAATCTTACATAGGTAATGCCATAGGTAAACACAAAACGTTTCTTAAATCTATTCGCTACGAAGTTGAAGTGGTGAAAGTAAATCGGCAATAATTACGATTATTATCGCACATAAGAAATATTTTTCCTTGCTGATCATAGAGACCATTTACCTTAACAACCTTATTGTGAGCAATATTCGCCTAAGAAGAAAAATGTATTTTTTTGTCTATTCATCCTTAATCACGGAACCCCTATGGCCCTTCCACGAATCCTCAATACTCTACGTAACACTAGGAGACGTCGTTCTCTGTGATTGTATTTATTTATTCGACTATAGGCATTCCTAATAATTCCTATTCCTAATTGCCTATTGCGCATAACGGTATAGTAGGAACTTTAATCTGAAGCAGGAAGCTGTTACAAGGGAAGTATTGGCGGGAACGCATAAAAATCGTATCGCCTTTATTTTCCAAAACTTAGGTTTTTTTTTTAACCAGAAGGTTCTCAATTCGACTGTTTTTTTATTTTTTATTTATATTACGCTAGCATTCCGCCAATTATGAATAAATTTTGAGTGATATTTTTTTGCTTGGTACATCAGAGGTGGTTCCCATGTATAAATTTTATCGAAATCTATCGAGCGATTTTTAAAAACTAACAAAAATCTGAAAATTATATATATCGAAGATATTTTCGTTTACTCCGAAACCTCGCTGTTTCATTGGAGCAGTGCGTTTAATTGGAATAAGGGTCATGGAGTCGGTCTTTTTTTAAAAATTGGAAATTTATATACATTGAGTATATTATAATAATTATACGCACAAGTTTCAGCAAATTATACATAAGTGGTGAAACAAGTCTATCCGTGTTGTTTACAAAAGTACTAGTAGGTAATGATACCATTGCTTAGGGCAAGGACTGGATTTGACCGTGACTTACTTTATGTATGACTAAGATTACTTATACTTGATTTTTTAATATTCGCTTGAAAATATGACGCTGGTAGAATGCACTAAGTGCAGTACAAAAAATATAAAAAAGAATAAGGGAATAAAAGTCGATGTGGCTCCATCCTCATTGTGACAGGGGTCTTTTAGATAACTGATCAAGTTAAACGACGAACAATTTTGACGTCTTTGTATGAGGAATTGCGAGTGGTATTTTCAATTGAGAGCTGGCGTGGGTTAAACTACGTATTAAGTTGTGATTCTAGGTGACTCGTTATTTATAATCGTAACCATTTAGTAATTTTAGAATCCATCGTCATCCAAATAGCCTAAATAGGTGAGCATCAAATTTTTTTTCGGACTCTGAAAAATATGGCGTTGACAACCCTGTTGGCTCATTGGTAGTATGTGTGCTTCAAGAGCTGTAGGGCGTGGGTTCGATTCCCACACAGGACAAACATCTTGTGGTATAAACAAATGTTTGTTCTGTCTCTGGATGTTTTAGTAAGTAAATGAAGTATTCTATCAGTTATCTGATTCCTATAGTACAAGCTTTACTTAGTTTGAAGTCAGATGGCGCTGTGTGTAATTTCCTACGATTTATTTGTAACGGAGGTTTATCATATGGTGCATCTCTATTTTATTATGGTTGACAGTTCCAACCAATCATCAGCTACGATCATCTCTAATACGAAATTATGTTATAACAATTTTTGTTGTAAAATTACATGTATCTTTGGTTTAAATACGTAGGTTTGTTTTGAATGAGGTCTGATTGAATTGGCCTAATATATGTTAACTTTAGTCTAGACGTCTAGCGCAGTTGTAATCTAACTCTTGGCCACAATCAATATAAGTATTCCTAAAACGTGTTAATGTTTATTATTCGGTCGAGGTATATGACCTGCCTCAAAGGAATTCTTAATTAGTCTTGCTGGCTTGTCTCCAAATACATACATAACATTTTTGTTCTCGTCTTTAAAATTAAACTTGCAAAACTTTAGATTTGCATTTTATATAAGTGATATTGACGGTTTATCCAAGGTATACTAAAAATACTATTAAAGCAATGTGAAGATTCTTTGTCGTGTTCCTACTTACCATCAATTTTACTATCTAATCGTATGTTAGAGCTAATATGTCGCTCGAAGATGTCGGTTGTCGTTGTTAAATTATAAAACAAACAATCGTAACTGTCAACGTTTAATCCAAACAGCGTTAGCGTTCAAGTTTGAAATGCCACAAGTGGTTAGACATTTAAAGATCTTGTAGAAACATCCAGTCACTGTGTTCCGGTTTGAAGGGTACTGCAGCTAGCGTAATGTGACAAACTATCAAAGGTTTCAAAGTAATACACGCCAAAGCAGAGATACCCTGGACTTTGTTTTTAACCCCCGACGTAAAAACAACGTATGTGGCATCGTAGCTCCCGAACGGATAAACCGATTTTGATTTAGTTTGAAAGGTGAGTTAGTCGGGAGTGTTCTTAGCTATGTTTAATGAAAATCGGTCCAAGATGGCTGTCGCCACAAAATGGCGGCTTGACTAGTAGAATACTATACTATACACAAATATACACATGTCGGGGGGTTTTTAAATTTTAAATTTATGTTACTCAAAGTTCTGTGTATCGCTGTAATAGTAATGGACATGCGTTATCTCTTACCATCAGAACGTATCGTTCGTCATTAGATACCAACTATGGCACAAAAAAGTCAAATATCAAACACAGTGAAACTAAGTAGCAACCGGTGATATATAACTGAAACTTTCTTTGTTCCAGCTTCCAATACTATGAATCCTGCTCCTCGTAAAGAAATTAAGTCCGGCCTTTGCTTTCTCCTCTCCTTTCCTTTTTTATAAATAAATGAATAATTAGTATGTACATTTCAGTTCTATTATAGTTTTAGTGAATATAAAAATACAATGTACCTATTTGCTTGTTCTGATTTCATAAGCAACATGTAGCATTCAATATGTTTCGTTGAACTAGAAGTAGAACATCCATAAACCTAAATCAGTCATTGTTATCAGATAAACCTGTAATGGCAAGCAACTATTTGTTCACTTTGTAGGTACATGTCGTTGTCTGATAGAAGACTTGGTCACAAAACGAAAAGGCCGGTTGATTTTAAAATGTTCAATTTCATGATTACTAAATATAATTGTTACCATCGCGATACCTTTGGATTTATGTATTATTTATTGGAAGAATAAATTAGTTAATAAATTAGTAAATAAAAACAAACAAATAGGACAACATTTTTGACATCCGAAGCTGGTAAAATTATATCATTCATTTGATTATATGCCAATAAATTATTATTATCATCCGTAATTTTCTTAAAACACGTGTAAATAAACAGCGTCATTAGACATTTTCTACGATTGACTGTTAATATTGTATGATTCTATAAATCAAGGAAACGCCATACGTGTCGAAACTCATTTATTTATCGAGTCTGACGGCCCTCCGGCACATAGCGGAGAACTGGACAGCTGTCATTTATTTGAAATGAAAATATCGTTTGGTAAAATAACCGGCCATTTTATAATGCGGCCAGTTTCCTGATCGAGCTACGACGTCGACGTGAGCGGCTTCGCTATCGCTCTATTCGTTTTTGTTGTAAAAGCTTCTCTCATATCAAATAGTTCTTTTATCACTGATGTTAGAACCTTAAAACATGAAAGTTAAAACTTTAACAATCCTATGATTACAGTTGCTCAAGAGAATATAATAGTTTGCGCGGGGCAATGCTCTACCTGCCTTGTTCGTGGCCTAGAAGAAATTGTGATTACCGCATACGAGCACATATGTGCCTGGGGCTACAGGCGTTGCGCCATGTTTAATCTTCGCTTGCCCGACTAGATGTACGGCTATAAAAAGAATAGTAATAAACCGAGAACAGAGTGCTTCTGTGCATGCATTGCTATGCTGGAGATTACGTCTAGTCTTTGTCCTCTGATTCTCTGTCAAAGATTCCAAACCTCTACCCATCAACATCATTTCTACAGCGCAATATTACCCAAAAATGTTTTTCTTTATTGGGAGGGAAAGAGGCCTTTGCTCAGCAGTGGGACAAAGTGGGCTAAAATAATAATAATAATAGTTCGGAGTGCCCTGTTAGCACGTTTATTAGTATGCTTTTTGAGCTGTAGGGTATGGTTTCGATTACCACTCAGGGCAAATATCTATATAACAAACATAGATGTTTGTTCTATGTCTAGGTGTTCTAAATATTTTGTTTACTTGGTGGTAGATTTCCTTAGCAGGAAGTCTAGATAGGTACCACCACAGTACCAGATATTCTGCCGCTTAGCAATAGAGTGTAAACATTATTGTGTTCCAGTTTGAAGGGCACTGCAGCTAGCTCAACTGGGCAGTTGAGACTAACCATCGAATGTCTCAAATTAATGAGCGCCAAAGCAGCGACGCCCCGGACTTTGTTTACTCAAAGTTCTGTGTATTGTTAAAATGGTCATGGACATGCATTATCTCTTACCATCAAAAGAGCGTATCGTTCGTCTCATTACTTTTACATAAAAAAAAAAAATTGTTTGAGTATATTTTTTTACAAAGAGTATATACAAATATAGTATGTATATACTTGGAGCGAGATAGTATTGTGTGAAATATCCAAAGATTAGTTTTTTATTAAGCAAACACTTGACTCTGATGGGAACTCACTTAGATTTTTTATTTATTTATTATTGTGAAATCTGCTATACTAAAATGTATAAAAACGTTGTCGGATACTTATTACGGGCCAAAAGGTAAGTCCGTGAAAAGACAGACGGACGGCCTAATATTCACTTTACGTGACATTTTGCGTGGGTTTGACTAAAATTTCGCCGTTGAAGATGTACACACTGTTATGTGCCTGAAAGCTAATTGTTATACCGTAATAATTTTTATATGCACGCAATTTTACGGTTTAATTTTATAGCTTTTCAGTATAGATCGTTTGTGGGTACGTCACGGCGCACACTGGTTAAAAATATACTTTACAGTAGTTTATTCTCAATGCTCACGCGACTACAATACTGAGAATTATATGTAGTTTAAAAAATAAATAAAGCACAGTTCTCTATAACAGATTTAGTGGCAAGCTGATCCAGAGTAATTAGCTTCCTTCTAGGTAAACGTGATTTAGTTTGACCGCACCCTTACTTAACAGAACAGAACGCGAGCCTATTCTGCAATAAGAGCCACCTCCATCTTCAAATCTTCATTACTAGACAAAACGGTCATGGTTATGGTAATACAAATTTTAGTATCCAAATTTGTTGAACATTCTAGAATCCTTTCAAGTATTTCATGAGATTGATTCCTATGTGCATACAAAAAACTGTTCTTTTGTTTTTTTCTTCTTTAAAAACAATTATAGATACAAATATTATATTAACTAAATATGTATATGTAGGTATATATAAACAACAAAGTGATCCTATAGCAGTTCGGTTTTTTTTCTTTTGAGTTACGGAACCCTAAAAAACATTGTAGTTACTATGTGACAATCTTTGGAACTTGATGGACTTATCCGTCAAAAGATATAGACGCTCGTGTTATAAGAATAAAACATCCAATAAAAAGTATGAACAAAAATATGTCAGAGTAATTGCTTGTGACTAATGCATAAAGAAAACGAAAATGACGCGCTTGACCAAGTCTATTGGATGTTTTCGGTCCATCACTTGTTTTGTTCTTAGCTCAGTGTGTTAGTGGGGCACCAGCAAAGCAGGTGCTTTTGTGACATCACTCCATCCCACGTTGTCTGCGGCAAATAGTTTTTTTACTCTGTAAAGTCTTTGACCACACACTGCCTGATGTTAAGCTGTAGTGCGGTCTAGGATGGATCACGTTTACCTAACTAAAATCATGAAGTAATTATTCTGATTTCAACTTTATAATAATGCTGACAAACTATTAAAAAAATATATCCCATCACAGAAAAGCTCGGTTCACTGATTGCTGTAATTGATTTATTAGTTACTACAATCAGTATCAATTATCAGCAATAATTTATATTGACCATTGAAGATAGTCAAGATAAACTATCTCACGATCTCTTTTGCTTTACCTACAAGGGCTCACTGGAAGACCAGCGCTGGTCATACCACTGATTATGACCAGCATTATGCTAAGGTGAACACCTATTTTGTAACCGTCTGTCTCTATTTGTTTTCTTTCTTTCAGGGTTAGGGTACAATTAAATTAATTAAATAAGTTATCCTGTTAATTATTATAGGTTTTAATGTCCTAATTAAACTTATATTTTGTTTACTTATGGTAAGACTTTTTGTATTATTTTTTTGACTCTTTTATAAGTTGAGTTTTCCATTCTGGGTTGCCTGGAAAAGATCGCTCTTAGCGATAAGGCCGCCACTTGTGGTACTAGCTCTATACTTTTATTTTTGTTATTGGTATGTACAATAAAGAGTTTCTATCTATCTAAAGTCGCTTCTATTGATATGGTTTGCACTATACAAAATATAAATACGGATTAAATTTTTAAACTGCACCTGTTCCGACTGCATTAATATTAATTTTAAAATTTCTCGCGGTTTGATCGTGCATTGTGCAAGTTGCAACTGCGGTTAGTTTATATCTAAAGAAAAGATGACACATGTCATACATGTGAAAATGGTAGCTTTCCAATATACTCTCACTGGATTACCACCATTAGGGTTTTTTGTGGCAGATATTGATGGAAACGTACAATTTGCAATTGCGTCACAGTCTACATGAAAATTTACTGCTAGTCTGGTTTTTGTGCGTGCGTATGCATTGCGCATTACAACCTGGCACTGTAATTGAATGCTACTGATTGACGATTGAATAACTTGCAGATGTGTAATAAAGGGTCCCCTTTTGTAGATTGTGGAATTTGCAGTTCTTGTGAATGATCCCCGACAGATACAATCTGGGTGCTTCAACTCGTGAGTGAATCGCCGAGATGGCGGTCAAAAGCATTATCATTTATTAGTATGAAAAAATAATAAATTAATGTCGCTTTTAAATTGATTCTTTATTTGAAATTAACCTTATGTTGACACTGAAAACTACCTACAGACGAAATTGTATTTTTGTCCGTATCACACAGTCAGTCCACACCGAGTCGTTACGCTTAAAACCATTTGTTCAGAAAGGAATTAGTTGTATGCTAACCATAAATAAAAATGTTTCATAAGCTTTTTCTGCAATTGATTCCCCGTTTATTTCCAGATATTTCGAGATGCTGATACGATTTATATGTCACTCACATGCTTTTAATTTTAAACACAAAAATGTAGATGACATGTATGTAAAATATTCTGCGACTCGTTCTTAATATAATTAAAATAGTTGTGTGCAGTACTACGGTTACCTATATCGGAGTCGCATTCGTTCCCTCTATACCTACGAGTGTAATATTCACTTGTAGATGAATCTCGAGTAGATTGATCGATGCTACCAACGACACATAGTGGCGTGTGATGCATTACATCAATAGTTATAAAAATTTGTTATATCCATACCGAGAATCCAAGGTAAAAATATCGTTTGAAACGACGGACGATTCATCAAAAATAATGTAAACAAAATGCAGAATTCGAGCTTGTTGGAATTGGTTTGGTCTGCAGCGTTATCCGCGAAGTCAATAAAACCTACGCACTTATAGTTTTCGAGCTAACAGTAAAGGATTAAGTCAGAATTGTTCTTCTTTTTCATTTCATAAAAAGTGCACAGCCATGTTAGAATACAGACTAAATAAGTACTAAAGTAACTTAATACTAATTTTGTCTTACTTAGGCTTGCAATATAGGAGATAAGATACCACTTCGAGGATCAACATTTCCCCTTACAACAGATAGAGAGGCTGTATTCTGAGAACTCGCCGCCAGAGCCAAGACTACGATCTTGCCTAAAAACAAACACAATAATATTAGTGCAGATTGGTTAACAGCTATGAATAACTCGAGTAACTTGATGTGAAATTATGAATAAAACGATGTGTACTGTATATTTATATATATCATGTTAAGGGCTTTCGGCCATGCATTTGTATGTACTATACTAAAATTGTTAGTGTAGGTGTACTTATTTTCACGGACGACAACGACAAAGAAAGGAATCAAAGTAAAAAAAAAAAAATGTATCAAACGATAGTAACTTTATATTTTAGTAACTCAACAAGCACTTTATATATTTAAAAAAATATTCACATTGAGTTATTTTACGTGTTCAAATATTTAAAAATCTTGTAAGAGAGATAAGTTTTAATTGACAAAATTTAAGTTTTCTACATTGTCTATGGCATAAGTAGATGTTGTAAATATTTTTTCCACGACAGCAAACAAGGTCAATTCAATTTCAATAAATTGTATTTTTCTTTTTTATTTTATAACATAACGGTTTTTGACAACTTAGATAACATTTTTATTTTGATTAGCGAAATTGGTTTACACCCCAAAGGGTGCGAGTTCAAAATCTAACATTGGGCTTGAGCTGCCAGTGAAGGAAAATATCCTAAGGGGACCATGCGTGGTGGTATTTTTATAGTAGGTACACAACTTGCTAGCTACCATCCTCAAATGAAAATCTGCCGCCAAGCACCTAACGGTGTGTTCCGGCAGGCTCACTCGAGAGCCAGTTCCATTCCAGGCTAGGTGTGCTTTACCATCTTCGACCACACCACCACTTAACATCAGGTGAGTTGTTGTCAGCTCCAACTGGAGCTACTATGCCAGCGGCCCAGAGCCTCGCTCCGGTACTTCAAGGAGCTGGGTTGGCTCGGGTAGACGCTGGCAGGGGGAAATGCACAATACACCCCAAGCGAGACGTCAGTGCAGGACTCATCGTCCTCACATTGAACACAGTCAACAAAAAAAAAAACGAAGTGTTGAAATATGTGAACAAATATTCAGTTACAGTTTTTGTTTGGGCCTGTTCCATATACGTATATCTGTGTGTAGTGGAGATATATTTTTATTTGTAGGCTATCTAGGTCGGTAATTAATTTTCTTACTCTATTCGTAAACTGATCGACACAAAAAGGTGGCAACTACCAACGTTCACGGCCCTTTTGGCCTTGGAATTTATTGAATCACGTAGCTACTCTTATTTTTTGTAGCGTTTCATTTATAATTGTATATTAGTCATGATGTGGAATTATTTTATTTAGGCTTAATTTTCGACTTACATATGAAATGATAGAATCGTGGTTTGTTATTTGATTTAAGTAGTACAATTTATGTATTTATCTGTAGGTACTTTTTATCTAAAATAGAGCCGTGTTTATGTGGTTTGTCGCGAGTGATTTGTAAAAATTAAATAACGCATCCGTATGGATTTGTAAATAGTTAACTATATACGTATATTGTATATATGTATTAGGCACAGCTGCAGCAATGTATAAGCCTTTTTGCACCTAGTGAAGTAGTGCTTGGTATAAACGTATGTAGTTGCATAGATATATAACGTGCACGTCTTGATAGCTGTATGCACTGTGATTAAAACTCGTGGTTTTGTCGGTGACTTTTTGTTTCACTCTTCCCATTGATGGGGATAACGAGAAGAATCTCAAGCCGTAGTCATCTTTCCTTTGATGTATTGAGAGTGTGATATTTGTTTTCCTTATGTACTTGTATACCTTTATGGGGATAACGAAAAATCATAATACAATATTTCCGTTGTCAAAGCCAATATGCCTTTTTTCCTTGATTGCGTGTCTTTCGCAGCCAACTAGTTTAATTAGCTTTTCAGTGAACATCCTAGCTAGTCTTTTAACTAAACGGCGCCGTCCAACTAGCGCCCTGAATGATAAAATCAACCATTCAATTAAACAGCTAGGCAAATAGATAGGATCGGAAACTACCTGCCTAGCTACTACTCGTTCTAAGTCAGTAACGTGTTTTATATTCTGGGTTGACTGGAAGGGATCGGTATAAGATATAAGATCACCACTTGTGACCTCGTAAAGTTGTTGTGTTTTCAGTACATTTTTATATTGGTGCACAGTAAAGAGTTTCTGTCTATATATATCTAACCCAGTCATTTAATTTTGCTCAATATTTTGCCACTTTGCCCTGAAACTCATACTGTCACAAGCGGCTATATTTCTATTGATTCTCACAGATTGAATGCATTTACGCAGAAAAATAGTACTACTAGTTTCTTTAAAATTCAAACGTCTCAAACACTGAATTTTAAAAAATCGACAGCATCAAGGTTGGTTTATTTTGTTTTTTTCGTAATCTTTTGTTTGTTTAATGGTGATTTGTTTAGTAACTTAACAACGAAGAGCAAGCAATTATTGCCATTGATGTAATCTAAAAGCTCGGACATCGGAAATAATCGTAGAGTCTATAAACGAAATGAAAAAGCTCAGATGAGTTCTGGACAGCAAAGGACAGCTATGAACTATTACTGAATGAGGAAATATAATGTCATAACAACTGCAAATAAATACTAGGTATTTAATTTTTAGTAGTATTTTTTCACCACAAAAGTCACCAACGCAGCTCAGCGTATTAGTAAGTGGCAGTGGGCTGGTCATAATTGCCGCAGAACCGACAACCGCTGGGGTAGACGTGGGGTAGACGAAGACCGCATATCGGTATACGTAGTGTAGGACGCCCTGAGATTAGACGTCTGGCGGTGGATGGAAGCGAAAAGTCGGAGATCAGGCTGAGTAGCGTGTCCTGGGAGAGACCTATGCCTAGCAGTGGACTATGCTAAGTTGGTGATGATGAACAGTATTTTGATGTCCTTTCTCATAAATTCTGCGGGTGATAAACGATGTTTATTGTTGTTTATTTTATTTTATTGACCGACTTATGTCAGATATTACATATGATTACCTCTTTCTTTTCGTCACATACAGTAACCTTATTGTATGTTTGGTCTAAACATCAGCCAGCAAGCTCACTAAATGTTTTATAAGACGCATCGGCTGATCGGCATCTGCTTCGTTTAGTGAAAAGACTGTTAATTGAAAGGTCAATTTTAGTCAAGTTGGTTGCGACATTTCTACTGTTTGTTTATATTTTGAAAAGAAAATTTAATGCTAATTTCAAGCTAGCTGTTTACGACATTTCTACAGTGAGCAAATATTTTGTAAAGAAAATTTAATGCTAATTCAACAATGGTTTATGAAACAAAGGTAGGCAAATAAAAAGGAAACTTCGCATTAATTAAATTACGTTTTTTCAGGTTTTAAATGTTGAATAGCTTTGAAATGAATTTAACCAAACAATAAGTTTTATATAATTCATTGCTTGTGCAAAGTTGAAAACGTTTAAAGGTTTCCCTGGTTCCCCTAAAATATGAGGGTCGTAATTGTCGTAAACAATATAAACAATATTGATATTTTTAGCACTGTAGGATAGGTTTAGTAATCTAGCCTGTGTTTTGCGAATAACGGTTTAAATAAAACATAGCCTAAATATATTCGAATAGTGTTCTTCTATTGGTTGAAAACACCCAAAATTCTATAAATCCCTTTATACTTTAGTCTACGAGCGATACATCCCACTTTTTTACGAATAGGTGACTAAGTGCAATTTTCAAACAAGTTCGTTTTCGTTGGTCGAATTACAGGTAAATAGGACAGGATACATACAAGATCTCATAATCTTCAAGCAATGTTCGCGTCTGCTTGAATCTGAATCTCGATTTTTAGTAAAGGCGTATTTGATTTAATGTATTCATGCTGTATAATAGACCAATCAGCGTAATGGCTTCTAATTTAAATGTCTTTCACTTGTTGGTAAATCTCCTTAGCAGGAGGTCGCCTAGGTACGTACCACCTACCACCGGAGTACCAGATATTTTGCCGCCAAACAGTAGTAAACATTACTGTGTTCTGGTTTGAAGGGTAATACAGCCGCTACCGAAATTACAGGACTTTTGAGACTAACCTTCTAATGTCTCAAAGTAATGAGTGCCAAAGCAGCGATACACTGGACTTTGTTTGGCTACGCACATTTCTGTGTATCGCTGCATTGGTCATGGACATGCGTTATTTCTTACCATCACTAGAGCGTCTCGTTGATCTCGATACTTTTACAAAAAAAAAAATCTATTCATTTACATTCCAGCTTAGGTTATTATTGTAGTAATGCATTGCGGTCGTACGACCGGGAGACGTCGAATGCAAGTGTTTCGCAAGAAACTCCCAGCAGGTCAGTAGGTTGCTTTGTGTAAACCAAGAGTACGTTACGTGGAAACTGTCGGTGACGAGATTCGTCACGGGATTAATGACCATTCTTAACTCTACGGAATATATGTATAATTGTATATGTACAAACGAGTAGACAATTGTCAGAGTGGCGTAGTCGAGTGTAAGCTCTCAATCATCACGACTTTTTAAAAAACCACTATCATTCGTTGATAATTTCTTTTCACTTTAAAAAACTGATAGTTCATAGTACTTTTAAGAGAGTGCGCTGTAAGCAAAGGTGTCGCAAAAACACACAGTCACAGAAACAATTTATTTTTAAAATGACACTCCTGCTTGTAAGTTGATATTTTAATTCATTATGTAAAGATTGCTCTGTTATATCTTCCTTGTGAGACTTGTGTAGTGTGTTCGATTGTAACGAATGAACGTAGGTACATTTTTAGAGAAATCATTTTCCCTGTAATATCTTCGCAGCAAATCATAATAATATTATAAGTAGCCCGCTGGATTAATAGGGCTAGTCAAATCATTGTGTTGTGTAATATTAAATACGTCTGTTTTGAGGCTATATTTTTCGTGATATTAGCAATAATAGAGTTAAACTCGTTATAGAACAATACAAAGACGAATCAAAGATATGTATACATCTGCTACGAATGTTTTTTTTTAATTTAAAGCTTCGAAATGCCTTAAATATTTTCTGTATGCATGTAAAATCATTTTGTTTGATTTATTAATAGTTGCTATATTTACTGCATAAACAAAAATTATTATCAGCACATTATTTGAATGGTGACTAAATAAACGATATATATAAATGTACTACCTCAAAAGGTTATCTAACTATTTACAAACAAGCAAGCATTTAGCGAGACATCCAAGTGATGAGATAGCTTTCCATTTCGCCGAACCCAATAACTGGTAGGTATTTAGGCCAACAATAAGTACACCGGAAACAGACATCCGGTAAGGTTAATAATCACGTATAGATTAGATTATAATCGGTTTTGGTATAGCAACAAATGAAGCTATAATTTGAGCACTACTAGTGTTAAAATTGAATGAAGGGTCAAAGGACATTTCTAGTCCATAAATACGAGTCACGGTATTGACATTTGGCACCAGAAGTGGGTATGTGGACGGAAGCGCTACGCTCATTTCTTTTTAATTTTAACAGTTTTATTTAGCTTGCTATGTTACTTGTTGTTTTTTGGTCAAATAACTTAATTGAAATTTTACCCCCTTCCTGTTGACAAATTGATTAAATACTTACTGTGTCGGCGACCACAAAATGGTGGATTAGGTACATACTTTTTCACCTTTAATAAAGGCTTGACTAGTAGAATGTAAAAAAAATGCAAACTCAACAAAACCGTTTAACTTAAAAAAATCACTTGTTAGTAAGATTTATTAAAAATTCAATTTAAATCAGTTAATCGAATTGAATTGTAGTTGTTCGTATTTATAATTATATTTTATTGTTCTATTTTCTCACACTGCGTTCTGTTTTAAACATTCTTGAGTAAAAATAATTAAGCAAATTGTTTTTCTTTTTGAAATCCTATATAATTGAGTACAGATGAACATATTTACACTAAAATGAGCATGTTGAAAAATCCCACGTGAGATTAGGCCCCCACCCAGGGGAAGTGTTGAGATAAATTTAACGTCATATTGAGTCGAAAAATCTTAACGCTGAATTGCTAGAGGTCTAATTATTTATTATCGAAACTTCTTTAAAAATACTGTCTGAGTTCAGTATCTTATCATCTTTACAAGCTGTGTTATATGAAGTACTTATCTAAAATATCTTTAGTTTGTGAAATCTAGCAAGTCCTAAGTCGTTGACCTGACTTTTGACTTTACTGATGCGACGGCCAAATGTCAATGGTACGTCCTTTAAATTTTCACCCTTGCCCGTTTAACCGCTTTCTAGTCTAACAAACTTTTTATATCTTCTATAATTTTATTTTAGCAACAGCCGTTAAAATTCTCTCTAAGTTATTTCTTGCTGATTCACAATGGACACATAAATATCGTACGACTGAAATAAACAAGGTCTTAATAAAATAATTGACGCATTTTATGGTCAGTGACTTCACAGAATAAGAGCTGTAACTTCCTATTGTTTGTATATTTCCTCGATTGTATTTGATCGTACAAGTCTCAGGACTAAAATATATGGATGTGATAATCTTATGCTCAGGATCCCTATTTTTGAATCGTACCTGTATTCGTATATGGCCGACATAAGATTTAGACCAGGCAGGGCTGTATTTTTTAAAATAAACATAATGCTTTATCTAGCTGACTTTAACCATGCAAATTTAATTCTAACGTTCGAAAGTTTGACAGATCCAATGCACAGGTTTTTTTTTTATTTCTTTCTTTCTGAATGGATTGCGTTGTGCCTTAGAAAATTTTAACGTTTGCCTTCGTTTTCAAAGTTGGCGCCAAAATTTTACATATAGAGAGAGATACTTTTTTTTTCAATTTTAAATTGACGTTCCTTTCGACATGGTTAAAAGTAACTTATCGGTGTAATTGTTCAAAAACTGTCAGAATCAGCATCGTTTAAATTCAATTTCATATATTTGCGTGCGATTCAAAAATAGTGCCTCAGTTCGTATGAGTTGTGATTCGTGTGGTTGCTCTTACACCAACTAAGTCATTTGTGGTTGTCTTGGTTTAGTAAAAAGTTATAGTAGTTATATAACAATGTTATATCTTGATTCTTATTAATTGTAGTCATACATTTAGCTTGTCAACCGTAAGTAGTACCGGCAAGTATGACTCGTGGAGGGTTTCATACAAACTTGTATATAGGTCATTCATCACGGGGTTCGAGTCTCAAACATCAGGTGAGCTGCGGTCAAACGCCTAGCCTGCCAGTCTTAAAAAATATTCTTACTATGATAACCCCCGAACGTTGCTCCAATTAAAAGATAAGTCGGACTGAAAGAGAAATCTAACGTTGTTGAAAAAAAAGTATCTCGTAGAACGATATACGAGTACGTCATTTAGCCAAATGCCAATGTTTGTAATTAATTGCAAAAAAATATGTCTATTGTGTTGTAATTAAAAACGATTTTCGGAACTGGTTTTCTACTTGTGCTTTAGAACATTGCTTCTTGCCTAAGCGTTTTGACTCCACATTTTTCATTCGCACAGCGAGGTTGTGGAACTCTCTGCCGAAGTCTGTGTTCCCTGTTAGGTACAATATTGGCGTCTTCAAATCTAGGGTAAATAGGTTTCTTCTAGGTAAGCGTGCTCCATCTTAGACCACACTACTGTTTAACATCAGGCAGAGTGTGGCCAACCGCGAACCTATTTTGAATTAAAAAAAAATTATAATAATAATAATACCTAAAATTACATCATTACATAATACTGAGAACAAATAAATTAATACCTGTAATTAATTTATTTGTTCTCAGCAGGTTGACGGAAAACGAAGTTATCATTTAAGATTTACTCTAGAATAGAATAGAATAGAATACAACTTTATTATGTACACCAAAAATGAAACACAGATCACAATCAATACAAATAGGAAACAAACAAAAAAAGAAGATATATAACAAAACAATAGAATAGATGATGTTTACGGGCGGTCTTATCGCCTAGAGCGATTTCTACCAGACAACCTTTGGATGGAAAGAAGAGTAAATAAATATAAGGTTCTATTCTTTTTAAGGTACGGAACGCTAAAAAGATTTTCGATACTAAAATAAATTTTCAGACTCCAGTCTGAATCTCAATATTGGTATTAAGCCACAACACTTAGCGATACCTTAGTCTCCGCCATTCGACCCTTTATCATAGTCTTTCGCGCGTGATCAGTCAAAGACTCCGGTCATAGACACCTACTATCAGCGTAGCTAGTATCTCTTAGTTCATCTGAAAGTTCACTAAGTTCTATTATTTCAGCTTACAGTTGCTGTGTTCTATATCACGCTAATTTTTATACAGTCGTCTCGTCGCCTTAATGTATGTAAAATGTCTAACTCGACAAAAAGCTAGCTCCACTAGACTCAAATCTATACCTATTACATTTTATAGGGATAACTTTATCGGATTGTAAAACCAATATCGATTTTGGTAGCTCACCGCAACCTCCCCGTCAATTACAGCCGACGTTAAATGTAATTGATTCTAAAAATAAGCGGAGCGTCCAGCTAGAATATGTACGGGATTTCAAGCAGTGTTACTGAATTTTTCATGTATCTGAATATTGCCCCGGGCGCGGCGACAGGTTTTATGGGACGGCAGAATGGCGTTATATGTATATTGTATAGGCAGTCGGTAGCCCACCAATGCCGCCCCAATCAAAAATATCATTAGGGTTTGCGTCTATACTCGTCCAGTATGAGTGTATTTTACTTTTTGTGATCGTGATTCATGTTTCAATTTTTTTTTCGTATGGTACGTCGCCTCTATTTCCGCTAATTTATACTACTTTTACTTATTGTTAGTACAGCTGAAAACAATTTGTATGTATTTATACATTCTGACTTGAGTGCTTTGGTAAACTGTGGTCGTTTGCGTTTTATAAGGCAGTGACGGAGAAGCATAAATATACTAAATTAATAATAATGTACAGTATAGTATGATATACATACTCACAAACCTATTGCTTTGTTGTGAATATATTTTTGTAAATAATACATGGTTGCTTAAATTGTTGATACCGAAATGATTTTGTTTCAACAGTGACATTTTAAATAATAATAATCTTGGAAGTTAGAAAGCGAATATTGTGCGGTTTTTATTTTGGGGCAACATTTGATTTACTTGTAAGTTGTTTAAATCAGTTTTGTAACTTAACTAAATGTATGGAGTTTCAAAACCAATACTGTGGCATTTTGGGATCGAATGGTTTTAAAAAAAATACACATTTGACGCCAAATTGCCCCCAGCAAAACTGCAGTTACTATTCCAAGTTTCAAATGTGCGTAGTCGTGGTGGTGTGTGTAGTATGTATGTATAAGTGTGCGTGTGGTTACGTGTACGTGGTTGTTTCGGGTCGCAGCGCGCGGGGGCGCGGCGCTGCGCTCTCCGCCCGGAAGGACCAACAGGCGGCTCACGCGCAATGAGAGTCGCTACCACTCCGGTGAGTCCCCGAAGAACTACTGCGACCGGTTGCTGCCGCTGCACCGCAACGGAACGCGTCTCAAGGCCACAATGCAAATACTATTCTTACCATTGTCTTTGACTAACTTGATACCAACCAGGCGATCGACACTTCAAACTGGAGACTCGTGGATTATGGGCGTACTTTGTACCAATATTCAGGCGAAAAATACATATTGTCCGACTAAAATGAAAAACACTTGTTTTAAATGAAAAAGCAATAAGATGATTGAAACGAAATTTGTATAATAATACTTATATAGAAGTAATACACACGTATAGTAGTATAATGATGTCTAGATGTGATTATTGTAGTTGTGTCCAGGACTTTGAGTAACAAAACAAAGTCCAGGGCGTCGCGGTTATGGCGCTCATTACTATGAGACAATATGACGGTTAGTTGCAATAACCCGACATGTTTTATTAAATTTCACTATATATACGTTTATTAATAAATTAGTACATAATAACATTTACATGGAATCATAATATGTTATTAAATTTGGTCGAGTCATGTAATTTTCGAAAGGACGTTCATAATAGTACTTATTTGCGAAAGTATTATGAATTGCTGACTCTCAAAACGAATTGTCTATGTCCTCTATGGTAAAGTAGTTTGTAAAAATTAATTTTAAATTTTATTCTAACAGCATGTCATTTCCCTATAAAAATATGGAAGGACTAATGCATTATTAAATGCAAAGAGACGCGAGTTATATAACTAGTGTAACAATTTTCTGTATGTTGTCTTGTTCCTTATACGCCGCGTTGTGTTTTCCAAAACATGTTTCTTTTTCTAATTGTTACCTATAAAAGGAATGGCCTTTTCATTTCACATGTCCATGTTTCATTACGAATATGGAAAAGTGATACAGTGTAGTGAAACCTCTAGTAAAATTAGTTTAGTTGCTTCTAGTAAAGTTGACTTGAACTTGACTTACAGACTTACTTACTTGACTAGACAGCCCTGTTGGTTCATTGTCTGCTTCAAGAGCTGTAGGGCGTGGGTTCGATTCCCACCCAGGACAAAACATTTGTGGTATAAACAAATGTTTGTTTTGTGTCTGGGTGTTCTGTATTTATTATAAGTACCTATGTATTTACAAAAAAGGAGGCTTTTACCCGAAGGGGGTCCATACTTTGTGACTAAATTTAATATTTACATTGCCCAGTTATTTTCATTTGACATTTTTTTATTATTTTATCTGAATGCAATTATGAAGCTATTTATATTATCACTGTATGGAATTATTAAAGCTTTATTATTATTATGTATTTACAAAAAAAAAGTATTTCAGTATTTTATCAGTTATCTGACTTCCATAGTAGGTACAAGCTAGGTATGCTTAGTTTGGCGTCAGATGGCGCTGTGTGTAATGCCCTACGATATTTATATTTTAGATGACTTTACTGTGGTCTAGACTTATTTCACTTGATTTCTCACCAAACATCTGGAAGTATAGAAATATTTGACATTGCTAAATTCAGTTGTATGCAGCAAAGTTGCATGTTCAGTTTAAAATCTCATTCTACACCATCGAAATGTTCAGTACGTCGATACCTTATGGTTGTAAAGGCGTACCTAAACTGCGTGTCTCATAATCATGCTGCTGAAGTGTCGAAGGTCGCTGCAATTTTAATATAAATTGCATAATTATTTGCATTGTGCCGCCTCGAGGCATGTTGCCGGTCCGTGGAAGGCCGTCACTGGCGTGACGTCATGGTGCTGTACATAATTCTATCTTCACTTCTTTGGGGTCGGTGTCTCTCACTGTTGCATCTTGTTGGTGGACATTGGTGTGTTTCTTCTACATGATCTCTTATCTAAGTACCTACTGTATTTATAAAATCGTATGGTGTTTATTTTCATCTGTTTGTGCAATAATCTTGTATGATTTTGTAATTGATAAATTTAAAATGTGTAGGCTATTTGGTAGATGTGTGCGTGGTGTATTTGCTGTACGGATGTAACATAATATTTTTTTTAATTCTGCTTTATAACACTTTGAGTTACATTTTTCTTTATTAGATATCTCTTTCAATCTCATAAAATACGAAGTGAAATTATGAAACCGAATCAAGAATAAGACGTTCTTTATACTATATATATGAGGTAACATGCACCCAGTACCAAATACTGTACATATTTATGATTTGTGTAGTTATTTGTGTTCAATTAAACAGTCACGCGGCCGACCGTTTGCGGTACGATTTAGTTCCGTTAATTAATGGGTGTATTATTGTAAAAGAAAGTGATGTGCACGTTGTATGGACCCCTTAAAAATACCTCTTTATGTTGCCTTTTTTTCAATATATAAATGGAGAGACATTTATATATTGAACGGGCTTCAGTCGGGGTTTCCTGGTATATATAGTACCCGATAAATACAATGTCAAATAATATTGTGAACAATTTTATTAAAATGCCAGACGTAAGATGCGTTTAAATATGTTGTACTAGCTGTTACCCGCAACTTCGTCCGCGTGGAATTTAACAAAAAGTTTGTCCAGTTTGCAAAAAGTATCCTATATGTTAATCCCGACGATAAACTATGTGTGCCAAATTTCATTCAAATTCGCCAAATTTCCGCCAAGTTTCTGCGTGATTGAGTAACAAACAAACAAACAATCCGCACAAATTTTCACATTTACGTTATTAATGGGATAGGATAACTTTACCTCAAAAAACAAAATGAATGGGTTCTGTCAAATATGACGTCTATTATGTACAATTACTTCTTCGATCCGAACAAAATACGCCTAATCCTCATTTTGAATTAGTAGTATAACATTTTGATTTATCCATTTGCAAAACTCTGGCTACACTGCAGAATTGAATTCTACATGTAAGCTTAGAAAAGTGTACATTCGCACATTGCTGTGAAACTGGACATCAGAAGCGCTTTAACCAAGACCGGTAAGACAGGTCCAGATCACATGACTTTCTATTTACAATTATAGATATTTATGTGCAAAATTTTTGGAGGACAAGCAAATATATTCAAATCTAAATGTTTTTAACCACAAGTTATATTTGAAGACGTCATGTCAATTAATATGTTATACATACAACTGGATAAACAAACTTTTAGCTTTTGGTGAAGAAAATCGTGAGGCATCAAGCCTTAATACTTTTTTTATGTAAAAGTAGTAAAAAGAACGAAACACCTTGCTTATATTAATAGATAATGGCTGTCTATATTATGATCACTTGTAATACACATAACCTTAATTAACAAAACAAAGTCTATAGCATCGCTTTTTTTCACATATCACTTTAAAACATTCAATAATAATTAGTCTTAATAGCTCTATAATTTTGACAAATCAAACCATTCGGTCCGGAAGAGAGTTATGTTTACACACACACACATACACACACTCTCTTTCTTGCATCACTAGCGCTTTCTAGTAAGGTACAACTCTAGTCGAAATTCTGCTGCCAAACGTGTACCAGCGGCCCCAATTAAACTCCGTCTTTTACCAGACCACGTAATCGTCAACACCTAGCCCATAAAGTTCTGTAACTTGTAACTTAAATCGAATAAAAGCTGTATCGGTTTGTTGAAAATAATTTAATGTTATTGCTTTTATTTATGATGTCAGCCCGTAAAATTTAACTTACCTTGCGCAAGCGTCTACCATTGACAAAAGCCAAAGTCCACTACAGAGGGTCTGTACAAAGTAACAATCGATTTGCGATAACGCTAATAGAAACGTAAAAAATGTACGGGATTGACATAAGCTGCCCACGTGACATCAATCACAGTCTTCGACAAGTCGGGGACAGATTTTCAAACGTCTGAAATAAATTCTATAAGCGCCACTTATAATGTATTGGATGCAATTAACATCCCACTGCTGGGCATGAGCTTTTGTACGGTGTGTTAACAGACAGATGATTGAGAAGTACTCACTCCTTAAATGTCATTCCAAAGTTTTAGGTTGTTTTATTCTAGGCTTTAGGTGCGCATACGTTCCTAATAAAAAGTAATATCTGTTATATATCTAAATTCAATGAAATACGTATATGAATTTTGTGCAGCTACTCGTTTTTAATTAATCAATCACGCGGCCTACCATTTGCGGAACGATTTCGTTCTATCGATTAATGGGTGTATTAATGTAAAAGGAAGCCATAGAAATGTAGTGAGAATATTCTAAAAATACCTCTTGTGGTCTCTGACATTCTAAATCGATATACTTATCGAAGTTTACTGAGGGTTGCCAGATATTTATTTTCTAATAAAATGGATGTTCAAGCATAACTTAAATTGGTTTATATCTAAAACAATCAACAATTCCATCCTCAAGAGGTAGAGAAATGGCTGCGAGACGGATTTCCAGATCATTAATAACATCCTACTCGTATTACGAACGATTAATTGAACACATTGTCTCTTCGATTTCGTGGAAAAGAGACTCCAAGTGGATTAGCGAAATGCCAAGAAATGCCACATATAGTTAATATCATAATTCACGCCATTCCACTCGCTTTGACGTCCTTCTTGAACTTCAATTACGAGATTGCATTGAGCAAGTTTTATTCACTTGATTACACGGTCTTGTTCTCTCAACCCTTTCTTACATCACAATACATTCTACAGTGGTATCTTATTAATACCATACATGTTCCTCTCTTTGTAATGTAAAATTGTAAAAAAAAAAAATATGTAACTAAAGTTGACAAAGGTCACGGACCCCAGTGTCTGTGGAGCGTAAAATAAAAAAAATAAAAATACCATACATGCCCAAAAAAAGGTTCTGAATGGGGAGGACAAACGCTGCTTGTGTCGAGATCTAATTAATATAACTGAATTCAGTTCACTAATGATTTTCTCATAAATTTTACAATAGTTGACAGCGTAAAGAAAAATTGAAAGGTAATTCGTGGACTTGTTGGAATGACCTTAGCCTTGTTAGCCATGCGCTTTTTGGTTTCATCAGTACACATATAAATCAACCGCGCTCAAGTACCTATTGCATATTTGTATGTGTAATGTGTATTTGGATAACATCGTCGTTCGAGTTTATTCAAAGACTGGTGATACATAATATGTATCACCAGTCTTGACACTTCATATATATATATATTATATTCGCCCAAGTGACACTTCATATATATATTATATATACGAAGTGTCAAACAAGTTATAGTAATTATATCAATTGAGTAAGAATAATTAAGCGGGAAAGTAATCGCTCCGCAGACAACAGATGTGTTGCAAATGTCGATGAAATGCATCGCCTTCGCTCTAGCGAATGTGAGTCGCTCTTATCCGTAAAATGTGCACATGTTTCCTGTATACAATACTATATCTATTTATTGACACCGCAATAAGAAAATTACAAAAATAACAGTGTACCAGAATAGGTTCAAAATGCCGTTTTATCACTAATTCGCTTATCAAAGGTTGCAAAGAAATTAAATGACAATTGAATATAATTTCAACTGTATGTTAGTGATAGGATTTCATTAGGTAGATCTGCTTAGCAGGAGGTCGTTTATGTGGGATAATTTCTTTTTTTTCTTAGGTTCACAAAACTGGACATGTACAGAGACCTGACAGAATACAAAAGCATGATAATATGCATGTGCTCTTCTTATTGTGAACACGGCATGCGTAAAAGTTTTTGTCATGAACTTAATTGGGAAATTTTTTATTTGTCTTGTAAATTGAGCTAAGCTAAGCTCTCAATAAAATTCAACCAGACTATACAGATGACAGAAAATAATTTCTATTTTATACGAATAAACAAACATTTAATTTATACAGCATCTGCGTTCTTTTTGTCAGTTCTATTTAAATGACTGTTTCGGTAAACTTAGTATAAAATAGCTTATAAATCCATACAAATATGTGTTATCATTCGGAAACGTTAATTACGCTCTTGTCCCATATGATTACACAAGGTACTCAGGAGGAAAATCAGGATGTCACGGACAATTTATTTCCTACCTACACACATATATCACAATAATAAAACATCCGTTAGTGACACCATGTTACCATGTGTTGTAGCAAACTTTTGTCAGTCGAGACAACCTGTTGGTTTGTATTTCTCATTAGAACATAATTTCTAGGAACTTGACGTGTGTCCATGAAATGATGTTTCCATGGGACTTCTGTATTTCAACTACCTATTATCGTAACTATGTACTGTACCATAACTTACAAGTTATTATAGTCTTAGTTTATGGTCTTATCCATAGATATATTGTCTCCATCTAAAATTAAATCCAATCGCTTAACTTTATTTACAACTCTCTTGTGAAAAAATAATAGGACACTCCCCTGTTGGTAAGTGATAACACCTATCCATGACCAGTGCAGCGTTGCCCAGAACTGAGTAATAAAGTATCAAAACAAGGTTCAGCGCATCGCTGTTTTGGCGTTCATTGCTTTGAGCCATTCAATAATAAATAATTGGTCACAATAGCCTTGAAGTTTCGCTAACTGCAATATCCCTCAGACCGGAACTCAACAGTGTTTAACTTAACTTGACAGCAGAATTGTCTAATTCTGCGGTCGTACGTATATAGACGACCTTCTGCTAAGAATATCTACTACCAAGTAGAAAGCAGCTTATAGTTAAGCTACTATTTGGTCGAATACTAACGCCAACTACACGCAAACTCGGAAGATTAACACTATACACACTTCCTATTCATTTTAACCTTGATAAGATCTAGATTGATCGTTTTGCTTTTGATACGCTATTTTACGAAACTTGTGTTTCGTAACAAATAAGGTACAACACCCAAATTAATATTCATATTGTTGTGTTGGTGTTACGTTGTTACATACAATAGCAATTAATAAATAATGGTGTAGATCTGCATTTGATAGAAACCTGTGTATGTAGCGCTGCTCTCGACCTTGGATTAATCTGTGTCCGCGTCAATGTAGAATTGTAGATACATTAAAAATACTCGGTTTTTTGTAAAGAAAATAAGGGATTATTCGACCGCCATGGGTTGATCATGCTATTTGAAAAAACTGACGAAACTCCTTTCGGAGTTGAAAGTCAACAACAGTAGATACGTTGTTTTAGAATAAACATTCATATGAACCGTGATTTGTTACTCAGAAAATTTAACTTTGGCAAATTGAACTTTAAAACTGTAGTAATTCAAAACTATTTCGTCAAAAAACGTAACAAAATGTACCTATGTAATTGTATGGCATACTATAATATTGTATGATGTGGTTTTTGTTAATAGTCAGATTTCAGTAACGATTTCATGATATTATCGGTGTTTTAAATCAGTACATGCTGAAATCTGTCCGTACCCAGTTTTACATCTAAGTATTATTTTGATTTGTTACACAAGTAAATTCGACCCGTCCTGGGGCGGTCCTAGTACAAGTCTACGCCTACTTTTTCGTAGAACTGATTTAATTTTACATGAACGGTGAAATCCTTTAAATTTCTTCTCAAGAAACTTTCACTGTTCATGTTGTTGTCTTCCATCAAAAAATTCATGATATTCTTTTTTATTCGTTCCTAAATGCTAATGAATCTTTGCCATTGGTGCGACATTCAAAACTTCACGATTGTGAGACACATAAACTTTTAAATGGTGTTGAGAATTTGAAATTCTATGTGCCTGCTCGGCCTTGCCAGAGAAAAATATATGATATATTGCGATTTTCGGTATATAGACTTTCAAATGGTGTAGACAATTTGAAATTCTATGTGCATCTTCAACCTTGCCAGAGAAAAACATATGAAATGCTGCGATTTTTGTTACATAGAATTTCAAATTGTGTAAACAATTTGAAATTCTATGTGCCTCTTTAACCTTGCCAGAGAAAACCATATGAAAAACTGCAATTTTCGATACATTCAGACTTTCAAATGGTGTAGACTATTTTAAATTCTATGTGCCTGTTCGACCTTGCAGGAGAAAAACGTATGAAATATCTACAGCGATTTTCAGATTCATGACAAATACCCGCGCGGGTTTTGATAAATATATTTGAACGAGTCGAACAATAAAACGCAACGTTTACCCGCTAAACTCTTTATGTGTATCGTTTCATGGCTAGTTTACCTTGTACTCGTGATTCAGTGCTATTAATTTGACACTTATGTCTGTACACGCTACGTAACGTAAAGTTATACTTATGCTCAGTGAAAACTATTGAATAATTTAGGACGTGCATTGCTCGATTCATGATTACTTTAATAGAGATCTTGTATGTATGCTAGTGTCTGTCGTTTTATTTTTATATAGCAAACTAAAACTAACTATAGTAAACTCCCAACTTACTTATACAAATGTGATTTACCGATGGTAATTACTTATTAAGACTGATACTGAAGAAAACGGAAAGTATCTTATTTATTAAGTGACTGCTACCAGAACATTTATAGTTCAAAGTAACTTTTCAGGCATGAGGTAAGACATTCTGCTGAGAGATCTTATCCTATCATTAATGTAACCGTTGTTTGGCCTATTTCGTACTATAGGGTAACGTAGTTATTTTATAGAAATGTTTTGTCATACCATCGTTGATCTATTTTTTATTCACCTTGTTGTGTGTTCGCATCCATCTATGTTTTTAATTGAAGCACTAACGGGCATGCATGCTGTATGTTATTTATACAATTAAAAGGCGTGCGAATCCGACGACGACGGCGGAGTAACGAAATGCAATGAGATGGGAATATGTTTATTATCTCCCTTCCTCTCTTTCTCATCGATCTGTGGTGGTCGACATGTTCCAAATTCGCAAGTCTGTTCGATGCATGGGCCTTATTCATATTCATCTTACTTTATACATAGAAGAAAAATGTTTGTCTGTGTGCTTATTTTATTTTGTGCTTATTTCATTAGTTTTAGCATGTTATAGTACTTAATTGAATGCTTTTACATTTTTTTTAGTAGGTATCCTAGGAAATAAAGTCGATACCACTCAATTAAGAACAAAAGTTTTTCGATTTATTAACAAACATTCCGCCGCGAAAGTAAGCAAAGTGGTCGATTTCATTTCGTTGTTTTGTTGGCTTTTCCACACTTTTTTGTTTATGTATTTTGATCAATGAGGAATATTGCAGAAGTGAGGCAGGAGGCAGTTCAACAGGCCTTAGCTGAAATGCAGAACAGACCTAAGCCCTCGCTTCCGATGCCTTCAAAAAGGACATCAATGATGGCTAAAAGTCCTGACAGGGAGCGACATGATCTATGTAAGTTGTTTTGCAGAATACACACAGTCTTGATATAATGACATTTAAACGATGATAACTTGAGTGTAGTAATTATGTCGACATTCCGACAACGTTGTTTTTTATGTTGTGGAAGGTCGTTAAGTTTTGTATGAAGTGGCTTCTTTAAGATAATCTGATTACAAATGATAGTAACGTTTAGAGCTTGTTTTGTTTCAAATTCAAATGTTGTATTTGCATAAATATAGGTACAGGTCAGAAAATACAAAAAAATAAAGAAAGTCATACTTACATGTTGTACTTAAAATGTAGTGTTCGTTGTTAGGATTTTTTTTATTATGATAAACTTACTATTTTGTTGGCTCTGTGAGTCGAAGCGAAGTATCGTTTAGTAGAAAACTCGCCTTTTCTTTTTGTTATCTGGTATTAAACCAGATATGGTTTTTGGACTCGCGTTACCTATAACTATTGAAACTTGTAACTCAAAACCAATCACCCAAATGAAAGGTCGGAAATATGATGAGAACTCCGTGTCCTCGTAGCCTCTTCTTCGGATGAAGATTCGTGCGCTGGCGATGCCGAGCTGCCGCCGCCTCCCGAGCTGGGGTCTCCCCCCGCGCGCCGGCCTGCCGCGCCCCACCCTCGCCAGGTCCCACACCCCATCCCGCAGCATCACCGTGAGAAGAAGCAACCACCGCGAGAAAAATCTGACTTTGACTGGACGGAGCTCGCCGCGCGTCTTCCTCCGCCATCTTGTTAGTATGCTTTGATATTATCGTTTTCACAAGTGAGTCTAGTGTCGCAATCCCAGCGGCGATGGTCGGAGTCCAAGTTTGAGATGCATTTGCGCTATATTTTATTAGTTGATATTATTGAGTTTCGCAAAGGCCTTTGTTGTACAAGGTAACCTTCATTGTCAACTAGTCGCCAAAGACAGTATAGGTAGTATTGACAAATCACGATCGAATATCGAAGGCCTCCAATGCTGCCGTGCCTAAGCTAGAAATCTGCAAAATGTAGCTGACGTGTTTTTGTTTAGACTAGACAGGGGTAGACTTGTACTGGGGCGTGTCACGGATGGATGCTTTCTAGCTTACGCGCGGCAGAATGTTTGTCACATGGCTAGCCCTAACGTAAAAGTTACTTGTTCAGACATCCCGCCAGATGTGACTCACACCGTATCGTCGGCGCGGATCGCTCGCGGTGGCAGTGCCGTGGCTGACCGCGTGCAGTGCTATGCGCAGCCCGAGGACTCCGGCACAGGCACCGGCAGGTGGAAGGTACTCATCGTATTTTTACCGAAGAAGGGCTATGGGTTTTTTTTTTCGTTTTTAAATTTATTTCGATAATTTAAAGTCTAACATGATTATCAAGTACAATTTGTGACTCTAAGATGTAACCAAAATACACAAAGTAAGTCATGGGCAAGTTCTGATATGCCTTTGTAAAGTAGGGGCAACTTAATTAGAAACCCCGACTGAGTTTTGGATGTAACACAAAAGGCACGTTACTCCACATTAAACAACTTTCCTATGTTCGTGTATGTAATTTGATACATAATTAATAAAACTGGCATTATTAATTATTAATACACCAACGGTTGAGAAGGCAAGTTTTGTCGAAAATGCTTTGTCGGCGTTTTCGCCAAATACTCGAGTGTCATGTTTCCCTCGCAACGGTGAAGAACTAACCACAAGTTTTTAATCTTAGGTGTCTGCAAAAATTCAGCAGCTTCTTAACACACTTAAGCGGCCAAAGCGCCGCCCTTTGCCCGAGTTTTACGAAGACGACGATATTGAACTCGAGCTGGCTGCGAACCCCAAGGATCCCAATGCGCCAAAGCCCGAGGGTGGGACTATGACACCAGCTGTCGGGGAACAGCTTGTGGTCCCTGCCGGACTGCCCAGGAACCTCGAAGCTGCTCTGCAAAGATACGGGACGGCATCTTTTAAAGCTAACATTGCTACCGTTCTAGACCCAAACGGAAAGCTCAGTAATTCTTTAACATACGGTGAGTAAACATACTGCTACTGATTTTTTTTTGTAATATTCACTGATGATATTCTAAATGTTTGACCGCAGCTCATCTGATGTTAAGTGACGGTGTGATCAAAGATGGTTAACAGACCTAGCCTAGAATAGAATTGACTTTCAAGTGAAGCTGCCAGAACACGACGGTAGGAGCTTGGCGGCAGATTTTCACCTTAAAAGTAGTAGTTAACCAGTCGAATACTATAAAGTACCCTACCACCACGGCATGGGCCCCTCACGATATTTTCCTTCAGCGGCAGCTCAAGCTCTTTGTTGGGATTTGAACCCACGTTCTTCGGCGTGTGAATCGACCGCGATAACAACAGAGTTATCATCGCTATAAAACGCTAAGACTTATTCTTATTACTAATAGTGAACAAAAAAAAGTGTTTATGTATTCTATCAGTGAACTGACTTCCATAGTACAAGCTTTGCTTAGTTTGGGGTCAGATAGCGCTGTGTGTAATGTCCTATAATATTCATTATTTATTAACCAAAATCATTAATTAAACGCTACTTAATATTTTAATGATGTACAAGTACAGCTGTGGTATTTCTTTATGAAGGTCTTCGACGAATTTTTCAAAAGGAGGGCTCTAGTAGAAGAAAATTTTATCAAATTCTAAATGTTTACGCAAAAGGCTTATTGCGAGAAACGACCAAACGTCCCAATTATGTGGAATTATACGAATCGATGGGATCACTTCTCAATCTAACGACGCAATTTGAATAAGCATGTTTGCGCAGGCTTATTACACGACTGCCCAAAAAAGGAGTGTAATGTTTTGAGGGTTCATGTATATAGGTATATGTATTTCCATATGAGTTTTTTTTGTATTTCGTCATAACTTTTAAATGCCTGAACAGATTTGGATTAAATATTCATAAAATCCTTACAATATCACGAGCGACATTGGCTACAATAAAAAAAAATATCATTCATTAGTAGGCATGTATTTGACCACAACTCAACTGATGTTAAGTGACGGTTAGGTCGAAGATGGTAAAGCACACCAATCCTGGAATCGAATAAGTATATTGAGCCGAAAAGCATTTATGATGATTGATTTTTATTTATCACCCATGATAATATTGCTTGCCACTTTTAAAAAACTACGAGGCAATGACTGAAATGGTGTAATTTTTTTTTAATGTTGAATAGGTTCGCTTTTGCCCACATCCTGCCTGATGTTAAGCAACGATGCGGTCTAGGATGGAGCACGCTTACCTAGAAGGAACCTGTTTACTCTTGATTTGAAGACACAGTACTTTTCGGGAAACAGACTCCGGCAAAGAGTTCTACATCCTCGCTGTGCGAATAAAAAACGTCAGCTTCTAGATAAATTCCAGCCATTGTAAATAAATTGTCGGTATTTGAACAGGTTTTTCAACGAATAGTTTTTTCAATTTCACAGTATTTATGAGAAATTTCATGTACATAGCTTGATGATAGCGTAATAAAAAAAATACATCACGATTATATTTTTTTTAATTTTAAAGTATTAAGATGCGTCCATGACCATTGACCATTGTAGCATAGAACTTTGTTTAACAAAATTCCAGGGCATCGCTGCTTTGGCGCTTATTACTTTTAGACGTTTGATGGTTAGTCTTAACAGCCTTGTAATTTCTGCACTACCATTAAAACCGGAACAGTTAAGTTTACATACTACTGCTTGACGGCAGATCATCTAGTACTATGGTGGTACCTAGACTACATCCTGCTAAAAAGATCTACCATCAACTGTATATATACATAGGGTAAAACCGGGATAGATGCCGCAGTGGGATAGATGCCTCACTTTCAAAAAACCTAACTTCCCAAACTCGCGAGTTAGAATTAGTAGTTTAGGTAGGAGCCGCATACACCCTGGACCTCGGTCACCTACGGGCTGTCGTCTGGTGAGGATGTGTTTTGCTCGTGTGTGCAATTATCTCCGCGGCGCACTTTACGAACACGTCAAAGTTTTAAAGGCTTGTGTTTGCCGTTGTATAACTTTATAAGTAGTAATAAATTCCGTTTTATTTTTGATTACGTTAATATACTACTTCATTAAGTGTGCATTAAGATTTAAATAGTTGCTCTTGTGTTTTTAATTTATTTAAAAAATACTTGGGCATCTATCCCTATCAAAAAGGATAGTTGCCCTGATTTTACGAGGGATAGGTGCCCTTAGGGGCATCTATCCCTCCATACACATTTACTTACAGTTCAATCAGCGAAGATGAAGATAATCCACCTAAATATAAAATTAAAGGAAAGAAAAAGGTTTGCCCGTAAAGAATACTAAGAGAGATGGCCTAAATATAAATAAATAAAGATAGCATATAATGTTTTGAAAACTATAAAAAAAAGGAAGTCTAAATCCGACTGGATTCAATGTGTAACGTGTCAGAACTGGCTACATGAAACCGGTACACTTTTCAGAAATTATTAAAAAAGGATTAAAAAATGATATCTTTACAGTTTTTTTTTTTTTTTTTTTAGTATGATTATGCATGTTGAATTGTTGATATTTAATTAAATTGATATTTTATAATAACAATTTAAGAATTAATGTTTTCCTTGATCAAATGCTTTTAAAATTGAATTATGGTTATTTGCATCATATTATAATTATCTTAGAACGATAACAACAATTAAAACATTTAAAGATTGCAAAATGTTTTTCGTCATTCGATCCATGTTTCTTGGAGACAATTGCAGTTTTAGGGAGTAGAACGACCTAATAAAATTTGGTTGGATTTTTCGTTTACACAGCATAAAAGGCGTCTATCCCGCAATGCAGGCATCTATCCTTCTTAGTATTTTCATGGTGGGGCAACTATCCATACAGGTAGGCATCTATCCTCAAAAAAAGTGTTCCACAAAAAGCTAAATTCTGCAAAATTTGTAATTAATAGGTAAAAAAAAACAAATAATACTTTAACATAAATGATGAGGCTAGATATATTTATGGATATTATTTATATAATATTAGTATTTTTTAAATTAGGAGGCTATTTCAAAAAGTGGGGCATCTATCCCGGTTTTACCCTATACAGTTGATGGTTCTGGACAACCCTGTTGGTTCATTGGTAGCATGTCTGCTTCGAGAGCTGAAGGGCGTGGGTTCGATTCCCACTCAGGACTAACATTTGTGTGACTAACATCGATGTTTGTTCTGTGTCTGGGTGTACTGTAGGTATTATAAGTATGTATTTAAAAAAAAAAAAAGTATTTAAGTATTCTATCAGTTATCTGTCTTCCATAGCACAAGCTTTGCTTAGTTTGGGGTCAGATGGCGCTGTGTGTAATGTCCTGTGATATTTATTTATTTATTATTTATTTATATAACTATCGAAATGATCAATTCTGTTTATGAATTAATACTTGCAATTACAAGGCGACAGACATTTGATGGTTAGTTAGTTAGTAAACAGCGATGCCCTGGACTTTGATTTGCTACTCATAGTTCTGCGTATAGCTGCAATGGTCATGGGCATGCTTTATCTCTTACCGTCGGGAGAGCGTCTCGTTGGTCTCATTACTTAAAACAATATCTTATCTATTAGCACATGTTACATTAAGGGTTAAGCAACACTTCGCAATTACAATTAACGCTATTATTTTTTTATGGTTGACAGGCTAGGTGTTTTGTAAAGTGAGGTAAAGTGAGGTAGCCGAAACATACCGTTAGGTGCTTGGTTGCAGATTTTCAACTTGTGGGTGGTAGCTAGCCAATCGAGTACTAGAAAATACTCTAGCACCACGCTATGGTTTCCTGACGATGTTTTGCTTCACCGGCAGCTCAAGCTCAGTGTTGGGATTTAAACACACGCTTTTCGGCGTGCGAACCGACCGCGCTAACGACTGAGCTATCATCGCTTAAAAACTTATGAAATACTAGCTGCGCCCCGCGGCGTTACCCGCTATAGGTTTTCGGGATAAAAAGTAGCCTTTGTGTTAATCCAGGGTCTCAGCTACCTCCATACTAAATTTCATCCAAATCCGTTCAGTAGTTTTTGCGTGAAAGAGTAACAAACATCCATCCATCTATCCAAACTTTCACATTTATAATATTAGTGAGATTTGTATTTTAAATTGATCTATTGATGTATAAACGGATTATGCTTTGTTACAGGCAAACTGCTCAGCCGTTCGCTCAAGATCGCTCACGCATTGCTCCACAGAACTTTTACATCTAAAAACAGCAGCGGTGGTCCTCTAGCGGGAGATAGTTCCATCAAGCCGGGAGACCGCGTCGCCCTAGTCTATCCTAACAATGATCCGATCAACTTTATATGCGCGTTCTACGGGTGCTTGCAAGCTGGAGTCGTGCCTGTCCCGATTGAAGTTCCGCTCACTCGCAGGGACGCGGGCCTGCAGCAAGTCGGCTTTCTGCTGGGCTCTTGCAGTATCCAGTACGCGCTCACCTCTGACGCCTGCCTTAAAGGTGAATTTGACTTGATTTCCATTTATGTGCTCTATGTGTTCTAAGTTCTATTCTAATGCGTTGATTCGATGCACATAATGAAATTTCAGAATGTTGATTAGGCGAAGAACTTCGTAGATGATAACTATTGGATGTAATTTATAGATATTGGATCAAAATTATTACTAAACTGAGAGGGGGTTACTGTACTCATATTTATGATAACTTTTTCGGTGAGCACAACTGTGAAATTTCAAAAAAGTCATCCTTTTGCGAGTCAACAAACATTTTCTACAAAACAAATTTTTTTTTTGGACCTGCTCGTTTTTTCACAATTTCAGTGTTGTCACTATAGTAATGAATACAACTACCCTTTTTTTGGATTGTTACACTTCAAGATTATATCTCAGTATAAGAAAGTAGGGATGGTGATGTCGATGAGCTCTACCCGGCATTATTATTATTACGATTTTCAGGTTTACCAAAAACGTCATCCGGCGACGTGGCATCATTCCGTGGGTGGCCGTCTCTCCAGTGGGTTTCTACGGAGAAGCTTCCCCGCCCTCCTCGTGATTGGATACCTCCGCCCCGCCCCTCTGAGGACAGCCCAGCGCATATCGAGCACACCTCTGCCGCTGACGGCTCTGCTATGGGAGTCATAATTACCAGGTCTGTGGTACACCGTCATTTTTCCTTTTTAACCGACTCGAAAAAAGCGGAGGTTCTCAATTCGACTGCATGTTTTTTTTACGCGATCATTCCGCCAATTATGAATCGATTATGATGATTATTTTTTTGCTTGGTAGATCATATTTCAGGGGTGGTCCCATATCAATTTTATGGAAATCGATCGAGCGGTTTTTAAAAATCAACAAAAATCTAAAAATTGTATAATGTTTCATTGGAGCAGTGCGCTTAGTTGGCATAAGGGGTATGGAGTCGGTTTTTTAAAGTTGTAAATTTATATTTAAATATTTTTTTTACGCCTTAGTGTGCTAAAGAAGAATTTTTACATTCGGCAGACGTTTAACACATGTTGTTTCCTTCTTTGCTTCTGTAAACAATTAAGACTTAGCAACTAAGTCAGTTGTTAACTTATATAACCGCCAAGCAGTAGTGTGTAGACATTGCTGTGTTCCGGTTAGAAGGGTATTGCAACTAGCGAACTAACCATCGAATGTCTCGAAAGTAATGAGCGCTAAAGCTGCGATGGTCTGGACTTTGTTTTGTTACTCAAAGTTTTGGGCACTGTTGCAATGGTCATGACCATGCGTTATCTATCTCTCACAATCAGGAGGTCGTCCCGTTCGTCTCATTACTTTTACATATAAAAACAAGTATATTAAAAAGTAACAAAAAAAAATGTACATTTGCCTCAACTCATATTGTTACATTGACACTTAATTAAAATGTTGTTAATTTTCTGTAAATTCGTTCTTGACTCGTGGTCGGTATGCATCACAAGTAACCTACACAAGATAACTTAGTTTATAAAAATAAATAATAATCATGATCATAATCATAATCATTTTATTGGTAAAAGGACAATTAAAAAGTCAGACATATATTATACATATAATAATTAATAACAATTATAATAACTGTGAGAGCAATGTTAAATTATATATTCAATTAAAAAATTAATAAAATTGCAAATGAAATGGCATTATTAAAAAAAAATATTAAAAATTAAAATTGCAATAACAAATGTCAAGTGAATCAAAATAAATTATATAAAAATATGTCAAAACAAAATACAATTGTCAAAATAATAAAAGTACAATAATATTACAACTGTAATTAACATTTAAACTCAATGATAATACTTTAATTAATAAAAGTCCAGCTGTATAATGCCAGGACTTTAAAACATAATATTGTTTTTATCATGAGTTACAAATTACTATAATAATTTTCAAAGTATTCTGTACAAGATTGACCTGTCCAGCAAAAAGATCTTGACATTGTTGATAAACTGTACTTCATTTGTTATTATCTTTGTCAAATGGTCCCTATTAGTTAAACAGTTCCTAAAGATACAACTATATTTGCATTCTCTCGTTATACGTATATTAGCGCATGAATTGACCAGTTGATTTATAATTACTCGGGCCAGAACAGAAAATTTCCGAGCCAAGGTTTCTGTTATTACATACGCTGGAAACGATCGGGGCGTCTGTATTAGCGGGAAAAATTAGAACGTGTTTAAATTAAAAGGTTATTGAATAGAAATAGTAGGTAGTATAAGGCACGCGGTGTCATCCACGTTTTTCGAAGTCTCTTTGTTTGAACAAACAGACATACTTCTCTTATACTCACACACACACACACACACACACACACACGCACGTACACACACGTAAGCACACACAAACACACACACGCACGCCCACACGTACATACACATGCATGCACGACTGCACGTACACACTTACCCACACACACGCACGTACACTCACGTAAGCACACGTAAACACACACACACAAACACACACACACGCACGCCCACACGCACATACACATGCATGCACGTACACACTCACCCACCTACGTACGCACGCGTGCACACACATACACACAACCACACACACATTTACACACATACATACACACCCTATAGACACACGCACGTAAGTACACCAAATAATACCGATATCCAAACACGCGAACTTGCCCCTTTACAACGTGAGTGTAAATAGAATGTATCTGTCGGTCCAGGGCATCAATGTTGGCCCACTCCCGCATGCTGTCCGTGGCGTGCAACTACACGGAGGGCGAGCACATGGTGTGCGTGCTAGACTTCAAGCGCGAGACGGGCCTCTGGCACGCCGTGCTCGCGAGCGTGCTCAACGGGATGCACGTCATCTTCATACCGTACGCACTGATGAAGGTCAGCCCGGCCTCGTGGATGCACATGATCACGAAATACAGGTCAGTTACTAATTACAACATATGCAAAACACACACTACTTATTATGCAGCGTTATAACCTTGGGATGTATTAGGCCGAGGGGGGAGGGCTACACCGAGATCGGGCTGAGTGGCTTGTCTTGGGAGAGGCCTATGTCTAGCAGTGGACTTCGATTATGATGATAATGTGTCAACATTGATTTACTCACATGAAATTCTCCCATTACAGAGCATCGGTCGCTATAGTAAAGTCGCGCGACTTGCACTGGGGTCTGCTGGCGACACGCGACCACAAGGAGATCTCCCTGTCTTCACTACGAATGCTCTTGGTCGCAGATGGCGCTAATCCTTGGTCGCTCTCTTCTTGCGACCAATTCTTGTCGGTGTTTCAGAGCAAAGGTAGGTAACAGAAAAAATCGTGTTGCCATACGCTTCTTATTCTTATTTGGAATGGGGTCGATAAGTGCTGGACTGACGTCCCGCTTGGGGGGTATTGTGCATTTCTCCCGTCTACCCGAGCCAACCCAGCTCCTTGATACTCCAAGAAGCGAGACTGGGTCACTGGCATAGTAGCTCCAGTGGCTGGTGTTATGCACGATAGCGAAAAGCAGTCTGTCTGTTGATTTAGATGTGGATAGTGTAAAGGCTGCTTTATGCAATCATATATTTATATACGCTTATTGATTGATATATTTTGGTAACATTAAAACGTGCCTTGTTAGAAAGAAAGTTTTACGTTTAGTCACTGTTATGTAACACAAGTCGCCCTGCGTTGCGATACAGTGCGACAGACAATTTGACATAAATAGGAAGCCACCGGCAGAATGAGTTGATTGGCAACGAATTCTATACATCCTAAAGAGAATTTGTATTGTGTTGAATTCACAGCATCAAAAATTGTATTCAAGACGGTCAACCAATTGAAAAATGAATTTTCAATTGGTCGACCGTCTTGGACACACAAAGAAGTACTCGTATGTGCATTGTACAGAGCGATCGACCAATCATCTTTGTCATTCGTGATGTTGATTTAGGATGTAAAAATGATTTTGGCTGTATTCGTTACAAGATTCTTAATTTATTTAATATTTTTTGTGGATTACTGAACAAGGTACACGTATCTACAAATTGGTGTGTAAACAAAAAAAAAAAACTTAACTGATTCCAAAACCATTTCGAAATTTTACGTTTCTGTACGTTATTTTTACGTTTAAAACTCTTTAAACCATGAGAGGGTATAGAGTTATGAGGGTTATGGCTTCCATGAGGGTTATTAAAATTAAATTATTAAAATACAGAGTATAAACTTGACTCGATTGCCCTCTAATGACGACATATAGCTTCTTTCAATGCCTAAACAATGGATTGGCAAACCAAAACAAAATTTGTCAATGTCAAGTCAACGGCAGCCGTAATAACCTCTTCCATACACGTACAACGAGTTGTTTTTCTCCTCATTGATGCAAATATATATATAAATCACAATCATAGGCAGCCCGTACACGTTCAATTTGGATCGCGATCCGCGATCCGCGATCAATGATCACGATCCAGATTGATCGTGTACGAAGCGGATTGACGGACTGATGCTCCGGATCGCAAAATATCTAGAAATTTTGAAATCAAGTTCGCGGATCGCGGATCGTGATCATGATTGAACGTGTAAGCGCAAGATCGCGTCAGTCCACGCTGTGCGCTCGTTGAAAATGGACGACAATGACACGCGCTCCTCGTTGCCGCCGATCGAACGGGCCAATTCACCTTCCAGTAGTTAGTAGTTAGTTAAAATAAAATAAATATCGTAGGACATTACACACAGCGCCACCTGACTCTAAACTAAGCAAAGCTTATGTGATGGAAGTCAGATAACTGATAAAATACATATACACTTTTTTTTTATAAATGCATACTTACAATACATACAGAACACAGACACAGAACAAACATTTGTTGATGTATAAAATGTTTGTCCGGAGCAGGAATCGAACCCGCGCCCTTCAGCTCATAAGGCAAATATGCTACCAATGAGCCAACAAGGCTGTCATAGTTCAGTAGTTAGTTAACCGTTCAGTAGATCCAGTAGTTGGATTTCATATAGTAGATTCATCATTTGACAGCCCCGTTGGCTCATTGGTAGTATATCTGCCTTGAGAGCTGTAGGGCGTGGGTTCGATTCCCACTCAGGGCAAATATTTTGTGAATAAACAAATGTTTGTTCTGTGTCTGGGTGTTCTGTATATATTATAAGTATGTATTTACAACAAAAAAAAAGTATTTATGTATTCTATCAATTATCTGACTTCCATCACACAAGCTCTGCTTAGTTTGGGGCCAGATGGCGCTGTGTGTATAGTCCTACGATATTTATTTATTCTCATCATCTTCATTTTGTAGCGATGATCTCAATGGTTAGCACGGTTGGTTCGCATACCGAAGGGCGTGGGTTCAAACCCCAACAATGAGCTTGAGCTGCCGGTGAAGGAAAACACCGTGAGGAAACCACATCATGGTGGTAGGGTACTTTCTAGTACTCGGCTGGCTAGCTACCACCCTCAAGTTGAAAATCTAACGGTGTGTTCTGGCAGTCTCACTTGTGAGCCAGTTACATTCCAGGCTAGGTGTGTTTTACCATCTTCGACCACACCGTCACTGAACATCAGGTGAGCTGTGATCAAAGACATAGTTTGTCAAAAAAAATATTAAATGAGTGTACAATTCTCTTTTGAGTAACTACTGTTTAACCCAGAGCCTTTTCCGAATTCTTTTTATTAATTTTAAGGCCAATACAAGGGACAGGAAGTGCTTTATCTTTAGGTAAATCCATGACGACACGTGTTAACGCGGCAGTTCCGGTACATGGACTGATGAAATCATGATTGACCGTGTAATGTTGTGGCGAGATCCTGCGATCCGTGATCGCGATCCGCGATCAATGATCGCGATCCAGATTGACCGTGTACGGGCCGCCATACACTTTCACTCATAAGCGTGCACACATAGTCCTACACTACATTTTCCCCCACTTTTATATTGATATTCATGTTTGCCTGTATTGTTATTTACGCATTGGATGCGAGTCAACTTTCAACCGGTCTTTATGGAACTTAATGGAGGCCTATCTCCAGCAGTGGACGTTCTACGTCTGAAATAATTATGATGATTTTAATGTTAGACCTAATAGTTTCTGCAGAAGTTTTTTGTTTAACCATAATATAGGTATTTGCTGAAGCAACACTGCTTCTCATCCTGAGCAGATATCCAAGGAGCAAAACTTAGTGATAAAGTTAAATTATACTTTAATTTCAATGATAACAGGCGTGCGCGGTGACGCGATCTGTCCGTGCGCGTGCTCAAGCGAATCTATGACTGTGTGCGTACGACGCGCGGGCCGCGGCGGCTCGTCTGCGGGCCGCGGCGTCCTCTCCATGTCCGGCCTGTCGTACGGTGTCGTCAGGGTCGACGCCGAGAACTCCCTCACTTCGCTCACACTGCAAGACTGCGGACAAGTCATGCCTTCATGTAAGTAATATGCGTACGAACTTTGAAGCATTAGTGTTTTTAAATTATAAAATAGGATTGCGTTTGATCGTCGTTGCCAAGATGCGGTTTATGATGTAGCACGCACGAAGAAATTGACTCAATCGCGATTCGAAGGAAATACGCTGGTTGGCACAAAATAAGCGAAATCAACTCGTTTTGTCCGAGTTCTTAGAATAGGTAGGAGACATTCTATAGGAGAAATAATAATGTTGTTGGTGTATAATCCTACTACGATATTGTAAATATCACATTTTTATGTTTGGATGTTTGTTAGTGAATCACGCAAAACTGGCTAAACGGATTTGGATGAAATTTGACACACATATAGTTTATTACCTGATTTAACGTGTATAATACTTTTTGTATAAGAAATATTAGTAAATATTTTACATGTGAAAGTTTGTATGTTTAGATATTTGTTACAAAAATGGCCTGGATTAACATATAGGACTTAACTTTTAACCGGAAAATGTTAGATTACCAAATATTAAGGTATTTATTTTCATACTTCTTACATAATTATTATTATTTACATTTTGTAATTTTTTTTGTTAAATCTCACGCGGTCGAAGTCGCGGGTAACAGCTATTGAAGTTATATTCTAGTCTATTCTATCATGTACCAACTTTGTGTCGATGTTAGAGGATTTTAAATTTAGTGTGAACAAGCGAGCTGATGCAGATGATCCTCTTGAACGTTAGTTACTAAATAGATTCTAACGCCTGAAGCTAGTGTTTTGCCGATACATCTCATAGGCAGCCATACCTACCTACTTCATATACGATCGAAATTAGGTTTCGACAGCCCGGTAATATCGTTAGCTGCAGCGCCCTGTAAGCCGGAACACAGTATCTAGTTACGTCGCCAACCGTCCGTGAAATATACAAACCGCTGACTTATCGTCTAGATAACTCATCATCCGACAACTGGCGTCACTGGACTTAGCAGATAATAAAAGCGTCAGACTTTTTTCATAATACATTACTTGCACACATTCCAGGCGTCATTGTAGTAGTGAAAATGGAAGGTCCCTCGTTCTTATGCAAGACCGACGAGGTTGGCGAGATATGCGTCCTGTCCGGCGCGACGGGCTCCGGGTACTGGGGCTTGCCGGGGCTCACCAACACAGTGTTCAGAGTGCGCCCGCTCGACGCAGACGGCGAGCCTATCGGAGAGGAGCACTACGTACGGAGCGGCCTGCTCGGCTTCCTCGGACCTGGAGGTAATAATCGAACTCTATAGGGTTACGCGAAACTGTAGCACTGAGCAATAATAGCTCAGCGATCAACACGTTTGTATCGTACGCCGAAAGGCAGATTAATTTCATCTATTTAGTACTTATAGTGAGTTATTATTTATACGTAAAATAAAAGGGTCTTTATTATGTACGATTTTCAAGTAATAAATCAGCTTCAACAACTTGACCTTGACTTACTTTTGTGACTTTGACTTGGACTTATTTTACCATTTTTATCATAAATCAAAGCGAATACACAAAGTGCGACGTCAAGAAGAAAGAAGAATGATGAGTACAATACCCTTTTCAGCTTAGTGCTATTGTTCCGCGTAACCCTATATCGTAATTGTTTGTGATCAAGTCTTTTCTAGAATCCTTTAAAAAAATGATTTAATTTGTCTGCCAATGTAATGCCAACGCTGTGCGTATTTGTCTATAGTGATTAATTTTTTTTTCGTATTAAGCGACTGCAAACCGTTATTGCTTATGTAATAAAGCTATTGCATCTTGTATTTATACTATGCGACGTTAATTTCTGAAAACTGTTAATACCTAGCAAATTTTAAGTAACAAAAACATACTGGATTGCAGAGCGAATTAATTCAGCTGGCATACGACGCGCGGGTTTTTTCCGTACATATTACCAATACATAAATTGGAGGTCAAACGTGGATAATTTTAAATGGTAAATAACCTCGAATCTGTATACATTGAAAGCAACGAATCGGAAAATATAAGTAAGCTACCACGATTTGAGATTCGATCGAGTAAATGATTTGTAGGTGTGCTAGAATATTAGGGTTGATCCATCTGACCATGGCAATGGGTTATGGTCGACGTTAGGTAGTGAGCGGTGACTGAAAACGAAGTATCATTTGAACGCGGGGAAAAAAGATTATCCTTTTTTCCCATTCTATTTTTTGTGATAAGATCTCCTGATGGTAGAGTTTAATGTCTGTCAACGACCATTGCAGCCGTACAAGGAGTTACTAAACAAAGTCCAGGACATCGCAACTTTGGCGCTCATTACTTTGAGACATATGGCTAGTCTCGACATCCCTGTAATTTCCTTCAAATCGGAACACAGTAATGTTTACACACTACTGCTTGCTTGCTACAGATATGGTAACAAATTAAGTGTTGTTCAGTTCAGTTTCATACTCAAAATGATTTGTTTGATATTTTGAATAGAGATATGCTCTAGATAATCTAAAAAAATACTTTTTACCCCTAAAAGGTTAGCGGTTATCATAGAGAATTGGGTGATATCGGGTAGCGTGAAATATATTAACAAATTTTTTTATTGGGTTTAAGCACTCTTATACAGCTGCATTCATTAAAGTGTAATCGTAAGGGTTTTTTGTACAAGTGACTTGCCTGTAACATTATTGTTATTTATGGCCAATAAATATTACTGATATACGTATATTAATTTTATTTAATATCAGTATTAATAAACAAATCCAAGCTGAATACTCACGCTGGCACTAATGTGTAAAATGAAATGCTTTGCGATGTGTTAACTTGGTTCCTTTAAACTAGATCGAAACTATTACTATGCTTACTTAAAATATTTTAAAGGCTTCAGCGATTCCAGTAGTTTATATACATGGTGGTAGGGTATTTACTAGTACTCGGCTGGCTAGCTACCACCCTCACGTTGAAAATCTGCCGCCAAGCACCTAACGGTGTATTCCGGCAACCTCACTTGACAGCCAGTTCCATTCCGGGCTAGGCGACCACACCAACACTTAACATCAGGTGAGCTGTGGTCAACCACCTAGCTTGTAAACCATAAAAAAGTACTGTCTTTTAAATGATTGTCATGCTAGGTGTTTCACCACAACTTTAGATGTTAAGCAATGGTACGGTCGAAGATAGTAAATATACTGAGTTAGAATCTCTTCTATTCTTTTTGAATAGAAACGAACTAAAACATATTGTCTGCATAAAAATAGGTTTGCTCCACGTTTCTTATCCGACTAAGTTAGAAAGGTTTCTAAACAGGAAAGGTTACATACGGTTAATCCGACATTTGTTAACCGATTTACGTGATTTTTGACTGAGCAAAGCAAGAAATCAGTGTTGCCCCACAATAAAAAAAAATTACCAGTTGCAGTAGTACGATTGTTTTGTTTGTACTCTTTACTAGGGCTTTATTCTCGTATCACTACGAATCACACAATGCGGCTGTGTTGTTACTTTACAAAACTTCTTAATTTTCGAAACGAGATTTACGCATAACGTGAACGGGCCAACTCTTTAATGATGTTAATATGATCCGTATCATAAAGTACCCGGTAACCCACCGGTCAGTACTAGACTTTAACAATTTCCAGCCATTTATTTTGACTTTCCAATCTCAGTCTGTGCTCTCTATAAATGACGTATTCGAATTGCCGCAAAAGAACTATATATTTTATTATTCCGTTTTCTTTCTCGAGCACACTAATAGATATTTATAATAAAGATATTAAAAATTCGCGATGAATTCGATGTGTAAAGGAAAAAAAATGCTTTACTGATTTCAAAACCATTTTGAAATATTACATTCCTAACACTTATTTTTACTTTTAAAACTCTTTAAACTATGAGACGGGGTTTACTTTGATACAAACCTATAATAAACTTGACTTCCAATTGATTTCTAATGACGTCACATAGTAGGCTGAATAGGGCCTGCTCAGCTATGTACACTTTTTTGTTTTACATGGCAAGCCCATTTTATAACGTCATCGCTATAAAAAGTTTGGAAACGTAATTAAAGTAAACTACCGCATAGAGAGCCAAAATATAAATTAATATAGTAGGACATTACACACAGCGCCATCTGGCCCCAAACTAAGCGAAGCTTGTACTATGGAAGTCAGATAACTGATAGAATACTTAAACACTTTTTTTTTTGTAAATACATACTTATAATACATACAGGACACTCAGACACAGAACAAACATTTGTTTATACCACAAACTGTTTGTCTTGGGTGGGAATCGAACTCACGCCCTTCAGCTCTTGAATTAAACATATTACCAATGAACTAATAGGGATGTAAATAAATAAATATCGTCGGCCATTACACACAGCGCCATCTGACCCCAAACTAAGCAAAGCTTGTACTATGGAAATCAGATAACTGATGGAATACTTGAATATTTTTTTTTGTAAATGCATAGGTACTTATAATAAATATTCAAATTCAATATCTTTACATACATACCGAATTCCCGTAGAATGATATTATTCATAGAGAATAATAGAGACAATGTGACTTTTTTATTGAGTTTTAATAAAATTTGTTTTGGATTGTCAAAATATAAAAATATGTGTAATCATTTATTTTCAGGGCTGGTGTTCGTTTGCGGTTCCCGCGACGGTTTAATGACGGTGACCGGGCGCAAGCACAACATGGACGACATTATAGCCACTGTGCTGGCAGTCGAGCCGATGAAGTTCATATACCGAGGCCGTATCGCCGTCTTCTCTGTTCGAGTGCTAAGAGACGAGAGGATCTGCATTGTTGCCGAGCAACGACCCGACTGCGGGGAAGAAGAGGTACCTAACAATTTCGTACTTTTTAGTGTCTTTTAATAACTACAGACAACAAAATGCATTTTATTCTTACTGATCTACTGCTTCTTCTTATTAACTGGATAGCCCCGTTGGCTCATTGGTAGTATATCTGCCTTGAGAGCTGTAGGGCGTGGGTTCGATTCCCACTCAGGGCAAATATTTTGGGAATAAACAAATGTTTGTTCTGTGTCTGGGTGTTCAGTATGTATTTACAAAAAAAAAGTATTCATGTATTCTATCAGTTATCTGACTTCCACCACACAAGCTTAGTTTGGGGTCAGATGGCGCTGTGTGTATAGTCCTACGATATTTATTTATTATAAAAAAAAACTCTTTGTAGCCATGAATGACTTTTCTGTCATTCAAATAAAAGCATCGCAAAGAAATGAAAATAAATGTAATTATGTGTGTAGGTACTAGCTGCGCCCCGCGGTGTTACCCGCTACATGTTTTCGGAATAAAAAGTAGCCTATGTGTTAATCCAGGGTGTCAGCTGCCTCCATAAAAATAATAATTCAAAATTGACAAAAGTCACTTGAAAGTTTGGATGGTTGGATGGGTGTTTGCTACTCTTTCATGCAAAGACTACTGAACGGATTTGGATTAAATTAGGCATAGAGGTAGCTGATACCCTGAAATAAGACATAGGCTACTTTTTTTTCATAGGCTACTTTTGCTAGATACAATAATTATAAAAAAAATTGGCTCAATTATACTTTAAGACGCGCTTGACCAGGGATATTGAAAACTGATGCGATTCTACGTGTTTGCTTATTATTTCAGTCTTTTCAATGGATGTCGCGCGTGCTGCAAGCAGTCGACTCGATCCATCAAGTAGGCATCTACTGCTTGGCGCTCGTTCAGCCGAACTTCCTTCCCAAAACGCCGCTGGGTGGCATTCACCTCAGCGAGTGCAAGCGACGCTTCTTAGAAGGCACATTGCATCCAGCCAATGTTCTCATGTGCCCGCACACCTGTGTCACCAATCTGCCGAAGCCGAGGGAGATTCATTCAGGTAGATCTTACATTTACATGTCGCAGATTTAAATGGATTATCGTCCACGTCAATTTCATCGTTGTGGTAATTTCGCCATGGTAATATTTTTTGAATCGTCAGTGCCGTCGGTCGTTGAACGTCGAATGAATCCTATGCCACTCGCGCGCCGACCGAACTACTGACGCTTAGATCAGTTCACTCGTGAATGAAGCCTTCAACTTGTTCGTTATATTCATTCCCTGTGAGTACTAGGATTCTGGGACAGATCGCGCTAGTTATAACAAAATATCGACACAATACCTCGCACACATTAAGATATATATAGTACTAGCCGACGCCTCGCAGTTTTACCCGCGTAGTTCCTGTTCCCGTGGGAATACAGAAATAAAAAGTAGCCTATGTCATCCGGGGATAGTGTAGCTTTCCAACGGTGAAAGAATTTTTGAAATCGGTCCAGTAGTTTCGGAGCCTATTCAATACAAACAAACAATCAAATATTTTCTCTTTATAATAGTTTAGACTATATGTTTTTTTTGCTTTTGCTTTTTGTTCATTGACGTAATCAGTGTTTTTAAACTCAGATAATGACATATTTTGCCGCCAAGCAGTAGTGTGTTCCTGTTTAAAGGGTACTGCAGCTAGCGAAATTACAGGGCTGTTGAGACTAACCATAGAAAGTCTCAAAGTAATGAGCGTCGAAAGCAGTGATGCCTTGAAATTTTGTTTTACTACACACAGTCCTGTGTATCGCTGCAAAGGTCATGGACATGCGTCCGAACATCAGGAGAGCGTCTCGTTCGTCTCATTACTATTACATTAAAAAAAAAATACATATGTGAATTTTTTTAATTGACTTGTAACATTGGAGTTATCAATAAAATATTTGTAATTTGTACCTATACGTATATTCTCCAGATTTAAAATACGACTAATTACTAACTATTTTAGTCGTATTTTAAATCTGTTTGGAGAATATACGTATATCTATCAATAGCATAAAACAAAAACAAATTTCCAGCAGAAGTTTGTTCGCTTAGTTTTCCTTAACTACTCATTACGGGGGGTTTTTTTTAATGTTTTGACAAGCTGGGTGTTTGACCACAGCTCACCTGATGTTAAGTGACGGTGGTAAAGCACACTTAGCCTGGAATAGAACTGGCTCAAGTGAGGCAGTCGGAACACACCGTTAGATGCTTGGCGGCAGATTTTCAACTTGAGGGTGGTTGTTAGCCAGACGAGTAGGTACTAGAAAATACCCTACCACCACGCGTATTTAGTGTCTTGCTAGTTAAAAATAATAGGTTTCACATCGTTGTTGAAAATGATTTAAGTAATTCGTGATACTACAAGCACTTTTGAATTTATAATATTTATTAGATTATTTCTTGTCCTCAGACGTCGGTCCAGCGTCTGTGATCGTCGGCAACTTGGTACAGGGAAACCGTTTGGCGTCCGCTCAGGGTCGCGACATGGGATACACCGACGATTCTGATGCTGCAAGAAAGGTATAACGCATTTCACATTCTCACTGTGTCAACATTAGTATGAATCTACGAAAATGTAATTCTTCTGAACTACTTGAACATGTTTTTTTAATGGTTGTTAGGCTAGGTGTTACAGCTCACCCCTGGTGTTAAGTGAAGGTGTGGTCGAAGATGGTGAAGCACACCTAGCCTGGAATGGAACTGGTTCTCAAGTGAGGCAGCCGGAACACACCGTTAGATCCTTGGCGGCGTTTTTCAACTAGCCAGCCGAGTACTAAAGTACCCTACCATCATGCTATTGTTTCCTCACTATGTTTTCCTTCACCGGCAGCTCAAGTTAGGGTTTGAACCGACGCCCTTTAACCTACCGCGCTAACCACTGAGCTATCATCGCTACTAAATATTGTTTATACACATATATAGGGATGTAGTTCAGATCTAAACTTAAATTTGTTTACTTCTGTTCATTATTTACTGTATCCTGTTTTTTTAAGAATCATTAAATCAATTTATATATACATTAAAAGACAGCCCCGTTGGCTCATTGGCAGTATATCTGCCTCGAGAGCTGTAGGGCGTGGGTTCGATTCCCACTCGGGGCAAACATTTTGTGAATAAACACAATCATGTTTGTTCTGTGTCCGGGTGTTCTGTATGTATTATAAGTACATATGTATTTACAAAAAAAAAAGTATTTATGTATTCTATCAGTTATCTGACTTCCATCACACAAGCTTTGCTTAGTTTCGAGTCAGATGGCGCTGTGTGTATAGTCCAAATAAAAAGAGATTGTTTTGTTCCAGTATCAGTTCATATCTCAAATCCTCCGATGGCGCGCGCAGAGTACGTCTGATCACATAATATTCACATTGCTCAATTCGAAAGGCGCGGTCGCCAAGACGCTCACGTGCGCTGAATTGCACAAAAAAGCTGAGAGGATCGGCAATCTGTTGCTGGAGAAGGGTAGAGTGAATACCGGGGACCACGTGGCTCTGATATTCCCCCCGGGGCTGGATCTTATATGCGCGTTCTACGGATGCTTGTACGTCGGTGCCGTCCCCGTAACTATCCGCCCACCGCATCCTCAGAACCTCCATACAACATTGCCCACTGTGCGCATGATAGTCGAAGTAAGCAAGGCCACTCTCGTCCTTTCCAACCAGTCTGTGATTAAACTGCTCCGCTCCAAAGAAGCGAGCAACGTGCTCGACAGCAAGGCGTGGCCGCTTACTCTCGATACCGACGATATGCCGAAGAAGAAACTGCCGATCCTGTACCGTGCGCCGACGGCCGAGATGCTCGCTTATCTCGACTTCAGCGTATCCACGACCGGCATGCTCGCTGGCATCAAGATGTCGCACGCGGCCGTCACTTCCCTCTGCCGCGCCATGAAGATCGCCTGCGAACTTTACCCTTCACGCCACATCGCCCTCTGTCTCGATCCGTATTGCGGCCTCGGCTTCGCACTGTGGTGCCTCAGCAGCATCTACTCCGGACACCATTCCATCCTCATCCCGCCTTCCGAAGTCGAGATCAACCCGGCCCTCTGGCTGAGCGCCGTGTCACAGTACAAAGTTCGCGACACTTTCTGCTCGTACGGAGTGATGGAGCTGTGCACCAAAGGGCTCGGGAGTTCCGTGAACCAGCTCAAGCAGAAGGGAATCAACCTGGCGTGCGTGAGGACGTGCGTGGTGGTTGCGGAGGAGCGACCGCGGATCAACCTCACGAACTCGTTTTCGAAGCTGTTCTCCGCGCTGGGATTGTCGCCGCGTGCCGTGTCCACGTCGTTCGGATGCCGAGTCAACATTGCCATCTGTCTGCAGGGCGCTTCCAGCCCGGAACCCTCCACCGTGTACGTGGATCTACGCGCATTGCGTAACGACCGCGTCTCCCTCGTGGAGCGCGGCGCACCCCACTCCCTCTGCCTCATGGAGTCCGGAAAACTACTTCCCGGAGCAAAAGTCATCACCGCCAATCCGGAAACGAAGGGCCAATGCGGGGATTCGCACCTCGGAGAGATATGGGTGCAGTCACAGCACAACGCGAGCGGATACTTCACGATATACGGTGATGAGAGCGACTACGCTGATCATTTTAGCGCTCAACTAGTGACGGGGAATACCGGGGAGGTGTACGCCCGGACGGGATACTTAGGCTTCTTGCGGCGGACGGAGGCGGGAGCCGGCGCCAGCGACGACTCTCTCCACCGCGACAGCGACACCGAGTCGCTGGCGTCGGGTTGCAGCACGATAGTCACCGAGTCGCACGACACTCACGACGCGGTGTTCGTGGTCGGAGCACTGGACGAGACCATCATGCTGCGCGGCATGCGCTACCACCCCATAGACATCGAAAACTCGGTCATGCGCTGCCATAAGAAAATTGCCGAATGGTAAGAATCGATTACTATCCTTGTGTTAGTTTAAAAATGTACGCAATGTTATACTTTTCACTTTACTAAAAATTTTAAACAACATTTATTTTTAGGAACATATCAAATTACTAAAAAATCAATAATACAATATTATTAATTTTGTATAATTTTTTTATATTTCTACAACTACTTCATAACAATAAACTCACGAAGTTAATTCATTCAAATTAAAATGAATTAGCTGTTAGACGCTCCTGATATTATTCATAAAATGCGTGTAGGTTTGATAATTTCAAACGTATTGTCATTAGGGATGATGTGAGGATTCAAATGATACCTATACATGCAAATCTGTTCAGGCATTTAAAAGCTATGATGCAATAAAGAAACTAACATACATTAACCCTAAAAAAGACATTTTATGTGCAGTCGTGTAAATAGCGCAGTTTTATTCACAAAGTACCAAATTACATGGAAAAGTGTGGGAAAGTGGAACTTCTTGTAAAGTTTCCAATTCTTTACTGGGCATGAAACAGACTTAAACCTAACTTGCTTTTTATAACTTTCACTTATAATACCACAAGAGCTTCAAAATTATCGGGTATTTCCCGATAGGTTCGTTGCAAACAAATGAAGGAGTCAAGTTTTTCAGGTTAAAAAATCACGAGCGCTTCGCTCGTGATTTTTTAACCTGAAAAGCTTGACGACTTTATTTGTTTGCAGGGAACCTTGAGGGAAATGCCAGATAATTTTGAAGCTCGTGTGGTATTCGGGGGATTATTTTTCCGTCCCAAATGTCGGCCAATAGAATTGCACCATGAGACGAAATGTACAGTTAACAAATAAACATTTCCTTTGACTTTTTTATCGATGGTGGACAGAGAACAAACTCCAAATCGACTCATTTTCATGCAAAATCTCCAATTTTCACAATTGAATTCAACCTGTCAGTTTGACGTGTGGTTAATTTGACTGGATCATGTTTTGTTTTTTATATATAGCAACTACCAGAGAAAATTTTCAAAAAATTATCAGTATAATACCATGTAGGTTGTACCACGTGACGTCGAATGGTGCAATTCTATTGGTCGATATTTGGGTCGGAAAAATAATCTCACTTATTTTTCATGACATACTTGAAAATGTTGCAATACTTGACATTTTTTTATTTTTTATAATAGTCAGTTGAAATGTTTGTTTTAGCGCCGTCTTCACGTGGACCAATATGTCGAAATACTTGACACTGGCAAATTTAACAAGTGCGATACCAAAACTAAGAAAAAAATAGTCAGTTTCAATGTTTGTTTCAGCGCCGTGTTCACGTGGACCAACCTGCTAGTGGTTGTAGTGGAGCTTGACGGCAACGACAGCGAAGCTCTGAACCTCGTGCCGCTCGTCACCAACACAGTTCTGGAAGAACACCATCTCATTGTCGGCGTCGTGGTCGTGGTAGACCCGGGCGTCGTGCCCATCAACTCGCGAGGAGAAAAACAACGCATGCACTTACGCGACGGGTTTCTTTCCGACCAAATAGACGCTATATACATAGCCTACAACATGTAAACACGTAACGACATAACAGATTTAACTCTGAAAGCCCCACCACTATGGTATGATTTATTTATCCTTTGCGAAATTGACTATCTTCATTGTGAGACAAGACTGATGCAAGTCTGAATTCTACTGAGTTTTTTTTAGATACTCATGCACCGTTTTCCGACTATCGAAATACATTTAGCTGTGTACTGTAGTGTGAGGAAGGCGAGACACCCACGTAATCTCTGAGGATTCCGATAGAGGCTCGCGCACTGATCGGGTCTAGACTTCTATAGATTCCATGATATGTATCTATCTGTAGAGTCTTCAAGCAGCGCGATGTATAAAGTTTTGATAGCTCAGTGGTTAGCGCGGTAGGTTCGCATGCCGAAGGGCGTGGGTTCGAACCCCAACAATGAGCTTGAGCTACCGGTGAAGGAAAACATCGTGAGGAAACCATAGCATGGTGGTAGGGTACTTTAGTACTCGGCTGGCTAGCTACCACCCTCAAGTTGAAAATCTGCCGCCAAGCATCTAACGGTGTGTTCCGGCAGCCTCACTTGAGAGCCAGTTGCATTCCAGGCTAGGTGTGCTTTACCATCTTCGGCCACACCTTCACTTGACATCAGGTGAGCTGTGGTCAAACACCTAGCCTGTCAACCACTAAAAAAAAAAAAAAGTAAACTTCCTAGCTTTTCCATACTAGCTTTAGAATTGACTGATTGCGTTGGAGGTGGGCCAGCGATCGCGATTGTTTACATCGTACTGTCGATCCGATTGGTATTTCAGTCTGGGCGCGTTACTATTATACGTCTATTTAACAATTTAGTGATTTACCTATATGAATCACGAGTGGTAGATGATACGAAGTTCGTGTAATCGTATGTATTAAATTAAAATACACTGCATTTAATGTGTTAATGTTAGTCTGTCGTTCTTTTTATCGTTGAATTATTATGTATATTCGACTTGTAATTTTATTCTTGTATCTCCACTTAGTCACTTTTATGCTGACCTTGACGGTTTCTATAAACCGTTTTCAACTTATATAGATAGATAGGCAAGACATGCGTTACAGTATTTAATGGCAGTACTTTGTTTTGATGCATACCTGACATGTTCTGATTCAAGATATTAAGAATTGTGTTCTGAAAAGTGCATGATTTATCAGTAACGACGCCGAAGCATTGTTTCAGTACAATCATCGTGTTTACAACTATCATAATCTTTGAGAGCTTTATTGGCGTCATCGACGAGTAAAATTTTTGTTGGTAAAATCAAAAGTCACGCTCCAAAGTGCCAACTAATTTTATTATAATTTTTTCTCAAGTCCTCAATATATCACGAAGCATCATATAAATCATCGGCCTACTTTTAAATCATAAAAGATTCAACTCAAAGCTATCAATGTCATTCTAATCTGATGGTGATAATTATTAATATTATCAATGACTGATATTGACTGGTATTCACATTTTAAATTTAATTAATATATCATAAAGATTAATACAACTTTGACACAGTGTTTACATGTAGATTATATACATATATGCAATGTCCAAATTAAAAAAAAAACCGCTTTTTAATACAACCGTTTTTAATTGTATAATTTTTATGTAATTTTGTCTATAGACAATATGAAGCATCAAAAAGTGAATTTTATATTTTTTTGTCAATTTCATTCCATGAAACGTTTAGAACGATGAGCCTTTTAATTTTATTGGTTGACACTATTTCAATGTTTACCATCGTGTAATTATTTATTGATAAATTGTACATATATTTTTGTTATTTAATTTTACGTTAAATGATTTCTCTATATTGAGCTTTACGTTGTTTGAATAGCCTATTTTGCAAAAATAAATAAATAAGATGTTATATTATTATGATTGATGTAGATCAGTTTTTAACGTGGATTATTCCTTTTAGTTAGTTTATATAAGAATGTAGTGAGGCCAATTTTGAAGGTTTTGATTGACGGATTGGAAATATTGCAGTCATCCTCTAATGGACTGTAATACATAAGACGGCAACGTTTTTTGGTATAAGATCTGTCAATTGAAAGCTTTCAAAATTGGTCTTATTATCGCGTTATAAAAATGTAGTCATTTTGTATAAGTATACAAGTAGTTTTATGTCAGTTTTTAAACGATCAACTTATTGTAATGATTTTTAATGTACTGTAACCGTGGAGTGTGCCGCCGTAACGGCAAAGTGTTGGCAGGTCGATTATGTACGGAGTCCATCCGAAGGAGCACGAAACGCACTTTTACATTTAGACTAAGATACTTTCACTATAAAACTTATTCTTCCCACAGTATCCGTGGTAGCGTAAATGTTATATTATGTGTGAATTACCTACAACGCACAAAATTAAAAAGTTTTGAAATTTGAAATTGTACTATGATTTTGTACAATCTGGCTGACGTTGTTCTAAATTAAGCTGGTGTTTATATGTACCGGCTTGAGTTTTGTGATTGTTTTCTGATATATCTCAATAAATAAACGTGCATTTTAAATATTAAATATTTGTTATTAAGGACCTACCCATTAAAATAGAACTACGAGCTTGGGCTATTAGACTTAGGTGTGTTATAGATTTACAAAGCTACAAGAGTTTAGTAGAAAGTACGTCATTGTACTCTACATTATATACAACTGAACATTAAATAAATAAAATAAAATGAATAAATATCGTAGGACCTTACACACAGCGCCATCTGCCCCCAAAATAAGCAAAGCTTGTACTATGGAAGTCAGATAACTGATAGAATACTTAAATACTTTCTTTTTTGTAAATAAATACAGGACACCTAGACACAGAACTTATATTAGGCACTACTCTGAGATTCTGAAAAAACATCTGTTCTATAGAAATATTTATTTGGTCCTAGATTACAGGCATGAAACAGCCGTTAATAATTAGGTTCCCTTGTGGCGTATTAACTTTAAATGAGTTTATGAACAACTCTTACTATGGGCAAAACTCTTAAATTGCGAAAACAAAAACAGGTATTGCAGAACATAAAGTCCACTGCTGGACATATACCTCTCAAGATACGCCAATCTTCGGGTTTTCGCTTCGTCCACCGCCAGCTATTCTACATACATCGTCACTACATTGAGTCTCAGGGCGTCCTACGCTACGTTTGCCAATTCGCTGTCTCCCCTCTAGAACACGTCCACATACTTACACTTCCTTAAACGCCGGTAAGTTAATAATATACTTAAATGTGTTATGTTTGAGAACTTCCTGAATCTCGTTATCTCCGAAAAGTGCGCTGCCGTCATAAGGAAAGAAGACGTATATGCGCTGCCGTCATAAGGGAAAAAGACGTATCTGACATTTTTTCCGTTTTAGTAAAAAAGTACTGGTAGATGAGTCTTTTTTTACTACTGATTTCAATCAATGATATATATAACTGAACTACAACAGAGCAAATGTCAGGTACGTCCTTATGACGGCAGTACAATGAGGGTGGGATATGAGTAAAAAGGGTTCTTCTAGTCTAGCGTGATGCAAGTAAGTCATTCTTTGATAGGAACATTTTTAGGGGAATAAATAGAATAGTTAACAAAAATAATGCCAAAAGATGGGCAACGGAATTGTAGTCATTGGTATTGTAGACATCCGTAGGCGACGGTGGTTATCATCAGGCAACCTATCTGCTTGTCACATATGGAATAAATATAATTCGATTTGCCGATGGCTCGGAGAAGAAATAAAGCGATTGTTTTGCGTAGATAAAATTTAATGAAATTCCAGAAACAAGCTACTTGATTAGCATTACATTGTTTATATTAATCGAGTAAGCAGTGAATAAAAAACTTACTTACTAAAGGTGCACAAGATATAAATTTGGTGCGTTAATTTTAATTTTATAACTTTTAGAAATTACGCTAGGTTTTCGCTAATAAACTGCGACATATTCATGTATTGGATTACCATTAATCTAAAAGTAAATTACAATAAACACAAATAAAATTAAAAAAAAAAAACAAAAAAGTAAGTAAGTCAAGTAACAACTTAAAATTTATTTTCTTCTCCATCTCGAATCTCTGTGTTATGAGCATAAAGAACACTAGTAAAAAAAAGTGGACAAACAATACGAACTGAAAAATATTCACTTTCTTTCTCGGAGGAGGAAACCATATTATTTCTGTAAAGAACATTATGCCATTTCATAAATACCATGTTTAACTTGCACATTTAAAAAAAATCAGTAAACAACATATACCTACTGTTTATTGTACACAAGTAGGTACTACTTACTAAAAGAAAGTAGGTTCAAAATACTAAATTGATTAATTTTTATAACTCTTCGAAATTACGTTCTTACGTACGTACACAGAGAGAGATTTACACAAGTAAATAACAATACACACACAAATAAACTTATACTATTGAATTCGGTAAAGGTATACAAATTTTTCTTCTTCTTTTACTCGAATCTTACAGTGTTTGTGTTATCTAAGTATAAAAAACATAAATATAAAAAATTAAATACAAACGTATTATGAACCGAAGGTATTATTATGATAATTATAATGGTAGTTTCATTATCCCGATTTCGTCTGCTATTAATCGCCAGTTTTCATTTATTGCTTGCGTACTGAACACTTCCTGTAACAAGGCATAAAACAAAACAATTAATTAAATTATTCATAACAACAAAACTACTAGTCGTATTACATTTCATGTTGACACTTTCATTGCCACTATTTTCGCATAGTTCCCAGCGATGCTTCTCTATATAAAACGCGAGTACGCGAGGCGTGCTGTCGGCACTGCAAGATGAAATGACATGGGCACGCTAAGCGTGTTCACTGGCACCGTATAAAGGTGAAATCATAAAAATCCGTATTTCGGCGTCAGATAGAAAATATGCCCAAATTCATGAAAAATTGAGATCGCCATGCGTGTCAGCGGCACTGAATGTGTTAAAATAATAGTAATCATTTGTATAATCACAAAAATGAATATAATTAATGATTAGGAAGGAGTGCAGCAAACATAACTAACAAATGTGTCCAAATTCCCCCCCTCATTAAAATCACTTAGGCTCACATGTCATTTTATGCTTCACTACCAGAAGGGTGTCGTTCGGCATAATTGAGTATCTACTGTGCCCGTCGATATGTATGTGCCACCCCTTAATAATCTACTGGACCGTAATATGAAGTCTGTTAAAATTTTCATATTAGGTGTATGCGTTATTACGGACGATCACCTAAACACTAACAAAATTATGACAGTGATATCATTATATATATAAAATAGCTTATTAGAAATACACGGAGCTAATTTGCCAAAGACCAAAGATAAGAGGTATTTATTTTATTCTCATTATTTTATTCTATTCATTTGCCCATTATTATTACTACATTTTATTTTATTGCTTTTATATTATTTGTGAATACGCGCTAATTTCTAGAAGGCATTTCTTGTACAGGGCCACCAAAAGACCGGCCTTGCCGAGTTTGGTGCCCACTGCTATAATATATATTACTTTCTTTTTGTTTGTTAATCCTGTATAAATTCCCTTTTTTTGTTTTGAAATGTTTTTTCTTTTCGGTAAATAAAGTTATTAAAGTGTAAAGCATCAATATAACTTGCGAAACAAAGAAAAGCTGGTCGTGCCAGGTTAGCTAAAGTTGAAAAGCAGGGCCAAAATATTAATGTACTCATAATAAATAAAAACTTATAAAAAACCTTTAAAAATTTCTTGGAAAGCAATCCTTTTTACAAATTAAGTGAATATATGTCAATGAGGTTCTCGGAATCCTCATTTATGTGTAGCACATGAACGGAACCTCTGCTATAGTATGTTCGTTGTTGTTGTTGGATTGATTTAACTCGTACATAGCTTCATTCATTAAAGTGTAATTGTAAGATTTTTTCTGTACAAGTGACTTGCCTTTAACATTATTGTTATTTATGGCCGATAAATATTTATTTATTTACTGAAACGAAAATAAAAATTGCTGTAGGTACCTATATGACACGAATTTTTATACACTCCATTGTGTCCCAGGTAAAGGCATTGTGCACTCGATATCACTCATGTACCAAAATAAAGTTAGGTTGGCATCACCGTAAAAAGATTTCAAAATGATTGGCAGTTTTTTTTACAGTTGTAAAAGTAAGAATTGCCGAAAAATTTTACAGTCTAGCGCACAATGGATACTTTCATCCTTAATAGTAGGGTATCTTATTGATTAAACCACATAGTTTTAAAAGTTTAAAGTAATAAAAAAATATCTTTGTTCGTAATTTTTTTTGTACGTAAAAGTAGTAAGACGAACTAGACGCTCTCCTGATGTTAAGAGATAACGCCCGTCCTAGACTAAGTGATAACCAATTTACTGTCTTTGCTTGGTACCCGATTAAATAGGGTTGCCGACATCCTGCTCTCAGTTTAAATAGTTTACCAATTTGAATTTTTTGAAATTTGAAATTTCCTTTACGACAGCGATGGTAGTAGTAGTAGAGGTAGTAGTAGCGTCATTCCAGATGACAATGCATTAATTTGCTAGTAATTATGTATTTACCTACCTTAGATATTCAGAAAGTTCATCTTCTTCTTTATCTCCAGGTTTTGTGTGTTTCTTAGCTTCCACTTCCATTTCATCCACAAGCGGGGGCGCCTGGCCGCCAAAGCTGCTGTGCCCTTCCGTTTCATTCTTCTTACAAGGACACAGGTATGTTATTTTGTCTTGGTATTGTGCACATCTAATTACAATTGGCCGCATTGGGAATGGTTTGCAGACAACACTACTAATTGTCTTATCTCTACGTCTACGGTTGGAGACGTGCCCACTTTGCATCGGTTTGAATACAGGAGATGTCACTTGGGGTTTCTTTACTTCAAGCTGCTCCACTGACTTCCGTCGGTTCGAATATATAAAAGGCGCCGGAGGGCGAGGCGGTTGATATTTCTCTTGCGTACATAATGGATCACCAGGATGCATCACTCGCAACGACAGCTCGTCTTCATCGGAACTGGAACTTTGGCTCAAGGCTGAAAACAGAAAAAAAAAATTAAGTTATCGTGTTTTGACACTCGGTCACGTGAGGCTGAGAGTAAGTCTAGTTAAATCACAGTGGACCATTTTGTAGATGAGACGAGTAGGTACGTCTTCGACAGTTTAATTTTTTTAAATTTAATGAGATAAAATTGTCATTAATTTAATCTACCAAAAATTAGCACAATTGCAAGGAACTTTTTTAATTTTTGATATTTATTGTAAAATATACTATTTCATTCTCTAATATCTACTTAATGGACTAGTAGCCATTTACGAAAGAGATAATAAAGAAAATAATACATTCATTTAATTACACGTACTATTGCTACGCGTAATGGATTCTGACATTGTCATTTAGAGACATTTATAAGAAAAGATTGTAAAGTACATTCTAATAAACTTTTGTACAAATAGAGAAATGCAATATTTCGTAATGAAATCTGCGCCCGTGCATGGTTGGTGCTGGTCACTAGCTTAATGAAATAATGCTAATTGAGTACCAATCTGATAATCCTGCAGTTGTAGGATTATCTGTGTTCAAGCTGTTACAATTCTTTTCTACAGTTTGTTTACTGATACAATTTTTATAATATTTTTGAAACAAATATTTTCCCAGTTAGCCAAAAGCCTAATTTTAGTTAAGAGATAGGTAAGTATTGAGTTTTGTGTAGGTGTGTTAAGAGTAGTAGAAGATTTCAACTGAGTGATTAGATTAATGTAGTTTTGGAATTTAGTTTTTTATGGTTGACAGGCTACGTGTTTGACCACAGCTCACCTGACGTTAACGGTGTGGTCGAAGATGGTAAACATACCTAGTCTGGAACGAAACTGGCTCTCAAGTGAGGTTGCCGGAATACACCGTTATACACTTGGCGGCAAATTTTCAACTTGAAGGTTGTAGCTAGCCGAGTACTAGAAAGTACCTACCCTACCGCCACACTATGGTTTCCTTACCTGACAGCTAAAGCTAGATGTTGGGGTTAGAACCCACGCTCTTCGGCTCGCGAACCGATCCCGCTAACCACCCGGCTATCATCTCTACGATTAGGTTAACTTCAATACTGTTAATAAAAAAAAAATGTTTACATCATCGTTAAATCTGTAAAATTTTGGACAGTTATGTTTGTTATTTATAATTAACTAGCGAAAGTCTTGCAGTTCCACCCGCGTAGCGAATACAGGGATAAAAACTAGCCTATATCGTCCAGGGATAGCGAAGCTTCCCAACGGTGAAAGAATTTTCATTACAAACAAACAATGAAATCTTTCCTCTTTATAATAGTATAGATAAATGTATCTGTATAATATGACATGTTTAAAAGCAGGTACCTGTATAGATAGTTTCTTTCCTAATAATACCTAGAGTTTTAAAAATGTATTGTTTTTTGCTGTCACAAAAGTCTTTTGTAAACTCTATACCTACTAGTAACAAGATCCATACTAGTATGAATAGTTTATGAAGTAAAAGGTTAAACAATTGTTTTGATTTTTGAAATCAATTGTTTTCTGATTTAATCTTTTCTAGTTAGTGCCCCCGAGGTTTTGGCTATTTCAGGATCCAGACCAGACATGTTATTTTTCTCAAGAAAACTCAAGCGTAGTATTTGTAGAAGGATACAAATATCCCTAAAGTACACATAATACAACTCAATACATATTATGACCAAACAAAAATGAGTATAGTCCTTGAAGGGTGGGTGTTGGTCAACTTACAAATAATATATGCAGTATAAGGTCGAGCGAGAGAAAATAAAATCTTTAAATCATATATCTCTACTAACAACTAAAACTCATCGGCCTGTAAATAAAACATCTATAAAATAAATAATTGCTAGAAACAGTACAAAATACGAGTACAAATATACCAATGTTACAAGTCAATTCCGTAATATCATTTCAAATATATGTATATCATTAAAATAGTTTCAAACACTAATTACAGGTAAATGACTAAAAAACAAAATATCAAAAAAGGCATGTCAACCTACAAACATGTCAATATAAAAATATGTCAATAAGAGCCTTCCTACTTTACGAGCCAGTGTTAAGGTGTAACAAGTTGGTCAACACAACATTTTTATTGCTGCGAAGATCTAACGTGGTGTGGACGCCCCTGCTTTGAAATTTATCAATGTTCGTATTAGATAAGGGCTACCTCTTGAAAGTAAAGAAGCATGTCTTGTCTTTGTTCAGCGCTAGACCGTTTGATCGGAACCAACTGTCGAACATGAGATGCGTCGTCGATGGCACAGGGCAAGTCGTTGAGGAGGAGATTGAATAAGGTGTTAGATAGACATAAGCCCTGTCTGACGCCTATCTCATTTTCCATGTTTGAAGATACGACACGTCCTTTATAACCCACCACGACTTGGGCTATCTCCCACAGTAGTTTGCGCGGTCAGTTCATACGCCGGAGGACGTGGGCTTAAACCCCTACTGTGAACTTCAGCTGCCATTGAAGGAATTTGAAGTTTACCTATACTTGGCTGGCTAACTACCATCCTTAAATTAAAAATCTGCCGCCAAGCGGTGAGTTGAGCTGGCGGCCTCACTTAAAAGCCAGTTCATTCCAGACTAGGTGTGTTTACCATCTTCGACCACACCGTCACTTAATATCAAATGAGTTGTGGTCAAACACCTAGTCCGTCGACCATTTTTTTTTTTTGCCCAGGCAAAATTCTTGATGGATATCACCGGCTCCGGGGGAAGCACGGTGATTATGTGGGACTCTCCGCCTAAGTGGCGGCCTACCCACTAAAAACCCTGGGGTGTTTCTGCCCGGCGTCTATATGCCGGGGCTACGGGGACGCTTTCGCACTCGTCCGCGGCCCCGACGACGCTGGTCCCCTAGGACCCGTCCCTGTTAGGGATGGAGCTACATAGACTCCATCCCTCTTTCCTTAAGAGGCGCGCGGAAACACCGCGCGCGCCATCTCACGGGCTAGTCTTGTCGGATGACGGACTCCCCCGAGTCCGCCACCCAAGGCCCTTGTTATGAGGGTTGAAGGAGGGCGTGTATCCTCCTCCGACGCCCGGCTCTCCGGCGGCACATTGGGAGGTCTGTAGTAACCTCACGTATGCGCTCCGCCGTTTCCTTCTGGAACATAACTTGTTCACAGAAGGAAACTGCCGCCTCCCACGATCTCTCGCATCCAAGCATTGAGCGTATAAATGCTGGAAGCGAGAGATCACTCCCTACTCTTGTGACGAGGTCTCGGCGCTCACTTGCCCAAGCAGGGCATCCCTCCAACGTGTGTTGCGCCGTGTCCTCGTCGCAGCTACAGTGGTGGCACACGGTTGTCGGTTCTCTTCCGGCCACACGACATAAGTACTTTCCAAAGCATCCATGCCCGGAAAGCACCTGTACAAGCCGGAAGGTAAGAGACCCGTGTGCTCTGTCCAGCCAGTTCTCAAGGACAGGTTGGACAGCCTCAATGGTCCAGCTACCAGCCCTTGGATGGGCTAGCTGCTCCTTCCATACCTCCAGCATGGACCGTCGAGCGTGAAACCTCCACACCTCGACCTCCCTTGGTGCCGGACGCTGTCCGCGGTGATGAAGTTCCATGCGCCATGCGTACATGTCAGCATGGATCTCCGCCTCCAGATCCCAGGGAGGTGACCCGGCCAGAAGGCATGCCGCCTCACCAGAGATGGTACGATATCCCCGTATCACGCCGATAGCCATCGCCCGTCGTGGTCGCCGCAAAAGAGCCACTGTTTTTGCATCTAAAGCATACGCCCACACGGGCGCCCCATACAAAGCCATGGATCGTACCACCCCAAGGTATAAGCGGCGGCCACAAGTCCTCGGCCCACCGAGGTTGGGAAGCAGGCGCTTAAGAGCTCTAGCAGCCACCATCAAACGAGGAACCAGTTGCGCGAAATGTTCGCGGAAGTTCCACCTTCCGTCGAGATGAAGTCCAAGATATTTCATCGTAGACTCCATCCCGATGCGTACCCTCCCGATAGTGATGTGGGAACCCCTCGGAGGCACCCACCGGGGGCCATGGAATACCAGGGCCTCCGACTTGTTGAGCGCCACCCGGAGTCCCAACATCTCTATCCTCTCCACTACCTGTTCCACCGTTTCCGTGACAAGACGGGCAGCCTCCTCTAAGGTCTCGCCCCGGGCAGTCACAAGTGTGTCGTCTGCGTAGCAGGTCACGCTGGCGCCCGGATTGAAAGCTCCTCTCAATACCTCAAGAACTCAACATCCTCCAGGGCTCTTTTATTGAGTGCTTCTACGAGCCGCTCATCACCGTCCTCAACTGCTAGCAAACCAAGCTCTGCTCTGCTTTCACGAGCACTCAGAGCCCGATCCGCTAGCTCCCTCTCAAGTTCCTCACTGGCTTCGTCTTGTTTTTGCTTGAGGAACTTTCGTCTTTCGGCTTTCCCCCGTGCACCCAGAGCTGTTGTAGCAGGCACCCTGAACTCCACAGAGACCAGCTCTTCTTCATCGCTTGGTGGCACACGATCGACTCGCTTCCGTCGCTTTGCACCACACTCCCAGAATTCGCCTTCGGTATCAGACCCGCATAATTCTGCACTGACGTTACCGTCAGACATGTCTTCCTGTGCCTGCATCTGAAGACAAGACAGTGATCGAGACTTGAGTCTCAAACTCTGTCTTATATCTTTTTTCTCTTCTCTTGCAGCATTTCTTCTTATCTCCTCTCTACTCTCGTGGCGGTTGTTGCCCACCCCGTAATACGAAGGGCAGCCTTCCGTAGAAGGACGGGATTTCCCGGCCGTAGCCGAAGTACCCGTTCGGGGACTATTTTCACAATTCGCCTTTTTCATAATTTTTTGTTCCTTTTTTAAAGGGGTACGGCCCCCTTATGGTGGTCTAGCGGCCCGAATGACCATGCTGAACGGCGACCTCGGAGCCATACTACCAAAGGCAGCCCAGCTCCGACCCCGCAGTCCAACACTCCCCCTCAGCGACCACCGAACCTTGAGAAAACTCCCAACTCGTCATGGCTGCCATAACAGACCATCCAGACCATGCCTTTCCTTCACGAAAGTAAATGAAAAGCACGGGCAAACAGACTGTTACAGCTACCACAAGAACATCTCAAAGACAAACACATAAACAAGAAACAATATAACACGGTTGGGACAAAACGCCCAACCCCGGACTCCCACCGGGTGGAAGCCCCTTCAAGGAAAGCCCTTGATGAGACTACCACCAGAACACCAGAACTCTTCGCAGCATTAACTCATAAATGAGTTCGTTGCACTCATCCACTCACTCATCCACTGTGCCCTCTGCTGATTCAGAGGGACACGCGGAGAGCCATCGTGTCAGGACAAAAATGCCCGGACTTATTCGGTTCACAACCGTATCCCTACCCTGTTTCTGTGAACGTTTCTTCTACAAAATAGAGACACGCACAGAGAAACTTCTTCCCATCCAAGTATTAGCAATCAGTCAACAAAGTCCCACAAAGGGAAATTGTTGACTGATCCCCCAGGGTGCACCACGAGGAGGTAACTTGGACCCGCACCCCGCTTGGACCTGCACCCCTACTTGGACGTCGACCATAAGCCAAGTACTTATAATTCCCTAAAATATGACTAATCATATACACATATATAATTTTGCGAAATATATCATAAGCACGCACAGAGTTATGCACCCGCTCAAAGCTGCACACGTTTGAATAAACAGACCCTCATAGACATCAATATCTAACATCATCTGTGACTGCAGATCCTGTATAATACCTGGCTTGGAATGAAAAATAGCTTTCAAGCTACAAACTCTAAAGTACAAAAAAATAACAACCACCACGCTACGGTTTCCTTCCCGGAAAGCTCATACTCATTATTGGGATTTGAATTCACGTCACTGAGCGTGTAATTCAACCGCTCTAACCACTGAGCTATCAGGCACAAAACATTTCAGCTATCGCGCTCAAGTGAGATTTATTAATTATCTTTATTATAAGACTGGTTTGTTCAATGAACTTAATTTTACTGTTGAAATGATAGCGGTCTTTTAAAATAATTAATTAATTTAAATTTATAAGTACCTCTCTAGTACCAATAACGATATATTGTATTTACCTTAAATTAAATCATTTTTATTATGCTCATTTTACTATCGGACAGCCAGAAGTTAAAAAAATGGAAAATCGCTACATGGTAGATGCTCCTAAAACTCGAACTAGAAGACTCGAATACACTTTCATCGTGCGAACGCTAAGCAACGGAATTTGCTGCCCGAGTGAGTTTTTTCCTGATAGATACAATCTGGGTGCCTTCAAGTCGCGAGTCAATCGGTTTGTTCTAGCCAAGCGTATTCCATCTTAGACCGCATCTTCGCTTAACATCTGGCGAGATGGCGGTCAAACGCAAGCCAATATGCCTAATAGAAAAAATTCTAACTCAAACAACTAAATGAGAATCAATATTAATTATCAATAACAATCAATATTTTGAGATCGCGAATAAAACACTGACAATTTTCATAAAATTTGTTGCACTTATTGGGGACCTAATCTTGGTCTGGTCAAGTCACATATCTGGAAAAACGCGTTTTTTATTGGTTGACAGGCTAGATGTTTGACCACAGCTCACCTGATGTTAAGTGAAGGAAGGCTCTCAAGTGAGGCTGCCGGAACACCGTTAGATGCTTGGCGGCAGATTTTCAACTTTAGGGTGGTTGCTAGCCAGCCGAGTACTAAAAAGTACCTACCACTATGCTATGGTTTCCTCACGATATTTTCCTTCACCGGCAGCTCAAGCTCATTGTTAGGGTTTGAGCCCACGCCTTTCGGCAAATGTTTTTACAAGATTACAGAGTTTTAAATTTTGCAAAATTAAACCGAGCAAATCTTTATTCATATTTATCGTGATATTGATCGTATATGTTTATACTTATTGTAAAAAGAAATAGCGGTAGCAATATTTTATTGCAATAAAAGAATAAATTTTCAAAATCCCTATCATAGTGTCACACTCGCTATAAACCAAAATCACCGTAAAATTTCACGAAATACATTTTTACACAGCCCTTAACTTGCTAGAAATACTCTACAATCTTAAATTAAATTACACAGTATTTTGCCGAATATGTGGGGATTTAACAAGCATTCAAGTTATATAAAATATCAACCACAACTTTTTTAAAGGTAGGAATCCTTTGAAACAATTTTAAGATGTTAATTAAGATCATAGCCAAAATTCCGTGCCGTCGGGTCTCGACAAATTGATTATCGCGACACAAAATATGTTTACCGATTAAAGGTATACAAATACAAATAATATTGGCAAGCAGCATCCGCCCTACTAATACGACTGTCCTCTTAGCTTATTCGGTATTGTCTTGAGATGGTTAGAATTTGATTCCCATCCAAAACAAACATTTATTTAACGAACATAAATATTTTTCCGTTTAAGTGTATGCTTGCAAAAAGTATATAAGTAAGTATTATATCAGGTATCCGATCCCCTTAGTAAAAGCTAGGCAACATGACACTTAATTTTTTGTTTTCATTTATTTGCTACGTGGTTTCGATTTCTTTTTACCCACATTTTCGAGTTAAAAAGTAGCCCATACGTAAATCTAGGCTCTCTATATTCTCAATCTCGTTCAATCCATTAAGGGTAAAAAAGTAATAAACAAACAAATGAAGGGTTTTAAAATATTAAAAAGATATTACAATGACTTGATTGTTAAAAAAATTCTCGCAAGAACTGCTCGCCTGTTTCCAGTTGGCAAATATTTGAAGTTATCCTCAGAAGGCAAAACCAAGCTTGGAATTCTGTGTTCCTTTTTTAAAAAAAAAGCTAAAAAATATTATAAACAGCCACACATACGGTAAAAAAGATCTGAATCAACGAAAAAAATATCGTTACCTACCTCTAATATAATGTCTGTTATACGTAATCATAATCCACTATTTTATTTGTTCACGGTTTTAATTTTTCACTTTCACACAATTTCAAAAAGTTTTTAGCACTGAATGTTATTCTAGTATTTTAGAAAAAATAACGCGAAAATGTTTAAAGTTGCGAGATCCGATGTGATCTAGACGCGTTGCACCGCGGTAATAGCCACTTGAGAAATGGAGCCGTTCAACAACAATATTCCAGGATTGCAGGTAAACTATGAAGCTGTTTATTTGAGCGCCAAATTCAAGTACTTAAACTCTATGCTCCAAGTCATAAGGTATAAACTGAAACATGTTTTCAGCCACAGACTAGAGCGAGCTTTAGCTATCTGTTGCATGTGCAAGCATAAGGTTGATATTGCCGTAAATTCAGCTCACCTGAAATTTTTCATGATATCCTTTGAACACTGATTATCGAAACTGATATAAGTCGGATTTCAGTGTTCGGCCCGGGTTTCGGTTCTGAAAAACGCTGGGAGCATTTAGTATTCGTTTATTTTTAAAGAATACACGTTCTTTACATTCAAATAACACATTTATTTTTTAAAGAGGTGTATTACTTTGCAATAAAAAATATGTGAGAAGGATAATACGGAACGGAATTTAAATGTTAGTTTCGTTGTTTTGGCGGGAAAGTGATCATTTCGCCGCTTTGTATTATTTTCTAGATTTTTTTATAAAAAAGGCTTATCTACTATTAAAAGATGTTAAGTGAAAATGAAGACCTACTCAGGCAGCGCATTTTACTGTCTAGCGGTCCGCACAATGAAAGTGGAATCATATCGTTTCGTGGTGCTTTATTCATAAAGTAAATACGCATAATTATGAGTGTGGGGCACTGATTTTAATGTGCCGAACTTATTCTATTGACTGATTGACTGATTATATTGACTGACAAGATAATTTATATAGAAAAAAGTGCTTTTAACATCTTCGGCAAATCGTTCGTTTGCCGTAAAGTTGGTAGTTCCTGACTTTGATTATAACCTAGACTTATTTTCACTTGATTTTTCGTAATAAAATGATCACATTAAACATTTTTCCAAAAATAATTACTTATTTTGAATTCGTAGCAGGCTATAATAAAAATACCAAATAATGTAATGTTTCACTCAGGACATTTCATGCAGTCTTTTTTTTTTAATTTATGATTTGTCTACTGCCTTTGAACCATGCCATTATTTGTAAAGAACTGTACTCTGACAGCAGAAATATCACTGAAGACGAGGCAGTATGGCTTTATAGCTTTAGCCTGCCCGAAAGGGCAAATTAACGAAAAAAAAAAAAAGAACTGTACTCTGATTTTATTTGAATCACAACACTTCACTATAATTCACTTTTTTGTGAACAGGAGTTTTACAAATAAGTGAGTATCGGCGGTTGCTCAAAACTATGGGAACCTTGCCACTATTTCGTATTATTTTCCTAAAAATGATATTTGTCAAGTCTTTGTGTAAAAAAATTGTTTGCCTATTTTGAAACGGATAACTACATACGAACGTCGTAAGTTAAATAAAAGCTTTTAAACAATAGTAAAGTTTTATTTACAAAAGGCTGAATAATACGAACGCGTATGAGGAAGTGATAAAATGAAACATGCATTTTCATGGAGTTTCCAAAACTCGACAGAACTTTCTGGAAATGTCACCACTATGTTACTAATTCGAGGACTGGACTTGATAGTTAATTTATCTATGACTAATTGCAATTGATTTTACAATAACATATTTGAAAATATTTAATATTTAAAGTTGGCAAAATGCAAAAAGTGTCATGCAAAATATGAAAAAAAAATAACCAAGTTTTTTATTATGTAGGGACCTATCTACAATTGCTTAGCTTTTATAAATGATTGTTTAATAATTGGGAAAGTACACTAGAATAATAAAATAACACTATAATAATGTTATAACTTATTCGTAAATTTGAATTACTTTATTTGAATAACAATCAGACAGCTTTGTCCGATTTATTTGCGAGATAAACATCCACTGTTATCTCCGCATTCGTAAGTAAATAATAATCAATATGTAAGTAGGTAACTATTATAAAAAAAGAGTTAATATTGCTTTTGAAACACGTAAGTATTTCATAATTTTTCTTTTTGTAGTAGGATAGTTGTTTAATTGTAGTTGTCATGTATAAATATATTTTACAACAATTTAAAGTAGAAAGATTTTTTTTTTAAATTAAAATCTTAAACATATGTTAACAAAGTGGGACAAATGGATTTTAATGCGGTTTCCATTTTTGTAATTTAAGAATAATCTTTGTGAGTAACGTAAAAATAAAAAAATCTAGAGTTTGTTAATTTTATTTATTTTTATAGCTCATGGCAAGATTGATCGTCCATTTTGCTTTTGCTTTTACCGACCAAAAATTAAATGCATTTTGCTCAACATGTTAGATCACAAGTTATCACAAGTCAAACTTAGGTTTAAACTTGTACTTGTTGATTGATAGACTTATACATCTTAGGATTCAAACAGAACATCCAGTCTAATCCATCTTCGACCACACCGTCACTTAACATCAGGTGAGCTGTGGTCAAACACCTAGCCTGTCAGCAATAAAAAAAATAATAAAAAAAATTAGAAATCTCATGGTCACCACCCTTATGGTACCACGACTCTGTTTCATGACACTAACCATATATGTCGGGTCAGGTCCGGTCAGTCACGGTTTTTTGAAATTCTGTGCGACAGGGAGCAATCTATACTAGCCCGGCTACGGCGTGTCCGACGCCTTTATTATTGTAGGACAAGTCGTAGTCGCGCCGGTGACTGATCGGACCAGACCGTTCATGTGTGGTGCGGTCAAGCGGAACCCCGGTTCTACATGGTTGATTCGTTGCCAGTAATATACTAGTGGTCTGTGTGGTGGAAGGTAACATCAACGAAACGTGGACAACGCAAGCCGTTGTAAAATACCTTCAGCCAACAAGAAGGAGAAAATAGGCAGTGTTCGCCGAAGAAGATTTGATCTCCGCACACAAAATATCTTTTTTCAAACTTGTCATATTTTTTTTTTAGTTTTCAAAGCAAGTTTTGTCTAATGTTCTGATAATGCGGGAAGTAGAAATACCTATAAATATCGTGTAGAATAAGATAGAAAAATTAATGAAATATCAATGTTGTGTAGAATTGTAGTAGAGTTAAATATCGTGGTTTAGATTTTTTTTTATTTTGCCTTGTCTATGCAAGCAAAAGCCGCATTTTTAATGTACATTTGCGGCTGTTTTTTAAAAACACCAAATAGAAACTAAAAAAATTGGATGTTCATGTATGTCATTGAATAATAAATGAATAGTGGTGTGTATGTGTGTGCGTGTGTGTGGTAGTAGTAGTCTTTTTCCAGTTTTATAGGAAAACATACGGCAAATAGGTAGCTACTGCTTTTAAAATACGATCGAAGTTTTTGACGTATACGTGATTTTATGAGCCACGCGAATTAACATCTATCAACTGTTACGTAGCATGAGGCTATAAAGTACGGAACCCTAGCAAATGCCGCTTTGAAATACGAAGTTTAAGTTCAAAGGTCACTTACTCGTATTTTATCTTTTCGATTATAAGGTCGTTTGTTATCATTTGATAATTTGTGCTATTTCACGACATCGTCACAATATTTGTATTTCGAATACTACCACATTATTCTACGCAGATGGGTAGGTGGGTGGGTGGTGGGTGGGGGTGCACTACCGCTAACGTTTCATCTAAGAATGGGGTGTATTCAGAGCCGTGTAGGTAATATCAGACAAAAATTATACCGCGTCTTTTTTTTTTTTTTTTTTTTTTTTTTTTTAGTAGATAGGCTTGCGTTTGACCGCCATCCCGCCTGATGTTAAGCGAAGATGCGGTCTACGGTGGAGCACGCTCGCCTAGAAGAAACCGATTCACTCGCGACTTGAAGGTACCCAGACTATATTCACCTACCCACTCGGTAGGTGTCTTACGGTAGGTGTCAACCAGGTAATCTCGTCACAGACGCTTAGAAATCTTTTGTCATCGATATCTCGTGCTCGGCTATATACCCCATGAACAATGGCTTTCAGCCTTTTCTGTGATGTGATTGTGTTGTGGCGGAGAAATAATAAAAGTGTTATGTTACCTAAGTCGCATCGCCTAATTGGAAGTGTTTTTGTGTAATTCTGTTTTAAGATAAATAACAAAGTAGGTAGGTAGTACCTAATGTACTCAAATCTTGTTTAAGGGTTAGTTCTGAGCTTTAAGTTTAGCCAAAAATAAGTAAGTAGGTAATCTACTATTTTGAGCAGCATACAATAAAACAATGTTTCTATGTTGACAGCCCCGTTGGTTCCCCGTTCATTGGTAGTATATCTGCCCTGAGAGCTGTAGGGTGTGGGTTCGATTCCCACTCAGGGCAAACATTTTGTGAATAAACAAAATGTTTGTTCTGTGTCTGGGTGTTCCGTATGTATTATAAGTATGTATTTACAAAAAAAAAGTATTTATGTATTCTATCAGTTATCTGACTTCCATCACACAAGCTCTGCTTAGTTTGGGGCCAGATGGCGCTGTGTGTATAGTCCTACGATATTTATTATTTTATTTTTATTTATGTTTTACTTTTCGATAAGTACAATATTACTTCAATAAATTGTAGGTATGACGCGGTATTAGATTAGGTAAGTTGGCTCCTGACAGCAATACCTACGTATCTACTTAAATTAATACTGTATTTTTGCTAATGCTAACGTATGCAAGAGATGCCTAACTCAGCAGTGGAATCTTTGATGACAATCATTTTGTTGGTTCGATTTCATTAAAAGAATAGAATAGCTTCGTTGCATACCTACACCTTCTCTGCTTACTCGTTCGGTTATACCTAGTTCGATTATTATACCAGCGGGCGGGATTGACAAATGATGTCACATGCCACGTGGCCAGCTTATGTCAATCCCGTACATTTTTGGCTTTTCTATTAGCGTTAACGCTATTCCAATGTTACTTTATAATACAAGGCTCATATATACAAGGCTCGGCGCGCTGTGAAGGTATAGCGCAGGGAATTCAGTTCGGCACGGGAACGCGTCGGAAGGGCAGTAGGTATTAGAAGCATCTCATGCGTGTGTGCGAGCGTAATAGTAAGCGCTGAGGGCTCATTAGAAGAAAATAGCAAATCACGATTTTTAAAATTTGTAGGTACGGTAAAATGAAGTAACTATTCTAATTTTAAAATTCAGTTTTATGATTTGATATCTGACTAAGCTGAATCTCTTTAAATATTGTTGGGACTTTAAGTATAATGTATGTACATATAAAGTGTGTCAAGTTGGTTTGTGATGTCATACCAGGCAAATGCCGCAAGTACACTTTCCTATTGTAGGTAGGTTAGGTTAGGTTAGATAAGATAATTATTTGCAGTGAAATATACTTACTGCGGAAACCGGATAAAACAATTACATTGAAGCGATTTTCATAAAAGCAGAGGATGAATAAATTAAATTAATATCATAGGCATTACACACAGCACCATCTGATACCAAACTAATAAATAATTCAGAAATACTTTTTTTTTAATAATTATATTCTTTTAATACACACAGAAACACCCATGCAAAAGAAACATAATTGTTTATGTTGTTTGTTTGTTTGTATGTTTGTCTCAGGTAGGAATCAAACCCACGTCCTATAGATCATAAAACCGGTATAAGTACTACCAATGAGCCAACAGCGCTGTCAATATAATAAAGCTTATTCCTTTTCTCATTCTGTGTGAACGATAGCTTAGAATCCCTTTTCATAAGTTTTAATCGAAGTTTATCTCATAGTCGCGTCAGCCGGGACTTGATTCCGCAGCTTGTGCGATATTTTTACACTTGTTTTTTTTTATATTCAGGAACGTAATTAATGTAATTTCGTAAAGTAATGGAGTTCTCCATTCATCATCATCATCATCATTTCAGCCGTAGGACGTCCACTGCTGGACATAGGCTCCCCCATTGACTTCCATAAAGACCGGTTCTCTAAGTTCTCCATTACTTTACGAAAAGGAACGAATCTCAGCAATGCTAAACGAAACAATTTGTCGAATGACTCTACTAAACTGAAAACCAAGGACCTTGATCTTGACGGACCACCCACCTGTTGTTTTTCTCAGAACATCTGACATCCGATTCCAGACGTCTCCACTACCTAGCAAGAGATTTAGCAAAGACACAAGACTACCGATACTGCTGGACGTCAAATGGTACAGTTTTTTTTGCGAAAACTGGAAGGAACGCCACATATTTTGGTCAAACACGTGCTCAATTGGACGCTATGAAGAAATCGGCGTGACATTTAATTGACATTTAATTATTATCAGTTGTTTCTTTATTACTTATTATGTTCTAATTGCTGTGCTTGCTAAACATTTTATCCTAACAAACCCAAATTTAAAGAAAAACAAATCTTACTAATAATATTATAAATGAAAGTTTGGATGGATGTATGTTTGTTACTCTTTCACGCAAAACTACCTACTGTACGGATTTGGATGAAATTTGGTATGGAGGTAGCTGAGACCCTGGATTAACACATAGGCTACTTTTTATGTAAAAACATGTAGCGGGTAACACCGCAGGGTGTTACCGCAGCTAGTGATGATATATATTTCTGGCTATGTACGTATTGTAAGTTTTTATGCGCTCTCCGAAATGTAACTCCGTAATTATTGTCCAATATTATCTACTGTGTAGGTACCTAAAAATAATAATAGTATCATAACAGTTGTAGCAAATTGACGCAACATATAAATTATGTATATCGACACCTTGCATAATAGTTTGCTAGAATTTGCTGACCATCATTTAATCACAAACACAATCGATATTTTTTCTATAGTTATAATAGGTAGGTATTAGAAGTAAACCGTAATTACCATAAAGCTTCACCAATCATGACAAAAAAAAAATACATTTCTTAATAAGTTTATTTATTACAACCCGTCTTTATTATGGTGCAAAAGAAAGATGTACATACCTGCTCACAATCGTTATACTCCGGACAGATTTTCTCATGAATAAACGCACATTACCGATACACCAGAACAAATAAAAAATACAAAAACAAAAACAAAGGACGCGTCTCTAAAATCTCTCACTAAACACAACTGTATGCACTATTTGCACACACATATCAATACATTTTTCTTAACTGTGCGGGTGCCGTTCTATCACTGGCCACGAAACCTTATCTACTGAACTGCATGTGCAAAATACTTTAAGGTTACCTTTGCTTCTATCTGTAAAACATTTTTAATACACAAAATCTGGTTAATTAATCATGATTACTGCACGTCGACATTCTATCGGACCTGACGCGAACTAGCCGATTATAACCTATGCATTTCTTATCGCACGATGTGCCTGCTTATTCTAATTTTAGTTTAATATTATTTATATTCTACGGCGAAACTCCAAACAATAAGTGCAGAAATCAAAGCGTGTTCCTATGAAAGTGCTCATACTGATTTCTCATATATTACAACACATAATAGTTTCACAACACAAAAATTCTCCCGCTGAACGTATTTACACATTTATGTCTTATAACTAAAAAAATATCAACACAAAAAAGCATATACATGTAAACTTACCTAGCACGTTGAAATATATATATCTCTGGTACCATATATATAAAATAGAAGCTATAATTATCTCCATATTTTGTTCAATTAAATCAAAATTGTCTCCGAAAAAAATTAACAACAGTACTTTAACATGAGACAAATATATTTGGAACAACGAGGACGTATACTGCGTGGTACAATGTTGCTCGCTTGCTACTAGACCTTTAACATGATTAAAATGTTATCACAACAGCTAGTGAACTCAAAATAGTAATAACTGTGACCAACATTCCAGGAACATTTGTCAAACAGTGCCATTCCAGTGCCTTACCCAATCCTCCTTGCCACCGCATCAGCTTTTTTATACAAAAAAGGTTAATGGAAATAGTACCTAATTATAAACTTGTATAAAACACATATATACTTTCACATGCAAATGGTCGAACCAGCCATTGTAATCAGCCTCAAGGCTTGGATATCCTATTACACATGCATGACAATTTAAAGCTTCAGGAAGAAATTGATGATACTAAAATACCTTATAATTAGTGGTAATATAGCTGTGTGCAATGCCCAACGATATTTATTTATTAATTATCACACGTTCGTACCGTAACTTTATGGCTATGTGTAAATAATATAAATTAATAAATATCGTGGGACATTTTACACACAGCGCCATCTGACCCCAAACTAAGCTAAGTTTGTACGATGGATCTTATATAACTGATAGAATACGTATATAGTTTTTTTTTAAATATAGTACACCCAGACACAGAACAAACATTTGTTTATACCACACAATGTTTGTCCTGGGCGGAAACCCACGCCCTACAGCTCTTGAAGCAGACATACTACCAATGAACCAACAGGGATGTCAATCAGTTCTTAAGTGTCACAAAATGTTCACAATATACGCAGCAATAACTTTGACAAAATTACAGTATTTTTATCAAGGCTCAAATTCCTTCCCCACGTAATCATCTTTACTGAATGCTGGCTAGACACGTCTTTCTCTGGAATACATTACCAAACTGACGGTGTAGTAGTATTGTCTAAAGTCGGTGTCCAAGTGAGCATAACAGAACCACAGTGGTCTATTGATCACGATAGCCAATAAGTACTCTATCCTAGCAGTGTACACTGTACAGATCCCCTTATTTTTGCTAGTATGATAAGTTTGGGCCTGCGGATCATTGCAAGTTGGCTCCAGCAAAATTTACTAACGTTGAGCACCGATGAAACAAAAATTGTGGCTTTTCACGTATCTAGCAGAACAGCTCCCAAAGTTCCACTAAGTATGCATTAAATTTCAATCATCCATTCGATCACAATCAAGCTGCTTGTGAATGTTTAACTTTAGGTCAAGTCAAAGACATTCAATATTTGGATATACATAGGTATATATATTCACGAGCTATCATGGACCAAACAGATAGAAACTCCTAAGAAATTTACTTTTTATTTTCAAAAAGCTAAGATGGGTGGCAGATACTAAGACGATATCTATGATCTACGCTGCAATAAAAAAAACACATATTTAAAAAAAAATATAAATCTATACTAAATAAAGAGGTAAGATTTGTATTTTTGTATGTAACGGATAAACATAAAAACTACTGGACCGATTTCCAAAATTATTTCACGGTTGGGAAGCTACACTATCTCCGGGTGACATAGGCTACTTTTCATCCCTGTATTCTTACGGGAACGGGAAATGCGGATGAAACCGCGAAGCGTCCGCTAGTAATTTATAAATGTAGTGTATATGAATAACACAAACACATATTTCGAAACATATAAATAAATTTTACTATTATTTCATGATTATTTTTTTGTTTACTTAATTTTTGAATTTTATTTCATGACCGTTGCAGCGATACACAGGACTTTGAGTAACAAACAAAAGTCCAAGGCATTGCTGCTTTGGCGCTCATTACTTTGAGACTTTCGATGGTTAGTCTTAACAGCACAGTAGCTTCGCTAGCTGCGGTATCTTGTAAACCGGAACACAGTAACGTTTACACACTACTGCTTGGCGGCAGAATATCTGGTACTGCGGTGATACCTACCTAGACGACCTCCTGCTAAGGAGATCTACTACCAAGTAAAATATAATTCACAGAATTATACCACAATTCACAGATTTTATTTTTTCGTATTGTAACACAGCTAGGGATAGTAACTGATTTGTTGCATTAAATTGCATTTAAATTTTAGGTATTAACATAGTTTCATTTGAGCAGGGCATTGTAGTTTATTATTATCTTAGACTATTGGTACATAACCAAAGTTATTAAGGATTCTCGAAGATTCGAACTGACGTAAACAAGTTGACGTCTTGTCAATTGGCGCCCTAAATATTGATATGAACTAGATAATGTAAATTAAAATTTGCATGACTAGGTCGAATGAACTGAACGTTATCAGAACATGGGAAATCAATAAGATTTAGGAATCGGTATCATTGTGATTTACAAAAATCATCATGAACATATATATTTTTTCTTTTTTCTTTTTTTATACCTACATGGTTGTAAGTCTATTTACATAATTGATTATGGTTAATCTACTTAGACTTTATTTTACAACTATATCATCATCATCAACATAAGCAGAGCATAGGCATTTCATCTTGCACTCATCCCGGTCCTGTGCTATCCAGGTTCGACCCGCGACCTTTACGATGTCGTCAACCGAACGTTTTTTGGTCCGCGGTCACAAATCAACGTTTTTGTCGCCCTACCTACCACCACTTTGCCTGGCAATATGTCCTACCTTTTTTTTATGTAAAGTGTTATGAGACGAACGAGACGCTCTCCTGATGATAAGAGATAACGCCTGTCCACGACCATTGCAGCGATACACACAACTTTGAGTAACAAAACAAAGTCCAGGGCATCATTGCCTTGGCGCGCATTAACCTTTTTTTTTTTTTTTTGTCCAGGGAAAATACTTTGTGTATACCACCGGCCCTGGGGCGGGCACGGTGGTTATGTGGGACTCTCCGTCCTAATGACGGCCTACCCACTAAAAACCCTGGAGTATTCCACCTCGGCGCTTTGTGTCGAGGCTGCGGGCACGCTTCCGCACTCTACCGCGGCCTCGACAGCGCTTGTCCTCGCGGACCCGCCTCGGGGAGCCCAAGCTCACCCCGCAACAATGACGATGTGTCCGAACACCAGACACATCGTCATCCACCTCGGAGACCAAACCAGCAAATGGGCGTCGGACAGCCCCATGTCCGTACGCCCCTGGTCTCCATGTGACGGGTCAGATAAGTGGCCCCGCCGCCTGCCACTTTGGTTGCTTGGAATAGGGATCGCCAGACCGGCACTCCCCCTATTCCGCAACCCCCTCCCACTCGGCTCCTCCACTGTGCCCTCAGCTCATCAGAGGGACACGTGGAGAGCCCGTCGCCAGACCACCTCCTGGGGTCGGGTCCCTCTTGCCGTCACGACATGCCATAACATGGCTTGTCGTGACCCTCCTCGAGGACCTATAACAACTGGCGCCAGACGACCCAAGTCTGAACGCCAGCGGTCCTCATGCGGCGGGTCAGGTGAGTGGCCCCGCCGCCTGCCACCACGGCTGCAGAGGACAGGGAAAGCGGCACAACGCAACACCGACACTCCTCTTCCCCTGCAGCCCCACCGCGTCCGCCATCAAACGGTGGCGGCCTCGTTAAGGCCGCGGAAGGTAGGGAAAGCGGCAACGAAACACCGACAGTCCTCTCCCGCCGCGGCCTCCAGCCCTCAGCTGCAGTGTCTCCCATTCGACACTGCAGCCCGCCTCAGTTGCGATACCGCCCACACAGTCCGCAATCTACTTGGCCGCTTCTACCAGACCCGGGGAACACCCGGAGAAGCAGCCCCACCTCGGGTTCCGCTTAGTTTCACCGTGGTGATCAGTCACGGTTACTCAGCCCCCCCGCCACGACAAGGCGGGAACCCACCGGGGGGGGGGGGGGCGCATTAACCTAACCTAACCTAACTCCATTTCAGTTTCATGATTGTTGTTTCGACGTCTCTTGTGACTTGCGTCCCTTGATAGTCGCACTAAGGTGTGTACCGTCAGATCTCTACATTCCTAAATCGATCTTTTATTTTGACGCGTATGGCGCGTTTCTTCATGGCTTCCTGTGCAATTTGTATTTTTGTACACAGCTTCATGTGTACGCGTCCATGTCTCGGCATCACAAGTAATTATAGGCCTCTACAATCAATGTGTAGGTGTACCTACACATTGATTGAGACGAGTCTTCAGGCACTGTGGAACGACGACGGATTTCAGGACATCGTCTAGTTTGTCAGATGCTACTCATCCTGGTTGGATTCTCCTGGAGACCTTCTGAAATTCCTTGTCAAAAGATAGAATACACCCAACATACACGTTTTAGTCGACTGTCTAGTCTCTCGCTTCAAACCGTTATGTTGGGACTGGAGCCACCAGAAACATTCTCCATAACCTTAGTAGCCAAAAAATTATATAAATTTATAGGAAACAAACTTAAAATATATCGATTCGATTGTCGAAGAAAACAAGTTTAAAATATTGCGATGATAGCTCAGTTGTTAGCGCGGTCGGTTCGCACGAATGTTCCAAAGAGCGTGGATCCCAACAAAGAGCTTGAGCTGCTGGTGAAGGTAACCGTAGCATGGTGGTAGGGTATTTTCTAGTACTCGGTTGGCTAGCTACAGCTCTCTAGTTGAAAATATGCCACCAAGCACCTAACGGTGTGTTTCGGCTGCCTCACTTGAGAGCCAGTTCTATTCCAGACTAGGTGTGCTTTACAATCTTCGACCACACCGTCACTTAACATCATTGTAACACTTAACATCACCATTTTACTTGGTGGTAAATCTTCTTAGCAGGAGGTCGTCTAGGTTGATACCACCGCAGTACCAGTTATTCAGCCGCTAAGCAGTAGTGTGCAAACATTACTGTGTTCCAGTTCAAAGGGTACTGCAGCTAGCGAAATTACTGGGCTGTTGAGAATAACCATATAAAGTCTCAAAGTAATAAGCGTCAAAACAGTGATGACTTTAACTTTGTTTTACTACACAAAGTTCTGTGTATCGCTGCAATGATCATGGACAGGCGTTGACCTAGCCTAGAATGGAACTGGTCCTCAAGCGAGGCTGCCGAAACACACCGTTAGATGCTTGTCGGCAGATTTTTAACTTGAGGGCAGGGTAGCTAGTCAGCCGAGTACTAGAAAGTTTTTTACTAATAAGCCGTTTTAAATTTAGAGAATTATTACTGAAAAGATCAATCTAATTCATCATCTAGGGAATTGTATCACCTGCATGCTATTATAAAATAGCTTTCGACAGATGTACTACAAATAGGCAAGCGGGCCGCCCGCTGATATTAGGTCAGCTCCATTAGCTTCTCCGAAGGACAACTACAAAACTGTTAACATTTTCCACAGAAATTGTTTTTCTCCATAATTACGTAGTTACTATTGAACTCTGAATGGGCCCTAAACAAAACATATATATATTATTATATATTTGTATTTGTATATATTTAATCGATATCGCTAGTGCTAGATACAACTCTATAGTTTCAAAAGGAAGTGTTCATCTCTACGGTGCGGTGTACGTCTGCTGTTACTTCCGTCGTGGGAGAAACGGACGGACGATTCCAACTTACTACTTATAAGTGTGTCACGGAAATATTTGCTTCATATTTGTTTTGTTACTCTGCGGGATAGTCCAGCCATTACGTCGGAAAATACGGGTTAGGAATGCTCGTGAACCGAGAACGCTACATTTTCGATACTACACTGAAAAGCTTAACTGCAAATTGTTGACTAACATTTCCTATGTACATTTTCCGCCGTCTTGATAAAAGGGTTAAATTCAATTTTTTCGCAATAACTCGGTTTTCCGTTGAGATACGAACATTTTGATGCAGTACTTTTTTGTTGCTGATATTTTTATATGGGTTTTGTATATTTTTCACCTATCGTTTAATCGTTATTGATAAAACCATAAATTTAGGTAGTGCAATTTGTGTTTTGCTATTTTTTTATTCGTGTATTAGATATCGAAAAAGTGTTTATTGTCAAATTTTCACTAACAAAATTTATTTATTGGTTTTTTCGATTGATATCTCAATAGGCGCCGCCGAGCGCCGCCAAAGTGATATTGGCGATGGTGTCATCCGGGTCTTCCAGGACATGTCTGGGACGTTATTGGTATAGGGGAGGGTCTGCCGTGTCTATCGTGTAGTTCGAGGCTTGGCTTACGAGGAGGTTTGGGTGATGAATAAGCGTATAAAAACAATAAAAATATATCTCTAGAATACTAAAAGTGGCCGGTCTGACGGCCGCGCCGCCCGCCGCCGTCACCCGCCGCCGCATCCTCCCGTAGCTCAGTTCCGTAACTAGTTATTACTTTACTCATTTGTAAAGTTTAATCTAGTAGGTACGATTGATACAACATCTTTAACCAAAACTTCAATATCCAATCTACTGAAAACACAATTTCGGCCGCACTTGAAATATCTGTTCGTTTTCAACATGCTGTTTTATGTGGACCTGGACACCCTTATAGCTCAGTCGGCAGTTATTCCGCTTCTAGAGGACATGGGTTCGATTCCTACAGGACTAATATCTACGTGATAAACATTGATGTTTTTCTGTATCTGGGTCAAACAAATAGTTTTCTATACACATATGTATGTATTTTAGAATAATTAATATCTAATAATGTCAAAATATATAGCATGTCAACTACCTATCAAAAAAACATTGGTAAAAAAGTCTAAGTTTATCGATCGAGCCTGCCACCAAAGTACCTATCCAACTGGCGGTATTACCTCCTGGGCCGCCAGCGAAATATGTTGATTGTTGGTGTACGAAATTACTCGCGAATCCCGACCACTCTCTCTTAGGCGACGCCCAAACTCAGTCACAAATATTGTAGCGTCAGACCACCACGAATCTGCAGTTTTGACGACAAACGGGACAAACTCATACGCTGATTTCAAACGCTATGGTGGCCACCTGCACTCCTGCACCGGCCACTTGCTGAAATGTGGTAAGGGAGCAGGTGGCAAAGATAGGTAGGTACGATACTAGCATCCCAAACCAATTGCTGTGTTTTTGTTGTACGGAATTTAATTAGAACTGAGAGTTGTAATTAAATTCCGCTTCTACGAGTTAAATGACTTCAAGCAATACTTACATACTACTACATATACTTACTACATGGAATACTAAGGTAAAATTTAAACAACACGATGACCAAAAATATTGTTTATTTTTATCACCAACTCATTACAATTAAAGTATCGTAAAATAACATATTTAAACAAAACTAATAAAATAATTGTTGAAATTCCAATTTATAAAGCAATTTTATTATAAGGAAATAATAGCCTTACTTTTCTTATACTAAATGTTTAATTTTAATTTACATGCTTAATTTTTACTTCTAGAATTTACTGTATTATCACGTGGTTTTGTTACCCTACCTATCTGTTCAATTTATTATTAAAGCCCACGATATGAAATGGAATTGCACACCAAAACCCACTACGCCTACTAGATGATGATTCCCCTAAACCAGTTGATGTGTGATATAATGGTCTGATGTGCTGTAAAATAATTATCTAAAATAAAAACATTCGGGGTTTTGTTGTTTATAAAGAATACAAATCATATTAAATTTTATTATACGTTCGTAAGTGTTTGAAGCTTGTATTTAAATATATGTATATATTTCGTCGAAGTACAGGCTACTGCCAGATAGGTAAGCGAGGACACTTTCAATATTACATAACTAAGTATGACACTACGATATTATATTATAAAATAGATGCCCGTCGCATAATAAAGCCTCGAGATACTTCACCAACGATTGCCAATTGTATATAGCTGTCCCAACTCAATATCATGTTTGATTCTCGTCATTTACCAATCGCAAACATATTTTAAAATATTTAAAAATGCTCATCACATAATGGTGCTGTAAATGACACGTTTTAAAACATTTGGTACATCATTTCATAATAAAAATATACAGGGTGTTAAAAAAAGGGGGTTATCAATCACCTGTTAATTACATCAAACTCGACAGGATGGAGTTTTATACACAAAATTAAAAAAAAATTGGGTAAAAAATGCTACTTGTTGCGCTATGGTTATCCTTGTACAGCTCTGCGAATATTGTACATTATCTCCTGTCCTACATTGTCTTCGTCTATCAAGTATAACAGTGTGTTAAAAAGAAAAAGAGGGAAGCACTATTTTAATGGGCTTTCATAAAATATTTTTAAGTAAGGACGTAAGTCATTAGCTTGTAATGTAATTCGTTAAATTAGGTGTTCTGTTTAGTTAGGTATCACCGATTTATTAATCAACATTAAACGTATTCCCCTTTTTTGAAACACCATGTAAGTTATCACAAAATAACATGTAAATTTGAAACCTGTGACATAAAAAAACATACCTGTATATAATTAATTATCAATAATAATAATTTTACCTAATTTTTGCACTTTGACAAAAGTTCATCATAATATAAGTTTACTTAACCAATTTAATTATAATCTACGTATGTATAACTTCTACTAATTAATTTAATTATTTGATCTAAGTATAATAATAAGTGGTAATATTCATTACTACTATGCATTAATAGTTAACTACGATGAGAATAAATTCAATAGATCATCTATTGTTATCATCGAGTAATTAATTGATGGTAGTCTCTGTACACAAAATAGAACTGTTTTGAAATTCGATAAAAGCATCACTTTGTGTCATAATTGTATTATTTGTAAAAAGCGAGGTCCGCTTCTACAAAGAGAATAGAGATCAATTACCGACCTAACCGAGATTAAATTGTGGCGGCAAAGCCGGCTGTAAAAATATTAATAGAATTGCTGCACCACAACATGCAGTAAAAAAAAAATAATGGAACCTTACATTTGCAAGCATTTTATTCATAAATATCAATCGATAGATATAGTTGTCGATAAAAATTTCGATAGCAGCATCGACTTTTAAAACTAAAGAATTCATTCAGTTGGAAATCTAAATAAATATCAATAAATAATAAAGTCTACTAAACATGATGGAACCAAGCTAGGACGAAAATAATTTGATACTTAATACATATAACTATCTAATTAATATTATTACACAAAACATGTTACTTAAAATAGGTCTATAATAATACCTACCTCTTCCCTTACGTACGAAATATTTTTCATCGATAAAAAGACAATGCCAGAATATTACGATATTTTTTTTATCATATTCATAAACCGATATCAAAAGGTCTACGTTCTGTAAATAATAATCATATAACATTTTAGCCAAATTCAGTGAACGGTTTTAACAAGGCCCTTATCTAAAATCATAATTGTCGTAAATTCTCACCACAAATTTTCAATTAATTTTTCGAAGATCTGAAAGTTAAATGTTGACATATAAAAACTTGTACATAAAAATAAAGGTGAAACAAACAAAGACTGTGTTAAAATCGAATAAAACCATTTTTAATAAAATCTATGCGAGAAACGTTGGATTCCAATCATTTTAATCTTTTATATTCTGTTTAGGTATTGCAGGCTAGATAGAGCTCCGGAGTTATTATGGATTATGAATGATTTGGATTGTAATATTGATTGCATGCCATCCCTTTTGCACGCATGTTGCGAACACGTCAGTGCGAGTGAGTTGCCAAACGTTTATTAGCACAGGCTCTTGTAAGTGATTGGAAACACCTAAAAAGTAACAATAAAAACTTGTTCTATTTTTTAGTAACACAAAATTTATTTTTCCGTTTAAAGGGCAACTTTTTTGTACTTGTGATATTTTATTTAAACTTCAACCGACTCTTACGACTATCTTAAATTGCCTTAACTATGGGATACATAAACTTTATTAAATTCGAGGTTCAACTAATGAAAAATGTAATATATTTCATGGGTTTGTACGTTAAGAAAAAAAAATCTTATGGCAAACGCGACATTCTAGCGCTCAACTTACATTAATTCTGCGCGAATACTGAGAGTTGAACAATTGGTGTCAAATCGCTGCAAATTTAAAGATGTGTAATAATAATTTCGTCATCGATTTCGTCTTTCTCATCGTCTTCTTCCGGAGGCTGCTTGGCAGCTTCGGCGGCGACGACAGGGTCTTCGGCAATAGCTTTCATACGACGAGCCTAGAACACAAGAAAATATTCTTCAAACTCTTTGTCTCACACAGCCTAAATGCAAGAGCAATCCAACACTGGCAAAATGCATAAAGTGCGTTGCCAAAAAAGTAAAAGAGATAAGCATTTATCATTGAAACCCCTTCTTTTGTAGAATATACTTAGTACTTAAATGTAATGTAGGGTTAAAGATGATTGCAAAAAATAACACGCTTTTTGACTTGATTGTCAAAAAAAGCATACTTTCATAAAATTATAACTAGCTCTTAGTTATTAAATTAAATCTCATATAAATTTGCGGTTTCATAGATATTTTCTTTAAATGCGTCTAAAGTGGTAAAAATAACGTCAATAAAACTTTGTCAATAAAACGCTACAACTATTTTTAAACATAGACAAATGAAAAAAAAAGTTTTTAAAATTGTTTTTTTAACCGAGAAAAAACTAAGCAAACTCAGAATAAAAATTGAATGAAAATATTCCACTAAACAAAAATTTACCTTGTCTACTTGCAACATTGTCAGCCTAGAGGCATTTGCTACCAGGAGATAAGAATTTGTGAGGATTTCACGCAAACATCTCTACTACTATTACAAAAACAAAGTTTGCCTGTTGATTTGTATGTCCTTTTTTTAAGCAGCAAATGGCTAACGTCAACTAAACTATCCACTTAATTGTTGACATGAGTGACCTAATTAAACTAATTTTGAAACTACTGATACTGCGACTGGAAAACTTACATGCTAGTCCAGAAGGACTTATGTATTACCTACGGAAACGACGATGTATAATTTAGGAAAATGGAAAAGCGCCCCAGGCGGGAATTAAGCTCGCGGTTATCGTGGGACCATTGCAGCAGGCATGACTGTAGGGCGCGCTATTAAAACTAAAAGTAACTTTATTAAATAATAAAAATTACAAATAAACCATTAAACAATTTGAACGCGTGAAATAAAAAATATAGATGACACTGTTCCCACGGCAGATCCCAATCATACAAATTCGTAATTTGTACTAAACAAATACAAATATACAAATAATTAAGCGTATTTTAAGTTTTGCAATCATTAAAAAAATGCTTATTATTATAAATAAGCATTTTTTTAATGATTGCAAATGCTTTTGTTATGTAATGTTTGTTAAATCACAAGAAATTATAAGGTACGTTATTTTTATTTCTATGATAGTTAAAAAGCTACTAAAATGTAGGACTTTGTAAGGCCTGAGCAATATGCATCTCCTATCTGCGTGCCCCATTTACATTGGCTAATGAACAGGCGAGTTAGTAGTCAAACGCGGACTTATCCACAAAAAAGGCCGTTCTGGGCACTATCGTCAGAAATGAAAACTAAAAACACCGTGAAGCGGATCCATAAGTTTTGCCCCTACCAAAAAAATGCCCAACGCGGCTAAATAAGTTTTCAGTTAAAAAACAACTCATGAAATATGCGAAGATTGCGCTAGAAACAAGCCGGGTGAAATCACTGTAGCAAATTTCCCTTTTAGTGTTTACACTAACAAACAACTACACGCTGTATAGGTGCATAGGGTGCTACCCATTAGAATGCAGTTCTAGGTTGCAGTTATATATTGATTTGCAAATTTAGCCTATCTATATTACCATGAATGCAGCAAGAATGCACCAAGTCTGCTTCAAATGCATCGAAATGGGAAAATTTTGCATCACAGCTACTAGGCTCTCATGACAGCCTAGGATATAGAAAACTAGTGCTTATTCGTTGTCTCAGGTCTGCTAACATTAGATTCTGCAGTTGAAAAGAGACCTACTATGCCTTGCACTTCCTTTACATGTGCAACGGTTTCGTTCTCAACACACGGACAATCTTTGCAGGTGTGAGTGCCGCGCATAAAATCAATAACTTGAACACTAAATTGCTGCAAATTTAAACTCTAAGGTCTTTCAGGAAATATTTATGACAGTTAATTCCCTGCGCAACAACTACGCGCATGGTTAAGATATTGATCCAAAATGCACTTTTTGATACTAGGATATCATGAACTACAAGAGCTATGAACGAGTGTTTCACGCGGTGCATTCTGTTTTTCTCTCTCTCTCTCTTTTCGCGGGCTATTTCGATGTCACACGTATAAGAAATATGGAAATAGCAATGCTTATATTAGCATCACAACGTTTTTTAACGTTTTCCACAGCATTTTCAAATTTAGCCCACTAGTACAAATCTGAAAAACTATTTTAAGATGATTCGAGTGTTACATTTCCGTAGTATTAGTGGGCATATTGATTTTATATATGTATCAGGGGGTTCTGAATGGTTTACTCGTTACATTTTTGCATAATTCATTGAAAGGTAAAACTAATATTTAGCTCACAAAAAGAAAACTCAGAATGTCTAAAAAAATTACTATAATTAAATACTATGCCTAAATAATTAAAAATCGGGCTTTTTACTCAATTAAAACCATATCTACTTATGACTTGGAAGAGTCCAAGTCATAAGTTACTTTTAATAATAAGGAATTTACGTAATAAATACATAATACATTTTAGTTTTTTTAATGTAAAAATAATGAGACGTGACGTGACGTAGGTATTTAGAATTTTTTAATTTGAAGGCAGTATACTAGCGATACTGAGAAAAAAAAAATTTTGCCTGTTTGTCTGTCTGCAGCTTCAAAGAGCATCACGCGAAAACTACTGGAGGGATTTGAATAAAATAATAGGGGATGAAAGTCAAAATGTTTACTGAGCCTTAATTAAAGCCTTGTCAGATTTCAATTATTCTTTTTTTTGTTAGAAAGGTGGTACTCCAAGAATTCTCAAGTAAAATTTACAACGTCGTCGGTTTTGTAGTTTTAAAATATCATCAGTCATTAATGTTTATATGACTTCTACTTAAGTAATAGTAAAATAACATTTAAAAAAATCAAAATTGTAACATAATAACATGACATACATTGTATGTCAATATAATGAAAATACTAATATAATAATCCAAATATAAAATATGTCAATATGATTAAATGTCAATAAATAAATTATAACTTCTTACTAGTAATTCAATAATCTTATTTTAAAATCATTGTTAAAGTCATAAAACAAGGACCCTTGAAGCCATGCCATCTTGGTTTGCTTCTGAAGCACGCGATGGAAGGTGCATTCCGAATGGGAGCGGGTACGCGGTTGTAGACCGCGGGCCCGAGAATTTATACCGACCTCACCGACTTGACGAGCCGATGCGACGGCGTTACTAGTCAGTCTTTTTTTTTTATTACTGCGAAGACCCAACGTGCTGTGGACGCTTGAAATTTATCTGTTTGTTTTAGTGTTCAGGGTTACCTGGTAAAAAAACTCTCACAGCAAAGACAAACGTCATTCTTGCCACTTACCTTTCTTTTGTGTAGGATTTCAACGACAATGTATCCTGCTACCCCAATGAGTAGCACCACCATCATCACGTATAGCTTCATTCTGGCACATAGATGTGTGGAGTATGCGTAGGCCACCACGAACCCGGCACTCTCCCACAGGCGGAAATTGGAAAAAGCTGCCTCTTTGTTACGTCTGAATAGCACTCCGTACAAACCTGGAACAATACAGTCAGAACCGTTGTAGTAATATACAACTAACCTCAAAACAAACGATCAATAATTTTGTCCAGATGCAAAATTTTAAAGCAAAAAATAAATATACGTATTAGGTATGTTTGGTGATACTTCTGAGAAAAGTTTTCTAAGAAAAAAAGTAACCATTAATAAATGTTTTATGTGTTTAGTTTTTATAAAGATATTTTAATTAAATCAATGTTACACACAATGCTTTATTCGATGGCACTATTGTTGTTTGTTTTTATATTACTTTATTGTTTTTGTACAATAAATTATTTTTCAATAATTCAACTGAATGAATCACAACATCGACGCGTAACTGCCATAATTTTGCTTCGCTAAATGCGACCCTGTGTACTACTGTTTAAATTTAGTAATCAACTGATGTAGCAAAATCCGCTCGCGATGGCCACTAAGAGCGCTTTAAGAGACTTTCGCTAGACTGTTGGGTCAAGGGTCGGATCCAAAAGGTGATCATCCTTGACACGACGATCATTGTCAGGAGAGCATGCTTTGCGATATTGTGATAAGAATCGACCTATGTCAGCGGGAGTATAGACAACAACAAAAAATGTCATGATAAATAGTTCTGTCGCCGCCGCTCCGAATAAAAAAAAAGCACAACTAACAATAAGTAAATCTTGAGATAAATGAGTTTAAAAATGTTGCAAATATTGACGAAAATTTCTTAGTATTCAATGGTATCACCGCGCGGATGCTGGTGGATTGCGTTGCAGGGATAGAGGGTCTAGACAGAGTAACATTCGATTAGCGATAACGCTAATAGAAATGTAAAAAGGGTATGGGATTGACATACGCTGTCGATATGTCACGTGGGCAAACTCGTCCATTATTAGACTTATCTAGATTAAAGATTCAAGATATTTTTTGCTTCCATACAGTACAAGATGTTAAAAATATAATGTGGTACATTGTACACAGTCAAATATGAACCCTGTCAGGCACAGCAACGTTAAGAAGAGAGGAGGGAGCATTCATGTACAAGTAAAAAATATATTTTTCAACTGTTAGTTTTTAAATGTCATATTTTTATCATAAATTAACTATCTTTCTATCAGGAATTCGCCGATTGTGCAATATGCCTGGCTGGTGCGTCTATGCAGTGTGCCTGGCTTACATTTGGTTCCTCCATTCTATGCTGCCATGACTACTGCGTAGTCTCTCCTGGTCCGGGATTTAGACAATTTGCGGTAGCTGTAAGCCAGCATTTTTGCATCTATGGCGCGTTATCTTCTGATCACCCAGATGGCCACGACTCGCTGTGGCCTTCGTCGGAGTAGATTTTAGATTGTGGACATTCAGATTGCGTCCACCCATATTGGAGCAGCATAAAGGACCATGGATCTTATGACCCCTGTACATAACCGGCGACATGTGACATTGAACCTCCTAGGTTCGGGAGTAAACTTGCAAGAGCTGACGCAACTTTAACAAGCATCGGAATTAGTTGTAGGAAGTGCTCCTGGAATTTCCAACGGCTTTCGAAGATGCGTCCTAGATAAATAAATAAAAAAACCCCATCGTTGTATACGACTCACAACTTCGCCCACGCTTGTGGTAGCCAAAGTTGTAGCCTCACTATACGTCCGACCTCGTGCTGTTAAAAGATTGTCATCGGTGTAGCAGAAGACACTGACTCCCTGCTAACTCGCTCCTCGTTGCACTGAGTCGTACCCGATATTCCACAGACATGGTTTTAGGACAGATCCCTGTGGGAAACTGCACGACATAAGCCTTTGTCCCCACCTCTCGCGTTCTTCACTGGTCTCTCAAACAAGTACGCTGTTATTGTTGTCTGTAGGTATCTAGGATCGTGTTCTCATTCCTGTCCAACCAAATTTAATCTGATCCTACCAAATAAATAAATTCAATGATGAGTTTTGTTGAGAAAAGTAAACTCTTTTCCTAAGCTTATATTTTAAGAATGTTAAAATTGAAAGTAAGTATAATACCATACCTATTAAAAACTATACAATACGCAATAAAACAGTAGGGGTACTTTCTAGTACTCGACTGGCTAGCTCAAGTTGAAAATCTGCCGCTAAGCATCTAACGGTGTGTTCCGGCAGCCTTACTTGAGAGCCAGTTCCATCCCAGGCTAGGCGTGTTTTACCATCATCGATCACACCTTCACTTAACATCAGGTGAGCTGTGGTCAAACACCAAGCCTGCCAGCCATAAATAAAAAAAAAGTTATCAAAACATTACAATAAAATGCACGTTTTGTTCAATAGTGTCTTTTTAATGTGCTATTATAAAGTAGTTTCAACAATTGGCTCAGGCGCAAGTGATCACTTGCGCCATTTTTATTTATAAATTTAGTTTTCTCACAGAATGTTAAACAAGAAAGATATAATTGCCAAGTCGTCTTTTTCGTTCTCAAATAAAATTAACAAAAGACTACTCCATTCCATTTAAACCCAAACACGCTTTGTCACGGATCTCCAATGCCTACCTACTATCTGATTATGACTTCGAATGTTAGGTAACGCATCGGGACTATTCCCATTATTATTGTTCTTAAGGTGGTTCGATTTCCATACAAATAAATGTTTGCCATTCATGGACAAATAGAGCATCATTTTGCAGTGAAATCACAGCTACTGGGATTTATGTTGGTCTTTATTTGCGGTAAATCACAATTACTTGATTAAAACAGTAGATTATTAGCATAATTCCCCGTTTTATTCAATAATCATAAATTCATAAATAATTCAAAAATTTAATTTTTTCAATCTACTGTTTTATTCAAGAAATTGTGATTTACTGCAAATAAAGACCAACATAAATCCCAGTAGCTGTGATTTCTAACTAACTATCGAAATAATTTTGATGTTCTTTTGTCTGTACGAGGCGAAGAGAATATTGCACGCAAGCGACTACAAGTAAGTAACGAGATGATTATTACGCGGGACATTGCACCAACACCCACTAATGGTTGCTTGGATCAGCCGAGATAAAAAAATAATTATGAGAATAGATAATCCTATGTTATTGTGTGCTTTTACGGATCCACGTGGTATAAGGTAAAGACTGTAATTGTCAAGTAGAAGTAATTATGTAAAGTGGTACGTGCACGTGACCGAGTCGTTATTATGATTATAAGGTAGACATCTTCAGGTGTTTAAGTATATATTATCCCATCAATTACGGGCGTACAACCCAATAAAAAGACAGATTAAAGTATAAATGGGAAATTGCAGTCGCAACAATGTTCTACAGGCTTGTCTCATTAGCGTAAATTAATTACAGTTTTGCTCAAAGTTACATCTATATAAGTAATGACCCGAACGATGACTCTCACAACAAAGATGACACAAAAAATTGGGACCTGCTGAGAGACTCCATTCCAAAATGATGTTGCGATTGTTATAGAAATACATAAAGCTTTTTTTTATTGTAAAGACTTTGTAAAATATAATTATTATTGGCCTTAGTTCTTAATTTACGAGTAATGTGTGAAAATCTTTAAAAAAAATCGATGTTCGATGCTCACTATCTTGCATACATGTACTCTGCTAAATGTGACCCTATCTGATAAAAGAAGTAAAATACACATTTTATTGTGTAAACCAATTAAAATAATAACACGCTATAAATCTTAAAATTAATACTACCTAAAAACTCGCAAATTTATTAAAATAACCTAGTCTAAAAGTCTATCAGAAGAGGGATACGTCGCCAGAATGCTGGCAGCATTGCCACGCTGGCAATGGCAATGGCAATGCTAAGTTTTTGACCAAAATAGATGCCAGCGTTCTGGTCACCTGAAGTCTCCTATAAACATTTGGCCAGGCTCCTATATGGTTCGTGAGAGGCCGGCCACTACGGAACTAAAGTTTCAAACCCAGACGGTACAAATAAATATATTCTATCTAAAAATATTTATCTGTACCGTTTGAGGGTTTCGGTTTTAGGTTTTAGATGCGGCAGCACTAGCTTATCCTGAAGTCACAAAAATGTGAGACGACGCCAAGGTGTCGACGCTTGTGGCGTCCCACACCAGAGGCCGTCCCATTTTTCATAGGATGAGCTTGCCGTCGTCCTCCATGAACAACGGACTGCCGTTCGGCCCTAAAGCTGATGAAACTCCGGCACTGACAAAGACCCGACGGATGACATCGTTTAATACCGTGCCGCGATATAGCGGTGAGGAACCTAAGACCCAGAGCCAAAATAAATCATAGAGCTCCAAATCTTAGCGATATGGCTACTCGGAAAGTGTCATTATCTAAAAGATTGCCAATGTTTTTTGATGGAAGCGCATGTAACCAACCATACATTTACATATATTTTTCGGTAGAGTGATTTTTTTGTAAAAAAATCCTCACGATTTTACCAAAATCACGTGATTTATAGGCTAAATAAAAAACTACGAAAAGATCAAGACGAAATAAGTATGACGTCAATAAACACGTATAACAACGTCGTTTAAAAACACAAATTTGAACATTCTACCACTGGATTTAGGTATTTGAAAAATGTTTCCTCCATAAACCAGAAAAAGTTGTATTTTTATTAGTTTTCCTTATAAATGTATTGATTATAGGTAAACTAATAACTAATCTAGCGGGCGCTTTTTCGGCGCTTTTGGCATGGCAAACGTTTATAGACAGTGGCCACCACATACCATCAGGTTATATAATAGTAGGCAGACGGGCCACCGTCTGCCTACTATTATATAAAAAATATTAAGTGTTTTCAAAAAAAAGCTTTTGCGAGACCATTTACTCACTCTATAGATACATAAATTCTCCAATTCTAAAAATCTTCCAATTTTGTAGAATATTATTATTAATTTTTACGCCTATATATTGACAGCCAGTTAAAAAAAGGTTGGTAAAACTGTCGTTAATTTATGACATAGAAAGAAGTACAAAAACGGAGTACGGAAATCCAAAGGGTTGGATGTTTGTTACACTTTCACGCAAAAACTACTGAACGGATTTGGACGAAATTTGGTATGGAGGTAGCTGAGACTTTGGATTAGAACATAAGCTACTTTTTGTCCCGAAAACATGTAGCGGGTAAAACCGCGGGGCGCAGCTAGTTAGTACATAATTGTCATCTGGTCTGGTCGACGCCACAAGTGACAAAAATGCTGGCCTCTTTTTTGGCCACCGTTCATTGGCATACAACGGGGCAACGGAACCAGCGTTTTGGAAACTAATCTCACCGACTGCGACCGACTTTTAGATAGTTACATCAAATTTAATTTAAAATTATTTTATTTACTTTCTTTTTTCTCCCAGTATTATAATTGTTAATAACCAATACTAACTTCAAGTTAAAATAGTTTGAGTAAGTACATAATTCGATGCTATAGAAGAGATATTTAATTTGTATTATATTGACATAATTATTTTATATGTGACATATTACTTCATTGACATTTTCATTTTCGTTGTTTTGACATATGTAATGATTTTGATTTTGATATTTTTAAATATGAATGGAAAAATGACCTGTAACTTTGGTGTTATTAATAAATGATTTGTATTTGTATAAAAATAATAATTAGAGAACTTTTCTATGGAACCGTTTACATCGATAACTTATTTATTTATAACTAATCGATTAATACAAAGTGATGATCTTGAATTTTCCTTCCGTTAACATTATCATAAAGATCACAATAAAACAACAGTCATCCTAATGAGAACCCATCTCATTATGTTACGAGACATTGAATTTTATATTAAATCTATTGGAGACGTTAAGCTTCCGTTTTACGGGACTCGGAAATAGCATTGATGCGTGACAGCTATACGTATAAATTAATTTAATTTTTATTAAAATGCGTTATCACAAGACAAGACAAATGAAAAAAAATATCTAGATATGACATTCATAGTCTTCATAGAAAAGGAAATATAACATAATAAATACTTATAGAATAATTTTCAAAAAGTAATGCGCTGATAATGCAGCGCGTATTAAAATGATATTGCTAGAAGTGACCAGCCCCTTCTTATTGCAATATTTGTAAGGCGCTCACTAAAAAAACTATGCGATTGCGAACCTTATTGCGCACCTATTATACGATATATGGTCGCGTAGCTAATTCCTAAGTGCCTAACAGGTATTGCTATAAGCAGCTCAGCGTACAGGAGCAGTTGGTATATATTTTTATTTAAGTATCCAAATTTTGGAAAAAGTATGTATGGGCAAAGTCTGGTGAGTACGACGGATGACGGAGAGCGTTCAACCCCAGTTCCTGCAACTTAGGGACCGTTTGGTCTGCAGTATGAGGTCGCACTTTTTCCTGCAGGAGCAGCAGAGACGAACGATTGACCAAAACTGGTTGGAGATGTGCCAGTTTCTCCATCATTGTGTTCAGTTCTTCACAGTACACCTCTTCAGAAATGCCATCCCGTTTGGTAAGAAGCTGTGATGAATCATACGGGCGCTAGACTACCAAACAGTGACCATCACTTTCTAGGGGTAAGTTTTCGTTTATCAGGATCCAACCAACTTGCTGAGCGCTTGCGATTGTCAATGCGGTTCAAAATTCCTGCGTTTGTGTGCCTGTTGAGCAATGCAAGGTATGTCTCGACGCGTACTTCGCGCTGGTCTTCATTGAGTTCATGTGGCACCCATTTGTTAAGCCTCTTCACCTTGCCAATTTGACGCAAATGGACTAATATTGCTTTGACGCTCACGTCGAAAGCTGCTGCTGATTCAGCCGTAGATTGAGTATCATCAGCTTCCACAATCGCCTTTAATTCTTCTTTGTCGACCAAAGTTTTCAGGTCGAAATTTTCCAGAACGGAAGCGGGCAAACCAATAACAGTGTTGCAGATTGCAGAACGGCAATTTCATAGGAACCTATTATTACTTCTCTTTAACAAACGTTCGTCCTTTGTTTCAAGATTTTATTCTAAAATTTCATATCAAATTTTCACTTTCATTTTTGAGAAGTAATAAAGCATTATGAAGCAAAATTTCGCTATTCCCGACATTCATTTAGATCGCATCATATTCTTGGGCGCGATCTAGATAGCTAATCTCTACTTCAAACTAGTCAGGCGATCTCAAATTGCAAATCTGGCTTAAGATTGCACTCCCTGGGTGCGATCGATATCCGACAAATCTATGAGGACCATCAACAGATCGTACTAAGCGAAAAGTTTGCAGACTTGCGGATCTTGTTATGTATAAGTATAATATGTATGTTAGGATACAATTTGTAGATACTTTTAGTATATTTATGTGAAGGTCATGAGACGACTGAGACGCTCTCCTGATGGTAAGAGATAACGCATGACCATGACCATTGCAGCGATACACATAATTTTGACTAACAAAACGAAATCCAGGGCATTGCTGCTTTAGTTGTCACTACTTTGAGACTCATGATGATTAGTTTCGACAGCTCTGTAATTTCGCTTGTTGGAGCTCTTTGTAGATAATAAATCGGAGGTTAGCGCGGTCGGTTCAAACGCCGAAGGGCGTGAGTTGAAACCAATAATGAGCTTGGGCTGCCGGTGTAGAAAACCATAGCATGGTGGCAGGGTACTTCCTTCTAGGTCCAAGTTCGACCCGCGACGGTGACAAATACGGTCAACCCATCTTACAGCTGGATGACCAACATATTATAATAAATTTGTTTTTAATTATACATATATTACAAAAATATGCGATCTTACATTCTATATCTCAATCTAGTAGGTATAATAGTAATTACCTAAAAAATAAATTGTCCTATTTTTCGTACACAAAAACAAGTTTTCACATTTTGGCGGATTTTTTTATATGTTAATGTTAACGGGTATTTCCCGTTAATTTGTAAATTATGGAACCCAAGACTACCTAATACGTAATACCAAGGTAAATTATTATCCTCAATTAGTCAGATTAACTTATCTAAGATCTACTTGAGATCTCTAGGTAGGTAACCTACTAATTTTGAATAATTTTTTGTTTTTAGTAGGTCTGATCACGTGGAGGCCCACATGACGTACGACGTGGCGGATTCATATTTGAGTCGTTTGGAATCGATATTGGAAGCTCATAGAGGCTGAAGTACTTTCAAATATGATCATGCGCACCAAGATGACACACCCTTACTTAACGAGTGTGTGCTGTGGTCAAACACTTAGCAAGCCAATTATAGAAACAAAATGACCCCTTACCAAAACCCATGTCAAGAGCATACAATATTGAATCCAACAAACACATTATAAAATAAATAAATAAATATCGTAGGACATTACACACAGCGCCATCTGACCCTAAACTAAGCAAAGCTTGTACCATGGAAGACAGATAACTGATAGAATACCTAAATAGTTTTTTTAGTTAATACATACAATACACCCAGACAGAACAAACATTTGTTTATATCACAAAATGCTTGTCCTGGGTGAGAATCGAACCTACGCCCTTCAGCTCTTGGAGCAGACATACTACCAATGATCCAACAGGGCTGTCTAGACAAACATAACTTGTTCAAAATGTAACTTGTTTGCAGAATGCTTGCTTAAGAAATTAAAATATCAGAGAATTTAGCATCAAGGAAAAATGTAATACAAATTTAGTTTATTAAAATTAATTATGTTCAGATTTTTTTTTCTCTTGTCAGCACACACCGTCTTTAACTCACTGTAGAATGTTTTCTATACTGAGGTTGTCTAGTAGAGATCGCTCTTAGCTGTAAGACCACCAATTGTGTTACTAGTATCATGTATTTAATTGCAATTGGTGTGAGCTGTACTATTACTTTTTAATCTGATACTGAATACGACTATTTGAATCGTGAAACAAACTAACCCTAACTTTTAGTTGGCAAAGCTTTTACTTTTGATCGACTTGAGTCTAGGATGTTTTTCTCTCGTAGACAAACTTTGGTTGTAAAATCATGATATAAATGGATACGCAAGATTTTTATTCAAGCGTTTACTTCACAAAACATGGGGTGTTATCATTGTGACAATATACCTATTATAGCCGCAAGGCTTTTGCAAAATTTTAATGCATAAATAATAGACTATATCCAGACAATAGCAGTAGTGTAGGCAATACGACGGATTTATGAGCATGATTTATTTTGTAGCGATGATAGCTCAGTGGTTAGCGCGGTAGGTTCGCATGCCGAAGGGCGTGAGTTCAAACCCCAACAATGAGCTTGAGCTGCCGGTGAAGGGAAACATCGTGAGGAAACCATAGCATGGTGGTAGGTTACTTTCTAGTACTCGGCTGGCTAGCTACCACCCTCAAGTTGAAAATCTGCCGCCAAGCATCTAACGGTGTGTTCCGGCAGCCTCATTTGAGAGCCAGTTCCAGGCTAGGTGTGCTTTACCATCTTCGACCACACCTTCACTTAACATCAGGTGAGCTGTGGTCAAACAACTAGCCTGTCAACCACAAAAAAAATAATAAAAAAAATTGTGAATTATAAATAAAGTAAAGTTTTTTTCAGCCTTCGGCTTACCAACTACCACCCATAAGTTGATAAAATCTGTCGCCAAGCACCTAACGGTGTTCTCCTTACTTGAGAGCTAGTTTCATTCCAGGCTAGGTGGGTTTACCATCTACGAGCACACCGTCGCTCAACATCAGATGAACTGTGGTCAAAACCTAGTCTGTCAACCATAAAAAAACCTGTGATTGTAACATAACCCGATCTCATTGGTTTACGTTTCTAGTGTTCCACTTTGGAAGTCTGCTAACAGAGACACGAACGACCATTCATATGTTTATGTTCATAATGAAATAGAAAAGCCGTAAATGCTTGCCAGTTGAGTTGCAAACCGTTTGTGTGCGTGATGCAATAAGTTGCAGTAGTGGCAATGCAACAGAGCCATGACCCCTGTTTCGGATGACGCGAATATTTGCATGTCATTGGACGGTTGGAATGCAGGCTGTGTTAATGTATTTTAAGTAACATCTTTTTTAGAGCTCTTTACATAAAGGATCTTCGACGGGGACCTTTTAAGCCTACATCGTCGTCTGTATGAGCCATAAAAAAAGTTGATATATGTATATTATACGACTTCAGAAATAAATAAAACAAAAAGTTTTGTTTATACGATAGCTAGCTAACTTTAACCAAACTTTATAACATCAACCTCTAGGATAACTTTTAAAAATTCATCAATATCGGTTCCGCCGTTTTGGTGTCCAAACATCGATTTTTATATACATAGATAATGCGTAATCTGGTGCAAATATACTAGGCAGTATAAAAGAAAAAGTATCATACCGTTGACCTGCGTCTGCCACACAGCATCACCCACCCCCCACAGTCCGGATATGATGAAAAACGTCGTCGGGTGATCAGGACTTGGTCTCCAGATGAGTAGCCAAACGATGAGACCCAAATGCAGCGCTGCTCCCATCACTAGGATCGGGAATCTGCAAATGGATAGCCAAGATTAGAAATTGTATAATTTGTAAAAAATCTAGATCGGGGAACCGTGGCTATAATTATGGGTATATTAGCCATTCAAATGTACAACTTTTAGCATAGAACCGTACCTAAAATTGCTAAAACAGCGATGATATCTCAAAGTTAACGTGTCGGATCACAAGCCAATGGGTTCAAATCCCAACACTGAGCTCGAAGCTGCTGGTGAAGGAAACTATATCATGGTAGGGTAGGTACTTTCTAGTATGTAGGTACTTGAAGGCTGGATACCACCCTCAAGTTGAAAATCTGCCGCCAAGCACCTAACTTGAGAATAGTAACCATTTCAGATTAGATTAGATGTTTTCACTTAAAGTAAGTTTTTAAGATTTTTTAAGATTTTGCTTTTAAGTTGAGCTGTAGTCAAACACCTAGCTTGTCGTCAGTAAAAAAAGCTTGGCTCACGCCCCCAACTTCGTCCGCGTTGTACATATCTACTGATAAAAGCAATAAATAGTTTATTGGATACTTTTTTTTCCGAAAACTTACCTTCCGATGTACTTCATAGCCGTTCCGAAGAGCAGTGAACAAATAGCGTTAACCACTCCAAAACATATCATAACGTATCCAATGGAGCGGATACCGAGAGCGCACGATACATATGCCTGAAACCAACACGAACTTCATAAAATGACTACAAATTTTAACATATTCGATAGAGCACGATGGCGAGTACTAGTAGACTTTTTGGGAGGACTCACCTTAAAAAATGTATGCCTAATATGTACAAAAAACATGTTTCACTTTTAGTTTGGCTATATCCTCAAAATTCTAACATCGCTGAGGGTTATAAGCTTGGGGTGTATTAAGCCGAAAGGGGCATTGTACACAAAATTGAAAACTAATTTTAATATGAGTACACAACTTGTATTAGAATTGTAAAAAAAAAACTGCTGTACACAAATACATGATTTTGCTCATTATTGTTTTGCTTACACGGAATTTGCGGATGCAGCCGAAACTGTAGTACTCGGAGTACCCCGTATAAGTTAAACAAAAATATGTCAAAATCACGTCATAATTATCGTAGAAACAGCGCCATCTAATCCCAAACCGAGAAAAAGCGTGTACTATAACCAGATAACCAATATAATGTTTTTAATACATACAGAACACCCAAACAGTACAAACATTTAATTTTATCGTCACATAAATGTTTATCCTGGTGCGAATCGAACCTATGCCCAGATCTTGCAGCAGGTGCTAAAGGGTTTTTTTGTACAGAAGGTATAAGTTATTCAGAATGGTACAAATACTCCCATTTCGGTATAGTACACCAAGCTCGTACATAGTACATTAATTAATTTAAAAAATGATCAAATCCAAATAGTTGTTGACCAGCAAGTTGGCCAATTTGTCATTAAATTCCATACAAATCAATTTGTAAGAAATAATTTATGGCATTACTTTTATCGAATCAATTTGAAGAAAACAGACCTGGGTATAATCAGCACCAATAAAGGCTTGTTCCATTCCGATCCATAAAGTAATAGGGATCAGTAACTGTTGGTTGGGTTTCTTTAGCTGGTACGCGGTAGCAGATAGCAGTTGAATCCCGGTCAACTCACGAGAGGGGTCGGTGTTCCTTTGTTTCTCACCATACCTGAAAGTACAAGACATTTCAAAGATCTAACATTTCTATCAGAAATTTCTGTAATACAATCTAAACAGGCTGGTAAACAATTTTCCTCTATGAATAAAAACGAATACTTAGAGACGAATGTTCATACCATTCTTTGGTGACAGTGGCAGTGCTTAGGACTTACAACCTAGCTGTAGGATCAAAGGTCAATTTTTGAACCAAACATGTAAAATATTGTGTTGTGAAGGTAGATTTTAACCTTTTTTTTGTTTTACCTACTTATCGGAAAACCAGCGCTGGTCATACCACTCAGTATGACCAGAATTATGCCGAGATGCACTTCTATTGTGTAACCGTTCCTGATTTGTCTCTCTTGTTTTTTGTGTTACAAAATAAAAATTAGACGTATTTGAACTTCATTTCGCTAAATTCACAAGTTCCTCGGTTTGGTTGCATGCAAAGGACAACATATGATGCATAGATTTTATCTTTAAAAAATAAATGTTTATTTGCTCGTATTTTATGCACTGCCGGACCGTTCATCCGACTAATTGCTCGCACTTGGGCGAGGATTACAAGGGTAGTAGGTACAGTTGTCTTTTTGCAACGCCGTGCACCAGCCAATATTCTATAAAATATCTTCTCTGACTGTACCAACTTGATCGATACGATGTACGAGTTCTGTTGTTATGCTTTTGAGCACATTTTTTAGATAATGTATTTTAGTAATAGACTAGTTGATTGTGTGGACCTACCTTAGAACTAGCTTCTTTGAACTTGGTAGAATGTTTATATCTCATAATTACCACATCTAAATACAGTACAATGGTACAGTGGTAAAATCAACGAAGCGTAACTATTAATTAGGTACGAGTATATCAACCTGAAAAGGTTATTTTTTTTTGGTCGGTGCGGTGTGGTGCGGCTACGGCGTACATGATAACATTAATTTTTTTGGTCGTCTTTATTTAAAATGTACGCAATGTACTTAACCATACATGTACCTAAGTTTTATTTTGATGCAGTGAACGCTTGTTGTGTAATTTTTGGTTTGAATGTAAAAGTCAACAGTGTAGAAAATATTGAACAGAAATTTGGGTATCAGTTTGGAAAATTCAAGAGACAAAAAAAGGAGTCATATTTAAAAAAAAAAATTTAAGTATGAGACGCTCTCCTGATAATAAATGATAACGCTTGTCCATGACCACACAGATCTTTGAGTAATAAAACAAAGTCCTAGGCATCGCTGCGTTAGCGCTCATTACTTCAAGTCATTCGATAGTAAGTCTCAACAGCTCTGTAATTTCGCTAACTGCAATACCCATCAAACCGGAACACAGTAATGTTAGCACACTACTGCTTGGTGGCAGAATATCTGGTACTACGGCGGTACCTATCTAGAAGACCTCCTGCTAAGAAGATCTACCATTAACAAAATGTAAAAAATTGTAATGTAAATTTTGTTGTTTATTAAGATAGAACTTTGATAACTGCACGTGTATGTGGTGAATGTTTCTTTTTGTGTTTTTTTTCTCCCCAATCATTACACTCAAACACTTTTCCTTTTTTTGTTTTCTTGTACACCCAGACGCAGAACAAACATTTGCTTATATTACAAAATGCTTGTCGTGGGTGGAAATCGAACCCATGCCCTTCAGCTTTTGGAGCAGACATCCTACCAATGAACCAACAGGGCTGTCAGATGTCAAGTATAGACTTACCGTGATAAGGGATCCACAAGCAACGCCACCATTAGCACAGCAACTACGACACACGCGAGGTAGATCGCGCTGATCTCGTAGATCTCGCCGTCTGGCGGTCGGTGCAGGTTCTGGTTGTCGTGGTGACCGCCGCCGATGACGCAGAAGTTCGCGCCGCAACTGTCAAGCAGCTTGCTGGTATTGTCGCTTTTTACGCCGGAGTGTACTCCAGATGAAAACACTGGAAGGAAATCATTCCATTATATATAAAGCGGCACAGCTTGGTGAACAAGTTATTACTATAATATAAATTTTAATATGAAAGTAATGAGACGAACAAAATGCTCTCCTGATTTTAAAAGATGACCATTGTAGCGTTAACCAAATCTCTGAGTAATAAAAAGTACCAGTACCAGTATCAATTATTCTGCCGCTACGTAGTAGTGTGTAAACATTACTGTGTTCCGGTTTGAAAGGTACTGCAGCTAGCGAAATTACTGGGCTGTTGAGACTAACCATCGAAAGCCTCAAAGTAATGGGCGCCAAAGCAGTGTGATGCCCTGGACTTTGTTTTGCTACTCAAAGTTCTGTGTATCAATGGTCATGGACAGGCGTTATCTCTTACCATCAGGAGAGCGTCTCGCTCGTCTAATTACTTTTTACATAAAAAAATACAATTTAAATCATAATTTACACAAAACTGCATGGTAACAATGTCCGATATTGTGATGGTACTCACCAAGGCGGTCACTTGCTAAAGAAACTTATTACCTCGTAGAGTAGATTGTCTTTCTATCTAAGAATGAAGAATGTTTCAATAAGAACTAGTAATGTGTTAGTATATTAAAAATGTCCACATATCCTATAGAACATTTTTAAGTTTACAATAATATAAAATGTAGGCAATAAGAAAGACAATGAGAGCACAAAATACATTGAAACTGTAAATTTAAATGTTTGTTCCACTTGTTTTTTGACGAATGAAAACATTGTGTATGCTAACAGAAATAGGTATTGCTAATATCCCGATAGTAAAACTAAAAGTGTATGTATTATGCGTGGTGGAGTATGGGCATGTTTCCATCGGAAGTATACTAGTACTTAGCTTCGAAATGTTTGTACAGAAACATGACTTACCTAAACTTGAGATCAGGTTGCCCCAAAGCTCAGCCGTTTGCCAAGCCAGGAAGAAGAATCCAAAGAATCGTACAATTATGCCATCTACAGCTTGATCAGTTAACTTGGCGTACACACTTCCTGCTTGGGTGAGGTAAGTGGCTTTGGAGGTCCACATGGGTGCCGCCCCCAGACCCACAACAACGCCAGCCGGCACCAGCGTGTAGAACGCCGGGTAGAACTGAGCTGCGATATACGGCGCGTAGCACATCATGGACAGACAGAGCGTCCACTTGACCGTAAGCCTCTTGATTAGGAATGTGGGCACGAATATACAGGACACCACTAGTGCGGCGTAAATAGAACTCAACGATACCGTCCCCAGTCCGTCTGCCGCGTTGATCGACGACTGCAAGTTTGCGGTTCCTTGGAACGCTGTGAACTGCACCATAAACGCGCAGCTTACAGCCGCTATGTTCTTTAATATTCTCCATTTCTCGTTCCTTGGTAATTTAACTTTGCCGGTGGGATAGTTGTCTTCTTCGATGGGTAAAGGTGGGGGCTTTATAATGTCATCATTGGAGTCGCGGTCATGTTGGTAGCCTTCGTTCTTCAGGCCCGACTTGATCGTGTACACGGAATCCTTGTCTGGACGGTCATCTTCACGACCGCCGCCGTGAGTAGCTGTCATGCCTTGGTTACTCTTTTAGTCCTGAAACAACGATATTTAAAAAATCATTAATAAACTAGTAAGATCAGAGACAGCTATTAATAGAAACTGGACGGGCATACGTATGTATACTATTAAATCAAGAATAAAAAATACGTATTGATCAGCGTGTGATAAAATACGTAGTGCAATAAACTTAATGAAGCTTGAATTGAAAGATTTGATTCAGTCTTATAGTCAAGTCAATTTATTACTTAATTTCCTTAAACTGCAAAAAAAAACTTATTGTTATGTACAAACACATCTTTAAATTACAGTAATATCTACATAACAACTCTGTTTTTAAGTAGTCGCTATCTGTTCGTTTCATGTTTGCATTGTAACATATGTAAATGTTTATCTTTAGGATATATAAGTGTATATTCTATTAGTTATTTATGTAAGTATTTATATTTTATACGTCTGTCTTATATATATTATGTTTAAAATGTTATAGCACAACCCCGCCATAACATTCTATGATCCTTTCCACACGGAGGTTCCCTGGAAGAGAACGCTCTTAGCGAAAATAGTTCCACTAGTAGATATTAGATATTAAAATTGTAATAATTGTTTGTTTTGGTGTGAACAGTAAAGAGTATTATTATTACAATATATTACTAATTTTAATCTTATTTTTTTATATTGAATTTACAGAATACTTAACTAAAAAAACTTAAAAACTAGCGTTCCATCCGCAGCCGGTGCTGACTCAAGCTGCCGGTGGATAGGGCTACAGAGTGAGAAGCCTCCTTACAATGCGTGCTGTACCAAGGATCATTTGACTGAATCTGAACCTATAGCGAAAATCTTTTAAGAGTTTTTAAAGTGTCAGCATTTCAGTCACCATTTCCAATCGTTTATTTACAGTTTCAACCCCAATCGACACAAACAAGTACGTTAAAAACGGAATTCAGATGAACTAATTCTTGTAGAATAGAATATTTTATTGGCCTTATAACTACATATGTTACACTGGGCACGTCAAAATTACAATTATTAATCAAAATTATATAAAATTACAAAATGAAATAAGAACAATTAAACAAAATGTCACTGCCAAATATTAAAAAAAAAAAACCACTGATTAATATAAAATGTCAAATTAGTAATATGATGTCAAAATATTAAATAATGTCAAATGAATAATAATAAAAAATGTCAAGTGATTAAATCTAAAAAAAAAAAAAAACTGAAGAACAATTAGATTTAGTAGTGAACAATTTATTGATGGTTAGTTTCATGCAAGAATGAAGATTCAATCAGTTTCATATTCATAAATTCATTGATAGAATATATTGGGTATATTGTATGGCTGACGCTGATCCATACTACTATTTGCAATACGAACTCGGGCAGGTGTCCGCATAAAGGAGGGAAGGTGTTTTTGTCTCAAACAGCTTCAATTTGATCCGCATCGGCACAATTGTTGAATGTGTCGGTACACTGCACTATTGTTTGCTACCTTACACATGCTGTGACGTCATCGTGTAATCATCACGTTTCAAACAAATTGATAAATGAATGTTACAAATTTAAAAAAAAAATGTAAATTTAATAAGACGAACAAGACGCTCGCCTGATGGTAAGATATAACGTATGTGTCCATGATACACAGCAATACACAGAACTTTACTTGGTTACGTTTACTTGGTGGTAGATCTCTTTAGCAGGAGGTCGTCTTGGTAGGTACCACCGCAGTACCAGATATTCTGCCGCTAAGCAGAAGTGTAAACATTACTGTGTTCCGGTTTGAACGGTACTGCGGCTAGCGAAATTACAGGGCTGTTGAGACTAACCATTGAAAGTCTCAAAGTAATGAGCGCCAAAGCAGCGATGCCCTGGACTTTGTTTTGCTACTCAAAGTTCTGTGTATCGCTACAATGGTCATGGATAGGCGTTATTTCTTACCATCAGGAGAGCGTCACGTTCATCTCATTACTTTTTACATAAAAAAACCGAAGTCCAGGGCATCGCTGCTTTGGCGCTCATTACTTTGAGATCTTCGATGGTTAGTTTCAACAGCCCTGTAATTTCGCTTCCCTTCAAATCAGAACATAGTAATGTTTACACACTATAGTTTACACTAGGTGGCTGATTCGCTGATACCGCGGTGGTACTTACCTAGACGACCCAAAGAGTTGCTGCTAATGCTGCTAGAGACCTTGTTATATGACATTGACGAGTATTTCAAACTAAAAGATTGTTGAATTACTAGCAATTAATTATATTTATTTGACAATTTATTGAATTGACATATTTTACATTAAAAACATTTTATTTTGTCATTTTGTTCTTTATTTATTGGCATGTAAATCAATATTTTGAAACTCTTTGAACTCTCTATATATTGGTTATAAACATTGTGTATAAATATTGGTATTATCAATAAAATATTTGTATTTGTATTTATATTTGATCTACCGCCGAATAAAGTTGTAGTGCTATAAAATATTTGTTTGCATCCAAGGCTGAGTAATGTGTCGAAATGCTATTGCGTCTGGCTTATTTCAAGCACGTCACATCAAAATCATCAATGGCGATGGAATGATCTATTGTGAAATTCAATGAGACTATACGTTGTCAGTTTGTGCATGCGTCGAGAATTTGTAAACGTAGGACCGTTTTGTAACTCAGGAGTGTTAAATTTTGAATCTTCTAAACAACAATAAGGAAGTCAGCCATTTAGGAGCAATTCAAGTATTAGACACGACACAAGCAGATTTTAGGAAATCGTTGACTCTTCTCTCTCGCTTGTTAGCAAAAGTAAGCAAAGTTTTTAAACAGTTCTTGATGAAAGCTCAGTGGCTAGTACGGTCAGTTTAAAAAAAATATCAAATTAGGTTCCTGTTTGACCACACTCTGCCTGATGTGAAGCAGTAGTGTGGTCTAAGATGGAGCACGCTTACCTAGAAGAAACCTATTTACTCTAGATTTGAAAACGCCAATATTGTACCTAACAGGGAACACAGACTCCGGCAGAGAGTTCCACAACCTCGCTGTGCGAATCAAAAATGGGGAATGAAATCGCTTTGTGCGTACATGGGAATCCAAATATAAATGGTAAATGGGAATAAATTCCATGGATATAATATATTACACAGATACCATAGTAGACCCGAACGTTTACTGAACTGAATTTCTGCACTTGTATCTGCGTGCATCGTTCCATATAGCCGATATGTGGCTCGTCTATTGAATATTATCATTTCTGCGATATGTAGTGGGTTTATTCGGCGAAAACCAGAATCTGCAGTGGTTTACACAGCAGGAGAGCGGACCCCGGCTCAAGCCGGCATAATCGCTAGGCAGAAACAGATACCCACTCGGGCAAATGCAGATAGTAAGTTTCAATATATTTAAAGTGAAAACTTCTTTAGCTGCATTGAGCAATTTTTAGTAGGGGCAAAAATTATTAGTTCGCGTCACCGACATGCTAATGTGACGTGTTTAAGCTTTCACTTGAGTCGGCAGTCCCCATGACTGCCTTTTTGAAGAAAACGCCTTTTTTCGCATCTTATATACTTGGATAATTATTAAAATTCTATATTTTGAGGAACTAAAATGCGTGTTTTTGCAAACTCTTACAACACGCTCGTTTAGAATTTCAGTAGCACATTTACCGTGTTATAACAACTGTTACATTAATTACAAAGACACCGGTGCTTAATTTGTATATTGGGCAAATTTTATCAACGCTTAAATTTAAATTTTATCTATTTCCCTTTTAAACTACGGTTTTCTCGGTTATGTGTAATTGTCCGCTCATCAAAGCGTTGTACGTCGACGAATAAATGTCTGACATTAAGAGTGAGCTTAACTCAGCGTAAATTTCGTACCTACTCGGATGAGAGAAATCGGAACTCATATGCAATTAGCAATGCAGACGTGTGATAATTGAGTATTTCTATTCTAGGATAGCTAGTTATCAAGGTGGTACAAGTGCTAGCATATAATAGACCGTTCAGGATATGTAGGCGGATAAAGCACGTTCCTCGTGATAGTAGGGTAAGTCACGTTGTAACAATTATTTACATGTAAGGCGGGATATTGTGGTTTACTAGTTTTGCTGTGAAGAAATACTGCGAGTTTGTCACATTTTTTGTAAATAAATTTTACTAGGTACGGCTAGCACAGTAATTCCCAAAATATGGGTGGCGAGCGAGACCCACCAAAACAATCAATGAGATGTGCTGATGTTGGTTTTTATTTTACTTTTCCTTTTATCTTAATGTATAATATATATGTATAGCCTATATATATTATATACTATATTATGTACTACGAGCGTATATATTTGTATATATAAATATTTCGTTTAATTTAAACACATTAAAAAAAAAAACGCAAACGGACTATACACACAGCGCCATCTGACCCCAAACTAAGCAGAGCTTGTGTGATGGAAGTCAGATAACTGATAGAATACATAAATACTTTTATTTTTTATTTTTATATACTTACTATAATAATATGTTTAATTTTTATTTGTTTTTCTTATTAGTGTTACATCTCCCGTCTGTTTCTTATGTTATCTATCGTGTTTTTCTTTTCTTGGTTGCCTGGAAGAGATCGCTGTAAGTGATAAGGCCGCCACTTGTGGCACTAGTTCATAGGGCTCTTTTATTCTCTGTACTATTTTCTGTTTATGGTGTACAGAATAAAGAGTTGTATCTATCTATATATCTATACCCACGGTTTTGGCGAGCACGCTATAACCGCAGAGAGCGCTCACATACAGGCGATTGTGTTACTACATTAATGAGCGTTGAAATTATCGGACACCGTGATGCGCTACTGATATTCACACGGAAAAAAACCGTCACACATTACGCATTAACGTAACGAGCCTAATTTCCATCAGTTTTCACTTCCTGCCATGCCAACCCTGTCATTGTAATGTGACAATTTGTAAATAACAATATAACGTTTTCAAGGTTAGAGGTTGAATATTTCATGACCATTTTACATGACACGACAGTTTCACTGTGGGATGATGGCATAAACCATATATATCTATTATTTGACTCTTCAAATGACCGGCCTCCCGCGTTTGGAGATAATTTCTCGCTTATGCATAAAAAAATATTATTGATGCTTGATTTTTAAATAGATATTGTAGTAATTTAGGAACTGGACGTTTAATCCAAATAAATTACATTTTTGGACAAAATAAATATAGTTTTTTATGGTTGACAGGCTAGGTGTTTGACTACAGCTCACCTGATGTTTGGTGAAGGTGTGGTCGAAGATGGTAAAGCGCACTTAGCCTGGAATGGAACTGGCTCTCAAGTGAGGCTGCCGGAACATACCGTTAGATGCTTGGCGACAGATTTTCAACTTGAGGGTGGTAGCTAGCCAGCAGAGTACCAGAAAGTACCCTACCACTATGCTATGGTTTCCTCACGATGTTTTCCTTCACCGGCAGCTCAAGCTCATTGTTGGGGTTTAAACCCATGCCCTTCGGTATGCGAACCGACCGCGCTAACCATTAAGCTATCATCGCTACAATGTCAACATAATAACTGTGTACAATTGCTGACAAGAATATGTATAAAGCTATAACTACGCAGTTAAGGAGAATAAGATAGCTGGCAAATTGATCGTTTTAGTGTTAAATGGTAATTCTTCAGAACGAAATAGTATATTTCCAGTTTTTATTCGAAGTAAAGATCGTGATGCAAATAAAAAAATGTAGTCATTATAAAACAATAGAATAGATGAATTATTTAAATGCTAAACAACGCAAAGGTCATTCTAAACAAGATTTATATGATTTTTATAATTATTATTACCGTAGTTATGATTAATTTGTATCGTGGTTGTCCAGTATTAAATTGAAAGTAGGACAACTTAAAAAAGCGACGACACGCTTTTTTCAAGTTATGGTGGTATTTAGCCAGCCGCGTACCAGAAAGTAGGTCGGTTCGCATGCCGAAGTTTGGATTCAAACCCCAACAATGAGCTTGAGCTGCCGGTGAAGGAAAACATCGTGAGGAAACCATAGCATGGTGGTGGTATGGTATTTTCTAGTAGATACTCGGCTGGTTAGCTACCACGTAGAAAATCTGCCGCCAAGCATATAACGATGTGTCCGGCAGCCTCACTTGAAAGCCATTTACCATCTTCGACTACACCGTCACTTAACATCAGGTGAGCTGTGGTCAAACACCTAGCCTGCCAACCGTATTTTTTTTTTTGTATTGTATGGTACCAGTAAATTATTCAGTTTTATGTTATAAAATGAGATACGATGATGTTCTTTGAGACACATCTATACCAAATTTCAATTGAAGTCTTGTAGTTAATATTTTGATAATTTCTAGAAACCTAACATTTTCCAGGATAAAAGTATCTTATTTGTTAATCCTGGTATTAGACTATACGTGTGCCAAATTTCATCCAAATCCGTTTACCCGGTTTTGCGTGATAGAGTAACAAACATCCTAACACCTAAACATACAAAATTTCACATTTATAACATATTATTATTAGTAGGATGCAATTGATCTTCTCGTAAGCAAAAATTCATAAATATTATTCAAATTAAAAATACCAAAAAACCCTGTCCGTGGAGCGTTGTTTTATATTATTAAAAAAATGTTATTGATTGTAATGTCAATGGTCTTCTGTTGTTTTTGTTTATGCTGTGTGAACCATGAAATAAATTAATTTCATTTTTATTTTATTATATATCTATAGGACGGTATATTATTTTAAGCATGATAACCTAATGCTTAATTAATAATGTAACTTTTAGTGCCTTAGCAGTAGAAAAACCTGTGTCGCAAAGTCTAGTGTCTTTCGTTCCAGTGCTCATAATTTAAATAATACTAGCAGACGTCTCGCGGTATCACCCGCGTATTTCCCGTTCCCGTGGGAATACAAGGATAAAAAGTAGCTTATGACGCCCGGAGGTAGTGTAGCTTCCCAACCGTGAAATAATTTTTAAAATCGGTCCAGTAGTTTCGGGACCTATTCAATACAAACAAACAAACAATAAAATCTTTCCTATTTATAATAGTATAGACTAGCGACCTGCCCGGCTTCGCACGGGTACAATGTAGATACTAATGTGGTGCATATACATGCACTATACTTAAACCTATATCTAAACCTTCCTCTTGAATCACTCCAACTATTAAAAACCGCATCAAAATCCATTGCGTAGTTTTAAAGATCTAAGCATACATAGGGACAAATACAAATCTTTTATTAATAACACTAAAGTTACAGGTCATTTGCCATTAATATTTGAAAATATCAAAATCATAACATATGTCAATACAATGAAAATGTCAATGAAATCATATGTCACGTATAAAATAATTATGCCAATGTGATTAAATACTATGTAGTGATAGTTATAAATAATATATCAAAAGTAAAAACAAGTGCGCGTGCGTGTTTGTGTGTATAAAATGTGTATATGTAAAAAAGTGTCGTTGAATTAAATTTTTTAGGTACAAAACGTACATAAAGTTTTGTGTTAGTTAAAATCACTGGTGTAACAAGCATTTTCGGGCCCTAATGCAAAAAAATGGAAGTTGGGGAACTCCCTTTTTATTGCAAAAAGGGCAAAGGGGCACCCTTTTGTGAAAAACGAACGTGGACTGTCGAGCGTAGGACGAGAAGTTAGCTAGCTGGCAATAGACACGAGCTGGGTTTTATTATATGTAAGTGAATTAAAATTGAAATTGCAATTCTTTTTTTAAATCTCATATTGTACTTTATACACTTCATTTAATTATTTATTTTTTCTTGTTTCATTTTGATTATTACGTTAATACTTTAAAATTTTTGACATCTTTAAAATTATTATTTTTTGACAATTTTTGTTATGACATTCGTTTTGACATTTTTTATTTTTTGTTTCTAACTAACTAATGAGCATGCTACCATACGTTATTAAATTTGACATGATGAATAATTGTATCTGAATAATTGTGGGGTAATTGTAATTGGATGTATCCGTTTTTTCCTCACTAATAAATAAATACACAATCACAATTTATGCCTGTACTGCAGCAGAAAATCATAAAGTTGATTTGAAATTGTAACCTACCCTCCATTGTAGAACATATAGGTAGGCACGACCACGTTCACCGTGGTCCTCTTAAAAAAATAACAAAGTTCATAATACATGTGCGGAAATATAATACGTGCGATTTAAAAAAAAAATTGTTTGATTTGTGTCTGGCCGTGTAGCCTTGAACCAGGAGCCCATGCGAATGCATTGGTTAACTAAACGCCACACGCTACTGGTTAAAATTAACCCCGTTAACCCGGCAATGTCTAATTAATCTCTTAGTCACGAAATTGGCAAACGATGCAAGGTCGTGATCAGAACGTCTCCGATCATAAATTCTTTAAGTCGCGGAAACAAAATGCATGAATAGCATTAAGCATCACAACCTTCAACTTATTCAATGCTGTTGCTAACTTTAACCTTAATTCTGTTTTACACGCTATTTATAATGTGTTTTAAGTCTTGCTTTAAAAGTTAAGTAATTTTTTTTTTATGGTTCCGTTTTAAGGCAGTTTCCCTGGACTCCGTTTCTACATTTGAAAATAACTGGCATAGTGTGACATTTATATAACGGCCTTCATTTGTTCGGGCCGTATTAGTAAACAGTTTTTTTTGTTTTTGGCATCGTACTATATCTAAGATAGATATAGTACGATGCCAAAGTATCAGTGTCAAATATTTATATATTTTCAAATCTAATAGTTCACACAGCGCCATCTTGCACCTTACTAAGCAAAGCTTGTACTAAGGAAGCTAAATAGAACATCCAGACACAGATTTTTTTTAATCTCATGAATGTTTGTATTGGGTGGGATTTGAACTCACAACCAACTAGCTTTTGAAGCAAATGTGATAACAGTGCAGTTATATGATGATAAATCAAGTGAAATGAGCCTGAATCACAATCAAACTGACATAAAACGAGTCAAGGTCAAGTCCAATCAGGCTTGATCCAATTTAGTTTTGGAAATAATTTAAAGCCAACATGACATTTCCGCCAAAATCTCAACATGTATAATTATAAAATCATAATAAACTAGGTAACAAATGTTCGGGAAATCCCCGAGCGTGTTTTAATACATTTTTATTATACCATCAAAACGATAAAACCTAAAATATAAATTATTTGCATATATAGTCAACTAGTATTTTGTGCCCGGTGTAGTTGAGTTTTTGCAGGCTAGGTATTTGACCACAGCTCACCTGATGTTAAGTGACGGTGTGGGTGAAGACGGTAAACACACCTAGCCTGAAATGGAACTGGTTCTTAAGTGAGGCTGCCAGAACGCACCGTTAGATGCTTGGCGGCAGATTTTGAACTTGAGGGTAGCTAGCCAGCCGAGTACTAGAAAGTACCCTACCACCATGCTATGGTTTCCTCACGATGTTTTCCTTCACCAGCAGCTCAAGCTCATTGTTGTTGTTACAACATTATACACATCATAGTATTATTGTATCGTATTGTATGTATGACGTATGTATTACAATACAAAATAATATGTCATTGAAAACAATTGATAAGTAATATTGCAGTTAATATTAAAAATGTCAAAATAAAAATCGTATGTCAATGTCATGTCAACATACTTACTTAGTATAATAACATTATACTAAGTCGTATACGGAACCGTTCGTAAGTCTTAACTGAACTTGACAGATGTATGCCAATCCGACACGTCATGATGGTAAGTACTTATAACGTAATTATATGTTAAGAACATATATTTTTGATGATACCTTGCGCTGTTTACCAATAAATATATTAATAAGATATCTGAGAAACTGGCAGGTAAATTGGCTGCCACTTTGTTACTGTTGAAAAATCGCTTATTGTTCAAAATGTTAAAAAAAATCTTTATTAAAAATAGAATTGCTGATTTTATTTGTTACGGAAGTACTTTATAAGAAAGACGCTTCCAAACAGTAGGTATTTCCTAGTTTGTACTATTGTATATTCTGTGGTTCCAATGTGCGCTTTTGTAAACGTCTGCCGCATGTCTGAATCAGTTTTTTTTATGTACCTAAATCTAATGAGACGAACGAGCCGCTTTCATATAACGCCTGCCCATGACCATTGCAGCGATACACAGAACGTTGAGTAACAAAACAACATCCAGGGCATCGCTGCTTTGGCGATTTTTGGTAGATGGTTAGTCTCAACAGCCCTGTAATTTGGGTAAAACTTTATGTATTACAAGTATGAAAAAAAGTATTTAAGTATTCTATCGATTATCTGTCCTCCATAGTACAAGCTTTGCTTAGTTTAGGGTCAGATGGCGCTGTGTGAAATGCCCTACGATATTTATTTATTTATTTTGCTAGCTACAGTACCTTTTAAACTGGCACACAGTAATATTTATGCACTACTGTTTAGCGGCAGAATATCTGGTACTGCGGTGGTACCTACCTAGACGACGTCCTGCTAAGGAGATCCACCACCAAGTAAGTTTATTTACGAGTTGTAAGTAGGTATAGAAGAGAGGGCTACATTCATGATTTTCAGACATCCGATGTGTATTTGTTTTGCCTGTGCTCGCTTTTTACTTTTCTCTCACTGCTCGTAGAAATAACAATGACGGATCAAAAAGAACATATTATAATTTTACCTATAACTAAATTCTAAACATTTACTGGAAGATTTATTGATAAAGCAAGACTACGGCTATTTGTGACAAGGTTGTCTAATCACTTAATGACTGGATCGTCCGTCTTGTATTGTAAAGTTTTACGAAACGTTAGTATACTTTACAAATGCATTAATTCCGGTTTTGTAAGCTTCAAGTGCAAGCAACAATGTACATACTGCATTGTAAGTGTGACCTTGACAACCTCGTTCAGATAAATTAACTCTCATTCTAGTTTTAGCAAAGTTCCGAGTCGAGACAATTCTAATTGGACAGGAAAAATTTGACTCAGACTTCAATCACTATCGAATATTGTTTCGGGCGAATGCCTTTATTGACTAAACATGCATTCTAACTACCTAATTTATTTAAACAATCACATTGGATTGCTAATAGAACTTTGAAAATCTACAAACAATCTACTATGTTATGTATGATCTCAAGCTCACGACAGTCGATAGAGAATCAATCATGCTGATAGAATTACCGTGTTGAATGACATAGGCAACGATAAGTGTTTTATGGTACATACTTGTCTTTTGTTTGTAAAATACCTACTTGAAATAAATTCAGAGAAAGTTGAAAGTGAAATTAATATTTAAATGTTTTATGAAATTTAAATTTGTGTAAAAAAATGTTCAGTGCAAATTAACAATGTGCTCTCAGGGGCTTCTCAAACTTATACCTAGCTCGTGGTACTAAGCACTTTTTGGGTTGCCGTCTATGCCAGACACCCCCGCACGGTGAAACCATTGAATGTAGAAAAAGCTTCGTCGTATTTTAGGTACACACTTTTCTTTTAAACCTTAGTTATTTCTTTTTTACCCGACTGCTAAGGCAGGGTTATGTTTTTCGCGCGCATCTTGTATGTCAATTTCTTTATTACCTCGTGTCTTTCAAACGACTGGATGGATTTTGGAAGTGTTTAAAAACAAAAAACAAAATGGCGGATTTTTGGGGCGAAATATAATAGCAATTTTATTCGCAGTCAGGTTATCGATTTTTTAAACTTTTCAGTTTGTTTTTTAATATGATTGATAAGCTGGGTCCTCAATCACAACTCACCTGATATTAAGTATCAGTGTGGTCGATGATGGTAAAGCTCATCTAGCCTGGAATGCAACTGTAGTACTAGAAAATACACAACCACCATGCTATAGTTTCCTCACGATGTTTTCCTTTTTCGGCAGCTCAAGCTCATTGTTGGAGTTTGAAACCACGCCCTTGGGCGTGCAACCGCGCTAACCACTGAGTTATCATCGCTACATATTTGATAATTCCTTAATCTTGTTATTCTAATTCTTATACTAGTCCAGTTAGCCTCACTCTTTTCTCTCTTTTTCCTTTTTTTGCTCGAAATGAGTTTTAAAAGTTCAAGCCCGTAATTAGTTTATCGCGAACCCCATTCCTGAGGATCTTTGAAAAATCCATAGATATGTCCGGAAAATGTGTTGGCGGACTACGCTTTTAGTAACCAAACTCCAGCGGTCACTCTATAGGGGCGCTCCATGGCGGGGATTGTAGCGTCAGGCGCGCTGCGGTCACCATTGCGGTTCGATAGAGGTCGTAATTTTTATCAAAAATAAAAAATGAAAAAAACAAAATTGTGAACTGAACACGGTCTACAAATTTAATCACAAATAGTTTTTCGATATCTATTACGGGGGAAAAAGAATAAAAATAGCAAAGAACAAATTTCACTACAGACATGTTTGGCTTTTTCGATCGATATCTCAGTAACGATAAACGAAAGGTAAACAATGTAAAGGATTTTAATTGTAGATCGTAAAATAAGCAACCAAAATATTGCATCACAATTTTCGTATCCCATCGGAAAACCGAATTATTGTAAAAAAACTGAATTTAACCCTTTTTTCAAGATGGCGGAAAATGCACTAAGGAAATCTTGGTCGACAATTTGAAGTTAACTTTCTCGGTTCACATGCATTTCCAAATGTATATAATGACTGGACTATACAGATTTGGATGATTTTTAGAATAACAATAGCTTATTAACCTGGAATTAATATAAAGGTTAAAAACGCGTGTAAATCCGGGAAGCGTAGCTAGTTAACAAATACAGACAATGAAATGCTCTTTTACAATCTTTATATAACCTTTATAATGGATTTGAGCGAGACACGAACTAGACTGGTTAGCTATTAAAATATGCATATTTATGTGTTTTGTTTCCTTGACTGTCGCATCAATGTATATAACTTTAATATCTAAAGTACGCGTATACTGTACGCGTATACTGTATATATACTATACTGGATATATATATTAACTCCACTTTCTACAGCTTGTCAAGTACGAAATAGTAGTTGTTTGTACTTATATTACATTGTGTATGTTCAGTATGCCATATATATTACATACATGTACATTTATTATTAAAAGGACACTATATAAGTACGCTCATAAAAAAAGCTACGCAACCGCATATCGTATAGTGTATACCCACGCAATAAGGTTCAATGTCGCGTAACTTTCCCGTGAGCACCTAACGAGAATCGCAGTAAGAACCGGAGTCTGGGCATCGCTGCTTTGGCGCTCATTAATTTGAGACTTTCGATGGTAAGTCTCAAAATCTCTGTAATTTTACTTTTCAATCTGCAACACAGTACTATTTGACGGTAGATAAATTTTATTACAGTTAGGTCCAAGGGATCTGTCGCCACTTATATGTTTTTCTTTGTGTTGAATACTTTATGCATTTGCTTTATTTAATCACGTGGTCAGAGTCAATCTGACGCATTAACAATATTTCCTGGTCTCTTGGAATTAACTTTAAATGTGATCTGATATTAGAATTATTATGTTTTTTCCTTAGATTGCAACGTCTACGAGTAATATACTTGGAACAACTTTATGTAGAAGTTCAAATATTTCATTCGTAGTGTTACAAAGAAAAATATTCAAAATTGACAAAATACTTCTCAATAATTTCTGATTCTCTGACTGTTGACCTCGCACACTTATTTTTAATTAAGAAAGTTTAAAGCTAGCCTTTTTGCTCTTAACTTGGCTTAAAATTTAAAGAATAAGTTGAAGTATGGATATACATAGCATATACAGAGAGGGTAGTGCAGCTAGCGGAGCTAGGAATTCGTGGGATGTCACGAGTAACCATCGAAAGCCTCAAAGTAAAGAACGCACAAAGCATCGGTGCCCTGGACTTTCTCTTCAACATTTTATATATCGTTGCAATGTTCATGTACATGCGTTATCTTTTGCCAATAAAAGCCATAGCCAATAAAAATAAAAACCTATGAAATTTCCGTTTTATAATAGACATCTTCCTATGAAATTGCTGTAACCTAATATGTAAAAAAATAGACAAATACACCTATGTTTATACGTAATAAGAGTTTTATAAACATCATTATTTATTATTATTGTGATTCGTTACTGGGGCTAGCAATATTACAGGGCTACTGAGACTAAAGAAGGAATGTCTCAAAGTAAAGTCGAAGCAGCGATGGTCACGGTATCGGACGTCGGATACAGTAGGAGCAATAAGAAAATATATCCTTTAATAAAAATACAACGGAATTAAGAACGCCCTTCTTTTTTGAAATCGGTTAACGTACTACGCTATAAACTAAGTACTTATTGAACTGAATTGTACTAATTTTCCCTTTCGATGACAAAGTGTATTGTTATAAGGTCAACCGATCTGACTTTTGTTCTCTCGATGGCCCAGATAAGAGCCACCTAATGTATTGTTTGTAATAGAATCTAAAGTCATTAAAATCAACTAATCACTCAACGCATGCTATACATATAATGGTTAATGCTTTGCGACAGTTAATTGGTCAGCTTGTACCGGTTTAATCTGATCTGCTCCGATACAATTCAGTGTTTCAGGATTGAAGCAGTTTTTAATCATGCCATTGCTCTCGACTACTGTGCCATGTGCGTGCACTCACTCATAACGTTACCTACACTTACAACGCACGGAACAACATGCTCAAAAACAGAATCGGAACAACAATAATATAATACGACAAATCAACAGTTACTGGAAATAAACACGCCCTATAGCTAAAAGTATGTTAAAGCAATCAGTGGTTAATGAGGATGAATTTCCTTACTAATTAATCCTAAATGGGCAGACAATTCTTATTATATCAGAGAAAGATTCTCAGAGAAGTTTTCGTAGAATCTATTATTTACTTGACTTATTTTCGTAGAAGTTTTCGGTAACACTCATGGCTTGAGTAATTCTGAAGTTAGAATCCCCTTTTTTATAATACTGCTACTAGGAATAATATTTGCAATAGAAATCTTAATTTTTGTCTCATGTCTCAAAAATGTTTTGGCTGCAGAGTTAAATAAATAAATAAATAAATTTTGTAGGACATTACACACAGCGCCATCTGACCCCAAACTAAGCAGAGCTTGTGCTATGGAAGACAGATAACTGATAGAATACTTAAATACTTTTTTTTTTGTAAATACATACTTATAATACATACAGTACACCCAGACACAGAACAAACAGTTGCCTGTTATCTTGTTTTATTTACGCCACATGTAAACAAAACGCTGGCCTCTATTTTGGCCAACGTTTGAGTATGACCATACAACGCGATAATGGGACCAGAGTTATGGGAACTATTCCCATTGATATTGGCCTATTAGATTAAGTGGAAAATTAATTTGACTGTACATTGTATGTATGCATTTGTTTTAAATAATTTATAAGAAAAGATAAGAAGAAATTTATTGACCAACAGAATTTATAGGTAAACATTTATTTCAGATAATAATACTAAAAGTGAAGTTTGGCAATAGACACAAAATCAATTTTATCAGAATTATATTCTTACAGCGGTGGTTGCTGAATTTTTTTCTTTGTACATTTATCAACTGTATTACTTTAAAAACAAACAGAAAAAAATCTTTTGGGAACTACCTAGAAGCTTGCCTGCCTCGAAACGAAGTATTTCGTTCCTCTACCGACATAGGTATACAGGTTCTTGTACAATTCGGCTTTTTAGGTACCTGAGATTTAAATTGCAACTCTACTAAAAATAGTCGTTATTGTCAAGGGCAACAACACCTCGATATCAGGTCACTCCTCATAACATTGCTCAGATAAAAAAAAACTAACAATAGATTTTGTGATGCGGAAACTGATTTGTGATAAATCCGTAAATTGGTGCCGAAAACAACAAGGTGGTGCTACTATGCCGGCGGCCCAGAGCCTCGCTCCGATATTTCAAGGAGCTGGGTTGGCTCGGGTAGACGCTGGTAAGGGGAAATGCACAATACACCCCAAGCGGGACGTTAGTGCAGGACTTAAGAATAAGAACAAGTTAGTGAAAAACTTATCTCTACATACAATACACAGTTTTTCAAAAACTCAAGAGCACGCTTGTGACATCCACTTGTGTTAGTGAATAAAATAGACTTCTGGTCAATTAAATTGACTGTCCTGTTAGCTCATTGGGTTTATGCTTCAACAACTGTAGAGCATGCGAATCCCATTCAGGAGGAATATTTGTGTGACGAGCTTGTAATTTTTTTGATGTAAAAATAATGAGACGAGCAACATGGACTCCTGATAGCAAGAGCTAACTCCTGTCCAAGACCATTGCAGTAATACAAATACAAATACAAATACAAAATACAGTGTAATGTGTATTTTGCAGTGTAATGTGTATTTTGATTAAAACAATACAGAGAAATACTTTTCTATTCAAACCATTTATTTGACAAATGACGCCCGAAACAAAAGACCATCGGCGAACCGCACGACACAAAACGTAACAGATAAAAAGTATACAAACTCTTTGGTGTACATACACCACATAGTGATACACAGAACTTTCAGTAGCAAAATAAAGTACAGGGCTTCGGTGCTTTGGCGCGTATAACTTTGAGACTTTCGATGGTTAGTCTCGACAGCTATATATGTTATGTTTATTGTCAATTTAGCCGTAATTTTTACAATGAAATCGTGAAAAGGTTTGTTGCTTCATACGTTTAACTTTGGTTAAAGGTCAACAAAGGTTTTCCATAAAAGCTCAGTGCTTGAGGAAAACATCGTCAGGAAGCCATGGCACGGAAATAACGTGGCTTCATAAAGGGCTTTTTAACAAGAACTTTGTTTTGTAAATCAAAATAATACAATAAATTTAGGTGACAACCTGACCTAACCTAACTCTTATAAAACTGACCAATTTACATATTAATACAAATGCCATATCGATAAAAACATATTCCATTCGTGAATGCGGTTTTGTTTTCTTAGGAGATTCTTTAACTTAAACCGTTTTTTAAATGAAATATGTTAAAAATAAAAAAACAGTTACCTAATTTACCTACAAAACATCCGATTTTACTTTTATTGACAAATTTAAAAGCCTGGCAAAAAATATATGCAGTAGCTGATCTTTATAGATTGTTAGCTGGTTCCCACTTTCCTATCCTAAAACGATTTCACACTAAATTTTCTATATACCTAAGTCCGAAAGGAGGTGCAGGTATACTTCTGTCATATCTACTAAGCATCCCTTTGAAACTTCGCAAAATATTCTTAGGTTCTAAATTCTATGGACCTGAGTTCTATTTATATCTTGAACACTTTCTTGTAACTTCTTTTAATACGATTGCCGAGGCAGCCGTAATCCTGTTATACTAGTTTCCTATTGCAAGACTGGCTTAACTAAGATATTCTTAGTTAGATGGTTAACTACTTATTTACTTTTTATTTTTCTTTCCAGCGATATCAATGTTGCACGGGATAACTCGTACGTGACAACTCAAGATTTTAGTGTTGTCCCGTTCTCGGCATATTATTTAACATTGTTTTCTTTTTCAATAAAGTTTTTGTGAAAAAAACTAAACTACAATGATAACTACCATAGCTACTTGTACCAAAGTTTTAGTTTTATGTCATTTTTGAGATTTGTGAATCCCAATACATCTACACAATTTTTTTGCTAAGGTATATAACAACACTATCAGTGTTCATCAATTTTACTTTTGTTTATTACATTAATAGTTGTTAAGAAAAAAAATATGTTTTAGATGTACAATAAACGTTGGATGGAAAATTTAACAGACTAACACACCGCGAGGAAACCTGAATGTCTGAGAAATGTTCTCGAAAGCGTGTGAATTCTACCAACCCGCAGTTAGCCAGCGTGGTCACTATACCCTTTTCACAATGAGAAAAGTCTCACGCCCAGCTGTTCCACAGTTTATGAAAACAAACCTGGCCTGGATTCTTTTTTGTTGCTGCTATGGTCACGGATAGACGTTTGACCATTTCTTATGTTTTGTTTCGTATGTTTATAATTACTGCATTAAAAAAATAGTAAGTACATTGTGCATGTGGTGTCGTACCAAATATTCTGCCGCCATACAGTAGTGTGTAAATATTACTGTGATCGGCTTAAAAGGTTTAGCTAGCGTAATTACAGGGATGTTAAGAATAACCATCGAAAATGTCAAAGTTGGTAATGTATGGCAAAACAGCGACTTTCTGGTTTTATTACTCAAAGTTCTGTGTATCGTTGCAATGGTCATGGACAAGTGTTATCATTTACGATCAGGAGAGCATTACGTTCGCAACACTATATTAACATTAAAAAAAGTATTTAATTGCTTATATGCCGTATTCTGATGAACTTGACACTTACCATCAGACAAGCGACTTGCTAGTCTCGTCACTCAGTGGCATAAAATTACAAATACCAAGAAACGAACTTCAAAGATTTGCAAAGAAAAGCGATCGACACAGAAAAACCGTTTGTTACGACAACAGCGATTTAGTGAAAGTGAGCGCTGCTATTGGCGCCGACCAATTGGTTCGCAAATGTCTTTGTCATACAAAACAAATAAACCACACCTAAAGAAATAACATCTTGTTTACATTTACCGGTTTAGTTTTGTATTTCGGCCTTTTTTATTGTCTATGATAGCTGTTTGACAGCAGCTAAGTGACGGCATCTAAGATGGTATAAAAATACGTAGCCTGGAATAGAACTGACTGTCCAGTGAAGCTGTCAGAACATACTGTTAGGTGCATGGCGGCAGATTTTCAACTTAAGGTTGATAACTAATCAGCCAAGTACTAGAAAGTACCCTACAATTGACTTATTTCAATTCTAACAAAATTCTTCATGAAAAGCTTTACCAAAGGACGATCATCAATTGATGCTGGGACCAAACTTATTTAACATATTTTTGAAGCGTTTGAGGATAAATGTGACGCGATTGGTATTTTCTGTGATTTTAGTAAAGTATTTGACTGAGTTGACCATGATACTTTTATTGGAAAGCTCAAAATGTGTGGTCTTGAATGCTAAGTTCTAAGTGTAGTCTCATCGATCTTTCAGATAAACCATCGTGTTAGAATTGGCAATGTCTGTTCGTCTGGTTCTATAGTTAGAGTGGAAGTTCCCCAAGGCTCGATACTGGGACCATTTCTGTTGCTGACCTATAAAAATGATCTTCATTTATGATGAGTTCCCAAGTAGCTACTGGCATCACACTGTACGCCGACATTTTATATTTAAAAAAGGGGTATGAAAGATGTAAGTCACATAATCGTAATGTTATCTAAAGTTAGTGACTGGTTTTCAGCCAATAACATAAATAAGTGTGTTTGTATGTTTATTACTTCATCATGCTTAAACGCCTAGACAAATTTCATAAAATTTGATATGGAGGTAGCGGACGCCCTAAATTTACGTATAAATTACTTTTTATTCCGAATTAAAGTAGCGGGTAACACGCGCAGAGCGCAGCTAGTTTGTACTAAAGTACAAACCCATTGGAGCAAGGATCCCCAATTCTCTTACCCAGGGAACAAGTAACAATGATATGGGCAATATATACTATTCTTGGTGCCTACACCTGGTATCGGTCCGCATTAGTCTCTTAAGAGCAGCTCATTCCAGGTCACGTTATCATACCAACTAAAAATATAACTTAACGATTTTTTAAAATATAAATATTTATCTACATAAATATATGTTTATTTTAACAAAACCTTTAATATTAATAGGATATCTTAATTTTCATATACGGTTAAATTATAAGTATAGTAAAGTAATATAACTGTACTTATCAATGGTTCAAATTAATCTTATCTGGAATTACATGGTTAGTACGACAGTAAGTGGTTTAGGTATTCAAAATATATATGTTTTATAAATAAAGACACTTGCCGGTTTAAAAATATTAAGTAGGTAAGTTTGCAACAGCAAACTATTAAAAACTGGCCTTCACAAGGTCACAGTAACCGTTAGAACTGACATTTTCTTACAATAGGAAGAATTTTTGAGCATAAAAATCTCAAGCTTTATTGAATATCAAACTGGTGTCTTATTTCATTTTAATTACTATGAAAGTATGATTTAAAAAAAGGATTTATAAATTACAAAATATATTCTAAAAGCTATAATTACTATTACAAATCTTATAATGAATTACATCTTTTAAACTAGTATTGTCAAGTGCGAGCGTTCCCTGTGAAATTAGGAAGGTAGGTATACTTTTTTAAAAGTACAGAAATTATTGAAGAACTATTGTTTTTTTATAAATTTTTTTTAAATTCTCTAAAAATTATATTGTTTAGTCTCTTGATAAAAGAAGATTATTATTACCTTTATATGTATTTAGTTTTTATTGAGGATTCAGTCTAACATGACGGGCGACGTTTAACATGAGGTCTGAGTAACATATGCTGCTTCATATTCCAGAAAAAATACATTAGGTACCTGTAGAGACTAGAGACTGAAAACACTATGAATCCAATGCGGGACTAAAGTAGCAAAGTACTTAGTTAATTAACAGTTTAACATAGAGGTGGTACTAAAATTGTACAGGAACTGCATCGTGCTTCCAGTGCATGACTCGTTTATTGGCAAAACATTTTAATAGAGACGGGATCTTTGTGGACTTGATTACTATCGCCTAAAATACAATTCCATCGAATATTAATTCGCATGACAGTGACATAAATTTCGAAACATGTCAACAGTGATATCACGTTCGTGACCTTTCGATTGTTTGCAATCGATATAGCTTAGCCTGTAGGAGGACAATATACCTACCTACATAATTATATAAAATGATAGACTCAAGGATATAAAGTTTCAACGAAATGGCTGCGTGGTCAATATTATAGATCTTGTTTTGAAAACAAGGGGACAAAATTATTTTTGAGAAGTAAATTATACCTTATTGTGTTGATCATTGTTTGTCAATCAGCCTTTTTATAAACTGCAGGCACAGATCTCTTCTCGCCGTGAGAATCGTAAGGCCGTAAGGCCATAAGGCCATAACCTGGCCATATGCAGGTCCCCAGAGTTCACACACATTCGAAAACATTATGAGATATGGAGGTTTCTTTTCAATGTTATACGCACATTGCTTAGAAAAAAGACAAAGGTGTGTGCCGTGGGATTTGAACTCGGGACCTTCATATTGGCAATCAAACGGTCTCTTAATTATGACTACCGTAGCTTCATAGGTACATTACTTGTTAAAAATCACCTATTTATTGAAGCCTGTGACAATTTGGAAAATTTACGAATTTCGTAAGGTAACACTTCCCGATGTAAAATTTAAATTACATTTTAAAAATATTCCCTGCCACGCATCTTATGTGTAGGTTATTATGGAAGACCCAAATTCGATTGCGATCTGTGTTAGAAAAAAGTTGTTTGTGGAAGTACATACACCTTTGAAACACGTAGTACCTACATAAAATGTAATATAATTTTTGCCTGAAGGTCGTCGGCCGCGAAATGAACAACCATTATTTATTTTGCTTTTGTACTTTGTTTTTATATACGTACACGGTATCGAAACCTACTCGTTCGTCATAGTGACGTTGGTGTTACCCTAAGATACGTGTTAAATATTAATGAGATTAATCGCCTGTCAATGCAATGGGTTCTGAACGTATTAGATATGACATAATGTTCATTACTGTACGTGTACACGTCTAACATCAATATTCATACTATGTTTGCTATTTTCAATGTCGTGCAATATGTAGTTCCTTAATCTCAATCAATAATTCATGTATTTCATATCGTGGTAAAGGTATATTTTTTATAAAAAGGTCTACGATGGAGCAAGCTTGCTTGGTCCAGATTGTATCCATTGTGGTAATTAAACGCGTAAAAGTAGATTTTTGCTTGCAATAAATTGAATTGATAATCTGATTGTAAATAAATAACAAAGCAAAAAGTTTAAAAAACTGTAACCCTATTACGAAAAAATTAATACGTTTTGGAGCCAAAAATCTACCAATTAGATTTTTTATACTAATTTTAAATAACACTCACTTAGTAACACTCGCGTATTAAAAACGATTCTATCAACATTATATTCATAAGAATCGGTTCAGCCGTATACATGCATATTATACACAGGCCAAACATATAACTCTTCTTTTTTGACTTTGCCGCAGTCGAGTAAATAAGTATACATAGGCATTCCGTCCGCGTGGATGTTTGTTGAAAAACCATTATTAAAAAAAAAAATTCTTTAATTTTAGTTGATTCTGAATTTCGAAATGTGAAATCATTTACTAATACTGCACCACGTGCCCATTGATTCAAACTTTTTGGAGTTCCCTTGCTTGGAAGTTGCCTCTTATCAGTCTAGTATATTCCTGATCCATGAAGCAGCTTCAGAATCCAACATTATGGTAGCAGAGCGTGGTTTTGATCCACGGACCTCTAGGTTATGGGTCCAGCACGCTTCCACTGCGCACTAGGCGCTAGGAATTTAGCAATGTTTTTTCAAAATAGCTAGATTTGTTATCGACTGTCTAGTATCACGCTGTACCAATCATGTCGTCATACTATTGTACTGGACAGCCACACAGTTGCACGTTAAAAAACAACAATTGTCAAGAAACCTTTCATTAATTTTTCAATAGAACGATACTATTGGCTATGTATCTATCGTTCAGAAAATAATGGGACACGCGACTCGTAAAATTGTTTCTCCTATGTAATGTTTTCTCTTTCCAGTGTCGCCTAGATAGGGTTGAAGAGCGTTGTTGTCAATTTGTATAGAAATTATTACAGACAACACAATTTAATAGATGTAGAATATGTTAATATATAATATCCTGTCGAAAACTCTGTTAGCCCATTTGATGGTATATCTGATTCAAGAACATAGGTCATAGGCTCGATTTCCACTCAGGACATAATTGTGTGACCAACAATAAATGTTTGGTTTGTATATATTTACAAAGAAGTTTGTATTATAGTTCCCATGGTACAAACATTGTGTAGTTTGGGGTTAAATAAAAAAAAGGATTATGGAGTGTTTCCAAAAATTTTATTGTACTTTTAATTACCAACATACTTTTTTTAGAGAATATTAAATACTTTTATGGTGGTGACCTCGAACCTCAGTCTAAGAGTCTTGTATCGTCAGAGTTAGTCACTTCCAAAAAATTGGTAAGTCACTTTTGTATAATATATTTTTCTACAATCTATCAACGTGAATTAAAGTCCTTTTTCTTGTCTATTTTTGACATCACATTTTGTGCATTTTACAGTTTCAATTCTTTCAAAATAATTCAAGTAAAACAAGTCACAGTCCGATTCCGAGTCCGGACATACCCTAATAAAGTTGTGTGACTTCACTAGAAGCTTTGAAAACTTCGAGACTGTTCAGAAAAGTCTTGTTTCACCACATTATATCCCTTTCTTACAATCACGCATGTAGTTGAGCAGTTTTAAAATAAAACACCTTCTTTTTTAGCACTTCAACCTATGATACCCATGTCTCCTAAACTACAATGCAGCGCTGTCTACATGTCGCCTGATGTCATGGTTGGCTGGTTATGCACATTTACTTAAACAAAGTTAGTTTGTCTCTAATTAGTAGATATACTGACCCTGTCACTGTAACCACTGTTTATATCTTTGATTATATAAATTGTTAAGAATAGCCTTTAATTAATGTAACTTTGGTACTCGCGACATTATAGTAAGTAGTGCGTGTTTTAACGTAACTGTCTAGATGTCAGTTAATGAACTGTATGCAGTGGCGGGGCAAGACTTTAATTCGATATGGGCAAAGTTAATTTCGTGAGACCCCTCTTCTTCGAGCATGTACATATGTTACTACTACTTAATTGACTGTTCGCTGTCCATTGGTTTTATTGTTACAATCATATTGACAATGAGGTGGTATGAGCAAGTAACGTACAACGATCAGGGAACGGAATAGTAGCTATCAAAAGTTGCCGCTGAGAAATGTGACAGTAACGTAAACAAACAGAAACTGAATTTTCAGATCTTTCCCGCGACGAAATGCCCGCAGATGTTGCTACACTTATAATAGACAAATTTGATGTATCGTTAATAATATTTATCGTTTTACCCTCTTGGTACCCTCGAAAGGCCGTGGCAGTGGCCCACGTCACCCACGCCTTACGCCGTCTCTGATTGTATGGATGTTAAGACATTTATACAACAGACGCCGCTTGAATCCTTATACTATGATTAGTAACAGGAAAATATAATTTTCCTAATTGACAATGGAAAGGGTCGCTAAAGTTTCATGAAAGGAGTTTCGATGGTTACGAGAAAAATCGTAATTTTACATTGTAAAAACTTTGTAAAACTCGTAATATAAATTATATAGTAAAAGATTATGTAATCTGCTGGAAAATTCGCGCTTATTTTTTCATAAAATCATAGTCTTGGTGGACTTGTTACCTGGTTTTTCTCTGAAACGCAATCTCTTGCTTTCCAATTATATTACAGGCTGAATATTATCGACGAGCAAAAAATACTTAAAATATCGTGTAAGTTTTCTAGATAATAAAATGATGTTCATTTTATTTAATACTTTTTGTAGCGATGATAGCTCAGTGGTTAGCGTGGTAGGTTCGCATGCCGAAGGGCGTGGGTTCAAACCCCAACAATGAGCTTGAGCTGCCGGTGAAGGAAACCATCGTGAGGAAACCATAGCATGGTGATAGGGTACTTTCTAGTACTCGGCTGGCTAGCTACCACCCTCAAGTTGAAAATCTGCCGCCAAGCATCTAACGGTGTGTTCCGGCAGCCTCACTTGAGAGCCAGTTCCATTCCAGGCTAGGTGTGCTTTACCATCTTCGACCACACCTTCACTTAACATCAGGTGAGCTGTGGTCAAAACAACTAGCCTGTCAACCATAAAAAAAAAAAAAAATACTAACTGTTACCTGTGACTTCATCCGCGTGAAATTTAACAAAAGTTATTCAGTTCACAGAATATTTGAAAAGTTAATAATTATGTATTCCTCGTAACGTAGTACATACCCAATGCTTAGCTTATCCTCATTCTTTTCTTTAGGAATGTTCGTATTTTGTTTTAATAAAACCTCTTTATGCATAACGTTCGGTGAATGATTTTATCGAGTGAATGAATTAACAAATGAATGAACGAATTAACCAAAAGAAACAAATGAACAAATAAACTTTCAAATAAAATCTGATATAAAAAGTATCTTATAATTATGTTAATCCAGGTAATCTCACTAATATTATAAATGTGAAAGTATGGATGGATGTTTGTTACTCTTTCACGCAAAAACTGCTTTATGGATTTGGATGAAATTTGATATGTAGGTAGCTGAAACCCTGAATTAAGACATGGGTTACTTTTTATCTTGAAAACATGTAGCAGGTAGCACCGCGGGACGCAGCTAGCCAAATTTTATCCATAGAAACATACAAACTGCGTACCCGAATCATAATAACCAATCGTTTGATATATCGGATGAGTAGTTTCGGTGAAACACGCGTAACATAACAGCATTAGCTTTGTCGCACAAAGTTACACGTATATCGATAGAGAGCGTCCTGTTAGGGACTAAATTGAGAAATGTATACTAGATCAGACGTTGGATTCAGGTGCATAAAATCATATTGGGGCGTTAATTGCGAATCTGAAATGGAGTTGGACAGGACACGTTGCCGGACAGTGACATGAGTGGCGGATTAAGTGTTCATTAATTGCATTCCTGGCTGTCTATTGGAAATCGAGTCGTAGGCGCCAATTGACACTTTAGGTCCACGATATCCAACCATCCTATCCTAACTAGTCTATATACTATTATAAAGAGTTACTGTATTTATTATGAGTATGTATTTACAAAATAAAAGTATTTATGTATTCTATCAGTTATCTGACTTCCATCACACAAGCTCTGCTTAGTTTGGGGCCAGATGGTGCTGTATGTATAGTCCTACGATATTAAATTAAATTATAAAGAGGAAAGATTTGATTGTTTGTTTGTTTGTATTGAATAGGCTCTGAAACTACTGAACCGATTTCAAAAATTCTTTCACCGTTCGAAAGCTACACTATCCCCGGGTGACATGAGCTACTTTTTATTCCTGCATTTTCACGGGAACGAGAAATACGCGAGTGAAACCGCGAGACGTCCGCTTGTTACAAATAAATCAATTTCACAAAATCGAAGTAATATTTCGCAATAAATAAAAAAAAACTACCTAAAAAAAAATATTATAAAAAAATGTGCTCGCAGCATAATTGGGCATAGGTACCTACTGTTCTCATGAAAGCATCGCAATCGACTAAGTACGGTAAATGGAAAAAGCATCACCGGACCGTTTTTCTTCAAAACCACTTAAGTAAGTGTACATGTCTAGTTTATCAATATGACCTCCACGTTTCTTTTCCTTGCGTTTCATTGTATAGATTTTTTTATGACGCTCAATAAAAACGCAGAGTTAGGTAGGGCTCTAGCATACCTGTTATTGGCTTGTTAGCCTCGAAAAAATGCCATCAAATCGATATCGTATATTCGCCGGAATACCTACATTGTCTGCACTTTGTTTGTGATGCTAACTACTTGCATACTAAATATACAACTTAAGTAGCACGCACCAAAGCTACTGGCATTCAATATTACAAAAAAAATCGTAGGTACACGAGCTTACGAATTTTTGAAGTGAAAACTTCGAGCGTTGAGCGATTTTTAGTAGGGGCAAAATTTATGGGTACGTATCACCGATATGCTAACTGTTAGTTTTTACTTCTGTCGGCAGTCCCCGTGACTGTCTATTTTTTTTATTAAAAGTACATACATGTTACTGTTAATATTTAGAGATCCAAATACTTTAGCAACGCAATTGGCTCACGTCAATTCGTAAAAGGAGAATTTTTAAATAATACCGAATCAGTGGTGCGCTTGACTATATAGGTATTTCTCTCCATTTATAATTTAGTCGCAGACTAACTTCGTGGCTTAGCGGGCGTTGTACTTAGTAGATGACGACGCAAGTGAAAGTATTGATAGCGCTATTTTTTAAAATTCTAGGCATACTTACTGGGGCCCAAATTATAGAATAGCATATCGTTACATTATCATTGGCTAGCTACAAAAATTCATAATATTATTATATGTACAAACAAAAAAACTCATACGCAGTAATTTCACAACGGTGAAAGATTTTTTGAAATCGGTCCAGTAGTTTTGGAGCCTATTTAATACCAATAAATAAACAAATATTTTCTCTTTATAATAGTGTAGATATACATTACTGTGTTCCGGTTTGATGGGTATTGCAGCTAGTGAAATTATGAGGCTGTTAGTAAAACTAAAGCAGCGATGCCCTGGATCGTTTTGATACTCAAATTTCTATGTAGTGCTGCAATGGTCATTGACATGTATTATCTCTAACCCTTCAGGAGAGCGTCACGTTTGTCGCATTACTTGTACCTACATTTAATTTGAATAAACCTATTAAGAACATTTTAATAGAAAGAAAATAAAACTATCTATAAAGTATATCCTAACATACATACAGTTTTTCTATTCCTATAGAGAAACTAGTAAATTAATCAATTTTAGACCCAGACTAAGGCCTACATTATTTTCAGTAGCGTAGATCGCTCAAGATCAAGATTCCACGAATGGCGTCAATGTTTTCGTAAGCTGTGATGTGTGATCCTTACTTTTAATATCTTTGGTTAATTATAAACACACGGTAATAACAAGGAAGGCGCACTATGCTCGTGATTTGAGACGCATTTCAACAAACAAGTGAACAATCAATGTTGATAGCCACCACAATCCGTATTGCGGACGCTAAACACACAGGATAGGTAATTATAATGGATTGGAGTTAAGTAAACAGCTCAATTAACGGATAACTAAATTTGACACGCGACTCTTATACCGGGTGAAGTCATCAGACATCGTCAAGACCCTTCCCAGATTGAAACTAATGAAGCTTGCTTTTGTGAAGCAAAACAAGGTACCTTTTTATATCACTATACGTCGAGTTAAACGTACCTATTAATAAAGTTTTAGAGTCGGTTATTTTGATTATTAATGATCGGTGAACTTCTTTTTTATGTTGCGCTAAATATAAATTACGTAGATAAATATAAAATCAGACTGGAAAAGCATCCTAACCAGCTAGCTGCCCAGCTCACATTACCAGACTGCCTAAATCGACTGAAGAGACGCAGGATCTTAGAACTCGGCAGCTCTAACTAAGCCATCCTAACAGCTGAAGATATTTCTAATGGGATATATCTGTACCCGACCATTATCCTACACCACATCTGCTCATAGCTCCAAAGGCTGATCGCATGATAAAAGTATTAAAAAAAATATATATATATAAATTACGTGATGAAAAATTGATATTTTGAATTGACTTGCTGTTTTATCAGGTTTAGCTTGCAAGGGGGTTTATAGGATTTTTTTGTTATATTTAATGAAAAGAGAGAAAATTTTCATTTCGGTCCCTTTTTGTAGGCTATAATTTAAAAAAAATTGTAAAATTGTAATGCAATATTTTTTCGAGCAAAATGCTTTTTTTTTATGGTTGACAAGCTAGGTGTTTGACCACAGTTCACCTGATGTTAAGTGAAGGTGTGGTCGAAGATGGTAAAGCACACCTAGCCTGGAATGGAACTGGCTCTCAAGTGAAGCTGCCGGAACACACCGTTAGATGCTTGGCGGCAGATTTTCAACTTGAGGGTGGTAGCTAGCCAGCCGAGTACTAGAAAGTTAGTACTTTCTAGTACTCGGCTGGCCCAACCACCATACTATGGTTTCCTCACGATGTTTTCCTTCACCGGCAGCGCAAGCTCATTGTTGGGGGTTGAACCCCAACAATGAGCTTGAGCTTTTCTCGGAACACGATTTCGATAATTAACCTAAATGGAAATAATCTGGAAAATAAATACTGAAATCTAAATTCTAGAATTACCTTTTCTGTGTACATTTTAGATTTTTTTTAAATTCAAACTAGCATAATCACCATATCGCCTCATCATCATCATCATCATTTCAGTCGTAGGACGTCCACTGCTGGACATAGGCCTCCCCCATTGAATTCCATAAAGACCGGCTGGAAGCGGCTCGCATCCAGCGCGTTCCTGCGGTATTTACTAGGTCGTCATATCGCCTGCGATGTATAAAAAGCGACAGTGCGGCTGAGGATGGAGCAGGTTGCTTTAAAAGAAATCTATTCACTTTAACCCCAGTTACTCAAATTGTAGTGTGGGAAACTATGAAACTGGTAATGATTTGAATGAACGACAGCCCTGTTGGCTCATTGGTAGTATATCTGCCTTGAGAGCTGTAGGGCGTGGGTTCGATTCCCACTCAGGGCAAACATTTTGTGAATAAACAAATGTTTGTTCTGTGTCTGGGTGTTCTGTATGTATTATAAGTATGTATTTACAAAAAAAAAGTATTTATGTATTCTATCAGTTATCTGACTTCCATCACACAAGCTCTGCTTAGTTTGGGGCCAGATGGCGCTGTGTGTATAGTACTACGATATTTATTTATTTCCATTCATGAGCAATACAAGAAAAATAAGTACATATAAATTAATGTATTTAAAGTTACGCACACAACTTTATTTCATTACTGCGTACTTTTTTAAATTTAAGTAGTTTTAATGTTTTTCTAATAAATTAATCGTACTAATTACGTAAACGCGACACTACGTACTGCACCATAAGTTTAATAATAATCAGCTGAGCTACTAAAGTCCTTTATTTAGATTCCTGAGAGTGCTTGAAGACCAGCTAGATCTTAAGCACAGCTGTGCGGAACAAAGATCTCCTGCATAGGTTAAAAATGTTAAAATCAGAAAGTTATTGCTTTCTTGTGGTCGCTCCTCCTTGTATAATAAGTTGAGTAGGTCGTACATATCAGTACACAATGAGACCAAAATGGGACTTGCTTTTTATTGGTAGACTAGCTGCGCCCCGCGGTGTTACCCGCTACATGTTTTCGGGATAAAAAGTAGCCTATGTTAATCCAGGGTTTCAGCTACCTCCATACCAAATTTCATTGAAAATCCATTCAGTAATTTTTGCGTGAAAGAGTAACAAACATTACTACATCCACACATACAAATAGGACAGTAGATAGTTCTACTCGCTACGCTTAGATACGGAAGACGTTGACGGCCCATCTTCGAGATTGCATCCCTTAGCCGTCTTTTACGGCAGCCATGTGTAGAGAGGGGGAGGGGGAGGGGGGGCATTCCCAACAAGTCTTCATGTAAATTATATTGGGGGAGATTTATATCCAACAATGGATAGATGTACTGACATGTATTGGATACTCGATACGGTTCCAGATTTAGGGATGTAAAGCTGGGTCGGTACACCGGTAGTATAGATTCAGGATACATACTACGTGGTTGTTCGTACAACTGCCGTGGCGAAGGCCCCGCGGACGCTGGCGGGGGACGTGTGGACGGGAGCCAGGCCGGACCTCGGCGGCTACAACCAGAGCACACCGTCAGACTAGCGGATACCAACACAAACCAGTTCGCTCTGCAAATACTCGCCAGCTCTTATTACGCACAACCTTTTTATCGCACAGCAAAAACAATGATACGTACCTCACTTATTTCATAGTACGTATATACACCGTGGAAATCCATTATTTTATGCTTTGTTTGTTTAAAATGACCCTTGTCGGCATCAACAAGGCTAAGCGAATAAGTATATGAAACTTGATTCTGTTGAGAATTATTGTGGCTCATATGCGATATATCTGCATAGTTTTTCTATACCTACAGTACAAAGCTGTTATTTGAGTAAGTTATATGGTACCAATTATGTTATGTGAAACGCTATTATGCGCATTGCGATGTAAAAATTAAACGTAAATCGCTTGTATTTTGACTATGAAGCAGTAAATATCTAGTTCATAGAAGTTTAATGGATTTTATACATCTTGTATTGCGGAATACGAAACCTTACGTATTGTAAATGGTTCATATCCCTCCTCTGACGGACTTTTAGATAAGGTTATTTATATACATTTGTAAATAGTATTAATTTAGAATTTTTATTATTTTATTGCATATTGATAATATAACAAAGCAGTACCAAATTTATTTCTAAACTAATTAAACCACAGTAAAACCAATTCTATGTACAAATAAAATCAATTTGGGTTTTCGTTGGCAGCTATATATACTGAGTAATCCTGTCTTACAGCTGCCACGATTCGAACTCCGGCTTCTGTCCTATTTTAATTAATTAATAAAAGATTCGTGCGAAATCATAAAAAAGTGTTCAAGGTGTTTAAATATAGTCGAGCGTAGTCATATTAATTTATTATTAATAAATCGTACCGATTGATTTAATGAAATAAAAATATATATTTTTTTTCGTTTTTGGAACTTTATCATCATCATCATCTACAGCCTTCTGTATCCCATTGATGGATTCTCCTCTTCACAGACAGACCTCTCTCTTGTTATGCCATCTACGTCAATCCTGTACCAATCTGGTCTAGGTTCGACCCGCAACGGTGACGGTAAAATCGTCGCCCCATCTTTCGGTTGGACGATCAATGCTCCGCTTACCTTGCCATGGCCATCCCTCTGTTGCAACCTTACTCCACCTGTCATCACTTCCCCTAGCAACGTGTCCTACCCAGCTCCACTTGAGGTTCAGATGACAATACAAATTGTAAATTTCTTATAATTGATGAATCCAAAGTTTTACCTCATTTGCTTTGTTTCAACAAATACTGATCTTAATAATACATTTATTTCACCTTCAATTACTATTATTTGCTATCATAAATCAAAAAGTATTTTTTTCAGCAGCTAATAATACTCGACGTGTCGGTTATTTTTTATTATACCACGTACCTTACATTGAGAACTCACTCGGTCTAGAATCGTAGCGAATTACTGATAACATACTAGAGAGCAACATAGGTATTTAAATTCATCAAGCATAACATTTTTTGGATGAAACATACTACTGGTATTATAATTAGTGTGATTATCATGGTAGGTTTCTTTAAAGATCTAATACTAATATATACTACTACGTACTGGATAAATATAAAATAAATAAATATTGGAGGACATTTAACACAGCGCCATCTAGCCCCAAACTAAGCAAACCAGACAGCGGATAGAATACTTAGATACTTTTTTTTGGAAATATTTACTTGTAATACATACAATAAACCCAGACACAGAACAAACATCGATCTTAGTCAAACAAATGTTAGTCCTGAATGGGGATTGAACCCACGCCCTTCAGCTCTCGAAGTAGACATACTACCAATGAACTAACTGGGCCGTCCAATATTAAGATATAAGCATATGTTTCAAACGTTAGCATCTTATGCAGGCGAACTCTTCGTAGAGATAAAAGTTGGAATATAGCTCATTTGCCTCTACGCTTACAAAACTGTTTGTAAGCATAGATTCTATAAGAAATCGTTAAATCTAAACCAGATCTTTTTATTATAATTATCGTTGTACAAGTGTGAATGGTAACAACATTACAGTAAAGACCTTGGACAAAAACGTGGTGTAACACGTGCTTAAAATGAAGTTTATTTTGCTTGAACAATCTGAATTGATAATGTAGTCTGAATTTTGAAAAAAAAATTACGAGCCATGTGTAGATTAAATCTAAATTCGAAATCAAAACTTCTTTCCTTATTATTGTCAATAAGATCAGAGAACAAGCTGCTTGATTTTGATGCTATATATGTATATTATTGTATGTTACATATTGACAGTGCTGTAATAAATAGCATGCTAATACAGGATTATAAGCTTGGGATGTAACAAACCGCGGTTACACTTTGAACAACTTTTACTGTCAGTACAATTCTGAAATTGTAAAAAAGAACTGTTCTATTGCAAAAGTACGTTGAACCGTGATCAAATATGAAGCTGTTGATTTTTGTTAATAAATACTTCTTTTTGCGGTGTTAAATATTGTGATATTTTTATGAGTTAAATAATTCTGAGTCACAGTCAAAGTCATACAAAGTAAGTTTCAGTCGAGTCTGATTATAACCGATGAAGTAAAGTAGTAGTGACTTTACAACAAATTTCGATGGAGTTTGGCGTAACACGTTTCACTTTTGCACACTCGCGCACGTAATTCGGCTATTTATATACATGAACACACGAAAAACCATAGGTTTTGGAAAATAACATAATATGGCCAATTGGCCGCGTTCCCCACATTTTCCGCCAGTTCCCAGTTCCCGCTATTACTGCAATAAATGCTTATAACTACGTACATGAAATCAAAATTATCACCTTGATTATTTGCACCTTTTTTTTTTTTTTTTTTATGTTTGACAGGCTAGTTGTTTTGACCACAGCTCACCTGATGTTAAGTGAAGGTGTGGTCGAAGATGGTAAAGCACACCTAGCCTGGAATGGAACTGGCTCTCAAGTGAGGCTGCCGGAACACACCGTTAGATGCTTGGCGGCAGATTTTCAACTTGAGGGTGGTAGCTAGCCAGCCGAGTACTAGAAAGTACCCTACCACCATGCTATGGTTTCCTCACGATGTTTTCCTTCACCGGCAGCTCAAGCTCATTGTTGGGGTTTGAACCCACGCCCTTCGGCATGCGAACCTACCGCGCTAACCACTGAGCTATCATCGCTACCTTGACTTTGAAACTTATTTCACAGGGTTTCTGAGATTCAAGTTGTGCAGCACTTAACACAATCTCCGTCCATGGGGCTAATTACTATTATAGAGATGACAGCGGAAGCCAAGGAAGAATTAATAGCGCGGCTGTGAGATGAGTACCTCGTTGATTGTTCCGTCGATAGCATCAGGACATTTCATTGTGGCAGTCAGTTCCGCTTTTATACTTAATGCACTAATGACTGTAGGTAACTGTTTACACAATAGACTGACGCGTCCAAGTTCGTTTATTTATCTGAGGACCTAGATAAAGTAGGATTGACATTTTATTATATTGACTATATTTTTGTATTGACATGATTTTATATTGACATGGTGCCTACTATATTTTGACTTGTTTTTTATTCATTGACATGTAATCAGAGCTTAAAAACTCTTTTAATGATTTATTTGAAATGATATTACGGAATTGACTTGCAACATTGGTGTTATCAATAAAATGTTTGTATTTGTTTCGATTAACGATAACGCTAATGGTAAACCCAAAAATGTACGAGATTGACATAAGCTGTAGATATGTACTAGAAATGTACGGGATTGACATGAGTATAAATTGTATGGACAGCTTATGTCAATCCCGTTCGTTTTTGTCTTTTCTATTAGAGTTATCGCTAATGGAATGGCACTTTGTCTAGGCACTCAGGCCACTGTGGTCGAGTTTTATATTTATTCAGAGCCTTTTCATAAATATAAATATCTATCTAATTTATTTTTAATGCGTCTTAAATTCCAAAAAAAGTTATAAAAACCAAGAGAGATATCAAATTTTAAACTCGCTTGTTTTTTTATAAAACCGTTTTTTTTAAATTATTTTGTTCATCTGCTCTGTCATTTGTGAATCGATTACTAAGTTATTGTTTTATGTAAATTAAATTTTGGACAACGTTTTTAGCCTATTTCAAATAGGAGGATGTTCGTGTCTCATCTATTACTTTTCCTTTTATGGACCTATTCTAGTGTTTCTTAATACTATTATTTTTTCTTCTTAATGGCATTTCTGTGGGGGGTTTTAGCCTGGTTCATTAACGGATAATTTATTTTAGAGATAAAATATATTATGTATATGATTTTAAAAATATCATATTATGTGAATAAAACTTATCAGGAATCTCGATTAATAATAAGATCGTAGCAAACGATCTCCGAGCGACTAAATTCGTTTATGTATATGCTAATGCAGTTTTTGCGTTAAATATTTGATCTCACGTTGTACTTATGTCTAAGCATATAGTCGGCTACCATGTTATTGGCATATTTTACGAGTGATTAACTAAAGCAGCTAGCTACCGCTGTTTTTTATGAATCCAATTCCTGTTTACTTTGTGAACATGTTTTTTTAATAATATTTTGCTATGTGCCTGAGGAATGGCGTTTTCCTTGTCGTTCATACCACGCGAGTACTAAAATCATATCACGTTTCTATAATCTAGATAATGTAGTACATCGAGTAGGTAAGGACATAATCTAGGTAACTACGTGTTTAAAGGCACAATTTAATTCGAAAACGTGAGGTACGATACAGCGTTTGATAACATCATCTTGGTAAATTAAACAAGAATTCCAGCATACGATATTTTGTCTACTGTTTTCCTTAATAAGGTATGTTATGTTCTGGTATCATTTTTAGGGTTCCGTACCCAAAGGGTAAAACGGGACCCTATTACTAAGATTCCGCTGTTTGTCTGTCCGTTCAATCCGTTCAGGAATTCAGTGACAAAAAAAGTGTTTTGTTTATATGATTTAGATTTTATATAAACGTTTAGCCACTAACTGGGCTGATTGAAAGCTTTGATGCGTGTGCCCAGAAAATTCCGACGACAATCAATGAGTTTATCTGACATTTTGATGTATTTACAGTGTAGAGACCGTAGCAGAACAAACAAAGAAAGTATTCTATGCTTAGCGTACATTATGAGCAGCGATGGGCCTGTGGTCGTCCGCCACAATTTTTTTACTAAATACCTTTCGAAGCGGCTGGTCCTCATTTTAGTGGATGTTAGAGTTGGCGCCTACCTACATCCTAAATATATCAAAAGTTGAGCAAGTTTGAAACACTACCGTGCGGCAGCGATCTCGACGGCGGCGGCGTCTTTGTTGCGTTTGTATATAGTTAGTTGTTTACTTGTAGTTGTTATAAATTAATATTGTTTTCTCTAATTATAATGTATATCATAGATAGTATTTACTTCATTACCAACGAAAGAATTGGCGACTTTTCGCATATTATGTACTTACAATTTAGTTACTTAAATGAATTTGACAGCCCTGTTGGTTCATTGGTAGTATGTCTGCTCCAAGAGCTGAAGGGCGTGGGTTCGATTTCCACCCAGGACAAGCATTTTGCGATATAAATAAATGTTTTTTCTGTGTCTGGGTGTACTGTATGTATTATAAGTATGTATTTACAATAAAAAAGTATTTATGTTTCCTATCAGTTATCTGACTAACATAGCACAAGCTTTGCTTAGTTTGGGGTCAGATGGCGCTGTGTGTAATGTACTACGATATTTTTATTTTTAATTAAAATATTTTTATTAAGCGTTAATATTATTTTAAAGTAAATGTAGCAGAACTTCCTGGTACAAAGTGGCATCAGTTGTAGTTTGTATACTTGCCAGGTATGTATGTAGTGTGCATAAATATCGCCTGTTTAGTATTCAATCTAGCATTTTTACGCAGCACACTAACGTTGTGTCAAATAAACACCATTAGACATCACTTACATATATTGTATGGGGCATGAAAAACAATCAAAATTAAAATTCTCATCATTTCCAAATGTAAGACTAATTACATGAGTAGGTACAATACATGCTTTTTTTTCATGTAGCGGAAAGAAAAGGCAAAATACATTTTTTCGAAAATATTCAGCGGAACAGGCAACTTTAATAACCTTCATTTGTTAATTGATAAATAAACGAGTGGCAAAGCTAGAGGGGAGGACGGCCCACACCGTGCCACCCGTTTAGGGGTGAAACTGGATTGTGAAAGAAAAAAACAAAATTCGCAAAACTGAGAAGAATGCCTAGTGCTTAACTGCCAATTGTAATTTTTTTATGTAACAATAACTATATAAGGTTTCTGTTTTGTTCAATGTCAGGTAAAGTAAATTTTTTACGTCTTCTTTTTTCAGGTTTCCGTACCCAAAGGGACTGCAAATGAAATAATAAGTCAAAACTGATGCACGGATCGGAATTATAGTGATAAAATTATTAATTTATCATTAAATTCTCTTAGTGCATGTTTCACATTAAGACAGGACGTCTGTTGGGTCAGCTGGTAAATAAATAAATATCGATGTATTTTTTACAACGTGTGTTCGCTCAAATTAGTGTACCAATCATTTTTTAACGTTTTGACAGGCTAGGTGTTTGACCACAGCTCACCTGATGTTAAGTGAGGGCGTGGACGAAGTAAATACACCTGGCCTGGAATGGATATGGCTCTCAAGTGAGGCTGCCGGAACGCACCGTTAGATGTTTGGCGGCAGATTTTCATCTTGAGGGTGGTAGCCAGCTGAGTACTCGAAAGCACCCTACCACTACGCTATGGTTTATTCCTAACGATGGTAACATAACTGTTAACAATATCCAACAAAGAATTCTGTCTCTACAATATCAGACCAAAATTTACATATTAAATTTTTGTCAGATGTCAATAAGGACATTTTCATACAGCGCTATCTAGTCCCAAACTATGGGAACCAGACAGTTGACAGAATACTTAAATACCTTTGTTGTTGTAAATACATACTTATCATCCATACAGAACACCCAGTAATAGTGATCGCAATTACCTTTTTATACAATTAATGTTGTCACCAAAAATATCTACATCCTAGATCTCTTTCGTTATTGACAATAGATAGCGATAGAGAGCGGTATCTACGTCGGGATTGAAGAAAAAGTATAAAAAAAGTTTTACTTTGGAGTTCCAGACTGTCTAACCTTTGCATTAAGAATGTAATATCGCCCACTTGCGACGACAGTGTGACATCTCAAAAAGCATAATTTTTATTTTGACAGCCCTGTTGGTTCATTGGTAATATGTTCACTTCGAGAGCTGAAGGGCGTGGGTTCGACTGGATAAACTTTGTGGCATGAACAAATGTTTGTTCTGTGTCTGGGTGTTTTGTATTTATTATAAGTATGTACCTACTCGTATTTACAAAAAAAAAGTTATTCTATCAGTTATCTGACTGCCATAGTACAAGCTTTGCTTAGTTTGGGGTCAGATGGCGCTATGTGTAATTCCCCACGACATTTATGTATTTATTATTTATAATTGTACAGAAAACGGCTTTTAAACTAGACTATTTTTCGAGATAATAGAACGCGAGATTGCGGTTCAGAATATCAATGAAACGAAATATCATTTAATCTGAGATGTCACACTGTTATTGCTAGTGGACGATATACATTATATATGTGACTATTAACCGCAAGGTTCCCGGACAGATCTTCAGAAAAGATTACGTATCTTATAAGGGGTTTTTATAGTTAACCTTAACAATGTTGCAAAGCATTAATATAATACATCCAATTCCGAAGGTATGATCAGGTAGACAATACACACGATCAAGATTTTTGATAAATGTGTTTGTGTTCACAAGGTTATAAGCTTGTCATGTACTAAGCCGAAAGGGGGTCATCATTAATACATGTTACAAAGAGGAAAGATTTGTATTTTTGGATTTTTGTATGTATGTAACGAATAAACTAATAAGCTACTGGATCGATTTTAATCGATTTCACCATTAGAATGCTACATTCTTCCTGAGTAACATAGGCTATATTTATTACAAGAATTTAATTAAAATCATTATTATTTATTCAGTTAAAGAACTCGTATGTATATACATATGAAAAAGACATAATTTTTCAACAATGTAAATTTAGTGTATTTTTCGTTCATATGGTTTGTTTATTCAGCTTATATTATATTGAGTATAAAGTAAGAAACGTAAACTTGTAGGATCGTTCCCCCTAAAAACTTATAACATCGCACCATGTAGTGGTGAAAACGCTTATCATTTATCAAAATTAAAATATAAATAAACACAAGACATAATTGCATGGCGGTAGTGTATTTTCCAGTTCTCAGCATTAAGTTGAAAATTTTCCGCCAATCACCTAATGCTTTATTTAAAAGCCAGTTATATTCCGTGTGTTTACTGTCTTCGACCACACTGAACTGTGAGCTGTTATGAAATACTTAACGTATTTTTTTCACCCAGGGGAAATCCTAACCTAACCGTTAAAATATGAATTACTAAAACAAAATCAAAAACATGAAATCAAAACACAAATTTGATTTCTTATTCAAAACTATGATATACGGGGTTTGTTCTGTGTCTGGGTGTTATATATGTATTTACAGAAAAAGTTTGTAAGTATCATGTCAGTTATCTAGATGTCTTAGTACAACTTTTGCTTAAAAGATGTCTGTTGAGTTAATTCAAAGCCTTATATTTTAACATAGTCTCCGCGTTGTATTCACTATTCAATGAAGTGAAATATTTCCTAAGTGCTTTTGCAGGTAATAGTGCTAGGTGCTCTTATTCCAGAACTTATTCGGGACGAAAGGGGTTAGCGGCTCTTTAAAACTGTTTAGCGAAAACATAGTTAAGCACTTATTATTCGCAAATCAAATAAGAAGTATTCATATTTACTTTAATATATACTACCTCACTCCGAGCCATATGTACATACATATCGACCACTTGCGACGACCGTGTGACATCTCAAAAACCATAATTTTACAGAAAACGGTATTTAAACTTTTAAATGAGCATAACTCTTAATTTGTTGTCAATATAGCTTTATTATATATGAAGTGATTAGAGTATAACTAACATTGAAAAGAAATATTAAAAAAAAAACACACCTTTGGAGGTAAATTGACTTCATTACAGTTTAAAAAAAACTTATCACGTTCCAAATAAAAAGTAAGTTTACAAGATGGCATACTTAGTAGTCACGTTAAAGATGATGCGGAAACTGACATTTAATACGTGGTATCCTCGTCAAGATATGTATTTCAAGAAAAACACTTCAGACCTTAAAGCTTAGGTGACAACTTAACTGTCACTGTATCGAAGCCAACTAGATCACCAAACGAGACTGCGCTATATCGTGATATTTCGTCTAAAATTATCCCGTTTTTGGAGTCAATAAAACGCAAGATCGTGGTTCAGAATATCAATAATGGTAACCGAAAAATCGTATAATTCGAAATGTCACACTGTCATCTCAAGTGGACGATGTATTGTATACTAGATATTATAGTGTTGTAATTATGATGGTTTATGCTCAACACGTGAGGTTCAATTATTTCTTATGCCAGGCTCAATTAACGTCACAAATTCTGTGTAATTTTTTTCAATCTAGAATAGCTTGTCAATAGTGCACTAATGCGAGCTAAAATAAAATCCAGTATACATCTCATATTTTATTAATAACATCAAAGTCTCAGGTCATTTTCCATTCGCATTTAAAAAAAAAACAAAATCATATCAATATGATTAAATGTCAACAAAAACAAAAAAGAATTATAATTCAAGACAATAGACAACACTTTATTTATGACATAAAACACATTTCAACATAAATCCATCATATCCATCATATTTTTCCTTAATAGCAATTCAATAATCTCTTATTTTTAAATGATCACCAAAGTCGTAAAACAAGGTCTCCTGAAGCCAAGATCTTAGTTTGTTTCTAAAGCACGCGATGGAAGTTGCAGGTATATATCTGTGTGCAGTGCAAGGGTTTAAAGAGGTTAGTTCAAAATTCCAATGGATTTAATTAATCCCACTTTCTTCGCTAATCCAACTTCTCGCTAACAAATCACTTAAATTCTTTCTGTTTTCAAAATGAAAAGCTTTTGTTCCTTGGACAATACAATACAAAACCACAAACCCACAACAAAGACAACGCATTATGTTGTAGGGAGGATAGCTCAGTGGTTAGCGCGGTCGGTTCACACGCCGAGGGGCGTGTATTCAAAACGTCGTGAACCATTAACACATCGAAAACCATACGTGCGTTTATAAGAGGTAACGCCTTTCCATGACCATTGCAATGGTATACAGAACTATGTGGGGATATTAGCATCGTAAACTGACTGATCTATCAACCCACAGCTGAAACTGCTGGGTCTAGAAGCATCCAATTTTGCACAAACGTTCCTCAAATTATTTTTGGAAATTCAGCCCCTAAGGGGTCAAGGGGTGAGGGTTGAAAGTTAATGTGAAACTTGATGATCAAGTTAGAAGTTAGAAATGTAAAAAATAATATATGTGCTTATGGTTTAAAACAAAGGTTTACTGTATCACTATTTAAAAAAGAAACAGTCTTCATGGGTGTAAAATAGGGGGATGAAAGTTTCATACAAAATTTGTCCTCTTTTTTACCTCCACGCGGATAAAGTCGTAGGAAACAGTTAGTATCGTATATGAAAGGGCCAAACGAACACATCATAAATAATAAAAATTTGTTTGTCGAGAATATTGTCATGCGAGTTTTAATAAAAATGTGCCATAGCGTAAGGAATTATAGGTGGATTTTAATTTTCCGGACGTTTTTTTGTAATTGTTTTAAATTTCATGCGTTCAAAATTGGTTTCTTTTTTGTTTTTTTTCGTGCACGTTCGACTTCATGTGGCATGTTGTTGCGAATTCAACGGTCCACTGCCCTTTGCTGAGCTTGGGTAACAAAGCGAGCATCAAACACGACGCTTGCTCTTTTATTCTCACAAGTGTCTGACTGCCTCTTTTGTTTTCATGCCTTTGATCCCGACACTGTTACTTGAAACATCCATTTAATTTTTAAGCGAATGCCATATTCTGTAAAAAACTTAACTCCAGACTTTCATCGCTATGTCGTTTTATTCCGCTTTTATTAAAGCGAGTTTGATTTTTCGATAAAACTATATTAGCAGAATTATCGCAGTTGGCGACATCTTTAGTCATAGTTGTACTTTTAATTTTGATTATGACGTGTATATTTCTTCTCTCTTACCATAATAATAGTTAGTTACATGTCAACTTATGTATATGTCAAAAAAATGAACAAATACTATTACTATTTACTATTGGCTCATTGGTAGCATGTCTGCTACAAGAGCTGTGGGGCGTGGGTTCGATTCCCACCCAGGACAAGCATTTTGTGATATAAAACAAATGTTTGTTCTGTGTCCCAGACACAGAACAAACATTTGTTTATACCCTTTTTTTTGTAAATACATTTACAAAAAAAAGTATTTAAGTATTTTATCAGTTATCTGACTCCCATAGTACAAGCTTTGCTTAGTTTGGGGTCAGATGGCGCTGTGTGTAATGTCCTACGATATTTATTATTATTATATAGAAAACATATACATACCTATTATTATAAATAATGTAATGCATACGTAGCAAAAGTAAGACCGAGAATAATATTGGCACCTTGCTATAACGCTGTTATAAATTTGGTGCGTTGACCCTGAAATCTCCGGTCAGCTTACACCGATAAAAGATAATTATGTAAAATGTGAGTGGGTATTGTCCTTTTTCAAGTTTTTATCCACCTAGACAGCTTATCTATACGCAGAAGTGAGAGTTCACTCTACAAAGTAAAATTAATGAAAAAATAATCCCGATGTCACTTACCTACGAAATTTTTCTCTTCTTTTGTTGTTTGTTTTTTAAACAGCTCAATTTCGTATAACAGACATGTCTTTGTTTTTTGGCCTTTAGCAATTAGGCAAATGGGAATCAAAGGATCGGGTAAGCCAATGAATGCAAATTGTTCGATGAACAAATATCCATCTGTTTTGTTGCAAAGTTCGAACTTAATTATCGTTGCATCCTATCTTTAAAAGGTCGAATGAGTGACAAAGTATTACAAAGGATTTATAAGAGTTGCGAATTTACATTGTGGTTCCATCAACTAGTTATATTCCGCACAAATAAACTGAGACATAACAGTATTTTTGCAATGCGGATACTAAATGTTAGCTCATTTAGTAGAACATCTGCGTTAAAAGCTGTAGAGCGTGGATTCGATTTCCAGATATTTGTTTGTTTTGTATATTTGTTTGTTCTGGGTATTCTATATGTACTGTAAGCAAGTATTTACAAAAAAAAAGTATTCTATCAGTTCTTTGGTTCCCATATCACAAGCTTTGCTTAGTTTGAGGCTAGATAGGCACTGTATCAAATGTTCTACGACATTAAAATTTATTTATTTCTAAAAAAAAATGTGTTTGCAGATTTCTCAGCTATTTTAAATCGCATTTTTTATAATAAACTGTAAATCATAATTGCCTAATATTAAACAAAAAAAATTAAACAAGTTTAGATTTGCGTTGTAGGTGCATCATTTGTAAAGCAAAAGTCGGGCCCATTTTGTTTAAAAAAAATTGCGTCTCTTTCAGGATTGTAACAACATTAAGAAAATAATAGGGATGTCTACCGATAAAGTAGAGTTACTAATTGACCTCAACACTATTAGTTCCTCAGTCCACGATTTCAGAATGGAACGAATGAATTTCGAACCCAGTGAGGATAGTGTGAAATGTAGTAAATCCACGTGAATGCTAAGTTGTGATTCTGACTGTAGATTAAATATGTGGACAACCCTGATATTGAAGTAATGCGCCTCCTGGGGCTCTTACCATGACCCAAAAACTCTTTTTATTAAACTATATACGTTTTTGTGTAACATTATTTAGTTAATTTATATATTTATATTAATCGATGTTTGCATCTTCCAAAAGTATGACCAAGTCGAAACCAATCGAATGATTAAATATATCTGTTGTTGGAGCTTTTATAAAAAATAAATAAAATAAATTGGTTTATGTCCATAACACGAATTACATTAACATAAACTAATTAAACCTTATAATTAGCAAACTAAATTCTGCAGCATTACTTGTAGACCCTGCACTTGTATCGTAGGGGCCAGCAGAATTTATAAAAATTATATATTTTACTGAAATTCTCCGCAATCATCTGAAGTATATTATTTAAATATAGCGACATCTATCCCCAAACTAAGCAAAGATACTAACTATATAGCAAACTATGGAAACCAGATAACTGATAGAATACTTACATATTTTTTTTTCTAAACATTCAGAAACAAATATTTATCGTCACATAAATGTTTATTTTGAAGGGAATCGAACTTATTTTGGAAAATTTATGTCATCACTCAAACTCATTACAAAGGTCCATCGTGTCCTATTAAGTACGCCCCATCACTCTCCAGTACACAATTGTATCTCTCCAACACAGGTAGCATGCGGATGCAATATCTAGGTAGTGTGTCTTATAATAAAATGATAAATGTTTTCGAAGATTTAAAAGCTAGTAAGCAGATAAGATTTCTCGTTTTGCTAGCTGCAGAAGTACCTACCCTTCAAATCCGAACGCAGTCATGTTTGCACTCTACTGATTGGCGGCAGAATTTCCTTTACTGCGGTGATAGATTAGATTAGAGATTTGTAGCGATGATAGCTCAGTGGTTAGCGCGGTAGGTTCGCATGCCGAAGGGCGTGGGTTCAAACCCCAACAATGAGCTTGAGCTGCCGGTGAAGGAAAACATCGTGAGGAAACCATAGCATGGTGGTAGGGTACTTTCTAGTACTCGGCTGGCTAGCTACCACCCTCAAGTTGAAAATCTGCCGCCAAGCATCTAACGGTGTGTTCCGGCAGCCTCACTTGAGAGCCAGTTCCATTCCAGGCTAGGTGTGCTTTACCATCTTCGACCACACCTTCACTTAACATCAGGTGAGCTGTGGTCAAACACCAAACCTGTCAACAATTAAAAAAAAAAAAAGAATTGAATGTAAATTTCATGAAATCGCTTTCATAACTTGACACAGTTACTCTAATAGCATTTAGTTCTCAGGACTTTAGGAATGCAATTGTATAGAAAAAACATCGCTGTCACTATATCTGTATTGACATCATTTCCTATTCATTTTATGTGAACGCAAAAAGGTAATTTTGTATTAACAAGAATTAAGCTTAGATTTTACTTGCAAGCCTAAGAGATGATTTTCAGAAATACCTTTTTTCGTAATTTCAGAAATGCCTTTTTTTAAAAATATTCCAAAATAAATATTAATTTAAATTCGTACAAAAAAATTGCTTTCTCTACAAGGCTATTGCTTTCTATACGTGGATTTATATATTATAATGATTTAAAGTAACTTTTTATTCTAACTTCTACAAAATTTACAAATTTAATTTGATTTATCTATATGCATTTTGTACTTGTAGGTTCCATAGATGAACGAGATCTCTTACAATATCTAGACTGATAAATGAATTCTCTTATCCAGAATTCTCGAATGAAAACATGTGTGTATCCATTTCAGGTTTTAATTGGCGAAACAATTTACGGGTCGGTTTTAAAACGGTTTCAATAAAGTCTAAGCTCTGGCGGCTTCGGTCAAAGAAAAATATAAATGTTTAGCTGAAAGGCAGAATAGAATTACGGTACAATACGCTGACAAAGGCAACGACGGAATTCCAATCATGATAGCCGTGCGAGTGCGAGATTACTTTTGCATTAGATGCACAAAAACTGACAAAAGCTGTAGGTAACTGGACTTTGTATAAAGGTTCACGTTTCACCGCACACCGCCTGAAGTTAACTAGTAGAGAGGGCAAAGCTGGAATACGCATACCTATGTAGTTATTGCATGTAACTTTACACACTGTTTGGAATAGGACACGTCAAGGGGACAATATGTCAAACAAATTTCAATTAAACTGCCCTGACTACTTGACTGCCCTGTTAGCTCATTTGGTCAGGAATATCAGCTTCAAGAGCTGTAGGGCGTGGGTTCGACTCCCACAAAGACAAACATGTAACGATAGATGTTTGCTCTGTGTCTGGGTGTTCTGCATCCATTATAAATATATATTTTACAAAAAAAGTATGCGAGTATTTTATCAGTTATCTGGTTCCCGTAGTACAAGCTTTAATACCTACAAATTTCAAACTTCTAAAATCAGTGGTTTAAACTAAACGCAGACCGGATACACTTTGGAGAGTGCGCTTCAGATCTGCTTTACCTAGTTCCATCCTGCCCATTTTACTATCGGGCAGCTAGAAGCGCCAAAAAGCGACATCGCTCTATGATTGACATTTCTAAAACTCCAACTAAATGGTAACCTTCATCGTACGAACCGCTAAACAATGGAATTTGCTACGCGAGTGGGTTTTCCCCGATAGATACAATCTGGGTGTCTTCAAATTGCAAGTGAATTGGTTCCTTCCAAGCTTGTTCTATCATTGACCACATCAGGCGAGACGGCGGTCAAAAGCAAACCAATGTATTTAAAAAAAAGTGAAACTCGAAAGTGAAACTGCTCGTTTTTGTTAATTTCAATTTTTAATCTATGTTGGATGTCATATTATATTGTAACGACATGTACCTACCATGAAAATAAATTTAAATGTAACTGAAACGCTCCAGTACAACTTTACTGTCTATTGGACTGAAGTTGGTTGTTTGAATGAACGAAGTTGCTCTGCTCCGGTAACTGCTATTTTGAGTTTGGCATCGTTGCTACATTTACATAACTATTCTTGACATAAAATGACGGGAGATAATATCGTGGTGTCAACACCTGTATTGTTGTTAATATGAGAATATGATCTTGGTTTTACTGCTCCTTTTGTTTTCGTAATGTCAGCGATGTTTCAGCAAACATAATTGAAATAAGTAAAGCGTTAATAATGGTATATGACTCACGGAAATATCTTCTAATCATACAACAAACTTTGTACGCCAGGGCTGTCCAAATCACGGGCCGCGGTTCCTATTTGAGCGGCCCGCGACGTGTTTTTGATCAACCGCAAATAATAACATTTTCCTTTTGCAAGATTTTACAGAATTACGGTAAAACATTAATTTATCCCAAATAAATGAGTAAAATACAGTTAAAAATAAATAATATATTCAGTAAAATATAAAATAGGTGTTATAATTGATAGGTGTTTGATCACAGCTCACCTGATGTTAGTGATGAGTGATGGAGTGATCGAAGAAAAAAATTGTTAAAAAAATTTAATCATGAAAATGGTTTTTCTATATATATATTTTTGTTTACAAATGTTAGGTATTTGTTTCTGCAGCCCTCCAATCTACTTAGAAATTTGTGTAGGTCCGGAATCGTACCTAGTTTGGACAGCCCTGTTGTAGGGTATTGTGATAAAGCGTTTATAAATGGGAAAATCTGCAGCCGCATTATGCAAATATAAGTAAGAATTTATTGTAATTATTTAGAACACAATAGCTAGTTTCACTTGCTTAAATGACATAATTTGACGAATTATGAATTATTAGAATTAATTTGAAATAATGAAAAATTCATAAGATATCTTCAAGCGTGCTCCATCTTAGACCGTATCATCACTTAACATCAAGTGAGATAGTCGTCAAACGTAAGCCTATTTCTTATAAAAAAATGATAAACCTAGTATGTCACCCATAAAAAGCTGATATTTTTAATCGATAAAACAATAAGAAAAAAAATCTTCCATCGTAAATATGCGTAGGGGGACCAAGGGGCGCGCAAATCCGGTATCTATATCCGTATCTAAATATTTTAAGGTATGGTATGAAAAGGGTGTTTGACAATAACATAGCCACCCCTTATACCCTTATAACATAGCCAACCCTGTCATCTGTCTACGTTTGTTTACCGTCTGCTAAACCTTTTAATTAGATTCTCTATTCAGAAAAATTTACAAATTTAGCTCAATATTATGATATGTGTGTTATTTAAATGTATTGTCTAAATAGGTTTCTCAATTTGGTTAGTGTAGCGCGTTTGGTAGTCTATCTAATTCTAGAACTGTAGGGTGTGGGTTCGATTCCCACATAGGACAAACATTTGTGTGGCATAAATGTTTGTTCTGTGTCTTGGTCATATAGAACGTATGAATTACTAGCTGCGCCCTGTGGTGTTACCCGCTACATGTTTTCAGGAAAAAAATAATTTTAGTGTTAATCCAGGATCTCAGCTACCTCCATACCAAATTTTATCCAAATCCGTTCAGTAATTTTTGCGTGAAAAAGTAACAAACCATCCATCCAAACTTTCATTTATAATATTATTGGGATAAGTAATTAAGTATGTCTTTACAACAAAAATAAGGAAATGAGTATTCTATCAGTTATCTAGTTCCCTTAGTTGCGGTTTGCTTAGTTGCGGGCTAGATGGCGTTGTGCGAAATTTCCTACGATACTAATTTAAAAAAAAAAGGGTTCACAACATATTTTATTGGACTCTTATTTCCTAAAGAACCAGATGCACGTGTTGCTATCAAACATGAACATTTCAATGATATTATATCTCGCTAACAGATCTGAATCTGCTCTTAACATTCCTACAGCTATAGTCGTTTCCTCGAAGAAGCATAATTGTCGAATATTTTTTGCGAGTCGAACAAACAGTTAAAATTGTTTAAGTGCCCGACTCGGGCCGGACGCAAGGTCAAGTCCGAGGACCTTCTTGGCCTTCGATAGATTTTTATGTTAAATAACACTAGACTACACGCACCAAAATCTTCTATGACCTTTCGTGTGCTGGCTAACGTATTGCCGAAGTCGATGACGCTGTCGAGACGTTCGCAATCAAAACAGCTGGAAAACACACGTTTAAAATTACTTTCTTATTTATACGAGACATTAACCTGTCAGTTTACATTAAAATAACAATTATCCTCTGCTTTTACTGCTAAACAGCTTGGCTTAATTCATAAAATTTTAAGAAAGTATAATTTAAACAAAACATTCAGGAAAGTTTTTATACTTGAGACTAGCGGACGCCTCGTGGTTTCAAACGCGTAGTTCCCGTTTCCGTAGGAATACAGGGATAAAAAGTAGCCTATGCCACCCGGAGATAGTGTAGCTTCCCAACGGTGAAGAGTTTTTGAAATCGGTCCAGTAGTTACAAACAAACAATCAAATCTTTCCTCTTTATAACAAAACTTATCGGAGCCTTTTTAATTTCAATTAAGATGTAGATGACAACTGTAATAGTTAGACATAATTATGATATTGCGGACTTATTTGTAGCTGTTACTTTGCTCTATATAACGTCACTATATTCTATTTTCAATAGTTTTCGCTGCGCATGCTAAGTATGGATTTTTTAAAATGAATTTTCCATACGGATCCCTAATAGTTTTTTAAATAAAATATAGCCTATGCCCATCACAGATAATGTAGCATACTAATAATGTAAGAATCGTCCAGTTAAGATCAGTCCAGTAGTTTCGGAGCCTATTCAATACAAACAAACAATCAAATCTTTCCTCTTTATAATGGTATAGATAGAAGATAGATTTCAAAAATATGAAGAAAAACCTAAACTAACGTTCTGAATCAATACCATTTAAATAGGTAACGTTGATTTAAAATCTAGGTGTGTTTGACAAATGAAAATACGCACCGTGCCGAGGTGACACTACTGTAACAGTATTCAAAGGCGAAACTCGTATAATTATATTGGCCGACAAGCTGCACAAATACTTTTTTGTATGTACCTAAACTCGCGTCAACCACAGACGTCATTCTACGTCTCTTACGTTTCGTTTCATATTATTGTACGTACTAGTTTTAGGGTAAAACTGGACCCTATTACTAAGACTCCACTGTCCATCCATGTATATCATGAAACCGTGATAGTTAAGACAATTGAAATTTTCACAGATGATGTATTTCTGTTGCCGCTATAACAACAAATATTAAAAAACAGAATGAAATAAATATTGAAGAAGGGAAGATCATTTTTTTTTTATGTTTGACAGGTCAGGTGTTTGACCACAGCTCACCTGATGTTAAGTGAAGGCGTGGTAGATGATAATGGTACGAAACCCTTCGTGCGCGAGTCCGACTCGCACTTGGCCGTTTTTTATAATGCGTCTACGATTATCTTCGTGTCATTATACCTAATCTCAGCGAATATTTTGGAAATGAGCTTTGAAGTGACTTATATATAATGATTGTAGCGATGATAGCCCAGTGGTTAGCGTGATCGGTTTACGGTTTACACGGCGAAAGGCGCGGGTTTAAACCTCAACTATGAACTTGACGGTAAAGGAAAACATCGTGAGGAAACCATAGCATAGAGGTAGGGTACTTTATAGTAGGTACTCAACTGGCTAGCTACCACCCTCAAGTTCAGTTGCTAAGAACCTAACGGTGTGTTCCGGCAGCTTTACTTGAGAGCCAGTTTCTTTCCATAAACAAAAAAGGAAAGTTTCTAATGGTAGTTTTATTACATCACATTTCTATTAAAAAGTGACATAGTTGTTTTCTTATAAAAAAATGATATTTTTCTCGTTTTTGTTTTGGCATCTAACTTTGTACATTCCGTCAGAGTCTAGTATTATGTTTTCAAGTTTCGATAATCAACTGATATGGCTTAGAGACTTGACATTTTAGTGAAATTAGGTACAAACTCAAAACGATTCAACATAATCTAAAAATAAGCACCCGTATAGGTTTAAAAATTCGCATATGAATAAATCATTGTGCCATAATACATAAGATAAAGCCTGATATTCACTTGAGGACAGAACCTGCGACACAAGTACGAGTATGCATAGACATCGCGCATAGTCACGTGACGTGGACGTCGCCCGTCTTTACTTGACATCTCGCACATTGTACGGTGGATTCGACGCCATGCGACAATACACAAAGTTATCAGAAACGTCGTACAAAATCCGAATGACATCGCGCGATATAAGAAAATGGAGACTTGTTAAGTTGTCTGAAAGTCTGATTTATTGAAATTTGTCCCATAGTTGTCTAACCCCATTAACTGCAGCAAATAGTTTGCCGTTAGTTGCAAGAGAACATGAAAATAAAGGCTTTTTTTTTGCATAGGGTTTTCCCGTTATCGCCTTAGGCTGTTAACGACCAGTGCGCGTGTATACACAAACCTGTTTATAGCTTACTAAAATAATCCACTGATAGCGAGCCACGTATGAATATTCATATTGTTTTTTTTATATCGCAAACAGTATCCGCAAATGTGAAATAAATGTCACTTGAGTAACAGCTAATTACTAAGATATATTTATATTATCTCATTAAGTTTATCTTTATTTATTTTATTGTTAAAATTAATTATTTAAGAGGGCATCGCCTACTGCAACACAGTGTTACTAAAAATACTTTTAAAAGCGAGGTGTCTGTCCAACGGCTTTTATATCTGGTCTAACCAGGATTTTCATAGTCTCATAGCTAAATATTATAGTCGAGTATAATTGGTTTTGGTCTAATCATATTTTTCGAATAACTTTAACGGGGTTTAATTTAGATACTATTATTTAAATGTACACTTCTTGTTTACGCTTCAATAAATGTTTGTTTGAAATTTTGGCAGCCTAGTGGACCTAAGCTAGGCCTCGGTGACAGTCTGGTGGTCCTGGGTTCGAATCTCACGGTACGCACTGACTTTTCTAGGTTATGTGCGTATTGCCGATAACTTCAAACGGCGAAGGAAAATATCGTAAGGAAACGCACATGTCTGAGAGTTCTTAAAAAAAAGTTCTCGATGATGTATGAAGTGTGCCAACCCGCACTAGGACGATGCTGGCCAAGTGCGGGTTGGGCCTTATCTCTCTCACAATGAGAAGAGACCCGCACCCAGCAGTCGGCAAGTTTATAAAAACAGTGCTGATTCGTAGACATGTAGATGTTTGTTATGTAAAAGAAATCTTTCTGTCACTAATTTCAATAAGTCATCACAATGGGAACGCAAAAAAAAAACTTATAACAACAAAAATAAATCTCTTATGACTCACATGAATCATATTTTCCTATTCATAAATTTGAATGGAACATGTTTTTACAAGTTATTACCCGCATATAGGTAATTACGGTATCCAAGTGGGTACATTAATCATATACATTTTGTTTACTAGTTTTCAGCCCAATGACTTCGCCTTGTTTACATGCAGAGTTTTATGTCGTAACTAGATGACTCGGTGAAACCGTATTACATAAATTTTATTTTAAAACAAAAAACAATTTTATATTTTACACAACCGCACGGGATTTATTTTATTTTATGCATATCACAGCTGCCAAACTGTAGGTCCTTTACGACCGCCATCTATTGACAGTTATCCTAACTGAGAATTCCAATATTTTTCGGCTGCTCCTTTGTGTTTCAAAACCAACCCAGAACTCAAGAGAAAAACAATAATTAAAAAAAAAAATTATGACTCATTTTCAAGTTTTTTTGTAAGACTAATGTAATACATATATATTGGTTGCTATTCTATAATTAAAACCCAGTCATACTCGTATCCTGTGGAAATTTTAAGAAAAAAGTTTAAAACTCGCGGATATAATGAAGAGATGATAATTATAAAATAATTATCATCTCTTCATTATAATGGCAATAGTAAATAGATTTTTTTTTTATATGTAGTCAACAGGAGAGAATATATTTAGGTACTCATAATATTGAATCTAGATTTCTGAAGGATTTTAATATGTATTACAAATACAAATACAAATAAATTTAATGGTTCATCAAAATAGTACAGGTATGTATAGTAACCCTGCCTGCAGCTGTAGCCTTCGCTGTGTTGCTGCAGACAATGTCTTCCCACTAGGATTAAAAAAAAAAAACATTAAAATTGGATAAAGAATTTACATTACCACGCTGGATGGCAATGCTTAGCTTTTGACCAAAGTAGATACCAGCATTCTGGTCACATGAAGCCTCCTCTAAACGTCTGGCCAGGTCCCGATACAGTTCGAGAGCGGCCGGCCCCCACGGACCTAAAGTTTCAACCCCAAACGGCACAAAAAGATACATTCTATCCAAATAACTATATTTGTGCCGTTTGAGGTTTTCAGCTTTAGATGCGGCAGCACCAGCTTGTCCCGAAGTCACAGGAAGATGAGACGGCGCCAAGGTGTCGACACCAGTGGCGTCCCACACAAGGGGCCGTCCCATCTTCCAAGGGATAAGGGTCATCCCGTCGGGTCTCTTGCCGTCGTCACGCATCAGTCCGTTTGGAGCTATTAGCATAGTCTATTGTTTTATTAAAAAATCATAAATTCATTAATCATTGATAAATTTTATTTTTTACCAATAATCTACTGTTTTATTCAAGCAATTGTTCCATTTGTCTATAAATGGCAAAAAATTATTTGTATGGAAATCGAACCACCTTAATAAAGATAATTACCAGGTATACCAGTCAAAAGCCTTCAGGCGGTGTATTAACTCTGGCATTAGGGCTGGCTACTAAAACCTACATATTACTTTATAGTTTTATTCATCGCATTGAATTCTGACAATAGCTAAATTGAATCATAGTTGTTATGAAATCTTTTACGTAGGGACTTCACGTTTTCTGAATAGACTTACCAAATTCAAATCTAAATTACTAAACACTTGAACAAATTTTGTTAGCATGTAATTACGTAAAAGGTTTTGTAGACAAGCTTTATGAAATGTTTGGCTGTTGGGATAAAAAAGTTTGTAGATTTGATTATTGTTATGCAACATTCTTTTTATTAAATTATAAAATAAATAATCGTAGGGCATCATTGGAACTGAACCCACACCATACAGCTCTTAAAGTAGATACACTACAAACCGAGATAACAGGGGAGCCCAGGACAGATTTTTAATCTGTTGACAGGCTAGGTGTTTGAACACAGCTCACCTGATGTTAAATGGCGGTGTGGCATGTAATCAGTGTTTTAAAACTCAGTTAATTATATATTTAAAAAAATTGAAGTGACTTGTGACATTGGTGTTATCAATAAAATATTTGTATTTGTCGAAGATGGTAAAACGCACCTAGCCTGGAATGGCACTGGCTCTCAAGTGAGGCTGCTGGAACACACCGTTAGATGCTTGGGGGCAGATTTTCAACTTGAGGGTGGTAGCTAACCAGCCGAGTACTAGAAAGTACCCTACCAGCATGTTATTGTTTGCTCACGATGTTTTCCTTCACCGGCTTTGAACCCACGCCCTTCGGCATGCGAACCGACCGCGCTAACCACAGAGCTATCATCGCTACAAAACAGTTAGGACTTTTAGCAATTCGTATTTTTATTTACAAAATTTTATGTATTGATAAAAATTAATTTCTCGTGTTATTTATTTATTTATTATTCTCGTCTAAAGACATTGTTTCATCTCTCTACAGCCACGTGCCCACCTAATTGGTCTCCTAGTTATTATCATTGCATAAATGATGTAATTGACACGACCAACAAAGTTTCGACGTACTTTTGCTGAACAGTTAAGAGTTTAACTGCTTTATCATGACACGACTGGTAATTAAAAAGCAATTCGTTACGAATCGATCTTGCTTCGACCAAGTGCAGGAAGACATGCTAAATTTCAAATCGAATGCGTTGTAAATGTAAGCAGTGGCGCGTGATGTTTGCCTTTTGTGTTTGTTGACCATTCTAGAATTACATTTGGGTTTAGATATTGCATTGTGTAAATAAATGTACGTACCCATTGAAGTAATAGTAGATATTATAGTGTACATTTTAGCTATTAAAAAAATATATATATATCTTAGGAGCGCCGCGCCATACACAGCGCCATCTGGCCTCAAACTAAGCAGAGCTTGTGTCATGGAAGTCAGATAACTGATAGAATACATTCATCCTTTTTTTTTTGTAAATACATACTAATAATACATACAGAACATCCAGACACAGAACAAACATTTGTAAATTCACAAAACGTTTGCCCTGAGTGGGAATCGAACCCACGCCCTCCAGCTCTCAAGGCAGATATACTACCAATGAGCCAACGGTGCTGTCAAATTGATTAAACATTACTATAATTTGTGTTTCAGACATCTATATATTCTTAGCAAATTTTTTTGTTTACTTGCACATCTGAAACTAGCTTATTAAATTATCCCTAAGGAGCCAGAGAAAACGTCCACACTGATATCATTATAAGTCGAGTTGAGTCTTCTGGGGTAGTGATAATATTTACACATTAATTAAGAAATTAAGTTTACGTTTAAGTTTGCTAAATAAGTCATTACTAGGTATAAATTCAATTTGACAATAGTGAATAATTTAGTTATCTATTTCAGTTTTTATACACTTAATTTTTTTGATTAATTTAATTACATGGTTTCTCCAATATTGGAGAGATTTAACATTTTTAAGTTGACACAGAAGCGATGTCACTTAAACAAATAAGATTAACTACATTATATCAGTAGGTACAATACATATGAGTTATTATAGCAAGCCAACCTTGAGTTGACAATTTCGCGAAACTTCGCAAAGGTCTATTCAAAAGAGGCAATGGTAACTGCCTATTGTGTGGATGGGTGTCATAATAAAGATCGTTTATAGCGCATAACCGTGAATGTTATTGGACGACCATCGGTGTTAGGAAATTATAATTATCACCGACTCGAACCTAATCGGATAGTGAATCGGTTTCTTCTAGGCAAGCGTGCGTCTATCGTATCGATCACATCTTCACTTAACATCAAGCGACGTGTCACGTGGCGGTGTTAATGAACATATTATATATTTTTTTAGGTAACCAAACAAAAACTAGCTGTTAATTTCCCTAATATCAATAAAATAAAAAATGAAATAAAATATAATAGATGAATTTACAATTAATAAAAAACCTACTCCATGGCCAACTAAAAGCACTGCTCCAATGAAACAGCCCTCGCTTCGCTTAAGAGTATACGAAAATATCATCGATGTAAACAATTTTTAGATTTTTGTTGATTTTTAAAAACCGCTCGATCGTTTTGGGATTTTTTTTACATTTACATCTAATGATAATTCAAGATGCGGTCTGCGATGGAACACGCATACGTAGCTGTTTTATAATATATTTTAAAACTCGCATTTCTTCGCGTGTTTATTATAAAATGCCGTTTCTTGACAAGTGATGGAATGAGGAAAAACATATACCTATCTTTGCTTCTAAAACTCCGTAGAAGCTTTTGGTAAAATAGCAACTATTTTACTAAGGCATTGACTTGAGCGTTATTAACGGTATCTGTAGTTAACTTATATTGCTTGATTTTATCCTGAGATACTTGAAAATATGAAAAAGTACACAAAGAATGCATAAAGTGCGATGCCAATAAAATGTCGAATTAGCTACGCCGTGCGTACGACGCGTGCGGATGGAACAAGTGTACATTAACCTTTATAAAACAACTTGCCGCACGTTTATACCAAGCAGGATATTTTCGTATCATGAAAGTGGTTATTCGATCGATCGAGTCGCCACTGTATGTCGCCACTGACCGGCTGTTGCGGCCACGCATCCATCTCACAATGTCGCGGACTCGTTTAAAATACCGTTCGCGTCGATCGCGGCACTTGCTACTCGTTGGGAGCAGCGAACCATTTTAATTACTCGTTGATCCTTGTAACAATAAAATTATTTCCCTTGCTGTCCTACTACTATCATATTAACTGTTTTATCTTAACGAGCATACATTATTTAGTGCCTTAACGTTATTGACCTAAATTAAATGAACGATTGAAAATATTATTGGGTCAAAAAGTGTGTTGCCAAGTAATGCCGTAATGTTGTATTGACATTTGACATTGCTAAAAGAGGAACTAATAATATTATGGACTTTGTGTGATCTACAAATTCTATCTACAGTATGACTGGTGAAACACAAAAAACATAAAATTAGTAATAAATATTAACCGACTACGAGGTAAACTTAACCGAATGTTATGTGCATTACGCAACACATGGACACCGCGCGGACGCATGAGCTGGACGTTGTGAGGACGCTCGCGCCGACGACGGGGGGCAAGCACGGACTTGTCGCGTGATCAAAACATCGTTATCGGGAGTGTTTCTAAAAAAAAATTAAGTATCTAATTTATTACATAATTATAACGAGAATCGAGTACCAAGTACTCTCCTACAGTATTGTAGGTGTCTCACCAGCCATGTTGTATATTTGTACAGATTCCGTTGCTTTCGTTTTCTTAGCGATAATAGTGCAGAGGTTAGCGCGGTCGGTTCACACGCCGAAGAGTGTGTTCAAACTTTAACAATGTGTTTAAGTTGCCGGAAAAAGGAAACATTATATAGAAACCATAGCATGGCTCATGTACTCGGCTGGTTAGTTACCACTCTTACCACTCTAAGTTGAAAATTTACCGCCAAAAATCTAACGGTGGGTTCCGGCAGCCACACATGAGATCCAGTTCTAATCCAGACAAAGTGTGTTCACAATTTTCGACCACATCGTCACTTAATATCAGGTGAACTGTGGTTCTGGGTCTAAGGTATATAAGTTCTAAATCAGTTTTGTTGTTGTTAACCTAGCCTGTCAAATATAAATTAAAATATATAGGGTATAAAGTAACGGAAGGTTTTATAAGGTAATTATTTTCGGAGATTTCTCAATTGATTTAAATCGAATACAAGTCAAAATCCGAAAACATCCGTTTTCATCATTTCATCCGTCATCGAGCGGCGGCTTGCATGTTTGCCATCCATGACATAAAAAATACGTAAGTATTACGTTTTTATTTGAATAAATTTACACGATAATAAGGTATCAAGGTGGAAAAATAAACAATATATTTTCTTTTTAATTGATTTTACTTATCTATCTATTTATACTATTATAAAGAGGAAAGATTTCATTGTTTGTTTGTTTGTATTGAATAGACTCCGAAACTACTAAACCGATTTCAAAAATTCTTTCACCGTTGAAAAGCTACACTATGCCGGGTGACGTAGGCTACTTTTTATCCCTGTATTCTCACGGGAACGGGAACTACGCGGATGAAATCACGAGGCGTCCGCTAGTACGATAAAAAAGGCATCAAGGTAGAGAAATAAACGGTACATTTTCTTTTTACTTGATTTTTCTTTTAAGCGGCCGAATTTGCAAGAACTTAAAAAATATTTAAAACACCAAATTTTACCTGTTAAGAATTAATTGAAAGGACACGCGGTTTTTTTCTTTTTATACCCAGTCCGTGTAGTAAATAGAACGTTCCGGAGCACGCTGCCTGTCAGCAGCAACCGACGCAGGCGCCAGTGGGCCAGTACACTGAAAGCGGGCGCCCGCCGGCGGAACATTAATCCGCCAAAATTATTACCTCAAATAAAATCTACCTAAGGCCAATGGCAATCGAAACCTTTACCGTGATTATTTAATTGATTCCAGTAATTGGCAATTTCTATAACGAATTCGAATTGATTAATCTTGTAATAAAACTGTTTAACTGTACTGTTTTAAAGGTAATTGAATCAAATTAGATGTTTTTAATTGATTTAACCATTCAGTTTGATCTATATAGGGTTCCGTACTAGAAGAATGTTCCACTGCAGCTTTTTACCAAGTTATAAGTCTACGTCGTCGGTATAGGGATCTTGGAGTTTAATAGTTGCCATATCTAATTTAATCCATAAAAACAAATAGTGCACACTATACTACATACGTAATCCAACAATTTGGTCGAAGATGGTAAAGCACACCTAGCCTGGAATGGGACTATCTCTGTTCTCAAGTGAGGCTGCCGGAACACACCGTTAGGTGCTTGACGGCAGATTTTTAACTTTAGGCTGGTAGCTAGTACTCTACCACCACGATAAGGTTTCCCTACGATGTTTTTACTTCAACGGCAGGTCATGCTCATTGTCGTGGTTTGAACTCACGCCCTTCGGCGTGTGAACCAACCACGCTGACCACTGAGCTATCATCGCTACGATGTACAATTTAACCGTAGTGCAAACTGTCCCCTCACAATACAGGTCAATTAAGCTATTTCCTAAGTGTCTAAGAGGTAATCTTAAGCAGCTCAGAGTACGGGAGTAGATGTCCACAACATCCTACGTATGCAGAAAACGTTTCAATTTGCTCAAGAGAAACGTAAATAGAAACTTCCTAGGCATGCATCCTCCATCATTACTTTTCGTTAGGAGATCGTAGCCAAACGAATGTTTAGTCAAATTTAAAAAAGGCTAATTTACCCCGACAAAGTTACTTTATAAACTGTGATTATCATTAACGCAACTTTAACTAACATATTCGCAAAAGCTAACATTACAGTTTTAGATGTGAATTCCCGCCTTATTTTAGTAACTGATTGTCCGACGCTTTGATATATACGCTTTTGATAGATTGGAAAAGGAGGACATGCCAAATAGAACCGGCCCCGCTTGTTTGAAATGATCAATATAATGCACGTACATACATTATCAATTACGAGTACAAACGCTGCGATGCAAGCTTGACGGATTGATAAAAAATAGTGAATCAGTTGGAATAGAGTGTAAGGCTTGTTTATGAAACTGAAGAAGTGTTTTCTAGTTTAGTTTTTTTAAATTCTAAATAGATTTGTGTTTTTTGTTTTTGTGGTTGACAGGCTAGGTGTTTTGTCCACAGCTTACCTGAAGTTAAGTGAAGATGTGGTCGAAGATGGTAAAGCACACCTAGCGTGGAATGGAACTGGCTTTCAAGTGAGGCTGCCGGAACACACCGTTAGATGCTTGGCGGCAGCTAGCCAGCCAAGTACTAGAAAGTACCCTACCACCATACTATGGCTTCCTCACGATGTTTTCCTGTGTTTGAGCACACCCTGCCTAATGTTAAGCAGGATACGGTCTAAGATGAAGCACGCTTACCTAGAAAAACCAGCTTACTCTAGATTTGAAGACACCCAAATTGTACTTATATACAGGCGCCGGCAGAGAGTTCCACATCCTCGCTTTCTATTCTGGTTGATTCCGTGTTGCAGTACAGAGTACACACGGATCAGTTGCTAATGACGATAAGTAGTTAAGCGGTGCGCTCGTGGTTACCTAAGTGTTTAAAAAAGGTTACAACAACAGGTGATTCAGTCAGTTTTCAGATGGGTGGCCGCGAGTGATATTTACGACTGACCTACGGTGCTACACATTAAATTGTCCGTCTCGATTGTTTTGTTTATTTTAGAAAAAAATAAACGTCAAGCTATGTAAGGGGCCTTCGGGCGATATATAAATATTAACATTAGGACTAGCCCATACAAATTAACATACGAAATAAGCAGCATATTAAATCATCATATATGTCTTTCATTAGCTTCCAAATCCAACACGAACTACAAAGTCTGAGGTGCGGTCATATATAGCAGACAATTCCGGCAACATGGCAAACTTGTGCTTTATCTTGCCCTTAACTTATGACAAACAAGAGCAACAATGTTTGACATTTACCATGGACACGTTCTAAGCACCTTCGTTTTCTAACAAAATATCATTGTCCTATATTTATATCTGTGTTTGTTCGAGTAAATAGTAACGAGGGACGCGCCAAATGGCCCACGCACGTCCGAATCAGTGTTGCTCTTTGTTTAACGATTTGCTTAGAAATTAACATCAGTTCTGTAACTAAACTACAGATAGTACATTATTGTCTAATATTTACTAATAATTACAAATGTGGTAACTGCTGTTTACAGAATCTAAATGTCACAAATTAGATTAATATGCTCGTTCGCTCCTCATTTAATAAGTTGGTATAATTATGTATAGGTAAGTTTGTTTTTCTTGGAGAGTTTAAAAAAAAGTTTAAATCATACGGGATTATTACTTTTACATGGTTTATAATTTTATATTATTCTTATAAGGCGGATTTTCTTTTTAATCGACTTAAAAGAGGAGGAGGTTCTCAATTTGACTGTTTTTTTTTTGTATAAATAAATAATTCTTTTTTTGCTTTGTAGCTCATATTTCACTGGCGGTTTATAGAAATCGATTCGAGCGGTTTTTATAAAATCAAGGAAAATCTAAAAATTGTGTACATCGATGATATTTTCATTTGTTCTGAAACCTCGCTTGTTTCATTAGAGCAGTGCGTTTAGTTGGCCTAAGGGTCATGGAGTCGGTTTTTTTTAAATTGTAAAGTTATATAGGTACTATTTGTTCGCATGTTCGCTCGCGAAATATGTTCAGCCATATTTGGCCCTCTTATTACGTACCTGTCGTAAAAGCCATCATTAGTAGACATTTACACTCGAGTGAGCATTCACGTGCAAAATTTTAATGTTTCGACTTAGTTTTTACATTATCATAAATTAACCAACTCGATTCGGTTTCTATGCGCTTTGCACGTAATCTGATACAATGCAATACAATTTAAATCTCACTCGGTTTCATTCGCTTTATACAGGGTCATTGGTAAATAAATAATGAACAAATTATAAAAAAAAATCTATCAACTGTTGTTCTACGACTTAAAATGTATACAAATAAAAATGTACCATTTTGTAACATTTTGCCGAACGTAAATGAATATTTTCTGTCGAACAGCTGTTTTCTTTCTCACAAATTTAAGTTATAAAATTGTTTGTTATGGTATTTAATAAACGATTTTAAGAGATTATTAACTAGTTACAAATGACCCTGTTTTCTTGGCTTATAGATTTAAACCTATTTTCGTAAACGTTTAGGACTTTCTAGATAACAGTGCTAAAACTGTGCAATGGGAAAACCCGACCGAAACTGTACTGGTAGGTATACTTTCAATGTGTCGGTATACGGCAACACGGCCGCGGAATTCGTGCTGAGACTTGCGAATAAGATGGACAAGCGGCGCGGAGCGGCGTGGCGCATCCCACCCTCAATTCATCAGGCGGAGCGGAGCGAAGTGGCGCCGTAGTCGTCGCATCGCGCCAACCGGTTGTCCTACCTTCAGTGAAAACGATCGAGGATCGAGTGAGGCAATACAAACACGATTGGCAACATTGTATTACAATAAACGTGGAAATTTGGTGAATCAAAACATCTCATCACTGATCATCTGAGATTTGTGTTTTCGAGATTTTATTAAAATATATAAGGACCAATGTTCAACAACTAAAAATATTTTTGCAAAAGTTATATAAATATCAGGAATTACAATTGTGGTTACGATTATGCCAAAATAGAATGTAGGTTCACAAAAATACAGTTAAAAATCAAAAGTTTTAGAAGGTGATCCCCGTGTGCATTGGCCAAGAATATACGTAATTGAGAATAGTTTTTTTTTTAAATGTTATGAGTGATATATGGAAGAGTTTTTACAACAAACGTGTTAAATAAAACGTATGTTGTAAAAACTAAACGCCAACGGCAAAGCCAACAAAAAAAATTACATGTTTAATGAACGTTCAATATTTCCATATTCCTGTGAACTGATTTTTTTTGAAATGTTACAATCGTGGTATCAAAGTATGAAATACGTTAATGGTACTTTTATTATATTATAACACGAAACTAAATAAAAAAATGTGAAAAATAAATGTAACATTGCTTTAGTTCGTGTTAAAGTTATGTTTTTTACACTCATTTAAGACAAGTACTAAAATAGTGGAACATATTGATCATTTTTTTAAAAAGCCCTTAATGATGTTAAATACTATTGTTTTGTTTCTATGTATTTATTAAGTATATCAAACTGAGCATATTATTAATTCACATTACATAAATCGATTTGTGTAATCGATTGGTTAGAAGTAGATATATATTTTCGATGAAGTAATATTAACATTTTGTGATAAAGCACAGCAAACATGAAATTCTATTGCATAAAACTTGTTGAAAAAACCTAAATAAAATCAAATGCGCGAGTCGAACTCACGCAGTGAGAGGGTTCCGCGATGTATATTTTTTGTTATGCAAAAGATAAAATAAAAATCTAGCTGTAGCGATGGTTCAGTGTTTAGTTTCGGTTTACTCGCCTAAGCGTGTGGATTCCATTCCCAACAATTAGTTTGTCCGGTGAAGGAAAAGATAGTGAGGAAACTAGTGTTCTAGCACCGTCACACGAAAGCCAGTATGCCATTTTTGACCACACCGCCACTTAACATCAGGTGAGCTATGGTCGAACACCTAGCATGTCGACCGAAGGAATTCCTAATATAGGTAGAATTCCGAGTAAGCGAAACCCAGTACGACCCAGACAGAAATCAAAGAGTGGTCTGGACTCAACCACCAGCATTTAAAAAACGAAACATGACATCGTATTGCAGCAAGACGTTTTGCCCACTGACCTCCAAACTTCAGTATGAAGATGGCACAATACTACGATGAACCAAAAAAAAAACAATGAAATTCATTTCTTCAGTTACCTTTGTTTGTTTATTTAACTAACAATACGCGTAAATAATCTAATTTTTTGGCAGAATTAAAACTTACAAAGTCCTAACAATACCATGTTTAATACTAGATTAAATGATAAATAGTTTAATTTAATTTCATGTGTAAGTGTGCCTCAATTTTAAAGTCATTATAACAAATCATGATCTGAGTTAGTGCGAAAAATGTACGCACTAACATATCATGGGTTATGGTAACACCTTTAAATAAACGTAGCATAAAAGTTAAGAGAAAACGTCCCACTTTTAGTCACGGAACCCTAACAGCCGATAAGGCGATAAATGTGTAGTGACACTACTAATTTACAGTTCTTACAGTTGTAATCTAACTTACGTAACACAAAGAAATCTGCCTTAAATCTTCATAAATTTACACTCAAAGTAGGTAATTAGGTATTTATTATTCAAAATACCTTATTCAAAGTGTCTCTTTTAAATATATAGCGAAAAACTTACCAAGTCGTTTCGCACACCAACATCGAATATTAATATGGTATAGCTACTTAGGATTCAGCACACGGCGTACCGTTGAAACAACCTTGTGGCAAGGTTTCGGAGTAAGCAGACAACGATAAGTGTGATGACCGCTTCCTTGCATTGCCCAATGTATCAATAACCATCACGACGTTGCCCGGCCTTTACAATCCACAACACTACATACGCCGCCTATCATTTTGCTGGCTATATTGCATTGACTTATATCACCACGTCAGCCGAACGAAAAATACGAAAACGAAATGGAACTTACAATCAATTCATTCTCAGATTCACAGATGCATCGTAAAAAAAATTAAAATTTAAGAAACATACAGTAAAAATGATACCGCCTTAGTTTGTGCAATCCTCCCAAGTAAATAACTAGCAAGTTGACTTCGTTAATGAGCGGTTGTTAAGAGAATAACGATGCGACAGGTTGAGCTAATAAAAGATTTAAAAAAAAAAGTAGAAAGCAAATAAATCTAAATTTGTTTTATGTCATAAATAAAGTGTTGTTTTCAAGTAGCAGACGAACCGTTTGGGGCGTAAATGTTTTAATCATATCCTTGCTTTTCAGATCGTTGGTATTTTACTACTGATTTATCAGGAAAAAAAAAACATTTTATGTATTAATTATAAAGAGGAAAGATTTGATGTTTTGTTCGCTGATTTGTTTGTTTGTTTGTATTGCATAGGCTCCGAAACTACTGAATAATCGGAATAGCGATCGGAATAATTCTTTCATAATTAGAACGCCACATTGTCACTGAGTGACATAGGCTATATTAATATTGTTAATCGATTTTTTTTCCAGTGCGAAGCTGGGGCGAACTGTTCGTGTAAAATAAATAAAGACAATACACTAGGATAGTAGTACGAGTATAAAACAATTGAGTAGGACGAAAATTGTATTTGGTTCGCAAACACGTACGAGGATTAAGCGAACAAATTGGTTTGTCAGCTAAAACAATGCGTTTGATTGTGTGCGCACAGTTATTATGTTGTAACAGAATTTTGCTCGTCTGGGGATCACTACACTTTTTAGGAACTAGTTAGCCAAACAGTATCTAATATAATATGAGAGAAAAACATTTATAAAGTCTGTTGACACCATCTGATATAAAAAACAAGGTATACTCGCAAGTTTGACGCCTTCCGTTTGTTGTGCGAGGCTTCACGCTTCGTAAGTCTCAATGAATACAGTCCATACAGGTTTTTTTTAATTCCAAGTACGTTTATCAAGATGATTCTTAGTTGTATTTGATAAAAACTCGGCAAACTCTTTGGCGAATTCATCGGACACGTTTCTAGCTAAATTACATTTTGTGTCAGGCATTCAGAGTCAGTTCAAATTTTACAAACTTTCACACAGCTGGGCGTGGGCCTCTTCTCATTATGAGAAGGGTACAACCATCAATAGTCCACCACGCTGGCCAAGTGTGGGTTGGCGCCTTCACACATCATTAAGAATTCTCAGACATGTAGGTTTTATCGCGATGTTTTCCTTCACCGTTTGAAGTTATTGACAATACACACACCACTAAGAAAAGACAGAGGTGCGTGCCGTGAGATTCGAAACCAGAACCACCAGATTGGAAGCCAGATCTCCCAACCAGGCTGCCGTAACTTCAATCTGTGATTTTATCTGTACAAAAATGTGTTAACTATATTTAACTCTGACATTAAGAGTGTACCACAAATCATCTTTTAGAAAAAGGAAAGTAGTAATTGCTTTCTTTTTTTTTAAATACACAATATATTTTTTTATAATTTTGGCTGCGAAAGCATGTAAATCTAAAAACACACCGCTTATTTCCATTTAGTTTCTCCGCTAGATAAGTGTCATGTCATTTAAAGTTGAATCATGAATCGTTTTGAATCCCATTAGGTTTTTACCTGACGTTTAATACCTAAACCTCGGCTACGTTAGAATGGATTCTATTGTTTTCTGCTAGGGTAATTACAAAAAAACATTCAAATTAGCTGCCTGTCAGCAAACTAAAAAAAAATTCCCAAGGTTTGCACTTTTGAATATTTACTGTCATAATGAAATAATAGAATTGACTGTGCATTTTCAAAAACAGCTTCTACCCATTAAATTTTCATTGATATTACTGAAACTCCATTCACATCTCTGGAGAAGATAAAAAGTTGTTTATGATACCTTGAAATTAGGCTAAAAACTTATAAGAACAAAATAAACAAATCTTAAATAAATGCTATTTACAAAATGTATACAAAAAAAATAATCTAAAAATCCGTCAGAGGATAATATGTGGCCAGAATGCTGGCAGCATTGGCAATGCTAAGCTTTTGACCCAAGTAGATACTAGCATTCTGGTTACCTGAAGCCTCCCCTAAACGTTTGGCCAGGTCCCGATACAGTTCGAGAGCGGCCGACCCCCACGGACCTAAAGTTTCAATCTCAAACGGCACAAAAAGATACATTCTATCCAAATAACTATATTTGTGTCGCGTGAGGTTTTGAGTTTTAGATGTGGCTGAACTAGCTTATAATAATAATAACTTGGATAGCTGTAGTTAACTTTTCGAGCGGTTTTCATAGGAAGGCTAAAGTATTATACCGCACCACAAAAAATGCAATTTACTATTTGCAAGGCTAGCAGTAAAACTTTGACGAACTTGACGTTTTGCTTTATTCTGTTCAGTATAATACTGAATATATGTAACTAACATAATATGTAGATGACGATATGTATTTGAATTCTTTGTTTAAAATTTGCAAATGCAGAAATTTGTATATTGTGACGCAGATGGCCATGCCGACGTATTGGAAGTTTCTAGAATATTTAGAAATAGAAAAAAATGTAGTAAATAAAAAAAACTTTAGTATCTACTCGTATAATTTTATTGTAAATATAATATTCTCTTTTAGGAGGGTTTTCCTTTTTTTTTAGAGCTGATTTCAGTGGAATTTTTGGATACTAAAAGACTCGTTGAACAATATTACATCACTCTCGTCCACATAATCGGATACTTAATTATCAACCATAATCAAATGATAATTTTCTCAACACGTATAAATTAACAATAAAAAGTCGACTCCATGACCCTTATCCTAAACACAGGTTTTATTTATTTGGGTTCAAAAATCAAACAACTAGGCCGATTTTCATGAAAATTCTTTGAGAATAATCTTAAAGTATATTTCTTTCAAATAAAAAAATATATTTGTAAGTGAAGGATTATACGAGATAAAAATAATAATTTACTGACCGAATTAAGAACCTCATCTGTTTTTAAAGTCGGTTAAAAAAAAAAAAATATGAAGTCATAAATTACTTTGGATTTTCTTTCTTATTTTTTTTACCATCCCCAAACTATTACATAAAGGTATTTACATTTTATAAATAACGATTTTACAATAAGAACCTTATCTGGCTAATATTTTTAGGCACTTTATCAACTGTTTTCGACGAAAAAACGATTGTCTCACGAAGTAATGTGGCAGCGGAAACAGAAAATCAGGTAGATTATACGCTGTCAATAGTATCGTTAACAATCGTTGCTGCGCGTAATACAAATGTTTCCATAAACATTATTTCTTAGGTAAGTCATGTACGTAACGTGTGAGTAACTATCGCAGACGATATCATAAAATGTTGAAAACGTTTCCTTTCTAACTCGTTTCATGACCATGTTACTAATCCACAACTTTTCCCGCATTTGACAAACGTACAACGCAACTCTATTTAGGTAACTTTAAAATTAAAATACTAATAAGAAGAATAATAATGATTAAAGACATCTGGCCTGGACTGGAACTGGCTCTAAAGGGAGGCTAGCGGAACACATCGTAAAGCGCTTGGCTGCAGATTTTCAACTTATGTTAACAAATACTTTTATATTTTATCATTGTAATAAAATCCTCGTGGCCCAATTCCTCATCAATAAAATTTATAATTTTTCTATAAAATATATTTTATTGCACTATAATCATTATATAACATACCTACATAACTTTAAATTTTGCATGCCGCAAGGCAGAATATGGCGCTCGTAATCTTTTTTTAAATATCTATTATACCCATAATCCATATACGCAATAAATGAATTATGAATTATAAAAATTTCAAGGTATAATAAAGAAATAAGAAAGTAACTAAGACAAGCAACATTTATAATAATAATAAATTAATTTTTGTTGTTGCAATTTATAATGCTCTGATTTATAATGTTCGTGCTGTACCTATACACATAATTTTCTCTAGGAATATAATTTAGAACAAGTTCTTTTTGTCATTTACAGAACGCTGATGAATAAACTGTATTTTGTTTTGTATATCGAAATAAATAATTGGTCCTTGACGCGTCGCGCAATGTTAGGAGGTTCCTCACTCTGCAGCCCTAACTACCGGCAGCTCGAGCCCTGCCTCGCTGCCGTTGGCACCCTAATTTTCATTTTTTTTCTGTTATTTAAAGTAAAAACATTAAAACTAAGAAAATAAATAAGTAACTAATAAGGTTTTTGTGATTATTATTTTGTTTGTGTGTGTTTTGTTATTTTGTATTATTTGTGATATTATTCATTTAAAAATTTTTTTGTTTATAAACTTAATTTTGAGAATAGTAATTATTAACTTTTGTATAATCTTATTGACTAGGTATTAGTGTGTTTTGACATAAATTGAAATATGACATGTAAATTTTATCAGACGAATATTATAAATATATAACTTATAATAATAAATTAATTTTCATGATTAATTTTCAAAACTGTCGTTATAATAAACTACTACGCAAAATTACGCACTGATTGGACGCTAAGACTGTTCAAGCTTGTTAGGATTTTACTAAACGGATAGGCGCGTGTTGTTATTTCCACAAATTCAGTATGATACACTTGTTTGGTATTTTAAAGTCTGAATATAAAATTTACTGAAGATACTTTGCGGTGTTTCCTTTGAATCATCGCGGTTACGGTTTAACATTTTCCCTGTATGTAAAAGTTTATGTCATGTAAGTAGTTGTCGGGCTGGGGCTTACATTTTTTATTACTGTTACTGTTATGTCCTGAAATGAGGGTAGGCAGAAAAAGACTGTCAGTCAACAGTCTGGGCTGTGAATCTAGCCAGTGAGATCATACTCCTATCAATTACGGGAATCGGTGCGTATTTAATAGTTACCTTATTACAAAAAGGGTTTGCCGTGATTTTTACTTTTCCATTTTTATAAGTATATTTATATCTTAAAGCCTAAAGGCGAGTATATTACTGTAAATGATTTGTGATAGATTTTCCACTTTTTTAAAAAGCGTAAAAAAATACGCGCGTAGCCCCAATTAAACCGAGTCTTAGTGGCAGAATTAATATGCCGCTCGAAGGCCTCTGTAATGGCTTGACAGTTGTCCTTTTAGAAATATAAAACGATGAACCGGGACCGACAAATAACATGATTTATTCAAAATTTTGACAATTAAACTTACAATATATAACTCCTACTTTTTATAATACTCATGGCAAAATATTTCACCAAAAACAATAAGTATAAATGCACCATAAGTATCTAGTTATAACCAGTACCATTCACGACGTGTGACAGAAATGATTAGCAGGATAATTCGAATTGATGAGTAAATATTTGCATATCTACATACAGTTACCGTTCTGATTCGATTACATCTGTTAAAAGGTCAACGCTTTGCTCTAATGACACAAATAAATACTTTCGTAACATTAATAAAATTGACCATAATATTAAATTTGTTTTTTTAATTTTTCTTGTCATGAAAATTATGGCAACGCACATTGTTCATTCGGTAGTATCGAACATTTTAAAATTGATCAAATAAGTCATTTGGTGAAAGTCAAGTGAATCAAGTCCGAGTCATGTCTCGATAAGTGATGGAGACTTTTATTAATATACGAATGGACTTGTTTTATATGTGCTTTATTGACGGTTATGGATTTAGATTTTTCAACAAATGCAAATATTTTATTGATAACACAAGATAACAAAGTTACAGTTCCACTTGCATTTAAAAATGTCAAAATCATAACATAATTACGTCAATATAGGAAAGTTTTGATTGTTTGTTTGTTTGTATTGAATAGGCTCCGAAACTACAGGACCGATTTTAAAAATTTTTTCACCGTTGGGAAGCTACACTATCCCCGAGTGTCATAGGCTACTTTTAATTCTTGTTTTCCCACGGGAACGGGAACTACGCGGGTGAAACCGCGAGGCATCCGCTTGTATAAAATATTTTTAATATAATTAAATATCAATAAAAAAATTACAATCATTCACTGGTAATTCAATAATAGGTATCTTATTTTTAAATTCCACAGAGTTGTAAGATAAGGTCTCTTGAAGTTGTCACACATGGTTGTCAAGCTGTTGGTGAAAAAAGTTGTCTCAAATTGTTAAGACCAAATCGTCCAATTTTTTACAGCCTTATTATGGGCATGCTGACTTGCCTGTTACCGATTGCCAATAAAACTTGATCATATGTTTTTGATCAAAAACGCATTGTTCTGGCAAAACGAACGCGGCCACTTGAAAACTTGTCATTGACTAAACTCAGACAAGGTAAGCAGCGGAATAACAACATCTATTTTTGGAGTTCCTTGCATTTAATTTTTGAAACAGGTACATTATAATTGCTCTCATAAGTGTCCGAATTTGGTCTACTTTTTTAATTTAACCGGATCTAGAGTCATATTTTATCAAGAATTTACTTTACTTGTTGTTCTTGCTTTTAATTTTTGTTTTTAGACATTGTGTACAAAGTGGCGGAAGGTTGAGAACCGCCTCGGCCGTTGTCACACATGTGTTGGTTTTACCAATACATATAGCAAGACAATAACTTATACTTGGCTGACTAAAATAACAGTTGTGCTAACAATTATTTATGGATCGGGACGTAGGTATTAACTAGCAGATAGTATAGTATAAAGTGAATATAGTACTGATATGGTACTTGTCTAAGGAGGCATCCATTAGTTACATGAGTGAAAAAACATAAAATTGTATTTAATTTCATTGACAAGCCCAATGAGCAATGACATTTTTTTTGTTTGAACTGTCGCCACAAATGTTCATCAAAATAAAAAAAAGAAGTATTTATTATATTCATTTGTTGACAGGCTAGGTGTTTGACCACAGCTCACCTGATGTTAAGTGACAGTGTAGTCGAAGATGGTAAAGCACGCCTAGCCTGGAATAGTAAAGTTAAATTTGTTTCTATGTGGTGTCCCACTCAATATCACAAATTCTCATTTTTTTGTACTCGTAAATAATAGCTCACGTAAACAATTAATGCTCCCTAAAAAAAATCACTTGTTTTATCATAGATATATTATTTTATACTTGACATAGTGACTGCACATTGTGCGATGCAAGTACGACGCGTGCGGTTTGAACTAATTTACTTGCCTACATCCATTCTTATAAAGCATTATTCCCTGAAACTGCGCGCTTATAATCAAATGAAAAGAAAATAAACGCACGAGGCGCAATACCAAAAATAAAGAAAAAGATCTGAAAACACGAACCATAGACGACGCGCTGACAGTAATCTGGTGCAGTCGTGTCAAAAGAGGATATAAATACTAGCTGGTCGCGTCTATGGGCGGGGCTGACCAATTAAATATTATCAAGTGCCGCTTGACTAATTGCTGCAATATTATAAAAAAAAATAACCCTATTCAAGTCGATCTCGCGCACTAAGAGTTTCGTAACATCATAGCCATAGAATCAAATATTTTATTGACCTTATAACTACATATGTTACACTTGGCACGTCAAAATTACAATTTTTAGTAGCAAAATTAAAAAATGATTGAATACAAATTAACAAACGTCACTGCCTAATATTAACAAAAATATCAAATTAATAATAGGTATAATGTCATAATATTAAATAATGTCAAAAGTATAATAAAAAATAAATAAATGTCAAAGGAATAATTGCATTTATTAAATTAAGTTTAGTATAGATAATAATAGATATAATATGTACATAATTATAATAGTCCCTATTTTAAATGAATAACCCTTTCAAGTCGAATCATACAAAAAAAAACACGACACAAAAAGCGACTCTTTTAATCCGACGTATTCATATTTCTTTAAGGATTAACTTTTCAAATATAGTTTGCAATATACCTATTCCGAAATTTGTCAACATAAAATTCATATAAATTAAAAAAAAACATTATTTCCCATGGAATAAAGTAAGTGCGGTACATAATATGTAATATATATAGATATATATATACGAACATTGCAAGTTAAATAAAATTTTTAAAAAACCTAACCTAGCCGATGGATGATGTGTCTGGTGTTTTTATACCGTACTGGCATTTATCTTCCGCCTGATTGTATCGCATACTTTCGATCATTGTCAGATGTCGGATCAGCCGACGTCAAGACTGACCAAGTGACCATGTCACTTATGAGAATAAGTATGTCGACCTAACGGTCAGTCTCCTTAGATGTTTAGCTTCCACTTGTATCTGCGTTAGGATACCTGTTATAAATATTTGTATGATGTGATGTTTTATTCATGTGGTTCGAGAATAGTACCTATTTAAAGCTTATAACTCAAATTCACATTTACAACAAAGATTGACTAAAATTAAAAATATTGTACAAAATTGAGCTTAACTATAATATGGGCTTAAGGTAAAAGAGGTCACTTATTTATTTTATTTGTGATAAAGCTGATACTAGTAATTAAAAAGTGCTATTCCGCTAAAAGACCAAGAAACAATGTTATTAATCTTAGTATTAGTTTTATTGTTTGTAAATGTTAAAAACGTGTAAGTAGCGATGATAGCTCAGTGGTTAGCGCGGTCGGTTCGCACGCCGAAGGACGTGGGTTCAAACCGCAACAATGAGCCTGAGCCATAGGATACCATAGCGTGGTGCTAGGATACTATCTAGTACTCCGCTGGCTAGCTATCAGCCTCAAGTTAAAAATCTGCCGCCAAGCACCTAACGGTGTGTTCCGGCTGCCTCACTTGAGAGCCAGTTCTATTCCAGGCTAGGTGTGCTTTACCACCTTCGACCACACCGTCACTTAACATCAGGTGAGCTGTGGTCAAACACCTAGCTTGTCAAACATAAAAAAAAAGAATACAATTTCGAGCAGTAAGTATGCATAAGGTGATATGTATACTTATGAGTAGTGTGTATGTTGTGTAAGTGTGTATGTACATATATGTGTGTATTTAAACTATTACCTTTTATCACGGGTGAAACTGTAAGGTATTGCAAAAGGAATTAATAGGTCAAAGAAAAAAATCTCAAATTAAAAATAATATTCAATTATCACTTAAAATATTAAAATTGATTTCATTTACGTACCTATAATATGTATTATTTATTATAAGAATAGAAATGAAATGAAAATCTATGGACGAACCTGGCACAGGAGCAAAACGGTGAGCGGTAGCAATATTCAACACTCATTGTGTGAAAAATGGTTATTTGTTGTTTAGTCTAGACGAACAATTAAATCAAACATTGCAAATGTACTCGCTTATTGATAAGATTACAATTTTATCTTTTGTCTTTTATTTCTTATTCGAAATGGAGGCGATGAGTCCTGCATTGACGTCCCGCTTGGGGTGTATTGCACATATCCCACTGGTAGAATCTACCCGAGCCAGCTCAGCTCCTTGACTCTCCAGACAGCACTTCGCGGTGACATGCATGAAGATGAAGCTGCCTCATGCTATCATAGTTTATACTGTGGCTTCACAGTGCCACAACATATGCTCTACAATTTTGTTCTTCTGAATGCAGCCGTGGCTGAGCGGGCCGTCCGTGGCTCGTGACTCCCAGTTTATACAGGTGACTATTCCAATTGCAATGACCGTTTATAAAGCCGAAGTTTGTAAGTAATCTTCCTCTTAATCGTTGTAGTTTGTAAGTAATCTTCCTCTTAATCTTTTGTCTTTGAACGTAGCCTTTTTTCAACAGACAACATTGACGTCTATAATGCAGAGTAGTTGCAATATTTTCTTTTGTGTTTCCTAAATGTACGATTTCCACTTAAGCTGTTATTGAAATCTCGTTACACAATGACTTTGTTCTGATAAGGTTTGGCAATCTTACACACATGTTTCAGTGGCTATGTAGTACATACGTTTCCTTTTTTCAGATAATTTATAACTGTTATTATTTATCGCGGACAAGCTTGGTGTTTGGCCATAGCTCTCGTGATGTTAAGTGAAGATGCGGTCTACGATGGAGCATGCTTGTATAGCAGATATTGATTCTTTACCGACATTGTTTTATATCTATGTAGGTTTGTAAATAGATAGTGCTACAGGTATCTTTATAAACTACAAATGCTTTAACTCTATTTAGGTGTTCTCAAACATCACTCTGAATATTAACAGTCACACTATTACATGCAAATATGTATTCTAACGGCAACACAGAATAAAAGAGAGTGTGCTATTGACGACGCTTACAATTTGTTTACAATCTTCTAAGAAACTTATAATTACTCGGACATTTATCATAATGGCATACGATGTTGCAGAGTAGCTTCCACAAACGAGACTGCTTAGTTCTTAGTTGAATAGCGTAAAAAGGAGGAATATTAACGTTGCTTATAGATTATATTATTTATACGACATATTTTTTTTAACGACTCAAAAAAAGAGGAGCTTCAGAAATCGATTGTCATTTTTTTAAATATTTGTTACCAACTCCATCATTTATAAACCAATTTAGAAAATGTTTGACACCATAGAAATGTCATCAAAATCAGTTTAGTAGTTTGATTTTTAAATCAAAATACCTGGAACTTTTTTTGTCAGCCAGGAAATTTCGTGTTTTGCTTTCCTGTGACTTTTTGGTGGGTTTATGGTCACTAGAATAGCATCAACCTACCTTTCCTCCGGTTTCACCATCAAGTAATGATGAAACGTTACCTATATCTAAAATTATACTTCACAATTGTAAGCCTCGTGTAGAATTATCATTTTTATGTAATACTAAAGAGACAAATGAGAGGCACTCCTGTTTATAAGAGATAACGTCTAGCTATGACCATTGCAGCGCTACCCAACATTTTGAGTAACAAAACAAAGTCCAAGGCACCGCTGCTTTGGCGCTCATTACTTTGAGACATTCGTTGCTTAGTCTCAACAATACTTTGATATAGCTAGCTAGCTGCGGTACCCTTCAAATTGAAACACAGTAATGTATACTACCGCAAGGCGTCGGCAGACCCTGCCAAGAATGAAATTAACGTCAAGTGAGGCAATACACCGTTAGGTGCTTGAAGATAGATTTCCAACTTGAGGAAGATTAACTAGCCGAGCATTAAAAGTACTCTACCAACAGTCCAACATGCTTTGATTTCCTCACTTAATAAACAAATATCGTAGGATATTACACACAGTGCTAGCGGGCCCCAAACTAAGCAAAACTTATACTATGGAAGCCAGCACTGAAATAAAACACAAATACTTTTTCATGTGAATACATACTTATGATACATAAAGAACAATTGTATAACCACAAAATGTTTGCCCTGGGTGGGAATCGAACTCACGCCCTCTTAAATCAGAGATTTTTATGTTTGACAACAGCTCACCTGATGTTAAGTGACGGTATGGTCGAAAATGGTAAAGCACACCAAGCTTGGAATGGAACTACTAGATGTACTACCAATAAACCAACAGGGCTGTCAAACAGCTATTTTTTTATAGTCTGGAGTGATCCAGCATCACACCGGCGTGCGGTAGCTCTCGACTCAAATACAAATGGGGTAGTGCGGTTTTGTTTTCCGAGTTTCAAATCCAATGTGCTACTATTTTTTTGATTAGTTCAACCTAGTGCGAGTATGTTTCTTGAACATCAAATCAGCAAAGGCAAGCGGTACTTGACATGAGCGGTGTCTATTTCTTTTTACTATAAAAGAAACTGGTTACAAACTGTAAAATCAATAGAAAAAGTTTTGTTGACGTTGATTGATTAAATACTCTGAGATTAAAGTAATACTTATTTGAATAAAATTGAAAGTATTGAGCATAGCAACAAGCAACATAATCAAACGTTAAGGTAATTGGTTATTCGTAGCTATTAAAGTCACGTTCATAGGCATTTTAAAATACGTGACAGTTTCTATTCATAAATACAGCAATTAATGTATGAACACCGGTGTCTAAGCTGCTAGTTAATATTTATTTTCACAAATAAATAAAGAAAAATAAGTTTTAATGCCAACTTTAATGTTGCGAAGTACCTTACCATTGAAATAATTATGTATTTCAAATTACCTTTTTTTTTTCATTGACATCAATCAGCGTTTTTGATATATTCAAAGATATATTACGAAATTTGACATGTAACTTTGATGTTATCTATATATTTTTGCATCATCAAAAACTTGATATTTTTTCAATACATGATTAAACATAGATTATTTTGTGTCTAATTAATATATGTGTTCAAGTGACAAGTGATATGTATAATGCCGGGAAACGTCGCTTTGATGAAAATATCTTTTTTCTTGCCATGATAGCTTATTAGGTATCTGCTTGAGCTGTAGGGCGTGAGTTCGATTCCCATTTAGGGCAAACATTTTTGTGACGAACACAAACATTTTTCCTGACTCTCGGTGATGCCAATTTATTTATCATAAAATATGCTTTTACAAAAAAGTAAATTTTAAAATATCTTACGACAATGCATTGTCTGCATTAGGATCAAATCCTACACCTAATCACCATTTTATTGACGCAAACCACTGATTTGTTTTAATTCGTTTGGTTTTGACTTAGGCTTACAATAATATTAAACAATAGTAAATAATCTTTGGATAACATTTTACATAATGCTATCTAGCCCTAAAATATAGCAGCATAACTTGACGGGAATTGGGAATCCGATAACTTAAACTTACATTATTTAAAAAAACAGAATCTCATAATACGTAACTACTTATTAGAACACAGCACAGACATCTATCTTTATCACATAAATGTTTGTCCTAGTAGGAATGTAACCCACGCTTCTCGCTCATGAAACAGTTTAACCAAATGACCTACCGCTACCAGAGGCGAAATAATTACAGCTTTTTTGAAGTAAAATAATTGACGCGAAGTTCGTGCAGACCGAGCGGCCCTCCCTAATGTCAGAGGTAATGTGCGAAGGCCTCCAACACGGCTGTTATAGAACAAACAACCGCGACTGACACTGCTTGACACCAAATGCACAATGTATGAGCCGATAAATCTCTCAATAGGAAAGAAAAAAAAAAGAAAATATTTAGTTGAAACTGCGTTGTTAGTGCTGATGTTGATATGAATATTTTTTTAAATAATGAAACCGTGAAGACCATTCTTTTCTCGTGAAACCACGTTCAAACAATGCTATAGAATCGTATTCTAAAACATCTAGACGGTTTCCAAACATCGAAGAAGTAGGAATGTGAACGCTTAATGACAAAAGTTATTTGGTTAAAAATATCTGACTAATTAGTTTCCAACTTAGTTGTGATGCACGTTGTTTATTTTGGGAATCCACTAATAAAGATTTATGCATCGCTGCACGTAATCAAATAGATTGTGATAGTAAAAAATAGAATCAGTCATCCTGTGATTTTCCGAATATTCACATATTATCTAAAACATTTAGGTATTTTCTTATTAGTACCTAAATAAGAAAATACATATCTTAAATTATTACTTTTTTACAAATTTATAGATATAACTTAATCTAAAAGTCCGTCAGAGGAGGGATATGTTGCCAGAATGCTGGCAGCATTGCCACGCTGGATAGCAGTGCTGAGTTTTGGACCAAAGTAGATACCAGCATTCTGATCACTTGACGCTTCCTCTAAACGTTAAGCCAGGTCCAGATATAGATCGAGAACGGCCGGCCCCCACGGACCTTAAGTTTTAACCCCAAATGGCACAAACCGACAACAAATCAAATAGCAATAAACAACATTTAGGTTGTATGTAAACTTTCATCAATCTTGTATATAATCCTGTTTATTTTTGTGTTGTAGGTTACTTAGATTAGAAAGTTTCTATTTCGTTTTATGTAGTTAGTAAAAACATTTGTCCAATAAAAAACGTGGATAATAGATTTTGTTACGTTTCACTACCAACTCAACAAAGATACAAAAAATACTAACATTTTTTGACCCGAGTGTTCACTACCTATATAGGGACTTCGACAAACGTCTTCGGGTGTCCGGAATACTGGACCAAAAACTTAGTATTACATTCTATTACATTGTTAGCATTCTAGCTACATTTTCCTCCTCGGGTTTATGATTAGGTTTATTTTATTGTACGAGTTCGAAAACAATAAGTACGTTATTAGTATTACGGCTGGGTATAAAAATAGTCAGTAGATTTCGATTATGTTTTTGTCTAAATGTTCTAATTTTATAGTATTCACTGTACGAGTGACATTAATTATAGTTAACTTGAATAAAAATGAGTATCAATAGTAATCAAATAATGGTATGATTGCCAAAAAAAAACCATCATTAGGTACAATAAACATCATTTTCTTCTCCTCCCCATTCTACTTCGAGAAAAGTATTTTTTTTAAATATGATAAGTAATTACATTGTAGTTTTATGCTATTCACAAAATAATACAATGTAAATAATACTTCTAAGTTCTAAATAAATCTTTGTAAACAGGAAGTAATTTGTTAACATAGGAATTTCCCGATGTCATAGTAGTTAATGTAGCTGATCAAGTAGAATAGACGATAATGAATTTGAATAAACAATTAATTCAATCAACCATTAGTAAAGGAGATAATTTTGAACTACGTTTGGTGGTAAAAACCAATCGTGTTAATTCTTAAACGGAGATGACTTCGCGACAAAGCGTGGAGCGCCGCGGGGCGAGAGAAAAATCAAATTTCCGACTTTTATTATTGTAACATTCCCCATTTACCAAACATCGAAAATATTATGAACTTTAAGGTATTGGTAGAATTATATTAATGATTTACTAAAATACTACTAAGTTAAAATTTATATTAAGGGCATTTAGAATACTTGGATTTATACTGATACTATTATTACTGATTCCAAAACGATTTCAAAATATTACTCTTGTACATTACTTTTACGTTGAAAACTCTTTGAACTATGAAATGGATATTTTAATAAAATACAGGAAATAAATTTCACTTTTCAATGAACCTCTAATGACGTCACATAGTAGGCTGTATAGGGCTACTTTCAGTGCCTCAAAAAAGCAATGGCAAACCAAAAAAATAATCTTTCATTGTGAAGTCAACGGCAGCCATAATAACCCACCATATACGTACGTCGAGTTGTTTTTCGCTGTACTGATATAAATATCTGGACTATACTTTAAACGTCACTCGGACTCTGATATCGCTTTTATGAAGCTATGATATAACATTTGTTTACTTCATGTCAATTGTCAAAGTCAATCAAATGTGTCAAAATAGCTATGTATACCTACTTTTTAGTTTTACATGGCAAGGGCATACACATTGAAGGCTATCGAACTCTTTGCGGCCTTCATTCCTAATTTTTTTTTATGCGTATTGCCTTCAAACGGTGAAAGAAAATATCAAGAGGAAATTTACATGCCCGATAATTTAAAAAAAAAACTAGTTCTCGTAGATAGTCTACCGACCTGCACTTGGGCAGCGTGGTGGACTACGGCCTTACTCATCTCACATTGAGAAGAAGCCCGCATCCAACAGTGGAACAGTTAATAAAATAGGACTAATTCGAATTTAAAAAAAAACTAAATCGTATTAAATTTCTCTTTGCAGTGTAATCCATCGATATGATCTATCAATTGGTTTAGTAATCGATTCACAATGCTCAGGCGATGTAGTTAACCTCGACTCGGATTCACTCACGCGCACCTGAATAGGGATGCATAGCATAGGTCGTTTAAGGTACAGCTCATTAATATCACTTAAGTGATCAGACTATTATTATTATATTATATTATTTATTAAAGAGTACGTTATGTTTTAGCATATTTTGGTAGATTCCGTGGAAATTTTCAACAACGTGTGTTGTATTTGTCAATTAGGTATTCCTTTTTGTCTTGAACTAGTTCGGGGAGGAACACTGTCATGAATCATTATTTTTGACATTTACAGAGTTTACGAAGCTAGTAATAACCAGTGTGAAGCAGTTTATGATCGATCATCAGCTGTGTCTTTGCGGAACACATGTTTTATTAGAACAATTAAACAATTTCAAATACCTAGACGCAGACCTTGGACAATATAACCTTGAAAAGTGATCTCGTGCTTCGCTAAACTTCTATTCTGGATATTTTATCAGAAAACTCAATATCTGCAACAACTAATCACACAAAACACCAGAAATATGATCATAATATACATTTGTTGTGATGAATATTCTTTTTAACATTAATGCATTGGGTTTTTGCTTATAATGATGTGGTATGCTCGTTACAGTAATATTTTTTATGGTAGTTTGAAGGTTTACACTACATTGTTTCTTTAAACATCTTAATTACCTTAGTTAAATGTAATTTAAAATATTTAGTAGTTATTAATGTAATTTAGAAAAGAAAATAAGAACAAACTACAGAAAAAAACATTACTGAATGCCTCGAAAATATTTTGTTTTAAGAAGTTGTCAATAAATAAACGAAATAAAAAAAACCTATAGAAACAGTACATATTTTTTATCTCTTTTATTTGATATTGACGTCTATATGATTTTTTTATATATAGTAAAATAAAAAGTAAATCAATTTAGTATTGTTTAGGCGAGACGAAAGAAATAACAATTTCTGCAAAGCATTTAATTTATTTTGCTAATAACATTCCTAATGGAGGTTTTCCTCTAGTGGAACGAGTTTCGCCGTTACATTCCTGCAAGGCCCGCTAACCGATGATTTAGCAATTATAATCCGAACACTGCCTACAATACATATCCAAGTCCATGCTAAAATGGTTTAGCTCCGAAAAATTTGCTTTTAAAGTCATCAGAAAAGAAACTACATAACATTGTGTATTAAGTTGACAGAGGGTTATTGGTGAGTACCATTGTACAAGCAGTTTAAGTGAACTAATAATATTTAATCTTTAAAAGATACAAGCTAATTAAATGTCTACACATAAAACATTCAAATAAAAAATATTCTAATTATTCTAGATATATGGGGAGGTATCGCTAGGATCCTTACCTACATCATTCCGAGGGACACTAAATAATAATTGAAAAACATTTGTGGCGGTTCGTTTTATTCTTCTTTTCTTAATTAAGCTTGCTTTAATAATATATACAAACAGTTCCTTGTCCAATTTATTAAGTGATTTCAGAGTTGAGAACATAATGGCCCATATAATCTGATAAATTTATAAAATAAAATAAATTCCATTTTGGATTAATACGTGCCTACGTAAGGTATGGAACTTTTAAAACTGAGTTTTTTCTGAATCTCTCGTGAAGATTAAAAATTTGTAAAAATAGTTTCCCAACATATTTTTTTATTTTTGCAAAAATTACCAACAAAAAAATGGTATATTATGATATTTTAAACAAGATTGTGGTTTTTGAAAGCAAGATTTCGATCCAATTTTTCAAAATAATACTGAAGTGCCATTTCTGTGTTATTTTTTTTTAAAAAGTAATTACACAATAGTGTTAATGCATTGAATTATTTTGCAATAAATGAGTCGAATTAATTTTAACGTCGAAGCGTTACAACTTATATAACTGACCAAGTATACCATTTATAAATATGTCTATTTTTTTTAATTCACAATGGTGCCACACGGCCGCTATATTGATTTTTATTTCAAAAAAATGTAAAGTTTGTGTCACTCGTGATGATGTAGGGATATACATCCAAATATGTTTAGACATTTAAAATATATGGCGCAATAAAGTAGCTCACATGTATACAGTTTACACTATACATGCATCCTGAAAAAATTACCTTCCATTTTGAGCTGTCGAGTAGTAAAAATAGTCGTATTTAGTTCATTATTATTTTTGACGTGAACAATGAGCATGTCTTTAGCCACGTTAAGGGATTTTTATTTTTTTGGTAGGGAAAAATCTTATACCGTTTTCACTTCAATCGGCAGTCCCCTTATTATTTCTATTTGCTTAAACCTCTGGTCTTCACACTAGGATTGCGTAGACCAGTTTCACATAAAGATGGTGTGAATGTAAATAAGTACATCGAACGAAATACGACTCTGTATACTGCAGCATAAGTTTAGTAATCAACTGAGGTACCAAATACCATACATTAAATACTGGAAGTGCTTTAATCTAATCGCGGAATAATAATGTTTCCGATACGGCTCTTGGAACGAAATCTATAGTTGTCTTTATTCATTACCATAACTTTAAATGGACTAAACTATTATCAGTTAATTAGTCAACGCAACCGGGAGGGAAATAGATAAGACACTCGTGTGTACCTCCTATTACTCAGTCTTTATTTATGTTATTAGAAACTTATAGTAATTATATTATTTTTTGTGTATAGTAATGAGACGAACGAGACGTTCTTCTGATGGTAAGAGATAAATAATCCATGACCATTGCAGCGACGCACAGAACTTTCGAGTTGAAAAACAAATTTCTGCTGGGTAGGCGCTCATTACTTTGGGGCTTCGATCGTTCGTCTTAACAGACCTGTGTTTTTTTAGTACTACCTGTTGTTTATATCAGAAGCATGAAGCTTACTCTATCCTCATATAATATTGAATAAACTTCATTTTAGAAGTTCGTGTGCTCACATAATTTTAACTAAGTACATTCAAATAAAACATTTTATAGATTAAATAAAATCTTAAAGCGCTGTTTAAATAACTTTTTATGATGTGTCACCACAGTTTGATGTTAAGTGACGGTGTGGTCAAAGATGGTAAACACTCCTAACCTGGAATGAAACTGGCTCATAAGTGAGGCTGCCGGAACACACCGTTAAGTGGCAGATTTTCAAATTGAAGGTAGCTAGCCAGCAGAGTAGGTACATGAAAATATTTTACCACCATGGTTTGGTTTCCTGACGAAGGTTTCTTTCACCGGCACCTCAAGCTTATTGTTGGGTTTAGAACTTTTGGCATTTTACGTATGAGTCAACCGCGCTAACCACTGAACTATCATCACTACAAAACCACACTAAGTAACCAAGAGTAGGTATTAGCTAGTAGTGGCAAGCAGAAACCACTTACATTGTTAAATATACTAACGTGTGTGTATGTATAATATATAAGTATAGGCAAGTGTGCGAAAAATGAATGAATGGTATTATGGGACGAGTAGGTATAAAATGTTGTAGAATAAAGACAGTAATCATCAACATTTAGTTTATAGGTAGTAATGGGAAGGAAGCAGGGCTGCTTCCTTAGTTGTGGGCCGTGGGTTCGATTTTTACCCCGGACAAACATTTGTGTGACAAGCACAAGTGTTTGTTCTGTGTCTGGGAGCTCCGTTTGTAATATAAGTATTTACCTATTTCCAATTTAAAATTAAAAGTATATAAGTTTTTTTTTTTTTTTTTACATTACACACAGCGCCATCTGACCCCAAACTAAGCAAAGCTTGTACTATGGGAGTCAGATAACTGATAGAATACTTAAATACTTTTTTTTTTGTAAATACATACTTATAATACATACAGTACACCCAGACACAGAACAAACATTTGTTTTTGTATCACAAAATGATTGTCCTGGGTGGGAATCGAACCCACGCCCCACAGCTCTTGAAGCAGACATGCTACCAAATGAGCCAACAGGGCTGTCAAAACGGGAACCAGATATTCTATCAGTTATCTGGTTCCCGTGGCTTTGTTTAGTTCGGGGCTAGATAGCACTGTGGAATATCCTCTGATATTTATTTAATGTAGCCATTTGTAACGAATTGAACAATTCTAGATCGACGTGCTTTGTTTTTAGTCATATTTTAGTTTGTTTCAAATTTGTGGCCAAACATAGATCTGTTTTCCAATAAACAATTATTATTATATCTTGAATTAGTGCTCCTATAATTTTGTCATTATTACAAAATGTGTAACGAAATTTATTGTCTTGCCACTAAGACTACCATTCGAGGACACCGCATTCTGCATCTTCTCTTTACCTAATATTTATGTGTTTGGCCTTTTAAAAGATTTATAATACATAAAACTAAAAATATAATGCCACGGACAGATGATGGTCAGACAATTTAGCAACCAGTTTTCTAGTAAGTATGTATCTTTACATCCATTTATTAGTAAAAACACACATCAGACGGCTCCAAAGATGTAAACAACAACATCGGCGCGGTCTTATTCGACGAAAGCATAGATAACTCGGTAAAATTAATAGTAATGTGTCAATTATGTATGCAGAACTAATTGCAATTTTGGAAGCCTTAACGTACATGGGATCCATAAATAGCGGGAAATTTGTCATATTGACGGACTCAAAAAGCGCACTCCAACACCTGGCTCGTTGTACTTCGACTTTTCGAGGTACACCGATTGCCTATGCAATAATTAAATCAATCTTAGAATTAATATCACAGTCTAAGGTGGTGATTTTACAGTGGATTCCCTCACACGTGGGCATCAAGGGCAATGAGATAGCAGATAGGTTAGCTAAAGAAGCTTGTAGCGATGGTCTTGGTCTTGATGTACTACCTACTTACAGTGACTGTTTATACCCATGTGCCGTGATCTCTGGAAGGAGTATTTTGACGAACGATCCCGAGAAAAAGGAATCTGGTTCAGAACAATGCAGCCGCGACCTTTGTACTCACCGTGGATAGATAACAGTGTACTATGCAGGCAAGATCTGGTATTATTGTTGCGACTTCGTTCCGGTCACATGCCAGTAAATAAGTTTGCCTACCTCATGCGCAAAGTTGAATCGCCGCTTTGCTGCGACTGCCTGAGAATGGAAGACACGTACCATATTCTTATGGAGTGTGTCAGAAACGAACCACTCAGACGCTCGTTATTCCACGACAGTTCCATTGGATTATGTAACTCATATTTAGCCCTGCCGATGACAGACACCACAAAAAATGTGATAGATTTGGTAAAATCAGGTTTGGTGAACAGAACAAACCTTATTTGATGGCAGATAGGGTTTGTTTTGATCACTAAACTGTAAAGATACTATAATTATATTATAATGTGTAATTTAAGAGTTAGAATTTAAACATAATAAATTAAGATAACAAGTGCGACGTTTTCGCTGTGCGAAAAAGCACTCTAAAATAAAGATTAAAGAAAAAAAAAAAAAAAACATCATAATAATAAATTATTCACTTGTGGAATAGCGTTACTCCTGAGCTATTCTCCAACAAGAAAGTTATGAGGGTTCCTTAAGTGGATGAACCGCTACAAAAAAAATTGGGAAACATTTTTGTATTATGCAACTGGGCTGATTTAAAATTAAATCGATATTAAAGCTATTTCTATCAAGACAGTAAGACTAATTTTGGAGGGTTTAGTACAAATCTAAATTGTTTATGTTAGTGTCCTTGTCTAATAGGCTGCTATAAATAAGATAACAACACTTTTATGTTTACGCTCGTCAACAAGCATTCGAAATTGTTCATAGTTTAGAGCACATTTTTATATTTTCCTTTCTTTTTTTTTTAATTTCACCGGTGCGGTCGTCATATTGATATCGTTAGGACTGTTTCTATACCATGCTCCAAAATTTGTTTCCAAAATGTATGCTCCAGGATTTTCGTTTCAAGTTAACTTTAGGTACTATTTTTGTAAAACGTTGAATAATAATATTGTGTATTTTTTAACTGTTTTCTCACAAATGTCTTGAAAAGTATTTTGTAAGAGAACAGTCCCGTTCGCTTGGTTTTTTTAATTTCGTGGTATTGGTCCATTGCATGTCATTACCCAAATGCGACTTACATACTCATAACGTTCCTGTATCGGATTTCGAGATACTGAACGTCACATTTTTTTTAAATAAATGGCACACTACTATAAACTCCTCACCGCGATAGTCGGTATTGCCGCAGAACCCGGAAAGTTATCAAGGGATTCCTAAATCTACATAAATAACAACATAAATGAGACACGAGTCACAGTAAGAGAGATAAGATTGTACCACCATTGGCAAGTTTTCATAAATTATTATTTGAAATGCATGAAAAAAATACTTTTCATAAATAGTGCACTTGCAGCGTTAGTCACGTCGCAATCGATTGAGAATAATTTGCAACGCTTAGTAGGTACATAAATATGTCAATCTATTAAAAAAATCTTGAATGAAGATATTATTATTTATCGTACCTTCAATTGTTTATAGACTGTTTGTTTTGTATTTTAACGATGTTAACATGTGTTATATTCATAGGTATTTTAAGCAAGTAGGCATGTTTTCAGTCAACCAACTTGAAGAGGCTTGTAGAAAACTATTGTTTTTTAATGTTTGACAGGCTAGGTGTTTTACCAGAGCTCATCTGATGTTAAGTGACGTTGTCAAGATGGAAAACACACCTGTCTGGCTGTCTCTTAAATTCCCTAGAATAGATCGTTTTTGCCTGTAAGGCCACAAGAACTTATCATTTCGTTGTTGCAATTGTTCAGTTGTTCCAGGATTGTAATTTGTCGTATAAGAAATAAACATTGAATTTATAAGTTGGAAGTCTCAAATATATAAATGATCTGTGTTAAAACGAACTAGGCCGCCCGGTTTATGTACAATCTCGAGACATTCGTACAGTAAAAACGGATACACTGTTCACCATTTGGGAGCACAAGTATTATCATAAGGTTCAATTTTAGATGCAACTTTCAGCTTAGAGTACATGAGAATACGGATTAGATACCATCATAATTAATTGAACATCATTTAATTTTTTACTTAGCACTTCCGTTGTTTTATATCTTTGAAGTAGAACGCGTATTAAAAAAGTAACTCGAACTATAAAGCTATATGTTATAGACGTGATTAATACCTATATATATATACCTATTTCTTACAAAAGTGTAACAAAAAACATATCAGTAATATAAATTTTATAGCGCCTGTAATTTACTATAAGATCACTAGAACAAAAAGGGGTAATTAAATCGAAATTGAATGAATCTTTTCACTGTGTTATCTCATATGTATGATAAAGAAATTAATTGGAATACTAATTAACTGAAATGATAACGTATTTAGTAACTTGACGTGGCGGCAATGTTACGATATATCTCACACAAGTTTATGTATTTCTTGCAAACTTGACAATTTGGCACTGTATTTTACATGTACCTACTTTTATTTTACACTAGCGGACGTCTCACGGTTTCACCCGCGTAGTTCCCGTGCCCGTGGGAATATAGGGTATAGCTTCCTAATGGTGACAGAATTATTGAAATCGGTCCAGTAGTTTTGGAGTCTATTCAATACAAACAAACAATCAAATCTTTCCTCTTAATAATAGTATAGATAGATAGTTGTAATTTTACACCATAAGCAAGTGGGTACTTTTATAACTTTTTTTTCATAACTGACTGGTTGGGTGTTTGACCACAGCTCACATGTTGCTAAGTGACGACGTGGTCGAAGATGGTAAACACACTTAGCCTGGAATGGAACTGGCTTTCAAGTGAGGCTGCTGGAACACACTGTTAGGTGCTTGGCGGCAATTTTTTAACTTGAGGGTGATAGCTAGCCAGCTGAGTGCTAGATAGTATCCTAGCACCACGCTATGGTATCCTCACGATGTTTTCCTTCACCGGCAGCTCAAGCTCATTGTTGGGATTTGAAGCTACGCCCTTCAGCGTGCGAACCGACCGCGCTAAACTACCAACGCAACAAACTTACACAACAACTTCACTACAACTTAAACATGTAAGGCGCTAATTACATGTAAACCAGAATTTTCAATTTTCATGTAAACTTTTATGTTTACATACTTAAATTGTCATGTTTTTATATATTAAAAAAAAACATGTGACATTTTTCTATACCTACATAATTATTACAATAAATACGACAATCTCTCCTCCTATCCTCTCCGTACTAAGGTTGTCTGAAAGAGATCGCTCTTAGCGATAATGCCGCCAAGTCCTCCACTATTATTAAGTCACATATTGATATACATCTTTGTAATTGAGTTATATTGTTATTAGTATAAATCGAACGGTCAATAGAAGATTACCCATTTAAGAGGTAAATTTTCACTGCCGTAAGTAGGTACATGCATATTAATTTTGAAAAGAAGGACGCATCAATGCTTTTGTTATCCTGATGCATTTGCCTACGTTACCAAATCCGCACACGGGCGACGCACTCCGCAAACCTGTTATTTTGCCTGTTTCACCTTCTCGCCAGAGACCGGTTCAAGACATCGCGTAGGCGTGTCCATAACGCCAAAAAAACTGAAAAATAATTGATCGCTTCATGTTGGGGAAAAAATAGGCAGCGACGTACCGCCGAAACCTATCTGAACCGTTCTTAATTCTCATAAGCGAGTCATGATTTTATGGTATACGAGTAGATGTACACAGCATGTTTTCTATCCGCACAATAGTTCATTGCCATCTTCAAAAAGTTGCCATATCATCAATACTTACGATAAAATTGTAGACGCTTGAACTGTCAGGACTGCACCGTATAAACATACACGCCTACTTCTTTTTCAGTTTACCATGAAATTTGACGCTAATAAAATGTGTTTTTTTGTACATAAAAGTATACATATCTGTAAATGTTACATGCACTCGGGTCATTTTTAATCAGCTTATATAATCATAATAAAATTTTAAGGAAATATTTTTTTGACAAATTATTTTATTGAGATAAATAAATCATCAACAACATTATTCACAATGCCGCTTGTTCGCTTGCACAGGAAGGGGTCGGCTTAAAAAATCGGGACTTTTCAAGAGTTCGACGCATTCGTTAAATATAGTTTAAATGATAAATAATCTTAGAAAACGCTTTGACTTTTAAAACCAATGAAAATGGCTTATAATAGGTATTAGTTACTACAGATAGCTAGGTAAATAAGAATCGACTCAAGGACGTCTAAACGACTTTCTCTGTTACTCATTCGATACTTTAATCACAACAAAGTTCATAACTTGCTTTCGTTATCAGCACGAATTCCATTTCTTGCGACAATAATTCGAAACGTGTGAATTCCTCTTGAACTATGTGTGCCTTAAATTCTAAATATTCCTCCGGAAAAGATATAACAATGAGCGTTATCAAAGATGAACGAAGCGCCAAAACAAAAAGATGAAAAACGCTATGCTACGTTTAAAAACAAAAAGAGGACATTTTGGAATAAATACAAAATAAAAATATTGTTGTACTTACTTATATGTGTAAGTAGTCGTAGTATAAAGACCCCAGTTTAGTTATGCAACACGGCTGTTGGTTTCCATGTTACTTCATTCCGGCGAGAACCGCCTGGTGCTAGACCATACTAGTTAAATCCAGTTAGCACGAAATAACGACGTACTATTTAAAACTGTTTTCATCTGACCAATGTATAACCGTAGACCGCAATGGCTACTCGCAAAACTGCTCATAAACCGCTTAATAAAAATGTTTCACATTATATTCACTATGCATCACGCGTTACTAAACGGGACATTGTCGTGTTAAATCTTTACGACCCAAAAACTATAGAATTCCGAATAGTAACATCGATATTAATGAATGTTGATTAGTCTTAAATAAAGATGGTGAATTCGGAGCATTCGTAAAATACAGTTCTGTTTCTTGTTAGTTTGGTTTCGAAATGATACACGGAACGCAAACGCGTCCTCGCCGTCCGTCACCCAGCTTACGAAACTAGTAGGTATATAATAATAACATAGACAAGTATTCCTACGGTGTACTACATAAAGGACAGTGTTACGTATCGGCATTTTGGTGAATGTTTTGTTAAGGTTTTCCCCATTCTTTTAACTCAATAGTAATTAACGAAATAAAATGGATAGATTTATTTAGTGAATCGGTTTCTTCTAGGCTAGCGTGCTCCACCGTAGACCGCATCTTCGCCGGGATGGCGGTCAAACGCAAGCCTATCTATTATAAAAAAAAAGATTTTTGTATTGAGTATCGAATTGATATTTTATAATATAGATAGGTCGCATGTATTATGTTTAAAATGTTTTTTTCTCTCTCTTGCCAGCACACCCCGTCCGTTATCTTTCTGTAGAATCCTTTCCATACCTAGAAGAGATCGCTCTTAGCAATAAGGCTGCCAATTGATCCACTAGTGTTAAGTATTTAATTGTAATTGTAATTAAGGTTGTTGAAAATATTTATTAGGAAATAAGTGGTGACTTATTGTGTAGCTGTAAGTACTTAATCTATGCTGTCCGGAAAGGAGGAAAATGTCGCCGTTTGCTTAGTTGCCAGTCATATAATAAAATTTATATTATAGTGATGTCCATTCTGATTCCGTAATTTGTACTCGTGGACGCAGGTAGAAAATTGATTTCTTATAATACGAAGTGCCTAGTATTTTTTTTCCTTGAGAGTTCCGTAGCACTCGGCACATGATTAAAATTATGAAATCAAGTGTGAATGGCCAAAACATACTCAATGGTGTATTTAACATTTATAGCAATAATAGTTCCGTGGTTAGGGCGGTAGGATCACACGCTGGAGGGTATGATTCATATCCCAACAGAGCGCTTGAACTGCTGAGTAAAGACAAAATTGTCATGAAACCCTAGCATTATGATTGGTGGCTGTCTAGCTACTACCTTCAAGTTGAAAATGTGGCGCTAAGCAACTGACGCCGTGTGTTCTCGTAGTATCATTGAAGAGTCAGTTTCCATCCCAGGCTAGCTGGCAAAACAATCTAAGATTATACCGACCTTAACATTAGGTGAGTTGCGATCATAAACCTAGCATGTCATCCTGAAAAACATTTTTGTTTACTTTTTGACAGAGAAATGAGAAAAAAATATACCTCAATTGACGTTTTTTTTAATACCTACATATACAGAATAGTGTATTAATTACCTATGTAATGATATTTTATGTAAAATATGATTTCTTATAGTTTACAAATTAAACTCAACAAGCAAACACATTCAGTTTTAGATCTGTACAGAGTTTGCACTCGTGTTTGGATAAACGTGAACGAGCGACACAACGGTCCGGTCACGGATATAATTCCTATAATTACTTCGGGTGGTGTGGTGATTTAGAAAACGATGAAAGGCTGATAGCAGCGGAGTGGACGTAAAATATTAACAATTATTTGATTCGTTAAGCTACCGTAATTATTCATCGGTTTATTGAATAAATTGGCGTTAAGAGATTAAAACTTTGCCATCATTTACATTATTATTCTGCCAAGCATCTACCATCTTCGACTACACTGTCACTTAACATCTAAAAAGCTATGGTCCACCACCAAGCTTATCAACTATAAAAAAACATCACCTCAATGTGAAAACCAACGCAATTCAGGAGATTTTTTTATAGTAAGTTATGACGCTTGCCTTCTTTCCGTACAGATAATAAAGTATCAACATAAGAGATTTTCCGATGATAGTGTTTTCTATTACACTATGAACCATACCAATCTGCAAATATAATCATAAAAGCGAACTGCCTATTACAATGTTTTTATACCGTTTTTGGTAAAAAAAATATGTCGAAAATCTTTCACAAAAAGCTTCTGTGATAATTTTGATCACGTAACACCTTGAAAACAAACTTATCAATTGATATTTTTTTAAACACTGTTACTGACATTGATGTGAGATAACCGGCCGTAACTTTAATAACTGTTAGAGTTATTTTAACTTTATACCTACAATAGTTAATTAAAAATATTTAAGATATGAATTGTTGTGTGGAATGAGGAAGCAAACATGTTGCCAAGATAGCTTTTCCGCACGAAATCATGTTTTAAATTAAGATTCAGATCCCCATATAGAGTATATTTATACTTTATCTATAAACAATTTACATTTGTGTCGTTCAAGGGTGAATGCATGAGAATTGTAGAAAGTACGGTTTACCGTTGAACAATAGCACGGAATTTTTTTTTAACCATTATTTACCGATAGTACGTATATACGTTTCGCCGAAAGAGAGCTTCAAAGAATAATCGGTTCGTTGAAACGCGAGAACGTTCGCGTTGTAGTTTTACACAAGTCTGTTGAATTTTATCAAAAATAATCTTGAGTTTATATCCTTATGGATATATGTAAATATATTGACAGCCCTGTTGGCTCATTGGTAGCATGTCTGCTTCAAGAGCTGTGGGGCGTGGGTTCGATTCCCACCCAGGACAAGCATTTTGTGATATAAAACAAATGTTTGTTCTGTGTCTGGGTGTACTGTATGTATTATAAGTATGTATTTACAAAAAAAAAAGTATTTAAGTATTTTATCAGTTATCTGACTCCCATAGTACAAGCTCTGCTTAGTTTGGGGTCAGATGGCGCTGTGTGTAATGTCCTACGATATTTATTGATATGTAGGACACGGGAAATAGGTTTAAAATGCGCTATCGTCAGAGTATAATTTAGTACTACTTTAATCATTTGTACGGTATTTGTATGAACATTTTTTTATGTAAAAGTAAAAAGACGAACGAGACGCTCTCCTGATGGTAAAAGGTGACGCATGTCTATGTCCATGACAATTGCAAGAGTAAGTACCAAGTACTTACTCTTGCAATTGTCATGGACATAGACAACATTGATACATAACATTGAGTAGAAAAACAAAGCGCGGCATATCGCTGCAGTGCTATGGTGCTCATTACTTTGATAATTTGGATAGTTAGTCCCAACAGCTCAGTAATTTCACTAGCTGAACAACACAGTAACGTTTACATATTACTGCTTGGCGGTAGAATATTTGGTACTACAGTGGTACCTATCTAGATGACCTCCTGCTAAGGAGGTCTAACACCATGTTTTATTGAATAGAACACGAAGAGATATCAATTTTTAAATGCATGTGTATATGTTGACTTACTAGACACAACATTGGCAGAGGATCTGGACTAGTGGCGTACAAGAAGAGATGTCTATGACCAGCAGTGGGCGATTACGGGCTGATTATATTGACTTTAAAGTGTGGAGATGGATTACGTTTAGAGCAATAAAGCCTGAAGATAATCCAAATAGATAATGGATTCGAAATCATGCTGAAGCTTATTATACCAACACAGCAGCGAACAGTGCGCTGTTTGGATTGCCACGTTGAATGGAATGGCAGTGGTTAGGCGTTATTAAAAAACTGTAGAATGTGATTATATGATGCAGTAAATGTACGTATATGATCATTTTAAAACAATAACAACAACATAATTGATATTTAGGATACTGTAATTTGTTTTGTTATTGAAATAACACAATTGTTTTTTGTTGTAGAGTTTGCTGGGAATATTTTGTATGCAATGGGCAATTAAACTTTGAGTATTATTTTGTTTTGTTTAAAGCATATCCATTTAATATGCGAGTAATACTTTTTAAATATAATGCTAAGCATCTTCAATGTATTTTTAATGTATCTAAATGTTGTGTACGTCTAAAAAAATAGGTTTAAGGTGTAACATAATAAAAATCTATAAAAATATTGTACAATAAATATAAAAATAATGCGACTGGATTTGAACCTGCGCAACAATCTTATAAATGATACTCTTACCAATTGCATTTATATCTGTCGCGAATTCTGAATGATTTCCATATACTGCTCTATTAGTGATTCCATGTGTTATTTTAAGTATATATCTACATATAAATACTTAAACAAAAATTACCATGTAATTAAAAAAAAAAATTATATGCCCAATTGAGATGAGTAATTATAAAGTTAATTATATAATCATCGGGGGGGTATGAGGTCAGGCCAATAATGGCCATGTTTAGTTGGATATTCGTGACAAGGTATTATCAAAACATTATCTAGAGACGTCTCGAAACAGTGTTACCTTCTTACACTTTATCGTACCAGCTTGTAATTACAACTACTGGTTGACTAAACACAACGTGTTTATAGAAACAATAGTCTCAATCTACGTGAGTAATTGTACATCTTTATATTGTGTTTGATATTGATATAACTACGTATGTACATATATCTACGCTTATATTATAACAGGCAAGAAACTTTGACCGTTGGCATTAGACAAATTACGATTAGCATATTTCATTAAACGCAGGTAAAGATTCGATCAAAACATTTGTAATTTTTCAATCTTTAATATAAACATGTAAACCGTTTTCACAGGCATACGATAGAAGATATTAATTCAGTTTTTTTTACCGAAATACTAGTCGAGTCTAGATGTTTTTAAAATAGGTTTTTGTGTTTCGTACATGTCGCGAGCGGATAATGCGCCAACAAAAGAACCAAATATACGCGTCGAATCGAGCGTAACTTTTTACTGTGAAATCAACGTAAGGCCTAAAAGTAATATGTGAATTTAGGTACGAGATGAACCTTCGTAAGTGGTTTATTTACAAAACGAGCGTAGAATCGGGTATACGGAAACTGAATGTGGGTGCGGAGTGTGCTCAGACGCCAACGCATAGTTAGCGCGCCGTCTGCGCTTGCAGCTCCGACAGCCGTCGCCACTCGCACCACTCAACGAGGCCTTTGGAAAGTAACACCGAAACATCCACTCCGATGCAAACTCGCAAATGCAACAGTCGCTGTGCCCGGTTCTAAATAAAATTTAACAATAGTGGACTCACCTGTTGGAAAGATTGGAAGTTGTTCCAAGCCGCAGACTCCTCAGTGAGTTCTCGTGTCAAGAGAGTAGTCCGGTTTTGCATTCACGTACCGAAGCACGATCACAGTGCGTGAGAGAAAGGGCGCGCAACTCGTGACAGGCGATCACTCGCGTGTTGTGGCACTGCGATTCGTAGCGTGAGTGGGCGTCGCGAAAGCGTGTTGGCGTTCGCAGAGCTCTGCTTGGACTGAAGGCCGCGAGGCGCGGGGGCCACTATATGGAAGCGCGAGCGCACCCCGCCGGCGACCACGCCGCAGCGCCTGCGATCATCTTCACTTCTGCACACCCCTGACCAACCCCACACAACTCCTGAAATCGTAACCACACTTCAATTAAAAAATTACATAATACATCAGACAATTTCCAAATAAAAATATCACTATTAATTCAAACCATGCTAAACAAATTAATTTAATTTAAAAAAGTGGATTTTTTCTTCTTCTAAACTGCACCTTCATTAGACTTCAACGCGCATCCTAAATTTTCCGGGATATTAATTTGTTTTGGTGTACATATCTCAATTCAAAAACCAAAAATATAAATATAGGTATAGTATTTTCTATTTCCTCTAACCTAGCGGTACATTATGTGGCACAATCATACAATATAATATTTTTCAAAGGAATTTAAATAGCGGTGCCGATTGATGCTTAATAGCAAATGATTGCCACAAAACGGCCAGCTTGCCTGTCCTTCCATAACATTTGTTGTGTTGACCTAGATCGATATTTTAGCAAAGAGTATTAAATATAATAAACATTAAATTTTGCGAGGAATACACGACGTTAGGCATAGATAGAAGGCGCGGTCTGACAAAAAATTATGGAGTATTTAAAAAATAATAATAATATAATATAATAATAGGTATGATTATTATCTTAACCGCGCACTAAGTACTATAAAATTAGTTTTGTTCATTTACCTCGTCGTTATAGGTGTTGCAATAGCCGTGGTCGCGAGTTGACTGGAGAGTGTGGGTCGTCTTGATAAAAAAATGAGGATGTTGTGATCTCCTACCCTCATTTGGGTCTTACAAAAACGTAAGGTTGTCACTACGGCACACTTCGCTAACTGTATCAGCAGACCGTTCTGAAACAACAACCACTCGCGCATGACCGAATTCCACAACGCCGACAACCTAAATCCATCTTCCCGGTTGAAATTGCGACGTTTTTATCTCAATCGGTTCAGGAACCATTCGTAAATAATATTATCGTTCAGTGGAGAGAACGTTCAGAAGAAAATCATAATTATATGTTCAAAGATTATTCTATTCTATTCAAATCGGAAAATTTTAAAATTGTAGAATTACATAAAAAATTATATTATCAAATTTTAACACAGTGCTTAGAAAATACATTTTAAATATATCCAAATAGAACTACGTAAAAGTAACTGATAATAATCTCTAAATTTTAACGATTGCAATACATATTACGTATACTAATTTTAGGTAAACTCTTTGTTGTTCACACCAAAGACCAAAAAAGTAAAACTTAAAAAAAATATCTAGTGTTAGTAAAAAGCGGTATATTTCAGGCAAGAAGGAAAGAATTTAAGAACAAGTAGAAAACTAGAAATAATAAGGTTTAAAAATAAGTTAATGGTCCAGTTAACATAAAAATATATAGATAAATTCTTATACTTGAATTAAAGATAACTAAAATAATGTACACAATATATGTATATATATTTTTTAGATTTTATTTATTTAAGTAGATAGATGAATGTCAGTTATATAATCCATTATGTCAAATAAAATAATAATAATTCATATTTTTTTTTTACAGGCGTTAAATATATAAATTATGTAAAACAATATAAATACATGTACATATTAACAAGGCCAAGAATAAAATACAACAATATCATCTCAATGGATTCTGCGAAAGATAGAATATTTTTACAAATTAAATAGCCGTTTCAGTTTATTAACTCTATGGCAGGCCATGTTATAAGGATTTTAAATAATCTAAAAAAAGGTATTTTTTCTTAATATAGCTGTAATAAAGTAGCGCAAGTTCCATGTCGGATAAAACTATAGTTTTTTTATTACTAATACACGATTTGTTTCATTTCTCTTTGAACCCAATTCTAATGTCAACGTGGACGAAGTGGCGGGTGCAAGCTATGTATTATAAAAAACCAGCCAAGTGCGAGTCGGACTCGCACATGAAGGGTTCTGTACCATTATCTATAAAAATGGGAAAAAATCACGTTTGTTATATGGGAGCCTCCTTAAATATTTATTTTGGTATTTGTTGTTATAGCGGCAACAAAAATACATCATCTGTGAAAATTTCAAATGTCTATCACGATTCATGAGATAAAGCCTGCTGACAGACGGACAGACAGACAGACGAACGGACAGCGGAGTTTTAGTAATAGTGCTTACCCTTTGGGTACGGAGCCTAAAAACGGTGACTAACAAATATTGTATTTTTATCTTCTTTCTTGGTTGCCTGCAACAGACAAAGATTCATTTATTTTATGTACTATTTTTGCTGTGCACAATAAATAATTTCTATCTATCTATCTATATAGACATAATTTATTGAAATGTTGACTAGATTTAATACTTACCTTGTTGTTATACAAATCGTTACATTAATAATAGTGACTGCCTTCACTCTCGCTAGGCGGTTGGGTCAAGGGTCAGGTCTAAAATCTAGCAATCCTTGACATGGCACGCATTGTCAAGTTCCTCACTCTAACTACTGGCTGCTTGGGGCATACTTTTTTATTACCATTTATAATATATAATATATACTCACAACTGGTTCATAATGATTAGTAAAATCACTTCCTTTTCAGCTTAGTTAAGGTACTGCATGCTTACAACCATACTTACAACCAGCGAAACGTTGACCATTATAATGAAAAGGTAAATATATCTCTTAATAAAAATTAAAATTTCTTATCATCAGCTTTTTTGCCATTGTAATCCTTAAGCATCAAAATTTTAAAGTTATTTTTATTTGTAACTCAAATATTTATAATTGAACTAAATGCACTCCGCAGTGTTACTCGCTATGTTTTTCGGCATAAAAAGTAGCCTATATATTAATCCAGGGTATCAGCTACCTCCATACCAAATTCCATCCAAATCCGTTCATTAGTTTTTGCGTGAAAGAGTAACAAACGTCCATCCCTCCATTCATCCAAACTTGCACATTTCTAATGGGATAAGGATGCAATGCACCTCTTTTGATTGCCAAAGTTATGTTTTAAAATGTGTGTGTATTTTCCCTTTCTTTATGGTTAATAAGATGTTTGACAACAGCTCACCTGTTATAAAGTGACGGCGTGGTTGACGCTGGTAAAAAACACCTAGCCTAGAATGAAAATGGCTCTCAAATGAGGCTGCCGGAACGCATGCACGGCAGATTTTTTACTTAAAAGTAGCTAGCCAGCTAGTACCAATAAATACCCTACCAGCATGGTATGGTTTCCTCACGATGTTTTCCTTCACCGGCGGCAGCTAAAGCTCATTTTTGGTGTTGGAACCCACGCTCTTTAGCGTGTGACCCGACCGCGCTTACCACTGAGCGATCATCGCTGCAAAAACTAACACTTTACATTGTTATCGCAAGTTCTTGCCATGTAAAACGTATATACTTATACTTTTACGCTCTCGAACTATATCGGGACCTGGCCAAACGTCTAGAGGAGGCTTCAGGTGACCAGAATGCTGGTATCTACTTTGGTCAAAAGCTAAGCATTGCCATCCAGCGTGGCAAAGTTGCCAGCATTCTGGCCACATATCTGACGGTTTTTTAGACTAAGTTTTTTGTATACATTTTGTAAATAGTATAATTTAAGGTATTTTTTATTTTGTTTAATAAATGTTTTCTTATACTTATGTATATACCTACCAATAGGTATTTTATTTCCCTGAAAAATCAAACCATAAAAAATGACCTCATAAAAATTGAAAAAACCGCGGAATGCAGTGTTCTACAAAATAGGCCGTACTTTTATCCTACTGGTAAACCCAACCTTTCTAACGTTTTGGCATTGTTTTTTCCTCAAGGCCTGCATTGTTTTCGTATTAATTTTACTAATTTTGTCCAGACATCTCAGGGATCGGCATCTTTCTGATTGAAATTGCACAATGTTTTTTAATCAACCGTAACGTCAGTTACGGAATTTATATTTTTTTAGAATTTTACACACAAATTGTCACATTAATAATGGTACAAAATATCTTTAAATAAATAAGTGACTAAATAGCACTGTTTGAACGTGGAAATCTCCATTACAATATAAATATGATTATACATATTTACTTGTGCGATTATGTTGGCATGAGTGCATTTGACGATAATCTAATTTGAAAACAAATTACTAAGGACTTAAATTAAAATTATGTAATTTTTTTTATTTCGTGTCATTTAAAATACAAATTACACACATTTCTGAGAATTCTTAAAAAATAGATTTTCGAAGATGTGTGTGCAGTCTGCTATCCCGCTCTTGGTCACATTTCGTGTGACAAATAGATACATCTATTCGTCACACGAAATGTGACCACTAGGATCTACTAGGTGTTCTATAAGGATTTCCAAAAAAAATAATCGCAGGACCTTTTGACTCAGCTGACCTCAAATTAAGCAAAGCTTGTGCAATGGTAATCAGATAACTAATTGAATACTTAAATACTTTTTTTTTTGTAAATACACACTTATAATATATTACCAGCTCGCCCCGGCTTCACACGGGAAAACAAAACTCGATTAACAATATAAATTTATCGATCCAGTATGAGCCTATTCAATACAAACAAACAAAAAATTAAATCTTTCCTCTATATATATATATATTGACATTATTGACAGCCCTGTTGGCTCATTGGTAGCATGTCTGCTTCAAGAGCTGTGGGGCGTGGGTTCGATTCCCACCTAGGACAACCATTTTGTGATATAAAACCAAATGTTTGTTCTGTGTCTGGGTGTACTGTATGTATTATAAGTATGTATTTAAAAAAAATATATATATATTTAAGTATTCTATCAGTTATCTGACTCCCATAGTACAAGCTTTGCTTAGTTTGGGGTCAGATGGCGCTGTGCGATATTTATTTATTATTTATTTATTTATATATAACCGTAATATTGCGGACATATGATATTGCGGACTTATTTGTAGTTGTCACTTTGCTCTATAAAACGTCATTTTATTATATTGTCAATAGTTTTCACTGCGCATGCAAATTAAGGATTTTTTCGAATTTTTCACAGCTTGGGTTATATTATTGAGTTTTCCATACGGATCCCTAATTGTTTTTTAAATAAAATATAGCCAATGCCCATCACGGATAATGTATCATACTAATAATGAAAGAATTATTTAGATCGGTCCAGTAGTTTTGGAGCCTATTCAATACAAACAAACAATGAAATCTTTCCTCTTTATAATAGTATAGATAGATAGATACAGAACACCTAGACACAAAACAAACGTTTTATTTATACCACGCCCTTCAGTTCTTAAAGCTAAGGTATACTACCGATGAACCAACAAAACATAAGTATGTATTCTATCAGCTATCTCGTTCCCATAGTTAGTGACAGCCCTGTTGGTTCATTGGTAGTATGTCTGCTCCAAGAGCTGAAGGGCGTGGGTTCGATTCCCACCCAGGACCAACATTTTGTGATATAAGCAAATGTTTATTCTGTGTCTGGGTGTACCTACTGTATGTATTATAAGTATGTATTTACAAAAAAAAGTATTTAAGTATTCTGACAGTTATCTGACTTCCATAGTAGGTACAAGCTTTGCTTAGTTTGAAGTTAGATGGCGCTGTGTGTAATGCCCTGCAATATTTATTTATTTATAGTACAAGAGTTGCTTAGCTTAGGGCTAGATGACACTGAAAAAAATGTAATACGATATTTATTTATTTAATTAATAAGATATTGGTTAACGTTCATACGTAACGCTCTATTAAATCGTGTTTTCTTATAAGTTCCCATTCGACCACACCTGCTGTTAAATAGCAATGTGATCGAAGCGAAAGTACGCAAACTTAGATATCTATAAATGCTGACCTTCACAAAATTTGGATTATATCTCAGAAAATATTAAAAATTATTCAATGAAACTGAGAGCGGGATGTTGGTAACCCTACCTAATCGGGTACTAGATAGTTACAGTCAATGTCAAGTGATATTTATTGACTGTAACTATGTATTTGATTAGTAGAATAGAATTGTGCAGTACAACGAAAATTAGGGTTGCCTCATTCTCTCTTGGCGATTTCGGAATTAACCCAGATTTTAGGCTGGAAAAAAATTATTAATTTATTTTTACTGTTGCTAACAATTACCTTCGACGGCTTTTGTTTACATGTTAATAAAAAACACTGTTATAAAATAAACTACTTTGTGAAATAGTGAAGTTTTAAACACCAAAAAAAAAATGCGATCAAAAAGGTTCCAAGTTTAGTCTGGTTTAGTCTTCCGATCCTTCTCTGACGTGTGTACTCGACTTTTTTTTCTGTAATTCTAAATTTTCCAAGAACTGACATAGGTAATTTCGAAAAATTCAAGATAAAAGTATGTAGGTCAACGCAGAATATAACTCTTTGAAGAAAGTCAGATGTGAGGAAACTATAGTCTACGGAATTAAATGCGAACATTGAGTAATCCCACGTAAGTAATATATATCAACAAAGATTATCTGAATATTTTCGATAAGTCAATTCGAATGTGTTATGCGTTGAAATTTTGCAATTTAACACATTCACTGTGGAAGGAATATCAGTGACCCACTTGCGTCACTCCTAGATTCTTCAGCAGAAAATCAGAAATTAGCAATTGAAAATGTCCGGTCGGACTGGCGCCGCTCTAAAAATGAATTTCCGCAGTGGTGGGACAAAGAATGGTACATAATGGTACATGTTTTTATCAAATTTATATACTTTGAAAACTTACCATTTATGAAATATATTACTGAAACTTATGCCTATTATAATTATGTAACTTATGCTTTAACTTAAGCTTAGTAGAAATTAAAATATACAAAGCAAATGTCTTATAATGTGTCTATCTTTATAGCAGGTAACGGAAAGAAAGATACAGATTGTTTTGAAATATATTTAGTCTGTTTTGGGATTTCAGAAATTTTACTTCTATCTTCTCATCTCTTTTGTAGTTCCACTGTCAATGTCTAATTGCAATTTTTTTTTGCATTTACATTGCATCATGATGTAGTACACGCCATCGGAGAACTCACAACCATAAACAAAGCGCGCGTCCTCCTCCAGTGTCCAGTGCTATAGGCGGTTTGGCGGATACGCATCTGCGCGGTCGGTCACCCATCACAGGCCAGTGACCGCCGGGGATGAGAAAAGTTTGTTTTGTGCGAAGCATACTAATAAAGACCCGATGCGATATTTTGATGTATTATTTCCAAGCTTTTAGACACAAATCGTTAACTATATGTATCTTTATTGAACTCGTAATTATGGGAAAAGTACATGTTCCGGTCGAGCGAGAGAGTCATACTTTACTATGCGCACACAGGTTAAGCACCGCATTGTGGCTGGTGGTAAAAAAATGTGTTTCCTCGTGGAAATCCATTTTGTCTTGTAATATAACTCGCGTCACAGGAAGGCACGGTGGCGTTGGAGTTGTCGCTGTGAATGCGACGAGCACGCTGCGACAGTGATGCGAAAGCGTTAGAATAACACGTGCACTCGGAAAATGCTAGTATGATAGCGGCCTTATGTTCGAAGAAATCCGCAGAATGTTTATATTCAATAGCATAATAATCATCTGCTCCTTGTTCTGCGTCGTTGCGAAATCAACGAAAAAGCTATGCGACTGCGAACCTTATTGTGCATGCACATATGATATAGTCGCTTCGCTATTTTATACGCTACGCTTATTTCCTAACAGGAATCGTGATAAGTCGCTCAGAGTACGGTGGCTGGCGTATTTCGAAATAAGTCTTGTTCGAGATTGCAGGATAGTTTACTAAAAATTTAATAACATTACATACCAAGCTACGTGATATCTTATAAAACTAGAGTTTGACCATACATCAGATGTTAGAGCCCTACATTTTAACGTTTCAACCACGTATGTTCTTCAGTTCAGTCTGTAATGTTAATAAGGTCTCATTAAGCGAGGCAAAACTTGTGGCGGTTACGTACGTTCGTGCGTGACAAATTTTGATTTTTGAAGTTTTTCTCCCGACACTCGAAAATAAAAAAGCTGAGCATAATTCTGTCTTGTAAGGTTCTGAAAACGTTGTCAATTGTTACATTCACGTGTTTTTAGAGTACAATCAGTATAAATAATCTCTTAGGAGGTACATATAGGTACACATATTTTTGTGTCACCATCTATTCAAATTTTAGTAGGTGAAAACATAAACTAAAATTGATATAAGTCTGTCTTTGAAGATTACTATAATTCGCTAATGCCTTAATAAAACCTTTAAGATATATTGTAGATACAATGTAAATAGGTTAACAAGCATAAAACATGCACGGTTAAAAGTTGCCAGATAATAACCCTTCGACGGTACATCTAGAGGTACATACATATTATGCTCAATTGCTCATCATTGGGGCATTCCTTACAAAACAATATATACCTAAATGATAGGTTGACTGGAACTAGCTTTGCTTGCTATAAATTGCTGTAACTCGTCAATGCCTTTATAAAACCTTAATAATGTTATTGTAGATATGATGTAAATAGACTAACAAGCAAATAACATGCACGAAAGAAAACTATAGGTGTATTATCTACATATTAAGCTCATCATTGGACATTTCTGACATATATAACAAAACATATAAGTACCTAATTGATTGATTGATTGATTGGAACTGTCTATGTTTCCTTTCATGCGAATGTAGTCCAATATATATTATATTTTTTTAATTCCGTGTATACCATCCTTCTTACTAATTTTATTCTATCCTAATAATATTATAAAAGCGAAAGTTTGTGAGGATGGATGAATGTTTGTTAATCTTTCCCGAAAACACTGCTTACCGGTTTTGGATGAAATTTGGCACACGAATAGTTTGTGTACTGGATACTTTTTATACTCCGAAGTGAACATTTCTTCTGTTAAAGTCGCGGGTAACAGCTAGTAATGCTATATGTTCGAATCTGTGTTTAGCCCTTTGAAAATTTTATCAAAATAGACACACGTTTATACCAACAAGGCTTTTCGGAACTACACTTCAATAAACTAGGTTTCACTTTACAAATGAAGCTATTCCTTTTTACACACAACTAACGTCAGAGTCGTTCTGTCAATTTCGTTTGTTCATAATATCCCTAATTTTAATAATTCGTTGGACCATGAAACACAAAAGTAATGCTTTAAGAGAGTAGGTAAATAAATTTTGCTGCTAAGAGAACAATGATCATTCGACACGCTTACGGTTACAAGATAGCGTTCCTGTTGTTTTTTTCATTACTTCCGTAGACAACTTTGTGAAACTTATCATATTTTTAGCCCCTTTAACTTAAATATGTATTTTATTCCGTTTTTTAGTATTTGTTGTTATAGCGGTAACAGAAATACATCATCTGTGAAAATTTCAACTGTCTACCACGGTTCACGAGATACCTACAGCCTGATCAAAGACGGACATACAGATGGACAGCAGAGTCTTAGTAATAGGGTCCGGTTTTACCCTTTGGGTACGGAACCCTAAAAATTCTTAAAATTGGAATCAAATCATTTTGTTCAAGTTTTTGAAGTTCAAGAAGCATCGACAATTAAACGGGGGCGAGTTTTAGGGCGGCTGGCAGCCCGATAATAGAATGGATAGGGTGGAATTAGACCATGCAGATCTGGAGTGTACTCCAAAACGCATCCAATAGATAACAATTTTGCGTCAGTGTTCGAGGACTTTCAACCTTGTTCGATTAAGGGAATTATTACTGATGGACTATCACTTGTATCTATGTCGCTTGCATTAGGTTCATTTTCAAATACCATTTTTTCATCTCGTTTGGTCGACGCCACACGTGAACAAAACGCTGGCCTTTATTTTGCTCAGCGTTTGAGTATTGCCATACAACGCGGCAATGGGGCCAGCGTTTTGGGAACTATTCCCATTGATAGCGGTCTTTTAGAGTAGTTATTATTTTAAGTTATTTTATTTTAGGTCAATTCTTGTGTGTTTATTATATGCGTTTACTTACATAATTATAGATTATATGCTTCCTGAAATTTGACAGATTATATTTTCTTACACTACCATTTATATGCAATAACAAAATTTTCATAATTAAATTAACAGTGATTATTCCGGGACCATATAACAGAGCGCCGAGGTCGCATCTAAATAACTGTTGCATTACCACCAGTAGTAAGTATCACTTATTCAATGGCTTTGCATAAAAAGTTTTCCTCAATAAAATAATACGTATAAAATCAATTCAATGCAAATATTTTTATTATTATCCTTAAACACTACTTGGGCACGGTCGATTGATGAAACCATGACTTAATTTTTATGATTTGCTTGGCATAGGTTGTTGACCAGTAGGTGCGTAGCAGACAGTTGATCAATGATCGATGGCTCCCGGTAAAGTTAGGTCAGTAAATACCTATATAGGACAGAGATGGATGGCGCAGCGTTGATAATCTATCAGTTATTTGATTGGTGAACTCCAACTTTCAGACATGAAACCATTTTCATTTATACTAGATGTAGTTTAGTTCTTTTCAACCGACTTTGAAAAGGAGGAGGTTCTCAATGCGACTGTTTTTTTTCGTATGTTATGCTATCATCCCGCCAATTACGAATCGATTTTTTTTGCTTAGTAAATCATAAATTTTACCGAAAACAATCGAGCGGTTTTTAAAAATCAACAAAAATCTAAAAATTGTGTTATGATATTTTTATGATATTTTCGTTTCCTCCAAAACCTCGCCGTTTCATTGGAGCAGTACGTTTAGTTGGCCTAAAGGTCATGGAGTCGGTTTTTTTACATTGTAAAACCGTAATATTCGTTGACACGCAATTTGCGTACCTACTTCATCAAAAAATATAATAGTTTGTTCTATTACACATATTACATATTTTCATTATACAGAGTTAAGTGCAAAACCACTGAGTCATTGTGGTTGAACAGGAGTCAGGCTAGGCATCACCTCAAGGATGGCACCACTCTCCGCCACTACCCACTCACTACCCACTACTACTCACTACTCACTACTCACTACTATAGTTATATATTATCCTTTGTGCATATCCTCGTTATTGACACACCCCGTATTTTTCTTCCTCTGATCCTGTCCGTCCTACGGTTGCCTAGAAGAGATCGCTTTTAGCGATAAGGTCGCCAGTTGTTACACAAATTAATTAATTTTATTTCTTCTGTATTGTTTTTTTTAGTGTGTGCAATAAAGAGTTAATCAATCAATCTATCCCGCCCTGGCTGGCGGAAATGCGCAAATGCGTTTCCCCCCACAAAAAAGGAAGGCAAAGGCTTAAGATGGACAACTTTTGTGAAAGGAATGATCTTTTGATGTTAAGAAGAACGGAGAACGCCCATTCATGGATATTGTGGCGACCCAGAATTTTGACTTTATTTTATGTCTAACCATCAGAAGAGCGCCTCGTTCATCTCATTACTTCAACAAAACAAGGTACTTGAGAGGACCCTAACGGAATGCAACGGTATCTTGTGTACAATTAAATATAAAAACACTACAAATCCCACTAACATTATAAATGTGAAAGTTTGGATGGATGGATAAATGAGGATGGTTTGTTACTCTTTCACGCAAAAAACTATTAAACGGATTTGGATGAAATTTGATATGTAGGTAGGTGACACCCTGGATTAGCACGTAGTCTACTTTTTATGTAGCAGATAACACCGCGGGGCGCAGCTAGTGTCTTTATAAACTGTATTTGAAAATGGTTTTCAGAGGTCCATACAACAAGGATCCTAACTGAAGTCGTTGTTACTACTAAATTAAAATCTTCCGGCGTTTTGTCATCTCCACGGTAGGTACGCATGTCGTTGCAAGTGATTTGTGAAGTGATCAAGTTAGTATCACACACGTTTCATCACGTTTGTTTAAAGCAAATTTAACACGTAGCTTCATTTTACGTAGATGAGTCAACTGCGATGCTTAGTCAACGTAAATGCCTACATAGATTAGACCATAATATGTAAATACCTTTAAATAACATTTAATTACCGCGGGAAGAGGTCAGCTCAGGGCAACGAAATTTCTTGCCTGGAGTCAGACGGTCTGTATGTTATATCTAAATTAGGTGGATGCGTGTAGAAATTTCATGCTTTTTTTTGGGCTGTGAATTTTATTTCATGACAAAAATAAAATGTATTTTTTTATTATAAGTAAATTGAAAAGTTGAAATTTAATTTAGACTACCCTCTTTAAACCTTACATAGGTATAGACTGAGATCTAGACTAAGATAGCCTGACGTCATTAACAATTAAGATAGACCTATATAGCCGCTTAATATAATAAAAACTACGCAAAAAACCAAGCCTATCAGAGCCTAAAATGAAGCGTTCTGTACACTGGGCAAAATGTACTTGAATTTTAGAGTAAGTATTAGGTCATCGAGTATCAAGTAGTGGCATACCTAGTACATTCGATAACCCTCATCGAGTATTATTACAAATTAGGGTGGACACGACACATCCTACCCTTGAGTGTTTGAAATCCAGCCAGCTTTATAGAGTTTTAAATATCGACTCGTACGAATACAAATACAAATGTTTTATTGATAACTCCAATGTTACAAGTCAAATTCCGTAATATCATTTCAACTATATCATTAAAAAAAGTTTTAAAATACTGTCAATAAATAAAAAAAAAATCAGAATAAAAATATTTTAATACAAAAATATGTCAACACGTTATAGGGTATATATACCTATATGGCATACGATAGCTCTAGTAAAAAATAGGTTTGCAGCCCTTTACAGCATTTCGTTTTCATCTTGATTTTGATGAAAATACAAATCTGGAACAAACATAAGCTCCTTAGATAACTGATTGATTTCGGTGTTACTATGCAAAAGTTTATTTTACGGTCTAATTACTGGTCGAGCGTTCGAATCTTCTAAATGTCCCGAGAATGCCTCATGTAGAGGCGAAACACGTGAAACCGGTAACTACAACGATAAGGAAAATCTATACATATAAGTAATTACTGAAAGTTATTTTAATAAGTTATTAATGAAAAAAAATAATATCGTAGGAAATTACACACAGTGCTATAACAAACTTTATCAAATTAAAATTGTTGCAAACAGATACTAGAGTCTCCTAACTCCCACACCAGGAATGTTCAGAGTTAACGGGAGCTAGTTCCCTTCAAAAAAGTTTCAAACGCACGTTTTTGCTGTAAAAAATTGTTCTGTTGAATACTGAACTTGTTGGTTATGCGGAGCAAAAATATGGCAGTATTAATAAGTGTCGACGTTTTGATACTATACAATAAATTAATTATAAAAGATTAATCTACCTTATAATACAACTTTTAATTTTCAAATCCTAACTTTAGTTCATTAAGCAAATTTAGTTCGGTTAATTAATTACAAATTGTTACAAGTCATTCAGTTGTAGCGATGATAGCTCAGTCGTTAGCTCGGTAGGTTCGCATGCCGACGGGCGTGTGTTCAAACCCCAACAATGAGCTTGAGCTGCCGGTGAAGGAAAACATCGTGAGGAAACCATAGCATGGTGGTAGAGTACTTTTTAGTACTCAACTGGCTAGCTTACTACCCTCAAGTTGAAAATCTGCTGCCAAGCATCTAACGGTGTGTTCCGACCGCCTCACTTGAGAGCCAGTTCCATTCCAGGCTTGGTATGCTTTACCATCTTCGACCACACCGTCACTTAACATCAGGTGAGCTGTGATCAAACACCTAGACTGTCGACCATAAAAAAAACTAATTTTATTCTTTCAGGCTTAATTAATAAAATCCTCCAAAACTTTAGAATAGGTACCTGTATAAGTTCCTTTTTGTCCCAAAAGTTATACGGTTTTTCAATAACAGGCGTTACTGGTAACTCAAAATTACTGACAGCCACGTACAGGGATCCACCTTCCATCGCGTGCTTCCGAACCAAGTTAAGATCTCAGCCGGTAGAGAGACCTTGTTTTATGATAATAACGAGTTAAAATAAAACATTTTTGAATTACTAGTCAGTTAATTTTGATTTTTATATTAAAATTTTTGTTTCTTTTTTCCATGATTAATAGTTATAATTATTATGAGTGATTTTGAAATTTTCAATTATATAACATTTGAAATAACATTACGGAATTTGACATATAACTTTAGAGTGTTATCAATAAAAGATTTGAGAGTGTTCGACTTTAGAGCTTTTGAGTAATAACAAAACAAAGATCGCTGCTTTGGCGTACATTACTCTGAGACTTTCGATGGTTAGCCAATAGGGCTGTAATTTCTCTAGCTGCATCTCCCTTCAAACCGGAACACAGTAACGTTCACACACTACTGTTTGGCGGCAGAATATTTGTTACCTACCAAGGCAACCTCCTGCTAAAGATATCAACTACCAAATGATAACTATAAATAGGCTTAAAGTAAAAAAAAAACGACTTTGTTTATTATGTCGTATCAAATTTTCCAATAACAGATATTTGTCATATTCATGTGTTACTTCTATTCACGTGTACCAGACGTGCGTGGCAAATGATAACATCTAGATGAAAAGCACGCGTATTCTAAACAGGTGTTTATGTCTCTTGACGCACTGCTATCATCTTTTCAGGGCAACAGAGTTACGCCCGTGAAATACCACAATACATACCTACCATTGTTCGGCAGGTTTGTTATTGTATAGAACAGAAATGCACAGCCCGCGGCTCACTGCTGACATCCTATATTCAGTATTTGACGTATGTACGTGCAGCCCAATATTCTCCCGAGACTCTCGCTAGACGGTTGGGTAAAGGGTCAGCTTCAAAAGGCAGTGATCCTTGACACGGCGCGCATTGTGAGGAGGTTCCTCACTCTGCAGCCCTAACCACCGGCAGCTTGAGCCCTGCCCCTTTGCCTAATTTAAAGGCAAAGGCATATTATACATATTCAGCCTACGTCATGACGTCATCACTATAAAAAGTTTGAAAACGTTTTAAAAATAAACTACCGCATAAAACGCCAAAATATTCAAATTAGTTTCGTTAAATAAAGTTTACTATCAGTAAAAGATATAAAACTAAATACAAAAAAATAACTTTACATACCGAATTATGAAAATAAGTTGCAAATCAAAACTTTTTAGAGTGCTTATCAATCCATTAGTAAAAAACTTGGCGACAAGTCGACCTTGTGAGCGGTAAACGTACAGGCTGAAATCAAAGCCCTCCTTTTGATTTCGTAGAATAACTCCTGAGAACTAACTTTGTTAGCCTATCAAGTTGAATAGCATTGCACGATGAAAAGCGTCATTCAAGAAAGGAACAAATAGCATTGTTATCTTACTATTATTAAACCAGTTATGAATTTTATAGTTATAAAGTGTCAAGTAATTTTATAAAACGACCTATTGTTGCAATAGGTCATTTATTATTAGTTCCACAAAATTATTTAAGTGCATGCATCGTATCACAAAATCTCGTAAACATTACCTGAAGTTGAAAGACAAGAGGTTTACGGATATATTATAACTTTTTCGGTTTTTTACAATAATTTCCTAAATTTGGGAGATTGAAGATCAATATAATAAATTGATTGATTTTTCTTTGAATTCATGATCGAAGCATTCACTTGAACCCCTTTCAATTTTGTTACCTTTAAAAAATTTGCACGTAAAATAAATAAATAAATAAATAAATATCGTAGGACATTACACACAGCGCCATCTGACCCCAAACTAAGCAAAGCTTGTACTATGGGAATCAGATAACTGATAAAATACTTAAATACTTTTTTTTTGTAAATACATACTTATAATACAGATTAAAGATTTTAAGTAAAGATTTGAAGGTATTGTTTCGCATTTTTCTTCGAGGAAAATCATTGATTTTTCGGTCATCTTGGGCCGGTTCACCATTCAAACAAAAAAAATCTATATCGGTTTATCCGTTCGGGATCGGATCGATACGGGCTACGATGCTACAGACAGATATACACACACAAAACAGACACGTCAAACTTATAACACCCCATCGTTTTTCGTCGGGGGTTAAAACACTGTGGGTTTAACATTCAGGTCGCTCGCTGCAGGATCCTTATTGGCTTTGAGCAGAGGAGGCGCCGCAGAGTTCAAATTAAATATCCATGGACGTTCGTTCCACTCCTAGATAAAGGTCTCCGCAAGCCCCAAATTTTTCCCACTAGTTTCTTTCCGTGTCAAAAATGTCTAATCATTATTAAGCCAACGGAGTTCATAAGGCCATCGTGTCGAAGGGCAACAGCGACTTTGCGGTTGACTGTTAGGGGACTCATTTCACTAGATTTTTGCTCACCTGTCTAGATGCATTCCGCTAACGCGGCCCACCCACTTCCAGGATAATAGGGGGGAAAATACCACTTTAAACAAAGACAAATACTTGTATATCACCCCAGCGACGACTGCACTCATACAAGAATACCTGATGCGTAGTCTTTACTGCTTTGTTGTTTAGGATGCCGTTTCAATTCTATGTTACACTAAACGCGTATTAGCTGAAAATTGCTAGTTGGAGAATTACTCGCGACATGTTGTGGGAAAATTACGGGTTACTGCACACTGGTTTATGACAACAGCAGATATTGTCCGACGTTCTGTTCAAACAAACCTTTTGTACCACTTTATCCAGATAATAGAGCCACGTGTTGAAAATTGCGCGGTACCAATGTGTTTCCGTCACTTCGAGGCTATGCCCATCTGTCTCTCGCGCAATTACACGTACACGTTTTTTGTTCGTAGAGTGTTCATTTTTAAATAAGTAAGTCTTGTATTCGTCTAGTTGTAGCGAGCCAAAGTAAAAATTCTTCCGCTATAGTAACTTCATAAATGTCTCCTCAAACCAGTATAAAAACCACCTGACACATAACAGAACATCTCCAACAGAAGTCTAAAGAGTCTCATTCATCAACTAGAAAGGTACTGATAACCTTCAAACGTCACTTCATCGACGATCACGTCTCTTTTCAAACTAAAAAAAATGAATTCAAACTCGGGTAAATATGACGTCACTAAAAGATATTAATATTTGAGTCGGAGGTGACTCCCGTGATTGACAACTGGGAAGTCTATACTCTTACTATTGATCTGGGGCAGGAACTTTCGTTAACTTTTTAAAGTGTTAATTGGACATAATCATGAGACATTCATTCCATATAAGTGTTGGACAAAATGATAAATAAGGGTATTATGAATAGTGAGCAAACGATATCTGACCAAGCGATTAAATTATAATCTAAGCTTCTTTATTTATCACACTGTCAGGTTATTATAAATATGGCTACGTAATCTTCAGGCAATCTGATAATTTAGGTACATTATATGGAGTGTGTGGAGGGAAACAAACGCGTGACTCGTTCAATCAAAGCCTTCTCGACTAGATTGTGTTGTTGATTTTATTTAACTTGTAATTATTGTACAGCGCGAAAGCAACCGAGGGAAATAGAAACAAAAATATTTTTTACAAGTGGAAAATGTTGCTGAGTCCAAGCAGAATAAAGAGCAGAATAAATTTTTTTTAAGCAATTGTTTTAGTAAAACTTTTTAAATTAGAGTATAATTACTGCATATAGCTACTTACAATACACAAAGCTTATTGCACTAAAACTACACATGTACAGGTGGTTACTGAACTTAGATAGCATTTTATCCTGTTAGGAACTATATAGGCACATATATAACCCCATTAAGGTAAAGCCCAAAGCCCAAGCCTCGCCTCAGGCATGTGACCAAAGTATGTTTCTATCTACATATCTCTTTACACAGGGTCAAACTTAGGTACTTACTTCCTGAGATCAGAGGGACACGATTTGATTTGTGTTCGTAAGTGAAGAACGCCAAATCGACGGCACCGATGGCTAAAATATATTGGAGCACATAAATATACTATGTAGGTACATAATCATTAAAAAAATACATCCCTAGCTTGTAAAAGTTTTCTATATTCGTGTAATACTTGTTAAGTTTAGTTTAAACTTGATGAATTTAAATAATTTCAAAAGATTTTATTTAAAAAAATCAATCTCCATATTAAACGCCTAGTTAACCTAGTTAAAATACTAAATAAAAGATTGAGGATTGATTCGTAGGACATTACACGCAGCACCACCTGACCCCAAACTAAGCAGAGCTTGTAAGATGGTAGTCCGATAACTGATAGAATACTTAATCCATTTTTTTTGTAAATAAATACTTATAATACATACAAAAACACCCATACTCAGAACAAACGTACCACAAAATATTTGTCCTGGATGGAAATCAAACCCACGCCCTTTACAGCTCTTTAAGCAGATATATTACCAATGAACAACAGGGATGTCAAAAAATGAAGAGCCGCGTGATTGTAATTGACGTCGCGTTGGATCTATCGTTATGGTCAGGTTTTTACAATCGAAATTGTTGCGGTTCTCGAGAATTCTTCGCTTGGTTTAAATTCAATACTACAATAAAAACATATTAATCTTTTATTTTTGGTGTTAATGGGTACTTGTAATAATTAATGTAAGAAAGAAAGAAACTTCGGTAACCCTACCTAATCAGCACCAAAGTAGAAAAATCGACGTAGTAGGTACTCTCGATTGCACTCGATTAGCACAATACAAATTAGGGTTGCCTCGTCCTGGAATTATCTGATCTAAATCTTTGATGTACGAATTATTGCATTGTGTTTTCCACCTCACGTTTTATTTGCCCCTGGCACGATTGTAACTTAGCTAATTGATTATTATATAACTTAACTGATTGGTTATTATTATAGGGAGATGTAACGAGGAACTGTGAGCAATTATTGTCGCACGGATGGTTTGTGGGGACGTAACATGATTATTATTACACTGTACCAACAGGAAATGTCCGTAACTAGTAATAAGTCCGCATATAAATTGAAGGTACTAATTGGAAGACTACTTCCGGATGGTTCACCACTTAACTCTTCTACATATTTTTATATTAAGGCGGTGACAAGGGCTTATATACTTGCACTATTGCTGCAATCGAAGTTGAAATTTATATGCTAAAAAGGTACATTGAGTAAACAAAATATTTTGATAGTACATTTGAAAGTATAGGGCATTTTATATTAATATTTACTCATTTGTAATTGTTTAATTTATATATTTGTGGGTAGCTTTTTATGGGAGAAGTAATGAGATGAACGTGACGTCTCTTTGGTAGTAGAAGATAACACCTCCGTTGGTACTACTCAGGAGAAGTTTATGTAAAAATCAATGTTCGGGGCATCGCTGCTTCATAACTTTGAAGCTCGAAGTTAGCTCACGTTTTGTAATTAGAACAAACATTTGAAAACCCTATTTTGGACTTTTAAGCTATTGCATAGCTTCTATCGCGGGCCTTGAGCGTGGATACCGAATCCAGAAATTCCGTAACGAAAATAACCTAACACCCCCCACTCCCACTGCACAGCGGTGATACTTTTTAGTTTTGCCATCTATCGATGAATAGCTGAACTTTTAATGACTTTTTTGAAATATCACGCTTGACTCTTTAGTTCAGCAACTCGCCTCTAGGTGGCATTGGTTGTATCGGCATTACTGCGTATGCGTAATCCCCCTCTTCGCCCCGCAATCTGGTGACTCATGCCTGCTTAGAGTTTCGATAATTATAATTGCATAAGTTGATAAAAATGCTATGCAATAGCTTTACCACGGCAGTCCCCGAGTGCTACACGTCTTTTTTACTCAGAAGTATCATAGTGATTTTCAGTGTTCTAACTTTTTTCAATGCACCTGGCATTGGGCCTGAAATTTTCTAATTTAACCAAGCCTATTTGAATCTTATCAGCACCGGTTAAATATGTTGTAGGTATGCTATTTTCTTTACAATATGTCAGAAAGACGTAAAAAGTAAACTAATTTTTTTTACATTTTCCTAGAGTCTACGAGATCTACGGGTAATAACGTTTTTCCACAGATCTTTGTAACTAAAACTTTTTTCTAATATAAAAAATCTACATAATCAAACAAGCCCATTTAAAAATATCTTTAGGATTGTTATACTTTATTTATTTTTATTATAATCGTCTAAGTATTTTAACATACTTGGATTACATTTTTGTAGTGAACTAACAAAAGACGGCTCTATTTTTAATGTCACTTTTATTGTAATTTTTTTTTTTTTTTTATATAAAAGTAATGAAACGATCGAGACGCTCTCCTGATGGTAAGAGATAACGCCTGTCCATGACCATTGCAGCAATACACAGAACTTTGAGTAACAAAACAAAGTCCGGGGCATCGCTGCTTTGGCGCTCATTACTTTGAGACTAGATGGTTAGTCCCAACGGCCCAGTAATTTCGCTAGCTGCAGTACCCTTCAAACCGGAACACAGTAATGTTTGCACACTACTGCTTGGCGGCAGAATATCTGGTACTGCGGTGGCAGAATATCTGGTAATTGTTATTGTTTTTTTGTTGTTGTTTTTATTGTGTTTTGTTTGTTATTTTTAATTAATAAAAATGTAATATAAAATTAATCTATAATAATTTTATTAATTTATTAAAAATATAATGATTTATTATTAGTACCTCGGTTTGTAATTGATAACTATTTATAGGATTTTATTACATCTTACTGCTTGAGTTTGTAATGCAAATAACTTTAGTGGCTACTCAAGAAGTCATAAACACTTGAAAGCTTCTCGAGGAAACATGTAAATAGGTACGAACACCTAAGATTTTCTCTAAGTGGTCATTTTAGCAATAGGCATGTCTCTAACACAGTCATATCAACAATTGTATTGAGAAGTAGGTACCATATAAAGTACAAAGTGCAAATAGTCAGGAAGAATTTTATTAAACTATCAGATATTCTGCCACCAAACAGCAGTGTGTAAATACTGTTGCGCGAAGGATACTGCGGAGCGAATCCCACCATCAAACCATAGCATGGTGGTGGTACTTTCTAGTACTCGGCTGGCTAGCTACCACCCTCAAGTTGAAAATCTGCCGCTAAGCATCTAACGGTGTGTTCCGGCAGCCAAACTTGAGTGCCAGTTCCATTCAAGGCTAGGTGTGCTTTACCATCTTCGACCACCCCGTCACTTAACATCAGGTGCGCTGGTTAGTCTTAACAGCCCAGCTAGCTGCAGTACCCATCAAACCGGAACACAGTAACGTTTACACACTCCTGCTTGGCGGCAGAATATCTTGTACTGCGGTGGTACCTACCTAGATAGATTTCCAGGAGGAAGTCGAAATCTATCACAAAGTAAATTATCCCCTGCGCATATTCTGCCATCGTATCAACTCGTGCCCTCCAGACGTAAACTATGCACACCTGCACAAGTACATACACTGCCACTATACTTGCGGTGTCACAGTGTTCCAATACAAGAAGACGGTAAAATCGTTAGATCATCGACCCGGTGAACAAGAATCAGTTACGAGGAACTAAAATTGTTTAGTGCCTTATTCTTTTGGCGCTGTGTTTATTGCCGGTGCTATATTTAGAGTTATAGCAACCACAGTTGAAATGGTATCCATCACTATATTAGCAGCTATCAGTATCCGATGCGCGTCTTAGATAGCTTACTGATGCCCTAAGAGGATTATTAGCTATTGTTTTGAACACGAACGCATTTAATGCAAATCGACACTAAATTATCTCCGGAATCAGACGAGAACTTCTTCGGAGGTCCGGGGCTTGTGTTGTTTTTGGGTTCTGCTTACAATATATACCTAATAACTATATATATATATATATATACGCTTTGCTTAGTTTGGAGTCAGATGGTGCTATGTGAATGTATATAAATATATTCACATAGCGCCATCTGACTCCAAACTAAGCAAAGCGTTGTCTACCTGCTATGAAAATCAGATAACTGATAGAATACTCAAATACTTTTTTAATTTTGTAACTTTCAGTTTGACAGTTGCGATGTCTGATTTTAGTTTGTAAATTTCCTAACTGCAGTAGCCGAATTAGCACAAGACATCAAATTGCCAACATATAGTAGGAGACATCTTCGAGCCTTTTGGGGTTGTAACTTTAGAACCATGTGGTGATTTAAGCTGGTTTCAATAATATAGTTATAAGTTTTTATTTAGAAACTTTTTTTTTGTGGCAATGTTAGATACTAAAATTATGACTGGTGAATCGACATTATCCGTTAGCTCTAGTTAGAGAAAGGACTTCATTTTTTTATATTTTCCAGTAAGTACTCTTATTCATGTTTTCCCTGCAGCTGTTGCTTTTATTTCATACTTCCACTTGCGAAACTGTCCGTTCTGTGATTCGTTTTGGCGTTTCTGGTATAACTGACTGGTATCAAACCTAGACATTTTTTTGCTAATCGTTGACAGGCTTGGTAGACTAGATATCACAGCACACCTGATATGAAGTGACGGTGCGGTAGAAGAAAGTAACACACACCTAGCCTGGAATAGAATGGCTTTCATGTGAGGCTGCCGAAACAGACCATGAGAAGCTAGGTGGCAGATATAATTCTTGAGGCTGGTAGCTAGCCAGCCGAGTACTAGAAAGTACCGCCACCATGTTACTTATTGGCATAATTGTCCACTTATAGCCGCAACTAAAGTTTTGCTAGAACGGTAAAAGAAATAGAGCTATTTTTACTTACGACATTATGTCTATAGGAATTAAATTAACATCGTACCAGTGCTAAAGATACAGTTGAAAACAAAAATACTAAGTTATTCGTACCTATTAGTTTTTCATTTCAAAGCCCCCATATTTATTAATAGGTACGCCCTCTTAATCCGCTACCCCGCTGCTATAACCGCCCGCGGCGAACCAGTAGCGGGAGATGAATTAATTTATAGGAAAATTGTGTCGATAAAGAGTATCTGCAATTTGCAATAGGGTGCATGGTTTAATTAATTATCCACTGTAAGGCTGTTTGGAGTACATAAAATATCGGAAACACGCCGCACAGAGCCATCTAGCCCGGAACTAAGCATAACTTGTACTTTAATAGTATTAGAATAGTTGTCAGATATTATTCTCTAGTTACTACGTCCCAAAGCTCACAAGTAAGACTTCATTTTCTGACTAAGTACACATTGGTGAACAATACATTTGAACACACCATAGTCGCTATTGAGTTTAGCCATTTGGCATTTGGCTAATATTTACAATATAGCCAAATGTTTCAAGCAAATGAGCGAAGAAATCGGTAGAGAAAAGTCGGGGAACAAGAGTTGCTAGATAGCTAGAGTAATTGGCTAGCTAGAGCAGTGGTTCCCAAGATTGTCTGAATCGCAACTCGCGAAATGAAAACTTTCAAACTTCGGTACTCACTGCTTGGTTGTCATACATAATTCTATGAATAAAAAACTGTCCAAATTTAAAAAAAAACATAGTTGCAAGTTAAAAAAAAAATATAAAAAACGAGTGCTATTTTTCAAAAAGTAGTATAACTTCAATCGATTAGTAATGAGCTTGATTCATCCAATTTACCCAGTCGCTCATATTTTTCTGGGTCCACTCAGTATTCTCTTGCGTTGGTGGACATTTTTTTTTTAACTTCTATTCCATATTCTTCATACGCACCGCGAGGATGTGAAACTCTGCCGGCGTCTATATTTCCCTCAAAGTACAACTTGGGTGTCTTCAAATCCAGAGTGAACAGGTTTCACTTAAGAAAGCGTGCTTCACCGTAGACTTTAACATCAGGCAGGATGTGGTTAAACGCAAATTTTTGTTAAATAAAAAGCAATGTGCCAAAATTACGATTAAATGGTGTGATTGCGCATTTATTATATACTTGCGGACGCCTCGCGGTTTCACCCGCGTAGTTCCCGTACCCGTAGGAATACAGATAAAAAGTAACCTATGTAACCAGGGGATAGTATAGCTTCCCAACGGTGAAAGAATTTTTGACATCGGTCCAGTAGTTTCGGAGCCTATTCATTACAAACAAACAAACAATCAAATCTTTCCTCTTTATAATAGTATTGATGTAGTTTATATCTCGCATACCATGCCGTAACACTGCAGTGTTACCAATGAAAGAGAGAGACACATTTATTTTCTTTCTTTACACTTTTTTTCTAATTAGTCCGCGGTGGTAGGATCGGCATGCCTGTTAGTAAATTAAACACATATTATTACATGCATATGTTTTATTCTGGCACAGACATTGCACATACGTTTACAGACATTAAGTAAACAACTACACCTTATTCGGACTCGTAAATACTATCTACACAATCTCAATTTCCAAACAGTCTAATATAAATCAAGATATAAATAACAATTTATAAAAACAGTATTCACAGACACTAAGCTATAAAAGTGTTCCAAATAATCAACAGCTTAACACGACGCAGCATAACGCGAGTTAAAAACTAAACAACGGTAATAACATTGTGATAAACCTCATTAACAAATACGAGCAGATGTGATTAAGGAAAACCCCAGAAAATTATAGTAACGGTTGCTTTCCAACAATTAAAAAAAAAATGTCGTAGAACATTACACACAGCGCCATCTGGCCCCAAACTAAGGGGAGAAAACCATGGAAGTCGAATAATACGCTTACGCTTTCTGAATGTACCTATGTATGTCTCACAACTTTTCACAGCTAAACGGTAAAAGCAATCATGATGCAAAAAGGACAAAATTCTTAATAGAAAAAAAAATGCGTAAAACATGGCGCCCGCTTCAAACAGTTTATATGAAGTTACAATAACTTTCTTTTGATTTCAATAACCATACCTAACATATTTCGGAATTCACTCATGTGATGGCAGTAGGTAATTTATTTACTTCGAGAAAATATTGCGTTCTGCACCTGCAGACGAAACCCGATAGAGTTAGTGCGTTTAAAAATCAACCAAAATCTTATTAAAAACAAAATAAATAGTTCAAACTCTTTCTGTTCTGTGAAATGTTAAAAATGAAATCAGAATTAAATTATACGAGCATTGTAATTTCGTTAAAATGTTTACCGGTGTTTTCTAATCCTTTTATGTTTGTTTCATTTGTGCGGAATTAATCACGTTTAATTATTTCGTATACTCCGACTAGTTTCGGCCATATCCGGCGGCCTTCTTTAAGGAGTCCTAATCCTATTCCAGTACACAAGACCACATGATCAAAAATATATAAATAGACCACCGGATGTAACCGAAACTATAGTAAGAGCTTCCTTTCTTTCTCATGCCACATTTTGTAGAAAAAATGTTTATAATCCATTCATTTGATAGAAATATAAAAAAAAATGTGAAGCTATGTCTTATAATGCGCGGAGAAATAAGGAGTATAATCAGATACCTCGTTTGTCAGTCAGATGTAACTAGTGATCACGATAATCATAAAACCTCACGAGTGCAATCTTTAGAACACCTCCCTAATGGGTTACGCAGAATAGGAAACTCACTTGAATGCTATATATAATCTTGAAAAGAGCTCGTAACAACATGCTAGTATCTGTTAAGTTATATTTATCTCTGCTTTTGTTCATCATTACATATTGTTTGTGTGGGGGCAGGACGGTGCCGAAGCGCTGTATTTTTCCGCTCCAAGCCGTGAATTGTGTGTGTCATCGCAGACTCCACGTGACCGTGGTTAATTTCAGTAACAAAACATGTCATCTGTGTAACTGATAAATATTTCAGGGAATTAACCACTCTATTTGTAACGGCGCTCGCGTCTTTACGCTGGTATTATTATTTTTATTGAAATAAACATTTTATAAGGTGTGGATGAACTGTCTGCAAGAATACGTATGTATATATATATACATACGTATTCTATAGGTATATATATAGCCCATGTATATACATGGGCTATATATATACCTATGTATATTTGAGGGGAACAAATGAAGAGATGACGTTAGAGTGCAAAGGAAAATGGAAACATGCTGCACTGATGCCATCTAATGAAATTAGGACAGGAAGATACTAAAGATATTAATTACGTATGGACCGCAGTTATTCTGACGTATTTATCATATATGTGACGAAAGAGATCACTTACACATTCAGACAATTGATAAGATGTGACAGTCAAAATGTGGAAAACATTTTATTTTTATCTGCTTATGTTTTTTTCAACGAGTATCAATAAATTTTAATTAGTTTTTTGGACTGTGACTAGTAGGACTGCGCATACAATCCTCATCCTTTTTATAGCTACTACTTTTAATAAATATGTAAACCGTTGTTAAAATATTGTGATTTAAAAAAAATCTCACGCTCTCTGCTGTAGATAAAGCGACGTACACCTACAGTGAGGGTGAAATCATAAAGCTCGAATCAACGAAAATAAAATACAACTCAGGATTATTCGAAAAGAAATTCTAGACGATTGCAAGAGCAGGGTATCAATTAGTATAAATAGTACATTTAAAGTTGATCAAATAATATTGGAATGTAAAACTAAGTGTTTGAGCTGCCTATATATAAGTCATGTCTACTCATTTTCTGGACTTTTCTGGCAAGCTTACTGATTTGTAGCTTAATTTATTGTGACATCATAAAATAATAAATATTGGTCATTGCTTTCTAATCTCTTTCCATTTATTAATATCATCGGACCATATCGTTCTACTATTTCTACTTTAACTTTTAAAATATTATAAGGGCATATTATTTAACAATCAATTGGTACAGCGCGTCGCTTGTGGGTTACATTACACAATGTTATATTTAGTGAAAAGCGATCACCGCAGAATAAAATGGAATCATAACTCAAATACATACTTTCATATCAACAACTTGCAGTAAACTTTACAATAGTGAATAAATATTGTACAAAATATGTCACAACTAAGTGCAAAATTATTCTACTGTAAAGAGTATAACAGATAATACAGGCCTTTATGGCGATAACGACACAATAACACATTTGATGTGAATTCTTACTTCCATGATAATCATGTAATGCTGTATAGTGCAAACCACATAATTAAATTCTAGTACAATATTGTAATATCATTTTGTAATACGCTAGCAATCAGAATGTGTGATACAGCCAAGCTGAACAAACTTACGCTAGAAGTTGTAATATTACCCAACATGCGAAGGTTGCGAAATTATAAAGATGCAATTATACTTAAGCACCATCGAGCAGTGGACTGGAATGGAAAATAAATGAGATCTAATCTACAAAAATATTGTTTGTAATAAATAAAAATCGTAGGGCATTTAACACAGCACCATGTATCCCCAAACTAAGCAACATTTGTACTATGGAAACCGTACTTTTTTTTTATTTTTATGGTTGACAGGCTAGTTGTTTGACCACAGCTCACCTGATGTTAAGTGAAGGTGTGGTCGAAGATGGTAAAGCACACCTAGCCTGGAATGGAACTGGCTCTCAAGTGAGGCTGCCGGAACACACCGTTAGATGCTTGGCGGCAGATTTTCAACTTGAGGGTGGTAGCTAGCCAGCCGAGTACTAGAAAGTACCCTACCACCATGCAAACTACTTATGATAGATACAGAGTACCCAGACATAGAACAAACATTTATCAACACATAAATGATTGTTCTTATGGGAATCGAACCCACATCTTACATCTCTTGAAGCAGAGATACTAACTACAAGGCAGTAAAACAATATAATAAATATTTGTATTTTTAAATAACACGCAAATAGTTTGGGAAAATATTAAATGATCGTATATTCGATTTGACAGGTACCTAAAACTATTCGCTATTCAGTCATTTGAGTTATTACCTTACCGATTTGTGTGGTACATCACTATATCGATTTATTTTTGACACGTGATATATTGTATATGTTTTAAGTGCCGTTATATCTCAGTGAGTTTAAAATAAATAATGTATCTTGTCATCTGTTAAATTGAAGTCTTACTTAAAGAAAACGCGAAGCTGCACGATATAGCCTGGGTATAATTGATCTTTTACAAGTTGATTAGTTTGTTCACCTAAATATTTTCTGCTTGTGCCGTTTAATGGCAAAAAAACATCAATCGTAATGTAACAATCAAAGAGTAAATATACAAAGTGAAAAGAAAAACCTTATCGTATTTTTGGATTAAACCTGAATTGATTCCACAGGAATACATTTATATCATTGCGTGAGAAAGGCAATTAACCAATATATGAATGGTTAATGGCCTTTCTATCCACCATTCAGATATCTGTGATCGAATCACCATGAACGATTAATCTGCGAAATCCTTACTACACGGGATGAAACAAAACGTAAATGCGTGTCGCGACAGACTTGCCTCGATGGTCGAGGATGTTTCGAGCTTAAACTATAATTGAGGCTAACCATCGGTAGGCAAGTTCAAAGCGGCTAGTCGGCTGCTACTCTCTATGGCGGCAGCTACGGTAATCCGCTTGCTTCTTAACCCTCAGGATCTCTTTATTCTGTGGTCTGGAACAAAAACAAAACATTGTTACGGTGGTAGCTTGAATGGTGATTTTATATTATGTCATTATATATTGATGTTATTAAGTCTGTGCGAATATGTAATCTGCTATTGTCAGTTCGAGTACATTTCTTCTCTGCTTCACTTTTTCTCTTTCCCCGATAACATGGCGTAGGGTGTATAACTGTATAGGTACGTAAAACAAATGTATAAATACTTTCTCACTATTAAAGGCTATTCTGACCGTATCTATGGAGCTTCTTATTTTCTTCTGTTAGGGTTATGGACTCCATGGATCAGCCAGATGACACGAGAATAGCGCAGGAAGATAACATATAGCAAGCAGCGCGGCAGCCAATTTATCAAGGCACACTACCGGACGAGGTAGAAGAGGTGAGGTTTGTAGATATGTCAGGAAACGAAAGATTATTGTTAAATGATTTTCTACAAAAATTATTTCAAACAAGTACTAAGCAATTTTTGCTTAAACATATCCAATAATGTTTATATACCTGTTTTTGTTGACGATATACTGATGAAAAGAAAATTATAAGTTTAAATGAGAACTTCAAGCTAAAGATTTTAGTGTAAACAAATGTATACAAATTCCTTGATATATAGAGATATAGAGATAAGAAGAACAAAAGAATTAGTAGAAATAAAACAAACAGATAATAATAGACAAATTTTTATTATAATTCAACATGCAAAACTGCAAAGGCATTGCCAATCCACTGATGGAAGTTGGATTGGATGTTATAACAAACATAACATATCGTAAACTTGTTGGATCATTAACATATCTGGCATCAACCTTCAGACCAGATATTGATCATGCTACTGGATTTCTCAGCAAATACATGCATGGACCAACTGCTACACTCTGGAAGGCTGCAAATTGAATTCTGCCGTACCTGAAACAAACAAGAGATAAAGGATTAGGTATACAAGAAACAAATTAATAATTATTTATTAGCTTCTTCAGATGCTGATTATGATTTAGAAAAGATGAACGGCAAAAGTTTAAATGGGTCTGTAATATTCCACCGAGGAAAACTAATGAGTTCGAGCTCTAAAAAGCAATCATCTGTCAGCCTTTCTACATGTAAAAGCGAGTATTAAGCAGCATCAATAATTAAGTGACACTATTTTTATTACAAGATTGTTATAGCTGCAAATATGATATTAAATATGAATATAGTGAAAGGTTCAAACACATAGATACAAGAGCGCATTTCATAAAAGACTTTACTTGGTGGTAGATCTCCTTAGCAGGAGGTCGTCTAGGTAGGTACCACCGCAGTACCAGATATTCTGCCGCCAAGCAGTAGTGTGTAAACATTAATGTGTTCCGGTTTGAAGGGTACTGCAGCTAGCGAAATTACTGGGCTGTTGAGACTAACCATCGAAAGTCTCAAAGTAATGAGCACCAAAGCAGCGATGCCCTGGACTTTGTTTTGTTACTCAAAGTTCTGGGTATCGCTGTAATAGTCATGGACAGGCGTTATCTCTTACCATCAGGAGAGGGTCTCGTTCGTCTCATTATTTGTCACATAAAAAAAAAAAAAAAAAAAACTATGTAAACAAAGGTTTGATTAATAAAAAAAGTATTTACCAACTACAGATAATAAAGCAGATATACTCACCAAATCATTGTCCAAAGTAAGGCATGAATACATATTTATGTAAGTTACTTGATTTTTAGGTTAATTGTGCATGCAAAAGTTTTTGATGTAAAACTTGTATAGATTTTAGTATCAATATGCATTTCACAATTTCACTTGGTTATATAAATAACTGTTTGTATTGTTGTAAAAAAGAGTAACACTTTATATAGCACTTATTAGAAGATAATTTCAGTTTATTGTTTACATTTTACCATGAAAATCAGGTCATGTTTGTTTTAATTGTTTAATAATAATAAATAACGTTTTAACTTAATTATTCACTTCATTACACGAATATTTATGCATACATATGTTGGTATATTTCCAAGACTCATTATCTGTAAATTAAAATTGTTAGTCTCTTTTTGCCCACCTGTGTGTACCTGGTATCTGATTACATTTCGAGGCATTTGAAAAACATTTCAAGTAACAACATGGTATTGTCGGCGCCCTCATTGAAATGCCGAGATGATTCGTCACGGAGTTTCATAAAATTTATGGAATGTCAAGGCACAGTTAAAATTTTAAATTCATTTTATAAATACTAAGATTCCATCTCGTTAATAATGGAAAACAACTGTGTGACGAACGCTTGTGGCGTAGTTCGACAAGGTGCCTCTTCTGATATATTATTTTAATGACTTGTCAATGCTTGAGCAACGAAGCTGCAATTTAAGTTATATTACTTACGTGATACACATACATTCGCTAAGGAGATTTTGCTATAGAAGGTTAAAGGTGTGAAATATGCAAGGTTATTAGTTTGGAGTGTAATAAGAAAAGATTGTACTGAGGAACAAACCCTAAAATTGCAAAGAAAATAGCAGTTTCATAGAAAAATGTCACTGACCTTTAACACAATGTATGGAGCAGCTAAGTTACTGACTCTGTTTACAGGGTTATAAGCAGAGGCGTATCTAGCCCGTGTGCAATCATTAGCCTAGCGCCCTCTAGTAAACGCGCGGTCGAAATGGAATAGGTACAAATGTTAACATCTCTATATAAATGTTATGTCAATGTTAAAAAATGGAAATTGTAAAAAAAACGACTTCCATACTAATCGATCGATCTAATCTAACTAATCGATCAGCTGATCGGTCATTTTGTACGAAGACTCGGTATTAAAAAAAAGTTTTTGAAATTTTTAACATTGGCAAACCGGAGCACTTTTTACTTGGGGTTGAGTTATAACGTCCGGCGTCACGACACGGGCGTCGGTTCATTGAAAGTGCGCCTAACACCGCTGCGCCCGTGTGCAACGCACTCTCTGCACCATAGAAAAAGCCGCCTCTGGTTATAAGCTTGCACTAAGCCGAAAAGTTGTCATTGCACTTATTATTATGAACTATATTTACTATAGGCACAACTTTGACTATGAAGACGTTAAAGAATCAACTATTTCAAACATTTAGCAAATAAATTTCTCAACAGCTGATTTTTTTAAATCTCAGACTACGAAAACGAGAACGTCGTCTAGTTTCTATAGGATTTGATAGTTTACAAAAGCATTAACATACGATTTAAATAACTACGTCTGGAAATACGTACAAAAATTTGAAGTCGAAATATTTTTGTCTTCTTCTTAAAACAATGGGTGCTGCGTCAAACTTATTCACACATCATTATGTAGTATTTGTATAAATTTCATACCACTAACTTTTCGGTGAAGTATGACGTAGAGAGATCTAGATGATTATATCCGGGGCTAAAATTCAAATGGCAGTGTAAACTGCCGCTTCGGACCTACGTGAAAAACATGACATTTCCATCGCCATCGTAGTAAATAACTAATAAAAAGCAAAATTAAAAAAAAAAATGCCACAACGGTTAAAAAGTGTCGTGTAGTATCAAACCCGAACACATAACTAAAAACTGCATCAAAATCGGACTAGTGGTTTTGGAGAAAAATGGCAACATGGATTTGCAAAAACAATGTTTGCTGCAGCGCACCCTGGTGGGTTAGTCACCGTAACACCTATCTAAGAACATGCACCAATCAAACCCTAACCCACAACTGAAAACTGTATCAAAATTGGACTAGCAGTTTTGGAGAAAAATGCCAACATGAATTTGCACAAACAAACACCCTCTCACACCAAACGCATATACCGTTTCCGTTCCGTCGTGGGTAAAAAAGGAAGATAAAAACGTCACTCTCCTGATTTTAAGATATATCATGACCCTGGACCCAAGATTTGTTGATTGAGTAACAAAACAAATTAATAATAAGTGTTACATACTGGTACAAAAAAATGGTACTTACTATCGTAAATCAAGATTGTTTACTAGGGATCTAGATGGCACCACTTTCGGTGAGTGTTTCGAGATATTTTGGCTTTATGTTAGCCACCTCATTGTAGTGAAACGTCAGATCAATAGATATTGACTTCCATAAAGTCCGGTTGGAAGCGGCTTGCATCCAGCGCGTTCCTGCGGTCTTTATGAGGTCGTCTGTCCACCTTGTGGGTGGACGTCCTGCACTGCGCTTGCGGGTCCGTGGTCTCCACTCCAGAACTTTGCAGCCCCATCGGCCATCAGTTCTGCGTACTATGTGCCTTGCACACTACCACTCCAACTTGCTAATCCGTTGGACTATGTCGGTTACTTTGGTTCGTCTACAGATCTCCTCATTTCTCATAGTCCTCTCCATACATCGTTGTGCTACTTTGAGCTTATCAAGAAGTACCATAGTCAGAGACCACAAGTCATCATCATCATTATTCATTCATTCATCATCATATAATTAGTGTTTTTGACATTTTGTTTTTTTTTTAATTTGAGTCGGTAGTTGTCTTGTAACTTTTATGTTATAAATAAAACATTTGTATTTGTATGGCACTTACTATTGCGCGGTAGCACGACCGCCTGCGAGTCTTCCACGGTGCAGTCGTGCATGTTGCCGTGGAACATGTAGCGGATGGTGAGGTGTTTAGTCTCGCCCACGCACGGGTCGTAGAATCCAGGCAGCTCAGACTGTGTACATGTAAATGTATCATTAATATAATAAAATAATGTACTATATATGTATATTAATAATCTGACACCCCTGTTGGTTCATTGGTAGTATGTCTGCTCCAAGAGCTGAAGGGCGGGGGTTCGATACCCACCCAGGACAAGCATTTTGTAATATAAACAAATGTTTATTCTGTGTCTGGGTGTACCTACTGTATGTATTTACAAAAAAATGTATTTTTTCAGTTATCTGTCTTCCATAGCCCAAGCTTAGCTTAGTTTGGGGTCAGATGGCGCTGTGTGTGATATTTTTTATTTTCAAAAATATTTTTATTTTGACTTTTTTAAATTTTATAATATATTTTACTAGAATATATGTCTATGTTATACTTATATGTTAACTAGAATACATTCTTAGCTTATTTTTCATCCAATCATTTTCTGTGTTTCTTTTCATTCTAAGGCAAGAGATTGCTTTTAGAGAAAAGGTTCGAAAATTTTCCCATTAGCTTTTAAGTTTATATTGTATTACATATACAGTTTTTAGTGTAAACAATAAAGTTTACATATCTATCCATGACGCTAGCCAGAAATCGTCAATGGAGATATATAATTTAGATTTTAGCTTTACTGCTACTCATTTGATACTTCAGCCACCAGTACTTTTAATGAACGACACTGGCAAATGCTCGATGTGCAATGCTATGGTCATCTCAAGTGGAAAAAACATAAAAACAGTAGGTACTGAAAACAACAATAATTTGAAGGGGTGTACCTTGGTAGCATCAAGTAGCTCAAGCCGCGAGTCTTTGACGAGACATTGCAGCGGCACTGTGACATCGATCACTTCTGAGTAGAGGGTTGGGGACTCCGGGGTCGCGGCGTCTCCCACGACCTCCTCCGGAAGGTCATGGCTTGAAGCATCTGGAACATGCATTAAACAATAAATGATGCAATATGTGTCATGTGTTTTTTTTTTTGAAAAAAAAAGCCTTTAGCCTTTGCCAGTGTCAAGTGTTTCATATTTTCAAGTTTCAAAGATTAAATAAATTGTGTTACCCGCTACATGTTTTTGGGATAAAAATAACCTATGTGTTACTCCAGGGTCTCGGCTACATCCATCTCAAATTTTATCCAAGTCCGTTCAGTAGTTTTTGCGTGAAAGAGTAACGAACACCCATCCGAACTTTCACATTTATAATATTCATCATCATCATCATCCACAGCCTTCTTTATCCCACTGCTGGGTATAGGCCTCTCTCTTTGCATGCCATCTGCCTCGGTCCTGTGCCAATCTGGTCCAGGTTCGACCCGCGACGGTGACGATATCGTCGACCCATCTTGCGGCTGGACGACCGACGCTCCGCTTCCCTTGCCTAGGCCACCACTCTGTTGGAACCTTACTCCACCTGTCATCACTTCGCCTAGCAACGTGTCCTGCCCATTTATATTATTAATTATAATTTATAATATTAGTGAGATTTTATCTCATTTTATTGGAAAAAAAACAGCCTATGTTTTAATGCAGTTATTAGGGTATAAACATTTCTAATTTCATTCAAATCCGTTACAAGCCTTACAGCAGAAAGTAGCAACAAGTATCAGCTTTGATAAGTACCAGATATTAAGACTACAAATTCGTCCACATATTTTGAATGAAATAAATGAATTAAAAATTACGTTGCAGCAGTTCTTTAAAATGTTACTTAAGAAAAACAAAATGCTATTTCCATTCATGTGAGAATAGCCGATTTTTATCTAATCATCTTCACAACCACTTATCTTCTTATCACTTGTTAAGATAAAGATAATAATTTAGTAGCATAAAAACATGAATGGATTTTTATCAGGGTCTGTAAAAGGTACTCAGTTGATGCTCACAATTATGTTACAACTCAAACTTCTACATCTAAAGTTTCAATATAATTAAATAAAACCGGCCAAGTGCGAGTGGGACTCGCGCACGAAGGGTTCCGTCCGTTCCGAACGAAGGGGACCGTTGTATGGGTATTTGTTATTATAGCGGCAATAGAAATACATCTGTGAAAATTTCAACTGTCTAGCTATCACCGTTCTTGAGATATAGCCTGGTGACAGACGGACGGACAGCGAAGTCACAGTAATAGGGTCCCGTTTTTACCCTTAGGGTACGGAACCCTAAAAAAACACAAATTAAAATTTACAAATATAAAACCTCCACAACAATAAGGCCACATATCTAACTTCCAATACATAAGGTGCTGCTTATGTATTGTAAGTATTTACAATAAAATATAATATACTATCAGTTGTCTAGCTGTCATAGTATAAGACTTCAAGTCAATCAATCAAAGATCAAGTATAATAAGCCTAAGTCAAAGTCACACAAAGCAAGTCAGGATCGCGTCCGGTCAAGCAAAAGTAGCAATTTTAGTCAAAACTTTGACAGAGCTTGGAACCATATTTTCCCTGACTCTTGAATGTTCATAATTCATCACATTTTTACTAAAGTGCCACTATTTTTATGCGAAAAAACACAAATTTGGGAATTGGGAATTCTTTCTATAGTACCTACATACCTGGAGGCAATTTTCCATACATGGCCTTCGTAATAATTAAGCCTTTCTTAATTTCCTCATCGGACCGGATGCGACTGAAAGTTGCTTTCATCAGCTCAACTGTAGCCCGCGCTTGTCGCTGCATCTCTTGCAACCTGTAAATAGTTAAATTCTAATCTGTAAATGTCTGTAAAAACCGAGATTTAAGAGCTGATGTCATTGGTGAGCCTAAATCCCATAGCTTCCTCTGGCTTGGACATATTTTGCTGATTTTTAGATGAATACCCTAATGTCAGCAACCATCATGGTTTTGTTGTGCTTAATCTATCTGAATATTAGATCGATAACAGTTTTTTTTATAATAGGCTTGCGTTTGACCGCTATCTCACCTGATATTAAGCGAAGATGCGGTCAACGATGGAGCACGCTTGTCTAGAAGAAACCGATTCACTCGCGACTTAAAGGTACCCAGACTGTATTCATCGGGGTACACCCACTCGGGCAGCAGATTCCAATGTCTAACGGTACGTATGAAGAAGTTCGAATCAAACTGCTAGCTAGTTAACAACTGTACTCGAAATTTCGGGTAAATACACAAGACGCACCGTTCAAAGTTAGCTTCCATAGATCGCCGCTTCTGTCGTTCCTCACGATCTTTCACGATGGGGTCGAGGATGACTTTCTTAAGCAGCAGCCAAGAGACGACTGGCACCACCGTTGCGTAGAATACAGGGGAAGGCATCACATCCTCGCAGAGGTGGATCGGGACTACGATGGTTTGAGTGGCGCATGTCCATCTGATTAACAAATTACATTAGAATTAAAATCTGCAATTCTGCTATGTTTATCAAAGCTTACAAGCAATGCGTGCTGTACTCTCCTACAAAACTGAAAAATAGCCTTTGAAATAATTGAATCATACATTTTGTGTAACACATAAACATATCAATAGACATATTTTAGTTGTCGAACCAGATTGCAAACCAGAAAATTTTGTAGCTTCTGTAGCAGTGGTTTGTAGCGATGATAGCTCAGTAAGTTAGAATGCTGAAGGGTGTGGATTCAAACCTCAACAATGAGCTCGAGCTGCCGGTGAAGAAAAACATCGTGAGGAAACCTTAGCATGGTGGTAGGGTACTTTATAAATACTCAGCTGGCTAGCTACCACCTTCAAGTTGAAAATCTGCATTAAGGATATAACTGTTACTTTTTTTTTTTATGTAAAAAATAATGAGACGAACGAGACGCTCTCCTGATGGTAAGAGATAACGCCTGTCCATGACCATTGCAGCGATACACAGAACTCTGAGTAATAAAACAAAGTTCAGGGCATCGCTGCTTTGGCGCTCATTACTTTGGAGACTTTCGATGGTTAGTCTCAACAGCCCAGTAATTTCGCTAGCTGCAGTACCCATCAAACCGGAACACAGTAATGTTTACACACTACTGCTTAGCGGTAGAATAACTGGTACTGCGGTGGTACCTACCTAGACGACCTCCTGCTAAGGAGATCTACCACCAAGTAAAAAAATCCCTGTAATTTCGCTAGCTGACCTACAAACCTGAACACAGTAATGACTACACACTGCTTGGCAGAATAACTGGTACTGCGGTGGTACCTACCTAGATGACCTGCTAAGGTAATCTACCGCCAAGTATTCCCCTATATACCCACCCACCACCAGTACCACGACATATGTCTTAAGGTGTTAGTTTGCAGTATAGTGTGAATCATAAAGAGTGAACACTTCATACAGATGCTTCGAGGAGAAGTGACACAGAAACAATAAGGATATTTTACGAAATCCATCATGTATTCCTAATACTTAACTCACTTAAGCTTTAAAATCACCCCGCTAGGTATGCCAACCATGACGGCTGCTGAAACACTATTGCTTTGAGACACCTTTTTCTCAGCACCATATTCAGCGACTGCACCGAAAGAACCATACCTGGAATATAGATAAACTATTATGTACAAGACAAGTACATTAATAAAAGATCAGATATATTATATACAAGATGTAGTCTTACTACCCTGAACATCCCCCCACTACCACTAAAAAATGTGAGTAAATATTAAAAGTTTAGACGGATCTTTGTTACTCTTTCACACAAAAACTACAGAACGGATTTGGATTAAATTTGGTATGGAGGTAGCTAAGACCCACAGGCTACTTTTTATCCCGAAAACATGTAGCGGGTAACATCGCGGGGCGCAGTTATACTTCATAATTATGGATTTTTATACTGGATATTTTCCATAACATTTTTTTTTAAATTGTACTTAGTGTGATTAGTGGAATATTTTTAATGCTTTCACAATCGCAAACTTGCTAAACTGGAGGTACAGTAGCAAAGCAAAATATATTTCTTCCAGCCAGGTAGTCATTCAATAAACTCAATTGCATATACATGCCATGATAAACTGCCAGTGCCACATGTTAATAACGCTCAGTTCTGTTGTTGTTGTTGTTGTTGCAGTTGTGTTTCAAAACTCGATTTATTATACCGGTTCTTATGTCCATGTCTATTAATTACTTCGCATCTAAACCATGAAACGGAATTTGATACGGTTTTCACTGTCATTCAGATATTTTTTCAAAGTAAGTTTGTATTTACAGACCCCATAAACATTTAAATTGATAGCAATCATTTTGAATATTATAGGTTTGCTTGAAATCAATTAAACCCAATATCATCTTTACATGGTGGATGTTCCACTTGTACGCACAAAGTGTTTTTGATTCGACATTTTTTATTCGCACAGCGAGGTTATGGAACTCTCTGCCGGTGTCTGTGTTCTCTGTTAGGTAAGCGCGATCCAATTATAAATAAATAAAAATAACAATATGACATACTGTTATAACAGTTGCGCAATTGCAAAAAAAACCTTATCAGAAAAATCGCTTTTTAACATTACATACGGAATCAATTAATATGTTCTTTAAAGGATGGTAGATTAGCCAGCGATTTAAAATGAGTCAGCTTGTGAGTTTTACCACCTATGCAGCACAAACTGTAAATTTTTCTGAGATAAAGATAAAGAAAGTATCCATGTCAAATGACCTCCAAATTTGTAGAGCTGTTTTTTAGCATATACGTATAAGTCCATGTTTGACCCTTAACCTCAGCCTGTGAGTAAGTGACAATGTGAATAATGATGAATATATTTCAACTGCAACATAGCCTAAACAAATACACATACACTAACTCCGCATACAATGAGTTTAAAGGTCATTGTAAATTTAAATCAAGACAACCAACATAGCTCACAATGAATATGTGAATGAATAGATGACATCAATAATAGTAAATATTAAAAAATGGAGGTATTCACAAATCATTTACTTTTAGACTTTATTTTAAAATCCATAATTTCCTGAACAGGAATCAAACATGGGGCTACTGCCTAAAGAAAGGGTGCCAGCATTTATTTATAAGAGTTGTCATTTATAAAATTGTCTTACTTTAAAGCGAGCCTGAGTTTCATATCATAGTGTGGCAGCTTCCACATAATGTTGTAGGATATGAAAGAGTGTGGGTTGCCGATTTGTACAGCAGTGTTGGTGTGGAACCGCTCCGAGTCTCGCACATAAACGGTGCTCATTGAAGAGCCTCCCTGGCCTCCCGCGCGGTATGTCAGGTATCCCACGGAATGGGCATCCAGTTGAAGAGCCATAGCTATAAATAGTAAACAAAAAATTCAATGCACAGATTTCCAAAACCAAAGGTTTCAGTGTAGATATTAAAATTCAGAACACAATTAGCAGCCAAACCCAAAACTCAAAGTTTAACATTCTCATACAAGACTCATTTTATAATTAATGAAGGTCTCTATGAATTCTTTCTTTTCACACAACTTATTTTATGGAGAATACACTTACTGGAAACAAAACTTGGTGACATTCCTCGTGGAGAAAATTGCAACACGGTCCCACAGTTTAGGAACATCACACGAGATATAGTGCGGAAAAACTTTAATCCAACCAGGGGACCATTACCGATCCCACACTCCATCTCTGTCCATCCTTTCTCAGAATTGAGATAGCGATTTGTAAGGTTCACTGACCCTTGACCTGAAAATGAAATAAGGCTATTTTTTTATTTTGACAACTTGTTTTAATGGTGAAAATTAAATGGGTAGAAGGCTGAAAATGTACACTTTATAAAATGTGAAAAAATGATACAAAATGATCCCAGTGTGTACTTCCCACAACATGTATTTCTCAAAAAGCCCACTTTTTATGATAGGTACTACTCAAAATTTTAAAAAGCTCACTAACATGCATACAACATAATGTCAGAGTACATCTTGCCACCTGCTAAATATGGCTTGTTCATATTGGCACAAAAAGGAAGGCAAATTAAAACTAACCTATCCCATTTTGTGTGGAAATGTTTCCAGATACTGTCATGGTGTTTCTGAGTGTGACAGGAGCATCAATGGACTGCTGAATATTCATTCCAGAAACTTCAATGGAGGGTATAGGTGAAGGATCATCACTGAAACAGTCAAAACAATGAGCTTATAGCTAAGAGATTAAAATGTACTGCCTTAATTCTACCATGTCATTTTGTAGCCAAGATAGCTTTATAATGGTCTTAACAATGGAGTACAGCAGGGCACAAGGGCATAAATCAGAACAGATCAGAAATTAATTTTGGTTGTCTATTCAGTAAATAGAAAACTTTGTTAACCTTATAGATAATTACATAGTTAAGCCAAAGCTGAACATTACTTACAGATCATATTCATCTTGATAACTTGTAAACAAATCTGTGGCATTGACAGTTAAAGTTATTGTGCCTCTAGGGTTAGCACTTTGTTGTAGCCTTCTTTCTTCTCTCTCCCTTTTTAGCCTGTAAAAAAAAGTCATGTTACCTCTTTTGCCAGATGATTATATTCAGTGTTATATAGTTGGTGCATAGTACCAGCCTTAGTATAAAATAATAATTTTGGATTTGAGACAATCCCACAACTTATTTATGTATACATATTTCTACCCTTGGGAATTTGAAAACAGTTTTAAATAGGTATGCCTGTATTGTAACAGGGGTCCAAAAAGACTAGTTACACCATTAGTTGCATTAGTACTTATTTTCTAATTTTACCTTTCATATTCTTCTCTTATCTCTCTTGGGGTGCGTGTACGGAATATTATTTCCCATCCTTCCACTGTCAAGCCTCTCTTTCCTACAACACAGAAAAAAGTTCTGTTACACAATAAATCATTAGCACCAAAAATAACATTTTCAGACGTAATAAACATTGTACATCTGATATGCACTACCGTCTCACAATTAGATTGCACATTTTTGTTGTGTTATACTCACAAAGATGTAGACAGTTCTTTTAAAGTTGCCAATACCAATGAAACATGCCAATGAATGCAATCCTGAATTCACTGTTTTGCTTTATAAGAACACTTACCGAGAGTATCATATATAGCTCTTTTATGTGAATCAGATAGAACCTCATAGGCTTCTTTGACTTTGTTAAATATTTGTTCAGCCCACTTCTGCTTAGTTTCGTCTGTGCTGTGCTTGTCAGGGTGGAACATGCGAGAGAAACGTCGGTATGCGCTGTTTATTTCTTCTGGTGTCGCCTGTTTACAATAAAGTATACTTAGTATTTAGAACATAAAATAATGACTGGTGCAATATAGACTACTGCAAAGTTATTAGACAGACTATAAACAAACGTGGGCCATACGACGATAGAATAACAGTGAAAGAAGTATAACATAGTACTACAACTATACGAATCTGTTAGAAGCTACTGCATTAATACCTGTATACTGTGCTCGATTGAGAATACTATTGACAATATTGACGACACGGAATTATCTACAAGCTATAGGAGTGATGGCCGATCGCATCTTTTATAACCTACAAAAATGAAACGAAGGAAACATTGCGTGTCTTTACAAAATGAAGCTGATGAATAAATAGCCAAGAACATCCTATAGAGAAAAGGTCTATTTATTGGTTACATAATAATGATAAAAGCTAAAATAAGCAAGCCGACAGTAAACATATGTGATGCAACATTTACCGTTTTGGACACATTTAGTAGCTGATAATAATTTTCTTCCATCAAAATATTGTCCGACTCTTCTTCCATTTTGTATCAAAAAATAATTTTGTTTTCCAAAAAACTATCAACAGTAAAAATATCTCGGCAGAATCATTTAGTGAAATTAAAAATGGATAGCCGCAATGTCAGATGAATGACAGCGAGTCAGCGAACGACCTGACATGCCAGTGATGCCAGTGTAAGTACAGACTAAAGCTTTTTTGCTTTTTTAAAAAGCTTAAGGTGCTGTGAAATATCTTGTACAAGCATAAAAATAGTTGTAGCTCTGCTTCCTGCGCTGTAAGTTATAATGTTTAAATTCTCACCGAAAACTAACATTTAAATGACGAACATAAGTATTTATTCTGTGTATAGGTCTTATAAAATGTATTAGAGTAAGTATTTACAAAAAAAGGATTAATTTTTTTATGGCTTTGCTTGGTTCTAGATACTAAAATTGGGTGAAAACATCGTTCAATATTTTTTGTTACTGATATTCTAAATTTTAGAAATCTCTGTAAAATTTTACACAACCCAAAAATCTCATTGTTGCCGGCTTCGGTTGTCGTTGTGAAATATGACACTTGATTTGACATACAATTTGATACAACATTGCTTTTATTTATTTTTTATAATTCTGTGGTGGCGAAGCGAGCTGTCTCGCGATCAAATGAAGATCTTAAAAACGGGTACTACCTACTTTCTTAATTATTAATCTTGCAGTTTTAGTGTGCTGTAAGCCGTTATTAATTTAAATGCAGTTGTTTATCCATATACCGCTTAAATGGTTTTTATTGTGCCACGCCTGTAGGAACTGTGTTCAGCAGCGTAATAGAAACAAGGTAAAAATCATATAATCATATCTCTAAATAAAAATAAACTATTTAATCTAACTGTAAAAAAATCCTGTTTGTTACTATCATAATTTCAATCGGCGTGATATTGAACAGGTGCTGAATGTAAGTTCGCCACAATACCTTTAGGTACGGCTTGTAAGGTAGTGGAAATGCGTGTAGGCGGGCGGCGTTATTATGGAAAAACCACGTAAATCCAAGGTTCGAGCAGTATTTGGCTAGTTCACAAACTACCTCGTAGCTTTAAATAGCTTGTAAGTAATATCTTGCGCTACGTTATGTGTGATCGCCGCAACTATCAACATATCTCTGCCGGGCTTTCTCTTGAAAAGAAAATAAATTATGCATTCACACATTGCTCATGTGAAAGTCTGCTAGAAATGATCAAAATTCTTTAGCAATAACACATCACACGACTATCTGATTCTGTAAATGTATAATTACACATTTCATTATTTCATTGCATATGTAACTATCACATAAATTAGTACTTGTATAAAAAATAAAAGACATAAAATCCTTTCACACTAAATATTCTGACTAAATCATTAGTACTGCCATACTGTACCAATATATCATTTAAAAGTTAAATTAAGCAATTTTTTTTTGCTTAGTTTATTGCAGTGATAGTTTTATCTTGTAAAAGTAGTATCATCTTTGAAAAACATCTTACAGGTGTTCACATTACTACTTTCATTTGGTAATAGATCTCCTTAGCAGGAAGTTATTGTGGCTAATATCATCTTAGTACCAGATGTTCATCATTCAAGCATTAATGTGTGAACATTATTGTGTTCGGATTTGAATGGTACAACTAATGAAATTACAGGGGTATTAAAAATTGTATTGATACTGACCATCAACATAATATGGTTCAGGTATGGTAAATTGCCCCACTAACTGGATCAGGTCTAAATGCATAAGCAGCCTTAGGGGCATCTATTTCCTATAGTATCATAGGCACATTCAAAATGTTTTGGAGCTCTGTTATTTTGATAAACTTGTGTATTCAATATTTGTTTAAAAATGCAGTTTTGTGCTCTTTGGATTAAGATAAAGATTATTTACCTGTTTTTAGATGATCATTATGTTAGAAGCACTGGCTGAGCCCCACAATTGTATATGGGGCGTTCTACTTTTCTACCGACAATCTGAGTGATAAATTTTTAGATTTCAAAAAAAAATAAAAGTGTAATTCTTCAAAAAAATGTATTTTTACATTATTGTCCAGTTATCGAAGATTTCAGATATGTATAGTGCATCGAAGTTTTGTTATTTACTTTTTATTTATTTTAAGTTTTATCGGAATAGTTGGAAAAAATAAACACCTCTGTCACAAACTAATATATTTATTAATTATTATGTCAAATCAAATTTACAGTTTTTTTAACTTGGCATAACTAGAATACAAGCATTTATTATTATCGAACACGATTTATCCCAATTCTTGTTACAAATATAATATAAAAAATGACATTTAATACCACTCTGTCACATTTTTGCTCATTAAGACAACAAACTTTGAAATATTTTGCAAATAATTGAAATAAACATAGCTGAAATTCTGTTACTACCTTTTATGGTCAATATATAATAATATAATACGTTATTTTAGTGTATATGTTTTCAATAAACTGAACATATGCTGCTTTAATGCTTAATTACAAGGGGGACAAAATTGTGCTAGAGTATGACAGAATGGTAGATATTAATAGGCCAACATTTAAACTTAATCCTTTAAGGTTTTGAAAGTTTTTAAAAAGGATAACAAAACATAAGGCTTCTCTTACAATGCTACATAAGATATTATTTCTTGGTATAATCATTATTTGGTGCACGTAAAATCAGACTAATCTTTTCTTTTCTCTTATTCGACTTTTCAAATACTTCTATAACACGCCTTCCTCTTTTAACCGTAATCATTTTTATCAAGTTTTCAAACATCACATCTGATACATCTGATTTTACTAATTTAAATATTTTGTCAGTGTCAACAACAGTTTTATAAAATATCACCTGAACATCTCCATCTGCATCCACACAACTTTTTTCAACTCCTAAGTAGGTGTACTCCACTTAGTTTCTACTGGGTACTTTTACTGACATAATACCATTTTTTATTAATAATGGGTCTCCAGATAGGTCACATGAAGCACCTGGTTTTATGTGCACAGGTTTTTTCTGATTAACGAGAGGCTGAAGAGGCTGATCATCTTCTGAAGTAGTAATACTACTTCAGAAGATGAAGATGATACAATGTTATACAACAGTCTCATAAAATCTCTTTGTAGGAGCTCTAATTATTATGTTGTTTATTTATATCAGCCAATGGTTCTTTTTAATCTGAGGTTGGGCTTAACTACCTACCTAGCTTTACTTTTATAAAGAGCAACTTAATAAAAATAAAGCTAGCAAATAATATTTGTTGTGCAGCATTTTTTTATTACCAAAGTCTCTTGAAACAGTTGAAGTTTTAGTCCCGAACGGTTAATTGTTGTGTCTTGTAGGAAAGGATAGGATTGTTTTGGAGCAGTGTTTCATTTTGTTTTTGTTTTTAATGTTTTTGTAATGTTCCTTAATGGCATTTGTCAAAATACTATATGTATTTTCTTTTTTCTTCTTTATTCGGCGCTTTTAAATTTATCTTAATTTTTTGGTTTGGGTATATTATGTAATAAGCTGTCTTCTTTAATTTTTTTGGCGATGAAGTCTTTCCTTGTATTTTCGTATTTTTCTATAATTAATTTTACATGGCCTTGAAGTTTCATATTTTGCCTATAAATTTTCGATCTGTCTCGGCTAACTCTTTCTCTTCCCCTTGCTCTAGCAGCGGATGAGGTTGGAGTTAGTGAACGAGATCTAGGAATTAAAGGAGTAACCTGGGGTTTGAAGGAACAGGTGTGGAAGTCGAGTATTCATTAGAACGTTCTGCAAAGCTTTCTGTTGTTCTCTTTTTGTTTCTAACTTGCCATTTTATTTTCATTTGTCTGTGTACTCTTGGTGTCAGATCTTTGACTAGCTTTTTGCAAGCATGGTATCTTTCTAAGTCTTATCATTTCACTTCTACGACTTTTTCAGGGTCCTGTTTCCTTTTTTCACGACAACGTCACTGCTTTTCCGTCGCAGATAACGCTATTATTTAATTACCCTGATGATAATACCTTAAATGAATAAAATAATTGATAATGTAATATATAGAATACAAAAGATATCAATTAACTATTGTGAAAATCAATTACGGCAAAGTTTCTGACAAAAAATACCACTCCGTCACGAGCTATACTACTCCCGTCACAGCTATTTTGTGACAGAGGTGCCTCGTGACAGAGGTGTAAAATAACAGTGTTCGAGGATTTCAACGTTCATAAAATTACAAATTGTTCGTAAAAGTGAGTAAATATGACAGATATACTGGGAAATAATAATATTACGTAAATAAATGGGAATTACAATAATATTTTAAAGTAGTAACTTACGTGACAGAGCGGTCGCCGAATAAACACACGCACCTCTAGTTCACTACCAGCGGGCGCCTAACTCGGCTCGCTCCAGGGTGGGGTCTCAAGGCTTAAAGCCGAGAGGAGAAGGAAACCGTGCTGTTGTTTAGTGTTGAAGATCAAACAGCTAAGGCGTGTTTTTTGTTTTGCGAAATGCGTGACGGAAGATAGCAAGAAAAAACATATGCAGCCGTACCCAAGGATAAAATATTTTTTTGCTTAATAGTATGAACCTTTACGTTTATTATATTTTTATTAATCTAAAGACAATATTTCAGCATTTCAATAAATAATTTTATATTATAGGGTCCTATATGATTTTTTTAAGCGACATCATTTTGTAACATTAGGCAGCGTAAAGGGACACGCTTTATTTGTATGTAAAACACCTCTGTCACACGTTTCGAATACTATGTCACAATAATTTTGTAAAAAGCAAAAACAATAAAAACGGGATTTTAGTGTTATTATAATGACTATATGGTCCAAAAAATCTTGTGACAATAAAATTTGAGAAACTGCAATTTAGGACGGATACAGATTTTTTTTTCCTGAGGAGACACGTCATTGTCGGTAGAAAAGTAGAACGCCCCATATATGATATGTCCAAATCGGTTTCAGAACAGTTTTGTATAAGAACAGCTTGTCAATTGAAAGTTTTGAGTTATGTCCCATAAGCCAGTAAAGACCTTTATATTTTAAGTTGATATCATCCCGTCTTAATTAATATTGCCTAAAACAAATATTAAAAAACAAGTACTTGCCCACCTATCATACAAAATTATTTCCACTCATAAAAATTCTAGCTCGGCTACTTTCATGTCCGAGGAAATTTTTTTTTTTTGTATTGCATGGTAGGCTTGAGTGTTGCAGTCTACCACAATCTTACCTGTTAGTTGATGAGTTTATTAATATACCTATAGTTACAAATATACCTATATGAATGAAAATATTATTTTTTATTTAAATTCATAAATATTTGATATTCAGATTTTATTTTAAGTTTTTATAATTTAATAGTGTTGCAATATCTCCTCTCTGTTCTGAGTCGGTGACATGTTTTCCATTATTGGTTGTCTGGAAAAGATTATTTTTTGTACATTTTTTTTCTGGTGTGTAAAGAGTTTCAATCTATCCATGGGCATATCAGCATTCACTGCTTAAATGAATATTCCCAAAAATATAAGTGTATGGTAAATTCTACTTAAAATACTCATTAAGTAGTCTGTCCTATACCCTGATAGGAGGGGCGGGGGGTCATATGGAAATAAAACACATGTGGTCTGTCCTGGCATTGCCCATAAACACATACAATCATACATGTAAGTATTACTAGCAAATGCCTCACGGTTTCACCCGCATAGTTTCCGTTCCCAAGGGAATACAGTGATTAAAAGTAGTGTAGCGTAGCTTCCTAATGGTGAAAGATTTTTTAAATCGGGGCAGTAGTTTCGGATCCCGTTCAATACAAACAATCAAATCTTTCCTCTTTACAATAGTAGTATAAATAAACGGTCCGGAAGACTAAATGACAGTGCAAACTTATTTAGTTAAATCTGTTGTGTAGTTTTAAAGAACTAAAGGAATATAACTATTTAAATTACATTGGTATGATCAGTAAACTGTATTCAGCAAATAGTGTATGAGTGTATTTTTATTCAAGTCATTAATAGTTTAAAAAAAGCTTTATTACAGTATATATGTGTACTTAAGAGTGCTACTTTTGTTTCAGGTTTAATAAAAGTGCATCAAAATGCCATCAACCCATTTGAACTTGAAGGAAGATGATGTAGTCCGTTTGGCTCTAGATTTTCTCCATAATCGAGACCTGCACATCACTCAGCTATCCCTAGAGCGTGAAACTGGAGTTATCAATGGCAATTACTCAGATGATGTACTGTATCTCAGACAACTCATTCTCGATGGACAATGGGATGATGTACTGGAGTTTATTCAACCCCTTAGTGCACTCAAAGCATTCGAAGTGAACAAATTCAACTATGCAATACTACGACACAAATATATAGAGCTTCTATGCATCAAGTCTGAAATTAAAGCTCACAATAATGTCGAAAATATTGTCGACGAAGTAGTTAAAGTACTCAGTGATCTCGAAAAAATAGCACCTTCTAAAGATGAATACTCGAATTTATGTTTATTGTTAACTTTACCTAGTATCACTGACCATGTGCAGTTTAAAAAATGGAATCCGAGTAATGCTCGCGTCCAGTGTTTCAGGGAAGTGTACCCGCTAGTAGAACAATTCTTACCATACGAAAAAAAATCAAGCGGCACTTTGTCCAAGTGCGCGAAAAATGATCGACTAATGCAATTACTTATAAAAGGAATACTCTACGAATCGTGCGTCAATTACTGCCAAGCTAAAGCCACGGGATCTAAAGAAGCTCAATCTAACGAAGTAAACTTCTCAAGGCTCCTGGATGGCTCCGGGTTTGACGAGTCCGACTTGAGTTTGCTGTCGTGGCTGCAGTCAATACCGGCGGAAACTTTCAGCGTGCCGTTCGAACAAAGAATGCTTAACGTGGATGTTGAGAAACTGGAACGTCCATCGCTGCACACGTCATGGACTGAACACATGCTAGTGACGCCCATTAAGCCGCGAACATTCCCTCACGTTGCGATGCCGTTCAGGAGGCCGAGATCGGCTGCGGACGCTATGACGCGGTCGCTGCGGCCGTTGCCGGACGGCGCGCCGAGGCATCCTGCCGTCATGGCCCTCTCCGCCTTAGACTATGGGCCGTCGTCCTCATGTTTTGCCGGTTTCCATCTCACGGGCATCAAGGGAAGCAAGTTGATGAATACGTCCGTAGATCGACTGTTCGAGAATAAAAATGGCGAGAGTATGTTTAATGGCTTGAATGAATTAAAATCGATCGACGAGTCGAAAAATACCGAGACGCCAAGTAGCATAGGCGCGTCGACGGCTACTACGCCGGAACACCGCGGGAATGACTTCTCCGCGTCGTCATTGTCGAACGCCGCGGTGTCCACTACGGTTTCGGGTTCCGAGCGCGCCCCACCGCCGCCCGAACCCGCGATGGTGCACAACCCCGACGGAGACTTTAGACGAGATCTGAAAGAGTATCAGATACAAAAACAACGCGAGTGCGACGATTATCTAAGAAATCTTTGCTCTTCAGATCTGAGGCAGCAGAAAACGTAAGTAGTATCTACTGAATGCTTAATGTTATGTTATTGAAAACCTTGCATTGAAGTAATTTTATACTTAATTATTTTCAGAATGGAGCCTATGCCTGAGGCTGCATCAGTTTCTCCGTCTGTCGTCAAGTCTGAGCCGCTGTCGCAATCAATGGCTCGGGAGCACCTGCATTTTGCAAGGTATAATGTAACACCTTCATGTAGCTACAAACTTAATATTTATTGGGATATTACAATCATAGTTTTTTTTAATGTAAAAAGTAATGAGACAGACGAGACGCTCTCCTGATGGTAAGAGATAACGCCTGTCCATGACCATTGCAGCGATACACAGAACTTCGAGTAACAAAACAAAGTCCAGGGCATCACTGCTTTGACGCTCATTACTTTGAGACTTTAGATGGTTAGTCTCAACAGCCCAGTAATTTTGCTAGCTACAGTACCCTTCGAACCAGAACAGTAATGTTTACACACTACTGCTTAGCGGCAGAATAACTGGTACTACGGTGGTACCTACCTAGACAACCTCCTGCTAAGGAGATCTACCACCAAGTATAGTTCACATATAGGTATTCTCTTATTACATTCACCGTTTTTCACATTATTATTTAATTTTAACCGACAAAGTATCTAGTGTGCATCCATGAAAATCAAACAACAGTTAGGTACTGTGAGTATTTTCTAATGCACTCATACCTATTTTCTTCGGTAGAACGAGCATGCAATTTCTTGTGAATGTTGTCTAGTTATTTGGCATAATGTAGTTTATTATCATATCATTATTTATGTAAGAGTGATCCACATCACACTGTCTCCGAGCCAGACTGCCCCGATTGTAATTTTACATCGGAGAGGCCTATTCCAAAAGTATGCAATAGATAATTTTTGTAGATTGCAATGCTGGCTTAACTTGGATCATTCTTTAGTGGACCTATTTTTTTTTTTTTTTTTAATGATTGACAGTCTACGTTTTTGACCACAGCTCACCTGATGTTAAGTGAAGATGTGGTCGAAGATGGTAAAGCACACCTAGCCTGGAATGGAACTGGCTCTCAAGTGAGGCTGCCGGAACACACCGTTAGATGCTTGGCGGCAGAAAAATGGACTTGATTTAAATCTTTGACTTTTTACTTACTGCCATACTGCTGCTGTGTTGTCTCATTTTACCACCTGGAACTCAATGCCGCAATATAATACAATCACTACTATTGAAATTAGTTGTGTAACCAGGCCACACCCATTCTTTGTGATGGGCTGTGATAAGAAAAATGAAATAGTGACTAGATAAATTTGAAAACAATAGTATTTTACTCTTCGGAGAACACCAACTTCTGTAAACAGAACCACATGCTCTTTGGATTTGGACCGATTGCATCTAAACGTTTTTTCTAGACTAACTAGACGTTAAATTACCCTTATGAAAGCACTTATGGTTGTTGTCATGGACTGGAATCTAAGTATGCCGAGTAAGTGTATACTATGTTCTGGTTTGTTAGCTGGAGTGTAAGGTACACTGCAGCTAGCAAAATTACAGGGCTATTGAGACTAACCATCCATCCTTATTTATTTTTTATTTTATTTTAATGTCTCAAAAAAAATACAGTGCCATAGACTTTGTTTTATTACTTATAGGTATCTATATAATGGTGATAGATATACAGCATGACTGGTGAGACACCAACGATACTCAAGGACATGATATTCGGCGATCATATTATACGAAGAAAGAAAATAACATTAAAAATAAATATTAACTCATTACTAGGTAAACTTAACCGAAAGTTATGTAAAACTTTCGGTTAATAAAAAATTATGCAACGCATAGACACGGCGCGGGTGCACGAGCTGGACGTTGTGAGGACGCTCGCGCTGACGACGGGCGGGCGGGACAAGGACAAACTTGTCGCGTGATCAAAACATCGTTAGCAGCGTCGAGAGTGTATCCACGCTTCATTTATTTGTAGGGAAATTTGGCCAAAAATGAAGTACCTAATTTTATTACGTAATTAGAACTACGATCGAGTGCCGAGTACTCTCCTTCAGTATTGTAGGTGTCTCACCAGTCATGCTGTATAATAGTGTTCCATTCGTCTTATTAGTTGATATGTATAATTGTGTACAATTTTACATATTTACATTGTGAATTTATTTTGTTTTGTTCATTGGTCAGTGCTGCAGTCAATTACTCTGCAGCGCTGATTTTCATCAGCGCTGCAGAGTAATTCCCAGAACAATTGCTGAGCACTGACCTTTTTTTTTCTTTCTAATGCACTAGTCCCTGCAGCGATCATACTCTTACTGTCATTGAAAATTTGTTAAGTCTGTATGTTAATTTATAGCTTTTTATTTGTGTGTTTTGTCTGTAGTTATTCATTGTTGTGTTTAGTGTCTTATACAAATAAAATAATGTTATTCTTTCTTTATTACTTTTACATAAACATATAACAGTGGAATTATTTTATAAAGTCATATTTTTCTTGTATTACAGAAGAAATGAACTGAACGAGAGGCCTGCTATGGGAGATCTCACTACTGTAAGTTTTTCTATGAACCAAGCGGTGCGTGAGTGTGGCTAATTGCTTCTGAGCTTGTAGATAATTGGTTGCAGTAGACTGAGCTTCAAACTGGCTGGTTGGTATCCTTAGTCTTAATTAAGTATTGGATATCATTAAACCAATCTAATGTAGTTAACCTCATCAATGAACAATGTATTCCCGGATTTGATCCGTTGTAAATTTTAACATAACATATTTTGCACATTTTTTATCAGATTTTAGTTTACTTACACTGATCAACTTTAATTTAGTTGAATCAGTTATATCACCTGCCGTCAAGCACCTAACGGTGTGTTTCGGTTGCCTTACTTGAGAGACAGTTCTATTCCAGGCTAGGTGTGCTTTACCATCTTCGATAACACCGTCACTTAACATCAGGTGTGCTATGGAAACACCAAGCTAGTCAAAAACCTTCAGAAATTATTTGGCTTACTTTATAATCATGGAGCACTCATTACTTCGGATTTTAACAAACAATCAAGTTAATTGCATCTTCTCTAAAATATCAGTAGATGAACGAATACAGTTATAAGTTATTTGTTAAAAAAAAAAGCGATTTATCAATAACTAGCGGACGCCTCGCGGTTTCACCCGCGTAGTTCCCGTTCCCGTGGGAATACAGGGATAAAAAGTAGCCAATGTCATCCCCGGGTGACATAGGATAGTGTAGCGTCCCAACGGGGTAAGATTTTTTGAAATCGGTCCAGTAGTTACGGAGCCTATTCAATACAAACAAACAAATCTTTACTCTTTATAATAGTATAGATATGTAAAAAACTCGAATGAAACAGTTTGAGATGCCATTTTCATTGTATGAACTGCTACAAAATGAAATGCGCTGTTCATGTAGATATTTTACAATTTATACAATTAGGGTGTATTCAAGTAGCGACTGAATCTGTTTCTTCTATGCAAGCGTGCTCCATCGAAGACCGCATCCTTGCCAGACATAAAATAAGATGGCAATAAATAAATAAATAAATAAATAAAATAAATAAATATCATAGGACATTACACACAGCGCCATCTGACCCCAAACTAAGCAGAGCTTGTGCTATGGAAGACAGATAACTGATAGAATACTTAAATACTTTTTTTTTTTTGTAAATACATACTTATAATACATACAGTACACCCAGACACAGAACAAACATCGATGTTAGTCACATAAATGTTAGTCCTGAGTGGGAATCGAACCCACGCCCTTCAGCTCTCGAAGCAGACACACTACCAATGAACCAACAGGGCTGTCAATACAAATAGTTTATTGTTAACACTAAAAGTTACAGGTCATTTTTCCATTCATATTTAAAAATGCAAGACCTGCTAAAATATCAATATTAATGTGGATACGCCAATGGGCGTATACCAAGCATGCCTAAACCTTATAATATGGCACAAACAATGCTAAATGTCAATGAGGACAGATTGCAATAAAAAATAAAAATAACCGTAAAATATTGAAATCATAACATAGGTATTAGGTATGTCAATATAATAATATATTATGTCAAATTTAAAATATGTCAATATGATTGAGTGTAAATAAAATAATTATAATTACTTACTAGTAATTCAATAATCTCTTATTTTTAAATAATCGTCAAAGTCATAAAACAAGGTCTCTTGAAGCCAAGATCTTAGCTTGCTTCCGAAGCACGCGATGGAAGGTGCATCCCGAATGGAAGCAGTTACGCGGTTGTAGATCGCGGGCCTCAGAATCTATATCGAACTCTCCGACTTGACAAGCCGATGCAACGTTAGCCAATGGGTATAAAAAGAGTTTAACTTTTATATATTATATTTACAATACAAGCTATGTGCCAAATAATATTCAAACTGTGATCTAATTCAGGTAAATAATGAGTAAGGTATATAAATATTTAAGTTGTACGATGTGTACACGAATTTATGTGTTGAGGCGAACATCCGGCTAGCTAAGCCGACGTGATTAAATCAAATTAATTATCATCTTAAGAATATATGCAGGAATTAAGTCAACGGTTCGTAGCATTAATGAAATTTAATATATCAGTTATTAGGCGGTAAAAGCCTGACCAAATAATTTTATTAAAGGTCATATAGTCTGATTGTCCTGTTAGCTCATTTTGGTAGATATTTTCTTCAAGAGCTGTAGGGTGTGGGTTCGGTTCCCACCAGAACAAACATTTGTGTGACGAGAAATGTTTGTTCTGTGTCTCAGTGTTCTGTACTTCTGTATGTATTTATAAAAAAAAGATGATTTAAGTATTCTATCAGTTATTTGGTTCTATAGTAAAAGCTGTGCTTAGTTTAGGGCTAGATGACGCTGTGTTAAAAAAACCGTACATAATTATGTATAATTACATAATTATACGCATCTTTTTTCCTCCTGTTCCAAAAGCTAATATTTTAATCTACACTAATATTATAAAGATTAGTATTTTTGTAAAGAATAAATTCAAAAACTACTGGACCGATTTTAAAAAATTCTTTCACCATTATAATGCTACATAATAAGCTATATTAATTTATTTCCAGTAAAAATTAGAGATCCCTACTAAAACTTCAATAATGTAACCCAAGGTGTAAAAACAATTTTGCTACAAAATGTCTTTGATTGCATGCGCTGCGGAAACTATTGATGATAGAATAAAACAATGTTCTATAATATTTAAGAACATAATAATGTGTACAAAAACTTTGCGATACCATACGTCTAACTATTGTAGTTATGCCACTATAACAAACCGAGTATGACATCGTAAATGTGCAACCAGAATTTTTGTTTACCTACTTCATAATGCCAAAGTTATTACTAGTCAAAATTTTCGCAAGTCCTGCCTAAAATTTTGGACATAGTCATCAGCACTAATTTACTACAAAAGAATACCGGTTACCAATACATTGTCATAATTATTGCAATAACATTTTCTTTCTCTATCGCACTATCGCGACCGAGGCCTCCCGATCCAGTTGCACGAGCCACGTGGTTTATGAATGAAATTGCGACGAACTAGGTTTAAATGCCTACGGTTAGAATAATAACCAAGAATCACCTTTTTTTGTATAACTTTTTGACATCGATTTTTCAGGTTTTTTTTATAGAAGAGTTCAGTTATGGCAGTAGATTTCGTCTTTTTTTTCTAGTTATTAAATATAGTAGTGTATAGGTAAACTTACCATACGGTGTACCATCCGTTTCTGTCGCACTGTTTATTTCATTGTCATTTTCTTGTGCTTACTAGTGCTTTCAAACACTTTTGAAACAAATGCTCAACTTTTGCATTTCGTTTATGGATATATACTAAATATCTAGAACCGTCTACAGTAAGTAAAAGTTCATGTATCAAATTCGTCATGGCTGTCAAACACTTCTTCATACTCAGCAACGAGCTCAATGACAATTTATTGGAAAAAATAATATGCACAGTTTATTTACGCATTTTCCAAATATACATTTGTTGTAAAAGCAGCGTAGTACATAAAAGCACTCGAGATCTGTCACATGAGTGTAGGGGAAGTTAATATTTCCATGTGAAAACATTACGTCATTTGCTCAACGTTGGTGTTCTAAAGAGTCCTGATTTACAATTTGTTAATCATCAACACATAATTAACAGATAAGACCTTAACATGAATCTAGGCAACCTTGAACTGCAATGGGAAGTTTAAATTAATGTTTTGTTAGCACTGATATCTGTATAAAATAATGTTAGTGGTTAGCATCGTCCGGCAGCCTCAATTGATAGCCAGTTATATTCCAGACGAGGTGTATTTACCATATGGCGACCACACTATCAACTGAAAAAAAATTAGACATGTAATTTTTATTTTTATAACTTACCTATAGGCTTGCGTTTGACCACCATCTCGCCTGATGTTAAACGAAGATGCGGTCTACGATGGCGCACGCCTGTATAGAAGAAATTGATTCACTCGCGACTTGACGGTACCCAGATTGTATTTATCGGGAACACCCACTCGGACAGCAAATTCCAATGTCTAGCGGTTATGAACGCCAAAGCAGCGAGTATCGCTGCAATGGTTATGGGCATTCGTTTACTCTTACCGTCGGGAGAGCGTCCCGTTCGTCTCATTACTATTATATTAAAAAAACGATTCATCCGTTCTCATATTATGAGCCTATGAACATAATTTTGTTTTATTCATTGAAATCAATTTATAAATAAAAATCTTACCAACACTCCTTGTCAATCTTTTTCAGTTTTTATTTAGTATCCGATCCTGATCCTTGTAAAGCCACCCTACTTGTTTCGCCGTCAGCTTAGTTCATATGCAAGGCTTACAGTGTAAGAGGTTTAACTAGAACTCCTTGATAGAGGTGGCACTGCGCCAATTTGTTCATTTATTTCTTGCTTATTAATTACCTGCGTATTGTGATGACCTTCAAATGAACTAGACTGGATAATTTTACGCCCACATTTGAAAACTATTAAACGAATTCTTGTTAATCTTGTCAAGATTCTAAAACGCGTCGTTTTGTCAAGCTTTAGGTTTTTTATGGTCATCATTGGTAAATATGCACAGTCGATGTAGCTAGCGCTTTGCCTACGTTTTATGTAATTGGGACGCTGATTAACCTCGTCGATTAACGATCGTCTGAAATAGTTACATCGTTAATTAACATTATATATTTGTAGTGAGGATAGCTCAGTGGTTAGATCTCGGATGGCACGCCGAAAGGCGTGGGTTCAAACCCCATCAGTAAGTATCAATTGCCGGTGAAGGAAAACATTGTGAGAAAACAATAACAAGTAATTTCGACGACACTGAGACTTAAACTATATTTAGAATTGATGTTAAAAAGTCTTAAACCCTTACTGCGCATCATTATTTTGTATTGTCCTAGAACGATATCCTGTCGAGAAAATACCTGGAAATAGAGTTCGAAGTCACCCATTGTTATTATTATCGTAATAGATTAATTTAAACAATATTTTATGAGTTTAAATAATAATATTTAAATTTTGTGTATTTTGATGATCCTGGTCCTGAACTTTCTAGTTCGATATCTTAGCAACGGTGATCTGTAGATGAAACATTTTCGATTTCGTTTTATCTCGACGGAGACTCGAGACAGGTATTGCAAAAGAACAAAATTGAACTCTTTTTTTTCAAGATGGCGGAGAATGCACATAATTTGTTCTAACAAAGATTATGCAACAGTCATATTGTAATAATTGTTTTATATTTTTAGGAATAAAAGCATGTTTGAAATGTCTCACATATAAAATCTCTATTCTGAATTTATCTTAAAGCTGTTACAAATAAGTAATACACATTGCTTATTCTCTCATTTTCACATTAATATTTACTATAAAGTAATGAGCGCCAAAGCAGCGATGCCCTGGACTTAGTTTTGTTACTCAAACTTCTGTGTATCGCTGTTATAATAATAATACTTTATTGATACACCACAAATATACATTACAAATTAATAATTTTTTTTTTTTTTTCCTTCTAATGATGTATCTTTCTGTTGATAGATACCTCATTGTTATTACAATCTAGCCTAGTTGAGACTAATAAGTAATTTTAATATAACTTAAATTACTAAGTAGAGTATATTCTAAGAATGCGTCCATCGACACTTTTCTTACTGTCTCTATTAAGGGGAAGACACTTTGTTCATGTGTTCTATAATACGCTCACTCATTACTAACTTAATACACTAACTCAAAAGGTTTTGTCCTTTTTAGTCTTCTTACTATATCCGTGTTGTCGAGGAGCTGGATAGTCTCGACATTCACATGTTGGTGAAGTCTATTTTCATGAGCTTCAGCGTATTTTTTAATGATGGTTGCGACCATGTCCACTTTGAGGTCCCGATGGAGGTCGACGTTTCTTATGTACTAAGGTGCGTTCAGTATCCCTCTGAGTACTTTGTTCTGGAATCTTTGTATCATCTGTGTATTGCTTTGTTTGGTACAGCCCCATAGCTGAATACCATAAGTCCATATTGGCATGAGGACTTGTTTATACAAGAGTAGTTTGTTGTGCACTGATAACGAAGAGTGTTTTCCAAGTAACCAGTACATTTTCTTGTAGCGAAGCTCTAACTCTTCGCGTTTCTTTTTGACTAGAGCCTTCCAGCGAAGCTTTATGTCTAGTGTCATACCTAATAGTCCGGGTGGCAGCGTTGCATTTTAGGTAGTGATTTTACGCCGATCCATTGCTATCTAGTTCGATAGATCTCGAATAACTGATAAGTAAACCGAGCGTCAGCTGGCGCACCCGCGGTGGGTGTAGGTATGAGAGGTCATGGAAGTTGTAAAAAAAAAATTTAAAAAAGTAATAATACGCCGGCTGAAACCCATTTTCATGAATAGTTGACATCATACTGAGTTAAAAAATAGTCGTCAGCTGCGTGGAGGAGGGGTGTGGATTATGCGTCAGCCGATCGCATGAACTTGTAAAAAATCGCGTAAAAAAAAAGTCATAGTACGCCGGATGAAACTTAAACTAGCTGATTGTTTATACAATTTAAAGTACGAAAACAGCAATCAGCTGCGTCAGTAGCGGTGGAAAGACCGTCAGCCGTTTCAGCCGGCGTACTATTACTTTTTTTTAAATTTTTTTTCACAACTTCCACGACCTCCTACTCCCAAACCCACCGCTACCTGGGCAGCTGACGTTCGGTTTACTTATTAGCCATATGAGATCTACTATCAGTATCAATATCAGCCGGCTTACTATGACTTTTGTATTTGCAACGCTGCCACCCGGACTATAAATATTTGGCTGTATTTTCGTATGGTAAATTAATAAATGAGTAGGTAAGTTATTATACAATGAAATTAAATGTGCTAGGGGAGTGTTAACACCCGAAAAATAAATTCTGAATCTCGTCCCCGCCCGTCTAATTACTTTTACATAAAAAATCAATTTCTCTCTTGATTAGTTCTTTTAAGTTTCATTCTTAGTAAAGGTTACGCTACAGATGTTTACCTACGTAATTTCGTCGCGGTATTGTTTAGCTATCGATTATTGGCGTAACGGTTAGCATGTCTAATTAAAGAAACCGTGTAGTCGCCAACTTATTATTAGTATCTGAACAATAAAATAAAATTATATACCAAACGTAACCCAAAGATAAGGTCCCATTTTATTAATTTAACAAATTGCGTAAACACGCGCCGACTACTTACTGTGTTTTTTTTATGTAATATGTAATGAGACAGACGAGACGCTCTCCTGATGGTAAGAGATAACGCCTGTCCATGACCATTGCAGCGGATACACAGAACTTTGAGTAACAAAACAAAGTCCAGGGCATCACTGCTTTGGCGCTCATTACGTTAGAGACTTTCGATGGTTAGTCTCAACAGCCCAGTAATTTCGCTAGCTACAGTACCCTTCAAACCGGAACACAGTAATGTTTACACACTACTGCTTAGCGGCAGAATAACTGGTACTGCGGTGGTACCTACCTAGACGACCTCCTGCTAAGAAAATCTACCACCAAGTATGGTATGCGTGGGGGATTTGTTTTATTTTATAAAAGTACTTATTACAATACATATATATATTATTATAATGTTATAACAAGTTAAAGGTATCAGTTTTGTTTTAATTGTCGCGTTTTATACGACCTTCGTGTGTACTTGGCTGTCGCCCACTATTTATCCTCGTCTATTAATGATGATTCTTTCAATTATACGGAGTAGTATTATTTACCTCTTTGTCACCTGTGTGTGTTTATATACATGTAATTGTAGGAGGGCGCGATTATCACGAGTCTGTTTGCGCGCGCGCATGCCTGCATGAGTCACCCGCAAGCGTCGTGCGCATATCGCAGTCCGAACGGCCCAGTCGCGTCGCGGCATACTTAGGAGACATACATGTCATTTTATTCACGTATTAATTCGCGTTACGATCGACGAGCTTTCTCGAAAATATTCTTGACATAAGTTGTGAATTAAAATCATTCTGAGATCGGGTCGTGTCAAAGTGGGACAATGACTGCCGTGAAAAAAGCGCACGCGATGCGCCAGTTGGACTCTATGTTTAACAACATGAGCCTGGAAGGGGAGGGCCGGCGATCGCCGCTCGTCACCTCCACCATCGAGCACGACCCTCGGTGCGACGTCCACGGCCGCTGCACTACTCCTTATCGGTCCTCGCTATACCTCCACAGCAGAGAGTCTACGCCCGGTCACTGTAGGGATGTCGCCTCTCCCACGAACGGGCTCATCATCAGGTCCGTATATCGGTTATTAATACTTTACTTTCATTGTCCGTGTTTCGATTATTCTGACCGACATTATTATGAAACAGGCGAAGGGATTCGAGTCGATTCTCTGCTTCACCGGCGCGTGAGCTGGAGCACCCTTCGACGTTCCCGAGCATACTTCGACGCGATCGGCAAAGCCCCTCCGTGACACCTCCCCGTCGCGAAACCCCCAGCCCCACACAGAGATACAACACTAAGAGACACTCGATGGGCTCATTCCCAAATCTCAGTCGCGCTAACATCGTTAACTATAACAGGAGAGACTCTACAGCTAGTAATGGCGTAAGAGAAATGAAAAGAGATTACGTCGGTTCCATGAGTTCACTTCCTAGGAAGACTTCCAGAGAATACATCGGCTCCATGCAATCTCTGTCTAGGAAGAGTTCTATCGATACTAAGAAGTCGTCGACGGATTCCCTAGATTTCTGGCACGCTTCCTGGGATGCGGAAAAAAATGATTTGGTATCTTCGTTGGCGCATGACGACAGATTAACATATGGACATAAGGTAATTATATTAAACAAAGCTGGTTCAGTACCGCTGATGGGCAATATTTCCTTTAGGTCGATTAACACAGTGATGCATATATACAAGGCGAGTTGCGTCATTTGTTCTCACGTATGTGTAGCATAATACCATGCCTCACTACGTAATATACCTTTTACGTTGATCGAACAGTACTCCTATTCATTGCCAACAAATACAACGATAGGTACATTGTTTTCATTATTTAAGAAAAATTCTAAGTGTACTAAAAACTTCGAGGAGTAAAAAGTTTATTCCATTGTTGGAATTTAATCTCAATCCCGTTACGAGTATATCACGGCTTCAGAGAGCGTGAAACTTGCATTAACCAACTTATTAAATTTAGTTTTTGTTGTTTCGATTAGTTTTTAACTTCTGTTAGATTCTTCATTATGACCACGTTTGGCTCAATGTTTTTGCAGAACGTGTTACAAAAGAACGTAATTCTCGGTTTGTCATATAGTTATAATATTACAATTGTGATATTATCTACGATTGACGTCAAATAACCTATAAATGTGATTAATGTGTTTTCATTGTGTACGCCATTAATTTCGGTTTAGCGATTTGTTCGTCCGTGCTGGTTCCCGCCAATATTATTGAGATTTTTAGTTACATTTATGTCAGTCAGACCTGATTTGAGAAGGTCTATTTAAGTCAAAACATACGCGTGTGCTGCAGATATATGCTAGAAGATAAATTGCTCTTGTTCGATACCGATCCTAAGTCAATGTTTACCCAAACTATCCCTTCCATTTCATCAGCAGGTACCTATTATTTTAATCCAAAATCTACCTGGGAAAACGAAACTATTAGTGATAATTGCTTTCAATTACCAACGAACGATGTCAAAATTTTACTTTGGAAGGCTCGTCGAAATGGTTGAAAATATGTATGTTGTATTAGCTGACGAATTTTTTATATATATAAAACTAACTTAACTAAAGCAATCGTAGGCTTCGCACACGTCATTTTAGAATCGATTTAGAAATTGGTGGATATCTAAATGTTACATCTGAGTTTGGTTTGCTGTACATGGTCCGGTACTAGGGCGAACCGCGACGGGTCCGAAGTGACCTACACGCCCATAAAAGGCCGCGACGCCGACCGCTGCCAGTCTCTCGGCAAATCATGATAATATTTACATTCTATTTCGCGGGCAGCTGCAATATTTGCACCGTGTGCTAAACGAGCTAAAGTGAGCTGTTTGTGTCATTTGCATAGATCACGGTAGCTTATTATTCCTCGAGTATTGATTGGCTATTTCTATAAAGATAACTTTCTAGATTCGTCGATTCTGTACTGTTTCAAGTAATCAAAGCTTTAAAATATTTGCTACGTTATTTCTTTGTATGCATGTTTTTATATACTATTGTTGTTTTTACACTTCTTGCGTATTCCTAATACGAGAATCTCCATTGTGTCATTTTTATAGATTTTAGCGTTATCTATATACGAGTATGTGTCGTTAATAATTGATTAAGGCACCTTTTAATTCTGGCCTGCGAATGTCCCCTTTCAAATTGTTTTATGACGCTGAGTCGCTGTGCTGTATGTATGATGTCAAATCCAAGAAGATAAAATAATACAAACACAGATTGATATGAACTCTGTAAGCATTATTGCGTTGATGAATCCCAATTGATATGTAACTGTATACACTCGTAAATAATCAATTGCAGTCGAGACAAGACGGGCGGTTAATCAGCCAATTATTTTCAATTGATTGCGAGCCAAAGACAGTATACCCGATGATTCAGTAGGTACAAGCTGTGTGTATCGGTAAATTGTGTCAATGTTTACTTCCATATGTTGTCGAGAATTTTTGGCGTAAACTCTGACTCACCATGAAGTCATGCTTGGTGTTTATGTAACACTTCGCATTGTATCGACGATAGCAATTTTCTCAACAGAAATGTTAATAAAAAGGAAAAGAAACGCAATAGTTTTGATATAGATCTAGGTTATCTATTGTCGCTTAAGCATTGCTGTGTTCCGGTTTGAAGGGTACTGCTAGGTACAGCTAGCGAAATTACTGGGCTGTTGATATTAACTCTATCAAAAGTCTCAAAGTAATGAGCGCCAAAGCAGCGATGCCCTGGACTTTGTTTTGTTACTTAAAGTTCTGTGTATCGCTGCGATGGTCATGGACAGGCGTTATCTCTTACCATCAGGAGAGCATCACGTTCGTCTCATTACATTTTACATTTAAGAAAAAGATTAAAAGTTGCCAGCAGCTCTACTTCTAGTTTCTAAATACCTTTACGGCTGTTCATAGAAAATGTTTGAAACTACATATTAGTATTGAAAACAAAGATCTCAAAAGTAAGGATATGTCAATGAAGTATTTAAAAGGAAAAGGAAAACATCAAGTTTTTTATTTTGTAACACAAAAAAAAACAAACAAACAGAGGCAAATAAGGAACAGTTACAGAATAGAGACTCACCGCAGCACAATGCATCATTTGCATCGTGGCGTGGAAAATTAGCATCGTCTATAAAAGTTTCCACTAACTCATCATGTCAATCTTATTTCACCTACGAACAGCAATTAACGCTCATCGACGAAGTCAACTTGTGATGAAGTCTGAACTGGCCGCCTAACACGGGACACATGATCCCTTTCTACTCGTGGAAACTATGTAGATAGGCGAATCCATATTCTAGCTTTGTCACGTTTCATCGCATGGGAAAGTCTTTATCACGGCTTGCTCTAGGGACATTGGAAAGTAATCTAGTGTGTTTCTTTATTGTATCATAAAAATCATTATGGTCCAAAAAAAAACAATCTTAATTGCATTGATAGATATATAGATAACTCTTTATTGTTTACACCAAGATTACAAAACAGAAATAATAAAACAAGCAACACTCAAATTAAGTGCAACAATTAGTGATAATACATGAACTTTATACTAAGTAAATGATGACGTGATCCGAAAACACTTTGATCGACGCAACTGCAGAGCACTGTATACACCTTGTTCAGTGCTTTAAAAAATCAACGCTTTTTTTTTTAGAAGAATTTTGTAACAAGACAGCAAAACATTTTGTTTTTACGATCACAAAATACCGTTACGTATATTAAAATAAATCAAATATAGAGAAACACGTAAATTCGTTGGCCTATTATGGCCAACGTATTATTCAGGACTTAGTACGAGGCTAGTTAAATCCAATCAAATAAGCTCAACTATTCACTTCCTCGCGCCATCATCACAACGTAAGCTCTATGGTCAAAGAAAGTCTTTATGGTGTACTGCTACCAACTTATTGACGAAAAGAACAAATACCAGCGTCACGCCTTGGAGTTGATAGGCTGACGTGCTATGAGGTTAATCTAAGTGCTAAAGGCTAAATGTCGAACAAAGCCTTAGAATAGCATGTGTTTCTATTTTTTACCGAATACATTTTGGTGAATGTGCGCAAGAGCACTGTAACCTTATTCGGCCCTCTTCGTTTCACTATAAAACAAGTGGAACGGCACGTTATATTCAACCCCCGTACTCTGAGCTACTTATTGAGATTCCTGTTAGGCAGTCAGTAAAATTGCTGGAAATTATATCGTACGCCTGCGGAATAACGTTCGCAGTCTTATAGCTTGTTCGTGAGCGCGTAACAGATATCGGAATAAGAAGCTCAGAGTACAGAGGCTGTGTTTCGTGAACGTTCCCTATGTCCGGTGCATTGACAGCCCCGTTGGCTTATTGGTAGTATATCTGCCTTGAGAGCTGTAGGGCGTGGGTTCGTTCCCACTCAGGGCAAACATTTTGTGGATAAATAAATGTCTGTTCTGTGTCTGGGTGTTCTGTCTGTATCTAGCGGTTTTGGTTAAAGTTGAAATCTAAGTTTAAAAAAATGTATAGGTACGTTTGAGTAAAGTCCATTTGCCCTGTCCGTACGATGTGATGTATAAGTCATTGATAATAATGACAAATGAATTTCTGTAGCTAAGACAAAAGCGCAGAATAAATAATAGTAACTTTTGTATGTAAGTATAAGTTAACATTGTTATTAAGTATATCTATCCATGCGGAACAGGTTCGCCGATTTAATACACATTGTGTAATGAATCAATAGTTCTTTTGTTTATGTTGTACATAAACATCCAAGATATTAATTTATTCGTTTTCCATGCGTAGGCTTAAATTAAGATTGTGATGAGTTTCTTCTGACAGAAACTTGTTTATTATTGTGATCTGTATATGGACCAGCCTTGAGTTCCTTCGTAACTTATAAGGTGACTAATTAAATGTTTGAATTTTCCTACATTATTTCTAGACTTGCGTGGGTGAATACGTGAGCAATATTTGTATGATTTATACTGCTTTGTTGTGTACATTCCTGTGTCTTCACAGATAAATATACCTCGAAATCAAATATTGCGATGCTGCTTTCTGTTATGTTATCCCATATTTTTTTATTACTAGTGAGGCGTAAGAAAGAAGCGAAAGTGGCGTTGCGCGCGTGACGAATTAAACGCTATTTTCTAAAAATTGTGCTTGAAACCAACTCACATAAGAAACGGGTGTTGTAATTGGTCACTCGTGTGCTCTAAATGCGATTTCGTGATCGATATTCTTTTGAGTTACGTAAACTCCTTAATAAAATGGAATGTTCACATTTATTACTGTGGATTTCTTTCTTTTTTTTGAACACAGTTACGAAATGTTATGATTCTTTCATCTATATTTGCTATGTTTAGTGTATACAAACTTTGGAAATATCGCAAGAGTCGAGAAAGGAAGAATGGAAAGTGGAAATGCATTGTCGCATGCAAACGAATCCTTACGTTTCGATTCTACTCGTATAAGTAGTAGGTAGTAGCCCGGTGCGCGCGATGCACTACTACGTCGCGTGCATTCTCAACTGCGTACGTTATCTCTTGAAGAGTGTGAAATGTCTTACGACTCTAATGCGAGAGATATCTGTTGGCCGTACGTTTACGAGCAATATCCATGCTTGTTGAACGCATTGACCGCACATGTGCCACCCCTTTCACTTGTATTCGCATCCAACGGATCGAGCGGAACGCAAGCGTGCCTTTCTCTCTGTTCTCATCTCTTTCTAACGTATGCAACACTAATGGTGGTGGGCAAGCGCAGCTCGCCGCGCGCGCCAACAGTTGCGCAGCTCCCTCGACTATATCCGCACGGAGCCGCCACCGCCGCGCTCGGGTGCTCTATCGCGATCGGACATGAAGTCCAAACCGACACACTACCTCGACGCGCCGTACAGACCGTGGCCGCCGCTCTCTCGTCAGACACAGTCTAATTTTTATTTTCGCCCCCCGGATCCGATGGACTTGAGGAACTTCAAGACCGCCTCGTCGAAGGGCTCTACTTATTCGGATTTCTCCGGGATGAGTGCGTACAGCAATAAGTCCCGGGACTACTACTTCCTGTCGCCGAGCTATCGGTCGGCTGGAGCGCCGACGCCGAGTGGTCACATGGACGTGTACGCTGCGCGCGAACGACAGCGGCAGGCGCGGGTCTCGAACCCTTCCCCCTCGACTACGTGCCCCTGCAACCGCTCCCGGTCCCTCGAGGACGTGCGCGCCGAGGTTGTAACCGAGTGGGAAGACGACGACGAAAACGGAAACCGGATCGTCGCACCCGCCACCAAGTTCAACAGGACCTCTTACAAAGCCACCGCCTTCCAGAAACAAGGATATCTCGCACGTCACTCGATGGAAAACCTTGTCGACAAACCGCCACAATTATTACCACCCAAACGAATCTCCGCCTTTCAGGTAATTGAGTTAACTTTCTATTGCGGCGGCCGACTCATTCAGATGACTGTGATAAAACAGTTTGTAGTTAGTACGCCATTATATGGTATCCCATGGCTGACGAAGTTAATTTAAATACAGTATTAAGTCGACTGTTTCTAACACACTTTCTAATCACCTAATCAGTGTGATTACGGTGCAAAGCGAATTATCTTTGTATTGCTTAAGCGATTTTGTATACAGGTAGATGTGATACGCGTTGAATTAGGTTTGTCGATAATATAGTGTGGGAGAGCAAGCGTTGCACCAGAACTCGTTCAGCTCCAGTGAACCGCACCGTCCTGTCTCTACGTAACGGATGTTCAATGCTTGCTATATGTACGTTTCGTGTTAGTATTCCCAATAACTGCTTCTATAGAGAAATAACTACGCATGTCAATATACGAGCGGACTCTGAATATGAATTAACCTGACCTGACCCATGTCACAAGTGAAAACTTAACCCACATTGAATAGCTTCGTTTTGTCAATATATCATATTTCACTCACGACATATTGACGACAGATATAATTCTTTGGTATCGGTTTGTAAATAAATGCGAAATTATGATTTTAGGTAGGCACATTAATGTTTGGCTTAGCGATTGTATTATATTTTATTTTTGTTTTGTAATTTAGTTCTAGTTCATCCTTTATTGGTTTTCCATTTTATTACTTACTTTATTATTGATATTGCAAAAACAACGCAATATCAGAAGGAAAATAAGTAAAAGACGAAGACGTCGATATGACGATGTTCAAGGCGTTCTAATATGCGGAAGTGTAATCTTAATATCGTATTAAGGCCCTATATTCTGAAGTGCGAAAACACGTTTGTTACTGCAAGTGATTATCACTCTAATGTCAAATGAGATAGACTCCCATTTGGCATACAAAAACGATAGTTACGCAAGTTTGTGCATGTCAAACTTCGATTTACTTCATCATACATCTATAAAATGAAAAACATTGAACCCAATTTTGACAAACGTAGCCCTTAATTAAATAAAATTACTTATCTATTGCCATAACATTCCCATATTTTACAATAAAATCTCTTGCCGGTATCGAGATTTTTTTTTAAATTTATTATTAATCCATAATGCTAACGAGTCAACCGTTCTAAACTATGTTTCTACTTTTAGGTATGTTCTTGAAATAATTTTATTTATGTAATTTATATATTGAGGCTTCACATTGGCAACTACATTAATTAATATGAAAAATTATATTCAAATTTAAAGCTAAATAAGTTTCTATTTTAAGGAAGCATTACATGCAATTCATCTCAAATCTGGTATATAAACGATTTGAATATATGCGATTTTTGTTTACATAAAAAAAAAATTGCTAGAATTCAGATAATATCGCCTTAAATGAAATCTGCTCAAATGTTAAACAAGTATTAAATATGAAAACGTAGTTCGTGAATTTAAAATGAGAATCCCGCACGGACGACTTCGACAACCTCGCAAAAATATTTAGATGTTCATTAAAAATGTTTTTTTTGCGCACGTTCGGAACTTCAAGCACGAAGTAGGCTTACCCGACTCGCGTTTGGCTGGTTTTTGTACATTACAGCTAAAAAACTATCATGTTTTATTGTAACAAAAATAACTACAGAATTTATTTACCCTTTAGTATTTTTATCTCAGTAATATTATAAATGTGAAAGTTCGGATGTATGGATGGATGTTTGTTACTCTTTCAGGCAAAAACTACTGAACGGATTTGGATGAAATTTGGTATGGAGGTAGCTGAGATCCTAGATTAACACATAGGCTATTTTTTATCCCGATTTTTTTTATACACACAGCGCCATCTGCCCCCAAAATAAGCAGAGCTTGTGTGACGGAAGTCAGATAACTGGTAGAATACATAAATACTTTTTTTTTGTAAATACATACTTATAATAAATACAGGGCACAGAACAAACATTTGTTTATTCACAAAATGTTTGCCCTGACTGGGAATCGAACCCACGCCCTACAGCTCTCAAGGCAGATATACTACCAATGAGCCAACGGGGCTGTCATATGTAGCGGGTAACAACGCGAGGCGCAGTTAGTATTTCAAAAATGATTCACGATAAAGAAAAACGGCGTTGTTGACAGTATTAGAGTCCTATTGTGTTCAGGCATTCTCTAAGACTAAATAGGTGCATAATACAGAAATAAAGAGGTGATTTAAACATACCAGTAGAAATCAATACCTACTATAAAACAAAAATGTAAATTACGTAATCAGCTGATATTTTTGATGCGTTACCGGATTATATTGAGGAATTGATTGCATGCCTTGCCTATCTAAATTGCAAATATCTAAAGCCAATAAATAGTAACTAACGATAATACGATATTAGAATCGGAAACTGTCTAAAATTATGTAACACTACCGATTTCGTTTTCCGTGATTTCTTCTAGTAATGATTAACAGACGAATGTTTGGTAGGTTTGCACTGTTGAAGGTTTTACATAAATTAGAGCTTTTATAACTATAGTTATGTAAATAACCGTTACGTTGTGGTTTAGGTAGCTTTATCGTATTGCATGGCGGTCAAACCGAGCTTGACAAACATTAAAAAAAAGGGTTATAAGCTTCGGATGTGCTAAACCGAAAGGGGGTTATTGTACTCATAATTATGAACAATTTCCATTGCAAGTCTGAAATAGTAAAGAAAAACATTTGTTCAAAATTCCTTGTCCCTGGACCAAATAAATGAAGACTCAGATATTATTTATAATAATTAAACCTATAAAAAAATTATTACCTTTTTTTATTTGTAAACATACTTATAATACATACAGAATACCCTGACACAGAACAAACATTTGTTTATACCACAAACTGCTTGTCCTGGGTGGGAGTCGAACCCACGTCCTTCAGCTCTTGGATCAGACATACTACCAATGAACTAACAGGGCTGTCAATTAAGTAATAATAAAGCTATGTTAAGTATAATACGCACAAAAGGTCCAATGCCAAGAAATAAATGAATTAAAAAAATGTATAGCCTATGTCTGGGATGATGTAAGGATTCTAACGATACCTCATACATCCAAATCTGTGGTGGAACCAACTCATGAAAACATTACACTCTGTTTTTTGGGCAATCGTGTAAAAAATACGATGATTGTTCGTTACGATACCAGAGTTGTGCCCGTAGTAAAAATTGTTGAAAACGACACAGTGACCCCCTTTCAGCGTAGTATACCCTAAGCGTATAGCCCTGCCGTCTTTTTTTAAAACTAACGAGTATATAATTTGGTCCATTAAATGGCTTTTGAAATCGATGGTGAAATGTAATGTTTGCCCATCGGCAAACGACTGAGTAGCTAGATTAATATCGCAATCGCTTGATAAGAATATTTATGATAATAAACACCACGCACAAATCTATACTTAACGAGATATTAAACATAGAACAACAATTAATGACGTGTAATTCTGTAGGTTGATTTTAACATATTTTACGATCTAACGTTTCCTTTTAATCTTGTAGATGACGTGAACGCTAAAAAGACTGAGGGCCAGTTTGTTTGTGCTAAACAAACATACCGAATGTTTTTTTTTATATATAAAAATAATGAACGATGAACGAAACGCTCTCCTAATGGTGAGACAACGACCAACAAAAGAAAGAAAATGATTTTTTATATATATATAAACAAATAATAAATATCACAGGACATTACACACAGCGCCATCTTACCCCAAACTAAGCAAAGCTTGTACTATGGAAGTCGGGTAACTGATAGAATACTTAAATACTTTTTTCTATAAACCTTCCTCTTGAATTACTCTATCTAATCTAGTCTTGATGGAAATCGCATTCAAATCCGTTGCGTAGTTTAGAAGATACAGACTGCGGGAAGTGACTTTGTTTTACACTATGTAAAGAGTATGTTGTTCCGGGATGATAAGTATTATTTAAGTAAATCTTATAATAAAATAGCGCTATTATAGACTATTGCTTATTTGTTACTTACACGTTTCATTTCTCTCTGAACCTAATGCTAAAGTTAACGCGTACGAAATCGCGGGCGTAAGCTAGTGGCTAATAATAGCTCATAGTATAAATAGATAGATAAACGATCGGAAAGGTAATTACACAAATGTTACAGTACTGTAATCATACAATTCCCGTGACTTAGAAATGATTCAAAATTTTTAAACGCATGGCAACCCTGGTTTTCTTTTCATAAATTGTTAAGTCTTAAATTGTCACTCGATGGGGTTGGATTGCTGACATTGTACTTTCAGGCTCGGCGGGTGTTTGATTTGATTTGTTTAATGTTTGCAAATCAATGTATTTTTTATGAAAATTTCACAGTTATTTCGTTAACTCTCCTGTTAGTTACAGTAACAAGTACGAGTTATATAATTTCCTTATCGTTTACATAGGTATGTATGTTTAGGGTTGGCAATTTTTTTGTGACTATTTTCGTAACTATTTGCTTGTCGATATATAGGTGGCAAAAAGCTTACCTTACTAAGAAGTATGTTTCAAATAAGTATTTTACCAAGTATATTTGGTGGAAAGAGTCTAAAAGAAACCGTTTATTATATTAGAAACCGTTTATTATGTAAGAAAAAATTTATTACGATTGCAGGTGTGTAATTGACCTTATTTATTTGAACCGAACAAAATATCACAAGTGAAACTAGATTAGTGCCTTAACTAACTCTGTATCTAAAAATTAAATTGTTTTGACAACCCTAGATGTGTGCGTGTCATTAGCATATAACAGGTTCGTGTGTTTGCTTCCAGTGTACTAGTGGCCAATAACCACTTTGTAAAGGCTGGTTGCATCTCGTGGTTTCTTGAATTTTTTTCGTACTTCAACGTAAAAAATACATTTTGTGAATTGCTATTATTGTCTTTTTTATGATTGACAGACTAGGTATTTGACCACAGCTCACCTGATATTAAGTGAGGGTGTGGTCGAACATGGTAAACACACCTAGCCCGTAATGAAACTGGCTCTGAAGTGAGGCTGCCGGAACACCGTTAGGTGCTTGGCGGCAGATTTTTAACTTGAGGGTGGTAGCTAGTCAGCCGAGTACTAGAAAGTACCCTATATACCACCATGCTATGGTTTCCTCACGATGTTTTTAGCTAGTCAGCCGAGTACTAGAAAGTACCCTATATACCACCATGCTATGGTTTCCTCACGATGTTTTTAGCTAGTCAGCCGAGTACTAGAAAGTACCCTATATACCACCATGCTATGGTTTCCTCACGATGTTTTCCTTCACCGGAAGCTCAAGCTCATTGTTGGGGTATGAATCCACGTAGGCCTTATTTCGTAGATATATATATTTTCCCTAATTTGTTAGACTGGAAAGAGATGAATAAGTCCGTTTACGCATAACCGTAGCACTGATCTGAAACAAAGCCAATGTACTCGTAATTATGTAAAACTTTTGCAATGGGTGCAACCCTACAATCGCCTAAATAAAATCAGCTGTCTCAAAACAATTTTGTTGAAGGCCACTGACATTTTTCTATGGAACAACTGGTTTTTTTTTCTCGATTTCAGGGTTGACTCCATAGTGAAAGTTGTTCAAAATGTTGAGTGTCATACACTAAATCAATAACCTTGGACATGACTTGCTACAGTCAAAATTAATTCTATCCTCTTCTATATATATAATTGTATATAATAGAAGAAAACACCGTGACACGAGATTTTTATATATTATATATAAAAATCTCGTGTCACGGTGTTTGTGGTCGCACTCCTCCAAAACGGCTCGACCGATTTTTATGATTTTTTAAATGTATATTTGGTAGGTATGAGAATAGGCCGTGAAGTATATTTCATACCACTTGGTTTAAGGACAATTATTTAATCAACGTGGACGAAGTCACGGGCGTAATCTTGTAATAGGTATATAAGTGACTAGCGGACGCCTCGTGGCTTCACCCGCTTAGTTCCCGTTCCCGTGGGAATACAGGGATAAAAGGTAGCCTATGTCACCCGGGGATAGTGTAGCTTCCCAACGGTGAAATAATTTTTGAAATCGGTTCAGTAGTTTCGGAGCCTATTCAATACAAACAAACAATCAAATCTTTCCTCTTTATAATAGTATAGATAAAGAAATAGATCTTTCAATATGAAAATCACAACAAATTTATATATTTTGTTTGAACACACCATATGATTTTAGTTTTTATAAGCTCGAAATATTTACTTTGCTATTTTATGAAAAATATATTGTACTAGTCTTTCACTATAAAAACTTAAACATTTTAAATATTAAATGGTATTTATTTAAATTGAAACGTAAAATTAGTTTTCGAAAACTTTTACTCCATTATTGTTGTTAGTATTCGTATCTTAAGTTGATTAGCATAGAAGTTTGCTATAAGTTGTTTTTCTTCTAAAGCACGAATTCCACTTTCATTGCCACCAGCAGTTCAGTAATGCAAGTTTGCGTAATCCAACCAACTTCCAGTCAGTTGTTCTCGCGCACTTTCTAGAAACTTCGCGATGATTTGTTCATTTCGAAGAGACTGGTTTTTTTTATATACGACGATGAACAGTCATGATGTCATAATGCTCCGGTGTCACGATCATTCGTTTTCTAGTTATGACCATTTATGTCAATGTTATACGGTAGTGAGAATCGCTGCTTTTGTTTGAAATAGGGGTATTAAATTATAGTGGGTGTCAAAATAGTCAAAACAATTTTTACTAGGGTTCCCTAGAATATGTATGATAAATATACAATGTTACATACAAACAAGTAATATGTATTTATAATAATCTACACTAATTATAAAGAGGAAAGATTTGATTTTTTGTTTGTTTGTGTATATTGAATATGATCCGAAACTCCTGGACCGATTTCAAAAATTCTTTCACCGTTCGGAAGCCACACTATCCCCGGGTGACAAAGGATATTTATTTATTTTATCTATATGGTAAAACTTTTATATTCTAACGTTAAATTGGTTGAAATTTCTTGATTTTGTAGCTTTCATTGGAACATGCAAAATTGTAATGTAAATTATCACCTATATTGGGTGACAGCACCGGTCACCACTAAATATAAAATACTGATAACATCTGCTTCAATTCAATATCATATCCAGTCAACAAGTTAATCAGACATTGTATTTAAGCGTAACGTTTGATTTCTATAATATATCATAGTCAGTTTCAATTTGAAGGCTGCTGTAAACGAGCTGTGAGAGATGTCTCGAACTTTACGACTGTGACCGGGGGGTTATTTTATGAGTTTTATGTCTGTACGCTATCTGTACGTATTAGAAATGCCGGTGTGAATAACGCTTATCCAACTAATATTATAAATTTAAAGGTTTGCAAGTTTGCATGTTTGAAAGAAAGAAAGAAAATAATTTTATTTTGTAACATAGAACCCAATAAAAATAACAACAAATTTAATAGAGACAAACAGTTTGGATGTTTGTTACTCAATCACGCAAAAAAACAGGTGCACTAATTTAAATAAATTTGGCACACTGATAGTTTACCTGGATACATAAAGAATACATTTTATCCCAAAAATTATAGGTTCCAGTGGGATTATTAAAAAGCGAACTACAGGACGTATCCGATTAAAATTTGGTGTAGATGTGTTTTATGGAACACTAGCTGCGCCCCGCGGTGTTATCTTCTACATGTTTTTGGAATAAAAAGCCTATGTGTTAATCCAGGGTGTCGGCTACCTCCATACCAAATTTCGTTAAAATCCATTCAGTAGTATTTGCGTGAAAGAGTAACAAACATACATACATACACACTTTCGCGTTTATAATATTAGTAGGATTATTGCAGGATTAGATGTATCATTTTGTCTTATTTTTAGGTAACGAAATAGCGCATGTTTTATGACGGATGAAACTATGGCTTTTTTGGTACTAACACATGTTTAATATCTCTGTGAACCCAATTATAAAGTCAACGCGGACAAAGTAGCGGACGCAAGCTAGAGTGAAATAATAATATGTAAGAATATATGGTATTTGCAAGCTTTGCTTAGTTTGGGGTCAGATGGCGCTGTGTGTAATGTCCTGTGATATTTATTTATTTAATAATAATTTTATATTTTGTACACGACGCAATAATAAATTTCACTTGGTGGTAGATCTCCTTAGCAGACCATCTAGGTAGACATCAACGGCGTTCTTTATATTCTGCTGCCATGCTGCAAATCAGTAGTGGGTTTATTATTGTTTTCCAGTTGGAATGGAACTGCAGCAACATTGAATATCTCTTAATAATGAACATCGATGTCTTGCTCTCAAAGGTCTGTGTACTTACCTACTGCTGCAGTGATAAAGAATTTTTGTAGCGATGATAGCTCAGTGGTTAGCGCGGTAGGTTCGCATGCCGAAAGGCGTGGGTTCAAACCCCAACAATGAGCTTGAGCTGCCGGTGAAAGAAAACATCGTGAGGAAACCATAGCATGGTGGTAGGGTACTTTCTAGTACCCGGCTGGCTAGCTACCACCCTCAAGTTGAAAATCTGCCGCCAAGCATCTAACGGTGTTCCGGCAGCCTCACTTGAGAGCCAGTTCCATTCCAGGCTAGGTGTGCTTTACCATCTTCGATCACACCTTCACTTAACATCAGGTCAGCTGTGGTCAAACATCTAGCCTGTCAACCATTAAAAAAAAAAAAAAGAATAGACGTCATTCAAGAATGTATTAATGAAGTATCTTTGTATTCAAGAAAACGTTTTGTTCGTTGAGTAGGTACATTAAAATTAAATGAAATAAAAATCGGTAGTGCATTGTTACCGTTCCCGTGGGAATACAGGGATAAAAAGTAGCCTATGTCACCCGGGGATAGTGTTCCCAACTTCCCAACGATGAAAGAATGTTCGATATAGGTCCAGTAGTTTCGGAGCCTATTCAATACAAACAAATCTTTCCTTTTTATAATAGTACAGATTAACAAACTGGAAAATGAAATTAACTTAAATAGCATAATATAATTGTGAAAAAAAATGTCAGTTTTTAATTTAAATTTATCGTCAAGAAAGTCATTTATTTTATAGTATCCTTTGTCTATAAGAAAATTGAATAATTATAGAACTGGCCTTGAGCCTTTGACTCTATGAAAACGTAAGTAAGCAACTATTAGTATTAGCACTTAGGCTAAGTACATTTTCTTTGAATCGTACTTAAGTGCCGAGTATAAAATTGCAGTCGGATCATGATTATAGGGGGGACATTCCTATGCCGGCCAGTAGTGGCATTACGAATTTACGTATGTTCGATTTTTCCGGACATGCAAGTTGAACTGGGTTTTTTTTTCTCGGCCCTATTTATCAAAGAAGCAAATTAAAAAGTTTTTGTTAACACAATAACGGCTGTTCAGTAGTCACGTATCTCGCTCGACATTTATTATCCATCTTAGCTTTTAATTACTACGGCTACGGTGCACGTGAGACGCCAACTTATTTAATTTGTGTTGTTTTAGTTCCAGATGCTTTTACTAATTGTTTTGTATATTTACTTAACCTACCTAGATTTGCTTTGTTCGTACTTTGTACAGTAGTTAATGTTGGTACCTACCTAATTAAATATTTTTGACTGGCGTAGTGTGACACACATAAATATGTTTGTTATATAAATAAACAAATATCGTAGGACATCACACACAGCGCCATCTGACCCCAAACTAAGCAAAGTTTGTACTATGGAAGTCAGATAACTGACATAATATATAAACACTTTTTTTTTGTAAATAAGTTTTTTTGGTTTTTTTTTTATTCAAAATTGGTTTGCGTTTGACCACACTCTGCCTGATCTTAAGCAGTAGTGTAGTCTAAGATGGTACATACTTATAATAAATACAGAACACCCAGACACAGAACAAACATTTGTTTATACCACAAAATGTTTATCCTGGGTAAGCCACGCCGGGTTCGATTCCCTCTTGGAGCAGACATACTACCAATGAACCAACAGGGATGTCTATATCTATTTTAAAGTATATATTTACAAAAAAAAGTATGTATGTATCCTATTAGCTATCTGGTCCCCGTAGTATAAGCTTTGCTTAGTTTGGGGCTAGATGGCGCTGTGTGAAATGTCTTCCAATATTTATTATTCTTAGTATTATCATGGGTCGAGTCGAACGACACTTTAGGTTGTCGTGTCCGTTTGTTTATCCCAAACAAGTAAAATGGTAATAGAAGTGCCCTTTCCCAAACATCGCTTATGCCAGTCAGTTGTTACGAAAGTCATTTGAACGAAAGAAACGGCCATAAACATTTGGGAATTTCTTCGGTTTTGTGGCCTATACAAGTCACCTGTTACATTAAATTGTAATAATATAATTTTCTTTTCATCCCCCATCTCGGAAAGGGTATTTTTGCTCTTCGATATCTGAGTGCAAAAGTCGTTTTTATCCGCTAGAGGATAAAGTAAATTTGAATTTAGAACATCGTGTGCATTAAGTTTGTGAATTCAAAACATCATTAAACCTATTTACTTCTACCTGGTGCCGAATTTATCATACAATTTTTTTTTATTTGTTATCCGAACCTCCTTGGTGTAGGTTTTTTTTAATTTGCTTTGCACGCGCAATTTTCTTTTCACGTCATATTGTTAATGTAGTACTTAATACCTAAACTTAAATAAAAGTATCTTGTGGTTGTAAAAGATTTTTTTGCATTTAGTCATTTCTTCGCTGAGGTGGGATGAAAAGTTACGTGTTGCACTCGAGTGAAAATATTTTTCACCTCGTGCTCTTTTGATTCCCACGCTAACGCTCAGGATTCTAAATTTTGAATTTTTCAATTTTAGAATCCTTCGCTTGCTCGGTCATCAAAATTGAGCACGCCGTTAAAAAGCAACTTTGCACTCTTGTATAACAAATAACTATTTTATCAAAATTTAAAAGTGAAAGCATTATTCACAACATCCCACGAAAAAAATCATAAGTTTAATGAGAATTCTTTGGTTTGTCTAATAACAGCAGCCGTCAATTATTTACAGACGGCATGTTAACCCTGACATTAAGACTGGCTAGTCGGTCTATTACTTAGATATATAATTGTAATAATAGAAATCGAATGCAGTAAGTGTTATTTTAGATGTGATTGCGACATTGCTTCGTGTTTGATTGTTCGTTTATTTTTGTACATCGGTTTAATAAATGAAACGACGGGACATACAAACTGTTAATACTCGTATTACCAAACTAAGTAACCGAGCCTTCAGTTACAAAAGTATATACAAAAAAAAATATATATTACAATTTCTAATAATTTTAATTTCAATTTATTTTTAAACTGCTATTTGTTTTCGCACATACATGACATTACTTAAATCACACAGATATATAGGAATAAGGAAATTCGTACAGCTCGCAGCGAAATGCAATCTGGTGCCATCTTAGACCACACTACTGTTTAACATCAGGCAGAGTGTGGTCAAACGCGAACCTATTTTGAAAAAAAAAATGTTCATAGAGCGCCTAAGACAAGTAATGCCTAGTTTGGGGTCTGCTGCCATATCTATTAGCCTGTTACGTAAGGGTTTTTAGCAACACTTCCATGTATCTAGCTTTTTTTTTGTTTTTTCTGTGCCATAAATACACTTTTATGATGATTATTATAAATGTGCTGATTAAACATCAACAAATTTATGAAATCAATTTCATAAATATATTAGATGTTTTTTTTTGTGCGTTGTGTTACATCATTTCTCGATACCTGTAGTTTACACAGGATAACAAAACAGTGTTGGTTTGTGCGGTTGTGCGAAGGAAATCCTTTAGAAATCCCGGGACTCTATTTTTGAGGCATACGAATAATCGTTCGCATACGAATGTTGAATAACGTCGGCTTTTGAACGAAGATCGAAAATACGTTGTTTTTTTTTCAATATTCACATCATGCAACGCTTGGTCACAATCATGCAAATCTCAGTTGTTACAGTCGAAAGTTTGACAGAACTATAAACAAGCGAATAATTTGTAGCGATGATAGCTCAGTGGTTAGCGCGATCGGTTCACACGCTGAATGGCGTGGGTTCAATCCCCCAGCAATGAGCTTCAGCTAACGGTGAAGGCAAACATCGTGAGAAAACCATAGCGTGGTGGTAGGCTACTTTATAGTACTTGACTGGCTAGCTACCAAGAGAGAGAGAGAGAGAGAGAGAACTGGTTTGCACCCTCAAGATCAAAATCCGTTGCCAAGCACCTAACGGTGTATTCTGGCAGCTTCACTTGAGGGCCAGTTACTTCCAAGGCAAGGTGTGTTTACTATCTTTGACCACACCGTCACGTAACATCCGGTAAGCTGTGGTCAAACACCTAGCCTGCATGTCAATAATAATACTAAAAAAACAACTAAATTTTTATAAGCCGAGAGGATTGGACTAACACATTTATGCATTTGCCTGCGTTTACAAAATTTGTTTCGAAATCCTTGCTACAGTAAAACAGAAATAAACTAGATATTCGGTTCTCATATGTTCGTTTAGAAATGGTACGATTTGCTATATTTTTTAAACTGTCAAAGTTATTTAACGGTCTTTGTTTCGTGAAACGAAAGCGGTTTTAATATTTTTAAAATGTTCAAATTCGTAAAAACAGAATCGAATTCGATTTCACATTTATCGAGCGCGAATGTAAAGCTTTTACGTGCGTGCGTGCGATCCAAAAATAGAGGCCCTGTATTTAAACGCTTTCCTTCAAATTAAACGTTTCTGTCTTGTTTGACTTTAAACATGACGGTTGAATAAATGTTTGCTGGAAATCCTATTCCGTGTTCCGAGTTAAGCGTATTATATAGGTAATATGCATATGGCCCTCGTCAGAATAATTAGAGTAATTAACGTCTTCATAATAAGAAGCCATATTTTCATGCCAAACTTAATGTCGTTTGTTCGAAAATATTAAAATACCATGGAAGTAAAATACTAATGTACAATAAATTACCACTTGCATTACTGAATTGAATTTTAAAACATTTAAACAGACACTAAGACATTTCTTTGAAATCAACTTTGAAACAAAAAAAAATACTATTTAAATGTATATATATGTCAATGAATATTTCGGAAAACTAATTTTTGTATAAGATAAATAAATAAATATCGTTGGACATTACACAATACACACAGCGCCATCTGACCGTAAACTAAGCAGTGTGTGATGGAAATCAGATAACTGATAGAATACATAAATACTTTTTTTTTGTAAATGCATACTTATAATACATACAGAACGCCCAGACACAGAACAAACATTTGTTGATACATAAACTGTTTGTCCTGAGCGGGAATCGAACCCACGCCCTTAAGCTCTTAAGGTAGATATGCTACCGATAAGCCAACAGGGCTGTCAACCTTACCTGCTACTTATTTTCAATTTCCTAAAGTGAAAATATTACTTAGTGTGTTAACTTTGCTGAAATTCAATTTAACACGCTTTTTATTGTTATATTGACTTGCCTGTAATAATCGTTGTTATTTATGGCCAATAAATGATTCTAATTCTGATTCTGTATATATACTCGATACCCCAAACAGTACAAATATGTGACCTCTATTAAGGTGGTACGATTTCCATACAAATATTTTTTTTCCATTTATAGACAAATGGAGCATAATTTTACAGTGAAATCACATTTGTTTTCGTCTTTATTTGCGGTAAATCACAAATGCTTACATAAAACACTAGATTGTATTATTAGCATAACCTACTGTTTTATTTAAAAAATTATAAATTCATAAATTTGATTTTTTGCTAATAATCTACTGTTTTATTCAATCAATTGTAATTTACCGCAAATAAAGACCAAAATAAATGTCAGTAGCTGTGATTTCACTGTAAAATGTATGCTCCATTTATGCATAAATGGCAAAAAATTATTTGTATGGAAATCGTACCACCTTAAGGTTACTTATACCGTTTGAAGGAGTATAATCATTACTATACCTATAAGTATAATGTATTATTTAAATTCGCCTAAATTTTTAGAACATATGTTTTTTTCAACAATAGATAGGCTTGCGTTTGACCGCCATCCCGCCTGATGTTAAGCGAAGATGTGATCCATACATTATACACACATAATTGTGTTACAACAATACCCGTCTATTCTTATTCAGTAACACGTTTTCAAGTCAAGGTTGTCTGGAAGAAATCACATTTAGCAATTTTTAGTTAAAAATACATCCTGTACATTTCTCATGCAATTGAAAGAAAATGAAGTCGCTACTTGTGGCACTAGCTTATAAAATTCTTGTGTATATTTTATTTCTTATTCTTCTGGTGTGCACAATAAAGAGTTTAATATCTATTTATAAGTGGTTAGATCAAAAATCTCCATAGGAGGTTTTTTCCACCTCCGCTATTACCCCTGAGCTTATCGGGGACCTTTGTTAGGTATGAAATAATTTTATTTAATATGTTTAAATTTTTACCTTTTCCTTCCTTCGGTATTTCTATTTTAACTCCAAAACTTAGTTATAATTTTTTTTTGTTCATTTTAAATTTATATATAGTATGTGTGATATATATATATATATATATATATATATATATATATATATATATATATATATATATATATATATATATATATATATAAAAATAAATATTATATATCTATATGTATTTTTATCACGTCACAACCCTGCCTGCCAAGATTTTGATTCTTGTTCTGTTGTCCGTTTATCATTTGTTTATTTTATTAACCTTTTGATGGTTTTTTTTTAATTTTTAATTTTCCCACGTATTAGCTATTCAATCGTTGTTATGTATCGTTATGTTCTTAGTTCCATAGGAGGTTGTAGGTATGTACCATTGCAGTATTAGATACTAAGCCACAATAACGTAGCGTGGAAACATTCCTGTGTTCCGGGTTGAAGGGTATTGCTGCTAGCGAAATTACATAGCTATTTAAACTAACCATTGAATATTTGAATTTCTCAAAGCACAGCGATGCTCTAGACTTTTGTTTTGTTACCTATAGTTTTGAGTACCGCTGCAGTGGTACTCAGGTATATCCTATCTTTAGAAGGGCGTTTCGTTCCGTTCTTTTCATTACTTAAAATGATAAACGAATAAATATTGGAGGGTATTCACGCAGCGCTATTTAGCCTCAAAGCTTATACTGTGGGAACCGGACAGACATTTTTTAACCAAGTTATCGTTAAAGTTCTTTGTGATATTGAACTGAATGACCCTATTTTAGCTTAATATTATTGTACTGAATTTATCATTAAAAGTATAACCAAATTTAAGATAGTTTTATCAGTGGCTTAAGTCGTAAATGTTTCACAGACACGAAACGGCAGTCACCAAGGCGCATCCATGCCGGCTCCGAGCGTGGCTGCGGGTCCAGAAATCGATGATGATTCGAGGCCTACTTTCAAACCGCTGACAGCTCTAGAAGATCTGCAGGCGGTGCGATGTGCGGAGTTCCATCCCAACGGTCGTCTGTATGCTGTCGGATCGAATACAAAAACGCTTCGGATATGTTCCTACCCCAATCTAAGTGAAATCAAGTGAGTATTTTAAATTTTATTTTAAAACTACCGGCCCGTTCCGCCTTCGCACGGGTGGATATTAATAACCTATGACACTCTCAAATTAAGTGGATTCCTATTGGTAAAATAGTTTTCAAAATCGGTTCAGTAGATCCAGAGTTTACCTCACAAACTTTACCTCTTTATAATATTTGTATAGATTTATCTTGTTTACCGCCTACAGTTTATTTCATCTGATCTAGTACAAGATCGATTACATTCACTTACCGAGAAAATACATAATATTCTTACTAGTAGATTGATTAATAACTCTTTATAGGTCACACCAAAATTACAAAATTGAGGTAAAACATTTAACGTTCAACCAAAGTGTAACAGGCGGCCTTATCGCTTAGAACGATCTCTTCCAGGCAGACTTCGTATGTACAGAAGCAAGAGTACCTATTGTCGTAAGATTCTTACAAGTAAATTTTATTTTATAGGAAGAGTAAACAAGTTAGGTACAAAAATAGGAGTAGATAAATAACTGAGTACATAATTGTTTAAAACATTTTGTGATTGTTTAGGTTTAGCCTTGTTCGTCTCATTACAAAACAAGCTTAAAAGTTTACAAAATTATTAATAGACTACGGAAAAAATAACTGTAATTCAAGAAAACAAAATGTTGTCATCCGGACCATAATAAAGAATCGATTGACACCTCATTCATCAAAATCAGAGGTATGGTTGCATACTCACACACACACACACACACACACACACACACACACACACACACACACACACACACACACACAGACGGCTAAAACATAACCCTTCCTTTTTATGGCTTTATTGTAGTCGGGTAAAATAAAACAGTATTCTATCAGGTTTCAATATTACGAAGTTAGGAGTTAGCTCTGCGTAAAATGCCTTCCATTGTTTTTTTAATTTAATACTTTATTGCACACTTATGAAATAATATGTACAAAAGGAGGACTAATTCATTTATTTCAATTAAAGCAAACAAATAAATATGATGCAACTTAACATTGATAAATAGATAATAAACACACAATTTTATTTCATAATTAAATTATTTAATGCCCGATGAGGGTAGACTGATGGCACAATCTTTGCAAGAACACCTAGCATGATATAAAATCGTAACAGTGTGTTTTTATTCAATAAATATTTCTGAATCTGAATCTGACATAAAAATATATAAAAAACGGCTGTCAGCCTCACACGACTGCTTTATGACGACGACGAAATCAAAATAAACGCACAGTTTCAGGCGTATATTTTAAAACGCTACAGACCATTGTTTGTTTGAAAAGCTTCTGTGGCTTTTTTTAAGTCTAGAAGAAATAAAATACTCTTCAACTTGACTATACGACTATTACAAAGAGAACACTTTGTCGTAAGTATATTAGTTTTATTTGGTTAGGGCCTTATGCGACGTACTTATACTGAGCCCCTGCCGAACTGCGTTGTGTGTTTAATAACGCAAAACAAAACACAGACACCGGGACAGTTTACGGTTCCTATTAAGTTTCGAACCTTCGTATATTGTCTGGAGCCAAATCCTCTAGAGCTAGGCAAGGGCCCATTGTTTGTCTTATTGTGTTACAATCTGTTCAAAACGCTTCAGTGACTGCGGTTTCGACCTTAAAATACGAGTCTTTCAAAGTTGACGTTGAACGAATTGAACGAAACAGTTCGAATCTACCTTCATTGGACGAACCGCTAAACAAAAACAATTTGTTTTGGCGAGCGTGCTCCACCGAAGACCGCATCTTCGCTTAACATCTGGCGAGTTGGCGGTCAAACCCAAGCCTATATGTTATAAAAAAAAACTATATATAAACCAATATCCAATTAGGTAAGCTCAATTGGTAGAATATCTGCTTCAAAAGCTGTAGGGCGTGGGTTCGATTCCTATCAGAATAAACATTTATGCGACAATAAATGTTTGTTCTTTGTAGATATAACTATGTACACATTTACAAAAAAACTATGTACATATTTACAAAAAAAATGAAGTATTGTGTCAGCTATCTGGCTTCCATAGTACAAGCTTTGCATAGTTTGGGGCTAGATGGCGCTGTGTGAAAATGGTGCGCAAGTCAACGAAAAATAATTATATTATTGAACGAATATTCTGTTTAAATCGAAAAGTAACCAGATACTCCATTTCTAATTAATAAAGTTAGCTTTTGTACTTTTGAACATGATGGTTGATTTACATTTCAATTTGAGGACGGGAGAGAAGTTGATAGTCAAACAGAAGGAGTACCAAAAATATTCATTTTATGTAACTGTGTTTTGTAAATAAACAAATTAAAGTTTGTTTCCATTATGTTTATTTTTTAACTGACTCAAAAAGGAGAACGTTCTCAATTCGATTGTAATTTTTTTTTGTGTATATACGCGATCATTCTGCCAATTATGAATCGATTTTGACAACAAAAATCTAAAAATTGTATACATCGATGATATTTTTTTTACTTCATAACCACGCTGTTTCGTTGGAGCAGTACGTTTAGTTCGCCTAAGGGTCATGGAGTCGGTTTTTTTTCAATTGTAAATTTATATATTTTTTATAAACAGGTCTATAAATTTGGATTGTACTTTGTCGAAAAGGGCTTATTGTAATTTTCGTTCTGAAATTTTTTAACTATGGAACCAACCATAAAAGAAAATCAAAAAATCATTTTGTTGAAATTCAATGACATTTACGTAATTTCTGTGTTGGTTCTTCATAAGTGGGTTGTTCATAATGATGGGTAAAGTGACCCAATGGAAGTTATTAAATCTATAAATTTGACTGCCCTGTTAGCTTTTAAATGAGGTACATATATTTAACTTCATAGTGTGATCTTTAGAGATATTTATTTCCCATGGTACATTAAGTTCTAAAATCACTATGTGGTTAAGTTTTTTTGAGAGTTTTTATGGTCTGAATGGAAAGAGGCAAGTCCTCAGGGATTTTGTGATGTTTTTCATACGCATCCATCATGAGTGTTCAGTCGGCCGCAATACATTGGATTGAGTAGTCGTGTTCTTAGGATTCGCTATTGATTTAATAAATATATTAATTTCTCTTTAGACAGAACACATTATCATGAAAAATTATGTCATCACAAAGCTGTACAAATTATCACTCATAAAACATTTAATTTCAACCGATTTTAATTATTTCTTCGACGAGAATATTTCATTTAGTTTCTTTTTCACTAAAGCTAAGCTATTTATATGTTTTTAACTAGCTGCGCCCCGCGGTGTTGCCCGCTACATATTTTCGGGATAAAAAGTAACCTATGTGGTAATCCAGGGTCTCAGCTACCTCCATATCAAATTTCATATAAATCCGTTCAGTAGTTTTTGCGTGAAAGAGTAACAAACATACACACGTAGGTTCATACGTAGGTAGATCCATAAGTCAATAAATTCTTACAAACTTTCGCGTTTATAATATTCTACATAGTAGGATGTAGAATAGTAGGATGAATAAAACGTATTCATTTACCCTGTTAAACATAATTTACTAATCATAAAAATACATTACACCTTGTCAACTGAGTTTGGTTATATTTGTTTATTCTCGACAATCTTATTTCACATTTATCCCGTCTTGTTTGTTGCAAGAGTGTTTTTTCGTGTTCCGTTATTTGCTGCAGGGTGTTTTGATGGAAGAAACAGTTTCGACTGATAAAAATGAAATCAAACTAGAATCAAATAAACAAATATATAAAAGAACGCTATCAATAGGAATAGTTTCCAGATCGCTGGCCCCATTGCCGCGTTGTATATCAGTATTTAAACGTTTTGTGCAAATAGGAGGTCTGCGTTTTGGTTTAACTCTGACTTCACTATAAAAGTGTTTAACAAGGTTTTTTCACACGTTTGAAATAGTTTATCGAAGTTTATCCGGTGACAAAAATTTTACTGCGCGGATACTATTATATAGAGCGAGTATTCTTATAAAGCATTTTCACATTTTTATCGTTGAAATGTGTTTGACCAGAGCTCACCTGATATGAGTTATCTGATAGAATACTTAAATACGTTCCGTAGCACACGCTTGGCTTAGTTTGGGGTCAGATGACGCTGTGTGTTATGTCCTACGATATTTATTTATTTAATTAATATATCAAAAGACAATTTCTATAAATCATAGTATAAAACAAAGTCGCTTACCGCCGTCTGTACGCTTAAATGATTTAAACTACACAGCAGATTTGAATGCGGTTTTCATCAATTGACAGTGAGTCAAGAGGAAGGTTTATGTGTATAATAATTTTTTTTTAAATTTTTTTTTTTAAATTCAAAATAGGTTCGCGTTTGAGCACACTCTGCCTTATGTTAAACAGTAGTGTGGTCTAAGATGGAGCACGCTTACCTAGAAGAAACCTATTTACTCTAGATTTGAAGACGCCAATATTGTACATGCATATGCACTACGTTAGTATATAAATTGCACCTGTGCGAAGTCTTGGCGAGTCGCTAGTTTGTTGGTAATTTTTTGTACCTACATTTTTTGTCACACCGATTGCAAATTTTAAAAGGTTAAACAAGTCCACAAGGCCATGTCAATATTTTTGTTAACAGTAGGTACGTGTCAATCGACCGTGATGACAATATCTATGCCTATATACGGGCAGAAACAGTGCACCAACTGGCATGTCTTGTATTTAGACATGAATCGATATATATGGCTTTATGAGTATCACAGGCACACATTTGTAGTGACAACATACTATTAGGCTACTGTTTTCTTGTCAGCTGAAGACGCGTTTCACTAGGTACCTATTTTGTATAGCTTATATATATGTAGCGATGATAGCTTAAAGGTTACCTCGGTTCATCCGCCGAAAAGCGTGGGTTAAAAATTAAGCTGCCTGTAAAGGAAAACATCGTGATGAATCGTGATGAACGTGGTGATAAGGTACTTTCTAGTACTCGACTGACTAGCTACCACCTGTCTGAAGATCTGTCGCCAAACATCTAATCGTGTGTTCCGCCAGCCCCACTTGAGAACCAGTTTCATTCCTGGCTAGGTGTGTTTACCATCTTCGATCACATCGTCACTTAACATCAGGTGAGCTGTGGTCAAACACTAAGCCTGTCAATCATTAAATAAAATAGGCTTGGGGTGTACTGATCCGAAAGAAGGTCAATGTATTGATCATAATGTACAACTATAATACAACTCTTTTGAGCTGTTTCGTAGAAAAGTACGTTGACGCCTAACAAATGTATGGAAAAGTCAAAAGCGTATTGGTTTTCGCTATTTCAGAGTTGTCCCCATATTAAAAGTTGTTTTTAAAAGTGCCCCTTTCCTTTAGTATGTATCAAGCTTAAACCCCTGTAATTATATCACCTTGTAAATTGCAGTACCAAATATTCGCATATAATCTTACGCTCTCATAACAGATTAGAAGTAAATCTCCATATTTGGTATAAACAGTTGGTTGAAGGTCAAATCTGGAACCCAACGCCAAGCATTAAATTCCAGTAACACCTGTCTAGCACTACCACAAAATTCTAGAAACTTCCAGATTCCAGACAAAATGAATACTAATAAAAGAAAATTTTCCCTCCCGTTTTGTGTTTACGAATTTAAATACATCATGTAAATAATGGAGACGAGGGGTGCGTCAATTTGCATTTATTACACGTTTTAAAAAAAAAAAAATATTTTTTTCGTAATACACAAATACCTAATTCACTCTCGTTGTCTGGCTTACGTTTTATGGCTTTGGAGATACCTATTGAAAAATGGTAATATAAAAAAGTTATGCTACATTTGTATGATTTTTGTCCGGCAAAACACAAACAAGAGTCTTGATTTCAGTAGTGTATGTAAATTAATACAGACAAAGTAAGTATGTGTGTATTTTCATTTATCCCCTCGTGGGCCTACCCTAAACTACCAATCATATTTTGGCAAACAAGATATTGATCGACGCATTTTAATAGCGATATGGTTGTCAATGGGTGAAATGACGTCTCAGTAAATCTAAATCTGGTGTTTTTTTTTCTTTTTATGGCAAAGTATAAATTTTTAGCGGGATAAAAAGTAGCCTATGTTCTAATCCAGGTTCTCAACTACTTCCATACTAAATTTCATCCAAATCTGTTCAGTAGTTTTTGCATGAAAGAGACATCCATCCATCCAAACTTTCAAAACAAAATGTATCGTGGTTACTAACAAATTACCAACCAACTTTTTTCTGAGCGCCTAACAATAATTGCAATAAGAAGTTCATAGTACGAGCTGGTGAAACACCTTAACTTTTTATTTGCAATGCCTTTATAATAACCACATCTTGTATATATACTAGATCTAATAATTTTATTATTTATTAAAATTAGATGCGCAAATTGAAAAATACAAACATCCTTGTTTATTAAAATTTCATTTTCCTTCACTGTTTGAAGCTCGCGACGTCCATAACAACCCTAAACAACTTAAGTACCTATTATATTTTTATACAACTTATGTTCAGGTGCCATTAGCCTGTATACGTAAGCAACATAAAAAGTAGAAAATATTCATTCACGCTATAAAGTTGACATTAACTATTCAACAATGCGCTTAAGAAGTTGACAAAACTCGTGTTGGCGACGTTGAATTCTTATTAATGTTGCGCATAAAGTGTCAGAATTCTTAATTTCTAAATGCCAAGGTGGTCGAACTATTCATTAGTCGCATCTCCTTTCGGCTCCGCGTTTCAACGTGGCATGAAGGCGTTAGATGAATAAGGGCAATGTTTAATGGCATATCAGAAATAATAAAGTCGCATCAATTAAACGATTCTAATGATGGTTCATAAGTGACGGTGGCCTCTTACAATCAGGAGGCACGCTTTCCTGTTTTTCTCTATTATCTACGAAAAATAATGTAATTATATTGTCTTAAACAGTTACACTATATTTTGAGATAAAAATCACAAAAGTATAAGGTGTTTAATGAAGAAATTATTTAATTTTTATCAGAATTTCAATCTGTCACTAACAGGGATTTACTTCTGTATTAGTGTTTCTATTTAATTTTAACCGACTTTAAAAAAGAGGAGGGTCTCATTTTTTTTTTGATGTTTAAAACTGCTGAAAATATATTTTTTTTATTCATAAGATATACTTACCGATTGGTCACATAAAAATTTCAACACAATCGGTGTAGTCGAAAAGATGTCTTCCAAGTAAATGAAATTGCGTATTTTGCTTGCCTGTGACTTTTTGGTGGTATTGAATAACTAGAAGAATACTTCCAATGAACTACCCAGAAAGATAACGGTGGGGCCTGAAACTTATATTAACTTAATAACACAATGTAACTTAGCCGTGTTTGCGCTAAGTGGAAAGTCGTTTTTTTTTGTAAAATTCATAGTTGGTTTTTAAGTATGGTACGCGAAGGGTTTTAAAAGAATTTTATTACTAAATCAACGCTGTTTATTGATCTAACCTGAAGCACTATATTCAAAATCTCATTATCAAGTCGGTAATTATTATCTCAGGATATTTGCTAATTGTAAAAAAAAAATGAAAGTATGAATAAATAAATAAATAAATATCGTAGGATATCGTCGCCGTAGTTAATCTATCTTCTATACCTACTATTATAAAGAGGAAATATTTGATTGTTTGTTTGTAATGAATAAGCTCCAAAACTACTGGACCGATTTCAAAAATTCTTTCACCGTTGGGAAGTTACGCTATTCACGTGTGACATTGGCTACTTTTTATACCTGTATTCCCGCGGGAACGGGAACTACGCGGATGAAACCGCGAGACGTCCGCCAGTACATTATATGTGTAAACAAATTTAGTGTAAATTCGATATTGTTTGGTAAATTTTTTTTTTTTTTTTTTTTTTTTTATACATAATAGGTTCGCGTTTGACTACACCCTGCCTGATGTTAAGCAGGATGCAGTCCAAGATGAAGCACGCTTACCTAGAAAAAAACCTGTTTACTCTAGATTTGAAGACACCCAAAATTAGGATCCTAAACTAATTAGGATTAATAAAATTAGGATCCTAAACTAATTTTTTTTTTTTGTTAACGTATATTTTTATTATGCAGTGAAGTGATGATATGATGATAGTGATTCGAACTTGGAATGGAGGTTTCTCATTTACTCAAAATGTCGACCGAATAAAATATTTTTTTTCCGTAGAAAATTGGTGTTAATTTTTGCATAGTTTGGTGTTCAATTAAGTAACATCCTATGCATAATGTAAAATACCGCAGCTTGGGTGATATTCCCTCTAATGGAATTAACAGCTAACTCTTGTGAAATACGTACGTTTGAACGCTTAACTTTGACGCTAAATAATTCTGATTGTGATGTAAAATTATTGCGAAAAACTTTGTGTTTATTGTATAGTAGGTACTAGCGGACGCCTCGCGGTTTCACCCGCGTAGTTCCTGTTCCTGTGGGAATACAGGAATAAAAAGTACCCTATGTCACCCGGGGATGGAGTAGCTTCCAAACGGTGAAAGAATTTTTGAAATTGGTCCAGTAGTTTCCTATCCTATTCAATACAAACAAGCAAACAATCAAACCTTATAAGCATAGGTATGGGTACCATTGCAATATTCATGGACAAGCGTTATCTCTTATCATCATAAAAGCCTTTTTTAATTATTAATATTGCATAAAACAAGTGCAAAGGAGCATATCCTTAAATCTATCATCTTTGGAATAAAGTCAACAAAATTAAAACGCCAACGCTTTCCTCGCATAATAATGAAGAACAAATTTCCACGGCGGCGGGTCATCGACAGCCGCTGTCTTAGTTAATGCTTTCGCGCCGCATACGCTATGTTCATGACTCAAAACAGGGATTGGATCATAGCTTGAATACAAAGATGCTGTTTGAATAAATTATAATGATACCATTGTCCGGTTTGATCATGAAAGCCACTATTCTCAGACCTCAGATAGTAACGACAGGAAATATGCAAGCAAACCGAAACTAAAACCAGTTATATTTACTAAATAAGTGCAAACATGATAGGTACCTAAATATGTATTGTGTAACGCAAAAACGACGGAGTGTTATAAGTTTGACGTGTCTCTCTCTGTGTGTGTATGTCTGTGGCATCGTAGCTCCGAAACGGATGAACCGATTTTGATTTTTTTTGTTTGAAAGGTGTACAGTTTTCTAATCGGGAGTGTTCTTAGCTACGTTTGACGAAAATCGACCCAAGAAGGCCGCCGCCACAAAATGGCGGATCATATATTTTCACAACTCTATCAATATGGGTATCAAATGAAAGGGCTTGACTAGTAGAAAACTCACCTGTCGGGCGTTTTGATTTTTTTTTGTTATTCTTCATAGAACTCACGTTTGACCTAATATTTAGCTCAGAACGCTTTTTTTATTTTCGAAATGGAAAGTAGAGTTTTTATGTATACAAAATTTAAGCTATAACAGGTTTTATGCAAACCGTTACACTAAAAAAATCAAATCTCTTTAATGACTGGAAATCACAATATCGGTGTGATATCTTATATACCTTGAGAAGAATGAATTCAAACGTAAATTCGTAAAAATGTATTTTCGATTTCGTGGCATTCGTTATCGTTGTAAACAGTAGCTGCAAAACTAAATAGAAGTGAGACCAATTGTTCGTCGACCCAAATGACATGACAAAAATAATTATTATCAAATGATTTCGCCATCAAGGTCGGAGCCTGAGAAATAGTTCATTTTAATAAGCGTGCACTGTTCGCCGTAACAAAGGTTATGTAAGGTGAAGAACTAAACTTAATACTTGTTAGATAACTCGTGATGGATCAAGCACTTTCGGTTAACGTTCAAATATTGGCAGACTTTTCCGGTTTCTGAATGCTTGACAATTTTGGCAATATTAAAAGTTTGTAGGACCATCTCGTCTGTCGTATTTTTTTTACACGACTGTACAAAAAAGGAGTGTAATGTTTTCAGGGATCGTGTCTGTTTGTTTACTGTTAACTTTTAAATATCCAAACAGATTTTAATGTATAAGGATATATTTAGAATCCCTACATCATCCCGAGTGGCACTGATTATAATTAAAAAAAAAAAGAAAATTAATTTTAGGCGGGAATTCATGTGTTTTCCATTTTGTTCTGTTGCGTGTTCATTTCGCCGTTAGGAAGCTACACTATCCCCGGGTAGCATAGGCTACTTTTTATCCCTGTATTCCCACGGGAACGGGAACTACGCGGGTGAAACCGCGAGGCGTCCGCTAGTAATAAATACAAATTTAAATTTAAATTCGAATTTGCGTTGTAAAAAGCAACCATATTGACAGTTCTTTAATGTTCAATAAGCCTTCGACAAGCGGATAGCTATTAATCGACCAAAGACACCTAATTTGTCAAAATATGATAAATAACTTAGGAGATTAGGATATCGACGTAATATTACTTACGTATACTGCTGAAATCGTAACTTTTATACAGTATCAGTTTCAAGACATAATACCACAGAGAAAGTTTTATTTGCCCTGTCCTATAACATACATATGTCAATGTTCGAATCACATTACTGTTGAGTGATAAAATATTAAGTGATGCCATTTTGCAACAAAACAAATATCAATATCTGTTAAATAAGTTTGATTTAGATACCCGCGTGGTGGTGGATGATGATGATGAAAAGTATCCTATGTCTTATTCCAAGGCCTAAAGTACCTACATGCAATATTTCACCCAGATCCGTCGAGTAGTTTACGCGTGAAAGCGGGACAAACAAACAAACTCACATTCGCATTTATATAGTAGCTAGGATTATAAGCTTTAGTATATATTTAATGTGCAAATATCGTATCGCGTCACTTCGGAAATAAAATATTCACGATTATAGAAAGTGAAACTAACTAACTAACACGATTTAATATAAAATAATAATAAAATGGAAGACATTTTACAATCACCATCTGATACGTAATATTTTGAAAGTTTGTAGTGATATATTGTAGTGAAAACTGTTGTACTATCATGTACACGAATAATCGATAGTAACGTGCAAGTTGCTTACCTACTGGTAAGCATAACGACGGCCATGACAGCTCAGTGCTAGTTCATTAACAGTTCGAAACTACGCGACAATACACTGAGCCTTTCGACTCGTCACTTTGTCATTTACAATCTTTGGTACCTACGTATTATTTATCGCCATGACTAAAAATGCTTTCTTAATTAAAATATATCATTAAGTTTTGCTCAATACAAAAATATAAATAAATAAATAAATATCGTAGGACTATACACACAACGCCATCTGGCCCCAAACTAAGCAGAGCTTGTGTGATGGAAGTCAGATAACTGATAGAATACATAAATACTTTTTTTTTTGTTGTAAATACATACTTATAATACATACAGAACACCCAGCACCCAGCACCCAGCGTATATGCAATGTTAACTAGCATAAATTAACTTTATGCGACAATTTTAAGTAAGACTCAGTATATCAAGGATTATGATAGATGGCTATTAATATGAATTATGTAACAATAATATGAACTGTCTACAATTTGGGCGATTTAAAGGCTAATTTCTTCTTCATGCACGTGCTCTTTCCATCAGGCAAGTTGGTGGCCAAATAAATAAATATTGTAGGACTATACACACAGCGCCATCTGGCCCCAAACTAAGCAAAGCTTGTATGATGGAAGTCAGATAACTGATAAAATACATAAATACTTTTTTTTTTGTAAATACATGCTTACAATACATACAGAACACACAGAACAAACAGAACAAACATTTGTTTATTCGCAAAATGTTTACCCTGAGTGGGAATCGAACCCACGCCCTAGAGCTCACAAGGTAGATTATACTATCAATGAGCCAACGGGGCTGTCAAATGTAGATCCATTTTTTGTTAAAACAAAACGTAATCTTTGTACTGTTCACTAGAACAAAAACAACACGAAGAATTTAAGAATTTGCGTAAAAAGTGGCAGCTGTATTGCTGAAATTAATCTTTTCCAGGCAACCTTAGGCCGGAGATGATTTATGTAAGGCTTATTCATACATACCGGTACCGGTCGGTATCAAAAAGTTTGAAACTATGCGGTGAGAAAGCGACCAGATTCCAAGGTGTCGGTCGTAAATTCAACCTCTTACGAAATACTTGACTAGATTACGACGCTTTAACCGCTACCTCGGACATTTAAAAGTTCGCATGCCGCATTACAAAATTTCAAATGTGACATTAAACCAGCTGACACAGCATTAATTGCACACGTGTGTCTCAAATACGTAAGATGTTAATACGAGTAAAACAGCATTCATTAAAATTTATAGCCTTTATACAGTTTCTGTTTGTTTTTATGTAAAGAGTCTAAAATACTGTTTATTTAGATGAATTTTCAACAGACTAGAAAAAGAAGCGGTTTTATGTTCGACTGTATGTTTTTTTTTCGCTTGTCCACCTATTTCCCCGTCAGTAAATGAACCGATTAAAAAATCCCCGACACATATCTATCGATTTTAGCCCCTCAAAACATATCATAATTAACGTTAATTTAATTAATTGGAGTAACGGATAATTTAGAATTAAAAAGCTACAAGGTTTATCATTAAATAATCGTACGGCATTACACACAGCGCCATCTGACTCCAAACTAAGCAAAGCTTGTACTATGGAAGTCAGGTAACTGATTGAATATTTAAATAGTATTTTTTTTGTGAATACATACTTATAATACATACAGTACACCCAGATACAGAGCAAACATTTGTGAAACAAAATGCTTATCCTGGGTGGGAATCGAACCCACGCCCTTCAGCTCTTGGAGCAGACATACTACCAATGAACCCAAAGGACTGTCATCAATGTAATAAATTATTGTTTATTATAAAATTTGAAACAATTAACACTGCCTTCGATATCTTAACGATGAAATATTTAAGTCTCGTTATCTACTGCGGGTAAAAAGTGCTCGCATTAATGGCAGCTTTAATAAATAACATCGTTCACATGTTCCATTTTATGACAAATTGTATAAGTGACGATTCCAATGTGTGCATGAAACAAAGCATCGCAGATAGAACGTTCTAACAGTAACATAATGATCACTAATGACTTGTTGCGTGCGATGTAAATTGTTATAACAATACAAAGTCAGATTGTATAGTTGTATGAAATAAGCTCCGGGTTGCAAATAATGGCACTTTCTGACGGTTGTTAAGTATGCTAATGGAAATAGTTGGATGCACTGCTTTCGTAGCCTTTCTAATTCAGCAAAACAATGCTGCGCATACCGCTGAATTGAATTGAACGTTTTTTTGCTCGCATATCTGACGAAGACCAAGTGCGAGATGGATTCGCTCACCAAGAATTTTCATCACTGTATTACGAGTATATTTAAAAAAAGTGTCTAAGTATTCTGTCAGCTGTCTGGTTCGCATAGTACAAGCTTTGCTTAGTTTGGGGCTAGATGGCGCTGTGTTAAATGTCCTCCAATATTTATCTATTTTATTTGACTAAAATAATTAGCTTTTATTTCATACGTTATCTTTTATTACTTTGAAATCTTTAGTGGAAACCCGACTCGAACATGACCTATTTGTATGTACAAGGTGGGCCAAAAGAAGTCACCCGATGTTGTCTGGCTCTCACTTTTTTTCTAAATGAAAAACATCGATTCTGTTTTTTGATTATGTTTATTTGAACCTTTAGAATTTTACTGGTCAAGTCGAGAAGATGATATCGACCAAATGGGCGCCGTCACAACTGATTGCCATACGGGCTCGTTTTATGGCATTTTTCATCACTTCGGCGAGAACTTCGGGCGACAGATTCTCGCACTCGTGTCGAATGTTGTCCTTGAGGGCTTCCAGGGTCTCGGGCTTGTTCACGTAAACACGGGACTTCAAAAAACCCCACAAAAAAATCTGGAACGGTTAAATCGGACGATCTTGCGGGCCAGTGCAAATCGCCAAAACGAGAGATGAGGCGACCCGGGAACGCCACCTTCAGAATATCGGTTGTGGCTCGCGCAGTGTGTGCCGTTGCTCCGTCCTGTTGGAACCACATGTCCTCTAGTCCTAATTCGTCCAATTGCGGCAGAAAAAACTCGGTTAACATGGCCCTATAGCGCGCACCGTCCACTGTTGTCGTTTGAGCAGCGGCAACGTCTCGTGTGGTCCCATACTCTTCAAGGTTGGTGGCCAAACGGCGCAGTGTTTGCGCAGTCAGTGTCGGACAACCGGGATATCGGCGACGGAATTCGCGCTGCGCCAACACCACAGACGAATTGTTACGCAAAAAAATAGACACGATTATTCCGCGTTCTTGGGGAGTGTATCGCTCCATGGCTTGTTCACTTGTATTCTACATCTGTGTAGTCCACAAATGCCAAAACAGATTTGAGATTGGCCGCCATTTGCAAAAATAAGAGCATAGAGCAATAGGGTGATTTCTTTTGGCCCACCTTGTAGATGTATTTTAGAGTATTACACTGCAGTGATCAGACCAAGTTATGGCGATTTAATGATATTCCTACATCTTTTATGATAGAGCTAAAACCGTTACCAATAACAAAAACCGCTGATATTTTACTGTTTGCTGAAAAATACGCTGTAGTAACATTTATGTTCTGCGAAAATTGAACCGGCTGCCTATCGCGTTTCAAAATATACAGGTGATTAAAATATAACAAAGACATATATTATGAGTTTGGACAGGGTTCTTTACGTGGGGTCCTAGGGATTTGTTGACTCACATTGTCATCTTTAGTTGATGAGACGTTGATGCGCGTCAACAAACGCTTTATGATACTAATGTAGTAACAACATAAAAACTATATTTGACTGTGAACAAAAACATCTTAAACCTGATAATATGAAGAACTTTCAGTTGTTTTTTAATGTATTTTATTTAATACTATTTTTCTAAAATAGTTCATAATTTTTAAGTACCTACCGACAAACCATTTTGGTTTGGTACAAAATACACTTCGCTAAAAAAAAGTATGTTATTACACATGCAATATAAATCAAATTTTAGTACTACTTATTTACAACATTCTACGTCAAATCTAAAGTTAAGTCACATACAAGTGCAATTCTTAGGGTTCTAGTACTTTAGTAAATAGCGCTACTAAAGTGCTAGAACCCTAAGAATGACACTAAAATATCCTATTTGTAAGGCAATGTTCGGTTCTGCAATCACTTTGCCTATACGTTGGGTTAGCTATGTGTTCATTTTGATCATATTTTGTCGATCTTTATAGGAATCATCTCCGTCAGAGAAGCAAAAGAATTTTATAAACAAACTTCGTGTTATATAGATACATATATTAAACATATTATATATGTACTTTCGAGAATAACTTCGCAACAACATGATTAAAGTAATTATACCTACTGTATACATTTAATTTATATTTTTTTTTAAGTTACTCAATTCATTTCGATATTGTTTCTTTTCACCGCATGGTAATATTTTTTTCACATGTTGTCAAATCTTTGCTTTCATTTATTCTTGCATCCTCCTTGCAAAGTCTGTCAAACAGACTTTTTGCGATGATTTTGTATTTTTCTTTTTTTGTTTGTCATGTTTTTGTTTTCCTCAATGAAGTGAACTCTGTTTTATTTTCATTGTGTGAACTGCTAAACAATATAATGTGCTGCCCGGGTATTTGTTCAAATACAAATAGATAGTTTCCCGATAGATTTACACAATATGGGTTTCTTCCATTCACGAATTAATCGGCAACTACCACGGAAGCGTGCCTCTATCGTAAACCGTATCTTTGCGTTATATCAAGCAATAAATAGTATAGTAGCCTATATGTTAATACAAGGTATAAGCTATTCGCATTCCAAATTTCATCTAAAACAGTTTTTTTATGTAAAAAGTAACGAGACGAACAATACGTGCTCCTGATGGTAAGAGATAACGCCTGTCTATGACCATTGCAGCGATACACAGAACTTTGAGTAACAAAACAAAGTCCAGGGCGTCACTGTTTTGGCGCTCATTACTTTGAGACTTTCGATGGTGGGTCTCAACAGCCCAGTAATTTCGCTAGCTGCAGTACCCTTCGAACCGGAACACAGTAATGTTTACACACTACTGCTTAGCGGCAGAATGACTGGTACTGCGGTGGTACCTACCTAGACGACCTCCTGTTAAGGAGATCTACCTCCAAGTTACCTACAGTGTGAAGAAATTACATACATGCATAAAAACATAGAAACTTTAGCATTTACAATATTATGATTCACTTGTGTGTGAATTGTGATTCTTTGGGCACTAGTTATATACCTATATTCATTTCCGGCCTCCCACTTGTGGTGCAACAATACGTCATCCAACCGTAGGTTAAAGAGAATATAAGTTCAAAACTATTGTGGGCGACACCGGTTCAAACGGACGCTACAATAGTTCACAATAGACCGGACATTATAGAAACGGACAAAACATAGCTATTAAATATCACAGTACCATCGGATTAAATGAAACGGATAAACTAAGTAAACACGTTGATAAACTTTGTAAAACTTCTATGAGGCTTGCACATACTGTGAATTAAGGTGGTTTGATTTCCATACAAATCAATTTTTGCCATTTATGGACAAATGGAGCATAATTTTACAGTGAAATCTACTGACAGCTACTGGCATTTATTTTGGTCTTTATTTGCGGCAAATCACAATTGCTTGAATAAAACAGTAGATTATTAGCATAAGGTCAAATTTATGAATTTATGATTTTTGAATAAAACAGTAGATTATGCTTATTATCTACCGTTTTATTCAAGCAATTGTGATGTATCTCAAATAAAGACCAAAATAAGTGCCAGTAGCTGTGATTTCACTGTAAAATTATGCTCCATTTGTCTTTATATGGCAAAAAATTCTTTGTATGGAAATCGTACCACCTTAATTAATTTATTTGTATTTAATTTATTATTATTTTGTCTAAATTTAGAAATTATATTTATAGTAGGTATGTATTATAATTTTTGCATCTGTCCCCGGCCGGTGTGGGCTCGGGACACTTTAACTTATATTAGATACATAAGTGAAAACTCTTTAGGCTTTATTTTCAAAGTTAGCAGCTGTTTGTTTTCCATGTAAGATAAAATAAAATAAATATAATGTTTACTTAGTTTTTCCATTAAAAACCATGGGTATAATTATTATGCTCCGAAGTCTTAAACATCGACGCAAATTTGCTTGTCTATCGGTTTTCTACACGATGCAGATCATCCGTGCGCTTCAGATCTGCATGATATAACATATTTACTATCGGGCAGCCGGGAGCTTTAAAAATCGACACCGTTTCATATGGTTGATGTTGCAAAAACTCGAACTAAATGATTCGATTCCATTTTCATCATACGAACCGCTAAGCAGTGAAATTTGCTGTCCGTTTTTCCCGATAAATACAATCTGGTTCGATGCTTTAAAGTTGCGAGTAAATCGGTTTCTTGTATAAAAAATACAATTATTTTATTGATAACACCAAAGTTACACAGATCAAATTCCTTATTATAATTCCAAATATATTGTTAAATATATCAAAACACTGATTACATGTCAATGGAAAAAAAACAATGTAATGTATGTCAGCATAAAAATTTAATTAATATACTATAATGTAAAATATCAAATAAATTAAAAAATTACTCGTAATTTAATCATATTTTAGTTTAATAGCTAGACAGACGTGCTTCATCGTAGATCGCATCTTTGTTTAACATCAGGCGATATGGCGATCAAACGCAAGTTTATTTGATAAATTAAAGAATAAAACACACACAAAACTAGGTTCAAGATAGTAAACCGACCTCAGAACTCGAGTAGAGAAAAGCTATACCAATATCTTGTACTTTGCCATCTTAGCACACCCCATTTTTCACTTCTTCTACAAATCTTTTCCATACTAAGGGTTGAATAAGTTCAGTTAGCGATAAGGCCGCGAGTTGTTACACTTTTATGAAGTTGTTTATTTTATTTGTAGTATTAACAAAAAAAGTTATCTTAAGCTTATTATACTGGGCCATATTGTGCACTTGCTTGGCAAAGGCATCTCTATCTTTATTATTTATACCTACAATTTTCTTTTTACAGAGAGAACGAAGCTCCGATTGCGCCAACAGTGCTCCTGAAGAGGACGAAACACCACAAGGGAAGCATTTATTGCCTCGCTTGGAGCCCTGCCGGAGACCTGCTCGCCACTGGTTCTAACGACAAGACCGTCAAACTCATGAAGTTCGATAGCCGTTCAGTTAATCTGGAAGGGCAAGAGGTAAGTGAGCACTTGTAATTTACACTCTTTTAAAAGGCACACACCGTCTCTTTTACCGATGCAAAATTATGGCAGTTACGCGTCGACGTTGTGATTAGTACGATTCTTATATTGAAAAGTATTGAAATTGATAGCATACTAAAAAAACATTAAATAAAATATAAGAATACTCATTTGAAAAAAAAAAAAACATCATTAGTAAACACATCTAGTCTGGAATGGAACTGGGTTTCAAGTGAGGCTGCCGAAACACCGTTAGGTACTTGGCGACAGATTTTGAACTTGACGGTTTTGTAGCTAGCCAGCCGAGTACTAGAAAGTACCCTTCCACAACGCTATGGTTTCCCCACGGTGTTTTCCTTCACCGACAGCTCAAGCTCATTGTTGGGGTTTGAACCCACATCATTTGGCGTGTGAACCGACCGCGCTAACGCGCTAAAATGTACTTCAGAATTGTTTTAGATGTTACATTAAAATATCTTTAAGATTAATATGTTTTTTTGTCCTTGTTTTAAAATATATATTAATTTTTCTACATAAAAATGTTTTTGATACCATTTTGATAACCTACAGCATCTTAACATAATACAAGTTGACAATGTACGTGATATGAATCTACTTATAGGAGATAAATTAACCTTTGAGACTGTTTAAAGATTGTCAGTTGCATAACGACAAAATATGAAATTTATTTCCCTGTTATGCACTCGTTGATCCGCGATGATCGTGCCCCCGTGTATTACATAATAACAAGCTCGCAACTGTCATTCGAACACAAACAATCCGTACGATATAGATATGCATAAATGATTGATTAATTTTGCAGCGTTCACGGACCGAATGACGGAAAATTAATTAACACTGATCTGTTTAATTAATATTTTGATGCACAGCTCGGTAATGTTAAATGTTAATGTGTAGTTAAATTGCGACATTATCTCATTAGAACAAAATTAAACATCGATGTTTAGACTAGTGTTACAATTTTCTTCTATGTTTTTGGCATCGCACTTTATGCATTTGCCAGTGTCAAGTATTTCGATATTTTTTAAATGTTATGAAATAAACTTAGATCGGAAGTTTCTGTAGCCTAGTTGGGAGACCGTCTGGTTTCCAATCTGGAGGCTCTGGGTTGGAATCCCACGGCACGCACATGTGTCTAAGTTGTGTATTTATAGTACACAACTTAGACACATACCGACTAGCGGACGCCTCGCGGTTTCACCCGCGTAGTTCCCGTTCCTGTGGGAATACAGGGATAAAAAGTAGCCTATGTCACCCGGGAATAGTGTAGCTTCACAACAGTGAAAAAATTTTTGAAATCGGTCTAGTAGTTTCGGTGCCTATTCAATACAAACAAACAAACAATGAAATATTTCCTCTTTATAATAGTATAGAGAGATAATTCAAGCGTTGAAGGAAAACATCGTGAGAAAACCTACATGTATGAGAGATCTTAAAAAACCGGCCGAGTGCGAGTCAGAATGGGAGCCCCCCTTAAATATTTTTATTTTTTTATTTTTAGTATTTGTTGTTATAGCGGCAATAGAAATACATCATCTGTGAAAATGTCAACTGTCTAGCTATCACCGTTCTTGAAATACAGCCTGGTGACAGACGGACGGACGGACGGACGGACAGCGAAGTCTCAGTAATAGGGTCCCGTTTTTACCCTTTCGGTACGGAACCCTACAAAAAGAAAAAATAATCTCGAAAATTTGTGAAGTCTGCCAACCCGCACTTGGCCAGTGTGCTAGAATACGGTCTTACCCTTCTTAAAATGAGAAAAGACCCAGAAGTGGAACTGTTCAAATGAACAAGGCTGACTCGGACGGGAGATAACCGACCGCGCTAACCACTTAGCTATCATCGCTACAAACAATCTTACGTTTGACTGCTATCTCGTTTGATGTTAGCGAAGATGCAGTCTACGATAGAGCATGCTCGTCTAGAAAAAACCGATTCATTCGCGACTTGAAGGCATCCAGATTATATATACCGAGTGAAACCCACTCGTGCAGCAAATTTCATTGTTTATCGGTTCGTATGAATGAAGGTAGAATCGACTTCGATTCCACCTTCATCGTAACCCCGATCCAACCGTCGTAACGAGAATCAACCATGAAGCGGTGTCGCTTTTTAGAGTTCCGGTCTGTCCTATAGTAGAAATGGGCAGGGTGGAAATAGGTCATGCAGATCTGAATCGCACTCTCCAAAGTGTATTCGGCAAACGAAAACCAACAGACAAGCAACTTTGCGTCGATGTTGAAGGCTCGGGCGTCTGTTCCGAACAAATGTGTCATTGCTGATGAGTTTCTTAGCGCGTTTCTCAATGAAAACTAACCCCGCGAGCTGGGTTTTGGCCGATCCGTCCCAAAGGTGAAAATAGTACTTTATGCTAGATCGAACTTATGCTTGATTTAAATTAAGAAACTTTAATAAACATTTAAATGATTAGACGTTATGTTCAAAATATCTGATTAATTCAAATAAAGAATTTCGATAATATAATTTACTAGCGGACGCCTCGCGGTTTCACCCGCGTAGTTCTAAAAGTAGCTTATGTAACCCGGGCATAGCGTAGCTTCCCAACGGTGAAAGAATTTTTGAAATCGGTCCTGTAGTTTTGGAGCCAGATACAAGCAATCAAATCTTTCCTCTTTATAATAGTAGGTATACATTTATCGAGCCAGTTACATTCCAAGCTAGGAGTGCTCGCCATCTTCGACTACAACTTTACTTAACATCAGGTCAGCTGTGGTCAAACAACAAACAGCTTGTATAAAAGAAATATATCATTTGCAATCAAAAATGACGTAGCGACGTAGGCGTAGTGGCGTAGGACGCCCTGAGACTCGATGGAGTGACGATATACGTAGGACAGCTGGCGGTGGATGGAAGCGAAAAGCCGAAGATCGGGCTGAGTGGCGTGTCTTGGGAGAGGCCTATGTCCAGCAGTGGACTACAAAAGGCTGATGATAATGATGATGATGATAAATCGAAAATGTGGCGTGTGGTAAGGAAGTTGTGTTTTAGTTTTCCGACATATCTTGTGTAAATTTTGATAAATATTTATCGTCATCAGTTAAACATTTTGAAATGATAAAAATGTTGTGGCGTATTTTTAATCTACGCTTTTAATCGTCGAATCACGCACGCGGTAATATTGAAAATAAATATATTATCATGTTAAATGAAATTCTTTTTGACGTAATGTTTTCTCCTTCGTTATCATAATTACTATTTATTTTCGGTTGTGACTGTTTATCTCGAAGAACTTTATGGATTAATTAGATAACAAATACGTAGTTTGGCACGTTGTGCTGACCTACTTCTCACACATGATACGTTCAATGGAATTTTTTGTCAATTATCGGGTACAAGTAATTACGAACCGAAACAGAATATTTGAGATTGAACCAGGATAATTAAACAACCTCCAAATGGGGAAGTGAGAAACATATTTCGATCTTGGTGACAATAATATTTACAAGAAAGAATAAGAAGAAACAAGAATACGAGGCAAGAGGCAAGAATATTTTCGAAGTGTTTCCTTTAATTTTGATCCTAAATCAATCCAAAATAAATAAGGGTTGATTTTTTGTTTTCGGTCATAAGACGATATACTTCAATTTTTAGCAATTTCAAACTGTTTTTATATCTACTAAAATAATAGTTTTAGTACAAAATATCTGAGTTACTAAAATTCTATTGAGAAAACATCTCAAAAATTTTCTCACTTGAAGTTTGATACATTTTTTTTTCGCTAAATGAGACCTTATCTGACACAGTGTTAGATTGATTTTTGACCGCATTGACGAACGTTCTTGTAACGTCAAAATTTAAGGCCTTAAACTTAACTTTGCTAAACGAATTTTGCTACAACATACAAAGTTGTAAGTTGACTTTAGCTTACAGGTTTCTAATAATCTATTCATAAAATCAATATTATGAAAAATTGTTAGAAAGCGATTATAAAAACCTTTTAAATTCTATCAAAGCTTTTAATCATTAAGTCACATACGCGGTGATAAATGAAGTTGACACGCCTGTTAGGTACGGTGTGCTGTGGAACTCGGCTTTTTAATTATAAGATATACAAGAAGAAAAGTTGTTGATCACCAAGAAAATAGCATTAATTTTGTTATAGTCATAACAAATAAATAAGCAAAGTAATTATAAATATCGTAGGGCACAGCGCCATCTGACCCCAAACCACAGAATACATAATAGTACACGAAACTGAGCAAAGATTGTATGATAGAAGTCAAATAACTGTTAGAATACTTAAATACTTCATTTCAATACTTTTATAAATAGGTACATACTTATTATATATATACAGAATACCCAGACACAGATCAAACATTTTTTTATACAGTAAAATGTTTGTTTTGGATGGGAATCAAAGCCACACCCTTCAGCTACTAATGAGCCAACAGGGTTGTCAAGTAAATCGGAAAATCTATTTCCGAGCGGTCCCACTGCCAGGCGCGGGTCTTTTCTCTTTGTGAGAACGGAACATCTCGGACATGTTGTTTTCCTTATGATATTTTCCTTCACCATTGAAAGTCATCGGCAATACGCATATAAAAAATACAGGTGCATGCCGTGAGATTTGAACCCAGGGCCACCATATTGGAAGCCAGACGGTCTCCCAGCTAGGCTATTAACATGCGTTATTTCTTACCATCAGGAGAGCGTATCGTTTGTCTCATAAATTTTACATAAAGAAAATGCTACTGATATAGCAAAAACTATCATCCGAACGTCTATTTAGTCATGATAAATTATTACCATTCTCGCCGTCCAAACATTGTGGATAACACCCTGGAACAAAGCGTTTCGATTCAATTATTTTTGTTATCAGAACGATGTTGTAGTTTACTACCGGAGTCTGTATTACCTGAAATACAATACACGAGTCTTCAAATCTTTTTTAATGAATCGATTACGCGTCAAGTAATATACGGGGTAATTATTATTTAGGGCATTCTCCTCAGTGCGTGTGAGTCACCCTGTAAACATCATGCGTGGTAGATTCAAGAGCTCTTATTAGGGATACATTTTATTTGGTATGCTCTGCTCCGAATCAGCAATCTACGACGATTGACAATCTCGCTTTCCTCGTGTGTGCGGACCGTAATCGATTGGAAGGAGTTACACGGTCGAGTGGGGCAACACGTGTACCACAGTGATATTATCACTGAAATTTCCTACATTGCAAACCAACCATGTATTACCCTAACTTATATGTATAACCTTAGATTAAGATTAATTAAAGTAACTTCCCTTTCCCTGTATTGTATATAAAGTTACAAATATTGTGCAATTAAAACGTTAACAAAGGTCACGGACCCCGGTATCGGATCGTAAATATTAAATAAAACAAAGAGCCAACCGTATGTTTTTAGGGTTTCACACCCCAAAAAGAAAAAAGAATCCTTATTGGATCTCTTGGTTGTCCGTCGTTTGACCTAGAATTGTGAAATTTAGCAACACGCAAAGTTCCAAAGCCAAAAGGATAAAATCCAGAAATAAATTAATCACAGTAAAAAAATGTTTTTGCGATTACAAACTTACATTATTTGCAGTTGGCGAAATAACTGTAACGTATATCGATGTATGAAAATTAAAAAATAAGTATAATGTACAGTATTTATTTATTGTTTCAAATATTTAATTTCAGTTAACAAACGTGTTATTAAAAGAATGGACTTTAAGTAAGAAGCTTGGTAGGGATATGTTTCTAAATTACATGGTTAATAGATCAGCGGTGCCCGCACTAACACTGACATGTAACTTGGTCAATGTTGGCGCAGGACTGAGGTGAGTGGCATACAAGAAGAGACGCCTGTGCTCAGCAATAGCTGATTACGGGATGATGATTGTTAGAAAATCGCTCTGGACAAAAAAAGTAGCACAACTATAACTTGTCGCAAACGTGTTTGCACCTTTGACTTACAAAATAATAGTTCACACTATATAGAATAAAGGCCAAGTACGATTCAGACTTGATATAATTATATACAGCTACTTCCGTAAAAAAATGCCAATATGCGCTTCAACTAATACGATATATTTCGTTTCATGGTACGGAACCTTCGGTGTGCGAGTTCGAGTCGCTCTTTGTCGATTTTATTTAAAAGAATCTTGACATCACGGTACTCTTCTCAATAAAACTATCTCGTTTCGATGCGAGTAGGTACGTTCCTACTTATTCACAATATAATATGCGACATAAATATTCAGTTAGAAAGTGTATATATCATAGGCAAATAATGTAATTAAAACATAACTTATGAATGGAAAATCCTATTAGAAATAATCTTTATAAACTATGCATATATTATTTAGTTCACGGTATTGAAGCAAAGCTTTGTCTACAAATTTTCGTGTATCACTATTAGTTCAGATGACTTCGATCTATTGTTATCTGCGACTTGCAGATGGTTTGTGGAATATTCAATAAATCCATTATATGTGCAAGACCAGCTGTCGCAGTGAGATGACATTTGATATCGTCTCATAATCTTTGCTGGACTATATCGGAAGATAATAAAGAATATTCGTACCACGATCACGTCTTTAAAAAAGATAGTAAACGTAAAATTCTGATTCTAAATAAATTAAGGTTTCATTTTTTTTTATCACATGATAAACCTGTTTCAAAAAGTAGACCGATAAATTAAGACGCTTTCGTTTAAAAATACACGTTTATTGTTATGCACTCAACAACATTCCCGGTAATCTCGATTCTAGTCTATAGTTAGTTGTCTAGGTCCATCTACGTCCACATTGTTACAATAGTAAATAGTAATTTTAAAGACCAAAACATAATTACGATAAAAACAAGTCCAGACTCGATGGGTTTACTAGTATTTCGAATGCAACAATCTCAAGATCAATGTATTACTAGCATGAGCAATCCAGCTCCTTTGCCGTGATCAAAATCATAATAAGGGCCAATCCAAGAGAAAACAACAATCTATGTACGTATATGAGAGTCTCACGCAAGCTAAAACGTAAAAGGAAAACATCTTTTAAAATACAGCCAGCGACGAAGTACTTCACATGTTTGCTTGGTAGCTCTCGCGCCATTAGCCGCATATTTACATACACGTATTGTCAATCAATCAATATCGCGTACGTGATACATTTTATGAAATATAGCAGCCATCGAAAATATCAACTTGTTCCTTCGAAATACAATGTCTGCGAAACCGGTTGTCTCTTAGAAGTTTTTTTGTCGTTCGTTCGTTTTTTTTATTCCCTTTGTAGAGGGTTAAATTCCTTAAAATATGTTTGAACTTCAGAGAGCGAGTGAATCATCACCGTTACATATATTTTGTTTATTCTATTCTGTTCTGTTATGTTCTATTCTATTCGAGAAACAAACAGTGTTAATTTCTAAATAAGTATGGCAAATTGTGATAACAAGGCACCATTTACATATTTCGGCATATAAGAGTTCATATATAAATAAACGATTGACTTCTATTTTTGTTTGGTCTTGTATTCAATTCTCGTTGATCTTGGGAGTTCGAATTTTGTTTCTTTCAAGTTTATAAAACTGTTCAATTAATTTGATTTATGGCCCATAAATATAATTAATCGGGGCAGATAGTCAAAATGATTTTGCTATATTTTTCCTAGAAAAGTATTTTATCTTAACAATGTAAAGCATAAAACATGTATTAATCTTAATGGGCATCCGTTGTTTTTCTAGAAAGATAAAAAAATATCCTCTTAAGAAAAACTGATGCACCTATTTTTTCTATGTTAGGCACTTTAAAATCAATAATCCCACTAATATTATAAATGTTAAAGTTTGGATGGATGTTTGTAACTCTTTCACGCAAAAACTATTGATTTGATTGAAATTTGGTATGGAGGTAGCTGAGACCCTGGATTAACACATAGGCTAAAAACATGTAGTGGGTAACACCGCGGTGCGCAGCTAGTATATTAAATAAAAGTGGCGCCTGATACTCCTTAATTATTAATGGTACTGTTATTATTTGAATTACTAAATCGCTTTATGCAATTAATTAGTATATTCCAATAAGTAGATCGTGCATGTCACAACGTCGACGCGTAACAGCCATATTTTTGTTAAGCTAAATGCGACACTGTATGTTGCTAAATAAGTTAAGTAATCAACTGAGGTGCCAGAATACGCTCGCATTAGCTACTGGAAGTGCCGAGCCCTCCCTCGTTGAACTGTCTAACATCATTTAACTGTTAAATATTAACGTCACTTAATTTTAAGAGAAATAAAGTTTTGCAAAACATCTTGGCGTTTTATGCACCGCTGTGCTTCAATCAAGCCCTGCCGCCACATAATCGCACAAAATGTTATGTAACATAAATTATAATTTGTTATAACTACTACATGTATATTATAACAAATTGTATATATACACTACATTGTTGTTAGTGCGCCTTAACGCTTGTATATATAAGTATACGATGGATTAAGCATTCCTGATTCAATAGTGCTCAAACCAATAGAAAAACGAAAAGATGCAACACAAAATAGTTAATTCCCTGAGAATAAATAAAAACGATTAACGACAAATAAAAATATTTTTTTATTGTTTTATTACGTAAATAATAAATAATAATAATAAATATTGGGGGACATTTAACACAGCGCCATTTAGCCCCGAACTAAGCAAAGCTTGCACTATGGGAACCAGATAGCTGACAGATTACTTAAATATTTTTTTTTTGTAAATACATACAGTACACCTAGACACAGAACAAACATCGATGTTAGTCACACAAATGTTAGTCCTGAGTGGGAATCGAACCCACGCCCTTCAGCTCTCGAAGCAGACATATTACCAATAAACCAACAGGACTGTGTAGGTATAGGCTTGCGTTTGATTTCCAACTCGCCTGATGTTAAGCGAAGATGCGGCCCACGGTGGAGCACGCTCGCCTAGAAGAAACCGACATCTTTCGCGACTTGAAGGCACCCAGATTGTATCTACCAGGGAACACCCACTCGGGCAGCAAATTCCAATGTTCAGCGGTTCGTACAATAAAGGCAGACTCGAACCGTTTATTTCGGGTCTTTGGAATATCGACCATGAAGCGGTGTCGCTTCTTGGAACTTTGATAGAAGCTAACTCAACGGAAGATCAAAATTCATGTTGATAACACTGATTAAGTTTCTAAAAGCGCCACCGCCAACTTATAACACTGTACACGGAAATTTTCCATTTTCGTACTTTTTTTTTAAATTGTGATCTCATGTTTTTCCGCGTTATTCACACTACGTTTCTGAATTTCATCATTATTAGTGTAGTCGTTTTGTCGTGTCAATGAGTAAATTGTATAGAGGTAAGTACTTTCCTATGAATTGTGTAGCCATATATGCGGAGTTGCCAGCACTTGTGTCAGAGTTATAGTACAAAAAACCGTAACCGACACTTTAATGCATCATCCTGTCCACAATAGAGCTCAGTTGTAAATACCGGTCGCGGTCGCTCAGCGGAAGACTAGGCGGATCTTCCATTGCTAAACTTCATTGATAAAAATAAATATCGCAGGACATTACACACAACGCCATCTGACCCCAAACTAAGCAAAGCTTGTACTATTATACAAAAATTGGTTCACTGTAACTTTACCGCTGTAGATAATGAATTAATCATATCACCTATTTTAATACGTGTTATAAATATTTGGTAGTTTGATACCCAGAAATCTGCCGTGACACATGCCAATATTTTACAACCATTCGATATCAAACTAATCAGGTCACTAGGAGGAACCCGATACATACAGCGTTAAAAAAAATGTAATTCAAGTTGACAAAGGTCACGGACCCCGGTGTCTGTGGGGCGTATACATTTAAATAATAAAAAAAAAACGCCTACAGCGATAACTAGGGACGGATTTTGCTACATTTTTTTGTTTTACTTTTATAATAAAACTAGCTACCCGTCCCGGCTTCGCACGGGTGCAATGTATATACTAACGTAGTACATTATTTTGATCTGTCTCGTAAGTTTTAGCCAGTGTTTGCATTGTAAGCGTATAAAAACATGTTTTATTACAAAATCACATTACAAAACTCAAAATCAAATTCGGTTCATCCGTTCGGGAGCTACGATGCCACAGATAGACACACACACACACACACATACAGACGCGTGAAACTTAAAACACACCGTCGTTTTTTCGTCGTGGGTTAAAAAAGGATGTAAGTATAATATCAGTTATTTGGTTCCCATAGAACAAGCTTTTCTTAGTTTGGGTCTAGATAGCTCATATCCTACACTAGCTGCGCCCGCAGTGTTACCCGCTACATGTTTTCGGGGATAAAAAGTCTAAAATAAAAAGGATAAAAAGGAAAAAAAGCCCATGTGTTAATCCAGGGTCTCAGCTACCTCCATACCAAATTTCATCCAAATCCGTTCTGTAGTTTTTGCGTGAAAAAGTAACAAACATCCATCCATCTATCCATCCCATCCATTCATCCATACTTTCACATTTATAATGTTAGTGGGATTAACACATATGCTATTTTTCAACATGGAAACACGATAAAAGGACAGAGAGAACTACGGGGTTAATAGCTTAACCCCCGTAGTTCTCTCATTATTATCTCTCGTTCATAATATTAATTTGATGCGAAATTTTATGTCGATTCACTATCTTTTTATTTAGACTAAACAGCTTAATCAATTATTATTATAATTTATTTATGTATTGAAAGTATCGTGCATTACATCCCCAGGTAGATATTATTCCTTTGCAAATTACGGGGAACTGATCGCGGCTGAAACAGCGGGAGACTTGTTTATAAAGCATTCACCGTGGAATAATCTTGTGTTTTGTTCTGGTAGTTTTCGAGACGCTCGTCGCGCATGTGTCTCTCTCGAACGTCAACCTGGTGACGTCATCGTCGTCCCCGTGTGGTATCTATATAGATCTATCTATACTATTATAAAGAGGAAAGATTTGATTGTTTGTTTGTTTTGAATAGGCTCCGAAACTACTGGACCGATCTTAATAATTCTTTTATTATTAGAATGCTAGATTATCCGGGATGGACATTGGCTATATTCTATTTAAAAAACAATTAGGTAGGGATCCGTATGGAAAATTCAATAATGTAACCCAAGCTGTAAAAAATTTGAAAAAATCCTTAGCATGCGCAGCGAAAACTACTGACAATAGAATAAAGTTACGTTTTTTACAGCAAATTGCCTTCACCGCCAGCTGAAGCTCATTCATTGCTGTGGTTTGAACCCACGCCATTCGGCGTGTGAACCAACCGCGCTAACCGCTGAGCTATCAGCGCTACAAATTTAATTTAGAATGGTATTGAAGCAGCATGAACACTATAAAACTAGTAGGTAGTATCCTAAATAATGTTCCTTTGATCCTTGTAAGATTCTTTTAGATTTATCAGACGAAACTGAGATGATTAAGGTATGTATCTTGTGATTATATTCGTAATATACAGGATTAGGGGTGTACCAAGCTACGAAAAGGTCATTGCACTCATGATTGCGTACAACTTTTACTGTATTTTTCTTATATTTATGCGGAATTATTCACGATACTCTGACTATAGATTCGGCCACATCAGGTGGTCTTCATTATGGAGGCAAAGCTAAGTACCTACACTTAACTTTTTTTTTTTTTTTTACATTGAATAGGTTCGCGCTTGACCACATCCTGCCTGATGTGAAGCATCGATGCGGTCTAAGATGGAACACGCTTACCTAGAAGGAACCTGTTTACTCTTGACTTGAAGACACTCATATTGTACCTTTCGGGAAACACAGACTCCGGCAAAGAGTTCCACATCCTCGCTGTGCGAATAAAGAATGTGGACTCAAAGCGTTTAGTGCGCACATGGGGAACATCCACCATGTACGGGTGTCGCCTCGGTCGCGTTTGTCTGGCCGTCCGGTAGTAAAAAGGGGCAGGGGGAACCAAGTCGTGCAACTCCAAGGCACAATCTCCGAAATGTATCCGGTAGAAAGCCGATAGACAGGCGACCTTACGTCGATGCTCGAGGCTTTGCAGCCGAGACTTGACCAAAGCGTCATTGCCTATCAACCTCTTAGCGCGCCTCTCGACTGACTCCAGAGCCTCAAGCTGAAACTTTTACTGAAATCTGAAATCGCGATCGATAAATAATCACCAGCCCCATACATCTGTTTAAGGGTCAATGAACCTTGTCTGTAAAATAGCTGATTTATGTTTTTCACAATTTTAAGAGTTCTCCCAATAGTAGAGCTTGAGCTGCCGGTGAAGGAAAACATAGTGAGGAAACCATAGCATGGTGGTAGGGTACTTTCTAGCACTCGGCTGGCTGGCTAGCTACCACACGAGAGTAGAAAATCTGCCGCCAAGCATCTAACGGTGTGTTCCGGCAGCCTCACTCGAGAGCCAGTTCCATTACAGGCTAGATGTGCTTTACCACCATCGACCACACCTCCACTTAACATCAGGTGAGCTGTGGTCAAACACCTAGCTTGTCAGCTAAAAAAGTAAATGTAGTTCATAACGATGAGCACAATAACCCCCTTTCGGGATAGTACATCTCCCAAGCGTACGGCCCTGTATAAGACGTAGAAATATGGTCGCAAACTTTTCTAAAAGGTTAAAGTTGCCCATTTGTAACATATTTTCTTTTCACTAGTGTGAATTGTTCTCGAAGAATACATAAGTAGGTCACGATACTTCCGTAGTCACGCACGTTTTATCTGTTACATATATTTTCGATATAGCAATCCAATCAACGCTCAAATCCATAAATTACACATTATGTATCGAACACATGGAAAACAAAGGAAAAGTCCTATGTTTTTTTTGTGGGGAAAACTTTCGGCACTAGCAGCGTTTTGATATCATAACAGTAATATTGATAGTATTTGATACTTTATTTTGCGGTGGTCGTTTACACTTCAAATTTCGCAGTTCTTTGTTAGAGATTTACTACGATAACATGGCCCGCCCCTCCAAATTACTGTTTTAATGTGTATTGTCACATCCTTACAGCAAGTGTTTGTATGTAGTTGTAATTATTTATTCGTCTTCAGTAGCATCAGATTTGTTTGTCAACTTACCATAACTAGTTGACCGCGGAAGACAACGCACGTGTCATTTTCATAGAGTACGTCAGTGCAGCGCCATACTAATAATAAAGAGCGATTAATGAACACCACCAGTCGAGACACAAATCCATGGATTTGTTAGCTCGACTAAGTGTTTGACGGCACATGAGTTGTTGGTGCGTTGTAAATACTTTCAAATGTTTTTAATTTTGGAGGGGCGGGTCATGTTATCGTAGTAAATCTCTAACATCAACCTTTAAGCCATATCAAAGGTTTTCAGGTGACATACTATTTCTGATGTTAGAGCTATTGCCTAGATGATACTTACTTATATCTACGCTAATTATAAAGAGTTTGATTGTTTGTATTGAATATACTCCGAAACTACTGGACCGATCTGAATAATTCTTTCAGCATTAGAATGTTACATTATTGTTGAGTGGCATATGCTATATATGTATTGTTAATCGAGTTTGAGAGAGTTGTAATTACATATATACTAGAATAAAAAGCAGCTAAATTAATTAAAACTGTATACGGGTTTGAAAAGTACTGCAGCTTTTGAAACTCCATCGAATGCCGACGACGACGACAAGACAGACAGACAATAAGCAGCGACGCCCTGAACTTTGTTTTGTTACTCAGAGTTTTGGGTACCGCTATGGACAGTAGTTATCCCGTACCGTCAGAAAAGCGTTTAGTATTCTCATTACTTTTACATAATCCCTACAGTATTTCGTGGTTAATTAAAAATGAACACATACAAAGGCACAGTTTAAATAAGGTAGTCAATTTTGGAAACAAACGTACAGTCTTGTTTGTCAGAGTTATATTTGTCCGTGTATAGTATATAGGTATGTTAACGGTATCGCAAACACGTACAATGATATACAGCTATAAGTGTAAATAGTTCTTTATCCCACTAATATTATAAATGTTAAAGTTTGGATGAATGGATGGATGCTTGTTACTGTTTCACGCAAAAAACTACTGAACGGATTTGGATGAAATTTGGCATCCAGCTGAGACCCTGGATTAACACATTCTAAATGTATGTAAATTATAATAGTATCTTTTGTTTGTTGCTTTAATAGTGTACCAAATCATAATTACCTTTGTGTATGGTATAGGTACTTAATATAACAACCAAAAAATACTTGCCTATTTTTCAAATACATATTTAAAATAGAAGACACAGGTTTTCCCTAATGCAAAATCCAAGGTACTTGTTAGTATTTTGTAATTATCCACTTAGGACTTACAAATGTAATTCAATGTAAATAAAGTTACTTCAAAAATTCTTAATTTAATATTTTGTATTTTGATTATGGTGTAACTTACGCTTCAAGCGAAAGCATCTTCAATGTGTTTCCCTCGAGATTTAAATCAATTGTTGCCAAAGTGTACGTCATGTCTTTCTGCAAATTGGGGCATGATAAGAGGTCGCGTGCTCAATTACGAGGAAATAAAATAATCGGTAATGGAAATTAAAACATGAAAATTTCGTCTCACTTTATATTTAAAAGCGATTCCGAAATGTGACCACCACCACACTCCACAAATATGAATAAACACTAGTCTAACAATATCTATTGTTTTGAAATATAAACTTACACTAAGATAACGCAATTCAAAAATTGTATCCCTAATCGAAAACTATACGCGGGTATTTATTAGGCTGCCAGCTCACAATATGGTATGATAAACCAAAGTGGAGTTTACTCTGTTTATAGTTAATTTTAATTTTGTTTCATAATCTCAATCTTATTTCGGTATTTTTAAAAGTATCTAGTAATTTTGCAGTCGGGTTTTTGATTTCTTAAATTGTTATTTTTAAGACTTTTTAGTTTCGTTTTACATATGATAGGGCTAAGGATATGTATAACTATGCTAAATTTCATAATATGATAGCACGAGGTCCGACACAATCATGATAAATTTTTATGCTATCAAAAACTTTTTAAACCAATTTATAATTCCTAATTCAATTAAAACTTATATCTTATGTATATTTTTGTAATCCCCTTTTAATTTCCTTTATTTTGATACACGTAAAGTTAGGTTTTTTTTAAAGACGTAATTACTATTTCCTGTAATGCACCATATTAGTTTTTTTTCTCAAACACCTATCCAACATTTGTTGGAATGTTAAGACGAATATAAAGATACCTTAACCTTAATATTGAAATCCAGACAGCCGTTTGGAAGATAAAGAAATTTACAAAAAAGTATACATACATATAGTACAAGATACGCGCGAAAATCATAGCCCTTCCTTGGCAGTCAGGTAAAAAAAATTACACAAAGTTGCGTAGAAAATAGGTGAAGACTGTTTGATCTTACAATTTCGTTTGTGTTACATATTTGTGTAACTGTTAGCTCACATACAAGCTTTGCTTAGTTTGGGGCTAAATAACGCTGAGTAAATTGCCATCCAATATGTATTTTGACTACCCAAAGCGTACTACAAAGTCTTCCATCTGTTTGTGTGCCCTACCTTTATAAGGTTATATGCTTTGAACCGTAGTAGGTAGAATGATCTGCATAGATATTTTCTCAAGTTTGTTTCATGTTCATTTATTACGTTCATTGAAGGTCTAATGCTTCATCATATCGCTTAATCATTTCATACCAACGGACAGTAACTAATACAGCATTCTGAAAGCTATCTAGGTAGGATGTTTAGGCTTTCTTTTCCTCGTAACTTGTGGAACTACAGGGCTATTGAGACGAATCATCGAATGTATCAAAGTAATGAACGCTAAAGCGATAAGTTTTTGTTTTATGTCTGGGTGTTCTGTATGTGTTATAAGTACCTATATTTACAACAAAAAAAATATGTAAGTATTCTATTTGGTTCCCGGACCGGAATGCGCGCGCTTGTGCATTGCATTTCTAATATTATTACGTATTACGTTGATCGTTCCTTTTGTTCTGCGGATTGCTTAGCGCGGTTCGCTGGCTTATTACGTCCTACCCTACTTTACGTACTGAAAAAACCGCCAAAAAAACAACACAATGCTGCATCCTAAAGCTTGTGTTAAGTGATACATAATGGGTTAACAAAAAAATTTTTCTAAATTTTTTTCTTACTATAAAAAATATTTTACTTTGTAAGTTTTATTATAAGTGGATACACTTATACGGCCTGTCAAACCCAACCTTAATTAAAGTATGTTATTTCTAGTATAAATTGAATACTAGAAAAATACAAGTGTAATAATTACATATAAATAGAGAAATTTTGGAATTGAAATTGTTTCCCATAGTAGAAAGTTTGGTTAGTTTGGGGCTAGATGGCGCTGTACATAATAATAGCCTACGATATTTATTTATTTTAAGGAAACGTTGTTTTGTTACAAAGTTGTGGAATACCGCTGCAATGGTTATGCCATAGTCTCTTACCATCAGGAGAGCGTTTTAGTGGGTAGTTAAAATAAACATTAATAAAATTGGTGTGTAAATATTACAAAGCATGAATGCACACATGTTGTAATCCTTGCATAACCCTAGAAAGTTATAACAAGTACCTAATACGGTTCTCCCTTGTATAACTGTAATTATTCAACCAACTGTGATTATGTACATCTGATGTGCAGTAATTAATGATTACTTGAAACACATTTTCCCGCTAATAGAATAAACAACACATTACATAACAGGTCTAAGCCATAAACGTATCTGCATCAAAGTTAGCATCTATAAATTTACGGCTTTCCTATAATTATTTTGATGTCAAGATTACGGGTTGAAAATAATTTGGCCATATTCCATTTCATAATTTCAAGAAACTAAAACCGTTTGAAACTATTTTTTGTTTAGGCATAGTAATTCAGGATATGTATTATAGTATTTATTAATTTCAAACTTCCACATAATGTATAACGTCACAAAATGATATGACAAAAACACATCGATTGCCTTATTTCACAAGACTAGCCTGTTAAATCCGTATCGGATTGCTAAACTTGCATGTTATTTGAAATTGTAAAATACTTGCATGCGTCCACGACTTTGGAATCAGGTTCAAAAAGAAACGACACATATAGTATAAAACAAAGTCGATTCCCGCCGTCTGTACGCTTAGATCTTTTAAACTACGCAACCGATTTTAGTGCGGTTTCCATGAGTAGACAGAGTGATTCAAGAGGAAGGTTTATGTGTATAATACATACATATGCACCACATTAATATCTACATTGTACCCGTGTGAAGTCGGGGCGGGTCGCTAGTCGTGTATAAGTATTAAAAAAGCAATAGTTTCATCCGTCATGGAACTCGCGCTATTTTATTACCTAGATTAAAATAAAAAATACCTTTTAAACTGAAATAATGAACCATAAGATACATCTATAAATACCAAATTTCAAGTGGATACGTCTTGTAGTTCCTTTTTCTCGTTGTTTGTTCTTTTTTCCGGGATTATAGAGCATCTGTGTGCCAAATTTCATCCAAATCCGTTAAGCCGTTTTTGCGTAGTTAAGTAACAAACTTACATTTAACTTTCACATTTACAACATTATATATGCGAGTATATAAGTAGGACTAATGAAAGAAATACCGTAAAAGGATATAAAACGAAATGTTCAATATAAAAAGTATTGGTTTCATAAATACAGTCAATTGTAATTGAAAAACTAGACGTTGTGTGGTTTGTAGCTGCATTTCAATTCACGTTTGCTGAAATGGGTTATTTTTCATTTCTGGAACAGAGTTCATTAAAAACTGACTACGTAGATCCCATGTAACTAAGAAAACCTTCGAAACAGAGTTTCAATGAATTTCTGCAATGAAATGGATTTCAAAGAACATCATGTAAGGGTGTCGTCCCGTTAGCATTTTTTTTTTCGCAGCTTGTTAGCGCCTTGTTAGTGACGAGGAATAGAAATACCGTGTACCAATTTTACATGTCTACATGTACGTGTGCTTCGTAAGAGTAAATGTTTTTCCTTTTTAGATACCAAACAATTTTACGACCACGATGTATTTTTACGCGCCACTATTAGAAAGGAGTGTTGTATTTTAGGGTTCGCGCGTGAATTTTTTTCTCTCCCTTCATATGTAGGTACTCCATATAGGGCTGTAAGTGTTAAGGGCGTATTTAGATTTATTTTCTTTATGTAGAAAGTAATGAGACGAACGAGTCGCTCTCCTGATGGTAAGATATAACGCCTGTCCATGACTATTGCAGCGATACACAGAACTTTGAGTAACAAAACAAAGTCCAGGCATCGCTGCTTTGGCGCTCATTACTTTGAAACTTTCGATGGTTAGCCTCAATGGCACAGTAATTTCGCTATCTGCAGTACCCTTCGAACCGGAAGACAGTAATGTTTACACACTACTACTTAGCGGCAGAATGTCTGGTACTGCGGTGGTACCTACCTACCTAGACGACCTCCTGCTAAGGAGATCTACCACCAAGTTCTATAGATAGATAGATTTAACAGTTTATTGTGCACACTATAAATAGAAAAAAGTACAGAGAACAAAGCACCTTATGAGCTAGTGCCACAAGTAGCGGCCTTATCGCTAACAGCGATCTCTTCCAGCCAAGCAAGAAAAGAAAAATACGATAGAAAACATAAGAAACAGACGGGAGATGTAACACTAATAAGAAAAATAAATAAAAATAAAACATATTGTAAGTACATAAAAATAATCATATAAGAATGTATTTAAATAAAACGAAGTATTTGCACGTATAAATATGTATACACTCATTAGCTAAAAGGAGGTCATTGTTTTCACTATTATGAATAACTTTTGTCCATGAGTATCGCGAAAATGAAAATAGTTTTTTTAATCGTTGACAGCTGTCTAATTACATTTGCTCAAGAGTCGACGAAATTTTTACGTTGACCACCTGATTTTTTTTTAAATTTCTGTTTTGTGCCTGTAGTAAATGTAATTTGTAATGTTGACTACAATACCCCCTTTGGATTTAGCACACCCCGAGCTAATCCTGTACGTATAAATGTTATTTGCTAGAATGTTTATCCCGGGCGACATAATCAGTTTAAAAAAATATGAGGGAGAAAAAAAGATAAAGACACGAACCGTATTTTTAACGTACGCCGATTACTTACGGATTACTATGATATTTGATAATTTACTGTTTTTAACTACTGAATTATAATTCAGTAGTTTTTAACCAGTACACTTAATCTAAGTGGACGTTACGATGATGCAAATATAAATCTCTATTACTAAAAAATATTGTCATCAATAAACGAATGTTGAAGTTAAATAAAAGACAATCTATACTCGGTGTAAAGGAGCCCATACCATAGGTATAATTAGGATAAAACATTAGGTTATTCAGTTAAAAAGAATTCATAATTACAATTGCATTGCCACGCGGGATTTACTACGAAAAGAACTGGAACTCGCGAAGAAATAATATAATTGTTGAAATTAACTCGGAACAACACACGGTTGGCGCCTTTTTAGATTTGCTGTTTTGAAACTGGCCTGAAGAAAATAGGTAACAAAATTATTATATGAAATCGATAGATAGATAAAATCAATAAATTTACTGTTCACATCAAAGATTGAAAATTAAACTTTATATATTATTTGGCCTTTTCAATAAAAGCGATATCTTACAGCAACTTTATGATGAGAAAGGCTTTAAAAATAATTAAAAATCTGTACATGCCAATAACGAAAGAAATAAACAAAGTTAGGTTTACTTAAACGTGGCGTAAAAGCGAAAATCATAAAAAGTAATGAGCACCAAAGCAGCGATGCCTTGGTCTGTTTTGTTACTCAAAGTTTTAGATATCGCTGAAATGGTTATAGACAGGCGTTATCATTTACCATAAGGAATGTGTTTCGTTCGTCTCATTACTTTTACATAAAAAAGACAACCATTACAATGAAGATACGCCCTAATACATACGTACTTAAATGTAACTAGAGTACCGATGACGTTTCGACATATAGCGTTTGCCGCGCGCAGGTTGTTGATTAATTGGAACAATTGCGTATAATTTAATGAATTTGTCAACAGGTGGAGCTAACGATGCACGACGGCACAGTTCGCGATGTTTGCTTCATTGAGGACACGTCCAACATGGCCAGCCTACTCGTGAGCGGAGGCGCGGGCGACTGCAAGATTTACGTTACTGACTGCGCCACGGGAAAGACCTTCCAGGTTAGTGCAATCCATGACCCGCAAATGTGCCAAATACTAACATGACCATATTTTTAATGAAGTAACTAGCTGGTTCTACCCTATACATGTTTTCGGGATAAAAAGTAGCCTGTGTCAATCCAGGGTGTCGGCTACCTCCATACCAAATTTCATAAAAATCCATTCAGTAGTTTTTGCGTGAAAGAGTAACAAACATCTATCCATCCATCCATGTATTTTGCAACAATGTCAATAGTCAGTTAAAAAAAATGCAATAATAATACTATAAAAATGTCAATTGGTATCTTTTTAAATCACAGAATTCTTTGTAGCTGTAAAACGTGTGCTGACTAGACAACGTTTGAGTCGTGACATAAAGCTGCTCAAAGGGCGCTGAGGGGATATGCTCTGGCAACCTGCTATAAACTGTCAGAGTCATAACATGTAACCTTTCCAGCGTACGCCAGCTTAGTTCGGCGCGGGCGCTGCGGAATGTTTCGTAAGAGACTGTTTAATCCGACATATATTGCGACTTGAAATATTACCGGCGCAGGCAATGTCAAGATCCCAAACCTCTTGAAATGTGGACGGTGTAGACTCGTCCTGAGGTATTCCAGCGATCGCTCGGGCAGCGCGCTTTTGTAATTTAAAAACAGGCTCCCATTCCGCAGCCCTGTTATATAATTCTGCACCGTAACGGAGGTGGGAATAAACAATGGCAAAGTAGCACGATCTCACCACATCGGTAGACACCACTCTGGCGACACGATGCAGGGCGAAACATGTTGACCTCAATCTTCCGCAAAGTTTATTTATGTGATTTTTACACGTTAGACACCGGTTAATTACGATGCCTAGGAAGATTGAGTTCTCGGTCTGGTCTATCGTTTTAACCATCACTTGGAGTCCCATTGGTCGCGTTTGATGGCCTGATAAGCAGAACTGAAACGTAACGTGAACCAATTAGTCAGTTGGGAAGCTGTGTAGTTCAATCTCTGTTCTAGGAGATCCATATTGGGTACCGTGACTACCGCAACCACGTCTGCGTATATAAATATTTCTATTTATTTATTATTGCTTTATCATTACTCTGATACTTTCGATGGTAAGTCTCAACAACCCTGTAATTTCGCTGGCTGCAGTATCCTTCAAACCGGAACACTAACGCTTACACACTACTGCTTGGCAGCAGAATATCTGGTACTGTAGTGATACCTACCTAGACGACTTCCTAGCTAAGGATATCTACCATCAATTATTTATTGATAGCCTACCCTAAATGATCCTAACCTGGTTTCTAACTAATCCATCTGTTGGTTCTAATACCAGAAATGTAACTTTTTCTATTAGTATATTGACACATCCATAGATAATAAATAGTAAGAACACTTGATAAATCGTTCTTCTCGTCGTGTTCCATGATTCCGTGGTTTCAATAATCACTACGTAATTTTATAACTCCACCATGAACACCGTGGTCCCGCGGTATATAATTACATTCTACACTATTATAAAGAGGAAAGAATTGATTTTTTGTTTGTATTGAATAGGCTCCGAAACTACTGGACCGATTTCAAAAATTCTTTCACCGTTGGGAAGCTACGCTATCCCCGGGTGACATAGGTTACTTTTTAGCCCTGTATTCCCACGGGAACGGGAACTACGCGGGTGAAACCGCGAGGCGTCCGCTAGTATCTAATAATATTATAGTTCCGGCACTAGGTACGTTAGCAGTTTTGTGCGATCTACTACAGCCAGTATATGCTAAGTTTCGCTGAGATATCACAGCGCTGTGTATGCTGATTTACATTATGTCACTTCGGCCAAAGCAAGTTTTTGAAAGAAAAGGTCATAGCGCTATTTTTAAGTATAATCCAAATTTAAAACCACGGATCGGGTTATGTCGGGCTTAGCTGTCTGTCAGGCAAATCAATTGTAAGCCGCAAGCTTAGTCGTGTTTGAGCGAGCCTATTAACCGACAACGATTGTGGTTGAGTTAACTTTAAATTGTGGTCGCTTTAGTACACACAGATTATAATAATAATAAGTATCGTAAGACATTACACACAGCGCCATCTGACACCAAACTAAGCAAAGTTTGTACTATGGAAGTCAGATAACTGATATAATTATTTACTTTTTTTGTTTACATACACAGAACAATCACATGTTTATGCCATAAAGTTTGTCATGACTGGGAATCGAACCCACGCCTTTCAGCTCTTGAGGCAGACATTTTACCAATGAACCAACAGGGCTGTCTGATTTGTGTGCAAGGAAATAGTTACGCTATTTAAGCGCATTTTTTTTTAATTGTTAGTGATTATTTATGTTCGTACAGTGTTGGTAAGAGCCAATGGCATTGTCAAAGATTCAAAGTATCTAGAGTACGAAGTGAGCGCGGCCTCTTCTTGCTTCGCAAAAGTTGCAAAGTTTCAAAATGACGTCAGTTTCTATAATATTTATTCGCAATCGCCAAATATAGGATCATATCTTTTCTTTATGTAAACGTAATGAGACGACGAGACGCTCTCCTGATGATAAGAGATAACGCCTGCCCATGACCATTACAGCGATACACAGAACTTTGAGTAATAAAACAAAGTCCGGGGCATCGCTGATTTGGCGCTCATTACTTTAAGTCATTAGATGGTTAGTCTCAACAGCCTTGTAATTTTGTTTGTTTTTCTTCTTTTTTTTTTTTTTTGGTGTCGCATTTTGTGCATTTGCCAGTGTCAAGTGTGTTACTATTATCAAGTTTCATAAGTTAAAAAATAGTCAAAGTCTTGATGAAGTCCTGTCTGTGTCAGTCAAGTCAGCTTTAGTAAAGTAGTGGCGACTTTACTATAAGCTTCGATAGAGTTTTGGAAGCAACACGAAAAGCCACGTTTCACCACATTATATCACGTCACACTCGCGCTTGTAATTCGATACTTTATGAATAAAAAACCACTATTTCTATTCATAAACACTGGTTTTGGAAAAAAATACTATGGGGTGACACGACTCTTTCCGCGTTCCCGCCAAAACACTACTTACACGTTAAAAGGTACCCACAAGTTTTATAGTAAGTCTACACTTGATAATATATTTCAGATCCGGATATTTTATATTGTATAACTCTGTTACATTTAGGCCTTAATATTAAAAGAGTGTCTACAGTCTAGTTCATTGTGAAGATACAATAAGCTTTGGCAATCATCATCATCATCATTTCAGCCGTAGGACGTCCACTGCTGGACAAAGGCTTCCCCTATTGACTTCCACAAAGACCGGTTGGAAGCGGCTCGCATCCAGCGCGTTCCTGCGGTCTTTACTAGGTCGTCTGTCCACCTTGTGGGTGGACATCCTACGCTACGCTTGCCGGTCCGTGCTCTCCACTCCAGAACTTTGGAGCCCCATCGGCAATCAGTTCTGCGTGCTATGTGCCCTGCCCATTGCCACTTCAACTTTACAAAGCATTGGCAATACTATTATTAAATACAGAAATGTATAAGATCACTTCTATTTTCTACTAAGTCCACCTAAATAAAGATTATATCTCGATGTCCATTGCTATCTATTGAACAAATCCCTTAATCCGCTTATGGGAATACATATATCAGTTTATTCCCGTAACTTACGCAATTCCTTCCACCGTTTTGTATGTTTACTGGCGTATAAAATGTAGGAGATAAGAACTTCCTCTGTTTTATATTTACTCTTATAGTAAATCTATCTTCTATTTAAATAAAAGTCAAACGATGCTCGATGGTAAGCGCGTAACTTGAGGACGAATAAATCGATATAGCTGTTTAGTTTGTTTTAATGGAATATAAGAAAAGAATCAGTTAAATCGGCTCGCCATGTCTTATCGCCTTCACTTAACATCAGATGAGCTGTGGTCAAAACACCTGGTCTGCCAAACATTAAAAAAAAAAGCTAATTATTCGCCCCGGCCTGGGTTAGCGTGGACCGTCCCTGTTTCGACCCAAACACAAGCTTCCTGCCCTCTCCCTCCTTGCATTCCTCCTTGTTATGCGCAATTTGGAACCAATCTTTTAAATGAAAGTCCATTTCACCCTTCCGTCTCCGTCTGTCACAGCCGTCTGTACGAAATGTTACTGATTTACATTCGAAAAAATAATTATATTTAAATTGGCAAACATTTCAGAAATATTATTCGGGAACGACAACTTATGTAACTAAAGTCACGCCAAGACATGATTTAGTCTCGTTTTTAGTTAGTTCTCGTTTTCATTTGACATCCCTGTTGGTTCATTGGTTGTATGTCTGCTCCAAGAGCTGAAGGGCGTGGATTCGATTCCCACCCAGGACAAGCATTTTGTGATATAAACAAAAGTTTGTTCGGTGTGTGGGTGTACTGTATGCAATATAAGTATGTATTTACAAAAAAAAGTATTTAAGTATTCTATTAGTTATCTGTCTTCCATAGTACCTACATAGCTTTGCTTTGTTTGGGGTCAGATAGCGCTGTGTTTAATGTCCTATGATATTAATTATTTGTTCATTATTTATCTATAAAAGTGAAAATTTTGTACGCAACAACAGTAACTTAGATTATTGTTAATTGTAGCAATAAATTCAATTTGTTAACCCCTCAACATCGTTTGGCATGTATAAGTTCATAATATGATAGGTTTGTTTGAAGCGGATCCAGAAAATTAACACAAATAAATCAGAGTAAGCTGGAACAAAGAACGTCCGTTCGTCTCGACTTCTATTGTGCGAGCCTTGAATAGACGATGAATGGACCACGACCGTGTGAGCTTAGACTAGAGAGAAGCAGATGGATGCGTACGATGAAATGTAGCTTGTGTAAACAAATTATCGCACAGCCAATCTTTTCAAGTTTTCCCGTTCGTGGTATAGATTATTTTATGTAAAACTTATGAGACGAACGGAGCGCTCAACTGGTGGTAATGTTTGACCATGACCATTGCAGCAGCAGCCAGTAATTCGAGTAACAAAACAAAGTCTTGGGGAAAAGTACAGAAAAGAAAAAAATATTATGAGCTCGTGCCACAAGTGGTGGCTTTATCGCTAAGAGCGGTCTCTTCCAGGCAACCAGGAAAAAAACACGATACAACTTGAGAACAGACGGATGATTTAAAGTTTTTAACTTTCAAATAAATAAATAACGTTGGGCATTACACACAGCGCCATCTGACCCCAAACTGAGCAAAGCTTGTACTATGGAAGTCAGATAACTGATAGAATACTTAAATACTTTTTAATAAAATATGACATGGTAATTTGGGAGAGAACTAGCTCCCACTAACACAGTATCCCTACTGTGAGAGCTAGGAACTGAAGTCTCTGTCTTGTTTATTTTTCTTCTATAATCTATTATTCTTAAAAATTATGTAAACATTTTCAATTTAATTTTTCCCCCAAGAAATAAGGTAAATTATAAATTTTGCATTGAAAAAAAAATCTTGTGGTGCAAAATCTGTAAAACCGTATCGATGAATAATTTTATGGAACTAGTTTCTTAGACGACTACAGTATTGAACGATACATTTCATGTCATGTTATAATAATTTACTTTTTAGTAGATCTGCAGGATTTCGTCTAGGTATAAGTACCACCGCAATACCAGATATTCTGCCGACAAGCAGTAGGTAATGTGTAAACATTACTGCAGCTAGCGAAATTGCAGTGTTGTTTAAGACTAACCAGTGAATCTCTCAAAGTAAAATGAGCGTTAAAGCAGCGATGCCCTGGACGTTTTTTTTTACTTAAAGTTCTGTGTATGGCTGCAAGATCATGGCTATGCCGCATCTCTTACCATCAGGAGAGCGTTTCGTTCGTCTCATTACGTTTTACACAGAAAAAATATAATCCGTAGTTGAATACAATTTTAAGTAACTATAGCTTTTTAATAAAAGTTGTCCTTGTGTATTTCTATTCTGACGGGAGTTGCTATCAAAGGTGACAAAGAGCTGACTGCTTCTCGCCTACATACCAATTTATCAAAATGATCATCGGTGTACTGAACAACTTTAAAAAATGTGCTGTCAAAGAAGCAAATTGATTAAAACAAAAAGCTAGCAAGAAAGCTGCCAAAAAATTAACTCATTTTGAACTAACTAAATTAACTATGCTTTAAGGCTTTTATGTAACTAAATCCAGTCATGTATAGCTGAAGCATCATAAAGCTTGTATCGAATTCACTGAGCATATCCGTGGAACTGTTTGTTGTGCAAACTTGGTGGTAGATTTCCTTAGCAGAAAGTCGTCTAGGTAGGTACCAACGCAGTACCAGATATTCTGCCTCCAAGCAGTAGTGTAAACATTACTGTGTTCCGGTTTGAAGGGTACTACAGGCAAATAGCGAAATTACTCGGCTGATAAGACAAACTATCGAAAGTCAAAGTAATAATCTCCAAAAAAGCGATGCCCCGGACTTTGTTTTGCAACTCAAAGTTCTGTGTATTGATGCAATGGTCATGGACATGGACTTGCGTTATCTCGAACCATCAGGTGAGCGTATCGTTCGCCTTATAACTTTTACATTAAAAAAATCTATACTACAAACAGGAAAACTTGAAAAGATTTTGAATTCACATCGCGTTTCACACACGGTAGTTTACCATTAAAAGTTCTATTGCTCGAAGTAAAATTCACATTTTATGCAGCTATTATACGAGGTACAGTACGGTTTGGAGGGTACTGCGGCTAGCGAAATTACAGGGCTAATGAGACTTACCATCTAATGTCACAAAGTAATGAGCGCCAAAGTTATCTTGGAACGTTTTTCGTTGCTCATAGTTCTGAGTACAGCTGAAATTATCATGGATATTTCTTTTTTCTTAGCGTGTTGTTTGCCTCATTTCTTTTACATTTAAAAAAATCAAGACTACGTGGAACGCCAAATAGAGCGAATTAAGCCAATAAGAGTACATTGTACTCATTACTAAGGGGGCGGGTTTTCCAGTGTTAATTGCACTTTTCGACATGGCAGCTGATAGTATTTCACTGTTTTAGGATTGGTCCTGTAGTAAAAATTGATTATAATGATTAGTAAAATGCGCTCGTTTAAGCCTCTAAAAATCCGTGTTTGATAATTCGGTACATTAATTTGCAATTACTAAACAATGCTAAAGATCTGTTGATAGTAATGACAAACCCAGGGATTTTTATTCCCCCAAACCGCGTCAGCCACCTTTTGATCAACAAAAGAAAAAATATTTATTTCGCCCTTATGTTGTTGGTCCACCAGTCAGATCTGCAGCCTCACATCTGTTCGTAGCGTTAATAATCAAATTAACTTATTGGGAAATGGTATCGCACGTCAAATTATATGCATCCCGAGAGTATTCAATTTCACGTTGCGCCAAATTGTGTTTCTTGTGCACAAATATGGATATACTGGTGAAAGTTATTGGCAACAAATAGAAATAGCCTTTTTCGGTACGTTGTACGGTGCTCTAACTAGAATAACACAAACACGCAGTACTGTACTATTTCCAATACGTCCATAACTACGTAAGATAAATGATTTTTCGATAATTTATTGATTCAGGCAATACTTTGCTGAAGTTCATTTTGAGGTATTTTATAGTTATATCTTTAATGTATTTCCGCTCAAAAGTAGTTTTGGTTTGATTGGCGAGAATTTGATGTAGTTTGAATATAATTGTAAATATTTTTCTGAAACTTAATATCTGAAACTGAAATTCGAAATACACTCAAAAACTCAAAGTAATATATATATATTAAAATAACTACCAGTATTTATATCCTGTCTCGCTGCTGTAACAAGTTGCCGACACGTGTGTCATCTCACGACAAGGTATCCTCAAGACGTTTTGACTCTTCGAACGCTTGGCTGAGAATGAGATGATGATGATTGTCTTCAAGTGACGGTATGGTGAAAAATGGTAAATCGCACCTAGCCTGGAATAGAACTGGTTTTCAAGTGAGGCTGTCACACTGTCAGGTGCTTGGCGGCAGGTTTTCAACTTGAAGATGGTAGCGAGCCAGTCACCATTATATCACGTATGCACATTGTACCATGTTTCTTACGAGTCCGTTCAACTGTTACATAATCAAGATATCCATCTTCATCCATAGCTAATATATAATAAATAATAATCAGCCCACCACGTTACAGGCATCTGTTTCTGTGACGCCCTTGGAAATATTGTCGATGGCTCCGCTCCATTTATCCAAATAAAATAGTAACAGAATTAGTTCTACTTTATTAGAAAACATCAATTGGTCTTATTTGTCCTATGTCAGCGTCATATCAACGACATGCCCAATCTGCCATTAAAGTTAGCCACTCAGCTCATTGGAATTTATCAAGAAAAACCTCGCGATAGCTTTTGATGACAAAAATGCTGAACCGGATTTTAGGTTGTTTTACGAAATCCATGCGGAATCTAGCCCGCTCATAATACAAAACAATGGCATTGTAGTAATGATAGAATGTTTGTCCATAGGCTTTGAGCGGTCACTCAGGACATGTCCTCTCGCTGTACTACTGGGGCGGGGCGATGTTCGTCTCAGGAAGCCAGGATAAGACCGTGAGGTTCTGGGATTTGCGCACCGGCGGCAGCGTCAACATGATCCCGCCGCCCACTGGCCATCCCATTAAGGTAAGCCGCTAAGTTAATGAGTTTACTGACATTGGTGGAACGCCAACCAAGTTCTAAATTATCTTAACTTGCCGACCGTTGAACTTGAAACTACATGTTACTGTCAAAGTTAAGCGTCGCATCACCGCCTGTACTATTCAACCGGCAGTCGTGCAATTTACGAGCAAAAAATCGGGCTTTGTCGTACTACTATTGTACTAGTTATTCGATTAAATGATGAAACACGCGTTCGAGGTAGAGTGAAATCATTTTGTGAGATTCGCGATAAGTCAATTTAAATATTTGATGAGTGCATGTTTGATAAACCGGTGAAAGGCTGATAACGAAGTGAACACGTACGTTTGCGGTTATTATGCTAAATAGTAGGTATTTGTTAGTATCGTAATTGTTGACGATCCCCTACTAAATCGGTTTATGCATATTTATCTGTTTGGGTTTGGGGTTTCGAGTGGGAATAAGTTTAGTTTTTAGGGTTATTTCAAAATAATGATAAATCTTAGATAATCACTCTATTTGCCCGTCTGTCTGTCAAGACAAAATAAATCAAAACATATAGTGTATTTCCCGTTGACATATAATCATTAAACTTCTCATAAAACAACGTTTCGTAGTTATAAAGATATGAATCTGAAAATTATTGTTTTTTAATTATATTGCATACAAAATGTACAGTTAGTTAATGACGACGTAAATTGATGCGTGGAAGACATGTTTTTTTAACTATAACATTAAGTTTGCCCTTCAATGATACTTAGCCAGTTAGCCAGCTATACCCAACCTGTGGCCCACCGCGCTTGTGTAGTTGTACTTTATTTTCAACAATGTCAAATTTCATGCTCATCGGAGAAAATGAGTAAATAGGTACTAGAACGCTACCGCGGTGCGCTGCGTTGAGCGTTAGTGAGGATCGCGCGGGTGAGACAGCGGGAATCCCCTTCCTATTCATGTGTTTACCTAATGATGTTTTGCTTTGATTGCCGGTAGTGACTTTGATTTGTTTACATGTAAGAAAGAAAAGAAAATCATTTTTTTATAAAACACTAGATACTACAACGAATAACTACAAACAACACACACGCACACACACAAATAAAAAGATGTCACAACTAAATCTAAATTGCAGGTAACCACCACACCTGGTAAAAGTACTTTTTATTATAAAATTCTTATTTTAGAATTAATGAGAGTGTCTTCTAAGCATAAAAGTACCTATATCTAATGAAAATAAAAACTCCTAAAAATGTTTATGCTGGTTACTCGTCTAGATAATGAACTATGACAAAAACGTGTTTGTGGTCTTTATAAAAGAAAAGTTGAGTATGCATGTGCCTAGCTGGACAGAGGCTGTATATGTTATGTTGTGTCAGGGGTCGGCTGTGACGTCGCTGGCGGTGGACCCGAGTGGGCGGCTGCTGGTGTGCGGGTACGACGACGGCATGTGTGCGCTGCACGACGTGCGCGGCTCGCGCGCGCTCCAGCGGTTCACTCCGCACGCGGGCGACGTGCGCAGCGTGCGATTCTCGCCCGGCGCCTACTACCTCCTCACCGCCGGATACGACGGCCGCGTCGTGCTAACCGACATGCAAGGTTAACACTTTTTGAGTACTAAACGTTTAGTTATAAACCGAGCCAACGAATACTATCCCGTATCTTTTTAATGAAATTAAAAAAGACAGCATTACATTTGTTGGCCCAGTCTATACTCATTATACGAAACCTGAGAAAGAAAAATTATAATTTTAACTGGCTTTGTATATTTACAAGGTTAAGCTTGGGTAGTATTATGCCGCAAGGTGGTCACTTTTTCTACAAAACAACTGATTGTTTTTTACGGTTTTCAGTGTTTCGCCTATAGTAAATGTTGTTCTTATGGTGAATACAAATGACACCCTCACGGGTTAGTGCATACTGTTTAAGTATTTATTGGTTCTTTCGCATCGCTTAAATTACTGATAGTATTTAAATAAATGTATAATGTTGTGCAAATCACTACCAACATTCACAGGATCACTCGCTGGGCTAATACGCTGGGTAGATTGCCTGATAATTTCATTATAATCGGTCACGCCGTTATAGAGTCCATTTTTGTACATTTAAAAATTGAATACAGTTTTACAACTTTAAAAGGTAGGTACAGGGAAAAACTAATACGTGTGTCTATATAAAATAACATTATGGTTTTATAAATGTTATTTAGTAAATAACATTTATAAAACCTAAATTTTCGCAATAAACATTAATAACTTCTAATTACGCGTAATTCTCAAAAAATACCGCAGTTTCATCTTCCATTAATTAGCGTTGTCTAAGCTTTAATGAACCGAGAACGTACGCTGTTTATTAACAGTAGTTTTACTACAGATTTGGCGCTTTATTTGACAGTGAGTTTGTCGCATTGCGGCTGTGATTCCGACATTTCCCACCTGTGCCTGTACCTTCAGGCCAGGGTTTCTCAAACTTTTTATAGTCTTAGCCCCGTTTAAAATTTCAATAAACCAATGGACTCTCTCCGAAAATATAAATAAACGAGATTTACCTGCGTTTATTAACTGTGATTAAACTTTACATATTAGTGTGACCGATACTGCTGCTCATGCTGGATTAGAATGTCAAATTGAGGAACCGTTTTTGATAACTCATGGCGTATGGTAAGCATGCAAGACAAATTCGCTTCTATCCGAATCCGGTTCTTAGTATTTATTCCCGCTAAAATTGAAAACTCTACCTTTTAAAGATAAGTAGTTTCGAACGGAATCACAACTGACATAGCTCATATGACAAGTATGGGGTAAGCTGCAGCTAAATTACACCAAAAGTCACCAATGTTCTATGCGTCAAATTACACGGACCCCTTTATGGACTGCAGTTTAAGAAACGCTGCTTTAACGCGTATAAGTCCAAGTTTTAATCAATTTACCTGTTGGTAAGCGGCGATATATCCGGAGATGAAGCACGCATGCCAAGGAGATAATTGTTCACCCTGGCCTTGAAGAGATTCAGATGATATCCCATAAGAAACAAGGAAAACGATAGCTTGTTCCATTTTCTGATGGTACGGATTTTTCCTATTGATAAAACGACGGTTATAAATCTTAAAAGAGCTTTACATACAAAAGGTGTCATAATTATTATTGCCTTTTTCTAAGTGTGGCTACTTATCTTACTATTTATCTTTGTTTTTTAATCCACTCGATCATGCGATAATGTACAGTTTTGGTGATCATAAAATAAATGAATAAATTAATTAATTAATACAGAAGTGAAAGCTCACGAGTCACGAGTTTCACTTGGCGGCAGTTTTTTTTTTTACTAGGTGTTCGAACACAGCTCTGGTGTTTTATTTGCATAAATAAAACATCAGGTTAGGTCTGAAATGAAAAAAAAACAGGCATCTCTATAATCTGCCTTCACAAGGCGTGCAAAATAAAAAAATTTAATATACATTAGACTAATTAATATTATCAAAGTTATGAAAAAAAAAATCGAGTGTTGTGTTATTATTTTCTCACATATTCACATAATTATGTGTAAATGCTGAAGGGATGTTTATACAGGGTGTACTAACCTGGAAGAAGGTCATAGGTACTCGACATTATGTACAGATTTTACTATAGACTAGTCAGAATTCGTGGAACAAAAATCAGGTGTACTACTATAGAAATAGTACGTTAACCTTTAACCAAATATATGAAACAGATGATTTTATTTTTACGATTTTAGAGTACACTTAATACTTCATTTATATGTATGTAAATGTAAAATGAAACATTAACGTTACATGGATCAAAAAAAAAATGATAACAAGAAACGTTGTCTCTTACCATCAGGAGAGCGCATCGTTCGTCTCATTACTTTTACATAAAAAAAAACAATAAATAAATGAAATAGGATCTCGCATATATTATGACAGCCCTGTTGGTTCATTGGTAGAATGTCTGCTCCAAGAGCTGAAGGGCGTGGATTCGATTCCCACCCAGGATAAGCATTTTGTGATATAAACAAATGTTTGTTCTGTCTGGGTGTACTGTATGTATTTACAAAAAAAAAGTATTTATGTATTCTGTCAGTTATCTGACTTCCATCACACAAACTCTGCTTAGTTTGGGGCGCTGTGTGTATAGTCCTACGATATTTATTTTTATTTTAGTATTTTTGGTTTTCAAAGTAAAACACAATAAAATAAAGTTAGGAACTCTAAAAATAAAGCAGTTCTTGTTCAGATAGAAATTCCACTGTGAAAGACATGCTTCTATTGATTTTGTGTATTTGCAGTTTCGTGTAGGAGTCTTGTGCATCTAGAACTTTTTATAGATTTGCTTTAATTGTCTGTCTGCTTTCTGAGACTGAAGCTTGTTTTCAATCGTACCACGTTTAGACAAAATATTTTCACATTTTTAGTGTTGTGTTGTTGTATGTGTGTTTTTATTTTATATGTTTTATTACGATACCAGCTGTTTCCCGAGAAATTAGCTTGTATTATAAATAAATAAATATCGGAGTTAAGAATCGCATGTATCAGACAAACCACATAAATCACATTCTTTAAAACTTAAAAATACATCTTGAACTGTTTAGCAATGCCCACGAAGCCTGCATATGCTAGAGAATGAACTATTAACAATAAAAAGATAGAAACAAGATCTAAAAACTATAAGATATCTACATAACGCGAAAATATTGCGAAATAAGGGTATTATTGATTTTGGAACACAAATTAAAAATCTTTAGAAACTTTATAATCAAAAAAACCGTCAGGTTTTGATTTGTGAAGTTCATAAATAAAAAAATAACAACGCTCTGTTTCTCCTAAAAAATATTATTTGCTTATACCCCAGAAATACTTCATTCACTTAACAAAGTACAGAAAGAATGAATGAATTGTTATGAAAAGTCCTTCAAATTACACAATTACGATTGGATACAATTGTCAAATCATTAAATTCCGATAGAGGCGTCCGCCTCTGTCGGAATTCGCCGATAGTTTCTTGTATTGATAAGTTGCTAGTCGGTTATAATATATGTAAATCATGTGTCAAATTAATTTATTTTGCTGTAGGTATCTACGTTGAATCTGCCTCATCCGAAGGACGTTCTTAAGTGCTTCCTGATTACAATTATATAAAATTGTATTATTAAAACTTTGTATAAATACAAATAAAATAGTATACATTGCTTAACTAAATATTTATACCAGCAATCTTTCTATGTATAAATGCATTTGTAGCGATGATAGCCCAGTGGTTAGCGCGGTCGGTTCACACGCCGAAGGACGTGGGTTCTAACCCCAACAATGAGCTTGAGTGGCCGGTCAAGGAAAACATCGTAAAGAAACCGAAGCGTTGTGGTAGAATATTTTCTATAATAGTACTCGGGTACTACCACTCTTAGGTTGAAAATCTGTTGCCAAACTCTTAACGGTGTGTTCCGGCAGCCTCACTTGAATGCCAGTTCCATTCCAGGCTATGTGTGTTTATCATCTTCGACAACACCGTCACTTAACATCAGATGATCTATAAAAAGAATCCTCAACACTATAACGCTTCTATTTTTTTAACGTAACGTTTCAAATAATCGTAAAGCTCAAGTAACATTCAAATATTTTAAATTTTTTCATAATAGATTTTTATACATTTGATTTACTGCTTAATCTAATTCTTAATATCGATGTATTCGCCCATGCAAATGAAAAACGTAGTAGGTACCGATGCCCAAATATTAAATGCATTGTGCTCAGTATTTCGTGCTGAAAAGGCTACTTTTTTTAAACTTGCAACTTTAATAACACTTAGCAGCACCACAGGCAACGAATTCCATATAACTAGAAAATAACATATTTTTTAATAAAAAATTTATGTAAAACTGCTAACCAATGCGTGAAAAAAATCATAGAGAAAGCTCTATTATTTGGTCATTTTCGACAAAGTCACTTTGTGATCGTGTCAAATATTTAATTGTTTAAAGTCTTGATAGGTACCTACCTGATTGCAAGAATAAAGTCACCCTACAATAAAATCAATGTTGAAATTACAACCAGTTGTCAATTTGCCTTCGGCATATTTGCAAACTATGAGTGGTTTAAACGCCGCGCGCCGTTAGTAAAAAGCTGAATCATACAAATTGCCTGCGATATATACACCGCTCTGCTATTGAGATGAGTAATGTGAGCATGGCATCATCTCGTACGTACTACATTTATACTATTGTCTGCAGGTGACCTGACGTGCCCGCTGCCGAGCGTGCCAGTCGCGCGTCACCCGGACAAGGTGATATCAGCGCGGTGGCATCCCGATGACTTCTCGTTTCTATCCACATCGGCCGACAAAACCGCCGTGCTTTGGGCAATCCCTTCAGTTTAGAGCAAACCTTTGAAATAATTCAACGATTGCTCCAATATTGGAGATTGGCTTTAGCATTAAACCACTATGGCTCTCTTTCATAAAATATGGTCAATTTCTTAATTAAATCCAGCCGGCAAGGCGAATGGAGAATTGCACTATATTTCATAATTTTGTGTGGATTATCTCAGTGTACTCGCGTCTTTAGGTGAGCATAGCTGGCTATCGAAAATCGAATAGTCAATTTTCATGAAACTGGGCAATAGTGTTAACATCTCTAAATGCGGCTTCAAATCCGGAGTTTGGAGTGTATTTCAATACCATACATTTCCCTCTATTTATTTAATTTTACGAATATATCAAAACCCAGTGTACCACGGCATGCCGATCGATCGAGCATTAGCTATTCCAAGACCCATGGTTTTTATAAGGTATTTGTACTACAGTTCTAATATCATTTACGCAAAAAAAATATATTATTACGAAATATTAATATCGGAAAGGTGAATAAATAAATAGTGTACCTCCGAATTGTCAGCTTACAGTTGAAATGTTATTTTTGGTTGTGTTATAGTTGTAAGGGAAGAGTCATAAACAACGCAATATCGTAACTTCGGCTTCCAAAGCTTAGATCTTTATTTTTATAGAACGTATATGTTGTGCGTGCTTGTTATGAAAACAGAATATTGCACTTACATCTACAGTTTTTATTAATATCTTAATGAGAACTCCATTCCATTCGAATAATATGAACACGTAGAGGGTAAGTGTATCGTGGGTCGGCTAGTACTAGACTATATTATATGTGTATATCATTAAATTCTCTGGAAATAAGAGTAATATTTTTATGATAAAGCTAATTCTCTGGCATGTTGCATGTTAATTATATGTGACAGTTTTTTTAAATCTATAAAACATATTAAATAACATAAAAAATTATTAATCTTAATTGGTTATTGTGTGATATCACGTTTAAGGTATTCAAAGCTAAACTCAGATGCTATCGTTATAAAACAACTGAAAATTATATAAATTGGCCGCGTTGATTATATAATTATTGTTGCTAGATATTTTAAGTATTTATTTTAATAAATGAGAATAAGTGTAAGTGGTAAATTTTCATATATTTTTACCCGACGTTTTAAAAACATATTTTCAATTGAACAAAAAAAAATATCTTAAAGCTGTAAAATTTAAGTAAAATGCGTTAGTTTTCTTTAAAGTGAAATATATGTAAAAACTTTTATTTTATCACACAACCATATTTTAATTTACTTATAATTTATATCATTTATTTATCATTAACCATGTTTTAAGACTTATTTAATTCTGTAAGCTTGATCCGAGCTTTAAAGTTTTATTTAACGTTGAAAGCTTTCTAATTTAAGGTGATATGGTCACAAATATATTTAAGCTAAAAGTGGATTTTGTAAAGTCCACGTTATCTGGATTCGAAGACAAAAGGTTAGCGAACGCGATAACAGACGAACCGTGCAAAAGAGTGATTAAACTTGTTTGCGTATAATATGTTTGCTGCGCATATCTAAACAGCAGTTTATCTACACTTATTTCAAAAGTCATATGCATATGTTTGCCTTTTTTTCTTCTAAAAAATTCAAACCAACCACTGCTAATATTAGATCTAATATAGTTTAGAACACATAGTTTTTGTATTTATCAGACCATTCAATCACCCAAATAAGTACCTTTATTGTTTTTTTTATTTGCTTCCATTACTTTTAAAGAATTTGTAAGTGATCTATATAAATAGGTAATGGTCAATTCAAATATTTGGTCTAATTCAGCGCAAGTTTTGTTATCTCAAGGTTTTTGTTATACGAAATAATACCTTTTGTTTGTGATTGAAATCCATGACATGGAAAGAGTGAATGTGATTTAGGAACTCTGTTCATTAACAGAGTTTAGTATCCACAACTATTGTTGTTTCATTAAACATAACTATAGTTGTGGATACTTAATAATAATTTTAAATTACTTATGCTTAAATTTATTTCGATATTTGTTTTCATAACTAAACCTAATCGATCAGGTTTAACAGTTTCTTAAGGGACGCTTCACCCATTCATGTTAGTGTGTTTATTTTGCATTGCTGGATATTCCTTTCCCTCATTGATTGCGTCGATGTTCCTGGTAATCGGCTAGTTATAGCGCTTTCTCGAATTTAAGTAATCACCTATTTTTGTTAAACATTGGCAGTGTTCCCTTAAACTAAACCCTCAATATATCCAGTTACTTTGGTATTGATTCAATTAGTTACAGAATTAATATCAGAATTTGTAGAGATCGAAGGTGGATTTTTTAATTAAAATAAAACAAATTGTTATTATGTAAAATTAAAAAAAAAAACCTTAATGAACTTTAATATCGAACGGACGGTTGTACGTTTAATTATTATTATGGTGTTATTAATTTGATAATAAAATATAATTGTAGCGTTAAATTGCACAAATCTACTTATAATGTCCTAATAGGCTCTAATTTCTTCTTTGTGAGAATTTTTCTGTCCTATGTGACTTATTTTTTTTTAACTAAATATGTGTAGTACTTACGTCGAGTTATAAAATGTGTTTTTATTGTTTTTCTGCTCAGCTTGCCTACAAAGGCGCTATGTAATCCAAAAAAAAAAAGAAAGAAATCGTAAAGAATTGTTTAATAAAATGCGGAATTTGTATTCATCCATATTTTAAAAGCTAATTTAAATCTAAACACAACTGTAACATGCTTTTAAAACCGAATTTCTTTAACCATTGTATTCGTTATAATTTTAAGAATATAATCCTTATTATTTATAGTTTTGGTTTTATTTCATTGTTGACATCTCCAAGGTAATATATGATATATGATAGCACAAATAAAAAAAATATTCAAACAGAATTTAGTTAAGGCACCTATTATTTTGTTACCTTACGAAAGGGTTGCCAACACCAAATTTAAAAACTAGGATTTGAAGTCGGAAAATCCAGGACAATTCAGTTTACAAACACATAATAGAGTTGCAAAGTTGCTCATTGCATGATCTTATGAGGGCGCTTTAAAAACTTAGGATGCTGATAAAAAACTATCCAGACCATCCCAGGACACTACAAAAACTAGGACATGTCCTGGGAAAACAGGACGGTTGGCAACCTTACGAGCAATGGACTTTGAAACAAGTCTTTCTCATTTCTATATAGACTGGCCTATCAGTTAAGGATTACTTTAAAATTGGGTGACAGGAATGAATCAGTCAAAAATCTAGAAAAAAACAGTCCATACATAAATCTTCGTATTTGTGGGACCCAAGGGAAATATGTAAAGTTAAAATAATGCAAACTAAATACGGAATTTTACGGGTAGGAATGTGTAAAACATCATTTCAGCCGTAGGACGTCCTCAGCTGTACAAAGGCCAACATTGACTTCCATAAAGATCTGTTGGAAGCGGCTTAAAGATACGAAACGGAAAACTCAAAGTAATGAGCGCCAGAGCAACGATACCCTGTTTGTTCTGTGTGTGGGTGTTCTGGAAGTAAGTATGTATCATAATAATCTTTTTACAAACAAGAATATATATATTATGTATCAGTTTACCTGGTTTTGAACAAACTTTGCTTTGGGGCTAGATAGCACTATGCAAATTTTATGCTACATAATTAGTATTCTCCCTCTTGTTACCCATAGCCGAGAATTGCATTGCAGGGACTACTTTAATAAGGTATTACTAAGGTAAGGTACTTAAGGTATACTAATAATATTAAGATAAATAATTTAGAATTGACCACAGTTTATTACAATCATACTTGTAACATAATTTATTTTTTTATTCTTCCCATAGGATACTTTTAGCACTGCTGTATGCTAATTTACATTTCAACTTTGACTACAGACCTTTGAAAAGAAAATAATTAAATCAGTCGATCTGATTTTATCTTTTACCAGTCCAGACGTCACTTTTACTAATACTTTTTATCTCTTACCATCAGAGAAGCGTAGCGTTCGTCGCACGGCTTTTACATTAAGAAACACCATGTACTTACAGATGACTTTTAGGTCGCGTTTTTCTATCCGATAATGCAAAAGTGGATTCTAATTCTGTAATTCCACAGACACACTCGAAATAAACTAGTTAAAATGGAAATTGCAATCAACTCAACATCGTCGTTCAAAGCTTTGAATACCTACATACCTTGGACCTACGTTTTACTTGTCACCGGTATGCTACGGAATAGGTACTCACACAACAAGAGTGTTGTGTGAGTATTCCGTAGCATACCGGTGACAAGAAATCCTAGCGGGAAGTTTATTTAGGGAAAGGAAAACAATAAAGGAATATAACATTCATTTTATTTCATATACTGGTTCTAATAATACACCATACACCAATTAGAAACAAATCACTTATATAATAGTTACGCAATAACAATAAACATAACCAAACCGTAACAATAACTATTTCTATTCGTAATATGAAAATATAATTAACCAAGGAAATATAGCTTAGTGCATTCTATGATGTCTTTATATCGCGTCGGCTAGCTCCAGTATCTGGCACAAATACTAATTTAAAAAGTTGGAATTACACGTACACATATCAGAGATAAAAAGAGAGAGCTGGTGTATAGTTCTTCTATGACTTTGGCGTCGCATTTTGTGCATATGCCATTATCAAGTGTTTTGATATTATAAAGTTTCATAAGTTAAAAAGTAGTCAAAGTCCAGTCCGTATCAGTCAAATCCAGTCATGTTTTAGTAAAGTAGTGGCGACTTTACTATAGCTATGCTATAGCTTCGATGGAATTTTAGTAGCAACAAGAAAAGAGTTTCCCAACATTATATCACTTTCCCTCACACGGGCTTGTACTTTATGAATAAACCACAATTATTTTGTACATAAACACTACTCAAAAAAATACACGACACGACTATTCCCGCTTTCCCGATAAAAACTTTTACTGTCTGATCTGTGCAGTCTTGTTAACTTATGTATAATAAATCAGTAATTGCTGTTTTATCGACACGGACTTGCCTGGTAAAGAAATAAAACTAAGAGACTATTAATCTCATTATAAAATTATGTTAATTTTGTAAATAGTGTTTTGTAGAAATAAGTGTAGATTTTGTAGAAATGAGTGTGGTCAAAGGCGACCTATTTTGAAAAAAAAAAAAAGTTTTAATTATCTGTAACATATTTATAGTTATTTTAAGAATTTATCTAAATAAATACTAACGGCAGCACAAAGACAATATCATTATTTTGAGATCAATTTTTACTGGAACTACTCTGAAATCAGCTGTTTCATATAAAAATGCTTTTCGAAGTCATATCGTAAGAATTGTACAAAATGATGGGTGATTCCAAGATTTTCTTTTAAATGAGTCCTACCATCCCGTGTAACTTTACAAGGATATAAGTTTGGGTTAGCCTTGTGCTACAGGCACAACTCATGACACAGATCATGTTACTTGCAGAAATGTAGCTCGTTTCATAAATTTTGATGTAGGTAAGCTAAAAGTGAGCACGTCTTTTTCCGCTGTCAATTAATTAGGTTAATACCTTCTTTATCTTAAAAATACGCATTTCACGGACCAAAACACGGCACCCTCACAAGGTTGCGCGTCAATATTATGGTAGAAAATAATTAATTATTTAACTTTACATAAAAATTTACCAAAAATAAAAATCAACGTCCTTCTTTGTTAACTTACAAAGCATGGATGTTTGAATAAACGCGCATTTTCAGAGGTCCATTGTTTTTTGATCGTAAACAAATGTTTTCCTAATTTAATTACTGACTTGTTTACCAACAAAAGTATGAAAACGACCGTACAACATGTTGTCGTAATAAATCATATGTTTTTTTCAACTGTTGCTATGAAGAAATACTTTAATTGTATGTATTAGTTTTATCAAAGTTCTAAGAGCCAACGGCAGGAATGGTTTTGACATTATCTTTATATATTCAGAAACTTCAGTAATAAACTTCCACCTGACGGTTAAGTCTATGGGGCCGTACTGTAAACTCATGTTGCGATGTTATGTAATCACAAAACTGTTACAGGACTGTAAATCTAATTACGTCGACATAGGATATGCCTTCGCGTTGCTTTATAATCATCGTCTAACAATAATGGCGATGAGAAATCATGGTATTTCAGATTCAAATTGCAGTAAGGCAATTCTAGACCTTATCTTACAGCCAGCGGAACCCTAAAATGTATTTTTCATACATTTGAAAAACAAATTTGGTTCGATTCCACTTTCATCATACCTACTAATCGTTAAAGTGGAATTTGTTGCCTGAGTGGGTTTTCGATATATGTAATCTGGATGCTCTAAAGTTGCGATAGAGTCGGGTTTGCCTCGCGCGCTCTATCCGCTACACTGCATCTTCGTTTAACATCACGCCAGATGGAATTTACACGTAACCCCTTTTCCAAAAAAGATAGACATGTGTACAAAGAATGTGTTAATAATAACATAATAGTTAAAACTAGCACTAAAACAACACGTTTAGAGAAAAAAAAGTAGATATTTGCACGAAACAATGCGCTGGAGCTACCTACGCTTTCTTTAAATTCATCCTATATTACGTACTTATGTATTGCTATAACTCTTAAAATAATATCAAATAACTCTAACAAGACGTCAAACTTATAAAGTGTTCAATAATATATCCAATTGGAAGAAACAAGTTACATTAACTAATGAAAACAAAAAATAAATAGATACGTAGGTACCTATATGAAAATGATTTAGTATATATACCATACTATTATAATACGTATAACTAAATAATAATAATATTTATTGTTTAGAAACATAACACAAGTTGGCTAATATAACATATATCCGAATAACAAACCAAAAATGCAGAGAAACACAAAATGAAATACTTTACATATAATATGACACATCTTTACGCCCTGGATCCCACACTAGGGTGGCATGTGTCGTGGGATCCAGGCTAAATACAATACACAAATAAAAACCATACAAGTGTAAATAAATACAAACATTTAGATACTACTACACTTAACACAGATTACTCGAAATAGATTCCTCACTAAAGTCAATTCTACATAATACGCTGAAAAGTGAAGAACGGTAAAATCATGAAACAAGATATTGTTCGCTGAAAACTCATATCATGATGCTTTGGCCGAAAAGTTTCGTCTTATTTCGAGTACTGGAGTCAAGATTCAATATGGCTCACATCGAATGCCGTCGTAACCGGTTATTTGTAAATATCTTGATTGCTTTACTTCACATAAATATCGTCTTGAGTTACCTACCATACAACTCAAGAGTATACATTTTTCCACAATATTTGTTTACTGTAAATACTTCAGACATATAGCCGTTCGAGATAGAATTAAAAACGCTAAGCCGCTTTTCGTTGGCAATATGGGGGTGAAATCTAAGTGCGTGGAACGGGCCTTGTTCATTCTAATCTTTTGCCTCAAATCTTGTAAAGCCATGATAGTTTATTTATTTATATTATTCTAAACTAAAGACTGAATGTAATTACATATTTTTTAAGTCCAATCATGTTATCACATAAGTGACAGCAATGTCTTACTGATAATAAAGTTTCTTTATACCTTTAAACCTTAAACCACGTACAAAATAAGGCTTGAATAAAACTGTATTTCTAAAAAGTAGATGGTTATTGTGAGTAGAATAGAATATAACTTAACCGGACCTCATTGTTACCACTTACTTTTGTAACGATGATAGCTCAGTGGTTAGAGTTGTTGGTTAAGGGCGTGTGTTTAAATCCCCACAATGAGCTTGAGCTGCTGCTCAAGGAAAAAATCGTGTGGAAACCATAGTATGGTGGAAGGGTATTTTTTAGTACTCGCCGACTAACTTCTACCGATAAGTTTAAAATCAGCCGCTAAGCACCTAACGTTCAAAGTAAAAAGTGTCTTCCGGCAGTCTCACATAAGAACCTGTTCCATTCCAGGTTTGGGGAGTTCACCATCTTCGATCACACTGTCACTTAAACACATAGCCTGTTGACCATAAAAAAAAACCCATCGGCTAAACCAGCATTTGTCTGCATTTCCGTCTGTCTTCCCAGTTTACCTATGATGATCTTCACCAAACACAAAAACCTTATGAACTCTACCAGATAGCTCTTTACCCTTTTTTTATGGGGTGAAGCATCAGTAAAAACAGACAAGAAAATATTAATCTCTGTTGCTTTAGAAATCTGTTTTGCGATTTGTTCATCTCCGTTACCGTAAGCAGTATCCTTCAAATGTTAGTGAAATCGTGTAGTTTTATTAACTTGCTGTGTCCGCGACTCTACCCGCGTGGAAATTCAGTAAGGGCGAAGTTATGTCTGAGCTAAATCGACCGAAGCGCGTTTCTAGAATAGCACGTCTAATTTCTTTTTTTTTTGAACCGATTGGAATAAAATAAAATAATAAATGTTGTGTAAAACTTTCTACAATACATCAGTGAAAACCGCATTCAAATTGGTTTAGACGTTTCTGAGATTAGCGAGCACAAACGCACAGACAAAAATTCTGAAAACTATATTTTTTTTGACCTTGGTAACGTACAAGTAGTTTTTTTTATTTAATTACATACACGGTTCGTTCACAATTTTATTATAGGTATATACGTAGATATAGACATATGAATTAGAACATAAGGCAATATTAACTACGGTGTGCTACGGAGAATAACCTAAAATTTTACGTATCGGTAACTCGATGCAATAGTTTTAGATTAAATGTTCTATGTACCACGTATCTTGTAATGATATATTTTTAAATGAGTACATAGTAGTTTTACATTAAATTTATATTCTATATTACTGTATTTAATTTCGGTAAAACAATAATTAGCAAGCCTAGATTTATAAACCTAAACAAACCACTAAAATACATTACAAATTATTATTAGGTATTAGTGATATATATTATTATAACATGTTTTTTAAAACAAATGCATTATTTTCAAAAATATATTTGAATTACCTATTAAAAAAAAAGAACAAACTTAGTTCGCGATGCGGTACCTATAAGGATAATATTCTATTACTATATTTCCTACAAGAATACAATTTTTAATATCAAAATCGGGTAGATACTTTCTATACCAAAATTTTGCCACGACCCTGATAGCCCTCCTAACTTTTTTCATAAAAAGTCGACATATACATTTTTTTTCCCAAAGGTCCCATATTCAATTAGACGTACATAGTATTTTATACAATGTAATACTTCAGACACAATATTCGTAATTATCTTAAAGATACCATATATTATGAGAGCTTTAGTTAACAGATTTAAAAATTATGTCTTTTTCTATTAGACTGTAGTAAAAATAATAACTATGCCACTAAAACCTCTGTAGTATATGACTACATTTTATATAAGCATATACATAAATATTTAGTGTGTTTATGCAGCTAACAACAAGATCGATAATATGAGTAACTAATAATATATCATATCCATAATAGGTACAGGTAATATAATATTTGAATAACATGTAAGGATACCAATATTCTCGGTTTTAGGTGATTCAATAATAGTCAAATAATAGGATTCGTCTTAACGTGTTGTTAGTGACAATTATTCGCGCGCATTTGTTATTTTATTTTTCTATTCTTTTTTTTCGGTTGCGCGTCATTTTGAAAGGTGAAAAGGTTTGATGGAAAAAAGCGTCAACAAGATCAAGCTATATGAATTTGATGGGATAAGCGTTACCTATTGTTTCACTGTTATCGAATAATAGACTTGATACTATTAGCAAAGCGTAATATTCTCTAATGGGATTACTGAGATATTACCCTAATATAACATCTAACATCCAAGTTATATTAATATCTATCGCAAAAAGCTGTATAGTGATCACCGAAAAAGTAACACAGGATTTGGCTTGTTATACAACCTACTTCAGTTATATAAATAGACAGTCAAATTTTGCAGAAGTGCAGTGCACTTCTAATTATCACTAAAATTACCCAAAGTACTTATTCAATTTTGAATAGCTCTTCGTCGATGTAAAGGATATTACTTAAAAACGGCACATTTCGTTATAGATTGATACAAATATGACATATGCAGCGTTTTTAAATAAACCCTAGGTTAATTTTCAAAAAGTTCAATCGAAGCTGTTCTTTGGCACCCGTCTTACTAACGTATATCAGAAATTAGACTAGCAAGCTTTTAGTCTCCCATTAATTAGTTATTTAACTGTTCATTTCCTGTTACAAATAACAGCAGCGCCAATGACAAGAAATTTTCGACAAAAGAGCACATAATGGGGCTTCTACTAAGTTTAGACAGCCTGGGGAGGCCGTCTGGCTTCCAATCTGCATGTTCTGGGTTTGAAATTAACGGCACTTACTTGTGTTTTTTTATGCCATAGCTGACAATCAAGCTGACGTGTCGCCTGATGTTAAGCAATCACCGTCGCCTATAGATATTTGCAATACCAGGGGTACAACAAATACGTTGCCAATCTTTTAAGATTCTATTAACATGCCTTTTAAAGAACCCAATGTTACAGCATTGGGTTCTTCCTTCCTCCTTATTCCCGCGGAGTTGTAACTCCGCGGGAATACGGAGGAAGGAAGATCACTCCACAATTTGCAGGTGTATGGCAAAAAGATCGCGTGTCTTTTTTGGTATTGCCCCTGATTTACAACGCTGAAAGAAAGCATGATTAGTGAAACTACATACGTCAGAGTTCTTAAAAAAGTTCTTGAAGATGTATCAGATCTGCCAAACGGCACTTGGTCATCGTAGTAGACTATGGTATTGCCCTTCTCACAAGAAGAACTGTGCCCAACTGTGGGACAATCTATAGACGCAGGGCGATGGCTTTCTAATTTTAAAAACATCGAAGTTTGTCTCGTTTTCTGAGAGACCAAGATATAGTTTGGTGCTACACATTTAGTACCTACCAGCATGTTTTTACTTGTGGCAAGATAAAAGTTATGTGAATCGTTTCAAAGAGTTTTGACGTTTTTAAATTTGCTTCTATAGTGGAAAATATCTAGTGATAATAAAATCGGGGGATACATATTGCTGTTGCAGCTACATAACATGGATCTACATAAATGATTATGTACCTAATTCGTTACGTTGAGAGAGGCATAAAACATGGAAACCTGAATAGTCTTCAAAAATATATATAATTAAGTATTTTTACGTGCAAATCCAAACCACGATTTTTTTTTTGATAGTTACGAATTTAGGGTTTATTAAGGCGGCTATCAAGTGGTTACGGCGATAAGTGTTACCTGTGACTAAGTACTTACAAACATCAATTTTATCATTTCTATTACACAAATCTATTCCGAAGAAATTTAGACAGGACAACGTCTAATGAGTGAGCTGGTTTAGGATATTACTATAAACTATAAAATAAATAATATTATATTAATGATGTAAAAGCCTGTGAAAGCGATTTGCTTGTATAAATATCACAGGCGTTCCAATACGAGTACAATAAAAGCAGAAAGTAATATTAGAAAATTATATCAAAACAGACGCAAATCGTCCACGAAGGACGGTAAACAATAAACAAATATAAATAGCGAAGGATATTTGACCCCGAACTAAGCAAAGCTTGTACTATGGGAAACAGTAGGTAACTGATAAATTAGGTGCTCACTTTTTTTTGTAAATACAGTCACAAGCACTCAGACACAAAACAAACTCTGGTAGGAATGGAACCCAAGTCTTGAAGCAGATACTCAACCAAATGAGCTAACGGGCAGTCAGACTGGACAATCAAAATATCTAATAACTAATGACCAATTATGACATGATGGTTGCCAACTTGTTTATCCTGATTGCTGTATTTTGTACTTATTTGTGTATACAAGAAAAAACTCAGTTGTTACAACTTTTAAACACTCAGTTTATCACTTTATCAGTTGTTACTTTTTTTTTGTTGTTAATACTTTTACAATTTTTTTTATGAAAAAATCGATTTTATTAAGTTGTAGGTAGGTACATAATTATTATTAATAGGTAGTAGCACCCGCAAACTAGATGTCTACAGTTGTACCCAATCGGGTAAAAAATATAGACATAGCACATAATCGAGTTGTACAACAATACTAAAATTATGGCTAACCTATCCTGGACTTTTTAGAATTGAGCTGGATTTTTAGAGCACCTAGGTAAGAAAAAAGTTGAGCGTCTGAATAGGGGTTGTATTGAACAAACCGCGCAGTGGTGGTAGCATTATTATCGTTTTAGTTTATGATTGTTCGTAACTAAAACTCGGCTGGAATTAAAATGGGTACGTGTTTAGTGCTGGCAATAATATTAATTTATTTTCAGGTTATTTATTTATTTATGATGAGAAATATCTTGCACACTTGATTGAAGATATTTAATTTATTGTGACCACAGCTCACCTGATGTTAAGTGACGGTGTGACCGAAGATGATAAACACACCTACCCTGGAATGGAACTGGCTCTCAAGTGAGGCTGCCGGAACACACCGTTAGATGCTTGGCGGCAGATTTTCAACTTGAGGGTGGTAACTAACCATCCGAGAACTAGAAAGTATCCTACCACTATGCTATGGTTTCCTCACGATGTTTTCCTTCACCGGCAGTATAGTATGTAGCAATATCTATTTGGTTTGAGGTTAAGTATCGCTCTGTGAATATTTTTTTTATCTAAAAATAATGAGTCGTACAAAACACTCTCTTTATAGTATGAGTAAACACATGCCCATTATCATTACTTCGTTCCCCAGAACCTTTAACAAAAATCAAACTTTGGCGCTCATTACTTTGAGACATTCGATTGTTAGTTTCAATTATAGGTAATGTTTGTGCCCTTCAAACCGAAGCACTGTAATGCTTACATACTACTATTCCGCTGCTGTATATCTTATATTGTCGAGGTAACTACTTAGACGCCCGCCTGCTAATTTATACCAAGCATAAACTATGTGCACCAAAATTAAGTTATTATTTTGAACTCAGACAGTTTTATACTTGGTATGTACTTATATATTTAAATTTGCAATAAGAATATTTATGATGTACGTTTTTGAGAAATCCAATAATGAGATAAATTTTCAAGCTACAGTTTGATGCCAGAGAGTGGGTGGCCGTAAAGTAGACGTCATGTCGCGACGTCCTTGGACGAATGATTGCCGACACCGACCGTCTGATGTGGTATGCGACGCTTTAAACTTTTTAATACTTAGCTTCTACCACTTTAAAAAAAAACTAAATAAAATTGCTAGAGTTGGCAAAAATTTTACGCTATACTACCTAATATAGGATCACGAGAAGTTTTGTTTGCAGAACCGAGTAGGCGTACTCTAGAGAGGAGGCCGTGAATCAGGTAATGAACATAAACTATGAAATGACAATGCGAACGATGATCGTAAACCATGATTTCCTTGTTAATCCACATTGGTTGTACGAGTGTGTAGGGTTGGTCGTTCAGCTGTAAGCTGGTGTCAAAACCATCGCGTATCGAACCTTAACCAGATTAGCACGGGATCCAAGTACATAGATGGCATTAGGGATGGCCTATAGCAGGCAGTAGGACAACGAAAGTTACAGACAATGATACTGCAAATAGGGATTGCAATCCCGCAGCTTATCCAATCCCGCGGGATTACTTAATCCGATCCCGCATCTTTGAAATTATGTTAGAAAATCAAATTGAAACTACAGATTTTTGTTTAAAAACACTCGTTACCTACAGAAAGACGTGCGCATCGCTGTGCCATTTATGAACAAGTTGTACTTAATGGCACGGTGCTGCGTTGGAGGGCTGTCCTGTCAGTTGTTCAGAACACCTGACAGGACAGCCTGCCAACCGCTAGTCGCCGGCGCGGCGCGCTTGTGCTACTCGCGATTTACGCGAAAGTTTTAGTGCTAAATTTTTAATTAGCGGAATCCACGGATCCTCCTTTAAAAGGTGTGGGATCCAGCAGATTAATAAAAGCAGCGGGATCCCACGGGAATGCGGGATTGCTATCCCTAGCTTCAAATAGACCTACGTAACTACAACGAATATCAATTAGACAACCCTATTACCCCATTTGGTAGTAGTACTGCTTCCAGAGCTAAAGGACGTAGGTTCAAATCTCACACAAGATAAACATTTGTGTAACAAACATGGATTTTTGTTCTGTGTTTGGGAGTTTATAAAAAGTATTCTATCAGCTTACTGGTTCCCATAGAACTTTTAAGCTTTGGGGCTAGATAGCACTGTATGAAAATGTCCTCCAATATTTATTTATTATATCATAAGCTCCTCGACTACCTTGTATCTTTTCGGAGCACCCTAAGAAAGGAATTATAAACGCCTTAACATGTTCTTATTTCTGACTTGGAAATATGTCAAATCCTTGATGTGAACCGGATCGGATACGCCTCATACGCCCCATGCCGGGAGTTTACAAATGTCGTTCCCTATATCCGGGGTTTCCGGCCTTGCTTTCCTCCGTTCTGTTGGCATGTTGCTTTGTAATTGTAGAACTTTAATGGCATTGGAAGGATATGCGTTTTTGCTGTCAAGATCTATTTAATAAAATAATAAATAAATAAATATCGTAGGACATTACACACAGCGCCATCTGACCCCAAACTAAGCAGAGCTTGTATGGTGGAAGTCAGATAACTGATAAAATACATAAATACTATTTTTTTTGTAAATGCATACTTGTAATACATACAGAACACCCAGACACAGAACAAACATTTTGTTGATACATAAAATAATTGTCCTGAGCGGGAATCGAACCCGCGCCCTTCAGCTCTTAAGGCAGATATGCTACCAATGAGCCAACAGGGCTGTATAATAGAAAAAAGTTCCACTTTAATAAAATCATATTAGATCCATTCATCAACTTACTTTACTAAAAAGGTCGAAAGTGTCTCAAGTGAAAAACAAATAGATAAGTCTGAAGAAAATTGGTGAAATAGATTTAGATGCTGAATATTGAAGTTCTGTCTATACCTAGCTTTTTACCTACCTAATTCATAGTTAAGATACTTATCTTAACTATAAATTACCTACTATAACAAATCTGAAACATATTAAAATACATAAATAGCATGTTCAGCAATGAGCTAAGATAGATTCATGATCGCGATCAAAAGCTATTCAGAAATCATTGTGTTCGTATCGACGTCTATGTAGGTAATAATTATATTTTTACTGCAGGCATCGCAATTTAGCAGCAGCTGCTTTGAAACGACTCACATTCAACCATTAACTTGCCAAGGAGCCGCACCTGTTTGTCACTGACAAGTGCAGAATAGCAAATAGCATTTACGAAGAACTAAGTTCGAACAGAAAATGTGTAAGTATAGTTTTTACACGACTGCCCAAATAAAAGAGTGTAAAAACAATAATAATAATATAATAATGAAAAATATATATATATAATAATATATATTTGTATGTATGTAAGTTTCTCTGTTTCACTTTAACTTTTAAATGTCTGAACAGGTTTATATGGGGTTTTGTTAGTTACTAAATTCCTACATCAAACGTTTAACAGAAGACAAATTTTTGAAAAACAAATTGTGGGCGTTTGTGTTTTTATTATTTTGTGGTTAACCTTATAATGCAGTTTAAACATACGAAGTGCCGTGGTTTGCCTTTAAGTCGTGTCAGTTTAAAGAGAAGCTTCCTTGGGTTCCGTGTCCTCGACGGTGGCGAGCGGTACTCCGGCGTGGGACATCTTGCGGCGCTGCAGGCGCGCGCGAGATACCGGCCGATAGTACTGCTCGCTGCGCCGCCGTCAGCGGTCCGGCTGCGGCACCTCCGTCTCCAGCTCCATCCACAACGAGCTGATCACTCCGGTATCTGTCGACGAACCACATATATTCAATATCATAACACAATAAAACTTCGGAACGAGAAAAAATTACATATTTTTTTATAATTGTCAGGCTAGGTGTTTGACTACAGCTCACTTGATGTTACGTGACGGTGTGGTTGATGATGGTAAACAAAACACGCTCTCGAGTTTCGTTGTCTATAGACACTGTTGGGTACATATCGATAAATTTTCAACTAGTTGAATACAAGAAAGTATCCTTTCTAAAGTTTTCCTTCACCTGCAGCTCACGCTCATTGTTGGGGGTTGAAATCACGCCCTTCGGCGAGTGAACAGTCCGCGCTAACCACTGAGCTATCATCATTACAATACGTCCGCATCAACTCGAATCAATTTTTATAAAATGTCCGACAACTGGGCGCGTGCCTCTTCTTGTTGTGAAAGGTTACCACGCTAGCCAAGTGCGAGTTGAGAGGCTTCATACATCTTTGAGAACTCTCAGACATGCAGGTTCACTCACGCTGTTTTCCTATTTAAATTATTAAAGTTAGAGAGACTCTTGTCTTTTCTTAGTTTAGAGCATATGGAAATGTGTGCCGTAGCTTCAATGCACGTATTTTTTCCTTCTTATTCTTACATCAAACACAGCCCTGTTTTTATAAACTGTCCCACTGTTGGGCGCGCGCATCTTCTCATTGTGAGTAGGGTAACATTATCATAATCAAATTTATTAATAACGAGGTGTCAAGAATTTTCAATAATAATCATAAACAAATAATAAATGTTAGTAAAAATATTTAAAATACCCATACCATAGCACATACCCATTACCCATACCCATACACATAGTGCACTACCCTGGCCAAATGCAAGTCGGCCGACATTACAAAGCTTTGAGTACTCTTTTTTAATGTGCTTTTGTACATATACATTTTCTTAATATATAAAGTTATGTAATACATTATAGCAAAATAATCAGAAAATTGAGACTGAATTAAAATTCCGAGAAAATATACAAAAAAAAACTGCTGCCATCTAAATCAATTTATAAAATAACAAAAGATTTAAAGAATGACTACAGATACAATGACTTATATATGACAAAGAATATAATTAGTTAGTTTCATGATTTGTTATACAAAATATTATTATCAATTTCTTTCTGACACCATGAATTCAATTTTTACAATTTTTTTAACACAAATTTAAATGTTTTATGCTACTTTTTTATTATAATTTAATGACGTAGCCCCTTAACACGTTAAGCTGACTTAACATTTTCACTTGAACATATTGTGTATCAATATGCGATATTGCATATCATTATTTCTATACAAACGGGAGCGGCGTCTAGTAACGTTGTGCAAATAGCTGGTTAAATCAGTGCTATTATTTACTGCACTGACATCCTATGACGTCGATGTTCATATGCGCTATGTTACAACTTATATAATTATAAAAATCTGTGCAATAGCGAACATATTATAAGGTCGACGTATGTAGACGTCTTTCTTTCCTCTTTTGTTTCCTTCTTTTTTGCTTCATTTTATTCATCTATAATAAACAAGAAAAAAGAAACAAAATATGTTTTTGAATTCATTCAGAGTTATTATAATAAAGTAAAATACATTGACACAATTTCGCGTAAATGCTCGTTGGGAACACGTGTGGACAAAATTAGCGACAGTTCGACTGATGTAATGACATTTCCAAAGCCGTCCCTAGACGGTCATGCGGCATGGCATGCGTTTACGAGAATGATCATGCTGCATGATCGACCGAAAAATCAAATCATACATTTTTATCGCACTTCCAGTCCTGAGTATAGTGCAGTATCCAGTAAACAGCGTCTCGCTACTTCGACATGCCCCGATCTAAACGGTCATGCGTGCATGACAGCACGTAACGCATGTCATGCCGCATGACCGTCTAGGGACGGCTTTAGGCGGAGCGACGTATAGTGACGTTGTGAGCAAACTAAGAAGGTAAACAGTACCAGAAGGGAACGGCATCAAAGGTAGCGAAAAAGAGAACAGTGCAGTGTAGCACTAGAATTTTGAGAGTTCGATATGTCGTGGCACAGCAACCAAACTCTTAGATGTCAGTATCGCCAGGTGCCGTACTATAACGTTGTGCTCAAAAAATCTAATTTTCGCTGGACGTGATAAAACGTTGTGTCACAGCCATATCTACCAATATGTGACGTACATATAATTATGTACGTTGTTCGCATGAACGTGTTAATAATAATTGTACAAACTTTTTGACGAGTCCATATAGGATTATTAATAATATTTTATTACATTTCTTATTGCAGCTTCTCTTCGATTGAGCACACCGTGCGGCGCTCCACACCGCTGCCAATGTAGCGGGGCTGTCGACCAGCTCAGTCACCACAGTCATTCCTGCACAAGGAGCACGGGTAGGATTCCGCGGCACGCCAGTCTTAATGACATTATCCGCCGGGCTCTTACCACCGCTAATTGTGCAGCCATCCTCGAGCCAAGCGGCCTTATAAGAGATGATGGTAAGAGACTTGACGGAATGCTTTGATTCCCTGGAAGATGGGACGGCACTTGCATTGACACATTTGCGCCGTCACACCTTCCAAGAACTCAGATTATGTCTGGCGCAGCTGTAGAATTTGCAGAAGACCTCAAAAGGCGCGAGTATAGTACCCTAGACAGTGGGAGCACATTTGATCCTTTTGGGGCTGAAACTTTGAGACCGTGGGAACCGGGAGCAAAAAAAATTCAAAGACATATCATCTCGTCTAGTTGACGCCACACGTGAACAAAACGTTGGCCTTTATTTTGCTCAATTGCCAGACAAAGCTGCAATGGGGCCGTTGTTTTGGGAACTATTCCCATTGATAGCGGCCTTTTAGATTTACTTTGATTGTATTTAATTTAATAAATTTTTATAATTGTAAATTTTTCGACCATAAAGATTATTCTATTTCATTCTTACGATATTTTACTGCACCGTTTGAAGTTAGCGGCAATACGCAAATAACTTATAAAAGACAGAGATGCCTTATGGTATCCCAACTAAGCTGCCGACATTTACTCTTACATACTGACATATTATCAGTAGAAATTTAATCCTACTAATAATAATAATATTATAAATGTGAAAGTTTGTGAGGATGGATGTTTGTTACCCTTTCACTGCAAACACCTGGATTACTACTTCTTATACTCCAAACTGTACATTTTTTTTTTACATTCCACGCGGATGAAGTCGCTGTTTACAGCTAATCTATAAACGTGAACCGTGCATCATCCTATATCAATGCATTTAGAGACGATAAATCAAGGGGGAAAATTGTAATAGGACGAATAGAGCGACTATCGAAACTAAAAAATATTGAAACAGGGATGAGTTCAAAAATTGACGTCCTAAAGATCTCATGAGAAGAATAGAATATGGCGCTACTCAATAATTCAACTAATATATTGCCAAATAGTTAATCCACGGTATGTAATAACAGTTTCGACGAGTTATCATTTTGTAGATAACTCGTTCAATGACAAAGCGCCTTATTAGATCAGGTAATTAAGTCAGTTAATTAATCGCAGGCTTCTGAACTATAATTTACATCGAGTATCGTGATTAATTTTCAATCGCCCAGTTACTTATATTAATGAAGACTAAATGATTTATCATTCATGCACGGTACCAAGATCCATCCATTAATATCTCTCTTACGTTCTTACCATCATGTGTATTCACTTATTCATGTGCGTGTCAGAAGTGAATTCGTATAGACTTAGTGGCAACACAACCCGCCTACATTCCCGAAATGGCTGACTTGTAAAAGATACCACTGCAACACTTACACCTAAACACACCTAAAGTTGATATCAACTAAAAATAGCACGTCTGTTTGCAAGTTCAATAACATTTAAGAGAAAAGGGAGGCGACCGAAAGACCCTCAATATTTTCTGCCTACTGATTACATTATAATTATATTAGTTCGTAACAAACATTTTTTTCTTACGGAATTGACCTCGTTTGTGACAGTACGTTCAGAATCTTTAGTTATTGATGGGGGGGGGGGGGGGGAGAGACCAAATAAGCAGGCAAAGAAACGAAATGGAACAAATCGACGAAAGTGGGAGCAGAAACTTTGTATCACACTTGACGTACACAAGATGAGATAGTGTCGTCGCTAAGATAAATTACTGCCTATAACTTTACCAAAAGAAAGTTACTAATCAATTGCCGAAGCTGTGTTTTTTGGGATAGTTCTTCATATTTGCGGAATGAGGAATGGATCCCCATTGCTCAATTGATGTATTTAACTTTAAACATACAAAATTAATACGTGATGTTTTGGCAATTTTGCAAAAGAAACCAATAGTGATTAGCGCAATTAGTTTGATGGCTCATATAGCTCAGCGTATTAGCAAGCTGAAGTGGCAATGGGCTGGACATATCTGTCGCAGAACCGATAACCGCTGGGGTAGACGTATTCTAGAGTGGAGACCGCGTATTGGCAAGCGTAGCGTAGGACGCCCTGAGACTCGATGGAGTGACGATATACGTAGGACAGCTGGCGGTGGATGGAAGCGAAAAGCCGAAGATCAGGCTGAGTGGCGTGTTTTGGGAGAGGCCTATGTCCAGCAGTGGACTAATATAGGCTGATGATGATGAACATTATTCATTTGTATATAGTTTGTGTCACTCTCTTTGGCACTATTTACATCTTAACATCAGGTGAGCTGAGGTCAAACACCTAGCCTGTCATCAATAAAAAAAAAAAAAAATCTTATTATTTTTGCTACCGATATTTATGCTAATAATGTAATGTTCCATTCAAGCAATTGTGATTTACCGCAAATAAAGAACAAAATAAATGCCAGTAGCTGTGATTTCACTGTAAAATTATGCTCCATTTGTCTATTAATGGTAAAAAAAATTGTTTGTATGGAAATCGTACCACCTTGAGTATTTATTATCAGCACAAAACTGATTCAGATATTATTGGAAACACATTTATAAAACTACGTAACCGCATGAAGTAAAAACGTGAATAATAAAATAATAACGTAAGTAATACAATAGTAAAACAAAAGTACGTAAAAACCACATCAGTTACCATTGTGAAATATGGAACTGAAGCTTTGATATAAAATCCACCCCCTTTTAATACCATATGTAGATTGTAGGTATACAGACTGCACTGCGTTCGTCACCTGAAATTCTGTTGTCCGGTATTGCTGAATAGGGTATTATTATACGAGTGAAAACCTACATGCCCCAGCCAATGAATTCTTTGATATTGAATTCACGTACGAATTGAAAACCATAAAAGATAAAATAAATATTTTCCGATGGTTTTCATTCTTTCATTGGGATTTTATTTGTGTTAAACAGAATTTGAAAACTCGAGTATTTTTTATCTGCCTTTCAATATAACCTAGAGTGGTGATGATAGCTCAGTGGTTAGCGTGGTCGGTTCACACCCCAACAATGAGTTTGAGCTGCCGGTGAAGGAAAACATCATGAGGAAACCATACCAAGAAGGGTACTCGACTAGCTAGCCACCACCCTTACAAATCCGTCGCTAAGCACCTAAAGTTATCATATGTTATAGTTAGTAAGTTATATTCTGTCGTGTTTTTCTTTTCTTGGTTGCCTAGAAGAGATCGCTGTTAGCGCTAAGGCCGCCACTTTTAGCATAAGTTCATAAGGTTCTTTTGTTTTCTGTATTTTTTTTGTCTATGTTTATGGTGTGCACATTAAAGAGTTTTATCTATCTATCTATCTGTCTAAAGAGGTGTGTTCCGGCAGCCTCACTAGAGAGGCAGTGTCATGTGTTTCTCCCTTTTTGTTTTTTGTTTAATTTGTATTTATTATCTACTTATAAGTTTTGTGTTTTATGTTTATTGTTTGTTTTTGTATGTATGTATTCTTAATTATATTGAAATATGTTTTATGTCTCAAATAAAGTGTTGTCTATTGTCTATTGTCATTCCAGGCTAGGCGTGTTTACCGTCTTCGGCCACACCGTCACTTAACATCAGATGAGATTGGTTACACACTTACCCTGTCATCCATAAAAATACACCTTCGAGGGTAGATTCTTGCCTAGCAGTGAACCGGATACTACTGATCATGCAAAATCTAAATAACATTATTCTTCATTCATTCTATAAGAATCTACGTTTCACAAATGTTCACGATACTTTTTTTTTACGTGAAAAGAGAACATGAAAAGTTTAACGTATTAGTAATCAGAGCACGAATACCACAAAGTAAGGAAACCGTGGACACCTTCGTTATTTATGAATCGTGTAAAGCAGGGCGCGCCGCGCCTTCTTCGACTCATAATAAATATAAAGTTTGACCGAGTCCATAGATAATGAGTTTTCGTGACTAATCAAGGGATATGACTTAGTCACTAGTATTTCTTTTTTTTATGTAAAAAGTATTGAAACGAACAAGACGCTCTCCTGATAGTAAGAGATACCGCCTGTCCATGACCTTTTGCAGCGATACACATAATACAAACAGAACACCCAGACAACACAACTTTGAGTAACAAAACAAAGTCCAGGGCATCAATACTTTGGCGCTCATTACTTTGAGACTTTCGATGGTTAGTCTCAATATCCCAGTAATTTCGCTGCGTCCCTTCAAATCGGAACATAGTAATGTTTATACACTACTGCTTAGCGGCAGAATAACTGGTACTGCGGAGGTACCTACCTAGAAGACCTCCCGCTAAGGAGATGTACCACCAAGTAAATGTATGAAACGTTTGAATGTTACATAACCGCTCAGACACACACTGTTGAAACATTCATAAAATATTTTTATCCTGGTCTCGTAATGGATAAGTGCCTGGGCAACCCAGCTTAGCTCGGTGTAAACAAAATATATTGCCTACGTATCCTTATAGCGGAGAAAAGGCGATGCGCTCGAAAACTCTGAAAGGTGCATTTTGACAGAAATGAGACCTATTTTGCAGACCCCATAAACTAAATCTCATCGAAATTGTTAATCGTTTTTGTTATCTCAATATAAATACATTAAATCATCATGATGTTCTTTGTCTGGGTGTTCTGTTTGTATTATGAGTATGTGTTTACAAAACAAAATAGCAATAAAATTTTAGCAAATAAATTTTCTAAAACAAAAATCTTCTTTATTTGCTGTAGATCTTAAATGTATGGTGGGCCGTATAAATGTAAACTGCGGGCCGCAAGCTGCCCGCGGGACATGTTTTGGACAGCCCTGATGAACACAATAGAAGCGGCAGGAAAGGTTTGCAAATACACGGCATTGTATAGGCTTTTTGTCGCAATTGCTTTACAAACTGAACTAGTATGTTCATTCAGCATTTTTAAAATCTGCGGCTACGTTATGTAAATTTCAGATCAGGGTTTATTTATTTATTAGTCGAGTCCGCCAACACAGTGTATACCAATACATTATAAATTAAATTAAGTAATTATAAAACGTTCAGTTAAGCGTCACAATCATAATAATATAGGCGAAGACTATTATAATAAAAACTCAGTCAAAAGCAATAAAATTCTCAAAACCTCTGTCAATATTCAGTCAAAGTTTAAAAGCTACAAATTCAAATTCAGAAAAAAAGGTCCTAATGGTTTACATTGATTTAATGATAATATTTTTGTGTAGTAACTAGGTTACAGAAATAGAGCAGCCATCGCCGGAATAATTTTTGTAATTTGTAAAAAATGGGGTAACACATTTTTTTATGTAAACGTTACTGGATTAACGAAACGGTCTTCTGATGTTTAGAGACGGCTAGTTCACGACCATCGCAGCGGTACATTTAACTTTGAGTAACTTCATATATCTACATATAACTGTAGTTTGTATGTTAGGATGTAATTTGTAGATAGTTTTTTTCTAAATTAAATGTATTACAAAAATAACAATATAACAATATGAATAAACTACTTTTAAGCGAGAATAATATGTCTTATATAATACATCTATAAGACACATTATAAAGTTATGTACCAATACATACATAATTATATACTTATAGTATATTGTACATATTAATATGTATTTATAGGTACTTACTGGTAGATCATCTAGGTACCACCGCAGTACCGGATATTAAATTAATATATTACCGGAAGCAGTAATAATAAAAGTAGTGTGTCAACATTACTGAAAATGTTTATACATTGTTGTTTTTGTAGTTTGTTTATACAAATTTTTACACAAATGTTTATACAAATGCTAGCGATGTGACAGATCTGTTGAGACTAACCATCGAAAGTCTCAAAGTAATGAGCGCTAAAGCGGCGATGCCCTGGATTTGTTTTGCTACTCAAAGCTGTCCGTATCACTACAGTCTTGGGTCTCATTCGTGTCATTACTGTAACATAAAAAAATGGATGAATATTATCTTATTCTTTTATCAGTTATCGAGACGCAACATTTTACTATGCTCAATTCCGTGAATCTGTCACGCTATCTATTACTTTGTCGTATTAGTTTACACGATCGAGCTCCCCTGTCTTGTTAGTTGAGTGAAATGATATCTGTCGGTATTGAGCAACTCCTGTTAAAAACACTTATAATAATGGAATCTGCCATATTTATCACTTTAACCCAACAACGGAATATCTGAAATGAGGATTTTGTTTTTGTGTCTGTGTTTTACAAATACAAATATTTTATTGATAGCACCAATGTTACAAGTCACTTCAAAATTTTAAATATGTCATTAGATGAGTTTCAAAACACTATTTCAGTCATGTCAAAATAAGGTACGTCAATGGACAAACATGTCAATATAAAAAAATATTGTCAATATAATAAAATGGCATGACAAAAAAATCATAACTACTTACTAGTAATTAAATAATCTTTAAGTTTGAAATACTCGTCAATGTCTAAAAACAAGGTCTATAACTATACCTACATCTAAGTACTGGTCTATCTAAATATAATAATATAGGTACATCTATTATGATGACGACTCGATGGTGAATTTTAAGCTTCAGAGCCTAGCACACCGGCTTGAAGGGAAGTTGTTAGTTATTTTTTATCGTATAGGTACAACGGGAACGCAAAAAGAGTCGTGTCGTCCCGTTTAATTTTATTCAAAAATAATGCTTTTTCGACTGTTTATGCATAAAAATGGTGGTGTCTTATTCTTAAAGTACCGAATTATATGCGCGAGTGTGGGAAATTTATGTAATGTGATGAAAGATGATTTTTCGTGTTGCTTCCAAAACTCCATCGAAGCTTATAGTAAAGTCGCCACTACTTTACTAAAGCGTGACTGAACTTGACTAACACGCGCTGGACTTGACCAAGACTGGACTTTGATTACTTTAACTCATGAAAATATTAAAAATACTTGACACTCGCAAATGCGACGCCAAAATCAAAGAAGAAGAATGCTAATAAAGCAAAAAGTTCAAAATGTAGAATGTGTCATAAGCTGTCGACATGTCACGTGGACAATTTATGACATCTCGTAATTTTTTGGCTTTTCCATTAACGTTATTGCTAATCTTATATTACTTTGTTTAGGCTCTCTAGTCTTTGTTTTGTTACTCAAACTTCTATGAACCGCTGCATGGATTTCAGGCTAGCTTTATATTTTCCCATCAGAGGAGCTTTTCGAACGATCTCATTCATTTTTCATTAAAACTATGTAATTATGATACAGCACTGACCGAAGCCAATACTGAGCAGTGATTGCAAACATTATCATCCCACGGGACGTGAATGCTGAGAAGGACAATCTAAGCAAGTACCTTGACTTAGCTCGCGAGAGAAGTGAGGTGTTAATTCGCCGGTCATTTTCCTTATAGTCGTCGTGAAAAATCTCGGAAAACATCTTAAGAAACTATCGCTAAGTAGTTAGTTCAAGAATCAGTTCCAAAATGCAGTGAATGAAGAACACATTATCAAGAAATTTTTTGCAAGCCAGAAAATAAATAATCAGTATAATGATAAAATTAACCCATTAAACAAAACCAACTGAATTCAGTATGTAAAGTTTTATTTTGTATTAATTTTATATTTGTTACCGATTGTTAAAAACTAATTTGAATATTTTGGCTTTCTATGCGGTAGTTGACTTGATTTTTAATACGTTTTCAAACTTTTTATATCGATGACATTGTGATAAAGTAGGATGAATGTGTATGCCCTTGCCATGTAATACAGAAAAGTATACACAGCTGAGCAGGCACTAAAAGTAGCCCTATACAGCCTACTATGTAGCGTCATTAGAGGTCAGAAGAAATTCAAGTTTGTTTTACTAAAATAAATCGCATCTCATAGTTTAAAGAGTTTTAAACGTAAAAATAATGTACAGGAATGTAATATTTCGAAATGGTTTTAAAATCAGTGTCGTAACTTTTTTATTTTCATACCGAGTTGTAAAATTTTATTTAAAACTACGGACAATATAAATGTTCGTGCCCACTATCTAGGCCTTCACAGTACGACGCGGATGAACGATGTGGACGTCCGCAACAGATCGTGTTTGCGTCTGTCCGTGTTCGTCTTACTGTAAACAAACGCACTACCTAAACTATTGCGTAAAGTTTGTCGCAGACGCCCGCTTCTACACATCACTCAACATGCCATTGCCACTATTTAAATTGTCTTTGTGTATATTTAGTAAGTATTTAATGTGAAGGCAACTTATATGTATATTAAACTTTTGAAACTTGAAAATATACAACACTTGACACTGACAAATGCTCAAAATGCGACGCCAAACAAAAAAAAAAAAAAACAAAAGAAAGTATCAGGACAGACAACGTTTTTTCATAGTAAAGATACAACAGCTGAGCAAACACAAATAAATAGTTGTGAGGCAACATAGAACATCTGTGACTACTTGTTTCACCACTGCCATTGTTTCATGTAAACAAGCAACAGACAAAACGCCGTTTGCTAAAAAAAAACTTATACGTTAACTGCAAATATTGTAAAACGTGATTTAGAATACTCTTAACCATGACGTTTTACTGTAAAATTTATTGTGAAAATGTAAAAGTTTTTGCGTTGTATAATATAATATACCTACAATATCTACAACAATAAAAATTAAACCCTTTGGATTCCTATTGCACCGTTACATGCTCTCTCGCATCGCATCTTGAGCAAAAGAGGCGTACGGAAAATACACATACATAATTATTATGTAAAAAAATTAGTAGTCAGAAAAAAATTAAGTCGACATAATATTATTATTTTATTGAATGTAGGTAAATCCTTCTTTATTGTACTTTTTCAGACCACATATTGTATTTCATACGCTGTCAAGTTTTCTATTTTAATAATTCTTTGATGTGGAATAATTTTTTTTTAGTAAAAAACAATGTCAAGTAACATCAAAATCGGTCAAGTAGTATAGGCTAAGCGGTTCGTCAAAGTATGTTCTTAAAACATTTTATGCGCTTTGTGTTATTATTATTATCATAAAATAGAGTTAAATACCAATTTGATGACACCTCATACTTACATCAAACCGGTCAAGCCGTTTAGGCAGGAGGTAAAATAGAAATATCCAAAACAGGTACATAAAAACACACATACGTACATACATAAATGCATACGTACACACGCACACACACAACATATGTGCATACATAATTATGCGCGAAAAACATCACAACATTACTGGGCCGTTGGATAAATCATATTAAAATGACATTTGCATTTTTAATAACAACTGAAAAAAATCTTTTTAACACCTACTATTTACAAGTTTATAAAAATAAAAACCTAATCAACAAGTCCACAAGAGGAGAGAAATGTTGGCAGAATGCTGGCAGCATTGCCATGCTGGAAGGCAATGCTAAGTGTTTGGCATAAGTTGCCAGACAAGCTATTTATCTATATCTCTCTATGTCTATATCTATCTATACTATTAAATAATGTAGTGCCTTGTAGTTCGGTGCCACCCCACCCAACTTTATAAAGTAGTACGTGAAAGTAAGTTAAACTCTCATTAAAAACCAATTATTTATTCCCACCTCGAGTATTGTTTTATTTCGTTTAAAAATAATTGGATACAATTTAGTACATTGTTGTCACTAAAATTACTTGTCCAGCTACAAGTATAATTATCTCCGATTGCGATAGGCGGTTAGTTACACTATTGGACTATACAGATAACAAACTACTGAGATCGCAAACTAACAACAATCTACAAAATCGAACAAGATCAGCGCGGATGCTTCTCTATAAATTCAAAGACCTCGAGCCAGTCTGTTACGGATCGAGTTCGCTAATGAAGTTTTTATAATGCCTTTAAGTCGATTCCTGTTGGAACCCTGTTCAAATTAACCAACTGAACGCTATCTGATGCAATTCTGAACGCTTTGAGAATCTAGCCGTCAATGAACGAATCAATCGATCGAGTCGATTTCATTTCGAAAGCACTGAATTTCCATCGCACTGGGTTTTATCAAGTTCGTCTTCGCTTCGTTACCTAATTTCATATGTTAGTCAGGATTCTTTCCAATTCATCGAGACTTTGACTCAATAAGAAAAGTCTGTGGATTCTGCTGGTGAAATGATGAAGGTCTTACCTCGTTTATCTTCAGGTTCAGCGACTGACAGTGTTGGTGCTTCGGAATCTTCAACAATACAGCTCTGTTCATCAGGAAACTGCACGTGCTTCTTTATATTGGACCGACTGGGCCTTGACAGTACCGAAGCTGCGGACAATGAAAATGTGTTGATATTTTTCCAGAAACAATTTTACAAAAGAAGACAGCAAATACAATTTCACTTGGCACTTACAACGTATCTTTTAATTAATAAGTAGGGAGGTACATAATAAATCGAAGCAGAGAGCTCACGAGTGGTATCGACAATTAGCTGAAATAGAAAAATAGATAGGTCTCAGAGTTATAAGCGCTAAAGTAGCGATACCCTGAACACACTTTTGCTACTTAAAGTTATGGTATACGCTGTAGTGGTCACAAATCTCTTTATATCTTATCATTAGGAAAATATTTCGTTCATCTCATTACCTTTACATATGTATTTAAATATTTTAAAAAAATCTACTTATCTGGTCAATAACTATGCTTATTGCTTAATGATAGCTAAAAGTGATTCGATTTCCATATAAATAACTTTTGCCATTTATAGACAAATGGAGCATAATTTTACAGTGAAATCACAGCTACTGGCACTTATTTTGGTCTTCTAAAGAGATAGCCCTACGAGATGTGAGCGCGTCCGTGCGTATGTGTGCGTGTGTGTATGTTTGTGATTTCAGGGCTTTTCTATTTTCAAAGTCTACTTTCGTTAAGGTTCTATGTTGAATGCCGTGAATCTCAATCTCTTGAATATCTCCTTTGGTAGGGTCTCATTTGCCGCCACTTCAGAATCTACTAACGTACACTTTTGAGAAGAGCCTTCGTCTTCCGTATTTCGGGCATCTTGTATTAGATTTAAAACATTTTTTCTTTTTAAGACGAAACCTAAGTGTTATTAAAAGTAGTATAAACTCATGTTTTTATTTGTAGATACAATAATCATTTATTATGACTGTGATGATGGTTAGGTATATTTTACAAAAGATGCACTATTTCCATGAATTAATCTTCCACATAACAACTAGCCAGTCAAATAAAAAAACGTTGCCTACACATAAAAATTCTTCACCAATAGTTTCTTGAAGAAGTGATTTTTAACCCACTTCAAAAAAGAAAGAGGTTCTATGTTCGACTATATGTATTTTTTTTATAATTATGTTCATTACGTTTGTATTAAAATTGCCTTTTTTAGTATCACTGTGATAACAGTGTGCTTAGAGCACTTGCACCCTCATCGACATACTTAGAAACACGTTCCTGATCCAATTTACAAAATAAAGAGCAAAATCTACCTTCCAAAATGAGAGATCTACTATGGAAACCGTTTCTACCGAAAAAGCTTTCGTTGAGAAGTTACTAAAATTTCGTTTTGCGTGGGTATTTCTACTTATTTAAGATCTCGTCTGTATAATAAGTATATTTTCATAACTTTCCATAACTTTAGTAATGAATAACTAATATTGACTTTGTAATTGTGTCATTTTGTTTGCTTCCACGTGTACTCGTAGCTGTTGATTTGCAAACCTACTTCAGTCTGTCACGACTTCCTCGAATAAGCAATACTTTTTTAATAACGATTGGAAACTAGATGCTAGAACTTACAGCTCGCAAGTTCATATTTCCAGTAAAAGTTAGCAAACACAATTGTACTGTCATCCTCATTACAACAGGTTGCTGAAGCATAGAAAAAATCATGTCCATAAATTGGCAATTACTGCAAAATACTGCAATTTTGTAGCACTTTAAAGTGCTAGAAAATTACAGTACCTACAGAAAATTATAACATTGCATGCTAACTGCTCTTGTGAAATATAGCCTACGAGTTAATTCAAATAAATCATACATTACTAATATTAACTCCTAATTCAACACACAATTCCTCTTAAAAAAAAAGGTCGACCGGTTAATTGTTTGACCACAGCTCGCATGATGTGGTTGAAGATGGTAAACACACCTACCTAGCCTGAAATGAAAATGGCTCTCAAGTGAGGCTTCCGGAATACAGCGTTAAGCGCTTAGCGGCATTGGCGAATTTCAACGTGAGGTTGGTAGTTAGCCAGCCGACCACTATCCCTACCCTGTTATGGTTTCCTCAAGAAATTTTTTTGTCTTGACAATATTTTTTTTGTATTGACATGTTTGTATATTGACATACCTTATTTTGTCATTTTTGTGTTGCCATGTAATCAGTGTTTTAAAACTCATTTATTTTATTTATTCCGATACACATAACAGAATATAATCACCACATCAGTATTATGTAAATTACAGTAAGGTTTTGTACTAAATTATATTCCTAAACAAATGTGTATACAAGATGAACAAAGAAAACAGTAGCATTTATAAAGTGATATTATTATACTAACTAACAATGTTGAATTATGTACATGTTAATAACAGGCTGAATGTAAAAGCCATCAACAATTATAATTACAATCATTACTATTATAAATCACGCGTTTTAGGAAAAAAAAGCAATAGTAATTACTATTGCTTTTCTTGCAAAATGGCCAAGACATCCCGTTTTAATTTAATGACATATTTAAAAAGACGGAGTGACGAAGTGTGAAGTGACTTGTGTTACATTGTTGACATTGGTGTTATCAATAAAATATTTGTATTTGTTTTTGATGTTTTCGATTACAGGCAGCTCAAGTTCATTGTTGGGATTGTACGCAAAAACATTGCAAATTAAAATAAAACCATTGAAAATAAAACTACTGTAAATTTTGCGCTCTGTTTACAACGTCGCCTGTTTCTGACAGTTCTTTCTAAGAATACCCTGACGTCTATGTATGAAGACGTCTTAATACAGCATTCTTAGAAATTATACAATGACTAGAACTTCGAATGCTATAGAACCGTTTATTCTTTCCAATATTTATTCGGATCACTAAGATATTTAATACTAGCAGCTCGCCCCGACTTTGCACGGGAAAACAAAACTTGATTAATAATATAAATTTATCGATCCCTTAGTTTCGGAGTCTATTCAATACAAACAAACAAAAAATTATTTTTTTTCACTGCATAAGATGTAGATGACAATTGTAATAGTTAGACATATATGTCTAACTATTAAATATATGATATTGCGGACTTATATGTAGCTGTCAAGTTGCTCTATAAAACGTCACTTTATTTTATTGTCAATAGTTTTCGCTGCGCATGCTAAGTAAGTATTTTTTAAAATTTTTCACGGCTTGGGTTACATTATTGAATTTTCCATACGGATCCCTAATTGTTTTTTAAATAAAATATACCCTATGCCCACCATGAATAATGTAGCATTTTAATAATGAAAGAATTATTTAGATCGGCCCAGTAGTTTCGGAGCCTATTCAATACAAACAAACAATCAAATCTTTCCTCTTTATAATAGTATAGATAGATAGACTTGAGTTTCAGATTACTTCTTACTGGTGAGTAAACACATATGTGTACACTAAACGAAAGGACAACGGAGTGGTCGTAGACTGTCGCTAAGGCAAAATATCTAGTAGATGCTTCATGTAAAAATCTGGTGGTCAATACACAATACTTTATTGCAGCATACATGTGTAATATTAGCTTGCGCTCGCGACTTCGTCAGCGTTAACTTTAGAATTAGGTTCAGAGAGAAATGAAACATTTAAGTAACAAATAAGCAAAAGAGTTTTAGCAGGAACGCGGAAAATGTCGTGTAGTCATTGTAATTTTTTCCAAAACTAGTTTATGCATAAAAATGGTGGTGTTTAATTCATGAAGTGCCGAATCACAAGCGCGAGTGTGGGAAAACGATATAATGTGGTGAAACATAACTTTTCCAAAAATCCATCGAAGCTTTATAGTAAAGACGCCACTACTTTACTAAAGCATGACTGGACTTGACTGACAAGATCTGTACTAAACTTGATAATCTAAAATACTTTACACTGGCAAATGCGACGCCAAAACCAAAGAATATAAATGAATAACCAGGTCAGGAATCTGACATCTGTCAATCTAACATCTGTTAATGTGACATCTGTCAATCTGACATTGGTAAGTAACATATAAGCAATAGTCATGAAACTTGCGCCATTTTATTTATTATCAGATTAAGATAAAGGATACTTTTTATCCCTAAATAATGTTCTATTCCATCTAGGTATACCAAATTTGTAAAAAAAGTGGATACGTTAAGTAGTTTTTTTTAATGTTAAAAATAACGTAAATAAATATAACATATACCTATAGCATATATGTGGAAGGCGCGCATCAAAACGAATATAATTATGTATATATTATGTACCTATGTATAAATAAAAATACAGCAAATAAATAAATATTTTACTATTTAATTATGTATATAAATAGATAATAATAAAATATACACATAATAAATATATACAATAAACATCTTTGTCAGATGATGAATCAATTGAACAAAAATTCACAACCCATTCTTTTTTAAAAAGTTAAAAGGCTTGTTAAAAATAGATTTTGACGACGCTTAGTATAAATATAAATTTTAGATAGATGTTCACAACTATTCTGAATTTATTTTCTACAGTTTGATTTAAGAACGAATACAATACGTGTACATATTAAATGATTAGAAAATGCGAACGCTGTCGACAGCAAATTGTTGACGGCAACTGTCTCTGATGCATGTTGGCCTTAATTATACTGTTTAAGTAGTGAAAACGATATCATGTCTCTGCAAGATTCCTTATTAGCTTTATTGATAGCAAACATCATAGGAATATGAAAGCTATTAAGGATATGAGATAAGACACGAACAAATTTGCACATGTTTGTAAGTACATATATATTTCTTCTGTACGTGTATTTGCGATCCTCTTTAATGACATGACCGTTTTCGATGACACTTTTTGTGTGTGTTTGAGTAAGCCTGGATATTTTCCTGTTTTTTTTTTCGATGGTTTGAATTTACAATTGAACGCGGTAGGTGGCACTGCAAACGTACACTGGGGTTGAAGTACCGGGAATTCAGCTAGTCCTACTATAATAATATTATGAACGAAAAAGTTTGTAAATTTGGATGTTTGTTACTCAATCATATATTATTATCATATCTATCTACCTATACTATTATAAAGAGTAAAAATTTGATTGTTTGTTTGTATTTTTGCGTGAAAAAGTAACAAACATTCATCCATCCAAACTTTCACATTTATAATATTAGTGGGATTTACATACATAAATATATGTATACTAGCGGACGCCTCGCGGTTTCACCCGCGTAGTTCCCGTTCCCGTAGGAATACAGGGATAAAGAGTAGCCTATGTCATCCGGGGATAGTGTAGCTTCCCAACGGTGAAATAATTCTTGAAATCAGTCCAGTATTTTCGGAGCCTATTCAATACAAACAATCAAATCTTTCCTCTTTATAGATAGATATATAGATAAGTGTTCGATCAGCTATCTGGTTCTCATAGTAAAAGCTTTGTTTAGTTTAGGGTAAGATGGCGCGGCGTGATCTATATATCTTGCAATATACATTTATTACTGTGATGTTCACAAAATATACGTTCTTACTGAAGACAAATGGTTTAAGTGAGTGCGTATGTAAGGAGGAGTGTGTTTGAGTGTCTGTTATTTTCCTCAAAAAGTCATGGATCGATTACAGTGTGACATGTGATATGTGTTTCATCTGAAATGAGATATTTTTTTAATGGTTGACAGGCTGGGTAATGGTGTTGAAGATAGTACACATCTCCCTGGAATGGAATTGACTCGCAAGCGGGGTTACCGCAATACACCGTTAGATGCTTAGCGGAAGATTTTAACTTGAGAGTAGCGCGCTAGCCAGCAGAGTACAAAAAATGTAGCCTGATAAGCTATGGTTTACTCTTAAGCTGTTTGTTAGAATTTGAACCCACACCCACAGACCTCTGTTGTGAGCAGAACGCGCTTGCCACTGATCTATCATATCACAACGAAATATAATAAGGTATGCATTTGATTTAAACTTGGTCTCGTTTAAAAGTTTCTTCTTAGTTTGACAGATCTGTTGGCTCAGTGGTAGTATAACTGCTTCAAGAGCTGTAGGGCGTGGGTTTGATTCCCACTCAAGACAAATATTTGTGGTATAAACAAATGTTTGTTCTGTGTCTGGGTGTACTGTATTGTATGTATTATAAGTATGTATTTACAAAAAAAAAACTGTTTTAAGTAATCTATCAGTTATCTGACTTCCATAGTACAAGCTCTGCTTAGTTTGGGGTCAGATGGCGCTGTGTGTGTTCTACGATGTTTGTCTATTAGAATACTGTTTTGACTCGATCATACTCTTGGAAAGTATTTACATCCATTCAGCAGTAGAAAAAAGATTGATTGAATATGATTTGTCGCAGTGTGTTTTTTTTTATAAGATATAGGCTTACGTTTGTCCGCCATCTCACTTGATGTTTGCGGTCTAAGATAGAGCACGCTTGCCTAGAAGATACCGATTCACTTTCGACTTCAAGACACCTTGATTACATCAAACGGGGAACACCCACTCAGGTAGCGCGTTCCACTGTCTAGTAGCCCGCACAATGAACGAAGAATCAAATCGTCTCATTCGAGTTTTAGGAACGTCGACCATGAAACGATGTCGCTATTATGTATGCTAACGATGTATGTACTGTTTTGGAAAATTGGTGTCATCACTCAAAATCTTCACAAAGTCGCATCCTTAGTAAGTTCCTACGTCCCATTACTCTCCAGTACACAATTATGTCTCCAACACATGCATCTGGTCATGCGGAAGCAGTGTCTAGGTAGTGTGTCTTCGTAACAAGAGATCATCTAGGTAGTTATCTCCACAGTATCGGGTATTCTACCGCCAATTAGTAGAACACAGTCATGTGTACACATGACTGCAGTCATGTGTACACATGACTGCTTTCGGATTCGCAGGGTCAGTAATACTGCAGCTGGCGAAATTACAGGTTTAATGCAAGTTATCCTTTACCTGCATACTTTTATAATGTTACATGTAACGGTATATGTTTTAAAATTATTAAAAATTATTATAAGTTGAGCTGGATACTCACGACAAGGATTGGACCTCAACCAAACAGAGAGACGTGGAAGGGCGATACATGTCATCATCATTATCGTCATCAGCTTATATTAGTCCACTGCTGGGCATAGGCCTCTCCCAAGACACGCCACTCAGCCCGATCTTCGGCTTTTCGCTTCCATCCACCGCCAGCTGTCCTACGTATATCGTCACTCCATCGAGTCTCAGGGCGTCCCACGCTACGTTTGCCAATACGCGGTCTCCACTCTAGAACACGTCTACCCTAGTGGTACATGTATCCGCAACTGATTACTGCAGATAGAAGAGGATAGAAGTACTGGTAGTAATTTTTTTTTAAACACCAAGCATGTCACCCATAAAAGAATAGAAAAAAAAATTTAATTTGTCTATATTTGAAGTTTTTTTTGGATAAATATTTAATACATTTAATACTTGTCATAATTGTAACTAAAACGACTTTTAAACAGGAATACACTACAGATATAACTTTTAAATACATCAAATATTCTTTGAGATCATAGAAAGTTTTACAAATTAGCCAGTCTGTTAACTCCATTTAAATTTGTTACAGATAAAAAAAAGTGTCGAGATTCGGTAGTTTATTAAGATACCGTCTGGTTTCCAATCTGGAGGTGCTGGGTTCGAATCCCACGGCACTCACCTATCTAAGTTATGTGCTTATTACTGATAACTTCAAACATGGTGAAGGAAAACATCGCCAGGATACATACAGTCATATCTTAGAGCTCTTATAAAAAATGAAATACTAGAGTATATCAAACGGTACAATTTTAATTACATTTAGTTTAAGTTAAAGTTATAAAAAGATTGTGTTAAGTTAACAAAGGTCACTGACCCCGGCGTTTGTGGAGCGGAAATAACAACAAACAAAACAGTACGTACAATTAATTTGCTATGTTTCCGAATTAATGTTATTCAGTCAATGAGTAAATCAACACGGCATCCTTAACTACGTTAAGCATCCAAAATAGAAACAAGAGTTTCCACATGCCTCCCACCTCAATATTAATTGCTAAACCTTAGAATTTATTATAGGTCAAGTTTTACAATAGGGCTGTTACCACACCATTGTGTTTCTGACATGAATAAGGTAAAACGACCGCTCCGAAGGCTTGATAGTCCCTAGTTTAAGTGTTATCGGTTCCGACCATCATTTGGAAATGGTCTAAACGCAATGGTAATGAAGAAGTTTGATTGGAAGCTCCTAGTACAAAGGATTATGATTTGAAATGGTTGGCTTTTGTTATTTAAGTTCCTTTTGGATATGAGTAGTCTGTGATATGAATCTTCATTATTCAGACCAGGTTCGTCTATTCTCGCTCACTCAAGACCTTATTCTAGAGGTAAAGAAAGGAATTTTCAATTCGAAATTTTACTCTCAATTCAGAAATCAAGAAAGCATCTGAGAATATTAACAGTTTCTGAAAACTTTCCGTCAGAATAGCATAAAATTTAAAATGTATGATAAAATTAAATTCTTTAGACGCAATATACACTTTTTACACATTTTTATATTCATAATGGTCGCCGTCCACTTATAAATTTAGCACCAGACCAGTACCGCCTTGATTTACAATTGCGATAACGAATAGCAGGTTTAAGCTGTGCTGCTTAATATTTACGGTTTTGATGCACCTACGGCAGGATGAGTCGATGGCTAACGGTCAGCGTGATGTCCTCGTGTTGTTCACTGTGTCTACTTAGATAAATTAGTATATAAAATAGACTTTGTGTCACACAGCTTAACTTTGTGATTTATTTAAAAGATTGTGAGGCGGCGAGATGACGCTGATCTGGTGGTAAGCCGATAAGTGGACTACGACAATTAATATAACTATACACGTTAATAGTTCATTTATTTACAAAATAAAACGATACGATGTTCTGTTATCTTCTATACGTTGGGTGATCTATTTCGTCCCACCATTTTTTTGGGTTGCCCATTCATCCAATTTTTCAACGTAGGTAATCAATTTATGCTCAATACTTGGTACTTGGATGACGGAGCCTTAGGAAGTGATTTGTTCGTTCAAATGATTGAAGAATTTTTATGGGCCAATTGGGTCTTATTGGGAGAACTACATCTTTCAAAATATAAATTTGTTTGCGAAAAATTGAAACACATTTCGTCGGTTTAGTTCCCATTATCAAATTAATTTTCTCATCCCTTTTTAGGTTCAAATTAAATGAATCTCTGTCTCGCTTTGTAGGGAGAAATCGATATCTTGTGAGTGTTTTAAGAGTACTTTTCTTTTCAGGCCTTACTGGTGAGCAAAAACCACCAGCAAAAGCTCGCGTGTCGCTTAGCTAGCTAATATAGAAAGCTGTTTGTCTGTACCCAAATTCATACTCGTGTATATATGTATGCCTATAAAACATAGATTTTGTGACGATGATAGCTCAGTAGTTAGCGAGGTCGGTTCACATGCCGAAGGGTGGGTTCAAACCCCAACAATAAGCTGGAGCTACCGGTGAAGGAAAATATCGTGAGGGAACCATAGCATGGCGGTAGAGTAATTTATAGTACTCGGCTGGCTAGCTACCACCCTCAAGTTGCAAACCTGCCGCCAAGCACCTAACGCTCTGTTCCGGCAGCTATACTTGAGAGCCAGTTAGCTAGGTGTGCTTTACCATCTTCGGCCATTCGGTATCAGCAGGTTCTAAGTTCGTTGTACGCATTCATTTAAAAAAAAACTTTGTACGCTTTTTAGGGCATTCCAACGTAGTTAGTAACTCATGTGAAAGAGGCTAAAAATGTTTTAATATCAAATATTTTCTAAGTATTTTGTCTTAGATCAGCCTATCTGTGAATTAGCACGGAAATCTCTTTTACATACTTGTAGCGATGATAGCTCAGTGGTTTGCGCGGTTGGTTCTCACGCGTGGGAAACCACAACAATGAGCTTGAAGGAAATAATTGCATGATGTAAAGTACTTTCTAGTACTCGGTTTGATAACTATACCATCCTCCAGTTGAAAATCTGGCGCCAAGCACCTAATGGTGTTTTCCGGCAGCCTCACTTGATAACCAGATTCATTCGAGTCTAGGTGTGCTTTACCATCTTCGACCACAACGTCACTGGGTATCCTAAGCTGTGGTTAAAGACCTAGTTTGACAACTATGAATAAAATAAAAATACATATCTAGAAACGTATGTAAAAAAGCGCCATTCTTATTCTTATTAAAAGTGGGTGTGATTTAAAGTCCTGCCGACTGACGTCCCGCTTGGGGTGTTTTGTGCATTTCCTCCTGCCAGAGCTACCCGAGTCTTAACTTACAAGCAGACCTGATTTTCCTATTATTTTACTCATTATATATACCTCCTGTCGCATCATGAACCATGGACTAATAAGTCCATGGTTCATGATGCCACAGCTTGTTTTTGCCTCGAAATACTCTGCCACCCTTTGCAGTTCTTGAGCCTTGCTGTTACTTGTTGACAGATTTGTTGAGTGATTATTATGTGCTATATTTGTTTTTTTTTTGCTTGTCCGTGTATTTTTTAGTTGCTATTCTCTTAGTGAGCCTGTTCAGTTTTTTGTGTCTGAATTGATTAATCTTTTGGATTAAGTGGAGACCGGTATTATTGGCTTTTTTTGCTTTGTTGGTCCCTATTATCTTCGGACCGACTGTAAGGAGAATTTGTGGGTGATCTTTTACTTTTTTCCTTGTTTTTTTGTCTGACTATTAACTTGTCATAATATATGCCTCGTTTCCTTTTTTGATTTAATTTATTTGATTGTTATAAAAGCGTCACGAAAAGTTGCAATTACGTTGCAATTTTATTATATCACGATACTACCCATGGTGGTCTACTACTGGACGTAGGTCTCTCCCAATGCACGCCACTGAGCTCGGTCGACAGCTTTTTGCGTCCATTGCTTTCCCGCCGCTTTACGTAGGTCGTCACACCACGGTTAATTATACACAATATTATAGCAAAGCTTTAAGGGAGTTTTGAAACATTCCGCTTTACATTACTGGTAGAGTAAACTAGAAGCAAATCTATGAAATCAAACTAGGTTACCGAAACTCGTTTCAGAACTATGTATGTTGTTAGTCTCGAGTCCACATGCAATTAGTCTGTGAAGTTTATACAAATACTAAAACAGGTTCTCAGTTACATTGCACTGTTTTCATTTAACATGTAAAAGTAATTAAACTGGCATAATGTTCATCTACGTTTGACAATTCGCGGTCTCCACTCTAGAACACGTCTGCCCCAGCGGTTGTCGGACGTAGCGTAGCGTAGGACGCCCTGAGACTCGATGGAGTGACGATATACGTAGGACAGCTGGCGGTGGATGGAAGCGAAAAGCCGAGGATCGGGCTGAGTGGCGTGTCTTGGGAGAGGCCTATGTCCAGCAGTGGACTACAAAAGGCTGATGATGATGATGATGATGATGAATGTTCATCTAATGGATAGATAAGGGTTGTTCATGATCATTGCGGCGATACACAGAACTTTGATTAGCAATACAAAGATCAGAGCATCGCTGCTTTGGCGCTCATTCTTTTGAGACATTTGATGGATACCCTGTACCCGTTAGCTGCAGTAACCTTCAAACCGAAGCACAGTCATGTTTATACTCTACTGTTTGGCGGTGGAATATCTGGCACTGCCTACCTAACTAGACGACCTCCTGCTAAGGAGATCTACCACTAAAATATTTTAACTACATGTCTAAGTCATGTCCTATTTTGCAACAAATAAACAAATTGTAATTGAAAGTCGGGAGGTAAAAATAATAAAAGGTCAGTACTCACTAGGCGGTGCCATGGAGGGGGCTTCAGAGAACTCTTCAGGGTCGATTCGGCTGGGCATGGGGCGGCCAGCGGAGCGCCGACGACCACTTATTGCTGAGCTTGTCGTCAACGTGTGCTGCACCGTCGCTGTGTACTGCACTGCTGCCAACTACGCAATACCAGTTTTAACAAGAATTAATAAAAACAATGGGTCTACGAGTATACATAGATCTGATACATTGTTTCTGGTTCTTGAAGACATGTTTTTTGTACCACCAGAAAATAATTTCATATTTTAATATTGAGGTCACCAATCAGAACAACGATATTCGCAGTAGGCGTTAATTTTTTAAATTACAAAAGTACTAAGATGTCAATGGAGAGTGACAGCAGAGCAATGCTTGTACTATATGTACCAGATAAGTTATCTATCTATACTATTACAAAGAGGAAAGATTTGATTGTTTGTTTGTTTGTATTGAATAGGCTCCGAAACAACTGGACTGACTTCAAAAATTATTTCACCGTTGGGAAGCTACACCTATCCCCGGGTGACATAGGCTACTTTTTATCCATGTATTCCCACGGGAACGGGAACTACGCGGGTGAAACCGCGAGGCGTCCGCTAGTAACTGATAAAATAATAACATATTTCCCTACAGATTGGAATCGCTTTCATCATTATCAGCGATACTCGTGCCATCCTACATTTGAACTTGTAAAACGATAGGTACTTAGATTCCTCCAATATTTATGTTTTCAATAAGTAGATTTAAGTGGAATAAAACACGCGTGTAAGCGCCTTTTTTCGGTCGTTGAAACTTCTCGTAAGTTTTGGAAGTAAAATCGACTAACCTACATAAATTCCGAATGTAGTAAAGTTGTTATGTGGAAAAAGTATTTATTGGTATCGTTATTTTCATTGTTAGACATATCACTGAGGGAATAGGGGAATAGGTACGTGTTCAGTGACACCATTTATTTCATTATGCCTTAAAGATGTTATTTAGCAATGAACACAATATTTGTTACCTATAAAAGCAAGTATCGTGCTATTGATATTAATGTATGTTGCCAATAGATTGAAATGTTTGTGCGATGATTGCCCTGTTAGCTTATTTCGTAAAAGTACTGCTTTGAGAACTGAAGTGCTTAGGTTCGATTCCCACTCAGGACTAACATTTGTATTATTATTTTTTGATGTTTGATCTGTTTCTGAGTGTTCAATATAATATATGTATTTACAAAAAAAAAAGTATATAGGTATTCTATCAGCATATAGGTATGGTTCCCATAGTAGGTACAAGCTTTGCTTAGTTTGGGGCTAAATACTATTAGAACGACAAAAACATAATGTTGAAGCATCCTTTAAACATAAAATCTAAACACACACACACACACACACACCCAAACACACATATACACACACCACACACGCTTTGGTTGTACACAAACATTTTTGGTTTTAAACTACAAAGGCTCACCGGTAGACCAGCGCTGGTCAAGCCGCTAAGTATGACTAGTATTATGCTGAGGTGAGCCCCTATTTTGTAACTGTTTGTTATTGTATTTGTTACAAAATAAAATCATTTTTTTTCTTTCTTTCTTTCAAATGGCGTTGTGTGACATGTTCTTATTCAAGCTCGAAAAAGCGCCATCGTTTCATGGTTGACTTCGCAAAATCCGAATGAAACGATTTAATTCCACTTTCATTGAGCGAACAGCTAAAGCATGGAATACGTTAGCCGTGTGGGTGCTCCCTGATAGATACAATCTGGGTCTCTTCAAGCCGAGAAAGATTCGGTATTATGTTCTAGGCAAGTATGCACCATCGTAGATCGCATCTTTAATTAACAGTATTGGCGAACAATCGCAAGCCTATTCAACATTAAAAAAAATGTACTTCCATATTTAAACATTGATTTACTTTAACTCGATTAGCAAAATATTAAATACAGCTCTATAAAAACTAATGTAATACTTATTAATATTTAAACATGAAGATTCCAATAGCGAAATATTAAAGAACTGATCTAATAGGCCTATTTTGCCGAGGTCGGCCTTTCGAATCTCGTGTGTAGGTAATCCGTGGTCGATTTGACCTTTTAGAAGCCCAGCAATAACAAATTAGTTTGGGTCTCGACCCATAGCTGGCAAGTGTACTTTTAATAGCGGGCATTCAAAACTTCGCGGTGATTAAGAAGAACAAGTAAAACTGTCATGTAAAATATGTTTTTTTTTTTTTTTAATAATTTGAACTGTTTCCTACAAATAAAATAAAATATGCTCTTGAGTCATAGTCTAATGTTTAAGTGCTAGTTAAAAACTAAAAAGCTTGACTCAAAATGGGAGAACGAAGATAGTTAAAAATAAATAAATAAAAAATAATTAATTTATCAAAGTTTTGATATGATTTTGCCAATAACTTCTAAACACAACGTACGTAGGTATGTAAGAAATTAATATCTAAAGCTAAAGTCGATTTACGAAATCAAATTTTAGTTTTGCTGATTTTTACTAAAAAAAATTCAGGACAATATAACCTCATGAAACGCTTTTTTATTGCCGAGATTAAGATAAAGAATACCTTTTATCCCTGAATAATGTTCCGTGAGACAGATCTATAAGTCCACCAAATTTCAAGTGGATACATCTCATTCCTGTTTTTCTTTTGTTTCTTCCGGGATAAAAATTGTCTACAGGTTAATTCAGGTAATAAACAATCTGTGTGCAAAGTTTCATTTGGATCCGTTTTTGCGTGATTATGTAACAAAACTCCTAACATACAAACTATCACAATAATGTTATTAGTAGGTTTATGTCGCACTGTTAAAACGAAAAATTCAGCAAACCAAAATTGGGTAGGTACATAATGCATAATACGATGCTGAAAAACTAATACACCTTGGAGTATTAATTAATTAATTAATTATTAAATATTGTATGAGATTACACACAACACCATCTGACCCCAAAATAAGCAAAGCTTGTATTATGGCAATTAGATAACTGATAGAATACTTAAAAAACTAGTTATTTATTAAACAAAATAAAAAATACCTTAAATTATACTATTTACAAAATGTATACAAAAAACTTAGTAATTAATTAATTAATTTACAGACTGAAACGGCAAAATACGTAAACAATGTTGTTTTTTAATGTTTATTGTATAAACATTAAAAAACAACATTGTTTACACAAAAGCATCTAAACAACGTCGAAAGAAAAACATCTAAACAACGTCGAAAGAAAAACATCTAAACAAAGTAAATGTCTCTTTAAAAATAGCAATGAAAAGTATTGCGAATCCGTTCCAATCTTAATAACATTATAAATGTGAAAGTTTGTGAGGATGGATTTTTGTTATTCTTTCACGCAAAAATTAGTGAACGGATTTGAATGAAATTTGAAACACATGTAGTTTATGGTTTAGATTAACATATAAGATACTTTTTACAAGGCAAACTGTACAAATTTTATTGTTAAATATAACGCGGACGAAGTCGACGGTAACATAAATGTCAATAACAATTAAAAATTCCTCGCTCCAAATTCGATAAGGAAAAAACAACGCACGGAAAGCGTGGCTTAATATTATGTCGACTACAAAATAGCTAGTATAAACGATGGTGGGCCTCAGAGTATATTCGTATGATTGATCTTTTCCAATGCGGTTACAGCTAATTCACCGTGGTGGAAACATCAATAACACTGAAGCTATAAATCCATAACAAAGGCGACTGTCGACACTCTGGGCCGTAGGCCATTAGTCCCTCCGGACGTAGAATGCAGTAAAAGACAGCGACACCCTTGGGGTAATTTTTATCTAAAGCCGACTCACACACACCGAAATCAAACAAAATAGCATCGTATAAAAAGTGTTGCATCAGCTTTTTTTTTGTAAAGGTAATGAGACATACAGTACGCTCTCCTGATAATAAGCAATAACGCCAATTGTAAACAGAACTTTGAGTAACAAAACAAAGTCCAGGGCATAGCTGCTTTGGCGCTCATTACTTTGCGAAATTAGATAGTTAGTCTCAACATCCCTGTAATTTCACTAGCTGCAGTACCGGAACACAGTAATGTAGCTATTTGTAATCAGTCAAAATGTCTTATACTTAAAACGGCCGATCCTCGTCACTGTGTTTTTCAGACATCCCGGACACAAACAAGATTTGTTAATCAATCAACCTTTAGTAAAGCAAAACCAACGAGCCGGGAAGCTGACCATATACTCTTATACTTATAACAACTTTATCTTTTTTAGCATTTTAAGATGTACCAGGGGTTCAGTTAGACTGTGTACTGGAGTATGATTTTTATAGCTATAAGTCCCATTTTTACACGACTGCCCCAAAATGGAGTGCAATGGTTCATGTGCGATGATGTGTGTGAGTTTCTTTATTATTTCACAACTTTTAAATGCCCGAACAGATTTGAATGTATTGGGTGTTGGATTAACTTTACATCACCCCGACAATGACAATAATTTAAAAAAAAAAACATTATTTTTGTCATGATTTTTAATTTTTGTAATTCAGCTTGTATATTACTTGTTATACCTAAATATATTATAATGTTAAAATATTGAGTTATAAATTAATGTAAAAACTACAAATATCTGGGTTATGTGATTAATGTATTTTAATGAAAATTGGGGCGAAATATTTATAAGTTTCTTTGTTCCACCATAACTTTTTAATGTCTGAACATATTTGGATGGATGAGATATCGTTAGAATCCTTATATCCCCTTGAGTGATAATGGCAATATTTTTGTCTTTTTTTAAGGCTGACAAGCTAGGTGTTTAACTACAGCTCACCTAATGTTAAGTGACAGCGTGGTCGAAAATGGTAAAGCACACCTAACCTGAAATGGAACTGGCTCTCGAGTGAGATTGCCAGAGCACATGCTTTGATGCTTGTTAGTTAGTTGTTAGTACTATATTACCTACTACTCATATGCCTACCTCCTGGTGTGATAAATTAGTATGTTAGGCTTTCGTATTTTTTTCATTTTCAAAATTGAGCTTAGCTTTCGCAATTTTTTCCCGAGACAAACTCAATTCGCTCTTCACATCACTGTAATTTTAAATAACTCTCATCAACGACACTCAGAATTTCAAACGCAGTTCCAAAACATTAGAAATGTGACGTAAATGTGTCACAAGAAATAACAAAACGCCACTCGAGACTAGACAGCTTTTGGTTGCCACCAGGCAATCATACTTCTCTTTTTAATATTCTCAATTCAATTTTAAATTCTAGATTACTTTAGTATTCTTCATAGCTAGAAAATTTTATGGCTTTGATATGAAAATGAAGTGAAGTTTCAGTACCCTACCTAGTTGGAAGAACCTCTGTCTGTCTTTTCTAAGTTACGTGCGTACTCATCTTGTTGATGACTTCTGATACTACGACATTTATTTTATTTATTTCTACCAATATTATTATTTTATTTATCTACGAGTGTACTATTATAAAGAGGAAAGATTTAATTGTTTGTATTGATTAAGCTCCGAAACTACTGGACCGATTTCAAAAATTCTTTCACCGTTGGGTAGCTACACTGTCTCCGGATGACATAGACTATTTCTTGTCCCTGTATTCCCACGGGAACGGGAACTACGCAAGTGAAACCGCGAGGCGTCCGCCAGTTATCTATATGTTTAAATGTTTTATTTGACTTGTAACTTGTGTTAGGAAATATTTGTTTAGTTTTTGTGTTATGTTAATATTTTAGTTAATTTAATTGTATTCGTTTTTACTTCAAACGATGAAGAAATACATCGTGTGGAAAAACATGTCCGAGAGTTCATTAAAAAAACTTCAAGTCCTAAACAGGGCCGATTCGGATATATGAAAATATGTTTTACTATGAAAAGCTGACGTGACGTTTTGACATATTTTAGTGTTATTTTAAAATGTGTCAGAACCACGTTTTGTGGGATTATTCACAATATTACGTTAAATTCATAATTAGCGAACGTTGTATGCATTATAGAGTCGAATGTAAATATTTAAAAGTGCCCTAAAAAAAAACTAGTTGAAGAATTTATCTATGACTGACTGAAAGACTGATCGATTAACGCATAACTGAAACCGCTGGCTCTAGAAGCATAAAATTTTGCACAAATATTCCTTAGGTGACGCAGGTGTGTACTAAGAAAGGATTATTAAAAATACCACCCCTAAGGGTGCAAAATAGGGGTTGGAAATGTATATGAAACTTCGTTATTTTTGACAAATTAGTATTTACTTTGCTCCCGTGCCAAGCCGGGGCGGGTCGCTAGTGTTATTATAAAATCAATGATTATTTATTGTTAACTTTTGACATATTTGCTTGACATTGTTAAATACTATATTTGTTATGATTTTGATATTTTTAAATATGAATGACCTGTAACTGTGGTGTTATTATTAAAAGATTTGTATTTGTATTTGTATTAATTATTTAATTTGAATTAATTCATTGGCATGCCATCGCTCATTTGTACATTTGTACGTCTGAGCGCAAACGACGATCACAGGGCATAATTGTAATCTATCCATCTACATATATTGTACCCAACGTTACTCGTGACTTAACTTTGACAGTCATGATGGTTCATTGGTAGTATGCCTGCTTCAAGAGCTGAAAGGCGTGGGTTCAATTCCCACCCAGGACAAACATTTTATGGTATAAACAAATGTTTGTTCTGTGTCTGGGTGTGCTGTATGTATTATAAGTATTTAGTATGTATTTACAAAAAAAACTCTTAGCATATAACAGGATATACCCTGCTTTTTAACACTGATAGATAAATTTGTATCATTGAAATGCATAAAAAGTATTGTTAATTGCAAGACTTACTAAGTAAAATTGTAATGGTTTTTTTAGTTTATTCCTGAATTACCTACCTATTCGACAGCCCTGTTGGCTCATTGGTAGTTGATGGCCCTGTGTCTAATGTCGAAAAAATATTACATCTACTAAAACCTAATCAAAATATATTTAATCTTACCCGATCGTCATAGTCAAAAGCAGCGGTTCCTCGACCTTGGAGATACTCTTGGAACTGTGAGATCACGCACACCACAGCGTACAGCTGAAACAATACATAAAAACTATATTAGATTACCAAGACGCCTGATTACAAATTACTCAAGACTAGCTTGGGGCGCGTTGCCGATGGGCCTGGGCTCGTCTCTTCAGAGAATTTGCACGAATCAAAACGATGTTTATAGTCAAACTGAGGTGTGCTTAACCATCTTCGACCACACCGTCAATTAACATCAGGTGAGCTGTTGTCAAACACCTAGTCCGTCTCTGTCTGTTGCTTCATATGGAGATAATATACGATTGACTATTTAGTAAAATCTTCTAACTATATTTAAGAATACCTACTAACTAGTTTGTGTCTGCGGCTTCGATTGTGCAGACAAGCGATTATTTATAGCGCACATCTTTTTTTTATTGATACTTTACATAGATATCGTCACTCTCTTGAAGATTACTCCCATCCATCTCTCTGCACACCACAGTTATCTTTCTCCCCTCCTTGGTATAAATCAGTGATGAATCACGAAATTTCTGAAATTACTTGATCTACAATGCTACTTAAGGTGGTTCGATTTCCATACAAATAAATTTTACCATTTATGGACAAATGGTGCATAATTGTACAGTGAAATCACAACTACTGGCATTTATTTTGGTCTTTATTTGCGGTAAATCACAATTACTTGAACAAAACAGTAGATTAATAATTTTAAGTGACGGTGTGGTCGAAGATGGTAAGAAGGTGATGGTATTGTAGACGGCTGTATTTAGTGCACAACAACCACTTTTTTTAAGTTTCCGCATCGTAAAAGCCTTCATAATGAAGCACAAAGCACAAAAATTAAAGTAACTTTTTTTCCAAATGTTCCACAGAAGGCAATCTCGGGAAACGTACCTAAATAGCAAAAAAGGAACGCGGGTGTAAAACAAACACGGACACCTAATTTTAAAACGTAAACATTGTAATTGATTTATTCAGGCCTTGAGTATCGCTGGTTTATTTGAATATTTTTAACGAATTATTGCGTAGAAATAAAATTCTTGCGCGTTTTCATCATCATAATAACTTACAGAAACAATAATAATATATTTTATAATAATCAAGACTGTTACAATAAACTAGTAACTGGGTCCGTGACCTTTGTCAACTTTTTTTTACAATTATGTAATACAAAATGAGGAAAGTTACGTTAGTCAAATCACATAATCTAATCTTAATCTGAGGTTAAAGTAGGTACTAGATTGTGTGTATACCGCGAGCAGACCAGCGACCCGCAAGCAGCACCCGATCACGAGTAGGTATGACGCATGTGCCAGCCATCGCCCTACTCAACCATTCTGAGGGAAGAGAGCGACACGGCACACGACGCCGCCGCAGGAATTAGTAAGTTGAAGTGGCAGTGGGCAGGGCACATAGCACGCAGAGCTGATGGCCGATGTGGCTGCAAAGTTTTGGAGTGGAAATCACGGACCGGGAAGCGTAGCGTAGGACGTCCACCCACAAGGTGGATAGACGCCCTAATGAAGACCGCAGGAACGCGCTTGATGCGAGCAGCTTCCGACCGCTCTTCATAGAATTTCTTGAGGGAGCCGTATGGTCAACATTGGACATCCTACGGCTGAGATGAAGATATTTTCACATATTATATTTTACTCAAAAGTACGGGGAGTAAAAATATACGCATTGCGAATACAAATATTTTATTGATAACACCAATGTTATGAGTTTAATTGCATGTTTCGAGGGTGCTTGTGATATGGGTCCGATAGTTTACAACCATTTACCACAAGCAAAATTGGAATCGGAAATTGAGACTGCGTGTAAGTGAATATTGTTCAATTGTCTGTCATCAAAGACACCCTACTATAGATAATATTATAAATGTGATAGTTTGTATGTTTGGATATTTAGATGTTTGTTAATCAATCACGCAAACACGACAGAACAGACTTTAATGAAATTTCATAATTCATAATACGTACCTAACATAATTTGGCACACATATAGTTTACTAGCGGGCGCCTCGCGGTTTCACCCGCGTAGTTCCCGTTCCCATGAGATTACAGGGATAAAAAGTAGCCCGGAGCTAGAGTAGCGTCCCCACGGTAAAATAATTTTTAGAATCGGTCCAGTTGTTTCGGAACCTATTCAATACAAATAAACAAACAATCAATTTTTCCACTTTATAATAGTACAGATTACCTGGATTAACATATAGCATACTTTTTACATTAGAAAAATGTTCGGTTACTGTGGTATTATCAAAAAAAGAACTTGTGGACGTATCCACTTGAATTTTGTTATAGATGCATCTTATGGAACATTACTCAGAGATAAAAGGTACATATCCTTTTTTATCTAATAATAAAATAGCGCGCAAGTATCATGATTGTTGCTTATTAGTTACATATATTTTATTTCTCTCTGAACCTAATTCTAAATTTAACGCGGACGAGGTAGCGGGCGTAAGCTAGTAAAAAAATAAATTATTGTTTTGTATTCCATAATTGTATTACTATCATCATGCCTATTGTGCCCTTCTTATCTCTACCGATGACAAACCAGGGACAAATTAAGGTGACGTATCAGAATGTATCACAAACCGCGATGACAACCTATTAGATAACCAGCAATAGCGCGGCACTGCGCTACGAGCACTTTCCCGGGCCATCGAACTTTTAGTTTATAAAAAAACTCTAGAAAAATAATTAAAACACATTAGTGACATCTGTCCTTTACTGTGTCACTTGCACCATTCAAATACTACAGATAGGGATCATAATTATAATATCAAGGTATCAAGCTAGAATTAAGAGGTAGGTACATTGGCAGAAAAGACCAGGACCCGGCTATTGTTCGGTGGAAATCATGGTGCACAAGTAAAATCTGCCAAAAGCATAAAAAAGGATTAAAACAGACCGAGACAGTAGTAATTTGTTAATTTATTTAAGCTCCTAGCGTTAAAAACCAAAGAGTTTCATACAAACGTACGAGTCTTTCATCATCATCATCATCATCATTTCAGCCGTAGGACGTCCACTGCTGGACATAGGCCTCCCCCATTGACTTCCATAAAGACCGGTTGGAAGCGGCTCGCATCCAGCGCGTTCCTGCGGTCTTTACTAGGTCGTCTGTCCACCTTGTGGGTGGACGTCCTACGCTGCGCTTGCCGGTCCGTGGTCTCCACTCCAGAACTTTGCAGCCCCATCGGCCATCAGTTCTGCGTGCTATGTGCCCTGCCCACTGCCACTTCAACTTGCTAATCCGTTGGGCTATGTCGGTAACTTGGGTTCGTCTACGGATCTCCTCATTCCTGATCTTTAGTATCCCTTAATTCGACGTTGTCTCAATATCCTAACTGACGTCTCCTGCCTATAAACGATCTACCTGTTAAATATTAGCTTCTGAGATCTAGTAAATTATAGCACCTTAAGTTTGTGCCTTGTCCGTGTGAGGTTATTTACCAGGTAGCATTGTTCACCTATACAAACATTGATAAAACTCAACGCCCCCTGCGTTGAGTTTTATCAATGTTTGTATTTTTCTTGTATGTTTGTATTTTGTTTGTTCGTCCACAGCTCTTTGCATTTTCGCAGCAATAAAAATAAATACCAACTGGTAACGCCGTTACACCGGCTCGTCAGGCCGCAGATATCGTTATACAATATGGGGACCGCGGTTCACAACCGCGTACCCGCCTCCATCCGAGATGCAACTTCCGCCGCAATCTTCAGAACCAAGCTTGATCATGCTCAGGCTTCTCTGCTAGAGACTTTGTTTTATGACAATATGGACGAGTATTTTTATTTAGAATATTATTTAAATTACTAGTACTTAATATTTTTAAAACGTGGTTTTGATTTATTTTTCTTGACATTTTTTCATATTGACGTATCTTTTAATTGGCATGCGCACTTTACTCGTATGAAGACATTTTGGATTTTTCTATTTTCATTGCCAGTGTTTTTGACATACTTAATTTTTTTTTAAATGTTAAAGAATTTAACTTTTAACTTTGGTGTTACTAACAATCCCATATTTGTATTTGTTGTGCGTGGAAGTGACGCGAAAGACAACCACTCTTTTTACTTTTACTCTTCACCTCAAACCCCAAGCAAGAGTTTTGGCGGGAACGCGGGAAGAGTCGTGTATTTTTTTCCAAAACTAGTGTTTTGTCGAGTGTTTATGTATAAAAATGGTGGTGTTTTATTCATAAAGTGCCGAATTACAAGCGCGAGTGTGGGTAAATGATATAATGTGGTGAAACATGACTTTTCGTGTTGCTTCCAAAACTCCATCGAAGCTTTTTAGTAAAGTCGCCACTACTTTACTAAAGCATGACTGGACTTGACTTGACTGACACGGATTGTACTTGACCAAGACTGGACTTTGACTATAATTTTAGCTACGAGGACACTTATTTCACTTTTGAAAGTTAAAAATATATAAATACTTGACACTGGCAAATGCTAAAACGCGACGCCAAAACAAAAAAAAAAAAAAACCCCAAGCAACCTCTGTTCAATGGACTTTAAATAATATTGTCGTCATATTATTCCACCCCTAGTGATGCTTCAGCATCGCTCATTTATTTCAAACGCCAACATCCGTCAGTTGTACTTGTCTAATCAAAGATGCAATTGTAGACAATATACAATGCAAGTGTATAGCTTAGTATCGCGAGTCCTGCGCCGGCAGGCTGGGAACCGGTTATATTTCTTTCTCGCTCACACTCGCAGGTACTGTAGCGTGCGAGGCGATAATGCCTCGATAGGCTTACGTGACAATTTAAATTGCAACGTTGTTATCCATTTGACCCACTTATAAAACGTCACGTCGGGACAGAATCATCCCAGTAGATATTACCATGTTTCCTTTAGCATCTCTCTTTTATTAGTTATCTGTGGCCAGACATAGGTAGCAAGGTAAGTGTACCGGCCTTGGTTCGCAATTAGGCATTTATAGTAAATACCGTAACGTTTCATGTTTCATGTTTTTCACATGTGTATAGCTGTCCTTACGAAACGATTTTTGAAATTTTTTACATTCATTTTATGAATATGCGTTTTTTTAAATATAATAGCAATGAGACGAACGTCTGGTGGTAAGAGATAACGCATGTCCATGAATGTTGCAGCAAAACACAGAAGCTTGAGTAACAAAACAAAGTCCAGGGCTCCTTAGGCGCTCATTACTCTTGAGACTTCCATGGTTAACCTCAATAGCCCTGTATTTCACTAGCAGCACACTACTGATTGGCGGCAGAATATCCGGTAATGCGATGGTATCTAACTAGACGAGCTACTGTTAAGGAGACCTACCACCAAATAATGTAAGGCACTTTTGTTCACTCTGTTCGTTTATATTAGAATATTTAACTTAGGTTGAATTAAAATAGCATTACAAGTAAAAATCTTCACAGCTTCTTCGATGACAGAATCAGATAACACATCTAGTCTGCATAAGCTTAGCGAGCGGGCGTTGATAAGCGGATAGATGTAATCGGTCCACTTGCATAGTCAAGTGGTAGGTTGCTTGGTTAGAAATAGAACGATAGCTACCACCACTCCTTGTAGATATAGCGACAATATAAAAACTAGGTCATGGTGGGTAAAATTATCATAGGATATGATAGGACATTACACACAGCGCCATCTGACCCCAAACTAAGCAGAGCTTGTGCTATGGAAGACAGATAACTGATAGAATACTTAAATACTTTTTTTTTTTTTTGTAAATGCATACTTGTAATACATACAGTACACCCAGACACAGAACAAACATCGATGTTAGTCACACAAATGTTAGTCCTGAGTGGGAATCGAACCCACGCCCTTCAGCTCTCGAAGCAGACACACTACCAATGAACCAACAGGGCTGTCAACCATGACCTATTTTTTATGGCATATTTTTATACTGGTGTTATAAAAATTAGGGCATCCTTAATGTTTATAAACTTTGTGCATACATAATATTATCATGCTCATTTCCATTTTCTGTGTCGAAGTTGAAGCAAAATTGTTGACAATTTTGTATGGGTAAAGTTATCCTTTTGCGTTACTGGGGATCATCAATTAATCAGAAAGACAGGCGCAGTTAAATCCATGTCAATATTAATTTCGTTTGACGTCGGAAAACTGTATTGCGGTTTGTGTTATGAGGATCTGCTACGGTTTCATATACGAGTTTATTTATAATTAATATGTGAGAGAAGTGTCAACTTATTTTGTTAAACAATATTATTTATTCATAATGTTGAAACAAAAGGAAGTAGTAGAATATATTCTAGAATAGAAGTGTTCAACACTTCCACGCCAACAATTTCAAAGTAGTAGTAGTAGTTTGTCATTTTGATATTTAGTGTCTGCATGAAACAAACGCACTCGTAGAAAAAGTTGAGTAATTTTTGTTTTTATTTAAAAAATAACGTGACGAACGAGACGCTCTCCTGATGGTAAAAGATAACGCCTGTCCATGATCATTGCAGCGATACACAGAACTTTGAGTAACAAAACAAACTCCAGGGCATCGCTGCTTTTGCGCTCATTACTTTGGAGACTTTCGATGGTTAGTCTCAACAGCCCAATTTCGCTAGTTGCAGTACCCTTCAAACACAGTAATGTTTACACACTACTGCTTAGCGGCAGAATAACTGGTACTGCGGTGGCACCTACCTAGACGACCTCCTGCGAAGGAGATCTACCACCAAGTAAAGTCAAATTGTAGACATTTGGAAAACCTCAGTTGCAGATATAAAAACCATATTGATAACGAAAGAGAAAATTATTGACCGTCTCTAGAATTTTGAAACTGTCCCGTTTTGAGTAATCGTCACGTTATTTGTGGACCTTTTATAAGTAAAAGAACTGCCAAGCCAAACCTTCTTTGTGAAACTGAGTAGGTAAATGTAAAACCTCTATAAGTGATAATATATTCTAGGTCCCTTGAGATCCTAGTTATACAGGTTTCACTGTATAAGTATGTAGGTACGAGAAGGTTGAGAGTTCAAATCACGCAGGGTCACCAGTTTGGGTGTGATAACTGATAGAATACTTAAGTACTTTATTTTTGTAAATATATGTACACTTTTAGGTGGATTGTGTGGTAGAAGTAGTATGAAGCGTTGTACGATTTAGGTAATAATAAATAAATGAAGTACGTAAGTATCAGTTATCTGGTTTCCAAGGTACTGTGAGCTTAGTTTGAGGCTAAATGGCGCTGTGTGATATGGCTATAAAAGTAAATATTGCTTGTTATGGTATGGCACAAATATCAAATACGTCAGCAAAATACACAACTGAAGCTTAAAATAAGTTAACAACTTAAAAATATTTAAAATTTATAAACAAAATTAATAATAATAATAAACTTTATTAACCATAGTGCATATACAAATAGAAACATTTACAGCGGTCCCTGCACTAAGTTAAGGCTTGTATCGCAGGAGGCCATACACATGTTGCCAAGGATTTGTCTCATGGGCTAAGAATAAGAAATGTATGAAAGATATATTAAATATTACAAGCATCATGCGTGTGTGTGTGTGTGTGTAAGTGTGTATAGGTGTGTGTGTGTGTATGTGTTTGTTGTGATTACATTATATGTATGCATGTTTGTAAATGTGCGCGTGAGTGCGTTGGGCTTGCTAGAAACTTAAGGTGTTCGGTAAAATCTTTTCTGTTTGTTTATAGTCAAGACCAAGAAACCATTTTTCCAGAAGTATTCTTACTTCTCTGGTTGAGCTACTTAGTAGTTTACTCAATTTTCTACAGGCAGAATTATAGAGGCATGGTAGTAAATATTGTGGCAGACGCTTTGCAAAAGTGGTTCGAACCCGCGGCACCTAAATTTTTGCTACTCTTTTTTTAAGTAAGAGATTGTAGTCAGGAGAGCCCAGAACTTAAAATTATGACAAATATTTCTATTTTTATTACATTCTAATAAATCTTTGATAGTATAATAATTACGGTCATTTAACCATCTGAAAAATTGAGTTCGAAATTTTTGTTTTAAGATATTCTGGTATTCCGGCAGCCTTGCTTGAGAATCAGTCCTATTTTAGGCTAGGCGTGTTTACCACCTTCGACTACACCGTCAATTAATGTCAGATGAGCTGTGGTCAATAATATGGTCTACTATAAAAAATCATACAAAGATTATCTCCGAGTTGGTGAAATGGTAGGCATCATTAAATAATAAAGCCTAACTTAATAATTTATATAGGTGACAGGTTTTTAAGGTCCTACGTTTCTACTATGGCCATCAAGCATTGTTAACTTTTATATCGTAATCATAAAAATTTTAACTCCGACAGCGTAATATCCTCTATACTCAGATATTTTTATTACGCGTAAAAATATAGAGTTCATTGCTATGTGGCGAATTTAATAAGCGCATTAATTTTTTTTCTATTAACTTTAAGTTATTCGCGAGCAATCTATACTTACATACGATACAGGGGTACATATTTCTGTATTCCATTATGGTCTGACAACACTGACGACGACCGTCTGATACGTGGAAGTGGAAATTTTAATTTAACAACAAAGTATTTCATTAATAAGGACGCCCTAAGACTTACTTTATTTTTATGCTGTGATAATCCCACTATCTCATCCCACTAATATTATAAATGTGAAAGTTTGGATGGATGGATGCTGAATGGATTTTGATGAAATTTGGTAGCCTGTGTCTGTTGTCTTTGGTTTCGCTGTCACGACAAAAACGGTTTATTTATCGTCATCCATTTCTTTTGGGTTGGTGCAATATTAGCGTGAGCTCTACTTTTTTTACCCGACAGCCAAGGAAGGGTTATGTTTTTCGCGCGTATCTTGTATGTAATTTTTTTTTATTACCTCGTATCTTCCAACAATTAGGGTGTCGTTAGATTCGTTTCAATAAACTAAGTGTCCATAGAGGGTGGTTTAAAAAAAAATCAAAATGGTTGATTTCTGGCGGGAAATAGTAAAATGTTAAAAAGCCAAACCTATCAAATAGCGTATCTTAATAAAAAAAATTAAAAGGGGATTACAAAAATATATTTTTTATTTATTTAATTCTTTATTGCAACCTTAAAAAAACATGTACAAAAGGAGGGCTTAATGCTAAAGCATTTTCTGCCAGCCATCCCCACAGTAAATAACATATGGTTGTAGGCGCAAAAACACATAATTATAAATGCACATCTGTTTGTTTAGATGTGCGCCTACAACTATAATATGTTATTTACCGTGGGGATGGCTGACAGAAAATGCTTTAGCATTAAGCCCTCCTTTTGTACATGTTTTTTTAAGGTTGCAATAAAGAATTAAATAAATAAAAAATATATTTTTGTAATCCCCTTTTAATTTTTTTTATTAAGATACGCTATTTGATAGGTTTGGCTTTTTAACATTTTACTATTTCCCGCCAGAAATCAACCATTTTGATTTTTTTTTAAACCACCCTCTATGGACACTTAGTTTATTGAAACGAATCTAACGACACCCTAATTGTTGGAAGATACGTGGTAATAAAAAAAAATTACATACAAGATACGCGCGAAAAACATAACCCTTCCTTGGCTGTCGGGTAAAAAAAGTAGAGCTCACGCTAATATTGCACCAACCCAAAAGAAATGGATGACGATAAATAAACCGTTTTTGTCGTGACAGCGAAACTTTTTTAAAAACTTTGCAATTTGCTGACATTCTAATTTCCCAATGTACTATACTTTCGTTACTACTGTACAGTAGCTTGAGTCGTAAATATTTTTTTAGGATTGATTTTACAAACAGAGTTTACAGTCTTTTCTCCTAAAAAGCACCCGTAAAGTTCTTTTGTGCTTCACTTTATTTCGCAAAGGCAGGGAGGGTACAGAATATAATTTAGATTACAAGTTTTTCTAAAGATGAAGGGGACATGCCTATCTATTGTAAAGGTCAAGTTTGTCTGATTTTTACATTCATCAACCCAATTTTACTAATTTGATGTTGTATTAATATGACATAGTATTCTGTCGGCTGTCTGGTTCCCATAGTAAAAGCTTTTGTATTAATATGACATAGTCATGACTGTCAGCTATTTGGTTCCCATAGTACAAGCTTTGCTTAGTTTGGGGCTACATGGTGCTGTGTTAAATGTCCTACAATGTTTATTTATTTATTATTTATTTACTTCAACCAACAGATATAATCGCTACGTTTTAAGTTTCGGCATATCCTAACAACCCGGTTGGAAGGAATGCTCTTTCGTCAACCTTACCGACCTTGACCGATCAAAGTTAAAATTTTGCAGCGATGATAGCTCAGTAGTTAGCGCGATAGGTTCACACACCAAAGGGTGTGACTTCAACAATGAGCTTGAGTTGCTGTTGAAGGAAAACATCGTGAGGATACTATAGCAAGGTGGTAAGATAGCTACCACTTTCAACATGAAAATCTGCCGCCAAGCACTTAACGGTGTATTCCAGTCACCACTCACTTGAGGGTCAGTTCCATTCCAATTTACCATCTTCGACCACACCGTCACTTAACATCAGATGAGCTGTGGTCAAAACCAATCTTGTCAAACATAACAAAAACATACCCACAATGACCTACATGGCACCCTGTAAAAATATTTTAAATTTAGTCGCATAATATGTTACATTTTTGTATGAATGTACACAGAATTTTTTAATTTTTGACCAAGTGCAAATGTCAATTGACGTTTGAAATTGGCCCCACATAAAAGTTCTAGCTTCTATCACTGCGTGTCACATTTTTTCTTTCCTTTATTCGGTATAGCTACGTAATTATACCGAAATTCAAAAAAAGTACCAAGGCAAAGATCTATTCGCATAGCTCAGTTTTTTTTTTTTCTTTGGTTTTGGCGTCGCGTTTTAGCATTTGCCAGTGTCAAGTAATTATATATTTTCAAGTTAAATAAGTGCCATCGTAGCTAGTTTTAGTCAAAGTCGTCTTTGTCAAGTCCAGTTCGTGTCAGTTAATTCCAGTCATGCTTTAGTAAAGTAGTGGCAACTTTACTACAAAGCTTCGATGGAGTTTTGGAAGCAACACGAAAACTCATGTTTCACCACATTATATCATTTTCCCACACTCGCGCTTGTAATTCGGCACTTTATGAATAAAACACCACCATTTTTATGCATAAACACTTGACAAAACACTAGTTTTGGAAAAAAATACAACGGAGCGACACGACACTTCCCGCGTTCCCGCCAAAACTCATAGCTCAGTTGCTATTTACGTAGGTACAATTTACATTTCAACTATGCGTTGCGTTAACGCGAGTGATCAATAGCATTTTAACACCCCAAAAATATATCAAATAAAGCAAGCAAGAACTCAGTGGGGTGAGCCGCGTGGCTCCCATTTCAGTAGGTAAGTAGGTCGGCTCTGGAGAGCGGTGTGCTATAAGAAGAGAGATGTATCTACGTGTAGGTCCCAGAGGGATTGTACCAGCTCGGCCAGCGATCACCCTGTCGTTGTCGGATATCTATTTAGTTGTGGATTCCACATTAGGATGAAAGTTACGACTGTCGCCGCGAATGTTTTGTTTGCGATACAGTGAGGTACGGCTTCAATGGGATTCGACAAATTGTATATGACTATGTACTTGATATGACATTGACGAGTATTATTAAATCCCTATCCTTGCGGTTTCAACCGCGTAGTTCCCGTTCCCGTAGGAATACAGGGATAAAAAGTACCCTATGTCATCTGAGGATAGTGTGTACCAACTAACAAACCAATGGTGAAAGAATTTTTGAAATCGGTGCAGTAGTTTCGGAGCCTATTCAATACAAACAATCAAATCTTTCTTCTTTATAATAGTATAGACTAGTAAGTAATTATGATTTTTTGTCATGCCATTTTATTATAGCGTTTGTTTGTGTTGGCTCCGAAACTACTGGATCGATAAATTTATATTGTTAATCGAGGTTTGTTTTCCCGTGCGAAGCCAGAGCGAGCTGCTAGTTATGTATATATGCGAGGGTAAAGACTGAGCTCTACCGAACCGGGTACGAAGTGCCAGGCATACAGCTAGTCTAATATAAAGAATGAATGAATGTTTCTTTGTTCGTATTTTATGCGCTGTCATACCGTTCATCCATTGCGATGAAACTTTGTCAACTTATTGCATGCAATTATAGTACAATTGCTTTTTATGCGCCGGAAAAGCTCCTGTTCCAGGTAGTGTGTAATAAATAAAGACCAGTATGTATGTGGGTATGTATATACATATGTACGAAGTCCCGTTGGCTCATTGGTAGTATATCTGCCTTGAGAGCTGTAGGGCGTGAGTTCGATTCCCACTCAGGGCAAACATTTTGTGAATAAACAAATGTTTGTTCTGTGTCTGGGTGTTCTGTATGTATTTACAAAAAAAAAAGTATTTATGTATTCTATCAGTTATCTGACTTCCATCACACAAGCTCTGCTTAGTTTGGGGCCAGATGCCTCTGTGTGTATAGTCCTGCGATATTTATTATTTATTTATTATAATTATGTATAATTGTATATGTCTACTTATCACATTTTTCTCTAATGTATGTATGTTTCTACGTGTAGCGCGCTCTGTCACCGCATGAGCGAAATAATCGTTTTCTAGAATATTTGTATTTGTACTATCAGTTGTCTTCTTCAAGGCTTCTTGTTTGGGCTCTAGCCGAAGAGGTCATCAACGTAAAAACTGCTTTTACTAACCTACACGTTATTTTCGCGTAATTTTCTGTACTTAAAATTTAAGTTTTGGACACCAATGCGACAGGAGGCTATTTCCCTATTTGCTACGTTCTCCTGATGGTAAGAGATAACGCATATCCATGATCATTGCAGCGGTACATAGAACTTTGAGTAACAAAACTTAGTCCAAATCATTGCTGCATTAGCGCGCAATACTTTGAAAAATTGGATGGTTAGTCTCAATGGCCCTGTAATTTTGCTAGCTGCCCTTCAAATTGGAAAATTGGAACACAGTAATGTTTATATACCACTCCATGGCAGTAGAATATCTGGTACTGCGGCGATACCTACCAAGACGACCTCCTGCTAAGGAGATCTACCTCCAAGTAAACGGTGGAAGACACAATCACATCTCCTTGAAAGACCAGTTCTTATTCTGCTTTTAAATTCACACTAATTTCAATATTTTCTGCTTCATTTGAGAATATAAAGTCGTTAGTAAGGGAAAGGGCAAAGAGGAAGTAGGGCATCACCATTTCCCCGGAATATCCGAATACGCTCAGGATTCACATCAACTGCATTCACAATTAATCTTCTAAAATCGATTTGGTTCACTAAATTACCTGGACAGCAACAAATTGTTAGGGTCTCACAACACAGGAGCATAAGGTTACACGATATTTCACGTTGGGACAGCTGCTTGCATTGTAGGTATCAAGTACAAGTCCGGTCATGTGTCGAATATTGTCGCTATCATTGGGAAGGCTTTGCGAAATACCAATTTTGAGCACTTGATTCGGTAGATTGACGTGTTGTTAGTGTGTCTATACAGTGGTATTGAAAAGATGGCAGGAAAAATCTTTTAAATCTTGGATATCGCTGGAAAGTAGCATGTCTGACAATTTTCTACAGGATATTTAAAAAAAAAATGTAAATGTAATGAGACGAACGAAACTTTATGGTACGAGATAACGCCTGTCCATGACCATTGCAGCGATACACAGAACATTGAGTAGCAAAATAAAGTCTAAGGAATCGCTGTTGTGGTACTCATTACTTTGAGAAATTCAATGGTTAGTCTCAATAGCCCTATAATAACGCTAATTACCTAATTCATTCCTTCAAACGGTAACACAATAATGATTAGGTACACACTACTGCTTGGCGGCAGAATATATGATACTGCGGTGGTACCTACCTGGACGACCGCCTGCTAGGGAGATCTACCACCAAGTGAGTCACCATCATTTTGGAAAATGTGCTACTGAGCTGTACTGAGCTGAGCTGCCTTATTCTTCTAATATCGTTTTTTTTGTTCCAGGCCCGCTACCATCTCGTGGATATCATACATCGTGGGTCCTTGGATACGTACCAAACGTTTTGAATCTGAATTTTTTATCCGTACGACCAAAAAATTGAAGAAGCTGCCGGCTTCATTGTTTCCTGAGATTTAGTCAAGCTCTTTTCAAGGTCAGAATAAATAGGTATCTCTAAACTCAAATACTTTAAAAAATCAGCATGATGTTGTTATACAATCCAGATATCATAAGTGGTCGGTAGTGGCGATTACCGATCCAGGAAACATGAGGTTAGCATGGACCTCCAGCCAGCGACTCAGAACCGAACATGATACACAAGCGCCAATCATAATTTCCGGTCGTTACAAACACCAGTCGGTAATCGGCAGAAGTTCCACGAAGTCTGAGATTTGTAAGTTATGCAGATAATTTTATATTTATGCTTTTGACTGAGTATGAACTGAATTTTTGACTATTATTGTTTTTGATTGTATTTTTGGTTGTAATGCATGCCGTCTTCGCCTATGTGTTGTGACATTTTGTGATTTGGGAATTTAATATTTAATGTAACACCACAATGTACAATGTATTTGGTACATGTACAATGTACATTGGCGGACTTTTTATCCTTTCTTTTCTTTCTTTACATTAGCAATTTCTATCGCTGCATGAGTGAAACAAGAATTTTTAAATTCATTTGGTTTTTGCTTGTTGAGTTGTCTTTTTCGAAGCTTCTTGCTCGATCTCTCGTCGGGAAAGGTCGTCGCCTATTTATTAAGAGCTGTTTTGAATTATCTGTATCTTTTTATACAAAGGCACTTAAGATAACACATAAAAAGTCGTAAAGATTGGATTTTTCTAAATATGTATTTTTTTGTTGATGAAAGAACGCTATTCGAAAGAAAGAGATTGTATTACTCAATTAAAATAGACCAATGTAATAAAGATAATAAGAAAGATACATGTGTGAGAGAGACCGCTTTAGAAAAAGATAAGAAACGTCAAAGGTTATATTAGGGAAGATAAACCGGGCGACGAACGAAGTGGCGAAAGACGTTGTAAGTGACTTCTCTATTACTGCTCAGTCAGTTTAATAGAAAATGCAAGTTTATAATAACATCCTAAACAAAAACAAACATTCAAAACTTATTAATTGTTAATATTATCGTAACGTTAATTTGTAGCGATGATAGCTCAGTATTTAACGCGGTCGATCCATACGCCGAAGAGCATGGGTTCAAACCCCAACAATGAGCTTGAGCTGCCGGTGAAGAAAATCATTCTGAGGAAACCATAGCAAGTTGAAATTCTGTCGCCAAGCGCGTGATCAGCCTCACTGGAGAGCCAGTTCCATTCCAGGATAGGTGTGTTTACCATCGTCATTAAAAAAATATATAATTTTTACGATAGAGCAAAAAATACATCGCAATTTTAAATACAGATTATGATGGCCTTCTTGTTTTTATAAGTAATCTTGCTATAATATATGTCCGGTACTTTATACCCGGTGTACAACTGCGCTCTCAACCGGTGTTTTTTTTTTTTTTATTTAAAATCTAAGTCCAGCCAAAAAGTGCAAAAAGGGAAACTGTTAGCAATAGCGTTTCCAATAAAGCTAAATTTGAAACTGAGTTTGTTTGAGTAACACGAAAAGCGATAAAAGTATTAAAAGCTGCCTGTTGATTTTACGAAAAACGGATAACAAAGCATATTTTCTAAGCGTTGTGTGTACGTCGCTAATAGAACAGCCGTTTACTCTCATTTTTCACCCCCGACTGCCATCAGCTAAAAGGTGTCGGTATCCCCTTTTGGCTACCACTTTGCGCCGACAACGTACTTTAAAAGGTAATTGCATGAATATACAGTTATGATCTCAAAAGCAACAACCGGTAATAAAAATTTATAGTAGAATGTTTCTTTTAACTCATAGCAGATTCATCAATTACGTTCTTACAATAACAAAGACCTTTGTAAGCATGAGGGTATATTGAAAAATGATATCTACATCTACCTATACTAATTATAAAGAGGAAACATTTGATTTTTTGTTTATTTGTTTGTTTGTATTGAATAGGCTCCGAAACTACTGGACCGATCTGAATAATTCTTTCACCATTAGAATGCTGCATAATCCGTGTGAACATAGGCTATATTTTATTTAAAAAACAGTTAGGGATCCGTATGGAAGCTTCAATAATGTAAGTCAAGCAGTGAAAAATTTACTTAGCATGCGCTGCGAAAACTATTGACAGTAGAATAAAGTGACGTTTTATAGAGCAAATTGACAGCTACAAATAAGTCCGCAATATCATATGTTACAGTTATAGTTGTCATCTACATCTACACTAATAATAAAACGGAAAGATTTGATTTTACGTTTGTATTGAATAGGCTCCGAAACTACTGGACCGATCTGAATAATTGTTTCATCATTAGAATGCTACATTACCACTGAGTGACATAAGCTATATTAATATTGTTACTCGAGTTTTGTTATCCCGTGCGAAGCCAGAGCGAGCTGCTAGTATGTTATAAGTGAACATAAAAAGAAATAATAATTACTGATTCTACGTTTCATTGGAAACAATTGAACAAACATTGAAAATTTCATTTCTTATCCGCTCAATAATTATCTTCAATTACAACTACTCCAAGTATACTCATTTATTCACGATGAAGTAATTACGTTCAAAACGTTAATAAGAGAAATCTTTTTCCATAGAGCAAAAATCGCAGACGATACGAAAAAGAATATAAAAGGGAAGAAATTACAGTAGAAAAGTAATAAAATAATAGAGTATAAAAGTGTAGAGAAAGAAATATTGACAAACCCCGTTATAAATACCTTTTATACATGTGTGTGTGTGTATAGGTATATATTTATTTGTATGGTTGGGAACCGAAAGTGCTTGATACTTAGTTTCATATTTAAGTACACCTATCTAATCTTATTATTGTTATACCAGGATACTTCTTAATTAATTCCATTTGTGAGAACTATTTAGGATTTGCATAACCGTTATTATACCCACTCTATATTAAGTAGCTATATGTTTTCCACGTTAAAATTAAAAAAAAAATAATAAAAAAGCTGCGCCCCGCGTTGTTACCCGCTACATGTTTTTGGAATTAAAAGTAGCCTATTTGTTAATCCAGGGTCTCAGCTACCACCATAACAAATTTCAACCAAATCCGTTCAGTAGTTTTTCCGTGAAAGAGTAACAAACATACATACATACTGCCGTCATAAGGAAAAAAGACGCATCTACCAAGATGCGTCTTTTTTACTACTGATTTCGATGATGTATAAATAACTCAATTACGGAAACAATGTCGGATACGTCTTTTTGTCCTAATGACGGCAGCCTATATCCATACATTGTTACAAACTTTCGCGTTTATAATATTAGTAGGATAGGAAGTACAGAACACCCAGACACAGAACAAACATTTATCGTCACATAAATGTTTGTAGGAACGCGCTGGATGCGAGCCGCTTCCAACCGGTCTTTATGGAAGTCGACAGGGGAGGCCTATGTCCAGCAGTGGACGTCCTACGGCTGAAATGATGATGATGATGATGATGAAATGTTTGTCCTGATGGGAATTAAACCCATGCTCTCCAGTAGCAGATATTTTACTAAATGAGCTAATGGACAGTCAAAACATTAAATGGCAATACCATTAGAAAATGTCAGCTATGTATGGTGATTACCTTCTAATATTTTACATGGTGCAAATAATATTACATTGGTTTCTCAAAAGAATTTCTTTGATGTATTTTATAAATCTTGTTCTTTTATGTAACGGACGACGTTTTACATTCCGGTTGGATTTATTATGACTAGCAACATTCTCTCCATCGGCTGTAGAAAAAACGACCAACCAGGGATGCGTTTAGTTCCAACTTCCTCTTTACAACCCTATGAGCTCAAACTTGGAGGTAGATTTCTTTAGCAATAGACCATCTAGGTAGGTATCACCGCAATCCCTGATATTCTGCCACGATGGAGTTGTGTGGCAGCATTACAGTGTTCCGGTTTGGGGTACGGTAAGGTACTGCAGCTAGAGAAATTACAGGGCTGTTGAGACTAACTATCAACTCTCAAAGTAATAAACGTCAATACAGAGATGCCCTAGACTTTGTTTTGCAACTCAACGTCCGTTATCTCTTATCATCAGGAGAGCGTCTCCATAAAAAAAGGAATTATGAGTTGAACATTTAAGCGTTTGTTTAACTGGATCCGGCTCGGAGAAATCTAAATAGATGTTTTGTGAAACTGGAAAAAAAACATTTCATGCAACCAAACAAAGAAGTAGGTTAAAAACCCTTGTCGGAAATAAAAAAATAAAAATGTGACGTCAGCCTGCAGACAGAACCTTCATCAAAACAATAGAAGGCTGGCTGCAACTCGTTAACAATGTGAAGATGTAAAAAATTACTAGGTATGACAATAATTACGCTTTACCCATTCGCATTTCGTCCCCTTACGACGACAGTGTCACATCTCAAAAACCATAATTTTACAGAAAATGGCTTTTAAATAAGCATAGCTCATAAATTGTTGTCAAGATTACTTTATTATGTATGAAATGATTAGAGTATAACTAATAGTGAAATGAAAAAAACATTTAAGTAAATTGACTTAATTAGTTACGTGTAGTTTGAAAAAAAACTTATATGAAATTGTTACAAATAAAAACAAAGTTATGGTACGAAATACATGGTGGTAAATTTAGTTGTCACGTTGAAGATGACGTGGACATTGACATTTAATACGTGCTATCCTCTCGAAGTCACGTTTTACATGAAAAGCAAGAGCACTTTACACCCCAAAGTTTAGGTGACAACTGAACTGTCACTGTGTCGAAGCCAACTAGATCACCAAACGAGACAGGTATTTATCGTGATATTTTGTTTTTTCTCCATTTTCTTTGTTCCTTATTGTACAAAAAATATTCTATTTCTGGAGGCAATAGAACGCGAGACCGCGAATCAGAATATCAGTAAAACGAAAAATCGTATAATTCGACATTTCACACTGTCGCCGCAAGTGGACGATATACGTTTTTTAAGATTTTGTGAGTACTTACGTTCAAAGATATGATGAAGAAGTCCAACGTGAAAAGAAAAGACGTTATCGGATTAAAACTTATCTGAAACAAAGACATACATTTATCAGTAAAACTATAATTACAATGAATACGCGGTTCTTGTAAAATCAAGTCGCCAACATAAATTGCATGCGTGCGAAGTCGGGGGTCCTAAAATATAATGTAAGGAATATTAGTATAATAAAAAAATGAAAGGAACTCTGTCTTTCTGTACTCGTATGTTTGCTACCATTTTATAACTAAATGACTGAAGGGATATAACTATCACTGGGGGGCATGTGTACACTTAAGTGAGAATCAGATAAGATGATACGTATTCAATAGACAGTTAAAGCAATAACAGGTGCAAAAAGTTATAGATAATTATAAAGATTTATACAATTTCGGTTGTTACAATTTGTACAACGTAATACAGTGTGCTCCAAATTACGCGAACCCTGCATCTTGGTGATTGGGTGGCCAAGAATGTTGCCAGATTCAATTTCGAGCATTTACACTGAACAGATTTGTTTACACATTACAATACCATAAAATTATGTAAAAATAAATAAAGTGTGTAAATAAAATAAGTATCGCGTATGTGTGTGTGCGTGTGTATGTGTGTGGGTGTACAAAGTTGTGAGCCAGTAGTTCTGAATGGGAAAGTATAGGGAAGGGAGTGACAATTTGAAATGGCACCAAACATTATTTATCATATGGGTATAAACAAAGCTGTAAAGAAATAGTAACGGCCATGGCAATTATGACTCAAGTATTTTATTTTTATTTGTAAAATGTGTAATGACTAATAGTCATATACTTTGACCCCGTAGATAAACCACAACAAATTTGATTTAAAAAATCTTTTACGTCTTCGTTAGGTGGGAAACATTTCAGTTCACCCACGTATGGGCTAGGCTTACGTTAGGATATTGCGCCGGATATGAAATGAAGATCAAGATCTACGAGAGAGCATTATTGCTTGGAAAAAACCAATATACATTTGCAGGCTAAAGATAAATAGGGAAATAAGTAAATTCATGTTGCTTCTAGGTAAGCATTTTCCATCCGCATTACTGGTTAACATCAGACAAGGTATAAGTGACACGAATCTATTCGGAGTAAAATATATACACGGTGTCCGCAAAACAAAGGATATCTTTATAACTGTGGACAGCTCACAGTACATCATGTCATAAACGCAAAAAAATATATTTTAATAAAAGTGCCACCGTTTTTTCAGATAATGATTTTATCAAAAAATTTTGCTTTCTATAAAATAAATAAATAAATAATAAATAATGATATTTATTTATTTATTTATTTATATAAATTATGTATTTTTTAAATTTACCTATGGCTGTTTGAGTCATCTATAGCTGTGTATGTTCTTTTTCCTTAAAATGTTAGGGAAATCTCAGAAAAATTCTATGCAAAAAAAGAATGTACAAATTTATTAAAATGGCTGATCAAATTTCAAAACCATGTCACCTAACTTAAATAAAATTTTGGCGTATAAAAGCTAATGATGCGACTTATCGGTAGTTGCAGGGATATCTTTCATTTTCTAGACACCTTGCATATTCCTATGTATCTGAATTGTCATTCTGTATTTATATTGTATCTTTTGGCGCCAAATTAATCAGCTCAATACAGTGTTTTCGAGAAAACTAAGCGTATTGCAGAGAAAATTAATAAAACAAATAACTATGATGAATATACCTACTGGTGAGGTCTAAATTTGTCGTGGAAACTTTTATATTATCTTACTTAAAAAAAACAATTGTTTGTCATAAAATATACCTAAGTGGGTTTCATCATAAAAAATCAAATAAGATCAAACTCGAAGAGTCCAACAGCTGTTGAAGTGTTTCACTGTCCTCTTCCAAGCTCCATCAAGATTCAAGATATTTTATATCATCCTAAAAGTGTAATGTACCGAATTTGTAAAAAAAATGTATTTTATGAAAAAGTTAATGAGACAAACAATACGCTCTCCTGATGGTAAGAGATAACACATGTGTATGGTTATTGTAGCGGAATCTAAAACTTTGAGTACCAAAAAAAGTCCAGGCTATCGCTATGTTAGCACTCATTACTTTCGATGGTTTCGTACAAACCAATTATGTCCAAAACTGGATGTGTGTCTAGTACAATAAGAATTGAGAAGTTCCACTATCTACTTCATCATCAAATTATTGGTACCATCAATTAAAATATTTTAATTGATGGTACCAAACTATTGTATTTTAATCGGAAATAAATAGGTATGTCAACAAAATTTTAAAGCAATACGACAAATATTTAAAATCAGCTTTCATTTTTTAGTTACATAATTGCAACTGAAGCTAAACCATGAGTTAAAAATAACACAGCTATGGAAAATATAAAAGTAATTTCTTAAATCCAACAAACAAGATCTTTTCAAACACCATTCACAATGGGAATTGAGAAAAGGCATCCTTACAAAGGTTCACGACAGTGAAATAAATGTAGAACACAATTTGAACTTTAGCCTTTTATTATTTTGCTGTTTCTTCAAATAACGATACAATTGTAAGTAACCGTCCCGGTAGACAAAAAAAATAAATATAAAATGGCATATGGTCAAAAAGATGTTCACATGAAAAACATTAAATCGATTTCTTACAAATGATAATTAGTAATTTCGTTTTTTATTTGAAATAAGTTTGCATTTCACTCGATGTGAAGTAGTGATGCGGTCTAGGATGAAATACTCTTACCAATAACATAATAAATATATATACTCAGGATTTCAAGCCACCTAAATTGTACTTAGCGAGAAGTACAGACTCCAGCAGAGAGCCACATCTTCACTTTACGTTTGAAAAAGGTTAAAAGAAAGCGTACGCTCAGAAAGCTTTTTAAAGAAAAATGAAAAGATTTTTAAAACAAAATATATTATCAAAATAATATGCGAAGTCGGAGGCTGTTTATCAAATCTAATCGTAAAATATTTGTAGCCGCTTTTAAAAATCTGTACCTTGGCTAACACTATAATTTTATGAAATCCTAATTGCTGTCCAGAAATATATATTTAAGATATATTTATAACTTCTAACTTAACTTCTCGTATTTTAGGTCTCGGACATTTAGGTTTCCTTACTATGTTTTCCTTCACCGTTTGAAGTTATCCGGAATACGCATTTAGTTCAAAAAAAACAAAGGTGCATGCCGTAGAATTTGAACCCACGACCTCCAGATTGGAAGCCACTCAATCTCCAAACTAAGCTGTCGAAACTTCACTAATAGCTTACAAAAATTTAATTTAAAAGTTTCGTAATAAAATCATTAAGTGAGAAAAATTCTCAAGAATTCATTGGAAGATGGAAGATCAATTCGTCGACTAGAAAAAAGCTGATAAAATATTTAAAAAGTTGAATAGATTTCCTTGAATTACAGCTAAGAACATTCTAAATCTAAATCAATAAAAAAATTAACAAAAATCAGTTTTGCATTTTGGGAGTTACGAACGATGCCAAAAACACATAGATAAACACGTTTAACTTAATACACCCCCCTGGTTACGTCGAGGTTTAAAAATAAAATCTCGTAGCTTTCGCAAGAATAAAAAAAACAGTACCTAAGTAAGAAGTTCGGGTATGATAATAACCATACGCGACGCCTTCAAGAATCATATTTCATCAGCCCAAGTAAACATATCATACGGAAATGTTTCCGGATGATGTTCTATGCTAATTTAGAACGGTCACTCCGGAGTTCACATTTATGACCGTCTGTGCTATATAATCCAACACTCCTCTCAAGGAAATTAATGTTTGTTTATTGCCTTTGGATCATCTAAAGGTACACAGAGTTTATTAATTAATAGCAAACTGTAGTTATTTCAACATGGATTTTAATAGACTGAATTTAAATATTACGCAAGTTATCGAGATTAAAACATAATACTCACAAGCGTACACATAACACACACTCACACACACACATGCATACAACCTTATATTTGTAACTATCTTTTTGTTCCGGAAGTGCAACTTAGGTATTAATGTAACATGTTTATATTATATGTTAACCTGGATTATATTTATTATTCACATAATAAAAATATAATTAATACAATTAAAAAATAATTTTAAATCTGTCAAATTTACATACAACAAGGTCAAAACAGAAGAAGGTAAGGAAGTAATACAATGTAAAGAAATAGCGAACATTTTTGATTTCACAAATATAACGAAAAGGAAGTTCGGACGTTTTGTTAGTAGTGTGCTATTTGTGGCATTGCAATTGGGTGTCCAGCTGGTCACTCAACAGAAACAGCAATAAAGAAAGTGGTTTATTTTGTGGTGGAAGCATTGGAAAAATCATAGAAATGTATTTGTATCTTTTGTGATTTGTCTAAAACGTTTGATTGTGTGAGACACGACATGCTATTATTGAAAATGTAGTACTACGGTATTGAAGGTTCCGAATTCAATTTTATTCGAAAATATCTTTGGAATTGATGTCAAATGGTAACAAAGAATGAAGTTAATTCATCAATGAAATTTGTGAATATAAGTTTATCACAAGGATCTATAGTGGGGCCTGTATGGTTCTTAATATACATAATAGTATTTAAAGACCTTGCGAAAGCTCTGCCAAACTAGATCTTGTTGTGACTAGCTCGTTCGCTGATGATACACAGATTAGAATTAACGATAGGTGTAAATGGAATATATGTTTACAAAAAAATTTGCAAAAACGGCATACTTAACGCAGATAAGAGTATCTAAGCGCGAAAAAGTGCTGAGAAAGATATTAGTTACTTAAAAATATGTTTCTTGGCTACACAATTGATGATACAAAATTGGCCAGTGCTAACTATGCTCTGTTAAAACTCACATCTTTACTAAACAATAAAACTATTACCTCAGTTTAATTAGTTTATTTGTTCTAAGATATGCAATTACGGTGTGACAGAAATGAAAAGAGTACTAAGAACTCAAAAAAGGGCAGTTCGAATAATTTTTGGCTGAAAAATGCGTTCGTCAGCAAGACGATGTCATAATTATTTAAGGATAATAAAATCATGATAGCGATATTATATATTTATACACTTGTCTTCTTGAAGACAATGACGCAAAATTTATTAAAAACACATGCATACATATAATTTGCGAAATAAAGAAAATGTTCTCAACCCCATAACTAGCCTGGTAAAAGTGGAAAAGGTTTATTCCTAAAAAAATACACGTTTAACAATTTGCCATACAGAATAAGAGATTTACCTGCAAATTAATTTGAATAATTCTGCGAACAGAATCTTCTTTCTCGTATGAAGAAGTTACTTGATGTTAATGAACTGTAAATTGTGATATAATGTAATTGTGATTTGTGGATATTTTAAGCTGACTTGCGTATTACAATTACTTTACTAGAAAATTATTATTATTAGAAATGATATTGACATGATGTTTTATATGTACTTATGACTTGCCTAGTGTAAAGTCTTACAAGGTCAATAAATAATTCTAATTCTGTTTTGTGAACAACAATTACCTACTTAAAAAAAATACTTGTCTACCATTTAAACAGCACCTGTACGTGTACATAGCATTTAATAGCGTCCAAAATAGTCAACCAATAATAAATCGGAACAAAACAATCCATTTTACTACCACAACAGACACAATTAATGGCTTGATATTAACTTTAGGAGTGTCTATGTGAGTTTTATTGATAACTAAAGACGTGGGGGATAGTTGAAGCCTCGTTTTAAATGATAAAGTATCGCTAGCGATGTCGGACGTTGTCGAACGACGTCGCTAAACGTTCTGCTTTGCGGCCGTTTTCGTCCGCATTTGTTCAGATTTTAGAATGTCGATTCTACATTGACTTTAATTGCTCAATTAAAGCGACACATCGACATGGTACTCGTCTCACGATATCTTTAGACTTGTCGTTTGATGTCGCCCGATGTCGGCTTCACTAAATACACATCTAGTGAGACTTTTGCACCTAGTGAATACGCAGCTTTACTTCACAGATCAACACAAGGATCCCGAGTATTATAGTTTAGCTGAACGAACAATAGCCGGCTCTACAGGCTCCAGACAGTACTCAACGAGTCAGAAACTTTTGAATTAACGTAGCTAACCGTCTTTCATACTGTAAACGTAAATGACATACGCCATGGCAAGTAACACAATAACAATCTAAAAATTTAGACCTAATATCACAAACATGCATCAATGTTAGGTATGTTATATTGTTTGTAAAATTATTGACATGATAATTTTATTTATTTGACTGTACATTAATTTTTCAACGGTTTATTTCTTGTCATAAATTTATTAAATTTGACAATCTGAATCAAGAGTAATTATAATTATGTAATACTTAGTTAACCTATGAACGGAAGGAAATTAAAAATGATAACTAGATTTTATTAGTAAATAGAAATTAGTAGATTTTTTTTACATTTTTAGTATGTTATTGTAAATAATTTTATTTATTAAATCTGAAATAAATATGAATTGAATCGAGTTATTTTTTGCCTTCACAATTATTCTTGTGAACATGTTTTTAACGTTTGAAATGTTTGAAGGTATATTTGTGCGTGTAGTTCGTATACGAGTTAAACAAACAAACATTGTATGGCGAAATACGTTTCACAGATATTATATGCAACATTCTATCTTGGTTCCAATCTGTGGTAGGCAGTTACATAAACGGGGGCAGCTTACGCAAATCCATTAATAATAATCAATACCTTTTCTGAAATTTATTGCCTTGATAAAAACGTCTCGGACAAACGCTGTAAACCAAACCAAAACATCATCGAAAAAGTCCTCACCTCTAGAAAGTCACTGCCCCCATATTTCAAACCGTGAAATGCGCAAATACTGCAAATGGCAAAACAGGTTTCTCTTGCTACATTTATAGTTACAATATCAATTGTTTCATCAGCTAATTTCGTCTCGCCCCCGTTTAGAAACATAACTTCTATGAATTCAATTATATCTATGAAAATAAACAGTCGTTCGTTCACGTGGAATAAATAACAAAAGTAATTAAAGCAAAAATTAAAAAAAAAAACTCATAAGTTAATCATACATTTATGTTATATATCTTTAGATTCCAATTTCCTTGTATCCTAAACGAAATTATATGAAATCTTTTCTAAGTCGTGTTGAATAGGTTAATAACCATATTATCGTTTACCATCAGGTGTTATGAAATATGATGTAATGTTTGGCCGTACTGTCACTTAACATGAGATGAGCTGTGGTCAGACACCGAGTCTGTCACCTATAAAAAATGTGGTATAACATACAAATACATCTGAATATCTGCATATAATTTATTTACAAACTAAATCATAATTTAAGACAAAGTTAATAATAAAAAAGACTGAAATAAAACATTTTAAAAGACAGTTAAAACCTGAGGACTTTGAAATAAAGAATTGTATAAAATACGAGTAGGTTATAATAGTTTTAATGTAAATTTATTTTCCTATTCAACTCTTACTTTACTGAGAAATTTTTTTTAATTATAAGAATGTGATACAGTTGAAGTACCTATATTACACATATACATATGGGTAATAAAATATAAAGTTTTAATCATCACAGTAATGATACTGTGCACAAACAAAGGAAACAAAAGCTTTTATTCATCAATCATAACTAGTATTATGAATAAAAGTGTTAATAAATTATTTCATCTGTGTAATTATGTATTCAATTTTATCTTGTCGAATTGTATGAACCTGTCTCAAAACACATTCAACGTATTTCACTTGTTCTTTTGTTTTTTTTGGTCTTTGTTGTTTTTTTTATGTCTTTATACTGTCTTTGTGTTACAAAGTATAAAGAAACAAATTTTGTAGCGATAATAGCTAAGTGGTTAAATTGTTCGTTTCACATGCCGGTGGGCGTGGGTTTATAAAACCCAACGATTGAGCTGGCAGTGAAGAAAAACATCGCGAGGAAATGGTAGAGTATTTTTTAAACACTTAAAAGTCCGCGATTGTTCTCCAACTCGCCTGATGGTAAGCGATAATGTGGTCAAGGACGAATCACGCAGGAGATATCAATTCACCTTGATAGTGAAAAAAATCTAGATTACAGTATTTACGAAACAAGGAAACAGCTTGTTCCATTCTTTAGCCATACGTATAAGAAACGTAGAGTCAATACGTTTAGTTTGTACCTAAGGAAATACCACAATGAATGGGCGGTAGTGGGCCGTCTTTCTATTTGTTTTCTTTCTAGTACTCGACTGGCTAACCATTACCCGAAGGTTGAAAATCTGTTCTATTTCAGGCTAGATGTAAATGGCCAACGGAAATCGTTGCAATTAGTTACTAAGAAAGACTTACTGTAGTATTTTATTCACGAGGGACCGTTTTTCTTTATAAAAATAAGAATATTGGAGTAGTTTATTTGTGTAATATTATAATAAAAATGTGTTAATTGGCTTTTACTACACCGTTACTTAATAACAAGTAAGCTGTTGTCAAATACCAAGCCACCTATAAATGAAATGCAGCAAAACTGTTGAGTAGAGGTAGTTAAAAAGCAACGACCTTTCAACTTTTCCTCGCGGTTTCGAGGTGTGGTGTTTTATGTTTATTTTACGAAGCCTTGTGTTGTGTTTTGCAAATAAATTGAACACATGGTTTGTCAAATGAAGGCGTGGAATTGCTGTACTCCGTGATGTAATGGGAACTTTGACAGGGGAAGTTTTGTTTACTTGAGTTTAATACGACACTGCAAGCTGTACAAGTTTAAATAGCACCTTGGATAGGTATCCGGTTTTATTTCAACAAAACCTGCGGGGTAAGAAAGACGATTGCTAACATGGTAAGACTGTTTTTCCAAACATTGACAGGAAGATTACTAACGATCTATTGAAGTCGCAACGACACGACCGTTGTCTTTTAGTAGGCCTTATGACCGTAGCTCTGTAGCCGGGAAGATAGAATAAGGCTTCGGCGTCCCTTACCTATCGTAAGAGCCGATTTAAAGGAGACCTTTGGGCTCACGGGAGGTCAGGTTTGGGAACCTGACCACCCATTTGTTTCAGTAAATCATATTTATTGGCCATTAATAACAATAATGTTAAAGGCAAGTCACTTGTACAAAAAAAATCTTACAATTACACTTTAATGAATTAAGCTATATAATTAATAAGTTAACAACAACGAACGTACTACAGCGGAGGCTCCGTTTATGTGTTATATATAAATGAGGATTCCGAGAACCTCATTGGCATATTCCATTCACTTAATTTGTAAAAAGGATTGCTTTCAAAGTAATGTATATAGGATTTTTTTAAAATTCACTATAATTTAATTCTGTAATACAATAAGGCAATTTATTATACATTAATATGTTGGCGTGACGGCCCCACTTTTCAACTTTACCTAACCTAGTCCATGGCACGACCAGCTTTTCTTTGTTTCGCAAGTTATATTGATGCTTATCTTTGTTCTTTGGCAAATTAGCTTCGTGTATTTCTAGTAAGCTATTTTATATGTATAGTGATATCACTGTAATAATTTTGTTAGTTTTAAAGTATTATTTTGCAGAACTACGTTTTTAAACCATTTATTATTCTAATAGCTATCTTTTGACATCTTAACACTCTTGTAATACTAATTGTTTAATTAGACGACAGCGGCACAGCGTGGCCCACGCGGTTGTGGGCCATAGGGTGATTGATACCAGTGCGTCCTTTTGGAGATCCTAGTGACCTAGGTCTAGCACAGAAATAAGGTAAGTACAATTCTATATAACCTGGCTTTAATATCGGTCATTGCAATTTGAATAGTCACGGATAGCCTGCTTTGCCGTGGCTGCCTTCAGAAGAACGCTACTGTAGAGCATGTGGCACTGCAAAGCCACAGAAGAAATGCCACTAGATTCTCAGCACTCTTTGAGCACCAGCTAAGAGACGCAGGCCGTATATCGCGTCCATGTAGACTTAGAGAATACAAGTGACTACCGGTTGAACGCGCATACTTTCTTTGAGGTATGCACGGATCTTATACAAGCCTTTTTGGTTTGTAAAAACAGCTTGTAATTGAATTACAAATGTGCTTCTCGTAATCAAGACCAGAATCCATTAAAAGTCCTAAATTACGAGTTTCATTTACACGCTCTATAGGTACCTTATTGAGTATTTATATAACACATAAACTTGAAGGTAACTTGGATAATTGATATTTGTTCCCAAATATTAAACATTTCGACTTTAAGGGGTTTCAGTAATAAATTGTTTTTTAAAGACCAATTACAATGTCCGGAACATTGTAAGAAGAGTGAAAGTGTTTGAAGAGTGCTGCAGCTAGAAATTTGGGCTGTTCAGACGAACCATCACATGTCTCATAGTAATGAGTGCCTCAGCAACGATGCCCTAAACTTTGTTTTACTATTCAAAATAATGTGTATCGCTGCAATCGTCATAGACATGCGTTATCTCTTACAACCAGAAGAGGGTCTCGTGCATCTCATTACATTTTCAGAAAAAAAATTACATGAATTATAATAATATATGTATCTGTGTCTGAGACATTGCTTCCAAGCGACTAACCCCTTTGATATATAGCTCACCTCACCTTTCATTTTTTTATGTTCTAGGCATCGTGCCCTATCAAAACAATTTTAACCGACTACAAAATATAACTACATAGACTTGTTTATCAATTTATTTCATACATAAATATAAAAAACGGATTGTCGCAATACTAAAATGCTAACATTGCAATGCCGAACTTCCGCCCGTAATTAATTTCCATGGTTTCGATTTCCATTAGCCTATTTTTGTTTGGGTGTGCCAATGTCAATAAACTGTAACCAGAAGTCATATAAATACAGCTTTGTTTTCTATGTAAAGAAGTACTGGGGAAGTAGAAATGCTATGGGTTATGGCCCTGTATCAAATAGTATAAAATAGTTGATGATCTACAGATTGATGACAGCCCTGTTAAGACATATTTCAATTTTGACACTTTATTATGACTTAGACATAGTTTGACAGTGACAAGTATGCTGTGAACTAGTGACGCAAGCGCAACTTTCTCACTCTAATGTTTGTTTGTTTAATTCTGTTTCCGCTGACCCCGATAGACACGTTAACTCTGTATCATTCTATAATATATTATATTATATTATATTATAATTATATTATATTATAATTATATTATATTAATTACTCCTGTTATCATATCTTGATAACGACTTTACCAATTTCATTTTTTTTTTGATAAATTTCACCCGTGCCAAGTAGCGGGTAACAGCTAATTAGATACAGTAGGTACTTAAAGTGCGTGAACATCCTTTTTATCTAATAATATTAAAATATTTTGCTCATACTTGTGGCGAAGATTCCACAGCTTACGTGGTGTTCCACTATTTCTTGTATTGCTATATTTGCCAACATTCTTAACATTCCAAGTAAATCATGTTAATTAGTTTTACTATACTCAGTACTCGTAAACAATTCCGCGGCGACGGTGTGTGGTTAACTTCACAGTTTGTTTGCACGTAAGCACTAGGAAATTAACAACGGAGCAAAATAAATTTGTACTTTTTATAACAGCATGCGACTAGTTTGTAATTATTGGCACCTTCTTTGAGATTATTATAATCTTTATGTTTAACGCTCATAATTATACTACTTAGTATTAATAGTAAGGTTTTGTAGCGGTGATAGCTCAGTGGTTAGCGCGGTAGGTTCGCATGCCGAAGGGCGTGGGTTCAACCCCCAACAATGAGCTTGAGCTGCCGGTGAAGGAAAACATCGTGAGGAAACCATAGCATGGTGGTAGGGTACTTTAGTACTCGGCTGGATAGCTACCATCCTAAAGTTTAAAATCTGCCGCCAAGCACCTAACGGTGTGTTCCGGCAGCCTCACTTGAGAGCCAGTTCCATTTCAGGCTAGGTGTGATTTACTATCTTCGACCACACCGTCACTTAACATCAGGTGAGCTGTGGTCAAAACCTAGCCTGTCAACTATTAAAAAGGTTACTAGTTCCAATACCTGCAACCCGATAAAACCGACCCCCGCACTATGACACCGTTGAATGCTAAAAAGTTTTGTCTCGTCTGTCTTTTTTTATTCTGACTAATTTTGACTAATCATCCAAGGCCTATAATTTATAATGGCGCTGGGTATCTGAGAATATAGAAAGAACAACTATATTCTAAGCTGGGTAGTGGGTATACGCATCTCTCTTACTGAGTCGTATTTTAGTTGTTAATATTAAAACAGATTTCGATTTTAAAATGTTCCACATGGCGTCGTTTATACACGTTGGAAATTCTTGTCCGACAATCGACCGTCAATTACGTTGATTAAACGTCCTGTTATTACCATTCAACCTTTTGACTGGGTGATAAAAGTAATCTTTCTATACCCATTAACAATACTGTGGTATAATAAAATGGCGAATTATACACGCCAACCCCTGTTTGGCTCAATCGTAATATGCTCAGAAATTATTTGTGTTAGACTGTGACGTATCCGAGCCGTGACGAGCCACAACCGCCAAGAGCGTGATGTCAGTGTCATAAAGGTCCTTTAGCTATAATACCATTATAGGCATTTTTTTTTAAATAAATTTGATAAGATTGACTAACTGATGATAATAGATTAAGCTTGTCCATGCGCAGATGCACACCCGCAGCCCATAAATTTGAGTAATAAAAATATAAAGTCCAGTATCATTAATTTGAGATTACAACTTTTAGATATTTGATGGTTAGCATTTTTTTAATGTAATGAGGCAAACGATACACTATCATGATGGTAAGAGATAAACCGTCAACAAAGTCCGAGGCATCGCTGCTGTGGCGCTCATTACTTTGAGACTTTCGATGGTTAGTCTCAACAGCCCAGTAATTTCGCTAGCTGCTGTTCAAACCGAAACATAGTAATGTTTACACACTATACTATCTGATCAGATATTCTGTTCAGTTGTTAATTGTTTTTTATGGTTTCCTGATACTTTTAATTTGATAGCTTTTGATAAAATTATTATGCTCTTGAATCTCTGCATAGTATAAAACAAAGACGTTTCCCACCATACGCTTAGATCTTTTAAACTACGCAACAGATTTCAATGCGGTTCCTGTCAATGGGCAGAGTGAAGAAGGAGGAAGGTTTATAAATATGTATAATATAATAATTAATGCATATATATGACATTAGTATCTACAATGTACCCATGTGTAGCCGGGGCGGGTCGCTAGTTAGGTATATTAGAAACAGTTTCATTGTTTAAGACAATATTTTTTAATGAAGTGTGCTGTTTCATACCCACGATAATGAATTATTATCAAAAAAACTGCAGTCTAGTTGTAGGTATCTTGGACTAAAAAGACCTTTGGATTTAGGTTAACATATGGAGAGATGTGGTCAAACAACCATATGACATAAAGTCAATTTCCTTCATAAAGATTATTTTCTGTTATTTCAAACTCGTTGGCATTACCCTGACACGGCACGGCCGAGTATGAATCATATTTTATATGTTTTATGAGGCGGATCTATAGAGAATCGCGAGATGTACCTACTATAATAATAAAGGGACCCAATTGGAAATCCGTTAAGCTGTTTTCAGGGAGCTTGATGGAATTCGTTATTTGTACGATTTGGAATAATCTCAAGCTATTAGCCGCATTTGATGTCTTCGAGACTTTTGTTACTTAAATGCTAACGGTGGGCATGTAAATGAGATAACAAATTTCACAGACTCCAAATAAACCAAAAGCTTTTACAAATTAAAAAATAAATAGCGTCCAAAAGTATATCTAATTATACTAACTGATATTATAAAAGCGAAAGTACCCAATGTTTCATTCTGTCTGGTAACTTTTCACGACTAAACAGCGAAATGGATCTTAATAGAAATTCTAATGATTTGAAGATGTTTCTCGACATAGGCTATTTCACTTATTTTTGACTAGTGGACGCCTCGCGGTTTCGCTCGCGCAGTTCCCGTTCGCGTGGCAATACAGGAATAAAAAGTAGCCTATGTCACCTGGGGATAGTGTGACTTTTCAACGGTGAAAGAGTTTTTGAAATCTTGAAACAAACAATCAAATCTATCCTCTTTATAATAGTAGGTATAGATAGATGTGAAATCTCTATTGGCGCGCTATGACAGTTAATAAATGAACTCGTTTGCCGTGACAGCAAACGGCATGACGTTCTCTTATGCCGTCATGCCCACTATATACACCACAGCTTTTTGGAGTACTTTAAATGTTGTTTTTTGGATGTTGCGTGCTTCCAGACAATCCCAGTGTTTTTGGTATAACTCCCGTGGGGGATAAACTATAGGGATGATCTTGAGGTTGTTATCTGCCATCGGGTCTTAATTTCTATGGATAGATCAGTGTATTTGGCTATTTTTTCAGTGTACACGGATTGCACATTATGCGTGTTAGATATGGCAACGTCTATAAATCTGGCTGCTACACTGAAAACACGCGCGCCGCGCCCTCGACCCTGCGAACGCCCCTGTAGTTCTCCGGCACTAATCCACAGACAAGTAAACAAATCCATTTGCCTGCTTAACCAAAATTAAAGCTAACACGGACATACCATCATGGTATTTCAATGCGTATTGGTGTTGCGCTAATAGTGAATCCACTTTCGCTATTAAATTCTCTTCCGGGTACATAACAGTTTCCTCGTGAAGTTTCCTTTAAAGGGCAATGCTCTGACTAATAAAATTTGGATGTAAACCCCAAAGAACTTATTAATACGGATCGGGGGATCGAACCCAGGTGGGTCTTCACCCAATTAAGATCGCATGATTTCTGAGTACTAGTTGGCAAAATTCAAGTTCGTGTTTATTACATGAATCGCTATTCATTTGTTTTAATCTTATCAGCCTTTACAAGCGTTGTTATTGGAACGTCATATTTCTGTTGAAGTATAATTAGCAAAGAATTGAATTTGTTTCTTTTTAATATCAAAGTAATGAGACGTTCGAGACGATCTCCTGATGGTGAAAGATAACGCCAGTCTATGACTATTGCAGCGATACACAGAACTTTGAGTAGCAAAATAAAGTCCAGAGCATCGCAGCTCATTACTTTCGATGGTTAGTCTCAAAACCTTGTAATTTCACTAGCTGCAGTACCCTTTAAACCAGAACATAGTAATGTTTTCATACTACTGCTTGGTGGCAGAATATATGGTACTACAATGTATTTGATTTATGACTGATTTTCTACACTATATAAGTTTATGTTATTCCTTGATTTATACAGTCGCAGGAAATTAAAATTAGATACTGCGATAACTATTTTAAATGCAAGAAAATCAAAAAATGGCGTCCGAGTGTCAAATTTACTAGAAAGCATAACTCACTGTCGAATTCTCCATTAAAAATGTAATTGACTATTTTCTATCGGACGCACCATCTGATTTATGGAAGCTCACAGCAACAGATGACAAAACGAAACGGAATATCATCCATACAAAATAAACTACTTTATGAACGGTTGTTTTATTTGCTTGATAAAAAGATTTGTAAGTCACAGGAGATGTTCTCATAACGCGTTAACTTACACAAGATATTCCATACAAAATAGCAGTTTTGCAACTTCGTTAGGCCTCGGGTGTTTCGAATGTATTTTTGCGATTTCGTATCTTTTTTTACCCAAAACTAAAAAGAAACGTTATGTTGAGTTGTAACTAGCTGCACCCCACGGTGTTACCCGCTACATATTTTCGGGATAAAGTGTAGCCCTATGTGTTAATCCAGGGTCTTAGCTACCTCCATGCTAAATATCAGTTACTAAGTTTTTGCGTGAAAGAGTAACAGACATAACACCCATCCAAACTTTCACATTTATAATATTAGTGGGTCAGTGGGGTTGTTTTTTTTATTTGTATCTAAGGGTGATAGGCTAGGTGTTTACCACAGCTCACCAGATGTTAAGTGACGGTGTTGTCGAAAATTATAAACATACTTAGTCTAGCATGGGAACGATAGGTTCTTGGCTGCAGTTTTAACAATTTTATTTTGTGAATGGTAGGCCAGTGGAGTACTAGAAAGTATAATACCACCACACTATGGGTTCCCCACGATGTTTAATACATTACTTGGATTTGTACCCCCGTATAAAATAACCGCGCTAACCGCTGAGCTATCACCGCTATGAATTTTACTATCCTGTTTACGGTTTAAGAATATTACATTAATCCTTTAAAAATTTGAAATAATTTACTTACTGAGATTACTTAGTTGTTAGTTATATTATTCTACTAAGGACAGCATGCAGATGTAATTAAATTATTAAAAAAGTACACGAAACATTACAAAGAGAAAACATTAAACAAAATACCAACAGCCAGTTCTTTTTTTTTATGATTCTAAAACTCCATTCGTATGCAATTACGCATTGTTCGTAAACAGATATTATAGAACTAAGCATAAAGACTGTTTCATACTGGGAGTTTGCTGAATGATGTATTAATTATACATTATTTTTTATGTATTAATATATTATATTAAAAAGAATAGTAAAAGATTCTTACAGTTTGCAAGTATCCCAGGTAGACTAAGTTGACGACCTCGACGGATGTCTCGAGGATCATGGCTATTATCCACGGGATCAGCATGAACTTCATGTCCTGAAATAACAACACTAGTTACTAAAGTTATAATTTTTTTTAAGATGGACTGTGGTTGTACTGTGGACACGACCGTGTGTTTAATTTAAATGTTTTATAGGCTTGGTGTTTGACCACAGCTCACCTGATGTTAAGTGAAGGTGTGGTCGAAGATGGTAAAGCACACCCAGCCTGGAATGCAACTGGCTTTCAAGTGAGGCTGCCGGAACACACCGTTAGGTGCTTGGCGACAGATTTTCAACTTGAGGGTGGTAGCTAGCCAGCCGAGTACTAAAGTACCCTACCACCATGTTATGGTTTCCTCACGATGTTTTTCCTTCACCGGCAGCTCAAGCTCATTGTTGGGGTTTGAACCCACGCCCTTCGGCATGCGAACCTATCGCGCTAACCACTGAGCTATGATCGCTATGTGTACTACGTGGTTTTGAACACTAAGCAGTAAGCAGTCCTTCGAAATTGCATTTTTCATGTCCTCACTCAACGTAACAAATTCTTCGGTACTTTAACGATTGTAATTAAATGTTATGTTGATATAGGTATAAACAGCTAGAACACCAATCTGTAACCCCTAATTTTGTTATTTTCATTTTCCTGAATTGCCTTTCACTATGCAAGCAAATAAAAAACACAAAAAAGAAACACCTTTTGGAAAAAAATACAATGGGCGACACGACACTTTCTGCGTTCTCACTAAAACTCCAACAACTCAACTTTTTTTTTTATAAATGTATTCTTGGCCTTGAGTAATAGCCCTTCAGGCGAATCGACTCAACAGCTAGATCAGTGTTGCCAACTTCCACTTCAGATGTATTCACTTCAAAATTCATAATTCGTTTATTTCTTGCAAAACAAAATTGTGGTCTTAATATCTAGGATAATTAGCACTCTATTTTTGCTTTCATTTATAAAATATAAGAACAAAAGAAAACAAGAATTGCATAGTTGCGTAAACAATTGCGTAGTATTCCATTGAAAGATATTTTTTTAACTAAAGCAAACATAGTACACTAGATACAGTTTAATTAGTATATAATACATAGTATATAACTAGATACACTTTAATTAGTAAAAAAATAAATGAAATACATAATTGTAGGTTCCTTCCAAGTAAGCATGCTCCATCCTATACATGTCGTTGTTTAACATCAAGCAGAATGTGGTCAAAAGTAAACTTATCTATACTATTATAAAGAGGAAAGATGTGATTGATTGTTTGTATTGAATAGGCTCCGAAACTACTGGACCGATTTCAAAAATTCTTTCACCGTTGGGAAGCTACACAATCCCCGGGTGACATATGCTACTTTTTATCTCTGTAATCCCATGGAAACGGGAACTACGTGGGTAAAACCGCGAGGCATCCGAACAAAACAAAAGCTCTATTTTGAAGACTGCAGTGCAGTAGGTACCTACTTTTATACTGAGCATCACATAGATTTTTTTATCTCTTTCGTTAAAATTACAAAAAAATAAATTTATTGTTTTTAAAGTGTCAGGTAACATTAAATAAAAATTTACACAGCGAGCGTTAGAATTGTTCAAAAGAAATTTGGGGGCGTCCTTCGTTGTCCCAAATTTACTCGAGCGAAATTAAAATCTGGCCTAATATTCAAACAAAGATTTTTTTTTTACTGAACTCTTGTACCTACCTACTTAGTGAGTTTTTAGCGTACCACCAAAAATACTAAGTTGTAACAGTAACTCATAATTGGAATGTTCTGGGGTGGAACCACGGACGGGTAAGCGCAGCGTAGCACGTTCACCTACAAGATGGACAGACCTAGTAAAGACCGCAGGAACGCGCTGGATGCGGGCCGCTTCCAACCGGTCTTTATGGAAGTCAATGGGGGATGGCTATGTCCAGTACACGTCCTACGGCTGAAATGATGATGATGATGATGATGATAATGAACTCATAATTCATATAGGTCATGAAATTTGTTAATTTGAAAGTACTTATGTATTTTCTTAATTCGGATTTTTAACATTACCATAGATAAGACATTAATATTTTTGGTTTTTACAACTCAGTGACGATATCATAATGAAAAAGACTTTTACAGTCACACATTTTCACTCCGGTTACGGCATCAAAAGGGATCAGTATTAGGCACTTGTATGTGCTGAAAAGGTTTGCGCCCGTCTGGACTGATAGATGACGATAGATGGATGGTCTGAAACGGTAGTATATCCGACATAAAAACGAAAGTGAACTTTTACAAAACGTATAGGTAAGTGTAAAAAATTGTGAAAATTCTTATCTTTACAAAAAAACCATCACTGTGAAAAATATTGGAAATTTACGTGAGAAATTCGTGTTTTTATTTACATACGAAAACAAGGATAACATAGTTTTGAATCTTATACAGGATTTTTCATCGAGATGTAACAATTAAGGTGGTTCGATTTCCATACCATTTATGGACACACAAACATAACAATTATCTAAACATTTAACAAAAAACGATGTAGAAGAACATAGTAGAAAACGTACGTAAATGAAAACAGTGTAAATCCAACATGGTTAAATGTCAAAATCGCCCAAAAATGTTTTATTTCGAAATTGTCTTATTTTGTGTCGAACGAAAGGGCTTAATTAACACTTTGTATAATATATCCCTGGAACACTTAGTGTGGCATGTAAGTCAGCCTGTCTCATAAAGTTTGTGCTATGAATAAAGCTCGGTGTGAAAGTTTTCAACGGAGATTTAGATAGGTCTAGTTTTGCTGATACTTACAAAACTTCAATACGAGACATTCTAAAGCGGAAATTGTGTTCAAAACTTCAAGCTAATTTCGTCTTAGATACAATCAAAAGTTGATACTTTTCAATTCTTGTTTTTCATGTAAGTACGCACGATAGTTATGATGTTCGATTTAAAAGATTTTTTTATTGACATAATCTAAGCTAATTAAGACAACTTAACATAATACTATACTTATAACTGACAATTTTTTTTATTACATATAGGCTTGTGTTTGATCGCCAACTCGCCTGATGTTAAGCGAAGATGCGGCCTACGATGGAGCACGCTCGCCTAGAAGAAACCGATTCACTCGCGACTTGAAGGCACCCAGATTGTATCTATCAGAGAACACCCACTCGGGCAGCAAATACACAACAAATTTTCAATTACTAGAAAAAATGTAATGGACAATACATTATAAGAATTAAAGTAGTTTTTTATTTGTTCTGGATGATTTAAACATCATCCTAGTAAACTTTTAAATCACACCATCACACTAATATGATAAAGGCGAATGTTTGTGTGTGTGTTTGTATGATTGTTACTTCTTCACGCTCAAACGGTTGGACCAATTTTCATGAAATTTTGTACGAAGGTAGTTGACACTCGCTGTAAATTAACACATAGGCTATTTTTTATCACGAATGTAGTGGGTAACACTGCGGGTCGCAAATAGTAAGTAGATAAATTCAATGATTTTTAATCCAGCCGGCAAAATAAATAGAAGCCGTGCCAAGCCTAGTTGTGGAAAAAAATACAACGGGGTGACAAGACTCTCCGCGTTCACGCCAAAACTCCGAGACACTAATTGTTAAGCCATACTTTCTTGTTTTTTTTTCTTTTATTGATAGTCAGTGTCACTTGTAATGATTGATATAAACTCTTTACTATGCACACTAAAAAAAAGTGGGTACAGACAACAAAAAAATCTTATGAGCTAGTACCACAAGTGGAGGCTTTATCGCTAAGAGCGATCTCTTCCAGGCAACCAAAGATGTAAAGATTCTAACGATATCCCATACATCGAAATTTGTTTTCTAAAAGTTATGGTGGAATAAAAACGCTCACATACATACATAAACCCTTAAAACTTTACACCCTTTTTTGGGCAGTCATGTAAAAAAGGGTGACAAATTTCAGTGCACCTACTCGTATTAAAAATATGATAATACTAATACATGGTACTAAAATACGTACGAATACTATACATCGTACGGTAATAAAAATATTTTTTAGCAATAACAATTTCATTGACTAGACAGCAATATAATGTCAAGATTACCTTGTAAACTCCAAAAATTAGCATAATGCATGCAACAATTCCCAGAAGACTGCATGCCAGTAGAGATATGTTCAACACGACGGTTACTGAAACAAACAAAAACCTTTTTAAACTGAGGTATTTCAGCAGCAAAAGAAACTTGAACAATCCTCGCTAATTTAGTCCGCAGTTAAATAAATTGTATGAACTTCACAAATGCTGATAAAAATGTCTTCCAAAATAAAATACTTTTTTGCGGTGTATATTATATTTATATATACCTACAAACTTAATTTACAGAACGTAATCATCTACTGCGAAACATAATATGCCTATTTTTTTATACAATTTCTAAATGTCAGTGAAAATATGACACGAACTTTAACATATATTTTATACAAGTCATACGTACATCAATGTCAAATACAAATATATTACTGATATAACACATATATAACAATAATGATATTAATAACTTGATTTTAAAAAAAAGTTCTTTATTATGGTCCAATTTATCTATCTATATCTACTGTTCTGTATATATACTATCTGATCTGTCTATATACTATTATAAAATAAAGAGGAAAGATTTGATTATTTGTAATGAATAGGCTCCGAAACTACTGGACCGATTTCATTCACCGTTGGGAAGCTACGCTATCCCCGGGTGACATAGGCTAGTTTTTATTCCTGTATTCCCACGGGAACGGGAACTACGCAGATAAAACCGCGAGGTATCCGCTAGTACTATCATAAAAAGGAAAGATTTGATTGTTTGTTTGTATTGAATAGACTCCCGAAACTACTGGACCGATTTCATTCACGGTTGGGAAGCTACGCTATCCCCGGGTGACATAGGCTAGTTTTTATTCCTGTATTCCCACGGGAACGGGAACTACGCAGATAAAACCGCGAGGTGTCCGCTAGTACTATCATAAAGAGGAAAGATTTGATTGTTTGTTTGTATTGAATAGGCTCCAAAACTACTGGACCGATTTCAAAAATTCTTCCATCGTTGGGAAGCTACACTATCCCCGGGTGACATAGACTACTTTTTATTCTTGTATTCCCACAGAATCGTGAAACCCCGAGGCGTCCGCCAGTTTTTAATAAAAGTATCAATTTTCAGTCTTGACCATGGGACAAAACATTGTGAAAGATACATATGAAACGTGATCTGACTAGCGAAACGTATATTTCTCGTGTTAGAAAATGTGCTCGAAAAATAAAAGGAATGCTATAAAAGTTTTAAGTTGGCTGATATTGGCATACGGCGATCCGATACGCTCTAATGGATGTTTTATCGTTCGAAAACTTTGTAGAAAATGTAAAAGAGAAGTTGAAATCGAATGCGGTACCTTTGGCCATCAAAGAGTTGACATGTCGATGTCGTACGAATTGATTTCAAGCTAAACTAAGCGCACGGTTGTCCAAACAAACGGCATTTTAAAGGAAATTGTTAATTAGCATATTATATTTTCTTTTAGGTGATCCTACTATAACCTACAATTCTACTAATAATATAAAATGTGAAAGTTTGCGTGTTTGAAGGGTTCTGTAGCTAGCGAAATTATCATAATCATATTTATTGATAACGAGATGTTACACGTGAATAATTTTCAATAATAGTCGTAATAAAATATAACAATGTCTAGTTTTGGCGGGAACGCGGGAAGAGTCGTGTCGCTCCGTTGTATTTTTTTCCAAAACTAGTGTTTTGTCGAGTGTTTATGCATAAAAATGGTGGTGTTTTATTCATAAAGTGCCGAATTACAGGCGTGAATGTGGTAAAATGATATAATGTGGTTAAAAATGAGTTTTCGTGTTGCTTCCAAAACTCCATCGAAGCTTTATAGTAAAGTCACCACTACTTTACTAAAGCATGACTGGACTTGACTGACACGGACTGTTCTTGACCAAGACTGGATTTCGACTATAACTTTAGCCACGAGGACACTTATTTAACTTTTGAAACTTAAAAATATATAAATACTTGACACTGGCAAATGCTAAAACGCGACGCCAAAACCAAAGAAAAAAATAATAATAATGTCAGTTTAAAAATTGTCAATCACAACGCCAATGTCAGTGTTAAATTTAATTGGTGGTAGATCTTAGGAGGTCATCTAGGTAGGTACCACGGACCACCAGATATCCAGTCGCTGAGTATTAGTGTGTAAGCTTTACTGTGTTCCGGTGTCAATTATAATAAATGTCGAAAATCACAAAATTCTTTGTAGCTGTAACAGGGCTCTTGAGACTAGACTGTAATGAGAGATGCCCTAAACTTCGCGTAGTTACTCAAAGTTCTATGTATCGCTGCCATGGTCATGGACAGACATTAGCGCTTACGATTAGGTGAGCGTCTCGTTCGTCTCATAACGAATAAAAATGAGAAACAATATCTATTATTGCTAGTTTAAGTATAGGAAAAGCTAGTAAGTAAGTAGGAAGTACTATATTATTATGTTTTTTTCGTCATGTCATTTAATTATATTGACAGTTTGTTTTGTATTTTTTTTTATATTCGCATGTTTTTATATTGGTATGTCTTTTTTTGAAATGTTTGTTTTTTATTCATTATCATGTGAACAGTGCTTTAAAACTCATTTAATGATACTTTTGATATGAGAATAGAAATATTTGTATTTGTATACCATTATCAAAATGAAAAATATATAATTGATAGGGTAACTACTGTACTAGATGATACGGGTCATATGATATGATAATATCTTTGAAAGACCCACGACATACGACGACGTCTTTGCCCATCTATCTATGTAATTACTACGCTCCCAGTGAAATTGTACCTTATACTGGTTTATTGGACTTTAACAATTTTCCAGGTCACTAGTTGTATTTCCATACGCAATATTGGAATTGAGTTTCCCATGTAAACTTAAACCTTCAACTAAACATTGACAAGAATTCTAGTATTCAAAAACTTTGCATTGGCATTCAACGTTGCAATACCGCCAATATTCTAGCTACTTTTTCCACCATGGGGCTATTAATCCCACTAATATTATAAATGTGAAAGTTTGGATGGATGGATGTTTGATACACTTTCACGCAAAAGCTACTTTACGGATTTGGATGAAATTTGGTATGGAGATAGCTGACACCCTGGATTAAAACATAGGCTACTTTTTATCCTGAAACATGTAGCAGGTAATACCGCGGGGCACAGCTAGTTTAATATAAAAAGAAAAGGACATTTCACACAGGACCATTTAATCCCAATCAAGTAAAACTTGATAATTGTAGGAATCAGATATTTTTATACAGAACAAACATCAAAGCCCGTTATAAAAATGTTAGTCCTGAGTCGGAATCGAACCCACACCCTTCTGCTTTCGACGCAGAACTAATAGTCTACTATCAAATGAGCTAACAGTCAGTTCAGTGAATCATTAGATTAAACTTCAAAACGAAATGTGGGAAAAAAGATAATGGTACACACAATTATGGGCTTTAAATGAGAATTATTTGATGCGAAAGTAAGTAAGATGGTTTGCGGATGTTTGAACAAAGCATAAAGGTCCGTTCTTACATCTCTAAAACACAAAGCTAAAATTGAGTTTGGGCGGGAACGCGGAAAGAGTCGTGTCGCCCCGTTGTATTTTTTTCCAAAACTAGTGTTTTGTCGAGTGTTTATGCATAAAAAGGGTGGTGTTTTAGTCATAAAGTGCCGGATGACAAGCGCAAGTGTGGGAAAATTATATAATGTGGTGAAACATGACTTTTCGTGTTGCTTCCAAAACTCCATCGAAGCTTTATAGTAAAGTCGCCACTACTTTACTAAAGCATTATTTATTTTATATATATCGACGATAGATCAGTGGTTAGCGCGGTCTGTACGCATGCCAAAGGATGTGGGTTTAAGCTCCAACAATGAGCTTGAGCTGCCATAGAAGAAATCATAACATGGTGCACTTTCTAGTAGTTGAAAATCTGCCGCCAAGCATCTAACTATGTGTTCCGGCAGCCTCACGTGAGAACCAGTTCCATTCCAGGCTAGGTGTGTTTGCCACCTTCGACCACACCGTCACTTAACACTGTGTGAGTTGTAGTCAAACAAGTATTTGTCAACAATAGGTAGTTATTATCACAATCATCGATTCTAAAATATATTTTGTAATGCCCTGAAATAAATCCTTTATGCTTATGATTAAATCTCGTAGTATCCTATTTCGAGACGATGAACTTTATAGATCCTTCTTTTAATAACCGTTATATTTATATAATTACAAGCCCATAATGTTGAAAACTAATCTCCGAGTTATTTCCTGTGCGGCGATTCTGTTTGCTTTTAAGTACGAAGTATTTAAAGATTTTAACTTAGTTCAAAGAATAAATTAAAGTTTGTTTCTGCACCCCTCTAGTAATTTAGCCATCGACCGGTGGAAAGATGTAGACGATGAAGAAGAAGTACAAGAAGTTACAGCTCCCTTTGTTTCTGCGCGGCTTAAACAACATCATTGCTTGAGGGGCAATCAAATGAATTCGTCAGCAGATAAAATGTTAATTGAATGATTGGAGCTTTAAGCCTAAAGCAGTTTTGAGATCGGCGCGAGGATGGGTGGATTGTTTGTTTTGAAAATAATGTCATGTTGTATCGTAGCTAACAGGTACGTATACGTCTATGTAAATGTTTAACAATATTACCAAGTCACAATATGATACATTGCTATGTAATTTATTATAGGAAGCTGATGAAAGTAAAATTTTTGACATTTTAATTACGATAGCAAAGCGGTAATTAACGGTGTTGTTTGTCTCTAAAAATTTACTCGGTTGATCGACTTTACTGTAGTACTTATAGATTTATTATATTGTTTGATTGACAGGCTAGGTGTTTGACCTCACCTGACATGATGCTAAGTAACGGTGTGGTCGGAGATGGTAAGCATAGACTGGAATTGGACTAGCTCTAAAGCGTTAATACACAATACCGGAATACACCGTTAGGTGCTTGGCGGCAAATTTTCAAGTTAAGGGTGGTAGCTAAGCAGCTGAGTACTAGAGAGTACCCTACCACCATGCTATGGTTTCCTTACGATGTTTTCCTTCACCGGTAGCTCAAGCTGATTGTTGGGGTTTGAACCCACGCCCTTCGGCATGCGAATCGACCGCGCTATAATCGCTATTAATTGTTTTAGTGAGTACTATAAAAATTTGAGTGCAAAAAGCAATATTTGAATCTTCACATTTTATAAGCTTGTATATCATAGTAAAACCATTGACAAATCCTACTTAGTCACTAGAAATCTGTACTAAAGTTTAGTTCTTTTTAAAGTTCCTTGTAGCGATGATAGCTCAGTGGTTAGCGCGGTAGGTTCGCATGCCGAAGGGCGTGGGTTCAAACCCCAACAATGAGCTTGAGCTGCCGGTGAAGGAAAACATCGTGAGGAAACCATAGCATGGTGGTAGGGTACTTTCTAGTACTCGGCTGGCTAGCTACCACCCTCAAGTTGAAAATCTGCCGCCAAGCATCTAACGGTGTGTTCCGGCAGCCTCACTTGAGAGCCAGTTCCATTCCAGGCTAGGTGTGCTTTACCATCTTCGACCACACCTTCACTTAACATCAGGTGAGCTGTGGTCAAACAACTAGCCTGTCAACCATAAAAAAAAAAAAGTTCAATAAACTTGAAGTATCACGAAACAAAATTTTGCTGGTTGCCTTCTATCGAATTCCATTGTAAAAACATGCACTAAAAACTTTTCTGAATATATCTAGGTAATTCAGTAAGTACGAAAATATATATTATTGACTTGTATTGCTTTCTTTGTAGAACGTTATTCGTATACTTAGTATATTTTATGTGGTTTGAGAGTGACGCCAAAAGAAGAATACAGTTGGGTTTGGCAGCTTTCGGAAAACTACGTCGAGTCTTCTCGTCACCCATCCAACAAAGTCTAAAAACGAAAGTGTTCAACCAGTGCGTTCTACCCGTCATGGCATACGCCAAAACGTGGACAGCTGGAATGGTTCATTAATTTTAAGTCACTCAATGAGCTATGGAAAGGGCTCAGTATTTTTCTAAGGGATCGTATCTGGAACGAAGTAATTCACCAGAGAACAAAAGTCACCGACATAACCCAACGTATTAGTAAGTTGAAGTGGCAAGGCGCTGGTCATATTTGCCGCAGAACCGATAACCAATGGAGTAGACGTGTTCTAAAGTGGAGATTGCGAATCGGTAAACGTAGTATAGGACACCCTGAGACTAGATGGAGTGACGATATAAGTAAAACAGCTGGAAGCGAAAAGCCGAAGTTAGGACTGAGTAGCGTGTCTTGGGAGAGACCTATGTCCAGCAGAAGGCAATGCTAGATTGTTGTTGATTTAGATAACTAAGATATAAAGGTAAACATATACTTACTTGGCGTAATCTTTGCAGGTTCCAAGAAACTTTCAGATTCCGGTTCAAGTAAGTCACCGCTTAAGTAACGGTGTTCCACGTCTAGGAAGTGAACCATGGTTATGGTGGTGATGATGAAGTATGTCTGCAAAAATAGTATTTCTATCAAATTATGTTTAAGGTTTTAGGATCTTCAATCAGATTTTATTCTCGGCAGTTATCTTAGTTTGAATACTGACACATTTCATGGCAGGTACGTCTCAACAGCCCTGTAATTTCTATAGCTGTAGTACCATTTAAACCAGAGCATTGTTATGTTAACACACTACTGCTTGGCGACCTTAATGTACCTAAACTACCTTTTTTGTACCTTTTTTTGTAGCGATGATAGCTCAGTGGTTAGCGCGGTAGGTTCGCATGCCGAAGGGCGTGGGTTCAAACCCCAACAATGAGCTTGAGCTGCCGGAGAAGGAAAACATCGTGAGGAAACCATAGCATGGTGGTAGGGTACTTTCTAGTACTCGGCTGGCTAGCTACCACCCTCAAGTTGAAAATCTGCCGCCAAGCATCTAACGGTGTGTTCCGGCAGCCTCACTTGAGAGCCAGTTCCATTCCAGGCTAGGTGTGCTTTACCATCTTCGACCACACCTTCACTTAACATCAGGTGAGCTGTGGTCAAACAACTAGCCTGTCAACCATAAAAAAAAAAAAAAAATTAACCTACATTTAAGCAATCAACTGTACATCTAATTTTCTAAATATGCTGGATATTTTTGACTTAACAAATCACCAATACACGTCTTGTCTCACATACATACAATCACACAACCACATACACACACCCACCTAAACACACTCATACACTCACAGAGCGGGACCTTCTGCCAGAATTTAAAGAACCATTGTTTTTAAAATGTTTTTTTAGATATAACATTTTCATTTACATTTGTAAGTAATTGAGTTAATACTTACCAAAGTATAGATGGAAGCGGCATAACAACCTTTGCGGAGGCTGCGGCAGCAACAACAAGACTTGATTATTGGCATCTTGACTTCCTTTCACGATCTAAGGCAGAAAAAAAATAGTACAATTTTAACAAATAGATATTTGATTAGTACTTTAAAAACACGTACTAACTTTATTGCCCCTTTTGTGATAACATTAAAATAATTTATTTTATCATATTAGGTTTTTTTTTTTAATGGTTGACAGGCTAGGTGTTTGACCACAGCTCACCTGATGTCAAGTGAAGGTGTGGCCGAAGATGGTAAAGCACACCTAGCCTGGAATGCAACTGGCTCTCAAGTGAGGCTGCCGGAGCACACCGTTAGATGCTTGGCGGCAGATTTTCAACTTGAGGGTGGTAGCTAGCCAGCCGAGTACTAAAGTACCCTACCACCATGCTTTGGTTTCCTCACGATGTTTTCCTTCACCGGCAGCTCAAGCTCATTGTTGGGGTTTGAACCCACGCCCTTCGGCATGCGAACCTACCGCGCTAACCACTGAGCTATCATTAGGTTTACTTGGTGGTAGATTTCCTTAGCAGGAAGTCGTCTAGGTAGGTACCACCGCAGTACCAGATTATCTGCCGCCAAGTAGTACTAAATAAATAATGCGATACCCCGGACTTTGCTTTGTAACTCAAAGTTCTGTGTATTGCTGCAATGGTCATGGGCATCTGTTGTCTCTTACCATCAGGAAAAAGGTTAAGTAATAAAATTGATAAGTGTAACTTATTTCACGCATTTTTAAGTACAGAATAATTCAGTGATTATGAGTAATATGTTGAGACAATCGTTTCTAAAATATGTCAAACTAGTTTAAATTTTTATGTGTTGTTTGTTGTAGCAGATTTTTATGCCCTTCAACGGTAAGCATTTTATCTTACCGTAATTTGTACACTAAGTCACAATAACAGTGAATGTCTGTTTAAATAATCCGTTACAATTTAAATACCTATGTATTTTTTTCTCGGTAGAGAAAGTGAATCGCCAGTTGTGTAAAAGGTTTTGGAATGGGTGTTGCCCAATTTATTTGAGAATAAAACGCGCTCTACCGAATCAAATTTGCACATTTAATAGAAAAAGAGAAGGAAAATGTGAGTATTTATGCAAAAAAGGGCCGAAGGTTACTGTAAAATCAAAACTAAACATTCTATTAAAAATAACTTTTAATGGTTACATTTCATTGAACTACAAAAAAACTCCAAAACTCGTTCAAAGATGAATATGATTTACTTTTATATAATGTTTTTAATGCTTACAATAATCATCATTTTCCTACCCGTTACGGGGGTAATCATCCCTCCAGACCAAGTTAGCACAGGGTGTTTCATTTTTCCATTTCATTCTCTCATTCATCATCATTACTTCCACTTACATGGATATAGTTTATCAATTAGTTAATTTCAGGATGCCCTTTTACGGTAATAAATAATTGAATATCATCGTGGTGGTAGAACGATTCTTTCAACGTCATCACTTCACATGATAAGGATCTCGTATCTCGTGAAGGCTCAGAAGTACAAACTTATCAAGAACCTCGATGATCATTGTCATGATAGTCATTATTGTGAACGGCCTTTTAGCGCGCGAAGAGCCTCAACTGGCACCTTAAGAGGCTCTCGCTAAGCTGTCAAGAGTCAGTTCCCGAAGATCAGAAATGTTTAACACGGTACGCGTTGTCATGTATCCTCATTTTCAACCCCGATCACAACTGGATTTTAATTTTATAATGTAAAAAAAGAAAACACTATGAAAAGAAATAAATAAAAAAGAATTGAATACAAACACAAGGATAGTGCATATTTAAAAAAAAGCATTTAGCTCACAGTTATTCTAACAAACCGAAAACATGGGACACAAGAAAGTATATTCGGATATTAGTAAAACAATAATTTCAGAAAGACACAGTTTCATTTCGAATCACGAACGGAATCTCATGAATAAATGTAATAAGCAACGACTTTGTTTATTTTTTGTGTACGTTTCAAATTAAATTTCTACCTATATTTTTTTTTCGGGACAAAGAACTTGTTCATGTCTTAGATGGCTGCCAAATGCCCGGTCATACAATTTAAATCATGGACATCTTCAATATCGTTTTAAGCGGTCAAATCCCAACATGTGTTTTTTTCAATAGCTGTGGCAGAGTATATAACTGACAATCGCTTGGGCAGATCTTTCGAGATATTACATATTTGGGTCTTAAATCATTTGTTTTTCATTCTTACTAGAAAAGCGTACTATAAAATAAAAAAACATAACATACTAAAGAAAATAAAATAGAATACCAACAATTCAGACAATAACATTTCTACAAAACTATAAGATTATTCACATGGCATTGGAAGTTTCTTGCGCCTTATCGGATACTAGCTGCGCCCCGTGGTGTTACCTGCTGTTCCCACGTGAACATTTTTTTTCGGGATAAAAAGTAGCCTATGTGGGTCAACAACCATACGAACACACTCACAAACTTTCGCATTTATAATATTAGTGTGATCATTTATAGTTATTGAGTTATTGGGCCTTGTATGCTTTTATTTTCTTTTTAATAATACTCAGCTTGTATTTTAATGTATTGCAATAAACGTTATAAAATAAATTTGAACCAAAAATAACAACAAACAAGGCAAGCTAAATAATAACATCGCTTAAAAAAGTGCGTGGTCCATTCTCTAAAATTGACAGTGTCCAAAAATAAATGAATAAATAAAAATTAAGCAAGAATAGGGGTTTCCGGGGGTAAAACTGAAATGTTATTAGTATATTATCTTTGATTATATGACTTTAATGTAACAAATGACTTGCCTATACATTATCAGCGGTTTAAAACTCTTGTAATGCTATATTTGAAATGATACTTAAAAATAAAAAATATAAATTTGGAATTGAGTTGAAACATTGGTGTCATCAATAAAATATGTGTATTTGTGTGGATATATATTACGTAGATAGCTACTTCTGTTTTAGAAAATATTTAAAATGCTTTGTTTATCTTGTCTGTCGGCTATTCTCATATTATTGTTACCCATTGTATAAAGTATTACACGCAGGAAGGAGTTCTTGTTTGGATACTAACACTCCACTTCATTTCATTGTTTTTTTTAAATGTAAAAAGTAATGATACGAACGAGACGCTCTCTTGATGGTAAGAGATAACGCCTGCGCATGACCATTGCAGCGATACACAGAACTTTAAGTAACAAAATAAAGTCCAGGGCATCGCTGCTTTGGCGCTCATTACTTTGAGGCTTTCGATGGTTAGTCTCAACAGCTCAGTAATTTCGCTAGCTGCAGCCCTTCAAACCGGAACACAGTAACGTTTACACACTACTGCGGTGGTACCTACCTAGACGACCTCCTGCTAAGGAGATCTACCACCAAGTTATACCTACTCACTTATTAATTTGTAATAATTTTGTGTTGTGTCCACAAAGTATTGTTATAATAATAAGCAAAAAAAATAAATAAAAAGTTAAATAAAATACACATCAGGAAACTAAATTTAGTAAAAATTCTGCAAGTTTATTTTATTTTTAAGCTATTGCATAGCTTCTATCGCGGGCCTTCAGCGTGGAGACCGAATCCAGAAATTCCGTAACGAAAATAACCTAACACCCCCCACTCCCACCGGCACAGCGGTGATACTTTTTAGTTTTGCCATCTATCGATGAATAGCAGAACTTTTAATGACTTTTTTGAAATATCACGCTTGTCTCTTTAGTTCAGCAACTCGCTTCTAGGTGGCATTGGTTGTATCGGCGTAAAAATGCTATGCAATAGCTTTACCGCGGCAGTCCCCGAGTGCCACACGTCTTTTTTTCTTGTATTTTTCTTTACAACAAAGATTTTGTGAGACTAAATACATTCTTAACTTGATAACAACGCTGAAAATCTTGTACACAAACAATTTGGATCCATTCGACAGTGGAATGCTCAACATATTTTTTTCTCTTTGTCCCAGAATTTTTGTAAAAGTATTTACACGAAGGATTTTCAACGAGTCGTATCTTTAAGACACAAGAGAAAAGACTGTAGATGGATTTTGTGAACGTTCTGTTTCATACTAGTTAACCTTAGACTTTTTTTTTTAATTTCTCTTGGAATTCGTTTTCTAAATAGTATCGCCTTTTTTGAATGCCCATGCGCCTATAGTTTACAACAGAGGTTCTCAAACTTATTTCATCTACCGCCCACTTTGAAAATCAATTATATTTCAGCGCCCCATTGTTTTTTATTTACCACATCTTAAAAACCACAGTGAAATTAATTACCTTAGTTATAGAGTGCCTAGTAAAGACCGCAGGAACGCGCTGGATGCGAGCCACTTCCAACCGGTCTTTATGGAAGTCAATGGGGGAGGCCTATGTCCAGCAGTGGACGTCCTACGGCTGAAATGATGATGATGATGATGATAGAGTGCTAAACAAGCCTGGTCTGGATTTTAAACTTAGAACCTAAACAAGGCTTTTTTACCAGTGAGAGCAATTAAAAAGTACCCAACTTTATAATATTAAGAGTATTTAAAAAATGTTAAGTAGTTGGAATTACAAATCAGCCATCGCCTCTCTAAACCACTTCAACGCCCTCAAATGTTTCTGGTCCCCTTACCGCCCCCTCTGGGCCTCCAGCACCCACAAGGAGGCGTTTGAGAAAGACTGGTTTACGATATAGCAATACAAACAATACAATATAGCTTGATACGCTATAATGTAAACTCAAAAATATGACTGCGGAAATATTTTTTTATATATTACAAATAACTAGGCTGGTGTTTGACCACTATCTCGCCTGATGATAAGTTAAGAGTCGGTCAACGGTAGATTAGACGACTTTTGATATGTTAAGATGTTTGTTAATTTGGCTAAAACAGCTGAACGGATCTGGATAAAATTTGGCACATGGATAACACATAGGCTAATTTTTATCCCGAAAAAATGTAGCGGATAACACCGCGGGGCGCAGCTAGTTAAATATCTATGGGCAACATACTTTTATTTTATGATTCTGATTCAAATGTACCCACAATGCTGAAATTACTAAGAGCTAAACAAAGTTTTAAATTATGTATCTTCCAAACATATTGAAGATTTATTCGTTTGACTAGGTAGTGAAAACAAACATCGCTCTCGAAGAAAGATAACTGGAACGCGCCTGGAAGTGTGGCACGCCGGATCTACTCCAAACTTCATTTGTTAGAAAGCCCTTACACTATATTGATATTTATATCTATGATGAGAAGGTATATAATTGACGCATCTATAACGAGCAAATAATTAATATAACCACAATATTATGCTTTATGTATATCTTCAGTAAAAAAAAATATTTGTCATGTATATAAATAAATAAATATCGTAGGACATTACACACAGCGCCATCTGACCCCAAACTAAGCAAAGCTTGTACCATGGGAATCAGTTAACTGATAAAATACTTAAATACTTTTTTTTTGTAAATACATACTTATAATACATACAGTACACTCAGACACAGAACAAACATTTGTTTTATATCACAAAATGCTTGTCCTGGGTGGGGATCGAACCCACGCCCTACAGCAGACATGCTACCAATGAACCAACAGGGCTATAAAAAACATGTATGAATAGTTTTATATAATACTAGCGCCTCGCGGTTTCACCCGCGTAGGTTACCGTGGGAATAAAGGGATAAAAAGCCTATATCACCCGGGGATAGTGTAGATTCCGAACGGTGAAAGAATTTTTTAAATCGGTCCAGTAGTTACGGAGCCTATTCAAAACAAACTAATAAAATCTTTCCACTTTATAATAGTATAGATAGAAGTAGTTTTGTAAACATGTCTGAAAAATACATACGCCTACTAAATTACCCCCAAACTGTTCGAGTATAATCGATAGCATAATACCAGACATTGCTTTGATTCACGATTTCCCTTTTATTTTTCTTACATCGGACTAGGCATACATTTGGCCACAATCTCACCTGGTGGAAAGTGACGATGTGGGCGAAGACGTAGCACGCTTGCCTAGGAAATTATAATGTAATTAATTTTCATCTTTTTCTTAAACTAAGTAAAACCCACCTGGGGTTGTTGTGGATTGTACTTAGTTGGAAATACAGACGTTGGCAACGAGTTCCACACATCAGTAGTTCTTAGAAGGAACGTGGTCTTGAAACGTTTAGTGCGTTTAAAGGGAATTTCCACTGTAAGAGCGTGTCTTTTGGACGAGCGTCTTGTCGTATCTGGTCCTTATTATATATGTGTAAAAAAGACGATTTAGTAGATTTGCTTGTTAAAATACAGATGGTTCAATTTCAAATTTTTCAGAATCTATATTAATAAATTACTGACATGTTCCTACGTAATAATTAAATATAAAAACATTCTAAAAAAATGTATCCGAATACATAATTCAAATTCAAATTATTTAATAACACAAAAACGATTAATCAGTCATATTTATGTCACAGAATTATAAAACAAAAGATAAACTACATTCAAAATAAAATATCAAATTAAAATTTAATGTCAGGTTCAAATACAAGTAAAATGTCAAAACTAGACACAATGTCAAATACAAATATTCTAATAAGTCCGATATAATGTTGATAAAATTTAAAAAGAAGATTAACTAAAAATATACTAATATACATACAAAATAATTTATTATATAAAAATAAAATAAATATATTATGTATACAGAGAATGTATAATTGTACAAATACGTGACAAATAGTTATAACATCAATTTAATTACGTTATCGTAATTGCAAAAGATAAAAAAGTTTCACGTGCTCTGTCAAACGAACGGCGAACATTACAAAGTATCGCCGCTAATACTCTCACCGCGGAAAATCTTTCTTATTCAGTGCTACTTTCAAGTGTCTTATATCCATTTATACGTAACCTTTTCGGGTCAGAGTTTCCAAACTTTGCAAACCACAATTTGTTTATACAGAAAATATTTATGGTGTATAGGTACTTGAATCAACGTTCGTATTGTTTAAACTGGTTTAATTTAATTTACTTGTAGACATATCTATATTGAGCCCGATAAATGTTTGTTCTGTGTAAGTAAATCAGCATTCTATCAGCTATGTAGTTCCCATAGTACAAGCTTTGCTTAATTTGGGGCTAGATAGCGCTGTGTCAAATATCCAATATTTTTTTCCTAGTGCTATTTTATTATTAGATATAATCTAATATTTTAATTCAGCGTTTGTATAAACGATGTCAATTACTCGTAAAATAAAATCCATCGTACAATAATAAATTAATTTAAAAAAAAATACATTTTAAACTGTAGTATTTATAATTTATATATTTTAGTATTAAAATTTATAATTCTTATAATGTTAATCAAACGTTTTCACGTAATTATAATTTGTGAAAAGGTGTAATTTTTAATATTATCAGTACTAATACCACAACAGATATATAAATATATATCTTTGAACACAATACCATAGACAAAATATAAGGCTTTTTGCCAAAACTCATAGTAGAGTATCGAGTAATGGACTTTAGTCGTACTGGGTTTCGTAGCATTTCGTAGCCGATCGTAGGCCGTAGTACTTAGCCTACCTAAGCCTTTAAATGAAATCCTGTAACAATTGAAAAAAATGTAATCAAAATTAAAGGCTAAAGCTTTTTGTTTATTAACTCTTAATGACCCCATCTAAGATTCCGGTTTTATAATAAACAACAAAGGAAATTCGCTCAAAATAATTTCATCATTATAAGCGATGCTTATGGTGCTACGGTAAGGTTTTACGTGAGAAAGCTGGTACTTAGAAATATAAGCGTGTTATTGCTATTTTAATCGACTTATCAGTACGGATAGATGGCAACTAGAATGTTTACTTCCAAAAAAATTGCATGGTGAATAATAATGATGATTAGATTTTTTAAATTATTTTAATACGTATTACTTAGAAGTAAATAAGGAAAAATACAGTAACAGGAGGGATATGTGGCCAGAATTCTAGCAGCATTGCCAAGCTGGGTGGCAATGCTAAGTTTTTGGCTGAAACAGGAGCCAGCATTCTGGCCACCCGACGCTTCCTCTAAACGTTTACCCAATGTGATTAATATCTCTAATACACAATGCCATTAAAATTACTCGTCACGAGTATTTGAAATATTTTCACAACTAAAAGGCTGAATAAATTTTTAATTAATAATTAAACAATGTTATTGTCATCGTTGCGGGTTGAACCTGGACCAGATTGGCACAGAGCTGTGGCAGATGGCATGACAAGAGAGAGGCCTATACCCACAAGTGAGGTAAAGACAGCTGTGGATCAATTATAAGCCATAAGCAATTTTTTTTCTAAAATACGAGCTGCCCGTATAAATTCTGATAAGACAATAAGTAAACAATATTAATAACGCGCATCGGTTATTATAAGCGCCAGGCGAACCAAGTATTTATCTATAATTAAGTATAATTTTTAATGTAAATATAATGAGAGGATCCTTTCCTGACGGTAAGAGACAACCATGACCATTGCAGCGTTTCGGAGAACTTTGAATTTCAAACCAAAGTCTAGGTCAACGCTGCTGTAGCGCTCATTACTTTGAGACTATTTCGCTGATCGCCAAAGACCAGTATCAGCAAAACAAAATCTTATAAAATAATAACCAAATCAAAACGACTTTTTCTACCTTTTTAAATGAGCCACGTGAGCAAAGTCACGTGAAATAGAAAAATAATTATGAATGTCCAAAGTAACCTTAAAAATTTTCAATAAAATCGTCTGAACACGTTTTTCCAATAACCTAATTCATGCTGAACAAATTGAATTTCCAATGATGCTGAGAAGAGGCGAATTAAAATACAGCGGCAGGAGGGATTTGACTCATTTCTGGTATCAAAATTCAATTGTCAATTTTATATCAAGCTAGTTTATCTCAGTTAATTTATGAAGCATCTCAGTTGCTACCTTTTTTCACAGGTTCTTTTAATAAACGGGATTATAAGTTTGGGGTATATTAAGCCGGGTCATTGTACTCATCATGATGAACAACTTTTTTAATGGTTGACAGGCTTGGTGTTTGACAACAGCTCACCTGATGTTAAGTGAAGGTGTGTTCGAAGATGGTTAAGCACACCTAGTCTGGAATGGAACTGGCTCTCAAGTGAGGCTGCCGGAACACACCGTTAAATGCTTGGCGTCAGATTTTCAACTTGAGGGTGGTAGCTAGCCAGCCGAGTACTCGAAAGTACCCTACCACCATGCTATGGTTTCCTCACGATGTTTTCCTTCACCAGCAGCTCAAGCTCATTGTTGGGGTTTGAACCCAAGCCTTTCGGCATGCGAACCTACCGTGCTAACCACTGAGCTATCATCGCTACACGCTACGACTTAGTATACTTGTAAATCTACTTTTTTCCCTTCTTTATTTTGAGTCATGCGATAATGTAGTTAAATAATGTTGGTGTTCATCAAATAAATAAATAAACAAACAGCTCGACTCTGAAAACACCAAAAGAATTTAACTGCTTCATATATTTGAGCCAGAGTAAACGAACGTCCCACTAGTATTATGAATGTGAAAGTTTGGATGGATGGATGGATTGATGGATGTTTGTTACTCTTTCACGCAAAAACTACTGATCGGATTTAGATGAAATTTGGTATGGAGGTAGCTGAGACCTTAAATTAGCACATAGACTTTTTATCCCGAAAACATGTAGCGGGTAACACCGTGGGGCGCAGCTAGTTTTCTATAAAAATACTATTAAATATTTTTGGACTTTTTTATACAGCGCCATCGAAGTCCAAACAAATCAAAGTTAGTACGGTTGAGATAACTGACAGAATACTTTTTGTTTTAATACATACTTGTATTAGGTACATACAGAATATAAATTCTTATCCTGAATGGGAATCGTACCCCCGCCCCTCAGCGATTGAAACAGAACTAGGTACTACAAAATGAGCTAACAAGGCAGTCAATATATGAAATATCTGTTTTTTTTTACCACGTAAGTAGTAAAAAAAAAGATCAACGATCACAATTGCGTTTCGTTGATCTTTTTCGCTCGTCTACGGTCATTGCGATAGTACTCATAAGTTATGTTAGGTGATATTGCTTTTAAATGATTATTACCTCTTGTATCTCTCATTTTGTCTCGTTTCATAACTTATTCGCAGCCTAAGACAGGAGTCGGCAACCTCTTGAGACGGAAGAGCCCAAAAGTACAATTTACAAAATTTCCCTATTTTTAAAGAGTCACTAAATTTTTGTTTTTATATTAGACTATTTACTTATTTATACTTGATTTTTTTAACTTACCATAAACGACTTTAAATTAATTATTTATTTTAATTTTTGGGCATGGAACTGGAGAGCCGCAACTTTACATGGAAAGAGCCGTATGCGGCTCGCGAGACGTAGGTTGCCGACCCCTGGCCTAAGAGACATGATCAATACTTCATCAAAACCGTTTACGCACAAGCAAAATAATGACCCTATTGAAACTAATTACGAAGAGGACCGAAGAGGAAAATAGCGCAGGATCCTTTATTTATAATAGTTACATCTAGTAACAATTTTCTATGCTCGATTGGAAACAAAATCGGTTACTTTTGATAAATTACCTAACAAACGACTTTTTTATTACAGATAGACTTGCGTTTGACCGTCATCTCGACTGATGTAAAACGAAGACGCGGTCTACGATGGAGCACGCTTAAATACCTATAAACTTATCACTCCTGATTTAAAGACAACCAGTTTGTATCTATCAGGGAACATCAAAATGCTTCCAATGGAACGTTTTTCATCAAAACAACAATTATTTAATTTGGGGCTTCGCCCCCGTAATCTGAGATACTTATTGCAATTATTGTTAAGCACTGAGAAAATAGTTACTCTACCATATAGCGTATGCCTGCGGAATAAGGTTAACATTGGCGTAGCTTTTTAGAGAGCGCTTAAGAGATATCGCTATAAGAAGCTTAGAGTACAGGAGCTGGGCAAAATTGAAAATCTCTTGAATCGAATAAAGCTAAGAAGTCGAGTCTTACAATAAAAGCAAATAAATAAATATCGTAGGACATTTCACAAAGCGAAATCTAGCCCTAAACTAAGCAAAGCTATGGACACGAGACAACTGATAGCATTTATTTATACACTTTTTTTTTGTATATACAAATACAAATAATCATAGACCGATTTAAGAACACTCCCGACTAATACACACTCAGACATGTCAAACTTATAACACCCCGTCGTTTTTGCATCGGGGGTTAAAAAACGCTACAGTTATAAATATTTTTTCTGTTACTATCTAATTAATGAACCTGTTTAAGTTTCATAAAATATCTCAATAAGCATCTAAATTTACATTAATAGAAGGAAAGATTTAAAGAGACCTCTAATCTTGGTTACAAGGTTAACCTTTAACTTGAATAATTTAGTCATACCAGATCGCTATCGAGGTATTTGTCTAATAAATTCACCTATTTAAAGTCAATCATGGCTTTCAATTTAGATTTCTTGATAGTTACCACAGTTACCTTTATATTTCGTTCGTAGTTATCTGATAAGAGGCGCTTTAATCAAGAGAATGAGTTACCAGATCGAGTTACCTTTTTGTTTTGTTTAAATTTGCCGAAGATATATAACCGTGTATATCAATGGTAACTATTTATAGTGAAAGAAGAACATTCTTGGAACAGAATAATAGAGCTAAAATAGTGTCAATGGGCTAGACAATAAAGGTTGGCGTAGGCGAACGTATCTCATAATGAAATTGAGCATTTTTTAAAGAAGGCCAAGTCACAAGTACCTGCAGCCGCGAGCAATCGAGAATGTATAAAAAAGCTAATGTAAAATGGAGGAAGTGAGAAATATGTATATGCTAGAATCGTGGCAAGTGAAAACACAGAACTTGACATGAAAAAAACATTTTTTTTTCACATCGCACTCTTTTCATTTTGCCAGTGTCAAATATTGCGATATTCTCAAATATCTCATGATAAAATTAAGATTTATTGCGAATATTTTTTTTAGTATCTTATTGTTACCCGCAACTTCGTCCGCGTGGAATTTATCAAACCAATTCTCTGCGCAATTTACTTAATTTTTCTTTCCGTAAGAACCTTTCACAAAGTGTTAGAAAATTAATTAAAAGATGAATAAAATCGGTAAAGACGTTCTCAAGTTATAGCGTGACCAAAGGAAACAGGTATTCAATTATAGATATGCAAGTAATGAGACAAACGAGACGCCCTTCAAATGGTGAGGCATAACGCCTGCTCGTGACCATTATTCCAAACATTATATAATAACACTAAGCCCAAGATATAGCCGCGTCAGTCCTAATTTCTATGATAGTGAGTCTTATTAACCCTGTAATTTTGCTGGCTGCAATACCCTTGAAACTAGTACATGATGTTTACACACTACTCTTTGGCGGCAGAATATCTCATGCTAAGGCGGTACCAACCAACACGAACTCCTAAAGAGATCTGAGAACTAAAGATAAATAATTGCCGAGTTAACAAACATTGCACTAATTTTAGCGAAAGTTTGTGAGTGTGTAAGTGTGTTTGTATGTTTGTAACTTCTTCACGCTCAAACAGCAGTGCCAATTTTGATGATTTAGTTAAGCTTTGAACATCGACGCAAAGTTGCATGTCTGTCAGTTTTCTACCGGATACACTTTGGAGATTGCGGTTCAGATCTGCATGACCTAATTCCACCCTGCCCATTCTTTTATCGAATAATCAAAAGCGGTACAGGTTCATGGTGAATTGAATTGAATCTACTTTAATTGTACGAACCGCTAAACAATAGAATTTGCTTCCCGAGTGGATGTTCCCTCATAGATACAAATTGGGTGCCTTCAAGTCGCGAGTGAACAGCTTTCTTCTAGGTTAGCGTGCTCCACCATAGCATCTTCGCTTCACATCAGGCGAGATGGCGGTCAAACGTATTACATATACGAGTATACAGTAAAAAAGAAAAAAAAATGTATGGAGGTAGCTGACACTCTGGATTTACACATAGGCACTTTCTATCCCGAAAACATGTAACACCGCGGGAAAACATGTAACATTAGCAGGTAACACCGCGGGGCGCTGCTAGCTACGTCATAATTTAAGTATTATTAATATTTTATAATCTACACAAGTTACTTTGGTACATTTTACGTTTGATTGTTCTCGTTCTTTTTTAAATACTTCGAAAGTTTCTTTTGCATTATGACAAAGAAACAACAAGCTATTTGACTTTCATGCGCAAATAAATAACAATCGGCATTCACTGAGGCAATTTAACATAAATCTGTTAATGAATAAATGCAAGCAATTAATATCGACAATCACAAAGCAACAACATGAATAGATATCCATAGTATAAGATTATTTGCAACCCTTTTTTTATTAGTTCAGCGATAGTTTAGTGGTTAGTCCGATCAGATTGTGGTCTAAAGGGCGTGACTACAAATCCCATCAATTAACTTGAGTTGCCGGTGAAGGAAAGAAAAAACAAATTTATTTATTTGCTAGAATAGGGGTTACAAAAAATGTGGCAAATTTCCATGTGCTGACCATCTTTGGCCACATTTTACATCAGGTGTGTTGTGGATAACCTCATCATCAGATGTTTTCCTTCACCGGCAGCTCAAGCTCATTGTTAGAGTTTGAACCCGGCGACTGAACCAACCGCGCTAACCACTGAGCTAACATCGCTATAAAATTATTAAATAGTGTATAGTTATTAATTATTACACTAAACTGTAACACTCTGCTAAATTATAACGCTCCAACAGCACTTTTTGTAACGAAAGTCCCTTATTATGTATTCAATGACTGGACTTATAATGTGGAAAAAATCGTGAAAAATCGAAGTTTGACACGCACGAACTTGCATAACCGCCATATTTTTGCTCTGCTAAATGTGACTCTATGAACAATATCATTAGACTGATTTATCATTGGTAGCAAACGTGCTCAAAATGAATATGAAGCTTTAAAGCGTTTAACTAAAATTCGGCAAGTTAGGTTCGGCTAGCCTGTTTAATCCTCTTCACTCTAGAACACGCCACACTTACTCCAACGATTACTAGTTCTGTGGTAGTTATGATCGACACTTTACTATTTTAGCGTGGATATGTAGATATATGGCTTAAAACACTAAGCGTTCGTTCCTGCTACTAAACCTTTAGAGAAACATTGATCATGGCACTTTTTATAGAACAATTCCGAAACCTTATTTATTGTAACGAGTAATGAAACTTAGATTAAATTTTTGTGTAGTTACAAAACCAATTTACGATTTACTTTTTTTATTATGTACGTGGCATGTTTTTACACGAATTCCTAAAAAAGAAAGGCAATGTTTTCAAGGTTCGTACATGTACGTGAGTTTATTCCTCCATAACTTTTCAATGCCTGAATAGATTTGGATGTATGTAGAATTATTATTTGTTTATTTAATTATGTTTTTCCTTTGATGTCACGTGATTGTGTGGTCAAAGATGGTAACGTACACCTAATCTGGAATGGAGCTGGCTCTTAAGTGAGGCTGCCGGAATAGGTCGTTATGAGCTTCGCGGCAGATTTTCAACAAGACGGTAGTAGCTAGACAGCTGTCTAGAAAATACTTTGAATTGAACCCACGCCCTACGGCGTGTCATCCACTGAGCTATTATCGCTACAAAATTAATACATTACTATAGAATGCACCAAAGTTACCGATCATTTTTCATTCGTACATAAAAATGAAATTAAAAATTTCATACGTTCTGTATTTTTTTTTGCACCATCTGGTCCCAAACTAAGCAGAGCTTGTGTGATGGAAGTGAGATAACTGATAGAATACATACATACTTTTTTTTTTTGTAGATACATACTTATAATACATACAGTACACCCAGACACAGAAGAAACATTTGTTTATTCACAAAATGTTTGCCCTGAGTGGGAATCGAACCCACGCCCTACAGCTCTCAAGGCAGATATACTACCAATGAGCCAACGTGTATGTCAATATAATGAAAATAGCAGTATAAGAATATGGCAAACATAAAATATGCCAATATGATTAAACCTGACCTCTTATTTACATAAAGTAAACAAAAATTGAATTGTAAATAAAATCACAGGATATCAACCATTGCTGTTAACAATGTATGTATTCGGTCGTTAGTTTACAGTTATATGCAAAAGTGAATGACGTCACTTGGTGTTCCACATATCGTGGCGGAAAATTATTACGGAATACTGCAATGTATTTCGTAATTTTATATATTGAACTACCTATCAATCAATCTCGCTCTTAATCAAAAAATAAATGCCTGTTTTGTATTCTTTGACTCAAGTTTCATGAAATAAATTCATAATCATACAAATACAAATATTTTATTGAAAACACCAAAGTTACAGGTATTTTTAGTGGTTTTCATTTACTGTCATCATGCTGCGGACGAAGTCATCAACACGAACAACTATTGGAAATATATCATGAGGAACGGTCGACATCTACCGGGCATGCTACCGTCCCAGAGTGCCGGGTGCTTAGCTAGGAACGCTATATTTTGAAAGTAACCTAAATTAGGAATTATCATACAAAATAATATATAATTTCGATATTTTGCCTGTCCCTTTAAGTTTTTCTTATTTTTAAGAATGCAATTTTTTATAAGAAGTAGATAAACTGCAACGAATAAACACACAGACAACACACAAATAAAAAGATTTAAACTATATAACACAACAAATTTTAAACGTTTGTAAGAGGATTACCGCTGCAGTGTCTAGTGCAGTCTAGTGCATTAAAAAGAAATGAGGCCAGTGCTCAGCAATTGTGCTGGGGATTACTCCGCAGAGCTGATTTTCAGCACTAACCTATGTAGACGCACAGGGTTAACAATTAGAACTTTGAGTAACATGACTTAAAAATGAAAAAAAACCCCCGACGTGTATAGTATTCTACTAGTCAAGCACTTTCATTTGATACTCATATTGAGGGAGTTGTGAAAAAATATGCAATCCACCATCTTGTGGCGGCGACCATCTTGGACTGATTTTCATCAAACATAGTTAAGAACACTTCCGACTAATTCACATTCAACAAAAAAAAACAAAATTAAAATAGAAGTAAGTACGTACATATACTGTACTTTAAAGTTAGGTACTTCTAATAGAAAGAAAGAAAAAAAGAAAACATTAATTTTGTCATACGCAACACTACAGCAACAAAAAAAACACTACAAATAAAAGATTAGAAAATAAAAATGAAAAATAACAATAATAATAAGTGGAAAGTTGTCGCTGTCTTAATTTTATATTATTCACCTCTGACATTTTTTTTGACATGTATTATTATTGTGATATTTTAAATTTAATATTTTGTTTCACATGAATAAGTGTACATTATTGTACCTATATTTTAATAAAAATAAATTGAAATTGAAATTGCTGTAGTGTCCAGTGCGACAAGAAAGGTTAGTTCTCAGCATTAGTCCTGCCGATTTCTCAGCAGCGCTGGTTTGTAATAAACTTTGCTTCAGATGTTTTAGACTATCTACACTAATTATAAAGAGGAAAGATTTGATTTTTTGTTTGTATTGAATAGGCTCCGAAACTACTACTTTATATTATTCAGCTTTGACATTTTTTTGACATGTATTATTATTGTGACATTTTAAATTTAATATTTTGTTTGACATTAATAAGTGTACAGTATTGCACCTATATTATTATTATTATATTATTATTGTTCACTGGTAGAATGTCTGCTTCAAGAGCTGTAGGGCGTGGGTTCGATTCCCACACAGGACAAACTTTGTGGTATAAACAAATGTTTGTTCTGTGTCTGGGTGAACTGTATGTATTATAAGTATGTATTTACAAAAAAAAAGTATTTAAGTATTCTATCAGTTAACTGACTTCCATAGTACAAGCTTTGCTTAGTTTGGGGTCAGATGGCGCTGTGTGTAATGTTCTGTGATATTTATATTTTAATAAAAATGAATTGAATTGAATACTGGGCCGATCTGAATAATTGTTTCATCATTAGAATGCTACATTACCACTGAGTGACATATGTTATATTTATATTATTATTCGAGCTTTGTTTTCCCGTACAAAGCCGGGATGAGCCGCTGGTGATATAATAATATTAACTCGTGTTTACTTAAGATATTTAGTCAATAAACTTGAAATATTTATGTTTATTTAAAATCGTGCGGCAGGCATCAAACACCATCCGCAGGAGTGGTTACGCGAGGATGAAGAAGTGGGGCGGGGGTTCATTAATCAACTAAACACGGCGTTAAGATTAAATAATAACCCAAGCGAGAGTCAGCTTCAAGGCCTCTCTGCTAAAGGGTACACGCCGTCTGCCAGGAGCGAATCGTAGACTAGTCGACACGACTATATCAGGATTGTTTAACCAAACGAAATGATTAGACCTTAATTGGTATTCCGATCTGGCTGTTTAATGATTTTATTGTTTAATTATATGACATAAAAATTTGAATGTTGTCGTGTAGGTACTACGTTATGTAGAAACGATTCGTTGATTAATTAACTCTTTTTTTGTCCACACTTAAGGTAGATAGATAGAAACTCTTTATTGTGCATACAGAAAATAGACAGCCCTGTTGGTTCATTGGTAGGATGTCTGCTCCAAGAGCTGAAGGGTGAAGGGTGAAGGGTTCGATTCCCACCCAGAATAAATATTTTGTAGTATAAAAAAAATGTTTGTTTTGTGTCTGGATGTTTCTATATTTATTATAAGTATGTATTTACAAAAAAAAAGTGTATAAGTATTCTATCAGTTATCTGACTTCCATAGTACAAGCTTTGCTAAGTTTGGGGTGCAGATGGCGCTGTGTATAATGTTCCACAATTTTATTTTTATTTTTTTATTTTATTGTGTTCTTCATTAAAAAAAACAAAGCCATTGAGAAATGACATGAAAAAATTAACCATATACCTACCTAGATTTTTAGTGTTTTGGATATGTACAAAAATATAATCTACATTCGAGGATGGGTATTTATACCTACCGTTTGTTTATTAAATTACATTACAATAAATAAATAAATTCGCACTATTGGGAAACCGTTTAGCTTCCCATACGAAGGTTCTGGAATTCCATGGTACATCCCTCTTTCTTTTTTAACTTATGTGCGTTTTGCCGCTGACTTCAAACAGTCAATGGAAGCAAATTGAGGAAATCTCCAAGAGGACGTTCAAGAGCTTTTTAAAAATCTCGTATAACCATAACATATAATCCACCACTTTGTGGCGGTGGCCATCTCAGACCGATTTTCATTAAACATAGCTAAGAACACTTCCGACTAATTCACCTTTCAAATAAATAAAACAAAATCAAAATCGATTTATCCGTTCGGGAACTACGATGCCACACGATGGAATCGAACCCACGTTTCACATTTATTTTCAGTAGTCTTAATATGTTAGGAAAAATACTAAAAGGCACATCAAATAATGATATTTCGCCATTTTAATGCCGCACTTGTATACTCTTCATTATAAATACAGCTTAACTTTCATTTCCAAAACATCAAAACACGGCTGCATAGATTGTAATTTTCTCGCGCGATAAACACCAAAAGCGAAAGACTTTGTTACGTTTTATGGGATGAGATCAAATAGCTCCCAAAAGCTCTTTCTATCAAAAAATATACTTTTTTTATAGTTAACAGCCAAAGAGTTTGACCACCGCTTCAGATGTTGAGTGACGGTGTGGTCGAAGATGTTAAACACACCTAGCCTCGAATGGTACTAGCTCTCAAGTGAGGCTGCTAGAACACACCATTAAAATGCTTAGCGGCAGATTTTCAACTGATTTTCAAATGAGGATGGGAGCTAGCCTGTTAAGTACCTACTAGGAAGTCCCAATTAAAAAAATAAAATAAGAAATAAATATCGCAAGACTATACACACAGCGCCATCTGACACCAAACTAAGCAGAGCTTGTGTGATGGAAGTCTGATAACTGATAGAATACAAAAATACTTGTTTTTGTAAATACATACCTACAATACATACAGAACACCCAGACACAGAATAAACATTTGTTTGTTCACAAAATGTTTCCCCTGAGTGGGAATCGAACCCACGCCCTAACAGCTCAAGTTATGGTCTTATTTATAAATTTAATTTTAACGCAAGATAATTTGTTAGCTATTTTAAAATTCTATAAGCACTACAATATGTGAACAATATAATTTCGATTGTCTAACGAGGTAAACGTAAGAAATTGCGGGTAATTTACATGTTATAAATTTAAGCAGCGTTTTCAAATAAAATCCTAGCTAAATAACTCATCTAAACAACAACCCAATGACATCTAGTCTCAAACCAAGCAAAGCTTGTACTATGTACGAGTAGGAGCCAGATAACTGATGAAATATTTCGAACACATATTTTTTTTTTTTACTTGGTGGTAGATCTCTTTAGCAGGAGGGCGTCTAGGTAGGATTCTGCCACTAAGCAGTAAGTTGTGGACATTACTTGTGTTTCAGTTTGGTACTGCAGCTAGTGAATTACAGGGCTGTTGAGACTAACCATCGAAAGTCTCAAAGTAGCGCCAAAGCGCCAAAGCAGCGATGCCCTGGAATTTGTTTTGCTACTTAAGGTTATGTGTATCGCTACAATGGCCATGGACAAACGTTATCTCTTACCATCAGGAGGACGCCTCGTTCGTCTCATTACTTTTACATAAAAAAAGAACGCTGACTTTTTATTGAGAAATACAATTATAGAAAACATATTTTGAGCTTCTGTTAACCCTTAGAAATACGATGAAAATGAACAGACATATCTTTTAGCCACAATACACCGTATAAGTGAGTATGAAATACATTGAAGTTTATTCCATTCTTATCAGCAACTTAATGCACCAATTCACAATACAAGATAAATAAATTCTGCATGATAATGAAAAACCGATGTGTTATTTGAAAAGTGCCAACGAAATATAAATATTTTTATTTTTTTTATCTTGTTGACCTAATTATCTTTTTGACCAAATTGTTTTTCTTTAAACACAAAAAAGACAACACAAACACAAGCTTTTTTTTTGAGTAAAATTCGTTTGAAATGTTAATGAGATTTTCATGTAACTAAGATAAACATTAGAAATTATGAACTTGCTCACTTCGACTAGTGAGATATAAATAAAAAGTTAACAGCAAAATACGGCGTTAAATGTTTTACAGTACGGTTCAATCTGCAAGATTAAAAAATTAAGTTCTCTTGCGTTTTTTCAACGGAATTTATATTACAACAGGTCGGCTTTTCCTGTTAAATACTTATTTATGAACGAAACGGAAGTATATATGCGAGCTTCATTTGCATACTTCCTAGCCTGTAATTTGGGTTGCAGGATTTTATTACATGGCAGTGTGTTAGAAGGTGTAGTGACAAAGATAGAGGATGGGTAGCTTAGATTGTATGGGCATGTAGAGAGGATGGGTTAGAGATCGACAAAACAGATCTGTAGGCGAGTGTGAGTGGGCAAGCTGCTAAGGGTCGACGTAGGTGAATTATGATACATACGTATATAATCAAATTAAAGACGTTTAAAAGAAAGACCCGATCACAAGTACCCGCAACCGACGGGCGGTAATGAAAATACAAGAAGCGATGTGCGCTAGGATTTTATCAAGTGGAAAGACTTAGTATATGCTTACCTACGGGGAAAAAGCGTTATCTATCTATAGTATTATAAAGAGGAAAGATTTGATTGTATATTTGTATTGAATAGGCTCCGAAACAACTGGGTCGATTTCAAAAGTTCTTTCACCGTTGGGAAGCTACAATATCTCCGGGTGATTTAGGCTACTTTTTATCCCTGTATTCCCACGGGAATGGGACCTACGCGGGTGATACCCCGAGGCGTCCGCTAGTCGTATATAATTATGTACATTGTACAACTGTACATATGTATAGAAAGAAAGAAAAACATTTATTTTTCCTTACAAAACACTAGACAACAACAGATAAGTACAAACAAAACACACAAATAAAAAGATACAGATTAACATAAAGACAACAAATTTGACAAGACAATAAGCGGGTTATCGCTGCAGTGACTAGAGCATTAAAAAGGAAAAAAAGGTCAGTGCTCAGCAATTGTGCTCCACAGCGCTGATTTTCAGCACTGGCCAAATTGTTTATTTATTTTTTCAGCGGTAACTAAAAAACTTGCGTTGTGCTTACGTGTGCCTTGGAGTTGCACGTCTTGGTTTGCCTTGCCCTTTTTTATAACCGGACGGCCAAACAAACGCGCGCAATATTTCATCCGAACATAAATAAATAAATTAAAATAATAATTTGATAAGTAAAAACAGAAACTAAGTAATTTTAAGAGACTTTTGTTACTTAGTGGGCACATGCTTTTATACATCCACTTTTTACATCTCCATTTATGTATATAGAAAATGTAAAAATACTTGTTGGTGTATTCGTCTCCCCTTCTACCCAATTACATTTTACGACATCCAAACATAGATAGAAAAATATTAAGCAAAAGAAATATTTTTCGTAAAATCTTAGTCCGAATTCTTTTGAGTGGGTCATTGTGGAAGAATCGGGATGGTGCGAGTACTATACATTCTATACATAGCTACGGAATCCTTCGATTTGTGACCTCAAGAAACTTTTATGTGATTAAACTCAGTTTCTTATCTGCTGTTAAATACAAATTATAAGTCGCTATCAGAGCTTCGCATGTGATGATTATATATAAATATAAAATAGTCGAATGTGAATATCGCATAACATTCGCATTTCAAACAACTAAGTCGCAATTGCAGTAGTTCCCCAGAAGTCTCAAGCAACAGATAATATCCGACGGCAATCTAATAACTGGGAACCAATGCAATAAATTAAAATTAATGAAAACCACGCAACTGCTCCCGACCGTTCACAATTTATGAATTATACCTAACACTTATAAATTTCTCCAATATTGAACAGTAACATGCCGTTATCCAGACAAGGTCGTTGAGAACTTCGTAAAACACATAGTCTGTTTTGATAAGAAATATGATTTTCTTGACTTAAAAGTTTAGATGAACTTTGTATCTCGACTTGAGTGTAAATTACACTAAAGCTAAAAAAACTTTGCTACGCGCTTTCGGACAAATCTTCAACAAAGTCAACAGAAAAAAAAAAACAAACAGCCGAACATATAAAAAAGTAATGAAATGTAGAGCATACAAATTAGCCAAGCCTGAACTTTAATGAACTTAATTATTTCTTACCTTTTAAATGGAGGAGCAAAGTCTGATTGCCGCAGATTCAGCTTTATAGATCATACCATTTGCCTAATAATTTTACTTCGGTAGCTCCCAACTTTATAAATAAGCGAATTTATTTCTCATAAATTTATATAAAGAGAGAACTTTTTCTCCAAATTAAATTTTCTCGGCAACTGTGTGTAATATTTTAGATTTGATGAGTTTAATTTATTTGGGCGCGTAGAGCGACCGTGTTTTATTGCGGCACTCGAGTGTTGTGGATGCGTGAGGCAGCCGGTGCGGGACCGACGCGCTTGTTCCACCCTGGACGTCGCGCTCTACTGTTGGTTTCGTTGGGTCGCGCTTCGGCTACGAACCGCGCTAGTGAGGTGCGCAGTCACGACTCCACCGACACCTTCCTTCATAGTATTAACAGGCGTGCAGATCCGAACAATAAGAGTGAATGGGTAGAAACATGTTCTTATTTCTCTTTTGTTGGTGGAACGGCAGTCCGCTGCAGTCGACACAAATCATATTCGCAAAACTGTTAACGCAGAGTCTTTTGAAAAGTTTAAAACTGACAGTTGCATTTCTGTTGTCGTCATACTCAGTTGCTGAAGCTTTCAGTAACGCATTCGTTACTTTTATACCTGTCTAGACTGTCGCAATAAAAATCGGAAACTAAAACGCTACAGCTGGAGAATAGAGATTTATTTGATGTTTACGAAAACGTAATAAATTTGTTGATATATGGTAATGGATACTTACATGTTTTTAAAATACTCATTCATCGCCATTACCTTTTAGTTATTGCCCTGTACCACATTTTTGTCAGTTTTTAAATTAAAACTTTGCCATAATAGTTATACTAATAAATACCACTAACAGTACATTTCACGCACCATCTAGCCCTAATTTTTTTTTAGAAACAATGACATTTATCGTCACATAAGTGTTTGTTCTGGTGGGAATCGAACCCACAGCCCTACAGCTTTTGAAGCAGATATTCTACCAAATGTTATGTATTATGTATTATTATCAAACTATGAAATGCAAGAATAACTTCTTGCTGGTATTGTTTTATTTACGATTAAATAGTTCCATTTAATGGTGTCTATAAAATCGCTAATATAAATTTATGCTTCGGATATTTTTTTTACAATCGTTTTCTTATGTCACCAAAAAAAGTGTCGACTTTCTTAGGTATTTACTGCCCCGCACTAGTAACGCGGGCCGCCCGCCCCTCTCGCCTCCCGACCGCTGCCTTAGTATCGTTACACACACACGCACAAAAACGTACGCATTATAATACGCAAGTATACGCAAGATATCCCAACTCAGATGTTCCATGATCAAAGGAAAGAAACCTAAACCCTATATTATGACCATAAAAATTACAAACACAATATCAGTACTAAGACATGATCGGACATAATATGTTTGAAGCAAACGAGTTGGTTTCTTACAAACTATCTACCCCTTTGTTTTATATAACTAATGAATGATTAATTTGCCTTCACGCGTCACCTTATGAATTACAAAAGGTATAGCCTTCGGGCGAGATATTAACCGAAGCTTTGACTCTGAGTGGCAAGCCCTAATATCTCAGTTTGCTTTATACGTACCAGTGAATCGGTATCTTCTAGGCAAGCGTGCTCTAGACCGAATCATCACTTAACATCTGGAGAGATGGTGGTTATTGGCCTTAAAAAAATAAGTAGATACGAAATTACTTAATGTTTAGGACTGCATTAATATGACTCACAGTGGCTTATAAATCAGTGAGAACTAAATAAAAAGCGAATACATACGATCTTATTACTTATACACGATTTATATACGATTTGACAGCCCTGTTGGCTCATTGGTAGTATATCTGCCTTGAGAGCTGTAGGGTGTGGGTTCGATTCCCACTCAGGGCAAACATTTTGTGAATAAACACAATCATGTTTGTTCTGTGTCTGGGTGTTCTGTATGTATTATAAGTATGTATTTACAAAAAAAAAAGTATTTATGTATTCTATCAGTTATCTGACTTCCATCAAACAAGCTCTGCTTAGTTTGGGGCCAGATGGCGCTGTGTGTATAGTCCTACGATATTTATTTATTTATTTGTTATGACGTCTTTTTTTTTGTTGAATATCGTGGAATAGATTCCAATTGATGCTCTTGCTTAATGCATTTCAGGACAAATTACTGAAGAGCACTTTTCCACACATAAAAGTTTTTCCCTATCTACCCTAAGAGAAATCAGTAATGACAAGCATTACTTTAAACGCACTCCTTGACCCAGAGGAAAGTAATTCTTAGCAATAGGCCGTTAAAGTTCAATTTAATCAGCAATATCGGAGTGGTATACAAGTAAATATACCACAACATTTTGTACATAGGTTTACAGACAAAAGGTTCGGTTTGTTGTTGTATAATTAAGCAGCAAGTTGTAAATCAAGTTGGATGAAACAACTTGGCGCTAACGTAGAAAGTGAAAATGTTAAGTCGATAAAGGGTAGCGCAGATTAGACTAGCTGGAAATAGTGTAAGTATGCATGGTGTTTATAGCGCAGGTATATTTATGAGCACGTGCGTAGTCAACTAATACTTAATCTGCGTCGAAGGGTTGAGGGCGTCGACGCTCTTACTTTGTGACGTCACATTGCGCTCCAAACAATTTCTACATTCATCCTTAGCAAGTGAGGTGAGAAAGGAAATTGCACGTTAGCAGGCGTGGTTATTGCAAAAATATCGCGTTTTATTGCTACAGCGCACAATGAGAAGATTGCTGCTCCTTGCATTATTAATACATGTCTTCATGCAATCATCCTTATTGCTTTGATATCGTTTTAGGTACTGTATGGAATATGTAGGTTCATGAATGCTTTTATTTTTTTTAAATTTGCTGAACACCCGATACTTAGTACCCGGTACAGTAGAAAGCGTTTGCCCACACATAAATATATAATAACCTCATTCAAGCTATCACGAACAGTTTAAAAAAGAATTAAATGTTATGCGTTTACCTACAAATATCAATTGATTATTATTTATGTATATATGTACATATATAACATTGAATCCAAGCAGTAGGAAATTTGACACATACCTACCTTTGAATACGTACCTAGTCATTGATAGATTAAAAATTAAGTTGACAATTCTGGCATAACAAGCGTTTAATATTGGCCAAGGCCACAAAGTTTGAATTTTATGAAGGTCTCCTAAGCAGGAGGTCGTCTAGGTAGGTACCACCGCAGTATCAAAGATTGCACCTCGAGAATGTTATCAGAACCACACCACACCTTTACGGTGTACCTACCTAGTGACATTTTTTTACATGAAAGTAGTGAGACGAACGATACGCTAAGAGATAACGTATGGCGACGATCATTGCAGTGACACACAGATCATTGAGTAGCAAAACAAAAAGCAGGGCATCGCTGCTTTAGCGCTCATTCAATTGAGCCTGACTTTTCTTGTTTGAATCACCAATCACTACACATTTATTATTACCCAGAACAAACATTTTGTGGTATAAACAAATGTTTGTTCTGTGTCTGGGTGTTCTGTATTTATTATCTGTATATATTTACAAAAAAAAAAGTATTTAATTATTTCATAATTCATTTATTGCGTAGGTATATGGGTATAAAATAGATATTTAAGAAAAGATAACGAGCGCCATATTCTGCCTTGCGGCATGCAAAACTTAAAATTAACGTAACAAAATTAAACATTACAAAAATAATAATAATAATAACTACAGTCAGTGATTAGTCAAATCAAAAGCAAAAAAATAAATAAAACAAAAACAAAAATTCTATCAGTTATCTGAGTTCCATAGTACAAGCTTTGCTTAGTTTGGGGTCAAATGGCGCTGTGTGTAGGTAATGTCCCACGATATTTATTTATTATTATTTCAGAGGTTTGGTATTTGACACCCGATGTTAAGTGACGGTAGAAAAAAAACAAGACATGGGAGTTCAACGAGCCAGTTAAGTGCTAGGAAGTACCTTACCACCACGCTATGATGTTTACCTTCACCGGGAGCTCAAGTAATTATATTATGATTAATTACAGACCTGTATTAGTAGTGAAAACGTGCCGAGAATGTCCTGCCTTTATTTGTTATGAAACATTAACAGTATAAGAAAAAAAAAACTTTACGTAACTGTTTTTCTGATTTAATCAGAAAATGAAAATTAATTAAAGAAAGGGTAGCCGTTAAATGAACGTAAATTAAAAGCTTAGTTGTATGAAAAAGTACTTAGTATAATCCCTTACAACAGTTACTGAACTCAATTAAGCGATGTTTATCCGATCACTGATCCGTTTGACGAGTCTTGTCCGACACAGTTTACACCAGGCTTTCAGAGATATTTTTTATATAAAAAAAACCGACTCCATTCCACGAAGTTCAAGTACGGAATTTACATTGTTTTATTACGAAGTTCTGGTGTTTTCTTCCCGGTTTCATCATCATCTGATGTTGAGGTCTACGTAATTCATTGGGGTTGTAATCAGTTGTATACACCGCCGAAAAGTCACGACCCTCAGACATAAAAAACACGACTCTAGTAGGATGAAAAAAGGTAAAAAAAACAGAGTAGTGGTTAAAAACTAATATGTGCTGCTTGAGAAAAAACAGCTGTTCAGAAACTTTTTACAAGATAAGCTGGGCATGCGACTCACTTGGAAATAAGCTTTTTTCTATATTTGGCAGACTAGGTGCTAGGTGTAGGTACCGTCACTTAACATCAGGTGAGCTGTTGTCGAAGATGGTATAGCACACCAAGCCTGGAATGGAACTGGGTCTCAAGTGAGGCTTCCGGAACACACCGTTAAATGCTTGGCGGCAAATTTTCAAAATGTGTATTTGTATCTATGGAAATTAATATTTATATTTAATAAAATTAATCAAAAACTCGGTTCACCGATCGAGCCCGCCGCAAACGTACCCATAAAACTGGCGGCATTTCCTCGCTGGATCGCTAGAGAAATGCGCTGGACTATGTAGTCTCCCGACCTCGGATACCGACCCCTCAAGATTAAATTAAATTTAAAATTAAACCATAAACAAAATTAAAATCAAATTCATTTTTTCAGTTTGAAATAGAATCGAAAAGTAAATTTTGGTGCGTGAAACACGCGGTCGAACTTACAACGTAAACCACATCAACGGGCATATTTCCCACCAAATTATGAAATCGCTATAATAATATTGAAATAAATGTGCGTCACGTAGAGTGTTTACGAGCACATTACATTTTCATTTCTTTTAGATCGGGCCATAATATAAATCATTTTAATTTATCTTCGCCACCGGAACTACGTGGGTTCAATAATGCGCGTGGAAGATGTATTGTGTGCGATTGTGTTTTCTTTTAAAATCTTGTATAAAAGCAAACGTCTAACGCAGTACATTCTCGTTTTGAAATAAATGTTTTCAAACTTCTTTTGAAACAAAATTGTGAGTGGCACTGAATTATTATTGTGAAATTATTGTAGACAAGAGATGAGCACCCCCCCGACAATGAGCTTGAGCTGCCGGTGAAGGAAAACATCGTGGGGAAACCATAACGTGGTGGTAGGGTACTTTCTAGTACCTACTCGGCTGGCTAGCTACCACACTCACATTGAAAATTTGCCACCAAGCATTTCACGGTATGTTCCGCTAGCATCACTTGAGCGTTAGTTCCTATTCCAGGCTAGGCGTGTACCAAGAAAAGATGTGTGAAAAAGATTCGAAATATTCCGAAAAATCGATGTGATTTTTGGACGAATACAAAACGATCACAAACAAAATCATTGAAATCTGGACAGGGCAACGTCAAAACAGGTCGGGTCAACCGATTTTAAATATAAATTAAAAGGCGTAAAGCGTCCGTAAGCTACAGATAAAAGGAATAATACCAGTATCTACTCGGTTAAACAAAGTATCTAGATAAAATTAAAAAAAAAATGTAAACATTAAATTAAACATTTCTTTGCTTCGTATGTTTAATGTAACTAGTTATACATGACAGTCAGTTCTTTGCGAGTCACAATTATCTTCTCTCAAAATGAGAAAACTTTAAAAAACGAGGTTTTATCGCGTGAACTCGGATGCCCTTTTCAAACAGAAACTCAGCGCTGCTGTACTTAATAACAGAACGTGTACAGACGTGTACAATTATTGTACATCCACAGGAAAGCAAAATACGCGTTTTGTTTACGTGGGTGACATAATATATAATATATACATACATACTGAACCGATTTTGATGACAATTTTAATGGAACTGTTTAAAAGTATTGTTTTAATATCTCAAATACAATTTTCAATTTCGGAATTCATTCAAACAATTTAAAATTACAAAAGCACAAAAAAATACAATTCATATAAAAAAAAAATTTAAAAGTAAAATATACTTCCCTATTAAATGCCTATGAATATATACCTACATACTTGCTGACTGCTTTTCATCAATGCTAACACTTCCATCTCACCCGCTGGAGCTACGCTACGCTACGTAGCGGCCCAGAGCCTCGCTCCGGTACTTCAAGGAGCTGGGTTGGCTCGGGTAGACGCTGGCAGGGGGAAATGCACAATACACCCCAAGCGAGACGTCAGTGCAGGACTCATCGCCCCCATTCCGAATGAGAATAAGAATAAGAATATCTATATACTTTCAGCATCCAAATCGGCGTACAAATGAACGTGTTCAGAAGTAACGTTAAAAAAAATACTACCTGTATGATTTCTTTAGGTACCTACCTGTTTTAAGAAGAATATTGAAACAAAGACTTTTACAGTTAAAATAAATATTAAGAAATGAAAGAAGCATTTTGGTCTTGTAACTAATCTCTCATTTCATTTATATGTAAATAACTAAAAAGTGAAATTTACGAAAGCTTCATTCAGAGAAAATATATGAACTTGGAGTATTTACGTACATGGTAGCTATCAAAGTAATTAAATAAAGGTATGAGAAAGCTAGGTATTTAGCACCTGCAATATCTATATTTCTATGGGTAGGTAACTACGATTTTGTAGCGATGATAGCTCAGTGGTTAGCACAGTTGCTTCACACCGAAGGGCATGAGTTTAAACTCCAACAGCGAGTGAAGGAAAACATCGTGAAGAAACTATAGCATGTTGGTAGGGTACTTTCTAGTACTCGGCTGGCTAGCTACCCTCAAGTTGAAAATCTGCCGCTAAGAACCTAACGGTGTGTTCCGGCAGCCTCACTTGAAAGCCAGTGCCATTGCAGGCTAGGTGTGCTTCACCATCTTCGATCACGCTGTCACTTAACATCAGGTGAGCTGTGGTCAAACATCTGAAGGGTACTGCAGCTAGCGAAATTACTGGGCTGTTGAGACTAACCATCGAAAGTCTCAAAGTAATGAGCGCCAAAGCAGTGATGCCCTGGACTTTGTTTTGTTACTCAAAGTTCTGTGTATCGCTGCAATGGTCATGAACAGGCGTTATCTCTTACCATCAGAAGAGCGTCTCGTTCGTCATATTAATTTTTTACACTAAAAAATAAATAAAATCTAGCTTGTCAACCATAATTTCCATTATGATTAAATCTGCACTAAACTCTAAGTATAAGCATAGGTATAAAAAATCTGAAAATAACTACCTATAAACGTATTTAAACATAAACGGTAAAAGGTCACGAAGAAATCGCCACCCTTTCTCTATAGTTAAAAGCGTCTCTCGGATCGACCTAATGATCTGGAATTGATAAAGGGTACAACTTCACGGTGCTAACTTATTAAATGAACTCAATTTGTACTCTCATTCTTCCCAGATTTAAAGGTTGGAGATGAATATTTAAACAAAAAACGTGTACACGTACAACACAGTCGTACACAGCGTAAGGTTTTTTACATTTTAGAAAGGTAAATAATAAACGTCAATACAACTTCACAGACTATACCTATATACTTGACACCCACTTTATACATAACAGCCCTGTTGGGTTATTGATAGTATATCTGCTTTAAAAGCTGAAGGGCGGGGGTTCGATTCCCACCCAGGACAAACATTTTGCGTTATAAACAAAATATATTATTTTTTGTCTGGGTATTATGTGTATAATATAGGTTTAGGTTTAAAGAAACTTTATTATCAGTAAGACACTGCTGTCACTTATGTGATAACATGATTGGACTTAAAAAATATATAATTACATTCAGTCTTAAATTTAATGAAAAACAATATAAATAAATAAACTATCATGGCTATACAAAATTTGAGGCAAAAGATTAAAATGAACATACAAGTATGTATTTACAAGTAATAAGTATTCTTTCAGTTATTTGACTTCCATAGTACAAGCTTTACTTATTTTGAGGTCAAATACAAATACAAATCATTTATTAATAACACCAAAGTTACAGGTCGTTTTTCAATTAGTGCTGTGTGGAATGTCCTACCTAATTTACCTATCTACATACATTTGATCATTTTAGTAGTGATAGGTACATAGTCACTTTTTAACACCACAGTGCATTTTCATATTCCCAAAATTTCTTTAGGACTAATCCGAAAGTATATTCTTTTTATGTAATCGTATACAACGAATTCTTTTTGAATTTCCTCATCCCTTTTGAAGTTTTTATTGCTATGATTGACAAGTCAGTTGTTTAACCACAGCTTACCTCATGTTTAGTGACGGTGTCGTCGAAGATGGTAAAACACACCCAGCCTAGGATTGAACTGGGCAAGTGAAGCTGCCGGAACAAACCGTTAGGTGCTTGGCGGAAGATTTTAAACTTATAGGTAGTAGATGAGTACTAGAAAATACCCTACCGTCATGATATATGGTTTCCTCACGATGTTTTCATTTACGGCATCTCAAAATCATTTTTGGGGTTTGAAGCTACGCCCTTTGGCATGCGAACCGACCACACAAACCACCGAGCTATCATAGCTATAAAAATAAATTAAAAAACAAATAAACAAAAGTGACACATTTATTTAAGATTTTACGCCTTTATATCCTCCAAACTATTTGACTCAAATTGCAGATTTTATGTTAGAAATAAGAAAATAGTTTGCTCAAACTTCGTTCACAGATCCGTAGGTTTATTACCTACAAAACAACACAAAGAGCCAAAAAGTATACCAAATATTACTAACTTCGTACCAAAACCAAGTTATTCAATAAACACAACACTATTGTAGTTTTCGTAAACATTCTTGCTGGTCTGCTACGCTACGGATGTTTAATAAATGTGCTCACTATTTGCTTTCACGCTAAAAGTTTCGGCCATTCCGTCTTACACGATGGCGATTTCAAGAACGTTGTTCCTGTGTTTCTTAATACAACTAGCAGCATTTATCGTAAGTTAAACACTTCTTAAAGCGGCCAATGATTTAGTTAATTTTTTTTGTAGCGATGATAGCTAAGTCGCGGTTAGCGGTCACTGAATGGCGTGGTTTCAATTCCCAACATTGAGCTTGAGCTGCCAGTGATAGAAAACATTGTGAGGAAAGCATTGCATTGTGGTAAGATACTTTGTAGTACTCGGCTGGCTAGCTAATACCCTCAAATTAAAAATCTGCCGCCAAGCACCTTACGGTGTGTTCCGGCAGTCTCACTTTAGACCCCCATCTTGGATTACACAGCCATATAATATTAGTTGTGATCAAACGCTTAGTATGTCAAGCATAAAAAACATAAAAAGTATCTGTAATAATCAATCTAATTGTATTTGCAAGGAATTGTCTTTACTACGCACTTTCAATAGCAGTATTTAATTACGAGTGTGTACATGTATTTTTCGGGAGAAAAAAGTAGTCTCATCTCTCCAAGTGTAAAATAGATAAATCAATATCGTTTTCAGCTTCGGTAAAGGCTTATGCGTCTTAATTAAGCTTAAATAGCGTGCTCTAATTGTCTAATATACCTAAATTAGGCAGAAAATCTGATAAAATTTGCAAATTGATTTCTCCAACTATTATTATAACTACTTACTCGTGCTGAAAGCAAAGTTGTGAAATTTTTATAATTTACAATGTATTATAATTAAAAAAACTGTTTTGCACTTAATACAATAATATATCATATCTGAACAGAACAAAACAGATACTTAGGTACCTACTTACGTCAAAAAGTTTGACATGGACTCAAGATAATATACTAAAATTTGTTTATAATTCTATTAATCCGAAATTTTGTGTATTGTATTTGTATTATAATTAAAAAGAAATCAGCTAATCTGTTCAGCCGTTTTCAAATTATACGCTTGATTGAATAAATATACAAAACATATTTTATTATTATTTATACTCATATTATTAAATTAGATTTATATTTAATCCATTTCTTTTTTTAGCTTTGCTTTTTTTGGGGTCAAATGGCTCTGTGTGTAATGTCCTACGATATTTTTTATTTATTGATAACTTGTATGCTTCAATAGACAAGAATACTTTTCTATATAATGTATACCTACAGACGAGATGGCGGTCAAACGTTGGAATACAATGTTATTTTTTTATAAAAAAATAACATTGTATTCAAAACCTTGTTCTGAAAAATACATATAAATTGATATTGAATTTTATTTCAGACGTGCAAAATAGTTCTGCCACACAACCTCAGATACTTAGAAAATATGCTCAACGCGGACGTTATCGCTAAGGCAGCCAAAATTCGTCAGCGAATGGAAGCAAACCCCAACAACCAAGACAGCGAGAAAGGTTGGCCCATGCTACTAGCAAAATATCAAGCGGACGATATAAACAAAAACCACTACACTGGAAACTCTTACGGTGTATATAACAGAAGATACCCAGCCTTTTAATACTGATATGTATATACATTTGTATCATTGAAATGAATAGAAAGTATTTGTTGTAAGACTTATTGGTAAGTACTACGTAATAAAATTGTAATAGATTTTTTTAGTGTATTCCGAAATTACCTACCTATACGACCTACCTACCTCCAAGGTCCTACCTCCAAGGTCTGAAGGGCGTGAGTTCGTTTCCTTAATGACACTCGAGGATAGAGTAGCTTCCCACCGGTAAAAGATTTTTTTAAATCGGTGATGAAATCATAATACATAATTTGGCACAGATATAGTTTACTAGCGGACGCCTCGCGGTTTCACCCGCGTAGTTCCCGTTCCCATCGGAATACATGGATAAAAAGTAGCCTATGACACCCGGGAACAGAGTAGCTTCCCAACGGTGAAATAATTTTTCAAATCGGTCCAGTAGTTTCGGAGCATATCCATTACAAATAAACAAACAAACAATCCAATATTTTATCTTTATAATAGTGTAGATAGATAGACAAAACAATATGTTAAAACACTTCTTTCAAAAGCATGTATATAGGTAGTTTACAACTAGTAAACATTGACACAGTATAGTTAGCAGGCAAGTTTCATACTTATAGGTAATTTGTTGACATACAGTAGATTTTCAAATAATTGGCAATTAATATTTGAAGCGCCCCAGGTTACAGCTCTGCAGCAAAGCCATCCCGTAGGAGAGCATTCCACATTTCAAATAGTGCGCGCCAGTAACGAACGAGAAAAGCGTACCTACTATCAGAGGCTTCCACGTATCCACAATTAAATAAATAAATAATAAATATCGTAGGACTATACACACAGCGCCATCAATTGCAAAAAAAAAGCGCGCAATTTGTGAGTGAGCTTGTGATATATGCTGTTCCTCAGTTAATTCCCGGTGGAATACATACCAAATATATAAAATATATTGGGTTACTCCTACGTATAACATTTTTAGCTCTTCATGAAAAAAAAGTTACCATCTCTCTCTACCATACAATTTACCTGACGGGATTCGCGATTGTAATAATTCTTACCAATAATCATTGCGAAATGCTTAAAACAAGATATTATTAGTTTTGAATTTATGAGAGTAAAATTCTAATAGCTTTTTATAACAAGCTAAAAGTGTAACAGAACTCTGGATAACTACGCAAACGCATGTACACGAGATGTAATTTCCCACGGCTCCTACGAGCAAATCGCGCGGGACTTATTTAATTTCAGGAAGATGTCAATTGAAGTTTGCTTTTGTGTTTGCCGTCTAAAGATGACGATGAGTCTGCAGACTACACTCACTTATTTTATTTCGTACGTGATGTATCGTATATACATACCTATATATTATACCGTGCATGTATCAATACAGATGCAGACGTATAGTAGAATCAGATATGTTCAAAAAAAATGTAAATGCATATAATATATCTCTTCTTCTCCAATCGTTCTCCAATCGTGTAGCGATGATAGCTCAGTGGTTAGCGCGGTAGGTTCGCATGCCGAAGGGCGTGGGTTCAAACCCCAACAATAAGCTTGAGCTGCCGGTGAAGGAAAACATCGTGAGGAAACCATAGCATGGTGGTAGGGTACTTTCTAGTACTCGGCTGGCTAGCTACCACCCTCAAGTTGAAAATCTGTCGCCAAGCACCTAACGGTGTGTTCCGGCAGCCTCACTTGAGAGCCAGTTCCATTCCAGGCTAGGTGTGCTTTACCATCTTCGACCACACCTTCGCTTAACATCAGGTGAGCTGTGGTCAAACACCAAGCCTGTCAACCATTAAAAAAAAAAAAAAAAAACCCTCATGTCTGAGGATCGTGGTCACTGGAACCTCTTAAACGGACAATCTGTCTCCATCGACTCCGGTCCGAAGTAGCCCTCACAACCTGGTAGAATTTAGAAGAGGAGGTGGCTTCTTTCACTTGGTCAGACCATCGTGTTGGCGACCGGCCTCGTGGTCTCTTTCCTTCGGTATTGCCAACAATGACCAGCTTTTCAAGGCTGCCATCCCCTCTTCGCATTATATGGCCGAAATAACGTAGCAAACGCTGTTGACATATGGTGGACAGTCGGGTATCAATGCCGAGTTGGGAGAGAATAGATACATTTGTGCGTTTGGCCGTCCATGGTATACGTAGCATTCGCCTCCAGCACCACATTTCGAATGCATCTATTCTCTGTCTCTCTCTTGCTCGGATTGTCCACGTCTCTACTCCATAGAAATATAATATATGCAGATGACCATAATAAATGGTCTAAGTCTATTGATAGATTTCTTGCCCCAGTTGGCTGTTTTGACGATAACACCAGGTCAGATAGTGATATCATATCAGGTACAGTACCACTACTGCCCCTGTACACTCTGAGCTTATTGTTGCGATAATATCTACTGGGCGCTCACGAAAAAGCTACGCGACTCCAAGCCTTATTCCGCAGACATATGATTCGCGTTGTTATTTTCTGAGTGCCTACTAATGTCGCAATAAGTGGAGTACGGGGGCAGAGCTGCAATCGAACCAATGACACGTCCTCAGAAGATTCTTCAGGTAGACGCTACGTATTGGGACCTTTTTCACACGTAATAAGCCTTGAAGATGTATTGGATGTTGCAAAGTTTTGGTAAAAATGTAAGGTACTGATGATGATAACTAAAGTAAAATAAGAATAATAAAGAAACACGAAATAAACTGACTAAAACTATGAAATATCATAACGAAGAATGGTTGCTTCGCTAGGTACCTACCTACTTCTTCTTGACCATTTTTACCGGTAACAAGACAGGTGTTTACCTCACCTCACCTTATGATGGTGTGGTCGAAGATAGCAATCTAGTATAGAAAGAAGGTTCCATTTCAGACTAGGTGTGCTTTACCATCTTTGACCACACCTTCACTTAAATCAGGTGAGCTGTGGTCAAACACCTAGCCTGTCAACCATAAAAAAAAATTTAGAAAATGAAACTGGCGCTCAAGTGACTCTGCCGGATCACATCGTTAGTCTTTGGCGGCAGATTTTCAACTTGGGATAGCTAGTATTTCTTTTTTCAAACTTCATGATAGATACACCGTTAACATACCGAGGAGCCTAATAGAATTTAATCATGAAGTACCCATCACTATCACATAGATTCCATTAGCGTTATCAACCCTGTAATCAAGCTATAGTTTAGATATCGCTTATTTTCAATTCATACTTAGATAAATAGATAGAAACTATTTATTGCGCACACCAGAAATTAGAAAGAACCACCAGAAAGTAGCTATAGACAAAAAAATACCTTAGAAGCGAACCTACCCCAAAGAGAGGCGGTTGACAAGAAACTTTTTTTTTTAAATTTCTTTCTGGCACTAATAGAAAACAGGATATAGACTAGACATACCAGAGATATTGTGACACTTTGATGATAAAATTTAAACGACAACACCGAATGTGGGTTGTACAATTGTACATATATATTATAGGATATTATAAGAAATCGCTTGGTTTGTGTAGCTTCCTACGCCTAGGTATCTACCTAATTGATACAACTTCCAATAAGTTAAGTGTTCGTTTTGTAATTGTTATATAATTAGCAATTTTTTTTATGCAACAATAATGAGACGAGAATGAATGAGATTTTGTTAAGTATGTACTCGTACTTGGGACAAAGGTCCAATATTAGATTTCAAAATGAAAAATACATATTTCATTGTTTGACCATTGAAAGCAGCTGAGTAGGTACCCAGCCCTATTAGCCATGTAGGTAATTCTTCTCCCCGATGCGTCAAACACTATTCAATACCTACCCAGCGCTGTTAGTCACGTCGGTAATTCTTCTCCTCGATGCGTCAAACACTATTCGATAAAAATTCAATCACAAACCTATAAAGGAAACTGAAACGCTTCCTTATCAATAGGTACTTACTTGTCTAACTAAATTATATCAGTCACGACAACGATATCACGTAAAAGTGCTTCGGTAACGGCCCGTTGGATTCTCTTACCTTCTACATCAAAAGAGATATCTCCAGATCTCAATATAGGCATGAACATATGTAGTTCTGGTGCCCTATACAAATATTTTTTAACTCGCTTAAGGACATACAAGGAAAAGATTAATATAAGTACTAATTTTATTTTATGTTTTTATTAAGTATATAAATTATTTCAAAATAAAACGTTCTATACTTCTATTCGTTTGCCATACCCTAATGGGGTCATATGTATTAGGTCTAGAAATGGTATGTTATAAATAAGTTCTTACCTACATAATATGCGGCAATAAAGTATTGGGTATCTATTGAGAGCGCCCCAAATACCTACAGTTTCTGGTTATTTCACGTTAGACTGCACGCAACAATGTGTGTCTACATAACATTTTAAACAGACTAAAATTTATAGAAGCAATCATATCATCAAACTTTTAATTTTCTTTTTAATGTAGGTCATTGGTCATACTTACATACCGTATAGTGTCATTAGAGTTTAATCGATTCACATAAATCCTAGTAGTGACAGTTGCCTAATACTTAATGTATCTTGATTTTTTAGTATATTATTTTGTAGCGATGATGGCTCAGTGGTTAGCGCTGTTGGGTCACACGCCATAGGGCGTGAGTTCAAACTCAACAATGAGCTTGAGCAGCCGGTGATGGAAATTCGAAAACGAAATCATAACATGGTGGTAGGATAGAAACAACTTCGACTTTCGGCTTTTAGTAGAAACAACTTCGGCTGCCTAGCTACCACTCTCAAGTTGGATATCTCCCGCAAGCTAATAACGGTGTGTTCCGGCAGCTCTCGCTCAAAAACCAGTATCAGTATTCTACCAACTTCGACCACACCGTCACTTAACATCAGGAGAAGAGGTCAAACACCACGCATGTCAACAATAACAAAAACATGTGTATTAGAGAGCAATTTGAGAAATTAGCTCATAAAATTATGTTATCAAAATTTAAGCCACAAAAATCCATAGCTTTTTTTATAAGAAACCTAACCAACAAAATATATCTAACAATATGAAACAACCAAGAGAGCCACATAAACTCTACTCAACTTCTCAAAAGTTACCTATTCATCACACACAAATTTAACTAATAAAACCATTCTAATTGGGTAACTCTTACCTAACATGCATTTAGGAAAGGACGCCTTATGAACACAAATATTTTGATTAAGTACGTGTTGAAAAGAATAGACCAGAGACACAGACTACGGACCAGAATAGAAAATATTTCGACTTGAATAAAGCTTTCAGCAGCTGACAACGATATTCTTCTTGAGAAAGTAGAACAAGAGCACTGAAAATCAAAGTTTATCGCAGTCTATCTCTACGACCGTAGTTAGGTAATTTGTTCAGCTCGGAATAATCTTTTTCTTTACACACTAGGTCAGGGATCATTCAAGGACTGTTTCTTGGCAAGTTACTTTTTGCCGGCATAATTAATGAACTAGAAATGAGTCAAGTCCAAGCAGGTGTTTCATACAGATAATGATAATGTAGTCTGTGATATATTTTTTAGTATTTTATAAGAAGTAATGACGAAAGAAATTATCTCGTGATGATAAATCCCTTTAAATATTTCACGGTGTTATCTTTTTACAAATACAGTGACTCTATTCAAGAGTCATTTCTTATGAACTCATCATCATTAAAGCCTACGGCTGGATATACCTAGGCCTCTACATCACCGGCGCCGGCACTTCAAGAGTTGTAAGGCGTGTGTTCGATTCCCACACAGAAACATTTATGTGATGACCAAAGTTTGTTCGTGGTGGTAAATTAGGTACCTACTACCTACTTTCTTGTACAACTAGACTGGCTAGATATCACCCTAAAGTTGAAAATCTGTCGCCAAGCACCAAACAGTGTGTTCTGTCCCCACTTGAGAGCCAGTTCTATTCCGGGCTAGGTGTGTTTACCATCTTTAACCACACCGTGACTTTACAAAAGCTAGTCAGGCACTTAGCCGTGCAATCATAAAAAAGTAGCATTATATCAGCTATCTGGCTCCCATAGTACCTACCTACCTACAAGCTTTGCTTAGTTTGGAACTAGACGATGCCGTCTCAAATATATTACGAAATATGTTATTTTCTTTTCACATTTTGTGTTCTATTAGCTTTCTGCACAGAAAAGTTTGGGTTCCTTCTACGGAAACCTATAATTTCTTTAAAATTCCAGTCATTAAGTAGATAAGAATTAGGTACTTTCTAATATTATTTCCCTTACCTATATAGCTGTACTTTCTTTTTTCAAGAACGATGTATTATAATCTAAGTAGGTACCTACACAATTATTAGATTCGGAAGAAAAAAGAAAAATTAAAAAAGTTGAAAAAAAACAACAATAAAAAAAAACTATACCTAAATTAAGAGTAGGTAAGTATGTACTTACCTACTTTTCAGTAAGAATTTACAGTAATTTTCAAGGAAGGCTTAATTTGTGGTGTCAATTAACACAAGTTCCACCAAATCAAACTCAGATCCAATAATTCTTTGAAGAATCAGACGACTTGACATCATCTATTCTGTAAGTTTGTACCTACGTACCTATAGGTACCTACCTACCTAAACCTATAAGCCAAAGTGTCCGCTGCTTGTTCTGATGACAAGAGTAACTTACCATACCAGAAAACGAACAAGTATAATCCAAGATTTATTCATACTTCTCTGGAGTTCTGCCAGTGTCATGTAGTCCGTATTTTCAAGTAAAACAAGCCACAGTTGAGTCACAAAGTAGGTAAGTCATGGTCAAGTCCAATCCAAGTTAGTAAAGTATTTCGTTATTGGTTTCTATGTTTAAATAATGAGACAAACGAAACGTTCTCTTGATAGTAGCAGATAACGTGTCCATGACCATCACAGCGATACACAGAACTTTGGACTAACGAAACCAAGTCCTGGCCATTGCTGCTTTGGCGACCATTAGGTACCTACTTCAAGACATGGAATGGTTAGTCTCAACAGCTCTGTAATTTCGCTAGCTACAAGTACTTTTTAAATCGGAACACAATATTGTTTGCACACTACTGCTTCGCGGCAGAATATTTAGTATTGGTATAATACCTACCTACATCAACGATCTTCTGCTAAGAAGATCTACGACCAAGTTCTTAGTCTCAATAGCACTTAGATTTCGACAGCTACCCTTCAAACACAGAACTTTAGGAAACGAGACGAAAAAACATGTTTTTTTTTTTAGATTAAATGATCTACGTTTAGCCTCCAACTCGCCTAATGGAAAGGGACAGAGCGGCCGAGGATGGAGCACATTGATATAGAGGAAATCTATTCACTCTAAGCTTAAGAACGCCCAAATTGTAAATCATAGGAAATAGAGCTGGCAATGAGTTTCATTGGACTCTACATTACATCGCGTGCTTAATACACGAAAATATTTGATTAAAACACCACTATCATCTCTACATAGTCCAAAAAAAGTCGCTTCCCGCTGTCTACGTCTGTACGCTTAGATCCTAGGACTACGCAACGGATTTTAATACGGTTTCCATCAATAGGCAGAGTAATTCAAAAGAAAGGTTTATATATACAATAGGTAGGTACCTACATGCATAATGTAGTAGAGAAATTCCACATTAGTGTCTACATTGCATCCGTGCAAAGCCAGAACGAGTCGCTAGTTAATAAATAAAAAATTACACACTGTTTTTTCGCGTTCCCGTTAAAACTCATACTTTTGTCTGTTTTTTAATCAAATAGCTTACTGCACACTGTTTATTAATTTTTATTTCATTGCAGATTCCATGTTGGCAGAGCGTGCTTATCACTGTATTACTGGTCACGGCTTTATCTCTCGCTTAGTGTGATACGTGACGCGAGCCCATTTATTGTTCAAACAAACACAACTGTACGGCCAATCTCCCACGGGGAAACCTTAAATTCAAACATCAACAAAAAAGTTATTACATATTTAGTTTGACAAGTATCGATAAGGAATCATTTCAGTGACGTTTGTATCCTGGTCAGTGGCGGCCTTAGGGGGTGGCAAGCAGGGCAACCGCCAGGGGCCTCGCGTCCTCGTAGAAAAAAGTCTTTACCATAAAATATGTGTATCTCGCGCCTCTCACTTATCAAAGCCCCCTCTGAACGCACGGTTTCATTATTAGTGAAAGCATGCGGCCACTCGAGCACTCGAACTAATTTTTTAGTAGAACGGACTCAAAGAAAAAGGGGCTCACAATGATCTGTCGCCCCGGGCCTCGCGACAGCTAAGGCCGCCGTTAATCCTGGTGATTGGATTTTAAAATTAATAATTACACACAGCGCCATCTGACCCCAAACTAAGCAGAGCTTGAGTGATGGAAGTCAGATAACTGATAGAATACATACTTATATACTTTTTTTTTTTGCAAATGCATACTTATAATACATACAGAATAGAATAAATATTTGTTGATACATAAAATGTTTGTCCTGAGCGGGAATCGAATACACGCCCATCAGCTCTCATAATCGAATCGAATGCTATTCGATTTTAATCGAATAGTATATGATGCATCGAAAAGAATTGCCGACATGGCTCGCAGTTAGCTGATTATAATAAAAGATATAGGAACGGCCTTATATTTAAAACGAAACAACATGTAACTTTTTTTACTAAATGTGCCTACCTTTAAGTAGCCAGCCAAATAACAGCCATGTTGGTTCATTGGTAGTATGTCTACTTCAAGGGCTGTAGAACGTGGGTTTGATTCCCACCCTGGACAACAAACAAACAAACATTGTGTGGTATAAACAAATGTTTGTTCTGTGTCTGGGTGTACTACTGCATATACTATAAGTATGTATTTACAAAAAAGAACTAAGTATTCTATCAGTTATCTGACTTAGTACAAGCTTTGCTTAGTTTTAGTGTCAGGTGGCGCTGTGTTTTATGTCCTGCGATATTTATTTATAGTACACAACAAAGCAACATTGCGGAACAACCACTTAGATTCCACCACTCTCCATCCAACACTAGACCAGGACCTATTCAGTTAGAATTTCAACAGCATTTCCACACATAGTGATAAACTTGCTAAGCTAAGTAGATCGTTTGCATATGATGACTGCCATTGAAATATCCGTAGGTACCTACGACAGCTTTCCAATGATATTTGTATACTAGTGGTCCAGATTGGTCGGAGAGTGCGAGAATATACAAAGTGTAAATTCAACACAGGATTAATTACAAATCAGCACCAACTTTTCACTTGTTTATTTATAGGTAATTTTACATAATTATTACTGCATTCGCCCGATTACGAGATTTTGTCTGTGAGATAGCAATTTTGGTGTCTTGAAATTGTTTCTGTGTCTACCATTTTCATGTTTATTTCAATGACGGTGATAGAAAACAGAAATAGAAATTACAATAACATTATAAAAGTGAAAGTTTGTTTGTACGTATGTTTGATAATTTTGCGCTAATTAACGGTTTAATGGATTTGGATGAAATTTGGAATGCAGATAGCATACAATCTGGACTGACATTCAAGCTTAGGACATTGGACAACGCGAGTGAAACCGCGAGCGCAGCTAATACCTTTGTATATTGTCCCAATACGCGAGGAGTGATAATCTTTCCACCTGTGTAAGCGAGACAGACGTACATATATTCTAGCTTTGTCCCATTTCCACGCGGGGAAAGACAATTTATTTCCGGATCGCACTAAAAAGGAATGGCAGTTTTGATAGTGATAAATTTTAAAACCCAATGTTACCGGACCAAGTATTGCCTTACATATAAACATTTCTTAAACTGAATAAACGCTTAACATACCCGTGAATACAACACAGTTTTTAAGCATAAATTAAATATAACAAATTTTTATAAGTTAGGTCGTAAGCTTTTTACTGGGAAAATTATCGTAAGTTATAATAGTGATTCATGTTTTAATAAGTATATACCTACTTATGTTTTAATGAGTGTGTATATATATGTCTTTTTAAATAATTACACAGCCTTGTAAGTGATGTAGGTAATGTAATATTGCATTGGATTTTTGACCTACTATTAGATTTTGTGCCACTTTTAAATCTACTTAGTGAGCGACATACAATCAGCTTCCTAAACATATTTTCTAATTACATGGTCAGTTCTGATTTTTTATTATGTAAAGGCCAGTGGTCTCCAAAGTGAGAGATATGTGAAACATACAACGTGGTCCAAAAACCCTGTCCAACCCCCGTACTGTAAGCTCCAATTACCATCAAAAGTTAGGTTACCATGAAAACACTACGCGACTGCATATCGTATGCCAGCACAGCTTCGTAGTCGCGAAACTTTTTCGTGTTTTGTAAGAATATGAAGATGCTTGAATAAATATTCTAATCTAATTGTATAAACAACAGTTATGAATACATCCTACAAAAAATATTTTAAAAAGTCCTCAAATATTTTAAAAGCTGGCAACAATGAGTGTCGATTGTGGCATCATTTAATCTTTAAGAGTGCCGTACTCATATTTTATATTATATACAAAAGCGATCTACGAAATATACATAGGTATATCTTCAGTAAAATTCATCTCATTTTATATACAGGGATACTGTCAATCAGTCAGCATCCATTAAGGGCATATTTAGTATTTTATTCATAAAGTGCCGAATCTCAAGAGTAAGTGTTGGAAAATGATATAATGTCGTGAAACATGACTTTTTGTGTTGCTTCCAAAACTCCATCGAAGCTTTATAGTAAAGTCACCACCACTTTACTAAAGCATGACTGGACTTGACTGACACGGACTGTACTTGACCTAGACTGGACTTTGACTATAACTTTAGCTACGAGGACACTTATTTAACTTTTGAAACTTGAAAATATATAATAAATACTTGACACTGGCAAATGCTAAAACGCGACGCCAAAAACAAAGAAAAAAAAAGTTCTCTATTGCGTAGACCCTTTATTCATCGTGTCGTGCGAGTAGCCGCCCTCCGCGCCGCAACCCCATTCTTTGACCTTGGTTGACGTCATCCGTGTTTGCTTCCCGCACGCGTCACAGAGTGTGCGCGGGCTATTTGCATAGAGTTAATTTTGTTAAGACCGAACACATAATATTTTTTTTTATTAATTTCAGTCAAAACAAAATGATAAGATTAAAATGGAAGAAAAAAATAAGAATTATCAAGAGAAGGGGAATAAAAGTTGTTAGATTTAATGTACTGAACATGCTAATAGAAGGATGCTGACCGATTACAAATGGCTCTGTATTGTGTATTGTAAATGTCACTATTTAATTGAAATACATAGTTATATGATTTCATTAAATTCGTAACTTGCATACTTAAGTTTACATAAGAATACATCACCTATAAATATTTTTTTAATTTTTCGAAATAATATTTCGTCATAATAAATAAAATACCAAATTAGAAAGTTAGCTCAACAGTTTGCAAAATCAGGGTAATTTTGTTGAATGTTATATAATTTTACAACAACATATTACTTTTTTATTGAAAAGCAACGACTCTCTCCTGATGGTAAGAGGCAAAGCAGCACTATTGCAGCGATGCACCGAACTTTGACTAACAAAACAAAGACCAGGATTCGCTGCTTTGGCGCTCATTACTTTCGAGACTTCATTTTATTTTATTATCTGATACATTTTAGTTTTAAAATAACTACATACTTAAATTATACCATGGAGATTTTTTGACCACAACACTGACTTAGATAGGGAGCTAAAATGGTTTAAAACTTAAAAAAAAAAAAAACTAATTTACGGCACAGCCCTGAATTATGTACTCGTGGGTCGGACACAATTTTCGAAACGCTTTGTATTATGATAGAAAATATACAGTATCTTTTTTTAATTATTATCTGTGACCCTTAGGTACCTACTTCATAGCGTTATGTTTTCGTATTCTGACAGTCAGTACGTACCATTCTAGATGCTGCGTTTTCAGATATAAATCAGACTATACATTAGTATACAATTACAAATATCACAAAATTATTCATTGTCATTACAAAGCAATATCTTACACAGCACCTCACACAATTGTATGCATTTCTAGTCTATAACATCATTTAAGGAGATAGCTTAAACAATTTATTTCTTAAAAAATATCACTAATTGTACTATTTACTTAAAAATGTTCAGATTAATGAAACACTCAATCGTTAACTATGAAACCGGAGAGATTATAGAAAAACTATTACCCAACATTCGAAATATAAGGAAAGTTGACGTACACTATATTACTTTAAAAAGAGTTTGCGTTAAATATTTTTTTTTTAGAATTTAAAAGAAGCCTGTTATAATAAGGCTTAATTATATTCATGACAATTACAATTTAAATATAATAAGCTAAATGGTGGAAGTAACAAACTTGTATAATATAGGTTTTTTTAAAACCAATAAAATATTTTGTGTTTTAAAATGTATAAATGGCTAAAATCAAGTGGTTGGGGCGCAAATTCCAATGTAAAATTATCACAATGATAAAAACAAGATCACATTTAAAATTATAAAAACAAATTTAATAACAGCTAGAATATATACCGTGTTATAAGAAATAATTCCAACATAATTAAGTTTAACGAAAATATACATCAACTAAGGTAAATAAAATTTAAAATAACTTCATATACACATAATTATAACTACAGAAAAATAATAATAGGTGCTACTATTTCTACATTTTCTATTTCTAAGAAAATTCATTGAAATGTACATACACGTTACATAATACAAAATTAATATACAAGTTTATCATTGATATGTAACATTATGTACACTATAGAGCTATATATTGTATTATACAACAGTGATATTCTACAATAACGAATAAATAAAACTTTTTTTTTTATATAGAGAGGGGAATGAGGAACATTGTTTAAAACTGATCGGTTTACTTAAAAACCAAATATTATTTGACTATTGCACGATATAGAAATGAAGTGCGCAATCTAATATTAAATTATTAGAGAAGCGTTTTTAAATAAGGCATTGCATCGAAAATATAATTCATCAAGACATGACACATCATCATTTTTGGCCTCGCCTCTCGTGCAACTGAGAGCTTAATTCTCAACAAACTACAGCTTCAAGAATTGTGATGTAAAAGTATTATGCAGAACTAAAACTGCGTAGATTGCCTGTTTCAGTAGTACCTAACCTTGTATTTATTTATGACCCTCTTAAACTTTTCTTAATCTCGATAGAAAATAATAAGTCGTTATCACATTTGTGATGAGCTCTCAGTCCCGTAGTTTAGATGTATCTAATTGAATGTGGTCCAGCCTTTTGGCACTCCAGTATTGGATTCTGGTTGCGAGCTGGATCCTGGAGAAACACCTAACAAGCCAAACCGGCTGAAATCTAAGCCGTACTCGTGTAAAAGTGCACTATCTGTAGATGTCTTGATTTGATCGCCTTTCTGGCCTTTGTCACGCGTCTTCAGAGGATCAAAGTCTTCTAGTTCCGGCGAGACGTCCAGTTTTATGAGATCAGAATCAGAGCCACACGACTGCAAAAGAAACATGTGAATCAAATACGACATCTTACTCTACCAACTGTCGCCACGTATCTATTTCCCGTACATGTTACATGAGAGAATTTTCAATCCAGCAATACGTATTAGATACAGATGTTACTATTATATTAATATCATTCAATAAGACAATTTACTTTTACAGTATCAAAACATTAAAACGTCGGTTAAAGGGCCTAGAGTTTTAATAAATTATAAACAAATTTTAGAATAATCAAAAAATTATAAAAGCAAGTCAATGGTTAACACAAAATACACGAAAAATACTTTTTTTTAACCAGCCGAAAACTAATCAAATTAAAGTAAAAAAATCTATTAAAAATGAAACTTGAAAAAATATTTTTGATACATTATTTTTTTATGAACTGTTTGTTTGAGAAACCGTTTTGGAAAATATTCATATGCCTTTAAAATAAGTCATAAATGAGAGGTTTAATGTAAAGTCCACATTTTAGTAACTAATTTAAGCGCGCGATAAGCATAGGCATTAAGCAATATTTAGGTATAGCAATAAAAAGTACAATAACGCCAAATTTTCATTTATAAATACATACATACGTCATAAAGTTTAAAAAATTATAACTTGCATGAAATTAGTTTTGCGGACTTCACTCATTATTAATTATCCCGGAGTTAATATTAAAATAAATCGTGAATTATATTTATAAGAGGCCTATAAATTAACATTCGTCATTGTCGGTATTTATAATTCAAACAATCATGTATCTAACCATCAATAAATTGTTAACTTTATTTAAAATAGGGGCTATTATAATTATGTACATATTATATCTATTATTATTTATACTAAATCTAACTGTTCTTTATTGTTTTTTTTTAATTATTATTATTCATTTGACCTTTATTTAATATTATGACATCATATTATTAATTTGACATTTTATATTATTCACTGGGCATTTTTGTTAATATTAGGCAGTGACATTTTGATAAATTGTTCTTTCATTTTATATAATTTTGTTATTAATAATTGTTATTTTGACGTGCCCAGTGTAACATATTATGTAGTTATAAGGCCAATAAAATATTCTATTCTATTCTAAACTGTTTTAGCTAGGTTTTGATTTTTTTAATACTTATATAATTATATATATAATATTTAACGCAACGTAGTCACGAGTCGAGCAAACCGCTTGACTGGTGGTAAACGTCACGCTAGCACATAGTTTTGTGCAATGCCACCCAGAACATTGAACAGAAAGAGTTGAAAACGCTAATCACCTTCAGATATTAGACCTCTTCATTCTCCGTAAAGTCACTGCTAAATAAATAACAACGTACCTAAAACCCAGAACACAATTCTTACTTGTACGATTCCTTTTCGTCGGATGAGTGTCCAATTGGTATAGAATTTGACAATGGAGAACGTCAATAGATTGAGCCCTAGTATAATATTGTATATTATTATATAGACCTAGATAAACATGGACAGTGTCTAAATAATTACAAAGTACAGTGAAACTTAGTTAAGTGGGACCTGGATAAGTGAGAAACCTCCATAACTGGAACTGATGCTGAAGTCCCACCACTTTGGCACTGAATTACCTCTGTTAGTGGGACGAAGCCGACCTCTATAACTGGGATTCGTTCATTCGATGTTATCGTCATAGTTACCTCTATAACGTTTTGTATTATGTACATATTTATCAAAAAAAAACGTGGCTTTTATAATTTAAGTATTAAACTTTCTTATATTTTTTTGATTCCCAATAAAGATTAAAATTCACGTATGTTTGCATAATACGTTATTTAATTTAATAACCGCACCTCTATAACTGAAATTACCTGTATTCTGACCTCTATTAATGGAACCTTCTGTAAATGCGACATATTTATTTATACCCGGATAACTGAGACACTGAGCAAGTGGAATACCTCTATAAGTGAGACAAATTTGCAGGTCCCTTGAGATCTCACTTAACCAGGTTTCACTGTAATATGATCTTACATGCGCTTGTTACAATCATATGAGCATGTAAAAGCCCTGCAGACTCTATCGAGAATATTTGTCGAGAAAGTTTAACAACCGACGGTACTGTTAAATATTTTATCGATACGGACGCAACTTTATAGCAGTAAAGTATTTCTCGTGTAGAGTCTGGAGTTAGGTAAGTAACAAAGTATTACAGTTAGTATACTAACAAGCAGTGATGAAACGTGCAGGTGCATGCATAGATACGAAGGAAGACAAGGTATCCCGTTTAGTTGTACACTAAAAAATAAAATACTCGAGTCGAAGGAATGGTACTTACTAGTTATAAGATATTCCTTCGATTCACTGATAAAATTAACAATATCATGCGACGATATTGTGTTTAGTGGTGTGAATATGTTTTATGAATGCTGAACGATTTCTGAGCGTAGAATTAATTTTCTCTTTAACACATCACTAGTTTTATATGCAGTCACTTTAAACGTTAAATACAGTGTCGTATGTACACAAATCAATATGTGAAAAATGGCTACGGTCAAACCAAAGTAGTCGCCAAATATAAAAGCGTGCGGCAGTTAATATCCCTATTTTCCAGTCTTCAGAACGTCATTTAGCGCAAAAACTCGCCGATTAAAATGTTTATAACTTTCACAATACGCTAGCCAATATGTGTGCGATTTTACCTCACAGATATTTTCCTGGTTACTTTGCAGAATCAAAATTTCCGTCTAGAAAATGTTCAAAGTGATTGTAGACGACTATATTTGATTATATACAGTCACTGTACTAGAACGACTCTTTACTATATGAATCGAACATATTGACAACTAAAGGGATAGAAGAGTAATCTTGTCCGGTACCACCAGCGCCTTAGATCAGTGCCGAGCTCAGTTTCAAAAAGGGTGTAGGGAGCCGTAGAGAATAAAGGGACAACCTTGCAAAATGTTAGAAAAAAATATAATTATTTCATATTCATTAACAAAGTATTAATTCATAATTTTTAGGAATAAATACAATAACTCCTTGTGTTAGTGCAAACATTTCCTCTGACGATGCCTCAAGGAGAAACTGACATTTTTTCTTTTACAATTATGTAAAATACCGATATGAGAGCGAAGATGCATATCAGAATTACCTCGTGTAATTTTCCTCTGTTAGGCGGTAAAGAGAACGTGGGCCGAGGCCGCTCGGACCGCTCGGGCCGACCGGGCCGGTTGGGCCGCTCAGGTCGGTCGGGTTGCGCGGGCCAGAAAGGGCGGTCGGACCGTGCGGGCCGCGACGCCGAGTCGGATGACCCATTACTGATCGACGTGCTCGCCAGAGCTAACGCCTGCGCTTTCCTCTGGTTCGACGACATAGTCAGCTTTAGTTTAGGCTTGTCATTTCCTTCTGCGAAGCTTATCGTGCTCGTGTGGAAGTGCGGCGCCTTGACATCGTTTTTAGTGATGTTGCTGACGAAGTGATTGTTGTTATGCGACGGGACGGCGCGCGGCGGCGGCGTCGGCGCCTCCGACAGATCTATTAGTTTCCTCGTGGATACTATTGGATAACGGTTTGGGAGTTGGGGACGTTCCGCTAACCGCGGCGGAGGGCATGGTGACAGTGTCTTCTGCAAAACAAAATTAAATATTGTGCCACGGTGCCGCCACGAGCGCATGCTCGCCTCCGCGCTTACATACAGCACACATACATCACAAGACCTCCACGTACATCTCTACTCGCTAGGTGGGTGCGCTACACGAAAACAAGCGTAATTTACACAAATATACATCATTCGACATTCATATTCTCTTGTGACTGTGGTGAAGTTTGTATGAAGAAATGTATCTATATAAAATGTTTAAAGACATTACAACTTTCGAAACGTTTCAGAATTTATGCAAGTGTTGAAAATCGTCGTTCACAGCGAGAATATCTATTTTACACGCTACGATATTTGAAGTGTTTCATAATGATAAACGGTTCATGTCATGTGACATGCCCGTCATAGTGTAAACAAATCCTTAGGTATGTAAGCTTGGAGTGCACTAATCCGAAAGGGGGTCATTGTTTTAACAATAATTAATAACTTTGACCATGGACGCAACTATGAATTTGCGAAACAGTTGTTCTATACATTTGGCAGTGAACTTTTTTTTTAGTTATCCTTACTGTTTCAGGGTTATGCCCATAGTAATTTTTTTTCGTTACTGTAAATACAATAACCCCTTTTCGAATGAGTTCACCCCAAGCTTGAATACGCGCGTCCGACTACTATTCACAAATCTAAAAACGTAAAAATTCAAAACCGCGCCTCTCCGCTACGTAATTAATGTTATGCAAAGCGTATCGAAAATCGTGATTTCAGACGGCAAACGAACAAAATGATAAATGATACAATACATGGAACCCAGTATTGAATCTTGACATGAGTTTTATCGAGGTGTTTCATAGCGAAACAGCGGTTTAACGCGAGATTTGAACAAGTCAGTATTTTTAACATTGAGGACATTTTCATGCCATGCTATGTCTACCACATAAACTAGTAGGTACAAATATAGACTAACTAACAACGTAAAGATTCTACACTGAATTTTGCTAAGTACTTACTTGAAAAACAAATGACACAAGCGACTAAAGGATGCTTAATATATCAATTTACATTTAACACATTTATTGAGGTTAACTTACTGCTTTGTCTGCTAGACTTATTTCAGAGTTGAACGAGCTGTTAGGTAAGCTGTCTCGACGCGACACACTTTTGTTCGCGAATAGGAATTCCATTTCAGTAAGGAGGTCGAGGGGTAGGGCGGGAGGTGGCTCGCGGGGGGCAGGGACTTCATGTGCCGGCGAGTCTGATGAATCCGAGGATACGGGCGTCGCCGACCCGCAGGAATACCTGAAAGACACCAATTTCAATGATAGGTGAGTTGAGCTCCGCCTGGCTAGCTGCCACGGCGTAGAGATCACACCCTCAACAACAACCCCCTAAGGACTGTTTTGGAGTTTTGGCGGGAACGCGAAAAGAGTCGTGTCGCTCCGTTGTATTTTTTTCCAAACCTAGTGTTTTTTCGAGTGTTTATATGTATAAAAATGGTGATGTTTGTTCATAAAGTGCCAAATCACAAGCGCGAGTGTGGGAAAGTGATATAATGTGGTGAAACATGACTTTTAGTGTTGCTTCCAAAATCCATCGAAGCTTTATAGTAAAGTTGCCACACTACTTTACTAAAGCATGACTAGACTTGACTGATACGGACTGGACTTGACCAAGACTGAATTTTTTAACTCAAGAAACTTCTAAACATAATATACCTACTTGACACTAGATAATTGATTGATTCAGGCGTTACTTTGCGGAAGTTCATTTTGAATGTTCAACGTATATATCTAGTTTATTTCCGCTTAACAGTCGTTCCAGTTACAACAGTGATGAGGACTTAAATTTAACTTATTAATTAAACCCTAATCTATATATTATATATTAATATCTAGAACTAATTTGACGTAAACTTTAAAAATACAATTTGACAAAAATCTCATTAAAGACACAAGTACAAGTCTTAGAATCCTCTCTCTGCAGTAACTACTTGCCGACACGTGTTTCGCCTCTACACGAGGCATCCTCAGAGATCCTCATTTGGGGTCAGTTGGCGTCATTACTACTTTTGTATTTGCTCACCTGCTGTCATCGGTAGTGTTAACGGACGATGGTCGCGAGCCGGTCCTTGGTATTTTATTTTTCAACCCCTTGACGGCAGATTTCATATTTCTACTTCCTTGTCGTACCTATGAAGAGATATAATTCATAATTTAAAAATAAAACTTCATGAAAACGACATTTAACATATTTTTTCCGGCGACATGCTTAGCTTCGTACACTTTAAGACACAGGAAACTATTTCGTGCACCAATACAGATAAATCTAATTACATATTACACATATCAATAGACTGATATCAAACTGTTTTATCTCATAGTCGGGCAAATACTTCTTCAACATCTTTCCTTACTTGTATAGGTTGGTTATAGAAGCTCCATAGATAGGCTTTGGGAGTAGGGCATCTTCAGGGGCTCGAAGGTATCATGGCATTCCACAAATGTGGCTTTTTTGACGTTGGATAAAATAAAATTTACTCAAAAACCAAAAAAGAAAAACATTTATAATTCGTTTGCATGCAATAAATACGGCATAAGAACCTTTCTAAGACCCAGTGCAGTCTACAATTTTGATCGTTGCAACTGAAATTCAAAACTTTGTGGAGGATATTTGCATTAACTTATGGGTGCTAATAAATGCTATTATATAAAATATCAAATATAGATTATGGCGGAAACTACGTTTGTAATTTAGTCGTGCGTAACGATTTGATTCCACTGTCTTTGTACGAACGGCTAAAGAGTGGAATCCACATTACACTACCAGAGGGGGGGTGTTCCCTGGTAGATATGATCCGGGTGTCTTCAAGTTGAAAGTGAGGAGTTTTGGCGGGAACGCGGGAAGAGTCGTGTCGCTTCGTTGTATTTTTTTCCAAAACTAGTGTTTTGTCGAGTGTTTATGCATAAAAATGGTGGTGTTCTATTCATAAAGTGCCGAATTACAAGCGCGAGTGTGGGAAAATGATATAATGTGGTGAAACATGAGTTTTCGTGTTGCTTCCAAAACTCCATCGAAGCTTTGTAGTAAAGTTGCCACTACTTTACTAAAGCATGACTGGAATTAACTGACACGAACTGGACTTGACAAAGACGACTTTGACTAAAACTAGCTACGATGGCACTTATTTAACTTTTGAAACTTGAAAATATATAATTACTTGACACTGGCAAATGCTAAAACGCGACGCCAAAACCAAAGAAAAAAAAAAAAAGTTGAAAGTGAATCTGTGTGAAATGTGAAGTGCAAGCAAGCATGCTTTATCGTCGACTGCATCTTCACTTAACATTACTATGGTACTTACTATGATATACTACTGGTAGTCGTATTTAGTTGCCGTTTTTTTACGTAAAAATTAATGATACGAACTACACGCTCTCCTGATGGTAAGAGATAACGCCTGCCCATGACCATTGCAGCGATACATAGAACTTTGAGTGACGAAACAAAGTCCAGAGCATCACTGCTTTGGCGCTCATTACTTTGAGACTTTTGATGGTTAGTCTCAACTGCCCAGTAATTTCGCTAGCTGCAGTACCCTTCAAACCGGAACACAGTTATGTTTACACACTACTGCTTCGCGGCAGAATAACTGGTTCTGCGGTGGTACCCACCTAAACGACCTCCTGCTTAGAACTCTGCACTAAACCGAAGGGGATCATTGCACTTACTTATCAATATGTTGTTTTTTTTTACATTTTATCCTGCACAACACTGAAATCGTAAAAATAGGTAGCGTTGTGTCAAATGCTCTACATTTATATCGAATTTTAATGTCTGCTTTTGTTAGCTCATTTGCAAAAAGATAAATTATACCAAATTTTTTTTAAAGTCGCGATAAATATTTTAGGATCCTTCCTCTTATTATGCCCGTAATTACTAAAATAATAATAGACTAAAATTACATGCAAAGTCAAAATTAATGTATTGTGCAAAACGTGTCATTTTTCAATACTAAACATATTTATATCTGGATTTTAGGTTGAAAAATTAAAGAAATAGACCACAAACCTAATCGGAAGATATAACTACAGAACAGAGAAAAGTCTAAGCATATGTCATGTTCATAAAATCAGCAAGCATGCCTCGATTTATACGCGCCGTTCGGAACAAGTGTCGCCCAGTGGCGTAGCTAGGTATTGCAAGGCCCTCTTGAAAACTGAGGGTCCTATCTAAACTGGTAAAGTTTTATCAAGTAAATTACTTTTAATCACTCACATAACTTTTAAACAATTTAAGTTAGGAGAACTATACAAAAAACAGAAGAATTTAGCGGAATTCCTTTCAACTGAGTTGCCATGATTATAGTCATGTTGTTTTGTTATATTTATATCTATTATAGGTGGAAAAAATATAGTAAGTTTGACTCGTTTTGGTAGTTAGGACTCAAGTGACCCCTGAGCTTGGGGGGCTAAGTGCACAGCACTGCTTAGCTGGACTTACGCCACTGCTCATCATCATTATCATTTCAGCCGTAGGACGTCCACTGCTGGACATAGGCCTCCCCCATTGACTTCCACAAAGACCGGTTGGAAGCAGCACCACTGCTAGCCTCTTCCTTATTTTTCGATCATACACTTTAATAGAAAAACTGGCTATATATGCTTAGACCTTTAATATCATTCTAGCTGGGTACATAACAAGAAATAAGCTCCACCAAGAGTTGAATAGCAGGTATATCCGTATAGCGCGAAAACTCACCGATTTCACGGCCGATAGCACAGCTGGGTTTGCCTGTAAATATTCATATTGTAAAGCAAAAAAGAAATCTCAAGTATTTACAGCATGCAAGCGTTAAGGCTGCAATTCAGTCGCGTTAACTGAAAAAAATTCGCTACGATAGCTTACTGCAAACGCCGTATTAATGAGCATTTAGCTACTCTACTATACTTGAAATTGCACCGTTTAAGCCTTTTTCAATTAATTCCCGATTTAGTATGTAGGTACCTAATTATTTTATCTCATATCTATTTTATAGATTAGTTAATACGATGTATTGTTTGCATTGTATTATAGTTAAAGTTATTCATAATAATCCTTTTCATTTAACTCGGTATCCATGTCGCTGTCAAACTGTACAATACGTCGTGTTACATAACAGCTAACAGTTTTAAAAGGCGGAACCGTAATAACGTAATACGTTAAAATAATAAAATAAAATAAAACATGATAAATATAAGTAAAAATAATTAGAAGGTAATTTTATTTTTAGATTATATTAATTAGAGTTGTAGGCTAAAAAATGTTATGACAATAAAGAGATGTAACTAGACTTATTAAAGCATGTAACTAGACTTATCAAAGCACCGCGAGTGTATAAAATTAAAAAAAAAGAGACTGCAAAACCAGCTATTTATGGCCCGCTCAATTACATTACGGGCATGAAAAGCTAAGTTGCAATGCGCCGGATGTTCGCTCAGTCATAATACAATCCAGCCAGACGCTAACACGCGGTAATATAAAATATTGTATTTGTGCCTGTTTTTTTTAATGCCTAGCGGTTATGTAATACGACGAACTCTACGATTCGACTGCAACATACATAATATTATTATTACCAATGGCAATGCTTTTTAATTTCATTATAAAATTTTATAGCCCTAGAACACATTATGTTTTTAATGGTTTTATTTGAATTGAGAACTGAATTGCAGCCCTCTGTTTAGGTAAACAAGTAATGATTTACTGGGCCTATGTTAAAATAAAAAAATAATAACAGAAAGTGTCAAACGAGCAAAGTAGTTTCTGATGGTAAGAGGTTACCATGGTTTATGAACAATCGCAGCAGCGGGGGGTATTGCAAAAACGTTTCCGATTAGTAAGAATTCTTATAACATTTAAAATAGGACTAACTTCATAAAAATCAAATTTTTCAGGTCACGAAAACTATAATGCATTCATGTTGTCTAGTAAAATCATAATTTTACTAAAGGTATTATAGTAAGGGTTAGTAAAAGCAGCCTCACACTTGTTAGATTAGAAAATTAATTATACCGATATTCACTTCAGCAATTATAAAAGTCTAATCACTCTCTAGTCGCTTAAGTATGATAGAAAACGTAAAAACCAATTTCAAATGTTAGGACTAAATACTTTGTAAATATATTACCGTCAAATAGACTTGTTCTTTTTTCAAAATAGCAATTGTGAAAAAATCATATCGTAAGTGCATTTATTTTTAACTTTTAGAGTTCTTATCTGCCCCACCTTTTATTATTTGTGTCTATGGTGTAAAAGTTACTATGGTAGATAACATATATACAATTTTAAATGTCACAACCCTTTCAGAAGGTAAGAAGATAATAAAATTGTCATTAAAACTAAAGTTCATTCCTTCATTAAATTCCAATAACAAATCGAATTTAAACAGTTGGATTGTCTCATTTGATCGATAATTCAACAATCGTACATAGAATAGAATTTTTAAAACGCTATATTCCATAATATATATATATTATGTTATATATTGTATTTATTGTTTAAATATGTTATATATAACATATTTAAACAATAAATACAATGAAACAAAATGATTTTTTCACACTGGCGCAATTAATTTCTTGATAACTATTGTCGACAAAATCATGACAAATCGAAATTACTTTATTTGGTTGCAAAATATCACGAAAACATATTTGAAAACATATTTTTAATTTATTTTAATTCGCACAAATTCAAAACTGAACCGTATTGTTATTTTAACACAACCGAACCACAGAAACCTTTTTCCAGTATAAGCACATGCCACAATACACTGTCAGTCGTATAAACAGTACCTTATCTTTTACATTTTTGAAGAAGGCGCCCCCCTCTTTCTTCACAGTCTTCGCCCAGTCTCTGTACTGCTGTTTTAATTTCTGCCCGCTACCAGTATTCATTTTATCAGCGTAGTTATTGCATTCCATCTCAAACTCATCGTTGAAACCTCTTCCAGAATTGAGAAGATCTAATCTTTCGTCAATGAACTGTAATTTAAATAATCACAAAATATATCTTATTTTATTATTTTATTTTATTTTTATTTTTTATTTTTATTTTACATGTAAAACAAACAGCTGCTAACTTAATAAATAAATAGAAGATAAATTAACATTCAAAAGCCTTAAAAGTTTTCACTTATGTTTAGTCAAAATATATTCATTTAAATCGATAAAAGATGTTGATATTTGTACCGTATTTTTACGTTGAAACGTCTGCATATTGAATGTTACGTACTGCATGGTTGATAAACAGAATATGCACTGTAAACGTTAAGGAAAAAAATAACAATAGGTACAATATCTTTTCAAAGAGATACTACAAATCAAATCACAAAAGGCAGTCACTTCACGTTTTTTAGGTCACGACAACAAAGTTAGGTTACATATTATTGTCAAACAGAATGCGAATCGCGCATCACACAAGAGGATCTAGACTGCGCTGTACTCACTACGTCTATAAGGAATAGATCCTAGAAATTACGTGTACATATTGTGTGTTTTGAGGTATTTTTTTTTAATCTTAATTTTTTATAGAGGGTTTAGTCAAACATGACTATGCCACCCTCATTGGTCTATAACAAAATTTTCTTATTTCCTACGCTTATTATAAATACTGGTGATGCGGAAAAGTATTCTGGCCTCTTCCGATAAGGGATTAGCCAGCACACTGCTTTGTTTTGAGGTAGTAAAGTTTACATTCATTACAATTTACGGACATTTCAAATTACATACATTTTAGACAGATTTGATCTACTATAAAATAATTCTCGATGATCGTGACGAGTTAAAAAAAAACAATAATAAACCTTAACAGTTTTATTATACCAATAAGAATGATACCTAACAAGATCAAATCATAAATATGTGTGCTCTTAAGGTCGAAGATCAGCTGGAGATGTTTGTGAGTCATTGAAATAACGATGTAATGGTTTTTATGATAAACTAACTGATACACAACGCTTCGCTCGCATAGTCGACCGAATTACGATGCAATGAAAACTCAACGAAATGGATAATGCACAATATAGCGATGTAGCGATCACAATATAGCATTTTGTAGCGATGATAGGTGAGTGGTTAGCGCGGTCGATTCGCATGCCGAAGGGCGTGGGTTCAAACCCCAACAATCAGCTTGAGCTACCGGTGAAGGAAAGCATCGTGAGGAAACCATAGCATGGTGGTAGGATACTTTCTAGTACTTGGCTGGCTAGCTACCACCCTCAAGTTGGAAATCTGTCGCCAAGCACCTAACGATGTGTACCGACTTGAGAGCCAGTTCTATTCCAGGCTAGGTGTGTTTACCATCTTTGACCACACCGTCACTTAACATCAGGTGAGCTGTGGTCAAACACATAGCCTGTCAACCATAAAAAAAATAAAAATATAAACTGTTCAGTAACAAACCGTGTAACGTGAGCTTTGTGCACTATATACCTACTGCTAATTAAATTAAAAAAATATATATCGTAAGACATTACACACAGTGCCATCTGAATCCAGACTAAGCAAAGCTTGTACTATGAATAGTCAGATAACTGATAGAATACTAAAATACTTCTTTTTTTTGTAAATAGATACTTAAAATAAATACAGACCACCCACCCATATTTTGTTTAATAAATTTTTCTCCTAACACCCAACAACTAAAAAACAACAACTAATAAAAAAAACACATAAAACACATGTGTTTACATCAATTCATTACAATTTTCTTATCTCAGAAATCTTTAACAAAAGCATTTCAATTAACGGGCAAGTCTTGTGAAATAAGGCAATCGATGTGTTTTTGTCAACATTTTTGTGCCGTTATACATCATGTGGAAGTTTGAAATTAATGAATACTATAGTACATATCCTGAATTATTATGCTTGGAGAAAAAATAGTTTCAAACGCTTTTCGTTTCTTGAAATTATGAAATAGAATATGGCCAAATTATTTTTAATCCGTAATCTTGACATCAAAATAATTATAGGAAAGGCGCAATTTTATAGATGCTAACTTTGATGCAGATACATTTAAGGCTTAGACCTTTTATTGTACGTTTTGTTTATTCTATTAGCAGATAAGTACGGATAGTTTGATGAAAATTTCTGATAGTGCCTGCTGAAAATCTCTTTTCTGCGTTACGTCTGTTGCTGTTTTATTTTGGTAGGCGCTACAAACCATCGAGAATCTCTGAATCTGATAATCTAACGTCACGAGTCTCGTGGTCGTGTATAGCACGTCACGAGAGGCCGCAAGAGGTGGGTGCGCGGTGGCGGCGGTACCGAGCACCGCGCGCATGCTTCCCGCCCGTTTTGTATTTGACACTTGACACTGGCAAATATTCAAAACGCGATGCCAAAACAAAAAAAAAAACTTCTGTCATAATGTAACAGATAATCAATGTAAAATCCGCTTCCGGCAATAGGAATAAACATTCTGTCTCCTTCTTGCTCGTGGCTATAGTAATTTAACTCTCCTTATCTATTTTAGCGTGACGTCAATGTATTCAAATCTAACGTCAGACGTATGTACGTCTATGTGAGTGGAAAATATCAATGTAGGTGTTCAAGCAGAAGTTCCCACGGTCGAGGACTTGGCCCTTAATACATGATGTTTTACAAAACAACAACATGACAATCACTGACGTTTTACTGGCGACTTAATCGCATTACCTAATTTCAATTCTCAATTATTATTATTTTGCTTTAAATGCATGATACTCACGAAACGCTGTAATTTTTATTTTCTAAAGTCATTAATAAATTTCAACTTACCTGCTGAAATATCTGTGATTGCAATATTTTTTTTAGAAATGGTTGCATATTTTTTCTCGTTCTTATAAAGGCCTCGGGGTTGAACGTTATAAGCTGCCCATTTTCTATTCTAAAAATGAAAAACAAATTAATTTTAACTATAGTTAAATAATGTTATACTACCAGCCCAATGGCATTTAAGTGACCAAGTAAAACAATCGACCAATGTGCAAATGTAGGATGGCCAAATGACACACTATTCGTACGAGGCAGGGTACATTGAAATCGGCAAGCACAAAACAGAGTTTCAATTAAGCTACCTTGAATAAATAAATAAGTAGGTATAGTGTTAATAATTATATTAAGAGTTTGTATGTACAGTGTATTACAGGGCGACTTGGTCGCTAAGAGATTAAGCCCTTAAAAAAATATATAGTAAAAATATATATATATATCGTAGGACTTTTACACACAGCGCCAGCTGGCCCCAAACTAAGCAGAGCTTGTGTGATGGAAGTCAGATAACTGATAGAATACATAAATACTTTTTTTTGTAAATACATACTTATAATACATACAGAACACCCAGACACAGAACAAACATTTATTTATTCACAAAATGTTTGCCCTGAGTGGGAATCGAAACCACGCCCTACAAGGCAGATATACTACCAATGAGCCAACGGGGCTGTACTACCACAGATAATAATTATTTGAGGATAACTTTTCGTCCTAGGCAATGGAATGGAATGAAGAATGACATTCAAAATCTGTGATTTATTATGAATATTTTACAATATTTTCTCTTAGTACCCTTTCTCTACAAAACAGTTATTTATGCAGTAGGTAAAGGGCCCGGTGCTCAAGTTGCAAACAATAATGTTCAGAGCGACTTAGTAACAGAAATATTAATTTGCAGGCTACACCTACACACAAACATACATTTGAATATGAATAGATAAGACATGATCATGTATCGAAGTTAAATGTTTACATATTAATAACATAAATAATAAACCAATTGATACAAATATACAATTATGATAGGGATTTATCATTATAATGACTTATCAATGTGCAAGGCATCAATACAGTTGCTGATATAATACTAACAACAAATATACTATACTGGCTAGCTATCAAGTTGAAAATCTGCCGCCAAGCATCTAACGGTGTGTTCCGGCAGCCTCACTTGAGAGCCAGTTGCATTCCAGGCTAGGTGTGCTTTACCATCTTCGGCCACACCTTCACTTGACATCAGGTGAGCTGTGGTCAAACACCTAGCCTGTCAACCATTAAAAAAAAATAAAAAATATACAGCTATTATTACAAAACAAGATGAAATAAATATATATCGCAGGATATAACACACAGCATCTGATCCCATACTAAGCTTGTATGATGGAAGTCAGATAATTTTTTTAATGCCTTTTTGTGTTTAAGCTATTGCATAGCTTCTATCGCGGGCCTTGAGCGTGGAGACCGAATCCAGAAATTCCGTAACGAAAATAACCTAACACCCCCCACTCCCACCGGCACAGCACAGTGATACTTTTTAGTTTTGCCATCTATCGATGAATAGCAGAACTTTTAATGCAATGGCTTTACCGCGGCCAGTCCCTGAGTGCCACACGTCTTTTTTTTTTATATATATCGTAGGACATTACGCACAGCGCCATCTGACCACAAACTAGGCAAAGCTTGTACTATGGAAGTCAGATAACTGATAGATTACATAAATACTTTATTTTGTAAATACATATATACACTTAGTTTATAATAAATACAGAACACCCAGACACAGAACAAACATTTGTTCATATCACAAAATGTTTATCCTGGGTGGGAATCGAACCCACGCCCTTCAGATCTTGGAGCAGACATACTACTAATGAACCAACAGGACTGCCAACTGATATTTTTTTTTTTTTGTAAATACATACAGAACAGAACACCCAGACACAGAACAAACACTTAATATGGTTGTCCTGGGTGGGAATATAACCCACGCCCTACAGCTCTTAAAGCAGATATACTAACAAACAGGGTTGTCAATCACTTGGGGCACGCTGTCTACAGTTTGTACTATAGGTACTGTCTCGGGTTACTTCAGCAAATGATGATACTGAAGATAACAGATAGTTTCCAGGAATTAAACAACTTACTTGATTGCATCACGATATCCACCTATTAAACACACCAGAGCGCGTAAAAACGCCCTCGATACTGCTTCTCCCAACGCATTTTTATCACTTAACGCTTTTTTTAAACTTATTATCTGAAAATAAGAAAACCAATCAAGTTCATGAATCGCATAGTATTAAGTGATGGTTCACTTGGTGGTAGATTTCTTTAGCAGGAAGTTGTCTAGGTAGGTACCACCGCAGTACCAGATATTCTGCCGCCAAGCAGTAAATAAATATCGTAGAACATTACGCTCACCTCCATCTGACCCCAAACTAAGCAAAGCTTGTACTATAGAAGTCAGATAACTGATAGTATACTTATTTTTTTGTAAATACATACTTATAATACATACAGAACACCCAGACACAGAACAAACATTTGTTTATTCACAAAATGTTTGATCTAAGTGGGAATTACACATGTTAAAATTTTAAGAGTAGGTACATACCAAATCAGGCGGAAGACTTTCTAAATCACGGAATGGAGATCTAAGTTCATTTTCATCTACATCTAAAATTACCACGTCGCCTATTTCCGATAATCTAACAGTCTGAAAAGAAAACACAAAAGTCACATTAAAAAAAGTACATGTTTTTAAGTTTTAACTGCACTTGACAGTACGGCAAACAGGACTTAATAAATAATCATTGCTATCACGATGTTTGCATAACAGGGGCACCGGTAGCGGAGTGGCATTGGGAAATTGACCCTATAGATATAATAAACTAAACATTAATTTATTTTTTCTTAAGATAAATGTAATGCCCACAATGCTATCCTGATGCTAAAAAAATCACCTGTTCATGACCCTTGCAGTGATACCCCTAAAAGATATCACCTGTCTATGACCCCTTGCAGCAATACCCTAAAAGATATCCCCTGTCCATGACCCTTGCAGTGATACCCAGTACTTTGAGTACCAAAACAATCTCTAGGCAATAGCTGTTTTTGTGCTCATTACTTTGTTTTATGTATACTATATAATATATATATATATGTATACATAAATGAATACATGTATATGAATAGTGTTTTGAGGTTTCCAATCATATTTTTTTTCATTTCATTCCATTCTATGGTTTCCTGGAAGAGGTCGCTTTTAGCGATAAGGCCTTGTGACTTATGCCACAAGCTCTTAAGTCTTGTGTGTTATATTTTAAGAAATCTAGTTTTAATATGTCTGGTGTACACAATAATGGGTTTTTTCCCCGTTTTTGTATGGGTTGATTATACCTATGTACTAATATTACTTTTTTTTTGTTGACAGGCTAGCCGCTAGGTGTTTGACCACAGCTCATCTGATGTTAAGTGAAGGTGTAGTCGAAGATGGTAAAGCACACCTAGCCTGGAGCGGAACTGGCTCTCAAGTGAGGCTGCCGGAACACACCGTTAGATTCTTGGCGACAGATTTTCAACTAGATGGTGGTGCTAGCAGCTGAGTACTAGAAAGTACCCTACCACCATGCTATGGTCTCCTCACGATGTTTTCCTTCACCGGCAGCTCAAGCTCATTGTTGGGGTTTGAAGCCACACCTTTTGGCATGCGAAACCTACCGCGCTAACCACTGAACTATCATCGCTACAAAACAAATATCTGTGGCCTGGGGAAGAATTACAACATAAGGTATCTAAGAAACTAAGACAGCGGAACACATCCCAATCACTCATTGAGGGTAGGTTCAATGCCCAGCAGGGTATTTAAAAAAAACCGTTGTAGTATTAAAATAATCGTATATCCATACCTCCATAACACATCTAGGCACACCAATGAGAAATGGCATAGGGGCCAGCAGGTAATCGACCAGATGTTTCGGCAAGATCGGTATGAATATGTGTTGCCAAGACATGGGGAAAAGGGTCGCGTTTGCTGCTTGCACGCACGCTGATAGTCGTGACAATTTTGACGCCACTATGGCAACTCTGCGCTCGTGTAGCAACGCCGCCCACAGCCCAGCCATACAGCCACTGTCCATCGCACTGAAGTATTCCGTTAAATTATACTGGAAAATAGTTATACATTCTAGTTTTAAAATATCATTCTACATATCTAAGCAACTATACTTCAGACACAGTGTGACCAGCCTTGACAATATTTTTATATTGACATGTTTATTATTATCGGCATACTATGTTTTGACATTTTGCTTTCTATTCATTGACTATTTACATTACAATTATTTTTACATTTGATTTTATTCAGTGTTTTATAACTTTTTTTATATATTACATTCAAAATGATTTTACTAAAATTTGCCTTGTATAAATTGTTGCTAAATTTAAGTCCTCATCACTGTTGTAACTGAAACGACTGTTAAGCAGAAATAAACAAAATATTGTACCTACCTACCTAGTACCTAGGTATACCTTGAATATTCATAATGAATATTCACCAACAAACATTCAGTAATCGAACTCATGCCCTAAAGCTCATGTACCAGAGAATCCTAAAGCTCATGTAATAAAATTACAGGACAGTCATAATGTATACCTACTATAGACCATGTAGGTATCTATCTGTAACTAGATTAAATTAGAGGACATTTCCACACAATTTAGATCACAAGCAAAGCAACTATAGGAGTCTGATAACTGATACATTACTTATCTTATCGCAAGGGTCAAATTTTGCAAGCTGTATGAAAATCACTACTCTTACAAAGTTGAAATTGGATATGTTAGTACAGTTCCAATGACGATGCATTTTTGTAGTAAATACGATCTGATTCTAAACCCACGACAGGTTTCAAACAAAAGAACACCTCAACAGTAAAGACACAAGATTTTATGTTATAAAATAAATGTGTATATATATACCTACATTAAAGCACATTTATTTTTTAGTCTTTCTACTATTAATTTTTTTCAGTAAATTTATACTTATACTAGGGGACGCCTCACGGTTTCACCCGCGTAGTTTCCGTTCCCGCAGGAATACAGGGATAAAAAGTACACCCAGATATTGTGTAGCTTCCCAACGGTGAAAGAATTTTTGAAATCGGTCCAGTAGTATCGGAGCCTATTCCAGTAGTACCGCGAACCATAACCGTTTTACACGCAAATGAGTTCAAAAGAAAACTAAAACAGTTCTTTGAGTCCAACCCAATATATTCTATCAATGAATTTATGAATATGAAACTGACTGAATCTTCATTCTTGCATGGAACTAACCATCAATAAATTGTTCACTACTGAATCTAATTGTTCTTTATTGTTTGTTTTTTTTTTTTAGATTTAGTCACTTGACATTTTTTTTTTTTTTTTTTTTTTATTATTATTCATTTGACATTATTTAATATTTTGACATAATAGTACTAATTTGACATTTTATAATAATCACTGGACTTTTCTTTTTTTTAATATTAGGCAGTGACATTTTGTTTAATTGTTCCTATTTCATTTTGTAATTTTATATAATTTTGATTAATAATTGTAATTTTGACGTGCCTAGTGTAACATATGTAGTTATAAGGCGAATAAAACATTCTATTCTATTCTATTCAATACAAACAATCAAATCTTTCCACTTTATAATAGTATAGATAGAAAAAACATGTACATTGTACACTCAGTTGCCTGGGAAAGTATGGTTTTCTATATATATCACAGCAGCACAGTTGATTCAATTCATTGTCAATCATAATCATTCAATAGAGAACAGGAACTGAGGGTGCCTGAATGCTCATTCTATTCAGATTAAAATATGCAAGTTTTTTTTTCTTTGGTTTTGACGTCGCGTTTTAGCATTTGCCAGTGTCAAGTATTTATATATTTTCAAGTTTCAAAAGTTAAATAAGTGTCCTCGTAGCTAAAGTTATAGTCAAAGTCCAGTCTTGGTCAAGTACAATCCGTGTCAAGTCCAGTCATGCTTTAGTAAAGTAGTGGTGACTTTACTATAAAGCTTCGATGGAGTTTTGGAAGCAACACGAAAAGTCATGTTTCACCACATTACATCATTTTCCCACACTCGCGCTCGTGATTCGGCACTTTATGAATAAAACACCACCATTTTTATGCATAAACACTCGACAAAACACTAGTTTTGGAAAAAAATACAACTGAGCGACACGACTCTTTCCGCGTTCCCGCCAAAACTCCCCAACGTAAATATGCAAGTTGCTATCTTGCTTCTGCTCTCTGCAACTATAAACTATCTGTGATATAAATATTTTAACCAATCTTGTTCAATATTGAAAAAAGGTAGCAAATATATCAGTTGCATCTACATATGATTGCAATGTTAGTAGTACAAAAAACAAGGAATCTTTTGTCTATGAACTTGTTCGATCCTTATACCACCAGCATAATACCATAATATGGCACCAATTTCATTATTATAATCATCTAGTAACAAATACGCGGGTTTATATATTGGTCAATTGTGATTTCCAGCTAACATATAATTTTGTAGCTCCGATCAAGCTAAGAAACGGAGGTGGCTACTTACCATCCAAAGGCCTGCTTCATACATTTCACATTAAAAAAACACATATTTGTAATTGATTGGATTATACTTACGTTTTCTGGAATACTAGGTAGTTTAGCATCAGGACACTGGCACGTAAAGACACTGTGCCCAGCATTGTATGTCACTTTCAGTGTATGGCCTGCCATAGGAGGCCTGATCCGACATGCTTCCAGGAACGAGGCAAGCTCCCCTTTCTCTGGACTATTTATAAGATTCGCTATGCTAATTAATAACCTGGAATAAAGGTTTTGTTAATTTAAGCAAATATTATGAACATCACAGATAGCTATTGCAAATTGGTCCGCAAAGCACACATTTACAATAATCTGCAGATTCGCAAGACTAGACATTGCTAGATTAAAGGTAATCAGGGCATACCATGTAAATTATTATTCTATTGTGTTAATTGAAATTGTCCATCACATGTTTTTCCCTTATAACATTCGTACGCTAAAATCTTAAACATAAATTCTCTAGAGGAAACAAAAGCATCATTGAACAAAGATAAAACTAAATTCATACTTTAATCACAAATCATCGTATATATTTGTATACTTGAATAGTGACTGACACAGAATCAATACCAGTGTCAAGGTTAGATAACAAAACAAATGATGCATGACTTGTCAGCTTGCATAACGCTCAGCAACTCCCAGCTTACCTTTAACCTTTTATTTGATTGTGATTGTTTGATACTATTGGCTTATGAGTACTCAATATTTTGCTAAAAAGAAGTATCACATGCGAAAAGGAGGCTTAAACATGAGTTTACTAACTCATGACATCTGGTAGGAATGTACATTACGTTAATGTAAAAGTGTTTGATTACTATGCATAAACTACCATCAGCAAAAAGTTTAACAATAAGGACCTAAAGTAGGCTAGAATCGCATTTTTTTTTGCATAGGCAATAATAGCATTTGTTTACGCTTAGCTTCATTTCTTATGCTCAAAATATTTACAAATAAAGGCCTATCTATGTATATCCCCTCAGCCAATATCAACCTTCATCGCAAGAATTGAGAATTTCTGGAAGATTCTATCAACTATCTATCAATTGCAGTAGTATGACGTTTTCATAATATATTTCTTACTTTTTTCCCCCTTTTGCGGGATTTCTCACTTTCCCAATTTTGTTTTAATTATAGTACAACAGAATCGGCTTCAATATGTATAACATTACTCATACTTACTTAAAGAAAATATCATGCCATGGTAGATGTGACAAAAGTACAAGCGCTGTATTTGTTTTTGGATCATATCGGCAGAAACAAAATGTGTACTTTGAGTCCACAGATGTCAAGACAAATGAATAATTTTGAGCAAATGAGCTGAAATAAAAAACACACATTAAAATATAGATGTACTCTGAAAGTTCAATAATTTTATGGACCTTCAAATGAATAATATGATTAGCTTTTTCTACTATATTTTCACCCTCTTAATCTTTGTTGATTCAGAAACCACACTCTGATGTTTAATAGATTTAGATTGGCTCTAGTACATGTTGCAAGGGGAACACAATCATTCCAACTGCACAGGTTGAGAGAGCAAGAAATATCAACCATACTAGCTGCACCCTGCAGTGTTACCAGCTACATGTTTTCGTGATAAAAAGTAGCCTATATGTTAATCCAGGATCTTTGCAACCTCCAACCAATTTTCATCTAAATCCGTTTAGTAGTTAATGCATGAAAGAGTAACAAACATCCATCCATCGAAACTTTCACATTTATATTAGTGGGATAAATGTCAAAGAATTAACTCACTCCTAATATTAAGCTTCTTTTTTTATTCAGCATTTTTCACCAATGCCTTTTATTAATAATTTCAATGGAAGAACTACACTACTTCATTAACAACCTTGGATCTAAAGGAGGGGAAATAAGACATCTCTACTGATGAACACCTCTATCAAGTTTCTAGTCCTGATGAATTTTTTTGACATCCAAGGCTGATTATACAAAATAAAGTAATCATCTCAGTTGCATGGACTATTTATTACATACTTACTTTTCTAAGTGACATGGGAATGTGAATTTCGGTATGTTTTTCAACTCTTCCTCATTTTTATATGAGTCAGGGTATTTTTTTACAATATATGGTTCCTGTGATTGATCTCCTGGTGATACCTCACAGTACAACTCAAATAGATAGCGTACAGTCTCCCTGTAAATATAGAATAGTCACTTTTATGTACAACTTAACAGTTGTAGTATGCCTAAAGAGGACAAAAGGCATCCACATTATGATTTCTAACATTGTCGCCAGTGGTCAGACTCAAACTGCAGGTTCATAAAAATGTAAATGTAATGAGACAAACAAGACACACTTCCGATGCTATGAGAATGTCCATACATGGCTATTGCAGCAGTACCCAGTAATTTGAGAAACAAATCCAGTCCAGGACCTTTCACTTTAACATTTGATTGTAGACATTAATTTTATTTTATTATAACAGGGCTATTGAGAACTTAGGGTATTAATCTCAAGAACTGTTATTATTTTCAGTCCGGGTGGACAATCTACACATATGTAATGGTGATAAGTAGCTAAATAAGCTATTTTAAATTGTTTAGTGCTAGATATTGGCTACAACATTCAGTTATTATGACTATAAAAACATATGCATATTTAAGTTTTTATTTAATCAGGAGAGAATGCAAGATTATAATTACCCTGTCAATGGACATTAGAAAGGTACTTATTCAACATATTTTTTTTATTATTACTATTGAATTTATCATTTTAGTCTGAAATAGCAGGATATGATATCAAACAGACAGTAAAGAAAACTGTTATCGGTTTGTAAAGCACAGTTTTTCGCCAAACGAATCGAAAGGTAAATAAAACAAAAAAGTAACAAAATGGAGCGTTTGAAACTACTACTTGGATAGTGGATAGTGACTCAGTAAGGTTATGTGTGATTGAGCTAAACTCGAATAGAAAATGAGTAAGCATGACATTGAAACCAGCAGTGTTCTTCAATATTTAAGAGTTACCAACCTTATTCTGGAACCCATGTCGCGACGTGGTCACTAGATTTAAAAATGATTACATTTTAATCATTCTTCTGCTGGTGGTAACTTGTACGGATATAGCCTGTTTTATGAACATCACAAGCCATAGAATACTATGTATGGTAAACTGTGTCAATTTCCATAATTTTAAGCATAATTTCCAAGAGAATACAAAATCGATGTGCAGCTAACTCAACAACTTGTAATTTCTGAATCTGACAATCTGTTGTTTGACTTTTTTATTTTTATTCAGCAATGCATTTTTTTCTTGTAATTTTGAAATCGCACATTTTGTATTCTGCCAATTAAAGTAATAGTGGTTTTAAAAAACCTTCTATAGAATTAAGAAAATAACACAAAATATTTATTCTACATTATAATAATATCACTAGCCCGGACTTCTACATTTGACACGGCACTTAAAATTAAATAATTATTATTTTTAAAAGCATACTGAAGAAAGAAATTTACTAAATGCAGTGATATCTTTTTCGCGTTCCCGCCAAATACCATTGTAATAATGCGAAATTGTTGTCTATTTCATTTGTTTTTTTTTTTTCATTATTTATGACATCGCTTTTATACATTCAACCAGTGTCAAGTTTATTATTTCAGAGTGCCTTATAATTATGATGAAATCAAGTAAAATAAGCCTTAGACTAGCCTAGTTCCGATCCGGTCTAATGCACGAGCCAGCGGATCAGAGATCCAGTCTCTGACGGAGGCGATGGGCTCATGAACTTGACCCTTAAGGATGTCTCCGATTGGAACTCAGATTAAAATTGGAACGATGCCAACTTGGTCAAGTTCAATGCCACCAAAACAAGGCATATTTGTTTTCAGCAAAAAAGAAGCTTTTTTTGCTGTCTCCTTCTTTCCGAAATGTATCCGTACCAATAACTGATAATCTCGAGGTGCTTGGAGTGACTCCTCTCGATTACTCATAATTACGGTTTATTTATTGCGTCAAAAGCCCAATTAGACGCAAAATAGCTTAGCATCCTCTTAAGGTGAGACAGTACTTCACACCTGAATATCTACAGAGCTTAAGTATACAAAACACGAGTAAAATCATGCATATCGAGTACGTAGATCGCACCTATGCTCTGCCAAGTACCAACTTGAGGTATTAGAGCCAACAGAGAGACGGGCCAGGGGATTAATTTGACAACGACACTTTACTAGAGTCTCGGCTTCAAAGGCTTGAGTATCGTTGTAGAGTTATGCTAGCTTGTCGTTTTTCTACAGGATATATTCCAGAGAGTGTGCACACACAATTTGTTTCACCCTGCACTTTTCTACTATCGCACAACAAGACAAACGCGAACAAAACGTCCTCCATAAATGGTGGATATTACCCATGTGATTCCACATTTTTTATTTGCACAGCGAGGTTGTAGGACCTTCTGCCGGAATACGTGTTCCCTTTAAGTACAATGTGGGTGTCATCAAATCTATAGAGTAAATAGGTTTAAGTAAGCGTGTTCCATCTTAAGCCACACTACTGCTTAACATCAGGCAGAGTTGGTCAAAAGCGAACCTATTTTGAATAAAAAAAATATTAAAAAAGTTACTGGGGCGGAAGGATGTGTTACTGGTATCCCCTGTCTGTAGTGGGAGGCGATGGGCGCCGGCAACAAGATGCAAGGGGTGCACTTGCACCACCCCCTGTCACAAAAGAAAATATGTCGAAAAAATATTTATTTTTCATTAAATTACTGTTTGAATAAAAACTAAAGGTTGCTGACCAAATTTGTTCATCACTTTGTCAATAAATTGTAGTAAAATTGACAATAGTTCGTAGTGAAATGATGTGTCGATGCAGATGCACCTCCATGAAAGTAATATCGTGGTGGCGCCCATGGGAGCATACTAAAAGGGACGAGACCGGAAGTGTTGGCGGGACGACATCACGACTCACAGCGTCGCTAAATTCCAAACTGGTGATGAGCAGCTGCGTCATCATTGCTAAAAACCACACCCCAACATGGAAACTATGGACAATCCTTTCTTATAAGTCATAATTTGTAAACAAACTACCCCGAGATCTCGACCACCTTGCCCCCTCTTGTTCCCCCAAGTGTTATTGTGACCCCCTGGTTGTTCCTTGCCAAAGCGACGGCCCTGGACACAGCAGGGGTGGGAAGACTTCCTGAATCACCACAGTAGGCCACCAAACTACTTCAACTTTGGCTATAAATGACGGAAGAACGATTTGACAGGATGATAGGATTGCGCAGCTGGAAGAGGAACTGAGTCACGTAAGATGCACATTCTCGGGTTATATAAAGTTAGAGGAAGGACACTATGACCTTAGAATCGGGTCATCTTATGTTGGTACAGAGAGCGTCACTAGCTGTTCCAGAGTGGCATCGGGTTCTGGTCTTTCAAACTGACACCGTTTTGACAATCGCGCGTGTCTCTTCGAGAGTTACTACTACTACTACTACTACTACTACTACTACTACTACTACTAGTGGACTACTTAGTACGAGGCAATCTCGATGTTTTGCACAATTTTAAAGTCGATCAACGAATTAGGTTTATCCTGAAAATTCAGGAAAATAATATGCCGTATACAATTATATTAGACCCGAAAATGTGTATCTTGCCTTACATTTGGGCAAGTCAAAATATAGATATAAATTAAACCTAAAACCAGTGACGTAAATAATAGCAGCGATGCCCAAGCACAGGGCGCAGTTTTTTTTTCGCGTATTTTAAGGGCGTAGTCATAAATGTAGGTCGCACGGATTCCATAAAATACATACCGAGTTCATAATAATAGAGAGTCTAGAAAATAAAGATTTATGGTCCTATGCATCTCAACAACAAAGAAAGCAGCGTTTACGCATATTATGATGCCTTGTATATAAAAATGTTGAATGTGTGGACGCACCTACCTAAGTTATGAATCAGAAAGATTTTAGAGCATAATATATTAATGAGCAAAAACATTTAGGCTTTGTCTGTAATTTACATTTATTTCGTGATCATATCCGAACTCGGGCACTTGAGAGTTTTGATATGAAATACTGTGCTGCAGCAGTAGGTATGGTACAAGGAAAATATAAAAGTAATAAAACTCAATTATTTTGTAAATCACATAATAATAAAAAGCAATTCAACCACAAACATACATTTAGCTACCTACTTAAAACTCATTAAAAAAAACCTATACAGAGAAGTATACATACCTAATTAGCTACTTATTGTATTTATTTTGTTAAAATTTACTTATAAATTAGAAGAAATAGGAACTCGATAACATAACAAACAACCTTTAGGTATATTACCTACTGTCGTTTTATTTATTGTCGTTTTATTTTATTTATTACCTTTATAAATTTATACCCTATCAACTTATACATTTAAAAAATAAAACTCGCCAAAACACGAGTCTGCCTTTAGGGTTCCGTGCACACAAATATTATGAAACGAAAAAGAGAAACACAAACCTCGTCAAAAAATTCTGATACTACAGAAAAACTTTCTTAAATATAAATATAATAACCTAATTTCTGTGAATTCAATTCACATTTAACAGTTGGACCAAGCTGAAAGGAGTTCATTACCATATAAAAAACCTATACCTAAAAACCGACGTGAGTCCAAGGTATATTTATTTAATGACAGACCCGTACCTACTTATAAAAGCTTTCATTAAAATGTTGACTTACATGGTAAAAAATATGAAAAGCCGTCTTATAGAATTTACATGAATGATCCGAATCTAATAACACGAAATTTTTATTAGAGCAATGATATCAACACATTTTGGTCTCTGAATGAGAAATATCACATTTATCACAAAACTTTAACGAGTAGTAATTGACTGATTAAAGGTCAGCAAGAGCCTACAAAATTGTTCTTTTCAAATATAAGGCCTGAGTTATCATTTGTTATTTCGCTACCATATAGCTAAGAATATTTTTGAGTACTAGTATATCATTGTAGTACTTGTATACTACAGTAAAAGACTAGTTGACAACGTCTTAAAAATTGTCTAATACTATACCGTGATACTGATTTACCTCAAAACGTGTGTTTTTTAATAATTAGCAAATTTACATCACGCATTTTACAACTTCAAAAACCAATGACCGATGAATTTTAACCGAGAAAACGTTTAGAATTTTTATGGCGTTTATGTAACAAATCTTATCTAGTAAATTACAAAATCAGCAATAACGTTTTGTATAGTATGAAGTCACTTTTTTGGTGTTTACGGTCATATGACTGGATGTCTAATTTTGCTTAATTTACAACTTTTTTATAATAATGATTTTGCATATCTTGATTAATCATTAGAACACTCTTAATTAATCCACTGTATTCCTAACGCCTATCATATAATTATTTGAAGATAGTGCATAATTATTATAATTATACGCGAAGTACATTTACACTATTGTTATGGTAATAATGGAAAGTGGTATTTTAATTTTACAATGTCATGAAAACGGTAACTTTGTCTTAACAACAATTAATTATTGTTACATCATTAGTAAAATGGAATATAACTCCTTGAGAAACCTGAATCAAAACCAAACTTCTTAACTTCTTTCATTTTGTAACAATTAATTTAAAGTGTCAGGTTCTTTTTCGAGAATCCTGAAGTCTATAGTAAGTAGTTAAAGCGTGTTTTGCCATTTAATGGCATGTATTAGTTAGTAAAATACGTTCAAAAATATTGAGCTGTTTCATAAGATAAGATTACAGTCATCAAAAAGTGATAGCGAAGTTTACCTAGGTAATTAGGTATTCCATTAATCACTACAGAAGAATACTTCTCTTTGATATGTAAAAGTGGCACAAAGCGTTTTCCATTTTGCAAGTGTAAGATATATTATAATAGACAATATTATATTGGAACATAGATATGGTAATTGCAATGTGCAATATCTGTAAGTATTACCTAACATCATAATACTTGTACTTGTACTTGTTGTAAAGATTGACTTTCAATACCACTTACAAACAAGAGTCATTGAAGTAAGTCTAGGCTTATGCACACGTACCCATTTTTTTGTTACTAAAACTATATAGAGATAAGTTATATAAATATCAGATCCAACATCATTTTGTAAGAAAGTACTTAAATATTATAATCACTGGAATATGCTCGAACACTATTGACAACAAATAGTAACATTGAAGGTCAGTTATACAACCACAATGTATTACAACAGCTCATATTTTTTATTCTATTAATACTATAAATGTTAGAAAATTGGTACGGCAGCATTCACTTTTTACAGGACTGCCCAAAAGAAGGAGTAGGTATATTGTTTTAAGAGTTCATGTATTTATGTGAGTTTCTTTATTTCACTATAACTTTTAAATTCCTAAACTGATTTGTATGTATGGGGTATATTAGAATCGTTACAATATCATTCCGACTGACATTGACTATGTTTTTTTTAATCGTTTACATGAGCATTTTTTTTTTAATTTTCTTGATTAATTAAGCTTGTTTTCAAGAGTAATCTTGTTTTATTTTAATTAGATTTTATTGTCTGTACTACAAAGAGCAATATTTGCTATGGGCATGTAATTGAATATAGATTTACAATAAATGATTTTGTAGTAGGTATACATAAAAATCTGGTCATGTAATGAAATTTGTAATTATAATAATGTAATAACAAATAAATAACAACAACCTACATTTTCTCTAAAGAAAACCTAGGTCGGGAGGGGATATAATTTTTTTAATGATCTTAAGATAATTATTATTTACAATACAAGACGTATACATGGGTAAAGATCAAGTTGCAATGGCAACGGTTACATTTTCTTACAATACGAAGCTCACATCTACTAAGATTAAAATTTTACCACAAAGAGGATGTATATTTTTAGTAAGTACATTGCAATATAAACTCAAGAGCGCCAACTCTCAAATACTGAGAATAAGTAGAGTTATCAGTTATAGACGCATTCAAAAGATTCTCAAAGTAATGAGTGTACATTTTTATTCAAATCGTAAAATTTTACGCTAAGAGTAAGTACCTATTTAACACTCACAGTGAGGTTACCTGAGATCAGTTTTATGTCGTGATCTCAGGTGATTGCGATAATACACATGGAAGGATTGCTGACACGTCGATAGAAGAAGCTTGAGAAGGAAATTGCTTAGGTATCGTGAACTCTCAAATCATTCATATCTTCCAGCATGTACACCATGTCGGTCGGCTGCTCGTAGCGAATTACTGCCATGTAACCTAAAAAACAAAGAATCAAAATCAAAAAATGTTTGGTTGGATATAATTATGTATAAATAAATAGATTTGTAAGACCGACTATAGTTTTAACTACTTGAGAGCTAATAGTCTCTCTGAGAATCTGCCACGCTGGCGTGTTTCTCTTGCAACTACACCATTTGATTTCTAGATCTACATCATAGCGAGATCTGAAGAAGAGAACCTCCCAGGCGCTTTATAGGGGAAAGGTAAGTGCTAGGACCCTTTTTTAACATTATTAGAAAGAAAGAAAGAAAACATTTATTTATATTAGTAGTGATATGAAGCGAAGTATCTATTGCATACGTTTATGTGGGCATAATATAAAAATTGGTAAAATTAAAGTAGGTATACAATCGTGAGAAGTACCTATGTTTCCTTACATGTGAAATAAAAAAATCATGCGATAAATAAAATAAGTACCTACCTACAGCGTGTACAATAAAATTAGAGAATAATATTAGCATTTTTATTTTCACCTGTTTCAACAGCAATCAACATGCTTAATTTAGTTATACCTAATGCTTAATGCTAATACGAGATCTTAACCATGTTAAGTGACTACGTTATACTGAAATTTTATTAGGCTGTTGTTTCAATGTTGCATTTGATTATAATCCACAATCTCATCTCAACTTTATTTCAATTAAATTTCGATTTCGCTTTATTTTTAACATTTGGAGAAAAATAAGACATTATAGCCAAATATTTCATGGAAATAAATGGTTTATTACTAAAGGCCTAATAAAGATAAAGTTAGCCTTTTACATCATATTATCTGAACTCAAATTATAGGAGATAATTTAAAATTAAGATAACGCAATCACACAATCCATACAGTGCGGTCGGTGTAGAACGCTATGTGCGATGTGCAAGAACCTACTATAAAGTAATTTTACATTCAATTTTTTTAATTTGATATAGGTCTACGTTTAGTCACTAGCTCGCCTAATGGAGTTTTGTTTTACTTGAATTCTAATGAATTATTTTTTGTCTAAAATTTAGTTACCTAAATCGTTAAGATTTACTAATAACAGTTTAGGGCTAGCCTCTCTGCTTTATTCACAAAGTCTGCTAAGGAATCAGATAAGACATTGCAATTTTTCCAGCTGCTCATGGCGCCCAGATTTCTGCTGTATTATAATGACAGACCCCAAAACTACAAACTGTTGAAATCCTATATAGGATATACATAAGTGGATAATCCTGTCCAAACTTCAGTGTGGTGCTAACGTCCAACATTATTATGTTTCTGACGATCTTTATATTAATGTGTACAAAGCTTTATTGTGATACAATTAAGAAATAAGTAGCTCCTTAGATGCGCTAAAATTTGTCTTATAAAATCCCTACTTACACGGATAAGAAATAGCAAATTTTGTTTGCGAGGTCATGATATGAGAGAAATATATATTTTTACATAAATATAATATAACGTCTACGATGGTACAGAACCCTCTCGATACGAGAGTTCATTTTGCACTTGACTGATTTTTTTAAGTGTTATCCTTGTATGCTAACAAAACTAGTATAACTTTTAGATAGTGTCAAATGAAAATTAGAGTACATGTTAATTAAATATATTTATCCGACTACCTAAAAAGGAGCGTAATGTTTTATATCAATAAAGAATGTGTACAGTAAGAAAATAGTTTTAAGATTTGGGGGTTGTTGTGAGCTGACTGATTTACAAGTATGAAATTATTTATGTTTACAGTAATTAGTTATCAGAGGTGAAAGAAAAATAAAAAGAAACAAATGATTAAAATGCTGTACTATAAAACTTATATGTACCTACCTATGCTATAATTATAATGATTACTATCCTACTCTTTTACCACGTTAATTTTTTTAATGCTTATTTTAAAATAAGCAATGAGGAAACTATAATTAAAACACCAGTAACAACAAACTCAATTTATTTTATGACGTCTACAACTTGAAATTTTACATAATGGAAATAATATTAACAACAAACAAACTGTGTATAACAACAAATAATTTAGCGAAAGTAGAGACACATGTAGGTATACCTCATAATTTTAAATTTTAAATCATCTGTTTCATCAAAAATCATCTATCTTATTCATATATTGTTGAAGGTTAATGACGAATGATTTTTATTTTAGTAATTTAATCAGTCTATCTAAACAAAAGTTTTTCATAATGATGGGTACAATACACTCGCTTCGGCTCAATATTACCGTTCAGCGTAATTCTGTACAATATTAATACTAAGTACGTATAATTATGTATCAAAATTCATAACTTTGACATAGTAAAATGACGTAACCATTGTTAAATCCATTAGAATCAATGGCTTAAGCCCAGAAAACAACGCATCAATATCTCACTTGCACAACTCGTACCTACTTTAATACTCGTAACTGCCGTGTTTTTATTTATTTACAAAATTAGAAATAGCAATGAGTATTCTTGTTCTTCTGCTGAGATTAAATAACATCAAAATGGTTCAGAAAACATATCATCATGAAGGGGCTTCTAAACGGGCAATGTTTTGCTGCAATATTGGCAATAATAGCCTGGCTATGAATAAACATCTTCAATGCAGTCTGTGGCAACTGCCCATATTATATATGCATTTTCTAGTCGGGCTATATAATCGGTCAACAATGTCTGACGAAATTTAACTTGGTGCAGTGGCTTATATTGTTTTAAAAGAAAAAAATAAATATAAAAATATTGTGGATGCGACTTCACCTTAAACTTTAGATACCTAATTTGAGAGCAGCAGGTTGGGTAGTATTGCAGTATTTTCGTTCCCTCGGCGATTGTCCGGCAACCTATTTAAAATGCAACGGTCATACCACGAATGGCTATATGGCCGAGACATACTAAAAAATATTTTGCAATGTTGCAGTCTGGCAATGTTGACAGCCACTGTGTTGCAGCCACGAATTATATAACTACCTACTTATTACACGTTTAGAAGCACCTTAATACAAAATGGTTCTAGGTACTTGTAGGTACGTAGTTACTACAGATTTTAAAAAAGTAACACAATATTGCAGTGATAATATTAGTAAGGATGGTTTCAGTAATTTTATTAATTATCTAACAAAGACATACAACTCATTGGTATTATGTAATATGAAAAAGCCAATGAAATATGTGCACAAGGCGAGGTTGCGTCAAGTTCTGGGCTTCTATAAATAGGTACAAAATTCATAAATAAGTACGTATCAATTCTTATATTTAATTTAATTTAATTTATTTAAGTACAACGAAAGGATAAAAAAATAATACTCCACTTTGGTACGAATACTTATTCGGAATACTAGTAAAACTAAAATACTATGAGTTCGTAAAAAACTATAGCCAAAGAGTTTGCATATAAATAATGGCATTCGTAGGCCTTCAGTAAAAACATTTAAGTACTGTACAAATAATAATTATATTCCCGAAAATATCTGTTTTTGCATTCGAGTCGTATTCATTAAAAAGAAATTGGGTATTATAGTAAGAACCCATAAGCACGTAGCTATGTACCTAAGCATCTCAACATTGAAGCGAGTATCGTACAAAATGATGTCTTGGTGCCGGCAATGAGCCGGAAGATTACATAGATCGATACCCAGGAATTATTTATCATCTAAGCTTAATTCATTTTCAACATTAGAAAAGTGCGCACATAGTTATTTCTCGAAACTGGTGTATTCTACAAAAAATAATAAATCATAATTAGTGCCGGACGAGTTATTTTTTCGTTAGGTACAGGTTTTTAATGTTCTTCACGCAGTGGTTTCTTGGATCCTTTATTGAAGGTGGCTTTATGCCTTTGGCGTGCCCAATGCCCATACATCGAAAAACAAAATGGTTTTTTTTTGGCAAAACGGAAGGGAACCCTTTGAAGAGTTTTGGCGGGAACTTGGAAACATTTGATGTCGCTGCAGTGTATGACCTTCCAAAAACTTGTTTTTTATGGAATGTTTATATATAGGGATATTTGTAATCAGTCAGCATCCTTTTAATGGCATGTTCAGTACATTCAATCTAACAACTTTTGGTCTTCTTCTGTAGATAATTCGTATTTTTTTTCTTCCATACATACAATGTTAAAAATATATATTTGACCGGTCTAAAACTGAACACCTAAACCAGACCGTTTTCGTTATGACGTACATTCGACTGTGATTCAGACTTATTCCATTCGATTTTTCATCAAACAACTAATACTTGACTTTAAACTCGAACTAAACGGTTCGATTCTATCTTAAGTCCGGTTTGACCGGTAAATAAAGACATTTTGCTGCGCGTGCGGGTGTTTTCTGATTGAATACAATCAGGGAATCTTCAAGTCACGCGAATCGCTTTCTTCGAGGGAAGCGTACTCCATCGTTCACTACATTCAGGAGAGATGGCTGACAAACGCAAGCAAGTGTATTTGTATTTAAAAAAATGGTGAAATGCTTAATAAGTGCTTAATAATAAAACAGCAAATGCAAATGCGTCATGTTTGGCTGTTTGCTTAACAGCCAAAAATGACTCAAAAAAAACTGGCACAATGATTAATTAGTAACTACATAATACCATAAAGGGTTAAAATGATTGAACTATGAACTACTAAAATATTATACTTATTTAAACCACTGGTATTGAGTTTAAAATCCATTCACTTATGGCAGTATGGCTTTACAACTTTAGCCAACCGAATGACTAAACAAAATTAAAAAAAAAACATATTTTTTTTAATTTTACAAATGTTAAAATTTTTCAAAATTTTATGTCATTCGACGAGTGTGGGAAAGTGATATAATGTGGATTTTTGTGTTGCTTCCAATAGTCCATCGAAGCTTATAGTAAAGTTGCCACTACTTTATTAAACCATGACTGGATTTGACTGACACGGACTGGACTTGACCAAGACAGGACTTAGACTACTTATTTAACATAAGAAACTTGAAAATTTTAATATCAAAACACTTGACACTGGCAAATACACAAAATGCGACGCCAAAATCAAATAAAAAAAGTTTGACCTATAAAAAATAATAGAAGACTTAACGACTCTTTGGTAATGTGAATAACTTCCTGGTTTCGTTCGTTTTTCAAATGGGACTAAGAAATAAATAAAAAAAAAGAATCGCTGAGACGCTGACATCAACATCAGTCTATCGATAGATATCTTTTTTTCTATTTTTCTTTTACATGGTCATGTCGGTCATGTTACAGACGGGACTCGCAAGACATTTATTTCTGAGTAATTTTGGTATTTAGTAGAAAATAATGTGATTTCTTAATATTAGGGTACCGCTATCTAAAAGTGAAGTCTAGTTAGCGTCGTCGGCAAAGTTCGTTGTGGTCTAGAAATTAATTTGGCCTATCTTATGGAAAGATTCATAAGCTTGTATAACAATTCTAGAACTAACTTGCCGCTTTTCACTAGGTATTTCTTATTCTGCGGCTTCGTTATCTTTACCTTTAGAAGCTCCAGCTGACTGGCTTCTCTTCTTGAGAATGAGTTGACCGATCACATGAAGAAAGCAGCAGATAAGAGAACCATAGCCAAACCAGCGGAAAGTGTTCCATCCTCCATATGTTTCATATAGCCGTCCACCTATAAAGCTGCCTAGTGATGTGCCCACTCCTTCAAAAACTGCACCAACTAAACCCTGGAAAATGACAGTGTCACACTTAGAAAAAGTCTTGTTAGATAATAAACATGACTTTAGTGCAGTTAGTGGTAAAATAGTCTCATTTTGTTAATTATGGGAAAGTATTGTGTCTTCGTCTTTGGGTTTTCTTTTGTTTTTGTTTCAAATGATTTGTTTTGTGTGGCTGCAGCATGACTCATACTGGGATATAAGTTGCATACATGTCAGTCTAGCTGACAAACATTGGACAAGGGTTTGTCATGTTTTGTTGCTGTGGATAGCCCTGGGTGGCTAATACACTACTATTTTGCTAGGTTTTGTTCGCTGTTCTAAAAAACATGATCCTACCTGTACAGTAGTTTCTGTGCCGGGTGGTGAAACAATATTGGCATAAGAGGTCATCGTTGGGTAGAACATGCCGAAAGTGATTCCTTGAAGCATTTCTATGGGGAGTATCCACCATGGGTTAGTCAGAAAAGAGTATAGAATGAATCGCACACCAAATGCAAATAAAACTATACTCATGATGTTAGCATGTCCAACCTTGCGAAGTAGATGCCCTGTAACCAAATATAAGTTAACATAATAAACTTATCATCAGTTTCACATCATAATCTCAACCTTAGGACGTCCACGGTTGGACATAGGCCTCCACCATAGTCTTCCATAAATACGGTATAAACTTATAGATACATATTTTATCTTCTAGTATAATATGATTTGAAGTTTACTAATTATAAACAATCAGTTTGTACAAAATTATAAATCTTTGCAGAAATCTACATGTATTAAAGATGCAGTATAACAACTTATAAATACATCTTAGATTAATACTGCCTGCACTGTTTACAAATTTATAAAAACAACCTTATTTAAGAGCCGCATCCGAAGAAGGAAATGTGTCCAGAATGCTGGCAGCGTTGGATGGCTATGACAAACTGTTGTTTGAGGTTTTGCTAAGTTTCTTTGTGCAAGAGTTTGTGGCAAATTGCACTGCTAGAAAACTGCTTTCACTGCTTTATCTCTTTAGACAAAAGTGTCAGGTTTTTTTACACTTTAGTTACTCTACATAATTATTGTTGTTTAATGTTTTTGTAGAATGCAATTATGGAAACTTGTAACACTAAAAATTATACATACCAGATATAAACAAAAAAGGTATCTCTCCACAGAAAGTCTGTATAGCACTGACAAGTCCTTGCAAGGTCTTCACGTAGTCAGAACCCTCACAACTGAGCTGAGATACATCTTCAATCAGCCAAAACAAAAATTGCCATAGCAAGCCAGTGCATAAGCCCACTGCAATGGTCCATAACAAAAATAAGAATGTAGGTAACGATGATAAAAGTGTGCCGACATCTGCTAGTATTGTCACGGACATTTTTGTTGACTCAATCTGAAAAAAAAGGAACTATTTATAAATTTTCCGTATGATTTGAGTTTCTAGAATATTCTTCCGATGTTGTTTTCAGTTTTGTTTATTTTATTATTCTCGGTGTGGCTTTTTTCTTTATTTTTAAAGGCATCATTGAATTCAATTAATGATATATATAAAAAATTGTAAGCAAATAGCTGTTCAAAGTAGAAATTTATGAAATAGAATAAGTTATTATAACTTGATCTGTTACAATAGGCACGTCGTAATTACTATTTTATTACTAAAATTACATGAAATTTAAAAAATACAAATAAACCAATAATACTATTATTGTTTGTAGGTCACAAAGACAAAATATATGAACTATAATTTAACTTTATGGGGTTGTAATGTAAAATACAAGTTGTTTAGTTGCAAGTCCAAAGCTTAACTGTTTTTTTAAATGAAGGGCAAAAAAATAACTGGCGGTTGTTTGACGTTCGCTACAACGTACCTTTGTGGGGTTTATATGGTGACTAGCTGCGCACCGCGGTGATATCCGCTTCATGTTTGCGGGACAAAAATTAGCCTATGTGTTTTAATCCAGGGTCTCTGCTACCTCCATACCAAATTTCATCCAAATCCGTTCATTAGTTTTTGCGTGAAAGAGTAACAAACAAAAGTATTTTGTAGAAGTTCACTACAATTTATCACAAAATTTCATTGCCTCGTTCTTGAGGCTCAATTAAATGTTTAGATTATTTGTAAGTTTGATTACTTTTTAGAACACATAAATGATGTTTACCTATTGATTATTTTTCACTAAAATCTCATTAGACTTGCCTTATTCCATGCACAATTTCTGATATTTATAATATTTTTTGTTGCACTAGCCAATATTCCTAGTTATCTTCCTTAAATAAACCTGACCCTTTATTTTTTAACGTGAAATGTAAAATTTACCTCATTGCACTCAAATTGAAGTGCTGATTGCAAACCACTAATTGTGGTCATGGTTTTATTATGTTTTCATGCGGAATAATATTGTTCTGTCAAAGATATGTGAACGTGACTGACCTTGAGGAAGCTTGAGACGATCACGTCACCGGTCATGAAAACGAACATTAGCACGAAAGCAACGGTGTAGTCCTTGACAGCGCCGCTGCTAAACACGTCTATGAGAGTTCCTGTGAGTAAGGAGAATATTCCCCATCCCACTGATCCCCATAGACGTTGCTTGCCATAAAGAGAAACTTTGGTTCCTGAAAGCGTGCAACGATTGTAGGTATTACTCAGCTATTTGAAACATCATACATTTGTGTGCGATGGTAGTCACTGCAATGGTACATTTTCTTGTGATACACCAGATTGCTATAATTATTCCATTCCAGACTTAGTGTGCTTTACCATCTTTGACCACACCTTCACTTAACATCAGGCGAGCTGTGGTCAAACACCTAGCCTGTCAAACATTAAAAAAAATAAAAAAATATTATAAGACTTAGTTTCTGGCTGAGTTATTATTAGACACTACTATTAAATATTATAATAATTATACAAATATGCTAGTACTTTTTTATTTTCTACTTACCTAGTAAATTGAAGCAGATTGCATCAGCGAATGTCACCACTACGGCTTGTCCAATCCAGCTGATAATCATCATCATAAAGAACAGCCAGAATTGTCTAGTGTACTGCGAAGTTTCTTCTGTCGTGCTCTCCATCGCTCCAACGAAAATCTCATTGACCTGTTAATTGGTACATAATTAAATATACCTACTTAAAATATGTATTTTGTATGTAATGCTCGTTTTTTTACTCAACTACTTGTTTATAATAAATCACAATGGGAGTTAAATTCAAACGGTAGCAGTCTACTAAAAGCTCTGTTGAAATTCGTTTAGTTTAACAAGTAGGAGTTGTAGAACTCCTTATGATTACCCCGTTACGAGGCATCATACGGAGTTGTCAAATAATATTTGAAACTTTATAGTATGTAAAAAAATTCGAAAAAAATCATGTCCCACCTAGACTCGGAAGCACAACCCAAATTTAATAACCCTGTATATTTCCAAGCGCTCAGGTTTAGATATCGGTATTTAATATTAATGTAGGTAGGTAGGTAGGTACTAATACATATTTCATTGAAGTGACGCTTTTCAAGCTAAGGTCGTAAAGTAAATGGGTAAAAAGAAAAAAAAACTAAGACTGTTATAAACTTACCAGTTCATTATCACAGCTGATTTCACACGATGTTTGAAAAAGTTCAGTCTCTTCTTGGTTCTTTGTATTTGACACACAGTAAGGATAGCGGATTTGACCTGTTGAAGAAATTAAAAAAAAATGTTGTTAATTGACATTATTAAACGTCTCAGAAATAATTTTGTTTTAACGCGAAAAAAGCTCTCTTTATAAACGAACGCTATTTCAGTTCTGCGATTTGGTTTTAGCCGCAGTATCCCTAAAACTGGTGCATGCAAATACACCTACTCGTCAGAAAACTTGCTGTTTTTTAGTTATATTTCTTTCCATCCTTAGGTTGTCTGGAAGAAATTACTTTAGGCGATACCTACGGCCGCCGTTATACGCCATATAGTTAATAATAATAATAATAATAATAATTTATTTCAGGTTACTAAGACCCATAATTATTTAACTAAATACAAAAAAATAATAATTCAATCAGTAATAATAGTTAATAATCAAACTTAAAATGTAGTCTTCGTCCGTCAATTATCATAATGAGTCAAAGCACATGTGCAGTTGAGCGGCATGCGTGATTATGGGGCAGTCGAGTCGGGCGGCCACTGCACACTGTACACATTAATAATCTATGTTTTGTATTTGTATGCTGTAATGTAGGTTTATTATGTTGTTTGGTTTATGATAAAGTTGTACCTATTCTATTCTATAACCTGGAAAAAACATAATAAGCATATTGAGTGATAGTTCATTATGAGTAATAGAATAGTCAGTACCTTACCGTCTGGCAAAATTATATTTTTAAGCCGCAGAAAGACGCAGTTGTGTTCCGTTTGAGCAGTGGACAATAGCACTGCTCCGGTGAAAGAAAGATTGCTCGGAAACTGCCCTCCAGATTCAGTCTGCGGCTGGCAAGAAACTGCTTCGTCTGCCTTCCATCCTTCACAAATTTCCATAATTTTCCATGGCTGCGATTTGTCAAGCTCGCAAGAAACCTACAAAAAAGATCTCGGTTATGACAAAAGCAAAATACACCAGTCATGTTATACGTAGGTAATACATGAAAATTAACATTGGCTTATTATTTACTGTAATTTACGCAAAGCAAAAAATGATAATTAGGTACGCAGAGCAAAAAAAAAAAAAAATGCTCGCGGAAACGGATGCGATAGAAAAACATCGCAATTTTCAACCGGGAAGCTGATTGAGGTCGTCGAGAAGTCCGGCCATAGTCCGGTCAAGTAAAAGAAGAAACAAAGAAAACATTTTTTTTTATAAGACTATAATACCAACGAAAAAAAACCACAAACAACACATAAACATAAATTAAACACACATTTTAAACGTCAGTAAGAGGATTACCGCTGTGGTGTCTAAAAAGGTTAGTGCTCAGCAATTGTGCAGGGGATTTTTTTATTGCCATTTAATAACATTTTTATAATTTATATTTGGCATGTGTTATTATTTTGATGGAATCATGGTTAATGTAACTTTGGTATTATTAATAAAATATTTTGTATTTGCAACTGCTCGTATCGCAGTGTAGTTTCGGAAAAGTGATGATACAGCCAGTTTAGTTTATCTTGTGACAACCAAACGTCCCGATGACTCGTAAATTTGGTGTTATCTTGATAAAATATTGTGTTGTATGACCAAAATTAAGGTAAAAGATGAAGGAAGGTATAACGACACTCACATCGTTCGGACTCCACGGCTAATTTTAAGGCAAATAAATAAATATCGTAGAACATTACACACAGCGCCATCAGACCACAAACTAAGCAAAGCTTGTACTATGGAAGTCAGTTAACTGATAGAATACTTAAATACTTTTTTTTTTGTAAATACATACTTATAATACCTACAAAACATTCAGACACAGAACAAACCCACGCCCTACAGCTCTCGAAGTAAACATACTACCAATGAACCAACAAGTCTGTAGTAAAACTATACTCGGTGGTAGATCTCCTTAGCAGGAGGCCGTCTAGGTAGGTACCACCGCAGTACCAGATATTCTGCCGCCAAGCAGTAGTGTGCAAACATTACTGTGTTCCGGTTTGAAGGGTACTGCAGCTAGCGAAATTACAGGGCTGTTGAGACTAACCATCTAGTCTCAAAGTAATGAGTGCCAAAGCAGCGATACCCTGGACGTTGTTTTGTTACTCAAAGTTCTGTGTATCGCTGCAATGGTCATGGACAGGCGTTATCTCGTAACATCAGGAGAGCGCCTTGATCGTCTCATTACTTTTACATAAAAAAAAAAAAAAAAAAATATAAGTAAGTATTTTATGCGCGATTAATTCCTTGTGACAAAAATTTAAAATCAACAAATGACGGTCATGCTAGTGTAATACTTTGTTGTAGGTACTACCTCACAACTGTTGGCGTGTAAGGATACATTAGATAGCATCTCCAATTGAGTAACATTAGCACAAGTGCGGTAGTTGAGCATGTGGTCGACACACGTCATATTGACGTATTCACCACCAAGCGCCTCGGTCAACTGTGCATTGACACAGTGCATTTTACAAGGCTCATTTATGTCGATATAGTCGTCTCCGGTCCGACATCCCGGTGTGTATTCGGAATCTGGAATAAATAAAAAAAATCTTATCAGCAACTAGCTGCGCCACGCGGTGTGATCGCTACATTTTAATACAATACAATTTATATATTTTATTTATAGTTTTAAATGAAGCAATTGTGGGGAGGGCACTGAAGCTGAAATACAGGTGTTTTAACCTAGTTCAGCGGAAGAAACTCGATCTATTTTTGTAAACAATAGTGTTAATAGTTAAGCAGTATGTATTATATATATATTTTTTAGTGCAATAAATTATTATTATTATTCCAGTTATTTATTTCTTTTCTTAATTTTTAAATTTTTTTACATTACATATATATAAAAAACACATAAATAATATAAAAAAACTTAAAAACTAGGGTGCCGCCGGCAGCGGGGCAGGGCTCAAGCTGCCGGTGGTTAGGGCTGCAGAGTGAGGAACCTCCTCACAATGCGCGCCGTGTCAAGGATCACTGCCTTTTGAAGCTGACCCTTGACCCAACCGTCTAGCGAGAGTCTCTTGAGATGTTGGTCGAGACTCTTCGCTATAAGACCGTTTACCGTGACAACTATCGGGACAATGATCGTCGAATCAACATCCCACATGGCGGTTATCTCGTGAGCCAAGTCAAGGTACTTGCTGAGCTTGTCCTTCTCGGCCTTCACGAGATTCTCGTCATGTGGGATGGTGATGTCAACGAGCACTGCCCGGCGTTGGGCTCGGTCGACCACCACGATATCAGGCTTATTGGCGACAATAGTCCTGTCCGTGATGATAGACCGGTCCCAATAGAGCAAAGCACGACCATTTTCGAGAACTGGCGCTGGTGCGTACTTATAGTACGGCACCTCAGACTCGACAAGGCCGTATTGAAGAGCAAGCTGCTGATGGATGATCCTGGCTACTTGGTTGTGCCTGTGCAAATACTCGCCGTTAGCAAGATGCGAACAACCGGAAATAATATGTCGGAGCGATTCTCCGGGACGGTGGCATGCCCGACAGATGTCGACCGTACCGTCCTTCATGATATATTTCCGATAATTGTTCGTCTTGATAACTTCGTCCGCAATCGCACAGGCAAAACCCTCAGTTTCCCCAAAGAGGTCTCCGAAACGTAGCCAGTTCACCGACGCGAGCATGTCCACATCGGGGCCCGTTAGGACCCGATAGAACCGCCCGTGCAGCTGCTTGCTCTTCCATACTTCCTTGCGGTCTTCGGTGCTGAGCACCGATGGTTTGCGCCAGTTCTCGTTCGCTAAGGAGAGCGGCGTGAGGCCCTTGTCAACTGCCACAACATCTCGATGCATCCCGCACTCGTTGTCGCGGAAATAATCCCTGAGACTGCACACTTCACGATTATGGAGGTTCTTGGTGCTTAAGAAGCCACGACCCCCCAATTTTCGTGGAATGTACAGTCTCATAACAGACGAGCGTGGGTGTAGCATGCGATGAGTTGTGAGCTGTTGACGGACTCTTCTATCCAGGGCGTCCAGCTCAGTCTGAGTCCACCTCAGTATGCCAAAGGAGTATATCAGTAGAGGCATCACCCAACCGTTGAAGGCACGCACCTTATTGCCACCAGACAAAAAACTATTAAGTACTTTTGTCAGGCGACAAAAGAAGCGTTCCTTCACCGATCGCTTGATGTCCACTACCGCTATACCCAACGACTCTGACATACCGAGGTACTTGTAAGTCTCGGCCTCGGAGAGAGATCTGAAAGTCATTGTCTCGGAAAGCTGTAAATCTGGACAATTTACAACTTCCCCTCGCTGTACGTGCATGACCGCACACTTGTCTACCCCAAACTCCATCTTGATGGCATTGCTAAAAACCTGTGTAGTTTTTAACAATTCCATCAAGTCTGGACGTTTTGGTGCAAACAGCTTGAGGTCATCCATATACAGCAGATGAGAAATGACTTCACCACCTCTCCGAAGCCGATGGCCTAGCCCTGACTCCTTCAGCAAAGTGCTGAGAGGATTCAGTGCTAGACAAAACCACAATGGACTCAGACTGTCACCCTGGAAAATGCCTCGCTCGATCCTAATCAAGTCCTGCGGCTCAGAAGAGCCATCTCCACTACCTGGTTGACGAAGGACTGTGGTCCATTGCCTCATACATGCGCCTAAGAAAGATTTTAGAGTTGTATCAATTTTATATAACTCTAAAACTCTCTCTAGCCATGAATGAGGCACTGAGTCATAGGCCTTCTTATAGTCAATCCAGGCAGTGGAAAGGGCTCCCTTGTTCCGCCGAACTTGCTGGCTAATGGTCATGTCGATGAGGAGAAGCTCCTTAGTACCACGGGACCCTACCCTACATCCATTTTGAGCAGGAGCCAAAACGTTATTTGCGACAACATGCGCGTTAATTTTTGTTCTCAAAATGGACGTAAGGAGCTTGTAGATGGTAGGCAAGCACGTGATGGGTCTATAATTTTTTGCTTCTGTGGTACTACCGGTCTTATGGAGCAGGAAGGTGACACCAGTGGTCATAAAACAGGGAAGGGAACCAAGCTCGAGGGCTTCTTGGAATTGTGTCGCTAAGCGGTCATGTGAGCAACGAATCCACTTAATCCAAAAGTTGTGCAATCCGTCCGGCCCAGGACTTTTCCAGTTCTGTGCCGTACGAATCGCACAACTAACGTCTACGGGGTCTATTAAAACAGACCCCATGGATTCGATAGACTCACATTCCCGCTCGACAACACGCATCCAATCACCCTCGGTGTGCTCGACAGGCAGCGACCAGATACCACGCCAGAATTCAGTCATGACGCTAGTATCCGGTAGCTGCCTGTCACTCACACGTTGGCCGGTTCCTTCCCAATCTCGATACACCTTCCTTTGGTCACTTTGAAAGACGCGATTTTGCCAATATCTATCCGCACGCTCTCTATAGCGGCGAATACGGTTTGCCCACGCATAGACTTTCTGCTTCAGATAGTCAATGCGTTCCGTGACACTGGCTAGATAGTGCTGGGGCCTAATACCCGTTCCAGCAAAAGCCTGTGTCACAAAACGCATGACTCGGGGGCGATTATTCCCCCGGCTGAAACAGATCAGCTTTGCAATGAGAGTCCTGAACGTGCTGATACGCCGCTCGATCCGCAATTGCCATGCGGGCACACCCCCGGCGGGTCGCGGTGCACGGTTAGTGTCCGGAAACTTAACACGTGCAACGCGACACGCCGCGATGGCACCGCAGTATAATATCGAGTGGGTATCAGTCAAATCTTCGCTAGCCCGTAAATACGGGGCTAGCAAAGCGTTCAAGGCTCCCATCAACGCTAAATTTCGTCTATGGGTGGGCAAACGTGGTAGTCGCGGCCTAGAATCGGGTGCGAATCTATATTGACAAATCGCGTCTTCCAAAGTCCTCCTCAAATGCTCACTCACCTGGCTACATACACCCATGCTCGTGCATTCGCCTACATCAACTACGGGATCAGTAGGTGTCGCTAGTGTCGCCATCGACGTCGGCACTGACACCAGTGTCGGGGCTGACGACGCGACAGGCGAATCCCGTGTCGAAACAGGCGTTGGACGAGCAGGAAGTGCCTCCAGGCGGAGCCGATCAAGCACGGACTGATCCAACAGCTGAAGTCGCTGGATAGCCCGCACTTGATCCGATAGTCGTTGGGTAGACACGGCGACGGTCGGTTCAAGGGCCTGAAACAAAGGCAGCATCCTGACACGGTACGCTGAAAGGTTAATTCCCCCCTCTGTAGCCCCATAATAGGCGCGCATGCAATTCTCATTATTTGTCTGTGACCATCGCATGCGTCGCACTACACCACCGGCAGCGAGAGCCGAACGCGAAGCAGATTGCCCCGCAGGCCCCAAGCGTGCCGGCAGCGGCGGCCGTCCTCGACGCGCAGGTGGTGGTGGCGCCGGTGTCCGCGGCCCGCTCACGTCGCTGCTGCTCGACGAGGCGCTTGTTGCCAGGGGTGTAGCAAACTCTTCATCCCCCGACGAAGCGCTCGGAGTTGACGGAGCGGGCGGTGATGGTATATGTGCGTCATGTAATCCCGAAGCCGCAGCTGTTCTTGAGCGCGTCCACATAACTTGCTTTCATTCTTGATAAAATATTTTGCTGATTGAATGATTTGATTGACGTATAAATGTCAATCGGTAAAAATTTTTAAAAGATTCTAATAAACTCGGAAAATAGGCAATATGGAATAAAACTTTAAACTGGTAGGTGTTTGTAAACTATTGCTGATATTTGGTGGTGAAATCGAGGTCAAAAAGTTGTTGGATTAGAATTAAAATATTTTACTTGATAAAAACATGTCTGCTTCGCAGCGGGAGACAGATGTCATTCAGCTTATTATTATTATTATTAATTACACACAATACAATTACATACAATTATACACAATACATACAATACAATACACACAATACAATACAATACAATACAATACAATGATACAATTTCGGGATACAATTTCGGGTGTTTGCTACCTCCATACCAAATTTCATCAAAATTGGTTCTATGAATGTTAAAAAGTAACAAACACACTCACACATTCTCACCATCACCGTAATCACAATAAATACTGCACGTCACATTTTTAATATTTAACGAAATAATTTCCGATCATAATAATAAGAGTTATTTAAAGGCTTAATTGTATTCACTAGGAATTTAACTTATGTAGTTGTTTATAGTATTACAAGCTTACACCCGCGGCTTCATCCGCGTTAATTTTAAACTTAGTTTCAAAGAGAAATGAAACGTGTAAGTAACAGATAAGCAATAGATAGTCATGAAAATGACCTAAATAATGTTTCATAAGACACTTTATACAGAATTTCAGGTGGATAAGTCGTTCCAGTTTGATAATCCATAAAGAACCTAACATTTTTTTGGTATAATAAGTAGGTATTCCATATGTTAATTCTATATACCTAATATGTATGTGTGTGCCAAATTTCATGGAAATCCGCGCAGTAGTTTTTGCGTGATTGAGTAAAAAACATCCAAACGTATAAACTTTCACATTTATAATATTAGTAGCATCATCATCATCAGCCTATACTAGTCCACTGCTGGACATAGGCCTCTCCCAAGACACGCCACTCAGCCCGATCTTCGGCTTTTCGCTTCCATCCCCCGCCAGCTGCCCTACGTATATCGTCACTCCATCGAGTCTCAGGGCGTCCTACGCTACGCTTGCCAATACGCGGTCTCCACTCTAGAACACGTCTACCCCAGCGGTTATCGGTTCTGCGACAGATATGTCCAGCCCATTGCCACTTCAGCTTGCTAATACGCTGAGCTATGTCAATGACTTTAGTTCTCTGGCGAATTACTTCGTTTCGGATCCGATCCCTCAGAGAAATGCCAAGCATAGCTCTTTCCATAGCTCGCTGAGCGACTTTGAACTTACGGACCATTCCCGCTGTGAGTGTCCACGTTTCGGCTCCGTAGCTCATGACAGGTAGGACGCAGTAAAGTATACATAAATATTATTAAGTGTGATAGAACAACGTCATTGAATGTTTTCCGCCAATTACATGAATCGAGTTTGATGTTTATTTTTTTGCTTGGTAGATCATGTTTGAGAGGTGGTTCCATATAAATTTTATCGAAATCGATCAAGCGGTTTTTAAAACATCGACAAAGATCTAAAAATTGCATACCTTACTCGATGATATTTTCTTTTACTTCGAAACCTCGCTGTTCCATTGGAGCAGTGCTTTTAGTTGACCTAAGGTTCACGGACTCGGTTTTTTTAAATTGTAAATTCGTATGTATACATATTATACTGTTATCTACTTATTCAACGTTTCAGAGATGTTTTTTGTCATATCATTAACCTGAAAACTGGCAGACGACGCCGACGATCCGCACGCGCCGATCTCTGCATACATAGTAAGTAGTCTAAGTAGGTATGATACAAAATTTATTCCCGCCGCCTGTACGCTGGATCTTTTAAACAACGCAATGGATTTTAATGCGGTTCCATCAATATAGACAGAGTGATTGAAGACGAAGGTTTATGTAGTCTCTCGTCCAGTCATTGTACCTATTTGTCTTATCGGTGCGGTGAGATTGTACCTACAGCCGTTTTTATTTTTTTACATATTTTTGTTAATGTACTATTTTTACTAATACTTAGTTTTCCAAGCTTTGTACGTACTAACACATTGACCTAAGTTGACCTAAATAAATACTTTGAATTTGAATTAACATAATCTGTGAACAACTGAGATTTTTTCGTAATTTTAGAGTCTGTAAAAGTCATTAAAATAAATACAATGAGTAATGAGCTTTCGGCTTGGTAGGGCCATTCCGCGTGAATAGACCCTTAAACCGTAGTACATTGTACCATCTATTGTAACATTCTTCAAAGCGGCAATTTTAATTTACGTTTTGATTTTTTAATATATTACAGATGAACTTCTACAAAGTAGCGCCTGATTCAATGGCATATCTTTAGTAATGAGTTTTAGTTATTTATTGTTTTTGATAGTGATGATAAGTTAGCATTCGATTATTTGGGGCTTTACATTGTATTTAATTGAATTTGCGTCGTGAATTGATCGATATACATAAATATATTTTAGGAATACCAAACTAAACTGTATTTAGACACGAGCGCATAAGAGTTACAATGGCTTAACTACTCACCGTCTAAAATAACTTTGGTTGTAGAAATATATCCGCAGTCGAGTTTCGTGGTCACTTTGTCCAGGTATGTCGTGAATTCTATGTTGTCTGTGTTACTGTAGCAGTATTTAGGTATGTGCCAATGTTCGCAAACAGTCTGCCACATTTTCGGCGAAGACATGTTACAGTTCATCTGAAAAAATTAAGTACGTTTTTACGATTAAAATTAAAATCGTTAAAAATAATTGTTTCGTGATAACTGCAGGTACTTCAATTATTTTCTCAGCTCTCTGTTGTAGAAGATAGATACTAAGCGATTATTGTAATGAGAGTCACTTCTAGACATAAGTGATTCACAGAATATTTAATACCTACGCAGTGAAAATTCGCATGAACCTTTCACAGTTGAGCGGGTTGAATCGAAGTTTGACGTGACGGGAGTACACAAGACTTGCTTGTTCGAAATAGTCATTGAAGTGACGCTTACAAAGTTAGTGTTTAAAAGTATGACCACAGACAGAATATATGGTATGTAAAATGTTCTATAATCTTTTTTCGCATTATTGTTTTGAAGTGATTTTGCAAACATGAGGTTATGCGATTCAAATGTTTATGACTTTTGAAATTGATATTTACTAGTAGATTTTGCTTACTTCACACATTGTGGTGTCGTTTTGGTTTTCTAATGAAGCCACCTTGCACGTATCGACTGAACCTATGTCATTGTAGCAACTTCTTAAGACAGTAAAGCCATAATCGCAATCCAGACCAACAGTCACCACTGGTTGTTCCCCCGGTATGAAATATATGGCCGAGAAGCTTACGATCGTCACTATTTGAAATAATATAAACAGCAACTTTTGTATCTTGAACCTAGAAAGTAAAAACCTTTGTTTGAAAAATAAGATTAAATAACTTTCCTTATGTCTAAATAGGTACCTAATATCTCCGGTCATATCGATATTGGATGGCAACGCTTTGTTTTCCGTTCGAAATAAATATGCAAGTAAAAACAAAAGGTTAATTTCAGAATGATTGGCTGCATTATTTGAGTATTTTTTTTTTATGTTTGACCACAGGTCATCTGATGTTAAATAACGGTGTGGTTGAAGATTGTACCTAACGAAATACTCTGATCCTTCAAGGTATCAGAAAGACATTTAAGATTTAAAAGGGCAGCATATGGTAAGGCTAATAGCAAAGCTTCTTGTTGGTTAGCCATTCGGTTTGTTTTTTTTAAGCTCATTACGCGCAAACTGTCGTATCTATGAAAATTAAAACCCAATTCGACTCTATTGGACACTTGTCATAGATTGTTTATGAATTGGTCTTATCCAGCTGTGGTGCGGTTTTTATCTTTGGGAGAAATTTTGTTATAAAATTCCTTTTACCTATATCTACTTAGCCTGGCCATAAATACTGTTAAAACTAAAAATAAACAAAATATTACATTTGAATTTGGAATCTGTAATTTTTATATGATTGTTCATTGTGTTTTTTCATTTTGGCGCCAATAAATTGTACTATATTTTGCGATATTAAAATGGAGTGGGGTGACAAAGAGAACCGAATCGCTGTGATTGCACTACGCAAAGTAGGTATGGAGCCAAATGCAATTTTTAAAACTCTCCATACGCTTGGTATTAGTCAAATGTTTGTGTACCGGGCTATTAATAGGTACAATGAGACCTCCTCTGTTTGTAACAGAAAAAGATCTGGCCGTCCACGTAGTGTTCGTACGAAAAAGGTGGTCAAAGCAGTAAGGGGTAGAATTCGAAGAAATCCTGTCCGAAAGCAAAAGATTTTATTTTGGGAGATGAAGATGGCACCTAGAACCATGTCGCGTATTTTAAAAGATGACTTAGGACTTGCAGCCTATAAGAGACGCACTGGTCACTTCTTAACTGATAATTTAAAAAAGAATAGGGTGGTAAAATCGAAACAACTACTGAAGCGGTACGCAAAAGGAGGTCACAGAAAATTTTTGTTTACGGATGAGAAAATTTTTACAATTGAGCAACATTTTAACAAACAAAATGACCGTATTTATGCTCAAAGCTCTAAGGAAGCTTCCCAATTAGTCGACAGAGTGCAACGTGGGCATTATCCGACTTCAGTGATGGTTTGGTGGGGTGTTGGCTATGAAGGAGTGACTGAGCCATATTTTTGTGAAAAAGGTCTCAAAAGGTATCAAAACATCGGCACAAGTGTATCAAGATACCATTCTTGAGAAGGTAGTTAAGTAGTTAACAACACCATGTTCAATAACCAAGTATGGTCCTTCCAGCAAGACTCGGCGCCGGTCATAATGCTCGGTCCACGCAGTCTTGTTTGGAAGCGAACGTTTCGGACTTCATCAGAGCTAAAGACTGGCCGTCGTCTAGTCCCGATCTTAATCCGCTGGATTATGATTTATGGTCAGTTTTAGAGAGTACGGCTTGCTCTAAACGCCATGATAATTTGGAGTCCCTAAAACAATCCATACGATTGGCAGTGAAGAATTTGCCCATAGAAAGAGTGCGTACTTCTATTGATAACTGGCTTCAACGTTTAAAGGACTGTATTGTAGCCAATGGAGACCACTTCGAATAAGCTTTTTATATTTTAAATTGTTTTATATTTATGTATTAAACTAACACACTGTAAAAGTAATAAATGTTATTTGCAAAAGAAAAAAATAAATTTTCTTTGTTACAATATTTATGGCAAGACTAGGTACATAGTTAACGACCAAACAGGTGCCTATATTTTAAAACTTTTTATCTCTTTCTGGAGAGTCAAGACTCTACATATGAAACAAAACATTTTAAGTTTTACTAGGAAGGCAATTTATTTGCCCATAATTATGTACAAATACGAATAAATAAATCTATTAGGTAATAACACCCTAGTTACAAATCATTAATAGTTTAGTTACTTAAAACTAATTATTTATATTCTTAACAAAATTCAATAAATATGTATGTATATCACTAATTAATATAAAATTTGGGTAGCTATGTATGTATTCCCCGTTTTTATAGACGTTTTTATAGCTGTGCCACGTGGTGGTATCCGTTACATGTTTTCGGGATAAAAGGTAGCCTATGTTCTAATCCAGGGTCTCAGCTACCTTGGTATGGAGGTGGAATTTCATCCAAATCCGTTCAGTAGTTTTTGCGTGACAGAGTAACAAACATCCATCCAAATTATAATATTAGTGGGATGGTATGGAACCTATTGTGCGCGTATTTGCCGTTTTTTTTTATTTCAAATTCTGGAAGAGATAATTTAGATGACCAAAAGGCATACTTTTTACGTAGGTACATTTACCAATTTTACAGGTATGTTTTGGATTTCGGTAGAGAACAAAAAACAACATTTTTGTGTTGCTACTTTACCTAAATGTCTCTAAGATACTTGTACCTACTAAAAGCATTTAAATATGGATACATGTTGTCGAACCATAAATTCTAATGTGTATCTAAGTCAGATTATGATAAGCAGTTGTAGATCGAATGACATAATATAGCAGTAAATGGATAAACAATCTGAAACGGAGCGTATCTTATGATAACCTGATATTGCAATTTAAAATAAAAAACCTACCTACATTAAGTTCAAATCGCAAACTGCAATCTTGCTGTATAATTAAATATGTAAACTTGATATTATAACATTTTAATAGAAACATAAAAATATGAATTACATATACGTATGTGTTTATTGTAAGATTACGCTGCACGCATATTTTTATGTAACCAATTGTAATACATAAGTTAATTAGAACAGAACAGCGAATCAATTTAATTCCACTTTTCTGTCATGTAAACTGAATTTTAAAATCTCAAAATACTTTAAAATTATCAACTTTATCTAAAGAAATTGTGCAAGCCAGTTATTGTTGCTCAACCGGATTTGAGGGCAAATGAAGATAATATATAGATAGTAAGTACGTACCTGTCTGCTATAACACCAAATAGAGGTTTGGCAACTAGTCCGAATATCGGTAAGACAGTATATATTAATCCCACAGTTGTCGAAGAAAATCCTAGTTGTCGAGCGTACGTAGACAGATATGGTACTAGAGGAGCAGTGCCTGTAAACAAAATTTTATTTTAAGGTGGTCCGATTTCCATACAAATAAATTTTTGCCATTTAAGGACAAACGGAGCATAATTTTAAAGTGAAATCACAGCTACTGGCATTTATTTTGGTATTTATTTGCGGTAAATCACAATTGCTTGAATAAAACAATAGATTAATAGCATAAAATCAAATTAATGAATAATTTATGAATTTATGATTTTTGAATAAAACAGTAGATTATGCCAATAATCTACTGTTTTATTAAATCAATTGTGATTTACTGCAAATAAGAACCAAAATAAATGCCAGTAGCAGTGATTTCACTGTAAAATTATGCTCCATTTGTCCATAAATGGCAAAAAAATACTTGTATGTAAATCGAACCACCTTAAGGTTGCAAAATAGGAATGTAACGTAGGTAAACATATGGTTTTGTTTTCCGCTTGATAGGCTAGGTGTTTGAACACAGATCCCCTGATGTTTTGTGACGGTGTGGTCGAAGATGGTAAAGTTTACCCAGCCTGAAATAGAACTGGCTCTCAAGTGAGGTTGTCAGAACACACCGTTAGGTACTTGGCATCCATTGCATTGGTGGTAGCAAGCCAGCTGAGTTCTAGAAAATACCCTACCACCATGCTATGGTTTCCTTTACCGGCAGCTCAAGCTCATTTCTGGGGTTTAATCCCACGCTAATCGGCGTGTGTACCGACCGCGCTAACAACTGAGCTATCATCGCTACATTCTGTATTTTGTAATTTGAATCCAACATGTACCTATTCTTTAATGATTTATGTACATAGAAAAGACTAAGTATAACCAAAACCTTCAAATCAGAACGCAGCGCGCAGGTCGCTCAACTGGGCTGTCGTAGGTTATGAATTTATTGATTGCCGTTTGCTTCAAACGGTGGAAGAAAACATCGCGAGAAAACCCGCGTGTCTGAGATCCGATTATAGCCCTACTCTTCCTATGAAGAGAAGAGATTACAAAAAAATTGGGTTGATCCGGTGAAGTAATTTTAATTAAGAGGCCTTTTTGATTCAAAGCTAAGCCATACTGAACTTTCGAATAATAATAAACGAATTTTAGAAATCATAGAAATAGTAATTATTGAACTAGGTACAATCAATAGTTGATTTAAAAAAAATAAGTGGCACAACATTACCTAATCTAAAAGTACTTTTTCGATCATGTTTTGTTTTGTTTTTCATGTTTATGTGTTGTTTGTTTGTTTATGTGTCTTTTTTTGTTCATAGTTTTAAATGGTTATCAATGCAATTCGTGTAAGCGAGATGTTCCAAAATTCAGAAGAAATTTATTTATCTTAACTCGAAAACTTATCTAAATCACTACGATACTAAATAAAATTTAATAAGTGTTCTGTTAAAGATCTCATCTTGTGTGGATTCACTGTGTATTAAATAGCAGCTAACATGTAGGTATTTTATAGATGGTTGAAGACAAAAATAATTGATTTTATTAGCGCTTAATTTCTTAATTCGTCGTACAGACATGGATGATATTAGTGTCAGGGCCGTCTTCCAATCAGGAACTTTTGGGGTTTGCGTACAGACATGGGTGATTACTATTTTCAAGGGCCGTTTTTGAACTTTTGGGGTTTGAACCCACGCCCTTCGGCGTGTAAACCGACCGCGCCAACCACTGAGTCATAAACGCTACAGTTTTGATTTTACAGTGTTTATCTATCTATCTATACTATTATAAATAGGAAAGATTTGATTGTTTGTTTGTATTGAATAGGCTCCGAAACTACTGGACCGATTTCAAAAATTGTTTCACTGTTGGAAAGCTACACCATCTCCGGGGGACGTAGGCTACTTTTTATCCATATATTCCCACGGGAACAGGAACTACGCGGGTCAAATCGCGAGGCGTCCGCTAGTACTATGGTAAAGAAGAAAGATTTGATTTTTTTGTTTGTTTGTATTGAATAGGCTTCGAAACTAGTGAACCGTTCTGAATAATTCTTTTATCATTAGAATGCTACATTATCACTGAGTGACATAGGCTACATTTATATTGTTAATCAAGTTTAGTATAATCCATATTGAAGCCAGGGCGAGCAGCTAGTTTTATATATTTACGCTTGCTACTCGTAGTAATAATCTACAGATTTCACTTAAATCTTGTCACAAAATTACATTAAAAGTTTTTTCGTTCGCTGTGCTGACTCAAGTGCTAACGTCTCGCCTTTTATGTATCACTTTTTAGGTAAAAACCGGTTCTGATTGATACCTAGAAATTTTCGCGCTTGAACGCATTATGAACGTGGCCGTATTCTTTATTTATTTTAACCACTTTACGTACCACGTAATCTGTGTATTTGTGTAAAATATGTGAAAATTTGAGCGCATGCTGCCCCTGCGTTCCATCGAAGTGTGCTTTCCTGTGTTTATTAAGTTTAGTTATGACTAAAAGATACATCAACCATGATCTGGGAGAGGTAATTTATTTATGTGTTAACAATGAACTTTATTAATAGGAAAAAAATAAAGCTATTGTTACGTCATTTGTGAATTAATAAATATCGTAGGACATTACACACAGCGCTATCTGACCCCAAACTAAGCAAAGCTTGTACTATGGGGGCCAGATAACTGATAGAATACGTATATACTTTTTTTTTAATAAATATATACTTATGATACATACAGGACACCCAGACACAGAACGAACATATTTTATCGTCACATAAATGTTGGTCCTGGTGGGAATTGAATCCACGTCCAGAAGCTGATATTCTACCGAATGAGCTTACGAAGCAGTCAGGCTATCTATATTATCATAGGCCATCAATATTTTGAAATAGTGACCTCATTAAGTAAATTATTATTACTTTTCAGATTTTTTTAGTATAATATGGATGTACAATGATTTTAAGTATTGGTGATTCGAACGAACATTATCTGTACTTAATAACAAGCGCGAGAGACTGTCATAAATTAAGACAATAAGTAGGTAATGCATATGACCTATTGATCAATGTTAGTGTTAATATAATACTGTACAGTACATTAGGTACTTTATTTTTCTAAATTGGAAACTGTCGTTCGTGGCTTTGACACATTTTTGTTACTTATGCGGGATTACACGTTTAGTTACATCGGGTGCTCAGACTAGTTTCGGCCAGAATCGGCGGCCTTCTTCATGGGGACAAAGCTTGGTACAACGCGAGCGGCCTCGTCTTGCTTCGCACGCGGGTGCGGCCTCATCTTGTTTCGCACGCGCGCGCTTTGTCTCCATGAAGAAGGCCACCGGATATAGCCGAAACTATGGTCGGAGTATCCGATATAATTAAACGTGAGTGATCCCGCATAAGCAAGAGAAAAGTACAGTGTTGGTTTGTTAATTGTCGTAACGTTTTTGAACAACTCTAGTAATAAAAAAAAAGCCAAATACCCAAGTCTCTAGGAGTGCAAAACTAATCACAAAATCATAAACATATCTTTACACAAAATATATCAGTCTCGAGTTCTGCCTGAGTCGTAAGGCGACCTACATATCTTCTGATAGGTTGCCTCATAAATTAATATTTTATATCTACATACAAATGTAAATGCTTGTTAGAAATAAAATAATATATAAGGAGTAATGCGGGAGCAGTGGGAGAACTTAGGTCAGGTTGGTTCTTGACTCAGTTAGAACCCTGGCCATCCAGCGCGGGGACGCAGCCAGCGTTTTGGGGACGTTCGAGTGTTATTTGAATGTATTATTATTGTATCAAGAATTAAATGAATCGAAGCAATGAAGTTCACCAGGATATTGAAAAAATTGTACCTATGTAAGTGAAATCGCGGAAAGAAATGCTTCTTTTGCTAATGTTTTTATGATTAACAGTCAGGGTGATTACAAACTTAAAATTATTTTTATTGCAAATTTCGCACTCACCTGCGTTAAAGAAGAAGTAGTGCCCTTTGATGGGCAAGAGTTTTTTGTTCAGTTTAAAATTTGAAGTAATCTTATCGAACGGCATCTGAAAATAAAATTTAGATTAAAAAAATAATATAGGTAAATTTGGCCAATAAATGGGAAATTTGTAGCCAATGAAAAATATTGGCGGTAACGTATTTTATTTACCTACTAAGATCACGAAATAAATTTAAGAAAATTGACCTCTTTTAAAGATGGTACCTATAGTATGAAAACTTTTTAAATGACGAAAAAACAAAATTCAAGTAACAATGAGTCGTATTTATCCTCTAACGATCTTCAATAGGTAACTTGAGGATAAAAGGTAATAAGCGGATGAATTCGCGTCTGTTACCATGACCACTAATTACCGAAGGCCGCGCCATCGTGGAGCCGGCTTGATTTCTGATCAATATACAGAAAATATTTAGCTTTATACTATAGTGATATTTTTTGGAATTTTCCATTATATTATTTCAAACGTTGGAAATGTATACGGCGATCTAGAAAGATTTATTTATAAAATTATTTGTAAATTAAGACGTTATCTGTGTGTTCTAATTGCTATTTATAACTGGTAACATTAGCGCAGCTCGCACATCTATCTAGCTATCTACATACGTATTTTAATTAATATTTTTTTATGGACATAACAAATTAATCACTTTACGAACAGTTTGCACCTTACTACTAGACCTCATGCCAATGTTTATTTAAGGCTATATTTTTTATGAATTAAACACAACATTATAGGAAAAAATATATATGCAACAAATGTAAAATGAATTCGCTCAATTCTAAATAGCATGTATCATTAGGTACTTACTGTCGCCGAAGCCCACATGGTCAGGTTGTTTATCGTTTAACACAAATTGATGAGATATAGTTATATTATTCTAAAGAATTATGTATAAAGGAATGTTATACAAAATCAATACAATCGTATCCTTTTGTTATACAACGGAATCGGCTTCGTAGGTTAAATAAAAAACAATGTAATTAATCCAATTTGCTTAGCTCACCTTGTAAGTTAGACAGATTTTTTAGGTAGATTTTGTCCAGCCTTAATAATTTTACGCCTGTGTGTATATTATACAATAACGTCCTTCAAAGACTATTAAAAGTAAGATAAAAAAAAACTTTTTTATCGTCGATAAAACTATAGTATAAAACGACTTGAGTGACTGCGTTCAACAGCGATTATATTTGATAACAACCTTACAAGTCTACTTAGCAATAATCCTATTGTGACACTGACACAAACTCAGCTGATTCTGACAATCAATAACTATCAGTGTTGCTAGCGCTAGGACAGTGGCGCAAGCATGATATGGCGATTTTAGGAACTAAACCAACCGTGTGGTTGACAGCGGCATGAAATTAAGTGATGATGGGATCTAAAAAAAACAGATTTATTTTGGTTACAATATTTGACGTTTTCTTGGCAGCACTGCAGCTATCAAAATATAACCAATTTTACATATGTCAGTGGCGGATTATTGTATAGTGTCAATGTCAGTAAATAATTGTGTTGTCAACAGATGTTTAACATTATCTTATTTGAATCGAATTTCCTCAAGATTAATTATCGCTTTCATAAAAAGTTTTACTTAAACGATTTGTGTTGTTGTCTTGGTATCCATTTTTTACAAGTACCTACTTAGAATCGTTAAATAAAGTTAGCAGAAACTTCTGAAACTAATCATATACGAAGCGCCATCTGTTTAAAAGTTCGGGTACTACGTAACACGTAATGGTACCACTACTACTCGTTTAAGGTTAAATACAACATGAAACCACGTAGTAACGCCATCTCTTCAGTCTTAAGATAGATAAAAGTTCATTTTTATAATGAAAGGGTGGCGCTAGTTGAATGCAAGAGGTTAAAACAAATTGTTCAAAAAAAGTAAATAATAACAATACGTATGTGGAACAAATTGTTGACAGTTGTAAATGATTCGTCACTTTGTTGTTCGTTGGCATCGAAGAAATAGCAGACTCAGACATATCTAAATTCGGTACAAATATTAATGTGACACTACATGGCAACAATAAGTAGGTACAGATTGTTTTTTTTTTCAGTTATTTGATATCGCTAGGTATGCGCTTCTTTCCGAAGCCTATAGAGTTCTTTAATACGCAATGGATGCACAATTGTGCCGTTCGACTTAAAAATCTCCTTATTTTGTTATTTATATTGGATACCTACATTAATTTAATGTTTTGTTATTTCTATGGTTCGTCGTATTTAGTTAAGAGGTTAAGACTACTCATGGAAAAGGCTATTAAAATAAATCTATCTAATACCTATATAAGAACCGCATCTTCCTTCTTCTATTCTTTCAACGATTTCATTCAGTGTGCATGTATTTTAATTTAATTCTAATTATGCATTGTTTTTGTGACATTTTATTATATTGACAATATAGTAGTCAAATTCCAGATACTTGTCAAATACGAACCTATTTAAAAATTAATGTTTGTTTATTTGTATTTTATGTGCTGCCGTACCTACTATTCAATCAATTGCGATAAAACTTTGTCAACTTATTGTTTGCACTTGAAATAGGCATATTACCTACAATTTTATTTTTCGTTCATATTGCAATTCTGCGCTAGGTATTTTATCTACTAACTAAGAAAACAGTTAAAATCTGCATCGAACCAGTTTTTGGAAGTTGCTGTGAAGGTGTATGAAGAACTACAGGACAGACGCCTCACAGGTCTTGTAGGTACCTTCAAGTTTATCTTGAGGAGAGTAAACTCTACATTGCGCTATATTAATCAACGATACAAAATCAGCTATTGTACATTTTTATAGTCGCTGTCGAGCTTTTTGCACTTAAACTGCAGGTATTGCATAAAGCTCGTTTGAATTGTCTCCAGCTTATTCATAGTACGAGAGCCCACGACCAAAATTATCATAGATATATTACCTATATTATGGATTCCAAATTTGTGAGCAATTCTCGAAGATGCACGTATCACATACGACAGCAAAAGTGCACCTTTAGACCTCCCGGAAGTCATCGGAGGTCGCCGGACCACAGCGCTCTTGATCACATAATTTCATTACCTCAAAAGTTTTAAATATTTTCGAAATAGGTACCTAGTAGGTAGGTAGGTATATACATATTTTCCAATTTTGTAACTTTTTATACCATCCTCAATTACAAGTCATCCGCCTTATTTTTTTTTTGTTTTCAAAAAATATTTATTACTCGACTGCAGTGACATTGAATGCTAGCTGTTGCCCGTGGCTTCGCTCACGTGGACTTATATCTACTTTTATATAAAGTAAAAGGAGCCTACGTTAATCCGCATGATGTATAGTATCTCCTTGTTAAATTATAGTAAGACCAGATCAGCCGTTTAAGCGTGAATAGGTGATAAACGGACAGAGTGGCAAAGCTACAAATATTTTTTTTTGTAATAAAAGTTTGGATGATGAATTCTATAGGGTGTCCTCTTGCTTGGCTTATTTTATAGGCCCCATAGATGATTTATTATTAGCATAAAATCAAATTTATGAATTTATGATTTTTTAATAAAACAGTAGATTATGCCAATCTATTGTTGTATTCAAGCAATTGTGATTTACCGCAAATAAAGACCAAAATAAATGCCAGTAACTGTGATTTCACTGTAAAATTATACTCCATTTGTCTATAAATGGAAAAAAAATATTTGAATCACCTTAAGCTGCTTATTTGCCTGCTGAGAAATCAGAGCTGCATCCCTGATGTAAATATGCGCCTCTAAATAGACTTATAACGCTGCTGAATAGTCCAGTTACTAGCACTGTCAGCAGTTTCAAGCGGGCTAGCCGCAATATTGACTTAGCTGATGACTTTTAAATTATTGTATTGTTGATTTGTATAATTATCTAGGTATTTTATTTTTGACCATGTAATGATGAATTCGTATTTGTAACTTTTGACTTAATAGTATTAACATTTTTTTTGACTATTATTGAATTTTGACTGAATATTTAATTATTATTGCAATGCTGCCGTCTTCGCCTATAATTGCTGTGACACTTGTAATTTAGTAATTTAATTTTTAATGTATTCGTGTACACTGTGTTGGCGGACTTTATAATTAAATAGTAGCCAAAATAGCTAAAAATAAACGGGAAAAAGTTGTTTCCAGACCTTTTTATTTGATTTTGTTACATCAATGTCTGTGGGTGAGCAAAGTATTAAAGGTCACTTCCAGATAAGCGGGATTATCACTACGTTGTGTCAAAATGCCACGCCATTTGATGTTGAACATTTGCTTAGTGTGTAAATTCCAGATGTAAAATAAGCAGGACTAGCTTTTTGCGGTTTTGCAGTGCGCCAATTATTTATTTAACCATAGCACACAGGAAGCTCTATACTAATGGTATTTTAATACTTTATGAAAATGTGAATAAGAATTTATAATGCAGTGTATTTTAATCTTTTTGAATACGCGACCCTTTTAGGTAGGTATAGCTTGAAAAATTGTTGCGACCCCCTTGGGCCATAGTCAGAAGAAAGTTGGTATGGGTAATTTAAAACACTACGTTTATGATTTTCTCCATTTTGGTACCTATATTCGTTAAATAAAAAACAAATATCGTAGGACATTACACGCAGCGCCATCTGACCCCAAACTAAGCAAAGCTTGTACTATGGAAGTCGGATAACTGATAGAATACTTAAATACTTTTTTTTTACAGTACACCCAGACACAGAACAAACATTTGTTTATACCACAAACTGTTTGTCCTGGGTGGGAATCGAACCCACGCCCTTCAGCTCTTGGAGCAGACATACTACCAATGAACCATCAGGGCTGTTATTATTACAATATAGGTATCATAGAGCGTATGACAATGGGCGTAGATGAATCCTAAACTCTTTCTTGGATAAGTCAATAGAACTGGCTGCTCTTAGGTATGAAATAAAATCTTAAAGGTTTAGCTGCTGACGGCATGCTTAAAATAGAATTTCATGCGCAAATTGTCGACGTGTTTTCGATGGAAAAAAAACGAGAATATCTAGAGCTGGTTAGGAAAGTTGTTAGTGCCATTCGCCACATCATACCCTATCTATTCAATGGTGGACATTAAAACTAAAAAGAGAAATATTAGAAAATGATTTGATTGGTAACATTTTAAAAGTTTCACCACAAATGATAAATTAAAAAAAACATAAACAATCCTATCCTTCCCACTAACACTGTGTTTTATTGTAGTGTAGATACTTGCATTTTTCCTTTTGCCGGCGACCCCCTAGGACGGCTTCGCGACTCCCCTAGGAGTTGCGACCCACAGAATAACAAACACATAAATTAATGAGTCGACTTATAAGTATCGGTTGACAGGTTAGGTTTTTCGCCACAGCTCACCTGATGTTAAGTGACGGTGTGGTCGAAGATGGTAAAGCACACATCTAGCCTGGATTATTATTCATTGGTATTTATTTGGATTCTTATTTTATAAATTTTTTACATAACATATAAAACATAAATAATATTTAAAAAACTTAAAAACTAGGGTGCCGCCGGCAGCGGGGCGGGGCTCAAGCTGCCGGTGTTTAGGGCTGCAGAGTAAGGGACCTCCTCACAATGCGCGCCGTGTCAAGGATCACTGCCTTTTGAAGCTGACCCTTGACCCAACCGCCTTGCGAGAGTCTCTTAAGATGTCTATTCTGTCTCTCTCTGTCTCTTATTATTATTATTAAATGTGGGTGGTAGCTAGCCAACCAAGTACCGAGCCGAGTGCCGAGGGTGGTTTCTTCACGATGTTTTCCTTCACCGGCAGCTCAAGTTCATTGTTGGGGTTTGTACCCACGGCCTTCAGTATGCCAACCGACCGCGCTAACCACTGATCTATCATTGTTACCAACGGGTTTTAGGTTCATTGGATTGAAGATACTGGAACCCGTATATTGTCTAGAACTTGCGATCCAAGAGTAGTTATGTTTCTATAAACGGCCCGTGTTTCCATCGCAGTCCAACCGAATTTTGATATAATCCCATACTAGCGCAGCTTTTGATTACTCTTTCCAATAAAAAAATTATAGATGTTCTTAACAGCCAAAGGTAATTAGTAGATTAAAAATATGTTTTTAAATTTATTTTATAGACTTTTCCCGTTTCCACTTCTACTGCATATACCCGACACTGATATATACTACACTAGTAGTATTAGTACCTAGTTTAAAATATTACATGTAAGTTGGAATTTTCTGTGTAACATAACTAGTTGGTAGTAGTATATAATTATTTATAGTGTTCTTAAGCTGTAACGTGTTTCCAATCTTGGTTGCCTTTAAGAGATCGCTTTAAGCGATAAAGCCGCCACTTGTAGCACTAGCTCTAAAGATTCTTTGACACAATTTTTGTACATTATTTTTATTTTTCGTGTGCACAATAAAAAATAACTACAAATCTTATGATAGTTCAGCGATGGTAGCTCAGCGATGATAGCTCAGCGATGATAACAGAGAGATGGTAGCTCAGCGATGATAGCTCAGCGATGATAGCTCAGCGATAGTAGCTAAGCGATGATAGCTAAGCGATGATAGCTAAGCGATGATAGCTAAGCGATGATAGCTTAGCGATATTGGCTCAGTCAGTTCACACGCCAGGGGGCGCGGATTCAAACCCCAACAATGAGCTTGAGCTACCGGTGGTAGGGTATTTTCTAGGATCTACCCAGCTGGCTAGCTATCACCGTCAATTTGAAAATCCGGTGTGTTCTGGTAGCCTCTCTTGAGAGCCAGTTCCATTCCAGGCTACGTATGCTTTACCATCTCACTAAACATGCTGTGGTCAAACACTTAGCTTGCCAACTATAGAAAAGGATTTCATTTATGCAATGGGATCTCATATTTAAATGGTCTGTATTACTTATAATGACACGTACCTACTCGTTACCTTTGAATTTTTCAACTATTGGATAAAAATGTACGTTATACCCCACAAGCTTATGGCTTTGAATACCTTTCATATAAAATAATTGCATTACTAAGTTTACCATTTTTACTATCGCGTTACACGAGGAATTGCTCTGGAAAGTTCTGGTGTGGATAATTATTTTCTCGAATAACTTTTTTACCAAAAAATATAGCCATCACTCGGAAGTATAAAAAGATTTCCAGTAATTATGATTTTTGTCATGTCATTTTTAAATTGACATGTTTGCATATTGGCATACCTTATTTTGACACTTTTTTTATTTATTGACATATACCTACCTACCTAATCAGTGTTTTAAAACTTATTTAATGAATGAAGTTTTGCAATGATACGGTACTACGGAATCGCCTTGTGACATTGGTGTTATCGATAACATATTTGAACGGCAAGACTAATTAAGTCTGTTCAGGCATTAGCAAAGTTATGGTGGAATAAAGAAACTCTTACACATTCACACATACCTACATCCATAAGTGAACCCTGAAAATAAAAATTATTTTTTTTATAAATCCAGTGCAACACAGCAATCTGTCGGAGACATTTAGCTGTTTATATGTCTGAACTCTTCTGCGTGTTTTGTTTTATACAGCAGTGAGGAGTTGTCCATTGACATTTCTCTCACGAATGTTTGGTGAATCGATTTAGGTATAAGGTTCGGAATAACGTTCCTCCTTAATCTTGTAATGTATACTACCGGAACCTGTTAACTTTGCAGCTAATTCTTTTTTAATAATAATTTATTTTACAAATTGATACCTAGATTGTGTTTATCTAAACACAAATCTATTCGTGTAGGTATATAAAAAAAACAGAAAATGAAACTGACGTGTGCAGGTACAAAATGTATGTATTTAGCTAATTCTAAAACTATGCTATTTTTGTCAGTTTTGAAGTACTTATACCCTAGCTTATTAGCTTTCGATTTGTTTCAGAACAGCCTCTTATTAATAACAAGAAATCACATGACCGGTTTTATAATATCTACCCAATTACCGATACCTAATTAGTCGGCACATTTTCATGCCAGAACTTTCCCTCCTCTCCTTAATTAATTAAGGCAAATATATCTGATTGCACGACGATTTTCCGTAGAAAAATGTTTTTCTTTTTTTCCATAGATTTGTTTTTTTCATAATAAATGTGAAAAACAATGCTATGTTAGTTTGTAAATTGTATGACTTTATTTTTAAGTAAGTGAGTGACCAGGCATAATAAGTCTTAATATAAGAAATCTATAATTATATGTATAATAATTAGTGTCATAAAAATAGTTTGAATTTGTGTTTAACTGACTAACCTGCATTTACCGCTAAGTAGTAGGTAGGTTTACCTAGTGTTTGCTAGGTAAGCGTATTTCAGCGTACTTAATTGTTATCTCTCTTATGGTATCTTCAAGTCGCGAGTAAATCCGTTTCTTATAGAAAATTCTGCTCAATCGTAGATCTCATCGGGTATCTTCAAGTCGCGAGTGAATCGGTTTCATATAGGTACTTAGGTACAAAAGTGTGCTCAATCGTAGATCGCATCGGGTATCTGTTTGTCGCGAGTGAATCGGTTCTCTATAGGTACAAAAGTGCGCTCATTCGTAGATCGCAGTGGGGATCTTCAAGACGTGAGTGATCGGTTTCCTATACAAAAGTGTGCTCAATCGTAAACCACATCGGGTATCTTCAAGTCGCGAGTGATCGGTTTCCTATACAAAAGTGTGCTCAATCGTAGACCACATCGGGTATCTTCAAGTCGCGAGTGATCGGTTTCCTATACAAAAGTGTGCTCAATCGTAGACCACATCGAGTATCTTCAAGTCGCGAGTGATCGGTTTCCTATACAAAAGTGTGCTCAATCGTAGACCACATCGGGTATCTTCAAGTCGCGAGTGATCGGTTTCCTATACAAAAGTGTGCTCAATCGTAGATCGCAGTGAAGATCTTCTAGTCGCCAGTGAATCGGTTTCCTATACAAAAGTGTGCTCAGTCTCAGATCGCATTGAGTATCTTTATGTCGCGAGTGAATCGGTTTCCTATAGGTACAAAAGTGTTCTCAATCGTATATCGTATCGGGTATCTTTATGTCGCGAGTGAATCGATTTCCTACACAAAAGTGCGCTCAATCGTAGATCACATCTTCGCTTAAAATCATGCGAGATGCCGAATGCAAGCCTGTTTAGTAAAATAATACAAAGAGAATGAATAAGTACCTATTATACAAATGTACATCGAAGATCAGATGTCTGCCGGAATAATTGTATTAAAGGATGTATGTGTACTCGGGTAATGAGCTAGTAGCGAGCCAAATATAGAGCATGCGTTAAAGTGCAATAAGGCGGCGCCGCACTTGAGCTTCGAAGCCTATTTTCGTAGCGTTCTTAGGTAAAAAGATGAGAATTAGGGAGGCCGGCGACCGACTTGTCTCGCCGAACTTTGAAGCGGTCGGTTAGCGGCTCCTCCTTCGTACGCTATTGGCTTCGAGCGCCACCGCTCCGCCAATAAGACCGCGTCTTGCCCCACTCGCAATTATTTGTTATTGCTAAGATTAAGATTTTCACAAATTAAAAAAAAAATTAAATTTGCCATATTTAGAATACCACAGTGCGGTAGGTTAACCGGCAATAGGTCAGAGATGCGGCTGCTACGAACCTCAGAAACCTAAGCGCATGCGTGTTCTAGAATTCAAGACGGCTGACTTTTGTAAAAAGTGTTATAATGTGCAGTTTTTTAGTGTAAAATCTGTAAACTGGTGCAAATTATGGTGTAAGCGAAGTGGACGTGAAACTTCAGCAGCGTGTCGCGTTTAGTGCGATAGAGGTGCAACTCGCGCTCCCGTCTCAGTTCGCAGCCAGGCCGGGAGAACGTCGAGCGTCGCTCGCACGCGAAGCTTGCGCATCGCAAACACGATAACTCGTCCGCCCGCCTACGTCACGCGCAATTCTATAATTATTAGACACAATAAAATTAAAACATTAAAAAAACATCATAATACTTCAGTGCCGGATTAAAAAATTTAAGAACTGAAAAGTGACTATCTACTGAACTTTACAAAACTTTCTTGGTGTTACCTGGGATGTTAATAGTTTAGTTTTATTTTACGGTAATTTTCCGTCGACAAAACGGCAGTGGAGGAGTACCTTGTTTTTAAAAAAGTGGGTGAGTAATATTATCTAAGTGCCTACCAATATCATGAAATGTTTTAAAAAAAGAATAGCGAAGTCGTAACCTTATAAAAGAGTTTAATTTACTTACTTTTATGGTATTTTTATGGTAAACAAAACATTTTTTTGCAATTTACAAGAAAAAAGAAAAATCAATTGTAACGTTGGTATTTTATCATGAAACAGTTTTAAAAATTAACAGGAAGATCATAACCTTATTAAAAAGTAGACTTACTTTTATGGTATTTTAATGGTTGGTTTTTTTTTCTATTTACATGAAACAAGAAAAATCAATTAAAACGTAAGTAATTTTATTGTTGTCAAAAGAAATTTGTCAACCGTGACTTAAATTTAGTTTCTTCGAAAGTCAGTATATTCTCTATAACAATAATCAAAAAGAAATGCGGATTCTAGTAAGTCAATATTATATATTTAGCCAATTATAAATATAACTCTTTTCAAAGGAAGTTATCGCTAAAATATAAATCTAGGTACGTAACTAAATAAAAAATAAATTAATAGCGCTATTTCTTTGCCAAAAATAAGAGTTACGATTTGAGAAATTTTCATCTCTTATAAATAATTAAAATATTTATAAGAGAAGAAAATTTATAAATAAATAAATATCGTAAAACATTACACACAGCGCCATCTGACCCCAAACTTAGCCAATTTTTTTGTAAGTACAGAACAAACATTCGTTTATATCTACCACAAAATGTTTGTCCTGGGTGGAATCAAACTCGCACCCTACAGCTTTTGAAGCAGACTTATTACCAATGAGCCAACAGGGCTATCAGACATAGCTAAGATAAATGACGAACAATTGCTGTGTACCGGTTACGCAATAAAAAATGTTGAAAATCTTTTAGTCAAAGTTACCGTAGATTTATGAATTTATATGTTTTTATAATGAATTATTAATTTGTTTACTTAATATATTAAAAATCTTTGATTCAAAACGGGTTTCCATTTTAGCAGTTAACAAAAATAATGTAGGTACTTCGCACCCACTCGAAAAAAACTGAAGTTTTTATCTGTTATGACAACTGATCCACAATTTGTAATTATTGTGTATCGTCCATAAATAAAATCATTTATAATAATTATTATTAAGACAAAAAGCGTGTAGAATGCATATCTGCGAGGCTTTATCCTATCTAAAAATTAAATTTATTTGGCAATTACATGCAACGTCTATCAGTTGTTATACAAAGTGTTGTTTGAAAGATAACATTCATAGAGAAACTACAACTAACTATAAATGTTGTTTAAAGTTAAGCAATGTTTAAAATGCTCCAAGTGAAATATTATGCGTGGAGATGCCATAACTTTAAACATAGATTAACTTTGAGCATTGTTTACAAGTAAAATATTGGCATTTAAAAGTGAAGAAGACAGATTTACTATAGTTCTTAAATACTGTTTTTATCTACGTTATCAACATCCCGTGTCGTAATACAAAACAAGTGTGTTATTTAGTATAACTATGGTCATGGATTGGCGTTATCTCTTACCATCAGGATCATCTCCTTCGTTTACTTTCATATAAAAAAAGAAAAAAAGTACAAGTCAATGGGATTCCAAATAAATTGACGAGTGTAACGATAGACGCTCGAATTTATTGTATTAAGTATGTACTAGCTGCGCCCCGCAGTGTTACCCGCTACATGTTTTCGGGATAAAAAGTAGCCTGTCTTAATCCTGGGTCTCAGCGTCTATCCGTTCCGTATCCGTATCTAATCCGTTTAGATGTTTTTGCGTGAAAGAGTAACAAACATCCATCCATACATCCAAACTTTCACATTTGTAATACTATAGTGGGATATATATATATATATTATAATTTATTTATTATTGTATTAAATTAATCAGTTAATTGTTATTTTTTTATATAATTTGAATTGTTTGGTTTTTTTACTACTTCTTTTTACTTTTTTATTTTTATTTAATTTAATTTTTTGATTAATATTATTATTATTTTTATTTTATTTTTAAATATCGAATTGACATGTTATTTGAACTCTACTTATTTTAATTTAATTTATTTGTATTATTTGACTTGTAACTTATGTTATCAATAAATCACTATGACTATGACTATACTGACGACAGATGGAGCCAAAGAGTGATCCAGTGGTATCCCAGAGAGGGCAAGAGGAAGAGAGGTAGACCGCAAAAAAGATGGGCCGACGACATTAGACGAGTGGCCGGAGTCATGTGGAATAGAGTGACACAGGAAAGGAAAGAATGGAAAAGGTTGGAGGAGGCCTTTGCCGATTGGCAAACAGATCTAGCAAAAATAACTAAACATCAGATATTAGGTTAAATAGTTTAATTAGTCAAAGAACCCAATGTTATTATTAGTCCAAATTCACTGTAGCTAGATCTGAATAAAAGGCTATTATTATTATTATTATTATTATGACTATACTACTGGCTTACGCCCGCGACTTCGTCCGCGTTAACTTTAGAATTAGGATTAGAGAGAAAATAAACATGTGTGAGTGACAAATAAGCAATAGTCATAAAACTTGCGCTAGATAAATTAGATAGCTTTTATCCCTGAATAATGCTCCTTAAGTCGCACCTTAGGTCAAACGCAAGCCTATCTACTATAAAAAAAAAAAAAAAAAAAAACCTATAATTTTTATACTAATATAATAATAATAGCCTTTTATTCAGATCTAGCTAGTTACAATGAATTTTGACTTATAATAACGTTGGGATCTTAAACTAAATAAACTATTTAACTTAATATCAGTTGCTTGGTTATTTTTGCTAGATCTGTTTGCCAATCGGCAAAAGCCTCCTCCAACCTTTTCCATTCTTTCCTTTCCTGTGTCACTCTGTTCCACATGCCTCCGGTCTAATGTCGCACCTATACCAAGTTTCAATTGGATACGTCTAGGAAGTCTAAGTCTAATCCCACAGGAACCTAAGTTTATCAACTAACTTTTAAGGAAGGGTATATCAACTTTTGTTATGGGATGTAATAAATTGATCTTTAACGTTTGTAGTCTAAGCGCAAGTATCAAGTAGCAATCTAGAGTATAAGCGCAATCTATATACGCGCCTGAACAGTGAACATACTTTTTGGGGAAACGAGACGTTTTCGGGAACCAATACATACTTTTCACGCATTGCAAAGTCTTCCCCACTCCAAAATGTCCAATCTCATCATGATTTTTACGCAATATCTGCCATCTGGCACCCTTTGGTACCGCCCACCGTAATATAGATTGGTCCCCGTCTAAGCATCGAAAACGCTTATCATCCTTGATAAGATAATTTTCTCTAACATACCTTAGGCCATCAGCAATTCAGCATTGATATTACTGTATAGTATATCTAGTATTCTACAAAGTTCCGAATCAACCCATTGCAATGAAGGACCCGTCCTTGTTATTTTTTCTTATATAACAAGTATTCTATATGTTAATCCAGGTAATAAACTATATGTGTGCCAAATTTCATCCCATTATCTTCAGCCGTTTTTGCGTGATTGAGTAAAATACATACAAACATCTAAACATACAAACTTTCGCACTTCAAGTTCAGTCAAATGTAAAAAATGTAATAAGACAAACGAGACGCCCCCCTGATTGTAAAATATAACGCCTGTCCATGACCACTGTATTGACCATTGTGATACATACTACACAGACTTTGTTATGTTACTCAAGTAACATAACAAAGTCCAGGGCATTGCTGCTTTTGCGGCCATTGCTTTGAGACATTCGATGGTTAGTTCTAGCAGCCCTGTAGCTACTTTTCACTAACCGTAATACCCTACAAACTGGAACACTGATATTCTAAACACTACTGCTTGACGACACAATATCTGGTACTGCAGTGGTATCTACCGAGACGACCACTAAGTTAAATTGTATACGAATAACTGTAAATTGAACGTCGAAACACATTTAGTCTAAAGAAGCCGATAAAAAAGCCAATCTAAGTCGAATAGGTTACCTTTATGTAAGTTTTGTCATAAGTAGGTACCTACTTCATCAAATAAATTGTATGACATTTGTTGTTTGTATAAACTTGAAATTTAAAAACAAAGATAGTTGAATATAGATTACAGTTTTTATGAAAGTTATTATTTAATATACCGTCCCTGATATTGAATACAAGCCCTCAACTTCTGAGGTCAGTTGTTGTTGTCGATCACAACACTCATGACGTACATATATATCTTGGCTACTCTCTTTTAGTCAATAGTGCTTTGAAAGACTCCGAACTGTGGTGAGGTTTTGTGAAAGTTTTCTTTCTGGATTGCCATATTTTGTAATCAAAGGGATTTAAATTTGGGAGGAGAGCTACTTGACTTTATTCCGTGCGCGATTAGCCGATTAAACGTGGTCGCTGACCGATGCGCTAGCGCTGATTCTTTTTCTTTTTTTTTAATGTAAAAAGTAATGAGACGAACGAGACACTCTCCTGATGGTAAGAAATAACGCCTGTCCATGACTATTGCAGCAATATACAGAAGTTTGAGCAACAAAACAAAGTCCAGGTCATCACTGCTTTGGCGCTCATTACTTTGAGACTTTCGATGGTTAGCCTCAATAGCGCAGTAATTTTACTAGCTGCAGTACCCTTCAAACTGGAACACAGAAATGTTTACACACTACTGCTCGGCGGCAGAATAACTGGTACTGCGGTGGTAGCTAGACGACCTCCTGCTAAGGAGATCTACCACCAAGTAAAATTCTTGTTGGAAGACCCTCTGTTGGTTTTCGAATATTTTTTGAGAAAGAGATTCCTAGTGGAATGTCTTTTTTAATGTTAGTCTTTTTTACACAGGCTTAACTGACTGCAAGGTAAACCATACATTTTGAGGGATAATGTCTTCGTTAGATCTTCGGAACACGCCATCGCTTCTTTACTACTGTGTGTATACATTTTTAGTTTTTTGTAACTTTATTTAATATTCCTTACTATAAATAGATAGATAGATATAACTCTTTATTGTGCACATCATAAATTGAAAAGAGTACAGATAATATATGTGAGTGAAAAAATCAGCATCAAAAAGATGTACTCTTTGCCCACTGAAGCAAGGAACAGTTGCTACTTGATTGTATACTCCTGACAAAAGCCCAGTCTGGTTTGCGCAAGACATCTTTGAGTAGTACTTCACAATTGGGAGCTTGAGTCGTGTCACTTGTTGAGAAGTTCCTTGTTTTGAGAAGCAATTTCCCATTTCCTCACGAGTGAACCATCTTGAGCAATCTGTAATGGACGAGAGGACCCCAAGATCTTCTTTGTATGTTCCAAAAATCCCATGAAACACTATCTGAGAAGCTTTTTCTTCTTCCATTTGTCCACACACAGTGAAGTACTTGTCCAAAGCTGATGCGCATTTATAGATGTACCATCCACCTGCTCCTGTGGAACTGAAGAAATCACATAACTCCCTGGTGTCATTAGACCTGAACCAGACTGCTGCAAAGACAGTTAGTGGGAAATACATTCTTGTGGCCTGTCTTGCTGTAGTTACCATCAATATCTCTGCCAACAGTGTAGTTAAGCTGCATCTATTAAAATTGTAATTCGCTGTCTTCTTCTTATATGTTTAATGTTTATGTATATTGTATAGTTTATGTAAATGTATATCTATACGTATTTATGTATGTCTATAAGTGTATATTACATAAGATATTTAAGTATTGTTATTTTATAATATATTTAGGTATATATATATATGCTTATGTATTATGGTTAAAATGTTTTTTATTTTATTTAATCTTTTTTCTTTTTATCTATTTTTTTTTTCACTTATCGACACACCCCGTCTTTAGTTTAGAATATTTTTCCGTGTTATGGTTGCCTGGAAGAGATCGCTTTAAGCGATAAGGCCGCCAATTGTTACATTAGTTTTAAGTCTTTATTTTTATATATTTTTTTTGTAATTTGGTGTATACAATAAAGAGTTATATTATTATTATTATAATAAAAAACCTTATTAACTAGTGACACAAGTGGCGGCCTTATCGCTTTACTATTTGAAATAAAAATATTGGTGTATTTTTACGCGCGTATCGCTTTAGCAAAGTCTGAATATCTCTTACCTTAATTTTTCTAGACGCTCATTATTAGAAACTGACTTGTATTTCTCGGAATCGCTCGGAGTCCCATGTTTATTATTTAGTGTTCTTTTGGCAGTGGTTCTGATTACCCAATCTGTAGAGCTAGCGTTAATTGCTTACGGGCGGGATATTCGCGCCTGCTTTAATGAATTACGGTGTTCAAATCTGGATTTTTCACTTAATCGTTTGATAGTGCGGTGGTAAATGATAGACTTCAGAAATATTCTTTCAAAATTTTCAGAAGTTTTAAAATTTTGGTTGGTGTATGACCTCAGCTGTGCAGGGCAATAACTACTACCCTGTGTTCCTCTTGTGGCTACTGAATGGAATAGAAACATTTTTTTTTAATTTTGCTATGACGCGGAAATTATTTATAATCAAAACAAAAATTTGTAGCTTATGTTCGTAACTTTAATTAAAATAAGGATGTGATAGATCTTATGAGCTGCCTAAGTGTAATGTATTTTGCCATTATTTTTAACTTTTTGTTTTGAATTCAAATCGCACGGCAAGCATGTTTTTCTGGTTCACAGCTTGGTCTTTGACCACAACTCACTAGATGGTGGTCGAAGATGGTATAGCACACCTAGCCTGGAATGGAACTGGCTCTCAAGTGAAACTGCCAAAACATACCGTTTGGTGTTTGGCGGCAGATTTTGAATTTGGCCAACCAGCCAGTCGAGCCGAGTAAAAATTACTCTACCACCATGCTATGGTTTCCTCACGTTTTTTTCACTGGCAACTCAAGCTCATTGTTGAGGTGTGAAAAAATGCAAATAATTTTAGTGATAACACTAATGTCAAACCCATGTTCTTCGGCGTGTGACGACACTAACCACTGAGCTATCATCGCTAAGCATCTCGTGTATGTCAAGTATACAATTAAATTGTCAAAAAGAAATACATAAATCACTGTCCAATCACACATAGGTATCTACATTGACATAAGATTGAAGAAATAGGGAAAAAATGTTTTAAATAAAATAAAATGTTTTAAAAATGTTGAAATCAAAACAAGTATGGACTTCGAAGTCTGACTTCCATCACACAAGCTTGCTTAATTTTGGTTATCTTTAAGCTCTATACTGCAATCTAGTAGTAAATCGCAGCGTAAGATTCAGATGAACGTATTCACGTTTTCCCAATTTTACAGAACAAAAAAAAAACAGTTAAAATTTGCCTCTTCAAACTTTACCAGCCTTTTAAATAGTGATAATATACAATGAATTTTATTAAAGTTAACTATATGTATACTGATATATATGTATACTGATATATTGACATACTAATAGAGCTTTGAAAAAGTTAAGAATAATTTATTTATATACGCTTATATTGACACACAATTTTTTTTTAACATTTGTTATCTTTTTTAAATATGTCATTTGTGAAGTTAATTTTGTGTAAGTGTACGTGATGAAATAAAAAAATAAAAATAAATAGGTAATAAATAAATCAATCAAACGTAACATATTTTTATGTACTTTGTCCAAATCAAATTAAAAAACGTTTACGCTTTTGAGGGTCAGGAATAACTCATTTAACTCCGGCGTCATAACACTTATTGGAACATTATTCCTTGTTTCCATATTTGAAAAGTCACTGGACGTTAAGATACATTCATCAGGTGCAGGAACGCCATCATTGCTCGAATGTGATAAATACAAATCCTCATTTCAATCAATCAGTGACACATTTACCAATGTGGTCAATTGCTACTAACCGAGCTCAAAATCAGTTAGACTTAACCCTACCTGGGAATCGAACCCTGGATAACGTTCAACGTGTATTAACGACAGTAAAGTCACCGCACCTGTTCGAAAATCTGATTTAATTCGTTGTTGTGAACCTGATAGGATCTCTATGCCATGCACGCTATTCCAGCGATGCCAAAAACTTTCAATTTCAACTGATTTTTATATTGGCTAATGAACGATTATTTATTATCAAAGATAATAGTACCGCCACGATAACGTATGCCGTATTATACATCACTGTTGTTTGGCTCTTTAAACTTAGGATCAGAACACAATATCGTAACACCCAACACAACTTATAAGCTTTTACGTCGATATGTTTAATGTTATATGTTTATGGTTTGTATGCGTATTATGAAAACAAACAATATTCTACGATTAAATATGTTGTTTTTGCAAATACATTTCTGTTAGCCCTAACTGGTAGCAAAATAATTAAAACTAATATAGCGGTACTCATAATACGTTTTTCTGGTTCTGTTGAAAGTGTTTCTTATGCTATTTCATTATTTTGGAATTTGTGAAATATTGAATATACCATTACGTCGTTTTGACATCGCATAAACGACCACATTGTGAAATGTTTTATGGAAAAAGAAACGAACTTTAAACTTTTTGTAGGTACGTTCATCTTGTTCTTATACCGGGCAGTTAGTCTTGAACTAAGACTTAGCTTCTTTAGGTTTTGGTATCTGAAGATTAAAAATATACTTCTGATATACATCAGATACTGCCGCCAAGCAGGAGTGTGTACTCCGGTTTCTAGTGAATTTACAGGACTATTAAGACTATCAAATGAGTCAAAGTAATAAGTGCCAAAGTAGCTGTGCCCAGGACTTTGTTTTGCTACTCAACGATCTGCAATCGTCGTCTGCAAATATCGCTGCAAAGGTCATGGACATACGTTATTTCGTCTGTAAGGGGAGCGTCTTTACCTTTACCTTTACATGAAAAAATAATAATCACACTAAACACTTTTCACTGTGAAATGGCATCGTGAGTTTTACCATAAATAATGCATAATTATTCTCAGACGTAGGTGAAAGCTCAGTTTGCCTACTTTTCAAGTAGCCGTTTCAATTAAAACGGTGCTAACTTTGAACATAGACAGCTATATTCGTTGAACAAGTTAACAATTGGGAATCTTTTACGCAAATTTTAATTGTATGAAATATTGTTTGCTTGGTGGCAGGTCTCTTAAGCAGGAGTTTGTCTAGGTAGACATCACCGCTGTATCTATATGTGTAAACATTACTGTGTTTCTGTTTGAAGGGTTATGCAGTTAGTGAAATTACAGGGTTATTAAGACTAACATCCGATAGGATGTCCTACCACTTTTATTTTGCCGTCGCATTTTTAGCATTTACCAGTGTCAAGTGTTTTATATTTTCATGTTTCATAAGTTAAATAAGTTGCTTCGTAGCTATAGTTATAGTCAAAGTCCAGTCTTGGTCAAGTCCTATCCGAGTCGGTCAATTCCAATCATGCTTTAGTAAAGTAATGGCGTTGTTACTATAAGCTTTGATGGAGTTTTGGAAGCAACACGAAAAGTCATGTTTCACCACATTATATCATTTTCCCACACTCGCGCTTGTGATTCGGCACTTTATGAATTAAACACCACCATTTTTATACTTAAACACTCGAATAAACACTAGTTTTAGAAAAAAATACAACGGGGCGACACGACTCTTTCCGCGTTCCCTCCATAACTCTATCATGCACTTAGCCACTATTTGTAGGTAGGTACTTGTGTTGCAGGTACACATCAGTAGTTCTTACAAGGAAAGTGGTCTGAAAACGTTTACAGTGTTTGTAGTGATGATAACTCAGTGGTTAGCGCGGTCGGTTCCCACGCCGAGCTGCCGGTGAAGAAAAACATCGTGTGGAAACCATAGCATGATGGTAGGGTACTTTCTAGTACTTGGATGTCAAGCTACTACTTTCAAATTGAAAATCTGCCGCCAAGAACTTAACGGTGTGTTCCAGCAGCCTCTCTTGAGAGCCAGTTCTATTCCAGTCTCGGTGTGTTTACCTTTTTCGACCTCATCGGATCAGATGAGCTGTGGCCAAACACCTAGGTGCCTATTTGTCGAGCGTGTGCCACAGCACTATGAGCTTTTTATTGCAATAACTGTTAGGGCTCACAAATAAGCTAAGCTATTGCGAACCTTATTGTGCGGGCATATCTTTAGTTAGAGTACGCCGGCTAGCCTAGTTGTAGTAAAGCGGTGATAGCAAGTTTGAGTAATGTAGCTCCTGAGCACACTAAACGTGCACTATTCAAATTAAATATTTTTATATTGACATGTTTTGATATCGGCATATTATTTGACATTTGTACTTTATTTGACATTTTGTTTTTATTCCTCTACGTGTCATGTGAATCAGTGAATCAGTGTTTTATAACATTTTTAAAGATACTCATATTTGAAATGATTATTTTGTAAAATTTGACTTGTAACATTGGTGTTATCAATAAAATGTTTGTTTTTGTATTCGTATTAGTTAAAATACCGAAAAGCTAGCTACTCTACTCCGGTGGAGCTCCACTCAACTCATCATTGTTGAGTCTTTTAGTCCGGCTCATTATTATAGTTGTTATTATTTTGTGAAATTGAAATCAATAATGTAATTTTTTTTTGTGGACAGTGGCCCGAAGCTCCGATGGGGCAGGCCTCGATGGGAATATCGAGGACCTCGCAAGGTTAAACGCAGCCCATTCGCGGGTCTTCGAAATGAACGAACTGCCCTCCTCATACACCTTAGACTCGCGCAGAATGCAGCTGTATACGCATCAACACCTCCATCCAACGGTGAGTCACTCTTTGGTACCTACAAATAGGTACACCTTAGCTTTATAAGTATGTATTACTAAGATTACAATACCAATACGGTCCTAAGTGTACACGATACTTCGACGGTTTCTTTTTAAATTTATTTAAACAACTTCGTTTTTGAACAAATATTTTATTGTTGAATTACATTTTCTTCTATTGGTGCAGGAGCTAGTTAGTGTAGTGTCTTAGTTTAAAACACTCTTCTTTTTATCCGACTTCGAAAAAGAAAGAGGTTTTCAATTCGATTGTATTTTTTTCTTTTTTACAAACCAATTTTTTTATTTTGACAAGTTTTTATTTATTTATTTGAATAATATACTTTTAGATCAGATTTGGTATGTTTTTTTTATTGATAATAACTGATGTTTGTCATAGTACAGGGTTTGCTTAGTTTAGATGGGACTGTATGAAATGCCCTGGAATATTTTCGTACACAGCGTGAATACATTGACAAGTCGAAAATACATACTTTTTAGGGCTGCCATTTTTAAGTTTATATATACATTACATATTATTGGTAAATCTATTTTTTTGTCCTTTAATATAATTTTTATACGTATCTAAGTAATTTAATCGGAATTTTCAGATAATGTAAGTATAATAATAAATTAAGGTTTTAATCAACAAAAAAATGACATATCAAGTTGTTCACCGACGACTTGTCAAGTTATTCACGCCGTGTACGGATTTATTCTATGGAGGATTCAGACTTACAGCAGTAACAATCTCTGATTAGATTTCTCTATCTAGGGCTGCATTATCCAGTGATGTATCGACGCATCAGTCATTTAAGTTATCTCTGGTTTCTGACACCACATTTAGGTCATGCAGCGTCGATAATAGGTCGCATATAGACATCGTTAACTGTCTCAAGACGGCCTACTTATTAATGAAGGGCAAAGTATGCATAGCTACACATTATCGGATGATATTTTTAAAAAAGAGCACGTTCGCTGTTGCTATTTTTCGTAAGTGTAGGTAATTTTAATGACACTTACAGATGATTTGAACTTATAATCTTGAGGTCAAATAATCGTAAGGCGCTAATCTGTGCTCTTATTTATTGTGTGTGAGCAAACAGATTGCGGTCCAGTGTTGCACGTCACCACTCAAGAATACGAATTCAATGTCAAATAAAATATGAAGGAGTGTTAAACTTAATACGAATCGTTAAATCAAGGCAAAACAAATCCGTCTTTAAGTCGTAAAAGTGTCAACAGTGAAATTGTAAAAAAGGCATTGAGAGATGAAGTGTAGACCGAGACGAGAAAATAAGAGTGATTTGAAGGCATAGTAGTCCCCACGCAGAGGTGTAAGGTTGCCATTCTGCAAGTGGCCATTCGCCTCGCCACCTCGGGTTCGAACGATAAAGGTATTGTTTTCCTATAAGCTATTATCGTGAACACTTGCTACGGCTTATGTTCCTAAATTATTCGACTCATGGAATAATAAATGCTCTACTATAAAAAAAAACGAATTACTCTGAGAGTTGATAAGAAATTTGGTAGTCACAAATCATTCCAGCGTTCAAATTGTTTAAAAAAGACAATATGTTTAATTTGTAACCAGGAGAATAGTAGTACCCTTTAATGATTTGCACTCTGCAGTTAAGTCTATATTACAGTAACTATCTGGGCAACCGAGATTTACTCGGTGTATATACAATCACACTATGCAAGCTCTTAAAAATCGACATAGAATACTTTCATAACGTAGGATATGTTCCAAAAGCAACTGGACGTTTTAAACTCAAATGAATAATCGATAGAACAACGCGCGCTGGATTCTAGGCGCTTCGTGAAACAAGCTTTTTTTTCATGCATAAAAGGTATCTATATTTTATATACTTACTATATTTTTTATTTTTTATAATTACATACTTGTTATAAAACACCCAGACACAGAAGAAACATTTATCGTCACATACATTTTTGTTCAGGGGGGAATCGAACCCACGCCCTACAGCTCGGGAAGCAGATATTCTACCAAATGAGCTAACAGGGCTGTTGTTAAGTGGTGAGGCGAGTTGTTGGCCAAACGTAGAAACGAAAGAAATAAAGTTTTATTTTGTCTCACAACCAAAAATCAAACAAACAACGATTACAAAATAGGGGCTCAGCTCAGCTTAACAATATGACGTGAAAAGAAAGCAAAGCAAAGCAAATTAAAAAAAACGGTTCAGAGTCTGAGTTTTTACAAAAATTAAAAAAAAATTGTATGATAAAATCGGCACCATAGAGTTAGAAGTAAATAGGTTTAATGATGTTTTGAATTCACAAACTTAGTGCACACGATGTTCTAAATTTAATTTTACCTACTTTATCCTCTAGCGGATAAAAACGACTTTTGCACTCAGATATCGAAGAGCAAAATTACTCTTTCCGAGATGGGGGGGATGAAAAATCTATTTACCAACAACACAATACATAACAAAAAAAAAATAACACACAAAATATAACAAATGTCATCGCACATAATTAACAATAAACGAACTTATAACAAACAACGTACTGGCTCACGTTTGACCACCATCTCACCTGATATCTAGACATCAATCATCAAGAGAATATGCGATCTTGGATGTAACACGCTTGTCTCCTCCTCCCTCCTTGTGTCGTATTCCTCATGTCTGAGGATCCTCTAGAAACCTATTAATTCAACTAGCAACAACATTGTACATAATAATATATCACATTGTTTTATGGACAAAATTTACTAGGCACTTCTGATGAACATTCAGAAATTTTCTAAGCTTATGACAGCCGAGTTGGCTCATTGGTTACTACCAAAAGTCTGCTCCAAAAGCTGAAGGGCATGGGTTCGATTCCCACCCAGGACAAGCATATTGTGATATAAACGAATGTTAGTTCTGTGTCTGGGTGTACTGTATGTATTACAAGTATGTATTTACAAAAAAAAAGTATTTAAGTATTCTATCAGTTATCTATCTTCCATAGCACAAGCTTTGCTTAGTTTGGGGTTGGATGGCGCTGTGTTTAATGTCCTATGATATTTATTTATTTTGTCACTTAACCCTTGACCTGTTTCTAGATTTCAGATGAAATCAAAATTATGCACGAAATTATGTAATGACTAGCTGTGCCCCGCGGTGTTACCCTCTACATGTTTTCGAGATGAAAAGTAGCCTATATTCTAATCTAAGGTCTCAGCTACCTCCATACCAAATTTCATCCAAATCCGTTTTGTAGTTTTTGCGTGAAAGAGTAACAAACATCCATCCATCCATCCGAACTTTCACATTAGTGGGATACCACGAGTGCCATAAATATGTGCCCAACCTTTTAAGATATTTGAGTTGCAGAAAGTATGATGAGTGTTCAATCATAAGCGTTTGCTTGTTTTGTATTTTAAATAGAGTAATTATTGGATATATAATTATATATTTCTACAAATAAATGTATATTCACAATAAGTGGCTAGTCCAGTGCGTTTGCGCCGTGAACTGTGATAACTGCGGCGACTCCGTCATCAGCCGTTACATCATCGACCTTGTTTGTTTGAACTTTATTCTTACATATTTATCTATTAAAAAATAAAATATTAAGTATTAAAATAACAATCTTAACAACCAATCGTCATTGACAGAAGTTAACAATTTAAAAACTTGAAGATTATCAGATGATTTTGACAACCCTTTTGGCTCATTGCTAGTATATCTGCCTTAAGAGCTGAAGGGGGAGGGTTCGATTCTCGCTCACGGCAAACATTTTGTGAATACACAAATGTTTGTTCTGTGTCTGGGTGTTCTGTATGTATTATAAGTAGATATGCATTTACAAAAAAAAAACATTTATGTATTCTATTAGTTATCTTTTTTTTTAATGTAAATGTAATGACACGAACGATGCGCTCTCCTGATAGTAAGAGATAACGCATGTCCATGACCATTGCAGCGATACACAGAACTTTGAGTGGCAAAACAAAGTCCGGGGTATCGCTGCTTTGGCGTACATTACTTTGAGACTTTCGATGGTTAGTCTCAACAGCCCAGTAATTTCGCTAGCTGCAGTACCCTTCAAACCGGAACACAGTAATGTTTACACACTAATGCTTGGCGGCAGAATATCCGGTACTGCAATGGTACCTACCTAGACGACTTCCTGCTAAAGAAATCTACCACCAAGTGACAGAATATCTGGTACATCTGACTTCCATTATACAAGCTCTGCTTAGTTTAGTGTAGAAAAAGTTTTTGTTCAAATAAAAAAACATGACTATATTTATCAGCAAAACTTAAGTACTCTATATCCTAAGAAATTAGTTATACATATTCATTTATCAAATACTTGTACTACTGTCTACTTTTTTACTCTCATTTAGGTTAGGTTATTTTTTTTTATGTACTAGTAATGAGATGAGCAAGACGCTCTACTGATGGTAAGAGATTACGTGTGTCCAAGACCATTGCAGCGATACACATAACTTTGTGTAGTAAAACAATGCCCAAGGCGTCGCTGCTTTGGCGCTCATTGCTTTGAGACATTCGATGGTCTCAAAAGCCTTGTAATTTCGCTAGCTGCAGTACCTACCCTTCAAACTGCAGCAAAGTAATGTTTACACACAACTCAAGCAGTAGTGTGTAAACATTATAAACGGCAGAATATCTGGCACTGCAGTGGTCTTATAATAACAATTTATAAATTTACAATTAAAAAAGAACCGGCTCCATCACTCTTAGGTAAACTAAACGCACTGCTCCAATAAAACAGCGGGGTTTCGGAGTAAACGAAAATATCATCGATGTATACAATTTTTAGATTTTTTTAAAAACCGCTCGATTGATTTCCCTCTGAAGTATGATTTACCAAGCACAAAAAGAACCATCAAAATCGATTCATAAATTGGCGGAATAATTGTGTAACATACATAGGAAAAAAACAGTCGAATTGAGAACATCCTCCTTTTTTGAGTCAATTAAAAACGAAAGGTTGTCTCCATGGCACAATACATTCCACGACACCGATGACCTAAATCCTTCTTCCCGGTTAGAAATGTGATGTATTTTTTTATTTTAACCGGTCACGAACTATTCTTAAATACTTATGCAGAGACGCTTCGGATCGTGTAACTTAATCGCTTCGAGCAAATGCTCAGCTGTTGCAGACTATGTTTAGCAAATTTTGATCGCTGTTTGCTTTTATCATTTTTGCTATAGTACGCTTATTTTGACCAATGTAGGATCCAACGCAGTTGGAATGCAAACACCAGAAGTCTGAAAAGCAATAACATCCTTCGGTGTCCTCATATGTTCACTAAGCTTGGATATAGAAGTATGCACCGTCTCGATGGATTTATTTTTAAGCAAGGTCCAAGGTCAAAACTTTATCCGTTATTCCTTTAACATACGATATGAAAGCCAGCATTGTACCTAACACTCATTCTTGGAAGTATTATTGCCACACATATCCGTTTAAAACATTACCGTTTGTACCGTTTCTGAAGTAAAATAGATTTTTAATGAAACAGCTCATCTCGCAACTGAGCCAGTTCTAAAATTACCGAAGGTCATTTTAAAGTTTTGTTAATCCGTACTTGAGTAGGTACGTTTCATTTGGGAATGCTTGTTTCCGATAGTGTATAACACGATTGTGTTAAGAGTGGGATAAGAAATCCTTTGTTATTCAGGGCGTTTCTCTACGCTAATCACTTGTAATAATAATAACAATGAGTTATAAATTCATCAATATCAATTGATGAATTTAATAAGTTCTTTGGAAAAATGTTAGTAAAAAAAGTTGATATTGTTAAATAGTGACAGTGACTTTTTGCCTAACTGTTAAGGAAGGGTTATGGTTTTTGCGCATATCTTGTATATAATGTATATTTCTTTATTACCTCGCTTCTTCCAAACAGCCGAATGGATTACGACAGCTGCACTGGGGATATATCTCTCTCAACAATTGCTAGCCCAATATTCGACTTTTCACTTGCAACTGCCATCTTTGCTACAATGGCGTAGTTTGCCTTATACGGGCCCTGTATCAAAATATGATAGGTACAGTGTTGCCGCGGCTTAAGAGTTACAGTGAAATTTTGAATAACATTTTACAAGTTAATGGTTACGCACGTTGGGACTCCGTGTAGCCCGGGGGTATCATTGATACGGCCGATACGGAGGTAGCTACGCCTCTGCTTACCTACCCATATCGCCTAGGAACTTCGAACTTCATATACCTAAGTAAACAATGTTGAGAGTGAAGTCAAGATAAGCTAGACCAGCATCTTTCGGTCTTAGGTACAAATATAAAAGATTTTATATGGCTATTTTTGTATTTTAATAATGCTAATAATACATGAAATAGGTCTATAGCGGTGTTTATCAAATGGCCCTGACATAAGTTCATCGCTGACCAACCGACAGATTGTCAATAAGATTCAGTTATTTATCTCAAGTGAGGTTTGAAATTACATGATGAAATCCAATGACCGCGTTAACAAAGTGACAAAAAATGTTAACATTTATTTATTATGCAGGGCTACAAGCTTGGTGTGTGTTATGCCGAAAGGGTTACGCACTCTGCATTATTTATGATTTTTGAATAAAACAGTAGATTATGCCAATAATAATCTACTGTTTTATTCAAGCAATTGTGATTTACCGCAAATAAATACCATAATAAATGCCAGTAGCTGTGATTTCACTTTAAAATTATGCTCCATTTGTCCTTAAATGGCAAACATTTATTTGCATGGAAATCGAATCACCTTAAATATTACTATGCATATCAAAAAAATAAAAACAAAAAAACTATTATTTGATCGGTAGGTGGATTCGGAGAGCAATTTACCAGAACACGCAATTTGTCTTTTGTAATTTATCCCTGTAAATTAAATATGCAAATTTAAAAATGCTGAATGAGGAAATGCTTCCTTTTCAATAAAAACGCAGATTAGACTACTGGTATGGCGATTGATCAATGTGTAAGCATGGTCAGCATGAGGCGTTCGCCGAATGACGTATTGCCAGGTGCTATGTAGTCGGCTCGCGGTTACTTGTGTATCCCTAATGACTCCATTGTAATCTGAGTGGCTCGCGCTGACAAATGTAAAAAGTATAGTATTTTTATAGCGACTAAAACTGTCGTCTGTATTTGAGCGGGGCAATCAATGTCGCTTTGTTTGTTTTAAGATTTAAGTCGATTAAAAAAAAAAACAACAACAAACCAAATTCTTCCTACTAATATTATAAATGCGAAAGTTTGTGAGTATGTTTGTTACTCTTTCGCACAAAGACTACTGAATGAATTTTGATGAAATTTGGTATGGAGGTAGCCGATACGCTGGATTAATACAGGCTACTTTTTATCCCCAAAACATGCAGCGGGTAACACCGCGGGGCGCAGCTAGTTTAAAATATTATTGCATTAAAGGGAAAGACTTTTAGTAGCGACGATAGCTCAATGGTTACGCGGTCGGCTCGCATGCCGAAGGGCGTGGGTTTTAACCCCAACAATAAGCTTAAGCAGCCGGAAAACAGACGTGAGAAAAGCATAGCGTGGTGGTAGGGTACTTTCCAGTACTCTGCTGGTTAGCTACCATCCTCAAGTTGAAAATCTGCCGCCAAGCATCTAACGATGTGTTCCGGCAGCTTCACTTGAGAGCTAGTTCCATTTCAGGCTTGGTTCTGCTTTACCATCTTCGACCATACCGTCACTTAACATCAGGTGAATTGTGGTCAAACACCTAGCCTGTCGACTATAAATAAAATAAGAAGATTTAATGTTTTAGTGGATAATATTTCTTAGGTCTAATGACTTTTTTTTCAATTGTCTCTTTTCTCATCCAGTATCGTCCAATTTTATTTTTATTACCTGAGATTGGTCCATCATAGCGGAGTCCTTCGGAGTCGATTGCTTGGGAGAGTTCATTTCGTAGAGACATTTGTCTAGCTAGCTATTGCGTATTTGTCAGGATACCTAGTGCGTTCGGCAGCTCGTTTACGCATTTGAGTCTGACAGATTTACTACCTGATCGGTGGCGCTTGTCGTGGAACGGATAAACAGTGGAGTGTTTCGATAGACGTGGTTACAGCTTTTAATTCCGAAGATACTGCGTTCCAACAACGCAGTTGTGAGACCCTGAGATAGGACTTCTGAATTATATACGTATATAATATAAGTACGCGATCATGGCCTCGTTTGATGTCATGACCCTGTCTGTTTCTTCACTCTTACTTTTCGAGAACGCACTTTGCACTTTTCAATACGTATAAAAATTGTGCAAATTTCAATGTGTAATTGTGTTGACGTTTCATAAAATATAAATCTGACGCAGACCAAAAAAAGAAATGATAAATAAATTATATATGTAAGATTGTATCGTGGGCATAATCAAAATGCACATGTCGTTGACTTTGCGGTTTTGCATCATTGGAAAATTCTTCATTACCTTTTTTTTTTTTTAATGGTTAACAGGCTAGTTGTTTGACCACAGCTCACCTGATGTCAAGTGAAGGTGTTCTCAATACTAACTTTAGTATAGAGATAGAGATATTTTTAACACAATATTTTGGTGTTTTCTTTGGTAGTATTATGAAGGTAAGTAAAAGTATTATAAAGTATATAATAATAGGCAAATGTGTATGTAAAAAAGGACGATGGAATGCAGACGGTCATGGCAAAATCGTAAAGTTTTCTAATTTGGCTGCGTAATTAAAAAGAAAACTTATTGCGCGTCTTATACAATTCTCAGAATGATGTCTCTAGTGATGAAAATCCAGTCAGCGGTTATCGGGGGCAATATACTGATCGATCAAATTTAAAGATTTTGGAAATTCCGTGTTTCAAATTAAAATATAAAGTTGTGTCAAACGAAAACATTCCACTTACCTACCGTACTTAGTAACCGTACTTAGTGCAAAAAGAGTGCAGGCTGGACAGCACGTTACGCCAGTTTGAAGCATTTCGCAGACGTTCTAGAGCCGAGGGGCTTAGTACGCAATCATGGTAAGAGACCAGGTGGAATGACTTTGATTCCATCGTAGAAGAGGGACCCTTAGTATGGGATGCCATTCGTGTTGATACTTTGCCACCCTCATATCTTTCCAAAATGCATGTTAAGACTGTTGCGGCTGCTGACTTAGCAGAAGACTTTAAAAGACGCAAATATCTTTCTGAGTCTTTTGGGGTTGATGATTTGGGACCATGGGGATCGGGAGCAAGGACTGGACTCCAGATGATGATTTCGTCAGGAATATATATTTATTTACAATTGCTTTTTAAGTAAAAAGAGAAGCTTTTGCCCAACAATGGGACAAGATGAGCTAAAATAATAATACCAAAGCTTATGTAAGCATACAAAAGCGGTGACAGTTTAACTTTCGCTGATAGCGTGCTTGATAGGGTGGTGCTGGTAGAGGGTTCTTGTTGAAAATTAATGAATTATTTTTCTACTATATTGACATGCTATTTTGTAGTACTTTTTTGCCCAGTGTAACTGAATGTGTTATAAGGCCAATAATTTAAATAAATAATACAATTTACGAATACATGTAGCAGGTAACACCGCAGGGCGCAGCTAGTCTTCATATATATTCTTTAATTATAGTCAAAGTACAGTCTTGGTCAAGTCTGTGCCGGTCGAGTCTAGTCATGTCTTACGATTAGTAAATTAGAGCTTCAACAGAGTTTTGTAAGCAACACAAAAGTCATGTTTCACCACATTATCACTTTCCCACACTTGCGATTGTAAGTCGGTACTTTATGACTTAATACTACCATTTTTTTATATAAACACTCAAAAAAACACAAGTTTTGGAAAAAAATACAACAGGGGCGACTCGACTCTTTCTGCGTACCAGTGGTTACTGTTGCCGGCCTACAATAAATTAAATAATGGCTGGTGATAAACTCTGAAAAAAGAGGATTGTAGAAAATTGAAACCTACAAATTTTTGCTTAAATCAGATTTTGAAGAAATAAAACTGGACAAAAAACACATTGTACATTGGAGGTAAAACAAAAAACTGAGACGGTATGAAACTGTAGATCTACAGTTAAAACTGTAGGGTTGGCTACACTGTTTGTGTTACTGAAAACATTTTCACTGGGCATAATAAATTGAATTAAAAATATTAAACTGAACGCATTATAGATATCTACATAATATATTACAGATTAAATTGAACTAAACAACTGTAATATTTCTCGGATCACTTAGAAATGAGAATTGTAAAAGAGGTTTTATCTGTTAACAGTTATAATAATAATAATAATATAGCCTGTTTATTCCTTAATAAAAAATTTACATATTGACTTATAAAAAAAATTTAAATACTATTGATTACAAAAAAAATTTAATAATTAATTTAATTTTACACATTGTTTTATATACATATTTACATTTATCACGTTAAGAGTTAACCGCATAGTAATACAAAAAAAATAAATAAAAAAAAGTAATGCACCGATGATGTTGCAATACGACCTCAATCGAATAAAGTGTAATAGTTGATAAATTATGCCAATTCGAATAATGTGACGAAATCGATCTTTTTAGCTTATTGTGCGCGGGGCTCAGTTTTGTTTAGATGTCAGTGTTTAAATTTATTTGTTAACAGTTTTGTGCGTTGTCATACTCATAGTCATAGTGTTTTATTGATAACATAAGTTACAAGTCAAATAATACAAATAAATTAAATTAAAATAAGTAGAGTTCAATCAACATGCCAATTCGATATTTAAAAATAAAATAGTAGTAATAATAATCAAAAATTAAATTAAATTAAAATAAAAAAGTAAAAAGAAGTAGTAAAAAAAATAATAGAGTGTAGATTTATATTTACGTGCAAGATTCCCAAACCGAAACTACTTTTTAATGGTTGATAGGGCTGCCGAAATATAACGTGGTGTTAGGCGGCAGATTTTCAGCTTAAGGTGGTTCGATTTCCATACAAACATTTTTTTTCCATTTATGGACAAATCGAGCATGATTTTACATTGAAATTACAGCTACTGGCATTTATTTTGGTCTTCATTTGCGGTAAATGACAATTGCTTCAATAAAACAATAGATTATTATTAGCATAATCGACTTTTTTGCTCAAAAATCATAAATTCATAAATTTGATTTTATGCTAATAAATAATCAGTAGACAAAATCATAAATCACAATTGCATGAATAAAACTACTGCTTTATTACATTGCATTGCATACAGTGATTTACCGCAAATAAAGACCAAAATAAATGCCAGTAGCTGTGATTTCGCTGTAAAATCATGCTTAATTTGTCCATAAATGGAAAAATTAATTAGTATGAAAATCGAACCACCTTAAATGAAGTAGCTAGCCTGCCAAGTATTACTACCTACCCTATCTAAATAAGTATAGTGTGCGATGTTTTCTTTCATCAGCAGCTCATTGTTAAATTTGAACCCACGTCCTCCAGTGAGTGAACCTAGCCCGCTAGCCACTAAGCTATCATTGCTAGGATTTTCACATTAGGGTCTACTTACATAAATGATATAAAAATTTGAGTTGCCGGTGGATAGTGCTTCAGAGTGCGGAACCTCCTAATAATACAAGGCGTGTTAAGGCGGGCCTTACACATCTGACTTCTGACCGAACCGCCTAGCGAGACACCCTTGCAATGTTGACCGCAACTCTTCGCTATAAAACAAAAGTGTGATAAGAATTGTGTGGGATAAGAATGCAAACTTGGTATGATTGTTAGAGCCAAACACTTCTACTAAACATTTTCATCTAGATAGATAGGTATATGTCGAATTATTTTGTACTAGCTGCGACCTGCACTGCATGTATTCGGGATAAAAAGTAGCCTATGTGTCAATCTAGGGTGTCAGCTACCTCCGTACTAAATTTTAGCAAAATTCATTCAGTAGTTTTTGCGTGAAAGAGTAACAAACATCCATACGTAAAAAAAACTTTCGCGTTTATAATATTAGTAGAATAGGATTAGTACGATATGTATGCATTAGGATATAAATAACCCTATTTTGTAAGCGTAATGTCCCAAATGTCATCAGTTCTTATCTCGACAAAATCTGGACCTACACAACAAATTGTTTCATTTCGATTCCATTTGTTTACATTCAAGAACGTTTAAACAATCTGCTTAATATAACTTACCTACAACGAAATCATATTATTTGTATACATACCGATAAAAGTTTATAGACAGTTAAAACAACACTATACTTGTGATCTTATGTGTAGGTATAACTTAGCACAGATGCACCGTTTGATATCAGCGGCAATGTGCACATCCTTACTAATATTATAAATGCGAATGTGAGTTTGTTTGTTACTCTTTCACGCGTAAAGTACTCAACGGATCTGGGGGAAATTTTGCACATAGGATACTTTTCATCATCATCCACCACCACGCGGGTATAACCGCGGGGCGTAGCTAGTAATAAAATAAACGCAATTGTTTTTAACAAAACACGAATAAAAAAAAATACTACACTCAAACACTATCAGATTAAAGCTTATATCTTAGTAAACTTTTGATATTAAATTTTACTTTAGTATTTTTTTCTTGTGCTGTATCTACTTCAGCTCACCTGATGTTAAGTGAAGATGCGGTCTACGATGGAGCATGCTTGCCTAGAAGAAACCGATTCACTCGCGACTTGACGACACCCAGATTGTATCTATCAGGGAACGCCCATGGGAACCGGGAACTGGCTTTCAAGTGAGGCTGCCGGAACACATCTTTAGGTGCTTGGCTGCAGATTTTCAACTTGACGGTTGCTAGTCAGCCGAGTAATAGAAAGTACCCTTCCACCATACTATGGTTTCCTTACGATGTTTTCCTTCACTGGCAGCTCAAACTCATTGTTGGGGTTTCAAGCGCTAACCAGTGGGCTATCATCGCTACTAATGAACTGAACATCAAACTGAATATCTTCATTAATCTTTTGTTTCATTGAGAAATATGAATTGTTGTTTCTTTTTCATTAGGGTGAATTGTAAACAGAATCACGGTTCATCTGTAAATACACACATGGGTGAATTTTCATTTCCCTACAATTCAGCAATAAGTCTAACAATGGTTAGACATACTGCAGAAGTTGGTGCCCACGTCAATAGACTGACATAAATATTATACAAATATATACAATTCATTCTGTATAACATTGTAGTTTGCCTGCCTGTTTTGTTTAGCGTTGCATTCCTTGTAAAATGTAATTCTCCTCCTTTTTCGTAACTAAAAATATTGAAATAGCTGCGCTTACGCTCCCCGCTGACTGCAATGGTACGAAATTCACGAACATGGTGTGGGACTGTGTGTACTGGTCGTGGGTGGCCCACAACTACTTTTTCACGTATGTGTATATTTTACTCGAGCGTCAACTTTCATATTACAGCTGCCACACACAAGTTTCAATCTTAAATAGCGGATGTAAAGAACCAAATTATCCCAAACAGAATTTGAAGTAGCTTATCGGAAATATTGATAAAGCACATTGCTAAATCGGTCGAGTACTAAGCACAATGGAGCTATTTCACGAGCTAATTCACATTGTTGCATTTTTTATCTCGATTAAATTCCCGTGACAAAAGTAATGTACGGTCCCTATGATTCCAGTGATGCTGAATGCAGTGATTTCAATTCTCAGTAACAGAGATTGGAATCTTTATTAGTTCAAGGTGACATTTAGCAGAAATTAAGCCTCTAATCCCACTAATATTATAAATGTGAAAGTTTGGATGGATGGATGTTTGTTACTCTTTCACGCAAAAATTATTGAACAGATTTGGATGAAATTTGGTATGAAGGTAGTTAAGACCCTGAATTAACACATAGACTTCATTTTATCCCGAAAACATGTAGCGGGTAGCACCGCGGGGCGCATTTAGTCACTAATATATATTATAATTATTAATTCTATTTTAATTACGTCCGAATTAGATCTTATTATAGAAATAGCCTCACAGCTGGGCGTGGGCATCTTTCCATTGTAAGAAGTGTCAGTTGGCAGATTATAGACATCTTTGAGAACACTAAACACTTTCATACATTAATGTTTCCTCAAGATATTTTCCTTCACCGTTTGAAGGTGACAGCAGCACAAATTTGACAGATGCTTGCTTGACACAAGATATTTAGATTGTCAGTTTGACGATCTCTGACTTTTGGTGACGGAACCCTTTCTGAAAGCGAAATTTTCGAACGAAAAATTCGGAACCGGAGACCTAATCCAAAACTATTTTGTGTATTTTTTATTGTCAGTATAGTCGGTGTATTTAACTGTTGACTATGCTCCTGGCTGAAATGTCGCTCTTTCATTCCAATACTAACTACTCTTTTAGACTTTTTACTTTATGTTGGAATATTTAAGTATGGCGATTGGCGGTACTAAATAATACTCAAATATCACATTTATATCAAATACATTTTTTAAATGAGCAAAAAGTATGGATCTTACTTCTGTAGCTCATGATAGCTCAGTGGTTACCGCGTTTAGTTTGATCATGCTACTAGAACTTGCATGGTGGTAGGGTACTTTAGTACCTACTCGGCTGGCTAGCTACCACCCTCAAGTTGAAAATCTGCCGCCAAGCATCTAACGGTGTGTTCCGGCAGCCTCACTTGAGAACCAGTTCCATTCCAGGCTAGGTGTGCTTTACCATCTTCGACCACGCCTTCACCACACGTCGAAGAGCGTGTGCTCAAGTCCTAACAATGAGCTAGAGCTACCGGTGTCAAACAACATCTTGAGGAAACCATAGCATTGTGGTACCTGATGTTAAGTAAAGGTGTGGTCGAAAATGGTAAGCATAGGCTCTCAAGATAGGGTGCCCGACACACCGTGAAATACTATACGTGAGGGTTGTAGCTAGTCTTAGTATCCTACCACCATGCTATAGTTGCCTAACGATGTTTTTAAACGAAGACTGCGACCACTGTCTGCCTGTCTTTTAAGTTTATGTTCAAAATTGTATCTGAAATGTTTTCTGAGCTCTGTGTAAGAACCACCTTGTTCTCAAATTACTCTATTGTAGGTATATATATGTATTATGAGTGTATATGTTTATATAATATATGTAAATATTTTGTTTTTATTTAAATACATTATTATGATTATTTTTATATACTCACTATATGTTTTACTTTTTTTTTATCAGTGTTACATCTCCCGTATGTTTCTTATGTTATCTATCGTGTTTTCTTTTCTTGGTTGCCTGGAAGAGATCTCTTTTAGCGATAAGGCCGCCACTTGTGGCACTAGTTCATAAGGTTCTTTTGTTCTCTGTACTTTTTTTCTGTTTACGGTGTGCACAATAAAGAGTTAGCTATCTATTGACACCCCATTACAGACGTCGGGAAACGAATTAAAAAAAAAAAATCAAACATAAACGTAGACACAATACCCTTGGTAACCGGGATAGCCCCACAATCTGTGAGCTGATTGCGGATGGTGTACGGGATAATCATGGACATTGTTCAATTGGCACAAAAGTTCCCCTTGATGTGCTTTTACAACTCGTGCAGTCGTTGTAGGCCCAAAATTTACATTTGCATCGTGAAAATTGCATTTTAAATTATTTGATTCAGCAACATTTATCTCTTTACGCACTACGTCTATAAATTGCAAAACTATAAAATAGTTACCAGTCAGTAATTTTAGTCATGACTCGGGCGTTTCTTTTTGGGTATAACGACCTTTCGAACTAAATTATTTACAATGTTGTGCAATAATTTATTAGTTAGCTGGTTGTACTAAGGCAGAAAATTTTGTTTGGGCCGTGAGATTTGAAAGAGATATAGTTAATTTTATCGTATATATTCGTTTTAGTATTTATTATAAATGTTTATTCTCTGTATATCTTTTACTAGCGGACGCCTCGCGGTTTCACCCGCGTTGTTCCCGTTCCCGTGGGAACACAGGTATAAAAAATAGCCTATGTTACCCGGGGATAGTGTAGCTTCCCAACGGTGAAAGAATTTTTGAAATTCTCGTCCAGTAGTTTCAGAGCCTATACAATTCAAACAAACAAACGATCAAATTTTTCCTCTTTATAACAGTATAGAATTATAAATCAGTAATATTTATTGGCCATAACAATAATGTTAAAGGCAAGTCACATGTATAAAAAAAAACCTTACGATTCCACTTTCATGAATGAAGCTATACCTATACGAGTAATTAACAACGAACATACTACAGCGGAGGCTCCGTTTATGTACTACACATAAATGAGGATTCTGAGAACCTCATTGACATATATTCACCTAATTTGGAAAATGGATTGTTTTCCAAAAAACATTTAATGGTTTTTTTAAATTCGGTATGATTTAATTCTGTAATATATTTTGGCAATTTATTATACATTAATATTTTGGCGTGACGGCCCTGCTTTTCAACTTTACCTAACCTAGTCCATGGCACGACCAGCTTTTCTTTGTTTCGCAAGTTATATTGATGCCTGTCTTTGTTCTTTGGCAAATTAGCTCCGTGTATTTCTAATAAGCTATTGTATATGTATAGTGATATCACTGTCATAATTTTGTTAGTTTTGAAGTATTTTTTTGCAGAACTACGTTTTTTTAAACCATTTATTATTCTAATCGCTCTCTTCTGACATCTTAACACTTTTGTAATACTAGCTGCGTTACCCCATATCGTAACTGCGTATCTTATAACATAGTATGTATGCATAATACACGGATATAAGAGTATTTTTATCTATTAACGGCTTAAGTTTAAATAACGCATAATTTCCGCTGGCAATTTTCTTACATATATTATCGATATGAGCATTGTGACTAATTGTATTATCTATTGTGTATCCTAAAAACACATTTTCTTTACTTGCCGAGATACCAAAAATGCCAAGTTTCGATTGATAGTGCATAACAGTACTTTTATTAGAATTTAGAATGATACCATTACAATCAAACCATTCCGTATAGATATTTTTGTGACATATATGTACCTAAATATATATCGGTTTTAGGTCGACAAAATAATTTTTATTTGAATTGGAATCGTTCACCCGAGTTTGTAAAAACAAACTTCAGTTCAGCCTTGTATAATGTTTTTTTTTTTATAAAAAATTAAGTAACAATTTTAGTATAGAAAATACTGTCATCAGTAAAAGTATGTGGTCTAATATGGTAAGCACTCATAGTCTGGAACGGAACTGGCTTTTAAGTGAAGCTGCCGGACCTCACCATTAGATGCTTGGCGGTGGATTTTTAACTTGAGGGTAGTACTACCAGCATGCTATGGTTTCCTCACGATGTTTTCCTTCAACGGCAGCTCAAGCTCATTGATGGGGTTTGAACCTTTCGGCGTGCAAACCGACCGCGCTAACCACTGAGCTATCATCGCCGCCTTCTTTGTATGTACATCATTGGACTTTGCTGCCCAATTGGGTGTTCCCCGATAGATATAGTCTGGGTACGTTCAAGTCACGAGTGAATCGGTTTCTTCTAAGCAAGCGTGCTCCATCGTAGACTGCATCTCCGCTTAACATCAGCGAGATGGTGATAAATGCAAGCCTATATGAATACGTTATAAAAAAAAATATTTGTATGTATTGAACAAACAACTGATGGCCGATGGGGCTGCAAAGTTCTGTAGTGGAGACCACGGACCGGCAGGCGCAGCGTAGGGCGTCCACCCACAAGGTGCACAGACGACCTAGTAAAGACCGCAGGAACGCGCTGGATGCGAGCCGCTTCCAACCGGTCTTTATGGAAGTCAATGGGGGAGGCCTATGTCCAGCAGTGGACGTCCTACGGCTGAAATGATAATGATGATGATGATTGAACAAACCTTTCCGTAAAAACATATAAATGGCAGTGACTACCATATCAAAAGAAGAGAGCGGTGAAACAGGCGAAGGCGGTCTCATTATATTATTTGGAGATATTTATATTTATATTTAAAAATGGTCTCCATTTCGCGCGGTGTAAATGAAGATGTACCAATAAACACTTCGGGAGAAATAGTCGTAAAAGATTTACTGTATTGCCGCTTCTCGGTGTGACTTTTTTATTTTCGTACAAAATTAGCCGTTGTAAATTTTAATATTATATTCGATGATTTTAATAAATATTATAAGAGATGGAATTCTTGTAATGCGTCTCGCGTTGAGTTTGGTGGCTTAGAAACGCCCATTAATTACAGTGCTATTTTCGTTTGATCCCACCCTGCGAGCCACTGTCGTCTCGTCACAGCTCGATTTTATCAGATATTTTTTGTTCAAATCGAATTTGTTCATCTTTGTTCACTTCCATATTAATAGGAATCTAGTAATGTCTTAGAGAGTGTTATTCTAGGACCGCCTTTGCAAGTCTAAAAAAAAAAGTGTGTATCGTCAGCAACCAAGCTATTGCGCTGTTTTCTGCTGTATCCAAATAATTATGCAGAATCAGCCCCGTTTAAAAAAAAAACACATCTTGGCGCGTTTCTCTTTTTATTGTGAGAAGTTTAAGAGACCACCGCACTGGCCAAATGCAGGTCGGTAGACTTTCTACATTTTTAAGAACTTTCAGTGATGTAGGTTTCCTCACGATGTTTTCTTTAAACGTTTGAAGTCATCGGCAAAACGCACTCAACTTAGAAAATGCAGATGTGCGTGTAATCGTATTCGAACCCAGGACCTCCAGATTGGAAGCCAGACGGTCTCCCAACTAGACCGCTGTACCCTTATTGCAAATAATTATAGTTTAATTATTACATAATTTTTTTTATAATTAAAAAATACTACTACGTGGTAGATTTCTTTAGTAGACATAATTAAAACTGAGTAATCCCGCAAAAGTAAAACAAAAATGGTGCAATTCAGAAATTAACCGGTATGTTGTCCAGTATGGCACCTAAAAGTTGGTGTAGGTGAGGAAGTGCATGTAACCAAAACCTCCCTCTGACTCCCAACGAGAGACGGCAAGTAGCCGAGCACGCTCTGTAGAAGGAATTATCTATTTAATTGAAGATTGAAGGAACTAACTTACACAGGGTTCGTCCTTTGAAAATTCGGAATTTTGGGCATGGACTGGCTTGGACATTCCAGCTTTCTAAAGGCTCAGTCAGGCAGCTTATTTTAAAATTTTAAAGTGACGGAATAAGAATAGCTTTTACCAAATCTTGAGTACTGAAAATTGGTCAGGAAAGCTGGTAAAGATACGCACTGGAAATTTTACGTACACCGAGGCCTGGCGCCAAGTGCGATCATAAGAAACTGTATTAAAAATGGTGGTGAGTGATCTCTCCGAATGTTATCAAGCTGTTGTATATAGCTAAAGGATTATTCCAAAGCTGACAACATCGGAAAGAATACACAAATTTTGGCACATTCTAAATTTTCTCATCTTCGAAATCTTGAATTGATTCATCCAAGACCGGGGTCTTAAGAGACGGAAGTGAACGGTTTTCTAGAAATTTAATACCCGGGGGAAATTTGTTCAAAAAGGTTAGCTATTTCAACTTCTGGAGTTGTGGTAGAGTGTGTGATAAAAAGTTAGCATTTTGAAAAATTCAGTGAAAGGGATATGAAACTGTAGTTAAATTTTTTAAGTCTTTCAAAACAGTTGTTACATCGCCTCCTAAGGTTCCGTTGTTCAAAAGTCACACGATAATTGAAATTTCATTTTTTTAATGATTGGGTAAGTTTGCCAAACTAAAAATAACAGGTCCAAGCGGGTCTCATTGCTGACATCCTATTTCTCACCATATCTCATTATTTTTATACATTACTTTTGAAGGAGTGACGTAGCATTGCCAAATAAAATTATATGTAAAGGGAATTTTGTCTTTAGTTTGATCCAAAAAAGTTTTTTGTCAGTGGTGTTAAAAGCGTTTTTAACATCCACCTTAAGCAGCACTTCGCCTCCTCGATGATTTAAAAAAGTTCTTAATGCGTGTACAGCTGCCTCACAGCCACCACGAGTTCCAAAGCCCAACTGTAAAGGTTGGAACTGGGCTAGAGTTTGTTTAATATGTTTGATACAAATTAATCAAATTTAATTCTTTGTTTATTTGATTTGTTTTATTGATTAATTTATGTACATGTAATGGCTGAGAATTTGGGGGAAAAATATTTCAATTCATTTTGCAATATAATGAACTGTTTACTTACACACTTTTTTAGGTTGTATTATTAGTATATTAATAGTTTTTTATTGTACTTATGTATTAGTTATTATTTATTCAATGATTGGCTTGTTCGGAAACGGCTTCTAAGCCTTGAACATCGTCGCAAAGTGGCTTGTCTGTCAGTTTTTTACACTTTGGAGAGTACGCTTCAGATCTGCATGACCTAATTCACCCTGTTCATTCTACTATCGGACAAAGAAGTGACACCGTTTCTCAAAACTCCTGCCCGAGCAGGTTTTCCCTGATAGATTTTCCTAGGCGAGCGTGCTCCACCGTAGACTGCATCTTCGCTTAACATCAGGCGAGTTGGCGGTCAAACGCAAGCCAATTTGTAATAAAAAAAAGGCAAGGACCACATATTGTCAAAATAGGGTTGTGGCGGGCCATTTACTTTAGTCCACCTTGTCCCACTGTTGAGTAAAGGACTCTTTTTCACCTTTCTATGTCTCTCTGTTTGTTGCTATTATGAGCATCGATCTCTTCTTTTCCCCATATTCTAGGCCTGTCTGGTGGCCGTTTATCCTCCGAGATCCAGTCAGTGATGTTTTTCCACAGCTCCACTGATATTTGGCAGACGTGTCCAGCCCAGTCCTTCTTTAGTATGGTAACTTTTTGAGTCACAACAATGATCTGGGTTTATGAACGTAGTACTAAGTAATGAGTATTGTAGGTCATATCAAAAATAGAAAACATTTTTTTAATAAGTACGCGGGTCTATGTCAACGGCAAAGATGCAATGAATATGGGAAAAATAATAAAAGCTTAAACGAGAACGTCAAAGCTACGAAATCGATGTTTATAATGAGTTAAACAAAGTAATTTTATGCGTAACAGAAAATGCCAGAAAGTATTAACTCTTAGATGCTCTTACGCTTAAATTTTGCGCCCGCATAACGTAAATATATGTTTAGGTATTTGTAATACTCATTTTTTCATTTACAAAATAGGTGCGGGCCGCATGTTGACAACCACTGACTTAAATAGTTGTTATAAATCATGCATTTTGATGAAGGGCTTTTCAATAATTTCAAACGTATTGTTTCGCTTTAGGGCATTGTTGTGGTTTGACCTGGGGCAGCCATTGCATTGTTAGCTTGCGATTATTGAAAATAATCTACTTATTGGTCATACGTTACAATTCGGTCCAAAATCCCTTAATTTATATACCGGTTTATCAAGGTAAGGCAATTCAACACGGGCTGTTCTCTGCAAATCTGACAAATTATTAGGTAGGTACCTATATTTTTTTCTAAATTTGAAGTATTTCCAAATGGGCCAATGTTGTAGGTGTGTTACCATCTGGAGGCTGGTCTTTCTCACCGTTCTTTGTTCAAATCACGAAAACGGTTACCAAAAACTTTCGGTGCGTTCGTTAGCTTTATCCGTTCCAAACAAAGCATGAGCACCTATAATATTATTTCTGCCGCGTTAGTCCCACATCGAAATTTGTATTCGAAAATTTTACGTATTACGTTAAAAAGTGAACAAATTGAGGTTGAACAATCAAATGTCATGTACGTTGATTAAATTATAATTTTTGAGTCAAAATAAATTATTTCTATAGTGTTACACCATACAGGTTATAATATTTAAAAGGTAATTTTTATTCAAAGTGGCCAGTGCGTTTACCAGGCTATTTCATATTTTAAATATTATTAATAAATTAATAATTTCGATTGCACTATTCTATTGCATCGCTTGGTTATTGCTTAGTTACAAACTGTTGTACGAAAAACACTTTCGAAAGACCAATGTCACATTCCTTGACCAATATTTTCTTTATATAGAATCAAGAAAAATGACCTGCCAGCGGAGATAACGCATTTGTATTTGAATTCAAAGTTTTTGGTACAAGAATTTTTCTCGAGTGTCACGGTGCAGCAAATAAACATTGATCGTGAATTGGAGAAATGAATCGATCTCGCTCTTATATAGATGAATCCGAAATTGTATCTCTTTCACACTAATAGCCGACTGACAAACATGTATCAGCGGTTAATAGGTGCGCTCACGCAGCTGTTGCGAACAAATCAGCTCGGATATAGCTGACAGTGTCAAAAAGCTAATGTCGCGGTGCATGTTATAATCTGCAAGCGATATTAGTCATGTTTGCGATCACGGGAAAACAACTTGGTTACTAAAACTTTACACTGTTTGAAACGATTATATTTCTTTTTACTCTAGTACCGACTCCTTTCTTTTTTTACAATTAATATAATAAAAATAATAATTTATTGTATCAAAAAAAATAAAAAAATAATACATATTACTTAACTATTAACACTATTGTTTACAAAAATAGATCGAGTTTCTTCCGCTGAACTAGGTTATCACACCTGTATTTCAGCTTCAGTGCCCTCCCCACAATTGCTTCATTTAAAACTATAAATAAAATATATAAATGTTTATATATGCACATTATTATATATATGTATATACTATAACAATTAATAAAATAAAATAAACTATATATAAGGTCAGTAAATTATCTCAAACGTTTGTGAATACAATAGCGTATGCAAGTAGTACTAAGTGCTTTTTATGATTAAATTCAATTTACAAACCCAAGTAGGACTAGAATTGAAAACATAAATGGAGGGCGATTTATTTCGTAATTTGAAACGCCCTCGCTATTCGCTCGTGCCGTAAGCTATTCCGTAACAAGCAAAGACATTACGAGGAGGGTCGACTCTCCGTTCATTCAAGATCGGAGAAAGCATCTCACGCATTTAAAAATAGACATTGTACAATATTTATTGGGCATTTCTTCGAGATTCGATTTAATATTAACAAAAAATATTGTTTGCACGTGTTTGTGCGATAGACTCTTAATTCGTTCGAGGGCTTGGGTTTTTAATGTAAAAGAAATGAGGCGAACGAAACGTATGAATTTAAAAATATTTAAACAAACACTAAAACTTTTTTTTACTATTTAAAAAATATATACCAATGAACATCTCAGAAAACTCATTTTTGTATACTATGTGAACATAGTGAATTAGGTACCTGCTACTTATTTTCAATTTCCTATATTGAAACTATTATTTTGTTTCATAACTTAGCTGAAATTTAATTTTAAGACAATCATTTTATTGTTTTATTGACTTGCCTGTCAACAATCGTAGTTGTTTAGGTATGGCTAATAAATTATTCTAATTCTGATTCTTAAACGCATTCGTGATTGTACGAGAAATTGTTAATTTGCTAGACCAATTTAACGGTACCCAGAAAAAAGAGGTAAGTAGAAATTCAATCAACATTTGACTTACATATCAACATCTTCACGTGTAAAAAAAAATCTCGATCAGTCAAGATCTAATGTCGTAAAATAGACCATTATGAATAGTGGAACTTGACCCTAATGGGTAGCTAATTATCATGGGATTTATATGAATTTTGCCAAACTAGAACATTGCTGTGGTCGATTTTTGCATATTCAACATACGTACTTTTCTATTCTGAATGATTTTTCTCGTAGAAAGTGTACCTACTTAATTTATTCCAATTTTGATGGATGGATTTTACTTGTAACAATTATATATTATCGGTGTTTTGTAACACCATCACATGTAATGGTTGCTTTTAACACAAAAAATAAGTGATAATAACAGAACGCCTTATTAGATAATTAATAATTATTAAACTTTAGAATTTGCTTTGAAGAAGTACAATTAAGTCTTTGGAGTATGTAGAATATATTCAACTTTATGTTATAGGTATTAGAACTCGTTTTTCCAAAAATCAGGGGCCAGCGCTTTTTACTTAACAAAAAATGAATCTTAAATTTGTATACCACCTGGTTAAAATAATTTAACTATTTTTCTAAATTAAGAAGGTTAATTAATTTACTGTAATTTGTTGCAAAAATGTTGTCAGGTGTGGGGTTCGAACCCACGCTCCCTCTCGAGAACCAGAGCTTAAATCTGGCGCCTTAGACCACTCGGCCAACCTGACATAGTATGAGGGGGTGAAACTACCCCTATGTTCGACAAATAAGTGTTCACCAATTTTTAATTGATGACAAATATTGTACTTTTCACATATTTTGTGTATGATTTTTAATTCAAAAGACATACTATAAAATCAGTGACAAAGATTCGTTCGCAAATTATGTATGTACATACATAATTTGCTAATGTTTCCAGGTACTTTTACCTAATACAAATTATTATTGTAGTACATACATACAGTCATACATGTATAATACTATATAACGTATAAAGTTTTCCTTTTTTTTATTACCAAATTATGTTTATACTTAACTTCATATTTATTTAACCCTCAATGCTCTGAACTTAGTTTTATTTCTCAAAGTTCTGGGTACTACGGCATTGGTCTTGGACAGACGTTGTCTCTTACCATCACGAGCACGTTTTGTTCAACTGCAGCGAGAGAGTGTGGTGTAGCTCTACCACTTTTGGTGTCAACACTTAGGCTTTGAAAACATCAATTTTAGCGGGGACTAATTTAGGCTTCAGGCTTTTCAAATAAATTAATAGATCAGTTGGCATTCACAGAAACAATCAATTTAATTTGTTACTGAAAGCTTTGTTACCGGTCCGTTTTAATTGAGTAATTGTGGTGTACAATTGCAGTGTATCATTATTTCGCAAAGGGCACGGCGGATATTTTCAGCTTATATTTACTTCCAATTTACGTAAAGGTAATCCGCATAACTATTTTAATACAATATATTTTAAAATACTTGTATACAGTATCCATCATCATTAACTTCACAGACGATTCTACAGTTGTGGTAAAAGGAGATGACATGATGGGTATATCAAATTTATTTGTTTGCTGTATTTATTTATTTACATAGTTATATATTTGTACATGATTAGAGATATATATATATATATTATTATATATATATCGCGCCTACAACCATGTTTTATTTACTGTGGGGACGGTTGGCAGAAAGCTTAGCATTAAGTCCTCCTTTTGTACCTGTTATTTTGTAAGTGTGCAATAAAGTATTAAATTAATAAAAAATATTAAAGTACGAAAATAATATTAATAAATCACTTGAAATTATTTTGAAAGAATAATCTTCTTGGGAATAAAGGAAAAACGAAAGCAATAGAAATATAACCAGCAGCACACACATTAAATAATATTTACAGTATAACACATTCTTTTAATACATTAGGTTTTTTTTATGGTTGGCAAGCTCGGTGTTTGACCACAGCTCACCTGATGTTAAGTTAAACACGTATTCTTATTAATTAATAATTGTATATGCGATAAGGTTACCATTTGTTCTATTAATTAAGTTTTTTTTCTGTATATATGTAATCTTTGGCGTAGACAATAAATAGTTAGTTAATCAATCAAAAACTTTTTTGACTGAGCCCCAAGTCTCTATTGTTTCGATAGTAACCGAGACAAAATCATACGCTGATTCCAAGCAGGTATAGTATGTTTACCGCTCGTTACCGCCTCCACTCTCCGACCGATTGATTGGCTAGGTGGCGAGGAAGTGGCAGGATGCAAACGTGCTTACGCACGTAGCACTGGCATCGCACGCGAGGCAACGTCGTCTCTGCCTTGGAACCAGCAATAGCCCGTAGTTACATTATATTTGTCGTTGAATTTATTTAGTAATTTTGTGAAATGTCTTCAGCGTTACTTTTAGATGCCGTATAAAATCGAAACTGTGTTTTCGCATGCAAAAAAATCTTATTTTGTAAGTTTATAACATTACCCAATCATGTGATTATGACCAAGTGTGCTACATTGCTAAATGTGCACAATGTACATACTAATTAATTAATAACTAGGCTGTTAAGACTAACCATCGAAAGTCTCGAAAGTAATGAGCGCCAAAGCAGTGATGCCCCGGACTTTGTTTTGTTACTCAACGTTCTGTGTATCGCTGCAATGGTCATAGACAGGCGTTATCTCTTGCCATCAGGAGAGCGTCTCGTTCGTTTCATTACTTTATACATAATAATTTGGTTGGTTATTTTTGTGCAGGAACTTTCGATACACGCGGTGTCTACCCACGAGCTTCTGAAGCCTAAGGACGAGCCGAACTACTCCTTGGCAGCGCCATCTAACATCTGCTCAGTGAACTTATCAGGTCAGTGGAAACAGAACTTAAAACAGAAAAATGGGCATGTTCTACGTGCTTATATTAAGCGCTCAAAATATAAAGGTCTCTAAGAAATTGACGTTAGCTATTTTATAGCAGCTAATTGTCTCTAAATAAGTTTGTAATTATTTAATTTAACTAATTAGCCTAATTGTATCATTAAAATATATAATCTATTGATATCTTACGATGTCGTTTTTCGTCGTTTCTAGTAGTTTGTAGCGTTGCTAGCTCATTGGTTAGCGGGGTCGGTTCATATGCCAAAGGGTGTGGGTTCTGATCCCAACAATGAGCTTGAGCTTTCGGTAAAGGAAACCACAGCTACAGCTCTCAAGTTGAAAATGTCGTCAAGCACCTACTGTTGCGGTGTGTTCCGGCAGCCTCACTTGACAGCTACCATTCCTAGACTAGATGTGCTTACCATCTTGTACCATAAAAAAAGTTACCGCTAGCTATCCTACAAATTAATGTCGCCATTCTGCCGAGTTTCAATCATTCATAATACAAATAAAAATTTGTTCTCCTTATTAGCAGTCTTAGTAAAATGAGACTAACACAGTAACTCGTAACGTAACACTTGAAATGTACAAAAGAGGGTTGCAAATGAGCGAAAAATATCCCGAAATACGTAGAGTGTTCGTGACCCCTGGCGTATTTTGCCTCAGGACACGTAGTCGATCTCTCTGCAAGCTAATTTGAGCGTTTGATATCGCATTACCTTCTCTGATAGGCTTCGATTTGAAACAAAGTTTCTACTAATTGAATAACACGATGTCGATGTATGAAATGCGCCATCGACATCCATCGACGTAAGAATCGCGCCCATCGATATGATAATAAGAATCACCTCATCGATGTGAGAATCGCTTAGCCGCTAGAGGATGTTTTTAAACTACACTCATTGCATTTGTCAACTGCTTATGAGTAAGTATCATGATTATGATTCTTTATCGTTTAATAGTTTTATTATAAACTTAAATGACACTGGGTGGGGAACATATCATCCATAACTGATGGTCGCTGTGGCTGTAAAGTTCTGGAATGGGGACCACGGACCGGCAAGCGCAGCGTACGAAGTCCACCCACAAGGGAGGATAGAGGACGTAACGAGTATCGAAGGAACGCGCCGGATGCGAGCTGCTTTAAACTGGTCTTTAAGGAAATCGATGAAGAAGGCTATGCCCAGCAGTGAACGTTCTACGGCTGAGATGTTGATGATGATGATTACAAACTGCTTTAAGTGATCGGTAGTTCATATTACTGTTTCAAGTGCAGCTCTGCGCTAAGCATTCAGTTGCGTTGGCACGAGCTTAAGAATATTTAATTTACGACCGAGTGTGTATTGTTCATTCAGAACGGGGCTTGGTTGATTGGCGATATTAAAAGTGTCAAGCGACCACTGCCGGAAATTCATTGATAGATTTAATCGCCTCGCACTGAAATAGCGTCGAACGCAATACAGTGAATTTGATTTGAGAAGTAAATTGCTAAGTCATTAATGCCGTCCGGTCAACTCGCCGCAGCACTAAAAACTGTCGCTATTTTCGGGAATCGTTTCGAGATCCTTGAAGTTACACATTAAACTTGATTTACGTCATTGGCGTGCATTTCTAGTTTTCTGTTTGATAAGTGACCTTGTCGAGTTTTGTTATTTGGTGATGAATACTAGAACTGCATACATGAAGCATATGAATCCTTCTTTATCTCTCTTTTGGGTATATCTATCTCTCTTGCTATGTTATGTATATGTACTTTGGTCATTCGGGGCTTGTGTACCACGACCCGTGATTTCAACAGTAGGCAGATGTATAGTTTTTGTACGAACATCATGTTTCATTGGGGTTTCTTGCATAAATAAAAACTACTTAAGAGTTACAGTGGTTTACGCGTCAAGTTAATCTAATTTTTATGACATTTGCAGAATATGCGTTATTGCGCTGGAAAAAATTATTTGTATGGAAATCGAACCACCTTAATTTTATTCATACCTATTTGCAAACTCGAACAAAGAATGCTTACAAAAAGAAACCGTTTTTGTTTTTTTTTTCTCATTGCACATAATTAGCCACATAACGATCTTACATAAGAACGTGGCAAAGTCATGCAGTGTTATGAACATCATCGTCATAACTAGCTCAGGCATGGTACATAGGTACATTTGTTTACACTACAGTTATATTAGACGTATTCCGTACCGCTAGTAGCAAGTTAGCTTAGATTTCCACTAAACTTTATGAGATCATTGCATTGAATAGGCAGTAGAGAGAATACGTTACAATGCATATAATAGGAGTGTAGATAGTATAGTTGGTTAATATATTTAGGTTAGTTAACTGTACCTTAATTTATGATCTTAAGTTCGCGATTTTTTTTGTTTAAGGTGGTACGATTTCCATAAAAATATTTTTTTGCCATTTATGTACAAATGGAGCATAATTTTACAGTGAAATCACAATTGCTTAAATGAAACAGTAGATTGTTAGCACAGATATTAGATTGTTAAATATAATCCAGCTATGTTTCGGGATTAAGATTTCGTAATCCAAGTCGCATTCGAGTACAAAGAGTAAGAAAAAAAAATTGTGTTTATTAAAAATATCATCACTCAAATAATGTTGATATAATTTTACACAAAATAATCATTCATTTTATTTGGTTCTGTGTAAAATTATCGGGTTTGTTTGTCTTGTTTGTTACGCCTGTTTTTTTTTAAAGTAATGACACCCGCTAGACACTCTTCCGATGATAAGAGATAACGCATGCCCATGACCATTGCAGCGATACAGATGACTTTGAAGACTTTGTAGCAAAACAAAGGCCAGCCCTTGTACTTTGAGCTTCTTGTTGAGATATCTGTTAGGCGTTTACGAAAAAGCTATGCGATTGCGAACCTTATCGCGCAAGCATACGATATATGGTCGCGGATCTATTTCCTGAGTGCCTTACAAAAATTGCAGTGAGTAGTTTAGAGTACGGATGCAGGGCGTCGCTGCTTTGGCGCTCATTACTTTAAGACTTACGATGGTTTGTCTCAACAGCCCTGTAATTTCGCTAGATACAGTGCAAAACCTTCAGTCCCTTCAGACCCGTCAAACCGGAAAATAGTTATATTTACGAACTACTAATTGGCGGCAGAATATCGGGTAATATAAAATTTACCTTGACTATTTTAGTTTGTATTGACTTATTTCCCGTGGTTCTTCTCTAATGCTTGAAAATACAAATAATAATTTATTGATAATACCAATGTTACAAGTCACTTCAAAATTTTTAAGATGTCATTAAATGGGTTTTAAAACACTGATTACATGTCAAAATAAGGTATGTCAATATCCAAACAGGTCAATGTAAAAAAAATTGTCAATATATTAAAATGACATGACACAAAAATCATAATTTGGTTCTTCTCTAATGCTTGAAAATACAATAATTTATTGATAACACCAATGTTACGAGTCACTTCAAATTTTTTAAGATGCCATTAAATGGGGTTTAAAACACTGATTACATGTCAAAATAAGGTATGTCAATATCCAAACATGTCAATGTAAAAAATATTGTCAATATATTAAAATGACATGACACAAAAATCATAATTACTTACTAGTAATTCAATAATCTTTAAGTTTGAAATACTCGTCAATGTCATAAAACAAGGTCTCTAGCAGCCAAGATCTTAACTTGGTTCTGAAGCACGCGGTGGAAAGTGCGTCCCGTACGGAGACGGGTACGCGGTTGTAGACCGCGGGCCCCAAAATACTTGACACTAGCCAAATACTCAAAGTATAATACCAAAAATGAAGAAGAAGAAAATCATGTGTTTTAAACATAATATGAATAAAATGGTTTCGATCCCAAAGTTTTAAATGTAAAGGTATCTATCCATAAAGTACTAGAACAGTAATGTCGATTTCTTATTCATAATTTGAACAATAGGTATACTATGTATTGTACAGGTGTGTACCCGCACAATACACCTGTGATACCTGTGTGTGTACACTTCATAGGAATCGAGCTATTAAAAATCCTACTTGTACCTATACTGATCATTGTAGGTAGGCACTACTTAATCCGGTATGTAAAGTATTTTTTGTATTTATTTTATTTCTAGCTGCGCCCCGCGGTGTTACCCGCTACATGTTTTCGGGTAGTTAAAAAGTAGCCTATCCATCCAAACTTTCACATTTATAATATTAGTAGGATTTTTACTGATAATATTAAACTTTATTTTATGAAACTGATTTGAGTGCTCCGCCGGGCAGGCTAAAGCTGTAAAGGCATACTGCCTTTTTTTATTAAAAAGGGAAACACTTTTTTTTCTTTTAAAATATTGGCTTAAGTAATTATCTCATCTATGTCAATCCGTTCATCAGTACATCTCTAAAAGGCTTTAAAGTGGGTTATATAAAAAACAAGAAAGATTTACACTCCTTAAAGCTCGTCATCAGAAGTGGTTTGCGATTTCCTCTGCAAACGGGCAGGGTGCTTTTAAACTATGATTATGGTCATAAAATAGCCCGTAACGAATTTAGTACAAATATAAACGTGTACTTCGCGGCTTTATGTCGTGTCGAGACTTTAACACAGTTTCCACCTTAATCGATTAGACATCGGAAGAAATCGATTAGCACGATAGTGCTTGATAATTCATTTACGATATTTTTATCACCATATTCGTCGTGAAATGTCTGAGGAAGTCAATCCGAAGGAAACATTTACTGCCCTGTTAGTTCATTTGGTAACTGCTTCAAGAACTGTACGAGCCTTGGTTTCATTTCCCATCCAGGATAAAATATATACACATAAGTGACGAACAATAAAAGTTGGTTCTGTGTCTGGACGTTTTGTTTGTATTCTAAGAATGGATTCACAAAAAAAAAAGTATTTAAGTGTTTATACTTATTTGATTATATACATAAGAATTTCAAGGTATAAATAAGAAAGTAACTAAGACAAGCAACATTTAAAATAATAATTAATCTAAAAGGCCGCTATCAATGGGAATAGTTCCCAAAACGCGGCCCCATTGCCGCGTTGTATGGCAATACTCAATATTTAAGTATTTTATTAGTTACCTGAAGGCCTAGACAAAGTAACATTCGATTAGCGATAACGCTAATAGAAAAATCCAAAAATGTCCCGTGTTTGACATAAGCTTGTCACGTGACATATCTGTCGATCTTATATCAATCCTGTAAGAATATTTTTGCTTAGTTTATATGGCATTGTGTGATTATTAAAAAAAACTGAACATACAAATTTATGATCAATTTTGTCTCTTTATTTTGGTATTACGCTTAGTGAAAATGTCACGAGACATTTATGTTGGTACATATGCATAAGTCAAAGTCACACGAAGTAAGCCAGGGTCAAGTCATATTGTGATTTAATAAAGTAGTGGCAACTTAAGTAGAGCAACTTAAGCTCTGATGGAGTTTTCAAATCTTTGTGGCTAGCTTTGACTAGGTTTTGTTTGATGTCTATGGAAGCTGACGTTGTTTTGACACTTTTTAATTTCACTTAGCTCACGTTTGAGTAATTATATCGGAAACTTTGACTGTAGCTTTGGCCACATTCGGTGACCTTCAGTGTGGAGGCAAAGATATTTATGTACAATGTGCGCGCGGCCTCGTTTTGCTTCCGCTTTCGCTTCTTGGGTTATAATCCTGACACCGTAGAGGAGGACTCTGTTGAGGAAAGGTTTCAGAGCGCGTCGGCGCATCTCGGTGTACGACCGTCTCCCACATCCGCGCCCGCGCATCAACCGGTATCTTCACGTGCGAGCCACACACCGTAGTACCGGGCGTGGCCGAACCTACAGTCTGAGTTTCCGATATCGCTCATTATTTATTATTATTACAATTTAATGTTACCATACATTCTATAATTTGCAAAAAATCTATCGCATCTAACTTTTATCCATATAAATAAAAAGGACGACTGAACTGATATAGCTGGCTCTTTTTTTAAAGTGGGCGTGATACTTCGAATGAGGGTTGTATTTACAAATACATCAGCGCAAAGGCCGAGCTCTAATAGAAAAGTCCGGGAATTAAATTAGAAATACATTAGAGTTGGAAAAATAGTGGTTTTTAATTGTTTACAATCTACCCCGTCTGCCGGGATTATTTTAGCTTGCGAGTGGGTAGCATTGGCGGAATTACATTCGTTGTCGAATTTCTTCATGTCTCTTACTTTGTTTTTTTTTTACCCGAAAAGCTAGAAGTATTAACAGAGTCACGCATTAGACATGTATAGTATTGTATAGTATATACTGACCTATTTGTAAGTTCTTTTTAAAGGGGGCATACATTAATATCGTTGACTCTTGGGGTACTGAAAAAACTCATTTATACGGAGGAGGGTGTTCATGCATTTTTGCTAATTCCATGCATCTGTCAGTCTGTTATCAATTTCATCTGTCACCTGTCAATGACGCGTGTTCGCGCTTTTTCTTTCTTTTCTTTGGTTTTGGCGTCGCATTTTGCCAGTGTCAAGTGTTTTATATTTTCAAGTTTCAATAGTTAAATAAGTTGCCTCGTAAGTATAGTTATAGTCAAAGTCCAGTCTTGATCAAGTATAGTCCGTGTCAGTCAAGTCCAGTCATGCCAGTAAAGTAGTGGCGACTTTACTATAAAGCTTCGATGGAGTTGTCGTGTTGCACCACATTATATCATTTTCCCACACTCGCACTCGTGATTCGGCACTTTATGAATGAAACACCACTATTTTTATGCATAAACATTCGAGAAAACACAAGTTTTAGAAAAAAATACAACGGGGCGACACGACTCTTTCCGCGTTTCCGCTCTATTGATTTCGGTGGCAGGCGTAGCCTTCAACAAACTAACGAAGAAGTAAGACAGTAAAGAAGTTTAAAAAAATGGGTTTTAAAATCAAGCTTTTAGGATGTAGCGTATACGTTTAAAACGGCCCATCAAAATCGAATGTAGAAGATATTGTGTCTATACTGTTAGTTCCTTGGTCTGGCGCCAACCTTAGGTCAGGTGACATTAACTATAAACATACATTGTCATCGGTACTGGACTAAGATGTCAAATTTTAACTCAGTGGCATGAGAGGGCTGTCACACAAAAATACTAATTCAGCTCGCATGATTCGATTTAAACAAACTAACGTACAAACATTGCAAGTTAAATAAAATTTTGTAAAAAAATACACCTGACCTTACAACTACATTCTCCTCACCTGAAATAAGCATAAACAATCTGCTTATCTCAGGTGAGGAGAACCGGGAAGATCTCAATCTCACCAAGTTCTGGGATAGTGACTTTAAATTGAAAGAAAAACAAATTAATAGATCCCTAACATCAAACATGAAATTATTGTCACATTTTTTGAATTATTTATTTAGTTTATAAAATCGGCCATACCACGAGATGTGTTATAAGCGACGATAGGAACCTCATTTGTCGAAATGCAAAATACGAGACAATACAGAAACAGCTATAAGCAGAATTGCACTTTAGTCTGTAAACAGTGCTTTTATTCAGTTTATGTGCAGTTAATGGAACCTCCCTGAACTCTCTGATATTTGAAGTAGGTATTTACAATAATTATAAAACGCAATATCGCCTGACAATTTTTGTAGTCTGTGAGGTCGATATACATTTTGGGACTCGTGATTTACTACCGCGTATCTGCTTTCCGTTTGGGACGCACTCTGCTAGACCAAGCTAAGAATTTATGATTACCTTTTATTATTAATTAAGAAAATACTATGTCCATACTTTTAATTCAACAATCACACGTTTATGGTACATTTCGTCAAAGTTTTAATACTTATGACGTTAGAAATTACACCAAAAAAAAAACCGACAAAAATCTGTGAATTTAATTCACATGGTTATTTTGAAAATAAAACTACTTTAGAATTAAGTGAACTACTCTGCTAGGGGTCGTAAACTAATCAAGTGGTCCCACGAAGCACATATACGTTTATTGTTTTTTTAATACAACAACCTAATATCTATTTCTGTTTTTCTTTCCATCCAAAGGTTGTCTGGAAGAAATCGCTCTAGGCGATAAGACCGCCCTTATACACCAATTATATAATATATTGTTTTGTTTTGTTAATTCTGTCTTTTTATGTTTCATGTTTGTATGTTGTTGTGTTTTGTTTTGGTGTCTAATAAAGTTATATTCTGTTCTACAATTGTCCCAAATTATTATAGGTACCATATTTCAACCCGGCGTAGGCATATGCGTAGTAGGTTATTGCAGTTTTAAAATTAGTTACATGATGCGTGCGATCATATATCAGGAAATAGATGACAAAAACATCGCTAAACCATTTTGCAAGAATCGACAATAAATATTCTTTGGTGTGGTTCTTTTACATCGATGTTAATGAAAATACGTCTACGTTGCAGCGACATAAATAGATTGATGTAAATAATAATCTAAACAATCTACCTAATTCTACAACACAATGAAACCTATTCACTATTATAGGAAAGAGACGAATCTGATCCGGAACATGATCGTAATCATATTTAAAATGGCGTTGAACATATTTGATTCGTATCAATGCTGCCATTAATTAATTTTATTATTAATGAGATCAAACCTATTTTAAGACTTTCCACGCGCTGCAAAAAAAATAGTCACTCGTTGCTACTATACTCGTTGCTATATTTACTACTATGCTAATAGCGGATATATACTGGTAACACTATTAACATATGAGTTTTGACATATTATGACATGATTTTGATATTTTTAAATATGAATGGAACTGTAACTGAACTTTGTAATATATTTGACATTATATTTCTCTCGAAAATATTAACCGTACAGTTGTTTTATTAGGGTTCCGTACCCAAAGGGTAAAAACGGGACCTATATATTACCTAGATATTCCTGAAACTTCGCTGTCCGTCCATCCGTCTGTCACCAGGCTGTATCTCAAGAACGGTGATAACTAGACAGTTGAAATTTTCACAGATGATGTATTTCTATTGTCGCTATATACAATACAATACAAATACTAAAAATAAAATTAAATATTTAAGGGGGGCTCCCATACAACAAACTTCATTATTTTACCGTTTATTGCTCGATACTTATAACGGTGACAGGTAGACGCTTTAACTATTCACAGAATATTTAGTTTTATTATAGATAATGGTGCGGAACCCTACGTGTGTGAGTCCGAGTCGCACTTGGCCGGTTTTTTTATATTTCTAAACCTTTTTGGCGCAACTTTTTAGTGAGCTTATTATACATATGTACATATTTCATAAATACTACAACTACATACATTACGTTGTTTTTTTTTTAACTTTTAATAAATCGCGTTGACAACCTGCTTAAAGGTAAACAGTAGCACAAGTTAATTGATTCAGTCGTTACTTTGCGGAAGTTCATTTTGAATGTTTAAGGTCTAGTTTATTTTCGCTTAACAGTCGTTCCAGTTCGAACAGCGATGAGGACATAAATTAAACTAATTTGACACAGCTTATTAATTAAAAACTTAATCTTACTTAAAATCTAGAACTTATAGATACTAGTGGTAGTAGTAGTACTAGTAGTTTGAGGCGGAGAATTACCTAGAATGAAGAATCTGGATATATCTTTCTGGGAACACATACTCCGGTAGAGAGTTCCAGAAAAATGTCACATGAGAAAATGGAAAATGTTATGAACTCGGCATAGTGAGCTTTATGTAAGTAGCCTAAGTAGGTATAGCTGAATTGGTCACCACTATAAACTTAGATATGGAAATTGTCGGTGTTTCAGTGCGATATCGCGTCACCATTGCATAACTCGCTGATCGGTAGTCGCCGAGGCGAGGAGTTATAATGCGTGTTCGCAGCTTACCTAGAATCTACATTATTGAGCATTATTGTTCAAGAGAACAATTACCTTTTGTACCAGCCATTGGGGATATCGAAGCCGTAATCAGTTCACTCGTTAAGTAACGTCAAAGTGTCGATTTCAGACTATTTCAAGTATAAACCGTTAATCTTAATATGTCTTTGTTCTTTTTATTGTGAATATACATTATCTAAACTGACTGGACGTTCAATAGTTCGATAAGTTACCTACTCTGGTGTCCGTCAATTATGCTTTTGAAAAGTAGTTCAATGATGACCTAAATAACTATCGAAGAGATATAATCAAAATCAAAGACAACGTCAAAGTCAAAGTCAACGTCAACGTCAAAGTCAACGTCAAAGTCAACGTATAATTTATTGCTATGCTGTGTTACATTAAGGCTTTAAGATTTAAATAGAGCAACAGCTTACGTTCAGTACGAACATGTAGGTAATATTAAATGATTATTATCTTATAATTATGGTATTTAATTATATTATTATAGTTATTATATTAACAAAATGCTATTTGAAAAATTAAATGAATTGAAATTGCATAATGTAATTGTGAAAAAAATATCACAGTTTATCATTTAAATTTATCGTCACGAAAATCATTTATTTCACAGTATCCCTTATCATATAGACATAGATACCTTTTTACTATTTAGCATCCTTAGGGATGGAATTTAAAAAAAATCCTTTCTTTGTGCTCACCAACTTCACCGAAGGAATATTTGTGCAAAATTTCATGCTTCTAGACCCAGCGGTTTCAGCTGTGCGTTGATCGGTCACCAGTGAATTGGTCTCTTAGTTTTTTCTTTTATAAATAAATAAAACAAATATCGTAGGACATTACAGCGTCATCTAGCCCCAAACTAAACAAAGCTTGGGCAAATGAAGTCAGATAACTGATAGAATACTTATAATAAACTAGCAGACACCTCGCGGTTTCACCAGCGTAGTTCTCGTTCCCGTATACAGAAATAAAAAGTTTATGTCACCCGGTGATAGTGTATCTTCCCAACGGTGAAAGAATTTTTGAAATCGGTTCGGAAGTTTTTGAGTTTATTCGTTACAAACATCCAAAAATACAAATCTTTCCTCTTTACAATATTAGTGTAGATACAAAACACCCAGACACAGAACAAACATTTTTTATACCACAAAGTTTGTCCTGGGTGGGAATCGAACCCACTCCCTATAGCTCTTGAAGCAGACATTCTACCAATCAACCAACAGAGCTGTCAGTAGATACAGATATATATAAATAAATAAAAAATAAAAATATTACACACAGCGCCATCTGACCCCAAAAAGCAGAGCTTGTGTGATGGAAGTCAGATAACTGATAGAATACATACATACTTTTTTTTTGTAAATGCATACTTATAATACATATAGAACACCCAGACACAGAACAAACATTTTTTTGTATATAAAATATTTGTCCTGAGCGGGAATCGAACCCACGCCTTTCAGCTTTTAAGGCAGATATGCTACTAATGAGCCAACAGGGCTGTCTATAATATGGGCTGCGTGTAGAATAGATAAATAGATATGTGACTAAGAGTAGGCTCCCTCAAAAAAAGTTCCAAGTTTGCTCCGCCAATACACTGTTCTCTAATTATAAAAGAAAAGGACAGAAATAGAATCTCCCGCTTGACCGTATCGTTGCTCGGTAGTACGCGAACGTCGCTCGTAGTAAATTTAATAAGAGTACAGTACTGTTTTCTTAGAAACGGATGACGGATGGTAAGCTCGATTCATGAGTACCTATTTTGTTATTTTAAAGAAAAATGCTAACAATTCTGATAATTACACTAAACTAGTAATTAGTAAAAGTATTGGGTGAATTTATATCTATCGTGTTTTTAGTTTGTCAATGGACAGAAATAGGTTTGATAACGAAAAGGTTTATTTTCTACAAATGTGCTTGTGTTATTCTTCTTTACATTACATTTATAATTATTATTTGAATACAAAAAAACATTGCTTAATAATTATTAAAAATACACTTATTTAATAACTCATTGTAGACCCCGCAATAAGATACCCTGAGTTTGTAGGAGCTAAGCCTCTTCTGTGGTGCTTCTATTAGCTTAGTGTGTGAGTGTGTGTGTGAGTGTTTGAGTGTGTTAGAGAGGGAGTGTGGATGTGTGTGAGACTATTGACGACTGGTTGTTGTTCTTATCTTGCTTATAATATTGGTCTGATCTGGCTCTCGGTATCATGGTATTGGTTTTACGTCGATCCTAATTAAAAATATCGTGACAAATTCATGTTTGATCGTGAATCTTCCTCTTAACGTATGTAGGTAAGAAAGAGCCGCGTTTTTTATAAACCAATAAAAAAAATAAAAACGCGCTTACGTATTAATGAATAAGGTGTAACATTTATTTTATCAACATCGTTTACAGATTTAACACGCGGTATATCCCTTAGTAAAATTAATATTATGTTATTAACTTGTTAAACGTTATCATCAAACGTTTAACAAGTAACAAGTATTAATTCAATTAAGCCATAAACACGAGAAAACTCTAAAGAAAATACAACATTTGTATGAAAAGTATATTTCTTCGTATACCTGAACGTAATCATTTAATTTGACATTTTACGATCTTGTTTACAATCTGGCATATTATTATTTACAAACAATGTTAAAACTTTTCTCTTTTCAGTAATTTGGAATTTTTCGCGACAGATTAACGACCGTGTTTCTTAAACAATTGTTTTTTTTCTGTAATCAGGTGTTTGATTAATAATGATGCCCCCAAGGTTTAGCAACCGTTCGGTAGTTAGTCGCTAATTGACCTAAGAGATTAGGTTTCTTTACCTGGAGGACGAGATTCCTCATTATCATGAAATATCTTTAAAATAATCGGCTATTGGGTTTTTGTTTCGCTTATTTCAATTTATTTGACAACTGGAAAAGCATCTTGGCATATTTTTTGACTTACAGTGAAAAATTAACCTAGAAATTAGCATTGAAAAAGTAAAATGCTTGACCGATCAGTGGGATAAGTGAGAATTTTTTTTTTTTTGTACATTTTTATGATTTTTGTGACATAAATGTGAATGTATATCGTTTTTATGTCAATAAAATAATTTTAATTTAAATTTAAGTTTTCAATGTTATTTAGGTGTTTTTGTACGAGAGGTTTGTATAATATACAAAATACCCTTATTAAACTTTGCAAATCTTTCCTCTTTGTAATTACTTTTTTTTTTTTTTTTTATGTAAAAAGTAATGAGACAAACGAAACGTTCTCCTGATGGTAAGAATAGCGTCTGTCCACGACCATTGCAGCGATACACAGAACTTTGAGTAACAAAACAAAGTCCAGGGCATCACTGCTTTGGCGCTCATTACTTTGAGACTTTCGATGGATAGTCTCAACAGCCCAGTAATTTCGCTAGCTGCAATACCCTTCGAACCGGAACACAGTAATGCTTAGCGGCAGAATAACTGGTAGTGCGGTGGTACCTACCTAGACGACCTCCTGCTAGGGAGATCTACCACCAAGTAAATATGTTATATGTATATGTAAAGTTATAGTTTCAATTAAACAAAATAAAATAACTTAAATAAATACTATTTACAGGTATAAATAACTAAAGTAACTAAGACAATTGTAACATGTAAATAAATAAATAATAAATATCGCAGGACATTACACACAGCGCCATCTGACCCCAAACTAAGCAGAGCTTGTGCTATGGAAGACAGATAACTGATAGAATACTTAAATACTTTTTTTTTTGTAAATACATACTTATAATACATACAGTACACCCAGACACAGAACAAACATCGATGTTAGTCACACAAATGTTAGTCCTGAGTGGGAATCGAACCCACGCCCTTCAGCTCTCGAAGCAGACACACTACCAATGAACCAACAGGGCTGTCAAGTAAAATAATAACTACTCTAAAAGGCCGCTATCAATGGGAATAGTTCCCAAAACGCTGGCCCCATTGCCGCGTTGTATGGCAATACTCAAACGCTGAGCGAAATAAAGGCCAGCGTTTTTTGTTCACGTGAGGCGTCGACCAGACAAAATTTAAGTGATTGAAAATTTGAACTTGAAACTTGACTTTAAAAAAAAAACCTGACCGATCAGTGGGATAAGTGTAATTGTGTGTCGATTTCTAGTGTAACTATTTTCATTAATTTTTGTTTACATTATTATTGTTTTTTCTTCTATTTTTTTGTGTATATTTTTTATGATTTTTGTGACATAAATGTGAACGTTTTTATGTCAATAAAATAATTTGAATTTTAATTTAAGTGATTGAAAAGTAAATGGATCTATTTTAATGGAAACAGATCATTAGACATAGACAGGCGCAGTAGATCGGTTCATTTTGAAGGATGGGAGACTAGTCTAGTAAAATCTAGAAGTGGGACACTCCAGATGGAAAATAATAAGAGTTATGTCTTATCGCTCCGCGTGCGCATTCAGTTATTCAACGGCATGGGTAATTCGCACTGCTCCCGAACTAACGTTTCACAATTGTTATTTGTTATTAATTTCACGAACGATACGCCGGCTTTTATGTTTTATAAATACGATGCATTGTTCTATATGCGACACAATACCTCGCGGTGTTCGCGGCTCGGTTCGAATCCGATATGCAACCGCCTCGCCAGCTCCGTCGGACACATTCCTGTACTTCTGCTTCGCTGTTAAACATTATGCGTTTTCACACCTTTTTATAGCATTAACTGTTTCACTCTTACTCAAGCAAATCTTTCGCATCATTTTAAACATGTGTAATAGTTTCTATTCTAAATTATTACAGTGTTACCAAACTAAATTTATAAATAGAACTAACTATACATACATGTACAAACAATTGTGTCGAAACTAACCTTCGAAAGTCTCAAATTAATCAGCGCCAAGGCAGCGATGCCCTGGACTTTGTTTTGTTATTCAAAGTTCTGTGTATCGCTGCAATGGTCATGGACATGAGTCATCTCTAACCATCACGAGAACGCCTGGTTCATCGCATTACTTTTACATTTTGTAGCGATGGTAGTTCAGTGGTTAGCGTGAGCGGTTCACACGCCAAAGAGCGTGGGTTCAAACCTCTGCAATGAGCTTGAGCTGCAGTGAAGGAAAACATCGTGAGGAAACCATAGCATAGTCGGAGGATACTTTCTCGTACTCTGCTGGCTAGCTACCACTATTGAGTTGAAAATCAGTCGCCAAGCACCTAACAGTGTAACCTACCAGTTCCATGCCAAGCTAAAAGTTATCTTCGACTACGTCATCTACAGTGACTAATGTCATGTAGGTGGAAATTACTGAGAAAATCTCGAGTGCCAATAGAAAAGGGGTTTAAACCCCTTTTCTATTATAAGATACCTAGTGCAGCAATTTTAATCGTTGAAATTAAAAAATATATATATCTTCAGATGTGGAATACAAGCATAAATCTCGGCTAAAAATAAAATGCTCCAGGTTTAGTTTAAATTTCTATTAATAAGACGGCCAGCGCTATCGATTAGCACATATGGCATCTTGGCACCCTATGACGTAGGTTGAGTCTATTTTACCGATCATGTAAAGTTGGCCGAATTCTGATCGCTGCAGGTTAGGCTTCGGAAATCAAGCTGTTTATACATAACTTTTATCACTCTACACGCCTGTATAAATCTCATCTTGGTACTCGATGATGTAGGATTTCCTACGGCCGGCTGTTAGTCTATATGCGAACTTACGTCTATCTACCTATATAAAATTAAATAAAATCAAAATGATAATTACAGGTTTAGGTAATTCTTTTAAATTGTTATGATATCGAATGAGGTTTATATTATGTATCAGTTGTATGGCTCTCTGATCTTGTGGTAAGAAATCGTAGAGACCATAACCGGCTACGCAATTTCCCATCAAAGACATCCCTAATAATATTATATTGACAATATTTCTTTTGGTATTGACATATTTTGTATTGACAGTTTTTTATATTGACAATATTTTTTTATATTGACATATAATAATACGAGTATATTGACATACCTTATTTTGTCAATTTTGTGTTGACATGTAATCAGTGTTTTAAAACTCATTTAATGACATATTTAAAATTTTTTGGAGTGACTTGTATCATTAGTGTTATCAATAAAATATTTGTATTTGTATTTGAGATCTGATATCTGTTCTATATAAGAAAAAACTGTTAGTCAAAAAACCAATTTTAATATTTATGAATTAATTTAATTGAAATTGTAATTCCATAGACATTTTAATTTTCATAATTTATATTTCAATTATTAATTTTCTTACTTGTCATTGTATACATCTAAATTTACATTGACTTAAGAAAAATGTTATATTACTACTAATATTCTGTTACCTTCAAACATTTGTACGCCTTTTCAGGTATAACATGAAGCTCATCAATTAATTTTTGGACATCATACATATTAATACTCATGTTATTGAAAATAAATATATCTTTATCAGGCTACGCAAGAAAGTATTGCAAAAAAAGAAATCTTATGAACATAATTATGATTGGTATGAGACAATGGCCAGTTATATTTTATTCAAAAGAGCACGATTATTAACGAGTACAAATATAAAAACAAATATTTCAATTGTAAAACCTCTCTACATTTTTACGACCTATTTGTACCTACAAGATATTTTGTTTCATTAAACAATTGATGTAGGAAACATGTTATGTTTCCGATATCTGAATATTGCGGCAGGGTGAATTTTATTCATCATTTCTTCACTTTCTGCATTTTCGGGGTCAATTTCACATTGCAATCTAGAGTGGCAATGTGAAACTGTTAATAAAAGCGCTACGTTCATGGCGAGTGTTTTGATTAATTGACGTCTATGATCATTTAGCATGTATCCTATACAGCTCGTGAGCTGCCCGCCCTACGGGCCCAAAGATGCAAACTTTTTTTTTTTTACATCGGACTAGGCATGCGTTTGGCCACGATCTCACCTGGTGGAAAGTGACGATGTGGCCGAAGATGGAGCACGCTTGCCTAGAAAATACCTATTCACCTTTTTCTTGAACAACTTCGAATTGTATTTTGTTGGAAACATAGACGCTGGCAACGAGTTCCCCACATCAGCAGTTCTTACAAGGAACGTATTTTGCGTTTGAAGGGAAGTTCCACTGTAAGAGAGTATCTTTTGCTCGAGCGTCTGGTCGTGCTGTTGTAAAACGGTGATGGCAAGATTAGGTCGTGTTATTCTTGAGCACACTCACCGTGGTGTATACGATAAAAAACCGATAGGCTAGCCACTTCACGCCGGTGTGCTAGACTCTGAAGCTTCAAATTCACCATCGAATCGTCATTTATAAGCCTCTTAGCCCTCCTATCAATGGAATCCAAAGCCTCAAGCTGAAACTTGGCAGAGCCATGCCAGACATGATCGAACTTGAGCTTAAAAATCTCTAACGGCACAACGAGTGCATTCTATAGGTATATATAAATAACTATACTTGTCCATTTGTAGGTTTTGGCTTTAGGTGCGCCAGCATTAGCTTGCCCCGTAGTCACAAAAAGTCTTGCCGTCACCCGTACCCGTACCTATCAACCCGTTGAGTTCTAAAACTAATAGCACGCTTGCATTGAAAAAGGATCGACGGATGATGTCATTTAAGTTAGCGTGCCCCGATATATACCCAGTAATCTTTGTGCATGAAAGAGCGTGAGCTAAGCTGAGGCGATTCACTGTTTTATTGGAAGAATAGCGATGAGAGATTTGGCATATGACTCTTATTTTAAGGGACTAGCGGTGGTTTTATAAAAGACACTTTAGAAAAGTAATGATAAAATCTGATGATCCGGTATCTAATTAACTTTACAGGATTACCCGCTAGGCTAATCCCACCGTTTTGGAGTCCATAGAAACGTACACACATCTATTTATATATAGGTAGATATATTTATATAAGGAGGATATTTATGTGTTTTTGACGTGAATACGTTTTTAAAGTTGCTCCCAAACTGATATCGAAATCGTGGGACACAGTTTGATGTTGCAGCTATATATACCTATCATTTAATGTACCTATATCCAAAATTTGATTACGCCACTCGATAGATCAAATAATTTGTAACGTAGAGGCAGGACTTACATGGAAATCCGGAGGACTTCTTGGTGTTTAAAAATGTACACGCATGGGCCGGCTCTATTGTGTATCAGCTTGAGGCTCTGGAGTCGATCAAGAGTTGCGCCATGAGACTAATTGGTGACGATACTCGGGCCGCATATCAGTTGCAAAGTCTTGGGCATCGGCGTAAAGTCGCTTGTTTATCTCTTCTATCGGATATCCGAAATAATGTGCCTTGAAATTGAATAATTTGGTTCCACCTGCCCCTTTTCATTACCGGACGGCTAGACAGACACAGCCTAGGCACCATCCGTTCATTGTGGACATTACCCACGTACGTAATAGTCGCTTCGATTAGTACGTACATACAGCGTAGATGTCTGTATTTCCGGCGAAGTACAATTTGGGCGTCTTCAAATACAGACTAAACGGGGTTTTTCTAGGTAAACGTATAGCATCTTGCAGAACATAGAACATAAGCAGAACGTGGTCAAACAAAAAGTAATTTTGAATAAAACAAAACGTATTTACGTGCCTTGTTTTTCTGTTAGCAAGCGCACATAACCGAAGTCTCGTTATCTACCGAGAGGCGGTAAGTAACCGAACGCGCTCCGTCCATGTAGGTACCTATTTGAGTAATCACAAAGAATTGTTTGATTCCGTAACTCGAATAATAGACCGATCGTTTAAGAGCGATAATAATCGACATGAATGTTAAAACCAGTGGTGTAGCTTAGGTTTACGCACCTATATTCGTCAAAAAATAGTTCAAATAAATAGTTTTCTATAGTAATAATATAATTTTCCCGTAGTCAATAAAATTCACCAGTTTTTTGCTTGGCCAAAACGTTGCTCCCTCGACAAAAGAGATAAATGAGATTTATAATAATAATCATATTATTAATACAGAAAATAATTACACTGATTTATACCACTTATTGGTATAACAGGTCCAAGATAATAAGATTGAGATATTAGCGAACAGAATAATAATCGACTCGCAATTAGAACAATGACGATAAGAAAAAAAGAAAAGAAATGAAAAAGAATTCATTCCCGCTTAATACCTATTTAGTCTGAACAATCCGTGCAAAAAAATGTGAAATAATTAAAATTAAAATTTTACGTGACATTATTTTTAAAAATAATCATCATCATTTCAGCCGTAGGACGTCCACTGCTGGACATAGGCCTCCCCCATTGACTTAACACAAAATAATGTCACTTGTCAAAATTTGCCGTCCCTAAAAAGTGCCTCTCAGGGCGAGCCCCCCCCCCCCCCCCCCCCCATACCCCCGGCACGCTACGCCACTGGTTAAAACTCGTCGAAAAGGCTCGCTGGTACTCTGAATCTATTTAGGGGGATACCATAACAACATAGTATGTTTTGAATATGGTTACCTTCAACGTTAAGCGACGATTTCCGAGAAAACCGTACTGGGAGCCACGTACAAGTGCGCGTTAGATTGGCTAAATCTCATGCACTAAGTTATAACAAATAATTACATTAATGTGGGGTAGGTATTCAGAATAATGATTGGTTTAGCAATTATACTTTAGCTATACATTAAAGTGATAATATTGTTTTATCCCTTTTATTAGGTACATCAGTATAATCGAATAGTTTAGTAAATCCATGTATCGCACCTCCAATGCTACATAAAAAAACTGAAAAAATGATATAACTGTAAAAAATATGAAAATGAATTAACTCTTAGTTAATTTATTAGTAGTGCCTATGTATAACAAAGACTCGTAAACAATTCCTTCGTGTACCATATAGGGCGTCAAGTGTCTTTGTAACGCCTATTACAGCGAAATGTAAGGTACCTTCCAATTTGAACGCGTACAATTTCCGGTAAAGACATCTTTTGCAATGACCATTAAATAAATCGCAACTTTCAACGTTGCGGGCTTAGATTTGAGTGTCGAGTGTTTTTCTCATGGTCAATTATATGTCGCTCTTTCAAGAGTAACCTCTAAACAAAACATGTTTGTATCGTCTAATGACAAAAAAGCTGTAAACGTTGTTTATAAGGACATTCTGTAGTAGGTAGGTATCATTTACTTGGTGGTAGATCTCCTTAGCAGGAGGTCGTCTAGGTAGGTACCACCGCAGTACCACTTATTCTGCCACTAAGCAGTAGTGTGTGAACATTACAGTGTTCCGGTTTGAAGGGTACAGCAGCTAGCGAAATTACTGGGCTATTGAGACTAACCATCAAAAGTCTTGAAAGTAATGAGCGCCAAAGCAGTGATGTCCTGGGCTTTGTTTTCTTACTCAAAGTTTTGTGTATCGCTGTAATGATCATGGACAGGCGTTATCTCTTACCATCAGGGAGCGTCTTGTTCGTCTCATTACTTTTTACATAAAAAAAAGGGTATATTTTGTATCAGCATAGCATATGTGCGAAGCCGGGGCGTGTCGCTGGTAATATTATATTACTAGTAGGATACTAGGATTTTGCACCGAGCACAGCTCTGTCGCCCGGGCATTTGTTGTAATGAGTAGATAGTACACGTTCTCTATATTTGTTTACAGGCGCGTCGTCTTACGACAGCGGAATCTGTATACTGGACAACAATGCTGTGGACACCTCCACCTCTCAAAACATCAAATCTGAAGAGGAACTATCGCGTGTTTACCAAACGCTCTCATTGCCGCCACTTCCCAGGGACGACATCAGCCCGAGCACAAGGTCTGGTTGAAGAAACATTTGAATGAGTTACATGAAATATATATAATGAATATATATATAATACGTATTACAAACGATTTGACTCTACGTTTTTCATTCGTACGGCCGACTGCCGGCTTCTTTGTTTCCTGATAGATATAATCTGGATCTTTTCAAGGTCAGAGTGAATAGGTGGGTCAATTTAAAATCCGTGGCAGAAAATGTCGTCCCCAAGCAAAAATTGTTTGTTCACCAATATTTTAAAAATATTGGTCAACAAACAATTGTGTGTTAGTTATAGAACAAATGAATTAATATATTTTCAAAAGAAAAACGGAGTTATTATTGATTTATCACTTTTTTTATCAGGTAACAGAATAGTAATTCATGGTAACAGAGGTGTTTTACATACAAGAAAATTCTGTCCCACATCTCATGGCACTATGTAAAAATCACAATACCTTTTATTAAAATTTTATTATTGTTTTGTTTAATATTTTTAATAATTAAGCTGATTTATCATTAAAAAAAAAACTATCTCTGCCTATTTAATAAATTTATTGAATAATCTATGATTATTTAAGATTTAGTCCCTCGGTCGTTGTAATAACTGTCACACCTATCTGTTACCATGTAAATTAGACAAATACTAAAAGCTTGCGGTATGAGCTGCGTGGTTTTATTCTGTGTGTGCTATGTTACCGGCGTTTTGATGTAAGTATTCAGATATTTCTACGTAATTTAATAAATGAAATATAGTATTAAGGGAATAATTGTCTAATCTGTTTTTATTTTGCCAAAATATATTTTTATTTTAAAAATAAATTATGCTAAGTGTTGAATTTACTACTCTGTTACTGCACAACTATGTTACCTCGTAGTAGTAACAGAGTTGTAGACTGGTAAAAGAGTTGTCATTATTGAACTGTTAGTAGCTATAAGCCGTCATCGGTGTCTATATATATTATAGCAGTCAATATTATTTTATAATCATCTAATTAATGAATAATTTTGTTCTAGATAATACTACAACACATCGCTATGGCTCTTACTGCTGCTGAAAAGCAGCGACGTTACAGAGAACAGCTCAAACTAGGGGTCAAAGAAGGGGTGTACGTTCTAGTAAAATTTTTCCTGTCCTAAAAATGAATACATTTACCTTGGCAAAGCATTAAGCGAAGTAGACGATGACGGCGAAGTGAAAATAGTGTTCATGAAGTCTGTTGGTGATACCGGAAAAACATTTCATTTAGTAGAAAATGATGTATAATATCAACAATAATTATGACAGTTCCGAAATGTATTATAGTTTTAAGAAAGTTATTATTAAATATAATAGGTTTTGTGATAGTAGTTCGTTAAAATTAATATAAAAGGTACAACTATGTTACTCTGTCCCTAAATAAATAAGGCCAAATTTTGAAATTTTATGGAATACTAATACTTGATTTCATATTTTCTATATGTAATATATACTATTCAAATTGTTACATAGTATTATCGGTATGTTCTTATAATTTAAGTAATTTTTAAAGAAAAATAGTTTTGTTAAAACATAGATAGTAACAGAGTACATTTCATTTACATTATTATCAGTGCTTAAGAATAAATACTGTGATTCCACGGCTTAAACATGAGAGTAAATATATAATTAATGTTGATTTCATAGAAAAGTTACCAAAAAATGATTTGTTGTTTAACTATGAATAAATGTATGATGGTAACAGAGTTGTTTAATTTTCACCTCACTTTAGTTTCAATCACGTAAAATCCTGAAAATATACGCAAAAGCTCGCGGCCAACCACGATAGAGCATTTTACAATGTTATAAGTGTTGAGGTAATAACATGTCATGTTATTACCTCAACACTTAAATCAAACATTTTTTATTTAAAGAATTCAAAATTTATTGTCACTTTTTCTGCCACCGATTTTTAATTGACCCAGGTATCTTCTTGGTCTGCGTGCTTCATCTTCGACCACATTGTCGCTTACCATCAGGCGAGTTGGTGGTCAAACGCGGACTTAAAAAATCGTTAATCGACTTCAAAACACTTTTAAGAGGTTTTTAATTCAGTTGTACTTTTTTTAATTTGTTTGTTTAATCTCAGCACACTGCCTTACAAGAATCGAATTGGATTTTTTAAAATATACTTTTACATTGTTCCAATAGAAATTTAATTTAAATCGGATTTGTAGTTTGGGGTTTAAATCAAAATATCTGTTTAAATTATATTATCAAATTAAAGGAAATTGTATATTTTGCCATGTGAACGTTCTGTGATGTTTGATGACACTAGATTCTTTTACTTTTGGTATTTTTTTTAAAGTAGATTTTATTGCAGTCGGTTTTTGGAATGATTACACGTTTTACCCACTTACGGTTTACTTTACATACATCGCAGATTTTTGTATTTACGAAATTAGAAAAGTTGTTCTCACATTTTCTAGTTGAACACTGTTGATTATACTCGAAGAAGATAAACTGTATATAGTTTAGTACAAATCACACATAATAGTGTTTTGTTGTTTACCTATGATACGCATTTAGTATTGATCCCATTTCAATAAATAATTGTTTTTGTAAACTTCCTCTCTGTTGTTTTCCCAATGTCTGCAAAAACTGTTGACTATTTAAGATCAATATAAATTTATCCGATTGGTTTTATCGAATCGGTGACAGTCCTGTTAGCTCATTTGGTAGAATATCTGCTACAAGACCTATAGGGCGTGGGTTCGACTCCTACCATGGTATCTGGGTTGTTATGTATGTACCTACTAGCTGCGCCTCGCGGTGTTACCCGCTACATGTTTTCGGGATAAAAAGCCTATGTGTTAGTCTAAAGTCTCCGCTATTTCCATACCAAATTTCATCCAAATCCGTTCAGTAGTTTTTGCGTGAAAGAGTAACAAACATCCATACACACAAACTTTCGCATTTATAACATTATAGTAGGATTATAGTAGAATTATAAGAATAAGGTGTGAATTTTTGTACCTTGAAAATTTATGTACCTAATAGCCTTCTTAAAATTGTAAACCAAAGTTATTGCTTTGATTTCGTTAATTGAGGAATATGTATTACTTGGATGTTTTATAGAATGGTACAACAGCATGTCTAAAGTGAATTATAACGCTTAATGAATTTCCAGCAACGATTCTAAGAACAAATCGAAGCCATCGACGCCGACCAGTCCCGGCAGCTCCGAAATGAAGCCTCAGTCTACGACGCCGTCGACGCCTACCTCACAGACGCATACCAAGCCGCCCTACTCGTATGTCGCCCTCATCACGATGGCGATACAGAACAGTCAAACTAAACGCGCCACCCTTAGTGAAATATACTCTTATATCACCAAAGAGTTTCCGTTTTTTGAGAAAAACAAAAAGGGCTGGCAAAACTCTATCAGGCATAACTTGAGCCTGAATGAATGTTTTATCAAAGTGCCGCGAGAGGGCGGCGCGGAACGCAAAGGCAATTACTGGACGCTTGGTAAGCTTACATTTCGCGAATCAATCCCAAAATCGCTCGCTTTCCGCTTTTTACCTTCACATGCGTTTTTATATCTTCAGGGGTTTTTTATAATGCCAATGCGCATTGCGATTTTATTCTATGATATTTTTTTTGTCGTTGCTGCGAAATGCTCGCGTACCGTAATTGTGTCGAGTTGTGTCAGTATGGTGTTGTTATAGATCCGCAATGTGGCGAGATGTTTGAGAACGGCAACTTCAGGCGGCGGCGGCGGATGAAGCGACCGTTCCGCGCTACCCCGTATTCCAAGTCCTTGTTTGGTGAGGGCTACCATGTGGCGCATGTGGGCCAGCACGTGCCTCCGCATATGCAGCCATTGCCGCTCGGCGCGCGGAACTATTTCGGCTCTGGATCACCTTATCATCCACCCTCGTACCCCAGATATGACACGTAAGTGTATTATATGTACTTACACCAACAAATTTTATTAGTACTTTTTTAAGTTATAATCATGGACCAGTTGATCTCAAATTCACTACGTATTTTTTGCATGGTGTTATGGTACTTTCTAGTACTCGGCTGGGTAGTTACCACACTCAACTTAATATCAGGTGAGCTGTGATCAAACACATTGCCTGTCTACCATAAAAAAAAAAAAAACAAAATGTTCATTACAAAAAAATACTTTTATTTTTACCTATATAGTTTTACCTATACTTTATTTTCTCTGATAAGTACCTATGACAATCTTTTCGAAGTTTTTGTTAGGCAATATCAAATGAAATATAATAATTGATTCTAATAGGTATATTAGTTGTATTGTACAGTTATTTTTGAAAAATATCTTTATAATTGTTTTGCGTTTTGCGTAGTAATTACGTAAAGACACATAAACATTATCAGTTAGGTACTAGTTATATTTCAAATGTTAATCAAGCGACATTATTACGAGTAACACACATAATAATTAAAATAAATATTTATGTTTCTTGAATGCATGTTTACAAAACAAACGCTAATGATGTTCTGATATAGAGAAGATTTTACTTCCGATTTCCGTAACAGCTATTCGTAATTTTTTTTCCATAAATGTTTTCGATACGACTGACTCGTTCAACATCAGTCGTAATAAAAAAAAAAAAAAAAAAAAAAATATCGTAGGACAGTACACACAGCGAAAACATAATTCGTAATGAAAGTGCCCATGACCTTGTTTTGAATAGCTATGCCCTTCTTTAAGATAATATGGTCACTTGGTCTAGGTTTATAGATAAACCAGCTTAAATTAAATGACAGTTCGACCTACCTTCACAGAGATAAAGCGTTTTTATTATAGTAACAATCCATGACATAGTACGACTTTTCATATCAGTTACAGAAAGAAAAATACCTACTGTTTTGTAATTAAGAGTTTTTTTTGTTTATATTATTTGTCACCGATAAGCACGTTGGTGGCGCATGTGACAGGTGTAGGTGAAACCTGAAAGTCGTGAGACTTATTTTTTTAAACTGGTGAGACAACTATGTGCTGTTCTCGGCACTTATCAACGCAGACAAAAGCTAGTATCTTTTATTTGTATACATATTATATTATTAATATGTATAAATTTAACCTCCTTATCATTATCTTATAAATTCAGTTTTGAATTTGATGTTTACAACTTGTGCTGGGTTATCTATATGTATACCAAGATACAGGTTTTGCCTAGTTTGGGGCCCAACGGCAGCACGCATTTAAGTTCAAGTATATTTTTTTTATAATAATATAATAATTGCAAGTATAAATTTAAAATTTAGATACAGTACTAAGATACAAGTACTAAACATAATACCAAACTTTGGATCGATCAGTGGTAAATACTCACTTACATAAGAGCTGTTTATCTTCAAACAGCTGAACAGACTTTCTTGAATCATAGTTAAGGTCACTTTCGACCAAGTCACATAAAAAAAATGTATTTCGCCATTTGCGGTGGCGGCAATCTTGGATTTGAAATATATCATAGTGTTTAGTATTCTACTAGTCAAACCCTTTTATTTGATATCCATATTGAGAGAGTTGTGACAAAATATTTAATTCGCCATTTTGTGGCGGCGGCCATCTTAGAATTCTTTCAAACAAAAAAGGTAAAATCAAAATCTGTTTATCCGTTCGGGAGTTAAGATGCCACACACACACACACTCTCTCTCACACACTCTCTCTCACGCACATACACATTTACGTCAAACTTATACACGCCGTCGTTTTTGCATCGGGGAATAAAATAGTACATAGAATATTTTTGTATAGGCAAAAATACACAAATTGTACATTTTTGTTTTATTTTGTTTTTTCTCGGCACAAGTAATGTCATGCAATGTAATAATTATCAACATAATCCAATATATAAGGCAATATAAGTTTCGGCAGCCTTATTGAAATACCGTCTGGTCCCACGGCAGGCGCCTCTGTATTTTCTAAGTGTGTATTGCTGCTGAATTCGAATGGTGAAGAAAAACATAATAAGGAAATGTAACATGTCTCAAAAGTTCTTTAATAAAACAGTTAAAGAAGGTGGTACTCAGGTCTCACAATGAAAAGAGGCCGCCTATCATTGGGACAGTTTATAAAAAAAAAAGCTAGTCTGATACCGCTATACTAGGGTACAGCAGTAAGACAAAAGAAGAACATTAGACATTATGCAACTTTGATTATGAACACAATTCTGTCAACGTCTTGGACTAAATGTACAAAACAACTGTTTAATTTTTCGCGTAAGTTTTGTTCTTGGTATACGAGTAAGTCACAATGACGAGAAGGACCCCATATCGCTTAGGGCATCTTAAATGCATTAGTTGGTACACGGGTAGTTGGTACGCTACTCACTTATCATTGTGTATTTTAATTCTTGAAAGAGTTAGTACCAGAACCAAAAAGCATGGAAGCTCTAGGCTTGCTAAAAATGCTAAATTCCTTGCTAAAATGCAATAAAATATTTATTTGTAGTTATGATACCTCAGTGGTTAGCGCGGTCGGTTCACACGCCGAAGGGTGTGGGTTCAAATCCCAACAAAGAGCTTGAGCTCCTGGTGATGGAAAACATTGTGAGGAAGCCATAGCATGGTAGGTAGGTAGGGTACTTCTAACCAACTAAAAAAAGAAGGATGTTCTTTTTTTGTATGCATGTTACGTGATCATTCCGCCAATTATAAATAGATTTTGATGATAATTTTTTTGATTGGTAGATCGTACTTTAACAGTTTAACAGTTTTTAAAAAATAAACAAAAAACTACGAAACCTTGCTGTTTCATTGGAGCAGTGCGTTTACTTAACCTAAGGGCCATGGAGTCGGTTTTTTTTAAATTGTAAATATAAATATATTTTTTATAATTAGTACTCGAATGGTTTGCTACCCTCAAGTTGAAAAATCTGTCGTCAAGCACCTAATGAAGCATTCCGGCAGCCTCACTCGAGAGCCAGTTTCATTTCGGGCTAGGTGTGCTTTACCATCTTCGATCACACCGTCAATTAATATTAGGTAAGCTGTGGTAAAAAAATAAGACCGGTGTCAAATAATTCATTTTCTGTACAATTATATTTAAGATTGTTAATTAAAGTATCTCATATTATATATTTCAGTTCTTGGCTCACACAAACGACTAGCGGTTTGAGTTACGGGGGTGCTTGCGGTGGCATGGGGCGCAGCCCGACCGGGTGCTCGCCCCACACCGCATTACCACATCAGTCATCGCCAGTTGCTGTCAATCCATTTGCCACTCACCAACTACAGGGACAGGTGAATGTTAGCCCAATTTGTAAATATGAGTATATTTAAAACTAGGTATATATACTTAACTACGTTGACTTCTAAGTTTGTTATTTTTAATCCTCTTTTACAGACGAGACGAAATTTTTCGGTTTTAAATAAATAAAATAAATAAATAAAGAGGATTATTTTATCGCTGCAGTGTCTAGAAATGGCCAGTGGTCAGTAACTGTGCTGGGGATTTCTCCGTAGCACTTTTCAATTTTCAATACTGACTTCTAAAGATGCACGGGGTTAGCTAAATATTACGTACAAACAAACACCTATAAATAAGTAAGGTAACTAAGACAAGCAACATTTAAAATAGTAACTAATCTAAAAGGCCGCTATCAATGGGAATAGTTCCCAAAACGCTGGCCCCATTGCCGCGTTGTATGGCAATACTCAAACGCTGAGCAAAATAAAGGCTAGCGTTTTGTTCACGTGTGGCGTCGACCAGACGAGATGACAATTCTTTAAAAAATTTTTTGCGCCCGGTCTCCACGGTCCCAAAGTTTCAACCCCAAAAGGCTCAAATATGTACCCACTGTCCAGGGTACTATACTTGCGCCTTTTGAGGCCTTCTGCAAATTCCGCCGCTGCGCCAGCCCTAATCTGAGTTCTTGAAACCTAGTGTCCAGATATATTTGCCAATTTAAAAACAAAATTTTGTACATAATTAAATTAAGATTAAACTCTAAGAACCGTAGCATAATGCAGTAAAACAGCGTGTTTGCGGCTCGACGCTTGAACGCTCTAGTTCTTTGATGAAAGGATTTGTCGTGAAGTACCTAGTTATACGCTTAAAGTACTTTGAAAACGTTCAGGGCGTTTACGATGTTTCTCACGCTTTACTTAGGAATTTTCTTGCATTCGTGACTATTGGGTATCAAAATTTGGAATGTTTCAAAACTAAATTGTAAATCTACCTCCGAGCAGTTCTATTCTAGGTTAGGTGTGCTTTACCAACTTCGACCACACCTTCACTTAACATCAGGTGAGCTGTGGTCAACACCTAGCCTGTCAACCATTAAAAAAAAAAGAGCTCCCATTAGTGCGTCTTGTCAGCTTCACTTATGATGCCCTACCATTCTAATTATGTTGTCACTTAGCCTATCACCCATTAAATAATATTATCGGTCTATTAGGTTATTGTATAATCTATCGTGCGACGAACCTGATGCTTTACTCTGGAATCTTTCTCGTAAGTCCGGATGGATCTTAGTGTCTTTGATTTATATAATAAACATTTTACTGTTGTTATTTTGTTGTGAGTGACATCACTTTTGTCATGTCATTCTTATGTCTAAGTGTATTCCCAAAATTCTTTGCGTTTTCTTCTTGAGCTGTTAATTTTTGGCATTTAATTTAGGGGGGATTTTTCCGGGAGGATGTTTTTCGAACAGATTTACTTTGATTTGTCTTTATTCTCCACCTTTTAAGCCACTATTCTATTTCGTGGAGGTGATTTTGTAGCAGTTAAGCTAGTGCGAGTACTGAGTTGACAATAAGGCCTTATAATCGACATACGTCGCAGTAGACGTGTTGTCGTTTGTTGGTATGTCTGTTTTAAAGATGAGGTTTAGTTTTTCAGTATTAATAAATATGTGAAAATATTATCTTTTTTTTCAGTTGCAAAGCCCTCTACAACCGATGCAGAGTATGTCCATGAACAATTACAACTCTATTGGCGTTAATGCTCTCGGTGAGTACAGATTTTTCGATTTTTATTGCATTACCTCCCGAATAGTGATGTACCTACCTGCAACGCTCTTAGGACTTTGTCGATAATAACTAATTTTGTAGCGATGATAGCTCAGTGGTTAGCGCGGTAGGTTCGCATGCCAAAGGGCGTGGGTTCAAACCCCAACAACGAGCTTGAGCTGCCGGTGAAGGAAAACATCGTGAGGAAACCATAGCATGGTGGTAGGGTACTTTCTAGTACTCGGCTAGCTAGCTACCACCCTCAAGTTGAAAATCTGCCGCTAAGCATCTAACGGTGTGTTCCGGCAGCCTCACTTGAGAGCCAGTTCCATTCCAGGCTAGGTGTGTTTTACCATCTTCGACCACACCTTCGCTTAACATCAGGTGAGCTGTGGTCAAACAACTAGCCTGTCAAACATTAAAAAAAAAAAAAACTAAAATGATTAAGTTCAACATATACCATTTGTTCCTTTTTCACTGAATGGATTTGAATGAGAATTTGTAAGCAAGAATATTGATTGCTAACAAAAGAGTGCTGCATAATATACAAATACTATATTTATAACTAACTAAAGTTGCTATGGTAACAAAGTTTTACTAAAGAGATTGCATACCACCACAATTACGTATCAGGCTTTGTTGTTAAAAACTTGCAAAAACACATTTTTTGTGAAGAATGTTTAACAGCATTAAAAAGCTCCAAAATGGTCCATTGACATCTTTTAAAGATAAAGGAGATTTAGTATACCCAAGTAAAGATTGTTTAGATGCACCTTTACAGTAAACTGAACAACAAAGATGTATTTAAAATAATCTGTGACGTAAAGTAAACGCAAGTTCAACAAATTAGGAAAATGTTTTTCAAAATTTAAATGAATACCAGTTTGATTTATTAAATTATAGCTTTATTAAAAACCACAGATACTTACTCATAAAATTGATCTGTGAAAAGTATATCAAACTAAGAATTTATTATACTACTAGCGGACGCCTCGCGGTTTCACCCGCGTAGTTCCCGTTAAATATAAAACAGGGATAAAATGTAGCCTATGTCATCCGGGGATAGCGTAGCTTCTCAACGGTGAAACTATTGGACCGATTTCAAAAACTCCTTTGAAATCGGTCCAGTAGTTTCGAAACCTATTCATTACAAACAAACAAACAATCAAATCTTTCCTCTTTATATTAGTAAGGATAATGAAAAACGCAGTAGCAGAAAATAATCTCAGGGGTTTTTTTTTATAATAAATTGATATTATTTATAGGTTATTAAATAAACTTTTTTAATATAAATGTTGTTGCCTTTATTTTTATGATTTGCAACTCTCAGTTTTATAACGATATTGTTTTTATCGATATCAGCGATCACTTCCCTACTCACGCAGATCTTGAACACAATACATATTAACAGAAAATTGATACACCACCTAGACATACCCTCCGTCCATTCAATGAAGGGTCCAAGCATAGAACACTAACGATATTTTATTTTCCTTTATTGGCATTTACGCTGAAACGAACTTGGTGTTTCCTGTCGTGCGAAATACGTATTTTCTCGGAACGTTTACTATGATTTCTTAGTATCGTAGTAATTGAGAAAGGAAAAAATATGAATAAGAGCTGTTTTTCGGTAATTTCTTTTCTAATTTGGTTCGTTTATTTTATTTTAATTTACTTACACAAATCACTTCTAGTTTAAATGCTCGCCAAAAAAATTCTACTGCTTGTAAGGAAAAATAAGTTTTGTTGTAAAATTTGTACACGTGTAATATTTTGATGCATTAAAACAATAAATTAAAAATATTTACTACAAAAATCAGGAAGACATTAACTGTAATAATGTTGCTCTTGACATTGAATATTTTTTGACATTGTATTTTGTTATTATTTTTTATTGATTTAATAATATATATTTTTGCATGCCGAAAGGCGGTATATGGCGTGCCATGTTTTAATTTCTACCAACTGTATTTTACCCATATACACAAATAAATGATTATGATTATGATTAGTACCTAAGCCAATTAAAAGAAATTGAAAAATTAAAAAAAAAAAACTAGCCGTGTCATTACAATACGCGTGATTTTTGTTGTTTTTATGTAAATCACGATGTGTACGTAGCAATTGCGTTCTCAGTATAATATGCCGTAGAAGGTGTAGAGTTTTTGGTAGTACAATCAAAATATGCTGTATTTACGACTAAACCGATATTACCAATTTTCTCAGAAATGTATTGACAAAACGTCGGCGTCGTATAAAATTCAAAGGTCTGGCAGCACCGTTGTAACACTAAACTAAAAATGGTCAAAAAATGGTCAAGAACAAATAATAAAAAAACCAACAATGAAATAATTTACACATAATTTTCTAATCATAAATTTGAACTTGTGTGAAATGTATGTAACATACATCGTATCGTGCATCGTATCTTGTCCTCGTATTATAATGTATGTTTTTTTATGCCACAGGTGGCAATCATGCTGACGGGTTGCTTGATGGTAAGTAAATCACACCATTATCTGGGAATACCAGTTACAAAATTTTACGAGACATTACCGGTTTTTTATAGCCGTCTTTATTTGGGCCCAAATGCACAATGACAAACGTCAAATCTAGTGTTTTGGAAATTTGCGGCTGCACCCCCAGTTGAGAGGATTCCAATCGGAATGTTCAGTTCTCGATGTGTTTCGGTATTTCATTGTATTATAGTAGGTACATTGTTGCCTTAGGGGTGAAAGTAACTTAATTAGTCCCGAAACGGTCAATAGTTCGGAAGACTAAACAAGTCTATAACCCGTGTTAATCACTGTGTTTTTCATTACCAATATAAGGAAAGTAAAATAAAAACATTAATTAGCTAAAGAAAACAATTCTGAATATTCAACAAAACAAAATTAAATGAAGATCAGATTGTTATTGCCACTTTCCCGTCTATTTTTTTTCGTGGCCAGCCATTCATTAGCCATTATTTATCATTGAAAAAATGGTAAATATTTTGCCCAAATCTATGTTATTTTAAAGAAATTGTTAAAAGTAATAATAAAAAGTAATTTAAAAATATATCCTTTAATTAATACTTAACTTTATGTTATTTCAATTATACATCGCGCTGTAATTGATTAGCTGTACCTATAGAAAGTTGGAACACGTTTCAATAGAAGTAGATTTTTTAATAATCTGACAGCCGTCAGTTGAATACGATTCTCCCTAGAGCCGAAAAGTATTACTTTCAACCCGCTTCTCAGGAAACTTTAGACCTACTTTCTGAGTACGAGTAATGAAAAGATGTTTTACTTTTTAGGGTTCGAAATATTGAGTACACTATTTTTTTTGTTCTTTTATTTAGTCGTCCTGTTAATAAAAGATCTTACTTGGATCATTTTGTTTTCAGCCGAGTTTCTCATAGCATGTTTTTTTGCGGAACTTTTGTTATTGAAAACGCTTATATTTTTATGGTTGACAAGCTAGGTGTGTGACCACAGATCACCTGATGTTAAGCGACGGTGTGAGTGAAGATGATAAAGCACACCTAGCCTGGAATGGAACTTGGTGGCAGATTTTTAACTGGAGGGTGTAGCTAGCCAGCCGAGTAGGTTGGTTTAGGTATCATATTGGTAAAAGATAACGTTGGGTTACCTACCGTTGGCTCTTGGTCTACAGATGTAATATAAGGGAGAGTCACGCTTACTCTAGGTTTTCTTTATAAACTTGTGGAATAGATATACCCCTATTTAAAACAAGAGCTGTTAGTGTTACGATGTAATTTTGCTTTTCCATAAAAAAAGTAAGTTATTTAAGTAAACAAATACAAATCATTTATTAATAACACCAAAGTTACAGGTCATTTTTCCATTCATATTTAAAAATATCAAAATCATAACATATTATGTCAAAACAATGAAAATGTCAATGAAGTAATATGTTACATATAAAATAATTATGTCAATATACTTGAATGTCAATAAAAACAAAAACATTATAATTACTTACTAGTATTTTAAAAATCTCTAAACAAAATATTTATTCTGTGTCTGGGTGTTATGTATTTATTGTATGTAGTTACAAAAAATTAAAAAGAAATAATTAAGTAGATATTCTATCAGTTATCTGACTTCTGTGGTACAAGCTTTGCTTAGTTTGGGGTCAGATGGCGCCGTGTGTCCTGTCACCGATAAATGAACTAAACAATAATTTAAATGTCAGCCGAGTCAATATTACGGATATCCCGCTTGAAACTAGGTACTAACAGTGCTAGTAAAAAGGTCTAAGAAACGTTTGTTACGCAAACTATTGAGCAGCGTCATTGGTCTATTTAGAGGCGCATTTTTGCCGAGATCGGTATAATATTGTATAGGATTTGTTAAGACTTTTGAGTCTATTTTAGTTGGCATAGGAAAATTTAAACTAGACAGAGACAGGTAGTTCAGGAACATCGAATGTTCCGTTTACAAGTTTTTACAGGGCCAGTAAGTCTAAACGTGCGTTTACGATCCGAAGGAGAGCTCAAATGGAAATATTTAAGCATCACCCTGTAACTTCTGATAGTCTTTGCAGCAGTACAAAAAAAGCAAGGCGTCACGTAAATCGCTTCTATACGCTTTCTAGCTTCTTGTTATACTTAGACTTCATGAAAATGATTCCAAGTAACGTTACATTGATTTTATCGACAGGAAAAACCAACGTGCTCAATCACGGAGCCTTAATACATCATTTGGTTTCTCATGAATATCATTAGGTTTCAATATAATCTAGACCTTGTATGTCATAATACGACACGGTCCAATCAGAAAATGTTACATTGCAGATGGATCACCAAGCCCGGGCCCAACGTACGCTCCGACTGGGGGGTTTTCTCCAAGCCGTCATCATGATATAGTTACTTCTTCTGATGCGGCGGTACCTCGATTCCCGTTCTGGGCTGAAGGTAACACAACAACAATTATAGTGTGTTAGTCATAGTCAACATTATTTTGTAACGAATGTTGTGTTTTTTTTATTATTATACAGGGTTACCAGCTTTGCCTATCGTCAGCAGAAAGAGTGTCATTGTACTTATCATAATTGTTTTTACTATGAGCACACAAATAAAAACTCAGTCAGGACACACACATTCCCCGCCAATGCCAACCTTTCTCCCTTAGGCGACACCCTAACTCAGTCATCAACTTCCACGGACCCGCAATCTAGTCAGCAAACGGGCGAATTCGTACGCTGATTCCAAACACGCATATTTGTGACACAAGGACTTGACGACCGCCACCGCTCCGCACCGCCACTTGCTGTGATAGCGTAGTTTGCAATTTGAAAAAATTATGTCATTTAAATTTGACTCTTTATAAAAAAAGCATAATAACTATTTAGCGATGATAGCTCAGTGGTTAGCGCGGTCGGTTCGCATGCCAAATGGCGTGGGTTCAAACCCCAACAATGAGCTTGGGCTTCCGGTGAAAGAAAAAATCGTGAGGAAACCATAGCATGGTGGTAGAGTACTTTCTAGTACTCGGCTGGATAGCTACCACCCTCTGCCACCAAGCATTTAACGATGTGTTCCGGCAGCCTCACTTGAATGCCAGTTCCATTCCAGGCTAGGTGTACTTTACCATCTTTGACAACACAGTCACTTAACATCAGGTGAGCTGTAGTCGAAGACCTAGCTTCTGTCAGCCATAAAAAACTACCAATAAATAATAAGTCATTTCAAAAAATACCCTTTTAAGCTAATATTCACATTTATTTAAGATTAGATCATTTCAAAATGATACGATACTTGCTACTTTTCCATCCATAACAATTGCTATTGCCATTTTTTTTGGAAACCTTATCCACTTCATAAACCGAATATCTGACCAATACTGGGCACTCGCCGATTCTGAGAAATGGAAGAAATCACTTAGCTAAGAAATATAGTTTTTCTATACTTTTCCCAGAATTTCAGTGAACTTCACCTCGTGCTCGCACAATATAGGGTTTCAAAACACCTGTATTTATAAGCACTAATAATAAATGTCGTGAAATAAAGAAAAATACTTGTTGATATTTGCTTAGATGTATGGAATAGCTAATTTTTATTGGAGAGCTCATTAATTTTGTGTCTATAGATATTTGTTTATACCACAAAACGTCTCTCCTGGGTGGGAATCCAACCCACGTCTTTGCATGGTGGTAGGGTCGGCTGGCTAGCTACTTCTCTCAAGTTAAAATCTGCGCCAATCATCTAACGACGTGTTCTGGCAACCTCACTTTAGACCCAATGCCCTCCAGGCTAGGTGCATTTTACCACCTTCGACCACACCGTAACTTCATCAGGTGTGATCTAACATCTGGCCTGTCAAATATAAAAAAAAATCAGCTACTCTTTGGGCAACGGAATACGAACTTTTACTACAAAACAACTTGTTTATTTCACGTTTTCAATGTTAGGCGAATAGTGAAAGTTGTTCAAAATTACGAGTAGGTACAATGATGCCCTTTTAGCTTGGTATACCTAAGGCTTACAGCTATATATCATATATTTCAGAACTAGAATTTGGGCAACTCTACAGTATGCTTGGTCATATTTAGGTCTTTTTGTGTGCATTGCCCTAGACATAAGGCGTGATGCATACGAGTAGATATGTATGTATATATGTACCATTGACTAGACTGCAGCACCACATATACTCAAACAACGTGTGTTAGTTATCGAATGCTTTGTTTTGCTCTACTGTCTGTTTACCTATCTGACTGTCTCGTAGAATAGTATTACAAATCTTCTTTTTTATTTTATTATGGTAGACAGCCAAGGTGCTTGTTCTTTAAATGGTTACTCTCAACAGCCCTGTAATTTCGCTAACTACATTTCCCTTTAAACCCGAAACACAGTAATGTTCACACACTACTGCTTGGCGGTATAATATCTATGATAAAACAATATGAATAAGTTTAATACATAATTTTGTACACAAGCGAATTTATACTGGCACTAATACGACATCTACATTTACGCGAACAAACTAGCTTGTAAAGCTTTCTCAACTAGTTTTAGGAACAAAAACAGAGATGGCGGTGTACGTTGCGAAGTGAAACTTTCATGAGGAAAATGCGATTAATTTTAAAACGTAGACGATTCGTCGCAGGACTCCAATTTTATTTATAAATGCCCCTATTTGTCACGTCACAGATGACGCTAAATTTATTTTGTTGATATTTTATTTATTTCGCTGTGCAACAAATTATTATATATGCATGCATTTTATACATGTAAACTTGTCGGAAAAAAACTCCAAATTATAGTAAAAATCGTATAAAAATCCATTCCGTGGTTTGAAAGAAATAAGCGGAGACATACAGACGGGCAGCAACTCTACTTTTTATTGTGTAAAGAAGATAATTGAAGACGTCACTTCCTCTAGTAGTGTAAAATATTTTCAAATTGTGGGATTTAGTGTTTGCAATACAAATGCACCTACGTATAAAAATAATTTAGTATACATACCTACATAATAATGTTCAGCTAAACGGTAATTTAAAATTGTAAATTTGTTAAAAAAATTATTAAATTTCTATATTTATAATGCGTTTCAAGTAACAATAGGATTTGAGATTTTCATTAAATCGTCTTTTTTGCACACTGAAACAATCTGAAGTACCTACGGTGTGCAAAAAGGCGATTGAGCGGACATTTCATGTCAAATTGTCACACTACCATAATTTACAGTATAACTATACTATGTTTGCATTACAAATTCTATATTAGACTTTTTATTTTGTGTATGGGTTAGTAGTTTAGACGACAATAAAATAGTAAAAACAGATCACGCGAAAATGTTCCCGAAGCATTCCCATTTTTCAATGAAACAAGACACTGCAAATTAGCATGTGAAAATGTGGAGGGAAATTTTAAGATTAGAACTTGTAAATAATTGTATTTTTAAAGTAAAACATAACTGGGAAGTGTTTAAAAATAAAAACAATTTTCGCAAAACTTTCTGCGTGGAGTGGTATGACTAGTCCGAGTATTTCGGTGCAGTTGTCTGACCGTGGACGAGCTGCATGCACTTACACAGGAATAATATTACAGTGTAGACTGTAGGCAAATTAATAAATATCGAGAGTCCGATTCAAAACATTTCATATTCATATTCATATTCATATTTATTGGTAAATATAATTTACATGTCCAATATAATTATTGTACGTACCGTACACACATTCATAAAATTACATGAGAATAATTCATAATAATAATAAAATAATTGTAAATAAATTAAATATGTCAAATAAAAATTATTATCAATTTACAAGTCAATTTTGTAAAACTCATCGAATTTATAGAAAGATTGCTCGACAAGCCATTTTTTCAATTTTTTTTTAAACGAATGCAGTCCGACTGCTGCAGTAACTACTATCGGCAGATGATTATATACCGTTGGCGCCATGACGTGCGTTAACTTGGCAGACCTCACCAACGAGCGCGGAACAGTGAGCAGCTTATGTCGATCACGAGTGGGGCGGTTATGCCTGGAGCCGCGCTCCTCGTAAGCCTCAAGGTTTATCCTGGCGTATACCGCCACTTGATAGATCAAAATGGCAGGCAGCGTCAGGATTCCCAGCTTTTTAAAGTACGGGCGTGCCGTAGTGTCCCAGGGCACTTTTGCAAGGCACCGCACCGCGCGTTTCTGCAAGATGAAGGCTCGCTCCCAGTCCGCGCCTCTAGCCCATATCTCGGCTCCATACTGCAAATGGGAGTGTACAGTTGCAAAGTAGCACGCTCGCGCTACCTCGCTCGAGACCACCCTTGCCACTCGACTCAGCGCAAAGCATGCGCTCCCAAGCCGTCCACAGATTTTTTCAATATGGTGGTCCCACTTCAATGCTCGGTCTATCTCGAACCCTAGGAAGGTCATATGTTCCTGCTCTTCAATCCTCACTCCATCTACCAGCACAGTCAGTGGTCTTGGAGATCTCCCTGACAGACTAAACTGAATGAAGTGAGTCTTGGTGAGGTTGAGCGCGAGGCCGTTTATATGGAACCACACTGACAGCTGGGAAGCTGCCTCGTTCAGTCTCTGCTCCAGACCGCCCACCGTTGGCGCAGTGACCACTGCAGCCACGTCGTCAGCATACATTAAGACATCTGCAGCAGTAACGGCGCGCGGCAGGTCATTTAGAAGCAGTGAGAACAGGATGTTCGACACTGACGATCCCTGCGCTACACCCATCCGCGTTCCAATGGGATCTGATTTTAGCGACCCACCACAGCCAACAACTATTTGCGACCTCTCTCGCATCAGACCCATCAGCAGAGAGTGCGCAGCACCCATCACGCCGTACAACTGGAGTTTGACAGCGAGCACGTCGTGGTCCGCAACATCAAATGCCTTAGACAGGTCACAACAGAGGATTGCCACCTGCAGCTTGGGCTTGGACTCTCGGGCAGTCATGACTCTGCGTATTACCTCACGCGTCAACGCTGTTGTTGAACGGCCCTGGCGATACGCGTACTGCCTATCGGACAAAGCACACGTGTTGGACAGGTACTCAACTAAACGAGCGCTGAGGCCGTTCTCGAATATTTATGTCAGGTCTGTTGTCATAAATTCACTGTTGGATGTCATTTAATTTTAGAAAAAGATAAGGCCATAGGCACACTGTAATCATGGTTATTCCATTAATAAAATCATACAGGGTGTAAGGTGAACTCAAATCAAATACAGGGTGAGGGGGTCTTAAATCAAATACAGTTGTAGTGCTGTTGATTACTGATAAAATAATACGATGGAGTTAAATAAACGTAGTCATCTGTTAAGATTTAGCGTTAGTTGATTTTTTTATGGTAAAAAATATAATTTAAATTATTTTTTTTTTGCAAAACAACAATAGCATTTAAGTTTTTGAAGTTAACGTTTATTGCGAAAATGCTTCATAAAATCTATGTTTGTTTTTGGTGTTTTTATACAAAAAGAGGGGTGTTATTGTGACGTGATTGTTTGTGGCATCGTAGCTCCCAAAATACTTTATTTTGGTTTTGTGCTGTTTAAAATATTTGGAAGATTGTTTGCGATTTTGTAGTTGAATGGATTTGAGCATCCACCACAGGTCTAGTTTAGTTAAAATTTGATATTCTATTAATTATTTTATTGGTGTCGGGGGTTTTGTATTCGTATCGTAGCAATAAATAAATCAGTAGCGCTATCCTAGCTCTATTTTTTGTTTTAATGACAGTTTCCCTTACACCCAGTACAACTGTAGAAAAGTCTAGCGCGATGAAACCCAAAGTGGTATATATCGACTCCCAAATGTTTGACGACGACTACGGGGTCCATATGAGAAAGAATTAGGCTTGTTGTGACTTTACACACATAGACGATTTGTTGCTAAGTTTTGAAGAACTGAAACAGACGTACGATAGTATTAATGTACTGACATAGGTTTTGTAAACAAACATTTAGGTTTGCAATCTTGATAATATTAGTAGCGAATTACTATTTCTCATAAAATTGTTTAAATTAGTACGCAATGTCATCGTAATGCACTTTAAAGTTGCACATAATTATATTATAATGATACCAGATATCAACATGACTGTACGCGCAGTTACAAATCAGTTAAAACACTTTTGCGTAGTCCAAACCGATAAACATGGAAAGTGGTCTACGAGATCAAAAAGTTTGGAGGTCTCTGGTACAGCGCTAGTCCTGTTGGTTTAAAAGGTGACAGTGCGATGTTGCTTGTTTCAGGGGGATCTTCCAGTCCCAACGGTGGGTTCGTACCGTCGAGCAGTTTTTCACCACCGCGTCGCCACGAGGCGGTCTCGTCGTCGGACGCCGCCGGAGCCCGCTTCCCATTCTGGCCTGACGGTGAATAAAATGGGTCTTGTCTGTATCTGAGTGAAACCTTAGACAGATAGCTCAAAATGTAACTGTATCTTCGTCGAATCAAAAATATGTTGTCGTTGTGTTTATGTCATAGATATTATTTATTGTAACGAGGAGTCTTTCTTTCGGCAGTTGGCGTCAAAGAAGAGGCTTCAACCAGTCTCATATATAATGTGGCTTCATTTTCGAAATGTTATATGTAAACAAAGTTGGAGGGATACAAGACTAGTTTTAATTTAAGCGCTCCATTCGAGTGATATTATGAAATTTCTCGTCTATTTTACATGTTGGTGTAGTGATTTCTTTGTATAAAATTGTTACTTTAAGCGTGCATTTAAATTAAGGGAAGCGTAGATGTTATGTAATAAAATTTATGTTGATAGGTACGTTATAGATAAACTTTAAAAGTGATTTTGGATGTAAGTGTTCTGTTTTTTTTTTATTCAATGTTGCGTAGAACTCACTTATAGTGCAATTCTTTCAATCGGAATGTGCAATTTGATGATCCGTCGTTGTAAGTGAGATTCGTTCTATGTTAGTCTAATAGTGTACATTTTTATTTTATATTATCATCACCTGAATGTGAATTTGTGGCATAATTATGTGTGTAAGAAAATTTTAAGATGCACATTTCATCCACTCTTAGTAGTCGTATTTTTATTGAATTTCGCACATAGGTGTCGTTTCGCTCATAATATAATAATATAGTAAAACTTAGGTGGTCTGATGATGGAGCTGAAAGATGGGTAAATGAACTCTTGGTTACTAATAAACCTATTGATTTGAAGATCATCATATTTATTCCATCTGGTAACGTGGACATGAGATAATAAATCTGAAAGTCGGCTCTCGAATTGTAAAGTCATTCAGTTTATAATAATCATTAAGTTCGTCGTGGCTATAATTCATTGCTATATACAGTTATAAATGTTTTAGTTCTTCAAACTAGATATTATTGATTGAATGTTGATCTCAAACAGCTGTTCAAGCATTTTCTTTAAGAGTATTCGTTCTGTTCTTTACCTTATTTTTTTTGTTATTTATCCTCTAACGATTTGGCCAATTCGATCATTTGTATTTACCTACTATGTAATAAAGAGATAAAATAAGTATTTCCTTGGTTTTAATTATTAAATTTATCTTGTATGTAAAACGGAACTAAATGAAAAACCAGTGTCATCGACACGGATCAGCATATTAAAGCTAAATTGGAAGCGCTCTAGACTGGTGCGCACCAGTTACTGATATACCGATTGACGACCTGAGACTCGACGTTAGCAATGTTTGGAAGACAGTTGTCAAAGGCTGGAAACCAAATTCAGACGTGGCATCAGAGACAAGAAATAATGAATCTTATTTAGAAAAAGTAAAGAAATGGCTTCTCTCACTCGACTACGAGGCTACTGAGTCTCTGTTTATCGTCCAATCATGAAGTAATTTCCGTAATACCTACTACAAGTTTTGAATACTAATATTAATATCAAACTCATTCGTACACTTGCCGTTAAATATTTTATAAAATCTCTTACACATTCTCTCACAACACACACACACACAAACACACACCTCATGCATATATACTTTACTGTATTCATTGCTTAATAATTTATTAGCATCAAATTATATAATCAAAAAAATAGTACAAGTTCTCTTTTAAATTTAAATTAATTAATCGGTCCAGCCTCCAGCGATACAGGTTAGCCCTAGTGCGGGGACTATTGTAAAATATTATGATCTTTGTATAGATAATTATATATTCTGGTAAATAAATATTTTTTGTTTGTTTTGTTTATTGTAGCCTGCTGCCTGATTATGATAAAAGATTTGAATACTTTCGCTATAGTAATTGCCACATAATTGGTTTACCGAGAATCTGATCGAGATTTTGGAAATACGCACAAGTAAGTTTGCGGTTGAGGCGGCAGGTGAGGTGGAGAATCGGCCCTGAGGCGGGCGGACCTCTTTGCCGAGCCTAGACGCTTGGGACCCGTTGGGTGTCACTACTCCCAGGGCGCGAATTCGACACCCAAGTCACCGAACGGATCTCGAGCATCCTCTGAGTCTTGGTTTAAAGAAAGGTAGCCCTTTGCACCGTTTTCTTCCGCTTCTTCAGCTTCCGAGCCGGCTAGAAAGAGACCTCAAGAGAAAGTATAGCGGAGTGTAACTTTAGTTTTAGTTCACTTTATCCCATGATTGGTCTTATATTCTTACCTTACCTTATAAGCCTTATAAGCCCAGAGCTTCGAGACACCGGCTATGCATGGAGATCCCGTTCCACCATCAACTTAATTACGAATGTAAGGCTAGTATGGTAATTATTTGAGTAGGAGCTACATACTAAATCATTAGACATGATGTGTCCAAATGTAAACCTACATGTTTATTATAAATGTGATTGAAATTTTTGGTTCAAACCCCAACAATGAGCTTGAGCTGCCAGTGAAGGAAAATATCACGAGAAAACCATAGCGAGGCGGTAGGGTATTTTTTAGTACTCGAATGGTTAGCTACCCCTTCAAGTTGAAAATCTGCTATCAAACACCCAACGGTGTGTCCCGGCAGCTTCTCTTGAGAGCCAGCTCCATTTCAGGCTGTGTGCTTTACCATCTTCGACCCCACCATCACTTAACATCAGGTGAGCTGCGTTAAGAATACCTAGCTTGTCAACAAGTTTTTTTTTTATTATTCGTCATGTGTTTTATTGAGTTCTATTAGAAAAAGAAATTAATATGTAAATTGAAGTCATCAAATCGGTCAAAATTTATTTATTTTTATTAATTGATTTAGAACATTTTTCAATGGATTGACTCATAATATGCCTTCATTTTTATCCACATTTTTCTATCTCCCACTGCTGGCTGTAAGTCTCGCTCATGTCAAAAAGGATGCTATTTTTTCTATTATTAGTTTCTTGCTTACAGGGTTTTGCCTGAAATAAAAATAGTTTAAGCCATCTGCCACGGTCGTGTGCCACCATAATCTCGCTACGATGGTAACTTTATCGTCTAACCATCTTGTAGTTAAAATGCTTTATGAAACGCGTAATCCTAGATCGTGTCAAGTCTTCTGTATTCTTCGTCTGTCTGTCAACAGTTAAGCGATACGAGGGAATTAATTAAACATATCTTTTACTAGGTCAGGTTACAAAAGTTCTCTAACTTAGCTTGATATATCTATAAAACTATCTTCAGAAATATATTTAATTAGGTAATATATGCTATCATGAAAATAACTGAAATTGGGTTGAAAATCATTTATTTGAAATAATCTTTGGGATATTCTACAACATTTATAACTTACACATTTATTTAAGGTTATCTAATAATTATTATCTAAATATTATATACCTAACTATAACATTTTGAAATGTTATTGTGGTAGTAGACAAAATCATTGTGAGAGTAATCGGGCATAATGTACCTTACTGTAGCGGATGACAAAAAAGGTTCTAATTCCTTAAATTACATGAGATTCCTAAAAACGCGGGGAACGTTTCTAAAGTTAGTTTAACATTTCGAAATGTATGAATACACCTTGTCGCGTGTTTGAGTTTGACAACAATTAATTGAGACTACTATTCGGGATATTCTACCTGGATTGCTCTGCATTACATAAATACCGACGCATAATATGAATAAAAATGGGACAAGAGACAATATGGACGTATGTTTACCATAAATCAATAGAATATAAATAAGCCTAGGTTTATTTCGACGTATATTTTTCACATTCATATATCAACGCCTTTATTTTCACTCCAATAATCTCTATTTACCCATTTCTAAAGACATTTTATCTCAATTTACTAACGAATGATTTTCCAGATTTGGCTGAATATATGAAACTGTAACTGATGGTTATGAGTTTGGAATATACTGAAAAATCAATGATAAATTCACAAATCTAGGATAATATCACGATAAAACTTCGAGAGCCACTTGATTCGGTTAATAAAAGTTGCGATAAACAGCCAGGTATGTGCCGTTTGTACTCTGTCACAATGATATTTCCTGAGATCTATATGAATGCTTATTTTACTAAAACATCAAGTAATATTTTTGTGATCCTTAAACAATAATTTTGCTACGTATACTTTGATATTGTACTGGTAACTCTTGTACCTATTCGTTCGTACATTATTTTTTCCCATGTTCCATTTGTTTTAAAGTCATTCGATCGTTTGACTGTCAAGACATAAATATTTTATTTAGTTGTGTTGTATGTCCAAAGCAATCATCACATCACCTATAGTAGGTACTAGAAAGAATAAACGTTCTTCTATTACATTATGGATATAAATGACGATAAAGATGATTCCACATTTAATTTAAATGACACTTATTCGGACAAGTTAGAAATAATAATCGTAAGAATACATATTTTTTTCTAATTCTCTTACATAATGGATATAATATGTAAGTAATTGTATTGATATTTGCATATTTAAATTAAATGACACTTAATTGGATAAGATAAAAGTATAGTGATAAAAATAAAAATAAACATTTTCTTTAAGTTACATTATGTATATTATGTAAGTATTGATGTAAACATATTTAATTTAAATGACACCTATTTGGACAAATAAAAAATGTAGTACTAGAAATAATGAACATTTTTTTATAAAACAATACCAGGATGTATGTAAGATATAGTTGGTAACTATTGTTATACATTAAACGTTTATTTCAAAGGACACCCATTAAACATTTAGTATTACAAGTAATAAACAGCTCTAACATTATGGAAATAAAACACATACATTATTAAAAATACATACAATACATTAACAATATTACAATACATTATTTAAATGAAAAATAATGATTTAATTTATTTTAAATGACAGCCATTTATTATACATATATATTATATATATATAATACATATATTAAATAAGATAAATGTGTAACTAACATTAATTATGTAATATGCCTTCTTTTCGTGTGATAATTAGGGATGATACGATAACAGCTTTATTTTTTTTCTGTAAAAGTAGTGAGACGAAAAAAAGACACTTCCTGATCGTAAATGATAACTTGTGTCCATAATTGAATCAAGAACTTCGTGTAACAAAACGAAATCCAGAGATTTTTTCTTTTTGGCGGCCATCACTGAGATAACCTCTAGTCTCACTGTCTTGTCTCTTCAAACCAAAATATAGTACCTACCTAAAGTTTACACATCATTTTCATATTTGACAACACTCCGAGGCTACGTGTCAAAAAAAGCTCATTTTTATACAGATCCCACCCTAAAATTGTAAAGGGAAATACAAAGAGTTTTGAAAGTCAATTCATACTGACTAAACAATTTATTTATTTACTGCACTGTTAACTTGACTGTACTGTCTGTATGTCCGACATATTTTAACTCTTATTCTGAACTATGATCGGTAAAATTTATGTTACTGCTTATGATGGATTATATATTAGTGGTTCATATGCAATCATTTGTTAAAATTAATTCTGTATATACAGGACGTTTCATTGTGTAACTATTCTTGTTTGGCTACCCATTAATGTCAGCAACCCCTTGCAATTTTTTTGAACTTAGCATTGTTTTACTAAGTGTAATATTAGTATTATTACGAGTAAATGTATTATTTCATACGTACCTATGCCCCGGGTGTCGCTTTTGTCTATATAGGTATGTTGTATGTCAAACTTAATCAAACCAACTCACCACGACTTTACAACCCCCTCAATTCACTTTAAAATTAAGTAAGAATATTTTTATTTGTAACTAACTAAAACGCTACCAACTACATAATCGTAGAATGTAAAAATAATAGAGTATTTATTCTATAGGTGTATGCATATATTATACCACTATTTACGCGAAATACTTACAAAGTAGGTACTTCTTAAATATGGTAAAATATCATATAAAATATGTTTGATTATGATAATTTACAACGTTTGTAAAACATCAAAAAACTTTCTCTTTAAAGCCACTTTTCATTGACACGCGTTCTAATAATGCTGATGTATTAATTTTATCAAATCGAAACCCCATCTTCATTAACTTTTCTAGTCTCAATGCAAAAGGTAAGTATATTAGTCCGGGTGGCAGCGTTGCAAATACAAAAGTCATAGTAAGCCGGCTGATATTGATACTGATAGTAGATCTCATATGGCTAATAAGTAAACCGAACGTCAGCTGCCCAGGTAGCGGTGGGTTTGGGAGTGAGGTCGTGGAAGTTGTAAAAAAAAATTAAAAAAAAGTGATAGTACGCCGGCTGAAACCCATTTTCATGAATACCTATAGTTGACATCATACTGAGTTGAAAAATTGTCGTCAGCTGCATGGAGGAGGGTGGATTATGCATCAGCCGATCGCATAAACTTGTAAAAAATCGCGTAAAAAAAGTCATAGTACGCCGGATGAAACTTAAACTAGTTGATTGTTTATATAATTTAAAGTACGAAAACAGCAATCAGCTGCGTGGGTAGCGGTGGAAAGACCGTCAGCCGATGCAGTAAAGGTTGAAAATATTGGAGCATTGCTACTATGCGGTTTCCTTTTAAACACAAATTTCGAGGTAGGTTCTGGCCTTGCTTGAGCCCATAACACGACCTTCGGGCTACCTAAGCCTCTTTCCTTAAAATTGATTATAATAAAATATATTTATTTGTTTATGTATTTATGTGGGTATATGTGTGAGTGTGTTAGAGAGGATGTGTGGATGTGTGTGTGACTATTGACGGCTAGTTGTTTTTCTTATCTTGCTTATAATATTGGTCTGATCTGTCTCTCGGTGTCGTGGCAATTTAAAGTAAGAAGGTATTCTTTGAGTTTATTTTTACAATTATGTCTGTTTTTGTCTAATAGGTTAAGTAATTTATATAGCTTATTAGAAATAAAGGCTCCTAGGTAACTATAGCATCTCTGCCCAAGTCTCGTTTTTCTTAGAGGTAGTTCCCATCTTTGCGTGCGCGAGATGCTATCAGTCCGTAGACGTTTGATTTGTAAGAGCAGAAGTTTAGGTAGCCCGAAGGTCGTGTTATGGGCAAGGCCAGAATCTACCTCAAAATTCGTGTTTAAAAGGAAACCGCATAGTAGCAATGCTCCAATATTTTCAACCTTTACTGCATCGGCTGACGGTCTTTCCACCGCTACCCACGCAGCTGATTGCTGTTTTCGTACTTTAAATTATATAAACAATCAGTTTAAGTTTCATCCGGCGTACTATGACTTTTTTTTACGCGATTTTTTACAAGTTCATGCGATCGGCTGACGCATAATCCACCCTCCTCCATGCAGCTGACGACTATTTTTCAACTCAGTATGATGTCAACTATTCGTGAAAATAGGTTTCAGCCGGCGTACTATTACTTAATTTTTTATTTTTTTTTACAACTTCCGTGACCTCATACCTACACCCACCGCGGGTGCGCCAGCTGACGCTCGGTTTACTTATCAGTTATTCGAGATCTATCGAACAAGATAGAATGGATCGGCGTAAAATCACTACTTAAAATGCAACACTACCACCCGGACTATAGTTTGTAGTGATGATAGCTCAGTGGTTAGCGCGGTAGGTTCGCATGCCGAAGGGCGTGGGTTCAAACCCCAACAATGAGCTTGAGCTGCCGGTGAAGGAAAACATCGTGAGGAAACCATAGCATGGTGGTAGGGTACTTTCTAGTACTCGGCTGGCTAGCTACCACCCTCAAGTTGAAAATCTGTCGCCAAGCACCTAACGGTGTGTTCCGGCAGCCTCACTTGAGAGCCAGTTCCATTCCAGGCTAGGTGTGCTTTACCATCTTCGACCACACCTTCACTTAACATCAGGTGAGCTGTGGTCAAACACCGTTAAAAAAAAAAAAAAAAAATCTGTAACTGGTGACATTAATGAAACTTAACAATAAAACATTGGATGCGAGATAACAGCATTTCATGCAAATAACTAATAAATTATTATGTATTAATTTTCTATCAAATATTCTAATGTATAGGTATGTATTTTTTCTACACAATCATAGCAATCTGGCTCTGTAACAGTTCTTGATCACGATATCTACCAACAAATAACACTTCTGCAAGGAGGGCATATTTTTTAAATGATATCCATGGTATTCTATATGTTGATATCCCAAATGTTTGACACATGAGTTATATAATTTCAAAACATAAAACCGATAGGTCAAAATCATTATTGAAAGAAATTTAGTAAAAATGAAAATTCAAAAATGTTTCCAAATCGGTTTCGTCTCTGGCCGTTATTGTTCAAGCTCCACTGGCATCATTATTTCGATGATCTCTTCACACGAAAGGACTTGCTCCGCGGCTTGGTGACCACTTGAAGTGAGTTTGACAGCTTCTCGACGCTAAAAGAGAAACTGCGCTTACGCGCATGGAGCGGTGGTCGACGCAACGGCAAAGAAACCATGGCGAAGTTTAGAATTGCACTTCTAGTAGGATCAGGACTGATCACTAGATCAGGACTTCTAATCGAGTCATTGTCGTTGTCATTGTAAACGGAAGCTACGCACACCTGCTGAGATCCGGCTAGCAAGTCTGGTTCTGTGCAAATGCTGTCGTCATCGGAATCACATTCACTCTCACTCTCGGCCGTCCTGAAATACGATCAAGCCATATAGTAAAATATCGCTAATATACTTAACTAGCTGCGCCCCACGGTGTTGCCCGCTACATGTTTTCGGGATAAAATGTATGTGTTAATGTAGCCAATGTGTTAATCCAGGGTCTCAGCAACCTCCATACCAAATTTCATTCAAATCCGTTCAGTATTTTTTTCGTAAAAGAGTAACAAACATCCATCCATCCATCCAAGCATCCATCCATCCATCCATACATCCATCCATTCACCCATCCATCCATTGTAACGGGTTCGCTTAAAATATGTAGGTAGTGGATACATAAAAGAAATAAGCGAACTGTTAACATAAATTTATTCAATATTGTGGTCCGTATTAGCCAGGTCTAATTGATACGCGCTTCCCTTGGACTGCCGGCCCAAGTACTCCCCTTATCGACCGTCCTGGATGACTGGAACGGGAACGCGAAAAAAAAAGATGTGGTCGAGGACGCAACCGAGTTGGACGAACGTAGGGTCGTCCCAGTAGCAAGGACCCAATTATGTGGGTTTCCCTGAGTTTAAATAATAATTAAGACCAATGCAAATAATTATGCTTATTTTAATTTGTAAGATGTACGTAAATAAGAAGTTAAGGATACAATGTCTGTGAGCGTGCGCTCAGCTGCATTCGGCAAGCGATGTGTGACGAACAATAATAATAATCCGTAACACCACGCGCGAAGCACAGGGCCATACGCAAGACACAGCTTTGGACAGGACGTATTAGGGAGATTGATTGGGCACTACTATGTTTCACTTTTATTTTAATTGTAGTATTACTTATTATAAGTAATTTGTAACGTTTTATCGTTACACCATCCATCCATGCATCCATCCATCCATCCACCCACCCATCCATCCATCCATCCATCCATCTATCCATTAACAGAAAGAAAGAAAGAAGAAAGAGAATAATTTTATTTTGCAACAATACAAAAAAAAACAAAAATAACAACAACAACAATAAAAATAACATATCCATCCATCCATCCATTCATTCATCCATCCATCCATTCCTCCATCCATCCATCCATCCATCCATCCATCCATCCATCCATCCATCCATCCATCCATCCATCCATCCATCCATCCATCCATCCATCCATCCATCCATCCATCCATCCATCCATCCATCCATCCATCCATCCATCCATCCATCCATCCATCCATCCATCCATCCATCCATCCATCCATCCATCCATCCATCCATCCATCCATCCATCCATCCATCCATCCATCCATCCATCAATCAATCAATCAATCAATCAATCAAGCAAGCAAGAAATAAGTCAATCAAACAATCAATCAATCATCACATTCATAATATTAGTGCGATAAAACAATCGCATGGGCAATATAAATTCGCATACTGCTAATAAATAAATGGCCATTGCTTTAACAGAAGGTGAACGAACTGACCTGTCTTCGATTTTGTCCATTCTTTGGTTGATTTTGGCCTGTTCTTCACCGACATTAGATAGCAGATTTTGCAAGCGCTTGTGCAGAATGTCTACAGTATTTTCCAGTTTGTGAACAGTTTCTGCCAGGCTTTGTTGAGTGGTTTGTGCATTTGCGAATACGGCTTCGTCTAATAGACCATCCTGTAATATGATACAATAGTGAGTATGGCATAACGTACACGCAAATTACGAGAAATACAGAAATTAGAAACTATTGGTATAACTATACAGAGATCATCAATGACTCAGTGAAAATAGCTATATTAACTCTCAAGGCAGCTGGAAGAGAAATTAACTAACGCATCTCTTCCAAAATGTTTCACTGCATATAAACTAGGAAAATATAAACTTTTCAGCATTTGTTTGATACAGACTGATAGGTAATTTTATTATTTTTTAATTTTGATTAAAATGGGTACAACATTTTTGTCGTAATTTTATTTTTATAATGTTTTATGTTTCAGCGTCAGTGTTATTTGACTATTTTATAATGTTAATAACTTAAAATACATGTTGTTTATTTTGTTTTATTATACCTGTTAGGTTTACTTTTAGAAAAACGAATTGGCTTGAATAACACATTTCGCTAACTTAATATATATCAGAAAAGCTATTTGCAAGTCTTTACTGATAGGTTTTACATTTTTGTTGCATTAGTTAAAATTAAAAACAAATGATTGAAACTATAAAATGGGTAGTGGTGTGTGAGTTAAATGGTGAAAAGAAAGTTTTCTTACTTTTCTTAGAAGCTGGCAACCGTGTTCAGTAAGTGATGCTCGCGCATCTGGATAGTCGGCCAAAGCTTCCCATAGATCTCTTTTTGCCAAACAAAATAAATCTGAATATCCAAGAGCACGAACATTGGCGGTTCTGCGGTTGCCGGTACGGTTCCCGGCTATTTCTAAAACGCTCACTTCTCCGAACACTGATCCTGCGCTTAAAGTTGCCAAAACGGTGTCGCCATCATCGGCTACCACTTGGAGCCGTCCACGTTTCACGATATACATCTCCTTGCCTACGTCTCCTTTTCGGCAGATGTAATCTCCAGGGCTAAACACTTGAAGGCGAAGCTTCAGCACTAGAGCTTCTAGAAGTCCCGGTTCACAGTCTTGAAATATTCTGACTTTGCGGAGGGTATCCAAGTGGACGCGAATCGCTATTTCAGCTTTCAACTTATCGGGCAGTGATGATAGAACATTTTCTTCGTCCAGAGCACCGCTTTGGGCCCATGTGTATGCAAACCACCTTATAACCCTAACTTCCAATTCTCCGCTGACTTTTCTAAACGCCATGTACTGCTTCACTCCGTCCATTTTATTTTGAAACTCTACCCTTGCCACGTTCATGTTAGATATCATAGAACCGATATTACCGACGATCGTTGCAAATATCAGAACACCTGCTAAAAAGTCAGCTACGACAAATAAATATTCGACGTCAATTTCAGGTTGCGGGGTTTCGCCAATGGTGGTAAGCGTGAGAGTGGACCAGTAGAAGCTGTAAATGTACTGATGAACTAAGGTCTCATTGCGTGATCCAGTTATATTGTAAACCCAATTGTCCGTGCCGAAACCGATGGCGTAGCTTATGAAGAAATAAAGACAGGCGTTCCAATGTATTAGTACAATAATAGCCATGACGACCTGTAACGCATAAAGAGTAAATGTTAGGTACTAGGAGATGCGAGGTAGTGACGGTAAGGGTATAAGTTTAAGATTTGACCTTGCAGATCCTGAAGGCATTAGGGTAGCTAGTGGCAGTCTCAGTGCGATCGAACCACTCCCACATTCGAGGTAGGCGAAATAATCTATTGAATCGCACAATAACAGGGCACGGCAAACGATTCTGAAACATGATCAATATTGACAATTCAGCAATAACAAAGTTAAAGAATGTCTTGGTGGAACTTTGTTAACCATGTATAGGCTCCACGTGTGATACTGATAAATATTAGTGATGACGTCAGCGAACTCAAAGCCAACACCATTCATCATTTCACACTGGCACGTGGTACTAGAGCAATAGGAATACTTACGGCATCACAGTTACCGGGTCTCCACCAGTAATATGCTATGTCGGTAGGCAACAGAGATGTGAATTCATATCGCCAAGCGGTGGTTTTAAAATAATGTTTCCTTAACATCTCCGAATCTCTTACCATAAGTCCTTGTTCTAGGTACCCTGTAACAATGCATCATGATTATGTGTTTATGATTTATGACTAGGATGCGCTTGTTATTGTTTTGAATACATGCGTAGATAATATATTCATTAGCATAGAAGCGAGAGAATTGCTTCGGATCAATGCAACATTTGTACGGAAAAAGCAACTAGGCTGGGTCGAATGTTTGTCCACATGTTAGCTAAATTTGATGACGCAAGGTGCGGCGCTGGAGCGTGGGTGGTAAACTGTTGATTTGCGAGCCTTACTCGAAAGCAATATCTCCGACTTAGTTTGTCGCGACTGCTGATATCGATTACAAGCTTGCGTGACACTTACAAGTTTATCGTCTTGTTGTTACGTACCTACAACTTCTAGTGGATTATAACTTCATTGTCAATGTATTGAAAGAAAACGACTCCGTGTGAAATTAAAATTCATTAAAATTATCAGCAAAGCGTTCTACGTGTTTTAAGGAAGTATAGTTACATATTATGGTACAGCAAATATTTATAGTAGATTAACGACAATTGTGTATGCCACAGTGATTATTTCGTGATTTTAAGGTCGATTCCAGAATAACAATTGGTCACAGCCAGCACCCCTAAGTAATTCTACACTTCCTTGAAAAAACATGTAGATTATTAACAAAAAGGAATATATTATATTAAGTTAAGAACAATCTTTGCTATGGCAACAGACGTCACGCAAATTTATCTCCATGAAGAAGACCATCCTATCCTTCCTACTAATATTCTAAATGCAAAAGTTTGTAAGTATGGATTTATGGATGTATGGAAAGATGTTTGTTACACTTTCACGCAAACACTACTGAACGGATTTGGATGAAATTTGGGATACCTGAGACCCTTGATTGACACATGGGCTACTTTTTATCTCAAAAACATGTAGCGGGTAACATCGCGGGGCGCAGCTAGTCGGATATAATTGAAACTAGATACTGTTATACTCGGAGTATAATTATGATGTACCTAATTAAAAGTGAGTAAACCCGCAATAGTAAAAAAAATATTCCTACGTCCGTGAAGTTCATAGAGACGTCCTCTATCTAATTTATTAGCAGCAACAAAATACTATTGCAATTTAATTAATGAGGTTGTCAGGAAAACTCTTTGTTATGTGCAATAGAAATAATTCTCAATATAGCTAAGTGCAGTCTCATCCAGGCAATCCTATACAAAATAGATTATATACTAAGAATAAACGGGCTTTATTAAAACAATTTTAATAATTAAATTTTAAAAAGAAATCTTTTTTTTATTTATTTTTTATGTGACAAATAATGAGACGAACGAGACGATCTCCTGTAAGTAAGAGATAACGCCTGTCCATGACCATTACAGCGATACACAGAACTTTGAGTAACAAAACAAAGTCCAAGGTATCGCTGCTTTGGTGCTCATTACTTTGAGACTTTCGATGGTTAGTCTCAACAGCCCAGTAATTTCGCTAGCTGCAGTACCCTTCAAACCGGAACACAGTAATGTTTACACACTACTGCTTGGCGGCAGAATATCTGGTACTGCGGTGGTACCTACCTAGATGACCTCCTGCTAAGGAGATCTACCACCAAGTCTAAATATATTAAAGTAGGTATGGTTTTAAAAAATAGTTTATTTTTTTTTATTAAAAAGCTAATTATTTAGATTAACAGAGGATACGTACTTTAGTTTATTTTTTTTATACAAAAAATTAATATTACTCAAAATGTATCCATACGTATACCTACATATTAGTATATAATTATAATAAAAATAGTGGAGATCAAATTCTTTGCGTTGAAAATTTTATTGGATTTACTAGTATTCATTTGAAATGCACGTAACCTCAGTTTGTTTACAATATTTTATATTACACTTGATTTCATTCAAATTGTGTCATGATAATATGTATATGAAACCTTATTTTGTACGCACTCATTTGAATTTTTTTTTATCGCATGGCAGAGCGCTTAAGGCGGATAGAAAGGGACCGTTGGTGAGACCCGTATATCTCAAAGATAGATCCTTACCAGTGCATAGACTACGCGACACACGCGTTCAAATTAAGTTCTACATCATTGATTTAAAGTGTTATTATGTTTCTACTGTAGTTTAGAAATTACATAAATAGGTCATTCGTTGTTTGTTTGTTAGGTGTTGTATTACTTTGTTTGGTAACTAGTTATTATAGTAATAATAATAAATAATAAAATACATAGATCTGGTAATAGCGTTAAAATCGCAGTGGAGAATTCAAAAAAGAGTACTACGATACCCTCATCATCATTTCATCCACTGGTGTAAGCCTGCCTCGACATACACTGACTAACCTTCATTTTCCTTCAGAAAGCAGTTATTTTAAACACATGCTGAATAGTTAGAAAATTCCTGTCACTTGATGAATAAAATACATCTATTCACACTTATTTTCGTTTGGCCACAAGCCCGCGAAAAAAAGATTTTCTCGACAACGAGAGAATTAAAATGAATAAGTTAAATTAATTAAGTTTTGTTAAGTGTGTTGTATTTCATTCAACGTGTGAACAATACAGAATTAACTTCACGTAACAGCTAGAATCTGCTAACACACAAACTTCGATTTAACTCCGAAGTTGTTGACACTGAACTTGTAACTGTTTCTGTGATTCAGACGTTACATCGCGGAAGTTCATTTCATGGAACTCTGAAGTTAGTTACGAGTCGATCTTTAGTGCATTTCCACTGATCCTTTAACGAGTCAAAACTTTTTCAGGATTGAGGTTGCCTCATGTAAAAGAGACACTAGTGTCGGAAACTGGTTACTACAACAATAGGATTTAGTTGATTGATTAATTTACAATATCGATTTTTTTGATGATGAATGATGATTAATTATATAAATAGTGACCGATTATTAAAAGTAATGTTTCGTTTAGTTTTAATTAAACCCACACCTTAGTTGTAACTGAAACGTCTTACAAGCCGAAATAAACTGAAAATATTCCACTCCAGAATACCTATATAATATTGTTGACACATTTTTTTCAACTTAACAATAATAAATAATACACCACTATTTTTAATTACCAGAAAAAAAAGACGTTATGTACCGCTAACTATAACTGAACGCATCTATAAAAAAAAGTTGAAATGCTGGTTATTATTTTATCTGTAAGAACAACTAAAAAAAAACTTAATATTAATACTACCTACTATTTACAAATTTATGAAAACAAAACATAATAATCTAGCCGTCCGTAAGAGGAGGGATATGTGGCCAGAATGCTGGCAGTACGGCTACGTTGAATGGCAATGTTAAGCGTTTGACCGAAGTAGATGCCAGCATTCTGGTATATTGAACTAACTCGGAAATTGCTACGTAAGTAGTTAAAAACGTTCGCTTTGTTGACATGACTATTTCTACCGCAAGCAATAAGGTTACCTTGATCTTCTAAAGTAGTGTAACAACACTGCAAAATCGTACTGAAAGTGTGTAATTCGATGCCAATATTTTGTCCGAAGGTTAAATAAACACACTCGTAAATTAAGGGAGTGGTAGGTGGTAGGGGACGTTGAGTGAATTCCTCTTCGCATACATTTGACGATTAAAGTAAACTTGCCTATAAAATTGAGCTTCATTGATTTTTAGTACCTATCTAACATGATTGTATTTGAAAGAAAAATAGGTTGGACCAACCGATAAATACGATCTGATTCTGTATAATTTCAATGTTGTCATATTTGACTTAATATTGAGCGCCAGCTGACTTACCTTCATGGAGATGTACGATGGTGTCCGTCAAATAGATAAAGTCGCATACGTAGTCCAATACGAACCAAAAAGGTGTTATACGGTCCAATTCCCAGAATACTGCTCGGCCGATGACAAAAACCACATTGTATAGAATAGCCAGTGATACAACTGCTAGCCACTGAAAAGTTGTGATGAGATATTTGAATCGGCAATAACATGAATTTGTACACGTTTTACCAACTACTTTGACAGTACAACATGCCCATAATCAGGTCAGAAAAATCAAATTTAGATTCACAAAATAAAATTCTAATTTACACATGAATACAGTTTTATAAGATTCAAATCAAAACCAGGTCAGACAAATCAAATTTACGTTCAAAATGCAAGTTCTAATTTACACATTAACACAATTTTATATGAATTAAATGAAAACAGTTGTGAGATGTGATATTTTGCCATCGCATACACCATTACCACGAACACGACATATAAAGCAAATAAAATAACAAAATCGAAACAATAATTTCTAAATAATGCATCTACTGCGAACTAACTACACTTAAGCAAAAATGGATCTGATTTCAACCTACGGATTTTCAATAACGATTACAAGACAAGTACAAATATAGAGATCACTTACATGGGAATATCCCATGCTCTGAAAAAATGGTGTAACCAGTTTTAACTGATGTCAATAATAATTTTTACACTTTTTACCTGCCACTTTTAATAAAAAGAAACAAATTGACACATAATTTTAGTACAATTTAGTATGACAATAAGACATTTTTTTTTAATTATATATCTCATTATGATAACATAACGTATACAATACAATCCAATTCAATTTATTGCACAAAGTAGTACCAAATTTATTTCGTAATTAATTTCACCCCAAGAAAAACCAATTCTATGTAGGTGTATACAAATACAGTCAGCGTGGGTTTAAAAAGAAAACCGTGACAAGATTTTCGAAAGAAGAGTAAATAATAATATGTAGATCTCCTTAGTAGGAGGTGCGTGCCTGTTGCTAAGCAGTAGTGTGTAAACATTACTGTGCTGTGTTTGAAAGGTATTGCAAGTTACAGGGCTGTTGAGATTAACCACCGAAAGTCTCAAAGTAATAAGCGCCAAAAGCAGCGATGTCGTGGACTTTGTGTTGTTACTAAAAGTTCTGTTGTAATGGTCATAGACATTCGTTACCTCTTACCATCAGGAGAGCGTTTCATTCGCCTCCTTGCTTTGACATAAATAGGCAATTATTGCAAACTAAACCAAAGCGAAAATTCATTTCAGTTCTACCAAGATTTTTTTCTATGGCGAAAACTATAAAAGTATGTAGAAAGATGGAGATTCTTACCTGATAGTGCAGTTGCAGAGAAGGGTCGAACGCTAGCTTTAGGCCGCAAAATAATTTCGACCTTTTAGTCTGATTAAGCTGTTCGTCGGGATCAGTGAATGTTTTCGCGGAGAATTTATCCAGAAACCAATCGGGTTTGTTGGTCGGTCCTTTGCCGCTGATGCGGTACCGTATGCTCTGCGTGAACTTTGACCATTTCCTATGGAACCAATTTCTTCCATCGTTCACCTCGCCGACAGCCTGCGAATACGTTTTCAAGGTTAACAATTAAATACTACTTTAGTTGTTTGTAGCGATGATAGCTCAGTGGTTATGATAGCGCATGAGGTAGGGTGTGGGTTCAAACCCCAACTATAAACTTGAGCTGCCGGTGGAGGAAAACATCGTGAGGAAACCATAGCATGGTGGTAGGGTATTTTGTAGTACTCGGCTAGCTAGCTACCACCCTCTATTTCTAAATCTGTCACCAAGCATCTAACGGTGTGTTCCGGCAGCCTCACTTGAGACTCAGTTCCATTCCAGGCTAGGTGTGTTTTACCATCTTCGACCACACCTTTACTTAACATCAGGTGAGCTGTGGTCAAACACCTAGCCTGTCAAGCATTAAAAAGGCTAGGCGTTTGACCACAGCTCTTAAACGGTGTTGTTAAAGATGGTAAGTAGACCTAGCCTGAAATGGAAACTGTCTCAGCACAACTGCTAGAATATACCGTTAAGTGCTTGACAGCTTTCGACATGATGTTTTCCTTTTCCATTGAGTTACAAGTAAATGTCAAAAAACGTAACCCTCCCTTTTGTTTTGCCATAGTCGGGTAAAAAGTACGATCTAAACGCTCATTCTTGCTTTATTAGGTTTGTTCCATTTAAACAACTTTATTGTTTGACATTAGGTAGAGTGAAGTCAAACGTATAAATATAGGTATTTGATTAATAAAAGTTTTAAAAAAAATTTAATTTATTGTTAAATTAATGTTAAAATACATACATAAAAAATAAACTATCTTTAAATTTACCGTAGGACTGCTACAATTTCGTAGACAATGCTACGACCAGGCTGCTACGAAATACTACGAAACAGCTTTCCGCATAAAAATTTGTCTTATTTTTTTTTTGCAATAATTTATATTTTTTTGTTTTTCAACAGTAATCGCGTATTTATTTAAATATGTGTGGTGATTGTCCAACATGATTCAAGAAATGTTTTTTTTTCCTATATTCAAGTTAAGTTTAATGAGAACACCATTTATTTTATCAAAGGTACCGTACAGTTTTGAGGACAGGAGAAATTTAAAATTGTTTTGAATAACAATAACAACTAGTCCACGCTCCGCTTTGGCATTTTTATGACCGTCATAACTGGACGTTTAATCATGTTGAGAACCATGAAATTCTAATATCTCGTGTGTAGTCTTTTATTAGATTTCATAAAGCACATCTCGCGCGGTCGAGTCTGTGATGGAGGAACTCTGATCGAAGTTTGCAGACCTTTTATATATTAGCCACATTTCATTCAATAATAATTATAATTAAAGTATTTTCACATCAACTGAAATTCTTAACTAATTCAACGCGCAAATACTTTGCAGAATTTAAAAAAAATATTTCTCATGTTACTAAATAATGTTTTTATAAGACGCATCTATATACCTAATTTCAAATTATTTTTCTCTGTAACTAGTCTTTTTTTTAAAAAGAATTTAGGTATTAAAAAAAATATTGTTTTTATAAATTTATAATTCCAAGTGGATATGTCCAGAAGTTTATTTTTAGTTAATCACACAGGAACCTAAAAAAAATCTGATATAAAAAAATTCCTGTATGTTGATCCAGATAATACACTATGTGTGCCAAATTTTATCAAAATCCATTCAGCTGTTTTTGCGTTTTTAAGTAACAAGTTTTCAAACAGACATAGTTACACACTTATAAATATTAGTATTATTATTATACAACAATTAATTAAATAAAGAGTTTATTATAAAAAAAAAAAAAAATTATGTCAAAATACACTAATACCAAGTCAATAAGATTATATAACAGTTACTATAAGCATATTTATATTGTATATAAAATTTTATATACAATATAAATATGCATCTTGATATAAATATATATACTAACACTTACAAATGAATATATAAATATAAATATATATCGTAGGACTACACACAGCGCCATCTGACCCCAAACTAAGCAGAGCTTGTGTGATGGAAATCAGATAACTGATAGAATACATAAATACTTTTTTTTGTTGTAAATACATACTTATAATACATACAGAACACCCATACACAGAACAAACATTTGTTTATTCACAAAATGTTTGCCCTGAGTGGGAATCGAACCCACGCCCTACAGCTCTCAAGGCAGATATACTACCAATGAGCCAACAGGGCTGTCTAAAGACTGTAGGCTGCTGTCAGGCTGAATAAACATAATGGGTATAAAACTAAATAATATACAAACAAATACTTATTATTTACTTTTATACCTACTACAAAAAACTAACCGAAAAATAGAACATATTAATAGAATTCTAGTACAGATAAAATAAATGGAAAGTTACAAAGTCAATAGTCAAAGATTTAGGATAGATAATTCTTTCACTCTGCCCTTGATAATATATAGTGACAGTGATTTCCTCATAAGGACTGGTAAGAAGTCCTATAATCGATTGGCAATCACGGAAAACGAATGCTTATAAAACACTAGTCTAGGCGGAATAAGAGAAAAATAAGTTGACCGCCTCAGAGAACGCGACTGACTGTTCTCGTGGAATTTAAAACGTTAGCTCGAAGTAAAAGCGTAAATATGTGCGTGTGTCGGTGTGGTCGAAGATGGTAAAGCACACCTAGCCTGGAATGGAACTGGCTCTCAAGTGAGGCTACCGGAATACACAGATGCTTGACGGCAGATTTTCAACTTGATGGTGGTAGTTAGCCAGTCGAGTACAAAAAAGTACCCTACCACCATGCTATGATTTCCTCACAATGTATTCCTTCACCGGCAGCTATAGCTCATTGTTAAGGTTTGAACCGACGCCCTTCGGCATGCCAGCCGACCGCGCTAATCACTGAGCTATCATTGCTACAAAAGAAAAAACATACACCACAAAAAGTATATAATATGTATTCTATCAGTTATCTGGTTCCCACAGTGTAAGCTTTGCTCTGTTTAGGGATAGAAGGCGTAAATAAAAAAAGTGGAAACTCATAAAGCCATAATTTAAAAAAAATCTTTAATATTTTTAATGTTCACTTTCATTATGTTTTGGGACAATTTTGGCATCAACAGTGTTGCAATAACGGAAATGAAATGTCGATTGCGGGCAACACTAAAAATCCTAAAGCTGAATATCTAGTATTTCGTTCGTTAAATTTAGCTATATTTACTTATATGTGGGTTTCTGTTTACTGGCTTTGATAGCGCGCCCTCTCTTGTAATATTTGTTTTTCTCCAAATACCAGAGTTGGTTACAATTTTATTTATTACTACTACATTTGCATTTGACTGCCATTTCGCCTTATGTTAAGCGAATATGCGTTTTCAGAAGTGAAAAAATAATTGCAACAGATTCCATTGTTTAGCGATTCGTACAATGAAAGTGGAATCGAGCCGTATATACCGTGTGCTTAAAAAAAAAATCCAAAACCTCTAACATCAAACAAAAATATGTATTTATTTCACACTTGCGGGCCGTCTCGGCTTCGCACGGGAAAACAAAACTCGATTAACAATATAAATATAGCCTATGTCACTCAGTGATAATGTAGCATTCTAATGATGAAAGAATTCTTCAGATCGGTCCAGTAGTTTCGGAGCCTATTCAATACAAATTAACAAACAAAAAATCAAACCTTTATAATTAGTGTATATTAAAAAAAAATTGTGTAGGCAAAACCACCATAATAATTATGTAAAGTATAATGTATATTGACCAGCATTTACAAATAATTGACCCTCATCCCATCGTCACAAAGTGGCTTGTCTGTCGGTTTTCTACCGGATACACTTTGGTGAGTGCGCTTCAGATCTACATGGCCTAATTCCCCCTGCCCATTCTACTATCGGACAGTGGTAGCTCTAAAAAGCGACACTACTTCATGGCCAACATTCCAAAAAAAATCTAAACGGATCAAATCTGCCTGCATTGTACGAACCGTTAAAGAATAGAATTTAGTGCCCGAATGAATTAAATATAAAAAACAATTGATGTTTTTTTTTATAACGTATAGACTTCCGTTTAAATAAATAATAAATATCGTAGGACACACAGCGTCATCTGACTCCAAACTAAGCAAAGCTTGTATTGAAGTTAGATAACTGATAGAATACTTAAATACTTTTTTTTTGTAAATATGTTCTGTACACTAGGACACAGAACAAACATTTGTTATACCATAAAATGTTTGTCCTGGGTGGGAATCGAACCCACGCCCTACAGCTCTTGAAGCAGACATACTACCAAAGAGCCAGTAGAGCAGTCATCGTTGACCACCAACTCGCCTGATGTTAATCGAAGATGCGGTCTACGGTGGAGCACGTTTGCCTATAAAATGTGTGTCCACTCGCGATTTGAAGGCACCCACCCTTATTGTATCTATCAGGAAACATTCAGATAACAGAACTAGAACAATGAAACTAGATTCAAATCGTTTCGTACAAATTTACTCGCAACCTAATTGTAATTAAAGAGAAATACCTGAGAACACAAATTCTTGTACTTAGCGTATTTTACCATGAAAATATATTTCACATAGCGCTATCCAGCTCGCAAATTAAACGAAACTTGTATCCCCAAATTACTGATGGAATATTTGCAATCTTTTTTTTTATCAGAATAAAGATTGTCTTAGTCACATAAATGTTTGTCCTGCGTGGGAATTAAACCCACGCCGTACAACTCTTGAAGTAGAGATTCTGATACCAAATGAGCAAACGGTGTTACTGCTTAGCAACCTTTTGGTCTGCTTAACCTTTGCGACACTATTTTCGACTAGAACCATGACCCGTACAAGGTGGAGGTGTAGAAATCCTTTGCGTACTGACAATGACAATATAACTTATAAATAGCTTCCTCAATACACGAAAGATCTTGCCTCGCATGAGGTTGTTTATTCGTGGATAATTAGTATGGGATGCCATACACGCAAAGAGTGTCATTATAGCGAGCGAGTGTCAACTGTGGGGGTAACCGATGAATTTAAAACAGTCTACATCAATGCATAATCGTATTGTGTTATACGATATATTGTGTGTGTAGAAACATTTGAGCCTTTCTTTGCACCTTCTGAGTTGCTATTTACAAGACTGCCCAAAAAAGGAGTGTGATATTTCAAGGGTCACCATAACTTTCAAAAGCCTGTACGGATTTGGATGTACGGGGGACCATTCGAATTCTTATAACATCGATCTTAACGAGAGACAAGGACTACTCGTTTTTCACCTTAACCTATATATACTACGGCTTGACCCGGAATGCTAAATTTGATTTTGGTTCAGATTTTGGTCTGCGTTATTGGGTAGTTTTTTTGTTATTTAATTGTAAATCCTACTAACATTATAAATGTGAAAGTTTGTATGTTAAGATGTTTGTTACTCAATCACGCAAAAACAGCTGAACGAATTTGGATGAAATTTGGCACACACGTAGTTTATTGCCTGGATATAGGATACATTTTATGTCATACTTTGTTTGGCCCCTGTGGATTCAAGGTCACTACCACTGCCCACCACCAGATGTCGATGTATTCTACTTTTGACTTGACGACATCTGGTGTGGACTGTGGTGCTGGTATGTCACCAGCAGCACAGTGGTGGTCCATTACTAAGACTCCGCTGTCCATCCGTCTGTCTGTTACCAGGCTGTATCTCATGAACCGTGATAGTTAGAATAGTGATAGTCACAGATGATGTATAATTCTGTTGCCGCTATAATAACAAATACTAAAAAAAAAGAATAAAATTAATATTTAAGGGGGTCCCAAATACAGTAAACGTGATTTTTTGCTGTTTTTATAGAAAATGGTACGGAACCCTTCGTGCGCCAGCCCGTCTCGCGCTTGGTCCGTTTTTTTTTGTTAAGCTTTCATTCTATAGTTTAAATTCGCGGACGTAGTCACAGCTAGTATCATAAAATAAATGTAATTTTTGTAAATTATAGCTGAAGATAGGGATGAGTAGCGTGTCTTGGGTGAGGCCCATGCCCAGCAGTGGACTGCAAAAGGCTGATGATGATGATGGAGAAATTTTATTTTTATACGTAATGATATTTTATTTTTAATTTGGTAATTTGGATGCGAATCTGGAATAAAATGATTTCTTTGATTTTATTTTTGCGCTGCTTGGTGATATTGTTAGTTTGTATTTTTTTGTTTGTAACTGTCGCTAATGGCTTGGCCGTATACCTTATTGCGTATCGTGTGATAGGTATTGGCAGGCTCTCTACATGCAACGCCCACCTGCAAATTGGTTCTGAAGCCTAGAATGCTGCCAGTATCCAAACTGTTGAAAGAAAAATTTGAAGCGAATATCGATGTTTGCTTTCATAATGGACTTTTAAGTTTACCATATTCGCATAGGGATATCGCGTAATTTATACAAATGTAAAAATTGATCCAGAAACGGAGTGCAATGTTCAAAAATAGAATGCCAGCTCTTTTGTGTGATGTTTGCTATTGATATTTGATATGCGAGCGAGCAGCTTTAGTGAAATTCTGAATGTCTCTCTTTCTCTCTCTTTCTCTCTCTTTCTCTTATATCTCTTCTTTTTAAATGATTTGTTGTTTCCCATTCGAATGTTCGAATTCGTGTTTTAAAAAGACATTCCTGTTGGCTCATTGGTAGCATATCTGCCTTTAGAGCTGAAGGGCGTGGGTTCCATTCCCGCTCAGGACAAGCATTTTATGTATCAACAATGTTTGTTCTGTGTCCCAGACACAGAACAATGTATGTTTTTTTTTTTGTAAGAAGTAATGAGACGAACGAGACGCTCTCCTGATGGTAAGAGATAACGCCTATCCATGACCATTGTAGCGATACACAGAACTTGGAGTAACAAAACAAAGTCCACGGCATCACTGCTTTGGCGCTCATTACTTTGAGACTTTCGATGGTTAGTCTTAACAGCCCAGTTATTTCGCTAGCTGCAGTACCCTTCGAACCGGAACACAGTAATGTTTACACACTACTGCTTAGCGGCAGAATAACTGGTACTGCGGTGGTACCTACCTAGACGACCTCCTGCTAAGGAGTTCTACCACCAAGAATTATAAGTATGCATTTACAAAAAAAAAAAAATGATATGTATTCTATCACACAAGCTCTGCTTAGTTTGGGATCAGAAGACGTTGTGTAATGTAAAAAAATTTTTTTACTGTTTATGAAAAAAATAAATACGTTTGTCAAGATTGTAGCGAGTGCAATGATAACATAATTACAGTCTTTGTTTACACACTAGGCGTCATTGTATAGCGATCGAGTAATGCTGCTAACAATATTATAAATATGTGAAAGCTTGTATGTTCGAATGTTTGGATGTTTGTTACTCAAACACTCAAAAACAGCTGAACGGATTTGGATGAAATTTGGCTTGGTTACCTGGATTAACATACAGGATACTTTTTTACAAAAAAAATGTTAAATTTCTGACCTATTATAAAAAAAAGTTATCTACTGGACGTTAATACCTACACCTGAAAATATTAAAAAATATAGTGGATATACCACTTGAAATTAGGTGCCTATAGATGTATCTGATGGAATATTATCCAGGGACAAAAGGTATTCTTTGTTTTAATCTAGTAATAAAATAGCGACTATTTATGACTATTCCATATTTGTTTCTAATACAAATTCTCTCTGAACCTAAAAAAATAAATAAAATCAAATAACATACATCACTCCCGTCTGTTTCTTATGTTATCTATCGTGTTTATATTTTCTTGGTTGCCTGGAAGAGATCGCTGTTAGCGATAAGGCCGCCATTTATGGCACTAGTTCATAAGGTTCTTTTGTTTTCTGTACTTTTTTCTGTTTATGGTGTGCACAGTAAATAGTTTTATCTATCTAACTAAATATCGTAGTTACACCCAGCGCCGTCTGACCCAAAATAAAGAAAAGCTTGTGCTATAGAAGTCAGATAACTGACTAACCTAATTCTAACGAAGTCGCGGGCGTAAGCTGGTATAACAATAAAATGCCGAAATGACGTCATGATGAGGATTATGGATTTATGTTTTAGTTATAGGTAACATTGGTCTTGACTATTGAAACACGACGCATGTTTGTTAACTGGCTCATTAACCTATAGAGGAGTTGACTACTGTCATTATATTCTTATAAGTCATCATATCATGTCATTTTAGTATCGATTTGAATTCAGTAAAATTAGTAAGAGAAGGAAAGTCATAGATGTATGATGATTGGCATAGAACCATCCGTTTAACATTTGATTACATTTAGTTTAAGATATATAGTAACATATAGATATTATACACTAAGTAAATAAATAATAAAGCCTTTGTGTTAAGCTTTTTTTAAATCTAGCTCTCTATTTTTTTTTTACTTGCCTATAACACTATACGTATAATTATTCTTTTGAAAGGTAAATCTAATACGCAGATGTGAAGAGTATTTCGATTTTTGTTTAATCCAAATGGAGTGTCAAGTTTATTCAAGTCGCGTAATTGATATAAATGTAAAAAACGTGTCCGTATCGGAGTGCAAGGTTCAAAAATAGAATGTCAGCTCTTTTGTGCGATGTTTGCCACTGTGATAATAAAATATGTAAACGAGCAATATTTTAATAAAATTCTGACTGTACTGATGTACAGTCAGTATAGTACAATAAAAATCATAATCGTAGCAGGTATCATGCTACTAAGAAGAAAAACTTAAATTGTTATTTAAGTAATTTATTAAACAGAAATTACAATCAGACTAATGCTCTTATTTGTTTATGAATTATAAATCTAACTATGCAGCTTTCCGTTTTACCTTAAATTGTCGTTTTGTCATGATTTCAGTTTTACACCTTTTTCATTTGGCTATTTGGTGTAGCTACTCCTATGACATTTGTATTGTAGATAAACTCAATTGGAAAATAACTTTTTTTTACAACATTACCTGCACTAATGTGAAACATCCTTTATAAATCTGTCGAGAACTGAGCGAGCGGCCGAACGTCGATGCGTTTTGCAATTGGGTGCCTACCTACCTACAACCTATACTAGGGTCAGTGGCGGCCTTAGGGGGTGGCAAGCAGGGCATCCGCCCGGAGCCTCGCCCTAGCAGGGGGCCTCACGTCCTCGTAGTTAAAAGTCTTTACCATATATGTATGTGTATCTCGCGCCTCGCACTTAACAAAACCCCCCCTAAACGCACGGTTTCATTATTAGTGCAAGCATGTTACGGCCACTCGAACACTTGAACTATTTTTTTAGTAAAATGACTCAAAGAAAAAGGGCCTCACAATGATCTGTTGCCCCGGGCCTCGCAACAGCTAAGGCCGTCGCTGGCTAGGGTTGCCAACCCCAAAATTTAAAATTTTGAAATTGGACAAAACAGGACAATTTAGTTTAAAAAATAGGACACAGCAATAGAATTGCAAAGTGGTGCATTGCATGACCTTATGACGGTCTTTAAAAACTCAGGTCACTACAAAAGCTGGGACATGTTCTGGGAAAACAGGACGGTTGGCAACTCTAGCTTATACCGATAGGTGGGAAGACGGGGCGCGTGCGAGCCCTCGGTGCTCGCTAGCTTCTATCACAAAAACACGACGGCTTGTTATTACATAAAATATTATGTAATAACAAGCCGTCGTGTTTTTGTCGTCGTGTTTTGTTTAATACTTCGATTAATATAATCGAAGTATTACTACTCGGCTATGGCTTGTTATTACAATTTACTCGAAGTATTGCATTTTATCGTAGTTAAATCCAATACGTTTTTTATCTTATGATTTATTTATTAATTGCTATTGAAAAGGTTCCGATACCGAGACAAACTTCCTCGCAATACCTACAACCTACTGATTTATCTGCTAAAAATACAATTGTACCCTACTATTCTGTTAATATTATAAATGTGAAAGTTTGTAAGCAAAGTTGAACAATTTTGACTGCTGTAGAGATTTGGCATACAAATAGTTTTATACCAATATTCGTTTTGTTGTGTACTGTGTTATTATTATAGTATACTAGCTTACGCCCGCAACTTCCAGTTCTTCTAGTTACATTCCAGGCTTGGTGTGCTAAACCATCTTCGACCACACCGTCACTACCATCAGGTGAGCTGTGGTCAAACACCTAGCCTGCCAATCATTAAAAAAAACTGTCCGCGTTCAGTTAAGAATTTTCCCTAATCACCTAGTGGTATGAAATATACTTTACGATCTATTCTCATACCTACCAAAAAAAACATAAAAATTGGTCTAGCCGTTTCGGAGGAGTGCGACCACTGTGACACCAGAATTTTGTATAATATATTGGTTTAATCGTAATAATTATTTTTTTATTTTATTATATTTCTTTATAATCCGGATATCGGGCTAAGCGGGTTGCTTGCTATATCTACGTGATATGATGACTACTGCTTATACTTGTTGATGAAACACTTTTGTTTGTAATTTGTAAGAATTGTTTACTATATTTAATGTTCACCTCTGAAAATATATTTGGGATTTACTTCGAACACAATTTCTTGTTATCTTTTTGGTCGTTATACCTGAATATAGTATACTCGTATGTATTATATATTATTTTATAAGATTCATTTTCGTTGTACCTACTCTTACTAATGTAATACATATTTTTTTTCAAAATTTCATCTGTTTTTCGGAAGTAAAACTAAAGTTTTTGTAGATAGTTTAAACAAAATTATATGAATGTGTTTCTATTATACTTATAAATTGAATAAAAAAATAAGTTTTTAGCAATGAAAAATTGAATTAATTATTTATTTTCTACTTGAAAAACTTACCATGTTCTGAAGCCGAATCTTGTGAATAGTGTACACTGGACTCATTTTACTTTTTCTTTGGTATACAACAACTGTCGGTTAGAAGAGCTTTCCCATTCTTTAATTCACTTGCTCACTACACGAATATTCAGAGTAAATAGAGTCATTAAGACTCGTCGGCAAATAATAAAGATCGGTATCAAACTAATATAGACAGAGGAGGTTAGGTCACGACATGACAAACGTTTCGCGAACTTCAATTAAAGAAAATTTCGTTTACACGATGGAACGACCCGTTGTCAATTACGAAAGTAGTTCAGCGTGAAAAAAAAAAAAGATTATTTTAGTAAACGTACGAACGCGAGTGAGTTTGCCCCAACGTGCGTTTCTAGCACTGTCGTTGTAGGAATGAATATTATGTCGAAATTTAATGGGTTAGTTTGTGCGTGTTCAAGGTGGCACCATCGAAACAATAGGCTATGAGGATCGCGCACCAATGCCGACTTCCCGATGGCACGTTGATGACGCGCTCACCGTAGCTTCCGTCGTAAATACTGATTGCTCGGCCTGGTGGTCGCTGAACGTAATAAGTGTAATTGTCCCAATAAACCTAATGCATCAAATTGATCATGTTTCTAAGCTTCAACTCAATTCAAACCATTTGCGATCTTAGGGTTTCTACTAATTTGAACGGTTTTAGGTTACGTAATTACTAAGTGTCCGTCCGTCTTATCATTAAGGTTTGTTATATATCGAGCCGTAATTATGTAATTTTAATGTAAGCATTCTCTGGAGACGTTACAAAATTGCATTTTAAACGTCAGCGAAGAACCACGGTCAGTTAATCTTCTGAAGAGGTATTTTGTTTTTTAATGAAGCAGAACAGTGAGTCTTACTTAGGTAAATGTTGCGTTTACAATTGCATTTTACGACTAAAATGCTTACTCTCTACTCGCGAATTCATTCAGTACATTTACTATTTGAATAAATTTAAAATTGATTCTGGCAATTCCCTTCGGACTTCTACCGTCCCTTTTTCTTCACGCTGCAATTTTTGCTTTCCTATCCATCCATCTCCCGCTACTAGTTTGAGCTCCAAAAGTTATCGTATAGTTTTATGCACGATTACATTCGTCACTTTCTTGCCTTAAAGCTTTACTCATCTTTTTTTATATTAATCCGCCCCGTCTTGCTTCCCTCTCATTCTTGTCTTATTCCCGCGTCTCTGTCGTCCCGAGTTTGTGGGTACTCCTCCTTTTCTGTTCCTACTTCTGTATCATTCTTCCCAATCTTTATAATACCCTATCTCATTCTACTTCTGACTTACTTCTTTTTTTGTCTCCTGTTCGTCCCACTACCGCCTTATTGAATCAATGATGCCATCTTACGCGCTCGTCTTTTGCTCCAATCTAGCCACAGTATCTAAGAATACTGCGTATTATGTACACATGAACGTGAAAATCTAGTAGGTTGTTTTTACAAGTTCTCGTAAGTTTGTAGGTATAAGCTAATTGTCCAACAACCTGTTGATTCTAGTATACGAATAGAATATCCTCCTTATTTAGTGAATTTAAAACCAATTATTTTAATTAAGTTTTCGTTTCGATAATCTCTTTCAGCTTTCAATATTTATTACGAATTATATGATGTATACGAAAAGAACTTTTTTTTTGTTGACGAAAGGGGAATTTTTCAATTTATAGATGTTCGACTGCATTGAGTCGATATTTATTATACTCAATATTTTATTGCAGTTTTAGGAAATAATCTATAGTTATATTAAAAAGGTACACATCGTCAAGCAGCACTATTCTCTCAGGCTACAAAAACTTTTCGATACGAGAACAGTGGGTAATGACTGGAGGCAAAGATTCTAAGTAATATACAATAACGACGCCTATCTCCATTAACTAAGATAATGAGGACATCTTTGAGATTTTTTCCGAATTAATTTCTATGTACCTATATTTTTTTGTTTTGTGGCATTGTACCTATGTAAACACGCTGTGTGGCCTTCCACGGGGCTTATTGGAATGCTCATGATCTCTAGGAAAAACTTTGCTTTTCCTACGGCAGTAGCAAGCTGTCAACTTCACACCCGCCTACGAAAACTTGGGCCACCGAACGTAGTCATTCTCTTTGGGCTCTGCAGATGATTGTCTCAGCTGTAATTCCTACTATCCTAAATCATAATTGGCAGACCAACAGCCAAATAATAAAGCTTGGAGATTACGCATCTTTCATTAAAAAAAAAAAATTAATGCCACATGTGGCAATCAGGCAGACGTGTTGCTTGATGAGAAACAATTACTGTCGCCTATGTATATCTGTACTATAAGGGGCACTACAAATACGTTGTTGACCATTAAATATTATAATCAATTTTGTACAATACTCATAATATGTATATTTTAATATACGCAACTAAATTGTATAAAATTAATTCATTGTTATAATTGCAAGCGCGCTCTTTGTTTTCCGCGAATTAATCTTTCAGCTGCGTTTTTTGATATTTCTCTCTGTTATGAAACGATAACTATATTTCAAAGGATCGCACAAACAGAAGCGTTTAATACATTTGTTTTGGGAATGTAAACGCAAATTTGACCAATTAATTTCACTCAATTTTATTTATTTGTCATAATGATGAATGATCATAACAACGTTTGCGTGTTGGGGTACCTGATGGCGTTGGCGAAGTTATTATGCTTACGGCTTATGTGGCTAAAGGTTTTTTTTTGTTTTTTCGCAAGGTTCGTTAACCAAATATTGCAGTTCTGTGCTTTCTGTGTAAAACGATACAACTTGAGTTACATCAATATCGCGATTTTCATAGTTTCGTACAAAAAAAAATGTAATTTTTTTGGCACATTTGGTATAACTCATCACTTCTTCTGATAAAATTTAACGATATCTCAAAACAAATCAGTTATAACTCGAAAATATACCTACATTATTTTGCAATATAATTCATTTTTAGGTTTTCGTACCCAAAGGGTAAAACCTATTACTAAGACTCCGCTGTCCTGTCACCAGGCTGTATCTCATGAACCGTGATAGACAGTTGAAATTTTCACAGATGAAGTAGGTGTTTCTGTTGCTGCTATAACAACAAATACTAAAAAACAGAATAAATCAAATATTTTAGGGTTTTCCAATGAGAGCAACCTGTTGAATGCAACAAACGTGATTTTTTCGCCGTTTTTATAGATAATGGTACCGACGGTTCGTGCACGAGTCTGACTCGGTCCGGTTTTTGTTTTCAGCAAATGTAATAGATTTTTAAAAAACTGTTTCAGCTTTCCTGTAAATTTGTGGTTTTCGTCATGTATCGTTTTGCACAGGAGGCACAGAATTATTCCCGCCATGTACCTACTTTGATAGGATGTAAAGAAATTATTTAAGCACTTACCTGGTCTTCGTAAGGCTCTATGCCATCTTCCAAATTTGGGCGTCTCATAGGTGGTGGTCTCAAGATAAATTGCGGGGGCGGTGGTAAAGCTGGAACTTGGTCCTCAGCTCTTTCCAATATCTCCCGGTCATTTAATTCCAAGGGTCCCGGGATAGGCGCCACGGCGTTATGTATTGCGAATACATTTCCATCGCGGTAACTACAAAATTATTGCAAATGTAAAATAGGATATCACAGCGATATTCGTTTTGACAAACAATTTCTCAAAAAATTATCACAATATTGTTATTTATTGATTAACGTATTTTAATAAAGTAATCTTGATGGTAAACATTAAAAATAATATAAAAGTATATTAAAAAAAAAATACTGGTCATTTCCAAATCTCCTAATACTTTTTTTTATCATTATGCCTTATTCAGATGACTTGTTACAAAAATAAAAGGAAGCGGTCCACATGCAACACGCAAATAAAAACGTTAAAATACTTTTTAAGGGCCGTTGAAGCCGATCGTTCGTCCAAGTAATGTATCGTTAATTATTTTATTTATTTATTTTAACATTATAATTAAGTTTATTTCTTCTGCATTGTATTATTTTTAGTGTGTGCAATAATGAGTTAATCAAACAATCAATCATTTTATACCAGTCATAAAAAAAACATTTTATATTTTTTTATTTTCAAGAAACTAGACTGATATTAATAAATAAAACAAAATGAGCAATGAACTACAAATATAATGATAATAATAAAACTTAAAATGTCAAAAAAGAAAATAAAAATGTCAATAAAATAATAACAATTAAATTGTAACGTAGAGCGTGTGCTGCCAATGTCGGTTAGGAAACTACTGTAAAGGAGACATTTATCGTGTTAAGAAATAAATAAATAAATATCGTAGGACTATACACACAGCGCCATCTGGCCCCAAACTAAGCAGAGCTTGTGAAATCCTACGTTATTTTTCTTTGCAGCTTACTCAGTGAATTAAATTAGTCCAATCTACAATGTGCTAAGCTCATACTTGCTAAAGGCGTCTGCATCAAAGCATTAGGGTTAATAAAATTTCATTGTCAATGTATTAATATTCAGATAATTTTATGTACAATTTGTATTTTTTGTGTCAAAAAAATATTTTTTAAACTTTTCATAAACAATTTCTGACGCTTATTGTTTTTCTGTTTTACAGCTTTTCAATTCACATTCAGGTAGATTTATTTTTATAAATCTTAATAGGAGTCAGTATGTTTGTATGTAAGAAATAATTTGTAGGCAGCGTTCATGTTAAGAGTAAAAAAATTGTGTACATAGCAAATATTTACCTTTTCTTGCAGCACACGTTTTGATCCTATGATGAAATTGATGAAGCGATCGAAATCATGCTTGAATACCTTGATGTGTGTTATCATGCGAAACAAACTACACAAATCAGAAAGATACTTACATGTCTTCACCGTCGTTCATCCTTATTTGTTATCTACAAAGCTTTACAACAAAAAATCTTACGACAAGTGATCGTCTGACGCGTTAGTTGTATTCCGATTGCGACTAGACTGGCGGGAGTCTCCTCTGGCAGCGGCAATGATATACGCCCACATAACAAACACTTCACAAGGGCGCCAACATTAGGCTACAACAAAATTACTGTATTAATTTTTATACAAATAAACATATTTTATTGATAACATCAATGTTACAAGTCAATTAAAAATTTCAAATATGCATGTCATTTGTAGTTTTAAAACACCGATTAAGTACGTGTCAATGAATAAAAGACCCCAACAAACACAACCCCAACAATGAGCTTGAGCTGCTGGTGAAGGAAAACAACGTGAGGACACCATAGCATGGTGGTAGGGTACTTTCTAGTACTCGGCTGTCTAGCTACCACCCTCAAGTAGAAAATCTGCCGTCAATCATCTAACGGTGTGTTCAAGCAGCCTCACTTGAGAGTCAGTGCCATTCCAGGCTAGGTGTGCTTTACCATGTTTGACCACACCGTCACCTAACATCAGGTGAGCTGTGGTCAAATACCTAGCCTGTTAAACGTAAAAAAAACTTAAAAATTAAAAATTAAAAATTAAACTTAAAAAATTAAAAAGTAAAAATTAAAATTAAAAATTAAACATGAAAAATTGAAAATTAAAAATTAAAAAGTAAAAATTAAAAATTAAAAATTAAAAATTAAACATGAAAAAAGTGTACAAAATTGTACGAATTACACTTCAAAATGCTATGTTCATAATTATAATGAAAATAATATGACTTAAGATGAGCAGCTGATGAATATTGCGACTTAGTAAAATCATAAAGAGACACTAAAATATTTCTTTGAAAACATTAAAGTAGTACCTATTATGATTTCATAAATCTTTAAACATCCACTACAAATTTCCGTTAAAACAATAAAGAGTATTATGATTTTATAAACCTCTCAAACATTTCTTTGAAAGCAATAACGAAGTTTCGTGTTCCAGTAAAAGTGTATACAGCCACTTAAACATTTATATTTAAAAGCAATAAAGAAATATTGCGTTTTCGATTTACTTCAAATTACTCATATCATTTAATTATCCAGTAAAAGGTTTTTACATACAGACACAAGAATATAATAAATCTCAAAAAAATAAAAAAGTGTTTTAATTTAGTATTGCTTACAAAGTAAAATTTAAGTGTTTGTTTAAAAGGTTTTTAGAATCACAATACTTCTTGATTGTTTTAAAGGAGTGTTTTATTATCTGTATTATATCTATCCTGAAAAGATAGAAGAGATGTTTCCACGACATTCTAGCTGGTACGCAGTGAAGTCAAGATATTGTTTGGCACTAAAGCCATACAGTGTAGTCTTTCATATATACCTAGTTAGAGCTAATTATTGAATATCTATACTATATAATGTAATATATAATAATTATATTGCTATGAAAAAAGATTTGTATTTTTGTAACGAATAAACTCAAAAATTACTGGACCGATTTCAAAATTTTTTTTCCCATTATGCTATATTTGTTACAATAATTTAGTAAAAAATAAATGTTCACCCGTGCGAAAGAGGAAAGATTTGTCTTTTTGGATTTTTGTAATGAATAACCTCAAAAACTACCGGACCGATTTCAAAAATTCTTTCACCAATAGAATGTTAGATTCACTTTGAATAGGCTACAGTTATAACTACAATTTAATTAAACAAGAAATGTCCACCCGTGCAAAGCCGGGACGGGCCGATAGTACGATAATGCACGTATTTATTTATTTTATTTTATAGAGCACAGTGTATCCAACATGCATGTGCAAATATCACTATCGGTTAGATGACATCGTTGCAACTTATTAGTATTCGTTGTCGTTTGTTTCGAATGGTGATAGCCTTTATTGAACGTCGAGGGTAGAGGGTATTGATTATCGCGTAAAGCGCTATTTTATTGAGTTGCTTTAATGGAATTGTCTCTTCACTGTTCTTACTAATTAGTGAAGGTTACCTTGTAAGAAAACTAGAAAAGAACAGTTTGTTGTAGTTTTCTTAGTATCTATTTAGTTACCATCATGGTATCAGATAGTTTACTGCCAAGTAGTAGTGTGTTTATAAACATTAAAGTGCTTCGGTTTAAAGGGTACTGTTAGTGAAATTTCTAAATGAGATTTCCCATCGATTATTATGAACGTTTGTGATTTTATTTTGTTATTCAAATTATGGGGAGCTACCGTTGCAATGGTCATGGGCAGGCATTATTTTTTACCGTCAGAAGAGTCTTTGTTCTTACCATTATGTTTTTTTTGTTTTCATTCTCTCATGTTATATTTTTAATATTATATTATTCTTTTTGTTTTAATTTTTATGTAATTAAAATTTGTGATATTCTGATGTAATTGGCTTGACCGTATCTTTATCTCAATAAATACAATTTAATTTAATTTAATGAAAATTATTAATTTCAAAGGAAACATATCTGTTTTATCGAAAGTAAAATTGTGATAATGAAAATATGCAATAAAAATTAATTTTGTCAAATTATTTCTTGTTTCATTTTTAAGTCTTACAGAGGGAGTTGTTTTAAATTTATTTTGCCAAAGTTATCAAGTGTCTATCTATGTTTGTATGCACGTTGTAAAATCTGGTCTGGGCTTTGCGCTTCTTTCTTTGGAAATAATATATGGAAGCAACAGAAACCGTACCTAGTCGTTTCGAAATTGAGTTTCTTTGTTGATTTGTTTCAAAATCATAACTCAACCACGAACACAAATATTTTATTGATAACATTAAAGTTACAGGTAACAATTTAGTTTCCCATTCATATTTAAATAGAAAAACATTTGATATGTCAAAATCATAACACATGTCAATCACAATAAAATGTTATAAAGGCGAAAGTTTGTGATTGTATTTGTTATTTATTTACGCTGAAACGACCAATTTTGATGAAATTTTGATACGGCGGTAGCTGACACCCCGGATTAATACATAGATACCTACATACTTTTTATCTCGAAAAAATGTAGCGTCAAAACAAAAATGTCAAAATAAGGTATGTCAATATAAAAAAAGTATTGTCAATTTAAAAATACTGGCAATATTCAATACAAAAAAAAAATATTGTCAATGTAGTAAAATGACATGACAAGGAAATCATAATTAATTACTAGTAATTCATATTATTAAAATGTAATATGTCTTTGTGATTTATGTATTTCTTGTAATCTGACTGCTTTATGCTAACTTTACCTTTATACCTATGGTAAAATACAATTTATGATTATTATTATAATTCAATAATTATTAAACTAGTATAATAATGTTATGTAGACACTGCACTGACATAGACTAACTTAATACACAAACTCAAAAGGTTTTGTCCTTTTTTTTCAACAATATAAACATTAAAAAAAAAACAAAACCAATGCAGGATGGGCGGATTTGAACATTGCATTTCTAGGATTACTTGAAAGTCCATTAAGAAGCTTGAAATAGTTGTCGTGGATCGTGTATTTGACAAGAATATTAAGCGCCTTTTAGGTGATCCGACCGCAAGATGGCATATTAATTTTCTTCGATTTGTTGTTATTGCCTTGCATAATCAAAGTCCTACGTAACGTTTTGTGAGCTTTGAAACTGAAACAGCTTGGTTCATTTGCAGTTATATCTATACCTCGCTTCAGCACTGTTCATTAGTCTCACGTTTGTTTGCTGAATGAAGTTGAAAATCAAAATAGAGACTAGTCATGATTTCACATTTGCTTGGCACATTGGTAGTATAGGTGTCTGTTTTAAGAGCTGTAGGGCGTGGGTTCGATTCCTACCTAAGTATACCTAATGGTATAAAGCCATGTTTTTTCTGTGTCCGGGTGACCTGTATCTATCTATCTATACATATCTATCTATATCATAGGCTACTTTTTATCTATATATTCCCACCGGAACGGGAACTATGCGGGTGAAGCCGCGAGGCGTCCGCTGGTGTATTATTAATAAGTATTTACAAAAAAATACTATTTAAGTTTTCTATGTCATCTTAATTCCATAGTACAAGCTTTTCTTACGATTAGTTTGGGATCAGATGACGTTGTGTTATGTAATGTACAATGGTATTTTTTTTTAATTTTAATTATTTATTTTTATTTAATTTAATTTATTCTATTCATTCCATTTATTTCGTTTATTTATTTTAATTACGAGAAATTTAAAAATATTTTTTTTTCTTTCGATAATTTGAAAGTAATAATAATGTTTTATTTATTTTAATTACGCGAAATTTATAAATTTAATGTTTTCTTTCGATAATTTGAAAGTAATAGTAATGTTTTATTTATTTTAATTACACGAAATTTGAAAATAAAATGTTTTCTTTCGATAATTTGAAAGTATTAATGTAACCAGAAACGCGCAAAAGTAGAGGCTTCGATTTTAGACAGGAAATACCTAATATTAGGTACACTTTTTGATAAGTATTTAAACAGCATTTAACATTATTTATTATTTTATTTTATTTAATTATTTAATTATTTAATTATTTAGTTATTTAATTATTTAATTATTTAATTATTTAATTATTTAATTATTTAATTATTTAATTATTTAATTATTTAATTATTTAATTATTTAATTATTTAATTATTTAATTATTTAATTATTTAATTATTTAATTATTTAATTATTTAATTATTTAATTATTTAATTATTTAATTATTTAATTATTTAATTATTTAATTATTTAATTATTTAATTATTTAATTATTTAATTATTTAATTATTTAATTATTTAATTATTTAATTATTTAATTATTTAATTATTTAATTATTTAATTATTTAATTATTTAATTATTTAATTATTTAATTATTTAATTATTTAATTATTTAATTATTTAATTATTTAATTATTTAATTATTTAATTATTTAATTATTTAATTATTTAATTATTTAATTATTTAATTATTTAATTATTTAATTATTTAATTATTTAATTATTTAATTATTTAATTATTTAATTATTTAATTATTTAATTATTTAATTATTTAATTATTTAATTATTTAATTATTTAATTATTTAATTATTTAATTATTTAGTTATTTAGTTATTCAGTTATTTAATTATTGAATCATTCAATCATTTAATTATTTCATTATTTAATAGGTGTTTGAGTTACCTCAGTGACGGTGTGGACGAAGGTTGTAAACACACTCAGTCTGGAATGTAACTCTCAAAAGAGGTTGCATGGCGGCAGATTTTCTACTTGACAGTGGTAACTAACCAGCTGAATACTATAAAGTACTCTACCATCATGTTATAGTTTCCTTACAATGTTTATCGTCACCGGCAGCTCAAACTCTTTTTTGGAATGTGAACCCACGTCCTCCGGCGTGTGAACCGACCGGGCTAACCAACGATCTACCATCGTTACAAAAATACTAAGTACTTATTGTATTATTAACAATTTATCAACTGCCCTACCACTGGGAGCTATTAAAACAAAAAGACATTGAAGTACACGGTCGGACAGCTCAGTAGAACATTCTTCGAAATGAATCCTATAGAAAATTCACAGACTTGCTACCTTGCGTCAGTGTTCAAAGTTTAAAAGTTTTTTTTTTTCTACCACCTTTTCATCACCAATAAGTCAAACAGTACGCCGCTCTACCAACTCTACATCAGGTGAGATGGCGGCTAAACACAACCCAAACGCATTACAAAGGTAAAGCATATACAAAACTTATTGATAAAGTTTGACGGCCAAGAGAATCCATGGAGGGAGGGCACTAGAGGTGATGCCACCTAAATAAAAGCGGAAGCGGCCGCGCAGTTCCCGTTCCCGTGGAAATACAGGGATAAAAACAGTGGCGGATTTACAAATTTTCAAGGCATAGGCTACACAGTTTTTGCCGCCCTTGCCTCTACAATTGTCATCTCCTACATTATTTTTACAATCCAAAAATTTCGTTGAAATTACACGTAAAATAATTTTTGGGTATATTTTTGAGCTAATCAACGCTCAGACATATACGAACGGGGTAATGTGTGCTATTTACACAATAATGTACATTTGGTAAACGTGAATAAATAGTCTTTATTGCACTGACAAACAATTATAAATAATCAACTCAGTCAAGTTATAAAAGTTTTTTACTTCGTCACCAATACCTTTTTGCGTGATTTTTTGTTGGCAAAATCATTGACGATATCGTCGTAAGTAATTTTGTTCATTAATTCCGACTCTATGCACAGTGAGAGAGGAAAGTCATTAGCAAAATTTGTTGCAGACTTATATCTGTGAGAGATCAGAAAACCGTCATGCAAAAATCTTTTTGATTTCGATGAGGTAGCAAAAAAAAAATTAAAAAAAATCGGTCCCTTAATTTGCCGCCCCAAAAATCTGCCGCCCTAGGCTCAAGCCTACTTAGCCTGCTGGTAAATCCGCCACTGGATAAAAAATCTATGTCACCCGGAGATAGTGTAGCTTTCCCAACAGTAAAAGAATTTCTGAAATCGGTCCAGTAGTTTCCGAGCCTCTTCAATACAAACAATCAAATCTTTCCTCTTCATAATAGTAGGTAGAGATCACAATTTTCTATTATTTTTTTTATTCCAAGAGCCTTATTTTTTGATTAATTTGCATAACAACAAAAAATATTATTAATCATCTATTATTTTGCTACATATAAATGTCGTTATTTTCCCGCTTCGTTATAAATACGTAATAATATTCTGTCTCCTTATTGAACCTTTTTAATTTTTTAATAATATTTGAGAAAATATCTATACTCGATTTGTACCTAAATTGTCATATCTAAAACTGTAACAAATCTTTTTAGTATACAAATGTGTGGATTTGATAAAACGACTTGGTTCATCAGCTAATTTAACCAATACAAAGTAAAAAATAACACGTGTTATATCACTGTTCAGTATTCGTGTAATGTAAATCGCGACACTAATTGAGTTGAAACCCCTAGGTGCGAAGTAATTACCATTTATTGTTCATTCAGTGTTTTGGGCAGACCGAAGGGAACATATTGTCTAGTTGATATTCCCAGGCGCAAATAAACAGTGGTACATAACTGTATATAATTACATTTTTGTCGTACTTTAATAAATATAATATAGATTTTAGCTATTAGGTATATTGTAAATTCGCATGCCGATTAGAGTAAAATGTGCTATACTAGTATTATATATTTAAGATCAAAAATGTAACCACATCTTGAGCGAATAAAAAACTTGAACTTGAACTTGGTAGGACAATTATTTATTTAAATTTTGCCCACGCAACTTGTGTGTTAAAAAATCATTGTGGCCTATTTCAGTGCGAGAATGCAAATTCAAACAAAACAAGGGTAAAACATTTATCGCAATTTGTCCTGTTGATTGTCAATAGAAAAAGCCAAGCTCAACAGGTGACTACAGATCTACCCTGTTTGGTATAACGTCATAAAGCCCGCAGAACACACAGTCTACGGGAAAATTCCGTCATCAATTGTGTCTAATATGGCTTCAAAATTTAATTTGTAAATAACATTTCACTTTCTTTATCATCAGTAAAATCTTTACTACAGTCTTTATTAACTTTACTATCCCATTTTCTTATTGACAAGAACATATTTACTAAAGTGTATCGTTTATACTGACCTCGACGTTGTAGCACCGTTCACGTCACTGAGGCAATAGTGTCACCGAGTAATTGGTAAAATGAGAAGTGGTAAGTAATTAGAAGCACAAGTTTACGCGAGTGCGTGATGGGCAGACGGACCTTGCGAGCGCGTCGGGTTTCTCGCGAGGGTGGCCGATGTCTGCCTTCGACACGGCGCTTTCGAGTTTGGGCGGCAGATCGGCGCAATGGGACGCCCCCCGCATTCAACGACCGGCAACGGACTTCATGTACGATTTAGCCTTATCAATTGATGAAATTATTACTGTGAGTTATTATTTTTGTTAACTTAAACTTAGATGCAACCGTTATATAAAAGTTGCAGTGAATTGTTCGGCAGTTGACGTGTTAATATACATGAGATAACACCAAACAGTTTTATTTACAACATTGTTGTTCCGGTGTGAAGCGTACTGCAAGTTGCGAAATTGCAAGGCTGTTGCGGCGCACTATCGAATATTTTAAAGTAATGATCACTGAAACGGTTATACTCTAGAATTTATTTTATTTGTAATTTGTAAAGTTCGTGCCACTACAAAATTTTCTAAATTGTTAGGAGGCATGATTTTGAAACTTTAATTTACCATTTTGTCACTATTTCTCTAGTCAATTCTTTGTTAGAGCGATTGAAAAAATCGCTCTCAACTTATGCGATTCACTCGCGCTGTATTCTTTCTATTAGTATAATGTTCTATGCAACTTGGATTACACACAAATTATTTCCCAAAAAATTAAATTTTCTTTAAAACTACCTTGAATATAAACGGGATGATTTCTGAAATAGCATAGGCAGGGTTCAAGAAATATAATCCCAAGTATTTACAAAATATCCCTGCAAAGTTTATAGCGCGTTTAAAGGTATGGTAATTTCAGCGTAACATGAACCGCAAGCACGGCACTGGAAGAAAGAAATTTTGTTTTGTAACTTTAAGACACAAAAACAAAAACGAAAAACAGAGACAAGCAGTTATAAAATAAGGGCTCACCTGAGCATAATACTGGTCGTGTCATACTAAGTATGACCAGCGCAGTTCTTCTGGTGAGCCCCTGTAGTTGAAAATCAAAGTGAGTGTGTGTGTGTGTTAGTTTGTGTGCGTGCGTGAGTGTGAGTGTGTGTGTGTTTCTATTTTATGTTTAAAGGACGCTTCAATATTATATTTTTGTCGTTGTAGTAGTAAGGTCTTGTATATATCTACGTTATTACTTTAATTGTATACATAGTTTAGTGAAATTCTCGCATAATAGCAGGTAACAAAAAAACTCGAATTTGGTCATATAACCCACCGCAGCGATTCTCTCTGTGCCCATACACTACTCGCAATTTTTACAATCCTAAAAAAATAAAGATTTAAGGGTAATATATTTTTTAGCAGCGACGATACATACAGTGGTAAGCGCGGTTGTTTCACACGCGGAAGGGGGTGGGTCCAAACCCCAAGAATGAGCTTGAGCTGCTGGTGAAGGAAAACATCGTGAGGAAACCAAAACATGTTAGGTACACTGTCGATATTTTCTAGTACGAATACTTGGCTGGCTAGCTATTACCAAGTTAAAAATCTGCCACCAAGCAACTGATGGTTTGTTCCGGCAGCCACGCTTGGGAACCAGTTCCATTCCAGGCTAGGTGTAAATAAATATCGTAGGACATTACACGCAGCGCCATCTGACGCCAAACTAAGCAAAGCAATCTATGGAAATCAATAGTTGATAGAACACTTAATTACTTTTTTTTGTAAATATATACATACTTATAATAAATACAGAACACCTCTAGACACAGAACAAACATTTTGCACATCCCACAAAATATTTATCCTGGGTGGAAATCGAACCCGCGCCTTTCAGATCTTGGAGCAGTGTGCTTTACTATCTTTGACCACACCTTCACATAACATCAACAAATATAGGGTACTAAAGGGTAATATAGGGTAGGGTACTTTCTAGTACTCGGCTGGCTAGCTACCACCCTCAAGTTGAAAATCTGCCGCCAAGCATCTAACGGTGTGTTCCGGCAGCCTCACTCGAGAGCCAGTTCCATTCCAGGCTAGGTGTGCTTTACCATCTTCGACCACACCTTCACTTAACGTCAGGTGAGCTGTGGTCAAACAACTAGCCTGTCAACCATAAAAAAAAATAATTTAAAAATCATTTAACAGCTGGTATCATTTACCGCTCCTGTAGAACAATAAGTAGGTATGTGACGTTTAGTTGTGTGCGTAGCACCACACCCAAGCGTTCAAACCTGGCATGTTGTTTTTGCTGCGATTGCAGCGCAATAGTCCATCTAGACAAGTACATAATCAATGCACTCACGGTTTACTTGTTCAGATTTGAACGTGAGTTTCACGGTGAGTGAGTGAACTTTTCAGTATGCGTTTTGACCTGACTCATCATAGTAAAAATTTAATCATGCGCTACATAAACAATCATGTGAAATCAAATAAATATTCTAGGGCATTTCACACAGCGCCATCTAGCCCCAAACTAGACAAAGCGTTTACTAAGGGAACCAGAAAAAAAACAACAATACTAAATTAATCTAATTACCTATTTAGGAAATAATTGCAACAGGTTGATTTTAGTCTGACACGAATATTTTAAATCATATATCACGGTGGTTCCCAAAGATATCTTGAAAATAATTAAATTAGCTTTTTTGTTCCTTCAAATGAGATTATTTGTACCAAAACAGGAGTTTGTATTATATGACACTGTTAGCCTACACCTAGGTACTTTGCTGCCGTTTTATCTGCTAGCTTTCACCGCATGTGTTGACTAATTTTCACCCGCGCGTGTCACGATCGTGAGCCGGCTTTATCTAAATCTAAATCATTCATTTATATTGTTTGGGTTTTCATTGTTAGTTTTTTTATGTTGGGTCAGCGAGCAGCAGCTGTTTTACCACAGCTCATCTGATGTTAAATGACGGTGTGGTCGAAGATGGTAAACACACTTAACCTGGAATAGAACCGGCTCCCAAGTGAGGCTGCCGGAACACATGATGCTTGGCGGCAGATTTTCAACTTAAGGGTGATCCGAGTACTAGAAAGTACCCTACCATCATGCTATGGTTTCCTCACTTTGTTTTCCTTCACCGGCAGCTCAAGCTCATAGTTGGGGGTTGAACCCACGCCTTTCAGCGTGCCAACCGACTACGCTAACCATTGATCTATCATCGCTACAAAGTTATATTTTAACCAACCATATTTTAAGGTCACAACGTTTAAAAACGCTTAATAAGCAATGCAATTTTTTTTTTTAATGTTTAACAGGCAACGTGTTTTGACCACAGCTCACCTGATGTTAAGTGAAGGCGTGGTCGAAGATGGTAAAGCACACCTAGCCTGGAATAGAACTGGCTCTCAAGTGAGGCTGCCGGATCACACCGTTAGATGCTTGGCGGCAGATTTTCAACTTAAGGGGGGGTGGTAGCTAGACAGCCGAGTACTAGAAAGTACCCTACCACCATGCTATGGTTTTCTCACGATGTTTTACTTCACCGGCAGCTCAAGCTCATTGTTGGGGTTTGAACCCACGCGCTTCGGCATGTAAACCTACCGCGCTAACCACTGAGCTACTTTTGAGCTAACACAAAATTTTTGATCGGGTCCACATAATTTATCTTCATTTTTTCAAAATATTTTGTCGTGATTTATTTGACATACAAATGTCAATCGGTAAAATTTTGTATGTATACAGCATGACTGGTGAGACACCTTCGATACTCGAGGACATGAATATTAACTGACTGCCTAGGTAAACTCAACCGCAAGTAATGTAATCAATTACGCAACGCATGGACACCGCGCGGACGTACGAGCTGGAACAAAACTTCGTTATCAGCGTCGGGAGTGAATCCATGCTTCATTTATTTGTAGGGAAATATAGCCAAATATACCTAATTTTATTACATAACTATAACGAGGACCGAGTACCGAGTACTTACTCTCCTTTACAGTATTTTTCGAGTCCTATACAGTCATACTGTGTACTCGAAAAATAGTGTTAGATTATATTTTTAGGGTCAGATGGCGCTGTGTGTAATGCCCTACGATGTTTATTTATTTATTATCTATTCACGAAATGTCCATAATAACCTTTATCAACATAACATATTTTACGCTAAATTATGAAAAAAAGTATAATAAATATCTTCAATTAAACAAAACAAAATAACTTAAAATAATAACTACTCTAAAAGACCGCTATCAATGGGAATAGTTCCCAAAACGCTGGCCCCATTGCCGCGTTGTATGGCAATACTCAAACGCTGAGCAAAATAAAGGCCAGCGTTTTGTTCACGTGTGGCGTCGACCAAACGAGATGACAATTCTTTAAAAATTTTTTTTTGCTCCCGGTCCCCACGGCCCCAAAGTCTCAACCCCAAAAGGCTCAAATATGTACCCACTGTCCAGGGTACTATACTTGCGCCTTTTGAGGTCTTCTGCAAATTCCGCCGCTGCGCCAGCCCTAATCTGAGTTCTTGGAAGATGTGACGGTGCAAAAGTATCAACGCAGGTGGCGTCCCACACTAAAGGCCGTCCCATCTTCCAGGGAATCAAAGTCATTCCGTCAGGTCTCTTACCATCATCTCTTATAAGGCCGCTCGGCTCTAGGATGGCTGCGCAATTGGCGGTGGTAAGAGCCCGGCGGATAATGTCATTAAGACTGGCGTGCCGCGGAATCCTACCCGAGCTTCTTGTACAGGAAAGACCGTGGTGACCGAGCTGGTCGACAGCCACGCCACATTGGCAGCGGTGTTGAGCGCCGCACGGTGTGCCCAATCGAAGGGAAGCTGCAATTCGAAATGTGGATGAATCCAAAAAAGTACCGGTGTTAGGCGAAGGAAGGGCCTGTAGCCACAAACCCGATTCCCATTCAGCAACAGCTAATAGACGGGCACGATCTGCAGAGCTCAAGCACGTATTTAAAAGTTGCTTCCGCACTTGCTCACAGATCGGACCATCCCATTGCCGTTGCAAAGATGGAGTTTTTGGGAAATCGGTGTTTGGACATGCTACTACCCATGCGTTCCTGGCCTCGTTCATGTACGGTACGTCAATGTGAGACGTGGTAGATAAAATTTTATTTATTAAATTCATGTTACCGTGCACCGAGGACAGGAACGCAGGGAGAGCAACACCTGCTACGGAGCGAATGCCTAAGCCCCCCAAACACACCGGTAGCGTAGCCTGCAACCACTCTGTTATTTAAATTTATATTCAAAATCATGCTTAAAGTTTTTTTAATGATGTTGTCTAAATTTTGTATAAGTTCCGCATGTTTCCAAAGTTGACAACATCTGGCCAAATATGTGAATTTTGGGACAAAACGCAAAACCGAATGATGGTGAAGGCCATATGGGTATTAATTTTAGTTAAACGATCCGAAACTTGAAGAAAATTTTGAATTTTTTCGTCTATAAATAGAGGGAAAGATTCATCAAGAACAGGAGAGCCCAACAAACGAAGTGAACTGTTATCAACAATTTTGATATCCGGGGCCAAAGTGTACATTTTTTGTATTACCAAATCTTTGTCCGGATATGCTTTGGGAATAAATAACTCACATTTCGAAAAATTTAACTCTAATCCAATGCTGCAAAATTCGGAGGTCAAAAACGCGAGGTCATCATATAGGGTATTTGCGTCACCACCCAACGTCCCATCATCCAAATACCAAACATTCAGTTTCGATTGTAAGCGTTGGATGATGGGGTGGATGGCGAGGCTGAATACAGCAGGGCCTAGGGGGTCACCTTGTTGACAACCCACAGCCGAAGTAATTTCGTTTCCATGATAAGATAATTTTGAGGGAGCACTATAACACTGCCAAAGAAAAGCGTATACATTTGGAATTTTGTCTCTTACTTGCGTTAGTAGGGCACCCCTATCCACTGAGTTGAATGCATTCTTGACATCCACTTTCAGCAACAGATCTCCACAATTCTGAGTCAAAAAAGTTCGTACTGAATGGACGGCTGCCTCACAGCCACCTCGCGAACCAAAACCTAACTGTAAAGGTTGGAAAAGGTTAGATAATAAAGGCGCTACTTTTTTACAGCAAACTTTGGCCGCGAGGCGCCGATAGGTCATACCGACTGCAATAGGCCTAATGCCACCGTCCTTCTTTTTTAAAGCGCATAAATTGGCACCGTAGAGAATATTGGTGATATCATCGTTTACTCGGCCTGACAACATCAAGTTCATTAGAGCCGTCAAGTCTCTAAGAAGAGCTTCTCCAGTTTCTCCACAAGCACCACTTATGAGATCTCGCAAATGTTGCGGAGTTAAGGTATCCAGACCTCCAGCAGAACCACTTGAAATGACATGACGGCTGCAGAAACTTCCGATGTTGTTGCCTCAACTGAATCATCACCCCCCACGGGTGCCGGAGGAAGTATAATATCTACTGCTGAAGGCGGATGTTTCCCCTCTAATAGTGAGAGGGTCTCAGGATTCATCGGGGCAAATGTGTCGCTAGAAAAAAGGATGCGTGCTGCACCTCTAATATCTCCGTCACTAAGTTTGCTCTCTACACGCTTGTATAGTGCAGACTCAGATAATGGCCTCAGGTGATATTTGGAATTTTGGTTAGTGTCAGAGCTGTTTGCTGACAATAAAGTAGTATCTTCCAGTGTGGTGTACTTCACGCAGTTTTCTTTAATTCTTAATGTAAGAGATTTTTTATTGTTAACTTCATAACTGACGTGAAGCACCGCGTACGGAAAGGAAAGTAATTGTTCCCAGCTGTGCTTAGAATTTTCTTTTATCACAGCCTTAATAGCATGGGATAAGGCTGCAGCGACAGGGACGCGGGCACCTCGTGGGATGCGTTTTATAACTGGACTGTTAATTTTGGAATAGGCCAAATTTTTACTGAAACTTTGAGTTGTGTATGCCGTACTGACCGGGTCTTGGTTCGGATTTGGAGCCGAAAAAGGTGTGTCTGACCGATGGCATTTTCCACGGTGAATATTCAACCCTCTCAGTCCTTTAAAATACTAAGTCCTTTACCTAATTCTTTCTCGTTGCAAATCGATACTGCGAGTTTTCTCAATAAAATCTCTTTATACATAATGTTGGTGAACTATTTACCTACTACAGTTAAAACAACTACGCTTGTGGCATCCCTGCCACGTCAACATGCCACATATGCCGTGGGTCAAACCACCCTTAAAAAATATGTTCCTATGCTCAACGTTTGTCCTAGTGATTTGGATGATTTACATTTTTATTTTATTATTGATTATTTAGATTCTTTTTTTTTCCACAACTACCTCAATAGGCTTGGTTAGTAAAATACTATTAACATTGTATCTAGTTTTCACATTTTATTTGTATTTTGACATTTTAATTAAACTTAACATTATATTTGAACCTGACATTATAATATTTTAATTTGACATTTCATTTTGAATTTAGTTTATTGTTGTTTTATAATTTTGTGACATAAATGTAACTGTTTAATCGTTTTTATGTCAATAAAAATAATATGAATTCGAATACACCTATCCAACAGATAATAATGGAAATGCTGACGGTTTGTCGCGGCTGCCTCTCGTCTCCGCCTATGATAAATTGACGACCGGCGGCCGTCTGCAGGATCCCGTGTTTGGGAGCGAATCTAGAAGTGAGCGGTGTATGATCACTGCGTAGGGTGAACTTACGGCCGAACACGTACGTTGCTCTTAAACGGTGGCGAGCGCCTTCTTGTCTATTTAACCGTAGATACTTACTACTAGCGCTCGGCGACGTTGAGTGAGCGCTCGGCGCAGCACACGCCTTCGTCCACTGGAAACGCGTGCCCTTAACTCTAACAGAGAGTAATGTGGATGCAATATGGTACTAACGTTTTTTTACAAAACGCGAATAGTTTACCTAGCCGAGTGCCCTCCGCAACTGGGGCACGTTTTCAGGAGTGGGTAAATTTGCTTTTTCCGGCAATTTAGTCTCGTCGGTACGTAATCCATTTCCATTTATTCGGTAACACAGATAGCAAACTTCATTTTTAATACTCGTGGTCGAGGCCTGCTCACGTTATGCACACAAACTAGTGATCGATTCTCTCTTTTCTTTATACGCTCCACAGACACAGGTGTCCGTGACCTTTGTCAACTTGAAATATATTTTTTTTTCTATTTTTTACTTTAGTACAATTTAGGAAGAGGAAATTTAGTCTAATTCTTTTAAATGTAAGGAATGAAATTTGTAATGATTTGTAACTGAGAGATAATTTGAAATTGAGAAAAAATAAAATAAAATGTAACTTTATTACCAATAGCTTTGCTAAAAAACAACAATATTTATAAGTTGCTGTCGGTACTAGGCAAAACCTGCATCAAGCCAACCCGTAGGTACCTACCTGCTCCTGATGATAATATCGACGCTGGAAAACAATAAGGGCGTATCCCGTTAAAAGGTCGTAACTAGACTAAGTATAAGGTATTAATCAGCTTTTTTTTCTGCATCGACTGGTCTGACTCTCGTTCCTCTACGACGACATGAAATTGAAAAATTACACGTAATTTTCAAAACTGTGTTAAATTTTTTTGGCGTAACTGCCCATAAAACGGCTAAAGGTTTATCGAACATATTATAGTTCGATAAACCTCGTTGGCAAGGCAGTAAGAACTCCTTCAAATAAATAAATGTTGCACAGTTTCTTAAAATAAACATAAGTATAATCAATACAAATAAATTAATACTAGAGGAAAAGATCATTTTCGACAACTAGATGGTCTGAAATCCAGCCTGTGATAAAGAAAAGGCTGGCTCCGATGGCGGCAGCGTCCTGAGCGACTAAAAAACTTCACCTCATCTGCTTATAGTCTGAAATAGTCTTATTGCAAATTATAAATTTAAAAAAAAAATTACAAGAAAAATTAAAAAGTCGTTAATGAAAAATTACTAGAAAAATTTCTTAGTTTTTGTTATCGTTGAATTAAAATCATCTAATATAACTTGTACATATACTCTTCAGAACCCAGTATTATGTTATCTTTTTATCGTGGCATGAGAACCGAGTTTATGGTCTAATTAACTACCAGCATTCAAATCAAGTATTACACCCAGCTACGTTACATTTATGCATGTGCAAATAAGGAGTAAGGCCCTGGTTTGCTAATGATATTGAACGTAGAATAGGGTGTTGCATCCGAGGGTGTATCCAGGATTTTATTCGGGACGGAAGAGAGCTAACAAAAAAACGTTTTGTGAGAACATAATCTTTTTAGAAAAAAATAAATAAAACTTACGTCGTACACGATTTAAGCGCAAAAATGTCTGTGGAGCAAACGACGAAGACAACTTTATGGTCTTTCTTCTATTTCCACGGTTTGCGGCCGGCGTAAAGTGCTTCTTAATTGCTCTATTTGTTCCAAAGTTATGCTATTATGTGGGTTGTTGAACGGCGCGTTATGTATATAATATCTATATGCTCTCTAAAAAGTTTCAAAATGAAAAGCAAAATTAAAAATTTTGAAAAACCCTAATCCTTTTGTAAAAAGTATGAAATAATTTAAAAACCTTCAACTTAAAAAATAAATGTAACGCGTGACAATAAACTTAAAAAGATTTAATAAGTACAGTTGATCTCTCGCGGCGTCGGTCATATAAATGTAGGTAAACAATAAGGTAGGTATCAATTTTCATAGCATTTCCTTACGAAGATACCTACCTATTTCGTTCTCGATGATTGTAGATGTGGCAACAACATTTTTAACTACCTATAAACTTATAAAAAACCCAAGAATATCCGCTGGGGGCTGCAATTAAATTAAAGTTTTTCTGTCGTGAGTTCGATTTCCATCCAAGGCAAACATTTTGTGGTATAAACCAATGTTTGTCCTGTGTCTGGGTGTTCTGTATGTATGGCAAAAAAAAGTATTCTATCAGTTATCTATTATGGTACAAGCGTTGCTTAGTTTGGGGTCAGATGGCGCTGGTGTAATGTCTTACGATAATTATTATTATTATCGCTGACCCTAGCCACGTCTTAAGACAATGTACAGACGGATCTTTTCATATTAAGTAGGTACTCGTTGTACGGTGGTCTAGAGACAAAACGTCCGTTTACCTTCTTTTTTTTAATTTTTATTTATAGTTGACAGGCTAGGTGTTTGTCCACAGCTCATCTGATGTTAAGTGAAGGTGTGGTCGAAGATGGTAAAGCACACCTAGCCTAGAATGGAACTGGCTCTCGAGTGAGGCTGCCGGAACACACCGTTAGATGCTTGGCGGCAGATTTTCAACTTGAGGGTGGTAGCTAGCCAGCCGAGTACTAGAAAGTACTTACCCTACCACCATGCTATAGTTTCCTCACGATGTTTTTCTTCACCGGCAGCTCAAGCTCATTGTTGGGGTTTGAACCCACGCCCTTCGGCATGCGAACCTACCGCGCTAACCACTGAGCTATCATCGCTACTGAACCTACAGCCTGCTTGGTACCTACCTGCCCCCCCGGCCCTTACCTGGCTACGTCCGTGGCTGCAATCACGGTATCATTATATAAACCGTTTGAAAAGTTTGCTTCATTTAGAGCTAGATGGCGCTGAGCGAAATGCCAGAGACAAAACTTTACATACAATGGTATCGCCGCACCGTGCGGATGGCGCCTCCATCGTATTATAGGAACGGGAACCCGTGTAATGCCCGGGACTTGCAACCCTGGTGTAGGTTTAAGAGTAGGTGTTAACCTTCACGGGACGTGTTTCCGTCCCTTTCCAACAAATTGCAGCAACATTTATAGATGTCCTTCGTAGACTGAATAGAAGTGCTTAACTAGATTTTGCTAGAATTCTCGCGCAAACTTATACCTACTGGAAATAAATAAACCACCAAACCATTTATAGGCAATTCTTTTATGAATACATAACATACATATTACATACCTATATTAGTTTTAAATTGTAAAATACTTAACAGGCGTGTATTTTTGTTTTAGGCACCTAATTATTATCTCGGAAACTCTGGCGTACTATAATTTGGTCCCTCATAATTAAAACCACGTCTATATCCATAAGTACCTATTTTGTAGCGATGATAGCTGAGTGGTTAGCGCGGTCGATTCGCATGCCGAAGGGCGTGGGTTCAATCCCCAACAATCAGCTGGAGCTGCCGGTGAAGGAAAACATCGTGAGGAAACCGTAGCATGGTGGTAGGGTACTTTCTAGTATTCGTCTGGCTAGCTACCACCCTCAGGTTGAAAATCTGCCGCCAAGCACCTAACGGTGTGTTCCGACAGTCTCATTTGAGAGCCAGTTTCATTCCAGGCTAGGTGTGTTTACTATCTTTGACCACACCGCCACTTAACATCAGATGAGCTGCGGTCAAACACCTAGCCTGTCAAAAAGAAAAAAAAAACGGAACTTTGATACCTGCCACTAGGGGTTAGTAAAAAAACTTCACATTTGATCATCGTCTACTTGTCTCATGTGAATGTTAAACATTCTGAAAATAGGTAGGATATTTTGCGTGTATTTACTAGGCATTAGGTACATGAAATTAATGCCTGTTCTTTACTTAAATGGTTAGTTAGAAGATTGGAAATAAATACCGATGAGATGTTTGCCTATTCATTACGCAGGTATTATAAAATAAAACTATTTTGCTCAAAAAAAAGTATATTTATTTGTAATTAAAACTAACTAACTTAATAATTTCATTAAAAAAATAAATTCTTAAAATAATAAACTTCATTAAACGAGTATGCCAAGTTGTATTAGATTTTTGTGCATGATGTAGAAATAATAAAATTCATGAGCATTTAATTTATCTATAAAATTTTGACTGTCTTTAATACAAATTTAATTAGTCTTCAATCCTTTATTGGATTGAAAAATAATTTGCTTAGACAAAATAAAATTCGATTAGCCAAACAGCTACTGCCCACGTGACATGTCGACAGCTTCTGTCAATCCCGTATATTTTTGCTTTTCTATTAGCGTTTTCGCTAATTAAAAAAATAGATCTTGACAAATAGGGATTCGATAATAATCGTTTTTAATTTAACCAAATTGTAATTTTGTCAACCAATTTTTAGAAAAAAATCCCTAAAAGACTCAACAAGCTCTTTAGTTAGTTTTTAGGCAGAAAAAAAACTTATATCTATTAAGCTTTTTTAAATAATAACATGAAAATGTATGCTTTGAGCAATATAAAAATGTAGTGTAATTTAAATGTAACTTTTGTTTCGTGATATGACTTTTTGTTTTTGTTGAGTGGCGTTTAAGCCTGGATTAGGATTTTAATTATCGCGTTTATCGTGGTGCAATTGGAATGTAAACAGGGCAGGAACATCAGTTGTTATTTCTGAGTTTGTAACAATCAATACTGAATCTAGAATTTATGTGCAATGAGAGGCGCGCTGTTGTTTCCAGGCCGAGTGGAATCCGGCCGCAGAATCTGAGTCCGAATCACCTTCTTCGCTGACACCCATCCGGGCTCGAGGCTGGAAACACACAGTAATTTAAGCGCTTTTTTCCCATTTGACATCGCGTTTGGTGCATTCTGCTAGTACAGTGTAAATTTATAATTTTCTTTTCTTAAACCACCTTAGTATTTATATGAACAAAACAAATAAGAAATATTCATATCGATCGAGCCTTTTTTTGCGAGATTAACGCACGGCAAACGATTTATATATTATATATATATCTATACTAATATAAAGAGGTAAGACTTGATTGTTTGTTTTTATTGAATAGGCTTCGAAACTACTAAGCCGATTTCAAAAAATCTTTCACCATTGGGAAGCTACGCTATCCCCGGGTGTTATAGACTACTTTTTATCCCTGTATTTCCACGGGAATGGGAACTACGCGGGTGAAACCGCGAGGCGTCCGCTAGTATTTATGTAGGTGTAAAATTACATTAGTAGAGGTTTCTCACAAATACGATTTAAGACGGACTCACAACAGGTCTGAAACTCGTTTGTCGTAATTTCTGGGTGGAGTAATACACTTCAACATTGACAAATTGGGTTATTGTACTAATTATATGAACAAGCCTGAAAATAGCTTTATTTTTTTTTCTTCAGAACAATATTATTGATTCTATTTCGCGATTGTGACGAGTGCTTGCTTTCGGCTTACTACACCCTAAGCTTATAATCCCGTTATTTGAATCTACGTTTCGTATACGTACAACCAAGAAACAAGCTGCCGGCTTTCTCATTTTCTGAGGGAAATGATAGAATAAGTTTCTTCCAAGTCTGCCAGTCTGTTTCGACCGCATCACCGCTTACCATCAAATGAGATGGCGGTCAAACGCGGATTCATATGTACAATAGAATAGGAGTTATATTTACTACAGAAAAAATATCCGTATAAACTTGCACTGCAACTATCTGCGTCGAGAGTAATAAACAAGCATGCATACATACAAATAGACAAATGTTCGCTTTTGTGATATTGGTGTGATGTATCGATAGTTACCTGATCTGGTGTCGAGGGCGTACTCCGGCTGTGGGCTGCGCCGACTCCCCGTCGACCCGTGTTCCCCCGCCTTCTCACTTTACTACTCATAGGCGGAGGCATCAGTTTATCGTCTTTCTGTAATTTAATACATGAGTTGGATAAAACAACCATCATTTTTTATATATTTTTTTTAATTTTTCCTCTCCTGATGCTAAGAGATAATGCATGCCCATGACCATTGCAGCAATACACAGAACTTTGAGCAACAAAACAAAGTCTAGCGCTAATTGGTTAACCTCAATAGCCCTGTCATTTCGCTAGATGCAGCACCCTTTAAACATGAACATTATAATGTTTACACACTACTGCTTGGCGGCAGAATATCTGGTAATACGGTAGTACCTACCTATACAATCTCCAACAAGATCTAATTAATTAAAAATGTCTCAAAATATAAAATGGATTTAGGGAAAAGAATGAGTTTTTTTATAGTTATGAATTTGAGTCAGTGTCTATTAAATTTCTGAGTAATGGCGGCAATCATTGTAAATAAACAGTGCGAACAAAACATACTGCACTGCCCTAGCGACGTTATCCAAAAACCACTTGGTGCTTTCAAGTCGCGGGTGAATCGGTTTCCGCTAAGCGTGCTCCATCGTAGACCGCATTTTCCTTCAACATCAGCAAATTAATAAAAGAAATAAAAACTTGTCATATTTTAACATGACAGATCAAATTCTTTTACATTGACATTTTTAAAACAGCTTTTGAGATATTTCTAAACATGCGTGAAAAAGCTGAGGCGTTGAACAAGACTACCATACGTACCTACTACCTTATCTATATAATTCTAAAAAGGTCTCTAAAAGTCTGGATTAATAAAATCTACATTATCGTGCATATTTTCTAAACATTCCGGCAGTCAGGGATGCAAATACAGGGTGTAAGGGGAATAAAACGAAGTCAAGTGACAGTCATTAATACTATTATAAAAACAACTCTAATTGTTAAAATTTAGCTTTAGCTGATAATAATTCTGTTCATAATTTATTAAATAAATATTTTTTTAAAATGACTTGTAACTTTTGGTGTTATTAATAAAATAATTGAAAAGTTTTACATTGCAACACAATAGTATTTAAATTTTCAAAGTTGCAATCAAAATGCAGCATACCTACGAAAACTAATTTTACTTTAAGTTGCAATCAAAATGCAGTATGCCTACGAAAACTAATTTTACTTTAAGTTGCAATCAAAATGCAGCATGCCTACGAAAACTAATTTTAGTTTAAGTTGCAATCAAAATGCAGCATGCCTACGAAAACTAATTTTACTTTAAGTTGCAATCAAAATGCAGTATGCCTACGAAAACTAATTTTACTTTAAGTTGCAATCAAAATGCAGCATGCCTACGAAAACTAATTTTAGTTTAAGTTGCAATCAAAATGCAGCATGCCTACGAAAACTAATTTTACTTTAAGTTGCAATCAAAATGCAGTATGCCTACGAAAACTAATTTTACTTTAAGTTGCAATCAAAATGCAGCATGCCTACGAAAACTAATTTTACTTTAAGTTGCAATCAAAATGCAGTACGCCTACGAAAACTGATTTTACTTTAAATTGCAATCAAAATGCAGTACGCCTACCTGATTTTACTTTAAAGTTTACAAAACAGATATGAAAAAAAATAATTACAATTTCATCAGGTTTACGGGAGCGCTACCCTTACACCCAGTATGTAATTGAGTATGTTATTTTATGTTTATCCATTAGATGAGAGTCATTCTGTTGATGATCAGTAGACTGGTGGTGATGGTGACTGGTCATGGTGACGTCACCATGACCAGTCACCATCAGTGTTCAAAATCCACACCATGAGTAAAGGTAAATTAGAGTAACTTACTCAGCTACGAAGATCGAAGGCACTGAGGGCTCTGTATTCCGACGTTTGCATTCTATATAGTCAGTCGAATGTCAGATAGGGTCACATTTAGCGGAGCAAAGATTTGTACGTGTCAAAACTAAATCTAATTCTGTCTTACGAAGTCGGATTAATTAATATTTAGGTATCTTTTGTTACATTCTGTTCAGGCTCTGTACTTTGAGTTTCTTATCGTTATATCTGATAGGCGCTCAAGAAAAAGCCATGAGACTGCGAACCTTATTGCGTTGGCATAACATTTATGATCGCGTAGCTACTTCCTTATCGCTATAAGAAGGGAGTACGGTGGCAGGTAATGTATTTTTTAAATAGGCAATATTTTTATATTGAAATACTTTACTTTGACATTTTGTTTTTTGTCATTGACATGTAATCAGTCTTTTTGACATATCTATCTATCTATCTATATGTTTGTATTGAATCGGCTCCAAAACTACTGGACCGATCTGAATAATTCTTTCATCATTAGAATGCTACATTATCACTAGTGACAGGCTATATTTATATTGTTAATCGAGTTATGTTTTCCCGTGCGAAGCCGGAACAGCCCGCTAGTACTTTCTAATTGTGTGTTTTTTTTACCTTATAAAAAGTTATATTTTAGTGGCTAAGAACGCAAACTAAAATAGCTAATGGCGTATATTAGGGCAACCAATATAAGCAAGTGCGAGCATCAGTATCAATCAAATCTATTAACTACAGCAAACTGCACGTGCGGCATTCTGGGTCCAACCGTGCTGCTCACTTGTATGTTATCGGCTGAGCCCCAGGTCTTATGGAGTTGGTCGTAGTCTTCCGACCGCCTGCCGTCTCTGTCGCGAGCAGACTTAGGTATATAAGCGGAAGATCTAGTGGCACCCACCCCGAGGAAGTTGCTAAACGCTTCCGTCGTTTTCTTTACACGGACGTTGAGCGAGCCGATGCGTAGGAAACCCTCTTTTTCTGAAATCAAAAACCATATTTGAGATTAAATCGACGTTTCTATTTCTCATGTGCACAATATAGAGTTTCTATGTATCTATTCTATAGATCTAAAACTCTATGTTTCTATTTTATCATTAAAGTGAAATGGAATTGGGCAGGAAATGTTGCAAGGTAGAGTGATGGCAGGTGGACTAAGACGTTGAAACGAAGCGTCTGCCACCCACTAGCTCGTTGGGTCAACGTTATCATAAAGATCGCGGGTCGAACCTGGACAAGGATAGCACTAGATCGGGATGAGTGGTGTACAGTGGTGTAGATTGCAGAAAAGTAGCAAGGGGTTTTTGGGCAATGCAATACGCTTCTATAATGACGTCCCTAAAGAAATATTGGAGCTTAATGAAATAAGCTTTAAAAGATTTATAAAAGAGTTTCATGTAGTAAGGCGTATTATAAATTAAAAGACTACACTGAAGACAGAAACGCATGGAAGCTGTCTAGCTCTGAACGAGTAAATCTAGAAAGATTAAAAATAATTGTAACTCGCTAAAGTGTATAATATTGACAATGCCTCTTTACAGCAGCTAATTTTATATTTTATTATTTATATTGCCAGCGGAGCTATGGGCGAAAACCACCACCGACTGGGTCCCGGAGGTTAAACGGCCACCAGGCCGGCCTAAAAGGCGGTGGAAAGATGAGCTCGATGCCCACAATAAAGAGTGGACCACAACAGCACACAACAGAGAGGTGTGGAAGGGGGGGAGAGAGGCCTTTGCCCAGCAGTGGGACAAAATGGGCTAAATAATAATAATTATTATTATTTATATTATTGGCAATGCCTCTTTACAGCAGCTTATTTACTATTATTATTATTTTTATTTATCTGTCGAATTTTTTGTAACCTGACATGTCCAAGTGTTCTCAATGTTCCAATGGAATGTAAATACAATACAATACAAAAAGAGAGGTTCAGCAGTGGGCGATTACGGACTGAAAATGATGATGATGATCTATCTACCTAATATACGAACGTGTGTTATAGCAATATAAACAGATAAATCCCATTTTATAGCTTTTAGAGTAAAGAGAAATGTACCCTGGCGAGTGATCACGCTTAAATTTTTATGCGAAGATGAACATACATTTGTGCATAAAAATCAGTAAGAATAAATAAATAAATAAATAAATAAATATCGCAGGACATTACACACAGCGCCATCTGACCCCAAACTAAGCAAAGCTTGTACTATGGGAGTCAGATAACTGATAGAATACTTAAATATTTTTTTTTTTTTTTTTTTTTTTTTTTTTTTATGCATACCAACTAAACCGTTATGTGAAGATGGTGGTGGTGATTATATTTCATAATGTACATTTCTATACATATTTTTGCCGAGAACAAAACTGTGACACAAACAAAGCAACCCAAAACCTTTCGTAAACGAGTGCACGAGTTCAAACATTGTAGGTATACAGTTTAACATCAATACATATTAGAAAGGCCAGTGCCAGTGCACTTTATTCTAGGATTGGAATACACTTACAAAAAGGAGTGGAGTACATAGAAATAAAATCCACAGAGAAGCTTTAAGAAAGTGTAAACACGATTTTTAGTAAGTGAATTAGACTAATATTTTGACCTTCTTTGTTTTGAAGATTTTTTTCTTCTCAACCTTAGGACTTTACACACAGCGCCATCTGGCCCCAAACTAAGCAGATCTTGTGTGATGGCAGATAGACGTTTTTTTTTTCTTTGGTTTTGGCGTCGCGTTTTAGCATTTGCCAGTGTCAAGTATTTATATATTTTCAAGTTTCAAATAAGTGTCTTCGTAGCTAAAGTTATAGTCAAAGTCCAGTCTTGGTCAAGTACAGTCCGTGTCAGTCAAGTCCAGTCATGCTTTAGTAAAGTAATGGTGACTTTACTATAAAGCTTCGATGGAGTTTTGGAAGCAACACGAAAAGTCATGTTTCACCACATTATATCATTTTCCCACACTCGCGCTTATGATTCAGCACTTTATGAATAAAACACCACCATTTTTATGCATAAACACTCGACAAAACACAAGTTTTGGAAAAAATACAACGGAGCGACACGACTCTTCCCGCGTTCCCGCCAAAACTCCTCAGATAGACGTTATCTCCTTAGGCATATAATAATTCGAAGTTTAAAATAGTATCGTATTATTTTGAATTCTTTATTATAATACAATAAAATTTAAAATTAAATTGACGTAATAAAGTTCTTAATTACTGTATGTATATTGTATATACATTTTAAAAATATTATAAGTACCTACAAGCTACTCCGTGGACACAATTAGTGACGCCCGTATAACCGGAAGATAATAGAACGAAACTACACAAACGACAAGTGCTAAATACAGCTGGCTAGTCGCCGTTTCTTACTTGACGTTATTCGTATTGCCGGGGGTGAGGTGACAGTCCTTCGTAAGTCATAAGTGTCGGCCTCTGCAACACCATGAGGGAACTGAAGCTATCTTTCAAAGAACTTAACTCACCGACCGTGTCTGCGTCTGTTTGGGTTGTAGTTAGTTCGTAATACGTCGGTTGGTCGCTAGATGGCATCACGCATCAGATATTTACCTTCATTATTAGACATTTGGAGTGGCGCGGTAGTTGAAACTTGAACTTAGATATAGATATCCATATATTATACACCTATGTATATTACTGCTTGTTAGCACATTTTGTTCGGTAGGGGTTTTAAACAAGATAGCGTTTCCTGACTTTTCTACTTGATGATTCAATTCAATTCAATTTATTGCATATATTATATTACAAAGAAGTAATTTCCAATTTAATTTCTAATTTATTTAAAATAAAAAAACAGAACAAAGTAGTACGTGTCTGTAAAACAAAGTATCAATTTGGGTCTTCGTCGGATTGATTAAATAAATATTTCAAAGATTCGGTTTAAATACCGATATTTAAAATAAAAATATATCACAATAGCGGTCTTTTAATAGACGAACATAAAAATGTGGAAGTTTATGGAATTTATAATAGGTACTCGTACCTACCTAATTCTATATTTCCACGATCTTATTTTTTTCATGATGACCAACAGGAGATACTTTTTTCAGTTAGTTTATACCTTAGCTGTTTATTGAATAACTGTAGATTTTTTAAATTACATTTCACCTACTTCTGTACGAGCCTGGTGATAGGGAAGTATCCATGTGGACCAGGTACTGCCTTGGCTTTCTGCCCGACCAATCTCTTACATTTGGGTCTGCATCTGAAGAAATAGAAAAAAACACTTTTTATTGGTTGACAGTTAAGTGACGGAGTGATCGAAGATGATAAAGCATACCAAGCTTGGAATGAAACTGGCTCTCAAATGAGGCTGCCAGAACACACCGTTAGATGCTTGGCGGCAGATTTTCAACTTGAGGGTGGTAGCTAGCCAGCCGAGTACTATAAAGTACTCTACCACCTTGCTATGGTTTCATCACGATGTTTTCCTTCACCGGTAGCTCAAGCTCATTATTGGGGGTTGAACCCACGCCTTTCAGCATGCGAATCGACTGCGCTAACCACTGAGCTATCATCGCTACAAATTACATATTCCTGTTTAATAATATTCCGAGTACTAAATATTTTTAGTAATAACTTACCATAAACTTCAACCAACAGCCTGTACACGTTTTCATGTCGAAACTGCATCGCTATATGTAACGGAGTGTACCCCTGAAAATATAAAAAAAATATAGATAATTTTTTTTATCAAGTATTAATTTTACTTATTGATCGCGAACGTTTTTTTTTTTTTTATCGTTGACAGGCTAGTTGTTTGACCACAGCTCACCTGATGTGTTAAGTGAAGGTGTGGTCGAAGATGGTAAAGCACACCTAGCCTGGAATGGAACTGGCTCTCAAGTGAGGCTGCCGGAACACACTGTTAGATGCTTGGCGGCAGATTTTCAACTTGAGGGTGGTAGCTAGCCAGCCGAGTACTAGAAAGTACCCTACCACCATGCTATGGTTTCCTCACGATGTTTTCCTTCACCGGCAGCTCAAGCTCATTGTTGGGGTTTGAACCCACGCCCTTCGGCATGCGAACCTACCGCGCTAACCACTGAGCTATCATCGCTACAAACGTGAACGTAAAACGTGATGATTCATAGTGATGATTACAAAAAATATTGTAGTAAAAACTGCTGTCGCCGTTTGTAGTGTTGGGCCATCTTGTGTATCCTATATAGCCCAACTCTACACATGTTAGGCATTGCCCAAGCAATGTACATATCTGGTGATAGCACTAAACTCGTCGTGCATTTTCTCCCACTGGTCTCATGACAATGACCAAGATAGAGACAGTTCGCTATTTATCATGACTGCTCCAAGATCCGAAGGGCGTGGGTTCGATTCTGGATGAGAATCCAGAATGAACATTTTGTGGTATAAACAAAATGTTTGTTCTGTATCTGGGTGTCCTGTATTTATCATAAGTATGTATTTACAAAAAAAAAGTATTTAAGTATTCTATCAGTTATTTGTTAGTTGTTATAGTACAAGCTTTGCTTAGTTTGGGGTCAGATGGCGCTGTGTGTAATGTCCTACGATATTTATTTATTGATTTAAGAGCACACGAGAAAGCGTTTATTCATTTATGAATAAATGAATGTTAGAGTAGTGAGTATATGCTTTACCGCATACACTAGACCGCAATTAACGAAAATTCAGGGTTGTTGAGATTAACCATTAGTAATGAGCGTCAAAGCAGCGATGCTCTGTTCTTTGTTTTGTTACTCAAAGTTCTTCTTTTACTTCATGAATATACATTGTTTTTCTGAACACGTAGGCTCGTATAAAATTTGAGCATATTTAAATTGCGCAAAATTTAAACGGTGAAGGAAAACGTCTTACACTTATCTAATTTTTCTTAAGAAGACTTAAGAAGTGGCACGTTCCCAGCAATGGGACGCTCCCAATAAAAAAAAAGGACCAGGTCCGGATTTGTGAATTTTTTCATTTATTTAACATTAATGAAACTATCAGAACGCTGTCCTGATGGTAAGAGATAACACCTGCCCATGACCATTGCAGTGATACAGATAACTTTGAGTATTCAGATTAGTATCAAGACCCCTATAATTTCGCTAGCTGCAGTTCCCTTCAAACCGAAACACAGTAAGCCAGTTTGTATATTAAAATATACAAACAAGTCTCAAAGATCGCGCACCTTTGCGATCGTATCTGTTATAAAGTATTTCTACTCGACTAGGACCAAGTTACACGTAACCTCGGTCTATTTGAAGTACACAAGTATAAAAGTATGCTGAGACAGTATGGGTAGGTACGCATAACGTATACTAGTAGTGTCTAGCTTTGATACTTGTTACTGGAAACATATATGTATATGCTCTGTTTTATTTTATTTTTCATGTTTTTTTTTCATATTCCATATTTTTAGGGTTCCGCACTCAAAGGGTAAAACGGGACCCTATTACTAAGACTCCGCTGTCCGTCCGTCAGTCTGCCTGTCTGTCAGTCCGTCTATCACCAGACTGTATCTCATGAACCGTGGTAGTTAGACAGTTCAAATTTTCACAGATGATGTATTTCTGTTGCCACTATCACAACAAATACTAAAACACATAATAAAATAAATCCCATACTGCCGTTTTTATAGATAATGGTACGGAACTCTTCGTGCGCGAGTCCGACTCGCGATTGGCCGGTTTTTATTTATATTTCTTATCTATGATTTTCTTTTATCTTCTTTGCTTTTTTCATACTTTTAAATTTATTTGAATATAGAACAAGTTTCAGGCAAGGAAGATTGGAAAGACATTTTGTGAAGTGTTCCAACTGCAGGGCAAAAGCTTCTTTTCTCTACTTCAATTTTTCTATATCTTTGGAAACCGGAGTCTAGTATTTCAAACAGGAGTCAAGTTCATCTTCCGTTCCTAACTATTTGTAATTTAAAAAAATCTCAGGTTAAAGAATATGTTATAATTTAAAGATTTTTTTTTATTTGTCTGTATACATTACACAATTTGTGGAACATATGTAAACTAGTTGGTTCTTATTTGTTTTTTGCAGATCTGCTTGCCGGTCAGCAAAGGCCTCCTCCATTCGCGTCTCTCTGAAGTCACTCTGTTCCACATCACTCCTGCCACTTGTCTGACATCGTTCCCCCACTTTTGTCTGTGACAGAGAAGAGGGATCTTGTCCGTTTACCTTCTCTAGGGTTTACCGATGGTTTTGTACCGAAACACAAGTTATAATTTGTGTTGATGTTTGTTTCGTCGATGCACCAGTCCAGGTGACATTTCACTGTTGTTTTTAACCCCCGACGCAAAAGCGACGGGGTGTTATAAATTTGACGTGTCTGTATGTGTGTCTGACTGTGACACCGTATCTCCTGAACGGATGAACCGATTTTGATTTTGTTTGAAAGGTGAATTAGTCGGGAGTGTTCTTAGCTATGTTTGATGAAAATCGGTCCAAGATGGCCGTCGCCACAAAATGGCGGATTACATATTTTTTCAACACTCCCTCAATATGGGTATCAAATGAAAGGAACTAGTAGAATACTACACAGTATGATAAATTTTAAATCCAAGATGGCTGCCAACACATTTTTTTTTATGTGAATTGATCGAAAGTGATCTTAAAACTATGATTCAAGAAAATCTGTTCAGCTGTTTGAAGATAAACAGCTCTTATGTGTATTACTGGTGTCGGGGGGTTTAAAATTTAAAATTTATACTTGTTACAGTATCCTGTCCTTACTGCTTTCTAGTTATAATGCGACGAAGGGTTGAACATCTGCTCGCATCTCGTTTCATATTATATCGTATCGCCCCCCGTTCGCGTTTCTAATACTTACGCAGAATATATCTGCTAGATATTAAACTCGCATAGATATTACGGGTATACGCAAAAACGACAGCTGCATCACGAACTTTATTTGATATCCCTTTGTTTTACTGTTTTATTTATATTTGATGTTTAGACATTATCGATTTTTATGGATATAATGACGGTATTTGATAGACTTGACATTAATTGTAATTATTTTGCTCTTGACATTGAGTATTTTTGACATTGTATTTTGCAATTATGTATTATTGTTATTATTTTTTATTGATTTTATGATATTAATTTTTGCATGCCGAAAGGCGGGATATGGCGTGCCATGTTTTAATTTCTACCAACTGCATTTTACCCATATACGCAAATAAATGATTATGATTATGATTATGACTTTTTTAATAATAACTATAAATAGCTTAGGTATATGTCTTTAAACAAAATGAAAATAGGTAGGTACCTACATGAAGCCAAAGGTATGCAACTTGTGTTAATGAATGTTAAAGCTACAAACGCGAAAGGCGTATATCTTCTAAATTATAACAACAACTGCCCTGTTACGAGTAGCTTGTTTGGTAGCTTTGATTCTTGTGCTGGAGGGCGTGACTTCGATTCCCACCCAAGAAAAAACATTTACATTTGTAACACACATATACGTTTTTTCTGTGTCATGGTGTTCCAAGAATATTATGAGTAACGCTATAATTATATAACAAAAAGTGTTAGGAACTAGATAACTGATGAATACCTATATCATCAGTTATCTAGTTCCTAACACAAGCAATGTTTGAGGCTAGATGGTGAAATGTTCTTAAATGTTTAGTTTCTTTATTAGTATTTGTATTTTTCTATTAAGTATAATCTACCTCTTAAGGTGGTTCGATTTTCATACAAACATTTATTTTTCCATTTATGGACTAATGGAGCATAATTTTATAGTGAAATCACAGCTACTGGCATTTATTTTGGTCTTTATTTGCGGTAAATCACAATTGCTTGAATGAAACAGTAGATTATTAGCGTAAAATCAAATTTATGCATGATTTTTTTCATTTGTGGATTTACCGCAAATAACGACCAAAATAAATGCTTGCAGCTGTGATTTCACTGTAAAATTTAGCTCTATTTGTCCGTAATTGGCAAAAATTTATTTGTATGGAAATCGAACCACCTTAAAAGAAATAATCGTAGGTATTTGACAAACTAAATTTCAAACAAACGTCAATAAATAAGAAACCGAGTTAAAGGAAGATACTCTAAAAATCATTGCTTTTAAACGTAACAAGTTTGTCGGAGACAACATTACATTAAAGTAACATAAAACGTCTTTAGCTTTATTAGTAAAAGAGAAACATTAAAATGTGAGTGGTGCACGTATAAGTTTACTGTCTCTTCCCTCGAATCCACAAGTAGTTCAGCAATAAAAGCGAGGACTTACCCCATTCTGTTTTCGTCGACGACAACCCACGCCACATGAAAAAGAGTGTAACGACCAATTTAACGATACAGTAAACCAGGCAGAATAATCACCACCAAGTAGATTTGATTGAGTATTAAAGCTTCTAGGTAAAGCGTTAAAGGCACGATTAAGTAATTTAGTACTAACACATTATTCTTCAATTCCATTTAAAGACAAATTGCTATCCTATAAAATTTGCTTAGTTTGTGATGATAGGCGCGTAAATCAAAGAGCTGTAACTCAGGAGCAATTACTTTTGTAAAACATTAACAGACGCCTCGCGGTTTCACCCGCGTAGTTCCCGTTCCCGTGGGAATACAGGGATAAAAAGTAGCCTGTCACCTGGGGATAGTGTAACTTCCCAACGGTGAAAGAATTTCTGAAATCGGTCCAGTAGTTTCGGAGCCTATTCAATACAAACAAACAATCAAATCTTTCCTCTTTAAATATAGTAATAGTATAGATTTATTTCCTAGAATAGCTAAGAACTAAGAACTAAGTGCGTCGTTTTTTGTATAAACAGGCTCAATATTATGCAGCATTAGGAATCAAACCTTGTGGGTGAAATCGCATCAGTTAACCAACGGCAATCCATAAAAAAAACTCTTAAACACCTATTGAACTCTCTTCTACTTCGAATCTCGATAATCTCTTCGAGTTAATGCATGCCCATGACCATTGCAGCGATACACAGAACTTTGAGAAGCAAAACAAATTCCAGGCCATCGCTGATTTGGTGCTCATTATTGCATTGGTCATGGGCAGGCGTAATCTCTAACAATCAGGAGGGCATTTTGATCATATCATAATATAACTATACCTAAACCTATGTATATATATTTGCAATTCTATTATGTTAAAAAAATAAAATAAATAATAATATATTTATTACATAAATCTTTACATCTAAACATTCTCTTTTAAATCATCTATCTAGCTATACAAATAATTATGGGTAGATTGTTGCCGAACTAGGCACTAGGCCTGTGTTTCAGCATACACCGCCCTTCCCACTTGGATTAACCGCTTGCATACGACTAGCATGTAATCATCATTTTATTTTATTTCTAATCTGCTGTATACTAATTTTTGCAATAAACATTAACAAAAAGGATGACGTTTTTACATTCCATTCCATTTTTACGTTAAAAAACCCTGTTAACTCGTTGTATTCACTCACCGAGCGTTCGTTGACAACGTGGCGGGCGACTCCGCCCAATAATTTTACTACATTTTCGTCACCACGTTTACAAGCCCAATGCATCGCGGTCTGAAACAAAAAAAAAACGGTACAAGTTACAAATCACAAAATTAAATAGAAGCCACATACACTCCCATTATTATCTCAATTATAAATAATACCGCTATACTCGAATCGATACTAAATTGTATAACTTGCGTATTAAGAACCTAAGATCGGTGCACGATTCTACCACGAAAAGGGTTTAGTAGGTCGAGTAACAAATTGCTTGATTGCCAGCCTTTTATTTTTATATATGTAAAACGCTCTGATGGACAATATAATGCCGAAATTATAGCTTTTTATAATCGGAACGTATTAGGATGATTTGCATCCAGATTAAAGATTATATTTTGGTGAAGGTAGGTGTTATTAACATAGTTATATGAATTAGTTTGCTATCATCGTAGCGCTGGTCATCTTAATATTCAAAACGTTATGGTAAGTAAAGCATAATTTCAACGAACCGCATTTAAGATAAAAGTTTATATTTAACTACGGTTTATTATAGCTTGTACGACTAGTTGTTTCGATTAGATTATCTTGGCTTGGTATTAAAATGAAAACTCATGAAATTAAAACTTCATGTTCGCATTTTATATCATTAGCTACTCGTATGTCTACTGCATTAATAAATGGATTTTAAATCTTCTGTTAGTAATCAACCACGCCTAAATCATCGCTTTTATGTTTTAACACAATAAAAACATACTTATATACTGGGCTACGTCTGAGCTACAAAGTACAAGTTTTGCTTAGTTTGGCACTAGATGGCGCTGTATGAAATGTCATACAATATTTATTTTTAGAAGTATGGTAACTATTTGATCACAGTCCGGTGACGCTGTAGAGGCCATCCGCGGCCAACAGCAATAGTCATTCATAAAAAAAAAAACTATTTCACTTCATCCGCTGAGCATTAACCTCTCTAGTTGAACGCTCAGTCGACCCAATCCTATGCCAATCTTGTCCAGAATTCCACATTTTTTTATGATATCGTCAACCTGGTGGACGATCCACGCTTCGTTTATAATATCGCGGTAAATTTTGATATCGTAGGATATCATACACAGCGCCATCTGACCTCAAACTAAGCAAAGCTTGTACTATGGAAGTCAGATAACTGATAGAATTAAATACTTTTTGTAAATACAAACTTATAATATATACAGAACACCCAGACACAGAACAAACATTTTGTTTATACCACAAAATGTTTATCCTGGGTGGGAATCAAACCTACACCCTTCAGCTCTTGGTGCAGGCATACTACCAATGAACCAACAGGGCTGTCAAGAAACAGCCTACAGAGCTGCACTAGATGGCGCTGTGGGCAATGTCTTACAACATTTATTTTTAGAACTATGATAACTACATAATCAAATATGCGACGATCCACGCTTCGTTTATCATTTCGCGGTAAATTTGACTTGCATGCAATTCGTTTTCAAGTTCTTACTTTGACGATATAGCTGTGTCGAAATAAATACGATTTCTAACGTCTATTTTCATTGGATATTATGGCCACTAAAAGCACTTGTTTCAGGTGAGACGGCGCCTATTCAGCAGTAAAGATTCTTTCGAATATATATTGCTTTATCCGAGCCGAGGGTACGAGTTACGTACCAATCGTCGTTTATACAAGATGTAGGCGTGATCGTCGCTGATTCAGTGGGGTAGTTAGTGGCGGGCGGTCCTAGGTTCGACGTCGTCGGGAGAAATATTGGCCCCGAGGGAAGCGCTGTTAATTTGCAGGGCACATTGGCTACAGGCACGATTTTCCATGTAGGTATGTACGTATGTATTTATGCATGCGCGGTGGTGACCGCGTCAATATTGGCACAGGCGTTATGGAATCTAACTGAATTATGCGTCCATAGATTGGGTTCTCGAGCGCCAGCAAACTGCTGATAACAATTTAAACGTTAGCATCGAGTTCGCTGGTGATATCTGCAGTTTTATTATTTTATGGCCCGATACCTTTGATGGAGTCAAAAAGTATAATGTTATATTATCTCATTATATTATCTCATCTTTGGCCTACCATTTATTTAAAAATTGTTTGATCCCCTCCCCCGTTCTTGTCACAGCTGGTCACACTTGTGAGACCACCCACCCTTACCTAGTGTGATGTCACATATTTTGCAATTTTACATAAATTTTATTTAGAAATTTATGAAATTAGATATAAAATATAATATTTATTTAAAAAAAAAAATGTGATGTCTCCCCGCCCCTTGTCACACAATGTCACACTTTGTCGACCCCCTCCCTCACCGTTAAAGTGTGACGTTATTCATGGATGGTCCCTTACAAATAATAAATAAATAAATAATAAATATCGTAGGACATTACACACAGCGCCATCTGACCCCAAACTAAGCAGAGCTTGTACTATGGAAGTCAGATAACTGATAGAATACTTAAATATTTTTTTTTTTACAGACACTGAACTATTGATAAAAGGTGTGCGAAGATTAGAAGAACGCTAATAGAAGAGTCCAAAAATGTACGTGATTGAAATAAGCTGTTCACGTGACATATCGACAGCTTATGTCAATCCCGTACATAATTTACTTCTCTGTTAGCGTTATCGCTAATCGAATGTTAATTTGTTTAGGCCCTCTGATACTGATACTATAGAGATAGTAACAGCTTAGTAGTAGTAGTAGCTTTACTCAGTTTGGTAGTAATGTCCTCCGACATTTATTTATTCTAAAACGACAACTGGATGGCCACTTAGCTAATACGAATTTACTGTTTTATAAATCGGCATTTTGTCTAATAACACACACAAAGAAAATGATTAAGCTAGTTATGTTATTTAAAAGAAGACGACCGACATCGAGTATGGCATGCATATTTAGTACTTAAGTATAATTTAGAAGCAATTAAAATACTCACATACTGCGGTTGTTCCAGATAAACAGCGTAATCAGTCATCGGGAAATTACATGCGGTAACAAAATAAAAAGTATTCGTTAGAAAATGAGACAAAAGACGTATACATAAATTACTGTAAAAGGTATTTAAATAAAATAGACGACACCGGATTTTAAGAATTAAGGACTATAGTCCTTAAAATAAAAATCTCATTAAGTAGACGTTTCCGGGTCAGCGGTCTACAGAATTAACAAATTTATTGTGGGCTAACCCAATAAATTTTAAAGTGGATTACGTGGTTCGTGCACAAAGCAAAGCTTTATAATTTGCCCGATATAAATCTCTTGTCTATGTCAAACGCGCCCTTAACGTTTAAGATACAATTTTGTTTTAGCTAGACGTCTTACAAATTAGTTTTAGACCAGCGAGTGTTGTTACCAATTAGTATCTTAATAGTAACGTAATCTATCTCAGTTTATGGTTGATATTTAATCCTTGCAGTATTTCGAAAAGCTGTACAGGAAGCAGATTTTTATAATGAAATGTATTATCGAGGCTAATATAATATTTATAGAAATTTTGCAAGACGTTAAAAATCCGTTGACGTAATAAATCGTGAAAAAGTAACAAACAACCGGAGTGTACTTTTATTTAGAACTAGATGCGTGTCGCTGGTTTTTCCGCGATGTTTCTGTTTTTAGAGAAAAAATCTGTTTGGTCTGTTGCCGTGATATCTGAAGGGCGTGGATTCGATTCCCACCCAAGACAAGCATTTTTTGATATAAACAAAAATGATTGTTTTGTGTCTGGGTGTACTATTTTTTTTATTTAAGTATGTATTTACAACAAAAACAAAGAACTATTTAAGTATTCTATCAGTTATCTGTCTTCCATAGCACAAGCTTTGCTTAGTTTGGGGTCAGATGGCGCTGTGTGTAAATGCCCTATGACATTTATTTTATTATTTGTTTACCTTGCATTATTTCTAGGTTTACTAGCCACTATTCAGACTAACATTGTATTAAACGTTTGCAACTGTCACTCTGTTTGTTACTTTTTCACGCCTAAACGGATTGTTTGACCTTGCTATTAGTTAACAAGAAGTGATTTTATATTCATGATGATTAACATAGACTTTTTATCCTTTTTATACATAAAATATGTCCACGCGAGCGAAGCCGCGAGCAACAGCTGTATATAATATTTCTTTTTGATGTAAAATTATTTTCTTTTACCAGTATATTTTTTTTCTAAGAGCAACACATTTCTTGCCTCGAGTGAGAATTGTTTATTTTCCGTTTTAAATTTCGGTTTCTTATCAAACGAGATTCCAGTTTCTCTCGACATTGTCTCGGTAATATCCAAAGGCTTTTGTTCTTTGATAGATGTACCTACCTATGGCTTTTTTTGGATTATTTTTTTTTGTTGCTAATTCTTCAATGTCTTTAATTACTCTAATTGTTTGTTTTTCGTTTTGTAGCAAACAGAATCAAATAATTTTATTTTATATTTAAAATATATCTTAGGTTAACAATTATTTTTGCGACCTAAAAATTGTTTGAAATAATAGCGTCCATAGTAGATTTCTAAATATATATTATTTTTTAATTCAGAGTCAAATTTATTTTATTGGTATACGTTAAGGGTTTATGTTTTAAAAAGATCAACAATATACGTTCAGTACGAACTAGCAAATAATATAAGAATTATTAATTACATCAAAAATATGTGAGATTTAATATATATTTGTATCATGTAAAAGTATGTCAGTTTATCATTAAAATTTAACTATATTTAGTTTTTGACTAATCAAGATTACCATCAAATTTAGATTTTTTCAAAGTATGGATTTGTTGGACATATTTATTTTAGATTATTGTCAGTTCGAAATAGTTATTTTTTAATGTAAAAGTAATGAGACGAACGAGACGCTCTTCTGATGGTAAGAGATAACAAAGACCAGAGCATCGCTGCTTTGCTGTTCATTACTTTGAGACTTTCGATGGTGAGGCTCAATAACCCTGTAGTTTCGCTAGCTGCAGTACCCTTCAAACCGGAACACAGTAATGTTTACACACTAGTGCTTAGCGGCTGAATATCTGGTGCCGCGGTGGTATCTAACGACCTCTGTTAATGAGATCTAGCTCCAAGTAAAAATTGTTTTAGGTATGAATTCTTTATACGAGTATATTTTATAAATAGTTATTAATTTTAGTCTAGGCGAAAGTAGGTACTAAGTATGTTACATATAATTATACAATAATAATAATTCACAATGTCAAATAAAATACAATACTTGCTTATTTATTCTAATAAAATAAAATCAAAATTAAAATAAAACAATACTAAAGTGTCAAAAATTTTTGCGACATTCAGTCAAAAAATACCCCGCCCCTTGAACCTGGTGCAAAGGAACCCATGAGGCAGCATTACCGCGCTGAATAGCAATAACCAGCGTTTGCACCAAGTACGAGCCGGAACGAGGGTCACCTCACCACACTGGTCGCTTATGCGTTGCCCTAAATCACGCACCAAGAGTATATTATAATTATTGACAGGTAGGAGTTACGATAGCCACTCGAAAGGCCGCGAACCGTGTGTTGTCTTTATCCGGTACCACGTCAAATTGATTGCGTTTGCATGTACATCAATTAGGGTTCGCGGAACTATGCGTCTTCCGCACCACTAATTATAGCCTTGTCAACCAGCTATATATGTAATTATGCAGATAGTGTGACAGTGACGTTGATATACTTAGTCCCTATCAGCCTAGCATTATACATGTCAATATTGACAACATTCGATGCCTAAGCAACTATTAATACCCTAGCCTTGTTTAGCCTTGTTTTGCTATCCAAAGTTCTGTGTATCGCTGCAATAGTCACGGACGTTCTTTGTTATCAGGAGAGCATATCGATCGTTTTATTACTGTTACATTAGAAAAAAAAACAGTGACAAAAATCAGCACACAAATGTTAAAACATTTAAAAGTAGTAGTAAGTTTTGTCGTACTGTGCACCGTTAGCCAAGATGGACAGGATTAAATGATTTTTCTTTTCATTTAAAATTCATGGAAATCATTTATCGTGTATGTTTTTTTTCAGTTCAGTAGGCATTTTACGTTTGTTTTGTCATTCAATACTAGGTAGGTACTCGCTACAAATAACTTAGTTTTGTTTTCATACGACGAATTGCTATTGACTTTTTCATGGTACGATAACTTTAACTTTGTTATCAAAATAGATAACAGTGATCGATTTAGAGAGTCCGATATTTTTAACGGTAGATACAAAATATAATAAAACTGATTGATGGAGAATATCTAGAAAACCACGGGATGCCGGAAGTTTATTATTATACACTTTTTTAGTTTTACATCATTGCTAAAAACACGTTTATCACAAACACATAGAGATAAATATATAAAAAGAATTTGAAAGATTAAAAATACTTACACCCTATTTTCATCCCCAATTTGCAGCAAATGAGGTCACCGGAAAAAAACCAAATGAATACATTCATTATTTAGTTGTAAATTTCAAGGTAAATTTAACAATAGTTTAAGAAAGAACTTTAGCTAGGTTCTAACTAAAATAACCAGGATTTAAAATGACGGTGTGGTCGGCATACCGAACCTGGAATGGAAATGGATCTCAAGTGAGGCCAACAGACCACACCGTTAGGTGCTTGGTGGGAGATTTAATCTGATGGTGGTATCTGGAAGTAACCTACCACTATGCTCATTATGTTTGCCTTTAGCGGCAGCAGAAGCTAACATCATCTACTGCTTAACATCAGGCAGGGTGTGGTCAAACGTGAACCTGTTTAAAATTTAAAAATAAACATCACCCTCATGAACCTTCGAATGATTAGCATTCCTAAGCACTGACCTATCATTGCTATAATGAAATGTTGATAACCGTCATGAGGAATTTTGCGAATAAGTCAAGGATATTCATAGTTTATCTAATTTTATATTCATCACCCGCATCATTTCAGCCGTAGGACGTCCACTGCTAGACATAGGCCTCCGCTATTGGCTTCCATAAAACCAGTTGGAAGCGGCTCGCATCCAGCGCGTTCCTGCGGGTCTTTATGAAGTCGTCTGTCCACCTTGTGGGTGGACCTGGACGTCCTACGCTGCGCTTGCCGGTCCGTAGGCACCACTCCAGAGCTTTCCAGCCACATCGGCCATCAGATCGGCGTGATATGTGCCCTGTCCACTGCCACTTCAACTTGTTAATTCTCAGGGCTATATCAGTTACTTCAGTTCGTCTACGGATTTATATTTTTTTTTTAATGGTCGACAGGCTAGGTGTTTGACCACAGCTCGCCTGATGTCAAGTGAAGGTGTGGTCGAAGATGGTCAATCTTACCAGGTGGTTTGTTAAATCTTACCGTGAAGGGGTCCTGAAACAAAGAAAAAACGTGTTATTAGTTACAGTTATCTTAAAATCGGTTGGCTTTGTGATTACCGTCCTTATCTATATAATAAAATCGGAAACAAGCCATGTCTGTACAATAAAAATTTAAAAAAGTATATACGTTGTGCTACAATTTGTCTGTTTGTATGTATGTTTGTGCACGGTTATCTTACAAATGGCTTAACCGATTATAATGCGGTGTATTGTGGCAAGCTTACCGTAACAAGTAGTAAAATAAATATTGTAGGACAATTCACACAGCGCCATCTAGCCTCAAACTAAATAAATAAACTAAGTAAAGCTTGTAGGTACTAGGCGATAGTCTTAATAGTCATGTAGTTTCATCGCATTAACGTTCAAAGTACAGGTATCAGCTAGTACGAGCGTACGTTGTTTAATTTCAAATAACTTTAATTACACATTTCTCTATGATAAAAATTCTCTCAAAAAGTTTCGGCAGCCTAGTTGAGAGACCGTCTGCTTTCCAATTTCGAAGGCCCCAGGTTCGAATACCACGGCACGCACCTGTCTTTGCTATGTGCGTATTGCCGTTGACTTCAAACGGTGAAGGAAAACATCGTGTAGGTTTCCACATGTCCTTGAAATCACAAAAAATGTTCTCAAAGTTGTGTGAAGTCTGCCAACCTGCACTTGGCCATCGTGGTGGACAATGGCGATACCCTTCTTACAATGAGAAGAGGCTCGCGCCCAGTAAAGGGAGGGCTTATAAAAACCGGGGCTGATTTGGAATACACATCTCAATGAAGCTCAATCTCACGGTATTGCTAAAGAAAGCAAAAAACTGGATTAGCATTAATGTTTCGGAGTAGTATCCATAATGCACTCGACCGGTCTCGTGATCACCGAATTACTGTAGCTAAACTGTAAAAAACGTAGATAAAAGTGAGTCTCGTGCATATTCCCATGATCGGGAGACGCTTGGACGGCGTTTTAATATACCCATAATGGTCGATCGACGGTGGATCATATGAAATATATAATACCACTAATAGGTCTCGGTGGGCAGCTTCCTCAGCGGTCGCAGGCCAATTTCGCCGTTGGTAATAACTTTAATATCCCATCAGTGCTATACTCCATGCGTGTACAAAGATGGGCCTCTGTAATGACTGCGACCGAACGCCTGACCCGCCTCTCATAATAATTTGCTTCTGCTCAATAAATCTATTTGAATATACTTGTGGGACTACAGCTACGTTGTTCACGGCGGTAGTTTAACTAATGTAATTTTTTTTTTGTAATTTTTTTTTAGCATTCCACATAGCGCCCTCTCTAGTCTCAAACTAAGATGCGCGATGATATCTCAGTGGTTAGCGCGGTCTGTTTGCACGCCGAAGCAACGAGCTTGAGCTGCCGGTGAAGGAAAACATCGTGAGGAAACCATAGCGTGGTAGTAGGGTACTTTCTTGTACTCGGCTGGTTTACTACCACCCCCAAGCATTTAACGGTGTGCTCCGGCAGCCTCACTTGAGGGTCAGGTTCATTCTAGGCTAGGTGGTCAGATAAGCTGTGGTCAAACAAATAGCCTGTCAGCCGTAAAAGAAAACAAAGTACTATGGGAACTAGACAATTGATGTAATAGGTAAGTACTTTTTTGAATACATATTTTTAATACTTACATTAAACTAACATCTATATAATTTATTTTTAAATATAAAGAACATAAAAAAGCCGCCGGCCGCGGCGCTGGGCTCAAGCCGTCGGTCTAGAGTGGAGACCCTCGTAACAATGCGAGCCGTTTCAAGGATTACTGCCTTTTGGATCTGACACTTGACACAACCGCCATGCGAGAGCCTCTAACGATGTTGGTCAAGACTAACTGATTAAACGAACGACGAACTGATTCTCGGGACAATGATCGTCGAGTAAACTTCCAACATGTCGGTTATATGGTGAGCCAAGTCAAGGTGCTTGCTGAGCTTGTCCTTCTCGACTTTCACGAGATCTCGTTATATGTGATGGTGCTGCCGACATTTTAATGATTAATTTTACTGTATACAATAATTAAAATTATTGTTGTGTTACTCGATGTGTGCTATCAGATGTAGGTACTTTGCCAGCAAGCAGTATTATGCAAACATTACTGTGTACCGATTTGAAGAGTATTAAAAGTAGCGAAATTACAGGGCTGTTGAGAGTAACCATTAAAAGTCTCAAAGTAATTAGTGCCAAAACAGCGCTGCCCTGGGCTTTGTATTACTACTCAAAGTTCTGTGTATCGCTGCAATGGTCATGGGCATGCGTTATCTCTCACCGTAAACAGAGCGTCTTGTTCGTATCACTACTTTAACGTCATAACATACGCTACTTTTTTGTAATTTTTTTGTGCCTATCTATTTATTAAAAATAAATCTTGAGATTGATCAAAATTGTGTAAAAATGTCACGCCTTAAAATCAATCTCATTTAACAAATACTTCACTCGGGCAATAAAATAATCAGTCGACAAATGTCAGTTATGTGAAATGTGTGTCGGCCACATTTATAAATGATATCCTCTTATATAAAGCGTGGTGAGTGAGAACTTCTAAAATAAGAAGCAATTTATTATCGTAAACATTGCAGTCGGCGTGACGCAAACATTCGTCGACAGTTATTAAGCGCTAGGACGGTGCATCAGGATGAAACGCGCTGACATCCGACTATATTGTCATCTCTTTGGCGTGTGCCTCTAACCAAACTAAATTAATTAAAACACTGACAAATACCATCTCATTATTCACCGTTCACGAACATGTACAACGACAAAAAAAAATGAGACGAGTATAACAGAAACCGAATAATCTCTACCTAATTCGATAATTCCATACATGAAGGAAAACCATAGTCGTATTGTACAAAAGCTGCAATTACTGCATAAAGGTTTTAATAAGAACGGTTCATCAGCGATCGTAAAAATGATACATATATATCTATATAGCGGCTTGAATCGCGTACCGATGTATTCTAATTACATAGTGAACAATCGGTAATGCACATTTTATCGTGCAGTCGGGTGAACATTGTGCGTTTAATTGCGGCTATGTTAACGGGTGCAGTGCGAGTACGTGGCGTTAATAGAGCGTTGTGTCTCTTCATTTTGTTTGAACGTTCAGTGACACTGTTATTTCGGAGCTACTAATAAATTGCGTGATGACAGGTGTCAGCCGCTCGACCGCCTCTGCACTCTTGCGTCGATGTCTCATTCCTCACGTTCTACTCCTAAATTCTCTTATTTTATCAACGCTTCGTCCAATTTTCGTTTCGTTCACTGCCATTTTATTTGTTTGTATTATCATTATCGCTTTCGTTGCGCTAAGCCGCTGTAGGTATGTAGACCGCGTAGGTGCGTACTACAATGTTTTTGTGTGTCCACTTTATTGTTATAGAGGATGTAATCATTTTAGAGAAATTGTCATTTTTACCACAGCGAAATCTGTGATTTTTTAAATTGTGTAAGATAATTTTAAGGTTGGTAATAAAAAGTAATCCATACTAATATTATTAAATGCGAAAGTTTGTGTTATGTTTACATTCGTACAAGCACCTATATAAATCTATGTTACTGCTTCAAATTCGGAAATCAGATAGTTTAACTCTGGATTAACACATAGTCTGTGGTGATGGCTGGCAGAAAATGCTTTAGCATTAAGCCCTCTTTTTGTACATGTTTTTTTAAGGTATGCAATAAAGTATTAAATAAATAATAGTTTAACTTTAGTCAAGGAAATTACAAGTGGAACCGCACGGCGCAACCAATGCAACTAAAATTGAGTCTCGCCATTTGTGTTTGTCATCAAGATTGTTAACTAGCATTTTAATCTGCATTTTTTTTTCTAAAAGTTGTTAGACGATCAAGACGCTCAGTAAAAGTTGGTTGGATGGATGGCAGATGGTAAAAGATAACGCCTTACCATAGCAGCGATACACATAACTTTGAGCAGCTAAACAAAGTGCAGGCATCGCTGTTTTGGCGCTTACTACTTTGATACTTTCGATGGTTGGTCTCGACAGCCCAGTAATTTCGCTAGCTGCAGTACCCTTCAAACCCGAACACAGTAATGTTTTTACATACAACAGCTTGGCGACAGAATATCTTACTGCGGTGGTACTTATCCAGACGACCTACGAGATCTACGACCCACGACGCTGAGATCTACCAAGTAGAATAATATGTATTATTTTTTGTTGATTTTTTTATGGCACTTGTCATCATCATCATCCCTTAATTTCCCACCGTTGAATGTAGGCCTCTCGTCGTGTACGCCTCACTTGAAAGCCAGTCCCATTCTACGTGTGTTCGCCCATCTTCGACCACACCGACACTCAACATCAGTGAATGAACTGTGAACATGAACTGTAGTCAAACACCAAACCTGTGAACCTTAAAACGTAACTTTATTTCGTTTTGACAGCCCCGTTGGCTCATTGGTAGTATATCTGCCTTGAGAGCTGTAGGGCGTGGGATCGATTCCCACTCAGGGCAAATATTTTGTGAATAAACAAATGTGTGTTCGGTGTCTGGGTGTATTGTATGTATTTACTTACGTCAAAAAACAAAAAGTATTTATGTATTCTATCAGTTATCTGACTTCCATCACACAAGCTCAGTTCCATGCTTAGTTCGGGGTCAGATGGCGCTGTTGTGTATAGTCCGATATTTATTTATTATTTTCAGTTTTAAATGAAACCAAAACGTAATAAAAGTTTCCGAACATCCGAACCAGCTCGAAGAAAGAATGATATGATATAAATAAAAAGATATATTTCTTTTTACTATCGTTAATTATAAAAGGGCGTATATAAATAAAAAACACGCGCCCATTGAGGCGGACTGGCGAGGCGATCACTGCGCCGCGCCTTGTCGTTACAAGTAAATGCACTTATCTCACCGGGATGTGAAAAACTGTTCTTAACCCGATGTCGTCCTCGGTTAGTTGCGCCAACACAATACATCTGACTATACCCGAGTCAATGCTCCAGAGGTTACGTTTCGACAGGATTTGGAGACCCGACAAATAAAAAAGCCATACAATTCAGAATGAGTCAAACACAAAAACAATAAGAAATCTTAGCTTTTTTTACTGTCGTCCTCTTGCGAGTCAAATAGCGGTTCTGCTTAGAACTTATTCAAGTCTTTTTTTTATTGTTTACAGGTTAGGTGTTTGAGCATTGCTCATCTGATGTTAAGTGACGGTGTAGCGTCGAAGTAGCGGGATACACTGTTAGGTGTTAGACTTTCAATTTGTTGGTGGGTTAGAGTGAAAGCTAGCTGAGTACTTGAAAGTACCTTACCACCATACTCTGGTTTCCTTTACCAGCTCATTGTTGGGATTTGAACTCACACCTTTCGGCGTCTGAACCGACGGTGCTAACCACTGAGCTACCGCTAAAAGTTCCTTTACTTCACTTTTTAACTGTACTACAACTTTGTTTTATTACCAATCAGTCTTTTGAAAACTTGAGAACTGGTATGAAGCGCGAACGTGCTATGGCGAAGGAAAAAAATAGATCTAATGTATCATCAAAACTTGCGAGTAATATATTCTGCCCGTCAGCGGTAAAGAGATAAAAATAAACAGAAGGCTTTTGGAACAAATAAATTGTCCATCCAAGAACGAATGTCAATAAATTGAAAATGTAACTCGTAAAAACATATCATCGATTATTGTAAACAGCTGGCGGGCATTTATGCAAAACGGATGGCCTTATTGGAGCAATTCAACAGCGGTAGCGAAAACAAGAATTTTAATTGAAACTTACAGATCGGACCCTCAAAAGCGGGTTAGGTATTGTTGAATACCCATTCAACACACATGTAACCAGTTTCTGAGAATCAATAGGAACTAACGTATAAAAACATTATATCAAAACACTCGCTTAAAACTTAGCAATTTGCATAAATTTTGGAGTTCCTCTCGACAATGGCCTTATTAAAATCTTGAAGGAAACTTTAATTTGCGATGACAGCAACATCATTAATCTTATTAAACTCAACCTTCTAACTTCCGTTACAACAAAAGCACGAGAAAAATCTCGGAAGTAAATATTTCGACAAGAGTATGCGCTAATTTTCGTTTGAAAATCTTTTTTTATTTTTAACCGACTCAAAGGGAGGAAGTTTTCAATTCGACTGTCAATGTCTTACGCGATAATTACGCCAATTATGATTGATTTTTTTTGTTTCGTAGATCATACTTCAGAGGTGGTCCCATATAAATTTTACCCAAATCAATTAAACGTTTAAATTTTTTTTAAAATCAACAAAATTCTAAAAGTTTAGGTATATATACCTACATCAATGATATTTTCGTTTACTCCGAAACCTCGCTGTTTTATTGGAGCAGTGCGTTTTGTCATGGAGTCGGTTTTTTTTTAAATTGTAAATGTGTATGAATTGTGAATGTGTTTGTGTATGTGTGTGTGGGCGTGTGTGTGTGTGTTATTTTATTAATAAATTTGTTTAACGTCGCAATACGGAGATTGTTTAAGATCCTTTGCACTCGATCTGTAGTTAATTCTGTGAGCTCAATTGACTGTGGCACTTAACCTATTCCGTAGCATTTGTGAGTAAATCATTCTAACGGTAGATCTCTCTAACTAAACCATGAGTCGAACATTCGTGTTAGCAGTTATCGATTCGTTTTCATCTTGCTTTTTTGCATTCTGTTTAACAAATAGAGGCCTTATTGGGTCGGTAGGCAGATCCTAATTAAAAGTATATTCAGTCGCTGTCGTATATTACGCAGATGAAGCCCTCTGGCGGTTATTCACTGTGCCTGACCAGTGACCACCTCCCAGTCGTTTAGGGGTTTTATTGCTCTACAACATAGCGGTTAAGAAAATAGCTGTCTTTTTTTTATGGTTGGTGTTTGACCACAGCTCACCTAGCCCGGAATAGAACTGGCTTTCAAGCGAGGCTGCCGGAACACACCGTTACAAAGGAGCAACTTTTGCAAAGAATACATTTTGCGAAAGGGACATTTTGCGAAGTGGTTATCTTGCGAAAGGAACATTGTACGAAATGTACATTTAACTACCAGGGGATATTTTGCAAAGGGGAGATTCTGCGACGAAGGCTTGTTACTGCACTGTTTACAATGGAAACCAACAGGACCCTGTAACTAACCCTAGCTGAGTCATAGTTAAGCTTAAGTATATTAATATAAAAATGCAAGACGACTTTTTCTAAAATTACCATCCGAATTGGCCACGCGAGCGGAATCGCGGGTAAAAGTTATAACTATGATGAGCAAAGTACTACGGGAACCAGATGAATGGTAAACGCTTAAAAACTTTCTTTTTTTTTGTACATTACACTCAGACATAAAAAAACATATGATTGCCACTTAATGTTAGTCCTCAGTGGGAATCGAACCCACGCTCACAGCTCATGAAGCAGAGCTGCCAAATCCGCGAACATGACAGTCAAAGCTGACCGTGCTGTAGTATAACTTGGTGTAACGTGAATCATCCTTAATGTTCAATAAATAAGTCTGAAACTAGTTCGTAGAGACCAACGAGTAATTTTTTTTCATATCTAAAATTATACCGTAGTCATATTTACAATTCATTTGAATGATTTTATTTATTTTCATATTTTGTAGTTTTGACGGGAACTGCGAAAAATCATCTCAATTACATTATTTTCCATTCCAATCTTGTGTGTTTTCGAGTGCTCATTTTAAAAATAGTAGTGTTTTATTCATAAAGTGGCGAATTGTTCGCACGAGTGTAGGTAAGTGATTTGACGCGGTGATACGTGTCTCTCCGCGTTGTTTCCGAAACTTCGTAGAAGCAATGTAGCGTTTTGTTTGTAGTCATGATAGCTCAGTGGTTAGCGCGGTCGGTTCACACGCCGAAGGGCGTGAGTTCGCCCAACAATGAGCTTGAGCTGCCGGTGAAGGAAACCATCATGAGGAAATCGTTGGGTGTTTTCTAGTAGGAACTCGGTAATACTACCAACAAGTTGAAAATCTGCCGATACGCACCTAACGGTGTATTCCGGCAGCCTCACTTGAGAGCCTGGTCTATTCTAGGCTGGGTGTGCTTTACCATCTTCGACCACACCATCAGTTAACATCGGGTGAGATATGGAAAAAAGCTTCCAGTAAAGTCACCTCTACTATAACATGGCCCATGATTTAAAATGAGACTTTGATTAAGAATTATTTACTTGATTTTAGAATGAGATGCTTGACACTGGCAGAAAGCACAAAGTGCGATGCCAAGATCAAGAATAAAAATCATATTTCGATAGGTTTCTTGTTGGAAAAGGTGCTCGTCCGTATTATATAGGTCGAGATAATCTACACGCTTCCTAACCACTAACAAGAAACAGAACCTGCTCTAATCACTTAATAATCAGAAGCCAATTAAATAACAAATTACAAATAAAATTAAAATCCGTAAGATAATTACAGACAATATCGAATTGAATGTTTGATCAAGTCGTAATTAGAAACAATTGTAAATACAAAAAACTTTAAGCGAGAAAGCGAGAAGTAGCTGGGATTCGATTCTTATTTATGCCGACCGGCCCACCTCGTCCACACTAAAATTGATCTTATCTTTAGTATTTTAATAGGTTCCCGAAGCGGCACCTCCGCTGACCAGTACAGTAATTGTATAAAGTATCACTGGAGATTTAAATTCAATATTCTCAAACGGCGTCTGTGCTCCTTTAACGTAGTTATACTTGAAGGTACTATATACTTATCAAACTGACTTTAGATACGAATATCATAAAGCCGTTTTAGTTCTCTTTCAATGCTTATTCTTCGAGCTGGTCTTGAATAGGCTTAGACCAGTATACGACGAGTACTTTAAAAGGATCTGTAGAACTGGGCTAGTTATAAATAAATATCGTTGGACATTACACACAGCGCCATGGGACCCCAAACTAAGCAGAGCTTGTACTATAGAAGTCAGATAACTGATAGAATACTTAAATACTTTTTTAAAATAAATACAGACCACCCAGACACAGAACAAACATTTGTTTATAGGTATATCACAAAATACTTGTCCTGGGTGGGAATCGAACCCACGCCCTTCGGCTCTTGGAGCAGACATACTGTGTGGTTTTTTTGCATCGATCTAGGCATGATTTTGTCCACGATTTCACCCGATGGAAAGGCACGATGTGGCCGAAGATTTCAATTCAATTTATTGCATATATTATGTTACAAAGAAGTACTCACCCAATTAATTTCTAATTTATTTTAAAAACAGAAAAAAGAAGTAAGTGTATAAAGAAAAGCATCAATTTGGGGTTTCCTTCGCAGCTGTACTGGGTAATTCTGTGTTACAGCTGATGGAATACTCTTGCCTAGGAAATACCAATTCCACACATCAGCAGTTCTTACAAGGAAGGTGGTCTGAAACGCTCAGTGCGTTTAAAGGGAATTTCCACTAAAAGTCACCACGGAATCATATCTATAGAAGTTATTGTTTTAGTTTCGCAAACTTCATTGATTCATACTTTTCCTGAGTTGCGGTCGAGGGTTCACGAGATTCTACACGAGCATTTTGAGAAGGATAGTATCGCGCTGGGTACTACAACCTACCGATCTGCAGCAGCAGGTCGGAGTGGAATGGTGTCGTAACATACATTCAAAATGTGATGCAGGCTCGTCTCAACATATTTACGACATTATTATAGGTGAAGGTTAATGGACTTATCAATATGATCCAGAAATGAAGCACCAGTCGATGGTTTGGGTATCAAAACGCACCAACGCCTACCAAAGTGAATTGAGCAAGCGCAAGGAACATTTTGATCGCTAGTTTTATTATTTAACTGGATAATTGGTGTCAATTTCTTTACGACATCAAAGTAGCGTAAATGCTGAAACCAAATGCTTGACAGAAGTGTTAATTGCTGTGAGCAACAATCCATCGAACATCGGGCTTCGCGCGCTTTTTAAAACGACAACGCGCCCGCGCACTCTGCGCTCAAAACGAGGGGCTTCCTGGATACCACACCGGCTCAAATTTTTGGGTCACCCTCCTTACAGGCCTGATTTAGCACCATTTTATTAACCCCTTAAATAAAATATAACTCAGAGGAATACAGTTCTCATCGCTGAAAGATGCGTTAACAGTTTTCAGGAAGACTGTACAAGAGATAACTAACGGGAGACTGTAAAAAGTCTTTCTAAATTTGGTTTAGAGCTTAGACGCATGAAACTTTGTGTCTGTACAGACGCTGGCATAGAGTTCTTTAAAAAGATTTAATTAAAAAAGGTTTATCTATCGAAGTTATTGTTTTAGTTTCGCAAAACTTTCAGAGTGCCCCACGTATAAAATCTATCACTTTATTTTTGTTTACTTCATTGATTGATACTTTTCCTGAGTTGCGCTCGAGGGTTTTGCAGAAACACAGTTGTTAAAGGTTGAAACGAATGTAATTGTGACATATGAGCTTACTGTTTGTAATGTATTCGCTACAACAATTCGGTTACATTTATATCGTGACAAAATAGAACATAACAAGAATACTCGTGTTATTGTATAACGTTAACGAACGTTAACAACTGAAGAAGTGAAGTTCTGGCGTATGTACAAAAAATGGTTGCTTTTGGGATTGGAAAATAATGTATAATGTTTTTAGAGTTAATTTATGTATGTATGTGAGTTTGTTTATTCCACCATACCTTTTACATTCCTGAACAGATTTGGTTTTTTTTTTAAAGTAATGAGACAATACGCTCTTCTGATGTTAAGAGATAACGCATGCCCATGACCATTGCAGCAATACACAGAACTTTGATTAGAAAAACAAAGTCCGGGCATCGCTGCTTTGGCGCTCATTAATTTGAGACTAAACGATGGTTAGTCTCAACAGTCCAGTAATTTCGTTAGCTGCAGTAATGGTGGATGTATGGGGTATCGTTAGAATCTTTACACCATCACGACTGACGGTATTTAAGTTTTTGAATTTTGATTAAAAAACTTGATTGTCCTGGTGGGAATCGACCACACGCCCTACAGCTCTAAAAGCAGATATACTACCAATGATCTATATGTCTAGTATATGTAGGTATGGTCACCATCGAAATTATAGTTGCTCCCGATTTTATATTCTACACCCAATATTCCAAAAACTTGACCTAACGGTAAAGCATCTGCCTTCATTGTACGAACCGCTAAACAATGAAATTTGCTGCCCGAGTGGGTGTTTCCTTATAGATACAATCTGGGTGTTTTCAAGTCGCGAGTGAATCGGTTTCTTCTAGGCGAGCGTGCTCCACCGTAGAACGCATTATCGCATAACATCATGCGAGTTGGCTGTCAAACGCAAACCTATTTGTATTTTTTTTTAATGCATGTATTTAAGGCTTAGTTAAGGTACTGCTAGCGTTTACTCACAGTGCGTTTGCCCTCACCTTGTGATAAAGCTTAAATCAACACACGAAGTAATTACAATCGAGCCACACTTCATCACTGATGCGAAATGTGAATAACTATAGCCCGCCTCCGGTTCCGCGCTGCCTGTGCGCTGGGGAGGTGGATATCTCTCGGTTTCAATCGCAACAGATAATTGGAAGGGACCAGGATTAATAGATTCGACATAACGTGCGCCCCATAAGGAATACAATTCGGTTAGATTTGACGAATTAACGTAGCGAGTTGATTATTTGAACCTTTCTTGGTTATTGCTACTGCCCGGTTAGAAAGTTTTTTGGTAGTACGTTTCTGAGCTGTAGAGTTTGTGTCCGATTCCCAATGAGGTGATGGTTTCTTCTATTACTGGGGATCCGAATCTTTCAAGTTTTAGATTAGAGAGTTCGAAAAAAGTAATTGGTTATTTTAAAAACGATTTAGTTTAACAACTAGTTGTACAGTTTGTCGACTAGTTTGGCATTCATGTAGAAGAGATGTTGGCAACACGTGAACGGAAAATTTTTGTTACTCGATGGCTGAAATAAGGCATTGACATAATATTAAACCAGATAAATTATATTAACTCATGCATTTTCATATATAATTACTTGTTTCCGTGTTCATACAGTGTAAATCAATTCCCATATAAAGATTCAGCTAAGTTTTTATTCAAAAAGCAGCTTTAATTATATAATTTTAGAGTGTGTTTCATACACGCATGTAAACCGTCTAAATAGATTAAACGAGTTTAAATTTTATTATATCCTATCACGAAGTCAAATCTTTGTAAAAGTAGCTGCGAAACCCTGTTACGAAACGTCCTTAACAAACTTTGTAGAAAAATAACCATGGTATTTTTATAGGATTCTAATCATTAACATTTTAAATGTTCGCCAATATCCAACACCGACTAGTATAATAAAAAAAATCGTTAATGTGCCAAGAAATTTCAAATCACCATCTTTTAATTTGAATTAATTAAAAGTTTCTCGTTAAAAAGAGTAATTTCAGCTCAAGGGCTGAACAAAATGAACTTCTTTTGTATTTCATCCTTTATGGAGAAGTTTTTCAGTAAAACAACGCTCAATCTGCAACAAGATATAAAAGTTTCACAATAACGTATACGCCTGAAGCAAGGAGATCATCAAAGACGAGATAAAACCTCTTTCCAAACTTACTTAGAGTATTTAAAAGAAATAAAGGGTTACATTTAAAAAAAAATATTTTTGTGTACGCTTTTGTGTGGTTAAAATTGAATTTTAGCGCGTTATACTTAGGTATACATATTCAGTGTTGAATTATTATTAAAAAGAGCTACGTTACCGAACCACTAATCCGTGTATGGTGCCTTCGCGAAACTCTACATAAGTATGAAGATACACGAGTAGTTACGTGCGTACTATAATTATACGTGTGTACGTCTTACAAAGCGCTGTATAGCACTTCAGGTTAATGCAGAAACAGTGTCTATACAAATATATTCGCGTAATGAGAGCTTAACACGGTGCTTGAATTTGGTACTGCCGTGGGCGAGCGGCGGCATGCTCGCACCTACCACGCTGTAAGCGGCCTTTCCCAATTAGCCTTAAAATAATGAACATGTTTTATATTTCCACCCGAGTGCGGCATGTACTTATCCCGTATGCCCCGGGAGGTCATGCGGTTGTGACCCTTGTGTTGTACACAGAAGTATTTTCAAGTAGCTAATATAATTATAAAGGGAAATGTTGCCAGGGTTTTGGGTATAATGGCATCGAGTGTGGTAAGTTTTTGTGGGTAAAATGATCCCTATGATATTGTACTTCAAAGGCTCCTATAGCGTGTTTTACTGCGTCGGTCGGTGTGACCTTATTGTTGCTAATGTGAATCTACATCGTTATTATCAAAAAGTTTTGATTCGTGACACAGACATTGAAAAAGGTCCAATTATTGTGTTTAATGGCATAGATTGGATATAATTAGATTTTTTTACACGCATATATATTTTTAATATCAGATATATCGACATATCCCATTTAAAGCGTAGGTATACCTATTTTGTCTATGAACTGACTTTATGTGCGTTTTTTTTTGGTTTTCATTGTTTGAACTTTTATTTGAACACATTTTGATAAAAGAAGATTATATCGAAGTTGAACACGCAAACTTATAAAAAACTTGTTTTCTCTGTAATTTTAAGCATGTTTTTTCGCGAACTAAAATGTGGAATTCGGAGCGCTTTGTGCTAGCGCTATATACGTCAAGAAGATTTACCATGAATATAATAGATGGCGCTTTGCTAGCGTTTCTCTAAGCATCTATTAACATTAAAAGCAGGGTGGAATTATGTTCTTGGAGTTTTTGTTCTGGTCGGATTTGTGACATAAGGTTATTGTTTTTTTTTCTTCAATTATTCATCTAACTTTGTTGTTTTTTTAATAAATATAAACTCTTTATTATGCACACCAGAAATAGTAAAAAGAACAGAAAACAAAATAATCTTATAAGCTTGTGCCATAATGGCAGCCTTATCGTTAAACCGATCTCTTCCAAACAACCAAGATTGATAAACACGTTACTGATTAAGAAGAGACGGGAGATGTTTTTTGTTATTATTGTATTTACGCAAATAAAGTGTTGTTTATAGTCTATAAAAAAATGACTAAATAGAATTAAATAAAATCGCATTTCGCATATATCCGTTTAGTTATTTTAAGCTACGGAACGGATTTTGATACAATGTTGACTATCATTTAGATATGTTCTTACGGAAGGTTTGTATGTTCGTGCGTAGCTGGGTTGTGTGGCTAGTATCTTATAAAGACGGATAAACAAACAACCTTGTGTAAATGCTCAAGGCTTTGAAGCCGAGCGTTGAGCAAAGTGGCGTTTTCTAATTAGGTTCACGGCGTGCTTTTCCATTCCCTATTCTATTTGATTCTAGAGTCAATTGATACGTTTCTATTTTATTTAAGAGATATAACTCTGGGCAGGGTATCATTGTTTTTTTACCCCAATATACACTCATTTATTTAAACTAAATAAAATACCTACAATAAAAATAAAAGAAAATGAGTACCTAACAATCTTGCTGCATGACCGCTTTCAATTTTATTCTTAAGACTTGATAACGACACCTAGAACAACGAAATATTGTCATATTGATGACATCTTTAGAAAAACGAAACAAATTTATTCCAACTTTTAACAATCTATTTAATTCAATTTAGATAGAAATTATTTTAACAATCACAATTATAAAAATGGATGCACAAATTTCGCCACGAGAACAAACGTGTTGCCGCTATCATATTTCTGAAACATTTAACCACGTCCCGTTCGATCTACAAATAACGCGACCACTCAAAGAATTAACTAAGCTTGAATAAATAATCAATTTAGTCGCGGCAGCGCGGTTTCTGATCGATTGCCACAATGCTGGCTGGATGATATACTTGCCTAGCTGGCCGATAAATATCCCGAGACAAATGTTTCGAGCGTCTCCAGAGAGCTGCGGTGACACTTAATTTAAGAGCTTCAATTGTACAGAAATAACCAAAACATGGTAAAGATCTTTGGAAAACAAATCGTATATCGGTCGGTCGTCGACAATCGTGATTGACTGCGCAAGTGAACGTCTCTAATATAAACAAATTAATAGGGAGACAGCCAGTGCGGCGCGGTAGGGGCTTCGCTTAACTCACATGTAAAGGGCACATGAAGAACTGTTCTCGGTTGTCATTAATGCATTTAGTAAAAATATTACACGCTCCAGTTGTAAATCACGCCTGAATACCGGAGATTTCTCCTTTTTATTAAATAATACATTTCCTGTCTAGCTGTGACATTTTCATTATAGACGACAGTATTAAGGAAACATAATTCTTTTGAATTAATTTTATGAGACATGTATCATAATACGGCTTTTTTGTTCATATTAAACTAAAAATCGGGAATATCAATAAGCAGATTACGCGTAGGATGCACGAATTGTCTAATGACGTAAAATCCTACTTAATAACATTATCTGGGGCCATTAACAAATTAACATATGTCGATCACATCCAAAAAGGCGTCTTATCAAAACGAGATTTTTTTATGAGACATGTATCATAATACGGTTTTTTATACAAAGTAAACTAAAAATTAGGAATGTCAATAGGCAGATTACGCGCAAGATGAACGAGAACTATCTATTGACGTAAAATCGTACTTAATAACATTATCTGGGACCATTAACAACATAACATTTGTTGATCACATCCAAAAAGGCGTCTTATCAAAACGAGAATGTTTATAAGATATGTATCATAATACGGTTTATTTGTTGATATTATACAAAAAATTGGGAATATCAATAGACAGATTACGCATAGGATGAACGAGAATTATCAATTGACGTAAAATCCTACTTATCTGGGACCATTAACAACATAACATTTGTTGATCACATCCAAAAAGGCGTCTTATCAAAACGAGAATGTTTATAAGATATGTATCATAATATGGTTTATTTGTTGATATTATACTAAAAATTGGGAATATCAATAGACAGATTACGCATAGGATGAACGAGAATTATCAATTGACGTAAAATCCTACTTATCTGGGACCATTAACAACATAACATGTGTTGATCACATCCAAAAGGGCGTCTTATCAAAACGGGAGCAATTTTAAGAATGACTTGGCCTATAAATAAAAGCGTCGTTACATTAATTATGAGCTTAATTATGTAAAATCCCTTTGATTTACAAGCCGCTCATTGCCGCCGCAAACGAATTGTAGTGGCTTAACGGAGCACCTCGGGCTTTGCCTACCGCCTCCCGGTTATAATTATTTTTGTCGTAAGACAGCGCACGAGATACTTGTTTAGATCGAGATGAAAGTAAATTGAGACAAGTTGACGCCCGCACCATTTCCATGGATTAGCCGATTAGATCTGCTTTAGTATTAAACAAGGGCTTCCTTGCAGCAATAACTTTGGCTGAATTTATACACGTAGCCATGAAGGTTTATACGTACTTAGTGGGAAATTTATTCGCTTAGACTTCTACAGTTTATTCATTCTAATTTATGTTGAAATTATTGGGGGTTCAAATTAGATCACGAATATTTTTTTGCATTTAGTACACTTACGCTACAGTTCACAAAACTTCAGAGGAGACTGTTTGCGCGTGGTTATGTTTGAAAATGTTTTTTTTTTTTAATAAATTAATATCGTAGGATTCTTAACACACAGCGCCATGTACCCCCAAACTAAGCAAAGTTTGTACTATGGAAGTCAGATAACTGATAGAATACTTAAAAACTTTTTTTTGTAAATACAGAACACCCAGACATAGAACAACAAAGTTTGTCCTGGGTAGGAATGGCACCCACGCTCTTCGGCGTGTAAACCGACCGCGCTAATCACTGAGCTATAATCGCTACAAACGACTAAATCTACTAAAGTACTCGTATTATTGAATCGATATTGAGAACGATGTCGGTAACCGATAGGGATGGATCGATGGTTTAACCGACAAATTCAGTTCTTTTATTAGCGTCGTTTACGAATAAATAAAATAATGTTTGGTGAATGGATAAGGGAAGCGGCGGTTGTTCGCGAATCGCCGAGAGCGAGCGGGGAGCGCGGCTTGTACGCCGGCGGCGATCCGACAAACATGCTATATACTCCCGCCGCCTCGTCTCGCCTCGTTCCAACAAAGGCGACGCTTCACCATAACGCACGCTCCTCATACCTACTCGAACCAACTTCACAAAATGTTACACTTCACTTCAAGGGTACAAAGGCGGTAATGTATTTTAACTAGTTTTTATTTGTAGCCATAATAAAAACATCGCAATTATAAAGGCATACTGCAAAGCTTATACTTTTATTATTTATTTCTTAAACAACAGAGTATTAGGTACAATTTACAATTACAATAAACACAAGTAAGTATTACAATCAATAGGTGCATATCCAACTCAATACCTATTTCAATTTAAGCTGTCCGGTTGGCTCATTCGGTAGAACATACTTGGTGGTAGATTTCCTTAGCAGGAGGTCGTCTAGGTAGGTACCACCGCAATACCAGATATTCTGCCGCCAAGCAGTAGTGTGTAAACATTACTGTGTTCCGGTTTGAAGGGTACTGCTGCTAGCGAAATTACAGAGCTTTTGAGACTTACCATGGAATGTCTCAAAGTAATGAGCGCCAAAGCAGCGACGCCCTGGGCTTTGTTTTACTACTCAAAGTTCTGTGTATCGCTGCAATGGTCATGGACAGACGTAATCTCTTACCATCAGGAGCTCGTCGCATTACTATTACATCAAAAATAAATCTGTTTCAAGAGTTGTAGGGCGTGGGTTCGATTCACACCCAGTACTAACATTTATGCAACGGAAAATGTTTTTTTTTTTTTAATGTAAAAGTAATGAGACGAACGATGCGCTCTCCTGATGGTAACAGATAACGCATGTCCATGACCATTGCAGCGATACATAGAACTTTGAGTAACAAAACAAAGTCCAGGGCATCGCTGCTTTGGCGCTCATTACTTCGAGACTTTCGATGGTTAGTCTCAACAGCCGAGTAGTTTCGCTAGCTGCAGTACCCTTCAAACCGGAACACAGTAACGTTTACACTACTGCTTGGCGGCAGAATATCTGGTACTGCGGTGGTACCTACCTAGACCTCCTGCTAAGGAAATCTACCACCAAGTATAATAGTTTGCTCTGTGTCTGGGTGTTCTGTATGTATTATAAGTATATACCTTTTTGCAGACAGCCATACAGGCACCATTTTAAAAATATGTCAATGTTTTAGTAATAGATGCGTCTTTGTTTTTAAAGATATTTTATATTTTTAAGATTTTGCATGGTGGTAGGGTACTTTAGTACTCGGCTGGCTAGCTACCACCCTCAAGTTGAAAATCTGCCGCCAAGCACCTAACGGTGTGTTCCGGCAGCCTCATCTGAGAGCCAGTTGCATTCCAGGCTAGGTGTGCTTTACCATCTTCGACCACACCTTCATTTAACAACAGGTAGGCTATGGTCAAACACCAAGCCTGTCAACCATAAAAAAAAAGAACTTCGTAGAAAGAGTTGGATTTAGTTTTTTTAACTTTATGGTTCATGTAAGAAAAACTTCTAAAATCAAAGTTTGTCACGCACGAATATTAATAGCCGATATATTTTGTTCCGCCAAATGAGACCCTAATCATTAGACTGATTGCAGTAAAACACGTGCTAGAAACGTTGGAATATAAGGTCTTAAAAACAAATGCTGCTTCAAACCGATAATCACACTAATGTCATAAAAGTGATAGCTTGTACGTAAGTACACTTCTACATGGCATATTAGCTCAGCGAATTTAGATGAAATTTGGAAAGCGGATAGCTTATACCGTGGATTAAGACGCTCCCAGTAAAGGGTGCGAGCGTGTTTTAGAATCTCACTTGAATATTTAACGTAGCAATACAGTGTTGCATTTAACCCTCATGGAGAAACAATATAGCCACGCCGACGTTGTGACGTGTCCGGTAAAACGTGGGGAACGCAGCGGTGCGCACCTAGTTAATCGATGTCCTAATAAAGGCCCACGTTTAGCCAAATTTTCATTTGCATCATTTTCAGCCAGTAATTAACTATCGAGACTGTATGGTACTGTGCTTTGAGGTTCGGCCCGTGTTACAATGATAACATGTTTGGTTATAATAAATTTTGTTTAGTGTAAATTAATGTGGAATACTGTCTATACGCGATATCGGCTGTTTCGTTTGGAAAACAAACGAATTTCAAACTGCACAGCACTATATCTCATCCACACACGAACCATACGAATATTCATTGAATCTAAACAATCGAATGGCAGGCCCCTGGCGTACAATCGACAGTCCTAGCTTGCCTCGACTGCAGGCTCTATTTCTGCCTAGTGTTTAGAAACAATAGCTCTGTACTGCAATTAGTTTATCCGATAGATGGTGGTCGAACGAGTCGTAAATCTACGCTCTTGCCGCCAGTGGGTTCTGTATGTAGTTGTGGCGCCGCATGTAGATTCAGCTTGGTTAATTAATGTGCCATGGTAAAGTGCGAGGTCGCTCCCTCGCATCCCACTCGGGTTCCCTAAATTGCGCACCCATCTCCCCCATGTACAATAGCTCCAATTTCGGCAAATTAAAATGCGAAACCCGAAAGAGATGGGCCTTTAATGTATGAATATTTGGCTCTTTCCCCCTAATACGGTGAAAGTGTTAGTTATTTTTAGAAATTTGATTTATTACTTATTGTACCTATGTACACATATTTGATCTGTTAGGTCGTTTGGTTAATAGCTTTGTTTTATTTTCTGCGTTTGTGGTGTCGAGCGTCGGTCGTCCAGCCGATGGATGTGTCGACGATATTGTCACCGTCGGGGGTCGAACCAGATTGGCACAGGACCGAGGCAGATGGCATGTAAAGAGAGAGGCCTATACCCAGCAGTGGGATAAAGAAGGCTGTGGATGATGATGATGATGGTGTAGCTTTAATTTCCACCAATTTCATGACAAACGTTTCATATGAACTCGTGTGCATTATAAGTATTTACAAATGTCTGGCTGTAAGCTTGGAATGTACTTTATTCAGAGGTTCATTGCTCACATAATTATAAACATCTTTTAATATAACAACACTGAAATTCTAAAAAAAAACTATAGAAAAAAAATATACATAGCTATTAGTTTACACTAATTATGAGGAGGAAATATTTGATTTTTTATGTTTGTTTGTAATGAATAGGCTCCAAAACTACTGGACCGATCTGAATAATTGTTTCATCATTAGAATGCTACATTATCACTGAGTGACATAGACTATATTTGTATTGTTGATCGATTTTTGTTTTCCTGTGCGAAGCCAGGATGGCCCGCTAGTATTTTATATCATATTGTCTATTCCCCAAAGTACAAGCTTTGTTTAATTTAGCACTGTGTGAAATGTTGTCCAATATTTGTTTACATAGGTACCTACTACGTGACCCGGTGAACTTTGTATCACTTAAAAATGATTTGAAACGAAAAAACGATTTTAAATGCAATAGATTTTATACAACCGCACGGAATGAAGAACAGATAATGAATGACGCAACTGTCAAGAGATAGGTCGGCTACCAGCGCCATCTAATGAAAATAATCCGAACCGAAAATTTCGATTATTAATATAATTATGTTTTCCTAATTTTCTTTTTTCGACAGGAGTACAAAACGGTCGTAACATTTTCAAGTTTTTGCTAAACTAACGAACGGCAATTGATTTCTATGTACACTCAGATAGATTCTACGCGATTTAGAGCTTTTCAACGGTTACGGATACTCTCTTACAAGGGGAAAATAAGCGAGCGAAATATTTCCAACGTGTATAAAGTGGTTTCATTTGTCACAACCGCAGTGTTGAAGTACAAGCTAACAACGGCTCTACGCAAGTGTTAACATATTTAAACTGGGATCTCGAATGTTAGACCACACTATAATGGATACATACTAGTATAAATATGAATAGTTTTACTAACTTTAGAACTATGGTAATACAATACAACACGCTAACATAATAAATCCGTCTGATTTAAGTTGCTTGCCAATTTAATACTCGTTTTAGTGCTGGGTTTTGACTTTTATTTATACAATAATTTTACCCGCGGTTTCGCTCGCCTGGGCAATTCGAAATGGTCATTTTAGTAACAGTCGACTTGTTTTTTTATAAGTCTTTGTTCTGTGACCGTGTTGTTTTGTAGTAATAATGCTTTCTGTTCCTATTTCTCCCGAGTTTTGAGTCGCGCGCCCCAAACAACGCACTGTGACATATAAAGCAACACGAATTGCAAAATCTGTTTTCGTCTGACGCTAATAGCAAGCGGCGTGCATTATTAACAGTGCTGATTTTTTTATCATAACTCACGTACAAAGCTTATTATTGAGAAAAAAATAATGGTATAAAATAAAATGTCTTGTTTTTGGCGTGAACAGTAGAATACTCTTATGTTGAATTTTGATACAATAACATGCATGATTTAACATGCGATTTAATTAGCTGGTATTACAGTGTGAAGATAAGTTCTTGCGCAAGTTATGATTAAACTATTCTCGAGATTAGATTTTTATTATTTTTAGACTTGCGTTTGACGAAATCGCCCGATGTTAAGCGATGATGCGGTCTTCGCAGCTTGCCTAGAATAACCCAATTCACTCGCGACTTAAAGGTATAGACTGTATCTATTGGGGAACACCCACTCGGGCAGCAAATTCCAATGTTAGTTTAATTTATCTAGCGCTTCGTACGAAGAAGGTGGAATCAAACCGCTTATTTCGAGTTTCTGGAATATTAACCATAAATCGGTGTCGCTCTTTAGTGCTCCTGGTAGTCCGATAGTAGAATGGGCAGGGTGGCAGGTCATGCAGATCTGAAGCGCACTTTCCAAATTTCATGGTATTACAAACAGTATTATTAATTTAACTTATAATTTTTAATATAATCGTCAAACAGCTTGTAAAGCTTAACCAATTATGTAAGTATTTTTGTTATTTCTAGAATAGAATATGTTTTTTTTTTTTATTTGTTCAAAATCATAAAACAAGTAGGTATACTAAAATAACAAAACAAAAACACGGAGAAACACAAAATAAAATATTATACATATAATATGATATATCGGTACGCCCTGGACCCCACACTAGGGGGACCTGTGTGGTCACCCTAGTGTGGGATTCAGGCTCTTCCTTTTAATAAACATTTACAAAGGTAGGTACAGAAATATACCAACCTAGAATCAACACAAGAAATGTACTAATACTGCGTAATACTTAATTATACATAAGTAAAGAAATTTTCCGATAAAATAATATATGTACCCCCTAGCAAGACACGTACGCTTAAATTTATCAAGTCAACTGCCGAGCGCCGCAGATCTTCGAGAGATGTTCGCTACGGATTGACGAATTGTTGGGAGGTCTCGCTGACTTCATTATCCCTTTCATGCTGAATTTCAATTAGCATGCTTTCGTGTTTTGCAATAACAATCCGAACCCCGTTTCCAAATATAACGTGCGTCAATGGGCGTGTCCCGTTCTCCTTTATTTAACTAACTCGACCTTTGAATTGAACAGACAGCAGTTTATTTAAAAGTAATTTACTGTTCAGACTAACCATCGAGAGTTTCAAAGTAATGATCACCAATGCAGCGATGTCCTAGACTTAGTTTTGCAACTCAAAGTTCTGTGTATCGCTGTAATTGTCATGGACAGCCGTTATCTCTTACCATCAGGAGAGCGACTCGTTCGCCCAATTAGTATTATATAAATAAAAAAATATATTTATTCGCTCGAGTAACGCTAAGATGTTTCGGAGTATTTTCAAAATACATATGTACCTACCTCCTTCTAATTTGTTAGATTTATTTTTTTAATGATTGAACGAATGATGCACACTAATGTCATCAGACAAATTGATGTTCTAAGCAAACGAGTAACGAAGTAATTCGCCAAAGAACCGAAGTAATCGACATACCTATCTCAGCATATTAGTATAGATACTAAAGTAGCAGTGAGCTGGATAAACTGGACATATCTGTCATAAAACTGATAACCGTTGGGGAACACGTGTTCTAGTGTGGAGACTGCGTATAGGCAGATGTAACGTAGGACGCCCTGAGACTAGATGGAGTGACGATATACATAAAGCAAAAAGTGAAAGATCGGGCGTGGATGGCGTGCATTAAGAGAGGCCTATACCATCATATGTAGGTACCTACCATATATATCATGATGATAAAGAAGCATATGTGTAGCGATAAGTTTTGCTATCGATTCAAATGTTGAATATTGTCATCACAATAAATGGGAATATATTAAGATCCTATGAAACAATTAGCAATGATTTTAAACATCAATTTGTTTAGTTGTACAGCATGAACATTTTAATGAATTAAAACAAAACTTTGGATCACAAAAAAAAACTCTAGAACATTTAATCAGACTCAACCTCAGCCAACACCTAATGGCGCCAGAACCAAATTACTAAGCGGCACGAATACTAACCTGTCTCCTTTCAAATTTGATTGCGCTCAACATCACATGCCCATGAACTCTATAATGAAACGTTTGTATAAAAACAAAACTATGGGCATATATGATTAGTTCGATACAAGAGTAAGGTAGAACCACTAAACAAACAACAATTACAATATCGCTGCGTCAGCATGTTAGAAATCACTTATTGTGGGAGTGACTTGCACACTCGCGCGCTATTGTGAAGGTGCTTTATGCCAGGCGACTAGGTATCTAACTCACAAGTATAATATTGGGACCATGATATACTCGTATACACTTACTTTTATCGTATTACCAAACTTGATTGGTGACTTAGTGAAGGATTTCTTATTGCGTTTCGTGCTTATTCATTTCAATTGGATTAAAGGGTCGTGTAATACAAAATGAATCTTATTTTTATTTTTGAGCTTTTTTGTTTTTGTACGGTTTAAGAATCATTTAATCTCATAAAAATTACAAGTAATTTACTTACTGAGATTAAATAGTCAGTAAGTTTATTATGCCACTAAGCATAGTGTGCAGGCGTAATGACAAGTACACAACACATTACAAATTGAAGAGAAAACAAAATAACAACAATCAGTTTTTATTTTTATTTTTTTAAGGTGAGCATAGTATAGCAGCATAAAGACTGTGTCGTATTTGGAGTTTGCTGAATGATGTATTCATATATTTTTTTTTTACTATTTTCATTGTTAATTGCCATATATACAAATAAATATTGGCATGTGTGTTTAAGTATATTTGTCAGTAAAAATGTTGCATCTATCAACAATTTTTGTTTTTGTTGACTTTTAATCATATTGACATAATTATTTTATGTTTGAATTATTATTTCATTGACATTTTCATTGTATTAACATATGGTACGATTTTGATATTTTTAAATATGAATGTAAAGAAAATTTTATTGTCAAATGTAGGTAGTAAAGATCTCATACAATAAATAAATAATTAATACAGTTCCATACAAATGACCTTTTTCAGAGATGCACAATAATGTCAATTAAATTTTATTACGTTTTTATCATTAATAGCTCTAGAATTGTGTAATAATATTTATACAATAACCAGGAATTCAATTTACGTTTAAATTTTCTGTTAGGTAGCGTTTTTACTTCGGCCGGCAGTTTATTATAAATTGTGATTGCCATTATGTAAGCATTTCTCTTACACAACTCGAGCATACATTTTGGAAAAATTACCGGTAACTTCTATCAAATGAACTAACAGGTCAGCCAAAGACAGTGCTGACTCAGATTATTCAAAGATATTGTTAAAACACAAATCGAGTTATCTAAACTAATAAACGGTGATAGCATCTAAATCTGTGGCGGGTGACAAACCAAAATATAGAATGGGAAACATTATTGTCCGCCCTTCGTGTGTTCGACATGCATACCAAACAATAGTGCGCGCCTAGACAGACGGCGGACGGGTCAAATGAGGCGCGGAGGATCTCGGGTTGCACCGCCGTGGCGCCGGCCGACACATTTGAGAAGTTAGCACACCCATTCAAAACCAACATAAAAAAAAAACAATAAAACAACAATTCTTGTCGTCATCCTTCAGTTCTCAATGTAACGAGCGACCGTAGCAAACGTGCCTAAGCGCTGACGGCTTTTCGATTACAATAACATTATAAATGTAAAAGTTTGGATGGATGGATGTTTGTTACTCTTTCACGCAAAAACTACACAACGGATTTGAATGAAATTTGCTATGCAGCTAGCTGACACCCTGGGTTAACACAACTTTTTATCTCGAAAACATGTAGCGGATAACACCGCGGAACGCAGCTAGTATGATACACATTAAAAAAAACTATTCTAGGAAACGAGACAAAAACCTTCAAAATTGAAAACGCTTAATACATTTCCCCTTCTCTAAAATAGATTAATATAGAGTTCTTTAATTGGTCAATTAAATGGCACTAGGCACAACGTGTTCGTTGTAAATTTAAATACTAATAAATCATTTGGGAAACCAGTGTCTTAATTAGAGTGAGAGATGTCAACGAAACCGATGGCTTGCACCGGAATAAATCAGGACTTAAATTGCTTTCCGCAACGACACTCCCATCGTCGAGTTGGCGTTAATAGCGCGTGCAACTGAAATTGTAGACGAATGTTCGAAAATGCTTTTTTTCTACATGAAATAGAATACCTCGTCTCGGAGCAGGCGCCAACAAAAAACCCCATAGATTCGGTTGTAATTGCACCCGACGTTAAGTCCCCAATTAGAGCATGCCAATCCATTGGATTCATTACAGGGACCTAAATGATATTAACAAACAAATAAAACCTTAAGTAGTCATTCAATGTTAATAAAATATAATACCCGTTATATAAATGTAATTAACAATACCATTATTGGATCGTATCAATATAACTGTTGGTATGGTAACATCAAATGATTTGGATTTAATTACTTGGATCAACAACTCCGCCCCGCTTGAAATCGAATAGTCGTAAATCAACAATAATAATGCAGAGCCTTTCGACATTTAACTGACCAAACAAATCTTTATCAACGCAATTACACGATCGTTAGGAAACGATTAAAAATTAAGGAATTGGTTTTGAGGTGATCACAGAAAATGTTAACAGAAAACAAAAAAACAGCTATATTGTCAAAAATGTATGACTGAAGACTTTGTGTTTATAAGTTTATAAGATAATGCACTGCATATCTGTTGTGGTGGTTGGGTCATACTAGACAACAATACAAAAAAGATTTTTATCTGGAATAGCATTATCCTATTTTGTAATACGAGCCCTTCATTCTGTTATCTCGGGCCAAAGGATGCGAGGACAAAAAATAAAAACTTCATCAAGAACTGTTGAATATTGGAACACAAAACTTTCTTCAAACTTCCGTATTTAATAAATATGTAAGTATTTAATAATTTGATATCAGCACTTTCTAATAGTATTTTATAACTTTGGCACTCTTTAAAATAAGTCAGTTTATTTTTATTAATTTCTATCAGAACAGGGTGTGTAGTTTTCTTTCCTTTTTTTTACGATCACACACGAATCAGAAGATAAAAGTAATATAACATATTAAAAATGAAATAATTTATCGCAACTAATCACCATTATAGTTATTAAAGAATAAATATAATCCAGTGAAATTTCTTCAAATAGGAAGTAGCGTTGACAAATTTAAATATCTCCTTTCAAATTTCAAAGAGATACAAGCAGGGCAGACAATAAAAAAAATATTATAAAAACCCACACACAGAGATATTTCCACAAATCTATAATTCCATCAGCAAGTGAGGCAAATACGAAAATAAGCTTCAAAGTGTATTTTAGAGGAAGACGACAAATGTCGACCAGCAAGGCGCGGTAGCTAACACATGTTACATATTGTATGACAATATTTACTACTGCTTTATTAGTTCGGGCAGCGGATAAAAGAAAATTAAAACAATTCACAATATACAATAAAAAGTACGTGTTATAGGCGCGATTGTTTCTACTTATCTACATTGCTAATATGAAAATTTATGTTCCTTCTATTACAGCCATGTATGTTTTTAATATAAAGGCTTAACAAAATAATTTCCTACATATATGTATTTAGGGTACAGTTTATCTTGTCATTAACTTTTGTTAACAACAATTTACGTGCCTACGAGAGGATGCCAATAAAATTCAAATCCAATTGCGGCAACCCTTGATTTACAACGAATCAATAAAAGAGAAGGCTATCATTACCTTCTTTATTGTGCATTCAATAAAAGCAATGTATTTGGTAATCAATGCGGCGGCGATGGTAGATTTACGGATTTGAATAATTAGACAGAAATGTGTTCCTGAAAACATTAGTATCATGTAAGTACTAATCTCACTGATTAACTAGTCGACGCGTCGGTTACTATAAATCAAATGCTACGTCTCTCTCACAGGATTAATCAAAACAATTCCTAATAAGGAAATAAGAGGTCTATTTAAATTTCCAGATACTAGAGCGCAACGGACACCGACAGCGATAATTTAGAGTCCAAATAAAACAGAGCAGTGCAACAGAATTAGCAATCCAACGGTGTATATGACATCTATATATCAAGTGCTCGAATTGAAACAGCGTAAACACAATAGTAGGTAACAGAATAAAAAAACACGGGGCTTGAGAGATGGCTCGTAAAATAAAACAAGGGACTACGTCCGGAGATATGTCAAGATAGCTTGCGGCGGGGGGCGCGGGCCTGGCGCCGGTCGCGCTCCCCGAGACCCAATTAGAAGCACACCTTTCGGACATATGCTCTCACTTGGAGCTAACTAGTGCCTAAAAACTACGAACGTGTGTGCCACATTCGTTACTGTTTATCACTTTTTTACTGACTTATTTTTTTGGAAGCTTATCGACGATGCAGATTTTTTTTTTTAATTTCTTATGATTATTATTTATCAGCATTTGTATTAAGTCTGATTAGAGGCTTGAATTTTTTTTTAAATCGGCGAACAAGTCAACCGTTTTGTTGGTCACGTTCAATATTTCATGTTTGTATCTTACGTGAAATTAATTAGATTGAAAGTTACCTTTGTCTTCACAATTTTAGCGTTTTCTTTGCACATCTTTGCCAGGGCGTGGTACTCTCCTTTTGCCGCACAGAGAATCCATTGCTTCTGTTTCGAGTCTAACGGGTCTTCACTCTTCTGATCCAGCTACGGAAACAATATATATTAGCAACAGAGTTAATTTGGTGTTGATACAAATTATTTATGGCAAAGCACATTTGTTTTTTTATCGATCACACTAATTATAACGAACAAAAAAATGTTCAAAAGAAAAAAAAAATAACATACTTCATGGCCGATAAATAAATATGTTCGCACTGACAGTAAAAAGCGTAGAACATTGTTTAAAATTACTTACAGAAACACGGTCTTCTTCATCGACGCCCTGAGAACAAACAAATTAAAATTGTTTAAAAATCACGTTAGTGAAGACACAAGCGTAATGGTAATAATTTAACATAATATTCAATATCGTAATATTGTATAATCATATTGGACAATTCATTAAATGAGACTACATGAAAACATTTAACGTCTGAAAACAAAAGCTTAGGATTATAAATAAAGATGATATTTACATACATAATAAATATCTTAACGACACATATAAATTAATCGGAACCTAATATTTCAAAATTAATAAATGAGTACTTATATTGTGAAAATAATATTTTGAATTAATGGTCAATAAATTCGAATTCTCCCGTCTTCAGGCTTGCGCTGCGATTAACGCAATGAACGTTGAGTCTCAACTGATTTGAACGGTTCGAAGTAATTAAAGATCATGGGTCATATTACAATACAGTTCATTTTTGTGCAATGTTTTGAAGAACATACACTGTTTATTATTGGTAAGCTGGGCGTGGGCTGCCCAGCATGGCCACTTTACCACCTGTCGTTACATATTTATGTCTACACTATTGACCTCACTGTTAGGGACTTCGATATTGACAAGATAACATCCTTAATGTGATGTGTTTGATTTAATAATAAGATTAAGTCTGTGTTTTGTACTTTTTTGTTTCTACGCAAATTGCAATTAAAATTAGATCAGATAGACTTTGGACTTCGTTAACAGTGATGTACTTTTCCTGCTACTGAAACCGTTGAATAACTACACATACATTTGTTTTGAGTGTTAAAGGTATATACTTATTTAATTTATTTCCGCTTAACAGTCGTTTCGGTTACAATAGTCATGAGGATTTTAATTAAAATCACTACAATTACCGAAACGACTGTTAAGCGGAAATAAACTGAACACATCTCAGAAACTAAAAGAAAAATTAAATACATTTTTTGGTTTGCTTGCGGTATGTATACACACAAACTAGTACCTACTTTAACCTTAGCCTAAGATTAATTAAACTACCTTCCCTCTACCTTTATTGTATATAAAGAAAAGTTGAAAAAGGTCACGGACCTCAGTGTCTGTGGAGTGAATATATTAAATAAAAAAACTATATATATTATAAATATATAAGTTATCGTACTCCTCGCCTTACAGCTCATGAAACAGGGGCCGAGAACACACTACCAAATGACTGTTCTAGTCCATATTATCAAACTACGTATTTAGCAATTTCACTATCGTCGATTACAAGTTACGAAGTTGAATTCGTGATTGCTTCGAGTTTTTCTACAATTTCGTCGGGTAAATCACGACGACCAATGGTGCGACTGCGCCGATATCTAAGTATCTTTTACTTGGTGGTAGATCACCTTAGCTCAGGTCGTCTAAGTAGGTACCACTACAGTACCAGAGATTGTGCCGCCAAGCAGTAGTGTGTTAACATTACTGTTTTCCGGTTTGCATAGTACTGCCGCTAGCGAAATTGTAAGGCTGTTTAGACTAACTATCGAAAGTCTTAAATTAATTCACGCACTGCACTTTGTTGTGTTACTTTACCATCGGGCGTCTCGTTCGTTTCAATACTTTAACATAAAAAAGGACTACAGTAAGACCAAATCACCCGCCAACTTAAAAGAAAATTCTACTAATAGTATAAATGCGAAAGTTTGAGAGTATGGATGGATATTTGTTACTATTTCAAGCAAAAACTACTAAACGGATTTGGATGAAATTTGGTATGGAGGTAGGTGACACCCTGGATTAACACATAAGAACTTTTTATTCCGAAAACATTTAGGTTTATATTTAACATCGCGGGGCGCAGCTAGTCTTTCATACTTAAGATTAATTTTGGACATTACGTGTAAAATCAAGCGCACACTAGTGCAACTACATTCGTGACGTCATTTTCTACGTCCGGCCCGTAAAACAATATACCACCCAGTGAGAAACCACGAAACTACGAAAAAAAATAATCATTGCTCAATTCATTAAAATAACAAAGCAGTCTGTAATAAACAAAAGTACATCAACAATTAATTAATCGGGCTTATTGCAGCTAACAGACGTAAAGAATTAGCAGTCTCGAAGCTCATTGTAGAGATAAAAGATAAGATAACATCAAGACACCGGCGCCAACGACCTACCCATTTATTTGGTCGCTTTTTTATGATTAACGTATTTGACTCGAACAAGTCGTTTACTTGCAGTATAATTTAAAAGAAAAATGTGATAGCTCACACCAACGAATTCTTTTACTTGGTGGTAAATTTCCTTAGTTAAAACGGTCGTCTAGTTGGGTAACCACCGCATTACCAGATATTACGTCGCCAAGCAGTAATGTGTAAACATTACTGTGTTCCGGTTTGAAAGGTACTGCAGCCAGCGAAACTACATGGCTGTTGAGACTAACCATCTAATGTCTCAAAGTAATCATCACGAAATCGGTGATTTGTTTTGCTGCTCAAAGTTCTGTGTATCGCTGCAATAGTCATGGTTAGGCGTTATTTCGTTTGCTTCATTCATTATCATCATTTCAGCCGTAGGACGCACGTCCACCGGTTGGAAGCGGCTCGCATCCAGCGTGTTCCTACGGTCTTTACAAGGTCGTCTGTCCACCTCGTGGGTGGACGTCTTACGCTGCGCTTGCCGGTTCGTGGCCTCCACTCTAGAACTTTGCAGCCCCATCGGCCATGCCCATGCCCTGCCCATTGCCACTTCAACTTGCTGATTCTCTGGAGCTAATTATTCAAATCTATTCGCTTCATTACATTTATTAAAAAAAAACTATCTTTGTACTTTGAATAGGTACTTCCGAACAAATAAGTGCATTCAAAAAACAAATTCATTTTATTTGTAAAAAGATACAGTACTCTGCTCTTCAATTAAGCTAAACAAAGTGAGAGTTCGGATCGCATCATCTAGTACGTACGTAATACATTTTCACTGCCTCATACATTCAACTGTTGTATATCAGCACGGAACGTGTATTCGCGTCTGGGACTTTTATCTTTTAATAGCCGACAGCTAATTCATCCGTTCCTATTTCCATTACTTCGACAAGGCTCGTTAAGTGTGGCATCCGCGTTGTTGATGTCTGCAAGTGATTCTCAGGCTGAATGGCTGCGAGAAAACAATGAAATCGGTCATATTTTCCTGCCAACTAGCAGCGGACCGTGCCAGCTTATCTACATCATCTTGCATAATAACTACGGGTTTATAAGCACGTTGAAGTCGTGCGTATACTTGAATCGAAGCCTATTTTCGCTACCTTTCTGAAGGATTTATTGCTCCCGACGAGAGAGACAATTAAAAAAACAATAGTGGTCGATGTCATAAAGATTACGACTTCGGTATAGGGCACTTAATTGGCTAAATAATTAGATGAGAGATAAATACGGACTTTTAGTATCTCCGCTAAAAGTTTTTAAAGATTTTATAACGGAACGGCTCATATTAATATTATTTTATTACAATACGTTTTAAATTCACTAGATGTTTTGTAGCGATTTATTGCTCAGTGGTTAGCACGGTCGGTTTACACGCCGAAGGGTGTAGGTTCAAGCCTCAACGATGAGCATGAGCTGCAAAGGATCGACATGATTTTTTGCATAGGTAGCGGTAGTTTAGGGGGTCAGAAAATTACATAGGTTAATTTTTATCCCAGAAAAATGCACTGTTTCCTATGGGATAGCCCATATAATAGGATAAAGGAACATACAGGAACCGTGTTTTTTAAAGTGTGTTACAAAAGTTGGTGAAATTGATTTTTAGCGCATAGCGCATGAAATTTTGCATACAAGGCGTAGGTACAAAAAAGGACATAGAGGAAAAGGACACATACTTTTTAATCGCGGGTAACACCGCGGGGCGCAGCATATCATATTTCAACGCGAAAACTTGCACAAAATCTCCTCTGAACTGAATCTATAAATCAATAGTTTCCAGCCTAAATACACCATTATAAAAAATGCAAACTGAGTAGATAGGTAAATGTCTAAAATAAACACAAATGGACATCACGAAGAGCTGACAGCACGAATGACCCTCTTTAGGGTATACGGCGGTGCACGTGCCTTTCGAACTCACACGATAATAATTATCCAGGGACAATCGACCGCCAGTCACGAGCCACTGCTTAATCGACACGCTGTGAATAATAATGATAATATTTACTTAAATCAATTCTCACCTCGGGGTTAGAACCCACGACCGACTGTTGTCACTGGCGAAATTAACCAACACGTGAACTGCTCATCCAGCACGCGTGCTATTCATGGAGGCTCATAAAGTTTAATACCACGAGTTATATAGGGAATATTAAACATACTTACTGTGATTTTTTTCTTTTTGCGTATGATTGTAATGGATCATCGTTAGATTTTTTTTATGTAAAAGTAATGAGACGATCGAGGCGCTCTCCTGGTGGTAAGAGATAACGCCTGACCATGACCATTGCAGCGATACACAGAACTTTGAGTAACAAAACAACGTCCAGGTCATCGCTGCTTTGGCACTCATTACTTTGAGACTAGATGGTTAGTCTCAACAGTCCAGTAATTTCGCTAGCTGCAGTACCCTTCAAACCGGAACACAGTAATGTTTGCACACTATTGCTTGGTGGCAGAATATCTGGTCCTGCGGTGGTACCTACCTAGACGACCTCCTGCTAAGGAAATCTACCACCGAGTCAGATCAATAAATAGGTCTAGAAAATGTATTGATTCAGGCGTTACTTTGCGGAAGTTCATTTTGAATATTTTGAAACGATTGTTAAGGGGAAATTGTAAACTAAATGTACCTTAAATATTCAAGTTTAAAGACTGCAAAGTCGCCTACTTACATTACTTAGATATACTTCGATGTCAAATACTATTATAAAGAGGAAAGATTTCAAAGAAAGAAAGAAAGCAAAAGAAAGATTTATTAGTTTGTATTGAATATTTGACATTGAAGTTTCTATCGTAGCGTGTATTTGACTTCTATCTCGCCTAGTGTTAAGCGTAGATACAGTCTAAGATAGAAGATGCTTGCCTAAAAGGAATCAAACCCCAACATTGAGCTTGAGCTGCCGGTGAAGGAAAACATCATGAGGAAACCATAGCAAGGTGGTAGGGTACTCGAGTGGCTAGCTACGACCCTCAAATTAACAATCTGTCGCCAAGCACCTAAGGTGTGTTCCGGCAGCTGCACTTGAGAGCTAGTTTAATTCCAGGTTAGGTGTGTTTACAATCGTTGACCAGACACACCGTCACTTAACATCAGATGAGATGTGGTCAACCATCAAGCCTGTCCATAAAAAAAAAGATTGATAACTAATTTTGTACAATTAATTGTAGTTTATACACAAAATCCCACTAATATTATAAATGTGACAGTTTGTATGAATGGTTGTATGTTTGTTACTCTTTCACGGAAAAACTACTAAACGAATTTGGATGAAATTTGGTATGGAGGTAGCTGTCACCCTAGAGTAACACTTAGGCTACTTTTTATCCCGAAAATGTGTAGCGGGCGCAGCTAGTGGTTTATTTATATAGAAGTAAGTAGGTACTAAAAATAGTCGCATTGTTGTGCTGTAAAGATTTTATTCATCATTATCATCAGCCTATATTAGTCCACTGCTGGGCATAGGCCTTTGGCAAGCTTAGCGTAGGACGCCCTGAGGCTCGATGGAGTGACGATATACGTAGGACAGCTGGCGGTGGATGGAAGCGAAAAGCCGAACATCGGGCTGAGTGGCGTGTCTTGGGAGATTTTATTATCGAATATTATTTATCACTAAGCGTTAGGGATGAGTCCTCAGCTCACCAAAGCGCAATCGAGTTTTTTTTTACAATTCAGCGGCGCTTGATTGATTTTTTTAAAGTATTCAAGTTGACGAGCGGATGTACGAGTATACGTCGCCGCTCTATTTTAGATTTGATTTATGCTTTTAAGATCTCCTACAGACTTGTGGCAATGTGGCATATTAGTAAGAACGACGGATTGTATGTTTATAATTTATTAGTTTCCGGTCGAATAGAACTCTATTGAATTCGAAACGCGGATCCATACTTGTTACCAAAACTTATATTATGAAGAGGTAAAGTTTGTTTCCGAGTTGCAATAAATATGAAACTTAATCGAAGTAGCTCTCAACAACGTTTTCATTTAAGACGAAGACAACTTTATTGGTCCCACTGGCTAGTTTTCTAGAGTTCAGTTGTTCTATTTTTTTTTAATGGTTCACTAAAGTTACATTATTAGTTAGGTTATTAAAGGCTGTTACATAAGTGAAATATAGGTATTAAGGTACTTCTTTTTATGTATGCAATATTTTTCTATTGACATACTTTACTTTGATTTATCTATCTATACTATTGTAAAGAAAGAAGATTTGATTGTTTTTTTATTTGTATTGAATAGGCTCCGAAACCACTGGACTGATTTCAAAAACTCTTGCACTGTTGGGAAGCTACACTATCCCCGGGTTTTTACTTTTTATCCCTGTATTCCCACGGGAACGGGAACTACACGGGTGAAACCTCGAGGCATCCGCTAGTTTTATTTATTTTTGAAATAGGCAATAGTTTTATATTCGCATACAACTTACTTTTACTTTCTTGTTTTTAAATCATTGACATGTAATCAGTCTTTTTGACATATTTAATGATGTTTTTGAAGTGATATTACGCCATTTGATTTAATATTGCATTTTGTTGATAACACCAAATTATTTACATGACCAAAATATTTGCATTAAATAACGTCAGCCAAATGTAATATTAGTACTTACCTACCTATTTAAAATCTGTGTCAGGGCAGCTTAAAAAGCCGCTTTTATTACACACAGGTTAATGTGTTCTCTGGTCCTTTTAATTGGATACGTTGGTGTTTGTGGAATACGTCATAAAGCAATTGTAAAGTCCATTAGGTGGGCGAAGGCGTACCGGAGCAGCCTAATATTTGTCATTAGGAGCTTTTGTTCGTGTCGTGTTGCCTTCCCTCGTTTGGGGACCGGGGAGGGGTTCAATCGAATGACCTAAAATTATAACATTTTTCTCCAGCAATGAAAACATCCCTCTTTGCTTGTATTCGAATGTCCCCTTTGGGGATATGTTTGTAAGAACTGTAATGTATTTATTGATTTTTATTTATTAATATACATAAAAAATAATGAGAACGCTTTTCTGATGCAAAAAGATCTATCAATGAACTTTGAAGCGGTACACAGAACTTTGAGTAACAAAACAAAGTCCAGAGCGTCGCTACTTTGAAACATTCGATGGTTAGTCTCAATAGTTCTGCACCGAGATTACATCGTTGCAGTATCAAACCAGAACACAGTAATGGTTATATAATATCTGATATTACGGTGGTACCAACCTCCGAAGGTATACTTTATATATATAGGAGATATGTTTTACTCAATAAGGCACAATCTAAAAAAGTTATTATGATTCTAAAATCAAATAAAATGTAGTCCGGCGTGGTAATGCAGCCGGCATGATAGGGACCGAGTACAGTTAGGGGTGGGTTTTCTATGGACTAAGCAAATTGTTATTTGTGTTCGTAAATAGACTTTATATCTATACTATTATAAAGAGGAAAGATTTGATTGTTTGTTTGTAATGAAAAGGCTCCGAAACTCCTGTTCCGATTTCTAAAATTCTTTCACCGTTGGGAAGCTACGCTATCTGCGGGCGACATAGGCTACTTTTTAATCCTGTATTCCCACGGGAACGGGAACTACGCGGGTGAAACCGCGAGGCATCTGCTAGTTTTTAGTAAATTTGCAATGATTTGGATTATATTACAAAAATAAATAGGTACCTAATAAGTTTTTAGAAACCAACATTTTAATTTATTGCATTTTGTTTGAGATATTTAAACTAATAAATAAAAAGTTCCAATAAACATAAAATATCAATAATTGTATTACTTTTGAGTGCGTTTTAATAATAATTAGATATTATAAACTTAATATGGCTGTTTTCAAAGCATTATTAAAAACATTAGCGATTTCCTGTTGCCTTCGATATCCCGGCGCGATCTCGGACTTATTATATCGATAATAATCATATTCGACAACATTTTGACCGCCAAAGGGCCATGACGAAGGTTTTACAATTCAATTAGCTCCACCAGGTGTCGACGAGCTCGAAACTTTTACGTTAAATATTCAAGACGTTAAATAGAGCGGATAACAAAATTCATGGTCTTATTTTACTTAGCTGATTGGCCAGTCAATATTCTTTGATTGACAGTTCTATCTGCCTCAAGAGCTAAGACGTGGGTTCGACTCCCACCCAGGCGGTACGGATAAATCAATACAGCAATAACACTTTATTGAACCGCATAGATATAATATACTAGCGGACGCCTCGCGGTTTCACCCGCGTAGTTCCCTTTCCCGTGGGAATACAGGGATATAAAAGTAGCCTATGTCACACGCGGATAGTGTAGCTTCCTAACGGCGAAAGAATTTTTGAAATAGGCCCAGTAGTTTCGGAGCCTATATTTAATACAAACAATCAAATCTTTCCTTTTAATGATAATATAGATAGATAGATATATAGATAAATAGACAAAAACGTAATCAAACGCAAGACTATTAAACTACCTAGTTATACGCTATGAATTGCGCCCTCGCGGCTCCATTCCCTCCTTTCATCGTTTTGATAGTTAATTATTTGAACTTTTATTTGAACTAGGTACTTTTTTATGCAATATCACGTTTAATCGCGTTTTACCCGATGTGAGACAATGACGCGGTCAAAAATGGGGCACACTTATAGCAGAAACTTGTTTACTCTGGATTTAAAGACATCCAAATATCACTTTAGCAAACACAAACGCCGGCAAAGAGTCCCAAATCAGCGCTGTGTAAATATAAAACGTGAACATTTTTTACTATGTACGTATGATGCTTTTGATATGCCTTCAAATTAATTTTGGGTAGCTGAGAATTAAAATTCCGTTTCCCCTCTAGTAGGGATTCATTCATTATCATTGGGACTTTGGGAACACACCAAAATTAGGAGCTTGGATAAATTTTTTTTTATTATTTATACACAACACGCGTCACATATTTTGAGCTTGAAGTATTTGTTAATGACAGTCAACCGACAAACAGGTGCGGCGCGTCATCAAAACGAACTGTTAACTTTTTATAATCTTTATCCACTGTTGAATCGTGGTTATTATTGTAACTGAATGCTACTCCAAATATTAGCTTGACTAACATTTAATCAAAATGTAATAGTAACATTTTGTACCACAAATTTAACAAGCCTACCGCAAACGCCAAGAACTTTTATTCCTATTTAAGAAATAAACATTTTCACTATTATTATGTAGTTAAAGGTAAGTACTAGTTTTAAAGGTAAGGTAAGTATTATTGTATTTGATTCTACGAAGCAAACCTTTTAGTCTATTGGAAGAAACAAGGATGATTGTGTTTGTTAGATGCAAACTTTTAAGTAATAGGATATTGTTTTTATACTTTATTCTATAAACAATTTTGTAGTAAGCTTATTTCATAATAGCTTGGTTTCCTGAACTGTGGGGTGTGGATTCAATTCCCACACAGGATAAATATTTTTATATGTGATGAGCTTACATGTTTTTTCAAATATACCTATGAGTGATTTAAGTGTATATTTTAGTATGTACCTACTTTTTCAAAAAAATACTACAAACTTATTCTTTTTTTTATATGGATGACAAGCTGGGTGTTTGACCACAGCTCACTTGAGAAGTAATGGTGTGGCCGAAGATGGTAAAGTACACCTAGCCTGTTAAAAATGTAAAATCTCAAACTAGTAAAGAATATTTGAGTCATAAGTAAATTTATGCACAACAACATTGGTATGATTATATCAAATTTGGTTAGGCAGGGATGAGAAAATAGCAAAGTGAAGGTGTTTAGATCTATGTGTATCCAAAGAGGCACCGTAAGCCTACACTTATACACTGTATATTATACACAATATAACTGAATGCTAAAAAGTTTCATGTGTCTTAATACTATACACATATTAAGCATCAAACAAATCAGTGGAGAAAGAAGAAAAAAAGAAAGAAAATAAAAAATATTTTCTTTCTTTCTTTCTTTCAATAGTCTCAAAGTAATGAGCACCAAAGTAGAGATGCCCTGGACTGTGTATTGCTACTCAAAGTTCTGTGTATTGCTGTAATGGTCATGGGCGGGCATTATCTCTTACCATGAGGAGTCTCTTTCGTCTCATTACTTTCTTTATAAAAAAACTCAAAAACATGTTACTTATTTTTGTTTTAACAAAACTGCCAAATTGTAGTTTTTTTCAAAATTGATTTGTACCTAATTATGCATAAACTTGACCTGGCCTTGTAAGGGGAAATGAGTTCCAATATTAGCAAGTCGAAATGTCTTGAAAGGAAGATCTAAGAAACATGATTGATGACTGATAACCGTTGACATTAGTATTAAAGTAAATAATAGCAAAACATTAGCATATATTTAGCTAAATATTATAGTAATAATATGAATTCAGTTAGTGAAACTAAAGATTTTGTCAGAAAGCTGATGTCCAAGATGTATATATAAACATATATCCAAGTAGCTATGTAAGTTGCCAACAAAAACCCTTAAACTAATTTAGAAATAAATTTGGTACTACTTTGTAATGCTATATTATATATATGCAATAATAATAATATTAATATTATTATATTGACAGTCCTGTTGGTTCATTGGTATGTCTGCTCCAAGAGCTGAAGGGTGTGGGTTCAATTCCCACCCAGGACAAGCATTTTGTGATATAAACAAATGTTTGTTCTATGTTTGTTTGGATGTACTGTATGTATTATAAGTATGTATTTACAAAAAAAAAAGTATTTAAGTATTCTTTCAGTTATCTGTCTTCCATAGCACAAGCTTTTGCTTAGTTTGGGGTCCGATAGTGCTGTGTGTAAATGTCCTATGAAATTTATTTTATTTATTTATTTATAAATTGAGTTGAATCTACATAGGTCTCAAGTCCTACACACTATAAATACAAACTGCTGTACCTGCAACACAATGAATTCAGCAGTTTCAGCTTCATACCATTAAATGATACCATTAAACACTAAGAAGGTTTTATTGCTATTAAAAAATTGTTTTTTTTTCTTTTTCCTCCTTATTGATAGATGGTTAGCTTTAAACGGGTATCTAGGAAGTTTAGCTGTCTCAGTATAAACATGATGTATTAACACTCCTTTTCACTACTGATGTTCCTATTTGTGCCCTACCAAATTTGATATGATCCTATGAACACTACGTTGGATACTTTTCCATTAATTAATTTATTGATGCTCTTGTTATTCATATTGACGAAGTGAAGAAGGCTGTAAAACTTACTCATGATATAGCTATTTGAATTATAACTATACTCAAAAGATAAAATAGTACTTACTTGTGCACCGAAACTTCCTGACTTGTTTGATTTTAAGACATCACTTTCAGAAGCCATTCGGTTAAACATCTGTTTTCGTTCCTTGACTGAAATCTTTTGTTCACTATCAACCAACATACTTTCACTTCTTGAAGAAGTCAATGTGGAAGTTGTCTCATCCAACTCCGGCATTTCCTCATTGGGGATTGAAGATCTGTGACCCTCTGGACTAAGCAAAGCTGTTTTTAGTGCAACTTTGTCAGCTGAAGATTTCCTTCTCGGATGGACTTTTGGAGGGATATCATCACTTTGAATAGACATTAAACTTTCTTTTGATTCACTTGGTGGCATTTCTATGTTCACAGGAGTTATCAGGCTGTTTTCCTGAATAATATTGGTCAATATACTGAGATCTTGATTCAGTTGTAGAGGTAATGGTGGACGGGGTGGTGGTATCTGAGCATTTTCACAGTCTTCCTTATTCTCAATGACAGTGGTACTTGAAGTTTCAGTGGCCTTGCTATCACTCACTTCTTCTTTACTGTTTGTGGGCATATATTTCTTTTTAAGAATGAGCCACTTCTCATTGTTTTGATTCTTAATGTTAGCCAAAGCGTTTACATGCTTCTTGAAGGTGCTTCTCGCTTCATCTGCAAAATATTTGAGCAGTGAGTAAGAACTGATAAAGCTGACAAACCGACAAAGTGAGATAATAAATACCGCAAGTACTCACCCCTCATGTCGGGATTCATCAGAAACACCTTAAAATGCTTCACTAACTCATGATTTGTAACTTTCCCGTTGTGTTCAAGCATAAACTTGAGTATTTCATCATAACTTAACTCAGCGGGGGGCGACATAGTAAAAATAACATCAAACAATGATAAATAAAACTGCGATCAACAAGTAAGTACCTACTTTTACTATCTTCACAGTTAATTTTATACTCTCAGTCCGACACATTTTGATAGTACCGCAACGTCAGCAACGCATATTAAAACATACACCAAACTTAGCAAAAATGTTCCTAATGTGCTTATTCTTATTAGCTGTATTGACGTCATAGAAGCTGCTGGCGTACTTCGGACCACTTTTGCAATAAAAGGAATGATGAGCAAGTTTGACAGCGTTTGACAGTTGCAGAAAAATGCACAGCTGACACGGCACGCGACTTATAGCGTTCCGGTTCGCCATTTAATCTGAGGTTTCGCCCTTTGTTCTATTTCAGAAAAATTGTAGATAATATTATTTTCAAATGATTGAATACATAAAACAAATTAATTAGTTTATTCAAGGTTTCACATTTAATTTTATAGAAATCACCAGCTTCACTTGAGGGTCAGTTCTGTTCTAGACTAGGTGTGCTTACCATCTTCGACCATACCACCACACGTCACATGAGCTCTAGTTAGACATCTAGTCCTAAAAAAGTTTACTTTTTTAATTTTTTTTTAAGTAGAATTTCTTTTCCCTCAAACCATCGTATTAAAAAAAAACTTCGCATAAATTATTATGTATCTAGTTATACCTATGTGCGTAACTTATTATAAAGAGGAAAGATTTGATTGATTGTTTGTTTGTATTGAATAGGCTCCGAAACTACTGGACCGAAACTACTGGACCGAAACTACTTTCACCGTTGGGAAGCTACACTATTCCCGGGTGACATATAGGTACTACTTTTTATCCCTGTATTCCCACGGGAACGGGAACTACGCGGGTGAAACCGCCAGGTGTCCGCTAGTATCTAGGATATATTATATAAATAAGTATGTTACCCAAGGAATGGAAACCAGTGGAGAGGCATGCAGGTGAAAATATGGGAGATGATTTGTCCAAAGGTTGGAGAAGTGTTGCACTAGATCTCAATCACTGGATAGAGCTAGAAGAGGCACATGTCTCAAGAGAGCCTGAGCTGGTAGTTGATAAGTAGGTAGTTAGTTTACGTAATATTAAGAATTTATACTTTAATGCTTAGAGTAAGTACCTAAATAAATTACCACTCAACTGTCTGACTCAGAGAAATAGAAGTCATACAAGGGGGACACATAGATGAATTTTATTAGTATCTATAAAGTAAAATATGTTTAATTTACAAATAAAGGAAAAGTTAAAAAAAATTATCAGACAATGCTTAAAAGACAAAACACAATGTATTCCATTGAAATACATTTAAACTAAAAAGAAAAAATAGAAAACAAAACCAATGAGTTTTTCTATAAAAGAGAGGATTATAGGGATTGTAATTTGGTTACATTTTGCAATAGGTATATTTAAATGTAGCTCGGTGGCAGCGTGTCTGCGAACCCGACTATGCAGGATCTATTTCCAGCCAGACATTAATTTAAATAATGAATTGAAATGTTGGATTTAGGTTTTAGTGCTTTTTGTTTAACATTAGTGAGATGGAGAAGACGTTTTCCTGGTGGTAGTAAGAGCTAACGCACAGCGGTGGCCTTAGCTGTTGCGAGGCCCGGGACGACAGATCATTGTGAGGCCCTTTTTCGTTGAGTCCGTTTTACTAAAAACTAGTTCGAGTGCTCGTGTGGCCGTAATATGCTTGCACTAATAATGAAACCGTGCGTTCAGGGGGGGTTTTGTTAAGTGCGAGGCGCGAGATACACATACATTTTTATGGTAAATACATTTTTCTACGAGGACGCGAGGCCCCGGGCGGTTGCCCTGCTTGCCACCCCTAAGGCCGCCACTGCTAACTTAAAACCATTACCACAACAGCGATGCACAGAACTTTGAGTAGCTAAATAAAGCCCAGGACATCGCTGATTTGACACTCAGTACTTTGAACCATTTGAGGGTTAGTCACAATAGCCCCGTTATTTTACTGGCTGCACTTCCCTTCAAACCGGAAGATAGAAATATTTACATAGTATTGCTTGGCAGCCGAAGTATCAAGTGAAAAGTATTTTTTCAGCCTTTGGTAACATTTCCGCGAAATACAGGGAATTTCCTTTTCCTCAATTTTCTTTACTGTCTAAGTAGGTATGCTAAAGTCTATCGAATCCGGCTGCGTTTAGTTTTTAATACCTATATTGAATTAGACAGTTTATTGCTGAAAGAACAACATTTTCTGCTAATTAGTAAATTTCCTATTTTAGAATATATTTACCTGCCACCACAGTATGGGGTATTATGACGCCAACCTGTATTTTAAACTTTATGTTTAATGATTTTTATCCTGGAGGTATTAAATGTTTAATTATACTTGGTAACGTCGAATATCTCGAAGTAATAAGTATCAATGTACCTATCACTCAGCGTTGCCAGACGTCCCGATTTAGGCGGGATGTCCCGATTTTTTAATCAAAATTAAAAGCCCCGCGCGGGCCAAGCTCAGTCCCGCTTTTCGGGGATAACTCGACCGTGTGTGCAGCGCGCTGAGGAAGCGCGTGCGGGTGGCACAGACAAATGGCTATTCTTGCTATCTATTGTCACGTAAACGTAATTTGAACCCAAATAAAAAGATAAAATATTTAACAACTTCTGATTATATAGGTATGTTTTTTACTTTGACCCGCTTTTGACGAAAGAATCCCGCTTTTTTGTAATCAAAAAGTCCGAAAGTTCTGACTTAAAAAAAAATCTGGCAACGCTGCTATCACTAGGTACATGTATCATTGTTTATTAATCAGTTCTAAGAACCACTGCAAATTTATGGGCAAGAATTTTTTATCACCAAGAGAACGTCTAAAACCAAACAGGTACATACCTACGTTTAAATAAGTAGTTTTACTGCCGGAAAGCTAGACAGACATTACCAAAGCGTCACACGGATATTTCCCATGTCCGTACTATACTAGGAGTTTCGATTCCACATTATTTAATCATACGGTGACGATGTGGGTCTCTTTGCCGGAGTATGCGTTTTCCAAAGACTAGGTACATAAATGTTTTAAAATCCAGTGTAAACAGGTACTTTTAACGTAAGCGTGCTGCATCCTAATCTACATCGATGCTTAACATCAGGTTGTGGTAAAACGCGAGCTTTCTAAGAAGAAAAAAAAAACATAGCATGACTTTTGCTCTGCTGATGGCCAAGGTATTTGTGTATTTTTCATTGAGGGAATTAGTTTTTGTTCACGAGTATGGTTGACTTTTGGAATTATTTAATATAACTCTTAATTATTCACACTATAAAATATAAAACATTGATAACAGATACAGCTTAACAATAGTGCAACAACTGGTTGCCTTATCGCTTAATGTGGTCTATTCCAGACAACCTTAGCATGGAAAGTATTTGGGGTAAATGTAAAAGGTGTATGTTACAGTCAGAAGTTATAAGTATTTTAAAATATAAATAACAATTCTAAAAAAAATAGAGCCTTTGCTTACAATCGCATGGTTAAAGCCTTGAGCATTGCCTCGTTTATCCACTTTTTTTAATAACCTTTAGTAGGTGTGTAAGTAGATACTTAATTTTATTCTCAATGTGTAGATAAGTAAAGAAATGAACGAATTATTTACGACTTCCCATGACGACTGCACACTGCACAGTAGTGGTACCAATAAGTTAGAATAACAAAACAATGTTCAGACATCGCTACTTTATCGGTAATTAATTTGAAACATTCAAAGGTTAGTTTCAATAACCCTTATAATTCTATAGTTACCCTTCAAACCGAAACATAATAATCACACACTACTGCTTAGCGGTGGAATATATTATCATACTGATATCTATTTTTTTTTTCAATTTGTTAATAAATTTTTCAGTTTTTTTTAAATATTTGACTGGCTAGGTGTTTGAGCACAGCTCACCTGATGTTAAGTGAAGGTGTGGTCGAAGATGGTAAATCACACCTAGCCTGGAATGGATCTGACTCTCAAATGAGGCTGCCGGAACACACCGTTAGATGCTTGGCGGCAGATTTTCAATTTGAGGGTGGTAGCTAGCCAGCCGAGTACTAGAAAGTACCCTACCACCATACTATAGTTTCCTCACGATGTTGTCCTTCACCGGCAGCTCAAGCTTATTGTTGGGGTTTGAACCCACGCCCTTCGGCATGCGAACCTACCGCGCTAACCACTGAGCTATCATCGCTACAAACCATCGCCATTACACTCGACCGCATTTTATAGTTAGACCGTGCCTTAAATATATACCTGAATAAGTTAAAAACAAAACTTTAGCATTAGGTTTCCACGGCGCGCCGTCCATCGCAACCCAGTCGATCCTTGTTGTACCTATGCGTAACAATGAAGAACTTTGATTGTAGTTCTCTATATATCTACTAGTTGCGGACTTCCCGCGTCTAACAAGAATTAGACATTTAACTTTTAATTGGCCGCTTGTTCGGTCTTCAGAAGTTTGCACGTCGTAAGTGTTAAACTATGTTGAGCGTGGTTACGTACTTACTTACGCTTTTATTAACATCCGGTTTTAGAAAATTGGCGAATTACTAATGGATGGCTATTTTTACAGTGGAAAAGTTCGTGGCGATGATAACGCGGTTAGCGCGGTTGGATTACACAGGCGTGGGTTCACATCCATCCAATCCAGTAGTAATATTAAATGCTCTAATTTAAAAAAAAAAACACTTAAAAATTTCTTTGAAAACAATCCGATTTATAAATTATGTCAATGAAGTTCTTGGATTTCTCATTTTTGTGTGACACATAAATGGAGTCCGCACTCGTAATAGAAGTATGTTCGTTGTTGTTAACTCAATAAATAATCAAATATTTGAATTAATTTATTTTAAATATAACTTTAAGATTTTTTTGTCACTACTGACTTACCTGTAACATTTTAATTATATAAGGCTAATAAATATTACCGATTGCTGCGAAGGAAAACATCATCAGGAAATCAAAGCATGGTTCACAGTGGCTCGCTACCGCCCTAAAGTTGAAAATCTGCCGCCAAACACCAAACGGTTCCAATAGCCTCACGTGAGTGTCATATCCTATTATAAGCTTCGTCTCTGTACTTCAACCACGACGCCGTTTAATATCAGTTAACTGTGGTTTAATACCTAATCAGTCAACCATAAATAAAACGTTGCATTTGCCGATATGCGGCGGTTAGCTTACCATCGGGGGCTCCATCTGCTTAATTGCCATACTTTCTATTTTTGCCTGTATGTAGTAGTTGTTTAATTAAATCTTATGAACTCTCTTGTCGGATACAGTTTTTATTCTTAAAATCGAAAAAGCATTTCGTACAAAATACTTACGTCGTCGTTATGAAATAATAATCCAGAAACGTCAAACAAACCCTCTATATACATATTCAGTTTCTATTCTAGGCTTATTCATGCCGTCATTATCTATTAAAGGTACCGTCGCATTGCACATCACTTGTCAATACTTTGTACTCGTCAAGCCCTTCAAAATCATTTAATGAGAGCGTATAGGTCATGTTCGTATAACTGATCTGCTGGTTATTCTTAAAACAGCGTAGGTACTTGTCAGTCCCTACAAAATGATCTTATTATTGTATATTTATAATGATCGTAAACTTGCATTGCATTTGACTGTCCTGTTGGTTCATTGGTAGTATGTAGGTCTGCTCCAAGAGTCTGTATATACTGTACTGTATAAATAAATATCGTAGGACATTACACACAGCGCCATCTGACCCCAAACTAAACAAATCTTGTGATATGGAAGTCAGATAACTGATAGAATACTTAAATAGTTTTTTTTTGTAAATACATACAGTACACCCAGAGACAGAATAAAGTAGGAATCGAACGCACGCCCTTCGGCTCTTGGAGCAGATATACTACCAATGAACCAACAGGGCTGTTATGTACCTATATATATTATAAGTATGTATTGTAAAAAAAGACCATCTAAGTATTCTTCTAACTATTTTGATAACTATCAGTTATCTATCTTTCATAGTACAAGCTTTGCTTAGTTTGGGGTCAGATGGCGCTCTGTGTAATGTTCTACGATTTTTATTATTTGATTTCTGCAAAACTGTTTTCAAAACTACAGGCCCTATAAAATGATTTTCCGAAACAGCCCCATTTTTATAAACTGTCCCAACCCTGGATGCGGGTCCTATCTCATTGTGAGAAGAATAAGGTGGTCCAGTACGCTGGCCAAGTGCGAGTTGGCAGACTTGTTCGATAACTTCTTTTTAAGAACTCTCAGACATGTAGGTTTCCCCGGGATTTTTTCGTCACCGTTCGAATTCATCGGCTATACGCACGTAACTTAGAAAATACAGAAGTGCGTGCCGTGGGATTCAAACCAGGACCTCCAGATTGGAAGCCATACAGTCTCCCAACTACCCAGTCAAACCTAACGAATGATTTTGTTAATACGTTTTATTATGTTCGTGAACCTGCTATAATGTTTATTCGTTAAGCTTACTCAAAACTGCTTAATTGTCAGGTCAAAATGGTTTTTTTATTACGTATTTGTCATGTTACTTTAACTGCGTTACTGCTTATTTATCAAGCTTTCTTATTACTGCGTAGGTAGTTGTTCAACTCACCAAAGCACTACTCTCTACTCTCTTATAAGCACGTACAGATAATGTTAGTAGGTACCTATAACGGCACTACTGCTGAAACGTCTATTTTTTCAAAACTGTTCTAAGGCTTGTGCAACTCTTCGTCTTCTTGACTCCTTGAAATAGGCCACCGGATGTGGCAGAAACTCTCTAGTCGGGAGTATTCAACCTTAACAAACACAGGCAATCCCGTATAAGGAAAACAGAAAGATGTTAAAACCACGTCGATTTTCATAATAAAATTAATTTGTAACTTCATATTTGTCATGTTCGTATAATTTATTTTTTATTTAATATTTTATTTACTTATTATTTATTTTTATTGATTTAGTTCGCTCTACTGCTTTTTTGTCAATTTTTTTGAAAACTGTGTACCTATTCGTTAAGTTTTTCTCAAAACTATATTTTATTCAGCAAGCTTTCATCAGAACTGCGTATCTATTCATCATGATTCCTGAAAACTGCGTATTTGTCAAACTTTCCTGAAAACTGAGTATTCGTCTTGATTTCCGCAAAATACGATGCTGTAAGTCATATTTAAGTTCGTTTATTCGAACTGGTCGTGATCATGAACAACATTCGAACCTATTCTCTAAAATTGTTACGTGTTTGACTAAATGTAAGTGTTTAGAAACGACGCTAACTAGCACTTAAGTACAGTACAGTTGATTATATTTCTGGGGGTAATGTTATTCTTTACGTCTTACAAAGTTTTTGTTGTTTCTTTTTGTTTAGTTTTTCGGCCAAATTTGTGAGTAGATAATAGGTAGATATTAATCGTAAAATCTGTATCTACAATGAGCTTTTGCATTACTTTTAGGTGCTAAGTAAGCTCAGTGAAAGTCCTAAATGTAGGATTGTAAACATTCATCTGTACTTAGATTAAAATTTAGGATGTTAATAAGTCGCTGAGTGCTACAATTGCATAATTCTTAGAAAAGCAAGAGATTGCCGTAAAAATTATTCATGTTGGCCACTGGCATTGTGGACATTGGCGATGGTGCTCATCGTTGGTGCTGGTGAGTGGAGCTGGAGGTCTGAATAGATACGGCCATGTTGTGGCCACGGACGGCCGACAGCGGGAAATCGCGGCCGCCCATGGGAGGCGTGCGTCGCTGGTCTGTGGGAGCAGGACGGCGCGACCAGGGCGGGCGCGGCCGGAGTGAGAGGCCCGCGAGGCGGCGCGACGCAGAGGGCGTACGACCTCACGGACCGCCACGCACTCCTGTTCCGGTCGCGTCGACGGGCGGCCGGGATCCCGCGCCTTACCACACTGACTCCGTACGCTGCTATCACTGACTTTTCTCCTAGTACGTTACTTGAATGCGCGTCGGTAACAGCGGGCCACGTGATACGCCCGCGGCCGTAGCGCCTATTTTTTTCTCTTTCGCTCGAGCTTGGCGACAACCGAGTGTCGCGTGCGATCTCGTCCGTTTCCCGCCACTGCCGGTAGCTCACGGAAAAGTTGAGAAGTTTTTGGCGCGAAATGCGCGGTATCGCGCTGCGTCGTCATGGAATGCCGTTCGCCGGTGGAAAACGCTAATATGACTGATCGGTACATTTTTTGGTGAGCTGTGATAATAATCGGTTCGCGTTGTTATTAACAGTTTAAAAAAGTTTTATAATAATGGATGACTGGGAGCGCCACGTCACGCCACTTCTGCAAGATATGGGCTGCGCGAGCGAAGATGCCCAAGATGACTTTTTTAACCAGCAAGATGTAAGTCACACTAGTTATACTTAGAAAATTGTTGGAAAACTCTACCAAATCATTACGAAGACGCATACCATACTAATAAATCACATTGGCGCCCAACATTACTGTTCATATAAAATGAATTTCGCTTTAGTTAACAGAAAACAGATATAAAAACTGCATTCTATCCCATGTTAATTTCCTTCAAATGCTTAAGAAAACACGTTTTTGCACACTATCAATCTTCCAATTCAGATTCAGTAATATTAGTTGTCTGCTTTCCCGTTCACTAAGGCTTATAAAATCTACCAAAAGTATAGCATGAGTAGTAGCATACCTGTTTCAACAAACTCGTAACTAAGTAGTCCCTCTTCTCTTCTCTTTATCGTTTCCCCGTGATAAAAAGTCGCGCAAAACCTTTCAAATTATATCAGTTTCTCTGTTGTTCTGTTATCTGTTCGGTTGTATGTGAAATAACCGTTTCTGCACGATTGGTAATCTGCACTACATCTCGCGATTTTACACATTTTAATGGATAACAAAGCTAGGAACTTTTTTCTTGATGTATACCTCGTTTGAATCTAAAGTAATCAAGAACGATTTACCTTGAAAGAAAGTAAAGTTCTGTCCCAAAATATGTCTTCTAAATTTAACGCAAAGTGTCGTTTTTTGCAAAAAAAAAATGATGATTAGCTGTGCCCGCGACTCCGTCCGCGTGGATGTTCGGTAAGGGCGACATTGTGTTTAACTAAATCGAACGAAGCGCATTTCTAGAATAGCGCGTGTTAATTTAATTAAGTTTTTGTTAGTGAACCAATTGAGAGTTTGCCACAACACAGTAGTGAAAACCGCATTTGAATCGGTTAGATAAGCCATTTCTGAGATTAGCGTGCTCAAACGCAAATACTAACAGACAAACAATTCCATTGGCCTCACAACATGTAAAAATAGTTTAAGGAAAAAAAATTATATCTGGACACTGTTCATTTACGATTTTATTATTTGTATATGGATAAGATGGGATTAGTATTTTTCGATATTTTTAGAGTATTGAGATCATAGACATTGTGCAAAATCCAAAAAAATATTCGCGGGATAAAAAGTATCCTGTATGGTATCTAGGTAATAAACGTGCCAGATTTCATCCATATCCGTTCAGCTGTTTTTGCGTGATCTATTAGTTAGCCCACATGTAAGTTAGGTCAGTACGTATTTAAGACTTTGAATCGTGCAATCATAGCGCGTCGGTATTTAGACAACTCTTTCAGTTTTCTTGTCACATTGATTAATCGATTTTTTAACAGAGAAACAAAAATATCCTCGTCAAAATCGATTCCTGTGCATATTTTCTCGATACCCAAAAAAGTTTCAAACGTTCATTCAAGTTATCCTACGACAGAACTACTTGAACCAACAGCTTCAACACACTTTTGGGGCATGTACCTATTTATCTATCAACACTAAGTCGCGAGTGAATCGGTTTCTTCTAGGCGAGCGTGCTCCACCGTAGACCGCATCTTCGCTCAACATCAGGCGGGATGGCGGTCAAACGCAAGCCTATCTACTATAAAAAAAAAAAAAAAAACTATTAAAAATAGGAAAGATTTGATTTTTTGTTTGGACTGAATAAGTTACGACACTACTGGACCGTTCTGAATAATTCTTTCATCATTAGAACACACATTATCACTGAGTAACGCTAAATTGTTAGTTGAGTTTTGTTTGCCCGTGCGAAGCCGGAACGGTCTGCTAGTTATCTATAAAATATCTCTATACCCATTTATATTTTAACAAATTACTAGCTGTGACGTTGGAAAATGAGGTGAGTCATTCTCATTCAGAGCTAGAGGTTCCAGTATAAAATGAGATCGGAGCACAATGCCATGTGGCAAGATGCCCGAGGTGGAGGCAGGAGGCAGCGTTCGGTCGGTAATGTTTAATTACCCAAGTAAGAGCATCGCTTGCCGCAACATTTCACACGCCCCGCATCCTGCACGACGATATCGGTATACAACATCTATAAATCAGAATCTATTATACCACGGTACATTTGATATCTCCTCTTTATACAGCTCAACTTCAACTGTAACAACTGCATTAAGTTTTTTTAAATGCCACTCTTTAGCAGCACTCTTTTCTTTTTCTCTTTTTGATTGTCGTTTTGGCAGGTGCCTATTACCGCGGTATCAGATTCTCTATCGCCAAGAAGTTGTGTGTAAGCATTACTGTGTTCTAGTTTGAAGGGTACTGTAGCTAGCTAAATTACAGAGATATATTTAAGTAGTGGTGCTGAAGCAGCGATGTTCTGGACTTAGTTTTGTTTCTAAAAGTTTCGGGTGCCGCTGCAATGGTAATACATAGGCGTATAACGCCTGTCGGTTCATACGCTAGAAAGCGCGGGTTAAAGTCCCGAGAAAGAGCTTGAGCTGACGGCGAACAGCGCGAGGATACCTTAAGAACGTGGTAGAGTACTTTCGGGTTTGAGTAATAATCGGCCAACTAGCTACCAACCTCAAGTTAAATATTTGCCGTCAAGCACCTAATCTCATTACTTTGAGACTATTTATGGTTAGTCTCAATAGCCCAGTAATTTCGCTAGCTGCAGTAACCCTTCAAACTGGAACACAGTAATGTTTACACACTACTGCTTCGCGGCAAAATATCTGGTAGGTACTGCGGTCTTACCTACCTAGATGTCTTTCTCTACCACCATGCAAATATAAGTTTATATAACGTGACAAACAGTATTATTTACACATGATCTTTTATTAGAAAAATAAATCATAGGATAGGGTAATTTATGGTGTAATTAACTTGCGTAATCAGGTACGCTACATGATTCCGAATGCTATCAAAGTTCAATCGCATCTGATTGATATTCAATCTATTGTAATGAAATGTCTATCTTCTAAATTAGATGATAGATTCATTAATAGACTGAGAGCGTTAGAAACTTGGCACGCTCCATACCCTGACATGTGTAGAATTTTCAGTCAAATAAATTACATTATCTACATATTTGACGATTATTTAAAATTAAAAGATTATTGAATTACTAGCAAGTAATTATAATATATTTGTTTTTATAGACATTTAACTATATTGACATAATTATTTTATATGTGACATACATTCATTGACATTTTCATTTTCATTATTTGACATGTTATGATTTTGATATTTTTAAATATGAATGGAAAAATGACCTGTAACATCGTTGTTATTAATAAATGATTTGTATTTGTATATTTGTATTTGTATTTGTATTATTATATTGGCAAAAGTAGTGGAAATTATTGTTTTTTTTTAGTTTACTGTACTCATCTTGCCTGCAACATTATACTCATACTAATTTATTAATAACCAACAAGTCACAATAAATAATTAAAAATAAAAGTCAAAAATTATAAATTAATTAATTGAATATTAAAATGAAAAATAAATAAATAATATAATAGGATTCCTAAAAAAATTAAAACATATTAAGTTTTTAGAATTATTAGGATATTACTTTGCTCTATCTACTCTACTGGGTACCATATAAAGAAAGTTGGGCAAATTTCCAGCAAGCTCGCTCGGTGCCGGCTTGCGTATTTACACAAATCATTAAATTTCTTCTCCGAACAAATTGTATAGGTATTCTTATTATTTTCACCTAAAATGTGGTAAAATCTTTGGAAGTTCAGAACAACCATATTATATACTGACTATTTTATACGATTGGGTTTGTGTAGTGACTGACACCCAACACCATTCCTGGGGCTAAGAATATCTATTGCTCTTCAGCGCAATAATGTTGCACATACTATGAGTTTAGCTTTAGAAACTGAGTCTACAATCTAAATACATAACAAACAACCCACCCGGGTTATACAATATGTGTGTAGAGCGATTCATTTATATTATTTTAATCTTTAATTAGGTATACGACTAGTTTATTTTGAGTCCAAAAATTTTACTGAATTGAGAATGACGGTTCAAAATTCGTTATCATTTGGAAGATTTGACGACTCATGCTTTTTGACTTTCGATTTTGCAAGCCAACGATATAAAAGTTTAAGTGCTGATGTGTTACTAAATCTATCAAAGTAATAAATAAATAAATACTTTAATTTAATACCTTAAATAAAGTAATACCAGGCCAAGCAGAAAGATTTGCGATTGTACTAGACACCATTGGTAATAGTTTATTTTAAAATCTCCCTCCACATTTTTACCTACTTGCTAAATTGCACTATCTTGTTTCATTGGAAAATGGAATTTGCGTCGGAAACATTTTTGCGCGATGTTTTCAAATGATGTCTATTCGTACAACCTGATAAATCGTATGATAGACTTTACATGACATTAAAATTGATAAATACTCATAATAATATAAGGCAACCTATGTGTACCGCTGGTATAACGAATTTAAGCGCGGTCGACTAACTTTGAGGAATGAAGAAAGATGTGGTCGCTCCGCTCTATGACGGCTGTTACGGAAGGAAACGTGTTAGCACAGTAAAAATGTTAATTCAAGATAATACATAAATTAGATATTAAAAGATCAATACATCTGCAGTATGTGTATTGGATCTAAGCGTTCACAAGATTCTAGACGAGCATCTTCGCGTGAGGAGCATAGTTTTGCGCCGGGTGCCGCAAAACCTTACCGATGCTCAGAAGAAGGCCCGCCTTGACTGTATCGTGAAATGATAACTAAATTTGAACTAACGGCAGTCATTTGAAGCTAGCTCAACGTGTCTACGACATTGTTACAAGTGATGAAGCCAAAATTAACCGACGCCTATCAAAATGAAGCCATCGAGGGAATGGTCGCGCAAAGAAGATTTTGAACGTCTTTGGTGTCAATTTATTGACGAAATCAAAATAGTATCAATGCCAAATATTGTGTCAAATGTTATCCAGAAGTGTTTACTGCTGGCTCGGGGCTTCGCGGGCTACTGCTTTACCATAACAACACACCGTTTAAACTTTGGGGTCACACTCTTTAATTCCCTAAAATAAAAAAGGGTTACAAGAGAGAGAGAGATGATTTCATTGCAGAGAGGATGCATTAACAGGCTTCGAAAAGGCCGTATCTCTTCTACAGACTCCTCGAACGATATCTGAGGAAGACTTGAAAAAGTGTTTTTAAAATTGGTTTAGACTCATCAAACTACCTATGTACAGAAACTGGCGCAGTGTTTAGAATTTAATCAAAAGGCTTTATCCATAGAAATTATTGTTTTATTTTCGCAAAACTGAGTGCCCCGTGTATAATGCACCACAATAATTACTTTTCCACCCGATGAACCGTGCTAGACTAGTCATTATTGTCTAGACTATTGGTTTATTTTATTTCTACGGCAATTTATACAGTGATTATACTACGATTTTCCAATTTAATTTCCTAACGTTTTCCGATGTATCGTCTATTTGATATAAACTGCAATTATGCGTCCAAACACCATTAGGTACATTCAGCCATTCTAACGTGAAAGATATATTTAAGTATTTAACAATTCATATTCACCTGTATGATTTCGTTACTTTTAACCAAGTGCCAGTATTAAATGAAATTAAATACCTACATTCAAATAATCTACATATTTTATTTCTGTTCTTTAAAAAATGAAAAATGGGAGATTGAGTCTATCTCACAACGCGTGTCAAAAATTTTTTTAGATTTAAACCTTAGGTAATCCAAAAGCCTAGCAAGAGCCTCTTAAAGTGTTATTTGAGGCTCTTCGCTATAAGGCCGTTCACAGAGACTTCTATCGAGATAATGATCGTCGAGGCAATATCCCACATGACTACACTAAACTTGTTGGCATTAGGAGGCTTAAAAAACTTACACGTGACCAAATTAATCAACTTTTATATCGCGCAGAAAGTAAATTTCGCAATCCAAAGGGGCAACGAAGCCAGCATTTTGGGCATGTTGTCTAAAATCAGAAGTCGTCTGAACTATTTTAGTTATGTTCCATTCCAGGCTAGGTGTGCTTTACCATCTTCGACCACACCTTCACTTAACACAAGGTGAGCTGTGGTCAAACACTTAGTCTGTCAACCATAAAAAAAATTTGCTATTAATAATTATTACATTAATAAATTTAATATATTTAATCGATTCCAGCCTCCCGCGATACAGGCTAGCCCTAGTGCGGGGGACTATTGTAAGATATTACGATCTTTGTACACATATTTTCTGTTAAATAAATATTTTTGTATTTGTATTAATCTTTTAAAATTGTATGTCAAGAAGCAATTCAAAAGGTTGAGTTTACTATCGATACAGTACTTTAGAAATGTCCTTGGACTGATTTTTATAAGTAGTAAAATGTGTAGCTTTGGAAGGAGTTTCCCGCAGAAATCTAAAACACTTGAGACTTTAAAGAGTAGAATAACGCTGCACTTCCTAATGAAATAGCTTCTGAGTTTGTGAGTTGCTATCTTACCTTTTAAGTGTTATGTATAATATTGTACAAACATATCCATAAATATATATGATTAAATTATTTACTTAAATATATTTTGTTTAAAATACATTTCCTAGCTGACTGTGCTTAGGGCTGCAGAATGAGGAACCTCCTGACAATGCGGGCAGTGCCAAGGGTTAATGCCTTTTGTATGTGACACCGGACCCAACCGCTTAGCGTGAATCTTGTCATTGTCAAGACTCTTCGCTATAAAGGCGTTTACCGTGACGACTATCGGGACAATGATCGTCGAATCGACATCCCATATGCCAACAATCTCGTGAACCAAGTCCAAGTCCAGTCAAGTACTTGCTGAGCTTGTCCTTCTCGGCATTTACGAGATTATTGTTATTATTATTGTTAGAATATATTATGATGTATATCTAAAACTCAAAGCTTCCACAACATGCTATACCTATCTAGTAAGTGTATTTTCGTAGATGGTACCGATGATAAGTTCCACGTACACATAATTATCAAACGTAACTCGTCATTTCAGAAGCCGTAAATTACGGGGTTGCCGCTGTTTCTTGCATAGCGTAGCCCTAATTTCACAGAAATCATGATTGTCGTTAGGTGGACATAGTTTGGTACGTATTTTATTTAAAAATGTCTGTAATTTGAAGCTTGATGCCTTTTTGTTCTTATCATTCAAATTGATGTCACAAAAATTGTGGTAAAAACTTACCTAAAGTAACTCATACTTTATGTTAATCCTTAAAAGAACGAGGGGCCCATTTGCTTAACATGTTAGAAAATGTGAAGTAAATACTGCATGATACGTTTTGTGTGAAAGTAACTAGCGATGATATCTCAGTGGTTAGCATAGTCAGTTCTCATCCCGTAGGGCGTGGGCTCAACCCCCAACAATAAGCTTGAGCTGCCGGTAAAGAAAAACATCGCGAGGAAACCAAAGCAGAGTATAGGTAGAGTATATTCTAGTACTCGGCTGGCTAACTACTACCCTCATACTGAAAACCTGTCGCCAAGTACCTAACGGTGTATTCCAGCCGTCTCACTTGAGAGCCGGTTCCAGGCTTGGTTTCCTATAGTTACCATCTTTGACTGATTAATTGAGCTGTGGAACATCTTGTAAAACATTTAAAAAAAAAAGTGATTTTCTAGTAATTTATTTGTATCGCTATCCTTACACTTTTAGTAAATTATAAGTGTAAAAATATAAAATTTCTGTGTTTGTACCTTTTTCACTCCACCGTTGTAATTTTTTTGGTCAAAAATTTTACAAATTTTTGAATAACAGTCTTCAAAAATTTTACAAATTTTTGAAGACTATTATCATACAAATACTGTTTTAATTACAAAATAAGGTACATAACTTACAATAGATATCTACAGAATAGGCAGAAAACACAATAGACAAAAGTTGAAGACTTTTAATAGGATACCTACCGTATCGATGGTCATTCTTTAGGTACAGAACTTAAAAATAGTTGAGTAAGTATAATGATCATTAATACATTAATGAACCCAAATAAAGTTAAAATACTTCAGAACTTGTTTGAATGGAAAAAGAAGATTGACTTTATTTTTAATGGTTTGGTTTTATATTCTATTTGTTTTAAATAGCTTCAATGTTTTTTCATAAAGGATTTTCATATTTATGTTTTGAACAAACTAGAAAATTAATGATGAAACTTAAAAGAAAATCTATACAATTTTGCTTTTCTTTTAATCTTCACTTAATTTCAAATGAATGGAACTTATATATATTTTTTTTTAGATTTATAACAAATGTAATATTTTTATATCGTTTAGTTATAAACAAGTTTTTGCCCCAAAAAAAACTTTAGATTATCTTAAAATTTATTCAGGGCAAGAGCTTTCTACGTCCGCGACTTCGTCCGCGTAAACATTTGAATTAGGTTCAAAGAGAAATGTAACTTGTGATAGTAACAAATAAGCAATAATCATAAAACTTGGGCTATTTTATTATTAGATTAAGGTAAAGAATACCTTTTATCCCTGAATAATGTTCCATAAGATGCATCTCTACCAAATTTCATGTGGATACGTCGAGGAGTTCGTTTTTTGATAATCCAATAATTTTACGGTTGGTGTTCCAAAAGCTCGTACTAAGTGGTTTGATTCAATCTTCTTCATACGTGCCGCTAGACATTGGAATCTGCTGCCCGAGTGGGTGTTCCCCGATGAATACAGTCTGGGTACCTTCACGTCGCGAGTGAATCGGTTTCTTCTAGGCGAGCGTGCTCCACCGTAGACTGCATCTTCGCTTAACATCAGGCGGGACGGCAGTCAAACGCAAGCCTAACTATTTAAAAAAAATACCTACAGAAACCTACAGTTTTTGCGTGATTGTGTAACAAACAGACAAACGTCTGAACATACACAATACACATACACATTTTTAATACTAGCTGTAGATGTTACCATCCACTTCATCCGCGTGGACTTTAAAATAGGTTTGCCCAGTTTGCACTACAAAAAGTATATCCTATTCATCACATCCAAATTTCATCTAAATCCGTTTAGCCGATTTTGCGCGATTGAGTAACAAACATCTATATATTTATCCATTCTCACAAACTTTCACATCTATAGCGTTAGTAGGATGTAACTGTCTAGAAAAAAACATCAGTGCATGTATTTAAAAAGTTTAAAAATGGTACAAATTCTCGAGCTATGGGAGTTATCTGACTCCCATAGTACAAGCTTTGCTTAGTTTGGGGTCAGATGGCGCTGTGTGTAATGTCCTGCGATATTTATTTATTTTTATTTTTATCACCGGGAATTCAGCCCAGCATGTCGATAGCATTTCACGTAGAATGTACTCTAGATACGCGGAAAATTACATAGTGAAACTTTTCAAGCTTTTTCGTTCCATTAAAATGCTCATACTTATTTAACGTAACTTAGTTTGTACGAACTTAAGTTAGCGTGACTAAAAATGTCAGTCGATGGAAGCCAACAACAGAGTTCGCAAACACGTTAAGGCATATAATAACAGCACTTTAAGTTAAGAAATAAGTTACAAGTGTAATTACTTGTGTACAAAATTCTTAAGCAAATAAAATTCAGCCACGTTACACATAGTACACGATATTTTTGTGTTACATATCGTTACAAGGTTATTAATCAAAACATTTTCACATTTATAATAAGGTTAACGTAATAGAGTTTCGACTTTATTTGTATTATGCATAAATGTTATTTTATTACGAAGTAACACACACTTTTCAGCTTGACGTTATTTCAATTGATTGCAAAGATTTCGTCGCATTTAGTAACTCGCTGTACTTGTAGTGTTTTACATTCAAATAAATATGTCGTCTGTACTAAACACACTGTTCACCATATATGCTCATTAGCAAAATGTGCAAGTTATTTTTTAAGTTTAAAAACTTTTTTAAGGGTTACATAAATAATAAATAAATAAATATCGCAGGACATTACACACAGCGCCATCTGACTCCAAACTAAGCAAACCTTGTGCTATGGAAGACAGATAACTGATAGAATACTTAAATAGTATTTTTTTTTGTAAATACAATACATACTTACCAATAATACAATACAGTACACCCAGAGACAGAACAAACATTTGTTTATACACAAAATGTTTGCCCTGAGTGGGATTCGAACCCACGCCCTACAGCTCTCAAGGCGGATATACTACCAATGAGCCAACGGGGCTGTCTTGTGTCAACTACAACGGATATTGTCGACTATGTCTTCTCTAAAGCGTTGTATGATTTAACAACACAGTGATATTGGAATAGATAAGGAAAATATTCTTGCATCTCTTCTTTAAATAGTATAAAACACAATCGCTATTCATCGTCTCTTTCTCCATTTACTTCTTATAAACCACGCAATGGGTTTTGATGCGTATATCATTACCACTTAGATATAATTTGTATTTGAATAGAGTATTATTTTAGCATTGTAATACAAGTTTGTAAACTTTTCTAGTGTGGTAGTGTTAGAGGACTTGATACGATTTCTTATTTAAAAAAAACAAGTAGTTTATCTTAACATCAAGGAGGGTGTGGTTAAATGCAAACATAATAATATAAAAATCGAGATGAGCAACAATGAGCTTGAGCTGCCGATGAAGGAAAACATCGTGAGGAAACCGTAGCATGGTGTTAGGGTACTTTCTAGTACCTACACGGCTGGCTAGCTACCACCCTCAAGTTGTAAAATCTGCCGTCAAGCACCTAACGGTGTGTTCCAGCTGCCTCACTTGTGAGCCAGTTCTATTCCAGGCTAGGTATGCTTTACCATCTTCGACTACACCATCACTTAACTGATAGTAGTAGCTTTAGTAGTAAGCTGTGGTCAAAACCTTGCCTGTCAACCATAAAAAAAACGTAGGTATACATTTTTGAACACTAATAGATTATTTGGATTTCCAATTTCAATTCCTCACTCAACGTAATTAATTATTTGATTCTTTATCTATCCAGTGGTGTGAATTCATTTTGGATATGGATAATAGATGTAGTTATAGCTGCAACATTAAACTGTAACTTAAAAAAAAACTTAAAGCTTAACAATAACAATTGAAAACTACAGTAAACATAATAGGTACTTCGTGCTATGATCCAATTCTTTATTTACTATACAAACCACTTCGCGTATTATGTTAAATACGAGAAAGCCCTAGCGCCTGAGTGTTTTAAATATTCGACGGTGACGTGAACTACTCTATCATGCACTGTTAAGTGCTGTTACTGGTTTCCCCATTATGTTTAACGCATTAGAACATTTTACTGTTTTGCCGTGAGAACGTCCACCGACGTGGAGGTCAGGTGGCCCGAGGAAGTAGGTACTTCCTTGGACACGTGTGCTCGTTCGCCAACCGTTCCTCTACCCGCATTATTTTACTCAAGAACCGGTAATTTTAATGAAATTCTACACTACAAGGCAGCTGCCGCGTTCGGTTAGGCCGCATAGTGCCCGAATGGATTCTTAAACATCCTACGCACTTGCTCAGCTAATAATGATCATTTTATAAAGCACTAATATGAGAAAAAGCGGAGACTATTTTTTACATGACAATAAGTATTAGGCATAAATATATTATCTATAAACATGATGTCAAATTTCAAATATTAAGAATGAAGGAAATATAGTCATCATGTCTTCGTATTGTTTCTATTATTTTCCAAACAATTGTAACTTTTCAATTATGTAATTATGCATTAAAAATAGGGGGTTTTTATTAACAAAATCCGAATTATGTGCACATGATTGATCTACCAAATGGCACAGGGCAGTCAAAGATAAATTAAACTTTTTAATGTTCACACAAAAAAATGTATATCTACAAACTAAAAAAATACAAAGGAAAATTAAAAAAAAAAACATCTAGATAAACATCCAACATCATAAACAGGTTTTTTTTACTAAACCGACTATTTTACACAACAATGTTTGTTCAATGACTTTTAATGAGCCGAAATTTTTTTTTTGTTCTTGAAAATTAAAGTATTTATCCAGAAAGAAGCACGGGCGCCTGATAAAAAATTAAAAACGCTAAACAAAAAAGTCCGATTATGTTTTTAGTGATTTAATTAACAAATATAACTTTATCAACCTGCTTGTAAACTGTAACCAGTAAAAATATTACCTCCTATAACAAGATAATACTGAGTGATAATAATAGGACCAATTTTGAAGGCTTTCGTTGACAGATGAAAACTAACTAACAATGTCCTTAACAAATAGACTACAATCAAAAAGACAACAACGTTTTCTGATATGTGAAACCTCCAAAATTGATTGTAATGTACACGTATTATAATAATTAGCAACTCATTGGAGTATCATCAGGTCATTTATTACGTTTGGTATCGAAACGAGATCGTCAAATACGACAAACGATTACAAATTGTAAAAGAATTTATTCGTACTGGCAATAATATAAAGAACAACAAGTTGCCAAGTGGGAAATTAGCATTCGAGAGCGGCGGCGCGATGGGCATTGGGCATAATGTGAAAACACTCATTAACCACTGACAGCGCACGTTATCTCCTTATCAACGTACGGGTATAACCTTTCCTTGGTGAGCGTTATTATAAAATTTAATATAATAACATAAATTATAATAAGGAACAACCGCTGGTGTATAATAATTACAATATTAAAAGTATAAATAATTCAATGGGCTATCGGCGATGAAGCACGCGACGAACTTCCGGAGAGTCTAATTAATGCGTGCCTCGTTCTGTGGCACTTGATGAACTACTCATCATCACCACCATCATCATCACCCCATCATCATCAGATTCATCAACACATTCAATCACTGTTATACAGGGGCACGAGGAACAACGTTTAATATGGGACAACATACTTTTATGGATTACAATGTCTAATTACACATTTCAAAAAGCTTTTTTTAAACTAAAAAATATTTTCCTTCGAGCTAATGTTTTTATAACGATAAGTAAATTTGTCTCCCTTACGGCGTATTAACGTTTTGCGTAACCCTGTATCTCACCATTCTAATGTTATGTTTATGTTACTAATTATTGAGTATAATTATTGTTCTTTTGGACGTTTTTAGGGCTGTAACATATTTCTTATAGATTAAAATCCTCCATCTTCGGCCGTACCGTCGCTTTTCACCAGCCGAGCTGGTAGCCAAAGTAGATATTTTGCAAACAACAAAAATTATGCGGAATGAGTTACCTGAAGTTTTAGATATTTTATGTTGAAAATATCGATAATAATGTTGATAAGAGAGGCTGCCGGATTACACCGTTGGGTGATTGGCGACAGATTTTAAACTTGAGGGTGGTAACTCGCCGATCGAGTACTAGAAAGTACAGTACCACAATGGCTATCTTTATTAGAATGACCTAATCTTCGTTAGCGGGGCGTGCTGTATAGTTTGTACGTTGTTAGACAATAATAATTTAGTAATGAGGAAAATTTTGATATATATAATGAACACCGAAATACTAATAGAAGCCTCAAGCCAAGATAATATTATATTTTGTCAAAATTTCGTTACTTCAAACAAAATAATATTATTGATGTTTTTAATTCGTAAATATAATATGTTTACGTCTGTTTGGTCCATTCATGTAAATTATAGTAAAATAATTTTTCCTTACAAATAATAATTTACTAATTACGTGAAACACTCGCAGTTCAAAAGGTTTTGGGGCACATATTTGTTTTTTTTTTCAATTGAGATTTGCTGACTTCTAATTAAGACCAATTATAATTTTTACTCAACTATCATTTGTCTTGATAACAAAAATTATGGCGGTTACAAACTTACCTTTTAACAGTATTTTTGTTTTGCTAAATGCCACCGTGTCTGACATTGTATCTATATAATATTAGTTTGATGATTGATTGCAGTAAGACACGTGTTTGAAACTGCAGAATTGGAACTTTAAGCATATTGTTTTAACCGACCTATCGAATCATCCACATTGTTGATAACAGTGTTAAATTTTACAATGTATTTTAGCGGATGATCGGCGTGCTTGTATCGCCGCAGCTGCCATTGTTATCGCATTCATCTTATTTTGCGGTCCGTGAAAATTGCGTACCAATACCAAAGTATCGAATTTCGTGTCCAATCTGCCGCGCTAATGTAATACTTTTGTTTGCTCACGGTTTGTTTTTGTACAAATGTAATTTTACGGGTTTGTGGAAATATAAACAATGTTGGGTAAAATACAGTGTGGTTTTTGTTTAATTTATTTTATGTGTTTGTTTTATACTCATTTCATTAGGTTATTATTATTATAGATTTGGTTATTTCTTATTTCTGGTGGCTTTTTTCAAGGAGTCAAAGCTGGTAACGACACGCGTGTGGCATCGTTTTGCTGCACAATGCGAGTCGCTGTACGCTCATAAAGACAGGTGTTAGGTTAGGTTAGGTAAGGGGCGGGGGTGCGTCATTTTATATGACCAAATTATCTTACGTGTATGGTTTGCAGATAAAACAATTAAATTTTATTCATCAGACTTTTTAATTGCATAAATGATATTTCATGTAATCCTTGATAATCTAGTCTTATACCAGTCTAGTAACAAAAATCTTTTTACAACTGACAACAACCAATCGCTTCGTATTGATTGTCGTTAGGTAGTTATTTTGGTACCTCAGTTGATTTATTATTAAACTTATTTAGCAACTAACTCGGTCGAATTTAGCGAAGCAAAAATAGGGCAGTTACGCGTCGATAGTTTATTTTTATTAATTAAAAATAATTTATTGCCATAATTAACATTGTTACGTAATTTGTAATAAATGTGTAACTCTTACTAATTTAATTACTGTGTATTTGTATGTAAAATAATATACCTACGTCAATATTATTTTAAGTGTTTTTTTTATTACGAAGGCCTATCGTATCGAGTTTTTTTTTTTTTTATAGTTGACATGCTAGTTGTTTGACCACAGCTCACCTGATGTTATGTGAAGGTGTGGTCGAAGATGGTAAAGCACACCTAGCCTGGAATGGAACTGGCTCTCAAGTGAGGCTGCCGGAACACACCGTTAGATGCTTGGCGGCAGATTTTCAACTTGAGGGTGGTAGCTAGCCAGCCGAGTACTAGAAAGTACCCTACCACCATGCTATGGTTTCCTCACGATGTTTTCCTTCACCGGCAGCTCAAGCTCATTGTTGGGGTTTGAACTCACGCCCTTCGGCATGCGAACCTACCGCGCTAACCACTGAGCTATCATCGCTACAAAGAGAGTTCGAGTAGAGTTTCGAAAACAATGATCCCTCAGAAATATATTGATATAAATAAATATTTTTACTTGTGCACATTTTGCTAAGACAATAAATTACGGTCGACAAAGAATGTTTACTTTGCGACTAACCGTTTCGGGTAAACAAACTTTCGTGAAACCAAACATCGATGAAGAGTGATTTCGAAGAATAATTCGGTTACCGTAAGATGTTTTCGTAAAAGCAACGCTCGATGAAGAGTGCAGTTAATCAAGCATTCCATCGGTGATGGTTGTTTCAGCATATTGTTCAGAATTCGCGGCGAAGTGAATTTCGGAGAACTTTCTCGTTGACTCTACCTTCCAGCCCGTATTCATCAAGAACTTAAAAAATATAAATATAATATAAGTAATATAATTTGATCAGTTTTGACAGTGACATTTATCTCCCCATGTCTTTCTTTAAATAATACATTAACTGTACTGAAGGTTTCACTTAATTATTTTGTGCTACAAAAATGAAAATCTTACTGATGACATTTGGCTGTGTCTAATAATAAATGTCGTTATTTAAGTGTCAAAAGAATTCTATTTGTATTGTTTCCCATGACCATTATGAAAGTAGAAGTGTCATCATCATCAGGAAAGGTTTTTTGTGTTTTTTTTTTTACTTTATGGTTTTGGAATTTACATTACAGAATAATATGTCGGTCATACATGCGAGCTGGAGGTCAAACGAACACAATAAAAAGAAAAATTACAAATTTTGAAAAAACCCGCAACAGTTAAAAAGTAATTGTGACTAATTTAAGATAATGTACCTATCAAACTCGAACCCATAACTGAAAACTGCATCAAAATCGGACTTTTAGTTTTGGAGAAAATTGGCAACATGGATTTGCACAAAAAATTTTTGGTGCAGCGCCCCCTGGCAAGCTGTCACCGTAACACTTATCTAAGAACATGCTCCAATCAAACCCAAACAAATAACTGAAAAATGCATCAAAATCGGGCTAGTAGTTTTGGAGCAAAAAGGCAACATGTACATCCTCACACCACAAACGCATATACCGTCTCCGTTCCGTCGTGGGTAAAAAAAACAAAAGAAAACGTGCCGTGCCATATTTAGTACAACACTAGTGATGAAATGAAAAACCTATATAGGTATTGACGATTTACTATGATCTTATTTAATAGCATGAATTTTTGTTCCCACTTCCTTTCATTGTCGAAAATATAGCTCATACAATTACCTCAATAATGTGATGGTTTTTTTTTCTTCTCGTTGGATAGCCCTCTTTACTGATGACGCGACGTGATACAGAATAGCATCTATGTATGTTATCGCATAAACATTTATCAAAAGAAGATATATTGGTAGTCGTTTATGTTTTCAACAACAACATAGCACCTTTTGGCGGCATTTCTCAAATAGCTGCTCGTCATCGACTCGTCCGTAAATTGTAAAATGTGAAATCGCGTTTCAACTATTGGTATCAATATAATATATCATATCAATATAGTATTTCGATGTAACTTAACTGATTACCAAAGATTACATACAGAATAAAAATAAACTTAAGTAATAAGAGTAACAATGTTCTTTACTGAGGGGTTGGCTGGCAGAAAATGCTTTAGCATTAAGTCCTCCCTTTGTACATATTTTTCTATAAAGTGTGCAACAAAGAATTAAATAAATAAATAAATAAACAATTTGCGAATTTATTGCTTAAATCGATTTTTTTACGGGCAATCAAAAAGGAAGGAAAAGATTGAATGGAGAAAAATATAGCTATCTAGAAATGGGCACGCTTATGCTTAGTGAGATGAGGAAGTCTTGAAATCAAAAAGAAATTCTCTTAGTTTTTTATTTATTTTTCGAAGCAAACGAACGAAAGTTAATGTGTAAGTACTGACATGACATTTGTATATTTTGCATGTTATATTTTCAAAATAACGTAAAATTCTCATGTAAGGTTTCCGCCACACTAAAAAGCACATCTTGGAAATAAGATCTATGACTTCTGTTCGATTGTCACTTGTTTTTTTTTGTTGTTAATATTTATATGATAAAAATTTGGTCTACAGCTTAATCTCTCGAATTGTGTCGCATCAATTTAACATACGACGCTAGTCAACAATTCACTCAACATTGCTTGCATCGTGTCGCTTCATGAGTGAACTTGACTTGTTACAAACAAGATAATAATTTAAGGTGGTTCGATTTCCATACAAACATTTTTTTGGCATTTATTTTGGTCTTCATTTGCGGTAAATCACAATTGCTTATAACAATACATAAATTCATAAATCATTCATAAATTTGATTTTATGCCAATAATCTACTGTTTTATTCAAGCAATTGTGATTTACCGCAAATAAAGACCAAAATAAATTCCATTAGCTGTGATTTCACATAAAAATTATGCTCCATTTGACCATAAATGGAAAAATAATATTTGTATGGTAATCGAACAACCTTAAAGCGCAATTTTTGCCCATGCATCTCTTATTTTTAAATTTACAAACTTTTGTGACGAAAGGTATGACGGTAATCGGATATCGTACAATATTCACCTTTAGTTTCCTTAAAAGTAACAACATTTTAATAACAGACTTTATCGCGTGTTAATTATGTAAGCAGGTGGACTCTATTTTTTGTTATTTTCCTTTTTTATATTGAAGGTACTTAACTTTTAAAGCTTTCTAAATTGGACAACGGCGTGGAACGATTTTTTTTTTAAATTTTGTTCAATAATTTAACATTGTCGTATCAAACTAACGATACACTTAGAAAACAGGAGTCGGTTATTTGTTTTAAAAAGTGAAATTAATATTGCGAAACAAATTCATCAATTAGTAAAACTGCACGCAAGCAATGTTTTCACCGTTTTTGAACCTGGGTGTCGTTTGCTTGCAAAACAAACCGATGGAGATTATTTATTATACTCACTTAAATAATTTATTCTTGGGGTTGTTGATTATTATTTTGAGTGTGTTTTTATTACGTTTTCATTTTTCTTGAAGTAAGGTACAAAAATAACAAACTGTGATTGTCGACACTGTCATCCTTCAACACAAAACTGGAGAACACAAAGATGAAAAATTGGCCTCTTTCGTTGAAGACTTCTTCGAAGACAAAATGCCATTTTTTCATGGTTTTTTGTCAATATAATTTTTTTATTTTTTTTCTGTAAAACAATAATGAAGTACCTAAATTAAACTCTGTGAAGGCAGCGTGCCCAAAAAGTTGGCCGCGATGCCGCGTTGGATTGCAGGGCTAACTTTTTACACGTAATAAATTTAAATAAATTACATTGCTATTATGTGTCTGGGTGTTCTGTATGGATTAACAAAAAAAAAAGTATTTAAGTATTCTGTCAGCTGTCTGGTTCCCATAGTACAAGCTTTGCTTAGTTTGGGGCTAGATGGCACTGTGTTAAATGTTCTTCAATATTCATTTACATTATTTATTTGCACTATACCTACGTTAGCAAGCACAGTAGTGCTACCTGGTAAGACATCGTCGTTAACTAGTCAAATAGCGCTGCTAATTCACTGATCGCAGTAAGCGGCTTTTTGGTTTTTGCTTCATAAACTTAAAACAATTTGACTATTTATTCACCTTTCAATCCAATTTATTATAGATATCTTTTTTTTATAGTTGACGGGTTAGGTGTTTGACCATAGCAGACCTGATGTTAAGTGACGGTGTGTTTGAAGATGGTAAAGCACACCTAGCCTGGAATGAAACTGGCTCACAAGTGAGGCTGCCGGAACACACCGTTAGATGCTTGGCGGCAGATTTTTCAACTTGAGCGTGGTGTACCTCCATGCTATGGTGTTCTCACGATGTTTTCCTTCACCGGCAGCTCAAGCTCATTGTTGTGGTTTGAACCCACGCCCTTCGGCATGCGAACCGACCGCGCTAACCACTGAGTTATCATCGCTACATACGCTATCAACTTAATTGCCTATTTATAATTATGTATGTAAGTATTTGTTTTTCACATCACTCATGAATATGAAAACGATAATTTGAAACGAGGCGACGGTGTGAACCATCGGCCAACAAATTCATATTTTCCAAAATTAATATAGGTGCGATAGCCGAAGCTGATAAAGCCCAATTAAAACAATTCCATCAAAACATTTTGTGTCAGGTCATTCCACCTGCTTCGAATAATTTATTCATAAGAAGCTCCCAGCGGCAGCTTGGCCGGTTTAAATTTATCGCTCGCGACGTGTACGTTAGACAAAAACTTGTCAACAATACATATACTGTCATTAGGTATTGAGTTTAAAATTTTGATGGCATGCTTAGCCACACGGCAGGGCATTTCGCTTATAAATGAGAGGATACTAATTAAATTTGTGACTAGCTTATTCAAATTTTTATTCAAGCTTTTTTGCGTGTTCTAAGGTATGTAAAACACATTTTTTTTTAACAATTTTAAACAGTACTCATAGGAAAATGTCTTATGAGTGTGTAACGTTATTTGCATACCATAAATATAGAATACTAGCTGCGTCTCGCGCTGTTACCCGCTACATGTTTTCGGGATAAAAGTAGCCTATGTCTTAATTCAGGGGCTCAGCTACCTCCATGCTAAATTTCATCCAAATTTGTTCAGTAGTTTTTGCGTGAAAGAGTAACAAACATCATTCTATCTATCCAAACTTTCACATTTATAATATGAATAGCAGACGCCTCGCGGTTTCACCCGCGTAGTTCCCGTTCCAGTAAGAATATAGAGATGAAAAATCAACCGGGGATAGTGTAGATTCTCAATGGTGAAAGAATTTTTGAAATCGGTCCAGTAGTTTCGGAGTCTATTCAGTACAAACAAACAAACAATCAAATCTTTCCTCTTTATAATAGTATAGATTATATTATTGTGTATATGGTGCGATTATGTCGTGAGTCAACAAATATATGTTATACCTACATTTTTTGATTTTGTGTCACAAGTGATTCAATTTATATTTTCGTCTAAAACTAAAACATTTTTGGTTACAAATACGAAATACAAATACTTTATTGATAACACCAATGTTACAAGTCACTTCACAATATATACAAGTAGTTAAACATTAATTTTTGTCACCTATATTAGTGTTATAGTCTATACCACCATTGGCGATATTTTTATTAGTTTGTTTAATAGTGTTTTCCTGTGTGGAAGTAAAGTAGTACAAATACACCAAACAACTCTATAATAATCGACACGAAGCCAACACGACACGACAATATATCGGATTGGCTTGACAATCCTGCCGACACGCAATATAGTTACTTATAAATCGATTATTTAGATACGTTCCTTCTATCGAATCCCGTTTTCATAAAATAAATTTCTCTATTTAACTATACAGTACCTAAGCAAGTACAGCTACAGTAAGGATTTGCGTGGTGAAAATGAGAAAAGTTGAAAAAAAGATTGCGCCTTTTGGATGCTTATTTACTAATAATTCGGTCATGAAAAATCTGATAATAACTTTATTTCATTATAATGATCACAGCTTGTTGGTTCATTGGTAGTATGCCTGCTCCAAGAGCTGAAGGGCGTGGGTTCGATTCCCACCCAGGATAAACATTTTGTGGTATGAACAAAATGTTTGTTCTGTGTCTGGGTGTTCTGTATTTATTATAAGTATGTATTTACAACAAAAAAATGTATTTAGCACACTTCCATAGCACAATTAAAAAATATATATATTTCTTATAAATATACATACTTAACTTATATGAGGGCCGAATCGAATACTTTCATTTATTAAATTCTGTTTAAGTGGTTAATCATAAAGTATTTTCTATAGTTTTGAATTAATATATAAAGTACCATCTTTTGAAAAGTAACTTTTGTATTTGCAAATAAGTCCGCGTTTGACCACCAATCGTTTGCTCCTAAGGGACGATATGGCCATATATAAAATACGCAGACAAAGGCCTTTCTCATACGGAGATTGCTAGCATGTGAATGCTACTCTATTAAGATAAAGACCAAAGGTTGCTTACTGATATGCTAATTCGTTTATGTTGATTTCAGCACACCTAGATTCGACGGTTTCTTTTCAAAAATAATATGATATAAAGTTACATTTCTCATTTTTCTGGGTAATGTTTTGTAGTATAAACAATTATAACAAATTGCTGGTAGATCTCTTTAGCAGGAGGTTGTCTAGGTAGATATCACTGCTGTATCAGATATTCTGCCGCCAAGCAGTAGTGTGTAAACATTACTGTGTTCCTGTTTGAAGGGTTCTACAGCTAGCAAAATTACAGGACTGTTGATTAACCATCGAATATCTCTTAGTAAAATACCAAAGCAGCGATACTCTGAACTTTATTGTGCTACTCAAAATTCCGCGTACTGCTGCAATGATCATGGGCATGCGTTATCTCTTACCATCAGAAGATCGTCTCGTTCGTTTCAAATATAAAAAAGTCTATTTTTCAATTTTAAGCTTAGCATTGCCATTCAGCGTGGCAATGCTGCTAGCATTCTGCCCCTCGTCTGACGGACAAATTAAGTTTTTTAGACAAAACTTTTTATTTATTATTTAGATACTTTATTTTGTTCAATACATTTTTCAATTTAAAGTTGTATAATGATGTTGGGACACCCTCATCAAATTCATTTATATTAAAAATCCCTTGCACTGAGCACTCACAAGACAACACTAAGGGGATTTCTGGAATAAGCCTTCTATCGCACCTGTCACGATGACGTTGTGTTCGCTCACAACGCTCAAAAGTAAACCAAACGTAGCACAAAGGGGGTTAACAAGGTCAATTTATTGTAGAGAGGTGTCGATGACGAGGTATCCGAGAGGTGGTCACATACGTGCCTGTCGAGATAGCCATCGCAGCGCGGGCTCTTGATAACGTGGTAACGAGCACAACGTCCACAGCACGAGTACAATCGCGCTCACAACTCGAATATAATACACATGTATTATATTCGAATTGTAATTGCTAACGGTCTTGAGTTTCGGCAACTTTAAAATTAATAATAAATAAATATCGTAGAGCATTTAACAAAACGCCATCCATACAGCATCACTGGTGAGACACCTACGATACGTGATATTTGGCGATCATATACGAAGAAAAAAAATCACATTAAAAATAAATAAATATCGTGAGACTATACACATAGCGCCATCTGGCCCCAAACTAAGCAGAGCTTGTATGATGGAAGTCAGATAACTTGTAGAATACATTAATGCTTTTTTTTTTGTAAATACATACTTATAGTACATACAGAACACCCAGACACAGAACAAGCATTTGTTTATTCACAAAATGTTTGCCCTGAGTGGGAATCGAAGCCACGCCCTACAGCTCTCAAGGCAGATATGCTACCAATGAGCCAACGGGGCTGTCAAAAAAATATGAACTGACTACTAGGTAAACTTAACCGAAAATTATGTAGTTAATTGTACAAAGCATGGAAACCGCGCGGACGCACGCGCTGGACGTTGCTAGGACACTCGCGCCGACGACGAGCGGGCGAGACAATCAAGTACTTGGCGCGTGATCAAAACATCGTTATCAGCGTATCCACGGGTTGTATCCACGCTTCATTTATTTGTAGGGAAATTTAGCCAAAAATTAAGTACCTAATTTTATTAAATAGTTATAACAAGAATCGCGTACCAAGTACTCTGCTTCAGTATTGTAGGTGTCTCACCAGTCATGCTGTATAGTAAATTAAGTAAAGCTAACTGATGAGCTGACTATGGGAACAAGATAACTAATAGAATACTTGTTTTTTTGCTGCAAAGCCATACCCACCCAGAAAATAAATAAAGACGTAAATATTTTCTCGTATTATTAGTTACGATACTACTAACTTGATTTTATAGATATTGATGATTAAGAAATCTGAAGTATTTATGTACTTATGTACTATTTTACTATGAAAACTGATGTTGTTATGACACATTTTTTTTTGCTTATAAATTGCTTGTGTTTAATTATGTGAGACACTCCAACTATAGTTCCGACCACATCTACCGGTACGCTACCGAAAAAAGCCGAAAGTCTAAAGTAAATAGATAGATAGATAGATATAACTCTTTATTGTGCACATCATAAATAGAAAAGAGTACAGAGAACAAAAAACCTTATTGGCACAAGTGGCGGCCTTATCGCTAAAAGCGATATCTTCCAGGCAACCAAGAAAAGAAAAATACGATAGAAAACATAAGAATGTACCTACTAGTTTTGATGGTTAGCTATTTGGCTAACCATCAAAACTAGATTGGCTAGTTTTAATTTTTTTTATGACATCTAAAATTTTGTTCTAAGCCTTTAGTGATCGTTTGTACCTCCACTTATAGTTGATTGTAAACAGCTTTTAAAAACTTGGTTGTCCCTCCTTTATCTTTGTAGCAGGTACATACTAATTATATGTTATTATTTAATACAATGTTATTAGCCAGCATATGTTAACGTTCCTTTGTAAAACGAATACTTAATACACGGCGAAACAGTGTTAAAACAATGATATACATAATTAAATGTTACAAGAATATCATTTGTGTTTTTTTCTTCTACACAAACGAATAGTTAAGATTTCATTATGACTTGATTGTAGCACTGTTGAGAATTCAGTACTATTGTGTATATTAATTATTCATGTATTCAAATTTTGAAACGTATCTAACTGACTCTCAGCCGTAGTATTTATAATTAGCTTAACTATCATTATCCGCTTTGAATAACTTGTTTCATTGTTATTGAGATGCTGTCAGATATATTCACGTTTTATTGATTAATTTGTGACGAAAGGCATTCTTCCTTTGTTATTTTCATCAATTGAAACAAACTTAATTTAGAAAATTGAAAAAATCACGAAGGCCTATTATCAAATGAACGTTTAAAAAAATATAACTCTAGTCGAGATGTTGTAAGGATTCTAACTGTATCCCATATATCCAAATCTGTTAAGGCATTTAAAAGTTATGACGTCATAAATAAAGTCACATACATACGTACGTGTGTACGTATGTGTATGTATGCGTGTATGCATGTGTATGCATACACGCATACATACACACACATACATACATACAAGATTGGCATCAAAACAAGAACTTATAAATAAGAGACAATAAGCTCCATAAAAAACGAATATGCTCCTAATTTGTGTTTATGGGATACCATAAACACAAATTAGGATTATCTGGTAGATACCAGATCCCATATCTAAATGACAAAAAATACTAATAGAAAGAGCGCATTATGAGGTATTAGTATTTTATTGATAATACCAAAGCTACAATTTATATTACCATTGGTTACCTAGATGCCCAGAAATAGAATAAAAATGGCATAATAATTTAATAATTATATCAATTAGTAGTTGTTTTTACTATATGTAATTTTTGTAAAAATTTACTATAAAATCGCCTTAACTAATGATTATGGTATAGTGCCAGCAGTATCTGTTTTTTTTTTCAAGGAAAATGTGGGTATATTAGAAAATCGAGGTTAAACCGCCAGAAGCAGTAATTAGGTACCTCAAATGTGCTCTTATCTCAGTTTAAGTTGTATGTACATATATGTGTATGCATAGGTATAATAATAATTATATAGAGTAATGTAGAATAAGCTAGTTGTGGATACGTCGAGTAAGTACGTACAAAGTACATGCATACCTACGACATGGTAATCAATTTCGCTATAGATACGATCAACAACTAATACGTTTGTTCCGTTGTAATCAAGTAATGGAAATCTATTTCCAGTAAAACGTCTACACGATTTGCTATTTGCTGAACAAATAATAAATCTTGATTTTACTTACTTTCCTTGATCTCGCATTCGCGCGACAATAAAAAATTCGATGAGATAATATTTTCTTCGTAAAATACAAAGAACAATGCGTCAAGCGAACATCTTCAACTATTGTCAGGAAGACTTTTGGCGGGAACGCGGCAAGAGTCGTGCCACCCCGTTGTATTTTTTTTCCAAAACTAGTGTTTTGTCGAGTGTTTATACATAAAAATGGTAGTGTTTTATTCATAAAGTGCAGAATCACAAGCGCGAGTGTGGGAAAATGATATAATGTGGTGAAACATAACTTTTCCTGTTGCTTCCAAAACTCCATCGAAGCTTTATTATAAAGTCATCACTACTTTACCAAAGCATAACTGTACTTCACTGACACAGACTGTACTTGACCAAGACTGGACTTTGACAATAACTTTTGAAACTTAAAAATTTAAAACACTTGACACTGGCAAATGCTCAAAATACGACGCCAAAATCAAAGAAAAAAAAACTATTGACATCCCTGTTAGTTCAATAGTAGTATGTCTGCTCCAAGAACTGAAGGGCGTGGGTTCGATTCTCATCCAGGATAAACATTTTTTGGTTAAAATAAATGTTTGTTCTGTGTCTGGGTGATCTGTATTTATTATAAGTAGGTATGTATTACAAAAAAAAATGTATTTAAGTATTCTCTCAATTATCTGACTTCCATAGTACAAGCTTTGCTTAGTTTGGAGTCAGATGGCGCTGTGTCTGTCATTTAATTTCCTACGATATTTATTTACTTATAATCTTAACGAGTAAGAAAGTAATTGTAGTAAATATTAAAAATAATTACACCGTTATTGATGTCATCGACAATACAGAAGCTAATCGAAATGAGTGGGTATTCCGTTCCATTATAGTGCGCTCGAGGCAGCCAATGATCAGAGACAATCCTTAAATCGAGAACTGGCGTCTGGCGGTCGCTCGGGGCAGTTTTTATTTGAGAATATTTTCCTAACTAATTAAAAGCGTCAAAAAACAAAGATTGAAAACTCGCTTCGTTATCGAAGGCATCGACCCGCTTTGTGTTGTGACCACCAAGGAGGCAGCGAGCAGCGTCCGCGTAGTTGCGCTCAGTAATTAACTAAAACTGAGCGAATCGACCCGCCAATGTATCAGGCGCACAACAAAGGATATACAATTCTCGAAAAATGTACCTTCTCGCATAAATTTCCAGTGCGTCGGCATACCGACCGCGGCTAATGTTCACTATCGATGTGATTTTATTTCGACTCATAAGGCACTCTGTATTTAGGTGGCATTCTTGCAATCTTACCTTGCCTCAATGAACTGCTCGATTTAGTTTGTATTTTAAACTTTTTGTCGAAGAATCTTGCGATTGGTATTCCATATCGAACTAAATCTATACTTACGTACACATGGATACCCAAATTATAAAAAAAAAATAAGAGCCTGGAAGAGATTGTTTGGGGTCCGACGTATAATGCCATATCATTTACTCTAAATAAATAATTATGTAAAAATATTAATCTGTAAATGTATTGTTTGTAATTAAATTAATGTTTGTTGTTTTATAAAGATTTATTATTATTATTTTCATCATTATTTATTATGGTTTATATTTGATTGTTATTGAAATACGATATTGAATCTATAGAAAGAAAGGGCTATGTATATATAGGCACGTAGTATCAGAAGTAAAAACTTACAACTTTGGAATAACTGTGTTAATAATTGTGCAACGTCATATTCGCATGTCGGTGACGCGACCCATAAGCTCTCTACCAAAAAAATCACTCAAGGTGGCTTAATTACTTCAAAAATTTAAAACTTAGGTAGGTATATCCTGTACTACTTCCTATTATCCTATCCTACAAATATTATAAACGCGCAAGTGTGTAAGAATGTATGGATGTATGTTTGTTACTCTCACGCAAAAACTACTGAACGGATTTGAATGAAATTTGGTATGGAGATAACTGAGACCCTGGATTAACACATAGACTACTTTTTCACCAGTAAACATGTAGTGGGTAACGCCGCGTGGCGCAGCTATTCTGAAATATCTCTGAAGGAAGTTTTCTGTGTTAATTATGTATCAAAAAATATGCTAACTTAATAATTAAATAAATAAATAAATATGGTAGGACACTACACACAGCGCCATCTGACCCCAAACTAAGCAAAGCTTGTAGGTACTATGGAAGTCAGATAACATACTTTTTTTTGTAAATACATACTTTGTAAATTTATAATAATTACAGAACACCCAATAAATAATAATTAGTAAACGTTAATCACAACATTTTGTTTAATATTACTGTTCTCTGTTTTAAAATGCAAGAACAGTTTTAATGCAATTAATAAATTACTAGTGAATTGAACGTACGAACGAATCACTACGTCGACACGTAACCGCCACAGTTTTGCTCCGCTGAATGCGACTCTATGTCACGTGAAATAAGTTTGATTATCAATTAGTTTTACGTTTATATATAACTACAGAACACTCTAATATGTAACCAAGTGTGTTCCGATTTACGTAACGTTCCATTTATGTTGTGAAATATTTTTATGTTCTTAATAAAGTACGATTTCAAGTTGTCTAGTTACATTTAACATCGCGACAATGCTATAAGACTTGTACTTGATGAATCAAATATCGTATTGTCCTGTCAGATTTGGAGGCAATGATATCAATTTAAACTGTAAGTAGAAATATATAGTCGTAACTTATAGGTAGGTAAGTCAATATCTAACTGTAAAGAAAATATTGCCCTATACTATACTAATACCCATTGTTTCGATGTAATATTATGTTAAAACTGAGCCATGATTGATAATTGAAAAAGGAATAGTGAAATCTTTATTGTTTACTAGCAACCCGTCCCAGCTTCGCACGGCTGCATTGTAAATACTAACGTAGTACATTATTTAGATCTATCTTATACATAAGCGCACAAAAACATGTCTTTTATATCACATTACAAAATTTTCTCCACTATAATATGCATGTATTATACATATAAACCTTTCATTTGAATTTCTCTGTCTATTGATGGAAACCGCATTAAAATCCGTGGCTTAGTTTAAAAGATCTAAGCGTACTATTACTGGGCTGTTGAGACTAACCATCAAAAGTCTCAATGTAATGAGCGCCAAAGCAGTGATGCCCTGGACTTTATTTTGTTACTCAAAGTTCTGTGTATCGTTGCAATGGTCATGGATAGGCGTTACCTCTTACCATCAGAAGACCGTCTCGTTCGTCTCATTACTTTTTACATAAAAAAAAAACAAACGGCGGTAAGTGACTTTGTTTTTATAGTTTGAGATTATCTAATCAAACTTGATCGATGTTATCGATCATTAGTAATATAATATAATATGCAGTATGTACACACGTATTACATTCAAGTGTTATAATGGGTTCGACTTTGGAAATTACTTGTACATCTTTGAAAGGTATAAACCTATAATTTTGAGTAGAAATTGAAAAGAGTACAGCAATCTGTACTTTAACGGTACATTGTAAAATGAATAATAAATCGAACCCACACCTTACAGCTCAAGAAGCAGAGCTACTACTAAATAAACTAACAGAGTAGTTACAGAAATGGAATCTAGCAATGATAGCTCAGAGGTTAGCGAGGTCGGGTCGCACTGCGAAGGATGGTTTAAATTCCAACTATAAACTCGAACCTAGAGCTGTCGGTGAAAACTAGTACTCGGCTAATGGCTACCCTTGAGTTGACCAGCTGCCGTTAAGCACCTAACGGTGTGTTCCGGTAGCCTGACTGGCGATAGTTTCCATTCCGGACTAAGTGTGTTTACTGTCTGCGACCACACCGCCATTTAAGTGAGATGTGGTCGAACACCTACCCAATCAAACATATGAAAAATTCTCAAAATCGGAGTACTCTGTAAAAAGTTATGTGTGATAAAAAAAAATACGCGTCGACTTGAGAACCTCCTCCATTTTTTCGTCAGTTAAAAAGGAAAAAATCTGCCACCACTTTGGATTGTATACTTCATCATTAAACTTCCATTGGTCTATCCTACTTCCTACTAATGTTATAAACGCGAAAGTTTGTGAGTGTGGATGTATGATAGTTTGTTACTCTGAACGGATTTAGATAAAATTTGGTATGGAGGTAGCTTAGACCCTGGACTAACATATAGGCTACTTTTCCCCCGAAAACATGCTGCAGCCCCGGGGCGCCGCTAGTTTACTATGAATTTGTGTAGGTTATTTAATTATGTAGTTTGTATTTTGTTGTACACATTTAAAATTTCTGCAGAAAAAAGTAACACAAGAAAAAAAATCAATCAAAAACAAAATAAGTAATACCAACAAAGAAATTAAAAAAAAAAAAAAATAGAAAAAATAGTGAAAATTGTTTTTGTCAATTTATAGAAATGCCAACTTTTTATACAAATAACAAAAACGAAAATTTTCACAAAGTATTAAGTATAACATTTTGCATAATTCATCAATTAAAAATAAGATACAAGATTTACAGAATGATATGTCCGAAGTCATTTTTTTTTATCTTGCAAGGTGTCAATCGATTTTATCGTCATATAAATTCAGATAATTAAGGAGTGCGACAAAAAGTCGAGGTGCGATGCGTTCTCGGCCCGTCGACTCATATAAACTAGATGCTAATGAATGAACAGAGATAAACCAAGACGAAGTGGATGGGTTCACGGGACAAGGGACAGGTTCCTTCTTTATGAATGAACGTCGACTGTCAATGTGTGCGTCACAATACGCACACACGCTACACTTTTACCTTGTTTTTCATGTAGGTACTGCCAGTGACAAAGGTCGTTGACGAAGGATCTGTTAAAGTACCTTCGCCATAGAATATATGGTAGTATCTCCAAACCTTTGTTCTTCGTGTAAATTTCAAAGTAGAATAATTTAAAATAATTACACTTCTTTTTTTTGTTTTTCTACATCATTTTGTGGCAATGATAGCTCAGTGGTTAACGCGGTCGGTTCACACGTTCAAACCACAACAATGAGCTTGAGGCGCCCTTTATATAGAGCATCTTGAGGAAACCATAGCATGGCGTTAAGGTACTTTATAGTACTAAGCTGGCTAGCTACCACCCTCAAGTTGAAAATCCGCCGCTTGACGGCAGCATAACTAAAAATGAGAGTCATACTTACACACTCCACAAAATGTAATCGAATCTAAGTACGTGGCATCTGTGGTTAGCATTAAGGTTCAGTGGTTATCGCGGTCGGTTCACACGTTCAAGGGTGTGTGTTCAAACTCCAACAATGAGCTTGAGCTGCCAGTGAAGGAAAACATCGTGAGGAAACCAAAGAGTAGTGGTAAAGTGTTTTCTAGTACTTGGTTGGCTAGCTACGACTCTCAAGTTGAAAATCTTCCGCCAAGCACTTAACGGTGTGTTCTGGTAGCTTCACTTGAAAGCCAGTTCCATTCCTGGCTAGGTGTCCTTTACCATCTTCGACCACAGGGTTACTTACATCAGGTGAACTGTGGTCAAACATCTAACTTGTCAACAATAATTATAAAAAAATCGGTCAAGTGCGAGTCGGACTCGCGCACGAAAGGTTCCGTACCGGTATCTATAAAAAAAAACAAGTTTGTTGTATGGGAGCCCCCCTTAAATATTTATTTTTAGTATTTGTTGTTATAGCAGCAATAGAAATACATCATCTGTGAAAAGTTCAACTATGTATCTAGTTATCGCCGTTCTTGAGATACAGCCTGGTGACAGACGGACGAACGGACGGACAGCGAAGTCTCAGTAATAGGGTCCCGTTTTTACCCTTTGGGTACGGAACCCTAAAAAAGAAGCAATTTACCTAATATAGGCTCTACTCACCAATAACGCTCTGTGGGATAGGTATATAATTATGTAGATATATTCTCCTGTTTAATAATAACTTGTTATATCCAATTTAATGCAATTCAAGTAACGTTCATGCAAATACACTATAGTCGTTTACAGTGCCTACCTACTTGTGTTTTTGTTTGCATAAACTGCATTTAGCAGGTGATTTGCTGGTTTTAAATTGGAATTCTATAGGCATAATTGTTTATGAAAAGCGAAAATGACAATGAAGCTTGTACATTGTAAACATTCAAACCTTGTTTCGGGAATTGTGTCCAACGATATTATCTACATTCCGCCTTAATGCCACATCCAATTTTCTATGATACAAATGTGATGCAAATATGTACACTTAATGCAAACATATGACACGTACCTAGATTCGATTTCATTTTTGTGGAGAAGTGTGACTCTCATGTATAGACATGCTGCCGTCAAGCGGCGAATTTTCAGATTGAGGGTTGCAGCTATCATCGCTACAAAAGTCTATATTATGCTGTTATATAATAATATTAATGACTGAATTTATTTCGAGCAAAAAATTGTCCTATTAAATTTTTGACATCCAATAAATCTACACTAATTATAAAAACGAAAAATAAAATCAGGAAAGATTTGATTTTTTTTTGTTTGTATCGAATAGGCTCCGAAACTACTGGACCAATTGCAAACATTTTTTCACCGTTGGGAAGCTTCACTATCTCCGGGTGACATAAGCTATTTTTTAGCCCTTTATTCCCACGGGAACGGTAACTACGCAGGTGAAACCGCCAGGCGTCAGCTAGTAGATAATAAAGTACTAAAGAGTTGCAATTAATTATTATTTCCACACAGATCCTGCATCTGATGACATCAACTTGGCGCTGTCAAATCGTGTCAAATTAAACAGAAACTTGTCACGAAGTTCATCATAACTTTAGGATCTGTCTGTACTAAGTACTTCTGTTTACCTCGCTCCGTAGGTAACAACTTGGACTGTTTCATAATGTATTCTCTGTTTAGAATAAGATTATAATATTAAGAAACACGGCCCAAGCGCCGCGCCTTCTGGATGGGGAAGTTGTGGAAATGTCCTTGTTACCACTGTCACTGGCTAATTATAATTGGAGATTAGTTGCTATAGACACAGCACCTTTATATACAATCAAACGATGTATTACTAAAATACTCATTAAAACAATCACATAAGTTTGAAATGACGCGTCGACGTGACATATGTTTTCGTGACGTGTGTTCGACGACGTGTTTTTCAGTCTTGCAGGCAAGATATAGCTTTTTTTGCTATATCTGGTGCGCAAAACAAAAAACAAATCGATTTAGAAATAACTAAGTTCTGAGGAAACAAACATACATTAAAACCACACCTTTTTCCCCAGCCCCTACTTAGTAACTTTTGTCTGTCTCTGTTTGTTTGTTTTTGTTTTTATGCATATAGAAATATATATATATATATATTTCTTTCTTTCTTTCATTTAAAAATTACAACCTATTTGAGAACTTCCTTCTTTTTTGAATCAAAAGAGCGTTGCTCAAATAGGGCCTGATTAAATTGAAGCCAAGCAAAAATAAGATAAAGTAAAAAAAAGAAGATTTTATATTTAAAAAAGCAGTTTTTTTAAAATATATATCGTAGGACATTACACACAGCGCTATCTGCCCCCAAACTAAGCAAAGTTTGTACTATAGAAGTCAGAAAACTGATAGAATACTTAAGTACTTTTTTTTGTAAACAAGTCAACGACATTAGCGGCATTTAATTTAGTTAATGAGATAGCAATGAACTTTGACAAAAAAGTATTGACAACAGCTTTGTTTTTTGACATGACAAAAGCGTTTGATTTTGTCGCGCACGATGTACTTCTATTTAAACTGCAGCATTATGGCATCAGAGGGAAAGCTTTCCATAGGATTGAATCTTATTTAAATAAAATAACACAGTCAGTTGAAATATTATCACTAGATAGCAAGAGAAATGTTATTAGTGATAAGTCTAAAACAATATTTAACAGCTTCGGCGTTCCACAAGGTAGTGTTTTAGGTCCATTGCTGTTCATTATATACATAAATGACATTGTTAGTGTAACTACTTATAATTCTGTCTCTACTTACTTGCTGATGACATTTCTATAATAGTGACAACTGAAAAGAACAAACAAATTCATTCTAATCATATACTTGACATTCACAATACAATTGATTCTATAGTTAAATGGCTAGATACAAACAATCTTAAAATAAATCTGGCAAAAACTTGCTACATTAATTTCAATAATATCGATATTGAAGTAAATTATAATGGTCAATTCATTGAAGGGGTCAATCAAACATCTTTTCTAGGATTAATAATTGATAGGGAACTCAAACGTAAAACTTCCAACAAAGATACAGCACTGTTAGCATACCATGGCTATGTAGGGTTACTTTTAAGGTACGGTTTAATTATTTGGGGAAGAGGTACAGACTTTGGGAAAGCTTTTCTATGCCAAAAAAAATGCGTTAGAGCCATATGTGGTGCAGCACCATCAGATTCTTGTCGACCTTTATTTGAAGAATTAAAAATATTGCCACTTCCTTGTCAATATATTCACGATATTGATATATTTGTAAAACAGAACAAATACTTGTTTACTTCAGCACAAGATTTTTACAAACGTGGTACCAGAAATGTTGATAGATTAGTGAGAACATACATTAACCGAACAGCACGGTATGAAAAATGTTGTATGACAATGTCTAGGTATCTCTATTTATAATAAACTGCCTGAAAGCATAAAAGCATTGCCCATAGCTAAATTTAGAAATGAACTAAAATCCTGGTTGCTTCAAAAAAGTGTTTACTCTTTAAATTAATATTTGAATTTTTGATGAGTTCTGTCTCGGTTCTCAGTGGTTGCGTTTGGTTTACGTTGTCTCTGTAGAGGGGTACATTTTGGTCGTAGTTAATCAATTTATTTTAATTTCATATTCAAACTACTAAAATGCTAAAATATTGTATGTCCACGAGGACAAAACTGTTTAAAGTACCTTGTATTATAAAACATTTATCACCATAAAAAAAAAAAAACCTTAAATTGTACATAGTTTTGCACACAATAAAATATTTCATTTCATTTAAATATCTACATATACGTATAATACATACAGTACACCCAGACATAGAACAAACATTTTGTTTATACCACAAAATGTTTATTCTGAATGGGAATTGAACCCACGCCCTTCGGCTCTTGAAGCAAACATACTACCAATGAACCAACAGGGCCGCCATATTATGTGTTATTTATCAAAATGTTTTTAAATTTTTATCACTTATCTGGTTTCCATAGTATAAACTTTGCTTAGCTTTGGGCTAGATGGCGTTGTGTGAAATGCCCACCGATGTTTATTTTTTCATTTATACCAAGCAAATATAGGACTCTTGAAACATGAATAAATTGTTATTATCGATACCGCGCCCTTTATTTACCAAAGGCAATTAGTTGTCTTAATAAAACTGCTGTTGAAATTTTATGGAGCATTAAATTCTATAGGAGCTTCTCTCGGCAGGATGTAATCATTTAATCTAAATTATTGGATAGATTTCCTTTATTAATTAGTTTATTTAATTTCTTCGTTTATTGAACAACGCTTGTACTTTACCTTTGAAACTTTATAGTGAAACAAAAAAGGTTTTTGAATGACAACCGTTTTCCGTGACAATCTTTATCGTCAAAAGTTACGTTTTAAAGCACTTATAAACCGATATTAATCGTGTACTTAATTGAGGTTTTTTTTTTATAGCTGACAGGCTTGGTGTTTGACCACAACTCACCTGATGTTAAGTGAAAGTGTGGTCGAAGATGGTAAAGCACATCTAGCCTGTAATGGAACTGGCTCTCAAGTGAGGCTGCCGGAACACACCGTTAGATGCTTGGCGACAGATTTTTCAACTTGAGGGTGGTAGCTAGCCAGCCGAGTACTAGAAAGTACCCTACCACCATGCTATGGTTTCCTCACGATGTTTTCCTTCACCGGCAGCTTAAGCTCATTGTTGGGGTTTGAACCCACGCCCTTCGGCATGCGAACCTCCCGCGCTAACCACTGAGCTATCATCGCTACGAAGGTACATATGAAATAACTTCGAGTGGTTTTACTATAATTATTATTGTTACATATTGTCTCAACGTCACTAAATCAGAGCATGACATTTTCTCACTGTCCTCTGTGTGGGTCATCACACAGGCGGTTCTGATGTGTACAGGCGTATTGTAACTTATGGTACATATCAGACGTAAGTAACAATCAAAAAAGTGGCACCACGTAAGAAAGTAGGCGGGTATTCGTTTTTAGGGTGCCGTACCCAAAGGGTAAAAACGGGACCCTATTACTGAGACTTTGCTGTCCGTCCGTCCGTCTGTCTGTCACCAGGCTGTATCTCAAGAACGGTGATAGCTAGACAGTTGAAATTTTCACAGATGACGTATTTCTATTGCTGTAATAACAAAAAAATACTAAAAATAAAATAATATAAATATTTAAGGGGGGCTCCCATACAACAAATTTGATTTTTTTACCGTTTCTTGCTCGATACTAATAACGGTGACAGGACAGCTTTAACTATTCACAGAATATTTAGTTTTATTATAGATAATGGTACGAAACCCTACGTGTGTGAGTCCGACTCGCACTTGGCCGGTTTTTGAAATTATTTAATCTGTATTTTATTTTTATTTTTTCTTAATAAGGTATATCAGAGCTATCAAGAGACGAAATTTTTGTGTATGATATCTCCGTGCGGGTGCGTAAGTACAATCAGCTTAAGTCTAAGTTAAAGGCGTCCCTTTAAGTGCATTATTCATTTTAAAAATGTAAAATATGATTCCACCAACTTTGGATACTCTTTCCAGCAATGTTATTTTTAATGGTTGACAGTTTTGGTGTTTGACCACAACTCACCTGATGTTAAGTGACGGTGTGATCAAAGATGACAACAACTAGCCTGGAATATAATTGGCTCTCAAGTGAGGCCAAAATACATCGTTAGGTTTTTTTTTTTTAATGATTGACAGGCTAGTTGTTTGACCACAGCTCACCTGATGTTAAGTGAAGGTGTGGTCGAAGATGGTAAAGCACACCTAGCCTGGAATGGAACTGGCTCTCAAGTGAGGCTGCCGGAACACACCGTTAGATGCTTGGCGGCAGATTTTCAACTTGAGGGTGGTAGCTAGCCAGCCGAGTACTAGAATGTACCCTACCACCATGCTATGGTTTCCTCACGATGTTTTCCTTCACCGGCAGCTCAAGCTCATTGTTGGGGTTTGAACCCACGCCCTTCGGCACGCGAACCTACCGCGCTAACCACTGAGCTATCATCGCTAGATTGCTCATCTCTAGCGATGATAGGTTAGGTTAGTTATCAATTTGAGAATGGTATGGCAGAGTACTATAAAGTAGTACCCTACCAACATGCTATGACTTCCACACTCTTTGTCGTCGAAACTAACTGCGTTTTCCACTGAGCTGTTATTACTACAGATGGTTAGCCAGTTTATAGTTATTCTTGGTCGGCCGAGGTCTTACAGTTAATTGTAGAACACCAAGGCAAAGTTGCTAGACTATCTGTGTTCAGTCAAATTCATTTTAGTGTGTGCGCTTCAGATCTGCATAATTTAATTATATCCTGACCATTATACTTGCACTGCATCATTTATTCACACTATATGTTCCGCTTTTGGCACAAACTCATAGGGCTCTTTTATTTTCTGTACTTTTTTCTATTTTTGGTGTGCAAAATAAAGAGTTTCTGTCTATCTATCTGTCTATAGATAGTATAGAACCGCCAAGAGCTATAAAACGCGTCACCGTTTCATTGCTGTAGATGTTCCATATATTAAAACAAAACGGTTTGATTTCACTTACATCATACCGCTTTTACAGCGGAGTTTGCTGCCCAAATGGGTGTTCCCCTTTAATGGTAAATAATCGTAGTGCCCCTTGGTGCCTTCCATGCCACGAGTAAAGACTGCATCTTCGCTTAACGTCAGGCAATTTGGCGGTCAAACGCAAGTCCGTATTAAAAAAATATCCATTGAACCATTTATCGTCAAATAGCTGCGCCTGCGGTGTTACCCACTACATGTTTTCGGATTAAAAACTAGCCTGTGTTAATCAAAAGTCTCAGCTACCTCCATGTCAAATCCGTTCAGTGGTTTCTGCACGAAAGAGTTGCAAACATCCATCCATCCATCCAAACTTTTACATTTATAATATTAGTGGGATAAAATAACATACCTACATACATTATGCTGTTTCGTTATATATAGTGTGTTGTTTTATCCTAAACATAGCTTAAACCAGCCCATACCAACAGTAGCCAGATTACTTCCTTAATCTGTTTGCTAACGCACACCTTCACAAGTGCGAGTGTCTTCATATTAAGCCAATACAAGTCCAATAAACCTTTGTACTACGGGTGTCTAATCAAACTCCATTCTGTTGTCAAAGTAAGCTATAGCGCTGTACATTTAGTACCTACTTATATGGTGCTGGCGGGTGTAGTTTTTTATCTATAAATACCTGCAATATGATTACAAACAGATAGTCATAGTCATAATGACCTCATTCATAGTCATAGTCATAACAATTTGTAGGTTTGCATGGTGGTAGGGCACACAATAGTGTATTCCGGCAGCCTCACTTGAGAGCCAGTTCTATTCCAAGCTAGGTATGCTTTACCAACTTCGACCACAACGTCACTTAATATGCAAACAACTGAAACCATAAAAAAATAAAAAATAATTTTATGTAAGTATACGAGATGATATTTGCTAAAATAAAAACTTGTCTTTGTAGGCTTACAAATATTTGATACTTTAATGGTTTTGAATTATACGATAGTAAAAAAAATATTACAAATATTAGGTACATAATTATTGACTGCCTTGTTAGGCCATTTGGTAGAATATATTTATTTATTTTTTTGTTCTGTCTGAGTGGATATGTCTAATAAGTACGTAATTACAGAAAAACAGTATATTAATATGAGTATTGTATCAGTTAACTGTTTGCCATAGAACAAACTTTGCTTAGTTTAGGGCTAGGTGATGTTGTGTGAAATGTCCTACGACATTTGTTATTTATATTATTCTTCTGTACGAGATACTTTATTTATTAAACAAAATAAAAAAGACCTTAAATTATACTATTTACAAAATATATACAAAAAACTTAGTCTAAAACACTGTCAGAGGAGGAATATGTGGCCAGAATGCTGGCAGAATTGCCACGATGGATGGCAATGCTTAGCTTTAGACCAAAGTAGATATCAGCATTCTGGTCACTTGAAGCCTCCTCTAAACGTTCTTCTGTACGTGTGTTTTTCATTCAAATTCTCCTAAACGGTTCGTTCGCTTTGATGTTTGTTTGATTTGGTCGCTGGATGGTTTAGACGCTTAATGGGATTCGGTAGGTGGCGCTTCTATTGGGCAAGACAACGTCCGCCGGGCCTGGTAGTTTTTATATAATTAGTGTAAAAATAGCTCTAAGCTAAAAATACTATTTACAGCAACATCATTTAACGCCTAATTAATTTAAAAAAAAAAACATATTATTATAAAAATATAAATGCCCCATTGAGTCAAACTTCTCTTCAATTTAAAGAGGGGTTTTAGAACTGCCGGCAATTTTATTATGAATCTTGCTGAACATTTATTTGACGGGCAATATAAATAAATAAATATCATAGGACATGACACACAGCGCCATCTGTCTCCAAACTAAGCAAAGCTTGTGCGATGGAAGACAGATAACTGATAGAATACTTAAATAGTTTTTTTTGTCAATACGTACTTAAAATACATATATAGTTTTGCATTTGTGTTGAGATTGGGTACATACATTTTTCATAAAAAATGTAATATAGATTTGTAAATGGATTTTCATTCCAGACAAAACCCTGTATAAAAAATAATAATAATCCAGTCGCAACCTTACATTCAGTGCAAGGGAGCACAAAGTAACACCATTCGTTCAAAAACTGACAGTTGCTCTTTCGAATTTCATTGTAAGGCTAAGTATCAGTAACCACTTAAAGGTAATTTGTAAAAATCAACCATTATTTCCTGAGCATTTTGTTTCCAAATTAACACTAAGGCAGTTGTGGCAGCAAATGGCAAGCGGGTTTCGGAAAACCCAATGAATGGTATTTATGTTTACTAAAAATCCTCTGTCTGTAATTCGAGTCGTCATTCCATAACATTGTCAGAAATATTTTTTTAAATCATTTTCATTTGTTAATCATTTCTTAACAAAATACAACTCGTTTAATAAAAAACTGTCGCCGAGCAACATGTACTTTTGACGTGAATAGATATATACGTCTTTAAATTTGCTTCGATAATGAAGAGTTCTAGATCTCCGCTAGGGGTGAATCAATCAACTACAGACAGACTCTGTTCCTTTAACTGAAACGGGCCACTATTTATTTCGTACTTAACAACTTAGGTTCGTAATTTTAATTACTTTAAAAACATGAGATATTTGTTAAGTATTTACTTATATTCGCGTCCATAAGTCCTAAGGTTCGATCCTGTTCGAAGCTTCGTGTAGACTTCTTTTTCCGAATCAGCCCTGTTTTTATAAACGACGGGTAATGCCATAGTTCATCATACTGGCCACGACGTTTTCTTCACCGCATGAAGTCAATACGTACCTACATAACGGAGGTGCATGCTGTGGGATTCGAACTTTGGACAACAAGATTGAAAGCCAGATGATATCCCAACTAGGCTGGCGAAACTTCTTATCCCGGATAAATATGGGATAAAATATGATTTACTCAAAAATACGGGTTTCATCTAAGAAATGTCTAGTGTATAATTTAAACTTTCACTGCTTACATACACAATTTTTTTTTCAACTTACATTTTGGTGCCTAAATTCCGCCAATTTGATTTTTTTATAATTTGAACAGTGACACACGGCGACATAAATATCATTTATCAAAATCGGTTCAGCTGTTTAGTAGCTGTGAGGGAACATATGGACGTCCATAGGTACATACAGATCAAGCACACCCTTCCTTTTTTGCCTTCGTCGCAGTTGGATAACAAAAGTGGAAAATTTAATTTATGTCTTTCCTTCGCCTGTTATTTCTTTACCATGAACTGTGGAAATCAAATAAATAAATAACGTAGGACATTACACAGCGCCATCTGACCCCAAACTAAGCAAAGCTTGTACTATGCAAGTCAGATAACTGATATAATATTTAAATATTTTTTTTTGTAAATACATGCACATTACACATACAGTATACCCAGACACAGAACAAACATTTGTTTATACAACACAATGTTTGTCCTGTGTGGGAATCGAACCCACACCCTTCAACTCTTGAACTCTTTATCAGGTGAGCTGTGGTCAAACAACTAGCCTGTCAACCATAAAAAAAAAAAACTCTTGAAGCAGACATACTACCAATGAGCCAACAGGACTGTCAAAAATATGTTGTACTATTAGTCAATCATCATCATCATCATTTCAGCCGTAGGACGTCCATTGCCGGACATAGGCCTCCCCCATTGACTTCCATAAAGACCGGTTGGAAGCGGCTCGCATCCAGCGCGTTCCTGCGGTCTTTACTAGGTCGTCTGTCCACCTTTGGACGTCCTACGCTGCACTTGCCGGTCCGTGGTCTCCACTCCAGAACTTTACAGCCCCATCGGCCATCAGTTCTGCGTGCTGTGTGCCCTGCCCACTGCCACTTCAACTTGCTAACCCGTTGGGCTATGTCGGTAACCTTAGTTCGCCTACGGATCTCCTCATTTCTGATTCTATTAAACAATAAAGGAATTTAATTAATTAACTTGAATAAGACATGTTGAATCTAAGCTGTATGTGCTCATGCATATTAGATGTCATACACGTAATCGCATAGTATCGATAGAGAGATAACACACATAGATCCATCTCGATAGTAGGTACATGCAGGTACAAGCCGACAATCAACGGCACGTGCAGATTTTCCCATAGGATCTTGTGACATGTAAATGCATTTCTGAAGGGTTCGTCTTCGAGAGCACTTCCCGATAGACCTAGAGATTGCCGAAATTTAGTAGTTTACTCGAATAATCATTCGAATACGAGTTTAATATAATTCGAGAATTCATTTTACTTGGTGGTGGATTTTAGCAGGAGGACGTTAAAGTAGGTATCCCCGCAGTACCAGATATTCTGCCGCCAAGCAGTAGTGTATAAACATTGATTGTTATTCTGATTTGAAGGGTATTGAAGCTAGTGAAGTTACGGGGCTTTTGAGACTATAACCATCAAAATATGTCTCGTAATGAGCAGCGATGTCTTAAACATTGTTTTGCTACTCAAACTTCTGTGTACCTATCGTTGCGTTGGTCATGGACAATGGACATGCAATATCTCTTAACATTAGGAGGGTATCTTTCATCTCATTAGCATTCATCTCATTTCATGAAAAAAAGAGTATGTGGACTTTTCCTTAGAATTCTAAGAGTTAAAACATATCGGACAAATTTAACATTATGCTAAAATCTGAACGGTGTAATCTGCAGCCTCGCTTGAGAGTTGTGGTCAAACACCTAGCCTGACAACTGTCATAAAAAAGAAAAAAGAGTCTCGATAAATTATTTCGTATATTTTTAATGTTCCTCATCTCTAGATCTATCTCATATGAATAGCAAAAACACGGTCGCGTCGAACTTGAATCTCAAAGCTTTCAAACCTTCGTCTACGTTTTGAACTGAACATTGAAATTTTTCATACAAAATGCGTGTTTTAATAAAAGGTAAGAAATACATTTTTGAGAGCAGAATTTTGCTTGCACCTCATCAGTTTAGGTAGATTGTACTTATTTAAATTGAAATAATTATTGTATTACTGCCAAAACAAAAAGAAAAAATAGAACATTGCATGATTTTTTTTGGCCGCACACTTTTTACATTATACCTATTTGTGTCTAGTATTTCATATTTTCAAGTGCACGATGATAAAAACAAGTAAAATAAATTTTAGTCAAACTAAAAGTCACATAACAATAACGGCCAAATCCAGTCCATGCTTCAGTAAAGTAGAGTTGAGTTTACTAGAAACTTCCACTTTACTAGAGTTTAGAAATTACATTATGTGTCCATCTACATTATTCGTAGGTATAATCATAATCACGAATAATGTTACTTTAAGATTAAATCATGACTAAATTTAAATGGCAAAACCAGAAAATAAAATCCGTCGACTATTCCGCCTTCCTGCAAAATCTGTCGACTTGTTAATTGAGTGACAATGGATAGCTTGACTAAAGGCGCATATTTCTATTTCAACTGAGTAAACCATTAAGTTCAGATTCAAATAATTTATTGAGGATTAAAGAAGAGATAAATTTAAAATGATGTGGTTTCGTGCCAAAGTAAACCAATGAAACTCAATCCTAATTATAAGCATCTCTATTTTACTAAAAATCTTAAATCGATTTATTAGTTAACACTTTGCCTGTCCAGGCTGTATTGTGAAAAATAGCCGGTTTATCCAACAGCGTTTTTTTTTTAAATTTTATACAACGATAAATTGGCAGTAATCAAAAAATTGGAAAAAATCGACGTATCTTTGATTTTTTTTTCTATTTTTATTGTCTGTTGTCTCAAGAATATAAAAATTCTGACATACAGCCCAAAAAAAAAATTTGTTGACAAAAGCTGATGCAATAGAACTAATGTACAGACATCTCAGAGTAGATCCGACATACATTATATTCATCACGTGGACAGCTGTTAAAAACAACTCTATTAATAGAAAAAGTAGCTCAAAAAATTTGAACAAAACTCTAGTGCACTGTAAATTTAAAAGCATTTAATGTCGTGTAGTAGGTATTTTAGTTTGAATAGTAATCTAAAGATAAAACAAAACGCGGTCTTCCATTACTAATGGTTAAAATGACGTATTAAGTAACATACCTACATGTGCAAAGAGATATGCTGTCTTGTACATATTGTGCTGTGCGTAATATTAGCGTAGGAAACCCAAGCATTCGTATTAGAAAGAAGAATGAAAGAAAGAAAAAGATTTTATTATGTAACAAATACGTACAAACACAAAAACAAAAACAAAAAATCAGAGACAAACAGTTACAAAATAGGGGCTCTACCTCACCATAATACTGGTCATACTAAGCGGTATGGCCAGCGCTAGTCTTCCGGTGAGCCCTTGTTGTTGAAAACTAAGCATGCGTTTGTGTGTATGTGTGTGGGTGTGTACATTAGTGTGTATGTGTGTGGGTGTGTGCATTTGTGTGCGTGTGGGTGTGTGTGTGTGTGTGTGTGTGTGCGTATATTAATCCTAGCGAAGCGAATAACTCGAAATTGTTTGCGACTAAATCGTTTTAGCATAAATTTGTCCACAAGTTTTAACGCGCGACTTTGCACACGAAATTATCCCATGAAGTTTTGTGATGTATGACGAAAAATGCTTCAAACAAGCTTAATTAACAAAATATAATTAACCTCTCCAGTAAGTATCTAAGTAATCAATTTTTTAATTTCTGACCACTTGGGTTGGTTTTTTTTTTTTGTAATGTTAATGCCGTCTAACCTGTCAAACTCTAGCGAAGCTTACAGTTATGCCGCCACTACTTTACTAAAGCATGATTGGACTTGACCGGCACGGACTGGACATTGACTGTAACTACATTATGTTAGACATAAATTGCAAAAACCGAAGTAACGACCCCGAAAGGACTCCGTAACAATTGCCGATAAGTTATAAAAAAAATTACAATACTAAAACGTACCTAAACAGTAAAAAACTTAAAAATAGAAATATTCGTAGACAGAGTTCATTAATAAACTTTTGAGAAGGGAAACTCTATTCGTTGCTTAAACTAAAGTGCTCTTAGGTTGTATTTAAAATTATTCGATTGAATAAATATGAAAATTACCAATGTTTGAATATTCATTTCAAAATAACACAAAGGAAAAAAAAAGTTCAGATACGTACCTAATTAGATATGTGGTTACGTAACTAAAACATCTAAATAAATGATAATTTATGTATTTAATCCACAATTTTGGAAGCGCTAATCCTGTATAAGGATCGTGAGGTCGTTGTATGGGGCAAACATTCTTTTTTATTTAAAAAATAATGAGACGTACGAGACGCTCTCCTGATGGTAAGACATAACGCCTGCCCATGACCATTGCAGCGATACACAGAACTCTGAGTAACAAAACAAAGTCCAGGGCATCGCTGCTTTGGCGCTCATTACTTTGGAGACTTTCGATGGTTAGTCTCAACAGCCCAGTAATTTCGTTAGCTGCAGCACCTTTCAAACCGCAACACAGTAATGTTAACACACTACTGCTTAGCGGCAGAATAGCCGGTACTGCGCTGGTAGACCTCCCGCTAAAGAGATCTACCATCAAGTAAAAACATCTATTTAAAGTGCAACTGAATAACAGTGCTTAATGGCCGTCTAACTAGAAGGCTTCCGACAAGCGTACCGAAGCGCCAATACCTCGCGTGCATGTCGTGTTCACGTTATTCATTTTAAAAAAAACGCTAGTTTAAAAAAACGCATTTCTCAAAAGCGATAAACCAACCAAAACGTCTGTAAACATACATGACACATGTACAACAGATATAGACAAGTGGTGTGGATAAGTTACTTCCGCTACTTCGAAGTGACTTGTCAAGTGGTTTTGTTTTAAATGTCGGTCGATTAGATTTGAAATCCTTGAGAGTAGCCCTTAACATAAGGGCAGATGTTTTGTTTTTCTGTTAGTGTCAATTTCATATTATCCCTCGTTTATTTCAATATTAAATTTAATTATATTTCGCAAAAGTTATTTTAGTTAGACAGGGTATAGAATATTCATCTAGTTTTAAGTAGAATATTGTGGTTACCTAATTGGTAGAAGGATATAACATGTCAAGTTGTCAACATAGAGACCACAACGGACTATGCAAAATTCTTAATGGACTTTGAACTGAAATAGTCACAAAGTGAAAATCGTTACCGTGCCAAGCCTAAGAGAGATTGAATATTCAGCCTCTTAAAAGTAAATGCATTGATTTAATTTAAATTTGAAATCAGTTTAAGTTCTACCTCGTTTTTATTTAGATTATAATGTATGACTCTTTTCAGGTAAGTTCTTTACATTAAATATTCTATTCTTTGCAAGCCCTTAGAGTTCAGTAGAGACTTTGTAGGTATTTATTAACTTTTAATAGCGCATTATGGGCACATTCTTTATTTACCGAAGTTGGTCAGTATGTTTCGGTATACGGTATTAGCTATGCCTCGCAGTTTCACCCGCTATCAGAAGAAGAAGCAAGACTCCTCAAGAAATTTAATATCAAATAATGCAAAAAGTTTTTTTTTGATCCGATTTTTTTTGTTTGACTTTTATCCGATTGTAGTTCCCGAGATTAGCGCGGTCAAACAATCCAACAAACAAACTCTTCCGTTTTATTATATTAGTATGTATATTCGAAAAATGTATCTTCAGAAATTGTGAAATTTAATTATCCTAAATAGTGATACATCCTCGAGAGTTTCTCAAGTGTAAATAGAATGTTCAATTTACGTAAAAATGTGTTTTTATACGAAGTAGTCTATGCGTGTACTTATAAATAAAGTCCCATAAGGTTATGGAACTTTCTTAAGAAATCTAAGAATATTTTCTTAGTTTTTTTTTCTTACCAGATCTACCAGATCTAGATATTAATTTATCTTTTAAGGTAGGTATATTATACTATTAACAAACTTATAAAAAACGAAAGCCTAATTAAATAGTTCACAATTCTTTTTTTTTTTTTTTTTTCTTCTAATGATGTATCTTTCTGTTGATAGATACCTCATTGTTATTACAATCTAGCCTAGTTGAGACTAATAAGTAATTTTAATATAACTTAAATTGCTAAGTAGATTATATTCTAAGAATGCGTCCATCGACACTTTTCTTACTGTCTCTATTAAGGGGAAGACACTTTGTTCATGTGTTCTATAATATGCACACTCACTCACTGCACTGACATTACTAACTTAATACACTAACTCAAAAGGTTTTGTCCTTTTTAGTCTTCTTACATATTTATTCTTATAGTTCACAATTCTAACAATACTAAATGTATTTAGTTAGTAATTCCTTTTCGATCATAAAATACGAACGACAAATTTATATACCCATTGATTAGCTGATTAGCACACAATTCTTTGTTTTGAAATCTCTAACTCTCTACGTGACAACGTTTGTTGTTCATATGACAAATAGAACAAGATTATGTGACAAATGTTTTTGTACTTTTGTAAAACATACACTGCTAATTAAGATACAAGCTACGCCGTCTTATAATAATGCTGAGAGAAAAGTAAAAAATATGTTTAATTTAGACCCTATTTAAAACAAACGAGATATGAAATACTGTGAGCCAAAATTTCTTGCTAACAAAGTATTTACCCAATGATTAATGACCATATGGCATTAACAATAAAAATAGTGTTTTGTTTTGAGATAATGAGCGTTAACTTGATAAATAATTAATGGGTTAGCATTAGATGAAGTTAGAGATATGTTAAGTTGTTATAAATTAATTATTATTCAATGTAGAACGTTAAAACTTTAAATAATATAAATGGTTCAAATGAAATTATACGAAGGGAATATAAACAGGGGAATGGATTGGGACTTTGTTCTATTAGCTTACACTTAGGCTTTGATAGATTTTATTATAGTGCTACGTAATATAATGTGTGATAAAACACCAAACTTGTGAAACATAAAAATAATAAAATCTATATTTTTTTAATGTAAAAGTAATGAGACAAACTACACGCTCTCCTGATAGTAAGAGATAACCCATGCCCATGATCATTGCAGAAATACACAGAACTTTGAGTAGCAAAATACTTCGGCGCTCATAACTTTGAGACTTTCGATGGTTTGTTTCAACAGCCATGTAATTTCACTAGCTGCAGTACCTTTCAAACCGGAACATAGTAACGTTAACAAACTTCGGCTTGACGGCTGATTATCTGTAATACTTAAGGACGATAAAATTACTTAAACGTTCCAAAATCTCATTTGGGTTACACTAATTGGTAGGTACAGTAGGCACGTTTTACATTAATCTGTTTTCTTTCATTAAATCAATTTTGTATTTGTTCCAATATTTACAATCAATGACAACGGTATGAAAGCAAGTAGAGTTCGATAGACTAAGAGAAGGATGCTGGTAATCCTATATCATTGGGTACCAAGTTCACCTACACAACACATAGTACATCCTCTAATGCAAAGATCTAACGTGCTGTGGACGCCCTTTGCGTTTAAATTTATCCATGTTTTTATGGGTGAACCTACCTGGTAAATGAGCTCACACGACAAAAGCAGGAATTGTAGCTCACTAAACAGCTCCACGCATGAGACGTCGTCCTGAACCCCACATACGGCACGAATAGCTCGCTTTTGCATAACAAAGGCTAACACTACTCATTGAGTGCTGTCGGATGTCCCAATATATCTAATTAGTACCCAACGAAGTAAGTTTTAACGACATCCTGCTCTCAGTCTATAACAAAAAATTCCATCTCTGATAGAGCCTAAGAACGTTTTATTTACCTTTCCAGCATGTTAATACATACATGTAGTACTGCCATAAACTTTTTGTTGTCATTTAATCCATTACGTTAAAAATATTACAAAGAAATGACTTATACCTACTTCAACAAAAATGTTGTTACAAGTGTTTACATTTCCCGTCCTCTAAATGTCTTATTGTAATTCCAACTATGCACTCACAAAAATGCTACGCGACCTCATATCGTTAACCCGCGTAGTAAGGTTCACAGTTGCGTAGCTTTCTCGTGAGCACCTAACGGAAATCGCAATAGGAACCGTAGAGTACAGAGGTAAAACTATAGAAAGATAATGACTATAACTTTTGCTAGTATAATACAATAGAATAGAATATAACTTTATTATACACCAAAATAAAACACAACAACGTACAAATATGGAACATAAAATAAGAGATAATAATTAACATAACAAAACAATATAATACATACTTAGTGATGTACCTAAGTCATAGCCCAAAAATCTAAATTAAAAGCTTAATAAAGCATATTAATTTATCAAGGCTAATGCAAAAATGAAACCAAATGTAGGTCAAATGAGAGCCAAATAAAAAAACAATATCTATCACTGAAATCTAACCCCAACAGACGTTTAATATAAACAAAAATGGTGGATGTGCGCGTCGGACCACGCACTGAGAAGACACGATAAACGTTGCCGGGCAATTCAGCCCGCGCCTATTCTACAGGCGAATTCAATTAACTGTACAAGGCACGAGAGTAATAAATTCTCTAAACAATCAGAATTCGAGCCCTGGTAATATGTCCGTTCGCTTGCATACGCATTGCGGCCATGGCACTGTTTAATCAACGTATAAACACGCTGTCGGTACCCGCTTCGTCCCTTGTGGACACATGTATCTATGTGCGAGCCTTTTTTCGCCAACCGTAAAAAGGTTTATGTGCCCATTGTTACTGGAAAGATTACTTTTTGGCGTTTATTTGGGGAGAGCTAGTTAATTAATGCGAATTACAAATGGACGATACCTACAGCGTCGTATTTTGGGCCACGTCCCACACGAGCCTTTCGTATTTTTTTTTATTTCGAAATAATCGTACCTACCGACGTTTCCTTAGAAGTTCTTTGTCTTTCTTTCTAATGACTCAAATTCTTTGTTGTGTGGAATGCATAAATAAAACAGAAATAATGGATATGGCATCAGCGGGCAGGACGGCGCCTCGTACTTCGAGGGGCGTCGCGTGCATTGCAGGGGGTAAAAGAAACTTTAGCTCATCTTAGTAGAACGAAATGGCTGTAACGCCCTTGGAGTTTCTTCACACACGCAGTGTACACGTATGCTTTCTTTGACGTGCCTTTACTGCAATGTCAAACTTTTTTTAGCATTGCACTTTATGCATTCTGCCAATACCAAGTAGTTATATAGGTAACTATTCAAATTACTCATGGTAAATTAAAGTAAATTTTTGTCATAAAATTATAAAATAAATCAGAGTACAGTTCAGTCCATGCCCTCGTAATGAAGTAGCAGCTTCTAGAACTAGAAGCTGTTGGGAAAAAATACGAACAGATACCAATATTATTTATTATTTGATAAAATAATTGGGTGAATAACACCAACACTTTAGATTAAATGCTTTGCACATAAACACTCAAAAAAACTACATATTTTTGAAAACAATACAATACGGCGACTTTGTTAGTTATGAATGAATAGAGCTTTTGAGCCTGGTTAAAAAATTTGTTTTGTTCCGTAGATTTTACTGTCCCTGTTTGTAGCAGATTTCGGGTTTTGTAGCTGTTGTAATAGCTTTGCTATTTCTGCACTGATTCCAGCAACAAACCAATAAACTTCTTAAACTAACCAAGGCGGACCTTCGCTTTATGATAGGTGGCATTACAGAAAATATTGAGCTTAAATATCACTTGCACAAAATCGGAACTACGGATAGTCCTTTACGTCCAGGCTGTCTGATGGAGAATGAGATCGTAGAGCAATTGCTGCTGCTCTGTAAGTCCGCAGAAAAAGTTCAAGCAAGGTTGAGACACCTGAAGGATGCTTCAGATCTAGATTGCAATGTTTCAACATTTGGCTAAATATGAGTAGAACATTTATGCCAACGTCCCAAGACCGTGCTCGGTTACTTCAAGGAGCTTGGTTGGTTTAGATAGGCTGGTAGAGGAAGCACCGATTACCATGCAGGCATTACCACCCACACTTTTAAATTTAAATTCAAACTGGATAAGATACAATGCCGCGACATGTTACATAGATAACATGTTAGCATAGATGGTCCGCAGCCAAGCCGTAGTGTGTAAACATTACTGTGTTCCAGCATGATGGGTAATGCAGCTAGCAAAGTTACTGGGCTGTTGGGATTAACCATCTAATGTCTCAAAGTAATGAGTGCCAAAGCAGCGATGCCTCGGACTTTGTTTTGTGATTTAACGTTCTATGTATCGCTGCAATGGGCATGCGTTATCTCTTGCTATCAAGAGAGCGTCTCATTCGTCACATTACATTTGGGTAAATAAAAAAAATGGGGTCTTATGAAATCTTTGTTTCCGTGAACCGTCCCAGAGTTAAATTTGTATTCAATGACTGATTTTACATTTTATTTCTAATACCGAATGAGTGCATTTATTAACGCAATTAGAATACATAGTAATTTTAACTCAGTATTTCCAATTATTATATTTTATTTTCATCATCGTTCTCAAACTATTTTACTCCTCTGTTAATTAAGTATGACTCCTAACAAGATACGCTTGTCAATCTGAATCTCAGGTGATTGCCTGTTGTATTTTTTCTCTGTCTTTCGTGTATCACCAGTCCACCTAATCTTAGTTAGATTTATTTTGTAGAACTCGATCAAAATATTTACATGATTCTTATTTATGTAACAAATCCATTTTTCTGTTTTCTATGGAAATTACGTGTAAATGTTGTTTACACATCGTCACCTCTATACGGCTATGGCATAGCGATGTAGACGGGCGTCTCCATTGTTCTGGAGGTCGCGACCTACAGCTTCTCTTCATTATTCATCGCGCAGGGGCCCGTCTCGGAAAAACCTCCTCACCCGCTAATTTCGCTTTAATTAACCTTTATTCGAGTCGTACTTGAGACGTCGCGGTCGCGACAAGCGTATCGCTCTACCGAGTCTGTTATCTGATCCATCGTAAAAATTAATTACGTACACATGTTCATAAATATCTAAACTGTTAGCATTTACGGCTAACGTTCAACTTGGCGGTTCACGCGAACACTCACGCACCTACGGCCGCGTAATTAGTGACTTGAGCAAAAACCAAACATGTCATCCACTACTTTATTTAGTGTGAGTTTTTATTTCACTTCCTGTCGTGAGTCGAGTCGAGAGTGAGACGCCTGGGCGCTCTTCCATATTCCAAAAATTCAAAATTGGCTCAAATTGCTTGTTATTAACGATGACAGATGTCTTGGCGCCAGCCCTTGTGTCTGGTTATCCAAATAGAACTTTAACGATGCGAGTGTAAAGGTCGATTTGGTGCGTCAGCCATGTTAAATCTGTCCGGGCCAACTGATCGGATGTGTTGATACCACAGCTATGGATATTCAATTAGTGACAGTTTTTTGCCATTGCAAAATAAGATGTTGGTTCTATTTTTAATAACGGTCAACTTTATTTCGTGTCGAAAATCTTCTTTTTTTATGTAAAACTAATGAGACGAATGAGATGCCATCCTGATGGTAAGAGATAACGCCTGCCCATGGTCATTGCAGCGATACACAGCACTTTGAGTAGCTGGAATTGGTCATATTTTTAAAATGATGTATCTTTTTGGTTCGTTATATTTATTCTTTAACTATTTGAATTAAAATTTTTAATGTAAGATTAAAGTTTAAAAAAAAATTGTGAAAAAAGAGACTTTGGTGCTTATTACTTTGAGACTTTAGATGGTTAGTTTCAACAGGCCTGTAATTTTATTAGCTGCAGTACCCTTCAAACTGGACAGTAACGTTAAATGTTGTTCGGAACACACTGTTAGGTTCTTGGCGGCTGATTTTTATCTTGAGGGTTTCTAGGGTGGTAGCTACCCAGCCAAGTATCTACTAGAAAATATACCATGTTATGGTTTCCTCACGATGTTTTCCTTCACTGGTTCTTGCCAATTTCATTGTTGGGGTTTGAACCCACTCCCTTCTGCGTCTGAACCGGCTGCGCTTACCACTGAGCTATCATCACCAAAATAGCTATTTTTTCTCAACCCGTGTTATAAGTATGTATCATAATTATTTAAGTCACGCTACGTAAACTCTTAGATTGATATGTTTTTAAGTAACCTCTTGTTCTGTTCTAGTTACCATTATCTTTGATAGCTAAAAAATAAGATTAAGCTTTATAATAAAATCTTTATTAGCTAATTACGTTGTTTGTGATTCCAAGGGCACACGTTTTGTTAGCTCATAATGTAACATTAATTAATTAATTAGATATATATGAGGTAAGTACGTAGGTACTCTCGGTGGGTTTCCTCACAGTTTTCGGTGAAGGAAAACAAGTCGAGGAAACTTACATGTCTTAAAGTGCCTACTTTAAAAAAGTTCTCGAAAATGTGTGATCCTGTATTTGGCCAGCATAGTGTATTAAGGCCCACGCCCAGCAGTGGGACAGCAGTGTTTATAAAAACAGGGCTGATTCGGGTAGGTATAATGATTTTTTGTTGAAAAAAAAGTTGGTGTTTTTCATTGGAGCTCATTAGCAAGAATTATAACACTAAATTTATTAACTGATAGTTTCCAGTTTGGTCGTATTGAATTTTTTGATATTGATAAAAAAAATAGGCAGACGTAATGTTAAGCAATAACTAAATAAAGAAATGACAAATAAAAGTCAGTGCTGCAGAAACTTGGACGTGATCTATCTTTGGATGGGTGACCGCGAGTTGAGTTCCTAAAGAAACACTATGCTGGCACTGAACACATTTCTAAGTTCATAAGTATAAAGCTAGGGAAAAACTGACAGGTTTTCAAATGCCCCTAAAGTATGAGCAAGTAGGTACATTGGAAACATTACAAATTAATGAAATTTTAAAATCTACTATCTAATGAAATTTGCATACTAAACCTTTATTTTATTAGAAGCAAAACACTTCATATTATTTACCAACTAAGCTGGTTTGCCAGAGGAAAATCGTTGAAAGCTTTTCCTAAAACGAACGCCACCTGGCGATTGGCATTTGAACTAGCTATGTAACTGAGAACTCAATTTTCCTCAGGGTTCTGTATTCCGATGACGACGTACCCGCTATGTTGACACAAAGGTACCTTTTTAGTTACCTTTTTTCAGTAAATACTAAATACGTATATCTTGTATCTTCATAATTTTATATTAGTAAGTACCTACCTAACATTGCGTTGTGAGGAAAGCTGACGTGTATCTAGATCTAGATTCTAGATTTAACTTTTTAATTATTTAACATTAACGTAAACAGGTACCAGCCAAATAAATTATGTATCTCAAATCAATCGGTTAGTAACTATTTGGAATAATGATATAAAAATCTGTTTTTAAATCACATTTTAGGATCTCGTTGAAGTCTTTTGTATTGAAAAAAATCACATTTGAAATTAAAATCGTTTTAAAAAATGCCTAGGTATAGTGTCACTTAAAAATCCAAATTAGAAAAATAACTCATAATTGTGTTTATGCAACTAATCGTGTCCAATTAAATATCTTTATATAGGTAATTATTTACATTAAAACTGTCAAAGTATAATTTAAAAAAAAAAACCCGACATAATAATTATGGAAGAAGGATGGTATTGTGTATCCGGCTTTGTAGTCTCAAGTACAAAACCATTGCCCGTGTCTAAAATGGTAGTAGAGTCTATAATGTCCATTCTAAACTCTGCGCCGCGTTGTTTGTTCGTAAATCTGACGAGGTGAAACAGCTTGTCCTTGGCTGAACAATTTTTTGCCACTAGAGATTTGTTTGCCTATAGTACGGGCCTGGCGGACTGTCTCGACGGAAACCCATAAACATGATCAGGTCGAGCCGACTCTGCCGCTTTTTTCAACTCCCCACCCCGACGTGGGCGGCCGTTATCTGTGGGCGGAGCCATTCGCAGCGGTGGGGATATCGAGCAGCCAATCCATCGTTAGAATTTCATGGGACCTTTTAAAAAAGAGACGCAAGCGCGAGCGCTGTTGGGCGAGACAGATAGGCCACGCCTCCGAGGCGGGGCTTAATTGGCCGTCTCCTTCGGCGGAGGGGCGTCGGCCGTCGTACGCGCGCCAGTCGGTGTTGAACCTCGAACGTGTAAAGAAGGTACAGGCCGGTCGTCAAGCGAGGGTCATGCGAGACGCGCGCGCACCGGCCCTCTGACGCGCGGTGATGGCAGCGCGCCGAACTATTGCCGCGCATACAACAAACTGTGATATATATTACATTAATTTCATAATAGAATTACTTATTAATTTAAGGAAATAATACGTCCGTGATAATAGACTTATAAAGACAGTGATTGTGTGAAGCCGCCCATATGATCGTCCCGATGGCAGCGTATGCACAATTCGGCTACACATACCAGCCCGCCTCGCAGGTTAGTACACTTTACCAATTCCAAAGCCCTCAATTAATAAATACATCTAAACATACCAAAAATATTGTTATCCTTTGCATTGCAGTTCATTAGACAAGGACAGTAACATTGTTTAGGGAATTTACATAATTATGTAAATAAAAACCTTAGCAATTGCTCTTATTAACACAATATAACTCGTTTATGAAATAACTATGCAACTGGCATGTTAAGGTTAAAAGGTTATTAGTTTATTAAGGTTAAACCTACTGGAGCCACAAATCGTTATTGTAAAACATCCAATAAGAATCGAACTACACATTAGTATTCGATTATCAGAAATTAATACTTTTATTTTATCATTGTTTGATGTATGTGTGTGGTGAATTCATTGTCCGTATTCAATGTCATGATAAGAAGTTGCATTTCAAACACGTACATTGTGACGTTTTGTTTTCACGTATAATCGAATTATTTTATCTTAGCTAGTTATATAGGTACATATTTAGATAAAAGTTTGTACTTATACTATTGTTACAAAAGTTAATACATACATTAATCGATAACCTAATGCACAAAAATAGACATTTAAACTATTTTTTACCTTTAAAGTTTATTTGTCTCGCATTATCCTATGGCAGCCTTTATTATGTCACAGCTGGGTATTGGGCTACCCTTGGAGGGTGATTGAGCCGTATTCCAGAGCACGGATATAATGCGGGTAGGCGGATTGACAAATGCCGTCGATTTTTTCTGCCAAATCGTAATAAAGTTTCTTCACAATGTTGTACCTTAAAGTTAGTAGTGGCATGGTTTTATGTAAAATGTTATATTAGATTTTTTAATAGTAATGAAGCCTTCCAGTTTCAGTTATTTTCTTGATAACCAACTATAGTGACGGCTATTGTCTGTTAAACGTTGTTATGACAATGGTTTCTAAAATTTGCTATAAGAACAGTTATAATTTGTGATACTTGCTGCACAACGGTTTTTAATACGCTTTTATTAGCTCCACCTACATGTTTAGGTACCTTGTGTGTAAGTAGTTTATGTTTAGTATGATAAACATTTATTAAATATCTAAACCAGTCTATAAAATCTTATTGATACTTTAACGCCGGTAAAAATATGAGCGAAGCGTAGAAAGTTTTTATTGTAAATTTTATTTCATTATTGTTTACTTGAGAATTACAGTAAGAAACACACATAAGATACATATGATCTGAACCGCTGTATCCAGTCTTAAGATATTTTTTATATCCATCTCAATATTTTACTTTTTATTTTAGGCCTAAATAAAATGCGCCGCCTTTTTCTCGATGTTTGGAAAACTATCTAAGGTTTTGTACAAATTGAATAGTTATATAAAATGTAAATAATAGTTTCAATAAAACTTGAATAATAAACATGAAACCAATAATTTGATTGGGTTCAAGACGAACAGATAGTTTATTAATATCGCCTTGTGTTTAAGTATTATATCAAAGAAGACTTCGCACAAAGATAAATGAAATTGGATTTTACACGGGGTTATTTTATAAATAAATAATAGATACGCAATTTTTGAACTTGTATGTTTTCCGCCACTTATGGCTTGATGTAAATATTACCTACATTGAGGAACTGCGAATTTCTCAGAACTAAGTAGGCTTAAATTTTATTACCGCGCATGACGGATGATATTCCGGATACTCAGTACAATTACGACCATTAATCAATAGTTGAAGTAATTAGCGAGAATTCTCGGTAGCAATGAATGAATTGGATTTAAGTTGAATTTGATATGAAGGTGGTTTACATGCTAAATTTCAATCAGCTATTGACCTAAATAAGCACCTAAGTACCTATCCTGAAAACGTAAATTACATTGGATATAAAAAGTCATTAAACAGAATGTTTATGAGCCTCCGGGATACATGCCTAGGGTAGGAAGTCTTGGTAGGGTATGGTGGAGTAGGTAGTTAAAGCGCTATTAATGATTATCCTTTATTAGGTAAATTGTTTATTTTTTAACATTTTTTTATTTTTGATATGCTAAGTGTTTGACACAGTTCATCTGATGTTAAGTGACGGTGTGGTCGAAGATGGTTAACACACTTAGCCTGGAACTGGCTCTTAAGAATATTTTGTAATCTTTTGCGTCATTAGAATGAAATGGATATTTCGGAATTTCATCAAAGTCCAACATTACAATTACTTTCAAATTTACAATACGAGATAAAAACATCAGGTGGATCTCTCACTGACGACAAAATCAATGTGTAAAAATTTCGTTTCTAGTATAAATAAATAATTTGGAATCCACATTGTGTTTTATTGGAACAACATTAAAGTAATTTAAATACAAAAGTAATTGCTGGAAATTTCGCAAAACAATTTATACTCTATCATATGTATGTAATATGTATGCAAAGTTTAAAGTAATTAATTAGGCATCGGCCTCATGGTTGCCGCTGTTTAACAGAATTCGTTTTTTTTTGGACACGAGTCTATCAAAAATAAATTTCCATAGCTATATAATAAGTTTAGCTGTTGCATTTTTTAATCAAAGAGAGACTTGCGCATAAACAGTCATATTTTTCATATTAGGTACGTGATATCAATAGGTACTTTTAAGAAAGATCTAAAAAGTAAGGACATGTACTAAGTTATGTGTAGATATCACCGTGCCTGAATCTCACACAAAATAGCAATGCTTTATAATTGATTATAATATACGTAGGTACCTACTACCTACATGAGAGAGTGTGCATAAGTAACATTATCCTTTAAAATTTTTTTTTGGTCATGAATATCTATAATATACCTACTTAGAACTAAAAAAGTTAGCGCTATCTGTTTTGACGAACTGTGTTTCATCTCATTTGTGCTGACAGGCACTGTATTATGTATGTCACTACTACTGGGTACCTTTGCCCTATCTTTATGAAATGGTATACAAGTCAATACTCAGTCGTTTACTCGTATTTGTTACTATCAACGAAGAGTAGAAAGCAACGGTAGGATGCAGCAAAGTTAATTTAGTTAAATAGCTTTGTAAGAAAGTATTTTGATGAAGATGTTTCTTTCTTAAGTTTGATAAATATATGATGATAGATCTTTCTAGTTAGTGTTATCTTTATTTGCACGAGATATCACTGGTAGTGTTCTAATTCTATTTCGTTTTTAACTTATTTCTATATTTACGTATAGTTTCATTCAAGATTATGATTTTTTATCATCGATCAAATATGTGGTATTCCACCAACGCGCTTCTTGATCAGCAACTGTATTTTTATAGGTTTTGCTATAATTATGTTTGATCACAGTTTACTTGATATAAAATGACGGTGTGGTTAAAAAATGGCAAAGAAACCTAACCTCGAATGAGTATGGGCTCCCAAGGACGGATGCTGGTTACACTGTTAAGTGCTTGGCGGCAGATTTCCACCTTGGAAAGTACTTTTCTACTATGCTATGGTTTCCTAAAAATCACTGTTGAGATATGAATCCATGACAGCGCTGTTGGTTCATTGGTATTATGTCTGCTCCAAGATTTGAAAGGCGTGGGTTCGATTCCCACCCAGGATAAACATTTTGTGGTATAAACAAATGTGTCTGTGTCTGGGTGTTCTATACCTATTTATTATAAGTATGAATTTACAAAAAAAAGTATTCAAGTATTCTATCAGTTATCTGATAGAATACTTGAATCTATATAGAATACTTCCATAGTACAAGCTTTGCTTAGTTTGGGGTCAGATGGCGCTGTGTGTAATATCCTTCGATATTTATTTATTATGCTCTTCGACGTTTGATACAACCGCGCTAACCATTGAGCTATCATCGCTACGTATGTCAATAATTAGGTCGAAAATAAAACATCCAGATTGTATAAAAAACAAAAAAGTTGACATTCTGTTTTCAAAAAAATGCTGTTAAAAATTTAAAATGGAAAAATGTTTGTTTGTGGAAAATGACTAGGTACAACAATATTATGTACGAACTCGTTTCTACACAATTCTTTCTCTCGACTTAAGTCCCATCACTTGGCAGCGTGGCGTAGACAATGGCGCCAGAGTGTCGACAGGACGTCTCACGCCATAAAGTCAACCATGCTTCATGATTCCGTCATTCTCTCCGAGCCATTACAAACAATATTTTAATTTTTCCCATTTTTTCAAGCAACATTTTTACGAAAAGAAAATACATGCTACTAAACTACTAATTCTATCTACTATTCTTCACGATTTACACTAAAATCAACTAATTTAAATTCAATTCAAACTTTTTGGTAAAAGTACACATCCAAATACTCACGAGCACTATTAGTTGCGAATCTGACACTTTATTGGCATTACCATGTTAGCCTACAGGGCTACAGGGCTATTGAGACTAACCATCAAATGTTTCAAAGTAATAAGCGCCAAAGCAGCGATACCATGGACTTTGCTTTGTTTAAGTATACAGCTGCTATGGTCATTTGGTCATAGGTAGGCGTTACCTCTGACCATCAGAATATCGTTTCGCTTGTACATTAAGTATCTAATAGGTGCAAAAAAACGAAAAAAAAGTAGCCTATGTTCTAATCCAGGGTCTCAGCTACCTTTATAACAAATTTCATTCAAATCCGTGGAGTAGTTTTGGCGTCAAGCAGTAACAAACATCCATCCAAACTTTCACATTTATAATAATACTCAAAATGCGATGCCAAAACCATAAAAAAAACTTCTGTCATAATGTGACAGATAGCCAATGAAAAAACCGGTTTCGGCGATAGGGACAAAAAATAAACATTCTGTCTCCTTCTTGCTCGTGGCTATTGTAAATTATGGGATTTCATTAAATCTATAGGTAGTGCGATTTTTTCAAATCTATCAATTTAAGTGTTTTTTTGAAAAATCGATACAAGCTTGACTTTTCAATTGATTGAATTGATTTTTAAACAATTATTTTTAAGATACTGCCCTGCCGTAAGTTCTAAAGTGATAAGAATTTATTTTTATTTTTATTTTTATTTATTAGTGGTTTTAAAAACTTTTCTGCTCACCTCAACGCGCAAATTTTATAGGGGCGCATAATGTGGTTTATATATTTTAAAACTATTCAACTATCTTTATCTATGTGCTATGTGTGTTCTTATGTTACTAAGCTGATGATGGAAATTATAACTCCTTAACTATTAATGAATAATTATATAAATATAATAGACTCGTTTAGATTTTAATTGTAAATTTATATTTGTTTCATGACAATATGAACCTATTTGTTGTATGTGGATATATTTACAGGAAATTTCATTTAAACCCGTTGCAGGGGGAAAAGGACAAATATTAACACCCTAAGGCCTAAATCCCGAAGAAAAAAGAGCCTTTATCTACATACGTTTGTGTTTATTTAAAGTACCTATTTAATTTTTAGCGAGATACCAAAAGAAGAAATATCTTATACAGATTCAAATAACCGTTTTATAAATTTACGTGAATACATGTTTATGACGTCATGTTGCACCAAGACAACTATGTTAACGATTTTTTTATTACAAATAGGCTTGAGTTTTACCGCCATCTCGCCTGATGGTAAGCGAAGATGCGGTCTACGACGAAGCACGCTTCCCTAACATCTGCATGTTGCCTATCTATTTGATTGTGTTATTTACACTTTCGTTTACTTAAACATATGCACATCTAAATCAATTTAACATTCATCCTACTAATATTATAAAAACTACTTAACGGATTTGGATGAAATTTAGTATGGAGGTAGCTGAGACCCTGGATTAAGACACAGGCTACTTTTTATCTCAAAAACATGTAGTGCGTAACACCGCAGGCGCAGCTAGCGTTTAATATTTGTGGCGATATTCTCAGTGGTTAGCGCGGACGGCTTGCATGCCGAAGAGCGTGGGTCGAACCCCCAACTATAAGCTTGAGCTGCCAGTGAAGGAAAACATCGTGAGGAAATCATAGCATGGTGATAGGGTTTAGTACCTACATACTCGACTGGTTAGCTACCGCCATCAACTTGAAAATCATCCGCCAAGCATCTAACGGTGTGCTTCGGCAGCATTTCTTGACAATCAGTTCCATTCCAGATTAGTTATGTTTACCATCGTCGATCACTTCACTAAACAGCAGATGAGCTATTGTCAAACACGACATTAAAAAAATATACCGCATAGGATGAGGGGTACAATCTTGGCATCGGAATCATGGTGGTAACAAAAACAGATGGCACCACAATCATCGAATAAAATCTGATAAGCATCAGGTAAAAATGACCCTCGCGTTAAATGCCCGTTTTTATATCTGTGACATATAATAACAAGATGTGGCACCACAGCATCCATAAAACTTAAACTTAAGTATTTTGATCCCGGCAGATAAAGTTTTAGCAAATCAAGTAGACAGTTCACATTCTGTCTGATACCTATTTCATGTGCAATACTGATTTTATAAATATAAATATCACAGGGTATTACACACAGCGCCATCTGACCCCAAACTAAGTAAAGCTTGTACAGTAAAACCTGGTTAAGTGAGATCTCAAGGGACCTGCAAATTTGTCTCATTTATAGAGGTATTTATTCCACTTACCCAGTGTGTCAGATATCCAGGTATAAATAAATATCTGTCTCATTTACATTGACAGTTATAGAGATATATATGATGATAAAATCAAAAGAACGAATCTCAGATATAGAGGTCTGCTTCGTCCTACTAATAGAGGGGATTCAGTGCCAAAGTGGTGGGACCTCAGCATGAGTTCCAGTTATGGTGGTTTCTCACTTATCCAGGTCCAACTTAACCAAGTTTCACCGTACTATGGATGTCAGATAACTGATAGAATACTTAAACACTTTTTTTGTTGTTGTAAATACATGTACTTATAATACATACAGTACACCCAGACACAGAACAAACATTTGTTTATATATAAACTCTTGAAGCAGACATTCTACCAATGAACCAACAGGGCTGTCTATCTAAAAACTTAAGTTTACTGCAGCTGTAATCTACTGTCCCTGTCTAATTGACTATAGTGTAATTAGACAACAACTTTACTGAAACAAACTAAACTGTTTTCACGCAAATACTACCGAACGGATTTAGATGAAATTTGGTATGGAGGTAGCTGAAACCCTGGATTAATACATAGGCTACTTTTTATCTTGAAAACAGCGGGGGTTTTTTTTATGTAAAAAGTAATGAGACGAACGAGACGCTCTCCTGATGGTAAGAGATAACGCCTGTCCACGACCATTGCAGCGATACACAGAACTTTGAGTAACAAAACAAGGTCCAGGGCATCACTGCTTTGGCGCTCATTACTTTGAGACTAGATGGTTAGTCTCAACAGCCCAGTAATTTTGCTAGCTGCAGTACCCTTTAAACCGGAACAGTCTACACACTACTGCTTAGCAGCAGAATAACTGGTACTGCGGTGGTACCTACCTAGACGATCTCCTGCTAAGGAAATCTACCACCAAGTGCCTAGACGATCTCCTGCTAAGGAAATCTACCACCAAGTACCACCGCGGGGCGTAGCGTACTGAATTATTACTTTACTTTACTTTACTTTACTTTACTTTACTTTACTATAATATAAAGCTAAATAACCACTCACTGACTGACTCACTTAGAGAAATAGAACTCATATAAGGAGATGTCATAGGAAAAAACTAAATATATGGTCGTATGGTCGTATAGAGAATCGCTCAGAGGGCCCGAATAAAATGTCGGACCTTCCGGAAGTCGACTCCTCGACGTGGTACCCCATCGGATCTCGGAAACTAGAGACATTTTTACTATTGCACTTTAACTAAATATACTCAAAACCTTGGTTACTTTTAGGTTCGTCAAAAAAAAACATGTGTTTCACACAAAAAAAACATGATCACCATACGAAATGTAACCTCTGATATCTCCGAAACGGTAAACTTTATAGGTATATTACTGAAATGCTAATTTTTTTTTTAATTCTGTGAATGTTTTGCTATCTTGAGTAACTTGAGGTTAATTGAACATGAAATGCAATAGAAGTGCTGTGCTAAATGATGTGTTAAAACTTTGATGGCTTTCTCAATTATTAACAGCTGTTAAAGATAAACAAAGTGTTAAGTCTCAAAGTGGTGAGCGCCGGAGCGGATGCCCTGGACTTTGTTTTGTTACTCAAAGTTCTGTGTATCGCTGCAATGGTCGTGGACAGGCGCTATCTCTTACCATCAGGAGAGCGCTTCGTTCGTCTCATTACTTTTTACATTAAAAAAAAAAAAAACAATTTGTAATTAAGTTGCAGTAGTTATATTATTTAGTTTATATTATTCCCTAGTTTCTTTAACTGGAGCTCTCTTGCATCCGTACTCTGAGCTACTATATAACAGGCTAGGTGTTTGACAACAGCTCACTTGATGTATTATATTTGTATTGTAAGCCTATGTAACTATCTCTTATGTGTCTCTGTTTATTTGTTTTTGAGTATTGTGTTACAAAATGAAAAATATTTTCATTCGTCTTTCTTTCTCTGATGTTGAGTGACGATATGGCTGAGGATGGCACACCTAGCTTGGAATGGAACTAGCCTTGAGTTTGGCTAGAACACCGTTAAATGCTTGGAGACAGATTTTCAACTTGAGGGTGTAGCCGAGGGTACTAGCCGAGTACTAGAAAGTATCCTACCACCGTGCTGTGGTTTCCTCACGATATTTTCCTTCACTGGCAGCTCAAGCTCATTACAGAGGTTTGAACCCACGCCCGTCGACATGCGCACCAACTGCGCTAACCAATGAGCTATCATCACTATTGCGATTCCTGTTAGGTACTCAGTAAATAGCTACATGTCGTATGCCTGCGCAAAAAGTTAACGCGGACGAAGTTGCGGGCATAAGCTAGTATTCAATAAATGTATCATGGTCGACTTAATAACTAGGACAGTGATATACCTGATTACTGACGCCCGACAAATGACGACCTTCAATTATGATTCACGTTTATTTTTCTCATGTAGTTTTTTTACTATATAATTTATACATATTATATAAAAACATAAAACACTTGTGCCTCCGGCAACGGGGCAAGTCTCAGGCTGCCGACGGTTAGGGCTACAAGGGGAGAAACTTCATCATCATTATTGATGCGTGTCATAATAATAATAATAACATGTCATGTTAATATTCACAGCCTTTTGGATCTGGCTCTTGACCTAAACGCCTAGGCGTTTAGGTCAAGAGGCTTAAGAGGCTTTTAAGAGGCTTTTAAGAGGCTTACGCTAGCGTAAGCCTCTTAAAATGATGTTCGAGCCTTTTCGTAATAAGGCCGCGATTATGATCGTTATTAATTTAATTTAATAATTAAACAATATCATGATAAGTTTTATCGAAGAAAATTAGTACCTACAGATGTTAAATATCTTGTACGCTGTTATCTTTCATGATTATACTTTGTCGGCACTCAAACATGAAAACTTCAAAAGAATAACATTACTCGTATACATGACTTTAATCGCACACATACTAATACAAAAAACAGGAAATATCATATAATTGCGCATATCTACCGAGTTTTTATCTATGTAATAATAATAGTAAGTATTGTAGTTGAGTTATAAATTTCCCATTTTGTTTGTGTGCAATCTCGCTACAATTTTCCGTCTAATTGAAGGAGTGCAATAGACCATTCAAGTTGAATCGATAGTAGTTAATGGTTAATGGATTCCTGATACGGCTCCTAGCAGGAAAATCAAACAAACAAAGAAATTCATAATTGTATGCAATTGTGATCGCTCTTGTGTTTACACTTTTTTCACTGGGTTGTTACTGCATGCCACGGTATATAAGTTTGCGAACAAAAAGATTCTTTTATTATCCACATTTCCGTCCATCTGTTATTGTAATGACTCAATCATTGATAACATTTATGTATTGACGTGCATATGATTATAAATTTGCACATTTTAACGTAGAATGGCAATGTTTAATTTGTATTTCTACTTCTAGGTGCCAACTGTTCGGATCGGCCCTGTTTTTGTATACTGCCCCACTGCTGGGCGTGGGCCTCTTCTCATGATGAGAAGGGTAAGACCTTCTTAGGTGCGGGTTTGCAGAGTTCACACATCTTTTAGAACTTTTTTTTAATTAGCCTTTAAGAACTTTTAGACATGTAGTTTTCCTCATGATGTTTTTTTTCACCGTTTGAAGTCAGCGGCTATACGTGCTGTATAACTTGAATATACACAGATGTTTGCGTGGTATTCGAACTTAGGACATTCGTATTGGAAACCAGACGGTCTGCCAACTAGGATAAAGATAAAGATATATTTATTTGCATAAACATGAGTGGTTGAATAGTACTGATCTTATATTACCGAAGTCTTATCATGTTCTTGCCTCAATGGGCGTACAAATGTTGTCACAGCTTTTTTTTTTTTTAAACAATTCAATTTATATAATTAAAAGGATGCCGAAATTACAACGTCAGAACTTTGAATAACAAAGCCTGTGTGAGTCTTACTAGCATCAACCCTGTAATTTATAATACATAAATAAGTAATTTTCTGATTGACTTTAGTAAGTAGTAGTATAAGTTTAGTTTTAAAGACTTAACCTTTTTTATTATTAGTTTTAAAACCTGGCATGTAAGAAAAGTTTAATAAATAAAATACAGTATTTTGACTTTGACTTTTATTCTTTACCTTATACTATAAGAGAGACCTACTCACACTTTAAAAACCTATTAAGAAACGACTTAGTATCGTGTTTAAGGCCGGTATTGTCTTGTGTTTTAAACTACATTATTGCATTGCTTAAATAAAGATAAAGGTACGGTAAATATTTGAACAACAATAATTTGATGCGGTTTGTTGATACGCCGATGGACGTGGGTTCAATGGCCTTGAGTTGCTTGTAAAGAAAAACATCATGAGAAAATAGTAATCACCAAAACGGCTGGCTAGCTATCAACTTGAAAATCTGCCGCCAAGCATCTAAGTAAGTATATTCCGGCAACTTCACTTAAGAACTAGTTCCATCGTAGGGTAGGTGTGCGCCATCTTTGACCACTTCGTCATTTAACTGTTAACTAGCGTGTTAAACTTAAAAAAGTACGGCATAAATCATGATCATCAAAAGCTAGAAATAAATATATAACGATAAGAATCAATAGTTAAAAACAATACTTACCTAATACAGAAAAATGAACTACCAAATGTTAAAACTAAAAAAAAAAGTTCCCAAATTAAATTAACCAATAAATGTTGGCAATTTAATATGTAACTATTTATGATAATCATAATAATACAATTTATTTCACCTTAGGCAGACATAAAGGTATAGTTAGCATAAAGTAGTCAAATTACTAGAAAACAAATAAATCAGAAATACAATATTATATTTTAATACTTGCTCATAAGTCAGTACATGAACCATACAGCAATGGTTAATGTACTGACAGTCAAACCTATTTGCAAACACATTTAGGATGGTGTTGCAAATTTTCAAAATATTTTTTAAATTAAAATTCTCGTGGCTGGAAACATAGCTAGAATGATGACTGTGTTGCCAATGTTAACTTTTTGACTTAAATGAACGCCAACGTTCCGCTCACCATTCTGTAATTAAATAATTTACTGTATTTATAAAATGGCGTAATAATAATTAAAAAACACTGATATGCCAAAAAATATACTAAAAAAAAACAATCTTATCACGTTTGAATATAGAGCCAAGTTTTGGTAGGAACGCGGGAAGAATCGTGTCGCTCCGTTGTATTTTTTTCCCCAAAACTAGTGTTTTGTCGAGTGTTTATGCATAAAAATATTGGTGTTTTATGCATAAAATGCCGAATTACAAGCGCGAGTGTGGGAAAACGATATAATGTGGTGAAACATGACTTTTTTGTGTTGTTTCCAAAACTCCATCGAAGCTTTATAGTAAAGTCACCACTATTTTACTAAAGCATGACTGGACTTGACTGACACGGACTGTACTTGACCATTACTTTAGCTACGAGCACACTTATTTCACCGTCGAAACTTGAAAATGTATAAATACTTGACACTGGCAAATGCTAAATAGCGACGCCAAAACCACAGACAAAAAAAAAATATAGAGCCATTCTGCCGCCATATTGTTTTTCTTCACAACAGTCATATAAAAATATGTTCAGCTAATTAAAAATTACGGTGGAATAAAAAACTCACATATACAATTATATAAATAAATGAACTATAAATAAATGAATATAAAAAAATGTAGCGATGATAGCTCAGTGGTTAGCGCTGTAGGTTCGCATGCCGAAGGGCGTGGGTTCAAACCCCAACAATGAGCTTGAGCTGCCGGTGAAGAAAAACATCGTGAGGAAACCATAGCATGGTGGTAGGGTACTTTCTAGTACTCGGCTGGCTAGCTACCACCCTCAAGTTAAAAATCTGCCGCCAAGCATCTAACGGTGTGTTCCGGCAGCCTCACTTGAGAGCCAGTTCCATTCCAGGCTGGGTGTGCTTTACCATCTTCGACTACACCTTCACTTAACATCAGGTGAGCTGTGGTCAAACACCTAGCCTGTCAACCATAAAAAAAAAATTTAAAAAAAATGAACTCTAAAAATATTACACTCATGTTTGGGGCAATCGTGTAAAAAAATATGCACATTTAAAAAAATTAAGGGAAAGGCCTTTGACTTTTTTTTTAAATTTATTTTTGGCAAGTGAGAACTATCATCATCACCATAAGTGACATCAGAAGTACACAGATCTTATCATTCAATTACAATATTGATGTTATCGAGACATTACATACAAATGATTTTAAATCTACATTTATACAACATGGATTAGGTAATTATTTTTACTATAATCTACACGTGACACGTGTACTTTCGTTGTAATTACAAGTGCATTATACTTATGCAACGAAAAATTAAGAACATTTTGTAAGGCTATTCATTTGTTTATGAAATATCGAATCAATTGGCGGACTACATAAACGTGACCGACCGATAATGACATCGCTCGATCTGTCAATAACTCTCATAGATTTCATCGATATTGCGTCGCGAAATGCGTTTACTCTCTAACGTACAAAATTTTGAACAATTAACTATTTTTGAGAATTGTTTTAAGAATCTGTAGCAAAACCGAGGAATCCTAATTTCGCTCTCTTAAAATCCTAAAATTTGGCAAGTACACATAATCTTCGATTATCATCGGAACTATATTAAATACAAAAAATAAGACAAGACACAAATATAAATAAAAAACATAAGATTAAAAAAACAATAAATTGTTTATGAAATATCGAATCAATTGGCGGACTACATAAACGGGACCGACCGATAATGACATCGCTCGATCTGTCAATAATTCTCATAGATTTAATCGGTATTGCGTAACGGAATGCGTTTATTCTCTAACGTACAAAATTTTGAACAATTAACTATTTTTGAGAATTGTTTTAAGAATCTGTAGCAAAACCGAGGAATCCTAATTTCGCTCTCTTAAAATCCTAAAATTATTTCAATTATTATTTTTATTTGTTATTATAAATTACTATATTATATATATATATATATAATTATGATTAAAATAATTATTCATTTCAATTTTTTACTCATATTAAAAACAAATTACATCAAGGCAGTCTAATTGCAAACACACGTCACAAAAAAATTATCTTCAAGAAACTGTATTGCATAGCTAAGCATGAGTAGAGCAGCATCTTTAGTACAGCTATACCGCTCCGAAACGTCCTGTATAGCAATACACACACGCATTCGCATTTTATCACTATAGATTTACTGCAGAGTAGTAATCGGTGTATTTCCATTTTTTTATACCGTTTAATAATTCCAGGAAAAAATGCGAAAGATTGTTTTATAATTGTAGTTTCATCTAAGAAAAGAATTCAACGCGTTATTACGTTTTGTCCGTTCAATAAATTAACCCAAAGTAAAAAAAAAATAATTCACAATCACGTCGTTATAAGTTTTATAAAATATTTTCACTCCGACGTGTGGCATTTTTCATGTGCGAGAAGATTGATATATTTATTTTATCAATGATAAATAAATAATCTTATTTAGAATATTTATTTTGTAGCGATGATAGCCCAGTGGTTAGCGCGGTCGGTTCGCATGCCGAAGGGCGTGGGTTCAAACCCCAACAATGAGCTTGAGCTGCCGGTGAAGGAAAACATCGTGAGGAAACCATAGCATGGTGGTAGGGTACTTTCTAGTACTCGGCTGGCTAGCTACCACCCTCAAGTTGAAAATCTGCCGCCAAGCATCAAACGGTGTGTTCCGGCAGCTTCACTTGAGAGCCAGTTCTATTCCAGACTAGGTGTGCTTTACCATCTTCGACCACACCTTCACTTAACATCAGGTGAGCTGTGGTCAAACACCTAACCATTAAAAAAAAAAAAATATTCTAATAATAAACAGTTTATTGACTAATTAATTACATTTTATTCTCATTTCTAAATGCAACTAATAAATGTGCTTCGAATTCATTCATTCATTAGCAAAAAAGATTTTGTAACTAAATCGTCATTGGTTTTAGTGCAATAAATTATTAATTTATTAAACTGACAGGAATACAATTCCAATATTTCAAGTAGGTATTTATAATTCAAATGTCAAAAATCATCGGCCTTTCGCAGTCCACAGTAGGACATAGGCGTTTTCGGCTTTTTTTTCCTATCCACCTCTCCGTCTTATATAGATCATCACTCTATCAGGTTTCAGGGTGTCCTAAACTACGTTTGTCAATTTGCGGTCTGCACTCTAAAATACGTCCACCCCATCGATCGTACTCGTAAATATATGCATACCAGGTATATAAGTACATTTATACATACAAGTAATATACATATACAATCAAGGGTACGTCTAGAAATAATTAACATTATTCCGGCCGAATTTTGTGCGAACAGGGACGCGTAAAGTGGATCCATTTATCTGGGAATCCGGTGGGAGGTCACGGCAAAAGTCCACAATAAAAGCTGGGTCCGGTAGCACAGTTTAATTGAGTCCTCCGACCTCATAATCCGCGCTTCGCTCCGCCCGCTAAATGTTATTTATAAGCCAAACTCCGGGGCCCGCCGGCGCACCTACGGGTGCGTATAAATTTTAGCCTATTTTGGCCAATTCCAAGCCGCTATAGCCACGCCGTGTTTCAGTGACGCGTCATTACTTATACCTACTGTTTTTCTTCGCGCTCGCTCTAAGCTGGTAATTAATTTGCAGCGATTATTGCTATTGCTTCGACGCTTGTTATTAAACTTGTCGATAATTTAAGTTGGAACATGAGCCTCAAATTGCAGTGTCGCGCTTCATTGAATTTTAAACACCTAAATTTTGATTGGTCTTTATCGGTTCTGAGTCTATAAAGTTATTTCATTTGATTCGTCAGAAATGTACGGCTCGCACAACGACCGCCCGAGGTTTCATGTTCATGTGAGTTTCTACTTTTATTTGTAAAGGTACCTTAATTTTATTTACTGAAGAAATTAAGCATTAAGAACTTTCGCCATCTAGTCATTAACTGAATAAACTTGTACTATGGGATAGCTGATAAAGTAATTATGTTATTTTTCTGTGAATATACATAATTATGTATATTTTACAGCACACTAATGTTTGTCCTGAGTGGGAATTGAACTCACGCCCCTCAAGATTAGCTACCTGCTAGTTTATGTGGTATTGGTATAGGTTTTTGATAATATTTGTTTTAATTATACCTGTTTATAAAAATGTTATTTATGTGGTCGATTAATGGAAACGAAATTTAGCATTCAATGATATCGCTGTGCGGGTACCGGGTCTATCGCGTTGCAGACATAGGAACCCCTACAGCGTCTAGGACTTTCAACCTAGGCGAAGGTTTAATGAGCCCTTTTACATTCGTAATAAAGCTCACATTGCATTGCAAAGCGCTTAAATACAGAAAACATTTCATGAATTTGTCGACATAATTGTACTCATTAATGTACATACATACATATACGTATAACGTTATAAGTATCAGTATAAACAATATGGAATGCACATCAATAAGGCTTACTACCATATTCCTGATTTTAGATTTATGTATAATAGGTACTTTGTAGCGATGATAGCTCAGTGGTTAGCGCGGTAGGTTCGCATGCCGAAGGGCGTGGGTTCAAACCCCAACAATGAGCTTGAGCTGCCGGTGAAGGAAATCATCGTGAGGAAACCATAGCATGGTGGTAGGGTACTTTCTAGTACTCGGCTGGCTAGCTACCACCCTCAAGTTGAAAATCTGCCGCCAAGCATCTAACGGTGTGTTCCGGCAGCCTCACTTGAGAGCCAGTTCCATTCCAGGCTAGGTGTGCTTTACCATCTTCGACCACACCTTCACTTAACATCAGGTGAGCTGTGGTCAAACAACTAGCCTGTCAACCATAAAAAAAAAAAAAAACTTTGTTAGAATAAGGGTGTGGTCTTTGAGTTAGTTTTGTTATGAACAAAGCATGTACTATTTGTCATTTTTAACTTTCACCCGTTACTTTATAAATTGTGAAATAACATTAACATATTTTTACGGTCTGTCGGTCGCGAACGTTGCAGAATTAATGTCCAATGGTCGGCGATTAAACATGTGGCGAGTCCATTGCTCGCATGGCAAGCGCTATAAATGAAGTACCCTAAGAGTATTAACTACTGGGAATTCGCCCATTGGTATTATCGACACAATCCGCTTCACAATAATTGAATGGGATCGCATTAATTGTTCCGGGCGCTGTCGGTATTTTGTCGTGTCAATAGAGAAACTTGTAGCCACAGAGTTCAGAGCGATCAGCATCTTTAATTTATGAAAAATACTTTACGTTTAGTACGCGTGTCGTTTGTAAGGACTGGCCTCGCTTCGTGTTCCCAACTCGTTTTTCGTGACAACGTGCGTCACGCATACGGCTCATTTCAATTTTAGTACAGCAAATCGAGCTATTTCATAGCGTTCTAATCGTACCTTGCGAAACATTTACATGTATTCACAGTTAAGAAGCAGCAACTTTTGTCTTATCGGGTATTCGATTATATCACCTTACGACACATTGTAGTTATACCAAGCACAGTCTGTATACCAAGCTCTCTGACATAATATTATACTATAGTCTGTATAGTGTAATGTACACTCGACGACACATTATTTTGATGTCGAAAGGCGTTTGCGTCTAAATAAAAGGATATCTAGTTCTAAGTGACTGTTACCCGTATAGTTCCATCGCACGTAAGTGTTCAGTTGTCGTATAGTGTGGGTAGATTCCATAAATTAAAGAGCTGGAAATGTGTAGACGTCCATACACGACTTTACACAAGAATGTTGTGTGTTGCGGTGTCGGACAATTTTTCCAGCATATTCGTACAGTGCTGCACGATATTTTTAAGAATTGGTATATTATTACGGAGATTTATATTTATGATAATATCAGAAATAGTGCGTCAATAGAATCAATAAACGTGGTGGCGAAAGATTCTTAAGCGTTCGCTCTCATCATGAACATTATTTTTCTGATGTCTTCAGCATTTCATTGATCACAATTTTTGACGCCTCCACGAATATGAATGAATAAAATATGGACATGTTACTACGTTTAGATGTTATCTTATTACCCGATTCACGCTTTATTTTCTAGTACGAGCATTCCATTGTAGACCTAAGGTCGATAACAATAAAAGCTACTTGGGATTTAGTGAAAAATACTGTGTCGCGTAAGAATCAAGCTTTCCCAGTTTATGAGGACGATAATTGTGAGCTTGCACCGATGGAAATACGGGAATAATGCTTCAACGCTAACATTACCTAGTGACAGTAGCGATTATTGTGTTGGCAAGTCAAGAGTAATGAAGTGAAAAACTGCGTCGAATATCGCTCAGAGAAGCGACATTAAGCCGAGATTCAAAATAAACACGTGTATTCAAGCAGGTAACCGATAACTGAAACCGATCTGTGCAAAGTCCCGAATTTAAATATGACTCCTGTTCAACGTCGCTTCTCGAAATGAAAAAGAGAAAAACAAGAGTGGCGTTTTACAGGCCAATCATTATAATGATCGGTTATCGATTTGTATGGCGTGCGTCTTCTAAAGGACCAGAATTTAGTGCGACCGATTACGCCTCCGTGCCCGCGGCTATTCCGTAATCTATTCCTACCGTCGTCACAATATCGACTTATCTTAGTCGTTTGCTTCGTTATAATTTTGGAAAATTCATATAATAACATCAGATAACAATTTAATTATTATAATGTCCTCTTTAACATATCCCGTTGGCCGAAGCGAAATTGGAGCGAGCCGAGCCTTCGAGACGGGATAATGAGTTTGCTAATGTAATCGAAATTATGAGATCATCTTTATGCGTCCTAACTGTGCTTTTAAAATAAATGCCTCAATTTTATCGACGTCTTCGCTTCTCGGGTATCTATCTAATACTATTAAACGAGCGTTATTTGTATATTTATATTGGGATCGCGAAAATGATTCTAACAATTATTATTTTTAATAATGCGGGATTACTCACATTTTTTTGTGCCTGATACTCCGACTATAGGCCGCTTTCGGCTATATCCGGTGGCCTTCTTCATGGAGGTAACGCCAAGTACAACACGCGCGAGACCTCTGCTGCGCGCCTCGCACGTGGAGATGTTTGGTTAGTAGGCGCGGAGTTGGGAGCGAGTAGAGCACAGAGATGCGCGTGATTAAGCGTCAAAACAGCGATGCCCTGGACTTTGTTTTGTTATTCAAAGTTCTGGATACAATATTCATTGGCAAGCGAAGTGTGAAGTATGTGAATACTTTATTTTGCTTCAGTTACGTTTAGTGTAATTAAGTCTTGATCAGCCGTGTTAACTGTCCTACGAATGGGCATGAGCTCCTACTTATAGTGGGAATGGTGTTCACTTGGTGGTAGATTTTCTTAGCAGGAAGTCGTCTAGGTAGGTACCACCGCAGTAACAGATATTCTACCGCCAAGCAGTAGTGTGTAAACATTACTGTGTTCCGGCTTGAAGGTGACTGCAGCTAGTGAAATTACTGGGCTGTTGAGACTAACCATCGAAAGTCTCAAAGTAGTGAGTGCCAAAGCAGCGATGCCCCGGACTTTGTTTGCTACTCAAAATTATGTGTATCGCTGCAATGGTCATGGGCATGCGTTATCTCTTACTATCAGGAGACCGCGTCGTTCGTCTCATTAGTTTTACATAAAAAAAAAAAAATGGTAATCCCATAGTGCATTGCCAAGTACTTGCTTATGAACTTCATACATCTTTGAGAACATAAATAACTTTAATTTTAAACTAGTTACAATATGCATATTTTAAAAAAAAGTGGTTTGTGCTTGTACTATGTAGGTACATTTCAAAGAAATGTTTAAGTTAAGTAGTTTTAAAAATGAAATGTCTACAAAAAGAATTGTATATTAAGGAGAACGAAAGCGCTTTCACGAATAAAACAAACACTCGTCGATAGAACGAATCAACTATGATTTATATGTATGTATGTAAATTGGATCGTTTTGTAGAATTTAGAAGAAAAAAGTTATTTTGGGTAAACTATTTATTACTTATCGACAAATTAAATGAAATTATACCCATTCAGTCATTCATATCTATAATCAGGCAATTGTTGACTAAATTGTTTGATTTTACAAAAGAATCAATGTTTTTATCAATGTGTTCTCGGTAATAAAGGAAACAAATTAAAGCCACGTGATGTGTTAAACGTTGCTCAAATTAAGCCGATGCTTAAAATGCTCTGTCATTTTTTCGTTTTTCGGTAACATGAATGCATCACTATTTTCAATTCATTTTGTTCACTTTAGCAGCAAACGTAAACAAATCGGTCGGACCACGAAACAAGCAAAAACTGACTGGAGGGTTAGTCGGAAAGTTTTAGATCGGATATGTGCAATTCGTCATTTAAGTCGAATGAATCGAGTGACGTCGTCGTTGAATATTGTGTTCGAATATCAGAAACCTTTTGTAAGAGTTTTGAAGGGACGCGGAAAGGACGAGTCACTGCGTTTATTTTTCTTCAAAACTTGTCTTTTTTCAAGTGTTTGTGTAAAAATATTAGTGATTTTCCAAGAGCCAAATTACGAGCGTGATTCTGGTAGAGTGGTCAAACGTGACTTTTCGCATTGCTACCATAATTTTATCGAAACTTGCAGTAAGTCGCTGTTACTTTAGTAAATATAGCAGGACATTTCACACAACGCCATCTAGCCCCAAATTAAGCAAAACTTGTACCATGAGAACAAAATAGCTGATTTTAAATATTTGTGATATACTTCCTTTTTTTGTAAATTCATACAAATAATACATACAGAATATACAGATACAAAACAAACATTTGTTTATACCACAAAATGTGTGTCCTAGGTATCGAACCTACGGCCTACAGTTCTTATAGCAGATATACTATCAATGAGCCAAAGAGCTGTCAAATATTATTATATCTGATACTGCGATGGTACCTACCTAGACGAGATCCTGCTCGGGAGATCTACGAATATAGTACTACGATCTACATTTCATTGAAGTTGTTATTTCATTGACATTTTAATTTTATCATTTATTTTTTTATATTTCAATTATTTTTTTCCTACTTGACATTGTATACATTTTAATTTTATGACTTAAGAAAAATCCAGATTATTAGACTAACTATTTTGTTGCCATCAAATATTTGTACACCTTTTCAGGTATAACATGAAGGTCATTTAATTAAGTTACGGACATACATATTACTCATGTTATTACAAATTTTAATAAATATATCTTTATCTGACAAAATGGGAGTGGAACTATTATGCAGCCCAAAGCCGTGGACCGCTACAATAAGGAGCTCAGTTGGTAGCCTAGCCTAGCAGATGGAAATGCACAAAACACTCCGAGCGGAGGTCAGTGCTGGCCACATCACCCCTATGTATATTTAGAATCATATCTACAATTCACTGTGCAATCATGGGAACTAAAACACTGGACATACTCAAACCGTAGCTGTCCGATCTTCATCAAATATTTAACGGTTTTGAAAGCTCTCCCTCCCCCTCCTTGTTAGATACCTACCTACATTTGTATATTTCAGACAAATCTTTCATGTTGTCACGCCCCATTGTATGTATTGAAATAGGTATACCAATTATATGTTAGACTAGCTGCGCCCCGCAGTGTTACCCGCTACATGTTTTTGGGATAAAAAGTGGTCTATGTGTTAATTTTTGGTCTCAGCTACCTCCATACCAAATTTCATCCAAATCCGTTCAGCAGTTTTTTCATGAAAGAGTAACAAACATACATCCAAACTTTCACATTTATAATATTGGTGGAATAAATCTGTAAAAAGTATTTATTTAGAAAAAACTGTCAATTATAATTATGTCAGAGAGAAGTTGCAATGAGACTTGATTATATCAGATTTCTTATGAGCAATACGATTTAATAGTAGTTGTTACCGCTATCATTGATTGATGTCAGACATGCTATCAAAGGTGAACTTTTGAACGAAAAGTACAAACTTTGTGTGAAACAATTTTGGAACACATTCTGAGTTCTGAATAAGCTTTGTTTAAACTGTCCCACTGTAGGGGTCCGCGTTTAGCTATTCTTCAGAGAAAAATAAGACATCCACCACAGTTGTTAAGAGCGAGTTACCAAACTTTACACAATAAGCATGTTTTTTTTTATTTTAATATTTTTTTTAATGTAAAAGTAACGAGACGAACGATGCGGTCTCCTGATAGTAAGAGATAACGTAACGCATGTCCATGACCATTGCAGCGATACACAGAACTTTGAGTAGAAACTTTGGAACTTTGTTTGAATCCTTCCTAGATAGACGTCATATCACACAATATAAGTTTTATACTTATTAACTTATAATACGACACAGTAATAAATATTTGTGATTTTACTTGCTGTACTCCGAGATTTGTGTATTTTTTCGAAATAAAAAGTAGCCTGTACCTATGTCAATTTAGGACTTATATCCTGTCAAATCTGTAAAGCTGTTTGACAAACAAACTCGTATTTATCAGTATGCGTTGTATATGACTAGATAAGAAACTTAATATTGTCAGTATGCGCGTTTGTATCTTTTCACTCAACTTTGTAACAGCTAAATGAATTTGAATAAAATTGATTTCAGTTAATTTTAAGCAGTCTTATCGTCAAAGATTAAATATCACCGGATATAATACGTTTATTGCATAAATAACATTACTTCAGTGCCTCAAGTCGAAAGTCTTCGACCAGTGTGTGTTCCCAGTGATGACTTATGGCGCTGGAACGTTGTCTCTGACTATGTGCCTGCTCGGAAAACTCAAAGTGGAAAAACGAGCTATGGAGAGGGCTATGTTCGGTGTTTCCCTACGAGATCGAATCAGAAATTAGGAGATCCGTAGACGAACCAAAGTTACCGACATAGCCCATCGGATTAGCAAGTTGAAGTGGCAGTGGGCAGCATATCACGCAGAACTGATGGCCGATGGGGCTGCAAAGTTCTGGAGTGGAGACCACGGACTGGCAAGCATAACGTAGTAAAGACCACAGGAACGCGCTGGATGCGAGCCACTTCCAACTGGTCTTTATGGAAGTCAATGGGGGAGGCCTATGTCCAGCAGTGAACGTCCTACGGCTGAAATGATGATAATGATGATAAATAACAGGTATTAGTTAAAATTTTAAAATATTGAATATCGCTTAAAACATCTGCTCTATATTTTGACAGTCAGTTTAGCTTTCACTAAGATATATACCATTACAAATAATGTTTATTTCTGACTTGTTATAATTTATATAGGTTCAAACTTTCCGGTTACAACCAATCTGTATTAGCTGCTTGAAATACACTTTATCTAAAAATAATGAAATATAATTATGTAAACTGACAGTAATAACTTCGTATTCTTAAAAGTATACGGTCGCTGTAAAATACCAAGTTAAACTACGAGGAGCAACTAACAATCATCACCAAATTGACTACACTATCATTTAGCTCAGCATTCTTTAGTCAATCATTTTAAAATATATATAAACTAGCGACTCACCCCAGCTTCACACGAGTGTAATGTAAATAAATATCACAGAACATTACACACAGCGCCATCTGACCCCAAACTAAGCAAAACTTGTGCTATGGAAGTCAGATAACTGATAGAATACATAATTTTTTCTTTTCGTAAATACATACTTATAATAAATACGTAACACCCAGACACAGAACAAACATTTTGTTTATGCCACAAAATGTAATTTGTTTATGTTGTGCATAAAACATAAATAAACCTTCCACTTGAATCACTCTGTCTATTAATGGAAAATCCGTTGCGCGTACAGACGACAGGAAGCGACATTGTTTTAAGTTTTTTTAACTTAATATAGGTTCGCGTTTGACCACACTCTGTTTGACATTAAGCAGTAGTGGGCTAAGATGGAGCAAGACATAACAGCTATCCACAAAGTTTGAGTAGCAGAACAAAGTCTAGCTTTAGAACATCGCTGCATCGCCGCTCATAACTTTGAAACATTCGATAGTTAGTCTCAATAGCTCTGTAAATAAATTATATTAAATTATTAATTACTTATCCATCGGTGAAACAAATAGTAATTAGAACTTCACTAGCATAACGTTGTAGGCACAGTAATCATAATAATTCTACGCTCTATTCGCAACCCCTCTACTTGAAAACATCTGATATCGTCCACACAAAACATTAATCTGAACCCCCCTTTCTTTACTTAACACTCTCCATTTGACAGATTGGACTAAATTACCAAAGGTTTTTTTATTTAATCTTAAGGGTGATATGAAATGTAGGCGTATTTTTGCTTTAAGCGGTGTTTGCCCTGTCTTCCTGAGATCGGTTTCCGTCCAAGTAGTTTTTATTAGAAGTTTTGTTGACCAAGCCAGTCAAGCGTTCTTAGAGATTTTGCCCTCTTTGTACACAGCGACATAATATCGCTTATATTTGATTTGATCGCTCTTCGGATGTGGCAAGAGCTGTATTATTGTAGCTGAACCAGATAAGGTTGACTGCCTTCTTAGTTCATTTGGTAGTAGATCTGTTTCGAGAGCTGAATAGCGTGGGTTCGATTCACACTAAAAACTAACATTTGTGTGATGAACATAGATAGCATATGATATCAGCTATTTGATTCATCATATTACAAGCTTTGCTTAGTTGGGCTAGATGGAGTTTTCTATACGTAATGCCCTCAAATATTAATTTATTCGTTTATTGAGGTCCGTCAACTTTCACAACTTTATTTTTTTAGTATGAAATATTTAGTTTCTTTGCTATAAATTGAGATAGACACGTCTCGTCTTCATCGCTGTATAAAAATCAAAACAAAGCTGTAAACTTAATTAATATGATGATGTTTTTTGAGATTTCTGTACGACCGCAGTTAATCTCCAAAGATTTCTTAAAAAAAATTCAAAAAAAAAAATCTTGTACCAGTATTCGAGTATAAACGTGATGATGCCATAAAGGATGACAATTTTATTTATTTGGCCCGCTAAACAACATCTTTAGACTGCTATTAGATTTATAGGTTAGAGACATACACATGAAATTTAGTATTCTTATATATTATCATACATATGAAATGTGGTAAAAAAACGCTTGAAATTTAGTATATTATCAGGTATATAATTTAGTATAGTTTGACGCATGAAATTTAGGATGCCTATATGAAGTATTTTATAATATTTTATTAGTACTTATAGTCGTACACATAAAAGTTTGTGTTTCTAGTCGCATATAAGCTACTTTCAAATCAAATTTCTCCCAAATTCATGTGTGCTTTTACGAAGTTAAAGACAAACAAACTAGCGCACACATACAGTTACTATATTAGTATGATTACACAAATGAGATTAACAATCGATGACTTATAACTGGACAATTTATAATGCCGCCAAAGCGTTCGAAATCTACATTGACTTTTAGAATAATTTATAAGGAAATGGACGTTCTCAATAATATTGATTTTGTGGTGAGCATACCTAATTGTATTCCTCTCTAGTATAAGCACAGTCGTAAGTTGAATTTGTTTGTGATCCATCGCCACACAGAAACACGATGCGACGCAAAGTAAGTGCATTTTTTTTTTAAGTAGCTACCTACTTAACAGAAAACATTGGCACGAAAATGTTAGGAAAGCATATTTTCCTTTTGTAAGAATTCGTTCTATTCAATACAATGTTTTATTGATTAAACTCAAATTAAAAATATATTTTAACAAAATGCAAAAATTGCTTCAATAATAATCTTAAAATATTATTAACATGTCAGTAAAATCATATGTCAATAGTGTAAGGATAATAATGTATTATCGCGGAAACGATAATTGCTGATGTAGACGTGTTCTAAAGTGGAAATCATGAATTGGCAAATGTAGAGTAGGACACACTGAAACTCGATGGAGTGACGATATACGTAGGATAGCTGGCTGATGGTGGAAGCAAAAAGCTGAAGTGGCGTGTCTTGGGAGAGGTATATGCTCAGCAGTGGACTTCAGGCTGATGATGATGATGCATGTAGCCTATTATTATGTACGACAGGCCATAATCAGGCCGCGAGTGATTGATATAGAGGATTGCTATTTCATACGTAGGTAAATGTCGGTGTTTGCAATCTATAATAACACGTACAGAGTACAGGTGTTATCGCCCAGTATTCCTAATTACGGAGACTCACGCAAGTAATTCCGATAGTACTGTTTGTACAGGCCCGGCCAGCCGCGACCAATAGCGGCCGCTGCTTTGTAATTGTATCTCGAATTTATCGAGTCGATGCCGAGTGGATCGAATCACTGACTGTTGACTCCGATTTCAACTGGCTCTATTCACGCACCTATAAGTCAAACAATTCTATGTAATTAGAAGAGAATAGAAGTTCTAAAGTGATTAAAATTTATAAAATTGTTATCTTTTTTTTTATTGTTGTTAGGCTAGGTAGCGATGATAGTTCAGTGGTTAGCGCGGTCGGTTCATATGCCGAAGGGCGTGGGTTCAAACACCAGAAATTAGCTTGAGCTGCCGGTGAAGGAAAACATCGTGAGGAAACCATAGCATGGTGGTAGGGTACTTTCTAGTACTCGGCTGGCTAGCTACCACCCTCAAGTTAAAAATCTGCCGCCAAGCATCTAACGGTGTGTTCCGGCAGCCTCACTTGAAAGCCAATTCCATTCCAGGCTAGGTGTGCTTCACCATTTTCAACCACGCCTTCACTTAACATCAGATGAGCTGTGGTCAAACACCTAGCCTATCAACCATAAAAAAGAACTACCAAATAAGGTGTATACACTGCTCTGCACTTGTTTTCTACGAAACTGCTCCTATACATGTTCAACCCATTAATCAATTTAATGTGTTGCAAAATAAATTAAAATTATTCTGCCATCAAGCGTAGTGTGCAAGCAATACAGTGTTTCGGTTTGAAGGGTTTAAATACAGGGCTGTGTATCGACCGCGAGTGCAATCGTCACGTAAATGCGGTATCTCTTACCATCAGGAAACGTATCTTTATTTTTACTAATAAAAAAAAGAACTATGATTTGAAATGGAAAACGTGTTATCGTTAATTGAGCCGTCCGTGTCCATTAAAGATTTATTAGTTTGTTTTTAGAAAGATGTGAATAAAAGTTGATGACTTTAATTAACGTTACTACTGAGCCTTATAAATATACTAGCAGCTCGCCCCGGCTTCGCACGGGAAAACAAAACTCCATTAACAATATTAATATAGCCTATGTCCCTCAGTGATAATGTAGCATTCTAATGATGAAAGAATTATTTAGATCGATCCAGTAGTTTCGGAACCTATTCAATACAAACAAACAAACAAATAAGCAAATCTTTCCTCTTTATAATTAGTGTAGATGTAGGTAGATGACAACTGTCATAATTAGGCATATGATATTATATTTAGACATAATAATATGGTACTGCAGACTTTTATTATTTTGCCCTATAAAACGTCACTTTATTCTATTGTCAATAATTTTTGCTGCGCGTGCTAAGTAAGGGTTTTTTCAAATTTTTCCCAGCTTGGGTTACATTATTGAATTTTCCATACGGATCCCTAATTGTTTTTTTAAATAAAATATAGCCTATGTCCGTCACAGATAATGTAGCATTCTAATAATGAAATCGATCCAGTTGACAGCCCCATTGGCTCATTGGTAGTAGGTATATCTGCCTTGAGAGTTGTAGGGCGTAGGACCGAGCCCCACTCAGGGCAAAACATTTTGTGAATAAACAAAAGTTTGTTCTGTGTCTGGGTGTTCTGTATGTATTATAAGTATGTATTTACAAAAAAAAGAAGTATTTAAGTATTCTATCAGTTATCTGACTTCCATAGCACAAGCTCTGCTTAGTTTGGGGTCACATGGCGCTGTGTGTAATGTCCTATGATAAAAAAAAGGGCTAGCAAAAAAATCCTAGACTTTTATGAGTAGGAACCAACAGAAGACAAACAACCGATTATTGGGTAAACAATGAAGACTTACACTTGTTACCTAATACGAAATTATTCATTACCCCTCAGCGATCTGCACTCGTATAAGTGCATTTCCTTTTAGTCGATACCTACAGTTACAATGTTTCTAGTACAACACTGATGACACATCACTAATGTTACTGTTTACGACTTTATTAGTATGTATTTTATGAAACCATTCCCGTCTAGTAATCTATCTATATATACTATTATAAAGAGGAAAGATTTGATTGTTTGTATTGAATAGGCTCCGAAGCTACTAAAATAAATAAATATCGAAGGACTATACACACAGCGCCATCTGGCTCCAAACTAAGCAGAGCTTGTGTGATGGAAGTCAGATAACTGATAGAATACTTAAATACTTCTTTTTTTTGTAAATACATACTTATAATACATACAGTACACCCAGACACAGAACAAACATTGATGTTAGTCACACAAATGTTAGTCCTGAGTAGGAATTGAACCCACGCCTTTCAGCTCTCGAAGCAGACATACTACCAATAAACCAACAGGGCTGTCAAGTTAAGACTTAAAAACTTTTTTCCTCAAATAACCTTGATGGATACCTACCACACGCCCCCGGGGAGCTTGGTGGTATTTTTTTATGGTCAGCAGGTTAGGTGTTTGACCACAGCTCATCTGATGTTAAGTGACGGTGTGGTTGAAGATGGTAAAGCACACCTAGCCTGGAATGGAACTGGCTATCAAGTGAGGCTGCCGGAACACACTGTTAGATGCTTGGCGGCAGATTTTCAACTTTAGTTAGCCAGCCAAGTAGGTACTAGAAAGTACCCTAGCACCATGCTATATCTATCTATATTATAAAGAGGAAAGATTTGATTGTTTGTATTGAATAGGCTCTGAAACTAAGGGACCGATTTCGAAAATTCTTTTACCGTTGACTATCCCCGGATGACATAGGGTACTTTTTATTCCTGCATTCCAAAGGGAACTATGCGGGTAAAACCGCAAGGCGTCCGCGAGTATGCTATATGCTGTTATATTCTCACTAAGAACTCTAACTTTACCCATACGCATTTATGCACAAGTGACATGTAAAATTAAAAACAAAGACCAACAAGGCACAATGGAGGGACGTCGCTTGAACCTCGGTCTGTTTAAAGAAAACAAGTTGACGCACTCAAACGGAGCGTCGGAACTGAAGTGGGGTTCGTTGTGTGCACAGTATCTTATGCTATTATTTCTAAGTCAACCTAGCCCTAATGTTTGATCAAATCTATTGACGTCCCGTTCCCTTTAATCTTTTGCCGACGAAACTGCTTTCATATTTATTAAATAAAGATTTCGTGTTTGTCGTATCAAGTAGGCTCATGAGACTTGGGGGATTTTCTTGTCTTTCATGGTTAATACTCACGGCTCTTCTACTTCGTGTTTAGTTGTTTTTTTTATGGCAGTCTAGGTTTTTGACCACACCTCATCGCAAAGCCTGCGACTTCGACGGAAAGTAGCGTGTCTGTCGGTTTTCTATCGGAGAGTGCGCTTTTGACTTAATTTATTTTTTATTGTTGACAGGCTTGGTGTGGTCAGCTTACCTGATGTTAAGTGGTGTGGTCGAAGATGGTAAAGCACACCTAGCATGGAATGGAATTGGCTCTTAAGTAAGGCCCCCGGAACACACCGTTAGATGCTTGGCGGCAGATTTTCAACTGGAGGGTGGAAGCTAGCCAGCCGAGTATTAGAAAGTACTTTACCACCATGCTATGATTTCCTCACGATGTTTTCCTTCACCGGCAGCTCAAGCTCATTGTTGGGGTTTGAACCCACGCCCTTCGGCATGCGGACTGACAGCGCTAACCACTGAGCTAATTCTACTATCGGACAGCCAGGAGTTCAAAACTCGAGCTAAATGGTTCTAAGAATCCATCTCCATCGTGCGAAACACTAAGCAATGGAATTTGCTGCCCGAGTGGGTGTTCTCTGATAGATACAATCTGGGTGCCTTCAAGTCGCGAGTGAATCGGTTTCTTCTAAGCGTGCGCCATGTAAAGTAAACTGCTGAAAACAATTCTCATAGTAACATTACATATATATACATATATACTATATACACAGCGCAATCTAGCCCCTCAAGCAAAGCTTGTAGGTACTATGGAAACCAGATAGCTGATATTATACTTCTATCCTTTTTTTTGTTAATAGATTACGTTATTATGGTGATGATACGATACGATGGTGATACCAAACCTTCCGTGCGTGAATATCAAGCTGCACTTGACCGACTTTTGTTAAAAAAAAAATTAAAATAATATATATACATATTTAATTTATCATATTAAGTTTCACAAAGTGATGAGCTCGTCACAAGATGGTCAGATAAGGCGAAGCGGAGGCTACTGATATTATCTTACCGCTGCCCTAGAAATAGAGTTAATTTGCATTCGTGTAACAATAAATCCACAAAAAACCGTTCCACTTGTTAAGCGCGTGATCTCCAATCAACCGCATTCATAAATAGGCATAACTGTTAGTAAAATTAATTTAAAATGTATTAACTTCTCAGGCGTTGAAACTTGATTGTGTGGCTTTGTAGCGATCTCTCATCTAGCTTAGGATTAAGTTTTTTTTTAATGTTTAAGTAATGGGACGGATGAGACGTACCCCTGATAGTAAAATACAACGCCCGCCCTTGTAGTGCTACCCAGAACTTTGAGTTACATGACAAAATCCAGGGCATCGCTGCTTTCGCGCTCATTACTTTGAGTCTTTCGATGGCTAACCTCAACAGTAGTGTACATACTATATACTGTTTCGCGGCAGAATATCTGGTACTGCGGAGGTACCTACCTAGGCGACCTCCTGCTAAAGAGATCTACCACCGAGTAAAACACAACAGATTTATTCATAATGCCAAAATGCGTAATAAACTAGAACATACTGTTTATAGTAGGTATTAACTGAAAAACATTAAGTGTTATTATTATTTTAGTACCAACTTGTACTGTCTCGCTGGAGGGCAAATGCCTTCCTTCCATTTTTCTTTTGTAACCTGAGAGCAGTCTTTCAAGCAGGAACCAAGTTTGTCTCTTCATCTCCAACTCGTGTTAAATAATAACAATCCAATTTAAATATGTCAAAGTTTAACATAATTTCTATAATAATGTTATGAAAGAGAAACAATGAGGTCATAATTGTTTAAGCGTTAATTGAAAGCGATTGTGGAGTCACGTTTTCACATTCATCCATCATAAGTTGCCCGCAGCCACGGTAATACAGTGATTATGCAATTTCAGTGGTAACATAATACACGTTTGATGATTCCAGTTGCTGGTAGGCAGCAGCGGGGCGGGCGGTGGCGGCGTCGGCGCGGCCACTTCGCCAGACGGCGGGTCGAGCTCTGCGCCGGCGCTGTCGCCGGGCGGGTCGGGCGTAGCGGGCGGTGCGCTGTCGCCGGGCGCCGGCAGCCACGCCAGCACGCCGGCCGCCTCATGCTGTGACACGCCGCGCCCCATCATCACCGACCCCGTCTCCGGGCAGACAGTCTGCTCCTGCCAGTACGACGGCGCCCGACTAGCGCTCAGCTCCTACCCGCGCCTCTCCAGCGCAGCAGTCGGCGTCTACGGCACCCCGTACCCGTCCACAGACCAGAATCCCTACCCCAGCATCGGCGTTGATAGTTCCGCGTTTTATTCACCATTGGTACGTATTCACTACTTATGTTTTTTTACTCATTATATTTAAATTTGGTACAAAAACAATTAGCAAACCTGGATTCATTTATTGAAACATTACTGAGACAGCTTCTTTTAAGAACTAGGCATCATTGCTATCAAAAGTGCATTAATCATTCAAAAGATCTATCGCATTTATTAAGTCTGTTTTTGAAGTTTAATAAACTAAGATAAAACATCAATCTTATCTCAAAAGCTAGATAAATTATTTATTAAATGTCTTACACACACGGTGAAGAGGATTGTTATATCCCATATTGTTAAGTTTGCATCTAGGTATGATATACGTGAATACATCATTATTTGTTTTTAGAACTGTCCGAGCTATGATAAATTTCATCAATGAGGCATAATAATCTTATAGGTAGAGCTAGCTTCAAAGTGATATCTGAACTTAACTGAATTTTTACTTAAACTGAACTAAACCGAAGTTAACATTAACTTCGATTACACATTACACATGTAATGGTTGACAAATTAGACGGTTCTAAAGTTGTTACCTTCCCTGTTTTTGCATATAAAAATGAAAAAAAATTGACCTAGTTCCATTTCTTTTCATTTTGAGAGAAACCTTTGTTAAAATGTAACGTATCTTATAAGCAGGCATCTCATAGCTATCAGTAATACAAATTTCATCAATACCCGTTAAGCCTTCACGGCGTGAAATGGCAACAAACATACACCCCCGCCGATAATAATTCCATTCTGCACATGCTACCCACTATCAGATCACCAGGAAGTCTACAAAGCATCACCGTTTTAATTTCAAAAAAGTACAATTGTTAAAAAAATTGGTTCCTTACTGGGTATTCCCCGATAGTTATAATCTGGGAGCTGTCAAGTTGCAAGTGAATAGGTTTGTAGACAAGCGTGCTCCATCGGAGACCGCATCTTCGCTCAACATCAGGTGAGACGTCGGTCAAACGCAAGCCTTTAGTAATAAAAAAATCCACAGTAAGGTACGCACACAAACCTTCGCGTTAATAACGTTAGAATGACTTTGTAATCAGAACCACATCGCAATCGTTGCTAGATTTACTAAACGAAGTGAACAGTAGACTGCAAATTGTTACGAATGGCTCGTTTGCCGATTGCCCTTATTGCCTTAAAGTTTATCGCTCTCGCTGCGATACAACGTGTCTGGATTTTCTGGCGTAGCGTGTGGAGCCATCGGCGAACCGGTCCGAGCGCACTCAGCCAGAAAACCATGAACACCTCGCAGACCCCGCCGCCCTGTCACGAAACATTAATATTTCAACTTAAAAAAGTAAATTCTAAAAGCGACCGCCATTATTATCGCAATTACCTTTTAACTGACTGCAATATTGAATAATACTGCATTGCAAACGACACAAGTTATATCTCTAAGCGTATTTACTTGAACGATTTTATTTAAAAGGCATAGTATGAAAAGCATTGCGTGTATTGCCGTAAATTGCAATACAAATTCGAGTTGTGGTATCGAAGAATGAGTGGAACTACTGTTTGGCTTAACACCTTTTCTGCGAACAGAAGACAAATGAGCGGCCGACGTAAGCGGCGCTGTAATCCCTATACGGCCGTGTACTTGGTAAAGAATCGAATATTCGTACTCATTTCCACTCTTGACAAAGAGTATAAATATTCATCGATTAAACCTGAATGCAGCGTTATTATTTCTTTTTTTTTTATCCTGACACTATTATGGCCAGTTTCCGTAAAACGTACGTGAAATTTAATAATAGGTAGTACGTGAAAATCAGAAAGCTGTGCTTGGAATTAAGTTCCTTTTACAACTTTTAAGAAGACTTGTGTCTAATTATGGGCATAAATGTCATAAAAGTATTCTACGTTTTTTTTGTGTAAATGTAATGAGACGTACGATACGCTCTCCTGATGGTAGGAGATAACGCATGTTCATGACCATTGCAGCGATACACAGAACTTTGAGTAGCTAAACAAAGTCCAAGGCATCGCTGCTTTGGCGCTCATTACTTTGAGACTTTCGATAGTTAGTCTGTTCAACAGCTTTGTAATTTCGCTAGTTGCAGCACAATTTAAACTGGAACACAGTAATGTGCAAACTACTGCTTGGCAGCAGAATATCTGGTACTGCAATGGTATTTATCTAGACGACCTCCTGATAAGGAGATCTACCACCAGGTGATGAGTGTATGATTGACGTTGTTATTTTTTTTATGATAGTAAAAAAAAATCAAATCAAAAAACATATAAATAATGTCACGTCACATTATGACTTAGACCACATCCTGCTTAACATCAGTTAATTTTTTTTAGTTCTTTATAAGCTAGGCGTTGGTCACAGCTCACATGATGTTAAATGACGGTGTAGTCGAAGATGGTAAAGCACACCAAGCCTGGAATAGAACTGGCTCAAGTGAGGCTGTCGAAACACATCATCAGGGTGCTTGGCGACATATTTTCGACTTGAAGGTAGCTAGCCAGCAAACTAATAGTAACTATCCTACCACCATGATATGGTTTCGACGCGATGTTTTTCGTCACCAGCAGCTTATTGTTCGGGTTTGAACCCGTGAACCTACCGTGCTAACCACTAAGCTATCATCTTATTGTTTGGGACAAAACCAACAAGTTCACGTCACCGAGATGCTAATGTGGCGTGTTTTAAGTTTTCATTTCTGTCGGCAGTTCCCATGACTATGTTTTTCTTTAATTAATTTAGTAGCGAAATTAATTTATATTTTTAATGCCATAAAAAACATGTTTTTTTATGTTTGACAAGCTAGTTGTTTGACCACAACTCACCTGATGTTAAGTGACGGTGCAGTCGAGTGTGGTAAAGCACACGTAGCCTGGAATAGAACTGGCTCTCAAGTGAGGCAGCCGGAACACACCGTTAGGTGCTTGGTGACAGATTTTCAACTTGAGGGTGGTAGCTAGCCAGCCAAGTACTAGAAAGTACCCTACCACCATGCTATGGTTTCCTCACGATGTTTTTCTTCACTGGCAGCTCAGTCTTATTGTTGGGGTTGAAACCCACGCCCTTCAACGTGCGAACCGACCGCGCTAACCACTGAGCTATCATCGCTACAAATGTTGTTATTATCTTAAAAACGCAACGCATGCGATTCGACTCGTAATTACAATGCAGGTTCGGATTACAATGTCACACGAGTTGGTAATGTAAGTACCTATCACAAATCGTCGGTAGATATTTAGCTTGACAGCCCTGTTGGCTCAATGGTAGTATATTTGCCTTGAGATCTGTAGGGCGTGGGTTCGATTCCCTCTCAGGGCAAACATTTTGTGAATAAACAAATGTTTGTTCTGTGTCTGGGTGTTCTGTATGTGTTATAAGTATGTATTTAAAAAAAAAAGTATTTATGTATTCTATCAGTTATCTGACTTCCCACAAGCTCTGCTTAATTTGAGGCCAGATGGCGCTGTGAGTATAGTCCTACGATATTAATTTATTATTTATTTATCCGTCAATGAATTAAACGAACTCTGCTGTACATATTCTGTGACCCTGCTTAATAACAGGTGTGTAAAAGTATGTGTACTGTCATTGTGTGACTGTGGTCCTACCTCGCTCACGACAAGCCCGGCCGGTTCCGTGCAAGCGACAATTTAGCAAACAATGACGACGCTCGCTTCACCACAACTACACTCGTGTCTGTCTCTACCCATGTAAGACTTCGGGCCCATTGCGTTGGATTTCATTCTTTAACAGTAATTTTACAAGGTATATTTTCGCGTAGTGAACTCTACGACCATTGTGGGTGAAAATATTCAACTGCCATTTTTGAACACGGTCGACTCCGGTGGCGCCGTCTGTTCAAGTCGCGACATACTAACAATACCCCCAGCGCCATCTTTTATCTATTGTACGCTTTTGATAATCAATAAAAGGGATTGTTTGGCGTAACCAAGCTTTAATCACATTACGTATCGAAACTCGTTAGTTCTGTAATTTGTCGTAATATTTTATGCAAATAAATGTTTAAATGAAGTATTAAATTGGGTTTCTCGCTGTCATTAGCAAGTTTGATTCATTCCTTCCGACCACAGATGCAAAAATTACGGATTGTTCGTCGCATACAATATGGGTTGACTCTTTGGTCCTACGATTTTGCTTATAATTTTTTTTTAATTGTTGACAGGCTAGGTGTTTGACCACAGCTCACCTGATGTTAAGTGACGGTGTGTTCGATGATGATGTAGATCAAGCATAGGGAATAATTAGGGTTGCCCCTTATCCTGGAGCTTTCGAAATTACCGACAATTTTTTTGGGCTAGGAAAATGTGAACAGGAAAACCTCAAGTAAGGCGGTATAGGATCATTTATAGACTGAAATTTGAAGTGTTTGCTTGAAAATATTTAGTCCTTTTTTTACGGCTGACAACTCTATTTATAACCAACTGTTTAAAAAAGCTAATGATTGTCAGATACATAAGATTTTTTATTCATATAATTGAAGTAAAACAACTGGACGTTTTCAAGTTTAATATCTGCCAGATTTCATGAAGATAAGACGAGGTAACCCTAATTTTTCTTGTATTACTCGATAAGTGACATCGAATGTACCTACTGGCGTTACTTGTTACCCGATGAAGTAGGGTTGCCGACCTCAACACAAGTATACTTTCGTATCCAGCAGCCGATCGCGTTCACAACCATAAAATCTTTCATCGAAACAAGTGCGACATGTGCAAGCGTGTGTCTACACATATCTCAGCCGTTTATTGCAAACGGAAACCTCTACTAACCCTTCTCCCATACTGCATTACCCACAATTGATAGACATAATGACGCCGACGCTCTGACTCCAAAATTAACTCTAACATCCGAGAAAAGCCAGCGCACCGCCCGAGAAACACTGTCTAAAAATAATTGGCTAAACCTAAAAAAAAAATTAAAGTTTTCTTTCGCAGAAGGTCGTCTAGGTTGGTACCACCGGAGTACCATGTATTCTGCCGCCATTCAGTAGTGTGTGAGCATTACTGCGTTCCGGTTTGATGAGTAGGTAATGCGGCTAGCAAAACTACAGGGCTGTTAAGACTAACCATTTAATGACCACTAAATCAGTGATACCCTAGAACTTATTTTGTTACTCACAGTTCCATGTAGACGCCGCATTAGACACGGACATGCGTTATCTCTTACCATCAGGAGAGCGTAACGTTCATCTCATAACTTTAACATTTAAAAAAAGTTCTAACTCACCTCGTTTCATTATCACGCCCAAATTAAAAGTTCGATAAGAAAAACGGAAAACGAAAAAAGGGACAACGCGATCTCGGCCGACTATAAAAACGTAACAAAATGCCAATTTAAATACATCACTAATCTTAAGTCAAAGAGAATAAGTTTAGAAAAAGGAAAGAAGAAATTCAATTAAAGAAGGGCGCCGAAACGAGAGGTCCGATGCGCAAGAGCTGAACGTTCGATCGAGACGGAATAAAATAAATAAAAGTGGAGAGAAATCAGGCGAATTGAGAATAGCCATTAAGGTGTTAATGAGGGTCTTATTAAGCCGTCTTCTCGCGGTGGGTGGTCTATCCTTAGTGTTTAGTTTGTCCATTAATCATGCTGGATTAAAGCCTCGACCTAATTATTAAATCTGTATCAACACACCGACAAATCTAGTTAGAATGGGCCTGCCTTAATAGTGACTGAAAACCGTTAGATTGTGTTAAAAGTTACTTTTAAAGCATTTTTTTTGTCGTTTATCCTTCTTTCTGTCTGTCCACCTGTGACAGTAACAAATAAAAATCATTCACTAAGTCAGATAGATAGATATAAACTCATTGGTGTGTACACCAGAACTCTTATAACCAAAAAAATTAAAAATATGACACATACAAGAAGCTTAAGAGCTAGTGCCACAAGAAGCGGTCTTATCGTTTAAAACTATCTCTTTCAAGGAACTATAGAATAGAATGAACCAAAAATGTATAACTGCATCTAAGTTTTTTAAGTCAAAAGTTTCATCATAATTAGCGATATCTATGAAATTCTTAAGTCCTTCCCGTCAGAGTTGTTTTTTGTAAACTGTCCGACTCTGGGCCTCTTCTAAAGTAAGAAAGGTAAGGTCCATAGTCCACTACGCTGGTCATGTGCGGGTTGGTTGTAAGTCCTTTAAACGTGTTAAATTACAAAAATATGTTGCTCGGGGTCAATACCCTGATATTTTTTTTATGTGTCTCGATTTTGCCTCATTTTGCAGACGGCCCAACAAATAACAGCATTTTACCACTTACCGTACCTACTTGAATTTAAACGTCAATCATCTCTTCAGGGTGTTACTCTTAGCACGAGTATAAATCAGGTTTATTTTAAACCCTATGTCATATACCTACAATCTACATATTATAAAATTTTACATAAAACATAATCGTTTTTAAAGCAATCGCTTAACTAAAAATTTACTTTTATTATCCATATGTAAAAACGTAACTTACTAATTATAAATTCAAGATAACTTTTATAGATATGTATACGCTTTATCTTTAGATTCGGTTCTCTTTAACCTCCGATAAAATTATAATAAAATTCAAGCTTTGATGGTTATTGTTTAGATAAAAATAATGTTAAATAATATTGATTTAACACGTGCATAAATTTATCCTGATCTTTTTGAAAATTAATATTTATAGCTTCGTTTATCTTAAACAGGTAAAATGTACTTATATTAATTTTCTCTCGTTTTTGCGTGTAAAATTTCGAGCTTGTTAAAAATACTGATGTAAATAATACATTTGTAATACAAAAGTTAGTTTAGCACCTTCTAATATAATGGGACAAAACTGGCAGTGGCTGGCTTTTTTTTGACTTGGTGGTAGATTTTATTAGCTGGAGGTCGTTTAGGTAGGTAGGTATCACAGCAGTGCCAGACATTCTGCCGCCACGTGTGTAAACATTATTGTGTTCCAATTTAAAAGGTACTGCAACTAGCGAAATTACAGGGCTGTTGAGACTAATCATCGAAAGTCTCAAAGTACCAAAGTCCCAAAACTTTTTTGCTACTCAAAGTTCTGTATATGGCTACTATGGTTATGGGCATGCGTTATCCCTTACCATCAGGAGAGCGTCTCATTCGCTTGCCATCATATTTTATTAAATCGTAGAAATCGCGCGAAAGTTTAGGTTGACAAAGTATGTGTTTGTTTTCACTGAATTCTGTTATAGCTGGACACATTTGTATGAAATATGCTTAAGATACTTTCTACTCTCGATTATTACATTGGCCGTCTTAAAATAGATTTATATTGAAAAAGTAATAAAGCATTCTTAATCTTACTTATTGATGGGCACATTTTGCGTTGATGGAATAATTATGTAGTTTTGCCGTTTATAAGTGATGTCAACTATATAATTAACATCAGCGGCAGCAAGTGGCAAGTTTAACGACGGAACCGACTCGTTCTTCGAGTAAATTAGAATTTTTATAATGTTCCTGCCATTAGTGCGACCGGCTCGAAAGAACACATCACGCAGGCGCGATAACAAACATGTGTTATTTTTTCTCTCTATTTGTAATAACAGCTTGTCTATGTAAGTGTTTCAGTACATAATATCAACCGCCATTGCTTTTATGATGCAACGGAGCCGCTGAAACGTGGGTGGGCTTATCAATAGGTACATCGGCGAATTGACATAAACGCGTTATACATAGATTACATAAGTGACAACCGATAAATGTTGTAAAGTGCCGCCTCGCAGTGATTGACACAACGCATGTTTACACTGCGATATCCTTAGGTAGGTACGTACACCTTCTGTATCGGCGTCCTTATCGGGCGACATATGAGTATTTCAACGATACCATGTGCTCGAAAGGTGGACGCTCAGTCGAAATATTTTTCGACGTCGCAGTTGGTCATAATTCATAAATAATGGCCGAGAGACACCCCACAACCCTTGTCTCACCTCGAACGCGTTAATTGGTCCGCAAATATACTCATCTTCGCACTAAGCGTTTACTTGCCAACTTTAATGAGTGGGCAAACAGAGAGTCGGCGGTAGCGGTCAGCCGCGTGCCTCGGGTCCACCGCTAATAAATCTTCGGATTTTCCCCGATTTCCCGACGTCCCGTGGAGGCCGGTCACCCTTCGTCTATTCCGCGCCACTCTTATAAATTACCAACACGCTTTCACCATAAATCACACAATGGCTGAGCTAAATGCATTTGCTATTGTTTGAACACATTTCTAACACCACCATCGTGGTCTAAGCCCGCTTTGATGCACGACCGATGCATATTTCATTTGTTGTAAGGATTTTAGCGTATGTAGCAAATTCCGTAGACATTACTCGGCAATCTCAGTTAGTGCAGGAAATGCGCGACGTCGCTTTGTCTGTGCCGGAACTTGCGGATATTGGTTGTTCCGCCCGATGACACAAGCGATTAGCCACCGTCGAAAAGATTGACCCAAGGAAGCGGTCAATGCACAATAATTGAAAGTTTTACAAAATTCTGAGGGGGGTTCTCCTCGTACTGTTAATAATTTCAAAACATTTATTAAGCGATCTGCGCCCACTTAAATGCATAAAGGTGCTTATTCTGATTGTTATCTCGACCGGAAGTGAATAACGTGATCCACAAGTAATTTTGTCCGTCGTTCGGCTCGCCGAGGCGCTAAGCATCGGCCGAATAAAAAAACAAGGTGTCGATTTAACTTAAGATAGCTTTGTGACTACGCTATTATTAAGTTACTGTATGTTTAAAAATATCGTACAGTTTTATGTTAGGAGAAAATTTTGCATATTTTGAAAGTTTTGTTAATTTAATAATTACGGATAACTGACAAATTATGTTTAATTTATGGTAAGCTCTGGCATTCTTTGTTATTATAGAAAATAATAGATGAAGGTATTAACTTTCAACCGAATACTAAATTTCGAATTTAATTATAATTTATCGTTTCTTTCTGGTATTACACAGTTGAATCAGAATCAGAATAATTTTTATTGTATGCTATTTAATTATTATTCAATGTTGCTTTTCAAGAATTAGGTAGGTAAGTGCGTTATAGATGTTGTACAATATACTAAACAGTCAGATTAAGAAATTGATCTATTAAAAAATATCCTATGAAGAGGTACAAGGGATCACTGTTCTGTTGAAGAAGAAACTCTTCCCATGAGCCGAAGGGCATGGGTTCGATTTTTACTCCGTATAAACAGTTTTGTCACAAATAGAGATTCTGTTGTTTTATTTCCATGTCTGGGTAATTCAAATGTAATTTATAATTATAAGTGTGTTTTTACAAAAAAAAACAGTTTGCTTGTTTTGAGGTTAGATGGCACTGTTAGAAATGCCCTAAATATTGGAAAACATAGTATTTTTATTAATGTTAATGAATTCTTATTTTTATGTAACCGAACGACGACCGAATTGCTCTTCTGATGAAAAGAGACGCCTGTAAATGAACATTGCAACATAAGGTACTCTAAGATAATGATACTATTTCTACAGATTTATAAAATTCAAACCATAGCAGATACAAAGACACGACCCATCATGTTATACTTAGCCAAAAAAAAAACAATAATCGGTTTGAAATGGCAGAATTCTATCCGCTTACAATATTATGACACTATCACTAAATTCTGCTATTAAAGGACCTCCAAGGGTAGAGAGAAGCTAATTCAAAACTGGATAAATGACATGTCACGCACAACAATGGGTCAATGAAGACTTCTCTGCGTGCAAAGTTCCACTGTAGGCTACATTGTTATATTCAGCGGAAAATAATCAAGAGAACGGTTTACAGTTGGTGAATTTGGAGTGAGTTTTTTGCGAGTTATTGTAGCAATTCGGACAGATGTCACGGGCAGGGAATCCGCGGCAACAAAAGCGCCTCGGGGGGGCTTTGTCCCCCGCGACTTCCCCGCTCAGCCGCCATTAACGCTGACGCCTCTAACAATCTCTATCAAAATAATACATATTCAATTTATTTATAGCTATATTCACTGTAATAGTTATTGCTCTAAATGGTTTTTAATGTCCTTATTTTATATGTAATTTATACACGTCGAGCTTTACAGCTGCGCTTCACCCTTCGATGATACCCATTAGCAAGACATCAGATATTAGAATAAATGCGGGCCCAGGAAACATACAGAGTCAGTTAACCAGTACATTGAAATCTGGTTAAGTGGGCCCTAGACATGTGAGAAACCTCTGCTACTGATAGTAACAGTAAGGTCCTGACACTTTCGCATTTAAATATATCTTGAAAGCAGCAAAACATAAATAATTTCTGGCGAAAATTACGTAGGTAATTATGGGGAAAAAATCAATACCTAGCAAAAACAAAACTTAAAAGTAAATTTTGATTTCGTTTTGTGTGTAAATTTTGTGTCATGTCATATCAATAAAATTAGTAAATAAAAGTAATACCTTTGCCATCTTTTCTTTCTAAGTACTTACGCAAAACTTATTAAATAAATTTCGTATTACATTTCACACAGCGCCATCTGGCCCAAAACGAAGCAAAGCTTGTTCTATAGGTACCTACCCAATGACTGACAGAATACTTTATACCTTTTTTTTTGTAAATACATACTTATAATACATGCAGAACACCCAAATACAAAACAAATTATATAACATTGCACAAATGTTTGTTCTGGTGGAAATCGAACCAACACCCTACAACTCTTGAAGCAAATATTCTACCAAAACGCAGTGAATATGTATAAATGTTAATATAAATAATTATTTACCAATAAATGAAATAAATAAATATCATAGGACATTACACACAGCGCCATCTGACCACAAACTAAGCAGAGCTTGTGCTATAGAAGACAGATAACTGATATAATACTTAAATAGTTTTTTTTTTAAATACATACAGTACACCCAGACACAGAACAAAGATTTGTTTATATGACAAAATGCTTGTCCTGGGTGGGAATCGAACCCACGGAATCCCACCCAATGAATCTGACAAATCACACCGACGCCATATAACTGCCACATTATTGCTTCGGTAGGTACATAAGTTTAGCAATGAGGTACGAAGACTAAAATAAACACACATCGTGACAATATTGATAGTTTCATTTACGATGTGGCGTCATACTCGGATGGGTTAAAAATCTCATATCGCAAAAGCATTCAATTTCCTTGGTGATTCGCGAGACATGGGCACGCGCGGCGTCGCCATGGGTGACCGGAGACCGCAGCGCGACTGAATCAATCACGAAAGCTCAATAATTGATCGCCCTCGCCGTGAGCCGGCATTTGGCGACTCCACTCAGACTCCCTCGATCTAATTACCTCTCTCGCCCTCCACACGCTCACGGCTCATTAGGAACCGTCTGTTGTTTGTTCTCCTAATTAAAGCGGAGCTTTATCGGTCCCGGGACAGTCTAATTGATATCATTGCGAGCGTTTACGATCATTGAATTACGTCGGCCGCGATCGGTTACCGTCGGGTACGGCAGTTAAACCTGACCGCACATTGTCAGCATTTCGGCTCCAATAGACTTGTTTAATCCCGGTTTATTGTTTATTTATTTACTGTAGCCCGACTGAAAGCCGCGACTCGTGTTCACGGTACGCCGTAAACGCCTGCCTACGCTCTGTGTGCATTTAGACTAACGAAGTGGCCTGTCAAATTATGTTTTCTAAGACTTTTTTCTCCATTTTCGGCATCGCACTTTGTGTATTATGCCAATGTATTTAAGCAAACCAAGTATTCATTATTATTATTTACCTAATAGAATGTTTTCAAGTATCTGATAATTAAATTAGTCTTACTGACAGTAAAAGTCACGGTTTATACCTTAGTAAAATAATTATACATGTATATATAGACACTATGAGAAACACATTTTGCATAATGATAGTAATATAAAATGAATAAATAAAGTTAAGTAACCATTTTAATTTAAATTGCAGTGACATAAGCTGCCCGAATCCCGTCAAAAACCCCCCGTCTAAGTTTGTTTGTTTAACGTCACTAATAACGAGTATAGTATGTCATAACTCAAATTTAAATGCGACTATACATCTAACCAATCGTCAATTCAACGAGTTGTAAAAATCTGATTAGGGATACGAAATATCACGCATAATAAAACAATATTAACTCGATACCGAAGACCATAGGAAATATGGTCCTCGGAGTGGAAAATAACCAATTTCGTTTAAATCACAATCTAGCAATTCTTTGATACCCGTGAAATTGCCGTAACGAAATAAATGTTAAATAAAACGTAAAATAAAATTATTGTGCCTTCACAAACAAATAATTGGAATTTGGAATGGGAACGTACCTAAACCGCCCGCGCCCGTAGCCGCTCGTTTTATGGCTTATTTGGGGGAAAGCTTTATTGAACTTAACCACGTTGTCTTTGCGTCGAGCGAATACGAACCTTTTGCGAATTAGGTAAGATCCTAAATTGGCTGCTAGCCCTGTATTGCGTCACCACCGTACGCCATGAAATGACTTTTTCGTTTGTATTCGCTTTTTATCCACTTACAGTCATTCTTTTTCCACTTGCCACAATTCACTTTTAGATTTTGCCCGAAATTTCCAAGCTTCATTATTTTACAATATGAATTATTTCATTTGGTATAGAGCGAGTATCGAGGAGGTTTCTACGGACCAACTTCTTATATATTTACAGTGGTTGTAACATAATGGTATCAATGTTGAACTTCGGTAGCCAAATTGCTAATAGGTATCGGGCACATTGCGGCGCTATGAGCTCTGCCGATGGAGCGCACGCTGTTATTCGTAGATGCCTACGAGCTACGAGAATGCGTTTTATGATGCAGAAAATAGTATTAGGCAATGCAACAGCGAAGCAAAATGATGCCTTTAACGTTGGTTCGGTAGCCAGAAAGCTGAGTCGAGGAATGATAGAGTGCCGTCGATTTGGCAGAGCGGCGGGGCGACACGGCGCCTCGGGCAGAGTCGGGACGCGCGCTAGGTCAATAAGCGGCTCCCGACCACCGATGGGGTACGAATTTATGAACCGTCCAATAACTTATCACCAGTTTAATGCAATGAAATAAACGAGCCTTATTTATGAACCGCACAGATCACTCGAACGTGAACTTTGTCTTTTTTTGTTTCTGGGGTCGCGGGCGTAGTTTGCCTTTATTTATGGATCTAGCAGCGCGTGTGAATAACGTTAATAGTAGGGCTGTCCCCTTTTCGCTACTGTTTATATTTATTTAGGGTTGGTGTAATGAGTCTATCTGGCGCGCTGACTCGCGAACTCTGTGGAGAATTGATTAAAATGCTGTTAGAATCAGTCTTACGGAAAAGGGGGATAAATTGGCTCGAATAAGATTTCTGATAGTTAATAAACAAGGACCCATTTGTGCATCGTAATTTATTTAACTGTATTATGTGCATGGGTAGCATTACTCGTGATGTGTTTTCTTTGAGTACATAATCTATAATTGTATTGTTGAAGTTGGTGCTACATTTATAAGTTTAAAAGGGCTTTTTTTATGTCAAAGTAATGTAACGGACTAGATGCTCAGCTGATGGTAAGAGATAACGCCTGTCCATGATCATTGCAGCGATACAAAGAACTTTAAATAGTAAAACAAAGCGCATATGTGTTTGCTGTTTGTGTACCTGACTGGGCGACTGAACTTTGTTCGATGTATGCAAAACTCAAAACTCGGAAAACTTGTTTCCCTAGTGAGACAAAGCTAGATCGATTTTTTCTTCCAAAAAATCACGGCACAGCAAATTTCATCGAAATCGTTAAAGACGTTTCCGACATATCAAAAATATATAAACATATAAAATTGCTCGTTGAATGGCATTCGATTTATATTTTTCAGGCAAGTTTGCTTCTATAAATAAATTAAGCAAACGGAAATACCTCTAAATGACCAACACAAAAGCAAATGATGATGTCATTAATGTTCCGGCACGTGTTCTCAGCCCGCTAATGCAAGGGGCGAAACAATCATCACTCATAGTTAGCGAACCTCTTAACCCCCAGACTTCACTGCCCTGTCGCAACCAGGAAAAGGAACCATTTTTATCTCAGACCCACAAAAGAGTTGCGATTGCGAATTTGTCACTGACTTACTTGCATTTGACTTATTCGCGAGGGATGTAGGTACTCGTGGATGTTCTGTACACAGTGATGATAGATATTAATGACGTTGTTATTTTGCTCCCCGCAAAATTCTCTCGAGATAATATCTTATATGGGTTCTAAAGTACTGGATAATGTAAATTTTTTAGGGTTCCATAGTGAGTTAATCAGCTTTTACAGCATTTTATACAAAATTTTCACTTATAATACCACAAGAGCTTCAAAATTATCGGGTATTTCCCGATAGGTTCGTTGCAAACAAATGAAGGAGTCAAGTTTTTCAGGTTAAAAAATCACGAGCGCGAAGAAGCGCGAGTGATTTTTTAACCTGAAAAACTTGACGACTTTATTTGTTTGCAGGGAACCTTGAGGGAAATGCCAGATAATTTTGAAGCTCGTGTGGTATTCGGGGGATTATTTTTCCGTCCCAAATGTCGGCCAATAGAATTGCACCATTCGACGTCACGTGGTACAACGAGAAAATTTTCAAAAAATTATCACTTATAATACCACAAGAGCTTCAAAATTATCGGGTATTTCCCGATAGGTTCGTTGCAAACAAATGGAGGAGTCAAGTTTTTCAGGTTAAAAAATCACGAGCGCGAAGAAGCGCGAGTGATTTTTTAACCTGAAAAACTTGACGACTTTATTTGTTTGCAGGGAACCTTGAGGGAAATGCCAGATAATTTTGAAGCTCGTGTGGTATTCGGGGGATTATTTTTCCGTCCCAAATGTCGGCCAATAGAATTGCACCATTCGACGTCACGTGGTACAACGAGAAAATTTTAAAAAAATTATCAGTATAATACCATGTAGGTTGTACCACGTGACGTCGAATGGTGCAATTCTATTGGTCGATATTTGGGTCGGAAAAATAATCAGTATAATACCATGTAGGTTGTACCACGTGACGTCGAATGGTGCAATTCTATTGGTCGATATTTGGGTCGGAAAAATAATCGACGATATTTATTTATTTTTATAACTACGGAACCCTCACTTGCGAAACCCGACACGCCCTCGATTTTTTTTAGGCATTCTTACTTACCTAATTTTTAACATGGTATTCCTCAGAACCAAAAAAATCAGTATTGCCACAGATCAAATCTATAAAGTAATAACTAAAGATATAACACTCCGCGCAATAAAACTATGTTTTACCGTAAATCGGCTAATCCTTTAAGTTATTTCCTAGTTTCCAGCAGAGTAGTTTAGATGGCGCCACTCTCTGTGCGTGATTCGGGTGTTTTAGTTACACTTCGTTGTAGTGTAGCGTGAAATCAACAGATGGCGTTTACTTTAATGTGAACTAGCATTTCTTCATGGTAAAATCCCGTGGTACGGCTAATTACAACCTTATTGTTATTTAAAATGATGAGCGTAGTGTTACGAGCTGGGCCCTTGCCTCCCAGAGTTTCAAGCTATTCAAGGAAATCATACGATGATGACACAGGGGTTAGTTTGGTCGGTTCACACGCCAACAATGTGTTTGAGATTACCGGTGAAAACATTTTGAGGAAATCATAGCGTAGTGGTGCGTTACTTTCTAGTAGGTACTTAGCTACCACCTCATGTTAAAAACTGTCGCCAAGCACCTAACGGTGTGTATCGGCAGCATCACATGAGAGCTACTTTCGTTCCAGACTAGGTCTCTTTACTCTTTAGACCAAATCGTTATTAACATCAGGTGAGCTGTGAAAGAAAGAAAACATTTATTTGGAGACACACAACACTACAACAACAAAATACTACAAAAGATTAAAAAATAAAAACACAATAAAAATAACAACAATAATAAAATAGCTATTTACAATAATGATAAGCAGAAAGTTATCGCTGTAGTGTCCAGTGCGACAAAAAAGGTGTCAGGTGTCTGTGGTCAAATACTGAGCCTGTTAACCATGAATAAAACCATGACCCTTGTTCATCAGGCAAGCAACTCTCATCGCACTAAAAAAAACATTAAATCTAGGTATTACAAACAAATCTATTATTACTCATTATTGTCTTAGTGGGACTCCCCCTTGTTCAGGCTTTTGTGTTTCTCAACGTGCTTATCCATTATTATAAGCAAATAATTGCAATATACGCTCAGTTTAAATTCAAATATTTTCTCGATTTCATGATTAAATAGTCTAGGTTAGGTATAATCTTAGCCTAAATTAGTATTTATTTTACACGCCTAGGTAGATAACACCTTAAAAAAACTCACCGCACCGCAAATATTTTATACGATTTATTTAACCACGTACATTAATATTCGTAATAATATTATTGACGGGCGAAGTTTTTAAGATGATTGCATAATACTTATCTCAAAATTAAAACGTTCCCTAATCGTCTAGTATCTGTGCAGGAAATAGTGCAATTAAGCACTTGGCTGCATAGTTGTTGTTGTCTTCAAAACAAACGAATGATTTTTTAAGTCTAATAAACAAATTATTAAAAAATCTTAATATTAAAATGCTCAGGAGAATTATCTACTGAGCATATTAACATTATTATATTAAATTGGCATGAGACGTAAACAAATTTCGTAGCTGAGTGGAATTCACAAATTTTCGCTTTACCTTAGCGAGAAAAATAATAGAATCCAGAAACTAATGTATGTATAACTAAACACAGTATATACTAGTAATATTTACATATATCATTTGCTAATGCTTTAAAAATAAAAAGTCATAATTTTTTTTTTACTTCACCAATTCTAAATTTAGTTTCGTTATAGCGAATAGAAATAGTTTTATATGCAGAAATCAGCGCAGGAAACCAGGAAAAAAAGATAAATAATGTGGTTACTAGGTATAACATGGGCTTTACATACACTAATAAAAATAGTCTCAAGTAACTTCTGAGAGCGACATGTCGGTATTCCTAATTCATCGGGTACCAAGTAAATACATAATACATTCAACAGGACTTATAGAGTCGATAAATAGTCCGAGTTGTCTCATCCTATTCATTCAGAATTCAGACAGATTTCAGGCCTAAAAAGTTGAGATTTCTAACTCATTTGTGATACCAGTTATACCAATCGTAAGCATTTGTTTTGGTTTTGTTAATAAAAAAAAGATTTCCAGCACTAAGTATGGGCATAATGGTTTGCCACCAAATTTGAAACTTCAAACTAAGCTAATTTTATTTTTGCGATAAAAACTTCTTTTCAGATCAAGTTTATTTTTCACATAATTCCAAAATTCCTGTCATTGGATGACACTTAACAACTATTATTATTTCTGTACTTTCAAATATGCTTCATCTCTATTTGGTACCCGATGAGGTAGTGTTGCCGTCATACCGCTCTCTATCTATGACTAACATAAGTAGTACTAATATTAATTTTAAAATCCGCCATAACAGACAATCTTATTTCAGTGAACACCAATTTTGGTTCGAACACGTTGCTGTGGACATAGTCATAAATATCTTTACTATTATAAAGAGGAAAGATTTGATTGTTTGTTTGTATTGAATAGGCTCCGAAACTACAGGACCGATTACAAAAATTCTTTTACCGTTCTGAAGCTGCATTATCCCCGGGTGACATAGGCTACTTTTTATCCCTGTATTCCCACGGAAACGGGAACTACGCGGGTGAAACAGCGAGGCGTAATCATACAAAACTGCGAACCAGTGCGCTTTTATACTAAATATATTCAAGTGTCTCTAACACGGCTATCCATCACAGGTTGTGCTAGTTACGTCTCGTTAGTTTATTAAAATGCACATATCTCATAAAGTTATACTATAGTAATAATTCAACTACGCTAGTCTCACAGGTTTTTTTGTATACTAATTAGCAAAAATGTTATTGTAATTAAAACATAAAAAGAAATTTAGAACATCCTACTAAAACATGTGGTAATTACGAATGGATATAAATTACCGGCATTCTGTTCTAAGTAGGTATAGCTATGTCCATAGAATAACTGTGGATCTTTGTAAGTTTTATATTGTTTTATTAAGATATACATATAATAAAAGTTACGGATGTTTACAATATTCATGTTTAATTAATTTTGTATTATATTTCACACAGCAACTTAGGTTTATAAAACTAACGATGTGAACTTTTATGATCGCCAATTCATATTTTTTAAATAAGTAGTTATATTTTATATAATTTTCAAAAAAAAGGATAATCTAGTACAGTCGTAGTTAGTAGGTAAAGTATAGTTTTAACCGGTAGATAAATAATCTATCTGTCAAAGCAAATCACAGTACAAAGACAAGGTGGCATTGATGTGAGATGTTTTTTTTTAAATGTAACAATAATGAGACGAACAAAGCTGTCTTAAAGGAATTCGGGGAGCAAAAATATATTATGTTTTTCGATACAAAAAAAAAACGTCCTCGTGATTGTAAGAGATAACGCCTGCCCCTAATAAAGATTCAGCTGTACCTAAAACTTTTAACAAAATCAAGCTTTGGCGTTCATTACTTTGTATATTTTTCTACGGAACCTTAAAAAGCATTTGCGTCTTCACTAATGCAATAAACAACAAAATCGAATGAGTAATAGTAGACAAAGCATTAATGCAAACAAACTTTTCTTACACTAGGGGAACAAATAAGGTTGCTCTTTTTTATTCAGTTATCTCGGGTGTCAACCAGTGCCACTGCACGTATCATGATACTTTTCACTTTATTATTATCGGAGAGCTCGGATGCAGTGGGGTGAGGGATGTTACTCCCGAGGCATTGGAATCGTTCACACTTTTAATTTAGTCTCTCCTAATGCACGCGAATAACTCGACAGAGGGAGCTCGCGTTCACTCGCTGGCTGTTAAACAACTATCACGCAATGGGTGCGCACTTACGCCGAGCCTTAATAGTTTTCCCCTCTGCATCCATACATTATGCAAATGCGCTAGTGATATGTCAGCCCATACACTTGGGAGTTTTACTATTGTTCGTGAGTTTATTCCCTTTTATGAAGTTAACTTTAATTAAATTCGAACGCGCGTATTTGTAAGGTCGATTGAGTGAGTGGTATTACACGTTCAGATTTATCAGCTTACATATGAGCTTAACAATGCTAGCTATAAATGAACTCGGAGATAATACTCTGTCCCTGCGGTGTTTCTAGTTCTTATAGCTTAGAAGACTATGTATAGGAACTTATATGATATGGATTAAGGTATCAGATATACTTTGTAAATAAACAGGGTCTTGATTCTCTAAATCACGTAAGGTTTCTTGCTGGAGATGCGAATAGCGTTTATAAATTTGTATCGTGTAGCCGAAGATGAAGCACGCAAACTTAAGAGATACCTATTTATTTTACTTTGTAAAAAATCATATTAATTCTTTCAGTAAATAAATAAATCGATTACAAAGTTTGTTTATTTCGACACTTCAAAAAAAGAGAATAACACACCTCGTCGCGATTTAAAATTTAATTGTTGCATAGAATTCTTGTATTAATTTATAATTCTACGCACATTCACACCTAAGTTGGGTTGCTTTGCGTAAGCGCGGCTGAATTTCGTGCTTTCAGAAAATAAGTCTCGAGGGTGTTTTGGAGAATAACACTGAAGTTCGTTGAACCACCCATTGACGTACATAACTTTTGATATGCACCGATTCAAGTCTCGACAAAGACTCAGTTCGATTACATTTTTCTATTAAACAGCTGCTTTTCTATAATTTCACATCGATATACAGTAATACGCGCCCTTCAGTATTAATAAACTTCTCCAAAATATCCTGTAAATTGTTTTTGTATCAAATAAACTCTAGATTGTATGGAAACGTTAACAGAGGCGTGGTTGTGGCGGTGTAGCAAGTGCCGATGTGAGTTCTTATTGTGCGATACAATGTTTCAGAGTAACCCTTACGCGCTGAAGGAGGGCGGTGGTGAGATGTCGGCGTGGACGTCAGCCGGTCTGCAACCCTCTGGTGGCTACTACCCTTACGACCCGACACTCGCAGCCTACGGGTAAGTCCCTAGAGCCCATACCCCCGAGGTCCAAAACGCCCGCGTCACTTTAGATAAAGCCAGCGCAGCCCGGATTAACATAATACCTCCCTATCGAGACTTATCTCTCTAATAGATTGCACTGCGAAAGGCTCATGTTTGTATTTGGCGACTCGCTTTGAATTTAATAAATTTTGTTTTGTTGTGCACATGTATCCCCTTTATAACTGTTTGTAAATGGGACGGTTTATTGAATTCGGTCACGTTCAATTCGGCTGAGTCATATTAAGTTAACTTTTATGAATGAAATTATTCTATTTACTTTCGTACTATCGCCGATGTCGATATTCAGTGAACGCGTTTAATCGTGAAATGGATATAAGCATCAATAAGTTGAATATGAACGGTTTTTGACGCGTCTATTGGGTATCGTATTTCTAACACGGACCTGTCAATTATTTCATGAAGCGTAAAATTAACAACATTCGTCAACTCTTACACCTTAAAATTTTTTATTGTACGTACGTACACGGACAGTTTGATTGCTGTTAACATTCGAATTTATAAGATTTCTATCGGTTAGCTTTATTTTTCGCAAGTGACAGATAAAGTATAATTAAAGTATGTCATTAGAAATAATGCGTCGTTCAAAGAAATAGTTGAAATGTAACCTCAGCGGAGTTCACTTAAGTTAGTTTAGTTTTGAATTTCTCTTTATACAGCCATAAAAATACATTTTTGTTTGTGAAACTCAATGTCACAATTTAACATTATTAATAATTGTATCTGTTATCTTTCTTCTTAGAGTATTTAACATTAAAAAAATATATAAAGTAACAAAATTAACATTTCATAAACATTTTCATTTTTAACATTTTTATTTTTGTAACTATATGTAGAATTATTCTTTTGGTTTATGTATATAGTATGAGTCTTTAGTTGCTAGAAATAAATAAATAAATAAAATTAAATAAGAAAAAACATGTACAAACTACCAGTGTGCATTTGATCCTGGCAACACAACCATTATAGTTTTTCCAAACCTATCCAGAACTAAATGAATGAAAATTAATATAATGTAAGCCCAATGTAAAATACACATTCTAATTAATTTTGATAAAGGATCTTATATAAACTTTAGAAAAGTATTTTATTTTTAAGTTATAGTTGGCTTAAGTGGCTTTTGAATAGTCAATCATTTTCCCAAAAATGTTAGAAATAAAAAGTGGTTTGCACGTTGAACGTTCAACACTCACACATGGACACACATAACGGTGCTAGGCAGTGCGTGTCGGCCGCAAGGGACAAATGACCGAGTAACCACTCCCGGTTGCTCGCCGTCTCATTCCGACACATCTCTGTCCACGAGCTTGACAGAGACGAATGATGCCGCATCCATTCGCGCTAGCTCCTGATTAATTCACAGTTTTTCTCTGAAACGCGATCGTACGACGCAACGAATTTTTTGGAAAAGTTATCAGCCCGTCAGACGCGTCGACGGTCGAAGGGGGCCTCTTCAACTTTATTTATACGTATATCTAACGACTATAAACACTAAACCGTCGTATAAATCGACAATGTCGTCATAGAACTGTCATAACAGTGCATTATGCGGACACATCAATTAAATATACGTTTCACGGCGCACTTGAAATTTATCCAACCATGAATCACATTGGAATTGCCTGAAAATAAAAACAAATCATGGCACATCAAAGCGAAGTTATGCTGACAATTCGGCTGCGTTCGACTTAATATATCGCAGGCGGTACGTTATAATCTAAAAATAATTAGAGGCGACATTAGTTTTTATGCGTAAAAAAGACTCGGCAGTAGATTCGACGGCGGCACGGAAATACTCCGTGATATATGGCGTCGCCGGCGTCACTCTCTATTGTTCGCTATTCCGACGCTATCATAGGGTGATCACTTTAATTCGATCACAATATTTGTTTACGTTTTCAATAAAAGTCGTCAAAAAAAAAGTTTCCATCAAAAAATGTATACCCATAAACAAACTTGTTACCGTCAAATAAATACCATTAATATATTTACAAGTTAAATTTTATTAGAGCCAACAAAAACGTGAGCAAGCTCATTTCAAAAGAAAAACTTCATAAGAGGGCTATAAAACGTTCCGGGGCCGCAGTGAGTTAGGCACGCCGAATAAATAACCTTGCAAAAGAACAAGTACGGTGAAAAGCGTACACGAGTAACAAAACTTGGCCGAGAGTAGAGGCGCATTCAAGTTAAGTACCGTTGGCATATTATTTCGAACAGCCTGTAATCTGCCACGCCCGCCGCGCGCCGAAATGAAAAATTACTCAGCTATTTTTAACACAAGTCTCGAGCACAGAAAACGTACAAAAATTAGAGAAACGAGAAGTGGGAACGCTTGTACCGCACCATTGAGATCAAAATACGCAGGAAATTACCGAGGCTCGAGCGTGTGACGCTCTGATGGAAATTATTTGTGTGGCAACGATTTGGGTTGTTACTTTTTAAATAAACCAAGTAAGCATCGCTTGTTAACGAGACGTGCTATTCAAACGACACTTACGATTTTGAGATTCATTCATTGGCTAACGACCCTTTCTATATGGGGGCTTGTTAGAGAATAGTAGCAGCTAAGTTACAATTGTATTACTTGAAAATTGCAGCTGGAGTAACAATTTAAAAATTACTTACTTACTTATTATTTACTAATTAATTCAAAAAGAGTTCTCAAATTAATCGTCATAAATTAAACTGAAAATAGTCTTTGTGCTTAAAAATTAATAAAAATTAAAAAGACGAAATGGAATTATTTAGACGTATATTACCGTGGGATGTTATAGTATATTTTAAATTTTGAGCCTTTGTCTTGCAGGTTGGTAAAATTAAATATCTTTTATGATTTTATTACCCAAATAGTCCAACTGGTCTCTATTACCTATTCACTAACCTTAAGCTTTTTAACAGTCTATCTCACTTACAATTTTAACTTCCATCATTTTTGCTAAGCTTTGCTTAGTTTGGCGTCATTATTATGTATATTTTTTTTAAATGTAAATAGTAGGTAATGAGACGCACGAGACGTTCTCCTGATGGTAAAAGATAACGCCTGTCCACGACCATTGCAGCGATACACAAAACTTTGATTAACAAAACAAAGTCAAGAGCATCACTGCTTTGGCGTTCATTACTTTGAGACTCTCGATGGTTAGTTTCAACATCCCTGTAATTTCGCTAGCTGCAGTACCCTTCAAACCGGAACACAGTAATGTTCACACACTACTGCTTGGCGGCAGAATAACTAATACTGCGGTGGTACCTACCTAAACGACCTCCTGCTAAAGAGATCTACCACCAAGCAAGTAAATACAACCATCGGTGTAAACAAACAATACTTTATCTATATACAATCACAAAGTATGTCATGGTAAATACTCAATCACTCAATGCAAAAAAAGCACCTCATAATTGTCATACAAGGCCGTATCTTAATCTCAATCATGTGACGAACATTTCATCTCATCATTATTTAATTGTTTGACATTGCTGTCAGGTCTCGACTTACAATAATTGCCTGTAGTGTTTCTAATTACCTGCTTGCCAGATAACAATCTGATTGAGTGAAACAACATCCGTCATATACTTCAATATTGAAGATAAACTACAGAATGCAATTACAAAAACATTTGCGTCATGATGTTGTACTTCTAAACGAGCAACAATACAATGAGCGAACACGATGCCGGCTCGGAAAAAAATCTTGTTAGGTACTATTGGTGTACCTCGTGACATGATGTGAAATCTCTTTATCTAAAGTGCGTGAATTTAACTTTCTTTTTTATTATAATACGTATAGAAAGCGTAGTAATTAAAGTTTGTGATTTACGTCAATCTAGAAATAATTAGAACTGGCTAAATGCGTGACAGAGGTTTGGCAGAAACACGAGAAAAATAATGTCGCTACAATATTTTTCTTCAGTTTTTTCGAGTGTATTTTTGTATGTGTTTTAATCATAAAGGACTGAACCGTAAGGACGAGTGACGGAATATGCGTTTCCTTGTTTATTGCAAATTAGCATACAGTAAAATCATACTTCTTTAGAAGGGCGCGTTCCAAATTTAATTGTGACTTTACGTTATGGTGACTTTGACTTGAACTTATAATGCTTAGTTTTACTGAGAAAAGTAATTCAAAATATTTGAATTTGGTAGAATGCACAAAATATGATGCCAAAAATAAAGAAAAAAATTAAACCTCGTATTTAACTGTACCACTACGCAAAATTTATAGATAGTCGCTGAACTTTGAATTTTTTAATTCAAGGACCCGGCTCACTTTTTCCCGGTTTTTCACACCATGACGGTAAACGTATCCATAGTAAGATTATAAAAGCGAAAATTTCTTTATTTGTTTGTTATTTTTATCTGTAACGGATTGACGAATTAAGATGAAATTTGGATTGCAAATGGTTTATAGGTTCTACTTAAATTAAAGTTTAGTGACAGTGTAGTTTTTGCGATAAGTATGTTAGTAACTAACAACTAACTTTTCGTAAAAGAATAAACATATTCAATTGAAATTGTTAACCGTGTCAAAATTTGTTACTTGGTTTAGAAGAAATAAGCAGATAAACATACGTACATGCGAAGACAGTGGTTTACTTTTGGTGGTAAAAGCATAGGCTATACGTCTAAAAATCCTAAATGGGCACATAATACGAAAGGCTGAAAATCGTGAATCAAACCGCGAGGGAACAGCCAGTAAATAAATAATTTTCAATCAATGTGTCTTCTATTAAACATTTTACGATGACTGAAAGGCGTTGTCTGAAATCTAAAATAAACAACGTCACTTTTATTAGTATTTCAACAGTGGTTGTGAATAAAAAATACTTTATATCTCGAGGACAATAAACAGACCGCACTTTAATGTCGCCTATTGTGACAGAGTGGAGCGACGACAAAATAAACGCAACAGCGTCGCTTCTACGAGTAAAACGCCTACTCGTCTCGCACTCGAGTTGCGAATCCTAATTCTGCTACGAGTCCCCCCGAGGGAGGGGGGCATTACTTATATACGTGTGTTACATAGCAGTTTCGTTTACGGGGGAGGGCACGTAAAGGCCCGCAATTCCCCCAAGCGGGCAGATCGTAAACCTCCGATACCGCGAATTGAATACTGCAGGCTCGAATATGAACGACGCTTGTCAGTATGTAGGTACTCTGTTCACCCGCCCAGCGTTTCGATTTTCCAAATTACGAGGTTATTAAGGTTTCACGGAATACAACACCGTGGCTTAAATTGACAATGATGAGCTTAATTGCTGAATCTCGTGTGCAATTTCGAAAGTCATTGTTGATTATTTTATGCACGACAAATACGACAAAAGTTTTAATCTTACCAACAAGAGTTTAATTTTTGCAATTGTGGTGTAGCTTGGCTAAGTGTCCTTAATTGTCCGGTTAGTTTTCGGATGGGTGACCGTAAGTGAAATATTTTTCTAATGCGCTACCTAACGCTAGGACCAATTGTAGGTCAAAGCTGTTTGTACATTTATATGACAGAAATTATCATTAATTCTGATAGTAAGGCAGATCGTTTCGCCTACACGAAATTACTTTACCCTTTAATGGAAAAGTGGATGCAATAACGTTGCAAATGTTGTCGACCGGATGAGATGCTAATTATTGACAGCCTTAATGAGAGTGAAACACTTTATTCGATTCTTTTTGCACGCTAATAAAAATTAACATCATATTATTTTGAAAAAATTAGTTAGGTTCTATAAAATTGATTAAAAATAAACCAATTTTCTAAACATTCGCGTTACTTCAAGAACTTTGTCAATAAGTTATTTGTATCAGTGACTTGGGACCAGGGCAATCTAACAGTTGCAAAAATTGTAAGGTATCTACTGCAAAAAAAAAAGCAAAAGACAGTCAATTAAAAATAAAATAAGCACATAGACCAGCAAAAAAAATGAAAAAATATACTTCAGCATACAAAAATCAGTCAAATATTCTGCTGACCGCTGGTTAAACTATATACAAGATAAAACGACGCCTGAAATTATTTATAATAGGTGTCGTCTGAAATCTCTACTAACAATCTTTTTTTTTCGAAACGTAAGATGAAACTTATTTTAAACTCTGCTCGGATTAACATTTTATCTCTTAATTAACAAAGATACAAAGTGTTTCCGCCCATGAAAATATTAACGATCTCTTAACCAAACGCACATGTTTTGACGAGACGGGCGAGAGCGAGTAACCTGTCTAAATTAATTAACAAAGCCCGAAGAAAGGCCTAGTCAGCGCTGCTTAGCTGAAAACTAACCGTGTGTCGTCGAGTTAATGAAACATTAAAGCAATAAAAGCGCTTTGTTTTTCGTAAGACGCGGCCACAACCAGCCGTCGTCACCGTGGTACCGCCACCGCTAACCGCGGCAGGTTTCTGAAGCGCTTATTCCTGTACAAACTAATACAGCTCGGTTTCAGAGGCTTTGTATGGATACGTGTTTGACATGAAGGTATTAATATCTTCAATAAGATTGTTTGCAAGAGAAGGATGAACAGTAATACATTGCTTGGAAAAGTGAAGTCACTTAAAAGTTTTAAAGCGTTGAGAGCTCAAATATCAACAATGAACTTATGTTATGAGTAAAAAAAAAAAATAACGTAAAGAAATCGCAAATAGCAAAGTGGTAGGGCTAACTACCATCTTTACGTTGTAAAAAAAACGTCTAAACTGACTTAACGATGTGTTCCGATAGCGTTACTGTAGAGCCAGTTCTCGTTTCAAACCTGACGCTCCGTATATAATATCAGTTTGCGAAATGTTCCAACTACGTACAAGATGAAAAAAATATATGGAAAATGGATAACGCCGCTGGCGGGAGTAAATTAAAACAGAGTTATTTCATACATCCGACTAGAATAGTTGTACTTACTACGTAATTCTCTCAAATTAATATGCTAAACCCACAGGTACCACAACACCATCCACCATACATATAAGTACCATCTTTATTTAATAGCACTGACACTCTTAACAACAAAAGTTTCATAATTTTTTATATATCAAAGTAACTATATGGAAAATACATCAGTACCTCTGGGGGCTGTAATTGGAACGCGGAAAGAGCCGTGTCGCCCCGTTGTATTTTTTCTAAAACTAATGTTTTTTTGAGTGATTATGTATAAAAATGTGGTGGTATTTTATTCATAAAGTGCCGAATTATAAGCGCGAGTGTAGGAAAATGATATAATGTGGTGACTTCTCGTGTTGCCTCCTAAACTCCATCGAAGCTTATAGTGCAGTCACGATTACTTTGCTAAAGCATGACTGGATTTGACTGACATGGACTGGACTTAGACTGCTTTTTAACTTATGAAACTTAATAATATCAAAACACTTGACACTGGACAAAATGCGACGAAAAAAGTGAAATCAAAGAAAAAAGTGATGTCATTTTGACGTACATTTTGATATCAAAAACTTGTTAGTTATTTATATTAAATTTAATAACTTATTTTTAAGTTATTAATAAAGATAAAAGAAGTTTTAAAGATGTTAATGTTCAATTGGACCAGACTAAAGGTCGAACTAGAGTCTTAACTAATGACGATCTCGTGTGCCACGGAAAGTGGCAATACCGGTGTGGTCCAGACTTCAGCAAACAAGATGGCGTCGAAATCGATGGGCGCTGAGAACGCCCACGCTGTCCACGCCTGCACTGCATTAACCGCCCTGCAATTGCATCCGAGATGCACTGGACCGCGTTTCACATAAACATATTTTTTTTTGTTATTGACATAATAATATATAAATAAACATTTGTCCATTTTACCAGTGTATTTCGATATTTGAGGATATAAATCTTAATCAGTCGATCACATAAAACATTGGTATATTATATCTATCATCTGATCAAATTGAAACTTTTATATGCCTACATACTTATTTTATATTTACTCACAAGTTCAAAACATCTATCTGAATTAAACTACATAATGTATATACCCATTAGTTCTTCTAAAGTACAATTACTATTAAAGTACTAAATTAGTAATAAAGTTCTATGATACCCTGAAATAAAAAAACGACGAATAGACTGAATTCTCTGGAAATTTTCACGCGCGAATTGGTTTTTGGATAGAAACCCATACGACACCGACACGAATTAATCAGATCTCGTTATGAATCGAGAACTATTTACTAACGTCACTCTAATTAGTGTGCTTTTAATGGGGCCTTTCATCATTATCAGACTATCGAAGTCTACTGTTGGACAATACTGGACATAAGACGCTCCCAAGTCACGCCACTCAGTCTGATCTCCGACGTTTCGCTTCCATCCAACGCCAGCTGTCCTAATGGAGTCTATTTAATGAAAAAAATATTTGCCATCCCGAAATCGCAACATTTCCTTATCATGATCCAAATTCGTTGTCATATATTACCTAAATTCATAAAAAACTCCGAGCGTCACGTGAAACATTGAGATTCACACATTTCGGTGAATAAAGATCTTAACGATTTTTCACGCAAAAACCTATTTATTGGACCCCTTAGGCCGCGCCTTTGTCATGTCAACGAGAAAATCGAAGTCAGGTACGACGTTAGGGAGGCAAACGTCTCACCACAATTACTTTCAGAATACGGATGCAAATGGGACCGCCGCCGTAGTAGGCCCTAAAAAGTATACCGAATGTCGCCTGTTGCCGCGATAGCTTTATTTTTGCTGCCGTTACGAGAAATCTATTGCCTATAATAAAACTCCTATCCGTTACGAATTTAAAATCCAATTTATTAGACTCCGTAAGCAAACTGACGCATAGGCGAAACGCCCTTGCTGAAAACATCCGTTACTCTAATATTGCGCGTGATAACTTACGAAATTTATTTTCCTTGTGGCTTCTTCTGATATGTGTTAGATAATTCTCAATATAAACAATGTCTCTACGCTAAAAATACTAACTAAACTATCTTGTGACACAAACTTTTACACGGCTATCCATTTTATGATTGATTAAGAATAATACAAATAAATAATTCAGTTTAATAAATAAATACAATTCATTCATTTAAAAACGTTATTCTTCTATACAATACAGATATTTAGTTCTAAAATAAAACAAAACTAAGTAAAAGTTTGAACTAAAATATCTGTATTATCTAAAAGATAAAAAAAATACTTTTACCGAAAATATGTCTCACGATGCCGTGATTGCAATTCAATGTACCAGAGAGTATCAGCGAAAGCTTGGCGTGCTGAGGTCGGAAGCGTGTATTCCCACTAGTATATGTAAGTATAAATGTGTTTGTTGACAGATATGGCGCCGGGTATGATTTAGCAGCACGCCGAAAGAATGCGACGAGGGAATCTACAGCTACGCTCAAGGCATGGCTTAACGAGCATAAGAAGAACCCATATCCAACAAAAGGGGAGAAGATTATGCTTGCGATCATCACAAAAATGACACTGACACAGGTCTCGACTTGGTTCGCGAATGCGCGACGTCGGCTCAAGAAGGAGAACAAAATGACGTGGGAGCCTAAAAACAAAACCGACGATGACGACGATACTATGCTCTCCGATGAGGAGAAAGACAAAGACGAACAAGACGACAAAATGAAAGGACACAAAGGTTGGTTGAGTTTTTTACCATCGCACATCCGAAAGTCAACCGTTTCCCAAAATCATTCACTGAGAAATAAAACCTTGACTCTCGGTTGTCGATAATTGTGACGCTTCTAGTAATAACGTATTGTCCTTGCGATGCGAAATTTGAACGTTGTTTAATGTTAATGTGTATTAATGAACGCCATTGCGAACGCCGATATTGTGTATTCGTTTATTAACGTTTCAGTTACATGTACGAATTGCTGTAAACCATTTGAAATTGCATTAATTTTGTTGGTGTGTAAATCGTGAAGTGGTGTGGCGTAAAGCGGCCGACGCGAGGGCCTGGGGTGTCCGGGAACGGGTGAGGCGGCGCGGTGCGCGGCGCTCCCTGGGCGGGCGGGGAGCGGAGAGCAGGTCTCAGGCGTGTAACTGTGCGTAACCGCTTCTCGCTCCCGGATTTCCTATTCGTAGTAAAGTGGGCGGCGCCCGGGCCAAATTTCATATAACGCGTCTTCCGTTCGCCGGCACAGCGCGGGCCGTAGCTCGGAGGTCGCGTTCGTCGTGTCTGACGATCTGCCCTACTTCATGTTCTTGCCAAAGGATTTGTCGAGTTCGTGGATCGTTTCTTTTATGAGGATATTCCGTCGGAACGTAAGTAAGTACGGTTTCGGGGATTTATAATGTGTTCCAATTGAATGTGGAACCTTTTTTCCGGTGCGGTCTTTGTCATCGTTATTTATTTGTTGCGGCCGAGCATTTTCAGTGGTACATCGCAACACGATTTTCATTAAAATGAATGAATAAGTTTCCACTTATAAGTGGGTGTCGGGTTCGCGGGAATGCATTTTATATGTTAATGGACGCGACGGACGCTATAAGTGCAATAATAAAATACAGACGCGTATTAGGCGCGGAACGTGAGAGTGTCGAGTGGCAGTGCGAGTGTTAGTCGCGCTTGTCAACAACATAAAGTATAAGTAGTCATTGTTGTCGAGATGGTGTGGGACACGAGTGTTTTCATTGCAAAGTTCACGGTGCTAATGGAAGGCGGCGGCGAGGGCGTCACGGGTGACGCGCGGCATACGCTTGCCTAATGAACCTCCCTTTTGTTGGGAAGAAGTGTACTTAATTCGTGGTTTGTGGCAGCCGGCCGCCGCCGCTCGCAGCGCCACTCAGCCCGCGGATCCTTGTTATTAATACTGTTAAGATCTCTCGAATACGAGAGCGCACTTCCACAGGGCTCACGTGTGCACTAACGACTAAAAGTAATGGAGTGGATCACTTCAACATGTTTCTTTGTTGCTTACTTTCAAATTACATCATGTTAATGGAAACAAATTGACATAGTCACTAATTAATTTTGATCTACAATTAAACAAATTTGATAAAACTATTTTTTTACTTTGCTCACATCCATTTTAGAAAATAACTAATGATATTGAAACGATGGTATTTATTTTCTTGAATTAGCTACGAAAATTCTTGATCGAGTCGCCTTTCAAACACAAAATAAGCTGAATCAAAATCGATTCAAATGTTTCTAGGCTACGATGCCAGTATTGAACACACATACCTATGTATATACGTAGATAGACATAATATACAAATACTAAACTTATAAAACTTCTGTGTAAATGTACATACAAATACATTTTTGTAGAATAAAAAAAATAATTAATTAAAATACTAAGTCATACCAAACATTCACCACCCCTCCATTACATATTTAATACCAAAAATAAAATTAATTACGAAAAAAAAATACAATCGGTCACGACAAAATTTTATGTTCTGCACAAGGTTGAAAAAAAAATACATAATTTCTGCTCCAATTCTGGTCAACGTACGTTTTCAATGAACAGTGTAGTGAAAGGAAACCTAGACTGAAATAGAATAAATTTCCTCTGGCACCTCTTTCCTCCCCTTTTTACCTTGACAGCTCTCTCCACGGCTTCAAAAGTCGTGAAACATTGTGCGCGGGATTACGAACACGTGCCCCGCGGCTACTTCCATGCCAGACAAATACAAGGGAGTATCATAATATAAGTATATGAATAACTTTATTATCAGTTTCTATTTTTCGATCAACTCTTTTCGAACGTTCAACCTTAACTCAGACATGATTAGGTTTGAATCTGATTATTCTTTTTTACGATGGTAAATTCAGTTTTTCAATATCTTCAGAAATTTTCTTGAATAAGTGCAATTACATTTAAAACATTTTGATATTCTATTTAGTTTTGAAACCGTCAAAAGTTAAAATTTTATTTACCAGTAAGTATATTATTTACTTACGAAGATCCATTTCTCGATTTAACCTAGGTGAGTTGCCATCGTCGACCAATCTATCTCTTAGCATTTTGGCTACAATTAATGAGCTTTGTTCAAATACTCACCCAGCCCATTATGCAAATATTCACTTTCTTAAAAGAATAACCACGAGTATTGAATCGTTACATTTCAAAATTTTTCAAATATGACCTAATCTAATTGAGTGCAATAATCCTAAAAGACTCAATGTTTTTACTATTTTAGTTCAGTCTAAGTTATTTAGTTCAGTTTAAGTCTAATCTGTCAATTTTACACACAATTTTCTCTAAAAAGATGTATTCTACTCAATTCTTATTCCTTACTAAAAACTCTCTAATAATGTCACTAAAATACGATATTTTCTTGATAATACCAAAGTTACAAGGCGAAACCTTGTAACACTAATTAGCAAATAAATTCACAAGTAACATTTCTCACTAGCGATACATAACCATTATTTAACTAAAACGTCAATGTAAGCGACGTGTAATATATCATTTTAAGTTACGGCAAACAAAGCCAATACAAAAGCTTTCACACGCGATCCCTAGACCAAAGTCGGCAAACAAACATCCAGAACTATCCCGCGCTAAGCCACTCATGAATAAAAGCTTCATTTTCTGACCCCACCAATAAATGTTAATTTTTGTCGTGAGCGTACGCATCGCAAACATAATATTAATCCGGAGCGTTAATGGAAAACGAGTAGACGATATACAAACAAGAGAGCAGCGTGTGAGAGGAGGGCTAGAGCACTTCTGCCGCGAAGCTATAAATTGCACTGACCTCGGCCGTAAAGTGCAGGTCGGCAGTGAGTGCGACCGCTGCGCTGTGGGGTGCTAGGGACGCGATGTAACACAGATACCATCCAGCCAACGTACCTCCTCGAACATCAATCAATCAATACATTTATTCCCAATTACACAGTACACTTGGACAGTAAAAATAAACAGATTTATCTAAATAACGAGTAATTATATTCATTTTTATAAGCGTGTTGCAGTTAGGTTTACTGTTCTTCAATCAAGCATTAATTTATTCTGAAAAGATTGCATTATTTTACTATAATAATACTTACATACAAGCTTTTTTTTATATAATAATTTGAAATACATATTAAAAAAAAGCACGAATTAAAAAAATTTGCTTTACCTACGTGTGTTTAATTATATCGAATATTCTGGATATAGTTTCGGCCACATAAGGTGGCTTTCTTCAAGGAAATAAAGCAGAATGCAATGAGCGTGCGGCCTCGTCGTCTTGTGCGCGAAGCAACAAGACGCCGCACGCACGTTGTACTCCTTAAAAAAGTTTACCGACTTCGGTAATCAAATACCAAATTTCAACTCAATTATAACTGTGGAAGATGCATCACAAATGTATACATTAAATAGAAAAGAGCTGATATTTTTTGACGAATAAACATATTCTCCCGAGTTATGGATGGATGAATCACCTTCAAAAAAACCATTAAAATTAATTTAAAAAAATTGCATTCATACATTAAAAAAAAACTTTTTAACAAAAATAAAAGTAAATTAATATCGGTTTAGCTGTTTCGTAGCTACGATGCCACACACATACATGCCCAAACACACACATACACACGTTAAATTTATAACACCCTTCTGTTTGCGCCGGGAGTTAAAAACTTAAAACTATAAATCACAAACGTGTTAAGTCATTAAGATAGACGTCAGTGAAAACAATGTAATTAGACAGATTTTGAAGGATTTAGTTAAGTTAGACAACTCTGAACTTGTATGTATACAATGTTGCAGTCTAATGGCAATGAAAAAAGTAGCAACACTTTAGTAAAATGTTTAAAATAATATTCAAGCTACATTTACAAAGCAAAAATTATGATGGATATATCACTACGGCAACAGATAAGTTACACGACGATTTTTTTTTAATATAATATAAATGTTTATTTCATTTATTTCTCAAAGGGAACATCACATTCACTTATTGGTATACAAAAACAATGACATAAAGCAAAACCATAAGTTATGAGTTCTAGCTGATTTTTTTTAATGTTTGTGCTACTTTTATTATTATTTGAAGACGAAGTTACAAATTTTTTGAAAAGTTACAAACTTTTTGAAAAGTTACAAAGTTTTTGACGATTCCTTTATAGGAACACTGATAATGTTTAATTAAATTTAATTTGTATTTTTTTTTTTCTTTTTGGGCAATAAAGATTATTCTATTCTATTCGAACTAGGTTGGAATATAATTTCTACCAAACCAGAAAATAGCATTCGTGATAATTGATCACGTGATGCTTTGTTAATTAAACATTTCAATTTTATTGATAAACTCGCTTATGTTTCCAATCTTTACTCAAAATATGTTTATTTATACTCTGTGTTAAATTCCGTGAAATAAAAGACTTTTTACTACCAAAAATTTTATGCGATTGACCTCGATGTCACGTGTTGGTATGCTAGAAAGGCTGTTACTTTTTATTGTTCTCAACAATAAATTGGCCATACGTTTCTTTTAAAACCCGACAGGTGTACCGAGTCCGTTCGTTAATGTTAACAATGAATTTCACTTTTAGTTTTAATAAGAAGTATAGGTACCTACACGTATTATAAAAAAAATCACAATAAATTAAAAAGTTTATTGCAATGTTATTCCATTCCCATTCATTTACAATAAAATTTGTAAGTTATGTGACATACGAACCAAATCTGCAATAGAATGTAAAATAATAGTCTTTAAATATTTGCAAACACTAACACATTTATAAACAGAAAATATACTTAAAATAATTTGTAATTAGCTCTGAGCGCAGATGCACATACACACACATATACACCCACGCGCGCGCGCGCGCACACACACACACACACACACACACACACACACATCCACACAGAGAGAGACACATGCGCGCACACGCATATACATTGAGGTCCTCACCTAGTGCCAGGGACTACAAGCAACAATGAAATATGTATGTAACACACTTTATGCAATAAATTATTTTATTTTTGTACATCATATGTACAAAAACAAAATAATTTTTGTACATCTTTGTAAATTACGTGACAGAAAAATTATGGCGACGCTTTTCTGTTGTTTTTAAATTCTACGAGAATTGTAATTACTGAAATCCGATTGTATGGCCATGTTGAAGGGAGGGAGCCATTCGGCCTGCGTGTTCAACCCATTTCGAGAAGAGACAAACGTCCATCGAACCATATCAATCGTTTGCCTTGTGATCGCCTACCCTGAGATAAATCTCAAGTTTGTATATCCGGGGAAACAACCCAACTAAGATTCACCCAATAAATATTTATGGCCACATTTCCTTTACAAGCCTTGAATTACGTCAGTGATATTAACGAGCGCAAAGTATTCTTTCAATTAATTGAGTTCTTCTCCTTATTGGGTTAAAAAATTATCAAATATTTGTAATACAAGAACAAACAAAAATAAAATAATAATTATTCATAAATATTGACCTGCAACGAAAGATTGCCTTCACTTAATATCAAAACATCAAAAACAAACAAGGCTTAACAAATACTTTCGTATTGCTAAAAATATGAACAGAATGATAAAACCACTTCACCACCCCGATTTCAAAAGAAATTAACTCAACGGACTCCAGAAACATATTTCCAACATAAAACATAACAAAATTATCCAATTTTAGCTTATCGCCTACCGTTGTGGGCGTTTATTAGATTAATACAATGAAAATTAAAACAATTTGCCGGATAAATATCTTCGCGCGGAGTATCAGTGGCGTCCCTATTTATCCGTACTGAAGGGCAACGCGGATAACCCCTCTTAAAAGCTAGGAGCAGTCAGCATTAAATGGAATAAAGCGAATGAAGTCGAGCGGCCGACCCCTCCCCTTCCCTCAGCCTCCGTGAGCCTCTCTCGGGCCTCTGAATTTCATTAGTAACCACCCCCGCCCTTAGAAAGCCACTTTACAACAGAAAATGGCATTATGATAATACTTAGCACATTGTAAAATACGCTGAATAAATATTTTTCTGTAATTGTGTAATATTTCTTTGGATTTAGGGTGTTCATAATTAAAGTAAATTTTCTATTTCAAAATAAAAAATCATTTTAATTTAATATACGTCGTCCAGTGCTCACTGAGGCTAGGTTGCGTTACATGCGTTTATAACTATCATTTCCACAGATTAGGTATAGGTCTAGGTATAGGCTATATCTATAGCTATGTATAGGTATTCTAAATACTTACTCGAACCTAGGTAGATGAACATCATGCTTAATACCAGGGAGCGAGGTAGAACGAGGAGCAGTGCGAGCATGGTGTGGTGTGCGGCGGAGCGGTGTGACGCCGCGTGCCACTTTGGAAAATGTGAAATAAATGCTCGGCTTAAACACGAAAGGGATCGTCGGGCATCGCGCCCGCGGCGGGGGGGTCTCGCCCCAAAGTGGTATTTTCACTTCGCTAATCGGATAACCACTTAACGAATGGGTCACTGCACGCCAAACGTATTTTCACACGACTTTTCTGGGGGTGAACTCGGAGATTTCGTATCTTACGAGCCAAAACTTACGTCGCACCCGTGACGCCCGCGTTCGCCACGCCTGATTCGCGACCTATCGATTTTATCCGTACCACATTTAAACCCCTGATTATATTGTCGCGCTAGCTGCTCTGACTAATCTCGAGAGCAACTATGCGCGCACACGCGCTCGTCGCCCAGCGGACATAAAATATGATCGATGAATATGATTATCTTTACAGATGAGGAGCGGAAGGGTGACGATATGCTGCAAGGTATGCACCACCAGATGCTCGGGTACGGCATAAAAGAGGAATCAAAGCGGGGCGCTGGCGAGTGCGGCGTACCGATCCCGGCGTCTAAGCCGAAGATCTGGTCATTGGCGGACACAGCCGCGTGCAAGACTCCGCCGCCGGCCGCACAGCCGTGGCCGCACTCGCAGCATGCTTACGGCAGCGGCGGCCCGGAGCGCGCGCCTGCGCCCGATGGCGCCGCCAATGGGTTTGCGCTGCCGGCAACGGCTGCGGCTAGCCCGGCAAGCGGCGCGTATGGTCGCTACGGTGGATTCCCGGGCGGACAGTACGGCGCGCAGCACCCATGCGTGCACCCGGCCTCGTTCCCCGACGTGCAGACAGACACGCCGCCACAGACGCCGCCTAACATGAAGGTGCCGAGTGTAGCCAACCCGCTGGGCAGCGGTGGCGGCGGCGCGTACTGCTTCCCCCGGCACCAGCACTCGCCTCACCGCGACAACTACCACAGCCACCATCACGCCGGAGCCGCCAATAACCACCAACCCAACCAACCGCACCATAACGACGGATCTGCCGCCTTCAAACCCTTCTATAAAAGGTTATTTATATTTTTATTTACCAATTTTACCACCTATTAATGACAATGGATCAAAGTACGATGTATCAACGTAACTGTGTTTTGCGTTAAAAGTGCCAAGTTTGCTGCTGCCTTTTCTATAACCCTTATTGACTATAAAGGGTTAATTAAATATTCTAATATTTCCCCCCTCTGTTTCGTGACTTTTTACAAGCTTATCTTGCACCTACAAATTAAACACAAAGTTCAACTTATTAAAAAGAAAATTGCCACGTTCAACGATTTGCTCCTGGATGTTTGACACAATTTATATTGGTTGAATTTTGATTAAACATGTGTAATCTTCATTCAAATCAGTATTTTATTAGTTCTTTAAATATCACAAATAAATATTCAAAACTAAACATAGTCAAAGATTCACACGTTACAATTAATGGCATCTACTTTTTTTATCTTTTAAAAACTAACACTTTGTAAAAAAGCTCAAATACATATTTACCCACTGTCCAGAGATCTTCTGCAAACTCACCAGCCGCGTCAACCTTAATCTGCATTTTAGGAAGATTTGACGGCGCCAAAGTATTACATTGAGAGCGGGATTTTGGCAACCCCACGTCGTCGTCAAGCATCGTGCACTGTAGAAACAGTACATGACAATGTGGCAGACAGTAGATGTGATAGATAAATAAAAGTGGTAGCAACCTCATCCTATTTTAAAGGTTCTCATCCAAGTCTTGTAATCAGATTTTTTTTATGATTAAAAATAGACTTGCATTTGACCGTCAACTCGCCTGATGTTAAGCGAAGATGCGGTATAAGATGGAGCGCGCTTGCCTAGAGACGACTTAAGGCATCCAGATTGTATTTATCAGGGATCACCCACTCAGGCAGCAAATTCCTTGATTAACAATAAAGGTAGAATTGAATTGTTCAGTTTGAGTTTCTGGAATATCTACCATGAAGCGGTGCCACTTCTAGTGCCTTCAAATCTGAAGTGAGTGAACTTGCAAGTTCTAGAAAGTCCTTCATACAAAGTGTTCCAATTGCGACTTTTATAGTTACGATTTTTGTCGGAAAAGCAACAACTACGTCACTATTTTTGTAGAAGTCAGTAAACTGTGTTATTCAAAAAAAAAATTGCAAATTATGCATGTTCGTTCATTCGTTATTCCATTTTTGCTAACAATCAAAATATCTTCATTTGGTTTTCAAATAAACCTAACTACATTGTGGTTAATATTATACGACAAAGTATGGAGATTGTACCAGTAAGTATTGTAGAGTGAAAATTCCATAAACCGAGTTGCGGTTTAGCTGCAGACCTTCTCGCCGGGGTGTCATGTCGGTAATTGAAAACAATGGAGTCGCTCGAAGCGGAAGGGCGACGCGACTCGAGGGCGGCCAGATTGCAATCTTACTTCATTTGTCATTGTCAGACGACGCGATCCGTGTGTCTACATACATCTACCTTGTCCAAATTAGCTTTATTCCCTTGCATTTTTACAGTAAATCACAATACTGATGATGTATTCAAAACGCACACAACAATTCCTTCAAATAGTATCTACATGGTTGTTAGAGTTTGTTCTAAATGTTCTCAGATTTTAAAACATGTGTGGGTATAATCTACTCATTTAACTTATCGCGATGAATTATTAGGGCTTAGCTGATTAATTATGTCTAGTATGTGAGAGCGTGTGAAGATCATTTTAGTTATTTCGGAGCGGGTATTCTTCTAAGACCCATCCACACTTTTCCAAGAAGAAGCAGTGGCATTCGCGATCCAACTCTCATTACAATAAATCGAAACCCTGACTTCGCCGCACAGGATGGCATCGCCAAGAATTTTGTTTTAGCCAAACGCTCACAAATTCACATCTATAAACCTTTTGTATTATTTTTGTTTTCACGCCTTTTTGTCCCTCGAATTCTTTGACGCAAAAATAACTCCTAACCGCGGCATTCCTTTTAAAGTAACCCAAAAAGGGTAGATTTAAATCGTCAGTTTTTGTATTCGACTTAAATAACATGCCAGGATGTTTTAACTCGTTATTTTTCAACATAATATCGCTACCAAAATCGCGGGTGTAGTAAATATAGGAGTTTTTAACTGAATGACGCTCGTAATGTATCGTCAACACGAAAAAAGATAATGAGTTATTATGTGTAGAATGCTGTCCACTAATAAAAAAATAGTCCCCTATAGGTTTATCTTGCCGGACGTAATTCTAAAGCTCGTAAATTCAAAGGGACGAATTTAAATAAAACAGACGGCAATTATTTCAGTGTAAATGTAAAATGTGGAGGATAATAATGTATTGTCATAGAGGCGTCAAGGGCTCGAGGCGCGGGGGGGTGGAGTTCCCGAACAGGACGATAGCGCCGCGGCCGCTTCTGCGTGGGCGCGGAGTCTCAATGGATCCTCTTCATTCACAACACTACCTACCTCCACATTAAAAGCTGCTTTCCTTTTTTTCGACGACCCTAATCTTACCTCTTATCTTCGATCCTGACTCGGGTCCTCTGTTTCATTCAGGCCCAGGTCGCTTGGATAACCTGTTTGGCTTCTTTTTTCATTGACGCGCTACACACTTTAGATGACCGCGGCCGAGGTCGAATTTTTATTTCTTTCACATTTTGGTTTTCCGGTCCGGCCGATTCGTTAATAAATTCTCAGATAATGAGACTGAACGTTTCGTCACCTCATCTCGATTGGTTTATATTTTTTTTACTTTTTCGGTTTATATGTGTGAACGCGGCGGCGGGCGATCCAGCGATAGAATCAGAACAGCTATCGGATGGGACTTATTTTTTCTTAATTCAAATACCGCTATTCTTTTTGTGATGCTTTTTTAATGTTCAGAATTGAAATGATACATTATTACCCTTAATAGCGTAGCTCACCAGTACCCAGTAAAATTAAAAAGGGTTTTTAATAGCACGTGCTTTTACTGCCCATTGTTTAGGTAAAGACGAAACTAATTAATTTGTTTTTTTTTTTAATGGTTGACAGGCTAGTTTTTTGACCACAGCTCAACTGATGTTAAGTGACGGTGTGGTCGAAGATGGTAAAGCACACCTAGCCTGGAATGGAACTGGCTCTCAAGTGAGGCTGCCGGAACACACCGTTAGATGCTTGGCGGCAGATTTTCAACTTGAGGGTGGTAGCTAGCCAGCCGAGTACTAGAAAGTACCCTACCACCTGCAAACTATATACATATACTACACTACTATATACTAATATTTCAGAGATTACCATTAAGAAACATAATATATTTTGTACATTTGGGACAGAATAGCCTTATGACTATTCAGGTTTCTGGACTCAAATGTGAGAATTTAAATTTTGAAGAAACTTGTAGTACCATCATGCTAAGTTGATATCGATCGTCAAACTTTTAACATTATCAAAACGTACATATTTATTCATTTAGTTTAGATTCAAGTTAATGATAACTTCACATCGTTAATTTATTATTATTTTGCCCATACCGCGCCAGTCTGGTAGTCTCACTGTGTGAGTGGGTCTTTGCCTAACAGGATCCCAAATATTGGCGCGCTTCCTTTTCATCTATCTAATGTATCAAATTTTGCTTGTTCCAGGTAAAGCACGGGAAACCTGGGTCGCTGTCCCGCTTATCGACAACTAAGGACTATCTAACTTTTCAGTGGCACAGTGTTTCTTAATTTAGATAAGATCAACGCAAATAAGTAGAAAAAAAAATAGGATTTTGGCTGACTATACATATTAATAGGTCAAAATAAACTTGTATACCATTTAATTTCATAAACATATACATTTGATTTGGATATCGCATAATGTTAATTCTGAAATAAAATGCACTGTTAAAATTTACGATTGTATGAAAGTGTTAGGACCTACTTCGCGTAGTTCGTCGTATATCGACAAGTCTTTTTTAGTACATATTTAATCAAACGAAACGAAGTATGGAATCGACGTTGCTCAGTATTTTTATAGATTTAAGAAAAATATTTGATTCAATTTATTTACAAATCACGAAGATCGTTCTTAATTGTATAATTGAAAAACCTATATTGGTTCTGTAGGATACTGTAATTATAAAAACCGAAAAATATGACATTAATGTATGTATGTTAGGTAAGAAATCTTGGTATTTCTTGTTTATTAAGTTCTTCCAATATAATACTATTTTGACTTCTGTTCCTTGACGTTAGAAATTGTTATTGTTAGTGCAGGACGTGCCGCTGCCAGACTTCTTATAAGCTTCGAAACCTTCGATCGTTTCATCAAAGCACAGTAGCGTGACTGAGAAACGAGTGACATCAAAGATATTTTAAATAATGGATTTTGGATTTAGTACATACAAAGGATTTTATTGATAAATATTGCTTAGAATCGACCTATACTTAAAGTATCCCGTCTTATTTCAACGCGTGACATTTCACGTCAGCGAGAAGTTTACCGAGCTTTTTAAACATTGATTAACTTTAAACAAGTTTTATAAGTAAGACTCATTGGGAAATTTATCCTGAGTTTGCGTGTAAATATTGCTCGCATTTTTGTAATTTTAATACATTGAACGTATTTCAATATTTACTACTAGGTATAACCCGGTGCGTTACTGCCGCAAAAAAAAAGTATTGTACTATGCCTTTACGTTTTCCCTTTACCCTTACGTTAAACCTTCGAGCAGTGTACAAGTGCAAGCAATAAGTTGACCTAGTTTCAGCGTAATGAACGGTACGGCAGCGCATACAAACGTTCATATTTAAATACATATTAGATAGATAACCGTACGTTTGGTTTGAACAGTTTTCAGCGCTGACCCGAAACCCATTATTTCAAGGCCTTTCGTCACTTCCACGATTGTTTCCCTCGATATTTTAAGATGTTCAACAACGAAGTGTGATTTATCGTAAAGAGTCTGTTGTTCCGGCTCGTAATACAGATAATGTTAACGAAATTTTGATTATGAAATCTATTAATTTAGCGAGAGAAATAAAAATATATTTTTTATTTTAATTAGTTAATACGCAGACATGCAAACACGAGGGAGAGGTAGTTGAGGTTGGTTACACTTCCTTAAGGAGTCACTCAGAAAGTCAGTTCTTACGACTCTCTATTACCTATCTATTGTTTAGTTATGTTAAAATCTAAAGTCGATAAGGCATCGATTTGGTTATTGTTGTGTTGTTGTCTCTGTACATAAAATGTTTTGTAGATTTTCTATTTTAGTTTCATATATAAAGTGTACAAAGTATTTAATATGGTTTCGCTATATTCGATGTTGCAGACACATTGAAACTTATAAATATTGTTTAAAAGTATTATTAGTATACCTGTACATAAATATATTCTGAATATTTTTATTTTTATTAAGGGTGCAAATACTTTTGAGGATTTAAGTCGCATTTAATTTTAGTAAATCGAAGCACATTATACACATTATTTATTTTTAATTTTTTTAAATTGAAATTTATCTATTAATTATATAAATACAGTTAGTAATCATTTGTTTATAAACAACTTTTTTAATAGCTGTAACTACTCATAATTCTAATATCACTCGAGATGTCCGTACATTTTGTATTTCTCATGTACTTATGGGAATAAATATCCCGCGACACTCGTCACCGAAACTTTGTGCAAGCTCAAGCGATACTCTCATGCATTTCGAACACACTTTTGTCTACACTACTCCATTTCCACTAATAGATACAAATCTATTTTACCCAGCTCCTTGAATACCATACAAGATGACTTAAATTCGTGTTACGTCACTAATAATGCGAAATCGGGCGACTTCGACCTCCATAAAAACGTCATGGACGATCTGTACTCTATTGTATACACGCCTTACGTGATTAACTATCTATGTACTTCTATCTGTAAATGTTGTAGGTATATTACTATTTATTTCACTCTGAACTTTGTATTAAATAAACTAAGAAACCATAAATAACTAAAGGCTTGTTATACAACGCAATACAAGTATTGCATTTCGCATCGGACCTCGGTTTAGCTACTTTTATTAACTTTGATGTAAAATATATGTTACTGCAATGCAATCTCACAGTTATACAGTAAAATCTTTAGTATCATTGTGGCTATTCACTTCATTATTTATTTATTAAATAAAGTCTTAGAGAAAATTAGCAAAATCCACAATCTAGTTTAACCAAAAGTGCTTTAGTAAAAGTTTATTTAAACTGAATGTCACATCTACGCGCACTCAATATTTATTGCTGTAATCAACAAATCCGACAGTTATTAGATAAATGGCTAAATTTATGAATAAACAAATGTACATACCTTTGATATATATTATCTAAACGTTCGAGTATATTTTCTAATTCAGTTGCGTTAACTTGTCAATTTCTTCTAAGTACCCAATGTTTACAGGCTTCAAATACTTAAAAATAAATACCCTTTCTGTCTTACTTGAAATTCAATTCGAATAAACATCGATAACTTGTAAATAATGACTTGTGAGTAATCTAATAAATATAAGGACAATTTTTTCTGCTACAATTATAACATTCGCTGTGTTTAGTAAAATACGAATTTAAATGATCGAACATTAGCATACCTATCTGTGTCTGTAGTATAAATAAAGATAAATTTATGTTAGATCTCTTTTCTTCACAACATACATAGGTACTTACCACTACTACAGCGGAGGCTCCGAGTAACAAATTATGTCATACATTTTACAATGTGACCAAATCAAATACATTCGCTTAAAATTAAATGTTCTATATAGATATTTATAGAATATATATTATAATAAATAACGATTAATTATTATTATGAGTAAAATTATGTAACGATTGTAATTAAATCTTTATTTCAACGAATACGGTTTTATTTCATTACATTAACACGACACTTGTTCCTAAAAATGCAGGCAAAGCTAGATTAGCTAAAAATGTCACAAACTGCAATGAATTAACTGCGATATTTTAGTTAGTTTAGTTAACTAAATCCTCCGAAATCTAAACTACATAATTATACATAAGTATATATGTATTTAGTTTTGAGGATTTTGTATTTGTTATTTTTTGTATTTGTAATGTGGCATCGTTTGTATGTCAGCATGTTATTTAACCTTTTCAGCAATAAATTGTACAACAATAAAAAGAACGTACCTAATTTTAACGGCTTTTCAAGGTAAGCCTGCATGCTTTATCTTAGGCTACATCGTCGAGTTACTAAACGGCGAGTTGATGGTCAACGCGGACTTAACACTGATAAAAAAAAACGGTTTTGGTCTATCATTGTATTATTATTTTCGGTTTAGTTCGTTTTTACATTGGCTTAAACTACACTTGAAATCTTGTACGGAGTTATGCGGAACGGAAATATCATATTATCATATAATATAAAATAAATAATGTTGCACACATTATAACCGTTTTTTCGTGTTTAATACATTCTATAATTCTGTATTTAAAATAATTATAACATATTAGTGTGCATTGGCCGAGCGCAGACAAGCGAATGACCCCTCGGCTATGGAGTGCTCCTTTTTATAGGCGATGATGTGTGTGCGCTGACATCGTGTCTCACCCGTTGCACGTGCTGCTTTCAAATGTCAATGTCTGAATTATTGGCTGACGTCACTATAATAAGTAGGTATATAGACAGAGCTGGTTTTCGTGATTTTTCTACAAAAATGTCAACAATTGAATCGAACGAGTTTAAAACACTTGCCTCATAAATATATATTTTAACGTCTTTGATTTCTTTTTCTGATAGGTAAGTATAGGTAGTCAAAAAATTAAACCAAATTTGGTTAAAAACAACTAAGTAATACCAAGTCTTTAAATGAGGCTATAAACTCTTAAATTGTAAAAAAAAATCGAGTTAACTAAATGGTTCAGACTCTCGTCGAAGTGTACAATCAAAATGGGGAGAGTCGATAATGAGCCGGCAAAAGCCGTCGGTTACCCAACTAGGGTTCCTCCCTTTACCTTCTAACTCTTAAACAATGCTTAAGGGCTAATAAAATAACACTCTTTTCAACTTTTTAAGAGGCATTTCATTCCCGGATTTTAATCTAGTGGAATAAGAAAGAAAGATTAAATATAATTATATTCTTGATAAAATGATTTATTATTTGCTTTTGCTACTTCTATAAAATGAATAACATTTTATGAATGACAGTGAAGTTACTAGTCATATTCAATTATATAATAATTATGTATGTCGCAAATAATTTTAATGCTGTCAAAATAAAAATAACACTTTAAGTCAATATAAAAAGAAATTATTTAAATCAACTGTTGCTGAGAAATACAACCAAAATCTTTTTTTTTTTCATTCGAGGCGAAGGATGCTCTAACGTCTCGCATAGCATTATGCGTTTAATTTCTGACAGCTGTCAGTATTGGAACTAGCCCAATTGAAGTACCTACCCCGTGTCGAAGTTTCAATCTATCCAGTATCAGAGCAAAGGCTGTGAGCCGTTGACTACCAACTCACCTTATGGTAAGCTATTATGTAGTAAAAGATGAAGCACGCAGACTTAAGAAAAACCTATTAACTATTAACCTTGAAAACATCCAGATAATATAAATCAGGACACAAGGAATCTGGCAGCGTGTTCCATTCCTTAGCCGTACGGATGAGAAATGTTGGGCCAAAACGCTTGATACGTCTACTTATCCTGTAGTAAAAAGGGGATGGATTTTTATAGAAAATTGATGGACTTGTTATAATATTAAAATTTAAGGCTTCAAAGTTTTTTTGCTTCACCACCAATAAGTTGGACAGCACGCTGTTCTACCGAATCAAGAACTTTAAATTGGTAACAGGCAGAACCATCCCAAAGGTGGTAGCAGTATTCCACACATGATCAGAATCCTTACTTTAATCTAGGCAAAATAAAATATAGTTCTTGGAGATGACAGTCAACTACCAGGACAGATATGAGATGGATATGACGTAAAAAGTAAACAATTCAAATCCTTTATGCAGTAAGTATCAGTAAGTTAGTACAAACACTTGGTGGTCGATCTCTTTTGCAGGAGGCTGTCTAGGTAGGTACCACCGCAGTAAACATTACTGTGTTCAGATTTGAAGAGTAATGCAGCTAGCGAAATACAGGGCTGTTGAGACTAACCATCTAATGCATCACAGTAATGAGCGGCAAAGCAGCGATGCCCTGGGCTTCGTTTTGTTTCTCAAAGTTCTGTGTATCGTTGCAATAGTCATGGTTAGGAATTATCTCTTACCATCAGAATAGTGTATCGACCGTCTCATTACTTTTACCTACATTAAAAAAAATGCCTGTAAAGTTGTTTCAGTCTCTAAGACTTTACGAAGAACATCTCTTTCTCCGTCTCTGTTTTATCGAAGCCCTCAGAATTATTAGTTTTACGTTTTATTCGCATAATGAGCACCATATTATGTAAAGTTAACAACAAAACGATTAGTATCTAGAAATATATACAACGTAAAACCAATTTGTTACTTCCAATTTGCTGTTGCTTTTCCAAATTTAAAGTTACAAAGAGAATGTTACCGATCAACCTTTCAATTTGCTCAACTTCATATTTTTCCGAGACATTTTTATATCACATTTTGATTCTTGAGTGTCTACAAATAAGCCGTACGATCTTGATATGGATCGTAAACTGTACTACTCATTTGGCGACAAACAAAACCGATCGATTGGTTTAGTTAATCAAATCCGTTACTATAGCAATTGAATCTGTAATAAAACCGCCATTGGTCATAAAACGGTCATAAACATTGACAACACAAATAGCAGCTAATAATGTACGGAACCAATCAGGCCGCGGCCGTGCGACACCAATAATATTTTATACGCACCTTTATACGGAGATCGGAGAGCATTGCAGATGATTGCGGCAATAAAAATGTTTGCGGAAGGCACTGATTTTAATTAATTGGCTTTCAGCTCGAATTAAAGTACAATACATGTTCTGGAACGGTGGGTTAATGCAGCGTTGTTTCTTTTTTATATACCTACACTTTGTGAGAGGCGCATCCATGGCACACCTGCCAGGACTTGCAGTAAATAGTTTGTAAGTTATTACCTTCAAGTGCGGTTCTAGGCCCCCAAGGAAGTTGGTTGGAAACTTGGATTAGCGCTACCTAGTTACCACCGCAAGGCGCAAGATGGCATGCCTCGTCGCGATTTTGTTTAGTTAATAGTTCTGATATTGATCGAGTCACTGCTAAGAGCATCATATTTTCGAAAGAAACACTCAGATGAGATAGATTATGTAATGCTTCAAGGCTAATAGATGTACATAGAAAGAACGGTTCTCGTAGGTACTTTCAATGAGATTGCACTTTAAACTTACTTCATTTGAATTAATTCATTCACAGTGATAGCTTTAAACATAATATGTATTGAGCTACAGAAACTTTTATTAGCTAACTAATATACCTATACTTATAAAATGTGTATCATAATGTAAGTTTATTAGTCACCACGCTACGAGATTTCCTGTTCTCTGTAAGGATAGTTGTAAGTTAAGCTTAATATATATATTACAAACATTTTTGATTTTAGCAGTTTTTTTATTTACATTACAGCAGATTTAGCAGTCTCGTTCTATAGGTGTAAAATCACTTCTCTTTCTAGCGATGGGTCTAGGACGACCTTTGAATAGGTACCTACCTGAATGCGCATAGAATTAAGTAAATATTTTTGTTACTTGTACAAATTAATTTGTGCATTATTTTGTATTTAGTTGTTATTTGAATTTTTTTGTAGCTTGTTAATTAAGAAAGTCATATTTATGAGGAGCACTGAATAAAGTGTAGGTACATTACTTTGTAGAACTGAACGAAGTGTGAGTTCAGATGGCATAATCTAGTAGGTACACGAGTACGTTTATATGGTACTGACTGTGTCCGGCGGTTTCGACCGCCATCGGTTTCTATGGATCGTATTTTGATGTTTAATTGCCTACAACCATCCGCGGGAAGGTTTTTTCTTTCAAAGATTAGCGTGAACAAACAAACAAATTCTTCCGCTTTAATACGTATACATTTTTCGAAAATTGCAAGCGGCTATTATTATTTTACTACTGTACTTATATTTTAATTATTGTATTCCTTACAAAAAACATAGATCGAGTATGGGCATTCAATGACAGTAACAATTATCTGCGGTAGCAAATAAGATGGAATCCAAAAGGCTAAGGAAATTTCAAGAGCCTGCTATTGCATTCAAAAATCATAAATCTACAAAAAAAATTGTCACATTAAGTTTTGTAAAAAGTCATAAATTAATAGAGGCTAGCTATGTTAAAGGGTAGTCGACAGCGCTGTGATGAATGAACACTGTTATATTCAGATTAAAAATGCCTATAGTCGTATAATCTATACATAATATGAATCATAAGACTTTGCATATTCTCAAACTAATGATTCAAATACAGGTGCGCCTACACCTGCTACTTCCTAAGGTGTCGGACCTAATCACTTCAGATTTCCGCACAGAAGGGCAAATTTATTCATAACTTCACATTTATCACCGCGGGCTTCACCCGATAGTTTTTCACATGTACGAGAAAATTGCGGAGCAAAAATTTTATCACGCCCGAAAAGGCGAGTGGGGCGAGCCGTTAGAATTTCGTGCACCTTGCTGAACCCAATAAATCAAACTATTGCGTAATATTGCCTCTATATGCATGGAGATGACTCCAGACCTTCAGTTTTATTTATTACGCCACTAAACAGATTTTTACGAAGGATTTATGCGTTTAAACCTTTAGCTTGTTCGAACATTATTAATTCAAAATAAAGTTGAACGACCACCGAACCCCGATTTAGACCGGAAATCACATCAATTCTATTTAATGACGAAAATTGCTCTAGATTGTATCTGGGTTCTTTAATTTATACCGTATCTATACATTAGTTATCGATCAATTTGTTGCTTTCAATATTATCTGAGAGTGTTTATTACATTCAGAGATTAGAAATATAACGTGGTACATTAATAATGTAATATATTAGTGCTGTTTACCGTGAGATATGAATATTTATAGTGACGTGTGTTACACGTCATGTTATTTAGTAAAATAGGCGTCGATATATCTTTGTGACTTCGATAAATTAGGTTTATTCGTTCACACCGATAACTAACTAGTGGCTTCCAGATGTGTACCGGACGATATCGGCGCATCGATCCTACCGGCGAGATGTGATCAGCATTCCTCCGACATCGAATATAAACATTGACTTATTCCTGTGCAAGGACATGGCTGATGCTAATGCTGTCACATATGAAGACTATGTTGATGAGCGATCGTTGTATTTGAGAGAAATTGTGATGTAGTTAATATAGATAAATAATAATATATATTTATATGAATAAATAGAATCAATGGAAACTTGCAGGTGCTAATTTTCGCCTCAGGGGATGCTAGCACTGGCACTTATCTGGCTCAAAAGTTTTTATTTAATTAATGAACAAATGGATTGCATCTAATTTAGATTGCTGGATGACAGCGGGTGAGTGCTCATGCGCACTCGCTGCCCATTATCATGTTAGCTGATTATAGTAGGTCTACTTCTTGAGCTGAAATGTATGTACTATAAATACAAGTAGGTAGGTATGTATTCGCAAAAAAAGTATGTAAGTGTAAAGTGTCATTTACCTAGTTCTGATAGTACAGGCTTTGCTTAGTTTGGACTAAATGACGTTGTGTGACATGTCCTCCAATATTGATTTATCCACTACGAAACACTATAGTAAAGTGTACCGGGGCAAAAATATTGTTATAATGACACGTCCTTGCATTTGAAATCACTGGAGATAAGTGAAAACTTTACATTTAATAATTTATCTACGGCTATTCGTCTGCGCTCGGGTCCTTGCATCTCGCACCTATTTTATTCAAAACTCGTACCAGAGATAAAATTTATACAAAACAAACTAACAATAATAACGTTCTTCTGTATACGTGAACCTTTATTAGTATATTTACGGTAATTACAAGATAAAACCGCACGTTTTCACGTTGTACTCGTATCAACTGTTCCCCACTGGTTTTAATTGCTCTAATTAGCTAAATCCGAACGAATCAATTAATTCGTCGAATTTCGTATAAGTGTATTGTAACAAAACATTACATTGAATGTAGAGTCTATAGACACTCTTATTCAGTGTTTTTTAGGTTATTGAAGTTAAATAGTAGTATAGTCATGTATTAATTTTAGTAATATATGTAAATAAGTACAACAAATTGAAAAAACGTCGTTCATTAATTTTAACATAGTTTAAGTCATTTTATTGCGTTAAATTGTGGTTACATATACCTATGCTATAAGTAAAACACAATTTTAGCTTTAATAAGCATGCGAAATTTTTAAGTAGGTAGGTACTTACTATAATATTAATGTACCTCTACCTACATTAAATAAAATACTTAGCAGTAATAAAGAAATGAATATAATTTTTTTATGTTTGCTGAGCTAGGTGTTTGACTAAAGCTCACCTGATGTTAAGTGACGGTGTGGTCGATGACGGTAAACACACTTCGCTTGGAATAGAACTGGCTCTCTAGTGAGACTGCCGGAACATACCCGGCAGATTTTCAACTTGAGGGTGAAAGAAAGAAAGAAAATAATTTAATTTTGTAACAAAAGCACAAAAATAAACAAACAGTTACAAAATAAGGGCTCACCTCAGCATAATACTGGTCGTACTAAGCGGTATGACCAGCGCTGGTCTTCCGGTAAACCAGCTAGCAAGCCAGCCTAGTACTAGAAAGTATTAGGGTACTTAGGGTATGGTGGCCTACCACCATGCTATAATTTGTTCACGATGTTTTCCTTCAGCTCAAGCTCAATGTTGAGGTTTGAACCCACGCTTTTGCGGCGTGTGAACTGACCGCGCTAACCACTTATCTATCGTCGCTAAAACCAATTTTTTACCTATTGTATGTGTTACATACCTTTATTAATACATTTTAAGCAAAATACTTTAGTTTAATTAATAAAAGTGCTTCAGTAAGTACCGCTAACTCACCTACCTATTTGCAAAGTATAAGATTTAGTAAAGTATTCACCGAGATCAAATACGTAAGTTGGAAAATACTTTCACGGAGGACAATCTTAAGGAAAATCAATGGTACATTCCTACACGGTCTCCGAGGGTTCGAATTGAGGAACTTTGGAGTCTTCTCCTTTAAATGAGCCCACCTCCGGCCGTGATTCGGCCAGATATTGCTTGGTGACGTCATTTTTATTACCTTCTCGAACAAAAAGTCGATCCCTTGAATTGAGGAAATTAAATTTCATTCAAGCGCCATCGGAAACTTCAAGAGCGCTGCCGGTGAAGAAAACATCGTGAGGAAACCATAGCATGGTGGTAGGGAACTTTCTAGTACTCGGCTGGCTAGCTACCACCCTCAAGTTAAAAATCTGTCGCTAAGCATCTAACTGGCAGCCTCACTTGAGAGCCAGTTCCATTCCAGGTCTGGTGTGCTTTACCATCTTCGACCACACCGTCACTTAACATCAGGTAATCTGTGGTCAAACACCTAGCCTGTTAAACATTAAAAAAAACAACCGAGAATAGAAAACCACGATATACACATAAGAAACAGACGAGAGATGTTGTAACATTAATAAATAAAAAATAAACAATAATATAGTATGTATCTACCTATATAGTATATACAAAAAAATACAAAATATTTTTATTGTTACTATAAATGATGTCTTATAAATATATAACCCTGTCTGCTAATATAACATAAAGCTGTAGTGCAGCAGAGAGTGCTCTCCCTTAAATTTGTACAAGTTAGGTACTCAACAATAATAAATACATAATTAGTTATACAAGAAAATAAAAACTATCGATATATAAAAATGATAATGTATTCTAATTAAGGATTTCAATACCATTTAAAAGTAGTAGTAGTAGTAGTAGTAGTAGTAGTAGTTTTAAAGAGTAGTTATTATTTTAAATTATTTTATTTTGTTTAATTGAAGATATTTATTTAAAAGTTAGATTTTCTGGTTAATTTGTATGCAAAGCCTTGGAGCGAGAGGAATACCAGCGAAATCTTTTAATTAACTATTTAATACCTCACTCAGGCTGTCAAATGTAACATAATGAGTTCGTCGCTGAAGTCCAAAACAGCGTCGGTAGGATCATATCAAATCTGTTTCGGCAGGCGTGTTCTCAACACAGGTAGTGAATGTGATCGTTGAAGCGTACTAAAAGGGGCTGCCTTAAACCTATACCTGGGTTGCAAGTCCTAAGCATTGTGCAAAATGCAGGTTCCTGTCCCATCAACGCGATGGACTCAGCACCCGCCCGTTGATATCATTAAATACTTAAAAAATTTACGTCTCAGTAGAATCTTTCACGCAAAACCTACTGAACGGAGTTGGATGATATTTGGTATGGAGGTAGCTGAGACCCTGGATTAGCACATAGGCTACTTTTTATCCCAAAAACATGCAGCGGGTAACGCCGCGGGGCGCAGCTAGTATCAACAAATAAAACCTACATTGTAAATAAATAATATGAATAAAATGTCAAACGGTACAAGCCAATTTGAAAAAAAAAAACACACACATTTTTATAAAATAACGGGCATGTTAACTATCTCGTCGAACATGCTACGCTACACGCTCAAAAGTATCTTGGCATAAGAAAATCAATAAAATAAGTCAAAATTATTGTACGCTGTCGCGACGATGAGAGTTAATCTCGGCGGTTATAAACAAAATCATGTAGCAAAAATACATACTGATTTAGTTTTCACATTAACAAAAGCGGACAAGACAATATAAAACAACATAAATCGGACCCCGCCGCGTGTACTCCGAGCGCGCTTCATTCAGCCGCCGCAAACACGAGAGAATACTTTATTGCGCTCATCGAAACATCTCTGGGAACACGTTGCGTCGATGAGGAACGTCATCGCGTAGCTGTCAATTTCGCGGTATAAAATTCCTTCTCGGACATGACAAAGGCAGCTGTCATCGTGTAACTGGAAGGGTCGCCGCGTCCCTCGAGGCTAAGCCCTCCTCGTCCTGTGGAGACACGCACGGCGTCCGAAACTCACCTAATCCGGCACCTACTCCACACATAAACCCATCTAATTGTTAATAAAAGGACGAATTCGGAAGCGTGCGGTTACATCACGATGGACTCTCTAATTGATTTTTACGGCTCTTCTAATTTAATGCGACTTTATCGACTCAATCGATACTCACAAAGCATTGTTTACCGCTAATTATGTGGTGACTGTTTTGGTTATCATTATGGTATTATGAAGGGATCGGTGACTCTTTGTTCGACCGTGCTAGCTTTGTTGCTTTGTTTCCTTGTTTACAAAGTATTAGTTACTGAGTACAGCAGCATTGAATCGAAAGAGATTAACCAGTCAAGGTTAATTAAGCTCATTTACATAATATATACCTAACTATAAGTACTAGCTTACACCCACGTCTTCGTCCGCGTTAACTTTAGAATTAGGTTCAGACAGAAATCAAACATGTAAATAACAAATTAGCAATAGTCATAAATCTGATATGTCAATCTGACATCTATCATATTTATACAGATTTTGAAAAAATAAATAAATATCGTAGGACTATACACACAGCGCCATCTGGCCCCAAACTAAGCATAGCTTGTGTGATGGAAGTCAGATAACTGATAGAATACATAAATACTTTTTTTTTGTAAATACATACTTATAATACATACAGAACACCCAGACACAGAACAATCATTTGTTTATTCACAAAATGTTTGGCCTGAGTGGGAATCGAACCCACGCCCTACAGCTCTCAAGGCAGATGTACTACCGATGAGCCAACGGGGCTGTCAACTTTACCATCTTCGACCACACCATCACTTAACATCAGGTGAGCTGTGGTCAAACACCTAGCCTGTCAGCAATAAAAAAAAAGGTATGGAATATGAACAGAAATGGTAGGTATATTCAATTAATGATGGTTGGTCTATTTATTGATTATTTCAAGGATCTAATATAATATAAACACGATGTATGATAAGGAAACGTAAGCAACATCATACAAAAGGAAATCTCGAAAGCAAGTCTCCGATACAAATATTTTAATCATCATCATCATCCACAGCCTTCTTTATCCCACTGCTGGGTATAGGCCTCTCTTTTTACATGCCATCTGCCTCGGTCCTATGCCAATCTGGTCCAGGTTCGACCCGCGACGGTGACAATATCGTCGCCCCATCTTGCGGCTGGACGACCGACGCTCCGCTTCCCTTGCCTAGTCCACCACTATATTATTTTAATATTTATTTCTATTTCGAAGTCACCTTAATAACTCGATCAATATTTTTTTTTTGAACATCTTATTTTCTAGTGAATAAGAATTTGTTGGGACTCCTTGAACGTGTACAATATAATGTTATTATAATTTATGTCATACTAAGCAGGTGAAGATATACGAGCGAGTCATTCGTTTTATTAAACATGTTTGCTAAGTCGATTTTGTTATTTTTTTGTCGTTCGGCCTGTGGGCATCTATCACCCAGCGTGAAGCGCTTTCTCGCACAGCTCTTTATTATAACACTACTGATTTCCGGACAGTGGATACTCTCACACTTGCCCTTTTTATATATATTTGTAAAGTTGCTGTTACAAGTATATTTTAGTTAAAAAAAATTCAACAATTTTGAAGCACTTATAGAGCTTTTACCAAAAAAAAAATATCGTAGGACATAACACACAGCGCCACCTGATTCCAAACTAAGCAAAGCTTGTGCTATGGAAGTCAGATAACTGATAGAATACTGAAGTACTTTTTTTTTGTAAATACATACTTACAATAAATATAGAACACCCAGACACAGAACAAACATTTTGTTTATACCACAAAATGTTTATCCTGGGTGGGAATCGAACCCACGCCTTTCAGATCTTGGAGCAGACATACTACCAATGAACCAACAGGGCTGACAAAAAATCAAAAGTCAAATAAAGTTTCCTTTTGTTTAAGTTATCAGATAAAAGTAAATCTCTTCTGATGGTAAGAGATAACGGCAGCCCATGACTGCGAAGTTTAGGATACCCTGCGGCTAGGTGAGGAGTAACAACCTGAGTAAAGCGGCGCAAAAACTAGATGTAGACTTAGCTCCAGAAGCCAGACGGTCTCTGAAACTAAGTTTAGTGTCTAATTTATATTTTTCACTTTGTTACTGCAATATTTAGTAATGAGACACGTATTAATTTAAATCATTATAACATTTATAATCCATTATAAATCTTATCATCTATATGACATGCGTCGAGAAGATTATAAAAAAAAAAAGGTGTTATCGCACTTAGATCGATGGATAGAGTTGCAATCTTAAGTGATACTCTCTTATTTTTTTTATTACTCGTATTATTTTAGGTCCTTGGGGCCATGACAAACGTTTGGCGGCATCACCGACCGCAATGCTGGCGTTTATTTAGGTCAAAAACTTTGCAATGCCGCCGTTTTCAAAATTTCTGGCTATTTTTTTTGCAGCCATAAGGCTTTAAATACAATTTTCGTATGCATAATATAATAGTTGTTTATATTTTGTAGCAATTATAGCTCAGTGGTTAGCGCAATCGATTTACAGGCTGGAGGGTTATTGTTTAAATCCCAACAATAAGCTGAAGCAGCTAGTGAAGGATGACATCGTGAGGAAACCAGAATGGTGTTTGTGATGAGTATTGATTAAAATCATTTTAACAATTATAATCCACCCTATCCGTCTTATCATGTAAAAAGACATGCGTCGAGACAGTTATTAAAAAAAAAGTGTCGTTGTTTTATATCTGTGGCAAATAGCCATAGTCAAAATCTGCAACGGTTATGCATAGATTATCTGAAACTATCATACCATAATAGTTTGGTGTAAACGCGTTGGGATTTTGTTATGATAATAACTTAAGTCAAAACCAACAGTGCTGGCACTGAGTCGAGAAGTCAGCGTAAAGCCCAATTCACAACACACTCGAACGTTACTTGTTACGGAGAATAGTATCATTTGACAGTCCTGTTGGTTCATTGGTTGTATATTTGATTAAAGAGCTGTAGGGCGTGAGTTCGATTCCCAGTCAGCACAAATATTTTGTGGTATAAACAAATGTTTGTTATACTATTATAAAGAGGAAAGATTTGATTGTTTGTTTGTTTGTATTAAATAGGCTCTGAAACTACTGGATCGATAAATGTATATTGTTAATCGAGTTTTGTTTTCCTGGAATCGGGAAAACAGCTGAAAAAATAAAAGCTGCTATTGCGTCATAAGTATGTATTTACAATAAAAAAAGTATTTAAGTATTAAAATAAACAAATAAATATTGTAGGACTATACACACAGCACCATCTGGCCCCAAACTAAGCAGAGCTTGTGTGATGGAAGTCAGATAACTGATAGAATACATAAATACTTTTTTTTTAATACATACTTATAAAACATACAGTACACCCAGACACAGAACAAACATTTGTTTATTCACAAAATGTTTGCCCTGAGTGGGAATCGAACCCACGCCCTACAGCTCTCAAGGCAGATATACTACCAATGAGCCAACAGGGCTGTCATTATATCAGTTATCTAACTTCCATAGCATATGCTTTGCTTAGTTTGGCGTCAGATGGCGCTGTGTGCAATGTCCTATGATATTTATTTACTTTACGTTGTGTAACTGTGTTATTAGTGTAGGTATCCTACTTTTGAGGTAAAAAGATATTAATTCCGTTAGTACAAATATGCAAATTTTAAGCTATCAACTTTTTTTAGTTGTGATGTGCTACATGTTTTACCACAATTCACCTGAAGTTAAGTGACAGTGTGATCAAAGATGTCAAACTAATATAGCCTAGAAAGGGTATTGTTAAACGAAATTGACATTTTTGAAACAAAAAATAAATGTATCCAAGAATTGAAAATTATTCGAAATGCTCAGTTCTTTCAGTCTTCGGACACATTAGAGCGAGTTAAGTTCTATCAAATAAGCTGCAACGAGTGCTGCTGTCTAGACAAGAATAAATTGATTTTAAAAATCTTCAGATGTTTGCATAATACAAAATAGACACTGAGAGAGACATGATAAAAGTTGGAAAAGTCAGATTATAAAAATAAATATCGTAGGACATTACACACAGCGCCATCTGACCCCAAACTAAGCAAAGCTTGTGCTATGGAAGTCAAATAACTGATAGAATACTTAAATAGTTTTTTTCTGTAAGTAGGTACATACTTATAATACATACATTACATACATACACTCAGGCACAGAACAAACATTTGTATCACAAAATGCTTGTCCTGGGTGGGAATCGAACCCACGCCCTTCAACTCTTGGAGCAGACATACTACCAATGAACCAACAGGGATGTCGCATGGCTGACAATGATAGCTTAGAGGTTAGAGCGACTGGTTCACACACCGGAGGCCGTGGGTTCAAATCACAATGACGCTGATGAAGGAAAACATAATAGTGGTAGGGTACTTTCTAGTACTCGGTTGCCTAGCTTCCTATAAATTAATAATCTTCGGTAGGTATACATTCTGGAGCCCGCTTCCATTCGGGATGCACCTTCGATCGCGTGTTTCAGACGCAAACTAAGATCTTGACTTCAGGAGACCTTGTTTCATGAATATGTTCATTATTTAAAAATAAAAGATTATTGAATTGCTAGTATGTCACCTTTTTTTCTTCAGGTGGTTCGATTTCCATACAAATAATTTTTTGCCATTTATGGACCAATGGAGCATAATTTTATAGTGAAACCACAGCTACAGGCATTTATTTTGGTCTTTATTTGCGGTAAATCACAATTGCTTGAATAAAACAATAGATTATCAGCATAAAATCAAATATATGGATGATTTTTTAATTTACAATTTTTTAATAAAACTGTAGATTATGCTAATAAACTACTTTTTTATTCAAGCAATTGTAATTTACCGCAAATAAAGACCAAAACAAATGCCAGTAGCTGTGATTTCACCGTAAAATGATGATCCATTTGTCCATAAATGGCAATAAATTATTTGTATGGAAATCGAACCACCTTAAATACATTTAATCATATTTTATATTTGACAAAAATATGATTACATTGACATTTTCATTACATTGAAATAATATGCATGCTATGATTTTGATATTTTTAAATATGAGTCAAAAAATGAACTGTAACTTTGGTGTTATCAATAAAAGATTTGTATTTGTATGATTCCCCCACTACGTTTTCCTTCACCAGCAGCTCAAGCTTATTGTTGTCTTTTGAACCCACTACTTTTGGCGTGTGAGCTGACCGTGGTAACCATTGAGCTATCACCGCTACAAATGGCGATTGGCACCGATTGCGTCCGGGAGAACTCCGCCATAATGTGACTCAAGCTTAAGTACACTCGAAGCACGGTCCGTTCCCGAGAGTTTTACTGATTTTAATTTTCCTTTTGTCTTTAGGATCACGAAATGTTTTGTGTACTCATGCCCCAGGAGGCCGGGGCCGAGACCCCCCGCCGCGGCTTCCTTCCTACATCGCCTCACCACAAAAACGCTTGTTATAAAAATACACGTTGAACAAAAACGCTTACGTTGGGTGACAAGTGGCCTTTGTTTATAATATTTGTTGATTTGTTCAACTTGTTTATGAACGTCCATAACACCTAATGATGACTATGCTTTTCGAAAGCTTATTAAGGAAAGCCGAGTTGAATACAAGCAGTCATCTGAATACGAGTAGCGTTGGGTTAAAAAGCCTACTGAAAATTGGCATCTCACGTTTCTTGTATGACACAGAACAGAAGTGACACCTATCAGGACATTTATAATAGTAGTTTTAAAAATGTTAAATGAAATAAGGATGGCTTTAATAAAATAATAATAAATATAATAATCGTAGGACATTACACATAGCGCCATCTAACCCCAAACTAAAACTAAGCAAAGCTTGTACATTGGAAGACAGATAACTGATAGAATACATAATTACTTTTTTACTTGTAATTACATACTTATAAAACATGCAGTACACCCAGACATATAACAAATATTTGTGTTTATACCACACAATGTGTTTCCTGTGTGAGATTCGAACCCACGCCTTACAGCTCTTGAAGCATACATTACCAATGAACTAACAGGGATATCACCTAATGTAATTCTTTAGAATAATTTACGCAGTGGTAGATATATAAACGCTTTTGAATAGTAGTAGAATACTTTATAATACTTGGCTAGCTAGTTAACACCTTCAAGATAAATAAGTTGTCTACTTTTTTACCTCTTAATTTTGAGTCATATGATAATGTACGCAATGTTTATTTATTTATTTAATTAAGAAATAAAAACTTGAGATTTTTCTATGAATGGCATAAAATAACGGGAAATTAAATGAGCAGGAAAGACTTACGTCTGTTCATTACTATTCAACTTTCTGTCAGAGATTTTCCAGACGGATTTTAAATCCACCAAAAGCACTCGGATAATATTTGTAGAAAATTAACAGTATCAGTTTATCGCTAGCTCGTTTACCGCCTTTTTACTTGTTCTTGAATCTTACGGATATCTGGAGGAGATCGCTTTTAGCAACAATACCGTCAGTTGTTACACTAGTATTTTTTCTATTGTATCATGTAAGCCATTTTTTTATGAACAATAGTTTTTTACGTTTGACAGGCTAGGCGTTTTGACCACAGCTCATCTTATGTTAAGTGACGGTGTAATTTGAGTTGTTACGCACACTTAGTCTGGAATAGAACTAGCTCTCAAATGAGGCTGCTGGCCCACCTTTTGGTACTTGCCGTAAGATTTTCAACTTACATATTTATTTTATGAGCAAATAGGTTTGCATTTCATTTGATAGATGCGGTCTACGTTGGAACACGTTTACCTAGAATAAACCGATTCCCTTACGACTTAAAGGCACCCAAATCGATTAGATAATCTCAAATTATATTAGATTTAAAGTCGAAAATATACCACTGGACTTACTAGGAAAACTTTCATATCATAGAAAAATCTTTTTCGCCAATAGACGAAATTAATGACAGCTGGTTTTTTTGAGCATTCTGGTCTAATGTTTTTTTATGGTTGACAAGCTAGGTGCTTGACCACAGCTCATATGATGCTAAGTGACGGTAAAGCCGAAGATGGTAAAGCACACCTAGCCTTGTGGGTTTTTTCTTATTAAAATAATTATGTGTACGAGTGTCGTAAGTAACAATACATTGTATAGATAAGATATAAATGTAAACATTAAAGTTAACATTTTGGAACTAAATTAAGCGAGTTTGAATCTTTATTAGTTCAGATAATCCTATCATTTGTTTTGCAATAGTATTTTCAGTTTCATATCAAATTCTAAACTAACAAAAAAATATATATTTACCTCTAATTAAACAGCAATGTACAAATAAGTAAAGTATCTATTATAAAAAACAGAATGTTACGAAAGGCTTCATTCCAGCTTTGCTACAAATATAAAATCAACGCGACATTTTTACGAATGAATTTGAATTTACTAATTGACCAGTAAAATGTTGACAATGTTCTACAATTCAACTCCAACACGGTGTCGGAGTTGTTCATACGAAAGCGCGAACACAGCATCAGAGAGCTTTATTAACCAACACCTCAGAATAAAACAGCATCATAATATAAAATGTTAAATTTATCAAAATACGGCATTTGGATGAAAACATACAAGTTGACAACATGTGTAGTCGCTATCTACGCAGAGTGATCGGCGGACGCCCCGGGGCGCAGGCCCGACTCGCCAGCATTACTCACCGTGACCTAATGGGTGGAGATAAATCATGTGCTATATCGAAAAAATATACAAAACAAACCCAAAAACGGGCCAATGTTGAATAAACAAAATTCATGGAAATGGGGACAAATCTGACAATAGCCGGTACCGGTGGTCCGCGGATATGCCCGACGTCCATTTGCGAACCCAGAATAATGATGACATGTTAACCTAATAGCTCAAAGGGGACATTGATATTTTACTGTTTTACTTGCTCCAAGAGTTTAACGTTACATACTTGCATATTACATACTTCTGAACACTTTATAGGCTGGACAGTGGACATATTTGTTGCAGAACTAATAACCGCTGGGGTAGACGTGTTCTAGAGTGGAGACCGCGAATTGGCAAACGTAGCGTAGGACGCCCTGAGACTCGATGGAGTGACGATATACGTAAGACAGCTGGCGGTGGATGGAAGCGAAAAGCTGAAGATCGGGCTGAGTGGCGTGTCTTGGGAGAGGCCTATGTTCAGCAGTGGACTACAAAAGGCTGATGATGATGATGAACACTTTATTAGGATGGAATAATGTCAATAACATCCATAATTACATCACCTACCATCGCCAAAAATATTATTATGTAAAACTAGCGGCCTATTCCGGCTTCACACGGGTGCACGATTATTTTTTTAATCAAATTCTAGTAATAATAATAGCCTAGGTATGTTACTCAGGGATTACGTAGCATTCTAATGGTGAAAGAATTTTTGAAATAGCTCCAGTAGTTTTTGAATTTAGTCGTACAAAAATCCAAAAATACAAATCTTTCCTCTTTATAATATTAGTGTAGATTAATAAGACAAACGAGAAGCTCTCTTTACGGTAAGATAGTGCTTGCCAATAAAATAACCATTGGTAACCTATAATTTACAAAACAAAACCCAGGACATCGCTGTTGGCGTTCATTACTTTGAAACATTTGATGGTTAATCTTAAAAGTCACGTAATTTCGCTTGCTAGCTATTTTGTACATATTATAGCTACCTGGACAATTTCCTGCTCAGGAAATCCACCGCCAAGTCGATTATACCAAACTATACGCTTAGCTGGACTGCTTGCGGTATACACACACAAACGAGTACTTTAACCTTAGATAAGGATTAGTTTATCGAAATTCCATCTCCCTGTATTTAATTAAAAGCAAAAAAGAAATTATAGTTAAAATTTTGGCGAGGGTAATTGACCGGTAATGGCCTCTGTGGAGCGTAAATAACAAATGAAAAAACTATGTTTTTTTTTCTACTTTATTGACGTTCCCCGATAAGTGATTCGACCACGAACACAAACAGCTTAATTCTACACCCCATGTGAATCATAAATAAACTTGTATTTGAATAATGAAAAAGAAAATGCATTGTCACTTAACGGCTATGCAAACAAAAGATAAGGCTCGACCGTTCGCCGACTAAATAAAGATATGAATTCTCTAATGCGATTAAACGAAAAGTGCAACAAATTAAATTCTCCCACGCAGAACGTCCCTACGAATAAAGCAAGACATTACGCTGGGCCCAAATAGAAGTAATTCATAAAACTGAGCAAGCCCTTTGATATGAAAATACGACTAATCCGCGGCACGCGCCCCCGACTCCGGGAGGTGACCTATGTTTGTTTGTTTGCCTTCCTCGAAATCATGTTGTTATTTATTTATCATAACTTGGGTCTTTTCAATACGCCCGTCTATATTTATTAATCCTAAACCATTATAAATTATAATTTATCCAGAGATTAATGAATATAAGTGTGTTACAATCGCTGTGAGGCATTTTTAAAATATACTTCTTGAATTTTTGGAATGTTTTGTACGAGCGTTCGCCGCTGGAGATTTGTGATGTCTCTTCATAATCGTGTTCCTTCGGAGATGCTTACATCATGTAAGTAATAAAAATACGTTGTATCAATAAGCCATCTATAATTTAATGACAATATTGAAGTTCATAACGTTTTGTCAGTCTATTAATTTAAAACCCAAACATTTGTCTAAGGAGGTGATTATACTAAGTTTGAAGAAAATTATAACACGAAAGTAGATTTACGAGGTACCTACCGCTGCTAGGACCATATAAATCTACTTTAGTAGGTATGCTGGTGCGATGTTTTAAGATAAATTAGTGGGGGTCGGCCTTTAGCTTTGCAAATACATACATTTTAAAACAATAAGATGAATGATGATTTACTGGGTGGTAGATTTCCTTAGCAGGAAGTCGTCTAGGTAGGTACCTCCGCAGTACCAGATATTCTACCGCCAAGCAGTAGTGTGTAGACATTACTGTGTTCCGGTTTGAAGGTGACTGCAGCTAGTGAAATTACGGGGCTGTTTGAGACTAACCATCGAAAGTCTCAAAGTAGTGAGTGCCAAAGCAGCGATGCCCCGGACTTTGTTTGCTACTCAAAGTTCTGTGTATCGCTGCAATGGGCATGGGCATGCGTTATCTCTTACTATCAGGAGACCGCAACGATCGTCTCATTACGTTTACATAAAAAAAAATGATGTAAAAATATACAGGTATAAAACAAAAATGTAAACATTATTATTGGGCTACGTAATGTAACGTGTGACAAAACACTAAACCTGTCAAACATAAAATGAATAATTTATTTCTTTGTTTTTTTTTAGTGTAAAAGTGAACGAGAACGAACGAACGAGACGCTCTCCTGATGGTAAGAGATCTGCTTTGGCGCTCATTACTTTGAGGCTTTCGATGGTTGGTCTTAACAGCCCTTTAACTTTGCTAGCTGTAGTAGGTACCCTTAAAATCTGAACACAGTAATGTTTACACAGATGCAGAACTGTTTTATTAACAAAATCATTTAATGTTAAATATTTAACAATAAAACGTAAACCCGTATAAATAAGTGCATCATAAAGTTAGGAAAATAATTAAGTATCACTACATACGCATAATATTAAAAAGAAACAGCCTATCATTATGATGAGGTCGGGTGTTATTAAAACTCATTTGGAACAAGGAAAATAATAAACATGGAAATCGCTGTTTGTTCTTTTTAAATGTTCTGAATGAATTAAGCACTCGATGATTGAGCGTTGCGGTTGCGGTGAAAGCATTTATTAATTATAAAACGATGCAGGTTGTAAAACAATATTTTTGTTGCGCTACGCCAGCGGTCGGCAACCTTTTGGCAGGGGCCACAAGGTGGCAAAATAAAATAAAAGCGGGCCTCAGTTATAATGTTAACCCTAGAAGTTTAATGACAGCCCTATTGATTCATTGGCAGAATATCTGCTTCAAGAGCTGTAGGGCGTGGGCTCGATTCCCTTCCAGGAGAAACATTGTATGGTATAAACAAATGTTTGTTCTGTGTCTTGATGTTCTGTATTTATTATAAGTATGTATTTACAAAAAACAAGTATTTAAGTATTCTATCAGTTATCTGATTTCCATAGTACAAGCTTTGTTGAGTTTTGGAACAGATGGCGCTGTGTATTATATGTGTGCTATTTATTTATTTGATCCTACTTATAATTATTATAAATGTAAAAGTTTGTGAGGATGAATGGATGTTTTTTACTCTTTCACGCAAAAACTATTTAACTGATTTAGATGAAATTTGGCACACATGTAGTGAGGTCTGGATTGACATATAGGATACGTTTTATGCTGCTAATTATACAAAATTTTAGTAAAATTTTATCTCTAATATGTATATAGAAAAAATCAAAAATGCTATTAAAAAATTGTTAAGACATAAAAATATATTACTACAAATTTTGTATTTTGAAAAATAAATATTCTCTATTTAGAATCTATATATTTATGACTAATTTACATAACAATCACGGGCCGCAAGAAGAACATCCCCGGGCCGCATGCGGTCCGCGGGCCGTGTGTTGCCGACCTCTGCTCTACGTGATGGAATTAAGTTATTATTGCTACTAAAGCTGCTGAATCAAGTGGAGCCAGGGCTTGTATATTACCTACCTTTGTTTAAATTAAATAACTTACGTTTATTGAAGTTTCTTACAGTCATTTAAATTGTTCCATAACTGTCATGTAACTTCATATATTGTTTTCATTTTCGGAATTCGGGAATCTAAGGTTTGGCATCTTTTCCACAACGTTTCTAGTTATAATATGTTGAAATTAATAATTATATGATTAACGTATTAGCAAGCTATGGGTTGGGTATATCTGTCGCAGAACCGATAGCCGCTGGGGTAGACATGTTCTAGTGGCGAGACCGCAAATTGGCAAAAGTAACGTAGGATGCCCTGGGATTCGATGGAGTGAAGATATACGTTGGACGTGAAAAGACAAATAGTATTGCTGAGTGGCGTGTCCTATTTCCAGCAGCGGACTAACATAATGATCATAAAATAATTATATTTTTTCCTTATTTCTTATTATATCTAGACTTATCAAACGAAATCATTAAAAAACTCTGAATAGAATTTGTATTTAGTTTTATTGTAATATACCAGACATGTGTCTAGCATGTGTGTATGTGTATATGTAAGTAGCCTATATTCCAGGGTCTCAGCTACCTCTATATCAAATTTTATCTAAATCCGTTCAGTAGTTTATGCGTGAAAGAGTAACTAACATCCATCCATCCATCTATCCAAACTTTTCAATTCATAATATTGGTGGGATTACACCCACCCTCATTATTAACAAACCCCATAGTTGTCTTCTATTAATCCTTTTAACCGTAAGGTCGCCTGGAAGATATCGCTTTTAGTGTTACAGTCGCATATTATTACATCTATCAATTAAGTTTTTTTTTGTTTTATACCTGCTGTAATCTGTAATCAATCAATCTTTACTTCAGCTAAGTATGTAAATATAATCTGCGTTATCAAATGACAGCTCTAAATTCACAAGTTGTCAAACTCGTTTTTGCGCTATATTAAAAAAACTCACTATCCTATCTGTCTAATAATCATTAATTCTAATAATGAGAGCTGGAACGACACGGGACAACGTCGGCCTTAATCTAGTAAAGCAGTCTGGTGAGTTAGTCATGACGCACTCTTAACTATCATATTACGATCAATGATGTTTCAAAATGTGAATTTCATTGCGAATATAACTACTCACTATGCGCCACCATAACAGGAGCCCCTCTGGATACGACAATCCACTGTTACATAAAAAACGGAAACCTCTTAAGTTTTTTACAAATATTTTATTGATAATACAAATGTTACAAGTCAAATTTCAGTAAAAACATTTTGAATATACCTACATTTAAAAAAAAGTTATAAAACACTGATTACATAGCAATGAATAAAAACTGGCAAATGCTAAAACGCGACGCCAAAACCAAAGAAAAAAAAAAAAAAAAAAAAAATGAATAAAAACAAAATATCAAACATAAATATCAAAGTACATAATACATAATTATATCGATATAAGAACATGTCCATGTGAAAATATTGTCAAATATGCAATAATTATGTCAATATAATAAAAATACATTAATAAATCGTAATTACTTACTAGTACCTAATTATGATTTTCTAAAAAGGTTTCTAGACTGTACCTATTACTTATTATCTAACAGTAAATAAAATATACAACCATAAAAAAAAAAGTAAATAAAATATAATAAGATGTCATAACATGGACAAGAAACAATGATAACTTAATAACTCACAATGCTGAAAGAAATCAAAACGAAACGAATTTTAGAAGTTTGTCATTTATGTAGTAGAACGTCTATACAAAAAGCCTTCAGTATGATCACAGTTTTTTTGCGGTCCTCAGTTTTCAATGTCCAATTCTTTGTACAATATCATCCAAAATTCTGTTTCTGTATGAATAATGCTCGTCCAGGGAGCAAGAAAGTATGCCATGATACATTTCGATAACGGTCACCATTCCGTTTCGTGCGATGGTCCAACATTCTTTTTTATTTTTAGACCAACAATCCTATCTACACATCATTTTCCATGTAGATTTTAAATGTTTTTAAGTGAGGATTCATGTCCCAAGGCCATGTTATGGATTATAACAATTTTCTTTAACTACAAATTCAAATTGATTTTATTGACACAAAAACGATTAATCAGTTACATTTATGCCAAACAAAAAGTTAACTAAATTCAAAATAAAATGTCAAATTCCAATATTTAAGCTTAAATACAATGTCAAATTAAAATGCAATGTCAGGTTCAAATACAAATAGAAGTGTAACAGTTAAATTTACTAGAAGTAAAATAAACTCGCGACTCTCATTATGATACTATGATCAAGGTCGATATATTATATCAATTATTTATTATACTCAAATACAACATAATATAGGTGCTATATGTATATATTTATATAATTATTATATTCAAAACGCTGCCTTTTATTTTGCTTAGCGTTTGAGTATTGCCATACAACGCGGCAATGGGCCCAGCGTTTTGGGAACTATTCCCATTGATAGCGTTATCGATTGATAACGTTATGATAGCCTTTTAGATTAGTTATTATTTTAAGGTGGTTCGATTTCCATACAAATAATTTTTTGCCATTTATGGACGAATGGAGCATAATTTTACAGTGAAATCACAGCTACTAGCATTTATTTTGGTCTTTATTTGCAGTAACTCACAACTGCTTGAATAAACCAGTAGGTAGATTATTAGCATAAATCTACTGCTTCATTCAAAAATCATAAATACTTGTATAAATTTGATTTTATGTTATTAATCTACTGTTTTATTCAAGCAAATGTAATTTCCCGCAAATAAAGACCAAAATGAATGCCAGTAGCTGTGATTTCACTGTAAAATTATGCTCCGTTTGTCCATAAATGGCGAAACATTACTTGTATGGAAATCGTACCACCTTAAATGTTACATTTGTCTTAGTTACTTTACTTATTTATACCTCGAAATTTAATCTATGTAATTATATTTTATTACATCCACATAATATAGGATGTAATCTTTTTTATAGTTGCAGCAACTATTTTAGAGAAAGCGCCTACCGGCGCACACATGGCAACATAGTAACAAGCCTTGAATCCTTTCATTTACCGGTAGGCGCTCCAAATAAACACTCAAAGAAATACAGGTAGAACTGCTGCTATCTTGTTTTAATTTTATTTTCGTGATAAAATGAATACGTTAACTTCGATTCGAAGATTAATTATTATACAACAACATAACTTATGTTACTTGTAAATTCGTACATAAAAAGAAAAATAGCGATTTCCCGTATAAAATTAAACAGACAAATTTAATCAAATTTAAATATCGTCGCTAATAAAACCACAAATGAAAGAATCAATGAAACAGATTTATTCAAATGGTTTCTCGCATCTTTATTCCTCATACAAAAATCAAAAGAACAGAAATGATGCGCACATTTGCATTGTCCAAAGCATGTTTATTTAAAATACAAAGGAGGCAATAACTCGAAACAAATCACATAAAAGTGACCATCGGCTTTTATTTTACCTGGTGGTCGTGCGTAAAATTTTTGCTTGATGTCTCACTTTTGGTTATTTTTTTTTGTCAAAGGCTATTTGATGGCATGTGGGTATAATGGGCACGCAGTTGGATATGGTGTTGGAACGTCAATAGAAATGGTGGACTGATTTTAGTGTTATAAAATACAGGGTTATGAGCTTGGGGTATACTTGGCTGAAAGAGTGTAATCGTACTCATCTGTGTAAGCACTTTTTAATATGGACAAGAGCACAACTCTAAAAGCGCGAAAATAGAAATCATTATCATCATGAATATATTTGTTCATGGGTTGTTTTTCACGATTTCTAAGTTTTGCCCTTAGTATGATGACGAGTATCCTAACTGATTTCATAAATGTGAGTTTGTTACGCTGTCATGCGTAAACTACTCAACGTTTCTGGGTGAAATTTTGCATATAGGTACTTTAGGCCCTGGAATAAGACAGGATACTTTCATCAGCCATCATTACGCGAGTGAAACCGCGTGGCGCTGGTACCTGCAGTTAAGGTAATTTATATTGTAGGTAATAGTCTCTGTTTAGGGAAATATTGAAAAAGTTCTGTGTTTCACAAACTTCTCTATTGGCTATCCTTATACTATTGTTACCCACTGTTTTACCCGCAGGAAGAGAATCATACTCTCTTCTTCGGGTGCTAACATTCTCTTATGGCATTGTAAAAAAAAAACTGTATGTCAGATAAAGTATAATTATTTCTTTCGATTTAGTACACCCAAGCTTGTAACCTTGTACCGTACCCTATACGTTCACAGCCTGCAGTGGTCGAAAGACCGAGTAGTAGTCTCGCATTGCAAATGTGAGCCATGCGAATATTTTACCTCACAGCGTCTTTGCTGGCAATATTTTATCCAACCCTCATTTCACGGAATTCTACCATATTATGGCAGACAACATTCGGACATGTAAGCAAACATCTTAATGTTTACTAATGAAACATTTCTAAATACATTGATTGATGATGTTCTTTTGCACTGGTTTTGTGTTGGTCCGTATTATTCTATTCATAAGTCGCACCGCGGGAAGCTGGCCCGTCAGCGTTGGTGGTTCCGCTATTGTTCGCCTTGGACACAATACGGCAAAAAATTTTGCTTTTATTTTTTGTACCACTTTCTTTTCGAGTGGGTCATTCAAATTGTGTGCACATTTAGATTTCGATGTCGTAGGTGAAATTCCATTAATGGTGAATAATTAAGTGGTTGAGCATCGAAGCACACAAGTAAGCAACCAAGGGGACGTCAACGTTTCTATGGTGTGCGGGGATCTGAGGAGCTCGCTCTCAAGGGAGCGTTACGGCCCTCGACGCTGGAGTGTGGTGCATTGCTTGCAATTAACTCCTCTGTCGAGCATTAGCTTGGCATTAGATTGTCGTCACAAACTCCGCCTCCCTCTAATCACACGTCGAGACATCTCTATCTGTGCTATCACACTTCGAGCGATCGTAAATTGTTTATACAAAGCTTCTATTTTCGTATAGATGCACCTTTGCACCTATTGTAATATTAGTGTACATGTCTATGAATGGTGTGTGTTTGTTTGCAACTTTACAACGATTGAACAAATTTGGTATTGGAAATTTAAATGATAAACATCACGCGTATTTATCTTGTAACTAGCTGCGCCCCGCGTTGTTACCGCCTAGCCTATAGATAAAAATAGCCTATGTTCTAATTCAGGGTCTCAGCTACCTCTATATCAAATTTCATCTAAATCTGTTGAGTAGTTTTTGCGTGAAAGAGTAACAAACATCCATCTATCCATCCAAACTTTCTCATTTATAATATTAGTGGGATAAATAGGCTTGCGTTTGGCTGTCATCTTACCTGATGTTTAGTGATGATGGAGCCCAGTTACGTAGAAGATACCAATTGACTATTGACTTGAAAATACCCAGATTGTATCCATCGGGGAACACCCACTCACACAGTGCATTCCACTGTTAACCTGTCCGCACGATGTAAGTGGAAACAAATCGTTTCGTATGGGTTTTGGAACGTGAACCATGAAACAATGCCCCTATTTCGAGCTACTGGCTGCCATATAGAAGAAACCCCCAAAAACGAACTAAAACTTCTTATGCAATAGGGTGAAAACTGCGAAGTGCGTCTATCTATATCTATCTATACTATTATAAAGAGGAAAGATATCGTAGGACATTACACTCGGCGCCATCTGACCCCAAACTAAGCAAAGCTTGGAATATGGAAGTCAGATAACTAATAGAATATATAAATACTTTTTTTTTACACACAGTACACCCAGACACAGAACAAACATTTGTTTATAGCACAAAATGCTTGTCCTGGGTAGGAATCGAACCCACGCCCTTGAGCTCTTGGAGCAGACACACTACCAATGAGGAAGTCGAGTTTGATTGTTTGTTCGTTCAATGGTTTGTTTGTTTGTATTGAATAGGTTCTGAAACTACTGGACCGATTTCAAAAATTATTTCACCGTTGGGAAGCTACACTATCTCCGGGTGACATAAGCTACTTTTTATCCCTGTATTCCCACGAGAACGGGAACTACGCGGGTGAAACCGCGAGGCGTCCGCTAGTTTTTAAATAAAAGCATCAATAACGACAGCTAAGAGAACAAAAGTGGTAAAGTCAACGGCTGTTATTGCCAATATGAAATTTAATCATATAATGCTCGTTACGCCACGTCGCGTCGGGGTGGCCGGGTGTCCCGATCATTGTCCCAGGTTCGATTCTCGGCGCCCCCAGCGGAGATTCGTTGCTTATTTAATGCAACGATGCACACGTAAACATCTAAATAACTTTTGTGTGACACTTCTCCCCTACCCTCTAATTTTACTAAGTAGCCGTATCTTTACAAATGTGTTGGGGAAGAAACATAGGAACCAAATGTGTTTTAGAAGTAGATTTGTTTCAATTCTATCGGTATGGTATGTTTGTTGTGTAAAATTAACTAGGGAATAAATGGTGAAATTTACGTTTACTAATTAACTGTTTTTTGAACAGTGTTTTAAAGTATTTCGATAGTGATAATATTATTTAAGGGAAATTACTGATATAGGGGGTTTGTTTCTCAGAATAAACACGGTATAAATCCACGGTTTTATTTTTTTGCTCCCATAGATTTTAGTGCTAGATTTTAATCAATGCAAAATAGTATTAGAGTAACTTTATTAATTTTATACTAAGTATTATATCAGCTTAATATTTTTTTAGTAAAGGATGCGTGTGTTCTTCTTGTTTCTGTTACTTCGTGCTATAAAATGACACCGTGCAAATACAAGTGGTAGGTATAAATTTTAATATTGCAAGTGAGCTTAAGCAAATACCTACAAATATTTTATTGATAGCATCAAAGTTACAAGTCGTATTTCGATAATTAATAAAATACTAACAATCATAACTTCCCTTACTAAGTAATATCATAAAAGCGAAAGTAGCTCTATCTCTGTCCTTCTATCTTTTTGTTGCACGACTGGACGAATTGACGCTCTTGTTTCCAAATGTGTATGCACTATGCATACATACTAAATAATCAAATTAATGGCATAATTATTTTATATGTGGCATATTACTTCATTGACATTTTCATTTTCATTGTTTTGACATATGTAATGATTTTGATTTTGATATTTTTAAATATGAATGGAAAAACGACCTGTAACTTTGGTGTTATTAATAAATGATTTGTATTTGTATTAAAAAAAATACAGTAAATATAATTGATAAAATTAATGCGCGACGGATTTGTAAGCCCAAGGCGTAGTATTTGCGATTCCTCACTGGTTACTCATAGACAGCTGTGTTCATAAGCGCAACTCGAAGCGACAGAAATGCATTCACTTAATTGATCACGCAAGCAAAGCTGTGAGTTATAGCTAATACTCGTATGCCAGTACATTATTAACAATCTCTTTGGTTTAAAACAAGGGCTCGAGCTACATATCGGTTTGAAAGCATGCAGTATTGTAATCAAGTTAGCGTTCCTGGTCGTGGATGGTTGGCGGTGCGACATGTATTGTACTCCTCACGGTTCAGGAGTGCAGTAGATAGTGACATCAGGAGCGGATCGGGGCACAGAGCGTCAGTGCTCGCCTTAAGCTCGCACCCCATGGCTCCTGCCACTCTCCTGTCACAGCTTACGCAAACCGACTGACAGCCTCCCAATAATTCGCAACGAAAATGTGTTAATCGCACACTTTCACGGTATACGAGTCCAAATTAGATTAGTACGATGACAATAGCGACATCTGTAGCTGAATGAGAGTCGTCATATTTTGACAGGTATCGTCATGTGTCCGTACCCTCGTCTGCCCACATACACGTGTTTGCTCGTCCCACGCGAACTTTACTCTCGTAACGTAACGTTCCATGTCAGCTTTTTTCTTCTCAAAAGAGCTGATTTCACGCAGCGCGAACATTCATCCGATTGTCGTGAATTTCGTTATCTTGTATTAGTGAGCGTGCGAGTTGATATTGAAAAAAATAATACGTTTGGGATTTGACGGCTCCCCATGTGCGCACGGCAGCTTCCTTTTCACTGCAAGGCTCCTTTAAATGAATCGGGATGATAAATTTATTTAATGTATACAAATGTTTGGACATTTTTATTTTGCTGTCTCTTAGACGTAGGTAACATAATTTAGTTCACCATATGTTTAGTCGTTAGTTCTTGTTGAGTAGGAAGTGGAAAAAAAGTTTTACGACTTGTGAGAGAATGTATGACATGGCGGTCGTTTTCCGTGTGTCATTCTGTCTATGTCGATATAACAACTTTTTCATAACACGTTGGCACCAATAGGCAAAATAACTGTTTTTGAGGTACGTAAAAAAAAAATAGTTTTACTGGTTAGTTATCTCTACAAAGTTTTATTTCGAAAAAATCTATTTGCACGTGGCATGCAGTTGGTATAATAAGTACCTATATAATTATATTTTATACGTTTAGTCGAGTTACTGGAGTACACTTCATGGCAAACTGATTCTGATCAGTAAACAAGAAAAAAGAACATACGTGTACAATATTGTGTGTCAGCTAGCATTACTAGTGATTTGTGGTCAAATACCTAATCTATCAATTTATACTTATAAAAAACAGGCTTGATTTTGGCATGTTTTTTATATTAATTGACAGCTTTCCACAGCTTAATTATGAAGTGCTTGTTTTGGACTTGAAATTTGACGACGTGTCGGAGTTACTTAGTTCAATACTGAGTGGACCTAAATTAATATGGACAAGTGTTAAGTTCAGACTGTACTGTGACTGACTGTACTGTGTATACTTGCTTGCCTCGTCACTCCGACTGAACGACGATACGAGATAATATGGATAATTGATTGATTCAGACGTTAATTTGGGGAAGTTCATCTTATGGTATTCTGGAGTATAACTATTATTATAGGTTCACAACAATTATCTTACTAAAATTACCAACTGTTTTAAGTTAAATCAAATTCTCGTCGTTATTGCAACCGAAATGGAAATGTACTAAAGGTATACTTAACTACAGAATACTATAAGATAATATGAATTCAACAAACGCTCTTGATGCAAACATCATATAAAAACTTAAGTCGATATTCTATCAATATTGAATTTGATAAAATGGTGATCGATGCGGAGCATTCCTTTAATATTAATACGATCAATTTGTGTTCTCTAAATCAGATATCGCTGAAATAAAATTTGCCGGTTCATTAACGACTGCTTTAATTCGGGGTTTCCGCCTAATTGATCTCTGGCCGGGGTAATTATTCACAGGGGGTATATAAAGTAATTATTGCTGGGTAGCCCTTTTTCCTTGTCGCCGTACCCCCTCCCCTTTACTCCCACCTCGGGTAGCTAATCACCGCCGCGCCTGGTGTCGATGACGTTTCGCAACTGCGTCTTGGATCGCGATGACAGGATTTTAATATATTTTGTTGTTGTATGTAAATCGATGCAGATGGCGTTCGCTGCAGATGATCCCCTACGAAGTTTGTCGCGTGTTTTTCACGCTCGGGATGACTGCTCTTCAATTCTCCTAAGAGGATTATAGCGTCGCTCATTGTGCTTCTGCCAGTGTCGAATAATTTAAAACTATCAAGCGGTCATACTGTGACACTTTCGCACGTAAATTCATCATCTTAAGTTTAACCTAAATGTTAGTACAGAATATGTTTAAACACCTAATATGTAACGTTTGAAACAATAAATAAACATTATTCTTAACTGTTAAAAAACCCACGCAGTGTAAAGGAGATTTATACTTGTTAAGGCGAAGTTGTTCGTCTTCATAAAGCTTGACGTTTAATTTCTGTCTAGGCACGCCGACGAGTGCTAACCCTCCTTAGAAACGCGCCCCGCATCCCGCACGCATCCCCCTTCCTCTCAATGGGCTCCCCTTGTTATGCATAAAATTTTGTCTTATTACTTCTAACTTTGCTATTATATTTGACGAGACGAAGTTGCCAAGTTATTTTGTTATTAAAATTTTTGGACGAAGACAGCGGCGAGATAAATCCAGTTCGAATGTAAATGGAAATGTTTAAATTATAAAGCGGGAACTTATTTTGATTTAACAAAGCTTACGATGTGCAGATTAATGTCGGGAAACTGTTTGCGGGATTCTCGGTTTGTCCGCCATGGCCGACTGGAATGTGTTAGAATCGTCGCCACGGGTACTCTTTAAAACTAGGTCTGCCGTATTGTTTTTGAAAGTTGGTGTGTGTTAGATAGTTTTAATGACTGCCCTGACAGTTCATTGAGAGTTCGATTCCTACTCAGGACTAACATTTTTGTGACAAACTAAATTGTCTGTTGTCTTTCTATTTTATTATGTACCTACACAAGCTTTAGTTTGAACAATAAAGAAAGTATCTACTATTAAAGCTTGCGGAGTTGGGGGGACAACTTATGTCATGATTAATTTGATTTGATTGTTTTAATAAATTAGATTGATATTAAAACAATCAAATGCAATTATTTGATTAAATTGAACCAAAGTTTCAGGTTATTTTTCCATTTATATTTAAAAGTAACTTTAAAATGTCAAAATCGTAGCATATGTCAATGTCAATGTCAATAAAATATAATTGCTGCTTGCTAGTAATAATTTTAAAAGATACGAGTATTTTAAATGTATTGCGATTTAGCATTTTGATTTCACCATACACATTGTTATAAATTGATGTAGGTACCTACCTACGTATTATAATATACACTCCTAAGTATATAACGCTCTAGTTTTCTTTATATTCTAATAGGGTCGTATTATGTCATCGATAATATGTTACTTGAGCCCTAATTACATGTATAAAAATAAGATCAGGAGTATTGAGTACCATTTTTGTAAATAATGACTCAATTTCTGTATTAAATGAAGTACCTACAACAACCTCAATTATTTTTAATAGTATTATCTAATAGGTCCTCCTGGAATGGAAAGGATTCGGCATCAATATTAATGGCGAATACATCAGTCACCTTCGGTTTGCCGACGATATAGTGGTCATGGCAGAATCGTTGGATGATCTCAGCACAATGCTCGAAGACCTCAATCGAGTTTCCCAACGGGTGGGTCTTAAAATGAACATGGACAAGACGAAGGTAATGTTGAATGCCCTTGTTGTGCCCACCCCAGTATCAGTTGGGAACTCGGTTCTCGAAGTTGTTGACACATACATTTACCTAGGACAAGCAGTCCAATTAGGTAGGTCCAACTTTGAGAAAGAGGTCAGTCGTCGAATCCAACTCGGCTGGGCAGCGTTCGGAAAACTGCGCGATGTCTTCTCGTCCGAATTACCTCAGTGCCTCAAGTCGAAAGTCTTCGACCAGAGTGTGTTACCAGTGATGACTTATGGCGCTGAAACGTGGCCTCTGACTGTGTGCCTTCTTGGTAAGCTCAAAGTAGCACAACGCGCTATGGAGAGGGCTATGCTCGGAGTTTCCCTACGAGATCGAATCAGGAATGAGGAGATCCGTAGTCGAACCAAAGTTACCGACATAGCCCAACGGATTAGCAAGTTGAAGTGGCAGTGAGCAGGGCACATAGCACGCAGAACTGATGGCCGATGGGGCTGCAAAGTTCTGGAGTGGAGACCATGGACCGGCAAGCGCAGCGTAGGACGTTCACCCACAAGGTGGACAGACGACCTAGTAAAGACCGCGGGAACGCGCTGGATGCGGGCCGCTTCCAACCGGTCTTTATGGAAGTCAATGGGGGAGGCCTATGTCCAGCAGTGGACGTCCTACGGCTGAAATGATGATGATGATGATCTAATAGGTACAGAAATTGTGATGAATGAAATCTACACAAGTATTTTTATCGCTTTGTTAGTTCATTTGGCAAAATATCTGCTTCAATACCTAAGGCGTAAGTTCGATACCCTCTAGGACAGACATTTATGTCACGTAAAACTTTTGTTTTGTGTCTGAGTGTTATTTAACTTATTTATGTATTACTAGCTGTTATCTGCGACTTCGTCCACGTGAAAATTAACGAAAAAAAAATTTTCTTTTCTTCAGTTCGCACAATTTACGCAATTATTTAAACATTCTTCGGTATGAAAATTATTCTATAATATGTAGGTAGGTAAAAAAAATTCATTAAAATCCATACAGCCATTTTTGAATGATTGAGTAACAAACATCCAATTACTATCTTTTATCTAGTTATCTGGTTCCCATAGTACAAGCTTTGCTTAGTATTTTTTTTATGTTTGACAGGCTATGTGTTTGACCACAGCTCACCTGTTGTTAAGTGACAGTGTGGTCGAAGTTAGTAAAGCACACATAGCCTGGAATGGAAATAACTGAGCTAAAGTGAGGCTGCCGGAACACACCGTTAGATGCTTGGCGACAGATTTTCAACTTGATGGTAGTAGCTAGCCGCCGAGTACTAGAAAGTACCCTACCACTATGCTATGGTTTCCTCACGTTCGTTTGAGGCTAGATGGCACTGTGTAAATTGTTCTAGGATATTTATTTATATGTTAAGTAACCTAATAATGCTAGTTTCCACTAAGCACCATGCTGTGTCGACTATTAATTTAAGTTGAACGCGACACTCTTGAAATATCGCTGTTACATGCTCGTAAGACTAATTAAAGTGGCAGAAAATCCTTATTAAGTATTCTGGTGTAACATTTAGTTGTAGCTCGGAGGAGGCAAGCGGCGGCGGCTGTACGGAGCAAGTAACATCTGTTCCTTTCGTCGCGACAAATTAACACGACTTGAGTAAACTCAGCCGATGCAACGGCCCATTTTCAGCTCAGAACGAGCCCTAAAGCTTCCCTTAAGCGAGACGCCAGCTGCTCGCAACACTAAATTCCACGTTACAATGCTTTGTTTTAAAATTTGTAATCATTCTCACATTTTACGACGTCGAACGGTCCGTTTCGGAAAATTTGATACGACCATAAACCCTGTAATTGTGTTAGCATTCCAGTTAATTAAAAGTTATGAATTTAAAGGCGCACAGCTTTAGTACTCTTTGACGCTCGCCGTCTAAATAAAGAACCTCGTATAAAATGTGATGGATTTTCTTAAATGTCCATTAATGTATGCGAGTTAAGATAACGTTAAGTTACTGTTAATGATCATATTAAAGCTTTTGTGGCGCTGCTAGCTCAGTGGTTAGCGTGGGCGGTTTACACGCTGAAGGGCGTGGGTTCAAACCCCAATAATGAACTTGAACTACTACTGGGGAAGGGTACTACTGGATAGTACTCGACTGGCTAGCTACCGCCTTTGAGTTTAAAACATGTTTTCAAACACCTAACGGTGTGTTCCAGCAACCTCACTTGACAGTTCTATTCCAAACTATATAGATGTGTTTACCATCGTCGACCACGCTGTTATTTAACACTAGCTGTGTTCCGCGGTGTTACCCGCTACATGTTTTCGGGATACCTCCATCCTGTCAGGTGAAAATCGCTCAACAGTTAATTGAACCGAGGCACGAACTTCCATGACCTCTTTGCGAAGTTCCGTGATTCCTTCGCGAAGTTCCGATATCTCGTCTCGCAGGCGTACATTGACTGCTTGAAGCTTTCTGGTTTCTTCTGTGGAAGCCCTTTTATAGAGGACCTCTACAGCATCTTTAATGCTGGATGCTGCTTCTTTTAGGGCACGTTGGAACGTACCTTTTAAGTTTTCAGACTCAGTAGCCACAGTTCGAATTGTTGCTACGCACTCTAATACCTGTTTATTTAAGTCAGATGCTATTTTATCATCCACATCCGCCGCCGGAGACTGATGAAGGCGGTGGACATTCGGCTTTTGTGTCCGCATTTTAAGGGTCAGTTCTTCAACCTCTTGCTCAGCTTTGGCGTCCATCTCATCTTGTTGAACGGCTAAGAAGGATGCCGAAGTCATGGCTTTGGTAGGTGGTTGACCTCTGTCTTTCGGTACTGTGAATACTTTCGAAGCCGGGGCTTCGAACGCGTCGTCAGACTCAGGGTCGTCACCGACACCACTTCCGCTGTTTCGAGGTCGAAGGCGCTTTTGCCATAATTTATCCGTCGAAATTTTAGGTGACCCCGTCACCAAGCTCTTAATTGAGCAATCCGAATCCTCGTTTTCTTTTGCATGCATAATCTGTTGTCCGTTATTTGCGCTAGGGTCATCATGTATTACAGCAACACTGCTCGAGCAACACAATTCAGGACTCGCAACCCGGACACTCCTCTCAGCGACCCCCAAACCTTAGGATTTGGTATGCTCTGCACAGCGACACCCCGTACACGTCCAGCACGTCCAATTTCACATCAGTGAAGAGTGGAAAGCCGCCGCCTACGCAATGTCGCCATACACAGCGGTTTCTATCCTCCTCGGATTCCTTATGTATCCTCCTTACGCTCGATAATACGAGCCTCGTCCGTCCACTGTGCCCTCTGCTACTCAGAGGGGCACGTGGAGGACCCTCTTGGTTAGACACCAGCTGTCCAACCGTACTCGGTAACTCCGAGCTCTAACTGCAACTTCTGTGTGCTTTCCCTCACAAGGAGAAAGGGGAGGCACACAGAAGTCCCTTCTCGTTCAGGTATTAGCAATCAGTCAACAAGGTCCCGCTGAGGGAGGTTGTTGACTGATCCCCAGGGTGCACCACGAGAAGGTTACCTGAACCCGCACCCCTGTGGTCGAACTCTTAGCCTGTCAACCATAAGAAAAAATAGTTTCTACATTAGAAATATTTTGTATGCTGGTTTTAAATTTACGGATAAAAAGTTTTAACACAAAATCGTTCGAATAATTGGGCAACTCAAAGCGACAGCGATAAATAACACTTTTGTTATGGATAAAGTCACCGCTTATGTCATAAAATTGTATTACGCTAATATATTAGGAAAAGAAATGTCAAGCCAAAACATTTCCCACCGCGATTATACGGCTGCAGTACAAAAGGACAAACTGAAAACAGTGCGCAGAATTGAGTTATGAAAACAAATACACATTACGAGTACGTACAAAATCTCGTACAACTAATGACGTTAAAGGCGAGGGGTAAGAGAAACATTGTTAGCAGTCATACTCATAGTTAGGGTGTGCGCGCCAAAAGTTGGGTATAGCGTCATAAATAGCTCTGCAGGGGGCCCGAAGCGGCGGCGGAACAATAACCACCACGTATGCGCGTGTTAACATTAGCCCCCGTACTTAATTCCTTGTAGCCCTAAACTCGCTTATGAGGGTAAGACTCCGTGACACCGTGTTAATTAAATAATTACTTTAAATAATAACTCCTCAGCCTTGACCTGTGTGTACCTCCGTAGCTTACACCGTCTTAAATATAGTGTGGGCTACACTTGAGTTTCGCTTTACACTTTATTTGATGTAAACGCCCTATTACTCAAATCGGTCAGTTAAGGTTGTTCTATTTCCATACAAAGAAATTTTTGCCATTTATAGACAAATGGAGCAAAATTTTACAATGAAATCACAGCTACTGGCATTTATTTTGGTCCTTATTTGCGGTAAATCACAATTGCTTGAATAAAACAGTAGATTATTACCTGAAAATCAATATTATGAATTATTTATGAATATATGATTTTTGAATAAAACAGTAAATTACGCTAATAATTTACTGTTTTAATCAAGCAATTGTAATTTACCGCAAATAAAGACCTAAATAAATCCTAGTAGCTGTGATTTCACTGTAAAACTATGCTTCATTTGTCTATAAATGAGAAAAATTTATTTGTATGGAAATCGAACCACCTTAAACTTATATCATGTGTCGTATTTTAATGTAATTGCTATTTTTTTATCAAATTTTTTTAAAAATGAATTTGCCCCATCGTGCAGGCTAAAGCTGTAAAGCCATACTGCCTTGTCTTTGTGAAGTCTCGGGACGGGAATCAAACTCACAGTGTGTTGCACAGGTTTATTCTGACCTCGTTTACGATCTCACACCGTCTTATATACTACTCTGCGAATCGAGCAATGCGGGTACCGTCATACACTACAGTCTTGAGTGTTATTTCTGCTGTCTCTTAGCTATAGTTATGGTCAAAGTCCAGTCCCGGGTGTCAGTCATGTCCAGTCATGCTTTAGTAAAGTAGTGGCGACTTTACTATAAAGCTTCGATGGAGTTTTGGAAGCAACACGAAAAGTTTTGTTTCACCACATTATATCGTTTTCCCACACTCACGCTTGTAATTTGGCACTTTATGAATAAAACACCACCATTTTTATGAATAAACACTCGACAAAACACTAGTTTTGGAAAAAAAATACAACGGAGCGACACGACTATTCCCGCGTTCCCGCCAAATTTTTTTTTAACTACAGTTTCTGCCGGTGTGTAAATATTATTCGGCGATTATTCTGCCTTTTTCTTTTTTACTTTAGCATTCTTCTTTTTTTTGTCATCGCACTTGGTGCATTTGCCAGTGTCAAATATTTTTTTCTATTTAATTTGCCCCATCGCTAAAAACAGGCTAAAGCTGTTAAGGAATACTGGCTTGTCTTTGGTTTTGCGATTCATGTCTAACATCTATGGTTACAGTCAAAGTCCAGCTTTGGTCAAGTCTAATCAAGTCCAGTCATGCCTTAGTAAAGCAATGGCGACTTTACTATACGCTTCGATGGGGCTTTGGTAGCAACACGAAAAGTCCTTTTTCACCGTATTATATCACTTCCGCACAGCCGTACTTATAATTAGGCACTTTATAAATAAAACACAAGTATTTTTAAAAATTAATACTCGAATAAACACTGATTTTGGAAAAAATAAGGTAGGGCGACCGCTTTCCCGCCAAAACTCCCATGTATTTTAAAGTATTTTATGAGAAATCAAGAGAAATGTCTCAGCATAGTCAAAGTCAAACAAACTAAGTCAAAGTTAAATGCAGTCATGTCTTAATAGTGGCAAAGGACTTTAGGAAGTAACACGAAAAGTCTGGTCATGTTACAGCACACTACACTCATTAACTTAAATAAATGCAATTTGGCACTTGACTATGAATAAAACACTCATAATTGTATGCATAAACACTCGAAAAAATACAAGTTTTGGAAAATAATACGACGCGACAACAGGATTTATTCGCGTTCCCGCCATGAACTCTTACTGTAGCATTTATTTTTTTCTTTATTCGACCATAGCAGGTTATTGCATTGTGCCAGTTCTCAAGTTTTGTAGCATGTCTATAGTCTGGTTTTAAATTCCTAATATTTTTTGTGAAATAAGAAAATATGAGGTAATATGTAACTGTCAATATAAAACATCACTCATAATAAAAATGTTTTTAGAGTATTGTTTTAATTATATCAGTCATAATTTACCTATTAATTACCTAATTTTTGTAGCGATGATAGCTCAGTGGTTAGCGCGGTAGGTTCGCATGCCGAAGGGCGTGGGTTCAAACCCCAACAATGAGCTTGAGCTGCCGGTGAAGGAAAACATCGTGAGGAAACCAAAGCATGGTGGTAGGGTACTTTAGTACTCGGCTGGCTAGCTACCACCCTCAAGTTGAAAATCTGCCGCCAAGCATCTAACGGTGTGTTCCGGCAGCCTCACTTGAGAGCCAGTTGCATTCCAGGCTAGGTGTGCTTTACCATCTTCGGCCACACCTTCACTTGACATCAGGTGAGCTGTGGTCAAACACCTAGCCTGTCAAACATTAAAAAAAAAAAAAAAAAAAAACCTATGCAAGTAATGTTTTGCATCGTCCACTAGTAATTTATCTTCGGTAACTCTCATTAGCGTGCGAAGATATTTTTGACTTCAATAAAAAAAAAAGAAAAGTCATAAACTAATGATGATTGATATTTTTGGATCCTTTAATGATGAAAAGCACATACCATCTTCTAAAAACCTATTACACAAAAAAACTAAACTTACTAATAAATAATGTACCGAGACCGAAAAACGAATTTAATTAATGGAGCACAACTAAGACAGACAAAATGTAGTCGAGAAAACAGTTGCCAAAGGCTTATTATAGTCATCGTTAGCCTATCGTTGTCCACTGCTGAATATAGACCTCTCCCAAGACACATCACTCAGCCCGATCTATGGCTTTTTACTTTCAGCCACCGTCAGCTGTCCTACGTAAAGCGAGTACATCGAGTCAAATGGCGTCCTACACTTCGTTTGTCGATAAGTGGTCTCCGTTTTAGAACACGTCTATACTAGCTTGCTAACGCGGTGAGCTATATCTGTGACTTTGGTTATCTGGTGAATCCCTTTGTCGCGCATACGATCCCTTAGATAAATGGCATACCCCTCCCCTATCCATAGTTCGCTGAGCGACTGAGCTTCTGGACCATTTCCACTGTGAGTGTGCACATTTCAGCTCCGTAATTCATGACAGCAAGGCTACCAGTAGGTACAAAATACTACATCGACTTCGAAAAATATCGGAATTAGTTGCGTCTCTACGTGTAATTATTAAAAAATTACAAAATATAGTATAGTTATAAAATTCAAAAATATTTTTAGCTTTATAAAGTTAAAATTCTTATTGACATATTGTTATCATCATCATCATCAGCCTATATTAGTCCACTGCTGGACATAGGCCTCTCCCAAGACATATTTTTATGCTTTAATGTAATTAATATTCTGCCATTTTTAATGTTATATTATATACTTATAAACGCTGGCCTTTATTTTGCTCAGCGTTTAAGTATTGCCATACAACGCGGCAATGGGGCCAGTGTTTTAGGAACTATTCCCATTGATAGCAGCCTTTTAGATTAGTTATTATTTTACATGTTACATTTGTCTTAGTTACTTTACTTATTTATGCCTGTAAATAAATTATAAATACCACTTTCATGTATACTTATTATATGACTTGAATAGGAATATGACTTTTGATGTCATGAATAAAATATTTTGTGGCATGTTTGCTTAGAGCTCATGTCAAAAGTTAAATGAAACATCTCCGCGACACAACATTTTATTGTATTAAGAATTTTGAGGAGTCACTCGCAAAACCTGTAAAGTCGTATGTTACTATGTATTATATAGTAGGTACACACATGTATATTCATTTGCCGAGGCGTAAAACAACTTCCGAGAACGTTTTGAAACGTAGGACAACTTTAACGGAGTAACATTTTCTCACTGAAAGAATTTAATTTAATAGCGACAATTTTTTAATGCGTTTATATGGTTTCAATATTATACACAATATGGTTATTTCATTATTAGTAAAATAATGAGTAAATAAAATATTAATGTATAGAATGTATGATGTGCCTGTGATTGTGCTTGGGTCTGTGCCTATGTATGGTTCTGCGTCTGCGTCTGCACCTTCGTCTGCGTCTGTGTCTCCGTCTGCGTCGGCATCTTTGTCTGCGTTTGCGCCTGTGTCTGCGTCTGCGTCTGCATCTTCGTCCGCGTTTGCGTTTGAGTTTGCGTCTGCGTCTGCGTCAGCTTCTGCGTCTGCGTCTGCGTCTGCGTCTGCATCTGTGTATGCGTCTGCGTCTTTATCTGCGTCTACGTCTGCGTCTACGTCGACGTCTCCGTCAGCGTCTACGTCTGCGTCTGCGTCTACGTCTGCGCCTGTGTAAAAGGCATAAATGTCTTCATGAAATTTTAATTTTTATGAAACTATATCTAATGCGTTTTTCAAAGATATTTTGTAGCATATCATAAATAATAATTAGCAACATAATTTATTATATTTAGCAGTTTTTCCTATTATGATTAGGTACGCAGCATTAGAAACAAACTCATTCTGTATTATTATGAGGAACCTACGTAGATACTTGACCTAAAACAAAGGAAAGACTAATATGGCTTAGCATATTGATTATTTATAATCAAGGAATTTCAGCATTACGTGAAGTAATAGTAGTGTATTAGTTCTTTTTTTTTAATGGTTGACAGGCTAGGTGTTTGACCACAGCTCACCTGATGTTAAGTGAAGGTGTGGTCGAAGATGGTAAAGCACACCTAGTCTGGAATGGAACTGGCTTTCAAGCGAGGCTGCCGGAACACACCGTTAGATGCTTGGCGACAGATTTTCAACTTGAGGGTGGTAGCTAGCCAGCCAGCCAGCCAATCATTTTAGCCAATGATTTTACGTTTACTAGTTAAATTACGATTGGGCTTTGATCATGTTCTAATTTCCTAATAAGTATGAAAATAGTGTGATCAATTAGTATAAAAATATTTAAATGTTTTCATACAATTAAAATAAAACGAAAAATATGTAAATCAAGTTAATCAAATGTCATGTCATTAAAATCCGTTCAGCCGTGTTCGCGTGATTGAGCAACAAATATTCAAACAGACAAACTTTCTCATTTTTTTACATCGGACTGGACGATACACCTTTTTTTATGCAATGTATCAAAACCAAGTGACCAAATATCATTATGTATGGTATTAGTAGTTTTACTGATATACAAAGTATTCTATATGTTATTAATAATCCAGGTAATAAACTATATGTTTAATTATATAGTTTGGGGCTAGATGGCACTGTGTGGAATGTTCTACGATATTTACTTATAACTTTTAAGTTGAGTAAAAAATATATAAACACGCAACTGGTGAATTTTTCATTCATACGACAAATGAAATCAAGGCAAGGGAACTTGTAAATTCGTTGTGTTAAAATATTCAGAGTACCTACTTCAGAGGCCAATGTGATGTTTTATTTTATGGTTGTCAGGCTAGGTGTTTAACCACAACTCACCTGATGTTTAATGAAGATGTGGTCGAAGATGGTAAAGCGCACCTAGCCTGGAATGGAACTGGCTTTTAAGTGAGGCTGCCGGAACACACCGTTAGATGCTTGACGGCAGATTTTTAACTTGAGGGTGTTAGCTAGCCAGCCGAGTACTAGAAAGTACCCAACCACCATGCTATGGTTTCTTTACGATGTTTTCCTTCACCGGCAGCTCAAGCTCATTGTTGGGGTTTGAACCCACGCCCTTCGGCATGCGAATCTACCGCGCTAACCACTTTTGAGCTATCATCGCTACAAAAAAGTTTGTGCGTGCAAAAGTAACAAACATCCAATCCATCCAAACTTTCTCATTCATAATACTAGTGGGATTAGTGGGATGAACCCCCTGACAGTACATGCGGTCAGGCTGCGCGAATTAACAGTTTCCAGTAAACTTTAGATACCTACCTATAATGATAAGTAGGTATCTAACATCCTTACATTATCAAAGTCAAGCGTCGTGATTTGACAGGATTTTATTCTGTTTTGTAAACGAATTTCTTTATAAACGCCTTCGGGTTACCGATGTCCGGAACAAAAGTAAGTATTCTTTATATATTCATGTACATGTGCCGCCTGAAGGAAAACACCCATCGCTAAATGTGGTGTAAGGTTTAGAGCAAATTTTCCTCTTGACTTGGAAGTTTTAACTCGAAATGTTCCGCTTTTTGTTGCGGCAATTTTCTGTCGAGAAAAAACGGAAAGGTTGAATCTTCGCAAGGAAAATATTTATTTATCTTGTTTTGGTTCAAATATACTTTTGTAGCAATAATGGCGCAGTGGTTCGTGCAGATGATTAACACGCCGAAGGGCATGGGTTCAAACCCTAACAATGAACTTGAGCTGGTTAGGAAATCATAGCTTTGTGGTAGGGTATTTTCTAGTACTCGGCTGGCTAGCAACCCTTAAGTTGAAAATCTGACGCCAAGCACCTAATGGTGTGTTCCGGCAGTCTCATTTGAGAGCCAGTTGTATAAAAATATTAGTCTTCATTGTTCCCACCAAAATTATAAAACTGTGAATAAAAAATTACATTTTACATTAAAAATGTAGTGTATTGTCAATTGTCGGTCTTATCGCTAAGAGTGATCTCTTCCGGGCAACTTAGACAAGGACTCACTTAGGTGGCAAAAAAGACGGGGCGTGTTAACAAAAGGCAAAACACTAAACATTAACATAAATACATCAGTTCATAAATATACAAACTGAAATACTGATAAACAACATTAAAAAAAAACCATTATACCTACATCAATAGTAACAAACATTAAACTGATGAATTTAAATTATATATTAGCTACTCAAGAAAATACCGTAAATAGAATTCATATCTCTATTTAAAGAACTGCAAAAACCAATTTGCATAACGTTATAAACACATAACTAGGCACCCACAGTGAAATGTATAAACATTTTTATAGGATAGTTAGGCGCTTTAAATAAACACTATAACAATCCAATCTCCGTTTTAATAAAATTTGAATGGACTCTACAGTATACAGCCTGTTTGGTGTTATTTGTTCGTTAAGGCGGGGCGAAGCGAGCACCAGGGCTATGTAAAGCCTACCCTCGAGCACCTACTTCTATTGACTTTCTTCCGTCACTTTCTTATCGAGTTATGATAAATTGCTCCGGATACAAAACGAACACGACTCTGTACCTACAGCGTGAACGTACACTTTCCTACGCACCGACTCGTGAGCATAATTCGTTTCACCGCATCGACGTCACTTCTTAAATAATAAAGGCTCTTTGTAAAACTTTCCCTCCTTGAGCGTTCTAAAGCTTTTTGGTATCCAGTAATTAATATTCATGGAGGCTTGCGCCGGAGGGGCCGTGTAATTAATAAACTTATATGATACTTTTGTTTACAGTGTCATTCCTGAAGCGAGGGAGTTCAGAGTCATGCTCTTATTTGTCCCTTCGGCTCCCCTCTTTTATGAAACACCGTCGTGGCGTTCGTGCATAACAGCGTTGGACACGCGGAAAACTAAACGCCATGCCATTGAAATGAGGTAACTCTTTAAACCTCTTAAAGTAAATTAATTCTTCATATCAATGGGAAACGGGTATCGTTTAATTTAATTTGAAGGTCCAAGTAATTCGACAAAACTTTTATAATAAAATTATCGAGCATTGACCGTGGTCGTTGATAAAAGAGTGGGCCGTGAGCCGGCATCGGACGCGCGACCTGACACAGGTCCACATGTTAATACAAGTAAACCAAGATAATCCATAAAACTCACCAAAGGTGCCGAGTTGTCTTCAAGACCTGCTCGGCCGGTTCCACGAAATACTTAATCACAGTTTAACTTTCCTAACCTTAACCTTCATTCACAGGTTTGGTATTAAAACAAGTAACAGTACAGTAACAGTTTAGTTTACAAGTATACAATAAGATAGCAACTTCTACTATAAGAAAAGTTTTTTTTTATGCAACTGGTACATTTTGTAGGTGGGACACGCAGAAGATAAACTGCTCTATAAAACGGGGGAAATATTAATAATACATTGCAGGATTTGTTATAAAGCGCCATCTAGCCCCAAATCACTAAAACAAAATAAACATATACGAGTATGATAGTCACAAAAATATTTGTCCCAGGTGGGACTGAACCCACACTCTACAGCTCACAAAGCAAAGCTACTACAAAATGAACCCTCAGAGCATTCATTATTTCCCATTGAAGTGCAATTTAAAATGTTGCAAAAGTTTGATGTCAGTTCATCCATGAAATGCATTCCCCTTGTAGCACTTAAGCACTTACCTCAAACATATCGATTCTCAGGACACGGTACCGACACCCCCGGGACTCGGGAACAATGTAAAAACGCGGGTAATGTAAATGGCGGGCACGCTGCTCCATTCACTTATTTTGTCATCGTGTGACTGACAACCGAGCATCGAAATTCACCGGTTAAACCTTCGGTTAAAACGTATAGAGTAGGACCCTCACTATGTGATATTATAACGTGTAAAGAGTAAAAGAGCCGGCGTTATCTTATACACAGACCCGATTCCTGACCACTTTAATGGGAAAAGCATGTTAGAATTAAACTAAACAAAGACGACGCATCAATTAGGGGCTCTTGTTTTTTATTCCTTTTTTTTTCAAAAAAGGCTTTAACTTTTTAAAGCTTGTCGTCCGAGATGCGTTCGAATTCGTCCAATATTTATTACTTACTGCCTTATTTGACGAAATCAATCTCAATGATACTTGGTTCTTAATCATCAAAATATTTCGAACGGGTTTAATGAAATATATTTTAAATATTACTTTCTTTCGCCGTCTGTAGACCACAATACCTAAAAGAAGATAAAGTGATCTTTTAAAAGCACCGAGATTTTTTAATTTAAAAAAATGTGTTTTTTTTTTTATTAGGTAGGTACAATATTTGTTTTGAGCTTTCAGCCTATATGTCAACAACTGCTTTATCGTAACCTAAGTTGTTTTTTTAATAAAATATTTATGATACAATTAGCCAACTACGTAATTTAATCGTTGAACTGGAATAATTTCTGATGACAGAATCCACCATCAGAAATCATCACAACCTTTTTGGGGTTATTTTTTTAAATATTAAACTTATTGCATTTACGAAAACTTTACGTGTAAAAAACTGATAAAAATATGACATAATACCAATACAGCGCTGTTATAGGCAGATAAAAAGTTATTCTCTATTTAAAATTAAAAGGTGTTTTTTTTTTCGCCTTCTAGTGACACTTTCCGCCTTCCAGACTCCGGTCTTGGGTTTTGTTGGTCCAATGGCTGTCGTTAATTTAAGTACGTAGCGTTAATCTACAATAACAAAACAACAAATAAAATAATAAGAATAGTTGTTAGCTATCCTAACAATTTTTCACAATAAAGACAAATGTAAGTACACACCCCTGATTTGCTATCATTGAAAATGTTGACCTGCCCTGTTTTTACAAAGTAAAACACAATTGAATCGCTGTGAGCTATATTAGTACACGCCCATATTAAACCATAAATCATTGAGTTGTTTGGAAAAAAAACACCAAGCTCTTCCCGTTTGTGACTAGGATGTCTTTTAGGGTATAAAAGCAAACAAAAGACGCTGGGAGCACTTTGAATATTTTAATGATTTTGTAAGGAACTTCTGCATGTGATATGTATAGATTACAGACAGAAAATGCTAGGTTTTGTTTTGCGTAAGTCTTGCAATCCAACTGAGCAACGCGCCCGATATCTTGGTAACATTATTTGAAATTAAATGACTGTTTAAATTATCTAAGGTAATTTTAACCGACTCAGAAAAGCAGGAGGTTCTCAATTCGACTGTATGTATTTTTAATGTGTGTTAAGCGATCATTTCGCCAATTATAAATCGATTTTGATGATTCTTCTTTTGCTTGATAGATCATACTCAGAGGTGATTCCATATACATTTTATCGCACGCATATACATTTTATTATATCCCATTGCTCCAATGAAATAGCAAGGTTTCGGAGTAAACGAAAATATAATCGATTTTTCAAAAATCAACAAAAATCTATAAATTGTATACCTACATCAATTATATTTTAATTTACTCCGAAGCCTTGCTGTTTCATTGGAGCAATGCGTTTAACAAACTGACATCCGCCAGCCTAACAATCTGTCAATCCATCAATGAATAACTAAGCAAATGAAATAAATCTGTTGTAAAAAAGTATTGTACCTGTTATCCTTGTAATAAGCTATGTGTATGTCAAATTTCATCCAAATCCGTTCATCCGTTTTTCCGCGATTGAGCAACAAACATTCAAACATACAAACTTTCACATTTATAATATTATATATAAGTAGGACAAGAATGTTTTAGTTTTATGTAAATTTCTTAGCATAGATTAAGTTGGCAAATAAAAGGAGAATATTATTCATACAAGTAGTTGAGAATATTCTTAAAGCGAATCTTTGTCATTTGGTGTAATTTATTATTCAAGTGATCATAATAAAATACAAATAACTTAACACTAGTTATACTATGCGATAAAATGGTAATTTACATATAAATTTATGACTTGTAATAGGACCCTGAAAAATAATAAGCACGCACGATCACATAATGATGCTAATACATATATTAAGTAGGTAAAGGGAAATATTTAACAGCACATCAAAATTATTTAACACGCATCAAAATATCTCGTACTTTTTACCGAAATTGGATTCGCTTTTAGTAAACATTAAGGACGATTCTTTGCTTAGGTTAAGTTTTTCTTTAAACCCATATACATTATATTTACATATTCACCATATTAAAATTTTGTCAGTTAGTGATTAGATGGCGCCGGACCTACGATATTTATAAGTATACATACCGCGCGGCAGCGATCTCGACGGCGTGTTTATTTTATAGTAGTAGTTACAGTATAGTTTTATAGTTTATTTATGATTTTGTTTAGTTGGTTAATAATGAATCTGTATTATTAGTAGTTCTTAATTAAATATGAATATAAGTTAATTAATAAAAAAAGTATACATAAATATTCTTTGTAAAAAGTCGTATTGACAGATCCCACAGCAGTATCAGTTATTCATCCGCCAAGCAGTAGTGTGTAAACATTACTGTTTATTTTTGTTTGGTTTGAAGGATGCAGCTAGCAAAATGATATGCTATTAATACTAACCATAGAATATTTTACAATAACGAGCGGCAAAACAGCATAAACAAAACTTTGTTTACGCTGTTTTGACGCCAGGGGGACTTTGTTTTTTACTCGTTCTGCGTTTCGCATTGGGCATGGGCATGGGTTATCTGTTACCATCTGAAAAACGTTTAGGTCGGCTCACTTAATTTTACAAAAAAAAAAGTTTAAATGTCCACATTTTGATGTGCAGTCATTACTATTGTTGATACATTCATTATGTAAAGCAAGTTTTTATTTAGTGCGGTCAAGTAACACAAGTAATTAAGCGAACCTTATACAAGTAAACCAAATTAGGCACTTAATTGAAAATCTGGCTAATGATTGCGTGTCCGTACTATTAAAAGTTTTATAAGTATGTATCATAAGAATGTGTACCTATACGCAATATAAATATAAAAACTATGGTTAGAAAATATCTAGCGTTTTTTTTGTTGACCGTCTAAGTTTTTTTCCATAGCTCACTAGATGATAAAGTGACGGTGAAGTCCTAGCCTGGAATGGGATTTCCTTTCAACTGACACTGAAGACAGTGATTTGGTAATGACGGCTTTCCGATTGAGGGTAGCTAGCCAGCTGAGAATTAGAAAGTACTCTACTACCATTCTACGGTTTCCCTGTGAAGTTTTCCTTCACCGACTGCTCAATGCATTATTGGTGTAAGAACTTGGAGTGTGAACTGACCATGACAACTAATGAGCTATCATAGCTACATAATTTAAATTTATATTTAGGTATAAACTAATCTATGATATTTATCGCTGACGAAAAAAGCCACGTAAAAAGTGAAAAAAAAATCTCTCGCATGACTACAAACTGTGATCTAAAAAAGGAGTAGGATTGGAATTGAAAGTATAAGTACATACGGTATATATATCAAATTAGCACCCACCAAGTACAGTCCGACAAACAATACAATTATAAAGGAGAGTCGCCAACATCATCAACCACCAAGACCAACGTACACCAACTATGACGCAAAAACATGCAAAAAGCTCTCGCCGCACTCAACGGGAATTCGATTATAAATCCTAAAAAAACCGCAGTAAACCCAAGACGATAACTCCTCGTAATTAAGACGAGGTAAATAAATATATGGGACGCATTGACGGATCGTAAAGCTAAAGGATTCAAAACAACAAAATGCAAGGTACTGTTTACGACGGCGACCGGACCGCTTTTATTGTTGTTGTAAAATTCACGATCCATTATTAATTATTACAGACATCATTAATCTACTAATCTATTTAAGGGCGTGCGATAAGAATCTCATTTAAAGTATTGAATGAAGAGTGTCTGTAGTGGACTCGAGATAGGCTTAAATTAACATAAACGCCTACAACATAAGTCGAACTTCGATTTCGATCTAATGCAGTCTTACTTTACAAGTGGATAGAGTCGAAATTGATATTAGAATGATGTTGTAGTTGTGGCGTTTAGGGATTTTGAAATTTGTGGCTGATTTATTACAGGTCGGTGTTTAAACGACAAATGCATCGAAACAGATAGGAGCGACATGTCCGACATTGGAGGACCGATGTTGACCACTATACTTGTCGGGTACACGCCGAGTTACATCTCGCGGATACATCCCGGGATATGTGTGCGATCAATACACTAAAAATATGTTTTATTTTATCCCATGATTACCTGGACGATAGCTCTAATGATAAGGTCGCCACTTATGGTACTAGCTCATAAGATTATTTTATATGTATGTCTACGTTTATTTTTGGTTATACACAATATTGCAATTGCTAGTTCAATACTTTATACTCGGTGCGGAACTTTTTAAGTTATGCGCTTGCCAAAAAAAGATTTTTTTATTTTATTTATATCTAGATAGATTTGTTTGACAGATAGTTGTAAGCGTTAGGAAATTGTAATAGAGCACATTGTAATTAAAATTGGAATGAAATAATCTACATTTACTGAACACGATGAACGGTCTTATTGCGAAGATTAGTGACCAACATTTTAAGAGACTGGCTACATTATTGGGTCAAGGGTCAGCTCCAAAAGGCAGTGCTCCTTGACACGGCGCGCATTGTGAAGAGGATCCTCACTCTGCAGCCCTAACCACCGGTAGCGATAGCTCTGCCCCGCTGTCGACGACACTCTGTAGGCTCAGGTTTTTTTATAATATTTATGTATGTATTGTATAAAACTTAAAAATAAGAAAATGATATGTAGGTACATGATTCAACAACAATAATAGGTAGATAATATCATAACCTCAATAATCCAACAATAATAATAGTCATAATTTTAAGAATCAAAAATAATAATAATAACACTGAAATAGAAGGAAGAGAAGGGAGGCCAATACAGGTTGATAATAATAATAAACAGAAATGCAACTGTCACATTGATCCCTTGAATATTTCTGATCTCGTGTGGAGCGAACGCATCCGAAGACCGGATGGAGTTTCTTCAAAACATAATCTTTACAACAAAACTGTGATCGAATCATACCTTAACGAACCAACAGGAACCCAGAGATAGATTTAAGTAGCACTGATTATAATAAAGGATAAAACGAATCCAACGTCAACTTATCAATCGACTAACTGGACGCTTTGTTATGCTTCGGGACAATGGATAAGAGAGCTAGATTTCTTGCCGTTGGAAAGTACGGTACCTAATTTATCGTCGTGATAAGATCTGACGGGAGCATACAATTATAAAAGATATACCCTTATAAACAAGCACAGATAAGTGTTTTTAGGTAACTAAGTCTTCCAAAATAGACGTGCATTAAGTTTTTTTTTGAACAGAGTCCGTTTTACCTCGCCCACGTTTTAGAGTAATAGACACAATAGATGTGAATTAAGTTTGGATAAATTCACCCGGTAAGCAAACATGTAGCGTATCTTATTAGGTATACTGGAAACTATTGTGTTGCGAACTGCAGAGTTTTGCTCGGATGAGATTCTTGTTCACCTCACCTATGTCTGTATGGCTTGGCGTACCTGAGGGTGACGTAGAGGGATGGGGGGGAGGGGGCAGTTTTGTTCGCAGGCCCCTACCGCCTGCCAGGCCCCGAGCGCACTCTTTAAGGCCGAGTCCTCACTAATTGGACTTTCCTGAATGTTTGATGCTGGCCACTAGATTAAACAATAGTACTTTAACTTCTTACTGCTAGTTAACGAAATGCATTGTATTAAAGAGGTTACAAATAGTATTTAGTTCAGTGACCAGCTATTACTTTGATCTTTAGTTTAGATTTTAATGTCTTCTATAAGTTGAAACAGTTTTCTTAATATAAATGACTGTTTTACAGTAAGTATGGTTTAGTAATTTTTCAAGTCACGTAATCTTTTGTGCTTTGATATTCTTCACAGTTGTTACGCTCGTTCATCGTAACGTCACGTAACATTGTTGTACGGCATAACAAATGTGTTAGGTTAAGTATAATTGCGTAATACTTTTTCCGATGAAAAATATTATAAATATATTAATTCAAACAACTTTTTTTTGCTACTGAGTGTACTATAACAAAAATTATATTGCGAAACTTTAACAACAAGTTACAAAAAAAAAAATCAAAATATTCCCTATGCATTATATAACTTAAATAATTTCCATTACCTACAAAATAAATAGATACATAGATATAACTCTTTATTGTGCATACCATAAACAAAAAAAACTGAACACGCAAGAATGACTTTCACGTAGACAATTTTTTTTGTTATTGTTTGAACGAGAGGTATTCCTGGCTAGATCGGTTAGTTAGTTTAAGGACGCCCTCTACTGAAAATCACATTTAGTTAAAATAAATATCGTAGGACCATTTCTCTGACTCTGACGCCAGTTCTCGATTTAAGGATTGTCTCTGATCATTGGCTGCCTCGGGCGCACTATAATGGAACGGACTACCCACTCATTTCGATTAGCTTCTGTATTGTCGATGACATTAATAACGGTGTAATTATTTTTAATATTTACTACAATTACTTTCTTACTCGTTAAGATTATAAGTAAATAAATATCGTAGGAAATTAAATGACAAACACAGCGCCATCTGACTCCAAACTAAACAAACATTTGTTTATACCACAAAGTTTGTCCTGGGTGGGAATCAAACCCACGCCCGTTCAGCTCTTGAAGCAGACATTCTACCAATGAACCAACAGGGCTGTCAAACCGTGTTATTAGTGTTATTTTATAACTTCACTATAGTGATAATGTGTGAACAAAATCCTGGATGGGGCCAAAGCTCTTAAGGTCTATTCAGACTACCCTTAAATGAAACTCGACGGAAGTTCATTTGCGCAGGTCCTTGTTGAACGCCGCCACACTGCAGCTTAGAGCAATTTGCAAGAGTTTATACCGCGTAGGAGCTGTTTGTTTCACGGTTTTATTAAAAGCTCTCGCTGTTTGCGCGAATGCAAATTGTTTCTGATATTAAAACCGTAAGCGACTAATATCAAACGTGAATCGGTACTAACTTTACAACCCACATACACTGTATACTGTACTATACAACAAGGCAATACAAAAGGTTGCTAGAAGAAATGACAATTAAAAAAAATGTAAATTGGTGTTTTTTATTTATTGAAACGAACGAGACGCTCTTCAGATAGAAAGAGAACGCATGCCCATGGCTGCCCATTGCAGCGATACACAGAACTTTGATTAGTAAAACAAAGTCCGCGGTATCGTTGTTTTGGCGCTTTACTTTGAGACATGCGATGGTCTCAACCTAGTAAGTAATTTTGCAAGCTGCAGTACCCTTTAAACCGGAACATGTTAACACACTACTGCTTGGCGGTAGAATATCTGGTATTGCGGTAGCACCTACTTAGATGACCTCCTTCTAAAAATATCTACCATAAGGTAAAAATAAAGTAATTAAATGTATTATTAAAATTGGCAAAATCATCATCATCAGCCTATCGAAGTTCACTGCTGGACATGCAGACTGGCCTCTTCCAAGATATGTCATTCAGCCCAGTCTTCGGCTTTTCGCTTCCATCCACCGCCATCTGTCTTACGTATATCGTCACTCCATCGGGTATCAGGGCGTCCTACGCTACGTTTGCCAATACGCGGTCTCCACTCTAGAACACGTCTACCCCAGCGGTTATCGGTTCTGCGATAGATATGTTCAGCCCATTCTCACTTCAGCTTGCTAATACGCTGAGCTATGTCTATGACTTTAGTTCTCTGGCGAATTACTTCGTACAATAATGTATATAGAACCGTTACATATATTACCCTAACTTCTAGTTTTTTCTAATTGTGACCTTGAGTTTTCGTTTCTAGAGTGATTACAAACCCCTCTAAAAAGCCAGCTTGCGAGACAATAATATACTAAAATAGAGTAAAATACACTAAAAGTAGACTAGAATACACTAAAATAGAGCTCTATGTAATTTGGATATAAAAAATTGAATTTCTTAACTAAGCTTAACTTTGAGCGTTGATATTATTTTTAAGATTGGACACGGTTTTGAAACTTTAGTCCAAGTTTTCAGCAAAATGTTTTTTTCAACTTTCGCTTCTAGAGCGCTTAAAAACTAGATGAAATCAGTGTAATAAACCATACTTCTGCATTATATGAGAAATATCTATCTATCTAATACTTAAAGAAATCGTATAAGTTTCTTTTTAACCCTACTTGATCTCAATATTAGGTCGAAAATGTGATTGCTACGTATAGCCCGATAAGGAACTGGCTCTCAAGTAAGGCTATCGATACACACTGTTAATAAGTGACAGTACATTTCCAATTCGAGGTTGGTAGTTAGGCAATCGGTTACCTATTAGAAAGTACCTACGTACCATTTTCAGGTTATTTCATATTTTCCCCGAAGTCATCTGATCTTTCTTTACACTTTCTCCTTACAAGAATCTTAACTCCAACCGCTTTCGGTATGATATCAAGATTAACGAAGAATTTATAAAGATATCTTCAAATTTGTTTCATAAAAAATAAGTTAACTTTGAGTAAAAAAAGTATTTAATTTTATTAATAAAGTATGTGTTATATAATTACTTTACTGTAGGAATCAATACGGATTTTTTTTTAAACTTGAATGGTGAATTTTTATGCACCTACTTGAAGCTAAAGTACAACTACTACTTGTGCTATTATCTACCTTTCTAAAACGAAAAAATTGCTAGTAACTTACTTAGCTGTCTGCCTTTCAAGCTAGAAATCATGGTCTGGGTTCGAATCCCTAGACACGAACCTTTCTCCTTTCTAAAGTTATTTACGTATTGCCGCTGATTTCAAACGGCGAAAGAAATTGTGAGGAAAGCTACATAACTGAGAGTTCTTAAAAAAAAATATTTATCAAAGTCTACCAACCCGCACTTGGTTCGCGTGTTATGACCTTACCCTAGTCACAAAGAGTAGAAACCTGTTCCCAGCTGTGGGATAGCTATTAAAAACGGACCTGATCTGGTATATATTTTATATATTCAAAATTCAAATTTATTATTGCAACTAGGTATCTTCTACATCGAGCACTCTTAACAATTTATTGCCAAGTCACAATTTACGTGAAAAGTAATTCGTATAAATGAAAAGGCAGTATATTATTGAGTTTGGTTCTACATAAAATAAAAATATGTTGTTGTTTTACTGAAGTTTAATTATGTCGAATACTCTGACTATAATTTCGGAAAGATCCGGTGGCTTTCTTCAATGAGTCAAAGCATAAGCCTCGTCTTACTTCGCAGACAGACATAAGTACAATAAACGTTTTTATTATTCGTTCGCCACTGAAAGTATATACTTAATTAGTTTTATTTCTTGGTTTTTTGGTTATTTCGTTTTAGGGGAAATACCGTTGAGCGGGGAAGATCGGCAAAAGGAGGATGAGGTCTATGCCTCGCAAGGAGTTGAAGGAGGAGTAGATGAGTTGAATATTTCTAATGATAGCAATTGAACATGAACAAGACGTTCTATTGCACGACTATTGCAGCATTGCAAATTTCTAGTAACTTAGAAATAACTATTTGTGTTTTAATACACAAAAAATAGCTTACATAGCTCAGCGTATTAGCAAGCTGAAGTGGCAATGGGCTGGGCATATCTGTCGCAGAACTAATAACCGTTGGGTAGACGTGTTCTGGAGTGGAGACCGCGAATTGGCAAGCGTAGCGTAGGACGCCCTCGATGGAGTGACGATATACGTAGGACAGCTGGCGGTGGATGGAAGCGAAAAGCCGAAGATTGGGCTGAGTGACATGTCTTAGTAGAGGCATAATATGTCCAGCAGTGGACTTTTATAGGCTGATGATGATGATGATGACATAAAAAATCACTATAATAATTTTCATAAAATTTCAAAAATAAATAGTAATAAAATATATTTTTGAAAGAATCTTAAGCTATATATAGTAATAATTAGAAGAAAACTGAATGTATATACTGTACGCCCATTATAGGCAAAATTCCACCTAAGTAAAAAGAAATACAAAGTATTAAATTGATTAAACTAAACCCAAAAAAATTAAAAAGAAAATTCGCCAACAATGTCCTGACCTTAATTATTAAAGCCTTAAATAATATAAGCATAGAACATACCGTGTACCTACCTAAAGTATTTCCAGATACCTATGCCATGATATGCAACTTAGAACTATGTTTCCGTGATAGTTTGATGCATAGTCGTGTAGCAGACATCATTTAGCGCCATGTGCGCGATGTACACACCGAGACGAAAACTTTTCAGAATCGCAATCACGCTGCGTGAAAGTTTATAGTAAGTATTAAGTTTAACGTGAACCGAGGTAGTTTCAACCCACCTACTATCGTGATTCTCGAAACCTATACTGGTATTGACTTGATTCTGTATGAAATTGGTATATGGTTGCTTCCAAAACTACGAGTATATAGATGACAGGGATTGACCTAGTGTTAATTGACGGTGTGGTTGAAGATGGTAAACAACTGGTTTTTTTTTTTAATGCAAAGAGTAATGAGACAAACGAGACGCTCTCCTGATGTTAGGAGATAACGCCTGTCCATGACCGTTGCAGCGATACACAGAACTTTGAGTAACAAAACATAGTCCAGGGCATCACTGCTTTGGTGATCATAAGGTACTTTGAGACTTTTGCTAGCTACAGTACCCTTCAAAACGGAACACAATCATGTTTAGCGGCAGAATAACTGATACTGCGGTGGTACCTACCTAGACGACCGCATATTAAGGAGATCTACCACCAAGTAAAAAGTGGTCTCTCTGAAGTGAAGCTGTCGGAAAACACCGATCGGTGCTTGGCGGCAGGTTGCCAACGTGAGCCAGCCGAATACTAAAAAGTACCCTACCACTATGTTGTGGTTTCCTCATGATGTTTTCCTTTACCCGCATCTCAAGCTCGTTATTGAGCTTTGAATCCACACCCTTTGGCGTATGATCCGACTGCGCTAACCACTGAACTACCATCACCACTAAATGTATAGCTTTGTAAGTGTTTACAAAAAAGTATACAAGTATCAGTTATTTGGTTCCCCATAGCTTTGCTTGAAGACGCTGTGTGAAATGTCTTCCAATGTTGATTTTATATTTATTTACTTGTTTAAAAGGCTAAGGCGGTTTGGGGCGATACCCAAGGCCAGAAATCCTTAACACGACATGCATTTTAAATATTTTTTTACAAAGTACATATTTTTATGTTGTCTATACTGCCCTCATGAGCCTAAAAGCAGTAACTAAATAAAGGTGAAAATATAGATTTTGTAAAAAAATGTTTCGTTTACCTCTTATTGTATTTTGAACCTTTTTTTATTGTTTTTAGATTCTTTGACTAGTATGGTATACAGTACATAGTCAAGTTGCTTAGTCTCGATGGCATAAAACAAAGTTGCAGTCAAATTCTGTCTGTTTCTCCGCTTACTTATTCTAACCACAAACGGATTTTGGTACGATTTTCATATAATTATCTACAGATTTTTTTCAAGAAGTTTTGTATATAAAATACATTCCAATTAACTTTTACATTAGTAGAGGAATTCAAAGTCTGTACTCGTGCGTGACGCTAGTTTAATATAAAAATGATACAGGAAAATCTTCAAGTACTTTATTTTAATGTTTTAAGCAATATTACACTTTATAGACTAATCCGTAAGGTTTAATTTAACAAAAGGAAATGAGAACCTCCTCCTTTTTTGAAGTGGGTTAAAAAATAAAAATTTAATTTTAGCAATAGCGCGTTCTCTTTTATAAGAGCTGTTTATGAAAAATGTTTTATATAATACAAGCGGACGTTTCGCGGTTTCACCCTTGTAGTATCCGTTGCCATAAGAATACAGGGATAAAAAGTATCCCATATCACACGGGGATAAAGTAGCTTCCTAACGGTGAAAGAATTTTTGAAATTGACTTAGTAGTTTATGAGTTTATTCGTTACAAACATACAAAAATACAAATCTTTCCCCATCATAATATAAGTATAGATCACCACCCCCCTCAAGTTAAGAAAAGTTACCATATTCGACCTCTACGTCACGTAACAGCGAGCTATGGTCAAACACTTAACCTGTCAACCATTAAAAAAAATTGATATCCATTTATTCCAATTCACAGAATTCCGACTATACCGTGTAAGGCTTAGTCTCGATTAACTCGAGGTTTGTTTCCGTGGAGTCTGTTTGCGAAACTTTCCGATTGTTCAGCACGGTGGCAATATGAAGCTGCGCTTATTACACTCCACCCTTCTTTATTGTATATGAACACTGCTTGGAAAAAGTTAAAAAGGGAAAAAGGTAAGTATATTTATATATTTAGTAGCGATGATATCTCAGTGGTTAGCGCGGTAGATTCGCATGCCGAAGGGCGTGGGTTCAAACCCCAACAATGAGCTTGAGCTGCCGGTGAAGGAAAACATCGTGAGGAAACCATAGCATGGTGGTAGGGTACTTTCTAGTACTCGACTGGCTAGCTACCACCCTCAAGTTAAAAAATCTGCCGCCAAGCATCTAACGGTGTGTTCCGGCAGCCTCACTTGAGAGTCAGTTCCATTCCAGGCTAGGTGTGCTTTACCATCTTCGACCACGCCTTCACTTAACATCAGGTGAGCTGTGGTCAAACACCTAGCCTGTCAAACATAAAAAAAAAAAAAAAAAAAAAAAACTGTGCTATTATAATGAGCAACAATAACGTGCTCTATCCTTTTGACCATTAAAACTAAAGTTTAATTCATCTTTTTGCTCCGTCTTCTGCCTAGCTATTATACCGTCTTAAACCGGGGTCCACTTTCCTGCTGTGTAAACTCCACTTCGCACGGTTCTCTTGTCACGTGAAACCACAGCCTGTATCGTCCAGTTAGTGTAAATGTTCTTATAAAAGCCTGTCTCGTTTTTCTACGCTAATAATATCAGCATGATGTCGATCTACGTTTTTTTCAGCTTTCAGCCTGCCTCAGCCTTGTTTTTTTATAAACTGGCCCACTGCTGAGCGTGGTCCTCTTTTCATTATGAGAAGGAAAACGCCATAGTCCACCATGCTAGCCAAGTGCGGGTTGGTAGACTTCACACATAATCGAGAACTTTTGTTTTTTAAGAACTATGGAAGATGTGGGTTTCCTCACGCTGTTTTTCTTCACCGTTTGAAGTTATTAGCAATACGCACATAACCTAGAAAAGACAAAATTAAATGTGCATAACAAACCAGGACTTTTACGTTTTATGAGTTTGTTGGTGCTAAATAATCACTTGATAATAGTTTTCGTTACGTTTTAAAGATGTTGATAAATCACACTTTGTTTGTTTATGATTGGCTAGGTGATTACTAGCTGATTTGATGTTAAGTGGCAGTGTGGTTGACGATAGTAACCATACCTAGCCTGCAATAGAACTGGCTTTCAGAAGACCGTTAGGTGCTTGGAGCTAGATTCTCCACTTGATAATTTTAATTTTAATATCTGCCCAAATACTGTAAGCGTTTGAAAACCTTAGTTTGTACAATGTTTTTTTATGATTATGTAGCTACAATCTAAAGTGGAGTTTTTAAGATACCTAATCGTGTACTACATTTCTAAGGCAGCACACACTACGCCTAAAAAGCAATTCTTCATTCCAAGCCTGCAATTTCGCTCGCTATTTATTATGCACGCAAATTCTGGTGCCGATAGCATCCCCAACAATTTTCTTAATTAAGGGTTGCAAGTACCCCTTAATCAAGCAAATCGTTGCTATAAACATTACCTGTTTTAATTTCTTTCTCGTTATAGTAGGAGGTTTTTTAAGAGGAACAAGTGTGTTAAACAGTATGTACTGTATTGCTCGGAAGAAACATTTTGCGTAATCATTTTAGTAGTTAAGGTTTATTTTATCTGTAGGACCAACGATAGAGCTAACATTGACATCAGTTTGTTTTCCGTTTGGCACCCTACTACGCAAAAAAGAGGTTTAAGGATTTTAGTATGTTAATGTATTATTTCGTTACTTCAAAACCACTGATAACAATTAGGTAAACTAATAAAGTTAGCAATACCCGTATTATAGGGTATATTTTGTAGCGATTAGGTGTAGCTCAGTGGTTAGCGTGGTCAGTTTTCACGCCAAAAGACATGGGTTCAAATTTTAACAAACAGCGCGGAGAAAACCATAGCCCGGTAGTTAGGGTACTTTCTAGTATAGGGTATACTAGCTACCATTCTCTAGTTGAATTAGCACCTAAAAGTGTGTTCCGGTAGCCTCACTTGAAATCCAGTTCCATTACAGGTTAGACATGTTTACTATCTTCAACTATACCGTCACTTAACATCGGCTGAGCTGTGGTTAAACACCTAGGCTGTCAACCGTAAAAAAATAATATGTCGAATTAAAATTAATACGACGTGTTTTATAACCGAAATTTGCTACTTACAATGTTTTCTGAATCATCATTCAAATTAAATTCATTTTAAACGTATAAATAGCTTGGGCTACCCGAGGTTGATCTGAGAAGACAAGCACTGTCGAGGTCGTGGAAGAGCATGAAAGCAAGCCCGTAACCTGGACAAATAGCACCGAGGTGGAACACTCCAGGGTTTTTAGTGGGTAAGCCGTCATTAGGACGGAGGATCCCACATAACCACCCGCCCCAGTAATTATAGATACTTGGCGGTAGATTTCTATTAGCAGGATGTCGTCTAGGTAGGTACCACCGCAGTATACTACTGTTACTGCTTGGCGGTATATTATGCCGGCAAGCAGTAATGTGTAAGCATTACTGTGTTCCGATTTCCGGGCTGTTGAGACTAACCATGGAAAGTCTCAAAATATTTAATGAGCGCCAAAGCAGCGATGCCCCGGACTTTGTTTTGCTACTCAAATTTCTGTGTATTGCTGCAATAGTCATGGACATCAAGAAAGCGCCACAACTTACCTGAAATCAAATGACAGTGAGGTCGAAAATAGTGAAGATAAGAGGAAATAGGGGAATTTTAGTTTTCCTACCTTGAACTTGTTTGTGTATCATATAAATAGCGACACGGTCAGCCGTTTACGAGTTTGAAAAATAGTCCAGGTTTGTCCTCTTTTGTATACTAAGCTAGAATGTAACGCGTATTTGGCAATCAACAGTTTTTCATTCCGTATCAAAGCCCAATAAAAATCCAATTTTAAAAAATTAAACTTCCATTTGACGGCGTGTGTGTGACGAATGAAAATCGAGCACAGAGGGTCGACAACCCCTTCCTTTAAAGTCGGCGCATTAGTGCAACAATCTGTGTTCAAAATTATGGTGACAGACACTTTTTATAGCGGCTCCGTAATATAATATTATGAAAAGTTAATTAATTTATTGCCATGTTAATAAACGAAGGCATAATTTTTAAATTGGTTCGTTACGTGTCGAGTCCAACCAATGAATGCATTCATTACCAAAAAGATTTTTATGATTCAGAACAAATGTGTAAACTCAACACTATATTGACAGCCCTGTTGGTTCATTGGTAGTATGTTTGCTCCAAGATCCGAAGGGCGTGGGTTCGATTCCCACCCAGGATGAAAATTTTGTGGTATAAACAAAATGTTTGTTCTGTATCTGGATGTTCTGTATTTATTATAAGTATGTATTTACAAAAAAAAAGTATTTAAGTATTCTATCCGTTATCCGACTTCCATAGCACAAGCTTTGCTTAGTTTAGGGTCAGATGGCGCTGTGTGTATAATGTCCTAAGATATTTATTTATTTAAAATTTATATATACCTACCCGATATTGTTAAGTGAATAAAGCTAGGATTCAATACAATTACGGTTCATTTAGAAGTTGTTTTAAAGAGTAACTTTTCACAAAAGCTTTTTCTGTAGTATTTTTTCTATCTATGCTTAGTAATATTATAAAAAGGAAAGATTTGTATTTTTGTATGTAATTAATAAACTTAAAACTACTGGACGGATTTCAATAATTCTTTTACCGTTGGGAAGCTACACTATCTCCGGGTGATATAGACTACTTTTTATTCCTGTATTCCCACGAGAACGGGAACAACGCGGGTGAAGCCGCGAGTCGTCCGCTAGTATATTATATGTATGTGGTATCAATAAAGTGTCATACTGTATGGATTTATCCGTACCACGAAAGAAAAGTATGGAACAATATAATTAAAAAAAATAACTTTTATAAAACAAGTTATTTATTGAGTTCGAATGGTCCGACTAAGAATAAAAATGGAAGACATCGGACTTCCTATAGTTAACTTACTCGTAAGTGGCAGGACACCCGACGTGATACAGCGACGGCTCGCGGAGAAAACTTTTGGCAGATTTGAGGCCAAGTGATAGTCAAGCTGACCAAAAAGGCGTGACGTGATGAGATCCTAAAGACATGAAAAGGTAATTAGCAAAATTATCGAAATAAGTTGTATTTTAACAGTTTAAACACACATCTTAACGTTTGCAAATAGATTACTCATAATATCTTACCTAAAATACATTAACTACTTTTTTCTCTTTTTTAAATTATCTTCTTTTATTTTGTCTTAATCATCTTAATTGTTAATTTAGTTTTTTTTTACATCGGACTAGGCATGCGTTTTGCCACGATCTCACCTGGTGACGAAAGTGACGATGTGGCCGAAGATGGAGCACGCTTGTCTAGAAAATACTTACTCACATTCAGTGAAATGAAAAACTAAAATGAATACATTTTTAATTTGAGATTAGGTTTTGACCACATCTTGCGATGCGGTTTTAGTGGGGGCACATATTTGAAGATACTTGTGTTTCACTTTTCAGACACAACAAAGAGCCGTGCAATACCTGAATGAGCTGGCAATATTGACAATGATAACATGATTCACAGACCAAGAGAAGCTGAAAATAAACGTTGTTTTAAACGATTTCCCAAAAGGTTTCAGCAGCAAAACTGTTACTGGTGAGAAAGGTTACACAAGTTATCGATGTCGATCACCTCAGGAGGGTGGTTTCAACACCGAAATTAATTCATGCAGCCAATCATAATAACAGCTGCGTAGTACCGTTCCCACCAGTTTTTTCGAACCTTTGAGTTAAACGTTGAATCGTGTGCCAGTATTGCCTACATTAAATAGATTTATAAATACGCGAACAAGGGAAGTAGTCAGGCTTCTTTTGGCACGCCAAGTGGAGACCGTGATGTCACAATTATGAAGCGGTGGTGAATTCTAGCTTTCCTTATTTACGAACGAATTCTTGCCGTCATAAATGTATGAATTCATCTCGTAAATGCGGTATGGATCTATTACGATCTGGAGAGTTTTAGAGAACGCCTTGAAAATCGGTGGAAAATGTTTCATGCGAATTTCAGGTTGATAAAATAAGATTTTGCCAAACGAAACTATTGTACGACAAGGTGTAAGCTTAGTATAACGGTAATATTATCAAGAGTAGTATATCTAAATAATGATTTACCAAATAAATCTTATGTTTTTATAATGGAATCTCTTAGCAAGTCTCGAAAAACATTTACCTACGTATATAATTATTATAGATATTAATGTCCTCTTTGATTTAATTTGCTGTCAATCCTGTCACTTTAATTAGTGTAATTAATATATGTGTCTTGATATAACATTTACACAGAAAATATACAACACATTGAATAAAAAATCTATTTTTTTTACTTTTTTTTTTCAATTCTGTATGTACCTAATTTAGGTAAAATATTTTTAAGTAGTTGTGCCGGTTGAGTTTTAATCAGAAACTGTATGAAATAAAAATTAAACGTAGGTACCTAATAAATTTCAAGTTCAATTAATTCATGAATAAAAAAAATAAGAATCCATATGTAAGTAACTAAGTAGTAGGAAATTTGAAGCTGAAATGAAATATCGATCAATTATATATGGGATTATATGGGATTATTTTTTTTTTCAAAAAACTTTGTTGTTTATTCTGTAGGTATAACTGCTTCCAGCCTAATCTTTATCTTGTTAGGCAACGATGCGGTCTAGGATAGAAACAGGCTTACTTAGAAGGAACCTGTTTACCCTGGATTACTAAAATAAACTATTGTTATGAACAGGTACTAGGTTCAGCCTGCTCCTAGTAAAATACTATAAAATTCCAACAATTTCAGGTCCACGTCCTTTGAAACATTCAAAGCACTCCATGTTTTGACGACATGCTAAGCAAAACCGCCATAAATATTTAACTTTCGTTTATTTGCGTTAAATTGTAATGATCACAATTCAGTCTCCCCTTACTCCGGCATTTCATCGCAATAAACAACCACACTGGCAAATAAAACTTCACTTCTAATTCTCACACGAGCGTAAACCAATTGGATCGAAGTAATTTACGAGTTAAATCTAAAAATATGTCTTTTCTATGGCGACCCGGCCTTGTCACAGATGGCTACACAATAATATCAGCCCTGAGATCCCTTCAGAGGGGTGCCCAGCTCTTATTTTATAAAGTTTGAATAAGATTCTAAAACGCTGAGCGCGATTTATAGAAAGATTTAGCAAGAAAACGCGAGGGGGTTTTTGTTTCGAAAACTTCGGAAAAATTGTGTTAGCACTCACCTATCGACTGTGGAGGAATAAAACAGTGATACATGTATGTTTGTAAAAAAATGTGGATGTAGTTACTGTGGCAATTTAAAATGACTTATGTTAGAAGTTAGTATTTTTTTTTAAAATAACATATGGGCTTGCGTTTGTCCACCAACTCGCCTGATGTTATGCGAAGATGCGGTCTACGGTGGAGCACGCTCGCCTAGAAGAAACCGATTCACTTGCGACTTGAAGGCACCCAGATTGTATCTATCAGGGAACACCCACTCGGGCAGCAAATTCCATTGTTTAGTGGTTTGTACAATGAAGGTAGAATCGATCCCGTCAGATTGATTGATTCACAGCGTTTTCCTAAATATGTCAGTATTTCGTTGTTACTCACAACAAAATGTTCATTTTGAAACAGCTGTTTTTATGTCGTTTTCAATACATATGTCTTTGAATCTAAGGTATAATATTTATACTTTAGATTTAAAGCGTAATCATAACAATACTTTATAATTTATTGAACATGTCAAAATTACGAATGACTATTAATTACTACCTAAATATCGTTCGGATCTTCGTTGTTACTTACAATAAAATATTTATTTTGAAACAGCTGTTCTTAGGTGTCATTTTCAATATATACTTTAGGTTTATAGCGTAATTATAGCTATTATAATTTATTGAACATGTCAAAATTAAGGATGACTACACAACCTATGGCATTTAGGACAATGCAAAGAATACTAGTTACCTAATAGACGTTCCATTCAATTGTATTTAGTTAGGTACCTACCTATAATACATTCTCGATGATTATAATATGTGTAAATGTAATAATCTTGGATGAAGGAAATAAACTTGTATGCGTCGCGTTGTATTATCTTAGAATATAAGTCTTATCTTAGTATCTGTCTGTTTAATGACCTGAGACTTAGATCATTAAACAGTTAGCGCATTTTATAAAGTCAACCTTCTCCACCTAATATTTTTATATTAACTTATTTTACTTTCGATACAGTGTTAAATAAGATAACATTATCAGCTCCGAGTGATCCGCAAACCTATAAAAGTTTATATTATCCGGATACTTTTATCTCTTCGCAGTGGCATATTCCCTGGGTATACAATAAGGATCACTTTGCACAAACGGGTAATTCGGTATCGTAGCATTACGTGACCCCCGAACGATGTTCGCGACGTGTTTCTACTATTGCCTTAGGCCTCCCTCTTCACCATGCCACTGAGAAGTATCACTACGATTTTATATTACGAAAGGCGTATGGACCTGGAAATATACAGAGAGGACATCTCATTTGTTTAATATTTTATTTTTATTATTATCATACATTAAAACTTAATTAAGGATCAATGACAGCCCTGTTGGCTCATTGGTAGTATATCTGCCTTAAGAGCTGAAGGGCGTGGGTTCAATTCCCGCTCAGGACAAACATTTTATGTATCAACAAATGTTTGTTCTATGTCTGGGTGTTCGGTTCGGTAGTATGCATTTAAAAAAAAAGTATTTATGTATTCTATCAGTTATCTGATTTCCATCACACAAGCTCTGCTTAGTTTGGGGTCAGATGGCGCTATGTGTAATGTCCTGCGATATTTATTCATTATTTATTTAATGAAATACATGACTTTCAATATGCTTACAAATTCACAAAACAAAAAAATGCAGGTTACGTATTACAGCTAGTGAAATTACAGAGCTATTGAGACTAACCATCGAATATCTCAAAGTAATGATCGTCAAAGCAGCGATGCCTTGGATTCTGCTTCGTTATCAAGAGGTTTGGGTACCGCTGCAATGATCATGGACTGGTGCCATCTCTTACTATAGGTATATATGTCTTGGTGTACATTTACATAGTAATATTTTTGAGACGTTTATTATGAAAAGCAAGTTTTTGCTTTGTGCGGTCAACGGTCATGTCAGTAATACTTTACTTTTACGAACTAAATATCTAGATTTGTAACACACACAGAACAAATTAATCTTAAAAAGGCTCAAAATAAGATAGACTTCAGATATTTTAGTATTATTAGTGATGTTTTTGTAATTATTTATAAAAAAAAATAAGGATTTTTAATCAGAATAACAGATACACCGCTAAGTATGTTATTTTTTTTTAATTCTGTTTATAAATTTTGAATAACATATAATATTGTTATTTGACTTCATGTCAAACTTATTAAATTGTGTAATATTAGATATAAGACCAAAAGTTACCGTACAAATATAACCAATTTTAAAATTACATACCTGTTACTGAGTAATAATTAATTTACAAAAAATTGCGTATGCTTATTATAGCTTAAATCATGTTGTAAATTCATAAGACTACAATTATTTATTATTTAATTGGATAACCACAAATCAACGCGAATAAATAACTTGAACTTGAGTATTCGAAGTCTATTTTTAGCTTATTTCCGCTTAACAGCCGTTCCAGTTACAACAGTGATGAGGACTTAACTTTAACTAATTTGACAACAACTTATTAATTTCTAACCTTATCTTATTTAATATCTAGAACTAATTTGACATAAACTTTAAAAATGTAATTTGACAAAAATCTAATTAAAATAACCACAAGTCTTAAAATCCTCCTCTCTCTGCAGTAACCACTATACACACACACCACCGACACGTGTTTCGCCTCTACACGAGGCATTCTCAGGACGTGTTGACTCTTCGAGCGCTTGGTCGAGACTGAGTGTTATAGTATGTATACAAATATCAGAAAAGCTACTAAGATTGGATTGCCAATCAAAGATCAGTGTGACCAAATAAAATTGTTTTCAAATCTTGTGACGATTGTTGGCATTTCTAATAGTTTCAGTGGTCTACGCTGAAAACACATCGTTATTCGAGACGCGTTCTCTGGCGGGGCTTCATCCCGCCCACTGCGCCGATGGTCTTTGTCATTATCATCGCTTTTTGCCTCACATAACTGGCCGCAACCTCGAGGATGTGCCCGGACAATACCTACCTCACGTTTTATGTACTGATAACTGAGTAAAAATGCTATCTTACGTAAGTACCTACCTAAACAAAAAAGAGGGACAGCGACAGAAAATGATCTCGTCGTCGGTATGTACCTACGTATTAGAATTAAAGTAAGTTTTATGTTTGAGTTTATAAGCGTAGTTCGGTAATTTTTGCTGTAATTAATTTAAAAAAGTATTAACTAATTCATTGCTGAATACTATATGCACGGTGACCCAATGCGTACAAAATTTACACTGAAACTTTTTTTTTTCACTTAAGCATGTTAATGAATTATAAATGGCGTTCGCGTTTGACTACACTCTGCCTGGTGTTAAGCATGAGTGCGGTCTAAGATGGAGCACGCTTACCTAAAACAAACCTATTTATTCTAGATTTTTACACCCATATTGTGCCTAACAGGAAACACAGACTTCGGCAGTAAGTTCTACAACCTCGCTGTGCGAATAAAAAATGTGGCATTAAAACACTCAGCGCGTACATGGGGAACATCAAAACGTATGATGTTTTGGTCGCGTTTGCCTGGTCGTGTGGTTGTAGATAAGTGCAGGGTAACCAAATTGTGTATTAGCAACCTTTTTTTTTGTGTTAGCTTTCTCAAACGATCACCGATGTTAGGCAACGCAAAATCCAGACAGATTTCAGATGGATGTCCGTGAGTATCTCAATCGAAGCATTACCGCGAAGCGGGGATGATGCATTAAATTGGTAACGTTTGTTACATTTCTCTACAAAAACAATCGTCAAGCGAAATCGGTGGCCTTCCGGCGGCAAATTGACTCTGGCTCCAGGGCTGACCAGTCAGCTCATAATTTTTTTTTTTTTTTATAATCAACACTGCACGAAATATTAAGAAATTGAATATATAAGTATTTACTTTGCTAATTGAAAACCAGTAGATGTTATTCAACTTATAGATTTTTTTCTTTTTTTTCCTTTACTAGACCTGCGATCAGTCGCCTAGACTATAATCAGGTGAGTTGCAAGAGGTTGTTAGTCCAGAGAGGTAGAGCCACAGCTCCATCTCCCCTTAGTAAGTCAGCACGTCGGCTCTCTTGGGTCTTCTATACAATTATTTGACATTCATTTTTGATATATTTTTCACTGAACGCATAACTCAAAGCGTTTACTAGGCTCTTACTTGCACTTAACGACTTATCGCGCTTACACGTGAAAAGATAATATAATTTTTATGTTTCCTCAACTGTTAGTATACCTAATGATACTATTTTACGTCCCGCAGTAACAATAAATTACGCTTTTGATTTATTAGTAGAATCGATATTGTGCCAAATATATTGTTATGACAAAAATGAAAATACTGTAGCACAATTAGCTAGCACTCAGTGATTTTTATATAAAACCACAATAGCTGACCTGACAGTCATATCCGACTTTCAATAAAAGTTGTGACTTGTGACCTAAAATCCCGAATATCCGTATATTCCGGGTAAAATTTTGCAGCATCTCTCTGGAATTATTTATAAAAATAAATTTCCAAGGGATGCGCTTACAAACGAATCATTTATTTTAACCATTATCATAGACAACGCTTCTAGGTATAATATTTAATATCGTTTGTCTTTTGCATTGAGTTTTTATTTTTATTGCATATTCGAGTTATACTTGTAGACAATAAAAAAATCACTAACCCATTTAGTCCCCTTATTTTTCTAACCTCAATCGAATTCCTGATTGTAACATTTTTTTTAAATTTTTATCTATGAACGTATATACCCATTATCGTAAGTATAATACGGATACTAATTCTAAACCGTTTTTTGTTTAACAATGTTTTTAAGGTGAATGCCGAAGTTTAGGGTTCAAATCTCAACAATGATCTTGAGCCTCACTTGAGTGCCAGTTCCATTTCAGGCAAGGTACACACCTAACAATAAGTATTTATGTATTCTATCAGTTATCTGACTTCCATCACACAAGCTCTCTTAGTTTGGGGCCAGATGGCGCTCTGTGTATAGTCCAACGATATTTATTAATTTAGTATTTATTTAATTTCGAACACGCCGTCACTTAACATCAGGTAAGCTGTGGTCAATTACATCCTGTTAATCATTAAAAAAAAGCTGCCGGTAAAGAAAAACATTGTGAGGAAATCATAGACATAGACAATACTTAGCATGGCATGGCTTACATAGCATGGTGGTAAGGCACTTTCTAGTATTCGGCTGGCTAGCCACCACCCTCAACATGAAAATCATCCACCAAACGCAAAATGGTGTGTTCCGGCAGTCTCACTTGAGAGCCTACTTAACATCAAGCGGGCTAGCCTGTCAACCAAAAAAAATATCAAAATATGTTAGATACTTATTGTTGGTTTAACATGATTATAACCAGTAACCAGTAAGACAGATTGTATTATAACGAATGAAAGCTCTTACGTCATTGTCGTGTTTGGGCCCAACCGTATTCGAAATAGTTCACAGGCACAATACCACTATCCGTGTAAAGCTTATTCCCTACGGCATGACATGTTTATTTTCTACCACTGAAAGCCTTGCCGGGAAAGGAGTAAAATGAAAAGTAGACATGGGTCCGATAAATAATTGAAGGCTCGATAGAGCATCGGGAATTTCAGGTCGAGGCTTCGGCGCAATCTAGTGGGAGCCATCCTTCAAAACACCCTCCGCACCTACTGAATTATTCCGCAATAACATACTTGTTATAGACGTTTCTCGTCGAGTGATACTTTTATGATTTACTCCAAGTTTTATTGGCACTTAAAGGAAGTATACGATTTATTTCCCGTTCAATATAAGGTGCGGAGTATATCATTTTTTGGAGTCGACGCTAAATCTGGTAGGGAGTTTGAACGTTTGGGCGTCACACACCATTTATATTTGGGGCGTAATCCAGTTTCATACATTTACAGAACTGTTCCTTAAGCACTACGTTAACGTGAATCTAACATGATTTTGTGTATTGATAGTTTCACTAAGTAAATTTGACTAATCTTCTGTAAAATTTACGAATGCTTAACTCGACGATGACTAACTGTTTATTTACATATTTTTTAATTATGTAACAGCTTTGTGGTAGATCTCCTTAGCAGGAGGTTGTCTAGGTACCATAGCTGTAACAAATATTTCTGCCGCCAAACAGTAGTTTGTAATCATTACTGTGATCCGGTTTGAAGGGTACTGCAGCTAGCGAAATTATAGGGCTATTGTGACTGACTAGTGAAAGTCTCCAAGTAATGAGCGCCACAGCAGCGATGCCCTGGACTTTGGTTTATTACTCGTAGTCGTGTGTATTGCAGCAATGGTCATGGGCAGCGTTGTCTGTTACTTTAACAAAACAAAAATAGCTTAAGGCCAAGACTTTTAGGTTGAGGCCTATTTAACTGTTTATGACATCTCACTAATATCATAAATGTAAAAGTTTGGATGGATGGATGTTTGTTACTCTTTCACGCAAAAACTACTGAACGGATTTGGAAGGAATTTGGTATAGAGGTAACTGTGACCCTGCATTAACACATAGGCTACTTTCTATCCCGAAAACATGTAACACGTAACACCGTGGGATGTAGCTAGAAAAGATATATATTTTGTTTATTTAAAAATTTAATTTGTGTAAATTTTGCCATTATCCTAAATATATAGGTAATATTATAAATGCGAATGTGAGTTTGTTTGTTTGTTGCGCTTTCTCGCGTAAAATACTCAACGGATCTGGGCGAAATTTTTCATGTAAGTACTTTAGTCCTTAGAATAAGACATAGGATACTCTTTATCATCATCATCCATCACCACGCCGGTAAAACCGCGGGATGCAGCTAGTATTTGTACATCGTTTTTTATTGTATTTTGTTTGTTTGTAATTTTTTTTTAATATCGATTTGTAGTAAAAGTTATTGACGTTTATGAGCAGACAAGTTGCTCAGCAATTCCTTTGAAACATCCTTGCAATTTTTATCACGATCTACAGTTTGCTATTTGTCTAGAAAAACGATTTTTGCGATACGTTCTTGATAGAGTTTTGTAACTATGAGTACCTATGATAGAAACTAATAAGTTACTCGATGGTTATTTGTAATAACCATCATCGCAGGGAGAGTTCTTGGCGTTGGCGAAGTTGTTTCGGGGATATCCGGAACATTTGCTTGACTCACGTATGCAATAACTTAGTCGGGTATATTAATTATTTGTAAGTTATAAGACTCTACAAAGTCATGTTTAATTAAAAAGTAATTCCATAACATGTGCTAGTATTCTAACTCTGTAAAACATTACTCCAAGCTCCAGTGCTAACCCTTTGTGAAAATAAAAGACTAAACTATTATTAAGATATTTTTACGCAATCCCAAATTAAAGCGCCTACTTTTTAACTACCACCATAAATCGGTCAACTGTGTAGTTAATATTTCTTTGTAATAAAAGTCACGTGTTCTGCCTTCCGTGTCATGATGCTTATCATGAACGGATCTGATCAAAAATTATACGGGAACATTAAAGTGATGTACACTATGGTTTATTGACGTCACTTCCGCAGCAATAAAATCGACTTGTCTCGAAAATGCATGATTCGTACGACAGTCACGCGCATTACGCTACTAAACGGTGTCTTTGAGAACACATTTCACACTAAACTCCCCGGGGCTGCGTTTCGATCGCAGATAACGCTCTGTTTTATGCGTTCAAATTATCATCGTCAAACTGCTTGTTTATGATCGCGGGTATATTAATATTTCTTTATACCAAACTCGCACGCACCGATCGCGACCCTCCGATATGGATAAATAATTCTAATAAAGCTGATTTCAATGTCTTTGTAGCGCTGTACGTTGCGACGTAACCGACGATCACCGGTCGAAGGACGGGTTGTTTATTCTAGACTAACATAAAATCGTCCCGAGACGTCGTTTTTTGTCAAGCGGTTTCGTTTGTGACAAAAACATTTCTGGCGAAACCATTAATTAGTGAGATATACGACACACTCGCAGCCTTTGGCGCTCAATTATAGCCAGTCCTTTGACGCTTGATTAATTCCGACACAAAACTGACCTATTACAGTTTATCGATTAAAATCTAATCGATTCAAAGTGCCGCGTTACCCGTATGCCAGTCTCGATAAAAGCTTCAAATACCTCGAATGCCGACCGAGAAAAACAATAACCGAGGAGTGGATGACAGAACGGGCGCACTGTCACGTAATAGGTCCAGCTTCCGGTGCGTTTATCAAAAAATTTATTCGGACATTCCTAGCGCGTCGGCGCTGCGCTTGCCCGCGCGGGATGTGTCGGCATTTAATTTATCTATAACGCTGAAAATACCGGAGACGGCGGCGCGACCGTTATTGCAGGGGTGTTCTCACCACTGGCAGTCCACGCACTTCCGCTATGTCAATGATTTATGGGCGCTTACGGCATTTGTGGCGTTAACTGTGTGTTGTCCGGCCTATTGTCCTGCCGCACCATATCAACGACCAGATGATTCTTCAAATATGCGCTGGGGTCGCTCCACCTTAATATTTTGATTTCTTCTTAGTGCAAGAGGTCAACGTTTTGTCGTCTAATCTCTCGCTGTTGCTTAAGATGACATTGATTTGTTTTGTCATTGTGTTTCTATTGTATAAAACATTATCTCGTTTAAAAAGAGATTGATAGCATCGCTATTGATTGTGTGCTGCCGGAAATAGTATCTATTTAGTCTTTAATTTATTACTTGAATGGTTATGGTTTATACGTTTTACTTAATAAGAAAAAAGTGACTTTGCTTAATATTTTTTGTTAGATAATATCATTTTAAGCTGGTTTTAGATTGACCTTCCTCAGAAATTTATTGTATAAGATTTCAAATTATGTTTTCGCTATCCATAGATCATATCTCCATCTAGCTTGTTACTTAATTTTCTTTCTTTGTATTTGGCAGTTTTAGAAAAAAAAACTTGGTAATACCGAAGTTAAGTTAACAACAAATTAACATTGTATTTAATATTCCATTGTTTAAAAGGTATTATTTGTATACAAGTTTTAAATTTATATACTATATACAAACTGTCATTTGAAATTATCTATGAAACTTCACTGATGTATTTACTCACTGAGGAAATTGACGATACATTTTTAAAGAAGACACAATTACTAATTATCATGTGAAATTACTTGAACGGTTGCTGGGAAGAGTTTATTTCTAAGTAATCGTCCTTTATTGTGTTCTTAGCTAAATCGAGTATGTATTATAAGAAGGTATTTACAAAAAAAAAAGTAGTTAAGTATTCTGCCAGCTATCTGGTTCCCATAGTACAAGCTTTGCTTAGTTTGGGGTTAGATGGCGCTAAATTAAATGCCCTCCAATATTTATTTATTATTTATACCATATTACGGTTAAATAGTAAAAGACAGATAGTAAAAGTTGTTCATAATGATGAGAACAATGACCTCCTATCAGACGCTCCAAGCATAAAATCCTGTACAATATACGCAAAGGAGAATAGTCCATATTGTATTCCGCACTAGTACATAATTATATGACATCACCTTTCGTTATTGTGCTATGAATACGATAAGTTTGAATTCTTATTGATATTAAGTAATTAGTCATCGCATCGCAATACTCCTTAATCCAAGTATGTGAGCTTAAAACATTCTCACGCTGTGTTTTGTCAGTGTCGTCAGTACATCAACACATCATATTTCTGGGTCGCCTACTCCACTTCACTACAATATTCGAACATCATAGAATAATAATTGGAATGCATTGTTGTGTTATTAAGCAGTACTTGTTGGTTAAGTGTGGAGTGACTTTTCAACCTGAATACTTTATAAGAGCAACATTAAGTGATTCCCAGACGCAAATGCGAGCGTGTTTCGGTCCCTCAGTCAATTAATAAACTTATTACACAGTTAACAGTGTCGTATATCGCTGAGCAAAAATATGGCAGTTACACGTGTACTTTGTGATGCGTACGATTAATTTATTGGAAAATAATTAATTGCATTAAATGTATTGTGTGATTAAAAATACAACATTACCGATAAATAAAGTGTCTTGCATAATTTTTTTTCGGTCAATATCTAAAGGTTATTTGTAAATAAAATTAACTATTACTAATAAATAATATATAAATTAGTGTGGTGTCGCCACCTGAAATAACGGCTGAAAACGTTTTGATTAAAAATAAGAGATTATTGAATTACTAGTAAGTAGATACAATATTTTTGTTTTTATTAACATTCAATTATATTGACATAATCATTTTATATGTGACATTATTTCATTGACATTTTCATTGTATTGACATAATATGTTATGATTTTGTTATTTTGAAATATAAATGGAAAAATGACCTGTAACATTGGTGCTATCAATAAAAGATTTGTATTTGTATTTGTATTTCATTTATGTCTTGATATCGATGGATATAATCTGGGTGTCTTCAAGTCGGTGAATCGGAATCTTCTAGGCAAGTGTGTTCCATCTTAGACCGCATCATTACTTAACATTAAGTGAGATGGTGATAAAACGTAAGCATATTTGTTATAAAAAAAAAAAAGCACTGATAGTATTTTAGCGGTTACTAAAAAAAAATCTATTGAGAAAAAAATATCGATATCGAATTTCGAAATAATAACAAAATATATGATTTAAATCTTCTCCACGTCATTAGCTAAAATTAATTAATAATCTATTTTTTTAGTCAATTTATCAATATTAGAGTATTTCTGCTTAAAAGTCGTTTCAGTTACAACAGTGATGACGATTTCAACTAAAGTTACAACAGTGATGAGGATTTAAATTAAAATTTACCTAAACCCTCATCACTGTTGTAACTGAAACGACTTTTAAGCGGATATAAACTAAATATATTGAAAACACTCAAAATGAACTTTTTTTTCTCAGTTCTTCTGAATAATATTTAGTGCTGCTTCTTACTTAATAATTATGTTCATGTTGTTCGTATGTGACACACAACGAGACAGATTTGTCAAAGAATAAAATCGAACCCTATTTGTAATCTACATAATATTGATATACACTTTCACTTAATATCAGGTGAGCTGTGGTCAAACACCTAGAGCTTAACAATAAAAAAAATATTCTGCGAAATAAATAAATAAAATATAAGCAATTTTTAGAATAAGTAGTTTAACTAGATCATATGACAGGAAATTTATATTGATTTTGCCTATTGTTTTTTTGACTCGTGGACTTTACGCATAGTGACTTCTGGAAATTAATGATAAGTTTAAAATTTAAAGTAATATGAGTAACAAATGTGACCATTTATTAAAAAAATACGCTATTAAGCAGCTGTCCAAACTAGTAACCTTGGCAAATTGGTGATTGAGAGCTAAAACTTGTGTAGTTTTAGCTCTCAATAAATCTAGTCTCTACTTTTAGGAAGTGGTTAATATTAAGAACAAGATTTTTTACAGATGTTTTTAAACAATATTTTATAGTATTTAAATATTTAGAAGGTTTTTTTTTATAAGTTACATGTCTGGTAAAAATTTTGAAAAGTCCTTTGCGACCCCAGATTTAGTTTTAATTGTAAACGATATTATGTGATGCTATGTTTGGTCCACGCTCTTGTATGGGTGCGAAAAGTGGGTTTTGCTAAAACCCACATTTCGCACCCATAAATACACCTGAGACGTGATCAAATACACTGGCTTTTGAAATGTGGATTCTACGAAAGATGTTCAAAATTCCTTGTAAATTTATATTTATTAAATTACATTAAACATATTGAAATTTAAGGTATAAATAAATAAAATATGTATATTTCATAACATATTAAAACATGAAACAAAATCTAAATACCTACTATTTACAAAATGTATACAAAAAACTTAGTTTAAAAAACCGTCAGAGGAGGGATATGTGGCCAGAATGCTGGCAGCATTGCCACGCTGGATGGCAATGCTTAGCTTTTGACCAAAGTAGATACCAGCATTCTGGTCACCTGAAGCCTCCTCTAGACGTTTGGCCAGGTCCCGATACAGTTCGAGAGCGGCCGGCCCCTACGGACCTAAAGTTTCAACCCCAAACGGCACAAAAAGATACATTCTATCCAAATAACTATATTTGTGCCGTTTGAGGTTTTCAGCTTTAGATGCGGCAGCACCAGCTTGTCCCGAAGTCACAGGAAGATGAGACGGCGCCAAGGTGTCGACACAAGTGGCGTCCCACACAAGAGGCCGTCCCATCTTCCAAGGTATAAGGGTCATCCCATCGGGTCTCTTGGTCATATTATGTTATGAAACATAATATATTATTTATTGTTTCATAACATAAATAATATAAAATATAAATATTGATGTAAACACAGGTAAAACCGCGGGACGAAGATAGAATTTAATGATTTGCTAATAAGCTCTCTAAACAGAAAAACTATGTCTATCTACGTACACTCTGAAAATCCAAACGACAGTATGTTATACAAAGCTATGTCCATTTCTCGTTAGCCAGCAATAAAAGGCAGGTACAAAAACGTCCAAGCATTTCGAGTGCCAATTAAATCACAACAAACATCCTGTAAGCCAAGATTATCGTATCGTAACAAGCATCAGAAACCTGCCCACTTCTCTCACGCTGAATAAATTAAATAAAAAATAAATATAAAATAAATTAGAAATTGTTACACAGCTCAGGTTGCACACTGTCCTGGCTCATTAACTGCGGGCATAAGAGCGGAACCCGGTAACGAGACCACGCGAGAAATGCTACGAACTGTATTCATATTTCATGTTATCCTCAAAACTTTAAGATAAGCGAATAGCACTTGAAAAATCACGACCAAAACAGAAACGTTATAATATTAACATATTTTTTTGTTTGAGGCAACTTTTTGTGTGCGTACCTACACAATTAAACCTTACGGGAAGATTATACGATTTTCATGGTAATTTAATTAGCATTCAAATAGACATCAGGCAAGTATGTATTCCTAAGTTATAATCAAGGTAAGATATATTGCGAGTTCATTCTTGCGCACGATAGTGATTTTCGCGTGCGCTACGAATACAATAAGTAAATAAAAGTTAATTTATTTTGCATTGTTAGGCCAGTGGTTAACCTGTCAACGATTTAAATAACAAATTTAAAGTTTTGATTAAGTACTTACTTCCGTGAAGAAAAAAGAATTACGTGTTACAAATTTAATAAAACGTAAACTTTAAAGTTTAAAACCCACAAATTTTCAACCTCATGTGTTTCAGTTTTAGTTTCAGATTATTTTTATGAAAGTAGAAATAAGTTGCTAGTGGACAGCTCCAGTCATTATCATCATAATGATGATGGAGTTAGTGTCATACTTAATTTGCGACCCGAAAGCCTATGACATGGTTTCGCGATTTTTTTTTAATTTAGAAACCTAGTCGGATCAAAGAATTTTCAGACGTCACATCATCTCTGGTTTTAGGATCACTAAAAAAATAACTTTACACCTATTTCCTTTGTATTTTTTAGTTATAATGTTCAACAGTAAGAATAAAAAGCTTGTTTGCCTTAGTTTGTGTGTGTTCCTGGTTGTTTTGATGGTGCGAGAATGCAGGCCAAGACAATGATCAGACAAATAGGGGTTTGTCACGCAAGGGCTGCCTAATCGTCGATCTGGGATGTACTGGAGCGCTATCAACCAATGCTTATTTATGCCTCGCAGATATCGTAAGACAGTTTTTTTTAACGATTGACGCCAGTTATATTTCATACGCTATGTTATTCGCTACTTTCCGTGCTTGTAGTAAAACGATTTTTCTGTTTTTTTTTTTCAAATGAACATTATTGAACAAAATAAAAAATCATAAATTAATACTATATACAAAATTTAGAAACGTAATCTAAAAGTCCGTCAGAGGAGGGATATGTGGCGAGAATGCTGGCAGCATTGACACACTGGATGGCAATGACCAAAGCAGCTTTTGATGAAGCTTTTGACCAAAGTGGATACCAGCATCCTGATCACCTGAAGCCTCCTGTAAATGTTTTTTTTTTAATTTGTCCTCATACTTTTTTCTCTTATAGAAGCACGGATCCTGTAAATGTAGAACCATTTCTCTTTATAGCTTGACCTCTAGATACGAAGATTAAAAAAAAACAACAACGACACGTCTCATCAAACAGGTTTTTTCAATCTTTATTGACAAAATTACAGTTTAATACGTAAAATCTGAGCCTTTCCTATAAATAAAATAAATAAATAAACATCGTAGGACTATACACACAGCGCCATCTGGCCCTAAACTAAGCAGAGCTTGTGTGATGGTCAGATAACTGATAGAATACATAAATACTTTTCTTTTTTTTTAAATACATACTTATAATATAGAACACCCAGACACAGAACAAACATTTGTTTATTCACAAAATGTTTGCCCTGAGTGGGAATTGAACCCACGCCCTACAGCTCACAAGGCAGATATACTACCAATGTGCCAACGGGGCTGTCGGGGCTATATTTTATAATGAATCGTAAAGATGTAACAGTAAGGTGAATCTCCGCAACGTCGGTCGTGGTAGACTTAATGCATGATTACTTGTTCCTCCCACCAAGTGAGCGGCTATCATTGGCTCACTCAGAATGGACGCCGCCTCCACTCCTGCGCACACTCTACTTCAAAACAACTCCATCCACTCAATAAACAAGTCTTGAAGTCCATTGTCTCCGCGCCATTATACCGTCACGTCAAAATGTTACGGGCTCCCGTCATAGCTCTTTTAGAAGTAAATAACAAAACCGTCAGTGACTTCACTCGTATTCTAGCTTTGCATTAGTAACTCGCATAAAGAAAACGCTGAATCAAAAAGGTGGATTACTCACCGTTTTAATACAAACCATTTAAGGTGGTACGATTTCCATACAAATCCATTTTTGCCATTTAGTGCCAAATGGAGCATAATTTTACAGTGAAATCACAGCTACTTACATTAATTTTGGTCTTTATTTGCGGTAATTCACAATTGCTTGAATAAAACAGTAGATTATTAGCATAAAATCAAATTTATGAATTTATGATTTTTGAATAAAACAGTAGATTATGCTTATAATCTACCGTTTCATTCTAGCAATTGTGATTTACCGCAAATAAACACCAAAATAAATGTGATTTCATTTGTAAAATTATGCTCCATTTGTCCTTATATGGCAAAAAATTATTTGTATGGAAATCGTACCACCTTAAGTGAAAGCTGTGGTAATTCAATTCAAAATGAAAAATCAGTAACCTATTTTTTCCTCCTATGTATGTACACATAAAGAAATAGAAACTAAAGCAAGGCGTCAACATCATTAACGCAAATTATAAATTGTTACAGCTCTTAAGATCGCAATCAAAGATCTCAGTACGAACATGCGATGCTTTCGCATTTACTGAACTCGTTAAGCAATTATCGACGCACTGAAGAGCATCAAGAGCATGCAAGCGCGGTCGGGTGACGACGGCAATGTAGCGCATGTCACGAGCGTGAAATGTGGCGCCAACAAGAGGACGTTAGAGGGTATTCGCGTCAGGAGGAAGCTCGCGACGCGAGGTATGAGAGGTGAGGTAGCGCCTCCACGGGCACAAAACCACCGTTTGCCGCCGACGCGGCCGCACCGCTCCTCTAGCAAAAAGTCAAAGACTGAACAAGGCGACAACTACGGCGGCTCGCCTTCGCGTTGCCGCGGATAAAATCGACATAGAATTAAATAAAAATACAAAAATCACTCATTGTTCTCATAAAATGAATGTGCTGGGAGTTGAATGTGAGGGCTTTTTGTGAAAATATTCTCATACTTTTAAATGGGGTCTCGTGTGGCGCCTCTTAATGATTCCTTCTTTTTGCGTCGGCGCGCTGAGGGCGTACGTTCGCTAAGCTTTTGGTGTGTCGGCGCATGTCACTACTTAAATCTTTTTGTTTCGCTGTTTCTGATGTAAATTAAACATTTTAAGTGGCATTGTCACAAAAACTTATATGGGCTATTCTTATTGCGAGCCCTTATTAACCCCCGACGCAAAAAGAGGAGTGTTATAAGTTTGACTTGTCTGTTTGTGTATCTGTGTGTATGTCTGTGGCATCGTAACTCCTAAACGAATGGACCAATTTTGATGCGGTTTTTTTGTTTAAAAGCTGACGTTATCGGCATGGTTATAACTGTAATTTATGAAGATCTATTCAGGTGTTTGATGATCATCAGCTCATTTCCTACTTGATAAAAGGGTCTTAAAAACTTTCACAATATATCGACTTGAAATTTGGTGTAGGTACTATTCATTCTGTGGTATGTATATTTCGAGATTTTTATGTTGTATGTCTCTATTGTAATCTCTTGTTATTAAGTTACTTGTTGAGGCTTTTTAAATTCTTAATTTATACTTCTATTTTATATCTTGCCATAAGTATGATTGATTGGAAAGAACTAGTAATAGTTGACGGTTATGGTCAGTAGTAGGTACATAATCTATTAGTGAATTAGTAGTGCTTGTTGCAGTTACTAATAATTAATTATTAATCATTTATTATAGTGTTTTTTTTAAAATGTTACATTTGATATTTTATCTACTACTAATAATAATAAAAGTAATGTGACGAACAATACCCTCTACTGATGGTTAGAGATAACGCTATGTCTATCCCATTGCAGCGATACACAGGTCCAAGTAATGAACCATACTTTTTGTTGATTTAAAAAACGTATTTTATTAAACTTTAATGAAAATTAAATTTATAAAATAAACAAAATAGCCAGAGCGCCATCTGGCCCCATACAGAACACAGAATAAACATTTGTTTATTCACAAAATGTTTGCCCTGAGTGGGAATCGAACCCTACAGCTCTCAAGGCAGATATACTAACAATGAGCCAACGGGGCTGTCAAATACAATACCTATCACAATCCCTACATGCAATCATCACAAAAAAAAGAAACGTACCTTAAAATATGTTTTTTTTTTTAAATTAATTGATACGGCAAAATCGTGCTATGTAGGTATAAAGAATTCTGCATGGTAAACTCGGAAAGATTTCAGCGCATGCATCTACGAAAGTACGAATAAATAATACAACGTCGTGCAGAGAATCGTGACACCTCTTTCTATAATGGAGAACGGCCACTAGCTTTCTGCTGAGCTATTCTAATGAAGATTCATCGTTAGACTCGTTTCATTTTTATTAAAAACTAGCTGACGCCTCGCGATTTCACCCGCGTAGTTCCCGTACTCGTGGGAATACAGTGATACAAAGTAGCCTAGGTCATTTGGGGATAGTGTAGCTTCCCAACGGAGAAAGAATTTTTAAAATCGGCCCAGTAGTTTCGGAGCCTATTCAATACAAACAATCAAATCTTTCCTCTTTATAATAGTTTTTATATTTATTACTAGCCGTACCCCGCAACTTCGTTCGCGACGCGTGGAGACTTTATCTGCCGGTAATATTTTTTTTAATCGCTCGACAAAAAGTTACTTTGTTTTGAATGCCTATCGTAAGTTTTTGGGGTGGCCCAAGTTTGACAATAGGACTAACCACTAAGTCAGCATGAATAAAACGTGCATACTAAATTAATTCACTTGCCCAATTGTCAGTTTATAATGAGCTGTGTACTCAAAGTTTCCTCTACATTCTGGGGTTCATGTTATTTTGGGCGGTTATACTTTACGGTCATATTGATGCCATATGGATTGATATTGGCGCTTGCTTGCTTCTATCACGACGTATTGTTTTTATGATACCTGGTTATTTTTAATTTAACGTTAAAAAGTTTCTTTAGAGTTGAAGAGGACTCGACACATTTAATTAAATTTTTTGCTTCAGTATCGAATATCAATAGAATCCACTTCAATATTTCATAATATTTTCAAAGTAGGTACATAAATTGACCTCCACCAGTTTTATTATAAGTACTTATCATACCTAGCTAGGTATTGCTTAAAATCAATTTTTAGTATTTTTTTTGTTTATTAATGAAATAATTTTATAAAATAACCACAGAATTTTTTTTATATTGAAATGAATACTTTCATATTGTAATTTTAATTGACACGTCAGCGTTTTAAAGGCTATTATTTAGAATTGGAAAACCTTAGTAACCCTTTATTACCTTGTGCTCCATCTTAGACCACACTACTGTTTAACATCAGGCAGAGTGTGGTCAAACGCGAACTTACTTTGAATAAAAACAAAATAAAAAAAATTCCTTTTAAGCTAGCCTAATAAAAAGGTTGTTAAGCATTTTTGTGATCTCCGTATCGAAGTAATTTGTTTTACGTGAATGCGTCTATAAATTTGCTTTCTTTTTGCATTCTTTAAAACTAATGATCACAAAATCGGGGAATACAGTTTGACGTTACAGCTTCACCCATCTGTCATTCGATAGATAAAGGATCAAAGAATTTGTTACATCGAGTGATACTTGAGACATGAAAATCCGAAGGTTTAAAAATGTACACATAATCACGCACACGTGGTCGTATCCACTACTTTATTTTTATTACCTCATTTTAGTAGTGAGTGCCAAAGCAGCGATGCCCCGGACTTTGTTTGCTACTCAAAGTTCTGTGTATCGCTGCAATGGTCATGGGCATGCGTTATCTCTTACTATCAGGAGACCGCATCGTACGTCTCATTACGGTTACATTAAAAAAAATATATAGTTTTGCTAAAACTAAAAAGCTACACAAAAGGATTGCGATTCACCACGGAACTCTGAATTTCAGTACGTTTCAGTGCTATTACAAAAACTCTAGGCGGAATATTTTTGTCGAGATGTTTATTAATAATTTTGGACGCAGTTTCAGAACTGTCACTTTTTGAACGGTTTTTTTTTGTAAAATATGCAAGTCTGAGCGGCTACCGATTTTACTAATTGAAAATTGTCATCAGGATTTTAAAAATTCATTCAAATGAGAGAGGAGCGGCTCTTATAAAAGTCAAACCCGAAATAGATATAGTTTTTAATGAACACTCTACGTTTAATTGTCGAACACATATAACACATATAAATGTATTTTCATTCATTCAAACGGCCACACAGGAGACCGGTAGGAATCTCCTTATCTTAAATTGATGGGGCTAATCTTTAACCGGTGCTTTGTGGTTTGACGTTAGAGGTATCAAATTTTCTTTAGAGATAGAAGCCCATTCATAACACTCGAAGAAAGTGTTTTTTTTTTAACCAAGCTTAATTGCAGTATGTACTTACATTTTAAGTTAAATTTAATACGAATGCCCCGTTAGCTCGTTTAATAGTTTAACTGCTTCAAGAGCTGCTGGGCGTGGGTTCGATTCCCACTCTGGCGAAACATTTGTGTAATATTTACAAATATAAGTATATGAGTTGTTTGGTTCCCATAGCACAAGTTTCACTTAGTTTGGAGTTAGATGGTGTTGTGTTAAATGTTCTTGTGTATTTTTTTTTGTTTAATATTTTACGATAATTTGTCATTCTTAATTCATGTCAGCTTTGGATTGACTTTTTTGTTATGCTTGACAGACTAGGTGTTTGAGCACTTGATGTTAAGTGATGGTGTAGTCGAAGATGGTAAAGCACACCTAGCCTAGAAAGGAACTGTCTAAGTGAGGCTGCCGGAACACACCGCTAGATGCTTGGCGTCAAATTTTCAACTTGAGGGTGGTAGCTAGCCAGCCGAGCACTAGAAACTACCTTACCACCATGTAATGGTTTCCTCACGATGTTTTCCTTCACCGGCAGCTCAATCTCATTGTTCGGGGTTTGAACCCACGCCCTTCGGCATGCGAACCGACCGCGCTACCCACACAGCTATCATCGCTACAAAAACAGCTACACATTAACTGTAAAACTAGGGCTGCAAATTTGAGAACAAATATTCAACAAGGTACTTTTTTACGTCTTAATAACTTTACTATGGAAAATAGACGTGACTCTCAAACTTTTTTTGAGGCGTAGTAATTAAACCAAGTTGTATCTGTCTGTTTATTCAAATTATTGATTTGTCTTGATTGTTTGATCGAGCCTCCTACTTTCGTGTTACAGTAAGTATGTTCCGTTGTCAGTTTGAATTGCGTGACACAGCAAAGTAATTCAAACCAAAAGTTTGACGTGTCGCCCTAATTTTATTTCATTGTATATTTTTGTTTCGAATTTTATGAGAACTGAGTTTTGATTTATTTCGATTCCCTCAGTCCTTATCGAATTATTATTGCCTAATTATAAAGGAATGGCTGAATTTTCAAGAGCCCTTTCTGAAATGTACTTCGTTTAGATCTTTAGCACAATAAATATTATTTTAGCAGCCATATGTATTAATCCAAGGCTATTATTAATGTTCTACGATGTATTTTGGGTCTTACATAAATACAAATACAAACTTTATATTTAAATTTATTATTTATATTATATGAGTTTTAAAACGCTGTTTACACATTACACATGTCAATGAATAAAAAACAAAAATATCAAAATAAGGTATGTCAATATGCAAATATGTCATTATAAAAAAATATTGTTAACATAAAATATGTCAATATTAAAATTGTGTCAATACAACAAACATTGTTCATTTAATAAAATATTAATTGAAATCTTTAAGTTAGAAATACTGGTCAATGTTATAAAATAAAACAAAACAATACATTACTTACCTACGTATCATAAAAATTTCACTAATATTATAAATGTGAAATTTGGTATGGAGGTAGCTGAGACCCTGGATTAGCACATAATAATATGCTACTTTTTATCCCGAAAACATGTAGCGGGTAACACCGCGGGGTGCAGCTAGTGTAATATAAAACAGTACCTATCCTAGCCAGCCGAGTACTGGAAAGTACCCTACCACCATGCTATGGTTTCCTCACGATATTTTCCTTCTCTAGCAGCTCAAGCTCATTGTTGGGGTTTGAACCAACGCCCTTCGGCATGCGAACCGACCGCACTAACCACTGAACTATCATCGCTACAACACAAAACATCCTAACAATGAACTTGAGCTGTCAATAAAGGAAAACATGGTTTTGGTGTACTTTTTAGTACTAGGCTGACTAGCTACTACTTAACCCCCAAGTTAAAAATTGACGCCAAACACCTAACGGTATATTCCGGTAGCCTTCTATAGCACTCAGTTCCCATTATAGGCTAGCCGTTTTTACCATATTCGATCACATCATCACTTATCGTTAACTGTGCTATAGTTAAACACCTAGCCTGTCCCTACAAAAACTACAAGATTTATAAAACTGGGTATGACTACCGAACTGCGTAATGGGTACGTATTATCTGTATTTATACAGCCAATCCTGCCGAAAGTGGCAGTTAAACTTCTTAATGTTGCCATTTTATTGCTATGGCAACTCACGCTTTAATATGAGACCAAAAAATTTGAACAAAAAATAGGCGCCACCAGAGAGAATCTCGACCAAACCCTACAGCAGGCGGGAGTCCTTATTATATCGTGTTGAATATTTTTTACATGCACCTTTTCGAGGGCCTGGCTTTGTGTTAAAATACACACCTAAGTATCATTAGCTATAAACAGAGTTCTTTGTCTGTCTGCCATTGGAAGAAATAAGAATAATAAATGAGAAAACCGATTCGAGCGCGGTCAGTTCACACGCCGAAATGGGTTCAAAGCCCATCAATAATCTTGAGCCACCGAAGGAAAACATCGTGAAGAAACCATAGCATAGTAAGGTAATTTCAAATACTCAACTGGCTACAACTACAACCCTCAAGTTGAAAATCTGCCGCCAAGCAACTCACTCAAGTGAGACTGCCGGAACACACGTCAGCGTGTGTTCCGGCAGTCTCACTTGAGTGTCAGTTCCATACCAGGCTAGGCGTTCTTATCATTTTCGACCACACCGTCACTTTACATCAGATGAGCTGCGGTCAAACAACCAGCCTGTCAACCATAAAAAAAAATTGGGGGCCAAACGCAAACAATTTTTTTCTTTATTTATGTTTTGATTTAGCGAAATGGCAACATTTCCTATCTTGTCATTTTAACCTTGACTGTAGTAGGTACGACATGTTACGGCGATGTGTAAAATAGTGAAAGTATAAATTGAACTGCACAAATTGGACGGCCAGACGAACGCGACCCAAACGTCATCCGTACGTGGTGGATGTTCCCATGTACGCACAAAGCGTTTTGATTCCACATTTTTCATTCGCACAGCGAGGTTGTGGAACTCTGCCGGAGTCTGTGTTGTCTTCAAATCTACAGTAAATAGGTTTCTTCTAGGTAAGCGTGCTCCATCTTAGACCACATTACTGCTTAACATCAGGCAGAGTGTGGTTAAACGCGAACCTATTTTGAATGAAAATAATATATAATTATATAAACGAGATAAGTAATACTATACTACCAAAAAACTCACTTTTATTTGATCCACCTTAGTTACGCGTTAAGAAAAATCTAGGCAAAAGTATCTTATAATTTTATCTAAGAAAAACTTTAAACCACGAGATAGCTTCGGAGGTTGGCATTAAACAATCATTACACCTGTTAAAAAAATGTACCAATCAGATTTCGAATTCAGATTGATTTAACTACTCAGTTGATCACCACGAACAGGGTCCAGTAATTTGTAGTGCTACGATGATGTATGGAAGGTATGGTGACAGCATCAACTAATGTTCAAATCTAAGGCCCCACAAATCTATTAACACGTCATTTATCAATATCAATCCAAGTTCCGAGACTGTAGCCAGAAACATTGTTGCTAGCTTTGTATACCAAATGTCTACTTACTACAAAATGTATTTAGTAGACATTTAATAGCACCTAAGTACCTAGACATCTTTTTTATTCATGCCAAATCGTTCAGTTAATTTAGCTCCAAACTAAGCGTTTATCTACTATGGAAAACAATTAGCTAATAGAAAACTTATACATACACAAACAGGTTTTTTGTAAATACATGTATGTATTTACAAAAAACCTGTTAAAAACTTATAAAACGTACCTACATACGTAACACCCAAACCCAGAACAAGTAATATTCCTTACCTACACAAATTTAAAATCTTAAGTGGGAATTGAACACATGCCTTTCAGCTACGTAGCAGAACTTCTACCAAACGCGCTAACAGCTCCCGTTCTCTGAGCTCCTTTTTTTTGTTATTGTAAAAAGTAATGAGACGAACGAGTCGCTCTCCTGATGGTAAGAGATAACGCCTGTCCATGACCATTGCAGCGATACACAGAACTTTGAGTAACAAAACAAAGTCCAGGGCATCACTGCTTTGGCGCTCATTACTTTGAGACTTTCGATGGTTAGTCTTAAGAGCCCAGTAATTTCGCTAGCTGCAGTACCCTTCAAACCGGAACACAGTAATGTTTACACACTAATGCTTAGCGGCAGAATATCTGGTACTGCGGTGGTACCTACCTAGACGACCTCCTGCTAAGGAGATCTACCACCAAGTAAAATACACACAATACTTATGCAATGAAACTGCTACACGACTATACTTACATCATATGCCTGAGGTATACATAATACCTACTGTATTTTTTATTTATTTTGAATCGTACTACGAAAAATACCTAAGTACAATGTCGTGCATTTTAGCGACCTGTGCCCTACATTCATTGTTAATGTTAAACTTGTGATTCCCATACAAATTAATGCGTGTGAGTTGTCACTGAACACATTCGTTGTGCAAACACACCACTTTACTAATTACATTCGAATACAACATTGTTTCCATAATGACCCTACATATTCATAATCGATTAAAATTAGATCTATGAATATGTTAGCAATAATTTATTGTAGAGTTACATAGTAGTAAGTAGGTAAGTAATAAATAATTAGAGGTTATGCTATGACTTGGATTTTGGAATTTTTTTGGACATTGGACACGATGGAAAGGTCCACAAGGAAGGAGGAATATTGATAGACCTGTAAGAAGGTGGGCTGATGATAATTATTATCCAGGTGTCAGGAAACGACTGGATCAATACAGGCAGGGACAGGGATTTGTGGGAAAAGCTAGAGGAGGCCTTACCCAAAAAGGGGTCCATATTGCACTAAAATAGATTAGGTAATAACATTTCAAATGTACTCAAAAATATGGAATAAACGATTTTCGCTCTGTTTTCGGCGTTATAGTTAAAATTGTTCTCAATGATGAGAACAATTTCACTTTCTTTTGGCTTAGTGCTACGATTTCGCGTAACGGTGTACTCTTTTTTTATATAGATAGGCTTGCGTTTGACCGCCATCCCGCCTGATGTTAAGCGAAGATGCGGTCTACGATGGAGCACGTTTGCCTAGAAGAAACCGATTCACTCGCGACTTGATGGTACCCAGACTGGTACCTAGACCGTATAGTAACTACTATGGACCAAAAGAACCTACAAACGTGTCATCCACTCATGGCAACATCAAAGTTTCACGTTACAATATTTGGTAAACACAAACACCTGCTACGCCATTGCCTTCCGAAAACTCTAAATTAGGATGAGGCAACCCTATCCTTTTGTACTACTCGAACAATGCTATTTAATGCACTATACTTACTTGGTACCCGATAAAGTAGAGTTTCCAATTTTGAACTCTGGCTATAGCCACTTTTGATTATTTTATTTTTTTAAGTTTACACTGTAATCACGTCAAGTTCTACGTATCAACGTTCAACGTTCTGTCGATTTATTTTAGTTTTCAACGTTCAGTCATTTTATTTGCAAATAAAACGTTTAACTTCAATATTACAGTTCGTAACAGTAAGTAATAAAAATCAGAAGACAAGAATAGACACAAAAGTACAAACGGCGAAAAAAATACGATAAAAAATGGGACTCACAATTTATTACCGCTTTTAGCAAAAGGTTTGTTGTTTACAAGACATCTTTTATTTAAATCTTAATTTATGGTACCCGGCGCAGAACATAAAGATAAGCTGGATCAAAAAGGATAGTAGTATAAAAAGCCAATTAATATAAAACATTGTAATCATTATGATAGTGTTAGTAGGATACGTTAGTTCATGAATGTACAGTTGTACAGGGTCGGTCAAACAGTTACGACCTATCCCAAAATCAAATTCTCAATCGGCAGAACCGATTTATCCAAAATAGATCAACTATCTGCAACCTAATGACAACGAACAGCAAACATCGATAGAAGTTTGATAGAGTTCGACCGCAGCCGTTTTCGAACAGACAACGCGACGGTTCGATAATTAAGTGATGAAAGTTGGATTGGCGTCCGGATAGGTTTGATTTTTAGATAGATATCCCGATTTATGGATTGGTTATTGAAACGACTTTTTGATAAAATTAGACAAAAATTTCAATTGGCAAAAAGAGATTCAGATCGCTAATTGGGACTGGCAGTTAGTCAAGATAAAAAAAAACAGACGTCATAATGTGAGTGCAAGAAATGAATGCAAGTGAGTGAGTGTAGTGGTTTCCAAGACATAGACTTACATACACACATAGTAGGCCTACATATTAGGCACTAGCGGACGCCTCGCGGTTTCACCCGCGTAGTTCCCGTTTCCGTGGAAATACAGAGATAAAAAGTAGCCTATGTCACCCGGAGATAGTGTAGCTTCCCAACTCTGAAAGAATTTTTGAAATCGGTCCAGTAGTTTCGGAGCCTATTCTATACAAGCAAACAATCAAATCTTTCCTCTTTATAATAGTATCTAGATAGATAGACAGGCGTTATGTCTTATGTCAACAGGAGTGTCTTATGTCTCGTTTCTCTCATTACATTTTACATATACATTATACATGTATGTTTTTTTTAATGTAAAAGAAAAAAAAAAGAAATTATTTATTTATTTATTTATTTTAATTAATTGTATTTTATTAGTAATAATGAAAAACAATAATAATGCATTTGGTAAAGTAAATTTACAACTTGCCATTTAAGGTGGTTCGATTTCCATACAAATATTTTTTTTCATTTATGGACAAATGGAACATAATTTTACAGTGAAATCACAACTACTGGTATTTATTTTTTGGTCTTTAGGTATTTGAGCTAGATACAACAGTAGGTTTTATTAGCATTTTATTAAAAATTGATAAATTCGTAGATTTGATTTTATTCTAATAATGAAATCTACTGTTTTATTGAAGCAGTTGTGATTACCATTGTGATTATCAAATACTTGTCTTAAAGACTTTTTTTTTTTTTGACAAAAATTTATTTGTATGTAAATCGAACCACTTTAAGGCGATTACATTACAATCACAAATATGCTGTGTGTAGGTAGGTAACTATGTGTGTTTCCACTGTTACGGTTGAACACAGTACTTACAATAAATGATTTTAATCAGCGAACGTAGAGTACTGCAGTGTAATTACAAGGCTGTTGAGAACTATCGAATGTCTCTAATTATTATTAATGAGCGTCAAAACAGCGACGCACTGAACCCGTTTTGTTTTGCTGTTCAAAGCTCTGTATATCAGTGTAATGGTCATGTAAGTATATGTTTAATCTCTTACCACTACCAGAGCGTCTTGTCAGTCTCCTTATCCTTATTTAAAAAAACATTGTATATATATATATTATTATATAGGTATATTGAAAATAACTCCCGACACCAGTAACAGAATCCAAAGTTTTGCCTTTATCAGATCTGCGAAAGATTACATTGATGTATACATAATCCTATAATCGTGCTAAAGAGTTTTGAAAACAACACTTTTCATCAAACATGACTAGCCTGTTTGACAGTGACATTTGACAGTGTATCTACTTTAAGAGCTGTAGGGTGTGGGTTCGATTCCCGCTCAGAGCAAACATTTGACTGAAGAGCATTAATGTTTATTTTGTGTGTTCTTCTGTAATATGTGTGTAATTTCATTTTAATAAAATTTACACAGACTAAGTTTGAGTTTAAATAAATGCGCATAGAGGGCTATATTCGCATTTATTTAAGCTGCACCAAAAAAAGTTTTAGCATACAGTTGAAAAGAATATTTTAATTGACGAATTCACACAAAAAAACATGACATTTAGAATATGTATCCAAACACTTAAAGAAACAAGAGAAAATATATTGTTAGAGAGCCTGCCAAAGTAAAACTTATAAATCCAAAAATAACGACAAATATCATGTCAAAATATAAAATACAACGTCAAATTTAAAAAAACCTGCCAGGTGCGAGTCAGCTCGCGCACGAAGGGTTCCGTACTATTTGTAAAAACGGCATAAACATCACTTTTATTGTATGAAAGCCCACTTAAATATTTATTTTATTTTGTTTTTTAGTATTTCTTGTTATAGCGGCAACAGAAATACATCATCAGTGAAAAATTCAACCGTCTAACTATCACGGTTCATGAGATACAGCCTGGTGACAGACGGACAGACAGACAGACAGAGGGACGGACAGCGGAGTCTTAGTACTCATAATAGGGTCCCGTTTTACCTTTTGGATATGGAACCCTAAAAAGGGCTAAAAATCTATATGGACTATAAGACTTGTGAAAACAAGCCACTGAAGTGAAAAATCAATGTCGATTCCCTAATTGACATGCAGCTATTTAGCACTGGTGTTACATGATCAGGTCAGCGGGTTGACGCGACTTTTACAATTAAAACAATGTGGGCATTGTTGCGGCGCTGATTTGGGGAACACATTTCGGTTAATGCTGATTACAAAATGGAGTAGACTCAGGTTTCCCGAGGTCGCTCTACTGCCCTCATTACATTACAATCAGCCAAAGTACAATTGACGAAATCGAGCAAACGGTATCGAAAACAATAGTTAAACAATTTGCAGATTTTTTTTTTACATGCACAATTAATGAAGGAAAATAGACGCTGTTCACATGGTAAGAGACTATTAATATCTCTTATAGAATATTTTAGATTCATAATAATAATTATCAATAAGTCGTCTAAAATTGTTTGACAATATTGAAGTTCATAACGTTTTGCCAGTCTATTAATTTAAAGCCCAAACATTTTTTTTTTATCGTTGACAGGCTAGGTGTTTGACCACAGCTCACCTGATGTTAAGTGAAGCGAAGATGGTAAAGCACACCTAGCCTGGAATGGAACTGGCTCTTAAGCGAGGCTGCCGGAACACACCGTTAGATGCTTGGCGGCAGATTTTCAACTTGAGGGTGGTAGCTAGCCAGCCGAGTACTAGAAAGTACCCTACCACCATGCTATGGTTTCCTCACGATGTTTTTCTTTCCAGCAGCTCAAGCTCATTGCTGGGGTTTGAAGTCTTTCGGCATGCATTTAGATATTTATTTAAACACTTTATCGCTACATTATTTTGTCTAAAGAGATGATTATACTAAGTTTGAAAAAAATTGTAACACAAAAGTAGATTTACGAGGTACCTACTGATAACCAAATAATAATAATAAAAAAAAAACATAATTAATAATGATTAATAATAATGATTAATAAAGATAAAAAAATAAATAATAATTAATATAATATTAATATTATTATTTATTTATTATTCATCGTTATTTATTTTTCATCTTATTTTTTAAATTTTTTACATTAAATATTTAAAAAACATATATAATATAAAAAACTTAAAAACTAGGGTGCCGCCGGCAGCGGGGCAGGGCTCAAGCTGCCGGTGGTTAGGGCTGCAGAGTGAGGAACCTCCTCACAATGCGCGCCGTGTCAAGGATCACTGCCTTTTGAAGCTGACCCTTGACCCAACCGTCTAGCGAGAGTCTCTTGAGATGTTGGTCGAGACTCTTCGCTATAAGACCGTTTACCGTGACAACTATCGGGACAATGATCGTCGAATCAACATCCCACATGGCGGTTATCTCGTGAGCCAAGTCAAGGTACTTGCTGAGCTTGTCCTTCTCGGCCTTCACGAGATTCTCGTCATGTGGGATGGTGATGTCAACGAGCACTGCCCGGCGTTGGGCTCGGTCGACCACCACGATATCAGGCTTATTGGCGACAATAGTCCTGTCCGTGATGATAGACCGGTCCCAATAGAGCAAAGCACGACCATTTTCGAGAACTGGCGCTGGTGCGTACTTATAGTACGGCACCTCAGACTCGACAAGGCCGTATTGAAGAGCAAGCTGCTGATGGATGATCCTGGCTACTTGGTTGTGCCTGTGCAAATACTCGCCGTTAGCAAGATGCGAACAACCGGAAATAATATGTCGGAGCGATTCTCCGGGACGGTGGCATGCCCGACAGATGTCGACCGTACCGTCCTTCATATTATTATTATGATAATTAATTAATCATAATTATAAATCTACTTTAGCAGGTATGCTGGTGAGATGTTTTAAGCTAATTTAGTGGGGGTCGGCCTTTGGCTTCGCAAATACATACATTTTTAAGCAATAAGATGAATGTCGAAATACCCAGGTACGAAACAAGAATGTAAACATTATTATAGTGCTAAGTAATATAACGTGTGACAAAACACTAAACCTGTGAAACATAAAAAGAATAATCTGTTTTTTTTTAATGTAAAAGTAATGAGACTAACGAAACGCTCTCCTGATGGTAAGAGATAACGCTTGCCCATGATCATTGCAGCGATACACAGAACTTTGAGTAGCAAAACAAAGTCCTGGGCATCGCTGCTTTGGCGCTCATTACTTTGAAACTTTCGATGGTTAGTCTCAACAGCCCTATAATTTCGCTAGCTGCATTTCAAACAGGCATATAGTAATTTTTACACACTTGATGGCAGTATATCTGGTACCGCGGTAGTACCTACCTAATCCTGCTAAGGTAGTCTACCGCTGTATAAAATCAATCAAGTAATTAAGAATCGTTAAAACAGTGTATCTACAACTCGATAGCCATTGTCATTTAAAGTCTGTGTTTTAAAATGTAGCAGACAGAATTTTATTCCCAGTGTTTTAATTACACAATGCTGGCTGCATAAACCACTGAGGGTTTTTGTTTTACAAAGCTGCATTGTGAGGAAGGAAGTACAGTTCATGGTTCATCTATATAAAGTGGAAAGATTTGTTTGTTTGTTTGTCTGTTTGTTTGTTATGAATAGGCTCCGAAACTACTGGACCGATTTCAAAAATTCTTTCACCGTTGGGAAGCTACGCTATCCCCGGGTGACATAGGCTAGATTTATTAGGTGCTTGGCGGCAAATTTTCAACTTGAGGGTGGTAGCTAGCCAGCCGAGTACTAGTAAGTACCCTACCACCATGCTGTGGTTGCCTCACGATGTTTTCATTCACTTGCATTTCTTGAAGGTCATTTTCACCGACCACGCTAACCACTGAGCTATCATCTCTACAAAATACATAAAAATGTCAACTATCAATACTTATTTAAAAGATACTTATTTGTGAATAACTAGCTGCGCCACGCGGTGTTACCCGCTACATGTTTTCGGGATAAAAAGTAGTCTAAGTGTTAATCCAGGGTCTCAGCTACCTCCATATGAAATTACATCCAAATCCGTTCAGTATTTTTTGCGTGAAAGAGTAACAAACATCCATCCATCTATCCAAACTTTTACATTTATAATGTTAGTGGGATGGAAACCTTCGTGCGCGTGTCCGCTTCACACTTGACCCGTTTTTTTTAATGTTATACGTGGTAGATAGATGAAAAGGAATCGATCTTGATGTAGGTGCTTAAAAAAAATGTGTTTGTGAAACTTGTTCACAAAGTGCCATCTAGCTTCATACTGAGCAAAGATTATACCTACTGATAGAATACTTGTTTTTTAAAATGTATTAAAAAAAATTAAGTACCTATTCTATCAGTTATCTAACTTCTATACTCCATAGTACAAGCTTTGTTTAGTTTGGGGTCAGATGTCCTACGATATTTTTTTTTTTTAAGGGCTAGAATCAATCTCACGGCCTACAATTCAAGAAGCAGAGCCACTACCAATTGAGTCAACATGTCAGAAGGCAATACCAGCATCGAGTAATCTACGATAATTCCATTTTTTATTACATTTAATTTTACAAGTACAATACTGTACATATTTTAATTTTTAACCAATTTAATTATTAATTTTATTTTTGATAAACATCGTAAATATATTTTTTTATTACAGATCGCGTATTTTATAATAACCTGAGAAAAAATAAAGCGATGAATAGTGTTTTAGCACGATTGTAGGATTGAGCTCTTATGTGGATTTATTTCACTATATAATATAAAGTTTTAATATAAACCTATAAAGCTTAAGTGTAAGTGGCACCAAATTCGTAGACTGACCCGGTTCTATTTCAGTACCTTTTATTTGTAGGACTTTCGCTATTTTCAAACCCGGACTCTAACATGAGGTTTTGAAACTTTAACTTGTGTCTGTCTGGCGCGTCACTGCGTTCAAGCGGCTGAACCGATTTCGTTTTTTTTTTGTTTAAAAGGTCAATTACGAGTGTTCGTAGCTACGTTTGACGAAAATCGGTCCAATATGGCAGACGCCACAAAATGGCGGATTACATATTTTTACAACTCCCTCAATATGGGTATCAAATTAAAGGGTTTGACTAGTAAAATACGATACACTATGACAAATTTTAAATCAATGATGAACACCGCCACAAAATGGCGGATTACATATTTTTCACAACTCCCTCAATATGGGTATCAAATTAAAGGGTTTAACTAGTAAAACACGATACACTGATAAATTTCAAAATCATGATGAACGCCGCCACAAAATGGCGGATTACATATTTTTCACAACTCCCTCAATATGGGTATCATATTAGAGGGTTTAACTTGTAAAATACAATACACTATGATGAATTTCAAATAAATTATGAACGACACCACAAAATGGCAAACCATGAAACAGTATACAATTTAAATATCAATGTTATAATATAACTAGCAGACGCCTCGCGGTTTCACCCCCGTAGTTCCCGTTCCCGTGGAAATACAGGGATAAAAAGCATATGTCACCCGGGGATAGTGTACCTTCCCAACGGCGAAAGAATTTTTTTTAAATCGGTTCAGTGGTTTTTTTAGTTTGTTCGATACAGACATACAAAAATACAAATCTTTCCTCTTTATAATATTAGTGTAGATTATATTTATTTAAATCTACAAAAACGTCTAAACTAACGTTCATCACAACAAAAGTAAACCAGAGTTAAAATAAAATAAAAACACATATCGAATCGGTCTGCTAGTTTTGAAGGAAAACGATATTAACTTTGTCTCGTAGAGTGTTTAAAGAATTTTATAAAGTAAGTTTTATTAACTACTCGTGCACGTTTCGAACTGGCGAAGTATTGACGGGAGCAGAGAAGTAAACAAACCCCGAGACAGTGGACCATTTAATCAGACTGTGCAGACATGGGCAGGGTGGGCTGGGGGTGTACAACCTTCCACTAAATGACCATCCTTCTACTGTGTTAACTCGTGCCACCGTATCCACAAACAGTACAGTCGCGCAGCAATTCATAGACTCGCGACTCTATTAGAACTGCCTTTTATAAATCACTACACAGAAATAGCCTGTTGGTTCATTGGTAGTATGTCTGCTCCAAGAGCTGAAGGGCGTGGGTTCGATCCCCACCCAGGAAACATTTTGTGGTAAAAATAAATGTTTGTTCTGTGTCTGGGTGTTCTGTATTTATTATAAGTAGGTATGTATTAACAAAAATAAAATATTTCATTATTCTATCAGTTATCTGACTTCCATAGTAGTGCTTACTTAGTTTGGGGTCAGGCGCTGTGTGTATCCACTCCACACCGCAGTACCAGATATTCTGGACAAGCAGTAGTGTACAAACATCAATATGTTCCTGTAAACAGTACTGAAAAGAGAATTTACAGAGCTGTTGAAACAATCGAAAGTTTCAAATTAAAGTGAGCTAGAACAGCAATGCCCTGAACGTTTTATCGTTACTCAAAAATTTGTGTACCTACCGCTACAACAGTCATGAACATGCGTTATCTCTTACCATCAAAAAAAAGGATCCAAGGACCGAACAAATTTCTTAGCGTGATTAAACGCAAACCAATTGTAAATAAAAAAATATTGATATTTATTTTTAGTTTTGAATTTTATTTATACAACGACCTTATACAGCAATTACAATAATGGTGATGGTAGTTTAGTGGTTAGCGCGGTCGGATCTTACCGAGGGACGTGGATTGAAATGTCAACAATGCACATGAGCTGTCAGTGAAGGAAAATATCGTAAGTCAAAATCAAAATGTATTTATTTTCTAAGTACAAATGTCATATGTTGGTACATAAATTAAAACGTCACTTAGTCCATACTTAACCCAGAAACTGGAGTGCAAAAATTAAAATAGAGTTACTTATTGGATGAAATAGGAAATCATATAAATCATGGTAGCAGAATTACTTTATAGGCGACTAGCTAACTATAACCCTCAACTTTTTGTTTTACTTACCTATGCGAGATTACTCACGCAAGTAAAGCAAAAATGTGTCAAAACAACATAAGTTTTCCAAACCACCCTCAAGTTAGGAATCTACCACTAAGCACCCAGCAGTATGTTCCTGCAGCTTTAAATACAAATACTTCGCTTAATTTGAGAACCAGTTTACATTCCAGGCTAAGTGTGTTGACAAGGTGTACTTAGCCGAAAGGGGATCGTTGTATTCATCATGATCAAAGAATTTTACTTGAGCAAGGTTCAACGAACTTTTTTGCTACAAAGAGCTGTTTTCGTTTCCCATTTTCAGTTTTGTGCGATTATACTAAAATTTGTGTTTATTTATGCATACAATAATACTCACTTCTGGCTAAGTAGGTACACCTCAATCTTAGAACCAGACCAGATCAGACCAGTATTATGCTGAAGTCTCTATTTTATAACTGTTTGTTGTTTCTGTGTTTCGGTAGTGTTACAAAACAAAATAATTTTCTTTCTTTCTTTTACAGTTAAAACATAACATCACAGCCGCCCTATAGCCGCTCTAACTCAACCGAGGTCTGTGACATTTAGTCCCTGTCTTGTTCCCGCGCTCCTCGCCTGCTGGGGCGGCGAAACACCGCCCTCCCGGATTCATTTCTGGTTTTCGCTGCTCTTTTGTCTTAAACTGCCTTTGGAGCTTGTCCTCTCTCTCTCTGCCAAGAAAACAGTTACAGCTCTGATTTGAATACAAATAAAAACAACGGTAATTTATACTATTGTATGTAGGTATAGAGAAGCACTTATCTGCGCCACAAGACTGTACAGACTGTTGTAAATTGTGCTTTATAGATTTCTGTTCGCTGAACATAGATGTAAACTACATACATACCGTTCTTTAATGGATTAATTTTATTCGTTTAATGGTAATATTTTATTCCACTGGACTTTTATGGAATTTAATTACAACGAACGCTGCGAGAGTACACAGGTGTGGTGATTAATTGAACATTGCCTACTTATCCATAACAGTTTTGTTTTGCAATAGGTGTGAGAGGTTTCCGTATTTAGTAATTAAACAGCGGTTTACTTTTTTCTACACTATCTTCACTAATACATATTATAAAGACGAAAGATTTGTATTTTGTGGATTTTTGCATGTTTGTGACGAAACTACTGGACTCAGAAACTACTGGACCGATTTCAAAAATTCTTTCACCGTTGGGAAGCTACACTATCCCCGGGTGACATAAGCTACTTTTTATTTCTGTATTCTCACGGGAACAGAAACTACGCACGTGAAACCACGAGGTGTCACAAAATTCTAACGAAAGCCGCCAACTGCTACGCCGATGATTTTGTTCTGACCCTGTATAGGTAGTCTACTCGACACATACTACCTATAGCTTTAAAGTTAATAGAAGGCAGACAGAATACAGTTCGATATTGACTACGTTGTGTCATAGTTATAATAATACGAGTACAGAGAGGTACGTCAACGATTTCTATTGGAAATGTATGGCTCCTGCAGGTACTATAGCTTATAGTACCTAACGCCTAACCCTGACATTGCAGCGGTACTCAAAATTTTGAGTAACAAAACCAAGTCCTAGCCAAGTCCAAGTCCAAGACCTGCTTTAGCGCTCATTACTTTCAGACATTCGATGGTTAGTCTTAATAGCTCTTCTGGGCCAGAAATATCTAGATGTTTTTAGATTCTAGTGCACGGTGTGACGTATTGGAACTATGAAGATTTTAATGCATACTACGGGAATAAACAAGCCAGACATCAGAGGAAAAGTATGGGTGGAATACAAAATATGACTTTGGTGTTATCAATAAGTGCAAAACTTAATTGATAACACCAAAGTCAAATTTTCATTCATGTAAAATAAAATTATGAAACATATCAATAAATTGAGATGGCAATAAACTAGTAATTCAATAATCTCTTATTTTTAAATAATCGTCCAAGTCATAAAACAAGGTCTCTTGAAGCCAAGATCTCAGGTTGATTTTAAGCACGCGATGAAAGATGCATCCCGAATAGAAGCGGGCGGTAGAACGCTAGCCCCAGAATGTCAAGTATAGGTATTAAAAAGAAGAAAATGTTTAACTGTGTGCAATCTCAAACGAAAAGTTAGGCAAATATCCAGATAACGCTTTAGAATCAGGTTTTACGCATATAAAATACAAAATTAAAAAGTTTCAATTCTAACCTTTGATTGGCGTTTGCGAACGTAGGTATTCCACAATTGTGCCAATGTCACGTAGAAAGATCGTCGAACAAAGACTGTAAAAACTCAAATTTAGAGTAGGGTTTTGGCGGGAACAAGGTAAGGTTGTATTAATTCGCTCCATTATTTCACAAAACTTGTGTTTTTTCTAGTGTTTAGGTATGCATAAAAATAGTGGTATTTTATTCATAAAGTACCGAATTAGAAGTGCGAGTGTGGGAAAACGATATAATATGGTGAAACATGATGTTTCGTGTTGCTTCCAAAACTCCACCGAAGCTTATAGTACCTAAAGTCGCAACTGCTTTACTAAATCATGACTGGACTTGACTGACACGGTCTTGACTCGACCAAGACTGGACTTTGACTATAACTATAGCTACAAGGCAACTTATTTAACTTAAATAAAACTTGAAAATATAAAACACTTAACACTGGCAAATGCACAAAATGCGACGCTAAAATCAAAGAAGAAGAAAATAGTAAAAGCACCCGCGTTTAAAAAGTTGGCGCCAAAATCCTCACAGATAATGAAATGTATTTTGTATTGTACGTTAACATTACGTTAGTAAACGGTTATCTGCTGCGTATTGTTTTAAATGTATTATGAATAAGAGTCCAAAATGCGAGAAATCAGAATATAGTTCCAATTTGATTTCAAGGTTGGTACGCGAATAATTGCGAATGCGAATTCAGGCGTGCGATTCAATAACAAAGCCCTTGGTTCGATGTGGGATGGCACAATCACATGCGTTATTGTTACCGCGGACGCAACAAAATTACACACGATATCTTTTTTATTAAAAGACTAGTTGTTTGATCACAACTCACCTGTTGATAATGACAATGCTGGTCAAAAATGTTAAACACACCTACGCTGGAAAGAAAACTGACTCCCCAGTAAGGCTGCTGAAACACACCGATAGATAAGATTTTAGACTTGAGGTTTTTTTTTTTTTTATGGTTGACAGGCCAGGTGTTTGACCACAGCTCACCTGATGTTAAGTGAAGGCGTGGTCGAAGATGGTAAAGCACACCTAGCCTGGAATGAAACTGGCTCTCAAGTGAGGCTGCCGGAACACACCGTTAGATGTTTGGCGGCAGATTTTCAACTTGAGGGTGGTAACTAGCCAGCCGAGTACTAGAAAGTACCCTACCACCATGCTATGGTTTCCTCACGATGTTTTCCTTCACCGGCAGCTCAAGCTCATTGTTGGGGTTTGAACCCACGCCCTTCGGCATGCCAACCTACCGCGCTAACCACTGAGCTGTCATCGCTACATCGGTTGGTCACTAGTACCATGTTATAATCTCCTTATGATCAGCGGCGGCCTTAGCTGTTGCGAGGCCTGGGGCGACAGATCATAGTGAGGCCCTTATTCTTTGAGTCCGTTTTACAAAAAAATTAGTTCGAGTGCTCGAGTGGCCGTAACATGCTTGCACTAATAATGACACCGTGTGTCCAGGGAGGGTATTGTTAAGTGCGAGGCGCGAGATACACATACATATATGGTAAAGACTTTTTTCTACGAGGACACGACGCCCCGGGCAGTTACCCTGCTTGCCACCCCCTAAGGCCGCCACTGCTTATGATTTGCCCTGACCACTGAACTATTTACACCGTTTACTTTTTTAGTTGTCTGACAGACTAGGTTTGATCACAGCTCATCTAATGTTAAATGATGGTGTGGTCGAAAATGATAAACACACCTATCCAGAAATGGAACTGGCTCTCAAGTGAAGCTGTTGGAACACACTGTTAAGATGCTTGGTAACAAATTTCAACTAGAGGGTAGTAGCTAGCCAGCCGAGTACTAGAAAGTAAGAATTAAGAAAACAGTTTGAAAAAAATAATCATGAAACTTGCTATCACTTGTAATCTCTCTTAAGTATATACGAGATGTAACGCTCGGGCATCGCCATTGACGTCGTTATCCTCCGTGCGCAAGCGGGATCAAAAGGCGATTAATGTATCCACATGGGGGCATACCTCGGCATATTTGTAGGGAAATCTATAGATACCAAGTATTTACCGGCAGCAAACCCGCCGCCGCTCCTGGCACCGCTCAAACAACCGTAGACCCACGGCCTCTACTCATTTCGAATGCAATTTTATTCATTATTTGTAATCTACTTCAATCGGATAGGGTCTCCGTTTAAATCACTTTTAGGATTTGCTCAATAGAACGTATGTAGATGACGCTTTTAGTGTGATATTTAAATGGGATGTCTTTGTGCCGATAGGTGCGATGAGCTAATAACGGCTGGCTTCCACGAATTCGATATGTATGAGAGACGGGCGACGTCAGAAACTCATTTGAGTAAAACAAATAACAGCTCGCTTTCCTTTTTTTCTACTCTTGTCTCCGTTACTTTCAAGATGACGTTTCTTATTTCTTCTTCGTCGCATTTCGTACATTTGCTAGTGTCAAGTGTTTTGAATATTTTCAAATGTTTTACTAAAAAAATATAATTATTGTATCTATGAATTCATTAATACCTACATTATTGGAATACAATATTACATAAAAAATGTAAATATCACAATAATTAAGTATATTAGATATCGTACCTTCATTGTACGAACCGAGTGGGTGTTCCCTGATAGATACAATCTGGATGCCTTCATGTCGCGAGTGAATCGGTTTCTTCTAAGCGAGCGTGCTCTACTGTAGACCGCATCTACGCTTAACATTAGGCGAGTTGGCGGTCAAATAAACCTACTTGTAATAAATAAAAATAAATATGGACACAGCAAGCGTAAAAAAATTAAAGCAAAAATTTAAAAAAAATATATTAAAATAAATAAACGGCACACGACGCGTGACGGTTATTGTAAACAAGTGAAACATTACGGTAATATATAAAACAGTAATATAAAAATAATTGTTAAAAGTAATTGTAGTAGGTACCTATAATATAGAAACTATAGTCAAATAAACAGCCCCCCCCCACCCCCCACCAGCATCGATCCCGATGCAAAGGTGCCCAAACAATTCAAGAACACCTAATTTGATCAGAAAGTTATAGAGTCCTTTCAACGACATTCTAAAACTATTAAAACTATCGCCAAATATATCAACATCAGTTGCTTTAGAGATGGTGTAATATTGACGAGGCATCCCAGTCAAGGTTGAAGACAAAGTTGGAGCGTGAACAAGGGGTTGAGAAGATGTTAAAACACGATAGGTAGGTACTCTAGGTAGCGTCAGGGAGTTAGTGATTAACTCGGAGAGTAAATTCATTTTGTCGAAGGCTCCGTTGGCTAGTTTGTGTAAGAATAAAAGGACCAATGTATGCCTGCTATGTAAGAATAACTCCATCTTGAAATGTTGGAGTCTAGTACCTATCATAGCACAACAGCTCCCTCCCAATATAACTGGAGTAGGTAAGATGCCAGGGGAACTCTTTTTGTGTGAACATCATAGAAAGGGTTCCAAAAGACGCTACAATATTCTAAGCCACGAAACAATTGTAAAGCATTATTTTTATTTTGGGCTTACAATTTCGCAAAATAAACCCAAGACTCTTAAAACCTCTGAAATCGATGTAGACGACATTGATGTGACCACAGAGCTTGGCTCTCGATATTTACACTAGACTACTACGGTTGGAAATCACAAAGTCAAGTTATCTAAGTCACACAAAGTAAGTCCAGTCATGCTATAGTAAATGGCATAGTAATGGTGGTTGTACAACCTTTGATGAAGTTTTGTAAAATAACACTGCGGCAACGCGACCGTTCCGAGTTCCCGCCAACACCCTAATCCGCCAGCTTGAGCTGCCGGTGAAGGAAAACATCGTAAGTAACCCGTTGCATGGTGGTAGAGTACTTTCTAGTACTCGAATGGCTAGCTACCACTTAACTCAAAAATGTTATGTCGCCATGCACCTAACAATGTGTTTCGACAGCCTCAGTTGAGAGACAGTTGCTTTCCAGGCTAAATATGTTTACCATATTCAACCACGTCTTGAGCTTTGGTCAATTTCATAGGCTGTCATTCATTAAAAAAAAATCCGTCACCTATTTATGCGTTTTATTTCATCCAATTTGCCAGTAAGGTAATTTTGCAGAGTTTTTAAGGTACACGAGAAACACATAAAGTATGTAAACATTACTACGGTACTGCTCAAATTAAGGTATCTACAACTCAAACTCCTTAAAAATAAAGTTACTGGTATACTATACAATGCATGAAAATCAGTCTTCGTTATCAACAACTTTAAACATGGCCGCAAATTTTAAATCATGAAAAAAAAATCTGCGCCATAGAAACAGTTCGTTTATCCCGAATTAAATTAAAGGAACAGTTGCTTTCAGAGTTGACCCTTTAGTAAAACTTGTTGACGTGATGAATAAAATGACCCCTTTATACCTTAGAAGGTGCACCCCAAGCTAATAGCCCTGTATAGTGCATCTACCTCATTTAAGTAGCAGAAATTGAGTAGTGTAAACCTGTCAACTGCGAATAACACCCTAAACACAAGATACTCACAAGAAAAAGCTTTTTTATTTTGCTGCAAAGGTGACAATGATATATTGTCGGGTTTGCATTAAAATCTAGTTACATCGTAGGTATCTATCTACATTTTTGTTACATTACACAATGCAAGAAACATATTTTATTTCTCCGTTATCATCATCATCATCATCATTTCAGCCGTAGGACGTCCACTGCTGGACATAGGCCTCCCCCATTGACTTCCACAAAGACCGGTTGGAAACGGCTCGCATCCAACGCGTTCCTGCGGTCTTTATTAGGTCGTCTGTCCTTCTTGTGGGTGGACGTCCTACGCTGCGCTTGCCGGTTCGTGGCCTCTACTCCAGAACTTTGCAGCCCCATCGGCCATCAGCTCTGCGTTCTCCGTTATATAGGAACCTAAATAGGTAAGGCATTTTATTTACATTCCCTTATTTGTTACTCTTCCATTTTAAAAAAAGAAATGACCATGAAGAAAATTTTTATATGTCCTCTCAAAAGCTTTGGACATTGGTACTCGAAGTTAATACTTGAATATCTTGTAATAGGTTCTGTCTATTCTAAAATAATAGATCCAAATTAACTTCATTATGAACATAGATAAGAACATAGTGATTCAATAAAAAATTTGGATAACGTTAGGAAAATCTAAACAGCATCCTATTCAGAACAATCATAGGTACTAAGTATAAAACGATGTTCTGTGCGTGGTTGTCTAGATAGGTACCACCACAGGATCAGTTATGCTGCCGCTAAGCGGTACCTACTATGTCACTGTGTTCGGGTTTGAATAGTAGTGTAGCTAGCGAAAATACAAGGCTATTGAGACTAACCATCAAATATCTCAATGTAATGAGCGCCAAAGCAACGATGACCTGGACTAAGTATATACTGTCAAAATTCTGGTTATAGATATAATGGCCATGGACAGGCGTAGGTACTATCTTAACATAGGTACTGAGAGTATTTTGTTTGTCTTATTACTTTTATATTTTAAAAATGTGCACTTTACAACAAACTTACCGACTATACCTAATATAATTGCGAATATTTACAATCAGTTATCAATTGCTACAGTTAGTATAAAAAGCGAAGTTAAGAATTACCTAAAGGCTATACTTACAAACTTAATCAATGCTTAAATTGATCCATCTACTAAGTACTTGCCGACGTGAAATGTTACACATGGAAATGATACCTAGAGACTACCTAAATTAGTCATAGTTTAATTGTAAGCGATGTTAATAAGTATTGATTTAAACGATCTTTAAATGTTTTATAAAAATCATAGATTCTTTTGGGGTACTTACTTCATTTAACATGATTTTTTATAGGTAACTTAATTAGGTACTAACCGAGCAATCTATCTAGGTATTTACAAGTCATGAAGAAAAAAATACAGGAATATTCTAAGTACCTACCAGATCTTTATGAAATTTTGAAGGCAAGCAATCAAATTCAAATCAATTGCTAAATTCGAAAATCAGCCAATACGGTCCAGAGGCATTGAACATTTAATATCGAAATGTGACAGTTTGTGCCGCAATACTTCAGATGCTTCTTAAATTTGAAGTACAAATACCAATTAGTGATAGTTATACCTAATGATTTTGATTACAGAATTAGAAGAACTTAGAAAACTCTAAAGATGCAATAAATAGAAGTACTATAGGTAAGTTAGTAAACAAGCAGATCAGAATATAATTATGGAAAATAAATCTGGAAAAGGTTTCTTCAGGGATCTATTTTTGGCCCAAAATTATGTGTTATATATAGGTATAGATACGTATATTCCAATGAACGAAAAGTTACTTTAGAAACATCTTTAGAAGTTTACTACAACTAGGTATGTTAACGTTCAGGTTTTCTGTACATCAACATCTGTGGGTACCTAAGATAAATTGAAAGAAGAGGTGCCAATCATTATTTTAACATTAAGCAACACCATAATTATGTCCTTACTACTGCTTCACAGCATCTCTTAAGGAATAAAGAATACTTATAGGTACCTGATAATTAATTAATTAATTAATGAAGAATTAATTAGTAGGCGAATGGTGAGGTACATAATGATAAATAGATAATGTACTTTTATTTATAAAACCCAATTAGAATAATAACTCACAAAAATAACAACTTAAAAAATGTGTTATAAATCACACTATCTACAAATCTATATTCTAAAAACAACCTAATTAAAAGTTCATCAGAGAAAGGAAATGTGGCCAGAATGCTGGCATATGGATGGCAATGCTAAGCTTTTGACCAAAGTGTGTATGTGCCAACCATTCTATGGACACCTGACGCCTCCTCTAAACATTTGGCCAGATACCTATCTAGCTCGTGAGTGGCGCCCACGTACCTAAAGTTTCAACCCCAAATGACACGAACAAGTAGGTACCTACATTAAAAATGTAAATCAATAAATAAAGTTTATTAGAATGAATTTAGAATTTTCACAGCAATAGAGATCAAAATTGCTTGGAGAGGCTTATTAGATTTTGATGTAGGTTAGAAGGTACTGTGGGCGAAATAGGTACCCATTTGTTTATAAATAAGATATACCTAAGCACCGACCTACTGAAATGTCTTAGAAAATTATTGTACCTATCGCTAAAGAATTTCTTGATTTCGAAATAAGATAGCTATTAGAAATATACAATGCGTAACTCTATTACGATGTTTTTTACTGATGGAATGATCATTACTGTTATTATGATTATTTTTTGCTTAATTTTTTTTTCTTTTTTTAATGTGTATTTTGTGACATAAATGTAAATGTGTAACGTTTTCATGTCAATAAAATAATTTGAATTTGACAATGATCGATGTAAAGGTATATTGTGATGAGTCAAATAATTAAGGTCAGGTGTTATTGATAGGCGGTAGCGGACAGCAGAGCGTGGCAGCGACAAGCGTGCGACGTCGGCGAGGGCGCCTCGATGAGTGACTTCTGCTTGGCGTCGCGCGCCGCTCCGCGCAATTGGTCGCTCACCGCCGACCCGCCCAGGGGAGGGGGCAACGCACACAATCTCACACTCACCTAAGATAATTTATTTTATGTTATACCGTTTGAATATTTTATATCTGTGTGAGTTTTTTCGGTCGGTATGCGTTCAGTGTGAAATATTCGCGCGATAAGAAAGAAGAGGGGAACAGATCGATTGAGGACGTTGCGCTTCTTATTTCGATACATTGTAGTACTGTTGTCATAAAATAATATGTTTTGTTACAATTCAGAAATCTATATAAGTTATATTTTGACTTTATTCGTCGTGTTTACACAATATTTTTTAAGCTATCGATAATAATAGGTACTCAGTTATCTTTTACTATAAACAATGGTCACCTTAAATAAAAAAACAAACGAAAAGTAGGTAAACTTCGCCAGTTCAATTATTATTTTACACGGTGACCTACTGACATAAAAACAAAAGCAAAGTAACTTTTTTTAAAACACCTATTGTGAAAAAAAACTACACTACAATTGGCTAACCAAAACACGTCATACAAAACTTATCTCTGGTTTTTTTAATGATGCTTTATTATAACACATAATTATGTAAATTGCTGTAATTATACTGGTATTGTAAAATCTAGAATATTAATTTTCCAAGTTTCAAGTCGAGCACACCTAATAACCTGGCTTGTATCTACTAATTACGCGGTAGTTTGCAGGAACACATTCAAAAGTTCGTTTTATGCTGTCACCGCTTACACGTTGCTACCGCCTAAGTACCTACCTACTCTAGCTATCTCAAAAGTCAGTACACAAATATTAACTTTGAGAAAGCCTGTAGCTACCAGATAGTTTAAATGTTTTATAAATAAAAATTACATTTAATGCCGTGGTTAACTTTAATGAAATGCAAAGCTATCATTAAGTCGACGCTTCAGCAAACTCGCTCGTCGTGCGCATCGTCACTGTTAATTATCACTAAATATATACCTATGTATAAAATAAAATTAAAGAGACCGCTTCATACCAATACTAACATAAAAAATACGAGAAAAGAAAGAGAAGCTTTAAAAAAGAAAGGAGTGCATCTACCCCCACCTCCGGGTGCCCCCACCGCGGCGGGCCGCCCCTGCCACGGGTGCCACCCACCGCACCGCAAAAATCGAGAGCGTCGACGGCGGCGCGGGGTCAAACGGCGACGCGAGCGTGAAAAGAAGGAGCGGTGTGCGAGCAACACGCACACAGCAGCGACTGTGCGTGTGCGCGCCGAGCGGGACGACAGACGCGAGAGAGGGACGGCGGCGCCAATTACTATCACCTGGCGGGCAGCTACCGCATTACCCACTGCCGCCGCGCGCGCGACCACGCGCCCGCTGCACCACGCGGTCCGATCCGCTCCTGTGCCACCGAATCTGCACCGCAATCGATATTCGCACCGCCGCGGCTTGCCGCCGACGCGAGTGCAGCCGCGCTGCCGTCCTCGGGGAGTGCCGTCCACCTCCGACCACCCGAATTGAGCGCGCCCAACATGCAACTGTGAAGTGTGTGCGGACAGTGACTTGGACTTTTGAGAACTGTGATTTGTAAAGTTTCTTCAAGTTGGCGGTGAAAAATGACGTCGCAATTCGCCTTCAGAGGATCTCCCCCAAACCAGGTTAGTTACAAAAATTAAAATTATTTGAATCAGATCACTTTTGTATTCTTTATAGAACTTGATTGGCCTAGCGAGCTTTTCATAACTTTTAACGAACTCACTTAACTGGCAAAAGTTATGATAGTAAATTATACAACATGGTATGTTTACATGGTTTGTTTTCATAGAAGTTTGGTTGAACACCTGTATTAAAATAGCTATTTTATTTAAAAAAATCACTTAAACAATTTTTTAAACATATGGATATCAGTTTTGGTAAAGAGTAACTTTTGTAAAAATGTATAATAAGTATGGCTATGTCAGGCGATATTTATGCCTACGTGCGGTTCAAATCTTACCTACAAAATATACCTAACTTCTTCAAAATAACTGTGACCAACCGATTAAAAACATGTGCAACCAACAAGATTACCTGATATCAATATAACGATAACTATAGTGAACTCTAGATAGACTAGACTACGTAACATTACTTAAAATAAATCCAGCACGCCAATCATATTATCAGTATTTTACCCACCTATAATAATATCCCCCAAAAATAAACAAAATATCAATATAGCAGCATAAATAAATCTACAAGTGGCAAATTTATAAAAAATTAGAATCCATTAAAGCGGTAGCCGGTCGATAAATTGAAATATGTTGGTTACCTTTATTAATCTAAAACGAACAAAGAATATGAAAAGCATGATGTAAACAATTACGATAACAACATTTTAATTTACATGCTTTAAACAATGTTACAACTATATTTATAAATTTGACTCCATGATAGTTTTATATTTAATAAGTTTGATTTCTTTACGTACATTTTATTATTGTAAAAAGAGGTCAACCACTGCAATGAATATTATAACTACGTACCTACATATAATCATAAATACAAATGGGACATAAATAAAAAACAATACAAGCAATCTTGAATAATATATTGAAGAGCTTCTAAAGTAAATTGTAAACGTAGTACTTCTCAACTTGTCATCCTAATGTAGAATATTTCAGCACGACACACAGAAAAAGAGACGAAATTTTGAGTTTTGTCATTCTAAATATAGTTTTAAACGTCTCAAAATGAGCAGAGTTGGTATTTGTTAAGATACGTAGAATTAACGTATTTTGAAACATAAGTAGGTATGCCTACTATTAGTGTAGGTATTACTTCTTGTCTTAAACATTATTAGTTACAATACTGGCCTTTAACTACCGATGAGAAACGGTGGATGGGTTGTTCTATTATAAAACCTAATACGTAGTTATAAGTACGTTTGTACGTCTTAAACAAACGGGCAGGTAGGTATTGTATTTATATCCAAAACATTTATTTTCTTCCAACAGACGATTTCTACACTTAAAAACTTGTTAATAGACTATTCCACAGAATAATATTTCATGTATACATCTGTTGTACTAGTAATTCAGGACAACTAATGAGTATTCTTCAATTTAAAATTTAGGGACAGTGTACAGTAATACAATATCAATAATATGATCATATTTCCGACAGTGTATTTATATGTATTTCAGTTAAAAATCTGTGTTCAAGTTACCGTGACTATTTGATAGAAGACTGCAGTTTGCACTGATCAGTAGTTATAAATCAAAAACACTATATAGGTACTTCTGGGAGAAAAAATGCGACGGTTAAAAACAGCCAAGTAGTGAGTGTGTCTCTTTTAAGTTATCACAAATTTTTATTTAAATTTACGTTTATGTAAAAGTACACTCGACAGAAGTACCTACTATATAAAATTACTGAGACGACAAATGAATCATAAAACTTGAATACATCAACTATATGTAAACTGAATGTAACATATATTTGATTGTATCTATCACTGGGATTTACATCGCGCACAAATCACGAAATTTAAAAATTACATATGTATATCGAAATAAAAACAATACTTTAGCTTCTATAGCCGCTGTAAGCCATGACATTATACTACTAAGTATAGTGAGACTTGATAAATATGCAAAAGAACTGAATTTATATATAAAATAAAATGTATTATTCCTAACGCTTCAAAATACGTTTTCACAATTTGTATGTTAATTATAGATAGGTACTACTACTAAAAAATTTTTAATTATTTTAAGTGTGAATATACAAGAATATTGTGGGACTCAGAACCGAAACAATACACTGTAATATAATTTATGAAATGTCAGAAAAAATATATTTCGTCAATAAACAATATTAGGAGACTTATTTTATTGCCGTTCAACCTTGTGTTCTTTAAGGTTGACTGTAAGCAAAATTCTAATAATCAGTTATTTTTTTAAAGAGTAAGTTAAATTTTGATGATGATGATGACTTTACCAAAATATTTCGTCAAAAACAAAGAACAGATTCGATAAACAGAAACTCTTAAACGTGTACAGTGTACACCAACTTAAAGAAAAACAGAACAGTTTAAAATATAATATAAACAAGAAATTTAACCACTAGCGCCACAAGTGGCAATTTTATCGTTAAAAGCGGCTAAAAATATTTTCCAGACAACCATAGTATGAAAACCACAAAAAGTACGACAGAAGGTGCAACAGCACTTTCCTATAACATAGTACATATACTTACTAACACTACATAAAAAAAAATAGAATAAACATCATGTATACCTATAAAAATAATATATCTACAACGTATTCCCGTTCTGGCTGGCTCCTAGATCTCTCTGATGATTCAGCGGGGGAACGCAGCCAGTATTGCGGGGACTAGTTCCAGTTGACTAAGTTTATAATGTATTAATTGTATTTTTACATGACATAATAATTATTATTTTACTATATTAAACTATAAAATCTATTAAAAAATATACATATACATAATACCTATAGAAACGGAGAAACAAAGGCTAGCAATCAAAAGCGCTATTTACAAAAATAATTTTGGTTCAAATAAAACAAATGTTTTTTTTTATTTTTTAATAATGTGAAAAATAGTGAGACGAACGAGACGCTCTCCTGATGGTGAGAAGTAACGCCAGCCCATGACCATTGCAGCGATACACAGAACTTTGAGTAGCAAAACAAAGTCCAGGGCATCGATGCTTTGGCGCTCAATACTTTGAGACTTTCGATGGTTAGTCTCAACAGCCCAGTAATTTCGTTAGCTGCAGTACCCTTCAAACCGGAACACAGTAATGTTAACACACTATTGCTTGGCGGCAGAATATCTGGTATTGCGGTGGTACCTACCTAAACGACCTCATGCTAAGGAGATCTACCACCAAGTAAAGCTACAGAGTTAGACTTTGCGATAGATAATGCTCTTTTACTCTGTTCTTGAAAATATTTAGTAACCATAATTTTGCAATAAAGATCGGTAAAGAAATCCATAATAGAATAAATCCAATTCCAAAATCAAAATGGATTCTGACTACAATAAATTGCACTTGTACTTGTATCTTGCCCAGCAGTTGCAGGTGTTAGCATGTGAACTTGTACTCGCACTGTGTAAACAAAGCTTCAAGCCCGGTCTCAATTTTCAAGGTGAATTTCATACCGTTTAATCATGCACGAAGTATTATTTGCAAATATATCTAATATAGACTTCATTATTTCAAATTTGACATTATCACTGAAGTGTATGTGATTCATTAACAAATTGGATTTTTATTAAATACTCGTATACTGTCGCCCTTATTTGATATCCGATAAGACTTTATTAAATTTCATGCCTGTGATATTGTACTTGTTGAATTTATCTAACAATTTGCCTCAATAAGTTATAATTAAAATGGTTGACCGTAAGTAGGTAGATTGTTAAAATGTTTAATAAATAATGATAATAAAAAAAGTAGAGAATGATTCGATCAGCTGGCGAGTGCGTGCCATGCCCGATCTACTTTCGCTATCTGCCTTGATAACAATTGATGAGGGTGGTATTTTTATTCATAATACTAAGGAAATCTATTAGCTCTTCAGTTTTATAATACTTACATGTACTATTCATTAATATATGATGTCACTACAATTTATCCACACCCAGTCTTTACCGATTTTGATAAGACCGTCTTTAAAAAGTATCGTAAGATAAATATGTGTACACAAAAAGATGTTTTTGTCGCTAAGAACAACCTCTATCACACAAATTACAAATGAATTAATCATATACTGTGTTGATACAATACTATTTCGAATCAACACTGATTTTATGAATTGTCTCACTGCTCGGCGCAGGCCTTTTCTCAATGTAGGGAGAGTACAGCTGTAGTCCACCATGCTGGTCAAGTGCAGGTTGGTAGACTTCAGACATCTGCGAGAACTTTTTTTGTTTAAGAACTCTCGGCCATGTAGTTTTCCTCGCGATGTTTCACATAACTTAAAAAAGAAAGATAGAGATGCGCGTCGTGGGATTGGAACCCAGTACCTTCAGATTGAATGCCAGATGGTCTCCCAACAAGACTGCCGAAATTTCTACAGTATTATTATTTTCTAATAAATCTCATTTTGTTTTAAGTAATAAAATCTAATTACGAGTAGTTTTGCAATGTTTTTCAATTGCAATAAAGATGACAACTAAATGTCAATTCAAAACTGTACTAAGTATGTCCTTATCCAGTTTATTTTTCAGCCGTTGCTATTGCTAGACCAAAATTATATAACACAAGCTTTGCTTAGTTTACCTGTAGACGGCGCTGTATAAATTGTTTTACGGTAATTTTATTTCATCAACTTTAAACCTAAACTGTACTTTAAGGATTCCTTACAACAAAGAGTTTTATGAAACGTGGTTAAGGAAAAATACTAAAAACGGCATAATGCATTATTACCGGTATGACGCGGTATTTTTATCCTGTGCCATATTAATATTTTTCGGTACAACAGGGTAAGAGTATAACTTTAATTTTACAGTTTTGGAACCAACTGGCGGCCATTCTACATTATATTAACAGGTTTCATAAGTTCAATCGCCGTTCTCGCAATTATGATTTCTTCTATTTTTTTCTTTTGTTTGCATGAACTCGCAATAAACCCTTTAAGTAGGCACGCTTACTTAATAAGAATTCGTACGTTTTTTAACTTGCATAGCAGAAAGGTTCCATTGCTTTCATGGTACGTTTTATTTAAATAGCAATTAAAAACAAGAATGGGCTGTAAACGTTTTATACTGCGTTGTAGCGTACGTTTTAAGACCCGTGGCTCGCTAAATTTGAAGTGGCATCATTTTACTTGCACAAATAAACAACTATGCTCAATTTAACACGATATTTTCATTTTAAAATCTTTCATAAGATTTTATATATTAAACAATCTTAACCTTGGAAAATGAAATAAAAATACATTCATGATTAGTAAAATACAAGTTTAACAAAACTTGTATTTAAAAAAAAAACGCGAATGGCATATTATTATAGGTCTATTTATTTTAAAAAAAAATTGCCAATGATACCTACTTGACTTACCTTGACTTACTTACCTACTTGACTTATAATATGAGTTATTCTACCATAAGGGTTCTAATGGTAGAATAACTCATATTCATAACCTTTCATTTAAAGCCTGAAAACTTAACTCCTTTTTTAAGCATTCATGTAAAAATTTAAAAAGTATAAGTATTTTATCATCAATTACTCTTTCCCATAGTACATGCTTTGTTTGGTACGACACTAGATGGTGCTGTATACAAAAGGCATACATTAATTTATTAGATATACCTACCTACCTAATTATATTATTGAAATACGTAAGATTCGTCCTTTATAAATAACTAGCGGCTTGTCCCGGCTTCTAACGGGTAGACATTTATTTTTTAATTAAATTCTAGTAATAAAAATAACCTATGTTAGTCGGGAAGAATGTAGCATTCTAATGGTGAAAGAGTTTTTAAAATAGGTCCAGTAGTTTTTGAGTTTATTCGTTACAAACAATACCAATATCCAAATCTTTCCTCTTTACAATAAACTTACGAACGCCTCGCGGTTTCACCCGCGTAGTTCCCGTTCCCTTGGAAACACAGGGATAAAAAGTAGCCTATGTCACCCGGGGATAGTGTAGCTTCCCAACGGCGAAAGAATTTTTGATATATTCATAAAGTGAATTTCTGTGCCTTCATTTGTTACAACAAAATGTAATTCTATGTAAAATATATGTACACGGTGTACGTACGTAAGTACGAACAATTTCGAGCACAATGTCATGACACGTTTAATAATGTATTGGAGTAAATGATGCGCATAATTAAACTAGTGTATTATACGCGGTCTGATTCAGCGGTGCTGGAAGAGGGAGAGAATAAATTTTACGAGTAGCATTGTGATAAAATAAAAGCATATCTATGTATAGCTGTAACAGTTTTGCTATTTTTTTAACAAGAACCCACTTTTTTTTTTTTTTTTTTATTTGTGTATGAGTCATTTTAGCAGGTAACAAAATATGCTATAAATCTATACTAACATTATGTGTGTCTCGGTGTTCTGTATTAATTATAAGTATGTGTTAACAACAAAAAAAAGTATTTAAGTAATTTATCAGTTATCTGATTCCCATAGTGCTAAATCTTTGTTTAGTTTAGGGTCAGTTGGCGCTTGTGTGTAGTCCTACGATATTTATTTATCTATGCTATTATAAAGTGGAAACATTTGATTGTTTGTTTGTAATGAATAGGCTCCGAAACTACTGGATCGATTTCATCCGACCGATTGACCGATTTTCATCGTTGTATTCTTACGGGAACGGGAACTACGCGGGTGAAACCGCGAGGCTTCCACTAGTATTTAAATATATAGACAATTATTTTTTACATACTTATAGTGTTATAGTTGTTAATTTAATTTTTTTAACGTTACCGTGTTACATTATCTCCCGTCTGTTCTTAAGATGTGTTATCCATTCTTGGTTGTCTGGAAGGGATCGGTATTAGCGATAAAGCCGCCATTTGTGGCACTTGTTTAAAATATTGGTTAGTTTCCTGTACTTTTTTTCTATTTTTGGTGTGCACAATAAAGAATTTCTGTCTGACTATCTATCTATAATTTGTACCTGTGACATACGTGGTACAGTTTAATTACAATAATGTCATGTACGATGGTAATTGATGAAATCGATTATGGAAAATAATCAATAAATCAATAATATACGTGATAGTATAATAGGTATATATTACAAAATTTATACAGAAAACTTAACCTAAAAAAACGTCAGAAAAGAGACATGTGGCCAGAATGCTGGCAGCATTGCCACGCTGGATGGCAATTCTAAGCTTTTGACCAAAGTAGATACCAGCATTCTGGTCACCTGAAGCCTCCTCTAAACGTTTCATATGAACGTTTGGTATATATAATTCTATTCATTTAGTTTGGAGAGTATCATAACTCAAATTGAAAGAATAGGTATACCTATCGTTAAAATATTTGGTGCATCTATATTGTAATGTACTAGTTTCTAGTGTCAAACTATTTAAAATTAATAACTAATTTAGATGAAAGAGAGACGAATAACCCGAATAACCTTATTTTAATATACCTACCTAAGTAGGTAAACAACAATTATTATTTCTAATAAAATATAAATCTTCAATTTTACTGCACAAATAGTATTCACAGATATGAAATTAACTCTTATTTAAAACTATTATATTAAACCTTACTTTGAAAATTCATAACAGTAGGTATTTTGCTACAAAGTATTTGCTCACTAGATCTAAGTAAAGTAGGTCAGCTGTCTATTATTTAGCCCCTGAAATGACTTCCAGAGCAGGTCATCAGTTTGATAGTGGGCACTAGATACAGCCACGAAAACAGGTCATCCGTGTTATTGTGTCCCAGATAGAACATTGTAAGTTATTTACCTGCCGTCATAGTCACATAAGTAGGTACTTAGAATTTTAGATTTTATGGTAATTGAGCTGTGAGGTCAAATTGGGTAATCTAGATTATGTACGTTTAGAGTACTGTTAGTGATTTCAATTTTACCTACGTATTTCATTCTATAAAATTTATCAATAAATATTTGCAGCGATGATAGTTCGGTGGTTAGCACGACCGGTTCATACGTTAAATGGAATGAGTTTAAACCCCATTAATGAGATAGAGCTGCTGCTGGTAAGGGAAAAATATTATAGTGAGGAAACCATAGCGTGGTAGTAGGGAATTTTCTGGTACTCGACCGACTTTACCACCTTCAGATTAAAAAAGCATCTCACGGTGTGTACTAGTAGCTTCACTTGAGAGCCAGTTCCATTCCAAGCTTCCACACAAACAAGTGTTTACCATCATCGACCACATCGTCACTTTACATCAGATGATGTTTGATGTCGAATACTTAATTAATTTTTAAAAAACTAATAGTTTACTTTTGTAGTTACTAGAAGGAAATCTAAAATTTTAAAAATTGTCTACCTTTCATCAATTCATTATATCGATTACATATTTGAAAAGAAAAACATTTTTTATGATTACACTTGAATCACATTTATTTACAAATTAAAATATACGAACGAGCTTTAAAAAATAATATTTTAAGATTCTCGTATGTAAACGTACCTAAATGTAATCCCAACATGTTCAAAAGGTAAAAAAACATGCAGTCAAAAAATAAACACTGAATAACAGATAACAAAAAAAAGTAACATAAAAAATTATAATAAAAAATTTCAGTAAAATAATTGGAGACATTATTTTACTGACGAAAAATGAAGTGAGTTTGATCTAGGAAGCAAAATGTGTTACAAGGAATCACGTGGCTTATAGACGCTGCAAAATTAGTAGGAAAGTGACATTTACTTTTTGCCGCACCTACTCTGGTTTCGTGCGAAACCCGCGCACAGCACACATAAACTGAAAACAAAGCTCAACACTATTCATTTAACTCGCATAATGAGCCATGAACAATCATCGTATTTTCTTTTTTCATTTTTCATTCGATCGTAACCAAAGTACTGGCCCCTTTACACTCGATTCAGTAATAAGACTTTTGGTGACACTTTTGACTTTAATTATACTGGCTAATATAATGCAATGTTGAAGTAAATATCGCTTACGTAGGCTATTGTTCGCGACAATGAAACAGTAGATACGATATAAGAAGGGTGAATCAAATGTTTGCGTTCTACGATTTTGTGATTAGAATGAACTAGATTGTGTCATCTAGTAGGTACATGTTACGTTAATTAAAAAGAACATTTGTCATTAGCAATTAAAAAAAAAAAACAATTTATTAGAAACTAGCGGACGGCTCGCGGTTTCACCCGCGTAGTTTCCGTAGGACTCGAAGACAGTGTAACTTCCCAACGGTGAAAGAATTTTTAAAACCGGTTCAGTACTTTCGGAGCCTTTTCAATGCAAACAAACAAACAAACAATCAAATCTTTCCTATTAATATAATAGTATAGATATTACTAGATTTTTATTGCAGTAGGTATGTTTTTTTTATGGTTGACGGGCTAGGTGTTTGACCACAGCTCACCTGATGTCGAGTGAAGGTGTGGTCGAAGATGGTAAAGCACACCTAGCCTGGAATGCAACTGGCTCTCAAGATAAGACAAGAGCAACGTTTTTAATAAGTTTAGGTTTTTTTTTATAACTAGGCTTGCGTTTGACCGCCATTCTGCCTGATGATGAAGATGCAGTCTCCGATGAAGCACGCTTGCTTAGAAGAAACCGATTATATCATTTATCGGGAAGCAAATTTCAATTTTATCCAAACTTAGTCTTCAAAATTGACATGATTAAAATTTCTAGTTCATTTAGACTTAATTGGATGATTGTTTTATAATTGTGTGTTTCTATTAGTATGTATCTAAAGCAAGTAATTTATAATACAACTATAATTTATTTACGAATAGGTAATGGGCACCAAAGCAACGATGCCCTGGATATTGTTAATGTTATGTTCTCAATGTTATGTGTATCGCTGCAATGGTCATGGACATGCATAATCATCGCATGTCTTACCATCAGGAGAACGGCACGCTCGTCTAATTACGTTTACTGTAAAAACAAAATGTATGTTCTCGTTGAAAAATAATTTTACTTTAGATTAAAAAACCAAGTAGGATAATTCACATTTTTGGAACACGTCACTTAAGTTTTGTTCATTAAACCGGTGCTGCCGAGAATTTGACACCATATTATACCTAAACCAGCCAGCGGCGATCCCCGATCGCGCTCTCGCCGTGTACATCCGTCACTGCGCTTTATCAGATAGGTGAATGAAACCTCTCTTCTCGGAAATTTTAATTAATTTCTCCGAAGTCAAGAGTGTAAGTGTTCCGTGTTGTTGCGCTTTAGTATTTTTCTTTACTTTTGTTATGGTACTTTACGCATTTCGCCAGTGTTGAGTGTTTTAATATTTTATTTGTATAAACATCAAGTAAATTTACTAAACTTAAATGAGTCACAGTCAGAGTCATGCCGTAGTAAGTTGATGAAAATTTCAGCTTTGGCGGAGTTATGGAAGCAACACGAAAATAGATGTTTCACAATTATCACTTTCCTATATACTTTCGCGTAAGTAGTAATAAAGAAATCCCCACTATTATTTTACTTACATTTTTTTTAAATTACTTATAGGCTTGCGTTTGACCACCAACTTGCCTCATGTAAAGCGAAGATGCGGCCTACGGTGGACAGACTCAGACTCATAGGCTCAGCGTTAAAAAACATAAGTTTTGAAATAATAAATACACTGTTGCGACATGATTTTTCACGTTACGTTAAAACTCTTGCTGCAGTTATTCTGGTATTTTCATTACGGCGGCAACGTTCATATATTACAATACTGTTTCTTCTCACCAAAGCACAAGCGCAACCGGATTTTTGTATGTGTGCGTGAGTAAGTGTATCGTACGCTTTTCACGAGAAACAAGCTTAATCCATTATGAGATTTATTTGGAGTTTGTTTTTAATACGTATCTTTTTACTATCGCTTACAGTTGTAGATAATTATTGTGAGATCAATGTAGCCCACAAACTATTAAAACACAAATTTAAACTGCGACAAACGTTAATAATCGAGTAAAACAGTGGCTTCTAGGTAAGACCGCATCTTCGTTTAACCCAATTTAAAAAAATTAACGGATTTGAAAATTTTATTTCATATAATATGGTAGGACAACTGGCGGTGGATGGAAGCGAAAAGCCGAAGATCGGGCTGAGTGGCGTGTTTAGGGAGAGGCGTATGTCTAGCTGTGGACCTCGATAGGCTGATGATAATGATGACGATGAATATGGTAAGTAATGCAATGTGTACGAAAAAAATTCACGAGCTCGTGTGTCTTACAAAAAAATAGCATTTTAACTAAACTATTACACAATTACAAGGTTGTCAAGTCAACCAGTTTTCAACGTTGTGAGTAATATATTCAAATCTTATCATAATGGCAACATTTAGTACCTAGAGACCATGTAATCGTAAAAGTCATATCTTTTACGAGACCCTAATACAAAACGAAATAAACTATACAACACAAGTTAACCAGGGTGTTATGGCGAACGGTCCAACGGAATAAATAACCTTGAAGATGCCATCATTTAAATTTATAATGACTGGGTTCCTATTATATCAATATTCATTTGTTCTAATACATTTAAAGGGGTTAGAGTTCAACATTTAAAGCAAAACTATTCATTGACAGGTATTTGACAAGCGATTTTTTTTGGCGTCTCACTTTTTGCATTCTGACAGTGTAAAGCATTTCATAATTTTGAATGACTCATGAGTGCTAAATAAATCTGAGAAAAAGACAAAGTCATGTTCATGTTCATGTCCATTCCCTAGTAAAGTAGTAATAACATTATCTAAGCCATTACTAATGCCGTAGGTATAGTTCGGCACATAATGATTTAAAAATCATTACTTTATAACATATACACACGAAAAATTCCAAGTTTTGGGAAATAATACAATGCATTAACATAATTCTTCCGTGTCCAACTAAAACTCCAAATGAGATCTCTTGTTGGGATGTATCTACATTACCAAATTACCTATTTAAATTTATAATAAGGTTATGAAAAACACACAGTAAAATGTTTAAAGACATCGTCAAAATAGCGTGTTATGTAACAGACGACAAACAGCTGTAAAGCACGAATAAACATCAATTTGGCTGCGTTGAGACCACAGATCTTTCAGTAGCTAGTCAAATCAGAACTGGGCTCTGGTCGTGAAACTTTACTGCTATCATTGTGAGGTAAAAATACATATGTATGACAATTAGTGGGTGTGTAGCACCCACAATCGAGCCGTGAGACGGATAAAATGTTCACATATCATTAGTTCACACCTCATCGCTTCAGCTACGTTCCTGTCTACAACCGTTCTTAGTATTATACTCGTACTTACGATTGACATACGGTCCAAAAAACATTCGGGCATTGATTCAAATGTGGAATAAAAACAATTGCAAGAAGACTCAAAAAGTCGCTTCACCAAAAAGCTGGTCTTTATTTCCAGCAGAAAGCAAAGACAATTCACCAGGGCAATATAGCCAGTATTTTGAGCACGAGTAGAGACCATTCCAACTCTCCAGTTAGTTAGTTTATAAGCCAGTTCTTGTAAATTTTCCAACTTATACTGTATTTTTTATTGTTTTTGTTGCTCGAACTCATAATGGCAAAAACTCAACTTGAGCGTTGTAGCTACCTAAAGAGGTATCTATGTATCGACTCTACCACCACGCCATGGTTCCATCACAATGTTTTCCTTCACCACCAGCTCAAACTAATTGCTGGCCTTTGAACCCACGCCCTCCAGCGTGAACGGACCGCGCTAACCACTGAGCTATCATGGCTACAAATCTTCATGTAAATCCGAGACATTCACTTTAAAAACAGAATTGTTGTTAATTCTTAACATTCGTGCCTTAATTAAGTTTCTAGATTTCACTTGACACTCTCTATCTACTTATAAATAGAAATTAATTACATCTAAATATTTAAAACTTTCTTTGTCATTTACACTATAATAAAACGGCTAATATTATACAAATTATTCTTAATTAGATTAACGTAAGTATATACATTATACGTAATAAAATTTAATGCAATGTTATAATGAATTTACAAAAACATTGCAACATGAGAAATCTTAGGAAAATCATCAGTTTTTTCTAATGGTTGATGACAATGCTATTTCTCTGGCCACGATCAACTTAGTCAGAAAACTGGCTTTTATGTGGGGGAACAAACTATTAAATGCAATTTCAACTTTAAATAGCGATTAGCCAGCTGTGTACAAGAAAGTCCCTACCGTAATTATATGGTTTCATCGCGTTGTTTCCTTCACCGATAGCTCGAACTCATAATTGGAATTTGAACCCACGTTATGCAGAGTACGTACCACTAAGCTTAATCTTATCTTAATACAATATTTAATAATAATAGTAAAGTTATCCACGGCACGCACCTGTCTTTTCTTAGTTACAATTATGCATACAACAAACGTGATTTTTGCCGTTTTTATTGTTAATGGTACGGAACCTTTTGTGCGCGAGTCCGTCACACACTTGGCTGGTTTTTATTTTGTTTAGACACTCGACTCTAATCATCTTTTAAAGTTAAGACATTATCATGTTAGAACTCATAAGATTTAATTTTTTCATTTATTCAAATAGTTTTTTCGCGTTTGACCAAACTCTGCCTGATGTTAAGCAGTAGTGTGGTCTAAGATGAAGCACGCTTACCTAGAAGAAACCTATTTACTCTAGCTTTGAAGACACCCATATTGTACACACAGACGCCGGCAGAGTTCCATAACCTCGCTGTGCGAATGAAAAATGTGGAATCAAAGCGCTTTGTGCGTACATGGGGAACATCCACCATGTACGGAAGTCGTTTTGCTCGCGTTTGTCTAAATTTCTACATTTTAAAAGAATACTACTACTCAAATCACATAATATCTAGGAGTCATACAAACTAATAAACGTACAGATCAAAGTATTGAAACAAATTTTAGCCCATTACATAGTAGAGATATATGTAGATTGTAGATATCTTTAAGAATATATTGCCTAGCTAGTTTCCACCGCAGTATCAGTCGCTCTACCGCAAAGCACTAGTGCGTTAACATTATCGGTTCCGGTACGAAATACTGAGACTAACGATCAAAGGTCTCAAAGTACCGAGCTTCAAAGCAGCGATGCCTTGAACGTTGTTTTGTAATTTAAAGATCTGGGTATCGATGCAATGGTCATATAGAGTCACTATCTCTAAACAACAGAAGGTCGTTTCGTTCGTCTCAACCCTTTTTAGATTTATTGATTTTGTAAAAGCTATGCCAAACTGAATGCATCATCGTCTAGTATAGTGTTTTAGGCAACATTATCTCTGTTAATCGATTTGTCTAAGACAGCCTTTTATAAGCATTTTATGTAAAAAGTATGAGACAAGACGCTCCCAGCAGAGATACATAGAACTTTGAGTAGCAAAACATAATCCAAAGCATCGCTGATTTGGCACTATGAGATATTAGATGGTCAGTCTCAACATCCCTGTAATTTCGCTAGCCGCAATACCCTTCAAACCGGAATACAGTAATGTTTTTGTATTGTTATAGTATTTTTATATTGTTACAGTATTTTTATATTGACAATATTTTTTTATATATTGACGTTTGTAAATTGACATAACTTATTTTGACATTTTTGTTTTTTTAATTCATTGACATGTAATCAGTGTTTTTAAACTCATCAATGATAGGCATTTTTTTAAATTTTGAATTGACTTGTCACGTTGGTGTTATCAATAAAATATTTGTACCTTTTTGTATTAATTTGTTGACATACAGAAATACAAATAAGTACAAATCTGGTATTGCGGTGGTAGGTACCTACGTAAACGATCTCCTGCTAAGGAAATCTAGCATCAAGTAAAACAAAGATGTACAATGTGGTACAGATAAATGATTCCAATAAATGAGAAATAGTGATAAAAGGACATTTAATATGACCCGGCAATATGTACAGGGTTATTTTGGTAACACAGTTGTCGATTAGTGGGTAACGACAGGGTGCTGGCTATAAAGCGCGCTGCGGGAAACGCACGGGATGTTTTGAATCGCTACCACTTTAATGGTCACTGTATTAACCGATAATTCAAATTTCAGTAGTTTCATACTCTACCTCGCAATTCTATAATCAACTTGATTCAACGTTTGGTTCGGCGTGAATAACTGATATCGTAACTGTTTTGATATTTTTAAATATGAATGGAAAGGTGACCTGTAACTTTGGTGTTATAAATATATGATTTGTATTTGTATTTGAGCATCTCGTACGTCTCATTACATTTTACATATAAAAAAAAACTCAATCACGTCAAAACGGCTGGACGGTTTTGTATGAAATTTGGAAGACATATAATTCATCCGACTAATATTATAAATGTGAAAATTTGAAAGAAAAGAAAGAAAGAAAAAAAAAGTTTTATTTTGTAACAAGCACAAAATTAAAAACAAACAAACAGAGACAGACAGTTACAAAATAGCTCACCTCAGCATAATACTGGTTTGGATGTTTGTTACTCAATCCCACAAAAATGGCTGGACGGATTTCGATGCAATTTCACAAACATATAGTTTATCCCACTATCCTACTAATATTATAAACGTGAAAGTTAGTAGATAGTAGAAAGTAACAGATTTTTTTTAGTTATTTATGCAAAATGATTCTATTACGACACTAGAAGTTCATTCAAAATTTTCGACCATATCATACCATATCATATACCATATTATAATTTCTTTATCAAACATTTTTGTAGTTAAGTCAAATACTTACCTAGAAAAATATTCTATTCTAAATTATATATTTTTGCTGTTTTAGAATAGAATATAATGTTAGATTACTCTATTGTACACTAACACATTACGTAGGTACACACATCGTAAAATATAAACAACAAAGATTTTATTACTATAATAAATAAAATTATTCAAAATAGATACGAGTTTAGCCTGCCTTTTAATATAATATAAGGTAGCCTATTTTTTGTGTTCTGTAATATAAATTATGGAATAAATCTAGCGCTTTAAACCAAAATACCGATACTTTTTTAAAATACCAAATAATTACTAATCAATTAAAAACATAAATATATGTTTACCAGTAGGTAGGTACTAAGTATGCTTTCAACGTTTTGGTAAGAACGGAATACTGACAGCGAGTTAAAATAGTAGTTATTAGTAATTATCGTAGGGTACTTTTTTTATGGCAGGCTAGGTGTTTGACCACAGCTCATCTGATGTTAAATAACGGTTAGGTTGAAGATGGTAAATCCCACCTAACCTAGAATAAAACTGGCTCACAAGTGAGGCAGCCGAAACACACCGTTAAATGCTTGGCGGCAGATTTTCAACTGCCGAGCTAGCTAGCCAGCCGAGTACTAGAAAGTACCGACCACCATGCTATGGTTTCCTCACTTCTCAGTACTCGGCTTGCTAGCTACTACCCTCAAGTCGAAAAATATATCGCCAAGCACCTAACGGTGTGTTTCGGCAGCCTAAATTGAGAACCTAGGCTAGATGTGCTTACCATTTTCGACCACACAATCGTCAACATCAGCTGGGCTGTGGACAAACACCTAGTCCTTCACCCATCAAAAAATTTAACAGACTAATACGGGCACGGTAGGCTAAACACTAGGGTCCCGTTGGACAAACATAAGTATAGAACCTTAAAAAAAACAGCTATTCACTCACATTTATATCGGATACCGTAAGAGAAAAACATCGGTAAGTTATAGTGGTCATAAAACTAAATGACTCGAAAAATATGAAATAGACGTTCACTTGTTAATGATTACGCTGTGATTAGCTCGCATTTTAATTCTAATTTCGTCTTTTGCGTTCGTAAGAACGTTCACAGAATAATGGTCAAGTTATAAATAGACAAGAGTGCGCGGCCCAAGCACATGTCGGCACAAGCACTGTAACGGAGGCCTATAAATCTTGATGTATACAATCTGAAACAACTTCATTAGCGAAATCAACGCTCCGTTTGCGCCGATGTGAATGATTAAAAACGAATATTAGTACGATTACTGAATCTGATAATGAGGTGGTATTGCGTTCGATTGTTGGTTCTGAGCGTTCGCATGTACGAATGCGATGCCGTGTGTCAACCGACGCTTTTATAGAGTTGCAATTTTATGAATGACTTGTTTGAATGAAACGCAATAAAAATAAGTTTCCTGCGATCGAGGCGGAAAGCTTGCTATGGAGGGGTCGTACGGCGTACGTGTCCGAATCGACTTTTAGAAATGCACATTATTCGGTTCGCCGTTTAAGATTTCACCAATCCACGTAATATTGTATTAATATCATTTTACAATGCCCTCGCTATTCTTATTGTGTTGTTTGATTTTTCTTACATTACTGTTGTTTTTATTTCTTCACGGTGGAGCAAACTACAAAATCACTTCTGTAAAAACGTTTTGATTGAATTGTATTGTTTCGGGTTTGGTATTACTTACAAAGCCAATGTGTGTTATTCATTTAATATATTTTATGTACGAATTTAACTTTACCGGTCACTGCAGACTAATATCATAAATGTGAAAGTTTGTATGTTTGGATGTTCGTTACTCAATCACGCGAAAATGGTCCAACGGATTTGGTTGACATGTGCACACATATATAGTATTTTTACCTGGATTAACTTATAGGATATTTTTTATATCGTGAAAAGGTTAGGGTCCTTTTGGGATCATCAAAAAACGAACTACTGTACGTATCCACTTGAAATTTGGTGTAGATGCGTCTTATAGAACAAGGATTATTATTCAGGGATAAAAGATATCCTTTATTTTAATCTAAATGAAATAGCGCAAGATTCAAAACTATTGCTTATTTGTTACTTACAAATGTTTCATTTCTCTCTGAACCGAGTTCTAAAGTTAACGCAGACAATGTCGCGGGCGTAAGCTAGTTTAAAATAATAAATATGTAACTTTATTCTACACCGAAATTTATAAATATTTTTAACTGACTTCAATAAAGGAGAAGGTTCTCAATTGGTTTGTTTTTTTGTGTTAGTTACCTGAGAACTGCGTTATTTAAGAAACGATTTGAATGTTTTATTTTTATTTGAAAGGATATACTTTCAGATTAGTCACATAAATTTCATGAAAATCATTCTGGTAGTTTGATTTTTACAACGAAGTACCCAAAACCTTACCGTATTTGGGTTTGGTTGGAATGGAGACGGGTTCTTTAAATGGTAAATTTATACTTATTTTCAAGCCAAATGCAATATCGCCGGGAGTGATTTAGCTGCTAGTATTTTTGTAGTTTTTATTTTAGGTACAGTTTAAGATTTGTTTCACTACATTCGACCAGTGAATTGAAAAAGTTAATTAAACTTTTGAAATGCATAGAAATTCAGCATCTGTAGAGCTGGACAAAATCTTTATTCAGCATTGTTTTGAAATAATACAAGTAGGTATATTGCAATAATTGTGTATCACTTTATTTTTAACGTTAATTGCATATATTACATTATCATTATACTCAATAGCAATTTAACAGTTATTTTACTGCCTTAGAGTTCAAATATAATGCCGCCGTTCCTATTAAATATTTATTCTACCTTAATTCTATCGTAATTAGGAAAGGTGTGAATTTCTTTAAGGGGCATTATGCATTTCGAGGGTGGGCCAGTCTCAGCTTATCTACTCGGATATCTCTACACAGGATGCGGTCGGCACAGGCACTCGCTTATTTCTCGTATCCACCATGTAATTGTCCAATTAAAGTCACAATTTTATGTAAATATGTTAATAATGAAATTACAGAAACTCATTTTTTATGAGCCTTGTGAGTGTCAGGTGTTTCAATCACTCATGCACCGTTTTTATTAAATCATGTTTCATAATAACATTTATATAACTAATTAAGGGCGTAGATTCAAAGCCTTGAGCTACCATTTTCAACTTGAGGGTGGTAGCTAGCGAGCCGAGTACTAGAACGTACCCATGCTGCATGATGTGGTTTCCTCGCGATGTTTTTCCAAGTAAGAAATACACGATGTTTAAGTATTCTACCAGCTGTCTGGTTCCGATACTAGGTACAAAGTTTGCTATGTTTGGGGGTAGATGGCGCTATGAAATGTCCTGCAATATTTATTAATATTATACTATACACCATCAAATTTTTAGCTGCGGTTTTTTTTAATTTGAAAGGTCGTGTACGAGATTAAATGCTGTACGAATTATTTACGTTCACTTAAAGGCAGGCAAGGCAAGCAGTTTATACCAGACCAAATCACACGATATAACTTATTATGTTAATTGTAAGAAATAGATCGAGTAGATTAAAATAAAATTACATCCATAATAGTGATTGATAAACTCCGATTACAAATGGAAAACGCAAAAACTCAGACACGAATAATTCAGATTATGATGTACCCATTCCGATAACATTGTATACCTATACGAACATTGAACTGAATCAGATTCGGTGTTACCACTTGAGTAATAAAATGGTTCAGCTCTAATGATTATGGACGATATAATGTTGAAAAAAAAAGTGAATCTAGTTAGCAATTGCTTGTATAACGAGTGTCATTATAGATGTGGGCAACGCCTCTGCAAGTTACATTACTAGTTATGTTAATTATGGTGAAAATCTTAACACACGTACTTGTTCATGTAACTATATTGAATTATACATATTATTATGTTTATATCTGTTGTCAAACAACATTAGGTATTTGATTATAATTTTTATTCAGTCTTATGTTTAACTAGGTTGTTTTTTTTTTGTCATTTCATCTACGTGGATATGTTACGCCGCAGTCGCAGATATTCTTTGCCAAGCAGTAGTGTGTGTGTTACGTTCTAAAAGGTACTGCAGCAGGCAAAATTATTGAGACAATTATTATTATTTACTAGCTGCGCCCCGCGGTGTTACCCGCGATTAAAAAGTATGTCCTTTTTTGTATGAAAAATTTCATGCGCTAAAAATTTATTTCTATGCGAACTTTTCAAATCCCTTTAAAAACACGGTTCCTGTATGGTATCCCATAGGATCCGTGCATTTTTTGGGATAAAAATTAGCCTATGTAATTTTCTGACCCCTAAACTACCATTACCTATGCAAAAAAAACATGTCGATCCTTTGCTCTATGAAAAAATTAAACAAATCTATCCCACGGGAACCATACAATTTGCCGGGATAAAAAGTAGCCTGTGTACTATTTCAGATCATAATCTATTTCTGTGCCAAACTTTATCCAGATCCGTTCAGTAGTTCTGGTGTGAATAACAAACATCCATCCATTCAAACTTTCACATTTAAAACATTAATGGGGCAAAGTTTATTATTATTTTTTTAAACTAATCGTGTTACGTGAACTGAGTGCCTACACAAAGAAAACGAGCAAAGAGAAGTCGTATTCAGTGGTTTTAAGATTTTGTATTCGCGACAAAATACGATGTAACCATCGACATGGAAACGTCTTTATGAATCAATTGACGGGCAGGTTGAAAGTTATAGCGAATTTACTGTTACTTTTTTATTTTATAATGCCTACATACAGAACACCCAGACACAGAACAAACATTTGTATATTCACAAAAAGTTTGACCTGAGTGGGAATCGAACCCACGCCCTACAGCTCTCAAGGCAGATATACTACCAATGAGCCAACGGGGCTGTCAATAATAATCTGGTATAAGTATACGATACGTATTAAGAATTATTGTTGTTTTAGCCCACTTTGTCCCACTGCTGGGCAAAGGCTTCTCTGTTTGGTGCTATTGAAGTCCACTCCTTGTCGTGAGCATCGAGCTCATCTTTCCACCGTCTTCTAGGCCAGCCTGGTGGCCGATTAACCTCCGGACCCAGTCGGTGGTGGTTTTCACCCATAGCTCCGCTGGCATAATAATAACCAGCCGAGTATCAAAAAGTACCTTACTACCATACTATGGATTTCTCACGATGTATTCCTTCACCAGCAGCTCGAGCTCATGGTTGGGATTTGAGCTTACGCCCAACGGCGTGTGATCCGACTGCGCTAATCGCTTAAATGTCATCATTGCTACAAAGTACAATATTCGCTTGACAATCACAGTAAGTAACTCAATACTCAATAATATGAGCAAATAAAATGAAGCCTTGAACGCCGCCGATGCATGCCTGTCAATTTTCTACAGGATTCATTACGGAGAATGTGCAATTGAGTTGTACAACGTTATACTTACGGGAGAACTACTGCCCATACATCATCGAATTTCTTTGGACACGTACCAAACGTTTTCATTCTACATATTTCACCCGTACGCCCAATGAGTGGAAAAGCCGTTTGTTTTTTTATTTCTCGAGGGATGTAACCTAGATAATTTTAAGTACAGAGTGAATATACAATTATAAACATACCATCAGGCGAGTAGATGGTTGAACGAGGAATTATACAAAAAAGTAAGTCGCCTTAGATATTTCAAATAAACATAAATAGTATTATAGGTATACCTACTCGTTCTAAAAATATATCTATTTGTAAGTTTAAATACTTAGATTATCCTTATCGCCAATAAATAATATAATTAATCATTAATTAGCCATGCCTATTTGTCTGACCCAGTTTTGAAACTCCTCTGCTATCTGTGCATAGTTGATTTATATGATGAGCTATTTAATAGTTCAAAGGTTATTTATTTGTCTTAGTCTAATTCTAATACATTGTCACTCTAGAAAACAATCATACGCGCACTCTATTATGTAACGGTTCGTTACAGAAAATAATTGCACTACTGTCAACGGGAAACACGGGACGGGCATACGTTAAGTGGACTCATTCAAAAGGCTTTTACATCGAAGAAGTCGGACATTGTTCGCTAAAGGATTAATTATTTGAGCATGGGTATTCATTCGTATCGTAAATTTAATACTTTAATGAGGTCCCTAAAGGGCCGGCTTTGTAAAAAAAACCACTCTCTCTGTACCTGGCTGCGAGAATAACTCGCCGTTCGTAACGTCACCCACGTTTTAGTCATGCGTACGGCATGTCACCGATATTTTTTTGCCCGACTGATGTCTTTAACGAAATCCATGTCATTAGGTCCGATTTCTCTAAGATTAACTTTTTTACATTATTTAACAAATAGATCGGGTCCCTTATACGGTCAAATATTCAGTTACATGGTTTAACACTTAAAAGGGCTTAACGACTCTAACACATCCTGCGGGTTACGATAAAAAACACGACAAAAAGAGAATACTTCTCGTGTTTATTTTTTAAAAGATGTCTGCTGTAGATAAGGTCCTGCGGCACTTTAATCCTCTAACCATCCGATATTTGAAAAGGATATGATGACAACTTTTTTGTACTTTTTTATCTAATAAGCACATTACCAATAATACTTAAGACGTGCTTATATTCAGTTTTCACCGGCTGATGAAAGCGGGGATATGTTTCGTATGGGTGTCAAGTGCCATCTGTACCAACAGGAGATATATCTGGGTTGCGGAGCCGATGGCGACGATAACAATAAAGCAATCATAAAAATATGTTATTTGTATCTTTTAACAGACTCAAAAAGAAGGAGGTTTTCAATTCGGTTATAATTGTGAAACGATTTCGATGATTCTTTTTTTGCTTGATAGACCATACTTCAGAGTTGGTCCCATAAAATGTTAACGAAATCGATTGAACGGTTTTTAAAAAATCAACAAAAATCTAAAAATTGTATACATCGATGAAATGTTCGTTTACTCCGAAACCTCGCTGCTGCATTGGAGCAGTGCGTTTAGGTGGCCTAAGGGTAATAGAGTTATTTTTAAATTGTATATTTAAACATTATTTGCGATGATTTTACTTAAAAATAAATTGAATTATTATGGGCTAAAATTACCGTTATAATACGATTTACATTATTGCACACCTCTTAAAGAGGTTGAATGGCACTATGTTATTGTAAAAGACCTTTACTACCTACACTTGACAATAAAATTTTAGAAGTCTGGCTCTGACGGTGAACCGAACTAGTATAAAATGTATGTTAAAGTCGTTTGACGTTGATGATGCTGATTGTCACGGGTGCGATGCAATTTAAAAGTATATATAGTCCGCCGTATCGGTTTTATAACGTGCGAGCGCTGCCTACGCTATAATTTACAAGTTTTGTAAGTTATAATTACAAATAATTGTTTTAATTGAAACGATAGAGACCGCGTCAGCTGCAACGCTTTTTTTTTTATTTGGTTCGAAATGAAGGCTGTTCTCAATGTCACTTTTACGCAATTTTTTTCTTAACGACTTGAACGTTTTATTTTTTTTTCTTTGTTTTTCACACCGTAATTAATGGATATTTCCAGTGTTAAGTATTTCAAAATGTTTAAAAGTATTTGGTTATAAATCAAGTGCAATGAAGTCCTTGTCAAGTCCGTTTGTTTTAGTAAAATGCAACTTCATGTAATGATAATAATAACATATTTTATTACATAACTTCATCATAAAATACACTTTGAATTATTTTTATGCTAGGTGTTGAAGCTTCGAAAACGTTTCGGTAGTAGGTAACACGAAAATTCACGTCTCAAGACGTTACATCACTTTCTCACACTAGAGGTCGTGATTTCGCATTTTATGAATAAAAACAAGATTTGTAATAAAAATATTCCCGAAAAAAAAGTCGCCAAAAGTAGAGTTTTCTCATATCTATGCTTTAGGAGTTTTGGCGGGAACGCGGGAAGAGTCGTGTCGCTCCGTTGTACTTTTTTCCAAAACTAGTGTTTTGTCGAATATAAAAATGGTGGTGTTTTATTCATAAAGTGCCGAATCACAAGCACGAGTGCGGGAAAATGATATAATGTGGTGAAACATGACTTTTCGTATTGCTTCCAAAACTCCATCGAAGCTTAAAGTAAAGTCGCCACTACTTTACTAAAGCATGATTGGACTTGACTGACATGGACTGGACTTGACCAATACTAGACTTTGACTATAACTTTAGATGTAAGACATGAATTATCGCAATAACTGAAGACGAGGCAGTATGGCTTTATAGCTTTAGCCTGCCCGATAGGGCAAATTAAACAAAAAGAAAAGAAATATCTATGCTTTATGACAATAGAACACCATATAAAGAAACTATTCCCTACCATGACAGCTGAATGAAGTAACGACGGATTAACAAGCTGCCTTCCTAATCAAGCAAACAGAGTGTTGGCAAAAACAAGAGAACATCATGTCGACGCATTGAATTATTTTTCAAAACTTGTTTTTTTTCGAGTGCTTACGTTTTTTAATTTAAAATCTTTTGACGACTTAATCAAGAAGTACCAAATCATACGCGCTTGTGTGGACGAGTGATGTAACGTGGTAAAGAATATAACATATATTGAACAAAATAAAAAATCTTAGACTAATTTATACAAAAAACTTAATCTAAAAGTCCGTCAGAGGAGGGATATGTGGCCAGAATGCTGGCAGCATTGCCACGCTGGATGTCAATGCTAAGCTTTTGACCAAAGTAGATACCAGCATTCTGGTCACCTGAAGCCTCCTCTAAATGTGGTAAAGCATGTTTTTTTGACAATTCTAAAACTCCATAGTAGCGTCTAGTACACACAACTACATTAGGTAATACGGACACATACTACTAATACGGACTGGACTAAACCGTAACATAGTTTATATGTGACTAAAAAAACATTTTTCTTTATTCTAATTTCAAAATGCGGACTACCTGATACTGGCAGAAAAAACAAAGCGGGACGCCAAAATAAAGAAAACTAAAGACCAACGTATTATATTTCTAGCTTCTTGCAAATTTCATGCTTTGTTTGATGTTACAAATATAGACACACACATTGTTTTAGCGAAATGAAACATTGTAAATCGCCGCCATCGTTTTTAGTTGACCCCCGTATATCGGCATGGTCCTAAAACCATTAAGCCCAACGACTACTGTAAACCAAACACCTATGAAGAGCCTGCACCCAGCTATACCCAAGTACAATCAGTAAGGATTAAATAACTATGCTGGGTGTGTAATGTACGTACTCGTAATGCAGGGATTCGACGTTTAACGGCTTCAGGATTACTTCAACCCAACAAATGTTTTTACCCTGTCGTGCCGTGGCAAGTGGCTGAGTGTGCGTCTAAAGCCCCGCTATAGGTCGACGATGAATTAGAAACGATAGGTTTCAGCGCGATGGACGTCGAACGGCGTGCGTGCTTAGGGCGCACGAAGCCATACTTCTGATAAACGGGTCACAGCACCAGCTTATGCCACCATTGTTAACCACAACGTCATTTTTCTATGACAAACAACGTACTGTGCTACTAATTAGATTGATAGATTTATACTGTTTATTGTACACAAAAAAGTATAGAAGATAAAAGAGTATTTTATGCTTGATCCACAAGCAGCGGCTTTATCGCTAAGAGCGATCTCTTCTAGGCAAAAAGTTAGGTAATTAATTATTATGTATAAAATATTGGGCATGCCAGTGGAATCGGGTGTTAGTGAGATGGTGTCTAAATAAATAAATAAATATCGTAGGACTATACACACAGCGCCATCTGGCCCCAAACTAAGCAAAGCTTGTGTGGTGGATAACTGATAGAATACATAAATACTTTTTTTTGTAAACACTTACTTATACTTATAATGCATACAGAACACCCAGACACAGAACAAGCATTTGTTTATTCACAAAATGTTTGCCCTGAGCGGGAATCGAACCCACGCCCTACAGCTCTCAAGGCAGATGAGCCAAAAGAGCTGTCATAAATATTTTTATTAAACACTAGCGGACGCCTCGCGTTTTCACCCGCGTAGGTATATAGTTCCCGTTCCCGTGGGAATACACAGATAAAAATTAGCCTGTTACCCGGGGATACGGTGCCAGAGTTTTTGAAATCGGTCCAGTAGTTTCGAAGCCTATTCAATACTAACAAACAATCAAATCTTTCCTGTTTATAATAGTATATATATATATATACCTATAGGTACTACTCAATCAAACGTTATCTGGACTTTGACTACTTTTAAATTTATGAAACTTGGAAATATTATATAAATATCATTTTTCATATATTATTATATAAAGTACCATGTTCTAGGTACAAAAATGTTGAGTAACTAAACAAAGTGGCTTCACGCCCTTTACTGGGTAGGTACTCTCAATAGCCCTACGATTTCGCTAATTGCAATACCTTTCAAAACTCATAAGTGTCAAGTGTTTTAATATTTCCAAGTTTCATAAATTTAAAAGTAGTCAAAGTCCAGATAACGTTTGATTGAGTAGTACCTACTTAGATGACCTCCTGCTGAAGAGATCTACCACCTAGTAGTTAAAAATAATTTTATTTATTTAAAATCACACAGACAAAAACACCTTAGTAATCATTATTCAGAACTGGATAATTGGTAATTAAAGTAATCTGAATTCAAATAGGCTTTAATTTATATAAATCTGCTATACAACTGTATATATTTAGTAGTCATAAATAAACTAAATTGCTTTTGTTTAATAGCTAGCCAGAAAAAGTAAAAAAAAAATTATCGCTAAAAATAGGCTCTGAGCACTAAAATAAAACTATTAAGACACAAAATTAAGCTTTTTTTATACTTAAACTCACATTATACGTCTAAGTTATTTTTTAGTAAAAGTTGAACTTCTTTGGTAAAGTATAAAGGTAAGCCAAATCTGGTAAGCCAAATCTGGAAAGCAAAATACCAACATTTTTACCTCACTTATAAAGGATTATTCCAGGTTAGGTCTCTTTCCCATCTTCGACTTCGTCACTTACATCAGCTGTGGTCAAATACTAAGCCTGTCAATCATAATTTTTTTTAATGAAATGTCACTAATTTCTTTTATTTTTTTTAATAATTTTGTTTTTTATTGGTTTTTATATAAAATATAGCTTTGTCAAATATTACATTACATAAAAAATACAGAGTCAAGTAACGTACTAAAGTTTATCTAGTTTTAATATTTAATTTTTTGAATTTTGAAATTAACGTGAAAATGAAATTAAAATACTAATCAACAAAAACATTTTTCATTTAATTTTACTATATTGTAATACAGATTCTACATTTGACTGATTTTGTTATTCGACGTGACCTGCTATTTTTTTGGTATGCAAAATTTTAAGTAAAAGTTCTTTCTTTGTGCATAGGTTCTCGAAATTTATTCTGTCGGTCATTTTATTTTTTCTCAATCAAAATTGGTATCTAATCTCTACATTATGGTTCGCTCAACATGTCCGTACGATTATTTCCGGAAACATCCTCTAAAATACCACATGAGTCGAATAAAAATATTAATTATAATTTTCCTTTCAAATTCTGGCAGTTGTATCAATAAGCTTCTGGTGGCATATCTCGGTTACTAATCCTATTGAAGAGCACAATAAATTTTAGACGGACGGCCACCATTTTTCATTTCGATGACAAATATTTAGAAAGTTATTTATCCACGTACGATTCCGCAGTGTTCAATTAAAAAAGGTCGATATACACTCGCGAGTCTCGCTTTATGATTCTGTCATAGCGAACGGATGTTTATTCTGCAACCGCGATATCTACTCAGGTAGTCCAGCAAATAAATCTATTATAGCAACAATAGGTAATGTTCGCTTCCTTTTATGATTCCATTGAAAATCTTTGATCCGAATCATATGACAATGAACCGTCTCGTAAATCATTACTAACTTTAATACTTTTACAATTTCAAGGGGTCCGTCGCAACGCCATTTCGAATTTGCGTACCGTAGTCGTCAACAGTATTGACGATGTACCGGGCACGCCCAAGGTTGTTCTTGCATTAGCGTGTTCGCCCCTTTTCACACTGCCATTAAATATCCATTCGTTATCCATCATAGCACATTATGTTAATCGTGATTATTAATATCCGCTTAAAAATAGTATTTATATGTTACCGTTAAAGGCTGAACTACTATCATAATGTAAAATTAAGTTTGACTGATCTCTTGTGAAGACAAAAATACACATATTGCATGAAATAAGATCTTATAAAGGCTATCGTTCACTACAAGAACTACTTGGCTACAAAGTAAAAAAAGGCCACGGTTGGTAATTGAAAAAAAAAATGCCTTGTAATAAATGTATTCCACAAATACACACCAAAAAGAAAATCAAATTATTTTGTGACGATATACAATGCGATGTGACCCTGCCACATAAATGATGACATGTTAGCTAATTTAAAAAAAGATGTTTAGCTTACTTGTCATAGTCTTTATTCGATGCTATCAAACTATGTTTTTAAATTAAAATGTATTAGTATTAATAATTCGACTGCTTTTTAGACAGACAATTCCGAATGCAGAATTAAATTCACAAGTCATACAAAACAAAACATACAGTAAAGTGGGTCAACCTGAACATCATGATGAAGGCACCAAACCCAGGTAACCAAGTAAACATACCAAGTTAGGGTTTTACTTGTAAACATTACTTAAAATAAATCTATGTTTAAGGTAGCCTGCCTCATTAGCACTCGTGAAATTACACGTTGAAGTTGACAGAGTATTTTAAGCATAGTTAAATTTTAAGCGCTTATAAGTAAGACCCTAAATTGTAATTGCCAATGCGAATACGCTGTGCGTACGGAGGCCTCCTGTTATGTACATAAAGCTGTTGTTTTTGTATTCTTGCACTTGCGAATGGAAAACGCGCCATAAAGGCATTTCAAAATTTACAACTTACAGAGCACCATATCGACAGCCTCCAACAGTCCGCCGCCGGCGCAAGCGGGGATGAGCGCGAGCTCGGGCGGCGCGAGCGGCGCGGCGCGGTCCAGCTCTCCGGCGGCGCCTGCGCCACGCTGCTGCGATACCGGCCGCCCTATATTCCACGATCCTATCACAGGACAGACCGTCTGTTCGTGCCAGTACGAGTTACTCAACTACCAACGGTTGGCGTCGGGGGTGCCGCTTTCTATGTACAGTGCCCCCTACTCGGACGCCGCCGCCGCCACCGCAGCCGGTATGGCGGCCTATTTTCCGGCTTTAGCTGCTGACCAACCACCCTTCTACACTAACGCAGTAAGTACACACAATATTTATTTTTTAGGTAGACATAATTATAGCTGTTAACTAACTGCCTCTTAGTTCAGTTGATAAGCTTCAGGGTGTGGGTTCGATTAATGCAAAGGACAAACATTTATAATTTTAATATAATATAACATATTAGTAACATTATTGCGAGAACATAAAACAATTTTCAATATTGTCTAATTTAAAATAAAAATGTTTGGCACAAAACAAAAAACATTTACCTACATGTTACAACGTAAATATTTTCTTTAGGGTGTCAGCTACCTCCATACCAAATTTCATCAAAAGTGGTCCAAAAACACACTCGCAAACATTCGCTTTCATCATACTAGTGTGATGAAACCTACATCTTCACAGCATTGAGCACGTTGAGTTTCTATTATGATTCATTCTAATTCTGGTGGAAGCACTATTTACACTTTAAATACGTTCCTTCTTAAGCATTAAACCTGACTTAGACTAGTACCAAGCAACATGGCAAAAGTGAAAGAGACTCTCTTCAGAGTAATGATCCTTAACACTTTCATTGCCACCACTATTTTGCCGCCCTATATAAAACGCGAGCACGCCAGGCGTACTCTCGATACTGCAAGATGAAATTACATGAGCACACTAGGCGAGTTTTCTGGCACTGTATAAAGGTGAAATCATAAAAAGTCGCGTTTCGGCTTCAGATAGAAAATATGCCCAAATCCATGAAAAATCGAGAGCACGCCTGGCGTGCTCGCGGCATCGTAATAGAGATTCGTAAGGACACGCTAGGCGTGTCGGCGACACTGTATGTGTTAAAATGAACAAATTACATTAATATCAAAATACTTGGCATTTTTTTAATAATAGACCCGCTCTAATTAGATTCCTCACTACAAGGAAGAGCTATTAGGTATTGTAAAACTAATTTAGTAAAAGATTGAAATGAACACATGAACGACTTCGACAAAGTCAATACGAAAGGGTGTAAACAAATGATAAACTAAAAGTAAAAATGAATCCCATCAAGTGTGCGTCAAGCAAGGGCATCGTACAAACAAACCCCCAACGAAAAAGTTTAAAGCACATTGGCAAACTTATTCACCTCAATGACCTAATTACAGAAAGTTAATTAAACTCTTTAGCGCGAGTGCAACTTGGGTGGGGTTTTTTTTTTGTTGTTATACTTCAGTGCGTGCCCCATAATCATGTTTAATTAAAATAAATAAATGTCGGGAGACTACACAGCGCCCTCTAGCCATGAACTAAATAAAACTTCTACAATGATAACCAATTAACTATTACTTTTTGTTGTAAATGCATACTTATAATAGATAGGGAAACCCGAAACATCTATAGTATGCTTTAGCTACGCTCCACAACTAAAGAAGCAGAGCTACTACTAATTTAACTAACAGGGTATTCAATTAGTGTATTACCATATTTACGATAGAACAATATAAGCATTTTGTAGCAATGATGGTAGAGTACATTCTAGTACTCGGCTGGCTAGTTACCACCCTCAAGTTGAAAATCGGCCGCCAAGCACTTAACGGTGTGTTCCGGCAGCTTCACTTGTGTTCCAGTTCTATTCCAGGCTAGGTGTGTTTACCGTATGCGACCACACAGTCTAGTTTGTCTCTACCATAAAAAAATACGTTTCATATAGGTACATAATTATGTGTTGGGCTGTTGGTTTTTTTTATTTTGTCGAGTATTTCTCAAAATAAAATAAAACAAACGAAATGTTCTGCGAAAACTTTTTATCGGACTCATGCTTGTTTTGGTTCGGGAGATATAGGTCAAAATAGATCGGACTGACAGACATTATAAGTTTAGTAACAGGATTTTTAGGACCTATTACGGATAAAAAATTAAATTAAGATAAACAATATTAACGCAGGAAAAATAAGATCCGAATATAAATTTTATAATACTTGACTTGTGCATTCGTGTCACTAATGAGATGTATAATTATTTCCCTTTCTTTTTTTTTAATTTGATTAGGCTGGCGTTTGACTACACCCTGCCTGATGTTAGCATAAGTTTGACTTGGTGGTAGATGTCCTACGCAAGAGATCGTCGAGATAGGCACCACCGCAGTACCAGATATTCTGCCACCAATTGTAGCGATAGTTCAGTGGTTAGCGCGGTCGGTTCGCATGCCGAAGGGCGTGGGTTCAAACCCTAATAATGAGCTTGGTGAAGGAAACATCGTGAGGAAACCATAGCATGGTGGTAGGGTACTTTATAGTACTCGGCATCAGGTGACCTGTGGTCAAACACCTAGGCTGTCAAAAAAAACCAAGCAATAGTGTGTAAACATTCCTGTGTGTAGGTAGGTACTGCAGCTAGCAAAAATACAGGACTATTAAAACTAACCACCGAATGTCTCAAAGTAAAAAGCGACAAAGTGTTGATGCTCTGGACTTTGTTTTGTTAATTAAAGTTCTGTGTTCTGCATCTCATTCGTCTAATTACTTCAATTAGTGTCCAATTTTATCAGCACTGTTTGGAAAGACAGAACTAACCACTTACAAATAGAGAAGCTTAAAGCTTAACTTCTAGGCAGTTTAATCATAAATTATTTCGTATGCATTATCCTTTCAAACGTCTTAACAAAAGGAATTACGTTAAAATAATTAGGATCCCATGTCAAAATAGTACCTCAAAAGAAACCTTTCAAATTTTTCATCGTGTTAAGTAGCTCCCAACGAGACCGGGAACGCGTACTATAAATTAAAATCGTAATCCGATGATAAATGTTTTTTATACCTTTTGTTGATCAAAAAAGTTGTAAACTATATGCGTTTAATAACTTTATAAGATGAAGAGTTTTTAAATCTTTATATGCAACATAAAATAAAAGTCGTTTCATAATATACATGTTGTGTTTTGTAAGATGATTCTGCATAATTCAATGCCATGGTCGATGTTTACAAAAAAAATAATCCTCAAAAGTTTAAGTTTATTGGCTTCGCACGGGAAAACAAAACTCGATTAACAATATAAATTTATCGATTCAGTAGTTTCCGAGCCTATTCAATACAAATAAACAAAAAATTTAATCTTTCTTCTTTATAAGATGTAGATGACAACTTTAATGGTTAGACATATGATATTGCGGACTTATTTGTAGCTGTCAATTTGCTCTATAAAACGTCACTGTCTTCTATTGTCAATAGTTTTCGCTGCGCATGCGATCGTAGCGATTTTTTTTTCTCAAATTTTTCACAGCTTGGTTTACATTATTGAATTTTCCGTACGGATCCCTAATTGTTTTTTAAATGAATATATAGCCTACGCCCATCACGGATAACGTAGCATTCTAATAATTGAAGAATTATTAAGATCGGTCCAGTAGTTTCGGAGCCTATTCAATACAAACAAACATACAAAACAATTAAATCTTTCCTCTTTAAAATAGTATAGATAGATAGATTAATGTTAGGCGAAAGCTCGTCTGTTTGTAAGTGTGTATGCTTCCTGTGTGTAAGTTTCTTGTGAGATATGTACCTACTTACTATACGTAGGCTACATTTTTCTCGGAAATTGTCGGTGAAATCGCGATACGCAGCTTTATACATTTCTATGATTTGTTAGAAAATCACTTCCGAGATAAATTCCCACTAATGGAAGATATGATAGATTGACAACGTCGATTTGTTAAATAATCATAGATATCTATATTGGATACGGTACACCAATAATGATTCCTTTTTAAGATTATCCATCGATATACGTCATAATTGTATAGTATTTATGATGACGTCACGTACTCAGTGACAATCTCCCAACCTCGACCGACACGAATCTATTCTCATTATATCGAAACCTCATTTATCATAATCGATTAATGCGTTGAGGCTGGAGGCGGTATCACACAGATGTACATACACACAAACATACATGTTCATACTAACTATAATATCTTCTCCTTGGATTCCCTGTTATTGGATAAATGCACTCCTTCATAGTTATGATGAACTTTTAGTAAACAATATTTACGGGATTTTACTAATATCAAATAAAAAAATTATGTTTCAAAAAAATGTTCTATAATTAAACATAGAAAAACTGCGGTCATTCATTGAATCACAAAAAGCTCGTGACTTTGTTTCGTTAGAAATATTTTGAATTAAAAAAAAAAACAAAAGTTCAAAAGCTCTACAAAAAAGAACGCCGCTGCCGCACCGAAGGCCATGTGTGTGGGTAGTGACTTTGAATGATAATGACTATAACAACATAAAAGTAGCCATAGTACGTAATATATGACCTGTAGTAAAACTTTTTGAGGAAGGTGTTAAAAGGTGGGGCCGAGTACGTGTCCCAGCAGATGATTCAATCATTCATGGAGGCATGATCATACATCATCGAGGCGAAAGTGTTAACTAGAACCCGCCCGACCGTCACCTTCAATAGTAAGCACAGATCCTGCCCCGTTTTTTTTCCTTCAACCTTTTATTTTCCTTTGTAATTTATCACACTCACACTTTGGTACCCAAAACACAAGTAATGATGAATCTCTTCGAAGTGTTAATTTTTATGTAAGACTTTTCATTTTATTGTTTATTATTATCCTGAATAAAACTATGTCAAACGTAATACTTTCATAATATGTACACACTAAATAATCTGGTATATATTAAGATTATTAAGAATTATTATTATTTTAGCCCCACTTTATCCCACTACTGGGCAAAGGCCTCTCTGTTTTAGTGCTATTGAGGTCCATTCCTTGTCGTGAGCATCGAGCTCATCTTTCCACCGCCTTCTAGGCCAGCCTGGTGGCCAAGTGGTGATCAAGTCGGTGGTGGTTTTCGCCCATAGCTCCGCTGGCATTCGGCAGACGTGTCCAGCCCAGTCCCACTTTAGCACGACAGCTTTTTGAGTTATTAAGAAAAAAACACATAATTTTCATATCTTAATTTAGGTGTAGTATTGTACAAAGAAACGAAAAAAATCTTGAATGGAACCCAAATAAAAATCTCGATTGGAATTATTTTTTTGTCAAGTTTCTTCTTCTGCAAATCGCTTTTAAATGTTTTAGGCGCTTTAATATTCGCATTGCACTCCCTATACCAAGCACTACATACCTCATGGTGTAAGGCCTCCAACGAGAAGCATGTCTAATCCACCTTTTCCGAGGTGTTCTGATAAATAACTGATCATTTCGAACTTCTCAGCGTTTTTCCACAGACTTGAAATTTCGTTTCTACATTTTGGTTTGGAAGACAGAGGTCGAAACCTGATGTTAAGCGACGGTGATGATAAAGATAGTAAGCACCGGAAGCCTGGAATGGAACTGTGCTTGTGAAAAAAGTGCTTGGCGACAGGTTTTCAGCTATACGGTGGTAGCCAGTCGAGTACTAGAAAGTGCCGGCTCAAGCTTATTGTTGAGGTTTGAACCGTCCGCGCTAACCACTGGCCTATCACGCAGTGTTTGTTGGCAAATGCCACCTCATTTTTAAATAGGTACCTACACGCCACGTACTTCAAACTGTTCAATGGCAAAATAAAAAATATACAATACGAAGTCCAAGGGCAGTTTGTTCTTATCCAAATAAAATTAAAAATTTATTTATTATCAATAACAACGTTATTATTGTATTAACATTATTATATTATCATAATTAACTGTATTTTATTAATTACAGATTTTCTTATTCAAAATGATTTAATTAGTTATATTAGGTATCTTTACAGATAGTATATTATTCCGTTTTTAAATTAAGACGAAATTGCAGCGATACACACTTTGAATAGCCAGGACATCTTTGTTTTGGTGTTCATTACTTTGAGACTTTCGATGGTTAGTCTCAACTGGCCTGTAATTTCGCTATCTGAAATGAATGCGGTGGTATCTACCTACACAATCTCATATCTTTACCTAACCAAATTTGATATGGCCTTAAATCCTAAATAAAACTATATTATCAAGCACATTTTTTGTACCAGAGTAAACGTCAAAATCGATCAATCAATCAGCGTGTATGTATTTTCGAAGTTTACCCAAAATAAAGTAAAATGTAAGTCAACCCGAATAAACCTAAGTCTTCTGGCAATTCCCGTAACATATAATATATAAATACTAGCTGCTCACGTGTTCCCGTCCGCGTGGGCGGGTCGAAATTATATTACAGCTACATCGACCTAAGCGCGCTTCTAGAATAGCGCGTATTATCTCAATTAAACTTACTTTTTTTTGTAACCTGATTTAAATAAACGTCAGTTACGGGAAACTTGCCAAACCAGTGAAAATCACATCCAAATCGTTTAATCCGTTTCTGAGATTAGCGTGCGCAAACGCACAAACAAACAGATAAAAAATCTAAAAGCTAGTTTGTAGGGTTTGGTAAGTACAAAGTGTAGTTTTTTAAATAATAAAAATAATTTCTCCAGGAGCTCGCTTCGCTTAAGATTTTATTTTATGTATATTTATTATATAATTATGTAGATAAAAAGTAAAAAAATAATAATTAATTTATATTTGCCTAATAAATAGATTGGCATGTAATTTGGTATGTTGTTATAGGTGCGTAAAACCTGTTTTTAGGTAATTTTCACTCAGGTAGAATAACCATTACTGCTAACACATGAGCTGTGATAAAATATTACACACTGTTTTAAATGAAATGAACAAGACAGGCTTATATTTTAGTCACGTTTCCCGGCTCCTGCTAGACGACTATTTATATTCCTATGACAGTGACGAAATTACAAAATCTTACATAAACAATATTACCGTTAGACTTGCATTAATTGAAAAATACTCATTGACACTTCCAATTTGGTTTTGATTGTTTCATAATTTTGTCCAGAGATAAATAGTTTCTTTTTTTTAAATGAAATCGGTTTTCAACATGGTCGATAGTTGAAGAGATAGCCTTGTTATTTAGGTTACTGATAGGTGTCGTAAATTTTGTTCACTGTTATCAGAAAAGAGCAAGAATATTAAATTCATACGGATAAACGTGATTTTACTGCTCGTATCAAAAACAAGTTTAAATGAAAAGTAACTTGTTGAATTTGTCGAACTAAGAGTTTAACATTAAGGTTATCAGAAAGCAAATGTGTTACTGAACATATCTTCAAATGTCACCTATTTGCTCTGTTTATAATTTTGAATGTTTTCGCTAAAAGGTTAAATATAACTTGTAGGTATTTCTGTTTTACTTATTCGCGTACCACTGCTTATACCGGGCCAATAGATAGCAAGTGTATGAATACTAGTCAATTACTAATTAATACTAGTCACCTAACTAGTGCACACACTAGTCAACAACACACATACACACACACACCCACATACACACCCACACACACACCTACACACGCACACCCACGCTCACACATACCCATACACACACTACGTTGTCATCTCATGTTACACTTGATTATTTTCAGTTTATAAATACTGTTACCTGTCGCACTTTATTTAGTAAACGCTTTAATTTGGTCCCTGCGATACAGGTTCTCCTAGTGCAGGGTCCACTAGTATTATTGTAGCCCTAAATTATAGTAAATAAAAATTAATACGTAACATCTTAAATAATTATTAATAATTGCTTCTGATTGTATTAATACGAAGAAAAGAAAGAATACAGATAAATAAAAAAAAACATAAGATTTTGCGAGAATACTAAAATGTAAAAAAAAAAACAGAAAATTATAGTCGAGTTTTTTTAACAACATAAACTCCACCCAGACCAATATTTAGGATGGGTTAAAAGCACCACAAGCCTGAATCTACCTAAGGCAAGCAACAATGTATTTTCAAAAATTGCAGTCGGCTGATATTCTGAAGATAACTTATTGGGTTACCACACAGGTTATGTAAGACTGCATCTATTAAATCATCCTTGGTAGCTTGCCTTAATACGTATCGGAGGACTGCGATCACCAGAAAAACGCACCGGTAACCTTTTGGCACATTGGCGTCATTTTTGACTTTTCAGACTAGTAGCGATATTCGACCACACCGTCCCTTAACATCAGGTGAGCTGTAGTCAAACACTTAGCCTGTCAACCATAAACAAATCTCAAAAAATTTCTTATCTATCATCATCATCATCATTCCAGCCGTAGGACGTCCACTGCTGGGCATAGGCCTGCCCCATTGACTTCCATAAAGACCGGTTGGAAGCGGCCCGCATCCAGCGCGTTCCTGCGGTCTTTACTAGGTCGTCTGTCCACCTTGTGGGTGGACGTCCTACGCTGCGCTTGCCGGTCCGTGGTCTCCACTCTAGAACTTTGCAGCCCTATCGGCCATCAGTTCTGCGTGCTATGTGCCCTGCCCACTGCTACTTCAACTCTTTCTTATCTATACTTTTATTCAATTAGCAGTTTAGACAATGACACGGTGTAGCCCGTGTCTATAGTGCTAAATGACATCACAAAAATTTATGAAACAATATCTTCAAATAAACAGATTATTCGCTGCGTGACTTGCCTTGTCATTTTGTAAGTACGGAACCCTAATAGGGCTTCAAAATGATATACGTATTTAGTCTGGAGCTTTAGAGGTTATCGCATCACGCTACCTGAGTTTGCGTGTTCACAATCCCACCCCGCGGATTAAACTGATTCCTTCAATAAAATACATATAGCGGACTCCAATGTTAATGGGATTATAGCTAGATTCCATTAAAGTTATAATCTTTGATGTCAATAAAGATCACGAGCTACTTTTTATTAGTAGCTATATGTATATGGTTACTAGTTCAGATTAAATAGAGATGGTTATAATGAATAACTGTTTAAGTTATTAGCAGCAGATCTCAGAATGCGCAAATAATCCCACTAATATTATAAATATGAAAGTTTGGATGGATGTTTGTAACTCTTTCACGCAAAAACTACTGAACGGACTTAGATGAAATTTAACATGAAGGTAGCTGAACCCCTGGATTAGTACATAGGCTACTTTTTATCCCGAAGATATGTAGCGGGTAGCACCGCCGGGCGAAGCTAGTATTATATATACGAAAGTTTGTGAGTATTCACTTCAAGAAAATAAACTATTCCCATTGATTGTGGTATTTTAGTTCATTGTAATATATTGTAATGTATAGGTTTACCAATTATTAAAAAAAATATATTGTTTTTACATATTTCTTTCCAATTTCTATGTTTTTTATCAAGTAAATATTTTTTGGTATTAGTCCTAAAACATATGACGAATTGTTAATATTATTGTAATCGTGAACTATTGCCGACAAGGTACCTTAAATAAAAATTATTTAAGGTACCTTTTTTAGGGTTACGTTTTGATAGTAACGGGTAATAAAAATAAGCAGTAAAATCTTGAAGTATGAAGGTTAGAGAATGTTATGAGAGCCCTATGTACCTACAAGTAATGGATTTGCTTTCAGGGTGTCCTTAAAAAGGTCTTAGATTTTATTTTCACTAAAAATATTTAATACTTTTGCGTAAAAACAAGTATTTTGCGTCTCAAGTTATCGTAACACTAGTTAATTGCTTCATCTTAAAATATAAGAAAATATTCATTTGGAAATATCTCTTGAATTTAAATTCAGTTGTCAGTTGCATTATTGTATGTAGGATACCAAAAAAAATCCTGGGGATTAACGACAGAAAAAGAAATCAGATAGTTAAAGTCCAAACAGAGGTAATTTTAAATTTTTACAAAATTTAGTACAGAAAAAACATTTAGAAACCATTATTTCTTTTTTCAAAAGATTGTTAAAGTCATGTTCCTGAAATGATCAAATCTGAAAATCGATCGTTCTATTTAATTTTAATCCCATCCTTTGTGTGTGCCACAAACATTTACATATTATATTTAATTATAACTAAATTATTATAATTATAATTATTTTATTTTGTTGACTTAATTATATTAATTAAGTCAACACAAGCTAGGCTTCAAAAGCAGACATTTGGCGTTTTATTCTAACCAAATTTATTTTCAAAATAAAAAAAACTATTTCTTTGATTACATATAAGACACATATGGAAAGAGCAAAGGAGAAGCTAGTTCAAAGTCACTATAAACTAGGACCGAAATAATTTATTTTTCATCCTCGCAAAATAACGTTGCAACAAAAACAAATTGTTACTATTTACTAGGTATCTTTCCGTCATGTGTGTCTTTACAAAATAAAACTTGTCATAAATCATTGCAAACTACGGATTCGCGTTATGCAAGCTAAAGCGATTATTTCAAGTAACAGAAACTTGGAATTATATCAGAAAGGTCGTACCAACAAAGAGCGACAGCACGACGGGCTTACGCTGTCGTACTTGAGTAAAATTTATTATTGGATTTTCGATTCGGCCACCAATGAAGTTGTTTGACAACAAAATCTTTTGATAGATTTATCCTGGCTGACCGCATTAAGACCCGCTCCCGAGTTATTTTTAATGCATCGTTATACATTTTTGGACCCTTACGACTCGGCCTTTTTTACGCGAGTTTACTTACATACCTACTTCTTATATCTGCTTTAGTTACAAATTGATCGGAACTCTCGCTTTGTACAGCGAAAGCGGTTTCCATTATTCATCATTAATATTTCAAGTTGACATACGAGAGTAATAAAATTGATGTTCAAAGACTAATTCATTTGTTTATCTCGACGACATGAAAGAAAGCAAAGTTCAACAATCTCCATAAGTTTAAAAAACAAAGATACATTTGTCGACCGAAAGATGATTGATGCGCTCGCGGTTGTATCTCGCCCATTAAATAATAATAGTTAAAACCGTAACGTTGAATCGATCGATCAAGAAATCAATCTGACGAGGATCGTTTTTGTAATGGATTGTGTTCAGGCTACCGAAAACTGGGATGGAGATATTAAAATCATAATCATTGAGGTTTCACGAAGCAGTGCGACTTGTTATTTTTAGGGTTCCGTATAGGAAAAGTGTCCAACGGGACTGTTACTAAGCTTACTATCAGGCGAGTTGGTGACCAAACGTAGATCTATATTTATGTATCTATCTAATACTATTAAACGAACAATAAACTTTTTTTTTTTGCAGTAGAGGGGTATATTAAACCTATCCTTAATATTTCTTTGCTCCTTGTAAACGAAACGTCAAAATTACTTACTTAATTACAAAAAAGAGGTCATGTGTACCTATGGATTTCGCAAAAAACTCTAGCTAACTTCTTCTTCTTTCTATAATTAACTCAATAGGTAAATGATTTGTCGAAACGGTTTTGATTTTTTTTTTATTATAAGAGTATATTTTTTGCCGGATGTGTATAATATTGTGCAGTATCGGTATAAAACCCTCGGTGCGCGAGTCTAACCTGCTATTGACCGAAGTGTCTCAAAGTAACTTTGATATTGCACAATGTTTACTAAAGATTAAAAAAGTCTTAGTCCATTTCTGACAAGCATAAAATAAATAAGTTAAAAAGTAGGAAGTTAAGTTAAAGTTTTAAGCAAAACTTTGTATGTGAATTGTGAATGACGTCAGTTCATCACAACTTTTAAGCCCAAATATAAACAGGATACATATTCTTAGACATAATTATATTTATGCTTAATTATTATTTTTGTTCAACAGGCTGCGAGTATTGAACTGAAAGAAAACCTAGCAGCGAGTGCCGCGAGTTGGCCTTACCCTACTGTCTACCATCCTTACGACGCTGCCTTCGCTGGATACCCTTTCAATGGGTAAGTATTTATTTAATATCTAAAGGTATGCATTATTCATCTCAACTGTAGAGCAGTGTATACACCTTGCTTAATACTCTACAATTTTTTTTAAATTATATTATGCATGTATACTAAAAATTACGTAATACAATATGTAATTGATTTAGTCATCATCAAAAACTTCACGAACAACAAATTTATCTAGTCGCAGATTGGTTCGAAGCTTCAATAGAGTTTTGGAAGCAACACTCAAGCATGTAATTTGGCACATTATAAATAAAATACCACAATGTAAAAAACACAAGTTTTTGAAAACAATATAATGCGGTGTAACGACCTTTCCGAGTTCCCACCTAAACTCCGATAGGACACATTCTCAAGGACGCACAGTGGGTTAAAGCCGTTTTGCACTTACATAATATGTTTATGTTATAAGAAAATATATTAATTGATTCCAGCTGAGAATATAATAATTCATTATTACTACAGTTACCTACGTATGATGACAACTGTTTGGAATATCGTCTTCATATCGGATATGTCATTAAACACATTTTATGTATGAATAGTTACAATGTAAGGTATTTCAATCTTAGTTTATTGTTTATTTTCTTAGTTTATATTTGATAATAGGTAGTTATCGGAGAATATTGATCGATTAAATAGCCGTAATTGCTAATAAAAGTAAGCATTACTTTGCAAAAGTTCAGCATCAAATCTGGATATTTAAATATAACTATTTATCAGTTCATTATAGTCACGATAAAGTTGTGTGTATTACAATAGTAATAATTAATTTTATTCTATTGTAAGTACTATTTATTATATCCGTTCACATTTCATTACAATTAACAAATAGTGTAGGTATGTAGTTTGCGATTGAAAAATAAACCTAATTTTCTTTCTTCTCTGATAAAAATTTAAATGTTTGAATAAAATTATTCAAACATTTAAAGTACTTGTTAACAATTAATTTTAAAGGGTTTATTTGTATATTGGATCAAGACAACTACTGACTTAGAGTTTATGTCGTGTATTAATAAAATAAATAAATAATAGTAATTTATTTTGTATCAAAGTTTTTTAAGAATGTTTATTTTATAAGCGCGAGTATGTAAGTGATATAATTTGGTAAAACATGACTTTTAGTGTTGCTTACAAAACTCGAAACTTGTGTGATAAAGACGCCACTACTTTACTAAGACATGACTGGACTTGAACATGACTTACTTCGTAACACTTAGACTTACTTTTCTAGTTTTATTATTTTTAATTGTATCATACATATTTGAAAATATCGAAATATTTGACCCTGGGAAATATTTCATACAAGTGCAATGCCAGAAACAAAGGAAAAAACTATTCATGCGTAAATAGTTTAGAATGCTGAGAGGCTTATCATGAAAATAGGTTTAATAAGTGCTACGACAATATTGAGGTATGCAATACTGTAACTGAAACTCTACGCACAACAAATCGCATATAATACTAGGCCTAAAGTTTTACAGTTTAAACGACGGAACTTGTTCAGTAGGTGCTTGCTGGTAAAAAGTTGCCAGTTAACATGAGTGTCGGTTAAGGCATAAGTATTTTGTTCGTTTTCTGTGCAAAGTTTCAACATATCTCTCTTTTAATATGCATCTCAAGTTTCAACCAACTTTAACAGGTCATAGTTTCTTCCAAATAAATATTTTTCTACACTAGCGGACGTCTCGCGGTTTCACCCGCGTAGTTCCCGTTCCCGTGGCAATACAGGGATAAAAAGTAGCTTATGACACTCGGTGATAGTGTAGTTTTGAAAAAAGAATTTTTTAAATTGGTCCAATAGTTTTGGAGCCTATTCAATACAAACAAACAATCAAATCTTTCCTCTTTATAATAGTAGCTATAGATCAGTCTTGCCAAAAAGTTGCAAAATGTAAGAACGCCAAAAAAATTGCCTAAAAATGTAAATCAAATAGCTAGATTTCTGAGTTGTGTTGAGAACGACGTCATTACGTATATGGGTGAAATGTAGTTTGTCTGTAGGTATTTAAAAAAATATATTGTAATTTTCCATTTTAAATCATGTCTTCAGCACTGCAGTATTGTAAAAGGGTTTCTCGCTTACCTACTATGTATACCTACCAAACAGGATTATCAAAAAAAGAAGTTACTTTTGTATTTAGAACATTACTTTCTTGGTTGATTGATCCGTTGACCAGACAAGTTAGTTAATATACGTCAGATACCTAATTCCCGTGAAGGTTCGTGTTCACGTGAGACAAATGTCCCGCGACGTCGGGTGGTATCGCACAAGTCTGGCGATAGGTATCTTTGTGATCCTTTTTGCCGTGTCGCTTCAGTTGAACGGTAAAATTTAATGAATTCAGACGGGCGACAGTCTAGAATCAACTCAACCAAACGTGGACGAAAATGGTCGCGAGGTAAGATGTCTTGCGATATCGGACGACATCGGCCGACTTCTTTAGCGACACGTGTCGCGGTACATTTATTTCTACTCGTAGTAAATGTGAGGCTTTAACCCACTGTGTGTCCTTGAGAATGTATCCTATTGGCATTTAGGCGGGAATACGGAAAGGTTTAAACAGTTACATTTAAACTTATGGATCTGTTAGATAAATGATTGTGTAGGTATCATAAAATTATAGATTAGTTCATTTAAAATTGTTTTTTCTGTTATCTATAATTTGTACATACATAGTTTTATCTGTCTTACAATTAAATGTATACCAATTATAACTAAATAAAATCATAACAATAAGTTCGATGTTTGTGTTTTAAAAGTTACTTAAATCGTTTTGTTTGTAATGTGGATTGGGGGTTCGGGTTTGTATTTTTGTATGTCCTATATTAATTCAAACTTATCAGGTGCTTAAAGTTCTTTATTACATAGATTAAATATCAAGGTTTAAATAAGTAAAGTAACTAAGACATGCAACATTTAAAATAATAACTAATCTAAAAGGCCGCTATCAATGGGAATAGTTCAAAAAACGCTGGCTCCATTGCCGCGTTGTATGGCAATACTCAAACGCTGAGCAAAATAAAGGCCATCGTTTTGTCACCCATCAAACCTATCATAAAGTTCGACATAGGATAAATACACCTTTGGAGAAAAATAGTACTAGAATATCTTGGGCAACAATGTTGGACGCAGTTAGTTTCACGTGTTTATCGAAATCGGCGAATACGTGCCTATGTGGTTATCGATTGATACAGCTAACATATTTACGTACTGATAGCGGTAAACAGTAAAGGCTCCAAAACATGGGTTTATTAGATAATTATGAATGTTGAATCTGATATGAATCCGTGTTTCTGGGACCGCCGACAACCCGAGGTACCGCTGTACCTCGTGTTGACGTTCATACGTAATCATATATTTTATCAACCTAATTACTTACCTACTTGTTTTTACTACAAACATTAGTGCATATGTTTGTAGTAAAAACAACATTTTAAAAGAGACATTTCAAAGCGGCTGGTCCTCGCTTCGGGGAATCCCAGAGCTGGCGCCTACCTCCGTCAAAGGCTAAGCTTAGCCATACAACGGGGCAATGCCGCCAGCGTACTGGGAACCCTACCGCGCGGCAGTGATCTCGACGGCGTGTTTATTTTATAGTAGTAGTTATAGTATAGTTTTATAGTTTATTTATGATTTTGTTTAGTTGGTTAATAATGAATCTGTATTATTAGTAGTTCTTAATTAAATAAGAATTACTTAAGTTGTGTAAAATTATAATAATAATTATTGTAGTGCATATACATTTATGTATAATTATATCAATCAGGCCTAATAAACTATCTATTGGCAACTTTACTACGATTGAGCGACTGAGTTTTGGAAGCAACACAAAAAGGTCACGTTTCGCTTTCAACACATTATATCACTCTCTGACACTCGCGCTTGTAATTAACTTAATGAATAAAATGCGATATTTTTATACATGTATAAACATTTGAAAAAACAAATTTTGGAAAGAATACAACGGGACGACATGACATTTTCCGCGTTACTGCCAAATTTCCAACAAATAAATAATTCAACAACGCCAAGTAGTAAAACAGAATTCTCAGCAAAAGGTTTTATATGTCCGGCGGTAAGACTTATATTAAAAAACACATTAAAATTAAAAGACAATAAGCAAAACAAATTAATCTATGCAGTAGGTAATAGAGAACGTGGAAAAGAACAGCAAAACCATAAACGTTAAGTTCAATAATACCAAGTACTCGTATTTATCTTGTTAGAATAGAAACACTTAATTATTCTAAGTCCCCACGGAATTCGCCTTTACGGAGTTGCCAGATTACTTTTATTCCATCTTGGTATAATACTTACATGTGTACCTAAATGCAAATGAAAACATATAATACTAAAATGGAAACGAGCGCCACATATATTTATTAAAAAAATATTGTTTTGCTACATACGATTGAATTGATTGCCACAAGATATTACTTTTGTTTTGTTTCCTAACGCAGTCAGTTTTTGCTACATTTCTGTATATTTATCTCAAACTGTTAAGTTATAACAGAGTTTAAGAAAAGCAATTTAACACCATGCACTTAAGAAAAATATATTGACTGAATAGAATTACATTTTATAACGTTAAAATATGTATTGATTGCGTTGGCAACACTTAGATTGTTTTCAAACTTTTTGCCGCTAGGGTAAATGTCGGCAAGGCATTGATGGCAAACATGCATATGAAAGTTATCACAAGCGGAACGAAATTCTCATGGTGTTTTTGCAGCTTGTTCGTAGTGCTGTGGTATTGCAATTATAATTAGTGTTGGTTCCATGTCAACGTAAGTAGGAAACGTCGCTTATTGTAGCGATTTACATCGAGGAATCTTTATCTGTTGCTTACATTAAAAATACGTACATTGTTAAGACACGCAAGGTGTTGCCTGATTGATATAGAATTTTCGTACTAATTTTATTAGTGTTTTGCGATTGTAATATAATTGAGCATAAAGCCAGCTACTAGAATTTTATTTAGAGCACAACATTTCGATTGACTTATTTAACAACATATATTCTGTATCTGTACAGGTATATATTTTAAATGCGTACCTAATTTTATGCCGTCAAATAAAATATTAGCACTGATTCATTATAAAAAGAAGTTTTCAGGCACAAATTTTACAATAAGAGAATTTATTATATTTTTACTGCGGCTTCATTTCCACTAAATATAGTATTATCACATTGGATATCCAGCTTATTGTAATGTAGATATTGAACTAAAAATTAAATGAATAGTTATTTTTATTATCATGAAATTGAAATTGTTGTTGTTGAAATGCAATTCGTTCAGCTCTTAATTGAGATGCTCACAAAGTTCGCGCGTCATTAAAATTATTTTTGTATTTTATAAAATTCCCGTAAAAAATATTTTTCATTGATCACAAATTTCTAAAAATCTTTGCACTTCTCGCGCGTTATTTATTGTACTTAATTTTATGAACGAACTATCTATTGCTCAAGGTTAATCAGAGTTATTTCAAGTGAACTAAATTGATGAGTTTTTCTGTATTATATTCCTATCTCTTCACATCGCGCATTCACTGAAACAAGCTGAAAGTTGCCGCACCAGCTACACGTCTTGCGCATTATTATTTCGTTTAGATATACCTACACATGTATATGACAGGTGAAATGATAGGGAGTTTAGCAAAATAAAAAAAAAATCTCATCATCCTCCTCTGTACTAGTGCGTGGTGGTATAGCTAGCTAGGTATATTGTATTTTATTCCCATCGCAAAAAAAAATTTTAGTAACGAAAATAAGTACAAAATTTAGCCTGATAAATTAGCAATGCAAATTTAATATAACGAGGGTCATGCCAAAATAAATTAGATACTCTTTACGCATTTATTTGATACTGATAAGGTATATGCCGTCATTAATTGCTTAAAAAAATGCTAAAATAGAACATCTTTAAAATAGGTATTTTTCCGGAACATGTTCGTAACAATGACAGCCCCGTTGGCTAATTGGTAGTATATCTGCCTTGAGAGCTGTAGGGCGTGGGTTCGATTCCCACTCAGGGCAAACATTTTGTGAATAAACAAATGTTTGTTCGGTGTCTGGGTGTTCTGTATGTATTTACAAAAAAAAACGTATTTATGTATTCTATCAGTTATCTGACTTCCATCACACAAGCTCTGCCTGGTTTGGGGCCAGATGGCGCTGTGTATCCTACGATATTGTGATCACTGCTATAGTTTTCAAATGGTTAGCTTAATTTAAAAATGGACGGCGAAACTTTGTAGTTAAGGCAAGCTCTACGAAAAATTACAATGTGTCAAAAAATCCATAAAACTGACGAATTACAAAAATTTTGTCTAAATCGTGATTAAAAGCTACGCTCAAGTTATTTAACAGCAATGCGAACAAACTTAAACTTTGTAATACTAAAACGTTGTAATAGATGAATTCGACACTGGCGAAGAAAAAATGTTTATGATACAATTATGATCCTGCAACCAAGCGGCTGACCACGGTATGATGTTTTGAAGTTATGAATTGACTCCAACGTAATGACTTTATACTCGAAACATAAGTAAATGGACGCATCAATTTTCTGCAAGACGGGACACATCGCTAGTGTTTTGCAAGAGGATCAAAAGGCAGTTAACTCCGAATGCGATATATCTGTTTGTGCCCTAAAAGTGTTGTCAGCTCAGTCTGACAAGCTGTCGAAGTTAGTAATCCTCGAAATCCGGCACCTCGGTCGTATTTCAATGCACATTTCTACCAGAAAGTCAGACAATCTGCATTCAAAAAAGTTTACATTCTGTTTCACCCGTCATATCTGGCATATGGTTATATTTGCAACATTTTTCAAAAATTGTAATGTAAGCGGTATGGCTGCTTTTAACTTTGAGATTTTTTTAAATTTACAAACAATTATCTTTGCTTTTTTTCAACTGGCTTAAATGACTAGATGAAATACATGGAAAAGGTGTATCGCATAGTAAATAAATAAATAAATAAATAATAAATATCGTAGGACATTACACACAGCGCGATCTGACCCCAAACTAAGTAAAGCTTGTACTATGAGAATCAGATAACTGATAAAATACTTAAATACTTTTTTTTGTAAATACATACTTATAATACATACAGTACACCCAATACTTTAAAACCCCGTAATAAAGGATATTTAATTTACCCCTTCGGGCAAGCTAAAGCTATAAAGTCATATTGTCTTGTTTTTGCAATCTGTAAACTGTAACTATAGATATTAGACATGTTATATCTATAGTTACAGTCAAAGTCCAGTCCTGGTCAAGTCTAGTTAAATCCAGTCATGCCTTAGTAAAGTAGTGACGACTTTTCTAGCATCGGTGGAGTTTTGGAAGCAACACGAAAAGTCATGTTTTGCCATATTATATCACTTTCCCACACTCACGCTTGTAATTCGACACTTTATGAAAAAAAGACCACTATTTTTACATAAACACTCGAAAAACACTAGTTTTGGAAAAAAATACAATGGGGCGACACGACTCTTTCCGCGTTCTCGCCAAAACTCCCCGCCTGATTCAGATTTAATATGTATAGATAGTTAATTAGGTACAGTCCCAAGACAGGTTGTTAACGAAATGTATCAAGACGGTTTTTTAAGTCTTCATTCAAATTTCGTCAATTGTTAATAATGTTGTTGTTAATAATTGTTATATTTTTTTTACAAACTGTATGGGTATCATTAAGTTCGTAAATTTTTAAAAACAACAATTGATTTTGTGATCTACCTTAACCGGTGATTACGGTGATGACGGTAGATTACTGAGCCACAAAGCAAATGATTTTCTTTGGTCCAGTGATTTCTTGCTACCTCGAGATGTTTCGTAATAAACTGCAATTTTTTTTTATTCCTTGTAATGGTTTGTAATTATGGTCGAAGGAGGTTGTCTAGTTAGGTTTCACTGCATTATCATTTGAGCTGGTGCCTAAGAATAGGCAATCATTAGTATGGTACGCTGCTAGCGAAATTATAGAGCTTAGACTTACCATTGGGTATCTGTCTCAAGTATAATGAGCGCTGTGTACTAAATACTTTGTCCTTTGTTTTATTATTTAAAATTAAGGTTAAGAAAGGCGGTGTCTCTTCAAAAACAATAAATAAAAACATTTTTATGACAGCCTTATTAGCTCATTGGCAGTATATCTGCTTTAGAGCTGTGGGTTCAATTCCCACCCAGGACAAACATTTTGTGGTATAAACATTCTTACAAACGATTTTAAACAATTAATCAAATTAAAAAAAGACCTTAAATTGTACTATTTACAAAATGTATACAAAAAACTTAGTCTAAAAAACCGTCAGAGGAGGGATATGTGGCCAGAATGCTGGCAACGATTTTAATGATTTTAACATTAAACGATTTTAAAGTTGTTGTTTATTTCTTTTCACGTCTGCTATACCACAAATGTTCTCGGCAAGTTCAACTGATCTTTAACAATTCAAAGACAATGTATATTTCTTTTGAATCTGCTGCGGCATACGAACCAAACAATTTAGCAGTCAAAGAATAGCAAGCGCATAATAATACAATTAAATAAAATGTTGCAAAAATGATGAGGGGCACCTTTGTGGTGTAATAACATCATAATGGAAGGTTTTCAAGCCAATACACAGCGCAATCCAGTAGTGAAAATCAAGACAGAATAAAATGTTAACCGAAAATATTTGACACAACTTTTATAGGTATGTGTGCTATGCAAGATACGTAAGCATTTGCTTTTGGCGTGCATACGTCTCTTCGCTCACTGGTCAAACTTTCTTGTGTTTCATCATCATCATCATCAGCCCTTCGCTGACCACTGCTGAACGTAGGCCTCTCCCAATGCACGCCACTGAGCTCGGTCGACAGCTTTTTGCGTCCATTGCTTTGCGCAGGTCGTCACACCACCTGGCCGCAGGATGCCCCACACTACGCTTGCCTGTACGCGGTCTCCACTCAAGAACTCGTCTACCCCATTGGTTATCGGTTCTTCGAGAAATGTGGCCCACTGTCACTTCAGCTTACTGATTCTTTGAGCTATGTCGGTGACTTTAGTTCTGTGTCGGATTACTTCGTTACGGATTTTATCACGCAAAGAAACTCCGAGCATAGCTCTCTCCATAGCTCGCTGAGCGACTTTCTTGTGTTTAAACACCGTCATATTTCAATCACTAATAATATAATAAACAAGTGTAGAAAAACATGAAAGCGTGTTTAGCTAGGACGTCGATTCAGGTGACATTGTAAAGAACTTTAGAAGCACTACTAGAATTAAAAGTGAGACAATAAAAATGTTCACTGAAATATAGGTACCTAACAATCAGTACTAAATAGAAAAAAAAATTAAAGTGGTATCACACATCAAAGGAAATTTTATAAGTCACGGGACAGCATATTTTATAAGTCAGAGCTATTGCAGCATCGAAAAGGAAATGAATAAGAGATTGATAATTAAAGTAGGTACATAATATTAAAGCGAAACGGTTGGTTTATGATTTTATCCTCATATTTTAAAAGAAATTCAACGGCCTATACCTTAACTATCTATATCTGTTGTAAGATAAAATAACTGAACTAAGCATTTCAGTACATAGGTACGCTTTATTCTTACTGACTATTGCAAAGAAATCTTAAAATATCGAGTTACCTTATCAATTCAATACTTTGACATCAGTATTCTATCCAGTAATAGGCCAGTAAATACTAGCGGGAATGCGAAAAAAATACATTGAAGCATTGTAGCATTATACTTACCTATTATTTTCCAAAACTTATGTTTTTTAAGTGTTTATGTATAAAAATAGTGGTATTTTATACAGTGTTCAATTATACGTATGACTGTGGGCAAATGATATAGTGAAACATGACTCCGTGTTGCTTTTAAAACTTTCTCAAAACTAGTAGTAAAGTCATCACTACTTTACTAGAACATGACCGGACACTGACTTACTTTGTGTGACTTATAGTGAATCACATCATTTGATTTAAAAGATTCATTTTTATTTAAAAGAGTTATGTAGAACGTTCCAATTCACATCAGTTCTTACAAGCTTACGTACCGATCAACTCCTAGTACAGTATGTTTCGATAGGCAGGTGTGATCCAAAATACGGCGGATACTATTCGATAATATCTACATTAAATCATTTATGTCGGCAACACTCAGTAATAATTTATGTACTATACAAACACACAAATTGTTTATAATTAGTTTAATAATGTGTTCCGACCGTAAACGTGTAATTTTCTAGTTCAAGGTGAAGCGATGAAATTACCACAGTCATAATAAAATTAAAAAAAATACTTTGTAACAAATCTATGGTAGACAAGTTGCAGATCGAAGTTTTACTTTATAACAAAGCTACAGTAGACTAGTTGCAGATCAAAGTTTTACTTTATAACAAAGCTACGGTAGACTAGTTATAGATCAAAGTTTTACTTTATAACAAAGCTACGGTAGACTAATTACAGATCAAAGTTTTACTTTATAACAAAGCTACGGTAGGCTAGTTACAGATCAAAGTTTTATTTTATAACAAGGCTAAGGTGAGATTACTACTATTTTATTTTACTATTTATTATATATATAATATTTATATTATTATTACTATTTGGAGATTGCTAGGCTTCCAATCTAGTAGTCGTGACTTAGATTCTGACGGCACGGACCTCTGTCTTTTTTTAGTTATGTACGTAATGTCACATGCTGCAAACTTTAAACGGCGAAGGAAAACAACGTGAGAAAACCTGCATGTCTGAGAATCCTTAATAGACTCGAAGTTAAGATAAGTTACAAAAACAGTTCTGGTTCGATAAAAATATCATAATTGACACACAAATGTATTGCTAATTCGCGAGTTTCTTTGTTACCACTTGCTCGTTCACTCACATAAATAAAATATTTTTTTGTCAGAGAGTAGGATTTTTTGAAGTGTGCGACCCTTAGTTAAAACTTGTGAGTTTGCATCACCGACTTACTAATGTGGCTTGTTTTAAGTTTTCACTTCTGTCAGCAGTCCCCACGTCTGACATTTTTCACCTCGTGATAACTGTGACAATCAAATATTGAAGTACCAAAAATGTTTACAAACAAATAAACTTAATCAAATGTTATTAGATTGTCATCAAAATAAACGTAATAAATAAATTTTATTGACATAAACTAATTAAAATTATAACACAAGTAACAACTTAAAAAAATATCTTAGAATTAATACTACCTATACAATTTACAAAAAATACTCAAACTACAGTCCACCAAAGGAGGGAAATGTGGCCAGAATGCTGGCGGCATGGCAATGCTAAGCTTTTGATCAAATTGAGTAATACGTAAATTCAATTTTTTCTGCAGTTTTAGTTTTTTTAAGAACGGCATCTGTCAGTCAAATTATCTTTTATGAAGCTTCCGCCAGCCAGCTCGCTACTAAATAAGGCGGCGCTGTGACGTCAAGGAGACCGGAGGTTGCATCAATCCGACGCGACGCCGAGATCTGAGCGAGGATTTAGCATATCAATTTATGTAACTAGTTTCTATTTGTTACCTATATTACTTAAACGATCTAAAAATGTATGAAAACTAAGAAAACACTTTCCTTCTTCATTTTCAAACATTTTCCTCACCTTTTTTTTTTATGGTTGACAGGCTAGTTGTTTGACCACAGCTCACCTGATGTTAAGTGAAGGTGTGGTCGAAGATGGTAAAGCACACCTAGCCTGGAATGGAACTGGCTCTCAAGTGAGGCTGCCGGAACACACCGTTAGATGCTTGGCGGCAGATTTTCAACTTGAGGGTGGTAGCTAGCCAGCCGAGTACCAGAAAGTACCCTACCACCATGCAAACCTTTAACGTTCGTACGCAATACGTTAACTACTCGCATTCTACAGCACATACATTCTAGAGCAGCTATACTCAACCTGCGGCCGGCGGGTCGCGTGCGGCCCGCCAGCCGCTGGTTGAGTACATCCACATTTAGCCCTTTGTAGTTGGTCCACCTGGTGTTACTTTATTCTCAACAATTTCAAATTTTGCGCTCATCAGAAAAACTGTCAGAGCTCTGTTTAAATAAGTACTAGATATACCGCAGTGCGTTGCATTGAGCGTTACTGCAGGTCACGTGAGTGAGACAGGGGGAATCCCCTTCCTATTCACGTAAATGCGTGTCACTTTGATTGCCGGTAGTGACTTTTAAATTTGTTTACATGTCACAACAATCTTGAAGATAAATGAATCTCACCTGACAAATTGCAGTGTTTTTACAAAACTATTAATTACAAAATTATTATTTTAAATTCAAAATAATATTTAGTGTCTACTAAGCATAAAATAATACCTATGTAATAAAAATAGGCTTTCAAATCCACAAGTAATGTTTACAGAAGCCAGCTTACAGACTCTCCTCTGGATGATTTAAAAGGTAAATGAATATGACTGAAACGTGTTTGTGGCCCTTATAATACAAAGGTTGAGTATGTATAGATTCTATAACCTCGGGTCACGGTTGGCCATTTTAAGTTGTAGGAGCTGGTACACAGGAAGGTTCAGATTCTGAATTACAAGCTTGTGTGTATAAGTTAAAAAAGGGTCAATGTAATTACCATTATGATCAACTATTACTATCAAAACTCCTAAATAGTGCAAAAACTGGGTAGAGTTCACCAAGGCCACTAAATGAAGCAGATGATTTTTTTGCGATTTAGAAATTGCAAACAGTACATAAATAATAAGCTTAATAACTTCCTGTCGGCTACGTACACGCCGAGTTTAAAACTCTGTAAGCTCCCAACCTTTCACATCTTTTTGAAAGTTTCAACCTCACTTGAAAACTTGGTGACAGCAAAAATGACAGAACTTTACGATAGTTTCATTCACCGTTTGTTTGCACCGTACGTACACTTTAACTTGACGTAACTTTTTCCGCAATTGTCACCTGATGAAAGCAGAATAACAAAAAAAATGCGAACACTCATTTCATGCTGTTGACCATTTGCGACATCACCGAAACATGTGAAACATCGAATGGCAAATATAATTTAAAAATAAATCAAAGTTTAGCAAAAATTAAGATGTGTTCGCTAATATTTAAGTTAATCTTTAGGCAGCTGTCCCACCGCCGGCGAGGAAGTGACAAACTATCAGCTATTTTCTCGCTCATGAAACGTCCTATAGATACACGTTCCGTGTAAACAAAGGAGATGCATGTATAAGTAGTTGATCGCTGACTGTTTACACTGCTGGCGAGGACTCGCTCCACTAGTTTGTTGCTGAGCGACAAGAGCTATCAAAGATAATACTCGCTCAGCGATGCTCGCTTGGCGGCGGTAAAACTCATCCATTGTTAATTGGAACAAACTTTTAAAATCGCTCTTTTGTCGTTGGGAACACGTGTTATCGCGCGTGCAGGTTGCGCAGGACTGCCGCCGCAGGAGTGGCGCGTGTCGCACTCGCACACTCGCTAATAGCCCAGCGACAAAACTATCTCAATTACACACTCGCTTCCCGTTCTAGCTCTACTCGCTTCTCGTTCATCGTCAGCGGTGGGACAACTGCCTTACGCTAAGTTTGTCAAGAATTAAGAGTGACATCACGGTCGTCCGCAAATTTACTCAAACAAACAAACCCTCTTTAAACCATTGCCCAGACACTCCATTATAATTTAGCGTTTGCTGGTCCAATAGAGCACAAATTATCGTGGCTGAAAACTACAAACAAACTTCCGTTTGTTTCGACATAATTTCCTTTTCATGAATAAAATATTAGAGCACTAAAGCCTCAATTAGATCGCGGTTGCCGCTTTATTATCAGGTAACTTGTTTACCAATATATTTCAAACAATGGCAATCTACACACATTGGTGTTCAATATTTGTTTTATATAAAGAAACAAAAGTCACAAACGCGAAAAATTAAACACTTTTCGAGCATGTCTATTGCTGTTGATCACCAGTACAATGCGGTGCTCTATGGGGTCATATTTGACGAAGTGAAAATGTGATTTTAGTACGCATGTTCGTGACTTCGATCTTAAAAAGTCCAATTGTGTTCTAAAATTCTGTTTCTATAATATTTGTAAGTCATTTAAATTGATTCTATAAGCAGGTATCTAAAAATACAATTTTTCAGTGGCATCTTCGAATTAAATTTCTATCGAGTCAAACATTCTAAATTAGGTAAGTTTATTGATATTTTGAATATAGTAGATAGGTATACCGATACCGATACCGATAGATATACCTATTATTTTTAATGTATATTTTTTTAAGTCATCTAAATGTACATTCGAGTAGATAAAAAAACTGATATTGCTCAAAGTACGTATCGCTTTAAATCGTTTCGTTGAAAAAGTTCTTATTATTTACAAAAAAAAAAAAACAGACTGTTTGTTACAAAATAATACAGATTGTTTAATTAAGCAGTACCGTTGGGCCCCAAACTAGGCAAAGCCTGTATCTATTTATTATTAACATTTTTATGTCAATTCTACGGTTTACGTTTTAAATAAAATTTATTTTTTCGAAGAATTATAAAGATCCATTTAAGACGAGAAAACATTGTTTATACATAAGGCAGATAAACATTATTATAGTCATACGCCATGAACCACGAACATTATCATTTACTTAAATATATTTAATTTGTCAAAAGATAAGAACCCCTGACGGATATAGGCTTGCTTCTAGAGCTTTCAATTTTGTCATGTCTGTTGCATGCCTAATCCAAGATTGCCCAGCAAGCTTTTTGATGCCCAATCTGCCCAACATGCTACCGGTCTACTTTTTCCCCTGTCGCCATTTGGTCCGCGCCATATGGTCATAATGTAGGTCTGGATCTGGAAGTCAGGCTTTACGGCTGTCTCACTACCACTTTATTTTATTTTTATACTGAGAGAGAGCTATAAAAGATCGGTTACTTTTGTTTCGTTTCTTATATCTGTGTGTAAAGTTATGGTTAACTATGATGGTTCTGCGATGATAGATCAGTGGTTAGCGCGGTCGGTTCGTATAGAAGGAAAACATCGTGAGGAAACCATAGCATGGTTGTAGGGTACTTTCTACTACTCGGCTGCCTAGCTACCACCCTCAAGTTGAATATCTGTCTCCAAGCATCTAACGGTGTATTCCGACAGCCTCGCTTGAGAGCCAGTTTCATTCCTGGTTAGGTGTGCTTTACTTCGAGAACACCGTCACTTAACATCAGATGAGCTGTGGTCAAACACCTAGCCTGTCAAAGATTTAAAAAAAATCTATACGAATATCATTGTCATATCTAGTATATAAGTTTAATCGGTAAAAATAAAACATTTGAATTAGATTTTACGTGTCTTATGTGTCATCTACACCTATATACATACTATTATAAAGAGGAAAGATTTGATTGTTTGTTTGTTTGTAATGAATAGGCTCTGAAACTACTGGACTGATTTCAAAAATTCTTTCATCGTTGGAAAGCTACATTATCATAATAAATAAATAAATAAATAAATAAATATCACAGGACATTACACACAGCGCCATCTGACCCCAAACTAAGCAAAGCTTGTGCTATGGAAGACAGATAACTGATAGAATACTTAAATACTTTTTTTTTTTTGTAAATACATACTTATAACACATACAGTACACCCAGACACAGAACAAACATCGATGTTAGTCACACAAATGTTAGTCCTGAGTGGGATTCGAACCCACGCCCTTCAGCTCTCGAAGCAGACATGCTACCAATGAACCAACAGGGCTGTCAAACATTATCACTGGGTGACATAGGCTACTTTTTATCCCTGTATTCCCACGGTAACGGAAACTACGCGGATGAAACCGCGAGGTGTCCGCTAGTTTTAGATAAATAATTAATTGCTTTAGTTTTTATTATTACAATAATTAAAAACTCTGATTGATATGAAATCTCTCGTAACATGTTACGAACGATGTCATGTTTCACTTTTGCTGTAAAACTGTACTTTACCTGTCAAATTAACTATTCATTAACTTGCACGAGAATACTGAAAGGGAAATGTTAGTTGTTTGATTTTCGTAGTTTGTTGGACAATAATGCAATTTGCAAACAATCATTGTACAACTGTCACGATAGTTAGTAGTTATGTTATGTTAGTTTCCGTTTGACCCGATCCTGATTAACATGATATTAAACAATAAAGTGACCTAGGATGAGGAACTGTTTACTTGGGTTTGGAAGACTCATATTATACATTTTGGAAAACAACATACATTCTTTGACATTTTTTTGGCAGCTTCGTTTGTAGTATCGTTATCAGCATAGCAAGTTTGTGAAAAACATGTTAATTAGTCTAATTCATTTGTACTTTATATTAACCTAGATTGAAAACCGTCTGGCTCACAATCTGGAGGTCTTTTCTAAGTTTTGTGCGCATTGCCGTTAGTTCATAATACAATTTTAAAAAGGGTTTTCGAAGATGAAAGTCTGCCAACCCGCACTTGGTCAGCGTGGTGGACTATGACCTTACTTTTCTCATAATAGAAAGAGGTCCACGCCCTGCAGTGGGTAAGTTTATGAAAATATTCGGCTTATTTTTTTTTATATAATGAGACGAACAAAACTACACTCATTAAGTTGGGAAAAACGCAAAACTTTTGATAAATCGGCCATCTAAATGCCATTGAGACGCGCGAGCAGCGAGTAAGTTCTCCAGTGGATGTGGATGTGTGGCAATGGGGAGAAATCCCCGAGGCAAATTTTTAACACGACATGCTACAATGTTGAGACATTTAAAGGTCAGTTTTAATATATCTGTAACTTCTCTTGCTACACCCTTTAAATAAAAAAATGAAAATAAAAGTATCTTTTCTTTTTCATCGCCTTGAGTTATTAAGGAAAATTGATAGAATCATACAAGCGAGATGGTCGCGCCGCAAGCCTTAGGTGGCGGTAGCCCGTTAGTCGGCGACACGGACGGTCGTCAACCGATCGCGCCGTGACCGGTGTCTCAACTAGTCCCGCCACTTCCGCTCTCCACGTACATAATTACAAACGGAAAATTCAACTACACCATACAAAACACAGTAGACGAATTTCGTCGAATTCACTCCACTCGGCTATCACTCGGTAGCCGGTTGAGAGATCCTTGATGCGACTCACGTACCAATCTATTTGGCCCCGACCCGATATTGTGCACACAAAGTAACTACGAGTATTACTCATGCCCGCCGAAGTATATTTACGACAGGAAGAAATTGCAATTGTATTCCCTTAATGGTTATAACTTCCCAATAAGAGGTGCTTGCCGGTTTATGTTTGTTAAAAATCTTATTGATGACGTAGTAAAATTATTTTGATACCTGATAAAAACTACAAATACTTGATATATTATTACATACTCGTAGAACAACAACAACGAACAGGGCAAACTAAATAAAACAGTTTAATTCTATCACCACCTTTTTAAACAAATTTTCGCCTGTAGGTATTAAATTATTAAGAAAACGGCATTGGTAAATATATGTAGTTATTTAAATAAAATGTACTTGTATATGCCGTTTGGGGTTGAAACTTTCGTGGGGGCCGTTCACGAGCTATAATTATAGGGAGCTGGCCAAACGTTTAGAGGAGGCGTCAGGTGACTAGAATGCTGGCATCTACTTTGGCTAAAAGACTAGCGTGGCAATAATGCCAGCCTTCTGGCAACATTTTCCTCTGATGAACTTTAAAATTAGGTCGTTTTCATAAATAGTGTAGCTGTAGTATTAATTCTAACATATTTTTTGAAGTTTGTACTTGTGTGCTATAATTTTAACTAGTTTTTGTAAATAAATCTGGTTTAAATACTATTCTTTAAGATATGTATCTGACACTTTTCCACGGCAATGTGCGTTAAATTAACTCAGGTATAAGACTCATATTTATAATTACTATATAAATATATTGTTTGCTAACTTAATTACCTCAAACTTAGCGCTCTTTGAGTTTGCTTTCCTATATGGATAATTTCACAGTATATATAAAAGAGCATTCCTTTTACTACAACGCTTTTTATTCTTTAATATGCGTAGCTGTTACTAATTAACTTTATCATGTTTTAATATAAATTTAACTCACTCATTTAAGAGTGATTTTAATATTCCGAGTAAACATGGTGAAACTCAATAGGTACCTATAATAATATACGTATTTTTAATACATAAATGTATATTGTCATATATTTAAATATATTATATGTAATTGATACTGAACAATAGGTACCTATGTAGTGAATTTTATAGTTAAAGTCAAAGTATCTCATCAATTGTCCTTTAAAATGGAAACATGAGATACAACCTTTGATATCAAATATAAAAATCTAAACCCTTTAAAAAAAGTATTTAAGTATTCTAGCTTAGTTTGGGGTCAGATGGCGCTGTGTGCAAAGTCCTACGACATTTATTTATATAGAAAGAAGCCTAGAAATATAGAGAAAGTATTGTTCAGTCAAACTCATAAGTATCTACAAATTTTTAATGACAAATTCATAGATGACTGCCTTATTCTTATAGCAGCTATTCTGTCGAGGGCGGCCCGATCGCAAGCTGATGCGTCATCGTCGATGCGACATTGAATGCGCATCGATAAATATGAGTTGATCGAACACGTACCTTCACGTTTTGTGTGGCCGGACCCTTCCGGACATGATGTCATCGATCCACACTCGCAGCGCTGGCGGCTTGTACTGACACGGGCCCACACCGCGTATAGCTACACAGTTAATCGTGGATACGTGTACAGACAACGATTTACAGCACAAAGTGCCAGTCCTCCTGTGTATTACCAATCTATGGAACAATAAAGAATACGCGCGGGGGCATATAAATGAGCAGTGGAGTATGCAGGCGACGCCGCGCGTGCCATTAGTACGCGGCACTGGGTTCGGAGTAATTGACCGACGAGCTAATTTCATTCTAGGCGCATTGTGGTTGGCTTCCTCTTTCCTTTTTCCTATCGGTCAGGAGCGGCCACGAGGCGAGTACTTCGACAGCGCTCTCTATTCACGGTTAAATTCTATTCAACAACTAAAGAGGCTATAATGCTGGCATCTACTTTTGTCAAAAGCTTAGCATTGTCATATAGCGTGGCAATGCTGCCAGCATTCTGGCCACATTTTCCTGCTCTGATGAACTTTTAGGTTAGGTTGATTTTATTAATTTGTAAATAGTGTAGGCGCCTTTAAAGATATTTTTTTTAGTTGTTATTTGTGTTGTAATAATTTTAGTTAGATTTTTGAAATATAATATGATAGTGTATTGTAATGTACACGTTGTCAGAAGTACTGAAAGGGATGTAGAGTATCCTTCATACAGAAAAATGTACTGTTCCCATGGAATACAAAAAAAATCTACATTAACGCGAGCGAAGCCGAAAGCAAATAAATAATGTGGCATAACAACGAAGATAGCGTCTTAAGCTTGTAAAGTTACACAATAATAATGTAACTATGACTACGAAATAAAATAGTTGAAATAATAACTACCGTGGAATTTTACTTCAAAGAGCGGACTTTCATTTCCAATTATTTCAAAAGTCCTTTTAACTCGATTGAAATAGACAAACATTGAACCTTTCCACCCACTTTTCAATAAGGGAAGCTTTCTAAAATATTTGTTCCACGTTTCTCATTTCATCCTATTAACTTGACTTGGGGTTTTGGCGGGATTGCGGAAAGAGTCTTGTCACTCTGTTGTGTTTTTTTTCCATAACTAGTGTTTTGTCGAGTGTTTGTGTATAAAAATGGTGGTGGTACCGAATCACAAACGCGAGTGTGGAAAAATTATATAATGTGGTGAAACATGACTTTTCGTGTTGCTTCCAAAACTTCATCGAAGCTTTATAGTAAAGTCGCCACTACTTTGCTAAAGCATGACTGGACTTGACTGACACGGAATGTGCTTGACCAAGACTGGACTTTGACTACTATAGCTTCATGGCAACTTATTTAATTTTTGAAACTTGAAAATATAAAACACTTGACACTGGTAAAAGTTCAAAATGCGACGCCAAAACCAAAGAAAAAAAAACTTGACCTGGGAAGTATGTTCTTCAAATGAAAGTTCCGAGTAATGACATAAAGCATTGGAAAAATCAAACCAACAAAAACATATTTTTTTTACTCAATGTAACAAATACAGTACCTACCGATAAAATATGGATTTAATTGTATACGAGTCGTCAAATTAAGATAAATTCTGAAATTGTCTCTACTAAAATATTAATGTAACTCCATCGGCATTCTATACGCGAAATGTCAATGATTTATTTTGAGACCTGACCAAAATTTAGCTCTAATTCTCATCATTCAAAATGACAGCTGCTTATTTATTTATAAAGTACTTATATTAGGTATTAGGAAAGCACTTCCATTGACAAGTATAATATAATCTCTTATTTAGCTTCACTTGGTGGTAGATTTCCTTCGCAGAACGTTGGGACCACCGCAGTACCAGGTATTCTACCGCCAAGTAATAGAGTGTAAACATTACTGTATTCCGGTTTGAAGAGTACTGCAGCAAGCGAAATTGCAGGTTATTGAGACTAACCATCGAAAGTTTTAAAGTAATAAGCGCCAAAGCAGCGATGCCCTGGACTTTGTTTTGCTACCCAAAGTACCGTGTATCGGTGAAATGGTCATGCACAGGCGTTATCTTTTACCATCAGGAGAGCGTCTTGTTCGACCCATTACGTTCACATAAAAAAGGTAAAGCTTTAAGGTATTCATTTTTAGTGTTCCTTTTTTTTAACCCGTTAAGATATTCTATGTACTTTACAGGCTTTTTTGTATATTTATTAGGAAATATACTATACTAGCTAAAGACAAAGTACTTCGTTCCCGGTGCTGCAGCACTCGAGTCTTCAGCATCGCAGTTGCTTTTTATAATAAATATATTGTAGGGCATTACACAGCGCCATCTGACCCTAAACTAAGCAAAACTTGTGCTATAGAACTCAGATAGAATATTTAAATACTTTAAAAAAAATGCATACTTAAAATACTTATACCTAATAAATACAGGACAACTAGACACAGAACAAACATTTGTTATACCACAAAGTATTTATCCTGGGTGGGAATCGACGCCCTTCAGTTATTGAAACAGATACAATGAACCAACAGGGCTGTCTGGTTGACAAGCTAGTTATTTGATCACAACTCACCTGAAGGTATGGTCGAAGATAGTAAAGCACATCTAGCCTGGAATGAAACTGGCTCACACGTGAGGCTTCCGGAAACCGTTAGGTGCTTGGCGGGAAATTTTCAACTTGACGGTAGTAGCTAACCATCCCAGTACTAGAAAGTACCCTAATATGAACCTTATTTTAAGCATAAACATTTTAAAAAGATAATCAGATCAGCAATCAGCAACGCTTATCAACGACCATCATTTGATTTTATTTATATATAGTCATAGATAAAAATTGTATAGGTACCTAACTTTATGCTTTAATAGAACTAGTTTTGTATACGATATCCAGTCATGATCCGATACCACGATATTAATATCACACATTCCCGATAACGCACACCTACTATTTGTGGTCTTATGATTGATTCTAGTACATTGTCTGCGACCGCGACCGCTGTGTTGTAACCACATGTTGGGAGCTTGTTGTACCACTATGTTCTTAACATAATATATGTGCTATCATGTGGCTTGAAGATGACACGTAATTTGAAATAGCTCAAATGCACATAAACGAAATGACAAGATACCAATAGCATCTTTATGCTATTGGTGTCTTATCATTTAGAATCAACCGCGCCTAAACGTAAATGTTAAAGTTTCAAAGTATTTATCAGTTTGCACTATTTTTATTTGACCGTAGCTAATCTGATGTTAAGTGAAGACGTGCTCGACGATAGTCATAGAAAATAGTAATAGAATAGAAAAACAAGAAAAGCAATAGAATTCCCATTTCCTAAGCACCGTTTCTCTTTTTGCCATTAGTTACGGAAGTCTTTTAAAAAGAAAAACGCTGCCAAAGTAAATCGAAATGACTTTAAATTTGTACTTCTGAGTCGGACGTCGGATAGCTTATATTTAATTTAGACATTTAGACAGTATGTCATCAATGGAAAATAAAAGTACCTACATTAGTCAACAATCAAGTGAGATAAGTAAAGTAGCAAAATCAATAATATTGTTTACGCTTTAAGACATATTATAAAACAAAGTATCTTTCCACCATCTGTAGGTACCTACGGTTAGATCTTTTAAACTCCGCAACGGATTTCAATAAGGTTTCCATCAATAGACAGAGTGATTCAAGAGAAAGGTTTACATATATACTAATATATGTATATGCACCACATTAGTATTTACATTGCACACGTGCGAGCTATTATTGCTTTTGACTGAATATTTGATTGTAATGCATGCCGTCTCCGCCTATAATTATTTGCTGTGACACTTATCTTGACATTTTTAATTTGGTAACTTAATTTTTAATGTATTGGGGTACACTGTGTCGGCAGACTTTTTGAATAAATAAGCAAACTTTAAATGGGATCTCATTCTAAGGACTGTTAATCGGTAAGTTTGCATCACCTGAATTACTCGTAGTAAGTCAATAAATAATTTGTAAAAAAAAATGGAATAGATTTCTTTTGATAATTTAACTAATTGTAGATTTAATGGTAGGTAAAAGATATGATCTTGTTTCATTATCGAATTTAGGTTTTCTGCACAAATGTTACCATAATCGTAATAAAAACTACGAGCGGCAAACTGACAGATCTGATCTATTGACAGGGTTGTATTCTATCTTCATTACATACTATTCAACTTTTGTTAGAAAGTCTGAATAAAAAGTCAATGTTTATTTTATGATGTCAATGTCAGTAATAATGTAGGTAATTATTCCAATTCAGTTAATAAATGCACACATCTAACATTCAAAAAAAATGCATACTAGTCATCAAAAAGACACAAATATTACTGTATAAATCATTTTTTTTAAAGTAAAAGTAATGTGACGTATCACAGTAATATTTACACACTACTGCTTGGCGGCAGACTATCTGTGCCAACATGTTATCTATGTCATGTCGACGCATTGTATCTTATCTAATTTGAATTAAAAGCGTGGGTGGTAATGCTTGCATGGTAATCGGTACTCCCCCGCCTATCTACACCGACCAAGTTTCTTGAAGTAACCGAGCACGGTCTTGGGTCGTAAGCACAAATATTCAACTCTTATTTAGCCAGATTTTGTGATATTGGAATCATGATCTGAAGTATCCCTCAGGTGTCCAAAACTCTCTTGAATCTTTTCTGTAGCCTTACAGTACCGTAGCAAATGCTCTATAATTTCATCCTCTAATAGACAACCTCGACATCCTTCGACTTAAAGGACTATCCGTAGCTTCGATTAGATTCGATTATTCCGATAGTGCAAGCGATAATTAAGCTCGATGTTGTCTGTAATGCCACCTATCATAAAGTGAAGGTCGGCCCTGGTTAGTTTAAGAAGTTTATTGGTTTCGTGCTGAAATCGGTGCAGAAATAGCAGAGTTGTACAAATAACTGTTACAAAAACACGAAATCTTCAACAAACAGAGACAGTAAAATCTATGGAACAAAACAAAAATTTCAACCTGCTCAAAAAGCTATATCCATTCATAACTAACAAAGTCCCCGTATTGTATTGTTTTCCAAAATTTATAGTTTTTTCGATTGTTTATGTTTTAGCCTTTAACCATAAAGTTTCGAATCACACACAAAATCATTGATAAAAAAGGTTTTTGGCAGGAACAGTCGCGTTCGACCAAACCATATCCTAAGATAATTTAAACAGATTATAGTACAAAGGTACCCTTATTTTGACATTGTCACTAAATAGTTTCACTAAATAACAACAAATGTACATATCTACGTTATTATACTTATTACTGAAATTTACGACAAATCAAGTCATAATAAATTAAAATAAACTGAAAATCAAAATAGGTATTGTCTAGTCATGTCAAGTCTACTTAAAAGACGCTTAGAAATTTATTGTGGCAGAGCATATCTTCCCATAAATGTGAAACGATTTGACAGCCTTGACAGCACTGTCTGCTTCAAGAGCTGAAGGGCGTGGGTTCGATTCCCACCCAGGACAAGCATTTTGTGGTATATGCAAATGTTTGTTCTGTGTTTGGTGTTCTTCATATATAATAAGTATGTATTTACAACAAAAAAAAATGTTCTATCAGTTATCTGACTTCCATAGCACAAGCTTTGCTTAGTTTGGGGTCAGATAGCGCTGTGTAATGCCCTACGATATTTATTCATTTATCCATCCATCCATCCATCCACACAAACTTGCACATTTATAATATTAGTGGGATAACAAAAAATTGGTTATTGATGTGGTATCAAATTGATCATCAGAGTAACGAATTAGTATAAGTATATAATTCAAAGTCGTTAAAATATTGGTTCCATGTCGTATGATTTTTTTTTTAAATAAAAAGTATCAGTAAAACTATTCAAAAGTTCATCGTTCGATTTCCGAAAATTATTATATACATATTGCTTTCAAATATGTATAATTTCCAAGCGTTTAGGTACTTATGAAGAAACGCTTACACAATTGGATGGTTGTCAGCAATATTGCGAAACAGTGTTTGCCCACCGCATGTAATTCAATGTTCACAACGATAGTATTAATAATATGTCAGTAATAAAATGTGACGTGACCCTAGATAACACGTGAACCGTGATCGCGACACTTAATTTTCACTACTTTATGCGTTCTACATCAAACATCTTGTGAGGTCTGGGCCTCACATAAGATCCCGGGCTGAAAACGCGTAGTGTTTTTAACTTTACACGCGTATTACGTACGACTTCGAAACGTCGAGGTGGAAAAGTAAAACTGACTAATAGTATTTTGCGTGCAGTTAGATCGAGGTGCGATAATAAAAACTTTTAGTTTAAAACGAGCGCGTAACACACCTCGTCGTGTTTTTAAATTTGACATCTACATAGAAAACATCACTCCACGTAAGTTCAATCCAAATTCCTGACGCTCTCTTATGCCATCAAGCTCCCAGCTGCACTTCATTGTTTTTCTGTGTGAGCTACGTACTACTGCTTAATTGAACGAATCGTTATCTTGGTGGTAAGTGATAATTGTGCATGACCATTGTAACTAAACCAACTCCAGTAGATCGTTATTTTAGCCGTCATTACTTTGAGAAACTCTAAGCTTCTTTAATTTCACTAGTCGCAATATCGTTTCAATCGGAACACAGTGATGTTTACTTTACTTTGCGTCATATTATTTAACACTGCGGGTTACTTACCTAGGCGACATGCTAAGAAGAATAGAATTACTTTATACTATGTGAGCGATTAAGTTGTAGTTATAAAAAAAAGTTGATTTTGATTAATGAAAACGTAGAACAGTGTTGCATTTTTTAAATTTCACATTGGCATAGATTCCATTCCACGTGAGCTAAATTAAAATGTGAAAATATTTAACGAAATTAACGTCGTGTTATGTCACGTTACGGGTTGTATGCCCCGTTGTATGTATGAATATGGCCCCTGATGAGGCTATCGCAGTTGTCAGTGGCGCCAAGCTACGCAACGTACAGCTACAAAATATCAATACAAACATACAAATGTATATTATTTCGTTTCGACATTTCTACTAGCGTGGTGATTGACGCACGATAAATATGAATAAATGGTACTTGTTGACATCTTTCTAGTAAGAGTTAAATGATAAGTCTTTGGGAGGTCCGTAGTATCTTTATATCTAAGTACCAATAATTTATACGTTGTGTTTTAATTGTTGTGAAACGTGAAAACTTGTTCAACCGTGTTGAGCGAGCTTTGGTAGTGTGTAACCGGCATGCAAATGTGTGTTTTAAGTTTTCACTTCTGTCGGCAGTCATAACAGTTACATATTACTCTTTTTTTATTCTGAACTAGCTGTTGCCTTGTTGACTTCGTGTGGAAATTACCAAAAAAATAATTCTGAAATTTTCTAAATTTTCTGCGCCATTGTTTACATTTTTCCTTTCATAAAAAACCGTCTACAAAGTTAATGAAAACCTATAAAAACATAAATGAATTCGGAAAAGTTGTACTCGAGTTTTGCGTAACCAAAGGAAACAGAAATTCGTATTTTAACCCCTTTGTCGCAAAAACGACGGGGTGTTGTAGCGATTATAGCTCAGTGGTTAGCGCGGTAAGTTCGCATGCCGAAGCTGCTGGTGAAGGAAAACATCGTAAGGGAATCATAGCATGGTGGTAGGGTACTTTCTAGTACTCGGCTGGCTAGCTAGCTACCAACCTCAAGTTGAAAATCTGCCGCCAAGCACCTAACGGTGTGTTCCGGCAGCCTCACTTGAGAACCAGTTCCATTCCAGGCTAGGTGTGCTTTACCATCTTTGACCACACCCTCACTTAACATCAGGTGAGTGGTCAGACACCTAGCCTGTCAAACATTAAAAAAAAATTTACGTGTCTGTGTATGTGTGTGTACATGTCTGTGGCATCGTAGCTCCCGAACGGATGAACCGATTTTGATTTTGTGTTTTTTTTGTTTGAAAGTTGAATTAATCGGAAGTGTTCTTAGCTATGTTTGATGAAAATCAGTCCAAAATGGCCGCCGCCACAAAATGGCGGATTACATATTTTGTCACATCTCCCTCAATATAGGTATCAAATGAAAGGGCTTGACTAGTAGAATATTATACACAAGTCGGGGGTTTTTTTAATTTATCTTGTATATATTTTTAATAGTCGCCTGATATTCATCGAATGAGGTTTGTAATGGAGCACGGCTCGTTAGAAGGAACCTGTTTTCTCTAAATTGACTATTACCTACTATTAGTACCTACTTTTACTGAACAGACTCTGGAATAAGTTTAATATCCTCGATGGACGAATAAAATGAAGAATCGCTCCTATTCTACATTTTATTCGTCCGTGCATAGTGCACACGAGGAATGTGGATCATGTACGAGAGACATCCCATTTTTCTGGTCGTTTGGTAATAGAAAGAGACAGGTAGAGTAATTTGTGCAACTTCGAGCCACATTCCCCGAAAGTATGTCTGCTTCGAGAGCTGAAGGGCGTGGGTTCGATTCCCGCTCAGGACTAACATTTGTGTGACTAACATCGATGTTTGTTCTGTGTCTGGGTGTACTGTATGTATTTACAAAAAAAAGTATTTAAGTATTCTATCAGTTATCTGCTGCTTAGTTTGGGATTAGATGGCGCTGTGTGTAATGTCCTATGATATTTTATTATTATTATTAAAATACATGTAATAAAATATATTTGTAAACGATCCGTGTCTTTACACTAAAAAAACAGTTTGTTGACTGCGGTTTTGTTACGTAGGCCAAAATAATAGTTTTCAGAATGTTTGCCAGTTTGAATGTGCATGGTTTCTACTGATGCATTGTGGCAAGGTAAAAGGTAGGAAAAATGTAGTGTTTATTTTATTCCAAAACTTAATTCAAATAATACGTGCTATTCTAGAAACCCCAATGACCTTGAGTTGGCGGTGAAGGAAAACATTGTGAGAATACTTTCTAGTAATCGGCTGGCTATCTACTACCCTCAAGTTGAAAATCTGCCGCCAATCATTTAATTGTGTATTACGGCAGCCTCTCTTGAGAGCCAGTTCCATGCCAGGCTAGGTGTGTTTACCTTCTCAGATGAGCTATGGTCAAACATAAAAAACGTGTTTCGGTCGATTTAGCTAAAACATAATTTTACCTTTACCGAACATTAGCTAGTACATATTTCATGCATTTTATTGATAGTTCATTAAAAATATTCCAAAAGAAAGTCTGTATTGATCACATCGCAATCACGACCTGCAATTAAGATTACGATAACATGTCTAATGCTATGGGAATCCCTTACATTCTTCATGCTTGTGAACCAGCTAATTACAATCAAACGTTATTTTTTTCTCTGACACCTTGTGATACAAAAACTAATTAATACATCAGAAATTACGAAAAGACAATTACACTGAACATAAATATGATGCATAGGCATTTAAGAACAATTGCTGCTGACCTCGATTCGATCCGGTCAAATGCAGTTACGATCACAAAATATTATTGTTGATATCGAAATCACATGCCAAATGCAAATTACATGGACGGACACTAGAGAATGCAACAAAAATATTTCTAGTAATAAATAAAGTTTTTAATGTACAAAAAATCATGTTGTTACATTGTATCGATTTTTTAATACTGTCATACATATTTGTTTGTCTATATAGTACATTGTTAAATAAATATCGTAGGACATTACACACAGCGCCATCTGACCCCATACTAAGCAAAGCTTGTACTATGGAAGTCAGACAACTGATAGAATACTTAAAAACTTTTTTTTTGTAAATACATACTTATAATAAATACAGGACACCCAGACACAGAACAAACATTTTATTTATACCACAAAATGTTTATCCTTGATAGGAATCGAACCCCTTCAGCTCTTGGAGCAGACATACAACCAATGAACCAACAGGGTTGTCTATGAACCAACAGGGCTGTCATAATGGGACCACGTCTGAAGTATAATCTACCAAGCAAAAAAAGAATCATCAAAATCGATTCATAATTAGCGGCATGATCGCGTAGCATAAATACAAAAAAATGTTGTAAACAGATTGTTATTCGAACATTTTTGCTGGTATATTGCTCGGAACAGAAAGTAAAAAAAAAATTGCAATAGTGTGGATAAGCGACACTATTGCGTGTACCAGTTATTCTGACGCCAAGCAGTAGTGAGCAAACATTACTTTGTTCCGGTTTGAAAGGTACTGCAGCTAGAATTAGTGTTGTTGAGACTAGTCTATCTACTATTGAATGTCTTAAAGCAATCTGCGCCTTAGTAGCGATTGCCTGCCTCCGTAAAGCCGCTTAAAGCGATACCTGTTTGTAAGACACTCAGAAAATAGCTACGCGACCACATTTCGTATGTATACGTAATAAGATTCGCAATCGCTTACCTTTCTTAGTCAACGCCTTACAGATACCGAAATAAGCAGCTCGGAGTACAGAGGCTAAAGTTTTGTTTTGTTTTGTTACTTATAAGTTCTGAGTATCGCTGCTACGGTCTAGGGCAGGCGTTATATCTGTCTCATTACTTTTGAATACAAATTTAAAAGTAAAGCACTTTTCACACTGACAATATCGCATGACATAGTGATTTAATTGAGAAAATGTTCATGTACAAATAATAAAATAAAACTGGAATGACTGGCGGGGCGGTATCAATGATTTCAGTGTCCGACCAGTTGTTATTGCCATGGCCCAGTGTAACACGTTGGTAGATTTTATTAAATTGTCACCCTTTTTAAACAAAAACAAAGATGGCGCAGCTAACGACGCACCGCTGGTGACTTTCCGCTTCGTTCGTCACGTGACATGCGCCGCCCAAGTCTGTAGATAACACGCCCTTCATATTATGAACTTACTTAACGATTGGCCCTTGTATTAAAAACATCAACGTGAAAAACATTTGGTGGTGGACGACGCGGTCGACCATCTGGATTAATTTACGTTAAAAGTGTGACGCGGCTTCCCTCGCCACAGTTGATTCTATTAGGGGTTTTTGTGCATGAAATTGACCAATTAGTCGTCGGATAGCATGTTCGGGTGGCAGCTATCGGCTAACATGGCGCGTGCGGTTCGCCGTAATAGCACGTTGTCGACTCGTAATGTGTTTTTGGCGTGCCGCGTCCCGCCACCCCTATCTACCCACCAATATTTAGAACCTGGTACGTTTTAAAGCTTCGTCCATAACCCAAGATTGGTTGTTGCGTGCACCCATTTTTACATTACGATCACGAATAATTACCTCAGTTTGGTATAGCTTTAATAAGCCAACTACATAACAGCATGAAAGGAAAACAAAACAATTCGTAGTTTATCTTTTATACGCAAAAAGTCGCGTTTTAGTTTAACTTAGGTACCTACTTGTAACGTAATACTAAAGCACATACTAAAGCACAAAGTTATACCGATTATGCTCGCAAAGAACTAGGGAATTTTACTAGCTAAGTCATAAATAAAATTAAAGGGAGATAGTGCGTAGAACAGGAGATAAGATATTACTTGAAACACAAACCGCCTTTTGAGCCTCCCTATTATTGTAATGTCTTTTCTCTACGCAGTAATACAGGGTTACGCGGAACAACAGTAGGTACAAAGCGGAAGATAAATTGTTCTACTCGTACTTATCATTGTGAATAGATTTTACTATCAGTAGGTACAATAACAAACTTTACGCAATTTTGCACTGTGAAAATTAAGGATATGAAACGTCTTTTTTTCGCAATCCCAGAATTAGTCTTCATTGAAAAAAAAGCTTGTAATGATGAGTACATTCACAGACTAAAACCCAGATGCCGCGCACCGAAAATGAGAAAAACTGGAAGTTCGGGTATACTAAACACGCGAGCAATACGTTTTCGTGCTCAGTACACAGCTTAGCGACGAGTCGGTCATACGGAATCCTGAGCAATTACTTGTATCTTAGTTTACTGTAGTAGCTACGCCGTACTGTGTTCAAGTAGGTACTACAAAAACAGTTCACAAAAACAAATGAGCCACAATAGAACATCATTTCACATATAAATTTAATTATTTTGACGAATACTGATAATTCACTTTCTATTTATCTACATCTTGGAACACAAAAACAAACTCAAAAACACAGTCGGCCGGCATCATTACTCACACAGACGCACGATTTTCTACTGCGTAAACAACGCTCGGTTGAAAGCTATGTATGCGGTGTTACGTACACATAGCTAGCCAAGTGGTATCACTGCGTTTGATGTAAAAACTCTATCTGCCTTTTTTTCTGACATCTGGGAATACAATGAGCTCTTTTCGGTCCAGTGCTATATTCCACGTAAACCTGCAGTGAAATGTCGTATTTTCTATTAAAATTTTGGTACTTACTTCCCACCTATTGTAAATTTATGCGTTGAACAATATTGATATCTAGCTAAATGCTCAGTACGTTGTATCAGGTGTGATAGCGCTCGATCTTCGGTCTCGCATCTGTACGAACCTCATTCGAAGTATCATAAACATTTAAAAAAAATTATCAGCTAAAGCGGTTCTGTTTTTCTCATATTTATAATATATAAATAGATACAGAATCTAGACGCGCAACGTTTGTTGTAAACGACTTACGAACGAAGATTTTGCCGTTCCTATGGCTTATTCAGTATGTGTGTTTGGCAGTATGTGTGGTGCACGGTTGAATAAAAAGCATAGATTGCCGTGAAACGATTTTTTCTAAAATGACTTTTCCAAATTAACCACGTGAGCGAAACTGTAGGTAAAAGCTAGTCTCATAAAAACACACAAAAATAGGTCGACGAAATGCGACACTGTCATAGTCGAGCAGTATAAAATTATTTTACACAAAAACTGTCACTAAGTATCAAATGCACGTTTGACTTTCATCGCTGAAGTACATTGTTGTCTAATCCGCTCGAGTGTAAAGTACATCTAATGCCTCACAAAATATCGCACCGTGTAATTTTATATGGACGGCGACGATGTCATTGATTTTCTATAAAAGTAACATTATATCTTAGAGTCTTTCACTCTTATACATACGTCAAGACGCTTTCGGCATGATCACTCATACATAATAAGGATTAAGTTACCTTGATTATGTTCATCATATCCGTTTTGTTATTTCATTTAAAGTCATGTGTGTACTCAAATGCAGCGTGTAGTGATTTGTAGCTGAACAGTTTAGTACTGAACCGAAAGTCTGTCTTTAATCGGGAGTATACGTTGTACTTCTAGGGAAAGCGACCGTCGCAGTTGATACTTTTACGTTTATTTTATTATTATGACCCTCCATTTGTACACTCCCTCAACTGCCTCATTTATTCATACCACCGAAAATGGCTTCCTGACTAAGCGAAGCCAACAAAAAAAAACAAACTTTAGTGAATTTATTTTGAATATTCTTTTGTTAATCTATTTTTTAAATTGCGCGCGATTTGAACACAATTATATTTACAACGGGACCTAACAATAAATACGGGCACAATAATAATGTTATTAAATACTATTAATACCCATTGGTACTGCAATAGAAGTGATAACGAGCTGACTAAAATTAATTTCATAGTATTTTGTGCACGACCAAGTTGTGGTGTTTTTTTTTTTATCACAGTTCACCTGATGATGATGATGATGTGGTCGAAAATGGTAAACACGCCTAGCTTGGAATGGAATCGGCTCTAAAGTGAGGTTACTACAATACACCGTTAGGTGACAGATTTTCAACTTGAGGGTGGTGGCTAGCCAGTCGAGTACTAGAAAGTATCCTACCACGACGCTTTCCTCACGATGTTTTTCCTTCACTGGTAGCTCAAGCTCATTTTTAGGGGTTGAACCCTGCAGCGTATGAATTCACCGCTCTAACTATTGGGCTATCATCGCTACAATAAACATAATTATACTCCATTATAAATTATCATTTCTAATTTTTTGTTTAGATGGCACAAATGTATTATTAATAATCAAGCAATACGATTCAAGTGCTCATTTCACATATTATATCAAGCAAGTGTTGAGTTGTACCAAGAAACTATGTACTTCGTTAGCCAAGCCACGTTTTGGTTAAACAAATGATATAAATACATATATTGAACAATGAACATGTATATACCTATTTGGGTACTCAGTAAGTTCATAAATTGGCTAAGGTTTTGAGTAGATATTTAAAAAAAACATGTCATTTTCACTTCGGAGTTCTTAATTTCACCTATTAGGACTATTATTTGAAGAGATTGATTTAAAAAATCGTTGTCTATTGAAAACTGGCGTCAAAAACTGAACAATCGATAAATGAATGAATAAGCGTATTGTATTACATAGTGTATTATTTTTTTTTTATAAAAAAGGCTTACATTTGACTGGTAACTCGCCTCATGTTAAGCGAAGATGCAGTCTACCATAAAGCGCGCTTGCCTAGAAGAAAACGAGTCATCCGCGACTTCAAGGCACCCAGATTGTTTCCATTGATTATTTGTATTATTTTTCCACCACCATCTAGCATAAACTAAGCAAAGCTTGTACTATGGAAACCAGATAATTGATGGAACATTAATACTTTTTATGAATACATAATTATAAAACGTAAATATACAGCGATAGGACGGATATCAACATGTGTTTATGTCATAAACGTTTGTCCTGGGTGGGAATCAAACCCACGCCTAACCGCTCATAAAGCAAGTCTTCTGCTAAATGAGCTAACGTGCATCCGTTACCTCTTAAACAGCTAACAAATACGTACTACACTGCTTAGTATTCATGACTGTTTACAGATTAACCCTGAAATAAAATCATGTCTATTTCATTTCAATTGGCAAAAATTCCGTTTTAATTCTATGTAATACTCGTAGAAGGATAAAGCTGTACAAAATATAGGCTTTTAATTGAAGCGAAGCGGTGAAGTTAAGGGAGAGTGGGAAGCCGCAACCACCCTTGGCGCCCTGGTTGGGGGGGGGCAAAATAATAAAAAAATTAAGCGTCGCAGCGCTATCCCCGCGAGCACGGATGCTGTGAAAGTGGCACACCGTAGATAAATGAAGCTTTTTTGTTTGTGAAATACGCCTAAGCTTCGCAACGCTCCACTTTCGCATTGTCACTTGAATTCTATAGGTGTTAGTTCATTCAAAAGTCCTACCCGTTTCGAATGTCATTAAATTTATGTTGGTATTCAACCGACGATTTATCGACAAACAATTGAACTTTTTCACTTCTATATCTTACTAGCTCTGTAAGATTTTAGGTACTATCATGGAGATATTTGAGTTTAACATTCCGATTAACGACGCGAATAATTAAATCAATATAAGTAGGTTGCTATCGACTTTAACGAGATGTAACTTACAAAGGATTATCACATGAAAGAACCCTAATCCTAGAGAGTTAAGACACAGAGTTGTCCCGGCTTAAGACATGAGGGGTGCCGCCTGTCACCATTGCGATTTAAGTGACAGTTTTATTAATTTCCCATAGTGCTCATCCCCAATTTTCACCCCACTCAGTTTCCGTTGGTTGCATTGGTGGCATATTGTACAGTCAATATTTGAGCTCCGTATTCCTTGACTATAAGTTACTAATATCAAGTTATGACAAACGTTGTTTTGCTATTCTGAGTTTAATAAATATACGATGATACTTTTTCTTATTTTGTTAAAGAAACCTTTGATCACAGCTCACCTGATGTTAAGTGAATGTTTCCTTCACCGGCAGCCCAAGCTTATTAGGGTCTGAACCCACGTCTTTTGTCGTGATCCATCTACGTTAACCACTGAACTATCATCGCTACAAAAAATATATATGAATATAAACCAATTTTAATAAAATGTTTTTTTTAGTACCTACAATAAAATAAGAAACTAAAATTTCTTTAAAAAAATATAGAATTTATTGAACAGTATTCTGCAGTTAATAATGTTTCCCAAGGAGTAATAGTTAGATAGATTGACCCTGCATATAAAGATTGGCGTTGAAATAAAGCAACAAATGCGTAGGTACGTAGCTCCGTTTGAGATAAGGGGCTAAGCGCTGGCGGAGCAGTTGATGGCTTATCTTGTTTTCAATTATCATGATACCGCTTTCATTGGCTCGGCAGTGGCCATGCGAGAGCAAGTGGATTGGGGCTACGGGCTACTTATCTTAAATCTTGCCCGAATCGGCCTTCGTAGTTCACGCCTGATCACAACTCTCTTTTGTTTTCGTACTTCTTCTTCTTCTTTGGTTTTGGCGTCGCATTTTAAGCATTTGCCAGTGTCAAGTGTTTTATATTTTTAAGTTTCATAAGTTAAATAAGTTGCCTTGTAGCCATAGCTATAGTCAAAATACAGTCTTGGTCAAGTCCAGTTCGTGTCAGTCAAGTCCAGTCATGCAATCATTAGTAAAGTAGTGACGACTTTCCTATAAGCTTCGATGGCGTTTTGGAAGCAACACGAAAAAGCAAGCAAGCTTCTAAATCACCATTTTATTAATAAAACACCACAATTTTTATGCATAAACACTCGAAATAACAATAGTTTTGGAAAAAAATACAACGAAGCAACACGACTCATTCTGCTTTCCCGCCAAAACTCTTTTCGTACTTACGTATAAAGCTTTTTTTAACTTAGATGACGTATTTTCAGCATAAGTTCATGTGGATAGATGTTAAGACATAATTAAATTACTCTACATGTAATGGTTTATAGACAATAAAACGCATTAACTCAGTGTTTTTGTTAATAGGTACGGGATGGATTTAAATGGCGCTCGAAGAAAAAATGCAACGCGTGAAACAACTAGTACCCTAAAGGCGTGGTTAAATGAACATAAGAAAAATCCGTATCCGACGAAAGGCGAGAAGATCATGCTCGCTATCATCACAAAGATGACGTTGACGCAAGTTTCTACATGGTTCGCAAACGCACGTCGTCGACTGAAGAAGGAGAACAAAATGACGTGGGAGCCGAGAAACAGGGTCGACGACGATGACAATAATAATGACGACGATGACCACAAGAGTAACGACGGCAAAGACGCCCTAGGTATGTATTAACCGACGTCTAATTAAACTCATGATATTGAAAGCTTTGCGATTTTTACATACATAACTCATCAATTTAATATATTTGAGGAAAACTTGCGTAGTTTTAACTAACTCGTTTGCTTCTATTTTAGATGGCAAAGATTCCGGTACTGGTTCGAGTGAAGACGGTGATAGACCACAACAAAGACTAGATCTTTTGGGGCAGAGGACCGAGTCTGAATGGTCGGAATCGCGAGCTGACAGTGGTCCTGAATCTCCGGAACCTTACGATAGACCGATACACCCGGCATATCAGCATCTACCATCTCGTGCTCCGCCCGGCAGCACGCCCGCTTCTGCCAAGCCGCGAATATGGTCGCTGGCGGACATGGCTAGCAAGGACGGAGAGACGCCGGCGCCTCCGCCTTCTGCGTCGGCTTTCTACCAGACGGCGGCTGCGGCGGCGGCCCGGCTTGCGCACCCTTACAACCGGCCGGAGCTGTATCGCGGCCTGTACACGCCGACACACCCGGCGGACGTAGCGCTGCTAGAGTACTCTCGCTCGCTGGCTCTAGCAGCGCCAGCCCCGGCACCACCAGCCCCTTCACCCTCTTCCTCGTCCACCTCTTCGCTGGCGGAACCGCCACCCCCACCCCGTGCCTGACCGTTGGCCTTCTGCCCGCCACTGGCGCATCGACAATAAATATCGCAATCTCAAATGACGAGTGTAGCGAAGGCCTTTAAAGCCTTGTAAATAGCGTTAGATTAAATATAAATATGTATACACCTACCTACGTATAAATACGTGATAAGATGGGAGAACGCACCGGTAGAGAAGCTTAAAATTGTGATAGTGGACACACATAGTGAACAGCGCGCCGTAAGGTTGCCAGCTCGCAATCGACGCCTGACCGACAATACTAGGTGCTATACACATTTTGACATTGCAAAACGTTCTTAGGTTACTTATTATCGGAACAGGTACATGTATGGGAGTGAAGTGATTAAATTCAAAAATAGGTATTAACATCAGTTATGTTTCTTAATAGAGAAACCACTCTTTTAGATTGTTTTGTATGTAGTGTAAATTGTTTAAAAATAATATTCTTATAGGTAATTAATTTAATTGTTCGGTTAAGTCCAGTGTTTCTAAACTGTTATTTATAGATTTTCATTATTAAACATTCAACACTGTATTGATACAAATACAAAGTCAGTTATGCAACATGACTTTACCATACATTTTAATGACTATAGGTACTCGGCTATCAGGATTAATGAGTGAAACACTTGTAACTATAGTTAATTTCTAGTCAGAAGACTATGATTACATAAGTAACTGATATTTATGTTAAATGGTTCAATGTTAAACCAAGCACTTTCTAAGACAAGTAAACTTAGAGCTGGCACATTAGCGGCGTCTAGTGTTAAGTTTTCGTTTTATTCGGGTACCTTTAATATTCTTAATATATGTACGCATAGAATATCAGCCAAGATCTCAGTAAGATAATCTCATTTTGTAGGTCGTGTAAGGAATTAAATTATTTAGTACGAACGAGAGCAGTACACGCTATTGTTCAAACCTAACTAGATGCCGCTAAAACTAAAAGCTATTCGTAAAGCGTTTTTTTTAATACGGGAATGTAACATCTTTTGTTTAAACATATGTTGTTTACCTTGTATATGTATAATGTATTTACGTGAATCGTGGAGTAATGTATGTAAGAATCGCCAAACTAACACGCAAGTACGTCATACTTTGCGTAACAACATAAAGGACATATTATAAAGATTTCCCCAGCCAGCTCTACGATTTACTTTATTCAATTATGTGTCCTAACTAATAGAATATTGTGCCTAAAATAATTCTTCGTAGGTATTAAATATATCACATAAAAATTATATAACAGTTATCCTCACCAACCCCAATTCGAGTAAATCTAAACTTTCTTGATAAATCAATCATGAAATTTAAGATGTAATTAATTGTTTATCATTTAAACATCGGTTCGTTCTATAAACTGTATATTTTTTCGATATTGTAGAGACTGAAAGTCCAAAATTGAGTCTATAGTTTTGTACATACATACGTCACTGTTGTAAGTGTATAATATTGTAATATTAATGGATATTTAAGTAAATGCAATAAATTTCTGTATTAGTATTCCTTGGTGTACATAAGATAAAATACAGTATGGATAAAAGTCGTCTTCACAGTAGTTTGTTAATACAACGGAATAATCAAGAGTTATTAAATTATGCTGTATAAATTTAATTAATATTTTCAATTCTTTTATTGATATTATCTTTGTTTGTTAACACAATATCACACACGTTCTATAGAAATATGATAATAGATACAAGATGTAATGTTAGAAAAATCATATGCCTACACGTGTTTTGGTCTACATTGTAGATCTGAATCATTCAGTGCATATTTTGTTCTTTTCAAACGTCCAAGAGTGCTGATAATGTCAAATATCGCATCCTTAATTAGATAGATAGCTGAGCACTTGTATCTTGGGATTGGTGTTTTACAAAAATGACTAAAGTTATTTACTTAGCTATCAAACTATAATGTGGCGTTTTGCATTACTCTCCTGTTTAACTATTTCCAAAAAGGTGTGTGCATAGATGCAATAAATTTAATACAGAAGAAGTGATCCTTATTTTATTTAATCTCAATTAACATTCCCTAGTTAGTTATGTCCCTAGTTTAAGTTTCGACGTGTTCTGGCAGCCACAGTTGAGATCCAGTTCCATTTCAGGCCAGGAGCGTTCACCCTCTTCGATCACACCTTCACATAACATAAGGTAAGCTGTCAAACACCTATAACCTGAAAAACTTTTTTAAAAAGTTCATAAATTTAGAAGAGATGCGTGATTTACATGTTCTGAGGCAACTAGAACGTAGGTAACGTTCTAATATTGCAACGCAATCAACATTACAAAGTTACAAAGCATTTGTTTATTCTTATACTCTTTGTTGATATCCATTTTGTACTTTTGCAAACACTTCACTTCACAACTTCAGGTCAACTTCACAAATACGCTGCATACACGGGATATACGATATTTCACTTGGTGGTAGATTTCCTTAGCATGAAATCGTCTAGGTACCAACGCAGTACCAGGTATTACTGCCGTGTGTAAACATTACTGTGTTCCGATTTGAAAGGAACAACTAGCGAAATTACTGGGCTACTAACCAAATGTAAAGTCTCAAAGTAATGAGCGGCAAAGCAGCGATTCCCTGGACTTTATTCTGTAACTCAAAGTTATGTGTATTGCTGCAATGGTCATGGGCATGCGTTATCTATTACCAACAGGAAAGCGTATCATTCGTCTCATTAATTTGACACAAAAACATTTTGGATGACATTTTGGCATTTGTCTAGCCTCAGATAAGTAAAGGGTTATAAATCAATATGCTACTCCAGGGTACACTTTCTGAAACGTGGGTATTCGATCAAAAAATAATAAGCAGGCATCCTAGAAATAACAACAAAACATGCTTTTAGAATCTAAAGACCTAATGGTTGTATAAAAGCCAAAATTGAAATGAGATATACAGGAAACCACAAATATTCTTCCCGAATCACATTCGAATATTAATTGTGAGGAATATATATCAGAAAGTATTGTAAGGTATTTTACTTCACAATTTACATGTTTCCTGTGAATGCAAGTTCACTTAGATTTTTAATGCTACAAGCATTCCTACACTGGGGAGTGTAGGAATGCACTGGTACACAGGGATCTAAATTTAAGCCACGTATAGTGTAAGTTGATCTATTTTAGTAGCTAATTGCTACTTTTTGTCTCTACGATTTTTCATAACTTTTGCAATTAAACGGTAGAAAAACCATACTGTTACAAAAATATCCAACATCAACATTACCAACGATATTTTCAGCTTTTTTTTTTGTATCTACGCAAACCACATAACTTTTTCATCACTTATTTAATTACTAACCAAACTTCAAGTAATACAAGAAGAGCACACAGATGAACATAACGAAAACTAAAGCAAGCACAAAAGCTAGACTCAAAGACCTTCCATTTTCACACACCTAATAACTTCAAATTAAGCCACTTCGTACCAATAAATCAATCAAATATTGTATTGACTCGGCATGTGTATATCTAGCTCTCAATGCTACTGCCTAATTAGAGATCAAAGCACCCTCACTGTAAGCACTTTATTACGAGAGTGCACAAATTTCCATGAACGTAATTGGGGCGAAATCTAACAAAATACACATAAATCATCGATGTACGCCTCTTTGAAGTGACCGTGTCCGGAGTGACGTCACACCTCAGTGTGATGTGTCGTACATTCATTATTCGCTCACGTATAGTAGATGAAAGGCGACCACAATATAAATAAACAAAATCGTGTGAAGTAGGTACAACCTGTGACGAGGAGCGACGACGTTGAAAGAACTTCTGACAGTTATATCGGAATTCACGAGAACCGTCCAACTGCTTTTGTCGATATCACATAATTATACGTAAATTAAAAAACTAAACAAGTTTTATTTCAAAGCATACTATATCAGTATACTTCATATGCTTTAACTATGTCATAAAAATACAAGAACGTTTGAACGTGTTACTTTTACGAAATATTGATAATGCGTAGGTAAAGTACCTAACCAGCGTTTATTCACTTAATATCACAATAAGTTTCTACATTGCTGGGAATCGTCTATTCTTTGATCATTTTACTAAATTTCAGACCTAACTTCTTTATTTTTTTAAGACAAAACAGTAAACATAAAAAAAATGTGGAAGTACACATTTATTAGATTTAGTCCACTTAGGCTCTACCAAAGTTACTTGGGGAAAGAAACGAAAAAAATTAGAAGTTATGGTGGTAGCCTATGAAATGTCGAACAATAATGTGTAAAGTTGTTATTTAGTACAGCTTTCTCAAGGCCAATTGACATATTTGTGCGATGAGTCAGAGTTAAGTATTTATAGTTCATAATTCAATTACAAACTCTCTCGCGGCAATCACGCGGCATTGTCACATTGAAGAGCTCGTTTTGTTGTATCTTTAACCAGCTGTATCGCCGTCATTCGGTTTGTATAATAAAGCCATCGAAACGATTGATAATATAAAAGCAAATTCTAGCGTCTCTTAGCACTAAGTGACTCGAGGATTTTATTCAAAAACGTGAGAGCGATACGAACCGGCTGACGGATAGGAACGCGTGGAAAAAAGTTCAAGTTATTATTACAAAGGCTCTCAGAGGAACGTTTTGTGTAAATAGTCCAACATGTTACTGTAACAAAGAAATCTTAATAGTCGATGACGTGCAAGAGTCAACATAACAATCTAAGCGTTGATTGCTCATAACTCCAAGAGCACACGGACGTCGATTCTCTACAATGAAGCAAACTTCCTTCTAGTTTGAATTTTGAGTTCACAAAAGCTCTCGAAAATGTGTACGTTATGTTTCTGTTTATAGTATTAGCATAAAACACGGTTATCTATTGCATACCTGGTTACTAAAGCGTTGTTCGAATGTTCCGATACGGTCTCATTGTGCAAGAAATACTGCAGTGAAATAGAGACTTTATGTATATTAATTTACAGATGTTTTGGTAACGGCTGTTTAAGGAGAATCTTGAGTCAGGAATTTCGGTTCCGTAGCGGCGAATGCTATGCCATCTAAAATATTGGACATCTCCATCTGGATTGGTGTTTTGCTCTTACTGTGGTCACAAACAATGAGCAGGGTTCGTCAAGGGAATGCATGCATACTTTGCAATACCTTAACATAACGTATGTTAAAGTGTTCATCCATTATACGTGTTAAAAATTTAACTATGTAAATTACATAATATATTATTACTGTGCCCGTTGATCTCAATACTTTACTTTTGTTGTTGTTTACTCCAGGCAAAGTCAGTTAGAGATCAAAACCGAATTTCTCGTGAAATATATTTACTTAGTTAGTCCCATCATGAAAAGCCGATCATTTCATAAATTGCCAAACAGTTGTGCAAAGTGATTGGAAACATATAGGTACCTTTCTTTATTCTTAATGGTAACCATTTCTTTATTCTCTACAGTGATTCTCACGGCGCGAACCGAGACCGACTTTTTACTATTCATACATATAAATATATGTATGAATAGTAGTAGGATTAAATTTATATTACTTACGCCCGCAACTTTGTCCGCTTTAAGTTTATAATTAGGTTCAGAGAGAAATGAAGCGTGTTTGTAAGCAAATAAGCAACAGTCATGAAACATTCATAACTAGTCATAGTCATAGTTCTTTATTGATATCATCAGTTACAATTCAACTACATAATAACAAAATAAATTTAATTTAAATTAGAAATTTCAATTCAATAGATATTAAATTAAATTACAACAAAAAATTAAGTCAAATTATAAAAAAAAAAATGTTATTATGATAACTTTTATCCCTAAATAATGTTCCATAAGACGCATTATTACCAAATTTCAAGCGGATACGTCAAGTAGTTCGTATTTTGTTAATCACACAGGAACCTAATTTTTATATTTTAATCGAGTAATAAATTGTGTTCCAAAAAATTTATCAAAATTCGTTGAGCCGTTTTTGCGTGATTGAGCAACAAACATACAAACATATAAACGTACATTTTTTTTACTTTTATAATATCAATAGGATTAGTAGGATTAGTACACTCAATGCAAATAAAATACGGGTAACGCGCTTTACGATCGTAGTACCGATTAACACTAATCTGGCTAAAGCTACTGTATTTGCATACTTGAATCTATATTGCAATATCGATCTGAAATTAAAGGTCTCGTAAACAATACAAGGTGGTTACTAAACCAAGGAGTCTAATTTCAAGCTTTGTTTAAGACAAAACTGTCCGACTTTTAGCAATTTTAGTTTGAGTTTCAATCCACAACAAATTATTACTTTATTAAAATTGACCATAATATTATATTTTTCCATACAAATAATTTTTTGCCATTTATGGACAAATGGAGCATAATTTTACAGTGAAATAGCATAACATCAAATTTATGAATGATTTATGAGTTTATGATTTTTTAATAAAACAGTAGATTATGCTAATAATATACTGTTTTATTCAATCAATTGTGATTTACCTCAAATGAAGACCAAAATAAATGCCACTAGCTGTAAAATTATGCTCCATTTGTCTATAAATGGCAAAAAATATTTTTATGGAAATCGAACCACCTTAAAGCGATAACTTTATTTAAAATGTTTGGTTCCACAGAGATTCAAATCGAACATGACGTTAAAAAACTATGTTTTTCAAGATATGCAAAGAGATTTTATTAAAAAAAAAAGCTTACGATTAAGCAATAAGTAAATGAGTCTTTTTATTTTTTAATACACCATAAAGCAAAGCAATATCTCAAAAATCGAAGTTTGATACGCACTTATTTGCGTAACCGACATATTTTTGCTACGCTAAATATAACCCTATCATATATGGCAAAAGACTGATGATTAGGCCATCTTTTACCATTCGAGTGTTATGGCTCTTTTACCAACGGGACTCGCGCTATTATTTCATAGCATCTACATTTTCGTTTGCAGACAATTCGATGTTTAATATATTCAGTTAAGTGTTCAAATGGACAAACTAACAATACAATTTGCTACATAGTAGATACTTACTCGAGAAAACCTCGACCATAAATCAGAGTAGTTAATTTTATCATCTTTGCAGTAGAAATAACACGTTGTTATCCTTTTGTTATTTTAAATATAAACACATTTCGATTTCTGTATATCTGAAAGACGCAATAAAATATATCTTAATACAATGACCAGTTGTTTAAAAAAATAAATTGTTTTAATTATTGCGAACAAATTAAGTTGTGTTTCAAATCAAAGAATCATAATTCCACAGTTTTAATTCATGAGACCTCATCGAATATTCCCATCGACTTAGTCGATGTTGATTGAAACCCTCCTTTCATTTGTATTAAATAAATCACATGAAAAAAGAAAACAATTGTTTATTTGAAATTCCAACAGAATAACATTTAGTCGGTATGACAAAACCAGCGCTGAACTGGATTGTTGGCGGAATACTAATATGGCTTAAAGAAGAAATAAAGAACAACAGAGTTGTGTCGTATTTGTAATATGGACATCGATAAATCATAGGGAATCGACCACAATCGTTCCGATGACATGGTATGTACACAAAAAATAATACAAACAGTCATTCAGTTGCTCCGTAGAATTGGGTGGGAGCTAAGTTCAAATATAGGGTTGTTCCTTTGACATCTGAATTTTCACAACACAAAAATATGAAGAATAGGAACCGAGAATATGTATCGCTCGTGTTTCAACAAAATTAATATTTTAAGAAAACATGACATCTGTTTATTTTTTTAGTCTTTCCAACGACTTTGTTTATGTTTTTGTTTCAGATTTATAGGGTTTCAAGCCCAAACGGTGTTTGAACTATACAAGTAGGCCTTGTTAATTTGCCTCGACGTTTCGACCATGTTGCAAAAGTCGTGGTCACGCGACTAAGTTGTGACTTGAGTCAGTTCGTGACCACGGCTATTGTAACATGACTGAAACGCAATAGTCAATAAACAAAACCTTTAACTAATAAAAAAAACTTTTTCACAATATTTTGTGCGCGATCATGTATCGATAATATGCATAATGTACTTAAATCGCGAACGTTTTCAAATTTCATAATGACATCTATATGCCGTATGTTTGTAATAGATTTTTTTTAAGCGATCAACATTAAATTGTAACATAAATAACTTAGTTTACTTTAGGTTTTTCTTCGTTTCATGTAAGTAGATTACGATATGTTTTTTGAAAAATATAAAAATGATTGTGTCAAAAAAAGTGTTAACGGGTAAATTATACCAAAAAGTGTTAAGTCAACGCCCTAAACGAACAAGTGTGACTCTGACTGCCATGCCAAGGGTTCCATACAAACATACACGTAAATATCACGGAATCAATTCTCAAAGATCCCGTGAAAGCTCCGAACATAGATCCAACGAAAAGAGGAAGAAATGAGTTAGAAGGAAAAGAATAAAAAAATCTGGTTGAAAAAACTCTCTGTCATATGATTCATAAATGGTATACGTCACGGTCAATACTGACTGCAAATGTGAACTTGCATCTTTTTCATAAAATACAAATACGAAGTAATTATAAGTAAAAAAACTATTTAAGTATTTTATCAGTTATATGTCTTCCATAGCACAAGGTTTGCTTAGTTTGGGGTCAGATGGCGCTGTGTGTAATGTCCTATAATATTTATTTATTTAATTAAAAAAAAACGTATATTTTCTTCACTTGTGTAAAACCTTTCTGATATCATTTCACTAATGTTAAAAGAGAAAGTTTGTGTGTGTTACTTACTTTTTCACACAGTAATGTCTTAACGAATTTTGATAACTGCTTTTTAAAAGCAGTTAGCAGTTGCTTTTTTTCTGATCCAAGGCATAACTAATATTTCTATATTTCTAGATCTATAGGAAATAAATTGACAGATTTATTTGGTGTTGACATACAGACAGAGGGACAACGAAGTAATCCTATAAGGGTTCCTTTTTTTCTTTGGAGATACAGGCCCTTAAAGAAACCAGCTCTAATAAATAAATAAATGTTACTTCAAGTTAATATTATTCTGTAGTGAAGCTTAGTGGTTAGCGTGATCGAATGACACGCTGAAGGGTGTGGATTCAAATACCAATATGGCTTTTGAGCTGCCGGTGAAGGAAAATATCGCGAGGAAATCATAATATGGTAGTAATTTTTTACTACTTCCGTGAACGGCGTGTTCCAGCAGCCCCACACTTGGAAGCCAGTTTCATTTAACACTAGGTATTCTTTACCATATTTGACCACGCCGTCACTTAATATCAGATGAGCTGGTGTCAAACACCTAACCAGTCAAAAGAAGAAATAAAAAAAATTAAGACGTTAACTAAATTGTGCCAACCTTTACTGTTCATGAATTGGTCACGAACCAACTATCACAATGTTATAAGTTTAAGTTATTTATTCATCTATTGTTTTAATAAAATTTATAACAAATGTTTTGCACAAGATATTTATAAAATAATAATGAAATAACATTTTACGAAATTTCCTAGATTTTTCCTATACAAAACCATGTATATATGTAACTTAACACAACGGTCAAGTTTAAGTTACAATATGTAACTTAAACTTCACCGTTGTGTTATTACAATACAAGGTGCAACAGCAAGTTTTAAAAATTATTGTGTGTGGCGCGAACAATGGCATCCAATCAATAATACCTAATTGGGGATGCGAATCCTCACAACTGGCACGCGATGAATCTCTTTCAGCATGCATGAGAGTTAATTAGTTAGCGGCACTTAATCGCATCGGCGAGACTTTATTGTGCTCAACCATTCGCCACATTCGCATTTCTGTATTGGGTATACATTTATAAACAGACACAGAACTAAACCCTAGTAGTGTCGAGTACACTTGCTACGAGTATGTCAATGTAAGCTGGAGACTGACTTCGTTATAATCACTCATTTTATTGTATTCAGGGTTGCGCGGAACGCTACTAAGCTAAAAGGAGCTCATTAAGCCTACTCATCATTTTGAACAGCGCTGACAAATCAGAAAAAAACAGCTGTTTTATTAAAAAATTACATCATTTTCATCTCATTTTTGTATAGGGTTTTTAATGTAAAAGTAATGTGACGAACGAGACGCTCTCCTGAAGGTAAGAGATAACGCCTGTGCATGAACATGGCAGCGATACACAAAATTTTGAGTGACAATAAAAGGTGTAGGCCATCGCTGCTTTGGCGCTCAATTCCTTTGAAACATTAGATGGTTAGTCTCAACAGTCCTGTAATTTCGCTAGCTGCAATACCCTTCCAACCGGAACACAGTAATGTTTATACACTACTGATTGGCGGCAGAATATCTGGTACTGCGGCGGTACCTACCTAGACGACCTCCTGCTAAGGTGGCTTCGTAGTAAAAGATTTTACGTTGTAATGGCATGGCAAGATGAATATGTTAATTTTGTATTACATTTGCTTTAAATTCGTAGCTCATTCTGAATATTTGTAAACATAAAATATAAATTTTGCCAGGACACGGAGTGCATTGTAGAGGATTTCAATTCATAATGATATACAATAAGGACTTCGACAAATGTAAAAACCAAGGGAAACTTTAAAATAAATAATTAAAGACATAATAATATTTTTACATAATCTAAGTAGGTATATTTATATTTTAATAGCTTATTTGTCTGAGCGTTTAGAGACGAGCGAACAACATTTTATGATACTACCCTACATGTTACGCGTTTAAACATACTAATATGAATATAGAAAGTCATTTCACACAGCGCCATCTACCCCCAAATTAAGCAAAGCTTATACTATGCGAACCAAACTGATGGAGCTTCTGTACTTAAGTAATTTTTTTTTTAAATAGATACATACTTACCTACTATCCATACAGAACAAACACTTATTGTCACATAAATCTTTGCCCCGGTGGGAATCAAACCCACGCCTTACAGCTCTTGAAGCAGACGTTCTACCAAATGAGCTAACAGGGCAGTCAGGTGAGTAAATATTTAATTTGAAGTCATATAAAAATTAAATAAAAAGAACAGTTTTCACTGGTTGAAATTTACTTTTATTGCTCTTCTTTTGTACCTAATAACTTTTTATTGCAAAAATAATTAAGATTATAATTGTATATTTTTAACTGGCTTATGGCATTCCTCAAAACTGCCCATTGTAAAACATTGTATTATCTTAATATTATCGCACTATCGTTATCTTTATAAAATTATCATAAAATTCAAATTAATAAAGCTATCTAGCCAACAATATTATACGTAAAACTTCTTCTGTTGAATACGAGTATATAATAATCTACAATTCTAGATATCGTACGAAATAAATAGTTGTTTTCTTAACAAGCAATGTAGTCAGTTTTATGCATTTCTTTAAGTATCTTGAACTAACTAAGCACTGTAACACGCTGTTTAATTTTAAAGTTCGCTAGTTAGACGTATTCTGCGCCATGAATTTCACGCGCAATCTAAATTATGATAATGTATGTGAACGTACTGCTATAAACACACAACAGAAATATAATCAACGGTAATTATGTTAAATCTTTAAACGGGTCCGCATAGAATCAGGGCGTGAAGCTCCAATTTTCGTTTTGCGTTATACTCGTATAAAAGTGATCCTAAATCCGGCGTCCTCTTTGCAGATAACTCTTAATTTGCATATTAACGAGAAACTCTGCATCGGCAATACCGAAAAATTCTGGAGGTCGAGTGTGAACGGACAGGTGGCGCGGCCGACTAATTCCGGAATATTCTCAAATCCTTCGGCATTCCCGGCCAAGCCGTGTTGCGACTCCCGTTTCGCGCTCTGCGATTGCCCTTTTCATCCCAATCTGTGTACCTATTTCATTTCACAGCACTTAAAATCTTCCTACTTATAAATTGGTTTGTCCTATCTTAATTGTTACATTTACTCTACAAAACTACAATTTTTATTCAGTGACAAATCACGCCATAAATAACGCCCAAGTAAGTTGATTTCGATAACATTTAAAAGAACTTTTACTTAGTAGTGTCTATTACTTAGTTGATTATTTAAATCTCGGCGACGTCGGTACACAGGGTCGCCGCCGCCTGGCGCGAGACGTGTTGTGTCGGTAATTATGTGAATAGGGAAGCCATGATAACTACCATACGATATTAGAAACGGCTCATTAGGTATTTAAGTGAAGATGACAGCTCTATAAATAATAGACAGGCGTCTACTGTGAGTACAATATGTTCGCTCCGTTTATTTTTAAATAGTCGGAGAAGAGAACTTATTTGTAGCATAAAGGTGATGCGATGACAAAACATCTGTTTCATGAGGGAGCCTTCGGGCGCTATTCTGGCTAAATCGTTTACCGCGTCCGCAACACTCCGTAAACGAGCTTAATGCGGCCGTCGATGACAAATATAATCTTTGCTCTAAGACGAACCGACTTGACACTGTTGTTATTCCAAGAAACGGAAAGATTTATTTTTACTCAAAGAGCTAAATATTCAGGTGAAAGATATCTGTGAGGCGTTGTTTGGCCACATCGTTAAATCTGTCGACAGAGAGGCGTCTTCTGTGTAATCACGCCAATGATACCAAAAAGTCTGCCGGATTTCGTAGCTTTGATATGCTTCCACAAAGAAGGGTAAACATAACGACGAATAAATTAAAGTAAATATCTGCTGGAATACGTCGCCACCTAGATCTTATGGAAAATTAATACGAGCTATTTTTGACGCGTGCATGTTCTAAGAACACTCGACTACTTTTCTGCGATGTAGGACAACCTTGGTTAGCTGTTCACATTATTTGTGTAACGAATCCCAACACATAAACTAAATAATGAAATAAAACTGCATAGAGAGCCCTATGTGTACTTTGTTTTCCGAGTAAGCCTTGATATGTGCCTTTATTTAATGCAATTAATACATCGTACAACGTTCGCTCACTTTAGTAATACACATAAAGAAATCTCTATTTTTATTACAACGATCTTGCTTACATTACTTCCTTATTATCACGTTTTAGACATTATATTTAATATACAGCGCTAATTATGAACGAGTTCTTTATTATGCTTAGTGAAGACCCGTTCACAAATATTTTAGAGGAGGTTAATCGTCATTGTTTTTTATTTCTCTTTAGGGTTCAGCGTTCACAGTTATATTTAATTATAACGGCAACAACGTCTTTTTACAGATAACACTTTTTTGTCGTAATTATTATGTTTATTTTTAAGTTTTATAGTATTATGCCACACAAGTGGCATAATACTATAAAACAAACAACAAGCCAATCGCGTTTTTGATAGATGTAAAAACGTTACCAATTTATTATTTAAATTTAAAATGAACAACGTAACTTTGTGTATATAGACTTTTTGAGTTAAATATTTAAACATTTACTTACAAGTTTACATTTAAATGAGTTTTAAAATTTTATCATGATAATAAGATTAATTTTAAAGGCTTTAGAGGGCAGATTCAATTTTTTTTTTATAATCTACTACAAAGTAAAAATTAAAATTTAAAAGTTCTAGAATACATAATTATCTAAATGATAACAATAATATGTCAACTTAGTACCTAATATAAAATGCTTTTTACAAAAGATAAAGGTACTTATAAATATGTATGTACCTACTTACAAGAAAATTCCTAATTAACAGATCATCTAGTTTCCCCCAGCACCAGATATTCTACCGCCACGCAGTTGTGTTCTAAACATTACTGTATTCCAGTTTGAAGGGCAGCAGCTAGCAGAATTATTCAATATTTGTGATACTCGTATTGAGACTAACCATCGAAAATCTCAAAGTAATGAGCGTCAAAGCAGCGACGCCCCGGACTTTGTTTTGCTACTCAAAATTCTGTGTATCGCTGCAATTAACATGCGATATCTGTTACCATCAAGAGAGCGTCTCGTTCGTCTCATTACCTTTACATTTAAAAACTAAAAACTTAATTTTGACATACCATTAAAAAACAGAAATATATTTACTAAAACTATTTCAAATACAATTCTCGCAAATAAATTAATCAATATTTTGATAGATTCAAGGATAACCAGAAATAATGTGATGACAGGTTTACACTGTAGTGAAATAAAGCGCTAGGCAAGTTCACACTGTAATGTTATAATGATATATTATGTTCTTAATATGTGTAAACTTTCGCAATTTTAACATACACACACACGCACAAAAGTGCGCGCGCGCACGCACACAAGCACACAACACAAACTTTGTGCGAAAAAGTCTCGGTGATAAGCATAGTCTTCTTTCGTTCCCGTTGTTTAATTTAATAACATTTAATCAAATGTTTAAGGTATATATCTAGTTTATTTCCGCTTAACAGTCGTTCCAGTTCCAACAGCGATTAGGACTTAAATTAAACTAATTTGACACAGCTTATTAATTAAAACCCTAATCTTACTTCTAAAATCTAGAACTCATTTGACATAAACCTAAAAATATAATTTGACAAAAATTGCTAATAATAAGTATTAGTATATTGATATTTAATAAGCTAGAAATAAACTAGATAGACCTTAAACATTCAAAATGACCTTCCGCAAAGTAACGCCTGAATCGATCAATGCTTATTTTAATTAAACTAAATAAGTAATTATGGCGTGACGGTCATACCGTTAAGTAGGTACCTTACACCTGTTAACAACACCATTAAGGAACCCTCGACACACAAAGATTCGCTCTTGACCCGTCTCAGCTAATTTAATTACCATACATTGTTATGTTGAGTAAACGAATTTAAACATGTAATTTTTTGGTGTAGGTTAAATGACGTGTGTACAAAGTCTTGTTAAATTTTATTTGCCATACAAAAATGTTTCTATTATGAGAGAATTAATTTTCACTGCGGAAGTGAATATTTCGGCGTGAGATGTCACTGTACTCTTCGTTCAATAACATTATTACGGTACAATTTAGGTATTTTATTTGAAACAACTCAAAATGGCGCTTCAGAAATACACAAGTTTTCTGACTTTCCAGGCGTAACTGGATTTATAATACAGTGCCACTGTCACACTCGTTTTATAAATATACGATCGTGAGGGAGTGAGGGAGTGAGAACATGTGTGTTCTTGTGTTCGTATGAGTGAGTGTGTGCAAGTGGGGGATGGCGGTCAAACGCATGCCTAGTAAAAAAAGGAAGAACGAGTTTTCATGCTGCAGCGGCCTAACGTTGTTGAGTGAAATTGAGAATAGCTTTAGCTTATATCATGGACCACACATGCCAGGTTACAACGGCCAAATATGCAATTCAATCATTCAATGCAATATTCTCGAATGATAAGCGAGTGACGCGGAGTGCAGCTGCTATACATATCATTGCCCCTCAGTTTGTTGAACTTTAATCATGAAATCGATGTTTGTTTTTTTTAAATTTTTTTATTTGTTAAGGTACACCAACTGCACACATATTGCTAAACTTACAAACACATTGCAAGAAATGTAAATCACGTTGTTTACGTCTTACTCGAAGCGAAGAGAAACCGATGCGAGACGAGTGTCATAGTCGATACTGTGAGATATGCTACTACTCGAAAAAAAGTGATCTTGTGAAAGAACGCTGCAGGCTCTCAATACGTTGCGAATGACAACTATACAACGGATTCCAGACTGAAGAAGCATATTCAAGATGATTTCGAACAAATAATTGTACAGCAATTTTTTAGTCCTAATGTTACGAAAGCTTTTAGAATTACGATCTAAAAACCCGATCATTTGTACAGACCTATTCACTATTGCATCGATGTGAGATCTAAAGGTAAGTTGTTTATCAATAATAACTCCCAAGTCACGTATTTCACTCACTTCTTCAAGAGCAACTCTTCCAAGCATATAGGTATACGTACATTACATCCCAATTATATTCCATTTTGAATCGGTTTCAGAAAAATTGTTTATAATGTTAATTAAGTAGACCCGACACGACACCACTCTATCTATGATCTACGTACATGAACAGCTGTCAGTATACTGATACCCAAAACGGACTTCTCACGGTGCGTGATATGGCAGACGTACCATGAAGAGTGTCTGTCATCTACGGCCGTAGCATTGCATCTGAATCCGATTTGAATTTAAAGTGCAGTATGAACTCCGTGAAACATCGCGTATTATAATTTAGTTTTCTTTCCTCATTTTTGGCGTCGCCCTTTCTGCATTCAGTTTCATTTCATTTTTACAGTGTCTCATAATAAAATCAAGTCAAATAAATACAAGTCACAGTCAAGATCATTTGAGTATTTGTATTTTATTGTGTAATTTGCTTATAACTGTGCTTATAAAACTACATTTTTAAACATGTTTATGACTGACCAATATACTTGTGTATTATACAAGTATATTGGTCATGTTCTTTTTTAGTTTTCCCGACAAATTTAATTCAACGTTTGATTTGGAGCGCTGACCAAAGCAACGTTATCCCTTACCATCAGGAGAGCGTCTCGTTCGTCTCTTACTTTTTATATTAAAAAAAACTTTGGCAAGGCCGGACCTGCCCTGTGGAGCCCGTAGTAAGGTCGCTCAATCGGATATGCATCATAAGAGGACGCGCGATCCGATACGTGGTATGGCCTGAAATTACGCTATTTGTCACGATTGAGATTGACAGAAAGAATTGAATGTTCCTTTTGAATTGAATTGTTGTTCAACAAACTTCCTTCCGCTTCCCTAAGAAAAATTAGTCTCCTCTACGTTCCATCCGTGCATAGTAATTATAGACAAAATGACTATTTTATAAGGGCATACAGGTGCTACAATTCTCTAGATATTGATATTTTTAATACTACATCACTAAATTTAAAGAGGCTTGCCAGTAGAAATTATTTTTAACAATTTTTATTTTCAATTCTGTTATTCTAAATGTTGCGTATTTTTGTCTGAATCCGTCTCTTGCTATATTCTTCTATACTATCTGTGAAAACTTTTAATTGGCCTTATTCTGATTTATTTTAAATGTCTGTGTGCCTGTCCGTTAATTTTTCTTTTTATAATTATTAATCTATCTATCTATCTATATATATATATATACTATTATAAAGAGGAAAGATTTGATTGTTTGTTTGTTTGCATTGAATAGGCTCCGAAACTACTGGACCGATTTCAAAAATTTTTTCGGCGTTAGGAAGCTGCTTTATCTTCGGATGACATAGGCTACTTATTATCCCTGTATTCTCACGGGAACGGGAAATACGCAGGTGAAACCGCGAGACATCCGCTAGTATAAAATAAAGTAAGTTTAATATGGCACCACCGGGAGCTTGGGCAGACCCTGCCCCGCAACCGACAGCACCATTTATAATATTTACTGTACTATGTTTAATATATTATGCTGACTAAATTATATTTAGTATATTATGTTTACTATATTATATTTACTATATTATGTTTACTATATTATGCTTACTATATTCTATTTACTATATTTAGGTCCCATGTAGAAGATAAAAATATAATAAAAATTCAAAGCCTAAAATTGGTTTACAGAACACAATTGGTTTATAGAACACCGCTTCATATCGAAATTAACACCTGTGTTTCTTACAGTTGTTTCTTATATGCATTAAATATGTTGTTTCGTCGCTTTTACCAGGAACGCCCAACACGGAAGCGGTGATGGCGGCGATGCGTGACCTGGGGCCGTACCGTGGGTTCTTATTGCGATTCGAGTGAGGCTTTCACGAAACAGTTAAGCGACTGCCACATTATTGTACGGAGCCTATTCAATACAACCAAACAAACAAACAATCAAATCTTTCCTCTTTAGATAGATAGATAGATATAACTTTTTATTGTGCACACCATAAATAGAAAAGAGTACAGAGAACAAAGAACCTTATGAACTAATGCCACAAGTGGCGGCCTTATCGGCAACCGAGAAAAGAAAAATATGATAGAAAACATAAGAAACAGACGGGAGATGTAACACTAATAAAAAAATTAATAAAAATGAAACATATAATAGTATAGATAGATAGATTAATTTTTTTTTTTATTTTTTTTTCACACAGCTCCACCTGACCCCAAACTAAGCAAAGCTTGTACTATGGGAATCAGATAACTGATAAAATACTTAAAAACTTTTTTTTTTGTAAATACATACTTATAATACATACAGTACACCCAGACACAGAACAAACATTTGTTTTTATATCACAAAATGCTTGTCCTGGGTCCTGCTTAAAAATAAACATAATATAATAATAATATAATATACTTTTTATTTCTTCACCAACAGAGTATTTGGTACAATTTAAATTAACAATTACAATAAACATAAGACAAGTGAGTATTACAATCAATAGGTACATTTCCAACTCAATACCTAGTATTGTGTACCTGGGTGGAAGCTCTGTTCCTCAGACTAGGAGTACCTGTGTTCTGAGGTCACAGTGGTTAAAATAATTATACAATGCTCCTGGAACTAATCCTTACGTCATTGTTTTCATTTTTCCTTTCATAAAAACCGTCTACAAAGTTAAAGAAACCCTATAAAAACATAAATGAATTCGGAAAAGTTGTACTCAAGTTTTGCGTAATCAAGGGAAACAGAAAATAGTATTTTAAGCCCTTTGTCGCAAAAACGACGGGGTGTTGTAGCGATGATAGCTCAGTGGTTAGCGCGGTAGGTTCGCATGCCGAAGGGCGTGGGTTCAACCTCCAACAATGAGCTTGAGCTGCCGGTGAAGGAAAACATTGTGAGGAAACCATAGCATGGTGGTAGGGTACTTACTAGTACTCGACTGGCTAGCTACCACCCTCAAGATGAAAATCTGCCGCCAAGCATCTAACGGTGTGTTCCGGCAGCCTCACTTGAGCCAGTTCCATTCCAGGCTAGGTGTGCTTTACCATCTTCGACCACGCCTTCACTTAACATCAGGTGAGCTGTGGTCAAACACCTAGCCTGTCAACCATTAAAAAACAGTTTTGAATAAACTTTTACTTAATTAGGACTGAGGCGTTTGAAACGGTAAGACGTTGCTGACGAGAGTCTTAATATATTCCACGAATGCCTACACAATATGAGCTTTATTAAAATGCGTTTTTAAATCATATAATACCTTGGAATGAAACAAAGGTCGTTCACACTGGCTTGGTTTCTACAAAACGTGGTGTGCGACCGTGACCGTTTGCGTTCCCTCGTCTTTAAGGCGTTACCGGTAGCTGTTTTAGTACCTCTGTTCAACTAACCTTTGTAGCGTTTTGTGGCGATATTAAAGAAAGAAAGAAAAATATTTATTATTCCCTATAAAACACTGGATTCAAAAACATATAAGTACAGACAACACACACAAATAAAAAGATATATATATATATATCTATATATGTGATATATTTTGTAGTTACGATTTGATGTTTCGATTTGTGCGATTAATTTATTAGAAAACTCGCGGACGCCTCGCGGTTTCACCCGCATAGTTCCCGTTCCCGTGGGAATACAGAGATAAAAAGTAGCTTATCTCACCCAGGGATAGTGTAGCTTCCCAACGGTGAAATAACTTTTGAAACCTGTCCTGTAGTTTCGGAGCCTATTCATTACAAACTTACAAACAATATATATAATAGATACAGATAGATAGATAGATATAATTATATAAATTAGCGAACGCCTCGCGGTTTCACCCGCGTAGTTCCCGTTCCGTGGGAATACGGGGATAAAAAGTTACCTATGTCACCCGGGAATAGTGCAGCTTCCAAACGGCGAAAGGGTTTTTGACATAAGTCCAGTAGATTTTAAGTGTACGCATTCGTTACATAAAAAAATACAAATCTTTCCTCTTTATAATATTAGTATAGATATAGACTAGTAACTTGCCCCGGTTTCCCATGGGTGTAATTTATTTGGGCGACTTAATTTCAAAACTTGATTTCAGCGCTGGCCATACCACTTAGTATGACTAGTATTATGCTGTGGCGAGCCCTTATTTTGTAGGTGTTTGTCTCTGTTTGTTGTTTTTGTATATTCTGCGGAGTTACAAAATAAAATAAACAAATTCCTTTTTCTTCTCTTTCTTTCAAAACATCAAAAATGTAAAATCAGTAAAAGTTTATTAGGTTGGGATATGTTTATTTTTAGAATGCGTTATAATTAAACTTAAGTTATCGCGCATAATTATGTAAACCAAAAATGTGTCAAACCACGTTAGTTTTCATAGTTTATTAGGACGTAATTTACATTTATTTTTTTCAAAATAAAGAAATTTATTGCGTTTTAAAATTAAAGCTAACTACTAATTACATCCTAACATACATACTACAGTGTTTTAAATACTACATAGGTACTAGTAAATAATTTAAAAAAAAATGCAATAAGCTAAAATCGCTATCAATGAGAATAGTTCCCAAAATCGTTATCAATGGGAATAGGCCCATTGCTGAGTTGTCTGGCATTCCCAGTGGGTGTTCCCTGAAAGATACAATCTGGGTGTCTTCAAGTCGAGAGTGAATCGGTATCTTCTAGGCAAGCATGCTCCATCGTAGATCGCATCTTCACTTAACATCAGGTGAGATGGTGATCAAACGCAAGCCTATCATTCTTTAAAAAAAAACCTAACATCAGGTGAGCTGTGGTCAAGCACCTAGGCTGTCAACCGAAAAAAAAATATTCATTTTTCTATCGAAATTGTTATTCGGACGCAAACGTCTCCTCAGAAATATAATCATGTTATTATGAACTTTTTGTTTCATAAATATATTAAGGGAAAAATTTTGGCTACCTATAGAGTCTTAATTTTTTTATGAAAAGTCAAATAAGTATTCCGTTTCACACGTTGGATAACTAACTGCTTTAGATATCTTCACTTGCAAACAAAGTCATTATGAGAATATTTTCATCATCGTCATCATCATCATCAGCCCTTCGCTGTCCACAGCTGGACGTAAGCCTTTCCCAATGCACGCCACTGAGCTCGGTCGACAGCTTTCTGCAATGTTTTCATCAATTCTATTAAAAGGGTTGCTGTCTTTGTCTAGTGTACTGCAATGAAAAAGACAACAATATTTAGTAAATTCGACTGCCAAGCTCATTTTCGGCCCAAGAGGTACGTACCGTCTGTATAGTCACCCTCAAAACTATCCGAAGCCAAAAAATTCCTCATTTAGTATCTTCTTGACAGCCCTGTAGGTTTATTGGTAGTATGTTTGCTTCAAGAGCTGAAGGGTGTGGGTTCGATTCCCACCCAGGATAAACATTTTGTGGTATAAAATAATGATTGTTCTGTGTCTGGATGTTCTGTTATAAGTATGTATTTACAAAAAAACAATCTTTAAGTTATCTGACTTCCATAGCACAAGGTTTGCTGAGTTTGGGGTCGGATGGCGCTGTGTGTAATGTCCTACAATATTTATTTATTTATTTAGCTATAAAGCGTTGGTTCGATTCCCGACGACAATAATTTGTGTGATAAACATTACTGCTTATTCTGTACGTATTTACAAAATAAAAAAGTATTCATTATATCCATTCCAGGCTAGTTGTGCTTTATTATCTTCGATCATAATAACATCAGGTGAGATGTGGTCAAACACCTAGCCTATCAACCATAAAAAAATAAAAATAATCGTTATCTGGTTTCCATAGTACCTACATACTACAAGTAACATAGTACAAGTAGTCTATTGCCATAGGGTATTTATTATAAATCTGTCAAAAAAACATTTAAAACATTAAAACGCCTTAGGTAGTTAGTAAAAATGCTTTCGCAATACATTTCATATAATATTTTTAGTTTATGATCGGTCTTATCCACTAATCTGCCGTCTGCACCTAACGGTGTTTCCCAGCAGCCTCTCTTAGAAGCCAGTTCCATTCCAGGCAAGGTATACTTTACCAGCACTAACGTCAGATGAGCTGCGGTCAAACTAGCTTGTCAAACAAAAAAAAAATTGACAACACACTCAAATTCAAAACTGTTTGAATTTGAGCGTCCGTATTAACCGACTAACGGCTAGCCGAGATAAAAAATGTCTCCGTAAGAAGGTAGTTAAAATCCGCTGTACCATTTATTTACAAAAGTGAATCCGTCTTAAAAAAACTGGCGTTCACATTTATTAATGGTTTGTTTGAATGGCGCGTCAGTCAGCTTATTGTTGGCGCGCACTCCGCCCGGATGCGTTCGCTGACACTAATTATTTCTCATAGTGCTTGAATGATAGATTGCTCTGGACAAATCACTTCTAGCCTCACTCTTAGAGGCAATAAAAAATCTGTGAGATTAGGTTCTTTTTTATGTTTTAACGGAACGTGAGCCGCGTTTAAAACTTCTAACAAGTTGCTGTTAAAGTGATATGACTGGGACGAGTTCGAATTTTATTTGATTAATTTTTAATTCAAATAAAATAATTATTGTCACTTGAGTGGAGTACGTGCTAATGCAGAGTATAAACTTATTTGTGTTTTAAATTTCATTCACTAAATAAATAAAAAACGTAGGATATCGCGATCGCCATCTGATCCCAAACTATGCAAGGATTGTTTTTTTTTTTTAATGTAAAAGTAATGAGACGAACGATGCGCTCTCCTGATGGTAAGAGATAACGCATGTCCATGATGATTGCAGTAATGCACAGAACTTTGAGTACCAAAACAAAGTCCGGGGCATCGCTGCTTTGGCGCTCATTACTGTGGAAGTACTATGGATTCAGATTACTCATACAATACTTAAATACTTTTTTGTTTTTGTAAATACATATTTATAATAAATACAGAACACCCAAACACAAACATTTGTTTAATATCATAAACTGTTTGTTCTGGGTGGGAATCGAACCCACGCCCTGCAGCTCTTGGAGCAGACATACTACCAATGAACCAACAGGGTGTCGTTTCCGTTGATTTGTTACAACAAATAGCAATTAGTATTTAGAACACCTAGACGCAGAACAAACATTTATGTTCGACACAAATGGTGGTAGATCTGCTTAGTAGGAATTTGTCTAGGTTTATAAGACCGCAGTATTAAATATTCTGCCGCCAAGCAACCGTGTTTAAGCGTTACTGTTTACTGGATTTAGGATACTGCAGCTAGCAAAATTACAGACCCAGTAGCATATCTAGCTACACAAAAGTCCTCCTACAAAATGAGATGCGCTATTATACAACACGAATTGATGTTACGATGAAAATTAATCTCTTTACTTAACTGGTTCTGTTTTTAACCGACTCAAAGAAGAAGGAGGTCTGACTGTATGTTTTTTTTTTATTTTGTTACGCGATCATTCCGCTAATTATTATGAATCGATATTAATGATTCTTTTTTTGCTTGGTAGACTATACTTCAGACGTGGTCCCATTATGACAGCCCTGTTGGTTCATAGACAACCCTGTTGGTTCATTGGTAGTATGTCTGCTTCAACAGCTGAAGGGCGTGGATTCGCTTCCCACCCAGAATAAATATTTTGTGGTATAAAAATGTTTGTTCTGTATCTGGGTGTCTAGTATATTTACTTTGTTGTGGATATCTTTAGCAGGAGGTCGTTTAGGTAGGAACACCAGATATTCTGCCGCGAAGCAGTAGTGTGTAAACATTTAAAGTTTACTGCAACTAGTGAAAATTACAAGGATGTTGAGACTAATAATAATCGAAAGTCTCGAAGTAAAGAGCACGAAAGCAGAGATGCCCTGGACTTTGTCATGTTACTCATAGTTCTGTGTATCGCTGCAATGGTCATGGACATGCGTCATCTCCTACCACCAAGAGAGCGTATCATTATTTTAACACTAAAAAAATAGTATAACACACACCTATTGTGTTATTCTTAGGATTGCATCAGAACGCTAGCGGCAGGCGTCTCTAGCTTCGAACGAACATCGCCGTGTCCAAACACCGTAATATTTTGACATTAACAAATTACATCGGCTGTCAACTTTAAAACAATATACCAGTTGGCGTTTAACTTATCTTCAGAGTTTTCGTCTCGGATAGATAAAATGTTGTAATACTAAAGTGTCATTACGGGCGGTCGGAGGCCCTCACTCGTAACTTACCGGAGAGATAATATTTCACATGGACGACGGGCGTGCACCGTGCATTGCCTCGGTGCCGCTCTAACCGCTATCGTTTCAGTTACTCTCAGATTAAAAACTACCAGTTACTATACCGATTTGTTCTGTTATCTATATTCTCTGTTCAAGGTTTATAGGTCAACCCAAAGCGTCGCTCGGAATTTGACTGCTCGGTAGCTTAGTTCGTACCTTTCCTGGGCTATAGGGTGCGGGTTCGATTACCACACAAGACAAACATTTTTTTTTAATGGAAATGTAATGAGATTACCGTAACGCTCTCGATGGTAAGAGATAACGTCTGTCAATGTCATTTATAATTTGTTAGTGGTAGTCAGAGCTTCTTTTTTTTATGAATGTACTGTATTGCATTTTAACAGCAATTGCGAATAAAACCATCCGCCTGTAAGAGTAACAAAACTTTGAGTGACAATACAAAGTCATCGTTGCATCGTTGCTTTGGCGCTCATTACCTTGTGACGTTCAATAGTCAGTCTGTACGTTGGTGTAACTACTTAGATGCACTAGGGCCCTCAAGCTTAGGGGCCCGTTGGACCCTAACTACCAAGCAAGCCGAACCAAATATTTCTCCGCCCTTTAAGATAAACACAATTATAAATAGTCATGACAACCTAGTTGCCAGTTTTTCTGTAGTTTGTACAGTATTGTCAACTTTACTTAAGTATACTTTTTTTAAGTTATGTAAGTAATGTAAAAGTAACGTACCTTAATATGATTTATATATTCAGGATTTTAAAAAACCGACTCTATAACCCTTAGGCCAAATAAACGCAGTCCAATAAAACAATGAAAATATCATCGATGGAAAGAATTTTTAAATTTTTGTTGATATTTTAAAAACTGCACGATCGGTTTCGTTAAAATTTATATTATAATAATAATAATAATAAATATCGTAAGACATTACACCCAGCGCCATCTGACCCCAAATTAAGCAAAGCTTGTACTATGGAATTCAGATAACTGAAAGAATACTTAAATCGTTTTTTTTTTTGTTGTAAATACATACTTATAATACTTATAGTACACCCAGACACAGAACAAACATTCATTGTCTACACAACACAGTTTGTCCTGTGTGAGAATCGAACCCACGCCCTGCAGCTGATATTTTACCAATAAAACAACTGGGCTGTCACAGTCATTGCCAAATGGTAATGAACATCGTATCAAAATTTGCTGCGTGGATTAGAAATTACTTAACAAACCACTCTACAAACTGTTTAATACTTTTACTAGCACTAAGTTATTGCAAAGTCGTTAATATTTAAAAGTAGGCGGCCCCCGGCATATCATGGGTAATACGTTAAAAAAGATTATCCTGATGATCCCTCGCAGGCCTAAATACCGAAGGTCCTGGCTTGATAGCTATGTATCGCAGGCACTCTCATTTTCAAATAAGTAAATTAACGTGGAATTGAATTAAATTTCGTCCCAAGTGTACCCAAGTCGAGATTATAGCGATTTAGTGAGATTATCTGAATGTGTTAACCGTCGCTGGGCTGTAATGAAAGGGCGCGGGTCAGGCCCATTGTTTAATTATTTATAGTGCTTTGACATACAATCGCCGAGTGTTGTGCTAGTCATACGTAACATTCGCATAGTTTGTCGTTTTGTAAAATCATTGCATGCAACATTTCGCAGCTTCATGCGTGTACCTACTTTGTAACTAGGTACCTAATTGGGTACAAGTAATCCGTAGTCAAATAATTTGTTTTATATTACTTACTAGCTACGCCTCTAGGTGTTACCCGCTACATGTTTTCGCGATAAAAAGTAGCCAATATGTTAATCCAGGATTTCAGCTATCTCCTTACCAAAATTCATCCAAATCCGTTTAGTAGTTTTTGTGTGAAAGAGTAACAAACATCCATCCAAACTTTCACGTTTATAATATTAGTGGGATAGTTATTACAAATATGAATAACAATTTAACACAAGCGAATCATTAACATATATTGTATGAGTTTTCAAAAGAAACATATCTAATGTAATTTTGAAACATTCGCGAATTGAACATAAATAATTATGTTTATCAAAACAACGTACTTGAACAACAAACAACAAAAAAAAACAAAAAACAAACACACACAAACAAAAAGCGGTGATACCTAAACATAGTTGTGAGAAACAAATGAGAGAATTAACAATTTTATACAAACATAATTATATTTATTTTAATACTAGCTGACGCCTCGCGGTTTCACTCGCGTAGTTCCCGTTCCCGTGGGAATACAGGGATAAAAAGTAGCCTATCTCACCCGGGGATAGTGTAGCTTCCCAACGGTGAAAGAATTTTTGAAATCGGTCCAGTTTTCCTCTTTATAATAGTTTAGATAAGAGCGACCGAGCTTTGGTCGGTGCGAACCTCACTGCGCAGTTATACGATCGCGTAGCTTTTTTGTAAGCGCCTAGTGGGAATCGCAATAAGACACTTAGAGTACGGGGGCCAATTATTCATCCTTATAGCAAACCTCATTTTCTATTCTTCTGAATCCTTCCCCGCGTAAAATTGCCTGGAAGAATTCGCTTTTAGCAATAAAGCTGCCAATCGTTACACTAGTTTATAAGTTTTTCCATCGTATTTGATATTTATCTTTGGTGTAAACAATAAAGAGTTTATCTATCTAGGCTATCTATAATTATGTTTGTACAAGACCGCAATGGTGTGGTTCGGTTTAAAAACTATTAAAATGCTAGTTATGTATAATGTATATATATATATACTTATTCAAAGTCATTCAATTTGCCTGTTTTGGTAAGTGGCGGTTCTCAATGGTAGACGGCAATACCAAATCTGTCAAATAATTGTTACGAAAAAATGTTAATAGATCAACAAATTCTACCTATGGACCTAGATGACAACTTCAAAATAATTACTTGACATTGTTGGTGACTTTTTATATAAAATTAATGAGACATACGAGATGGGAACAAGAAAACGCGTGTCCATGACCGGCGTAGCGATACACAGTACTTTGAGCAACAAAACAAAGTCGAGGGAATCGCTGTTTTGGCGCTCATTACTTTGAGAGATTCGATGGTTAGTGTCGACTGACCTGTAATTTAGCTACCTGCTGTAACTACCCTTCAAACCGTAACACAGTAATGTTTACACACTACAGCTTGGCGGTAGGATATCTGGCACTACGATGGTACCAACTTAAACTATAACACAAAGTCATAAAATTATGAGAAAAAAAATTGACAACAATTGACAGCGTATTGTGTTATGTTAAGAAATTTTTAATTTATACGCTAAACAAACTAATAGTTATCATTTACGGAGTACTGTACAAGGTGCATACACTGCTCTACAGTTGAGCTTAACGAAATTAATGTTAGGATTATGCATCTAGTAAGTACAGTTACACAGTACATACGTATGAGTTGTATTATCTGGAATAGATGCGGTTTTCCTTTGTTTTGTTATCGTTGATCGGAACGATAAAGTCGTTCAGTACAATTCTTCTTTTGTTTTTCTTTTCTTTTAATTAAAAATACATTTAAAGGTGTTACTACTTTGCCACCTACACTAACTACACACCGAAGAGCGATCAGAACATAAAGTTCGCTCAGAACACGCTTATCAGTTGAATCGGGGACGAAGAATCGGAAAGAAAAACAATTGTCCGGGGGTAAAATTCTTTTAATTTATCCATCGTACTTTTATATCGATGTTAAGATTCAGCAGTCGTAACGTTTTTCAATTATCGGTTTCGATCTCTTCGCAGCTTTACGATTGCTACAAAGGCTCGAACACGCCAAGTCTTCGCGTCTGATAAAACAAGTAATGAAACGGCTCAAAAACTTCTGTTTCTTTTTTTAATATGTGATTTTTTAAAGAAATTATAGACAGATATATATAATATATATGAACTCTTGATTGTGCACATACAGCATAACAGACTTTCTTAAAGTGTATAAACTTATTTGCAGTTAAACTTAATGCATGGTATATCTTTATTTATATGTAAAATATTCAAAATATTAAAATATTAAATTTCATTATACCTATGGTTGTACAATAATTACGAATAGTACCTATAGGATACAGCCTATAGGTACTATTTGTAAATATTGACAGCTTAAGGTGGTTCGATTTACATACAAATAATTTTTTGCCATTTATGGACAAATAAAGCGTAATTTTACAGTGAAATCACAGATACTGGCATTTATTTTGATCTTTATTTGCGGTAAATCACAATTGTTATTCAAGCAATTGTTATATTATTAATTTGTTTGCTATATTTTTTTATTTATTATTTATACATAATTATGTATACATTTATATTTGTTTTGATGCGGGCCTACAACCACATCTCTTTCATTGTGGGGACGGCTGACAGAAAATGCTTTAGCATTAAGTCCTTCTATTGTATATATGTAATTTTCGGGTCGGATAAATAAAGACTACAAACACACACATACATACATGACAGCCCTGTTGGTTCATTAGTAGTATGTCTGCTCCAATCACTGAATTGAAGAAATTGAAAATTGAACTGAAGGCGTGGGTTCAATTCCCACTCAGGATAAAAATTTCATGGTTTAAATAAAATGTTTGTTCTGTGTCTGTGTATTCTGTATTAATTACAAGTATGTATTTACAACAACAAAAAAAGTATTTAAGTATTCTATCAGTTTTCTGACTTCCATAGTACATAGTATTTTGCTTAGTTTGGGGTCAGATATCATAATCGTAATACTTTGCTTAGTTTGGGGTCAGATGGCGCTGTGTGACGCGTTTAACAACATTAATCGCAACATGACTGCAAAACCCTACATGTTATTCGACGGCATGGTAGACATTTCGGTTAAAGGCGAGGGTGCACGACCGGAACAATAATTCACAAAAATTGTGAGCAGTTAATGTTCTCGAAAGCCTGAGCGGGACATAATCATCCGCAAAACTAAATTTAAGGCTAATGGCACTTTTTAAAATAAAACGTCGGCAGGGTTGGGCGCCCAGTGGCATTATTTAAAGTAATTTTAATTATGTTCGAAGCAGATGACACCCCGTCCCTCCTCTTCATTGTCCACAGTCGGCGGTTTCACTGAAGTCAGCTGTACTTAGCAGAAGATTGTTGTAATTTTTCGTGTGCTATTCCAGTGACAGCCTAAGTACAGAGTGTGAGGTTTAATTGGGACATTAAGGGTTAGTATTTTCTTTATGGTTGGCACAGCTCACCTGATATTAAGTGAAGGTATTAATGTAATGTTTAATGTAAAGGTATTAGGTAATGTAATGTTTAATGTTTAATGTAATGTTTTCCTTCATCGGCAGCTCAAGTTCATTATTGGGGTTTGAACCCACGCCCTTTGGCATGCGAACCTACCGCGCTAACCACTGAGCTATCATCGCTACGAAACCCCAGTTTAAGTATAAACTCCGTTCAGCGTTAAAGTTTTTGTGTAAATGTAACGAAACTCTCTTCTGATGGTAAGAGATAGATACGCCTGTCTATGGCCATTACAGTGGTACCCAAACTTTGAGTAACAAAACAAAGATGGTTAGTCTCAATAGCCCTATAATATTACTAGCTAAAACACCCTTCAAACCAGAACACAGTTATGTTTACACACTACTGCTTGACGGTGGAATATCTGGTACTGCGGTAGTACCTAAATAGACGATGTCCTGCTAAAGAGATCTACAACCAAGTGAAAATCAGTGTTGAATAAAAATTAATGATTACAGCAGACGTAAAGAAGGTAATTTTATTAAATTTACGTACGTTGTCGCGTAGTAGTAGGGTTTCTAGTACAGGGCTGGCAAGCTTCGACCCTCAAGTTTTAAATCTGTCACCAAGCACTTAATGGTATGTTCCGGCAGCCTCACCTGAGAGCCAGTTCTATTCCAGACAGGTGTACCATCTTCGAATACGCCGTCACTTTACATCAGATAAACTGTAGTCAAACTTCCTGACTAACCCATAAAAAAAAGGAAAAAACACTGGTGACAACTGCGAGAAATATAATCCCTAAATGTGAAAGTTTAGATGGATGGATAGATGTTTGTTACTCCTTCACGCAAAAACTACAGAACGGATTTCGATGAAATTTGGTATGGAGGTAGCTGAGACCCTCAATTAAGAAAAAGGCTACTTCTTATCCCGAAAACATGTACACAGCGGGGCGCAGCTAGTAAGTAATCTAAAACAATTCTTTAAAAATTCTTTGATTCCGGATTACTTGTACCCAATTACCTAGTAACAAAGTAGGTACACGCATGAAGCTGCGAAATGTTGCATGCAATAGTTGTGTATGATGTATTGATGATGGATGCTTGAGTTACTACTACCTAATAGTTCTAGTGTTAGTACCTAGTTAGTATTAATAGTTTGTAGTTTAGTATTATTTATTAGAAACTCTAATTCATCCTTCTCATCCATAGTGGACACAAGTGTATTGACACATAAATATACGTATACTTGATGTGTTGATTGAACGTCGATCGAGAATAAAACGCCATGGGGCGGGGGCGTCCTTATTGTGGTAGGTAACGCAACACCGCGCTCGCTCGCTCCGCTCGGCCAGAGTGCGTGCCTTCAAATCCATCGAAGCCAATAAATCACACGAAGTCAAACATTACGAGGGCTTTCTGTGTATACTGTTACGCGCTGCCCCGAGTTTGTATTTCAAGCGACTGTTTGAGCTCAGCTAGTCGTTACAAAGCAGAGTGATACACAAACAGAAATATAGCACCCGTCTCGGTAAACGCACAACTGTGTCACATGGTACAATATTTAAAGCATTTTTAGCGCGTACCGTCTGTAATCAGTAGTAGGTACAAACTTGATTATAACACCTTTATTGAGAGTTACCCTGATTCGAGAATTCTGCAAGAAATGTAAACTAATATTAGCCTTATATCGTATATCCTTAATCATTGTTACTGGAACAGTTTTGAAGTGGTCTTACCGAATTCAGTTGAACTATCGATTTTCTGAGTCCCTGACAAATATCTCTTCGGATAAAAAAAAAATTATCGGTAATTTTTTCAACTGAATCAGTCAGTTACCGATTCCACAAGTTACCAACTTGGTTGGATTATTATCCTTCAAACGTTCTAGACGATATTTGTCGCCGGGTTCGTCAACACCTTATTTTCTGAATCCTATTATGCAAAGGTGTCCTGAATAAATATAACGGGATTTTGAACTCGGAGCAATCTCTTCATTTGGTAATATAATTGTGCTGTTCCCATGAACCGATTGGTTCACCTTGTTTCGTGGTTTTGGCACAGCACCTAGCCAGAAATGGGAACTGGCTCTGGCTGGACTGGCTGGAAACTGGGTGGTAGTTATTCAGCCGAGAACTAGAAATTACTTTACCACCATAATTTCGATTACTCACAATGTTTCCCTTCACCGGCAGCTCAAGCTCATTGTGGGGATTTGAACCCACGCCCTTTGTTACGACCTCATTAAGATACGTAGTACATTATAATAGACTAATTGCATAACATCGCCCAGAACATGGTCAAACACAAAACAGTGTTGTATCAAATTCCTTTTGGTTTACCTATAGGTATATCGATATTTCGCAGAAGAAAGGTCGTAATATAAACTTTTTGAAGGAAAACACGTGAGTCAGAAAATAATTTGCTATTTTTTTGTAGACTTATTTAAAAGTGGATAATGACACCTACTTTTATGGCTAAACGTGTTTGTTTACGTTAGCAATACGCCTTACCTATTAATGAGGTAGGTACTAAAAAAAATAGTTTGACGTTTCTTATTTTCTAAATGGAAATAAAACAATAGTAAAAAGCATTTTTTTTTAATTTTATAACTTTACTTATACAGATCGATAGAGCGTTAAATTTTGAGCAAAACTGCATCATTAAGTGCAATTTCGCCAAAAATTACTTTTACGACTTTTGTTCCCGGAAGTATTTATAAAATGTTCGTCATGATGACTGTAAGCCTTTACAGACCACGAGACTATAATGCGTTTAGAAAAAAGGGCATTTTTAATTTAAAAGTTATTTATTTTACACATTCATAAGGAACCCTTAAGAGCAAACAGTATAACACACACATGACAGATTTGAACATTAAGCGAGCTAAAGCCGGCGGCCAAGATGAACCAAAGAGAGAGAGAAATCGTAGTTTTACATCGAACAAGGAACCAACTCAACGAGATTTCGTTGAACAAAAGTTTACTTAAAAAGGTCAAAAAATGATTTTTAAAGAGGATTGCAGCTTAAATCGTTAGTTGCTCATTATTACCGTAACAATAGGAGGCGGTGCGCAGTCAGGCATTAGAAAGGCAGAGATTTCGCTAATGACATCCCGGCGCGCCTAATGTAGCTATGCAAGCCAGAACGCATTTTACCGAATAATTCATTGTTCTTGAAACCAGAAATTCCATACAAATTATTCTGGAGTGTTATTTTAATTGGCAGAAGAATTTATAGTAATATTGTGTAGCAAGAATTGTATAATACGAGTACTTAGATTTCAAAGTTGTATTCTACAAGTAAAATAATTATAATACCTACTTAAGATAAGATGATTATGTAATGTGGGTATGATTTTTAGGCAGATCTTAGAAAACAGCTGCGAAATCTTCTGCTAATCGCAAGAACCGATTGAAAGAGTACGTGGGCTTGCGGAAGGTCAGGATTGAAGATCTACTAATTACCCGACTGCGGCGAAGCCAAAACGGTAGACTTATGTCTTTGACCTGTATGTATGTCCATCCATATGTACCCTCGTAGCTACTAAACGGCTTAACCGATTTTGATGAATGATATGTCATTAGATTTGTCTTTATTGCGCAAATGTCACTAGTTATATTAATTCCGTAGTCAGGTAATAGTTTTTTTTTTACTTTTCAGCTTATTGAATATATATCGTAGTCTAGTAGGAAATATGTCTAAGAGACTAACGAAAGGGATTTTAGTAACAAACCTGTGATACCGTACATGATTGTACCCCAATGCACTTATATCATGTTGTCATGTCTCATGTTATTAATTTTTTTTATTATGAGGGTCAGTTTTCTAGAACCATGGTGCTCTACAGATTATCGGACAGGCTATGCAGTATGCTAGTGTTTGATCCCCTTATCATGTCTTATAAGAACGAAAGACGTGATCGAAATTAGGAACACATCACAAGATGACCGACGCGCTACAGAATCTGGACTCGTTTATAAGGATAGAAAGTGCGTAATTAAACATATTGTACCATATTACCGTGAAGTTAGGCTACACATTAGTACATTCAAATTTTATTTATATCTACCACGGCTATGATCATGGTTATACCATATTATGTAATTAATAAATTACCAGCTGTGCCTATTCACTAGTAATGCTATATTTTAGTTAAAATTTAAATTTATTCATACGCTGATATCAAAGTCTTCGGCAGATATAGATTTCGTTATTTGCCATTGTAAAACGCTTCATTATGGCAATCGATCTAAATGATAAAAAGATCCATCCGGCGCAGGCCTTCAATAAATTGTCTCACAGCTGGTCGCGGGTATCTTCGCGTTAAGGGTAAGGCCATCGTATAACACGCTGGTCAAGTTCGGGTCGGTATTCTTCACACATCTTCGAGAACATTAAGAGCTCTCGGACATGCAAGTTTTCCCGCGATGATTACCTTCGCCGTTTGAAGCTAGGGCCAATTAAAAATACAGTCATGACTTGAAAACCCAAGTAGGAAAAAAAGATTTTTCAGTTCACACTTTTAGACTGCAAATTTATAGAAAACCTCATTCACTCTGACTGCTTATACCGTTCACTGAACACAATTCACATTTTTTGTATCTATGATCAGCAGTTTACGTATTGTGCACGCCAAAAAATTATATCTAGTTTGATTTTTATGAGCATAGTATATAAAACACAAGATCACAAAAAAATTACATCTTATTTGTAACTATATCCTTGAGAAACGTTTTCTCAAAATTGTCTATGTACCTATAAGTTGTATATCGAATATATCAAGGGAAACATCAGAACGACAACTGTAGGGGGAAAACTGGCATATGTTAATCTAATATAGCTCACTGCCCCTTCGAATCATCCGTTTATATAGGCTTATGTCCAGTTAAAAGTTTATGTCTGTTGTAGTAACAGGAATTAGGCACGTACACCCTTCCTGTATTGTAGGTATACGTCGACAGTCAGGTGAGAGCATTTTATTGATTTTCTATTTTTGTAACGTTTATTATAATTTAGGTACCTACCTACCTATGGACTGACCGGACAAAGGTTTCATATACCTACCTACGCTCAGACCGATACAAGCAAAGATACTAAAAGGGTTCACGGTCTATTTTATACATTATTTAAAGTAGGTACACATAAGGTATTTGCGTTCCGAATATCACTTACAAGCGTTTGAACCATCACAGCGTAAAGAACTAATAAATCATACGCACTCCCAAAAACATGTATATCACCAATATTCACTCAATCGCGCACAAAGTAGGTACTTACTACAAAAAAAAACACAAACAATAATAAAAAATTATGTGTTCAAATCGCAAAAGTTCAAAAATTACTTACTATTCCAAAGTTTCCGATTTATAATATTGTTAACGACCCAATCCGGCTTCGCACAGGCGTAATTTTATTTTTGTTGATTAGGATGTTTTTGATTTACAAGCCTCCCAGAAAAATTAACACTGATAGTAAAAAACGTACCAAAATTTGTTGTGTGGTTTAGAAGAAGTAAGCGGACATACAGACAGACGCTGACAGGGACTTTGTTTCATACTCTACATACCGATACTTCGGGGAAAAGAAGCAAAAAAAAAAATTACTCTTAATTTTTTTTATTCTACTTTTACGGCTAAGCGTTATTGACCACAGTAACAATACGTCTAACTTATAAAAAAGGTAATATGGAGTTATAAAATAGAAGTGAAAAATAAAAAGGTAGTGAAAAGTTTTTTACTTATTATTTTAAATAGGTATATAGTTCGATAGAGTTCATGAAATTCTTAACAAAATTTTCGTCAAAATTGCTTCTACGCCTTTTCTTCAAACTGCTAGGGCTTGTTTTATCTTCACAACATTCACACTACGTATTGTCTCTTCTCCATTTGTTTGATTATTATTTGATAACTATAATCCATACACATAATCTCAAATAGTATAAAACAAATTCTTAGTTCGCGTCTGTCTGTTTTTCCGCTTAGGTTCTAGTAGGTAAGTACTTCTAAACTACGCAATGGATTTTGATATTGTTTTCATTCCCATCTAGAGTTTTTTTCCGGGAGGTTTGTACATAAAATACATCCTATTAAACTTTTGTATACCTACCTATTTAGAAACTCAATGTGCTATAATTTATAATATTATTAATTGTGTGTGCTAAGCCGGGGCGAGTCGCTAGTAGATACATAACGTACGAGGCGAATCAGCGTTTAGCGGCGACAACGCTACGAGAGCAACGCGTAGCGCCATCTCGTAAAGAGACGATGCACTATTTAAACCGCTGAATTATTATTTACACCGACCGGTGGGACGTGTTAAATGCAACGACTGACAAACCCGGTTCGAGTCAATATTGACTCAAAATCCTATAATTTCGACCGCCATGCACACAATAGATTTATAAGATAAACACAGCGTAAAATGTCTGTAAATAGGATTGACAACATTTTAATATATGGTCTTGTGTTTACTTTGGGTTGGTTCACTTCTCTGTTATGCCTACATGCGTTAATGCTGTACCGTGAAATCATTGTTTTTTGTAGACGCTCTGCAGATTAAATATGAATAAAAGGACAAAGCTGTGTGAACATATTGTATTTTTTTCACTGGAGTTGACTTTGCTAAGCCTGTGGGATTTTAGCATTGCGATGTGCCGCGCTTCGTAAAATATTCCGGCTTTATATTTAAGAACGAAAAATGTTGTCAGTTGTGTTATGATACTTACAACTTTTCAAAAACATGCATACCTACATAGCTATTGTGACTAATTATCGAAAGTTTGAAATTAGTGAACGTGATACTCAAAGTTTTATGTATCGCTTCAATGGGCATGGGCAAGCGTTGTCTCTACCAGCTGAGCGTCTCGTTCGTCTTATTACTTTGAATTAAAAAAATTACAGCAAACTTCTACAAAGATTTCAGAGAAACAGCCGACGGTTGATAAGAAAGAGGAGGGAAGCGGTGTCATCTGCTTGGAATGTAATTAAAATACAAAAAAAAAGTATTTACAACTCAATTGGTCTTCATCAAATCCAATCGAAATCAACATGTACATAAATTATATGTGACTATCCTTCATAACTAAATTATTGAATCGATTAGGTATTTGATGTGACAAGAGGTATAATTATATACCATATAAAAGGCAACGGTATGATTATGCATGCAGATGTTTTTGCTTTAATATTAAAATATGTCACAAACATAAAGGAAAGGATGTGGGCAAATGAATCGGCACTGAAGAGGCTTAAACCCAATCTCGTTATTGAAAAAGGGTACACCTGAGTAAACTCGGTCATCTCCGTCAAAGAGCGGATTTTAACAGTTTATGTTTACACATTACCCTATTGACAAACAAAGTTTAAAGCAGGTAATCCTTCACAACTATAGAATATAATTGGTATCCGAGACCCGACGGATGTTTGGAGCTCGCGTCACTTTCGGACATCATGGCAAGCATAATAAGAAAGCATTTGAGCACAAATGAATTCACATCTGGGGTACCTACCCACCTCTAATTAGAATGGTAAGAAAAAAATATAAAAGGCACATCAACGCGGATCTATTACCTACGCCAACATTCGCAATAATTATTTAAATGCTATCTTAGAATCAGGTTCAGCGAGAAGTGAAATATGTGCAAGTAACCAAAGTGCAATAGTTTCATTTGCGCTACAACAACTACTGGACCGATTTCAAAAATTCTTTCACCGTTAGGAAGCTACGCTATCCCCGGGTAATATAGGATACTTCTTATCTCTGTATTCCCACGGGAACGGGAATTACGCGGGTGAAACCGCGAGGCGTCCGCTAGTATGGGATAAACTCGTAACGCCTGAAAGTAACAAAGTAGCAAATTGTATTTGATAGCAATACTATGACTAGTGCCTGTATAAACGACTAGCTAACGGGTAAATGCAATTTTAGCATTGCAATAGCACCGTGCTTATAGTTTGCTGATGGGCACGAGAGTTAAAATGGGATCAACTTACAATCAAAAATTTAAGTGTACGAACCACAAAGACCTGGCGGTCTGTGTCCCGCGGACCGCGGTTAGGTATATCTGCTCTAGACAATGTCTTCGAAAGAAGTTTAGCTTTGATTTCCAAGAGACTCCCAAATTGGATTTCGCCAGAATCGTCAGCGCCCAATATTCCCAGTTCCTTAGACAAAATTCCCTGAAACCGCAATTAATGGAAACTTTTTCGCTGTGAATGCACTTTGGTTGGACCATGGAAGGTTTAAAGATTTTGGAACCCTTATTGGCTAGCTGGAACGCGCTCTTGATTCTAGACACTGTCGATTAATAGTACGTTATTGATGTGTAGAATGAATAATGTAGGTGACAGCACTGACCCTTGCGAAACCCCAACATTAATTAGAATAAACGCTATCTACAACTGCTTTTACACGCTTATTGCTCTCATGTTCGCTTATACTTACATAAAATCGCGATTTTAATGTTCATGTGATTTCTGTCATCCTCTTATCACTGCTGTTAAATGGTTTACTAAACCTTATCGAAACTAACTATAGTAGCTTTCCAATATTTTTTTATTCAGTTATTGATTTACAATATTAAAAATGTTAAGCATGGTTTTTGTCGATTTGCTTCTGATAATAATTTTTGGAGCATTGTGACCATTACTGTGTAGATGAGCATTGTTGATTTCAAGTCTATCAAAACCAGTCCTACTGATTATTTACCACGCCTGACGAAATAAAATAACTGGGAACAATGATTCATGTCGCTATGTTTGTAAACGTCTGTTGAAGTACAATGCGTAGCAGAGGCGAAGGGGTGATATTAACTCAAAATCAATGCTAGCACCATTGTATGCACACCACGTTCTGCCTTAGGAGGGGAACTTTATGTCTTTTGCTTATACTAATAACACCACCCCAAAGGGTGGCTCCTTTCGAACAGGGACCATCAAAACTTTGTATGTCCCACTCGTGTAGGCTACGTTGCGAACACCACATAATACAATATTGCGAGCATTTGAATTACAGAAACTTGGCTAAATATATTTATTCACTAAATTAATTTTGGTATTTACAAATCTATACAAATAAATATCCTAAAACGCCGTCCAGTTCCAAACTAAATAAAGCTTGTACTATGGAACCAGATACCTGATAGAATATATACTATAAGTATATACCTAATAAATTTATACTTGTTTTTTGTAAAAACATAGGTACTACTATAGGTACCTACTTATTATACACAGAACACATAATCACAGTAGTATAACATTTATGCTCGTCGCACAAATGTTAGTCTTAAATGGGAATCGAACCCCCAACATACATTATTGCTCTTTTTTTCTTTTTTTTTATACGGATAAGTCTGCGTTTGACCACTAACTCGCCTGATGGTAGGCGACGATGTCATCGAAGATGAAGCACGCAGACCTAGAAGAAACCTATTCACTCTAACCTTGAAAAGATCCAGATTATATCGATCAGGAAACAAGGAAGCCGGTAGCTTGTTCCATTCCTTAGTCGTACGGATGAGAAACGTAGAGTCAAAACGTTTACTTTAAGCAGATATAAAAAGCTTATATAAAATGAGCTAACTGGGCACTCAGCATATATAGGATATAGACGTATAATGGAAAAAATTGATACAAAGAATTCCGATTTTATTTTGTATACCGGCGGTATGCTATTAATATTTTGAAAGACAACTTACAAGAGACAACACTTATAGACTGACCGACTGACCAGCGCGGCCGTAGGTAACTGAGATCTATATAAATAATTTATGATAAAAACTACTTAGAAAAAACATACCTGCCAGTCACAGCCTAACCTAGAGCTTTTTGTACACTAGGCAAAAATGTGGTTGGATTTTAGGGCAAGTAGAGACAGGGTTTTGGCGGGAACGCGGAAAGAGATGTGTCACCCCCATTGATTTTTTTTCCAAAACCAGTGTTTTTTTCGAGTATGTATAAAAATAGTGGTGTTTTATTCATAAAGTAGAGAATTACAAGCGCGAGTGTGGAAAAGTGATATAATGTGCTAAACACGACTTTTCGTGTTCCTTCCAAAACTCCTTCAAAACTTATAGTAAAATCGCCACTAGGTACTTTACTAAAGCATGACTGGATTTGACTGACACGACCTGAACTTGAACAAGACTGGACTTTGACTACGTTTCAACATAACATGAAACTTGATAATATCAAAACACATAATATACCTAATATACATTATATAGCCCTCATCAACTAGCACTGAAAAAATATGGGTGGCGTTATTCTGCCTTGGAGTGTTTAAAATTCCGCTAGATTTATAAAGTTGCAAAAATTTACTGAACCTACCTATGTCATAAAACACCAAGATAATATGTATGATATATCAATCGAAAACTTCTTAAAAACATCTTAAATGTAAGTCTGCCAGTACTATACCTCGAGTATGTTATTTTCAATTTTATTCTTAGAATTTCTCTTTTTTTTTACTTCAAAGTTGGAACTTACTGAAAAGACTAAGTTACTAAAGTAACCCTATAAACAACAAAAACGGGTACAACTGAGATAACTAAAGTAAATAATTATTATTTTATATATATATTTTTTTTTTTTTATAGCTGACAGGCTAGGTTTTTGGCCACAGCTCACCTGATGTTAAGTGACGGTGTGGTCGAAGATGGTAAAGCACACCTAGCCTGGAATGGAATATATTTTCAATATCATAGAACTTTAGTAAAAAAATCTATATGTCCAACTAAAGTTGAAATATCATGAAGAAAGAAATAATTTTGTCACCAACGTGAACGTGCAAAATCTTAATAGAGCCAAAAGGATGAAAGCGGAGACAACATCCTACCTTATCAAGCATCAAATAAGACATTACATTCAAAAGCACTTATATAGTATTGCAAGAATAATTAAGGTTTTCTCTATTTATTTAAGAGCTTTCGGAAGTAAGCTAAATTTTGAGGCTGGAAAAGAGATATTTTTAGTGAAAATCTCGAATGCACCGTAATTGAATCTTTAATCGACTAAACCTTCGCCAGCATTTCAACCGTATAAAATGAGAACAAAATTAGTAAAATCAGAACTTCGAAAGCTGCACGATGAGACAACCACCCCAATAATGCACTATGCGATAAGTGCTCTCATAATATATGTACCTAACGTCTCTACTAGGTAGAGTTGTCGACGTCACGATCTCAGTCTATAAATAGCATTAAGTAAGTAGGTATATATTAGGGAGGTAGGTATTATATTTTATAGTACCTAATTAATTGCTTTCTTGTTATTTTAGTGTTTATTATTCTTATTTTTTTTTCATTTAACTACATAGGTATATACTGTGCATGCGAGCGCGCGCAAATTACAAGGAGGCATGTCATGATCAGAGCCACTGAGAGACCGGCCTTGCCGAGTTTGGGACCCTCTATACCGTAATTTAATATTTTGTTTAGTCCTTAATGCAATTCTTTTTTTGCAAAATTTTTTCAACATTTTCTTTTATGTCGACATCTACTTACACTAGTTATAAAGAGGAAAGATTTGATTGTTTGTTTGTTTGTAATGAATAGGCTCCGAAACTACTGGACCGATCTGAATAATTCTTTCATCATAAGAATGCTACATCATCACTGAGTGATATAGACTATATTTATATTGTTAATCGAGTTTTGTTTTCCCGTGCGAAGCCGTGTACTAGTGTGAAGCTAGTGTGAAATAAAGTTATTTATTACTAGCGGCTTGTCCCGGCTTCGCACGGGTGGAAATTTACTTTTTAATTAAATCCTAGTAACAGGTAAATATAGCCTAGAGAATGTAATACATATTCTAATGGTGAAAGAATTTTTCAAATCGGTCCAGTTGTTTTTTAGTGTATTCGTTACGAACATACAAAAAATCAAAAATACAAATCTTTTCTCTTTACAATATTTAGTGTAGATGTAGTTTACCTGTGTTGATAAACGCAAGTCCTATAAGCAACTAGGTAATCCTACACGTTATCCCGTTGGAAGCAAATCGTTTCCGTTCCATGTAAATATGGCGCGGAACAAACTCAGAACAATCCCGATTTCGTAGACAGAATAAGTAGTAGAAGTGTAGCGGCACGATTCAGCACTCGGTAACACATGTCGGGCGCGAAGCGAAGAGCAACGTCGCGACGCTGGGCGGACACGTGTAGTACCTACAGCCTCCTCCTCTGTCACCACAGGGATGTAGCAGCCGAACCAGTCATCTCTCAGACTCGCCGCGCGCCGCCTTTCAAACTATGCGCATTAAACATGAGGAAACGAGTCCTCCGACTTACGCCCGCCTTGGGCCACCTTTTTGAAGTAATATAACCAGTTGGATTATTTTGTCATTTCTTTTCAAATGAATTGATTCTGGTAGTAATACCTACATATGAAAAATATACAAAAATGAATTGCTGGTAGGTATTCCTTTCATCTGTGTGTATATTATAATTTATGTTTGTGTGTGTTTTTTTTCCTGAAGATTTTTATCCATTTTTGTTGTTTCTGCATGTGTGTATGTTGTATAATTGTATATTAATAGTTTATGTCACTACTAAAGTGGTGTCTATGATCTTCTATCTATGTATCTATATCTACTATTATAAAGAGGAATGTTTGGGATTGCTTGTTTGTATTTTGTAGCGATGATAGCTCAGTGGTTAGCGCGGTAGATTCGCATGCCGAAGGGCGTGGGTTCAAACCCCGACAATGAGCTTGAGCTGCCGGTGAAGGAAAACATCGTGAGGAAACCATAGCATGGTGGTAGGGTACTTTCTAGTACTCGGCTGGCTAGCTACCACCCTCAAGTTGAAAATCTGCCGCCAAGCATCTAACGGTGTGTTCCGGCAGCCTCACTTGAGAGCCAGTTCCATTCCAGGCTAGGTGTGCTTTACCATCTTCGACCACATCTTCACTTAACATCAGGTGAGCTGTGGTCAAACACCTAGCTTGTCAATCATTAAAAAAAAAAAAAAAAAATAGGCTCCGAAACTACTGGACTGATTTCAAAAATTATTTTACCGTTGGGAAGCTACACTATCCCCGGGTGACATAGGCTACTTTTTATCCCTGTGTTCCCACGGGAACGGGAACTACGCGGGTAAATACCGCGAGGCGTCTGGTAGTTGTACCTTTATAAAATGTGTTGATGGGTTCTTAAAAAAAAATGTGTGTATATAGATACATTGTAAGACGGATAAACTCAAAGCCTGAAAAAAAATCTGTTCCAATGGAAACATTCATAAATAAGGAAAAAATATATTGATTAATAGACTTGAAAATGTACACTATGTTACCACGTTTTAATTAAATTTCTAACATCACTGGATATAACACCGTATCCCAATGGGCCTGCTTTCGTTAAGCAGACAATAATTAAATTAAATTGCGATTAGGTATAAGACCAATTTTGGTGATTGTTGAAACCTATAAAAAGCGTTAATTTTGTAATGGACATTAATGAAAAAAATACCAACATTATTAGAAGTTCTAAAGCTGTCAACTAAAGCCATCGACACTAAGCAGCACATTTTTTTTTTTAACAAAAAACTACAACCTTCATAAAACCTGATGAACCTGATTGATATTACTAAGTGATGCTATAAAATTTATAACCTAATAAAAAATTGATACCACATAAAACATTTTTTGCTATTACACTTACATTGACCGTGACGTTTATCAACGTATGGGAGAATTTTTTCAACTAAAACCGCAGAACAGATAATAATACTACCTACATCGCTAATTTTGCCCTACAATCCCAGTTTCTTTCGATCAAGCTCCGAGATCATTCATGATGGATGTTTACAAGTTGGCATGGATCCCCCGCGCGAGTCGAACTCGCTCTAGTTCGGTTTTTGTTTTTACAAAGATATATTTTTTTATACAATGCAAAAATATGCATTGTATAGATTCAAACGAAGATAACGTTAGAGTCGTTAAATTAATTATTGACCGTGGCGAATGGGGAACGTTGTCAACAATAACATGTACCTAGTTACATGTGGGGTAGCTTTTAATATTTTACAGTCTGTTTCCAATTGCTGCCAACGCAATACTTGCTCCATTTAAAACATGTCACACTCGTTATTTTTTAATATTACAGCTTCTTTTAATTCCTAAAGGGTTGCCGAGATAAAAAAATAGCTGTGAAAAAAAAATCAAAACTAAATCCAAATCTTTTTTTTTATAGACAGACCATATGTTTCACATAACGCTTGTCCTGGGTGGAAATCGAACCCACGCCCTTCAGCTCTTGGAACAGATATGTCAAATGTGTATTACCTAGACTTAATTGTGTCCAAAATACCCTGTGATGAACATACATAGAAAACTGTAATATGATAATGATTGTATTATCGCTTACAACGGAATAACTAATCGCCGACCTTAGCTTGAAATAAATGAAAATTTAATGCAGCAATAGGTATATCTGACACGCCGTCGCACCACTTTAGTGTGTACTTTCGCCTTTAATGTCGCATGATTAAACATGAACCGAGGACTTTATCAAATTTTGGCACGCGTTTGTTCACCGGGATGGGGAGATACATGTTTACCGACCTCGCATGCATCGCCCGCTTCTAGATAGAGCTGTCAATACGTCGACTAACTACGATCTAAAATGATTGCTCGATAAACAACGAGCTATTTTTAGAGATGCTCCTTATTATGGTTTTCTCTATTATTTTTTTTAAGTAAAAGTAAGTATTGAATCAAACGACACGCTCTTCTGAGTCTATCACCAGGCTGTATCTCATGAACCGTGATAGTTACACATTTAACAGCCCTGTTGATTCATTGGTAGAATGTCTCCTTTAAGAGCTGAAGGGCGTGGGTTCGATTCCCACACAGGACAAACTTTGGGGTTAGATGGTGCTGTGTGTAATGTCCTACGATATTTATTTTTATTTATTTATTTTCACAGATTATGTATTTCTTTTGCCGTCATAACAAAAAAATACTAAAAAACAGAATGAAATAAATATTTAAGGGACTCCCATGCAACAAACGTGATTTTTTGCCGTTTTTATAGATAATGGTACAAAGCCCTTCGTGCGCGAGTGCGACTCGCACCTGGCTGGTTTTTATTTGCACAGCGAGGTTGTGGAACTCTCTGCTGGAGTCTGTGTTCCCTGTTAGGCACAATAGGAGTGTCTTTAAATCTAGCGTAAATAGATTTCTTCTAAGTGAGGGTGCTCCATCTTAGACCACATTAATGCTTAACATGAGGCACAGTGTGGTCAAACGCGAACCTATTCGGAATTTAAAAAATGTTAAATAAAAAAATTAAAAGTATCAACAATGTTACTATAATATTAAAATAAACCTCTTTAGTGGCTCTTTACAAACTGGGAAATATAAAAAAAAGTTAATTGTACTTTTTGGCTCTTCCGTCTTAACAGGTCCTAGAGCGAAGCCTACCTGAACAATCAAAATTAAATCGAATGTTAATATTATGCAAAGCAAATACCTACATGAAATAAAATCTTGCATCTTATTTTAAAAGATAAACTCTATTGTTCATACGCTTAGGACTAAAAACAGATCTCTGAAGCTAAAGGGAAATATGAAAAGGGGGCGGGACTGGTGTCACTGCAATATGCGCAAAAACAAACCTTATTCGCGGCAGTGGCGGCAGTAATAGTTGCATTCAGTCGAGATTTGAACGTTGGCTGCATACTTTGTGAAAAAGGCATATTATTCCTTAGTAATTTACAAACATAGAAGTAAAACTATGTTTACTAAGAAAACTATTGTTTTTATTTTATTTACTTGTGTTTGCGTATGCTTCCAATACGACACCAGGTTTCGTACTCAGCTCACGGAATTGGCAACCCTTTATGGGATTAAACGACGAAGTAGACGACTGAATACGATCAAGATAAAAAAACGAACAAGAAAATTAGTTCCGCCCGCGCCGACAAAGAACCACTTCAGGGCTAATGACGACGTTAGCACTGAACAGAATTATAATTTAACTAACGTGAGAGCTTTAGCAATCAATTTATTAATCGCCTTTCGTCTCTTTTAACCACGCGTTCTGCGAGTAAGTGCCAGCTCGTTGGTCAAAGATAGGTAGGTATAGTATAAACCGCGTCTCAAGCCTGGATGAGATTGGCACAGGACTGGAATGAGTGACGTACAATAAGAAAGACCTATCCTAAGCAGTGAGCGTTTCCGGACTGATAATGATGATGACCGCCTTGTATAAAGTAGATATTGCATTTTGAAAATTAGAACAATTTTAAAGACTTAGAAAGTTTAGATCTGGCAACGAAAATTACCAGATCTAAACTTTCTAAAAATGTCGTTGTCCTCATCTAATAGACTACAATGAAAATACAACAACATTTTTAAGGCATATAAGTAAATCTCTCAACTAAATCCTTCAAAATTGGTCTAAGTATACATTTTAAAATGTTTTGTTGTCTAAATAAACGAAGATACGTCACAAGTGATGTACCTAATATTAGTGAGTTAAAGCGTAGACTCTAAGGGCAAGTTGCGATGTGGGTTCGCCCTCTCAATCCGTCAGGCTGTCGTGCAAACGCCACTACACGGCATTGCACTTAACTTCCAGCCAACATACATGTGTCTACGGCTATGAGGGGCTAACTTGCTACTTGTTAATAGTTATGAAGGGGCAGCGAAGAGTGGTCTTCCCAAACTGACATCCAATTATGAACCCTGCAATAACGGATGACAGATACCCACCTCAGCTTTGTTTGGTGTTGTGATCACATAGAGACTGTAACTTGTTAGTGACTTATTTATATTCCTTTGTTTCACATTTGAAACACCAAAACTATCACATTCTACGAAGCTTTTTTTGATAAAGCATGCAAAGTAAAATTTACGTCAAACGTAAGAAGATCTAACGTGCTGTAACGTGCAGGGGCGTCCCCTGCGTTGAATGTCCGTAACATATATTTTGAAAAATTAAAATCCAATCAAAATATCACATTGAAGCGATAGAGTAGATTAATTTCTGAGTAGGTAAATATTAATTTATGAGTAAATATAATTACGTATTTCATAATTACAGTCTGCCCATGAAGATAGTGCATGCAATACGCAATATGGGGAGTTCTATTTACATATTAATCATGGTAAATATCCTGTGAACAAAAATATAACTTTATATGAAACTGGAACAACCGTGATAATTCACTTCAGAAAGTATCTGTTTTTTCCTGCAGAAATTTTAACAAGTAGGTACCTAATCAAGCCATCAAAAGTCTAAATATTCGCACAATTTAGCGTGAAAATGAAAAAACGTTGTTCGTATTGCGTGACACTCTAGTAGGTACGTACCTACCGAAGTCAACGGTAGCGTTTCAGAATGAAGTCATGACAAGACAAAGATGTTGCTAATAACTACTTTCAAAGATTTGTGAATATTACATGTTATTTCTTATGTCTTTGTATCGCATAATAAAATCACAGATTTTTGGATCGCGGAAAGTTTTTAAGTGGCCCGTGGTGAACTCATTTATTGGGACCCTACCTAATTAACAAGAAGCTCAACCAATATTATAGTTGAGATACCTATATCAGAAATGTATTGTTTAAACAATGGTCTACGTAGGCTCCTTCGGCCAGTTACCCGTGGCATTTTGCCCATTCTGCCATCCTATTGTTACGGCACTGCAGAAGAAAACAGGAAAATGCTGCAATAACGGATCTTGGTCCCGAAATGGCTATCAAGAAAAGTTTTGACCGCTACCCTGGTCCACAGCGATTTATCGACAACATTATTGAACCATTGACATTTTGTTTCAATAGAAGAGTAGCTTCAAACAAATAAGGTTTTACCTTACACTTTACCTAGTGCATATGCAAGTGTTATGGTGTAAATAATATTTTAAATGCTAATGGAAGCTGTTATTATTATTATCTACCTACCTACTGACATCGTATCATAATAGTAGGTATTAGATATGCTCCTTTTTTCTACTTACCATAAGTAGAGAAAAGTAAGTACCTACCTAAATACAAATATTTTATTGATAACACCAAAAGAAGAACATTTCCCATTCAGATTCTAAATTAGCATTAAAAATGTCAATACAACGAAAATGTCAAAAATATGTCAGTAAAAAATTATACCAAATATGAAATACGGCCATTTATCATAAACAAACTCCAAGCCAATACAGTGATGTTTTATATCTTTCAATCATTATACTCGCGTACCTACAGATTTCAACTTTTCAGTCGAGCGTTTGTTGTGCTCGCTTGCGGTGACACTAACAGGCGAGTTTTATCGCTGTGAGAAAAGTTTTTAAAGTACGCAAAAACTAAGTATTATTATATACCTACCTATCTTACCTATAGCAAATAATGTGCCTACCTAAATATTGTAACTATGCACTATATAACATAGATGTTAAGAGGTTGTTTAGATTAGTTAGTCTCCCAATGTGAACTAAGTACTAACTTACCTATTACTTATTTAAAATCCTAAATACTTATTATAATATGTATCACTTGATTAGAAGCAAAATATTAAATTAATTTACAAAGGCATATAAAAACTAAACCCTAAAGCTAAAACAGAAGCAGAGGCTAAACGAAGTCAAGAAAAGTCTAGCTGATTCAGACGCTGAAGAGGATATCTATAGTAAGTACTTACCTACAGTTCGACACAGTGAGCTTGATGCCGCTCCTGGTTCAGAGAATGCAGTGTATGTTCTGTAATGATACAATAAGATAGTTAGGTATAGGTAAATGCCTCATGTGCTGACCTTTAATCGCTGCAGCGGTTGCTGCAGCGAAATTTTTTGCAAATTGGAGAAAGTGGTTACTTTCTCCAATTTGGAAAATGCAGCAGTGGTTTTTAATATCTTTGGTTTTTAAGGAGGTCGCTTATCACGCTGCCGCCAATGATTAGGCCAATTAGGGGGGCTTGTAGCACTGCATTATCGTATACCTAGTCCTACCCCTGTGTCGGGAAACCGACATTTCTTTTCATACATGTAATTGTTTCTTTTAATAGCGTTGCTCGGTTTTTCACATTGCAGCATCGCCATTTAAAATAAATATCGTAGGACTATACACACAGCGCCATCTGGCCCCAAACTAAGCAGAGCTTGTGTGATGGAAGTCAGATAACTGATAGGATACATAAATACTGTTTTTTTTGTATATACATACTTATAATACATACAGAACACCCAGACACAGAACAAACATTTGTTTATTCACAAAATGTTTGCCCTGAGTGGAAATCGAACCCACGCTCTACAACTCTCAAGGCAGATATACTACCAACGAGCCAACGAGGCTGTCAATCTCAATTCAATTCAAGTCAATTTCGTGGCGTGACTTAATTATAGGATATATCATGTGGTAGTAGGTAGGTATAATCGCATTAGGTTTTGTGTCGCGGGGTACTATGAGATGAGACCTTTATGTTGATTTTAAAATAATAGGTACCTACGAGTAGATACGAGTCCGTTTTTTTTTTTTTTTTTAATACGGATGTGTCCGCGTTTGACCACCAACTCGCCTGATGGTAAGCGACGATGTGGTCGAAAATGAAGCACGCAGACCTAGAAGATACCTATTCACTCTGACCTTGAAAAGATCTAGATTAGTTTGCTCGTCACCCATTCCGCAAACTAATTAAATAGGTAATTCGCCAGAGAACTAAAGTTATAAACATAACGTAGCGTGTGAGCAAGCTGAAGTGGCAAGGGGCTGGACACATCTGCCGCAAAACCGATAACCAATGGGGTAGCAGTGTTCTGAAGACTGAATTGGCGTAAGTAGGAAGGAAACGCAACGTTGGACACCCTGAGCCTCAATTGGAGTGACGATATAGGTAGTTACCTACGTATGACAGCTGGCGGTTGATAGAAGCGAAAAGTAGATCGGTCGATCGATCAATCTTCTAAAAGTTGCTGTGCCCGACAGGGTCCATATTTGACTGTGTAGGTACCGTATACAACTTTGTATTTAATAGATCTTGTACTGTATGGAAGCAATAAAATCGTGAATTTTGGGCTGAAGTTGCCTTTTTGTCACGGCTGAGGTTTCATATTAGGTATAGGTGGAACTAGAATAAAATCAGAAAGGTATTGTGAACAGTCTACGTGCATAGTTTTACAAGAAGTTTGTCTTCTAGCTTTTATCGTTTTTTGAAGAAGAATAATTTACGAACGTACTTGCTATAACATTAGATAGGTATTACTAAAGTGTTGCAAAATTACAAAACCGACGACGTTGCAAGTTTTACTTGACAATATATAGAGAACCGCCATTCTGACAAAAAAAATTGAAATCGGCCTATGAAATGAAGAATTATTGCTAAGTAAACAATTTGGCTTTCATCTCACTGAAGTCCCCCGAGAACTTTGCCAACTCACGGATTAAAAAATTTCGAAGATAGGTAGGTATGTACTATAATCATGTAAGTTTTATTTAAACCCTTTCTGTAATTTCGGCGTGATACTCTTTAAGTAGCAGACAGACAAAAATTAACTAAATTACATTTCGTTTCAGTATCGCTAACAGACTGCCCTGCAATAAAGAATCATACAAAATATCTCCAGAACTTGACCTCCGCCGTTTTTTTTATATATATTATGTTTATATAGAAAGTAAAGGAAAGTAACCTTTACTTTTTTGCTTTGAAGTATTTAGCTATTACTTATACAAGTTAAGATCTTGGCTGCTAGAAACCTTGTTTTATGACATTGACGAGTATTTCAAACTTAAAGATTATTGAATTACTAGTAAGTAATTATGATTTTTTGTCATGTCATTTTAATATATTGACAATATTGTTTTGGTATTGACATATTTTTATATTGACATATTTTATATTGACAGTATTTTTATATTGACAATATTTTTTATATTGACATGTTTGGATATTGACATACCTTATTTTGACATGTAATCAGTGTTTTAAAACCCATTTAATGACATCTTTAAAATTTTGAAGTGACTTGTAACATTGGTGTTATCAATAAAGTATTTGTATTTGTATAAGTTTCGCTAAAACTACAAAATATAAATTAATTCTGATTTAGCAGCAATAAAACAACGGAGTATTTTTTTTAAATATTTTTTTCATTTTATCTACTTAATACAATATATACATTTCAATATAATTATTGTTCGATGTTGAATGATGACATATATTTATAATGTTTATTGAGAAATTGTAGGTATTATCGTTTGCAGTTCGAGCTAAAAAAAAATTAACAACAAAATATCACATGGCATCACGTTTATCATACTTCACCTAACCTAAGCTGTAACAAGCATACCCTTGCAATTTACAAGTAAACTAGAAAACGTCTTTTAAATTCCAATCCTTGGTGAAAATCACCAAAATGTCAAATTCGCAATGTTGATCACGAAAACGGATATCGGTAAAAGAGGCGTATATCCTAAACGCGTACTGTGAACTTTTAACTTTCGAGCCAACTGCGATGCAATCAAGTTTAGGTGTCAAAATTGACTCGCTTCTTTTTCACTGTGATCTGAAAATAAGATCGCATTTAAATTGCTAGCACACCTCTACCGGTGGACTAAGAAAAACTCAAACACTGTCTTCTCGAGCAATACAACTACAAATAATTGTGTTACTGTAAGATATATATAGACATAATTAACATATTTTATGACAAGCAATTTAATATAGGTAGAGCTCATTTATAACGCAAATAAGAGTTCACAGTACGAGCTCTGTTCTGGATGAGAAAAATAAAGAGAGACATGAAGAATTTAGGACTACACCCAAACATGGTTCAGAATGAAAACTAGAAATGACCCGACACTAAAAAAACAAGGAAAAATATCTAATACATTCCATTACCTTCAAAATAATTTACTTGCATCACCCTAACGGAAAATACATTTACAAATGTATCCTGCGCTTTTATCAATAAATAAATAACTAAATAAATATCGTAGGACTATACACACAGCGCCATCTGGCCCCAAACTAAGCAGAGCTTGTGTGATGGAAGTCAGATAACTGATAGAATACATACATACTTTTTTTTTGTAAATACATACAGAACACCCAGACACCGAACAAACATTTGTTTATTCACAAAATGTTTGCCCTGAGTGGGAATCGAACCCACGTCCTACAGCTCTCAAGGCAGATATACTACCAATGAGCCAACGGGGCTGTCAACTAAAAGTATATGAATAGTAACTCTCTGTGATGATAACATATGTTTGTAGGAATGGTATTTACTTTTTACCCTCTGCCTTAAATTATATAAAATTTAGCACTAAATATTGCCACGACTTAAGCTTACAAATACCATAATAGTTTTAAAGAAACAATATCCTGGTTAATTCAAAACTTGGTTATGCCGACTAGCTAAACACACAAAATATGTTTGTATGTATAATTGTATATGTATTGTACTGTAATGAGTATTTTAAATATACATGTGTGCGTGTTTTTTTTAAATAGTATTTTGTTCTTTTTTTGTGTTTTTGCTGTTTTTTTAATGTATTTGATGTTACCCACTATATAATTATGGGTACCCAATTATGCGCCCATCTATTACAATCTTATGATATTATTTTGTTCATACGCTTAGTTCTGAGCGTCCCAGCCCAGAGATCTATCAACAGCCATTTTCCATTGCTTGTATCTCATGTCCCTTTCGTCATCGCTAATGCGGGGGAAGTATGTGATTCCATCACTCATCGGTATTGGAGATATCTGTTTACTTTCTACGCCCCAATAGGCGGCCAAAGCGGCACCTAAGGCTGTACTCTCCGTGAATCCCGCTTTGATTACATCTATGCCTATTAAATCGGCCTGCATTTGCATGACTAAAGCGTTAGAAGTCATCCCGCCGTCGACCTGAAAACAATAAATAAGTATATCGTAGGGCATTACACACAGCGCCATCTGACCCCAAACTAAGCAAAGCTTGTGCTATGGAAGTCAAATAACTGATAGAATAGTTTTTTTTTTAACATATTTATAATCTGTGGCGGATACATATGGGGGCCACGCCACGCCAGCCCGCACGCTATTTCTTTCGTCAGTCGACTCTGAGTTGTATCTATATATAATGAAGCAGCATCCCCCCCCCCCATCCCACACCCCTCCTCCCCCTTTAGTTTATTCTGTATCCGCAACTACTTTTAATACAAACAGTACACACAACAAGACACAGAACAAGCATTTGTTTATATCACAAAATACTCGTCCTGGGTGGGAATCGAACCCACGCCCACAGTGAGCCAACAGCTATCAATAAATTTCATGTCACTATGTTACGAAAACGCGTTTTTTAATGAGCGAGAGGCTAGATCTCAACTGATGTTAAGTAATGGTGTGGTCGAAAATATAAAGCATACATAGCCTGGGAACTGGCTCTCAAATGAGGCTTGACTGCAGATGTTCAACTTGAGGGTGGTAGCCAGCCATCCGAGTACTAGAAAGTACCCTACCACTACGCTATGGTTAGTGTTTGGGGCAAGTCAAACCATTAAAAAAAGCATTTAAAATCACCTTAAGCAACTGCAAAGGTATTCCGCAATCCTCGTTCATTGCGTCCAGGATGTCTCTAACCTGATAACATACGGCCTCCAAAGCTGCTTTCACAATGTGATTTGATTGGGTGTCTTCCGTTATCCCACATATTACACTGGCAAAGATCATGACAAAACATATAAATAGACTTCAGAGCTGTTCAATTATTTATTAATAAATGATTACAGTCAAGTGGAGTAACCTTGAAAACTTTTCTCAGATTTTTACCGGCATAAAAAATATCGTTATTGTGCTTTGTAAGGAGTGTTCTTTTGTTCTCTAAATTCAAATTAAATAGCATAAAACAATGAAAAGTTGAAAAAGTTGACGGTCGCTCAAAGTTACAAAGGGTAACTTTGAACCAAGTTATTTCAAACAAATCCTTTGTTACAAATAAGAACAAGTAAATTGGCATCCTATGTTGTTTTGGTTGTTTTGTAACTTTATCACTTAAGTGTTAAAAAAAAATATGAATCTCAAAATAAGTTTTATTCAAAGTTACCAGACTTGATTGTAAACAAAATTACAACATATTTTGGTGTGAACAAAGAGTTATCTATCTAGTGTACACGAAGGATTCTCAAGACGTGTTGATGTGGAATGCAAGGGACAAAAAAAAATTGCCAATGGCAGTTGCTTACCCTCTAGCATCCTGCCTCCAATATGGAGCATATAATCCACTGAAAGCTGGAACAAACACTACGCTCCCATTATCTGTCGCCCTCTCGGCCATAGCTTGCGAATCCTTAGCGCTGTCTATAAGACCAATGTTGTCTCTTAGCCAACCAAGCGCTGCACCCGCCACGGCTACCTAAAACATGTATTTATTTGTACATTTCGATAGACAGTGCCTATATTTTGTTTTAAAAAGGATATTGGAGAATATGGGTTGTTGGAAGACAGAAAGCGAGGGCCTGATAGATGAGACATGACCGCAGATTAAAGGACAAGACAGGTGACTCTCACTTCGACTCATCGTAATTCAAAATTAAATTAAATTAAATTGTATTTATTGAGATAAAAAAAATTGTCAAGCCATCAAAGATTGGTCATTACCATACAATGCAGCAAAGCTGCCAGTGTTATAGGTACCTTTGCACAGTCAAAGTACAGGTAATTTTCTTAGTGTTAGTTTTAGTAAAGAAATTGACATAACTTTAAAGTCTTTGTAAGTTATTTTTAATGTACAATGGATTTCAGTTATAAGAACTTTGTGTAGTAAAACAACGCCCAGGGCTGCTGCAGCTGCAGCTGCTTTGACGCTCATTACTTTGAGACATTCGATGGTAAGTCTCAAAAGCCCTGTAATTTCGCTAGCTGCAGTACCCTTCAAACCGGAACACAGTTATGTTTACACACTACTGCTTGGCGGCAGAATATCTGGTACTGCGGTAATACCTACCTAGACGACTTCCTGCTAAGGAAATCTACCACCAAATAAAAAACAAACCAAGTAAACATGTCTATGGGTTGGCAAAACATCACTAACGTTGCAAGTTATCAATGGGAAAACACCATTTGCCAATTTTTCTATAAAAAAAATACTTACCGAACCCTCTAAAGCGTAAACCGGTGGGTTGTCGCTGCCGAATTGATACGCCACTGTGGTCAGTAGCCCCCTACTGGAGTTGACACGCACGTCGCCCGTGTTGTAGAGAACAAAGCAACCCGTACCATATGTAGCTTTAGCCTGGCCTTTCTGAAGGCACATCTGGCCGACCAAAGCTGCTTGCTGGTCTCCAAGACACCCTGATATAGGGACACCTGCGAGAGGACCTTCTGGTATGTAACCATAAATCTGCAAATAAAACAGCACCATTTCACTAAAAAAAAATCATATCTTTTTACAGATCTAAACTTAAAATATAAATACATACATGTATATTGTACATACGTATATACATATCATTCGAAGACAAAAAAATGCGAGAACATCTAGCCCCAAACTAAGCACAGCTTGTACTATGGGTACCAGATAACTGATAGAATACTTAAATACTTTTTAAAATACATACTTATAATATAATACATACAGAATACCCAGACACAGAACAAACAATTATCGTCGCACAAATGTTTGTCCTGTTGGGAATCGAACCCACGCTCTACAGCTCATGAAGCATATATACTATCAAACGAGCTAACAGAGTAGTCATAACAAATATCAATATTACTTCATACCTCTGAACTAGATTTTATCTCAGGGAGAACAACTTTGGGTACTTCAAAAAATTTCAGTAGAAGCGGGTCCCAGGTCAAATTTTCAATATTCATAAGCATTGTTCGAGACGCATTTGTGACGTCTGTAACGTGCTTTCCGCCGTTCGGTCCGCCTGAAATGGAAAATAACATTACCAGGTTAAGAAGTCAACTGATTATTATTTTATTAGTCTTAACGAAAAACTACAGTAGACAAATTAAAATTTAATAAATTCAACGCATAACGTACCTACCTACTCAAAGAATAACGTTGGCAATGTAATTTAGTAATATTCTACAAGAGTAATTATTGTACTTTGTATAGGAAAAATGACAAACGACCTAGTGGTTACATCATAGCGATATCTGTTAAGAAGCTATGCGAATGCGAACCTTATTGCGCAGCGATATGTAATATTGTGGCGTGACTATTTTCTGATTGCCTAACAGGAATCGCTATAAGTAGATCACAGTAAGGAAGCTGTACTAATATCGCTGTGCAACTTAATATGTGTTACAACATAAACAACAACACACAAACACATATTTAAAACATGAGATGGTAAGCAAAAATACCATTTTCGACAACACCGTCACTTAACATCAGGAGAGCTGTAGTCAAACACAAAGCTTGTGTACCATAAAAAAAATAGTCTCAAAATATCTCAAGCCAAATTTGACATTGTTCCAACACTCGATTGAAATTAATTTTGTCCTTTGTAATTTCTAAAATTAAACAAAATGTATTGTATGTAGATCTTAAAATACCTACATTCTTCATAGATCGAAATTTCCTAATGACATGACCATTTTATCATTCAGTGTATCATAGGTATTAATTATATTAGTGTCAAGTTTATTATTCAAGCGATTAGATAACTTTATCATGACTCTAATCTTAACCAGACTAAAGTAAATAATCCAGTTTTAAAGTTACATTACAGCGAGTGTAAATTAACATACTAGATGATTAACATTAATATAAATATTATGTACAATATATCCTTCATAATGGAGAAATTCCAAACTTTTTTTGTTTAAATTTTCGTTTAGTTTAAAAATGAAACTACTGAACTGATTTTAATGAAATTATTACGGGAACTGAATCTACCCGAAAGTACATATTTTGCAATAGAAATTGAAATAGAGTTTTTTAAATCAGTTTATAAATTACCAAGTTCAGAGGTAAAATATTCAAAAAATACAACCAAATTGAGATCCACCGCCTTTTTTGAAGTTGGTTAAAACTGAAGTCACATTTCGCTTATTTCACTTTTAGCTCAGTTTTAAACTATAAGATGAAATTTCTATTTATTTCACCGTGAAGGTGCATCATGTTGCAGGGATGGGAACTTGTAGTGTCTAAAATTTTAGGTGCCCCTTAAAGTAAATATTAATGCTTGTCTAACTGCTCATCTCTTATCTGCCCATGTTTCTATACCTGCATAGCGAAATTTGATATGATCTCTTACCACCAATTACTTATTTATAGATGTATAGAGCATAGACATATTTTGCTGGAATCCCTCCCCTCCCACTTCAATTGCATTGTATCCAATTATGGTCAACTTATTTGTAAGGTTATAATATCTATCTTGCTATATCATGTGATATTTAGAAACATTTATTTCCCTTGTAGAACTTTATGTACATTAAGTTCTACATGTTTGAGTAAGGAAAGTTTGTTAAGAAAAGTAATATTTTTAGCCTGGATGACTAAAGAGCCAAATCCTCTGGGGTTTTATAATGAGTATCTATCTATATGCAGCTAGAACAGTAGTTAAGATTGGGATTTTTCTCAAGATCAACATATTTTGATATGGATTTTTTACTATTTCTTTGGAAGAAATTGCTTTAAGCGATATGGCCATAATTGTGCTGCACATAACTTATTACTACTGATTTAGTAGATATATATATTTACTAACTTCTGATAGCATTTCGTTAAAGATATGCATGTTTGTGTTTCATCGTATAATCTTGGAGATAACCTCTTCAGAAAAGGTTAATGTCCAAAGTTCAAGCAGGTAACATTTTTGTTTAACATTTTCATAGAACAGACTAAAAATAACTAACCTGTTAAATTCCAGATGATCCAGGTGTCGACAGTGCCAAAGCAACAGGTCCCTTGTTTCATTGCAAGCTTCACAGTGTCAACATTGTCACATAGCCATCTTAGCTTTGTTGCACTGAAGTAAGGTGACAAGGGCAGACCACACAATGGCTAAAAATAGACAGTGAACATTGTGCATGATTTTCAAATGTCCTAGAACTTAAATTCAAATTGGCAATACTTGACAAATATCTAAGGTAGCTTTAAAACTATTTAATATAAAGACACAAATTTTAAACTTATCCTCTGTTTGCATCACACACTGATTTATGATGAAATCTCAACTAGGTTTGAAACTAAAATTTGACTAGTAGGTAATATCTAGAGAATGGTATACTAATAAAAGATTAGAAAATTCCTGCTCTTTATTGCATGAGCAAGCAGCAACTAGTAAACAATACGTTCAAATAAACATTTTACATTTTTGTTACCTACCTGGGCATTTTCACTTTAAATGGTGCAGGTTTTAAAAACATCCTTTGAAAATGTATTAGTGTTTTAATACTTATAAACTATGAATAATAGTAAAGAATGATTTCATTTATGTGATTTTTATAAAAGTTCTGGGTAGAAATGTGTATTTTATCACATAAATTAATTTTTTCGAACTTAAGTCGTAAATATTTGTCTTGTTAGTAACAAAAATCAGATCGAGATAAAAAGAAAACCGCTGAAAATAAAATTTTAAAAATGCTGTTATTGAGTTTTCATGTACTAATTAATGAAATAGAATTTTAAGACTTGGGCATTATATATGTACTTTTAAATAAAATTCAACAATAAGGTCAGTTTAGTTACATATTGTCCAATGCAAATATTATTTTTCATATAACTTTATTAAGTATACACAAAACGATAAAATGAAAATGTAAATTTAATAAGGCTTTTTATTTTCTTTATTAATAAAATATTAAATAATCAATTAGCTTATAGAATTGAAATATTTTTAAAGAAACAACTCTTCAATATTTAGGGACCGTAACTGAATGGACATGTGGCGTGACGAGACAGAATCAATAAGAATGGTACTCACTGTGTGATAAAATAAAAAAAATAGTTTTCCTAATGAGACTTAGGTGTTCTCTGTAGGCATTTAATAAAAACACACATTAAATAGGTGTCGATATAATAAAACAATAAACAGTTAACACAAAATCTAATTATATTATTAAAAATATTGACACCCATGACAAAGTTCTGATGGTATTTAAGTAAGTCGACTGGCAAAGCCAGTTAATATTGTTGTCTACAAGCATAAAAATGTTTCTTCTTCAAGTTGACAAGTATCTGCAAAGTTAAGAAAAAAAAACATAAATATTTTATTTTTCAACTAATGTAATGTCATAATAATATTAAATCAGTTTCGTTGATATTGAGTACTAAGCTTTACATGTCTGTTTCGTAACATTTTTGTCTGTTCTATAGTAACGGTTACTAACAAGACGTGACGAAATTCGGTCATTTTTCAAAATAAAATTAAAATACTCAAAAACATTATCAGTTTTGTATGAAATTCTATTCGTATGCTTTCAGTAGGGTTAAACCCATAAACAGCTAAAAAATAAATAAAGTCAAACATTAATTTCATAAAAAAAAACGTTACTAACCTCAGTAGATTATCTCACACCAAATTTTCTGTGCCGAGTAGCAGCCGCACTAATTGGACACAGTTCGCAACAAACTTCAAACTGGCGTTTTATACTATGACATTTGTCGTTGGGGTTCCAATAAGAAACAGATTTACCCGATAAATAGATAAAGTAATAGTAAAAAGTGCGTTACAATCCGGACATGTCCGGTAATCGCGATTTCGTGGGACAAGCTTTATTAATTTATTTAATGACTTTGTTATCTAACTGATATTAAATATTTAGTTTAAATTAACAAATAACTATATTACAATGATAATTGATCATCGCTACGGAAGCCATCGTACAAATAACTTTCAAAAAATTAAACACAAGGAGGCAAACTGTCGATGGGACACCACATTTTCACACATTATATTTTATTTGTAATTAAATTAAAATTGAAACCGTGTTGTTTCAGGAGCCAAATAATAGAAATCCAGACAGATTTATAAACATTTCTTTAGTGTAATAAACAGATTCTTAAAAATTATATTCCAAACATTTTTTCCATCAGTTTGTCGTCATAGGACAACCAAAAACTAGCCTGCACCATTTAAAGTGAAAATGCCCACCTAGCAGACTTGTAATAACTACGTACATAAATATCAAGAATATTGCAAACTGGAAGATGTGAAACAGTTAAATACCTTGAGATAATTCTGGTTTCGTGTCTTGTTGGGAACTGTATCAAGTAGCTTATCAATTGTTGACGAAGTTCTCATATCCAGCCACACTATCGCATTGTGCAGCGGTTTCCCAGTACTGCGATCCCAAACAAGTGTAGTTTCCCGTTGGTTAGTCACGCCCACAGCTATTATATCCTGTAGATACAGCATATGATTTGTAGTTTGCTTTTAAAAATAAATAAAGACATGGTACTTCACAGCATCGACTTTAACCTATATACCTTTTCTAAAATACTTTGTGACAAAGCTATTTCTTAAAAACATGACTTTTATAGTGTAAAGTAAAGGGTGAATGTGAAAAAATTTACAAAATATAATCTATTATAATAATCTCTGTGAAACTAAATAACAAACCTTGGGTGTCCCACCCAATGCTACCAGTTTTTCCACAGCAGCACTAATACATGTTGTAACTGCTTCTAAAATGGCATAGGGGTCTTGCTCAACCCACCCTTCTTGGGGGCATATCTGTTCAAGCTCTCTCTGGTGCAAAGAAACTAATAGAAAGAAAAATAAATAGTTAAGTAGGTATTTACATGATAAGTGTGATATTATTCAAATACTAAAGAAAACATTTGCATGTAGGACCTAAGTACATTACTATATACTAAGATGTTAAACATAAATAAACTAGTTAACAATGACTTACCAACGTCAGATGATTCTGCTCTGAAAATTATAAACCGTGCACTTGAAGTGCCCTCGTCAATGGCACCGACTAATGGGCCAAATTTTCCGAAAGTCTTCGCGGACATAGTGGTTTTTAAACAAAATACCAAAGCGTTAAGTAAAAATATTCACAATAATTGGTTAAAATATCTTTACACAATGTAAACATGTATTATGCATCTGAATAGAAATCTAGTTTAAAATAAAAAAAGTTAACCACAGATTAACAAGGGACCTCTACTCAGGGTTGGATTCGGGTACGTTGAAAAATATAGTACAAGACTATCAAAATAGTAGTACGCCGATAGTACACTTTTTTTTTAAATCTTACATTGTTTAAAAAAAAGCTATTAATCAATAAAATAGATAGTTAGAATCAACATGTTTATACAAAATTTACTTTTGTTCTAAATTATGTAAGTTCTTGGCTATTATTCTCTTCAGCCTTAGCAAGTAATCATAAAAACATCTCTTCTAAACTGCGAGTATACGAAATAATAAAATCGGTACTGTTGTTTTTTTTTTTTAATGACTTGTGCTGTTGGCCGCAGTTGGCCTCTACAGCGTCACCGGACTGTGAACCGGTACTGTTGCCACTTTTGCTGCATTTTATTTTCTTAGATTTTGGCGTCGCACTCCAAGCATTTGCCAGTGTCAAGTTACAATTTTAAGTTTCATAATTTAAATACACAAAATGCGAAGCCAAAATCAAAAAAGATGAAGAGGAAGTATTGTTCACATTGTGGTAAGCTGTCAAACAAAACTCAATGATTTTTTTTTACAGATGGTTTGGCTATAAACGGGTGTCATATTTACCTATTTTTGTCTTTTCTAAGTGAAGTAACGAAATTGTAGTATTTTTCCGTACTATCCTTAGGTATGGATATTATCTAGTACGGAGCATGAAATAGTAGTACAAATACTATAATTAAAGTACGAAATCCAACGCTGCCTCTACTCTACGATCTACGTATTCAGATGGGTACTTAATACTATGCTTTGCTAGACATTGACATCGAAACATTTTCAGATGTTTTATTTTTTATTTTTTTGGGTTTTAACAGTCATTCTATTATTCCTGATAATTGATGGACTCCTAACATCATCATCATCAGCATATATTTGGGTGAACGTAAGTACCAAAAGAATGATTCTTATTTGTTTATTTCTAAACTAAGTTTAGATAGGGGAAAAACTAGCATATTTTTTTTTTTCGTTTTGTTTCCAACGTCTTGGTTAGGCTAGTATTTTTGTTGGGCTAGTAGCTTGTCTAAGTCCAAGTCATGCTAAGCAAGTCAAGTCAAATCCATGCTTAAGTAAAGTGATGAGTCTTAGCATCTGCGGAATTTTGGTAAAAATACGAAAACACATTATATTACTTGTCAATACTTGTGCATTTTATGACTACAACTTCACTATTTTTAAACACAAACACTCGAAATAAACACGACTTTTGTTATACAACACAACGCAGGACATATTTTTTCTTGTTCTTGCCATAATCTTAATGCCCTTCCCGCTAATACTGAAAAAGCTATACGACTTCGAATCATAAAGCGAAGCCATACGATATTATGGTTGTGTGGCTATTTTTGGAGTGCTTAACAGGAATCACAATAAGTGACTCGGAGTCACGACTACATTTTCGTAGCTTAAATCTATGTAACAGTCATAGTAAAAACCATCTTTGGGAAAGAGATCATTGATTTACTGCTAAAGTGTCTGAAATTAGATAATATATGTTCCATTGCGTTGTTCCGATTTACAATAGGTATATTGTGGAGAATAATCAGCGATTTGGTATAAATTGATGCAGACTATTTTGTCAAGTTAGGTCGGGATTTAGACACCTATGAATAAAAAAACGTGACCACTTTTGGGTAAATATTTCCAAAGTGAAAAAGAACAATCTATAAGAGGGTTCTCTTACAGTCTTCTGCAGCCAAGAGTCAGTTGTCAGGAGATTCCTCTCTGCAGCCTAAACAATCTTGCTACCCAAGCAGCAAGGTTTAAGAGATTTCTTGATAATATTTTTTTATACTTATATTGTAAAAAACTTAAGTTTGAGAAAGAAAAATTTATAACTAAAACTAAAACCTGAAAAAAAGCAAGTAACTAATGTAACTTACATTGTTTGTTTCACGTATACCTAATATGCGTAGGTGCATATTTTTATACCTACGCTTGTTTTTAAAGAAATTTTAAAACAATACCTAATAACCTACCTAACCAATACCTAATAACATAATTTGAACCCACTTGGTAGGTACTACTTGGTGGGCGGGCCTTCTCCGCACTCTAAGCCTAGTAAAAAATCAATATAGAAAAAATATAGTATATTCAATAAATATAGTCTTGATAATGAAAAAAAGTCTATAAATAATCTGTAAAATATTTTCGGGCAATACCTACATAATTATTCAAAATTATGAAAATTCAAAAGTATGTAGGTACGAGTATGTGTGCAATGAAAGCAACCTTCCAGCAGTCAAGTCAAACCCAGGGCAAGTTTTCCATGATAATATCACAATTTATTTAAATATATTAGTAAAAGTACATAGAAATGCAAGATAAAATAAGTAGTGGGCGGTCAACAATCAAGTTTAAGTTTTTACCTACCCGTATAGTTCAACGATCAACATCACCAAAGACGACATCGATAGTAGCGATGAGGATTGCTATATCAGCCAACATTAAGCCTTTTCCTAAAAAAGTCAACCCCATCAGGTGAGGCAGTGAACTCGCGCGCAGGTGCACTCGGTATGGTTTTGAAGTACCGTCAGCAACCATATAAATTCCTAGCTCGCCCTTGGGAGCTTCTATCGCCGTATAAGTGGCACCGGGAGGCACAGGATACCCTTCCGAGCATAATTTGAAATGATGAATGAGCGCTTCCATCGACGTCTTCATCTCTCTTCGTGGTGGCAAACTGACTTTAGAATCGTCAGTTTTATATTCCCCGTCTGGCATGGTATCGATTACTTGATTGATGATTCTTAACGATTGACGCATCTCCTCCAAGCGCAGCAGGTGCCGATCGTAGCTATCGCCGAAGGTACCGACGACACAGTCGAAGTCGTATAAGTCATAGTTGTCGTAAGGATGAGAAATCCTTAGGTCCCATTTAACACCGGTGCAGCGCAACATAGGCCCCGTAAATCCCATACTTATGGCGTCGTGAGCTGATATCCAACCGATACCTGCCGTTCTCGCGTAGTACAGTCTATTCCCCGTTGCGACATCTTCAGTTTCGTCGAATCGCTCTCCCATTTTCATACAAAAATTGTGAACATCATCCATATAACCGATTGGTAAATCTTGCGATACACCGCCAACTCTTACGTAAGCGCAGTGTACACGGGCTCCGCACAATCTTTCGAATAATTCGTAAATCTTTTCGCGCTCTTCGCACATCCAAAAAAATGGAGTAATACCGCCGGCATCGAGTATGGTCCCCGACACGTTGAGCAAGTGGTTTGCGATGCGGCAGAGCTCGTTGCACAACACGCGTATGGCTTTTGCTCTAGGTGGAGCGTCAATATTTAGTAAATTTTCGACGGCAAGAGCGTATCCAGTTTCGTTTGAGATCGTAGACACGTAATCAAGGCGGTCCATGAAAGGCAGGTTCTGATTGTAATGCTTGTATTCCATGAGTTTCTCGGTAGCTCGGTGCAAGAAGCCAATGTGGGAATCTGCTCGGACCACGGTCTCGCCGTCCAGCTCCAGAATCAGGCGCAGGACGCCGTGCGCGGCTGGATGCTGCGGGCCGAAGTTGATCCACATGTTCTTTAGTTTCCTTTCTACGGGTGGCAATTTAGAGTTGTATATTACTTTGTAATATTTGTCGGTCGCCGGATTGGGATACATCACAGATGAATTAAACTGTTTCAAGTATTCTGCATCAGGAAACCATTTGTGGGCGTATAATGGCGTATAAGTTGACAAGTACCGCACTTTTGGGACATATATTAACCGTGATAAAAGCTTTAAATAGTACTGTCCTAACATATCTAAAATAATTATGACTAAACAAATTAAAATTATTGCCTCGTATTATTTAATCCGCTTTGATTCCTAAAAATTGTTTCACGTCAAAATGACACAAGGTTCAACACTAAGATAGACATACAAAGGTTTGTTTGGATACAGATGACTCATAAGCGCAACGCGGGACGTCCACCAACAAGGTGAACAGACGACCTAATGAGGTCTTCATTAGGCTATTCTGCTGGACCGCGCTGGATGCGAGCCACTTCCAACCGGTCTTCATAGAAATCATTGGGACACAACAGCCTATGTCCAGCAGTGGAAGTCCTACTGCTGAGAAGATGATGATAGATAACTTGATACTCATATAAATTAATTTGATTTGACATAAACAGTAAACACGTATATACAACTAGCTATTCACCGCAGCAGTTCGTGGTCAACTCGAAAGGATATTTTTTTTCAATCGATGCTTCTTCTAGTGAATGTTCTTTTGCAACGCGTTACGAAAATAGCACCCAGTCACAGACCAATAGGTAGGATGTAAAAAAATTGCGTTCCCCAGTCACTTACACAGTGGCGTATCTAGTGGCAGATTTACTAGCAGAATGAGTAGGTTTGTAGGCATTTTAAAGGCGGCAAATTCAGGGATCTAAAATATTAATACAAATATTTTGTAGCGATGATAGCTCAGCGGTTAGCGCCGTAGGTTCGCATGCCGAAGGGCATGAGTTCAAAACCCCAACAATGAGCTTAAGCTGCCGGTGAAGAAAAACATCGTGAGGAAACCATAACATGGTGGTAGGGTACTTTATAGTACTCGACTGGCTAGCTACCACCCTCAAGTTGAAAATCTGCCGCCAAGCATCTAACGGTGTGTTCCGGAAGCCTCACTTGAGAGCCAGTTCCATTCCAAGCTAGGTGTGCTTTACCAACTTCTACCACACCTTCACTTAACATCAGGTGAGCTGTGGTCAAACACCTAGCCTGTCAACTATAAAAAAAATCACTCTTTCTTTACTTGTATGAGTGGGTAGTGATCCTCTCATACAAGTAAAGGTCGACTTTTCGTTGGGGGCGTGAATCACTGGAATAGAACCTGGCTCTCAATTGAGGCAGCCGGAACACACCGGTTAGCCAGGCGAGTACTAAAAATACCCTATCACCATACTATGGTTTCCTCATTCACAACTCAAACCCATTGTTGGGGTTTGACGTTGAACCCACTCCCTAGAACAGTAGAGGTAAATCCTTACTATTCAAAACATATAGGTATATCATAACTAATATTATATTATAATTGCGAATGTGACTTTGTTTGCTTACACGCGTAAACTACTCAACGGATCTGGGTGAAATTTTGCATGTAGGTACTTTAAGCCCTGGAATAAGACGTAGGATACTTTTCATCATCATCCATCACCACGCGGGCAAAACAGCTAAACAGGTAGGTACCATAATCCATTTGCGTCATAGGCGGAATGCAGGCGGACGTCAAATGGAGATGCCACGACCCGAATGATAGCCGAATGCGGCCGAACTGTACCTATTGAAACTGCAGCACCGGGTCTTTTGGCAAAGTTTTGTATGTAGGTCAGGCCTTCGATCAATATAAAGTGAATAGGCCGACCGTTGAACCTGCGCTGTAAAAACGAATCAAAACTATTGAACATCATACTTCGACATCTATTAATAAATCATCATCATCATCATCATCAGCCTACACTAGTCCACTGCTGGACATAGGCCTCTCCCAAGACACGCCACTCAGCCCGATCTTCGGCTTTTTGCTTCCATCCACCGCCAGCTGTCCTACGTATATCGTCACTCCATCGAGTCTCAGGGTGTCCTACGCTACGCTTGCCAATACGCGGTCTCCACTCTAGAACACGTCTACCCCAGCGGTTATCGGTTCTGCGACAGATATGTTCAGCCCATTGCCACTTCAGCTTGCTAATACGCTGAGCTATGTCAATGACTTTAGTTCTCTGGCGAATTACTTCGTTTCGGATCCGATCCCTCAGAGAAATGCCAAGCATAGCCCTTCCATAGCTCGCTGAGCGACTTTGAACTTACGGACCATTCCCGCTGTGAGTGTCCACGTTTCGGCTCCGTAGGTCATGACAGATAATAAATCATGTATGTTACCAACTCATATAAATAATAATCCCTAATAAAAGAGCGATTCGAGCGAGCTGTTTTCCAACAGTCGCGCCGAAAAAAAAAAACTTGAACTTGATTAGAGAATGACAAGTCCAGGGGGGATTAGTTCCTCAAGTAGCCAATGCCATTAGTGTGAAGGGTTTGTAAAAAAGGCAGAATGCAATAATAATAATAATAAAAGTCTATTTTGCACATAAATTACATTTTGGTTAAAATGTAAGACATGATAATTGAAGACAACGTAAAAAATTAAAATAAAATAAAGAACAATTAAAAATTTTAGTCACTATTCACATCCTAGATTATTATTCTGAAAGAAAAAAGTCTACACTATTATAAAGGGGAAAGATTTGTTTGTTTGTAATGAATAGGCTCCGAAACTATTAGACCGATTTCAAAAATTATTTCACCATTGGGAAGCTACACTATCCCCGGGTAGGCTAGACATAGGCTACATTTTATCCCTGTATTCCCACGGGAACGGGATCTACGCGGGTAAAACCACGAGGCGTCCGCTAGTATGTGATAAATAAATAAGGATAGATATTCAATTGTGTTATGTTGTGTGACTTGTTGCATACAACGAGAAAAAAATAATTGTTCCATCTAAACAAAAAATTACTTTTGGTTGGATGGATTTCGTTTTTAGGGTTCCGTACCCAAAGGGTAAAACGGGACCCTATTACTAAGACAATCCGTCCGTCTCTCTGTCACCAGGCGTATCTCATGGACCGTGATAGTCAGACATAGACAGTTGAAATTTTCACAGATGATGTATTTCTGTTGCCGCTATAACAACAAATACCTACTAAAAAACCGAATAAAATAAATATTTAAATTATCCCATACAACAAATGTGTTTTTTTTTTACCGTTTTTATAGATAATGGTACGGAACGCTTCGTCCGATTCGCACTTGACCGGTTTTTATTTATAACATTGTATGTAATATGTATTTTATTTCTTGCCATGAAACTTGAAAATTAGCTGGTTTTTGACGAACGCTACGCTCTCATGTAGGTATTTTAGAGCCGATTGCAAGTTGATAGGTACATGAAAAAAAACGTGATTTTTTGCTAATGAAAAACATGATTTACATCTTCCGTCTGTTCTTGGTCAGTAACCTGTTTTCCATTATTGGTGTCCTGGAAGAGACAGCTTTTAGCGACAAGGCCGCCTTGTGACACTAGCTTAGAAAATATTTTTTACCATTTTCTATTTAGTTGTATCCAAAATAAATTGTTCGTATTTATCTATTAAAAAACCTATTTGAGTGAAGCGATAAATACGTGAGAGAAGTAAGCGCAGAATTTTGCAAAAAAAGTTTTATAAGTAAAATTAATTTGTTTCGATCATAGCTCAGTGGTTAGCGCGGTCGGTTCGCATGCCGAAGGGCGTAGGTTCAACCCCCAACAATGACCTTGAGCTACCGGTGAAGGAAAACATCGTGAGGTAACCATATCATGATGGTACGGTACTTTCTAGTACTCTCTCATTTCTACCACCCTCAAGTTGAAAATCTGCCGCCAAGCATCTAAGCAGTGCTTTACAATCTTCGACCACTTAACATCAGGTGAGTTGTCCTACTACTAGCCTGTCAAACATAAATAAAAAAACTATTTATACACTATTTTTTGATGAAAATACACTAAAACAAATCCCTCTGTGTGTAAATGTCCTCTCGGGCCGGGAGGCATCAGGCAGGGTGTAGTCAAACGCGAACCTATTCTGTATAAAAAAAAAAAGGCAATTTTGGCCACCGGCCGTTTTCGTCCGTTTTTGCCTCCCTATAGTTGTTTTATGTAAAAGTAATGAGACGATCGAGGCGCTCTCCTGATGTTAAGAGTTAACGTCTGTCCATGACCATTGCAGCGATACACAGAACTTTGAGTAACAAAACAACGTCCAGGGCATCGCTGCTTTGGCACTCATTACTTTGAGACTAGATGGTTAGTCTCAACAGCCCAGTAATTTCGCTAGCTGCAGCACCCTTCAAACCGGAACACAGTAATGTTTGCACACTACTGCTTGGCGGCAGAATATCTGGTACTGCGGTGGTACCTACCTAGACGACCTCCTGCTAAGGAAATCTACCACCAAGTCACCTCAGTCAGTTACCTCACTTGTCAACCGATCATGACGAGAAGCTATTTGAGTAGGTATAGTATATGTAGGTTTTATGTCATAATATGTCATTAACAACAATACGATGCCAAGTATTCATGCTAGACTAAAATAGACCGAAAAGTCTTATGCGTAAGTCACACTGTTCGGTCCCACAGGTCAATGATCGTCCATTGGTGTTCCGATTCATTAATTTCTACGAACCACCAGTTCAAGTAGTTTTTGCTTCATGAGTGCGCGTTACCATGTTCCGTAACTACCGGTAAATAATTTCCCGTGATTCCTTGCATAAATTTCGCCACATGTACTCGCTGATTCTATTCTACTGTGTACAGACGCTCAAAGTTATCACGATACTAAATCATCACATTTAACTATATTTTTAAACATAATTGCATTCGGACAAACGTATTTAAAAAATATACCTAAAATCTAATATAAAATGTTTTCGAAGTACCCTAAAATATGAAGTAAAGTTCGTCTCCATTACGTGTGAATTTTCGATCGACAGCTATTGTTAGAACTTCGAGAAACCCCTTATCAATCTTGAAGATTTTACCTTAAGTATATAATAGGAGTGTTCTTGTGCCGTGATTCAGTTTGTTAACCAGACAGAAAGGATACGGAAGGTGTGGGCCGATTATTTCTGAGAAGAGTAACTAATTTTGTCAGTAAAACAAAATGATTGTTACTTTTATTGCGTTGGTATTAATTATTATTCTCTGGTACATTTACAATACAACAATCAAGCCTAAAAGATTTCCTCCGGGTAAGTAACTTACACTTTGATTAAGTCGGTACTTGCATAATTAAAGCTCACACTAGTCATTTTTCTTTTACTTTAATAGATAATTTAATTTTATCATGGACGCCAAGTACCTATGCACTTAATTGCTGAACGGTATACCTAATGCAGGGGAATTTTAGTGAGCTAAAATTTGCCTTCATATAAGGCAAAAAATTATGATGTCGAAGTATTTCTTTCACTCCGTCTTTAGAGAGTAAGCGACAATAAGAAGTTAATAAGATTGAAAAAGAATTAAACAAAGGCATGTGTCATTATTTTTATCAATTTATCAACATAATTTAGAGAGAATACGGAAGAAAATGGAAGCTATGAGGTAGTACAACATACGGAAGAAAATTGAAGCTATGTAGAAAGTAAAAAAGTCTATTGGACTAATTTTTAATTGGAGATTTCTTGAAAAACATGCCTCGTTAAAAAATTGATACCTACCTAGCATTTTTCGATCTATCACTTTCTATGGATCAGTTATAGTAAACATTTTTGCAAAACGTGGATTGAAATTTCAATGAAAATAAAATTGGAACAAATGTATTGAGATTTTATTGGGACCGGCCATAAGACGATCGTGTTAACCTATTCAAAAATAAGGTTAAATGGTAGATATGTATAAAACCCATGTAGTGTCCAGATTCAGTAGTCGGTACACTTACTTCATACTGGGTTGGTATGACTTTATTTATGCATTCAGTTCTGCACTTATCAAGTGCTTAGGAGCATATATGTATACCTACTTTAACCAGCGGACGCCTCGCGCTTTCACCCGCGTAGTTCCCGTTACCGTGGGAATACAGCGATAAAAAGTAGCCCATGTCACCCAAGGATAGAGTAGCTTCCCAACTGTGAAAGAATTTTTGAAATCGGTCTTATAGTTTTTAAGTTTATTCGTTACGTACAAAAATACAAATCTTTCCTCTTTATAGATTTATGAGATTTATTATATCAAACTATACTTACAATGAATAGGAAACTTTTTTTCTTTTGAATAAGTATTATCTACTGAGTTTATTTAAAAAACTAGCGACCCGTCCAGCTTTGGCTTCGAGTGTAATTTATCAATTTCGCTACTTACACAAAAGTATATATATACCTACATATAAACCTTCCAGAAAAAGTTACAGTGAAAACTTTATTAAAATCCTTTGTTTATGAGTAGTAAGCGGAGAAACAGACATGCGCGGATAGCAATTTTATTTTATACTAGCCGCGCCCCGCGGTGTTACCCGCTACATGTTTTCGGGATAAAAAGTATGTATTAATCCAGGGTCTCGGATATCTCCATACCACATTTCATCTAAATCCGTTCAGTATAGTTTTTGGGCGAAAGAGTAATAAACATCCATCCATCCCAACTTCCACATTTCTAATATAAGCGGGATTTTTTAAAGGTGTTATGTAGGTACAACTGTACTTACCTACAATGTACCTACCAATTTTTTTTTAAATGACTACTTTTTCAACTAAAACCCTAAAGTGAATTCTTTATTGGTTCCAGGTCCTAAATGGTATCCGTTGGTTGGATCTAGTAATATATTACACAAATATACCAAAGAATATGGTTCGCAGTTCAAAGGTCTGATAGAGTTATCTAAGAAATATTCCACCGACGTGCTTGGTCTGAAGTTAGGAAACGAAAAGTTGGTGGTAGTTTACGGAGACAAAAATGTTCGCCAAGTTTTCACCGAAAAAGCGTTTGAAGGACGACCGGATAGCTTTTTCCTCAGACTAAGAAGTCTGGGCAAGAGAATGGGTAAACATTTTTATTTCCTTCCTTGATCAAAAAATTTCTTCTGACGCTATGGCAGTTCTAAGTAGGTAAACCTTTTTCGTTCTTTCAGGCACACAAATATTGCTTTATTTGTTAACATTTAAAACTTCCTTGAAACAATGATTAAATTTTATGACAACGATTTTTTAGTTGCCAAATAAATACATACGTACAAACAAATATGATACTTTTTTGCTTTACTCGTGCGTGATTACTCACTTTTAATCATATCGGATATGCCTATAAAACCGTAATTTAACAGGTAAAGAGTAGGTACCTACTGTTATTATTTTGATATTTGGACTGATCGCAAACTCGGCACGTGTCTACGCAGTTAGTCAACGAATAAATTAAAATAATATTTTTATGTCTTCTCCTTTATAAAGCTCCTTAACTAAGTTTGTTGCTACTCAATAATTGTTAAAAAAGACTTTTGGGGTAGACCAGAGAACTGAAAGAGCTTTTATTTAACTTTCAACATTATGGCTTCCACGTTCCGGTTAAACGTTATTAAAAAATTGCTCAAGAAAAACTTTGAGGTAGATACCTGGTCACGTGAAATGAAAGAACTTTCCTAACCATCGTTGGTATGGCTTCCAAATTTCAGGTAAACAATTTCCCTTTCTCTTAAAAAGTAAAACAAGCAAGGGCAAATAAAATATTTGGAAATGTTTGTATACAGCATGACTGGTGAGATACCTACGACACTCGAGGAAGTGATATTTGGCGATCATATAGGAAGGAAAAATTAACATAAAAAATAAATATTAACCAATAAACTAAATTAAATAATAAATCAAGTAAACTTAACCGAAAGTTATGTAATTAATTACGTAAAGCATGGACACCGCGCGGACGACGGGAGGTCAAGTACGTATTTGTCGCGTGATGAAAACATTGTTATCGGAAGTGTATCCACGCTTCTTTGATTTATAGGGAAATTGGGGCCAAAAATTAAGTACCCAATTTTATTAAATAATTATAACGAGAATCGAGTACCAAGTACTCTCCTTCAGCATCGTAGGTGTCTCACCAGTCATGCTGTATACTCCTACTATAGTTTCGGCGAAATGTAAAACAAAAAATGTATAAAACCCGCCAATTTCCATAGTTAAAAAAGTATATAAATGTATTCTATCAGTTATCTGACTTCGATCACACAAGCTTTGCTTAGTTTGGGGTCAGATGGCGGTGTGTGTAATGCCCTACGATATTTTTATGATACGATATTTTATAATAATACTTATACTATATTAAGTATAATATTCATATTCATAAATAGATAAAAACAATTATATATTTCTTTTTTTAGGTATTACGTTTACCGATGGTGATCTTTGGCGAAGACATAGACAATTTGCAGTAACCCAGTTAAAAAATGTTGGTTTCGGGAAGAGTTTGATGGAAAAAGAGATCCAGAACGAACTGCTCGTTGTATTGGATTATCTAAAAAAAAATAACAAGCAAGCGAGCCCAACTAATTTCGTATCTCAGGCAGTTATGAACGTCTTATGGAAATATGTAGCAGGTAATGTTTTTATCAATGGACCATTAAAACAGAACATTTAAATACTAAACTTTCATAATTATGAATGTTAAAACGCTACACGTACCTACCTATTGAAGCAGGTTTTAAAATATTTTTTTCAGCAAAATGATGCATTTTAAATTAGCAATAAAAAAATACGTATTTCCGAACTGGCCGTTGTTTTCGATATATGTACATAATTATAAGTATGTATGTACTATAATTTTTTAGATAATAAAATCTCTCATATTATATTAGATACTACCGAATATGACTAGTACGACAGTCTTGCTTCATTCTACCAATTAATAATTAATTAATTAGGACTACCAGTAATTGTAAGGCGTAGGTTCGATTCCCACCAGGACAAACATTAATTTTAAGATAAATGTTTGTTGGTGTCTGGGTGTTCTGTATGTATTATAAGTATGTGTAAAAAAAATATTTAAGTACTTTATCAGTTGTCTGGTTCCCATAGTACAAGCTTTGCTTAGTTTGGGGCTAAATGACGCCGTGTGAAATGTTCTACGATATTTATTTATTATTACCTATATCAGTTATTTATTGATTTTCTTAATTTTTAGATAAAACTTACATAAAACACAAATAAATAACACAAAAAACTTTAAAACTTGGGTGCCGCCGGCAGCGGGGCAGGGCTCAAGCTGCCGGTGGTTAGGACTGCAGAGTGAGGAACCTCCTCACAATGCGTGCCGTGTTAAGGATCACTGCCTTTTGAATCTGACCCTTAGCCCAACCGTCTAGCGAGAGTCTCTTTAGATGTTGGTCGAGACTTTTCACCATAATGCCGTTCACCATGACGACTATCGGGACAATGATGGTCGAATCAACATCCCACATTATTATCTATCTATTGTTTTATTTCAGGTGAAAAGATTCAAGCAGAAAAATGGAAACACTTGCATGAATTATTTATAAAAAGATCCAAAGCGTTTTCAATGGCAGGTGGATTACTGAACCAGTTTCCGTGGTGCAGATTTTTCATCCCACAGCGTAGTGGGTATACTCTGATTAAAAACTTAAATGATCAGATATCAGATATTATAAAGGTTGGTAATATGCTAGAAACTTTCCACACCTCTACTGGACCGGGAAAATTAGTCCAAGTACTTGAATCAGCCCTGTTTTTTATAAGCTGTCGCACTCCCCCACTGCTGGGCGCGGGAATCTTCTCACAGTGCCCATTACGCTGCCCCAAGTGCGGATTGGCAGAGACAGCCATCAACCAAAATCTTTGAAAACTTTTTTGTAAGAGCTCTTGGACAAGTACGTTTCTTCACGATGTTGTCAGGGCAACACGCTAGTAACTTAGTTAAAACAGAGGTGTGTGCCGTGAGATTCGAACCCAGGACCTCGAAATCGAAAGTCAGACGGTCGGACGAACTAGGCTGCCAAAAATATTCTCGAACTGTTTTTGGAACTTTAATACTATCGATACTCTTTATTTGTATTTATTAATTACTATAAAATATCGTAGATACGTTTTGTCGATAGAAAAATCTCGAAAAATACAGAAGTACGTTTTCTGTATCTATTTATATTGAAGACAAAATATGATTTTAATTGGTACAGGTTGCGCACAATGCCTTATTTTATTGTACTATTGTCTTATGAACTTAGCTTTATTACAATTAAGTTATTAATACGATACATTTAAATGTATTATACAAATCATAATGTTGACGCGTAACTGCCATTTTTTGCTCAGCTAAATGCTACTCTGTGTGTAGTGAAATAAGCTCAGTAATCGTCTGAAGTACCAAAACTCACTCGTATGTAAAGTAGCAAGCTTTGAGAATGCCAGCCAAATTTCAATAAAAGATTATACCTATTAGTACCTATCTATAAGAATGTTTTAGATATTGGGATAAATTTAAAAGGCCTTGTTCATAATGTAGGTATATATTTGTATTAATTTGTATAGGTAAGCGTTGATAATATAATTTATATTTTTTTAGGAAGCCATTGAAAAACATAAAAGAAAGGACGTAAAGGGGCAAGATTTCATATATTCTTTTCTAGATGAAATGTCCCAAAATACGGAAACTTTTACAGGTATGACAATATTATATAATTCACGTAAAATCCAAAGGTTCACTAGTTGAGTAAGTAAGTTTGTACACTATTGTAACGTATAATTATTTCAGTTATAATGAGTGTAAGAAGAAAAACATCTAAAATAATATGATAAAAGAAATACATAGATTTTGCTAGGTTATGATAAAAGCACACGTGAATAAAACGCTAGCCTTAATTTTGCCCAACGTTTGAGTGATGTCATACAACGCGGTAATGGGGCCAAAGTTTTAGGAACTATTCCCATTGATAGTGGCCTTTTAGATTAGTTTACTTTATTTTAATTTATTTATTAGTTCCTCTGTAGTATTAGAAACACTGTATGTTATTTATGTTTTTATGTCAAGATGTAAATTGTAGATAGTTTAAAAAAATGTGTTTCTTTAATGTTATACAAATAAAAATTCAACCTTTATACAGGATTTATATAAGCTGTCGATATGTCACGTGGCCAGCGTATGTCAATCCTGTACAATTTTGAACTTTTCTATTAGCGTTATCGAGTAGGTATATATCACTTTCAAGCAACCTAGTGTAACCATTGTGGCAAGTGTATTCGATAGAAAAACAACTTTGCGATGATGCAAGGCTTTGGCGCCTTTTTCGAACAAGCGACGCATTGCTGTCTGTTGCATTTCCCTCGCTCTGCTTTATATTTACAGAAGAACAACTCAAAATAGTTTGTATGGATATGCTTATTGCTGGTTCTCAAACTACGAGCAACACTCTAGAATTTGCGTTATTGCAACTTCTGAGAAATAAATCTGTTCAAGATAAAATTCACGATGAAATTGACAGAGTGCTAGGAGACAGGATGCCGTGTTGGGCTGATAGCTCCAAGTAAGAATGCATTTTATTAAATACCTAGTGTAATAGAAGTTCTATCACAGTTCTGTCATAGAACATAATACTTTGGTTGGCTCGTAGATACTCGTAACTAATTTTTTACTTGTTGGTAGATTTCTTTAGCAGGAGATCTTCTAGGTGGGTACCACCGCAATACCAGATATTCTATCGCCAAGAACTGAGTTTTGATGTGAAGGGTACTAGGGTAGCTAGCGAAATTACAGGGCTATATTTAGAATGTATGACTAACATCGATGTTTGTTCTATGTATTTACTACATAATTATGTATTTACAAAAAAAAAGTTTTTATGTATTCTATCAGTTATCTGACTTCCATAGCATAAGCTTTGCTTAGTTTAGGGTCAGGTGTCCTACGATATTTATTATTATTATTTATTTATTTGAGACTAACCATCGAAAGTCTCACAGTAATGCGCGCTAAGGTAAAGGCTTGGACTTTGTTTTATTACTGGAAGTTCTGTGTATCGTTACAATGGTCATGGACAGGTGTTATCTCTTACCATCAGCAAAGCGTATCGTCCACTCATTCATTTTAAATATATATAAAAAAATTGGCAATATTTCATTGAATTAAAATCAATTTAACTAAGCTTATTTATATTATTTTGTTTGTTTTACAGAAATAAACGTTTATAAAGACATTTAGCGACCCACCCCGGCTTTGCACGGGTGCAATATGAATACATTATAGTACATTTAAACCTTCCTCCTGAATCACTCTGCATATTGATGGAAACCGTATTAAAATCCGTTGCGTTGGTTAAAAGATCTAAGCGTACAGACGGCGGGAAGTTACTTTGTTTTATACTATGTCCTAGTGTTGACTTTATCTAAACATCACACGTTAGTCGCTAACATCTAACATGCCCTCTGTCTTTATAAATGTATTTATTTTTCAGATTAGTGTACACTGCTGCTTTTATACTGGAGCTACAACGGTATACAACAATAGCTCCTCTCGCTGGTCCAAGAAGAGTGCTTGAAGATACTTTTATAGAAGGTTATTTAATACCCAAGGATACCACTGTACTTATATCCGTCGGCGATATACACTCCGACCCCAAATTGTGGTCCGATCCGCATTTGTTTAACCCTGAAAGATTTCTAGATGAACTTGGAATGCTGAAACATGTACAGCACATGTATTTCTTCGGTTTAGGTGCGTACCTACTAATAATATTCTAAACTTTTTTTTTACCTTGCTGTTTCATTGGAGCAGTGCGTTTAATAGGCCTAGGCATGGAGTCGGTTTTTTTTTGTAAATTTTGTATTATTCTGAATATGATTATGTACCTAAAAATACCATAATTCCTACAATTGTTTTTTTTTTACAACAACGCACCCGGTATAGATACCTGATGCGTTGTGCGTTGTTCTCTACCAGCTAGTGCTAAAAATTTTTTTGTTTATAGGTCGTAGGCGTTGTCCCGGAGAATCTTTAGCGAAATCATTCGTGTTCCTGATGTTGGTTGGCATTTTGCAAAAATACAGAATCTCGTGTTCAAATGGGGTGTTGCCCTCTGATGACCCCATTATAGGACTAATTGCTTCGCCCAGGCCTTATTCAGCAGATTTCGTACTAAGAAAATAGAAACTACATATTTTCTTTTATACTTACTGGATAGGTTTACACTAAATGTATAAGTACCTATTAAACTTCGACTTCGACTTTTCGACTTTTGTTTTATTTATTCCTAAATCCTAGGAAATTTTAAAGTGTCTTTATATTTACATTAGTGGTAGACAATTCAGAAACCTGATATATTACAGCCGAAACCTGATATATTGCAGCTAAAAAAACTGATAACATTTCCGAACGATGCTTGGGAACCTAAAAACCATTCATAGACAAACTATCCAGGCAGAAGTTGGTCCAATTAAACTAGGTCATAATACGAAAAAGAACAAGCCAGTTTACGGCCGTAAAGTGAACTGCCTAGAACTTGCCTGGTTTTATATAAGTTCATAATACGCCCCCTGTTGGCTCATTGGTAGTATATCTGGTGGACGAATGAATAAAATCATTTATTTGATATGCATGTTTTAATTTTTTTTTTTATTGTAGGTATTGTGTACTTAAATCCTCTCTAATATAACTACGCTAAACTAGCTGCCCCCGCGGTGTTACCCGCTACAAAAAGCGTACCAAATTTCATTGTTGTGACGGTACAAGATGTTCACAATAGTGAGTACAATGACCTTTCGTTGCAGTGGCGGCGCAAGACCTAAATTTTATGTGGGCAAGATACATTTTGAGAGGCCCTCTGCCCGCGTAGAAAGATGGAATGTATAAAATGACATAAATATTTTTTTTTAAAAGAGGTTATGAAAAACCATCATCAAATATTAATTAAGTGCCAACACCAAAGAAACAGACATTTTCTGCTTTTTACACCGCTAAATTGTTTAATTACAGCGTCGTAATCCAGCTTGGATGCTATTATAATTATCTGCTTTGATAGAAAAAACTGCCAACCCTGAAAGTCTTTCAAGTGTCATTGAATTCCTGAGATAGTTTTTAATGAGTTATAGGTAATTTTACTGATCTGTTTACTGATCGGTATTGTTAATAATAGTCTAATGACGATGTAAATGTTTGGGTATATTTCTTTTAAATAATTTTCTGTAATATTTTGTAGTAGCTGTTTTACATCTGTTACGAAGCTTGGTAAATTAGGAATTATTAATTGTAATTCTTCATACAATTCATAAGGTAAAATAGGCATATTATCAATTTGTTTAAATTGTAAAGAAAACCTCCAGCAGTGGACAGCGAAGGGCTGATGATGAAGTAAAGAAAACAAAAAAAAATGTTCATTTAAAGCCATAAATCTCAAATCCATATTTGCTATAATTTCTTATCTATTTTGTATCGACTTTTCGGAGACTGCGTAGGTTGATCCTTGCTTTCATTATCGAACGGTAATTTTTTTGGTTCTCGTTTATTTTTAAAATATTTTGGCAAGTCAAAAGACTTTTTCAAATTTTGCCAAAAATCGGCCACGCATTTCATGAAACCGTATTGTTGATTCTTTGATCCAGTCACAAAATGTACGCAAAAGTTCTAGAGCTTCTACAGATTGTCATAATTTGCTTATTATATTGACATAATATTTCGACACAACATTGGCAGCGTTTACTGGAACCCGAAAACAGCAAATAGATTTTTTTTTAATAAAACCAAAAAATTTTTTTGCTGTCACAGAAAATTTCGCTGCGTTTACTAACAGCAAGTTCCAACTATGACAACCGCAAGGTGTAAAAAATGATCCGGGATTTAAGTTTAACATTCGAGTTTTAACTCCACTGTGTATGCCTATCATATTCGCACCATTGTCGTATCCTTGACCACGACAGTCTTAAATAATCAAGCCATTTTTCGCTAGCTCTAAAAAAATATGCAATAAAATTATTATATATATTATAATATGTATATTAAATATAATCTATAATTATGTAACAATTCCTTACCTTACCTACACTTAACGCAGATACACTTTTTTTCACACCACAAGAAAAATTAATATAATCGATCTATCAATGTTCACTAGGTACTTATTTTATTTCATAAAAACAGTTTCTAAAAAATTAATTACACTTATTTATTCTCTCATCGAAATATCGAATGCTGTCGCACAAATATGAATACTATCACATTGGTACCGACCAAGACTGCGTGCGGTAAGTAAAAAATTAAATTGTTTTTTTAACGGTTGACAAGCACAGTTCACTTGACGCTTCGAACGTATGACGAGCAAATCTAACTACAGACACGCGAGCCGCTGTAGCTCAAGCTCGCTTATGAAATTGCTATAGTTGTTAAGGACAGAAACACAAAACTTTTCCTCATAACTCAGTACTATATACATCTATAAACTTTGACGGCACGTGGCAGGGAAGCCTGGCATCGCAAACTTGTTTTGCATTTCGCATTCGCAAAATAAAAACGTACGTAGAATCATTTCATGACGATCGAAAGTTCGACGCGTTCGCGGTATTTATTTAATACATACATCTTTGGGGCGTGAGGCCGTAGACGGTGGCCCACGTCGCCCACGCCTTACGCCGCCACTGTTTCATAAGATAAGATAAACTTTATTGCTTTAAACTGTGTACATGATGGTCTTATATATAGGTTTTTTGATTCAACAGTTTATCCTAGTGGGCATGCGACATCACTATAATATAAAGCTAAATTTTCTTATAAAAACATAAAAAGCAAAATTAAAAATTTTGTAAAAATACGCAACAAAAGGAATTGTCACCTATCTAAGATAATGCACCAATCAACGACCCCATAATTAAAAACTGCAAAACCCGAACCCATAACTAAAAACTGCATCAAAATCGGACTAGTAGTTTTGCAGAAAAATGGCAACATGGATTTGCACAAACATACATCCTCTCACCCCAAACGCATATACCGTCTCCATTCTGTCGGTTTACTAACTATAAAAGGCACAATTTATAAAACATAAAAATTAAAATAGAAATAAATATAAGCTAAGTTACTACGATTAGCTATTATTATATAACAACAACAACAACCTACAACAACCTTTTTATATAATCACTTGTACATTTATACAATTATTTTATATTGTAGAATACTTTGTACGCGACCATATGTCGTACTTCTGCGGAATAAGGTTCGCAGTCGTATAGCTTTTATGTGTGCGCCTAACATAATTATTATATCGAAATAAGAAACTCGGAGCAGTGGCGGCCTTAGCTGTTGCGAAGCGTGGGGCGACAGATTATTGTGAGGCCCTTTTTCTTTGAGCCCGTTTACCTAAAATATTAGTTCGAGTGCTCGAGTGGCCGTAACATGCTTGCACTAATAATGAAACCGTGCGTTTAGGGGGAGGTTTTGTTAAGTGCGAGGCGCGAGATACACGTACATTTATACAGTAAAGACTTTTTCTACGAGGACGCGAGGCCCCTGCAAGAGCGAGGCCCCAGGCGGTTGCCCTACTTGCCACCCCCTAAGGCCGCCACTGGCTCAGAGTAAAAAGGGCTGGACTTTGTTTTGCTAGTTACCTAAAGTCATCCATCTCATTAGGTACTTATAAGTGCATTTAAAAAAAAGATAGGTTATTTTGTTACCAAAGAATTCTCTAAAAGACAATTTCAAAACAAATAGCTTTTGCATGGTGGTAGGGTATTTTCTAGTACTCGGCTGGCTAGCTACCACCCTCAAGTTGAAAATCTGCCGTCAAGCACTTAACGGTGTGTTCCGGCAGCCTCACTAGAGAGCCAGTTCCATTCCAGGCTAGATGTGCTTTACCATCTTCGACCACACCTTCACTTAACATCAGGTGAGCTGTGGTCAAACACCTAGCCTGTCAACACTAAAAAAAAGCAAACCATGCGCAGAACGCGTGATTCTGTAGAAGACTAGATTCATGAAATTATTTTAAGATTGAAAAATTAATGTTTTTATTTTGTTTGTAGAACTCGTCTATTTTAACGGGCAAGTCTTGTGAAATAAGGCAATCGATGTGTTTTTGTCAATCTTTTTGTGACGTTATACATCATGTGGAAGTTTGAAATTAATGAATACTATAATACATATCCTGAATTATTATGCTTGGAGAAAAAATAGTTTCAAACGCTTTTCGTTTCTTGAAATTATGAAATAGAATATGGCCAAATTATTTTTAAACCGTAATCTTGATATCAAAAAAATTATAGGAAAGGCGCAATTTTATAGATGCTAACTTTGATGCAGATACATTTAAGGCTTAGACCTTTTATTGTACGTTTTGTTTATTCTATTAGCAGATAAGTACGGATAGTTTGATGAAAATTTCTGATAGTGCCTGCTGAAAACCTCTTTTCTGCGTTACGTCTGTTGCTGTTTTATTTTGGTAGGCGCTACAAACCATCTCTCTCTTCGAAGAATCAATCTCTCTGACGAATCTGACGTCACGAGGCACGTGTACCTATAGCATGTCGCGAGAGGCCGCAAGAGGTGGGCGCGCGGCGGCGGCGGTACCGAGCACCGCGCGCATGCTTCCCGCCCGTTTTGTATTTTGATTCTTCTAGTGTGCAACTAAATACCGACCGACCGCGCTCGGTCGTATTATTTTGTTGTCTTACCTCTTTAGTTTGAGTAAATGATACGTTACCACGATATTGACGCTTTTATGTAATTTAGTGGAGTGAATCAGTGATTAGTGCACAGACGCTTTTTTGTTTATTTTTTATTATTCATCTTGTGTACATAATATTATAAAAATGAGAAACAAGCAAAGACGGAAAAGAAAATGTCTGTGTTTGTTTGTTACCTCTACACGCTTCAGTAGTTTAATTATTATCTTTTTGTTTGTATTTATAATTAACTAGTGGCCCGTCCCGGCTTCGCACGGGTGGATATTTATTTTTTAATTAAATTCTAGTAATAAATATAGCCTCATAGTAATTACTCTAAACTACTTTTTTAAAATGGGTCCAGAAGTTTTTCATAATTCATACCTATTGCGTAAATGGGTATAAAATGGATAAATGGATATTAAAAAACTCAAAGAGCGCCATATTCTGCATTGCGCCGTGCAAAAATAATCATGTTCATGTACATGCAATACTAACGTAGATAAACAAAAAATGACAGAACCTTTACAATATTATATTCATCGATAATTCGATGATTATAACAATATTATTAGTGTAGACTAGCTAACCCATGTTAAATATATTGTAATGTATGTAGTAAGCCTTATCCGTGTGCGGTCCACCTTACTCTATGGAAAATGTTGAATCGTGTGGTCTATGGGAAGGCGTCGGTTCTGAACGGTGAATAAAGATGGTGCCCGATATTAAAACGGTTTTCATTTAATATCTCAAAAACCCATCGGCCCCATTGTTTTCTCCATCTAAGCCCCACCCTATGCTGCCTACTTGCTACGTGCCCGCAGGCTACGCGATGCAACTAACTATTACTAAATACATTCGTGTTCTCTGTGACTTTCATCAAACGTCATACGAATACGAAGTCGTGATGAACATTTAATTTGTACGAAACACCGAAGGTAGATTTATTCGTTTCCAAAGCGAAAATTTCAATGTAATCATAAGTTCCCACGGTTGCTTTATGAAACTTGAAAATATAAAACACTTGACACTGTCAAATATTCAAAACGCGATGCCAAAACAAAAAAAAAAAACTTCTGTCATAATGTAACAGATAATCAATGTAAAATCCGCTTTCGGCAATAGGAATAAACATTCTGTCTCCTTCTTGCTCGTGGCTATAGTAATTTAACTCTCCTTATCTATTTTAGCGTGACGTCAATGTATTCAAATCTAACGTCAGACGTATGTACGTCTGTGTGAGTAGAAAATATCAATGTAGATGTTCAAGCAGAAGTTCCCACGGTCGAGGACTTGGCCCTTAAGAAAAACCTTAATAAATATAGTAAACAAAATATGAAACAGTTTCTACGTAAACTAGAAAATTGACATAAAATATTAAAATGTGTTGTACCTATTAATAAAAATATACATAGGTATAGGTTCTACCTACATGCTTGAAAATGTATCATTAATTATGATCCTGTACTTATTTTTGCTTATTATAATTATCTATATATTTTGTGTACCTACTAATTATTTTGGAGGAAATGTCAAATAATTAAATATTAGACTATGAGAGAGCACGGAAAGCCATGGAGAGGTCGGCATCAAACTCTAAGACAGAGTTCACAATACCGACATCCGGCGATGATCAAAAGTTCGAGGCGTCGGTATTGCAGTTAGGAATCTCAAGTCTAGCCGGGCAGGACTAAGGTTGCAACAGTCTTGCAGAGCCAGATTGGTAGCTTAAGCGAGATGAGCGGAGCGAGATGTCATAATAGTGAATCTTCTTTCTTTATGACATAAACAAAGAAGATTTTTTTTTATTAGTTTGCCCCATCGGGCAGGCTAAAGCTATAAAGCCATACTGCCTTGTCTTAAGTGTTATTAACATTCATCAATGGAAATTTCTAAACAATGGCATACGTTATTTATGTTACATTACACATGCTATTAGACAAAGAAGAACAAGAAGTTTTTATTTTTTTAATACATACCTATGTTAAAGCTGTGCATTGTACAAGCGGTGTTCGATGTGTTATACCTAATTGACTCTTTATGCAAGTTATCGTAAATAGTTCGTCAAAGTTCTGGAGTGGAGACCTCGGACCGACAAGCGCAGCGTAGGACGTGACGAGGACCCACAAGGTGGACAGGTCCCAATATTCCGAGATCCGGGAGACGAGTTGCTTCCAACAGGTCTTTATGGAAGCCAATGGGGGAGGCCCATATCCAGCAGTGGACGTCCTACGGCTGAGATGATGATGAATTAAATGTACCACAACGTGTATTGGTTGAAGCCGCAGAAACCAAATAGGTACCTACTCGTTAACATAAATTATTATTATTAATTATATCTGTAATTTAGATCTCAATTGTTAATAATAATAATCGATATTCACTAGTAGGTACCTATTGGTAAAAACGATTAATAAATTATAATATTTATTTGATTTTTTTGTACATTTAATGTAAAAAAAAATTTAATAAAGGAAAAATTAACAATAAACAAACAAATACAATAATTTACTCTCTTCTATAAATAATCTTTCTGTATTATTCGTTTGGAGTAAGTGACCTACCTAAAGAAAAGGAAAAGGTAATTGAAAAGGAAAAGGTAATTGAGAAGGTACCTGAGTCGAAAAAGTAATTTCTACCACGGGCAAAAATCTGCATCCGAAATCTCGAAAAATAATCTGCTGATCGATAAATTCGGTCAAGGGTCATGGAGGGTCATCAAACTTTTTCTATGGAACAGCAGTACGTGACGCACTGCAAAGGGGAACAAAACGATGAAGCTTTGGCGGGAAATGAAAAAAATATGTTCCTTTTACGAAAATTTTATTTCTTTGTTTTAAACATTGCACTATTTCCATTTACGTGTACCTATTATGTATTTCAGTATAGTCATAATATATGAATAATCACACGATTATTCCGCGTTTTCGCTAAAACACGCCAACGAAATTTATTGTTGCTCACAAAATGCTAAGTTACGTGCATAAGTATGAAAAAGTCCTTATTAATTCCAAAACGTTGAAACTTGTCATTGAAGCTTCTAAAAAAATCATCTGAAATTTGCTAGGGTAAGACTGAACTTGGGTGAGATTTAATTTGTATGACTTTGGATACGACAGTACTTCAAAATTTTAGTACAAAATTCCGACACTGGAAGAATACAAAAACGCGATATCAGAAGTAAAAAGAAAAAATAAAGTGATGTTATCAACCATCTATCGGAGTTTTGGCGGGAACGCGGGAAGAGTCGTGTCGCTCTGTTGTATTTTTTTCCAAAACTAGTGTTTTGTCGAGTGTTTATGCATAAAAATGGTGGTGTTTTATTCATAAAGTGCCGAATTACAAGCGCGAGTGTGGGAAAATGATATAATGTGGTGAAACATGAGATTTCGTGTTGCTTCCAAAACTCCATCGAAGCTTTATAGTAAAGTCACCACTACTTTACTAAAGCATGACTGGCACGAACTGACACGAACTGGACTTGACTAAGACGACTTTGTCGATAACCATAGCTAAGATACAGCAGAAATAACACTTAAGACAAGGCAGTATGGCTTTATAGCTTTAGCCTGCCCGAAGGGGCAAATTATAAAAAAAAAAAAAAATCAACCATCTATCAGTCTTTGTCAAATAAAACTAGCATATTGAACAGCGAATAAACGTAGTGATTACATTCTCTTGGACCATTACCATTAAAATTTCTAGACGAGAGGTTGCGGCTGACTGAGTCTGACGAACTACGAATAGTTTATAATGTGCATCTAGATCCTCAAAAATAACGTTGGCTAGATGGCTAAATTATTCGGCAAAATGTTTGCTCGCCAGACATTAGTTTGTGTATTGTTAGCTTCTACAGTGTCTTGTCGGATTCATAAATTGCATCTTGTGGTAAGAGCAGATTGTTTTTATTAGTAGAACAATATGTTGAGATAATTGAGTATTTGATTAATTTCTGATGTTCTCATTGACACACTATGTTAACTGTCCATGTTCACTTAAATGCCTATTCAATAATGTGAATTATATTATTTTTATATCTTCATTTGTGTAGTGTATTATAGCTGCCATATGTTGCAATTAATTTTTAATGTTTGGCGGGGTAGTATAAAATCTTTGTAAGTAAACAACCAGCAATGTTATTATTACCTAAATAAAACTACTATTGTTACACTACAGGATGATGAAAGGCGTTACGTTGATCTGTCGACCTTTGGATTCTTCAAACATGGAGTCCTGGATGTGAAGTTGGTAAACTTCATGATGCCTCATGGCCCAGTCTATGGAGAAGTATGCAGTTTATATTTAGTCCTTAATTCCCTCTTACTAATTATTTTATAAACTCCTAGAAGCGTTGATAGCTCAGTAATTAGAGTGATTAGTCAGTTCATACGCCAAAAGGTGTGGGATTAAACCCCAACAATAAGCTTGGTGAAAGAATATCTTCTCTTTGTCACCAGGCATTCAACAGTGTTTTGAGAGCCAGTTCTATTCCAGGTTAGATGTGTTTACTGTCTTCGATCATTTAATATTATATTAGAAAAAGACTCCAAGTGGTGCACTTGACTTTATAAATGAGCTCCTACTCAAGTAAAATTGTATCTTAATGTCTGAGATGATAAGCCAGACTAGCAGAATTTAATTAGGTGGGAGAAGACCTAGAATTTTGTTGTGTAGCTTAAATTGCTTCCCAGCACCTGATGTAACTATTCATATTCAATAGGTCAATATTGAGAAGGTATTTTGGGTTTTAATTTTATTTCTATGGAAGGTAGGTCCTAATATGCTTATAGTTTCGGTAACATCAGTTTTCACAGTATTTGTAACAGATAATAAGTAATTCAAATTTTATTGTACAATTTTTAATTTGGATGTTTTTTTTACAAGTGTCTTGTAACAACTTATTTCCAGTATGGGTTTACTCTGGACCGAACAGTGAACAATGCCATCAGTCCGTACATGGTTCAAAGCAACACGGATTCCTGCTATTTTAAAGAGAGTATTCTCACTCAACAGCATCCAGCCATTGTTTTCCTCAACATGGACTTTAAAAACTTGAGGTATAAAAGCAACCTCTATTGAAACTACTAAAGTATCTACTATAAATACAATAGCCTTACTACATGAATGGTTCCAAAGTGAATTTTTCTCTCCAGCATCTTATTAGGGCATTGCAATCATAATCTCAGTATTGTATAGCCAAACTAGAAGTTTTGTAGATAAAATAAATGAATAAATGTATGGTACTGTTAGTTGGCGATAGTTCTTACGATCACAATGGAGAGCTGTTGTGCAGTGTTATAAAAAAAACAAATTTTAATAATTCTATTGGTGATGATGCAGACTGTAGTAGGGTTATATGACGTAGCTACTTTTATCTTGTGCTGCCTTTTAGTGAGTAGATTTATGTAAAGGTCAAAAAGCCGTATGAAATTTTAAGTGTTACAATTCGATAGTAACAACTGCAAAAAGAATAAAACTACTACAATGAACAAGGGATAAACAAGTTTGTGACCAGTTGCTGGAGAGTGTTTTTCAAAAGGTACAATCCAAGGTGTCTTCAAACCCAGAGTAAACATTTTCCTTGTAGGTAAATGTGCCCCATCCTAGACCACACACGCTTAACATCGGGCATTATCAGCTCTTTGCTTTTCACTGCTGCACATAGGCCTCTCCTGTTCCAGATTTTGCTTGCCACAGGTTGTCACACCACCTGACTACAAGTGTCCTACACAATGCTTGCTTACACATGATCTCCATACTGGAACTCAGCTACCCCATCAGTTATCGGATCTTCGGGAAGTGCAACCGACTTACTACCACTTCAGCTAACTAAAGCTATGTTGATGGCTTTAGTTATATCCTAAATGACTTCATTTGAATTATGCCCCCCTAAGAAACATAGCATAGCCCCTCAACAGCATGCTGAGCAACTTTGAGCTCATAGACCAGATACACAGCATTCATATTTGAGCACTGTGCCATGACAATCACATCAGGCAGGATGTAGTCAAACACGATCCTATAGAAAAAAAGTGTACCTTCAATGTATCACAGATCTGTAAATAAAAATTGTAGTCGCAAGTACAGTTTATATTGTTGATAAGTGTGATTTATTTAGTCGATACTATTGTTTCAGATTAAATGTAACATGTAAAGCTCCAGTATTGCACCTGTATGAAAATAGATCTATGATAGCCTATAGTAAGTTTATGTTTTCATTAATTATTATTTACAATTTCAAAAAGCCAAAAGGAAAATATGGTGCTATTCCGAGCACAACTATAAAACATGTCATTATAAAATAAGATAGAAATGTAAAGATCCCAGACTGTCTACGAATTGCTTGTTACTGGATTGTGTCAGATGGCTTTAACACCATCGTCAGCTGTTCCACCTATTTCACTTGTCAAACTACCAGGGGAGCCATTTGTTTGGATCATGACTCACTTGTATGACAATTTTTATAGGCTACACAGATTAACATAATAGTGCATTGTATTCTTTTCAGCTGGCCTTGGAGACGATAACAAGTGCATGTACCCCGTGCTCCCCATTACAAAAGAAACTCGTAATGGGTTCGATTACTACAACACTAGTGTAAGTTATGTAGAAAGTGTAATACCAAAGATCCAGAACGATCCACCCGTTGGCGATTCATTAAAGTGTATCATTTGCGAAATATGATCCGCGAATTTCGTATAATTGTGTGGTGTTTGGATTTTATATAAAATATTAATTTTATTATGAGTAGGCTCGCGATTGATCATACCCTCCCTGATGTTAATCTTCTCTATTTATTTTTTTCAGTTTGCTATGTATGTGGCTACGAAGCAAGAGCAAGGGTTGTACAACTTGTATTTTAACAACTGCCCCTTAAACGGCCAGGATGCCGGTCCCGGTGTTAATATGCTTGTAAGTCTATATCTAACTGGCAGAGCACCAGTTTATTTATTTTCTTCTCCAAGTAAAAATTAAAGAACCCTGTCTCTGACCTCAGCTAATTCTTTTTTGTACTAGTCCAGCGCACGCAAAAGTGCTTAAATCGAGCCAATGCCTTGCTAGACCTGGCATGCTAGCAAAGCATTCGCAATTATCAAGATTATATTATTTGTCCGTCTTACAAACGGCTGGAAACCAAATCACATGATTAAATTGATTGTAGTGGATTCATTTATGTAGGCCTAAATATAAAAGCTATTTGTTTAATTTATTATTCTATTTTTAGGTAGAAATCTACGAAACCAATGTCGGACACAACTTCCTATCTGCTGGCGAGATGCCCTTACCTTTGTTCTATGCTGTTGCGTCGCTTATATTCTTTTTGAACGCTGTGCTTTGGACATACATTCTACGAAGAAGCAGGCAGCCCGTCTACCGCATCCACGCTATAATGTGTGCGTTGGTCTACCTTAAGGCACTGTCGCTCGCCTTCCATGCAATCAACTACCACTTTATACAGACGCGTGGGGAACACGTTACTGCGTGGGCGATATTGTACTACATCACACACTTGTAAGTTAAAAAATGGCTAATTTGCTATTTATCAATAGGTTAAAAAACATTTGAAAAGTGATTCATTCTAGTATGTAATTTAAAATAAATAAAAAACAACGCAAAAAAAATACAAAAATAAAAATACAAAAAAAATACAAAAAAAATTAAATTATTTAAATAAAATATACCGAGGTTTTTACTTAACAAGCTAACACGGCTGCTTTTTGTTTTTTGAAGTAACTTGTATTATTTTTAGCAGAACCACAGAATGCTTTGTTTTTTTAGGTTAGCACCTATGACATTAATAGGACTTCAAAAAGCCTTCCACTGAAGTGGAACGTTAGCCACGTTCCAGAGAAACATTCAGGAACATTAGACTTCATAAGTGGCTAAAGTTCCACTTCAGTGGAATATTAGCTTTCATAAGCTGCTAACGTTCCACTTCAGTGGAAAATTATACTTCATATATATAAGTGGTGGCATGTGCTTCATAATCTGCTAACGTTCCATTTTAGTGGAAAATTGCCAAAACCGCTACCATTTTAATACCGCTTAGTATGACTAGTATTATGCTGAGGTGAGTCCCTATTTTGTAACTGTTTGTCTCTGTTTGTTTGTTTTTGTTTCTGTGCTTGTGTTCAAAATAAAATAATTTTCATCCTTTCTTTAATATTGTCTTCATAAATGGCTAACGTTCCACTTCAGTGGAATATTAGCCTTCATAAGTTGCTAACGTTCCAATTCAGTTTGTAATAATCATTATTAAACTGTTAATTTACAATTATTATACTAATTATAAATTAGCAGTTTAATAATGATTATTACAAAAATAGTAGATTAGTAAAATAGTATAAGATTAGTAATGTGAGCTAGGCTAAAATTAAGTCTGCTTGCATGCTAGTAATTCGTTTAATCCAAGTGGGGAGGTAATGCTCGTTAGGCAGCGACCAGATACCGCGCCAGAATTCAGTCATGGTGCTAGTTTTCGATAGCTGCCCGTCACCCACTCGTTGGCCAGTGGTTGCCAGTCGTTGGGGAAACGTGGTAGTCGCGGACCAAAATCAGGTGCGGTGCGAATCTATATTGACAAATAGTGTCTTCTAAAGTTCTCCTCAAATGCACACTCACCTGGCTACTTACACTCATACTCGTGCAATGACCTACTTCAAGATCAGCAGGTGTCGTTAGTGTAAGCACTGACACCAGTGTCGAGGCTGGCGACGCGAGACGCGGGTCCCGCGTTGAGATAGGCGTTGGATGAGCAGGAAATGTCTCTAAGCAGAGCCGATCAAGCACATACTGATCAAACAGCTGAAGCCGCTGGATAGCCCGCACTTGATCCGATAGTCGTAAACAAACTTGAGTGCCTTCAAAATTTCTGTATAAGGTTTATATTTGGCTTGCCAGGTATGACCATGTCTTCAAATTTCTTTCACTAAGCTCAAGTGGCTCTATTCGCCTTCGTAGAAATGCTTACATCCTATCACTTCTTTACAACGTTTTGTTCAACTCCTGGATATCACAATGAGTATGTATATTTATATATGTACTTGTTACATGTTTTATTTTTATTTATTTTCTTATTAGTGTTACAACATCTCTCGTCTGTTTCTTATGTCATCTATCGTTTTTTTCCATTCTCGGTTGCCTGGAAGAGATCGCTCTTAGCGATAAGGCCGCCATTTATGGCACTAACTCATAGGATTCTTTTGTTCTTTTTTTCAGTTTATGGTATGCACTATAAAGAGTTTTATCTATGTATCTATCAATCTATATACCTATCTATCGTTGGGCAGACACGGCGATGGTCTGTACCAGCATCCTGACTCGGTACGCTGAAAGGTTAATTCACCCCTCTGTTGCCGCATAATATGCGCGCGTGCAAATCTGATTATTTATTGGTATGTGATCATCGCATGCGTTGCACTACATGACTGGCAGCGAGAGCTGAACGCAAAACTAGGTGTCTAGCAGACTCCAGGCGTGCCGGCAACGGCGGCCACCCGGTGGCGGAGGTGGTGGTGGCTCCGGTATCCGCGGCCCGCTCACGTCGCTGCTGCTCGAGGAGGCGCTTGTCTCACGGGGGGTAACGAACTCTTCATCCCCCGACGAGGCGCTCGGAGTTAATGGAGCGGGTGGTGGTGGTTTTTGGGTGTCTTCAGTTTTCTTTATCATTATTGTTTGACTGTAAAACGTCAAGGAGTAAAACGGATTGCGATTTTTACAAACTGGGTATTCCTGTTGTCAAAAATATTTATCTATATAAACAGCAGTTACTTTTCGGTAGTTTATAAGTCAAAATAAAGGTTTATATAAAAGTGTTCAAGGTATACATTTAGTTTATTTCGGCTTAACAGTCGTTTCGGTTACAACAGTGATGAGGATTTTAGTTAAAATTTAATTATCTTGACGACAATTTTAAAAACTTATCCGAAACATTACTAATAAAATTCAAAAGTAATTAAGTAGTAAACAATTACATTAAATCTAAAACAAAAAAATAATGTAAAATAACTACAAGTCTTTATATCCTCTTCTCGCCGCAGTAACCACTTGCCGACACTTGTTTCACCTTATGAAAGCGCTTGGCTGAGACGAAACAACTGTTAGGCAAGAATAAACTAAATATGTATATACCTTGAACACTCAAAATGAACTTCCGCAAAGTAACGCTTGCATTGATCAATGATATGTTTATATAAAATTAGAACACCGCAAAACAAAATAATTTGTTGTAACGCGAAAAATAGCTTCTGCCCATCAACGTAAGACATCATACATCATAATTTTCGGCCCGTTATCGCCCACTGCTGGGCATAGGCCTCTCTTGTTGTAAAACCTCCCTTTTCTCTTTCCACACTGCCTGGTCTTCAGCTTTGGTGGTCCAGTGATTGTCGTGACGACCTTCACATACCACACCACCATCGTCTGGGTTGACACTGAGGTAGCTTAAGTTTTCCAAGGTGTGGTGATCTTTGCCCTTAATTTTAGAATATAAGACACATAAATAATATAAAAAACTAGGGTGCCGCCGGCTGCGGGACAGGGCTCAAGCTGCCGGTGGTTAGGGCTGTAGAGTGATGAACCTCCTAACAATGCATGCCGTGTCAAGGATCACTGCCCTTTGAATCTGACCTTTGACCCAACAGTCTAACAAGAGTATCTTTAGGTCACGACTCTTCGCTATAATATCGTTCACCGTGACTACTATCGGGACAATGATCGTCTAATCAACAACTTACATGGTTATCAAAGTACTTGCTGTTCTTGATCTTCTCTGTGATGTCGACAAGTACTGCCTGGCGTTGGGCCCGGTCGATCACCACTATATCAGGCGTATTGGCGACAATAGTCCTATCCGTGATGATAGACAGGCCCCAATAGAGCAAAGCACGACCAGTTTCGAGAACTGGCGCTGGTGCGTACTTATAGTACGGCACCTGACAGACTCGACAAGGTTGTACTGAAACTGAAAAGCAAAAGCAAATGCTCAAAACCGTGTAGTTTTTAGCAATCATCATCTATCCATCAGCAAAGGAGCTTGTAGATGCTAATTACTACAGAAAAAAAATACCTTCATAATGTATATTTTTTCTTCTTTCTTTCTTTCTAAGTGGCTAATGTTCAATTTCAGTGGATTGTTAGAGAAAAAGAAAATGTTTTTTTATTATGTAACACACTAAAACAACAAACAGTAACAAAATAGGGGTTCAACTCAGCATAATACTAGTCATACCTTGGTATGACTAGTACCACTTATGGTATGACCAGCGCTGGTCTTCCGGTGTGTAATGTTCCACATCAGTGGAAGATTAAACTTCACAAGTGGCTAACGTTCCACTTCAGTGGAGTATTAGCTTTCTTAAGTGGTTAAGGTTTACTTCAGTGAAATATTAGCCTTTACAAATGGCTAACGTTCCACTCCAGTGGAATATTTAGCCTTCATAAGTGATTAAGGTTTACTTCAGTGAAATATTAGCCTTTACAAGTGGCTAACGTTCCACTTCAGTGGAATATTAGCCTTTATAAGTGGTTAACGTTCCACTCCAGTGGAATATTAGCTTTCATAGGTGGCTAACGTTCCACTTTAGTGGAATATTAGCTTTCATAAGTGGCTAATGTTCCACTTCAGTGGAATAATAGCTTTCATAAGCGGATAATGTTTCATCTCAATGGAATAATAGCCTGGTTAATGTAAATTGTAGGTACACTTGTACAGCCTTGGTAGAAAACTACGGTCATATCTTTATACTTAGTTACTAAAGTTTTGATTTCCAGGTTAAAGGGAGCAGTGCTATTTGTGACGATAGTGCTGGTCGGTACCGGTTGGAACTTCATTAAGCACATCCTCTCAGACCGTGATAAAAAACTTTTCATGATTGTCATCCCGCTGCAGGTCAGTTACACTTTAGTATCTATTACCGCAAGTCAGGCGTAGCCACACGCTAAACTGAGTACTAAACAAATTTTGATATATTGTATGTTAAAGGTGATAAAGTCACGAGAGAAATACTGACTTTGGTCTACCATGATTTAAAATATATATAGAAACGAATTTTGTATAACAGTTCGTATTAGGGACACTGGCGCTACATATTTACCAAAATGAACCCAATGTTTTTTTATCTGGAAGTTTTGAATCAATCTAAGTAAACCCGAAATTCTTAGTTCAGCTACTTTATAATAGATATTTTGTGGAGACGAGTTAAAAAAGAATGGTCGACAGGCTAGGTTAGGTTAGGTTAGACCATAGCTCACCTGATGTTAAGTGACAATGTGACCGAATATGGTAAACACACTTAGGCTGGAATCGACCTGGTTCTCAAGTGAGGCTGCTGGAGCACACCGATAGATGCTTGGCCACAGATTTTCAAACACACAACGTCAAATTTGGAAAGATAAGTTGTAAAAAGAAACTTGCTGAGGCTGACGATTTTACAAGTTGGTAGGAATTTCCTATTGATCCAAGTGATTTTTATAGTATACTAGCTGCGCCCCGCGGTGTTACCCGCTACATGTTTTCGACATAAAAAAGCCTGTGTTAATCCAGGGTCTCGGCTACCTCCATACCAAATTTCATCCAAATCCGTTCTGTAGTTTTTGTGTGAAAGAGTAACAAACATCCATCCAAACTTTCATATTTATAATATTAGTGGGATCTAATACTTATAATTTTTATGTAATTATTAATGTATTTTAATGGGATGTAATGTATATGTAAGATATTTTTTTACTTTTGATTTGACGAATCACTGACAGTAGTTCTTATTTTGTATTAATAATTTTTTCGACGTCAGCATGTACCTAACGTTAAATGTTGCATACCGCAAGGTAGAATATGGCGCTCGTTAATTTTTTTGAGTATTAAAAAAAATGTATATTGGATTTTAAGTATTGTTAACAGTTTTTCATCCGTCTATTCCAGGTGTTAGCCAACGTGGCGGAAATAATTCTGGCGGAGAGTGAAGAGGGCGCCGCCGAGTACAACGCGTGGCGCGACATCTTCGTTCTGGTTGAACTTATGTGCTGCGGGGCCATTTTATTCCCTGTCGTGTGGTATGAACTCAGAATTAAATACATCCTATAGATACCGCATTATTCCAGAACAAATTGCCACGACAAATTTTATAGGTTGGAAAATTAAAACAACCCTGTTAGGTCATTTGGTAGGTAGGCTGCAGCTAGCGAAAATACTGGGCTGTTGAGACTAACCATCGAAAGTCTCAAAGTAATGAGCGCCAAAGTAGCGACACCCATGACGTTGTTTTGGTACTCAAAATTATGTGTATTATTAAATGAAATAAATAAAACAGTTCTGCTTCGATAGCTGTAGGGAATAGATTCGATTCTCATTCAGGACTAACATTAAATGACGTTTGTTTTGTGTCTTAGGTGTTCTAAATTTATGTGTTACTAGCGGACGCCTCGCGGTTTCACCTGAGTAGTTTCCGTTCCCGCGGGAATACCTACAGAGATTTAAAAAAGCCAGTCACCCGGGGATAGTGTAGCTTCCCAACGGTGAAAGAATTTTTGAAATCGGTCCAGTATCGGAGCCTATTCAATACAAACTTTATAATAGTATATATAGATAGATAAGTATGTCATTACTTTAAAAAAAAAAGTTTTAAGTGTATTATCATCTATCTGGTTCCCCATAGTACAAGCTTTTATTTAGTGTCAAAGAAACTATTCGGGCAATTTTAAAACCTCTCATTTACATAAATGCCGCGACATGTCATTTATCACATTAGCAATTAATTTAAAAAAAATTGGTTTGTGTTTTTTTTTTAATATTCGTAATTAATCTTGTTTGACTCAAACTTTGATCATCCATGTTGAATTTCAGAACTCTTAGAATAAAATTTTAAGTGTCACATTATTTACTAATTGAATTTTTTGTGACTATATAACAGAAAATATTATGCTTTCTATTTAGTGTTTTTATATTTTGCTGTGCTAGGTCGATACGGCACCTGCAAGACGCTTCCAACACGGACGGCAAGGCAGCCATCAACCTGCGCAAGTTGAAGCTATTCCGACATTTCTACGTTATGGTCGTTTGCTACATATATTTTACAAGATTCATCGTGTCCATACTCAAGGTAATTATTATAGCAAATACAAATACAAATACTTTATTGATAACACCAATGTTACAAGTCACTGTTAGCGATTTCTGTAGCGATGATAGCTCAGTGGTTAGCGCGGTAGGTTCGCATGCCGAGGGGCGTGGGTTCATAACCCAACAATGAGCTTGAGCTGCCGGTGAAGGAAAACATCGTGAGGAAACCATAGCATGGTGGTAGAGTACTTTCTAGTACTCGGCTGGCTAGCAACCAAGTTAAAAATCTGCCGCTAAGCATCTAACGCTGTGTTCCGGAAGCCTCACTTAAGAGCCAGTTCCATTCCAGGTTAGGTGTGCTTTACCATCTTCGACCCCACCTTGACTTAACATCAGGTGAGCTGTGGTCAAATATCTTGCCTGTCAACCATAAAAAAATATGGGCATTGTTGTCAGCCCATACACACCCTGCTCATTATAATACAATCCCTTATTTCATGCAAAGTTCGTGAAATTTCCAATAAATCGTAATAACATAAAAAATTTGAAATATTTATCACGCACGCTAGGCGTAAAAACGGGACCCTATTACTGAGACTTCGCTGTCCGTCCGTCCGTCTGTCACCAGGCTGTATCACAAGAACGGTGATAGCTAGACAGTTGAAATTTTCACAGATGATGTATTTCTATTGCCGCTATAACAACAAACACTAAAAATAAAATAAATATTTAACCCTTCCATACAACAAACTTGATTTTTTACTTGTTCGATACTAATAACGATGACAGGTAGACGCTTAAACTATTCACAGAATATTTAGTTTTATGTTCTCTTTAAATATAATTAATAAAAATAAAATAAATAATTAAGGGAGCTCCCATACAATAAAAGAGGTTTTCGCCGTTTATTATAGATAATGGTACGGAACCCTCCGTGTGCGAGTCCGAATCGCACTTGACTGGTTTTATTTATTAAAGTCATGGTAATTTCGACATGTCTCCTGTTTTGCTTTCAGATCTTAGTGCCGTTCCAATACGCGTGGCTAGACGAGCTGTTTCGCGAGTTGGCAACACTGTTATTCTTCGTTATGACCGGCTATAAATTCCGCCCAGCAGCCGCCAATCCTTATTTTACGCCTACTAACACAGACGACGACGAATCGCATGTGTAAGTACTTATACGTGTATGTGTAATCTATGCATGTGTATACTGCAGCTGAGCGTGTATATAACTTGTTGTAATTGGACGTTTAATGTGTTGTATTTGACTTATTGTAGCTGTGTGCGCAGGCAATGGGCAGTAGGTGTTAATAGCAGAACTTGGAAATTTTCGTAGCTTAGCGAGTAAATAACTTATGGTCATTAAACGTGTAACGTGTAGAATTATATTAGCTAAGCGTGTAACTTATAAATGTTTGTAGCGATGATAGCTCAGTGGTTAGCGCGGTAGGTTCGCATGCCGAAGGGCGTGGGTTCAAACCCCAACAATGAGCTTGAGCTGCCGGTGAAGGAAAACATCGTGAGGAAACCATAGCATGGTGGTAGGGTACTTTCTAGTACTCGGCTGGCTAGCTACCACCCTCAAGTTGAAAATCTGCCGCCAAGCATCTAACGGTGTGTTCCGGCAGCCTCACTTGAGAGCCAGTTCCATTCCAGGCTAGGTGTGCTTTACCATCTTCGACCACACCTTCACTTAACATCAGGTGAGCTGTGGTCAAACAACTAGCCTGTCAACCATTAAAAAAAATAAAAAATGTTAAAGTTATTCTGCGATTGAAATTTCGACAATATTCGTTTCTATCATAGAAACTGTTTTTTTTTTTAAATTTTATTTAAAAAGAACCATAGCGCACAAGCTTTGCTTATTTTGGGGTCAGATGGCGCTGTGTGTAATGTCCCATGATATTTATTTATTTTATTTTATATGCGAAAGAAAATGTGTGTTGTTGTTGCAAATATCCTACTAATATTATAAACGCGAAAGTTTGTAAGAATGTATGGATGTATGTTTGTTACTCTTTCACGCAATAACTACTGAACGGATTTGGATGAAATTTGGTATGAGCTGAGATCCTGGATTAACACATATACTACTTTTTATCCCGAAAATATATAGCGGGTAACACCGCGGAGCGCAGCTAGTACCTAATATTTTTATTTATAATATCGAAAACCGATAAACGAATCATGTAATTTTTTTACTATTATTTTTATGGCGACTGGCTAGGTGTTTGATCACAGCTTGTTTTTGCTATCCATAATTACATTATAAAATAGGATTTTTATCTCGGGAAAATCCAAACTTGGTTTAGGTACTTGATAAAATTACTGTTAACGAATACCTCTTTAAGACCACACGATAAAGCTAAATAGATATTATTGTGACCGTAAAAGTGAGTTGACCATAAATGGTGTAATGGTCAATTTATTTAAGGTAGAAATGGGAGTGATAAAAATTGCAGAAAAACTCTATTAATATAATCTATTAAAAGATTTCGGCCTGCTAATAACATCTATAAATTCATCACCTGAAAAAGTATCCAAAGCATTGAATATCACATTTGGTTAGGCAGAGATGGGTAGGGAACGGGTGCTTTAAGGTGGTTCGATTTCCATGCAAATATTTTTTTTCCATTTATGGACAAATGGAGCATAATTTTGCAGTGAAATCACAGCTACTGACATTTTTTTTGGTCTTTATTTGCGGTAAATCACAATATGATCCACCTTAAACCTATTATTACATTAAGTTCCTGACCCTGAAACGCAATGGATCTGCCAACCGCAAGGTGATACCATTGCATGCTCAGTAGTTTCTTCACGTGACAATATGAATTGTAACCAAGCAGTTCAGTTGACCCACTTTTTTAATATGTCCAATTGTGTGAATTCCCCCCCGTTATCGATCGATCAATAGCTCGGCCGTTGATAAATTATTATCAGTTGACCTAAGATCAAAAAATAATGTTGTTCAATTGCCTTATTTGTTTGGTTCAATTTTTAAACAAAATAGATGAGAAAAACTTTGTTGACGCTTTCGTCATTCTATTTAATGTATGATATAATCACTTATAATATTGACCTTATATCACTTTCAATTATAATAGGCGAGATACAAAGTTGTCGTCATTAAAAATTGTATATAAATCAAGATTATGTTTGTCGGTTAAGTGCATAACTTGAAAACGCCTGAACCGATCTGGCAGAATTTCTTAAATGGTCGTGATTCTTCGTATGAGTTTTACAATAATTGTGATAACTTTATAATCAATTTAAAGTAAAAATATATTTTTAAAACAAGCTTTTATTAAAGTACTTGTACTAAAAAGTAATATTTAGTAATTGATTGATTCAGGCGTTACTTTGCGGAAGTTCATTTTGAATATTCAAGGTATATATTTAGTTTATTTCCGCTTAATAGTAGTTTCAGTCACAACAGTGATGAGGACTTCTACAAGTCTTTATATCCTCTTCTCGCTGCAGTAATAAGCGGAAATAAACTAAATATATACCTCGAATATTTACTATTTAGTAATTTATTAAAGGCTGGCCTATCATTTATTTAAGGTAGATACTTAGATTACATTCACCATTACAACCATCGCAGTATAGTCTGCTGCCAAGCAGTATTGTGTAAATATGAATGTGTTCTGGTTTGAAGGGTATTGGAGCTAGCGAAATTACAGGGCTGTTGAGACTAACTATCGAATGTAGCGAGATTTTGTAGCGATGATAGCTCAGTGGTTAGCGCGGTAGGTTCGCATGCCGAAGGGCGTGGCTTCAAACCCCAACAATGAGCTTGAGCTGCCGGTGAAGGAAAACATCGTGAGGAAACCAAAGCATGGTGGTAGGGTACTTTAGTTGAAAATCTGCCGCCAAGCATCTAACGGTGTGTTCCGGCAGCCTAACTTGAGAGCCAGTTGCATTCCAGGCTAGGTGTGCTTTACCATCTTCGGCCACATCTTCACTTGACATCAGGTGAGCTGTGGTCAAACACCTAGCCTGTCAACCATTAAAAAAAAAAATGTATCAAAGTAAAGAGCGCCAAAGTAGCGATTTGTCTACTCAAAGTTCTGTGTATCGTTGGAATGGACATTGACATGCGTTTATCTCTATCAGAAAAGAACATGTCGTTCGTCATATTTCTTACATGATAATGTAGGTGGAATCTCTTTAAAGTGACACCAAAAATATAAAAAAGTACAGAAAAGAAAATAATTATAAAAGCTATCTCTTCCAGCAACCAAAAATGTAAAACACAATACAGATTAAGGTCACAATGTAATGATACAATCATTTATTTATTTATTATTTGTATAATTTATTCTGTAATCGTTTTTGCTATAGTCTGTGCTATATGTTGTTGTTATTTCTCTTTCAGATTATCAGACATCGGAATCTTAGAAGGCAACAATCGAATATCAAATCGGAACGAGAGGAAGCGAGAAGACCTACAACCACTTATGCACGAAACCAACTACAACTCGGACTAGGATAACTTACGCTAGTCTCAAAAGGCTAGCCATACTAAAATAAGTAGGTTAGGCTAGTATCATTAGGTTGGTGCGCTAGTATGATTAGGCTAGTCTAGCTCACTCGTGATAGTAGTCTCATGGTCGGAACGTGCTGGCTATGTAACCTAGTTCGTGAAATTCCAGTTGAAAGCATTTTGGGGCAAAATTTAGATAGTTCTTATTTCTTTTATGGATTTTTTACATTATTCTATTTCTTTAACTATTGATAATAATAAGCATGATGTCTCAAAATGCCTTCAACATAACTTTTCGAATGATGTTGTGACATTGCATTCAATACAATTCTAGGAACTACTGTTTATTTTTTTGTTTCTAGAATTATAAAGTTGTTTCAGAATTTTATTATTGAGTGAGTAGGTACATTTAATAAAAGTTATTGGAACATATTTCGAGCAAGGCTCTTTCTTTTCGGTTGTTGTAGTTGTTTCGATGTCGCGATGTCGTTTGTAAATGTTATTGTGTAATTATTTTTTAGTCTACGTAATAGATTTTTTAAAGTGTAAAGGTTGTTCTACGGGTTGAACATTTGATTCAAACAAACTTTGTACCGTTTCTGTTTTATTGTCAAACTAAAAGCGTTTGACGGTTTCATAGTTTATATTCCAAAAATCTTCCTGATTTTTCCAATGGGAAAGTATCCTATGGGATTAGTCGTAGAATACAGTCTTCCAAATATCATCTGAATGTTTAGCCATAAAAAACAATTTTTACACATTAATATTTTTATTCGCATTTATGTCATACAGTTACATCAAAATGTGTATAGCTTGCTTTATTTATTTAATATTAATTATCGTACGATGTTTATTTGAAAATAGCAACACAAAGTAATATGAAATTAAACGTTGGGAGCGTTTCTGTTTATCGAGAATTTAAGTATTAGTTAATAGTGTGTGTACACATCACAAAAAAAATATAATTAATCGAGTGTGTTAATTTTTTATTCGAATATTTTCTTATTCTGGCGACAGTACTGATTCTTGTTGTTCGTATAAACTAAATTTAGCGCGACCAAAATTGCTTTTGATCTTATCTAAAGACTGAAATGAAATTGACAGTGATATAATTGATAGTACAATCAGTTTAGTAAACTTAAACTTTGTCGCTAGAATCCTCTATGGTAGTAACCTGTTTCGCTCACACCTAGCATACTATCACATACTGCGGCACATCAGCCAAGTTTGTCTTCTTAAAGAGTATGTTAATAGTTAAACCGATAATTATATAAATCTTGTGAACAGCATGATGTCATTCCAAAACTGTAAAAGTTTGTAGGTAAAGTCATAGACTGAATTTGACCATGACTTACTTTATGTATCTTTGACTATGATTGAGTCTTATTTTACTCGATTTTATCATGACGTACGATTTATTTGACATCGATGGAATGCAGAAAGTGTTATGCCAAAAATAAAGAAAAAGAAGTAGACGCCTATTTGTATGTATGTCTATATTTCACGACAATGTCAACTCAGTTTTTTATTTGTACGTGCATTCTGCCAGTATCATGCGTTTAGTTTTTTTCAAGTATCGTATGTAAAATCTAGAAGTAAAAGTAACATAAAGTAGGTCAAGTCCAGTCCATGGTAGTAGTGACTTTACTAGATACTTCTACGGAGTTTTTTTAATAGGTTGAACTGCAAACAGTCTGTTTGCCTGATGAGATTAAAAGCTCGTCGATTTTTATTGATACTGATTTAACCTCACCTCACTTTCATGTTGTAACCTAAGACCTTCCTAAGTGTTGGAAACTACACAAAATATTGTATCCCTTTCTCTATTCTCGTGGGTATAATTCAGTACGATTAATGAATAACACTATTTTTATTACCAAAAACATCATCTCTAAGTAGTAGAAAATTGCATATATTACGTAAGCGCGGTTTTAGTAACTTTTACAACTCCCCCGACTCCCTTTGTTAGCAAAAGTAAGCAAAGTTCTCGCGTTTCCCCTCCTATGCTTACGTAAGCGTTAGTAATAAAAATAAATGAATATACATATATTGCAGACGTAATCACCTTACCACATCACTCTTTTTACGTCTCTCGCTTCACAAAGAGAAAGGGGGGGGGGGACTGGGGTAATGGCAACACCCTCCCTTTTTTGCTTACGTAATAGTTAAGCGGCCCGCTAATCGCGACTTGTGTATTGTGAATTATATGTCGTTATGAAATTATACTTAATTTTAATCTCGAATATATTGAATTTGTATTTTGATAAAATTTAAGATTAAGGGATCTATCTCGCTTTATTTTTATAAAAAAATATTTATTAATGCTTATTTGATAAACTGTCAAGACAAAATGTTGTAGGTACATATAATATTTTATTTTACATCAGCCTTATTGAGTGCAAGAATTATAATTTTTGTTTTAACCATACGTTATAGAGGAATCAAAGGTCTTTTTTGGGGTACGATTCTTCTATAAATTATTACAGAGGAATCATACTTTACATACAGGAATATAACATGATAGTATATTGGTTAGTTAGCGGTTGCAAGCAAGTTTGTTGAAATTTTGATGAACGATAACAGTAAAAACTGCATCAAAATCGGACTAGTTGTTTTGGAGAAAAATGGCAACATGTATTTGCATAAACAAACAGACATCCTCTCACCCCAAACGCATACCGTCTCCGTGGGTAAAAAAGGGCTAGAAACGTTGCTATAATATTAAAGGGCATTATGTAAACGCTATTAAAAACTGATTCGACTTGCTCCCGATCATACAGAAAGTTGTAAATTTGTATTTGATGAAATGTCACCAAAAATATATTTAGTTGAGCATGTTTATAGTTTTTATATATGGTATATTATAATTAGACATTTTTATACTTTTTTAAAATAAGGTGAAGTATTTTGAATCGGCACGCTACATAATGCCTGATTTTATAAAATAAAATGTCGAATTATTTTAAATTAAAGCGATAGTCGTTATAATAATGTAAATATATTTCGAATTGTATAGGTTGTGATACCTTAATTTGTCTACTTTTTTCATAGTGTACGATATATGTGTAATTTGTTCTATTTTTCAAACAACAATAATTCTGAAAATAATAATCGTTAATCACAAATTTGATCTTAATGTAAATAGACCAAAGTTACATTTGTTTATAGTCATAGTGAGATATCAGTGAAGCAATATGTGTAGAACAATAAAATATTAATAAATAAATGGATGAAAAACAAAACCATGAAAATGTATTCATTTCTTTCTACTGTTGTTCAATTTTTAAATGGACTACGGGTTTCACCTAAAAACTCCGTTTAAAATTATGCACATTGCGTAGAAAAAGTCCAGGGCATCGCTGCTTTGGTGCTCATTACTTTGAGACGTTCCATGGTTAGTCTTATAACAGCCCTGTAATTGCACTAGCTACAGTACTGAAATCAGTTATGTTTACACACTACCGCTTGGCTACAGGATATCTGATACTGCAGTGGTAGACCTTTTTAGCAGATGTATTCAGTTTTTGAGTTCAAACTAGTTGCAGAATTTTGGTGAAAAGTGGACTACCTATTTTGAAACTAAATGTGTTTTCTCAACTTTTATAGAAAAACAAATCTATTACGATCTAAATTAACGATTTGCGCCATCTAGTGTGTTGCGTGTGAACTTTTTGCCTTGAGTAATCTAATGTGTGTCCGTTTAGTTTCCCAACAATACAAAAAGATGGCACCAACGTTCTCTGTATGACAAACATTATACAGGACTAACTAACATGACCCTATCCAGTGTAGACATAATGTCCTCTGTGAATGTAATCCTACAACCCTACAAGGTAACCAGCGCGTTAAATACGGGTCGAAATAAGAACATCTTTCCTTTTTGAAGTCGGCTATAAAGAGTCCTGAATTACCCCATGAAATAACATGACATCACATCCGGTTCATAATGACATATTCGCTCTTGATTGATTTACAACACGCATTAAAAATTTTGCATGGTATAAATCTCGTCATGATTTATGATTATTTAAATTTAAAATGTTATGTTCTCTTCAACATACTGGAAATATATACATACGTACCTAAATGATATAAAGATAAAGGAAAAATTCCGAATCCTTACTGAGCGCGGACTTTTATTTCTCATTGAAAGTCTAAGCCCACACTCAGGGCCGTCTTTACCCGTGGGGTCAGGGGTGCGATGCACTCGGGTGCAGTGTCCCAAGGGGTGCCGTATAATCGTGTGTAACTCATATCAGAACCGGTTCAAATATTCAGATCGTGTAGGTTTGAACCGTTGAGCTGCAGCTCAACTGCAGATCAAGCAGCTCAAATCGTGGCTTGCGGCTCATCGAGTCATCGTTGTCGCGCACCCGACCGCAGCTAATCGAACTGAATTGCGAACCGAACCGAAATTGAAAAGTGAACCGAACGGAGCCGATGCGACGCGATCTGTTTTTTGAAGCAGTGTGACCTGAACAGAATGACGAACGAAACAGAATGACTTAGAAAGGGAAGGAGAGCATATTTACCACGAATCTTACAATTCCCGGGATAAACAAGATAATAAACTATTTATATACAATTTATTTTGCAAATCCTTTCATTTGTTTTAGCATGATTGATTAACAAATATCCATACATACAAACTTTGGCAATTATAATACTAATCGGAAAACAAAAAAAAAAAATTTAATTTTAACAAAATATTTTTTATCAGTAGATTTCCCGATAAATTGAGAACATTTCCAACGTTGTTGAGCTGAATCTATAAACCAACTATATGAGCTGCATATTCTAGCGCTGCATAAGGTCTAGTTTACTTCGCTATTGACTAAATGACTCCCTCGAGTTAGTACGTGAACTGATCTGAAATGACCTGTTGAGCCGGTTCAAGTTTTCAGCTCAAGGGTTGAGCTGCGAGCCGCGGCGTGACTCAAGTAAATCTGTTGAGTTACCCATGGCTAGTGCCGTATGTCTGAGACCGCCTACCTACTTACTACACAGGGACCACGTGACCGGAGCTGTGGGCACAGTTCATTATACATCACAGATATTATTTCATGCGCAGTATCTATACCATTCGCCATGTGCAAGTTAATTTCACTCTTATTACCTACTACTTAATCAAGAATTTAAATTCCTTCAACACGTGCCCACGCTGATCAAGTGTGGGTTGGCAGACTACACATCTAAAATAAATAAATATCGTAGGGCATTACACACAGCGCCATAAAATTCACCTCAAGTGACCTATGAAACTAATCGATTCGTTCGTTCGTTGAAGTCGATTAGTTCTATGGAATCGCACCAAAGATACATTTGTCTAGCAAATTTTATATCGTTAACGATAGACCACGTGGCTTATCGGCCCCTTATGTCAATCCCATACATTTTCGGACTTTTCTAATAGCGTCGCAGTTAATCGAATGCCATTTGTCTAGGCCCTCTGAAACGCTTGTACCTACTATGGCAGTCAGATAACTGATAGAATACTTATTTATTTTTTTGTAAAAACATACTTATAATAGACAGAACAAACATTTGTTTATACTTACCACAAAATGTTTGCCTTGAGTGGGAATCGAACCCACGCCCTACAGTTCTTGAGGCAGATAGGTATACTACCAATGAGCCAACAGGGATGTCTTCGAGAACATTAAGAAATTGCTTTCTCCTGATGGAGTTGGCGCCCAGTCAGTAAAACTCAATTTCTAAAATAACCACAAAAACTCATAAACTGCAGCGACCAAAATTGTATCTTAACTTTTGCCTTCTACAACTCCACTAAACTTGGTTCTGCACTGTCTCCTCCCTTGTCAACTTGTAGCTCATGCAGGTCTCCCCTCACGACGTTACTTCAGCGCATCTGGGCCGCCGGGCCAACTAACACACGATCCTTTTCCATCCTAAATAAATAATTTCTGAATAGTAAGAGATAATACATCTCCATGATCATTCATAGAGTCCATACTTTGAGTAGTACCTAGTAGCATACACAGAACTTTGAGTAGTCTGTGCTTATTTGAAGTAAAATAGAAAAAAAAGTTGACAGTCGCGGAGATGTGAAACATTTTCAACAGCTATTTAAGTAAGTGAAAGCAGCTCACACAGGTAAGCAACAAAGTGTACCTATAGTGTACGCGGGCACACACACAAGGGAATTGAGAGAAGTGCTGCAGAGGGGCCGTGACAGCATAAGATAGCATCACGCCGTTTGCCATCTCGGCGTTCAAGTTAGTTTTAATGACAAGGTACGCCAATATATGGTTCACATGAAAAACAAATACATAGTTCCGACAACTTATTGCTATAAAAAAGTGATTATAATCAGTTTTTTATAGCAATAAGTTGTATTTATCAGGGACATTTTGTTACATCTATGCTAAGTCTAAATTTATAAAAATGGTCAGTAAGATATTCTATTGTAAGGTTACATACTCAGTTCCTATATTCAATCTTCCGAAACATCAAATTTTAAAACATTTCAAATGAAACTATTCCCATACATAATTTGTTAACAATTTTTCACAATTGCCAAACCGCATCTGCTTCTATAGCGGTCACTCAGAACGCGTTATTCTGAAAGGCACAGTGACGTCACACAAAGATCACATCAAAGTCTATCGGAAAAAGCGTTAATTAATACCTAGAGATAAGTGGTTGGCGGCGCGCCAGGCGAGGTAGCCAACACTACACTGACTGCGACACTAGCGCCATGCGATGGAACCCCTTAACTCCCTTAAATCGGTGAGGCCAGCTTGTACTCTGAGCCTCTTATCTGGCATTATTGGCAATAGACAGTAGACAATATGATAGCTCAGTGGTTAGCACGGTAGGTTCGCATGCCGAAGGGCGTGGGCTCAACCCCCAACAATGAGCTTGAGCTGCCGGTGAAGGAAAACATCGTCAACAATCAATAGCACGGTGGTAGGGTAGGTACTTTATAGTACTCGACTGGTTAGCTACCACCCTCAAGTTGAAAATCTGTCGCAAAGCACCTTACGGTGTGATCCGGCAACCTCACTTGAGAGCCAGTTCCATTTAGGTGTGCTTGTCATATTCGACCACACTGTCACTTAACATCAGGTGAGCTGTAGTCAAACACTTAGATTGTCGACCATAAAAAATAAAATAAAAAACAAAAAACCCGACTGCAACTTATCCCGTGAGTTCATGGAAAACCCTAGAGTTATACCTACTCATAGAATAATGGCACTCTTAATCATCAAACCGGTAGGTACGTTATTGATTTCGTAATTACTGAAACTGCCGACTGAAAAAATTCGTGATGACGCGTGTAGTTACAAACCATGCCTATGATCGATGTCAGAGTGGTAAGCTGAGCGTTCCATTCTAAAGTAGGTACCTAAGGTAACCGAAGCGGTTTTTACCTGACTCTTCAAGTCTCTGGTTATAAAGCTTCAGAGTTTGTGAAAACGACTACAGATTAGGTAGCAGTTACAAACGAGTATAAATTCTGTCTTAGACGTCCGCGGCGAGAAATAACAGCGGGGCTTTCCCTAAGCCTACAGAGGGCGTGCCATAAGCAATAACGCGATTCGGCGCGTGGGTACATAGGAGGGCCGCCGATACAACCAAACGGTCGGTACTCGCGCAGCATCGAGCGCATATCTGCTACCTAATCTTCTAGTACCAAAAGTGACAAATATATTTCTCTAAGAGTTTTTCAGAAAGTTATTTTTGTATGTGTGGGGTTTATCCCACGCCCGCAAGTCAAAAGAACACAACCAACACATACCTATCCAAAGATGAAAGTCCTATTGTTTATTTAGATTCTACCTATACTATCCGTGAACTTTCCATGCCTCTTCAATAACTTCGATCATTCCATTGAAAAACAATTCATAAAACAGTATTCGCCCCTTTATTGCCGACATCTGGTAAACAAATAAACTTCACTATATCCAGAAAACGTGTTTATGTTCTAAACATTATTTCATTGACAAGCGAAACCTAAGTGTTTTGTAGTTTACCTTGCTTGACTAGAATAAAGCCGTCCGCACACTGACGCGGTTTGTGGCAGCGGCCCAGCATGTAACCAGCTGGTGCAGCGGCTACACCTGGTAAAACTACGAGCCCCTTTTGCGGCTTGTGGTGGGGAACGCGACACTAAACAGGGAAGTCATCACGACCGCTGCCGTAGGCCGTGCACATTGGGAGCAGTCATATCAATCTTATCTTATCAATCTTTCATAACATCTTAAACACCATAAAACGAAATTTGATCTTAATTAACTTATAGTATTTTATCATTCGTTTTTCAGTACCTAAAAACAATATGACATCCATAAACAGCACTATACTTAGTGGTACTACACTATACACACTATACTTGGTGGTAGATCTCCTTAGCAGGAGGTCGTCTAGGTAGGTACCACCGCAGTACCAGTTATTCTGCCGCTAAGCAGTAGTGTGTAATCATTACTGTGTTCCGGTTTGAAGGGTACTGCAGCTAGCGAAATTACTGGGCTGTTGAGACTAACCAAAGCCGAAGCAGCGATGCCCTGGACTTTGTTTTGTTCCGCAAAGTTCTATATATCGCTGCAATGGTCATGGACAGGCGTTATCTCTTACTATCAGGAGAGCGTCTCGTTAGTCTCGTTACTTTTTTACATATAAAATATATATATAGTAGGACTATACGCACTATATAGTCCTACTATATACTATCTGCTTCATAAATAGGGTGTGAATTGAAAATGGTAAACCTGAGAATTCATTACCTAGTAGGCACCTACACTGGAAACGAGTCTCCGTACATTTTCGTAGGAAACCTTCTTATGTTTTCTTACATTGTTCTTTGCTAAGGTGAAAAAGTGGAATTCGGGTGCAAAATGTATTTTCGTATTTTGCCAATTAAATCAAACGTTACGCTCAAGTTTCAATATTAGAAACTTCCCACAACATTGTAGTATAACTATATTAACTATTTTCTCTGAGCCTAAAACCAGCGTGGAATATATAATATGAATGTCTTATAAAATCTACTTATAAAATTATTTCTGCGTTGGCATGGACAAGCACAAGCAATAACTAACGTTCGATAATTCGAGTAAATGTTTTTCATCGCTACGTTTTTAAACAATGATATACACAAACAGTTGAATAACAAATAACGCATTTGCCTAGCCAATCGTCTGGTATTTTAATCATTGTTTCGATTCGATTCTAAATCGGAATAAAAAACATCTTATAACAGTTTTATAACGCATAGGTAGGTACTATTTATTTGCAGAATTTCACTTAGATTAGTTGCGTCACAAGTCATAAAGGAAGCCATAAATGATCACAGCTTCTATCATGACTAGGGGTTCGAGGTTTCGCAGTTGCGATGAATGAAATAGGTAGAGTATTAGTTAGATAATAAAAGATTATGCTAAAGTTACATCGAATTGCCTATTGACCGGGGTCGAGGATAGAACAAAAATGTATTTTTAAGAGGCTTTTCAAGGTACCTAAAAAGCTGCCACTGAAATGCATGCACTTGTTAGTGGAAGTGTTTGAATTGATTAAAAACCAAATACAAATGTTTTATTGATAACACCAAAGGCAAGAATCTAATTTCGCAATATCATTTCAAATAGATGAAATATGCCAAAAACACTGATTACAGTCATGTCAATGAATAAAAAAAACTATAAAGTCATTATAAACTAGGTACCTATGTCAATATGAAAATATTACGGTCAATGTAAGAATATTGTCAATATAATAAAATGTTTAAAAAAACTAATTACTTACTAGTAATTTATCATAAAACAAGGTCTATCAGCCTATCAAGATAGCTTAGTTCTGGAGTACGAGGTGGAAGATGCATACCGGACGGAAGCGGATACGCGGTTGTAGACCAGAATTCACACGCGCGGTTCCGAGTATGAAAAAAGTCAAAATGCCCGAAACGGGTGTTGGCGTGTCGCCACGGACACGTGGTGTCGCCGTCAGGAAGCTTGCGACGTAAACATGCCTATTTGCACGACTCTGATCTTGGCCAGATCTTGACCCATTAACACGGCGGCCGATGTCAGGACTGTCGCTTCGTGTATTTTTAGAGCGCGTGCGGGCGCGGGGGCTTTGTTTCGAGTACACGCTGAAGCGTCGCTCCGGCAACATTCGGACGCCTCGCGCTGCGGTGCCACACACGCAGGAACATGACCAGCCGCGGCATTCGACGTAAGAAGTCTTCGCTCTCCGAAGTGAAAGTAGCGGTGGTCGGCGCGCCTTCCGTCGGCAAAAGCGGTACGTGGACAATGCTTTAACGGCGCTGAAACTTGAGTGTTCTTACCAGCCAAGTAACATACCGAGCCGTTTGTTGTGTTATTTGGAGAATTCTTGTAGTTTATCGTCATTATTTCAGTATGAATAACAGTGATGCCAATGACGTAGATACCCAGAAGTTCCACAGATATATTTCCTTGGGTATTAAAATGTGAATCATTACAAGCCAGTTATGTTTTTAGACATATAAAAATATTTGTTCCTACGCACTGTAGAGACATCAAATTCAGTAGCACCTTCACTAAAATAAAGTTGATGAACTATGAGTGATCTCAAGGAGATGAATATTTCGAAGCGTGCTGAAAAAGCGCGCGCTTTCAATAAGCAATAAAATCAGGAATTTATCATCGCACCAATCCGACAGGATATTCGTAATTCATCGTGGATATTTACGGGAATTCGTCAAAAAATCACGTAATGCGCATATTCTTGTTTGTGCAAAGTTTTTGAAACGAATACCTATGTCTCTTTAAAAAATACTGTTCGTGTTTTTGGCTGAACTCCGTGAAGCTTTCGTCAAGAATTCCGCAAAATCTGAACACTTGTCGAGCTCAATTTCGACAACATTGTTTTATTGTTATTATATATACCTATACAATGTTTCTGTAAATGGTTTATTTCTGTAGTTTAGTGGGCAATTATCTACATTTATTAACAGACTCACGGAGTATGAAATCAGTCGACGGTGAACTCCAAAGCGCTTTGAATAATGCAGTTCTTGACGTCTTTATAACATATTCTGCAAATGCTCTGCGTTTGATTGCACAGCGATTGTATGCAACGCGAAATGCAAATTATAAACAAGCTGGCTCGGAATATGACCTAATTTATTTTAAACTTGACATGTATATTTCATAAATTAACAAGTACATATCGATATGTGCTGGTTATTTACTTTATGTACAAAATGTATGATACTTAAATAGGTTACTTAAAATGTTCCCGATTGCGAAGGTACTCAGAAGCAGTATTAAGATGAAGATAGTACGAAAGTAGATAATACTTATTCTTGTATACGAGAAACAGATAGTACAAAGATAGATAATATTTGTTCTTATATACGAGAAACAGATAGTACGAAGATAGATAACATTTATTGTTATGTACGAGAAACAGATAGTTCGAAGATATATAACATTTATTCTAATAAACGAGAAACGGATAGTGCGAAGGTAGATAACAATTATTCTTACATACGAGAAACGGATAGTACGAAGGTAGATAACATTTTTATTCTTATATACGAGAGATAGATTGTACGAAGATAGATAACATTTATTCTAATGTACGAGAAACGGATAGTACGAAGGTAGATAACAATTATTCTTATATACGAGAAACAGATAGTACGAAGATAGATAACATTTATTCTAATAAACGAGAAACGGATAGTACGAAGGTAGATAACAATTATTCTTATATACGAGAAACGGATAGTACGAAGGTAGATAACATTTATTCTTATGTACGAGAAACAGATAGTACGAAGAAAGATAACATTTATTTTAATAAACGAGAAACGGATAGTACGAAGGTAGATAACATTTATTCTTATATACGATAAATAGATAGTACGAAGATAGATAACATTTATTCTTATATACGAGAAACAGATAGTACGAAGGTAGATAACATTAATTATTATTATTTAAATGTAAATACCACTCGCCACCCTTTTCATTATCTTTTAGACACGGTCAGACAAACTACAGGCCTTGGGACTTTTTACTACTTTGAATTGTAGGATAATATCTAAACATTATTTCATTTAAAAAAAATATAAATTTTTGTACGGTAATTTTCAGCAAACTAAAATTCCAACATGTATATTTAAAATTCGTAGACATAATTAGTACGCAATTATAATAATATATTTTTATCTGTAGCATTAGGTACATCTGTATGGGTTATAGTTCCATCTACATAATTAACAAGCAAGTAACTAATTCCTGTTTTCCCGTTATCTACAGCAATAAAAGCGTACAAAACACTACAACATCAGCTTCCTCAATTATAGAATAAGAGAGGAAAAAGATTCAAGGATATTCATTTACTGTGTTCTTTACTGAAAGTGAGATTAGCCAACCAATTAAAAAAATTATTAAACCCAAACTCTAATTAGTATAAAACAATGCCGGTGTGCCGTCTGTCTGATTGTCCGCTTACTTCTTCTAAGCCAACAATACATATTAATAAAACTCAGACAAACGCGATGAAAACGTCATCTGGTGCATGGTAGATATCTCCCACGAATTCACAAAAGGTTGTTCATTGCGAAGTTGTGTAACTCTCTGCTGAAGTCTGTGCTCCCTGAAAAGTAAAATATAGGTATTTAAATACAGGGTAAATAGATTTCTTCTAGGTACTAAGCGTGCTCCATCTTAGATAAAGCAGTAGTCCGGACTACTGCTTTATGTCAGGCAGAAAATAACGACAAATAAATCTCTGCTTGATTTGAACCATTTTACGTGCAAATACTTGAGCTGCAAAAAAGAAAAATGGGGTAACTGTTGTTAATGTTGAAAGAGTTTAAAAAAGAATAACACGTGCAAGTATAAAGCATGCAAAATATCGGAAAATATTCGCTTGGTGAATATTTAGCGAGAAAAGGCCTATGGAAGGCTAAAACAATATTTCAATTCAGGAAAATATGAATAATTGGGAAATATTGCGCATATGTACCCCTTGATGTATAGAAAGAAAAGGGCGAACACGTGGAGGTTGAGAAAGGATAAAATAGAACCAATTATTATTATAATTTGTAGTAAACTGATAGATTTTGTTACTCGCACATGCTTCATTTATCTGTGGATCCAATTCTAATTTCAACGCGGATGAAGTCGAGGGCAGAAGCTAGTAATGATATAAATGTTGCGAGTCGAATTACCCTACCCAATACGATAATCTCTTAGTTTTAAATAATTGTTCAAGTCATAAAGCAAGGTCTCTTGTATTATGGTTCTGAAGCACGCGGCGGAATACAACCGGGTTATTTAATGATTCGGTTTTAGGAATCAATCAAAAACATTTTTTGATTGATTCCTAAGCTATCTTTAAATGTCCTGTCGGCTTGAAGAGAATAGAATAGAATAGAATATAACTATACACCAAAAACTTACAAAAGAAAAACACAGATCACAATTAATACAAAAAAAAAAGAAGAAGATATATAGCAAAACAATATAATAGATATTTGATGTATAAGAGAAGAGTGTATGTATAAGAGAAGAGTGTATCGTGGGTTCGAATCCTACCAGGAGAAACGTTTATGTGACGATAAATGTTTGTTCTGTCAAGTGTCCCAGACAGTTCTGTCAAGTGTTCTGTTTCCATTACGTATCTATAGAAGATATCTATATATTTACTAAAAAAAGTAAATGTATAAGTATTCTAATAGCTATCTGGTTCCCATAGTACAAGCTTTGCTTAGTTTGGTGCTAGGTGGCGCTGTGTGAAAAATCCTACGACATTTATTTATGTTAGACAATACGAATAACTAGAAAATATTGTGTGTAAACTGCTTGTTGCATCTAATAGTGCATAGTTATAAGTAGATCTGTCTGGGGCAGGTCACGGACTCCTTATCTCGAGATGTGAGTCAAGTGGCATGCATTACGCACTGATCTCTTGATGTAGATTTGGGCGTCGGGATGTCGGCGTATTCGAACGCAAGCCACTCTGAACTGTCGGTAAATTTAGCTGTTTAAACCAGGAAACATTTTTATTTATTACCTACTTTTTAGTATTTAGATTGATTTATTTAACTACATTACTGTTATCGATGAAACGACGCCCGCTTCAGTCACTCTTTAGATGGGTGACCGGTCTAAACGCTTCTTGATTGATATTTTTAATTTGTAGGCATCAGCTATTGATTTTTAAAGTTCACGTTCAAGTCATCTAATCGCGTTAAATTGTGGTTAAATAAATATAATATTAAACAGTAATTATAAGACTGAAATAAAGTATGTTACATTGGTATGGCACAAATATCAAATACGACAACGTAAGAAATACGTTAAGAAAAATAAGGGTTTGATCTTTCTGTGTAGAGAAATAATTTTTAAAAATTGACTTTGTTTCTTAGAACAAAATAAATATTTTATTGATAACACTCCAAGATACAAGTCTTACAATAAATATAAAAACAAAGCACGGCGAACAATGAACAAATCGTAATTATCCTTCATATACCTACATCAAACAATTAGGTAGGCAAATAATTTAACTGTTAAAAATTGAATTATTAACCATCTGAAAAGCAATATTTTCATAAAGTCATTGAGCTTTTTAGCTTTTTCTATTCAAAGATTAAACATAAGCTTAAATAAATACTTTATCAAGAATAGTCTATTAATTTGTGTTTTATATTAAAACACTGACTACGTTATGAAATAGCCTGGTAGCTGTAATGATAGTTATAGATAGAATGCTTATTTATATAAACGCAGCCTTGAGTAACGTAAAATGTTGGCATATATTAGAAGCACAGGCAGTCCAATGCGAAAGGTCAGAAAGACGGGTGAAGAACGTAAGGTCAAAACCGAATTTTGGCCGTTTCCACATAAAAAAGCTTGAAAACACACACGTAAAAAAATAGTTTAATTACATTCATAATTTTCTGCATCGTCACTTACCATTCCAATCAAACGTGGATCCATTTAGCTATGAAAAAAAATAGCTTCGCTCATGCAGGATTATTTATAGTTCAAAATGTAAGATATATGTATGTTATATTAAACTAGTTATCGCTTGCGGAAATTACGCCTATCACCGTCGTCGTCTACAAGTTGCTTATTTAAACATGGTACTGAAAGCTTTCGTGCGTGTTCACGAACTTCGTGTTTGAAAACTGCTAATGGAATAATGAAGCCATTTCTTTGGTTCACTAGATTGAAATCTTTCTTCCGTGTTCAATAAAATTGGTTATATCAGTGTTAGTTGGTCAAACAATGAGAGTGTACCCACGCAATAACACGTTTTATTTTGTTAAAAGTATTTAGGTAACCCTAAAAGTTTTACATATTAAAAGGAAAATTAAAAATAAAAAAAAACTCACAACTGTCAACAAGTTATTGTCACCTATCTATGATAATTCACCAATGAAACCCGAACCCATAACTGAAAACTGCATCAAAATCGGGCTAGAAGTTTTGGAGGATGTTTGTTGCAGCGCCCCCTGGTAAGTTGTCACTGCAACACCTATCTAAGAACATGCACCAATTAAACCCGAACCCATAACTGAAAACTGCATCAAAATCGGAGTAGTAGTTTTGGAGAAAAATGCCAAAATTGATTTGCACAAACAAACAAACATCCTCTCACCCCAAACGCATATACCGTCTCCGTTCCGACGTGGGTAAAAATATAAAATCCATGTACGCATATTTGTACGCAGTGAGACAAGCCTACTTACGTATTATTACGTAAAAATAGCCCATGAATGTAATTTATTGCCGGCTTATTTGTTTCCTATGAATAACAATTTGGGTGTTGTGAATAGATTTCATCTAGATCAATGTGTTCCATCCTCGGCCGCACTGTTACTTTCCATCATGCCTATGGTGATTAAACGTAGATCTAATTTTATTTCTTTTTAGGGTTCCGTACCCAAAGGGTAAAAACGGGACCCTATTACTGAGACTTCGCTGTCCGTCCGTCTGTCACCAGGCTGTATCTCAAGAACGGTGACAGCTAGACAGTTGAAATTTTCACAGATGATGTAGGTATTTCTATTGCCGCTATAACAACAAATACTAATAATAAAATAAAATAAATATTTAAGGGGGGCTCCCATACAACAAACATGATTTTTTTGCAGTTTTTATAGATAATGGTACGGAACCCTTCGTGCGCCAGTCCGACTCGCACTCGGCCGGTTTTATTGTCTTTTTGTATCTATGTTCACTGATCACTGTTTGAAAAAAAAAGTTTTCGAGTGAAAATCACAACGTAATATCTATTACTACTGAACTTATTACCTACGTCAATATTTTATATTTGTGCAAAATAATTACAAACATAATCACTGATAAAAATATGTATGAAAACTATGTAGTTAACGTTATTACCCTACCTTTGTGCGATCACCTGTAATTAAGATTATTAAATCAGACATAAATATAAAAACTCATTTAGGTATTCAAATTTTCTTGCTGTAATAATGTTATCCATTCATAGTCTTTAAAATAGATCAATTTTGAGTGACGTTTCAAACAATAGCGCGTTTCCATGGAATTCATATGATCATTAATCTATAATGTTTACGGTTGAATATCTGAACTAGAGCTGCGCTATCGTAGTCGACCGCTACCCGGCATAAAAACAAAAACATTAAAAGACTGAGACTCGTTTGTTCCGCAAATACCTACATGTGGGACAAGTGAAGACACCTTGAGAGGTTGGCTACGTATATATTTGGGTCAAGGATCAGATCCAAAAAGCAATGCTCCTTGACACGGCATCATCGTCATCATCAAATTATAAAATACTAGCGGGCCGGCCCGGCTTCTTTTTTTTAATGTAAAAAGTATTGAGACGAACGAGACGCTCTCCTGATGGTAAGAGATAACGCCTGTCCATGACCATTGCAACTTTGAGTAACAAAACAAAGACCAGGGCATCACTGTTTGGTGCTCATTATTTTGAGACTTTCGGCGGTTAGTCTCAATAGCCTAGTAATTTCGCTAGCTGCAGTAGGTACCCTTCAAACCGTAACACAGTAATGTTTACACACTACTGCTTAGCGGCAGAATGACTGGTACTGCGGTGGTACCTACCTAGACAACCTTCCGCTAAGGAGATCTACCACCTGGTACTGCGGTGGTACCTATCTAGACGACGATAATGAAAGAATTATTAATAGATAGATAGATAGATAGATATAACTCTTTATTGTGCACATAATAAATAGAAAAGAGTACAGAGAACAAAAAAACCTTATTAACTAGTACCACAAGTGGTGGCCTTATCGCTAACAGCGATCTCTTCCAGGCAACCAAGAAAAGAGAAATACGAATTAATATCGGTCCTGTAGTATCGGAGCCCCTATAATACAAACAAAAAACAAACAATCAAATCTTTCCTCTTTATAATAGTATAAATAGTTCGAGCAAAAAGGTTTGAATCCACTTTTATCATACGAACCCATATATAGGTTCTAAAATAAAAGTACTGTATATATACAGTAATTAGACTATCGGTTTTCTGTCTAATACATTTTGGAGAGTGCGCTTTTAATCTGCATTATTTAATTCCACCCTACCCATTCTACTACCGGACTGTTATTAGGTTAATAAAGCGCCACCGTTAGTGGATGTTCCCATATACTAGTTATATAATCTGGGTGTCTTTAAGTCGCGAGTTAATAGGTATCGTCTAGTTATGTGTGCGGTATCATACACCGTAGGCAAGATGACGGTCAAACGCAAACCCATATAAAAATTCAAAAATATATCGCTCATCTTCGCGCAAGTCTGTCCCACACAGAACTACTCTTGGCCACATATTTAGCATCCGGCCAAGAAACAACCAGCGCATAACTAAACAAAAACTAAATCCATCTTTTAAATTATTATTAGACTAACAATAAAATCCCACGCACGATTCATTCTTATTTTTATGATAGGATTTGAGCTTTCTGTTAGTTTTACATTTATGATGTAACTATTGATATGTCGCGGCTTAACTCGTTTATTTATATATGTTTACTAATATGTATGTAGTTTTAATTAGTTAATTATAAAAATTTGCTTATAAATATCAATTCTAGATATTAAGACTTTAAAAATGATGATAAATACAATACAATATCAATGACTGCCCAAGTGTCCAGTTATCTCATTCGGTAGTAGGTACCTATATCTGCTACATAAGCGTGGGTTCGATTCCCACTAGGACAAACATTTATGTGACTATAAATATTAGTTCTGTGTCAAGGTGTTCTGTATGCATTATAAGTATGTATTTACAAAAAAAGTATTTAAGTATTCCATCAGTTATTTAGTTCCCATAGTGCAAGATTTGCTTAGTTTAGAACTTGGGTTTTTATTTACAACTAGCGGACGCCTCGCGGTTTCGCCCGCGTTGTTCCTGTTCTCGTGGGAATGCAAGAATAGAAAGTAGCCTCTGTCACCCGGAGATAGTGAAGCTTCCCAATGGTGAAAGAATTTTTGAAAGCGGTCCAGTAGTTTCGAAGCCTAATCAATGCAAACAAACAACCAAAATCTTTCCGCTTTATAATAATTACATATCGATAAACAAGCGGACGCCTCACGGTTTCACCGGCGTAGTTCCCGTGGGAATGCAGAAATAAAAAGTAGCCTATGTCATAGTAGCCGGGGATAGTGTAGCTTCCCAATGGTGAAAGAATTTTTGAAATCGGCCCAGTAGTTTCGGAGCCTATTCAATACAAACAATCAAATCTTTCCTCTTAACAATGGTATAGAATAGATAAATATAAATATTATACGAAAGCTAAACCTAGAGTGCTGCCGGCACAGTATCAGGGCTTAAGCTGCCGGCGGTTAGGGCTGCAGAGGAACCTCCCCACAATGCGCGGCTAGTCAAAGATCACTGCTTTTTGGATCAGACCCTACACGCAACCATCTAGCGAGTTTCGTAGACTATAAGGCTATAAGGTAGTGTACCGATAGGTACGTGACGACTAGTATATGTACTTATATGTAGGTATAATTTATTTTGAAACACTACGCAGTAAATAGATGTATGTGTATTTGTGTACTCGTACCGTGTTGAACAACGAACATTACGTAAGTATAAGATGAAATTACTCATTACGTTTCCGATTACTTGAAGCGAAACCTATGAATGTTTAGTAAACATCCTGCGAGGGTAGCACTTTAAATAGAGCTAATTCACTCTAAAATGTACTATTGTTGGGCTCATTAGGTACCTACTGCTTATGGTTCTCTCAATGTTGCCAGGTCAATGTTGCTAGCGAAATTACTGGGCTGTTGAGACTAACTCTATCAAAAGTCTCAAAGTAATGAGCGCCGAAGCAGTGATGCCCTGGACTTTGTATTGTTACTTAAAGTTCTGTGTATCGCTGCGATGGTCATGGACAGGCGTTATCTCTTGCCATCAGGAGAGTGTCTCGTTCGTCTTATTACTTTTTACATAAAAAAAAGGTATAAAGTCGCATCCCGCCGTCTGTACACTTAGATCTTTTAAACTACGCAACGGATTTTGCGCATTCCTTCAATAGACAGAGTGATTCGAGAGGATGGTTTGTATGTATAATACATGTGTATGCACCACTTTAGTACCTACATTGCACCCGTGTGAAGCCGGGTCGCTAGTTGCGTATTATAAATTGAAAGAAAGAAATAAAGGAAATATTTTTTTATTTTGTAACACAGAACACACAAAAATAACAACAAACAACGGCAAACAGTTACAAAATAGGGGCACACCTCAGCATAAAACTGGTCATAGTTAGTGGTATGACCAGTGTTGGTCTTCCGGTGAGCCCTTGTTGGTCAAACAAAACAAACATAACAAATTAACAACAGCATATATATTATAATAAAACAAAATTAAAAATTCAAACAAACAAACAACTATGTTAGTACCGTGGTGAGATTAATTCTCGCTTCATCTAACGTTTAGGTTTCGATATTCGGAAATACATTGTTTGATACAACGTATTTTCGAAATTATACATACACTAGCTACTGCCCGTATATGTCAAAATTTTTTTGTAAACAAAATAGCAATACTTTCATTCATCATGGCACTGTTTTAATATTTAGATAAAGGTTACCTTCTATCCCAGAACAATGTTCCATACGGAACTTCAAGCGAATGCGTCCTGTAGATCATTCTTCGATGTTCCCTTAAAAGAAATTAAAACAGATTAGAAAAGTCGGAATAAAAAGTATCATATGTGTTAATCCAGATAATAAGCTATCTGTGTGCTAAATTGCATTCAAATACGTTCAGTCGTTTTTGTGTGATTGTACTTATAACAAACATGCAAACTTTCACATTTTTAATATAAAGTAAGATAGGAGAAGTAGGATTAACCGCCATAATAAAAGACTTACAACATTTAAAATTTTCTCTGTAGCCATGAAACTAAAATACATACCTATGTATATTCAATGGCACTTCACTACGCAAGCTTGTTAATTTGTTAATAGAGACTTCCTATTCAAATAAAACAGTTTTTAAAATCTTTTAGTCGTTTAATGTTTCAAATTAAACGATCTCTTTGATATTTCTGTTGAAAAATTTAATTTTAGATTCAAGCGTCCCGAATAAATAAAAATATAGAATAACCTTTCTGCAATTCGAATAATTACGGACGCCCGCAATAGTGTTATTATCATACAGAAGCGTATCAAGTCAATGGGGGAGGCCTATGCCTCCCCCATTGACTTCAATAAAGACCGGCTGGAAGCGGCTCGCATCCAGCGCGTTCCTGCGGTCTCAATTAGGTCGTCTGTCCACCTTGTGGGTGGACGTCCTACGCTGCGCTTGCCGTCGCGTGCTCTCCACTCCATAACTTTGCAGCCCCATCGGCCATCAGTTCTGCGTGCTATGGGCCCTGCCCACTGCCCTTCAACTTGCTAATCCGTTGGATTATGTCAGTAACTTTGGTTCGTCTAGGGATTTCCTCATTTCTGATTCGATCTCGTAGGGAAACTCCGAGCATAGCCCTCTCCATAGCTCGTTGTGCTCTGTTGCAATTTGAATTCGCGAAGCGCTCGTCAACTGTATATTATCCGAAATAGAATTTTCTCGGCCACGGCGTGCCAATGCTTGTAAATGTTCAAAGTAATACATGCGTGGAGTCTGCTTCAAGGTTGACGTCTTATTTGGCAAATAACGAACTCAGTGTTCGTAATTGCTTAACAGGACGCCAAATTTATATACACGCGCACAATGAGCGAACATCTATCATACAATGTCGAAACTTGTTACGCAAACTCCTTTCTTCCGGGCTGTAATTTTTGTTGGACAGCAGCGGGACCGAGAAAAGGTATATAAATATTCTATCAGTTGTCTGGTTCTCATAGTAATCAGTTTGGGCGCTGTATAAAAAGGCCTAAGATATTTATAATTTTTTAGTGGGCAAGACATGAAATGTCTTCCAGTACTTATAGCCCCAAAAAAGACATCTGTCTTCAAATTCAAAAAAAAGTATTCGAATTAAAAAAATACTAATTAATCGATTCAAAAAAGGAGGAGGTTCTCAATTTGCCTGTATGTATTTTTTTTTGTATGTATGTTACACTATTATTTCGCCAATTATGAATCGATTTTGATGATTCTTTTTTTGCTTAGTAAATCATACTTCTACTACCCCATATAAATTTTATCGAAATCAATGAGGTGGTTTTCATAAAATCAAGAAATATCTTAAAAAATTGTTTACTCCGACCTCGCTCTTTCATTGGAACAGTAAGTTTAGTTGACGTAAGGGTCATGGAGTCGAGTTTTTAAAACTATAAATTTGTATATTATTTTACAGTTTAAAATACCCTTCCCTACTTTAGTTTTTGCACTCACTTTCATTGATAACTGACTCTAACTGTTTTGATTGACATAATTGTTATATCAAAAATATTGTTATTTTTCTGTAAAATAATATCGGTTAGAGATTCGAGCAACGTTAGTGACGATGCTCGAATATCTATAGCATAATTATTTTACACATTCTGATCATTATTATAAACTGTTCCGCTACTGGGCGGGCTCTTCTCATTGTGAAAGTAGTCTCACTTTGACATTCTCGTAATTAATAATTGTATCTAGCCAAATTCTATTGTATATTCACACTGAACTAGACTATGGGTCGACAACCTACGGCTCTCGAGCCGCATGCGGCTCCATCCATGTAAAGTTGCGGCTCTCCAGTCTCATGCGCAAAAATTAAAATAATTAAGCATTTAAAGTCGTTTATGTTAAGTTACAAAAATCAAGAATATAAAGTAAAAACATTTTGTCGCTCTTTAAAAACTGGGAAATTTAGTAAATTATACTTTTTGGCTCTTCCATCTTAACAAGTTGCTGACTCCTGAACTAGACTGTTGATACTCCCTTAATATTAAGACCTAAATGTAACATATTTCTACAATAAAATACTATCTGTATCTAAAAAAAAAATAGGACCAGATCAAGTAGGTACGAGTTGGCAGACGTCTTCGAGGATAGAAAGAGTGATAGATATGCAGGTTTCTTTATGATGTTTTCTTTCAACGTTTGAAGCTAATGGCAGCTCGCACATCTTAGAAAAGACAGAGGTGCATGCCGTTGGGATTTGAACCAAGAATCTCCATAGCAGTCAGACGGTATCTGAAGCTAAGTTACCGTCGCTTCAAACACCGTACATGTTAAACACCGAATGGTATTAATAAAAACTTTAGTGTAACAGTATTTGTAGCGAGTATAAATAAGAAGCAGTAGAAATGCAAAACTTGACCAGAATACCTCATTGTTGACGGAAAGCTGGCGCGTGCCGTGACTAACCAGCCACGGCATAAGCTCTCGCAATGTTATTGTGCATACCATTAACTTTAGTAAAATAGAATAGTATTTCTGCCGCAATACATCACGCTTGTTAAATGTCTTTGAGATGACAAAATGCGTCATTTTATTGTCGGAAGCTCGTTGGACACGAGGCAGACACGACTACACGCTAGACAATTTTTAAAGATATTTAAAAATATATTACAATACTTGTTACAGCGTTCTTATGGGATAGAAATATTTATCGATGTTCCTATTTCCGCCATCCTCCTTTTTTACGCCATGCAACGGGGTTTTGCGGCAGCCGCACCCGACGGGTGGTTCCATTCCAGGCTAGGTGTGTTTTCCCATCTTCGACTACACTGTCAATTAACATCTGGTGACCTATGGTCAAACACCTAGTTTTTCAACTGTAAAAAGAAAAAAATATATCATCTGAACTTCTTGCGAGTTGGCGGTCAAAAACAAGCATTTTGTGATAGCAAAAAGTTACTTTATAGAAATATTTAACCCCAAATTTACAATTTCCATTCATATCTAAAAATAACATTAAAAAGGTAAAAATCATAAAGCTTCATGATCAATGATATAATGAGTCAAACATGAAAATATGTATGTCAATACAATTAAAAATAATTCTGTAAGTTTCAGTTACCTATCGGAAGGTGTGACCCAATAAATTTCGGATGATTGATAAAACAAACAGACTGAAACTTGTGAAAAATTATTTCATCTCGCTGAAATAATTATTTAAATTCTCGTTTACCAGTTACAGTTCGACTGCGTTACGTTAAAAATACCGCAAAATAGGCGTGGGTGGAATAATGGCAAGTATTCGCTGCCGATGACAGTTTGCCAACTTCACTATATTCGCTAGATTAGTAGGGGAATACCTATGTAGTTTGAAAATCATTAAACTACTATAAAGTAATTATCAATTTTATTGTTATTTTACAATATCAACATATTTGGGAACCCTACCGCGCGGCAGCGATCTCGACGGCGTGTTCATTTTATAGTAGTATAGTTTATTTCTTTTGTTTATTTATGATTTTGTTTTAAATAGTTGTTAGTTGTAATATAAACAGTTAGCTAAATAAAATAATCTGGGAGAGACAAAGAGACTAACCATCGATAGTCTCAAATTAAAGTGCGCCAAAGCAGCGATGCCCCGGACTTTGTTTTGCTACTCAAAGTTCTGTGAGTTGCTGCATTGGTCATGGGCATGCGTTATCTCTTACCATCAGGAGAGCGCCTCGCACGTCTCATTACTTTCACATTTTCAAAAGGTACTAAAACTTGTTATTTTTTGATTAGACAAAATAAAATAAATAACGTTCTATCTAGTCAAAGCTTTCTAGTCATCCCTGACCCTGCTACGAACTTCGTAGCTACACGTCGTAGCACGCATTTGTATCAAAACCACATTTTTAGTATTTCATAAACTGTGGTCATCACAAAGCAACGTTCGTATACATTTGACGATACAACAAAACTGTTACACCGAATTTTCCCACACCCTACGAGTGAAGAGCCAATCTTTTGTTTAGACATAACTGTTAAGTATAACACAAATATTTTGTTACCTGTCGCTGACTGTATCACATTTGAGGCGCGAAGGTTATCTCCCGATTATTTGTTGAAAAACATTTTATTTCTGCCTCTTGCGTTGGGATACGTGTTTATTTAGAGTGTGTTACGGCCGATATAAGCGGCATAAATTATAATGGTTTATTTTATCTGTCCACAGCGCTGACGGTCCGCTTCCTGACGAAACGTTACATCGGAGAATATGATCATCAACAAGGTAACTTTCTATACAAATTGTTACGAGGGGATTAGGTTTACTCCTAAGTAACTAATTAGTTAATGTTAAACGCACTCTGAGATCGTGAGGTGGTAAAGAGAAAGTGTACGATCATCGATCTAGTGAAACAATTTAAGATAAATAAATGTGGGTGAAGTTTCGGCAGCCTAGTTGAGAGACCGTCTGGCTTCCAATCTGGAGGTATTGGGGTCGAATCCCACGGCACGCACTTCTGTCTTTTCTAAGCTATGTGCGTATACACTGACTCCAAACGATACGTAAAGTAAATGTCCGAGAGTGCAATAAAAAAAAATCTTAAAGATGTGTGAAGTCTGCAAACCCGCACTTCACCAGTGTGGTGGACTATGGTCTTAACCTTCTCATAATGAGAACAATGAGAAAAGGGAAAACGAGCTAACAGGGCAGATAAAACACGCTCTAACAATAAAATAAATTAATTACAAGTATAAATTTAAAATTAAAATAAATACCGACATCATTTAATACTTATAATACCAAAATTCAAATTGATTAGTTAATATCACTTTCGATCAAGTCACATTAAAAAAAGGTGGCTGCCAACTTGGATTTGAAATTTATCATAGTGTTCTCCTAGTCAAGCCCTTCATTTAATACCCATATTGAGGGAATTGTGAAAAGTAATCCGCCGTTTTGTGGCGGCGGCTATCTTGACCGATTTTCATCAAACATAGCTAAGAACGCTCCCTTTCGACCAAAAAAAAACAAAATCAAAATCGGTTCAACACAGATCTATCGGACAGACACACCCACCCATACATACACGTCAAACGTAATAAAAACAACAGTTAACAATAACAAATTCTTCACAATTTTTACCTAAATATTTGTTTCAGATAGCAAGTACAAGCACGAAGCGATGCTAGACGGGGAACCTATCCTCTTCGAAATCCTGGACACTTGCCCTAAAGTAACTAATATTTAACCGTCAACTCTCTTACGCCGCTGCGTTATATTTTTGTTTGCAACTAACTCCACAACAGACGTTTTTCTTCCAAATTATACATAATTTACAATGTACCTAGGTACTGATTGAGCTTTTCATATGATATCAAACACAGGATGATCCTCAAAGTAATTTTTTTTATATGCAGATTTAGGTTTCAAACTCCGCTATATTGGTTTTACTGTGATATATTTGCTAGAAATAGTCTGGAAACATGTCGTTTATCAACTACGTTTTTTGTCAACTTAAGTGTTTGACACACACAGTTTTCTTTCATAGCTTTCCTGATGTTAAGTGACGGTGTGGTCGAAGATGGTAAAGCACACTTGGCCTGGAATAGAACTGGCTGAGTCTGCTGAAACACAGCGTTAGGAGCTTGGCGGCAGATTTTCTTCACGATGATTTTCCTTCACCGGCAGCTCAAAGTCATTATTAGGGTTTGAACCCACGCCGTTCGGCTTGTGAACCGACCGCGCTAACCACCGAGTTATCATCGCTACAAAACTTACTAGACCAACAACCATTAACAGAAGCATCGGACTTCAAATTGAGACTAATTTTCTGCCTATATTTTCCAGAGCTTGAACGACCTACCAGCGAGTGACGTTGCACAATGGGCCGATGCGTTGTTCCTGGTATACTCCATCACGGACCGAGAGTCGTTCAACTATGTTCGGCGTGCAAAGCAAAGTCTCCAGCCAGATGTCCCTCTCGCTTTGGTCGGGAACAAGGCAGACATGGTTCACCTGCGACAGGTCCGTCAATACACAAATCTTTTATTTCTTTTTAGGTACTATTAAATTTATTGAACAAAATAAAACATCTTAAATTAATACTATTTACAAAATTTATACAAAAAAACTTAATCTAAAAGTCCATCAGAGGAGGGTTATGTGGCCAGAATGCTGGCAGCATTGCCACGCTGGATCGTAATGCTTGGTTTTGACCAAAGTAAATACCAGCATTCTGGTCACCTGAATCCTCCTCTAAACGTTTGGCCAGGTCCTGATATAGATCGAGAGCGGCCGGCCCCCACAGACCTAAAGTTTCAACCCCAAGCGGCACAAAAAGAAACATTCTATCTAAATACAATAATAGGTACCATGCCATTGCCAATCAAGAGTTTTTATTTTATATTGAATAGGTTCGCGTTTGATCACATTCTGCCTGATATTAAGCAACGATGCGGTCTAGGATGGAACACGCTTACCTAGAAGGAACCTGTCTACTCTTGATTTGAAGATACTCATACAGTTTAAACTATATCTGCTGTGCATCTAATATCCTAGCATAACATATCGACCACGGCAGATGGACGCTGGTCGACCGTGAGTAAACTGGCACGGCCAGGGCTGCAAAGTAGTGTCCATTAAGAATTAAAATGTAACACTTTGCCACCACCATTAAAATCCACAACAATAATAATAGGTAGCTATTAAAGCAGTATTAAATATCAGTAGCAATTAGTTGGGAGACAAGCGCTCGCGTGTTTTGGACAGTCGCCAGCTGTGACCTGCGTATCTTTTCCGACGGACAAAATATTAAACCTACCCTTGAACTCGTTAATGTTTACATTTCAAGGGTTCCAAGGTTAAGAGCGTTTGATTCTTCATTTTAAGTAAGATATCAGAGACTTTTCTTGGTGGTAAGGTAATCCTCCTAAGCGAGAGATCGTCTAAGTAGGTGCCACCGCAGTACCACCAAGCAGTAGTAGTAGTATAGTAGATTTGTATTCCTATGCTTTTTTTATGTAAAAGTAATGAAACGAACAATACGCTATCCTGATGGTAAAAGATAACGCATGTCCATGATCATTGCAGCGATACATAGAACTTCGAGTAGCAAAACAAAGTCCGGGGCATCGCTGTTTTGGCGCTCATTACTTTGAGACTTTTCAAAGTAATAAGCGCCAAAGTTAGTTAGTCTCAACAACCCAGTAGTTTCGCTAGCTGCAGTGCCCTTGAAATCACAGGGCTGTTGAGACTGACCATTGAAAGTCTCTAATGAGCGCCAAAGCAGCGATGCCCTGGACTTTGTTTTGTTACTCAAAATTCTGTGTATCGCTGCATGGTTGTGAACAGGCGTTATATCTTACTATCAGGATAGCGTCTCGTTCATCTCATTACTTTTACTATACACTACACTATAGGGAAAATTGATGATTTTTGAAGATCCACTCTCATCATCGTTTACAACAACGCTTTATATTTAGTATTCCATAAAGGAGCAGAATCAATTTTTTTTAATCTAACACAACACAACTGACACACAAAACACAAACATTACAACACACGTAAACATAACATGCATACACATACTTAAATTTTTGACAACCTGTTGGCTCATAGGTAGTAGGTATATTTGCTTTAAGAGCTGTAGGGTGTGGGTTCAATTCCCTCTTAGAACAAACATTCATATGACGAGCATAAATGTTTGCCTTGTGTCTAGGTGTCCTGTATGTATTATAAGTACATATGTATTTACAAATAAAAAGTATTCTAACAGTTATCTGACTTCCATAGTACAAGCTTTGCTTAGTTTGGGCTCAGATGGCACTGTGTGTGCCTACAATATTTATCTTTATTTATTTTATAAATATAATTATGTAACACTATTTTGCCTTATGACAACGAAATCCAGGGAGAACTAACACACAACTTGTGACATGTAGCCTCAGGTAGGTAAATCTCGTACACTTTCGTATTTAGAACAGGAATATCATTTCAGGTGAGCCCAGATGAAGGTGAGATCCTAGCCAAGGACTTTGAATGCAACTTTGCCGAAGTAGCGGCAGCAGAGCAAGTTAACCAGGTGGGGGAAGTCTTCCACGAGCTGGTGAGAGAAGTGCTGGCCCTACGGCGGCGGAACAAGCACAGTCTGTTAGACAGGATGTTAGGCTCCAAACACGCGTACAGAGTCTACTCAAGAGGGAAAAGCGATAGTGCACTACCTAAAGACTAAAGCATTTAGTGCCAACACACACGAGTACATGATTTATGAAGTTTTTTTAAGATTTTTTGAGCTATAACAAAATGGATGCGAATTTGGATATGTCATGTGTCCTTGGTGTAATGAAAAAAATAATCGGATGTGTCCTTTGTCACTCTATTTTCCTCAGAAAGTACCAATTCGACACCGATTAGAAATAATAATAGGGATGTTCCGAAGAAAATTAGTAAAAACTACTGAGCTTTACGATTGTTACTTATTTACACACTGCACGTAAATACTATATTGTAATTACTTATTTATGTGTGGGTGTAAGACTTATAAAGAAATGTAGGGCCATGGAAGCTTCTTTCTTTTTCTACGCAACATTTTACCTACACATTTTTTCTAATCAGTGGTAGTAAGTAATATTTATAGTTTGTGTCAGTAGCGGGTTCATAAACATGTATAGATTAAGCCCTATTATGAATTTTCGAAGTGTGATTGAAAGGCTTCATGTTTATTGGCGGATATACAAGTACAGTATTAATCAATTGTGCTTACTTAAAAGATTTAACTCAATGAGAGATTACAGCTGCACTATTTTTGGAAATCTAAATCATATTAAAGTGTATTTAATACATGTTCACAATTAGCTACAACAATCAAAATGTATAACGTAACAGCATTCAATATAATGTAAATCTAGACGTTAATAATTTTAAAGACTTTTTATCTAGTCAAAGCACTATCACACTAGAAACTTTCTGTTTTAGTTGTATTCGGTAGTTAGTTTTCTTTATGTTTTTATTGCGATTTTATTGCAACATGTATACTTGATGTTCTTAATAAACAATACAATAATCTTTAGTAATAACACATAAAGTCAATCAACATCTTTTGTAGGTGTTTATTAATTTTACATAGTGATTTGTGTACAAAGTAAATGAAAATTAATTTATAAACATTTGTAAAGATATAACAAACAATGATGTGTCAATAAAATATTAGTTCTGTTTGTTGGTAAGTGAACGATTTTCGCCTTTGTTATAGCACACTCAAAATACTACACACGCATAACTATAGGTACAGTAGGTAATCTATGCAGGTATTGATTTGCATAGCACTTACATGAATGTAACATATTGCTGTAACGTCATGAATCAGACAAGGAGCGAAAGTAGAATCTACGCCAACAATCTGCCTGGTATGTATATTATTAACATACTGTAATGAACGATTCGTATCGCTTATTATCTTAGTTTCCATTACCCGAGTCATCATTGATCCGCACAGAGGGAATTGCATGGTGCAATATTTTCGAGTAAGGTTAATTTTTTTATCCTTAAAACGATTCCTTGTCTCGTATTTTGTGTTTTACTGTATAATTATTTTGAAACACTAACGCGCTGCAAACACGATGCACACTTTGATGTCACTCTAAAGTTTAATTTGCGCTCCCGGGATTTCAAAGCACGAAGCTCTCAGAATTTTTTTTTTAGACCAGGGTACAGACTGTTGCCGCACATGCGCACAGAATGAACTATATATAGTGAACTTGAATAAGTCGGAGGTAAATATTAAGCTTAACATAGCTTAACATTTAGCTTAACATAATTGGATTATTTGTGTACAATGTATGTAGGTATAGATACTTTTAGATTCTAAACCATCCCATAAGCAGTTTCTGTTATAACAGTAACGTAAAAATCTATTTTCGATTAGTTGATGATGGTTAGAGACAACTGTTGCAATTATTCTCTGTATGCAGAAGTTTTTATTGACGTTCTGCCATAGGAACATCCACCCGATCTATTTTTAGCTAGGTTTTACAAGTGAATTAGGTACTAATGTACAAAGTGTAGGGAATTATTTGACATTCTTAGTTAATCCAAGTCACCTGCATGTATGGTACGAAATAAATTGTCAATAATTCAACATTTATATATTTTACTTTGCTAACATTTTATTTTATACACGCGGCTTGTCACGGCTTCACACGGGTGGGCATTTATTTTTTTATTAAATTCTTGTAATAAATACTATACTAGACTACGTTACTCAGGGATAATGTAGCATTCTAATGGTGAAAGTATTTTTGAAATCGGTTCAGCAGTTTTTGTGTTTATTCGTTACAAACGTACAAAATTCCAAAAATACAAATCTTTTCACTTTTTAATAATATATGTAGTATATATGTATATAGTAGAATTTCAAGCCATGCAGACGTAAGACTAGTCAGCGTTTTCCTCAGTTTTTTCTTATTGTTGACATATAAGGTGTTTGACCACAGCTCACCAGATGTTAAGTGACGGTGTGGTCGAAGATTGTAAAGACACTGAGTCTGGAATGGAATTGGCTCTTAAGTGAGGCTATAGGAGGTCACCGTTAGATGCCTGGCGGCACATTTTCGACTTAAGTGTGGCAGCTAGCTAGCCGAGTACTAAAAAGTACACTTCCACCATACTATGGTTTCCTCACGATGTTTTCCTTCACCGGCAGCTCAAGCTTTTGTTGGGGCTTAAACTCACGCCCATCAGCGTGTGACCACTAACCACTGAGCTAAAGCTACAAACGCGCTTTCTTCATCTCCCACTAGTTGCGCCACGCGATGTTATCCCCTACATGTTTTCGGGATAAAAAGTATATGTAGTCTATGTGTTAATCCAGGGTGTCAGCTATCTCCATACCAAATTTCATCAAAATCCGTTCAGTGGTTTTTTAGTGAAAGAATAACAAACATCCATCCGTCCATCGAAACTTTCACATTTATAATATTAGTGGGATAATTATAAATAATAAAATAAATATCGTAGGACTATACACACAGCGCCATCTGGCCCCAAACTAAGCAGAGCTTGTGTGATGGAAGTCAGATAACTGATAGAATACATAAATACTAATTTTTTTTTGTAAATACATACTTATAATACATACAGAACACCCAGACACAGAACAAACATTTGTTTATTCACAAAATGTTTGCCCTGAATGGGAATCGAACCCACGCCCTACAGCTTTCAAGGCAGATATACTACCAATGAGCCAACGGGGCTGTCAAGTCAATTGTCAGGTTTCTATTATAAATTTGGTAAAAAAGGTGTATAAGTAATGTAACTATTAAAATCCACTGTGTGATATAAGATAACACCTGTCTATGACCGCCACAGCGATACAAAAGTAAGTTCAGGGCATCGCTGTTTTTTCGCTCATTAGGTACTCTGAGCCATGTTGTAGTAGTACCTTTTAAACCGCGACATAGTAATGTCTACATACGTCTACTTGGCGGCAGGATATCTGATACTGCAGAGGTACTTGCTTAGACGATCCCCTGCTTATAAGATTTAACTACAACCGTCTATCCTTTTTCTTTATTTTTATTATTGTTAAAATGCCGGGTATGTTATGAAAGGACAAACAAAGCTAAAATGAACTACTACTAAAAATGACTAACCAGTCACAAAGGCAACCCCCATAGTCACAAACCCATAAACACAGAGGGTGCGTGATCTCTAAAAATGATCGCATACAACGTGCGCCAAAATGTATGGTCGCACGTAGTCGAATTAATCTTTTAGTATGACAATTGTTCTATATCTATCTATATTATTATAAAGAGGAAAGATTTGTATTGAATAGGTTCCGAAACTACTGGACCGATTTCAAAAAATCTTTCACCGTTGGGAAGTTACACTGTCCCCGGGTGACATAGGCTATTTATCCATGTACTCCCGCGGGAACGGGAACTACACGGGTGAAACCGCGAGGCGTCCGCTAGTGTATTATAAGTAGGTATGTGTTTTGAAAAAAGTAGTTAAGTATTCTATCACTTATCTGGCTTGCATATTTTTTTTTCATATTACAAGTTTTGTTTAGTTTGAGATCAGATGGCGCTGTGTTTAATGTCTTATTTACTTATACAATGACATATTATAAAGATATATATTTAATTTTGTTTAAATTAAACCATACGCGAGGAAACCATAGCATGGTGGTAGGGTAATATTTTTCTTTTCTTTTCAATTCTCGGCTGGCTAGCTACCACCCTTAAGTTGAAAATCTACTGCCAAGCATCTAACGGTGTGTTCCGGCAGCTTCCCTTGTGAGCCAGTTCCATTCCAGGCTTGGTATGCTTAACCATCTTCGACCATAAAATAAAAAGTTGTTTTCGGTGAAACTTGTCAATAAGTAGGTAAACTTAATAAAAGAAATAAAATTATTAAAAAACAGAAACAATTGTTAAGACATATTCACTTTTAAACTTTTAAAGAAATATCTATTCAAAAGTAGCCACAACCGACCGAAACAATGTAGGTAGATACTATATAATTAAACCTAAATTATCTACGGTAATTATTTGCTTTATTTACCATCCTATTACTGGTAATACCTTGAATAACCTTAAATATCGCCTAATTACAGTAAACATTCGTAATTAAAAATTGCTTCGCAGAGCGGCTATAAAGTTTGAAATTAACTCTTCAATCACCTAATACCAGCCATACTCAATCTTTTTTTTCTTGGGCCACAAACTCGTTTCAGTTATGGTCAACCTATTATAGCGATGACGTCATACAGTAGGCGAAATATATATATATATATATTATGTCCTTGCCGTGTAAAATAAAAAATCTATTTTGACACATTGTATTTTAAAATTTAATGTGCCTCTTCGGGAAGGCTAAAGCTGTAAAGCTATACTGCCACGCCTTCAATGTTTGCTTCATAAAAGCGATATCAGAGTTCGAGTAGCGATTGAAATAAAATAATCCATATACATATTTGTATCAATAAAGCGAAAAACAACTCGACGTCTGTGGATGACAGAGGGCAAGTCTATGTCAAGTCTGTACGTATTATAAGTAAGTATTTACAAAAAAAAAGTATTAATGTATTTTATCAGTTATCTGACTTACAAGCTCTGCTTATTTTGGGTTCAGTTATCGCTGTGTGTAATGTCCTACGATAGTTATTTATGTATATATTTACCCAGGCGAGATAAAAAAGTTTTGATGTTATTAATAATTACAAGAATAATTTCTTTTATTTACATCAGAAAGTATTATATCAATCACCTTTAAACCTTAACATTAAACATTTAGTAGATAGGCAAAACATTTGAACCGCGGTATGGTTATCTAGTACCTCTGTACTCAGCTCGCCCACAGTTTCTCTGATGGTTACTAAGTTTAATTTTTTTGAAAATAAAGTAACTATAGCTGGGCAAACCATAATGGTCCGCTGGGTTGCATGCGGCCCGCGGACCGCATTTTGAGTATAGCTGTATCGCCACAAGCACAACACTCCCTCCACCAATCACAAAGTGCCATTTGCATACGTCACTCGACGTTCTAATGACACAGATTTAAAGATGGAACCCTATTTAATGTGAATCCCATTGACAATGGTTTTATTTCGCTGCTTTTATTATTAATGGGGCGACGGCCCCTGCTTTTTTTAAAGTTTGAGTTGGGACGGTGCTTTTTAAATATGGAACGGATATAATTTATTACTTTTTCTAGCCTATATGCGACGAAGAGCTCAAGTTATCGTTATTATTTATTAGGTATTATGTGATTTATAAATATATGAGTTTAATAGTTACATAAATATCTGGTACCTTAATTAAGTCGATCAGTAAAACTATGTATAGTAGCGGGCAACTTTACTAAAAAAAGTAAACGGTAAAAGAAATATTGATCAGGTGTAGGTAGGTACTCGTATTTCAGGTAGCTACAATCCGTACATTAAATTAATACATTTTAAAAAATCGTGTCAAGGTCATTAAAATGTCAAACAGTAAGAATTACAAAAAAAAACAGTAGATGAACGAAATCTTAACACAAATTTAAAATCATTTTTTTCAGCCCTGCTCTGCCACTTCAATTTGGTAATCCTCAAGAAGCGAGGAAGAATAATTAATTTGTTTATATGTATGTTCTGGCATAATTTATTGTTTTATTTCACATTTTATAATTTCTTTTCTGGATTTTGATTTTCTTTGCTGATCCGAGATATTCGCATTTAGATAAGGTCAGTGGCAGCTTATTCCAAAGTCACAGAAAGATGTAACGGCGCCAAGATGTCGGACGCATGTAACATCCCACACAAAAGGCAGTCTCACCTTCCAAAGGTTAAGAGTCATCCCCCTTTGCCGTCTTGCGTCAGTCCATTAATTAATTTTAAATGAATTCAATATTACGTAGGACATTACACACAGCGCCATCTGATCCCAAACTAAGTAGGTAGAGCTTTTGAGATGGAAGTCAAATAGCTGATAGAAAACATAAATACTTTTTTTTGTAAATACGTATACTTATAATACATACAGCACACTCAGAACAAACATTTGTGTATACCATAAAATGTTTCTCCTGGGTAGGAATCGAACCCACGCCCTACAGCTTTTAAGGCAGATATACTACTCATACTCATACTCGTAACTTGTATGTCACTTATACATTTAGCAAAAGTCACACACTGACTTTTCCCTGTACTTTGTTTTATTATTAGTTTAAATTATTGAGCTTTAGTAGTGAGTGTCGAGCTATAATGGTCATGGGCAGCTGTTGTCTCTTATCATACAATATTTTCTGAGCTCCACAAGAAATGAAATATTTTATTGTGTAAAACTGTGTACAATTTAAGCTGATAAATATTTTATAGTAACTTCAAAACAGTTTCGTCCTCGGACAGTATCTTTAAAGTAATATTAAAATAAATTGAATAACTGTTACCAAAGTTGAGTACTCTACTATAGAAAACAAGGTTTCATTTGTTGCAACATTTTAACTGAATTAGCTTAGGTAGTTAGTCCTTTTTCAAATGTAATCCATACTTCCTAGTAATTAAACACTTAGCTACCGCATACATACCTGCACTTAGTTCTTTGAAATGAATTGATTGATACAACACACGCGCAATAAGCTGCCTAATCATAAATATTTGACCGAGTCGACGTTCTTCGACGATAACTTGATCACCGTTGATCCAATTGCTAGTTAGTTTTATAGTCATGTTGATCAGTTATTTAATTATTTTCTTACTTATTTATGTCTTTTTTACATTGAATATACAAAAAAAGCTTAAAAGTAATAAAAAAATATTTAATAACTAGGGTGCCGCCCGCGCCGGCAACGGGCGCTCAAGCTTGTAACGGTCCAGATAACCGTTAACATTTATAAATATTATAATAACAAATAAAATGAGGTCTTAATACATTTACTCATTTAAAATTAATGTATGATTCTAATTAATTTTCATTTACATTCGGATTTGGTACAAAAGCGCTACGTTAGATAACGGTGAGGTAGCGAACTACAAAGTTAAGTGACCATGTGAAAATCAATAAAGTTAGTACCCAAACACAATAGATGGCGCTATTTCAAATAATTTAAGCCAATAAGTCACGGAAGAATGGTTAGTAATTAATTATGTCTTAATGAGGGACAGATACTATGTAAATTCGGCACTGATGTAAAACCCATGAGTTCTGTTGTTAGTTTAATTGTATCTTTACATTAAAATTAGTTATGACATAGAAAAGATCTGCACGTCCTAGGTAGATTGTGTGGGGATGCCAATAGATGGCGTGTTTTATTTTAAATAGGGATGTGCCTTTTTCAATATTATGTTGATATATCATTGAAGTACCGAATATTTAATCGAATTAAATAATTACCTTAGTAAAAACAATACTTGTATTAGATATTTTAGTAAAATATATAATATCCGAATTATAAACTGTTACAGCTAAGTTATAGAAAAAATAGTTATATAACTATTGTATTGAACTATTGTACATTGTAGATTACTATTTTATAATCTTACCTAACAATCTATAATGCCAAAAATATAATGTAAATGATTGTTATCTATACTATACCTAGGTTAGGGATTCTAGTAAATGAGAGGGCATGTTGAAACGGGGTTTGTCTCACTTACTTCATAAACATAATTATAATGGTTAGAGGTTACAATATAGTTGTGGGGCTTGCATTTCAATATTTTCATAGCTAAATGGCATAGGTAATTGTCACAAGTGATGGTTATTCGGAGTGGAAAACACTTGGGCTTGCATTAATTAGTGGATTGGAGTTAACAATGCGGGATGCAACAAGTTTTATATAACGGTGCATCTACAAATATTAGAAATTATATATGGCTGATCAGCAAATGTTTATTGGGGGTTTACCTAATCAAATCTCGTAATAATTAGGGAGTATAATTAAATGTTGTGTAGTTTATTTATTATTTTAAACAAATCTGGGTTGTATTTTAAATACTAAAAATATTAAACAAAAATATTGATAGAATGGAGTATCATGGCGACACTAGTTGTTACCTATCGCATGTTTAATTTATGAGTTTAGTGCGGCGCGGCACAAAGGGAAAAATCACACATTGATAGGGTTTAGATGTGTGGAGTCACACGGATAGGATCGCTCTCTCGGACACGTTGGGCTGCTTGAGCGGCTTCGCATGCTTGGGGGCCTTCGAGGTGTAAGTTTGCATCAAAGGAGAGTATATATAGAAGCCGCGAAGCGTCGCGCGAGGATTCAGGATTGATATTCGGTCTTGTACGTTTCTCCTGTCGAATTCTTTTAACGGCTGTCCAATTCAGTAAAATTAATGGTGAATCTCTGCTCAAATACTGTTTGTACCTAAATAAGGTTAATTAATAAAACAAACATGTGAATTACTTGTGCCTCAGCTCATGAATTGGTATCTATTTCACGTTAGATTGCGATATTTACCGAGATTGGGTTTTTGAGTGAATTCTGTTCCCATAAGGAATGGAATGTAAATTCATTTTATGTGATAATTTGATCTACATCGATTTGTGTTATAATTGGCCAGTCTGTTAACGCACGAAGTGTGCAAAGCTGTTAATTCGAACCTTTGAAGCTTCCCTTCTTAGTACCAACATAATATTGGCAGCTTATTCCTCCCCGTTAGGCTCGGGTTTATTGTGACTAACCGAGCGGTGCTTTTGCCTAGAAATAGGAGCATCGAAGTCACCGGTTTGGTTGTGGTTTGGCCTGTGCTTGATATAGTCCGTAGTTCCCTGGGACAAGTTCCTGGATTGCGAACTTGGTGGCGTCGTTCTTTGATGGTATCATTACGTGGGCCAAGCTTCATGCAAACTGTCTTACGTTAGGTTGGATGTACTTGACCTTCCCATGACTGTCTCTTGTGTTATAGATTCGGTCTAGGCTTCGGCCATGCGAAAGTCGTCCCGTAGGGCTGGTTAGAGTCTTAGTGCTTTTCGGGCTGACCCCCGCTAGGTAATAGAGTAACATAGTTAGAAGGGTATTTGCACGTCTGGATACCGAGCATCTAGATAATACCCCGTATTAGGTTTGGGAACGGGGATAAAATCACAAAAATAAGACCCGCGAGTCTTTTGTTGGGCTTCTGATTGTATCTCTAGACAGTTTAGGGCCCGTCTTTAAGTGTAGGTTTATTTAATTACTAGGTAGGACATAGGGATATCACGTCGATCTAATATGTTCTACAGAATGCGAATGTATCAATCGGCGGGATTCAGGGACAAGTAGGGTTTTTATTTCAGGTTAACTATGGAGTAAATCACTTAATTCTTGTTGGAGTGTTCCGGCTATTAGAATATCAATATAAAGTCATCAATTGAATCTTGTTGAATTTTGTATAACCTAGAAGTCAGATCGACTTGCATTTGGCAAATTACGGGAAGCTTGTGTTGTGGTTAGCTCTCTTGTTGGCCAAGCGAAGCCGTGCCAGTTGGTTTTCTCTTATCTAATCAGGGGAGAAACTGACATTATTAAGAGTACTACCTTAAAACCATGATTCTTAGTATACAAGCCAGGAGCATTGAGGCTATTACTATTCAACAAAGATTGAACTAATGACTTTCCAGGTTAATGATAAAACCCTGGTTCTCATAACTTTAGTATTTATTTAAATACTTTCCTAACTAAAAGCTAAAAGAATTCCGAAGCCAAAAGAATCATAAGAACATTGTAGTTATAACTACTGCATACATACCTACAGACCAAGTAGAGTCATTTATATATAATTTATAATGACAGACAGACTTTGCCAAAAGATAATGTCCTCTCAGTCCCTTGATTGCTATTTATGAATCTTAACGACTGACATCTATACATACAAGTTACTAGAATGTAATTTAATTATGTGCAAGACACAAGTCCCCATATAAAAGAAAATGTGGAAGACTGCTGTCCAGTCAGGATGCCGAGGCAGATTTTCAAGAGCGGGGCGGGGCTCTTGAATTAACCACAACTAGTTCAATGCTAATATAATATGTACTAAAATCCTTTCTTTTAAATCAAATACAATACTAAGACTGAGCTATTAGTATTAACCACAAACAGCTCAATGCTAATGTAATACCTAAATTCATTATAATATATTATATACAGTACTAAGATTGAACTCTAGAATCAACCACAAATAGTTCAATGCTAACATAATACTTAAATTCATGTTAATATTTCCTAAGTCGTTTATATCCCGGAGAGTACATTACTTGCATTTACCTCTAACTCTTTGTATGTGACGAGACTGACTGTTTATATCTGAGTTTAATAATGTAGTAGGTATCTTTCAATATGCTAAGGAAGCTAACTTCAGTAATAGGTCTAGGTTTAGAAGTAGAGTCTAGATATTTTAGGCATTATAGGAATTCATCTCAAACCTGTCTTGGGTTTTATTACGGTTGCAAGGTAGAGTCCTCCTTAGATGATCACATGGCCAAAATAGAGATTTAGATTATAAGGAGTTAAACACATTACCATTTTACCTTAATATTGTAGACTTTTAATCTTTTAATAAATATAAACATTTTAAATATATTTAAATAATCTAAATAAAAAAATAAATTAAAATCGTTAAAGGGGGTTGTTACAAAATGGGTGTGCCTTAGACCAGGATCAATCATTATAGGGTTTTTACAAAATTTAGCTTCATAATTATGTACTTGGGTAGGTTAGGAACTAGCACCTTTGCTATAAGTAGATAGAATAAGTGTGTCTTTCTGCCCAGGTGGAATGGCACACAAATTGTTGCTGTGTAGAGATGCGAAAGGTTTGAGATGAACAATCGTGAATAGGTAACTTGCATAGGAATAGGGAAAATACAATCAGTAAGATGCGGTCAAAATGAAAGAAATTATAGTAATTTTAAATTCATAAATTCAGAAGCAAGTCTAAAATATACAATTATGTTACATAGGATGTTTTCATTGACATAATGGTACTCTCTTTTATTCTACTAATATTAAAAACTTATAGATTCACTGTCTAGGTTATTATAAGTATACTTCAGCAAGTTACTTATAAAATAAGGTTAACACTCAAAATATAGGACTTTACCTTTAGTTCAGGATGTTTATTGTCTAGAGATATCTTAGAGAGATCACACTATCTTCTTCTAGTTTTGTTTTATTAACCCTAGTGAGCTTGAAGGAAAACAAAAGCTTTAAACTGTTTAATTCATAGTTACAGTTAAGTCACGGTAAAACTTTAAAGTTATATGAAATTGCATATAAAATAGGATTCTATTGTAGCAGGAAACAGAGGAATGTTCTTGTAGAATTTTCAAAATACTCGTAGTGGCGGGCAAGTAATTTCTAATGTCTCAGTTACTTCATCTGAAAGGTAACAACAACACACTTTAGAATCTTATAGGGTTCCGACTAAAAAGTTAGTAATCATACTACAAATATGTTAGGGTATATACAATAAATAAGCAGTTGTTAATTGTAATAGGCTGTACTCTTACCATTAGGCTATAGTTTGCTTAAACTATCACTTAGTTTTCATAATAAAACACAGTTACATTTAATAGGTAAATTTCACTAAATTATTTACATAATTTACAACAATTGTCAGTAAGTCAGTTATTAACTAGAATTTTGTTAGATAGTTTTTTAACACTTCTTGTTGTCTGCCAACTAGCAGCTTACTGATGGGAGTGGTAAGCCATCATAATACTTTATAAGGCCTTACTATCTCAAGACTAGATTCAACTAAACAAACTATCCGTGTCAATTTATATAAATTGTAATAATTAAATTAGGGTACTACTAGATTTATTTAAAAATTTATTTTTATACACTCACTTGTTAGGATTCCATATCTGTCATCTTTCGTTAGTGGTTGAGTTCGATTAAAAATATAAGTTTCATTAACTTGTCTTACAACGCTGAAAAATATTACAATTATATTAGGATTAACTAAAAATTACATAGGTATAGTTAATTTGATCACCTGAAGTTATAGTCACATAACTCAATTTAGGTTTCACAATTTCAATTTAAACAGCTGAATAGGGAAGGAAAGACTAGATAATATCTAATCTAATGAGCTTTAACTTTGCTACATAAGTACAAATAAGATTGTATTGCGGAGTTAAGTTGTTACTTTTGAAAATAAATAAGGAAAGTGACTTACTTATGTAATAAATGTTCTTAGTTGTAGTATGAACAGTAGGCAAGTTCTATATTCATCACTTATCCGTTTCATGTAGTTGTATAGTCATTTTTGATCTTTCTGGGCATGTAATTTAGTCATCAAACCAAATCAGGTTGCATTCAATGGTGCTGTAAATATGAAAAATAAATTAGGTATGTATGTATCTACAAAAACTCAAATACGCACGAAAGATAAGTAAGATATCTGATAGGCAAATATTAGTTAATCAGCATTGATGTTGTGCTTGGTTATAAGGTTAAAGTAAAACGATTACAGGTAGTCATGTCAAAGTTAGGTCTAGAAACTTTAAGGTTTACTGGATTGGGGGTTGTAACAATAGGGAATAAGAGGCGTGTCTACTTACCAAATAAAGATGCAGCGCTACAGCGTAACTGTAATGTATCCATCTTAGGCACTCGTACATTAGAGGTTAGCGGCTTTTCCATTTTGGTCGAAATTTGTAAAGTTCACTGTAGTAACGTCGAGAAATGTACTACAACGTATTTTAACGTATAATTATACTATTAGTGGTCTCACGTAATTCGTAAGTCCAGTTTGTTGTTGCATATAATCCATAGTTCAAATTTTCCTAATTTTCGGTCAAATAGAGATGAGACAATTATGAGTGACGGTTGGTAAATTAGTTCAAATCGATCGAAACTTATGAATTAAGAAACAAATTTAGTTACTCGTAGTTGTAAGGTTTTAAAAATAAGATGGTAACAGGTAAAGGTAATGGTAATGTCGTGATAAGATTCAAGGTAATGTAAGGTATGGAAAAATCTTCGCCATAACAACTTTAATTTCGAACCAAAAACTGTAAGTATACGTAAGTATTTTTATTTTAAAATGCTAACGCTATCTGATAGGTATGTAAAGGAAATAGACAAATTTAGTGGTTACTTTAAATGACTGTATCATAGTTAAAATTTTGAAATACACTTGAAAAATAAAATTAAAATCTGGTCTCAACATAATTCGGAAAACAATGCTTCATTGTTTGTATGTTTGTAATTTCTCTTGTTTGAACATCTTGACCTACCTTAGTGAAATTGGCAAAGGAGAGAATATTGAAATACATTTTAATTAATTGCGACTAATTACATACAGGTGAAATAACAAGGTACAACTTTACCATTGTATCGATTAAAAAAAAAATGTAATCAAATTAGAAATCAACATATCTATCTATTGAGGGAAAAGAAATGTTTGACATTTCATTCAAAACTTTCTTAATATAGCATCGTACGGTCGACATTTGCCAAAGTCAAGTAGTTTAATATTTATAGAGCGATGTTAACTCGATAAGCTTTGGTCGCTGTTCAGAGTCACAGAAATAAATCTGTCATAATAAGTCACATAGTCACAGTCAAGACCTCAAAGAATAATATTAGCGCTTATGATAGTTCTCGTTTAGTAAAATTGTCATACTCATAATGTTCTTTAGACATAATGTTAATAATGACTGTATAAATATGTTTGTGTAAATTTTATATTTGATTTCAGGAAAATGTAGTATTCTTCGGAAGAAAAATCATCAAATGTATAATTTGTACGTAATCAAAATAGGAAGCGGATTGTGTTCTTATAGCGCGACTAGCGAGACATAGACTAAAAGGTTCAAAAAAATAAAAAAAAAAAAACCCTGCAAAATCTACGCCCTCTAGCGTTCAGTAGCGGAATTTATTGAATTGAGAAGTGAAGTCGAAACGGGATCAATAAAACTTCAATGGAAGTAGAGACAATGATTCGGTATAGAGTCTATAGATGGCGTTATGAGCAACAAAAGTAATTACAGGGCTTGAATTATGAAAATTACAGGGCTTGAATTACGAAAATTACAATTATTTTAGCTAGCAAATAACGTACCTAGTATCTATTGTTTAAAACGTACAGTTATCAAGGCGGCAAATTTAAAAAGTATTACTTTTTAAGATTTGATTAATAGAGGCGGTAAATTTGAAATTATTATTTCAACTCTTCAATTCGTGGAAGAATTGAATTTACTAGGCTTGGTGGAGAATTTCTTATAATTATTATTTGTAGTTCCCGCGATTCAAGAAAGCAAGAATGGGGGGTTGCCTCATAGCAACATACTTCGTGAATTTTACGTAAGATTTTATTTTAACAACATCGACGTAAATATTTGTGTAAATTCTCAATGTGAATAAATTCATTTAGTTAACTGATGTTAAGTAGACTTGCTAGGAAACAATATGGAGTGTAAGGGCATCGTAATTTTCACGGATTTCTAATACGAAATTTGTTAGATTGAGTTGGAGGTGGAATTTAGTCCAGGAACGGTTTATGACGTGGTGCAAATTTTTAGAAAAAAAAAAAAAAAAAAAAAAAAAAAGGCGAGACCTATATTCTACAGTGGACGTCCTACGTCTAAAATGATATAGATATAAGAAATATGAAATGTACCTATTGATTACAAAAAATAAAATTATACTTATGGAAAAATGTTTTCTTTTATTGGGGGGAAAAAATAATTAATAAAGCATTGCTAAAACCGAATTTTGTGCTTATTGTGTTATACTCAAATATCACTATCCCTACATGACTTGGTAATTGGTAATCGGTAAAAGTCTACACAGGTATTGGTTTTGATTTTAAAGGTATTAAATTATTTAAAAAATAAATGAAAATAAAGGTAATGCGGTGGTAGTTTTATTTGTTTAATTTAAAGAAGTTTTTGTTATTTATTATTTAATTTTTTTCAGTAATGGTGCAAAATTTTATAGACTCTTGGACCTTAGATGGTGTTATTCTATTGGATCATTGGGGCGAGGGGTTACAGTTGGGAATATACATAGATAGATAGATTGTTCGGTGGGAATCGAAACTATACGTATAATATTGGAATATATATTCTATATATGATTATATATGTACATCTTTATATTGATAGATAGAATGAAGCAGTTTAATAACACTGTCGGAATGGGAGTCGTTTGTCAGAATTTGGGGTTTGACAAAACACTTACTCAAGTTGACCTTTATAAAGGAGGTTTGGTGTTAGGTTAGGCCAGCTGGCATTTCATCAACAGACGTTGATTTTATAAAGGTCTTGTACTCTACAAAGTATGAAAATCTGATCTGGTACACTGCACATTCTCCAAAGGAAAGTAATCTGAGTTCTACTAACATCTCTTGGTGGGATATTGACGCTATACGGAATTTAATCCATTTTACTTAAGGGATCTGCTAAATCTGGAGGGGATGTATGGGCAACTCCTGATAAACGGAAAGTAGGTTTGTTGAGGAGTGGTCTATTCGTCTGTGGCTAGCGCTGTTTGGACTCACAACCCAAATCTTTCTCAGTTTTAGGGGGTTCTGTGGAAGGGAGAATTTTCTTAATGGTTGATATATTATCAAGCTTGGAGATGGAAGTCTTATGACGATTGCATTCATGTTGGTTTAAAAACACAACTTAATCATATTGTGTTAGGAAAAATACACCTACATTAGCTGACACATAATTATTGTTGGAACTCGAATACTGACAAATTTAACTTGCACCTTTACATAAATTTCCTTTCCAGGTTAAGGTTCATGTTTATTATAAATATTTGTAAATTAAATTAATTTCTTTGGGAAAAATTTCCTACGATATAAAATTAGTATCTTCGTAAATTTTGGGGGTTGCTGTAACGGTCCAAATAACCGTCAAACATTTACAATTATTGTAATAACAATTAAAATAGGGGTTTATCTCATTTATTCAAAATAATTTATTTAGGAAAATTTCCTACGATATAAAATTACTATCTTCGTAAATTTTGGGGGTTGCTGTAACGGTCCAGATAACCGTTAACATTTACAATTATTGTAATAACAATTACAAATGGGGGTTATCTCATTTATTCAAAATAATTTATTTAGGAAAATTTCCTACGATATAAAATTACTATCTTCGTAAATTTTGGGGGTTGCTGTAACGGTCCAGATAACCGTTAACATTTACAATTATTGTAATAACAATTACAAATGGGGGTTATCTCATTTATTCAAAATAATTTATTTAGGAAAATTTCCTACGATATAAAAATTAATATCTTCGTAAATTTTGGGGGTTGCTGTAACGGTCCAGATAACCGTTAACATTTATAAATATTATAATAACAAATAAAATGAGGTCTTAATACATTTACTCATTTAAAATTAATGTATGATTCTAATTAATTTTCATTTACATTCGGATTTGGTACAAAAGCGCTACGTTAGATAACGGTGAGGTAGCGAACTACAAAGTTAAGTGACCATGTGAAAATCAATAAAGTTAGTACCCAAACACAATAGATGGCGCTATTTCAAATAATTTAAGCCAATAAGTCACGGAAGAATGGTTAGTAATTAATTATGTCTTAATGAGGGACAGATACTATGTAAATTCGGCACTGATGTAAAACCCATGAGTTCTGTTGTTAGTTTAATTGTATCTTTACATTAAAATTAGTTATGACATAGAAAAGATCTGCACGTCCTAGGTAGATTGTGTGGGGATGCCAATAGATGGCGTGTTTTATTTTAAATAGGGATGTGCCTTTTTCAATATTATGTTGATATATCATTGAAGTACCGAATATTTAATCGAATTAAATAATTACCTTAGTAAAAACAATACTTGTATTAGATATTTTAGTAAAATATATAATATCCGAATTATAAACTGTTACAGCTAAGTTATAGAAAAAATAGTTATATAACTATTGTATTGAACTATTGTACATTGTAGATTACTATTTTATAATCTTACCTAACAATCTATAATGCCAAAAATATAATGTAAATGATTGTTATCTATACTATACCTAGGTTAGGGATTCTAGTAAATGAGAGGGCATGTTGAAACGGGGTTTGTCTCACTTACTTCATAAACATAATTATAATGGTTAGAGGTTACAATATAGTTGTGGGGCTTGCATTTCAATATTTTCATAGCTAAATGGCATAGGTAATTGTCACAAGTGATGGTTATTCGGAGTGGAAAACACTTGGGCTTGCATTAATTAGTGGATTGGAGTTAACAATGCGGGATGCAACAAGTTTTATATAACGGTGCATCTACAAATATTAGAAATTATATATGGCTGATCAGCAAATGTTTATTGGGGGTTTACCTAATCAAATCTCGTAATAATTAGGGAGTATAATTAAATGTTGTGTAGTTTATTTATTATTTTAAACAAATCTGGGTTGTATTTTAAATACTAAAAATATTAAACAAAAATATTGATAGAATGGAGTATCATGGCGACACTAGTTGTTACCTATCGCATGTTTAATTTATGAGTTTAGTGCGGCGCGGCACAAAGGGAAAAATCACACATTGATAGGGTTTAGATGTGTGGAGTCACACGGATAGGATCGCTCTCTCGGACACGTTGGGCTGCTTGAGCGGCTTCGCATGCTTGGGGGCCTTCGAGGTGTAAGTTTGCATCAAAGGAGAGTATATATAGAAGCCGCGAAGCGTCGCGCGAGGATTCAGGATTGATATTCGGTCTTGTACGTTTCTCCTGTCGAATTCTTTTAACGGCTGTCCAATTCAGTAAAATTAATGGTGAATCTCTGCTCAAATACTGTTTGTACCTAAATAAGGTTAATTAATAAAACAAACATGTGAATTACTTGTGCCTCAGCTCATGAATTGGTATCTATTTCACGTTAGATTGCGATATTTACCGAGATTGGGTTTTTGAGTGAATTCTGTTCCCATAAGGAATGGAATGTAAATTCATTTTATGTGATAATTTGATCTACATCGATTTGTGTTATAATTGGCCAGTCTGTTAACGCACGAAGTGTGCAAAGCTGTTAATTCGAACCTTTGAAGCTTCCCTTCTTAGTACCAACATAATATTGGCAGCTTATTCCTCCCCGTTAGGCTCGGGTTTATTGTGACTAACCGAGCGGTGCTTTTGCCTAGAAATAGGAGCATCGAAGTCACCGGTTTGGTTGTGGTTTGGCCTGTGCTTGATATAGTCCGTAGTTCCCTGGGACAAGTTCCTGGATTGCGAACTTGGTGGCGTCGTTCTTTGATGGTATCATTACGTGGGCCAAGCTTCATGCAAACTGTCTTACGTTAGGTTGGATGTACTTGACCTTCCCATGACTGTCTCTTGTGTTATAGATTCGGTCTAGGCTTCGGCCATGCGAAAGTCGTCCCGTAGGGCTGGTTAGAGTCTTAGTGCTTTTCGGGCTGACCCCCGCTAGGTAATAGAGTAACATAGTTAGAAGGGTATTTGCACGTCTGGATACCGAGCATCTAGATAATACCCCGTATTAGGTTTGGGAACGGGGATAAAATCACAAAAATAAGACCCGCGAGTCTTTTGTTGGGCTTCTGATTGTATCTCTAGACAGTTTAGGGCCCGTCTTTAAGTGTAGGTTTATTTAATTACTAGGTAGGACATAGGGATATCACGTCGATCTAATATGTTCTACAGAATGCGAATGTATCAATCGGCGGGATTCAGGGACAAGTAGGGTTTTTATTTCAGGTTAACTATGGAGTAAATCACTTAATTCTTGTTGGAGTGTTCCGGCTATTAGAATATCAATATAAAGTCATCAATTGAATCTTGTTGAATTTTGTATAACCTAGAAGTCAGATCGACTTGCATTTGGCAAATTACGGGAAGCTTGTGTTGTGGTTAGCTCTCTTGTTGGCCAAGCGAAGCCGTGCCAGTTGGTTTTCTCTTATCTAATCAGGGGAGAAACTGACATTATTAAGAGTACTACCTTAAAACCATGATTCTTAGTATACAAGCCAGGAGCATTGAGGCTATTACTATTCAACAAAGATTGAACTAATGACTTTCCAGGTTAATGATAAAACCCTGGTTCTCATAACTTTAGTATTTATTTAAATACTTTCCTAACTAAAAGCTAAAAGAATTCCGAAGCCAAAAGAATCATAAGAACATTGTAGTTATAACTACTGCATACATACCTACAGACCAAGTAGAGTCATTTATATATAATTTATAATGACAGACAGACTTTGCCAAAAGATAATGTCCTCTCAGTCCCTTGATTGCTATTTATGAATCTTAACGACTGACATCTATACATACAAGTTACTAGAATGTAATTTAATTATGTGCAAGACACAAGTCCCCATATAAAAGAAAATGTGGAAGACTGCTGTCCAGTCAGGATGCCGAGGCAGATTTTCAAGAGCGGGGCGGGGCTCTTGAATTAACCACAACTAGTTCAATGCTAATATAATATGTACTAAAATCCTTTCTTTTAAATCAAATACAATACTAAGACTGAGCTATTAGTATTAACCACAAACAGCTCAATGCTAATGTAATACCTAAATTCATTATAATATATTATATACAGTACTAAGATTGAACTCTAGAATCAACCACAAATAGTTCAATGCTAACATAATACTTAAATTCATGTTAATATTTCCTAAGTCGTTTATATCCCGGAGAGTACATTACTTGCATTTACCTCTAACTCTTTGTATGTGACGAGACTGACTGTTTATATCTGAGTTTAATAATGTAGTAGGTATCTTTCAATATGCTAAGGAAGCTAACTTCAGTAATAGGTCTAGGTTTAGAAGTAGAGTCTAGATATTTTAGGCATTATAGGAATTCATCTCAAACCTGTCTTGGGTTTTATTACGGTTGCAAGGTAGAGTCCTCCTTAGATGATCACATGGCCAAAATAGAGATTTAGATTATAAGGAGTTAAACACATTACCATTTTACCTTAATATTGTAGACTTTTAATCTTTTAATAAATATAAACATTTTAAATATATTTAAATAATCTAAATAAAAAAATAAATTAAAATCGTTAAAGGGGGTTGTTACAAGCTGCCGGTGGTTAGGTTAATATTGTTTATTACTAGAGCGACGCCTTGCGGTTTCATCCGCGTAGTTCCCGTTCCCGTGCGAATACAGGGATAAAAAGTCGATGTCAACCGGGGATAGTGTAGCTTCCCAACGGTAAAAGAATTTTAGAAGTCGGTCCAGTAGTTTTGGAGCCTATTCATTACAATCATACAATCAAATCATTCCTCTTTATAATATAGTGTAGATAGATATAGGTATATCAGATTAAAAAAACTAAATCAAATCAGATCAAATTTTGAATTATAAATAATTATAATAATTTGTAGCACAGGAGGTCGTCTAAGTAGGCACCACCGCAGTACCAGATATTTTACTGCCAAGCAGTACCGGAACATTACTAAGTTTCGGTTTGAAGTAGCTTGCGAAATTACATGGCTGTTAAAACTAACTAACAAAAGTCTCAAAGTAATAAGAGCTAAAACAGCGATGCCCTGGACTCTGTTTGTTACTCAACGTTCAAAATGTATCCCTGTTATGGACATGCATTATCTCTTACCATCAGGAGAGCGTCTCTTTCATCTCATTACTTTTACATAAAAGATTGTATAAACAAACACTAATTTATATAATATTTATGTAATGAACTGAGAAACATATACCTACCCACGTAAAACTGATTGCCCACTTAAATTAATCACTTAAAATAATTGATTTGTGTGTATAAGTTTGTGGTAGGACAGGACGGTAGGCGGGCGGGTTTAAACCCCGCCCGCCGGGACCCCTGCGATGCGCGTCCTGCGCCGGAGTTATTCCTCAATCGACCTCCGCCACTGATCCCGGACGAGATCGAGCGCGTCACCAAAAACAAACTTAGTGTTGTGCCTTAATAAAAACCTTTAATATATTTTTTTTGTTGCAAAATATCGAGCAATTTAGCTGTGAGATAAAAAAAATAACACTAAAAAGTTTTCTATGTATTACTTTATAATTTACGTGTTTCCATAATTTGTATAAAATAAATACAGTTTACGCTTTCTATTTTCGTGTTTAGGTGGGTGGATGTTCTGGGTTTCTGATTAAATAGCAGTAAGTATTTATATTATTACTACAATTTTTATTTTTTAATAACTTTGCTGCCTGCGCGAATTACCCTTGTGACATTCCTTTTTTATTTATTGAATACAACGGAATAAAACCATCAAAGTTTTAGCTAAGTTATCACATACATTTTTGATACGCTATAAATCTGATACGCTACTCTTGCAAAAAAAGTTAAACTACAGCTTTTATTGTTTGTATAATTAGTATAGTTAGTATAATTATGCAACAAGCAAATGTTATTTCAACTTTTATTTAATTTAACTTTGTTTATTTACAATTTTGTTTAAACATTTAAATTATTTATTTGTATAAAAAATATGAGTATACGTAATGTGATAACCAATTTGAAATTAATGTACGGTCTTTGATATTTGATCTCTTTATTCTTTTTTTTTTTTAATCTTTATTTAGAATGCTTTTTAGCGCAGCGAAAAGTCGCACTAGTTGACTTATTTAATTTCCTTCTACTTACAAGCACTTTTGTGTTGAGTGGGCTTAGTAAGAAACGTCTTAAACTTGATCTGTAATAATAAACAATTATTGTCATAATTTCTCAGCGCTCTCCCACTGCTAAGTTTCAACCTCTCTTCTACAATTTTTATACCTAGTGAAAGTCTAAAAAGAGCACAATCTTTAAAAAACCGCGGTGTATCTGTGGCTTGAAAACGGCCGTAAACGGCGGCACCTACGTGAACACGTGTACCTTTTTGATCAGTGAAAAGTCCTTCGAGTTTCCATGTATCAAGTCTTAACTCAACGTAACTAATTCTTGGAGATATCGAGTGGTGTAACTAAATTTTTCTACAACACCAAACTGTATTCTCCGATTTTGTAATCTGTACCATTAAGTATCAAGAGGAAAGATTTGATTGCTTGTTTGTTTGTATTATCAAAAAATATTTTACCGTTGGGAAGCTCCACTATCCCCGGGTGACATAGGCTACTTTTTATCCCTGTATCCTCACGGGAACGCGGACTGAGCGAGTGAAACCGCGAGGAGTCCGCTAGTCATCAATATTATCTGAATTGCCACCCATTATGGAAGCAAAATTAAACACGTACTTAATTAAAAAAAACTAATGACAAGTACATATGTTATTTTGTTAAAAATACCCTTGGACATGTTTTAAATTATTAATAACCTTGATTATATTCAAAACATCCTAAACACCTCTGTGCATACAATGTTAAATTGCATTATTGTTGTATTGTGTGTGATAAGATGAATTGGCAACGCAGCGTGATTGGCGATTGCAGCAAGACGTCTGTATCCGCCGAGTCCATGCGGGTGAGAAAGGAAGCCATCTGATACTTTGTTGATCTTGACAAAAAGTACCTACATACATAATCTATCACCATGCGCAAGTTCTGTTGATCACGCGAAATTGTATTTCTATTTTATGAGTACAGGAGTGTAATCTGGTTCAGCGACTCCAATTTCATTTAACTACATACCGGATCCGGTCGTATTTATCGACACTAGAATATTTCTATAACATGATACAAAAAAAAATGTTTCAAGTTTCTGTGTTAGCAGTGGATATAAAGATCGGACTGGTCTTTTAGATGCTCTGTTGAAATTTTCCTGATAGCAAGTTGCTGATAACTGTTGCGCGCGTTTGCTAATGTTACCAATAGTTGTAATATAATTAGCATTTTAAAAATGTATGTATTTGTATATGGATATAAAAACAAAAATAGTAATATTGAAAACACCGACTTCATTCGAGATAAGTTACTACTACTATTACATAATAAGGGGCAAGATAAGGAGTGTCAAAGCTAACGGAACCAGCTAAGTCTTTTTTTGCTACTGCTGGTCATATTTTCAGTTCATCATGAAAAGTATCTTAGAGAATGACACCGTTTAATTAATTTGTTTTCTTTAATCGTTCTTTCAAATTCAAAAGTCATTTTTGTTGTTTCATTTAAACACCGCTTTTAATTAGGTAAAAAAAGTAAAGTAAACAATAATAAAAAACAAAAGCAACACAAGTAAAACAAAAATCAGCTTGTGTTTATTTATTTTGTTTTTAGGTTATTAGAATATGATCCAATTACCCTACGAGGATAGGGCTGGGCTATACTAATTAAAAACTATAAAGTTAAATAGCATCACGTAATCCACTGCACAACCTAATTCAATCACTAGTAAAGTTGTAGACAATATAGTCTCAGAGCCAGCCGTAGAAAACCTTACGTCATCGAGTACCAAGATGAGACCTACATAGGCGCGTAGAGTGAAGTCTCATTTTGGTACTCGATGGCGTAGGGTTTACTACAGCTGGCTCTCAGTCTAATATTCTTCCATTTTGCTAGATTACTAGTAATTGATATGGCATGTTCTAAAATAAGCGACAGTGCGCGCCGTCATTTGTTTTTAAAAAACAAAAAACTTACAAAATAAATACGCGTTGATGTCTTTTCCGTAGAGCATAATTATAAAATAAATGTATCTAAATTCAAAATAGAGTAAGTATATATTGAAACAATTATAGATTAATTAACTTCGATATTCGATTTATACAAAGTTTTTAATCGAATAAAATCTCCAATATACTCTCGTTGCATGGTAGATATTTCTCGCGTGTTGACTAACGTTCTGTGCAAGCCATTCTCAACTTTATTGGCTTTATTTATTGGCTTGCAAAATATTCAGTGTTTATAAAACCTCTAATATTCTCCCGTACATGGAATTAAAATTACAATATTACCTGCAATTTACCTTGGTAGTGCAACGTACCGCGGTAGGGTTATCTAGTATCTATTTACTCAGCGAGCTCACAGTTTCACCTATGGTTCATCATCATCATCATCATTTCAGCCGTAGGACGTCCACTGCTGGACATAGGCCCATTGACTCCCCCATTGACTTCCATACAGACCGGTTGGAAGCGGCTCGCATACAGCGCGTTCCTGCGGTCTTTATTAGGTCGTCTGGTACACCTATGGTTGCGGATCTAAAAATGGTTAATACTTAGGGAACATCAGATGGGCCAACCACAAAAGCTCCATGGGCCGTTTGTAGCTCGCGGGTCGTAGGTTGAGTATAGCTGTTCTATGCCATATTTTTGTACGCACAGCGAGATAGAAAAACATTTTGTGATTTATGTTTCTCGATGTGTAAAATACCTTTTACATGTTTTCAAGTCTAGAGCAAACATGTTTTTTTTTAAATAACTATGATTCATACAAGACCATATAAACTGCCATAATTCCCAAAGACTAAAAAGGACAAAACCTTTTGAGTTAGTGTATTAGTAATGTCAGTGCAGTGAGTGAGTGTGCTTATTATAGAACACATGAACAAAGTGTCTTCCCCTTAATAGAGACAGTAAGAAAAGTGTCGATGGACGCATTCTTAGAATATACTCTACTTAGCAATTTAAGTTATATTAAAATTACTTATTAGTCTCAACTAGGCTAGATTGTAATAGCAATGAGGTATCTATCATCAGAAAGATACATCATCAGAAGGAAAAAAAAAAAAAAAAAATCCCAAATCGTTGGAATACTAAGATGCAATCCTAATTATTATTGTTGTAGGTACTACACAATAATGCTGTCGAATGTATTTTCTCTACTTGGTACCCGACGAGGTAGAGTTACCAATGTTGCTCTCTCAATCTAGTGTCTATAGCTGATAGTGTAGGTATATGTATAATGAATACTAAGCAGCTATAGCTATAATTGTTTATTTTAACAAGCTAATAAACAGCGGTATCTCGTGCATAGGTGAGTTTTGTTATCATTCGATTCATTATAATTTCCAACAAACTGTGGCATTAAATTAATTTTTGAATTAAAACCGATAACGGCTGCGTTAACATACAAAAACTAATTTTCACTCACTTGTCAAATAGTTAATCCATCGTTAATAGCCTGGGGACACGGTTATTGAAAGTTAATTTTACTTTCTGCGATGTAACGCGTTCTTTAAGCAAGTTGTATATTATCTTGAGTGGCAACGTCGACTGAACGAGTGAGTGATCAGATTAATACAAATTGTAATACATGCCAATATATCAAAACTGCAAATCATTTAGTTTGGCATTGACATAAACACGTATCTACACTAATTATAAAGAGAAAAGATTTGATTGTTTGTTTCTATTGAACAGGCTCCGAAACTAATGGACCGATCTGAATAATTCTTTCATCATTAGAATGCTACATTATCATCACTGAGTGATATAGCCTATATTTATATTGTTAATCTAGTTTTGTTTTCAAATAGGTACAAAGCCGGGGCGGCCCGCTAGTTCCTAATAATTTAAAACAATGTATCAAAGCTATTCACTACATTATAATAAATAATAATAATTATTTTAATGTAGTGAACATAATAATTATTTTAATGTTCACTACATTAAAATAATTATTATTAATTATTATTTTACATACTAGTAAACAATATGAATAATTAGAATAAATAAATGATAAAGTTCTTTATTTCTTTTGTATATAAGTCACTTTACGTAGACTTATTCAGTATCAAATATATAAATTTTAAATGTTCGGGTTAAGGTAACAATTCACTGCACAGATTCTACACTAAGCATTACCTTTATTGAAGAGATCTGTATACCTTCAGGGAACAAATTAACGCAGACATCTAACTATGAAATACATTATATTTTAATTATACTAAATATGTAACAAAAATGAAGACATCCAAGTTTTATACAAGATAAACCTAAAACTGAAAATACCGATACACAGATGTGATTGCTAAATGGGTATAGTTTTTATTTCAAGTGTAGAATACACTGAAAGAAAGAAACGTTTATTTTCTGACACAGTACAACATCAAAACACAGTATGATATGAATATATCACGAAAGAAGACAAGAATAATTACAATAAAAAAAGGTAGTTCTCATCGATAATTCTGCCGTTTTATTAGAGAGTTTCTCTCTTTATATGCCTGTGCGGTATTTACATGCATTTAATATATACAATTTAATGTTTTTATAATATCAGAAAGTCACTGTCTAAATGCCACTAAATATTTTCAAATAGCTACATGCAAAAGTCACTTCGAATGAAAAAAAAACATTTGCCGCAAATCGCGTACTCTATTAAACGTCAAACAGTCATCCCAAAAACGTATTAGTGATGTTTTTGTGAGATTTATATTTATAAAGCAAGAAGCTACCGACTTCGCGATGGAATTACTGAGCCTCTTTTGTTAGCGACCATCAGAGATGCACCGGGCCTTTACTGTGAAGTCTTTAGACCTGAGACTCATCCGGCTCATTGTTACCGGGATTATCCAAGGATAATTACCTGTTTGGTGAAACCATAATTATAGGCAAAAAACATGCAATTTTTACATCCAAGTCGCCGACACAATGAAGTGCTACTGTAGATATTTTCGACAGTTTAACAACCATTTTTGTACTTGTTTTTGCGTAAACAAGACAATATATTGCCTGGCCTATTGTTGTTTCTTTTCTGTGAATTACGTATTATTTTATGTTTTGAAATGAAAGCGAAGTCAATTATCATTTTTAACTGCTTTCACTATTCTTACCTGACCACATAAATATTTTGAGACTACTTTTATGCGGTAACCACATAGTTGCTAATAATCAATACTCAATAGGTACCTTTTAAAAAATATATTAAGTGTACTGAGCTTCATTTGTATTTAAAAAATGTTTACTCAATTTTTATTTTTAGCTGGCTTGAGACGCTCACAAAAACGTTTCATTTGATTTTTGTGAAACGTATAATTAGTTCGGGGAAGTGCTTTTACCCGGTCCCACTACTAAAAAAATGTAAAGCTAATGCCTGAATATTTAATTTTCATATTGTCAATTAGCTCTAATTGGGAATTAAAATTTTCTTGTACTTATTCTAAGTATTTGTACTTAAGTGATCGCTTTCTCATAATTCATAATATTTATTAGCGTACCTATATATACCTATGGGTAAAAGGCAGTCATGGAACGCCATATCCCACCTTTCGGCGTGAACGACCATAAATGTGTAGAAGATTATTTTTATTTATACACAAGTCAAGAACTTTCCTATTTAAGTTGGTAGCTCTCACGACTGGTACACACCCTACATCCTGTGGGATCCAGGGCCTACTGATGTAACATTATATGTATAGTATTTATTATTATGTTTAAAATCGTAGTTTTAGTAATCTTTTATACGACATTTTCATCAGTGTACTGTTTTCTCAACAATAAAAAAATATTTATAAAATGTGTTATTATTTCTTTTAACATTTCACCTAATAGATACTGTCATACATTTGCAAACCAATTCATAGCTATTCATATATATATTGTTAACATTCTCGCTCGTTCACACGCAGAATGAAACTATTTTCAATGATTTAAACGGTAACCACTCGATGGATGTTGATGAAAAGGCCTCGCAGTTCATTCAAAACGATAGAACAATACGAATAATGAACAAAATCACAAGTGCTACGTACTCAGCTTTGTGATAGAAAAGATGTCGCAAAACACAATAGTGCATTATTTTCTTACATTTTGTAGCGAGTTATTGATTGATTCTATTCTCGTTCTTTGCGGCGGCCAAGGGTACTTGAGCCACCGTTTCGCACGCCACTCATTACGATACAAATTGTGCGAGGAGTTATTCGGTTCTCTATGTAAAATAATATTATTGATCCACGTTTTGCTATAATAATCCTTACACACTTTAAATACGTACTAAAATAGAGTACTTTTAAACTTTACTTTTACTTAGAAGTTTAAGGTTCAAATAAAAATTAACGCACACTGTCTAGTGTTTCTATAGAACGAGAATTTGATTTTATGTTTTCGGATATAGTTATATAGATAAGTTAGTTTAATCTAACTTATTTATGTAAACAAAAAGTTGTATGCGAAAATTTAAGGTAGCACATAAAAAAAATAGTAGGTAGGTAGGTAGGTTTGTATTAATTTTACTCTTGTTTAAAATTAATGTATTTTATTTAATAATGTTTATTTCATCGTCTCGCCTGACGATTTCGTTTCATTTTCTGTAAGTTTTTGCTTATCAGGTAAATCTCTTTTCAGATACACACCACGGCTTAGTAAAATGGACTTGCCTGCAATGCCATCGTCAAGTAAGTTTTATAAGGTTTTAACTGACTTCAAAAAAGGAATAGGTTCTCCATTTGGTTCTATTTGTTTTTTAACTGTTCTCAAAAAGGGGAAGATTCTCAATTGGCGTTTTTTATGTTTGTTAACTCAGAACTCTGTCATTTATAAGTTTATTTGGAAAACTTTTATTTCCAAGGATATACTTTCAGATTGACATATATTTGGTCATGATTTAAGGGTTGCCTTTTAGTAGTAGGCTAAGTACTATTGCTGTGTTTTTGCACTTTGTTCAAGCTTCTAGGTCTACGAGATCCGGAATAATTTATACTTTCACACACCTTTATAATAAGACAATAGGACAGAACTAAATATACACTCAGATACTAAGTAAAAATTGCTAGTCCTGAATATATATGTAATAGAAACAAGACCCTTCGATTAATTTGAAAGATCATCTATTTTGTAAACGTTTTTTCTAATTTTAATAAAAAAATATCAGTGGTCGTTATTACTGCTGCAAAAAATATTAACAAAGCATTTTATGGATCTTAGTATCTTCGAAGGGTCTACGCCATCTACGAAATCTGCGACGACGCTACGACGTAGAGGAGCTACAACAATATTTTGAGTCTGATTTTTGGAATCGATTTTGCCTATACCACATGTTTACATTAAATAAGTTAATTAAAATGAAACTACATACTATCTATTACACATGGTTATAAGCTTGAAGTAAACTAAGCACAGTTCCAATGGAACAAGCTATAGTCGCTATATGTTGGAAAACTAAAACCGTCCTACTTACGTATGTACCGTTCATAGCTTAGTGGTAAACGTGGTCGGCTTACGCGCCGAAGGGCGTGAGTTCAAGTCCGAACAATAGGCTTGAGTTGCGAGTGAAGGAAAACATCGTGAGGAAACCATAGCATGATCACAGAACAGATAATAGTATAGAACGGACACTGTTTCCTCCCACCCATTCGGAGCTGTCGAGGAGCCGATTATAGCGTGGGATGCGCACGAACCACGCGGCCACGCCAATTTTTCCTTTAAAAATGGGGTATTCCTGTGCTGTCAACGGCTGTCTGTCAAGTAAACGAGACAAAGAGGAGTATGAGTGCTCAATATGGTATACAATCTATAGGAGGGTAAGTGTACAATAATGTTATTGATGCAGTGACAACCTTAGACTCCATGCACACATTCACGCGTGCACAAAAACTACAAGTGTAGTGTCTGTGTAATAGGTAGTTATAACGAGGCGTTTGTATGGAGATCTGATCGAGTCTCCAGTGTGTGGTATGGTAGTAGGCTAAAGTCTGATGCTCGGCTGGCTAGCTACCACGCTCAAGATGAAAATCTGCCGCTAAACACCTAATGGGTTTTTCCGGCAGACTGGTCGAATTTGATATTGGATTCACTGTGAAGTAAAGTTACCCTAATACTTACTTTAAAAAAATAGAAACGCTTGAAACTGGCAAATGCACAGAGTGCGACGCCAAACACAAAGAAGAATAAGATTAGTCACGACGTAGTCACGACTGCTTGTATTTTGACAAATTGTGACGTAAAACGTCACAATTTGTCAAAATACAATCAGTAGTTTCAGCGATACGAGCTAAGGATACGAGAAAATAAATTTAAACACAGAAGAAGTTTAGTTGGGACAGTCTGGCTTCCAATCTGGAAGTCCTGCGTTCGAATCCCACGGCACAGACCTCTGTCTTTTCTAAATTATATACGTATTGCTGCCGATTTCAATCGGTTCAACCTTACCCTTCTCATAATAAGCAGAGATCAGTGGAATAGTTTATAAAAACAGTACTAATTCTCTTTCGGAAATTTACACACATGCCTAGACTGCTTAAATTATGACCTCTTTGCGTAGTCAGGTAAAAACTGCGGGGTGCCACTAGTAGTTAAATATATCGGAAAAGTGATGATATCAGTATCAGTCAATTAGGGCCCAGTAATGCGATGACGTGACTGACAACGTCGGCGCTGTTTGCAATGTTCCCACGAGGTGCGCGAGCGCATCTGTCTGCTCTCGCAGACATCCCCATGTTTGCTAATTGAGAGTTGTGTTCATTTAAATTAGTTGCCCTTATTGTCGAATACGTTTTAACGGCGTCGACTACTAATATCATAACCATGCTTTTTGATTACTCATACTCGGAAAGTAGGTCCGGAGTTGCCTGAGGAGCGGGTTGAAATTAATACTTTTCAGCCCCAGAGAGAATGGTTTTCAACTGAAAACTGTCAAATTATTTTAAAAAACTTTTTGTTTCATTTCTATTGAAGCATGTTTTAACTTTCTATACAGTCACTCGATTACATCGCCATGTAAAATTGAAATAACATAAAGTTAAGTATTAGTTAAGTTATATTAAATTTGGATATATAGGTATAGTTATATTTTATTTTATTTTATAAATTATGTAATTAATTGCTTTCTTGATATTTCAGTATTTATAACTATTACTAGGTATTTATTTTATTCTCATTATTTACTTTATTATTTTATTCTATTCATCTGCCCATTATTATTACTACATTTTATTTTATTGCTTTTATATCATTTGTGAATACGCGCTAATTTCTAGAAGGCATTTCTTGTACAGGGCCTCCAAAAGACCGGCCTTGCCGAGTTTGGTGCCCACTGCTATAACATATATTACTTTCTTTTTGTTTGTTAATCCTGTATAAATTCCCTTTTTTTGTTTTGAAATGTTTTTTCTTTTCGGTAAATAAAGTTTAAAAAAAATAATTAAAGAATAAGTGTATTTTTTAAATGACTTTATTATAATTTACTTTCAATCATTTTTGAAAATAGTTGAAAGTCAAAATTACTAGGTAGGTAGGTACTATATGTTTTTTTTTTTTTTAAATCTCATTAGTGTTTGAACATCTCCCGTCTGTTCTTAATCTGTATCATGTTTTTCATCCCATAACCATGGAAGTGATCACTGTTAGCGTAAGGTTGCCACTTGTGGCACTAGCTCATAAGGTTCTTTTGTTTTCCTTACTCTTTTTCTAGTTTTGGTGTGCACAATAAAGGCAACAACGCAACAGATTTTAATAACATAAGTTTCACGGTCTGTTACCTAAACCAAACAAGCTTTTGTTTAAAATTCAATGCTTCGTAATGAAGTCGCCAAAATAAAATTCCATTCGTGCGAGTAGCTTGTTTTTTATATAAGTGTACTATGTTACTCTATAATAGTTATTACCTAAGTTTTTTCTTTACAAACATAATGTAATTTACGGATTTTGTCCAGGTTTTCGATTTTCAAGTCGCCTAACAATAACCAATCCATGTTCAGCTTAATGACAAAAATGCTGGGATAGGAAACAATGCGCATCGTTCAAATTTTAAACCCTTGATTTGAGTTTAAACGATATAGGCAACTATAATTACCGATGTTCTGTCACCCTACCTTTGCCTCGAGTGTCTCATGTGAACTTGCACCTGTGACTTAGCATTGCATGGCGTGCAAACGGGCAGGGCTGCCACCCTCCAACAACAAGCGTAACGCTCAAAAAAATGTATTTTAACTATCATAATCATGACTAAATAATCAACTATTAACTAGCAACCGCCCCAGCTACACACGGGTGCAATGTAGATACTAATGCAGTGCACATGCAAGTATTATAAATATAAACCTTCCTCTTGAAGCATTCTATCTATTTGTGACATTCGCATGATAATCCGTTCAGTAGTTTTTATGTTTATCGCGAATAAACAGACATACTGACGCGGCGGCTTTATTGGCTGGTAGCCGCAACCGCCTTGTCTCTGCATTTTAAATCTCTAATATTTTCGAAAATATTGATTTAAATTACATGCTGTAATTTAAAAGGGTCATATTGATCTATATTAAATGAACAATGTATTTAAGGTACTTAATTGGATAAGGATTAATGCTGTATTGCTTAAAATCCACTAATCGAACAAAATAATGACGTTATGAAAAACAAGCTTTTTTATTGTTTGTGGGATTTTTTATTAGGCAACGTTTATCCGTAATTAAATGCATGTGCCTAGCTGTTAATATCCCAAGTATTAATCAAATGTAAAAAAATAATTCAGATTGCACTTCGATGTTAAATCTGACTACCACAGATCTCTAAAACTAAAGGTGAACTATATCTCTACTTTTTTTTAAATTTATGTGTATAACACCAGCACACATATTGCTAAATTTACAAACACATTGCAAAAAGCATTCTATTAGTTATCTGTCTTCCATAGCACAAGCTTTGCTTAGTTTGGGGTCAGATAGCGCTGTGTGTAATCCTACGATATTATTTTTTTCTTTGCAAAAAGTTGTGTTCCGGTACATGCGCCAGTTATAGGCATATAAAGCTTGATGATCATATTGCTTGCAGTTTTAAGGAAATAAACTTAGTTTATTTGTTTTATTCTATGCTGACAACCCTACAATGTTCGCGTGATCCTATGGTCATCGCGTAACTGTACCTTATCATTGCATGCTGATGGATGCCCTCTTTAAATTGCCTTTTATTGCCATAGGACACGTCGGGAGATGAATTCCCACGCAAGGGCAATGTGTGTTAAAGTAGATAGATCAGCAATAAATTAATTGTTACAATATCATTAAATATACCTTACTTGCAGCGCCCCGTGGTGTTATGCGCTACAGGTTTTCGGGATAAAAGTAATCTATGTGTTAATCCAGGGTCTCAACTACCTCCATACCGAATTTCATCCAAATTCGTTCAGTAGTTTTTGCGTGAAAGTGTAACAAACATTTATATATCCATCTACCCATCCAAACTTTGACATTAATAATATTAATATTATAAATAAATATTACAGGACATTACACACAGCGCCATCTGATCCAAAACTAATCGAAGCTTGTACTATGGAAGTCAGATAATTGTTAAAATACATAAATAGTTTTCTTTTTTAAAATACATACTTAAAATATGACAATTGTTTATAGAACACAATGTTTGTCCTGTGTAGGAATCGAACCCACGCCCATGTGTGTTCTTGAAACACACATTCTATCAATGAACCAACAGGCTTGAAAGCAAGAGATTAAGTGTAATAAGACGAACGAGACGCTCTCCTGATGGTAAGAGACAACTGCCAGTCCGTGACCATTGCAGCGGGACACAAAACTTTAAGTAAGAAAACAAGTCCAAGACATCGCTGTTTTGGCGTAGGTACCTTTGGTATATACTCAATACTATATTGCAACATATGTCCTGTACATATGTTGCAATATAGTATTCAATATCCTGCAACTTATATTTTTTTTTTACAATTCTAATTACCTAGGATATATGACCCCATTAGGGTATGGCAAACAATTTTAATCAATTGATTTGATACAGAAATAAATGCGATTAAATTAAATAACATAAAATGAAATTGGAATATTAATTGGATACATACTTACTAATTAAAAATTGGATCATCATTTAAAAATTCGTCAAGAGTGTAATGACATGTAGCTTCCAAGATTAATTTAATATTAATATTATAGATTCATGTTGTTGTTGGTAATTTGGTATATGTTACAATTTATTTTCGCTATTAAACAACTAAAATAATAGGTAATAACAAAAACAATTATTGCCTATTATTGTCATAGTGTACTCATGTAGGTACTTGTATGTTACAAGCTACACATAGGTAGGTACCTACTACAAACCCAAATAAAAGTTTTCATATATCTCACAATAACACAGAGCACTTCATTGCTGCATAAATATGGGCACTCGGTATAAACCTGTCTATTCTCTTTACGCTCTTTCAATGAAAATATTTTTTTCAAAACCTTTACAGCTTTTGTTGTTTGTTAGAATTTTAGAGACCCGTCGCTTTAGTTGTTAATAAAACGGCGGTATAGTCTATCGGTGTATTCGACTTTTTTCAACTTAATAAACAAATTATAAATTACAAAAACAACATTACAAATTATTAATCAGGTTGTCTGGAAGAAATCGTTCTAGGCGATAAGACCGCCGTTATACACCAATTACGTATCGTATTGTTTTGTTACGTTCATTGTCTCTTTTTTTTATGTTTCATATTTTTGTATGTTGTGTTTTGTTTTAGTGTGTAATAAAGTTATATTCTATTCTATTATATTTGCACCTGATTGTAATCGTCGCGTATAATTTTATTAAAAACAAATTTCATAAAAATTAAAAAAAAATATCCTTGCTCTACATAGATGGCATCCGATATAATATAATAAAGACGTTATGAGATTAAGTGTTTTGAGGTCAAACCCTAATGAAATTATTGCACCATATGCTAGTTACACCTGCAATCTACTTCATCTTCAGATTAAAATTTATTCACCTATCTATTATTAAAAATAACTAGTTCACTACTATGCTTTTTGCATGATAAAGTATAGAAAAGCATTAGAGTTCCTAACATGCACTTTTATAAAGTAATGCAACAATAATAATGTTTTTTCTGTCGTTCGCTTTCTTTAGCGTTCTTTATGTATTATAAGTGACTACGTATTTTAAAAAAAGTATGTAAGCAACAAACAATAATATCAAAAACATTTATTATGCACCGTCATCAAGTTCTGTTGTGACATTTTTATAACAATTGAAAATCTATCCGTATAAAATTATTCCCTTGATCACGCCATAACTTGAGAATGACTTTATCGATTTCATTTTTAAGTGTTAAGAAAATTGCGCAAGAAATTAGAAAACATCAGATTTTTTTGATAAATTCCATGCGGACGAAGTCGCGGGTAAAAGCTAGTCACATAATAAATGTTTCAACATGATGCCGAGATGTGGAAATAATCTAAGTATAAGAAACAAAGGCTCTGCCTGCGTCAATCTGTTTTTTTCCGCTAACTGCTTCCATACCAACCCACCACGCGTTTTAATATGGCTTCCACAGCCACGTTTCCGGAAGATATATAAAAATTAATCTTCGTATCCCTCGGTCACGCTATAATTTGCCGATTTCGTTTTTGAAGTGTTCTAAAACTTTGAAAAAGGTTCTTACGGAAAGAAAAAAATAAGAAATTGCGCAGAAAATTAGAAAATTAAAAAAAAATAAAAAGTTTTCAATTTTAAAGTCCACCCATATATTATATTATGTACATAAATTATTCCCTTGATAACGCCATAACTTGAGAACGACTTTACCGATTTCATCTATATTTCTTTAAGTGTTCCAATACTTTGAAAAAGGTTTTTACGGAAAGAAAGATTAAGAAAATTCCGCAGAAAATTAGAAAAATGCCGATTTTAGTTCATACATTCCATGCGGACAAAGTCGCGGGTAACAGCTTATCACATATGAAAAATGTGACTCAGAAACAACAATAGCAAACGACGCAAGCTGAATAAAACTTTTTAACAAAGGCTCTGCCCGCGTCAGCCTGTTTCCTAATTTCCATACTACGCACGCAAACAAAAAACGCAAAAGATTTTGATATGGCTTTCGCAGTCACGTTTTCGAAAGATTGTGACATTGGAGCGGACTGGCGTTTCCAATGGCAACTGGAGCCCTGCGCACTGCGCAGTATCGGTGCGCATGTCAACTTTGTACCCACGGGGACGACAGACGTTCACAAGACAGCTCGCGCTGGCACGACCACTTGTGTCTTCGTTTTTAATATTTATGCGTTTCTAAGTTTCAAAAAATTAACTACTATCTTCAAAGTGTATAAATAAATTGATAGAAAACAGTAAGTAACGCGTTAAACACATTCTGGGTGGGAGGGCTAGCACAATTTAAACTGTCCGTACCTGTTGTTTTCGATCCCAGCTGTTTACACATAGCAGCAGCTGTTCTTTGTTTGGGGCCGATTCGGACGTCATGGGCTTTCGATGACTTTGTCAGACTTTCATCATTGGGCTATCAATGACTTAGTTAGGTGGGAAATCTGCACAGCATCTACGTATTTTATACTGGAACCGAGATGAACGTCAACATATGGTAAGCGACCATATGGTGCAACGTTAGTTCCATGGTCCCTAGGTCGAACCTTGGTCTGGGGTGCTACTTGCGAGGATATTCTGGCACCGTCACATGTCGTTAGCTCGCTGTGTAGGATATACATACCTAAATACGTTTTTAAAGTACTATCTTCAGAGTGTATAAAATTAAATAAACTGATAAATAGGGTAATTAACACGTTAAACACATCTTGGTAGAAGAGCTAGCACAATTTAAACGGTCTGTATCTATTTTATTCGATTTCAGCTGTTTACACTTAGTAAACAGCTGTTTTTTGTCCGGTGCCAATTGGAACGTCAAGGGCTTTCAATTACTTAGTTAGACTTTCGTTATTGGGCTAGCAATGACTTAGTTAGACGGGAACTCTGCACAGCATCTGTGTCTTCTACACTGGAACCGAGCGGAACCTCAACATATGGTAAGCGACCATATGGTGCCACGTTAGTTCTATGGTCCCTAAGTCGAACCTTGGTCTGGGCCGCTACTTACGTGGATATTCAGGCACCGTTACATATCGTTAGTTCAGCTCGCAGTGTAGTAACCTCAGCAGAATAAGCTTACCTCAACAAACAAAGAAAGTGACAACAGAAGTAACAATTTTGAAATATGCCGTTTAGGTTTGATGAAAATCCGAGTTTGTGACCTCGAGAAACGGTCGCATTGAGCCTACTGGGGAAACCACAATAAAAAAACCGCCATTTATACCTATTATATTACATTATTATGTATAATAATTAGCCAAATAACATTAAAACGTGTACAAGTATTGCTTAGGTTGAATCTAGATAGCACTGTATGAAATATCCTAAAAAAAATCCTGTAAGAAATTTAAAAAAAAATCCTTAGTGCGAGCAAATAGCTTGCAACATAATATAATTATTATAAAGAACCGACTGCCTCGATCCAACTCACAACTGCCCGCTTCGTCCGTACATTCGACACCGAACTTCCTGCCCACAAGTGTACATTCAAGTCATCTTATTCATTGAATACCTTGCCTTTTTGACTAGCGCATGTTTGGATGTCTCAATAATGGAGCTTCGTGTAATGAAAGCGTGGGACCGTCACAAAAAATATATTTAGTGGAGCTTTATACTCCATACTTTGCGTCCCATTCATAGGAAATATTTGTTATTTCGACAAATTGTGATAAATGCTAATATTTAACGTAAAGTTTATTTATTAACGAATAAATTACAAATTTAACATCTGCTATTTTATGACTCATTCTTAACTTTCGTGGAGCTTCCTACCATTCTTTTTGTATGGTTTTCTCGTCAATATTGTACCTATTATATTTCATGGAACTAAATAACGTTGTTATTTTATCGCATTCTTAGAGAAAAACATTCAAAATACAAACCAGAAACCCAAACGAAATTGACGGATTTTTTTGAGTGTTTAAGTTCTAAATAAAATAAAATTACATAGTCCATGAATTTTTGTTTTGTTTTCGTAAGCATCTTGATACCTACCTTTATAAAGTAGGTACTTATATGTCGAAATCTAATGAACGTAACGTATACACACTATTAAAAATGTATACATAATATGTACATAATATATGTTGTGTATATTATGCGCATCATTTTATCATATTACATATTTACTAATTTCGTACTTGCTGCGACTCGTTATTGCTGCGTATCTACCTCTATAAAAGAGAAACGCTGCCCATGTACCTGCATTAGCGAGAAACTCGGGTTAGTGAGAAACCTCTATAAGCGAGAATGAGATTGTGCTCCCTTGAACTCTCGCTTATCCTCGTTTGACTGTATATGATACTGTTATCTCATGGTAACAGTTTATACAAATAATCTGCACTTGTTCTAATCACAATTTCGAAAATATAATACCGGTTTTATGCAAATCACACCATTTCTCTACATCTAGTAGTGGTTCAACGCGAACCTCGTTAAGATTAAGTAACGTTGGATATATATTAAACCTAATTTCGACTAGATCAGACCAGTGGAAGATACAATAATTCAAATAATCTTCAGTCAACTGAACAGATTTTTAAATTATCTTTAACTTATGTTAAAGATGATTACCTCTGTGGTTATCCACAGAGGTAATATATCTGTGGACCTAACTCTCAATAGGATTAGGAGTTTGGGTACTATGATATTATACTAAGACAAGACATCCAGCAAAATATTTCATTAGTAGTATCTAGAATTCCATAAATGTTTCTGAATCCGAATCAGACTTATAACACCTCTCTGTTTGTGTCAGAGGTAAAAATAACCAAAAATCGATTACCAAATGTTGCCTGAGATAAAAATATAATCTTGCGTACGAGATAGACAACAGTGATAGAAAAATATGTTTCAACCTAGACATTTAGAGACACGAAAACTATCATTACCTTTGTTATGCTATGACATGTTTTTTGGGTGTAGTTCTTGGTGTAAATTATAAAGAAGTAGCCTATTTAGCTGTTATATCTTTCTTTGTAAGCTGGCATGTAAAGAACAATGGATAATCTAAAAAAAAAAATAACAAAAGAAAAGAATGCAACCGATTTTAATGCTCTTTACATTAACGTCACTATAATTAGACAATCAATAGCCTGTAACAGGCCATACATTAAGTATTGTGCTTTTGAGGGTCGTAAATTACTAGTGTGGTACTAGGGTGGGCTTGGAGGCACAGTTTAAATGATAGTTACTATGTCCAGAGGGCGGGGTTTGCCCAGAATCTCTGAATCACGGCTCTGGGTGCCGGGACAATAATTTATGGCATTCAGTCCATCTGCAATTGGCCTTTCATTTTAATTATGTATACACATTGATATACTTTTAACATTTTGGTACCAATGTACCTACCTGTTGATTGTTCTATAGGAATAGGGATATTGCGAACTTTACCAAGCGTTTGTTATAGTTTAAACTTATCAAATGCTAGTTTGAATTATTTTGGTGGTCATTCAGCGTATTTAAATTTTGAATTATGTCTTGATAGGTCGCATCTTGTACGACGTGCCCTGCGCCGTGTGTCGCGATCACTCTTCTGGCAAGCACTACGGAGTGTACGCGTGTGACGGCTGTGCGGGCTTCTTCAAACGGTCTGTGAGGCGCCAGCGACTCTACGTGTGCAAAGCGCGCATTCAAGGGTGCTGCCTTGTCGACAAAACACACCGCAACCAGTGTCGCGCCTGCCGGATGGATAAGTGTCTAGAAGCAGGGATGAACAAGGACGGTAAGAGCTATAATTAGACCTAATGTTCTTGACAGGTTATATACGCATAGGTACGCTTCGTCTAAAACCAATTGGAATTATAAGAAAACAGGTAAAACTGTAACAAAATAGCTCAATGATTAGTGCGATCAGATCACTCACTGAAGAGCGTGGGTTTAAATCCCAGCAATGAGCTTGGGCTGCCGTTGCAAGATAAAATCGTGAAGAAATCATAGCATGGTGGTACTAACTAGTAGGTAATAGGTACCTACCTACCCGGCTAGCTAGTTACCACTCTCAAGTTGGAAATCTGCTACTAAGCACCTCACTTGAGATTTCCTTTTCAGGCTAGATGTACATTTTTGACCCCTTCGTCTCTTATATTATTAGCCTCCTCATCTTTACAAGAAGCAAAAACCTATATGTTAGTCACATTTAAATTTTGGTAATGAGTACGAAATATCAAAGCTATTACTTTTTTCGTTTCAGCTGTTCAACATGAACGAGGTCCTAGGAACTCTACCATCGGCCAACAAATTCCTCCACCTACAGATGACGGCACTACTTCTGATGAGAAGAAATTCCCGATTAAACCTATCCCGGAAATGCCTCATGGAGCGTTTCTGCCACCTCCTCCACCACCTCCAAATTTCTTTCACCCTACTTTCTACTCCAACCTACATGCTCCACACCCTCCTCTTATGCCATTGGTAAGAGCTTTGGCTGTTCCTCCGCTATTCCCCGGATTGCTGATAGACAATAAGCCCGGTGAAACGTGTGAAGCAGCGGCCAAACTCCTTTTCATGAACTTAACATGGGCAAAAGGGACACCGCTCTTCGAAAGCCTCGCCTTAGAAGATCGTATGTATTTACTGGAGGAAACATGGAAAGATCTTTTCGTACTTGGTGTGGCTCAATTTATGTATCCGTTGGATATACTAAGCCTTATCATTCAAAGAAACGGCGCAGTTGATATGCTAGGTTTGGAGTTGTTTCAAGCCGCAATGACAGAGTTTGCGCATCTGAGGCCTAACACCACGGAAATCAACTGTCTTAGAGGTGTCATACTTTTCCGGACACTTGCAGATGAAATGACAGGCGGAATGAATTTGCTCGATTCTCATAATGTGGCCGCAGAACAGGAGCGAAACAAGAACATGCTGACCGAGGTAAGCTAATCTTTCACTTAGGGACCTACTAATTTTTGTCGGTGGCATGTTAGTGTTTAAATTCCAGTCCAGTGCATTCAAAAATAATGTAACATTCTATCGGTATAAGTGCTTCTAAAAATAACCTTCAACATGCAAACAAGTTTTACTCTGATATGAAATTGGTATAAAAGAGATAAATTCACTGTATAAACACAAAAATATAACGATTTTTATACACTTACATACTTACTTTTTAGTTACTACTTTACACTAATCGAAATTTAACATCGCTGTAACGTCATTTTGATCCTATTTTAGAATCTGCAATTTTAGAAAAAGAGCACAAAAAAAAAACCTTATTTGTTCCTGAACCTGAACTTTTAATAAAAATAAATGTTTCCCCATAGTACGTGGCCAACACACACCCTTTGGAGAGATTTCGTGCAATCCAGCTGCTGAATTGGCTGCCTGTTATCGGACAGGTTCCCAGTGCTACGATCATAGACCTGTTCTTCCGAAACACTATCGGCGACACCTCCATTGAAATGATCATCTGTGACATGTACAGAAACACTTAAAGCATTAAATTGCAAGCACTATCATGTAGAGGATTCCCTGAAACCCTACATGGATTCATCTCTAATTTCATTGCCTGCACTCATAGAAACATGATAACTTCAATGTACCTATTTTCAGTTTTGTTTCAATCGACTTAGATTTATCAATTTTTCTTTGCGATGTTTAAACACAGTGGTTAGAGCTGTCGGTTCACACCTTCCGAGAGACGTAAGTCTAAACCTTAACAGTGAGCTTAAGCTGCCGTTAAAGGAAAACCTCGTGAAGAAACTATAGCACCGTAGCACCGTAGGGTAGTTTCTAATACTCTGGCTAGCTACCAACCTCTCGTTGAAAATCTGCCGCCGCTATGTTCCGGCAGCCTCACTTGAGAACCTCCTTTTCAGCTAGGAGTACCAATCATCACTTAACATCAGGTGAGCTGTGGTAAAAACATCTAGCCTGTGAAACTAAAAAATAATTCTGCTTTGCCACTTTAATTTGCTTACCAACCAGCCTAATTCATTGTTTAAAAAAAATAGACATAATTATATCTTCTAGTCAAATTAATAAATTAGGCCACCGCGAAGAAGGATTTAATTGAACTTAGCTTTTACAAATCATGCACAAAGCTTTATCATCATCATCATTTCGGCCGTAGGACGTCCACTGCTGGACTCCATAGGCCTCTCCCATTGATTGCCATTAAGACCTGTTGGAAGCGGCTGAAGCTTATATGTAGTATTTGTCTTAATGGTTAGTAAATTTTCTTATCAAGCGTATGTGTAATCTAGAATTATAGACACTATATGTTCGCGCATTAATTAAATTTTAGATTTCTTTCCAGTGCTACAAAACAAGTATTATTTTCTGTTATAAATATGTGTCTTATATTTACGTCGGAATTTTACAAATGTATCTTCAGGTAGATTATAGTTTAAATACTTACTACATCAAATGATTTGTAATGTTTATTGATTATTATTTACATTCCTATTTAGTGTTTAGTGATGTTATTTTAAATATTAAGCAACTTGTAAAGTTACACTTTCATTGAAATTTAAATAAAGCGCTTTAAATGTGAATGGACTTTCATTTCATTTATGTTATTTTAATTCAAAGAACTGAATAATAATGCCTATAAAACGACTTGTAGGTATATTATGCTGACTAGCTAGTTCTAGTGTCAAACCCTTAGAAGATCTACACTGGTTAAAACTAATGAGCGACTTGAAGGCGTCTGACATGGCATGACAGTTATTGTTGTTCATAATTTCACTTCCTGCCTCCGGACAGAGGGCTTAGAAATGTCAACAATAGATTAGCGATAACGCTAAAACAAAAGCCAAAAATGTAGGTACGAGATTGAGTAAGTACATAAAATTTACTTGGTGGTAGGTAGATCTCCTTAGAATAAAGTCATCTAGGTAGGTACCACCGCAGTATCAGATGTTCTACCGCCAAGCAGTAGTAGGTACCTACCTACACCTGTACCTATTGTGTGAACATAACTTTGTTTCGGTTTGAAGGGTACTGCATCTAGCGACACTACGGGCATGTTGAGACTAACCATCGAAAGTATTACAATAATGAGCTTAATTACTTACAAATGTTTCATTTCTCTCTGAACCTAATTCTAAAGTTAACGCGGACGAAGTCGCGGGCGTAAACCAAGTAAACAAAAAACATTAAAAAAACAACAATAAACAATAATGTTTTAATGAACATAAAACTGTGACATATTATCGATAGCCTGTATTCTCTAACGTGTAGGTATCTAAATGTACGGGACATTTTAGACTTTTCATTAGCGTTATCGCTAATCACATGTTACTTTGTCTAGGCCTTCAGAATGGAAAGTGATTGAATAATTTAGTACCTAGTTTGATACATTATACAGAGTTACATTATTGATTGATCCTATATCTAACAAATGTACCTACCTACAGAGCAGCTGTATTTTCACGATATCAGACTTGCACCTACTCACAGAAAAGGTTATTCATAATAGGTAATAAGTAGGTACCTAAGTAATAAAAAGGAGCTCCTCGTAGCTTAGTAGGTACCTATAGGTTCATACCAGGTAATATAATTAGGTAACCAGGTATATAATTTCATGACATTTATGTCCTCGGTAGATCTTAACTTCATGCTGTCTACGTACCTAAGTACCACCACAGTAAGTACAAGATATTTTGCCTCCACGGTGTGTAAACATTACCGTGCTCCGGTTTGAAGGATAGGTAGGTAGGTACCTACTGCAGCTACCAAAATTACAGGACTGTTAAGACTATAACCGTCGAAAGTCACAAAGTAATGAGCCCCAAAGCAATGATGCTATGGATTTTGTTTTCTCAAAGTTCTATGTTTCGATGCACTGGTCATAGACGTGCATTATCTCTTACTATAAAGAGAGTGTCTCGTTCGTCTCATTCATAGTTATTAATACTTAGGTATTATCTAAATAGAAAAAAAAATCCTCATCGTCAAAATACTTATGCAACGTTAATTGGTCATAGTAGCGAATAAGTAGGTGCCAGCATTTTGACTTGAAATAAAAAAATAACGATTTTAGTGTAAAGTTTTTTTTTTGTTGTAAATTCTCAAGTTTTACCTTGCCTACGTCAAGTCTTCTGAAATAAATAACGTCATCTACAATATTATGTGCATTTAGTCTATACAATCATTACTGACAGCACATCGAAATCACTCCTGCGCAGATACTCGCTTCATCTATGACATGTGTGCTCGCGCTTTGTACTTAAATCCTCGATTAATCTCCGACTTTTGCGAGCCTTTGTTCACTCCCTTTAAACATTTTTTGCACCGGTTCGACTTACTAACAAAAGCGTCAACGTTTCTTTTTACTAGCTCCAAAATGAACCGTAAAGTGTACTAACGTAATGTCTATTTTGGAAGTGGTTGACAAATTTGAATAGGTGTGATAGTTTTTGATATTTATTTTTTATACGTTAAGGTTTAATTTCGATTGTAAAGCAATATAGCCCCCGGTATTAACTTCTAAAGTTTATAGTCTTTCGGTCGCGTCAATTTGTGTATTGTCATTTTGACATAATAGCCGTGCCTTCCCCATGGTTTATTGGTTGAAACCCGATGACAGTTAACTCACTTTTTGACGGATGTTCTATCTCACTCGATCCTATTGAAATGATAGTGATGGCGGTTGAATGAAAGGCCTACTTAGCGAAATGTGTGTGTGCCTCGATTATTGAGTGAATTTAATGAACTATAATATGGGGATATCTTTTATGTTTGTGTCAGGGTGAGGATGCGACGTGACTTAAATCCCAAATTTGAGTGCATTGTTAACGGATAACAATGACTCCTATGCACTGTGTTCGAAATAAGTTTGTTGTTCCTAAATTCTAGTAGAAATTGAAACTACTTCCAGAAATTCTTGGATACCTATGTTCGCAAGGAGGGTAGGTGCAAATATTGCTTCAATCAGTAAAAGCTCTGTCGTGGTGTACATCGGACGTCCGTTCCGTTTCCTTGTTTTACGTCTTGCGACATATGAGGATATAAGGGGCACCTTAAAGTACCTACCTATTAACGCTTACCTTCACTGTCCGTGTTCCCATCCCAGACCATCGAAATTTGATATGAAACCACCAACGCTGCTTTAGGTAATCTTTCCAGCAATAAATTTATATCTAGATGTTATGGCAGGCCAATGTCTCTTAGTAGGTAAGTAGATTATAGAACGATTTTGCTAATGTTGTCGCACTTCTCTACCTACCTCTATATTAACCATGTGACTATTTATGGTCAAAAGCAGATGTAAAGCACGTATTACCCCAAATCACATACCTACTTACCTATGGAAAAAATCAAATTTTACATCTAAAGCAGTAATATCCCTCAGTTAGCTATGTGTGCGGTGTCACGGTTAGTTATTTATGCAGATGTATCGTACTTTATGCTGAAGTTTAACTGGTTCATAATACGTGTACTTATTCAATATACTCTGTTCAAATTACCAACAATCCCACACAAATGATACACACATAGGTAGATACATATTATAATTATGTATTGTGCGTAAAAGCGCCTGTGAAAATCACAATAGCATCTTACTTATAACGTAAAAGAGAAAACGATTAGTACTTAGTAGAGTTGTTCAAATACGCTTTCTTTATCGTTGGAGGTATCTTACATAATCTTCTATGAATTTGACCCATTACTATGAAGGACTAAGTAGAAATATTCAAAAATACTAATATAAAAGTGCATAGTTCTCGCAATTTTAATGCAATGCTGCTTATACCGGCACCAGTGATTATTGCCTCATATTTCCTAATCCAAGTGCAAGGCTAGCTAAGTTAGCGGTTAGAGGGCTTGGATAGAGGAGCGTACGTAGCTATGATAGCTCAGTGGTTAGCGCGGTCGGTTCGCATGCCAAAAGACATGGGTTCAAACCCCAACAATGATCTTGAGCTGCCGGTGAAGGAAAACATCGTGAGGAAACCATAGCATGGTGGTAGGGTACTTTCAAGTACTCGGCTGGCTAGCTACCACCCTCAGGTTGAAAACCTGCCGCCAAGCATCTAACGGTGTGTTCCGACAGCCTCACTTGAGAGCCAGTTTCATTCCAGGTTTGGTGTGCTTTACCATCTATCTATCATCATCGACCACACATCAGGTGAGCTGTGGTCAAATAACTCGCTTGTCAATCATTTTAAAAAAAAGAGGATACTACCTCAACTTGCCACCAGATGTCGTCAAATGGAATAGTAGTGATTGTTGTTTTGTGATACTTGACGACATCTGGTGGTGGGTAGTGGTAGTAACACTTAAACGTTTATAATAATCCCAGTATCCCACACAGGAACCTAATATTTTTCTCATATAAAAGTTACACTATATGTTAATCCAAGTTATAAGCTGTACTTATGTGTGCCAAAGTTCATCCAAATATTTTCAGGCGATTTTGCGTGATTGACTATCAAACATCCAAACTTTCACATTTATAACAATACTAGATGTGCCGCGCAATGTTACGCGCTGAAAAAGGGTGTCAGCTACCTCCATATCAAATTTGATCAAAATTGGTCCGGCCGTTTGAGCGTGGAGAAGTAACACGCTCACAAACTTTCGCCTTTATAACATTAGTGTGATATATATATATATATATATATTTAATAATAATATGTATATTCATATTAGTTGGATTAATTATTTATTTGTTACCAAAAATATCTTACTGGCGTCTGGGCATATCTGTGCCCGAAACATGCAAGGAAAGCATCTCTAAACCACATGCCCCATTAAGATAGCCCGAGGAATAGCCCAATTTAATATATAATTATATAAGTCTTTCTTAAAATAGTCAAATACAAATACTCTAAATGAGCTTTCTTTACAGCTTTCTCAAATTCCTATAACTAAGTTCTAAGACAACTTAGATGTTTTAAGGCTACAGTGAATAGATCTCTTCTAGATCAGCGTGCTCCATCCTCGACCGCACCATCGTTTTACTTCATGCGAGTTGAATGCCAAACCTAGATCTATTCATTTAGCCACAGCAAAACTAAGTCAGTTTGCAAAAAATAGATATTTAAAAACAATTATTAATTAATTTATTGGCACTTACAGATATATAAAATGATATTTAAAATGAAAAATTATTCATTACAATGCAATAGTAATTTCTAAATAGATTATGCAATTCTAAATAATATGACTCTATACTTAGAGGAATTATATAATTTATCAAAGACTATAATAGTAGCTGTCACTAAATTTTCTACAATTGTTAATAAAAAATCTACATATAAATATGTAGATTTTACAGACATATAGTGTGGTAGTACCCCTTTGTCAAACTGATAAAAACCACTGACTGTCAATGTTCTATTTTAAATTGTAACATTAAATGAATTAACCCTTTGTCAAAATGATAAAAACCACTGACTAGACAGTCAGTGGTTTTTATCTTCTTGTCCAGACAGTATGTTCTATTTTAATTTGTAACATTAAATAAAATAATTATACTAACAAGAGGAACATATCATGTTTTAAGAATGAAATTAAAATAATGGTTGAAGCTTCTGAAAAAGTCAGTCAGAAACCTGTCAGCAGCTATTAAATACTTTTTGACAGGTTTTCCAGAAGCTTTACAAGTATAATGCACACTTATGCTATAATCACTATCTGAAGAAATTGTTACATTATTTTCATCTTCATATATCTAAAGTTAAAATCTGTCAATTTATACACTCTGCAACAAGAATGTTGTTAATGTTTTTTGTTTTCCATTATAGAATGTGCCAGGTTTTTCTGTCTCTGCTTTTCCTTTGTGTCAAAATTGATACTTAGAAAGGATCTTCTCGGATTCTGAAACAATGTGCAAATATAAGTGTAATATGTGAAATGATATGGATAACTGTGGATCAGTGGCATATTTCAAGAGCAAACATGCTTTTTAAAAGTTACGATTAATTAAAGTAATGAGACGAACAAGACACTCTCCTGATAGAAAAGAGATAACGCCTGTCCATGACCATTGCAGCAATACACAGAACTTTGAGTAACAAAACAAAGTCCAGGGTATCACAGCTTTGGCAGTCATTACTTTGAGACTTTCGATGATGGTTAGTCTCAACAGCCCAGTAATTTTGCTAGTTGCAGTACCCTTCAAACTGGAACACAGTAATGTTTACACACTACTGCTTAGCGGCAGAATAACTGGTGCTGCGGTGATACATCGATGCTTCACATCAGGCAGGATGTGGTCAAGCGCGAACCTATTCAATGTAAAAAAAAAAAAAAAAAAAAACCTACTTACGACCTCCTGCTAAGGAGATCTACCACCAAGTAAATATTACAACAATCTGATTCATCATTCATTATGTGGACTGCTAAACAGTGGAATGTGCTACCTGAATGGGTGTTCCCCGATGGAGGTAATATGCATAATCACTTAACATAAGTTAGATGGTGGTCAAACATAAGCCTATTACTTTTAAAAAACCCTCTAGATAAAACCTAGTATACAAAATGGGTCAAGCAGCAAAAGCAGTTTTTGTACACCTAATAAATAAATACAAGCATAATATTTATTCATACTTACATAAGATATTTGCACTAAAAGTTTCTTCACTTTCTTCAGTACTGGGCAGTTCTTTGTGCGACTAGTCCAGCTACCAGAATGCTACTCTGATGAAATAGCAGTTCACTGCTTCTAGTACAAACATCCCATCCATCATGACTTTGAGGAAGGAGCATTGTTCTTTATGTTCTCCACTCTAACAACATAGATATAAGCATAGCATCATTTGCTTCAAAGCAGCTTCTAGGCAGAGGATTATCTGTAACACAAATAATAAAGCTAATATTACTAGTCATCTAAGTTTGTCTCATTTCTAATTCAGCAGTAATTGGGAGTAAGGAGGGCTTTCTTTAACTACCTACACTTCTCAGTATCTAGCTACCCTGCTACACAGTAGTCTTTAAGTATGTAATCTGACAATTTATTTGCTATGTAAGATCTAATACTAGACACTGAAATCATCTTTCTTTATGCCACATATTATGTTTAGTTGACTCATGTAGTGATTATGCAACCATAGTAACTTAAGTTACTGACATAGTCTGGCAGCGCTCAATATTAGAATGAATAGTTGATTGTACTGCAATGCTGTATTTCTTCAATGAAAGCCATAATTACCTACTCTGAAATGCTTTTGAATTCTACAGCTCATCCAAGATTATTGTATACAACCAACTAAGTACTTGGTGATCACCACAAAGAAATTTTAAAACTGACAATAATATTATCAAATCAATGTAGATTTCAAAGACACTACTTTTGAATGAAAATACATAAAGTTACAACCAAAAATATGATTAAATCTTTTTATGAATAGACTCTAGACCGCTAAACTATAGATAATTTATGTAAAAAAAAATACAGTTGTCAACATAACAATAAACAACAATTATAACTTTGCCTCTATTCTTTGGCAAAGTTATAATTGTTTTTATATAGGTTTAGAGCATGATCAGACGCATAAATTTATATTCTTGTTTAGTACATAATGGAGGAAGAAGAATGTGCGGATCAAGGTAAGTTTATTACCAGCGCAATAGAGCCTTTTTAAAACACATGTAGAAAATGTACATAACTGCATTTCCTTCGCTAACTTAAAATTACGTGAACAGCAGTAAAGACAAAGCACAAGCATTTCAAACACATAAAACCGTTTGTATTTTCCTTCTCATGTAAGTCTTTCTATAAGGTATTTCAATTTCAAGACTTCAAGTGCTTTTGTAAAATTGTAAATCTCGATGACTTATTTAATTATTTTTTTTTAATAATTTGCCCTTTCGGGCAGGCTAAAGCTATAGAGCCATACTGCCTTGTCTTAAGTGTTATTTCTGCTGTATCTTAGCTATAGTTATCGTCAAAGTTGTCTTTGTCAAGTCCAGTTCGTGTCAGTTAATTCCAATCATGCTTTAGTAAAGTAGTGGCAACTTTACTACAAACTTCGATGGAGTTTTGGAAGCAACACGAAAACTCATGTTTCACCACATTATATCATTTTCCCACACTCGCGCTTGTAATTCGGCACTTTATGAATAAAACACCACCATTTTTATGCATAAACACTCGACAAAACACTAGTTTTGGAAAAAATTACAACGGAGCGACACGACTCTTCCCGCGTTCCCGCCAAAACTCCAGACTTATTTATTTATTTTTTATTTAATTCTTTGTTGCACACTTTACAGAAAAATATGTACAAAGGGAGGACTTAATGCTAAAGCATATAATAACAAGAAGTTGGCTAAACTTGTCAATCGCAAATGTCATGAATTTTTTTCTTTATTTTTGATATAGTTATTTGTGTATTATGCCTGTGGCAACTATTTGCTATTTGCAAGTGTTTTCCATGATAGAGATATCCTATAAAATAAACTCTTATACATAATCACAAAAATCAAGTGATAGTAAAGTCCAATCCATGTTTTATTAAAGCGATGGAGCCTTACTAGACACTGCTACCGAGTTTTGAACAAAAACAACACTAAAATACATATGCCGCCACAATATATCATTTAGTCACACTCAATCTAGCACTTTATGGTATATAAAAACTTAAGTTTTTGTATGTTTAACCTAAAAACATACCAGTTTTGGAAAATAATACAATGCTGCGCTAATCGATACGGTTTTTTTGCGTTACCGCCAAAACTGCTGTCATGTCATTAAAAACAAAAACAATTTATTTTCGTCTTGAGACATTTGCCAGTGTTAAATATTTTTATCCGACTTTAAAAAACTCTAAACGTTGTCAATATGTACACGTATAATTGTACAATTATGTACAAAAGTTTGTTTAATTGCTAAGTCTTCACAATGAAATGGCTGGACAAATGAACTTGTCTAAAATTAGGAAAAATATGTCCCCCCAAAGAAAAAAAGTTTAGTATAGCTGGTCATCCAACTCAAGAGTTTTGGCGGGAACGCGGGAAGAGTCGTGTCGCTCCGTTGTATTTTTTTCCAAAACTAGTGTTTTGTCGAGTGTTTATGCATGAAAATGGTGGTGTTTTATTCATAAAGTGCCGAATCACAAGCGCGAGTGTGGAAAATGATATAATGTGGTGAAACATGAGTTTTCGTGTTGCTTCCAAAACTCCATCGAAGCTTTATAGTAAAGTCGCCACTACTTTACTAAAGCATGACTGAACTTAACTGACACGAACTGGACTTGACTAAGACGACTTTGACGATAGCTATAGCTAAGATACAGCAGAAATAACACTTAAGACAAGGCAGTATGGCTTTATAGCTTTAGCCGGCCCGAAGGGGCAAATTATTAAAAAAAAAAAAAAAAAAAAAATCATCCAACTCAACACCTACAATTCGACGAAAGATGTTGTAAGCATGAAGTATAAATGGGAGCATAAAACTTAATCTTAAGTAATACGGTTTGTCGTACTCAGATGTGTGATCTCTAAAGAGTTTATATAAACTTATCATATACCTACTGATAATCTACGTTAAAATGACATTTAGCACGGCCACTTCCTGTAACCGGAAACTGTTAGCTTAGCACATAGACCAAGGATGATATTGCACTAGTAGGTACCTTAAAATAAAGACAAAATCGTCCTATATTGTTTGAAAATCAATAAAAATAGTAAACACTTAAAGGTTTAAACATTGAAGTAAACGTAACAACTGTTAATTTTTGATAGTATAGAAATAGATAATTATATTCAAATTAATAAATCTATCAATTATAACGTGTGCCAAAATCAATAAATGTGACATCCTCCAAAATTTGGTCTCTTATTTAACGCTAGATGGCGCTGGGTTTAATTATCTTCGTACCTTGTAGTTGGTAACTTGGTTTGGTTGCTGATGTAGTTACAACACATTTTATTTGCCTTTCTAGATATAGAATTGTTACAAAAGCCTTTCTTACTGCGTTGAAATAAAAATCAAATTCCATTATCCAAGCTTCCACTGAAAGTTTCGCTCGTGTGGGTTAGTAGGCCGCTGACACATCGACGTGGAAATTCGCATGTGTGCGCATCTGGTGTAGCAGTGCGGCAGCAAGCAACTCAAGCAAGTAGCTGTCAAAATACTCAAAAGGAGATCTAGTGCAATATTTTACGAAAAAATGTTTCTAAGTTAATTAAAAAGTTATGTTTGCCTACACTGCTTTGTTTAAAGTTAAATATTGTAGTTATTTAACTAAGAGTACTTGCACGTACTACAGACGACATGGTCCACTGTCGTCCGCCGTTGAAAATCGAAGAATTGCCAAAAGAAGACGAAGAAAGGCTAGAAAAATTGTTTTCTAAATTAGACCTCGACGGTAATGGGAAGATCGACATACACGACTTGTCTGAAGCCCTCAAGGAAATAGCTCCACATATAAATCGCAGCTATGCAGAGGTTAGAATCCAAGCTTTCCGCAAGAATTTTATGCCCCATGTAACGGTTCTACCTGCCGTTGGTTCACCCACCGTCACTCGCAGACTATAGCAGCACACGTGTCGCGTGAATCATTTTAGTTAGAGACTTTTCAAACTTGATATATAAAATACTCACTATACTTATTATCATTTGTTTTTGCCCACCCTAGTAGACAGCATAATAAAATGGTTTTGACTATATACTTTCATGTCCATACTTTTAAATAGAAATTCATGAACATTTCAGAAAGAATGTTGATTGAAAGCATGTTAATTGTGTCATTAACAAATAATTTTAGTCTACTAATGAGATAATTTGTTAAAAATACCCCTCTGTATCTACAATATCATTTGTTTCTTTAATTTTGTAGATCTATATTATCAGAAAAGAATTGCATTAACAAATTACCTAAAGAAAATTAGTTTCAAATAGTTCCACATACTTTACAAGTCATTAATCCTCAATAATCATTTAAGAAGTATTTATATGTCTCTGCTGCTTATCTAAATGTTTACTTACATAAACTACTCAGTTGTAGCCAAGTCTGTCCAGTTTGAGCTAAGAATAGCATAATATTATAAGTATGCTATCAAGGACCTTCTGAAATCTTACATAGACCACCACTCTCCTTATTTGGCTGTCTCCAAAATGTAAAGATATCATAGATAAATCATTGATAAATCTAAAAATGTCATTCTTCTGATAGCTGTTTCAAGATAAGACTTTATTTAGTACATCAGGAAACTTCTTATTGTGTACAAAAAAAGATTATCAGTTTCAATTGGTTTAAAACTTTCATAGCTTTATAATTAACATTGTCTGTCTCATATAATGTTTTTTTTTTATTGGATTATTATTCTAAATCTCATCACAAAAGGGGTAGATTCTTGCTAAATATTATTTAATAGAGTTAGATTGATATCAAAATAACTAGTAATACAAATCAAAGTTAAATTAAAAATATATTTATAGGTATTTCTTTTGCATACAATCAGATGATATTTATATTTTCTAAGATAAATGATTAATTCAATTTAGTACTTTACCAATAACATGATACTTCACATGTTTGGTTTATTAACATTATTTGGATTCCCATAACACTAATAAAGGTAAATTATTATTGTTTTCAAATAGGCTTGCATTAGACCTTCATTTTACCTAATGATAAGTGATGCTGTCTATGATAGAGCATGCTTGCCTTAAGGAAGCAATTCACTCTTGACTTGATAAACCCAAATTGTGTTGATTGGGAACACTCGCTTAAGCAGCACATTCAACTATGTATCGACGTAACATGATTGGGTGCTATTTATAATTGTTAACATACTAACTAAACTTTCATGCATCAAAGTATTAATTAGTGTAAGACATGCTTAAATAGTTTAAATTACATACATATATGTTCAAATCATAGGTATAATGCTGCCTTCAATGTTCAAATCATAGGTATAATGCTGCTTACTTCAATAATGCAATGGCCTTGTGTCGTCAGCATGACAGTTACATAATAATGAACAATAGCACAATGCTGCCTTACAAGATGGTTGATAATGGAACTATAGCTATTTTCTATGAAGTTGTTTGTACTTAGAGAAACATAGTACAGATTACACTAGACTGTAGATGTACATATATTATACATTTATTACTTTTCTGGTTTTAAGAGTTCCGATAAATACATTTATTACTTTTTCTGGTTTTTAGATTTCTGGTGTACATTAAAAAGAGTTTCTATATATCAAAAAATTGGTACATCTGCAAAGTATGACTTGTAAAAACTTTTTGAAATTTCAGAAATTCCTGGCTAAGTCTGGATGGAAAGAAGCAGGTGATGTCACTCTATCAGAATTCATCCACTATGTACGAGAACATGAGAAGAACTTGAGGTTACAGTTCAAACACTTGGACAAAAATCAAGATGGTAAGTGTATAACTTTAATTCTGTACATATATATGTAGATGGCAGAAATTTAAACGGCAATCCTTGCACTGATTTTAAAATATTACATAATATTTAATATCCTTTATAATTATGTTGGGATGCCATATGTCAAATCAATCAAAGGTAGCTTTAGCTACTTGTTATTAATAAATAATAAAGGAGTGGAATAAAAGCATTATTTTATTTCACTGTTTTTGTAATGTTTGGCCACAACTTATGTGATTTGGTACTGGTACAAGGAATTCAAAAACGCGTAAAAACCCTTTGGCATACAAATGAGACAAGTTTTCAATTAAGCTGTCATTCCTATAAAATTCATAAAGGAAACAATAGATATAAGTATGATTAGTATGATGTAATTGTGTCTTAAATTCACTGTTATATTTTTTCAGGAAAAGTGGACCTGGAAGAACTCATTTCAGCATTTGCAGATTTGGGTGTTGCCATCAGTAAAAATGAAGCAACGGGATTACTTAAAAGGTAATTTACTTCTGTGGTATTATTCGCCTTTTTTTTGCGAAGTTACCATGTTAATTTTGTATTTTGAACTTTTTATTTACTGCACTGCGAAATGTTATGGAATATACATAATAATATATGTATGTCTATTTCGTTTTATTTAGCTTTAGCCTGTATGGTTGTTTAAGATTTATTTTATTGTTATCTTATTCTGTCGGCTCTTTTAGCTCATAGATATAAGGAATTGTTCAAAAAAAGTAGTTTAATTTTAAGTTGATCAATAAAATGTTTCAGAAAACCTGCATGGCCAATTTTTTGGTGGTAAGTCGAGATAAGTCGTAGGCTTGAGAGGCTTTGCACCAAAATCATTATGCTGCAAAACAAAACATGCTACCATAAAAGCTCATGAAACTGTAAACTTGCCAGAGTTAAAGAAATATAAATGTCTTTTTTAGGTCATGCTTCACAAAAAATACATTCAAAATCATTTACTTTTTAACGTGTTTTGTGCACTGTGTGTATTATGCAGCCAATAATCTTTTTGATTTTAAAATCATAAACGTTTGAAGTAGATTTTTTATACCATTACCTAACCTAATTTGAGAGCTGTTAACGTGTATACATTTTCAAATTATTGCCATATTTTCTCTTGCTATATAATATTGTCTGAATAAGTTAAGTTTTATCCTAGAATCAAGTCATTCAATCTGGGGTTAAATTTTCTTATGAAGTTCAATCACCTATTATTATTTACTAATAATGAGTAATTAAGTAGGCAAATAAAGCTTAATGTTCAATAGCTCCATAAGTACATAAAAAACATCGCATGTTTGTTTATAGCAGAGTGATCTTAAAACAAAAGGTTTTAATGATTTGTATTACACCGAGGGAGGCTCAGATGGTGCCATTATATTAACTAAACCGGGTCCAAAACGTTTTATTTTTTATCTTTTGGCAACTGCCTCATTGTGTTTTTGTAATTTTGCCATGAATAGATTTCTATTATCTGTAATTGCATATAATAGAGAATAATACTCATTGATGAAATTAGTAAATTAAATACTTTTTGTTACGTCAAATATTATTTGTAGGTATCAATAAACTTAAGTTACTAAAGCAAAAGCAATTAGTGTAAATATCAGTAGAAAATAAAACTTTACATTTAATGACAGAGGCATATGGTCTACTCTACAAGATAACTGAAAAATATATTATTTTATGAACCAATTCCCAAACCACAAGAACACAAATCTAAAAGTGATTTAAATTAAATAATTGAATGAGACTACCAACTTGATTTAATAAAATGTCAAACAAATTGACACTGATTTAAGTTGACAATGTTAAAGTGCTTGGTGCTTAATTTTTCTTCAATTTTCAAGTAACGTATAATGTAACACAGTTTGGAATTAAGATATTCTCTTATATGAAACATTTATTTATTTCAAAGCATTTTTTTATTGTTTGAACAACAAAATGTGCAAGCGGAATCGTTAAACCTTGTGTTACACTATACTATAAATCATAAAACAAAACAAATAATAATAAAAACCTAGTTTAAAACTAGCATCCGAAAACAAATTGAAGAAAAAAAAGACATTTTTCAGTCGCTCGCTCACGGCTTGTGTTTATTTCATTACATTTAAATTTATGCGAACATGTAAGGTTAATTACTTTATTAAGTACCTATTGAATTGCAACTCTGCCGCACCATCATAAACTAAGCTGATTTTTGTGGTAATAAAATATATTATCAGTCATTTATTAAATAGTCTATTAGTTAATCGTGCTTCTTCTCAGACGTTTTTATACGAAAAAAGGTGTAATGTCACCGGATTTCGACGTTCGCATATCTCCTAATTGGTCAAAATTTAATAGATATATGTACTATGAAAGTAAACTAAAAACCGATGAATAAATGCTTGAATTATAAGGGTAAAATAAAATGATCGCGAGTATTGTTCGGGTTTGTTTACATTAGCGGTTGTTCCCAGGATGGATCAGGACGGCAGCCTTAACATCAGCTACGACGAGTGGCGCGACTACATGCTACTTGCGCCCGCTACAGACATTCATGCGCTCATCCACTTTTGGAGGCACTCCACCGTGAGTACATAACCTTATATTATATCCACAGTGTTATAAACTTGTGTTGTACAAAGCCGAAAAGGGGTCATTGTACTAATTATTATGAATAACTTTTCCTAACTCTCACCTGTTCTGTGGAAAAAGTTCATTGGCCCTTACCCAATTGTATGAGCAGCTACTTTTTCGCGATTTTAGACTTGCATAGTAGACGTTATTCGTAATGATCAGTTCAATGCCCTTATGACTTTGTACTAAGCTTATAACCCTGAATATTATCTTTTAAAGTTGTAACCGGGTTTCCAGTCGGCATTTGTGTAATTTTTTAATCTTCTCATGTATTGAACGAAGAACATTACATATTACTAAACTTTTTATTAATAAACGCATACGAACGCATTTTTGTATTGGTAGCCTACCTACCTCTTTATGACGCGCTTAATTTCTCGTTTGATCACCAACAATTTTTTTTGTACTAAACATGACATTGTTAAATATACATTTCATTACCGTTATCTTAAGTATTTTTTTGATGATGATTTTTAAACACCTTTATGAACCATTGACCAAAAATAATTATTTTCTTGTAACATTTTTAACAATACCCGACAAAGCTGACGGCAAGGATGACTTTTTAAACGTAATACACGTACAATATACTATTTTATTATTTCATCAAAAACAGAACTACATTAGAACGAGACAAAAATCAGAACAAACAGAGTCGTTCTTCGTCTTCGATCACAAGTGTTCTTTATCCTAAATCTAGATATATACTTGTTCAAAGTTTTTTTCAATGTATTAACGAACACCGTATAGTTTGTAGCACATTATACCTTAATTAAGAAAATTAATAAAACACAAATGCCCAATCATAATTTAAAAAATCAAACAAATTACAATCTGTGTCGCTCGGTATGATCTAAGAATTCTAACGATACCCCACACATCCAAATCTGTTCAGGCATTTAAAAGTTATGGTGGAATAAACAAACTCACATACAAACATAAACCCTGAAAATATTATGCTTATTTTTTTGCACAGTCTTTTACAAAAACGCTTGCCCATGACCATTGTAGCGGTAGCCAGAACTTTGAGTAGCAAAAAAAATGACTAACATAATCTTTCAAATTCAAATGTATGAAAAAAGAACTGTTCCCGTTTAATCCCACGAGGGGCGGTCTCAATTTCCATAAAATGTTATATCGTTTTGTGTTACGTGAATCTTGAAAATTGATATGCATGCTCATTGCTCCTCAAAACATCACTGCTTTGGCGCTCATTACTTTGAGACGTTCTATTGTTAGTCTCAACTTTGGTTCTGTGATTTTACTACGGTACCCTTTAAACCTAATCACTACAAAATGGTTGGCGGCAAAATGTCTGATATCCACCTGAACGACCTCTTGCTAAGGACCAACTTAGCAGAATACAAACTACGCTCTACATAGAACGTAGTTCTTCAAGCGTTTTCGTATTCAACCACACCGCTCTCGATTGCTTCTGTCGAATTGCTTACGCCTCTTTATTCCCCGCTGTAAATTTCTGTTCCCATTTTCCTATAGAGCAATCTTAAAATCAGATTTAAAACATGAGGCGAGCCATACCAAAAATACTTTAAAAAGCCACGACCTCATCTTTAACGCCCTCATTTTATCTTGTGATCTAAAACGTAGTTGAGAATTTATCTCGAATATGAGTACTTTTGTATTGATATGTTAATGACGTTTTTACAACATGCGTTTCCTGTTTCTACTCGTATGATTATCGGAGGAGTTTGTCGGGCTTTGTTACGCATAAGCAATTGTTAAGTTATATTGTGAAGGTTGTTAATATTTCAAGTTACAAATAAATGTTAATATGTATATAAAGCGATAACTTAAATACAACTTTTCTTTGTACCACAAATTATTTATTTTTTAAGTATTTGGTTGCGTTGCTTGGGCAGGTCATTGCCCCCGTATTATATAGGCAGTGACCTACTGGCAAAGCAGAGGTTACTGTATTTCAGTGTAGTAAACATACCAATCTTTAACCAATTGTATAGTTGCGTGAAAAATGATTTGGTAATCGGTGGGTGTGTCTCGGAGTCAACTGTCGTCAATTTGTGGCGCGTTGACACAAGATTAGGGTTTCGATATGACGTATATCGCAATTTAGGGCTGCGAAAGTATCGATGGTTATTTTATTACAAGCCAAGCGGTGGTGGAACGTCGATTGACGTAACTTGAAGCTATATATTTAATTTCGTACTCCTGTTTTTTTCGGAAAAACCCCTGTTTCTCAAATACGCTTAAAATTACTTGTCAAAAACTCGTATAGCGTTTATATCGTTATATGCGCCAGCAACATTTTTTGACATTTCAAAATGAGCGAGTGACACGGCACGAAAGACTTTTTTTTAAATTTTCATTGTTATACAATCATTTTTCATAATACATATTACTAATATTATAAATGTGAAAGTTTGTATGTTTGGATTTTGGTGAAATTTGGCACACATTACCTGGATTAATTTTATAGAATACTTTTCATATCAGAATAATTTTAGGTGCCTATGAGATTGCCAAAAATGTTCTAGGGCACTACTACTACCTACCACCAGATGTCGTCAAGTTACATAATACGCAATAGTTATGAAATTCCAGGCTAGGTGTGCTTTACCATCTTCGGCCACACCTTCACTTGACATCAGGTGAGCTGTGGTCAAACAACTAGCCAGTCAACCATAAAAAAAAAAAAAAAACTATTCTACGTATGACTTGGACGACATCTGCTGGTGGTGGTGACATTTTTTGTTTAATTCCACGCGAACGAAGTCGCAGGTAACAGCTAGTAGCGACCAATAAAGGCCCAGTTTAAAAGAAGATATATTGGCACAAAACATTATGACCAATGCCAAATACTTTTTTTTAAGTAATATCGATCAAGTAAAGTTGTAGGTTTAGATGCTGCTGTCATTCTATGACCCTTATTCCTTTGCTCCATTTAGCTCTTAGTTCAATAAATGACTTTTATTAGCAAAGCTTGTAAATTTTTCATATTTTAGTATCGAGTGACCCCAAGCCATTACTCATTGCAAATGAGTATGATAGATAGATACCTATAGATAGATAGAACTCTTTATTGTACACACCATGAACAGAAAAAAATACAGAGAACAAAAGAACTTTATGAAGTAGTGCCACAAGTGGCGGCCTTATCGCTAAGAGCGATCTCTGGCAGGCAACCAAACAGCAAACAGTAGAAATACTATAGAAACTTCGAGAGCAAAATCCAAATAGAGGCCAGCCCTAATTGACACTGATATTGCCTATCACAATAAGTCATCGCGCAGCTTGCGCGACGTAGCTGCCGCGTCGTTGAAAGATCCTACTCGTAGTCATATCACCTGACATCGAAATTATTCATTTCACAACCCCCCCTTTAGTCAAGATCAGTTTTAGTATAGAGTAGAAAGGAAGTTAAACAGAGGGGAAGGTAAGGGAGACAGTAAAAAGGTTTGGTTCAAGATAGATTAACAAATGATGCTACCACAGGGTGAAGGAAAAACAAAAAAGGCAAAAGCGACTTCTAGTTTTATCCAACTCCATAATTTCTCATCTTGTGTTATCTCCTGACAGCCTTGGTCAAAGTTGTAGTGATCACCTCTTTTTTTTTTTGTTTTTTTTTCCCAGGGGGAAGCTTGGTGATTAGGTGGGAATCTCCGCCGGAGTGGCGGCCTACCCACTAAAAACCCTGGGGTGTTCCTTCTCCGCGCTTGCAGTTAGGGCCACAGGAACGCTTGCGCACTCGTCCGCAGCGTCACACATCCTGCCTGATGTTAAGCAACGATGTGGTCAAGGATGGAACACGCTTAACTAAAAGGGACCTGTTCACTCTTGAAATGAAGACAATCATATTTTTTAATTTTGACATTTGTGTTGATTTTATTTATTTAGTAATTTTAATGTATTTCTATGGGCATGGTCTGAAATAAATATATGCAATAATAATATTGTAGCCACTTTGGGAGCAAAATGGGGGTTGAATGTAATCTTAAAATTTTGGTGTAGATGCATCTTATGGAACTTAGAATGAAATAATTTTATATAGCATATAAATAGCGCAAGTTTCATGACTATTGTTTATTTGGTACTTACACACGTTTCATTTCTCTCTGTACTTATAAAGTTAACGCGGACGAAGTTGCGGGCGTAAGCTAGTCTAATATAAACCGAACGTTTGATTTATCCGAACAGGGTTATATATTGTGTGTATTCGGATTATCGAGGCCCTACTGTATACAGTTTTTGTTAATCTTCCAAAGTTCGCAGAAATGACGTAACGCGTTCCTGACATACCAATTTCCAATCACGATAGTACCGTGCACAATGTAATAATTAATTCGTGTTGCGTAGGCGTCGTCTGCTCGTTTCGTATCCGGTGATTACCAGTTGGGTGGCAGAGTGCCATGTGACGTCATCACGCATGTGACGGTCACTCGCGATTAAAAACCGCAATTACTTGAACACAGCCGTCGAAAGTCGGTCAAATTCAAAGTCGCTCAATAGTCTACAGATTCAAATGAAATAAGTAAAAAAAATGCTTAAATTTTTGCGGTTAAAATAAAAATGCAGTTTTACTGAAAATAAAGATAATAATCATGTAGACAATGTACCTACTAGAAGATAAAAAATAATTCGTTAGGTCTAATAATAAAAAAAAAAAACTATTACGGTGAACATGAATGATTGTCTCAAATGTAGATCATATCTTCAAAAACGGAACTCAATTGGGTGCTATAAAGAAACCTGCGTGATTAATTCACTCTTTCCTAGTTATGATGATCTACTGTATCTTACTAACTGATCATGTTTTTAATTTTTAGCATGCATAACATTTTATCCTAACAAACACGAAACTAATGATAATGTAAATTTCTTGTCATGTACTCATTGTAAATTTTATGCGCACTCCCATATAACTTATAGATCGGGTTAGGAAAGCGTGCTATAAAAACCCTACGTCATCGAGTACCAAGATGAGAGCTATGGTTAATCCGTGTGGAGTGATAAAAGTTAAATGGTGCATAAAATTTGGTTTGCCAGAGTCTAACCTGGAGCGTTCGAAATTCGACCAGCTTTTTAGAGTTGGAAAAATGGACTCAACCTACATCAGAAGATACCAAGATGCCGTAATTGTACGCAAATGGATAGCTTGTCCTATTTAAATATTGGTCCGCCAACCCCAAATCTGGAGCACATTGTTTTCGTACGAGTTTTGTGCTTGAAAGTTCCTATACAAAGAGATTATTTTTTCTTTTATAAATATATTACCGCTGATGCTACACTCCTATTCTGGTGCACTCGAGATTTCACAGATCTCTAAAACGAAAGGTAAAAGAACTAAAACTATATCTTTGTGCGAGAATTGCTCGGCAATTCTGACTTACATAACACCAGTCAATAATTTACCATGCAAGATGGCGGTTATGCCACCCAATAGCAATTGTCGTCTAGTTAATTAAGATTGCTAGCCATAAATCTGGAGTACGAGTATTTTGTTTTCGACCGAGTTTTATTCTTAACATTTTTATACAAAGAGTAAACTTTTTCTTTTGAAGTGTAAACTTCTTGAACCGCGTTAAGCGATTTTTTTCATCCATCCATGTTCATAATGTTCATAATCATTATTCTCAGGACAATTTTTTCCCACGAATAAACACACATCCTATACACCATACGTAACAGCATAACTGATCACACACAACAACACAAACAAAGGACGCTTTTCTAAAGTAAACACTATTTATATACACATACTCCTAAATTTTCCTTAACTGCGCAGTCGGATTTTATCGGTCGGTATATAGTCGGATTATATTACGGACCACGAAATCCTACTCAAATGTGTGTGTAAACTATCACAAGTTCACCCCAACTTCTATCTATAAAACATATTTCGTTCACAAAATTTCGCTAATTAATTATGACTTATGAGCGTCTGTATCCAGTCGGATCCAACACACACTAGCCGATTGTTACGTGTGCATTCCTTATCGGGTGAGGTGTCTGCATATTCTAATTTCAATTCTGTGTAATTTTTATTCTATAGCGAAGTCCAGAAGAAAGTGGTGCAGATATGGGAGAATGCACTTACATTGAAAGTGTTATACTGATTTCTCGTGTACTCGAACTCTACTATGTACTCTTATTATCAGCGTTATTTATTTCTTTCTTTATTTAATTTTTTTACATTAAATATAAAACATATATAATATTAAAAAACTTTAAAACTAGGGTGCCGCCGGCAGCGGGGCAGAGCTCAAGCTGCCGGTGGTTAGGGCTGCAGAGTGAGGAACCTCCTCACAATGCGCGCCGTGTCAAGGATCACTGCCTTGATACGGCGCGGCTTAAAGCTGACCCTTGCCCCAACCGTCTAGCGAGAGTCTCTTCAAATGTTGGTCGACACTCTTCGCTATAAGACTGTTTACCGTGACAACTATCGGGACAATGATCGTCCAATCAACATCCCACATGGCGGTTATCTCCTGAGCCAAGTCAAGGTAGGTACTTATTATTATTTATTATTACATCAGTTGAGCTGTGGTCAAACACCTTGTCTGTCAAACATTAAAAAAAATCTGTACGTTCATTTCCACTACAAAAACTTTTTATAGAAGAACTTCTATTTAGAAGGACAACGTACAACACCTAGCTCTTACAAACAGCGTATTCTTTTGAAAAGCTAGGGCCTCAAATCAGTTATATTATCCTAGCAACGCTTTGTATATAATTACATGATCAAATATTTAATTTATTAAATAGTATGTATATTTTTGCATATAATGGACTGGCATATTAATTAAATAAATTAACATAAGATTATATTGTAAGTGACGAAATAAAAGCTTACACAGTAATTTACGAAAATTATGCTTAACTACATAAACATAGAGACGAATATGTATTAAAAGCATTTATCTAATTATTATGTTTAGTTTGCCTAATAAAAGAGGATAACCACGTTTGACCACCAACTCGCCTGTTGGCAAGCGACATTGTGGTCAAAGATGAAGCACGCAGACTTAGATATACCTGTCTACTAAAGTCGTACGTTTTAGCCCTTTGTGCCTCACTGTTTCCCAATGACCACGACCAGATTACATTCTTAGCTTCAGTGTCGCTGTCTTCATTTTCAACTAGCTGCGCCCCGCGGTGTTACCCGCTACATGTTTTCGGGATAAAAAGCCTATGTGTTAATCCAGGCTCTCAGATACCTCCATGCCAAATTTCATCCCAATCTGTTTAGTAGTTTTTGCGTGAAAGATTCGTACGTTCTTACAAATTTTCGCGTTTATAATATTAGTACCTAGGATGTACAGAATTTGACCTCCACCAGTTTTATTATAACAGTATGTATAGATTAAATGAAAAAAACATTACTCGTTTGAGGGATAATCCACTGACATCCGATATGATTTTTTTTTCTATTTAATAGTCGGTTGTTCCTATTGTATTATGTTTTATATTATTTTGGACAGATACAGAATTTGAATATTTATGAAGTCAAACTTTCCGTACCTAACATATTTTATAAATGATCGCAGACAGGGCCATCTTAAGCATGTTCGGTGCCGGGGTGCGAAAGTCAGCCTGCGCCCGTGATCTCAGTGTAGTAGGTTATAGGTATTGAAATTTATGGCGGTTTCGGAATGCGCCCCTTAGGACTCTGCGCCCGGGTGCACCGCACCCCTTGAACCCCCAGGTAAAGACGGCCCTGATCGCAGACTAAGCACTAATTAATATTCTATTTATATCATAAGGTCAATGGCGGCTTCATCAGTTCTAGCACATAATTACGTGTATAGATAAAATAAATTTATAGGTCAAAGTCTGCAATGTGGTCAGATACTGATAGCTAAAAAAGTTGCTGTTTGGTGGTTGTTAAAATGATTAGAATTCTCTTTTAATAAGAGTATACAGACTCCTGTGCGCTTTGGTAAAGACTGAATGCACAAGCGATAGGTATGAGTAATCGTTATTTGCATATATTTTTGGCCATCTTATTATTTTCGAGGCGGTGTTTCGTCATAATAAAATGTACCTAAATGTGTAAATTGAGTTCTTCGACCAGAATTTGATAACTTAATTATTTATCTGTATACATGACTGTATATATGCGTAATAAACGCCTCCTATCAGGATTTCGAGTTTACACCATTTTCAGTATTCTCGTATTTTTTTGATAACAGTATCACGTTGTACGCAAGTTATGTTAGAAAGAAGACCTAAGTAGATTTGGTAACCGTAATAAATCGTGAAGGGCGTGGATTCAAATCCTCACAATGAACTCTAACTGCCGGTGAAAGAAAATATCGTGAAGAAACCATAGCATGGGTGGTGGTAGGGCACATTCTAGTACTCGAATGGCTAACTACCACCCTTAAGTTAAAATTCTGCCGCCTAGCAACTAATGTTGTGTTTCGGCAGCCAATTTTAGGTGTTTTTACCATATTCGATCACGCGGTCACTTAACATTAGGTGAGCTGTGGTCTATAACCTGTTAAATATGAAAAATAACAAGAAACAGTGTAGTAAAAGTATTCTTATGCTAAACGGAACTAAATTAAACGAAGACTAGATAATAGGATTGACATGCAAATATCTGTTTGGAAATTTAATGGTATATACAATATTTTTAAGCTATTGCATAGCTTCTATCGCGGGCCTTGAGCGTGGAGACCGAATCCAGAAAATCCGTAACGAAAATAACCTAACACCCCCCACTCCCACCGGCACAGCGGTGATACTTTTTAGTTTGGCCATCTATCGATGAATAGCAGAACTTTTAATGACTTTTTTGAAATATCACGCTTGTCTCTTTAGTTCATCAACTTGCCTCTAGGTGGCATTGGTTGTATCGGCGTAAAAATGCTATGCAATAGCTTTACCGCGGCAGTCCCCGAGTGCCACACGTTTTTTTTTTTACATTACACTCCGTTATCTGACCCCAAACTAAGCAAAATTTGTACTATGGAAATGAAATAACTGATATACCTAATACATAGACTTTTTTGTAAATACATACTTATAATACATTCCTGACAGTAAATACTCTTCTATAGACGCAGAACAAATATTTGTTTATACCACAAAATGTGTGTCGTAGGTGGGAATCGAACCCACGCCCTACAGATCTTAAAGCAGATACGCTACCAATGAACCAACAGTGCTGTCAGAAATTGAACGAAAATTGTGTGAAACAATAGAAAGAAAAATGTGACTCAAAATAAATATAAATTAATAACCCCGACAGATGTATAGTATTCTTCTAGTCAAGCCCTTTCATTTGATACCCATATTGAGGGAGTTGTGAAAAAATATGTAATCCGCCATTTTGTGGCGGCGGCCATCTTGGACTGATTTTCATCAAACATGGCTAAGAACACTCCCGACTAATTAACCTTTCAAACAAAACAAAATCAAAATCGGTTCGGGGTCTACAATGCCACAGACAGACACACACACAGACACGTCAAACTTATAACACCCCATGGTCTAGGGGGTTAATAAGGTCGTCAAAATCCATCTGGACCCCTGCCACTACTCTGGAGAAGTTCTGAAGTCCTCTATTTGAGGGTCCTTGTATTGTATATATATATGTAGGGCATTGTAGGACCCTCCATTCATATTTAAAAATACTATTAAAAATGACAAAAGCATGGTAGTATAATAATATGGCAAACAATTAAATGTCAATAAAATATTTACTAGTATTTTAACAATCTCTAACAGTAATCAATTATAATAATTAATCTCTAATGTAAGTACTTACATTTTCTAGTTGTATACTTGTATTGTTGACCTTGTCACCTTCTTTTGATCCGTTGCCAAGCGTCCAGTTCCTGCTTCGTTGATTCGCATTTACAATCAAAACAAATAGAGTAAGCTGGGCTATTTCTCGTGGGAATGATACCGATTACGTACCCGTAACTCTACTATAATTTTTGAATTTGCTTCCATAGTGGGAAGCAATACAGAAAACTCATGATAACAGAATCTGACGATTTGATGTAGCAGCTACCTATGTTTCGATCACCTATGTACTTCCAAAACTTAGTTACACCACTCGGTAGCTAATCGATCAAAGAGTTCGTTACGTTGAATGAGCACTTGGAACATGAAAATACAAAGGAATACTTAGTGTTCAAAAATGCATACATATTCACGTACACACGGCTGAGTCTAAGCAGCCACGGAGTCATGATTTTTTTCTTTATTTTTGGTATTACACTTTGTGGATTCCGCCGCTCACAAACTAAGTCAGGTCTAATCTAAGCATTGTAAATCATTTCCAACAAATTTTTGAAATTGAATTTGCCCATTCAGTATTTGCCGACATAAAATTAGAGAGAATGAAAGGTTGGACAAAAAAATACTATTGAAAACTGTGAAACCTACCAATTTCCGCTCAAATGAGGTGTTAGAAGAAAACATCAAATAAAACAGAAAAAAACTGACGGCGAAAAACTGTAGGGTTGGCTACACTGTACCCACTCTTTGCATGTGTATAATTTGGCACTGATTAATGATTAAAAAAGATAACTATTTCTGGGCATAAACTCGAAAAGACCAAAACTCAATTCTAAATAATTAATTATAATCGATCATCTTTGTTTTAACCTCGAATGGAGTTGGTAAAAAGAAATTGATTTTCTCCTTTTTAAAAATCTTCTTTAAATCGAGACTATCAATTATGATTATAGATATTGTCTAGATGCTTTGTAAAAGGTGATTGAAACTTCAGTAGGTTTTATAGTGAATGTATGACTTCGTGCACTTCATATGCCATTATACACAATACTTTCGAGGTTTCCCTGCGTCAATAGACACGTTAATCGAATTGCTTGCTCTCGAGCTATCGTACGGTTATCTGTAACTTTCCACGTAGTCTTGTAACATTCCTTCGTGGAATCTGAATATAAAGTGCTTTGTGGTCCCTTCTGTGATAAGGTTGAAGGCAAAAATTATAATGGTAAATAGATTATTTTACTGCGAATTCAGGTAAGTACGAGTACATCTGTGTGGCCAACACAAACATTGTTACACCTATTATGTCCAGGTAGCTTATTTAGTTCTTGAATAATGTAATATTTCTGTAAGGCGGGGTATTTTTAAGATTTACTCGTGCTAAAGTATTTAAGAGTTAAATCTGAAGTGTTTTTTGGTTACAACATTGACGAAGATATTCTCGAAGAGTCAACACGTCCTGAGGATGCCTCGTGTAGAGGCGAAGCACGTGACGGCAACTGGTTACTGCAGCCAAAAGAGCACATAAATACTGGTAGTTATTTCAATTAGATAATTTTAATTTATTCAAATTTCACATTTCAGTTTATTTTGGATTAACATTTAAAATTATATTCAAACATTAAATTCTCGCGAGTGTTGTAACCAAAACGAATTTTAAGCGGAAACACACTAAATTAAACTCTTAAACACCTTAAAGTGAACGTTAGCAAAGTTACGTAATCAATCAATTATTTACTCTTGTGTTACTAAATGGTTGAACTCCTTCACAAAAAATCGTCTAGGTAGCTTCTGCCGCTAAGCAGTAGTGTGTATGTTTGTGTGTTGAAGAGAAAGATGTAAAAAATGATACGAACTAGTTGCTCTCCTTGTGGAAAAAGACAGCGTTTGCCCATGACCGCAGCGGTATCCAGAAAAGTAATATAACGAAATTTCAGACAGATCTCATTTAGCTCTGTAATTACGCTAGCTTCAGTGCTCTTCAAACCGGAACACCCTTTAAGCTCATTTGGTAGAATACCTGATTCTAGAGCTGTAGAGCGTGGGTTTGTTCTGTGTATGGGTGTACTGTTTGTACTCGTATAATAAGTAGGTATGTATTCACAAAAAAGTATCATCATCATCATCATCATTTCAGCCATAGGACGTCCACTGCTCCACATAGGCCTCCCCCATTGTCTTCCACAAAGACCGGCTGTAAGCGGCTCACATCCAGCGCGTTTCTGCGGTCTTTATTAGGTCGTCTGTCCACCTTGTGGGTGGACGTCCTACGCTGCGCTTGCCAGTTCGTGGCCTCCACTCCAGATTTTTGCAGCCCCATCGGCCATCAGTTCTGCGTGCTATGTGCCCTGCCCATTGCCACTTCAACTTGCTGATTCTCTGGGCTATGTCGGTTACTTTATTTTCGTCGTTCGTCCACGGATCTCCTCATTTCTGATTTCTCACAAAAAAGTATAAAAGTATTAAATATCGGTTATTTGGTTTACACAGTACAAGCTTTGCTTAGATTGGGACTAGATGGCACTGTGTTCTTTTAACTAGTATAAGTCCGCGTTTGTCCACCTAACACGCCTGATGGTAAGCGATGATGTAGCACGAAGACTTACAAGATACCTGACTCTGACCTTAAAAATGTCTAGATCCCAGGAAAGAAGAGAGCCGGCAGCTGGTTCCATTCCTTGGTCGTATGGATAAGAAACGTAGTGTCAAAACATGCGTCGTCTTTCTACTTGTCCTGTATCAAAAAGGGGATGGAAGTACAAGGTCGCACATTCTCCGAAATAAATCCTGTAGAAAATTGTCAGACTTGCTCTACCTTCCGGTGTATAATGTGCAGAATATGTGAAATTTACTGCGATAATATTATTTATTTATTTCTTGGCTGCGGAATACCTTATACAGTTGTGGTACCTACTTAAAAGATCTCCTGCTAAAGAAACTACTACATAGCATAACATTTAAATAAATAATAAATATCGTAGGACATTACACACAGCGCCATCTGACCTCAAACTAAGCAAAGCTTGTACTATGGAAGTCAGAAAACTGATTTATTACCTGCTTAATACTATGTTTTTTGTAAATACATACATCCAGACACAGAACAAACATTTTTTTATACCACAAAATGTTTATATTATAAGTTAGGCCAAGTAGGTACAATACAATAGTTTATTGATAACTCCGTAGCTACATTTCATGCAATTATAATATTACATTTAGTTAAAATATTTATAAAAATCGAATATTTACATTATAAAATAAAATAATTACATAATATAAGTCAATTATTAGATTGTTGTACATTACGGACGGTACGGACGTGTGCTAGAATCCTTTTTTTTTTTTTTATGGTTGACAGGCTAGTTGTTTGACCACAGCTCACCTGATGTTAAGTGAAGGTGTGGTCGAAGATGGTAAAGCACACCTAGCCTGGAATGGAACTGGCTCTCAAGTGAGGCTGCCGGAACACACTGTTAGATGCTTGGCGGCAGATTTTCAACTTGAGGGTGATAGCTAGCCAGCCGAGTACTAGAAAGTACCCTACATCCATGCTATGGTATCCTCACGATGTTTTCCTTCACCGGCAGCTCAAGCTCATTGTTGGGGTTTGAACCCACGCCCTTCGGCATGCGAACCTACCGCGCTAACCACTGAGCTATCATCGCTACAAACCAAATCCTGTTAGTGATAGTGCAGTACGTTCTACTTTCACCTTGGATTCCGCAGTGGACCTCACCTGTTGCTATGAGTGTCATATCGGCGACTACGTAAGGGCCGAGCCCCCGAACTATGTGCTTCAGTCGACCTCGGCTCTTTTATCAGCTGCTGTTCATTCAAATACCGATAGTCGTATAAGTTGGTGGCCGTGGACTGTTCGTTCAGTCAGTTATCGTTGACGGTATAAGGCATGTTGTACACTTGTATCGGTCGGCATTATACGGCACAGTTAAGCGTAATTAAATACGTATTTGTACCTACGTAGATACCTACTAGCCTTTTTTGGCAGCCCTGTTGGCTCAGGTAGTTTGCCTTTTGTGCTGTAGGGCGTGGGTTTGATTCCCACCCAGGACAAACGTTTTGTGGTATAAACAAATGTTTGTTTTGTGTCTGGGTGTTCTGTATTTATTATAAGTATGTATTTACAAAAAAAAAGTATTTAAGTAATATGTCAGTTATCTGACTTCCATGGTACAAGCTTTGGTTAGTATGGGGTCAGATGGCGCTATGTGTTTATTTGCGTTATGTACATTAATTTTATTGGCGTTATGTACATTATACATAACGCCAATAAAATTCTAATTTAATTTATTTTTATTTGCTAATTTTTTTATCCGCGTGCGTATTTTATTTATATCGGTTGGATCGTACCGATTGATAAAATCAAATCAATGATAGCATAAAATAAAATTAAAAAAAAGCAATACGTAAACGCAGACTTTTTGTTAATTTCTGAAGCTTTTATTGTTATTTAATAATACTGGTTCAACTTGTTTACGGCGGCTGAAAAGTGATCAAACGTGTCAAACAAAACTAGAGGCAACCCTAACGAAAATTAAAGTGTGGCGAGCAATATGGTACTATAAATGCTGATGGAAGACGGGCAGCATAAGAGCCAAAAAATTGCTTCAGGTCGGTTTTGTTGTTCAACAAATATTCCGAAAAGAGAAGTTACTGATTTACCAGATCTGATTTGAACGATTGTCTCCTAATATCCCCATTTAATGTAACCGCCATATTTTTGCGCTGCTAAATGGGACTTATTTAGCTCAGTATTAGGCTGATGATTGACTGTTGTGACAGACGTGTGCGAAACGTTGGAATGAATGAAGACCTTAAGTGTACAGCACACCTAAGGGGCTTGCTTGGCTGCTCGGAACCGGTGGAGCGCGGTTCACCTCCGCTGTCTCGTTGTGACGACACGCGGTTCGCTGCCGCTTTATCCTCTCCAATCGCTCACTCAGTGTGATATCGTCGCTCAGCTGAAATAAACGCGCACCGCGCGTCAAACAAACACGCGCTCGAATCCACTCGAATCTGATTTCCCAAAGAAAATCGTCTGTGATTTATTATTAGTTAAATTATTTTTTATTTTATTTACGTGGACTAAATTAAATACGATGTCGCTGGAGTTGGAGGAACTGACAGGGGTCACAGGCGACGTTTTCGAAGATTTCCTTGTCGTGTTTCGTCGGTGTTTGGCAAAGGTAAATGCAATCTAATTTCGGTTAGCTAGTTCGGTTGAACTTTGGCGGCAGTCGATAAGCAGTTTGCTCACGCAATAGTTCTAGCCTGTGTACTAGCAGTTTCTATCATCTGCAGTCAATGGTAGTGGCGTTTATTGAGTTGTTGCCATGTATACGGATTCTTGCACCGACATTTGGGAGTGGGTTCTCGAGGTTTGGTATTGAAAAAATTTAGTGTTTGTACCTTGAACTTCATTTCTAATTTATACTTAGCTATGTATATCCGAGTTTGTAACGTATTCAATGTGTTTGCGAACGACAAGGTTACTTCTGCAATGTTATCAAGATTATCTACCCTCACTATATCTTGATAAAAAACGTCTGCGGTCAACCAACTAGCGTGTGTTTACTTGAACTGTTAATTCTTGATGTGAAATAGTAATCATGCTTTGCTTTTTACTGTTCGCTTTCATCCATCTGGCAAAATGACTACCCGTACAAAGCCCGTACCACGTGGTGGGTGATCCACCGAAATATCACTTTGTTTGATCAAAATGAGTCATTAGCTCATTACCCAACTAACGTCTATCATAAAAATAGCTTGGAGCACTTCTCCATTTTTATGTAAATTCGACACCAGCCTTGAGCGTGGCACCGCGTTGCCTAGGAAACAGCACGCTAGCGACTCGATTCGTCAAACTCTAGATTTTTCGCAATACACTTTGCCATTATCGAAATTCGCTGTATTATCGAAGCACATTCGTATTGTTATCATTGTTATTTTTTTACGTTTTTACGATCGTTGTTATCATGTTTTTTTTAACTATCCGCTGTTTGTGTCTGTCATCGTGCTGGGCGACTGAGCTGTTTCGCGAATTCTATTCAAATAACTTTCGTTTCATTAGTCGGATGTAGACTTTCACTCACGTGATACGTCTTTAATAATTTTAAGGTGAATGTAGCTATAAACTTTTACAAAGAATGTCTCTTACTCAATTTTAGTAAAATTATATGGCTAACTTGATGCATTCTTAAATGGTTATAATGAATTTTATTACATTTTCTATTGTCGAGGCGATAAAAAAATTAATTATACAACCTATATATTTTTAATGGTTAACAGTCTGAGCGTTTGACCACAGCTCAGATGATAAACACATCTAGCCTGGAATGGAGCTGGCTCTCAAATGAGGCTGCCGGAACACACCGTTAAATGCTTGTTGGCAGATTTTCTACTTGCGTGGTAGCTAACCAGTCGAAAGAAAGTACTCTACCAAGACGCTAAGGTTTCCTCACGATGTTTTCCTTCACCGACTTCTCAAGCTAATTGTCGGGGGTTGGAATTTTTTTGACATTTCGAAACATTTTGCTTACGTAGGTTACCTTTAGAAACACTTTCACATATTATTTTTACTATTGATAAAACAGGAAAAAGCCGTTTGAACAACGTACGAACAACTTATGAGTACAAGTTATATTATACGTCACTAACAAATGTTTGCCTTTTTATTTACTTGCGTCAATATGCTGTGCGAGCTTCTGCGACACGATAAATAATGGTCACGAATCTACTTCGTATTGTCAATACGTAAATGTTATTAAACATCGTTCTTATCAGACCAGAACTCATGCAACTGCTTATTTAATGTAATACCGAGAAGAGATCGTTAGGTACCACCGCGGTATCAGACATTCTGCGAGTCCGAGTTTCGGTTTGAAGGGCTAGGAATATTACAGGGCGATTGATGTCAACTGTCGATGTCGCTTGACCGCGTTACTCGACTGCGACCCCTATATTGCGGTGGCATAAATATATATGTATGTGTGTATGTAGGTATGTGGCATAGAAACGCCATAAGGAACTTAGGGTACGGGGGTATGAATACGTTCGTTACTCCTTAACTCCCTCCCTCACTAGCGGACGCCTCGCGGTTTCGCCCGCGTAGTTTCTGTTCTGGCAATACAGGGATAAAAAGTAGCCTATGTCAACCGGGTAATCGGTCTAGTAGTTTCGGTGCCTATTCATTACAAACAATCAAATCTTTCCTTTTTATAATAGTAAAGATAGATAATCTAATTTAACTTTAGTTTTAAACTTGAATTGTGACAGATTAGAAATGACAGTAGTAATGACGTAGCATATTCGAGTCCATTCGTAATTCTTAGATATAAAACTGAGATATGCACACTACAAGTGCGATTGTTTATGGTAGATTGTTTTTGTAACGATGACAGCTCAGTAATCGGTGAGTTCAAATCCCAACAATGAACTTGAGCTGCCGGTAAAGGAAAACATCGTGAGGAAACCATAGCATGGTGGTAGGGTACTTTCTAGTACTCGGCTGGCTAGCTACTACCCTCAAGTTGAAAATCAGCCGCCAAGCATCTAACGGTGTGTTCACTTGAGAGCCAGTTCCATTCCAGGAATGGCGTGTTTTACCATCTTCGACCACACCGTGACTTAACATCAGGTGAGCTGTGCCTAGCCTGTCAACAATTAAAAAAAACAACTCTCTTTCGTTTCATTACTAATTACTTTAAAAACAACTCTTTAATTTCTTGTGAATAATTATTTAGTAATAATGCTAGCGAAATTCAGATATCGTGTGCTTCGATAATACTCGTACTCGTAGATATTATAACCATTTAAGTCATTTACACGTGCTAATGTCACACGTGCCTAGTGAAGGTTGTTAGCACACTTCTTGCTTGACGACAGCGCTATGACTGCTGTAGGTACATTATTTATACGTGTGAGTACATACGAGTACGATACACTTACATCTGCATAACAATTAACCTGAATTATGTATGAAAAAAATCACACATTGTACATATTGACATAGACGGTGGTTTCTGAATAGCAGATGACGATATTTACCAAGAGCGGAGCGTCGGAGACGTCGCCTACTAGGAAAAAGTATTGAAATTGTTATTATTTTTTATTCTGAATAGGTTCACGTTTGTCCACACGCTGTTTGATGGTAAACAGTAGTGCGGTCTAAAATGAAGCAGTCTTACTTATGATAACAATATAGCATTTTATTCAAATCTGTACAACAAAAAATGTTATATCTTATTCTAGTAGTTGGTTATTTTTATGTAGAACTGTTCATTCGCGTCTTTCTGAAGCCACTCTGTTCCACATCACTCCTGCCACTTGTATGAAATCGTCGTCCTACTTTTTCTGTGGTCTCCCTCTTGTTTGTTTACCTTCTCTAAGGTCCCAGTCTTTTTATCACATCTTAACCCTGGCCCATCGCCATCGCCCATTTGAGCCTTCTGATTTTTTAGGTTTAGTCTACTTTTATTTCTGATGACACGGCTTTTCTTTCGGTTCTCACACTTGCCAGACTGACGAACACATATACCTATAGAGATCCACGACATCGCTGTACGAATTAAAAAAAAAAGTTAAATTGTACACTTTGGATATATTTGGGGATGTTTCAGCCATGTTTATCTGACCGTTCGGTAGTAAAAATGTGCAGGTGGAATTGATCAAATTGTGCAGTTTTAGGGCACACACTCCGAAATGTGTCGAGTGAAAAACCGATACGCTAGCAACTCTTATGTCGGCTTAGTAACTAAGACTGAACATGGAGTAGTTGCCAAATTAGTCTCTTGGCACGTCTTTCGAACGACTCCAATGCATCAAGTTGTTACTTGGCATTGCCGTCCCATAGGTGCGAACAGCACTCCCTTGACATTGGCAAATCTCATTCGAGAACTTTTGAATAAAAAATGCCTTGACTTTGTTTTTCGAAGAGCACTTCTATCGTCAAATTACAATTTCTAATGGCAATTGTACATACTAGCATTAACTATCTTTAAGAATGAATTACAATACAGATTTTTTTTTACACCAACATTCGACATATTGTTAAATAAAAAAACTTAAAAAATAGATTAAAAAAAGAATAGCACACCAACATCAATACTGATTTGTGGTAGCACAATGGCTTTATGGCATAGAGGGGTTTCTTCTTTTTCTTTTGTGATTCGAAATGGTCAACAGATTTCGATGACGAAGCCATTTGAAAACAATGACAAAGACATTTGATGACGTTCAACTCGTTTAATTAAGTCTAGAAATCGGGCTATATGTTACACACACATATGTACATAGATTATAAAACAGAACAGACAAAATGTTGCGTAGAATATGAGTGACTTTTGGCCCTATAGTTTCTGTTTGTCTTAGTCAGACAAAGACATTGCTGTAACATTCTGTCTTCACTACCAATAATAATCAAAATGGGGACGACTATTATGAAACACGACCTTATGAAATAAATTATTATCAATTAGGTTACTTAATTCGGTTAGGATGCCTTGAAATACGACAGCGACATTTAGAGATAAAGAGCACTAGACAGATACATGTGTTGTTTGAAACTATGTACGAGGGAAAATTTTAGTCCTTAATACCGGTTCCTTTATCGATTACTCGTCATTGTGGGGTTTTTAATAAAGAGCTACTTGTATCTATCTGCAATGTATGTTATTATCTAGTACTTGACGGCGAAAACGTGGTCGTATGAGAATTTTTATTCAGCGAAACTGGCATGGAGTGATCAAAAATTCGGTTTGGGCATGTATACGAAACAAGCTAAGGATGCCCAGCGGATAGCGGGTGGTACCTTACAAAAATTTTAACCTTCAGTTTCATAATGCTGAGTGACAGCTAAGTATTTATAAACTGCTACTAAGTTGAAATGATAATAATCTATAGACGTTAACATAAGGGTCCAATCGAGAGATAATCACGTCTTATTACAGATTATAAATAAACAGAACAGATAGAATGTTGCGTAGAAATGTTGCGTAAATGAGTGAAGACTTTTTGGCTCTTTTTGCTAATCTTACACGCACACAAATACGCCAAGGCCGTCACGCGAATGCACTAAGACATTTGTGTGCGTGTAGTTAGTGTAACACAAGCAAAAATTGTAGGGCCATTCAGTAATTTTTCTGTGTAATATTCCATTTGTATTTCTAGTCTACGTACGTGTGCTATAGGATGATTATTTATTACAACGATAATTTCTTACCGTGTCGATAGTGATCAACTAGTCTTAGTTGCACGTGTCTCAGTGTTGCACTATACCGACAGTCGGCTCATTCGCTACTACTCAATTATCGCCATTGGGATGCTGCCCACCGTTGTCAATTGTTTGTAACGATAACAATCTTGTTTTTATCTACGTAAAAGCGTGCGTAACATCACTTGTACTATTACATTATACTTAAACTATTGAAGAAGACGAAAGAAGCGCACTCCTGATGGCAAGAGATGTCACCTGTACATGGCCATTTCATCGGTGCACAGAACCAGGAGTAGCAAAACAAAGTCCTAGGCATCGTTGTTTCGGCGCTCATATTTTGAGTTATCCGATGTTTAGTTTCATAAACTCCGTAAGTTCGTTAGTTGCAGTTTCCTTCTAACCGGAATACAATGTTTATGACTTATGAATGCACAGCATCGAATCAAACCATATTATACTAATACATTTATATTTTTTTCCCCATAAACCGAACTCATGTATCACGGGGAATCCCATGTAACTCTTGTACACTGTCATCTATATATATACCTAACTGTAAAGTTACGTATGTGTTTGAACATTGATAACTTGTAAAACACTGAATTGATTTACGTTAGCACCTCTAGTCATTTTATATATATGTGTAATTATGTTACTTTTGTAATTTTACGGCAAATACACCGAACGCGAGTTTTGGTTGACACGGTTAAAATATGTATACATGTAGAGCACGTTGCAACTGACTGATAAGAATATAAATGTGCTATGCACTAGATGACTTAATCCGAACACTGATTTCGTTCAGATAAACTGCAGATGAAAAGTACACGTACATTCACAAGATAATATCAATTAAATTTAGTTAATAATTTTTTTTTAATGTATTACGACACCATACGGAAATGATTCAATTTAAATTATTATTTTCTATCATGAAATAATGTTACGAATTAAAAAGTCATCTACAAAATAATTAGGTAGGTTACGTAGATTGATTCGCGCCGTCAGCATGTTTGTCAAAACACCTAGGGAAGGAAATAGCTAAAAAGTGAGGCTGCCAAAACATACTGTTATAGTTAACCAGTATAGTACTAGAAAGTACTTTACCACCACTCTATGGTTCTCGTTTACCGGCAGCTCATGCTCATTATTGGGATTGAAACCCACGCCCTTCGGCATGTGAACCGACCATGCTCACTACTTACTTATCATAGTTAAAAAACTACTACTTGTACGCCTGATATTTTTTAACAAAGTATATCTTATAACGTGTAGTTAACAATTTCGATGTCCAAACCAAAAATTGTGACGACATACTATCTTATCAAAATATATTATATACCGATTTGACATAGTTTTAGAAACAGTTTTTGTGACGCGTGATTAAACTTTGCCTCATGGCGGCTGACGCGGCGCATGCGCTGATTGCGTCAGCACCGGCACAGGTTAATCAACAGCTAGTTCCGAACTTTACCACAGTTAGTACTAGAGTTAGTACGCTTTTCACGTTCACGTGGCTTAAAATACGACAGGGAAATCCTACCGCCTGATTACGAGTAACTTTTAGTTAATCTGTGACACACGCACATTGCTCGGTCGGAATGAGTCGTATGAATGACTGATGCTTGATAGGCCGAAACACGCTTCATAATATCCCCTTTTATGTACAGTTGTTGTTTTATGATGAATTCCTTGAAATTGTGATAAAAGCGCAAGTTAAATGTGAATGACTACATAATATTATTATGTACATTGTAGGTATGATTTTAGTTAGAATTTTCAATCATAAAATGTTATGTGATAGGAAAACTGTTCAAAATCTAAAATAACTTTTTAAATGGCTTCTCGTTTTGAACATATAATCAATGTTTAGGTTGTGTTAAAATATTTCGTTTGATCTTTTGCCTGCAAAAGTTTAGGTGCCTACAGGTCCTCGTCCTGAAAATTTCTACCTAAGTCACAAGTTTCGTACTAAAATATATAAATAGTGAACTCGTTTTTAAAATAGACTGCGGGTATAACAAGATGGATATGGAATGAGTTTGTTTTAATTTTGTTTTCTATTCTGAATATTGTTTTGGTCTTTTTAGTGCATTACTTTTAAATTGTCGTTTCTGCGCTCGAGTTTTTGTTTTTTTAAATCATTTTAGACTTTTAACGGTATACTCTTATGAACAAAAACTATTCTAAATTTCATTTGATAGCACGACATCCGACACAAACATGGCCCATTTTAACGCTATTAAAAACTTTTTAATCAAATTTATTTTTCCTAATTAAATTAAAACATAACTTAGATATATTTTTGTAATCCCTTTTTAATTTCATTTATTTTGACACCGCACTCGAAAGGTTTATTTTCTTTTTATTAATTAACGTATTAGATAATATTTCGCGCCAAATATCCGCCATTTTTCTTTAAATATTTTTTTCTGAGGACACTTGAGTTTTTGTAACGAATATAACGATACCTTAACTGTCGAAATCTATTCAGCCTTTTGGAAGATATGAGATAATAAAGAAATGTACAAAAAACAAATATACATACGAATATACAGACATAATACGTCGGAAAAACGGGTAAAAACGAAGTGAAAAATGAGTAGCAGATAGCATAATATTTTAGTTCTAAGTTTCTCTTCCATAACTTGTTTTGTGATCTCTTCCTGGTGCTTACCAGGAAAAGGAGAGATTGTATCAAGGTCGACGAGTTCCTGATCCCGGGCTAGACACGTTACACGTTATCTCTCTAATGAGTAGCTTTTCCGATGCGCAGATACGATACACGTGAACGATGTAAGTAGGTAGTCTAAATATATACTTACAATGTAAGTAGGTAGTAGTCTAAATATATACTTACAACAGATAATGACGTCGCGTCGTGCTCTTCTTTGCTGCTAACGAGCATTTCCTCAAACAAAATCGTGTATAAGATGATGTATCTAAGATGGATATTTATCTACACTAATTATAAAGAGGAAAGATTTGATTTTTTGTTTATTTGTGTTGAATAGGCTTCAAAGCTACTGGACTGATCTGAATAATTCTTTCACTTGTTTGTTTTTCCGTGCGAAGCCAGGGCGAGCTGCTAGTATTGTATAACTATGCATATATTTTTAAACGTGAACGTTATCACTTCTCTATATAATATGATTGTGTATAATTATTTTGTTTTATAATGTTAATTTTATTAATATATTAGAATATAGTATAAAATAAAGTTGATATCCGCGTATCTGTTTCTCCGCTTACTTCTTCCAAACCACGCGACAGATTTTGATAAAATGTATACTGTCGCTTAGGATTTTTTTATTATAAAACTCATGTTAATTAAATTTTTGTACAAAGAAATTTTATTAAAAAATCTGCTTACATTTAGCCGACATCTCGCCTGGTTTTTTGAAACAACGACCATGAAACCTCGCTTTTAAGAGCCCCTATGTATTCTAGTTCCGATAGTTGAATGATCGAATTGGGTCAAGCAGATCTGAAGTGCACTCTCCGATGTCTAACCGGTATAAAAGTGATAGACAAGCAACTTTGCGTCAATATTCAAGGCTTTAAAAAAGCCTATACTGAACATTTGTAGCGATGATTGCTCAATAGTTACCGCGATCGGTTCGCACGCCGAAGGGCGTGGGTTCAAACGCCAACAATGAGCTTGAGGTGAAGGAAAACATCGTGAGGAAACCGTAGCATGGCGGCAGGGTACTCTCTAGCGTGTAGGTAAAATAGGTGACTAATTATGTATTTATAATCTAATATTGTTACACAGTTTTAAACAATAAACATTTCTGATTCTGATTCTGATAGGTCTCTACATTTGTCTTCAAGTAAACAGTACGTGGTGACCGTGTCTAAGGCAAAGCAGTAATAACGTGCATTGTACGTTCAATTGTTCAGTGCTGAACCTACCTACTGCAGTTGGGAGCCAGCTGTTACCGCATTCAGCGGGATTCTGTTGGAAATTTCCAAAAATGAACGCTAATAGAGAATGGTTTGCTCGTTCAGGTTAATCATCTAATCGTTACATGCTGTAGGTTCAGCGGAGCGTAATATAAGCGTGATTGCTATTCTGGTTTATAGATGGATATACTTGTGTAGTAGCTTTTATACAGGCATACAGGCTAGGTGTCTGACCTGGTGTTAACGATCCATATCAACATTTTAAGTAGTCAAAAATTTAGTCGATATTTTTAGTTACATACCTTCTATCAATTTATTTCTTTAATTGTTTTTTTTTTTAATTTCTAAGTCATGTCATTTTTCTGTAGGTAGTTTTCTTTAATGTATAACTAATGAGACGGGCGAGACGCTCTCCTAATGTTCTGATGGTTAGGGATAACACGTGTCTAAGACCATTGCAGCGATACACCGAACTTTAAGTAGCAAAACTAAGTCCAGGGCATTGCTGCTTTAAAATTTTTAAAGGTTAGGCTCAGCAGCGCTGTAATTTCGCTAGCAGAAGTACCCTTCAAACCGGAACACAGTTATGTTTACACACTACTGCTTGAAGGCAGAATATTTGGCACCGTGTTAGGTAGGTAACGTATTAAGTGACGGTGTGGTCGAATATGGTAAACACACTTGCAATGACTCTGAAATTTCATGTGAGGCTGAGGAAATTCACTCGGGCTTATAGAAAACTGATAGCAGAATTGGGGTGCATGTACATTTTTTTGTGTGATCATCAAAACATGCTTATCTTGAGTTGCAAATTTCTGTATAGTAGCTTATACACTGTGAGTCGTCGTTATACAAGATTTGATCTGCTATAAAGTACAGAATTTATTTTATTGTTACCCATTTGAATAGATTATTTGAATGAATACGATTTTTTATTTTAATTTAATACGACTTTTGAGGGCGGTAAATTAACTTATAAAAAGGTATTCTATCAGTTATCTGGTACCAGTACAGGCTTTTCTTAGTTCGGGGCTTGATGGCGCTGTGTGAAATGTCCAACGATATTTATTTAGGATTTGTTTGAGAATGCAAGGTCAGAATCATGTTGCAGTAATGGCTTGTGTTTGTATTCGGCAAAGAAGTTGCCATGTTATCGACCTCGACCTTCCGCCGTCACGCCTGGTTTCAGTCCTTTGTCAAAGTCATGCCCCACTCATTAGCGGTTAAAGTACGACTTAAGGTGGGGAAGCTACGATTTTAGTCTGTAACAGTCGTGAAAAACTTGTATTGTATAAAGCATTTAGATAAATTAAGCGCGTCCAAATTGAACAGTGTGTTCCGACAGCATCACTTGAGTCAGGCTGCCGAAATACACCGTTAGATTTTCAACTTGAGGGTACCTAGCCGAGAATTAGAAAATACCCTACCACCATGCTATGGTTACCTCATTAGTATTTATTTTTGTAGATACATCGCATAACCTGAATTATTTCACCTACACATAAGCTCAAAATAACATCAGACTAACAGAGCTGTACTATGATAAATGCCAGCTTATACTCTCAAAGAAAATGAGTTTCTGAGACAACTCAACAAAAGTACTTGGGCTTTACGAGTGTGGTTTAACACATCTTTGATGTCGTGATTGAATGAACACTTACCTATACCATTATATAATATATTGTTATTCTCGCTAATCGTTGTGCTTGTAACCTTTAATTGTATTCGCACAAGTGTGCAGTGAATTGGTGTTGGTTGGAGGGCCGTGTTCGTTTTTAATTGAATTAACACTTTTATCTACAATAAATACTTAACTTGTTCAAACTAAACGTCAATGACTGTAGTGTAGAGCCATTATGAAAAAATGGCTTCTACAACAAATAATTATGATTCCACGGACATTTAAAACTTACATATCCACACAAACACACATTCATTATATCTCCAATATCTCTTTTTTTCTAGATTAATCTATTTTCGTGTATGACGTGCATGTAGTGATTTTTCTTGTCCGGTGGAGGGTATTATTATGCCATAACACAGGTTAATTCCTAGCATGGGTAACAATGCTTCTCTATGAATGATATTGTCGAATATGTATAACTTTTAATAGACGATGTATATATGTAATTGCCAAATAAATTTCATTTCAACTATATGCTCGCTGTCAACTGCCTGAGGTCAAATGGTTGTCGTTCTACAGTCAGCAACCAAGATCTAACATCGATACCTCTGCTTTGTATGTATACATATAAACATGCGTCTTTTAATTTAAATTGATCACGTTATATGTGTACCTATATAAAAATGGTACAAAACGTAGATCATGCGGCCACGCCTTGCTTTGTCATTCCTTGTTATACATTGTTCACGATTTCTCTTTGATGTACTTGTACAAACAGTAGTATGTACTGCGTTCCGATTTGAAGGGTAACTGCAGCTAGCGAAATTACGAGACTGTAATCATCGAAAGTTTCAAAGTACCTACCTAATAATCGCCAAAGCAGCAATGCCCTGGACTTTGTTTTACTTCTCAAAGTTGTGTGTATAGCTGTAATTGTCATGGAAAAGGCGTGAGCTCTTATCATCAGAAGAGCGTTTCGTTCGTATCTTTAGTAACATCAGCTGAAGCCGATTACATAGGTTTAGGTCTAGCCGAATGAACTTGAATATGAAACGAAACGGCTGTATCAATGAACAGTCGACAATGACCTAAATTTTAAGGCTAAAAATTCAAAGGTTATTCACAGTCTTTCTAAAGTAGATTTAGGAGGTCATTGAAAGATCTTGAACACGAAACATGCGAACTGTTTTCAAATTCAAATTCAAATTCAAATATTTTTATTGTCAGCCTGTGTAGCGTAGGATCTTATTTATACATGAGAAAAACGTGTCAACAAAGAATAATAATTAAATATATTATAATCAAATAAAACACGGGAATGTCAGTATCTCTAATTCTTTAAAATAAGGCTTACATGAGTCCGTAGTTTTTAAACAGCACACGGATCTCAAGCATTTCTTCTGTGCTTTTCTGTCCTTTCTGTGTTTTGATGTTCGTAACTCTCGATAAGAGTTACACACGTAGAGTCAGAGGTGTTTTTAGGGTTTCGTACCCAAGGGTAAAACGGGACCCTAATACTAAGACACCGCTGTACGTCTGTCACCAGGCTGTATCTAACCGTGATAGTTACAGTTCAAATGTTCACAGATGATGTATTTCTGTTGCCGCTATAACAAAAAATACTAAAAAACAGAATAAAATAAAAAGTTGAGCGCGCTACAACAAACGTAATTTTTTTGCCGGTTTTTTTAGATAATAGTACTGAAATCTTCGTGCGCTCGTCCGACTCGCACTTGGCCCGTTTTTTGATAGTAAAATGCCAATAGCTGCGCGTAAAGGAAATTAACTAGAAGTCATGGTAAGGTTAGAATAGTGCGTTACTGCACTGTAATATCAGAGCTTGTTCTCATTCCAAAGGCATATATAACTGTACTCCTGTAATTTTTGATATTATATCAAATGATCTGTAGTCGTACCATATAACCTGTTAACCATAAAAGGAAGTAGAAAATCGTCAAGTGGTGGTATAAGTAACATCTTGTCTTCCTGTAGTTACCTCATAGTTATTTTGATAAAGTAGGCTGGACATATTGCGAAACTACTCGATCAATCTGCATAAAGATTGAAATTCAATGACATTGTAATACCATATAATGCGATAAGATTATTTTATTTTCTTTTCACTAAGGACATATTATTCTAAAATAAATGTGAAATTCCTGCACGATTTCAGTTACAAATATTTTATTGATAACACCAAAGTTCATTTTGTTCATTGTTCCTTTCTTAAATATCAATGGAAAAAAAGTGTAATGTCAAAATCATAGCATATTATGTTAATATGTATAATGAAATGACAATATAATAATATGTCAAATATAAAATATGACAATAAGATTAAATGTTATAATTACTTATTAGTAGTTCAATAATAAAATTTATTTCACCATAAACATAGGCATAAAGGTATAAAGGTAAAGTTAGCACAAAGTAGTCGGATTACTAGAAATACATAAATCACAAACACTTATTACATTTTAATACTTGCTCATTAGTCAGTACATGAACCATACAGCAATGGTTCATGTACTAACATCAATAATTTATTATTTTTAAATAATCGACAAAGTTATAAAACAAGGTTTCTTGAAGCCAAGATTTTAGCTTACTTATGTCACATCGCGCTGTCTGTCGTAATTTAAAATGATAGATCTAGATTTTATTGGTACGATTCGCTTAGGCGCAAATCAATGCACGGAGCCTCGCGGTCGCTTCCACAAAACAATGATGTTTTTATTGTAACAATTATATCAAACAGACTCAGAAAAAAACTCTAAATCGACAATGTAATTAAATAACCATTTCTCATCTAACATATTTATGTTGAAACATATATTTAAAAGACAGTCATAGGGACAAAAGTGACAAGTTAAAACCTTGGAATGACTGTGTCAATAATTGTGCAATACGGCACAGCATGTCGGTGACGCGAACCCATAAGTTTTGTCTGAACGAAAAATGACTCAACGTGGCTAAAGAGATTTTCACTTCAAAAATCATCGCAATACCTTTTACACTTTTGCCAGTCATGTGTAGAGGTTATCTTTAGCTCTACATATGACTGGCAGAATTGTGGCCACGAAAAAGTTATAAATTTTAATGAACACAAAATAATTAATTGTCGTACTTAACAATTCCCAAAAACGCAGATAGACGCAAAGATCACAAAGTGGTAAGATTGACAAATACTATTCTTACTAAGCAAAAGAATAAGCAGTTGCCATAACTTTGTAATAAGTAGGAGTTCTAACTATTCAATTTGAAACTGTTTACTAACTATTCAACTGCAGTTGGACAAATGTACCCTTGACACAGATCCTGGATCCTGTTAGTCGCCGACCGACATTCTCCCCCACTGTTGATCGTTCTGTCAGGATTGACTACCTTTTTGTAACTTTAGTACAAGCTTTGCTTAGTTTGGGGTTAAAAAGCGCTGAGTGAAATTTCCGTCGTTCTAGTCATAAACTCGTGTCAAATTTAACATACATATTTGTTAGTCAAATAAGGGTATATATGCTTTAATAAACTTACTTACATATTTATGGGAGACTAAGTAAAAGGAGATGAACGTGAAAAAGAATCAGATGCTTCATACGTTTGCTTAAAGGTCAAGGTAGAGTACGTTGACCTTTAGAACAGATGCTTGTTGTAGTAAAAATACCTTGTAGCGTTTTTTTATCGTAGGAGCACACAGTGCCTTCTGGCTCCAAACTAAGCAAAGCTTGTACTATGAAAGTCAGAAAAGTGATGGAATACTTAAATAGTTTTTTTTTGTAAATACATATCTACTTATAATAAATACAGAACACCCAGACACAGAACAAACATTTGTTTTATGCAACAAAATGTTTTACATCGATTTTGTATAATATTTTTAAAGCAATAAAAACATTATTCCTTACGATAGCTTTATGAGGAAGTCTTGAATGTACTTTAATTTGTTCTCATCAAATCTAGCAAAATGTTTGTCGTGTGTGAGAATCGAACCCACGCCCTTCAGCTCTTGAAGCAGGCATATTACCAGTGAACCAACAGGGCTGTTTATAAGTACAATGATCCCTTTTAGCTTAGTATACCCTGTACAGTAACGTATTATAGAATATATCATAAGGCCTTATATTCCAATGATTAGAGCACGTTACTGTAATCGATCACTGGTATATGGCTTTATTAAATAGAGTCTCATTTAGCGGAGCAAAAATATTGCGGTCACGCAAGATCGTGAATAAGTATGAAACTTCGATTTTTGACGTTCATTTCGCATTACCTAATTCTTTCTTTACATAGTCCTAAAATGTAAAAAAGACGATTAGTTGTAACATACGCATAATATTACAATGGAATCTTTTACTAGGGGTCGAAAAACTATTTTTCAGTGTAATCTTTAATTCAAATTTCTACCGAATCATTCTACATTGCGTTTCTACTTTTACAAAATACTTAAACATACGTACCTACAATGATCAATATTACTTCATGAAATCTATTTTATTTATTCCATAACACACAAAACAGAATGTATTCATATTAATTACAATACAAATAGATACACATTTTTCAGATCTGTATTATGTTTCAAAACTATGTATGTCTAAAGTGCATTATAATTAATTAGTGAGAATATAAATAATAAATATAGAAAAATAAATAAATATAAATAATAATTTCTTTCTAATATAGGTATATTAGAAAGAAACAAAAGTCACTATTATATATTTGAGAAACAAATATCAATTTATTTGAAAGTTAATTATGTCATTGATTAACAAGGGTAATAATTGTAAATTAAATTTAAAAAAATAATAGATTTTATTTATTAAAAATACATTTTAGTCGATTAAAACGCAAACTAATATAACCTCTTTTTTATAATGTAGTTAGATGGAACTCGTCAAATAATTCGACGAGACAATCACTTGTGACATTTGATGTCATAACCTTCAAACGATTAAATCAATCATTCAGACTACAAAATACAAAAACACCGATGTATCCCTACGGAAGCTCCGTATCTTCAAAATTAAACATATATGATGAATATAGTGACGTTTATCGTGATGAAATTCTTCGTCTACGCAGGTCTATTTAAAACTAATACGATGTATTGGAAGATTCACTATATAGCTTTCGCCACCCTTACCTGGGGTTGTGATCATGTTCTGTGCTATTTTATGGACGCAACGGTAAGCTTGGATAAACATTAATTATGAGACAGACTTAGGCTTATAAGTTTAGTCCTAGTTTTCGAATCTATTCGATTCATACACTGCAAGATTTTGCCAGTGTGTTTTACAAACAACTTTTGTCACTCAAGTATAGTGTAGCTTTTTATAGGTGAACGAATGAAAATATCATTAGCTACGGAGAGATCCTATATTGAGATTAAAAAACAACAAAGTTTTACACCTATCAGTTATAGTGTAAAATGTTATTAGAACTTTACGACAGTGATGCAAAATTTGTATTTTGGATACTTTTATTTACATTTTTTTAAATATAAACGCTAGGTGTTTTACCACAGCTCAGTTGGTGTTAAGTGACAGTATGTTCGAAGATGGTAAACATACCTAGCATGGAATGGAACTGGCTCTCATGTGAGACAGTCAGAAATACTGATAGGTGCTTGGCGACTTTGAAGACGGTATAGTTTATAAAGGATCAACGTATTTTGTTTCTCTGTGGATATTGGTGAGGTATCACGAGTAATACTTGTAAAGTGAACTATACCGCACGCGTTAGACATCTTTGTATCATCTTATGTACTTTACTTTTGATACCTTCAATTAACGTTACGACCAAAATTAATAGTGTAGAATTGTAGACAAATAAATATTAATCAAATGTAAACAAATTATTTGTGTACCATATGTAGGTATGTATCAAGTTGATGGCGTATGCGTTTGCTTAACTGAATACTATAGATGTATGCATGTAAATCTTTATCCATACTAATTATAAAAAGAAAAGATTTGATTTTTTTGTGAATGGGCTCCGAAACTACTGGACCGATCTGAATAATTATTTAATCATTACAATGCTACATAATCACTGAGTGACATAGGCTATATTTATATTTTTAAACGAGTTTTGTTTTCCCGTGCAAAGCCGGGACGGGCAGCTTGTATGTACATGAAATGAAAAAAATAATAATATTATACTGAAAACTTTATTCATGTATGTTCTTGCATATTGAATTTTGAGGTGGATTTCCCTACAGACGGAAGAGTTTAAGCTTAAATTGAAGCTCTGGGGTCCCACCATGCCGCGTCGAAAACATGATTCGGATCGACCTCCCTGCGTCGAGGTTGATGACCCCCTTTGCTCCCCTGTGCAGTACCGATCTTTATATATTATTAACTAGTTGCTGTTGTAGTTCGTTAAGCCATGTCTACACAAGAAGACAAATGTCGTGGAACATTCATAAACAATTTTTTTGTTTAATGTTTGACAGGCTATATTTTGACCACAGCTTACCTGTGGTCGAATATAGTAAACACACCTAGAATAATACTGGCTTCTAAGCAAGAGGCTGTCGGAACACATCGTTGGGTGCTTGGCGGTAGATTTTCAAGGGTAGCAGCTAGCCAGTCGAGTACTAGTAAGTATCCTGCCACCATGCTATGGTTTCCTTACGTTGTTTTCCTTCACAGGAAGCTCAAGCTCATTGTTAGGGTACGAACCCACGTCCTTCGGCGTGTGTAGCGAACTATCATCGCTACATAAATATATAGCGATGATAGCTCAGTGGTTAGCGCGGTAGGTTCGCATGCCGAAGGGCATGGGTTCAAACCCCAACAATGAGCTTGAGCTGCCGGTGAAGGAAAACATCGTGAGGAAACCATAGCATGGTGGTAGGGTACTTTCTAGTACTCGGCTGGCTAGCTACCACCCTCTAGTTGAAAATCTGCCACCAAGCATCTAACGGTGTGTTCCGGCAGCCTCACTTGAGAGCCAGTTCCATTCCAGGCTAGGTGTGCTTTACCATCTTCGACCACACCTTCACTTAACATCAGGTGAGCTGTGGTCAAACAACTAGCCTGTCAACCATAAAAAAAAATAATAATATATATTCTAAGGTTACTAATTACTGTCACTAGGGAATCCCGCCGCGAATCATTTAGAGACATCAGCATCACCTCATCCTTATATTTTGTATATAGTGGATAAATTAGATACATTACCATTACATACTTTAATTATTGCTATTCGCGAATAAATAACTATGTATGTTATTTCATTAAGGTTATCATATAAGTCACAGAATAATTGAACATATAATGCGGACAGTACATTAGCTATTGTCGTAATCATGAATTAGTTTTATTATCTAGTGGAGTTACGTAATACGTGTATTATTATGAATACTTTAAATTATGAATGTCAATGTTTCAAGACGATTGTTTTCTTATTACGTTTATGTGTAAATGGAATTGCGATCGTTGTATACAATTTGTACATAATTGTCAATTCTTACCCACTGTTAGTGATAAATCTACAATATGTAACAAATGAATCTCTATAAATTGAATACACTCGTGCATTTCCATTTTACATAACTATGTATAACATAATCGTAACTATAATCTTTTTTCATTTTTGCAACACCAAAACGTGACCGTATACCTCTCCGATTCTCCCCACCAGCCCCTTTCTATTACCGGACGGCTAGCCAAACAAGGCCTAAGTGCCATCCATACATGGTGGTCATTCTCCACGTACGCACTAAGCGCTTCGATTCCACATTCTTCATACGCACAGCGAGGATGTGGAACTCTCTGCCGGCGTCTGTTTTTCCCGCGAAGCACAATTTGGGTGTCTTCAAATCTAGAGTAAACAGGTTTTGTTCTAGGTAGGCGTGCTTCATCTTAGACTGCATCCTGCTTAACATCAGACAGGATGTGGTAAAACACGATACTATTTTCTTATAAAAAAAAAATACGAATCAGCCTTGTTTTTTGGAAATAGTCCCACCGCTGGACGCGGGTCTTCTGTTTATAAGAAGGGTGGGCCATAGTCCACCACGCTGACCAAGTGTGGATTGGCAGATTTCAAATATCTACGAGAACTATTTTAAAAAATTCTTGGACATGTAGGTTTCCTCACGATATTTTCCTTCATCTTTTAAAGTCATCAGTAATACGTTAATAGCTTAGAAAATACAGTGCGTATCGTGGGATTCGAATCCAAGACCTGAGTGGAATCACCCGGGTGACTAAACTACTACTGACTTTAGAAGACTTGTGTGATCTTGACAATGTTAGATATCCGTTAAAAGGCAATAAACAAACGATGACCTATGCAACTAATCTTAAAAGTCATGTTTGGTGGAATATTACCTGCAAATAAAAACTAAAACGGACGTGGCATTTAATAAACAGTTATCTATGATATATCATTTTCAAGGTTTTTACGTTTGATTTATGGAAACATATTTTTTGGTTTCTTCCATTGTACATGTATAAACGTAATTAACTTCCTATAGGTCGCAGCTATAAATTTTACTAGCAGCCCCTAATCTAGGAAAGCTTATACAACTTCAAGTTCGCCCTCTTTTACATTTAGGACGTTATCACAATCTTTAAGTGATCTATATTCCATTGTGTTTCAAGATTCGGAACTAATTAGTGTAACAATTGAAGCTGCCACCTATAAACAAAACTTATTCTTTTACGCCAAGTGAAAAATTTGGCACACACAAAATTTCCACTAACAGCAGGATTATGTTTCACTTGACAATGTTCTATAAATTATTATATAAACACAAGTGCCGATTGAGCGTGTCGAGTCAATTGCCCTCGGGTCCCTTCTTTGACCCTTGCAATCGAATTATTTGTCACGCAAGTTCATGACAAACAGTGCAATATTGCATCGTTACCATGTTCGTGAATTTTAACATGTTTAAAGATATTAACAGATTGCATTTACTTTGTGTAACGTAACCATTGTCAAAATCAGCTATAACGATGCTTGTGTTTTATGTTTTAAAACGTGTATGGAAATGTGTATTTCTATTGCAGTATCTGGACATTGGTGAGGATATGAATGTACCTGATGACTTCACCCAAAGCGAACTTCAGACTGGCAAGTGGTGGCGGCATCTACTTGCGGGTGGCATTGCTGGCGCAGTCAGCAGAACCTGCACAGCGCCACTGGACAGGCTCAAAGTGTTTCTACAGGTAAATAAAGAACAAATATTTATTCTACATAATTCACGCAGACAAGTATAAAGGATAGTTCATAAAAACCGGGCTGGTTCGGAAATATTTATAATACTAGCAGCTCTCCCCGGCTTCGCACGGGAAAACAAAACTCGATTAACAATATAAATATAGCCCATGTCACTCAGTGATAATGTACCATTCTAATGATGGAAGAATTATTCAGATCGTTCTAGTAGTTTTGGAGGATATTCAATCCTCTTTATAATTAGTGTACCTAGATTATAAACTGCCCCATTACTTGACGCAGGCCTCTTCTTATTAAAAAAAATTAAAAATAAATTGTTTTTGTTATTGGTAATTTGTTATGTTTGTTTTGTTTGACCGACAAGGGCTCACCGGAAGACCAGCGCTGGTCATACCACTCAGTATGACCAGTATTATTTGTTTTTGTGTGTACATAACACAGGTGATACTGAATAAAAATATTGTTCTTTTTTTTTTAAGCTGGGCTGACCAAACTTCACAAACCACCTTATCCTCTTATATAAACTTATCGGCGCACTTAGACTGATACGATATATATATGTGATAATAATAATATTAATAAAGTATACGTTTAAACCTATATTAATAAATATAATAAATAAATATAATAATTTACATATTTTATAAAACCGTTACATACAAAGATTAGGACGGTCTGACACAGGTAATGCTTACCAGAAGGTCCCAGCCTGGGGCCAGCCTTGTGTTGAGCGGAACCTTGGCAACAGGAACGTTTTCATTTTTAAAACACTAAAGAGACATGAAACAGACCAATAAACTTGTATAAAAAAGGGTAATTTTAACATTAGAGCTGAAATACAAACGAGGTACATGAAATTATTTAACTAGCTTCCGCAACAGTATGTCATGTATTTTGTTTTTACTTGGTAGTAAACTTCCTGAGCAGGAGGTTGTCCATGCAGATACCAGGTATTCTGCCGCCAAGCAGTAGTGTGTAAACATACAAACAAGCTAGCAAAATTTCAGGGTTGTTGAGACTAAACATCGAAAGTGTCAAAGTTATGAGCGCCAAAACAGAGATGCCCTTGACTTTGTTTGGCTACTCGTAAGTTCTGTCTATTGCTGCAACGGTCATGGGCATGCGTTATCTCTTATCATCAGGAAAGCGTATTTTTATTCCTATTACTTTTACGTTAAAAAAAAGTACATAATGGGTATCGTTAAATCCAAAGTAAACAGGTTCCGTCCTAGTAGGCGTGCTTCATTCCAGACTGCATGAACATTAGGTAGGATATATCCAAACAAAACAAGTAGTTTGCGTTATTCCTAGGATTTTAGTGACTAATGTTCATTTAATTGTTAATAAATAGCAAAATGTGTCGTAGTAAAAAGACTACAAAGACCTTGTTTATGACATCATCCGTCAATATCCTGCTGGAAATAACACATGAAATTATGCTCCAGGTCCAAGTAATGCTGCGGGGAACATACACTACATTTACTGTTATCGTCAGACAAGGAAACATAAGAAATAAATGTATTTACTTTGAAAAATAGGTAGTAAAAAAATGTCTATTTAAAAAAAATTAAATCGCAGACTTCGAATTCTTTATATAATCAATCAAATAGAAATTTTTTAGAACGATAATATTTAGCATTTCTGGGACTATATCAGCAGAACGCAAGGTCGACCTTGCGAATTTTATCAGACAATCCTTCATTCACAATCGCACTATCAACATTTACATAACCAACTACCGTTTTCCGCTTCCAGGTTAATCCAACCAGAGAAAACATGCTCAAGTGTCTAGCGAGGATGGTCAACGAGGGCGGCTTCACCGGCCTCTGGCGGGGTAATGGAATAAACGTCATCAAAATAGCGCCAGAATCAGCGTTAAAATTCGCCGCTTACGAACAAGTGAAAAAACTAATAAAAGGCGAAAAACGCAACTTTCCGCTAGAGATCCACGAGCGGTTCATCGCGGGCGCAACCGCCGGCGGCATCAGTCAAACTGTGATCTACCCACTAGAGGTGTTAAAGACAAGATTAGCGTTAAGGAAAACTGGACAGTATGACGGCATAGTGGACGCAGCGAAAAAAATATACGCACGCGAGGGACTGCGGTGTTTCTATAAGGGTTACATTCCGAATATACTGGGGATAGTGCCGTATGCGGGGATTGACTTGGCGGTGTACGAGACGCTGAAGAAGAAATACATTAGTAAATACGAGGCGAACGGACAGCCAGGGCTTCTCTTGCTGCTGGCGTGCGGCTCTGTGTCGTGCACGTTGGGCCAGGTCTGCTCCTACCCGCTCGCGCTCATCCGCACCAGGTTGCAAGCGCAAGGTATACTGTCTATATTATTCTATGCTAACTACCTCACCAACGTTATCCAGAATCATAAAAAAAGCCTGCATGAATCCAACATATGAGCTAAACATTTAAATTTCATGACATTTCATAACATTCCTAATTTTAAACAAATCCAATTAACCAGGTTAATTGGATTTGTTTAAAATTAGGAATGAAGACACACAAACGTTTGCATTGATTTTAATAAAATAATACTGAGACGTCGTAATTTAAGGGTGTATCAGTTATTGCGCAGAAGTTGAATGCTGTTTGTTAATTTATATACAGAGATAACTCTTTATCGTTCACACCAAAACTACTTAACAGAAATAATAAAAACAAATAGTTTTAAGATGTAGTACATCAATTATCAACGGTATTATTGGTTAGAGCGATCTCTACCAGGCAACCTTGAGCGGCTTAATGCCAATTTATTAGTTAGTATGGCGCAGTTAATTGCGCAGAAGTTTAATGCTGTTTTTTAATTTACATAGTGTTTTGTAAAATTCTAAAGAGAAGCGCCACCACCACCACCACCTTGTGGTGTGCTTAGCCGAGAGGAGATTTTCGTATGGCCATTAGAAACAGTTTTTTTAAACTCTCAGACAAAAATCAGCTACGTTATTTGACAACTGTCAACGTACTTTATTTACAAATGTATGTTGCTAACAGTAATAAATATTTTAGTTGGTATTATTAACAAGTTGGTATTTAATATTTTTTCGATTAAATTCTTTCATTAGCTGAAACATTCATTAGAACACCAATACGTGATAAATATCAATAAAACAACTTAACTATTTTAATGTGTCATCGACACATTTATAATTTCCGTGTTTGCGTAAGTACCACTTCACTTATCAGATGCGGAATTTTCCCCTGTAATTTTGTCTTTATTCTGCTCGATAACACACTTATGCCAGTAACATGAATGAGTCATTATAATGATTACTCAAGCCTTCTTATAAAAGAGATTTTCTAATGAGTTCTGGCCAATTTTTTAACTTAAAATTTTCGACCCGCCGCTGTTCCCTCGGTTGTTCCAAAAACTCGAACCAAGCTGTTTGAGTCCACCTTCTTCATACGTACCGCTAGATTTTTGAATCTGCTGCCCGAGTGGGTGTTCCCCAATGAATACAGTCTGGGTACCTTTAAGTCGCGAGTGAATCGGTTTCTTTTAGGCAAGCGTGCTCCATCGTAGACCGCATCTTTGCTTAACATCAGGCGGGATGGCGGTCAAAGGCAAACCTATCTATTATAAAATTTAAAAAAAACCGGTAATTCGTTAAATGAGTCAGATTTTTTTTATAGGATGCATATCGACCTACATTTTAGTACTACGCGTATCTTTGTCTACACATTCTTAAAAAGGTTTATTGTTACTATACTGTTCTATATAGTGGATGTACCTACTACAGAATAGTATGTAGTAAGAATACTTGATAAAAGCATGATTTAATAGAATAATTGAAACCGTTTGATAAACTGTTGAGATATAGGGGCTTAAAGTTTATGGTGGTGTGATCGAGAGAGATGCTTTGCTTTCGCAAATTGTGTGTTGTAACTACAGTGCGCTTCGTCTAGCATTAAATTAAAATGTTCATATCTTTCTCATTTATGAACTGATTTTGATTTTGTTTTAGTTGATCCATTGTTGATCAGCTTTTGTTAAAGTGCAATAAAAATATAATCAGATATTCGCTCTATTTGCGAGCTATACTCGTATTGGTAGCGTTATGATATCAGCAAAAAAAATGTAGATAAATTCTATTCTATTCGCCAGAGAACTAAAGTCATTGACATAGCTCAGCGTATTAGCAAGCTGAAGTGGCAATGGGCTGGACATATCTGTCGCAGAACCGATAACCGCTGGGGTAGACGTGTAGTGGGGTGTGTGTAGTGGAGACCGCGTATTGGCAAGCGTAGCGTAGGACGCCCTGAGACTCGATGGAGTGACGATATACGTAGGACAGCTGGCGGTGGATGGAAGCGAAAAGCCGAAGATCGGGCTGAGTGGCGTGTCTTGGGAGAGGCCTATGTCCAGCAGTGGACTAGTATAGGCTGATGATGATGATGATGATGAAATTCTATCAGTTAAATAACTGGTTCCCATAGAATAATAAGCTTCGCTTAGTCTGAGGTTAAATGGCGCAGTGTGAAATGTCTTACGATATTTATTTTTTCATATTTTGTTCAACAACGTTTATAAATTGTATTTTTTTGCCAAAACCTGTTTTTTTGCCAATTATATTATGTAACTAGCTACGCCCCGTGGTGTTACCCACTACATACACACTTCAAGCCCAAGCATGCGCGCCTAAGTAGATAAATCCAAGATTTTATATAGGAACCAGTTTATGCAAATATCGTGAAAAATTATTCTACTTACCTATGTTATTAGATAAAGATATTATGCGACAGACGCGCAGTCGGTCACATGAAGAAGAAACAAAAATCGCTCATAAGCGACATCTATTAATTTGACGCTTTACTACTGCAATGTATCGCCAAAATAACTCGAAACACGCACAGATAGTGACGCCATCTAGTATGATACTAAAAGAAATAGCGTGATTTACCGTATTACTGTTTTTTTTATGTAAAAAGTAATGAGACGAACGAGACGTTCTCCTGATGGTAAGAGATAACGCCTGTCCATGACCATCGCAGCGATAAACAGAACTTTAAGTAACATAACAAAGACCAGGGCATCACTGCTTTGGCGCTCATTACTTTGAGACTTTTAGTTGAGTTAGCCTCAACAGCCCAGTAATTTCGCTAGCTGCAGTACCCTTCAAACCGGAACACAGTAATGCTTACACACTACTACTTAGCGGCAGAATAATTGGTACTGCGGTGGTACCTACCTAGACGACCTCCTGCTAAGGAGATCTACCACCAAGTGAACCAAGTGTGTTTACCGTAAGAGATAATTTATTACTAGTATAAAATGTTCGTAATGTATTTTTCCAGAGAAAGCAGCGAAAGGTGCTGAAGGCACGATGAGCGGTGTGTTTCGTGAAATAGTGCAGCGTGAAGGCATCACGGGACTTTACCGCGGCATCACACCTAACTTCATCAAGGTATTACTTTACAGTCTAGTGTTTACAGCCTTGCACGCACGTACAAAACTTCCGGAAAAATGTTCTTTAATTAATTTTGTTTATTTAATTAATTGAAAACGGCTAAAAGCCAGTTACATTAAATTAATAGTCAAAACCATTTCCATTAAATTAATTAACAATTGTACAAGAAAAATAAAATTATGGTCAATATAGAAATAATAATAAATTAAATTCGTCGTTTAATATTTTTAACAATTTAAATCTTCTTGAGTCCTTTAAACAGATGGGCATTTACCACCAAATAGACAATTTTTTTTATTTTTATGTGAAAAATAATAAGACGAACGAGACGCTCTCGTGATGGTAAGAGATAACGTCTGCCCATTTTGGCGCTAATATCTGGCACTGAACCTACCTAAACGACCTCCTGCTAAGGAGATTTACCACCAAGTTTTCTAAACATATTTACATTGTTTAGGTCACGTGGCATTGTGTGTATAATGTTCTGTGTGGTTGAAAGTAGGTTTTTGTTGTCAGGTAATCCCCGCCGTGTCGATCTCGTACGTGGTGTACGAATACGCGTCGCGGTCGCTCGGCGTGAACATGACGTGACGCGAGCGTGGCCACGCGCGCCTCGCTCGATACGCCCAACGCGCGCGCTCCCGCGGCCCGCGCCTACTCCACTCCACACATTCTAATTTAAGCATTATTAGCAAATTACGCATTTGATTTGATTATTTAATTTTTGTAAATAGCTCTCGCACGCGTTAAGAATTATTTATTGTCAGTTTTATAATTTACAATTGGATGTTTAAGCTTTATTCGTATATCTGTGTTGTTACATTGTGTACTTGACGGCATTTGTTGCATTTGTTTAAATTCTCGACCTGATGTTGTGTTGTCCGGAGCTGCAATACGCACCCGATGGAACGCTCGGTATGCATCTGTGATTATGAATAAATTATGACATTTTTTTATTTAATTTCGTTCTTTTTATTTTATTTTTTAGTTTTTTAGGTGCACAGCTTTATGTGAAAATATTTATAACTTGAGGTAGGTCCTAAGCAGTTTAAACAACCCTACTTTTACCTGTTATTATTTTACCTTATACCTGTAGATCTTCATTTTTTTTTGCCAAGTCTTGTGGTGAATCTGTTTTTCCGGTCTTTTTTTCTACGCGTACATAGAACTCTTGATTCTTATTGGGTAGCACATATTTAACCTATCTACGCAATGCTATGCAGGTATATCCTAATGGAATTTAATATTAATTAATTCGGGGAAATTTCGCCATGCAAAAAATTTCAAAGTGAAATTTGCATGTTTAAAGCTGATTATGGTACGTTATTCTAAATGCGTATTTTTTTCACTATTCAGCATATTTTTTAAATAAATAAAAAAAATGAAATTTCCAACAATGTTTTCTGTAGTATTTCAAGGCAAGGTGTGAAACACTAATCCTGGGAAAAGGAAAATCTAGCCTTATGACTGCCCCTCCTAAAATGGGAAAGTGGATATTAGAAAACATAAAACCCCAAAAGCGTCTTGACGGCAAATAAAATTATTTCTTTCGGATAGTTAGAAACCAGTTTTGAATGGCATGACGTGCCATGAAACTGATAAGCAGTTTCATGGCACGTCATGCGAACTTTACTGATCTGCCGCAATGTGCCACATTGAAATTGAAATGCGAATTGACCTTATAAGTAGCCTACATTTCGAAGCACTACTTACCTCGAGTCCAGTCGATGTTTCTTACGCGTGCTAGCTTTCTTTTGTTGCCTGTTTTTCTATGAGCAACTTTATTAATCACTGTTTTCCATATTGGTTGTGCCAAAATTGCCCTGTGAAGTGAATTTGTACATTGGTTGTCTATTATAAAAAAATCTACTAATCTATATCTTGATATAGAAATGCTAGATAATATAAATTATATTTAAAATTTTGATCCCAAGGATATATGTTTGTAGCTTGGTGTATCTATTTATATTATTATTCCAGTTATTTATATTATATCATGAATATTTTATTAGGAAACGTTAAATATTTGAAGAGCTGTAATCGAAAATTGTGTTGTCTAGTTTTTGAACGCGACTTAGATTTCTGGCGGTGAGCACGAACTGGAAGTTTGTCGTTCCTATTGTTTTAACTGGAAAGAGTCGAAGTGATAAAGTTCTCATGTGTAAACTATGTCTCGCTTGAAAGTTGTGATGTCGATCCGCTGGGACTCGCAAGTATTCAGTACAAACTGCTCTGTGGTTTGTATTTGGTAAGTAAAATGTTACCACCAAAGTGTAAAATGTTAACACCAAAGTGTAAAATGCTAACACCAAAATGTAAAATGTTAACACCAAATTGATAAGTAAAGTACAAACAACTTATTGCGGGGTTGCGGGGTTATAAATGAAGGAATACGTTAGTAAAAACCATGAAAAATTTATTAAAATAGGGAATGCAGTGAGCGTCACTTAGATGTTAATGGAAACTGCTCTTTCTATTTTTTTCGTTTAGGTCCTTATAACGTAATTCTTCAAAATTTACGTGCTAACCCTTCAGATACATGTGTACCTTTTAGTATTATATGCATCTTTATGCTATTGTTTTTAAAGACATCAGGGCGGAGGCGGTGTCAATACAATTGATATCAAGTCGCAGTATCGCCCCACCGTCGCTCCTATCTCATATGCCCTCGGATAAGGAAAATACAGTTTGAAGATTCAACAGTATCAAGCTAAAATTAATAGTGACCTCTAATAAAAATTGTATGCTTGTATTGAACCGGGCTATTGGAATACAAATTTGCAGTGTCACAAAGTACCAACTTGCGTAATTTGTTGCCAAGATACGTAAAGTATATAAATGATCTTGTAGCTGTGTAGGTAATGTCAACAAAACAAAAAAAAACATCTAGTACCTGTCCTGTCCACTTGAACATAAAAGTTGGCGCCACTGTACGCGAGCCAATTTTTAAGCACTAAGCAGTTTTCTCTTAATAAAAAAATGTTTCAAATGTTATTATATTAATATTATAATAGATAGCCTTTTTAAATAAGATTTAATGCCTTCATGTGTGTTTATTCGATATTTAGAGAATGTGTAGTTAAAGTATTTAATGATTCTCATTATTGATAGCTAGTTTTCAAATTCTGATGTTGTAATGTTAGTGGGTATCTAGGAGGGCATCACTTGTTAAAGTCGCTTAAAGTTAATCAAAACTTAAAATGCGCTGTCATCATCTAGCTGGCGTGAATAGTCACGCGTTATAACCAGACAGACTTCAAGCTGATTAACTTTATGCAACATTTACAAGTAAAGTATTGACTGAAAGCAATTAGTGGCGCCATAGATATGGCTTGCGAGATTAACAAGCAGCGATCGGTGGCGCCACTTCACTTAGTAAACAGACATGGTTCGGTAAAAAAAACACCAAAGTTTGATATACCATACCCTGTAGGTATATTAAATAACAATTTTCGCATAAAATTGCTTCAGCATTCTTTTCTTATTTGATATTAGGTTTAGGTAAGGATGTTATTGACAGTATAATTCTACATATTCAGATTTTAAAAGTATAGTTGTGACCAACCTACAAAGTGTGTTACGAATTCAAAATACTTATTCCTTCTAATTGAAATCTGTTAAAAATTGAAAAAATCTATTTCACGCGTAGCTCACACACCTGGTATCCCCTGAATGATTTTTTATTGCTGTTTTTTATAAGTTAATTGATTAAATAATAAAAAGAAGTGTCTTAATTGTTATAATATTAGTTAATTTATTTAATGTCATTAGAATAAAATAATTTCATTGTAGGTACCTACTGTTAAGTTAAATTTCATGTTTGTGTAATTTGGTAGGTACTAAATTTTTACACAAGTAATATGTTAAATGCATAAATTGAATGATTTTAGATTTGAATAATTTATAAGCTTTAATTTAATATTCATATCCTTTTGAAATCGCAAAATCCTTTGTAAGAAAATAGTTGTTAAATAAACACGATACCTACTAAACATTAAATTTTATTTGTGATTTCGAGTTTTTAGTTTATTTATTCATCATATTTGCCAAACTATATGCACGAGTCTGGGCAAGTGATAAAATGTAGTACAGTAGGCACGTATTAGGTACAAATGGCTAGGCGCAAAATGTCTGGTTTTATTTCAAAAACATCTTAAAGTTCATAGTAAAGTACTACATGAACTGGAATTGACTGTGGCGTTATATGAATAAGATATATTTCACTTGATTCTAACAAGACATGAGTTACGAAACACTTAAAAAAAAACTTGATAATGGCAGAAAACAAAAAGTGCTATGTCAAAAATAAAGAAAGAATGCAAAAATATACTCAGTATAAAACCGGTTCAAATGGACACCTATTGGAAAGCCAAGTCCAAAGTCCTAATTATTGTAATTCTCCTTTTCCTTCTTCATACCTACTAAGGGCTATAGATACTACATAGATAATTCATAATAAATGCGTCACCATAGGTACCATGTGGATAATGCTACAGTATGTCTTGTATTGATACAATTTTGTGTTGTATTAAAATTCGCATGCTATGAAACGTGATATTAGTATTGACAATCACGATTGATTTTCATTTTGTGAAATAGGCCTCATAATAATTATTTTTTTAAATGACAGAAGTTTCGTAATTAAGTTATCTTGATAATTTTGCGAAAAGATTAGATAGATAGATTGCGTGCTATGCCATAATTCTCAGGACGACAAATAAAATATTTTTTAAACTGACAACACTTTATGTTCTTGTCAAAAATGTCAAACTCAAAATACTCAAATGAAATGTGTCATATTTCTGACTTTTCTGATTGATATTGACTTCATCTTTCTTTCTTAAAACATACTATTCAATGCTGCACGTGCACGTGTGCAGTGGACGCAGACGACTTGCCCTGTTATCCTGCAATTGTATTTTAGGTAAATAATACTATAATTGCTTCTGCTCCGCCGTAATAAATACTTACACGTTGGGATTGGTTATTGTCTTAAAGCAAAATAAGTATGGTGTGGCATGGAAAATTTTATGTATGGTCATTTTGATAGTTTGAAGATGCCGTCAGACGCGAAAAAGCGGGCAGCCCAGAAGAAGAAAGATCAGGCTAGCAACAGGAACAAAAAACCCATTGCCAAGGTCAACAACGCGGATGAAAATGGTACCTCGAATGGCAGAGAGGAACGCGAACTTACTGCCGAAGGTAACTAACACTAAACTTTTTACCGATTGCTACAATTATTAGATTGTTTTATTTAATCAGTATTTTATTTCACGTGCAGATAACACTTTAATTTTTTATAAGATTCCTGATAAGTACCTAGGTATGAATCGGCGCGGCATCTTGTATGTCGGATATTTTCTTAAATTTTTGATGTCGCCTAACCATTAAGGAAACACTATGATATAAAGTATTATAGAATATCCCCCAATAACAATATATTTAAGTAATTGATTGTTGATACAGTAGATAAAGTACAGTAGTAAAATTTTGAATTTATTTTTGCCCCTCATTCTAAATTCCCACATGAAAAATAGTGTGAAGCAGGGCCTAGGTCAGATTTTTAGTGTGAATGCCCAATCTGACTAAACATGTTTAACAAGTTTAATAATGACAATTAGTTAAGTTTCACAATGATGTTCATTAAACACTCATTTATGTAACCTAAAACACCTAATGCTCATCATACCAGGCAAATAATTTTATTATAAATGGTTTCATATCATTTTGTTTAGAAATGATGATGATGATGAAATAAATCTGTCTCTTTTGTAAATCATTACTGAGTCATACTTTTACTTTTTTGTACTGTTCCAATTTCTTTTCACTACCAAAACAACCACAAAACATTTGTGTTCAGTGAACCGTGCAAAGAGATTGTAGTTTCTAAAATATAGTTATAGTTATGTAAACTGCTTGTATTAGTTTATTTTTGCTACAGCGAACATTTTACTGCTTTGAAGGGTTTACCCAAAGCATAGTTCAAAAATATCTTAAAGGGAAATCTAAATATTTGGATTCCTGTTTGTGGATAAAACTAGAATAGTATCCTTGATTGTTTAAACTATAATATTTCAGAGGCTCTCTGCCTGAAGCTTGAAGCTGAAGCAAAGATCAATGCAGAGGCGCGGTCATGCACGGGTACGCTGGCTGTTCATCCACGCTCCAGAGATATCAAGATAGCAAATTTCTCTATTACATTCTATGGCAGTGAACTGCTGCAAGACACCCTGCTTGAGCTGAACTGCGGACGAAGATATGGCCTTGTAGGACTCAATGGTTGTGGTATGTTACCTTTTGCATTATTGTTTGATTTGCTGTGCTCTGAGAGTATGTCACATTTTTTGAATAAAAAATATGCAAACACACTGTTTCTGTGATGCCAGTCTTTAAAGTTAACAAGTTAACTAATCAACAGCATTTACTATCCACATCATTGTTCATTTCAATAAGTAGTAGGTACTTATACAAAATTTGTTATTCAATAAAATCTCAGAAAAACAAGCTTTCACAGCTAAGAGTAGACCTAGCTAGTGCAAATTTTCACTATCAAAAACCCCTGTATTGCGAATTTCATCAAAATTTGTTAGGGTTGTTATCAAGATCTCAACTTATATACATCATTATGAATACACAAATATTGCTCATTCTATTGTATTAGATTAAAAAGAGATCATTTTTTAAACTTCTCTTTTATGCAAAAGTAATGAGATACATGAAATTTCCTTGATAGTTGCTATGGTGCTGTTACTTTGAGATTTCCATTCATGGATAAAATTTCATTTGTAATGGTACAGTGCTGCCATATTATTTTTTATCTTAGCAATGACCTTGATTTGTTTTGGTGGCACTTTGTCTAGTTTATAAAACTTTTTGGTTAGGGCTTTGATTCCCGGCTGGGCAATGTTTGTATGACAACTTTAAATGTATGCTTTGTGCCGACAAGAGTTGAAAGATGCCATAGCCATCTGTCTTGAACTTTAACATCAGATGACATGATGGACAAAAGCATACATAACACTTAATTTAAAAAAAATGGAAGATATTGCAAAAGACACTAGATAAATGTGAAGTCGCATGATCTGAGTATACTCGTAAATACACATTTTAAAATTATGCAAATTAGCATATTTGAGATTGCAAATATAGACACCCTTTGATTATCATAGTATACTCGCGAATGTTTATGTCATGATTACCCATGTACAATGTAGACAATAAAGATGCGAATGATTGTTTAAATGCATTTGTAAATTTGAGATTGTCCTTGCCTTGCAATCTTGTGCTATAGAAGTCTATGTAATGTTACTCCATGTAAACCATAATTAGCAAACATTGTGTATTTTGAGCTTTCTAGATAATACTATTCCATTAGGTTGAATAATTACAATTGGTGTATTCAGATTTCTTGCTACAAGCAGACCTAGTACTTGCTACCTATCTACCTACTGGTTTTCCGTGCTATTATCTTAGTCATTGTCTTTTCATTACAAATATTTTAAAAGACAATAAAGGCCTTATTCACTAGCTTATTAATAAGACTTAGTGAAAAGTTAACTCCTTTGAATAAGTACATATATATATGTATGTATACAAGCTGAGTAACCACAACCTTGAATTGATATTGTGGAGTACATACTACATGTTTGACAGCACAATTGATGTTAACTGATGGTGTAGTCGAAGATGGTAAACCACAAACCTGGAATGTGAACTGGCTCTTAAGCGAGGTTGCCAAAACACACAGTTAGGTGCTTGATGGCAGATTTTCAAGTTGAGGGTTAGCAGAGTACTATGCCATAGTTTCCTCGCAAAGTTTTTCTTTGCTGGCAGCTCAAGCTCATTGTAGGGATTTAAACTCGCGCCTTCCGACGTGGGATCCGATCACACTAACCACTGAACTATTTTATCACTACAAAATGATATGCATGTTAATGTGATCCACAAAGGAATTCAATTTCTGTTGTTACTATTTCATTGTTTATTGAGTCTCGCTGCATATGTAATCTTTATGTTATAAATGCTATACATATGAAAGCTATCTGTATTTCTATGAGTTTCTCACAACTACAATTACTATTAATTTTCACATATACATAAGTCAAAATTTAAAAAATTCAGTCAATTTGGTTTCTATTTTTGCTCAGGAAAAACGCTTACGTATGACTGTGATGAACATTTTTTGTTCTATGTCTGGGTGATAATGTATAAATGTGTACAAGAAAAAAAGTAAAGTATTCTATTAGTTGTCTCTAGTAGGATCCCTTACTACAAGAGTTGTTTAGTTAATTGCCAATATCATAATATTTATTTCAAATTTCTTACATGATGGTATCATTGTTTGGTTGCCGAGTCAGTCGCATTGCAGGGATGGAAACTCATACGGTCTTGTGACCCAGGTGTAGGTTTAAGGAGCCTCTCTAAATATGGTCTACTCTGCATATTCCAGCAATACATAAATTTATAGATATGTTATAGAACAATGTTGCTGGACTTTGCCTTCACTTCTACTGCATATAAATTGACAATCAAACTATTTATGGCCAATTTATTTGTTAGGTTACCATATAGTGTTCTAGATTTATTATGTGAAATTTAGAGATGCAGTAAATTCTACAAGTACTCTGCATTTGAGTTTTCTTCTGAAAAATAATGCCTGGCCGGGATGACGAAAGAGGAAAGAGCCAAGTTAGAAGTTATAGTACCTATTTTCACATAGTAATGTGAGAAATGCTGGTATCAACATCTCAAGTTGCAAAGAGAAATGAGAAACGTTTTAATAACTAGTACAGAATACTCTCGTGGAATCGTTCAATTATTTATTATTATTTGTTGGTTATGAATAAAAATTTCTAGCCAAAGTTTTAGAAAAATACATCTTGGGTATTGTTAATTCCTACTGTGGTAAAATATTTGGCTAAACCCTAAAGTATACCATTTGAACCTGTCTGGAAAATAATCACAGTCTGTGACGTCAGACCACGTTTTTGCAATAAGGTGTTATTTCTAGCCAGTGTTGTATCCAAGTCTTGTGTAGTAGGTACAGCTCACCAATACTTGAAATGCTAAACTTTATTTATTAGAGTTTTTAATATAGTAAAGATTTATTGACTAATAAACAACTTATGTAGCATAATCAAGCTTGTTAATAAAGAACTGAAAGTGAATACGTACCTATTTGCTTGGGAGACATACTCGTATTTCGTTTTGATCTATATTTAGAAACATGCGATGAATTGTCAATAATCAAGCTACGCGTCCACTTAGCAGACTACATAGCAACGGTGCAATTAACCTATACATTTTGTATATGACTGCTGAGACCCAGGTGGCCATTAGACTTAGTATAAGCAGCGTCAGCGAAGATAAAATTGAAACTTGTATTTGCAAAATGATTGGCGATTGGGACATTTTACGTTAGTTAGATCTATATTTTTTTAATGTAAAAGTTAGGAGACGAAAGATGCGCTCTCCTGATGGTGAGAGACAACGCATGCCCATGACCATTGTATCAATGCATAGAACTTTGAGTTGCAAAACAATGTCCGGGACATTGCTGCTTTGGCGCTCATTACTTTGAGACTTTCGATGGTTAGTCTCAACAGCCCACTGTTTCCGCCAGCTGTAGTATCCTTTAAACCGGAACATAGTGATGTTTACACACTACTGCTTGGTGACAGAATATCTGGTACTAGATGACTTCCTGCTAAGGAAATTACCAACAAGTAGATATAGTTGCTGTCATGCAAGAACACTTTAACGTATTCTATAACAATGGCTATGAGGCGAGTGAATTCCGAAGTGGTGGTCAAACGCAAGCTATTTTCGAATGGAGAGGTTATTTAAATAAATCACTGATGTTAACTCACACTCTATTATGTTTGTAAATCTAGATTATGTTTGTAAATAATCTCGCTGCGTACGAAGAAAGTAATATATTTAGAAGCAAGGATTCTTAGAAGTTAGGTGCACTAGAATTTGTAAACATCATATCACATGCTGTTATATCCCCTTTGCTGTGAGGTGTTATTACAGACAAATGTGCCGTCTATTGATTTGCTACTACGATGTGGGTAACGTAAAGTCAACCAAAATACGCACAGAAAGTGACACATAAATAAATAAATAAATATTGGAGGATATTTAACACAGTGCCATGCACCACCAAACTAAGCAAAGCTTGTACTATGGGAACCAGACAGCTGACAGAATATTTAAATACTTTTTTTCGTAAATACCTACATACTTATAAGACACAGTACAGTACACCCAGACACAGAACAAACATCGATCTTAGTCACACAAATGTTAGTCCTGAGTGGAAATCGATCCCACGCCCTTCAGCTCTCGAAGCAGACATACTACCAACGAACCAACAGCTGTCACTAATAGCACTAGAAAATTTGCTCGATACCTTAAAAATTGTCTGTTTTACCGTGGTACCGTTTTTTATATTTATTATTATTATTTATTTATATGAGATAATGTACAAGTATTATATTATCTGTTACAGGCAAGTCGTCGCTGTTGGCGGCACTGGGGCGGCGCGAGGTGCCCATACCGGAGCACATTGACATATTTCACTTGACTCGCGAAATGCCCGCCTCTGACAAGTCGGCGCTCCAGTGCGTCATGGAGGTTGATGAAGAACGAGTCAAGCTCGAGAAGCTTGCCGAGGAGCTGGCACATTGCGAGGACGATGGTAAGATACCTCTATAAATACTCACTAACGAGACACTCTCATTACACTTGTGGCAGTACTCTTGCCTATGACTCTTGGGTACCTAGCGGTACTCAGAACTTTGAGTAACAGATATCCAAGCCTCGCCGCGTTAACGATTAAATTTGAGACATGTGTTGGTGAGTCTCGCTGTGTGCAGTACTTACTCTTTAAACATAGTTATTACTGCATGGTTACGAACATGAGATTACGTTTAACATCATCACTTCAGCCGTAGGACGTCCACTGCTGGACATAGGCCTCCCCCATTGACTTGTACGTCTATTGCAAAATGATCGAAACGTCAAGGTAAACAATTATAGTATTAAAACTAAATAACTATTGTACTATAACTGTAGAATTTTGTACGCTATTAATTCTCGATTAGAAACCCTGTTTAGTTTGGTAAAGTACAAACAAAATGGTGAAGTCTAAAAGAAATTCACGATTGAAAAATACCAAGTAAATTTATGAGCTACTTAAAGGTAAAGCTAGACGAATCAGATTAGAATTTTAATAACACAGGCGATGTTTGTAAAACTTGAAAATCCGTATTGCTTTCTCGCTTTAGCTTCATTTGAATTACGTAAGTATATTCATAGAAGTGATGTGCGATTGAGATTGAGGAACTCTCACAGTCTAGTAGCGGCCGGCGCGCGTTGTAGTGCGCTCGTCTGTCGGCACCGCGACTGTGGCGGCCATGTCGGGAACGCTAACCTAAAGATGTAAGGTACTCCTTACATCCTTTTGGTTTTTAATGTAACATTACTTGTGTCATCGTACTTCGCTCTTTTTTTTTGGTTACATATAGGCTTGCGTTTGACCGCCAACTAGCCTGATGTTAAGCGATGATGCGGTCTACGGTGGAGCACGCTCGCCTAGAAGAAACCGATTAACTCGCGACTTGAAGGCATCCAGATTGTATCTATCAGTGAAAGTAAACCGCCCTTCGTGGCCATCTTCATTGTTGTTGGAACGAAAATACATATACTAGATGTTGTTATTGATAAGGTTTTATGATGGTATTTTTTATTGGTTCTATGTTTGTAACTTTACGTGTATTCATATCTACGTTTTTATAAAATCGTTGATTAATTTTGACGGTCTGGTATGTTGATTTATTACGCTATGTATTTGTTTTAAAGATTCAAGCGTTGGTTGTTATTTCCAGATGCACAAGAGCAGCTGATGGATGTGTATGACCGATTGGACGAATTGAGCGCCGACACGGCGGAGGCGCGCGCTGCTAACATCCTCCACGGTCTCGGCTTCACCAAGCAAATGCAACAGCAAGCCACCAAGGACTTCTCAGGAGGTAAGCTACTTTATCTATGGTGTTCTTATCCGAGTGTATGGAATTATTTGATAGCCCTGTTGGTTCATTGGTAGTTTAGTTTCATTGTCTGCTTGGAGAGCTGAAGGGCGTGGTTTCGATTTTCACTCAGAACTAACATTTGTGAGACTAGACTTCTGTCTGGGTGTATTGTATGTATTTACAAAAAAAAAAAAGTATTTAAGTATTCTGTCAGGTGTCTGGTTCCCATAGTACAAGCTTTGCTTAGTTTGGGGCTAGATGGCACTGTGTGTGTCCTTCAATATTTCTTTATAACAAATTGAAAATTGAAAGAGAAAAAGTGGAGCAAGTAAAAGAGTTTGTGTTTATGGATTCATAGTTTACGAGAGATGGTCAGTATGGCTGTGACATTGATTGTAGTGTTTTAGCTGGAAATCAAGAAAATACTAATACACATCTTGAATCTTGAAAAAAAATACCATATAATTTTTACATACCTTTATGAGTAGCCAGGAAGTATTTAAAAAGGAACAAACGTCTGTATATGAGTGTTGGTTCCCAACTTTTATATTTTTTTAAGGTGACGAGCTAGATTGTGACCACAGCTTACGTATTTTAATTACTTTACAATCGAAGATGGTAAGCACATCTAGATTGTAAAGGAACTGGCTCTCAAGTGAGGCTACAGGTGCACCAAAGAAAACTTGAGGTGGTAGCTACCCATCCGGGTACTAAATAGTAGCTGACAACCATGCTGTGGTTTACTTACAATATTTTCCTTCAACAGTAAGTAGCTCAAGCTCATTGTTTGGATGATTCGACCGCTTAGTTATCATTGCTACAAATTACCATATAGTAATTTATTGTTGATAATAAATGCACTGATCGTGCCACGCCCTGGGCTTTGTTTTACTACACAAAATTCTGTGTATCGCTGCAATGATCATGGACAGACGTAATCTCTTACCATCAGGGGAGCGTCTTGCTCGTCTTATTACTTTTAATTAAAAAAGTACTAAATGCGTTTATTATATAGTTAATTGTTCGTGCAGGTTGGCGTATGCGTATCGCATTGGCTCGAGCACTTTACGTGAAGCCGCATCTGCTTCTTCTAGACGAACCCACTAATCACCTTGATCTCGACGCGTGCGTCTGGCTCGAAGAGGAGCTAAAACAGTATGTATATTTTGTATAGGAACTGCCCCTCGATCACGAACGACTTGCGAAAAAGTATTCGTATCGACATCGACAAAAATTTGTATGAGATTTGTACAGCTTTGTATGCTATCGACGACTCGATACCTTTACGATGCGAATTCGATCAATTTTTGTAATCGAGGCTCTGCTTATGTTATAGGGATCACATTCCCGAGGCTTCTCAAATTACTTAGCTAAAGATTTTTCGAGCTCCTCTTCATTTATTGTAAATATGTTAATCTGTATTTGATTTAGTCAGATTGATTTAAAAAAGAACACAATATTTACTTAATTTATTTTTATTTGAGTAGTGTTTAAGACAGAACATCGCTGATATTGAACATGAACCTTTTCAAATTATTTTAACCCAGTTCTCTAGCAACTTTACACACTTTTACTTGGTGGTAGACCTCCTTCGCAGGGTCATCTAGACAGATACCACCGCAGTACCAGATATTCTGCCGCTAAGCAGTAGTGTGCAAACATTGCTGTGTTCCGGGTTGAAGGGTAATGCAGCTAACGAAATTACAGGACTGTTGAGACTAACCATCTAATGTCAAGTAATGATCACCAAATCAGCGATGTCTTGAACTTCGTTTTACTACATAAAGTTCTGTGTATAGCTGTAATGACCATGAACAGGCGTAATCGGAGAGCGTCTCGTTCATCTCACTTTACGTTTACATAAAAAGAAACAGTTTTATATGATATGCGGGCCGCCCCTCCCCCCTCTCCTCGCCTCTAGTAAGATCGACTGGACTATTCGTTCAATAGTGATGGTAAACTGATGCTAATGTATATTTCAGCTACAAGCGCATCCTGGTGCTCATCTCTCACTCGCAAGATTTCCTGAACGGCGTGTGTACTAATATCGTGCATATGAGTAAGCGACGGTTGAAGTACTACACGGGAAACTACGAGGCTTTCGTGCGCACGCGCATGGAACTGCTCGAGAATCAGATGAAACAGTACAACTGGGAGCAAGACCAGATCGCTCACATGAAGGTATGCCACATATATTCCGTTTATGTCTTAAATTATAGAGTTGTCAGATTGTGTACTTCAATTATTTTTTATTCCCTCGTGTCGTACGGATTTTATTACTCTGGGTTAATACGGCTGATGTTAAAAGTATCTTTATTTTACAGAAGCAGCATGCTTTTATTTTTACATCAGGATATAGAGAAATTCTATGAAAAGTTTTTGCATAGATTCGCATCTTGTCTTGAGGTCGCCAGTTGTTACACCTACTAATTAATTTTATTTCTTCTGTATTGTTTTTTTAGTGTGTACAATAAAGAGTTAATCAATCAATCAATCATCTTGACATTGCAGAGTTGCGAATCTTATTGAAATATCTTATTGAATATTATATTGTATTGTAGTAAACATATTAATAGATATAGCAAAACAAGTGATGTGTGTAATTGTAATTACGTGGTTCAAGTCCAAAGTTGTTCTGCCGAATATTTGATTAGCAAAAACTGGCATCTTTTTTTTTGGTAGATGGTGCTGTATGAGATGCCCACATATTTATTCATTTGTAAATTTGTTCATCTAGAATTACATAGCGCGTTTCGGTCACGGCTCAGCCAAGCTGGCGCGCCAGGCGCAGTCCAAGGAGAAGACACTCGCCAAGATGGTTGCCCAAGGGCTTACGGAGAAGGTGGTGGATGACAAGATTCTCAACTTCTACTTCCCTTCGTGCGGGAAAGTGCCACCGCCGGTCATTATGGTTCAGGTGTGTACTATTTACAAAAGAGAAAGTTGTAAAATGTCTATACCCTCATTGTTTCACTTATCTTATCGAAGGATAGCACTGAATCGAAAAATCGCAATACATGTTTACTTATACAGTGAGTAGCTATACCTAGTGTCAGAATTAACAAGTATGACATGCCTCGACTGAACTACTGAGACTATCATGATAGCTTAGAGTTTAGCGCATTCAGTTCGCATGCCCGAGGGCGTGGGGTCAACCCCCAGCTGCCGCTGAAGGTAATCGTCATGAGAAAACCATAGCATGGTGGTAAGGTACTTTCTAGTACTCGGCTAGCTTCTACTTTACTTTTTGGAAATTACTGTTCAGTTGTGGTTAACCAATGTCTCAAAGATGACCTTTGTTTTGCTACTCAAAGCTCTGTGTATCGCTACAAAGATCATTAACGTGCGTTATCTCTTACCATTAGGAGAGCGTATCGTTCGTCTCATTACTTTTAATAAAAAAAAAAAAAATAATGACTAGGGCAAGTGACTCAGCTTCTAATATTTTGTGCCTTTTTGTTTACTATGTGCTTTTGCTTGTCGTTCATAGAATGTATCATTCCGGTACAACGACACGACTCCATGGATATACAAGAACCTGGAGTTCGGTATTGACCTGGACACGCGACTTGCGCTTGTCGGCCCCAACGGTGCCGGCAAGTCCACGTTGCTCAAACTGCTCTACGGAGATGTAAGTATTATATTTTAGTTACAGTCTCATTTGAGACATTCATTTCATTGCTATACACTAGGTTAATTTTTAATGTTCCATATTGATCTGTACAATACATATGTAATCAAAGGTTGGAAATAAATGACCCTTGATTTGTGCAATATGTGATCTAATGTTAAGCATAAATTACACTTGATTTGTATTATGTGTGTTCTAAAGTTAAGCACAAATGACACTTGATCTGTATGTGTGATCTAAAGTTAAGCATAAATGGCACTTAATCTGCATTATGTGTGATCTAAAGTTAAGCCTAAATGACACTTGATCTGTATAATATGTGATCTAAAGTTAAGCATAAATGACACTTGATCTATATAATGTGTGATCTAAAGTTAAGCATAAATGACACTTGATCTATATAATGTGTGATCTAAAGTTAAGCCTAAATGACACTTGATCTGTATAATATGTGATCTAAAGTTAAGCATAAATGACACTTGATCTATATAATGTGTGATCTAAAGTTAAGCATAGATGACACTTGATCTATATAATGTGTGATCTAAAGTTAAGCATAAATGACACTTGATCTGTATAATGTGTGATCTAAAGTTAAGCATAAATGACACTTGATCTGTATAATGTGTGATCTAAAGCTAAGCATAAATGACACTTAATCTGTACAATACGCGATCGAAGGATAGACATGAATGTGGTTTGTTGCAGCTCGTGCCGTCGACGGGCATGATCCGTAAGAACTCGCACTTGCGTATCGGGCGCTACCACCAGCACCTGCACGAGCTGCTGGACCTGGATCTCTCGCCGCTCGACTACATGATGAAAGAGTTCCCTGACGTGCGCGAGCGCGAGGAGATGCGCAAGATTATCGGACGCTACGGGCTCACCGGCCGCCAGCAGGTAACACATGAACTACCAGTCAACACACATCCCTGTTGGTTCATTGTTAGTATGTCTGCTCCAAGAGCGTGGGTTCGATTCCCATCCAGAATAAACATTTTGTGATATAAATAAATGCTTGTTCTGTATTTATTATAACTATTATTACAAAAGAAAGTATTTAAGTTGCTTAGTTTGGGGTCAGATATCGCTGTGTGTAATGTCCTACGATATTTATTTATTTAATCATTTATTTAGTTATTCTTTCATGCTGTAAAGAATAAACAAATGAATTTGGATGAAATCTGAAATGCATAATTATGGCTTGTCTTGGATTATTATTTGTCTCTTTATCGATCTAAAATAGATTTTTATTAAACAGAAAAAGAGAGATTAGAGATTTTATTTTCTAAATAGTTTTTTTTTTTTTTTAGTTTTTTTTTAAATCAAATTATATTTTTATATAGGTACCTGCTCAGTTTGTCTTCTTGTCTTTTATTTTTGCTCAGTTTGCCTCAATCGATAATCCTATATTTATAAATATATACAAATCAAAAAGATAAACCCCGGAGACCTTGGAGTGTAGATTAATTAAAGGAAACACGCATACAATAACGTTCGCGTTTATAATATTTTTGACAATATAAGAAACAAAAAAGGAAAAAATCATTATTTGGTTACAAGAAACGATTTTATGTCAAAAAACCAATAAATAACATTGACCTTCCTTCCATCGCCACGAACTTGGGAGTTTCCCCACCTCGGAACTTGTTGATATATGAAGACGGGTTACACATAATAGTCATTGCATTCTGATAGTAATGCCGCGTGTTTGTCAGGTGTGCCCGATGCGTCAGCTGTCTGACGGGCAGCGCTGCCGCGTGGTGTTTGCGTGGCTCGCCTGGCAGACTCCGCATCTGCTGCTCATGGACGAGCCTACCAACCATCTTGACATGGAAACTATAGACGCGCTCGCGGACGCGGTCAACGACTTCGACGGAGGAATGGTGCTCGTCTCCCACGACTTCAGGCTCATCAACCAGGTGCCGTAATCATGAGTATTGATAACCACATACATGTTTATAAGTGAGCTATAACAGCTACGAATTTGTGCTAACATATGGGGTTTTCACGATTCCAGGTGGCTGAAGAAATCTGGATCTGCGAGAACGGCACAGTCACCAAGTGGCAAGGCGGCATTCTCAAGTACAAAGATCACCTCAAGTCGAAGATCCTGAAAGATAACGCAGACACTGCCGCTAAACTACGCAAGTAGTCTGTATAGCAAACTTAGCACATTGCCACTACGCCTATGCCCTCTACCCCACACCGCCAACAACATAACGGTATTCTAAAATCTCTTAGCAACAAAAGTGGTTAAGTATTTTTTCAAATTGAAATGACTCATTTTTAGTCAATAGATTTACACTTGCGTAATTTGTTGTCGTATGACTTATTTGTCTACACGTCTGCACACAGATTGCGATCCGATATGGAGATGTGATGTGATCTTGGGTTGGTTGTATTTATGGACTCTTTAATAAGCAACACGCGAACGCTTCCTTTCTTAATCTAAAAGCAATCGAATAGATTTCGATTAGATACCTACACTTTTTGTTTTACACACACTATACAAAGTGTAGTCTTTCCTATTTGTTTTGATATAAAGAGGCAGACAGCAGGATCGGATCGGATTGCCAGAAAGCAATCTGCAAGATACGTTAACAAACGAGTCGCTCTAATTGACACGCAATGCGTCTGTTTCAGAACAGGTTTGGTCCCAACCCGGCACTATAGCTAATTTGTTGTCGTATGACTTATTTGTCTACACGTCTGCACACAGATTGCGATCCGATATGGAGATGTGATGTGATCTTGGGTCGGTTGTATTTATGGACACTTTATTAATAAGCAACACGCGAACGCTTCCTTTCTTAATCTAAAAGCAATCGAATAGATTTCGATTAGATACCTACACTTTTTGTTTTACACACACTATACAAAGTGTAGTCTTTCCTATTTGTTTTGATATAAAGAGGCAGACAGCAGGATCGGATCGGATTGCCAGAAAGCAATTTGCAAGATACGTTAACAAACGAGTCGCTCTAATTGACACGCAATGCGGTCTGTTTCAGAACAGGTTTGGTCCCAACCCGGCACTATAGCTATTCTGCTATAAGGCATATTTTTTTTACTTAGCTAAAAAGCTATCTATAATAATAATCTTTACATGTGATTCCATATTATTTTTGTTAATTTCTAATTTTTGTGATATGTAATAAGAACTTTTTGACATAATATAATATTAATGGTGTTACCATATTCAAAAATAAACATTGACTTGATGTAGTTGAAATTTGGCTTTTATTTTTGTACCCTGGAAATTATTACTTAATTACTATTGTTAAGCGACTATGAGGAGTTTTGTTGGATTAGGGACCAAATCTATGTGGCTCGTAATCATTAGCAATTACCAATATTCTATGTGGCAACAAACAGTTTGGGTCGTACGTATAAACGTGGGGCGGTCCTGTTTTAGTAAGTTGTATATTTTTTTATGATATCATAAACTTAACTTTTCGTATTGAGCTTTTTAGTACAGTTGCATGTTTATTTGTGGAATACAATTTTTTTTAATGTTTTAAGTGAACAGAGCCTCGTTTTTGTAGGAAAAGTGGAGCTAGTAATTGTTGAATACTTCATGTTTCTCCTGCTAGTCTTAACTATAAGTCCCGAATAAATTGCAAAATTCTATATTTTCAGCAAGTTTGGAATCAAAAACGTTTAAAAAATATCACTTAAACAAAAAATAAAAATTAAAATATTGAAGATAATCTGGTTGTGAATATAAAAAAACTTTCATTCGTTTCAATCGATCGTATAGTATTCTTGCAATATTTCCCGCATATATGAAATAAACGGAAACTAGAGTAATCGCGCTTCAAAATTTTCGGTAGGATAAAGCATCAATTTTAACTTACAGTAATAATCTACTAATCAGCTATTCCTGCTCCTGTAGCAACCCTTCAGCTTCTTCATAAAAATTCGAAGTTCAATTATTATTTTTTACATTCTTAAGCAGGACCTCCCCTTAAGTTAAACAATGTTTATAACGCTTTGTCAACATATCTACGGTTAGTTTAAGCTTTGATTAACGTTTGCTGTTTACAAGTAAGGCTCTGAATAACTATCTTGTTAGCATTAACTACCTATTTTGATTATGGTCTAAAATTCGTGAGCCTGAAATATTCGAACAAATGCTAACTGTATCGTTTAATTTGTACTATCCGCAATCGTATTAGTGTGTGTCTACACACATAACTTATGTTTCACCGTTGCTAATTTGTAGATTTTTGTTATAACTGATGCATTAAGGCTTGCAAGAAAATGCGGTGTTGGAAGAGTTGGCAACGGTATCGACGGTTAAATATCTTTTGTATCGGTTTCTTGGTTCCATGAGCTGCCTATAGAAGCGTACTCATAGAATGAATTTAACGTAATTGAGTAGTGTGACGCATTTATGGTAGGAATTCGAATGGGACAAAACTTTACACGTAGGGGCTTGCTTAGAAACGTTATGCATAAAATGCTCTAACTGCTCGCCGAGGTCAAATGTCACGCGTAGAAATGAGACGGGGCTACTTCTATGCAAAGATTAACGTTGATGTTTTTTTTTAATGTAAATGTAATGACACGAGTGAGATGCTTTCCCAATAGATGACGCATGCCCATGACCATTATAGCGATACGCAAAACTGTTACTGTTATTTTAATTACCAAACAAACAAAATCTTCACGTTGTAAAACATGGATTAAGTTTTTTAATACAATCATATGACCAAGAGATTATTTACTTTTTGTATTTTTCTATATACTTTTTGGAAAATAATAAAAATGCAAACTAAATGTAAATTTCCTAGGTACCAGTAGTATTTGTCGTAAATATAGATTATACATTTTGAATTTAAAAAATTTACACTAGCTACTTGACACTCGCGCCTAAGGCCACCAGGTTTGATTACCCCTTGTGACAATAGTCCGGTTGCAGGTCAATTGGATTAAGATGGTGCTTTATTGTTTGACAATTTATCCCTAGGTTCCGTACCAATAAATGCCGTCACAGTTAGTGATATCCTATTTATAAATGCACCGTTATGTATTATGAATGTATGTTATTTAAAATACTACATGTATTATTCTACAGGCTGCAAACGAATGCCCTCTAACGATATTATCGATCATTATTTTGAAGTATTTTCTAGATATAGTAAACCTCGTTAATGTAACAGTATTTATAAGGATTTAATCAAACTTTTTTAAAAGCCAATTATGATTTTTGATTTAACTGCACTATCACCAATTTTATGACTACAATACAAATAAAGTATTCAGGTATCAAATTTTAGTTCTAGTTTAATTTAACGTTCACATAGGAAAATGTATAATATCGAAGCGCTGATGTCCCAGTTTCGCAAATTTTGACGATCCCCTATGACATAAAGTAATGCAAAAAAACTCTTTGTTACAAGAACGTTTGATAAATAGTTCTATTTGTGAAACTTTTATTGCACTGGATTGGAAACAATTGAAGTTAACATATCAACAGTCAAGGGCATAATTATTACGCTGCGGTGTGACATGGCTCCATATATTACTGATATAGTGCGCTTTGACCTTCATCGTATTTTTATCTTTTGTTTCTATATATTACCATCTTTACAACTTTAAAATAGATACCACAGATGAAAAAAGTACCGATTTCTTCTTGCATTGAAAGTTCTCGTTCTAATAATTTCGCTTATCGTAGGCAGGGTTGTCCAAACCAGATATGAACTAGGGCCGTTGAAGGGCCTCGGATCAAATCATCATGATCAGCCCACTTTTGTCCACTGCTCGACATAGGCCTCTTCTAATGCATGTCTCCTTGCTCGATCTTCAGATTTTTTCTTACGGTCAATGCCTACTGACTTATGTTGTCACTTCGCTGAGTCGGGGAATCCTACGCTACGTTTGCCGAAATAGATAATTCCTTTAAATTTTGTCGACGATATCCCTAATACTATTATTGGACGAGCATCGGCTGTCGGACCAATCACGTGAAGCGCTGGCGGGGCTGACGGATTCCATCTGTCAAACACAAAATACTTAGTGCTAAAATTGCGTAAATAATAGCACTAGAAAACTTATTGCAATAAAATAATATAAATTGTGCCAAATACATTTTGTAAAGCGAAAATCTTTATTTGCTGTAGACACGTGGCGGGCGGTGGAAATGAAAACCGTAGACAGTGTTTTGGATAGCCCTGATCTAAGGCAATATTTACACAGGCAAATACTTTCTAACAATCGGTCCCAGTTCTTTGCCTCATCATTTATATAATCCAGGGAGTATCTGTACTTATTTTCTAATCGGAAACTGATATGATATTTTTGATAAAAATAAAAATGCTGTTACACATAACGTTAATTAAACTTGATAATGTACTTGTTAGTATTATATAAGACGGTGATTTCATTATGACAATCGTTCATTGCCTTGCAAGATTCGACTGAAATGTGTCTCATTTTTTTTACACATAAAATGATTAGTTAAATATGTATGCATTAATCACTAATCACCATTTCCACATTAACATTTAATTATACGGTCTAGTGATTTAGATGTAGATGTCTTTCTTCAGCGCTTTTATAGCGTTTATCTATTGACAATCTCAAGTATGTATAACTTGGCATATAATTTTCGCTGCGTTGTGTTATTATTCTAAAACTCCCGTTTTTCGAATGTTTATGTTATCATAAAGTACCGAATTATACGCACAGTGACAAAGTAATATAATGCGTTGAGCGCATGTTTTTTGTGTCGTTTTCAAATTTCCATAATATCTTGTACTAGACTAGATCGTGACTTAATTTATGTCATAACTGTAACTATTGCGTACTCACGAGAATGTGAAATACTTGACACTAAATAAATAAAATAACAAATAAATCTAAAGTCACAAACTAGATCGAAATATTTAAGATACTACGTTATTTTTTAAATGAACCAGTAGAGTCGATGTTAATATTCTCAATCGTCATCCTCAGTCTATGCAGTTTGTTACCAATTCCTAAAAAGTGATATTACTGAAATTAAGAAATTGATGTTTTGTAAAGTCTTTGTTCTATCGTATAAATTATGATCACACGTACTCGACAGTGGCCGAGACGGTGCGATGTTGCGTTAATGTATGTATTTTCTATTATTTATATCTTATAACATTGTCACATTGGTATTTAGATAATTCAACTTGTTTATTCAATTTAGATATATGTTTTGACTATAACTAGGTTTCTTTATAGAACTTACACTGACTATAGGCTTGATCTGAGGCAAAATAAATCAATGACTACTTATAATATGATTTTTTTTTCAAGGCTATGTTGTTGATATATACAGGGTTATAAACTCGGGTTGGAGTAAAAGGAAGCCATTTTACTCTCTATTATGATGACTGAACTTTTGCTATCGGTAAAACTTTTAAGTTGCAAAAATAAAACTGCGGCGTCATACGTTTGGTCAAGGGTCAACGAACTTTTTAACAGTCGTAGTAAAAGTTGTTCATAATTATGAATTCAGTAACCTCCTTTCGGCTTAGTACACACCAAGCTTGTAACCCTGTTTATTCTTTCATGTGATTTGGGAATGAAATACCTGATGGGTCCTAAGATAGAGATATGCCGATACTCTCAACTTGAAAACACCCAGATTATATCCAACGAGGAACACCCACTCAGGCAGCGCATTTCACTGTCTAGCAGTCCGCACAATGAACGTGGAATCAAACACTTAACTTCTCAACTATTCCCGTTTATAGGGACATTTTAGATTAGTTTACTTTATGGGTTCCTCTGTAGTATAAAAACTAGATTAGGTTTTGTTTGTGGTTTAGGTTAGGTTAGTGTTTTATAATGTGTCCCGAGATTGAACGATGTATGACGTGTTCCCACACATGGTCACAATGACGGGCAGGGCATAAGATCATCGAGATGGTGGAAGAGAAAGGCTAGCGCTGTTGGGGCTGAGACTAGTGCGGAAGCGATCTCGTGGTCCTAACTACAAGCGTGGAAAAGGAACACCCCCGGGTTTTTGTGGGTAGGCCGCCATTCTGGCGGAGATTCCTACATAATCACCAAGCTCCACCCGGGGATCGTGGTAACCATCAAGAACAAGTTTATTACCTTTATTTAAATAATTACAGTTTGATGGCATTTTTAGTAGCATATTTTTTTGTGACAACTACATGTGATAGATACTGCTACTTTTAGACAGTACAATATATTATTTTTTTATGTAGTAAAATAATTGCCTCTTCGATGGCAAAGCCAAAGTTGCTGCTAAGGAATTGGGAAACCTGTTAAAGGTAAGACGGTACTTTACACCAGGATAGCTCTTCATCAAGCGCAAGTTCGGACATGTAGAGCCATCATTCTTCACACGGTTCTGCCAACTGATGTGTGGAACTCGTTATCCAGTAAGTACAACCCAGATTTGTTAAGAAAAGTGTGTTCCACCTTTGGCCTCATTGTCACTTTCCATCAGGTGATGCTATGGTCAAATGCAGTATGTTGTAATAACAATTGAATTGCAATTTTTTTTTCTATGCAAATATTACACCTTTCTGACTCACTGCTACTTTTAGTACCTCATCGATTGTAATCTTTTAGTCTACACTTACGACTGCATTACCTACAACTCTATAAAGCTAAATTACCAGTGACTGACTGACTCACTTAGAGAAATAGAATTCTATGTATAAGACTGGAAACTTCAACCTAAATTATCTAATTTCGCCACTATTACGTATTTATAGCGATAAAACCATAGCGTGGTGGCAGGGTCCTTTTTAGTATTCCGCTGGCTAGCTACTACCCTCAAGTTGAAAACCTGCCGCTGAGCATTTAACGGTGTGTTCCGGTAGCCTCACATGAGAGCCAGTTCCATTCCAGGCAAGGTTTGTTTACAATCTTCGACCGCACCGCCACTTAACATCAGGTGGTCAAAAAGCCTGTCATAAAATAAATAAGGAAATGTAAATCTACATGTACTACGATCAGTTATGATTCGGATCTCGAAGTTGCAGTATGAAAACTCGAGCATAAAAAAAAAGGAGAAAATAAAATGTACATTCAGAACAAACTCGTCATTATATAGATAAATAAATATCGTAGGGCATTACACACAGCGCCATCAGATCCCAAACTAAGCAACGCTTATACTATGGGAGTCAGATAACTGATAGCATAGTTAAATACTTTTTTTTGTTGTAAATACATACTTATAATACATACAGTACACCCAGTATATGCAGGTACCCTAGAATAATTTAGTGGGTTCCCTATTTATATATGAATAGAATAGAAGATTCATATAGTACCTACCGACGACCGATGGGTTTCACATAGACAAATATGTTCCTTGTTATAAACCTCGACAATCACAAAAACGATCTCTTAAATGCTCCGCTTTCTAAACCTCTTTGTCGTTCTAAATTTAAAACTTAGTTCTTTTCTTTTGTCACGTCAATCGTCTGCCAAATAAGAAGTTTTTCAGTAAAAACAAATTATTCAGTGTGTTTTACGAAATTATTGTAAACTTGCTGGGTCTGTGTTATTCATGTAAGGCCATGAAGAAAACAAGAAGGGAGAAGAATATTTGTAGCAGTTGGGGATTGTTAAAATAATATTCGGTACGTTTCTGCTGTTAAAATCACTTTTTTAATTCTTACAAAGCCCTGTGAACACCGTAGGTATAAATGTTCTGGTAGCGTTTGCAAGATGGCTTTCCTGAAATAATGATATCAATACAATGTCGATTACTCTATCGTTACGAATCTCATTTGCAATAGAATTCAATATATTAATTAACGATCAATACTTACAAACTTCTTAAGTATCCTAAAGTACTCAGTAGTAGGTAGGTAGGTAGGCTACTTATAATAATTATAGACAAAATCCATACACACACATTGGTGTTATTCAGATGGGTCAGAAAGCATACCGCTGCCTATTGGCTGGCCGAATGTTACAAATTAAATAATCGAGTAGTACAGAAAGGGAGCGATTTTTTGAAACTTAAAAATCAGTGCCTGCGCTCAACACGTCTTAGTAGATATCTGGCTGAAGCGCGACGCATCTTTATTTAACGCAAACCGATAAGTTTAACACGTGTATCTGTCTGTTTGTGCCATCGTAGATTCAAAACAAAAACAGTAAAATAGGTTGAGCTGCTAGGGATGTTCAGTTTTTGTGGAAAAGTGACGAGAGTGTTCAAGGCAATGATTCAGGAAAATCTATCTATCGAAGATTATCAGCGCGTTAGATGTTAAATGGATGTGATCATATTCTACAGATCTGATCTTGGTTTTCAGTTCCTAGTGCCGGGGTGTATTATAATTTTTAATTTACATTTGTTACTTAGCTCAACGGTTAGGATTCGTTCATTCATTTTACTACTATCGAAGGTTCAAAAACATTCAACCATTCTGTACTGACATGTTGGACTGAACGTATCATTAAATAGCTAATTCCTTCAAAGGTTAGTTTGTGAACCACTAGATTTTTTTTCAGCGGTAAAAAACTGTAAAAATGTCAAAAGAAGGTAAAGACAAAGATAAGAAGCCACAAGCAAAACCGGCGGGGTCATTTTATAAAGATTTCCTTGCGGGCGGTATATCGGCGGCCGTGTCTAAGACAGCGGTGGCGCCTATCGAGCGCGTGAAGCTTATTCTACAAGTACAACACATCAACAAGCAGATACCAGAGCACATGCGGTATAAAGGTATTATTTATTTATTTTTCTGACTGAACTGCCGCAAACTTTCTGTGATCGAAGACACAGTTAACTAGTAACAGTGACTAATGATAGTTGACTTGTTAAGTATTATGGCATAAGATCTCGAGCAGACGCATCTGGTAACATCGTCCGACATAAGCTGTATGAAATAATTTGTTGCTTTTAAAACATGCAAGTCTTTAAAAGTTGCATGCCTGTTATTACCTCTTGGATTGCAGGCATCGTGGACGCGTTCGTACGAATTCCCAAGGAACAAGGGTTATCATCGCTGTGGCGAGGCAATTTTGCTAACGTGCTGCGGTACTTTCCCACGCAAGCGCTCAACTTCGCCTTCAAGGATGTATACAAGTCTATGTTTTTGGCGGGAGTGGACAAACACAAGCAGTTTTGGCGGCACTTCGCAGGCAACTTGGCGTCGGGCGGCGCCGCGGGCGCTACTTCGCTCTGTTTCGTCTACCCATTAGATTTCGCAAGAACTAGGTACGTTCGACAATTTTAGTCAAAGCGAAGAAATGTTCGAATAGGCAGTTTATTGGCAATAAGTACATAGTAGCCGTTCCACTTTTCACTTACATTATTCAGGCCCATAGTTTGGCGGCCTTACAAAAGTCTACTATTTATAATTATGTTTATGTACCTGTAGAGATGATAGCTCACATGCCGAAGGGTGTAGGTTCTAACCCCAACAAAGAGGTTAAGCTGCTGGTGAAGGGAAACATCGTGAGGAAACTATAGCATGGTGATAGGGTGCTATCTAGTACTCGACTGGCTAGCTACACTAAGTTGAAAATCTGTCGCCCAGCACCTAACAGTGCGTTCCAGCAGTCTCGCTTGAATATATTGTAAACTTTGCCACCTGCATATATTTGTATACCTACATGATTTTAATTTATCACAGTACACTGTTAGGAATTTCTAATAATGCAGAATTGTGTTTTTATAGATTAGCTGTTGACGTGGGCAAGGGTCCAAAAGATAAGGAGTTTAACGGGCTGGTACACTGTATCACAAAGACTCTCAAGAGCGACGGACCTTTAGGCTTGTACCGCGGATTCATCGTTTCTGTACAGGTAAGTTCTTGTTAATTGCACAGGTTGGCCCGATAGCGTATAGCGATGTTAATTTCTCACGCGTGCAACTCTATCGCAATAATTTATTTTAAAAAAAGAATATCAGCTACTTCATATTTTATTTTGTCGAGTGCAAATAAACAAAATGTATAGATTTTTTTTGTACTATTTTATTGATTCCGTGTGCGAACATCTTGTGCTGAGTTGAGCCCTTATTTTGTAACTGCTTGTGTTTGTGTTTGTATTTGTTGCAAAATAAAATCTTTTCCTTTCTTATTTTCTTTCGACTTGGTGTCGCTATGTCTGTTTCCACCCTGGATAAAAGACTAGTTGACTAAATTTGAAAAATTGGTTAATACCTGTATCTTGTTATCAAGTTTACCTTAAAAATGTAATCTTTTTTATAGATACGCCAATTTATTTTATGTATTTTGTGATTTAAAAAACCAGTTAAAATTTGCTGGGAGTACAGCCATGAGTGTCATGTCGTCTGAATTATGTCACAACATGTGAATCTTATCTGTATGGCAGTTGTTTTACGAAAACGTCAACAATAGGAATGACGTTTCGCACGGCGCTACGTCACACTTTGGTGTTCACGATCACATGACTAAATGTTTGATTTTGCCTAATTAATTTTCCAAAAACAATTATATTCTTTATCTTTTATAATGAATGTTATTGTTTTTGTTACCTAAATAGATGTAGTCACATAGATTCTTTATAACCCGAAATATTTAAAAAAAAATATGTTATTGTTTTTTCCTTCGTAGGGAATTATAATATACCGTGCAACGTATTTCGGTTTCTTTGACACGGCGAGGGACATGCTTCCGGATCCGAAGAATACTCCCCTGATCTTTACATGGATGATCGCTCAGGTTTACATTCTGATATTCTAAAAAAAAAAAGTTTTTTCTTAACTGCATCCTTCAGGGTTTCGCTAAGGTGTTAGCTAAGCCTACTGTATTTCTATATTTGTCTCACTTTTAACCCGTATTTCCCGAACTGAATTGTATTTACCTATTAAGTTAGCCGGTCGAAAATGCCACGGAATGTGTATTACTATAGATTACTTGACAAAAAATAATAACAAAATTAGGGAGATACCTAATTGCACATGTAGATAGATAATTCTAAGTGGTATCATTTGTTAGTAGCTCTGCTTAGGCGTGGGTTCAATTCCCATCTAGTACAAACATTTCTGTGATGAATATTTTTTCGTTCAGTCTGTATGTTTTCTGTATGTATGTAGATATTATTAAAAAAGAAGAAAATATATAAGCAAGTCATTCTATCGGTTGTCTCGTACCTACAGTATAAGTTTTTTCCTTTTTTTAAACAATTTATTTCACATTAATAGGACGATCAACAGTTTCGATACAAACTTACACACAAATAAACAGAAACTTAAAGCCGAATAAAGATCATCACGAATTATAACGAAAAAGAAAGTCTTACTTTAGAGTCAGTTTCCATTTTAGACTAGGTGTTCCACCATCTTCGACCACGCCGTCATTTAACATTAGGTGGTTATGGTTTCCTCAAGAAATTTCCTTAAGCGGCAGCTAAAGCTAGAAAAGGCTAGCTAAAGTTGGGGTATAAACAACCCACGCCCATTGGCGTGTGAACCGTCCGCGCTTACCACTGAGTTATCAGCGCTGCAAACGTATACATGGACCTGTTCCTTATTATCTTACTCACCAATGAAGAAGCGGTTTCTTTGTTGGCGTCAAGCGAACGTGTGGTCTTTCGCAGACGGTGACAACGTTGGCCGGCATCACGTCGTACCCGCTGGACACGGTGCGCCGGCGCATGATGATGCAGTCGGGCAAGCCGGTCAACGAGCGGCTCTACAAGAATACAGCTCACTGCTGGGCGGTCACGTTAAAAAACGAAGGGCCCGGTGCCTTCTTCAAGGGTGCCTTTTCAAACGTCCTGAGAGGCACCGGCGCCGCCTTTGTGCTGGTCCTATACGACGAGATCAAAAACCTCATATGACAACGACAGGTATCATTGTGACGTGGAAATGTAAAGTGAAGTTTTGTGGCGACACCGTAGAACATGTTAAGAAATTTAAGAAGACGTTTCTATTTGCTGTTTAGTGTAACGTTTGTAGGTATGTTGGTTTGGTCATTTAAAAGGTTTTTAAATATACGTATTTTAGCCTGTTCTGTGTTTAATAACATGCTTTGAATTGTAGTTTAAAATTGTGCAGCGTTTCTAGCGCTTCGAGGTATAAGTTCCGTCGTTTCTTCTTCATGAATTTGGCGCAATGTTTCAGGTTTAACTTTTATAACGTACTGCCCCCGTGCTCTTAGATAATGCGATTCCTGTTAGGCACCCAGAAAATTGCTACGCGACCATATATCGTATGCTTGCATAATAACGTTCGCAGTCGCTTAGCTTTTTCGTGAGCGTACCAGATATCGCAATATGAAGCTCAGTACAGGGGCTACGCTCGCATGGCACTAATCTGAAAACTTTTCCTAATAAGACTGATTTTCTAAATATAGTTAGTGTGAAGGTTGAAAATAAAACTGCCAAATTGGTATATAACCATTGAACCTTAAAATAATTTTTAAATTTGCTTAAGAAAATGATAAAACACCATTAAAATCAATTGTATTGTATCCTGTGTATGTGTAGTATCAATTGTTTTTTATTTACCCAAACATTCTGTGCTAAATACGCATGATAATTAATCTTGATTACCTATCCAAAATAATAAGGGGGAAAAATCGACTTAAAGTAAAACATCAAATATCTCAAAATAATGATTACTAATTCGGCGATTCGACCCTTTGTTTTTTTTGTTAGTCGAAGTTCTGATAACCGTTACCTACTAGGATAATGGTTATTTTTAGCATCAGTTAAAACATAACCATACCAATCAAAATATAACGATTAACTGATGTTAAAAATTAACCATGATCTTTGCAGCGCTACTCTTTTATTTGAGTTCAATAAAGGCAAGAGCATCGCTGATATTATGCCCATACCAGTATACTCTTCCGAGTATGTTTTCGTTAAATTGATTGACGCGAGATTTCCTTTCTATGAATCTGTTATACAGTCAGACAGTTCTGTTACGCTATATGGTACACTACCCTTGTGATATTGCACTTCTGCCACCACCGCAGTAACTCAACGCTTGTCCCATAACTTTGCATTAGCAGATAAATAGTATAATTTTGAGCATAGTAAAGTAACATAATAACTTTCTCGTATTAATTTATTTCGTATTCTTCAAAAATTCATTATTATTAAAAGCGACTTCGCATCTAGCGTGTTCTTTTTATTCCACGTAATGTACAATATAGGTACATTGTATTTGAACACTGGTGGTTTTATTTGATGTCGCAGAGCAGCGCAACTCCTCTGAGTGTCCAGTGTCGTGGATTGCTGTCGGTCTCAAAGTCTATGGAGCCGACATATTTGGCGTCTGTCCGCTGAGGCTTGCGGTAGATGGGGCACTCGTAAAGGCGCGGGTCCTTGCCCGCCGTCGTGTTGATTGCGAATATGTAAATTACTGGCATTTGTTCGTATAACACTTTCGCTTTAGACTCGATCAACTTTCCCGATTTGCGGTCCAGCGACGCACCTGCCATGATATTAAATTTAATTAGCACAAGTTACTCGTATGTTTAGTTGAACAGTTTTTAGGATTCTGTATTAGAAAGATGTCCAAACCCATTAGTATCGTAACTTAAGCCTATGACGTCTTTTTGTTTATAAGTCTATATTTGTGTCTCACTGACTATGCCATGAGACTATAAACGCATAATTTCATAGAATATGTTAACCGACTTCTGACTGATTTTCTAACAAATAATAGAAAACGAATAAATTTAAAAAATGAGGTAACAATACGTGTTACTAGATATTTTGCTCTATTTTCATAACTGTATTAATTATTAGAAACATAAGACGTATGATTTTTTTATAATTTAATTAGAAGACCGTTGACGTAAGGCTTTTATAGTCTAAATGCTCGACCGCATGCAACTTTTTACGGTACGGTAAAGATTAGAATTATTAGGGTTATAACGGAGCCTCTTTTTCGTCTCTGTTAATGTGGAACATCCGCAAGAAATCACACCGCGTGCTTTTGGGGGTTGTCACGGCGTTTTAACGGAGGTTCGTTTACGTGTGTGATTCAGTCTAATCTAATATAGTTTACATATTGGCAATCAGTATTAAAGCTTTAAACAAAATAATGAACTTTCAAATTAATGTTAGTTAACTAATATTTAACCTTTTACTAAACTTTACCTCCGCCTCCTCTAAAATGAGCTCTGTTAATATCTAGGTACTATGTGGATGCATTCTAGCATCATAAAATATTTTATTGGGGTGTTAAGAACGTTTTACATTGCATAGTCGATACTAAGCAGTTTCATTTTGGAAATATTAGTTATGATCCGTGTCGCAGTGTAAGTGTAACCGCTGTTTAATTTAGTTACCTTCAAGGAAAAGTCCGTATACATAGACTCCCTCTGCGGGCCCTTCGTGTACGTCTTCACGGTTTTGCTTGGTGATTAGGTTTTGGAGCACCACTGAATCTAATGCCCAACCTTTGTGGCTTCGCGTCACTTCCTGAGCCAGATAGAAAAATAATTTAGTTTGAAGCTGTTCAACAAACTTACCAAAATGCAACTGTTTTGGTTGTTAAGACTGTTCAATTTTAGGCAATTAATACTTAGTAAATCTGAAATCTCCCATGCAAACTAGATTTTTTTAACATTGCTGTTGACTCTATTTATGGAATATTGTCCGAAATAATGAATAGTCCCTTATTCTTACATTTCTGCTCTGTAGAAAAAAATAGGATAGATGGAAAATACGTCTTATTTTGGCTTAGTTGTACCTGAATTGATATATGAAAATATCTACGCGTGCATAAGTATAAAAAATCACTTTTTTTGTGTCACTTGTAGACTGCGAGCGTGACTTATAAATTCCGTGAGTAATAAGGTAATACCTAGCGGTAGTACATAAATCATGGAATATACCATTTATCATATATATTTGAAGATGTTAAAAATAACAATTTTAATAGTCTACTACGATCACCAAGGTGATACTATTCTCAGGTGATCAAAATGTAATAGGTAGATGAATAACAGATTCATATTATACAGATATAAGAATGTTTTGATCTTGGGAGTGAATGGTGCTTTTAGCCATCTGATGATGGCTAAAAGCACCATTCACTGTTAAACAAAACTACATTAAAAACAATTGCTGATTCTGTGGCCCATATAACTGTGTCACCAAAAGCAATCACAGGTACTCGCCAAAGACTTTTAATATTATAATCATAGTATGTTGAGAAAGTACCTGTCTCATGGCTGTGAGGAAACCTTGCGGGTTGAAGAAGCCCGTCATCCAGAAGGTGGTGGGGCGGCCAGTACGCAGCCACACGCGGTACTGCTGCTCACGCTCCAGCAGCTCTGTGTACCAGAATCCTAGTGTCGCCGACTCCCACGACACCTAATTTGAAATACGAGATGTTTAGAACGAACTTAGGTAAGATTAGCTCCAGTAGACCATTCTTAACAGTTTTCGTAGAAAACTGAAATGATCAAAAGCTTAAAATTAAAACTAATACCTTTTATTTATAGTAATCAGATATTTTATAAGCACTTATAGGTATTTTTTTATATACACTATTTATACAGTAGTGGGGTCGAACGAGCCGCCGCTGCGCGCTGCTGTTGCTGCTGCACCGTACGATTTAGTAGGGACGTAAACAAAATCCAGAGGGGGCAGTTGACCTTCCCTGCCCTCCCCTGGGTACGCTCATGCCGTCGGGTATCTTGCTTGCGTCCTTAAACATCAGTCTATTTAGTTCTAAAACTGAACGGACGCCGGTTTTTGTTTAGTTTTTTTTTTAAAGTAAAATTTATTCGTGCAAAATGAGTGTCGAACTCATAATGATTATTTACACTAAGTAAAAGGACTGATATCCAATTTTTAATCCCCTATTTTTAAATGGGAATATGTAGTTAAATAAGTAGATACTACCAGAAAACAAGCGAGTTGTTGAAAAACGTCTGAGATGAATCTACACCTACAGGCAGTGTGAAAAACACGAATAAATCCATTCAAATGATGTCAATTCGGATGTATCAGTGCTGGGTCTGAATCCTATGCTCTTATAGTGCAATGAATGCAAACAGATCATAATCATAATCATAATCATTTTATTGGTAATAGGACAATTACAAGTCGGACATATATGTAATAATTAATAACAATTATAGTATAATACCAAAATTTATAAAATTGCAAACGATCTCTACGCGATTCTGTCGCCCTAGTACTTGTGCAACGCACGACATGTTTATAAACTAAACTATTCAAAAATTCAATGCCGGACCGAAGAAACACTCATGAATTTTGCTCGAGGTTCTAGTGGACATAAAAAGGGGACTGACATATCCTATTAAATAAATGTGAAAGTTTGGATGTTTGTTACTCAATCACGAAAAAACGGTTGAACGGATTTACATGAAATTTGGCACGCATCTACATAGTTTATTATCTGGATTAATATATATAATACTTTTTATATCAATTTTAGTTATTTTTTATTAGGTAATTCATTAATTTTGTGTATTTTATTTATTCGTTCATTCATTCATTCAAAGGGTCACCTAGCGTCCTCACCGCCCTGTAATCCTACTAACTACTATATCCTACTAATATCATGTGAAAGTTTGTATGTTTGGAAGTTTCATCTGGTGGTGGGAGGTAGTCGCAGTAAAGTGGAATGCGATACCTAATCACTGGCGTGAAACATTAATAGATGCAGCCGTGCATCTGAATTGCGAGAACGATTCACCATTATATTAGTATTTTACAATATTTCTTATCCCTCATTTGATCCCTCAGATTTTACTAAACGTGCTGTGTTAGCATTCCAAGACGTTACTATTTCTATAGGCGGCGATACTCATAATGGTTTACTTTTCCCACAAGCCACAAGAGAGAGATTGTTGATAGTTTAAAGAGAATATTTATTGAACACAATTTTGACCCAAATCAGTTAAGTTCTAATAAGTAACCAAATCAAAAGTTGAGAAGCAGTCGCTTTTTAAAATGTTCACTTGCCTATCTTGATAATTGCTTCTTCAATAAGCGGTGTAATAAATGGTATTTGAAGTGGTAGTTCCAACACTAACTAACTTTTGGACAGATTTCTTTCAGTTAAAACTTTACAATGAATAGAATAGAAAAATATTGGGAAAACCCGTGGAACACCGCTTGTAATAATATTCTGCAAACGAAAAATGCAATTTTAACTGATTTCCAAATGTATTTATTTATTTATGACTGGATATACGTTGTTTTGATTTATCACGGCCACAGACTCTGAATTTCATAAATATTCCGGTATGGGAGGCATATATAATGACGTAGCCTTGTGAAGTACCAGGACGAGAGAACTGATACATTTTAGTAATAGTTTCTTAGAGACAGAATGTTAGCTATTATTACATATGTTAGTTATTATATTTGTATTGTTAGTTTGTTTTTGTAGCGATGATAGCTCAGTGGTTAGCGCGGTAGGTTCGCATGCCGAAGGGCGTGGGTTCAAACCCCAACAATGAGCTTGAGCTGCCGGTGAAGGAAAACATCGTGAGGAAACCATAGCATGGTGGTAGGGTACTTTCTAGTACTCGGCTGGCTAGCTACCACCCTCAAGTTGAAAATCTGCCGCCAAGCATCTAACGGTGTGTTCCGGCAGCCTCACTTGAGAGCCAGTTCCATTCCAGGCTAGGTGTGCTTTACCATCTTCGACCACACCTTCACTTAACATCAGGTGAGCTGTGGTCAAACAACTAGCCTGTCAACCATAATAAAAAAAAAAAGAAAAAAAACAAGCTTTTTTAGTATTAAGACTTTTCAAGAAATAAGTATCGATTATCATTTATTGGAAAGAATGGGTAAAGAGATAAATTCGTATTTTCATTTAGATGAATACAATACGGAAGCACTGATACTTTTGTTAGTTTGATGCTTGCCACCATTCAAGTAGGTGTGATTTTACTGATCTATAAAAAAACTTGCCTTTAACCACTTTGCAGGAATTCTCGCATCATACATGGCATCTAGGGATTCTCGTAGGCCTTGACTCATTACTATGGTGCCATCTATTGCGAGTTTCAGGTCGCACAGCGTCGAATGGACGGTTTTGATTACCCGTTGAATTCTATCTATTTCTTGCCTAAAAATGTGTTTTATGATTTTATTTACATGGATGTTTTTTTCACAGCTGATATCAAATGATCAAAACAACTACTAAATAATTATGGGTAAATTTGGATGTAGTGTAACAAATGGCAAAACCATTAATATCGCTACAAAATTAGAGTGCTACGAGTACTTATTTTTACCTTAAAAATATATTCATAGGCAAAAAGGCGCCCATCTTTTGCAACGCTTCCTTAACTTCGAAGCTAACGTACTGTTTCGGTAGTTTCTCAAGCATGTCCTCAGCGAGGCGGTACACAATGCTTTCCCTGGTTTCTCCGCCACCACCGCCACCTTCCTTCGGTTGTACGTTCAGAATTGTATCCAAAATATCCTTAGCGCTGTTAATCTGGTAAGTGATGTCGGCATTACCGTGCAATCCAAACACTTCCGGCGTATCGGTCAGCGGTAGCTGGTTTATGTAATCCACGTAGCCTTGCAAGTTCCTTGTCTGAGGAACTTTATATCCTTTGTAAAATTCGAAACCCGGCCTCAGCAGTACATCGCAGAACCACACGTTGGTGAACGTAGTCAACAAACGCTTGTCAAAGTCGTCCGTCACTCGGCCTCCGTATTGGACCTCGCCAAGCATGTAGCAAATGGTCGGCCAAGAGATACCCTTCTTGGGGTCGATTTCGTCTAGATGATTCTGAATAAACTGGACACTAGCAGCATAATCTGCCTGGTTAAACTCGTATGGAATATTCCATCCTAGAGGACCAAACTTCCTTCGCTCTTGCACGATAGTGTGCAAAAATGCAACTGCGTATAAAAGCGGAGGCCATTGTGAAAGTGATGAGTAGTCTAGTGTATCCTGAGTAATATTCTGATAAGTTCTTTTCATGCTGGCTCTTATACCTTGAGGTGGTTCATTGGTAAACTTAATTGCCATTTGAAGTAAGCCTATAGGGAACTCTGTATGCACTTCTGTGGTCAGCCAAAGTCGGAAACTTTCTTGGATGTGCTCAGTCTCTATAAGCGCGTCCATTGCTTCTACACAGAACGGCAGTGACAAGTGGATATTCTGAAGCAACACCCATCCGCCTTCGTTCATAGAGTCCGATATCATTTTACGTGCGACTATCTCCTGACCTTGTCCCATTGATACTGCTTTAAGGACTGCAAAAATGTTCTTTTAGTAAGTATTCAATGTTACCTACGAACTTTACATGCTAAAAGTCAGGATTTGAAATATTGCCATAACAACTGGGTAAATTACAGGATTAATGAAACTTACCATCCAATGTCTCGAAAGTACCGATGTGGGAATGCCATGGTTTTGTTACTTTACTATAAACCGCTGCAAGGGTTAGAAGTTATCCCTTACCATAAGGAGAGATCCTCGTACATCTGTTTACTTTTCGCTAGAACAGAGACTTACCAATCTCCTTAGCTTTGGCCAAATCACAGATTTGCGCAGATGGGTCAGAACCGATGGAGAGGATGCAGATAAGGGGTGTGCGTGGCTCCGATTCATCCCATGTCGCCTCGAGATTTAGAATACAGCCTTCACCATACTCCGGACCCAGGGAATCTACGAATCAATATATCATGATTTAAAAGTAAACTATATTAACACACATATACACTATACACTGTTTCTGAGCAGCAATATTAACAAATCTGCGTTTCTGTTGTTCTAGATTTCAATGAATTTAGAGTAACTACTGTGTAACGAGATCAAATCAATGTCAATTAAATTGATCTCGATATCGAACATTGTACGGAGGATTTACTTGTAAATTAAAAAGTCTAATTCTGTCCGACTTCTCTAAGAGCGGAGAACTCTGTCACGATATTTTTGAACTGTATTTACCAACGATGTATTTCCGTGCTTGTGAAAGTGTACGGTCTGGGCTCCAAGATCTGATGAGAAGCAACTTCCGAAAAACGTCTAAACTGTCGTTGTAACCGCTAGGTATTATTTCTTCTTCCGGCTTTGCTTTCTCGTACCAGACACGCCATTCTTTCTCATTTGACGATATCTGAACAAACCGGAGAATTAATTATTGCAAAAAAATTAAGCATTTTAAAATAAATTATTTGAATAATTTTTACAATACAAAAACATCGTCTTACCCTAGTAAGAACATCGGAAAACGTCTTTAACTTGCTGATTTCAACCAAATTCAACCAAGTTATATCCAAGATCCATCTAAAAGGTTTTGGTGTGACGGCATTTAAATCAAGTGATGCTCCCCCTTTTATAAATGCCATGAATTCATCATGTGACATTAGACCCTTCTGATAGTCAATTTTCATTGCCAACATAAGAGTAAACAATGCTTTATGCCTTTCGTATAAACTGCGCAGCGTGAAAGCCCACACTTCGTGTGTCAAATATTTTAAAATTAAATTTATTCTTTCCTCTGTAATATTGCTTTTAGTAGACTTAGTTATAGAATTGTCAAATATATTTAAGAATTGTTTTAATGAATTCTGATACATTAAGTTCACGTTACTCATTTCTACAATCAAGAAATAAAGAATAGATCCTCTCGCAGCGACAGCTCGGAACTCTTCACGTGCTTTTATTATTTTCTTCTCTGTTACTTCCGCAACTTTCAGTTTCTCGTTTACTTCTTCTGCTGTGGTTTTGGTGATTTGTAGAACTTGAATAAGAGCCTCATCATCTACCAGAGAGCCTTCAGATGATGTCAACCGGCAAAGTAAATTACTCTCCAATTCCTTCATACTCCTCTGATTTTTCATAACTGACTCGAACAGAGCTACCCTTTCTTCTTCTAAATCCGATTTCTCCATCAGTATAACTCTGCCAAGTAACTGGTCTTCCAAACCTTGCATAGTAACGGTAAAATCAATAATTGATGTTTTTGCGCTTATTTCGGGTGAATATGCTGGATTTGGTAGTTTGGTTGTTATATATAACATGAATCCGGGCATGACATCGCACTCTTTGTCACCCACTATTACTTTTTCGATCGAACCGGATTTGATAAAGTTTTTCTCCAGCACATTGTCTATAACAGGATCTAGCTCAACTGCAACGTCTTCAATTAACAGCGGGCGTCCGAGAGACAGGCTATCTTCTAAATGTGTTCTAAAGTATTTATGATTCAGAGAAGTGATTTGTAATTCGTTCGAGCTCTCTTTGTTCTTGATCCAGTTTTTTCCTTGACTTTGTGGGTCTACTAAAAGTGGATAAGAGCTAGACTTCGTTACTATTAAAGCATTTTGCACTGAAAGATCATCATTAGGTAAACCTTGCAAAGTCCATTCTGAAATAGTAGCGTTTTCAACAAGCATGTTGGTTATGTTTAAACCATTTGTAACAGGTATCTGTTTGTTCTTGAGAATTCCCATCCAAGTGTCGAGTAAGCTGTTTCTAAATTCCTGGTTGTAAGGTCCACAATACGATAAGAAACCCGTAGCAAGCACTACATCCCCGACTAGTCTGCCTAATTGCTCTTTAAAATCTTTACTCTGTTGGGTCCATCTGATCTTTTCACCGCCCAAACCGTTGATCAGAGCTGTAGCTGCAGTCATTTTTCGCAAACAAACATTGGCGGCATCTGTTAGCTGTTGCTTCTCGGAGACTGCTGATTCGTATTGTTCTTTTACTTTTCTAAGCGACATTTCTCGTTCTTCTAATTGCCTCTCAGCTGATGATAAATCATCCATAGCCACCTAAATAATGAACCCAGTGTTAGTGGTTAAGTATGTAGACGTTTTGTAATGTATTTATTTATGAAGTCCGCCAAGACGGTGTACATTACTAATAATTCAATTAGGAAATTACAAAATAGCATGTTAAGTGTCTTTATAGTAATTATCGCAGATGGCATGCATTATAACCAAATATTCAGTCAAAAGCAATAAAATCTAAATATTCAGTCAAAATAAGTAAAAGCTACAAATTCGAATTCGTCGTCTTTACGTGGTCAATGATAAAACCAGATATGTGAATTAACAATACAATCATTTAAATGTCATTTCGCAAAATTCTAATAAAATATGGAACACTAATTCAAAACAATGTTGATCGCTCGGCGGTAAGTAACGCTTTCAACGTAATTTCAGATATGATATATTATACCAACCTTTAATCGCGCTTCTTGCAGCATCAAATTGGCCTTTAACGGCAACACCTCTTTGTTTACGCTATGAAAGAAAGCCATGGCCTTTGTCCACGACAACAAACCGGCAACATCACCGCATACTCGCTTTGCTGTATCCATGTTGTAATCTTCCATTTCAAAATAAGGTACCAAATGTTCGACCATTTCGTTATTGATAATATCTTTAGGATAATTTTGAAGTTGCAACAAGAAAGTTGTACTTGCCATCATCTGTTAAAACCAATCTCTAGATTAATCAGGATGACATAATTATATTCTGTAATGACATAATTATAGCCCCGGATTCGCACGGACGTAAAAGAATTTGGACACTTGATAAAAAACATTGAATTTATCTGCTTACACAAAAGCTTAATTAGGATGTGTTACATATACAAACCTTCAGAGATTCTGCCCATGATGGTTTTGGACAAGGTGCTGCTGTGTCAGATATGAGTGGATGTAATCTTCTCTGGAATAAAATTAATACGCAGTCCATAATTCTCATGATAAGATGTGGAGGCCGGCCAAGTTTTCTGACAGTAGCAATGTGAGCCGGTTTTATTGTGTTCAACGCTGCTTCAGCTTCTTCAAGAGCAGGCTTCGCTGCTTCCAATTTTATTTCTGCTTTTTCTTTTTCCTCTGCAATATACGCCACTAAAGCTTCAGCTTTTTCTTTCACTATTTGCACTTGATTTTTAACTATTTCAGCTTGCATAGCTCTCTCTGTTACTTCAGTAAGCACACGACCTGCTTTTTCAGAAGCTAGTGCCAAATCTTGTTCCATCACAGCCAAGTCTTTTTTTAACACTTCTACAGATATTGATGCTTCTCTAAGTTTTTCTAAACCAGTGTCCATTCTCAGAGCCCCATCTCCAAGTTCTTTCTGTTTCATCTGGTATATAGTTTTGTATCCACCGATAAAGTTTAAATAAGATTTTGGTGTGACGTGTGATGACCTCCGAAATCTTTGAAAGTATTCTGCAGAAACCTTTGAAACGACATCTTGTATTGTACCCAATACAGTAACAAGCTCTTTTTTAACATCTTTAGTGCATTCGATTTCAAACTCTGCTAAAAAATGATCAGCGACCGACACGAGCGCATCTTTTGGCCAGGGTTGAAACCAATCTATTGTGCACCCAGATATAAGAGCAGGGAAACGCATTGCACGATACCGAAACGCCTCACTCACCTGCAAAAGTAAATATGAATAAAAATTCTAAATTTAATGACACTACTTTTAAATTTTGGTCAAGTTAACTTACTGGAGAAAAACACAACACCACATGAAGATTTTGACAGGTTCTGTTTAAGAAATATTCCATGACTAGTTCGTTAGTCAATGTACGTTTTTGATTTTCACGTTTCATAATTGGCGTAAGTTCAGATATAATTTCTTGCTGCTCATCCTTGGTAAAAAGATTTGAGATGACACCCGAAGACAAAATATTGTTTAGATATTCGAGGAATCCTTCTTCTTTGATATCCAAGTCGGTGAAGATAAATGTGGTGCCCTTGCCTTGAACGCCGCATGATCGGTATAAAAGTTTAAGATCTTCTAAAAAGTTGCCTACATTGTAAGACCTAGTAAGTGCAATCTGAAATGATCGGTATCCAGCGATAAAAGTAGACAGTTTAGTCAAACACTGTTTTCCGGAACCGCCAACGCCAACTAACATGACATTTCCTCTCGGATGTCTAATCACCCTGGAGATCTTGACTAGATGGAGCATAGCGTCCGGGAAAAACACCAGGTCCATGCCGGACCCGCGCACCATTTCATTGAACTGTGACAAAAACATCTGCAATCTTTCTCGCAACTCGCTGTAGTCAAACACGGGTTCATAAACTTTGGGTAATTCCATATCAGCATCTTCACCTTCTTCTCCCGTAGGCTCTGGTGCATCTCTGTTAAACAAAAGAAAATTTGTATTTGGTAATAAATTATAAATTTGTATGACCGAACCATTTCATTATTATGACAATCACCTCATGAAATCAACAAATACTGGATCCTTATCCATCATTTTTCTGTACTCCACGCCCAAAATTTCTTCAGCGATATCGTACATTGCTTTATGGAACCAATCCTTGTCTACCTGATGCGTGAATCGGTCAGAAAATACTCTGGAGAATTCGTGCTTCCATAGTAACATTAAACACTTTTCTGATTCAATAACAGTAGGTAAAGTGCCTACCATACCTTGCCAAACCCTTGATAAGTCACGTAATGAAAACACATAGTGAAATTTAGCTGGCGTTGGTAGCAAATTGAGTCTAGTTCGCATCCATAACTCTCGTGTCAACGGAATAACTTTTTTTATGAGTTGGCGAACCTCCATCGCAAATCCTCTCTTCGCGTTGTAGTGACCTTCACCGATTACTTTGAAGATTTTATCGATGGATTCGTTGTTTGGCAGAGGACAGTTAAATATTGCAAACTGGCGTTTCAATCGAGCAGGTATGTCATTTCTACCTCCACCTAAAATAGTTATATTTTTAAAGTAGAGTTCTTATTATCCACCTGTTATTCAATGCTATATCATAAAGCTTAAAATTTATTTACCTGGCTGGCCCATTGCTCCTAAGAATTGTATGTCGACAATAGTGGTAAAATCTCCGGGTTTTTCCAGACTATAAAATCCACCCATGCTCATAGTTTGTCTCACTATTTCGTTCGTGATTTGGTCACCCCACTCATTGATTTGAGGTAGATTTATGTCGTCAATGAAAACTAACATTTTTTTGCCTCCTGGAGGACCGAAGGTCATGCCACTTCGTTTTTCCACGTAGCTTTCTATTGTCTTCTGAAATTGGTAGGGGCTTGTTGCCGATGAAAAATTGAAGGATCTTCCCATAAATTGCTCCGGATTTGCGTTTTTCATGTAAGCTTTCATCATTACAGTTTTTGCTGATCCTTGTTCGCCTAAAAGCAGCACCGCCTTGCCCTGTTTGGCTATGCAGTGAATTAGATAGTTGATCCTTACATTGTCGGTAATAGGTACTAGAATGCTCGAGTAATCAGGAGTTGCCGTATCAGGATATTGATAGTGCATCACCAAATCATCCCATAGTTCCCACTTGCCGGGATGCTTCACATAAAAGTCAAAACTTATGCTCGGTTTATTGTTCGGGTGTTTAGGTAAATCCAAAATTTCGTGAAAGTTCTTTTTTAAATACGCATCGTATCTGTGTCTATCGTTAGTTTCTAAAAGGGACCCGAAACCCCAAATAAGAGTAAAAACATATATCTTGTGTAGATGTTCTTGTGTAAATAATATGATTTCTTCACCTTTTTCTTTCTCTTCATCATCATCAATATCTCCGTTGACCGACTTACTGGCGGAAGGATCTTCAGGTTCAATTATTTGTGGAGGAACCAAGCCTTCTAAAAGACGAAGCATTTGTAAAATAATATTAGCTTGCAAAACTCTCATGCTAAAGATGAGGTTTTGAGTGCACCAGGTGAACACGGATGGGAATGTTTGTTCAAAAAGAGAGCCAAATATTTCTATCTCTAGTTCCGATCTTGTTTTTAACCATCCACGTAAAACTGAAATAGTATATTTGTATATTTTATTAAAACGTGACTTTTTTACCTACTTACTTTTCACCTACCTAATAGGTGAAGATTAAAGACAACAAACTAACCTGGATCCCATTCTAACCCAGAGGCGCTCATGTACACCATACCATTACGAGAGACAGTAGCTGGTGATGCATTATCAATGTTCTCAGGTTCAAATATAATTTTTGAGGTTGGTGACATTGTGAGACGGTCACCATTCGCTAGTGTCAGCGTCTTATTGTCGTCTAACACAGAGTTCAAGTTCTCTATCCAAATACTGTCCACGGGACCGTCAAGGACGAGCCAAATATACTCTCCAGTTTTAATTTTAAGAGTTTTTCTCCATAAGGCAGAGAATATGCCATCTGTCCAATCGTTGGTGGCCACGTCAAGACGACCGAACATCTGGGCAGCGGTTATAGCTTTGGGGTTCATGCGCATTTCTCTGTAAGGAATTTCCAGGAAATTAATTTTAAATAGGGTTCCATTAGATTTATAAATTGACTGAAAAAGTAAGACCATGTAAGTTCTTTAAATTTTAGCTCGATGGTCATGTGTATTTTTACCATGCAAACTGCAGTGATTTACAGATATTGATAAATCTAAAATTACTGTCATATTGGATCCTCAGAGGATTAAAAGTACACTTAATATCACTTTTGGACCTGAAAAAGTCTAAATAAGTTACCGACGTAAGCATAAAATAAATAAAAATACCTTCGTCACAACAATTACATACAATAATAATTAACGTGCTAAAAATTATCACAAACATTTTCATACGAATGGCAAAGATCCTTCAGTTGACTCACTTTTAGAAACATCGTGAGGAAACCATAGCTTGGTGGGAGGGTACTTTCTAGTACTCGTCTGGCTAGCTATCCCCCTCAATTTGAAAATCTGCCGCCAAGCATCTAACGGTGTGTTACGGTAGACTCACTTGAGAGCCAGTTCCATTCCAGGTGTTCTTACTATGTTCGACCAAACCGTCATTTGACATCACGGGAGCTAGCCTATCAACCATAAAATAATGACTTCAAAACGAGCTGCTGTCTATAGGTAAGCGTATAATAAAATAAAGTAGGTATGACCTGTGAGGGTTTTCTAATTCAGAGAGCGCATTCATGAGAGTGTGTATGCAGGTAGTCTTGCCAGCCCCTGGTGGGCCCAGCGTCATTATACCGTGGCGCACGCGCTGAGTCTCGTATAGCTGAAATTAAAAAAGGCTTTTACTTTACCATCCACTCGAAAGAGGACCACATGATTTAGGTATAAATTGAAAAACTAGACAATATTAAACATATAGAATTAATTGTCAATGTAACGTAAATGGATCAAAGTCATACAATACAAGAACATAAATTAAAAAAATATATATCACATAAACCGTTCTTAAGGTGTTCTGTGTTTAATAAAAGTATTATTTAAAAATAAAGTATTTAAGTATTCTATCAGTTATCTGACTTCCGTAGTACAAGTTTTGCTTAGTTTGGGATCAGATGGCGCTGTGTGTAATGTCCTACGATATATTATATAGGCTTTTGAAGTACGATGCGGGACCATAAAAATGTCATACTTGTATAATTTTCAACAACCACGGTGGATGGTTGATCAATCCAGCTGCCTCTACGTGTTTTTTGATCGCTTCTTCTAGTTCTGTGTACGTTGTCTTTTCCAAAGCTTGGTTCGGAAAGAGATCTGCCACCAGCGATATAAAGAGTGGTTCATCTTCATCGATAAGTTTTGAGAGGTTCATGTCTCGCAATACTCTCATCACGATGGTGCTTTCATTGTCTTTAGAGTTGACCCGCTTCACGGCGCCAAGTGTGCGGAGGACCGAGAGGATGTTTCGCAAGCCAAAGTCATAGTGCACCTGAAACAAAGTATGTTGCCGATTTAATATTTGTATAAGTACATATATTCTATTCGCATAAATAATAGTAGAAACGTTTTACTTTGACATCACACAAAGAAAAATTACAAGAATAGAAAAGTAGGCACAATTATGCTATAAATTTGGAAAAGAACGTATAGTCTTATACTTGCAATTAAATAGATATATTTTTAACACATTTAAACATACAGTAAAAAAAATGAAATGAAATTTTTATTATTATATACCTATTGCGTATTTATCTGTATACTCCTTTTTTTAACTATTAGGTCATGTCATGATCATAAAATAAATAATTCAATATGCATAATGTCTACTAGTCAATGCTGTAAGACACCCAGGAAATATTGTAGGCTTTCATACTCTTTATTAGATGTTTCTAGAAATTAAACTCAAATCCTACGTGTATTTATTGTTAATAGATAAATAAATAAATTAGAGTAGATGTGTTATTTGTTTTGTATGATTGGTATTGTATTTTCATTTTTAGTTTTAATACACAAAAAAGTTCCCAGTCGATGTAACACGGGTTCATCTATCTCGTATTACATGCAAGTAAAAATTTACTTAAAATTCTTAACAAAATAATGCAGACATATAATACTCGACAAATAGCGCCAGAATAATCAGAATTTGGTGAAAGAAAAAAAAAATTATGATGATGGGAGGAGGGGCAATTCCTTGTAAATGCTGGTCATAATACTTTATACCATACATTATACTTTATGCATATTAAGGTGGTTTTGCCTACACAACATTTACTCTTTTAAAAAAATAAATGAAGATTTTTGTTGTTTTTTTTGTTGATTATGAATTTGGTAACAAGAAACAAAAACAATTAAATTGAATTAAAAGTTGATAAATAATGATATAGGAACCATAAAAGCCGTATTTGAAGATGTGAAAGAAGTGCAAATTCCACTAAAGCTCGAAGGTTTTCTCCTTGCAGACCAATAATCCTTATAAAAGGGTCTATTCCCTTTATAAGGCATGTTGCATATTATGTAATAGATATTATTTTTTAAGCGTGATGCAGCATGACAAATTATTAAATGATAAAGCTATTTGACGAGTACTGCGATGTTTTATGACAAATTCCAGTATTATCCGTTTGACATGATGTATTCATATGCTTTCTTTTATTAATGATTTAAACCGGCGAATGAAGGTACACATTAAAACTTTATTTCATGTGTTTGCTTGTATGTATATCGTCGTCCTGGATATTAGGCAATATGTGTATATGTACATGTAATCATGTACCGTACTAACTCTGTCGCGTAGACCCGATAAACTGAATTTGAAAAATTTACTTATGTATTCAGATTTGAGAATAGTTGAATAACCCGGTTAGCAAAAACAAGTTGCACACTCCAGGAATATAGATGCCAGGCCACGCCATTGCACGTCAGACTCGCTGATTTATGTGCCTTATGTATTATTTATTAATAGTATTAAATCTTACCTTCTTGACTTTACTGAGTTCCTGGTAGAGACACAACATACGTGATGTTTTTTGCATTAATCTCGTCGGCACAAGAGATTAAAATTGGGAAGCTGAGTGGGAAGGTTACATATTATATGTACCAGAAATAATATGTATCTATAAACATATTATTTTTCCTCATACAATTTCGTGACTGAGTCAAGGGGTGAAAAGTATTCCACTAATATTATAAATGTGAAAGTATGGATGGATGGATGTTTGTTGCTCTTTCACGCAAAACTACTGAACGGATTTGGATGAAATTTGGAAAAAGCGAGAAAAGCTGAGACCGTGGATTAACATAGAATACTTTTTATCTCGAAAATCTCAATTTACAGTGCTCTTGTCCGCAGCACTTTAGAATACTGCAGTGTGATGTGGAATCCGCATTACGATGTTTATAATAAGCGTTTGGAAAGCGTGCAGAAAAGGTTTCTCTGGCATTTGTCATACAGCTGTAATTTGGCTAAAAAACTGCCAACATACGATGATCGTCTCCAATATTTCGATCTGAAATCTCTTCATTCTCGCAGAGAACTGCTCGATGGAATGTTTTTCTTTAAGTTATTTAATAGTGTAACAGACCTACTCTCTAAATTAAATATCACTGTACCTAGGAGTAAGTTAAGAGAGCGTAAAAAATTTAAGCCTTTTGCTATTAGCTCTGCTCGTTCTAATTTGGGCCATTATTCTCCTTTAAACAGGATATTAAGAAATTATAATGCGATTCATAATGAGAAAATCGATTTAGTTGATAAGTGTGGCTTGATAAGGCATTTGGAAATCGATGTTTTTTCAGGCCGCTTGCGTGATTTTAAATTAAGTTTTGGACAGTTTCTATCGAAAGCATGAGTATCTTTGTTTCTGTTGTTATTATTATTGTTTTAACTATTATTTCTATTTCAATGTTTTTAATCTTAATTCATAAATTAATGTATAAATGTATAATTAATTTAGATTCAATTTAGTTAATATTTCAGTTAGATTTAATTTAATTATGTTTCAAAATTTTTAGCATACTGTCTTATTGAATGAGGTTTATACCTATAATTGAGGCAGCACTTAATTTTTGCCAACCTTGTTTAATATGTTTCAACTGTATTAGTAGCTGCTTCGTTGGTATTACTATAAAATAAAATAAATAAAAATAAAACATGTAGCGGGTAACGCCGCCGGTCGCAGCTAGTTTTTTTATAATTCGTTACGTTGCTTGCTTTGATCGCTATCTCGCCCGATGTTAAAAAAGATAAGGTCTAAGATGGAAATAAATGAATGAGGGTAATTAAAGAGTGTTTACCTGTTTCGTAAGTTGTTCCTCGCAAAGTTTGTACAGGGTGTAGAATTTTCTAGCAAGCGTGATGTTCTCAAGGAAGCCGCACGAGGCGAGCTTGACTCTGATGATGATCTGCCGATCGGGCACCATCATGGCGACGGTACGGAACTGGATTTTCAAATTCTCTGGGAGTTCTTTGCGGCCAGCGTATCCTGGGTTCTAAACAAGTCGACGGATTTTTAACTCAGAATTTATATCATTTATGCATTTTACATATCAAATTAAATTAAATATATCAAAATAATGTCAAATCAAACATGAAAAAAAACAAAAGAAGAGAAAAAAGACAAAGTTGAAAATATTGAAAGATTTAAATTTTTTGTTTGTTTGTATTGAATAGGCTCCAAAACTACTGGACCGATATGAAACATACTTTCATTATTAGAATGCTACGTTATCACTGAGTGACATAGGCTATATTTATATTGTTTATCGAGTATTGTTATGAGAGCGGGACGAACCGCTAGTACATATATTTATATAGCATGTAGCCTACTGAATTTGTCCTGTTTAGTGTACCTTCGAAATAAAATAAAAGTAAAACATTATGGTCGAGGAAATCATTACAACTGCAGAATGTCTAGACAAGGTCAAAGTCTACTACACAAGGTTAAAGTCGTCTGCACAAGGTCAAAGTCGCCTGGACAAGGTGAAAGTCGACTGCACAAGGTCAATTTATAACTTGTACGGGTAAATTGGATCACTGGACTGCTGCTAGCATACTCACCTGCCAATTGATGTCGACGATCCTTGATTCATGTTGCCATCTATTTAAGCGATGTTCTCATGAAATATCTTATACATTACAGGGTTGTAAATTTAGGGCATACGTAGCAGAAAGGAGGAGATAGTCCTCGCTATTTTGAACAACTTTTACAGTGGGCTTAACTTGGAAATCGCTAAAAAAACTAATTAGATACTCCATACATTTGGTCAAGGGTCAACGATCTTTTTATCAACAGTTGAATTTGAATAAATAAAGCTGTGTCCTTAGTAAAAGTTGTTCATAATCATCCCCCTTTCAGTTTAATACACACCAAGCGTATATTCCAGATTATTTGTGTATAAATATTAAATAGGTATCTATCTATAAATGTACAACGTTTAAATATTGTTCCTGAAATAAAAGTATTGATAACTGTAGGTACATCCGTGCAGTTATCGTTAAGGATGAGACAAAGTGTTTAAAAACATTTATAAAATTATAATTATTTCCAACGTAAACCAATACAAAACTTTTTTGAATTTAAGTGTTCAAGGTAGATAGATACATATATTATATTTAGTTTGTTTCCGCTTAACAGTCGTTTCAATTACTTATTGCGGGCTGTTGATGATTGACTCTCGCACTTTCCTAACTAGCCCTAATTCAAAATTCCTTAGAAGAGCAATGTACAAAAGAGAAAGAGAAATGCACCAAAATGCGAATGAGTTACCATAGTTATAAATATTCCAAATTCAGGGCACATATCGGACGAGTCTCCGTCCGTAAAAATGAAAGATTTCTTCTTTTCTTTCTTAGCAGCGAGCACGACGGCTACTTGTTGTGCAGCTACCGACAGCACAGGCAGCTCGATACGATTGAACTCGTCGAAGCATCCCCACGAGCCGGATTGGGCCAAACCTTTGTATATCCGCCCGAGCCCTCTGAACAATATGAAATATACCCATTATACCTTACAATTTTACAAGGTTCTTTTTATGTAAAAATAATAAGACTAATATAATGCTCTCCTGATGGCACGAGATAACGCCTGCCCGAGTGTCCATATTCAATGCAGCGGTACTGAAAACTTTTAGTAACAAAACAAAGTTCACGGCCTAATTTGGCGCTAATTACTTCGAGACTTTAAATGGTTAGTTTCTACCTACAACCAATGTTATTTCGTTATTTGTAGCATACCGTAGTGTTTTCTACATAGTTGACATCCTATGTAGAAAACACTACGGTATTCGTTGATATTTTGCCGCGAATCAGTAGTATGTAAATAAAATTGTATTTCGGTTTAAACGTAACGTCCAAGGTAAAGTAAGGTAAGCTAACAAAATCAAAGATCTGTTGAGATTAATCATTTAAAGTCTCAAATTAATGATCGCCAATACGGCGAGGCCCTGGACTATGTTTTGATGCTCAACGTTCTATGTATCGCTGCAATGGTCATGACATACGTTATCTTAACTTTAGGAGAGCGTCTCGTTCGTCTCATTACTATTACTTGATTGTGACTTATGTTATCAACACTGTTGCAGGTTGCTGCACCTGCATAGTTTTGTCCTTGATTTGTCGCAGAACCTACATACATTACTTTTACTGTAGTCCGTATTTTACGTACATATAGTCTATTGTATTACCTGTAGTCCATTTGATCTGAGCAATTGAAAACTACCACGTATTTGGCCAGAGTCTTGCCCATGTCTTTGACAGTCTCAGTTTTGCCCGTGCCTGCGGGGCCGCACGGTGCACCGCCCATACTCATAGCCAGAGCTTGGGCCAGAGTTATATAGCATCTGAGGTAAACACATCAAAATGATTACTTATTTTCAAATACACATTTTAATTATTAACGACAGTTTTATTAAGGAAGAAAGATAAAATATTTATTACATACAATAGAAACAGACCGACATAGAAAAGTACAAAATTCAATAAGAGAAAGAAGACAAAAAGACCAAGCTCGCAAATTAAAACTGGACATCGATTTAATTGAGAAATGCACCAACAGATACACGCTTATTTTGAACTTTGTTTAGTAATAAGATTATGGACAATGTGCTTTTTTTTAACTAAATAAAACACTTTTTTTATAATTTTACATATAAATACTCTGAAACTACAAGCATACCTGTCCGTGAGCGGCGTAATCACCAATCTTTCAGTGCATCCCAGATATTCATTTTGGTATGTAAAAGTAACATCGGTAACAGATATCCATGTCTTATCGGCGTCTTCCTTGAAATAGAACCGGCATTGCTTCAACCACTCAAAATCCATTGCTGAACGCACGTTTAGTCGAACCTTAAACCATACGTAATTTTTAACTTTACTGAATAAAGCGATTGAATGGGAAAAGGATTATTTATAGGGGGAAAATCTTTGCGTTCCGTTAAAGCCGGTAAAAAGTTCTTGAGGGATGTTAAAACTGCATCGATTAGTACACACAAGGGATCAAAGTCTTCTGCGGACCATAAGCCGTCTAAATTATCAAAAGTATCGGTGGTTACGACCAGATCACGATCGGTGGTACGCCGGAATTCACGCAAAATAAAATAGAACTAGCGATTTATGGCGCATTAACAATAGGCGCAAACAGTGGATTTTAGTCCATATGACATTGAAAAATAAAGAGATGGGCCGAATAATGAGCTTGGAATCGTTTTAGGATATAATACATTAACACAGTTTTAGAATAACGGTGTCCCCGATGGTATCTACTTCAACGCTTCGAACTGTTTTGATCAGAGACATTTGCTCCTTGTTTCTTAATATATTCATTGCGCTATTTTTTTTAATTGTAAGGAATTTAACACATTCCAATTATAAAAATACCTACCAGCATATCAAAAATATCTCGTTGGTGAACATGTATAGTAATTAACGTTTCGAATTTAATTCTCTCTATCTTGGTGAGGTCTCTCGTGGTCTGATCGATTAATGTGTTTAAAAGTTCGAGAAACTTATTGTTCGTTTCCATCATGATTTTTTTGTCTTGGCGTGCTTGCATCAGCGCTAACTCAGCGTCTCTTGTCCATATTATTTGTATTCCTAATAGACCAATCTAGAAATAAACATTTTTTTAACAAATAAAGAAATTATGTTGTTATATTGAGTACAAATACAAATTGAGTAGGTATCGATTTAATATCGATCCTAATTGATCTTGTATCGATTATTTTACCTGAGCTGGCATTTTATCTAAAAACAGCAGAAGGTTGAACGTTGGGTCGTTTAGAACAGCTACAGCGTTGCGTATGATTGAGTGTAAACTGCCCTGCGCTGACTGAAGAAGAGAAGTGAGCCATGTTTCTACTGAACCCTCAGCACGTACCGGTCGCTCAAGTTTAATCTCTTCTCCTTCGGATGACACTATTGCTATCATTTTATTGTACTCTGAAATATAACACTAGTATTATTTCTTTCTGGGTAACATACAGTAAACCCGTTTTACCATTAATTAAACATCTTGTGCTGGAGACGATATGACGGGAAACGACTAAGATGCTTAAAATCGTCTGGCCAGATACCACTAAATGTAATTCGTTTTTAAAATATGTTAATAAATCTAAAAGCAGTAATCCATAATTGTGAAATACCAATAACGAAATTGTTTTTGTCGAAGTAGTAAAAACAAATCTTACCGACATCGTGAAATTTTACGTAACGAATGTTATCAAAAATGGACAGTAAATGATTTTGTATTGTATGTGAGTCAGACGCTTGGCCCAAAATTTCTAATAGCGCCGGGTCAGACACGAAGAAAAATCTAGGAAACATGGTTCTTTTTCTTTCCAAATAACCGCTGAGACTTTTTTGGCAGAGTTCAAGCTGTTCTTGTAGGTGAGGAAGCAATTGTCTCAATAAGTCATCTCCGACACAACACGATACGACCCCAGGAGTCTCGTGAGCCCTCTGCATTATTTTCTGCCAAGACTTGTCGATTTTTGAGAACCGTTTCGCCTCTTTTGGAAGTTGTTTAGCGATGTCACCACCAACGAACACGGCTTCTAGGTAGACCCACATATTCTGGACGAGAAGCCATCTCTCCAAGATCTCGTTAGTGCTTTGTAGGTCGTACAGCCATTGTTGGATTTGTTTTCTGAACGGAGCGTTATACCTGTTAGATATTAAAACAAATAATTTAATAGAATTAAAAATGGATCAGCCAATAAATAATGCGTAAAAATAGGTCGTATTTTTGATACAAAAGACTATCCATTTCATATAAAATACGGTTAACGAAACAAATTGCTAATGATATGAAATAGGTAATTTAGAGAAAAAAGCCAGCGGCTCTGATCCTCTATATGACTAAAGCTTTTGACTTTGTAATTGATGTTATAAAATACACCTACTTAAGTTTTAAAAATATGGTTTCTTTAGATTAGGTTTGGTTTGTTGAATATAACCAACATTAGCGAATTTGGTTTCTCGCAAGGTAATTTTTTAAGCTTACAACTATTTTGGTCTATCGCAATTCTATGCAGTTTTGTATTATTTTCTGATGTCGTTTTTATAGTAGTGACAATTAAACTAACCATATACTTGATACTTTTAAGACAATACATTTTGTAGTTGGATAACAGTGTGTCATTTAAAATAATTCATCAAAAACGATAATCATCTCATATCTGCTACATTTAGTTTATGATCATTCGCTCTAAAACAATCTTGTGGGAATGTAATTCGTTTACTAACCGATTAGAAAGAAGAGATCCCAAGATCATAAGGCTGTCCTCAAGCTGGCCAATAGTCTCCGCTGTGGTGTCTCCCCTCAACAGTAGTTCGCCACGATTATTAAACGTCTGGAATGTCAGCTCGTGGACCGACCATTCGTTTGTCACTTGTCGCAATTTCGCTTCGATATCTTTCTCTTTCATAGCTGATATACAAATATCCTGGGCAATAAACATGAAACAAAATATAACTATCGAAGCAAACTGACCAGAACCAGCTGCGGCCAATAGTAAGTAATTAGTGCTCATGAAATTGCCTCTGCCACGCCTTTGTTTTTAGAGAGGCATAAAATTAAGTCATTTGAAAAATACTATCCGTATGTTCAGCGATTTTAGAGCTTGTGTAAAACGATTCATTTTTATTGTACGTTGTGTTTCTAACATTTTAGCTCTCCGTTGATAAGTATCAGTTTGGGTTTCGATTTCTGATACATGGTATTCTATATTTAGTTATGCACTATGACTTCTTTTTTTCTCATTTATACTGACCTCAATATCTTCTTTATTAGGCAAAAGTGGCGCTTCCAGAATATTTTTAAGACAGAAATCTTCGTTGTCTAATTCAAAGATATATTTTGTAACTTCCATGATTCGCTGCCAGTGACGCGGTTTCATGGCCTTGTTGGCCATCAGTTCGAGCAGCGGACACATATCGTTGAAGTCATCTATGGTTTTTTTAAGAGCGAAGAATGCAGGCCATTCCTTGAGACTGTTAGATATTGTTTAGATTAAAATGCTAATTTGAAAATCAATGATCTCATGAAATATTATAATTTTCAAGACGTTCATGATTGATTTTCTTTCTTAATTTCTTGGACGATCCCGTAGTAAAAAATAATTCATAGGATCATTTTTTGAAACCTTTTTCGGCTTAGCCGTTTTGCGTTAACTAATATAACTAATACTCAATATCGGCAGATTTCAAATTATTATTAACACTGGTTTTGTAAAACCATGGCATGATAGGAAAATAGAGAGGTACAATTATTACAATATTATGCCAAGCATTTGAATCTCCTTACTGCTAACCGATCAACGAAAAAAGAAAATTAAACAAAAGTGTTATTAGGATTCGTGAAGCTATTGGTTATTGTATGTTCTAGTTTTAACTTGCGCTTCACAACATACCCTTTTGGCAACTTCCGACATCTGTTTTGGAATTCCATCAGTTCATTATTGATCTCTTCTATGTTAACTTCTCCCCAAGGTATATCGTAGTAGCTGCTCACTCTATCGATAACGTCATTATATAACTTGTATAGCTTTTGCAACAAATTTAGTTCCTTCCTTATCTGAGCAAGCTCTGGATACTCCGTGTGAGGAAGGCCGAACAGCTCTTCTCCGTTTTGATAAGTTTGTAATTTACGCCACATGCCATCGAATCGGTTCTGATAATAAGCATGCCATTATTAAATTGATTCGTTCATAAAAAATATCTATTAAGACCTACAACAAATTAAGACGAGTGATCCGCCCCGGCTTTGCACGGGTGAAATTTATTTAGGCGATTTTATCATAAAACATTGAAATTTACTCTATAAAACAAAACCGTTGTCTGTTGCAAACAGACAACGGCTTTTAAAATGCACGGTATGAAAATCTTTTCAAAGAGAAAGAGAGAGAGAGAGAGAGATACTGAGATCTAAAGCTATGTAAAAATTACCTGGAACAATATGAGTCTATCCGAAGCCTCCCTTGGAGTTAATCCAGACTGCATTGGGCCAGCGTGCCTATACTCGTGGCAATAATCTGTGTTGTCTTCGCGGAATCTGAATGAAAAATGAACATACAAAACAAACAACAAACGTAAGTTAAATTAAGAAGCATTCATAGCACCATCGATTAATGACACAGAGAATATCGCATGCCGCACATGTAGGTTATGCAAAAATAGTGACGTGTTTTTAGCCGCCCGACAGGTGTATAGTATTCTACTAGTCAAGTCTAGTAGAATACTATACACCTAGTAGTCTAGTAGGGGTTCATTTGATACCCATTTTGAGGGAGTTGTGAAAAAATTTGTAATCCGCCATTTTGTGGCGGCGGCTATCTTGGACCGATTTTCATCAAATATAGTTAAGAACACTCGCGACTAATTCTCCTTTCAAACAAAATCAAAATCGGTAGCTACGATGACACACACACAGACACACACGTGAAACTTATAACACCCCGTCGTTTTTGCAATAAGGGTTAAAAATACAGTTCAGCGTATTTTATGACCGCGGAAATTTGTTTGGTTTAACCTGTCTAGATTGTTCTTCAGGTCTTCCTCAAATTGTGGCTGCATCCTTAGGAGCTGGACGTGAGAAGCCAAAGCTTGCGCTTGAAGCTGCTGCCACGTGTAACGCAAGTTGTCGACTTGCTCCAGATCCTCCTTACTCACAGGGAGCTCGTACCGAGTAATCACGTTGAAAGCTTCCTGTAAAAGATTTTTTGTTTACACTATAGTGTATTAGAGTAAATAATAAAATGTACACTCACTTTTGTGTCAAGAAGTAACATTTCAGGATATTAACAAAAGAAAACACTCATCAGACTCAATAGAATTAAAATAGTGTTAAACTTATGATCTTCTTATTTTTTTTCTCTTTGTTTTTTGATAAAACTCGTCATTACAAATGTTTGGAAAGTAACTGTTGAGAGAAGTATATATAATGTGATAAAACTTACTTCAACTGGATCGATCTTTAACTCCATGTCAACTTCTTGTTCCCTAATCTTTTTAAGGGTTTCCATGACAGTTCTCACGTCGTCTAAGTCGCGTATGGGTCTTTCGAGTTTACGTTCCAAATCATTCATAATAGCGTACACATAGTCCATTTCTCGTTTGTATTTCTTGCGCATAGCTTGGCTAATACGATGGGTACCATCTAGCACAAAAAATAATACTGTAGTATGTTATAGTACTAAGCAATATTTTTTTAATGAAATAATGACTTATTTGTCTGTGAAACTTTATAAATAGATAACTGATACTGTGTATATAGATTTTTATGGTTAACTTTGCTAGCTTCTACCCTGAAGGAGTAATATTACATAGGATGTTAGAAATTAAAAGTTCTTACTTTTGAGTTCAGTATTCAGGCCCAGTTTCAGTTTTTCGGTAGAGACGGCGAGGCAATTCCCAATGATAAGCACATCAGGTTCAGTCGCCAGCTTGGCTTCTAGTTCGCTATGTCTTTTCAAAGACAGTTCGAAATCGTTCAGATTCCACGCGAGCAGTTGTCTTAAAGTTTTTTCACATTTCCACAGATAGTGGTACGGACGCCAGCGTTTTACCAGAGTATTTAATTCCTATTGTTAAATTAGACAAACTAAATGAGAACCGAAAAATACATTTGAAGAAAATATGTTTATACACAATTATGCCATTACCGTTTTAATATTTTGCGAGCAAGCCGACAGGAGCGACAAAGTTTTGATTATTTCTTTGTTTTCCATGACGTGATTGTAAAAATTCTTTTGTTGGAATGGGAAACTTGGTTTTTCTTCTGACTCTAGCCTGTAGTGTTTTTTCTTCCTCATCTTGGCGGCGTCTGCCATCTTCGATTTTGGTATGTTTATCGGCGTCACCGACGATGATACCTGTTCGTCAAGCTTGGTGACAACATCGAGGAGCTGGTTGGCTTGCAGACCAGCGACCTTCTTCCAGCTCACCTAGATTCCATGCACACAAAGCGACAGGAAGGGCGGCCAAAGGTATTCAACAAACATACGGTGCATAAGCGACATTCAGTGAATGCACACAGGTGGATCGTAAAGCGAGGGCAAGGTGTAGCAGACAAAAACACAGTCAACATCACATATGTGTTATGTGCAATAATATTGAACGGCACAATACAATTAACATCACAAAAAGAAGGGGAAAAGAAAGTTCGTGTTAATAAAATATAATAGTACCAGTCGTTGAAACTATTTTACTTCGAATTTATATTAAGTACAAAGACATAATTAATTATTAATTGGTTCGATTAATTAATAGATAACCAATAAATAAACGTATGAAACTGAGGTTTCAAATGCTTGACCGCATCTCGCTTGATGTGAAATGATGCTGTTGTTTGATAAGGTAAACACGCCTGATCTCAAAAAGCTGAAGCAGAACTGAAAATATCGAATGCAGGCGGTTCTTATAGGTAGCTCTATTCTTGTGTATTTACAAATTATACTTTACCATTTTCAAACGTATTTACAAGGTTCATGCATAATCAGGTAGACAATTATTTGTATAATAGAAGAAAAGGAACATTTCAAAACTACCATTTGTATCGAGACCTAACCACTTTACGGGGAATCAAATAGCATGTTATTTATTGCTGGCAAAGTTCCAAGAAACCTTATCATGAGCTTATCGCGACAAATTTTACATTTTTATAATACTTAAGTAAGCTTATCAGAAATTCAAACGGTTTAGCAAAATTTTTCAAATCTTTTTTCTTTACCCTCGGTGGTCTTCCTCCACTCCATTGAGCAACTCCTTTAGAGAGACCAGAGATGTGCTTGCCTGCCAGCACTAGTACCTCTTGAATCTCTTCCAAGGTTGGAGTAACTGATACATTGGGTATCATAAGTGCGGCGTTGAGCAGGAAAATAGGTTTCTTTTGGGAACCTGTAAATTAAAAAAACACGGTTTATTGCAGCGCTTACATAATAGGTGTAAAAACAAAAACGTCGATTGATTTGGATAATTGCACAAAGACCTTAAATTCCAATCTTTTGAGCACGTCTGTTACTGCAGTCCATCAATCAATCATCAATCCTCCAAGCCCTTTTTTCTTTCGGACAGCCAGAAGATCGAAAAAGCGACATCGTTTCATGGTCGACGTTCCAAAAACTCGAACGAAACGATTTCAATCTTCGTACATTGTGCGGACTGCTAGACAGTGGAATGCGCTACCTGAGTGGGTGTTCCCCGATGGATATAATCTGGGTGTCTTCAAGTCGAGAGTGAATCGGTATCTTCTCGGCAAGCGTGCTCCATCTTAGACCGCATTATCACTTAACAACAAGTGAGATGGCGGTCAAACGTAAGCCTATTTGTCATAAAAAAAATCTAATATTTTTGGTATACGAATTTGGAATTAAAAAAAAAACTGCATTTATATTAATTCATTGGACCTCGCCGCATCACAGAGGCAAAGTCGGCATAGTCCAAGAAATGCGTATGTGAATTGTCATTATCGATAAATATATAAATATCGTAGGACAATTTGACAAAGCGCCTTGTAACCCCAAACTAAGCAAAGCTTATACACTATGGGAATCAGATAACTGATAGAGTACTTCCATACTTTTTTTTGTAAATACATACTTATAATAAATACAGAATGTTTGTCCTGGGGGGAATCGAATCAACTCCCTTGATGAAAATTAATTATTTTGGTTCCCATTCTCTAATAGGGGTGTTAAACATATTCTTGTAAGCGTCGATAACAATTGAAAAGTGAATTATGTCTACGATGATGGCAGCGGAGTTCTAAACGTCTATAGTTATTTACCTAGAAGCTGATACGACTTACCGTCGGAATCATCGCTTTGCATGTAGTCAGTGTCCGCCGCAAACTGTTTGATGATGAGGTCCAGCGTTCGTCTGGTGACTCTTATCAACACGTCCACCACCTTGCGGCTGTAGTAGCGTCTCATCTCGCTTACTGCATTTTTAACCATTTCCTAATTAAGTCAAATAAAATGTAGTTATAGTTTTGATGTAATACTTCAAATTATCGCTAGTATTACATCAAATTGTGTTACCAATCATATTCATTTATAGGGACTTACTGTGTTCCAGTTTGAAGGGTACTGCAGCTATCGAAATTACAGGGCCGTTGAGACTAACCATCAAAAGTCTCAAAGTTCTGTGTATCGCTGAAATGGTCATGAGTATACGTTATCTCTTACCATCAGGATAGCGTCACGTTCGTCTCATAACTCTTACACAAAAGAAAACTTAAACGCGCACAGGATTTTATTTTTTCAAACTGCGTAAGTTTAAAATTTACGCACCTGCATGCTTTTAGACAGTCCACCGGCGGGCATAGAGAGCAGCCGATGTGGACTTTCGAAGCACTCCCATACAGCAGACCAGTCCTGCTGGCCGCTTGACGTGGACTCATTGAGCGTGGACGGTGCACCGCTACCACTTGCGCCTTCATCTAGACATTAAGTTAAGCGATTCACTCTAAGTAAAAATATTAAAAAGTTTGGCGATAGAGCACGTGGATCCAACCTTCAGCTATGAGGAATTCAAAGTCCGGGTTGATCTCAGCCGGTTTTATCTGTTGAGCTGCTTTCTTAACTAGATCCAAAACCTCCTCTACTGCTTCTTCTACCATTAGGCTTTTGCGATTCAGTTCCACACACGCATTCCTGTCAGAAAAAAATCGATTTGACTTAAATGGACACAAGCAAATAAAGTAAGATAAAATAGCCATTTATCGTTCACATCATAAAATATGAAATATTGATAACAGAGCGTATGATAGTGGCGGCCTTATCGCTTAAAGCGATCTCTTCCAGTCTTCATATGGAAAGGATTTGTGGTAACAGTAAAGGATGGGGTTTGATACAGCTATAAGTTAGAGTTACGATAATAGCATAGCAGCTAGATCGTGCGATAGTGATGCTTAACACGATTTTTAAAGATGTCCAGGTAATTAAGTTGTTACTTGATTTTAATTAGTTTTAAGGAATTTGAGACAATGTTGATCCGATAAAAACTAAGTTAGAGAAATAAATATACCTGCATCCACTCTCAACGCTTTCTATAAACTCTTCCACCGACCAAGGTGTATCTTCTGTAAATTAAATATTTGTACTATATTTCACGGAGTTTTAAAATAGAACAAAATTCATGAATGATAAATTTGCTACTAACCAGGCAGGGAGATAAGCGTCACCTCCTGCATGCCCTGGAGGACGTATATGATGCGATTGGAGTAGATGTCATGGACTCGTGTCACCAGAACATCGAAACTCTTGATAGCCTGGTACAACATTTACTACACATTTTTATTAGCTCGATATACAAAGACATTGTTTTTATTGATAATGCCAAAGTGGTGGATTTACCAGCAAGCTGAGTACACTGGAGCTGAAGGCGGACTATACTTTTGTGGATATTAATTTCTAAAATATTGTAATATTGCAACGTTAACGTCAACGTTGTTGCGATATTACAATTTAAATCTAATATTTTTGATAATTTTTTTTAAATATTACTATATTTTTTTCTTTGTGTATCTAAATGTCCACTCACACAATTCGCACAACTATCTTTTAGTTCACAATCATACTAATAACAGGAAAAAGCTGATGTAGGTAATTATGATGATAGAGCACAAATCATAAAATTGCAATTTCTTTGACAAAGAAAACGTAAACTAGGGTTTTGAATTACTCACGATCAGAATAAGATGATTTAGTAGGATTCCCTAGACGTCATAGAAACAAACAATGTGAACAATTTCTTAGAATGGTATTTGGAACTCATAGAGAGGACTCCTTTTTGAATGTTGAAAAAGGAAGTGAAACCTGATTGGCGCGCTCAACAAATTGCCCCCAGTCTTCACTGGTCCAGCAAACGGTGCGCAGGGCGGGTAACAACAGCGAAGAGAGTCGTACAACTTGCGGCAGGAACAGCGGTCGCACCTCCAGCTTCACTCGTCGCACCGTGCGCAAGTAGTCTTCCAGGAGAAACTGATACCAGCACATATCGTTGTGAGTACCCCAATCAAGTGAGGCTGTCGGAACACACTGGTGCTTGGCGACAGATGTTCAACTTGAGGACGGTAGTTAGCCAGCCTAGTACTAGAAAGTACCCCACCACCATACTATAATTTCCTTACGATGGTTTCCCTAGCAGTTCAAGCTCATTGTTGGGGTTGGAACCCACGCCCTTTTGCGTGTAAGCCGGTTTTGCGAACTACGGAACAATGATCAGTATTTTGCATAATACTCGTTGAAGCTCAACTAACTGCTCGTCAAATACTTCAACCTCATTTAGATTTTAAGCAGATTTTTACTGGTGGCGAATTAAAATTTAAACGTAAAAGAGAAAAATCTACAAGTCTATGAGTACTTTATCAATTATCTGGTTCCCATACTGCAAGCTTCACTTATGTGACGTTTATGAAAAATATTCTCTGCTCAAATCTCATTACAATGATCGTTGAGTAAATGTTGGTACTAATTTCAAAGCTTGCCGCAGCTGTTGGCGGTGAGCTGATGTCACATCTCTCTGAAGGATGACATGGTGAGGCGCCCACTTCAACTGTCTTATACCGGAGCTAGGCCAAAAAATATTGGAAGTTTCTGGTGGGAAATATAAGGTTAGTATGGACCGCATAAATGGGGTTTATGTGTCTTGCTTGGCTTGAACTCCTACTACAGTTTCGCTTCGGCCTCAGTCACCAATACTTCGCCTATGAGTGCTATCTAACGAATTCTACGAATAAATGAATGATTGAATAGTAGTGTAGGATCGCACCTGCAAGGAGTCGTTGACAAGAGTAAAATAGTTTTTCTTGGCGTAAAGGGAGTGGCATACGATAGGCAACTCGAGTCCCATCTTAACGAGGCAGTCTGACTCACGAATGAGGAGTCGTACTGTCTTATCGAGATTTACGACAATACAGCCACTGTCGTCGATCCGTAGTAGCGTGTTCGTTAGACTGTCGTCCACGTCCCATAGCTGAAATGAGAAATGAACGGTATAATATGACTGTCTGATGTGTGTGCTTGTTGTAAAAACGGTTACGATAAACATAATAGTAGTGTTTCGTACTATTTTTGCTTCTTTTTTCTCATACTAAAGAATTTATAATTGTAGGGACCCAGTGTTTTTGCATGGTGGTAGGCTACTTTCTAGTACTCGGCTGGCTAGCTACCACCCTCAAGTTGAAAATCTGCCGCCAAGCATCTTACGGTGTGTATCGGCAGCCTCACTTGAGAGCCAGTTCCATTCCAGGCTAGGTGTGCATTACCATCTTCGATCGCACCGTCACTTAACATCAGGTGAGCTATGGTCAAGCACCTAGCTAACCAAACATTTAAAAAAAAAGTGACTGAGTGGAGTGTCCCATTTGATAGCTTATTTCTTCTCTTTGCGCTTGTTTTTTCACTTCCATGCTACTAGTTTATTCTACAAGGCGCTCTGTGAGTCTGAGAAAATGAATAGAAACATTGACATTTGGTTATTCACAACTAGAGCCAATTGGAATTATCTTTAGCGGTGGGATGTAATAACATTTACCTTACCTGAATTAAGGCAAGAACATAAGACTCACGTTTTGATTCATCCAGACAGCGCGCATGGTCTCCTCGTAGTTGTGTATAAGGGTGCGCGTGTTGGTATATTTACGCATCATATCGACGGAAGCGGGAAGGGCACGCAATACCGGGTGTGCTGATACACTCTCCACTGTCTCCGTCATGTTGTACATCAAGCAACGGGACCATTTTATACGACCTATAAATATATTATTTCAATAAGGAGTACTTTGTAGAGGTGTGACTTAAGTATTGACTATTATCATCTATCATTCTTGTGTATGAAGGAGCTAGCCAAATTACAGGGCTATTGAGACGTGTGAGTGCAGAAGCAGTTATGCCCTGGACTTTGTAACTCAAAATTCTAGTTACCGCTGCAATAACCTAGGACGGGCGTTATCTCTAATCATCAGGAGATCGTTACGTTTGTCTAATTAGTTTTACATTAAAAAAAGAAAAAAATCTATCATATGGTATGGGAACACACTTTTAAAACTTATAAGCCTTCGAAAAATACAAAGCGGTTCATGTTTTATTTTACAAAAACATATCATTTTACGAAATTCGTTCTATTTGGCTTCTTTTTGTAGCGAAGTATGATTAAATGTTTTTCAATTTTGATCATTTTGAAAAAACGTAAAATTTTTGTTATTTTACAAGATGAGATCTGATAAGCACTAGAGTTTACTAATGCATAAAGACTAGGTTCATCAAAATGCCTATAGTATAATATAACCAAACCTGCAACTGGTGAATAATTCCTAGGTAAAGGTGGATCGTCTTTCTGTCTCTTGAACATTTTCATTATCTTATCGACTTCTCTCTCTGAATACTTCAAAACTCGGTCGTATTTTTCACTCAGTTTTGTTATTAGTATTTTTTGGCTAACCTTTGGACAAAAAATATTTAATAGCACTCACTGAAAGCTTTAAAAAATTGTAGTGTTAAAGATTCATGTTCTGTTTTGTTCAAGCTTACCTTTTCAAATCTTGTCAAAAATTTTATGCCTTGCGGAGTTTCCCATACACTTGCGAAATTATTTTCGATGGTATTACCAATAGATTCACGTAAAGCGTTGGTCTTTTCTTCGAAAGCTTGGTGGTCTTTATCAAATTCATTATTTCTGTAGTCTAAGTAATCGTATTGACAGGTTGTGACGGCTTTTTTTGCTTCTTCGAAAACATGCATTGCTTCTTCTAAATCTGAAATCATTACGATATTTTTTATTATTTTGCCTGAACGTAATACATGAATCTTGAATAGACATATAAATTTAATAGTTAGAGTGCTGAAAGTGTTATTGACTTCATCTGGTTGAGTGTAATGTTGCCCTTAAATGCATTATTAGGTATTTATAATCTTTATTTGATGAATTATAAATATATTAATTATGAGATGAAAGTTACAAAAACGGACAGCATCGTTCTGTAACATGCAGATGATACTCCGATAACTCTGATTTTGTCTGTATAATTTCTTCATTTGAGTAGCCCTATACCTACGAGCGAAAATTGGCGGAACTCCTAAGTAGGAGCTCTCTTACTGAATATAAGATTGCGAGCATTGCTTTGAAAAAACAAATAGAACGGTGTCTGACGCGGGAGAGGAGTATGTGATTGTAGAATATGTTTTAAAACAGAATTCATTTTCATAAGCAGTATCGTTATTTAATAGCCAGAACTCGTATATGTCATTGATTTTCTATGGGCCAAGGCAGCTGAAATTGAAATCTTATTTATTAGTTACCTCGTTAATATTTTGAATGTTTCTATCAAATAAGTTACCTTCGCCTAAGAGAAGACCTTCCATTCTTTTCTCGAATAGATGATTGTAGTCATCCATCAAATCGAACATAGCTATAATTTTGTTCAATCTCTTGCAAAATGTATCAAATTTTCCAAACACGTAGTTTTCTGAAAAGCTGAACTGTTCGGTATTTGGAAGGAATGGTTGGTTTTTGACGAAGAGATAAGTTTCACGATAGGTTTTGTTTAGATTTATGCAGTGAATTAATTTATCTCGGACAAGAGTTCTTTCTTGGGACCATATAGTTTCTTTGAAACGGCACGTAATGTACTGTTTGCAAGTTTCAATCATTTGATTAGTTATCTGGAAATGTAAAAATCTATTTTATGATTTATAAAATAAAACATCAAATTTAGTAATATTATTGATCATCAATGCTGCTCTTGTATTTAATTATTGCAATAACGAAGAAATTAAGAAGTAAAAAATGAAAACGTAGATAAAATCTCTCTTATTTTAGATTTCTTATGAGCTTTGATAGAACAATGATCTATGAAATGGGACCCCTGTGACCAGCGGCGACCTTAGCTGTTGCGAGGCCCGGGGCGACAAATCATTATGAGGCCCTTTTTCTTTGAGTCCGTTTTACAAAAAAATTTGTTCGAGTGCTCGAGTGGTCGCATGCTTGTACAAATCATGAAACCGTGTGTCCAGGGAGGGTTTTGTTAAGTGCAAGGCGCGAGATACACATACATATATGGTAAAGACTTTTTTCTATGAGGACGCGACGCCCCTGCAACAGCGGGGCCCCGGGTGGTTGCCCTGCTTGCCACCCCCTAAGGCCACCACTGCCTGTGACTTACTTTAACCATTAGAGATGAGATCCTTTCGGAAGTGTTGTAGAACTGAGAAACGCTATGAATCAACCGGACCGTCTGCAGCAAACTTAGTATCGAATCCTTTATCTTGACCGGATCGTCAAGGTACAGCGAGTGGCAGCACTTCTCCATTGCTTGAATAAATTTTGCATTGTCTTTGGCTTCGTTGTAGCAAAACGTGATCTTGTGATCGGTGTCTCTCCACAGTCTGATCACTTTTGAATTAGCCAATTGTAAGCACGTCAGTGTCAGTTGAACTTCATTGTCCTGTGAGAAATACAATTTTAAAAGACTGGAAAAGTTCGCAAAATTTGTTATTTTATTAAATTATAAAATTACCTGTAAATACGAAACCAGTTGTGAAAATTGAGCCCCTCTCTTTTTCCAGTACTCCAGCTCATCTTGAGGGCCACTGGAATCCACTTCGCGTCTTAGTTGTTCACTTTCGCTCAGAATCTGTTCATCAATAATGATTTGATTAATTTTTCTGTAGCTATTTTTTTACTTTCCTAAAAATGAAAGAAAGTGTCTTACTTCCATGACTTTTTTAATCCATTCGTTTACACGGTCTTCTAGCATGGTGATAGTGGTAGGATTTTTTGTCATCTCTTTGACTTGCGTGTGATCACTTAGATGAGCCATATGCGCCTGTCCATCGTCAAACAAATTTACTTGGTTGCAAACATCTTCGCAAACTGTTATTAAGACAGAAATAACGCAATAATAATTAATACCTACTTATATTAAAATAATGTAGTTCTCTCTAAAGGATCGTGATTTAAATTCAAGTTATCATTAATATCCCACTAATATTATAAATAAGGAAGTTTGTATGTTTGGATGTTTGTTAGTCGTTCGCGCCAAAATGGCTGAACGGGTTTCAAAGAAAATTGGCATACACATAGTTTATTACCTGGATTAACATATAAGATACTTATTATATCGTAAAAATGTTAGGGTTCATATAAAAAAATAAACTACTGAACGTATCCACTTTAAATTTGATGCAGTTACGTCTTATAGAACATTGTTTAGGGATGAAAGGTTTTATCTAAATCTAATAATAAAAAAGTGAAAGTTTCATGACCATTACTTATTTGTTACTTACACATCTTTCATTTCTCTTTAAACCTAATTCTATTATAATTCTTGGCTTAGAATTGGACATAACAAAAAAGTTTAGAATTGGATTTATCTACTGAACAAAGTGGAGCTCTGAATGACATAAAATGATCTTTGGTAAATACTGATTAATTTAAGCAAAACATACCTTTAAGAGCGCTACAGAAGGACCTGAGTCCTGGAAGTAGCTGGTTCTTCACTATAGGGAAACGCGTCTCATCATCGTCCCCGTCGGTGCTGGGGTGCGCTAAAGCGTTCATATACACGTGTTCCATCACGCGCTCAATAGCAGTCACCAGACCCACCTTATCCGCATTTAAAATACCGCAAAAACTGCATCAAAAAAGAACAGGATTGAATAATTTGCACGGGTACCCCAGCGATTATCGGTTCTACGACAGATATGTCCAGCCCACTGCCACGCTAAGCGCCTACTATAATAAGTACTTTTATTTACTTTCAAAACTTAACTTTAACTTCAGTAATCATCATCATCATCATTATCCACATTTTTCTTTATCCCACTGCTGGGTATAGGCCTCACTCGTGTCATGCCATCTGCCTTGGTTCTGTGCCAATCTAGTCCAGGTTCGACCCGCGACGGTGACAATATCGTCGACTTATATGTTTTTGCGAACTCTAGTATTGGTGGTTATTATAATGATACTTACAGATCTTTATGAAACCCTTCTTCTGGCAGTTGTTTGCTGACATTTATACGAAACATGTAGATACAGACTCCAGTGAAACGAACATCCCATCCGTCGGACAAAAATAACTTTTTCTTAAGAGTTATTTGTGGAGGAGGTTGCTTTCCTTGACCTTGTTGACGAGGTTTAGCGCCCTCGGGTTGTGGTCGCTGTTCAATTTCTTCTACGTCTTGATAGTACCAAAGAAGCTTATTTCTCATGTGAGGCAGAAATAACTGATTAATGTCATCCAGCTAGAATGCAGGTATAGAAAGTTTAAAATTAATTTGATGAGATAAAAAAAGAACAAATAGACTAGTATTGTATGTATGTATAAAAATAAATATGTACCATGTTTCCTTCGAAAACGTGATCCATTATAGCATGACGAGGGAGACCAGTGCCATCGATTAGGAGTTGGAAGGTGAACTCCAATCTGGGGTCCATCTCCCCTCTCCTGGCTTTGCGCTCGCATTCTTCTCGCCTTTTCTAAAATCGACGTACATATCATTTCTAAGGAGACATTGCAAATGTTGCTTTGTATTATCTTTGACAGACCTGAAGAATGTCCATGACATCTTCCTCTTCTTCTTCCTCACTAGAACCTGGTTTTATGCCGTGAACAAACATTTTTAAGTTTAAGAATTTTTTTTTTTCGGTAATATCACTCTAGAGCCACTTAGTTTAATTCTTGACTGGGGTCTTTTTTTGCTAAATAATCTGCATTGTTTTTTTTCATGGTGCGTCACTATTTCTTTTTTATTTTATGTCTGCTGTGACAGCCATTGTATGCGACGTGTCTCGAACTATCAAGTAACAGAAGCCGAACACAAGGATAGGCGAAACCATTATTGTAATATGCAAATTAAACGGACAAGGAATGAGTGTCATTATAAGGGGCGGGGGTGGTACGGCATCGCACTTGGTTGAACCTTGCTAATTCTGACTGAGGCACGCAATATTTGAATTGATTACTATACTATTTCATTTAGGTATTCTAATTTAGGCACCTTTATGATTATGCGAGTAATTTTGGGTAGATACGCAAGTCAAAAGCGACCCGGCTGGGGGTGCAGTTTATTTATTTTTCTTCCTTGCCAGTTATTAAGCAATTGAAGTTTTAGAACATTATTATAAGCTCAGAACAGAATACTGGCTAGTCATGGTTATCGATAAAAGAAAAATAAAAACAAGTTCGAGTGTTTTAACCATGGCAGTTCGAATAGGGTATTAGAATTTTAGATAGAATCTAAAAAAATATACCAATGGTTTTTCGCCGAAGGATAACATTGTGGGTAAACCAGCAAAGTTCATAGACAAAATATAATAGGGCAAGATCCCAGGGCCCCCAGACATTACTTGAGATTATTTGACATTAACTGAGTTTATGGATTCAACGTCTCGCATCAGACCAACATAAAAATTTTTCGAGGTACCACCAATGCAAGGAAGTTAACAAGTACAAAATATTCCAAACCTATATTGAGCAGTGACAATAACTGACTACACAAATAAATTCGTGACATCTTAGATAATACGAATTTAAAAACATCTTGTAGGTTTTAAACGCTACATTTACAAACTCTATATATAGGTACCTACGGAAAACTTCTTTTCAAGGACAATTGTGGAAAAGGGGCTTAGTAAAAACCAGGGTTATGTACAATGGTTGCATTGTTTTCCTACGCTATTTGCTATTGGGTGTTTGTAATAAGGTTGAATAGTAGTTTCGAAATACTTACAAAATTGCTAATAGCTTTTCCAAGCACAGTTAAATCCATTTTTAATTACAAACAAGTAACAAATACATGAAATAGATATATGACCGTGCAAAATTTTACAGACTTTTAAAGGCCCTGTCCTTTTGGTAACACTTTTTTAATACATTATGAAGCATTGTTTTAATTTGACCACTTGATAACGTCATGATACCAAAAAACGTGACGTGATTGGTCATGCATAAATTTGGTTAAAATCTAAAAAAACCGTTGAATGCGTGTGAAAGAAATCGCGAGACTAAACACAGAACTACATTATTCGTTATATGTGTTGGCGACATACTACATATGTTATTATTTTATATTCGAACGTGGGACCATAAAACCTGCCATAGCCTGAGTATTTGGATGCACGAACGCCGTAACTCAAAAAACTTTAGTGGAGCTTGTAGTAAGTTCATAAATTCTCAGGCTTTGTATTCGGATGGTGTTCCAAATTGATTTGAAATTAAAAATACTTTAGAATTTAAATCTTATTGCTTTTTTTAGTGTAGTAAATATTGTTTTGTTGCTATCCAGGAATTAATACGCGTGAGCTTTGTACTCTAATTAGATCAACAACAAGCCAAAACAACGTCTGATTCTTTTATCTAAATTAAATTTTTGGTTCATATTTTGATATTTTTTTATTGTTATTTTTACTGTACTATTCATTTAATTACATACAACGAAGTTAATACAAACTATCTAATCTAAGTATAAATATACTTATTTGGATAGACCAAATAAGTATATCTGTGCCGTAGAAAATGTTTCTTTTTGTGCCGTTTGGGGTTGAAACTTTAGGTCCGTGGGGGCCGGCCGCTCTCGAACTATATCGGGACCTGGCCAAACGTTTAGAGGAGGCTTCAGGTGACCAGAATGCTGGCAACTACTTTGGTCAAAACCTTAACATTTCCATCCAGCGTGGCAATGCTGCCAGCATTCTGGCCACCTGAAGGACCTTTAGATTGTTTTTTTGTGTAAATTTTGTAAATAGTATTAATTTAAGATTTTTTATTTTGTTTAACAAACGTATACTATCTAGGTAGCTTTAAAGCCTTTGGAATGAGCCTTTCTAACTTTTCTTGACATTTTAATTGCGCAAGTACTTTTATTTAACTACAAACGAAGTACATGTGAAATACTTAATTTAGTTGAACGACTTTTGCGATATATTATATTTTAATAATATTTATAGGTTTTAGTAACATGTTTATCGTGCACGTGCCTTTATTTTCTACATAAAACTGAATACATAGAAACTACCTAATCTAGTAGGACGACCTTTGGTACACAGTGAAAGGAAAATACAGGTACGTGACAAAGGACCGTAAGGCGCTGAGTAACATACACACATAGGCACTTAATACAGTGTACACTCTTTATAACGTAATACTTCCTGTAACGTATAAATTTGGCTCACTTTGGTCGGTTTCCCTTCAAACCTATACGTTGATACACTCTATATAGCACAACAATCATTATCTATTATGAAAGAAACCGTTCATATTTAGACGTCATTAAATATATTTTATCAGCTTTACTCTTTATGAAAGAAAGAAAGAAGAAAATAATTTTTATTTTGTAACAGAACAAAAAAGACAAAAATAACAACAAATAGAGACAAACAGTTACAAAATAGGGGCTCCCCTCAGCATAATACTGGTCCATACTAATTAGTATGACCAGCGCTGGTCTTCCGGTGAGCCCTTGTTGGTCAAACAAAACAAACATAACAAATCACCAACAAAAAATATAACAAAACGAAATAAAAAATTCAAACAAACAAACTACTATGCAAATAACTCTTCTCAAAATATCAACATACAAATAACAAAACAAAAATGATATGTTGATATGTATGTATGTTGTTGGTATGTTGATATTTTTTGTTAGGCTCACGTTTGACCACCATTACGCCTGTTACCAAAAGAGAAGATACGATCTATGATGTAACACGCTTGTCTAGGGGAAACCGATTCATGAAACTAGCGATAACATTATATAGCACTAGTTTCATGTATCAGAGCTTCCTGGGACTTCTGATGAGCAATCAGGAGTTTTTAAAGGTTATAACGGAAACCCTTAACGTTATTCTAGTTTCTGATGAGGGGAGGAATTTATGTAACCAGTTTACGAAATGCTTCGACTAAATCATGAGGTGCCAACATTAAAAATAAATAAATAAATGTTTGGAATGATAAAAGTTACGTAATTAATCTAGATCTCCCAAAGACCTGATATGGAGGGTTTTGTTCGTCAGGCAAAGATATGGTTGAATATTGTGGCAAATTTTACGTTATTGAGTGTCGACAATAGACGACACAGGACATTCGACAGCTCTCATTGAGTAGTACTACAAGGAGGGTGGTCCCATCCTACCCTGGAAAATTAAGTAGGAAAAATTGTCTGAAAATACGTTACTATTTAAATGCCATATAGCAGCGATGATAGCTCATTGGTTAGCGCGGTCGGTTGACATGCTGAAGGGTGTGGATGTTGCAGGTGAAGGAAACCATCGTGAGGAAACCATAGCGTGATGGTAGGATACCTACATTCTAGTACGCGGCTGACTAACTACCACCGTCAACTTGGCAATCTGCTGTCAATCACCTAGCGGTGTGTTCCGGCAGCTTCACTCGAGAGCCGATTTCATTTCAGGCTAGGTGTGTTTTACTATCTTCGACCACACCTTATATTAAACTTCAGCTATGGTCAACCATGTAGCTTGTCAAAAATCCAAAAAATCAGTACCTATATAATATTAATTTAAAAAAAAAACGCCAGCCTTTTCACAATATGAAGGGCACTTTTTACAATATGATAAATTTTCTCTTAGACAAAAGCGATTAAAATAGTACCACTATAAAGTCTAGACCTTAAAAATCCTATTCCGGTGCGTTCGATATTTTATCGGTTATTCTGAATATCATGATATTTGTAAATCAATTATCGCATCTTACTAAGATGGCTTATGTGACATCCAATATAATTATAATTGGTTAATATAATTAAGCCTTGCCGGCTATAGATTTGGAGCATTATGTTTTCAGCAAATTTCACCGAACAAGACGAGACTTTTATTCAATTCAAACAAGTGTGTTTTATGATAAAGTTTCCTTGACCCATCGTCAATTTTGAGTTACGTGCTTTCTTTTAGCGAAGGCCGTGTTCTAAATCTAATTTATTTGATAAAACTAACTACACTTAAATCATTTTCTAGGATAACAAGACGATGAAAACACCAAATGGATAAAATCTTGCCAACTGCGAGTGGAACTCAGATTTCGTAATTATTTAATTTGTTTTAAGGAATGTCCAAAAGTTTTCGACTTTTTGATTAGGTTCGAAGTTACCATAATAAGCAATTATTATTTTTGTTATTTTTTTGTAATTTGTAGACTTTGTACTACAGTTGCGTCGACTTTGCCAATGAATTACATTGATCAGTTTTAATAATAGATTATAACTTAAAAACAAGCAAATAAATCCTTAAAAGAACAGGATTCCTGTAGTGGTAGTATTTGAAAAAAAAAAAGTTTTAATTTATAATGTTTACTAAAAATCACCTGAACTGCTTCGTCATCCATGTTTAATGTTTATTTATCTTTCTTCTGCACTTTTCTATGTCACTTAATCAATATAATGCCGACACAATAAATCGTTCAAATAAAAATATTTTTATCCGTTTAAATAAACAATATTGAATCCGTGGACCGCAATCGCATCAGTGGTATTCATCCCGGGAACGGAACAAGTCAAGTTACTAAGAAAAAGTTTTTTTGACTGACTTGTAAGTAGCGTCGTGTGTGATGTCATAGCATGTTCGATGTCATGTCGGACATAAAATGAAGGGTGGCGTGGTGATTTGCATTGCACAGCCAGAAAGAAAATGGTCGCGTGAAGCAAAAGCAATCTTTATTTGATATATAAAGATGAGCGCGGCCTTCATATAAACGATTTTTTTTATTTTATATTTGCCCATTGCTGCGACTTACTTTGCCAGGATTAGGTACGACACAGACTCTCGGTTACCCACAGAGACAGCTTCAAGGTTCCTCGCATAGTTAATGATTAGTTTTCATACGTTGTTTTATATGAATAAAGTACGAGTATCTCAATGTTAAATTCTGAATGATTATTCCCGAAAAAGGAAAAATGTAATGTAAAGTTTATACAAGTACACCGTATATCTGTCATTCAAATTGGTATTCGATCGGATCGGATCGAAGTTATTTAACATTGTGTGAAATTAGAATAAGAAATTGTATCTGGCCGCGTCTCCAACCAAACACTTTGTTGCTGGATGATGTTAATTATGTGGTATTTCTCACGACCATCTCTATATATGGTAAAATAGTGAGTTTCCACTGTATGATAAATAAAAAATATTTGTAACATTTTGGTGTCACATTATTTTTCAGTGCAACCTCATAGTGGGCAAATCAAGTAAGTACACAATCTACATCTACATATTTTAATTCGTTAAAATCCACGCTTGACAACCAACTCGCCTGATGGTAAGCGATGATGTGGTCGATGATGAAACGCGCAGACTTGAGAGATACCTAATTACCTAATTACTCCGACCTTAAAAAGGTCCATAATACATCCCTCAGAAAACAAGCAAACCAAGGAAGGACAGCTTGTTCTACACTTTGACTGTACGGATGAGAAACGTAGAGTCAAAACGTTTGGTACATGTCCTAGTGGGTTATTTATGTATTTAATCATACCTAATTATTTAGAGACTTAGTATACCACATATTTAGGGCTCTTTGGATTGCATTTGGGTTGTGTTTCTCTACCCATTAATAATAACTTTTACAATAGGACTATCATAAAATCGTAAAAAAACATTAACCTTCAACAAAATTTATGGAACAGTCCATAAATTTTACTGTAGATCAATGATATTTTTCTGCGGAGCAGCTGATGTTTTTATCATGATTTCACGGTTATTGTCATGATAAAAGTTAATCACATTGATGGGTTGATAAGCTCCATTCAGTATTTCTACATTTTCCTCAAACGCATCGCTCTAGAAATATAATTTAAATAACTACTACGAATAAATGTACCTAAACTGAACCAGAACCAGGCATCCGCAAATTTTTTAATATCTTATCTGATACTAGGACTACTTACTCACCTGGCCTATACAATATGCAGTCTGTTTATCGTATTTTTAACTATATTGTAGCTTTATGTACACTAATATTATAAAGAGGAAATTTTTAGATTTTTGTATGTCTGTAACGAATAAACTCAAAACTACTGGACCGATTTCAAAAATTATTTCACCGTTGGGAAGGTACACTACCCTCTGGTGACATAGACACTTTTTATCCCTGTCGATTCCCACTACGCGGGTGAAACCGCGAGGCGTCCGCTAGTAACTTGTAAAATATCAAAGTATTTAGATAGAAGTAATTTTTTCCCCCACATTCATGAGGATTTATCCGAATCAGCCGTGTTTTTATAAACTGTCACACTGCTAGGCACGGGCCTCTTCTCATTGTGGGAAGGGTAAGACCATGGTCTACCGCGTTTGCCAAGTGCGGGTTGGTAAGTACATTTCACACATCTTTGAGAATTATTTTTTTTCTTCTGGACATTTAAGTTTTCTCACGATGTTTTCCTTCGCCGTTTAAAATCAGCTGCAATATGCCCATAACTTAGAAAAGATAGAGGTGCACCTCCGTACTGGAAGCCAGTCGGTCAACTAGGCTATTGAAACTTCTGTTCTTCTTGAGTTTTTCTCCCAATAGTGAGGTAATATTTTGACACAAATGTTTTCCTATTAGCTGTACCACCAGTAAACATAATAGAGTCAGTACAGTTGAGCTTAATGCAGCTTACGACAATTGCACGATAAATGTGTTTTATTGGGAATAAGTCTGTTTTTTAGTTTGTATTAAATATTCTTTTCACAAACTTCTTTCTAGAATAAATACTTACAACGCGGCAACGCCGCGAGTGTTATGGGTACCTTTGCACCGGGTACAGTTAGGGGTGGGTTATTTTGTTAGTGCTGTCTTGTGATTGTTTTTTTTTTTATACATTAATTTTTAACAGTTGTGTAGGTTATTTAATTAAGTTTGACATATTATTCGTAATTAATATTGTATGGATTGTATTTTGGTCGTAGTGAAAATATCGTGTTAAAATTAAATTAAGTTTTTTGACGTTGTATGTATATGAATTATTATTATTATTTTAATTATTATATATCATTATTTATTTTTCATCTTATTTTTTAAATTTTTTACATTAAATATTTAAAAAACATATATAATATAAAACACTTAAAAACTAGGGTGCCGCCGGCAGCGGGGCAGGGCTCAAGCTGCCGGTGGTTAGGGCTGCAGAGTGAGGAACCTCCTCACAATGCGCGCCGTGTCAAGGATCACTGCCTTTTGAAGCTGACCCTTGACCCAACCGTCTAGCGAGAGTCTCTTGAGATGTTGGTCGAGACTCTTCGCTATAAGACCGTTTACCGTGACGACTATCGGGACAATGATCGTCGAATCAACATCCCACATGGCGGTTATCTCGTGAGCCAAGTCAAGGTACTTGCTGAGCTTGTCCTTCTCGGCCTTCACGAGATTCTCGTCATGTTATTATTATTATTATAAGTTTTGACATCTGTTTATTAAGTATACCATTGAATATCATTATAAAACTATAAATTTATAAAAAAAAAAATATAAAAAAAAGAATAAATACTTGGTCAAGTACAGTATATCAAAATAGTAGTGTAGTTATAAACTCTTGTACATTCATGTATAAGTTTAACCTTAAGTTCCGACGCTTGTACAGTAGTTGTCTGTAATGCATTGCTCATTAAAGCAAATTGCTTATGAGAAATGAATACGGTATCTTAAATCATATTTTATTTAATGTATGTACCTCAGAATTTTCTTCGTCTTCTTCCAGGATATCATATTTCGTGAACGCATATCGTAATTGATTTTCGAACTCTTCTCTCGCTTCTGCTTTTTCCAATGCACTAAGTTTGTTTACATCCATCACACAAAGTGAAAAACAAAGAAAAAATATACAAGTGATAGTTTTATTGTAACTTATGATACTAGATTTATGTTTTTAAAGTTAGTATTTGTAATAGTTAACACCCTTACACGAATGAAGAATTTATCACTACGAAATTATCTTGTTTAACGAGCAGTTTTGGAAATGCTGGCTATTCAAGTAAGTTTTTCTGAAGCCGTGGCGTAGATGTTAATACGATACAAGGTGTAAAGTTATCGACAAAACAAGCAAGGTGTTCATAGAATGGGGTGGCGACGGGTATATTCTACTATAATTATCTGCCATAAAACGTGTAGGTATAGACAGTAAGCATGCATGGCCTATGACGATATTTCCACGTGAGAAGTATACCATTAGGTAGGTGGTTTAATTGTCGGTAGATTTCCTTAGCAGGAAGTTGTCTAGGTAGATACCACCGCAGTATCAGATATTCTGCCGCCAAGCAATAGTGTGTAAACATTACTGTGTTCCGGTTTGAAGGGTAGGTACTGCAGCAAGCGAAATTACTGGGCTGTTAAGACTAACCATCGAAAGTCTCAAAGTAATGAGTGCCAAAGCAGCGACGCCCCGGACTTTGTTTTGATACTCAAAGTTCTGTGTATTGCTGCAATGGTCATGGACATGCGTTATCTCTTATCATCAGGTAAGAGGCATTGTTCGTCTCATTACTATTACATAAAAAAAGTAACATTATTAACCTAAACATTAAATACACTTAATTTATTTGACAGCCTTGTTGGTTCATTCGTAGAATGTCTGCTTCAAGAGCTGAGGGGCGTGGGTTCGATTCCCACCCAGGACAAACTTTGTGGTACAAACAAATGTTTGTTATGTGTCTGGGTGTATTTTATGTATTAAAAGTATGTATTTACAAAAAAAAAAATGTATTTAAGTATGTATTCCATCAGTTATCTGACTTCCATAGTAGGTACAAGCTTTGCTTAGTTTGGGGTCAGATGGCGAAGTGTGTAATGTCCTGCGATATTTATTTTATTATTATTATTATTAGTTAACTAGCACCTCGCCCCGGCTTCGCACGATAAAACAAAACTCTATTAATAAGATAAATATTGGCTATGTCACTCGGTATAAATAAATAAATATCGTAGGACTATACACACAGCGCCATCTGGCCCCAAACTAAGCAGAGCTTGTGTGATGGAAGTCAGATAACTGATAGAATACATAAATACTTTTTTTTTTGTAAATACATACTTATAATACATGCAGAACTCCCAGACACAGAACAAACATTTTGTTTATTCACAAAATGTTTGCCCTGAGTGGGAATCGAACCCACGCCCTACAGCTCTCAAGGCAGATATACTACCAATGAGCCAACGGGGCTGTCAAATATAATGTAGCATTCTAATGATGAAAGAATTATTCAGATCGATTCAGTAGTTTCGGAGCATATTCAATACAAACAAACAAGAAATCAAATCTTCTTCTTTCCTCTTTATAATTAGTATATGATGCTCAATATTTTGTTTATATGCAGGATTAGTCACCACTCACTCAGTTTCAACCTTATCTAGTGGCCTTCTTCAAGGAGACAAAGCAGATTACAATCGGACGTGGCAGAAAGTATCCGGCAAAGTTCAACGTAAGTAAACCAAAATGTGAGTTTTGGCGGGAACGCGGGCAGAGTCGTGTCGCTCCGTTGTATTTTTTTCCAAAACTAGTGTTTTGTCGAGTGTTTATGCATAAAAATGGTGGTGTTTTATTCATAAAGTGCCGAATTACAAGCGCGAGTGTGGGAAAATGATATAATGTGGTGAAACATGAGTTTTCGTGTTGCTTCCAAAACTTCATCGAAGCTTTGTAGTAAAGTTGCCACTACTTTACTAAAGCATGACTGGAATTAACTGACACGAACTGGACTTGACAAAGACGACTTTGACTAAAACTAGCTACGATGGCACTTATTTAACTTTTGAAACTTGAAAATATATAATTACTTGACACTGGCAAATGCTAAAACGCGACGCCAAAACCAAAGAAAAAAAAAACCAAAATGTGTCAAAACCACGTCAGTCTTCTTAGCGACGCAGATGACACACGCTATCAAGAAGATTTATCTGAGAAATAGATACAAAAGTGTTGTCTCACTTATAGGCTTAACTTTATATTAATCTTAGTCCAAGAATACATCATCGGTTACCTACTACAATAAGAAAAAAATTCTACTTTAAAGGCTTACCCTAACCTCCAAGTTCCTGTAGGTACTTATTATTGTACCTACTCTTAAGACACAGTATCGTTCTGAAGGTATTTTTAAAATAAAAGCAATATTTGACTGTGTTGGTTTCAATGAAACTGAACAAATAAGTTTTTTTTTTTAAATATCGTACCTGCAGTTCAAGTAGTTACCGATTAGACAAAATTATAAAGTCCAATTATTATCATAACACGTTGACACAAAAATCAAAGCAATACAAAAGGAACAAATGTACCTACCTACTTCGGCCACTGGAGAAATTAGGCAACTTAAAAAAATTTTAGACTTGGTAATGCAAACTGAGCCACACAATAATTATTAGGTATAGACAGCAAATAAAAGTTGCTTGGTAGGTTGTAGGTTTCAAACATCAGGAAGCACAAGAAGTAGGTAGGTACCTATATTTTAACCATGGTAAAGAAAGTTTGAAGTCCCTAACCAAAGGCAAGGGGAAAAACTTAAAATAACTGAGGACCCTTGTCTGTGGTAATGCATATTTTCAGGAACTCTACACGGACCCTTAGTGGTGGCAATCGACAAGCTCCGGGAGGTAAGCGTCGCCTGTAGTTAGTTACAACTGGACGAAGTCAAAACAAACTTTATAATATGATTGGCTCAAATTCAGTAACAGTGAATTCACTTAGAAGGTTGAATTTCTTTTCCAGACATAGGTATGCATCATACCAGCCAGCGTCGTGGAATATCCATAATATTCACCTTTCGATGACAGGTCGAAGTCGAAAAATGAAATAACAGAAGCGCTGTCCAGTAGCAAAATTATTAAAGAATGCCCCAGTCTTATTATAACTATTTATAATAACCAGCTATTTTAAAAACGTATTCATCGTAACATTTCGGTAATTACACCTAATGCAGCAACCTTTTTAGTACATGGTTATTTGAAAACGAGCATAAACATTTACGGTTGCTCATAAGCCCATAATTTCCAAAATTCAAGCTGGCCGGTTTATATCTCAAAACACAAAACAAGTGAACGTAACATTCCGTACTGGAGCATGCTGGCAATGGCACCAACAAAACTCAAATAAAATTCAAGTTTATGCATATATTTTAGGGTTATATTCACTCACACTGTCAAAGCTACAAGTTAAATTTGTGGAACCTATTTCACAGCATTATCATAAACATACACGAATCCACACGTTTCGCATGCCTGACACGAAACATGGCAAACTTCGCATTTCACCAACAACTTTTCACCTACCCTACTAATTTCCTCTTCCGTCAACTGTTTCGGTTTATTTGTATCTTTGTCTTCCATCTTTAAATATTATATTGCTCGTCAAAAGTCACAAACTAAACATCTAATTACAGTTTATGTAACAGAATTTAATTAAAGTTTGCCCGAGAACTAGAAACAAACGCGACCGCAAAAAAAGTCGCCCGTCATGATGCGGTTTTAAAAAACAACTGATAGGTACACATTACGGGGACGCTTTCCAGAGGTTTATTAAAAGAAAGAGAAAGTATGGTAAATTAGAGCAATATGGTTTATTAATGTTAAAAGTAATTTAGTTTGTCCCATGGAAGTGGCGTGATGTCACGCTCCATTCGCAGCGGGCACCGCCAGGCACCGAGGCGATACACCCCGATACCGTATCTGCTCAATCGATACCATCACAGGAAGTGTGCCGGTTCCTACTGCTTGCCTACTTCGAACAATACATTTTTGAACATTCAACAATATAAAAATCAGGACAGTACTTAATGCTGATTAAAGATAACCTTGGTGAATATACTTATTATAGTTGGACAAGAATCGAGACCTACATTCACGTTAATTGTTTGAAAACAAATCTTCCCCATTAAATATATTTGCGCCATTAAACGCATTTACGTCTTGGCCGACAGACACGTTCCGTAAAATCTGTGTGCATAACACATTTCTTGCGTACAACAAAAAAAAGTTAGTGCATCTTGTACGCAACGTGTGCGTTTGTCTAATTATTTTTCCTCGCGAAATACCAAACAAACACTGTGTTTACTGTTTACTTTAAATGCCGTATAAAAAAAAGGGAAAGAGAGCTTACTCTTTTAAATTTAGAATGTTAATTTTAGTATGAAAAGAGTTTCGTTCTGGAGTCTGAGACCATGCAGGTTTCAATATTTTTTTCATACATTTACGGATTACGTAATACTCGCAAGCCGATACCTAAGCCTCTGTCAATCTTGTATTTCAATAATGCAACCAAGAAAGCAGACGCTTTAACATCCTCACAAGTAAACTGATCCTCTTTAACTATACCGTGGCTGCTTGCAAGAGAATGAAACTGTAGAGCATGTGCCTTTGCATTGCAAAGCCACAGAAGGTACTGGAACTGCTACTAGGCTGCATGAAGCTGCTTCGCAATCATTTATGTCATCATCATTGAACATTCCAGCCAACTCACTGGAGCTATTATGCCAGCGGCCCAGAGCTATGCTCGGTACTTCAAGAAGCTGGGTTGGCTTGGGTAGATGCTGGCAGGTGAAAATGTACAAAACTACCCAAGCGGAATGTCGGTGCAGGACTTATCGCCCCCAAATTCAAAATAAGAATCCTCACAAGTAGATAGAGAGTAGAGAGAACACGTTCTATTTGTACATTGCACTAACGAAAAAAGAGAGAGAGAGTGTAACTTTGTGGACTCGGTCTTCACTCAACGTTTCAAATTCTTTGATCCTTATCCTTATCCTAGCTATAGAGTGGTGTAATTAATTTTTGTATGTAGATGATAGATATTATGTAGCTGCAATACCGAACTGTATCCCCGATCCTATTATCGTCACGTTTCTGAATTGCGGCGTTGAAAGCAACTTTACGACCTATTCACTAGATATTCACATCATAAAGAATTAATTAATGCTAGAGAATAAATTTTAACGGAAAATTAAATATTAAAAAAAAAACTTCCAACATTTTAGCACCAATAATATCAGACTTTATTTACATTTGTATATAATTATTACATTTAAAAAAAATACTTGACATAATACATTTCTCAAAGAATATATTAAATTTTTATATTAAAATCAGTTTAACAGTTTCTTAAATAGTAAAAACAAGGTAGGTAAATATAATAATATATTATGGATATATTCCATTTTTTAAAACTTTGCTCACATTTTCCTGATTTTAAGCTTTCTACTCGCAATACATTGTACTTTTAATAATGATAACAATTTGTACTTATTATAATAAATCGATTTATTAATTACGAATATAAATCAATAGAAAACAAGAAATCAGATGTCTTTAAGCGTACCTATATTAACATTAACAAAAGTTCAAGCTCATTCTTATGTACTCATCAGGTGAGCTATGGTCAACAACAAACTTGTCGACCATTAAAAAAAACAGATAAGCTCTTCTTTTTTTACGTAAAAGAAACGAGGCGTCTCCAGGGCCCTTATTCGCTATAAGCACATGTGCACGTAACGTAGCGAAATTCGAATAAAAATTCGCGTGTAATCTTAACCTATATAATTATACATGCCAATTTTAAATTTAAAAAAACGCCTTATTTACATGTAATCGTAATGAGCCGAACAAGACGCTCTTCTGATGGTAAGATATAACGCCTGTCCATGACCATTGCAGCGATACACAGAACTGGTAAAACAAAGTTCAAGGCATCGCTGCTATGGCGCTCTTTACTTTGAGACTTCCGATGGCCCGTCTCAACAACTCCGTAATGTCGCTAGCCGCAGTACCCTTCAAACCAGAGTAATGTTTACACACTACTGCTTGGTGGCTAAATATCTCGTACTGCGATGGTACCTACACCTCCTGCTAAGGAGATCTACCACCAAGTTACAAGCTAGTTTTTAACTATCAATATTATCTCTAAAAGCGTAAATATTGCGTTCTAAACGCGTTTTTGGCAAGGAATTTCATGCGAGCTAGAGAAGCAGGGGCCTAATGGTAAGAGATAACTCGTATCACAAAATAAAGTCCAGAGCATCGCTGATTTACTTTGAGACTTGCGATGGTCAGTTTACACAGTCCTGTAATTTCGCTAGTTTCAGTACTCTTCAAACCGGAACACAGTGATGTTTGCACACTACAGATTGGCGGCGGAATATCTGATTTCCCGGCGCTACCTACCCAGGCAAGCTAAGGAGTTCTACCACCTAGTTTTGAGGCACATATGTGAAAACACGTTTTTATTCCAACTGCTTAAAAATAAAGTACTTAAAAACGTTTATTAAGCTACGTTATAACTAGTCTAGGGATAGGCAATATGGCATGGTGCTCCGCAAACATCATGGCTGTCATCCACTTGAGTCGATCCTCGTTGACAGCTCCCGCGATTGTGCAACCAAACCAGGGCTTCTCCTTGCTTCTGCAATGTCATATTTATGTAACACTAGCTGCGCCCCGCGGTGTTACTCGCTACATGTTTTCGGGATAAAAAGTAGCCTGTGTTAATCCAGGGTATCGGCTACCTCCATACCAAATTTCATACAAATCCGTTCAGTAGTTTTTGCGTGAAAGAGTAACAAACTTTCACATTTATAATATTATATGTGTGTGATCATAGATGTTTGCTTGGTGTCGGGCTGTTCGTTTGTAGCGATGATAGCTCAGTGGTTAGCGCGGTAGGTTCGCATGCCGGAGGGCGTGGGTTCAAACCCCAACAATGAGCTTGAGCTGCCGGTGAAGGAAACCATAGTATGGTGGTAGGGTACTTTCTAGTACTCGGCTGTCTAGCTACCACACTCAAGTTGAAAATCTGCCGCCAAGCGTCTAACGGTGTGTTCCGGCAGCCTCACTTGAGAGTCAGTTCCATTCCAGGCTAGGTGTGCTTTACCATCTTCGACCACACCTTCACTTAACATCAGGTGAGCTGTGGTCAAACACCAAGCCTGTCAACCATTAAAAAAAATGCATATATATGTAAATGTATGAACATATTTACAACAGCAAAAAAGTATATAAGTATTCTGTCAGTTCTCTGGTTCGCGTAGTATTAAGCTTTGATTTCGTTTGGCGCTGTGCTTTAAATTTTTTTTAGATGACACACCGTATAAATGAAAAGACAATATACAACATTTAAAAGTTAAAAATAAACGAAGCGGTGACTCACCGTTTTTGTTTATTTCTTGGTATGAAGGTGATTGCCCATCTCGACTGAGGATTTCGTTTAGGCTCGTGACCCAGATACCATAGAATGTCTTTGATATTCCATTCTTCGATCTTGTGCGAGCCCTACAAGTAACATACAATACATATAAGTAACTAGCAGCTCGCCCCGGCTTCCCACGGGAAAACAAAACTCGATTAACAACATAAATCTATCGATCCAGTAGTTTCGGAGTCTATTCAATACAAACAAACAATTAAATGTTTCCTTTTTATAAGATGTAGATGACAACTGTAATAGTTAGACTAGACATATGATATTGCGGACTTATTTGTTAGCTGTTAATTTGCTGTATAAAACGTCACTTTATTCTATTGTCAATAATTTCGCTGCGCATGCTAAGTAAGGTTTTTTTCAAATTTTTCACAGTTTGGGTTACATTATTGAATTTTCCATGTGGATCCGTAATCGTTTTTTAAATAAACTCTAGCCAATATCCATCACAGATAATGTAGCATTCTAATAATGAAAGAATTATTAAGATCGGTCCAGTAGTTTCGGAGCCTATTCAATACAAACAATCAAATCTTTCCTCTTTATAATAGTATAGATAGACAGATACAGTACAGTATAGAAGAAAAACATCGTGAGGAAACCATAGCATGGTGGTAGGGTACTTTCTAGTACTCGGCTAGCTAGCTACCACCCTCAAGATGAAAATCTGCCGCCAAGCACCTAACGGTGTCTTCCGCCAGCCGTACTAGAAAGCCTGTTCCATTCCAGGCTTGGTGTGCTTTACCATTTTCGACCACACCGTCACTTAACATCAGGTGAGCTGTGGTCAAACCTAGTCAAGCATTAAAAAAAAAGCATAAAATATATATATATATATATATATAGAAAGTGATATTACCTGTTTGTCTTTAAAGTAACATAAGCATCCATTCTGAAATTCGAACATATGAAGTTTGAAAGCTTTCGATGATTCTGATGCTATTTTCATTTCACCGCATACCAGAGATATGCTATGCCGCAGCGTCTCCATCTCGTGTAGAACACTGTTCTCTTTTAAAACTAAATAATTATCTTTTCTGTCGTCTTCGTCCCAGTATCCCCAGCGCAGCACCACGTCGAGGACAATCTCATCGTTGTGAACTAATCTCCTCATAGATTCATTGCATATTACTTCCTCCAGCATTAGCAGATGGGAATCTGTTTTAGCTTTCTCGCACAACTCTACGCATACATCGGCGCACGTTTTGCTCGGTGTCAACTGTTAACAAGGTTTTAAATTTGTAGTCTGCCCGTTAATGCTGTAGGACATGGGAATCGAATCCCATCAACGACAAACATATATCAATTTTTGTAGCGATGATAGCTCAGTGGATAGCGCGGTAGGTTCGCAAGCCGAAGGGCGTGGGTTCAAACCCTAACAATGAGCTTGAGCTGCCGGTGATGGAAACCATAGCATGGTGGTAGGGTACTTTCTAGTACTCGGCTGGCTAGCTACCACCCTCAAGTTGAAAATCTGCCGCCAAGCATCTAACGGTGTGTTCCGGCAGCCTCACTTGAGAGCCAGTTCCATTCCAGGCTAAGTGTGCTTTACCATCTTCGACCACACCTTCACTTAACATCAGGTGAGCTGTGGTCAAACAACTAGCATGCCTACCATAAAAAAAACAAAAAAATCAAACAACCATAGTTATCTGACTTCCATCACACAAGCTCTGCTAAGTTTGGGGTTAGATGGCGCTGTGTGTAATGTCCTGCGATATTTATTTTATTTACAGAACTTTTGCGTATTTAAACCAAATATAATCTAGATCTTTTCAAGATCAGAGTGAATAGGTTTCTTCTAGGTCTGCGTGCTTCATATTCGACCATATCGTCGCTTGCCATCGGGCGAGTTGGTGGTCAAACGAGGACTTTGACAGCCCTGTTGGTTCATTGGTAGTATGTCTGCTCCAAGAGCTGAAGGGCGTGGGTTCGATTCCCACCCAGGATAAACATTTTGTGGTATAAACAAATGTTTGTTCTAATGTAATACTGGGTTGTGTCTGGGTGTACTGCATGTACACCCCGACACAGAACCCAGTATTTACAAAAACTATTTAAGTATCATATCAGTTATCTGACTTCCATAGTATAAGCTTTGCTTAGTTTGGGGTCAGATGGCGCTGTGTGTAATGTCCTATGGTTTTTTAAAATCTGAATTTAAAAAAAAAGTACGTACCGCGACCTGGTGGCAAGTAGAACGGTCGTGGACGTAGAGCCAGGCGCGTAGGTCGCCGGCGGCCTTGGGTGCCGTGGGGGCCGCGTTGCTCATCACCCGCATGAGCACGCGCCTGATGGCCGCCTCCCGGCGCTTCTCCGCCTCGGTCGGCTCCCAGATCGCCTCGTAGTGCGCGATCAGGTCCCGCACCACGTACACCTCTTTGGCAGACCACGCGGTTTCGAGCACTGCATTTGGCTGTAACACGGTCATGGTACAAAATACAAATATTTTTAACAAATCATTTAATTACTAAAACACATGTACAATATAGGTATTTTGTTTATAAATGGTAACAAAGTGAATTCAGTCTTAATTTTTTTATGGTTGACAGGCTAGGTGTTTGACCACAGCTCATTTGACGTTAAGTGACGGTGTGGTCGAAGATGGTAAAGCACACCTAGCCTGGAATGAGACAGGCTCTCAAGTGAGGCTGCCGGAACACACCGTTAGATGCTTGGCGGCAGACGACGAAGTACTGCAAACGTAGACGTTATCGATGATATCATTTCATAGTTGAGCGTATGAGTATGTATGAGTAATGATAGCACACATATACACACATCTAGCGTGCTTCATCCTCGGCCACACCGTCGCCTTACATTAGGCGAGTTGGAAAAAAAACATATACACACCCACACCCACACACAATGTATATACATACACACACATGTCTAGTTAATTTGAAACTATATATATTACCCCACATTGTTACTTTATTTACTAACCAAAAATATTTCCAACAGCGCCATCTAGCCCTTAACTAAGCAAAGTTTGTACTATGGGTACCGGATAAGTGATTATATTTTTTTTAATTACTTATAGTTTTTTTTTAAAGAACCCCCTGACTTAGAATAAACTGTTGTATTCTTCACACTATTTTTATCCTAAGTGAGAATCGAACCCTACACCTCTTAAAGTAGATACACTACCTAATAAGCCAACAGGGCAATCATAAAAAGAAAGACCAATCCGTTACCTGATTGGTAACCTCGCCTGATTGTAAGCGACGATGTGATTGATTTTTTTTAATACTGCTAAGTCCGCGTTTGACCACCAACTTGCCTGATGGTAAGCGACGATGTGGTCGTCTTTTTTAGGGTTCCGTACCCAAAGGGTTAAAACGGGACCCTATTACTGAGACTTCGCTGTCCATCCGTCCGTCCGTCCGTCTGTCACCAGGTTGTATCTCAAGAACGGTGACAGCTAGACAGTTGAAATTTTCACAGATGATGTATCTCTATTGCCGCTATAACAACAAATACTAAAAATAAAATAAACACTTAAAGGGGGCTCCCATATAACAAACTTGATTTTTTTACCGTTTCTTGCTCGATACTAATAACGGTGACAGGTAAACGCTTTAACTATTCACAGAATAGTTAGTTTTATTATAGATAATGGTACGGAACCCTATGTGTGTGAGTCCAACTCGCACTTGGCCGGTTTTTTTTACACCGGCTCGTCAGCCTCGATATATAAATTAGACTTAACATAAGTCAGACACAATGTTTTTTGAGATATTTAATAAAATTATAAATTAATTAGATCAGATCTCACCAATGGGGCGGGTAGTATGGTTGGCGCCCAAACTGATGCCAAGTTCTCGGCGTTCATTTTGTTCGCGTGCGACATGCTGTAAATGAAGTTTAAATGCGCGAACAATTTGCGCGCCGTGTTTCGCGCCACGAGGGGAAGTGACGTCATCACACGCTTGTACTCGCTGTGACGCTGCTTCTCATCTTGCATAACTGCAATGATACCATTGGGACATGATTCACTTATAAATAAATAAATAAATATCGTAGGACATTACACACAGCGCCATCTGACCCCAAATTAAGCAAAGCTTGTACTATGGGAGTCGGATAACTGATAGAATACTTAAATTTTTTTTTTGTAAATACATACTTATAATACATACAGTACACCCAGACACAGAACAAACATGTCGCGTTACTTCCAAAACTCCATCAAAGCTTTATAGTAAAGTCGCCACTACTTTAATAAAGCATGATTGGACTTGACTGACATGGACTGTGCTTGACCAAGACTGGACTTTAGACTATGAGTATAGCTACGAGACAACTTATTTAACTTATGAAACTTGAAAATATAAAACACTGGCAAATGCTCAAAATGCGACGCCAAAACCAAAGAAAAAAAGGACCGTTAGAAAGAAAGAAACAAAGAAAGAAAACATTTATTTTGACACACACAGCACTACAACAACAAATACACTACAAATAAAAGATTAGAAAATAAAAATAACAATAATAATAAGTCGAAAGTTGTCGCTGTAGTGTGCAGTGCGACAAAAAAGGTTAGTTCTCAGCATTAGTGCTGCCAATTTCTCAGCAGCGCTGGTTTTCAGCGTTACGGAATTCCATAAATGCTCAATAATAAAATAGATAAGTCACCTATAGCGACGAGAAGAGCCTGGCACTGTGTTCGACCAATGAGCGTGTCGGGCAGATCGCGGAGGAAGCGCTTGAGCACTCCAGCCACGTCGTGCTCCGAGTGCTCGCCCGCGCTAAGTTGCACCGCGTACGCATCGCGCCGGAACGCGCCCAACAACGACGCCAACGTGCTCGAGCCACCCGCTCGACGGTATATGCCCTCTGACAGGCTTCCTGCGAAACAGAAACGGAACAATAACAAAAACCAAGCCACGTGAAAGATATCTACATAGATACAGCAAAACAACGATATCAGACTGTTTTGTTGTTCAAAACTTCCTCGGTATATCTGCAATAACCACGACGGTGACGTATCAGGAGAGCGTTTCGTTAATATATAAGTTTACATTAAGACCGAGACTTGATTTTGGCTACTTATATGTAACTTGAAAATATCAAAACACTCGACATAGGCAAATGCACAAAATGCGACACCAAAATCAAAGTCCGAGTTTCTATGTCTAGATTTAGGTCTAAATCAACTTCATTCTTATAGAAAATCAACTTTTTTGTATCTTATAAAAAAAACGATATAGCTATTAATCTATTTTTATGTTTTATTTTATTTTATTTGGAAAACATACAGTGAAAAATATCTTAGTTACTAAACTATAATTCTATCTTAACACGATTTAACAGTTTTCGCATATTGAAGCTAAGCTTGTTTGCTAACAGAGAGAAAAGTACCTCTGTACGTAGTACAGGTTCTATTAGAAGTAAAAGTCAGACACGAACCAGTTTGTAGTAAGATTTAGTCTAATCAAATTAGTACTAGTATTAATTTAAGTCAAACTCGGGAAAGTCTTCCAGTTTGTTTACGAAGTTAGACGATCTTTAGAAAGATCTATGTTATCGTGTATAGTATTAGAAAATTCATTTGCCGTCATATAAACATCACACAAAACGGAAAAAGTATTTAAAAGCGGCATAGCAATTAGAAAAAAATATCTAGAATTCTAGAAATGAGAATCGTTTTTTCGATGGCAATATAATGTTGAATTTATAGGTCCTGTTGTTTTTAATGTTTATTTGATTAAATATGTACACTCAATTCTCGGTCTAACCTGGGATTCAATGCGCCTTTGTCTAGGATGACTCGAATGATGCCATGTCTAAAACAATCTATGTAAATATTTTTGATGACAACATCAACAGTTTCTAGCTTTTCTAAATTCGAATATCGGTGCGACAAGGTTTTAATAACTGGAGATAAAATTTACTTTGAACATAGAAAGCAAAGGAAAAAGAGACAAATTATACATCTATCATAAAATTAAATAAGTGTGGATGTGTTGTCTCAATAAGACTCCGGTCATCCTAAGGGTCGAGGTTCCCAAAGGCTCCAGTGTCACCGCGTGTTTTTGTAGGACGAAAAGATCTGGCTTTCTTTTAAAAGTTGAGTTGGCAACACTGCTTCTGACGCAAGTCCTAGGCACTGTATGAGTTTTCGTCTCCGCCACGCAGTGTGTACCCGCCATCCGGCGTTACCATTCAACACTAAGAAGTTTCGTCTGTCACGGATACTTACCATGTGCATAGATAAAACTGACGCATTTTTCAACTATAACAGGCACGTCTTCCTTGGTCAGCTGCTGGTGGTGGATATATGCGCCATTGTTCTGGGCTGCCATCTTGATCATATACCGCCATACCTTTAACAAGAGAACCAGTTCGTAATACTCTAAACATACGTTGTTAAACCCAGAAATCGGTTGGATCTTTCATTTGATGACTGTCTTGTTTACCAAATAAAATATTATGTGACGATAAATGTTTGTATCTCAAAGTATCTGATATTCCACCGCCAAGCAGTAGTGTGTAAACATTATTGTTAGTAGCATACTGCGGCTAGCGAAATTACCTGGCTATTGAGATTAACCATCGTATGTCTCAGCAGCAATGCCCTGGACGTTATTTCTCAAAGTTTTGAATACCGTTGCAATGGTTATGGGCATGCAAGGAGAAAGTTTTATTTTTCTTTGGTTTTGGCGTCGCATATTGAGCATTTGCCAATGTCAAGTGTTTCATATTTTCTAGTTTCAAAGGTTAAATAAGTTGTTATTGATATAGTCAAAGTCCAGTCTTGGTCAAGTACAGTCCGTGACAGTCAAGTCCAGTCATACTTGAGTAAAGTAGTGGCGACTTTACTATAAAGCTTTGATGGAGTTTTGGAAGCAACACGAAAAGTCATGTTTCACCACATTATATCATTTCCCACACTCGCGCTTGTGATTCGGCACTTTATCAATAAAACACCACCATTTTTATGCATAAAACACGACAAAACACTAGTGTTTTGTCGAAAAAGTTAAGTTAAAAAGTTAGTTTTGGAAAAAAATACAACGGGGCGACACGACTCTTTCCGCGTTCCCGCCAAAACTCAAGGAGAGAGTTTAGATCGTCTTAATACTTCTACATTTAAAAAAAAAAACAAGTAATGCTGTGGATAAGTGTCTTGTAGTTAGAAACATAAAAGAACAATGCACATACCTTGAGCACTTTTTCGTGCGGAAATCTGAGATACAGCGTGGCTTGCGGGCAATCCAGAAGAAGGTTAGAACTCCCGTCAGATGGGCATTGCAATCGGGTGTGTTCGTCGGCTTCTTGCGTTGCTGCAAGAGAAATAAATTTATCAGCTTTACAAATCACATTGTACACTTTACATAACGTAACTACCTAAAGGCTTGGCATCAAGAGGCCCCATTTACATCCTTTTGTACTTGCAACGTTAGTAACTATGTATTATGGTACAATACAAATTGTGCGGGAGTGGTCCTTTCAGCTTGCAACGTTTATTTCATTATGTGGGTGGATGTGCTCTCTAAATGCATCGGGTAACCTTTGTACAGAAAAACTGATTCCGACAGTAGATACTAGATTTGAAGTTCAACTTTAATTTTATTTACAGGCCTAATTAAGTTTTTGTACTTTAGTAACTTCATTACATTACTGTACAAGCTTGTAAGCTTGGGGTGTGTTATTCTGAAAGGAGGTACCATTATGAACAACTTTTTCTATGCAACAAAATCTGTCAACGATGATTAAAATAAGCTGCTTTAGCCATGCATTTGATCATGGGTCAACATACTTTTTGTATGGAATAGCTGATTTTTACTGTTACAGAGTTTTCCTCAAAGAAAAAGTTGTTTATAATTAATAATAAACACTTTGATTGATTGATCGATTAATTAACTCTTTATTGTAATTACATGTAGGTTTTTTGCGGCATTTTTTCACTGTTTGAAGCTATCGGCAATACGCACATAACTTAGAAAAGACAGTGGTGCGTGTCGTGGGATTCGAACCTAAGACTACCGAAACTTACACGTGAATATTTATTATATACAGATATGTACCTAAATATAGCTGAGGTCAACAAAAATTATTCTATTAATATTTAATATTTGTTACAACTAAATAACATATTGTGATGATAGAAACGAAAACAAAGAAAATCGTATAAAGCATTTCATTTTCCAGGCGTGTCGATTTTACTAATTTAAATGCGTAAGTGGCTATTTACGCACGCACTTTGCAAGTACACATTACATACGGCACAAAGTTTTTCGCTTAAGCAATTTCTTTACTCATTTCCTACTCTGCGTTAATTGGCGAGCTGTGTCAATGCCACGCAGTAGGTAATTATTTCATCCGGTCAGCTATAAATTCCGATTTTAACAACGAGAAGTGATATCTGGAATGTATTCTTGATAAGTTTATTACGCATATTTGTTGCATGGTGGTAGAGTATTTTCTAGTATTCGGCTGGACCGTCAAGTTAAAAACCTGCCGCCAAGCATCTAATGTTGTATTTCGGCAACCTCACTTGAGAGACAGTTCTATTCCAGGCTAGGTGTATTTACCAACTTCGACCACACCGTCACTTAACATCAGCTGGTGAGCTCTGGTAAAACACCTAGCCTGTCAACCATAAAAAAATGCCCCGACTTTGTTTTTAGGAGCTCATTTCTTTCGTCTCATTATTATTAATTTAAAAAAAAAAAAAGTTCAGTTCTATTCCAGGCTAGGTGTATTTACCATCTTCGACCACACCGTCATTTAACATCAGGTGAGCTGTAGACCTAGAATGACCATAGAAAAAAAGGTTTATGTTATTTTTCACAGCGGCCTGATTGGCGACCCTTTTATTGCAATGCTAAATTGTTGCACGTTCTTAAAACGACACTAACAATTGTTATGAGAAAACTCAATTGTTTATATTGTCCATTGCTTATCACAACAGTAACTAGTAAAACCAATAAAACTATATTTTTATTATTCGACTTTTCTCGAACCGTCGTCAACTGATACTAATTTATCACAACCGTTATTTACAAACCAAATAATAATTATGTTAATTTCATATTACAGTTTACTAGCAATACTAAGATTTGACACAAAACATTGGTTTTTTCTACTTATACCATAGGAGGACAAGATGCATTTCATATAAAAACCTTTCTTTTTTTTTTATTTTTTTTTTTATGTAAGAAGTTATGAGACGAACGAGACGCTCTCCTGATGGTAAGAGATAACGCCTATCCATGACCATTGCAGCGATACACAGAACTTTGAGTAACAAAACAAAGTCCAGGGCATCACTGCTATGGCGATCATTACTTTGAGACTTTCGATGGTTAGTCTTAACAGCCCGGTAATTTCGCTAGCTGCAGTACCCTTCGAACCGGAACACAGTAATGTTTACACAGTACTGCTTAGCGGCAGAATAACTGGTACTGCGGTGGTACCTACCTAGACGACCTCCTGCTAAGGAGTTCTACCACCAAGTAAAAGAAACACATACTTGGGCAACAAATTTCATTGCTTAGCTGTTAATATGATGAAGATGGATTTGGACCGTTTAGTTCGAGTGTTTGGAATATCTATCTGGAGCGATGTCGCTTTTTAGAGCTCCAGGCTGTCCGATAGAAGCATTTGTATGAAATTAGGTCATGCAGAACCGAAGCGCACTCTGTTGAGTGTATCCGGTAGAAAATCGACAGTCAAGCTACTTGTTCACTGGTTGCTTACATCAATTTTGCTTTATAAGTATTAGGGACCTAAAGCTTCATAAGTTTCTGTTTACTCACTGACGCATCTCGTTTTCCGCAGGTCGACGGTGAAGACTTTGGTATCCTTTGCAGTGTAGTATACCAACACCCTGCGAATGAGCATCAGCCAAGCGCCGCGCCATTCTCCGGTCACGCCCTCCTTTGACAAAATACTCAGAATTAATTTATATTTGTACTAAGTGACTCGCCTCAGTTTCGCACGAATACGTAAACCCTCGAGAAAAAGAACTCTTAATTCTAAACCGGAAGACCAGCGCTGGTCATACCGCTTAGTATCACTAGTATTTTTTTATTTTTTTTAAATGTTTGACAGGCTATTTGTTTGACCATAGCTCACCTGATGTTAAGTGAAGGTGTGGTCGAAGATGGTAAAGCACACTTAGCCTGGAATGGAACTGGCTCTCAAGTGAGGCTGCCGGAACACACCGTTAGATGCTTGGCGGCAGATTTCCAACTTGAGGGTGGTAGCTAGCCAGCCGAGTACTAGAAAGTACCCTACCACCATGCTATGGTTTCCTCACGATGTTTTCCTTCACCGGCAGCTCAAGCTCATTGTTGGGGTTTGAACCCACGCCCTTCGGCATGCGAACCTACCGCGCTAACCACTGAGCTATCATCGCTACAAACTAGTATTATACTGAGGTGAGCCCCTATTTTGTAACTGTTCTGTCTTTGTTTGTTTGTTTTTATTTTTGTGATTTTTTTTCTTTCAAATGTTAGTAAAAATCGTATCAAAATTCGTTGATTTAGAAGAAGCAAGCGGAAAAACACATTGACGTGGACAGCGTCCATTTTAGTCGACTCCGAATTGCTTTCCTAAATAAATTCGAATGATTAATACAGTGCATGTCTGTCAATTTAAATAAATCATCTTTACAGACATAAGAACAATACTCATTTATATTTTTAAAACCCACTTGTAAAAGTGGCATGTTCAGTATAACGAACCTATAACGAATTTATGTACTATGAGAACAAGATTACAGATATAATACTTATATACCTTTTTTGGTAAATGAGTACATACTTATAATACATACATGCAGAACACTCAGACACAGACGCTGAGCCAGCGGAGTACCTACTAGAACATACCTTACCACCATGCCTATGCAATGGTTTCCTCGTGATTTTTTTCCTTCACCGGCAGCTCGAGCTCATTGTCGGGGTTTGAAGCTACAACCTTCGGCGTAACCACTGAGCTATCATAGCTACAAAATCAAAATCCGCTAGGTCAGATGGCGAGCGTTAGCTAGCCATATAATAACATTCTATGTGACTGTTACTCGTATGGTCTACGTAATATTATCGTTTCAGCATTATCTTAGCGCTAGACAGCAGATAAGTCAGGTTGATTAAACACGTACCAATTGATAGAAGTATTACCGCGCAGTTGCATACAAGCCACGCCTTTGATGCAACATTCTATATAGACAAATAGTACCTACCTATAAGTTACTTGATCAGATGTCTGATTCAACTAAATTTGCCTATTCATATAAAATTGATTAATATGCAGTTCGAAGGTCGCGGATATGACTTGACTGCTATTGTAGGAATTACAACCGTATTATGTGTATTGTATCATAGTTAAATGCCACCTATCACCTATCCGAAAACTGGCGAGATCTATCAGTAATGTCAATTACTTATGTATAAATTATATAATATATTTCTATCAGTACCATAAATAGGGCTGCGTCAGCGATGCCCTGCTACAGAAATAACCTAACTTAACCAGAAATAATGCAATATTTTTTGTTCGCGTATTTCAAGGCTGCGATGCCATGCGCTTTGTTTTGTCAAGGTCCCGATACCGCTGTAATGTATTGACGTTTTCTCTTGCTATCTTCAGAGCGTTTCGTTCCTCCCATTGCGTTTAGGTACAGTAGAAATCAAGGGCGCCATTATAGAAGGTTATATACCGGCCGCATGAAATGCAAGCTACGCAGCTGATTCCTATTCAAACTAGTCATAACAAACACATTTGTTTTGCATCGTAAAGTGAAAGTGATCTGCCAATGCTATATAATTGTATACTCCATTGCAGACTGTATGACATGTATCTGCATTACACTTAAGGGAAAACAGTATGGTTACTTTTACCCCTTTTCCATGTTGTTTGAGCACACTTCTGTTCTCCACTTTATTAGCGGTCATGTCTCACACATATCATTTTTCAAAGAATTGATTTCATCGAAACTATTTAGCTATATCAGCAAAGTGAATTGAATTGGGAATATATCAAATATTACAGAGTTCATTATACTTTTAATATACGTAGGTAAACGTTATTTGAGACTAGAGTATTATTTTACACATATAAATCGGTTTACATTGTGTTTTGAGGAATTCAATGCAAATGAATTTTAAAGTAGGTACACAATTTTGCTAATAAGTAAATAATATAGATTTTAAAGTAATTAGATATTGTACCTACTTAACTCTTGTTTTTCTGTCTATGATATTATTAGCACACGGCAAATGTATAAGTCGGATTTTTTCAGTTTAAAACTCATGCTTTTCGTCTAGTTCCAAAAATATTAAGAGACTAGCAGACGCCTCGCGGTTGCATCCGCGTAGTTCCCGTTCCCGTGGGAATACAGAAATGAAAAGTAGCTTATGTCACCCGGAGATAGTGTAGCTTCCCAACGGTGAAAGAATTTTTGAAATCGGTCCAGTAGTTTCAGAGCCTATTCAATACAAACAAACAAACAAATCTTTCCTCTTTATAATAGTATAGATGTAGACTCTTTTCTACATCTATATATCTCTCTGGAAAGTGATAGAAATCTAGCTAAACGTCTCCAACTGTTTACAATTTAGGGCAGAGTAAATGCTGACAAATGGGTATTATGCCCTATAGTTGAGTTCAGCGACATCAATCTAACATTTAGGTTATCGGTCTCTTTCAAATCAAACAGACGCGAAAGGGACAAAATGTTCAACATGGCTAACTAGTGTGAACTAAAAGAGCAAGGTCCCGCCGGTCCGATTCGGATTCAATATCGGTAAATTGCGACCGGAAACGTCCTCCTAAATAGGTATTCGATCGCAACAATTTAATAGTATAGTGAACTGTCTAATGCAAATATATGTACGACGGTATACGTAGTTTCAAATTCCGCGAATGTATCATAATTAATCGGCAATAGTAAATGTTGTACGCCACATTACTAATTTGAAGTTATTGTTTATTCCGACCATTCAATAGTGTACCTACCACATGAATTCATTCATCATCATCATCATTTCAGCCGTAGGACGTCCACTGCTGGACATAGGCCTCCCCCATTGATTTCGATAAAGACCGGTTAAAAGCGGCCCGCATCGATCTATACGAATTAATTGGAATGAAAAAAAAATATACACTTGTTCCTTTAACACAACTTTTTTTGATAAGCCCCATTATGAGCTTCTAAGCCTACACCTGGGTCGCAACTCCTAAGCACTGTATGGGTTCCCGTCCCTGCATCGCGACGGACCCAAAACCCTCACGGCGATATCACAACCTTCGTCTCATTTTAAGATAACTTATCGTTAAGTATAATACATTTTTATACAATAGTATAAGACGGTTAACATTACAGTACAAATAAGTAAAATTTTTGTAATCATTTTATAAAATTATAAACTTGATTTCTAGCGTTGTAAAAATGATTCAAAAACACAGTTAAAATTACACAAAAGTTCTTCTTAAGAAAGCTTACCAACTTAGCAACTTGAAGTTGATGAACATACTAAATAATCAAGTGATATACATATTTTTAGTGTTTCTTCTTAAAAGTCATTTTAGTTACAACAGTGAAGAGGATTTAATTTAACTATTTATCTAACTTTACGACACATTTTAAAATATTTATCCGAAATATTTCTTACTACTGTATTTATTACCTACTAAAATCCTACTAAATTTTGTACTCAGTGGTCAGCGCGGTAGGTTCGCATGCCGAAGGGCGTGGGTTCAAACCCCAACAATGAGCTTGAGCTGCCGGTGAAGGAAAACATCGTGAGGAAACCATAGCATGGTGGTAAGGTACTTTCTAGTACTCGACTGGCTAGCTACCACCCTCAAGTTGAAAATCTGCCGCCAAGCATCTAACAGTGTGTTCCGGCAGCCTCACTTGAGAGCCAGTTCCATTCCAGGCTAGGTGTGCTTTACCATCTTCGGCCACACCTTCACTTAACATCAGGTGAGCTGTGGTCAAACAACTAGCCTGTCAACCATAAAAAAAAAACCGACATCTGTACAAAACATATATAATGTTTAATTTGTATAGATGATCGGATGAAAATAACCACAAGTGTTATTAAATATCTTCTTCTCGCTGCAGTAACCAAATGAGAAGAATTAAAATATATGTCATGAATGCTCAAAATAAACTTCCACGAAGTAACACTTGAATCAATCAATTATCTAAAAATATACTGCTTCAAAGAGCTTACTCAGAATAATAAAGTACCTAAATGTTGCAACTTTTGTCTTATGCCCTAAAAATGTTTTAGCAATACTTTATTTTTTTTATTACATTTATCACATCATCATTATAGGATCACATAATGACAACACTGGTATTGCTGTTGTCCATAGATAAATATAAATAAATAATAAATAAAATATTGCGGGACATTACACACAGAGTTATATGACCCCAAACTAAGTAAAACTTGTACTATGAAAGTCTGATAACTGATAGAATACATAAATACTTTTTTTTTATAAATACATACTTATAATAAATACATGACACCCAGACACAGAACAAACATTTGTTTTATATCACAAAATACTTGTCCTGGGTGGGAATCGAACCCACGCCCTACAGCTCTTGAAGCAGACATACTACCAATGAAGCAACAGGGCTGTAATGACGAGAACTTTACACCATAAGGCGGCTTGGTTGCTTGTTTGCAGTTATTTTATTTAATGATTATAGTTTCATACTTTATTAGATATCATGATTTTATTGGCACACATTTAGATGGCTAGGGTTAAACCTCACATCAATTATTTTTTTGTGACAAAAAATGTTAAGATAAAGTAGTTAAATGTACAGATAAGTCTTAATCTGATAAAAAAATAACATATGAAGAATTTCAATCAATTCAATCATAATAGAAAATAAATAGCAATTGGAAACCAACCTTAAGGTAGCACCAGCCGAGTCTGGTGAACTCAGCAGTGTATTTAGGTGGGAAGCCCGATGTGAGGTGCTCGGCAATTTTCTGTGCCCAGTTGCGACGCTCTGAGACGCTAGTGCATGTGAACACTACTTTGCGTGGTGCAGCACGGATGGATCCCGCAGACATAGTTACCTCGAAGTGGTATGCATTATTGGTAGTGCTGGAAGATTTTATTTCTTTACTATTTAACAATTAAGTCATCTAATTAATCTCATACTATCCATGAGATAGATGAAATATAGAACAAATTTATAAACTCACCTAGATGACAGCGGCAGAACAATTTGTAATGAATAAAAGACATCCAGAGGGTATGCTTCTTTCAGTACTCCGTTAGTGGGGTCACTGTAGCATACTAACTTTTGTTCTGAGAGCACACAGTAACGAGACTGAGAGTTTCTAAACAGGTCATCGGCCACTCCCATACTCTTGTTCAAAGTGCCGCTGTAATATGTTACTGGCATGTCATTGATTGGAGGTTTTTCTACTATGTCAACTTTCGGAGCCACTGGTTTAACTGGCTTATTCAACATACCATCAAGTTTGAACTTTCTTGAAAATCTACTAATCATAGAGTAATGTGGCTTAGTTTCTTCATCAATATTATTGTTTTTCTCAGTATCCTCTGCCATATCATACCAGTTAGAACAGCTCTCTCTTATATCTGAAGTACTGCTCACCGTCTGCATTCCTTCTTCTGGCAATAAGCTATCAAAGCGCTCAGGTGGAGTGGGCGGATTATAGTAATCTGTTTCACCATAATCCTCAAAGTTATCATCATGGTGGTCTGTAGCTACAATGGTACCATAAGTATCAGCCGTTAAGAAAGATTCAAGAAGGAGCAGCTCATTACTCATACCTTCATACCTACGAGTAGAACTTGCTGTATTCAGAGGGTCAAATTCATAAATTGTACTAAAGCTGGGACGTGGTACTGTAGTAGCGACACTTTCAACTTTATTATTATTCGAGCTTGAATGCATTGGCAATGTCCAATTTTCATACATAGTATTTTCCTTCATGACTTCTTTTGGTTTCCCTTTCTTATGTCGGAGTTGGGGTATGTCTGGTAGTGATGCAGTGCTCAAAATGCTGTTAGTCCTTGAGGGCCTAGGAGTATCATACATCAGCTGGGAATCATAATCAAAAACTGAAGTACTTTCTAGGTCATGGCTGTCACGAGAAATGTTACTAATATCAGTATTTGAATCTGAATTGCTAGAAAACAATGACATGTCATCGAAATTAGAGTTGTTCAAATTGAGTGGTAAGCAATTAGTAGCTCCTGCATCTGCAGCTTCATTTTTATATCTTTTCTGTTCCAGCATCGGTGAGTGAAATTGAATGTTATCAAAGAGACTTACATCCGCAGCAGGCATAGAGACACATCTCTGAACTTCTACAACTTCTGAGACCTCAGACTTCTTAGTGCGGCGGAGTTTCAACCCAGCCGTTTTAGTTCCTTCAATCACTGACTTGGTAACAGAATCTCTTACCGCGCGAGACGTCGTAAGTGTCTTTTCAAGAGTTCCTTTTGCAAATTTTGACCCATCTTGAAAGGATTTTTCTATTTTGTCATTTGCATTGCTCACTTTAGTTGCCACATCATCTTTTATTTGTTTCGATACGGTCCCAATGGAGCGTAAAATATCGGAGGCGCTTACTTTTTCGTTATGAGTAGGTATCTTAGTCCGCGGGAGTGGAACTGGAGCTGCAGCGCCGCTTCTGTTCGCCGTCAAATCTGTGCGCGGCTTCGGCACCGGTGGAGTAGCCATTGAACGAAGCTTTATTCCCAAAATACCTCGTTGTTAACTTAAAAATAACGGAATAACAATGAAGTGCCACAAACCATTGTAAAATAACAAACAAAGCTGTGTGAGTCACTGAACTACTTTTGTTGTTGGTTTGTTTTGTGCTAAAATATTATTTGAACATTAGATTTGTACTTGAGGCATCTATTTTAATACTTTTCGAGTTTATATTAAGCAAAAACATTAATACATTTACAACCCAAATAAAATAATATTGTCCCATGCGTAATTTAATTTCAATTCCACAAATTCACAACACATGGAACGACTTCAGTCGACGAACGACGACAAAAAATTAAAAAAATACAAACACCACACTTTTTTTTTTAAACATCGGCCTATGAATATGGATCCCTTGTTGCTTGTTGCCTAATTTTTATTTATTATGTACTTCAGTTTCAGTTTTGCTATTTGCATCTAACATATTTAAATTACAATCAAAGTCTAGTCTTGATCAAGCGTAGTCCATGCTGTTCAAATTCAGTTATGCTGAATAAAAGTAGCAGTAACTTTACTATAAGCTTCAATGGAGTTTTGAAAGCACCACAAGAAAGCAAGTCATTTTTCATCAGACTATTTCCCATACACTTACAGTTTGGCATTTCTTGAATAAAACAGCACAGTTTTAATAAAAACACCCGAAAAAACACAAGTTTTAAAAAATAATACAATGGAGCGAAACGATTCCTTTCGCGTTCCCGCCAAAACTCAAGAACACCACACGTCACACGTCAATACCAGTATTGCCAAAATGCAAACAGCAAAATATGCCTAAATTATATTAAAAGCCAAATTAAATTGGGTTGAAATTTTGGAATTCATGAGGCCACCAAGTACCTAGTCAAATGTTTGGTGAAGGTTTTTCAATATTTTTAGTCCATGTAATCTTCTTATGAAAATATCCACTATGTGAACAACAATAATATTACACGATGTGTAAATATGCTGCTATTCTAGCACAAATGTTAAATTCTCATACTTTTTTTTATGCACACGCCTAACCACAGACAGCATGAAATGTGTAGTGTTTTCTTCGTTTTTGACATCGGACTTGAAGTTTTTTGCCAGTGACACGTGTTAAATCTAAGATTTTTAATCTGAGTGTTAAATAGTTTTAATAGCATCAGTATCATGCCGGCACCACACTTTGGATTCGAAGTATTGAAACAAAAAGTATTATGTTAATATGAAATAGCAAATAATGAACTTGATTATTATCCCACACCTTGATTTCAATATGTTTTGTTATTGCTGGAAATAGACCAACGCATTGATCTAAGTGGTTCTACATACAAGGTTACGCAGAATTGTATTAGAAAGCCAAAAATAGGTCATAGAAATTGTATTCATAAGAAGTAACGAAAAAAATAATATTGCTAATAATAACCATTTTGCGTACCAAAACAAACTATCCGGCGCGCACTCTGAATTTTGTCCAAGTTGGGAATTTCTCATCAACGGAGTCGCTGGTCCGGCCTAAAAATCTATGATTAGAAATCACTAACAGTTTTGTTTGTATCATATTACGTATACAATATATGTATTTACATATATGCTGGACCTTAGATAGAAGATTAACAGTGTAGTTTACATTTTTATTTTTATCCTTTTATCTCTTCTCTAATATCTTACCTACAATGTCAATTACGATTGTCTGTCATTTAAACGTCATAGAATATTTCACTAACGACTTATTTGAAATCATTAATCAAATAATATATAATAAAATAAGCGAAAGTTACCTACTACAGAAATATGTATATACTATGTGATAATTACCGAATTCTAGTTTTTCTATGATACTTTCTTTCATGTTGAGATAATATTATACATACCCGACTAAGTAATTCGGGGTTTACCTACTAATTCCTGCTTAAAGAACAAGGATAGCATTATTCCTGCCTATCTCGGTCAAAAACGAACAATACTGAATACTGGTAAGTACTTACCAAGTATCTGCTAACTAGAAATAATAGGTAGGTAGGTTAGGTTAGTAGTTACTTATTTGTAATCTAGAAAGAAATCGGTTTCTAAATGGATTAATTCAAGTACGCACTGCTATTAGCATGGTATAGTTTTGTATGCCACGGGATAGATGGATTACCTTTACCTATAGTGCAGTCAGCACTGCACGCGAATCGCAATTAAATTAATTGACAAGAAACTTACAATTTCGTGGTAAATATTGCGACTCGCAAAAACGAAGCAGCCATCCCCAGCGCACTTGACAGTCTAGAGAAATGCCAGTATCCCACTCAAAAGACTTGAAAGCCACGGCAGCCTAGATTGAGAGTTTGAGGTGGAGGAAAAAATAGAAAACCTGCATATCTGAGGGTTAATAATGTTCTCGATATGTGACGGTTGCCCTTACCCTTACTCTTCTCACAATGAGGAGATGTAGGGGGGTAGTTTATAAAAACAAGGCTCATCTGGACTAGACTCAACAGGCATAAATGGAAAAGTACATGATTTATGTCAAAGTCAAAAAAGCCTGTAAGTTTTTTTATAGCAATGCACGCTCAGATCTAGTTAATAACATGCTAAGGCGCTTAGAAGTTGTCTTGAAATCATGATAGGTACTTAGCTTGGAAAAGATGCTACTCATAATAATAAAAAGGCTGGATTCGATCCTTCCATTAAATTATAATATATTTAAGGTATTTTAAGTAGTTTTATCATTAGGGGTTTCTTAATTTTCGTACGATCTTCAATAGTCGTAAGTAAATAAAATAGGAGCGGCCAAATAGAGAAATACTAATAAAGTAGATATTATAGGTAGATAGTATAACCTGCTTTGTTTACATACCTGTAAACAAAGCAGGTAAGATAAGAAAAAATTAATAAATTCAATGGGAACTCCCATGTCGAAATGGGCCGGTGTTGTAGAATTTGGCTCTATCGCCTTTCTAGAAGAATCCGGTAGGTACTAGCCAAAAATTTTGAGTAGGTAACAAATTAAAGCAGGTACCTTCAAGATACCGTTGTTTTGGCGCTCATTACCTACTTAGAGACTAAGATAGACATTTAATGGTTAGTCTCAATAGCCATGTCATTTCGCTAACTCCAGTACCTACCCTTCAAACCGGGACAAAGTAATGTTACACATGACATACTGCTTGGCGACTGATACTGCAGTTGTCTAGACGATCTGCTAAGGAGATCTAGCACCTAGTGAAAAGTTCTCTCTAGGCGTTGTACTCGTACCTTTATTCAGCGGTAACTAGCAGTGGTATGTTGGTTGGTGTCTGCCGCAGGTAGGTAGGTACAGTCAAATATTAATTACTAACTATAAAAACTTTGAACCTTGGTGGATACTGAATACAAATCAAGGAGCGCTAAGATCTTGAAAGCAACTGCATGTAGTAATAGCAGCAAATGTTAAACCCAACCTTGCTATTTACCTACTACCTATGTGCTATTGTTGTTGATTTCTTCACCTGTGCATACAAAGTTCAAAGAGTAGGTATGCTACGAGTACCTAGTAGCGCAAGAAATTATTCAGTACTTTTTTAACGACGCCCAAGTCAGTGTGATCGATACTCTGGAGGGATAAAATATGTTATAATATTTCGAGACGATGCGCGTGCACTGCGGTGCTGACACGCGATCCGCCTCTTTCCAACTCAGGTGAAATGCATAATTAAATATGTACCTGCCTATAATTTTATTGTAATACATACGTATATTATTATGCTATTGAACTACAGCATAGGTAGGTACGGCTTATGTTCTTTCATAGGTTATATTACTTTGCTGCTCTTTACACACTACACATTTTTATGTAAAAAGTATTGAGACGAACGAGACGTTCTCCTGATGGTAAGAGATAACGCCTATCCATGGCCATTGCAGCGATACATAGAACTATGAGTAACAAAACAAAGTCCAGGGCATCACTGCTTTGACGCTTTTTACTTTGAGACTTTCGATGGTTAGTCTCAACAGCCCAGTCATTTCGCTAGCTGAAGTAACCATCAAACCGGAACACAGTAATGTTTACACACTACTGCTTAGCGGTAGAATATCTGCTACCGCGGTGGTACCTACCTTGACGACCTCCTGCTAAGGAAATCTACCACCAAGTAAATAGGAATTAGATATTATAGAATTCTGGAGTGAACAATAAAAGAGCTATAGTGATTGATTGATTGAACCCTCCACGACCCATCATCATTTCATAAAAAAAAAGGCCCTGTGGTAAATCCACTCTTAAATTTCATAAGGATATGTATAAGGCTATGTAGACATACATAGCCCCAGTCTGTGCGTGTATTAATATTTTTTTATTATGAGTAGTGGCTTTTTTTTGGGAACCGTAACAATAAGTTGTCTAGAATTTAAATACACATTTAAAATCTCATATCTTTACTGTGATTTACTTTACTTTCATAATCTCGTTTTATCTTAACTGTGAAACACATGTGCTACGAAAAAAAAACATCGTGAGGAAATATGTCTCATAAGGTGTTATCTTAAAGCAACAAAAATTTAATAAAGAAGCGCCGTCTATCTAATTAATGATTCACTAATGTAAAGACACCTAGCCTGGAATGGAAATTTTCAATTAAAAAAAAAACCCGAAGCGATTGTGTCTAGTATGTTATTCTAGATATTTTTATTGGGCGGCCGGAAGCATTGATACTCCTGTCATTGCAATCTTATCACATCACCGGCGTATTTGGCTAATGCCTTTATCTTTAGGTACGTGTTATTTCCCTGTCTGGTTCTAATGTAGTCGAATTAACGCTCTCTCGGCTATGTATTTTTGGAATGAGTGCGCTTTGTCATTTTCGGGAAAAAGACATGTCAAGGTAAATCAAGAATAATTTTGTATTTGTGTTCTATTCATACCAAGCTATATGTTAGGTACTTATCTTTATTTCTTTATCAATTCTTTTTAGAGGATCGAATCGAAAAATTTTAATTTTCAATAAAGATATTTATTAACTTTAAACATATTAAATTTCTAGGTATAAATAATCGAAAGTAAATAAATCAAGCAACATTTAAAATAATACTTAATAATAACTAATCCAAAAGGCCGCTATCAATGGTTTTCTATCAATTGATAGTTCTAAAAACGCAGACCCTATTTTCAATTAAATTTAATTTCAAAAATATCTTTTTTTGGCCAATCAAATAATTACATAAGTAGGTACAATTACTAGTGTGTCCTGGTAGTATAACAATAGTGTGTTATTAATTGCTTTTAGGGTACACATAGGTACCCTTTAAAAACATACAACATTGCTTGTAAAATAAGAATAATACAAATAAAATAATAAAAAAGCAAAAAGTATTTAAGTAATATTTTATTGACGAGTATTTCAAACTTAAAGATTATTGAATTACTAGTAAGTAATTATGATTTTTATGTCATGTCATTTTAATAAATATTGACAATATTGTTTTGGTATTGACATATTTTTATATTGACATATTTTATATTGACAATATTTTTTTATATTGACATGTTTGGATATTGACATGTAATCAATGTTTTAAAACCCAATTAATGACATCTTTAAAATTTTGATATGACTTGTAACATTGGTGTTATCAATAAAGTATTTGTATTTGTATTTTGTATCAGTTATCTGTCTTCCATAGCACAAGCTTTGCTTAGTTTGGGGTCAGATGGCTCTGTGTGATATATTTACCCTATGATATATTTATTTATTTATATCATGGCTACTTTCAAGATAATTGTTTGTTAAAAAATATGTATGCTTTAGTATCTAGTTGCTGTTACGTTATGCGAAATATAGCATACTAAGAAGCCTTGTACACACTCGGCGGTCCGCAGCTAACAACAAGTAATCGTCGTGAAGTAGGTAATCGTACGAGCAGACGCGCGTGATTTCCGCCCTATATGCACTATTAAAAAGAGCTGGACAGGCGCGCGCGCCAGCGGTAAGCAGTCTGCACACAGGCGCAATTTTAATTATAAATAGACACTGAAAAAAGTAAACAAGTAAAATTTATTATACAAGTTTTATTAAAATTTTAACCCCAACATCAGTTACAGAATACCAAACCTACTTACATACTGAATCAGACCTGTTCGAGATATTCATATCCGTTTATAAACTAGAAAAAAATTGATAATTTTCAAATAGATGCACAGTTTTTTTTAAACATAAAACCTACAAAAAAAGTTAAAAGCTCTCTTGATTATGTCTGTAAAATCAAACAACAAAAAAACGAATCCTAATTCAGTTCAGCCGTTTGGGAGCTACAGTGCTACAGATAGACACACACTAAACAGACGTAACAAGACACCTCTGTTTGCGCCAGACGTTAAAAATATGAACTTTTTTGAACATACATACAATATACATATTAAATCAAATGCGAAAATGTGTCTTTCATTTCACTCAGCGCCATCTAGCCCCAAACTAAGCAAAGCTACTATGCGAACCAGATGACTGGTAGAATACCTACTTAGTTTTTTAAAATGCATTTATACTTATAATACATACACTCAAACACAGAACAAACATTTTATCGTCACATAAACAAACATTTATTGTCACATAAATGTTCGTCCTGGTGGGACACGAACCCCCACTACGCCCTTGAAGCAGATATTATATGTGCCAAGTGAGCTGACAGTAAACATAGCAAACGTAGCGTAGGACGCCCTTAAACTCAATGGAGTGACGATATTCGTACGTGGGACAGCTGGCGATGGATGGAAGCGAAAAGCCGAAGGTGGGGTTGAGTGTGGTGTCTTGGGAGAGCCCTATGTCTAGCAGCAGGCTTCGATAGGCTGATGATGATGAGCTAACAAGACAACCATTAATATCATGTAAAACATTTTGTACGTATGTTTGTTACTTCTTCACGCTGTAAACTACTTTTTATCCAGGAAAACGTGGGCGAAACCGCGGGTTAAGCTGATCTAATCAATAAAAAATATTACGTTAATTTATAGGAGTAATACACTTCCATTTTTTACGTTTGTAGAATTTTTAGCACAGCTTGGGGTGTACTACGAGTAAGTCGAAAGGGGCCAGGTCATTGTACTACTTAGTAATACAAACAATCTTTTCGATGGAATCATCTCTAAAATGGTCAAGAAAAAAACAGCTGCTCAATACATTTGGTCAGAATCCGATGTACCTAATGTTTCTATATAGAACAGCCTATTTTTTGCGATTTAAGAGTTAAGCCAATAGTAGGTAAATTTAAGTTGTTTGTAATGAGAACAATAACCCCTTTTTGGCTTAGAACACACAAAGCTTATAAACTTGCATGGTTAAAAAAGATTAAGGACTAATATAATATCAACTTCAAACATCGAAATAGGTCAATTTGTTTAGGAATTAATGAAAAGAGAATTATTGAGAGTACCCGCCTCCGTCCGATATGCACCTTCCACCGCGTGCTTCAGAACCAAATTAAGCTCTTGGCTGCTAGAGACAATGTTTTATGACATTGTTGAGTATTCCAAACTAAAATATTATTACTAGTAAGAAATTATAATTTTTCTGTCATTTTATGATATTGACAATATTTTTTACATTGAAAAATTATCATATTGACGGTATTTTTATCTTGACACTTTTTTTTTTATATTGACATGTTTGTATATTGACATAACTACCTTAATTTGACATTTTGTTTTACATTCATTGACATGTAATCGGTGTCTTAAAATTCTTATAATGATACAACGGAATTGTCTTGTAACATTGGTGTCATCAATAAAATATTTGTACTCTTTATTGTCCATAGAGTACTCTTGCCAAGAGAGTTACTCTTTCTTGCCAAGAGGGTACTTTATCTTGAGCAGTTGGGTTATATTGCCCTTAGGTGAGTGAACGTGTAAAGCGGCTGTAGCGAATGATGTGAAGTCGCTAGGTCGCCGCGGCGCGTGTAGCGCAGGGCTGCGCGGGCGCTGTACGCGGCCTCGAGTTTGCGACAGGTGCGCGGGCGCGGGCGAGCGGCGCGGCGCGCGCCACAGTCGCGCCGCGGCCGCCTCCTCATTAGCGCGGCCCTATACACTGGCGCGAAACTAAGCGCAGCGCACGCGACGCGATCACAACATGAGCGCCGGCAAGAGAAAACTGTCCTTCCTGGGATTCGCTCCTCAGGTTAGTACGTTCAAGGATACTATAATAAATAAAATTTAATTCAATTTTTTTGTGATTGTCACCTTTTATAGGATTCCGATATTTCATATTTTTATAATATTTTGTGACTAAGATGAGAGTTCTTTCTAAGTCTAGACTCCATCAATTAAGGACCTTTTTTGTTTAGGCTGTATGCTAAAAAGGGTAAACGAGTTCCACGCTTTTTGGGGTTACAGACACAAATTCTACTCAAGAACCAGTGTTAGCAACGGTAGACACTGGTAGGTATGAGCAAATCGAGTTTGTACTAGGATCCAGAATAAAGTAATAGAAAGCGCTAAATTTTTAGAAATGTCACAATTGTTTTACGCACCAAATTTATTTTTAATTGCCAAAATATTTATATAAAAAAAATGAAGTACCTATCTACAAAATATCATCTAATATAATCAAATTAGATCGATATAGGGGTAGACAAGCAAAATTTTATCTGCCTTTCCCTATAGGCCTATACGGTTACCGCATCGCACCGTATAAGTACGTATTAGTACAGCAAGGGTGAGGTAACAAAATCGTCAAGATTCATCATGAAATTAATTTAGATTTTAAAACAACGCGAATCGATTGCTACATATATACGTCTAAACAACTCAAGTTTCAGTATCAAATACAGTTGTGAGCATGCCAATGTTTTACATGTAATAATAAAATTATATTGTATAATGATCATAATTGTAGCGATTCGAGCATTTTGTTCCAGGTCAATGTTCTTTAACTGTACTTAGATTGAACCTGCATTTTGCGTTATGATGTTTATTTAGTGCTTTGAGATCCACTCTAACCACGCGACTACATTTTCCTACATCTTGAAGTAAAAAATATGCCATATGCACTATCTTGATACATATGTATGTAGGATGTCTTGCCAAATTTTGTCAAGATCAAACCAGACGTGAAAAAGCTGCTTCCGAATTCGTATTCCAATCCCAATATTGTTACGAATAAGTTGTCGATGAAAATGATAAAAGTCTGAAGACAAAATTAACCAGGTTGACTTAGCATTACCTGAGAACTCTAGATAAAGTTTACTAAGTTAATGTAAATTGATAGTATTTGTTTATTAGTACATTTTTAGAAGTATCACTAATTGAAATCGGCTCTGGTTGTCTGGATCGCATTACGCCGTCCGGATAACAATTTTTATTCCAAACATAGCGTGGTTACTGATAAAATTATAATGCAGATAATAAATAAATAATTTACGATGAATATGTTAGTGGTGGGAACATGGTATAGAAAACGAACTCTGGTTTAGAAATTAAAACCCGCCATCTTCAAGGCGCATTTTTTATTTATGTTTAAGTAATGAGGCGAACGAGATTCTCTCCTGATGGTAATAGATAAAGCATATCCATGACCATTGTAGCGATATACAGACTTAAGCAACAAAACAAAGTCCAGGGCATTGCTGCTTTGGCGCTCATTACTTTGAAACTTTCAGTAGTTAGTCTCACCGGAACACAGTAATGTTTACACACTACTGCTTGGCGGCTGAAGGTACTGCGGTGGGATCTACCTCCTGCTAAGGAGATTGTACCACCAAGTAAATCATAACTTAGTTACATTTTTGTTCAGCAAGATAGACATATATGTACCTTGTATTTTACATGTACATATATATTTGAAATGAAGACATTACGACCTTTCGTATGATAACAAACGCGTGTTTGTCTTAATTTTTTTATGTGCCATTTTAGGTTATAGAATCCGCTATACCTATCGGATTTACTGTGACGTCATATACCCTACGACACGCGCATTGCTAAGCCGCACCAATACATTATCATACATTCATCAAATTGCAATTAGTAATGAGCGCCCAATTTTGTTTTGTTATTCTATTATATACGAGTATATAAAATTCAATGTGTGTGTGTGTATAATTATGTACCGTGGGCTTCAAAACGGCCGGACCGATTTTTAAGAAATTTTCAGATTAGCTCAACGGGTGATCTTGTGAAGTTTGGTAGCGATCGGGTCAACTTTTTTTTGGACTCGTGCGTATTCGCTTTCGCTAGCAAATAGTATATAAAATTGAGTCTCATTTCGCATGTCTGATTCATCTAAACTACGCAACGGCTTTTGATACAGTTTTCGTGATTACGTACTTAGATAATTTTCCTTTCGGGAGGTCCCTAATATTCTTGTGAAATCTTGGCGGGTTACTATTTAAATATAACGCATAACTCACCTATATGTTAACGTACAAAAAAATAAATAAAGTTGTTTACGTATTTTACAAAATAATCTGCTTTATTCGATTTAGTTATTAGGATCTTAGCCTATATATTTCCATATACATGAGAGAATTTTCCATGCTTTTTTCCATCATAATATTTCTGTTTACTAAAGAAAAATTAAAAAAAAAACAAGTTTCTTTATCATCCCGATCACGATAACAATAAGACCTTTGAATGTTTATGAAGTTTTGGCGAATTATCCAACTGTCAACGTTGGACAATTCTTTTTTGAAATTCTTTTATTCTTATCGAGTTTTCTTTTTACACTATCTTATCGCAATATCTCGTTGAACTGGACTCTATTTCTTAAATTGAGGCTCAAGGTAAATAAAATTAACTCGCCAAAACCTGTGTAAAACTCGCTCGTGGGGAGTTCCGATTGGTCAATGAATTTTTACCCTAAATTTAAATTTAGTAATTAAAAAAAAAACTTTTATTTCTCCAATCCTTTTTTTTAGCCTTCAATCATAAAATAGAATATGTTTTAGAAAAACCTTTAATTTGATGTAAAGGAAGGGTATTTTTTTACGTAAAAGTAATGAGATGAACGAAACGCTTCCCTTATGGTAAGATGTAACGCATGTCCATGACCATTGCAGCGATACACAGAACTTTACTTAGCAAAACTAAGTCCGAGGCAAAGTTGCTTTGAAACTCACTATTTTGAAACTCTTGATGGTTAGTCTCAACAGTCCTTTAATTTCGCTAGCTGCAATACCCTTCCGACCGGAACACAGTAATGTTTATACACTACTACTTGGAGGCAGAGATATGCTGAGAGACGTGCTGTGGTAGTACCTACCTAGACGACCTCTTGCTTAGGAGATCTACCACCAAATAGGTTATTGCAAAATTTAAAATAGTGATTTTTTAACTGAAAGTTCGAAAATGCTGAAAATGCGATATTTCACGGTTTCAGTTCGTTTACGTTGTTGTTAAAAAAGTTTTTAAGCTAAAACAATCATGTAACATTTGTCTATTATACAAGACTTAACAATGTAGTATAGATAAGCAAAGAATATTTTCGCTGACGAGAAAATGTGTTTTGTCTGTCTACATCATAACGCAAAATAACCCTGAAACGTTCTGAAACCGTGAAATATCGCATAAGTCTCACTGAATTGCCAATTAGATTTAGTTAGAGTGCGTATATGTCGGGTTATCCCAACATTTTCTCACTTATGTGCATTAATCGCCAAAATGTTATTAACTACTTTTTAAGAGACACTAGAATAAAAAAATACATCTACTTACTCTTTATGTAAAAAGCAATAACTACATAGAAGCTATAAATTTGTTTAAAAGTATTTATTATTTGGCTGTGAACTCAAAACGTCGTATTAGTAGTATTTATAAATCGTCAAATTTTCCATTGCCATTATCAACTCTATTTATTTATGAAAACATTCCTGAAAAATAGTTGTGTCGGTGACCTGTCAATTAATGACATTAATGTAGTTACATTGTTCATATTTATGACTCAAACGGCTGTTGAGTTAACTATTAGGAAGTAGCTGGGAAACGCTTACTCTATTCATAGCTGGCAGCTAAATGGTTATGGGCGAAAGGCCCATTGGGCCGGTATCAAAACTATACGTACACCTAACGTAAATGAGACAATAATAGATCCACACAATGAGCAAAAAATATAGCAAATCACCCAATGAAATAGTAAATCTACATTTAACTCTCTAGACTCTCTATCTAGGCTAGATATCTGTAGTAAGAGTATCGTTGTATAATTGGTTTATTTCATGAGTGTACAAAATACTGCTCTATATCAGAAGGTAGAGTAGCTTTCTGCCATTTATTTAATGGGACTTTTAGTTTAATAAAGTGCCTCCTACAACAAAATTTATAAGTTTTTTTGGGATTGTTAATGAGTAATAGTCCAACTTTAAGCGAAGGTTGTTTGAATTAATACCTCGTAAGGCCACCCTAATTCATTTTTAAGATGTGATTTTTTGCGTATCCAGGGAAAATAATGTTAGACAAAAGTAAACTGCTGTCAATAGGTGATAATAATAGAGTTGTGTGCTTACAGCATCGAGAGCTTTTGTTTCCTTTTTTTATTTCACTTTGGTTCTATGGATAAAAAAATCATCAATTCCCTGTGGTATCTCACCAGAGCAGTGTAGAACTTTTAACTTTTTTTAAAATGGGATCAGAACAAACTTCTTATCATACAATGGTATCATCGTGCTAGAGCGTTTCTTATTACATACATGGATACATATATGTTAACTTTGTAGCGAAGATAGCTCAGTGGTTAGTGTAGTCGGTTCACACGCCGGTTTGGAATCCAAACCATGAGCTGCCTGTAAAGAAAAACATCGCCAGGAAACTATATGATAAAAAAAAAAACACTTAGCATCGAATGAGCTGTGGTTAAATACCTAGCTTGATAACCATAAAAAAAAAGGATTATGTAAACTTTGGAACTCTGTTTCTCAAGTCACATTATTCGTCACTGGGGAATTATTCTACGAAGTCACGTAACGAGTGCATTACTGCGATCGCCTAAATAAATACAATTTATGGATGAGTAATCTCATTACTAACACTGAAACAACAGAGAAGATGACAAATATTTTATATGAGTGAACATAACACCAGGATAATTAATTGTTAGTTGGAATATCTAAAAGACGCCGTAAACAGTGATCCCTAAGTACCTACTTGGCTGTTACGGCATCCAAATTATTGATATTCCCAAGAAAACTCAAACGTTTATTACTTGTAGAACTTATAAAAACCATTGATAACAAATATCTCTTAAGATCAGACGATAAAAACTAATGATATTACGACCTCACAAATGAATTGACCATAAATGGTTTCGTAGTCAATTTATATGCGGCAGAAGTGGGAGCGGGAGGAATACCAGCAAATCCCCCTATAATCTATTAAGAGACCTCTGCCTGCCAAGAAGATTTAAATTTATTACTGGAAAGAGCATACAAAGCAATGTTATTAGGAGCATATCTTTAGTTAGGCAGCAGAGGGGTTACGGACAGTCAAGGATTTTTTTTCTATGGCTGTCAGGCTAGGTGTTAGGCTACAGCTCACCTGTTGATGCAAGACGAGACGGTTTGGTCGTAGGTGGTATACATACATAGCCTGGAATGGAACTGGCTCTCAAATGAAGCTGCTGGAGACCATTACACACCATAAGGTGCTTAGCAGCAGTTTTTTTTAACTTGAGTGTAGTAGCTAGCGAGCCACGATGTTTTCCTTCACCGGCAGCTCAAGCTCATTGTTGGGGTTTGAACCCACGCCCTTAGGCATACGAACCGACTGCGCTAACCACTGAGCTATCGTCGCTACAAATACACTATATCGTTGTGGTCAAACACCTAGCCGGTCAACTATAAAAAAATATATATATATCAGTGTTGTTAATAGAAATTTTAGTGATAGCTCTAGAACAGAATATATAATAGTTCACATCTCGTCGTCGGCACTGATAACTGCCGGATGCAAATCTCGTACAGCCCACGGAGACTGCTTCCGCAGCAGACATCATCTAAACCACAACACTGTATCTCAAATGATACTTAATCAAATATTTTAAAAGACATAATCGCTAACAAAACAAAAAATCAGCAGAATGATGTCATTTACAGATGAATGACGTGAGAAATTTATACCTACCTACTATATGAGCCTGTAGTGGACGTCGGTGTCTTTCGAGCCCATCTCCGCGGTTGTCATCGTCTGGCATACGTGGGGGCGTGCGGCACCTCGGTCATGAACGAATAAAATTAATTACTTCATCGGTACTATACAAAAAGTTTTGTTGTTTTTTTTTTCTTTGGTTTTGGCGTCGCGTTTTAGCATTTGCCAGTGTCAAGTATTTATATATTTTCAAGTTACAAAAGTTAAATAAGTGTCCTCGTAGCTAGTTATAATCAAAGTCCAGTCTTAGTCAAGTCCAGTCTGTGTCAGTCAAGTCCAGTCATGCTTTAGTAAAGTAGTGGCGACTTTACTATAAAGCTTCGATGAAGTTTTGGAAGCAACACGAAAAGTCATGTTTCACCACATTATATCATTTTCCCACACTCACGCATGTAATTCGGCACTTTATGAATAAAACACCACCATTTTTATGCATAAACACTCGACAAAACACAAGTTTTGGAAAAAAATACAACGGAGCGACATGACTCTTCCCGCGTTCCCGCCAAAACTCCAAAAGTTTTGTTTGTAGACGGTGAACGCATATCGGAAAACTAAATCAAAACATCCTACAGGATGTGTCGAAGACTTACCTTTCCAAAAAGGTTGACACATTGAACTCGTGAAAATTTACTTGCCTACCTGAGTAAAATGTTTAATAATGTAATAGAATTAACTAGCTTTCTATATATGTAGTATGCATTCGACAGGCGTTAATGTAAGGAATTAATTAAATTAATATTGGACGATTTTTTTCACACAATGATTTAGCCCCAAACTAAACATACATTGTACAATGGGAACCATTTAGACTACATAAATAAAGATTAAGCTTGATAGCGGTTAGACCGAATAGTACATTTATTTCTTGAATATTCTAAATTACGCGAGTCGCGTTGTCTTTGCCATATTTTATACTAAAATGTCAATGAAAAAACATTTCCAGAATTTTCTAATGTTTCTAACTACTTTACCATAAGAAGTCGGAATTTTATTTAAATGTTTTTAATAGGTGCCAAATTTATATATTCTGTATTAGAAAATTAAAATTAGTGAAAAACACAAGCATGAAGCGTGACTATTTGCAGATGCGAACGTTCAATATAAAAAATATTGTAATTTGTAGGTACCTCTACATTTATACATACATGAAATTTCTCATTCGTAATGTTTTTTTTTTGTAGGACATAACGTTTTTACTTATCAAAATATCTACCTCCATTGTCTATGCATTTCTGCCATCTAACCGGTAGTTATTCAATCTTTTGTGATAGAACTCTGGTTACTTTGACTATGAAGACATTTTGTATTGCAAACTGCGAAGAATTTTTTTGTTGCAAAAAAATCGTATTCGCGGGAAAAATGGTTTTCGGTTGGGGTAAGGTCAGGCGATTATGAAGATAAACAGATGATTTCTAAATACAAACCTTGCAGTGTTAAAACTGTTTCTCGAGTAATGTGAGATCTTGTGCACTAAACTCTACATACCAGTAAATGAAACCCCCTTGTTCAAGCTTTTTGATTTGACCGATGCTGCAAATGGATCAAAAATATGGTGCTAACGTCAAACCATGCCGCTAGTAGTTCCTTGGTAGTTTGATACGAATCGTATTCCACAATCTCCTTCAATTCATCATTATACATATTATACTGGTCTTCCTCGTGATTCATTCAAGTCGAAGTTTCCACAAAAACGCACGGTAACTTCGTTAGCAGTATCTTTCCCAAAGGCATTGACATTCAAAGCAGTTTGTAATGAAACTTTTGGAAGTCGTTTGGAAAATACTAGATAATAAGGAAATTTACAAATTATATATACATACATACAATTTACGCGCAAAAAAACATAAACCTTCCATAAAAACAATAGAAATCAAACAATTGACTGTCACGATTTTTCACACTAAAATCTGATATCATGCATTTTAGTTTTTGTTCAAAGTGGCCAGTGCGTTAAAACGGTAATTCCATATTTAAACCCCTATTATTACGTACCTACTGAAAGAAGTAAGTAGTTAGTATACTCTCCCAGACGAATCTAAACAAAAAAAATAGTTACAAGAAAACCAAGATACAGAAATAAAGATCGTAAAGCAATTCTCTGACGGCATAAACAAGACAGTTTTTATTAGTATGAGTGTTCATAATATAATGAAAGTAATATATGTATATGGAGACTACTAATATAGTCATTGATTTCTTGAGCAAAGGTTGCGGCGTGCGTTATGCACGAACCGGCCTTTGATCTACTATTGGAAATGTCTTGTTCTCCGTGAACGTGCAGATTTTTTTCTGTTAATTTACTTGCCAAGTTTTTGCTTGGCAGGCAAACAGCAATTATGAAATCCGAAACACATTCAACGGTTATTTGCCATGTCTTCATACTGTTATTTTATAATTTAACAGTTCATGGTACAATGTTATTACCTTTTAATATCACTTTTACGCATTGTTGCTTATGTTATTTAGATCAAGTAATAACTCGTGCATTCTAATTATCTGCTGGTTGATTATGTCAATATAGGTTGGGTGTCAGTTTTCCTCTAGTGAAGATAATTTATCGCGTAGGTTTACTATAACTTTGACCCTCAGAATAATAAAACAGCATCGAAGATAGATCGTATACTTAAACATGTACATTTGTACATAAGACATAAATGCCACAGTCCATGTTATCGTATAAGTAAAATGATAAAAAGTTAGCGGCAAAGCACGTGAACAGATCCGACCTTGCTTTGAGACCACTTGTACTGTACAGGTCAGTTATATTTAGTTACACGTACGCCGATCGCCACATTTTTTGTAAGACTTCGCTAAGAAAGATAATAATTAACTATCTAAATTAAGAACTCAGTTCAAAGTTTATTTAAAAGAAAAGTTTTAAAAAGAAAATAAGTCTTTTCGCAAAGGAAGGTCAAGAGGCAGACGTTTCTAAAAGTGAATACTCACCGGTAGAATTTCCGTGTACCTAATGTTACACAGTTTAGATTTGTGTATTTTATCACCGAGTTCACTGACCTTGCGCTCACCAATTTTATATCAAAAAGCTACAGAAATGTACGTTAAATGCCTCATTAGTTAAAGGTTGAAAGACGGCATGCAATATATATATATATTAATGAACTTAAATAAAAAGCAAGCTTGAAATTAAATTTTCCGAGTAAGAAATTTGGTCTAGGCGTCAGTCGACCGGAAAACTGGAGTCTATTTGGGTCAAAAACTTAGCTTTGCCGTACAACGTGGCTATGCCGCCAACGTTCACCCTTCAGCGTTTACTCTTCATTATGGGGCGTATTAGTTTAATTTTTGTATGATTTTCCTTGTGGTGATTTATCTTGTATACAGTTAGTTGTAAATTTAATTTAAAGTTTTTTATAAGTACTAAAAATTGCATATATCCGCAAATAAATATTTAATGTTCCTTAAAAGAAATAGAAAAAAAAACTTACTACGAAGATAAACGTAACAATGCAGGTATACGTTTTAAAATGTCGCGGACACAGCTCAAGACGCATCGAAGATATTTAAAAAATATGCTAGTCGGATTGATGTTTAGTTCTTTTTGAAATTGTTTTAAAACTTTCAGTCACTTGCACCATTGCAATTTATAACTAAACCGCAGAATGGAAAGATCGCTCGCGTGGTAGGAAGTTTGCGGGAGGAGAGGACGTATGCCGTACGGGCGTTACGGGCCAGTCACGGGGAGTTACGGGGAGCAGGAAACTTAATCCGCGTTCGGTAAAGTTCACTTGTGGACCTCGTAGTGAACACTTGACTTATCTTTTCCGGATGCTTGAAACAAAACGCACACGAGATAAACGTGCCACCATAAATCGCCCTAAGACTTTCGGCAAGAGAATTCAACTAAGAATGATAGCAAGGAAAAATAATTTGTATGTTTTGTTCCTTATTATTAATTTTAAACGGTTTTGGTATATCTACATAATTTAAATTAAATAAATTACAACAAATTTCATGTTGGGAAGCAAATCTATTTACGTGATTTTTTTTAAAGATACATTTATCTTTAAATGTATCTTTTAAAAAAATAGTAAATATATGTGTGAATTATTTCATATTGCGTCTGCTGAACGGGATTCTCCTGTGGAATCATCTCGGGATTTACCTTGTGTTATCTCGCCCCTGCCCACGTTCATACCGCGCGGGCGATCTTTTTATTTTGCGGTTTGTGTATAATGATCACGATTGAATCTTCCATTATTATGTATACGAAAAGATTCCAGTGAATACTCTCCTTAAGAAAAGATCTTACACGACTGAGTCGAATGCACGATTACGTAGAATGAGCTATACAATTACACATATTATAGAGTGAACGACATTTCTCTTGCCAGTCATGTGGTTCGGACGCAGGTGCCTCGCCCTCGGACAAACAGCTTACACCTCCAGCCTACGTGTGTCAATCACACACTACGCTTGTCAAAAATTAACGTTGAAAAAAACTCGTGCAAAACAAAAACGGAACTCTCATTTAATTTATTTTCGTTACTGGATACAACATTTGTTTAAAAATATATCTAATTCTTTAAATCGCAAGTAAAAAGGTTACAAATAAAATGGGGTTATCCTAACATTTTACAAAGCTGCCCCACACTTTTCTGTATTTCTGCTCTTAACGTTTACCATCAGGCGGGTCGTCTAATCGCGTACGAATTTCTTGCAATATAAGGAGCCTGAAGCCCTTCGAGTCCCCGGCCGCCCTGCTATTTCTAGCCAAGGCGGCGGTCATGGTAACGGCAGGGCGAGGGGTGCAAATGATCCCCGGGTTACCGCAGCAGCCTGTCAAAGTCCACTGTCACTGGCTCAATACATTTTTAATAACTTGAATTTGTATAAATGGTTAATGGAGAATTTATTCGATCATTGTTTACTTCTTTGCATTATTTTTGAGAGATTGACAGATGTTTGGTTTTGTGTCCTTGTTTAGATAGTTTTATTTTTATGTAAAAGTAACGTCTCCTGATATTAAGAAACAGCCCATGACCATTGCAGCTATACCTTTGAGTAGCAAAACAAAGTCTAGGGAATCGATGCTTTGGCGTTCATAACTTTGTGACTTTCGATGGTTAGGTTAGGTAGCTGCAGTACCTACCATTCGAACTGAAACACAGTAATGTTTACACACTTCTGCTTCGCGGCAGAATATCTGTTACTGCGGTGGTACCTACGCAGATGAGATCCTGCTAAGAAGGTCTACCACAAAGTAAGAGTAAAGGGTTTTTGTAGTATTTTTGAATGAATTGGTGTAGTGTGTCGTTTTAGTTAATAATTAAATAAACGGACGATGGAGTGACGTATGTATGCAGGCCAGCTGGCAGTGGGTGGAAGCGAAAATTGAAGATAGGACTGAGTGGCGTATGTTATTTTTTAAATAATTCATTGTACACAGACCCCATGGTCCGTGCCATTTCTAACATTTAAGAGTGGCGTGTCTGGTAAGGCCTAAGTCCAGCAGTGGACACAATAGGCAGATGATGTTGGTTTCGCAGATGTTGCTCTATTAACACGATTTGCGGATCTCGTTTTTTGCTTATCACTGTAGCATATTTGCTTGGCATTAGACTAAATAAAATACACACCTTGTATGTTCTTGGTATCTTTTAGGCAGAATATTATTATGTCAAGTAATAAAATGGATTAACAATGTCTCCTAAAAGCGGTTGGTGGAACATATTTTTAGCTGATATAATCATACCGTGAATGGTTTTTTTATTTGCTAATAAAATTAAACCTTTTGTCAATTTACCGTGTCCGGCGGAATAAACCAAATACGAGTATTAATTAGTGTGATAGACGTTAATTTTTTACGCGCATCTTACGACATGGTTTTGTCACGAGTATTGTGAATTTGTTGTCATGCTAAAAGAATATTTAATTTTAAGTCGTAACACAAGAATTAATTGTGAGTTTGTTGTCATGCTACAAGAATTGTTAATTTTAAGTCATACGACAAGAATTGTTAAGTTATGTTTTTTTAAAGAAAATCAGTTTCTATACCCTATTCAAAAGTTATCCATTTCTAATAAGCGTATGCCGTGATTATAGATGCTGTTTTTTTCCATTCGCGTTTGTATCTACCTATACATTTAATATGATTTAATCAATGATTAGGTCATTTTCATCTATAGCTAATTTATTTAAATCTAAATTAATAATAATAATAACTTTATTGACCATAGTGCATATACAAATACAAACATTTACAACGGTCCCTGCACTAAGCTAAGGCTTGTATCGCAGGAGGCCATACACATGTTGCCAAGGATTTGTCTCATGGGCTAAGAACAATAAATGTAAGAAAAATATATTAAATATATTAATATTAAATTAGAGTTTGAACGTTAATTTATAGGATGCTTGCCTTTTCTAAAACACATAGAATATGTTTTACAATACAATGTTAGGTAGGTTGAATTTTTTCGTCTTACATATGAGCCGATCTGTCTAAGATAAAAGTTCGATGACCGGTTGACTGTCAATCAATACGCCACTTTTTTTTTTAAAAGTAGTAACTTGAAATATACGTTTAGACATTGTTTTTTTTGTTTAAAATACTTACTAGTTTCTTGTTCCCATAGTAGGTTCAAATTTTGCTTTACTTAGGCCGCTGTGACTTATAAAATGTGTAATGAGACGTTATCCTGATGGTAAGAGATAACGCATGTCTATGACCATTGCAGCAATACACGGAACTTTAAGTAGCAAAACAAAGTCTGGGGCATTGCTGATTTAACGCTCATTACTTACGCCTTGTACTAAATAATCGTAGAATCTAGAAAACTGTACAAAATAAAAACAGATACAACCTCTAGTAGCAGTTGTTTGCACAAGTTGCTAGAACGTGCTTCTTTCACCAATTATTAATCTGTTCAATAGCACGTGTTACGTCAGAAGTGTGATTCTCTGTTATTTTCGTCGTGTTTTAAGCCTAGATAATGTTGACATAGAATTTAGCGCGACACTACTTGATCTAGTAACTTCCGAATCGTCCGGACTCTATTAGATATTGTTGACGTATTAGCACAAATCCACACAGATATATAACTGTCACGCATAAAACGGCTAATTGGATTGAGTGGTAGTATACATATACCTAGCACGTAGATGCGTGTGTTTGTATACGATTAGTATCGCGGTAAACCTTTGAGCAAACATCACAATATTACGCAATCGGTGACGAAAAGGTTTGACCGTTTTGTGTAGATGGCTTTAGTTAATGTTTTTTTTTTGACATGTGTATAATGTGTTGTAGTGACCTGTGATTGACCTGCGAAAGGTCAGATATAAAGGAAGTATCACCCATTTGTGCTAATTAATTTAAACAAATAGAATTTGGTGGTGCGTAGACTTTAATGTGACGTATTAATGAGTACCGTTCCAGTTGTACTACAGAATAAAATAATGGCACCAAACGTGGAATCACAGGAAACAAGCTTAGAATATTGGTTCTCTGTTGTGTGTAGTTTTTTTATATTTTATGTACCTAAAAGTAATGAGACAAATGAGACGTTATCCGAATGGTAAAATATACCTAATGCATGTCCATGACCATTGCAGCGATACACATAACTTTGAATAGCAAAAATCCAGGGCGTCACTGCTTTGATGCTTATTACTTTGAGACTTTCGGTGTCTCAATTTCGCCAGCTGATGTACCCTTCGAACTGGAACATAGTAATGTTTACACAGTACTGTTTGCCGGTAGAATATCGGTGGTAAGTACCTACCTAGACGACCTCCTGCTAAGGAAATCTACTACCATTTTGTTTTTGTTGACCGCACTTCCGTGTCCTAAGCCTAATATTATAACATCAAACATCTTACAATCATCATCATCAGCCGTTTGCTGTTCACTGCTGGACGTGCTCAATGAGCTCGGTCAGAATTTCTCTTCATCCCGTGTTATTTATCTTTTTATCAAAATGTCTTTAAAATTGCATTCGATCCAGCAGGAGGGAAAGCTAAACTCTCTCGCTCTCTCTGTTTTTTCTGTCCGGCCGACGTGTAGCAAATCTATAAAAGGGGGTATGATTGTAATTTAGTGCAAAGCAAGTGTTGAGTGACCTTGGACTTGATAATGAATGTTGCGCTGGCGCCACTTTGTTATTTACTGCTCACGACACTGCATTTGGCCGTTAGTATTGGCGTTGCTAGCATACACTCATGCCACTACAATAAGCGTGTAGATTTATGCCCTATTAGGTCTTTGTATCTTAAGCAGTAGAACGTGGGTTCCATTACTACCCAGAATAAATATTTAGTAACAGCCATAAATATTCCTTCTGTCTGGGTGTTTTAAATGTATATATTATAAATAAGAAATTACAAAAAAATGTGACAGTATTCTATCAGTTATCTGGTTCTCGTAATAGACAAGCTATTGGGGTAGATGACGCTGCGGGAAATGTTCTCCAATATATATTAAAACACAGTTTAACCACGTTAAGATATAATTCCATATATAAAGACAAATGTTGAGAAATTTCTTACATACTCGTTTAATAGACTAGAATTTGTTTGAGCGATCTGCCACAGTTTACATTAAAATCGATCAATCCGTTAAGGCTACAGAAAGTCATAGAAAAACATACATATATGGTACAAGCTCTCTTACTTACATGTATCTGAAAAACATTATCCTCATAGGGCAGACGGACAAACATTCTACAATTCGATAAAGAATTCTAGGCACGTCTTGAAATCTATTTTGTAGTGAGCTCTGTTTTAGCAATCTAAGTCCGGTTACAATTCTGCTCGCACAAAAAGACAGTATTCCATTCACCTTGCACATAAGCTTGACGTAGTGCTGAAACTGAAATAGGAAGCTAGTTATTCTAGGAATAGAATAAAATATTGTTACGCTACGGAACGGGGCAGGTTTTTGATACTCACGGTGTGAAAAGTAATAATTTTTAGCAAAATATAACATTAATCGAAGAAGCAAAAAATAACTATAAATCTTGATAAACTGCACCGACCCGAACTTGGTGGTAGGTGTCCTTAGCATTCTGCCGCCAAGCAGTACCTAATGTGCTAGTGAATCTGCTAGTGAAATTACTAGGCTGTTGAGACTAACCATCGAAAGTCTTAAAGTAATGAGCGCCAAAGCAGCGATGCCCCAGACTTTTGCTACTCAAAATTCTGTGTACCGCTGCATTGGTCATCGGCAGGCGTTATCTCTCACCATCAGGAAAGCGTTTTGTTCATCTCATAACTATTACGTATAAAAAAACTGAGGGAAATGCTGTTAAAGTTTTCTCGATATCATCTAAAATTATAACGTTTTCTGTGATTAATTGGAATTATTAACTATTAAATTTATTGAGTGAAACTCTTATTAAATTTAAATTAATCTACGAGTTGTGTACTTCCGAGCAACGGTCAAGCGGTAGATTCTATTTTCGTTCTTATTCTTTTATAAATTAGTGATTAATAGCGTATGAGCGGAGTGAATGTGGTTTTTTTTGAGGGAGCTGTTGTTGTTTTTTCTATGTAACATTTTAATTCAATTAATTTTTTATCAGATCATACCAATTATAAATGTGAAACTTTTTCTATTTGTTGTATGCATGTTGGCTACTTCTTCAAGTTGTAACGGCTTCACGGATTAGGATGAAATTAAGAATTTAGATAGCTTATAACCTCAATTATTCTTTTATTAGGTATTTCGGAAATCACGGGCCGTAGGTAGTTTAATCGTTATTAAAATAATGATAACATGCATAAATATTATTCTATAGATTTTGGTTAGATAGAAGTGTTGAGATTTGATCAAGATTGTTGAAAATCTTCCTAAAATATAAGATTTGATTAATTGACGAAATAATTATGATAACTGAAATTGGGGACAAAAAGTCAAAGATGGAGCTGAGTAACGTGTCTTGAGAGAAGCCTAGTCCAGAAATGGATGAATAAGATTTATGAAAAATGAAATGAAATGAACGAATGAAAAAAAATGTATGAACGTTTAAGAGGTTTCAGTTTCGGCGCTCGGGTGCGGTCTTCCCAGTCTTCGATCCGCTCCGATTCGCGCGAGACCGCGACCTCCGCCACTTTCCATGGTCCTTTCATGGTGCTGCACACGTTTTTATTGTTTACAAGAATTTAATGTAAACAAATAACGAGTCGGTTGAGTGAGTCACTTAATTAGACACTGACCTGATAAATGAATAAAATACAAATGTAATGTCGGCAAGATAATGAACGTGATTGCGCCACCAGAATATCATGTACCTAGATTTAAAATACGCACGCTATACCCACTTGGTATTGGTAGAATATTTTTGCAGAATGCGTGTAGGGTAGTATCGAGAACTTGATTGTAAGAGAGGGTTTGGTTCAAGATGGGAAACACACCTAGCCTGGATTGGAAATGGCGCTCAAAAGGCTACCGGAACACACAGTTAGGTGCTTGTCAGCTGATTTTTAACCAGAGAGTGATAGATAGCCTTCAAGTCGCGAGTGAATCGGTTTCTTCTAGGCGAGCGTGCTCCACCGTAGACCGCATCTTCGCTTAACATCAGGCGGGATGGCGGTCAAACGCAAGCCTATCTACTATAAAAAAAAAAAAAAAGAGTACAAGAAAGATACCACAGCATGGTGGTTAAAACTACCATGCTACAATACTAAGTACAATTTGAGACTAAACTAAAAAACAATGACAACTCTACAAAAAAAAACAATCATAATTATTCAGTGTTTCGGAGAAGTAAGTTTATAATACTGAAGATTGATGATCTACCCATCAATGTGAAGCTGACCCTGACATTGCTAAAACAATATATGTACAATTGTACATATATAATATATTTTCTAGAAGGTCAGTGATATTTTTCTTCATAACAACTACTTTTTTAATCGAATCAAAAAAGGAGGAAGTTCTCTATTCGATTGTATTTTTTTAACTTTTTTATGTTTATTACGCGATTATGAATCGATTTACATGATTCTTTCTTTGCTTCACAGGTGGTCCCATATAAATTTTACCGAAATCGATCGAGCGGTATTTAAAAAATTAACCAAAATCTAAAAAAATTATACATTGACGATATTTTCGTTTAGGTACTCCGAAACCTCGCTGTTTCATTGGAGCAGTGCGTTTAGTTGGCCTAAGGGTCATGGAGTCGGTTTTTTTAATTGTTAATTTTGTTTTGAAGGTAGATTAGCATCCTTTAGTAACTTACATAACTATAATACTCCTCCGAAACATCATATGCCCCGACATAGGCAGCCCGTACACTTAGCGCGCGATCCGCGATCCGCGATCCGCGATCCGCGATCAATGATCGCGATCCAGACTGATCGTGTACGAAGCGGATTGACGGACTGATGCTCCGGATCGCATAATATCTAGAAATTTTGAAATCATGATCGCGGATCGCGGATCGTGATCATGATTGAACGTGTAAGGCGGCCCATAGACTTAGTCGCCAAGTCATAATTTTGTCTTTTTCAGAGCCAATTCTAATGAGTTGTCATTAGGTAGATTGCAGTAGTGAATGCAATCTGCCTAATGGCTGTAAGGTAAGCCAGCGTGCTGTGGAGCGCAGCGTGACGGTAGGATATAATGTAGGAAATCTAAGGGCCTGTGGAAGGTCTCAATAGAATCATAAATAAATAAAAAATAAAAATGTCAACAGTATTGTATGTACCTAACTGTGTTCTGGAGTTTTGGCGGGAACGCGGAAAGAGTCGTGTCACCCCGATGTATTTTTTTCCAAAACTTGTGTTTTGTCGTGTGTTTATGCATAAACATAATGGTGATTTGTTCATAAAGTGTCGAATCACAAGCGCGAATGTGGGAAAAAGATATAATACGGTGAAACATGACTTTTTGTGTTGCTTCCAATACTCCATCGCTACTTTATAGTAAAGTCACCACTACTTTACTAAAGCATGACTGGACTTGACTGACACGGACTGTACTTGATCAAGACTGGACTTTGACTATAACTATAGCTTACGAGGCAATTTATTTAACTTATGAAAATTGAAAATATAAAACACTTGACATTGAATGTATTCTGTATGGTACAGCTAGCAAAATTACACGACTTTTGAGGCTAATCCTCGAATGTATTAGCGATGCCCCAGACTTTGTTTAGTTACTCAAAGTTTTAGGTAACGTTGCAATCGTAATGGACCGACGTTATCTTTCAACTAATTATTTTCTGTTGTCGATAATATGTTGAATCCAAGGGCATTTCACGTTTTATCAGTGTTTTTTTGTTTCAATTTCGTTTTCCGGGATTATACTGATTTAAATAGAAGTAAGCATTCATCTATTGGTATTTTTTATTCCATTTAAACTTTTGAAACGTTCACGTCTGAGATGATCGTGACCATTAGATCAGAGGGTTCTGAGTAACATTTGATTAACGATAACGCTAATAGAAAAGTCTAAAATTGTACGGGATTGACATAAGCTGTCCGCGTGACATATTTAAATTATTAGCGTTATCGCTTATCGAATGTTACTCTGGCCAGACCCTCAGGGGGCATTTTAATCAAGATACAGTGTGATACGTCTTTAGATTGCAACGATCTAGTTTGTTTTTTTTCCGCTCAAACAATTTGGATTTCATACTGTTCTCAATTAGCTTAATGTAGTACGGGTTAACCGTGTAGTTTCAAAAATTCACAGTATGATTTATCTAAAGTCTAACACTTTACATGATCTATCTAAAAAATTAGTATACAGTACTTAGTTATTTAAAAGCTAGCAGCATATAGACGCGTGTAGTGGATTGCAATGCTTTAAGTGTTACTTATAATTATACAGAAAATCTGATACCCAATTAGTGCCGATAAAAACATTGTTGCATCGTTCGTGAAAATAATAATTAGAATTTTTAAATTTGAATCTGTTAAACCCCAGTGGTTGCTTTTTTTTTGGCATACTGTTTTTTCATTAACCTCCTACTTATGATATTAATTGAAAATCTGACGTCAAGCACCTAACGGTGTGTTCCGGCAGTCTGTAAGAGCCAGTTCCATACCAGGCTAGCTGTGCTCTACCATCTTCGATCACACCGTCACTTAACATCAGGTAAGATATGGTCAAATATGTAGCCTGTCAACTTTAAAAAAAGTGCACGTGTGTTGATTTTGGCCCTGTTGATTGAGACTGGATCCCTGACTGGTGGGCGCGGGGCGACGCGGTGCACTGTGCCAGTACTGTATCGACCGCGACCCTGACCTTGCCGCGCGCTGCGGAGCGTCTCGGCTCTGCTACAGGCCTCCTCCAGCCGCGGGAGCCGAATGTTCCCCCTTCCCAGCAGGAACTCCCCTAACTCTCGCTGCATATCATTATAGTTGACTTTAACGACGGAACACGGCTTTATGCTTTGCGTATCACTCTTTTTTTACGGTGAGTACTTATTCTTACATTTTCTATAACAAGACGCGATTTTTTTTTTGTGTTGATATAATAATATAGTAACCAGTAAGTGTAAGAGGCCCGTGGTAAAAACATACATCGGATGGGGCCTTGGGCTAGGAATAAAGCTAAAAATGGGTTGCAATTGATTTTCTATAAATCGATACTTTTTTTAAATTGAAGATCGGCAAGCGTTTTGCCGCCTTTTATTTATTTATTATTTATATTATATCAATGAACGTTAGAATTTGCACTTATTTTAGATTACTTGATTTTTTTGTTTTACTTAGTGGAAACAAAATATAATTCAATAATATATCAACAACGCGCAAGCGGAGGGAGCGTTACAATTTGAGCTTTATCTGGTCAATATGAACCTTATTGTTACTCATTCTATAAAAGCTCATGCGTAAATTTAATTACAAATAAAATGTGCAAGCGTAACGAGCATGAAAACGTTTGCTTTTAACTCAATAAAAGATTTTTTTGTGCAACATTGTAGCGAGAACAGAACAAATATAAACAACACTTACACGGGGACGTTCCTAACGAGCGGAAAGACTTTTAACTATATTTGGTTACTTTGGCACAAAATAACCATTATTTGTCAGTTGATGTTAAATCTCACCACAATATTCATGCGCAAGAGCACCGAATAAGACAATAACTTTTGCTTGCTTTTTTTCAATGAAAAAAATTTCTCACGCATCGCGAATATAATAGTGTACAAAAACTTGTTCCGAAATCGTATAACCAGATTAAGAGCGCGGATTTTGAGTTATCCGTATATCTGTTCAAACGTAAACAAATTACTTACCTATTATTTGGTCGTTCACGCATAAATCCAACCGCAGAAATAAAACATGTGCTAGTGCAATGCGAAACTGTCATACCTACTTATTTGAAAAACTACACATACTATCCATAACGAGAATTATTTACATACACTAATACATATATAAATAAACAACACCAACACGGGACCCGAATCCAGCTAGAAATTTGTAAACACATTTTTGCCTAGCCATCCTTAAATACGCCACTGTTACTGACCGTTACATTTTTGACAGTGCAAAAATACGCAGTACGTGTGTCGGGACAATGTATACACATGTGTGTGTTATATGTTTTGTTGTGTGTGAAGAAATAAATGTTTCTTTCTCTGTTTTAATAATATTATAATTCACATGTATTAGGCGTTATGACATTTATTTCTATGGTTTATACTTTGCTAGAACAGTGGATGTAGAAGCGTGTAGATTTGATTTTTTTCTTAGCTTCTAGGTGAGTATTAAATTTAGACCCTACCTTGATTTCAAGCTATTTGCCTGTTAAGTTTTTTTTTTACAAAAATTTTTTTAATGTATTAAGGAAACGAATAGTGTTGATTTCTAAATAAGTACAACTATCATCAACGAAACAGTCCACAGCTGAACCTCGTCTAAGGGTACACTTACCCGAGTGGAAAGACTACAATATGTTCCTCCATAGAGTTCCAACAAATAATTGAAAAAAAATTAACAAACTTTTTTTTATATAGGAAAATATTTTCCAGGATATTTTTAGCCGCCTTCACTCAAATTAAATTTATCCACGAGCAATTTTAGCTACCTCAAATCAAATTTGAAATGAGTCTTTTCTCATCTTACCCGTGCCTTACCCACTTTTCCGCTAGTTGATTTAGTTTCCACCTTGATAGGATTAACCCCGGTCGCCTTGAAGCGGCGCTCTCTATATTATATCGTATTACGTATAAAAACAACTTAACGACAACTAAACAGTATTTTATTGAATTCTTCTTAACTATAAATACAGGTAAGTAAATGCGAAGAATATCAATTTGCTGTTTTGGTTACTTGATACAAGCTGCGCCCCTCTGTTTCTACGTGAACCCTGCATCTTTTTGGGATAAATAGTAGCCTATAGATATGTTAATCTAGGGTGTCATCTACTTCCATACCAAATTCCATAAAAATTGGTCCAGCCGTTTGAGCGTGAAGAAATAACAAAGATACTTACGCATTCTATCTACAATCTACATATATGTACGTATCTACATCTACACTCTACTGTACACTACTTGTAAAGAGGAAAGATTTGATTTTTTGGTTTGTTTGTATTGAGTAGACTCCGAAACTACTTGACCGATCTGAATAATTATTTCATCATTAGAATGCTACATTATTATCGAGTAACATAGGCTGTATTGTTTACCAGTGCGTAGACGGGACGGGCCGCTAGTCATTTATATGACTTTTTTTTTTTACATAAAAGTTATAAGACGAACGAGACGCTCTCCTCATAGTAAGAGATAACGCCTGCCCATGACCATTGCAGGGATACACAGAACTCTGAGTAACAAAACAAAGTCCAGGCCATCGCTGCTTTGGCGCTCATTACTTTGGAGACTTTCGATGGTTAGTCTCAACAGCCCAGTAATTCCGCTAGCTGCAGTACCTACCCGTTCAAACCGGAACACAGTAATGTTTACACACTACTGCTAAGCGGCAGAATAACTGGTACTGCGGTGGTACCTGCTAAGGAGACTCTCTTCACACAATCTTTGCTTAGTTTGGAGTCAAAAAAGAAAATGTCACTTGGTGTACTGCCGAATAAGTTTTTTAATCAATTAATTTTTCAAACTAACTCAACTTCCTTATTTACGCAAACAAGTAAGCCTCGAACGCAATCCGTATTAACACGGTAGGCAGTCTCCACGTACTCGTACGTACTACGTACGCTTTGATTGCACGTTTTTCATACGGAGAGCGACAACGTGGAACTTAATTTCAGAGTGTGTATTTTTTAAATTGTGGCTACACATTAGTAACTTCATTAATTAACTACATCAAATCTCTACGTACTATAAAACACAGCTACTTAGTTGTCCTGCCGTCGGTTGGTACGCTTATCTGTCTATCTATACTATTATAAAGAGGAAAGATTTGCTTTTTTGTTTGTGTTTAATATGCTCCGAAACTACTGGACCGATTTCAAAAATTCTTTCACCGTTGGGAAGCTACACTGTCTCCGGGTGACATAGGATACTTTTTATCCCTATATTCACGGAACGGAAACTACGCGGGTGAAACCGCGAGGTGTCCGCTAGTATCTTATAAATTACGATACAAATACCCCACATTGCACCCGTTCGAAACCGGAGCGGATCGCTAGTAACCTAAATAAACATAGATGCGTTGCTTTTAAAGGAAACACAAAAATTATAAATTCAAAGACAAAGTAAAAAGCTTTATTTGCAAGACAGGTGTAAAAGGTCTTATACACTTTGGCCATGATCATACCTATTTAAATTAGACTTAAACTTTAATAGTTAGTTTCCCGTAAAGTACAATTTTCTTCAAATGGAAAGTAAACAGGTTACATCTAAGTAAGCATGCTCCATCCTAGACCGCATCACTGTTGAACATCAGAAAGAATATGGTCTAATGCAAATCTATTTTTAAATTAATTATTAAATCTATTTAAAATTGAAGCTGTGTACGTTTGTTGTGAAATAGGCTGATTATAAAAGTGAAATGCCAAATTTTCTGTCATACATTATCAATGGACGCGGCGGGTATCTCGGGCGCCGGCGGCGCCGCCTTGTCTGGCAGTGGCGTGCGGCCTTGCGCCTCCCTTGACCCTGCGGCCGCAGCCCGCCGTGGGTCGCTGATCCATTCTCTAAACAGACACACAAACCTACATACTTATATATGAACACGGAGAACGTAGACACAGCTGTTTCCCAAAAAAACAAAAGTTTACTAATACATCTACAGAGTTGCTGTAGTAATGATAGCTCAGTGGTTAACGCAGATGGATCACACGCCAAAAGGCGTGGGTTGAAATCCCAACAATGAGCTTGAGCTGCTGGTGAAAAAAACTGTTTGTTCTATGTCTGGGTGTTCTGTATTTATTATAAGTATGTATTTACAACAAAAAAGTAATTAAGTATTTATTTATTTAATATTTAGTTATCTGACTTCCATAGCACAAGCTCTGCTTAGTTTGGTGTCTGATTTCGCTGTGTGCGATGTCTTACGATGTTTATTTTATTTTATTTTAAACTAAGCAAAACTTGTACTTTAGGAACCAGATAATAATACCTAGGTTTTTTAACTAGGTATCTGATGTCACCTAAGTATTTTATAAACGCGAAAGTTTACCATCTTCGACCACACCGTCATTTAACATCAAGTGAGCTGGGCACAAACACCTACACCAGTAAAAAAGACGATTTTCCTTGATAATTGTGCGTGATATGTCCTTCGTTATTTATTTACTGAGTAATTTTAAAATGACTGTGAAATTTGTAAGCATTTTAGCGCGTGATAAAACAGATCACATCTTAACCTTGGGCGTCAGTCCTTGGAACGAGCGAGAGAGAGATTTATTTATTTATGTGAGGAAAAGTAAATTGGTTTTCAAGCTCAACGCGTTGAAAACTTACTTACACTGTGTCAATACTATTCTGATAGGGTGCTAACGTTTTTGTTTCCATCTAAATTGTGTGAATAGGTAGTATAAGTACTTTCTCGTTTACCTATTTGAATTGATCATGTAAATTGAACTTGAATCGAACATGAAAGAGTATCGGGGTATAGATTTATCAGCTAACCAGTGAAAACTTAATAAAATATTGAATTTCTCTACTTATACAAAAGTTTCATGTTGATGCATCACACTACATTCTAACTAATATTATATACGACAGCCCTGTTGGTTCATTGGTAGTATGTCTGCTCCAAGATCTGAAGGGTGTGGGTTCGATTCCCACCCAGGACAAGCATTTTGTGATATAAAACCAAATCTTTGTTCTGTGTCTGGGTGTACTAAAGAGGAAAGATTTGATTGTTTGTAATGAATAGGCTCGGAAACTACTGGACCGATTTCAAAAATTCTTTCATCGTTGGGAAGCTGCGCTATCCCCGGGTGGCATAGGCTACTTTTTATCCCGGTCAACCCACGGGAACGGGAAGTACGCGGCTGAAACCGCGAGGCGTCCGCTAGTAAGAAATAAACTTGTTATCTAATACCCAGTTGAAAACTTATTTTGCTTAGAACACATTTAGAATAGAGGCAGATATCTGTTTTGGTTTTGAATATAAATCTTTCTAAAATATCAGCCGAGCATTTATTATGCAGCAGGAAAGTTGACAGAAACGTTTAGAAAATTTCAATACAAACAAACAAACAATAGTATAGATAGATAAAATCTTTAGGTAACGAATAAAACTCTGATCACTCTCGGTAGAAATCTTTAACGCACATAATATAATTTGACAACTTTGTCGGAATAAATTCAAAGGGTAGAACGAATAGTGAATAGAATCGATAATACTTATTTGGTACAAACTGTAAGTGTTATTATTGAAAATATATATATTATTAAACGGTTTTATATAGCGTGCCCTGTTTGTTGTTGTTGTCGTTTTTGGGTCAAATTTAGTGATTGAAATCTTACCCCTTTCTATTGACAGATTTATCTGACGTTTGGTACACACCTTCAGTTCTGATGATAAAACATTATTTTCATAAAACCATTTAACCTTATTTTTTTTAATGGTTTTATTACGTATATACATCTACACTAATTATTATAAAAAGGAAAAATTTGAGTTTTTGTTTGTATTGAATAGGCTCCGAAACTACTGGACCGAACTGAATAATTCTAATGCTACATTATCACTGAGTGACATAGGCTTTATTTATATTGTTAATCGAGTTTTGATTTCCCGTGCAAAGCCTGGATGGCCCACTAGCATTATATATACGACGTATGTTGTACAGATCATCGTCTGTCTCCCTTAAAATATTTTTGCAAACCAAACAAAAACCGATCGGAGTTTGTTAACATTCGTATATTAAAATGAACTCTATAGAGAACATAGGTGAAACGAAATTAACAGTGATAAATTAATTAATTTAACAAGCATAATAATACATTGTAATATTAATGTACGGGACATTAATATTGATTCTGACTCTTAGACATAATTATGATCAGTAGTGGCTGAAAAAACGATTGTGTATGATGAGGAAAACATATTATTCAAATTGGTTTATAGTTCAATTGTGTTTATTTCTTACACACTGTACTATTTAATTCCCGCTTTCCACTACCAGGCAATCAGGAGAACGAAGCGCTCTTTTAGTTTTTTTCATTGTACGAACCGCTACGCAATGTAGTGCGGTGTTTAGACGTTTCCCATTAAATATTATTGTGGGTGACATGAGATTTAGGCACCAAATAAATAAGATTTTTCAAACGTAAGTCTTCTACAAAAACTAAGATTTGATTGATAGTAATTACCCATGGCTGAACAAATGACCAAATCGCGATTTTTACGCGCAACTTTCTATTCTGTAAAAGATTTTCTACACATCCACTAGCCACGAGTTACTTCCAAGCTTGATTTCAGTACTATCTGAAGAGCACCCTACTTTTATAATTATATCCTAACATAATAAAATAGAAGAAGAGAGTTTTGGCAGGAACGCGGGAAGAGTCGTGTCGCTCCGTTGTATTTTTTTCCAAAACTAGTGTTTTGTCGAGTGTTTATGCATAAAAATGGTGGTGTTTTATTCATAAAGTGCCGAATTACATGCGTGAGTGTGGGAAAATGATATAATGTGGTGAAACATGACTTTTCGTGGTGCTTCCAAAACTCCATCGAAGCTTTATAGTAAAGTCGCCACTACTTTACTAAAGCACGACTGGACTTGACTGACACAGACTGGACTTGACTAAGACTGGACTTTGACTATAACTAGCTACGAGGACACTTATTTAACTTTTGTAACTTGAAAATATATAAATACTTGACACTGGCAAATGCTAAAACGCGACGCCAAAACCAAAGAAAAAAAAAATAGAAGAAATAAGTTCTGGAGTGGAGACCACGGACCGGCAAGCGCAGCGTAGGACGTCCACCCACAAGGTGGACAGACGACCTAGTAAAGACCGCAGGAACGCGCTGGATGCGAGCCGCTTCCAACCGGTCTTTGTGGAAGTCAATGGGGGAGGCCTATGTCCGGCAGTGGACGTCCTACGGCTGAAATGATGATGATGATGATGATGATGATGATGATAATAAAATAAATATTAATATATTGTCTAAAACAAATAAGCTTATGTTTTCCCGCCATCTCACTTAATGTTAAGTGGAGATGCAGTGAGATGCTGTCTACGATGGAGTACGCTTGGCTTGGATTTTGCTGCTTTTTCAGATGATAATCTGTAAAATTAGTTAACTTACAATTTTTTTCCCATTGTACCCTGTAAAATATTATTAGATACTGAAACGAATGTGTATGCTTTTGTTTTATCGACCATAATTTGTATAACAATGAAAATAAATTGAATATGAATAGTTTTGTGCTCGCTTACAACAATAGTAGTAACAAACTGAGTGCTGTGTTCAATTTTATTGTCCTCCAGTATTGAATACTATTAACGCTACCATTAAGGCTGATTTACATTGATCCAGTCCCTCTTAAGTCCAGTGACGTTAAAGTCCAGTGACATTAAAGTCCAATATCGTTGAAATCCACTGACGTTATAGTCCAGTAACGTTAAAGTCCAGATGTTGAAGTCCGGTGACGTTGAAGCGGTCATGACATCGGACCCGCAAAACCTCCATTCCATTCCAGGCTAGGTGTGCTTTACCATCTTCGACCACACCTTCACTTAACATCAGGTGAGCTGTGGTCAAACAACTAGCCTGTCAACCATAAAAAAAAAAAAAAAAACAGAACATGAGCCACCCGTACCGTATATTTATTTTAGATTAGTTCTGTACCTGTATTGATTCCTCTTTAGCTTTGATCACATATTGTACTTTATAAAGTCCGCACGTACCGATAAAATTGAAGCAATGCGATAGATTCTGAATTGAAAATCCAGCAGGTTTATTTGAATCCAGTATCTGTTAAGTACCGCAACGTATTAAGTACCGTATACGCGTTGAAGTGACCTTTTTTAGGTCCTTTTTAAAGGTCTATTCTCACTGAATTATAGCGCTAGATTTAGATACTGGATCAATGTAAATCAGCATCTGTGCCTTGGAACCAGTTAAAAATACAAAGTTATTCTGATAAGCAAGTCATGAGCCATGTTACTGGCGATGAATAACAGTGTTGTTTATACCTAAATATAAAAAATCGTAATATACCTACCAGCCCTTTCTTTGCAATACTTGTTTGTTTATTTAGACATGAACGATGATAAATAACACTCCAACTTAGATGTTTAGCGTATAATTAAGAGGAATAATCCTTGCAGGTGAACTATTTCCGAACATAGTTTGCTCCGGTTAAAAACTTCTATAACTTATGACACAAAGAAAAACAGCTCATGCCATGACTACAATACAGATAAAATTGAGAAACAGGGACGTAAAGTACTCGGAATTTTTATTTTTGTATAACGCAAACGGTATATGCACTGCCAATAGAACTATGTGCATTGTTGTTAGCATAATAATGAATTATTTAGTTAATTAACTTTTACTCGTATTTATTCAGAATGTAATTGTAACGTTTTTTTGGAACATGTGACTTTCCTTTGACATTATTAGTTATTTATGACCAATAAATGTTACTGATTACTGTTTCTGAAAGCGCTCCGAAATTTCTTCGGCACATCAATATTTGTAGTGGCTGGGAATCTAGCCTACGCTCAGTGCACAAAGCAGACCCAGGGCAATCAGACTGTTTCTTTCATCAGTGTTATAAATTTTTTATTATTACTAAGCTGAAAACGGGTTATTGTAGGTACTAATCATCGTGAACAACTTTTACTAACAGAATAACTTTGAAATCAAGAAAAAACAGCTGCGCATTACAATTGGTCAAGTTTCAACGTACTTTTTCTATAGCTGATATTTTTTTCACTATTTCAAAGTTGTGGCCATAGTAAATGTCGTTTATAATGATGGATACAACTACCCCCTTTCGGTATAGTACACATCGAATTTATAGTCTTGTATATTTCCAGTGATGTATTTAGTTACCTTATGTTTGATTGGCTTGACTGTTCTTTATTGATTTGTATCTCGAAAACAATCAGCACATACTTCAAAAGTACCCAAGTACATAACTTCCAATCTTAGGCTACAATGTCGCAGGTTGTCGCAGGTTCGCAGGTTGCAGCAGGTTACAATTATTAGTTCAGCGATTGCCAAAGGACATTGTATCATAAATTAAGTATAGCTACGGAATAACAACTCGTATTTGTACTCATAATGTTTATGCAGTAAATTGCAATTTAATAGCGCTTGTTCTTGTAAGTAAACACTGAAACTAATGTGAAATGAATCAGACATCATTAGAATACCATTTTTTGCACTTGTTATTGATTAATTATATGTCAATAAAAAATCGAAATCATACAGTATTCTTACCTCAACTTTATGACAGGTATTGTGTTGTTTGAAATTACTTTATTTGGAGAATATTTTACCTGTGTCAGCAAACTATGATTAATGTCTCAGGAGGAAAATAGGTGTACTTAACACACAGCAATAATATATCGTCATCTGTAGTTTTAGTCTTTTACCGTCTACATACAAAATTTGTTTACTTAATATGTACGTTAGTCACTTGATAACTCGCAGTGATGATATGATTGGCACCGTCTGAGCTGGCAGCAGAAGTGAACGTCAGGCATCATTTGACGTCGCTTCCATGGGCAGGGTATTATCATCAGGAAGCTGGCCACGCTATCTACCGACGCTTTTTTGTAGTAATAATCAAAATACGAATAAGTAAATGTATATGTAATTATGTATCACGGAGGCATCGGTTTCATAAGCACAAATAACAAACCCGTAAAATAAATAAATGTATTCAATTTGAAAATGTTCCTCACTAGCCATGGTTGTTGGAGATGATATTTGCGTCTTATGACCTCAACTTCGTTTTTCAATTGACACAACGAAATACTTACTATTTTTTAGTCGACTCGGTTAAGTTTGTGAAAGTTTAAATAATAAAATGCGGGTCTTCTAATTGAGTTTTCCTTGACAAGGTTTATAGGGTTTGCGTGAAGGTTCTAAGAGTTAAAATGTAATGAGTAGTAATAGAGGGGCCTAGTTAAAGTGTTGTAGGTGCGAGAGGAGATTTCTTGGGTAGAGAGGGCCCGAGGGGGACGACCGCGGCGGCGGCTCACAGGGCGGGCGGCGGCAGCTACGGTAGTAGCAGTCCCGTAGGTTCGCAACGCGCTCGCTACCCGCCCTGCGCTGTCTCGCGCTCGCGGCATCTCGCAATGACGCAAAACTACCAAATAAAGGTAAACAACACAACAATTTTACAATCTATTCTACTTTTGTCGTAAAAGTAGTTAATATCGGACAAGTTTAGAAACTTACCAAGTTTTAAAGAGAAATAAATGTATTAACTAGGAAGTTTTAGCAGTTCGTGATTGACTATAAAAACTATTTTAAGTTTTGCAAAGGTAAAAGTATTTGATTACTATAAACTATAAAATTATTTTTTACACTCCGTGTAGGTTTTCTGACTGATTAATTAATTATCTTATTAATTATACAACAAATTCACAACAATGTATTTTCTGTTTAGTTTTTGCGTGATTTTTTTCGTGAGTTTTAATTGTTTAGAAAGTACTGACATAGGATTGCGTCGACCATTAATCTTGTGATGATTTTGTTGTGAAGATCGGAAATTATTCTAAATTAAATGATACGTAAAACAAATGAAAATAAGTTATTATATTTAAAAAAAAAGTAAATACCCCTGATGATATTGTAATCGCTGGAGGAGTAAGGTCATTCTTTAAGCCTCCTTTGAGCCTCTCATTTATAATTGGATGGCAGTGACTTATAATATGGTTGCTAGAGCCCTATATTCGAGCGTTTGCCATTTCGATCAAGTAATTTTGAACATTTTGAAGGCCATTTAATTACTGATGGTTATCTATAGGTATAAATAACCTTAATAAAAATTATATGCATACATTTTGCCTAGGAATAGAAAGTGGGCAATCGAATAAGAAACTAAACAAGAAGATTTAAAGGATGACAATTTAGGAACAGGACATTTGTAGGAGTGAACGAATTAGGAAGTGGATAAAGTCTAACTATCGCGGTAATGTTTGATACACGAGTATAGATAATTTATCTACAATTAGTTGCGGGTAATGTGGTAAACCTTAATAAGCTCTAAAATATTCTAGCAATGGCTTCTTTGTACGTAATGGGGATGGAAAATATATGTATAAAATTAAATCAAGTATCTACGTCATTTTGTGCGGTTGCCCATTTTACTTTTAAAACTGCATTCCTAACATAAAAAACGCGTGTTCTAATTCATGTTTTTTTTTCATCTTATAACAGTATATCGTTTTTTTTAATTTGATAACACCAAAGTTACGTGTCATATCTCCATTCATATTTAAAAATATCAAAATCATAACGTATGTCAATGTAATGAAAATGTCGATATGTCAAATATAAAAATAATAACGAAGATAGACTTTTTTTAAATTCTAAGTCAATTATAAAGATGAAGCGTTTAAAATATCAATATATGTTTTTTTTTTGATAAATGCGAGGGTAAATACTAATAATACGTCTATCACCTGTCATAAGCCGCATTTTTCTTCTCTTTTATTGGCATTACATTTTGTGCATTTGACAAAGTCAAGTACCTATTTTGATATATTCTTTTTTTAAATAAATGAAGTGAAATAAGTGGGACCATGAGTCACGGAAAGTAATCCAAGATCGAGTCCGGTCATGCCCTAATAAAGTAGCAGTGGCAAGCTTCGACTGATTTTTGGAAACGACCCGAAAAGTCATCTTTCAACACATTATTTCACTATTTGGCGTAAAATTTCATTATTTTTCTACATATACCTAAACACTGGAAAATACGCATGGAAAAAATTACACGGCAACATGACTTTTCCGCGTTCCCGCCTAAACTCAAATGCCGCACCCGCTGTTTTGTTCCGTGTACTTGAAAACCAACTGAACACATTTATCGGCTCCAAACTTTCAACTATTCTGTGCGAATACAGTGTATCAGTGACTTGATACACCATTGGATTTTGTTCCTTCCTTCCAGATAGTTTTGGTCTAATATAAGACATTTAGAGAGGATTTCAAAACTAGTTAAAAAAAATTATATTGTATCGTTAAGAAAAAATATGCCTTTTCTGTATTTTACCTAGTTCAAATTAAAGTTAAACTTTTTTTGACAGCCCTGTTGGTTTGTGTCACCAGTGTCTGGGTGTACTGTATGTATTTACAAAATAAAACTATTTAAGTATTCTATCAGTTATCTGTCTTCCATAGCACAAGATATAATATATAAATATTTTTTTGTACTTTCCTTTGTATTGGTAGATATTTGATGTCTTGTGGATTCATATTTGGGGGTTTTTATTTAAATTACTTGGTGTCCGTGGTAATTAATAAGGCCTAGTTTAAGTGGGTACATAGGTAGTTTAAAACTGTAACCTTTAAGAAAGTAAAAAATAAAATATAAAATCAATTCACGGATGAAGAAGGCAAAAGGTAACTCGGCGTCGTGCTCATTGCTATAACTATGTTCATATCATAGTGGTATCATTACCTGCACTTGACAGGTTATAATAGAAAAGCAATCATTGTTGCGGTTTATAGCTATTTCATTAAATATGCTATAACAACTTTTTGAGTAAGGTAGGATACTTTCTAGTACTCGGCAGGCTACCAGCCATCCCGGACTTGGTGCGTTTATCAACATCGACCATACTGACAATTAAATTCGATTAATTATTATCAGGCGATTTTGAAACTTTCAATAAAAATATATATTTCATTTTTATTCGTTAGACTTCCCTGTTATATAGCTTGCTCATTTGGTAGTTTATCTGCTTCAAGAGCTGTAGGGCGTGGATTCGATTCCCACTCAGGACAAACATTTGTGTGTCACGCATAAATGTTTGTTCAACAGTACAAAAAAAGGATCGTAAGTATTCTATCAGTTATCTGGTTCACAAAGTACAAGCTTTGCTTAGTTTGGGGCTTGATGACGTTGTGTAAAATGTTCTAAGATATTTATATGTGTAACTTTTGAGATGGCAACTAAATTCAATCCAACGTAACAAAGTAAACGTTGTTCTAGGTTCTCCATACATAAAATAACATGCAGCTCTCGCAAAGGCACATAAGAGGACGTTGCTTGCATGTGATGTGACAGCCATTTATCTTAAATTTTATGGAATACTAGTGGACGCCTCGCGATTTCACCCGCGTAGTCCCCGTTCCCGTGGGAATACAGGGATAAAAAGTAGCCCAAGTCACTCGGGGATAGTGTAGCTTTATAACGGTGAAAGAATTTTTGAAGTCGGTCCAGTAGTTTTGTGCCTATTCAATACAAACAAAGAATCAAATCTTTCCTCTTTATAATAGTATAGAGTCTATAGAGTATAGATTGATTAAATTGGCGATAAGCTATCTATCCAGCCAACGCGAACTTACTAGCTTTTAGTACTACACGTGTATTGGTTTCAATTTAGTTGCAATATCGAGAAGATATTCAGAAAGTTATGCAAAACTGTAACTCCCTAGGAATTCCTGTGTCGACAACTACTATAGGCAAAAGCGGTCTCGCTCCGCAGCCAAACAAAATAAATAAATAGTTAGTTTTGTAGTTTTAATGATGTGTTATATATTTAACAATATCTGTTCATATTTAAGTGCTATTCCACTAATGTTTAAAATGTGAAGGTTTGGATGGATGGATGTTTGTTACTCTTTCACGCAAAAACTACAGAACGGATTTGGATGAAATTTGGCATGAAGGTAGCTGACACCCTGGATTAACACCAAATTTCATCAAAATCCGTTCAGTAGTCTTGTCTTGTTGTAAATTCCAGTCTTGTTGTGTTTTACCATCTTCGACCACACCGTCACTTAACATCAGATGAGCTGTGGTCAAACCCCTAGCCTGTCAAAACATAAAATCATGTATGTATTTACAAAAAAAAGTTTCTAATCATTGCATTTTTTTTTCACGATGTTTTTACCTTCACCGGCAGCCCAAACTCATTGTTGGGGTTTGAACCTACACCCTTCGGCGTGCAAACCGACCGCGCGCGCGAGTCTGTCAGTAATCTAGTTCCCATAGTACAGGCTTTGTTTAGTTTGGGGCTTAATGCCGCTGTGTGCAATATCCTAGGATATTTATTAATATAATTTTATTGCAATTATTTTGTAAATTAGAAATAGCGTCTAATGGCACTCTCCCCGAGTCTAAGGTTCATAAGAATACCTATAATAATTAATTGTTAGGATCTTATGCAACTTACCCCGACAATTGGTTCCCGTTTCGCACTACACGGTTTCTCGACCCTATTGGATAGACAAAGAAAATTGGTGACTATTCCAATACCCGTGGAATATTAACTTTAGTTGATTTCCCTTTGGTTGTATACAAGGCATAATCCGGAACTTAGTCACAATTTTGTATCATATATTTCCTCCTTATTGACACAACCCGTCTTTTTCTTACCAGAATTCCTTCCGTCTTAAAGTTGCATGTAAGTGGTCGCTTTTAGCGTTACGATCGTCAGTTGTTATACCTATTGCTTAATTTTTTTTTCTGTATGGAATATTTGGTGTGGACAGTAAAGAATTTATTAATCAATTAGTGTTGGCTCTCCGCTAGTTTACATCCCCTACTGCGCAGGCGACACCATTATCTATTTTCCTATTATATATCGGTACATTTGTAATTAATTTGTAGTGATGATAGCTCAGTCGCTAGTGCGGTCGGTTTACGTGCCGAAGGGCGTGGGTTCAAACCCCAACAATGAGCTTGAGGTGCCGGTGAAGGAAAACATCGTAAGGAAACCATAGCATGGTGGTAGAGTACTTTTTATTACTCGGCTGGCTAGCTACCACCCTTAAGTTGAAAATCGGCCGCCAAGCATCTAACGGTGTGTTCCGGCAGCCTCACTTGAGAGCCAGTTCTATTCCAGACTAGGTGTACTTAGCCATCTTCGACCACACCGTCACTTAACATCAAGTGAGCTGTGGTCAAAAACCTAGCCTGTCAACCATAAAAAAAAATACAAATATATAATCATAACGCAGTACGAAAACAAAATTATAAAGAACTCCCTTGTGTAGTTAATGCAGTAGGAAAAAAACTGTACAAATCCTGTTGGAGCAGTAGCCAAAAAAAAGCAGAGTATGTATACGTGGAAATCCTCCTTTGTCCCCTTTATGATTAGTAAAAAAAGCTGCTCAACGATTCTTGTTCTGTATTTTTTTCTATTTCTATTTAATCTGTTCTTTCATCAACATTTAAAGCAGAAACTGGTGAGTTGATAGCCTCTTTTAGTAATTGTTTTAATCCTTAGGTCTTACCTAATCATAATAACTTTATTTCTCTAATCAAATTAATTATGTTAATTCTCTAGCTTATACAATAAAAAAAGTACAAATCACTTCATAAATACCTAGTCTTGCCATAAATATTGTAACAAAGAAAATTTATTTTTTTCTTTTGCAAATAACATTTATTACTTTTACAGTGTGTTAGTTTAATACATAAATATAAAACAATTTAAAATATAAAAAGCTTATTCGAAGTGGTCTCCATTGGCTACAATACAGTCCTTTAAACGTTGAAGCCAGTTATCAATAGAAGTACGCACTCTTTCTATGGGCAAATTCTTCACTGCCAATCGTATGGATTGTTTTAGGGACTCCAAATTATCATGGCGTTTAGAGCAAGCCGTACTCTCTAAAACTGACCATAAATCATAATCCAGCGGATTAAGATCGGGACTAGACGACGGCCAGTCTTTAGCTCTGATGAAGTCCGAATCGTTCGCTTCCAAACAAGACTGCGTGGACCAAGCATTATGACCGGCGCCGAGTCTTGCTGGAAGGACCATACTTGGTTATTGAACATGGTGTTGTTAACTACTTAACTACCTTCTCAAGAATGGTATCTTGATACACTTGTGCCGATGTTTTGATACCTTTTGAGACCTTTTTCACAAAAATATGGCTCAGTCACTCCTTCATAGCCAACACCCTACCAAACCATCACTGAAGTCGGATAATGCCCACGTTGCACTCTGTCGACTAATTGGGAAGCTTCCTTAGAGTTTTGAGCATAAATACGGTCATTTTGTTTGTTAAAATGTTGCTCAATTGTAAAAATTTTCTCATCCGTAAACAAAAATTTTCTGTGACCTCCTTTTGCGTACCGCTTCAGTAGTTGTTTCGATTTTACCACCCTATTCTTTTTTAAATTATCAGTTAAGAAGTGACCAGTGCGTCTCTTATAGGCTGCAAGTCCTAAGTCATCTTTTAAAATACGCGACATGGTTCTAGGTGCCATCTTCATCTCCCAAAATAAAATCTTTTGCTTTCGGACAGGATTTCTTCGAATTCTACCCCTTACTGCTTTGACCACCTTTTTCGTACGAACACTACGTGGACGGCCAGATCTTTTTCTGTTACAAACAGAGGAGGACTCATTGTGCCTATTAATAGCCCGGTCCACAAACATTTGACTATTACCAAGCATATGGAGAGTTTTAAAAATTGCATTTGGCTCCATACCTACTTTGCGTAGTGCAATCACAGCGATTCGGTTCTCTTTGTCACCCCACTCCATTTTAATATCGCAAAATACTGTACAATTTATTGGCGCCAAAATGAAAAAACACAATGAACAATCATATAAAAATTACAGATTCCAAATTCAAATGTAATATTTTGTTTATTTTTAGTTTTAACAGTATTTATGGCCAGACTAAGTACATTCACCATTTAGCAATACCTAGCTCATTTTGGGTCATATTCATTTTCTTGTAAATATGAGTGGATGCTACTGAGCTCAGTTATCGCGCACAGAATACTTTTCTTTTTGAAATTAGTTCTCTTAGTTTACTTGTTAGTGAGTTAGCGAGTTCTCTTCTTCTTCGGTTTTGGTGGCGCAGTTTAAGCATTGGCCATGTCATGTATTTACAATTTTCACGTACCTATGTCATGAAAAATTAAGTTAAATAAATGTTTTTTATTATTTTTTTTATGTTAAAAGTAATGAGACGAACGAGACGCTCTCCTGATGGTAAGAGATAACGCCTGTCCATGACCATCGCAGCGATACACAGAAGTTTAAGTAACAAAACAAAGTCCAGGGCATCACTGCTTTGGTGCTCATTACTTTGAGACTTTTGATAGAGTTAGTCTCAACGGCCCAGTAATTTCGCTAGTCTAAGTCACACAAAATAATTCATGGTTAAGACCTGCTTTAGTAAAGTAGTGACGACTTTACTAAGCTTCGATGATGTTTTGGAAGCAACATTAGTTATGTTCACTACATTATATTACTTTTACTCATCCGTGCTTGCAAGTCCCAGTCCCTGGTTGAATAATGTTATTATAAAATCAATGATTATTTATTTATCTGTAACTTTTGACATATTTGCTTTATATGGTTTATCTTTGACAAACATCATCACATCAAAATTGGAAAATTTTACAAAGAAATTGATAAGTTTTACAATAGCTCCGTTGATTTTACTATCGACACTGCATTTTGAAAAACTAAGATGCTAACTTCACAAAATATATCAAAAACTGTTAGAATTATGCCGGATGCCCAGTACTCTGTTTTTTTTTTATATCCTAACTATTGAGAGATGCTAACTTCACAGACGTGGCTTCTTCAGAGAAAAATATTGAGTCGTCTACTTTTAGGCATTTGTTCAAAGTGCAGATAGGGAAACGTATAAACGCAAGTCAAAGGAATTTAGGATAGGAACACGGATCAAGGGAGTGGTTTAGTAGTTTACGATAAACTTGCCAGAATTATGACGTCATCGTTGAGTTTTTTTCCCCCTTTTCGACATCACAGTTTGTGCATTCTACCAAGTATTTGAAACTCTCAAGTGTCTCAAGATATCGTGAGAAATCAAGTTTAATAAGTCTTAGTCATATAAAGTAAGTCACGGTCATGGCTAGTCAATGCCTTAGTAACATAGTGATGGTTTTACTAGAAGTGTCTGTGGAGGTTTAGAAACAAATCGACAATAATATTAAAAAAAAGGTTTCAAAGGCTAGGTGTTTAACCACACTGAGGTGTGGTCAAACACCTAGCATATTAAGTGATTAATTATCACTTAACATCAGGTGAGCTGATGTTAAGTGAGGTGTGGTTTATGATCGTAAACACACCTGGCATGGAATGGAATGGAACTGGCAATCTAGTGAGGCTGTCGGAACACACAGTTAGCAGATGCTTGGTGGCAGATTTTCAACTTACGGGTGGTACCTATCCAGCTGAGTACTGTGCCATCATACTATGGCTTTTTTCACGATGTTGTCCATCACATTAGGATCATTGGGGTTTGAACCCACACCCTTTAGCGTGTGAACTAATCGCGCTTACCACTGTGTTTTTTTCGCTACAAATTGTATATTATACTAGCTGCACCTCGCGGTGTTACCCGCTACATGTTTTCGGGATAAAAAGTGTCTATGTCTTAATCCAGGGTCTCAGCTACCTCCATACCAAATTTCATCAAAATCCATTCATCCATCCATCCAAACTTCATTTATAATATTAGTAGGATAGTAGGATTCTAAATGATCTCAAATCTACAAAACCAAAATAAATTTTCTAAGAACATGGATCCCTTAGTTTAATCATATAACTATGCAAGTACAATGGATTAAAGTTACATTTTGCAAGTTATTGGCGCCCATTACTTAACGTGCTCGATTTAGAATAGTGGTGCTAGATGTTTATTTTTTACAAGCGATGCAGCCCCTACGACTTTTGAAACCGGGGCAAGAATTCAATATGGCGATCCTTTCCTCTAACATGTGTGGATTTAATAAATGTGGTAAATAGACGGAAACAAAATGTATTTTACAACATGTTCTATCTTATCATTATTTTCTTACGTTGATCGTTATTTCGTTTGTTTATTTCCTTTTGTGGTAACTTTGCAGTCGAGCTCCCCGTGCTTCATGTGGGGCTTAAAAACATAAGCTTTAAGCGTATAAACAGGGCTGTCAACTTTGGATGTACTAAACCGAATGGAGGACATTACGAATTACTTTTGTCATGGTTAAATCGAGAAAAAGATCAGCTGCACCATATATTTGGTCCGGGGTCAACAGACTTTTTTTTATAGAACAGCTGTTTTTTGTATAATGACCTGCTCTCGGCTTAATATATCTGAAGCTTATAACCCTGTTTACTTATCTTCTGGGAATATAACATTTTATGTTTTTTGCGATAATATACTTTTATAGTGTGCTAGGTATATTGAATTCTTTTCTTTTTAAGTCTTGAGTTAAAAACTGCATAAATTTGAAAATAGAGGTAGGTAAAATTCATTTACTTAGTCTAGACCCGGGTATGCAGCGATATATTAGTAGATATTATTAATACAACACAGATTGAGACTATCTTCAGAGATTCTTTTTTACACTGCCTTTTTTAAATAAAATCTTTAGACTGTAAACACTTCTAAAGTTACATCTTATTTTCATGCGACGTCAACAAGAAGTTGACAACATTTTTTTTTTGTTTTTGACAACATTTTAAAAATTGATCTTTGCGAGCTGATTTGATGCCCTAAAGAACTATTGTTCTTAGTTTTATCATTAAATTAAGTTAATAAGTGTCAGTCAGATAATGAAATATAATAATTATTGTGCCTACATGTCGATCACGTGGCTATGTCTAACTATTAAGGTCAAGAGAATCAACAATCCTTTGCAGGAATATATCTTTACCTCCTATGACAAATGACATAACTCATTATCTGGCACTTTTAGGAGAAACAAAGTGGTGTAATCTTTTTTCCACTTCTTTGTTTCGTTTTAATGTGTATTAGTAAAATGGCTATTGACCCTATCCATCGAACGTCAAAGTAACGAACGCCATAAAAGCGATGTCCTGGAGTTTGCTCTGGTTGGTCATCATTTTGGGTACTGCTGCAATGGTCATGGACAGGCAGATAGACAGGTTTTATTACTTTTATATATAGGTAAAGCATAAGATCTATTTTAACGCACGTTTTTTTTACGTAAGCAATAACATTATACCATGAAAAAAATATATTTTGCTTCATTCAATGTGAGAATTACCAATTGGTTCGGTAAATTATTTCTGGAACTAAAGTGTGTATCAAAATGTTACACAGAAACTTAAAGAAGAAAAAAAACCTCGCCAAATTATCTTAAAAGTAGAGTTATATCACAAAAAGTTAAGGCACAGAAGTATTTATACATTGTAAATAAACATTTCCACTGAAATGAGATTGCTCTTTGTGCTTAGATATAAATTATTTGATATCTTAGGCATATGTAGGTATAGTAAGTAAGTACCGAGTGCAGCCGCACTTGCGAGTCAGTTCCATTCCAGGCTAAGTGTGTTTACCATCTTCGATCCCACCGATACTTAACAACATGTGAGCTGTGGTCAAACAACTAGCCTGTCAATTAAAAACAACATAGTGATTCATCTGTAAATTTAATATTTAGGAGGAGTGCGTCAAATATAAATTATTTATGAAATCTTTTTTGGTTTGTGTACTAGAATTATGTTTTTTTTTTTAATATTGTGGTTAGATAACTGTGTGATAGCTATATGTAAAGTATATAAATACTATTGGAAAATAAGTAATAAAAATATGGATAAATTTAAATAAAAATATGTTTATCAAAATTTGTAAATATTAATGTATTTAAATTATTTTTACTAATGTTTTTTTACTTTTATTTTCGTTTTACAGATTGTTTTGGTAGTTATTAGGGAAGATTTAAGATAGGGAAAATTTGCATACTGCACTAAAACCTTAGGTATAGCACCTATCACTTAGAATTTAATAAGTATGTGGTCTAAAATAATAAAAAAACATTACATTAGGTATTACTAAGCCAACATAAAACTTTCAATTAAAAAAAAAATCTGATTACATATTTTTGGCGTGAATAGATTGAACTCATGTTCCCTATAGGTTGAAGGAGAAGCATAATTTCCTAACAGTGAGTTGTCTATATATTCTATTTGTGAGCCTCTTTGTGTATAAAAATAGAAACCTTTTTCAAGACGCTGTAATAAATGTATGATACTCGGTCTCAACACAAATAAAGAGTAGATTGTCCACCAAACAGACTACAATTTACTGTCATCGTGTACAAAGGTTAAAATGTTTTCTGAAGATTTGCAAGAAAGTTTTTTTTTTTAATTTAAAGGAGGTATGATTCAGTAGCGCATTGAAATAAATATTATAATCGTAATTATAAATTAGGTGCTAAATGCTAATCGATATCATTGTAGGTAATTTTAGTTTGACCTACTTATTGTTTTTTTTATTAGGATTATTTCCATTTTGATTTTAATTATAGTATAATTATTATGTAAGGTTGCAACAGAGTGGTGTAATTAAAGAATCAAATCACATCTTAGCACCACCGCAGTACGAGATATTATGCCGCCAAGCAGTAGTGTGCAAACATTGCTTTGTTCGGGTTTAAAGGGTACTTCAGCTAGCGAAATTACAAGGTTATTAAGATTAATGATCGAGTCTCAAAATAATGAGCGCCAAAGCAGTGATGGTCCAGTTTTGCTACTCAAAGTTCCGTGTATCGCTGCAATGGTCATGGACAGGCGTTATCTCTTACCATCAAGAGAGCGCCACGATCATCTCTTTATTATTACATTAAAAAAAGTACGTGCATAGGGAATATCAACCATGAACAGGTGGTGCCTAGCCGTTCGTTAGTAGAAAGGGGTAGACCAAATCAAGTTGTGCAAATCCAGAGCATAATCATGTATCCGGTAAATAACCTGTGAATACTCAAATGAATCTTTTGGTACAGGTGGCAGGTGAAGATGAGGTACAGCTCGATGAGGAGATGGATCGGGTGGTGTGGAGCGAGGGCGCTGGCCCCCCGCCGCCGTCGACGGCAGCCGAGCCGCTTCGTGACCACGCCGCGCCGCCGCCCCCTTACACAGGTATGTAACTCGGAACTACGCAATCTTCGATGAAGAATCCAGAGGCTTCTGTCACAGGCCGCGTCAATATGAACCAGGGTTAACAGCTGCGACTGTCACTATTAACGGCAGCGGAGTCAAACTTAGCAGCTGTTTTAGCCTGCTATTTACCAACCGCTATCATAAGGCGCGTCTGATTGCGGCAGGCATAATGATTTGACCTTTTATAATATACTTTATTGTTAGTTTTTAACTAAAATCCACTACGCTAACCTGCTATGAGCTCTGAGCTCGCAGATTCACATATTGAATCCACCGTAAATTATTTGTTATCTCACTAGTTTCTTTATATTATATTATTGAAAAGCTAGTGAAGGTCTCCAACCCATGTATAATAAATGCATTTGCTCTCGATTGAAAGCAAATGCGTCATGCTTTGTCTTTTTCTCGTGTCGTCTTTAGTAGCATAAATAATAAAAGAAAGGAGCGGCATGATTTTTCCTACTTTTATTAATGTGGAGTTGCTATTGTGTTAGGGGAAAGTCATAAAATACCACCGTAGGCGGTAGGTACCACCGCGGTATCAGATATTCTGCCGCCAACCAGTAGTGTGTAAACATTAACGTGTTACGGTTTTATTTTTATTTTTGATTAACTATCGCAAGTCTCAAAGTAATAAGTATCAAAGCAGTGATTCTCTGGACTTTGTTATGCTATTAAAAATTCGGTGCGTTGCAATGGTTCTGGACGGGCGTTACCTCTTACTCGTACCATCAGCAGAGCGTCTCGTTAGTCTCATTACTGTTACATTATATTTAAAAAAAAAAACAAAAAAACGGTGCAAGCTAGGTGTTTGACCATAGCTCACCCTATGTTAAGCGACGGTTTTTTTTAAATGTAAAATGTAATGAGACGATCGAGATGCTCTCCTGATAGTAAGAGATAACGCCTGATCATGCCCATTGCAGCGATACACAGAACTTTGAGTAACAAAACAAAGTTCAGCAGTTTGGGCATCACTGCTTTGGCGCTCATTACTTTGAGACTTTCGATGGTCAGTCTGCCGCCAAGCATCTAACGGTGTGTTCCGGCAGCCTCACTTGAGAGCCAGTTCCATTCCAGGCTAGGTGTGCTTTACCATCTTCGACCACGCCTTCACTTAACATCAAGTGAGCTGTGGTCAAACACCTAGCCTGTCAAACATTTAAAAAAAAAAAAAAAAGTCTCAACAGCCCAGTAATTTCGCTAGTTGCAGTACCCTTCAAACCGAAGGTATAGTCGAAGATGGTAATTCAATTCAATATTTTGTTGCAGCAGGTCCGATGACAGACGCACAACGCATAGCCGCTGCCGCGCGCGCTACATTCGCGGGCATGTCGGAGCAACAGGTGAATTTCGATTATGTTATTATAAAATAAGTTTTTGCTTGACTACCTTAGAGTACTTTTGAGTATACATAACTTCAAGACCTTAGTGGAGCACGCTCGTTTCAATTGCTTCATAGAATTCAATTTACTAGAGACTTGAAAAGACTCAAATTGTATCCATTATGCGGGTTTCACACTACAGTAAGTAGACTTTCGATCCAGCTGCAGGTTTAAAGGGTCCTTTACATACGTATCACTTGTATACTCTAATACCTGAGTGGAGCACGCTCGTTTCAATCGCTTCAAAGAACTCAATTTAGTCGTGACTTGAAAAGTCCTAAATTGTAGCCATTGATACCAATGCGGGCGTTACACTACAGTAAGTCGACCTGCGACTCGGGTGCACGGTTAAGGGGTTCTTTACATATGTATCACTATCCGTTTATTCTTGACCAATCTAATGTCAGATGATATTACCAACGATGCTTCAAATACTCTTCATATCAATGAAATTATGGTTGCTTTTGACAAGCCGTGGTTTTATAGGAAGACTAGCGGTCGCCTCGTGGTTCCACTCGCGTAGTTCCCGTTAAAGTGGGAATACTGGGATAAAATGTAACCTATGCCACCCGGAAGTGTAGCTTCCCAACGGTGAAATATTTTTTGAAATCGGTTCAGTAGTTTCTGAGCCTATTCAAAACCAAACAAACAAAAAACAATAAAATCTTTCCTCTTTATAAGAATATAGATATAGATTTTGTTTTCCTCTTGCTCCCAGTTCTACTGCACAGAAATTAATCACAAAACTATTTTATGGTCGGTCATTGGTATAGTACGCGCAATTTTTCTGATCTTTTTGAGGCTTCGGACGTTATTGCGGGTAGCTGCGCAGTAAATGTATTTTAGCAGAAGTAAAGGGAGACGCGAGAGTAGTGCGCATGTTGTTTCGTCTTGTTCCTACATTTACAACCATCATAAAGATTTGCACGAATTGTAAAGTATCTGTTTAGTTTTATCGTGGTGTTGTCTCTAGGAATGCTTTATTTCTACATAAGCACTTACTACAAGTAGGTACTAAACGGTTTAGTTGTATAGAGATAAGTGATATAACTGGTCTGGATAACATAAGAGCTCAGGCATTTGTACTATTCTATCATACGCGTCCGTCATAAGAGTCCAGGTGGAAGTAGCCAAACAACAATATAGTCGTATGGAAAATCTGTAACGGGACTCTACCGTTGATCTAAATAATATAGACGATATCGCCTAGTTTAGCTTGGTGTTTTAAATAATGGAAATATATAGTAGCACCCGTGTTTACAAATTTAATATGTACACTAAAAATGTACCCATTAAAGGTAAGCAACGCACTGGCAAAGCCCCGGGGAAATGCAGGTGTGCATAGGCGACGCGACGGTGACCACTTACCGTCAGGTGGCCCGTAGTTTGTTTGCCACTTTTTCACATTTAAAAAAACATACTTTCTTTATATGCACATATTTTTTATGGTTATGGCTAAGTGTTTGATCACAGCTCTCCTGATGCTAAGCGACGATGTGGTTGAAGATGGTAAACACACCTAACCTGGAATGAAACTGGCTCTAAAATAAGGCTGCCGGAATACACGGTTAAGTGCTTGGTGACAGATTTTTAACTTGACTGGGAACTTCAATTGTACCCATATTTAGAGGTAAATAGTTAGTCGAGTACCTACTAGAAATTACCCTACCACCACGCTTTGGTTTCCTCGCGATGTTTTCTTTCACCGGCAGCTCAAGCTCATTGTTGCGATTTGAACTTACGCCGCGCTAACTTAACTGCTATCATCGCTACAAAACATTATTTTAATTTTTCACCCGAAACTATTGTAGTGGAATCGAACTCTCGCTTAGTTATAAAAGCACTTAACCTTGGTTTGACTAACCGAACATTAGCCTGCTTTACCTTACGTTGGACAGAACTACTTAACCAGGACTTGAACTGCGCAACGTGTGGCATTGAATTGAATACAAAATACAAAATACTAAAATATTTATTTACCAGAATATATGTGTACAAAGATCGTAATATTTTACAATAGTCCCCGCACTAGGGCTAGCCTGTATCGCGGGAGGCTGGGACCGATTAAAAATTTTAAATATAAAAGAGAACTTGTACTATTTTTTTTAACTATATAATTTGATACTAATAAATTAATAAGCAAGGAATGCCGTGTGTGTGTGAGAGAGAGAGAGAGAGAGTGTGTGTGTGTGTGTGTGTGTGAGAGAGAGAGAGAGAGTGCGTGTGTGAGAGTGAGAGTGTGCGTGTGTATGTGTAAATATTTGACACCAAGTGTACGAATGGGTTTGATTTTAGTATTGGCCTTAAATTATTTCATGATAAAGTACAAACAGTACCTATTTCATGAATACTAACCTTAATAAAATAGTGTAGCGGTATTCTGTAGGTGAAGGCCACGCATGGATCAGGCGGGTGGCGTGCGTGGTGAGCGAAGCGCTAGGCGGAGACATTCCTTGCTACCACCATCGTTATTAATTCACAATCAATACGTCAAGCTTGATCCTGGCCTGCCTCACTAACTCTTTGGATAGCACCGTTAGCGTTAGTGCTTCGCCCTCCTTCAGAGTGGCAACTTGTTACCGAATCGTTCATCTATACCGGAAAAAAAAACTTTCATCTGTTTCGTTCTAACAAATGATTTCTGATGAGGTATTTTTAATAAGTTTTGTAGCTTGATACACTTTAAAATATTTTTTTTATGTTAGGCAACGTATTTGTAGTCCCCCTGGTATTGCAAATATCCAAGCGGCGGTGACCACTTAACATCAGGTGGCCCGTCGCTTGTTTGCCACTTTATGCACATTAAAAAAAAACTTATGATTATCGTGAGTTATTTGTGCTGATATGCCAATTTTTCATAGTGTGTATTTATTAGTGTGACTTTAGAAATTATAATTTAAAAGTTACCGGTCCGACATTTGTCATTGACCTATGTGATAAATGAAAGTTTCTATAGAACATAATGACGAATTTTGTCACATTTTTGAAACATTTAATTTTGTTGTAGTGTTTTAAAAATAAATCTTTTATTGTTCTTCGTTTTCAAATATTAACATATCTTTACAAAAAAGAAAAGAAATTGTACTGTGCTAGATAGTGTTGACCAAAATACAAATGTAGTTCGGCCTCCGAGAGTTATGTCATCCTGTTATGTACTTAGTGATCGAACCGACGGTGTAATTTTGAACGTTGAATTAACATTAAAATTCATTGTTAATTTGCCAAATTCATTAAACTCTTATTATAAAATAAATGATTACGTCTCCATAAGATAAATTTAATAGTTTTTAGGTAAATTGTAACGTTATTTGTCTTTAAAGTATAAAATGAGACGTTTTTTCATTTAATAATAGAATGTACCTACTCATAAATTTTGTAAATAGTAGATATTAATTTATGGTTTTTGTTTATTTTGTTTAATAAATAAATTTGTTAATTTTCATAAAATTAATAATGTTATAACACTGGACCAAAACTTATACTATTTATATACATAATCACATTTTCATTATCTTTATAACTTTAGTTGAAATTGACGTTTCTTCTTGAGTTGAAATTGACGTGACTTGTTTCTTGGTTCAGTTAGGAAGTAAATGTTACCTATCATTTATTAATTACTTTCCATTACTTATGATGTCTTGTCTACTAGTGACTAATTGACAGATGTCAGGATCGCAAGATCTCGGCGGCCGGATTATTTGATGGTAAATAATAAACAGGGCCTTTTGAGAGTAACCAACGAACGTCTCAAAATAATGAACGCCAAAGCAGCGATAAATAATCTAGATTAAGTTTTGTTACGCAACATTCTGGGTACCGCAACGGTTGGACACGTGTTATGCCTTACCATCAATAAAGAGTTTCGTTCCATTTATTACTTATACATAGGAAAAGGTGATAAAAGTTTTATATACGTCCAATAGTAGGACGAAAAATTACGGACAGTTTAAAAAATACCTAAATAGCCATAAAGTATGACGGTATTTTTTGAACCAGACGTAATAAATTTCTCTGCTAGTATTTTTCCTCTGTGCCAGAGATGTGCAGTGCACAACGGGCACTGAAAGTAACAATATACTCTTTTTGCCCACCTGAGGGAAACTCTTCGAAGCGCTCTGTACTCTGCACACCCTATTTACGTGGCGGTAACGTTGGACGTAACGAGCGAGCTTCGCCCCCACACGTAATAACGTATCTTCAAATCCCTGACGTCTCAACAATATACGATGATGAAAATGATGTGTTCAAGTCGCGAAAGTTTAGAAACTACATTTAAAATTTTACTTCAATTTAGTCGATTCACCATGAAGATGTAACAAACATAATATAGAGAAACTTTCGCATTTATATTTTTTAATTATTTGCAACTCTCAAAAAAAATACTGGTCATAATAAAAATATTCAAAACAATTTTGAAGCATAAGATATATTATGATTACATTAATATTTAGGTATTACTAAAACAACCAAATACTGCACAATTTGGTTCCCCCAGCACCTTTCTTTTACCGGACGGCCGCGAACAAACGCGACCAAAACGTCATCCGTACATGGTGGATGTTCCCCATGTACGCACAAAGCGTTTTGATTCCACATTTTTCATTCGCACAGCGAGGTTGTGGAACTCTCTGCCGGCGTCTGTGTTCCCTGTTAGATACAATATGGGTGTCTTCAAATCTAGAGTAAATAGGTTTCTTCTAGGTAAGCGAGCTCCATCTTAGACCACACTACTGTTTAACATCAGGCAGAGTGTGATCAAAGGCGAACCTATTTTGAATTAAAAAAAAAACAAGCATTATATTATCATTTATGTTTTTTTTTTTTTTAAGTTAATGTGTTCAATGTTTTTTATTTTTTAAACCTTAGTGGGAAGACACTGTCTGCAGCAACACAGCGAAGGCTACAGCTGCAGGCAGGGTTACTATACATACCTGTACTATATTTTTATGAAACATTAAATTTATTTGTATTTATTTGTATTTGTATATACTTATTATTTATACATACAACTCATTGATTAGTTTGAATACGCGGTGCGGGCGAAGTCGGTGCGCGGGCGTGCAATCATGCGCAACCCGCGCCAACGCGCATGCGCTTCCCGCGCGGGGACGTACAGCGCGCTACACAACGCATCCGGGTTATCTATCGTATCATTTAATATCACGTAATAGTTGATAATGAACACACACTTCCGCCTCAACTCGAGAGTGCTCATTCCCATCATATATTTAAAACCTACGAGGTCAATTGTTAACCTTTATGAAGAATAAAATACATCGACGTAGAATTTCACCTCGTCTCTTAATCGATGATAACAATGAAAGCGATAATCAACCTCGAAACAATCTAGATCGATAGGTAATTTTACAAGTCTCCACGACGTGCCAATATGAGTACAATAGATATCTATAGATTCCTAGGGAACGTCGTAGCTATTACAATTTTCCTACGAGACATTGGATAGAAGCCAATGAAGTGAATGACGGATATGGAATCTATTCAAATAGCGGGAAGCTTGAATATGTTATTTCCTAAATATAATTCCAAGGGGCTTTAAATAGAAATAATAAATATCTTGGAAATTGCAGAGGTATTCGCAGCGGCAGTTACTTTTTTTACTAATATTACCATATTTTATAAGGCTGGTAAGGAAAAAATAATAAAATTTATTAATTCTAGTGTATAGTGTAGTGTATCTAATTCTAATTTGTGGGATGGAAGTCAGATAACTGATAGAATACATAAATACTTTTTTTTTTAAATACATACTTATAATACATACAGAACACAGAACCTACATTTGTTTATTCACAAAATGTTTGCCCTGAGTAGGAATCGAAACCCACGCCCTACAGTTCTCAAGGCAGATATACTACCAACGAGCCAACGGGGCTGTCTGTAATAGTCACGCCGTCAGGAGGGGCAAGCGTGATGCTACCTTACAGACAAATTGATCTTCTTGTTTCCAAATTGTATAATATATTTTATAATATTTGTGCATTTAAAATGATGATGAGCGTAATCTGTGCTTGTTGCCAGCTGTCACCGCCAGCCACCGAGGACCGTCACGTACAGTTTGACGGCGCGCGCGCAGAGCTGCAGATTGACGACGCCAACGACGAACGACGTACCGAGAGGAATGCGTGAGTAATCTCCCAACATTTAACTCCCGGGTTCCAGAAAACTATGCGAGAGTGTGATACCGGGAAAATAAATCTGCGATAGTACAGACAAGGAAATTTTGCTTCGGAAATTAGAATTTCTTATTTCTGAAATATACCTATATTTTAGTCTAAGATGTTTTACAAGTATGTAGCATAGGTTAGATAAAAGAGCAGACGCAATGTGTCGTAGAAAATGAGTGAAGGTTTTTTTGTCCAACAATTTTTACATATCTTACACAAATTACACGCACACAAATACCTCGATGCAGTTGTGTGAGTTAAGGTCTTATTAATATTAACAAACAATAAACTCCAACTTAAAAACCACAGGATACGCATAGAAATATTAACGTTTAATACAATGAGATATAATACATGGAATTTGTAGTAGGGCTACTGTTATGAAAATGTAAAAGTGTATGTCATAGTTACTTGTTATTTGCATAGTAAAGAGGCACGGAAATTGCCACAATAGAGTCGTAGTAATCGACGATACAAATAGGTATAAAAAGCTTCACCTTCTGAATGAAATTGATTTAATTATTTGCAAAAAAGTATTTTCCATGTAAAAAAATAAGCACGGGATTCGGCCCACACATAATGCAGTAGGTAATTGTTGAGACAAATAAATTCCAAAAGGCGAAATAATCGGAATGACAAATACGGATACGGATATCCCACTTTTGACGAACTTTCTTTATCGGTCAGCAATTCACAGTTTAATCAATGTTCAATATTGTACATAGAAAACACTAGTTTCATAACCTTTCTTATTTTTGAAGTATCTAGGTAAAAATTTCATAATCACGGGGTTAATTCAGTTTCCTCATTTTCTACGCGGCATTCTATCTGTTTTTTTTAATAATCTGTGGTTGTTAGGTAACTAAGCTTATAATGTTATAATGCAGTGAGTAAATCAGCTCGAAGCACCGTTGAGTGATCTGTTTTCGTACACTGCTCGCCGTCAGCTGTACACTGTTTGATGTCACACGTGACGAGAAAATAATACATCATATATACCTACTGTGCTACGTCGTACGTCATCGACGTAATGTTAACACACATAGTTGTTTGTGTGTTAACATTACTTTAGTTTACAAAAATGATTTTTATTTATTTTTTACCAATATCTGTCCATCTGTCCGTCAGTCCTCTAATTGCCTGATTATTTAATTATTTATTGTGTTAGCTGAGCCCTTTACATTGTTGATGTTTCCGCATTTTGTAAATGTCATTGTATCAGACAAGTAATACTTAATATTCATAGGCTAGGGGTGCTTTATCATCTTCGACCACACCTTCACTTAACATCAGGTGAGCTGAGATCAAACACCTAGCCTGTCATCAATAAAAAAAAAAAAAAAGTTATGGGATACATATCCGCCTTGACAATGTACACCAGATTTGTGAATAATACCATATATAGGAATAAACTCTTCATTGTTAAATATTCGCGGTAATACGACGCTCGTAAAAAGAAATACTATATGAAAAGTAGCACCGTCGTATCGCCTCGTCAAGTCGGGTAGGTCGGTATACATACTGGGGCCCGCGGTCTACAACCGCGTACCCGCTTCCATTTGGGATGCACCTTCCATCGCGTGCTTCAGGAGCAAGTTGAGATCGTGGCTACTTTGTTTTAGGACTTTGATGATTAATGAAAGCGTCATAATATCTATAATTATTTTTAATTGTTATTATTGTATTGACATATTTATATTTTGTCATGTTTAATGATACGTTTAAAACATTATATTGGTTTGATGGACAGTAAACAAAATTGGGCACAGCCTAGATTAACCATCGAATGTCTTAAAAAAGCGATAACCTGGAATATGTTTTGTTATCAGTTTTAGTTACCGCAGGAATGATCATGGGTAGAAATTACCTATCTCTTACTTTTCTCTTTTTTTTTAAATTGATTTTTAGTAAAACATTGTTGATTTTAAACCAAAAGTCTCCAAGGGCTGGTTGGTCTTTGTCATATCAAAATCTTACGCCAATTAGAATGTCGCCGCAAAACAATAGTATCATAATTTAAATTTTGAGGCTATAGGTACTACATATATACCTACAGTATGAAACTTACTGAAATTGCTATCTTTAACACGCTTTATTTAATTAGTCTCAAAGTAATGAAATTCAAAGCAGTCCCTTGACTTTGTTTTGCTACTCAAAATTATGGGTATCGCCGTAATGTCATGCACTAGCGTTATCTCTTACCATCAGAAAAGCGTCTCGTTCGTCTAGTTATATTACTTTTACATAAAAAAGAAGTTTTTTTAAAGTTTATAACTGTCTATTAAAGTGGTCTTAGTAAGCACCTGATGCTGTTGTAAACACATGCAAACTACATAGCGCAGACTACGGCGTGTATACAGACACGAGTGTGCTCGCGGAAGTGACACCTGGGTTCGATTCGCGCCAGAAATAGTTGGTCTCTTGACATTGGCATTGTCCCGGGCGAGTCGAGAGCGTCGGGAACGTCGGTCTGTGGTGGATTGTACGCGAGGGCGAGTGTGTGCGGTGCCTCGCACCAAAGACAACGCAACCATGCCCATAGCTTATACCCGTGCCTCAGACGTGGCGCACCAGCGGTGAGCGAGCGCACGTACCATCTCATAAATCAAAAAATCATATCGACTTGAAAGTTGAAACCCACCCACCACTCGCTTTCCCTCAGTTTAGTTCTTCTAGGTAATCGCGTACGCGTGCTCAATCCATGACCAATTGACCACACCGTTGTGTGGTCCACCACTATATCATCAGACATAGGTAGTGGTAAAACGCTCACACTGAAGCCTACCAGAGTATGATACAGAAATGTTTCTATATTAGCTGTATCTCCGATTTTATAGACTTTTCGATATTCCTGAATTTTGTGTCCGACCTTGTTATGCACACTACTTTCATGTTTGACTTTGACAAAATTGATTTAGACGTTTAATCGTCAAAAGGTTAGTAACAGACAAAAAAGAGTAATAGTTTATATCAGTGTAATTATGAAAGTGTTATAGAAACGTGAACACGGGCTCTAATTTCTTAATGTTCTTTAAATAAGTATAGCGAAAGTATCATGGTTTTTATCGTTACCTACTAATTTACTATAGAAACCTATGGTTTTAAACTTGTTACTTTATTTACTATAGAATTCTAAAAGTCAAAAGAAACAATTTATGGATCCCTTGATTTAACCAATCCCTACGACTATAAAAACTTCACTTTGAATTAACTTTACATTTTTTTGAAGTATTGTAAATTGTAAAAACGTTGCCTTTGCAAAACACCAAACTTTTCTCCTTTACATTTTATTGTTTTTGGTTTCGGTCCCCCCTGGTGTAAAGGAATCCATATCAAGAAGTTTAGATTTGTTTCTGCGTGAATTTCACAGCTAATTTTAATAGGTACAATATGAAAGCATTAGGGTTAAAAGGTATTTTATAAGTGTCGATGTTTCGTCGAAAAGTTGTGCCGCCGTGATTTTAAAGGCTTGTTTCAGTCTATTTGTATAAATCTCCCAGTTGTTTCTATCTTAGGTTGTTTAGAGAATGAATGTTTTAGTTACTAAGTCGTTGCTAAAATAGACGATGTTCTATAAAAGCTTTTGCTATTACTAATTTAACTTATCTCGAAGTCCTTAATATAACAAGCGAAGTACCTACCTAGCTGTGTGTTTTGACAGCTTCATTTGAAAGCTAATTTCCCTTAACAGGTTAAGTGTCTCACGATCTTCAAAAACAACGTTACATGATTTTAGGTGAAAGGGCAACACCTTGCCTGTCAACTTCAAGAGTCTAGTTTTTATCAAGCTCTCGCTAGTACAAGTTGCCTTAAAAAAATCGCTCCAACAGATACATTTTACTGAAACCGTAGAATTAATTCCATTATACGTGCTACTTCTATGTTCATTTGTAGATAGTCGTCAGCATCATCTGCAGCCTTCCTGCCTATTGGGTATGGGTCTTTCTTTCGAATAGGTTAGGTTCTCTAGGCTATGCGATCTACTTCGGATTTGTGCTATTCTTGTCCATATTCAATCCGCAATGGTGTCAATATCGTCGACCCATCTTGCAGTTGAGCAAAAGGTTTTTAATGGCGTTGCGTGAAGGGACTAAACTCATGGGTTCGCGTCACCGACATGCTAATGTAAGATGTCTAAAGTTTTCACTACTTTTGGCAGTCCCAATGACTACCTTTTTAACCCCCGACGCAAAAACGACGGGGTGATATAAGTTTGACGTGTCTGTGTGTGGCATCGTATCTCCCGAACGGATGAACCGATTTTGATTTTTTTTTTTTTTTTTTTTTTTTTTTTTTATGGCACAGGTGGCAAACAAGCTGACGGGTTGCCTGATGTTAAGCAATCACCGTCGCCTATAGATATCTGCAATACCAGGGGTACCACAAATACGATGAATTAGTCGGGATGAATTAGTGTTTTTAGCTATGTATGTTGAAAATCGGTCCAAGATGGCCGCCACCACAATTTGGAGAATTACATATTTTTATGTGACTTCATCGAAAGTGACCTTAACTATGATTCAAGAAAGTCTGTTCAGCTGTTTGAAGATAATCAGCTCTTATGTATGTGAGTATTTACCTAGAAACTTGGTGTTATGAGTATCAGGTACTGCTGTCGGGGGCTTATAAAATTTCAATTTATAGGTACTTGTTAATATTAATACACAGTCTATGAAAATTTCAAGAGGTCGCTATAAAAATAAATGCATACAAACTCACTCATGCATAATTAACTATATATAATGTTTCAGTGCATTTAAACAGACATTGATTTTATTGAAACAGTATTTATGGAGCTAACCTTGAATAATAAAAACCGTTCACTGTCATTAAAATCAATTTGTCCTACATTGAAATTCTTCAATAGTGACATATTATTATGTTTATAATGGTAGAATGGTGGTGCAATGTTGGACAATCTTAAAAATAAGCTTTATATGAATGTATCTATTAAAAAACTGCTGTCTGCTAAATTCTCATTCATTAAATACGCGAAGTTAAAATAAGCGTTAAATTTTCTGAAATTTTCACAGATTTTCTGCGCAATTTCTCAAATGTTGTGGTGCTTGACCAAGGGAAACATTGATTCATTTATCATACATAGTCCCGACTAATTCACCTTTCAAACAAAAACAACGAAATCAAAATCGGTTCATCCGTTCGGGAGCTACGATGCCGTACACAAACACGTCAAACTTATACCACCTCATCGTTTTTGCGTCGGGGGTTAAAAAGGGAGTCATTGGGACCGGTCTGCTTCCCGCTTCCTTGTTTCCTGATAGATATAACCTGAATCTTTTCAAGGTCAGAGAGAATAGGTATCTTCTAAGTCTGCGTGCTTCATCTTCGACCACATCGTCGCTTATCATCAGGCGAGTTGGTGGTCAAACACGGACTTATCTGTATAAAAAAAGACTGCCAAAAGAAATGAAAACTTTAGACATCTTACATTAGCATGTCGGTGACGCGAACCCATGAGTTTAGTCCCTTCACGCAATGCCATTAAAAACCTTTTGCTCAACTGCAAGATGGGTCGACGATATTGACACCATTGCAGATTGAATTTTGACAAAAATAGCACAACGCCGAACACACATGCATGTATACATATATATATTAATATACACATACATACATATAATTATGTATACATATATATATGTGTGTATATTATTGTACAACTTCTTGGAATAATCAATGATGGTTTAATTTCCAATAAAATTTGCGGAGAGTGCGAAATCAAAATAAATTCAAGTACAATGACAAATACTTTAAGTAAGCTCACTTGTCTATTTGTGTTCATTTGATCCTTTGTTCTGAACAGGGAATTAATGTGTGACGATAGAACTTTTTAATTAATAAGCTTTCAGTTTTTAATGGATAGCTGTTAATATGTAACTTGCTGCTTTATTATGTTCTTTATTATTATATTCCCAACTATCATCGGTCCATGCTTTTGCATTCATGCATTTTCCTTTTAATATAATATGTCTAATAACTAAATATTGGAAGACATTTCAAAGAGTGTCATCTAGTCCTAAACTATTAGTATTTGATTTATGTTTGTTTGTTTGTATTGAATAGGCTCCGAAACTACTGAGCTGATTTCAAAAATTCTTTCACTGTTGGGCAGCTGCACTATCTCCGGGTGACATAGGCTACTTTTTATCCCTGTATTCCAACGGAAACGGGAACTACGCGAGGCGTCCTCTAGTAATTTGATTTTTTTCACTTGCACTTTGCACTTGTAATTTGGCACTTTATGAATAAAACCACTGTTTTTATTCCTTTATAAATACTCGAAGAAAAACAAACAAACAAATTTTAGAAAAAAAAGGGGTGACACTTTTTCTGCGTTCCTGCCAAAACTCTCACATTTTCCTTATTCAGGGCTGCCATAGAATATAAGAGTTAAGAAACACTTAGAACAGATATTTGCCAAATCATATATAATACAATCATTGTATGGGAGCTCCCATACAACAAACGTGATTATATATCTTATATACCCTTAAATATATATTTTATTATATTTTTTTATATTTGTTGTTATAGCGGCAACAAAAATACATCATCTGTGAAAATTTCAACTATCTAACTATCACGATTCATGAGATACAGCCTGGTGACAGACGGACAGACAGATAGACGGACAGACAGATGGACGGATAGCGGAAACTTAGTAATAGGGTCCCGTTTTAACCTTTGGGTACGGAACCCTAAAAATTATAGATTGATCATATTATGAATACCAATTCAATGCAAACTCAATGACTAGGTAGGTACCCGTTTTTCTGAACATGCATAGTACTGTCTAAAGAATTAACAGTCTACGTAGCTATTAATCAACTAAGAAAGGTTTCAAGAAACCAATTCCAATTAAATTAATTTCATTCCCGTTTAATGAACAAATATGGATATTTTTGGAAGCATTTCAACGTTCACAAGAAAAAACGTTATTCCATTAAACTCCAAAGATACGAATCATATTTACCGACATACAGCAATGTCCAAAAATAACATTGAAATGTCAAAATAATAAAACATGTCTATATAATGATATTATGTTAATACAGTGTAATAATATGTCAATAAGATTTAAATATTACGAGTAATAAGTAGTAACTGAATAATCTCTTCGTCTAAATCATCAAACTAAATCTTGTACAAAAAATCTCAGCTTGGTTCTGAAGATACCAAACGCAACTTTATTTGGTAACTGATGTCGTTTTAACACATTTTCTCTTTGCTTATACGGAATTATAAACGTATTATACTAAGATTAAAACTTCGATCATACCCGGTGACATTTTTTTAAAGCTAATTTAGAGTACAACGCGAGGCATCAGACCAGCCCGCTTGTTTTGTTCCTTTTGGCAGCCAATTAATTTTACTAAAAATAAACTTAGGGCAGGTTTGTTTTAAAAACATTAAAGATAGAGATATTTACAAACTCTTTGTTGTTCATACCAAAGAAAAACAAACATCTAAGGCTGCACTGATTTGACTGCTATGTAGTTTGCTGGCTTCGTTTTGTTTGAGTAATTTTCAACTTTTTAGAAGTTTGTGTAACTTTGACAGTTGTACAATTTTAATTTATAAATAGGACAGCCGGTACTGCGACCCACCCTGGTATTACGCAAGGATGTTTTTTATGGTTGACAGGTTAGGTGTTTGACCTTAGCTCACCTGTTAGCACTTAACTCTATAGAAACTAACCGTCACTTAACATACTAAATCACGATGTGGTTAAGAATAGTAATCACACCTACCTGGAAAGGAACTGGCTCTTAAATAAGGTCATGCCGGTCAAGCACCTAATGGTGTGTTCCGGCAGCCTCACTTAAGAGCCAGTTCCATTCCAAGCTACGTGTGCTTTAACATCTTCGACCACACCTTCACTTAACATCAGGTAAGCTGTGGTCAAAAACCTAGACAGTCAAACAATTAAAAAATAATTCAGTGCTTAGGTACTTGAAAATAAATTGAAATAGATCAATCCTGCAGAATATTGACGCCATACCGTTAACAATTGCATTTAAGATCTTAAGGTCAAAGTCAAGTCAAGGTTTCACCCGCGCAGTTCCCGTTCCCGTGAGAATACAGGAATAAAAAGTAGCCTATGCCACCCGGGAATAGTGTAGCTTCCCAACAGTGAAAGAATTTTTAAAATCGGTCCAGTAGTTTCGGAGCCTATTCAATACAAACAATCAAATCTTTCCTCTTGATAATAGTATAAATAGAAAAATATTTGATTCTGTTTTAAATTACTAAAAATTAATTTGGCATTTGTTTTTGTTAAAACTTAAGAACGAGTGCTTAATTTGTAAATAAATTAACAGTTGGTAAATAAAATCAACTTTATACACTGACAGTTGTTTCTATTGGTATGCAGACGTCATTTGCATCACAAGTCACGCAAGTACTCGCTGCAAGAGGGCAGTCGCGGTAGTGGCGGTACGAGTGCTAACAGCGACGCTACCGGAGGCCCCGACGGCGAAGAACTGAGAGAGGCTGATCGCGCAGAGCTGCTCTCACATCGCAGTGATGACCCGCGCACCTTTCGACGGCATCATATGCAGCCCAGGGTAATTTCATTAGCTTTTTCGTACAACAGCTACTTCGTACAACGGCTATTTCGTACAACAGCTATTTCGTACAACGGGTATTTCGTACAATAGCTACTTCGTACAACGGCTATTTCGTGCAAAATCTACTTCGTACAACAATACCGTATCTTAAGGTAGTCACCGCCGGTAATATCAGTCGGTGACAATGACCGCATAGCGTGACAATGGGGTTGAGTGAATCTACTGCAGGGATTGACTTTACTGGTACGTATTCTGTGAAACTTCTTACTATGATAAAATGATACTCTCATCATATAAGATTACCCAGTATGATAGAAGTACCTATCAAATATTCCGTCACCAAGCAGTAGTATGTAAATATTACTGCTTTTCGGTAGTATATAAACGTAACTGCCATATTTTGGCTACGCTAAAACTTGTACCTACTATAGGCTTATACTGTGTATTTGTGGCTTAAGTTTGGTAATCAACTGTGGTAGCAAACCAATAGTAACTAGGAGTGTCTTAAAAAGATCTCTCTAGTGCGAAGAAACAAGATAAGTATAAAGTCGAGAATTCCATGACACAGTTGAGAATGAAAATGGATTTGAAATCCGGGGTATATTTTTGACTGAGTTCTATTTAATTACTCAAAACTTTTACATCAAATAGAAAAAGTAATTGGTGACTTTGCTGAAACATAAGTGTAGCTATTTTATTCATAAAATAATAATGGGGGGGGCTGATTAATTGCTGATAATTTCAAGCACATATTTGAATTAAAGTACATTTTTTTCTGTGGCATTTTTGTAGTTTTTTTTTGTGAAAAACTACAATCTATTTTTAGAATCCTATCCGGTTATTGTACTTCTTCAGGATTATACCCATACTCCAATTTTTTATTGTAATATTTATGTATCTTAATAATAAAAGAGTGGCATTTTGCGTTCTTAGAGCATTAGGCGCTCTCAATGCACGGTTTCGCATTTGGTAAACTGATTATATTTCGTTTATCAGGGGTCCACGGTACACGTTGGTCGCAAAGATGGTGAAGACGGTGAGAAACTGCAAAACATCCTGTCCGACGCCGCGTACAAAGCGCGGTATGACCACAGTCCCCATGCGGTAAGACGAAACCTTTTATAGCTACACACGTGAATATTGGAACTAATCATTTTAGGTATTCTTACGCGTTATCAGTATTAGATAAATAATATTAATCTTAAAATTTTATCTACTAAAAAGTAGATTAGTTTGGCAGTGCGAATATATTGGGCAGTTTGCAGATATCTGTAGATCTGGACACACCTTGTCGTGCCGGCTAAAAACCTGGCTTGGAAACAAGCTGGTAAAAGATGACGTCAGAGAAAGATGTGAGCGTGATGCAGGTGTTCGTGCAACTGGACGAACTGCTGTCGGGCGAGGACGGCGAGGCAGAGTGGAAAGAAACCGCTAGGTGGATCAAGTATGAGGAAGATGTGGAGGAAGGGTCTGCGCGCTGGGGCCGTCCACATGTGGCCAGTCTCTCGTTCCACTCGCTGCTGAACCTTCGCCGCTGCCTTGAGACCGGTGTCGTGCTGCTCGACCTGGATGAGAAGGATCTGCCTGGAGTAGCCTACCGGTATGTACACCTCACATGCTATGAGCGATTTTATATCTTACATCACAAATGTTCTTATCGCAACTTAGCCATCCATCATACGGCAGGCGTTGTCAGGAGTTTCCGCTTTGCTCTTTGTTTTTCCATTCTGACCATAAGTTGCGTCCGCCTCCTACAATCGAACAAGATAACTTACCACAATCTCAAAAAAAGAAACCTTTTTGTTTATTTTTAAATTCGAATGATATTTATTTTTACTTCCAAAAAGACCATACTTTCTACGAAAAATTACTTTGAAGGTTGTGGATGGCGCAGATTGTGCTGTTGTTTTAAAATGTTTTTTCTTTTATTATCACGAGTCAAAACAACGATTATAAGCACTTCCATGAAAAGCTTGCCAATTATTTTATTAGTGTTTTAATATCAAACTTGATTACGACAAAGTTCTAATTTCAAAGTACTATTTTTCATTGTTCAAACAAACCTTATTAAAGAGTAAATCTGGATTGGAGAACTTATTCCTGACGTTTACTTGTTGGTTTATGTAATCGATATTATTACGATCGCGACTTAAGTAATCTTAATATTTATCTATATTATAAATTATAAGTATTATAAGTATGTATTTATAAAAAAAAAAGTATTTAAGTATTTTATCAGTTATCTGATTCCCATAGTACAAGCTTTGCTTAGTTTGGGGTCAGATGGCGCTGTGTGTAATGTCCTACGATATTTATTTATTTTATCTGAGCGATATGGAAGAGAAAAAATAATAATGTTGCACTGCACTTTGCCATCCCTAATGTAATTAATTTCGCTACTTTTATGAATGGTTTAAATATCACGGAGAATTCCCAAAAGATTTAGGTACTTTTAAAGACTAATAAAATAATCTGTACTGATAAATATGTAGGTAGGCGGTTTGTAGGTATATCTACGGTAGTAGATAAGAAACTAGCAAATTATTTGGGTGATGTATTTGATCAACCAATATTATATCGAGAAAGTGATTTTTTACTACAATATAAGTAACTCTTTGAGACGTTATCATCTGCCAATATGCTAAATGATATTTTCGTCGTTATTTCCAGTAAAACGTGTTTGTCTTCTAACGATGAAATTTGTTATAAATCCAAAACAATAATAAAAATTTAAATATAACTTTGTGAGAACAATAGAAACTACTAGAATAAGAAACAAACAATTAAGTAGTCGGAGAAGTTGAAATACTGCAATTAACTGAATTTAATTCAAAAATATAATAAGTAAGTATGTCTCAGTACAGCCTGATGGTCGTGCAATATAATGTTATGCAATATGCACGTCACTAGGTGCCTATTGTAGTCATACTCGCTCCTAGTTAATAGAAGGAAATTGGATCACAGACAAAGCTTGACTACATACATGAATATTGAAATCTACATAGATACGGAAGACGATTAAGTTAGGAAATTAAATAGAATATCACATTTTGTAGAAGAGCAGTTTGAACAGAAAGAAAAAGTTCCTTGTCTAGAAGATTGCTAACAAGCTCCTAATATTAAACCAACGCCACCGCTTTCTAACTGCTTTATTGTAATACCTTTAGAATAGAGGACAATGTCTTTTTGCCCAATCTTTTTTTCTAATGCCTTGGAAATTGTTTTGTTACTGAAAATTCGGAGTCGTTATCTCTTACCATCAGAAGAGCGTCTCGTTCATCTTAATACTCATGCATAAAAAAGTAGTGAATGTACTAGAGGACAATAAATACGATACTTCCTTATGGTTTAGTAAATTTGTACATAAAGTTTTACATACACGAAGGCCTTAAATATAGCTCCGCTCAATTGGACAAGAAAACTGGTGCATAATAGAAAAACTTTGAACTTCATGTTCTCCAAAAGAAGCTCCGAGGTTGTGGCAATCTTTTTTTCGATATATTGGGTCGAGATTTGTCTGGGAGACAGAAAGCAAATTTCGGTGAAAAGCACAAGGAGTTTAGTGTAGGTAGTCAGTTCCGATCAGAGGGCCTAAACAAAGTAACATTGAATTAGCGATGTCGAATGATACTTTGGATGTTACTTCTAGACCCTCTGATATGTCTGCGGAAAATTTGTCGAAAACACAGTTCGTCGAGAACACAATTCGTCGAATCCATATGACGCTAGATGGGAAAAGGGAATGAAAATTGAACATGTTATGTGTGGGCCCAAAGGTCAGGTTAGGTTATGTTAGTACAGTGACCATATGAGCGAGCCAAGCGGGCGAAGTAAGCGTGCCGCGTCAGGGGCCGGCGAAGCGAGAGAAAGAAAATTGAAGATATTACAAGGGGCGGCACAATTGCACACCCCGTAGGCCTACAATTATAGTAGATTCACTCATCAATTACAAATTTTAAGGCATAAAAATATAGATGACTAATTGACTATTCAAAATTAAAATACACTTGATACACTTGTCTTATTAAAAGCTAGCAATGCGTAGACTTTTCAACGAATTGTTTTCAACGAATTTTCCGCAAATCCCTCTAATGATTGTAATGAACGCGTCACTGCGAAGAAACATAATTGTAAGACCAATATCCACGAATAGATAAATCTTTATTAACTCAAGTGTTTTGTTAGCAAGCTTGTTGTTAGTGGTTGTTAAAATTGGTATAATCTAACACAGGGTGGTGGAGAGCATGGTGACGGAAGGCCTGATCGAGGAGGACGACAAGCCGGTGGTGATGCGATCACTTTTGCTCCGTCATCGACATGTGCACGATGACCGCTTTCGGTTCTCCATCAGCGGCAAGAAGCATACCTCCTACACCAGCCTACAGGTATGATTTTACAGTAAAACACTTTTGTACAAAACACATAGGTACAGGGTCATAAGTTTGATGTGGACTTTGTCAACAGCAGCTCGTTTGTTCTCATCATTACCTACAACTTTTATCATGGGCGACCACTGAAACATCTTTAATTTACCACTGGAATCGCGAAAAAAGCAGCTGCTTCATAAAACCCATAGTAAAGTTGTTCAAAATCATGAGAACAACGACCCCTTTTTGGCTCAATAGACCCCAAGCTTATAACGTTGTAAATGCATTTTTCACTTTGATATAATATGTGTATTAGTTACATATGCAACAGCTCTATTTTCTTCATTTGCATATATGTACCTACTATCAAAGTTATACATAAGAACTAGTCATCACATTTTCTGTAACAAGGAAATATTTATGAGTGATAGATCTCTTAAGCATTAGGTCGCCTTGGTAGGTGCTACCGCAGTATAAGGTATCCTGCCGCTAAGCAGTAGTGTGCTAATATCAATAGTGTGCCAGTTGCGTATGGTAGGATACTAGAACAGTTTTAGAGATATTGAATAACTGAAAATCAAATGTCTCAAAATAATGAGCGCCACAGCAATAATTCCCTGGACTTTGTTTTGTTACTCAAAACAAAGGACATTGGGCATGCATCATCCTTTACCATCAGAAAAGTGCTGCAGTCCTCTCAATATTCACAAAAAAAAATCTGTAAGAAATTCGCTCTATAGTGTTTATATTAGTTTTCGAACAAGTTTAAAAGTCTTATTAATAAACTGGCTATCAAATATTTCGAGGGACTGTACAATAATTTTGGTAAATTTTAAAATATTTTTGTGTTAGAAACTTGTGAGATTTCGGCAAACTGTTGCGGAGGTAAAGTATTATAATAAAACTCCTAACACAATCTATACGAACCAATAAATTAATTCCGTAACTAAGCACTGCTGGTACCCACCTTACGTTCATTTTAGTTCAAGGTGTAATTTTCATATAATTGCTGTAATTCTATCTTTGACTAATTAAGTACTATTAGCATACACACTTTATTTTGTGTATAAAACAATTTACGCTTTACCATAATTGTTCTATATTTATGAAGCGGTGGGAATATCGGTGTATTTTCAAGAATATATTATACTCACATCTGATTATTTATTTTCTACTGCCTTGGAAATTATGCGCCTAACTTCCTGAGTCTATATATTCAAAAATAAAGTAAACAAATAGGCAGTTTTCTGAAAACACGTATTATTAGTATCAATTGAAATATTTGCACAAAAAATTTTTTGTAAGTTTGGACAACAAAATCTCCCAAAAATAGGCTTTACATAAACATGTGTGAAATAATGTTAATTTATTTAAATAATACACATAGTACGTTTGCGAAAACATTTTGGTCACGAACGGAAAATAGCTCAATTCAGGCAAATGTGTTTATTTTAAGACTACCCGAATTTTCCGCATTTCACTGAAATACAAAATGTGTAGCCATCTTTATGAGTTAAGTTATTTTTAGTAATTTGTAGCGTTTCAGTTTGATTTTCTAAGCCGTTAAGTCTTGAGACATAAAAATGAAATTGGAATACACTGAACGAACGATTTCGAATTTCAAACATGACGAATTGTTAAAATAAAAAAAATTGAGATCTAAGTAACGTTAAATTCAGCGTGAAACTTGTCACCTGCCGATAGGCTTGCCTGTTTCATAAAGACGTATAAAAATACAGATAGGGTAATTTCCGCGTTATTAATATTTAATGTACATATTGGCTTTACAGAAATAATATCGTCGGACATTTCATTCAGCTATCTAGCCTGAAACTAAGCAACACTATGAAAACCAGATAACTAATAAAATACTTATAAACTTATTTTGTTGTAAATAATAAATATATTACATACAGTATACCCAGGCACAGAACAAACATTTATAGCTCATAAAGCTAAAAAACTTTAAATGAACAAAAAAAAAATTTTTTCACTACAAAATAAAATAAAATTATTATCTTAAAAAAGAAAGGTTAAAAGGTGACTTTAAGTGGAGAGTAAATAACTTTCTTCTAGGAATCTTAGTAATCATTTGACATTCCGCGAAATGGCGGAAAATATTTGTTATGAAAAAAATATATCTTGGAATCGTTGGACCAAAAATTTGTAAACAAATCTAACTAGTAGTTTTTTAGTAAAATTTGCACCTTAACTACCATATATTGCATAGCATAGTAAACTAATTGGGACATTTTGTCAATGTCTTTGGTACCTGACTTATTACTGATGACAAGTTAGGTTTGACCACAGCTCAACAATTGAGCTTAATTAAAGTTAATTATTAAGTGACGGTGTGATCGATGATATTAAACACACTTAGTCTGGATAATCTACATCTAACGTGAGGTAACGTTATGTAATTTTCAACTTGAAGGTAGTAGCTATCCAGTCGAGTGCTAGAAAACACTGTACCACCACGCTATGGTTTCCTCGCGATGTGTTCCTTCATCAATAATAATCCCTTTAAATATTGTGGTATACGAAGATTTAGAGCTTGTAGCAACGTTATTATTTCTAGCTAGACTAGCATTGATTGCGTGTTAGGTACATCCCGCTAATCAGTTAGTGGCGTAGCTGCGTAGGGCTCATGTGTAGGAAGCGGAAAGCAAGGGTTTCAAGTAAACAGTATTTGGACTGTCCGTGTAGTACGCAAATGATAAATAACATTATATCACAACGATAAACAGACGAGATAATCTTTTGTGTCAGATAGCGAGACGCCTATCGAAGTACATAGATGCTGATAGCACCATTTGGCACGTATCGAAATGTGTGTTTGAAAATATTCAAGGTTAATCCGATAGGAAGGGCTTATGGTCGCTACTGCCGCACTAATGTCATTACATAATGTACTTTATCGAAATTGATTATTCCTCGATAACGGTTAATGGCTGAGAAGATTGTTTGGAAACATCCCAACCGACTAAGTAATCTATCACATTATTTAAACATGCATTCATTTGAGACCTTTTTTTTTAATTCTACAATTTTACATAAATTAGTTATTTAGTTTTTATTACTTACTTATTTAGCAGGGTTATAAGCTTTAGATGTTATAAGCCGAACCAAAATAAATTTTTAACCGGAAATCGCGAAAAATCAGTGGTTCTGCACATTTTGTTAATGACAATGACATTTATGGAATAGTTAATTCTTTTTTCGCTTTTGGTTTGATTTTAGGTTTGATTAGATACTAGAAGAGTTGATTATAACGATAAGTTTGTACAACGACGCTTTTTGGCTTAGTATACTCTATATTATAACCATACCAACCATGTTTATACATGGTTATAATTTTAGAGTATACTACTACTAGACTTAATTACACGTCACTTATAAGGACATGACGATTACATCGTGGTCTTAATAATCGTAAAATGTATACTTTCGAGTATTTATGTGCATTATAGTTTGATATGTTTTTTGGATGTTAGACTAGGTGTTTAACGTCTGTTCTCCTGTCGTAAAATGATGGTATGATCGAAGATGGTAAATACACTTAGCCTAGTACATAACTGGCTCTCAAGTGATGCTGCCTCTAGACAGAATACAAATACAAAAGTTTTATAATTTATAAAAGTTTCAAGTCACTATCACCATTTTATGGTTTCCTCGCGATTCTTTCCTTCACGGGCATGTCAAGCTCATTGTTAGAACCGACCGCGTTAACCATCGAGCTATCATCGCTACAGTAAATTATTTATCTGAAATAACTATAAGATTTTTGTTTTTACTTATGAATATATTTGAATATTAATTACGAGTCCTACAATAGTAACCTTTTGGTTTGGGTTCTAAATGTAATGTGACCATTTAAATTTTATTTCAATATTACAAATGTTAATGATCTTCACTTTCATTATCGACATGAAATTGAAAGTTGACTTTCTAGATGTCCACAATTTATTAATTAAAGAGATTATATAATATACACCTTACATTTCTTTTAGTTGTACCTACTGGTTTCCGTTTATTCTACGCAAACATTATAGGTATGTACATCAAACTGCAATATTTTTTTTTGTGTTCCGGTTCAAATGATACTGCAACTAGCAAAATAACCATCGAATGTCATAAATGCAGCGATGCCCTGGACACACCACTAAGAGTGCGTTTCGATCGTCTTATTACTTTTACAGTAAAAAAAAAGAACGAGGGAGAAAGGTCAAAAGCTAAGTCCCCTGGGTATCACGGTCGCCTGTAAAGTACTGAGTCAGGGGTCTTATTTTTGATATAATATAATACCCGATGGTATTATATTTGAAGTTTTCGTTATCGTAATTTATTTATTTTTGTATTTACAGTCGGATATGTTCGCTTGTGTAAACTCGTGCGTATGATTCACAAATAGAGACCCTGATGTTTATTCGCGGTCATACTCATTATAATATTTGAGCGATGATCACATAATGAGGTGTTTGTCGTGCATAGGGCTACGCGGATTGGGATCACTAAGCTGGAAAGAGATTAATTTATTTGAAAACGAAGAACTAAACTGTTTGTCAAACGTTCTTTTAAAAAATAGCTTATTCGGGATTTCACAGGTCAAAACTACATTTTTTTTAATATCATTATTTTGTAATGGTTTGTTCCGGCAGCCTCACTTCGGAACCAATTCCAAGCTAAGTGCCCCTACCACACATCAGGTAAGCTGTGGTCAAACACCTAGCCTGTCAAATATCAAAAATAATTTGCTCGATACAAAAATTCTTAATCTCTATAATAATTCTGTTTTTTTTTTTATTTTCGTCATTGTACTTTCGGTATTTCTCAGGTTTACCAAATAAAATAAATTAAGTGAGGCAAGTTAAAGTCATAGTCAAAGTCACACAAAGTAAGTCAAGGACGAGTCCGACGGGCTTAGTGAAGTAGTGGTGACTTTACTACAAGCTTCGATGAAGTTTTGGACACAACATGAAACGAAAAACTACGAAACGTTTTAGCATCATCATCATCATCATCATATTTCACTCTCCCATATTCACGCACGTTATTCACATTTTGAACAAAACACATTTTTGTACATAAACACTCGAAAATCACGTTTTAAAAATAATATAATGCGGCGACACGTCTTTTCCTTGTTCCCATCAAAATCTCTTAGTACAGGCGTTGAAGACATAAATATGGACTTGCGCTACAAAAGGTCAAGGATTGTTCTAATTTGGTAGTGTTACAGTTTAGTGTGCTAATTCATATTCCGAATTTGTGACCTCGAGCGATAGCCACTCGAGCCGCCATATAGAAGAAATGGTACCAAAAATCAGTTTTTCGAGAATAATTTAAGAAAAACCGTCAATAAATATCGAATCGGGAATTAGGCCACAGATAACATATAAAAAATCAGAGCCTACTGTACTAACTTTACTATCTGGCTATAATAATTCTGAAAAGCACCATTTTTTTATCGAATATTATTGCATTTGTAAAGATTAAGTACGCATAATAATATCTCATTCATAATACCTTATTTATTGGTAATGTCTTCCTCTCTTTTATTACATAGAGGAAGCATTATAATGCTTTGAATTTAATATTATTCAAGAAAATAATCATCTGAATCACGTTTTTTTATGTTAACAGTAATGAGATGAACGAGACGCTTTCCTGATGGTAAGATATAATTCATATTCATGACTGGTGCAACGATATACAGAATCATGAGTAGCAAAACAAAATCCAAGGCGTCGCTGCTCTGACGCTCATTACTATGAAACTTCCGATGGTTAGTCTCAAGAGCATTGTAATATATTATAATAATATATTATATAATATATAATATTGCTAGCTGCAGCATCCTTCAAACCGGAACACAGTAATAGTAGCACTAGTTTATACACAATTCCTCGACGGCAGAATAACTGGTACTGCAGTGATACCTATCTAGACGAACTCCTGCTAAGGAGATCAATCACCAAGTAAGACGTCGACTCTTAACTAATATTTTTTATCAACTCCCCGTAATGTGACACAATAATATATTGCTGAACATTACTAGCATTTGATGTAGGTAATCTGATACATATATACAAGACTGACAAGACATCCCTTAACTCAAGTTAGTGTGTTAGATAGAAACTCTTTATGAACAGAACATGAGGTATTTAGTCCTTTTAAATGATAATATAGATAAAGGATAAAAAGGCAGAACATTCTGTGAGGTAAGTCCACTCTAACTGCTCCAATCTTGTTATATAGATTTGTTAATCCGCTAAGTTAGGCGGCTGTATCCACTTACAAGATTTCGTCCATTTAATGCAACGGTAAGATGAAACAAACAAACCAATCGTCTGATATTAAGTTTTACCCTTACGTAAAAAAAATGTAAATTGGTTTCTTCTAGGTAAGCGTGTTCCATCTTAGAGCGTACTACTGTTCAACATACCTGGGTGTAATTAAATTTGAACTAAATCAGAATTAAAAAAAAATGCAAACTTAACAAAGTTTTTTGCATAAATTTAATAGAAACAGATTATCCAGTTGGCAAATACGTCGGTAACTTTCCGTGTTGAAATTTTATAACCCGTGAAGGAATCTATCTTGATCTCATAAATATATTATGTACGTGGTATTATAAATTTCTGTCCCGATTCCAAGCCCGATTTGTAGCAAATTGCACATATTGCGCGTATGTTCGCTTCATATTCATACCAGTTCCAATAACCTGTACTAAATTCGATACAAGTTGAATATCTGTCTAGTTATAGCCGATTGAACAAATGTGTAAAAACAAGCTGATGAATCAAAGACTGAGATGATATCGTTTAGATTGTTAATCCTTGTAGTTAAGTAAAAAATTCCAAGACTTTTAAATCCAACATTAAGGTTACATATGACTTGGTTTTGTATTTTCTTTAAATCAATGGAGTTTGAACATTCAGTAGAGGTACTATAAAAGCATACATTTTGCTATTAATTTTCAGCAAAGTATTTTACTATATTTCAAAGCAGCAAAAAATGGGGGTTTTTTTTAAGAAAACAGCTTGGTATTTGGATTAAAATAATGAAAAAAAACACTAAATCTAACCTTTATAACAAAACCATGTTTTCTGTTTTTAATTAAAATAGCAAAGGGTACGCATAGTGGTATAACGTGGTTTTCCTGAAACTATATAGAAGCTTCTATTAGAAATCTAGTTCGTACCTACTAGCGAATGGAGTGGACTTGGCCGTGGCTTACTTTATGTGACTTTGACGTATTTTATTCAATTGTTCAACTCTCGGCTTCGTATCTCGAAAATGTAAAGATTTTAATAGTCCCTTGACTAAAATCCTAACCAACTCCTAAACAACTCTTTAATTCGCAGTTTCACGGAATACTGTAGCACAGCGTAGAAACGTTTTTACGACATTTACATTAAAAAGCTGAAAAGCATTTAGAAATGTTTCTTGTAGCACCTTTCTTACTCATGTTATTCTGCCAAATCTGACAGAAGCTATGCCTAATAGATTAAAATCAAAACATTTTCATATGGATTATTATCAGTTCCTTTTTTTTATAATTGATTGGCTTGCGTTTAATCGGCATATCACCTGATATTAAGTGATGATGCGGTCTAAGATGGAGCACGCTTGCCTAGAAGATACCGATTCACTCTCGACTTAAACTCTTACTGTTTAAACTTACTAATAGGCTACTTTATACCGCTGATTTGTTAACTCTTTATATTTCTCTGCTCTAACGAGATTTATCAATTCTTTCCAATACTTTCTTTCCTGATTTCTTCAACTGGAAAACAAAAATGTTCTCGAAAAACGCCTTTACTAACAGTCAACAAATTCTCTAAAGATTATCATGGATTTTTTTCTAGGTGGCGCCGGTAAGTTAAAATTATGAATCAATTTGAAACTACTGCAACTATTTACTACTTTACTTCTACTACTTTACTTACTTTAAAAAAAAAAGTAGTTAGGTTTTCTCTATGTATTCCTTCATTTGGCTGAATTTTTCACGTGTTTTTTTACATTGTATTTGATTTAAACCCGTTTCACAGTATTGTAATGTGAACTCAAGCAGTCTGCATCTATAATAATTGTGGTGACGTTTGTGCCTGTTATGTTATGCTTCATGTCCCTATAGCGATGCAAAGTCGTACATCATGTTGGTGGTCATGCAATAAAATAAAATGTAGTTCTAGTTTATTCGAAAATATTAACTAATGAAAACTGGCAGAACGGACAAAGTGTGACGCTAAAAATGAAGAAAAAAAGAGGAATTTCGATATGTGTTGGTGACGGGTGAGTGTGATGCGCAGTCGCTGTGGATGGAGGAGGGCGGCGGCGCGGCGAGCTTGGGCGCAGGCCGCGCGCGCTGCTCCTTGTGCACGGGACCTGGCGCGGCGGCTGCGGCGCGAGTCTCCATTGCCAACACTTGCCGCCGCCACTCAGCGCATCTAATCGTATGCGCGCCCTCCCCTGTGCGCGAGTCTTTCCTCTATCCCGCACGTACCTAGCCGCCTTATATCGACCACAATTTGTAACCATCGCATCCATAGTTTTTCTGTAGGTACTCGACATGCCATCCATACTAGCTCGAAGGTCTGCCGCTTTCATTACAGGGCTTGCTGACAGCCACTGCCTTGATCATCTTCATCTAGATGTGCGTATGCGACATACTTTTTTTCACCTTCGTCAGAATACTGCTGACTGAAACAGAATAAACCAGTTTCTTTGTTTTAGAAAAAAATATGTCTTGCATACTAGTATGCGCGCAGGCTTTTAGAAATGTATGCACGGTAATTCTGAGTAGGATTCAATGTTAGTTACGAGAATGATTAGTGTTAGTATAATGATTAGATGTAGCTTTAGACAATCAGATATATGTCATTCAAGAGTTATGTTTCTTTCTATACGCACTTAAATGGTAGGTGAATGAAAGTAGAAACAATTAGGTATAGTTCTAGGCATGTACTTGTAACTGCTTTAGTTTTCTAGGTACGCTACCCGCAGAACTATGTAGTGTTTATGTTTACTACAGCAGAAGGTATTTTGCTGATTAATCGAAAAATTTATTGTGTCTTGTTTGTTTTCTTGATACATCAAAAATATATTCAATAGCATGCAATTCGAACTACTTATAAGGTCCAAGTTTGCAGCTACCAGATCATGTGTGTACCCGAAAAAGATATCAAATCAATGTAGCTAATAAGTAACTAATTAGCGGTCCTTATTCCCGTTTGCTAAAAATTTTAATGTTTTTTTTTTTTTTTTTAATTTTGAATAACGCCTACAGTTGTGTATATACATTCATCAGTTTTGCAACTATTCGTTGTCACCGTTTTTGGGCGTGATGGCTGACCCAAGACTTGGTCGTGAGCCCTTCCATCTTCATTGCTAATATGGTATCTGTTCACACTAACTTTAATGTAAATGTGCAGAACCTATCGGACAGCAAACGCCGGCGCAGCTCGGCGGCTCTACCTGCGGACGCGCGCAAAAAGTCCTCAGCGACAGGCATCGACCTCAAGGAAGTGGAGTACCTGGCGGCAGCGGCCGGCTCGCAGGAGGAGCTGCGCCGTGGCCAGAACGATTCCCTCATGAAACGCATCCCAGGCGATGCGGAGGCCACCACCGTACTCGTCGGTGCCGTTGGTTTCCTCGACCAGCCAACCATCGCATTCGTGAGGCTCGCTCAAGGCATACAAATGCCTTCAATCACGGAAGTCCCCGTTCCCGTACGATTCATGTTTATCCTGCTGGGACCGAGTGGCGCTGACCTCGACTATCACGAGGTGGGTCGCTCCATATCGACCCTCATGTCTAATCCTTCGTTCCACGGGATCGCGTACAAAGCGGACGACAGGCGAGAACTTCTGTCGGCTATCAATGAATTCCTCGATGATTCGATCGTGCTCCCGCCCGGTGATTGGGAACGACAAGCACTGCTTCCTCTGGATGAACTGCGCGCTAAGAGTGAGATGATCAGGCGCCGCAAGCAAACTGCGATAGAGCGCAAACGCGCTGCCAGTGCACAGCCGCCGCCAATGTTGGATGAGAAAAAAGCTCTACTAGCGCTGGAAACCGGTGCGCTTCCACCTAAAGAGCCTGACGATCCGCTCTCCAGAAGTGGACGTCTCTTCGGCGGTAAGTTTATTAGAATTCTTTTTGTTATTTTTGTATCTATAGTCTACTTTACTCTCATCTCATGATCACCAACATGATTTTTGACAGCCCCGTTGGCTCATTGGTAGTATATCTGCCTTGAGAGCTGTAGCTGTAGCTGTATCTGCCGTGGGTTCGATTCCTACTCAAGGCAAACATTTTGTGAATAAATAAATGTTTGTTCTGTGTCTGGGTGTTCTGTATGTATTATAAGTATGTATTTACAAAAAAAAAAGTATTTATGTATTCTATCAGTTATTCAGACATATCTTCCATCACACAAGCTCTGCTTAGTTTGGGTCAGATGGCGCTGTGTGTATAGTCCTAGTAGGTACATGGCTTGCTTTCACATCCTATCCGTCGCCTTGTCTGGGTTCCACTTACGAATAGGTAAGGTTCATCCAAGAATGGAAAGTAGAAAAGCTTGTAGTGCTATAGGAAGGTAGCATAATTTTGATACCACATGTCAACGTCACATATTCTTTGGCTACTTTTCTAATTATTCATTCATGGGATTTATTAGTTCTTCCCTATGTCCTAAGGTGTGATTCGCGATATAAAGCGTCGCTACCCGCACTACGCATCTGACTTCAAGGATGCCCTCAATGGGCAGTGCATCGCGGCTACCATTTTCATGTACTTCGCGGCTCTCTCCTCTGCAATCACCTTTGGCGGTCTACTCGCCGAAAAGACGGCTGGACAAATCGGCATTTCAGAAACTTTGGTGAGAGCTTACTTGACTGTTTAGTTCCAGTGTGTACATTGAAATAAATGAAATAGGCTGTCTTTTGCTGACCTTTTAAAGCGACTATACAAAATAACCTCTTATTCCAACGTCTTTTTAGTATACGCATACTTTAGCACTTTCCGGTGATTTTTCGATTTTGAAGTTTTTGAAGGCAACAACGAAACAAAGTTCGATGTAAAATCAAGGTATAGAAAGCTCATGATACGGTGACACGAAATTTGTATAGAAAGAAGCCTATTTATTATTTGCAGCAGTGAGCTAATATGTACTGAAAATTATGATATTTTATAATGGTTTCAGGTGTTCACGTGTGCGGGTGGTATGCTGTTTGCTCTGATTGCTGGCCAGCCGATGATGATCACTGGTGCGACCGGACCGCTACTTCTTCTTGACGAATCTCTCTCCATGTTCTGTCGCTCATACGGGTTTGATTTCCTAGCGGCGAGATTCTACTGTGGACTCTGGATGATTGTGATTGCTCTCTGCGTTGCATCTGTGGAGGGCAGCGTAGCTGTCAAGAAGATTACAAGGTACATCAGTAGTTGAGTTTTCTGAAAATATTGTTTTCTGAAGAATGTCTTGTAAATTAAGTTTATGAGTGTGAGTACTGACTATAAGCTTCATCGGTGTGTGCTTAGACTAATTATATGACATTTAATTATTTATTTGAAGCAGAAGATGATTATGTTACTTTGTGTTCTAGGTTCACAGAAGACATATTCGCGTTCCTGATCTCGCTCATCTTCATATCCGAGCCCATCACGTCTACGATTGCCGTGTACCGCGCCCATCCTCTCGGCGTCGACTACTGCGAGGGGCATAATATCTCCATCGCAAATAATACGCTCAACGGCACCTTTGCAGGTAAAATATACAGAATAGAAGTCGGTGGGTTTTTAATCAGGGAACCGCTGGAAACTAATTCGAGCCTTTACGCAAATGAAAAACGGCCAGCACGAAACTGAGAAGGCGATCCCGGCACCTAGAAATACTAATCTTACTTTAATACAAAAAGAAAGTCGTAGCGTTGCTTTTGTATTATATTTTAATTAAATGGGTCAAGTGTACATTTTCATGATAAGTGTTGGAACAAAAGTTGTTATGTCTTGCTATGGAATCAGTATTTGTACTTCTAGTAATATAAATTTAGAGTATAATTTGTTTATTTGGTTCCTATATACATATTTTGCATAGTATAAATACATTTACTGTAATTTTGAAGCAACTCGTTTTCTGAACCCCATAGCACAGACCACGTTGCCTAGTTTGGGGGTCAACGAAACTTTGTAAATGTTTTGTTTTTCTTTTGGCAATAAAATTTATTATTATTATATTATAGTATCTCTATTAATGTAGAAGAATTACCTACAACTGAAATTTAACCTTAGTTAAATTAATAAATAGACAGTTTCTATTTACTCCCGCCAGAAGCATATTCTCTTCTTCTATCTCACTATGGAAACTGACGTAGTTTTAACACATTTTTGTCTTACTTATTCCAGTTTACTAGTACTTACGTTTAATTACGTCAGATTTTAGTTACAATCACATACACTTCTTCAAGGAGTCAAAGCAGAGCACAGACGAGCGCGCGACTTCGACTTGCTTTAGACGGAACGCACGTGACTTATTTTTATGTAGTTTACATAAATCGTAAATCTCTAATTTTAGCTTATAACCTTAGTTTTTTTATCTTCTTTCACTGACTATCCCACTGTGAAATTTCGAAAGTTAGTAATTGTATATTATTGATAATGGTCATGGTCTTTACTGTTAGGTAACGAGACGGTACAGCTGCCGCCGCCGCTGCCTCTTGGTCCCCAGCCCAACACTGCCCTCTGGTGTACGATGCTGACCCTCGCCACCTTCATCATCGCCTACTACTTGCGCATTTTCCGCAACGGGAAATTCCTTGGACGTAGTGTGAGTGTTATGAATATTAGACTACAACTAGCAACAAAATCAACTGCTGTTATTGTTGTTAGCTACAAGATGGAAGCTTCATAGCGAAATTAATTTCACACTCGTCTTTTTGTTGAGTAAGTTTAGGAAAGCCTATCAAATAGGCTTTTAGACTTTACCAACAACAAAATTATTTTACTGGTTAAAATTATTTTATTGACAAAATTATTTTGTAATGGTACACAAGAACAAAACTAACGCAATCACTATCATACACAGAGGTAAAAATAAGAAAACGTAAAAAAGTAGACATATACTTTTTTACGTTTTCTTGTTTTTACCTCTATCCTGAAAACTTGGTTTGATTGTAGCGACAAGTCTTAAGTCAAGAAATACTAAAAACTGGCCAAGCGCCAGTTGTCTTATATAAGGGATTCCGCAAAGATCCATCGCATGAAATAAATTTATAATACGTAATTCTATTAATACTGGTATTGTAGGAAGAAGCTCTATTCAGGTTTTTTAGTAAACACTATTAAATTTAATGTTTTTGTGATAATTTGGAATGTGGGCAGATATAAATACACCTGACAAATTTTATATTTAAATTATTTGTTTTGATGATGTGACTACTTGGTGGTAAATCTACTTAACAGGAGATCGTCTATGTAGGTACCACCGCAGTACCAGACATTTTGCGGTCAAGCAGTAGTGTGTAAACAGTACTGTGTTCCGATTTGAAGGGTATTGCAGCTAGAGAAACTATAGGGCCGTTGAAGCTAACCATCGACAATCTCAAAGTAATGAACGCCAAAGCAACGCCTTCCTGGACTTGCTATTCAAAGTTCTGTGTGTTGCGGCCATGGTCATGGACATGCGTTATCAGAATCTCATACGATCAAGAGAGCGTATCGTTCGTCTCACTGCTTTTACATTTAAAAATGTGTATTGGTCCAGGCTCGCCGAGCGCTGGGCGACTTTGGCGTGCCAATCGCCATCGTGCTGATGGTGGGCGTCTCTTGCGCCGTGCCGGTCTGGACGGAGACGCTGCGCGTGCCGCAAGGCCTCAGCCCGACGGCATTGCGGTCCTGGTTCGTGCCGCTCAACCCCGGCCTCAACACCATCCCTGCGTGGGCCACCTTCGCCATGGCCCTCCCTGCGCTCATGGTCTACATAATCGTCTTCATGGAGACACACATCGCCGAGTGAGCTATGTTTTCTTATGTCTGCTAAACCTGTCAACTTTCAGCGACACCCTATTTCACCCTATTTTTACTCTTCACAATCACAAGTATAACAAAGATGTGTTTTCACTGAGCAGAGTGATATAAAAGCGGGCGTCGACCAATCAGTAAAAAAAACTTTTATTTTAAATAGTTGACCATTCTGATGGGACTGTTTTTGCACGTGTCTTCTCCGCCTTAGTGAAGACATACTTGCACCTAACTACACCTCAATGTACTAACGAGAGAGAGAAAAATGAAATACAATCTTCCTTTCTTGTTTTTTTTACTTATATCTTGCGTTACTTAACATTTACGCATTTACGAATATTTATTTTGTTTTAATATTGCGATTACATTTTTATTGTTTTTGTTATTTTTACTCAGCCACGCGAATTTTTCGTCTACACAATTGTTTTTGTACACTTAAGTGTTTGCTACGCGAATTTGTCAATTTTTTTCTTGTGAAAAAATCTTATTCAGAACTATCTGATATTGGCCTTTATTAGCTGATAAATACCTACCTATATTTTAACAACTTATGCGGACTAGAAATGTCTCATAAAATTTTCAGCTAAAACATACCTAATTCCTATCAGATATTTCTTTATACAGGCTTAGATAAATGCTAAAATCTCTGTATCAACCCGTCGTACCCAGAAACATTTATTTTTGTTTTTTTTACGGGCTTCAGGGCTCATAGAATGTCAGCATGGTTAACATCTAATTATTCTTTAAAAGTTTGTGCCTAACGTCATACACTGTTGCCCCTATCTGTGGGCTTCAGTGCTTCTATAACATAGAATTTTATCTATTGCAGATTGATCATAGACAAGCCCGAGCGTCGTCTAAAGAAAGGTAGCGGCTTCCACATGGATATCGTGATCATGTCGATGGTGAATGCAATGTGTGGCATGTTTGGTGCACCGTGGCAGTGCGTGGCTACTGTGCGGTCCGTATCACACGTCTCGGCCCTCACCGTGATGTCTACAACACACGCGCCTGGCGACAAGCCGCACATCGTCGAAGTCAAAGGTACTCTACCTCATAATCAGGATACACAAATTTATTACTTGAGACATATTAGAGAAAAGTTAGTATAGCACTACTAGCTTGCTACTAGATAGTACAAGCATATTTAAATTTGCGAGATGAATGCCTAATCGCATGCCGGAGAGCGTGGGTTCAAACCCCAACAATCAGCTTGAGCTGCCGTTGAAGGAAAACATCGTGAGGAAACCATAGCATGGTGTACTTTAGTACTCGGCTGGCTAGTAACCACCCTCAAGTTGAAAATCTGTCGCCAAACACCTAACGGTGTGTTCCGGCAGCCACACTTGAGAGCCAGTTCCATTCCAGGCTAGGTGTGTTTACCATCTCCGTCCACACCGTCACTTAACATCAGGTGAGCTGTGGTCAAACACCTAGCCTGTCAACCATTAAAAAAATAACGTGCCTTAGTAAAGTAGTAGCAACTTTACTAGGAGCTTCGACGTTGTTTTAGAAGCAATATAAAAATACTTGTTTCACCACTACACTGCATAAATGTAATTGTATATCTGCATAATTATATGACGTGTAATTTAACTGGAGTGCAAACTGTCACCTCACAATACAGGTCATCCTTGTGTGGGCAGAGAACCACAAATGTACACCATTAGTAGTATTATAAATTATATCACTTTCCCACACTAAGAACTCAATAAATAAAACAACTATTCTGCTATAAAGACATTTGAAAAAAAACTTAAGTTTTGAAAATTGACACAATGCAGCGACATGACTTTTCCATGTTAACCGAATAGGCTAAGAACATGTTTGTTGACAGAACAACGGCTGACTGGTTTTCTGGTGGCGCTACTGGTGGGCATCTCGGTGCTGGCAGCTAGCTGGCTCCGGCTGGTCCCGATGGCGGTGCTTTTCGGTGTTTTTCTCTACATGGGTATATCGGCGCTCGGAGGCATCCAGTTCTGGGACCGCTGCATCTTGCTTCTGAAACCGGTCAAACACCATCCGCAAGTGCCCTACGTTAGAAGGGTGAGTTTACCTTTACAATATCTTATTTAGCTTTTTTTTTATTTCGCCTCTCGTCTATTTTGCTGTTGATAGGTTGGGTATTTGACCACATTTTTTCATGATCGAAAATGGCAAACACACCTTTAAATTTGGTGCAATAATATAGTAGTTATAGTCATCACACTAAAATTATAAATGCGAAAATTTGTATGTTTGTATGAAAACACAAGTAGACCCGTAGTTCGTAACTATTAAGTAACTAACACCGCCTGGCGCAGCTAGTGAAATAGCTAAAAAAAATTAAAAAAAAGTAAATAACCGTGCTGATTGGTGTCGTTTCAGGTGCCATCGCTGAAGATGCACCTGTTCACTCTTATCCAAGTGGCAGGTGTCTGTCTGTTGTACGCCGTGAAGTCGTCGCGCTTCTCACTGGCGCTTCCCTTCTTCTTAGTCATGATGGTGCCACTGCGAATGTCACTTGTGTATCTCTTCACACCGCTGCAACTTCGCGCTGTAAGTATCACGCAAATTTTACTTATTATAAACGATATATTTTTGAAGCTTCCCCACAGCGCCTTCTAGCCTAAGCCGAGTACAAGCCAAGCTGTAACCAGATAATTTAAAGAACACTTATTTGTAATGTAAATGTAATAAGACGTACAAGACGCTCTCCTGATGGTAAGAGATGACGCCTGTCCATGACCATCGCAGCGATACATAGAACTTTGAATAGTAAAACAAAGTATTTATATACTTTTGTATGTATACATACTTTTAAGAATACCCAGAAAACATCAGATACATGTTTGGCATGGCATGTTGACATGTTCTACTCATCATTATGATTTTAGCATTTGCATTGTATCTACATGTTGTAACCAATGAAATAGCGAAAGAAAACTGAAAACGCTTACCACGCTTAACTATGAAATTTGATTTATTTAATTATAATTTGAATGACAAAAGTACCTATTGCTTGTTCGATAATAATGTATCCATTATCCATATTTAAGAACTTACGTATAAAATGTTGCATACCATAATAGTGACTTGTACAAATATACCACCACCTATAACACATTATTGCAATGAAACTTGTAACACCCTATGTTTTGTGAAATACGGGTTTGAATTTGAATATGATACAACTTAGAAAAAGCGAAAAAATAAAAGATTTTTTAGAAAAAGTTTGTAAATATTGGAGCAACAGATTTCGAAGTATCATAGTTGTATCCATAGTAAAAGTTGTTTATCACAACTTAGTATAGTTGCCTATATTATTAATTGAGTTGTTTGTCATATTTTTCTCTGTGTTTCAGTTGGACGGCGCCCAAAAAGATATAGACAAAGATGACGAACCGGACTTCTATGAGGAAGCACCTCTGCCAGGATAGACTGGCCAAGTCACTTCTTCCTAGTAACAGCAGAGACTTAGTTCTCTGCTCTAGGTCTCCAGTTAAGGCCACTACTTTTGCTCAGGGTCTTTTCGCCCGATTTTATTAAAACCATATTTCAATTTCTAATATAAAAGCAAATTGTTACTAAGGCACTATGCATAAATTCAATTTAGATAAGCATTAGGTACAAAGCTTACGTACTATTTGTCGATCGTACACAAAAAAAAATACTTTTAAACATATTCAAGAATTATTGTACCTAAATGTTAAACCTGCTTTAAATGTTAAATTATATATCTATTTCTATATGAATGTTTTCATAAGGTCGTTGGACCTAAGCGTTAGTTTCGCAAATTTGTGGATTATCATATTTTGAGACGTTTCGGAACTCGTGTACTTATCAAACTAAAAAGTATATATTTGAGAATCATATGCATTCATACAATGAAATGCATATTTGCAGTCTTTTAAGATTATTCTGATGTATTTTCATAGCGTATTATAAGCATGTAGGACTGTTTTACATTTTTAAGAAACCGCTTATGTTTATAAGTATAGTTGAATACGAATTATTGTTGGGTACCTTCTTTTACCGAAACGGAAAAAGTTTTTGGACTAAAAGTTTAGTGTAAGCTATTATAGATCGACTGTATTTTTACGTATTCTGAATGGTTTTTTTTCGTCGACCACAGCGTCGCGTACCAGACGACAAGATAAAGTGAATCTTGTTACAAAGAATCCTGTAGTAAAAATGATTTAATTTTTTTTTAATTACTTTACCAATTTACAATTTGTTTCGTGTCGGTAAAAGAGCAATACTCAAGTATTAACGTGACCATGTTGCAGTATTGTCGTCTTAATACATAAACGTTTTTAATAAGAGTTTCAATGCGTAATGTTTCTGAATAAACATTTCTGCACAGGTTTTATGACCTTTGACTATTGACGGTATATTACTACCCGAAACTGATTATGATATATTACAAAATATATCATTCGACGCAAATTGTGACACAATGTAGCATTATCCGTCGCAAAGACTCTAAAGTCTATAAGACAAAGAAAAATATCTTAAAGTAAAAAAAACAATTACCTAAGATGTGTTAATTATTTATTTTTTGGCAAAATCTTAAAACTAAACGTAATTTATGCTCAAATTATTATTTATTGTGTAAATGTAGAATTACTGAATGTATTACCTATACTGAATGTCCAATTTATAGAAATATCATAAGGCATATCGTTTACCAATTTAGGAACGTTAAATACTGTTTATCTAAAGTAACTATTATAAACATGTATAAAATGGACTAAGTTATCTGTGGAGAAAGGATGAAAATATTTTTATGGGTGACTAACAAATCTTGGGACACTGGCAAATGCACAGAAAGTGCGACGCCAAGTCCTCCTCGGAGGAATAAGAAGAAAAAAAAACAAATCTTGGACTTGAGAATTGGCACAATGCACGAATGTGCCATGGTCGAGGAAAAAATAAACAAATCTTGGGGATATTTAGCTTTAACGTTCGTTTAGCTTTAACATCTCAAACAAGTTTTGGCGGCAACGCGGAAAGTGTCGTATCGCCCCGTTGTATTTTTTCCAAAACTAGTGTTTTTCGAGTGTTTATGTATAAAAATGGTGACGTTTTGTTCAGAAAGTGCTGAATTAGAAGCACGAGTGTGGGAAAATAATATGTACTTGACTAAGACTGGACTTCCACTGTAACTATGACAACGAGGCAAATTATTTAACTTTTAAAACTTGAAAATATAGAACACTTGACACTGGCAAATGCTCAAAATGCGACGCCAAAACCAAAGAAAAAAAAACAAACCTTGGAATTAAACTTGAATCTTTCTATTCCTCCTGGACAAGTTTTTTTGTAATTATCGGGACACTTTGTATTATCTCTGTCCTTGTAAAAGCATTAAACTTTCTTACTAGACTGCATCAATGCACCTAAATATTATTTAGAATTAAGAAATAGGTACATATATAATTATTAATTATGTATGTACCTTCATTTGATGATTCCATTAAGCGCCACAGATAAATTAGTCTTATCTTTCCGATGAAAACCTTCTAGAATTTAGGTGTCTATTTACACTTTTAATAATCAGATTTAATAAAAATAATTTGGAATTGCCAAGTGTATCGAGCTGACGATAGAGACAATAGACATGTGATAGCCTCTGAGGATTCGTGTGAGACACGCTTGTTGGAGTGATTGTAGTTATTTATAAAACACTTACTTAGTAGTATAAGTATTCCTTGTTCGTTTAGCTTTAACATTGTGATATAATTTATTTGGTAGTATTTTGCTTCAACACTTACCTACCTATGTAAACTCTGAGCGCCTGTAACGCTGTTTATGAGTAATTACAGTGAAAGAGCGAAATAATCCAAGGTTGAACATTGACTGTGAAATTAGTCGTGATATGGTTATTTGCCTAATCAGTAGCAAATTGTCAAGTTTATATCCGTGAAACTTGTTTAACGGCCTATTTTCAGATAAAACTTTAGTTAGTAAAATATTCGTTGTTATTCTACATAATTATTATCATCAGAACCGTCGCCAGTGGTTTTGAAGAACGGTGTTATTTATTAAACTCAAAATGTTGAAAAAATGTACTTACATATTTATGAGCGAGTTTTATTGAGTAACCAGAGTTACATTTGCAACTTTACTCCCTACCTTATGTAGAAGCGGAGATCTATCTTTTACTTCGAGATTTTTGCCAAAATAGCCATGCCAAATAAATGTCCATGGTGTCATACTGTCGTTACTGAGCTACAAAAAATACAAGAGAAAGGAAATTTTAAAAATTGCCGTGAAAATATACAATATTTTTGAATATAATAACTTACTATAACATATAGTATATCAGAATTTAACTTACTTTGTATTTATAAATGACACCAACTTGTTGGCTCCTCGCAACACGAGTCGAACAAAATTAACAGTATGTATTGTTCATGCTATTTAAATAGAATAAACTGCGAGTATGAATATATATATATATATATATGTAGATAATTTAGTAACACGCAGACAGATGTTCTGACATTGTGTGTTATTCTATTTCCGTCGGCCAAAATTTATATATAAATACGTTTGTCACAAGACTTTCAGTGTATTTTAAATATCAGTAGCCACAGTTTGTCTTTTGTTCATCGATGTTATGACTTAGTAATACTATGGAAACCTATAGTATAGTATGCCGTAATTTTGTTACGTTTTTGTTTTAGGTACGGGGTTACTCACGTTTGATTAAATGTGATACTCTGACTATAGCTTTGATCACATCCGATAAATCTTTTCAAGGAGTCAAAGCAGGGTGCGACACATGCGCAGCCTTTCGTCTTACTTCGCCCTGCGCGCCGGGCAGCTTTTCGGGAAGAGATGGAAGTTGCTTGATCTTAAGTTAAGCGTCACGCTAACTGAGTTCAGTGCCACTCAAAATGTTTGAATGCAACATTATAAAAATGTTTTTGAGATCGTGTGCTCAACAATAGCCGTTAACAGCGGTTGCCGAGGTCGCGCACATCGGAATGTTACACCCTTGTAAATGGTAAACGCCTGCACTGCAAGCGAGTTATCTCAAGAGATTGTCATTTAAAAAAATCATAAAATAAACATGCGATTTTCCAAGTTGATTCAAAAAAATGTTTTTCATGATGGTCAATTTTTCTATTAAGTGTGGTTCTTTCACACGGTCGAAGATGGTAGCCAAAAATGTGTAGTGGTCTCAATAGCTGACGGAGACTATTTAGGTGTTTGGCGACAATTTTGATACTTGGAGGCAGACCTGTTTAGGAGGAGATCGCATGAGTAGCCACCGCAGTTATTCTGCCGCCAAGCAGTAGTATATATAAAAATTTTGTATGCTCCGGTTTCAAGGGTACTGTAGTTAGCGACATTAAAGGGCTATCGAAACTAGCTATCGAATGTCTTGAAAGTAATGAGCGACAAAGCAGCGGTGGCCTGGACTTTGTTTTGTCTCTCAACGTTCTAGGTCCCGCTGCAATGACCATGGAAAGGTGTTTTCTCTTTTCAGGGGAGAATTTTATACGTCTCATTATTTTTACTATCTTTCGCAACTTAGTGTCTACTATGAGTAGTAGTTGGTCGCCAATGTAACCTCGTAAATAAATCGATGTGAGATTTTGACATATTATTATACTAAATTGTGTTAACGAAACCATTGTTTCGTTAGGGTTAAAGCAGAGATAACCACTGAATTGATATACAGTACTGATACTTCTTGAAGTAGATACAAGACTTGTGGTTGGAATTTCAAGGTACGATTAAAATGAATTGAATTAGAAGAGACGCTGTCGCAGTTCTATCATGAATAATTTGATACTTATATGGTGACGATGATTTGGTGACGGCTTAGCGTACCAATTTGCGAGATTTACATCCTACGTTAACAATAGAAAAAATTATGAAAATTGCGACAGCGCGTTTGGTGGCAGTAAATGGAACTGAACTGCTTCTTTTCATACATTTGATCATTGCTTACGTAGAACGTTTTTTTCCCTCATTAATACTTTAATGCCACAGTTCGTTTAAACACATTCACTCGATCGTTGTACTGTTAGATACTAAAATTAGTAATCATAATATGTAACCAAGGGGTGACCATTTAATGGACATTGTATTTTGTATACTAGCTATTATACTTCACATATTATTATATTGTATATCTATATATCTTTGTACTTACTTATTATACAGTAATGTACCGTATTAATGTCTATTTTATATGTATACCAGCTCTGTCAATTAGATGTCTATTAATTGAGTAGTTACATATCTAAGTATTTATTGTACCATTGTACCTAGATATATTTAATGTACTAACTTATTGAATTGATATCGTAATAAAATTCAGCGTTACAAGAAACTTGTAAGGAAGGAACCGTAATCACGGAATGTTTTAATATTAAAAAAAAGTTGTAATCGAAGTACCATGTATGTAGTACCTACCTACCAATATTTAGGTATGTACAATGCGTTAGGTAAATTTATAGTTAGCACTATGTTGCGCTTACATAAATATAATATGTACCTAAGTCGTGTCCTGTGTATTCCTACCTTCGCAAAATAATGTTTTATAAATATAATACCTACAAAAACTAATATCTGTACTTATCAAAAATCGAAAATTATAAGTAAAGCAAAATTTAAATTTTCCTTGAGGACTACCGCTGCGAGCGTCAAAACTGGTAAACTTTCGCGTGCGATCTACTTAGAATGGAGCCAAATAGGATTTATGACAAAAAAATGTAATGGAAATAAATCGCACATACCTGTATGGCGTGTACACTGTACCTACAACGCCTTAATGTAAGTAGGTACCTATATTGGTATTTCTTGTTTGTTCTATGTGCGTGTTAAACATTTCTGTGTCGAGGGCTGTGAAGGCCGAGCTAGTTAGTTTTATATATTATTAGGCGTTCGTTTGATCGACCGCCTGGACACCTGCGGGTTGACCACACGACGACCACGGCCAAATCAACTTGGCAAGGTCGAGGCCACGGCCACTATGCGACGTTGCGCCGCACATCGCATACAGTTAGACTTATATAGATCTAGCCTAATTACGTAGTACGTAAAAGATAGTCAAATGTATGAAAATAAAAATAGTCTAATTTTTTTAATAAATAATAGTTTAATCTGCAAAAAAATTGTAATTTAATAAAAAGAAATTGTTATTTTTTATAAGGTTTTATGGATTATAAAAAATGACACGAATAACGTAGGTAAGAATAATAATCGTGGTTCATCGTGGACGGTCAAACGTAAGCCTAACTTAATATTTTAAAAAAACTACAGAAATATAATTATATCACGTCGATCTGTTAGCGTTTGTTCTAAGTTCTTTTTATAATTTCATAAAAGTCGTCGCGGGTACTATTTACCAAAGCTTAATCAAAAACTTACCTACTTTGGTTACTCACTTAATTAGGTACTCACTTTTAGTACAAACATAAGTCATATTTATTTTATAAGTACACAAGTACACATCATAATTTATTATCCGGAGTTTTAATATGCTTTTATTTTTTTTAATTTCGTTTCGTTAGCGATATTTAGTCTATATAATAAACCCATATATTCAATGGAATTTATTTGAGAAAATATCAATAAAATTATATAAATCATACATGCAATCTGTCGGACTCTGGACAAGGAATTCTGTTTGTCTGTTTCCCGGAGCCGACCTCTTCATAATAATAGACATAATATACCTTATAGGTACCTACATAGTACCTACCTACTAGATATATATGCATAAGTGAGTAGATAGGTACACAATAATGAAACACGCATATGTGATGTGCCCCGACTAGTTATATTTCCATCTATCTATGTATATGTACTTTGAGACAAGATTACCCTAGTTTATTTTCATGTCAGCTTGTTGCTTAGGTAATTCTATTATTAGACATGTACTTTTCTCAGAAATATTGCCTGTAAGGTCTTGAAACGTGGTATATTATAATTATTCCATATTATTATGTACTTATTCTATAATTTTGATCATTTTACTTTTTTTAGTTACCTACTTAAATACCTACTGTACATAATTATAAAGTATCCATTTTAATTTAATGATCAAAGAAATGCGGAACTATTTCTAATAGTATGCAAAACGTCACACGTATAAGATAATTTATTAAATAGACAAATAAGTTGTTGAAATTGTCATTAAAATAAAATAATCGTGAAGTCAAACCATTGTTTTATTCGTAATTTATACCTACTTACTAAATATGTCTGCTTATAGGCAATATAATCGTGAACAAGCAAACATATCAGAAAAAATATAGTAATCAGTGTTATTTCAACTGTGCACTGGTAGTAAAAGCATGATAGATAGTTTACCTTTGTCTACGATAGCAGGTAAGTACAGCTTACCTGCTAAGTAAGATTTTTGTAATAAATGTGATTATTATTATTAGATGTAAAACTATTTCATTTGTAACCCTATACAGTGTACAATATAATACTAAACAATACAGTTGCATTTTTTTAGATAAACATAACGCCTGTTGAAACAATGATGGCAACTAGTTACCAGTTTTGTATCGGAATATCTTTTTGGCCGTTATTCGTTTCGTACCTGGAGCTGTAGGGTCGGTCGGCCTCCGTCCTTGCATTTATATTAACCTCATACGTACGAAGTATCACGAACATTAATGATAAATCGACTATGTACTGCCTAACAAATAGATATAATTTGCTTTTTATTTATATAGATGGATAAATTAACATGTATTTCTTTTTTAGTCTACAAGCTATCCCTACAGACATAATAAACCTATTGGAAGATATTCTACTTTTCTAAAAATTACGGTATACATCGTATCATAACCCATTGTAGTGTTAATAAAACTAAAACGAATCAACAGACACACGAAACACGACTTTACTTTATATTATATAAGCCGAAAATAAGTATTAGTGTCATTATAATATACGTAATTATAATCATGGTCAATTCCAGCCCATGCCCTAGTAAAGTAGTAGTGACTTGAATGTATACAACACTAATATATTTGTACACTATCTCCAAGCTATCACTTGCTCATAATATAATTCAGCAATCGTACACATAAAACAGAGGTACTTTATGCTTCGATTTCCAAACAAAGAAATGTTTGCCATTTATGGACAAATGGAGCATAATTTTATAGTGAAATCACAGCTGCTAGTGGCATTTAGTTTGGCCCTTATTTGCGGTAAATCACAACTGCTTGAATAAAACAGTAGATTATCAGAAAATAAAATTTCTGAATTACTTATGACTTTACGATATTTGAATAAAACAGTAAATTTTGCTAATAATCTACTGTTTTAATCAAGCAATTATAATTTACCGCAAATAAAGACCAATATAAAACCCAGTAGCTGTGATTTCACTGTAAAATTATGCTCCATTTGTCCATAAATGGCAAAAATTTATTTGTATGGAAAACGAACCACCTTAAGCACCACCATTTTCAAACTTATAGACACAAAAAACAAAAAAAACCTACATTTGGAAAATTGCAGCGACATGGGGTTTTACGCGTTCCCGCCAAAACTCCGGATCAGCTTCTATGATTTTGTGCATTTGCTAGTGTCAATGTCAAGTGTTTTGATTTTTTTTTTTTTTGCTTTAATTTTGGCGTCGCGTTTTAGCATTTGCCAGTGTCAAGTATTTATATATTTTCAAGTTTCAAAAGTTAAATAAGTGTCCTCGTAGCTAGTTATAGTCAAAGTCCAGTCTTAGGCAAGTCCAGTCTGTGTCAGTCAAGTCCAGCCATGCTTTAGTAAAGTAGTGGCGACTTTACTATAAAGCTTCGATGGAGTTTTGGAAGCACCACGAAAAGTCATGTTTCACCACATTATATCATTTTCCCACACTCACGCTTTGTAATTCGGCACTTTATGAATGAAACACCACCATTTTTATGCATAAACACTCGACAAAACACGAGTTTTGGAAAAAAATACAACGGAGCGACACGACTCTTCCCGCGGTCCCGCCAAAACTCGTTTTGATATTTTCAAGTTTCATTATGATAAATAAAATAAGTAGTCAAAGTCCAGTCTTGGTTAATTCAACTCCGGGCCAGTCAAATCCAGTCATGCTTTAGAAAAATTGTGTTTACTTTACTATAAACTTTGATGGAGTTTGGAAGCAATACGAAAAATCATGTTTGACCACATTATATCACTTTCCCACACTCGTGCTTGTAATTCGGTATTTTATTAATATCACGCTGCTACTTTTATACCTAAACATTCGAAAAAACAATAGTTTTGGAGAAAAAATACAATGAGCGACACGACTCTTTCCGCGTTCCCGCCAAAACTCCTGGTTGACTGGCTCCCAGATTTGGGGGCACGGCAGTGCTCCCGAGATTTCGAACAAAAAAGCAGCACGGCATGGCCGTATCATACTTTTCACGAAGCAGTTCCAGGCCATTTTCGTCCCCTCAGCTTTACCGGTTACGCTTACGGCAGCTACGGCACGATCTTTTATTACCTGTGGTGAGCTTCTTTTCTTTTATTATTTTGATATCGCAGTTTGTGTATTCTGCCAGAACTTAAACATAATTTGTTGAGTTGTCTACATTTGAAATATCCTAAGTTAAATTCAAGTAAAAAGAGTCCCATGGTTATAATCACAGTAAAGTTCAGTGTAGGCTCTAATAATAAAAGTGCTAAAGTAATCGTAAAGACTACGAAATTTTCAAAACAGCACAAAATTAGTTGTATTACCCCATTTTAAACACGAAACAAAAGTTTTTGACAAGTTTTATGAAATAATATTTTTATGTATTACGTTACGAGACGAACGCATCGCTAGCTGCGTTTAATAAAATCGTAGCGATTTTACTATAAGCTTCGATTGAGTTTTGGAAGCAATACGAATAATTTTATATCTCACAGCATTATATCACTTTCCTACACGAGAGTCTGGGAAAGACAAGTGATATGTTGCGCTTAAATACTAGAGAAAATAAAAGTTTTTGATAGAAGTACAGGTGACACAACTCTTTTCGCGTGCCCGGCAAAACCTCCGTTCCCGCTTCCGGTAATTATTTTTGTAAATTTGTTCTAGGCCTTGGGCTTTCTGCCAATTTTTTTTTTAATTTTCTTTTGGCTATGGATACGTCCAGTCTTTCAGCCGAGCTTCCCGCTAAACTCAATGGTTTATTGCCAATGTTATATATCTATTGTGTCTATGGGTCCCCATCTATAGACGACTGATATCTATGGGATAGATCTATAGAGGCATAGACCGATAGTTATACTTAGGCTATGGTAGCTGCTCAAGTGCTGTGACGTGAGTCGCGACTGAAGCGCCGCTCTAAGCGGGCAAATACAGAAATAAAAATCGACGTCAAACAAACAATCAAATCAAAAAACGTCAGTCAGTCGAGTTTCTCACATAATGGCGGTGCTTATATTGTTTTCCTGACTTTCTTTCTCATTCCGGTAATGAAACTGCATTGGGCAACTACATCTTCTGCATGCAAGAGTTATTGTGATCTCAGAACTTTAGAAGGAACATCGTAAAAAGCGTGAAAGAACTCGTAATGAAGGGATCGGTGGATGTCGCGTCGTGTAACTGAATTAACGCGTGCGGTGGTGTCCCTGGGAGCAGTGGTGACGCGGGTTCGCGCGAAGAACAGTCGGTGCGATGGGCGCGCAGCAGGCTAAAGAGCGCGGCACCGGCAGCGGCGCGTCCATGCGGTCGGCGCGAAAGCCGCGCCCGCCGAAGGACCCCCGCATATTAGGCTCCAATATATTCACAGAACACAGCGGTAAGTCGCCACTTATCTCCCTGATTGCATCCATGCAGCGCCAATACCGCTTTCACCTTACCCTTACAGTGCGATCAAACCCTGGCAATTATTGGATGTCATGATTAAATGGTGTTATCTTGATTCTGTCATATACTACCAACAGCCATAGAATTCAACTTTATTGGTATACTTTTAGTTAAATAAACACTCAGCCAAACCTGTAGAAGAAAGCTTGATTCCTTTGTTATTCAAGTTTATTGGACTGACAGTTTTCTATCCCAAATATTTTGTGTTGATATTGGACCCAACCAACAATAAATTGCACATTTATAACTAAACTCCTTGGGAACAATAAAAATGATTCAAGATTAACTAACTAGACAATATAGTATAAATATACATAGCTTAAGCCATAATTTTACATAAAAAATAATGGATAGGAGAAACTTTTTACTACAGGAATTATCTACAAGTTGTTAACAAATATAAGTTACAGGTCATTTTTCTATTCAAATTGAAAAATAACTTTTAAAAGGTCATAAAATCATTACATATCTCAATAAAATATCAATATGATTAAATGTGATTTTATAATCTTTTATTTTTAAGTAATTGTCAGTCATAAAACAAGATCAATGCTCTCTTTTGAAGCACACTATGGAAAGTGCATCTTGAGTGGTGTGTATGAAGTTGTAGACTGTGGGCCTCTGACTATACCAACCTCTCCAATTTGACATGCAGCTGTGTCCAACACTAGTTGGTTTTTCTTTGTATTATTTGGAAGATATAACAAGCTGTGGATGCCTTTGCATTGAAATTTATCTATTTCATATAGGGCTACCTGGTAAATGAACTCACATGGGAAAGGCAGGATCTATAGCTTCCTAGCTCCATGCAAGAGACATCATCCTAAACCCCACTTATGGAACAAATGGCTCACTTCTGCATTACAAAGGCTCTAGCACGATCGGCACCGCAGCTCCACTGCTCCAACCGGTACTTGATGTTATTCTAAACGGTCGCGAAATAGGAGCACTATACTGCGGGTGGCAGTGCTCATGAGCCGTCTAAGCGCAAACCACAAACGACTCAGTTTCCCGCACTGCTTGTCCATGTGGAGACGTTAATGTGTTGTCAGCATGGAAGCCCAGAAGTTTTATAAGCATTTACGAGTATCACTATCCTTTTCATTCAATGGACTAACCACATACAGCTGCAATGCTGTCTCCTCTTCTGTCTCATGAGATGGTTCGCTCGGACCTCTCTGTCGCATGTATTCACATGCAGCATTATTTCACTTTTTAAAACTAAACAACGAAATGTTGGACTTATTTTACACAGACCGCCCGCCGATACACCACTGTGTTCATAGTAAAATAATCTTAATTTTGATCTAACTTTAATTTATTAACCAGACCAGTGCTAGTTACTAGTATCGATTTACCTGTTTATACCTGCCTACCCTAGAGTTGTAATGGAAAAAAATAGTCAACCTAATGTTTTCATATTCTATAGGTTACATACTTTCGATTGGTATGGAATTGGTTTTCTGGTAATGAATAGACTCTGAAACTACTGGACTGATCTGAATAATTCTTTCATCATTAGAATGCTACATGATCACTGAATGACATAGGCTATATTTATATTGTTAATCGAGTTTGGTTTTCCTGTGTGAAACCGGGATGGCCCGGTTTGGGCTGGTCACATTTCTCGAAGAACCGATAACTGGTGTGATAGATGAGTTAAAACAAATTGGACAGATCAAGATGGATGCAGGATGAACCTCATTCCATGGAAGATAGGCCACCACATACATCAACACATTTCGATCCCTTCCAGGACTATTAGATTAGATTTTTGTTTTTATAAATTTGTAAATAATAGGAAGTATTAATTTGAAGATTTTTTTAAGGTTGCTACTTTTGTCAATTTATTTTACCATTACAAAAATAGTATTAATTTAAGATATTTTTATTTTGTTTAATAAATTACATTCTTCCATTAATTACGATTGTGTCAATAAAATGTTCAATAGAAAATATTAGCATGAAGCAGTCAGCATCCAACACACATTGTCATAAACACAAAGTTTCTCATTTAGAAATGAGATGAGATAAACTTTAAAGATTACATAATTTCAATTAATGATTGTATGAAATGTTGTGTTTAATGGACCTCATTATTTTAGATATCCACATACAAAGAAAATTTTGCAATCTATTTTTATTTTTTCTGTTTGTGATTCATCCTGTGAGTAAATTGTCTATTTCTTAAATGTATACTAAACTAAACTTACCTGCTATAATTACTAAATGCGACTGTTCTTTTACATCATCAATGCTATAGAAAATCTGCAAGGCGAATAAAATTATTTCTATGTTTAAAGTTCTAAACATTTGCACTATTCAAAAGGTAAGGAGGACAGATCAGTTACTATAAGCTGGCTTGTTTAATTAAAAGTCAAACATGTAGTTTAGTACTGTCACTAACTTTATTAGTCCAAGTCTTCTATTATTGTTTGTCATTGTTCAACATCATCTTTTGATGGATAAAAGATTTTTTTTCTGTTGTATTCGTATCCACAAAGTAAATAAACATACAACTATTAGTAATAGCTTTATCATTATAAACATTCAGGATGCTGGCGAGCTCTATAAAATTTACTTTAATAGAATGTTAATCATAAAAAATATAATAGACAAAAAATATCAAAAATTATTACGAAAATCTATTTTCTACATATATTATCAAAAAACACATACATATTTTTTATGGTAGCTTAAGTCAAAATTGGTTATTTATACAGTCTGGTCTCATCATCAGCCTATCGAAGTCCACTGCTGAACATAGGCCTCTCCTAAGACACGCCACTTAGCCCGATCTTCATTTCGCATCCATCTACCGCCAGCTGTCCTACGTATACCGTTACTCCATCGAGTCTCAAGGTATACAACGCTACGTTTGCAAATTCGCGGTCTCCACTCCAGAATACGTTTACCCCAGCGGATATCGGTTCTTCAACAGATATGTCCAGCCCATTGCCACTTCAGCTTGCTAATGCGCTGAGCTATGTCGACTTTAGTTCTCTAGCGAATCACTTCGTTCCGAATACGATCCCTCAGAGAAATGCCGAGAATGCCTAGTCTGCCAATGGTTATTTATAATGACTTTCAGGTAAATTGCAATCATGCAATGATATGAATTTAAACATCTTATTATATTTTTCTGGCTTTTTTTATTACTATGTACCTATATGCTTTTGGATAATTTTATCTAGGTACTACAGACATTACACAGATAACCAGTTTTATGAATAAAAAAAGAATGACGTAATACTTATATGTATACCTATTTAATTAAAGTATTTTACCTCATTGTCAAATAAATAGATTGCTATTGCGCCTTTTTTTTTGTTTAAAGTATAGCCGACTTTAAACATGAAAAAAAAAACACTATTAGCTATAATTCCTACGTAACAACTTTTATTTATTTTAGCTCCTAGTGTCCTACTACTCGACAAATGTTTCTTTCTAGCGTCAGTTTACAGTTTCCTTTTTTCTTTCCTTCCTTCCGGCCTGCTCGGTCTGCGACTTTGGTGACCCAGTTATTTTAAATTATTTATTTGGTTTTATGTCAAACAACAAGAGCACCGATCGGTTAAGTTTTGAAATAAATTAAGGATGGAAGACGATGGAAAGGTGAGCTCAAGGCTTATGAAAAGGAAAGGACCTCAATAGCAACGAACAGAAAAGCATGGAAAGGGGGACTAGGCATTTGCCCAGCATTGGATGGGCTAAAATGATAATGATGATAAAGGGTTGGATATCATAGCTATTTTTTATACGAGAAAAAGAATCCGTTCCATTAAAATTTTTGCTGCGAATGGTATAGCAGAAAACAACTAATTATTATGAAATGGGTCCTGTCAAATCATATGTGATCGATAGATGAAATTTGGGTATACGCAACCACTCTGTAGAACTAGGTACTGGTATTAGGTTCACTTGGTTCATTTACATTACTCTACCAAAACGTTTATTCGCATGTACTGATATAAATGTACTACGTAGATGATGTGATCAGAACACTTCAGTGCAATGCAGAGCATTGTGTACACATTGAAAATGTACATAAAATATTCCCGAAGAAATTTCGTATTTTTTTCGATCAGGACAAAGTCACAAATTTAAATGACGGAAAAATCATGCAGATTTGTTGGCCGTTTTGCGCATAACTTTTTTATTTTTAAGTTCTCTAGGTACATATAATTTATTAGTTCGCATGCATGTATGATCTTCGATTAGGGTCACACGAATGAAGGATTTGTACTGATTAAACGATTTCTAATCTAACGCGCAGATAACACGCACAAGCAGTAATTTAAGAGAAATCATACTTGCATGACCTTCCATTCTACAGAGGATACTGACTGCCCCTAACAACTTGACTCGTCAATCATACGATCTCTATAATGAGTCGACTCTCTCCAATCTTAATCCGCGACTACGGGTGTAGAAATGTTACCAAGAAGGCAATATAGAGCACGGATACGATGCTTTTATTTTTACGTCTGCACAAAAAGGGAATGTAATATTTTCAGGGTTCAAGTATGTATGTTTAGTATTTCTGTGTGTAAGTTGCTTTATTCCTCTATAACATTCAAATGCATGAACAGATTTTGATGTATCGGGTATCGTTAGAATCCTTAGTCATTCTGAGTAACGCTATGTTTTTTTTAAATCAATATGGCATTGTGGTTATATTTTTGTAACGCATTCATGTTTTTTGTTTCATTCAATAGAAATTAATTCATGTTTTTATTGTATACTAGCTGCGCCCCGCGGTGTTACCCCCTACATGTTTTCGGGATAAAAAGCCTATGTGTTAATCCAGGGTCTCAGTTACCTCCATACCAATATTCATCCAAATACGTTCAGTAGTTTTTGCGTGAAAGAGTAACAAACATTCATCCGTCCGAACTTTCACATTTATTATATTAGTGGTATTATAATTTAGAAATATATATAAAGATTACTTTGTACAAATGTACATATACAAATATACATACATTAATCGTCGGCTAAAAACCTTAAAAAAATATATTACAGCACTCTGGTCACATACTACATATTTAGCTGACAGTGATACACTTGTCGAAATATATTTAGTAGTATTACATTAGAATAATACCTAAAAATAAAGTAGAATTATTTATTTTCAAAAACGCTACAAATACACACAAGCACGTATCAAATTCACTCAACTCTTAATTTGCTGTTTTGACCCGACTGCGGAGAAGCCAATAAAGGATCTAGGGTTATTTGTTTGACCTGTTGACCTGATGTAAGTCCGTCCTTATGTTCCCTCGTAACTTCTAAACGCCTGAACCTATTTTGGATAATATGTCTTCAGATCAGTATTTAGTGCGTAGGTATTAATTTTTCAGCTTGTTATAAATATGGATAATATAGCAGTACATATTTTAAATTGCGTAAGATCGCCAACGAGCGAGCGGTCTTGCATATTCATACATACCACGTAAAGGGTGCAAGGTGAAAGCGAGCGCTGTTTCTTAATCGTCGTAATATGACCACTGAGAGTAAATTAAGCAACGATTAAAGAGTACTATAACGACGGCTAGGCATGCGTTCAAAATAGTCTCGAAGAAAATAGAAAAAACAATTTACTAGAGTTATAGTCAGTAATCTGCGGAAACCATTAAATAGTTCACATTGTCTTTTTTGTTTACACAAAAGCTTGTATATCTAACCATACTATTATGACGCCTAAGACTTCATACATAAAGCAGACCCTTTGTTTTGCTCATGAAGCGATGTTATAGCAAACAAGTGACTACACGCCGTCAGGAGCCGGTCCTATTGTACTCACGTCAGAAGTACAATAGGACTGTACTCCTCACGTAAATGCATGTAAGCGATGCCGACAGGGCGACAACTTGTCCCTTCGAGAAACTGGTACGGATTGCAAAACGCAGATGCTCAACTTGAACAAGGCGGGGCAACTTGATCAATCAGCTTATTTTATTGCCGTAAAATCATTGTTTTCGGGCTATAATCAGGCACTGTTGAACATATGCACCTTTTTACCCGACTGCCAAAGAAGAAGGGTTATGTTTTTCACGCGTATCTGGTATGTAAATTTCTTTATTAATCACCTCGTATCTTCCAAACGGCTAGATGAGCTTAGAAAGTTATCGTTATTTGTCTTAAAACCCTCAAGTGTTTTAATTTTATTGAGAATTCGAATTTGTGGTTAAAAAAAAAACAAAGTAGCGCATTTTTGTTCGTAGCCGGGTTATAGAATTTTTAAACTCTTCATTACGTGTTTTATTTGATTCGTCCTGCGTCTCATTCATCTTAAACGTCCTGATTTCACTTAGGTACATTACTCATTGCAAGTACCGATTTAAAAAAAAATATTTTAAAATGATGAAACGCACGAGACGCTCTCCTGCATGGTAAAAGATAACGCATGTCTATCGCAGCGGTACAAAGAACTGAGTAGCAAAACAAACTCCAGTATCACTTCTTTGACGCTCATTACTTTGAGACTTTCGATGGTTAATCTCAACAACCCTGTAATTTCGCTAGCTACGGGTCTTCAAATCGGAACACAATAAATTTGCTTGCCGGCAGAATATCTGGTACTGCGGTGGTACTTACCGAGATGACCTACTAAGAACATTAACCACCAAGTACCGCCACTTGTTAACATTTCCCGTCAATAAGTTCATGACCAATTCGGTGTGTAAAGCACAAAAATAACTGATTCCAAAACAATTTCGTAATACTACATTCCTGTACATTATTTTAAAACTTTTTAAACTATGATATGGGTTTTATTTTTATAAAATACACAAAATAAATTTGACTTTCAATTGACCTCTAATAAACGTCACATAGTAGGTTGTATAGGGCTACTTTCATTAGCTAATAAAATCAAAGGCAAACCAAAACAAAATCGGTCTATGCCAAGTCAAGTCACTTCGAATTTTAGGATACCATACACACCGCATACGCAGCACTAGTTTCTAGCAAATTCTATCAATATTCGAAGCAGTTGACAATTTAGCAGCAGCGAATATTTCTTCATATAGTTAATGCTTTATCTATATCTTTATAAATAAGCTTGTGGTTTGACATTAACACACAATGCATACTGGCAATGCCTCGCCAGCCGCCACGCGCCGTGGTGACGCGCTATTATCGCGACCATTGAATAGATTGTGGCTCTTTCAAAAAGAGAAGTAACTAAATCTAAAAAAATGTGGAAACATTTTATTTAATCTAGAGTAATTGGTTTTTAGGGGTAAGAAAGCGTCAACATTGACGATATTTTCAAAAGTAAAATGTCTTTTAAGAATCGATTGCAATAAGTATTGTGATGATGATGATGATGACTTATTTTATATGGTTTACAGTCTAGGTATTTGCACATTGCTTGCTTGATATTAAGTGAGGCGTTGTCAAAGATGGTAAACTTGTCTAGTCAATCAGCATCATTTTTGTGCATCTGTAATTATATGTAGGTATGTGTGTTGAAAGACCAATTAGTAAATATCGTTCTGTCCAATCAGTTTGTGCGCGGCAGTTGTACTCGGTTGATTGAATAGATTCAAAGGTTCACAAATTAAAAAAGTTTTTTACAGGCATGAAATTTACGCGTATGACATTAATTAAACTGCAACAATACACGATACATATTTTTTTCAGACGAAAATTGTAAAATGCACTTTGTACAATTGTTTTAAAATTAATGAAATACCTTCTTAGTTTTTTTTTCTTTTGCCAACTCGTCTCTTTCTTTTTTTATGTTTGGCAAACTAAGTGTTTGACTACAGTTCACTTGATGTTAAGTGACGGTGTGGTTGAAAATGGTAAACACACCTCGTCTCGAACGGAACTAGCTTTCAAGTGAGGTTGCCATAGCAACTTTAGGTGTTTGACGAAAGATTTTCAACTTGAGTTTGATAGCTAGCAAGCAGAGTACTAGAAAGTAACCTATACCGTCGCGCTATAGTTTTCTCACGATGTTTTCATTTACATGCAGCTCATTGGGATTTGAACCCAAACCCTTCAGCATGTCAACTGACCGCGCTAACCACTGTGCGATCATCGCTACAAACCTGACATGGTTTTAAAAGTTGTGTAAAAAACATTGTGTCTCTTTATAAAGGACAACCATCCTAGGGTAGATTAAAATAGATTCACATTACCTACATGGAATTGAACCTCTCAGAAGCTGTTTCAGTTTGTATTATTACCAATCGAAGCTTCGTACTTGTTGTAGGTTAGCGTGTAACAAAATAAATACGCATTTAGTGCTCGTTTCATATATCATTATCTAATCAGAATCGGCTCGAGCGAATCGTGGCAGTTTCCCAGTAACCAGGCAATGCGAGCACTGCGTAAAGTGAGATCCTCGTTTCTTGTTTTGCGACTCGTTACTACTTAATAAAAGCATGTGAGCCAGAAACCAGATACTTGACATAACATTCAAAGTAATAAACAGAGTAACCGGTTCAGCAGATGATCGAGAAAACGATATAATTTGTAAGTTAATCGCTATGGTGTTGCTTCTGTGGTTTAGCCGGATACCGGAGCAGATGGGAACAATAAAACAACTACCTTCATCCAGGGTCATTTTAACTTCTTTTTCTAAAATTTTTACGAACATGCTTTCTATCCATCCATCCAGTATCCATCGGAGATCAACCACAAAATCAGCACTGCACTGCTTAAAGATTCGTAGGATGAAAGTGGAATTTAATGATTTAGTTTGAGGTTTTTGTAATATCAAACATGATACGGTTTCGCCTTTTATTGTTTCTGGTTGTCCGATAGTAGAAAGGGCTGGGGGAAATTAGATCATGCTGGTCTGAAGCGCACTCTCGAAGGTATATACGGTAGGAAACCGATAGACAAGCAACTTTGCGTTGATGCCCATAGATCTGGAGCCAATCCCGAACAAAAATTCATTGCTGATAAGGTTCGTGACACGTTTGGATAGACTCCAATGGACTCCAACGCTCCAAGGTGGTATATTTGCGCTTTTGGATTTGACTGGCCAAAAAGCTTCAAAAAAAATTGCATCCTTCCTGTTTGGTACGTATATATTAAGCGATGATAAATTAAATGAGAGTGAACAAATTAAGGACAAACATTTTTTGTAATTATGTAATACATAGGTTGGAAAATTAAAACTCGTCTGTATCTTTGCGCGCGCTATATACGTAGATATGTATTTGATTGTAACTCATACCACGCCAGACTGTGACAAATTATACATAATTGGTGCCCATTTAGCTACTTCATTTGATATCAAATACAAGTTTATCTAAAAAAGAAATTGTGGAGCTTATGTTTTATTCACTGATACGTTATAAATTCTTATGACACGCTTATTGTTATGATGTGTCGATAGACATTTCATTCGTCAAAATACGATTAGTAGTTTAAGAAACACGTGTCGTAAGTGTCTTAGATCGTAATGATCTGTCGGAACTACAGTAGGCGCACCGAGCCGGCCGCGCCACCACAAACTAGGTGAGCGAGGTGTTGTGGCGAGAGTTGACCGCGTGCGACTCAAAACTGCAGGTGGCCTTACTTTGCCTTACCTATCGCGCGCATTTGATAACGCTGATTATGCCCTCATTGCCAATAAGCTGCGATTTTACGGGATCTGTGGTTCTGTCCTGTCCATACTATTCCTCTTCATGTCTAAGCGAACGCAGGTAGTGGTGGGTGATAAAGATAGCGTCATATTGTCAGAAGTTCGAGAACATCCACAGTAGCATCAAATACGGGTTGGAGTTTTGGGGTCGCTCTGCCGATCGTAATAGAGCCTTTATTGTACAGAAGCAAGGCATTTGTGCCACATGCAAAGTTCAGGAACTCTCTTGCGTGGGTCTGAGGTAGCCTTAAACTTGAAATGTTTATTACCGTTGGATTTATTTTTACTTCTGAAATGTCAGGTACAAGTACTACATTTTGCAGTCAATTATTGTTTTTTGGTTGACTTGTGTTACGGGTTGAATTCGCATCAATTACAAGTTATCGGATAAATAAAAATAAATTGTTTTAAACTAATTCAATTTATATGTATAAAAACCTAAGCCACGCTTTACTCTCCTAACGATTCCAAGTTATTTATTTTTTACTATTATTCACGATTTTTAGCAACTTTGACAGATTTGGTACGGGAAGTATGTAATCTTTTTATGACTCTTTCAGGAATTTAAAAAAGGCCCTATATTCCATTCATAATGACTTTGACTGTTGTTTGTATGGCATATTCATTGATTTTACCTGCAATTTTATGCAGTATATATGGCTATAGTCCTGCACTTATTTATTTTCTATTCAACTAGACAATAGGAAAGAGTATCAACGTTCGGCTGTGACACCAATTTGATAACAGCTTTTGTCTTCGTGCTAGCATTGCCTTGTTCAATTGATTACACGCCTAGTATTGTAATGTAACTAGCACGTTGACGCACGAACGTTAAACGTATACACGTACGGGCTTATATGGCGACGTCGAATCTTGGCTTACTATCACTAATAGCAGGTAATGAATAAATTCTATAGGTAATCTAGACTAATAAAATATCTTGTCGAGTCTCTGTTGAATATGAAAACTACTGATTTGTTTGTTATTGGTGGGCATTGATGGTCCATTGAAAATCATTGCCTGCCCCTAGCCTGGCTATAATGGCGGTATAATCATCATTAACAAGGTAAAGTTTTTTTTGTGAAACTACGTGGGTGGCAACCAAGATTGGATAAAAACAGCGATTTATTTTTTTGTCTCGGTCAAAGGCACATTATGAAATGTTATAAATACTCGTACAGGAACTACTCAGTGGGATATCTGTCTCCTTAGCAACTAGGCGGTAGTTGCTAGTAGGCAGTATCTCCTGACCAAGTCGTCTAGGTACCTAGGTACCACCGCAGTGTCAGATAATCTGTAGTGTTTTAACATCATTCTATCCTAGGTTGAAGGATAATTTTTTTAACGTAAAAATAATGAGATTATATGATGATACAGCTGCAATACATAGAACTTTGAGTAACAAAACAAAGCCTGGAGCATCGCTGCTTTGGCGCTCATTAATTTGAGACTTTCGATGGTTTGTCGCAACAGCCCAGTAATTACGCTAGCTGAAGTACCCTTCCAACCGGAACACAGTAATGTTTACACACTACTCCTTGGATGATATATATAGAATACTACTATACCAATACCAATACCAATTACAAGGCTATTAAGAAATAAGATTAATAATAATTGAAGGTCTTTTTTATAAACGTTACGTTAATATGCTTAAAGTAGTCGTCTTGTTTATTAAGTCTCGTTTACAAGGCATTTTACCTCAGCGGAAGATTGACAGACAGTTTTAAGCATTATTAACTACACGCCTGAATATCTACAAGTAATAAGCAAAGCAGGGATGCCTTGGACTTTGCTTGTTACTCAAATTTCTGGAACTTACTAAATTTACCGCTGAACAGGCGTTGTGCGTGAAAACTCACGTGGTTTTGATACATTATGTTTTACTTATGCGGAATTACTCACGTTTAATTATGTCAGTAACCCCGACTATAGTTTGAGCCTAATCCAGTTTCGTTCCGGTGGAATAAGGAAAAAAGGGGGAGAAAAAAGAGACGTCATCTTTTACGTCAAAAGGAACATGTACATATATTATGAACGGCCCACTGGGATATTAAAATGAAGCTATCGATATGTGCGGATCTCGTAGACGCGACGTCATAGGGCCGCCTTACACGTTCAATCATGATCACGATCCGCGATCCGCGATCATGATTTCAAAATTTCTAGATATTATGCGATCCGGAGCATCAGTCCGTCAATCCGCTTCGTACACGATCAGTCTGGATCGCGATCATTGATCGCGGATCGCGGATCGCGCGCTACGTGTACGGGCTGCCAAAGATTTACCTCAATTGAGGACGAGTATTCCTGTCATATAGGTACAACTAACATTACCCAAAATAAGCGATTGACTTAGACGTCAAACGAGTTGATTAATATTCAAGTCCATCGCAGACTTTCGAGTGACTTAATAATTCTGTTAAATAATAGAGTCGATCAACATTATGTCACACGGATAAGCGGGGTATTTGATGTTTAGCCAGCCTGGAAAAGTGGCCGTAATCATACCCTAGGAACTGCAATAAAGGGCGGGTCCGAGACAAAGTAATCGATTAGTAGGTAGAGTAAAGAACGTAACTGGCTTCATGCGTTTATGTACGAGGTTATTTACCGGCTCGCCCACGGCAGACTTAAAAGTCTTCAGTTAACTGTGGTTTTTATGAGAAATTCGTTATTGTGTGCTCAACATTTGTAATGTTTGTTTTAATTTTTTGTTCAAACGTCTTGTAGCAATCGAAAGAAATATAGCTAGTCTGGAATTGTAAATACACAAAATGTATTAGCTTTTTAATCAGTGTTAGTTTGGTGAACGCTGTATTAAAAACCATATTTCCCGATTTCTGATCCGGCAAACACTTCAGTGATAAATTTGAATATGTGTATGGGGAAAAATTAAAATAATATATAGTATAATATTTGTAGCGATGATAGCTCAGTGGTTAGCGTGGTCGCTTCGCACGCCGAAAAGTTCGAACCCAAACAATGAGCTTGAGCTGCCGGTGAAGGACCATAGCATGGTGGTAACTTTCTTGTACTCGGCTGGCTAGCTACCACGCTCAAGTTGGAAATCTGCCGCCAATCTGTTTCGCTTCAAGCGTTACTGCTCATGTTTACCATAAATAAACCTTCATAGGATAAAATAGTGTTGGTTTGTTATGTTGTATTTATTTTTTAACACTAATAGTCAAGTTATGTATTGTAGTGTTATGCAATTATATTAAATGTAATACCCTAAAAACTAATACTTAAGCCAGTTTTGAAGCCTACACGACAAGCAAGCAAGCATAGCAATGTAGAATACATTAGAACCTCTTCAGACTTCGCTTTTTTATCCTCTCTAAATTAACCTAACCTAACCATTGACAATTGCAGCGGCAGGTACCCAACACCATAAATAACAAAGTCCAGGGCCACATATTCACGCTCTTTATTTTATGAATTTCGATGACGAGTCTTACTCGTATTGTTGACGATGCTTCGACAAAGGCTTCCGCTTTAAAATCTCTGTGAATTTTTTTAAATAAGATAGTATCGATAGTACGTGCAAATACAATTTTTAGTTTGAATTTAAGTAAAATTCTACTGTTCGCAGCGAATAACTAGTTATAGCGCAGTCTGAGAATATACATAGCGACGTGCGGCTGTATGCATGGAGGCAAGCACGCGAGACAAGTCGGAATGGCCCCCGCGCGGGGACCGGTTCGAAGTTCCCACGCGGAACACGCCTGCCGACCGGCCACTTTCCCACCATACACATCATCTGTATTGTGGACTATCGCAACCACAGAAACTAACTGGTGAACAGTAGCTATTTTTTTATTCAGAATAGCTTCTCGTATGACCACACCCTGCCTGATGTTAAGCAGTGGTGCGGTTAGAAACTACTGCATCCAATTTAACATTTTAAGTACCTATATAGTTTCTACTTTTCTTTATTATCAGTCTACTCAAAAAAAGCACCATCTAGCTCCTATCGAACTAATGGTAAGCATAGCTTGTACAATGGGAACCAGACAACTGGTGGAATATTTTAATATTTTTTTATTCCATAATGATAAACACCCAGACGTCGAACAAACATCTATGTTCGTCATGTAAATGTCCTTGGCTGAAATTGAACTCGCGCCCTACAGATCATAAAACTCCATGTGAAATATGTAGAGTATATGAAGTCACCGTAAATCCAATATGTTGGAATTTGTAATCAGGTTCTAGTATACAAAAACTTTTATTCCTAAGAATATGCTGCTAAATGAATATACATACATATGTCTGCGCCGATACAAACTGATACAAATCTTTGCACTTGCACAACTTGATCAAATTACTTTTCCGAACCGTTTGAAATAGCACACCTTATCGTTTAATTCCTCGAAATAGATGTCTGTTTGACCATAGCGTTCAGGTTTCACCATCAATTAACTATTGCCTATAGTTTCAAAGACGCGGTACTACAAATATTTAGTCGGTGGTATTTCAATAGAACTTCCATAAGTACGTAGCTTAGTTGGTATAGATTGTATATATACATTCGTGCGTGCATATTTTCGACAGCTGCCTGCTATGTCCCTACTAATCTAGCTCGTTTATGTCCTGATTTATTTATAAACTGTCACACTGCTAAGCGCGGGCCTCTTCTCGTTGTGAGATTGAGAAGGATAAGGCCGTACTTCAACACGCAAATTTTTTATTTTTTTAACCGTTTTACCAAGAAAAGACAACCACGTGCGTATTCGACCTCCAGGATCTCCAGTTTAGCAATGAGACGGGCAAATGCCTGCCGTAGCTTCAATTTGGAATGTAGCGTATCTTAAAATGTAATGCGAACACAACGTTTCTACGCTAATTACATGTAGCGCTCGTTCCGACACTGCTGCTGAACCATGTCGAATTTTATGAACATAGGCGTTTAACGCAAATGCGTTTTTTTTTTGCTATTTCGCGATATATGCTTCAATCTTAACTCTGATTCAATGTATTTTCATAATTGTATGATCTTGGACCAAACGCAGCAGGCAAGAATGCGACCGTAACTTAGTAATCTTAGCTATATCTAGCACTAGCGGACGCCTCGCGGTTTCACCCGTTCTTGTGGGAATATAAGGATAAAAGTAGCATATGTCACCCGGGGAAAGTGTAGCTTCCCAACGGTGAAAGAATTTTTGAAATCGGTCCAGTCACACAATCAAATCTTTCCTCTTTATAATAGTATAGATGAAAGCTTTAAGTCGGATCGATGAGAATGTACAAATACTGCTGGTGTATAAAATTATGTAAAATAATAGATAAATCTTGCTATATTTCGATTGTTTATGGCAAGCTAGATGTTTGACCTCGGCCAGTCTGATAATAGTGAACGTGTGGTTGAAGATAGTAAACATACCTAGATTCTCGCTTTCAAGTGATGCTACTGGACCATGTGGGTGCTGGGCGACAGAAAATCATTTTTATTAATATTGTTATTTGTACGTTTTTTATAAAATTGCGAAGATGTAAAGATTTTGAGAGGTCCGAAACTCATATTTTGAACTAAATCAGTAATAAAGTTTTGTAATTACGCTGAGTTTGCGATTTTTTTCCGTCAAAGTTTTATTTTATTGATATCCAACAAACCCCATAGAACTTTAAAGATCATAATTATACTTTATCGAAATCATTAAGAATTCGACAATTTCGTATATAAAAAATGGAAAATGAAAAAATAAGTTGTAGTATGAAGTCCGAATATTCACTGCTGCTATTTATATTACACCGAAAAGACCAATAAAATGTGAGTTTGACATTTGAGTGTGCACTAACAACAAAATAGTGATAAAGCAAAAGCCTTAATAAATTGCTTTCCAATATTATGTTACGAAGTAGTATTTTGTGGTTACTGGCTGGACAAGCAAGCAAGTTGCGTTTATTGAACTGTATATGTATGTGGTGAAACCTAGCGCCGTCGGGCGCACCTGTCGGCGGTCCTGTAATTATTTATCATACGACAAAGCATTTTTTATCTCTCACAACTCTCATTTCGATGTAGGTTATAAGAAGCCGTGGTGTCTATTTCTGTCAGGCCAAAGCGAAGTTTAAAATTTGCAACGCTTATATTCGTAGGTAACTCCACGTGTGTGAGTAGGTGGATTGTGACATTTGATGCTTTGGACATGATTGGCTTAAAAGTTGTCGAAGGAAAATTGTGTTAAGTTCAACAAACTTCTAGAGACTCGTTTCAGCGTCCTATGAGAATGTAATGTATCAAATCTTACCACGGTATCCTTGTATCGGGCGTCCTACTAATAAATAATAATCCTGTGAGATGTTATCTACACTAACAAAATTATAAAGAGGAAATAATTTATTTTATGTTTGTTTGTTTGTATTGAATAGGCTCCGAAACTACTGCACCGATCTTAATAATTCTTTCATTATTAGAATGCTACATTATCGCTGAGTGACAGGCTATATTAATATATTGATAACGGGTCGCGCGCTTCGGTGAAATAGTCCATTAAAATGTTACAATTTAAGGACCGAATATTAAATTTTTTGAGGACGCAATTTTATTTTTGGGACATGTGTGGGGGGTCAATAGAAGCTTAACCTCAAGTTTGTGGGGTCGCCACCCTTGTCCCCCGGCCGCCATCTTGGAAAAAGGGATGAAAACACTTTTTTCGCGATATCTCGAAAACTATGCGTCTTACAAAAAATTTGTAGAGTCATAATTTGTAGCAAATTGTTTTGCCTACAAATATGTTTAGATAACTTTTTGCCCTAAATTAAAAATTAAAGAAGTTATAAGCAAAAAAGTGAGAAATTTTTTATTAAAATTTTCTTTTTTGGTCAACTTTTTTTTAATAAATTTTATAAAAAAATTACCTCAGACCAATCTTGTAGATGATCTTTTGAGGAAAATTTGTCCCTATAATTTTTTTTAATTTAATTCATTCAAAACGCTGTTACAGCGCTCTAAAGTTAACCGGGTTCGTCAATACTCATGTGAATCCGGTCGAAACGAAATGTTTAACTTATTTTAGATTTTTTTTTTATTGTAAATATATTCTTACAAAATTTTTGTTGAATTCGTACAACTTTACTTATTTATTCTAACTCTTTTCTTTACCATAGAACTTACCAAATTTAACTTATCGAATGTTAAGCAGGTAGAAAAGGTCTGAGTTACCGTTTGGGGACAAAGGAACATCTGAAACATCCTGAATTAGCTGCTAAAAAGTGTTTTCACCCCTTTTTCCAAGACGGCGGCCGGGGGACAAGGGTGGCGACCCCACAAACTTGAGGTTAAGCTTCTATTGACCCCCCACACATGTCCCAAAAATAAAATTGCGTCCTCTATAAAATGCAAAGCTCGTGTAACATTTCAATGGACTAAAAATAGACGTTGTTTTTTCATAAATGTGGTTTGGTTTTGATGTCTCTTATGAGTTATTATTTAGGTATCTTGGTATTTATTTATAACTAAGTGTTGTTGGCTCCAATGTACAATATGCCCTGTAGATTTGGAGCTTCATATTTTTTTCTTATGTAAAACTCTTAGTAGGTATAAGCGGACGCAAAATCTCAAAGCGCGATACTGCTTAATCGAGTGTTGTTTTCCCGTGCGAAGCCGGGGCGAGCTATGCTATGCTAATATAAAATAAAACAGTACAATCTTGTTTTTTCAAACAATATAGTTTTAGCACAACTTAAAGAAATCCGTGAATTAATAAACCACACATTTAAACATAGAAAGACAAAGGTATACGTCTGCTCTCTCAATTACAAAAACAGTCAGGGGCTGCAGCGTAGGCGTGCCACCCACTTGCCATAGAGGTATTGAATTAGTTGACATGTACAAAACATACATACCAGGGTCTTGTAGATTGCCTTTACTTTATTTTAGATTGGATTTTATGTTTACAATTCCGATTGGATTCGTGTTTCTCCTCTCTAGTAGATATAAGTTCTTTTCCAGTGTGCTTAATGAAAAATGTTTGATATAACAGCCGATTTATTTCTTGTAACGCCGTCGATACACCAACAAAGCCTGCGGCAGTTGTGGTGATAGCGGCTGCGAATTTAGCCTCAACAGCTGGGCTCGTTTGTGAGGAGTGCCGCATTATTTGTATTTGTTATAATAACATCAAATAAACCGCGGCAATTTGAGCAGTTTCTATAGTCGCGATTTTAACCGAGCTGTCAGGGTACCTACGTCCGTTTTGGGAAACTTTCAAAGATAGTCGAGATTATTTGACATGTCTGGTCATTTAAATAAGTTCATTCCAGCCGCCACCCGAGTTTCAACCCTCGATTCGTACCACTCTTACCACCCCGACAACCGCTGCAATACAATTATCTAGATAGCTCAGGTCGCTGATTCCGCACTTGCTGATTAATTCTTTTATTAAAATACCCCAAGGCATATATTTATTACGATATATTTCCCCTACAGACGTAAGTATTTCCTTAGGAAATATGTCGTGGTATACTGACAGACATCTTAAACTCATCGTAAAGGTTCCTTGTAATCATTTTAGTACGAAACGAGAATTGAAAGAAATTGGCGCACACTGGAGTAATATACTGCCTTCGGACTCCCTTGCCTCCGTCTAGGATCAGATTAATTTCCTTTAGTAGTATTTTCTTCTTGCTCGATTATTGAATTGTGTGTTGCCTCGGGGAGCTACCTCTTTGGCTTAAAATGAGTATGACTATTGCACCAGTATGTAGTTTGTAAAACACATAACTGCGACCTGTTTGCTCGAAATCATGTGTAGCGGCAGGTACCATATTTTAGGTTAAGGTGCCGAATTAAGTCTAATTTAATTAAAGAGGAGTTTCCGTTTCCGTTTCGACTTTCCATTCTAACTTTATATATAAAGTTAGAACGGATTATATCCGTTACAGATTACGGGTTAGGTACTTACTATACTTTGTTCCTCGAGATTTTAAGAATATAGGTAAATACCTATATATATTCTTAAAACACTAAATACTTACTAAAATTTATTTTTACATTTTTAGTTTACTGTTCCAGATAAAAGCTAAACAGGATAAAGTGGACGCAAGTTATCGTCGAACATACTCGTATAGTCTTAATTGCAAGCCAAATAAAACGCGATCGAGTCGTGCGCAAATTTATCGGGAACGGAAAGTCGCAAAATTTTCGCGTGGAACGCGGCCCCTTGCGGCGGGGAGGGAATAGTTACAAAGCCAGCGGTGTTTCGATGTCTCCCAGAGCGGATGACTCATGCACCATATGCGGCTATCTCGACCATTGTCCCTGGGATGTACACATCGTACCCAAATCACGTACGTAGCGTATCACCGGTCGCTACCTATGTTCTTCAAATTATCACACTAATAGAGAAAGACCTATCTAAATGCGAAGGGTTTTTATCCATGCTTAGATAAATGTATGAACGTAAAACGTTTGCAGATTTACCATTAAACCTTCTCGTGTGTGCTTATTACGTAAGTCTTGCTAAATTGACGTGGTAGTGTGCGAACGGAAAAGCCAATTTGCACCGACTCCTTGCAGCATAGTGTGCACTGTATCATACGTGATCGATCGCAATCCAAATCGGGAACGGACACCCGTAATAGAGTGTCTGGACATTATACCTTTCTTCGGCTTAAGTTGTTTTCGGTCAAGGATTTTGGTTGTGAATATTACATGCGTTAATGGCCGGGGATGCTCGGCAGACGAATTTGTCTCCGATCAGGGATGATCCGGGACTATAATAATTAATTATTTATTTTATCAAAGCTGCCATTCATCAATGTTACCGTAATTATTCGTATTAATATTATTATAAAGAGGTATTTATCTATATTCAGTTAACGTAGATATACATTTTTTTATGGTTGTTAGGCTAGATGTTTGACCACAGCTCACCTGATGTTAAGTGAACGTGTGGTCGAAGATGGTAAACCACACCTAGCCTGGAATGGAACTGGCTCTCAAGTGAGGCTGCCGGAACACACCGTTTAATTTATTTATTTAATTAATTAATTAATACGGCTAAAAGCCAGTTACATTAAATTAATAATCAAATTCATTTACATTAAATTAATAGTCAATTGTACAAGAAAAATAAAATTATAGTCAATTTAGAAATAATACAATTACAAATAAAATAGATAGATGCTTGGCGGCAGATTTTCAACTTGAGGGTGGTAGCTAGCTAGTCAAGTACATACTACAAAATACCCTACTACCATGCCATGGTTTCCTCACGATGTTTTCCTTCACCGGCAGCTCAAGCTTATTGTTGGGGTTTGAACCCACGCCCTTCGGCATGCGAACCTACACGCTAACCACTGAGCTATCATCGCTACAAAATACATACGAATAACCTTAAATTGTTTTACGAATAAGTACTTACCTACTTACTTTATCTCCGATGCTGTACGCTGAGCGCGCAGTGTAAGAAGACGCCAGTTATCTCGTTTTCTTAAATTATAACGCTATGGTTTACCGCGTTTCATATTTCCATTATGTCGAGAGCACAAAGGAAAAAATCGAAACGTTCGAAAGCTTTGTGCACAGCTTCTCTATCTTTTATGAAAATTCTTTACGTCCATGCTTTATTATTACTTAGAACACAAGTATAAAGTACTCGTATATACCTAAGTTTTCCTTTGTATACCTTTGATATTTCTTTCACTTTGATATTTGAAAAGTCATTAGGGTTGCCAAGGCACAACGTTAAATACATAAAATGTGTAAGACATTTATACTCGTATCCCACTAATATTATAAATGTGAACTTTTGGATGGATGGCTGGATGTTTGTTACTCTTTCACGCAAATACTACTGAACGGATTTGGATGACATTTGGTATGTAGGTAGCTGAGACACTGGATTAACACATATACTACTTTTTATCCCGAAAGCATGTAACAGGTAACACCGCAGGGCGCAGCTAGTTTTATAATAAGAAAATGCCGTTTGCTCACGATGTTTTCCTTCACTGGCAGCCCAAGCTCATTGTTGGGATTTAAACCGACTGCGCTAACCATTTAGCTTTCATCGCTACACTTATTGTATTTATCGGTATCTTCTAGGCAAGCGTGCTCCATCGTAGACCGCATCTTCACTTAACATAAGGTGTGATGGCCATCAAAGGCAAGGAAATGATCATAAAAAAAAATTACAATGTGCTTATTACTGCTTTATGCTGCTATGTAATGAGCACGCTAATCTTATCTGTCACAAAACACGACAAACAAAATTTGATTTAAGTCATAACTTGCGGCTCTAACGTATAACGAGAATTACATTATAGGTAAACTGTAGCAAAAATTGTACGAAAAAGAAACAGCTGACCTTTACTCCCGGCAGAAGCAATGCCCCACTCTTCTGCCCTGACTTGACAGCCGGGTAAATAGCTCATTTGTTAGTATATTCTTCAAGAGCTGTAGGGTGTGGGTTCATTTCCACCCCAGGAAAGAATTTTATTTTGTATAAACAAAAATGTTTGTTCTTTGTCTAGGTGCTCTGTATTTATTATATGTATTTATTTGCAAAAGAAAGTATACAAGTATTCTATTGATTTTTTTATGTAAAAAGTAATGAGACATACGAGACGCTCTCCTGATGGTAAGAGATAACGCCTGTCCATGACCATCGCAGCGATACACAGAACTTTAAGTAACACAACAAAGTCCAGGGCATTACTGCTTTGGCGCTCATTACTTTGAGACTTTTGATAGAGTTAGTCTCAAAAGCCCAGTAATTTCGCTAGCTGCAGTATCCTTCAAACCGGAACACAGTAATGCTTACACACTACTGCTTAGCGGCAGAATAACTGGTACTGCGGTGGTACCTACCTAGATGACCTACTGCTCAGGAGATCTACCACCAAGTGCTTACTTAATTTATTTCATATACAAATAATCTAGTCCAGGTATTTATACATTTAGAAATGCATGTGAACCGAGAAGGCAAATTTCTTCTTCTTATAAAGTCAAGTCTTATAAATTCAAAGTTTTTTATTTATGACTTTTTACTGATTACTGAATACATTTAAAATAGAATCGAATCATTCAGGTTTGCATTGAAGTAATGTTGTATGATGATTAGTTGGTTTCATACATATATTTGGTACATATTTTCCCCATTTGCCTGTTGCCACTCGCAAAGCTGGGACGCCATGTTTAATATTTTTAATTGTGTACTATTTTTAGCTAAAATGAGTATGGCTGTGATTGCCGTTTGCAAGTTACAAGTGATTTACTCCGATCGTCCTCTGACTCACGCCAGTGTGTTTATAGAATTTGCTTTGCTCACTCTTGTCGGCCCTACGTTATCGCTGTCAATTGATAAACACGCGGTCCTTACAAATACGACAAAAAACTTATCTGAACGTCGCCGCTTTCAAGATAAAAATGTAATTATCACTTCGACACTCCAGTAGAAGTGGGTAACACATGCCTTCGTGCAATGCAGGTCAATGTCGTTTATCACTCGATTGTACCGTCTTAAAATTTCAGTGAAATACTAACCTTAAACACTAGCAGCGATCCCTGGTTTGCCAGTTATTCTACTGGTAAATTTTTCGGGAAAAGTGGACTCCCATTTCATTCGAAATATAAATGCCACATTTTGTGTGTGACACGATATTTTGTATAGAGATAGTAATAGTATGAGATAAGGGCTAAATAATGTAAATAGGATACTTTTGATTACTTTTGTATATAGCAAAAAGTACAGCAGTAGCAGGAAGTCGGTAGTAAATGAGTGCTATGACCATAATTTCAGACAGGATTTCCGAAAACTTTGACTAATAATAACTTTGGCATTATGAAGTGAACAGAAATTCTGATTGCACATTTACAATTTCTGTCTCGGTCTGTCATTACTGTGTTCCGGGTTGAAGGGCGAAATCACAGGACTGTTGAGACCAACCATCGAGTCTTAAAGTAATGAGCGCCAAAGCAGCGATGCCCAGGACTTTGTTTTGTTACTCAAGGTTCTGTGTATCGCTGCAATGGTCATGGACAGACGTTATTTCTTACCATCAGGAGAGCGTATCATTCGTCGTTTTACAGTTACACAAAAAAATAACACTTCTTGGTAGAATGAATCGCGTTAGTGAAATTAACTGTTCAACAAAACAATTTTGTCAGCGGCATCTAGAAATACGTATCTTACACTTTTCTGACAGAACTAGATCTACGATGCTGAGTACTTATGGTTTATAGCAATGGGTCTTAAGACTCGGGATTAGCACTTCCTTATCAATATCATTATGGTATACTATATACTAGGTATCTAAGTAATTGAATACTTTCGTTAATAATACCGAAGTTCAATAGCTAACATACCCGAATGTGTTTATGTAAAAACTCACCTCACCCCTCCTGCCGTCCTAAGCTGCGATCGATGACTCAGATTACATTTAATGCACCAAAACAACAGCGATAGAATATATATTTTAGCCCTGACAGTATCTCTATTGCGTTTGATAAATTCTCGCTTGAGTTGAAATATATAAATAAGTAAAAATGTACATAGCTACATACACACATAACTTTAACATTACTGGACAGTTGAGACTCATCGAAAGTCTCAAAGTAATGAGCGCCAAATCAGTGATGCCCCGGACTTTGTTTTGCAACTCAAAGTTCTATGTATCGATGCAATGGTCAAGTGTTATCTGTTACCATGAGGAAAGCGTATCGTTCGTCTCATTATTTCTACATAAAAAAAACGTAGATTTGTATTGTAAATGGCGTGTGCAAATATTCCATTGTGTGTAATTGTATGCAGTGTGTTCCGGCAGCCTCACCCGAGAGCCATTTCCATTCCAGGCTAGGTGTCTTTACCATCTTCGACAACACCCGTCACTTAACATCAGTCCTGTCAACCATAAAATAAAAATATGCCTTTGTACATGTATATCTGATAAATACTGCCGTGTGTTTCTGACTTAAACCACGTCACTACGGAATAATATAACCCGCATCTTTGTTTATCGTTCATTTTGCTCTATTTTTTTATGAAGCTGATATAACTGCAAGTTTTGTTTATGACAGTCCCTGTCTAATGCCAGCGGCGTATCAGCGCTCCCCCCTATTTTGAACGTCACTAACAAGGCTGCCAATAAACAGCAGTTTACAGATTATATTGTTATGTACTCGTTGTATTATATTTCTATAGAAGCGAATCTGTGGCATACAGGGATTAATAATTATTTATTCATTTATTTATAATCCGATATCAACTCCACTGTCAGATGTTATCATTGAATGCAATTATAATGATATTGGAGTTATAATAGTTTACAACAATCTTAAAAATTGTGAGTAGGTATATGATGTATAGGTACTGATAGTGTAGAACATGATATTGTTTACTTGACGTACCTACATATCTTGTACTTGTAATAAATAAAAGAAATAATTTTACAAAAATATTTTTTACATCGAGCTCTGGGAACGTCTTTTAGGAGCGGATGACATTGTATTATCTACTTGTCCCGTGGTTAAAGGGAGAGGAGTAAGGTTGCGAAGCTCGTGAGATGACATTGCGCCGGTTGTGTTTCAGAAGCGCTGCTGCAGAGTCGCCCGTTACCGCATATCCCAGATCTCCCAGATGGCGAGGGTCCAACCACCGCAGCCCCCGGAACTCCACAGCCCCTCGACACCGCCAACAGGTACTTGTAACAGAGTTTTCCTATCCTTGACATACCTACTACGACAACAATACATATATACAAGTGTATCGCTTTACCATTAAAACGATATTCTCCAATTTTTACCAATTGCAGTTTACGTTTTTATACGTATCTACTGAAATAAGTTTAAAAAAAATATTTCACACCTATGTTTATTTTCAAGGATTTTGGTAAAAATCGTACCAATTTTATTTTTGAAAATTACGTGTTTTTGGCACATTATATTCGGAGTTTCCGATATAACTAAACGTGAATAATCCGGCATAAGTCAAATAAAAATCGTTCCTATGTACATATGTTTGCAACATACGATTTTTTACTGCTTTTCCAAAATCCGAACACAAAATAAATATTATATTAAAACTACGTGTTTATACACAACAGAAATATACATTTACTGGACTCGTAAATAAACACGTAGTATTAAAATGATATTTATTTTGGTGTTCGGATGAATGACATATTACTCCAGGCAACCCTCGCATGTGATGTAGACCTCAAAGAGCCGAGCTTTTACCGAATTCAAACAAACTACACCAGTAACTCGTTTGAAACATCATTCGATAGAGCTGATATTTCAATAACAAAATATTTTCCGATATAATTGCGCTGGAAGTGCAAACAAGATATTTCTAGTCGGCTCGTTTCCAAGGTAGCCGGAGCGTCACGCAGGAGCCGAATAATTAAGCCCACACTTTATCATCCACGTAATTTTGCTGCCCTCTACCATGTCGTTCAAGTATAGTATAATACTTCACAGATAAACGCTAGGTAGATTAACGTCAGGCGAAATGGCATGCATATTTGTAAAAAGCGATAAAAAGATGAACATTGCCCTCGTATTATTTCACATCTAATGATTATAAATTAGCATTTATTCATGTCAAAGGTCAGTAGGAAATGTGTGTGCCCCAATGCAATCCAGGAAGTACGATCATAGGTTGACACTAGTTGATTGATAACGATAACGCTATACTAGATCAGAACTATACGAACTATCACGTATGTACGTCACCATTTCGACCACGAAACTACTACTAATGCCAGATTTGTTACACCTGCAGCGTAATCGACAGAATTCCAATGGTCCTGTAATAATTATGAGCATAAAATCATTTTACTTTGGCTGAACCTATTCCAGTTAATCGGATGATGTTGTTTTGTTATTGTTAAATATACCTACTCACATATACATATATAATGTATATACGACGAAATGTCACAAACACGAAAACAGAGTGCATTGATATTTTTTATATTGTCAGATAAAGAAACTAATATTTTTTGACATAATTTCATATTGAGTTCTACAGGGTTATAAGCTTGAAGTATATTAACCTGAAAGTATAATTATATTCAACATTACAATGCGTACTATGGGCGCAAATCTGTAATCGCGAATCAAAATCTCTCTCCGAGTTACTCTATATTTTTAAACAAGGTTCAACAAACTTTTACCATGGAACTGCTAGTTTATGTTTCGTGTACTGACACGCCAAGCTTAGTGCCTGTTAACATAGTCTGTATTTTAAATTAGGACACGTAATTAAGGTTTTAGTTGTATTTTTTTCAGATGGACGTCGAAGGAAAACCTGCTTGCGCACCACGACGACGATGACCCGCAGCTGTTCGTGGCGCTATACGACTTCCAGGCGGGAGGCGAAAACCAGCTCAGCCTCAAGAAAGGTCTTGCTTCACGCTCACTCACACCTTCTTTATTAATTTGCGGAACATTACCTTCGATGAAAAACACCATTCAGTCAGTCTTGTGCCTTTTCGTTTCATACAAGAACTGCCTTCACTGTCTGAAAAATACGAGTGCATAATGCGTAAACGACCGAGAAAATATTTGAAAAAGAAATCTATTTACGCCCGCTGACCCAGTTTTCATAATTTGTTCTCTCGTTTGCATTTTGCCTGCACTAGCGTCCCGCTCGGAGTGTATTGTGCATTACCTCTACAAGTCTACCCTAACTAACCGAGCTCCTTGAAATAACGAAGCAGCGCCTTGGAGCGCTGGCTTAATTGTTCCACTCCTATTTCACACCAGCTGTTGTTCGTATACACACAGTAGAACTAAGCGTAACTATAGACTTATGGTTTATAGACGGGCTTCGTATAATATGTATAATAATAACTGTGTAAGCCTATAAGCTGGAGGAAAATGTGGGAAATATCATATTTTCATCCCTTAACGGATATCATTTGACTACATATTTATAGAAAACAAACAGCTGGTTATTATTTTATATTATACAATAATGGATGTCCAAAGATTAAACGTAGTAAAACGATTGCAGAGGATGACAAAAGTTGTGATAACTTTTTACTTCATTTGTTTGTGCTTCAAAATGATTATGTTGTAAACTTTCGTTGTTGAATCGGCCAATCTAACAAAAAAAGGGAACGGAAGGATACACCCCTCCCCTTTCCCCTTGTTCCCTGTGTATTTTAAATATCTACAATTATACGTATGTAGACATAAATAGTAAGTGTTTTCAACAAAAAAAGTATTATGTAAAGTTTTGGTTCCATTGTACATTTGTATAGGCTTTGCTTTGTTTGGAATTTTGTGTGTGTTCCAATATTGACAGCCCTGTTGGTTCATTGGTAGCATGTCTGCTCCAGGAGCCGAAGGGCGTGGGTTCGATTCCCACCCGGGACAAGCATTTTGTGATATAAACAAATGTTTGTTCTGTGTCTGGGTGTTCTGTATTTATTATAAGTATCTATTTACAAAAAAAAAGTATTTAAGTATTCTATCAGTTATCTGACTTCCATAGTACAAGCTTTGCTTAGTTTGGGGTCAGATGGCGCTATGTGTAATGTCTTGCGATATTTATCTTATTTATTTATTTCGACCCGCTGCCAATTTTTGTTCCCGCACTTTTAACTCACACTTATTTTTTGCCTATCTAGTGCTGATTGGTCTAGATAGTCATCTAGTCGATAGTCTTTCAGCGAGAATTTACATACATCACTTCATCGATTCGCAAAGCTTCCTATGCACGTTTGCTAAATCGTGTTCTGACAATTATGACATGTCCTTATTGACTTGTATTTTCCTTGTCCATTAATGTGCATAAATAAAGATTTAATTAGATGTTGGTTTCCAGTCCACACGGACAAAAACGAATAAACGTTTTAATATCCTTCAGCCACGATTCGGTCGCTGAACGTCCTCAAAGTCTAATTAACTCGAAGGGCTTGCGAAAAAACGTCCTGTTAGGAATGATCCAGGGAAGTCACTCAGATGCAGTAGTTAGTGGTTCGCTCGAGTTAATCTGAGCCATGAAAATCACTAGCACACCGCGTTTGTACGCGTAATAATTTTTTTTTAATGTGCCTAAGCTTTATAATTTACCTACCTAGCTTCTCGATTATTATCTAAGTCGATGGACAAAATTAGACTTAAATATAAATAAATGTTAATTAAGACGACTAAGAGTGCTAATATTTTTTTTTTTCTACAGAATAGTAAAACTTTCAGACTTCAAATATACCTACATTGAAATTGTGAAAAACGAAAAAGATTTATTGAAAGGCTAGTTAATTTCCAATCTTAACACGATATTTTAAAATACTCAAAAACACCATTAGATTTGTCTCGCCTTTTTTCCGTTCAAGCGCCAACTGCCTTACATTATGCACCAAGCATGTTTTAGAGTTCTCTACTCCTAGCATAGAATCTATTAAAAATGCGTAGTACTAGTAAAGCCACTGCAATAAATAAATGTTTCGGTTTCAATTTTTTAAACGTTTGGAAAATAAGTATTACTATAATATAAAGTTAAATATTTTTTAGGTATAAAATTAGTAGTGTTTTGTTTATAAAATATCCAATTACGTCCAAGAGTATGGCAAAGTGGAACAATGAGGCGAAAGACGAATTTTCATGTTGCATTCAAAGCTCGACTTAGACCGCACTTAACCCTGACTTACTTTGCGTGACTGACAGTGACTCAAGACTTATTTCCACTTAATTTGTTCGTTGAACATGTCAATATACGAACTCACAATGCGCTATGCCAAAAGGAAAGAAAAAACAAATACATTGTGTTGACAGGTGAACAAGTCCGCATAATGAGCTACAACAAGAGTGGTGAATGGTGCGAGGCACACACCTCCTCCGGCAGTGTGGGCTGGGTGCCGAGCAACTACGTGACGCCGGTGAACTCGCTCGAGAAGCACTCATGGTACCACGGACCCATCGCCCGCAACGCGGCCGAGTACCTGCTCTCCTCCGGTATCAACGGCAGCTTCCTGGTGCGAGAGTCGGAGTCCAGCCCCGGGCAGAGAAGCATCTCCCTGCGGTACGAGGGACGTGTCTACCACTACAGGATTAACGAGGACGCCGATGGCAAGGTACATGTGCTAATCGAGCATCGGTCTTTCAACTTGATGGCCGTATCACATAATACAGGGGCTGTAAACTTGGGGTGTACTCTAAAGTCGAGGATTATTCTGAAACCGCAAAAATAAGCTGCTCCTTACATTTCGTCAAGGGTTAACGGATATTTTTTTACGATTTCAGAGTCGTGTCCTTTGTAAAAGTTATTCTTAATGACGAGTACTATAACCTAATATCTACTTAGTTTCAATTTCAATTGAGTTTCAATCTACAGAGCTTCAAATGAAGGGTGAATATCGTGAGGCAAACCATAGCATAGTGGTAGGGTACTTTCTAGTATTCGGCTGGCTAGCTAGCACCCTCAAGTTGAAAATCTGCCGCCAAGCATCTAACGGTGTGTTCCGGCAGCCTTACTTGAGAGCCAGTTCCATTCCAGGCTAGGTGTGCTTTACCGTCTTCGACCACACCGTCACTTAACATCAGGTGAGCTGTGGTCAAACATCTAGCCGGTCAACAATAAAAAAAAGAATAGGGTACTTAAAGGTAGGCAATGCCCCGGGTGTTGCAGGTGTCCATAGGCGGCGGTGACCACTTACCATTAGGTGGCCTGTCGCATGTTTCACATGAAAAAATTATATTAGTAGAATTTGACTAAAGTTCGGCAACAAACAAACAGTATTAAATTCAATTTCCTCCTTTTGCTCGTTCCAACCTTTCCAACAGCACTTCTTTTACTGTGGAAGCTGTCTTACTTTGGAATGCTAAGTCAATTCATATTTTTAAAAATTTAGTTTATAAACATTATTTATCAGCCTGCTAATCTATATATTTAGTTTATTTTGTATTTCATATGTATACGTTTATTGTATTGTTCTTTTATTTATTTACTTCTTTTGTACATCAACCTTATATTTATTTACTTTTCTTTCCAGCCAAAGGTTGTCTGGAAGAAATCGCTCTAGGCGATAGGACCGCCCTTATACATCGAGTATCTATTGTATTGTTTTGTTATAATATATCTTCTTTTTTTTCTTTTTTTTTTTTGTTTCATATTTATTTTAATTGTGATCTGTGTTTCATTTGTAACTGTTTGGTGTATAATAAAGTTATATTCTATTCTATTAATTGCAGGTGTTCGTAACGTCGGAGTCAAAGTTTGGCACACTCGCCGAGTTGGTCCACCATCACTCGGTCGTTGGCGACGGTCTAATCACACAGCTGCTGTACCCGGCGCCGAAGCGGAATAAGCCAACAGTGTTCCCGCTCGCGCCGCCCGACCACTGGGAGATTGATCGCACCGACATCGTTATGAAACACAAACTCGGCGGCGGACAGTACGGCGACGTTTACGAAGCGGCGTGGAAGCGAGGAAACATTACCGTACGTTTTTTTTTTTTTTGATTAATTTGCCCCATCTGGCAGGCTAAAGCTGTAAAACCATACTGCCTTGTCTTATTTCTGCTGTCTCTTAGCAATAGTTATGGTCAAAGTCCAGTCTTAGTCAAGTACAGTCCGTGTCAGTCAAGTCCAGTCATGCTTTAGTAAAGTAGTGGCGACTTTACTACAAAGCTTCGATGGAGTTTTGGAAGCAACACGAAAAGTCATGTTTCACTGCATTATATCATTTTCCCACACTCGCACTTGTGATCCGGCACTTTATGAATAAAACACCACCATTTTTATACGTAAGCACTCGACAAAACACTTTGCACATAGTGCTTTTAGTTCTTGTTTGTCGAAACAATGGTGCATATTAAGAAAAAATATAATTGCTTATTTATTGGTCTACATTTACTTTATACAGGGTTATAAACTGTAGGTGTAATAAACCGACAGGGGGTTATGATAATCATTCATATGAACGACTTTTAATATGGCCACAACTCTAAATAGCGAAAAAAAACAGCCGATCCATACTTTTCGTGAAGGGAACTACTCCTGTTGTTTTTCACGGGTTCTGCGTTGTACCTGTGGATAAAGTTCTTCATTATGACGAGTACAATGTTCCCCTTTCGGCTCAATATATCCCAAGCTTATAATCCTGAAAATTATGTACAATTGATTTTTCGTCGTCGATGCCATCTTCAATAGAAATGAGGAAACACGCAAAATAATTTTGTTTTTTTTTACTTCATGACGATTTTGACCTTATGTTAAACAGATTGCTAACTTTAAACTTGCTGCTCTCAATATTTAACCAAATCTAATTGTAAAGCAACTTGCACTAATCTGTTATGACCTGGTGTGAAGTAACTTGAACACCCCTACATTTCTCCGTCAGGTCGCTGTGAAGACCCTGAAAGACGACACGATGGCGCTAAAAGACTTCCTGGAAGAGGCGGCGATAATGAAGGAGATGCGTCACTCGAACTTGGTGCAACTTCTAGGCGTGTGCACGCGCGAACCTCCGTTTTATATCATCACGGAATTCATGTCTCGTGGAAATCTACTCGAGTATTTGCGCGCCGGGTCGCGGGATGCCACGCCTGGCGCTGTGGTACTCATGTACATGGCCACCCAGATCGCTTCCGGCATGAGTTATCTCGAGAGCCGCTCATTTATACACAGGTACATTAACAATTTCTGTATTTAGGGGGTAAGATCACTTTTTAACCGACTGCCAAGTAAGGTGTATGTGTATACATACAAGATATTTAAAAATTTCTTTATTACTTTTTTTTATTTGTAGCGATGATAGCTCAGTGGTTACCGCGGTAGGTTCGCATGCCGAAGGGCGTGGGTTCAAACCCCAACAATGAGCTTGAGCTGCCGGTGAAGGAAAACATCGTGAGGAAACCATAGCATGGTGGTAGGGTACTTTCTAGTACTCGGCTGGCTAGTACCCTCAAGTTGAAAATCTGCCGCCAAGCATCTAACGGCCTCACTTGAGAGCCAGTTCCATTCCAGGCTAGGTGTGCTTTACCATCTTCGACCACACCTTCACTTAACATCAGGTGAGCTGTGGTCAAACAACTAGCCTGTCAAACATAAAAAAAAAAAAAATACTTAGTATCTTCGAATCAGCTGGATGGATTTTGACAGTTAAGGTGGTTCGATTTCCATACAAATATTTTTTCCCATTTATAGACAAAAATTATGCCCCATTTGTACATAAATGGCAAAAAATTATTTGTATGGAAATCGAACCACCATAAATCTTAATAGCAACAGGTCGTCTAAGTAGGGACCGCATATTTTGCCAGCAAGCTTTTTTGACCACAGCTCGCATGATGTTAAGTGACGGTGTGGCTGAAAATGGTAAACACATTCAGCCTGAAATGTAATCATTAAACAAAGAAAAACAAATTTATGTTCTGATCAATCAAAAATTGTATGGAAGATATTGATAATGCCGCCGTTATACTACCGCAAATTAATCGTAGATACTGTTGTGTTTTTTTAAAGATATTTATGTTATAATATGTCAATCGTCGGTGTACAATAAAGTTTTTTTTTTTAAGTACATAATTATTATTACTAGTATTCATATAATGTAAATAACTTCGTCACCTATGATCGCTAACATCTAGTTTTTGTTTTTTTGTGTTGATGACCGTTATGATTGTTGTGATGTATAATGTAAATATTATATACTAGCGGATGCCTCGCGGTTTCACACACGTAGTTCCCGCTCCCGTGGGAATACAGGAATAAAAGTAGCCTATGTCACCCGGGGATGGTGTAGCTTCCCAACGGTAAAAGAATTTTTGAAATCGATTTAGTAGTTTCTGAGCCAATTCATTACAGACAAACAATCAATCAAGTCTTTCCTCTTGATAATAGTATACATGAAAAAGAAAATGAAAACACCTATTAGTAAGAGGTCGTATGACAAAAGGAAAACTAAAGTGGTTTACATATTTCTTACGAAAATTACAAAATGCAAATTGCATTTTTAGCTCCAACACTATGATGGAATTATTATCAGCGGTTCAAATATTAAACTGAACTGGAAAAGTTCCTGTTTTACTTTTACAGCTATCGCTAATTGAATTTGTTGTAGAATATCTGGAAAGTTTTTTGCAATTTACCCGCTTGGCAGGCTCAAAGTTGTCGGCTGGGAAGTTTTAACAAGTTTCAATTAGACTCTTTCCGTTAAACTAATTAAGATCGTTTATCTTAAAGCGGTGTCGTATTTTATAAGTTTAAACGGGAAAGGTATTTAACATATAACGTTGTAAAAAAATCCGTGTTTGGTTTGCTGGCCATGTTTTTAAGTTAACTCGTTTTTGACATACGCGTTACTGTCCAATCATGAAAACTGAGTAAATTGCAAAATATAGCGTCTAGTTACCAAAATGTGTATTCAATAAATCAAAGGCACTAATTAGTAATGTTGCTTAAAGTTAATCTATGTTTAAAATGCTCAACTTTTCGTTGGCTTGAAATATCATATGTGGAAACGAGACAGCCTACTTTGAGCACAGATTAAATTTCACTAAAGTTTATAAATAAGGCCGTAAATCACTTATTAAATTATCATCACCGTCATAGAAACTTTACTTTGCTAACGATGTACAGAATTATATAAGCATTGTTTGAATTAATTAATTTTGTTTTATTTAAAATACTACAGACGCTTGTAAGGTGTAGCGTATCAGCCAGTAGGTGGATAAAATGAATCCCGTCAATACATTCACGCCGAGACCCTGAGACAAACGACCCAATTTACGAAGTCACGCGTTCCTTCGTAAGTTGATCAGCTTACAGGGCCACGGGTAGTTACGACAAGAATATACAGCGTGTGCTATGAAACGATCCTTTTGACACCTGTTGATCTCAATCTGAATAGGGCTAGATTTAGGCTGCCCTATATAAGAGAATCAAAACTCAACGTGCATAATATAAACATTTCAGAGACCTGGCGGCCCGCAACTGTCTAGTGGGGGAGAACCATCTGGTGAAAGTGGCAGACTTTGGACTCGCGCGGCTTATGCGTGACGATACTTATACCGCGCATGCCGGCGCCAAGTTTCCCATCAAGTGGACGGCACCAGAGGGCCTCGCGTATAACACCTTCAGCACCAAGTCGGACGTCTGGGCCTTCGGAATACTACTCTGGGAGATCGCTACCTACGGAATGTCGCCTTACCCAGGCGTCGACTTGGCCGATGTTTATCACATGCTCGAGAAGGTATTTTTTTGTAAATATATCCACTTACCTACTTCTTACTTTTTTGTTGACTTGCCCGATGTATATCACATGTTCAAGAAGGTATTTTTCGAAAATGTAACAACCACTTGTTACTTTTTTCTGTGGTGGCTTTGAACAAAACATATAGTAGGTACAGACTGTATTATAACGAAATATTGACTTAATAAAAAGGTCACTTTTTTTAACCGACTGCCAAGTAAGGGGTATGTTTCTTGCGCGTATCTTGTATGTATGTATATTTAAAAATTTATTTATTACTTCGTATCTTCCAATCAGCTGGATGGATTTTGACAGTTAAGGTATCGTTATATTCGTCTTAAAAATCTAAGTGAATAATAACGGATTTTTGCATGAAATAGTAATACGTAAAAAACTAAACGTATCGAGTAGGGTATCAAAGTAAAGGAAATTGAAAGGTGGGTTACAAAAATGTGTATAACTTATATATATACATATACATGTAGGTATGTTTAAATTTAATGAGGAATAGTAAATTGGTTTAAAAAGATTTTTTCTTTTTATTTATTAGACTTTTCAGGTTGTTTAACGATTAATTGTTACGATAACGATAAGGAATAACGAAAGTCGACATTTAGATTTCGAAAAAATGTCCTGTAAACCAAAGGTAACCGCTGATGGGCGTGAACCTTTTCATATTGTGAGAAGGGATAAAATCATAGTCTACTGAAGCGTAGCTACTTGTAAAAGCAAAGGTAGCTATTTATTATTTATTTATTTAAATCGCGCTCTTTGATTTCTCTCTCATGTCAGGACTAAACATTTTTTTTTGCGTAATATTTCTAGACTTTGCTTCCGTGAATATCAGCCATAAAATCAAAAAAGTATTGTGATCGTGAAAGTTTATCTGTTTATATATTATAGGTACATGGAACACAAATAAAAAGAGAACATTAAACAAAATATTTTTTTAATAATTTATTTGAATAGTATAAAAAAGACTTAAGTCGGCGGGCACCATGGCCGCAAGTCCAACAATAATGTTAGTCAGCAACAATTTTAAACAACAAGTATCAACATTCTTGCATTTCCTAGTACGAAAACAAGCACAAAGCGAGTTTATAAAATATATCGTTACGAAACTCCCTTAGTGCCGTCTCGCGCCTTATATTCCCACACACTTTACATTCGCAACTTTTGCCACCACATTTATAATATAACTAAACTCTCAACCCTCACAACGGTCAACCATATTACGTGATAGTTCTGTAGATAATTGTCGTTTGTGACTAAACTCTTTATTACACTGATCCGATAGATTGACGAGTCTCGGGTCAGATCAGAACAAAACAAAGCTCAAGATTATGCTACAAAACGTAACAAACGCAGACTCACTTCAATAAACAACTTGTGCACCTTTCAGTATAATAACTATTTACCTAATAACTATTATAATTAAGTTGTTGAATTAGAAGTGATGAGTAGTATCAGTGGTGCTTTCGGTACTACTCAACACTTCGAAACATCGTCCTAGCTTGATGTTTTAGGTTTCAGCATAATACAAATTAGTATTTCAATAACTGTACATGCCCCATTAGCAGTTCAACCCGGTTCATGTTTACAAACATCATCTCGTGTTGCGGTCGTGTTTTTGAAATGCATTGAAACAATCGCCCAATTAATAAATCTTGAGCATTGAACCTTTTCAACTTGTAATTAATTAAGATGTTACGTTTATTTTTCTATCTCGAGTAGTGAAATTTATCTTCACTATAATCTCGTTCGGGTGTAAACACGGCTATTTTACTAATTTGAATGCTGAACAATCTCTCCATATCAAAATTTTTAACTGTGTACCGATAGAAATTGTGAATAAAGATCCGTGCTCGAAACGAAAGCAATGACAATGGGTTTACAGGGAATCATAAAATGTAACTACCAACATCCCATGTTGACGATTGGATCGATTGCAACACGTGATTTGAATTTTGTAGCGGATGGCACTGTCTCTGTTTTTGATATGCGAACGTCTGAATGCTCATTGTAAAAAAAGTGCGCACGCGCTCATTCTATCGACAGTTAAGAAAGACTGTGATCCTCGATTTAAAAATTTTGTGGTAGCAGTTAGCAATGGGTCGCATCGGTACAGAGATGTTTCTTGCATAGCGTACATTGCGGCCGACTCACGGCTATACGGGAAAATATTTCTGACGCTGATAGTTCCTTGCTCAGTTTGGAGCACATTGAGTAAGATACTGTCTTCTTCGAGAAGTCCTTGGCCGGAACACAGGTTCGCGCGCGTACCGGCCCGATCTCCTGACCCGTTTCCACTGCAAACGAAAATAAACAAATGTACATTTAATTTTAACGATGTAAAGTTTCGTCTTCTGCTAACGTGACTAATCACGAAAAATTTATAAGCAATTCGTTATGAAAAATGTATAACATAAATCAATTCTGAAAATGTTTTGCTTATAATTTGTATAAAAGACAAAGGAATGACTCACCTAACTTGGCAGATTCGGAAGTAATTACGATGCAAAGAAACGCCATACCGGGGATGTAGCAATCGATATTTGGAACCTACGGACAAAAAAATATTAGAAAAAATAACATGATGACGATTGATGCTACGTATTGGAATTTATGTCACATCAAAACTGCTTAGTAAATCTTATAATACTAGAATCGTATGATAGTTTTTTATACGGGATAATGCTTGTTGAATTATTTTGAATCTGAAAATGGCTGGTTGCAGCTTCAATAGGAGAAACCATTCATTGTTGAACTTACAGTGATATTCGCGTAATCTGGATGGTCAGGGTCCCAACACCCTGGGTGATCAAAAGAGAGACAATTGTAGCATTGAATACCCTTAGTGGTAGGCGATACAAATTTCTTAGGCTTCACCTTCTTGTGCTTACCTGTAAACAAAATACAAAACTTACAAGCAACAAAACTATACTAAACTAATAAAGTAAAACTTTTTGATTACTATTTGCGAGATTTTAGACGGCTGTCGTAGGTAAATATTGATCACGAGCATGTTTTTAATGCACAACATAAAACTATTTAACGATCACCAAAATAGAAATGACGTGATCCTCTAAATCACTAACTGAAAACTATCAATAGAACTAATGGCATGCTTTAAGAAAGTTACATGTTGTTGTTACTACACACGTATTCATATTATTCAACAAAAGCTCAACTGAAAACACTACATACGAAATGAATTACAAAACCAAAAAAATATATATAAATTTTGCGCACTTTCAATTATTTTTTTCTACAAACTGTTATTGTAGAAGTGAATTGTCGTATTTTATTTATCGTTACGTATTTTCACACCTGTTAATTTATTACCAAATTTATTTAGTTAAAAGTTTTATGTTTATATAGACTTATTTCTGTATTTAGTGATTATTGTACGCCGAAAAGGGCGCAGCATGTTGAGGCATTTTAAAATAAATAAGATGCTATGCAACACGGGCTGACAATAAAATATTTTTAAATTGGAATTAATTGCTAATTGAAACGCGATGACATTTTAAAACGATATCACATTGTTAACAAAAAAATATCAAGTGCATGTTATCGAGAGTACTCACCAAGCACCGCAGTGGACAGTAGTAGAAAATACACGATGGCTTCCTTGTAGTACAGCATGTCGAGGGTCTATAGACAGCGGTGTCGTCAGTACGAGCTCTGATTTGCGACTGCCAAACCAACGCTGCTCGCGCCGGTTTATACCGAACGGAAACAATACGCGCATGCGTCGCGTGCTGATAACAGGGTGATTTCTCTCATAACGCTTACAGCATCACCACCGATTGAGCTTATGTACAATTGATATTCGGTAATCGCTTATGGAAACTAAGATAAGGTTTGTTTACTTACGTACTTGAATTTATGATTTCGAGTTACTATTTTATGTTGACTTACGGGCAACCATCACCTCGGCAATGCTGTCTACAATAGTCCATGCGCGTCTCAAAGGCCCTATATTATAATCTAATCCAAAGAGTTAATTTTCTTTAGTTCATTGGTAGAATGTCTGCCTCAAGTGCTGAAGGGTGTGGGTTCTATTCCCACCCAGGACAAACTTTGTGGTATAAACGAATGTTTTTTTCTGTGTCTGGATGTCATGTATAAGTATGTGTTTACAAAAAAAAAGTATTTAAGTATTCTATCAGATATCTGAGTTAAAAAAAAATTGGCTTAAGGAGCCGCTAATAAACGTCGATTCTAAAATGTCCTCGCACAAAGCTTACGGGAACATATTTTTATGATTTTTTAAAACACTCGTTGTTGAACTTGAAGCTGTCTTGTGCATTTCACAATGATAAAATATAATACATTGTGTTCCATATTCTGATATTCTGCTATCCTGAGCCAACAGGTTTATCTATTCCATAATTTTATTATTTAATAGTGCATGGTTTTGTAACAGTTGTAGAATACAAATACAAATATTTCATTGATATAATAACACCAATGTTACAAGTCAAACCGTCTCTATTTTAATCATATAAGTAATGGACTTTACATCATTATCATTTGCCAAGCATTACAGTCACATATATACTGAGCTTCGATAACAATGTAATTATTCACCTACAAAACATTAACAATTGAATTTAGCCTGGAATGCCATAAGTTCCGTTTATTCCCAAAATAACTATGAGCACCTTGCGCGAGTATAAACTGGTAGTTATGTCCTTGGCTGCCAATGTTTACATTGGCACTACCACGAATGTCTCTTACTGTTTCTGTCCATGTATCTGTTTGTTATCCTAGACTCCGAAAGAGCTATGTGTGGGTCCCGATTAAAATGTTCCTTTATTTATTTAAAAAAAAAACTAAATGCTTTAAAAAAAGTTCAGTTGTAAAGATATAGCAATAACGACAACTAAACTTTTAGAGACTTTTTGAATGTTAATGTCTAATTAGTTATAAACAATGGAATTTGCTGCCCGAGTGGGTGTTCCCCGATAGATACAATCTGGGTGCCTTCAAGTCCCGAGTGGATCGATTTCTTCTAGGCGAGCGTGCTCCACCGTAGGCCGCATCTTCGCTTTACATCAGGCGAGTTGGAGGTCAAACGCAACAAGTAATTAAAAAAAATAAAAAAATACTTAGAAGTTGTCATCTAATTTAAAGCAAATAGGTTAAACAAACTTGTCAACTGTATGCATGATTTTTTAGTTTGTTTGTATTTAATTGTTAGTCAACATTTTGTGTACCGCATGAAGAGGTCGGCTCCGGGAAACGCAATTTCTTGTGCTAACTCCGATGGATTTTATGTTATAATTTAAAATTATTATGTAATAAATAAATTGAATAGAATAATATCTTATTATTAAAATATGTATACTCAATATCAGTTCGGAAATTAACAATTAATAAAAAAGATTAAATTGAAATTGTAAGTTTGTATTTGTTTCAAACTAGGTATTTGATTGGTTTGTAATTAAGTAAAACTACATGTCATAATTTGAAATGATAATCTTTATTTGTGTTACTTACAAATAATTTATTAACATATGTACAATTTCACCAATGCAGTAGGTTGCTCTACTAATGGTAAAAGTTTCAAAAACGCTGGTTTTTAAAACTAACAAGAATAACCGCAAGGCGTTTCTTACATGCATGTATATGATTTACTGCATTCTTTGTTTCTTTTGATAATTCCTTTGAGTGAAGCATCACTACTAGTCAGAGTTAAATAAACATACATAATATAACGGCGTTCGGTTACAGTTTTCCCGTCGCCGTACATACAATACAACAAAATAACGTATTCAACAAACTTGTTTTGAATTTAAAGCTTGAAATCTCACACGGTTTCCCGTTGTTTGTTAAAGTGTGAATCCTATGAGCGGAATTTACAAAGTCATCCAATTGTAACGTATAACTGAGCGCCCGCGCCGTCCACATTTTTCGAAAGGAATATTTGTATCGCAGTAAAACAAAACTTTTCGAAACTACATATAATTTGGCCTGCTTACTTTTTAGTGGCTAGTCTTATCGTCAAAATTAAGAGGCTGTTAGGAAGCCCTTAAAATATTCTGACGATGATGAATTTTATGATAGTGAACATGCTGTATGTATATGGTTGTTTGCTATTGATTATGTTTACTCGTTATTTGTTTAACACGAATACGTAAACATACGAGAGTACACTCATTTATAAAAAATGTATATACAAACACGAGAGTACGGCTTTGAATGGATTCTATCAACACTCATTCATAACGTTTTTTTTTTTTAATAATTCGTAAGTTATAACGTCTGATCGGTTTATAATCTTACTAAATATTTTATACTACATCAAATGGTGAGCTATCATTTTGATGACTTACAGGAAATATGTATACAATGCAATATGGCATATATAGTAATTATTATCTTTTAAAATTAAAATCAGTTAGCGTCGGAACATCGCCAATATTAGTAGTGATAAAATACGACAGAACCAAGCTTGATATATCGAAAACGATCACCTCGAACGCATTAAAATAAAATCACCATTTAAATTAGTTCACAAATGTGGAAATAGCTGTTAGTATACATGAAAAAGTTTCTGTTTAAGAAAAAAACTTAGCTCTTTTATTATGTCAGTTAAAAATAAACGTCATCATAGCAAATTTAGACTTCTTATAAAAGCGGTTATAGAAGATTCCTTTATGACGGTTCTCTTGGAAGTTTGGAGCACGATGAAAAATAATACTAGTTATTGGATCAGTAATTCACACTACAAGTCAGGTGCGTTCTTATTACGTTTTATCTGGGCTACTGATAATAATATACGTGTTTCAACGGTAAATATGACCTCATGATTAACATAGATAAATAATATGACCTTACAAAAGAGTTATATATAAATGATCTCAAGGTAACAGGTTCGGAGGAACCTGTTGCTCATGAATAAGTTTCCCGAGGATGAATGATGTGTGCGGTGTTCCCATACATCGTCATCAGGCCGGTGGAGCAGTAGTTCCTCGAGGAGTCCAGTTGGAATTAGCGCTGTCGAGGTAGCGGTCGAATGCGCAAGCGTGCCCGATACCCCACTAAAAGTGCTGAGTAGCAAAAACGAAATCGAATATTCAAAACTTTGTCTTCGTTCTCAAAGTTCAAGGTACCACTGCAATCGCCACGGGCAGGCGATATCCCTTACCAGCAGAATAGTCATTAGTGTCATAATTCAAAAAAAATCCTCGTGATACAATATTTTGCTTAGTTTAGTGGTAGATGGCGCTGTGTGAAAAATATCCTCCAATATTTATAATCAGTGTTATATCGATTTAGGGTTACCGCATGGAGTGCCCACCGGGATGCCCGGTTGCAGTGTACGAGTTAATGCGAGGCTGTTGGCAGTGGAACGCTGCCGACCGGCCCACCTTCCGCGAGATCCACCACGCGCTCGATCATATGTTCCAGGACAACTCCATCACTGAAGGTACGTTGGAACTGTGGTGTAACTGGCCATGTGCCACGACTTAACTTATAGTTTGTACATATTAGGTAGGGTGTATGTTGAGAGGAACGCCGCGCCGCGCCGTTTGTGTTTTGTTTTCGGTTTTCAGTTTGGTGGTAGTCATGTAAGAAAGTACATATTAAATACATTGTGTTATGGGTTTTTTTTCCTTCTAATGATGTATCTGTTTGTTGTTAGATACCTCATTGTTATTACAATCTAGCCTAGTTGAGACTAATAAATAATTTGAATATAAGTTAAATTGTAAGTAGAGTATAAACGAAGAATGCGTCCATCGACACTTTTCTTACTGTCTCTATTAAGGGGAAGACACTTTGTTCATGTGTTCTATAGTGTTCTAGCAAAGGGTGATACTCAACTGTATATATAGGAGCGTAAAAGTTGGCAATGGCATTAGATTGATTCACCCCGCTCGGCTCGTACGCTTTATACGGCGTGCATTTGTTGCAATTAAACAATTACAACTAAAAACAAAACTAAAACGACGTAATCTATGTAGTAATTAGACAAGTAGCATGTTTTATGATGGTAGTTTATTGAGTACACATAATATCATTATTAATTTATATCGACGAGTTGCAACCTTACATTCCTGCAGATAAGCCGGTTTTAAATCAGAGGTAAATGAATACTCGTGCCACACGATAAGTTTCAATTTCGCGAGCCAGTAGGTGCATTTTTATATCCAGAGTCACTGGTTTTATAGTATCACAGACTAATAATACTACTACTGTACAGATTTTATCGGGACCAGTGTACAGAAGGATCTGTACACTGGTCCCGATAAAATCCACTTTTTACTTTTAAAGCTTTGCTTAGTTTGTCCGTGGTGGCGCTTAAGTGAAAAATTGCCAACGATGTTTATTTTTTTTAAATATTTTAGTATTTCGGTGTGCAATAAAGTTATATCTATTCTGTTTTCTTTTTACCTCATGAAAAAGAGATACATATTAGCTAAGTCACGTATACACACGTAAGATAATAAAATTTGTCGCTGACCCGTTTTAGGCCTTTACTGTGCTCAGATTACTTTATCCTAGAAGAGAGAATTAACAATATTCTATTATGTTGATCCGGCCCATATTAGAAACTTTCTTTACTCTATTTTGCTAGAAAATCAAGAGTATATACTTTTTTACTCGGTAAAGCCTGTATCATGAGAAGCTTATTCAAATATATTACAATACGTGATATTCGTATCTTCTAGAATAAATTAAAAAGTAATTTTTGGTGCGGCGATCTAATGGTGCTAAAATGCGCCATCTTCATTAACAGTTTATCTTTAAAAAACTGTTCATTTTGACAATAAGTAAATTTGAATGTTACAAGCAAGTAACTGTCACAAAAAATCAGGTATTTTTTGTGACAGTTACTTGCTATATTATAATGAATTAATAATCTGTTGTAAGAAAGTAATAACATTTTGGCAGGTAATTTTTGGCACTGTATTTCCTTCTCATCTTCTATATGAACTTGTCAATAGAAGTGGAGAAGCAACTGCAAGAGGGAGGCGGGTCTGGGTCGGGCACGCCACAGCTGAGCGTCAAGAAGGCGAGCGCTGCAGGCATGGCTGGGGGCGCCGCGCCACCCCAAGAGAGGGGCGTACAGATGCGACGCCCCACCAATCGACGCGGAAAGCAAGCGCCCACGCCACCCAAGCGTACCAGGTGACATATTATTACTAGTTGGTTCGTGTGAGTTTGACTTCGACTTCAGACATTTTGTCTATTTACAGACCAGGGTTTCTTATAAATATCTAAGGCGCCATCTTGTTAGATCTTGAAAGATGAATGTGAAAGATGAACATGTGTTGTTTATCTGACGAGTTGTGATTGTTTCAGCTTACTATCGTCTTGCAGTTCGTTTCGCGAGTCGCAGTACGCGGCAGAAGAGCACTCACACCACGACGACCTACCCTCGCTCAATGGTACGCGCGCACACACACCCACGTACACACACACACACCAAACTCAGAATTTACTTTAAAAATCGAAAAGAAGTTAAAAAATCTGGGTGGAGTTTCATCTTGCGATAAAATACTATAGTATACTTACGTGAAACACAGTTTCAAGTCTAGTTATACATAAATCCTTTTTGTATGATTTATAGATTCTATCAAAACATATTAAGAATGAACACAGGGTTTTAAGTTTAGTGTGTACTAAACCGGAAAGGAGGGCATTGTTCATTATTATGAACATTATTATGCACAAATCTGAAACCGTGCCAAAAAAATCGACTACTCTATAGAAAAAGTATGTTAGACTCTATAGAAGAAGTATCCTAAACCTAATGTCTGGAGCAGCTAATTTTATTATTTTTTAATAAAAAGCTAATTAATTTTTTTGCGATTCAAGAGTAATGCCTGTAGTGAAAGTTGCTCGTAATAGCTGGGAGAATGCAGCCACTCTCCTCTTGTAGCTTATAGTATCCAAAGCTTATATACCTGGAGATTGTATACTATTTTGTAAACAGGTCGTGTAAGTATACACAAACCCAAGGACATGTTTTGTGTATAGACATCTTCTCTTCATCTTAAAAGTTTGCGTTTCACGCAAAGTTAAGTTTATTTATGACCTATATATATCTTATGTAATTGTTCCACGTAATCCAATCTATGTAGAATGAATTTTCTTATATTTCATACTTTCGCAATTATAATAAGATTTGTTTGGAAGGTTGGATCTAACTTTTCATTGTTGTGTTGGCTGTCGCTTTCAGTATCCGTTAGCCGCTACGTTGCTACTCTTCGTGTATTTTTTTAAATGTACGATATGTTGCTTGTAAACACATCCCATACTTTGATACTCGTAATGGCTGATAGCATCATTATGTGTATTTATTTCCGACGCTTGTATTGTATACCTTATTTCTAATCTGTTAAACTCTATTATTATTTTAATATATATAGTTTTGTTTGTAAGAGTTTTGTGCGCTACGTTTCGAGCTACCTATCCTTTGAAAATCGCTGGCGCATTTTCCGTACGCAGCGGATTGACGAGATATTGGCCAATGGTTTGAAATAAAACGACTTTTTCGACGTGCGCTTATTGTAACCTCATCTGCTGATATTAAACGACGATGCTTTCTCCTATGGGGCACGTAAGCCTGAAACAAATCGACTCACGATTTGATGAAAACAACAGCGCATAGTTGTGAAATTACTATTGGTCAATATCTCTACCCTAATCTCTATTCTATTAGAAATATAGCAGCTTTGGAAATCGGTGCCGTGAGACACCTATATGTCGGCCCCTAAAACACCGATGTATTTCGAAGAATAATAAATGATACTGTCATATGATAAAGATGCTATATTTTTATTTGAAAGCGCGTTTAGCAAAACGCTCAGCATAACGAAGCGCCCACTGTCTCAGCGTCAGTTTAAATAGCGTTTTCTGTCTGTTTGTCTGCTCGCTCAGGTGTGTAGCAATAGGGTCGGGCATTTCGTAAGTACCTATACGTCACGATACGCATAGCCAACTCATTCATTCATAATCATAAGTATTTTTATAACATTTTTCATAAAATTAGTTTTTATGTATGTATTATAGTTTAAATAAAAAAATACTAAGACTTTGTATTTATACTAATTTAACAAAAAATAGTTAGACTATCTAAAATATATGACAATAATATGCTCTTGTAAATTATTTTATCAGTTTCGGCTATAGATAACCACTATTTTTTGGCACGGGATTATTTTTTATTTCATGTGACCGTGACTTGTTTTATGTGTGTTAAGTTCTTCATCCCCGCTTAACCCTTCGTATCTTGTGTTAAAACAGTCTTTAAAGAGGAAAAATCTTAAGTGTTTCAAATATAAACCGCATCCCACTTTGTATTTGCGTATTAGTGCGTGTTTTCCAAGTTAGCACCAAAATCTTTCCATAGAGTAAACTAGATATTTGTTCAGTTTGCCAAAAGTGAATTTACCGATTTCTGGTTTTGTACATTGTTACATTAACTATAAAACATTATCTGCTGCGTGGAACGAAAATGTTTTAAACGTTTTATGAAAAGTGGTATCGCAGCTTTTCAATGGTTCGAAAAATCGCAAAAGCGAATTCAGACGTACGATTCATAAATACAGCCCCAAACTGACAAAGTTATTCCGTTAATTATAATTATATTTTTAGTGTAATGCGATGGAACAGTTCATCGCCGCGTCCAGAGCATGCTTATCAACGTTTAGTTAATTAGTTTTTTTTTTAATAGCGTAGGACGAGTATGTGTAGTGTACAATTTGTTAAAAAAAAATGTATCACCTAAAAAAAATTACTATATAATCATTATCTAGAAAGAGTATATCTATTGTGTATCGTTAACGATTCATTATAATATATCCCATAAGATAAATACAATATTTATTGTGTGTGTATTGTATTTAAAAATATATTGTTTATGCTAACTGTACTGTATGTACTTGTAATTAAACTTGTCTAACCTAATGTAGTATTATCTAAACATGTATATACATTATACACATATATTATATAGTTTTATTTAATGCAGCAATTGTCGGATACTAGAGACAATGTTTCCTGAAACTGAAGTGCTCTGCTGGCAAAGACATTGCTCGGGTAGATTTCATAAACGTAACTATTGCGCATCACGAAAACTGAAAATTATTTGTTGAAAAAATTTAGTTAGATTATACAGGGTTGTGAGCATGGCGTGTACTAAACCGTAGGCGGGTTATTGCAGTCATCATTATTAACAACTTTTACCAACTTTGGGACAACTCCAAACTAATAAAAACGTCAGCAAATTAACTATATTAGCTCCGGTCCATTATGGAGCGGTTGATTTTTTTGCGATTTTGTCCCCATAGTAAACTACTCGTAATGATGAGTACAATGCCCCCTGTAGCTTACAGCCCGGTATAGTTCAATGATCTGATATAATGAAGCAAACTGGACAATCAGTGAGGCAAAGTTAAAGGGGCATCAGTCATGTCGTGCATGTCTCACAACCTTCGATGTTTATTAGCCATCAGTGTGGTCACTCGCCCAATGAATTCTATGTTTAACTAATAATGAAATTGTCAACTAATTGTTTGTAGTCTTCGACTGAATATCGAAGTTTGTACTCGTAGAAGTGATTGCGCCCGGATCAGGCATAAATTGAAACTGCTCTTTGCATACATTTTTCTATCGTTACGTACTACGTATTTCTCACAAACACTGGTCGTAAAACATAAATTCGTAGATATATTTTTTATGTTTAATTCGCCGTAATTTCTCTAATATTGATGCGTATTTTTGTAGATGTGTTCGTTATTATGTAAATATATATGTATGTATATGTATCACTCGTAACTCATGTTGCTTTTTTATGTTTTGTTACGTTTGTGTGTGGTAGGTATAGGTGTGTGCACTTGTGCAGTATTTAGACAATTTCCAATTGATACGGTGTGATTTAAATTTGGCACAAGAAAGATACGTGTATGATGTGGGTGTGATTATGGCAGGCGCGGGTGGTGGCGGAGGGGGAGGGGGCGCGCGCGAGGTCTCCTCCGAGGGTTCGCTGGCCGAGGCGACGCCCGACACGGACGAGTCCGGCGGCGCCGACAGCCGCCACCGCGCAAAGCGTCGTCACCACCACCATCACGAACACCACAAGGTAATTACGAGTACCTATATCCCACTACTACACTCGTATTCTTGCAAAATATTAAACCCTTCTCATCACGGGTAGGTACTAAAAATGTTATCGTTGTTGTATCTGCAGCAAGGAGTGCAAGTGGCAGCGCTCGAGGTGCAGAACGTGAAGCGCGCCATCAATCGATACGGCACTCTGCCGAAAGGCGCGCGCATCGGCGCCTACTTGGAGTCGCTGCGCGCGAGCGGCGGCGCGGGCGCGGGCGCGGCGTCGGCCGGCGCGGCGGCTGGAGGCGCGGGCAGCGTGCGCGAGCCGCTCGGTGAAGAGGCGCGCTCGCTGTCGCCGCGCACGGGGCGCGCGCAGCCGCACATGATCCGCTCCAACTCGTCGGGCGGCGTGACAGGCGCGCCGTCGTCGCCCCGAGCCGCACGCGCACCGCCTGCGCTGCGCTCGTTCGCCGGCTCACCCGCCAAGCCGCGCCCGCGGCTCGCCGACCTCGAGTTCCCGCCGCCGCCGCCCGACCTGCCACCCCCAGAGGAAGCTCCCGCACCGCCGCCGCCGCCGCCCGAGGGACACCATGCCGCACCGCCGCCTCCGCCCGACCACGCCAAGCAGGCCATGAAGGAGATGCTCGAATTGAAACTGGTCGCAGAGATTAAAGAGCGTGCCGACAAGAAGCACCGACTGAAGGAATCGCCACCGGCTGCGGAGCCGAGCTTCGCGCCTGAACACGTCGACCCGGCCGCGCGACTCGTGTCCGAGCTGTCCGAGAGCCTGCGCCTCGCAGAGCTTGCGGCCCGGCGCGCCGCGCACGCGGCCCCGCCCACCTCCAGCGCTCCACCGCCGCCCGATGACATCAAGGAGACCGTGTCACCGATCGACCTGAAAGCGAGTCTGCGGAAGACTTCCTTTTCCAGCAACGCGGAACGCCGCGGCGAGAGCGACTTGCGCGGCCCTAACTTTAAATCTCAACTCAAGAAGGTTGAAACGAAAAAGCCCGCCGCGGCCGCTAGGGAGGAGGACGGCGGACGCTCCATAATAGATTTCAAGGCGCGCCTGCGGAAGGTGGAGAGCGGCTCGCCGGCGACAAACGGTAGCGCACGGCGCTCGCCCGAGGAGCGGCGCGATTTAGAGGCGGCGGCGGAGCCCGAACCGGAGGAGGACAAGCGGCGCTCGACGGGCAGCATCACCAGTCTGAAGAAGCTGTGGGAGAGCAAGGAGAGTGAGGACCGCGTGCCACCGGAAGGCTCGCCTGAGGAGAGGGTGCGGCGCGCGCCCTCCGCGGCCGCCCCCGCGCCCGCGCCGCCGCGCGCTGCGCCGCGCAAGGGCGGCATCTACGCCGCGCCGCTGCCCGCGGACGACGACTCCGACGGAGACCTGCTCGCCGCACTCCGAGTATCCCTCGATTGCTGCACTAATGAGGTAAGACAAACTTTCATTTCCGTGTTCAGTATATTTTATGAATTAGCTAAAAAAGGTTTTACTTGAAAAAGTTTATTAGAATGTGTGGAATGAATGGGATGTTTGGTACGGAATCAGGTGCGTCGTGGTTGTGGCGGCGGGCGCGGGTCGCTGTGGCGGCTGCAGACTTCGGAGCGGCTGTCAGTGTTGAGCAGCGCGTGCGCGGCGGCTGCGAGCGCGGGCCGCGTGGCGCCCGCGCTGCGCGTGCGTTTACGCGCGGCTGCGGCGCGTCTCGAGGCCGAGGCGCGCGCGCTCGCCTCGCCCGAGCCGCACTCGCACCACCTCGCCGACGCTGTCGACACCGCGCTAAAGGACCTCGCCAACATCGTCAACAGGTATAACACAACATATCTATTTGGTGACATCCTTAAAAAATGTACGGGAATGCAACGTAAGTGTCAATCCGGTATATTTTTGCACTTTTATTGAGCATCGTACACTTTGTCTATTTTCTAAAGTCAATTGTTTCCATATTTTCAAGTATTTTATGAAATAACTAAGTTAGTCATCAACCTGATTATACTTAGCTTCGTTACTAACACCAGTTTTTCGGGAAATAATACAATGGCGACATGACCCTTCCCTTCACTTCCCTTGGGCTTTAGTTTTGCTACTCAAATTTCTAGGTGCCGCTCTAATAGGCATATCTTTAAAAACTTTACATTTTGATAGACAGGAGTTTAATCCGGACTTACTGTACTTCCAGGTAAATAGACGCAAACTACACGGATTTATTGAAACTTGCAGCGTATCGCGCGCCTCTATCAAGTGCAAACTGACGTCAATGTATCTCCGCTGACCGGCCCCGAGTACGGGCGCACTATGAGCGAACGAGAAAACACCACCGAAACCTGATAGAAATTCAGTTTTCTATTCGATATGTCATCTTTTTGTCGAAAACATTATTGTATATCATTATATAAATTTAAGATACATGTAAAATGAACAACCAAAGAGAGTATTACAAACTCTTATATTTATTGAAACACCAGTGTTACAATAGAATACTCTCAGTTAGCGTTAGTTAGGTTAAGGTAAACAGCTCGCGTGCCGGTGCGAACTGCGAATACAACACGCACGGCGTTCCTTCGGTAAGCATATAAATTATGTGAAATATAAAATACTCTTAATTAGCCTAAATTTTTTGCTTTTAGTGTGCGTTTGTGTGACCACGTGATGTGCGTGTGTGAGTCAAGACTGATCCTCGACTGTTTCGATGAAGTGTCGCATTGGAGTGAGAGCTCAAGTCATGATTGTACCCAATAAAGAGGCCTAATGTAGACGCCGTGTACTGCATTTACCTCGGTGCGGTCTTGTAACGTTTAGCTGTATATACATAATATATAATATATAATATCACCATATTTACACTGATCGAACATCAGAGTTAGGATTATTATACTAATCGTTACAAATGACCCACATTCAGAGCGTAAAAAAGCGCACGCCGCAATACAAACGACTGTTAATTACTTTTAAAATAATGTATATATTGATTCCTGTCTTCAAATACATTCTCCCACGTGTAAATAACAATTATTTGTTTGTCAGTGCCAAATAGTACGTTATAAGATGTATCCGTCGCGATCTAATCCAGATTGTTGCTCATTGGCGGCCCCAGAGTTGCATTTGTGTGGAGGAACTAAAAAGTAGTTTTTATTGTAATTATTGAAGGCGATGTATGCCGCATACTGTGCTCGTAGAGTTTTCATAGTCTTCCCTCAGTCTACATTCCACCCCACATAGTAGCGATATTCTTATTTACATATACCCTATAGGGGCCTTACCCTCGAGCTTCATGATATTCTGTGTCACACAAAAGGCTATAAAGACGTAATAAGTAAAATAGGATCGTTTGCATTTCGTTGAAATTTTAAGATTCGCTCTAAATTTGGTTTTAGGCTACAAATTAAGAGCGCGTCAAACTCGTACTCCTGTTTTTTTTTTTTTTCATTGATATCTTGACAGTTGAAACGGTTTGTATCGAATGTCATAAAGACCGAGAGTAAAGTCCCGTCGGTTAGCATTTACTTGATATAATAGTAATAGAGTTAATCTATCATGTATCCCTTAGAATATTTCTACTTGGACCAATAGCGATGCTTGTATCTATGTATCGGCGCAACCGCTCTTTGATTAGTCACCGCCCGTTCGTCTCGGGTCATTTGACGGACATTTCCAAAATTACTTAATTATAATATTTAGGCGTCATCCGCCGTAGCGGCGTACTTATAAATTGTTTGTTTTTCCTAATGTCTCAATTATTGCGAATTAAAGAAGTAATTTTATTGTGCGGCGCATATACAAATATGTAACATGATTATTTATTTAAGTTAGCGTACTGTGATACGGCTTTTGAAAATCGTTTTAAAAATTATTGTGCTCAATATTTTTCTTTTTCTTGAATCGTATTAATCGAATTTGTACTGTATTTTAGTAAAAAAAAAAAAGCTTATGTACTATTTGTACTGTAGGAATAATGGGATCGAACCATTTGTATCGGTGGTTATGAAGGGGGAAGCGTGTGCCGTGACGTTGCTTGACGTCTTTCGGCCCCGCAGTAACTTCTTACGTCATTCGGCGTCACTATAGAACGAAGCGAGCGTTTCGCCCGCCAGTGTAATATTGAATATGCTAGTCTTTATTATGATAATAAATGTATATCGTTAAGAGTAAATATATATATACGTAAGTTTCCAATATAATACTAGTACGTTAAACTTTTTGCATATATGACTACACTATTTTATTAACCACGATATATCGTTAAGGATTTATAAAATATCTCCCTTGAGACACGTCGAATACAGCTCGCGTGATAAAATTTGATATTCTATTATAACCATTGTCAAGTAGATGTCTTAACTATACAATTGTATTCATACCTATTTCATATCCACTTATTTCTTAAATCGTGTTTACATACTTTTGATGAATTTCATAGAAGTTATCGTACCTACTTTTTACCTTTCATGTAGAAATAAAAAGTTTAACATATGACTTATCGACAGCAAAAGTATGCAAAACTGTATTCGGCGTGTCGACAACCTTATTGTCTATTTATCTTAATTAACGTTTTATCTGAAATTAGACAGAACTATAAACTTGAGGCTCACTGAAAAAGTTGGTCCTTTAATGATACTGTCACAAACTTCCAAATCACAGCATCACTATAATTATTATGTATTCTAGTTTAGGAATACATGTATTGGGTATTCCTTAAAAACGATGTTTAAATCACCAATATCATTAAACTTTAAACGACGTTTTTAAGTAAGTCATTTCTGAATTGTTAACGTAAATATTTGTATATCATGCAGACCGTTTTCTTTGTTGTATTGCACGCATAGAAATTCTCGATTAATTGTGTTACAGTTGAAAAATAATATACCTATAATTGTGTGACAATTTTCTATTGTAACGCCAGCTTACTGTTGCTGAAACTGCCCTAGAACCTATAAGCCAGCAAAATTATGAAGGCGTGTGCTCACGTATTCACATTGTAGTACCCGTGTACCTCCGTAAATTAGCCGGCTTATTAAGAATGTGTGTGTACATTGTACAAGTACATCAATGAAGATAAGATTGGCTAATGTGTTCCAGTGACCAAAACTCTGAAAACGAATAGAACTTACCATGTAGTTTTTACTATTTATTTATGCGTATATCTATACTACTAAATATGGATTTCTTTTAATTCTTAGTTTTGTGCTATTGTAACAATGTATTATCTTACGTATCTAAAGCATTTCACAATCAAATAAAAAAAAATCTTTTACCTCATTTCCAAACAATATATCAAGGTAATTTTCTATCAAAGTAGTTGCTATCAATGGATGGCTAAATGTAGATATGCTGATTGCTCATGTTTCCTTTTATGTATATTAGTAATATAATCCAAAGATATATAAAATGTCTTTTGTTGTAAGATTACAACACATATACATACCTACCATTGTAATAGTAAAAAATGTGACATGGACCTGTTTTAAGAATCTTAAAACCATTCTTATAGTAATTTTACATTGAACTTGGCCTCGCAACGAGATAAAGTTCCGAGTAACATTAAAATAAGAATATTTTAAAACTGCGATAGGTTGTTGCAGATATACTTTTTTTTTTTAATTAAGATAAAATTGTATACTTACCTTAATTATTATTAACTTAAGTTACTTGAAAGTGTCAAAATGTCACTTAAGTTTTCACCTTACGTTTACCACCAGTGATAGAATTAGGTGAAATTTTGACAATTCCCAAGTGACACATTATTTAAATGAGTTGTAGGATGACATCGTTGATTTCTTTAAAAGTTCCGAAACTTATACAACAAAAGTAATGTTTAAGATATCTTTACAAACAATATGTTATAAAATTCCATTTACTTATTTGAGAGCAGTGCATAGTTATATAATCTTGAATCGTTATGCCTCCAATGGCTTGAAGATTCAAAATAGACATTTCAACACGTTCATTTTGATCTTGCAACGCTACCACTTGTGTGATACTCGACAGGCCTCGGAAAACCATTTTTTTATTTTATTGATATATCTGATAGGTCGAACCTGGACCAGATTGGCACAGGACCGAGGCAGATGGCATGCAAAGAGAGAGGCCTATACCCAGCAGATGGGATAAAGAAGGCTGTGGATGATGATGATGATGATGATGATCTAATAGGTTCTCTTCTGTATTTTGTATCACTGAGGATGCCTATTTATAGAGTTGGAAACATTTTTATGGGTCCATACTTGTATTTTCGCTATGCTTGTCTATTCAGTCAATGTCAAATAATATTCTAAGATACATTGACCAGTTTATATACAAAACTACGCGTATTTTGACTGCCTAAATAAATGTAGTGTCCTTTTTGATAATTTGTAACCACTCTAGGTACTCAACGCTGATCCAATTTATGTATAACACGGCTCTTATTATTCGACTAGGATCTGTTTTATATAATAATAAATAACAATATACAATACAATACAATTACAATATATAATTTGTTGTCAAGTTTGCGCCCGCGCACGCTTATATTTAATTTGGCTACAATAAAAACGAGGTCTGTCTGGTATCATTACATCAAATGCATACCTACATACGATAATGCATGCATACGAATTGTAATGGAAATAAATATTTCTTAACGAGGATTGTTGCGTTTTATTCAATTCAATATCTTAGCTTGTAGTATTGTAAACCTGAATTCGAAATCGTCATTCATGCTGGCGCGCAAATCTTGGCGCCGATTATGCGACGGTGAACGCATAATCGGCGCCAAGATTTGCGCGCCTAACTATGCCTGCCCACCCGTAGAATCGCCGTTGGTGCTAAAAACTACTTTCAGTAGGTACTACTGCTGGGGGAGGTGGAGACCAGAGCTACAATTCGGAACAAGCCCTTTTACGCTGCAGCTTGCTCGGCGGCTGCGAACTCAAAACGGGGTGTCCCCATCTGTCTATTGCACTTGTGCGGACGTGTGTAGTCTTGACAAAACTCCCCCGTCTTCGTGCACAACAGATATTTTAATTTACTGTTTCAGTTTGAATGGTACTGCAGCTAGCGAAATTACAGGGCTGTCGAGACTAACCATCAGTAGGTATAATAAGCGCCAAAGCAGTGACACATCGAACTTTGTTTTACTACAGTAAGTTATGTATATCGCTGCAATGGTCATGGACAGGCTTTATCTCTTACCATCAGGAGAGTCTCATTCGTCTCACAACTTTTACATTAAAAAAAAACAATTCCATGATAATAGATAGCAACTCTTTATTGTGCACACCAGATCTTGAGAACAAAAGAATCTTATGAGCTCGTGCCACAAGTGGCGGCCTCATCGCTAAGCGCGATTTCTTCCAGGCAACCAAGAATAGAAAAACACGTTTAGATGACATGAGAAATAGACGGGAGACGTTGTAACACTAATAAGCAGCTTTCGCTACTATAAGCCTTTCCCAAACAAGTGATTGCTGCGAGTTTCTTAGCACGATACTCAATGGGCTTGCAACGCCTCTAGCCAGTAGCTATGTAGGTACATTGAATTCGTTGCTTTCTATCAATAAAGGAATACGAAGTGTAAAAAAAACACAAAATTTTCATTAGGTACATGGATTTTATTAGATTATATTACAAATAAAAATAGAATTTATAAATAAATAAGTAACAAGCTTGCGCGGCCCTTAAATCGTAGGCCTTTTAAGTTAATACATACATATAAGAATTTGAAACTCGTAGTTCCCCACTCTGATAATAGGTACGAGTAAACCCAGCTATAATATTAAAACAGCAAAAATTATTAATACTTTAATCATTGGATATTTTGATCCAATGTTGGACACCACAAAAATGATATTTGTGCTCAAGATGGTTATATGACTGTTTATTGTTTACATTGTTGAACACAGATCAACCACAACGATTACATGAATAATAATTAATTAATTATAAGTTACTAGCTTTTGTCGGCGTTTTTGTCCGCGTGGTGTTCGACAATAGTTATAATAATATAATTTATTAATAACTCCGGACTTCGTAGTTACACACTACATACAAACTAACTGGTTGACTGATCGAACAACGTTCGTTGCTAAAGGTGCATCGTAAGCCTATTCATCATTCACATAAGTTGCAGGTTTGAGCACATCCTTATAGAACTCTGCTGTATTTTAGTTGTCGACGTTGGGCTATTAATTTTTAAAAACGTCATAATAGAAATCCTCTCCCCGAATCTCAAATTTCTGGCATTCATAGCCACGGCTCTATGTGAATGTTACATAAATGCCCAATCCTATTTAATCACTTATGAGGTTAGTTATGAAAAGTTAAAAAAAATAGGTGTCTAATTATCATTATCATTGCGGATAGAGAATATAATTTTAATTATACTGATTTGGAGAAAATATGTTAAACAAAAAAAAAAATGTTCTCCATACAAAATTGCACCCCTTTTTAAGGGTAGTTATGAAACATTAGTAACGTTTTTTCATTACTTTTAGTAAAGAGTATTCACTGTGAGTGTGCAATCGCTACTACCAAAAATAAATTTCCAACCCCCATTTTGAACCCTTAGCGAGTGTGGTAGGGTGGAATTTAAAAAAACTTTTTAGTACACAATAAACATTGAACAATGAACATTTATGCAAAATTTCATGCTTCTAGACCCAGAGGTTTCAGCTGTGCGTTGATCGATCAGTCTGTCAGTTACATCTTTTATAGATAATTTTGTTAAACTAGTTATTATAGTATTTTAATACAAGATCTTTGATCTAGTTTTAGAGTATTTACGTTATGATTTAAAATTAAGCAGCAGGAATAAATTAAAAATTGTTCACTCCGCAGCTTCATTCGTTCTTAAGATTTCTTAATGCGGAATGAATATTTTCCATCTTATTCTAGCATATCTAGGTATGTTTTGAAAGCCACATACAATCCTAATTATTTAGCGATCTTGATATAAGCACCGCACCAAATGATTAAGTATCCAACTAAATATCATTAATTAGGTAATAATCCCGAACTAGAATCGGTACAGAATCTAAAGAGAAATAGTGCGCACAAGCATAAAGTGTTTAAATAGCTTCACACCCCGTTCGCACGACGTTACACGTATTGCTAGATTTACGCTCCGACTCATTCTAAATCCCCATTTCATAAATCCAAAAACATTATTTTAAGGAATCAGATCCATTCGAAAAAAACTTAGGTACATAAATGCAGTACTATCACTTACTAATGTCACAATTTTGGAGTTAATATTGCAGCTCAAAAACATTAAAAATAGGTAACCATACTGACTATTTATTAGTTTTGGTGTGCAACCAACGTCCTACAGAAATATGCCATTTGGCTACTTAATATAATGTGTAGAGTATTTGCTAATGGAAGGTCATTTATACAATAACGGAACTGTCACATAAACATGTATTTGACACTTAAAGGGAACTGTTATTCAGTCCGAAATCAGTCTATAAAATTGGTGTATGTAAACAAATTCAAACGTCGACAACGTACTTTGCGATCAGACGGAATGTTCCTTAGTAACTCGAGATTTTGAGACTCCTGGCAAACGATCAGTTCGCTGGCGCCTTAGCGGCGGCAGCAGGGAAATATATTGTCTATTCAATGAATATAAAAAATCAAGCTATACAGATTATGAAATTGCAAAAGGCATCTTTGCATACTGCAATTGAGACAAAGCGATTGAAACTTGACACAAATCAGAGTCCTAGTTCTAAATATGTTAGTTAACATTTAGCCATAGTTTAAAATACGGTAAAATATTGGAATGGTTTCATGTAAACGGAATTTAGTATATTGAGCACGACGTAACGGAGGGACGAGTCGGTGGTGGCACAGGTGGAGTGCGGACGTCGTGAGGGGTCGGCGGCGTCGCTGCCACCTACCACAATTTGTTGTGGTAGAACTTGACATCGAAGAAGCCCTTCTCAGTAAGCTGGGAGTCGCGGCGCGAGGCTGTCGAGGCCACAGGCGAGGGCGCGGAAGCATCCAGCGCCGGTGGCGTCTCTACGTAAAGCGTGCAAGGACGCTGCGCAACCGCCTCGGTGGCGGCGGCCGACAGCTCCTCGGTCGGGGGCGTCATATCCCCTGCCTCAGTTTCCACGGGCGACGGCAGCGCCCGAGGAAGTTCTGACGGCAGCGCCCGAGGAAGTTCCTCCGGCGCCGGTCCGTCCACCAGCAACATGCTGCTTGCATTTACAAACACAATATGACATTCCCTCATAGTATTTTTTGAACGAATTATTATTATAAAACTAGGCACATGTATAAATTTACTAACTTTATTCACTAATCCTGTAAGAAATTATGATTACAAGCGTTGTTACGAAAATTGTTAACACAACTATTTTATATACGATCACATGCCGATTGCAGCAAACGTTGAACAAAACTTTACTATTATTATTTTAACTCCCATAATTTTATTTTAAATTTATAAATGTGTAATTAATTTCTATTCAATTAGCTAAAGTTTAATTTCAATTTATTTTTGTTTCAAAAATTGTATGCATACTGTGCATATTGAATGAGGTTTATACCTATCATTGAGGCATCACCAACTTTTGTCTTTAATGTGTATCAACAGTGTTAGTAGCTGCTTTTTTGGTATGACTATAAATTTAAATAAAATATAATAAAACGACAGCTCATTATCACGATCGCTTGTTACCTTTTTTAGCGTTGATAGGTTTCGTGTTTGGTTTAGCTGATATCAAGTGACGATGTGATCATACAAGCAAATACTAATAAACAATACGAACTGGTTCTCAAATGAAAAATAAAACAATGTGATATTGATGCTATTCTACAGTAAAGCAAGCACAACAGTACCTACCGCGGTGGCGCTGACGAGTTATTCGATGGATCATTACGCCCGTAACAAAAAAAACAATCAAATCGTCCCATTAGAAAACAAACTTTTATTATACGCACTAAGATATTGTATAACTAATGAGCCCAAACTTTTCATGGTGTTACTTTGGTGTAATCAATAAAATATTTATATTTGCTATATTTCACATTAGACAGTTTCAGGACGATCTTCGCAACCCATTTTATTAATACCATAATATGTAATTCTATAGGTATTTGTGCTTTATATATATATATATAAATTAGATAATTCCAGATTTATTATCGAATAACTTATCTTCATTTAATGTTCATGCTCAAAAAGTGCTTCAAAATGTTTTTGGATAGGTATATCTTATTTCATAAAAACAAAAATACAATAAATTAAGTAGTTTGTAGTTAAAGCGTATGTAATTTTTATAAAAAAAAATTTAAGAAATCAATATAATATAATTATCAACAATAAAGGCATAATTGAACGATGGCGTTACTTTAAATATAAATAGAGAATAAGCAGCTGCCGTTTACAAAACATCGTCCCTTGAGAACTGCATTTTTTTTAAGTTTCCAGGCCTTACCTGAATTTAAGTTTCTATTTAACTTTGGTGTTAATTATTTGCTTGGTTAGCATTAACAAAATAATTTATAATAACCAAAGATATAATACTTCTCGTAGGTACTTATGATTTAAGTTTAATTATTTGGTAAATATTAAATTTAGCATTCGCTCATAATTTAAATGGTACATCTTAACGTTAACTAAAAATTAGATAATATTAAATAGGCAAAAAAAAACAATAGGACACAAAACGTAAATATCTTATCACAGTGCATGAATTATTAAATTAATAATTCTATTGTAAGAAAATACAGTAAACAATAATTATCGAGTCTAATTCAATTATTTATAATCTGTTCAGTAATCTTAGATATTTTATGTAAAATAGAAATGTCACGAAGAGTCACTGCCAAAGTGCTATGCTAGTTGCCCGAAACATTTTTCACTTGTGAAAAATAATGTTGATTCCATTTCCCCCGGCTTTGCTCGCGCGCATCTCAATGAAAACAATAAGTTAAATAAAACCAAAAAACACAGTCTATTAGTGATCAATATACGCCCTCAGGCCACTTCTCGTTTTTGTTTGTACACATTAATTACCTTGAGATTTCCGCGGCCGCTTTTTGACTGTCGAGAGATTTTCTATTGTTGACAAGGACCTTTAGGTCGAGGGACTAGGTTGTCTTTCCGAAATTTCCAAAATAAATTGAACAAACATAACAAAAAATGTAACAGCAACCAGATGAACACGAATCACATTAAACAACAAATCACAATTGCTCAAACGCAGGGAGAAACACATTCGAGTTCCAGAATACGAAAATTATTCGAAAAATTAAGAAATGTTTAGAATTTCTGCAAATTTGTTTTTCTTTATTATAATATTGTATGGAAACAGACCTAAAGTTTTTGTTTTATAATTGATCAGATTACAACTAAAAAAATATAATTAAACACTTTTTTTGGTCAAATATCATACCATTATAAAAAAATATACAAGACCAGTTATGCGATAACGACATTAAATAAAAACTAAAATAAATTAGAAATAAACAATAATAGAATTTATAGTTGCTGTAGTTCTTACAGATTCAAATCTCTGGTGTAATCAAGCGAGAATGGTAAAAATTACGAATTCTTATTTTTTACTTTGTTTCAATGGTCATCGTCCGTAGCTTAGGGTAGACATTTTGATAATACTTCTATATAGACGGAAATACTTTTCTTGTTATGTAGAAAATATGTTTGTTACATTAATTCATCTACACTAATATTATAAAGAGGAAACATTTATATTTTTTTATTTTGTATGTTTGTAACGAATAAACACAAAAACTACTGAACCGATTAAAAAAAATCTTTCACCATTAGAATGCTACATTATCTCTGAGTAACATAGGTTTATATTATTACTGGAATTTAATTAAAAATTAAATGTCCACCCGTGCGAAGCCGGGATGGAGTTATTCATTAAAATGTGGTTAAAATTTTAGTGTATTAATGTTTAAGGTGGATGATAGTGATATGAAAACAAGTATTATAACAGCGGGGAAACCTTGGAAGACACAACACAAGGCCATGAAAGATGATTTTCGATTATTCCGCAAAGCATGTTCTAAAACTTTTCAAAATCTGTAATATATCCGGCATGTTTTTTTACACGTTGAAACGATAAGACGTATATAAATGATAAGACGTGCTTAAACTTTAAAGCTATCAAGAAAACGGAACCTCTTATGTTACTGTCTTCTAATGACATTTTTTATCTTTTTCCTGGGTTATAACGATCAATTTGTTCAGAACTTTTACTGGTATACAATTACTTTCCGGTCTTTTTCTCGATTCACAGTTTTCGGACCAAAATAAAAATAATCTTGTAACCTTTCCATTTCTTTCATTGACACAAGATCGATTCGACCGTGTATAACTTCATTTTTACGACTATAATGTTAATGTGATGAATTGATCTTAATGCTCGTACGTGCAGCGCATTTATGTTCAGTAGAAACGCTGTCAGTAGATCCGATTGAACCGCGACTGGCTGTAGGCAACCAAAACCAAAAATATTAACTTAGGCGTAAATTAAATTTAAGAAAAAAAAGCAAAAGCAATATGCTGGAGGAACAGCTCAAAGGCAAGTGTTAGTGTGCGCAAGGTGTAATTTAAATATCCAATAAATATCATTTGTGATGTTTCAGAAGCAAATCAAGCAGGTTTTTGGACTACATCATATACTAGACTCGCTGTAAAATACTAACTAATCATGATCAAGTACCGAACACGAAAAATGAAATCCAACCTAAGATTACTATACACCATGTTTCTCTAAACGAGAGACATGTTTAATGACGTTATGACGTTATGCAAGATTTATACGTATACAAAGTCAATTTATTAAAGTCAGTCATGGGCGGCATATTTGACCGAATGTCACTCAATTAATTATAATTTTATGGTAACATTATCATATTATTAAAAAAAATACTAAATAATAAATTAAAAAATTTACAAACAATTCACAAGCAAATTATTTTTTATTTTTTTATTAATTGATTTAAATGAATGTCACATAGTAGGTATTCACACAAATCGTCAAGTATTTAATAAATTTGCGTCAAACTATCGGTAAGCCGCACAATTTTATGTGAAAGAGACATTTAGAATAGCTTTTTTATAAATTTAAACCAATAGAAATATGTTGTTGTGCACATCTCAAGTCGAAGATGAACTACATACTTACCTAATTATTAATTCTAAATATAACTCTTTTCTAGCCACAACAAAATAAAAGTAAGCATAACAAGCGGTACGTGCAAAAAGAAGCTTAGAAATCAATGGTTTTTAGCACATCACCGCAAACAAAAGCACTTCGCATCTGAATTTTAAATAAATTGACAACTAATTCAAATGGGATACTATGTAACAAATTTATTAACAAGTTCTAAAATTATACAAAAATATCAGTCTTGGTGATTGTCTCTTTAGCAGGTAGGTAGGCATTACCTGACCTCTACAGGTTACCCTCATTTAGACATTTTATACTCAACTTACGTTTTAATCTGAACAAACAACTGAGCAACTGCAGCTACATTACAGGCCTGTGAAACTAATCATACAGAATGTCTCAAAGTAATAAGTGCCAAGTAAAGTGCTAGGTAGGTACCACCGCAGTACCAGATATTCTGCCGCCAAGCAGTAGTGTGCAAACATTACTGTGTTCCGGTTTGAAGGGTACTGCAGCTAGCGAAATTACTGGGCTGTTGAGACTAACCATCTAGTGTCAAAGTAATGAGTGCCAAAGCAGCGATGCCCTGGATGTTGTTTTGTTACTCTAAGTTCTGTGTATCGCTGCAATGGTCATGGACAGGCGTTATCTCTTCTCAGGAGAGCGCCTCGATCGTCTCATTACTTTTACATTAAAAAAAAACGTTATCTGATCAGAATCATCAGAAGAGCGTCTCGTTGGTCTAATTAAATTTACACAAAAAAAAAATTTTTTTTTTTGTGTATTAAATTTTTCCTTTCTTAGTATCAAATTTTTAAAGAAAAATACCAAAATAAATTTCAAAAAAGGTTTTTCTTCGATATTCCCTTTCCCAAAAAGAATGTAAGTATTATGAGATGAGGTACACAAACACCATTATGTTGTTTTTGGAGAAGGCGAAGATCATGCATTCTTTGGTGACATAAAGGTGAGATTGCGAAGAATTGCGGCGGTGATAAGTGGAAGCCAAGCTAGCCAAGCTGCTTAAAAATAAGAGCGGTAGTTAACTGTCGGTTCTAACCTATGTGTTTCTGCGGACTGGCCATGAATTATCTGAAATTTAAAGTAAAGATAAGTTCAGTTCACAAAAAAAGTATTTAAGCATTGTATCAGCTGTCTTGTTCCCATAGTACAAGATTTGCTTAGTTTTGGGCTGGATAAAAATATCCTCCAATGTTTATTTTTTATTTTCATTTTCATTGTTACTTGCAGTGCAATAACTTTTTTCGGCTATATTTAAACAGATATTAATGATCAATTCAATTTATATGATCTGATAAATCATAAATCCGTAAATGAATTAACCATAAACTATTTTATAACTAATACAGTGTATATAATTTATGATTCAACAAAAAAAAGACAACTTTTACTATGACCACAACTCTTAGCTATAAAAAAGTTTGTTGAACCTTGACCTTGTATGGAGCAGCTGATCATTCCGAGTCCATAGTAAAAGTTGTTTAGAATGATGAGTACAACCTCCTCTCGGCATAGAAAACCTCAAGTTTAAAACCTTGTACAGATATATCAATTCTATAATCTATTTGAAGATATTTTGTAGCGATGATAGCAGAGTGGTTAGCGCGGTCGGTTCGCATGCCGAAGGGCGTGGGTTCAAACCCCAACAATAAGCTTGAGCTGCCTTGGTGGTTGGGTACTTTCTAGTACCCTACCACCAAGGCTGGCTAGCTACCACCTTCAAGTTGAAAATCTGCCGCCAAGCATCTAACGGTGTGTTCCGGCAGCCTCACTTGAGAGCCAGTTCCATTCCAGGCTAGGTGTGCTTTACCATCTTCGAACACCCTGTCACTTAACACTGTGTATGTAACACAACTGTGGTCAAACATCTAGCATGTCAAAGATTTAAAAAAAAAAATTGGGCTGCTTATAAGGACAATCATAGTCATAGTCATAGTGATTTATTGATAACATAATCATAAGTAGGTATGTACATTACGATAACGTTCATGACGCTATCTATATCCCCCGCATTACATTAGAAAATAGCTCGATTTAACATTTTATACTCATTATATTATTTGTGGCAAAGAGGTCGCGATAAAAAATTCTAAAATATGATAGGTTACCCTTCATCGAAGCTTGTAATAAAGTCACCACTACTTTACTATGGTTCGATCTGACGTAACTTTTGAGTTACTTTGTTTGTGACTTGGACATATTTGACCCTGGAAAATGCAGAAATTGTGATTAAAAAAAAAGACTACGATGAGTTACCTTGCCAATTGCAGATTGTGGCTTGGGCGCCGTGAATCGGCCGGCGCCGCTAGCCGTCGACGAAGGCGTCGAGCAAGCAGACGTACTGAAACAACACAAGCAATGAGTAGTACAATGAAGATTCCTGCACTTGGTGGTAGATCTCCTTAGCGGGAGGTCGTCTAGGTAGGTACCACCGCAGTACCAGATATTCTGCCGCTAAGCAGTAGTGTGTAAACATTACTGTGTTCCGGTTTGAAGGGTACTGCAGCTAGCGAAATTACTGGGCTGTTGAGACTAACCATCGAAAGTCTCAAAGTAAAGAGCGCCAAAGCAGTGACGCCCTGGACTTTGTTTTGTTACTTAAAGTTCTGTGTATCGCTGCAATGGGCATGGACAGGCGTTATCTCTTAGCATCAGGAGAGCGTCTCGTTCGTCTCAATACTTTTTACATTAAAAAAAAAAACTTTGCTCTTTTTTATGCTTGACAGGCCAGGCGTTTGACCACAGCTCACGTGGTCGTCACCGTCACGGGTCCAACCTGGATCAGATTAGCACAGGACCGAAGTAGATGGCATAACATGAGAGGCCTATACCCAGCAGTGGGATAAAGAAAGCTGTGGATGATGATGATGATGAAGAAAGTAGAATCGAACCGTTTATTCAGTTTTTTTAAAGGTTTGATTCCCACTCAGGACTAACATTTGTGACGAAACATAGATGTTTGTTCTGTATCTACAACATGACATAATACAGAGCACAATGTCATGTTGTAGATAACAACATGACATTGTGTTCTGTATTTATTTTAAAAAAAACTTTACACATATTCTATCAGCTATCTGCTTATCACAGTACATAGCTTTGCTTCGTTTGGAGCTTGTTGGCGTCATATGAAATACCTTCCAATATCTATTTATTTATCTTGGGTGTGAACAATAAAGAGTTTACTCATTTATTTATAAGCGAGGAAAGTGGGTTTTATGGGTCCTAGCTATTCATCCTGTACCTGATCTTATCTATGTCTTCGAAAAAATTTGGAACAACTGCGAAGTTGTTTGCTTGGCGGACCATTCCCTTCATGTTGTAGCATTTTTCTAGAAACATCAGCATTACTGCTGATGGTCCATCTATGGCCAGGTACTGGGGCTGCGTGTTCATATCCTGCCAGAGTAACATAGAGAATTACCTTACAGTATTTTTAATCCAATCATTAATGAACACCTAAGTAGGTACATCAAAACCAATATCGATTGGACGTCGAACGGTAACACAAAAACTTATTACTATTGTTACTATAAGTTAAGCGTGGGCCAGACTGTTGTGAACAAGCCCTCCACCGGCGGTTTACAACAATGTAAACACATGTTTGCAACAAAAATCGTTTCACCTTCAACAACCTCTGTGGACGGACGCGCGTGTTAACCGCGTATGGATGCCGTCGTTGTGAAAGTGGGAGCCTTGTTGTATATCAGTATGGACGCAAACACCAACCGTGGGCTCCACAAGCCTTCCACCAAGGAGACCCCTGTTGGAAGATTGTTTACAACAGTCTGGCCTATGCTTTATCTTTCACATCTTACGATTTGGCCGATCTTAACGTTTGGTATAGATATAGTTGAAGCTATAGGAATGGATGAATCTATGTCAGGTTATACAAAATAATATTCATCATCTATTTTCATCACAGCGCAGGCGAAGTCGTGGTGAAAAGCTAATATAGATATAATTTAAGAATCGCCCGTAGCGTTTGCGACACTAACAAGAATAAATTAGAAAAAATCTTAAATCATAACGAACAACACTCTCGATTAGGTCGACTTTCAAAAACTAAAACAATAGATCTAAATCTGTTTAGCCGTTTGGGAGTTACTTGTATGATGCTACAAACACTAGTGTCTTTATATGTATAGTTTAAAAAAGCATCTAAAAATATTGGTTTGTTTTATTCAGAAACTTTTAAATTACATGTGTGACTGTGGAACAGTGAAACAGTGATAACATAATAAGTGGTGAAACATGGCTTTTCGTGTTGCATCGAAAATTCCATCATTTTTCTAGTAAAGTTATTACTTTATTGGGCCATTACCAGACTTGATATTGTTTTACTTTGAGTAACTTTGACTGTAACTCAAAACTTATTGTACATGATCAATTGATCATCAGATACTTTAAAATAGCGAAATACTTGACACTGGCAAATTGACAAAGTGATATGCCAAAAACTAAGAAACAAAATTTTAGTAATAAAATCTACGTAAAGAATAAAAATGATAGTTTATAATAACCACTGTAAACCAAGCCCAGTAAACAATACGCACCTTGAGCATGAAATTAAACAGCTTTTTTCCAACGCCACGTCGTTGGTAATCTTTTTTTACATAAAAGTCCAGTATACAGAGGGGCTCCACCTCATGCATTTTGCCATTGGGATCGGCAAGGTACAAGTGCTTGTACCCCACCTTCAGCAAACCAATTGCCGAACCTCTTCCACTGAAAATAGAAGATATAAATCAAGATATATACTTTGATAATAATAAAAAGAAACAAACAAAAACATTTTTTTTTTTAAATACTTGAAATATAAAATATGCGAAAGGAATATTATATTTTACTTGAGATGAAACTTCTTATTCACTGCTGTCACTGCACCATGTTTAACGAAGGGATAGCAGGGTGCACATTAGTTGCTCAGTTTATCCAGCAACAAATTTGCACCAGCAAGACAAAGAATTCAAAGAAAAAAACTGTCATGGCTACCAAATCCACTATAAAAAAATTAACACTTCACAGTTGAGTAGCTATCTGGCACACGCTTCCCTCATTGAACTGTGCTTGATACTTACCATCAAATGCCCTGTAAAATGAGGTAAAAGCAGAGCTTTACTTTCTATTTCTATGTAACTACTTGTACATCGAGTACCTACTGACATGTATGACATGTAGTATTGAGAGTGAAAATTCTTATTGTAGTGTAGTAAATGCGAAATGAGTTCCGTTCCGTTTTTTATCATTACATAGTATAAAATGATTTTGTAACTCACTTATTGGCTGTCGCATCTTTCAACAGGTAAAGTATGAAGTTCGTATTGGATTGCATCTTTACCCCCGAAGTAATTGCTTTGCTTAATCCTTGTGCTGTAGCCGACATTTCACCAAGATGATCAATAATGGCAAACAGATACTCTTGAATATATCTGTAATAACAACAAATATATTTATTAAGAAACCAAAAAATTTGGGTAAGCATTAATGCTTACCCAAATTAAATGCTTAATGCTTGCTGTTTTTTTTGGTTTCTTTTTTTTTCACTTCAATATCAGGTGATCAGGTTATTCTTAAGAATAAAGTGATGTCATAGTTGAAGATTATAAACACCTAACTTGGAATAGGAACTGGGTTTACAGTGCTGGAACACATTATTAGTTGTTTAGTTAGTTGCAACAGATTTTTCAAACTTGAGGATAGGAGCTGCCCGAGTACTAAACAGTACCACCATACTATGGCTTCCCCACAAAGTATTCCTTTTCTGGCAGCTCAAATTTATTAGGTCTTATTCCAGGTTAAGTGTAAATCATCCACGACCAACCATCACAACATCAGGTGAGCTGTGGTGAAATAACACAAAAAATAAGGATAAATAATAAGAAGAAAAGGCCATTTTAGATTGCCCAACCAGTCCAGATATTCATGCTTACACCAGGTAAAAAATAGATCATTGAAGGCCCAAGCACATACAGTGAGAACCAAATCTAGAGCCATCCAGCATGGGTGAATCAGATAGGAGTTGATGCCTTAATCTTCTTTATTAAATGCCTTTTTCATTGTTTGTTGCATATATTTTTTGGAACAGCTGATCTAGCATCATTGATGTTATAACAATACTTGATCCCATACAGATTCTTTGTGACTCTCATCACTCACACTAAAAAATTACATCTAAAATCTAGGCAACTATGGATTCAATCAAGTTTTTGATAAGGCAACCTGCTTGGATTGAGAATAAAATAAGCTTTAATTTGATATAATATTTTAATAAATAACTGATGAGGGTATATTAATAACATTTACTCACCTATAAATTCAAATTACGGTTAATTTAAATTCACAGTTACAGTTCAAATTTAACTCTTGATTATTGTCATTTGTTACTTCACAATTCTGCTAATTTATGTGGTAAAATAGATTGCCACACAAGGAAATTAGGTTCAGTATTAAAAGTTATGTACAGTTGTTACAGATCATAGAGAAAAAGTTAATAGTCTGTTAGTGCTTATGTACATGACTGTATAATTTATCGTAGTTTCAATACATAATGGAAGTATTCACATAACTATCAACAAAAAACCTGTTTTTCCTTGTGATTCCAATTTATGGTATTTAATTTAGTGCCAAAACTTGAATTGTCATTCCAAACACAAAAAGCATACTATGTATTGTGTTGAGTACTCTAATCAATTAGCTTATTACATGCACTATTTCACTTAAGTCGACGAAAACTGCAATGCAGTACCTGTGGTTGTCCTTCATTTATATTATGTATTGAAACACTTAGAGTTTACCGCGAATCATTGGGATATTTTTGTCATTTGTTGATTGCAAAATAAGTACTCCATTCTATACATCAAAAAGCCTAATAATGCCCATTACGAAAAAATTTAACGTGGCAGCTGTGCCTCTTAACTACCCACTTTCTAGTACTTTCTATGCTCACCTCATGCCATCTATCACCGTTTTACTCATGCAAATTGAAGAACCCTTGTTCTTTCGTCTCACTGTTGTTGAGATGGAAATCGCCAGGATTCATAATGAAAGAAACCCTTGAAGGTGCGACATCTTACCTTATATTTTGTTTGTCAGGCTTGTAGTCACTCGGAACCAGGGTGTGATCTAATCTTGTAATTTCCTGTTTTAGAATATTGTTGATCGGATTGGTCCATTCCATTATTAAATATTAAATAGTTATTAAAATGCAAAATGACGTACAAGTACTACACAATTTAACACGGCAGGTTAGACACGGTAGACAGTAGACACGGTAGACGGCGGACACGGTTCACAGCACACCTCAGATGAAGTGAAGAATTTAACAGCACACTATAAAGTTTTTTTTTTTTTCTTTTGTTTTGGCGTCGCGTTTTAGCATTTGCCAGTGTCAAGTAATTATATATTTTCAAGTTTCAAAAGTTAAATAAGTGCCATCGTAGCTAGTTTTAGTCAAAGTCGTCTTTGTCAAGTCCAGTTCGTGTCAGTTAATTCCAGTCATGCTTTAGTAAAGTAGTGGCAACTTTACTACAAAGCTTCGATGGAGTTTTGGAAGCAACACGAAAACTCATGTTTCACCACATTATATCATTTTCCTACACTCGCGCTTGTAATTCGGCACTTTATGAATAAAACACCACCATTTTTATGCATAAACACTCGACAAAACACTAGTTTTGGAAAAAAATACAACGAAGCGACACGACTCTTCCCGCGTTCCCGCCAAAATTCTCCACTATAAAGTTACAGCCTACAGACTTAAAAGTTTTTTTTTTTCCTTGGTTTTAGCGTCGCGGTTTAGCATTTGCCAGTGTCAAGTATTTATATATTTTCAAGTTTCAAAAGTTAAATAAGTGTCCTCGTAGCTAGTTATAGTCAAAGTCCAGTCTTAGTCAAGTCCAGTCTGTGTCAGTCAAGTCCAGTCATGCTTTAGTAAAGTAGTGGCGACTTTACTATAAAGCTTCGATGGAGTTTTGGAAGCACCACGAAAAGTTATGTTTCACCACATTATATCATTTTCCCACACTTGCGCTTGTAATTCGGCACTTTATGAATAAAACACCACCATTTTTATGCATAAACACTCGAGAAAACACTAGTTTTGGAAAAAAAATACAACGGAGCGACACGACTCTTCCCGCGTTCCCGCCAAAACTCTTAAATATGTAAATATCTAGTTCGTTCATCAGTGTGACCGTTTAGAAATTTGAAAACATACCAACAAATTATGTTGCCAGTACTAAAAAAAATACTAAAAGGAAAAATCAATATTGATTTATTTTATTTATGAAAAAAAGTATAATAAATATCTTCAATTAAACAAAACAAAATAACTTAAAATAATAACTACTCTAAAAGACCGCTATCAATGGGAATAGTTCCCAAAACGCTGGCCCCATTGCCGCGTTGTATGGCAATACTCAAACGCTGAGCAAAATAAAGGCCAGCGTTTTGTTCACGTGTGGCTTCTACCAAACGAGATGACAATTCTTTAAACATTTTTTTTGCTCCCGGTCCCCACGGTCCCAAAGTTTCAACCCCAAAAGGCTCAAATATGTACCCACTGTCCAGGGTACTATACTTGCGCCTTTTGAGGTCTTCTGCAAATTCCGCCGCTGCGCCAGCCCTAATCTGAGTTCTTGGAAGATGTGACGGCGCAAAAGTGTCAAAGCAGGTGGCGTCCCACACTAAAGGCCGTCCCATCTTCCAGGGAATCAAAGTCATTCCGTCAGGTCTCTTACCATCATCTCTTATAAGGCCGCTCGGCTCTAGGATGGCTGCGCAATTGGCGGTGGTAAGAGCCCGGCGGATAATGTCATTAAGACTGGCGTGCCGCGGAATCCTACCCGAGCTTCTTGTACAGGAAAGACCGTGGTGACCGAGCTGGTCGACAGCCACGCCACATTGGCAGCGGTGTGGAGCGCCGCACGGTGTGCCCAATCGAAGGGAAGCTGCAATTCGAAATGTGGATGAATCCAAAAGAGTACCGGTGTTAGGCGAAGGAAGGGCCTGTAGCCACAAACCCGATTCCCATTCAGCAACAGCTAATAGACGGGCACGATCTGCAGAGCTCAAGCACGTATTTAAAAGTTGCTTCCGCACTTGCTCACAGATCGGACCATCCCATTGCCGCTGCAAAGATGGAGTTTTTGGGAAATCGGTGTTTGGACATGCTACTACCCATGCGTTCCTGGCCTCGTTCATGTACGGTACGTCAATGTGAGACGTGGTAGATAAAATTTTATTTATTAAATTCATGTTACCGTGCACCGAGGACAGGAACACAGGGAGAGCAACACCTGCTACGGAGCGAATGCCTACGCCCCCCAAACGCACCGGTAGCGTAGCCTGCAACCACTCTCTGTTATTTAAATTTATATTCAAAAAATCATGCTTAAAGTTTTTTTAATGATGTTGTCTAAATTTTGTATAAGTTCCGCATGTTTCCAAAGTTGACAACATCTGGCCAAATATGTGAATTTTGGGACAAAAACGCAAAAGCGAATGATGGTGAAGGCCATATGGGTATTAATTTTAGTTAAACGATCCGAAACTTGAAGAAAATTTTGAATTTTTTCGTCTATAAATAGAGGGAAAGATTCATCAAGAACAGGAGAGCCCAACAAACGAAGTGAACTGTTATCAACAATTTTGATATCCGGGGCCAAAGTGTACTTTTTTTGTATTACCAAATCTTTGTCCGGATATGCTTTGGGAATAATTAACTCACATTTCGAAAAATTTAACTCTAATCCAATGCTGCGAAATTCGGAGGTCAAAAACGATTATACCAAAAATATTTCAACATTTATTAAACAAACACTCGACAAAACACTAAGTAGTTTTGGAAAAGATACAACGCGGGAAAGCGAAAGAGTCTCAGGTCTCTCTTCTCGACAAGACTCTTTCCGCGTTCCCGCTAAAACCTCTTAATTCTGATTGTTCATCTGAGGCTCAGACGAATAAAGATCTAATGTCTGAGGTTAAATCCCTGGATCCTTTTTTTTTAACCTGATTATTCGTCTGAGGTTTAATCAATATCAAACTGGTTAATTAATTTTTAATTGGAATTTAGCGGGAACGCGGAAAGAGTCGTGTCGCTTCGTTGTATTTTTTCCAAAACTAGCGATTTTTCCAGTGTTTATTCACTAAAATGGTGGTATTTTATTCATAAAGTGTCGCATTAGAAGCACGAGTGTGGGAAAATAATATAATATGGTGAAACATGATTTTTCATGTTGCTTTCAAAACTCCAGCGAAGCTTATAATAAAGTCACCACTACTTTACTAAAGCATCACTGACATGGTCTGGACTAGACCAAGACTGGACTTCGACTATTACTATAGCAAGGCAACTTAACTTATGAAACTTGAAAATGTAAAACACTTGACACTGGCAAATGCTCAAAATGCGACGCCAAATTCAAGAAAGAGGAAGAACCCGAACCGGTCAAAATTTTGTTCGAATTCGAAGTTGAAAACAATGAAAACATTGAAAACATCTACCGCATAATGGACATTAAACTATTATAATATAGGGTAGTTTACCGTACCGGACTCTTTTAGCAACACAGATAACATTGAAGAAAGCAGATTTTACAAAAACAATTTTTACTAACTTTTGTGCATCTTATTTTGGTCCAAAAACAGGCAATTTAGAAATTGGTGAAAATTGGAAACAAAAATGGAAGAAAATAAGTTAAGCAAACTCTATAAACTAGATTTCTATAAAAAAAAAAGTTCATGGGCTTACAAAAATACCTCTTCTAAACCAGTTTCGTAAGTATACTTGACTCCTCACGTTTTTATGTGCCTACCTAATTCTTCGATCGAAATAACTAGGATTTAATATTTAGGACTATAAATTGGTAGCTTCTAACTTATTGCAAAAGCTCTCAGAACATGGATCAGAAAAATAATTATTCTTATAAAATTTTCCGAGGTTCCACTCATTGTATTGATAACAAATATGATGATTTTATTTTGGAATATTCCATAACACATTTTGAAATTAAAATAAGAAAACTAGTAAATTAAAAGTTTATGTTTATGAATAAATACGTTTTGAGCTAAAATACATTTAAACACTCATAATTATATTTATTTGAGGCAAGGCAAGGTAAAATATATTAGTTTTCGCTATTTTAATTATAATTTTTATCCACAAATTTCATTTAAACTTGGAATGTTAGGAAATATGTTACTAAATATTCTTAAGGCCAGCTTTTAGCTTTTTGACCGCCCCCCATTCAATACCGATGATACCACCCCATATACTACTCTAGGCCAAGCGGTATCGGTGAGTTACTGGAACAAGTTCTGTAACATTCAATCCATTTGACTAGTTCTATGATTACAAGACAAGTATCAAATTGAATTTGAGTTATCCTATAAAAGAATGAGAAAATGAAAGAAAAAATTGCTAGATTTAGATATAATTAAGACATATGATATCTGTTTCTTCTGTAAATGACCACCCGGCGGGCCTGCCTATTATATTAAAGACCCACTGTACCATATAAATAAATAATAATAAATAAATAAATAAATATCGTAGGACTATACACACAGCGCCATCTGGCCCCAAACTAAGCAGAGCTTGTGCGATGGAAGTCAGATATTAAGCTATAATATGGGTGCAATTTGCTTTAGTAACTTGTTTACAAAATAGTAAGTTTCTTGACTATGACTTGTAATGTTGGTGTTATCAATTGTATTGTGTTCATGCAAAGATAGATTAGGACATATTTTAATACAAACTTTTGAGAAACCAAGTATATACATGTCAGTAAAATCTGTTGCATGGTTTAAATGAGCACATATAAAAATAGATGGGGATTAGATATTTTGTACTATTTAAATGTCCCAAAAGATCTTTATTTCATTTTAATTTTGTTACAGATGCAAAGACAAAAGAACTGATGGGGCCATACATAAAACCAACCCAAAGAAAAGGATGGGTAAGTTGTTGCAATGCACAGTAGATTATATTGATATTCAGTTCAAAAAGACTTCAATATGGCATACTTTTGTAACTATATCTAAGCTATGCTCATTGTCTAACATGAAGTCTTGGCATGCCAAATTGGCCCATCTCAGCATGTCTGCCTATTCTCATGGATAATAAATGATATTAATATTTATTTCATATACAAACAAAGTGTTAGTTTGTTTTGAAAAGATTACATACCTATGTAATCATTTCTATAAATTACCTTAATTATAAAAATGGATTCAAAAAATGGATGTTGCAGAAAACAAAGATTATTCTGTGAGGTTTCAAGATACTGCCCTAATGTCTCTTACCAGTGAAGAATCTGCCGGTCCCAGCAATGTGGTATATGATGAAACCCGACTTATCTCCAGTAGGCTGAATTTATTAATGAAGTTAAGCAATATAGAAAGGGAAAAGACTGAGCAGTCAGCAGCAATTGTCTCAAATGATCATTCTGAATCTAAAATGAATATAAAAGAATCAATGCCTGGAAAACTGTTAGAGAGCTTGGAGACTACAGATCCCGAAGAACAAGACAGTGTAAGTTGAACATTGTTTAATCATTTATTTATCCCTTTTGTCTCGTCCATTCTAATTTACAACATAGCAAGCTGAACATTGTGTGTTGTATGCACTATACTGCAAGCCAGTCTTGCCACTATATGGCATTTTACATAAATTTGAGAAACAATTTATAATAATTTCCTAGTTTTATCATCAGTTTGCTGTTAGTGCATACCTAAACATGAAATTCACATTTTCTCAGTGCAATTTTTTCACTGTGATACGTGAAATATAAATTGGCAGCAATCAATTTATTTTGATTCAATATCCCTTAATCTAAGTTTGAAAGGGTACATTAAAAATTGCAGCATGCATCATACTGTAAAATTATTGATTTAAAATTCTACCGATTTTGTTAATAAGAAATAATATTTTGGTGTTTTTATTATTACATAATAATCTCAGTGGATTATCAAAATTCGTGTTGGCAGCACTGATTATGCCAAAAGTGACTCCACCAACTTTGATAATGGCACTGCATAATTATATGATATCTGCTTCTCACCTACAGACTAAACCTTAGACAGGATAGTCTTTGTACTCACCATTTACACTTCTATCTAAACCACTAGAGCAGCTAGTAGCACTGAGCTTCACTTTGTACTTTAAAGAAATGGGTTGCCTTGACTATTTAGCCGAGCAAATGGAAAGGAAATTCATGATATTATACCCCAAGTAAGACATCAGTGCAGGACTTAGACTCTATTTCAAATAAGATAGAGAATCAATATAATATACAAATTAACAATTTATAAAAACTACCTCTCCGTGACCCTTAGACCAACTAAAAGCACCACTCTAATACAACAGCGAGGTTTCGGAGTAAACAAAAACATTATCGATGTATGTATGTACGATGTATAATTTTATTTTGTTATTATTTAATGGTAATTTTGTTCGGTCTCCGGATGAACTTGGATAAAACCAAGGTCATGTTCAACGAGTACGTTGTTCCGGGACCGGTTGCCATAAATAGTTTCACTTTAGACATTGTTCATAAATACATTTACCTAGAGCAGACGCTCGAACTAGGTAAAAACAACTTCGAAAGTGAAGCCAATAGAAGAATACAGTTGAGCTGGGCAGCATTCGGAAAACTACGTCGAGTCTTCTCGTCATCCATCCCACAAAGTCTGAAGACTTTGAAGCCTGAAGTCTTCAATCAGTGCGTCTACCTGTCATGACCTACGGAGCCGAAACGTGGACACTTACAGCGGGAATGGTCCGTAAGTTCAAAGTCGCTCAGCGAGCTATGGAAAGAGCTATGCTTGGCATTTCTCTGAAGGATCGGATCCGAAACGAAGTAATTCGCCAGAGAACTATAGTCACAACAAACATAGCTCAGCGTATTAGCAAGCTGAAGTGGCAATGGGCTGGACATATCTGTCGCAGAACCGATAACCGCTGGGGTAGACGTGTTCTAGAGTGGAGACCGCGTATTGGCAAGCGTAGCGTAGGATGCCCTGAGACTCGATGGAGTGACGATATACGTAGGACAGCTGGCGGTGGATGGAAGCGAAAAGCCGATAATCGGGCTGAGTGGCGTGTCTTGGGAGAGGCATATGTCCAGCAGTGGACTAATATAGGCTGATGATGATGTTATTATTTAATTTGTATTTTTAAAATAAATCGCATTTAATTGTTTGCCATACCCTAATGGGGTCATATGTTCTAGGTACAACATTGTTAAATTTATAAGCAGTAGGACCTGTACATAATTATGTTGCAATAAAGTATTGAGTATGAGTATACAATTTATAGATTTTTGTATTTTTTAAAACAATTCTATTGATTTCTATATAATTTATATGGGACCATCTTTGAAGCATAATCTACCAAGCAAAAAAAATCACCAACATCTACCTATTCATAATAATTGGCGGAATTATCGCGTAACGTAACATACATTAAAAAAATAATTACAGTCGCATTGAGAAGCTCCTCCTTTTTTGAGTCAGTTAAAAATGTGATTTATTTTACATTTCAGGATTTAAATATGTCCTCGGTGAAATTGTATTCACAAGAAGATGTTTTAGAATGCAAATACGAAAACAAACTCTGTAAGTGTATAAATAAAATATTATACTTTTATTGTTTCTCTTTTAATATTATATGGTGTTGTTTTTTAAATGAATGTAATTAAAGGAAGTTAGTCACCTAAAATTAACTTTGTCGACTTTACCGAAATGCTTGATAAATAAATAAATATTGAAGGACATTACACGCAGTGCCATCTAGCCCCAAACTAAGCAAAGCTTGTACTATGGGAACCAGAGAGCTGACAGAATACTTAAATCCTTTTTTTTTTTGTAAATACATACTTATAATACATACAGTACACCAGACACAGAACAAGCATCAACGTTAGTCACACAAATATTTTTTATTGTTAACTGGCTAGGTGTTTTGACCACAGCTCACCTGATGTTAAGTGAAAGTGTGGTCGAAGATGGTAAAGCACACCTAGCCTGGAATAGAACTGGATCTCAAGTGAGGCTGCCGGAACACACCGTTAGATGCTTAGTGGCAGATTTTCAACATATTAGTCCTGAGTGAGAATCGAACCAAATGTTCTTATTAGGAAATGTTAGCGTCAAAATCGCTGGACCAAAATAGAAAACTGGTGTGTAAAATAGCAAATTATACTACTGTTTTGTTACTACTTGGTGTCTACATTAAACTTCAGGATGGCTGGACCACATTAATTTGTTTGACATGGTTCGAGACAATTTAACTAATTTATTTATTTGGAAAGATAATACCATTCTCATTGATATTCCCTCACTTTCATAATATTTTGTGTGATTGCAGACAAAGATTTAAAAGTTGATCCATCGATGTTACATGAGCACAAACTGATTGATGATCAGATTGTCGAAAATTGCACAAGGATGTACAAGGACATGTCTATTGTAAATGACTCTAGTACCTCCTACGAACCCGAAAGTTCGGAAAGTGTAGAGTCTTTAGAAAGGACGACTTCCATAAACTTGTCCATTTATGTAATTCACATTTCTTTATTTATTTTTAACATCATATTTTTGTGCATTTTGCTAGTGTGACAAGTACCTGAAGTAAAATAAGTCACGGTCAAGTCGAGTTCGTGCCCTCTTCAGGTAGTGTTAACTTTACTATTCTAGAAGCTAATGAGATGACTCTAGAACCTAATGAGATGACGCTGTCAAGTTTAAAATTAGGCATTGAATTTGAAGACTTTAGTATCGACGTAGTCATTTTTACATCATTTAGTATTATTTCAGAGCAATAACCCGAACCCGAACAATAACAAGAAAGAATTTGTCAGTTTTATGCGTGGAATACATAACGTCCCGCATTCTTCATTGAACGATATAAAAGCCTATACTCAATATACGGTTTTACGTAAGTATGGAAATTTGAAATTTGACTACCAACGTAGCGCTGATAATGATAAAAATATCCAAACCACAATCTTTGTCTAATAAATAATTTTTAAGCTAAACGGTTGACACTGGCAAATGCTCAAAATGCGACGCCAAAACCAAAGCAAAAAAAAACTTTTAAGCTTTTTTTGTCATCATTATCATCATCATTTCAGCCGTAGGACGTCCACTGTTGGACATAGGCCTCCCCCATTGCCTTCCGCAAAGACCGGTTGGAAGCGGCTCGCATCCAGCGCGTTCCTGCGGTCTTTATTAGACAACCTTCATCTGTCCACCTTGTGGGTAACGGTATTTTTGTCGGCATGACAAATTACAAAATTCATGAATGTTTTAGGATCAGAACACATGACCGAGTACAAGATACTGAAAATGTCACCTAAACAGCTGGCAGCTAATCTCTACAAAGTGTCAGATATTTGGACGAAGGTATTGACAGAAGTTATAGAGAGAAGTTATCATATAAACAATGTAAGTTTTTTTTTTATGGTTGACAGGCTAGGTGTTTTGACCACAGCTCACCTGATGTTAAGTGAAGGTGTGGTAGAAGATGGTAAAGCACACCTAACCTGGAATGGAACTGGCTCTCAAGTGAGGCTGCCGAAACCGTTAGATGCGGATTAGATGGCGGCAAATTTTCAACTTGAGGGTGGTAGCTAGACAGCCGAGTACTAGAGAGTACCCTACCACCATGCTATGGTTTCTTTACGATGTTTTCCTTTACCGGCAGCTCAAGCTCATTGTTGGGGGTTGAACCCACGCCGTTCGGCATGCGAACCTACCGCGCTAACCACTGCGCTAACATCGCTACAAATAAGTATATTAATAGTAAGTATTATTTATTTATTTAGTTGCGTTACGCTTATTCGCTGGTTGATCCTGTTAGCAGGAAGTCATCTAGGTAGGCACCAAGTTAGTATCAGACATTCGGCCGCCAAGCAAATACAAATGTATATTTTGTTGATGTAAAAGTAATGTGACGAACGGGACGCTGATCGTCAACTGATGGTAAGAGACAACGCCTGTCCATGGCTATTACAGCGACACACAGAACTTTGAGTAACAAAAGAAAGTCCGGAGCATCGCTGCTTTGGCGCTTTACTTTGAGACATTGGATGCCTAGTCTCAACATCCCTGTAATTTCGCTAGCTGCAGTACCCTTCAAACCGGAACACAGTAATGCTTACACACTACTGCATGGCGGCCGAATGTTTGTTACTGTGGTACTTGGATAATATATTCAATATGATTATGTACACAAAAAGTATTCAATAAGTTATCTGGTTCCCATAATACAAGCTTGGCTTAGTATTGTGTCAGATGGCGCTGTGTGAGGTTATCTATTTAAATCGTTTGTTGTTTTAGATGGGCTCGAACAATAAGGAGAACAGATGTGTGAGTTTTTTGAATAAAGAACAACTCATCCCGCATGCGTTAATGAAAGACATAAACTTTTATAATAACATGATGTTAATGGGGGGTAAGTGTATTTATTAGATATTTTACTGCAAAAATGGCGCTAGCTTGTTAAGTCTTTCCATTTTTCCCCACAAGTGCGTCGCTTATGTTGACAGCCCTGTTGGTTCATTGGTGGTATGTCTGCTTCGAGAGCTGAAGGGCGTGGGTTCGATTCCCACTCAGGACTAACATTTGTGTGACTAACATTGATGTTTGTTCTGTGTCTGGTTGTACTGTATGTATTTACAAAAAAAAAGTATTTAAGTATTCTATCAGTTATCTGTCATCCATAGCACAAGCTTTGCTTAATTTGGGGTCAGATGGATATTTATTTATTTATGAGATGGTTGGGGTCACGCCTATTGACAGATTTTAAAATAGCAGTCGTCTATAATATTGAACGAATACCTCGCTGTATACTTCTACTATAAACTTAAGTTAGAATCTATAAATATATGTATCGTAACAAGTATAGGCATACTTAGTTTTTGATCGGAGTAAATTAGGTACCAGTAGTGTTTATGGGACCTTTATGGGAGTTAAGATTTTTAAATTTGAAACAAAAGTACCTATCGTACATACATATAAAAACAAATCACAGTTACAAAATAGGGGATCACCTCAGCATAATGCTGGTCCATATAGTCCGGGTGGCAGCGTTGCATTTTAGGTAGTGATTTTACGCCGATCCATTGCTATCTTGTTCGATAGATCTCGAATAACTGATAAGTAAACCGAGCGTCAGCTGGCGCACCCGCGGGGGGTTTGGGAATGGGAGGTCGTGGAAGTTGTAAAAAAAAATTAAAAAAAAAGTAATAGTACGCCGGCTGAAACCCATTTTCATGTATAGTTGACATCATACTGAGTTGAAAAATAGTCGTCAGCTGCATGGAGGAGGGTGGGTTATGCGTCAGCCGATCGCATGAACTTGTAAAAAATCGCGTAAAAAAAAAGTCATAGTACGCCGGATGGATGAATTAGATGTAGGTGGCCGCAAGTCGCTACTCGACCATGTGTACACGAACGTGCCCGCGAAACGCGTAAATGCAGTAACTGGCGTCGACACGCGCCCGCTCAGCGACCACGGCGCCCAGCGCCTCACGCTCGCGAACAGCGCCGCGGCAGCGCCTGCGCCCGCCCACTGTCTGGCTCGTAGCTTCACTACGACCAACGAACACAATTTTATTAGCGCGCTAGCGTCTATCGACTGGGAGGGAATTATTAGTAAAGCTAATAATTGTTGCCACTCGCTGGCTGAGAGTATAGTTAATATATTATCTAATAAATTTAATATCTGTTTTCCGTTAAAAAAACAACTGACTCATCAAAAACATTGGGTTGACACGGAAATTCACAACTTTAAACATTTACTACATGACACTGCACAATTAAAAAGGAACTTTCCAACTGACGACGTACTGCGTAGTAAGTGCGATGAACTTACCGTGAAATATCACTCTCTATTAAAAGAAAAAAGATTTAACCATTTCTCTAATATGGTTAAGGATAATCCGCGACGTATGTGGCGTGTTATAAACTCCGAGCTAGGTCGCGGTACTCGGGAGAGAGTCGATTTCACAGACCTGGTGCGGGATGCAGATGGCCAACCGTTTATCACAAAAAAGGATGTGGTTGACGCTCTCAACTTGGAGTTTGTGACGGCGGCGAGTAGGTGCGGAGCGCCCGCGGCCGATAGCGTCAGCGCTTTGGCCGCGCTCGGGAACGAGGCATCCGCGAGCGATGTGTCTATAAGATTAGAACCTTTTTCACCCCACGAAGTTTTTACAATAACGAAGAAACGTATTGCCCCTAAGAAAAGTACTGATCTCTACGGTCTGTCTGCAAGTATATTGAAAACCGCCATAGAACCGGTCGCACCCGTAATTAGCTACTTATTTAATTCATGCCTGCGGGAAGGTATGTATCCCGCGGCGCTTAAAAGAGTAAAAATATGCCCCTTGTACAAAGGAAAGGGCAAAAAAGCAGACCCCAAGTCTTACCGCCCTATATCCCTTGTCCCCGCTATTAGCAAGGTGTTTGAGGTCGGTCTCAATAGAAGGCTACTTAATTTTGTCGTGGACCGTGGTGTCCTGTCGGAGCGGCAGTATGCGTACCGAGCCGGTCGCGCGACCACAGACTTAGTGCGCGAGGTGTTGTGGCGAGTGTTAACTGCGCGCGAGGCAAAACTGCAGGTTGCCTTACTTTGCTGCGACCTATCGCGCGCGTTTGATACCGCTGATCACGCCCTCATCGCAAACAAGCTGCGATTTTATGGGATCCGTGGCCCTGCCCTGTCCATACTGTCCTCCTTCATGTCTAAGCGAACACAGGTAGTGGTGGGTGATAGAGGTCGCGTCATGTCGTCAGAAGCGGAAAATGTGATGGGCGTCCCGCAGGGCTCCTGTCTATCTAATACTCTATTCAGTCTCCTCCTTAACGACTTGCCCGGCGCCATCGATGGCGCTGAGATATATATGTACGCCGATGACGTCGCCGCAGTGATCACCGCGCCGACGCACCGTGAACTAGAGTCGAGGCTGAATGGGGTGGTGAACGAACTAGATAGGTGGTTCCGATCGAACGGGCTCGCGCTAAACAAAGATAAGACCTGCTTCCTTGCTTTTAACCTCAATGGCCACGCGACTGAGACTCATTCGGTAGCAGTCGGCAATACCGCTCTCCAACAAGTCCACAGTACGAAACTTCTAGGTTTCCATATCGACGGCGCGTTGACCTGGGAGACGCACATAGACGAGCTGTGCGGGAAGCTGAGCTGCTCGTGCTTTGCGCTCCGGCGGCTCGCGAGCACCGCTGCCCGCAGCGTAGTGCGCTCCTGCTACTTCGCGACCGTCCACAGTAACATCACGTACGGGTTGGAGCTGTGGGGCCGCGCTGCCGATCGTAATAGAGCCTTTGTTATGCAGAAGCGAGCTATTCGTGCCATATGCGGGGTTCAGGACGACGTCTCTTGCGTGGATCTGTTTAAGGAGCTACAGATTTTGCCTTTACCGTGTGAGTTCGTTTACCAGGTAGCCCTGTACACACATACAAACATAGATAAATTTCAACGCCGGGGCGTCCACAGCACGTTGGATCTTCGCAGTAATAAAAAGAAAGACCAACTAGTAACGCCGTCGCATCGGCTCGTCAAGTCGGAGAGGTCGGTATACATTCTGGGGCCCGCGGTCTACAATCGCGTACCCGCTTCCATCCGGGATGCACCTTCCATCGCGTGCTTCAGAAGCAAACTAAGATCTTGGCTTCAAGAGACCTTGTTCTATGACTTTGACGATTATTTAAAACTAAGAGATTATTGAATTACTAGTAAGTAATTATAATATTTTTGTTTTTATGGACATTTAATTATATTGACATTTTATATGTGACATATTACTTTATTGACATTTTCATTTTCATTGTTTTGACATATGTAATGATTTTGATAATAATTTTTAAATATGAATGGAAAAATGACCTGTAACTTTGGTGTTATTAATAAATGATTTGTATTTGTATTTGAAACTTAAACTAGTTGATTGTTTATATAATTTAAAGTACGAAAACAGCAATCAGCTGCGTGGGTAGCGGTGGAAAGACCGTCAGCCGATGCAGTAAAAGTTGAAAATATTGGAGCATTGCTACTAAAAAAGTTATAGTAAGCCGGCTGATGTTGATACCGATAGTAGATCTTATATGTCTAATAAGTAAACCGAACATCAGCTGCCCAAGTAGCGGTGGGTTTGGGAGTGGGAAGTCGTGAAAGTTGTAAAAAAAAATTAAAAAAAAGTAATAGTACGCCGGCTGAAACCCATTTTCATGTATAGTTGACATCATACTGAGTTGAAAAATAGTCGTCAGCTGCATGGAGGAGGGTGGGTTATGCGTCAGCCGATCGCATGAACTTGTAAAAAATCGCGTAAAAAAAAGTCATAGTACGCCGGATGAAACTTTAACTAGCTGATAGTTTATATAATTTAAAGTACGAAAACAGCAATCAGCTGCGTGGGTAGCGGTGGAAAGACCGTCAGCCGATGCAGTAAAGGTTGAAAATATTGGAGCATTGCTACTATGCGGTTTCCTTTTAAACACGAATTTCGAGGTAGATTCTGGCCTTGCTTGAGCCCATAACACGACCTTAAGGCTACCTAAACTTCTGCCCTTAAAATTTTAAAGCAGCATCTGCGTGCATCTGTGTATTACTGGGCAAAAGTCGTGAATCACTCTGAACAATATTATGAAAAAAGACTGGGAGCGAAATGTTCACTTCGACAATATTTGTGAACAAGAATTAATAATAAACTTAAGGAACAGTTCTAGTAGTAGTATCTTTAGTAAGACTCAAGTTCTATAAGAGTTATACTTAATCGTAAAGGTTCATTAACGATAATACTTTAGCGCATTCCTAGAGGAATTAATTTAACTATGTAAATCATTACAGATTTATTGCATCACATCATAGGGGTCGGCTTGCAGTGCACACCTCATTAAAGCTGAAAGAGCTCAGACTCATTTTGAAAATTGCTCACGAAAAGCCCTTCCGGTACCTTACAGATGACCTCTAAAAGGATACCAAGGAACTCGGGCTTCGGCAACTTTTTATTAAGTACTGTACTTTAAGATTTCACAAATCGGCTCCCTTACAAATTAAACGTCAACGGACTGATAGCATTTCGCGCACGCAAAGATGGGAACTACCTCTAAGAAAAACGAGACTTGGGCAGAGATGCTATAGTTACCTAGGAGCATTTCTTTCTAATAGCTATATAAATTGCTTAACCTATTAGACAAAAACAGACATAATTGTAAAAATAAACTCAAAGAATACCCTCTTACTTTAAATTGCCACGACACCGAGAGCCAGATCAGACCAATATTATAAGCAAGATAAAAAAAACAACTAGTCGTCAATAGCCACACACACATCCTCTCTAACACACTCGCACATATACCCAAATAAATACATAAACAAATAAATACATTTTATTATAATCAATTTAATTAATTTTAAGGAAAGAGGCTTAGGTAGCCCGAAGGTCGTGTTATGGGCTCAAGCAAGGCCAGAATCTACCACGAAATTCGTGTTTAAAAGGAAACCGCATAGTAGCAATGCTCCAATATTTTCAACCTTTACTGCATCGGCTGACGGTCTTTCCACCGCTACCCACGCAGCTGATTGCTGCTTTCGTACTTTAAATTATATAAACTATCAGCTAGTTTAAGTTTCATCCGGCGTACTATGACTTTTTTTTACGCGATTTTTTACAAGTTCATGCGATCGGCTGACGCATAACCCACCCTCCTCCATGCAGCTGACGACTATTTTTCAACTCAGTATGATGTCAACTATACATGAAAATGGGTTTCAGCCGGCGTACTATCACTTTTTTTTAATTTTTTTTTTACAACTTCCACGACCTCCCACTCCCAAACCCACCGCTACCTGGGCAGCTGACGTTCGGTTTACTCATTAACCATATGAGATCTACTATCAGTATCAATATCAGCCGGCTTACTATGACTTTTGTATTTGCAACGCTGCCACCCGGACTAATACTATGTGGTATGACCATCGCTGGTCTTCCTCGAGCCTTAGCAGCATCACTACAAACAACAAGTACCGACAACATAATATAAATAAATGGCAAAGAAAAAAAAACAGTTTAAAAACAAATGAAACGAACTAGCCATTTTTTAACAGATGATATGTTTTAGAAACGGACGAATTGACCCGGTACAAGTTAGCGGAGATGACGCCTAACCAATTGATGATCAACATCTTTCAACTCTCAAGGATGTGGAGGCAAATGATAAATGTTTCCGTCACAAGGACTTTCGGTGAAAACAAGACAGTAAGTATGGTTAATTATGGCGCTTCGTGGTTTTACCAACACGATCGCCCGAGGAGCGCTACCGCATATTCATTTTGTTCCCGATTATAAAACAGGGATCCTATGTTATTGACACAAAGGGATGAATGATAACCATAGACCCCTACGTGACATCTAAACCTGGGTTCTGTATGAACAGATGCTTACTTACTTATTTCCTTTGGCCCTACAACTCTTTGTGGGTCTTCGCCTCCCAAACAATCTTTTTCCATCTCACTTTGTCTTTCCCTTCTCAAAGTTGATTTCAGACGTTTGCAGAATGCAATGTAGTTTTAAGCAGATTGTCTACCATATATATGTTTGTTTACGGCCTCTGTACATATAATATACAGAGGCCGTAAACAAAGCAAAAAAAAAAACAGATTAAAAGTGTCACATATGCTTGTGGCTCCACTATGTGTTAAAAACAAAAGTTCACATAATTATGCGATTTTTCGTTTCGTTACATTTATTACCTACCACTCAAGTGCCTAAGACTTAAAGGGAGTCATGTAACATGCAGCTGCAGTTTAAATTTAGTATTAAAGACGTGCCCAAGCGTGAAACTTTACTACACTATAACGTTCGATTTGATTGCACAGCTCGGAAATATCAACGCCAGTGCTGGGGAAAGGAGCAAGCACGCCACGCGCCGATGCCGAAGCTTCTCATGCTAAATACCGATATTTCTATACTCGCTACAAACATAGTATAGCTGATACTAAAACCAAACTGATATAGAATAACTGTATCGTATGTTAGTATCTTTTCCACTGCAGTCAACAACTGCGGTGCAACTTTAGGTGTCTAATGCTTTCATGCTTGCTGTTGTAAAACTCAAAGGCAAGCAGGGTGTCATACGATTTATAGAAAAAAAAAAATGTTTGTGATCTCGCTATTAGAAAAGTGATCTAAAATTTGATCTCTCTGGTTTATAGATTAAGGTGTTAGGTGTAGGTGAAAAGTTCTTAAGAAGCTTCCAGTTTTGTAACAATTTACTGAAAACATTTATATAAAACTTTTTTTGAAGTCTAGTCGTATGGAAAGGCTAGTATTGATGCGTTATAAAAAGTGATATGTGACGAGACTTCTATTATTGTGGTTGTTATTTTAGAGTCGGTATGACTGCATAAGAAAACGTGTTAGGTTAACTTGCTTAAATAAAACTATTGCTTTTTTGTACCTTTTTTACAGTGGTTGTTAATTTTTTTTTTTAACTCTTCATTGACTGAAGTTAATCGTAATATGACTTGTGTTTTTTTTTTTATACTTACTCGTTTTCTGTAGTAACTTGTCTAATAAAATCGTACAAATAATATTAATATTTTAAGATGGCGTAAGATGAGGGAGGAAAAGAAACATGAGACCATCTCAAGTAGAGTTTTTGGCTATGGTCATTTTCTTCACCTTTCATCATTACTTGTAGTTGAACTGGTATTTTTACATACCTATTTAACTATTTACCATCTTTATAAAACTCACAATTTTGATAATTATATACCTATTTTATGTATGGTATTTATGCCATACATCTCGCCATCATACTAAAAATATTTTTGTAATCAGTAGACATATACTTAGTCTTCAAATATTAAAAAAAAAGTATCTGTATCATTTCCTTCATAAAACTTAGTGGATCAATAATAATTATGAAACACGTGACAGTTTTGTATTGACTGTTTTATATTGCTTGAAAATAATGAACAATGCACTTGTTATAAGTAGCTAGTTATATTATAATGGTAAGTTTTGTCAAGGAAGTTTATAAATTACATTAAAATTTAGTAATTAAACAGAGATAATTACTGATCAGTATTACCATAATGTAAATCTGTTTACAAGTATTATTCATTATTAGTTTAGAAAGATCGTTTTTTTTTTCGAAAAGATATTTTAGTACATTTCATAAAATCCTTACTCAATTTGAGATACTGATTTAGAGCTAATGACTGATTCTACTGAAAATAGTTTGATTAATAAAATCATATGGTATTCTTGATCTCTATGAAATATGGTTGTGAGAACTAAGTATTTAACTACTACAAATAGGAAAAATCTCAAAATTAGAGATTAAGCCAAAAATATAGTTATAAGAAAACTGTCATATTAGTTATATTGTTAAAGTTTGGATGTTTTGTAATTTACCTTTAAGGTAAAGTTTGTGCTATAGATTTTTAGATTTTTTTTATTTCTCAACCTAGTAGACATAAATCATTATATTAATATAATATAGTTAGCTTATTTTGTTCCGACCATATCTACTGGTTTGTTATTTCACAAGTCTAGTTTGTTATGTTTATTAAAAATGTTAGAAAAAACTATCTTTATTTTTTATAAATTTTGTTATAAACCATATTACTTAAAGTAGGTATAAAGAATGTTGTTTAGATTGGGGTTAAAAAAGCTGAGGAATCGATTGATGTTTCGAATTAGATTAAGTGCGGTTGATGAACTGCGAAATACTTACTTGTTATACTTTCTAAAAATTCAATAAAGTTTTGATTTTGCTATATTTTTGTTTCATTCTATAGAAAAAATATCAATTACCTAAGAAAACATGAACAAACAATACAACATGCTGAATGTGCTCTGACATAGAAATATAATTTTACAAAGCTAATTAGGTTTTTTTTGTGCAAGTAATGAGACATTATTTTATAAAAAATTGTCTTTTTTAACACACCACATTTTTGCCTACTGTACAAAACACTCCGGGTAAGATTGGCAGACCTGTTTCTTTACGTAAATTTCATTAGAATTCTAAACACGTAATTAATGTATTGCCATCTCTATCTGGGTACTTGATGACCTAGTGTTATCTACGGTCGACTCGTCTTTAGCTTGAATTTTACAAAATAAATGAATGGCAATTAAAAAATTTTATTGACTCTATAATGCATTACTTTTTTTTACTTTAGGTAGCTGATTTTATGATGGACATAAAATACCTCTGTTAAAAAAATGGATTTCTAAGAAAACTTTTTACTATGGCTAGTATGATTTACCGTTGAATTAATACCAATTTCTGACGTTCGTGATGTTTTTGACGTAACTTTATTTACAGCAAATGTTAAAGGTAACTAAGAAATTGTTGGGATCGGTATGGCGTCCTCTCAAATTAAACGTGAGGCACAATCCCTATCCAGTATCATTTCTAAACTACTTGCGGAACATGCCGTACACTTGTCTACAGACGACGCGCCTGTGTAACGGGCTCACGATCGCGACAGAGCAACGCGATTGCTGCAGCGTGTGTGTCGGCATCTACGTGAAAGCTGGGCCACGGTACGAAAGCGACTTCGAAAATGGCGCTACGCACTTCTTTGAACACATCGCGTTTAAAGGAACATGCGCGCGGAACAAAGTCATGCTCGAAGATCAGATGTCATGCACGGGTGCCCGGTACAACACATTTACGCGCCGTGATGTAGCAGCATACTATGCCGAGTGTCTTAGCCAAGACGTACCGATTACCGTCGACATACTATCAGACTGCGTGTTCAATAACGCATTTAACCCGAGCGAAATTGATATCCAAAAGAACGTGGTCTACGGTGAAATGAAAGAACACGACGAGGATGCCAACGATCTCCTGTTCGATTACTTGCACGAGACGGCGTTTCAGGGCACCCCGCTAGCTAAGTCAGTCTCCGGGCCTAGTTGCAACTTGTACAATTTCAACTGTAACACTATACCGATCTACATGAATAGGTTTTACGACGCCGATCGCACTTTTCTCGTTGGCGTTGGCGGAGTGACACATGAGCAAATGGTGGCGTTGGGAAATACATACATGGGCAAGCTTGAGCCGACTAAATGCATAGATAGAAATGTATACAGATTTACCGGCTCAGATGTTAGATACCGGAACGATTCGATGCCCGTCGCGAACGTCGCCATAGCGGTGGAGGGGCCGGGCCTCTGTGATGACGATCACGTCGTGATGGAAGTCGCGGCGGAGCTGATTGGTGGTTGGGACCGATCTCAACCCGGCGGTATCGACCACTCGTGGAATATAGCCAAAGCCACGTCGGCACAACCTTTATGCGACGCCTACCAAGGTTTCTTTATAAGCTACAAGGATACAGGACTGTGGGGCGTTCAGTTCATGGGGCCGTCACTTGTTTTGGATGACATGGTGTTATTGGTGCAGAACGAGTTGATGCACATATGCTGCTCGGTGAGCGACGTCGAAGTGGAGCGGGCGAAGCGGGTTTTGAAAACTAAGCTTTTGTCTATGACCGAAAGTATGACGCGCACTTGCCACGACATAGGCAGGTGGCTAATGTACAAGGGGAACCGCACGCCGCTCGACGAGCGCCTGTGCGCAATAGACCGCGTGTTTGCGCCCGACGTGCGCTGCGTACTCACTAATTACCTATATGACAAATGCCCGGCCGTGGCCGCTGTAGGACCCACAGAGGGGCTTCCAGACTACACCCGCATCAGGGCCGGCATGTATTGGCTCAGGTTGTAATTTACGTCTTGACGTTTATCGATGCATATTAGGTACTTATCAACGGCGTTGCATAGGTACCTAAACAGGTTCACTTTATCTATCAGATGGTATGCGATGCTCGCGGTCATAGAAGTAGGTACAAATAGGATCAAAATTTTAATTGATGGAAGTTGAATATCTTCAGACTTGTTTTATTTGTACTTCGCAAAATTTATTTAGATTATTACATAATATATGAAGATGTCATTAAAAGTTGTTATTAATTTGCAAAAGCAGTCGCATTTCTCATGTCAGTTCTTATATCTATCTTAAAAACATACAACGCTTACAAGGAATGTGACTCAAATATGGTGTAGGCTTATTATAAACTTAGAATACGTATGATAAAGAGCTATTTGCCACATCACCTACTTATCCAACAGAATACTTATTGATCTCACTCTGGTGGCATCCCCGCCCCCGCCCCGGTCTTGTGGGGGATGTTTCTCACTTACGTACGAATTAAACAGCTTATTTGTGCGCATGTCTGAATTTATGAAATTACTTTTGCGTTTTTGTATTTTACTCCTAGCCATCAAACTGCATACGGGAGAAAATATCGAAGTATAAATGTTGCATATGTCCAATGAAGACGACCCTATATACTCTAGGATCATTAATGTATATAAATTTTACTTGGTGGTAGATTAGCAGGAAGTCTTTTAGATAGGTAGGTACTACCGCAGTATTAGATATTCTGCCGCCAAGCAGTAAACATTACTGAGTTACGGTTTGTGGGGTACTGCAGCTAGAAAAATTACAGAGCTGTCGCGACTAATCATCGGTCTAAAACATAATGAGCGCCAAGCAGCGATGCCCTAAACTTTGTTTTACAACTCATAATTCTGTGTATCGCAGCAATGGTCATGGACGTTATCTCTTACCATCAAGAGAGCACCTCTACAGTGTCATTACTTTTACATTTAAAAAAGTTAATGTTAACATGTGTTTGTTACTTCTTCTGAATGCAATTACACGAAACGTAGGTAAATGCAGACACCTTATACTCTGGATTAACAGTCTACTAATTATGCCGGAAAACACAAACGAAAGCGCGGAGCACATCTATAGTATACATATTTTACTTTAGATAAGCATATATTGCTTTAGAACGCAAAGAAATGAAATCAACGTTGTACTATTGCAGAAGCAACAAAGACAAAAAGGAGTACAATTTCAGTCGAAATTCGTCATTGCAAAAATTTTAGACAAGTGCAAAAGTCTTATTTAACATGTAAGGTTTTGTCGATGGGTATGGGTATACCTGGGCCTAGGAAGCAACCCGTTTCCAGTTTTGTCAGCTGTACTTTGTGCACAATCTACATTTTTGAGACGCTTCGTGTAGACACTTTCCTAACTACATTTCCAATAAGGATTAGTATTATAAGAAGTATTTATATCTAAAATTTTAAACGCAACAGCTTCAGGAATATCTTTGATATTTAAAAACTAAAAATATGCCAGCAATTCTGTATTTTTACCTGGAACTTAATTTCTGAGTGGGTTATATTGTCATAAATTCGCATAATACCGTAGCAAAAACACATTCGCATATTTTTTTTTCATAATGGCATTGATACTAATAACCTTAAAAATAAGGAAACACAAAATAAAACTACACTCTTACAAAACTATAGTTTATTATCTCATTGTAAAGCTAAGAAACATAAATATTTAAAAAAACGGTGTCTGAGTATATGAAAAAAATATCAACGTAAGGTCAATAAGTATTAAAATACATATGTACATACACATGAGTACTTACTAAACTATAAAAAAATAAATAAATTACAAAATAAATGAGTGAATGCCCAAAAACTTTGTAAAAACAATGGTGAGCTATTAACATAGTTCGGAATTTCTTGTTAAGATTTAAGAACTAACTGAAAAGAATTACTACAATAATTGTCATTTTCATTCGTTGTTCTAATTGATGGCTTTGATTTAAGTTTTTTACACATCAAAATTTGGAAGACATAAAAATAGGTACCTAGTTACTTAAATAGATAAGTCAATTTAAGTACTTTCATTTTATTGTGTATTATAGGATTATACAAATAGTTATTTAAAAAAAAACTAATTTACAAAAACGAGTAAGGCAATGAACATTTTCGATGTAAGTATTTAGTGATGATTTTTAGAAGTAAACGTTAATTTATCCATCAAATTAGAAGTAACAACGAAACACTCATAAGACTTATAAAGAAGATTCGTTCTCACAGAGACGATATACTATACAGGAGCAACGTGAGCTACGAGCCGCGCGGACACGTGCGCGGGATTGCATGTTAATTGAAGCGCTTCTACAAGACTCCCGGTAGTACATAATCACTGTGATCATTGATTTTTTGTCATTTAGGTACTTCTAAAATCTCATATTGGTGCTACAAAATAAATCTAAACTATGTGTTATTCACATTTTTTTGAATACAGAAGATATATATAATTAAAAAAAAACGTAACGCTATTCGACTCTGTTTACAGTCTTAAGAAAATAAATCACAACTTAGAGAGCATAGGACAGATTGTTCTCGTCACTTAAAACGCCCAACGTATTCGTTGTTAAACTAAGATCGACACTTTATTCCAGTACCTGCTTACAGTCACATCTCCAAGACCGTTCCGAACAATTTTATGTTTAATTTAACATAATTTTCTTTTGATTATCATGCTTGTTAATAAATCAATTGATAAATGCAACATAAAAAATGTTGAGCAAAATTATTGCATCTTAAATAAAATAATATGTGACGAAGAAAACATTAAAAAAATGTGTTGAAATGTTAGGGTAAATTCATTAAATCTTAAATAAAATTCAATACTTGTTATAGTATAATATCGCTAATCACAAATTGCGATAGTACAAATGAAAAACTTTATACTGAAAATGACATCACTTCAAGACATTCTAATCGTATATTGTCTTCGATATATTTGTTATTTTTCTGTTTGCACATCTGTATGTACTAATGTTTGAAGTTATAATATTAAATCGTTCTGTGTAACTGATCCCAGCTCAGTTTTAATTTCGGTACAACTTTTCACCAATGGTAGGTGATATTATCAAGACTTAGATACACTCTACCCGGTTCTAAATACTAAATGACCCGATGAACTTTGTATATAGGAAAAAAAAAACGATTTTAACAGATTATAAATGTTGTGCATGACGCAGCTGCCAACTATTATAGCTCACTTCTATTGAAAGTAATCCAAACTGGCAATACTCATACAAAATTTCAATTTCGAACCTTTCAGCTTTTTCTTTTGTTTTCCCTACTTTTCGTTTTTCTAAACCACCCCAGTATTAATTATTTATGTCACGAAAGTTCAGGTCGGTCAGAACATTTGGACGCTAAATCTAAGTGTAATGAGACGACCAAAACATGTTACAAACCTACTCACCACCCCTAGCTACACAGTATTTTTTTTGCCACAAAACCTCGGATTCTATCCCCTGTAACTTTTCTAATGTATTATGCAATTATGAGGTTCGCTGATTTAATTTCATGCGATTAGAAGTTTAGTTCTAAATCAATTGTTTGAATATTTCGAAATTAAAACACGACATAATGTTACAGCCATTTTCTAATACCAGTTCACGACGAGATTCTATCTCTTGGGACGAATTTATTATCACTTCGCAATTTCGACCTTACACAGAACTCAGCACCTTTACATTCACAAATGGTCTGCTTTTTATGCATTAGTTGCAATTCGGTATGTAAAGTTTTTTTTTTGTATTTATTTTATATTTTTTACTGATAGTAAACTTTATTTTATGAAACTAATTTGAATATTTTGGCTTTCTATGCTGTAGTTTAATTCTAATACATTTTCAAACTTTTTATAGTTATGACGTCATAACATTGGCTGAATATGTAAAATATGTACCTTTTTTAGGCACTGAAAGAATCCTTATACAGCCAAGGACATGACGTCATTAGAAGTTAATTGAAAGTCAAATTTATTTTATGTATTTTATTAAAATAAACCCCGTCTCATAGTTTAAAGAGTTTTAAACGAAAAATCATGTACAGGAATGTAATATTTCGAAATGGTTTTGGAATCAGCAAAGTATTTTTTTTCTTTACATACCGAATTCTCTTAAAGAATTTATTCATGATTGCCGAGAAATACATAGGAGATAAAAATTCGAAGAAATTATGTAACTATGAAATTTAGTTTTAATAATTTAGTTATTTATACAAACAGTCGTCGGTAGTTATATATATACAAATATATATTTATATATAAAGACATATATTTCGATAAAATATATCGATTTTATAAAAAAATACTGGCCAATTGTAAACGTATTGTGTATTTTCTTTAATACATTTTTAATGTAATACTTGAACACAGATTTCTCGTGTTTATTAGAGATGCATATTTCAGATAGTAATAATTCATTGTTTTTTATTACTTTTCTTTTTAACAGTGACGCCTTAGCTTTGCACGAACATAATTATATTAATTTTGGAAGAATTTTATAAATGTTTGTAAAAACTGATTCACCATCCGTTGCGTAGTTAAGATATGCTCAAATAAACAAACACACGCAAAGCTACACGTGTGTTTCTTTACTATTTATTCATAAAATAGACTACGATGTACAAATCAGAGGCGTCTCCGGAAGAGATTTGTTGATGGTACAGCAATTTTTATGGCAATCTCATAAAATTGCAACTTTTTTAAAATACGAAATGTCAAAATTTTTTTCGACTAGTTTTATAAAACGTCTCAAGAGACCATACATTATTTGTTTGATTTTATATAGATAGGTACTGTCTACTAGACAAAACAAAGTTAATATAATTTTATCAGTGTTTAAAATACCTTTGGAATTGTAAAATTTCATAAATCATGCAATCTAATAATAAATACTACTATAAAAATAATGTATATAAAAGACGGACAGTTAAAATATGTTAATACGATTTGTTACAGAGCAAAGTATGGCAAAGAATAAGACCTAAACACAACGACCACATTGATTGTGGTCACATTTATTCTTGTAAGAAATAAAGATTTTTTGTTTGATGCTCCACTCCACCATATAAAGAAAATTAAAGTGAAAAGAAAAAGAAACACAGAAAGTATAGAAAATAATGACATAGAAAAAAAAGAAGTTTGTGAAACATTGGTCGAAATTGAAGCGCCAAACAAAAAATCAAATAGATTTTATAAAACTTACATACTAAAAGGACTACACTAGAATTTGTCAAGGAAACAGATCTCGTAAAAAGTACAGATAAAAAATATTTGAGCACGAGTTTTAGTAAACACAAAATTAAATACTTATTTTAATATAACATTTTGGAATGTTTACTTTGTAAATGGAATGTGAATAAAGTAACAAACAAAATCTATCATACTCGTCTAACGCATTTCAAATATACAGCGACATGTTAGCAAACCCCTCTAACACATGAAATCTGAGCTCGAAATAGCTGAACGACACACGACAACGATACACTTTCAAGTGTCGACACGTCTCGTGAGAATTTATTTCACACGCTACACGATCCACTGCTTTGAGCTTATTCAAATTTCATGTCGATCTCCTATAACGTAAAACGGACAGATACTTAATACATACTCAAAATTAATACAAGTACTGTTACAATATTTATTTGGCCACATATACTGAGTATTAAATATAATAAAACAGACACAAAATACAAAAAATAAAAATGTGGGGCTGAGAACATCCCCGCTGCTATGATAATATGAACGCGCCCAGTTACACGGCCATTTAAACAAAACTACCAGCAGTATCATCAATATCACTTACTGAATTGTTACGAGAAAGCTTATTTGTACTTCTATGATATATTAAGAGTAAATATTATAATACTGAGCGCGTGTCACATTCGAACCTGCTCGAGTTAGCTGCAATCTGCATCTTTCCTCTATACAAACTATACGTACAGCATTGGTATGAAACAAATTTGGTAAAAAAACATATTATAAACAAATGCTTAGAAACTAAACAGCTACCGAATCTACGTAATGTTACTCATTAATCTCTTTTTTTATGCTAGTCATTTATCTTAACATGTACTTTGCTTATAAATACCATATTGAGAGAAAAATATATCTAACATTCAGGTGATTATGCATACTTATCAGCTAGTGGAATGTAATAATAATTATATTATTTTTTTTAATGTTAGTTTTACTACCCCTTAATATTAATGGTTAAATACCCAAACCTTTGTAATAGACATCGATTTATGGACGTATCCTTTTAATAATATATTTTTTTGTCTTAACTAATAAGTGGGAGATCGCGGGGCCCAGTATTCAAGAGTACGTATTTTTTTAACTAGACCGAAATATAGTTCGGGCGAGTAAACCCCACGACATGGGCCCGCGTCCCCCGTCCGAGCCGTATGCGTCAAGGACGAGTGCTCCTCTACAGTCCACAGGTTCACCAATTGTTATTTTAAGAGAGCTAGTGACTAATGTTTCGACTTCAATACGATGGGATCATTCTTCCTTACGTTAAAGCTATCGTAAGCTTGTCTTTTGAGACAAGACCAGAAAATTTTTTATTCAATATTTTTTACTTACTTCAAATTTTTAAAACTTGACAAATACATTTCAAAAACGTCCGTTTTGAAAACTTTATTATGATAAAATACCCTCCTTTTCATAATAAATTTGTGGCTTACGATTTGGCAATCTAATACGGTGAACCAATAAGACCACAATATTTTTTCACGTAATTGCAGACGTTTCAAAAAGAGTTAAATTGAGGTATAATTTTAATAACCTTTACAAGTAAACATATTAAAACTACCCCTGTTTGTAAATTCATAAACCATGTAATATGTCGTAATTATTCGACTAATCTTGTACGTATAAATTGTTTTGATATAAAAACGGTCAGTACTTAAAACGATAAAACTTATGTTAATAACTTAAAAACTAAATAAAGCATGCGTGATTGTTGATAAATATACAAAAAAAATATATAGTATTTTGTACTGTAAGGTTATGCTTTTTGTTCAATAGGTGATTCACACTTTTTAGCATAATCAGTTTGTAATGACAAATTAAATAAAAGTTTACATTTTGTACATCCGTCATGGAAATGGCAACGTTGTGTTTTAATATTAAAATCTAAATTTGATCGGCTTAGCTGCCTAAATAACCTTGTACTTGACAATAACTATAAAGTAAAATGGTTCCATCTGACGTGTCACTTTTGACTCACTCTTTCGATTATATACTAATAAAAAAAACTACTGACCAGTTATTAGACCGTGCTAGCTTACCTAAAATGTATAAACGATCAGTGTCAGAATAAAAATGAATAGGTACAATTTATTACAAAAGATTAAGTTTCGCGGGTACAAAAAAGAGTCAAAAGCAATCTAAGCCACTACTATTAAAAAAAAAAATGATTTTAATAATTACGTAAAAGTAATTAAAACATTGTTTCAGTCTTTGGAATTTGTGTTCTGGAAAATTACTCGTATTTTAATAAATGTTATAAAGAAAATGTGCTTTATCTAAGTCTCTGAAGTTCGTTTATGCTTTGCACACTTATGGAGAAAGATGTATTAAATGCACCGAGCATTATCATTTGAGCAACCCCGATTTTGGCCGATAGAATATTTCCCATCTAGTGTTATCCACCGTAAATAGATTATATTAAACAAAGTAAATAACATAATGTAAATAATTATTATTATTACACTATGAAATTATATCCGTCCATTTTACTTGCATTTTTAATTTAAAAACACACGTAGTAATTACAAAGATATATAAGCTGCCCGTGGAAAACTTTTCTGTTATTAATTCCGAACTTTTCTATCTAATGAGATTTTTTACTGTCCCAGTAGCGTCGCTTTAAAAGCACGCTTTTTAAAAAGCAGCTTGGTATACATTTGATTTCATACCGCGCGATAAACAAATGAAAATATGTTCACAGAGCGGCAACGTCGCATTTGAAATCTTAATTTCTTGTCTACGTAGATAGAGCGTTGTTTATTTACGCACAAACTGCAAGTGACAAACAAGCAGCAAATAAGGACGCTCGTATAAAGTGACACGACGTTGTCATTTGATTGAATAATCTATGTTACAATTATCGCGTTGCGTGTACGGCGCGGAATATCCTGTTTCTTTGATCTATATATGGGCTACTAATATATGAATTGTAATACTACCCTAAACGGTCTGTTCTATTGCATGATTTTCAAAAATCCGTGAGCTGTTATTGCCATTCAAGATGGGCGATCACAACCAAGTTACGCGACAAAATATCGTTTGCCAGTGCAATAAGGTTCGCAGTCGTGGAATCCCTTTGCGATCGCATAACTTGAATGGCAACAATCACGGTACACAGCAATTGTTCTTAAGCAAAACAAGTAAAGAGGCGGTTTTATTTACCTGACCACAGAAGCGAAGTGTAGAAATTGCGTCATAGACGTACAATTCTGTTGGTCGCGTGTATGTTATCAAATGTAAAGTACCATCATCAGTTTCGAAAGGAACAGCGCGACAAAAAGAACGTAATCGTGGCCAACAAGCAGCGCAACAGTATGATTGAAAGTGTATGCCTCTAGGTTTAATATACAACCCTCTTATGTTTAAAATACGTCAAAAAGTTCCGTAAACTTCTCGCGCCTGAGAAGACAAAAAAGTGAGTAACTGTCAATCATTGAACTTATTGACATATTGTCAGTTTATATGTAAAAAGGTAACACCAGTTATGATAGCATATTTGTTTAGCAATGGTGGCGGTTTGTGGTAGCAAACTAACAATTCGCTTCTGAGGTGGCAGTTTTAGTGTTTAATACATAGTCCAAATATAGTTGTTCCAATAGGAACGCCTGGTGAACCTCTCGACCAGAGCTTCGGGGTCGACATAGTCCTCCTCGGGGACTATGTAGCTCGTCGATCATGTGCGTTCTAGGTCCGCTTTCCCCGTGGTGATGATGCCATCGGGTTGTCCGGGGAACGGTGGCTCTGTCACGTTCATGTTAGCCGCTTCCTCTCCTGGAGTCGTCCTCGACGGCGGTGGAAAACTGGAAGACGACAATATCCTACAGCTCTTTTATACCCTGATCATATCGAATTGCTGTACTAGTATACTACTGAACAAAACTGCACTCTATAAAACAAGCGCTTGATGCTTCTACGCCTAAAGTAAAAGCTATTTATATGCTATTTACTACAATAAGGAAAAAAAAACAATTTGCGCATTCTGCTATTCTTCTTTTGTTAAGACCAGAGCTCATACCGTAAACTTTTATTACGAACAATCACGAACGAAAAAACAAGCTACGCGACTGCGTATTGTGCTCCTCGCGCAATTAGGTTCGCAGTTGCGTAACTGATTTTATGATCAATCAACTTGAGTGGCAGTAAGTTCACGGTACGAGGTCGGTTTTAATTTCAGGTAAAATACGTAGTAGCAGTTCTAGGGCAGATCATGCTACTCAGGTAATATTCCGTGACTGCTAATGCGATGCGATAATAGTAGGTATACCATATTATGTACAATACATAAATTGACCACCAACTGCATCATGACATTCGCAGATACTCGATAACGCATGCTGAAAGAGCTATTTAGACCAAGAACGTTGGGACTATGAAAGGTTCTTGACGAAAAGACGAGGCAATAACAGTAGGCGAATACAAATAAAAGGATATGTAAATGAATATACTTACCTCTGCTAAGAATAGCGATAGTACGGATTAAGTCCTGGGCAAAGAAAAAATTTTGAAAATTATAAATATCCGCACAGAAATCAAGAAACAAGTATTATACAACGTTACTGCACCACAGTCTTTCTGATACGGCTGGCAGACTTCAGTCCTAAGTAAGGACGATGAAACAGTCGTGAACGGCTGGGCCGATTTCGCGAATTCTTTTTTTGTTGTTTGTTATAGTCAGGAGAAGCGTCTTATGAAATAAAAACTTAAGAAAGTTGCGCGGAAAATCAGAAAATTTAACGACCATATTAACATTTGTAATGTAACCTTGGCGCTTTAGACAATATAAACTTTTCTAATGTAACCTTATGGCGTTTTGACATAACTGTCAGTAGTTTGAATTCAATATTCAAAATTAAGACACAGGAGTTTTGGCGGGAACGCGGAAAGAGTCGTGTCGCCCCATAGTATTTTTTTCCATAACCAGTGTTTTATTTATAAAAGTACTGAATTACAAGCACGAGTGTGGTAATATAAAAACAGATTAAGGCTGACGCTGACAAGATATTCTTACCCAGCAACACAGAGAGAAGTTAAAAACAATGGAAAACTGTGAAAAGACATCTGCACAGGATACAAATTTAAATTAACAATTATTAAATAATATAGACACATCGATATCGATCGAGACGAAAAATCAATATTTAATTTAAGATGACGAAATTTGAAATGAATATACATTGTATAATGTAGTTGAACAATAATTATTATTCAAAGCATGTGTAGGTGAAAAACGGGCACTTTTATTATTCTAACTAACTGCAATGCCTGGATCATGAATTTAACTCCCTCCTCCGCATTTGACACTCGGTATACATCTTTGTTTGGAGTATTATAGTCCATACAAACACATCATTTTTTAAAGAACAAAAATAGCCGTACTCTTGAATTAATCTTTGGTTTTAGGTTAGAGAATCAGCAGATACTTTATTACAATCATCGTTCGCGTTCAGAAGTATCAGGATTTTTCTATAGTTTATTGCACTCTCATAAAGAAAATTGTATAACTAACGGAACACGGTATATTTCTTACACATGCCGCGAAACTAATGGCAAGACCACTAAATAAACTAATAGCACACATGCAAAAAAGGCGGCGCATCAACCAGTTTACAGACTAAATATACAAACACACAAAATTAGATACAGATAATTACCGTTTTAAAAATGTGGATGAAGTGTTGTCTAAATTCAAGTGCATGTTTTAAATTATGCGAGAGTTTAAAATTTAGGCCAGATAATTGCAAGTCAGATAAGACTGCAGGGTTCCCTTCCGCCTCAATCGTACCTCATAAATTTCCCTGATCTGAGTATTAAAAAATACTTACTTTTCATATTCGCCGGTACCAATAGCACCTTCGCTGCGCAGTTTTCCCACTATGTTCTGCACGCTGAAAATGATAAAAAAAACATCATCAAAACACCTACCAAACTAAACACTTTTACATACAGATGAAGTACGTAAAAGTGTTTAGTTTCCAGAGTCAAAAACTCTATCTTTTTTCAAAGCTTACCAACACTGAAAGACTATTTGCACTATATAATTTAATTCATTTATCATATATTTTTCAAGTTAAAACCGAACAATCCACCGCTAAAATGTTAGGCATTTAAAAAGAAAATTACTTTTAAACACTAGATGCAGTGGACTTTATGAAAGATTGTGCAGTTTTCTAGCTTAGACGATTTACTTTCAATATGTAGTAAAACGACGGTGCCATATACTTTTTAACTGAACATTCCAGACATGCCAATGGCATAATTATTCTAGAATTATCTATACTATTTTTACATAATATCAATGAGGCAAACGAGAGTCTCTCCTGGTGGTAAGAGACCCATGCCCATGACCATTGCAGCGATACACATAACTTTGAGTAGCAAAACAAAGGTCTAGGGCATCACTACTTTGGCGCTCATTATTTTTGAGAAATTCGATGGTTAGTTTCATTCGCCCTGTAATTTCGCTATCCACTCACACACACACTACGTACTCACAATTTTAACCTCGGAGCCGGGGTCTTAAGTGTACAGTTTCTGGGATTGCAGGTACCCTGATTTGGGATGTTGACTCAAGAGTGCCTAGATAAGATAATTGTGCAATCTGGTTCGCAAAGTGCAATCATACATATTCTGGATATACTAATACAGCTAGTTATCTTTAAACTATCGTCGTCACAAATAAGATACTCACTATTAATTGAACGTATAGCGTCATTGCGTTTCCCAGGGTCGCGAGTACAAGTACGGCCTGTGGGATGTTTTTGTGCAAAAGGTTAACTTACAGTCTCATCTGCTCGCCCTGTGAGCTGAGTTGCGCTAAGTACGCAGCTTGCTTGCGGTGGTGGTACATGTGTACGCGCAGACAGGACGGATTGCGCATGCGCTTCTGGCAGATCTCGCATTGCAGCGTACCCTCCCGTGTGTCGTGCTTGTCCCGAATGTGAACTTTCAAATTGTATCTGTTCGCGAAGAATCGGTGGCACGAAGGACACTTCACACCACCCGTTTTGCAATTCCAACCTTGGATGAACGGTAACGGGACAAAACATAACATACAACATAAAATGGTAAGCGGTTAAGCGACACAAAATGAGTGATGTCAATAATTACACAGTGTGGTCTGTAAATGATGTTTGTAATTTTTTTTTGATTGGAAAATATGTACACGAAAAGGAAAAAAAGATTTTGTTATTTCATTTATCGAAGAATATCTAATATGCATAGAAATATAATTGATTTTAGAAAGAATTCAGTAGCAACATTCTGGTCAAGTAGATCATCTAGGTTATCTGATATCGATATATACAGGATCAGATATTCGATTTAAATTCGTCAAATCACAATAATGATAATGTAAATATATAAATATATCAATGTAAATATACATATGGTAAGAGATAACGCGTGTATATGACTATTACAGCGATACACAGAACTTTGAGTAGCAAACAGATACTCTGCTACGTAGTATTGTGTAATTACCGATTTGAAGTGAACTACAATACCTTCAGTTTACAAAATATTAGCTATTTAAAACTGGATATTAATGCAGGATTATTAATGCCATTTAAATAGTATAGTTGGGCTTTTGACTTCTGCAGCTAATATTATAAATTATTAGTTTAAATGTTTCACTCAAAGTTTCGTGCATCGGTAAATACTTGGGTAGAACTAATTTGAAAATTACAAACATCATGAAACAATTCGCCTAACGTAACATAAATAAAATAATACAATAAAATAATCAACAAAAAAAAGTAATATATAAATAATAGCAACACTTACCGGATTCCTTGGCGGACTCTGGCAACACAAGCACGCTATGATACAGATCGTTGTCAAAATCGATTAGCGGTTCACTGCAATAGTGCAAAACAAAACTTCTAAATAAAGGAAATTAAAAATTACAAATTATAAAAGTACAAAAGTCAAAATAAGTAAATAATCCGCACCCTTGGCATCAACGGTAGATCAATAAAAAAAATTGTTCACCGCAAAACCTACGTTATAATTATAGCAACACAATCGAATTACAAGTATATCACAGACGAGAAACCGTGCTAAGGATGCTGATGTACGGTTAAAACGACTAACAAATTTTAATCTATACATGGAAAATGTATGGCATAACCCTTGCGTGATCGGGAAATAATAAGAGTATACGTGATTATCAAGGCGCGCCAATGCGTCCACTTCAGCTAGTCAACGGAATGTTATAAGTATTCATTTATTCAATGCAGATATCGCAGCCCGTTTGAATAAATTAGTCATAGTATATTGAAGCGGCCAGTCATTACGTGAAATAGCGTCATTCCATGAAATATCAGTCGTTAATTGGCCACATTGTTGACCGTTTATATTCTTTCGACTCGGCCCGTGGTATTTTTTGGGAATATCGTATTGCGCGCAAAATTGCATTTCACTAAAAATTCTATCGCGACGCCAAAACCAAAGAAAAAAAAAAAAAAAACTAAAAATTCTGGTTATGGATTTTTCATTAATTATATCTAATAGTTCTGTACATGGATTTTTCATTCATTATTCTCTTACTATTACTCTTCAGTCAGTCAATAGCATCTTCATTATATAAAAAGAAACGATAGAGATTTTTAACAATAAAGTTTATACACCGTATTTGATTTTAAAGACTACCTATTATTTGGGCCACGACTGTAATTTTATTAGTGTAGCTGATAAGTAATGAAAATTATAGTAATTTTAACAGACGGGAGAAGAGTTTCTTGGCCAGGCGGCTCCGAGTTGCCAGTATTACGAAAAACGAAGTGTATGTATTTCATCAATCGGATCAGAACCCATCGCAAGTCAATAAAACACACGCTTCATAAAATTGCGTAATTTCACGATGTCAGTGATGTACACACTATGATGAGACCAATTTTTACGAACGGGCTACACTTACTGAAAAACTTATCAGTCGTTACAATAACACAATAATATTTTCAACAAAGAAGCAAGCTTTAATTTCCAGATCACAGCATGGTAGCATCACGTCACGAAATGAGATTGAATGACTTTGACGGTAGGGGGACGTCACGAACATGATTGGCAGCTTAGGCGATGAAAATCAAATTAAGATCAGGGTAAAAATGTAAACAGTACAGACGTAAGTGTCATGGTGCTATCTAGCCCAAAAATGCAAGCTTAACATCCCGGTCAGTTGGTTGAAGGTGAACTGAGACAAACCTGTCGTATCCACGTTCGGTGTTCTCAGCATGCGTAGGGCTGTGTGTGTTATCGTTCACAGGACGGGACTTTTTCTTCATGTTGTAGTTGTTTTTGTTGGGCGTGTTTTTCAGCAACCTGCTTAGAATATCTTTTTTTCAATACAGAGCCCAAATGTTAATCGATGGATTTTATTCGGAAACGAAAACTGAAATTGTTGGGATTATACAGTTTGATAGATAAAATCGGAGACTGTATTGTTTAATTTATTTTGTGTAAATTAGGACGCGGTCAAATAAGAGTCTATTGAAACTAAAATGTGTCTGTGAATCCGTCCTTTTCAGTAATTTATGTTTCCGGTGCCAATTTTATGTTTGTAATCCTTGGACATTTTATTTTATTAATGCGTTATAATTTCTATATCATAAATTAATAATGAACCTTAGGAAAACAAACAATCACTGGTATAAAAAATGGTTCTTAGAATAACATAACAATAAAATAAAGTTCACGATGTCAAAATGATATGAAAAATAACACACTCAAAATCGAACTACATGAAAAGTCCCCCGCGCACCAGTCCCTGCCCAAACGTCCCCAAAACACTGGCCGTGTTCCCACGTTGGATGGCCAAGGATATTAGCTGAGTCAAGAACCATCTTGACAGAGGGTCTCTCCTCTCCTTTATACGACACCCTACTTCATGTACAAACTGTCTCGCCTAGGTCCCGCTGTTTCGACAGCAAACGGGACAAAATCATAGGCTGATTTATCTTGGAGGTGGCAGTATGCGAATGTGCGTAAGCACACGTGGCATTTCAAGCGAAGCAGCGACCTGTCTGTCATGGAATCAATGTAAGCCCATCCGGTCATTTGCCGTACGAGCGAGACAAGACTTGTGGACTAGGGGCTCTAATACGCATGGAACTTCAGTTGAAGCATGCGCACGCTCTAAAGTATTATTTTAGGCATGGTAGTGAGGTCTATGACCAACACAATTCATACCGTGATGCCCGTTTGTCATGGCCTCCGACCCATACATCCAAACGTGGAGCTCAAGATCTCAGTTTGCGTCTGAAGCACGCTATGGAAGGTGCATCCCGAATAGATGCGGGTATGCGGTTGTATACCGCGGGCCCCAGAATGTATACCTACGTCTCCGACTTGAGAAACCGATACGACAGCGTTACTAGTTGGTCTTTCTTTTTATTACTGCCAAGATCCAACGTGCTGTGGACGCCTCAGCGTTGAAATTTATCCATGTTTGTATGGGTGTACGGGGCTACCTGGTACATGAACTCACACGGCAAAGGCAGGATCTATAGCTCCTTATAAACAGCTCCACGTAAGAGACATCGTCCTGAAAGCCCATATGGCACGAATGGCTCGCTTCTGCATAACAAAGGCTCTATTACGATCGGCGGCCCCACAGCTCCACCGTGATATACGTGATGTTACTGTGGACGGTCGCGAAGTAGCAGGAGTGCACTACGCTGCGGGCAGCGGTGCCTGCAAGCCGTCGGAGCGCATAGCACGAGCGGCTCAGGTCCCCGCACAGCTCGTCTATGTACGTCTCCTACGTCAACGCGCCGCAAACAAGGCATCCGAGTCAGATATCCACAGCCATTCTTAGTCGTTTTTAAGAAGCATGCCCGTGTGTGGAGATGACAAAGCATGCAACTAGCCTTCGGGCCCTGATCTGGCAATTATATGCAATCGAGCTAGTTTAACTTCTATGCTTTTATCCCGCAACAAGTTTTCATGGGTGGTTGTCTCAGCTCCTCTACCGTTCCGATTTATTTAGTGGATCTGCGCCTGGACATAGTTTCAACTATATACCATAAGTCTCCTCGGCGTATGGGACGTGGACCAAGCCACCATGACAACGTAAGATACGAGTGACAAGATCCACGACCCCATACGACGAAGCGAGAAATACAATGGGACCGGTTTCCTGCACTCGGCGCACGTTTAGCCGCCGTACCGAATGGGAAAACTGCCTTGACACCACCGCGACTCTTCCAAGTTCTTTTTCAAGGTGTTGTCGAAACGTAACATTTCTTCCGGAAGCTTCCATGTTATAGCCCTTCTAACTACATAGGTTAGCTTGGTAATCGTGAAGCAGTTCCTCAGACATGCTACGGCCACGCGAAGGTTTTTAACGTGCACCGCAAATGATGCCAAGATCCGCTATCAATCAAGTTATCGTGAGCCAGCAAAGTCAATTGGGGCACCCAACAGACTTAGAGATTTCTGTTCCATGTCTTTAAATTCTGTTATAAGGAAAGGAAATCTGCCACTCGATTCTGCGGCTATCGGGCTGCAAGAAAAGAAGTCACGCTTGGCAGTATTCACTTTCATGTCCAGTTTCTTTAGCGTAGCGAAGAGTAGCCTCATAAATCTTTCCACCGAATCAGGGTTCTCCCCAATAATATAATCGTCAAGGTTCCATATATTCAGTGGAGCCTTAGGAGCAGTAGCTATATCCGTCTGAATGGCTTAGCTAGACGAAAGGACCTAATGGCCCCTCTTGTGGAGCCCCTATCTAAGAGTCAATAATCGCCCCATTATAAGAAAGATGGCTAGATGTTGCGTTAATACGCAAACGGGTAAGCCATTATTTATGGTTCTACACCGATTTGTTGGCCGCATGCTAAACAGGACAAACTAAATAGCCCAAATACATATACTATTAGCATTAAAACGGCTAGTTAGCTGGTTAGCTAACATACCAAACTGAACACTTAGTGAATAAGGCAAAAATCATTACTTTATTTTACAAGAAGAAAGATGAGAGAGGAGATTCCTAATAAAATGTCATAAAATGTATTATTCTTTGTTATTTTACAACATAAGCATCTCGATTATTTATAAAATAAAATAAATCCATAATTGTGGCTTTAAAGCGTTCATAGAAGCAAATATTCTACAAATATATACATTTAGTAATAAACTATAGTTTACAAATACCAACAAATACTAGATGTTCATATTATTTATTTACCTGATGCCATCTTCACATGAATGTGATCAAACGGTGAACAATTTCAGTAGTCGATGGATTTAGTACAAACTCCGTACGGACTATCTTCAAAATCAGTTAACCTTTGTACTCGTTTTGAAATTGTATTTTTTAAGATGGCGCACAATGAAGCAGCTATACAGCGGTCATAAATATAAAATTCTAAATATTTTAGAGGCATCGGCAACGCTATTTATTGTTGCCGATGAAATACTTTTGTAAAGATAGTCTATCTATACAAGCGTTTCCATAAGGGAGAAGAGTATTTTAATAGAATTGCGGCTAATATACTAAAAGTTAATAAAAAATGAGATACAAACTCAAATGTTGGCGGTCGAGAGGTTAGCAAGGCCGGTACGCCGGTGATGCTGAAGCCAGAGATGAGATTATACCTGTATTGTGCACTTTCTCCATTTAACTCATTTGTATATCCTGTAACCGAGCAGTACTAAGTCCGTACGGAGCATGCCTGGGGGTTTATCATCTCACCTTTTCAGCGGGCTTCGTTGGTCTTCTTTAACAACTTCGGCCTCCGGTGAGGATTCAGTGGCGATGGTATCCTCCCCTCCGGGCACCCACTCTGCCTGGCTGTCAGACAACTCCAGGCACGAGGGTGGCCGCGGCGACTCTTCCATTACGGGTCGCTTTATTGGAGGCGGTGATTCGCTCCGCTGCAATTAATTGTATTGTTATCGTTATCACACGCGAAGTCACTTACAGATCTACAGATTAAGGACTAACTGTAGCTTGTGTAAAGGTGTAAGATCTGAGTTCGCTAAGTTGACGGCCCTGTTGGCTGGTAGTTTGTAGCTGGTAGTCATTGGTAGTCTATCTCATTACCAATGAGCTTTACGAGCTATAGGGCGTGAGTTTGATTCCCACTCAGGACAAAACATTTTGTGGTATAAATGAAAGTTCGCTTTGTGCCTGGGTACCCTGTATGTATTTATGTTAAAAATATTTAAATAGTCTGTCAGTTATCCGACTGCCATGATACAAGCTTTGCCAAGATACTAGTTTGGGGTCAGATGTAATGCCCTACGATATTTATTTATTATTTAAGTGCTTTTAGGAACTACAGATTATTAGCTGGCGGAAAGTTTCTCTATCACTCTAACTCATATAATATTTGCTCTTATATCTTTTTCAATAAGCTTTTACCAATAAGTCTGGAGGTGGCTTTTATCGCAACAGTTTGAAGAGTTTGAGGCGGATCGGTGCGTCTACTTGAAATATCTAGACAGTCACTACGTAACAATAAATCAGGATATGTGCAAACGTAGAATCCATTCCTTAGCAAAGGAACTCTCAGCATCAACCAAATCGTTTATATTACTGAAAACGACTGGTGTTGTAGAAAAAAACAAACCGGGACCAATTAAAAACCATAATTAATTTATATCGGTAATTTCAAAGGCCAAAATTGTATGTAATATAGTAAACTTACGTCCCTGCCTCCAGTAAGTCCTTTGACCTGAAGCAACTCAGCTGTATGCAGGAATCCGTGAAGCTCTTGCTGCCGCACGTGCACCTCCCCTCGGTACATAAACTGCAGCAGCTGTTTTAATTCCTGGTGGGCAACATCCTTCAAGATCACTATGGGATGCTCACAGGGGTTCGTCTGCAACAGAGTACAAAATAAGAAGAATTCGGTATGTAAAGTTTTTTTTTTGTATTTATTTTATATTTTTTACTGATAGTAAACTTTATTTTATGAAACTAATTTGAATATTTTGGCTTTCTATGCGGTAGTTTAATTCTAATACATTTTCAAACTTTTTATAGTTATGACGTCATAACATTGGCTGAATACGTAAAATATGTGCACCTTTTTTAGGCACTGAAAGAATCCTTATACAGCCAAGGACATGACGTCATTAGAAGTTAATTGAAAGTCAAATTTATTTTATGTATTTTATTAAAATAAACCCCGTCTCATAGTTTAAAGAGTTTTAAACGGAAAAATCATGTACAGGAATGTAATATTTCGAAATGGTTTTGGAATCAGCAAAGTATTTTTTTTCTTTACATACCGAATTGTGATTATAGCAATCTACGTATTCATCCATTTCTTCATATCTCTTAAACTCTTTATTTACTTTATCGTATTTTGACAAATAAGTCTATCGACACGTCATGGAATTCCACCGTAATACATCAAAGTAAATGAAATTTGGCGAATTTTACGCCCTGAATTGTAATTTTGTGTCACTACATTACGTGTTTTGGTATAATAAGAAAAGAAAGGACAAATGAGCACATTTCATATAATTAAACCAACATTTATTCCCGTTACGTTATACGTTTTACGCGTTAAAATTTGGTATACGTTTTGACCGTTAATTTCTAACATTGCTATGGAATCGCACCGCAAACGAGTCACAAGACGAATCATGGCATTTTTTTCCTAAAAGAAAAACACGTTTTCCAACTAAGACAGCTTTTTATCATATTTATCATCATCATCATCAGCGCTAAATAGCTTAGAGCTGCCCACAGACAAACTTTGATTCTTTGCCGATGCTGATAAGAAAACATTTAAACTAGGTATATAATTCCGTAGACCCATGACGAAGGTGAATATAATAACATTCTGACACGTAACATGCACTTTCGCATCTATCCATTATTAAAAGCCAGTAGAAACTTTTGTTAAATCTGTGGTTATTCATAATAATTGATTGCATTGCCTTCGTCTAGACACGACTCGTAGGGCATACGATGAGCTACGTACATATCACACTGTGCAGAGTACCCAGCGGTCGTTGCTACGGTAACAGACTTTCCCCTTACCCCTATTTTTCCGCCCTGTGGCTACCCTTTGCCAGTTATTTATTAATTAGTAACATGATCGAACGATGTATGAGAGGGTTTCTTTAAATTTTGCATGTTTTGAATTGACCTATGAGATATACAGGGTTATAAGCTTTAGGTGAGGTGTACTGAGCCAAAAGTAAATCAATGTACTTATAATTGTAAACAACTTTTACTATAGGCACAACTTTAAAATTGGTTGGTAATAAACAGTTGGAAATATGGTAATCATCTTCGATAAAACAATTGTATTGAACAGATAAATATTTTAATTTAAAGCCAGCGTTCATACAAAGTTTCATGCGTCTAATCCAATTTTCGAAACATTTCTTCCAGTCTGCCTCAGACATCTCTTTGAACGCTGATGGTGCATCTCCCTACGATAAAAACTGTATCTTATAGAGTTACTTTTTATTTTAAGGAATAAAAAAAGTCACACGTTGCTAAATTAGAACTGTAAGGAGTCTGACCCAAAAGTTTAACCGGTGTGTTGTTCAGGAAGTTCTCGTCTTGAGTATCTCTCATTTGGTATATACCATTCGGCATTGATGCTACTTTGATTTCGTAAAGAAATTGACACAAAATACCCAGTCAAAGAAATAAAAAAAAACAAGTTATTTGAAAATATTCCCTGCGCTTCTCGATTGCTTCACAAGTGACCAAAGGGTAGGCTTGAAACTGCCAAACTGTCGACTGGCGTTTCGTTTCTGGACAGTATTGATAAAGCCAAGATTCATCCTTGTATACACTACTTATATAACACCTATAATAATGTCGTAAGCACGCCATAACGAGCCTACTACAAAGTTAGCAATCATGGCACGACACCATTCCACGCGGGGTTGCTTCTTTTTTTTATCTATGACAAGCTAGGTGTTACGCTTTACACGAAGATGCTCGTGTAGAATCTCGTGCAAGACTCTCGATCTATCCCTCAAAATTAATCAACCGCGCTTAAATTTGCAATACAGCGGTTGCCTTAGGGTTTAGAGCCTTCATCCATAAATGCCATGCGAAGTCTATGATTCGTCTGGTTTTAGACGACGTTAGAAATCGTGGAAAAATTCTGAAAAGCCCATACTGCTAGTTCGCGCCCGTGCGTTTTTGTGTGTTCGGGTTTGTGTAAGGCAGCAAGACAAAGACAGAAAACAAGCTTGGCGAAAAGTTTATCCAAAAATTCAAATTTCCCATATAATTTTTGCATTTCTCTGATTTACCACAAACGAACCGGTACAAAACGGAAAAACGTGTTGGACAAACAATTATCATTCTTTCATGACCTACAATTTCTTTTCGAAACATTTTCTGCAATAAACGCCTAAAACATTAAAAATAGGGATTTTTCTACAATTTGACATTTGACCTTGAAAATACAATTTGCGCCAACTTTCATTATTATATTCGCAATCAGCGGGTCATAATACATAAGTATACCAAATTTCAAAGGAAAAAGCGGTATGGGCTTTTCGTAACTTCAAATCCGAAATCGTAAAAATCATCGCGCGAATAAACAACATAGTGAAAATTGTAGCACGTAAATATGTGGAGAAATTTTAAAATAGGACTGTTCATATTTTTCCTTATAAATAATCATGTTTTTAAAAAAAGTTATAACTTGGTTAATTTTTGTAACATATACTTTTTTCTTGCAAAACTTTCTGCGTGTGGCCTTGTAGTACACTTACGTTGTAGTCATACATTTTTCCCCGATAACAATAGGTTGTATAACTATAAGGGTTAATATGCATACGTTTTGGAATGCTGAACCAAAACTTTTTTGCCGTGCCAAACTAGGCTGCTCTCATTCGGCATGCCTGCAATAGGCATTTACCGGTGCCGGTGCCGATAAGAAAGAGCTAAAAGTGGACATTATTATCAGATTATTATTATTACAAGACATTATTTATAATCGATGTTATTGTTATTATACATAGTACGTTAATGTTTTATTGCCTTGTTATTTTGGTGTTATCAAATATTTGTTTTGTAGTCTGTTATTATTATAGTATATTTAATTAATTGTAATGCTTTGTTTTATAATTATATGCATTTTATAAGGAATACAATAATACTTTTTTTGTGAATGCAATAAAGATTTCACCGGGTATTATTAGCGCATAAAATTCTATGAAAACTCACAATGATTATTCACGAATGTTTCGAGAAGCATTTGAAATCGAAAGTTTAAAAATTATATTTAATATAAACATGTTCGCGACTTCATCTAAATCCATACCATGGACCCCAAACTAAGTGTATGAAATATGTTTATAATTATAAATAGGTTAAGGTGTTGGTAGTAGACAGACCGTACACTAAATCGCTATAATTAACTCTGGAATCTGGAACTCGTTGGTCAGTTTGTCTATCTTGGCTCTCTTCTCAGCAACGAAGGTGGCAGAGGGAAGGAGATCATCAAGAGAATCCAAATGTATAAAGTAGCAATGACTAAACTCACTAGGATATGGAAAGACCGCAATATATCCCGCAAAGTGAGGCTGGTGCGTACGTGGCTTCGAAAAATCTTATGAATAAAAAAAAATTAGAATTTTCGTTGAGTTTTCGCTATCTCGTTTCTCAGTGGTTGCGTCCGGTTTACGTTGTCTTTTTAGTGGGTATTTGGGTCGTAGTTATTCAATTTATTTTATTTTTCCTTTACATCTTTACACAAAAAAAAATTATGTCTATCGTTTTCAAGTGCTTGCTATCAAATATTTACACTTTAAAATGCAGTTGTTGCTTTTGCAGTTTTACACAATAATACATTTCATTTCATTTAAAAAAAACAATCAAACCAGTAAACGCTTAAAACTTTATTTTAAATGATTGAATCTGGTAATTTGTAATCCCACAAACCAAAGTTGATAAAAGATTTATAAAAATCTTTCGTGAAGTTTAGAATTCCTTTAAATGCAGTTTCAGTAGGTACACAGTAAACATTGAGGGGAACTGATAACATGCTGCAACTACATATTCGTACGTACATATGTTTCCTTTAAATATAGTACATGAGCGAAATATAGTAGCTTTTTTCGATGTATGAAAAATTGTTAACTCGGAAAAACGCATTAACGCAGAGATGAGTATGAGTATATAGACCAATCTAGTTAGAATTTTGACACCCAAAAATTCCCGTATAGCTAATTTCACTGCAATAATTAAATATATATAGCTCGTTTAATAATATTAAATAAAAAAGACGAGAACATGTTATTGTTGTTCAACTTTTAGCCATATTAATAATCGCAGTATATCAGACGTGTGCAGAAAATACAACGAGACAAAATAGATCCTAAAATAGGAAGAAAGATTACTAAAATTAGATACTCACATTTATAACAAAGAATATACGTCGCTGAGTCAAGATACCAGACGTTTTAAAAATGAGAGATATCAGCAGCTTCCAATCCACAATGATTATTTATCGCGCATGCGTCGAAGATTCACTAAACGCATTACAATTGACAGCAGTATGCAAATTTCAAGCATCTAAACCAATTTTCGAAACACTTTTTCCAGTCTACTTCAGACACATCTTCTACAGCCTTCATGAACACTGTTAGGACATCATGCGATGAAAACTGGATCCCATGAGTTGAATTGTTATTTTAAGGAATAAAAAGAAGTCACGCGGTGCAAAATCAGGAGGGTGATTCAAAATTTTAACTGGTGTGTTGCCCAGGAAGTCCTTCGTTTTGAGCGTTAAGCGCGCGGGCACGTTGTCGTGAAGCAGTAGCCCACGGGGCCCCATGTTTGCTCACAGCAATAAACATTTCTGGCAAGCATACCATTCGGAATTGATGCTATTTTGATTTCGTAAATAAATTACCACCAAAAATACCTATAGAAAAAAAACTATCGATCCAAAACTTCCCAGCGCTTTTCGATCGCTTCATAGGCGTTGGTACGTTTTGAAACAGCCAAACCGTCGAATGGCGCTTCTTTTCTGGACCGTATTGATAAATCCAACATTCATCATCTGTAATAATGTCGTAAACACGCCGAGCAATCAAATTCGAATTTAGCAATTATGTCACGACACCATTCTACGGATGCTAGCTTCTGAGGATCAGTAAGGTTATGCGACACCCAGTGCGATCTGCTGTATGGTGCTGACTTTCTTTATATGTAATCGTCTTGAATAAAAGTTTTGTTAACACATTCAACAAGTTAGTCGACCGCGCTTAAATGAATTATATCGGAGGTATAATGAATTTCAAAGGTATAATTTTATGCCTCAAAAGGGCCTTTATCCATAAATGCCAATTGAAGTCTCATACGATTCGTCCGGTTTTAGGCGACATTTGAAATAGTAAAAATAAACAACAAAATAATAAGTGTCTCATACACAAAAACATCTTTTAAGCAAAACTTTCTGCTATTATTAGCAGATACAAATATCTGCTAATCTTTATCAAACAGAGACGATCCGAGCATTAGTTTAATGAAATAAACACTTTTGTAGCCGAGAACTAGAATTATAATTTCGGGGGTACCAATCTTTGGGTCGAACCTGGACCAGATGTGCACAAGACCGAAGCAGATGGCATGCAAAGAGAGAGGCCTATACCCAGCAGTGGGATAAAGAAGGCTGTGGATGATGATGATGATGAATCTTTGTGAGACATATCTGTCTCCAAGTACTGGAAAACAACCGATATTATTTTGTATATTAAGTGTTTGTGTGCACGTATTGTTATTCTGTTTCTCCAGCATATCCGATACGGAATACGAAATTCAGCGGTAGCCTTTTATTTCAATGAAGCATTAGCATATACGCAACAGGTAGCTAGTTTTGATCTTTCGCAGCTTACAACCTATCTTTCCCCAACCGAATTTATATTCGCGAAAATGATATTGTCAATGTAAAACAATTAATGTTTTTTAGCTTTTGATACTTTGGCACAATATATTCGTACATACTCGCTCCGAAAGATCATTAAAAGTAAAATAATAATAATATTGGTTATTATTATCATGAACTTATTTTGTGGATCGGATTTGACATATTCGTGAATTATCTTGAATAAAGATAAATAAAGGTTTTTTTACAGCCTATACTATATCATGCCAGCCGACAGCCCTGTACCTGCCCTGGTCCATTGGTAGTATGTCTGCTCCAAGAGCGCGTGGGTTCGATTCCCACTCAGGATAAACATTTTGTGGTATAAATAAAATGTTTGTTCTGTGTCTGGGTGTTCTGTATTAATTACAAGTATGTATTTAAAAAAATAGTATTTAAGTATTCTATCAGTTATCTGACTTCCATAGTACCAGCTTTGCTTAGTTTGGGGTCAGATGGTGCTGTGTGAAATGTCCTATGACATTTATTTCTTTTTAATATAAAACAGTGGAATTTGCAGCCTCGTAGTAGTTAGTTCCAGTAAATACAATCTGGGTACCTTCAAAACGGGAATGAATCGGTTTCAATACAATATTTAATTACTCACACGTACATTACATTATGATATCCATAGTTGTCTTATTTTTTTTTAATAATTTATTTGAGCAAAATATATACAGTGAAGTTATAACTTAAAACACTATGATAGTAAACTTACTAAACTTATTTCCTAACTTCTTGCTATGGACCCTGAATCTCACACTAGGGAGTCCCGTGTCGTGAGATTCAGTGATTCCCACCTATATTAAAGAATTATTAGTAGGTTTTTTTTTTAATGGTTGACAGGCTAGTTGTTTGACCACAGCTCACCTGATGTTAAGTGACGGTGTGGTCGAAGATGGTCGAAGATGGTAAAGCACACCTAGCCTGGACTGGAACTGGCTTCTGAGTAAGCGTACTCCATCGTAAGCCGCATTTTCGCTTAATATCAGGCGAAACGGCGGACAAACACAAGCCTACATGTTGCTTTAAAAATAATCTTATTACCTGTCAAGTGTTGAGTTACTGGATAGGGTTGTATACTTTGACATAAATAAAGTGTGTAATTGACAGCACTACATACACAAATCTATTCGATACGACGTGCAAGCTATAATGTAACTAGAGTATTTGATAGTATACATGTACATTTCACTCACACAGGGAAATTATTGAATATTTTCTATAAAACGTCCTTGGGTATAGGGGGAAAGGGGGTGGCGAGTACTCGAAGCGATATCTAGATGCATTAGTGCTGCCAAGCAAAACTGTAAAAGGGAAAGAAGAGAATATTCTCATTGTCTTTATTTAATATTGATGATTGTGACGAGTATTCAAATAGTAAAGTTCAGCAGCCACCGCCTGTTTTTGTTAGTGATTTATAGGGAGTAACAGGCTGGATCTTCGTGAGTAGATTCGGTTCGACGAGACGCCCAAGTCTTTCATGAGAAAATTCTCGATTTTTTTTTTAAATTCAAAATAGGTTCACCTTTGACCACACTCTGCCTGATGTTAAACAGTAGTGTGGTCTAAGATGGAGCACGCTTACCTAGAAGAAACCTATTCACTCTAGATTTGAAGACGCCAATATTGTACCTAACAGGGAACACTGACTCCGGCAGAGTTCCACAACCTCGCTGTGCGAATGAAAAACGCGGTATCTAAACGCTTTGTGCGTACATGGGGAACATCCACCATATACGGATGACGTTTTGGTTGCGTTTGCCTGGCCGTCCGGTAAAAGAAAGGTGCAGGGGGAACCAAATTGTGCAGTTCAAGTGCACACTCTCCGAAATGTATCCGGTAGAAAACTGACAGGCTGGCAACACTACGACGATGCTTAAGGCTTTCAAGCCGAGACTCCAGTAAAGCGTCGTTGCCAATTAGCCTCCTGGCACGTCTCTCGATCGACTCCAATGTCTCAAGTTGATACTTGGCAGAGCCGTCCCATAGGTTTTTTTTTTTTTTTTTTTTTTATGCCACAGGTGGCAATCAAGCTGACGGGTTGCCTGATGTTAAGCAATCACCGTCGCCTATAGATATGTGCAATACCAGGGGTACCACAAATACGTTGCCGACCTTTTAAGATTCTATTAACATGCCTTTTGAAGAACCCAATATTGTAACTCCGCGGGAATACGGAAGAAGGAAGATCATTCCACAATTTGCAAGTGTATGGCAAAAAAGATCGCGTGAATCGCACAGTGTGCGATTTCCATGAATCAATAACATGTGGATGAGCTTTGATACGATGGCGGCGGCTAGTGCGGTGATGGAACCGTGACGCCGGCATAAGATCGAATAATTCTTCAGAACACTCCCCGTTGTACATGCGGTAGAATACGCACAGAGACCCGACGTCTCTACGCAAGCTGAGCGGTTCTAGGGCATCGGTGATCCCAGAGTCGTCGACAATTCTGACAGCTCTACGCTGTAATGCATCGAGGGCCTCAAGTTGATACTTGGGTGCTCCGTTCCAAAGGTGTGAACAGTACTCCACGTGAGGTCGGACTTGCGCTTTGTACAGCAGGAGTCTCTGACCAGACGTAAAGTACCGTTTTGGTGCGAACAGTACTCCACACACGATCTCACTTGGGCTTTGTATAAGTATTGATACAGTAGTACGCAGGTATAAAACATTAAGAGTCGGTGGGGTGTCGAAATTGTCTGAATAACAGTATGTTTTCATTTCAATATTGAGATAATTGAATAATAAACTCGGAAAAACAATTGTCCTACAAAATGGATGGTTTGAGTGGAGCGTCCTCCGCTCCGAATATGTCTAAATAACGAAGTCATAAAAGTGATTAATAATTTTTATCCTTTTTTTTAAACCGATTACTAAAAATCCGTTTTATTCTAACAGTTAATCAGTTTAAACCGGTGCTGATAATTTGTACGAAGATACAGCCTGTTTATTAATCAATAAGAAAAACACGCGGGGGCTGCTGGACTGGTATTTATGGTAAGTATTTACTCCAACATTACTAATGACAAACTATATCATGAGGCTCGCGTTAATATAAATATACAATCATAAATATTAAAAAAAATAGTAACTATTAAATAGATAGTTACTATTTTTTATTTTACTTGGTGGTAAATCTCCTTAGTAGGAAGTCGTCTGGATAGGTACCACCGCAGTACCAGATATACAGCCGCCATGCAGTGGTGTAAATATTACTATGTTTCAGTTTGAAGGATACTGCAGCTAGCGAAATTACAGGTCTGTTGAGCCTAATCATCGAATGTTTCAATGTAATGAGCGCCAAAGTAGTGATGCTCTAAACTTTCGTTTTGTTACTCAAAGTTCTATGTATCGCTGGAATGGTTATGGACATACGTTATCTGTTACCATCAGGAGAGGACCTTCTTCGTCTCATTACTTTTACATAAAAAAATAACACATTTTATCTCGGAAAACGTGGATGAAACCTGCCTAAACAAGAATAGTTTTCAACTTTTTACTATCAATCAAGTAGGTAATGAACTCAAATAAAAAAAAAAAGTAACATTAAACTGATTTACTGAAAATAAAAACCTGTCCATTCTCATTCAGCACAGAATTTTGTTTTATTTTTACATATGTAAATGGTGTTACTTTTTCATTGTGATAAGTTTAAAACTTGTTCTTTGTGTCAGTGTCTCAAGTTCTGGAACTAGTTTCTTTTTACCATAATTTTATGTCAGTTATACACATTCGGGCCATGTGTACCTACTAGCCTAAGTCAAGAGATGAGATGTTGCAAATATTCTCAATTCGCATACGCTTCAAACCAATGTGGACTAGTGATGTAACAAATGTTCGAATTCACGTTCGCGAAAAATTCGAAACGAAGCGAATGTTTGGCGAATACATTTGTCAAACAAAAAAGAAATCATATATATGGATTGGATGAATCTGGAATGATTATTTATTTTAGTAAAAAAACTGTAACGAAAATCTTCTAAAATTGTCCTATTAATGCGCGATACGTAGTAACTTATCATAAAAAAGATTCGCCTATCATATTCTTTGTATAAGTTGCTGCATAATATATAAATATTATGCAGCAACCAGGTAATTGGTAATATTAAAAACAACCAACCAAATTGGGTGTAAAATCAGGTTATATTTATTACAAAAAGCTTTTTCATGGCAATAGAACCGGAGTGACACATCTTAACTCTGTATGATAATAAGAATTGGTTCTAATTCAGCTCAACAATTCATTTTTTCCTAGTGATTAGCGAATCAATTCCCCTTGCTGGGTGTGGGTTCAATTCCAAACCATGACCTTGAGTTTTTTTTTTTTATGGTTGACAGGCCAGGTGTTTGACCACAGCTCACCTGATGTTAAGTGAAGGCGTGGTCGAAGATGGTAAAGCACACCTAGCCTGGAATGAAACTGGCTCTCAAGTGAGGCTGCCGGAACACACCGTTAGATGTTTAGCGGCAGATTTTCAACTTGAGGGTGGTAGCTAGCCAGCCGAGTACTAGAAAGTACCCTACCACCATGCTATGGTTTCCTCACGATGTTTTCCTTCACCGGCAGCTCAAGCTCATTGTTGGGGTTTGAACCCACGCCCTTCGGCATGCCAACCTACCGCGCTAACCACTGAGCTGTCATCGCTACATAAGTTGCTGTTGAAGTAAAACAATCTGAGTAACAAAGTAGTATTTGGAGTATTTTTATACATTGAATCTGTGCCTACAAGAAAAGGATTCCGATGCAAAATAAATTGGCATCATACCTGATGAAAACAAAAACTTTCAGCCTCCACAAGACCTGCTAAGATAGTCACCTAACCCATACTCAATATTGATGTGGATACGCCAATGGGCGTATACCAAGCATGCCTAAAGTTTATTATATCAGACACAAGCAGCTCGCCCCGGCTTCGCACGAAAAAAAAACACGATTAACACTATAAATATAGCCTATGTCACTCAGTGATAATGTAGCATTCTAACGATGAAAGAATTCGGTATGTAAAGTTTTTTTTTTGTATTTATTTTATATTTTTTACTGATAGTAAACTTTATTTTATGAAACTAATTTGAATATTTTGGCTTTCTATGCGGTAGTTTAATTCTAATACATTTTCAAACTTTTTATAGTTATGACGTCATAACATTGGCTGAATATGTAAAATATGTACCTTTTTTTAGGCACTGAAAGAATCCTTATACAGCCAAGGACATGACGTCATTAGAAGTTAATTGAAAGTCAAATTTATTTTATGTATTTTATTAAAATAAACCCCGTCTCATAGTTTAAAGAGTTTTAAACGGAAAAATCATGTACAGGAATGTAATATTTCGAAATGGTTTTGGAATCAGCAAAGTATTTTTTTTCTTTACATACCGAATTATTCAGATTGGTCGAGTAGTTTCAGAGCTTATTCAATACAAAGAAACAAAAAAATCAAATCTTTCCTCTTTATTAGTACCTATAGAGATAGATAGACAAACAATGCTAAATGTCAATAAGTACAGATAGCAATTTAAAAAAAAATATTTGCATACATTTTGGTAGAGATGAGACTTTTCACACTCAAAAATCATCATGTACCTAGTTAATCTTAATTTCATCAAAATCATTAAGTTTTTGAAATCTCAAAACATAATATTTATACTATTATAAAGAGGAAAGATTTGATTGTTTGTTTGTATTGAATAGGCTTCGAAACTACTGGACCGTTTTAAAAATTTCGTTCATCGTTGGGAAACTACACTATCCCTGGGTGACATAGGCTACTTTTTATCCCTGTATTCCTATGGGAACGGGAACTACGCGGGTAAAACCGCGAGGCGTCAGCTAGTATAGTATAATATGTGTGTTGCCTTGGGTGGAAATAACAAGCAAATGAGTTAATAAGCCACACATTGTCAAAAATATGTACTACACCATCAATTTATATGCTCTGTAAGCATATTAGGGGTTAAAATATTACTAATGGACCCTGCACTAGGAGAACATGTATCGCAGATACCAAATAAATGTGTTTACTAAATTAAGAAGTAAATAAAATACTAGATGAGAAAGGAGGAACAGTATTTCATCAAGCATACCATGAGATATGAGATCATAACGTAGTGTGTGTGTGATTGATTGAATTAGCACTAGTTTGGTGACAATCTTTAGTAAGTTCTCAGTTTCTTCATAGGTAAGGGAGTGTAAATACTAGAAAACTATGTGTTAATAATCCCCGGCTGATTTATTTCTAATGTCACAGAAATTTTGTTATTTAAATGTAATAGTATTTTTTTTATACTAACTGAGTTTGTGTTTGACTACACCCTGCCTGATGTTCAGCAGGATGCAGTCTAAGATGAAGCATGCTTACCTAGAAAAAAACCTGTATTGTACTTTGCGGAAAAAACAGACGCAGACAGAGTTCCACATCCTCCCTGTGCATAATATGAAGAATGTGGAATCGAAGTGTTTAGTCTGTATGCTGAGATGAAAAGAGATGAGAATTGCTTAAATCATGATAAAAATGGTTACCTTACACATTTATTTAGATTGTGAAATATATGAGGTACTCAGTTTAATAACAGTTATAACCAAGTAACCTGTTATTAAGTTAATAAAAAAAATTATAATACATGTACACACATATTATATTTTTTAAGCCATTCAAGCAATAGTGATTAGTGACTTGTACACTTTTTCTTAAGATTCCGTGCCCAACACAGAACTGTGTTAAGCTGACATATTGTTTGGCAACCGTTTTTGAGTTTGCTCAAAACGATTTTTTACTGAATATGTTTTACTGTTGCAGTATACTGGGCAATTTAATAAGATACATATTTTTACATAGAAACAATAAATACTAAAAATTGACAAAGTATGATGTAAACTGACACTAAAGGTTAAATTTAGGCTACTTTTTCTATACTATAATTAAATTATTGTGTATTTATAAGCATATAAGTTTGCCTATATGTTTTTTAACTATTTTGGTAAGCACTAAGTATATACAAGTATAATACTAAGTATGTATTTCAAGTGGGGTAATGGAACCCTCAGTACCTGAGTGTAACTTTCACTCAACTGAATTTATTCAATATTTTGAATATGAAATTAGTCAGATAGAGTCCTAACAATAATAGCTACTCCTATTTTATTGTGAGGCTATTACTTAGAATTAATTATATTATTTATTAACCTGATTATAGTAAGAGGGTTTAAAGTCTATGCACATGAATCTATACTTGAATATATTTATGTGGAACCGTGGAGAACTTCACAGATGTCATTAATTAAGAGTAGAAGTTGTAAAAGGTGATCAGAAACTGAGAAGTCAAAACACAACTGTTAGTACTTGAATCAGCCTTGTTTTTTTTAAAAACTGCACAGCCTCTTCTTATTGTGAAAAGGAAAGTCTATTATAATCCACCACATTAGTTAGTGTGGTTCAACTTTTTTCAGAAATGCAGATTTTTATACTTGGATCAGTAAATATACAAATGCTATGTCCTATGGTGTACACCAAGAGTGTATTTATAATATTTCTTAGATCCATTTGTTATATTTGTCAAAAAACTGCTTTACTGGTGGTGGCCATGATCTGTGCCATGTTGTAAAACTGACAACCCATAGGGTAAACATTATCTAGTGAAGTACACAACTTTTCAAATGTAATGTAGCATATCATGAGACTATACTGATATATTTTATTATTTAGACATTTTTGGACATACATATATGGAAACATGACTTGGAACTTTGATGTTTCCAATAAAATACTCTATGGAGTGTAGATGTAGTGTATATTATACATATATTCTTAGGACAGCTATTAGTGGCTGGAAATTATAATCCCATGATTGGGCTAACTGGTTAATCTTGAAAGTGGCCTTTGTCTAGTAGTGGAATATGGTAGGCTGATTATGATGATATTCTATAAGAAATGTAAAATTAAAATAAATCTATTTAGGCATTACATCTCCACTTTAGAACTAACACTGTATACCTACTAATAGTTTGGTAATGTGTTTATATTGGGTATAAAAAATATACCTAATTCTTCTGAGATGATATGGGGACAGATGAAAAATAGTGTGGTGTGGTATTTGTATTGTTTACTTACACAAAGGAAGTAATATAATTTGAATCTCATTATATTGATATGTAATATTACGAATATTCTACAAATATATCAGAAACCATAACAATGCACCTTTGTCTCAGGATGATTCAAATATGTAAGTGATAAGGTACTTGTCTACTTTTATATTGTTACAAATTACATATCTTGGACAGCTTATATAGAAGACTTAACAGACCCCAAAGGTTAAAGGTTAGTCCATCAGTATGAATGGAAACAAATAGTCCGGTATATATGTGACAATACTATGTCCTTTGCATTTAACAAAATAAGGAGAAATATGATGAAAAATAGTGAGTCATACATACCTTGAATAATTCCTTGAAATAGGGGCTGCATACTGAAAGGATGAGCTTGTGTGCGTGCACGTACTGTCCTCCTGCAGCCAGGGTCACGTCTACCAGATCTTCTCCTTCCAATAACGCGTGAAAAGACTGCGACAGGTTTGAGTGGAAATCGTTCCATCTCAAAGAAAACTGCTCAGGCATCGCCATCGTAGCCAACTAACCCTAATCAACGCCGCGCATAAATCGCCAAAGCACTTCTAAAGCTGCCTGTACCACTTTCAGACGTACTACGCGTCCCTAAGATAATACATCACTGAAAACGCAAACAAGTATAACTGCCTACGTATACGTTTAGAACTCTCTAGTATTATATACCCACATATTTGTTAAAACTAACGCATCACAGCTGCCCTATATTCGAACGTTTTAAGTTAAACTTTTAGTATGGGTTGGCATCGCAAATCGAGACGATATACATAAAAATGTCGCTTGGTTTTGTTCACAAATTCTTTACAATGCACCGTTCATTGTCCAACAAACAACGTAACGTCATGTCAGAAACAGACCAATAGCATGAAAAACTGAAATTGTGCGAAATTTTAACAAAAATATTAATAGAAGTTAACACTTAATTGCTCCAGAGCATTGATGTTAATGACGATATTATTACCATTTCTTGAGCTATAAACCCTTTATTTTCTATAAAACGAGAAAAAGTAAATTATAAATTTTTTGAAAAAGGGCAATATGTAAGCATAGACAAACACTCTACTTTTATTTTTTTAAACAAATAATGCCATTACTTCTTTCTCATTCTAAAACATACCTTTAGAAAAGGACAAAAACAAAACTTGCCAGCTCCGAGGCCGAGTTAATTAAATAAAATAAATTTAAAATAATAACACAACTCAACACAATGCTTGTTGTGTTAACTTATTTGGACTTTAAATGCAGAAAAATAATATTTGAACACTAGATTCAAACATAATTAAACATATTAAGCCAAAACTTAATTCGGCAGACTAATATTCATATATAGCTTCCGACTTCGGGCCTCAGAAATTATTTGAAACCACTACTGTGCCTTGACTTTCAAAATTGTTTAGCTGGTACCTGCGACAAATCAGTTGCATTTGAAAATTAGATTTTTCGGATCATGGGGTAATGTGGAGACCATTTATTAAAATTATTATGAAATTCTTTAGCCAAAATCATTTGATTCTGTTTGTCTTTTAAGTGAGTGTAAGTTGACATTGACAGCGAAACAACTCTGACAACATAAGTCAAGAAAAACAACTTTGCAAGCTGACGCTGACCAAACCAACCAAGCACCCTATTCTATTCCATTATGATTTGGTGACTCAAACAAGCAGGCTCACTCGGCTTTAGTAACATGTTTTCTAGTTTTATGGTCTCAAATATTTGAACTAATTTTGAATAATTACTTCTACCGTAAAAGTCTTGAAAAAAGAATAAGTGCTGCAGGATCTAATCTGCGAATGATTGCTTTGTAACAATGCATTGCAAAATATGTTGGAAGGTAATGTTCGAAAAGTTACCGGTGTATTTGAATAGAAATTGAATACTTTTGGGCTACTTATATTTACTAGAAAACAATAGATCAAACTTTCGTTGCATTTTTAAAGTATGATAAGTGTATGAAAATGAGTAAAATAAAACCAAAAGGCAAGTTTATTCGTAAAAATAAACCTAAGATGCGTGGGTATGTGACACGTACGTACATCCTAAATAAGTATGCGTTTCAGTTTACTTCGAATCACAGAACATTTATTGTAGTATGATACCGCTACTATTATAATAAACTTTATCTCTGTCTTAGTGTTCCTATTTTTTTCTTTCTCTTAAGTGGTCTCATTTTCATTCACACTCTTATTATTAGATCCAGTCTTATTTAATTTAACTAGAAAGTAGTTTTCAACATAAAAATATATTTAAGTTTAATTTTATGTAATTATGCATGTTAAATGGGTCATTCTGTGAAGGTCATCTATTTTTATTTATTTTCAACCTTTTTTTATCGTTTTTTACCGGCTAAGTGTTTGCTGATGTTTAGTTTAACTCCGGCATATGAACCTATCATGTTAACCGAGCTATCATTGTTATAATACTGATGAGTTTTACAATATTTCAGCTACTACTACCAATATTAATCATATTGGTACAATTGTCCATGCAAGCAAAGAAGCAAAAGACTTCAGTGATATCTGATATCAGTAATATAAAAGAGTTCAAAAAATTATTACGAACCAAAACAAATGTTTTAGTACTGTTTGTAAATGAAGGGAAGGTATCACAACCAACAGTCGAAGTTTTCAAAAACACTGCAGATGCTATGAAAGGACAAGCTACATTAGTTTTAATAGATTGTAGTAACAGGTAATTTTATTTAACACAAAATTACTAACATGATTACAAAAATTTCAATGCCACAATAAGTAGCAAATTTATTAGTGCTAGTACACAAGTTTTTATATTAAAGTTGATTAGTTACTAAATGAATACCTCATGCACACTACACATGTCATCATAACAGTCCTTTGCTGAAATGGTTTTCAGTATGATAATCCATAATTGTATCAAAATTGGTCCTAAGTACTGTGCCAGACTGGGCACATACTAAGTTGACTATAAATGGTTTGATAGTCCATTTAAGTGCTGTAAAAGTGGTAGTGAGAAGGATTCCAGCAAAATCTCTTTGTAATCTACTAAGAGATCTTGGCCTGCCAAGAACATCCATAAATTCAATGTAGCATTGGTAGGATCATATCAAATTTGATTGAGCAGTATAGTTGAGCATTAATATTAAAGGGACTTTTTAAACCTATATTACAGCTCTTGGGCCCTGTACAGGTTCCTGTCTTTGCAATGCAATCAACCAGACACCCAAAATGTAATACCATGGAATGCTAAGTAGTTTCATCTATTTATGAGAAATTTTAGTCTTGATCACCAAAGTGTTAATGTTAGCTTGTGTTTGTTTGCTTTATATAATAATAATCCATAATAACTCGTATATATTTTTATTTCAGTGAAATAAAAAAACTTTGTCTTAAGCTAAAAGTGGGGTCAGACAAGCCTTATCACATAAAACACTACAAAGATGGAGATTTCCATAAGGATTATGACAGAAGTGAATCTGTCACCTCTATGTCTAACTTCCTGCGAGATCCAACGGGAGATTTGCCATGGGAAGAAGATCCTGATGCAACTGATATATTCCATTTATCAGATGGAGAGGTTAGTATATACCTGTCAATTGTATAAGGTTCTTTATCTTATGGCCCGCAAAAAATACTTTGAAATTAATATATTATTAGCATGATGTGCAAATACCCGTAAAATTAATCTAAAGGCATTTATTACTGTGGAACCACCATTAAAACTGATTGGGCATGCAGTAAAACAAGTTTTATTATGTAGTCTTGAAAACTTACCATAAAATTATTGTTTTGAAAACAATGGTTGTAGAAACTACTTGTTGAATTATATGCAAATGATTATTATTTTTGCTTTTATACCTTTCTTAAATAGTTTGATATATCTAGAAGCAAAGGTGTAAATCAAAGCTATTATTTGTTGTTTATATTTATAATACCTTTATGACTGTCTCTAGAAGAAACAAATTGGAGTATACACCTACTAGCTCCCTGAGCTTTGTCTCCTGCTGAATAAGTACAGAAATAAATCTTTGAAAATATTGTTAATACAATAGACACAAAAGAGGCCTGATTTTAAATATTTTTTTTTAATTTTAAATATGGAAAATGAACCAAAATCCAACTTCTTTTTAATGAAGAAAAGCTTTAAGAGAAGCTTGGATAAAAATATCTATCTTTAGTTTGTTTACAGCTATATTTTGTAATAGGTAATGACCTAATGAGTATGTTCCTCAGGCACTGACGAAATTCATAAAAAGAGGAGCGGGTGCACACAAGAACTCTATGATAATGTTCTATGCGCCATGGTGTGGCTTCTGTAAGACTATGAAGCCTGATTACGTCCAAGCAGCAGGCGATTTAAAGGTCAGTTTTATAGCATTGAAAAAGCAGTGAAAAAATGGTGTGACAGCATAGCTGTATAATTAGCTGTAAGAATGGGAGGATATTGTAGAATGGGATAGCAAGGCTAGCCTATCTGCCGCTGTTTTGTGTTTACTACAATGTTTAACCAACCCAACAACAAATAAGGAAACCAGAAATCAGAAATAAGGATCTCAGAACTGCCTGAAATCTATTGGTGTTTATATGTACACTTGAGTACTTGTCATTGATCCATAGCTTAGGTGATTTTGTATCCAATTTTGTAAGTAGTTCTTGCAAATACAAGTTTCAAGTTCATAATATAATGGTCAAAATCGAACAACATGTTGTGAAGTTATGGTTATCAAGAAATTAGTGTTACAGTCGTTTGTGTTACTTTGTGTGAAGAATGTGATAGTGACTACATTTTTCTCTTTCTCATTTATTTATGGCCAAAATAATTAATCTCTTTTGTCGAATGAATTTGTTGTAATGTGCTACACAAAAGTAAACAGATCATTTCACCCTCACTAAAATGTGGAAAAAATTGGAAATGTGATTTAAAATATCGTGCCTAATTTAAAATTTCTTTCTGATAAGAATATTTTACATTACTTATCGGAGCAAACACACTAGTCTTAACTAAGTTATTTACAAATTGGAAACATAAAAGCGAGACGAATGCAGTAATTCAGAATGTGTATTGGTAGAATAGCCTAATAGCCTAATCAATATTGTGGTAATACCTACTAATATTATACAATAACTTGGATATTTTCAGGTTATGCTTATTTTCATATCAATTTTCAATCAACTTATAGTTACCGAGCTGACAGGCTTTGTTGTAGTTTATGACTTATATAATTGTGTTTTACACATTTTGTCATTTATAATTTGCCTTTAAATTCTATATAGACTTAACAATTTAGAAATTCCTAAGATTCCAAAATAACAACAACAACAGATATGTTGTTGGGTCGAACAACATACATTTCTTTCTTACCATTGTATAGTTATTGTGATAAAACTACATATCATAATTAATGTCCAAATATAGTTCTTCAGTCTCTTATCTTTAGTGTTTAAGGTTTTGAATAAATATTTAACTTGCTCAAAGTTAACTTCTATTGCATTCATAGAAGTATAATGCATAATTAAAGTATTTTGCATTATTATTATTATAATTTATTTTTTTATTTCGATACACATAACAGAATATAATTACCACATTGGCAGCCCCGTTCGCTCATTGGTAGTTTATCTGCCTTGAAAGCTGTAGGGTGTGGGTTCAATTCCCATTCAGGGCAAACATTTTGTGAATAAACAAATGTTTGTTCTTTGTCTGGGTGTTCTGTTTGCATTATAAGTATGTATTTACAAAAAAAAAAGTATTTTGTATTCTATCAGTTATCTGACTTCCATCACACAAGCTCTGCTTAGTTTGGGCTCAGATGGCGCTGTGTGTATAGTCCTACGATATTTATCTATTATCTAGCACATCAGTATTATGTAAATTACAGTAAGGTTTTGTACTAAATTATATTCCTAAACAATGTGTATACAACATGAACATTGAAAACAGTAGCATTTATAAAGTGAGTGACATTATTATACTAACTAACAATATTTGTATTGACAGCCCTGTTGGTTCAGTATGTTTGCTTCAAGAGCCGAAGGGCGTGGGTTCGATTCCCACCCAGGACAAAGAGTGTGTGGTATAAATAAATGTTTGGTCTGTGTCTGGGTGTTCTGTATGTATTGACTTCCATAGTACAAGCTTTGCTTAGTTTGGGGTCCGATGGCACTGTGTGTAATGTCCTATGGTATGTTTTTTAATTTTTAATTTTATCTACATTTTCAGGGTGAAGCATTACTAGCTGCTATAGATATGGCCAAACCTGTCAATTCTAAAATTAGACAACTTTATAACATCACTGGATTCCCCACCCTCTATTATTATGAGTAAGTATTGAGAGTATATTTTTAAAACTACATAAATGAAACTAACTATTAGGAGTTATACAAGCAATTATTTATAATCTAATAAGCTGTGGTAATCATAACCGTAGAATTTTAAGTTAGTGTCCTACAGGTATGTCCATTCAAATTGTTTAATTCAAACAACATTAATGTACAATTATTTTCATGTGTTTTCACATTTATGTTATTATGAGGTGATTGTTATCCCACCAGGAAAGGTCAGTTCCGGTTTTCTTACAATGGCGATAACAAGCGGCAAGCTATCGTAGATTTCATGAGGGACCCAACATCTCAGCAAACAAAGAAAAAGCAGGCTGTTGACGAGAACTGGTCGAAAGACACAGACGTTGTGCATCTTACAGGTTAGTGTTTTGAGTCAATAGAGTTTCTGGATAAAATAGAGTGCAATAAATTTCATTTTTAGGGTTCCGTACTCAAAGTGTAAAAACGGGACCCTATTACTGAGACTGCTGTCCGTCCGTTCGTCCGACCATCCGTCTATCACCAGGCTCTATCTCAAGAACGGTGATAGCTAGATAGTTGAAGTTTTCACAGATGATGTATTTCTATTGTCGCTATAACAACAAATACTAAAAATAAAATAAAATAAATATTAAAGGGGGGCTCCCATACAACAAACTTGATTTTTTTCTAGATAACGGTATGGAACCCTTCGTGCGCGAGTCCAACTCGCGCTTGACCGATTTTATTCTTTTTTTTTTAAGTATTAACTTTATTGTCGTGAGAGATGACGTCTGTTCCTGACCATTTCCATGGTACAACCAGAATTTTGAAGTGTGGCTGTTCATCTTATTTGAAACTAAGCTGCAATGGTCATGGACATGCGTTATCTCTTACCATCAAGAGAGCAAATCGGTAGTTTCATTACTTTAAAGTGAAAGTAAGTTACTTTTTTTTATTTTTACTTTTAACGTAAAAAAAGCTCCAGAAATAGGTAAATTCTCAGACTCTTCTTTTGCCGCAATTTTTTAGCAGAATCTCAACAGTTATGGTCCAATACATTTCGGTAGGTATTCTGTTTATCCTCTTATGGTTTCTTGTAGAAGAAAAATAGAAGTAATCTTATGAGTGTTTAACTGGGCTAACTTTTGTGAAATTAGTTTTTTGCATTTTGTTTTTTTTTTTATAATAGATAGGCTTGCGTTTGACCGGTGGAGCACACTTGCCTAGAAGAAATCGATTCACTCGCGACTTGAAGGTACCCAGAATGTATTCATCGGGGAACACCCACTCGGGCCGCAGATTCCAATGCCTAGCGGTACTAAACGATATATTAAAGATATACATGTTATTACATCACACATAGGAATCAACATTATTTCATTAGATTCTTATAAGAAGCGTACTAGGTTCTATTTAATTTTAATTTTTGTTTTCTATCAGTTTGACAATGTCAAAGAGACTGTTATGACATAGATATTTACAAAATTATTTTGCAGTTTATAAAAATGTTAGAATAGTTTTACATATTTTTCTATTATAATTATGATATTTTCTTATTTGATTAGAAGATTAATTAGAGGTAAAATATTTGTTAGTATATTATTTGAGTTTCTATCTTGAAAATGCTCAGAGTTTTTAGCCACCTTAACTTTGGGTCTTGATAGCGATAGCAATGCAATACGATAAAATATGTCCACACCAGTTTGTTCGGATGGTTCGGTTGATAGATGATTCGGTTCTTGCCCACCTAAAAGGAATATCTCCACCATCAGTTGATGAATTTGATGGTATTGTTCTCAGAATCAAACTTCGATAGTGTATTAGAGAAAGCCGAACACGCGTTGGTTGTATTCTACGCGCCCTGGTGCGGCCACTGCAAGCGGATTAAGCCAGAATTTGAAAAGGCAGCCACAAGAATAAAAGAAGAAAAGGTTTGTTGATCAAAACTTGCAAATGTTAGAGACATGTTGATTTTGGTATCTCTTGTTGAATGGGGTACAGGCTTATGTCCTGCTGTCAGCTAAATGAGCTGTGAATAATGATGAATAAGATTGGTGCACGATATATTTATTTTGTTTTTTTCTTTCGTATTCCCGCAGATAAATGGCATATTAGCAGCAGTAGATGCGACTAAGCATCCTGAGCTGGGTAACCGGTTTGAAGTAAAAGGTTATCCGACGCTGAAGTACTTTAGCAAGGGAGAGTTCCAGTACGACGCGGGGCATGCCAGGCAAGAGGAGCAGATTGTTAGTTTTATTAAGGTGAGATTAAAATGTAACTTTTAAAAGAATAAGAATTAGATGACATTTCACAGAACGTCTTCTAGCACCGTACTAAGAAAAGCTTGTACTATAATATATGAAAGCAGATTATAGGATTCTAAATTTTATTATCAATACATTTATGTAGGCTTGCGTTTTCCCGCTAACTCGCCTGATGTTAAGCGAAGATGCGGTCTACGATGGAGTACGTTCTCCTAGAAGAACACTCACAAAAACAAATTCACTCGCGCAAGAACATTCAAAAACAAAATAAACCTCGTATGTTCGTTACACAATTCTTTGTTCTGGGTCATAATCGAACCCACACCTACCTGGACTCGTTTTCATTACTGCCGAGGGGCAATGTTATACTGCTACAATTTGAGTCCCTTTTTAGTGCAGGACAATTAGAATAACGATATACGGTGGTATATGTTTTAACGGTTTACACATTCTACAATAGTTTTGTATAATATTTATATGTATCACATTCCTACTAAGAATGATTGAACATGTTTCGCTTTGTAGGGCCAGGAGACGTATTGAGCGAAGCCGCTGATTTTGTCTTTTTTTTAAATTTATTTTTATTGTTTGACAGGCTAGGTATTTGACAGGTCACCTGATGTTGAGTGAAGATGTGGTTTGAGATGGTAAAGCACACGTAGCCTGTAATGGAACTGGCTTTCGAGTGAGGCTGCTGGAACACCGTTAGGTGTTTAGCGGCAGATATTCAACTTGAGGGTGTTAGCTACCCGCCCGAGTACTAAAGTACCCTACCACCATGCGGCAGAATATCTGAACTATGGTGGTACCTACCTAGATACCTACCACCAAGTAATCATGTCATGATGCTCATAAAATGTCTAGTGTTACGTTCCATCAATTCTGGCTTAGTCATTTAATTTTAGTCCAATACGTAGTTACCGAAACATTTCCGCAGGCCCCGAGTGAGCCACCGCCGCCGCCGCCGGCTGAGAAGCCCTGGCACGAAGAGGAAAGCCCCGTGCGCCACCTCGACGCCTCGTCCTTCCGCCACGCCTTGCGAAAGGTCAAGCACGCCCTTGTCATGTTCTACGCTCCCTGTAAGACTCATCTCTATTATTATTACCTAACTGGTAGGGCGTTTTTATTACTTTTTTTCTGCTATAATTTAGGCATCGCACTTTGTGCATTTCGCCAGCGTTAAAGTATTTCGTGTCTCATGACTCGTACGAGACGCTCTCCTGATAGAGATAACGCTCGTCCATGACCATTGCAGCGGTACACAGAACTTTGAGTAACAAAACAAGGACCAGGAAATTTTTGGCTTCTTTGGCGCTGATTAGTCTCGACAGCCCTGTGATTTCGCTAGCTGCAATACCCTGCAAAACTGGAACACAATTACGTTTACACACTACTTCTTGGCGGTAGAATATCTGAAATATGGTGGTACCTACCTAGAGATCTACCACCAAGTAATCATGTCATGATGCTCATAAAATGGTAACCACATGCAAAATTCGTGTGGCACCATAGTACGTCGTCGTAGTACAAAGAGGTAATATCTATTCAGTGTCTATTGCTCAGTAGCAAATAGCAGACTCAAAAAAGGAGGAGGTTCTCAATTCTACTGTATGTTTTTATTTATTTTATTTTATTTAAGTTACTCGATCATTTCGCCAATTATGAATCGATTTTGATGATTATTTTTTTGCTTGATAGATCATACTCCAGAGGTTCATGTAAATTTGGTCGAAATTGATTGAGCGGTTTAAAAAACATCGAATATCTAAAAATTGTATACATGATATTTTCGTTTACTCTGAAACCTCGCTGTTTCATTGGAGCAGTGCGGTTAGTTGGCCTAAGGGTCATGGAATCGGTTTTTTTTTTTTTAAATATAAATGTATGTATATTCATACTAGGTTTATATGTAAGGGAACGAACTTTGATTGTAGGGTGCGGTCATTGTAAAAGCACCAAGCCAGAATTCGTAAGAGCGGCTGAGAAATTCGCCGATGAACTGATGGTGGCGTTTGGCGCCGTTGACTGTACCACCGCTGCAGAACTGTGCAAGAACTACGACGTTAAAGGATACCCTACCATCAAATACTTCAGCTATTTCGATAAGATTATAAGCGAGTACAGCGGAGGAAGAAAGGTGAGTCTGACTGCGATTAAATCCCATTAATATCATAAATGTGAAAGTTTGGATGGATGGATGTTTGTTACTCTTTCACGCAAAAACTACTGAACGGATTTGGATGAAATTAGGTATGGAGGTAGCCGAGACCCTGGATTAACACATAGGCTTTTTATCCCGAAAACATGTAGCGGGTAACACCGCGGGGCCGGGCTAGTATTAAATAAATAAGTAATTAATATATCGTAAACCATTTCACACAGTGCTATCTAGCCCCCAAGCTAAACAAAGAACCAGAACTGATAGATTACTTAAATACTTTCTTCGGTTGGAGCAAGCGGTACACTGTACTGATCATAGAAATGCGCATCATGGTCATGCCATAATCATAGTCATGGTTATAGTACAGTCATAGTCATAATCTTTATTTACGTACAATGTAGCATACTGGCTGGTAGTAACGTAAACATTGTTAGATATGAATTTAGTTTCCTAGTGTGGCGTACAAATATAATAATGTGTATTGTTCCAGGAGACGGATTTCGTATCGTTCATCCACAGTCAGATGGGCCAGCACGTGACGAACCAGGCCGCGCCCGCGGCCACGCCGCAGGCCGCCGGCTTCGGAGGCAACGTGCAACTCGCCTTCGACTCTGATTTCGAGACGATCATCGCAGACTCCAAGCCTACTTTCGTCATGTTCTACGCTTCATGTGAGTTTACGTAACTTCAACACCACTGTTTTGTAATTACTAGAAAAAAAAGCTGTGGCGTTGTCTACTGCTATTACCAAACCCATCTATGAAAAAAAAACTTAAAATATCAATGTCGAAAAATTATCCGCAAAAAAGTGATTCCTGATATTATTTACCTAAACCTAGTCCGTCACAATTTCATTCATAAATAACGTGGCAAGCTCGTGCAACTGGATCGGGAGGCCTCGGTCGCGATAGTGCGACAGAGAAAGAAAATGTTTTTGCAATATTTCAATGAAAGCCGCCATTGGTTGCCGCCAGCTGGTCCGGTGATAGTATTCTTTCGTAGTAATTTTTATTTTTTCTCGAAACTTGTGTTTTTTCGAGTGTTTAATTTAGTTTACGTAGAACAAGGTTGACGAAAAAAAATGTTGCCACAAAAAAAAATTGTAACCACAATACCTTCGCGCAAGTGCAAGCAATAGGCAATAAGTTGACCAAGTTTCATTGCAATCAGATTAACGGTAAAATAGTGCAGTTAATAATATGATAATAATAATAATTTTATTGCCAGAAATAATTTTGGTGGCTATATCCATAATTTTGGGCAGGATTTCCGAAAATTTTGACTAGTAATAGCCTTTGCCATTATGAAGTAAACAGAAATTCTTATTGCATATTTACGATGTCTTAATCGGTCTGTATTAACCATTAAAGTTTTTCTAGTAATTAAAAAATAGTGGTGTATAGGTTGCCGGCAACAAATAGTGAGATATATCGATAATTTTTTTGGAAACATACATTTTGAATACAATATTCATTTACATTTTTTTTCCGTCCTGTTCGATAAGTCCGCCGTTGTACGCCATATATTAAATAGTCTATGTTGTTTTTGTTTTGTTATTTTCTTTGTCTCTTTTTTTTAAGTGTTGCATGTTATAATCTTCTACATTGCTATACTATTATAAACAGGAAAGATTTGATTGTTTGTTTGTTTGTATTGAATAGGCTCCGAAACTACTGGACCGATTTCAAAAATTCTTTCACTGTTGGGAAGCTACACTATCCCCGGGTGACATAGGCTACTTTTTATCCCTCTATTCTCACGGGAACGGGAACTACGCGGGTGAAACCGCGAGGCGTCCGCTACTGTTATAATAAAGTTTTAGTATTCTATTCTTATGACGAGTAATAGGCCCTCCATTCGGCTAAGTACATCTCAAGCTTACAACCCTGTAGAGACGTTACATAAATCAAATTATAGGCTATTCACCTTGATTCAAGGCAATTTCCTCGCGGAATGAAATTTGAATAATAAACTTGTTGATTATTTTAATTATCGTGTGACTTTCTCACGGAGTACAAAGTTGTGATAAACACCAATCGCTTTAACAATCACTCACATCATTTCAGTGACAAGGCATACATGATCACTGTTGACATAACATTTGAGCTTAAGCTGTCGGTGAAGGAAAACATCGTCATGTAACCATATTATAGTAGTAGATTAATTTCTAGTACACGGCTGGCTAATTAAAATTTTATGTAAATATAGTGACCAACGAGACGCTCTCCTGATTGTATGATTGGAGGTTTGAATCTAATTTCTTGGTATTGATAAAGCTGGTAAAGCTGATTGCAACCTGTTATTATCGCATGTCAGTGAAGTTATCACCAATGACTTTTATTGCAGGGTGCAGTCATTGCGTGACCGCCAAGCCTACCTTCAGTCGCCTATCCACTAAGATCAAGGAAAGTAAGATGGCTCTGAATGCGATAGCCGTCGACGCCGCTGAGAATCCTAAAGTCGCTGACATAGCCGGCGTACAAACTTTACCCACATTCAAAATATTCGCCAACGGCAAGGAACTAGGTCTCTACGACGGGGATAGGTCAATGGAGGACATGATTAAGTTTTGCCAAACTTTCATGAAGGTGAAAGATGAACTGTGATTAGTAAAGTAGCCAACAGATCTGCTGTAACTTCCAGTATACATGCTAGAGCATTTTAAAGTCAATCTTACACTAAATTTAATCTGTGATTCTTGAGGTGGTATAGTTTGAAAAATTTTGGAAGGTATATTGAAGATTTGCTTTCTCTTTGCTGAAGAGAGCGATTTTATTACAAAATTGTTGTAAGGTTGAAATAATTATGACTCAGGAGGATACAGCAGACTTCTAGTAGTGTTTAGGCTGAAGTTTCCAGATGCGACAGGTAATAAAAGTAACATTACTTTATCGACATAATTAAAAAAAAAACTTTACTTCTGTGTTGATAAATTTGTTTAGAATCTCTCATTTAGTGCATGCCATAAAATGTTTAGAAATTGAATTTAATTGAGTCTTATGGAAGATCATATAAAATAATTTCATTGATGTGGCGTAAAATGAATTGAAAAAAAAGTTGCTGTTACATAAGATGGCTTGTTGCATTTTCGTGGAAGTCTTCACGCAATATTGTAATATTCATTTCAACTTAGGAGCGCTTACGTTTGTGACATAATTTTACGTTTTAAAATGTCAACTGTGTATACATATGTGTAAATCTGTGGGTAATTAGTAATGTAAAATCCATACCGCAGACAGACATTTATGTGTACTAGAAGGTACCGTACACTCGTGAATTGAAATAACTAGGAACATCGCTTTTATCAGCGCTTTTAGATGTAGTTGTGAAATCATTTTCAACTTTCATAATGTGGCGTTGTTTAGGCTTTGTCATTTTGTAGGCAAATCTTTTAGTTTACTTTTAGATTAATCATTATGTGCCTACTATTGAGCTTGTTTTATAAATATGTATTTAAAGATTTTTATGCGTTTCTATTATTAATGAAAAATTTATTCTTGTTTGGGGGAAAATATGTTATAATCAGCCTTAAAAGTTGGGGAAAGTGTATGCTATAATCAGCCTTTTAATAAGGTAAAAGGTTTCAGCAAATATGCATACAAACTCAGAGGAAAATTTTGGAAATTATTATTAATCGGGTTTTTGAAAACGGCATTTTTCATTTATGAGTTTTAAAAGGTCATATTTAAATACTGCCGAATTCAGTAATATGCTAAAATCGAATATGTATATATGTACTTTGTTAGTACGAAATTATGAATACTGCATACATTGTCGTGGGCTGGCTAATGTCTGGCCTTTTTCTAAATTTGAAATTTACGCAAATTAATGCACTTTATTAAGGGTTTAACCCTTAAACGATTACAAATCGTAAGTGATCTATGAACAATAATCATATAAAATATAATATCCATTATAATACATATATACGATTAAATATATTTACTAAGTAGTTGTCTTGAACAATAACGTTGAAATCGAAGGTTTCTATAAAATTATAAAGGTATATATATCATTAGACGTAATATTATATTATATATATATTAAATAGTTATATATATAGAATAAATGTAATGTAATTGAGTATTAACGTCAATTTTGTTGTAACATTTGGATTTCTTAAATTTTAGTCACTTAATTTGCTGCTGCACTTAAAAATATGCAAATAATGTATATATGTATAATTATATACACACATAATGTTGTCTAATGAAGTTAAGAATATTGCAACAAAATTAACGATAATATATTTGAAATTTCACTATTTTGTACCCTGTACTGCTTCTGAAGTAAAATGTAACATTATTATTAAGACATTTTTATGCATTTTATAGTTTGTATTACAATTACATTATAGTCAGTGCGCTAGTAATCTATCTTATTATTGTATTGTAGAGATTTAATAATTCGTTAATGTAATAGCAACAAAACAATTAAGAATAATGTCATCGACACAGTCATGTCAGTTTTGTTGTAAGTAGGTACTGTTTTCTAAATTATACTTGACCGGTTTAAAATTATTGCGTGAAAAATTATTCTTCGTTATTAAATTGAAAAGAGAGTCAATTTAAACTGTCAGGTTAGTTTCTTGGGAATTTGTTTTTAGAGCTCATCTTTGTGCATTATGGCTTGAATATTTCGACGGTAATAACTTTGCATTTTTATAATCTTTTCGCTGTTCTGGGATGATTTCATTGCATAGTTTGTGATCCCTACGACATCTACCTTTGCTTTACTTATACGCCCCCGCCCAGTAACCATTGTATTTATATATGAGACTCGCAGCGGCCCGTCGTGCGAAACAAGACGGCTGAGTGCGTTTTGTACTCTGCTTTGACTCCTTGAAAAAGGCCACCAGATCTGGTCGAACACGTGTCAAAACTACGGCAGTTTTCATAGTAAAAAAGTGTCCCAAGTTTACCAATCAAGTAAAAGTGCATTTTAGAAATTATAGCAGATTAATTCATATAACACTGTTGTGTCTCTCGCCGCAGGTGTACCTAATAACTTAGCGTACAACTTTGTTTTCCGAAAGCTGTCTAGCCCAATTGTATTTTTTTTTGCCTCACTCTCGAAATAGTTGCAACAGAGTTCTAATGCCAGCCCCAGGTAGATATATCATGAAAGCAACAGTCCTGGAACTTGTTGCACATGGTTCCTTGGTTTTATCCAAGTTCACCCGGAGATGGATGTGTTGTGAAGAATTAGCTAAGCTGCTCAGCACCCATTTTAAATCCTTCAGCGGTTCAGCTATTATGACGATGTTGTCTGCAAGTCGTAGTTGAGAGATGTACTTGCCATTTATATCGATGCCCCGTCCTGACCACTCCAGCGTCTTAAACACGTCCTCAAATACGTTCGTGAACAATTTTGGGGGAGATGACGTCCCCTTGTCTCACGCCTCGTCACGTTATGGACTTGAACAGCCATCGTTGCGGCATCATACAGACATTTTTCTATCATTGCCATGGTACTTATTTCAGTCACTTTTGTAATTTGAACCTTAACGTCTCAGCTATTCGCTATTTTTCGCTCGTCTCTATTTCTTATAGCTAAAATACGTTTCTATTTACGCAACACAACACGATATCCACTATTTCTGCAAAATATTTGTTCACACTCTTCACTTCAGCAAAGCTATTAGGGGAAAATAATTAGGAAACGCGTTTAAAAAATAAAAAAATAAGACTTATTTTGGAACGCGTTTCTCCGCTAGTAGGTATAACAATTTTTGTTTCGTACGTTGTTTTGTTATGATATTTAGTTTTATTGTATACCTGTATGAATTATAGATATTTTTGCTTATTGTAATCAATTCTAATTTTCCAGTAATGTACATGGTATTGAAGAGTGGTCAGAAGTAATGAACGCTCTTGACAACTGGCCAGGATGTAGTTCATGTGGTGAGCAATCTGAAAAATTTCATTTAAGATCTGAAAATTCATTTATCATTTGCGTAGTTTAAATAACTATCGATTCCTCGAGCCAAGCTATCAGCTGAAATTACTTATATCAAAGGACTAATTTTAAAACATGGCTATTGAATCGATATGATTACATTTAGAAATTAGAAAAAGACGACCTTGTCAGAGTGACGGTTATGATAGTTCCCTCTCTTGATAGATCGTGACCTCAGATTATACTATATACAGTAGAATATCATCTTCTATATTATACAAAGTTTGCGCGCATTACGAAAAAGTCATTCCATATTTTCTTATAGTGCGACGCGTTTTTTTCTCGTTGTCAAGATCGGCCTTAAGTTTTGACAATGATGCTAGAATCATGTCTAGGATCCGGGTATTTTCGGGCAGTTTCTATCTACATAATACATATTATGTAGATATACAAATCATAGAATATAATCTCTATGACGGCGGTATGATTCCAAAACGAAAAATGTATCTCTTTCATAATTTCATGCTAACTGTTCACTTTTGATTTTCTACGCGGAATGTTTATTTTAGCTGCCCATTGCAACATGATACAAGAGCGTTTACCAGAAGACGATTCTGTGAATAGCTCTTCACCTGGTCACCTACCAACGGCAGCTTTTCATTTACCTACGGCATTTTCTTTGCTTAACGTTATCATGTGTTTTTGCTTTTATTTGTACTTAATCATTTTGTTTTCTAGTTATTATGGTTGTCGCCGTTAATACGTGAGCTTAATGTATAATCTTGGCTTTTGTTCGCGGCGAGAAATTAACGTAATATCACGTTGGCTATTCTATGTATTTGCTTTGTTGATTAATATGTTATCGTTAACCTAGCAAGTGTGCCACCTACGAGGTTACAATCATCGTAGTTTGTAAGTGCTGTACAAATCATATTTGTAAAATTATAATGTTCTTATTGCTGCTGTTTCCCTATTGCGCGCTGGGGACTAATTTGTTTTTTGCGGAAATGTGAAACAACTTGTTACACATCTATCTCGTTTTCGCGAATGGAAAGATTTATCACGGCTTGCGTGCTAGGTGAACCGCAAGCAGTAATACAATGCAAATAAATTTAAAAGTAATGTTCAAAATAAGAAGTTGCGTATCCATTTTTGCAACGATATAAGGTCACAATACGGAATGAGGAAGAGAGAGAGTTCCATTTTAAAGTGACATTGTTAAACGTCATACTAAATTTTTGTCTTGGTCAATGTTGTCGACCCGTTTCTCGTTGCAATACAAAAAAATGTTTACATGAAAGGAAATACCAGCTACACACAGTAAAGGATGCGTCGCAGTGCCCTACAATAATAATACAATTTTTTTCTTTAAAATGATTGAAGGCTGCACGAATCTACGCTATTGCGTCGCGTCATAACGCACCGTGTAGCATTGCCCTTATTTTTAACTTAGTGAAAATTGTTTTGTTCTACAGATACGCTTCATTGACCAATATATTATGTATGAAGATCGTTAGATCCTGCGGAACTAGATAAACTGAACCTTAAAAGTTGATAATACTCGTGGGTGCGTCTTTATCACTTTATAAAAACAACAGTTTTGTCAAAATGGGCTTCCATCGCAATTTCTTTACAATGATATTATTTATTAGATTTTATAGTACTTAAGTTATCGAATTTCGAAGGGATTATCTTCCTAGTGAAAGTGGCACTATGCACTTTCAATATCTTTGTAGTTATCTACATACCTATACACTATCGTAATCGTGTCTGTATTGATTCCTGGTTTGTAATGTCAGATACAAAAATTAAATACATTATATCTAACATTTAAATATTGGTTTTACTTTAATTACTACGGTGTTCATAATACGTAGGTAGGTACCTACTAGAGCGATAAGGAGTGACGCATACGGAGATGACAGAGCCACTGATTTTACTTATTGTGTAGGTTAGGTACCTACATATACCTAAAAGAAATTTCAGGATCTAATCAAAGAACCTACATCCTCCTACATACGCTGCTTTGAAATTCATTACTTTAAGACTTTTGAAGGTCAGTATCAACAGCACTGTAATTTCGCTAGCTGCAGTACCGTTCAAAACGGAACGGTCACGTTTACACTACTGTTTGGCGGCAGAATATCGGATACTGCGGTGGTACCTACGTAGCGCGCCTTTTATCGACTTAACGATATAGCAGGAGCTTGTTTATGCGAATTCGAAATGTCAATGTAATAAGACGTACGTGAGGCTCTCCTGATGGTTAGAGGTAACGCATGCCCATGATCATTGCAGCAAAACAGAACTCTGAATAACAAACTAAAGGGCATCGCTGCTTTCGCGCTCATTACTATGGGACTATAGTTTAAATAAATTTTAATGATTAACTGTGACATTTTTTATATAATTATTTTTTTGACAATTACAGTATTCCACTTAATTTTTTCGGATTCCGTTTTGTTAATGTAAATAATTAAATACCATAATTTTAAGTTCAGCCTCTAATATTGCATGTTCGTACTGAACGTAGCTGTTGCTCTACCTATATATTAAGACCTTAATGTAACACAGCATAGCAATAAACTATACTTTGACTTTGACTTTGACTTTCGTCTCAACAGCCTGTAATTTCGCTAGCTGCTACCTTTCAAACCGAAACAGTTATATTTACACACTAATTATCACCAAATATCTAGTCCTGTTCTGTGGTGGTGCCTACTTCGTACACTTGGCTAAGAACAGAGAGAGGCAAACCCAATTGTTGATGTACTACTGTTAGTAGAGTAGATACTATCGTTTGTGATATAGCTATACTTGGTGGGTCCCAGAGAGTTATCGACATACCGCTTCCAGACTAACAGATAAATCTTACACCCTGATCGATTGGCCTAAGTTGTCGGCAGGTACTTAGGAGATAGTATCACATAGTAGGATTCATAAATCGGTTATATTTCTTTGTCCTTATCATATTTTGCACTTTCGGTATCCAAATCTTTAGTACAACACTCTGCCTCAGATTCTGAGTCGAACCAAATCTGATTAGTGTCAAATAAGTACGGCGTCCCTGATTCTTCAGAGTCCAGCGGGTGGTAATACTGTCGGTAGCAGAAGTATGATGAGGTGAAGCCAATTATGGAGCCAGCTATGACATCTTCCCAGTGGTGATGATGGTCGCAGCATCTGCTCATGGCGACCATAGCAGCCGTGACTAGCGGTGACAAGCAAGCGACAATCCTTACCCCGTGGCCACGGTTTCTCGACAACACTCCGAGCTTCCCACACAACCACACGCTCACAAATCCTAAGCTACAGAAAGAAAAACTACTATGCCCGCTCGGGAATGACTTCCGTCCTTCAATGACGTCCTTCAAATTCCCCGTGCAGCGAAGATCCTTCGTCACCTTCTCGTTGGGGAAGCAACGGTAGAAGAAGTCCGGTCGTGGCCTACCAACGATCAATTTCCCTGCTTCGGTAAGAAAAGCCGTGATGGCGCAAGCGAGACTCCACCCTAGAAGAGCCTGCATCGTATCTGCATAGTTTCTAGCGTTTAAATAGGGTATCATGAAAGTTAGTACGGGCACACAGAGGATAAGCAGTATCATAATCCACGAAGAAGTGATAGAATCTCTTCTAGGTCTCTTGTAGTCCTGTACCAGCTGTGATTCCGTCATATACTGGACGTGGGGATGCAAGTTCGCGTGCATTATACACACTACTAATAAAATGACGATCCGTACTATGATTTCGTTTAGTATGTTTGGGTTGCTGTTTAGTATATCTCGAGTTATATCGCGCTTCATTGCGTTGAAAGTTGACATTGGGTTCGTTTCCATTATACATATTTTCTGTTTATACTTTACGTGTAGGTGCGCTTATTTACGTTTCGTCCATCAAAATGGGTCCATTTACCAAAATAACAGGCTTTTGATTTAGGTACAGGGTTTCGAATAAAATAACCCTGAAACTAGAATCGTGAATTAAGGCATTTGCTATCAATTTTGATTAGAAATTGACCACTTTGTCATGTCATTTTTTAATGTTTTTTAAAGATAGACGCATAAATATAGCAGTGATTATAACAATCTCTTTAGATAATAAATATAACTTGTTCGGGTCCTAGATAGATGGACTACTTAAATGAAAGATGAGTGGACTGTAAACGACTGATATATATTGTTTAAAATAGAATAAAGAATTATAAATTTATGCGATGACTGGCGATGCGCGTGCGTTCGTGACGCTTGGTTGAAGATGTGTCTCGTCGAAGCGGGTGCGCCCCGCGCGTCCCGCGCGCCCCTCTCTCTCCTAGTGTCGGCGAAGCGTCGGTGTTCCAACAGCCTCCCCGGGTTGATGACAGTGTGGACATCAAAGTGGAAGTGGGCATATGCTATTGAATGCCCGCACCATTAATCCTCTGCTAGTCTTGACTTCAGCCACTCTCGTTGATCCATCACCGCCGGGCATCACCTTCGTGACTCGTCCTAGTGGCCAGAGGAGTGGAGGATGACCTTTGTCCTTGATAAGGACTAGGCTCCCGATGGATAGTTGCTGCTTCGTAGACTGGGTCCATTTCGTTTTGCTTTGCAACAGAGACACATATTCAATTTGAAAGCGATTCCAAAAATGTTGTCGTATGTGCTCCACTCGTTGATACCGCTGCCGTATGCTGCTGATGTGTACATCACCTATCTGTGGGTGTGGAACAGACATGAGTGATCGTCCAATTATGAGGTGAGCAGGAGTAAGGGCTGTCAAATCTTGAGGATCAGAGGACATAGGAGTGAGGGGACGTGAGTTTAAGATTGATTCTATCTGAGTCAAGCAGGTTGACATTTCTTCATATGTGAAATGTGTAATCTGAAGTAACCTTTTTAGATGATGTTTAGTTGAGCGAACGGCTGCCTCAGCTAAGCCGTTGAAATGAGGAGTGTATGGCGGGACGAATGAAAACTCGATGCCCTTTTGAGCGATATCGTACGAGATGTCCGATTCTTGTAGGAAACGCTGCAGCTCATTGCATGTACCTACGAATGTAGTGGCGTTATCAGATAAAATGCTAATAGGTTTGCCTCGACGGGAAACAAATCTATTTAACGCTGCCATGTAAGCTTCCTTCGTGAGTTCTGTAACGAGTTCGATGTGGACACATTTTACGGCCTGGCATATGAAAATGCATATGTAACCTTTTGTTAGCTTACATCCTCTCCCTTTGCGGTCTGCCAAGAGTATCGGTCCAGCATAGTCTACGTTACAATGCAAAAAAGGAAATTCTAGGACAGTTCTAGTACTTGGCAGTTGACCCATAATAGGTTGCATGGTTTGACATTTATACCTGAAGCATTTAACGCATTGTTTGACAGTAGTTTTAGACAAATTCCTTCCACCTAGCGGCCAATAAGCTTGTCGTATGTTAGCTAGTAAAAGTTGTGGCCCGGCATGTAGAAGCTTGACATGCTCCTTCTGAAATAAACATTTTGAAAAATGATGCTTACTACAAAGTAAAATCGGATGCTTGACATTATAATCATAAGGAGCATTGTCAAGTCTGCCGCCTACACGAATGACACCATTATCATCTATGAAAGGGCTAAATGCTACTAATCTATTTTTACGTGGTAACGATTTTTGTGATTGCAGCAGATGGTGCTCATTGGGGAACATTTCCTTTTGAGCATGTTTAATAATTAAATTTAATGATTTTGCAAGCTCGAATGGTTGTAGATGTCCCTGTCTTTTATCATTTTGGTTTAAGCAATTATAAATAAACCTGTATATGTAAGCTATGATTCTCTGAAGACGATTCATATCCGAGTACTTATGAATTAAAGTTGCAATTGAGTCGTTATTTATCTGTGTATGGTAACTAACTTGCGGTAAATTATTGACTATGATTTCTGTAAGGTCTTGTTTAACATCATTAGGCATTTTTGGCCAATAGCTTTCGTTTTGAGTTAAAAATGTTGGTCCAGACCACCATAACCTGCAATCACCGATGAGACCAGCCTTCATACCACGTGAAATAATATCAGCTGGATTTTGTTTGGTATCGACATAATGCCAAGTGTGACCCGCAGTCGTGTCCTGGATTTCACTGACCCTATTACGCACAAATGGTTTCAATAAATTCGATTTTGACCGTAACCAACTCAAAACGATGGTTGAATCACTCCAAAAACAACATTTAGTGATTGGCAAGGTGAGAGAACTCAGAACTTTAGTGTACAATCGCGAGCCTAATAACGCGCCAGATAATTCCAGTCGTGGTATGGTCATGTTTTTGATAGGAGTTATCCTGCTTTTAGAAACTAGTAATTGCACAAAATATTCACCGTTTTCACTAATAGATCTTGCATAAATTGCTGCGCCGTACGCGCATTCACTCGCATCTGTGAAAATGTGAAGTTCATGCATTCTAGAATTAACAAAGACTCGTCGCGGAATTTTCAAATTATTTAGATATGGCAAAGTATTTGCAAAAGACAACCAGTTCTCATGTAATTGTTTTGGAACTTCGACGTCCCAATCACAATTAGAAATCCATAATTGTTGCATGATTATTTTTGCCTCGATTATGCACGGCCCGACCAATCCAAGTGGATCGAAGATCTGACTGATAACTGACAATATGTGCCTCTTTGTTACCTTTTTATTGCATTCGATGTCTATCGAAAATCCTAAAACGTCAGGCTCAGACAGCCACTGTAACCCTAGTGTTTTAGATGGAATATTCTGTTCCTCTGCGATCCCTAATGCCTGTGACTGCTTCGACGATCCTGGAATTTGAGACAAGATATGACTATTATTAGATTGCCATTTACGAAGGAAAAATTTTGCTGTCGCTAAAGTAGAAGCGACAGTGTTTGCCAATTCTATTGTATCCGATAATGAATCACTACCACTTAGATAATCATCGACATAGAAGTCATTTTGGATAGATTTTTTGACTCGATCATCGGATGCTGTATCTGCAAGAGTAACGAGACATTTTGTGGCAAGATATGGAGCTGATGCCGTACCGTATGTAACGGTGTTTAGACTGTATGTTTTTAGAGGTAACTTGGGTTCGTCCCTAAAAATTATTTGTTGCAACTGACGCTGCGAAGGATTAAGTAATACTGCTCTGTACATTTTTTCTACGTCGGCAGATATAACGTACTTATGTTGTCGGAATCGTAATAGAATAGATAACAAATCGTTTTGTATAGTTGGACCGATCATTTGCAAATCATTGAGGGACTTGCCTGAGCTTGAGGTCATTGACCCGTCGAAGACTGTCCTGAACTTTGTTGTTGTTCGTGTTTCTTTGATAACACCATGATGAGGTAGAAAATATTGAGGCACGTTGTCTGTGTGATATTTATTCGTGCCTATATTTTCTGTCATATGACCTAGACTTTCGTACTCATGCATGAAATCGACATACCTTTTCTTGAAGTGCGGATCTCGCTGAAATCGACGTTCCAGTGATAAGAAACGAGCTTTAGCCATATCATACGAGCTCCCTAGAACATCAGGATCGTGCTTGAAAGGCATCGTGACAACAAATTGACCATTTTCATCACGATAGGTATTTTGAGCGAAATTTTCTTCACAAGCACGTTCTTCCTGTGACAATGTGTATTTAGCTGGAATCGAATCCAGTTCCCAAAATTTACTTATTGTGGAATCTATCTGTGTCATCGTATGATAACAAGTGTGCGACTGAATAACTGAACGTGTCTGAGACGAAGAGTTCAGTATCGGACTTGTGACTAACCAACCGAGCTTAGTTTCACGAATTTCTGGATAGTTTTTACCTATTTTGATTGTCGCGTTACCAAGAACGGTCCAGAAGACTTCAGATCCCACTAAAATATCGATGTCTGATGGTTCATAGAAGAACGGATCTGCGTATTGCAAGTCTGACGGAAACGGAATTTTACTAATATCAACATGTGTCGGTGGTTGTTTCTGCGTCAGCTGTGGTAGAATGTAGCAAGTTATATTTGCTTTAAAAGAGCTTGTATTCGATATTATAGTGAGATTGCAAGTCTGCGTGCAGGAAGTTAATTGATTGTTAATACCTGAGACAGTCGAATTTGTGTGCGATTTTGACAAACTCAATTTGTCGCAGTATGCGTAGGAAATGTAATTGAAAGCGGTGCCGTTATCCAGCAGAAGCCTAGCATCAAACCTCTCGCCTTTTTCATTGACTGCTTTCACCAAAGCTGTGGACAGTAAAAGATTCGAAGAGGTAGAAAACTGTTGAATATGTGCGACATTTTTCGACGTATTTTCGGAAAATTGTGTATTTTCAGATACATCAACTGATAGGGCAACACTTGGCATCGGATTAGTGGCGTTTTTTGGTTGCTCAACATGTAAAAGAGTATTGTGCTTAACTTTGCAGTATTTACAATGAGTGAGCTTACAACGATTGGCGCCATGGTTATCGGAGCGTAAGCAGTTTAAACATACACCAAATTCTTTCGCTTTGACAATACGTGATGTGACTGGTAGGTTACGGAAAAGATCACAAGAATATAATAGATGTGGTTTTGAACACATAGGACATCGCAAAACCTTATTCGATTCGGTAGGTTGTTGACATTGCTGTTCGTTGCTTTCCTTCGATATAGAATAATTATAGCCTTTGTAAATATTTTTTAATTGTTTAGTTGATTTATCCTCAATTGTTTCTAATAAATCTGCCTTATTGTTTATGAAAGTACAAAATTGTGATAAAGTTGGTGATTTATCTAGCGAACTTCGATATTCTTCCCAATCCCTATTAGTGGTCAAGTCTAATTTGTTTGTTATCATATAAATAATCATTGTGTCCCAGTATTGGACAGGTTCATTCAATGTTTTTAACGCTCGTGTGTTTTTATTGATCACGTCAATCAGGCCACGTAATGCGGCACTGGACTCTTTCACGAGTGCATTAGCATTGAACAAAGCTTGTAAATGATTATTTATCAAAAGTCTATTGTTGTCGTATCTTTGACATAACAAATTCCATGCCGTGTCGTAGTTTATTGCTTTGAAATCTATGTTAGCAATAACTTGTTGTGCATTTCCTTTTAATGATGCGCGTAAGTAATGAAATTTGCTTATATCGTCTATGCATGAACTATTATGGATCAGTGACAAAAAGGTATCTTTATATTCAAGCCAGGACTCGAGGCCGCCGCAAAAAGTCGGTAGATCAATTTTAGGTAAGCGAACAAAATTCTTGGAACCACCTGATTGACTCGTCGAACTCGCTACAGACTCGGCGTCGCAGTTGTCAGCGACGGGAGATAGCAAGACGCGAGTTTGTGCTGCTAGTGAGTGAAACCGCTCCTCGAATTTAGCTCGTTCAGCATATGCCTCCTCGGGCTGCTCTGACTGCACTTCAATCTCCAGCTGTAATTCATCATAAATATCGTATATAGCCTCGAATTTTGAAAAACGTCCTTCCAATTCGTTTCGCTGTAGGGTAGTCAAAGATTTTGTATTTTGAACTACGCTGAGATAGTTACTAAAATTTGTTAGTTTTGCTTTTAAGGCACTGCGTTTTTTAATAAGATTGTCTAGATTTGCCATGATGTAAATATTTTAACTTGATATTGGGAATTAACTAAAAATAATATGGTAATCGGTCAAAAAAATATTATGAGGGTAGTTGAAAAAACTTTTTCGAAGAATACAATTTAAATTATATTTGTATTATAATTACTCATTTAATATGGTTGAAGCTATTATAATAACAGTTTATCGAGAAAGAAAACAAGCAAGAACTCAGATAGAATAAAGTATAGGTTTAAAAAAAAAGGGTATGCTTTGAAATGATAAACCAAATGTCGGTTTATATATTTTAGATAGGATAATAGAAGGGAAATAATTGGAACAAACTCACAACATGCCGTGTCCTTTCCCATGGATATGATGTGACGCTGGTTAGAGGGACCTTGATGTCGTGTCCTTCCCCAAAAGACGTCGACGTCGGTGTGTGGACCGTTATGGTTTGTCCTTTTCCAAAAAAACTTGTTACGCCGGTGAGAGGACCATTATGTTCGGGTCCTAGATAGATGGACTACTTAAATGAAAGATGAGTGGACTGTAAACGACTGATATATATTGTTTAAAATAGAATAAAGAATTATAAATTTATGCGATGACTGGCGATGCGCGTGCGTTCGTGACGCTTGGTTGAAGATGTGTCTCGTCGAAGCGGGTGCGCCCCGCGCGTCCCGCGCGCCCCTCTCTCTCCTAGTGTCGGCGAAGCGTCGGTGTTCCAACAAACTACTTAAGATGTTTGTAACCTTTTTGCTCATACTTTCTTATCTTTAGAAGAGATAGATCGTTCTCGCGCGAAGTTTATAATATTTATATGAGCACACCACTTTTAAAACGCCTTGTTTACATGTTGGTAATAGGTATACGACCTATACTGTATGCACACCTCAACTATCTAACCTTCGTACAGAGATGAGACAACGATCGTCATTCGTTTCGTGTGTCTGAAAAATATCGTCTGTAAGAAAATGTTTTAAATTGTTTTACGTTTTTCATTATTATAAATAATATCTTTATTTTGAAGCAACCTGGGTTTTAATCGATCCCTAACATAACATTACATCAGGGCGCCTTTTCCCGGGGGTTCAAGGGGTGCGGTGCACACGGGCGCTGAGTCCTAGGGGGCGCAAGCCGAGACAGCCATACATTTTAATAGGTAGGTACCTACTAAACAGACCACGCGGCCATTCAACATGTGCGCGGAAAAAAGTCAAGTTAAAAGAGCGCGGTTCGCCCTTTTACATTGTTCGCAATGGAGTGAAATGGCTTCTCACTCTCCAAAATTAGTAGCAACTTCGTTTTATTTCGACACCGGCGCGGCGGACGCCAAATAAAGACGACCTATGAACATTAAATTTCAATGCTTTGTCATTGAAATTTGATCTTGTTTTAACAATTTGAAACTAAAACAGTTTCAAATTGTTAAAACAAAATCAAATTTTTATTTTTCAATTTCAATATTTAACATCTGTGAAAACTTGTTAGGCTTTTGAATGTTAATTTACCTCCTATTTATTTTCAAAGTTAGCAGCTGTTTGTTTTCCATGTAAAATAAAGTAAATTATCAATACTCTTCAACTATTCATTTCATTAGTTCGACTGCAGGCTGACCTTCGCTGCCCTGCGCTGTAATATATTATGCTTAAGACCCCCAGTTTAGAGCATAGGCACTTTTAAACTGGATGCCCAATTGCCCATTATACAATAATATAATGATCGTTATTAATTAATCGTAAAAATCGTAATTACGTCAGGTAATAATATTTTAACAATAATAAATTAAAAATTACATACATCAGAAACATTTTTTTTTTCACTTCCACCTTTCACTACTACGACAAGTGTAGTTTGATGACCACATTGATCACCAATCCGGTAATCAATGTGATCATCAAACAAAATAGTGTTCGCAGGAAGTCAAAAGACATTCCAATACTTTTATATTTTTTTTTTTTTTTTTTTTTTTTTTTTTTTTTTTTTTTTTTATAGTAGATAGGCTTGCGTTTGACCGCCATCCCGCCTGATGTTAAGCGAAGATGCGGTCTACGGTGGAGCACGCTTGCCTAGAAGAAACCGATTCACTCGCGACTTGAAGGTACCCAGACTATATTCATTGGGGAACACCCACTCGGGCAGCTGATTCCAATGTCTAGCGGTACGCATGAAAAAGGTGGAATCAAACCTCTTAGTTCGAGCTTTTGGAACATCAACCATGAAGCGGTGACGCTTTTTAAAGCTCCTGGCTGTCCGAAAGTAGAATGGGCAAGGTGGAATAAGGTCATGCAGATCTGAAGCGCACTCTCCAAAATATCAACCTAGTAGGTATATAGGTAACCTTGTGATACCTTATTCTTATTCAAAGTGGGGGCGATGAGTCCTGCTCTGACGTCCCGCTTGGGGTGTATTGTGCATTTCCCCCAGCCAGCGTTTACCCGAGCCAACCCAGCTCCTTGAAGTACCGGAGCGAGGCTCTGGGCCGCTGGCATAGTAGCTCCAGTGAGTTGGGTGGAATGTTCAATGACGATGACATGAATGATGGCGAAGCAGCTTCATGCAGCCTAGTAGCAATTCTAGTACCTTCTGTGGCTTTGCAATGCAAAAGCGTATGCTCTACAGTTTCATTCTCTTGCAAGCAGCCACGACATAGCGGACTATCCGTGGCTTCTAGTTTAAAGAGGTGACTATTCAAGTTGCAATGACCGGTTATGAGGCCTACTATGAGCCGAAGGTGCTGTCGTTGCAGCTTCAGAACATCAACAACAACAACATGTACTTACCTATATAGGTAATATATTATTGAGAAGGTTGTTTAAATTTGTTTTTTTTTTAAATTGTTGACACTTCAATTAGGGGTCACACATCGGGGCTACAGGGCGTACTTACATAACCCCACCGGAAACTTACACTCTAAAAAATAAAAGTGAACGCACTGTTGTAACGCGGCACGTACCTACTATAGATACGTATGTAATTATTTTCGTAATGATGAGAAATTACCGACAAAGAAGACTGAACTCCATGTGAGCCGGCAATAAAGGTGAAAATAGAACTTACTTACGAGTCACAAGAGTAGCTTTAATTGGTAAGCATTCTCGTGGATTGGAAATAAATGTTTATGATTTAATATTGTGTGATTTTAAATAGAATATTCCGTGGGAATTGACCATTAGCTGCAAAGAGATAAGTCACTAAAGACAATGCTGTCGAGCTCAGATCTGTTGAGATTGATTCAAGGAAATTAACATGCACGTTACAAATATTTCATCGAGGTGGCCGAAATTTTTGCTTTCTTACCGTCCAGTCGAAGAAGGAGATTCGTTTGTTTTTGGTTAAAACTGTAGGTAACTGTACTGTTAACTCTACCAATTTTTCTCGTTATACGTATCTTCATATTTTTATATGGACTTATATAAATAATAAAAACCAATTAAGTCCGAATTCCTATTTAAGAGTAAAGCACGAATTAAGTTTTAGAAAGTTTCGGTTGCCTAACAATTTTTTGCAAAATTAATTAGCCTATGCATATGTATCTTTTACGTTTAACTGGCTTCAACTACGCTCGTAATAAATTTTGTCCATATTTATTTAGTGAGTGCGTTAATACTTGAGTATGATGATTTTTAATATGAGACCAGCTCTTAAACCGCGAAAATGTACCTTGAAATAAAATGTACCCTACCTACCACATTTTTTTCAGTTTTACGGTTAACTCATAGTAAAAGTTGATAGGTAAGCGTGCTTTATCATAGGCCGTCGTACCTACGTACCGTAGTCAGACGAAAGCCTACAGATTCTAAGAACGTATTCAGAGTAAACGTAACTTTGTAGGTGTATTTCGAAACCCCTTGTGAATACAAAATTGTGACGTCAAATTTTTCCAACTCGTTTAAAAACTTTATTTTCGCCATTGAAAAGTTTACATTTATATGACTTATTTTTTCAAAGGAAATTTGTTTTGTTATTTGATTCGTGTTTGTTTGCACAGGCTTTGTAATATTAATACCCTCAAAATTTAAGCGACTTTAGGGTCAAGCCTGACCAAGGTAGTGTGACGAACTAAACCGTTTCGACAGTCACTGGACTACCAAAGCCGAAGAACGGGCAGTATGGAAGGAAGGGAGGCCTTCGCCCAGCAGTGGGACACTAGAGGCAGAAATAATTAAACAAATAATATGTACTTATGTTACCATCTTCAACCACGCCGTCGATTAACATCGAGTGAGCTGTGGTCCATAAATTTGCGGAACGCGTCTCTTGCATATAACGGGGTTACTGTATTAGATGCCCCCAATAACATGTTCTTGTGTCGTTCATGTCACGTCCTCGTACTTGAATTATAAGTTACCCAATTCCACGTATTGTTTTCACGCGAGAGGCGCTGCATTCGATCCGTAACGTTCTTTGTTTATTTATTACCGGTTATATAACTGAGCTTACTGAATGAGATCTACTCGTAGGTTCTACTATTAAATATTCTATGTTAGTAGTACAATGTAATAATGTAATCGCAGACCTCCGACCTACATGTACAGGGTTACAAGCTTAGTTGTATCTTGTAGTATTTTACTTGTAAGTGATTGTTATTGAAAGTTAGTAAAAAAGTGAGAAGGTGCGTGGTCGTCCACTAGCTCGTTGGATAGACAACATAATAAAAACTGCAGGTCAAACCTGGACAAGATTGACACGGGACCGGGACGAGCGACGTACAAGAAGAGAGGCCTATACATAATAAAAACTGCAGGTCAAACCTGGACAAGATTGACACGGGACCGGGACGAGCAACGTACAAGAAGAGAGGCCTATACATAATAAAAACCGCAGGTCAAACCTGGACAAGATTGACACGGGACCGGGACGAGCGATGTATAAGAAGAGAGGTCTATACATAATAAAAACCGCAGGTCAAATCTGGACAAGATTGACATGGAACCGGGATGAGCGACGTACAAGAAGAGAGGCCTATACATAATAAAAACCGCAGGTCAAATCTGGACAAGATTGACACGGGACCGGGACGAGCAACGTACAAGAAGAGAGGCCTATACATAATAAAAACCGCAGGTCAAACCTGGACAAGATTGACACGGGACCGGGACGAGCGATGTACAAGAAGAGAGGCCTATACATAATAAAAACCGCAGGTCAAATCTGGACAAGATTGACATGGGACCGGGATGAGCGACGTACAAGAAGAGAGGCCTATACATAATAAAAACCGCAGGTCAAATCTGGACAAGATTGACACGGGACCGGGACGAGCAACGTACAAGAAGAGAGGCCTATACATAATAAAAACCGCAGGTCAAACCTGGACAAGATTGTCACGGGACCGGGACGAGCGATGTACAAGAAGAGAGGTCTATACATAATAAAAACCGCAGGTCAAATCTGGACAAGATTGACATGGGACCGGGATGAGCGACGTACAAGAAGAGAGGCCTATACATAATAAAAACCGCAGGTCAAATCTGGACAAGATTGACACGGGACCGGGACAAGCGACGACGTACAAGAAGAGATTCTATTATCATTTATCCTATTCAGATGTGAAGCCAAAGTGTGTGTGTCAGGCTAAGTTCAAATGTCTAGCAGTGAAATTTAGTACTCGAATATAAAGATAGGGAAAAATTAAGTCATACCAGTGACAGGGAATAATAAGGGATCTCGCAAGATTTTTTTTTATAGTAGATAGGCTTGCGTTTGACAGCCATTCCACCTGATGTTAAGCGAAGATGCGGTCTACGGTAGAGCACGATCGCCTAGAAGAAACCGATTCACTCGCGACTTGAAGGTACGTATGAAAAAGATGGAATCAAATCGCTTAGTTCGAGCTTTTGGAACATCATCCATGAATCGATGTCGACTTTTAAAGCTCCTGGCTGTCCGATAGTAGAATGGGCAGGGTGGAATCAGGTCATGCAGATCTGAAGCGCACTCTCCATAATGTATCCGGTAGAAAACCGACAGACAAGCAACTTTCCGTCGATGTTCAAGGCTTTGAAGCCTTTTCTGAACAAGCGAATCGTTGCTTATGAGCCTCTTCTCAATGGACTCCAACGCCTCAAGCTAGCAATTCGACATTCGACACGAGTTTGTATAAGGATTTTCCAAGATACGTTTTCGAGTTTTGGGCCGTGCCATAGTCCAGAACGGCGGAAAGCGTCAAGCAACGACCCGGCAAGATAAAAAATACAAAAATTATAATATACATCATTGAAAATTTTATAAATAAATATATAATACATAAAACAATTTACATTTTTTGTAAGTTTTTTATACTAAGAGTCTGTTTTTTTCTCACTTATGTGTTGTCTCACTATACTACATGAACAACCAATATTGTTTTTGGGAAAAGTAATTTTAATAATAAAAATAATAAATTCATAGCGATGAGGTTAGTGCGGTTAGTTCACATGCCGAAGTGCGTGGGTGCAAACCCTAACAATGAGTTTTAGCTGCCGGTAAAGGAAAACATCGTAAGGAAACCTTAGCATGGTGGTAGGGTACTTTCTACAACTCGGCTGTCTAGCTACCACTCTCGAGTTGAAAAGCTGCCGCCAAGCATCTAACGGTGTGTTTCGGCAGCCTCACTTGAGAGCCAGTTCCATTCCAGGCGATTTGAGACGACGATTAGTGCGGGATACATTAATTTATTATTATCATTAATATATTATAAACTGGTTTTCAGGAAAGGTGGAAAGGTTTTCACGTATTGGAATTGCATATGCTTGATATTAAATAAATATCGCAGGACATTACACACAGCGCCATCTGACCCCAAACTAAGCAAAGCTTGTACTATGGAAGTCAGATAACTGACAGAATACTTAAATTGCCCCGTTGGCTCATTGGTAGTATATCTGCCTTGAGAGCTGTAGGGCGTGGGTTCGATTCCCGCTCAGGGCAAACATTTTTTGAATAAACAAAATATGTTTGCTCTATGTCTGGGTGTTCTGTATGTATTATAAGTATGTATTTACACAAAAAAAAGTATTTATGTATTCTATCAGTTATCTGACTTCCATCACACAAGCTCTGCTTAGTTTGGGGCCAGATGGCGCTGTGTGTTATGTCCAACGATATTTATTTATTATTTATTTATAAATACTTTTTTTTTGTAAATACATACTTATAATAAATACAGAGCATCCAGACACAGAACAAACATTTATTTATACCCCAAAATGTTTATCCTGGATGGGAATGGAACCCACGCCCTTCAGCTCTTGGAGCAGACATACTACCAATGAACTAACAGAACTGTCAAAAATATTTTTATGTCGATTCGCATTGCTGCGTTTATTGCTCTTGTAGGAGAACGGGTTAGAGATAGGAAAAAACTATGACAGCGACTACAATAAAGAGCTACATTATTATATCATTTCTACATCATCTTACAACCGCAGTCAACACGTAATGTTGCATCGCAAACTGGTCATGCTGTTTTGACCAACACTTCACGTTTTGAATATCAAATTGGTTCTTAAACCATAGATAAAGTGATAAAGAGTTTCCATGCATTTCCATTTACGCCGATACTTTAAGCATTATGCAAAAACGTTTGTTACTTAATTGGAACCATGCATATTTAATTCACTCCAACAGCCGTAGATCAGCGCCTGGGACACAAGAAAATATGTTTTCGTCTATTTTGCTTTCAACGGTGACAGTTTTGTATGTTTTTATATTTCATATTTTATGTGAAGTAGATTTTATGGATCTCTTCTTTATGCAGTCTGTACCCAATAATACGAATTGAACAAGTGCCCTAAGAGGTCTAGACAGGAACGTGTACTGTCCAAAGAAGAAAAAGTATGAAAGGTTCTAAGTAGGTTTTTGTACTATAGTCAGCTATGCCGCTCGAAAATCTATGACGAGGTTTGTCAGAATTATGAATAATTATTCAAATAATGCTGAAGATTTTATACCACATAGAGAATTCAGACGAGAAGACAACATTATAATAAGAAAATTCTGCATAGTGTCGCTCACATCAAACCATCATGCTGTGTTGAAGGATCGCAGGCATTGTTGTGTCGATTCACACGCCTGAGGGCGTAGGTTCAAATTCCAACAAAGAGCTTGAGCTGTCTGTAGAGGAAAATATCGTGAGATAACCACCCTCAAGTTATAAATCTGCCGCCGACCACCTGACGATGTTTACCTGACCTGACCTGACTATTCCAGCAACCTCACTATAGGTATAGCTCTTCGATCACACCGCCACTTAATAGGTGAGTTGTGGTCAAATACCTATCCTGTCCACCATGAACGAAAACATAATTAAATGCTTAGTAGTTAGCTCTTTGTGATATAATATTTGATTAAACTCGTTTTATGATGCGTTCTCTTCATACCGATCTAAGAATTGTTTATCAGAATATTTAATCTGATATTTTTTTAAATGGTTGACAGGTTTGACAGTGTGTTTAACCACATCCCACCTGGTTGATGTTAAGTGGTTAAGGTGTGGTCAAAGATGGTAAAACACACCTAACCTGGAATAGAACTGGTTATCAAGTGAGGCTACCGGGACACACTATTAAGTAGGTACCTACCGGGCGACAGATTATTTAGAACAAAAGCTTGAAAACGGTCTATAGTTGCCAAAACTTATACACCTCTTTGACACTCTTTTTAACAAATCACACCTCTTTGATCATCAATACTTTATTTTTTTTTACATATATTCAATGTAAACAAATTTAAATGATTACAAGAACACGTTTATAATAACAATGTCGTATCATTTAAAAATTAAACACACTAAAAATAGAAAAATAATCAAAAAAAATCTTAATTGAATATTATACTATATAAATTTAAAATAAAAAAATATAGGTATCCTACACAAAAACGCACAACGCAGTTAACCTCTTTTTAGTTTAGTAGGTACTACCAATAGCTCAGATTAAACACTAATCTGAGACGAATAGTCAAGTCGATTTCATAAAAATTGGGAGCTGTCAATCGACACTAGGTATAATGTTTTTTATAAAGTTTAATTTTACACGTTGACGATTATTTTATATTGGTAGAGCAAGCTACATGCCACTCGAACCACAACTGTGGCATCGTATTCGTTCACAAATTGATACAATTTAATTCAATTTTACTTACGTGATCTTTTTCGGTCCGATTAAATTTGTGTAAATCGGAATATCGAATAATCGTGGTACGATCGATACATGATTAATTGATTACAAGATTGTTTATGTTTCACGACCACTTCATTTATTTATTTTACGGTATAAAACGGTGCAAATTATGTAACTCTGTGAATGGATTCACTGGTTTATTTGCGATCTGAATTAGGTATGCATTGTTTTAACGGTGATAATAAACAATTATTTGTTACACAACTGATGATGGGAAGGTGGTAGGTTCTACATATATTCTGATAGACACATCGAATTTGGATTAGGCACTAAGAGAACTTCCAATTGCAAGTAATAAACGTTTGTTTCAAAAAGTTTTATTTATTGTGACGATAATGCCATCGGCGTGCGTGCAGAGAATGATGCGACTATATCTAATGAAATGTAAAGCTACGATATAAGCGAGCATCAACAGGTTTGTCCAGTTCCGGACCGTCTCGCCATCGTCATATAATCGACTGCATAATATGAAATACTTGCTCGGAAATTACGGAAGTCTAAACTTTATAGTAAAATACCTAAAAACATTATCACCATTTTTTAAAGAAAAACTAACATAATATTTTCTAAACAGTATTTCAAAGTGATAAACAAAGTGTCGTGGAGGTGTTGACGTTTTGACGATATAGAAAATTGAGCGCGGACGGAAGATAATAAAATATCAAAGTTCCACATGGTGATTTGGCATGTTTTTGATTTCGAGAGATTTCGTGACATTTGGATTGAGCTCCCCTCGCCTTTTAATTTTACGTTACATTTTTCACGTGTAGCGCATTTCTCCGGCCGGTCGCGGCTAAACAATCGAAGGACCACCGTGCTTTGTGGCGTTCGCATAACCGTAATAAAACATGAGTGTGTAGAAATATAGCCATAATTAATGTATATAGTAAGAAGACTAAAAAGGATAAAACCTTTTGAGTTAGTGTATTAAGTTAGTAATGTCAGTGCAGTGAGTGAGTGTGCATATTATAGAACACATGAACAAAGTGTCTTCCCCTTAATAGAGACAGTAAGAAAAGTGTCGATGGACGCATTCTTAGAATATACTCTACTTAGCAATTTAAGTTATATTAAAATTACTTATTAGTCTCAACTAGGCTAGATTGTAATAACAATGAGGTATCTATCAACAGAAAGATACATCATTAGAAGGAAAAAAAAATAAAAAAAAAATTAATGGAGAAATGTGTAACTTAATTTAACCCAGTTTTCTAGGTACTTTACACTGTTTCTTGATAAAAAAAGTACTTACTTCGACAGCCCTGTTGGCTCATTGGTGGCATGTCTGCTTCAAGAGCTGTGGGGCGTGGGTTCGATTCCCACCCAGGACAAGCATTTTGTGACATAAAACCAAATGTTTGATCTGTGTCTGGGTGTACTGTATGTATTTACAAAAAAAAATATTTAAGTATTCTATCAGTTATCTGACTTCCATAGTACAAGCTTTGCTTAGTTTTGGGTCAGATGGCGCTGTGTGTAATGTCCTACGATATTTACGATTTATTTATTTACTTAAGGTGGTTCGATTTCCATACTTACGTGATATTTATTGAGACTCCTCCACATTCGATTGGTTGAGATTCGGCTCGACTGCCTCTCTCCAAAACGCCTCACGTAACTAATGAACGGGCCCTAATCACCCTGCATCCTCAGAAGCCGATGGCTTCTATTAAGGATATTCCCAGGCCTACCTTTAGCAGTCGGCGCTTATTGGCTAACAATAATGCTTACGTAGATTTTTTAACGAAGTCAAGTGAGACCGTATGCAAGCATCAAATCGGTCACTGATATATAATATAACCAACGATGTCATCAAAAAATTAAGCGCGCGGACTTGATTCTCTGAGTATCATAAGACCTACTTTCTACTATATCTTTCATGTAGGAGGTTCCTGCACGTATGCGTATGCTATAATTCAACTTTACTAAAGCTTTACTAGAATATTCCTTCGGAGTTCTAGTAATTAATACGCCTCACGAATTGTTCATCTTTTTTTGTTGTTCTGCATCTTTAGGTATTTCAATTTTTTTTTATATGTAGGAGCAAAAGTTTACAGTTCAAGTAAAATTTATGTAACTAATGCTATTTTCGTCTATATTAGACTAGGAATAAATTAATTCAACAAATAATTTTATTGGATTTCAAAATTAATTTATTCGGAAACTGAAGCATTACTTCACGTTAAATATAAACTACATAGGCGACCCAGCATTACTCGGTGTGTGCAAAATTTAAAACTCTGAAAAATCGGAAGAACATTTTTTACTGAAAGCGAGACCTAGTTACATCCATAATATTTATTTGCCCCCAAGAACCACAGCACAACAAATTTCATCGAAACCGTTAGAGCCGTTTTCGAGATATCAAAAGATACATTTATAAGTAGCTGCGACCCGCGGTGTTACTCGCTATTCTCACGTGAACACTACAATTTTAAACCAGAGTGTCAGTTATCTCAGTAACAAATTTCATCAACATTGGTCCAGCCGTTTTAGCGTGAAAAAGTAACAAACATACAAACACACTTGTACATTCACAAAATTTCGCCTCGGTACGGTAAAGTACCTAAAGGTTAGCAAAGAAGAGTTAGCCAGCGATGCAACAGGCTTAGAAAAAGTAACGTAAACTCCCTTATGTTGAAGAAATTCATCCAATTTTAACGTTCCTATCAGCCATTTCGTTTACGATTTTGTCAATAGAGCTGTCTTGACGATCATAGATCTCAATCAACAATATTTGTTTATTTAACTACGTAATAAGATGAACGAACCGCTTTCTTGATTGTAACAGATAACGCCAGTCCATGACCATTGCCCATTGCAGGGTTACTCAAAACTGTTAGTAACTAAACAAAGTCTAAGACATCGCTGCTTTAGCGCTCTTTACTTAGAGACGTTCGATGGTTAGTCTCAATAGCTCTGTAATCACGCTAGACAGCCGGATATTAGAAAGTACCCTAACACCATGCTGTGGTTTCGTTGCGATGTTTTCCTTCACCGGCAGCTCAAGCTCATTGCTGGGATTTGAACCCTTTGGCGTGTGAAATGATCGCGCTAACCACTGAGCTATCATCGTATCTGTATTGTGGCATATTCGAAAAATAATGATGAATAGGCAGTTTTAAAATTATAATTTCTCATTGAAAAAATGTTAAGTAATCTGAAGGTATTTACTACGAGTCTTCACCTACATATTGATCATACTTGAAATGTTTTGGTGTCAAAAGCCTCTCATACATGTGTATCTAACCAAATTATTTATCGATTGGCGATCTTTCACTCATCGCGTTACGTAAGAAATCAATACCTACAATATAACAGTGCAAAATATGGTAGTTACCTATATGAATTAAGGCATTGAACGATATGATCATTATGATTCATATTATTTTTACCCTCGACGGAACGGAGATGGTATATGCGTTTGGGGTGAGCGGATGTTTGTTTGTGCAAATACTTTTTGCCATTTTTCTCAAAAACTACTAGTCCGATTTTGATGCAGTTTTCAATAATAGGTTCGGGTTTGATTGGTGCATGTTTTTAGATAGATGTTACGGTGACAACTCACTAGGGGGCGCTGCAGGATTATTTTTTTGTGTAAATCCATGTTGCCAATTTTTTCCAAGACTACTAGTCTGGTTTTGATGCAGTTGTCAGTTATGAGTTCGGGTTTGTTTGGTGCTTTATATTAGATAGGTGACAATTACTTTTTAACCGTTGTGGGGTTTTCAAAATTTTTAATTTTGCTTTTTATTGCAATGGTAGCTAGCGATCGTGACGTATTATGTACCAACTAGGTTTGTAGGTTAGCCAAAGATGTTGTTTTTAGAGTATATATGTAGGCATTTTCATTTTTAATACATATGTTGATATAGGTAAGTTTTTGTTGATTCTTCGAGATATCGTATATAGTAAAGTATCCGAGTCAGTCTTGTGTCTACAAACTTACCCACTGCTGGGCGCGGTCTCTTTTTATAGTGCCCATAAAAGTATAAGACCATTTTCACCACGCTTGCCAAGGGTTGGCAGATAGTTTTGGCGGGAACGCGGAAAGAGTCATGTCGCCCCGTTGTATTTTTTCCAATACTAGTGTTTTGTAGAGTGTTTATGCATAAAAATGGTGGTGTTTTATTCATAAAGTGCCGATTTACAAGCGCGAGTGTGGGAAAATGATATACTTAATGATGTGAAACATGACTTTTCGTGTCGCTTCCAAAACTCCTTCGAAGCTTTATAGTAAAATCGCTACTACTTTACAAAAACATGACTTAGCTTGACTGACACGGACTGGACTTGACCAAGACTGGACTTTGACTATAACTAATACTATAGCTACGAAGCAACTTATTTAACTTATGAAACCTTGAAAATATAAAACACTTGACACTGGCAAATGAACAAAATGCGACGCCAAAACCAAAGAAAAAAAAGTGTTGGCAGACTTCAGACATAATCGAGAACTTTTTTCAAGAACTCTCAGACATCTCTATCGGCAATTCGCACATAACCTAGAAGAGATAGAGGTGCGTGCCGTGGGGTTCGAACCCAGGACCTCCAGATTGGAAGGTAGATAGATGGTCTTCCAATAACACTGTCGAAAATTACTTATAATGAAATATACCCTGTATAAAGTACATTTCATATTCGGTTGCAAAATACTCTGAAAAATTATTCTGCATAACTGTAAGTAGAAAATAGAACTGTGCTGTTTGTTCAGCGTTCATTTTTTAGGGTTCCGTACCCAAAGGGTAAAACCGGACCCTATTACTAAGACTCCGCTGTTCGCCCATCTGTCTGTCTGTAGAAATTTACTACGATAACATGACCCGCCCTCCAAAATTTAAAACATTTGAAAGTATTTACAACGCACCACCACTCATGTGCGGTTACTGGTACTGCCGTCAAACGCCTAGTCGAGCTAGCAAATCCATGGATTTGTGTGTCCACTAGTGGCGTTCATTAATCGCTCTTTATTAATAGTATGGCGCTAAACTGACATACTCGATGAAAATGACACGTGCGTTGTCTTCCGCGGGCAACTAGTAAGTACTATGGTAAGTTGACAAACAAATCTGGTGCTACTGAAGACGAATAAATAATTACAACTACATACAAACTCTCGCTTTAAGGATGTGACTACACGCATTAAAAGAGTAATTTGGAGGGGCGGGCCATGTTATCGTAGTAAAGCTCTATGTCTGTCTGCCTGTCCGTCTGTCACCAGGCTGTATCTTATGAACCGCGATAATTAAACAGATCATGTATTTATGTTGCCGCTATAACAACAAATATTGAAAAACAATAAAATAAATATTTAAGGGAGCTCCCATACAACAAACGTGATTTTTTTGCCGTTTTTATAGACAATGGTACGGATTTCTTCGTGCGCGAGTCCGACTCGCACTTGGCTTGTTTTTATTTTAGTATTCATTTTGAAGTATGTAGCAATAAGTTTGCCAGTGTTGCTTTGTTTTAACTGAAATGTAAAGGTTTGATTTTATATGGCTTTGCGCGCAAACATTTCTGATTACGCAAGTGGAAGTCAAAATTTACGAATTTTGAAATGTATACAAATTATGTATTTAGATTTTTGTTTTACTTAAAACAACAAAAGGCAAAACGTGAGCAGCCGCTCACGTTTTGCCTCCCGTGGTCTCGTCTTGTTTTGGACTGGCTTTAACTGGTGTTTAGATTTTGTAATTTTTTCTGAGCTTTATATTTTTTTTGACAATTACTAGGTACATGCCTAGCGTTTACCTAAGTACAGGAGCGGTACGTGTGGGATGTTAAAAGATGTAATAAGAGATCGTTTATCTAAACGAGGCAGCCTCAGCCAGTTCCATTCCAAGGTCGGTGTGTTTACCATCTTCGACCACACCGTCACTCAACATCAGGTGAGCTGTGGTCAAACACCTAGCTTGTCAACAGTAAAAAAACGCTGCTTTGGATACTATTTCCAGGATTTAATTTATGTTCTATGCATGCCAATTGTCATCAAGGTCAAGTAGATTTATCAATACCATAATGTCTATTTAGCTTTGTGTGGTCTTTCGGGGCATTTGGTTAACATAATCTACAAGTACCCTAACCCTGTGGTCAAACACCTAGCTTGTGACCGCCGCGATGTCAAATATTCCGTTAAAAAGTATTTTGTTGATTTTTTATTATTCATTTAATACTTTATTGCACACTTACAAAACAGCATTCTGGCTACAAATCCCTCCTCTGACGAACTGTATTAATTTAAGATATTTAATTTTGTTTAATAAATTGTTCAATTAATCATTACATTAAAATTTGTGAAACTTATTAATTTCTATATAATGTATAATTACATAAAGGATTTATTTATTAAACAAAATAAAAAAGACCTTAAATTATTATACTATTTACAAAATGTTTACAAAAAACTTAGTCTAAAAAACCGTCAGAGGAGGGATATGTGGCCAGAATGCTGGCAACATTGCCACGCTGGATGGCAATGCTTAGCTTTTGAACAAAGTAGATACCAGCATTCTGGTCACCTGAAGCCTCCTCTAAACGTTTGGCCAGGTCCCCAAACGGCACAAAAAGATACATTCATATGTACCTATTACATAAATGAAACACAAAAAAAAAAAAAAATTAAATTATAATTATAATCCTTAAATGAGGAGGGTGCTCTGTATGTATTATAAGTATTTATTTATAAAAAAAAAGTATTTATGTATTCTATCAGTTATCTGACTTCCATCACACAAGCTCTGCTTAGTTTGGGGCCAGATGGCGCTGTGTGTATAGTCCTACGATATTTATTTATTATTAAATCCTTATTAAATTCTCTAGTGACTTATAAAAATGTATTTATAATGCACCTAGATATACATAGTTTTGGAATGTGATACAGACCTGCAAAATGTTACTAAATTTTATATTACGTGACATTTTAATGGTAAATAATAATCGATGAGTGATAGAAAATAAAATAAATACTTGATAAGCGGTTTAAAGCTAGCAATAAATAAAATGATTTTTGGTGGTAGATCTCCTTACTTGGTGGTAGATCTCCTTAGCAGGAGGTCTTCTAGGTAAGTACCACCGCAGTAGGTACCAGACTTTCTGCCGCCGAGCAGTAGGTAGTGTGTTAACATTACTGTGTTCCGGTTTGACCCTTCAAACTACTGCAACTAGCGAAATTACTAGGCTGTTGAGACTAACCATCATCGAAAGTCTCAAAGTAATGAGCGCCAAAACAGTGATGCCCTGGGCTTTGTTTTGTTACTCAAAGTTCTGTGTATCGCTGCAATGGTCATGGACAGGCATTATCTCTTACCATCAGGAGAGCGTCTCGTTCGTCTCATTATTTTTTACATTAAAAAAAAAAAGAAGTTTATTGCCTGGGTGTACTGTATGTATTATAAGTATCATCATCATCATCATCATCATCATCAGCCTATATTAGTCCACTGCTGGACATAGTAGTATATTATATAAGTATATACTAACAAAAAAAAGTATTTAAATTTAATTCCATAGCATAAGCTTTGCTTAGTTTGGGGTCAGATGGCGCTGTGTGTATGATATTTATTACCCCTATGTTTTTAACAATCGATTCTATCTTTTCAGTTTTTTTTACACCTAAACTTGTAATCGTTTATTAAACAAAATAATAAAAAAAAAACCTTAAATTAATACTATTTACAAAATGTTTACAAAAAACTTAATCTAAAAGTCCGTTAGAGGAGGGATATGTGGCCAGAATGCTGGCAGCATTGCCACGCTGGATGGCAATGCTTAGCTTTTGACCAAAGTAGATACCAGCATTCTAGTCACCTGAAGCCTCCTCTAAACGTTTGTTATTTATTTATTTAATATGAGGACAAGACAAACTAGAATAGGAGTTGATATACTTAAGGATACCAGCTTTATCCTCGATATTAACAGGCTACGGTCCACGGTACGATATGTCGAATATGTATGTATATCGCTGTGCTTTTTGCGGGAAGGCACCATTATGCAACCGACCAGACCACACTAGTAATCTGGCGGTCTGTTTGCGACAATTAATCGGCATCGATCTTAATAAGTTGACGTGGATACTTTAACGACTATGTACTTCACTAATATAACGCTTTTGCTAATTCCTATTGAAACATTTAAAAAATTATTCTGAAATTTTGTTTTTAAAAATGTATGAAAAATACAATGGTTACGCACCTAAAATGTTGAAAACAATTTCTAAGGATTCCATAATAATAGGCACCCGGTATGCATAGGTATATTTTTTTGCGACGGGCGGAGGAGTAGCGTGGCCGCCGTGGATATAAAAGCAGCTCGGCTGGATGTTGCGGCATACAACATTTGCCTTCTGATCAGAAAGGAGTAGTTGTTGTGACAGTTTGAACCGGCACGATGGGTTTCTGCAGAATATATGTGAGTATAAAATAACAAGTGAAAGTGAATTAGTTCTGGTGTGGTTACCAAGTTTTATGTGCAAAATTCATCCGCGAAAAATAAATTAAAGAATCCCGAAAAATCTGTGATCACAAACTATTATCGAGATCTGTTCGCGAACAAATCATTTTTTTATTTTCTTTCATCAAAGTGCTGTGCCGGTTGAAATAGTCTAATTAACGTTAAATAGTCTAGCGCTTAAGAAACTTATACGTTAAAGTGTACGACACGTATATTTTGAGATAAATTAACTTAAATAAAACTACTATGAATTTTTATAATTAAAACTAATAAAACTTATAAAAAAAATTATAACTTCGCTGTGACATATTTTCAGTCCATCCCATACAAAGCAAAAGCGGCGATTATTTGAAACTAATGTTGATTGATGACAATCATAATTATCGATAAACTTTTATAACTTATTGTGAAAAGATGCTCAGTGGAAATATTAAGCTTTCAGAATGTTTGCGTCCACGAAAACCTCGGTATAGGGAAATATCGCTATGCTAATATTCAGGCGCACACCTGAATCTCAAAGAAAAGCAAAAGAAAACGTTTGGATTATTTTGATACGTAGTATTTTAACGGTTTTTATTTCAATACTTAAATCACAACTATCACTAGACAACTAAGTATATTTCGACAGTTAGGGTTCTCGGTTCGAGTGTTTGTTTTTTCATGTATGTTTTGCAAAAAATCGTCTATTATTGACAATTAAAATCGATATCGACACAGTAAGGTAATTTTATAAAAAGCCACGTAAAGTTGACGAAAGGCTCGGACGCCCAGGTCGTAATATAAACATTTAGATAAATTTTGACTAAAGATAATATAGTTAAAGGTTAAACAATCAACAAGAAGTGTTTTCGGAGAAAATAGTGAAGAAGTTGTCACACTCTGGAAATACATAAAGCAGGGGTCTGGCTTGTTTGTTATAACTCCTCAGATTTAAGATACCTATTACAAATGAACAAGGTTGTTTTTTAACTTTTGATACATACTATTTCATTCGACAACTTAAAAAAAATATAGAAATCGAACCAAATGCTTAAATTTAAAAAGATATAACCATCGATATCTAAAATAACGACTAAAAAAATTATATTATATAAAATTTTTCTATAATATCAGCCTTAACGTTCAGCGAGATGTACATGTATGTTTGTATTACGGATAAATAAATAGGTATCTACTGTTAAATTTCCTTTTTTATTGAAATAGGTCTATCTATATATAAGCGGTAAGCCGCTGGATCGAACGTCTCTATCAGACTAGATAAATCTTTTCATAAGTTTAATTAATAAAATTATATATAAGGTCTCCACAGTTTTAGTTTCAATTAAACAAAATAAAATAATACATACTCTAAAAGGCCGCTATCAATGGGAATAGTTCCCAAAACGCAAAAAAAACGTTCATAAATCTTAAAATAATTTACAAACTGTACTATTTATAAGTGTAAATCATTGAAAATAGCCAGGACATAAAATATTTTTTGCTTTTCTCATTCGTCAATTGGATTTTATAGAAAATCAAAATTAGCCCCTTTCGTTACACGGTCGGAGGATTTCGTAGCTTACATTTTTACTATAGCGGGTTTTATGCTTTTTTGCGTTTTTTTTTAAATATTTTAAATGCATTAATTTTTCCCGATGTTTTAAGATATGATAGGAGGGTAGGATTATAACGGTAATTAACGTTATGATTTCAAAATTCTTATTTCACATTTAGTTTCAATCCATATTAACGAAATTTAAATTATTTTTCAATAATGAATTTCACTAACTATATTGTAAACGTAAATATAAATAAAAACAAAGCAAAGCTTGTACTATTGCAGTCAGATAACTGATAGAATACTTAAATACTTTTTTTTGTAAAAACTTACTCATAAATAAATACATCTATGAAACGTAAATTACAAATTTTGATATTTATTTACAGTTTAAAGTTACTAAATAATATTACATATAGTAACAAGCAATATACTCACTGCTGGTTTAAGACCGAGACGAAATGATTTCCAGCATTTTCTGATAATTATATAAAACCTTATGAAATTACCCTTTTACAATATAAAGTACTAGCTGCGCTCCGCGGTGTTACCCGCTACATGTTTGCGAGATAAAAAGTAGCCTATGTCTTAATCCAGGGTCTCGGCTACCTCCATACCAAATTTCATCTAAATTCATTTAGTAGTTTTTGCGTGAAAGAGTAACAAACATCCATCCAAACTTTTACATTTATAATATTAGTGGGATTTATTCCTATTTGAGAAAAAAATGCACTAGACTATGCAATATTTTCTCTGATCGAAAATTCTTTACAACAAGTTTTTTTGTGAACTATGTAAATTTATCAGTTCCCTCAAAATTGCCATAATTTTTATTCAAGTAAATCGGGTAAAATCTTTAAAGCATTATTAAGAACCTATAATAAGAATCTATTTATAAATTGTCTGCTACTTGACTCTTGATGATATTACGAGTTGGTACTTAAAACAGCTTCCTGATCAGCCTCGACTCGACAGTTCCTGTTTGGTGTTGCACTTAGTTGTTTCCGTGTTAACAGGCTTAATTTCTTCACTACTTTATCAGCTCGTGTGCATTCTTCCGGAGTTAATAAACGACACATTAAAAAAAAACATACATACATGCCTAGTCCTAGTAGGTACATTTTCATACATTTAATTTCTTTCTCCATCGATAAATAAGGGGATATAATTAAAACGATTCTTTACAACTTATTGATACGCAATCATACATTTAAGCTAGTGAAACACGCTAATTAAATATGTAAAGTCTAATAAAAAGTACAATGACCTACATATTTCGGCTGTAGATAAATTTATTAGTTTTTTACCTATTCGTCGCGGATTTATGAGCTTCAATAGTATTTTAAAATCCTTAAATACTAACAAAGCCGTTACGCTACTAACCCTTGTACTATATGGTAGATTAATTGTGGAATCGGGCCACCAAATACATCGGGCAACATATTATTTATTCGCAAAGTTTTTAAATTCACGGAGTTTTGGACATCAGAAGGATTTTGACAGAGCTTGATGAACGGTCTCATTAAAATTAATAGATACCTTCCAAGTTCTCTCCATTGTCACGCGTGAAGAAAATGCAACTTATTGTTGTACTGATCTAATTTTAATTAATTTACCGAGCTTTTAGATTAAGATAAAGGGGTTTATATTTATATGAAACGAATCCTAATTATGTAGTTTTGTTAGAGTTAATTGTAGCCATTTCACGCATAGCCTAGTTATTGTGCTATGAAACATGCATTTGGTAGATGTTTGCTTAAAGAGCTGTAGGGCGTGGGTTCGATTCTCACCAGGACAAACATTTATGTGAAGATAAATGTTTGTTCTGTGTTGGGGTGTTCTGTATATATTATAGGTATGTATTTACAACAACAAAAAAAGTATTTAAGTATTTTATCAGTCACCTGGTTCCCACAGCACAAGCTTAGTTTTGGGCTAGACGGCGTTGTGTGAACATGTTCTACGATATTTATTTATTTAATACCAACTACTTCCGATTATTATTATCATAACAGTAATACTTCCTTAAAGACTTGACTGGTCTTACTACGAGTGTGTTCGCTTACATAAGTCACGGGTTACCACACTCGACCACGTCATTTTAAACAAAGATCAGTCTAGCTAACTCTAGCTCGCATCACTTTCGATTTCAAACATTACATGTGAGCGATGAACTTACAGCTCAATAAAATCCCCCCAATTATTGTAATAATAACTGAATAATTAACCCATTGTTTATTATTTCAGCTGTTCTGCTACCTAGTGACATACATCAGCACGTGTTCTGCAACATTTGGGAGTGAACAGTTAGTATTAACATATTTTGTATCTATGTATAAAACTGTCGCACACTATATCACTTTTTAATCTAATAAATTGCAGTATATCGTCATTCACGGTACGCAATTCTGTTGAAACCACAAAAAACGATGTAGTGTGAGCAATTTGGATAAGATTTCTATAAGAGATTCTCACGCGCTTCTTCATTGCGGTTAATGGTGAAAATGAGCCTATTGTATTTTAATGATAGTTTTATCCTTTTACTTTGTTTTCACTGGCATTGATTCTCTTCTGACCTGCTCTGCTAATGCGATCTAATATTACTATTGCAATTATATTGTCTGTCTCTTTACAGTGCGAATAAGCAATGACGACGCGATGTCAGTCTTGAAATCTGGCGCTAAAGTAGGATTTATTTTTGTTACAGTGTACATATAAAAGTGTACATCCCGGAAGAACATTCGGAGAAAAAGATAATAGTGCACGAGGACCATGGCGGCGGCCACGGCGGTGGTTATAGCGGTGGTTACGGCGGCGACCAGGGCGGCGGCCACGGCGGCGGCCACGGCGGCGGCCATGGCGGCGGCCATGACGGCGGCCATGACGGCGGCCATGGCGGCGGCCATGACGGCGGCCAGGGCGGCGGGTTCGGAGGCGGTGGATTTGCTGAATACTTGCACGGCGGATTTGCTGATCATATCAACGGTCACGGTGGACATGGTGGAGGCGGTGGCTATGGCGGCGGCGATTTAGGAGCCCACGGCGGATACGAATTAGGAAACGGACACGGGGGCAGCGGGGGACACGACTTTGGTGGTCTAGGCGGCGGGTTCGATGGTGGGCATGGGGATAGCTTTGGGGGAGGTCACGGAGGTGGCTTTGGGGGCGGGCACGACCACGGGACCGGAGGCGCAGGAGGATTTGGAGTTGAAGATACCCACGATCATGGCCATGAAGTCGGAGGAGGTTTCGATAGTGGCCACGGCGGTGGATTCGGAGGCCATGATAGCTACAGTGGTGGTCATGACAGCTATAATTCCGTTAGTTTTAGCAACCTCAGCCACGGTTCTGGATTAGGTAGTTTCGGAGGAGGCCACGGTGGGGGTAACAGCTACAGTCTAGGTTATGGAGGCGGTGAAGGAGGATATCAAAGCTATTCGGAAACGAGCAGTTATGCCGGTAGTCACGGTGGTGACAGCTACAGCATCGGTCATGGGGGAGGACATGCAGGTTCCAGTGGTGGCTTCGGTAGCGGAGGAAGTAGCTATGGAGGTCACAACGGAGTAGGGGGTGGCTACAGCGGTGCCGGTCAAGCTAGTTTTGACTTTGGAGGTACCGGCGGACACAGCGACCACAGTGGAGGAGGAGATAGTTATTTAAATGCTATCGGCGCCGGCCACGGTGGAGGTCCGTACAAAAAATAAGTAGTATCTTGCATGAGTGTCATATTTGTTTGATTGTTGAATGTCACTTACTAAGTCATATCGTATCTATTAAGTTATAAAGTACAAGTAGTATTGTGTAAATAGGTTTATTTTAAGTTATTGCTGTTTTTTGTTGAAAGTAAAACATATTTATGTTTTTGATTATTGTTTTTTTTTTGCTTTGTGGCTTCTTTATTTTTAGTTATTGAATGCAGATTATTTTTATACATGATTATGATTATGTGATGTGTTTACTAGGAACAATATCTCGTGCAATCGTTACTCTCTTTTTGAGCCGGATACTCACCGCATCTACTCTGTATTTATGTTCCTTCAGTGTGTGTTTATGTTGAGGGTCCGACAGATTTGTAAAATTTTTGTGACTTAAAATTCTTATTTTTATTAGTCGCTGGTAGATTCTTGGCTAATTATTCCTAATACTATTTATAGTAGCCTGACAAACCTGTTGGCTCATTGGTAGTATATCTGCTTCAAGAGCTGTAGGGCGTGGGTTCAATTCCCACCCAGGACAAACATTTTGTGGTATAAACAAATGTTTGTTGTATGTCTGGGTGTTCTGTGTGTATTATAAGTATGCATTTAAAAAATAAAAAAGTATCTATGTTGTCTATCAGTTATTTGACAACCATAGTACAAGCTTTGCTTAGTTTAGCGATGGATGGCGCTGTGTGTAATGTCCTACGATATTTATTGATTTATTAGTTAAATACAAATATCTATTGCAATATAATTATGTTTACGTCACATTATTACATTTTCAAGTTATGCAAACGATATCATCGGCATATAAATTTACAGACAGAGTATTGTTATTCTAGATTTTCAGTGAAAGAATTCGGTGATATCTATATTGTATGAACTTATGACCTTTTACAAACCGGAACTTCGGAAGTTTAAATAGCGTTTCACACTCGTATCCACTTCTTTACGAATCCTTTTGTTGAAGATGCCAAAATATGTATACTATTAATATGCACTATAACCAGGATGATAGTCCTATCTTATTTTCTATTTCAGCCTACTAGCTAATGTACTTTACGAACACCTTACACCCTGAAACAGAAGAGATATCTGGCCGTCTGAAACTCTAATCTTTCATCGTGAGGTTGTCAGATGAGGTGTTGAGGGGTTCATTACCAGTGATCATAATAATGACAACATTGTGAAAGTAATAACCGTTATGTCAATGATCGCAATATAGTTAAAAAAGATTAAACGCGATTTTTTAATAATGTTCGCATCCACAACTAATTAGACATGATGAGAGAGTAATCGGTCATCGATCCATCCAGGGAACGAAGTGGATTGTATAACATCAAGTGATTAATTTACATCTAATTCTGATATTTACAAAAAATACACGACTAATTGTTTTCTCATAGTGATAAAGTTTGATAATAATAATAAAAGAATAATCTAGAAATTATTCAGGACAAGGAACATAAAAAATGAATTTCCTAAATGAATTAAAATTAATAATACTACCTGTAAAAAATAAATGAAAAATCCTACTTCATGATTTTTAAACAAATAGCCGAACTAAATAATACAATTTTGGAGTAAGCTATTAATTCAAATCACAAATGTGCCCGTTTAGTTTAGTTACACTGTTCTAAAAGTAGATTAAACTAATTTTAAATTAAACATTACTAAGCATATCGTAAACTGACATAACTACCTATCAAGTTAGTACTCGTAGATAAATAAATTAAATGAACAAATCACACAATATACGCAGTATATTGTGTATTCACAGAAATATAGGATAATAGGAATGGATCATTCTACATACGAACTCAAAAAGGTGTATGTACCTAACCAATATGCGTATTGGCTCTGTAGATAACTTTGCCTTTTTTTAACGAAAAATATTGTGTTGGGTACATCAGTGTTTTATCTTTTCAGGTTTTTATGCATTTTTGTGGAGTATCTACTGGGCAAGGTGTACTGCGGTTATGTTAAACAAAATGAGTTTTCTGATCATCTCATCTAGTACATAGTATATACATGTATATATTTATATAATATATAAAATAGGCACATGTCGAGGAATGCAGTAATATCGTGGCACGACGTTGCTAGTCGCTTCGCTGCCGTGAGAATGTATCTCGATTCAAGGAAAGGTCTCTCTTTACGTAACAGTAGAAAATAATAATTTGTTGCGCCTCTCAAGATTGAACTCATTGCGTATGTTTGCGATAAACTCTTGCATGATGTGACCCGAGTTAGGTGTAATTAAAATCTTTCCGGTTACATTTATCTTTTCTAAAAAAAAATTGATAAGATACCATGCAAAGCTTTGTATAGCTGTGTAAAGTTTACATAAAAAAAACTAAGCCATATTGTAATCTAGGTTTCCGGAAGGGAAAGGGCAAGGTGCGCCCGCTCCATTCACAAGTTGTTTATCTGTTACTTTAACTGCGTATTGCATAACGAACGCTTAACGTGCGAGGATATTACGTTATATTTAACAAAAGACTGCTCTCCGGACTTTGCGGTGTTACATTAGGAGCAATTTGATAGAAGCGCAGATACCGCACGGCTAGTTGTTTTGGAAACCAGACGTAAACGTACCTATACGACGTAGTTGACTGTTAACGCATGTGTTTTTTAGTTCTTGAATATTAGCACGATAATAGATATATACTCTTTATTGTGCACACCAGAAATAGAAGAATGTACTTACTAATGTGGTAATGTTGTTTTCTAGAGTTAGTAAAACAATTATGTCTGTATCTAGATCTAAGTCCATTTGAGCTTACCCGCTTATTATTTATTCGATTAGCGCCCCAACATTGTAATTTACTGAGCATTTGCTTAGAATTTTTCGCATTAATAAATGACAAACATTCCAGACAAAGAGAGAGTTCTTGTTAGCTATGAAATGATTTGTTATTTACTTCTCCTAACATACTGATGACAGATTTTGGCCATTCTGGATCTTATCACTTTCTTCCCACATCAATTTCTATATCACTTTTACGTTTTTAGTTGTAATAAGACGAATATAATAATCTACTTTTATTTTAGTTTCAGCAAACTATTTTCAACATTTCCTGACCTACCTCCAAGCGGAACGTCGGGAAAGAGAAAGGAGAAGTCATAGGATGAATGCCCCGCCTCTGCTTGATATAATAAATGACATCTGCGGCTGCCTCTACACTGCGCTTATTTCTTGCGACAATGGGCCGGAAACCATTAAAGTGAGAAAACCTGCAATAATGTATAATTATGTACCTCCGATATGTCTAGAGTACTCCCATCATCGAAATTCTGATTCGGTTATTAAACCACCAGAGGTTTTTGAGGTATATGACATGCTATCAAAGAATGGCAAGTGTGTTACTAATACTACCAAAATCACCAAAATTTCTAATACATTTGAAATTACTACACATCCACTTGATAATAATGCTAACAAACTGCAAAAAAACGCAGCTTTCATACCATTTTTTAAAATCACTCAAACTCTTGTTGGTCATTCACCAGATCCTGCGACTGCTCCTGATAATGGAATCAATAAAGAGCTTTGTAATAATCATGAATCTGTAATTCTATCAACTAATGAAATTGAAGTTTTCGATTCATCAAGATATGAACCTGGTTTTAGTACCAATAAACTTTCCGATGATACTGAAAATCTTAATTATGACGGCGATTTAGCTACTATTACTACAACTTATGAAGATGATGACACCAACCCAATCTTAAACACTATCGAAACTACGGAAGAGTATACTGAGTCATTGTACGACCAACTTGACAATAATAGTCTTATTAACACAACTTTCGAGTTGAACACAACTCCTAAGTCCACTGATGTTAATTTATACTATGTTTCTACGAGTGTTACAATTCCTGAAATATCAGCTTCAAACGAAAAATCAAAGAACGATTTAAAAATATTTACTGAAAATAACACCAAAGAACTCAAAACTTCTTTACTGCCAGAAACCCCTCAAGTTATGCCCACTGAATTTGTCATGATCTCAGATCCCGTTCTGAAGCGATTGTTAAAAAAAGTACAAAATGAGTTTCCAACTGATAACACTTTTAAAGATTGGTACGCTAAAGTTTATGTGAAATTGATAAAGCAGGTAGATCTTCCAGGGCTTACAAGGGTCAACGAATTACTTGTTGACGTTGAAATTTTCAATAAAAATTCTGAATCTACACGAAAAAGGCAATTTAGATTACGTTCTATTGCAGGGTATTATACTATAATGCCTGGCAATTAAATGAACCCTTTACAACAATGGCGTTGCACTTTCTGTAATTGATTCTCGCTAAAATTATCTTAATCTCAAATAACTTTCTAAAATTTGAAATTATACTCAAATTATTATTGATGTATTATATTATTGCCACTCATAAAGTAAACCTTGTATTGTATAAACTTAATAAGAAAGTACTTAAAAACATTAATTCAACCAAAAAATGGATCAACTCAATGGACACTACCAATCCAGACTAGCTTAACTACAAATTTAAACAACATTCAAGTTTATTAATGATTAGCTACATATGTACTTTTAATACTTTTATACAGCACTCCTGAACGTTATTCAATGACAAATGTTCGAAATGAACATTGCTATTCTAGTTCTGATATTGTAGTGGTGTTTTGAATAATATTGTATTAGAAACTGCACTCAACTTTCAAGGTGAGGTGAGCGTAGATATAATTATAATATAAGGCGTAATTTTATAATCGCTAATATTATTTGTATTTCATGTATTCCATTGTATCCTTGATTTGTCGTAGAATATATTTGTTGCAAAATAAAAATAATCAAAATATTTTTTGTTTAATTTATTACCTAAATCTTCGCTATATAGTTCGTATAAAATGCATGAATACCATTATCGTTCGTTTTAACTTAGCTTATGCTCAAGGCATATTACGACAGCTATACTTACATAGAATTTCATAAATAACAAGAGAAATGTTCTTCGTACTTCACGATAACAAACGCATTTCCACAAAATTAATATTACGAACATCTATAAATAACACCTTAATATGTATAAAAGTTCGCATATTTTTCAAATTTTGTCGCCATATTTTCGGCTTCCTAAGTTTCTCGATAAGGAATTAGAATCGCGTAAGAGCGAGTGTCTTACGCGTGGTACTATTAGCGTCGACATTGATATCGTGGGCTTGTCAGCACTCTTGTAATCCTTTACCTCCACCTCTGAATACCTTTGCCATGTGTCTTTAACAACATTTAATGCACCTTTCGTTCTCTGACTTGCACTTACTTCGATTGAGTCCTTAGTTGATTCTATGGGAAGTTTGTCCGTATTTTCATGCTCAAAGTAATCAGCCGGAGCGTTTGTTGTTGCAGCCAGATAAATTTCTGTGGTAGGAGCTTCGACATACTGAAAATTTGTATTAGATGCCTCTTCTTGCATCTGGTCTCCCCCGTCTAAGGCTTTCGCTACCATCGCAGAATAATACGGATGAATTAACGATGACCCTCTTATAGTGTATGGAGTAGCAGTAGCGGTATCCAGGGATTTAGTTTGCCCGAAGTCCAAAGCGGTTGGTAGGCCATCATTCAGAAATGTCGAAAGTCCTGAGTCCCCCAGATGATCTACTGTAGTCTGGTGATCCAAGCCTCCTATTCTTATGTTTTGGGTAGATATTGATTTTTTTTTTCCTCTTTTGCCTTTATAAATGTTTAACGGATTTATTTTGTCTCCTGATGTGTATAAATTTGATGATGCCGAAGCAAAAGAATCAGAATCTACGTTACTCGTGTAACTACTATCCTTGAAATTTTGCAAAGGGTCTCTAAACGTATTATAATCGAAGGTACCACCTTGTCCGTTAAAAATTTTAGGTTTGTAGTCGTGGACTATTGTGGAAGACACAGAAAATGGTGATGGAACGCTTGTCTGCTGCGTGCGATAGTCAGGAGCTTGCTTTTCACCGAAGTATAATGCAGGACCTACGTTATGCGATTTTATGTTACCTTTGTCTTTCACTTTAAAGGATGGTGTAGGTCTGTAGTCTTCCAAAGCTATATCGGTTGTTGGAGCGTACAATGGTGATGGATTCGTAGGCATTGGTAATCGGGATCTACCATAAGGAGAATAAATATTCTCATAGTAGGAGTAATCACTTATAGCTGCAGACTTAGTAGGTTTAGAGTATGAATGTAATGGAAACTTGTTTTTGTGATTTTTAGAACCAATGCCACCAATTCGAATTCCTTGATTGTTATATGACACTCTGGGTGGATCAGGGAAATTTTCCTTTGACACATCTATGTTAGACGATATTTCACCATGATCGTGGAAAACATGGTCATGAGTGACGTCGCGCGGATTATACGCTGCATATTCTAAGTGTGACGGTGTTCCCAACGAGCCGATCGATGCGAACCTGCTTAGGGCTTCGGGTGACAGGGCTAGCAGCGAACTCTTAATAGGAAATATTTGGTGCGTTGAACTCAGCGCAGACATACTTCCGACAGGATCAACACCGATCACCTTTGAAGTGCCGTCGTTGTATACTAATTTGTGAATATGTTCCTCACTGTAAGTATGAATATGTTCACTATCACCATCGATTATTTTTTCAATACGTTGCGGCTTTTTCACTTTTTTTAGAGTCGTTGATCCATCTAAATCTGAATAAAATTGTTCATGGAAAGAGGATACAGGTATTTCTTCATCCAATTGGGGTTTTGTACGCAGAGGAACTCTTTTTGACTTTCCTTTTTGAACTACCTTCGTTCTCGAAGGTTCATTTACTTTAATTATCTTGACTTTTTTCTGGGAATAGTTAGTAAGGGGTGCGGTGACGGCGGATGGTTCCACGAAGGCCGTGGGGTAAGAATTGTCCGTAAGCTCGGGCGGCGGTGATAGGTCGTACTCTTGGTCATCCCACTCAGCAGCAGGAGTGTTAGGGCCGTAGTAACCGCGTGCGTGATACATCGGCAGAAGCTTAGATCCGCCGGGCGTACGCGGCCCTATCTCCTCGTATACTTCAACAGAGCTGAACGGCACCAGACCACCGACACCCGGCAGCGCCACACTCGATGGAACAGCCATAGCTCCTTCCGCACTCGGCATATACGCCGGTGCGTACTGCGAAGAGGCAGGGTGATTCGTTATGTAAACCTTCTTATGATGATGAATGTGCTTCACCTTCTGTGGTAGATGTATGCGGATCTTTTTCCTGCAACAATGAACGATTATAATGACGGTATTCCTGTATGCAGTAGATCGCATGCGCACGTTTTTTTATGATCGTGTCTGTTCCGTGCCTATGCGATGTCATTGCCTGCGAAGAACGCGTGACGCAGTAGCGCGTGCGGCTTTCGCTCTCAGAGGCGTCACGACGTCCCCGTTTTACTCGATACGAGGATGTGTGACTGCAGAACTTGTCGTACTTAATATATTTTAAATCAACGTAAGGAACCCCCGACCGGGATACACTTGCACTTTCTAACCGCCGATTCAAGCGGCACTTTACTAATTGTCCTAGCAAGCAAAGCAAGTAATCGCTGCGGCCGGCACACTAACATTGCCAATGTTTAGAGTTTCCATCGCAAAGCAATGATATAACGAGGGAAAGCACTTTCGCACACTTGTAAGGGTTGAACAAGCCCATTAGATTACTTGTTAGAGCTATTAATTAGATTAATAACTAGAAATGCCCAGTGGTTCTTTAGATCTATCGATCAGCAAGCAACTTAGTAGTCTAAAATCAGTTACAGATCTTTAAATGAATATAAATAATTATAATAAGGAAATAATTTACGCAAAACATCAAAACATAGATTCAGATTAATAGATCTAGTAACACAAAATTAAATAGCCCAACACTTAAGCAATCAGAAAACAATTACTACAGACCATTATCACTCGTGACTGTGAAATCATTAGTAAGTATTCATCAGGAATAAACTTCGTGGTATTTACTTAATATTAGACAACTCAATATCTGCAAGGAAAATGTTTTTCTTGCATGTAATTATGAAGACGGCTGTCTTTAGGGTTTCAAGGGTTAGCTTTTAGAGCATCGCCTGACAGCTCCACATTGATGCGAAAATGCGTCGGCTGAATATTTTATATCGCAACAGAATGATGCGCTTCTACGTACTGAGTCAATTTTGTTGTCGCCTTTTGAACTAGCCCTCCAGATTAAATTTATACAGAGAGAGAATGGTAACTCTCTCTTTCTCTCTTGTACTGTTTTTGTATTGTAAATTTGATTAATCAGAAAAGTTTACCCGAAGAAGCGTACCAGTCGGTAACAAGCTATGCAAAATCTCCAAAATTCCACTTCAACAGTCACCATTTGAATAGTTCAGCTAAAAGTTCAGTTCATGTCAAATATCAATATCTATTTTTATTCCGATGATTGATCATTTGATAACTTAATACAAGTTTGGTCTGCCACTCACTTGGGTCCTTCTGCTGAGATCCTGACGGTAGCAACAGCAACCAGAAGAGCGAACTAAAATAGAAAAAATAAGTACATTTTACACAAATACTGTACAAAACTAGACGCAAACATACAGACACACGTAATCCAAAAATAAGCAGCGATCCACACAACTACTATAATCAGCAAAGTCTTAGGTGACTCAGTTATTGTCAGCGGGGGAACTGAGCCACGCTTTCCCGGAGGGTCTCGGGGCGGGAGCTCAGTAAACCGGGCGGGCCTAGAGCCCAAGTAGAGGAAACCCTCAGAAATTAATTAAAGAGGAAAGATTTGTATTTTTGGTGATTTGTACGTTTCTAACAAATAAAATAAAAAACTACTGGACCGATTTCAAAAATTCTTTCACAATTAGAACGCTATATTATCCGTGAGTTCTTAAATTCTACTAATAAATATGGCTTATGTTAGGCTATATTCATTACAGGAATTTAATCCTACTAGTATTATAAATGCGATAGTTTGTGAGTATGGATGTGTTTGTTACTATTTCACGCAAAAACTACTAAACGAATTTGGATGACATTTAGTATGTAGGTAGCTGAGACCCTGGATTAAAACATAGGCTACTTTTTGGGCGCAGCAAGTTACAAAATAAACGTGAACCCGTGCGAAACCGGGACGGGCCGCTAGTACATACACGTATACCAAGGCCAAGGGCCTGATATGCGAGATAGGGCGCAGAATAAGACAAGACAACAACACAGACAACAGACAAGACAGGCTGGCTCTCGCTTCGGCTCGAACTTGATGCAGAGGTTAGCCATTGCCATACAACACGGCAACTCTGCGAGTGCTATGGGTAGGTTGCACTGCGAACAGTTAGGTGTGGATTATTTCCTTAGTGGAAGTTAGTGGAATGTCATTGTTATTCTACTTTAATTTGATTTATTGATATGTGTATAATCTATATGTAATAAATAATTTGTTGACCTTTTACGTAAGAAATTAGCTTAATATTGACATAAAAAAAAATTGTTGAAATAATTTACCTAGGTATATGTATATATATTTAGTTAAGATTGTGTGTTGACTTTTTTTCTTGAGTTTATATTAAATTAATATAAATTACGAGTAGGTAATTAATTAATGTTATTAGTAAACCTATAGATTTGATCCGTACCGACTACGGTAAACAGCCATTTGAGTACCAGAGTACCTAGCTAACGAGAAAGACAGTAAAGGTCTTACTGACCTTTTACTGTCTTTTTCAGTCTCAGGTCATCATATTTTACATAACGTTACTTTTGTAGCGATGATAGCTCAGTGGTTGGTGCTGGTAAATTACTGGGTAAATGGCTTGGGCCCAACAATGAGCTTGAGCTGCCGGTGAAGGAAAACATTGTGAGGAAACTATAGCGTGGTGGTAGGGTAATTTCTAGTACCTACTCGACTGGCTAGCTACCTACGTTGAAAGTTGAAAATCTGACAAGCAGCTTACGTTTTGTTTTGTACAAATACAAATACTTTATTGATAACACCAAAATTACAGGTTACTTTTCCATTCAAATTAAAAAATAACATTAATAATATCAAAATCATAACATATTCAATATAATCTTATTACAATAACGTTTAATCAAAAAAAAAAAAAAATTTAAATATTCAAAAATTAAAATTAAAATTATTAATTTAATATAATTAAAACTGTCAACATAACATTATGTCAAATATAATAAAATAAATATGTTATGCCAATATGAATTGTGTATCATTGCGCAGTGTTAATTTTTCTCTATTTTGATTTCTATTTTGTTCATAGCATAAATAAGTTCATTTTAATGTTGTCATTAGTGTAATTCGTAAAATGTGCAATACTAATTGACTGAATAAATAAATGTAGTTTGTATTTGTATTTCGTTGCTGTCTGGTTGCCAGTCGAGTACTATAAACACCTTATCACAACGCTATGGCTTCCTCACGATGTTTTCCTTCACAGGAAGCTCAAACTCATTGTTGGTTTAAACCCGTGGCCATAGGCGTGTGAACCGACGGCACTAACCAATGAGCTATCATGATTACAAATAACATACAACTCAAACGAACCTAGAAAACTTTTATATATTAATGATATAGGTTGATTTATTTGTAAGAATAACTCTTTATCTTGTCGCCCTAGATCATTTTAGGAAAATCAAAACTCTCCATTTTAGAATTAAAAAAAAACCTCTAGAAAAGAAATTCGAATCTTCAGTAGTATTCACAGCGGGTAATATTGCTTTTTGTTCATTATTAGTATATTTTTTTTGCAAGTAGATTGAAAACAAAAAAATCCACGAATCTTAAAGATAAACTCCGAAATAGTTTAGATTCTTCATAATAGATATCATTCATAATATTTTCCGAAAAACAAGCAATACAAGAAAGAAAATTTAACAATAACATAACCGGAATGTGTTACAAATCATTTTATCCTCAACAAATAACACGTTTTCTGTTTTTTTTTTTTAATTTGTATTAGATGTTCATTAGTACATTCTTAGAGATATAAATTAACACTGTACTATCACCAAAATGTATTAATAATAAAATAAATACATAGATTGGACGGTTATATTAGGCTTAAGTATTTTCTTATGACAATTTTGGACCAATTTTTACTTTGTTTTTTTTTTCTTTTTTGGATAAACATTTAAATTATTAGTATCCGTCTTTTTTTTCCAAAAGTTATTCTGCTGTTTCATTTAGCTATATACGTTAAAGTAGACAGCAGAATTTGTGCGAATGCTATTTAATGTCATGTTAAGCAAAATTACTGTCACTCTAAATTTAGGTAAGAAATTGAAACCCGTGCTTTATATAGAAGAAAGTGTTTTGAGTAAGGCATGAAATCCTAAATTCTAATACTAGTTTACTTGAATCCACGAAATCCTCGCAGTGGAAATAAGTCCAACACAATGCACCTCACTATCACTTTTCTTGTTTCATTTATCACTACCACGTACACTGTTAATTTCAAAGATACCGACCAATTTCAACCAATCCATTGTCGCCTTCTGCTGTTGACGGTGAGACGGTGATCAGACGAAGCTCTTGAAAATCTTTATTTACAATATATTTTCAACAGTACGACACAAGTGGAAACCGCAGTGGCCTTCAAGCTTATATGATAATGGCAGTTGAGCGCGTGAACATTTATAACATTCATTTTCACGCCTGAAGGAATTGCGATTCGCAAATTGCGCAGGCGCACTGCGATCAGTTAGCACTGTGCGTATGCTCTTCTATATGGGATTAAAACATTGGTATTTTTTATATAATTGGTGTTTGTGTAAATCGATTGAGCGGTATTACCATTTATCATTATCGTAAAGAATAGCGAAATTCTAATACTGTTTTCTGTTGTTGTTGGTTTGGTCAAGGCTCAGATTAAAAAAAAACGTAATTCTAAACACGACACGCGTTGCTAGGAGGTTACCGCTTACAGGACATCTCCGGTAAACGGTAACTAAGTTCCCGGTGATAAATTCAAATAATTAAAAATAAATCAAATTGTAAATTTATAAAGGTTGCGTAGTGACTTGATATAACTACTTGACTTGATATATAGGTAAGTGATGGTTTCGCATAGATCATGCTTAAATTCCTGCTTTTCAAGTCACTTTACTCAATATCGGTGAAAACATTTTTTTTTTATGTTAAAAGTAATGATACGAACTAGCCGCTCTCCTGATAGTAAGAGATAACGCCTGTCCATGCCCATTGCAGCGATACACAGAACTTTGAACTGCAAAAAATATAGGGATAGTCAGTTGTATCGACGTGGCATAAAACAAATTTTATGCAGATTTTTAGTAGTGAAGAGCACACATGATACGTAACACACTAGAAATAGATTTTTGACAATATTTTATCATTATCAATATCGCAGTTTAGCTCACTGGGCATAGAATACTACCAATGTGTTCTTTGTTTACCATTAGGCAGCCTTTTAATTTTTTTCTGATTTGGGCTGCAAGAGGCTGGAGAGAGCAGCTGTTGATCACGGATTCAAGTGAAGACCTTGAATCGCTGAACACTCTAAAGCTTGTTTTTGGGCTTTTAAGTGCTTCCTCTGTTGCCTTTGCATATGTTTAGCAATTCAGCTTGGTAGGACGACAGCTTCAACTTCAAGCTTAAGCTTAGCTAACCCAACCGCTTAGCAAGACATAATGATTTAAGTACTTATCCTATGTTTTGCGAGCTGAACAAAATTTTGTTGTTAAATTCCACGCGGTCGCAGTTGCGGGTAACAGCTAGTCTAAAATAAAATAATAATTTTGCTGTTTGAAAGTAGTTCGAGTTCCCAGTGAAATCGACATTCATAAAAATATTCTATGAACCTTAAACTTATTTATTTCCAAGAATCTTGCTTTGAAGTAATGCTCTATAGTTATTAAACGTCTCGTAGTTGAATTTTTCATAACGTGATGCCATTTTATAGACAATAATTAAAAAATGTATTTCTAAAAGTAACCTTTAAAGTTTATCGAATAGAAAAGATAGATTATTTATTTCTGTTGTGAATTGATGCATGAGATATAGATTGTCGGCGCAGATACCGTTTCATTCGACCGAACGGTTTTCAAGTGATAAAAATGTACCTATCTCTTCGAAAATATTCCCTACTTATTGATAAAACGCGTCAGAGGGTGTCAAATACTTGAAGCTCCTGATTACAATAACTGAAATTGTAAGGAAAAAATGTTGGATCTGACTTTAGTGTTGCCACCGTACCGAAGAAGGAAACCGTAAAGGATCGAACCAGCTAAAACCTAAAAAGTAAATCCCACCAAAAACATTTTCATGTACAATGTTGCCAAGACGAGATCATTTGGCTTGCATTGTCAAGTTATCAAGATAATCAAACCACGCTTCAAACTCCATAAGCCTTCATACCTATACCTTCACAAACTTGAAACCTTAGTCAAAATATGTGGCTTGGCCGTAACTATAAGCCGTTACTATAAGAAATATTGTATAACAGAAAAGTAATGAACATTTTGTTTATGTGGTATAATCCAAATCCATAGATTTTTTAACCCTCCTAGGGTTAAAATATCTATGAGGCTCTTCGAGACAAGGTAGGTAGTGCCCTTGCGCTTCGCTTAGCTCGTCTTGGTGGGCTACTGTGCCCTGTGTACTTTAACTTATTAATAATAATTAATTAAAATAATATAATGTTTTCTGCGCCAGATAAGTTTTTTATAGTTATACTTTGTTATGAAACTAAAAGTTTAAGAGTAAAAAAAATCTTTTTATTATTCGTAGAAATATGTTTCTCTCTTTCAATTTAACATAAAAATTACATTTATATTTCATTATTACTTTAAAAAAAACAATTATCTTAATGTGACACTTCCTTTTAACACTTTTCTAAATATTTCATTGAAGTCACATTTTGCTTAAATGTGCTTAGTTAAAATAATTTTAACAATTAGCAAATTTTAAATAAGTTCTCAAAAGTGGCTTTTCAACGTAAAACACGTTAAAATAATAAACATATTTTATGAACGTTGAACAGTTGTAGAATCTGTTATCAATCGAAAATAATACAACGTATCATATATAAGTGCGTCAATGGTCAATACCCAAAGACACCTGATACAGGGCAATAAAGCATTAAAAAACAATTTTTGGTATAAAAATATCTCTAAAATTCATCCAACGTAAAGACATCATGACTAACCGATGGTATTATCAATCAGTGGATTATCATTATTACATTTTTTTATGGTTGACAAGTTAAGTATTTGACCACATCTCACCTGAGGTTAAGTGACGGTAAAGCACACCTAGTTTGGAATAGACCTGACTCTCAAGTGAGGCAGCCGGAACACACTGTTAGGTGCTTGGTAGCAGATTTTCAACTTAAGGATTGGTAGCTAGCCAGCCGAGTACTAGAAAATGCTCTACCACCACGCTATGATTTCCGCTCAAGCTCACTGTTGGGGTTTAAGCCCACGCCCTTCGGCGTGTAAACCGACCGCACTAACCGCTGATATATACTTGCTACACGATGTAATGTCTATAGAATCGTAGGTCCCATCCAACCAAGTACAAGGCAACGGTCATGGTTAGTTGATATGGTTAATTCCACTAATGCATCGTAATCATTCCCTCTATCTCCACTTTTAAATGCATTGGGAAATAAGGGTCCGTAACTTATTATTACTTGAAGTGAAATCGGAATTTTTATAGGAATGCGGCAATGTAGCCGCATTGCCGGATGAATTTTGATGATTAAGATATGCTTAAACGTTAAAAGTAAAAGATAAAATTCGAGTACTTGTAAAAGGTTACAGATTGGTCCATCGTGCACTGAACGTGGTTTTGACTAGTCACATGAAAAGCACACAGTGCACCGTGTACGCTGTGTGCTTTTCATTTTACTATCTAGACATTCTGCGAATTCAGCATTGAGCTACGTGCCATATACCCACAAAGATACCAAGTTGCAATAGTAACAATATAAGAAAAAAAAATTAGACATATTTTGACCAAGGTGTAGTGGAAAGTTCCTTTGAAAATGTCAATAGATACCGGTGAGTGGGCAAAATAAAAAAAGCTTTATAATTCCGCCCGTTTATTTTTGAATTGGTAACTACGTCGAGCAGCAACATCGGGGTGGGGTGGAGGGTTGGGGTTACGAAATGCAAGAGCCGCAATGACAATGGCAATTTTGGTACTAAATGGCCATTGCAATGCATCTATACCATATACCTATATAAAAACCTCTTAAGACTGGATAAATCTTTTCGACAATAATAATGTATTTATAACAAAACTCGTGAACTTTACCACCTCTGCTATTTTATGCTATGCTGTTAATTGGCCTAATAATTTTATTGATAATGTATTTATAACAAAACTCGAGAACTTCCCCACCTCTGCTATTTTGATGCTAATTTAGTCTGCTATTAATCAGCCTAATAATTTTATTGATTATATATTCAGAAATCCTACTAATATTATAAATGTGAAATGAAGTTTGTATATTTGTTACTTAATCATGCAAAAACGGTCAGCCAAAAGACCAGGGGACGCTGCTTTGGCGCTCATTAGTTACTTTGAGACTTTCGATGTTTAGTCTCAACAGCACTGTAATTGCGCTAGCTGCAGTACCCTTCAAACCAGAGTACAGTAATGATGACATACTAATGCTTGGCGTCAGAATTTATGCGGAATATATCTTACTGCAGTGGTACCTACCTAGACAATCTCCTGCTAAGGATATCTCCGAAAAAGTAAAACAAGTACAACTTACATTACCTATTTACAAATTTATAGAAACAAACTAAACTAAAAATGAATAAATTGCATCCGTGCGAAGTCGAGACGAGTCGTTTGTTCTGAACAAAGTGTAATTTTTAAGGTGGAAAATGAAGTATGTAAAAGTTATCAATGAATACTTTCTTCCTAGGTATAATATAATGATAAATGTAGGTATGCGGTAAATATTGTTACACGCTTCACTGCGTCATGAAGCAATTTGAGTAAATAATATGATTCAATTGGCATGCAGTCGTAAATCTTCAAAAGTGATAGTTCCTACACTAAACGATTCTGTGAGTAATTGTTCGTGTAAAGAATCGATTTAATTAATATTATGTATTTCTATTTAGTCTCGTGCGTCTTAAAAGGTTAGTTCTAAAAACCAGAACTGCTGAGAAATCGGCAGCACTAATGCTGAGAACTAACCTTTTTTGTCCCACTGTTTATACAGCGATAAATTTTTATTATAATTGTTATTATTTTTGTTGTGTTTTATTTGTAGTGTATTGTGTGTGTCAAAATAAATGTTTTCTTTCTTACTTTTTTGTAAAGTATATCCCGCCTCAAACTGATGCAACCAGCGGTATCGGTAGTGACGCTAGCGTTTATAACGGCGTATCAGTACTGACAACGTGTTTATGTGTGCCATCCCTATGTTTGTATAAAAAGAGCTGCCAACCCTAGTAATTTTATGCCACGTATTGTCGTAACTTACTTTTATGACAGTCTTAGCTTACATGATATTAAGTGACGGTGTGGTTAATGATGCTAAACACACCTAAGCCAGTATATACACTGGCTCTAATGAGGTAGAACGTATAATCGTCACTCGCGATTGTACATTTATGATGATGGTGCAAAATGTATGTGAACCGAAGGTGTTTTAAAATAACCTTATTCACAGGAATACGCAACCCGTACATATAGGCGGTGGACGGGTGGTGGGCTGTAATGATGGTGGTCCAGGCGTAAGGTAATGTTTGCCGCTCTTTCTAACAAAAATGTACGATTGGGCACTCGAAGTATCTATTATAGTATATATCTGTTCTAGATGCGCCAAAAGCTGTCTTTTTTTAAGTGTCTTGTAAAACTAAAGATTCCTCAAGGCCCTTCGCACTTTCATGAGCGGCGTACAGCAAACACTTTGACGCATTTAATTTCGTGTTTTATTCGTTTGTGGCCTAGACAAAGTAACATACGACAAGTGTTAACGATTCACTGTGATATATGTCACATGGACAGATTATGTCAATTCCGTACTTTTTTGGTTTATCGATTGGCGTTATCGCTAATAGAGTATTACTTTGTTTAGGCCCTACTTTGTCTTTTTCCTAAAAAAGACAGTAATAGATATTATCGTAAAAGGTTCTAGTCTATTTGTGTAAAACCTTTACAACAGCACCAGATATTCTACCGCGAATTAGTAGTGTGAAAACATTAGGTACTGTGTTCCGGTTTGAAGGGTAGGTACTTCAGCGAAACTACAGGGTTGTTGATACAAACCGCGATTATACGATTATTTTTGCATGGCGCAAGGCAGATTATGACGCTCTTTGACTGTTTTGAATATCCATTGAATAATATGTTATATATATTTATAACTATGAAAATTTCTGGACCGATTTCACCACTAGAATGCTACATTCTCTCTGAGTAACATAAGCTATATTTATTCATCATCATCATCATCCACAGCCTTCTTTATCCCACTGCTGGGTATAGGCCTCTCTCTTTACATGCCATCTGCCTCGGTCCTGTGCCAATCTGGTCCAGGTTCGACCCGCGACGGTGACGATATCGTCGACCCATCTTGCGGCTGGACGACCGACGCTCCGCTTCCCTTGCCTAGGCCACCACTCTGTTGCAACCTTACTCCACCTGTCATCACTTCGCCTAGCAACGTGTCCTGCCCAGCTCCACTTGAGGTTCATAATTGCGATACCGACGTCTCGAACTTTCGTTCGTCGCCGGATATCGGTATTACGAACTCGGTCTTGGAGTTTAATGCCGAGCATGGACCTCTCCATGGCTCTCTGTGCGACTCTAATTTTGTGCACAGCCTCATGTGTGAGCGTCCAAGCTATATTTATTACTAGAATTGAATTAAAAAATAAATGTCTACCCGTGCGAAGCCGGGACGGGCAGCTAGTATTTCACATTTTATATTATTCCTGTTCCTGAGAGAAAAGCCGCTTATGCCAATTATGATTTTGTGAGAGTCTAGTCAAGAAACGCTTTATGAGCGCTGTCATATCGTGACAAATACTAACAAAATAAAAGTTTTAATCAAAAGTTAATGTATTTGAAATGTACAAATAGCTTCACCATTCAACGGCTAAATGTTTGACATAGATTTCCTTAGCAAGATGTCCTCTAGATAGCTCCCATCGCAGTACCAGATATTTTGCCATCAAGCAGTAGTGTGTAAACAGTACTGTGTTCTGGTTTGAAAGGTAGCTATAGCTAACAAAATTAAAGGGCAGTTTCGAAAGTTTCAAAGAAATGAGCGCCAAATCAGCGATGCCCTGCAGTTTAGTTTGTTACTCAAAGTTTTGGGGTGCCTGAGTTTACGTTCCCCTGGTGAGCCCCCAGTGTCCAGCTTCAGAAAGAAGTTCTTGAACTTGAGTCTGATACCCGTTCTCTCCAGATGGAAACGGAAGAAAAATAACTAGGTAACTAACTCATAGTTTTGCGTATCGCAGCAATGGTCGTGAACATGCGTTGTCTCTTAACATCAGGAGAGCGATTCATTCGTTTCATTACCATTACATAAAATATATAAAACCTATAAAAATTCAAAATAGTTCACAAAGTATCGAAATAACATAGAACCCATTAAAACTTAAAATACTGCGTCGTAAGCAATACCGCCCACCGCGTAGGTATATCTTAATTTATTAGTCGTAGTATTAGTACATTCAAGTTGCAATCTAGAAAACATAAAATACGTAGTTTTCGTTTAATTTTTATTTCACTGAAGTTTCAGATACAAAAGCTATGATTATTTTGCCCACCTAAATAGAATACAATGATACAATAATTTCTTTAAATAGCTTTTTTTTACTGTTGTCAGTTTAGGTGTTTGACCACAGCTCATCTGATGTTAAGTGATTGCTGTGGTGGAAAGTAGTAAAGCAAACCTAGCCTGGAATGAAACTGGCTCACAACTGAGGCTGCAGGAACACACTGTAACCTGCTTTACGGTAGATTTTTAAATTCAGTGTGGTAGCTAATCTAACTGGCCAACCGAGTACTAGAAAATATGTAAATACCACGCTATAGTTTCTTTGCATAGTTTTCCTTCACCAGCAGCTTATATGCATTGTCGAGATTTGAACACACGCCCTATGAAATATCTTCCAACCACGTAAATCACTGAGCTACCACTGTTACGTAACTTTGCAACTTAGTGCAACAAGATTGGAACAAGATTGTGCATGTTGGAAAGTCACACTCTATCTACAAAGAGCGTGCAAATGTCAGAGAAAGACAGCAGATACAATTATGATAAGTGCAAGTAACCCTTAAGTGCATGTTCCATAGTAAACAAGCCGCTCTTTGTGCTCGTTCCCACACCGATGGGGAGCGCCTATTAAAACGTTACGAGCCTGTAACCAGTATAATTGTGACCAATTTCTGAACGCTTTTATTATCCATGCAACTATCAAATTGTTACCAAAACCACTTAAGGGCCAGTTCACATTTTACAGCTACGTATCTCCCTCGTATTAACTATTTTGTTCAGTGTTATACATATATATCACATTCACTTAGTTCAGGTCAGCTACAGAGCAATGTATACACTTTATACCTAATTAAATTATAATACATTTTATCAAAAATTTAGATATATAAAAACTATTTACTGTGCACACTAGAAACACATAAATGTACAGTGACAAAGAATTTTATGAGGTTGTGCTAGAAGTGGCAGCTTTATCGCTATAAGCGATCTCTTCCAGGCTACCAAGTACGGGAAAACACGCCACTGATTGAGAACATACAGGAGACGTAACACTATAGAGTTCTAAAAATGTCAACTAATAAAAATGGTACTTACAGTTAGTATGTGAAATAATTATGTGTTTAAATAAAAATAATTAGCTATGTATTTTTACTTTTTCAATGTGTTAATCCAGCGTTGCCATCTTCATTCCAAATTTTTATCGAATATGTGTTTGTGTAATGTATGGTACGGAGATAAACTGGTACGGAGAACCGAAAACGCTTTAGCGACACGTCTAGATAGCAACCAGGCTTTGTGCAACCTACTCTTCCTCCGGATATCCTTAATATCCGCGTTAAACCTAACGGGATACCTATTAGATTTTGCGAACTGCCTTTTCATTTTAGGAACACATTTAACTGATAAATAATATCATAAAAAGTGTTGTCTCTTAACACCAGGAAAATGTTTTGTCAATTAAATTTAGGATAAAGGTCACGCGTTATTTTTGATCAATGATAGAATGATCTAATGGGATGTTGTATGGGTTTAGAAAGGTACCCTGGACCGAAGATGACCCCTTAAATGATGTTCTATTAAATATTCTGTGTCTTAAGATTGGTGCCACGCTCCAGCGACGCCACTTTAGCCGCCGTAAAAAGCCGGTCGTCCTAGTTTAATGCACCCATCAAAAAGCCTTTAGTCTAACATACTCATTATGAACACACCGTTGTGGAAACAAAATAAATATTTATTGTTAACATAATTTTTATTTATACTAGCTTCAAGCGGTTTAATCCAGAACCTATTCTATGAAAACCGTTACTTTTATCTGAAAAAAGGGAACTTTGTGTTGATTTTTTTAGGTTGACAGGATAGTTGTTTGACCACAGCTTACCTGATGTTCAGTGATGGTGTGGTTGAAGGATGACTCTTTGTATTGCAGCAATGGCTATAGACATGCATTGTGTCTCGTTCGTCCCGTACTTTCACATAAAAAATTTCTAAAAAAAATCTTAGCTTACGTTTCCTCTCTATACACTAACTACTTGCCAAAATTAAGCTTCATACATCTAATAGCTTGTGATTTTACTTTAAATTGGAAGCCAGCTGGAGGGTCTCCCAACTAGCCAGCCTAAACTTTCGTGTTTCCCGAAAACTACATTATGAGTGTGTTCAAATAAAGAGTAAACAGATTTCTGAGAGCATAGAGAGCATGCGTCTGTCTGAACTGATGGCCGATGGGGCTGCAAAGTTCTGGAGTGGAGGCCACGAACCGGCAAGCGCAGCGTAGGACGTCCACCCACAAGGTGGACAGACGACCTAATAAAGACCACAGGAACGCGCTGGATGCGAGCCGCTTCCAACCGGTCTTTGTGGTAGTCAATGGGGGAGGCCTATGTCCAGCAGTGGACGTCCTACGGCTGAAATGATGATGATGATGATGCGTCTGTTCGAGACAACATTGTTGCTTATGAATATATTAGTTACATCTTTACAAGGCTCAGTATTTATTTTGTTATGCATTGGTAGGTGCGCATCATCGACTCATACCAGTATCGTAGTAGGTAATATCTAGTTGCGTGTTGAACGCCCGTATTTCCTACACTTACGCCTACACCGGTGAAACTCATGAAAATTCATCGATCAGGGAAATACTGTCGAGAAAGTGATTTATTAATTCGACCGAAAATCCTGTAACACAATTAATTTACAAAAAATATTAGAATTGGATTTTATTTATAACTACGTAAAACAATGATTTATAACCAACTGGTTCATTACTAATACTGTGCATACTATAAGAAATTATAGTATAATTATGTTTCTAGTACCTTATTGTTTGTTTATAACACAAGTTTTGTGAACTATAAAATTAGTAATATTATTTACATACGTAATTTACCTATTCTTAGTTTTGAAAGATTTACAAGTAAGGATATCAGATTTCTAGCTAAGATTTTTTTAGAAAAACTAGGCTGCGTTCAGAGATATATAATCATAAATACACACACAAATTAATAGCACACATAATATGCATATAGAATGTCGTAATAAAGTGCATCATGAAACAAAAATAGTAAAAAAGTAATATCTTGTTACACGAAGGTAACGTAACAATATGTATGGTAGAAGTTTTATTTTTATTCTTAATAGGTTCGTGTTTGACCACATCAAACACAAATATAAACCTCAATCGCGTGTATGTAAATCTCATTCGAAATATCACGACCATTTAAAAAAAAATATCAGCTAAATTGGTTCACCCGTTTTCAAGTTATTCGCTTACCAACAAACATCATATGATTTTTATTTATACAAATAGATATACGAGTATATCATATTCAATTGCAATTATCGGTAAAACATGATTCCAAAAAAGTTAAATAATCATGTTTGTTCACATATGTTATATTATTATTTACGTTATTGTTATTTATTTTTTATGTGCATATCCTCGGTATTGACACACCCCGTCTTTTCTTCCGCTGATCCTATCCGTCCTAAGGTTGCCTGGAAGAGATCGCTTTTAGCGATAAGGTCGCCAGTTGTTACACTTGAATTTAAGTTTTTTCTTCTGTTTTCTATATTTTAGTGTGTACAATAAAGAGTTATCAATCAATCAATCAATCTTTGTGTAGATATATGTATACATATGTGGGCTAACGATGACAGTAACTCGCATGCTAGCAAGGTGCGCGGCATTTAACATGGTACGGGGAAAAGTAAGACAGAGCGTCAACAAGCTCATACGATATGTGTGAGATGTAATCGCTCGCTCTTGTATCGCTTTTCTATCATTTTAATGTTATTTGTAAATCGTGATATTGGATAGTTAGATTGATGAGAAACGATCCTAATATACCTCGGACAAATAGATTGAAGTATAGAAATCTTTATTAATTGAGCTAAGCAAAAGTTTTGGAGTCAACTTGATTAAATTGTAATTTGAGTCTGTTTCTTTGATGGAAACCGGAGTACGTTTCGACGGCACTCCTATTTTATTGCAGTAAAAATTTGAAAACTGTGGAACTTGGTACTTTCTGAATGTATACTGTAGGGTAAGATTAGATCTAATAATAATCAAATTTGCCGTTTTACAAGTTTAATCATTATCAATCGTATTACGTATCAAGAACAACTCTACATTCCGCTACACCAATCAATAAAGTGTAACACTGACTAAGAGAAGTCGAAGAAAACAGTTTTTAGAAAAAAACGAAATAAGAGAGGGCCTTTTCCCCTCGCATTTCTTTGGCATTGTATAGGTTCCCGTCTTAGCAACATGACGACACGGCGCGGTGACACAATTTTTTTTAAAATGTAAAAAGTACTGACACGAACGAGACGCTTTCCTGATGGTAAGATATAACATCTGCCCATGACCATAGCAGCGATTCTCAGAACTTTGAGTAGCAAAACAAAGTCCAGGGCATCGCTGTTTTGGCGCTCATTACTTTGAGACTTTGGATGGTTAGGCTCAACAGCCCAGTCAATTCGCTAGCTGCAGTACCCTTCACACCGGAGCACAGTACACTACTGCTTGGCAGCACATATCTGTTACTCCCTATCTCCTGCTTAGGACATCTACCACCAAGTGAACAGTTGAATGCTAATGAATTTCGCCATGGAATTTTTATGTAAAATAAAACAGTTATGGTTAAAACTATTGTGCTGTTTTACTAGCACACATTATTTATTATCATACAAGCGGTTTATATTGCACCCATGGGTATCTGGGCCCCGCCCCGGCTATGTAGATAATGTAGATACTAATACTAGAATGTAGTTACTAACCTAGTACATTATATTGATCTACCTCGTAAGAAGCGGTAATCGAAGGAAAATTATGATAAGAAAACAAATAAGAAGTTGAGGAGGTTCGGCTACCAGTGGACGTAGGCAAAAAAAAAGGAAAGCGCAAGTGTCAGTTAACACAAAAACGAGAACGAAAGAAGAGTAGGTATCATCGAAGCACGTGGATATGGAAGTTCATTCACATGATCGCGCATTCTCTGTATCTACTACCTTTATACGTTGCGATGCTACGTCCGCTATGATGCAGTGGGGATGCAACTGTAATATTAGTTAGGTAAATAACAAGCAAAGCATAGAGTAGATGAAACTATTTATTGTAGAATATAATATAACACTAACTATAACTATCATAATACATACATATCTATGTGATGGGATGACAGCCTCAAACGCTGGCGTGTCGAGCACAAGTTTTAAAGCTACAAACAATTCTGTAAATTAAAAACTGACTTTCGGGGACCTACAATGTTTAGATTTTACTATTTAAGATGTATTAAATTTAGCAGCTAAGCTAAAGCTAAAGCTCAGCATTGCCATCCAGCGTGGCAATGCTGCCAGCATTCCGGCCACGTATCCCTCCTCTGACGGACTTTTAGATTAAGTTATTTATTTATACAATAATAGTGTAAATTTATTATCTTTTATTTTGTTTAATACATTGTACCATGTACAATTGTACATATTCACAAAAAAAATGTATTACGCAGTATTTTTTTTCAAGTTTATGAATCTAGTTTGCTAACTATAAACAGATAGTAACTACATATAGATCCCAATCTTTTAATACGAGTTTATAAAATTATTACTTATTATTTATAAGTCGTAAGATCGGATCGATATATAGAAACCACACGATGGAAAGGGCCACAAGGAAGGAGGAATGTTGGTAGACCGGTAAGAAGGTGGGCTGATGATATTATCCAGGTCTCAGGAAACGACTGGATCAACCCAGGAAAGGACAGAGATTTGTGGGAAAAGCTGGAGGAGGCCTTTACCCAAAAAGGGATCCATATTTTAGAAAAAATTAAGTAAGATTAAGCAATAACAATTTAAATGAACTCGAAATTTGGATTAAATGGCTTTTTTATAATTATTTATTAAGATCGGATCGTGACTAAAAATGAAGCCATACGGTCCACGGTCTTATTACGAGCGGTAATATTCAAACTAAAGATAAAAAGGGTAAAAAGTGAGTCGATAAGGGCCTACGCTGTCCCTTCGAGTGGGGCATCAATCTACAGCCCTGCTAAAGCCCACCGGAGCATTCGACTCTTTTTATTTCCATTCTGATTATTAGGCCACATTAAAATGTCAGACAGTGATTGTCAAGCTTTTTTGAGGTGTTGTTGATTTTGCATGTATTTGTGAAATGTTACGATTACTACAATATTTTTATCTCCTTGGCAGAAGGTCGACTAGATAGGTACCACCGCAATGTCAGTTATTCTGCCACCAAGCAGTAGTGTGTACTCATTACTGTGTTTAGGTAAGAAGATTACTGCAGCTAGCAAAATTACACAGGGCTGTCGAGGCTAACCATCGCATGTTTTGAATAGCAGCGATGACCTGAACTATGTTTTGTTCCTCAAAGTTTTGTGTATTACTGCGAACGTTCTGGGCATGTGTTATTTATATCTTATCATCAGGAGAACGTCACGTTTGTCTCATTACCTTATCATAAAAGTAAAAAGTAATTCATGTAAATTATCTCTTTAATATAATACATGAATTTGTTTAATCAGTGCATTAAAATTGCATGTTTTGAAAATGAAAATGAAATTAATTATTAATATGGTCAAAGATAGCAAATACGTTTTGCGTTTTCTCTTTCTATGTTCACATTTTTAATAATTAAGTCTGCATGCTGTACTGAGTAGTTCAATATTCTTTTAACAAGTGTGTAATCTTAGTAAATTAATTCTTATGAGAGTAATAAATATTCTTAAAACGTAATTACACCTTGCCTAGAATGGAACTGGCTCCAAGTAAAGTTGCCGGAACACATTGTTACACAATATACTAATAAAATTTATTTTGATAATACAAAGTAGTCTGATGTTCTCTATTTGTATTTTGCACGCCTAGTGAAGGCTGAATATAGAAGCTGACCTGACCTGTACTTATATTTATGCAAATAAAACATTTAAAGTTGAATTTGAAGTGCTTGACGACAAATTTTTATTGTGAGGGTTGTAGCTAGCCAGCCGAATATTAAAAAGCACCCTTCCGCTATGCTATGGCTTCCTCACGATGTTTTCCTTCACAGGCTCAAGAAAATTGTTGAGATTTGAATTTGATTATTGTCACCTGCTACTAAATTACTGCGCTATCGCTACAAAAAAGCATTTCTTCAAGAGTCATATTCATGCATTTTTTAATATTAGGTACCTTCACTAAATATTTTCAAATGCTCCAAAACAATACATCCAACCTTATTTTTCTATAACCAATATTTATGTTCTATACGACCAACGATACAAGTTTTATGTTACCAAACAAATAAGCACAGTATAAGCAACTTAAAACAGTTAAGGAACCAGTGTGTCGAGTGGAGGACTCTTTAAGATTTATTATGTACAGGGAAGAGAGGCTGGACGTCTAGCGGGTGGGTATATTAGAAAGTCGGCTTATCGGTGCATTTTATATTTTTTGTGTTACGGACTACGGTAAATCGTCTGGGAAGCTCTCGCATAGTGTAACATGGTCAAACTTTCTAACTGTGACTTCAACTTCGATTTGCAACGTTCCTCTTTATGTGGGTAAAACAAATCAGACCTCGCTCATCGAAAGTCTCATAAAATGACTCTCAAATATTTAAGTTAGATATTGTTTTTCATGAGCCAATAAATAGTTTTTATGATTTTTATATGTTCAACTACATTTTTAATCATACAGCGAGGTTGTAGAACCCTATCGTAATCCGTTTTCTTTGAAAGAAACAATGTGGGTGCCTGTATGCCCATTATAAATACATGTACCTAGGTAGGTAAGCGTGCTCCATCTTAGACCGCGTTTCTGCTTGACATCAGTAAGTGTGTGATCAAATGCGAGCTAATTTGCGCCACAGATATAATCTATACTAACATTCATTTTGTGGGCAAAGGATAGTGCATACGAGGAAGGTCTTTATAAAAATCTTTGAAAATGTATTATCATTATTATGTCTTAGAAATTTATGCAGTATCTTTATAAGAGTTACATTTTATTTATCTATCAGCTGACGCCATCTATGTTGTGTTTGCGTACTATTATTGCATTAGATTGCCGACTTTCTTTACAAGCCGACTTTACAAGTGCCTAAGTACGTACATTCTTCGAGGAAGCGTGCAAATTAGTTAAACTTGAGCTTATTTCGCACAATGCAGTTTACGACTATTTAGCTAGATGGAGCTGTCAATCACATTATTTATTATTTAAAAATGCGAAGCAGTGCTAACGCGTAACTGTTATCAAAAGATAGAACATTTGTTCTACATTTTTATATAACAATAACCGTCAAACCATATTTAGAGACCTCCGGGTGGCAATTCAACTCTGACTTCTGGTAAACGACCTTACTTTTATAAATGCGAACTTATGTCTGTATTTAAATTTTCAACTGCACAGAATGTATTTAATACGAAGGTACTAAGTAAGTAAAATTAAATAACCACTTTTAATGTCTGATTTAATATGAAAACTGAAAGACTCTCTCATTTGTATTTAACTTATGCTGAATAAGAGTTGACTACGGTAGAAAATATTTCGGTACGAATTAGTTTCTAAACGAAAGATAACAATAATGAACCTGCCGACCATTTTACTGTTTAATATCAGACAGGCAGGTTGTGGTCAAACAAAAATCTATGTCCAATTAGTTTGAAAAAAAAACTCAGCAATACATCTGCTCTTTACACACGTACAATTGAAAATCGTAAAATAAACAAACTTCGATCATTAACTAAACAATTGAAAATCCAATTTTTAAATGTTCATTTGTTTTCGTCTCTTCCGATAAGCCAAAATTATACCTATATAATATGTAAACTTACATGTATTTTATCTTTACTAAAGTTTTGTTACAGACATTATAATAACATAATTACGCCTCAAAGATTAAGGGTCCTGCTTAACGATCAGATTAAAAACAAAACAGGCTTATATTAATATTAACTTTACGAATGGACCGTTCAGTCCCGTTACCGGAGACATTCTTCAAAGCAATATATCCGTCAGTTCCATTGAAAAAAAGGATATAGTTTAAACGCTCATCAAAAAAGAACGCTATTCATTTAACATTTTCCACCAAACGGATTGAAGGTGAACGAACGACGAACAACAACTTGAAAATTAAATATGAATAAACTTGGTAATAACATTAATAAATATACATATATATTTAAAATCAGGTAATTTTAAGCAAAAAAAGAACATGACTGTAAAGTAGACTAAAATGACTTAAATCTAAATAGAAATCGATACAAGTATCTACGGATAGTTAAAACCATCTCCAAATTACACACAATTTTTTTTTGCCTTATATGCTCATAATAATGAAATCTGCTGTTTTATTCAAGCAATTGTGATTCACCGCAAATAAAGACCAAAATAAATGCCAGTAGCTGTGATTTTACTGTAAAATTTTGCTCCATTTGTCCATAAATGGCAAACATTTATTCATATGGAAATCGAACCACCTTAAGGGCAAAGTTCTCAATGCGGGTCGCGTTGCCATACTGTATTGCAAGGCTAAGTTTTTGCGCGAAGGACAACATTTTGTCAACACTTAGTATAACTCGCGCTGTTAAAGATTTAGCCAAATTAAGCCTATTTTGATACATTGACTTTAATGTTCTATTTTTATTTTAGATCACAAACTTATGAACTACTTACCTTCAATTGAGCTTAAACATGGGAACTCTATTACAAAAATAGGGCGCAGAACAATTTTGATGATCATTTAGAATTTTGGTGAACTATAAATTACTTTACTTCAAAAAATGACTACCGTCGGCAGTTAAGCTCGAGGGGCTTAATTAATTGGTATAGTTAAAAGAGATAGAAAATAAGATGGGGTATCACAGCGATGTGGACGGCCCTACCGCACTGGGACCGTGCAACTCAGTGCTCAAACTACTTATTTTCTAGCCAACATCGCTTTTTAGTGGCATACCTTGTAGTAGATATTACTTTGAACTAAGTTTTGTTTTACCTTTGCCCAACTGCGTAAAAAGGAAGTGAAAGATCTTTGAAAACTAATGTAAGTTCATTTATCTCCTTGTATTTCCAAACAATAATTTGACTAGCGCCAATTAGCAAATATCATAACTTACATTTATATATCATTTTTTTTAAGATAAGCATGTCGCGTTTATAATGAAAAGTTTTGAGAGTACATTCTAGCGTGGCGTAAGTTACTTTCAAAAACATAACTCGTCGGTTCTTTCTACTGGTGAGAGAAAGAGACAAAAATAAATGTAATACCAATATAATATCTAGTATATCGTTTTGTATTTCGCTTGTACTTCTTATTTTATTATAATAAATGTTAATGTTTAGTACTGTTTCCTTGATGTTAAGTGAAAATAGTAACGCAACATAATTTCTTGCTGACTGAAAGCTTTGTACCGCCAGCAAGATGATGCGGTCTAGCTTGTAGTAGGTATATGTTTTCCCTAATTTTGATAGAGCGAGACAAATTCTTTGTAAGATTATGAATAAGCTAATTTAAATAAATTTATTAATCTAAAAGGCTGCTATCAATGAGGATAGTTTACAAAACCAGTGCCGCATTTTACAGTTATATTTTTTTTTGTAATGTCGATGAGATACATGACTGTTAAAGAAATTCAATGTTTACTATTTTAAATTTTTTACTGACCCTACTGAAATTAACAACACAAAAAAGATCATAAAGTATCAAGCATAAGCTAGGTAACCTATTAAAGAAATAAACTTACAAACATTTTGTTTCCCAATAATCAGCACAGAATCAGAAAGGCTTATATACTATTTATGTGTGTCTAAGTAATGTTGATCTATAGGGAAAAATGTACAAGCCAAAATACTGAATACATTAATCCACCTCATAGTGTGTAGTCACATGCCACCCACTCACAAAGTAAAAATCAGAAATCTCAATACAATAATTCAAACACGTTAATGAAAATTTAAATGATTTCTCTTAAATATTTCGACAAAGAATTTAACCATTTTATTTTTAATCTTGAATGAATTAACAGAATTAAACATGTACTGTATATTAAAAATAATGTATAACTATTACTATATTTTCTTTCTTTCTCCTGAGAGAAGTCGATCGTTGAGAATTGTGAATTTGCCACCGTCAAAGTGTGTTAAAAATAGCAAACTTTTATCAAAATATTAAAAAAAAATTAAATGGGAGTAACGAATCACGGTTGTGTTTGATATTTGTCAGCCCAGTTGGTTCATGGGTAGAATGTTTGCATCAAGAGCCGAAGGGCGTGGGTTCGATTCCCACCTAGGATAAAGAATTTGTGGTATAAACAAATGTTTGTTCTGTGTCTGTCCTGTATTTAATATAAGAATGTATTTACAAAAAAAAATTATTTAAGTACTCTATCAGTTATCTGACTTCCATAGTACAAGCTTTGCTTAGTTTGGGGTCAGATGGCGCTGTGTGCAATGTCCTACGATATTTATTTATTTATGTACTAATGATATATAAAATAACAAAGTCTTGAGCAACTTGGGCTTCTGAGGAGTTTGGAAATAAAAATAAATACAAAACATACGACAAGCAAAATCGTGCGAACCTTCACTCTTCAAACATACAAAAGAGAAAAAAAACGCAAAGCTAAGAAATAAGTGGGTAAAACATAAAAAAACAAAAACGTTAGAAGTGTTACAACAGTTCATGCAGACTTGCGTAATTAGTTCTCAATAAGATAGGACCGTGATGAGATATGTTTAAATAAGACAATTATTATTTTAAGTTACGTGATATCTGGCTCACGCCCTTTTAGAAGTAAGTAAGTAATCTTGGTAAAATTATTGTGATTAGAATTTCAACAAAACAACCTTACCCAGGTTACAGAACAATATAAAATTGACTACGATATTGTTGCCTGTATGTGTTTGTGCTAAATTTTTACATGCACTGATTTGGATAAATATCTAGACCTAATACATTTATGACTCTATTAGGCCCTCTATTATAGCAAATATAATTAGGGAGTACAAAATGTTTTATTACAAAATTACAATTAAATAGATCAAATCAAAATTTAAAATTAGTATATAATATTAAAGTCGTAAAACCAGTTTAAAAAATTGTCAAAAGTGTAATATCATTTGGTTTCCAGAATAGTTTTTAACCGATATATAAAAGAATCTTCATCTCGTATGCTCTTAAGTACGGCAGCTTGTTGAATATTTTTACAGCCATTGAGTTAGGGTCAGAACTGATCATGTCGAGGCACAGTTCTGACCCTAACTCAACCCAAAAAGTAGAGATCGATGTTATTATGCCTAAAGCAGTAGGTAAAGATTTTTTATGTTGCTTGAAATTGCAAAATATCTGTCATAGAATGTAAAAAAAATGTATAGACCCTAATCGGGTGACAATACGCAGGTGAAACTATTGTTTGTTTTTCAGTTGTGTGGTAATATAGATATTTCTTGACGTGACCTTCTAGCGGGCACAGGAACTCTGTCTCGAGTGGAACGGCCGCCACGGATGGCTGGGCGGAAGTTGTCCATAGGCTATCGATATCACTTTAAAATAATTAACTTTTATTATTAAGAAACCTTTATTTATTTAATTGGTGTAACGGTAAAGGGTGATGGCCTAAAACGGGTTTGCTGCTCGAATGTATAAACTACAGGACATGCCCCGATTATTATGAACAATAAATTTTCTATTCTATTCATATTTGTATCATTTGTGAACCAACTCGCTCTATTATCACTTCAATTATTATTTACTTATTAATCTTTATAGTTAAAATATTATATAGTTTGATAACTTAGCTTAAATTTAATTTTAAGACGTCTTTTAGTGTTATATTGTCCTGTAACAATCGTTATTATTTACGGCTAATAAATCATTCTGATTTTGCTTTTCCCACCTCCAATAAAACGAATAGTTTTGATCGGGTCCTCCCACATTTCAAGTCGTATATTGCAGAAAAAGTTTTTACAAAATCAGTTATATTTACGCTAATATTTGGTCACTACCAAACTATGTCACTCAACTAGCTCTCTGTCTTACTATCTCACTAGATAGTAAGACTATTGCGGCTACAATATCGCATTGTACTATTCAGTTGTATGTTTTCTTTTTTCTTGTTGGAATACATCAAGTACATGTATGATCTCAGAAATACATTTACCTACAGTATTAGCGAAATAGGTATAGTAGGTACGTTGTTTTTTTTTCGAGTTGTTTTTTTACCTATGTAGTAAATACATATATTTTTACGTTTATACGTTAAGTTACCTCGTGGGTAAAGCGGTCGTGGGTGACGTCACGGGTCAAACGAAAACAAACGGTTGGTTCAATCGACATCATGCTGAGTTGGGGTCGGTTTATGCTAACAGTAGAGAAAAAAATACTGCTTATTTTTGTCTCATGCATGTGTGATGTTAGGACTTGATTGTTAGGCGAAAATGTTAGGACTCATCTCTGGAAAAACGTATTAGACAATAAATACTGCACCGAACAAAGCTCGGTCGCCTAGATACTTAATGTACGAAAAACAGTTTCAAACTCATTTATATTAATTATATGACTGTTACTCAACGTGGAAATACCGCCAACTTATTGGGTATACTTTCGACTAGATTTTTATTAGAACATTTACATTACATTTGAATTATTTCTAGACTTTCAACGGTATACAGACAGAATTTTTTATGCATGCTTATAAATTAGTCAGTTTATAGTTAAAAGAAGCATTTGATCAGAGAAAATTAAAATCAATTACGAATTAACGATTTGCTACAACTATATACTTGATTCATATAGTTTATACATAAATTACTTGGTATGTAGCTTGTAAAGTTCATCAGTATTACTACTAGAAAGATCAAATGACATGTCCTGTAGTTTATTTGTCTTTGGTATATGGTTCTATATGGACTGTGTTAAGGGGCTTGTATGAGGGATATACAATCGGTTTACAACTTAACAATCTTTCGTGTTTTTGGTTTGTTACCGTGGAATTAGATGCATACCTACAATACATGCACCTATAGAAAGTAAATAGAATTAAAACTTAAAGTAATTTACTGATTGTGTTATTTAAGGTATGTCTTCGTTTTGGATTGGGACACTAGATATTAATAATGATAAATGATGTAATATTTATCTGACTGTCTTAGAAGTAGGACAGTATTAGTCTATTTTAGAATTGTACAATCATTCTGAAAGTACGTTTATTTTCATATTAAATCTAAAATTACATTTTAATTTAATTTAAGGTGTCATACCTTAAATTTTAAACCCATCAGTAAAAATTTAAGGTGCCTTGTTTGTCAAAGACTAAATATGGCAGCTAATGTTCTTAAAAAATATAAATTTAATGAGACGAACGAGACGCTCTCCATGTAAGAGATATGTGCATGCCCATGCCCATTGGAACGATACAGAAAACTTTGAGAAGCAAAACGAAGTCCAGGGGATCGCTGCTAATAACGCACATTACATTGAGACATTAGACGGCTAGTCAATGTAATTTCGGTAGCAGCAGTACCCTTCAAACAGGAACACAGTAATGGATATATCTACACTACTACTGGGTGGCAGAATAGTTGTCTGGTACTGCGGTGGTACTTGCCTAGAAGAGGAGAAGAGAAGATAAGATATTTCCTTAAAGTTTTTTTTTCTAATTTCCATACACATACCATAGTTTATGTTTTACATAAACGCATATGCTCGTAACAGACCTAACGCTCTAAGTTTTTCATTTTGTTGCAATTGTTAGCATCCTTTGTGTACCGGACCTGACCGGATTGTCCAATGTATAATTTATGCTCAATGCTTATGATACAAAATGCTTGTTAATTATCTGACGTAATCACGACACAACTGTAATAGTAATATAAATGTATCAGTTGTTATAATCTCACAGAACATTCCCTTTCGACGGACAGCAAAAGTGAGAGTACTTCCGTTGCAAGCGTTTCTGCGTGGGCATCATTTTTCTATGCATATTTGCACATGTTGAGAATTTATAATGCATCTACTTAACGTAGACTAGACTAGTCATTCATTAAATGTACATTGTAATCCGTGAGTAGAATAAGAATGTGAGTGAACAATTTTTTTTTTTACCGACACAACATCTTTTTAACCTTAAAAAAAATATGGCACTTTTGTAGTAGATTTTCAACATTATTTACGAAAACGTCCTAAGAACGAGGAATCGAGTCTCACCTCCATGGACATCAGCTCTCTTTTGTGGTTAGCCATATCTAGAACCTTGACTTTTAAGGTGAAACTGGTCCAACATTTTTCGTAGAATCCACGTGAAATACAAATGCCTACAATTCGGTCACAAACGTATCAGTACCTGTATGGCCTATTACAGCCATACCGAATGAAAGAGTAGAGGCGGCAATCAACTTTAGCTCGGTGTTAGGTCTGGTCCGTGGTCAACGCACCAAGAATGTCCTGCTAAAACGTATAGTGGCATTATGCTCAGAAAAAAAGTGTTATACCAAAAGTAAAATAACAAAAATAATTAAAATTTCCACAATAACAAAAACTGCATAAATCTCTCGTAACAGACTCCGGAGCCAAATCTCACAGTCGAGTCAGTAGGTTACTATACTAACACTGGTTAGTCATGCAAGTGTAATAATATGTGGTTGAAGGTATTGGACAATCAATCGGAACTCAATTTAATGGGTCAAGCGTCAAACACGAACGCGTTGTCTAGTTTGTTGGTTTTTTTTTCGTGTGCAATAATGCTCTTTATATTCATTGTTACCTACTATGTTATGTGGGAAAAATAAGTATCGACAAGATGACCAAAGTATTTTTGAAAAAGTATGAGTAGGTACCTGCTTATTGACGGGGTCGACTCAGACGAAGGTGGTGTGATGAACTATACACGATGGTCACTGGCCACCAAAGCTAAAGACCGAGCAGTCTGGAAGAAAGAAAGGGAGGAGGGCTTTTCCCAGCACTGGGAGACTAGAAACTGAAAAAAAAAGATTAATGAAGATTAAGTATTACTTTTACTAACATGCAAGAAAATAAAAATACCACAGGTACACAGCGATTGCAGCTATTCGGAAGAATTTTTGATATTTTCATTTTATTTCCAGAAGTATTTTACATAAACATTGTAATTAAATTTAAACCAAACAACAATATACAGTGCTTAAAATTGAATTTAAACTTGATCTTCCGGCAATCTCACTTGAGATCCTGCTCCATTCCAGACTATAATATGTATCTAACCTGTCAACCATGAAGAAAATTATTTTGTTTCGTTCAAAATTTCCAAGTTTTTCCATTCCTATATAAAGTTACGTTTAGCCGAGTTGAATGTCTAAATAATATATTAATTACGTATTTCTAATGATTTAGATTAGAAAAATAACAAATAGAATGTATGAAAGTAGTGCAACGAGTAAAGCCTTACTGAGTCTTGTTTGCCTTACTCGAACTACGCGCATATTTAAATTATGCTAGATGAGTTTGTATGTCATATTGCTTTGGCATAGGCAGCCCGTACACGTAGCGCGCGATCCGCGATCCGCGATCCGCGATCAATGATCGCGATCCAGACTGATCGTGTACGAAGCGGATTGACGGACTGATGCTCCGGATCGCATAATATCTAGAAATTTTGAAATCATGATCGCAGATCGCGGATCGCGGATCGTGATCATGATTGAACGTGTAAGGCGGCCCATATTTATGTGCGTGTAATTCAGCTTCAAGTCAAACAAAAATTTATTGGCTTCATGCATTTCATTGCAAAATTCTATTTGTATCTACTTTTTTCTAATCTGTGATATAGATTCTGTAAAAAAAATTCTTTGGCCGCTTATTATCAGCAAGTAGTAACTATAATTGACAGGCGGACGCCTCGAGGTTTCACTCGCGTAGTTCCCGTTCCCGTGAGAATACAGGAATAAAAAGTAGCATATGTCACCTGGGGATAGTGTAGCTTCCCAACGGTAAAATATTTTTTTAAATCGCTCCAGTAGTTTCGGAGCCTATTCATTACAAACAAACAATTAAATATTTCTTCTTTATAATAGTATAGATAAAATATCCAGTGATAGAAACATGGAAGCTGCATTGTGCGTAAGCGCATCTCATTCAACTGATGCCGATCCAGACCTTATCTACGTCTCTTTTGTCGCGACCGAATAACCACTCTACTACCACAATGTAGACTATATTTTCACTTTAATAATAGATTTTTAACTAAAAGGCCTTTTGTGAAAAATGAGCTTTGTGTTTGTATCATTCAGGTTCAAAATACGCCAATATCAAACAAATCCGATCAAATTTGCAATGTTATATAAATCTATGACTTGTCTATTTGGTTTAAGATTGAAATCAGTTTGAATTGGACGGTGATAGAGTTGTCGAGATGCAGTGTCGCGAAACGCGACCACGTTGCGATATAAAAGCAAGTTTAGTATAATTTCTTTATCACACACCCGCTGACTGTTCCCGCGTTCGGTCTTTTTCTGTTCCATCATCACTCACACGATGTCTGCACGACTTTTGGTGAGTACATAAGTACTTAATAATAATAATTAGTTAAATATATGACCTTATTCACTATAAGTAAAAAGTATAACAATTATTTCAACACTATATAATTTGGAAAAACGTAACGCAACTTGATAACTTAATCCTCAACTTAAGAGAATAGATAGTAATACATTTTTTGTAAAATACCGACCAGATTCTAGTAAGTCAAAAAATTCCGTGATGTCGTGGTAGTGAGAACTAGTTTAAACTCGATGGTTTTTAGACATGGTTACTGCAAATCAATTCAGGTATTGTTTTCCGGCCGATTTGTTGTGAAATTTGTCAGTTGCTCTATTATAATTATGATGACAATGATTAAATGTTATACAAACAAAAAATGTACAAATACTTAAGTTAACTCATTATCTCCGAGACTAGTGCTGACCACTAAGCTTACACCAACTTACTTCAATACTTAAATTAATTTTTGCACTGTATGAAATGAAATGTCTGATTAAAATTGAATACCTTATCATGTTTTTGTTGAAGTAGTCAATAAAAGTCATTCAAATTATAACTAAACAACATTTCATTAAGTTTCGTTACTGCAACAGATTTCAATATGAATGGTTCATTATTAAAGAGAGATCCTGCGTAGTGACCTAGAGTTGCATTACAAAACGATTAAAAAAAAATTGTATTCATTGTTGCCACATTGGCCTATGCCCATAATAACTTAAATTCTAATTGTTTAACAGTTGCATTTGACATATATATATAAAGTTATCGACATTTTATTACAAATAGGCTTGCAATTGACTGCCATTTCATCTGATGTTAAGCGAAAGACCACGCTTGCCTAAAAAACCAATTCAGTCGCGACTTTAAAGCACCCACATTGCATCTACAAGTTTAATTGGTTTAAATTAGAGAACATCATTTCGGGCTGCAAATTCCATTTTAGCGGTTTGATACGATTAAAGTGGAATCTAATTGTTTAGTATGAGTTTTTGGAATATCAATCGTGAAATGGTGTCGCTTTTTAGAGCTGTGGCCGTCCTGAATTGTTTCAGTAATCGTCTGGTTAAGTTTTGATAAACAGAGTTCTGTTATAAAGCTTTTGCCAATGTCAAAACGCTCTGAATTATAATATAACAAAAGATACAGTGCTAAAAATTGGACTGCATGATCCGAGGTTTAGATAACTTGCACGATTATAGTGTGGTACAAGCTAAGGTGCAGTTCCAGGTATTTGAAATACATTAATATATCAATACAATTAGCAAATAAATACACATTGCCGTTTCTGTCAAAAAAATATGAAGGTATATTTGGTACCGTTAGACTTTTTAAATATAAATTCAGTTTTATGTTGGGTGTAAGGTTGTAAGTTAGGGGTATGTATACCCGAAAAGAGGGCATTGCACTCTTCGTTATGAATAACTTTTATTACGATCATAAATAATACAACTTTGAAATCGTAAAAAATTTGCTGTTCCATTAAAAAAGTTCGTTGACCCTTGATCATGCACAGTGGCCACTGTTTATAATTCGCCATTTTAAGTAGTAATTATTAGTGATGAATACAATGATCCCTTTTCGGCGCTGTATACCCAAAGCTTAGAACCTCACATAAATGAAAATGAGTGGATATTTATTATATTTAATTTGTTATAAGGAAGCCTCGGAATTAAAATCAGTCAACACAAATCTATTATTATATATAATACAAACCATAGCCCGAGTAGGTACCGGCAGAGTTACGATTCCGCAAGTGGTATTTACGTACAAAAAAACAAACCAGACTTTTTATTTCGAAGTACAGTGGGGCCTTTCCGTCCATCTGAACCACTGGACGTGTTATTTTCTTTTTGTATTGATTACGTAAGGATTGATGTAGACTTAGAAAGTTGCGTTGCGTTTTTTTTTTCTATTTACAAACAGCTGGTCATTACTATTGTTATTGTTATACATTTTATGTTTCCCTCCATCAAATTACAAATTGCTGGCGAATGCGTGTAATTATGTATTTTCATATGAGTTCTATTGTTGTGCCTTTGACGAGTTCGTAATGTGTATTTTGCGTTGCGATTGTTATAATGGTATATGACATAATTATAAGTTGTGAATAAAATGATACAGACATCGTGGTTATAAAAGTATATGATGATTGATAAATGAGGGTGTTAAAGAAAAATAGAAATCACTATACCTACCATAAATTTGATGCGTAGAGCGTATCAAATTGCATACTACTAAAGAGGCTTCCCTTATAATTTTAACTAGGCGGTATCATCGCAGTAATAGTTATTCTGCCACAAAGCATTACTGTTCAAACATTACTGTGTTCCGTTTTGCCGAGTACACTGCAGCTAGTGACGTTACTGTGCTATTGATTGAAGCCCACCAAAAGTTGCAATCGCAAAGTAGCGATGCCCCGGACTTGGTTTTGTTACTCAAAGTTCTGGATACTGCTGTCATTCTCATGACCAGAAGTTATTTCTTACCATCAGAAGAGTGTCTTGATACTTTTACAAAAAAAACCATCACCTTTTTACCTTGTTCGTTATTGAGCTGATGTTACAATATGTAAGATCTCGTAACTCGATAGTGATGATGTAACTTTATCCTTTTCAGCTGGCAGTAGTGTGCATAGGAGTTCTGAGCTCGTTGATCGAGGCGGGCGGCCACGGCGGCGGCCACAAGAAGGTCATCATCCATGTGCCGGTGTATGTAAAACATCATCATCATAAGCATACCATTGTAAAGCATGTGCACCACAAGCACGGAGGCGGTGGCGGTGACGACCACTACGAAGTGCTTGGCTATACTCATGGTGAACCGAAGGCTGCGCCGCACCATGGAATTGGAGGTAAATAGGTATATTTTTCTATCGTTAATTTACTAGGTATGTAATCGAAATAAAAAGGTTATCGCCAAAATCGTCGACACCGCGTGATTCCATTCAGGAAGACTTTAAATATCGTAAATATCGTAGGACTATACACAAAGCGCCATCTGGCCCCAAACTAAGCAGAGCTTGTGTGATGGAAGTCAGATAACTGATAGAATACATAAATACTTTTTTTTTTGTAAATACATACTTATAATACATACAGAACACCCAGACACAGAACAAACATTTGTTTATTCACAAAATGTTTGCCCTGAGTGGGAATCGAACCCACGCCCTACAGCTCTCAAGGCAGATATACTACCAACGAGCCAACGGGGCTGTCTTTGTCTGCCAACTTTGTTCCTAGGCAGCCACTGCCGTCACAACGCAGTTGTATATCAATACCTTAGCTTGCATTTATTAAATTTCGGGTACTGTTCCTTGAGATAAGCGTAGGTTTGACATTTATGGTGATAGTTAATAAAAGTAGAAGGAAATGAATATAATACCCTAAAATAATGCTATGGCTAAGTCAAACCTGTACCTTCTGTTTAAATGAAGCTGTTTGACAAATGAAGAATAAGACACAACAAACAAAGAAACGTTCTAGTACATTACAGTTTCAATTGGATCACTGGGTAATCTTAGATACAGTAGTAAGCGTATAGTAAGCGAAAACATAACTGTAAAAGCATGACTTTAAATATTTCCGAATATGAGAATGATTAAATATTTAAGACTTTGGCAAATTGTAAAGGAGTTTTTTTTAATATTTTATATGTGGCTATATTTTTGAATCGTTCGTATGGCTTTCGCGTACGGACATAGTCGACTAAAAAATATTGTACGACATTCGAACGGAATCGTATGCGAAAAAGTAAATAACAAATAGAGCCTCTGTCTGCAAGTGACAGTAATTGCTTACAATAATCCTGCGATCATCAAGCGCAATTTAAAAATGACCACGTTGACGGAGACTTAACGTTTCCTGCCTTTCTAAGCTCTGTTTAATTTTACGTAACGATAGCTATGAATTGTAGCTCACATGTGCCGTCATTTACTTTATACTTATATTATGTGAATCGAAAGGGGGAAGTGAGGCCTATGCCTTTAAAACAATATTTACTTTTTTAGTATTTAGTTGTTTAGAAATTAGAGTTAATTATTATTTTTAGAACCATAGTGCGGTGAACTACTCTTTACACTTATATTTGTACTTAAGAGTATGGGAACTTAGTTATCAAATTTTTTCATGGTCTGATAGTAATTGTTTTTATGACTTTGACGATTATTTAAAAATAAGAGATTATTGAATTACTAGTAAGTAATTATAATATTTTTGTTTTTATTCACATTTAATCGTATTGACATAATTATTTTATATTATGTGACATATTCTTTCATTGACATTTTCATTGTATTGACATATATATTATATATATTGACATAGATATTTTTAAATATAAATGGGAAAATGACCTGTTAAAGATTTGTATTGGTAAGAATTCAAATTAAAAAAAAGGGATTCATGTTACAAAATTAAGATGATATTAGGACTAACCGTCAAATTTCTCAAAGTAATGTGCATCATATCATATCATCAAGGCTCTAACTTTGCCCAGTGGCCATGGTCAGGGATTATCATTTACCATCAGGAGAGCGTTTGTTCGTCCCGTTACTTTCACATAAAAAATATACAAAATTGAATCTTAATCTCTTTAGAATAATTAACAATATCGAGTTAAAATTTACATTTTTATTATTAGATACATATAAGCTTGCGTTTGACCGCCAACTCGCCTGATGTTAAGCAAAGATGCGGTCTACGGTGGAGCACGCTCGCCTAGAAGAAACCGATTCACTCGTGATTACTCTCTCCAAAAGTTATTCTCTTGCCTAAAACGTTCACAATATTTTCCAGGTCACGGATGGCATGCTGCTGATGAGGGTCAGGGGTACGAAGATTCCCCCGTGAGCTTCGAAGGCGGTGACCACGGCAGCTACGCTCTCTCCGGTTCTGAAGACTACAGCTCGGGTCACGAAGGCTATTGAACGTACAACTTGGCTTAACTTAACTTTTTATTTAAGTTACAACTAGTATTATCTGCAGATTTAACAGTACTTAGAGAGATTGTTTAAACTAGAAACAAATAAGAATTTACCATCTTCAGATTCAGTAATATGCTTATTAGCAGTTCTTAAATGCCAATGCATTTGAAAGTGACGAGTGCTGCAGTGGATTTTGAATTGTCGCATTTCAAGTGATGGAGCCCAGAAGACAGATGACTTATTTGTATGGGAGTTGTATAAAAAATAATCTCTTGTCAATGCACCAGATTACTTATATATGCTCTCTTGTATATACATATAGTAAGAGCTAGACAAATCCTTGTCCCAAGCATATTGCATATTTTTTTGGCTATGAGTTTCTTGACGTGTTCTTCAATTTCCTCTAGGTATTAATTGGTAAAACCATAATAGAAGTTTGAACCTTACTTGTGCTGATTACCTCGCCCGGTGTGAACAATCGATTCGCCTTAATGAAAATGCCAAGAAAATGCCAAGTTACATAATTGAGCATTTACTTTGATGTAATATGAGCCCACATTTTGAGTCGATACCAAGAAGCTTGGGGTGCTTTTTTGAATGGGTGAATATATTCCAGAGCACATTACTCTGGAATATATAAATATTAATCATACATAAAAAAATATTTCCTTTATAAGGCATATTTAAAATTTTGTCTCCGTCAGAAAAACATCCCAAATTAACCCACGAAGTTTATAACGTTATAAATAATTTAGAAAATTATTTTGAACTTACGTGCAGTGATAATATTTGAGGAACATGAAAGATTTTTCACACTTTTAAGAGGGCTGATTATATCTATATTATGTACAAAATGAACGCATAAGTGTAAATAAAAACTGTGAAATTTATTTTTTATTTAGTTCGTAATTGTTGTAGTTTCAAGACATGCATGGGTACGCTTGAGTGTTTTATTGCATGTAGTTTTGTTTTGTTGTGAATAAGTACAAGATATATTTGATATATTTTAATTTTAACATTATTATGACAATGTTTATCCAATGACCAGTATTGATTATATTAAGAGAAAATATAAAACTATAATAATTATTAAAAAGAATAAGTAACGTTGATCATAATTGAAAACCTAGAGTAATGAGTAAATTTGACAGGCCAATCACAAATAGAGAAAAAATAATCACATCGTAAGTATCTAAGATCCAATACAACATATTATATTAAAATTTGCTTCCTTTAAAGATTCTCGTCTATATAAATACAACTTGGAGTGTTTAAGAAAGGGCTATATAGAAACATTTCTACCAGAATCATCGATAACATCATTACTGCTACAGATATCATGGGCGATATTTTGGCGACAATAGTTTAAGCAAACTATTGTCGCCAAAATATCGTTTGTCTCTTTTTCTACATAAAAAGTATTAAAAATAGGTGTATAGTTTTATAAGCGCCAAAGCAGTGATGCCCTGTTGTTTTGTTACTCAAAGTTCTGGATTCCGCTGTAATGGTACTTTTACCATCAAGAGAGCGTTTACATTTAAACAATAACTAACTTTAAATATACTGATAGCTGTAAAAAATATGTTGTGATTTTTATCTCGATTTAAACGAGAGTTTGTTAACTTGTTTGTAAGGCTGAACAATAGTGATACATTTCATTTTCAACATATTTTTATTTCATTTCTGCTCGTGTTTTACTGTCCTTTACCTTTAAGTTCCCAATGTCAAAAATACTAAGGTATTTAAAGGTAAAAGTATTTTAAGATTTTGTAAGAAAAAACATCAGATTTCTTACGAAGTACTTTATTTGATGAGTAAATAAATGTTGTTATTAGCCCCACTAGGATTAACTTGTAACACGAAAAGAAAACCAAGATATGGAAAAATTTTATCCCAGTTTAAACTTAATTAGCCGATAAGTAACTTTAATTTTAGGAGCCATTACAGCTCACATGATGTTAAGTGACAGTGTGGCAGAAGACGGAAAGATCACAAGGTGCGGTGCTTGGCGGCAGAGTCCCAACTTGAACCCTCAAGTTAAACCATCCGGTAACTAGCCAGCAGAGTATTAGAAAATATTCTTCCATCATGCTATGGTTTCTTCACGACGTTTTTCCTTCACCGGCAGCTCACGCTCACTGGGGTTTAAACCCACGCTTTTGGGCTAGCCACTAAGCTATCATCACTTCAATAATATTATAACTGTCAGATTGCATAGGATGTAATTTTAGTAATAAATCTAAGGCTCAAAATCCACCACGGCGACGATTATCCCAGTATACAATAGCGTGAAAAAGAGTTACTAAATCTTGAACCAACTAATGAGACTTAGCAAGTTATTCTAGGTAAAGTCAGATCATACCACCCAGGACAAACATTTTGTGGTATAAACAAGATATTTGTGCTGTATCTGGGTGTTCTGTATGTACCTACCTATTAGAAGTATATTTGGGTACCTATTCTATCAGTTATCTGAGTTCCATCGTTCCAAGTTTTGCTTATTTTGGGGCTAGATGGCGCTGTGTGTAATGTCCTACGATATTTATTTATAATCTATTTATACTGTTTATGTGTCACGTCAATCGGATTTAGGGTCTAAAAAACTATAGACTGCATAATCAAAACACAAAAAATAAACACCAAACTGTTATCACTTACAACAAACAACTTTTTTTTACTAAAGGGCATCTAATTTGTGGCTTTCTATTGAATTTCTATACTTATTTACCATTCACGCCATTAGTCACTCTAACCACAACTGATTACCGCTGATTTTTTTTTTATTTGGAGAAATATTAAAAGAATTGCATTTTGAAGTTTTACTTTGCGGTCGCGACTTCATTAATACGAATAATGGATTTTTAAAAAAATATTTTGTATATCTACTCCTGCAGTTAGTAAGACTTTAATATAAATTTAAATATAAATAAGTGATTTAGTAGAGTTAAGATGTTTTTTATACAATAAAAGTAGCTTGAGTACACATATACTCATATGTAGGTTATTTTTAGAAAGATTAACGAGAGTTTTCTTAAAAATTTGATTAGCTTTGTACACGACTGCATCCTGCCCATTGTAAACCAAACGATGCGGCTTAGTAACAAATCACGCACCAGAAAGTACCTAGTCCAGATTTAAAAACAACCGTATTGTACTTTTTGAGTAACACAGACTCCGGTTTTGATCGTAAAGAATACCCACTATGACGCTTTACTTTATGTTTCACATGCTAGATGTTTGACCACAGCTCACCTGATGTTAAGTAATGGTGTGGTCGAAGATGGTAAATACACCTAGCCTGGAATGGAATTGGCTCTGAAGTGAGACTGCCCGAAGACACCGTTATCTTGTAGGCAGATTTTCAACTTTAGGGTGGTAGGTAGCCAGCAGAGTACTAGAAAGTACCCTACCATCATGGACCATGCTAATGAAGTTGACTAAAAAGATAATAGACGAAATAGCTGCTATTACATATAAAATACAAATCTACATCTACATATATTATAAAAACGAATTACAGGCTATCTTTGATATCATTTGTAGCTACGCAACAATCAGATATCCATTACATTACATGGTGTGATGAATGGAAAGCAACGACCTCGGTTCCGGTAGTTTGTGCTATCAAACACGATACAAGCGGAACTGCGTGTTCACTCGTGCAACCCAAGCAAGAGTAATATAAGCCTGGGTAAAACAAACAGCGATGATACCCCAGTAGTTAGCCATACGCCGAAAGGTGTGGATTCAAACACCAACAATGAACTTGAGCTGCCGGTGAAGGAAAACATCGTGAATAAATCATAGCGTGGTGGTAGGGTACTTCTTAGTGCTCGACAGGCTAGCTAACATCCTCAAGTAGAATTTGTTTTGCCAAGCAACGGTGTGTTCCCGCAGCCTCAATTAAGATCCAGTTCCATTCCAGGCTAGGTGTTCTTTACCATCTTCGATCACACCGTCACTTAACATTAGGTGAGCTGTATAAAGACATTTAGTTTGTCAACCGGGAAAAAAACAGATATAGACATGCTAATGGTAAGTATCAGCATACCAACTCATAATACCATCAGTTTGTCATTTGCAGGGAGTCATCATGTTAAAATTGGGGTACTAAAAACTAGCACGAGTCTTAAACTATTATTTCCAGGTTTTTTTGAACTGTCCCATTGCTAGGCTTAGGCGTCATCTCATTGTTAAAAGGGTTATAACAAAGTTCATCACACTGGGCAAGTGTAGATTGGTCTTCACACCTCTTCGAGTGGATTTAGAATTCTTAGACATGCAAGTCTTCTGCCGAAGTTTTCCTTCATGATTTTATACAAGCTTTTTTAAGCTAGGTACATATGGCAATATGCATATAGCTTAAGTATAAAGGTGAGATTAAAATATGTGACTTACAAAACCTTTCAATCAGTGTTAGGAAGACAAAGGATTTTTGTACACATTCAACAAACACGAAGACAAATCAGCGTTACCAAATAGTGGGTACTTCAGCGTAATGATCATACTAAGACCAGTGCTGGTTTTCCGGTGAATCCTATTACTTTGAAGAACATGACCAGGCTCAGATTTTTAGCAGTTAACAATATTAACTTCCAGATAAGCAGTTGTCACATTTTCAGCGTGATTTTCATTGCAGTATGCGACTTGTATTTCAACCCTCAACATTCCAGTTTGTAGCTTAACCGTTTGCTACTATAGAGCTAATAATACACGTTAAAGTATTTTTAGAAAACTATCTACAACACTTTTCCGTTTCCCATTAATCAATAGTGAGAATTGACTGCATTTAAAACGCTAATAAGAAACTTGCATAGCTATTTGCAGATATTTCAAATCCACGACAAGATAAAAACAGTGAGAAATGATTTTGTCTCTTTTTATTAATAGTTCTCAACTTTATAGCTTTTACAGTTTTACAGAAAAAATATCAAGGGGGCTAAAGATATCTTGAGCTACCTTTACTTTTATCGTAATAAAAAATAATCAAGTCACAGTCATGCAAAGTTTAAGAAAGTTTTATTTAAACTGTATATACAACTATTCGATAACTTGACTCAGAGTCGACTGACGAAAGAAACGAACGAATAGCTTGCGTGTAGGCGGCCCCACAAAGGGGCACCCTGCGCCCCTCATATTATTATATATCCACCACTTTTATGCTTTTTGTTTTTATGATGTCGTGTTAAGGTCGTGTTATTTGCAATCTTGCACTGCAGGAAGAATCCTAGATACTGTCAACTGTTATGGGCGAGGTCATATGACGAGATTATGGACTTCGATTAATTATAGATAAATAAAAAGTAAGTCTTCGAGGAATACGCCACAGCACAAGTTAACAAAATTATTAACTCAAGTGAACTAGCACAAATAAAATTAAGCCATAAATGCCTTATTACTTCTTTACAGTTCGTCTTGCGATGTAAAACAACGAAACTAAACAGGCCACGGATACAAGGTATTTGTTTTGGGAATTATTCCCAATGATTACGGCTTTTCAGATTAGTTTATTTAATTTAAATTTAATGATATTTGCATTTTTATAAAATATAAACAATTATGATAATCGAAATTAATTTATAAAGTAATGGTTTGAGAGGCCATAACTACCCGCATATGTTAGCTTCACAGCGGGTCTCGAGGAAAGAGCAGTTTGGGTTCTAAAATTAGTCTAAATTATTTACTGAGCGGGAAGAGATGGGAAATCGGCAAATACCATATCGTATTATACATATATCATGTAAAATTTCAAACTTTTGAAGTCTAAAATTCTGAGTGATGTTGTGTTGAGAAATACCAACTAGTCACGCCATCGTATCGGCTCGTCAAGTCGGAGAGGTCGGTATCCATTCTGAGGTCCACATTCTACAACCGCGTACCCGCTTCCATTCGGGATGCACCTTCCAATGCGTGCTTCAGAAGCAAACTAAGATCTTGGCGATAGACGATTATTTTATGTTGATATATTCTTAGGAGTATATTGATATTATGATTGTCATTGTGTATATTTTCACTCATTTGAATAAAAGTGATGGAATAGTTTTTTGATCAATGACGTAAGGTAATTACCGAATTGCGTAAACCAGCAGCAGAAATATTCTTAGAGCTTAACACGAGTTCTTAATAATACATCATTAAATAAAACGGAAGCATCGGTTCAACTTGCTGAAAAGTAAACATTTCAAATTACAGCACTTAGCCTAGTTTTAAGCAACTGCTAGACTTCAAAGTTATTGTGTAATAGTTATTTTGAGGGCAAGTTCTTTTTATTCTGCTTGTTGTTACGCCAGTTTTTCAGTTTTTTTTTTACTTTATCGTTTGCGCAATTCCGGATGTAGGGCGAAACGAATCACGAAGACGCTGTTGTCTTTTTAATAAAACTGGGTGACATAAGAAGTTTCAATCACAAATAACACAGTAAAAGCCAAAAACTAGTCTCATTGATAGTTTTTGTTTGCACAGGAAAGGGCAGAACCTAAAAAAGAAAAATCCACTTTGAAGAAATGTTGTATGTTTTCAATAAATGACAGATATTAATCAAAATAAAATAATAAGGCACCTGAAAAGATCAAGTTTAAATGAAAAAAGAAATGTTAAATACGAATGTAATGCTCCAAGTACACTATAAAAAAATAACAAAAATACTTTGTACTTTTAATGTATTGAACAATAATTTAAGATTAACAATGTTGACGCAACTAACATGTACCTAACAACACTCAGAACTAAAAATAATTATAAATTAGTAAACAACAGTTTCAACGCCTCCAGTTTTAACAGTTTGCTGAACACCAGCTTCCCTGTGGAATGTCACAGGGGAATCACTCCCGGTGCTTCCCTCGTTAGCGAGGAAGGCTGTATTACCCCCGTTGTCCCCTACAAAGGCATTTGAATGCTCATCGAAGCCTACATCGCCTTGAAAACTCGCTGGGAACTCTTGCGCTGGTTGAACGGAAGGGTAGCCGGAGAATGCAGGAGCCGATGAAGCAAAAGGATCGTTATGGATAGGTCCAGTGAAACTCTCGCCTCCAGTGAGAGAGGCGGTTGGTTGCGCTATTGCTCCAGCAAACGGGTCGTGGTTGTGTGTTTGCACCGCGCTTTGTGGAGTCAGCTCAGCGAATGGGTCCTGAGATGGCTGTTCCGCCGCACCGCGAAGGTACCCATAAGTTGCTGGGTATGTCTGCTGTAGACTGTTGACCGACGTGAATACATCATCTTCGCCGTCCTCTCCTTGCTCAGTGACCTCGTACCCGTGATTCCCGCCTGCCCCAGCACCTGGGATGATACCTGGCAGCGAGTCGAAAACTTTGACCTGCTTCACTGTATGCGTTACGCCGTGGACTTGGGGGATTTGAGGCACATGTGCAGAAATGCCGCTATCGTATGCTGGAACTGAGGGGGAATACGATCCGTAATGTTCGTCGAACGAGGGAGGTACCGGGGGATCGTAGCTGACAGGGTCGTGGTGATGGTGACCGTGACCATGACTCTTGTGACCGTGATGGCCATGGTGGCCATGATGGCCGTGGTGGCCGTGATGGCCATGGTGACCGTGATGACCTTTAGAAGATGTGTGCGTAGTTGTATGCGCTTTCTTATGATGATGATAATGATGTCCTGTAGGAATATGCGGCTTAGGATGGTGGTGATGATGATGGTGATGCTCTTTCTTTGGCTTGTGATGGTGATGATGTATCGTTATCACCTTCGTATGGCGGTCGTGGTGAATGAACTCTGGCATATACAGCTTGACGTGGTCACTGAAAGAAATAATTGGAGTTTGTAGAAAAGCTACAGTTAAAAAGAATTAATAACCTTTAAGAAATATATCGCATATATTACTTGAGATGCTCAGCGTTTAGGATCATTTAGGAATTCTTGGGTTTTAATGTTCATAGAAAACACATAAATAGGTATGAGTCTTTTGATTTCTTTTAGGTATTTTTATTATCAACAACGGTTTAAATCATAAATGTAAATTCTAAATTCGCATAAGCATGAAAATGTGTAAATTTGTTTGTAACATAAGGTAGTTCTAGTGTGTATAGTGCGCAAGCATTTCCTTATAGCTGAACATCGCATTGAGATTCCTCCCATTCCTTCCAATGGTCAAAATTATTTTAAAAAAATATGTAGCCCTCCAGGTTTGTTTTCAATTTCTTATATTATATTTAAAAAACATTGAAAGTTGGTGTTTTGATATTTATCTACTCGTTGGTAATATTTAGTAAAAAGCTGTTTAACATTTATGAACAGACAATTTTTAAACATTATGTATAGATTATAACTTGGGCGTCTGACAATGGTTCAACAAATTTTTTGACAAATGTATAAATTATGATAGCAACATGTCTATTCTTTGGCAAAAAAGTAACAACTTAGAAACTATTTAGGTACGATGTAAGAACTCTTACTGATGTTTTTCTCCATGACCTCCTGTCTCACCATCCTTTAGACACAACACCACCAATAGTAGCAAATATTTCCCCAAATCCATGTTTTTCTGGTAACGCCGTCGACACAACAATGTTCACAAAGCTCTACCGATACAGCAGATTTGTTAGCACAGTGTAGAACTTTTGCTCACATTTTGTTATCACAGACTATACTTTCAATAGATTCCGATCGTCGTTTATTATTGTAGAGCAGCACAGTTCCTAGCACCGCACAGACGCCCCGCCGCAACGGATTGAATAGCGAAACATCGTGAGATGACCATTTATCCAATTTCACTTAAATAAACCCGTAATATCAACAAAAAGACAACAAACGACATTGTCGGCGGAGCGGGCGCGATGGTGCCGCCAAAACGATTGTAACTCTAATTTCCATTGAAGCAGAGTTCGGTTCTTGAACGAGGAAGTGCCTGGTAGATATTTTTTGTTGTTTGTGTGTAACAAGTATTTCACTACCGTTCCAAAACAACGCATTCGATCGAGCTGCGGTGGGCAGGGCGAATGGCGTAACAATACAGATTGCATGCATTCGTTCGACGCGCGCAATGGGGATCGTATCGTACCGACTTCTGAACAAAAGCTCCTATAAATTAGAAATTCCTTTTCACATGTCAACTGAGCTTTAAAAAATTCCCATCTCTATATCAGGCTTTGTATCCCATCGTGTGTGTTTATCCACAATGTTTTTATTTCCGAGCCTGGCCGATACTTGATGACAAATGAGGATCTTTTAATACCACTTATTGTCCGAGAGGGGCAGAGGAACATAAATAAATACAAATACTCGCATCAATAAGGCAGAGTGGTGTCTAATAAATAAAGCTAGTAGTCGTAGGCGTTGGATGGTGAGTAACACGAAAAATATTTCCCAGTGTAAAGTCGGCCTATTAAAAATTAATTATCCGCTCCATTACAATTTATTGGTTTCCCGGGGAAAGGTTTTTGTAAGAACCTAATATCTATTTTATGTTTATTTGGGCGGATTCATGTAAATTACACACCATTCTAAATAGTGAGATTGTTTTAATAAACAGTCTACACAAGAACTTTTTAATATTATGTATTTGTCATTTTCATCAATAAAAAGGTTTTTTTTTTTTAATTTTAAACAAATCTTTAGTTTAGTTAGATAACGCTAACCTTTTTTGTTACTCAAGCTTTTGAGTACTGCTGTAAAGGACATGGGCAATCTTTATCTCTTACCATCATGATAGCGTTTCTTCCATTACTTATATATTGTAAAAACATTAATTGTAAAAAGAAATGATTATCAAGAAAAACCACTGGAATATTTAAAATTATTTTATTACAAAGTCCATAAACACTAAGTCACAAAATGAGTGTTACGGTGTAAGTACATTTTTTTTTAACTTCTATTCCTATTTTTTTTTTAAGTACATTACGCAAACGGTTTTAAATATTGTACTTGTTAAAATTGCGCACGATATATTATAACAGCTATATCGTTAAAATCACAATGTTTGTTTAGTAAAACAAAGAACAAAAGCTTGCGTTGGATATTAAATTGCAAAGAGTAATTTAAGTAAAAACAAAAATAAATAACACTACTAACTAAATAATCGAAATAAACTAAAAACTAATTTGCTTTATCCTCAGTTACATCTTCGCTTACCAATAGGTGAATTGGTGGTCAAACACGGACTAATCTAATAAAAAAATAAACAATAAAGAGTTTCTCCCGTTAAGTACATACAAGACCAGTTAAACACATCTGAGAGTATTTCAATAAATTAAAGCTTTTAGAATGCATTACTGAAATGTAATATTCAAAGGTCAACTAGTCATAAAATGCAATAATTATATACGAAAAAAAACAGTACATAGAATCTTTGGTACTTAGAATCAGAGGATTGTTAACTTAACTAAATAACTTAAATGTTTGTACAAAAAAATATTAAGGAATATTCCTCTTTCAAGGTCGAAGTAACCTTAGCAATTTTTATGAATAACTGAGTAGAACAATCTCATGATTGATACAACTCTTGAGACTTTTTTTTTCATTAAACTAATAAAATAACACCATTGACTCACCAAAAAACTATAAAGGTTTAACGTTTAACTTTAATTTGACCAAGCAAGGATTTTAAACCTTCTCAAGAAATCTTAACAATAAGATGTTGTTTAGTACTTCATGGCGATATACATTTGTGTTTTCTTAGGTGCCACCTGCAACAGAAAATATTGCAATTAAATAGATTCGTGATTTTCTTATAAATAAACCTGTTGAAAAATGTTCCAAGTCACGTTGTGGGTCACGATCAATTGCTATTCACCAAAATATGAATGGAAGAATTTGTTTGCTCGACTGCTTGGTCTGAAAAGTGATGTAATTGAAAACTTGTGTGTATTTTGTAAACAAACTTGTGGAAGAAAAAAAATCCCGTTCTAGATACAAAATTTAACTACACAAAGACATCTTTGTAAATTTTTTACCACATATAATTTGCAATTAGGAAGGAAAATAATTCCCAAATATTGAAAGATATTAATAATTTTGTATTAAAAGACATAAAATAAAAAAGGTTACGAAAGATGTCAAGTCATACATAAAACTTTGTAGTTGTTTTCAAGTAGGTGGCTTGTTAAATGTCTGATTGAATATTGTCCAAGATACAAGAAATTGAACATCGAAAAACAACTTCGTTTCTTGATTATGGATTACACTCTCACGACACAGGTGACCACCTAGTGTGTGTTTCAGAGTCCAAAATAATCAAATATTGTAATAGTACTACAAATTGACACTTAAAGCCTGGCCTGAAAAAATGGTTCAAGATATGAAATAAAATAGAGAATAGAGTCTTCTCACCTAAGCCCGTCTGTAAAGGGGGATGACATGTCGGCTGGACAGGCCTGAGATCATAGGCACGTCGGGTAGGTCTATGGGCAGTTCCATGGGCACGTCGGGCAGGAACTCCGGGATACCTAAACCGGGCACTGGCTGACTGTGGGCACCGCTCAGTGGTTCGTCATGAATATGCATGTGATGGAAATGCTCGTGTTCATCAGTCGGAGAGCCCACGTGGTCGGCGTGATGGTGGTGTATCGTCTTGTAAACCGTGTGCGTATGTTTGATCTTTTTCACCTTGTACGGCACGTGGATCACGACTTTTTTCGTTCGCCTGAAAATAATTTCCTCAATTGATATCTACCACAATAATAGACGTCGAACGTGTGATGTATTTATAACAACAGATAGATAGATAATTTTGTGACATAAATGTAATTGTTTAATCATGGTTACATAATTGTTTTGTGTCAATAATAAATAATTTGAATTTGATTTGAATAGAATCTCTTTAAAGTGAAACAGAAAAATGTATAGAAAACAAAAGAATCCTATGAGTTGAGTTGTTATTTTTCCGCGTAAAAAAACTCAAGCATTGCTCGTTACCTAGTTATTATTACACAAGTTACAATTTATAATATTTTCTAGTCTAAACGGATACAACACAGAGAAAGAAAGAAATTCACAAAAGAGTATATTGGGTAAAAAATATGTTTGATATTTTTGCCCGGAAAAAACTGAATAAATGAAACGGAATAGAACTGCTTCGTTTGCAAGACACATTGTTTGTTACTCAAAGTTCTATGTATCACTACAATAGTCATGGGCATGCATCATCTCTTACCATCAGAGGAGCGACTCGTTCGTCTCATTACTGTAAAAGTATTTTTATGAACCACAAAATGGAATAGCCGAAGTCATTGAGTAAAAAGTATTTTTTATGCTATACTGGAGCCGAGCTTATGGTGTTGATAACAATGACAGACAAACAAACAAACAAATAAGATAAAGTTAAGACAATTAAGTCATATATTTTTTGGTTTGTATCTAATACACGTTTTAATAATACATGTTTTTTGTCGTGTGTTTTTGTTTTGTATTGTGCGTTTTAGCTTACCCTTCAGCATAGGCAACAAGCACCGCCAGGAAGACAGCCATGCAAAACATTGTCTGCAAAACCAATAAACTTTTGAAAACTGTACAGTACAAAGTGCTAATTCTCGTCGGATATCCTCTGAATGGTTAAGCACCACAATAACAGATATTCTGTTGCCTAATTGTAGTGTAAAAGCGTTACTTTGTGTGTTTCAATTTCAGAACTTTGAAAAGGAATGTGTTAATGAGAATCGGTATTTTATAATTATACTTATTAAAATGTCCAATGCAGTAACGATAATTTTTTTGAGTTTTGTTAGTCAAAGTTTTTGGCATCTCTTGTCACCAGGAGAGTTATATAGGAAGATAATTTAATAAGACCTACGTCTATTCTTGTGATTATTTCATTTAATTTGAGTGTATTATTCAAAGCTACAAATATAGCAGAGATGAATCAGAGGCAGTGATGGCTAAGTGACAGTATTAAATTTAGGTAGCAGTTTATTTTGAACGCTTGAATTGACGTTAAAATTTACTAAAACACATATTAATAAATAAATATTTATTACATTTCTATTTATATCATATTTGCAACATGTTTAATAAGTTTACTGAAAGATTTATATGACTTATGTGGCCTTGATGTGAAAATAAAATAAATAAATATCCAACCATTAAGGCCAACCAATTAATTATTTAAATATTCAAATAATACATTTATTTTAGAATAAATAGTGAACCATAACGCTCATAATAAGGTAAACCCGAAGTAACTATTAACTTTGAATAATAGTACTAGATACTCATGCGACGTAAATAAAGTATGACATGCGAGTGTTAAGACATATTAAATAAAAATAAACTGCAATAAAAACAAGAAAAATTCCCATAAAAGACCCAATAATTCAAAAGTTTAGTTGTATACTAATTATATACACATGTTAACAGACAAAAGAACTAATCATAGACTTAATTGATCACTCTCAATAATTATTTGTTAAGCAAAAACTCACCACAGCTCGACAATCCATGTTGGTATTACAATGTGATGGAAAGCACAGTTATTATAAAAAAAAAAGCGAAAAAGCGCCGAGAGTGGCGTGCGACTAAGATACAACGCTATACGGAAAATCGCTTTTCCCACGCTTGCGTAAATATGATGCGCTCGATCGTGTGTGTACACAAACAATGAAAGCAAATGCAATCGTCAATACCTTTATATGCACTATTCTATGCAACTCCAGAGCCACGTGCTCCATCATAGCCCGCAGCGTCGCCTAACATCGGGCTAGACGGCGGACAAACGCAAGGCCATTTCCATATAAGAAATTTCGTATTCCCAGTAAATCATCATCCGCAAAGCCATGGAATGGAAGAATCTGCCATCTTACTTGTTTGCTAAGATTAATATAGAATTTTAAGGTCAAAGTAAATAAGTCTGCGTGTTTTATCTTTGATCAAGCCATTGCCATCTGGTGGACGAACGCGGACGTGAACGTGAAAAAATATATTTCAATAGTACAACGACATGGTCGACGTCATTATTAGTATCGGTACTTTGGAAACAGTGCCGCTATTGCAGCGTGACCATAATTCATTTCCCAAACATTCAGAATTTCCAAATTATCACCATAAACCGTGTCTGAAACAGATAGCTTAATAAACCTATTACACGCTCCGTAACTTAGTTTCAAAGCCTACGACATCATGGCGAAAGATAACCATAAAATTGATTGACATTTGCTATTGAAATAATAATATTACTTACCAAGCTGATTGGGTGCAAAACTACGACGTGACGCACATTTCCAATGAAGAATTCAATCGCTAAATAGTATAAAGTCAAGTCGCATTTCGCATATTTGATTGTTACCTTAGTTTTTTTACAAAATACATATATACATGCTTAAAGACTGTTTTTATCTGGTTTTGGCACTAAAAAAATATCAGCGGGACTTCATCACGCACAAATTAGTTTGTGCGCAATCCAAAATGTTTTCAGGAAAGTTTAAATGTTTCAAGCGAGGCTGGGGGACGTAGCAATGAAGTTATATTTAGTTTATTGCAACCTTGAACTCGTTATAAAAAGCTTAAAATTTTCACAATACTTACTAGGACAGACGTTGACTTTTCACTGAAAGTATCATTATCAAGAGTGAATATCAGTATCTTCTAGGCAAGCGTGCGTCATCTTAGACCACATTATCATTTAACATCAGGTGAAATGGCGGTCAAACGTAAGCCTAGTTTTTTAGATTTAACAAATCATGGTTAAAATGGTCATGCTTCTGCTTGAACAATGTATTTTTTTCCCTAGTTAGTGGAGTGAAAATGTTGCGAGTAGCAAATCGTGTTGCTAAATTGTTACATTTCAATGTCTCATGGGTATAGACTACCAAGATATTTAGGTCAGTTCATTTTCTTTTAATTGATACAAACAACATGTTATTATCGTATTATTAACATGATTTTTGTAACAGAACTGAACAATAAAACATACCTGAGACCGATTTTTGATGTGAAAAGACGAGCGATTCGCTCTCCGGATCATAAGAAAACTTTGAGTAGAAAAACAAAGTCTAGGGCTTAGCTACGTCGCCGCTCATTGCTTTGAGACTTTTGATGGTTACTATTAACATTCCCATAATTTCGCTGCGCAAGCGAATTGCAAAATATTATGAGATATGACGATAAAGATAATTTCCCCTACATAACAAAATGCATATAATTTCTAATAATTTCTAGAGATCCACGCAAACTTCATAACATTTCCTATTTTTTATCACAAGTTAATTTGCTCACCGAATCAAAGCGTAACCAATAATTATTGGTTACGCTTATTATAATAGTTAACGCCAATGCAAGCGTTACAATACATTAATTTAAAATTAGCAAAAGTAAACAACGATGTAATATTTATCGAATACGTACTTATTGACCACCACCAGATTATTGCTCGAATTTTGAGTTTATTTGTAATTAAGATGATCACTCTCGTAAATCCATTGTTGGTACTTTTTTCCCCAAAGCTGGTAAGCCGAAACCAGCCATAGACTAGAAATAAAAAAGAAAGCACATCGTAACGTTTTAACTAAAATATAATTAGTAACGCCAAAAATACTACTTGCCCCTATCGCATAAAAACATTACCTAAATCAAGAAACTATTAGAGTATTTTAACATAACTAAGTACAAGCATACTCTTCGATGATGATTCTTTCCTGGATTTTTTATAATAAAGAATCAAAAATCCAGGAAATTAAATTAAAATATTTCTTCTGTCTGAGAATGCTGTATTATAAGTCTTAGTATTTACAAAAAATATACATAAATAATAATTATTATTCTATCAGCTATCTCGTTCCCATAGTACAAGTTTAACTTAAATTGTGACTAGATGGCGCTATGTAATAAATGTCTTACGATTTAAAGGATGGCAATTACGCATGTGTGATTTGTTTTTTGTGTATAATAAAGTTATATTCTATTCTATTCTATGTGATCAGCAGATGTTGCTACAAATTGATCGTAAAATCTAGCAAAATACAGACCTGAGCTTGTGCGTCCTGAAAATGCTTCCAGAGTCCGTATCGCAACTCCCAATCTTCAAAAAACAGTGTAGGCTTATTCCAAGTAACGTGATGCCTTCCAATGTTATAAACATGCATTAAGGGAGGGTTTAACTGAGGAGCTTCTTTCGCTCGACGGGATATGATCTGATTCACGTATTGATATAGCACGGGGGCTTTATGAACCCAGCAGATTAGAGACATTATAGATATAACTAACGCATGCATCCAATATCGACAAGAAGCTAACAGATTTTCTGCATTTAAAGCGTAGTCCTGGATCGACATTGCCATGCAGGCCGTCGCTGCAGCCGTCAGGCCACAAGGCACTTCCAGCACCAGGCAGCATATCACGGCAAATAGAGATTTTAAATTAGTAGTGTTGTTGCAATGTTGCTTTACAGCTTGGATCAGGCACTCGTGGAGTTTTGCTCGGTGATGCCGGATGAAATTCTTATCGTTTTTGACGCAGACACCTACTCTTAATCGTACCTGGCAGAATACAAAATGTCTCAATTATTAAACAAGTTTGCAATTCTCTACGAATATTTACTTGTAACAATAATGTGCTGATATCTAAACCTAGAAACATTTCGAAAGGAAAAACTCATAAACAATAATGATCTAGACTTTTAAGCACGACAAAACCGTACTTGTAATGCTAACTGAACCATGAGAATTATATATATTATGGCTTAGCAAATAATTCGACCATACATAATTTCATGGTTTTAAAATCACCTTTACCAAAATCATACATTATTTGCTGGAAATCCAAAGCAGAGTTAAACATTAAGACAGAGGTTTGTCTGGCTCGCAAGTTACTAAGCCTACAACGCGATGGACCTGGCACACAAACGGTGATACCATTGAATGTTAAAAAGTCGTGTTCGCTCTTTTCATTCTTCTGATTTACTTCTATTTGTTGCGTGGCACTTCTAGCTTTATTATTAATTTACAAAATTGGATTAGGTAAAAATTAAAATAGGATATTCACCTGAGAAAATTCATAGTAAATAGTCGGTGCCATCAGAAAGGGTGCGTTGTGTCGTCGGTCCAAGAATCTTTCCAAAAGACGGCAGCCAACTAAACTGTACAAGGCATGGGGTGAACCGACTAAATTCGTGAGGACATGCACGAAAACACTTTCATTAAAACTCTCCGCATACCCTTCCACCTTATACAGCTTTGCCGCGTGATCAATTAAAGCGGAAAACTCTAAAATGTCGTCATCAGTCATTGATGAAGTAATAGAAAGCCAGTTCAACATCGTCGAAATGATGAGAAAACGATGGCTGTTTTCTGCTCTCTCAAAAATTCTTCTCAAACACACCTCGAAACCTTTTCTCAAATGCCCGTACTCGAGTATTTTTGTATCACTTTTACTGATGCTGTATGCAAAGAAATCTAGTAACCGTGTTACAAAGGGAAGCAGTTTTTGCTTGTCGATCACCCAGTTAGTGCTCTTAAGCAAGCCGTACAGTATCCGCATGCGATGCCGAGCTGATTTCACGTCGTGGAAGAGAACACAATGTATGTCTGTCAGCATGATGTTAAACAGAGTTGTTTTACCTCTATTGAAATAGAGGACTATTTCCAAGATTTGCCCGATAAAACTTTCAAACGGCCATAAGTCGACGTCAGAGAAAAACTTCAAGGTTATTTTAATGGTGATTTCGCTTTGCTCGGGATGTAGATGGTCCATTGTTTTTTGGAAAACTGCCTCCGTTTTGTTGAAGTATCTTTTCCCGCACCAGTGCCAGTAGCGCGAGGTAAGTCTGTTTAGCTTTAGTCGCATACCGAAGTAGTATACTAGGGTTAGTGAGCAAAGCAACAACTCTTCGAAGTCCGCGTCTTGTAGATTCCTTCTATCCGTATGTTTTAAGATATAGGGTAGACCGAGGCGAATCGGATCAGTGGGCGAATCGGATCAAAATAAGAAATTCATTAATATTTTGAAAAAAGCGTTGACACAGAACTCAAGCAGTTGGCGTCTCATGACACTCACCCACCCTACACCTCCCGCCATTGGTAGTGTTTCGATTCGACAAGTACATCAGTGACAGCACTGCTTGCTAGCGAGTCGAATTTTTGTGTGCGTTACAATTTTGGCGCTCATCTAAGTTACGCACTTACCATTTCTTTGTGTCATTTTAAGGATTTGTGGTAAAACTTTGAATTATATATCTTATATTGATTGGTAAGGGGCCTATTTTAGAAAACATTTTAGTTTTTAACCACAATATATATAGGTAATGAGTAAAATATTTATTTCGTAAGTCTTTAATATGGGGTGATTCGGATTGCGTCATCGGGGGCGAATTGGATCACTTTTTTAAAATGTTTTATTTTATAAATGAGGTCATCTATGCATTTTTATTTCGTTGTCGATGGTTCGTACATACAAAAGAAAGACAAATGCGGAAGAATGGCCCCAAGAAAAAAATATAGTAGCTGCAAAATAGTGGCCAAAGAGATTATTACCATACACGAATTTACAAAAAAAGAGTCTCTTTTTTAAGTGGTGTCATTAAGATACGTGGTGGAGAGCCAACCTTCGATGAAATTGCTGAAGAGATTTTAGTAGACCGTTTACTGCACTTAGCGAGTCATGACTTCGAAATCACACCCAAGGCGGTTCGTAAATGTGCATTTGAATTTGAAAAATATCAAAAAATTAAACACAATTTTAACAGAAAAATAGCAATCGCTGGTCAGGACTGGTTTAATTGCTTTATGAAAAGAAATAAGGAGTTATCTATTCGGAAACCAGAAGGTTTGTCAAGAGTAAGGATTGACATTCATCATTGCATGCGAATAATGATGCATCGTAAAATGTGCTGATCTGGGAGGGGAAAAGGCCCGTATATATGTATTATTTATGAGCTACTAATTAATATTGTTCTCATCATTCATTATTTAAATATTATTAATGATTCCAAAGCTTATAATGTTAAGAAAATTTTAATTTAGTTATATGTTATGTATGATCCCATTCGCCTCCAAAATTGGGGCGATTCGGATATTTCTGTCTTTGAAGTTTTTTATGAATATGTTGGTGAACATATGAACAATTTAAGCTTGGATATGTTTAATGCGTAGCTAGATTATTACTGATTACCATTGTGACAATAAAAGTTACATATATTAAACTTTAGTATGATTTTCATATTCTCAAAGAAAAAATGATCCGATTCGCCTCGGTCTACCCTAGCTTATTTTCTTTATGGCAGCTATTTTACTTTGATGGTATGCTGAATTCAAATCCATAGGCATGTATGCGTGGTGCAGTTGGTTTATTTTCTGTTGGAGATCAAGACCTGTAAGTTTTGTATGAACATTTGATCTAAACCCAAGCATTGTTTTCTGCACTGTATGCTTAACGATTTTGGTACTAGACCACTATCTACGTATGCGCGTAAAATAAAATAATTATCACAGATCTACGTAGATATAGATATTTATGCCCTAAAAACTTAGTTTATCGTACAGTGCTTTGTGCAAAGCCTTTGAGTTTTCAACATTAATGACACTAGATTGCAATACCTAAAATCAAGTCACTTTGATTATGGTCTATGTTTTTACCATAGATTTATTTTAATGGCTATGACAAACTTTTTAAAAATACACAAGGCATGGGTTGGAAAACCAAAACCCACTTGTATTCTTACTCCATGCCACTTTTGTTTATCGTTACGTTATACATAGGTATATCTATAAATGTGCTATGTAGGCTTTTTATTTGATACTAGCTGCGCCTCGCGGCACTACCCACTACGTTTTGTCGGGATAAAAGTAGCTAATCACCTAGCAGTTTGAAGTTGGTACACTTTACGACCTATTCTCATACCTACCAAATATACATAAAAAATCTTAAATATACGTACATAAACGTCATAACGATTACTAGTTTAGGAAATAAAGAACAAACATACATTCATTAGATTATTAAAGTCATTCCCTACTATTTGCGTAATCGTGTAAAATTAAATCAATATTTAACAAGTACTTAAAAAAAAACCAAGTCCGTTAAAAAGTCTAAACTATACCATTCGGTACCACATCTGATCCGCCTCTATTACTTCCCATACCACACAATTTCCTAATACCCTATTACAAAACCAAACAAAAAACAAACATAGCCACCCACCCAATTATGTTAGAAAAAAAACCACTTGAAGTATTTTATAATATCTGCCCTCAGGGGCCTTAAGAATGGGGACACACCAACGAAATGAGTTTACAATGTTCACCATCAGAGCGTGAAAATTGAGTTCTCATTTGGAATGAATGAATAGTGCCGTTCGAATAATATCGAGAACACAATGAAAGTGTTTTACGTAATGTTACTTTACTTCCCGACTACTTCCGAGGTGCTCGTGCAAAAAGACGAGCACACCATCGCTCCGCGGCCCTGCGGCCCACGGCACGACGCGCGGCTCGGTCGCACTTGGTAACTATAGATACACTCTCATTTGGGTTCCGTACCTAAGGATTTTGGACGTTTGAGACCATCTGGCTTCCAATCTGGAGGCCGTGGGTTCAAATCCTACGGCACGCACCTCTTATTTCACCGTTGGGAAGCTACACTAGTACTATGTGCTGGTTGGTAGATTTCACACATCATTCAGAACTTTAAAAAAAAACTTGTAGGTTTCCTGACGATGTTTTCCTTCACCCTGCAAAGTCATCGGCAATATACGCACGAGACTTATTAAAGACTAGCGGACGCCTCGCGGTTTCGCCCGCGTAGTTCCCGTTCCCGTGGGAATACAGGGATACAAAGTAGCTTTTAGTCACTAGGGGATTGCGTAGCTTCCCAACGGTGAAAAAATGTTTGATATCGATCTAGTAGCTTCGGAGCTCATTCATTAAAAACAAACAATCAGATCTTTCCTCTTTATAATAATATAGATAGATTGATGTTAGGAAAATGAAAACAGAAAAAGTAGACTCACTAACTATTTTAAGTTCTACTTACAAAAAACTCGTATTTACTCTTATGTGTAAAATAGTATGTACCGTCGTGTCATGATGAAAACAAAAAAGTAATAAATGACGATAGTTACTACTAAAGCAGATGAATACATTGAATGAAATGTAAAGATTTTTTTAAACATGACACAAATATTATATACGCAACGCTCAGTGTATGAACCCGACTCGCTCTTGGTCGATTTACTTGCCGCTCATTTTTCTATTATGAAATCAAAAAACGCACATTACGTATTATTAGAAAACATGAATAAAACACGCATCGTTAGTACATTATTTATTAGAATGAATACACACACGCTTACACTATCAGTCTTCGATATCATCGCAATAAAACTATCAGAATGTTATTATAAATAATGAAAAATGGATTATTAGAAAGAATATTCATTGGTGGGATAAATAAATGTGTGATTACTTTTATTGTTTGTTGGAAGTTTTCCCGTTGTCAGCGACTGTTATTTGTTGAGGGACAGGGTAGGACTGCGGGTAGGTTTGGGCGACGTAAGGGCCAGGGCCGAGTTGTTCTTGCAGCTTGTCGGCCTCTTCGGGGGCGACAGGGCACATGCAAGGAACCAATTGGACGTGCTGTAGAGAGACTGGAGTGAGGGATGCACCAGCAGGCACGCTGATCGGTATCGGAGCCATGCTTTGCTGAAGTATATCAGGTTGTGCGTATTGGTTACTCTGTATCTGGTACATCTTGCGAGTGTCGAATGGAGGATACGCGTATTGGTACCGGTACGGTGATACGCTCGACATCGGCTGCACCCATTTCTGCGCCGACGCCTGTCTGCAGGAACAAAACGTCACTTATACCATTGCTTAACTTTGATTAAACGACATCTCTCTTTATACTTAGATAGAGAAAGTAATAACGCGTTTACTGGAAAAAGCTGGATAGAAAATACTATTGTTTTGTTCTATGTGGTGTTTACACTTTAATACACCAGAGCCCACCTCTTTATTCATATAAGAATTAGTAGCATCAATTCACCAATGTTCACAAGAAAATTACACGTGCACTGAAATATCGATAGTAAAGTCTCTCAACATTTCATTAAAAGCAGTGAAGGGGGAAAAATGTATTTCTCTAGTTTACGCACCAAGCGTTCGTTGCTACTTATGAAATTGGTCTATATAGATGCTAAATAGGTAGGAAGCTTTCTATAGTAGGTATGTATTCGATGTCAGTAGCCATCGAGCTAACAGCAACATCGGGCCTGTAATAATCTAACTCACATCAACTTGTATGAAAAAACGTGTGTGTGAAAAGACTAGGTAGGTACTCTGTTCAAATAAACCCATCGCTGTCCCTTTCGACTCTACTATCATTAACGTTTCCGCTCCGTTACCCCCCGACTGGAAAATGTGGCCTAACAGCTAACACAAGGAAATAAATGTGTCTCTTGCTTCCGGCAACAGTTGATATAGAAAGCATTGTAAAAAACACATAAATATTGTTATCAAAGTAAAGGAAGCGTCACTTTTTGTCATAAATGTAACATAACAATATCACTTTAGTCTATTAACACTTCATTGGATATCAGGAGTAATGGAGCTCATTGTTAAGTAAGATAATTTTGGTTTAAAGGAAAGTAATCTCTTAAGTACTATCAATATCTTTCCTTCTGCCAAGAAATTTTAATTGTCTACGCACTGATCTATTTGAATTTTATTCGTTATCTATGGCAGATTATAATTACAGAAAAATATGCATTCGCAGCAAAATCGCAGTGGCAAAAATAACAAACAATATATGGGATAAATTTACAAAAGGAGAACTCAATGCAAGAGATATACCTTTTCCCAACACCAGTAACAGAATACCAAATTTTAACTGGATCAGACTCGTGAAGATGCATTCACACATCAACTAAAAAGAGCTAATAATCTTTAAACGGCTGATCAATTATTTTTCTACGTAGCATTTGGTTTCATCTTAAGTCCATCAACTTAATGCAAGCACGTAACCCAAACGGATCAGCATATCGGCATATCTACTAGGATGGGCAATACCGCGCTTACGGCTTGGCGTCACCCGAGGAACGCTTGTTTTGTAACTGGCGGCGTGGGTCAAAGCTAGCAGGCCATGCAAAGCGCAATCGGATCGCCGCCAAAACGTAACCGCGGTGATAGTAAGGCGTAATTCGTGTGCTGCATAACTTTCATTATGACAGAAACAAATTAACTATTACTTTATCACCGACTATTTTGTTAAGTATCTACCTATGTACTTTGTCTCAGAAATTGTACTCTAGTCCTAAACGTAGCAATTAATCTTTGTATTTATTTACTGTCCAAAAGTTTAAACAATCTTTTTACATTATACTGTATCCGACTGTATGTAAATAAAAATAAAATAAATCAATATTGAAGGACAATTATGTGTAGAACTACTATCACTATTATAGAAAGAGATCGTTTCAAAATCAAAATGTTAGACCAAAGATACCGAGCTTATTTACCTCTTCGAAAACTGATAAAACATCGTTCTTAGCTTGCTATTAGATAAAGGTAAAAACGTGCGTGCGACATAATCTAGTAAGAGAAAAACTTACGGCGTGTCCGATCCCCATTTGAGGAAAAACGCTTCTGACGATGCCACTAATGCTAAAACTAGGAAAACTCCCATCTGTAAAGAAAATATAAAAAATATGTTAGACTTTAACTATGTTAAAATACAAGTTCAAATTAGAGTACACAATAATTCTAATATAAAACACTGAGTGAATGTAATAAAAGTAGTAGAATCTAGGATTGATTTGTTAATAAAAACTGTACCTAGGATATTTACTATTAGTAATGTTAAAGAAAATAACTAAGTACTAAGTTTCATAGGGATTTCGCAATAAAAATTGTTCTTGCTTTATCTGAAATTACTCTGTTATTAGCATTATTACAATAGAGACTGAAAGCGTTGCGTTCGAGCTTAATGACTCGAAGAAGGATGACAGATTTTTAACATATCCAGCCTAGGTTAGAAGACCGAAACCACGTTCATGGATGCAACTATAATATTTTAAGGAAATCAACGGGAAAGTTGAAGATCTAGATGGTATGAAGTTTTCAAAATACAATGCGCCTGTGCGAAGCCAGGACGGATTGCTAGTTTAATATAGCTATCAAGCTATAAATTCCCTACTTCAAAAATTATATTTTGTTTAATATTTGTAAAAAAAATCACAAAAACATTATATAACATATTTGTCATGTAGTTTTTAATTTAATTATCATTATGAATTTCTTATTATTATTTTTTAAACACATTAAACAAAAATAACGACTATAAATGTTTTAAATTTACTACATAATATAGGGGCATACCTTATTTTGACATGTAATTATCAGTGTTTTAAAACTCATCTAATGACATGTAATTGAAATTTTGAAGTGACTTATAACATATTTTTTTTTTAATGGTTGACAGGCCAGGTGTTTGACCACAGCTCACCTGATGTTAAGTGAAGGTGTGGTCGAAGATGGTAAAGCACACCTAGCCTGGAATGGAACTGGCTCTCAAGTGAGGCTGCCGGAACACACCGTTAGATGCTTGGCGGCAGATTTTTAACTTGAGGGGGGTAGCTAGCCAGCCGAGTACTTGAAAGTACCCTACCACCATGCTATGGTTTCCTCACGATGTTTTCCTTCACCGGCAGCTCAAGCTCATTGTTGGGGTTTGAACCCACGCCCTTCGGCATGCGAACCTATCGCGCTAACCACTGAGCTATCATTGCTACAAAACATTGGTGTTATCAATATAATATTTTTGTATTTGAATTTGTATTTTGGAATGTCTCGCTTTTGAAGTAAATTTCGCGCTAAATGTGCTTCCTTAGTGAGAGGTGATTCACAATACAAAATTGAGGTTATTACAGCTAAGTTTTTTTTTTAACTGTTGACATGTTGGGTGTTGATCACACGATTATGTTAAGTGATGGTGTGGTCGAAGATCGTAAAGCACGCCTAGTCTGGAAATCCAATCCAATCCAATCCTATCATTTAAATCCAAAATTTAATGACATCACTCGATTGCTAAAGAGTTCAATAATTGATTACGTTGAGTGAGTACTGAAACATGGAAATCCAAAAAACTTAATGTTGAAAAATGTACACGTACCTATACACGGTCGTAACCACGACACAAACAAGCCCCAAGTATTTCTTTTACTGAACTAAGATAAGAGGATCGATATGAAGGTAAATGTCATTAAACGCCACAGTAATTTTATCAAAATATAGATCCCAACTGAAACAGTAAAATAACGCCAATCCAAACTATTTTATTACCAGAATCACTTCACTCTGCACTTACCTACTTGTTGTGTTTTATTTTTAAACCCAAATTATTAATTGAGTTCCTTTCATTCTAAAAACTAGAACACAATCTTTTATAATCTCGAATTGCGTTACGTAGTCAATGAAAAGAAATAAATACAAAAAGATAGATTGGTTACATCGACATCACATGTAATAATGTAATAGGACTACCTAAATAAACAAGAACAGATAATTTGCTTTTGCGAACATTTCTTAAAAGATGTAGTGATTTTACTTACCGACATCTAAAGTTTCAAGATTTATTACTTAGTGTGTAAAAGTGATAGATTCTACAACATCGGACACAAGACAAAAGAACGGTAAGTATTTTGAAGAAAAATCTATCATGCTATTTGGAATAAAAGGTTAGGTGGCCAAATTTGGTTCCTTTATATTATATTTTTTATTTTATGTACCTAATATAATGGGAACAAAGTCAACAGTTGTTCCCTCGTAATTGTATCACAACCCTTAATAAACAATTCGCTCTACGTTGAATCTAATAAATACCAATTATTGCTTTTCACACCTCTCATTGATAGAATGTTAATATTTACAAGACTGTAAAATAAAGTAGTAAGTAACATAGACTATTTTTTTTTATTCACGCAACAAAGTAATAAAGATTTTCTTGTGTTTCTTCCGATTTACTAGTAGATAACAACTATAGACGTAACTAAAATTATGAAGAAAACAAAAAAAACTCGCAACAATTACCCACGTTCAGTGAGCTCACTGATTCTCTAGATAGAAACATTATAAAGAGATTTGAGCGTTCGTTCTGCCCGTAACTAATTGGTAAATGGACCACGCGAGCTTCGAACTCATAAAGTTATAGTTATCTCCTTATTTTAATCCCACAAAGGTCATTGACGGTATTCTAAAGAAAAAAACTGATTCTTTATTTTTTTACCCTCAAAGTTAATTAACAGATGCCTTTCGTAAAAATTGCGGGATCGATTTCGATCAACATAAATTAAGTTAGATCCAAAAGTTTAATTGTGATTTATTTAGTGGCTTTTGCGAAAAAATAAATTGTTACAGAATTCTTTTAACACATACGCAGAATTCAAAATCGTGTAATCATATTTAATTTGTAAATTAATTTTCAAACTCATCCTATAGTCTTCGTGCCATTAGATTTATTTCGATAAAAAGTTTTAGTTCGAAAAGGACTATATTTAAAATAAACAAATAAACAATAATTATTATGACCATTAGTCTAATAACAAAATAATTATAAAAGTATATATTGTTAGGAGCCCGGCTATTGATATTTTACAACTCAACAATACTTATAGCCCAATCTGAATTAATAACTTTGCAGGCATATCAAAACTTAACCACATCTTAATCATTCAATTGACAGCCGTCATACTTGTAGCTATCGGATAATATAAGTTGATAGAGTGTTAACTGCGAGATGTCGGCATGACTTGCATTGTGACCATCACAACCGTTTATTCATTAATGTTTATTTATCAATGAATTGATGATGTTATAGAAAATATTTTATCACTGACTGCATTGACGCATAGGTATAATATTTTATTTCATATTATAGTTACAATACTTGATATTTTACTATTAATTCACTATAGAGTGCACAGCATGATTTTATTAAAACATTTATATATCGCCAAAAACTATAAATTAAATAAATTACTAAAAAAGCACAGGAAGAAATCGCAATCAGTCATATCAAAGTCAGGAAGCAGACTCACCGTTACGTTGCTATCCGGATACATAGCACTGTTGATAATACGAAACGGACTCAAAGGTTCACCCCCAGCGAGCCTTGGCCGAGAACTGTCCAAGAATGAAGGAGCTTTACATAAAAAAGGCACGATATTTCGGGAAGGAAGATGCGCGCACCCACTCCGATCACGGAATGGCCGATCCCTGGAGTCCAGTCGTTTTTTATAGACGGTTTCAGAAACATTCCGTCCTTAAAAGCGGGTCCCCGACCTCAACATGAGGTATAATAATCTTATTAACTTATCTACACTTCTATCTTTACTTAGAACGTACCGTTATATTAGCCCGATTTTAAATAGGAGTTTCATAGACACAGGCCACTTAAGATAATTTCACACTTTTTCCTCGGAGCGGCTTAAGTGTTTTGACATGGATTTTTTGGAGGGATGGTCTATCGGTTTGAACGATCGACTGATCCCGATACTCCAGAAAACAGTACACAAACTTAATACTTTTCCATTATCAAAGTATAAAATAAAATGTACTAAACGTATGTTATTTATCTGATTAATGTACGGGGGAGATCATAATTGTACTAATAAATAATTCTACGTAGTGTAACAATAAAGTTTGTAAATTTTCAGTTTTAGATACTTACAAACACCAAGGGGATCGAAAAGCTGTGTAAGCTGAATAAATAAAGCCTTGGTTCTTTCTTTAAATAAATAAATATCGATCTAATCGAAAAATAGATCAGTCATAGCTAGCATCGTATTAAGAAGAAATTCGAAACACATTCCCAAATTTTCCTTTCATAACACGATCATAAAACAAAGACTATACAAACACTGATTAATGCAAGAAGCGCATATGGCGCAACTCGACTAAGTGATGAAAAACGAAAGGTTACCAAAGTTATGAATAAGAAAATTGTATTCTTGACCATGCCTGCTATCACCACCATGCCTAAAATGACACGTTTAAATTATTTCTTCAGTGACGACTACCATAATCATCTTTATACGCCATAGTAACTCTGACATTAGAGTAGGCCACTCAGCCTGTAAAACCTTACCGTTTACTATTCATAAAGCTTCAATACTGGTAGGGTGGTGACCGCGCCTGCGGTCCGATGCGCCGTAATATCAGGGGAAGGATGCACCGACATTCGTGTCGAATCGAGACGTATTCATTACAACCTCCTTCCTCCATTGCTGCATCGTTGCGACTCGTCATGCTTCCCCATGCATAAAATTAAGAGAAACAATCAACATCATCTATTTGATGCCGTAGGCCGCGCGAACAAAGTAATGCGACTACTGAACATGGTTCGTCAGTTTGTATAAGTGACTTGAACTAATATCATATATTTTAGGCTTCTCGAAGTCCACCTATAACAACTGACATTTCCTTTCGGTTTCGTTACGAACATTTCTTTTCAATAGCAATTTATTAAATTTGTCCCCATATACGTAATATTTTCGTGAAAAGAGATACAAAGAAGAATTGTAGAGTTGGAGATATATTAATGACGTCTAAAAGGTATTTGTCAGCCCCGCTGGCTCATTGGTAGTATGTCTGCCTTGAGAGCTGTAGGGCGTGGGTTCGATTCCCACTCAGACCAAAAAACATTTTGTGAATAAACAAATGTTTGTTCTGTGTCTGGGTGTTCTGTATGTATTATAAGTATGTATTTACAAAAAAAAAGGTATTTATGTATTCTATCAGTTATCTGACTTCCATCACACAAGCTCTGCTTAGTTTGGGGCCAGATGGCGCTGTTATGTATAGTCCTACGATATTTATTAATTTTATTTATTTATCTTCTGAGTCTGCGTGCTACATCTTTCACTACACCTTCGCTTATCAATAGGAGAGTTAATGGTCAACGCTGACTTATCCACTATAATTTATGAGCCCTAAGTAGATTGTTCCTTAAACAAAAGCCATTAAATTTAAAAAGTTCTATCGCTCATTTCAAGGCTTTATCAAACCAAAACTTGGATTTAAAAAATAACTTTTACCTCCTTTTCCACAGCCTTCTTTATTCCACTGCAGGGCATAGGCGTAGAGTACATAATTAAAATTGTAATATAGAGTTTACTCTAAAGTCAACTTCTTTCATGGTTTCTTCAAGATCTGTAGCCGTTATCCAGAGCAAAAAATATCGTACTCATAAATCTAAAGTCTAAATTTATTTAGACCTTGAAATTCAATATGTATTATGCCAAAATAAATAATGGTTTATCTATTGACTTTCTAAGTTATATGCGAGTTGTTGATTACTTCAAACGGCAAAGAAACATATCCGTGAAACTTTAAAAAAATAAGCGATCATGGGGTCTGCCATCATAAGTTTTGGTTTGGTATGTTGGTAACGCGAACGTATAAGTTTTACACCTACCAAAAGTCCAAATAATCACCCAACAGTCAACGTGGAGTCTAAACAGCATTCCAAATTATAATGTTTGTGTGGAATGCTGAATTTTTGCAATTACATGGTCGGACCCATAGTTAACATTATTCAAAAATGGACAAGCTTTTTTTATTAGGTATGTCTTACAAGGGCCAGTGTCACAGTAATAGTTGTAGGACTGTAGGTACATAATGAACAATGGAATTTTCTATTAAACTCAAATAATTTTGTCATCAAGATGGTAGTCAGCACTGCAGTCTGATATCTCGTACATCGCACTAATTAGGTACCTAGCCCAGTGAGGGTTGGCGGATTCACTATCTTCGTTAAATATCCTTCTCCGTGCAGATTCCCTATCGTTGTATTCCAGGGCTTCACAGAGTTACCTCCCAGAAGAAGTAAAAGAAGGTAAATATTGATCATGGAGAGACAAGGTACAACTGCTCGTATTATGCCCTAGATTAAAGTTGAGAAGTTACGCCAAAATCGTAATGTAGGTACAATAAATTACTGTATTACACAATTATATCATCAATACAGAATTTATTTGAAATCAAATAGCCGTTTTAGAAATTAAATGAATCTAATATATCAATAAAGTTAATTATTCATGTTCATTTACTTAAAATGTATCTGACTGAATTATTCATGATCTGATGTAAGACTTTTTCATTTGTTTCAAGTTAACTGCCTGTAACAATATTACAATAAATAATATCTATTGATTATAGATCATATATTTAAGTACATATAAAAAACCAAAGAGAGTAGATAAAATAACAAAACAATGGAATGTATTCTAATAGTCATTTATTCAACCTGGTTTCATGTATGTAAATAATACATTAAGTAGGTAAGTACATATTTTTATAATTAAACATAGATACATTTTTATAATGTGTCACCTCAATCTATCAAACCTTATTCCCGCAATATATCCAATATTCTTAGCAGTAACAGGATTAAAAGGGGGCACAGGGGAAAGTATTACATCGACATGGGTTACGATTTAAAAATGTGTTTACATTAAAATCGGTACTTATCTATTCTTCGTCTACGTCGTCATTGAAATTGAACCGTCTCATGCCGTCGAACCTGAATCCGTAAGCAGCGGCATTCTTGACGTCAACTAGCGCCGGATTGCGGTGCTTGTAGAAACTGCCATGTCCGTGCGCAGGTCTCGACGACCCGTTCGGTATGCCGTGCGCTTCGCGCGGATAAAACGCCTCGAAAGTACCAATAGATGGCAGCACATCTTTCAAATCGCCATCTTCCGGGTCGTACGGCCGTGATAGAGATGGCGGCACCATCGCGAGCACCAACAACGCCACACACCACATCTGAAACCAGCACTATTTCGATAGGTACACTCGTTAAGACTATAGATTGAAGACAGCGCAAGAATTGGTTACGTACGGGTAAAAAGATCGGCGACGAATGTCTCCGAGGCCGGTTACGCAATCGAACGCGGTGGCACTCGGTCACCTTGAGCGTGAGCTCATGCTAAAATTACTAAGAAATCCGCAACTTTCCCTTTACGATACGTAGTACGTCGAACCGGTCACTCTTTTTGCCAGACCAGACGATACACACACGGCTTTGTTGCCGTTTACACACTGACTGCTACATGTATTCGTACGTATATAGATTCCAATACATGTTCAATGCGCAACGACTTAGCTCTAACGAGCAGCCTCTAAACAAACATTCTTGTGCAAGGTCTTTCATTCGGCGACATAACGCACAAGATGCAACAGAGACAATGCTTAATAAGTAGGTACCTACTTAGCAAGACATTTAATCTTGCTTTAAATTTGTTTTGAAATAGCTATTCCGCAAGGTCGTTACGTTTTGTTACAATTGGTTATATCAATTCACAAGATTCCACAAGTGTCAACAAAACGTACCTAGGTAACATTGATAATAAATAAGTATTGATAGGTATTGATCTTTTGAGAGCTTACATACGGCAAAGGCCACAAATTATCAGATTTTTCTGGTATTGGTAGGTACTCTACAAAATTCTTTTTTGTAGTTTATATGCTAGGTTTAATCACAGCTCACCTAATATTAAGTGACGATGTAGTTAATAATTGGCTCTCAGAACACACTGTCAGGTGCTCTGCGGTAGATTTCGAACTTGAGGGTTAAAGCTAGCCAGCCGAGTACTTGAAAGCACCATGCTATGGTTTCCTCATGATGTTTTTCTTCACCAGCAGCTATAGCTTACGGATGGGATTTAAACCGACGCGACGGTCCTTCGGCATCCGGTCTAGTCAAGCTAACCACTGAGCTATCATGGCTCTAAATTATATTCTCTCTCAATTTTCAATTCGATATTGTATTCTTTTCGCTTGGATGTCTTGATTGTTTAACAATTTTTAAGTTTATTTATCATTTATATTTCTTAAAAATATACTCTCTTTTTGATTTCTAGGTCACTTCACCTGTCACAGTTTTTGACTATTAGTTTTATAAATGCCTAGATGATTATTATTTAACACTAGTAACCTCACTTAGGCGTAACTCTGTAACTGTCCCGTGTGACCTATTACAATAATAAAGTGAAAGTAATGTACGCAATATACTATACCTACATTACTATTTATCGTCAAGGGTTTTAATTGACAATCATGACAATTAAGGTACATCTAACTAAAAATAATAAAAATCTAATTTTGATATTCATCTTTATTTGAAAATATTTTTTTCGTAAAATCTTACATTTTAGACAGAAAAGAGCCCCCTACGGCACAAGGATGTTTGTAACATTGATTATACTATTTTTTTATAAATACATGACGTGTAACTTTTGAGAGTAGTGAAGCCTTTCATACATAAACGCTCCTCTTATTCTACGCTAAAAAGAATTGACAACTTATTAACGAGAAAAGTTGTGTATAAAAGCGACTCAATAATTTTCTTATTAGAGCAGCTGAATATATACAAATAGACCGTTTATGTACAAGAGGGTTTATCGCTATTGATAGATAGAACATCATCATACAGTGCTAAACATATTTAGGTATCCAAATATAGTAACAAATAATCAGATGCTAAACTTCGTTTTAAAATTTTATCATACCCTATATTCATTTTGTTACTTATCACGGGGTTTTATTTCCAAATAAAATTAATATCATACTTATGACAGATGAGACACAAAATGTCCAGTGTAAACTTTCCACAATTTATTGTACGTGCTAATTGCGCAATTGTCAAAGCCGCAAAAAATTGCAAAAATCATTTTGTCGCATTTCTTTTTTGCCAAGCTCCAATTAACACTACAGAAATTGCTGCATAAATGCCAATTCCGTTACTTATTGGGCTAGTCTAAAATTTACTTAATTTGTTACTTCATGACTAGCCCAAGTACACATATACACATCCACAAATAATTTATACAAAAAAAAATGGAATAATCAATCGATATTAATTTTTGCAAAAGCATTTAAGTATAATAATAGTATAATTTAATAATTTGCACTGTTGCACTAAAACAGTGCTTCTAATTAAACAATTTCACAAAGCACACTAAATATTGCAAATTATTGCTTGCGCTAATTGATATCAGCGCTCATTGTGGAATTAGTTTGATCGGCATGCACCGATTCGAAAAATATTATAAATAGATAATGTATAATTATATATGCTTTACATCGCGGCATATTAACGTGATGTATGATTTACTACGGGCTGCATACATCGCTATAACACTAGTATTGGCGTCTGTGTGACGGATCTCTATCAATAGAAAAAGATATATGTTATTGTAAATAATCACTTGTACAGTGTTTACATATATATGCGTCTAGTACCTGCTAGTCATTTCAAAACGGTGCACGGATCGCCTTACAATTAAGATAACTACAAATATTTATTTCAGAACTACTATACATAAGCACTTATCATTTATATGGAATTCCGAAACGCTTTTAAAAATAATTCAAAAATATTGTAATTGGTAAAATGTGTTTTCCTTATTATACTTTAGGTTTAGAATATTTAGGCACAAGGTTGCTATGATAGATATAAAAGCGCCTTTACGTGAAGGCAACTATTGGTAATTATACAATCAAAATAACACAGAACATGTTCAGGTAAGTCATCGTATTCAACAACTATTATATAAGCAACTATATACACATATACCAATCTACATATACGTATATATGTTCAAATGTAATGTTTAATGTTCAATTTCTGTTTATATGTTATTATTGTTTATATATATATATATATATATATGTTAGGGAAATAATAATTTATCGATGCTCTAATAAGCGTAGCAACTATTTGTATTTGTGATGTAAAGTACAATGACGCTCATTTGGGTTAAGCTAAACGGGAATTACACTGTATGCTATACAAAAGAAAAGGGTCCAATATCATAAGACCATAAATTAAAGCAATCGAGAGCAGTCTACAATAGATTGATTAACGTAAGCTGTCACTCAATGTGCACGTACTATTTTATCAAAGACAGGCTCAGTATTTGAACACAGCTCACGTTAAGTAATGATGCGGTTGAAAATGGTACACCCACCAAGCTTAGAATAGGAACTGGCTCTCAAATGAGTCTGCCGGACAGGCTTTTACAGTTTTTTGGCGGCAGATTAAGCTCATTATTGGGACTGCGATTAATAAAAAATCTGTCCCATAATCGTACTGGTGCGAAAATATATTATTTAATTAATAAATATCGTAGGACTATACACACAGCGCCATCTGGTCCCAAACTAAGCAGAGATTGTGTGATGGCATCCTTTATTTTTGTAAATAAATACTTATAATACATACAAAACACCCAGACACAGAACAAACATTAGTTTATTCACAAAATGTTTGCCCTGAGTGGGAATCGAACCCACGCACTACAGCTCTCAAGTCAGATACCAATGAGTCAACAGGGCTGACAAACTACTTCGGAAGATTAACGCAAGCTTTTATTAATCAATCTTTGATAACTGCAAGATACCTATTACTGTGATTAAATATGCAATTTAATTAATTATAATAATACTTTACATTTTGTTCAAATTCATATCACTCTTATTAACAACGTATAATTATATAACGAAGGAACTCAACATGATTAAAGCGCCTGTTAAAAATCGGTCCCACTTAGATCACAGAAATAATAAATGTATCTCTCCCTTTCTCTGTCTCTAGTCACGCAGCCATTGTCTCTGACATGAAATTTAAGATGCACGTTGAATACAGTTTAACTTTGAAATTATCTATTTTTTAAGATTTGCGTTGACCAACAGTTTTTCCCAGTTATCACGATTCTACATAATAGCATTTGTAATTTGTGTTCTACCAGTATTTTATTAGTAAACGTTTAAGCATTTCATCCGTGTTGTAAAACTATACGAGACCATTTTAAATAAATAAATACACATTTTACACATTGCCATCTAGCCCCAAACTAAGCAAAGCTCGTACTATGGGGGCCAGATAACTAATAGAATACTTTTGTTTCGTAATTTGCAAATACATAACACATTTTTAAGATACAATAGCGCAATTTATTTTTACACCCAAATCTTTTCATTCTTACTGATTATTTATACAAAAACTTTTAAAAGAATTTAGGAAAAATATAGAGAGAATCCAAGTATCATAATAATATTTTTTTTTTAATAAAAAAAAAGACAAGATACATATAAGGAGATATAAGAGATTGCGTGCGAGAGGGCGAGAACCGTCAGACAACTTTTCAAAATAACATACGTTACAAAAATTTAATTATAGAAAGGGATAGGAAGAGAGAAACAGAGATAAAAGACGTGAAGGAAACATATCAAAAGTGCTAATAATTATAATTTGTTGAACTTCATTGCGTTGAAATCTGTCCAACGGAATGACGTTTATGGTTGATGCAATGCAAGCTGGAAGTAATTCATTGGCATTGAATTTTCCTGTGCATTCGTATCTTATGTACTAACCTAGTATATTTTATTATCCGTAAAAACGATAAGACTAACCGGCCTCAACGGAAGACCAGCGCGGCTGGAAACAGTCGGCATTATACTGAGTTGAGACCAGTTTGTGATACAAATATATTTCTTTACTAAGTTTTTTTTTAAGTTTCTTGTTTTTTATGTCATAAATAACTTGTTGTCTATTGCCTATTGTCTACATTCTATGTTGGTACAACCTACATGGAGTGAGTGGTTTTGTTCTAACTAAATTTTACACCTATTTAAAGTTTCCCTAAAAACTTCCATATTATTATCTCGAAATCATAACACTTTTATAAACAAATATATTTGAACGAAAAATATATACATATTTATAATAAAACAACACTTAATCAATGCACAAAATGTGATTTTAAATTTAATTCGTTTTATTTTTCATTTATATTTTTCTTCTGCAATTGGAAATGATATAAGTGTGTACCTTAATATATGCTTAATTTATTTTAGTTAAAATGAAAATTGTAGAAAATAAATTCTGACTAATTGTATTGATATTATACTAAAGGCGTGGACGTAGCTTGATGCGACCTGGCCAAATGCTTCAAAAAATAAGTTTGAACATTTCAAGTGACATAATGGTAAAGTATTTTCAATTTTTTTTTTATCATTATGAAACGTAAAATCAGCATGCGTTACATTTTAACGTTTACCATTTGTATTTTAAATAAACATATTCAAACAGCAAATCAAATACACAGATATAAAAAAAAAAATAGTTACAGTTAGTCATGCATTAATAATTTACAAACCATTTAAGCATAAACAATCAGTATCCCTATAGGAATTCTAGACTGTATTTTATAAAAAAAAACACTAATTAACATAACATTAAGAAAAAAAAGTACACACACGTATTTATAATTTAATTTCTTATTTTAATTCTTACTTTGTTATATTTTGCACTGTTATAATAGCAAACGATCAAACAAAATATAAGTTTCGCAGGAGATCTTTCCAAGTTCAGTAGTTTAATTACTTGGATTAAACATGAATAATTTATGGGGGACATTTAAAAGTTTTCGTTGTTAGTACAGTTTTTTCGATGGCAAATTTTATAATTTTTCTCTAATGATTTATGGAAAAATTAAATTACTTTAAACATTACAGATGATATTTATTTTATTTTACCATAAGAAGAGGTGTGAGAGGTGAAATAAGAATGTTGTTTTATTATAAGACTACAAAAGATTTCATTCCCCTCAAATACTAATAGACAAAACAATATCACGAAATCATGAAACAAAATAAATTAATTAACATAATTTATAGCTTTTTTTACAACACAAAAGCAATTTGTGATATTCAACTTTGTAACAGTTAAATTAATAAATGCAGTAAATTTTCCTTATACTTAATTCTAGCGCACATGAGACGCATTTGGAACCCGGCTAGCAAGGTATCGTAATCTGAGCCTTATAACCCTTGCCTAATAATTTAAAGATACGTAGTCGCAGAATCCATGCATCCATTCTTTTTTGCCTATACTTGAAATCTAAATAGTTTCTCATTTTGAAATAACCGGAGCTATTCTGTTCAAATTGTCTATGGTATATTGGTTTTTTTTTACACAATTTCAAGGTTGGTGGTACATTTTCCTGTAGGTATTGAGATACGCTACCCGTACATCTTACACTGAATCTGCTTCGAAAACTTATATTATTTAACAGTTATTTTTAGATTAAATTATTCATTCAATAAATTATCATTAATTATTTACAAAGTATTGACCTATTGCTTTATACGCGCACAATAGGTTGTGCGCGTATAAATGCGGCCCACATTTTAACGCTTACTATTTAGCCAAGTTACAAAAGCGCAGTGCGAGAAAGACCTAACATAAACATCCGAAGTGACGCATTACACAATAACGCATTGGAAATTCGGACATAACAATGTAAAGTACATAGAAGTAAAATCACATCACACGTAAAATAAATTAAAAATTATTGCTTACATATGAAGACAATCGATGTTGCGTGATACGGCTACGAGAATACTATACTAACACGTTTGTAAACGTCATCGAGTGACAAACACTTACCTCCCTATTCACAATCTTCGATAACTCTGTAGTAGCCGAGTAGGTACGTTCGGATCGCACCGCATGGGGTAGGTTCGCGCCCCAACGGAAAGACTACCGTTGAAAGAAAATATCGCGGGGAAACATGGCACTAGATGACTTCTGATACTTGGCCAAATTGCCAATTTTTTACTGAAGTTTAGGTGCGTTTACCATCGTCATTTACCACTAGTATAGTTGTTTTTAAACGGCAAGCCTATATATATATATATATGATTGACATTCTAGATATTTAACCACAGCTCACCTGATGTTAAGTGAAGGTGTGGTCGAAGATGGTAAAGCACACCTAGCCTGGTATGGAACTGGCTCTCAAGTGAGGCTGCCGGAACACACCGTTAGGTGCTTGGCGGCAGATTTTCAATTTGAGCGTGGTAGCTAGCCAGCCGAGTACTAGAAAGTACCCTACCACCATGCTATGGTTTCCTCACGATGTTTTCCTTCACGGGTCGCTCAAGCTCATTGTTGGGGTTTGAACCCACGCCCTTCGGCATGCGAACCTACCGCGCTAACCACTGGGCTATCATCGCTACAATTACATAATTATATAATATAATGGTATATACATAGAAAAACGATATTTTTATCAATTAGTGGCAAGTATCGAGCACGGACGCGAGATAAAGCATTTCACACTAAGTGTAAATCAGAAAGAGAAAGAGAGCTGTAAACATAGTAATAGCTTACAGTGATAGAATCATTTAGGGAATACTATCTATGATTATGTCAAGATTTTACCTATAAACCCAATAAACACGGTAACCCCTAATATAAGAATCATATCATAGCAAAATAATAATAGCCTGTTAAAGTGTTAATATGATAAATAAATAAATATTGGAGGACATTACACACAGCGCTATCAGACCCCAAACTAAGCAAAGCTTGTAAATGGAAGTCAGAGAACTGATAGAATACATAAATACTTTTTTTTTGTAAATACATACTTACAATACACACAGTACACCCAGACACAGAACAAACATTTTTTAGACCACAAAATGTTTGTCCTGGATGGGAATCGAACCCACGCCCTTCGGCTCTTGGAGCAGACATACTACCAATGAACCAACAGAGCTGTCTAAGAAAGTCTTATTTGTCCGTTTGAATCTCGTCGTTAGTGAGAAGTTGACGGTTAAAGTAGCTTATCGAGAAATTGTGAATAACGGGGTCAGTAATCTAAAGAACTTGTGTTTACACACTTCATCTTTACATCCTTCGTTTACAAGAAATTCATCGAATAGTTACCTAACTTACATAGCTTTCGAGGTGTGAGTCGCGCTTAATGCAAGCTAAATTAGAACTTACTAAGTATACAAGGTTTTGCCATGCTAATCTGACGTGTAAATTGAAAAAATTGTTAGAAACAGGGTTAAACCAATATATATAGACCTTGTTTTATGGCTTTGACGATTATTTAAAATTAAGAGATTATTATTGAATTACTTGTAAGTAATTATAAAATTTTTGTTTTTATTGACATTCAATTATATTGACATAATTATTTTATATGTGACATATTATTTCATTGACATTTTTATTGTTTTGACATATGTTATAATTTCGATATTTTTAAATATGAATGGAGAAATGACCTGTAACTTTGGTGTTATTCATAAAAGATTTGTATTTGTGTATATATTTTTTAATGGTTTTCAGGCTAGATGTTTGACCACAGCTCACCTGATGTTAAGTGAAGGTGTGGTCGAAGATGGTAAAGCACACCTAGCCTGGAATGGAACTGGCTCGCAAGTGAGGCCGCCGGAACACACCGTTAGATGCTTGGCGGCAGATTTTTAACTTGAGGGTGGTAGCTAGGCAGCCGAGTACTAGAAAGTACGCTACCACCATGCAAGATATAACTCGGAAACTCAACAAAGAAGCTCAGTTAGATTTTTCAAACAGTATAAGTTCCGTTTTAAACAGTAAAAGTTCAACATATTAGTCATTACCTGAGTCACTGAAAAGCCCATTTAAGTATTGAATGTCAAGCATTCCGGACTGTGTTTTAACTGGCATTGAAATATAAATGCTTGGATTTTCCGTTGACACGTTCAGGATGTGTATTTTTCATACTTGGCATCCCAGTCACAGTTTACCCAGTTTTCAGTGACGGATTGACTAAAGATAGCCAATGCCTAGACTAAGAAATTGTGTGCCAGAGACGATCAGAGGCATCTTTAGTATGCAAAATCTGTTAAAATCGGTCACCGAGACCTTGCCGAGATCTGCGAAACACAGTTTTAATTATTACTGACATTGAGAAGTTGATATATTGGCCGTCATACGAAAATATAAAACTGTGTCAAAGCATTCAATGGGATTTATTGAAGACATGTTTGTATTTCGCTGATAAGTTTTGATACATGATTAGCATAAACAATCCTAAAGTAATTTCTAAGTTAGCTCACGGTATCATATCGCATAAATTTAACGTTTTCTTTCTGTACATCAATATTCTTACCTCCCTTTGATTAAAATCGAACGTTTTGACTTCCAGACAACGTCGACTAAATATAAGTAACATTGTGACTTCAAACGCTGTAAAGATAGCTATCCAGTTTGGTTTTAGGTGAAGGTTGCGTAAACGGTGAGAACCATAGAATGGAGAAGCGCCCAAAAACTGACTGAATACTCTTCCACCGAGACTTGCGCACCCATCGCGCTTGTTCTTTCTTTAACTGTTCAATGCCCTGCAAACAAAACGTATTGATTCTCAAAATGAGGGCACACGAAGATTAACTGGCGCTACACCTTACAACTAACATGACCTAGCGTCTGATCTGAAAGGTAACATTTAAAAAGTATAGCTAGATTAGTAGATATTTGAATTTCTGCGGTCTACTATGGGCATGGCCAAGTTGTTATCAATCTAGATATTCTGCCCCCATGCAGTAGTGTGTAAACATTACTGTGTTCCGGTTTGAAGGGTACTGCAGCTAGCGAAATTACTGGGCTGTGGAGACTAACCATCGACAGTCTCAAAGTAATGAGCACCAAAGCAGTGATGCCCTGGACTTTGTTTTGTTACTCAAAGTTCTATGTATCGCTGCAATGGTCATAGGCAGGCGTTATCTCTTACCATCAGGAAAGCGTCTCGTTCGTCTCATTATTTTTCACATTAAAAAAAACCGTCCAGCAGGCTATAGTGTAAAGTCCTACACTGACCCGGCTTCCGACAGTAGTCGCAGTCTATTTGGTAAGGACCCACGGCGCTATATAGTGCCTATACCTCGACTCATAATTAAGGATAAAAAATATAAACAGATGTCAATAAATGATATTGTCAAAGTGATTAACACGGCTTTTATTCCGCGGTGAAGAAACTTTTTCTATAGAACAACTGATTTTATTCATGCAGATAGTTATATCCATAGTTAGTTATACATAACGGTAAGTAAATTGCTCACTTTCGGCTTAATAAACATTTGCTTATGACTAAGGGCATACTCACAGTCTCGTCATTCCAAATAGCATGTAATTGGGTGCCCAGCATTACAGCGGTGAAAATAGCGAAGAGTAGCGCCTCAGCGATGAGGAAGAGAAGGAGCACGACGGTCGCGGGTGGCGAATACGTGCTGCAATCGCGCCACTCGTGTCGAATACACGTCACGAACTGGTATATGGCCAGGCACACCGCGTGGATTGATATCGCCGCTATGTAGAACTGGAAATATCACATTGTATTGTATTCTTTATTAAATAATCTGCACACCATTCACGTGTTTTTTTTTTTAAATTACATATAGGCTTGCGTTTGACCGCCAATTAGCCTGATGTAAAGCGAAGATGCGGCCTACGGTGGAGCACACTCGCCTAGAAGAAACCGATTCACTAGCGACTTGAAGGCACCCAGATTATATCTATCAGGGAACACCCACTCGGGCGGCAAATTCCATTGTTTAGCGGTTCGTACAATGAAGGTTCTCTCGAAGGTACTCGAACCGTTGTGGAGTGTGAATCCAACAGAGTTGGAATAAACGTAATTTTGGCCATTTAGTATTTTATTATGCTATGACCGTGTACTATTCCAGGTTAGGTGTGCTTTACCATCTTCGACCACACCTTCACTTAACATCAGGTGAGCTGTGATCAAACACCTTTTTTTCTTTTTCTTTTTTTTATGTGAAAAATAATGAGACGAACGAGACGCTCTCCTGATGGTAAGAGATGACGCTTGTCCATGACCATTGCAGCGATACACAGAACTTTGAGTAACAAAACAAAGTCCAGGGCATCACTGCTTTGGCGTTCATTACTTTGGGACTTTTGATAGAGTTAGTCTCAACAGCCCAGTAATTTTGCTAGCTGCAGTACCCTTCAAACCGGAACACAGTAATGTTTACACACTACTGCTTGGCGGCAGAATATCTGGTACTGCGGTGGTACCTACCTAGATGACCTCCTGCTAAGGAGATCTACCACCAAATAAACCTAGCCTGACAACCATAAAAAAAATCTCGTGTCAACACGCCACCACTCTTTTTTTTACGTTCAGCTAAACAGTAGTAGATCAATAAAATAAAACGGACTGAGGGAAAACTTCGAGGAAAAGTTTTCATAAGTGTTCTAATGGTAGAGCGGCCTTCCCCATGATGAATTTTAAATGATAATTGCAGTGACACAATTTCGAGGCAACATATTCGTATGTATGTAGAAAAACTATCAAGACGTCAGAGCGATAAATTCAACGCCAGGGGCTTGTTAATAATTTAGTGGAAATTGAACGTCATATAGGACAAAAAAATGAAACATACGTCTATAATCTATAATATACCGAACCAGTTTTTACAGTGAGAACCGACACATCATGTTTTTAACTAATGTTTTTATTGTCTTTAGATTCTATGAAAACTTTTTACTGGTAAAAGAGCTACCAACTAAAATGAATAAATAAATAAATATCGTAAGACATTACACACAGAGCCGTCTGACCCCAAACTAAGCAAAGCTTGTACTATGGCAGTCAGATAACTGATCAAATACTTAAATACTTTTTTTTTGTAAATACATACAGTACACCTACATACAGAACAAACATTTTTATACCACAAAATGTTTATCCTGGGTGGGAATCGAACCCACGCTTTTCAGCTCTTGGAGCACACATACTACCAATGAACCAACTGGGCCTGTCATATGAGTAGAAATAGCTTCTAGGCGTTCATATTTTGAGAGCATTTCTACCTATTTCGTTTATTTAAACTCAATTCCATCTACTAATAAATGTCTCAAAGTAATTAACGCTAAAGCAGCGATGACTGCTTTAAGATTTCTTCGTGCTGAGACATCGTGGAATAGATTCTCGAAAATGAAAAAAAAAAAAATATACCACGATAATCCAATGCGGGTTGGCAGCTTTATACACTCTATAGAATTTATTCTTCAGACGTAAAGGTTTGTTCACAATGTATTTCTTCATCGAAAAGCCAGTTGTAGGTGGTTGACACAGCTTGCCTGGTGTTAAGTGGTCGAATATTGTAAACACAACTAGTATAACATAATGACTCTCAAATGAGGTTTCCAGAACACAATTTTAGGTAGTTGAAGGCAGATTTTAAACATGATGGTGGTAGGTAGCCAGCCGAGTGCTAGAAAATACCCTAGCACGCTTCAGTTTCTTTAGGATGTTTTCCTCCACTAAGTGCTCATTGTTGGGATTTGAATTCTTTGGCGTACAATTCGAATACTAACCACTCAGCCGTCACCGCTACTTACCGTAAAAAGAACGAAATATTTCTGATTGTTCTCTCCGACGCAATTGTTGACCCAGGGACAGTGGTGGTCCATTTTCCTGATGCACCGCTGGCAAACTGAGCAATGGTGCGCGCGTTCCGGTTTAATGCTGCAGCATTTGGTACACTTGAAGATCACTTGGCCTTCGCGGAAACTCATCTGCTTTATCAGTTCCTTGGTCGCGTTGCCTTTTGGAACGGCGCCCTGAAACACGTCATACAAAGATAGTTTTAATTTTAACAACTTTTACATGTTTTTCACAATACTATTTTAGGTTATAGGTAACATCAGCCAATGGGCTTTCCTGTAATTACTTTTGATTCAGCCTGCTTTAGATCCTGAATGTTCACTATGAGGCACTCTTGCGTCGCTCGTGTGACTCAAAGTAATGAGCGCCAAAGCAGCGATGCCCTGACCTTTTGCTTTGTTGTTCAATGTTCTGCATCCCTTTGTAATGGTCACAGAGAGGTTTAATCATTTACCATCAGGAAAGTGTTTTCTTGCAGTGGACTAACAACATATATAAACAACGTATAAGATGGACGAAATAGCCTTTTGAAAATTACGAAATACTAGCGGGCGCGTCGGGGTTTCACCCGCGTAGTTCCCGTTCCCGTGGGAAAAAAGTAGCCTATGTCATACGGGGATAGTGTAGCTTCCCAACGGTAAAAGAATTTTTGAAATCGGTCCAGTAATTTTGGAACCTATTCAATACAAACAAACAAACTATCAATTCTTTCTTCTTTATAATAGTATACTCGTAGATAGATAGATTAATTCGGTAGACTATTTTGGTATCCTTTAAAATATTTGTAAAGCACAATTTTACAGGAACATGCCAGATGTAAATATTTCAACGAAAATATAGGCAGTAATAGGTAAGGTCAAGAAGGAGTTTTGGCGGGAACGCGGGAAGAGTCGTGTCGCTCCGTTGTATTTTTTTCCAAAACTTGTGTTTTGTCGAGTGTTTATGCATAAAAATGGTGGTATTTTATTCATAAAGTGCCGAATTACATGCGTGAGTGTGGGAAAATGATATAATGTGGTGAAACATGACTTTTCGTGGTGCTTCCAAAACTCCATCGAAGCTTTATAGTAAAGTCGCCACTACTTTACTAAAGCATGACTGGACTTGACTGACACAGACTGGACTTGACTAAGACTGGACTTTGACTATAACTAGCTACGAGGACACTTATTTAACTTTTGTAACTTGAAAATATATAAATACTTGACACTGGCAAATGCTAAAACGCGACGCCAAAACCAAAGGAAAAAAAAAGGTCAAGAAGGAAAAAAACATTTGTCAAACTTACGGGATCAGTGAACATAGTTCTGAGATGCGACGCGAAAGCCAAGAATGTGAGACTTTGGAACACTATAATGTTGACGTAGCTGTAGATGGGGTACGTGGTTATCCCCGGCAGCAGCATTACCATCATCACGACGAACTCCGCGTACAATATCAGCAGCCATGTCAGAAGCGCGCATATTATACCACAGATGTCCTAGACAAAAATAAATGTTTGGCGTACATTTTAGATACATTAAAATGAACCCATTGGCTCTGAACTAATGATAAACGTATTTCGGAAACCAATGGCTTCTCCCGATATCAAGCACAAAAAGCCAAAGGCAGACTAAACAATTACATGAATATTACCTTACCTTGTAGTACCTTTTATTTTGTAGCGATGATAGCTCAGTGGTTAGCACGGTAGGTTCGCAAGCCGAAGGGCGTGGATTCAAACCCCAACAATGAGCTTGAGCTGCAGGTGAAGGAAAACATCGTGAGGAAACCATAGCATGGTGGTAGGGTAGTTTCTAGTACTCGGCTGGCTAGCTACCACCATCAAGTTGAAAGTTTGCCGCCAAGCATCTAACGGTGTGTTCCGGCACCTCACTTGAAAGCCAGTTCCATTCCAGGCTAAGTGTGTTTTACCATCTTCGACCACACCTTCACTTAACATCAGGTGAGCTGTGGTCAAACACCTAGCCTGTTAACCATAAAAAACCTATTATGTATATCTAAATATCTGTGTGCGTGTATGTACGAATTAATAATAATAACTCTAATAAGACAATTATTAAAATAACATAATTATCTACTAACTACGGCGTGGGCTCTAGTACTTTTCAACTCGCCCACCAAAATACATAGGACGCCATAGGTACAAGTACATTTCACTTATAACGTAAATTAACTAAGTGTTCTCGAACGATCACAGATTTTCAACAATGGAGTTGGACGGTCCAATCATCCTTCGGATGGGTGACCGAGAGTGGTCTGTTAAATGATCCTAGTTGTTTGTCATGGCATGGTCAATGTAGGTCTTCGAGCGGCATATTAACTGTCACTAAGGCGATCCTCTTCCATCCTATACGAGCAGGCCTATTATGCTAGTTTACACACACCTCTACACGTTATCGGATATAACCAGCTCGTCAGGCCACTAAGATTTCACTTAGGTACTGACCGTGCTAGAGCGATAACCCTGAAGCCTCAGATAGTAGTTGATAGCACCATATCATCTTGAGTTTACACTTACCTTTATGCACCAGGCCTTTCCGCCGCAGCATTTATTATGCATGTCTTTGTCAATCCGTGAAAGAACCAGGCACTCGGGGTCGGTCTGATATTGGCTGTCCATGTCGTCATCTTCCGAGCTTTCGTAGAATTCGCGTATCATTGATCTTGGACGTGGAACTGAAATTTCACATAGAAAAATTGTAATCTTTATCAGACGTGTAGAATAACTAAAAAAAACTCTTTGTACAGGGCAACACCGTATGTTCGACGTACCGAGCATCAATTCGATAAACGTCCCACCGTTGCGGAGACACGGCGATTAATGAAAAGCTCCGTTTGTAACAGAATACATTATAGCACTATGAGTAATTACACTCGATACTGTACTACGGGCCAATGAGGAATCGGAGAAATAGACATACATATATGTAATAAAATAATCCCGTCTCGCTTGCGATGAAGGATAGCGTAATTTCTGCATAAATTCAATTTATTACCTACTACTACCTACTACCTATTTAGCGTATTACCTACAATGGACGTGTAAATTTACGAATAGTTTTTGTTTTGAGTAATTCAAAAGTATTTTTTAGAAATATTTCTTTTTCGCAAATAAATTAACGCGTAATACTACTTAAGATGAACAGGCAAAGACCTGGGCTACAACATAGACACGACATACCGTAAGATCGCTAAGCAAAAACCATTAAATAAATATATATTGTAGAACATTTCACAGACCGCCATTCAGCCCTAAACTACGCAAAGCTTGCACTATGAGAAACAGGTAATTCCAGTTACGGTGTAACTGATAGAATACTTTTTTGTAAACACATACTTGTAACACGTACAGAACAACCACAGACACAAACAAACATTTGTCATCACATAAATGTTTGTTCTGGTGGGAATAGAACTCACGCCCTACATCTTTTGGAGCAGATATTGTAGCAAACAGAAAATTTGCAAAAATAGCATTACTTTATAAGCATATACCTACTATACTTTTTTATTTATTTAGATAAGTCCGCGTTTGACCGCCAACTCGCCTGATGGTAAGCGACGATGTGGTCGAAGATGATGCACGCAGACCTAGAAGATACCTATTCACTCTGACCTTGGAAAAGATCCAGATTATATCTATCAGGAAACAAGGAAGCCGGTAGCTTGTTCCATTCCTTGGCCGTACGGAAGAGAAACGTAGATTCAAAACGCTTATTAATATAATTAACATTATTTAAAATTTAATAACGTAACTTTTATTAATTTATTCTTAATTTAATCGCATAAATAGTAATTGTTCACGATCGCGTAGACTATTGTTCTAAATAATATTTTGTTTTTATGTTCGCACCACTGAAAGTTTACGTGGCCACCAGCAAAATTAAATAAACATGAAGACAAAAGTCGCAAGTGAAGCGATTTACCAATATTAATAAATAATTAAAAAAATAAAAGTTTAAATGAACAGAAATGACAATCGTACTTGCATAAATTATTCATTACCCATTCCTGGCGAAGTGCCTTTGTCATCTTCGGCCATACCGTCACTTAACATAAGGTGTGGTCAAAGCTAGCCTATAAATTATTTTCTAAAAAACAAGTCGCGAGTGATTCGGTTTCTTCTAGGCAAGCATGCTCCACCGTAGACAGCATCTTCGCTTAACATCAGGCGGGATGGCGGTCAAACGCCAAGCCTATCTATTATAAAAAAAAATTGTGCACTAAGCTCGGGCTGTTAGTGAAGGAAAACATCATGAAGAAAATATAGCATGATAGTCGATTAATTTTTATTAATCAATTGCACAGCTTTCATATTCTATCCGTCACCAAGCATTTTAAACTGTGCTTCGGTACATTTACTTCTTGGATTCTACTAGTTGGGGTTTGGCACAGCATTGTTTCGCTTTTTCTATCAGCTGTCATTTTTACACTCATAACACTATTTGTTTTTGTAAATACATACTTATAATAAATACAAAACACCCAGACAGACAGAACAAACATTTGTTTATACCATAAACTGTTTGTCCTGGTTGGGAATCGAACCCCCGCCCTTCAGCTCTTGAAGCAGACATAATACCAATGAACCAACAGGGCTGTCTTTACTCTATTTACACACATAAATCTAATTTTCATCGCTTATTATCATGGTATCCAAGGCCTGTTTTAGAACTTAAGTATATATCATCAGTATTGTTCGAAACCGTGAGTTTTCGAATCTAGGTCAAATTTAATAATATATTGAGACGTTGAAAATAGAGTAGAAAAATCACACTCATTCAAGCAGGAACTTTTGATGTCTCAATATCAGATTTTTTACTTGTTTACGCGTTTGACAACTAATAGTTAAATATTTTCAACATTCCTTACTGTTTAACCACACAATCAGCTCAAGCTAGGCATATATGCAATATGTGCCTCAAAGTATAATTAAATTGGCAGCATACCGCGGTTTCGAATTTATATTAATTAAGATAATATCCTACATAAAAATTCAAGGTTATAAGCTATCTCCATATCAAATTTAACTGAAATAACGCGACATACTAGCACACGCATACATACACACTCACAAACTATCGCATTTATAAGAATGCGCATACAATATTTTTGGTATTTATCTGTACTTTTATGATATAACATTGTTTACTTGCACTCAGCTTTACCAAATTTTTTTTTAAATTGCTCACACACAATCATTCGCCAAATAATAATTGAATAATCGTAGCGATGATAGCTCAGTGGTTAGCACGGTCGGTTCGCATGCCAAAGAGCGTGGGTTCAAACCCCCAACAATGAGTTTGAGCGCTGCCAGTGAAGGAAAAATATCGTGAGGAAACCATAACATGGTGGTAGGATACGTTCTAGTACTAGACTGGCTAGCTACCATCTTCAAGTTGAAAATCTTTCGCCAAGCACGTAATTCAAAGCCAGTTTCATTCCAGGCTAGGTGTGTTTACCATCTTCGACAACATCATCACTCAACATCAGGTGAGCTGTGGTTAAACACCTAAGCCGTTCAGTATTAGTAAAAATCGTACTAGATCATGAGAAGTAACTGATTTTTCAGTGTACATATGGGTGGCTGCGAGTGGTATTTAAAACTGAGAGCTACAATGGTTTGGATGACATTGAACTGCCAGTTTTCATTGTTTATCAGCAACCATCAAGACTTGTTACTAAAGCAAATAGGGTACTTAAACCATACAAACATACCTACATATTAAACTATTTTAGCAAATAAATAAATAGTCATTATCATTTTCTACAGGATTTTTTTTATTTCTCTCCTAGAAGTAAACTTTTTTTTACTATTACTATCTATATTGGTCAGTAGATTAATTTCAATCAGTTTGATAGTACTAAAAGATAAAACAAAAAAAACATTTATCTATTCTGGGGAAAATGAATTTAATGATGCATGCTTAGTAGGCATATTCACCTATACATCAAATTTCTTCTATGAAAATATACAAGTTTCCTTGCAATATTCCATCACCAAAAAGCGTAAATAAATAAATATCGTAGGACTGTACACACAGCGCCATCTGGCCTCAAACTAAGCAGAGCTTGTGTGATGGAAGTCAGATAACTGCAAGAATACATAAATACTTTTTTTTTTGTAAATGCATACTTATAATACATACAGAACACCCTGACACAGAACAAAGATTTGTTTATTCACAAAATGTTTGCCCTGAGTGGGAATCGAACCCACGCTCTACAGCTCTCAAGGCAGATATACTACGAATGAGCCAACGGGGCTGTCAGTTTTTAAATTCATACATAAACATTAACCTTTCTACTAAAACCTTTTAGGACAGAGCAGCAATATGATTTAACAATTTGTTTATGTTTAAGAATCCTCTTCTCTTAATGGGCTACCAAAGCTGGCGCTCTTTCATACAGACCAGTAAATGGTGTAATAGTAATTGAGTGTTCTATAAACTAAGCAAATCTATATCTGAACTCAAAATAGAACACTCATATACATGCTGAAAAAGTGAACAATGCAAGTTAAATAAAAGCATACAAATACAAGTTGCAATGCCAAACTTTGTAAAGAAAATTCATATCACAATCTATTGTAACATAAGCAAAAAAAAATACAATAGCAGCAGTGGGTCAACGAGTTAAACCATAAGGTGCAACAAGTGCATACACATAAAGCCCTAGATATCAGTTGCCAAAGATTTAAAAACACAATATAAAACACTTTCGCTAAAAGATCGTTACGTTTATTATATTTTGCATGGAATGCTAATCATTTTTACAGTTATCAGCAAAGCACTTAGAAAGCTATCATTGCAGATGAACCTACTATTTTCTTTATAATGCTATTGGCACTCATTACTTTGAATCATTTGATGATTGTTCTAAATAGTCTAGAAATGTATCGTCATTACTTTTTTGCAGCAGAACATTTCATACTATAATATTAATTATGCAAAATCTTTCTAAGAAATTCTCCGACTTATTTCTAAAATCGGTGGAAATAGATGATTTTGCTTTAGACACAATTGGTTATAAAGCAAGTTGCATGTTACAGCTAATACTTATTATAGACATTTATAAAGCCTAAAACTATTTTTTTTTTTTTAATGTTAGACAGGCTAGGTGTTTGACCACAGCTCACCTGATGTTAAGTGAAGGTGTGGTCGAAGATGGTAAAGCACACCTAGTCTGGAATGGAACTGGCTCTCAATGTTATATTTACTACAATATAACATTATTATAATATTTTTTCTAAGTACAATGGCAAAACTGGACCTCCTATTCAGTTTGTTTTTACACTGAATCCTATATTAAATCTTTTGAAATTTATTGCTAAGCCCTGGGTAAAAAAAATTGTAAATAGAAATAAGAAATTTTTACCTTGCAGAAGATAATTTGTGCTTCAAGAAACCGAAATCCCAGGCCAAGGGTCAAATAAAAGTGTGCCCTTTCATAACATTTTCCATCCGAAAATGTTGCCGTTACAAGATTGGTTCAATCTAGAGATAAAAAGCCGAGACCAAGTTATATGCACCTAGAAAATAAACATACTACTTTTAATGCTGTTAAATATCTTTACACATGTAACAAATAGTAAGTATTACTATTAATTAGTATAAGTAGGTATGTCAAAGTTTTATTGCATAGATTGGATATTCATGATATGCAATTAGCCCATTGGAGTCTTAAGCCTAAATGGGGAATGTCGTAAAAAATATCACTGCGCATGCGTAGACAACAGGAAACCTATGTAATGTTGATATTCCTTCTAGGCATCATGAATGAGCACAAGCCAGTGCACTTCGACTTCCGGTTAATCTGTCCGAAAATCAAATATTAACTTGTTATATATGCTGCTTTCGAACGGAAACTGACGAATGGAACTGAAACTTAGCCTTTAAATTTATTAGGGCTGTAATTACGTACTGATCATGTGGAAGTTGAAGGACTTTGTCAAAGCATTCTTACCGCAAATTTAAGATTTCTCAATTTTTAGTTGCATAGATAGATTCGTTTTCCTTTTTAGCTTTTTCATGAGCAGATTTTTATCAGGCACACTTTGTAATCAATAATATGAATAAAAAATCTCATTTTCTCACTCAACGCAACCATAAATTGCACAGATTATATTTGGCTGAAATGTAGCGATAGCGAATGTGGTAGTTGTCATTTGACATTCCATTAAGTTTCCCCATTGACATTAAGTTTTTAAATGTTCTTTATTTTGGTCTACACTATAAGAACTTTGCCAGAGTAAATTGATAAATAAAAATAGGGGATCTATTTTTAACTTAAAAAAATGAGTATTCTTAGTTTTTTACTTACCTACACAATGATAATACTGAGTATCTATAACTTTGGTATTATTTGCAATCCATAGTATGATATTTTAAAAATTTAGAAATATTTAAAATAATAACAGACATAATTATAGTGGCAAATGCACAAGTGCGACACCATAAACCAAATAAGTACAGATTTTTTTTAGTGGTAAATGTATATTTATCAAACAAAATAAAATCTCTTAAATTATTACTATTTACATGTTTATACAAAAAACTTAATCTAAAAGTCTGTCAGAGGAGAAATATATGACCAGAATGCTGGTAGCATTGCCACGCTGGATATCAATACTAAGCTTTTGACCAAAGTAGGTACCAGCATTCTGGTCACCTGAAGCCTCCTCTAAACGTTTGGCCAGGCCCCGATGTAGTTCCTACCTGTAGGCTGTCGAATACTTTGACTTAAGTTGAGGACTGAAAACTGGTACGGGAGTTTTGGCAGGAACGCGGGAAGAGTCGTGTCGCTCCGTTGTATTTTTTTCCAAAACTAGTGTTTTGTCGAGTGTTTATGCATAAAAATGGTGGTGTTTTATTCATAAAGTGCTGAATTACAAGCACGAGTGTGGGAAAATGATATAATGTGGTGAAACATGACTTTTCGTGTTGCTTCCAAAACTCCTGAACTTATGAAACTGACATAAATAATGCTCTGACATCTGTTATTTCATGGCTCGATAATAATAACTTAAAAATTAATTTAAATAAAACAAATGTTATACACTTTAAGCAAAGAGGCCCAAGCAATTTAAATGTCATTACCAAATATGACAATAATATTATTGACGAAGTAGATGAGGCAAAATTTTTAGGAGTAGTAATAGACAAAAAACTTAACTGGAAACCTCAAATAGAATCCCTATCCAAGAGAGTCACTAGTGCAGCGTATGCGCTGAACAAACTGTCTGCTACTTTAAATACAGACTCGTTAATAACTGCATACTACGGTCTGGCTGAGTCCATTTTAAGATACGGCATCATATTTTGGGGTAACTCTACTCATAAAGATATTATATTTAAAAGACAGAAATGTTGTATCCGGTCAATGTTTAGATTTAAAAAAACTGACAGCTGTAAGCCTTATTTTAAAAAATATAAAATTCTTACTCTACCGTCCTTGTACATTTTAGAGATAGCTTTATTTGTTAAGTGTAACCCAGACCTATTTCTGTCGCTTGGTGACCGTATAGTAAGAAACAGAAGAGATGAAAATAAATGTTGTATGACTAGAGCAAAGACAGCGTTAATGAGCAACAATGTAGTGTGCATGGGCCCTCGTATTTACAATAAGCTGCCACGGGAGATAAGGGACTTGAGACCGAATTTGTTTAAGAGTGCCCTGAAGAAAATTCTGGTTGAGGAATGCTATTATAAAATCAATGATTATCTGTAACTTTTGACATATTTGCTTGACATTGTTTATTATTATTATTCTTGACATCCATTATTGTGTATTGATTATTATTATTATTCTTGACATCCATTATTGTGTATTGATTATTATTATTTCTTGACATTATTTTTTTGATTGACTTGTAATTTTTTTTTATCTAATTTGAATTTATTATTTTACATGACATGCCATCGCTCATATTTGTACGCCTAAAGGGCAAAACACGATCAAAGGACATAATTAATTAATCTATCAATGTATTTCAATTTATATTACTCGTGTTTTAACAAATAAATTATCTTTATCTTTATCTTTATCTTTATCTCCATCGAAGCTTTATAGTAAAGTCGCCACTACTTTACTAAAGTATGACTGTACTTGACTGACACGAACTGGACTTGACTAAGACTGGACTTTGACTAAAACTAGCTACATGACACTTATTTAACTTTTGAAACTAGAAAATATATAACTACTTGACACTGGTAAATGCTACAACGCGACGCCAAACCCAAAGAAAAAAAAAAACTGGTACTGACACTGGTAAAACACAAAAAGTGTGACGCCATCTTAATCGGATTAGTAAAAAGAAAAAAGAATTGATACTGACGTTTGAATTTGACGTGGAAGACGTTTTGCTGACATAAACGCGTATTGAACGTATTGTTGATCTCGTGCTGCTTTTTGCATAGATTACTTTCCTTTTCATAGATATGGTCGAGCACTAAGTTAACTTAGTGCAAAAACAACTGAAACATTACGTTGTACAAACTTGGAGTTGTTAAATTTAAGACAAAGCCGAAACGAAAAGCGGGAATAATCATGCCCCCAGTAAGAATTTTCGTAATTTATAACTGAAAATATACCAACTTGTGTAAAACGACGCTTGATTTTAACTTCTGAAAATTGAATGTGTTTAATGAAACATTAAATAAAACTGTCTATTAATTATGCCCAATCACTAATGATATTACTCGTAATAAACTTATTTATAATTATACGGGCTGTAAGGAATTGAGAATAGCTCAGTGTACCTATAGATTTTTTAGCAAGTTCGAAGAGATGTTTCGTTGGAAGTACTATCCTCATATGTTATAAAAGATATTAAATTTGCGTAACTTCTAGAATCCAATCTCATGTATTTCGTTTACTCTTTAGTGGGTATTTATATACCCTCTGCCTCTTCATGAGTTCAAAAGACTAACCCTGTCTTTTCTTCTACTTTTCCTACAATATGGTTACGATTTTAATTTTCATAGCTTTAATTTGTATGATGTCCTCTTAAAATAAATGGTTTTATTTTATAATTCTTATTTAAGCAGCCAAGTTTTATGAGCAAATTATTTCCTGTCAACATAATGATAAGTTTGCCTTAATTTAGAATAACATTTATTACTAATATTTTTTAAGATTTATATTACCTCAGACTGGTAGTATATAGCACATTCATATTCATTTGTATTTATCTAATCTAATACTATTAAACAAGCAATATTTATATATTGTAAGATTTTGAAAATAGCTCTAAAAATGTTTATGAAATTCGCTATACATAAGGGTAATTTTGGAAGAGAAAAAATTGATGAGCTAGAATCCCTCGGAAAAACTGTTTTTATTGTTTAAACTAAGATAAAAGTTGTATCCAATACTAATAATTTTATACTGTCTATTAATATGTGTATTAATACATTCAGATTAATAATATTACTAATGCTGTTATAGCATGTGGTTTATACCTACAATTGAGGTAATGCTTAAAATTGTGCTTGACTTATGTACTAGTTAGAATGTAATTTATTTCAGTTTTGCAGTTTGATTACATTAAATATTATTTTTATAGTAGTTTGAGCTCCATAAACTTATTTATTTACCTTAATTATATCAGTGGTTGCTTTGTTGGTATTTGTATTTCAAAATAAGATTGCTATTAATTTTTCAGCCACCGAAAGGAAAGGCCCCGACCAAAGGCGCCAAGCAGATTTTAACAGAAAATGCATCCACAATCACTTTTTACCGGAACATGGCTCTGGGCTCATCTTTGTTTTATGGGATCTTTATGTCTATTGTGTACCCAGATGACTTAACTATGTGGATGTTTGTAAGTATATTTTATTATGACAGAAAAAAGACATTGAATAATATGTATGAAGTAAAAAAAATATATTTAACATTAGTGCAGCAACCAGTAGCCTTATCTTTTCCAGGCAATGTTGGCATGTAGATGAATTTTAAAAGAAGGGAAGGAGTGTGCTATGGAGGGTAATACTGTGACTTAAATATCAATACATATGTATAATAATGTATATTATGCATGCACACATACCTACATAGTTGATATTATCCTACTTCAAAAAATATTGAAATGAATTGTAATTGTAATCAATTGTATTGAAATATTAAAACTTGTAAAATACATGCTTGTTAATTAAATTTGACTTTGATCAATTGTACCATAAGCTAGATAGATATTGTTAATAGATACACATACAAAACATTAATTTATTTAGTTAGCATCTGAGAGTTTAGCTTCAGTAGAATATAATTTATTGGTTAGTACCTATTATAGTTCAGCCTCAGATGTTTTGTTTCTTAAATGATACATACATTTGCATGTTTCTAATAACCTTAATATAATTACTTATTTTTCAGATTCTTAATGTCTTCGCAATAGGAGTCCATCTAGGATGCTACCGAATGATGAAATACATCAGCCACCCTAGATACTCAGATCAGTCAGTCCTGATCGACCCGGGACTAGATCTCAACATGGAAGGAGGCATAGGAGAGTAAGTATAAATAAAATAATACATTATTGCTTTACATCAGGCAGTATGGAATCAAACACGAGCAGAAGCAAAGAAAAAAATATATAGAGCTTCTAAATATAAGGCTACATTACACATAACTATGTTCAATCAGGTGGATTTGGGAAGTGATTATAAATGACTAGCTGCACCCCGCGGGTAACCGCTACATAGCTGCACCCCGCGGGTAACCGCTACATGCTACCTCCATACCAAATTTCATCCAAATCCATTCCGTAGTTTTTGCATGAAAGAGTAACAAACATACCTCCGTACATTTTCACTTCATTCATACATTCTATATAGTAGGATATGTGGCCCAGAGCCTCGCTCCAATACTTCAAGGAGCTGGGTTGGCTCGGGTAGACCCTGGTAGGGGGAAATGCACAATACAGCATAAGTGTGACGTAAGTGTGGGACCTATCATCCCCACTTTGAATAAGAATGTGGCATATTATCAATAATCTCTTCCCAAAAGTATAATTGTAACAAAGCTCACATGGATTTTACTTGGTGGTAGGCCTCCTCAGCTTTGGAAGTGTTTTAGGTACACACACAGTACAAGATTTTCTGCCGCCAAACAATTTGTAAACATCACTGTCTTCTAGCTTGAAAGGTGCAGCTAGCGAAATTACAAGGCTGTTCAGATTAACCATCGAAAGTCTCAAAGTAATGAGTGTGAAAGCAGAGATGTCCTGGACTTTGTTTTGTTACTCAAAGTTCTGTGTATCACTGCAATGGTTATGAACAGGCGTTACATCTTACCATTTAAATGTCTTGTTCGTCTGATTACATTTACAAAAAAAATAAGCATTTATAAACTTAAATGTGGACAAGAAAAACTTGCCTACTTTTGCTTTAAGAAAAAGCATACTATGACATTAAAGAAAATTTAAATGACAAATTTTGAATCTACCTTTTATTTTGATGAAAATTTGACTTGTAATTATATTTTACTAGACATTTTATTAAAAGCAGACTTAATATTATTTGAATGTCAAATGTCAGCTTGTTTTAATGTTTTTGACATGTATGATGTGACTTGTGATTGGTTTCAAACAAGTTCAGCTTTCTTTTTGTTTTTTCCTGTGTTTTTTTCATGCCGAACACAGGACATGGAGGTTTTCTAAATATATATTCTTTTTAATTCCAACTGCTTTACGTTTACCCATATGTGCAAATAAATTGATTGAATTATATTGAACATATAGAAAAACGTTTGCTTTTGTAATATTAGTGGCATAAAACACATGCAGATGGTTAACCCGAGCACGCAATCACTTTTGATTAAGGTTATGTGATCTTATTTTTACCTGGCAATTTTTTTTATACAGGGCTATAAGCTTGCTATTTTAATATGAGGACAACTTTGAACTCCATAGATTGGGTCAAAGCTCAATAAAGTTTTTCTAGGAAATAACAGATAGATGATTTCAGTTGTTACTATAGAAAAAGTTATTCTCAATAATTAGTACAGTAACCTTCTTTCAGCTTAGTACATCTCAAGCTTATAACACTGTACTAAGCCATTTCTCATTTCAGGCACATCAAAGACATAGTGATCCTCATGTCGATCACTCACATCCTGGCTGTGATATCCGGCTATTTCTGGCTGTTGCTACTTTTGCTGCCGGTAAGGGCTTTCTGGCTAGTGTGGACCAACTTCCTCGGGCCTTGGTTCTTTCAACAAGCACCACAAGACACGGAGCAGGATGACAAGAAACGAAAAAAAATAGAACGCAAAATGAAGCGTTACCAGTAAAAACAAATATAGGTACACAGATCATTAGTACATGTTGTCACATAAGGCATTATGATTAATATGAATGTTTAATGGCGTATCAGAAATACTTAGTGCACATCTAATTGTTTGGTGCAACTATTTTTATTTATATCTAAAAATAATAATAAAAACGTAAGCGTATAGGCTCATTAGGCACAGTTTTTTTTCTTTAATTTAGTCAGTCAGTTTTTGTTGACAATTTACTTATAAACTATCGTTTAGTTTTCAATAGCAATTATTTTCACACATTAAACATGCATCAGCGTTCTTGGCAAATGTAAACAGAAATGGAAATTAATGAATGCATACATTAAAAATGCATCAGCGTCTTTGTCGAGTGTAAACAGAAACTGAAACTAACAAAATGGCAGCCATTATTTATACATCTAAAATGCATCGTCCTTGGCGTGTGTAAACAGAAACTGAAGTTAACGATATAGCAGCCATTATTCCTACATTAAAAATGGATCAGCGTTATTGGCGTGTGTAAATGGTAACTAACGTTAACGAAATGGCGGCCATTTTTCATTAAAATGAAGAATACTGTGACATTGTTGTCATTATGTACACTTATCCTATTTTTTTTGTATACTTACTTACTCGTATTTGTATTTTTTCGAAAACAAAAATATCTGAGTTATAGTTAGTACCATCTAAATTAGATCGTACATTATAGTCTTGCCTGTAAAACTTTCGCAGCAATTCGTTTGAAACTTAGGTTGTGTTTGCCTCGAATTAGGTTCGTACGTTCGTCTATCATAACCTTTTTTTACATGACAAACAGTAACGTATTTTTTTTTTATAATAAGTATTTGAACTCATAAATTTAATATAGATTTTTGCCTTTTTTTTTACGATGTTATGTTTAAAAAGTTTCCAGTAGTTTATTTGAGCGTGATTTGGTAGCTCAGTTGATTTATTAAACATAGTCAGCAATAGCGTAAATGTGCCACGTCACAATATTAGCATCAAATATTTGTAGTGATAGTATTCTCTTAAAGAATCTGCTTTGAAAACCACACTTTGCCTTTATTCAACTTAATAGTTACAATGCAAACAGGATTAAGTTTATTAGGAAATTCACGATTAAAGGAATGTGTCTAAAGTTACAGAGCGGCAAGATATTCAACATCTTATATACACACTTATCTAAGACTTTTAAAGTTTAAAAAGTTTGTTGGACACTTTGTTTATTTGATCAAAGCCGCCAATGAAGCAACTTGTTATTTTCTTTCTTCAGTTACATAAAAAAACGTATTACTTTATTTTGTGTGTGTGTCAACGAAAATTACCCAGAAAATATTTTTTCTACAATGTCCTTTGGATTTAAATTACTTTTTATATTTTGTTGTCTGTTATATTTAATTAATAGTTTAATTAATCTTTTCGCGTTTTCTAGTATATTTAATATTATAAAAGTTATTTAGGATTGTAAGTTGTTTTACGACTATACGCTAAATTTCAAATTACCGATAAAAGTTTAAAAAATAATTGTTCCGTATTAAATCGCGCCTATGGGGAAATTGGTCAGTGTAAACGTTCAAAAAGTTATATTATGTTATCTTGTCTTGGATACAGCCTGTATTTCAGTAAAAAAGTGATTTTCAACATCTTTTTAGCCTTCATATTTGAGAAATTTTGAATTATTTGAATATTCTACAATGTAAACTTCCTTGTATACTTTTACACACTCTTTGCGAAAAGTCTATATTCAACCGCCTTATCTAGGTAGGTTCCTAGGTTCCATTCCTTAGGTAATAATATTGAATGTACAAAGAAAGCGCGTAAACACTAATCTAAGTGAAATCTTGCTGGTGATTAAATTTTTAATTCTAGTTTTTTTTTGTATATGTTTGGGTTGCTACATTAAACTTGGATCAATTAAATCTGTGTTTTAATTCATGCATCACCCTAGATTCATGGTAGTTTTTTTAATAGAAAGGGCGGTAAAGGAGAGACTGTTTGCCTGATGGTACCTCAACTCCGACCACACTTAAGTTGCAAATCTGTCGCTAAGCACTTAACGGTGTGTTCCAGCAGCCTCAGAGCTAGTTAAGCTTTACCATTTTCGACCATTCCGTCACTTACAATCACGAGAACTGTGGTCAAATAAATAAGTAAATAGAAATAATGTATCTATATAATAAGCTCATCTTAAAATGTATATTCATATGAATCTCTGGCGCCTGTAGCACAGTTTAATTACTAGAACGGGTGCCAGCCAGTTCCACTAACTAAAACAATTATTTTCATCAGGGACAACTACCTACCTACATAAGTAGCTTAGTACCTACAATTGTGTAGATCTAAATGTTGTTTTAGTCCATAAAGATTTATTATTAAACACCTGACGTGCCAACAGTTAAAAAAACGCAAGTGCGCAGAAGGAATGAACAACAAACCCGTACGGAGTTTTTGGCGGGAACGCGGGAAGAGTTGTGTCGCTCCGTTGTATTTTTTTCCAAAACTAGTGTTTTGTCGAGTGTTTATGCATAAAAATGGTGGTGTTTTATTCATAAAGTGCCGAATTACAAGCGCGAGTGTGGGAAAATGATATAATGTGGTGAAACATGAGTTTTCGTGTTGCTGCCAAATCTTCATCGAAGCTTTATAGTAAAGTCACCACTACTTTACTAAAGCATGACTGGAATTAACTGACACGAACTGGACTTGACTAAGACGACTTTGACGAAAAATAGCTAAGATACAGCAGAAATAACACTTAAGACAAGGCAGTATGGCTTTATAGCTTTAGCCTGCCCGAAAGGGCAAATTATTAAGAATTAAGACAAACCCGTACGGCACAGAATTCGGTATCTGTAACAGCGGCACATTGCTGTAAAGCAACATCGTGCAGAGCGAGTTGGTAAATTACACATACCTAGGTATCTTCGGAAACCCACGTAATGGTCATCTTCGACAGTTTTTAAAAACTTTCAGACATGTAGGTAGGTTTCCACGTACAACTTAAAAAGATAAAATGAGTGCCGCGTGATTTGAACTCAAGATTGCAAGCCCGACCGACGGTCTTAGACTGCCGTAATTTCTGTACACTAGCAAAAAATTACCTAAATTTCTTGTAATTAGAAAGGAACGCTTAAAAATCGGGGAACAGTGGGAAGGGTTTATTTATTTAGATTTAATTCTTTATAACTACACATAGCGCCATCTGACCCCCCACTAAGCAAAGCTTGTACCTACAATGGAAGTCGTAAACATCGTTATAAAAATATTTTATGAATGGAAAAATGACCTGTAACTTTGGTGTTATTAATAAAAGATTTGTATTTGTAAATAAACACATTGATAGGTACTTTTTTTTTTGTAAATGTAACTCACAAAAAGGGTAATTTTTAATAATATTTTAGTTTCATCACTTTCTTATGTTTGTCAATATTATTTACTTACATGCCAACTGTAACTTATTTATAATAATTATGTATTATAAGCTGACACACAAAACAAACATTCGTTTTGACCACAAAATGTTTGTCCTGGGAGGGACTCAAACCCACGCCCTATAATTCTTAAAACACATACATATACTACCAATAAGCCAACAGGGCTGTCAGTAACCAACTATAGTCTAATATTATATGTAATTCTTATAATAATCTTCTATGACAACAGCATGGTATTCTAATTATTAAAAATACCACGAGCATATGAATGCCCATTTGGGTCGTCATGGAACCTTACGAAGCTGAGTGTACTTCATTTTATACCTATTACACAGAAGTTTAATAACGTTTGTTAATTTTAGGTAGCGTCTATATATATATCTAAAACTGCTATTGCTACTTGTGAGGGGTTTCGCTTCTTCAAATGATGTCATTACAGCAATTTCTTCACTTAATTCATCCACCTTTTTGGTGAAATAACCTACAATTGAAAATGCTACCACTCACTATTATATAATAGGTACGTTTCGCTCGATGGTGTTCCGAGCCATGTCGCTAAAGTGAGATCAAATTTTATTTAATTTTATTTTACATGGAAAACAAACAGCTGCTAATTTTGTAACGTAAGTAGGTATAATATAATATAATATATAGGTAGTAGGTTAAATTAGGTACATTACAGATTTGGTAAGTGCAGGTTTAGACAGCCCGACGACTAATGAAATCGTTTCAATCAATTCATGGACGATTAATCATTCAATAAATAATTTATTTTATTTTATCATAGACTTACAGTAAAATATAATCGACAGCCCACTCAGTACTAGCACATTAGTCTTTGAGTATTGCATCTCCCATTTTAGATTTGTTTCGAAATTATTCTAAAAAAAATGAGCACTGCTACTCAAATTATATTAAATCCAGAGCAAACAAGTTCCTTCAAGGTAAGCGTGCCCCATCTTAGACCGCACTACTGCTTTTACATCAAGCAGGGCGTGGTCAAACGCGAACCGTTTCGATTCCACATTTTAAATTTTACAACGAGGTTGTGGAACTCTCTGCCGGATTCAGTGTTCCCTGTTAGGTACAATATGGGTGTCTTCAAATCTAGAGTAAATAGGTCACTTTTAGGTAAGCGCGCTCCATCTCCGTCTTTATCAAACCTACTTATTTTGAATTAAAAAAAAACCTAGTTAGAACAATAAAAATAACCCAAAATTTTTATTACATAGATACTTATTATTATTAGAGACTGGAGGAACGACCATTATTCACCACCCTGGACTAATTAATTTAAGTAGATATGTATATACTTACGTATGATCCTCATTCCTTGAAAGATACTGCGGCTCTGATATAGTACTTATAGGATGTCACCTGCGGTGATACTTTGGCACCGTCACATGATCCTAGACCTCAGATAAAGAGAAGTGCAATTAGCAAAAGACCTCAAAAGATGAAATATGAGACAGAGAGTAACTTGAAAAGAGCGTATCTACAACATCAATCTTTTGAGGTTGAAATGTTTGGACTAGGAACAAAAGAAATATTAAAAAGTTATCATCTCGCCTGGTTGACACAACATGTGACCATAACGCTGACCTCTATTAAGGAACTATTCCCATTGATAGCTGCCTTTTAAATGACTTTTTTTAGTTTTAATCAGGTGTTAAAGGATAAAAAGAAAAGTATAAAAGATAAATATATTTGAAGTAGGTATAATTACTTTATAAACAAAATCAGTAATACAAATCAGTAGAATCCTAAATAAAATTATTCCTAACTAACAAAACCCTTCTTGGCTTCAATTAATGGACATTATGAACTCTCCGAAACAAATTCTCCAAATGATATTGGAAACCGTATCTAAATCCGTTGCGTAGTTTTGAAGAAATAATTCAACATATAGACACGCAAAATGTTACGTTATTTTATTGGTGCCTAATTAGGTGTTGGAGGTATGAAATTGCCGTTACGTACGTACCTACTAAAAAATTAAAATATTTTTGTACAAAAAGAAAAGTCAAAGTATTTATCGTTGTCAATAAATACATATATGTCACTAATAGAAACACTACTTTATCCATTGTGATAGCGTCCACAAAAAAATCGTGCAAAACTTGTTCAAATCGTGGAAATAATTGTAATCGTGTAGGGTAATGTCCGACTACTCAGTATGGAAGAATGGGGATGATTTTAGGTGCAGGTCTTCTAGTGTTAAAACTGTTTGTCGACTAGTGTGAGGTCTTGTGCACTGCTCTCTACAGATCAGTGAAATCATTAGATAGGTACCCATTTTCAAGTTTTATTATATTATTTTATTTTACCGATTTGCTACAAATGGTTCAATATAGTATCAAACCATGTCGATAATTCCTTGGTAGTTTGAACAATCACTTGCAATGTAATCTTTACCATCTTTTCATTCGTTATAACATCTTAACGGCTCGACTTTCTCGTGATCCATTAATTACTACTATGACAGCGGTTAAACCAAAAACCTGCGGCGTGTTCTTTAGCCGTATTCTTTTCAAACAGAATTGAGATTACGAGCAGTTTCTAAAGCGTTGTCTAACGTCGGAATTCGTATTCGAAAATTGCTGTTTTCGTTATAAAATATTATCTTCACGTTAAAAGCTGAATGTTAAAACAATTGAAAGCAAATGTAATTATTATTTATTTATTTTAAATGTAGGTTTAATTTACATAATATTATTGACGTTAACCCTTATAAAATTTATTTACGTAGTGGTAGACATTCAAAAAACAGATGATAGCAACTCGCACGCGCGCACGTTTAACATTAGTGTCAAAGTAATTGCTGTAGGTACGTACATAAGAAGCACGAAATAAACTGAGAAATTTTTCTTTTTGAAGACATTTTTAAAGAAAATCAAAAAATTTAAACATTCTGTAAAACGGTTATTTAATAACTGCTTAATGTATGTATGCAAGTCGCGTAACTAGCCCAACCAAACCTAGTGGCGAATTATGAAGAGGAACCTCCTCAAAAGTCAAGTATGTTTTTGTGGCATGCTCTAAAAGTAGGTACTGTGGTAGGCACTCTCCGTTAGATCGGTTATTTATTTATTCAATGCCGTTTTGAATGCAAACTTAGCAATAAAATGTTTGATAGGAATCGATTAGAGTGAATAAGTTAACTAATTATTCGTTTTAGTTTCGCAGTGACAACCTTGAATGGGATGTATCCTTCCCGCCATGGCGCGGTGTTGCAAAAATGTGAGAACAGACCAAGAGGGCGACTTGATTCGCAGCGTCATTCTGCACCCGCTCGCCGCCGAGCCAGCCGACCGCGCACCCCTAAAAACTGCGCTCGCGCACTTATGTAAGTACACCCTAATATATTGCGATTTTATGAAATAATTTTACATTAGTGTTTTCAAAATTACATTTAATTTCTGACTAACGATGTTATGTAATTTTGATAAATAATTACGATTTTTATTTATGACGACAATGGGCGTACTAAATTAAAAAAAAAAGTAATATCAATACAATAAGGGTTTAGTTACTTTTGATTTTAAGGGAGTGATATTGATTGTTGTTTTTTGTTGCTGGCTAATTTTTTTTATTTATGAATGGAGTTTGATTTTTGTGTTGTGTAAATAATAAGGGTTATAATTTAAGATTATTAAGAAAACATTTTTGAATGTAGTGCGAGAATAAAATTTAAAATCTTTTATTTTCAGTTAAAAAAAAATGTTTTGGCTAGAAGGCAAATAATCTATAGCGATCATTGCCGATTTCATTGTTTACAATTTATACTTACACAAATACACATGTGGTCATACATCTTCAATAACAAAATTTACAATAATTATTTTTGTACATTTTGAACTATACCTATGTGAGCAAAGCAGCGTAACATTCGAAAGAACTTAAAATATTAAGTAAACTATAGAATATGTATTAAAATTAAACGCTTAGAAAAATGTAAGTAGGTATACAATAAATGTATAGGTACATACATTTTAGTAAACTTTTTAAAGCAACATGATATAATTATATTGATTTGATTCGTATAACAATTTTGGTCAACAGTATATAGCAATAAATATCCAAATATAACCAATACCATAAAAATATAGCTATAAGTGTACCAAGGATACGCCATGGCAATTCTATCCAAAATTTTATGTACCTAACATAAAATGAATTGGCTTTTGTTTCACAACTAATAACATACAGATTGGCTTTTAAAACCATAACTGTTATAGTGAAGTACTTTAAAAACAATAATAGTTAAAATTTCTTCTTAAACTATTAATCTATGTAGTAATGGTAGGTATACACACTAGATATATCTAAACAGTTGCATTGACAAGCCTACAATAAGTACCTACCTAAGTACTTATAAAAAATTATGTTATGTTTTTAGTAGGTATATAATCCTATGCAATGTTAACAGGTACTTAATAAGTAGGGTAAAAACAATAACAGCCATATATAAATAGCAGTTACGAATTACTTTCTTAAAATTATACCTTCAAACTAATATAGGCAGTATCATAACTGCCAAAATTCGCGTGCACTTGAGTAAATTAGACATGTGAACATGAAAGCATAAGTGTTGTGTCCCAAATTTAACAATTTAGAAACATAATATACCTATATGACGAAAAAATGTGTATAGCATTACATAATAAGATCGCAGGCCGCCTGCTGCTCCATGCGAAAGATTAGAACAGCACAGATGCGAGTTGATTTATTTACAAAGAAATATTTAATATTCTGTATAACAGAATATAATTACAAACAATATAATGTTCTATATAATTCGTTTATTAATTATTACATGGTTATCGCATTTCCGCTCAAGTTTGAGTAGAATGACGAGGTCATTGAAGTGCCGACCAAACCAGTAGTAACGAGATTTTTGCTTTTTTTAGTCTTTGGTATATGGTCAAAGTTATATTCATGAAGTTTAAAACTTCAAGAGCGAAGATTCTGCGCTTAGGCATATTTGATATCGTATTTTTTCGTCATGTGGACGTCGCAACGGCAAAATCCTCGTCGGCCACGGCCATGTTTATTACCACGTGGCATCGCTAATTTTAGCAGTGCGACATCGTATTACGATTTCACTAGTTGAAGTGACCTAATCTGACGTAAAATAACCCACAAAGCCCCCGTAAAACGAATTTCACTTTTATGTGCAGCTCTACTATACATAGAGAGTATAGTGGAGCTGTCATGTAGAGACTTGAGCTATTTAAAAACTAAATAGATAGGGCGTGCCTGTGTCGTGTCGTGTCTGTGTACGTGACTACGTATAGTCAGTTTTCTGAATTGCTTCCTACTATGGAAACAAATTAAAAGACGTATTCACCTCAATATGACAAAACAATGTCAGTTCAATAGAGAAAAAATATGCATCGTGTAAAACATGCAGGAATGCTACAATTTCGCAAACTATTTTGGAGCTTGTGATTGTTTGTTTCAGTGACATCAAAACTCACGACTGCTGCTTAACCTAAAACAACTAGGTATATTTTACAATTATCATTTCAACATATTTAGGTACAAATGATTTATTTTGATATCAAGAAAAACTATCATACGTAAAATATATTATCAAATATGATAATATATATACTTTTTCTTTTTTTAATAATTTATTCTGGCCATGGATGTTACACAACTCCTTCAGCCGGAGTCTTGTCTTAAGTGTTATTTCTGCTGTATCTTAGCTATAGCTATCGTCAAAGTCGTCTTTGTCAAGTCCAGTTCGTGTCAGTTAAGTTCAGTCATGCTTTAGTAAAGTAGTGGCGACTTTACTATAAAGCTTCGATGCAGTTTTGGAAGCAACACGAAAACTCATGTTTCACCACATTATATCATTTTCCCACACTCGCGCTTGTAAATCGGCCCTTTATGAATAAAACACCACCATTTTTATGCATAAACACTCGACAAAACACTAGTATTGGAAAAAAATACAACGGAGCGACACGACTCTTCCCGCGTTCCCGCCAAAACCTAATATATATACGTATACACACTAATGTCATAGTTAAAAAAGTTTTTAGGTCAGCGACGTGAATATGCCCGTGTTGAGTCTTTAGTCTATTATTAGTCTGTGCACCAACGCAGGGTTACTGAATAAACACCCATGTTGCAAGTTGGTCCACGGTCGCGGTCGCGATCAGCATCATATTCGCGTTTATGGATTAGGGCCTCTATACGCGAAAGCCGCCGGTGTCGACCCGGCGGCGGCGAGTAGCCTACAATTTGCTTGTCCAACTACCCGCCGGAATTATTATGGAACAATCATGCCGGCGGGTTGTCCCGAGAATTTCCAGACGATATGCCTCCAACCTGTGCTCGACTCGCTCAGTTGCCCTCAAATTTACTATCCGGTTAGCTTTAGTAGTGTATATGCTTCAAGAGTTATAGGGGTTGGGCTCTATTCCCATTCAGGAAAAACATTTTGTGAAATGAGCACAAATGTTTGTTCTTGTTTTCGACAGCCCCGTTGGCTCATTGGTAACATATCTGCCTTGAGAGCTGTAGGGCGTGGGTTCGATTCCCACTCAGGGCAAACATTTTGTGAACAAACAAAATGTTTGTTTTGTGTCAGGGTGTTCTGTATGTATTATAAGTATGTATTTACAAAAAAAAAGTATTTATGTATACTATCTGTTATCTGACTTCCATCACACAAGCTCTGCTTAGTTTGGGGCCAGATGGCGCTGTGTGTATAGTCCAACGATATTTATTTATTATTCTTTGTCTGAGTGTTCTATCTGTTTTAAAAAAATGATTTTGGAAAAAAGCATACAATGTTAGGTTAGGTTAGTCGGCGCTGTGTGGAATATTTTAGAATATTTATTTATTTGCTAGTTGTGACCTATTGTGCCATAGACACTACGATTCTTATATATGCGGGCAGCATGTTTTCGTCCATTCTGATAAAATTATGAAAATACCGTTACTAACAGCAGGTTGTGCCCGCGGGCCAATGGATTTAGTGTGAAGAGGCCTTTAGATATTGTAAGCGTTTCTAAATGAAAGATAGCGTAGATTCTGATAGTCCGCAGAGGAGGAAAACGGCTTTTAGGGTTCTAAACGTAATATTTTATATATGTTTAATTATGTAAAATGCGATGTTTATTGCGGACAATTGAACAGTAAGGATAATTAGCCTTAACATAAGAGCTAGTGACGTGAAGTGAAGTAAACGTGTTAATTGAATATTGGTCGAGCGAAACAAAGGTCTTTTAGTACTCGGATGAATCAACATAAGTTTATATTATATGTTACTTTGCAAACATCAGATCTTTAAGAAATTGCGTACCTTATGTATTTACAAAAAAAAAGTATTTATGTATTCTATCAGTTATCTGACTTCCATAGTACAAGCTTTGCTTAGTTTGGAGTCAGATGGCGCTGTGTGTAATGTCCTACCTGTGTACAATTGTAGGTACATAATAGTTCGTTAATTTCTTCTACTACATTTTATTTAATAAATAATAAATATCGCAGGACATTACACACAGCGCCATCTGACCCCAAACTAAGCAAAGCTTGTACTATGGAAGTCAGATAACAGATTTATTTCATCTATCTATCTATCTATCTATATCTATGTACTATTATAGAGAAGAAAGATTTGATTATTTGTTTGTATCGAGTAGGCTCCGAAACTACTAGACCGATCTTAATAATTATTTCACTATTAGAATGCTTCATTATCCGTGATGGGCATAGGCTATATTTTATTTAAAAAACAATTAGAGATCCGTATGGGAAATTCAATAATATAACATAAGTGACGTTTTATAGAGCAAATAGACAGCTACATATAAGTCCGCAATATCATATATATATGTCTAACTATTATAGTTGTCATCTACATCTTATAAAGAGGAAATATTTAATTTTTGTTTGTTTGTATTAAATAAGCTCTGAAACTACTGGATCGATAAAGTTATGTTGTTAATCGAGTTTTGTTTTCCCGTACGAAGCCCAGGCGAGCTGTTAGTACTATTATAAAGAGGAAAGATTTGATTGTTTGTTTGTATTGAATAGGCTCCGAAACTACTGGACCGATTTCAAAAATTCTTTCCCCGTTGGAAAGCTACACTATCTCCGGGTGACATATGATACTTTTTATCCCTGTATTCCCAAGGAACGGGAACTACGCGGGTGAAACCGCGAGGCGTCTGCTAGTAAGATATACATGTATATTTTTGTTGTCAATAAAATATTTTTTTCTTTCAAATACAATTTAAAGGTTAAATGGAAGACTGATGGGGCAAAGGGGTTGTAAACTTAGAGAGGTCGCGAGGTTACTGTTCGATCAACTACTATTTGTCTTGGACTAAAACAGCTATTCTTACTTATAAAAATACTCACCACTTATTTTCAAGGTAGGTAACCTATGATTAATATTACTGTACCTATCTACCGCTTGAAGTTTATCTCCGGTAATAATCATTTTTGTCCGTTCTCTTTTGCACAGGTTTTATTTCAAGTAGGTATATACAATACATGACTAAATATGTATACACATGGGTAGAATAAAATTATTGTTGCCATATCGTTTATGTAATTAAGCGGGTACATAGTTAGTAAACTAACTGGATACAGAAAAAATAATTATTAATTACTAGTTGATACGGCGAACTTTGTACCGCCTCAGAATCAGTGGCGGCCTTAGGGGGTGGCAAGCAGGGCAACCGCCCGAGGCCTCGCTCTTGCAGGGGCCTCGCATCCTCGTAGAAAAAAGTCTTTACCATATAATAAATGTATGTGTAGCTCGCACCTTTGTCAAAAACGCACGGTTTCATTATTAGTGCAAGCATGTTACGAACTGATTGTTTAGTAGAACGGGCTCAAAGAAACAGGGCCTCACAATGATCTGTCACCCCGGGCCTCGCAAAAGCTAAGAAAGGCCACCGCTGCTCAGAATGAATAAATGTTGTACGGCGTTGTACGAGGATTAATTTTGTTTGTGATATTCTTATTTTTTCCAATGAAACTTCTCGACGTCGAGGCGAACAAAAAGAAATATTCGAAATCAAGCAAACAGTTTTAGAGATATTGAAAAAGCAGCCCCATTTTCTACATCCAATTTTTTTCGTTAATTTTTCCTAACTTAATATTTATTCTACTATTTGGGGCGGAGACAAATCCAACAAATGAAAGATCATAAAAATCGTTTTTGAATTATAACTAGGATTGAAATGATCCATCTAACCCAAACCATTTTAAATCAGACAAAACTGACTATTTTACGTTGTATCACATTCAATAGTTATTTTTATTAAAATGGAAGTAATTATGCTGGAACTGATGGATAATTATGCAAAATCTTTTGTACGCACTTTAATTTCGTAGGTATATAGGCCTTGCCGCGTTTTAAGAGTAACATAAGTCAATTGGAGCCTGACCGAGAGGAGTAGGCATTATTATTGACGATAAATTATTTTGGTATTTATTCAAAGTTTGTCAAACATAGGATGCCAATTGTTGGGTGTTATTCGACACTTTCGAGGTTGTCTTACTTGACGATAGGGCTTGCCACTCAGCCTACTTGAAAAAGAAAGTGAGCACTAATAATACTTATTCGGATGTAAAATCCAGCTTAATATGATCCATGTACGTGAATGTTTCTGTTTTTATCAGGGTTTAAGTTATTTTGGACACATATTTTTCCTAAATGTCGTCATAGATCTGGCATACCTGTACCAATTTTGATAAAACAAACTCTAGAACCTGCTCTGTTGCATGATTTACATATTCTGTTGGTAGATTAATTGCCTGGTTTCTGAGATTAGCGCGCACAGACAGACAGACTAACACAAAATTAAAAAAATACATTTTAGGTTCTGTTCTAATTAAATCATGTAGTTAACTCAGTAAACAATTAAGAGACATCTTTAATTCTACTAAAACATTATTTATTTGAAACTTTTAATCATAATAGCTTTATAGCTTTTAGTTTTATGATGCACTTTGTCTCATACCGTTACATACGTTCACCGCTTTAAATAAAACCTATACTCTGATTTCAAGTACATCTGCTACTACCCTCATCAGCATAATTCTATATTTTATATGGTCACATTTAGCGCTACAAAAATATAGTGGTGACACAAATTCTTACTTTTCACACTTTGATGTTTGAGAGTTATTTTGCATTACTTGTACAGTAAAATTAATAAAATATAACATGTTAATTTACAAAGTTACAAAAATGATTAATTTACAAAAAAAGTGGTTCATAGTATAGTTGTACCTATACAGTGAAATAAGAACCCAATTGGGAACGGCAACGTTAAGAAGAGAAGAGGGAACATTGTTTGAAAAGTTAACATATATGTATAAAATTATTTTTAAATGTCATATTTTTATCGTAATTATATCGTGTAAATGTACTATTTATCTGCAAGGAATTCATTTGTTTATACGCTTTAAGGATAAGATGCTGGTTAATTATTATGTTTGTGAATTCCAGGGCATTTTCTTCATCTTTTAATTCTAAAGCTAACTTATTACAAAATGTTAATTGGCATAGATGTTAATCAATTAAGTAGGCACTATCAGGTGGTCACTCTGGTTGGTATGGCATAAGAAAACTTCCTACATTGCAATGTCTACAATATAGATCTGTGTACATATTTGCCGGTGCCATCACCAACGCTAAACATATTACATAGGGCAGACACACGTAATCATCAACTTAATGCCCATGCCTATCGCGTGTCCATGAACTGTCGCTCTGTCGTTGGTTAGCAACGGATCTTCAATTCTTTACGCATTTTTAACAGCAACTTTACATACACACTGACGGTAACTCAATTTTAACAAAACATTCAGTTCACTTGTCTACTTCGGCTTGTCACATGTTTGTCATCTGTCTTAATTCATAGATTTTTACAAAGGTTGAACTCATAAGTTTAACTTTTGTGCATGCCATATACAATTGGCATGTGTCTATACTTTCTCTTTGCTTCTGTTGACAAAGATCAGAATGAAAAAGTAACGACAGTTATGAATGTCGAGCGTTGTGTTAAAATGCGTTGGAATAAAAATTATAAAAATTTATTGGTAATATATTTTTGGGCCCTACATAAAACTTACTTACGTATAGTCAAAGTAGGGTTAGTACCTTTCGTGTACACCGTGTATTATTTGGTCAAAAAATTTTAGTTATCACTAGTAATTAAGCAAAAACATTTATCAATGATGATTTCCGTCATTGATAAAGGTTAGGATAATGGACAAATATTATGTACATATTGCTAAATAGAGTAGCCAGCTTTGAAAGTTGTCAAAATACGGCTGAGTAACTCTACTCGCTTCTAGTATATCAATAGTGTTTGCAGTAGGAGTTTACAAACTTCAAAATACAATACTACCTGTATTTGCGTAAATAGGTGAAAATAAAAATATTGTTTTATATAATTATTATGAAAAGTATTTAATCAAAAACTCGGACGAAACGATTTAATTCTTTGTTCTTTGTGCGGACTGCTAGACAGTAGAATGCGCTACCTGAGTGGGTATTCCCCGATGGATATAATCTGGCTGTCTTCAAATCGAGAGTAAATAGGTATCTTCTAGGCAAGCGTGCTGCATCTTAGACCGTATGATAACATAACATCAAGTGAGATGACAAAAAAACGTAAGCTTATTTCTTATTAAAAAAAAAATTATACTATGTTGATACTGATAAATTTGCCGCCTAGTGTACCTACTGTTTATACTTTATACTGTAGTGTTGCCAGCGAAGCTTAGAAATCAGTCTCATGATATACCTAAGTATTTGCGTATCACCGGTTTCGTGAATATCAAACATATAGTTATGTCAATGCAAACAGACAAACACGAGGACCGAGTCAAGATCTCAGTCGGTGGCCTCAATTGGCCGGGTTTTCTTTACGTTTGTGGAACACGGAACACTAAACTTGACATCCATATCGCATTGAATTGTAACAAAACATGCACATTGTCTATGTAATGGCCGTTTAAAGTTTTGTTAAACTGAAAAACAGCGGAGCGTTATCGTGAACGTAGAAATCTCTCTAGAAATAATTTCACGAAATACCTTCATTCTACTGAAAGACTTGAGAAAACGTGTTGTTTTACTTGTGTTCTTTAGTTTGTTACCGTTTGACGGAATGCTTATGTCGTTAGGTGAACATAATTATATTAGTACTTCAACGGTCTATCTTAGAGATCCCTAAACTTTTTGTCTCGTAGACCACTTGCCATGTTTTTTTTGGTTCTGGGTAGGCCCCTGATTAGCTAATATTGCATTTTCCCAAATGTGATTTTGACTGATTTCAAACTGTAGAGTGAAAATTGTAAAAATCTTAGTAACATTATAGGTATGTATCTATGTGCAAGTCTTGACAAGTTCAAAGTGTATTGCGATCACAAAGCGAATATCCTACTAACATACTACACTAACAACACATAATAATTTGCTACCGATATTATAAAATTGCGAATTTTCACAAAACTTATTTAAGTTGGTTTACAAAAGCCATTTTATATGTACGTTAGGTTGTAGGTCTGTTTATCACGTTTTAAAATTACCACCAAGCAACAAATCAACTTTCCATCAATGGAAAACCCAAGTCACAACTTGCGTAAATAAGATACAACCGTGGACCCTCGTTTTCATCTCATGGACACCCAATTATTATTTTTTATGCTTACATGGACCCTGATTGTAGGTTGTCGAGGACCCCATTGGGGTTGGTATACACCACTTTCGGTATCATCGGTGTATCTCAAAAGATGTGCGCAAAAAACTTTTTTCTGAAGAAAAGAGATCGTCATTAGTGTTGCAACTGTTTCTATGACGGCGGACATAGTAGGTGGTCCGCCTGGTTACTAATCAATACAAAATGCATCAATATCTGTCAAAGCGAATGCCACTTTACCTACATTACAAGGTTTTTAATATTTAATGAAAGTCAAGGAAAATGGCCCTGCCAATGCAATTACAGTGAACGGTAGAACAATAGAACGTTTTAATTATTTCAACAGGAAGTCTAGAAATTATTCAACGGGGTATTTTCATATAACACTTTAATAGTAGGTATTATTTTTCAACAGAATTGTACTGATCGATTCCTGGTCAGATTTTTATTACGAAATGAAAACAATCTAGTTAGGTACCTACTTATCTTTCTTATTGTTGTGACGTACCACAGTTACGGCCCAAATATTAGTACCTACCTACATGATATGCAGTTATATAACAACACATAGAATCAAATCCAGTCGTAAAATTACTATATTTGGATTATTACTCAAGCCATTGTTTATAGGCGGATCCGGCCACAATTTCATAGTAGCTTTGTAATTTTGATGAAATCTCTAACAAATTACCTTATTTGGTACATACAACGTTATATAATATGTTGTCTGATTGTTTGCAGTATCATTCGGCAATTGCATGGTTTTATGTTTCGTTTTGAAAATTTATTGCATGCCAGTTACTATAGACTTTTATACTCAAATAGGTTGTATTAACGAATTGTACGCTATTGGTCTTCATGGCCATCGACGTCATAGCTAGCCCTTTTGCGTCAATACAATGGTAGTGTGGGTAGATATTATTAACTCATGAGTGATTATTGCTTATAATCGCTTTATCTGGACGTTTTTAACCAAATCTGTTTATTTACTGATTGATGTTAGATTTATCGTAGTAGTACAAATTTGCGAAATAGTATCCTGAGTTTATTTATACCTTTACTTATTAAACTTTTATACCTACGTGAAATTAGCCACTCAACCACTAATGTATATTCATATGTAAGTTAGGAACTGACAATATTAATATGTGTATCCAAATTTTCCATCCCCAACAATGCCTATTCATGTTTTAGTAAACGCTATTTATTAAATACCTACCCCTCTACTCCAGTTCAAATTTATTTGATTAATTACTTTAGTAACTCTTTATTGTAAATACAAAAGATTACAAACAACTGTAATTGATGTAACAACTAGCGATCTTATCGTTAAAAGCGATCATCAGCTATACGAGCACAGATCTTGATATAAGTCTATGTTTCAGTTTAGACATTAGACAACCTACTCGTAAATTAGACATTACATTCCAAGAAATACAGAAAAGTTAGGAACTGACGAAATTACGTTTCTACTTAATTCATTAATACCAATTGAAACATACATGAAATATTAGCCCTTGACGTAAAGGTCGAAGAAAACAACACATTTATTCTTTTGCCTTCGAGTAGATAGTGACTATCCGATCGAAGAACCTTAATGAGAATACTTCATATAAATCAGAATGAATCGTGCTATTTTTGTGATGACTCTCTACCATATCGCAGGAATACAATGTTTGACATGTGGAGAAATATTGGCGCTACCATCTGACAAGAAGTGGACCCTAGAATTATTAAAAACTATACCACCAAAAGATATTGTCGAGTGTCTAGCTCACCTAGGCAAAGAAGAGCTACCTAATGCAGAAGCGGAATATATTTGGCAAATTCTCGTGAGCTTCCATGAAGGTATTGAAAATATTCCCGATTCTTTGCTGATGGTGCTTCATTGGGTAACGCCTGCTGTGAAGCCGGAAGAATATGCTAACATTACTTTAGACAACGTTGATGTCATAGAAAATTTCGGCCTGGAGTATAATCTGGATCAGGAACAACTTGCAGCTATCGCAGACAGAGTACGTGAAGATTTTGGGGGGAAATGTCCCGAAGAATATACATACTATGATTTGGTGGCACTGAGGCAGATTCTGTGCGCGTTCAACAGAAGTGAGATCGAGAGAATTCATGCATCAGCGTATAAAGAAGCCGCTGTGATGATTGGAAAACTGCGAAATTGTACAGCCCAGGCTATGCTTGGGTTTGCGACACTGGCTATGGCTGATACCGCGTTTGGGTCACCCGAACGCTGGTCTGATGCAACTGTAACAGCAATTGGAATAGTTGCTGAATACTTACCTCAAGACTTACGCGCACGATTTAAGCTTGGTAGCAACTCTAAAACTGAAGCGTGAAAATTATTTGATAGGGTTGCGTTGCGTTAGTATTGAGCCGAAATTACAATTATCGTTTTGAAAAACTTTCGACCGATTCTGAAATTAAAAAAAGAACATCTTGTTCTAAGGAACAGCTGATTTTTTTCAGGGTTAGTTCTACTGTAAAAGCAGTTTAAAATGTTGAGTTCAGTGATCTCGTCTCTGCAACTAATGCTACTTAACTTTTTCGCGTAACCTTGTATAAAATTATTATTTTAGTTTATATGTGTAGTGTGAAACATTTTTTAAATCAACTTATATATCACAAGCTTAATAATTATTAATAGAAATATGACTTTGGTGTTCAGTAAAAAAACAAAATGTATTTGTATTTTTAACATTTTTACGATCGCGTCTATTTGTGTTTACAAGTTTGCATCTGTGTAAAATTTAATAAAAATAAAACTCTAATAATTTAAAATAAAAAGTCCAACATTTTATGGCAAAGCCATTTTTTGGAACATGTGGGATGAATCAATTCCTGTAGAATTAGCGGCTTTTCCATACTTCCTTGATTGACAGTAATGCTTAAATTAAAAAAGTAAAAACTGCTGATCGGATCTTTATAAAGTTTATAGCAAACATTGGTCCAACGATTGTTATAATAAACAGTCGTGAGATCAAAATTCGCACGAACCGACTCAAATTTAAAGTAAGTGAACTTGTACTTATAAGTGTGAGTCACGCGTGAAAATGTGACATACTAATTTAAGCATAGATTATATTTAACCAACGATTACAAGTAGGACCGTAAGGTATATAATAATACATTTATTGTTCAAAAAACAGTACCTACTCGTATAATGAAAAAAATACCGGATAACAGAAACAAAACCATGAAACATAATAATAAATACATAAAGACGATCATTGTCCCGATAGTCGTCACGGTAAACGGTCTTATAGCGAAGAGTCTCGACCAACATCTCAAAAGACTCTCGCTAGACGGTTGGGTCAAGGGTCAGCTTCAAAAGGCAGTGATCCTTGACACGGCGCGCATTGTGAGGAGGTTCCTCACTCTGCAGCCCTAACCACCGGCAGCTTGAGCCCTGCCCCGCTGGCGGCGGCACCCTAGTTTTTAAGTTTTTTATATTATTTATGTTTTATACTTATTTAATGTAAAAAAATTAAAAATTAAGAAACAAAATAAATACCTGAAATACATATTAATATATGTATTTATTATTATGTTACATCGGTAAGTAATGGTACATCGGTATGCCCTGGATACCCTAGGATGACTTGTGTCGTAGGCTCCAGGTTCAACCTTCTAACAAAAAATTAACCTCGTACCAGAAATACTACTGTTCTTCCCAATCTACGTCTTTGTGCCCTTCGTTATAAACGTAGCCGTGTCTACTACATACCTACTTAGTACTTTTAAATACGACTTGCGGAAAGATATTGTTCGAAGGTCTTGTGCAAAAGTCGAATGTAAGGTGTACTAATGTATATATAGTTAACTTATATACAGCTTAGTGTTTATACAATACATTATAATATTATTCCTATACCTATCTAAATAGGTATATTAATCTAGATACAAATCTGTTAAAAAAAAACCTACTAATGAGTTTGTAATGTTAGACATTGTGTATAATTTATGTATTGTTAGATCCCGAGATTTAGTTTTTCTTGTTCGGATACTAATGTAATGTACATTTTCTTGTGTCAAAATAAAAGTATTATTATTATTATATACATAATGTTGTATAATAATAATAATAAATATCGTAGGACATTACACACAGCGCCATCTGAACCCAAACTAAGCAGAGCTTGTGCTATGGAAGACAGATAACTGATAGAATACTTAAATACTTTTTTTTTTGTAAATACATACTTATAATACATACAGTACACCCAGACACAGAACAAACATCGATGTTAGTCACACAATGTATGTATTAGTAAGGTAAGTAAAATGCATAATAGCTACTTTTATACCTAAGTCTTAGAACAATGAATGCCATAAACCATAATACTACTCACAGTTACTGGTGTGATTTTTATTCTAGTAAATAAATATGTATCTAAGCTGTACTAACTATTATAAATTCGACCTAATTCTACTCTGCTTATTCCACTATCGGATAGCTAGGAGCTCTAAAAAGCGACACCGCTTTATGGTTCCAAAAACTAGAACAAAACGGTTTCTATTCTACTTTCATTGTATGAACCGCTACACAATGGAATTAGTTGCCCGAGTGTGCGTTCCCTGATAAATCAACAGGCAAACAAATAACGAAGGACATTACACACTGCGTCATCAGACACCGGACTAAAAAGAGCTTGTCTGATGAAAACCAGATAACTGATAGAATATATAGGTAGGTACCTACTATTAACATAACCACTTTTTCTTTGTAAACACATAATTATGATACTCAGAACAAACATTTTGTTTATACCACAAAATGTTTGTCCTGGCTGGGGATCGAACCAACGTCGAACAGCTCTTCAAGCAGATATACTATCAATGAGCCAACAGGGCTGTCGAAATACAATATGGGTGCCTTCAAGTCGCGAGTGCATCGGTTTTTTCTAGGTAAGCGTGCTCCATCGTAGAATTCGTAGGTCACATTTTCGTTTAACATCAGACAAATTTTTACTTTTTTACTACGTCTGTACTTGGTGTTAGTCCGACTCACGAGGATGTTTGTCATCAATAAGTGATTCTATTTATAACTTTTTTTTAAAATTTACATCATAAATAATCGTGATAGCGCTAGCTCAGCAACACGGGCGAGTTACTAGCGTTTGTTACTTGTTTTTGCAAGTTAGTATATTTTGCGGAAAACCGTTTATTTATTTATTTTTTATTGTAAAGCAATGAAACGAACGAAACGCTTTCCTGATGGTAAGAGATAATGCCTGCCCACGACGATTGTAGTGACATACAGAATTTTGAGTAACAAAATAAATTCCAGGATATCGCCGCTTTGACGCTCATTACTTTGAGATCGAAGGTTAGTCTCAACCTCTCAATAGCCCTGTAGTTTCGCTAGCTGCAGTAGATACCCTTCAAACCGGAACACAGTAATGATTATACGCTACTGATTGGCGACAGAATATCTGGTACTGCGGTGGAAATAAGAATATAGGTATTCATGTCTTTAATAAGGATTATAAAAAAGAATAGGATAGGTGATAGTGTGATAAGTAAAAAGTAACAATCTATGTAAATTGTAAAAACTTGTGTTTGAGAGACACCTTGTTGTAGTTGCGTGCGTGCATTGTCTTTTATAGATCGGTGTTGAATTATTGATTAACGGTTATTTGGTAACTGACCTCTTTGTTAGCAGGATATTTATAGGTACCTACTTACACATGCAGGATTTTTTGTTCGTATCTACAGTGCAACGTAAGTATTCTTCGGTTAGAACCATTTTGGTGTAACAATAATTATAGAATAGTTTCAACTCCGCGATGCGTGTTTATCTATATAGTAAAAAAAATATAGTGCGAGAAGTGTACGTAGAATCAATTTGGCATCTAAAATGTGTATAATATATTGAACTAGATTGTGTATTTAACTAATTATCTCTTCTCTCTAGTTAAGGTCTTCATCGTGATAATTAAGTACAAATAAGGCTTTGTTACCTAATTTTACTCGCAAATACAATTCCAATTAAGTTTGTTTCGAGTAGTCAATCATAGATCAAGATATTTTATTTGGAATATAGAAAATCGAAAATCGAATGTCAATTTGAAAAAAATGGTTTCGTTTTCGTATAAACAATGTTTTTTTTTCTTTGGTTTTGGCGTCGCATTTTGAGCATTTGCCAGTGTCAAGTGTATTATATTTTCAAGTTTCATAAGTTAAATAAGTTGCCTCGTAGCTATAGTTATAGTCAAAGTCCAGTCTTGGTCAAGTACAGTCCGCGTCAGTCAAGTCCAGTCATGCTTTAGTGAAGTAGTTGTGACTTTACTATTAAGCTTCGATGGAGTTTTAGAAGCAACACAAAAACTCAAAATCTGACACCATGCAGGTCTAATTTTTAATCAAAGTGGCCAGTGCGTTAAAACGCCAATCTTTTTATTAAAACCCGTAATAAACGCATTGAAATAAGATTTTTGGCCAGCACATTTTTGCTGTAAATTTACTTACTATCTAATATTAATAAGTCACTGAATAATTGAATTACTTTTATTAGTTTTGGTAAAATAGAGTAATGTGAAAATTAAGTGTTAAGTTTCCACTTAATTAGTGATTTGCAATTCTTATTATTTCCCCAATCGCATAATCTGTAGGAAGGTAGAAATTAAACCAGTTAAATATTCTATAACAACCGGAAACGTGGTCAAACCTTGCTATCCTACACTTAACATGTTTCCTTAAATATTTGGAGACCGTGCTTAAACTCATATCAATATGAATAACACCAAGGAGTATAGAAATAAAAGCAAATATTAATTTATGTCTATTTTTATGAGTTTGCATGGCATAAAAATGTCGTTGGCCTTGTCTAATAGGCCAAATGATGCTTGGCGGCAAAATTTGAACTTGAGAGTAACTTGTAACTTGACCTAGCCAGCCGAGTGTTAGAAAGTACACTACCATCACGCTAAGGTTTCCTCATGATGTTTTACTTCACCGGCAACTCAAGCAAATTTTTGGGATTTAAACCCATGCCTTTCGGCGTGTTAACCACTGTGCTATCATCGCTACAAAAATACCTAAGCACATGTATTTACTAGCAAACAACATATTCATCACTTTAATTCACAGTTGTTCAAATAATTTGCCCAAAGCACATCACTAGTATTATAAATAGGTACGATATAAAATGTATGTTCTTGTAAATAAATATCGTAGGACATGTCACACAGCTCTATCTAGCCCTGGTGACACACCCTAACCTCGCTAACTTTTTACGACCTTGATAAATTAATATGTCTAGGTCTACTTTCCAAATCCGTAGGATGAGTATAGCCTGTTGCAGCCTGTTATAGCTGTTGTCTAGACAGAAATTTTTATCGATGCAAAATTAGTTTAACGATCTAAATTACGAAAACGAAGGAAGATTGACTGCAGTATAAAATTTGTAAAACAATAATATTAATCCAAGATCAAACTATCCGCTGGACTATTGAAAACATACAAAGATCATTCGTTACTATCAGATTTATGCAGACACTGACACCATAGCCCAGAAACCATTCAACACAGGAGCCTGTAGTTCGATTACACAAAATTACTATAAGCACAGACATGACCAGATTGCTGCCGTTATTCACCAATACCTCGCTTTTCAGTAATTAACTTATTAATCATAAAATAGCGTATTACAAATACAAACCCGAAAACATTTTAGATTCAAAAGACTACAAGCTATACTGGGATAGGGCTATAATTACAGACAAGACAGTGCATTTTAATAGACCAGACATCACATTTCATGACACAGTTTACCTCATCGAAATTGCCACCCACAATATTTCCAGCATATGGTATATATGCTGGAAATACTGTGGGAAATATTGCTGGAAATATTCCAGCGTGTAGTGTATATGTTGAAAAAATTGCCAAATATACAGATTTAACCCTTGAAATTAAATCACAGTGGAAGGTCAAAATAATCAAAATTATACCTATAATTATTATGTCAACCACCGGTGTAGTCCCACATTCACTTTTGACTAGAAACTTTAAATATTCATAAACTCACCTTTATACTATTGCAAAAAGCAGCCATTCTTAATACTTGTAGGATAGTCCTCAAATTTATGTCATCAGATCTAAAGATAATAATAAACATAAGCCCCCTATACACTTTATTTCACACTATCGGACGCCTCGCAGTTTCACCCGCGTAGTTCCCATTCCCGTGGGAATACAGGGATAAAAAGTAGCCTATGTCACCCGGAGATAGCGTAGCTTGCCAATGGTGAAAAAAATTTTGAAATCAGTCCAGTAGTTTCGGAGCTTATTCAATACAGTTTTTTTTTTAATCAAATCTTTCCTCTTTATAATTGTATAGATAAATAGATAAAATATAACTAATATTAAAACATTTCGCAAAAAAGGAATTACATAAAGGACTAAACAAAATATTAAAATATGGTACGGCCCCAAACTCGGCAAGGCCGGTCTCTCGGTGGCCCTGATCAAAAATTGCCTCCTTGTAATTTGCGCGCATTCACAGAATATATGTAGTTGAATGGAAATAAAATAAATAGTAAGAATAATAAATACTAAAATAACAAGAAAGCAATTAATTACTATACATATATACAAATTTAATATACTTACATACTTGACATCGACTTCGTGGTAGATCTCCTTAGCTCCTGCTAAGGAGATCTACCACGTCTAGGTACTAGAACGTCTAGGTAGCTACCGCCGCACCAGATATTCTGCCGCTAAACAGTAGTGTGTAAACGTTACTGTGTTCCGGTTTGAAGGGTACTGCAGCTAGCGAAATTACTGGGCTGTTGAGACTAACCATCGAAAGTCTCAAAGTAATGAGCGCCAAAGCAGTGATGCCCTAGGCTTTGTTTTATTACTCAAAGTTCTGTGTATCGCCGCAATGGTCATGGACAATTGAACAGGCGTTATCCCTTACCATCAAGAGAGCGTCTCATTCGTCTCATTACTTTTTACACAAAAAAAATACATATACTATTATTTATTTATATTTATTTGTCAATACTACATATTTAAAATTCGAATTAAGTTACATGTGTACATATTATGAATAGTTGTGTTGGTGATTTGTGCATACATGTATAATTAAATACATAATTATAATTATGTACTTAAAAAAGAAATAGGTTTTAAAAATCCACCTTGACTTTTTTTAAACTTTGTTCTGTGAGCCTAAGCCAAGACAGATTCATACAGAACAGGGCTCGGCTAGTTATTTATATTACAGTCCCTTCGCCTAGTCATCTATGCTCCCCGTGGCGCGAGTCGTACGCAACGAATAATTATATTTTATCAATTAATAGCGTCACTACTATCTTGTCCGCGTGGAATTAGTCAAAAACCCCCAGTTTTCTGCAAAATTTTCTTTTCATAAGAACCTTCTAAAAAGTAAGTATTAGAAACTAGGGTTTCTAAAAATCGGTAAAGACGTTCTCAAGTTATGGCGTGACCAAGGAAAGCAGGGATTAGTTTTTTTTAATATATTTTAAAAACTATACTTATTTTATATATATATTTCTAAAACTCTAATTGTATGCAAATTAATTAAATAAAAAGTTATCTCTTTTCTTAATAGCATAGAATAAAGTCACTGTCTACGTCTGTATCTTTCTCTGCATATTTTTTTTTATTATGTTATGTTTAGGTAAACTTTTGATTCTCTGATATTAAGAGATTTTTTTTAAACTCTACGTTCATCAGGCGCTTACAACCGGCGTGCATTATTAATTAATATTATTGATTGAATTTCCAGAATTTACACACAAGGCTCATTTTTGACAAAACCTACAGAACCTCTAGATTCTGCCCCCAAGCAGTAGTGTGTAAACATTACTATGAGTATGTTCGGTAGAAGGGTACTTTTCTTCATTACTACACTACTAGACTAACCGTAGCCAGTGAAATTACGGAATTCATTAAACTAACCATCATGTTTCAAAGTAATGAGCGCCAAAGCAGCGATACTCTGGCCATTATTTTGCTACTCAAAGTCTCTAGGTGCCGCTGCAGTGATCATGCAAGCGTTTTCTATCATAAGGTCAGCGTCTAGTTCGTCTTATTTTTACTTCATATAAACAAACTATTAATTTTTAATTTATGGTAACAAGTTAGTATTGAAGTGACCAAGATGGTAACAAGATAACGCCTGCCCAATACTATTGCAACGATACACGGAACTTCAAAATACAAAACGAAGTCCTTGTAAATATAATTGTATATTACTTTGATTTGTAGCGGTAATAGCAACTGAGCTAACCATTAGGCTAGCGCGGTCGATTTACGCGCTAACCTTTTTTTCACCTTCGCGCTAACCTTTTTTTCAGGGGTTGAACCCACGCCGGGTTCAACCCCTTTCAATGAGAGGTGAACCCCTATTTTGTAACTGTTTGTGTTTGTATTTGTTACAAAACAAAATAATTTTCTTTCTTTTTTTCTTTCAATGAACTTGAGCTGACGGTGAAGGAAAATATTGTGAGGAAACCATAGGATAGTAGGGCACTTTCTAGTACCTACTCGGCTAGCTAGCTAGGTACCACTCTCAAGTTGCATATCTACCGCCGAGCATGCAATGGTGTGTTCAGGCCGCTTCACTTGAGCCTTTTTTCCTTCCAGGATAGGTGTATTTACCATCTACGACCATACCTTCACTTAACATCAGGCGAGTTGTGGTCAAACACCTATAAAAATTCGTAGTTTTTTAGGTTATTGATATGCAACCATTAAATATAATACATATTAGCGATGGAATCATAACAACACCGTACATAGCTATAATAATTGAGCAGGTATGCAGTTATAGTCAAGCAAGGATATCAAGCATGGATGCACGCAATCCGTGATAATTATTGTACATGTACAATTGTACATATAGTGTTATAAAAGTTAATGTTTAGTGACTACGTACCGTCCATAGACAGAGAAAAATGACTGACTGTGTGTGACACAGTGATCTGTGAATGACAAATGACGGGACTATTTTTTTTCTTTTTTTTTATGTTTGACAGGCTAGGTGTTTGACCACAGCTCACTTGATGTTAAGTGAAGGTGTGGTCGAAGATGGTTAAGCACACCTAGCCTGGAATGGGACTGAGCAATGGCCTCACAAAATTGACTACTCTTTAGACACAAGAGACTTTAAACAAATTAAAATAAACAAATTTAAGTTTATGTCAAAATTAGTTTTAGACAGTTAAATTTTTAATCATTACATTTTTGTTAAGTTACTTAAATTTAAATCCTCATCACTGTTGTAACTGAACCCACTGTTAAACGAAACTAACCTAAATATATACCTTGCTTATTTATGAATAAAAATTAGTTATAGAGTAGCACTTGTTAAGAAAATAAGTAGGCCTACTTGCTCAATCATCAATAATTTTACTTCAATCATTCGTTTGACCGGATCAAACACAACTTCAAAGGTTTATCGATTCGAATCGAAAACTAGTGCATCCATTATAGGAATAGAATCCAATAAACTAGCTATGAACGTAAAAAAGTGTGGGTTTGTATGTACTCATAGAAAATCTCTTAGCTCTAAATACTTTATAACATTTTTTTTATGTTTGACAAGCTAGCGGGTTAACCACAGCTCACCTGATTTGAAGTGTCTGTGTGGTTAAAAAGGCAAAGCCCACCTAGCCTGGAATGAAAATAGCTCTCGAGTAAGGCTGCCGGAACACACCGTTTGGGGTGGTAGCAAACCAGCCGATCACTAGAAAATATACTACCACCATGCTATGGTTTCCTCACGATGTTTTACTTTACCGGCAGCTCAAGCTCAATTTTGAGGTTTGAACCGAGGCTCTTCAGTGTATGAACCGACCGCGCTAAGAACTATCATCGCTACTTCGCCGCCTGTTTCTCCACTTACCTCTTATACTATTACTTACTACTACTGTTACCAACTACTATAGTTTATTTGGTGGTAGGTAGTAGAGGTCGTCTAGGTAGGTTACCACCGCAGTACAAGATATTCTGCTGCCATGCAGTGGAGTGTAAACATTACTGTGTTCCGGTTTGAAGGTGCTACAGCAAGGTGCTGCAGCAATTACAGGGCTGTTGAGACTAACTATCGAAGTCACAAAGTAATGAGCGTCAAAGCAGCGATGTCCTCGACTTTGTTTTGTTATTCAAAGTTCTGTGTATCGCTGCAATGGTTATTGACAGGCGTTATATCTTTTACCATCAAGAGAGCATCTCGTTTTCCTTATTACTTTTACATTAAAAAAAACTATGAATTTGAAAAAAATCTAAAAATCGTAGGACATTACACACAGCGCCATCTGACCCCAAACTAATGGAAACAGATAACTGATAGATCATTTAAATACTTTTTTTTTGTTGTAAATACATACTTATAATAAATGCAGAACACCTAGACAAAGAACAAACATCTGTTAAAAGAATTCTATGTATAATAATTAAATATAATCTAATTTAAAGTAATTAAAAATATGAAGAGATGCAGGTTGTTCAAAGTACGCGGCTTGCTATCTGGCGACCATCTATTTGCTTGATACTCCTTCTATTAAAAACTTTTTATCCGATTGATCATTGTAACTTTCTCTTTATAATCGTTTTCTTAAAAGGCGTGAAGTACATATAAATTTATTCTATAGTAATTTTTATCATAACGTCGCTCTTGGAAGTTCTAATCTCAACACGTGAGATTAGTTGGTATATTATAGCTAATTATTTACAATGACAATCATCCGCGTACAACTAACTTATTATTATAATAAATGGTTTTAATTTATTGAAGTTTTGTTGACCTAAAAGTGGACCCGCCTAACCGGTATACTAGGTCAATCGTAGTATTGCCTAATCAAAATTTTGGCACTATTTTGCATCTTTATATTACACATCATGACACATAAATGGGGTACTGTGGGTGGATACGGCACAGAAATTTTTATTTAACCATCTTCAAAAAGAAAGAAGGCTATAAATTCGACGCGTATTGTTTCTAATATATATAGATTGTAGGTACACCGATTGCTCCGCTATTTATTAACTGATTTTTGTGGTTTTTTTTTGTATTGAGAATTTTCGTCATAAAGGCGATTTAATTTTTTGTTTTAAATTGAGGACATTTTTTTGAACTGTATATATTTATATTATATTATTTATTAATATTTATAATAATGATACTGTAATGCAAATGCAATGCTCAAGCTCATTGTTGGGGTTTGAAACCACGCCCTTCGGCGTATGAACCGACCACGCTAACCACTGAGCCACAAGTAATACTTATTATCATACTTATTTTGAAATATACAGATCCCAAGATGACGACAGCGAGTGTACTGATGACAGTGACAACTACCTGGAACGTGTCGAGTGAGAAGATCGACAAGGAAGGATGTTTAGCCAAGAGCATCAAGAACTGTGTATCCGAGGCAACCCAGGATATCAGGGAGACGCCTACAATCAGAGACCAGGGCCTGCGCATCATGAAGGAATGGATCCAGCAGAATAATGACATTAAGAATGTACGAACAGGTAAGAATATTCAGAAACGATTAATAAAGATAACATCGCGGGGAAACCATAGCACGATACTTTCTACTACTCGGCTGGCTAGCCACCACCCTCAAGTTGGGAATCTGTCGCCAAACATCAGACGGCGTGTACCGGCAGCCTCACTTGAGAGTCAATTCCATTCGAGGCTAGGTTTTTACCACCTTCAACCGCACCGTCACTTAACATCAGATGAGCTGTGGTCTTACACCTAGTCTGTCAACCATAAAAAAAAATATGTTTGACCATGGCAAGTAGGCGACATGGACAGGACACCCCAGCTAGCCTAGTAATTTTATAATCTATTCCTCTAGCAGTTACAAATTCAAAGCAAGTAACCGGATATGTTCGGTTTCATTAGTCTCCCCAATTCGTACCTACATGTGATCTACTCTCTATCTAGAATACGTCAAAACCCCCGACTAAAATGTTCTCTAAAGGCATAATTTTATACGAGCATCGACAGCATTCTGACAGTCACTACGGCTACGGTTTTACGAGACTATAACTACATTATAACATTTTACTTGGCTTTAAAACTATGTTCCTTTATAGACGACGCCTTCATACTTCGTTTTCTACGACAGAAGAAGTACAGCATCCCAATGGCTCAGCAAACTTTGCTGAAATACCTTAGCTTGCGAAAGTACTACCCGGACATATTCATGAACCTCGATTGCGAAGACGCTAAACTGAAAGACATCATTAATAACGGGTAATTAAAGTATAATTTAATATTATTATGTATTTAAAAACAATTATATCGGTTAGTTATGAAATAATACTTTGTGTCCAATGCCGATCTATGTTTCTAATTAAAGAGTTGCACTTTGAACAAAGAAAATAAAGATGAATTTGTTTGAATGGATTCAAACAAAAGCTTAAAAATATTAACAATATAATAATAAACCAGTGAAATCTCGAAATATATTTATGAATTTACTGTAGAGATAAAACAACAAAGACTGTTACTGTTACTTTACACTGTACAGTGTAAAGTAACTTTGTGAGACTTCTACTGTAAGTCTTCCAGTGTTTTCACGTTAACCCATTGTTTTTCAACCTTTTTAAGAAATTATAGAAAATATAGAATTTTAAAGAAGTTATTATAATATGTGACAATATTCAGACTTCTTTTAGTGTTACAAAATCCTATCGAATTATAGATGCGCTACAATTTAAATGTCACTGAATAATAATTAGCACTGCTTTCAAAACATCAAAACAATGTGCGATAAAGCTTAACGACAGAACGTGCAGCCTTATCGCTCGAAGTAATCTTGTAACCCTCTGCTTTCAGTATTTTCGAAAGTTCCAAAAACTCCCACGCGGTACAAAATGCCCTTGAACTTTAACTATACCAACGAAACAGAAACTGGTTCCAAATTGTCTACTTGCGAACATGTTACGTCACTAGTGTATGATATAATTCCCTTGGTTTGTATTTCATAACAACCATTTCCAAATTTGTAGGTACGTGGCGATTTCACCGGTGCGCGACGCCAAGGGTCGGCGGGTCATCATTTACAATATGAGTGAGAACACTTTTATCATTACTGCTTACACCCTGTACGATTGAACACGTGTACTTCTACTACTTTATGCTCTACTACAGAACTCACGGTAGTAAATTGAGTTGGATATTCGTATAAAAAAGATATTTATCACTAAAAGTTATGACAAATGCGAGTTATTTTCATCATAGGTATACTGTACAATGAAATTTATAAGCTAACAGAAGTTAGAAGATCACGAAAAGTTACGCAATTATTTCGCGGGCTTACCGTATGCGGTCGTTTAGTTTTTTCGTAATAGCTTTACTTGAATGGCAATAAGAGCTCATGGGGTTGCTCTAGGTCTTCATCTTGGTCTTCTCCATTTATGGGAACTAATGCAATTTATTGACTTGGTGGTAAATATCATTAGCAGGAGGTCGTCTAGGTACTTACTACTGCATTACTACATATTCTACCATCGAGCAGTAGTGTGTGCCTACACATAATTGTGTTCCAGTTTGAAAGGTATTACAGGGCTATCGAAACTAACTATCGGAAGTCTCAAAATTATCAGAGCCAAAGCAGCGCTGCCCTGGACTTTGTTTTGATACTTACATCGCTGCAATGGTAATTGAATTGTGTCATCTCTTACCATCAAGAGATCATTATATTTACATTGAAAAAAAAACAAAGCATAAAATATTTGTAATTCGTGTTTGTATAAATTCAAAGGGAAAGGGGTACTTTTCTTTTGTATTCTTTTTCCTTTGAGGAGATGCTTACGTTTGCCTAGTCTCGGTACCTATTGTAGTTTTCGTCATAAAGTGTAGGTAAGTAGGTACCTACTTGCATGTTTGCGAATAATAAATATATATATTATGTTGAACATTTAGAAACATGATTGATCACAGCTGCCGCGAGTTAGCATTTTAACTTGTTTGTTGCGAAAGTATTTTTTATTTATTATAGCGCACTTTTGTTTAGGTATTATTTGAAGAAACATTTAAGCACAATCAATTACATACTTACGAACGTCAATCGATTATTATAGTTACGAAGATAGATTCAGAATACGAAATTAAGATGCAGATACAATTTCTAGCCTGAATGGCCCCGAATTGAATCTTTATCTTAACACCTAATCTGGTAAACCTTGCATCATAATAACTACAAGTAAAGAAACTTTGGTAAAATTATAAAAGACAATCAATGTTTGTTGTTTTAAATACATATATTCGTTTATTAAAACAGCCATTGCAGTGAAATAACGTATTCCAGAAAAAAAAATCTATAGATACATATACCTACAGGTACATACATAAATGAATCCCAGTTTCCCTTGGTCACACCATACCTTGAAAACGACTTTACAGATTTCATTTATCTTTTATTTAAGTTTTCTAATACTTTGTCGAAGGTTCTTATGAAAAGAAAAATTAAGAAAATTGGGATATTTTTTTTTTTACCCACTCGGACGTAGTCGCGGGTAACAGTTAGTCCAAAATAAACATTTAAAATAAATTATAGTTATCATTATTGTAAAAAATTGCAGTGTTATTATCTTTACTTAGGTATATAAATATTATATGAAAATAAACAGTTAAAAGTTTTATTTAGCTGTTTTTAGAAACTAAAATAGGTATGTGCCAAAACTTGCTTTGTGATAAAGGCAACTGAATTTTTACGAATTACGTACCTATTTAGGTACTATATTTACCGAAATGGAATTAAATTAGAGCGCATCGACAACACGAAATGAAAGCTTATGGTATATTTGTTTTACAGTTTAAAATATTATGCACAATAAAATATCTAAGTAAATTTTGAATAAAGCCTCTAAGAAAGAATAAAATATCTATTTACTGTAAATAGATAAAACAACCGTACTGTAGGTATCCTCATAGGCTTTTAATCCATGTATTTATCTGTATTTTTTTATCGTTTTGGTAATTATTCCACGTATTTAATAAACGTTGGGTAACTTTTTTACACGTAATCGTTGTTTGGTAGGCAAGTTCAACGCTAGTAAGTACGGTTGCTGGGACATGTGCCGCGCCCATGTCCTGGTCTATGAGAGCTTGATGGATGACCCCCTGGACCAGATTTGCGGCTTCACCCACGTCGGTGACGGCAACGGAGTCACCAGCGCTCACATCACCTCTTGGAATCCTACAGACTTCGCTAGGCTCATGAAATGGGGAGAGGTGAGTTTCCCTGTTTCAAAATTATCGCACCATTATCTCAGTTCAATTTTTTCAAGTTTTGTACCCGCAGATAATGATAAGTATCTATTAGATTTATATTACTATTTAGAACACTTCAAGCTTATAACCCTGTAGGTATAGTTAGAAACGATTTCCCATCGGTAGAGAAAACGATGTTTGTACTTTAGTTGTGACAATCAATACTTTATTTATAGTTAGCGAATTACACTAAATTTTTGAAACTACTGAATCTAGACAAATCGATAAAAGCTACATATTTTAGTACTGTAGCATGTCATATTTTAATACCTAATTAATCTCATATGTAAAGAAATAGCGACTGACTTAAACAAGCAATTGTTTTTTGCGGTGTTTAAGAAGGTAAGCAATGTAATGGAGTAATTTACCCATTGTTTATAAAGTACATTAGCCAATTCACTCGCGCTCATAGCAATGATGTAATTTGAAAGCCTAGAGACCGACCTACATATTTTTGACAACTCATTGCATATGAATCTACTTATGTAAGTTATTAAGGTATGTAGGGTCATGCACGATAGGTAACTGTATTACGACTAATCAGATAATGTAACACCAAACCTAAATGCAGAACTCAATTCTACAATTTTACGTAGGTATGAATCTACACGTAGATCTCTAGAGATATAATTAAGCTAATATTGAAGACTTGATGACAGCCATATGATTGACTACAGTTCATCTGATGTTAGTGAAGGTGTGGTCGAAGACGGTAAACGCTCCTAGCCTGGAATGGAACCGACTCTCAAGTGAGGCTGCCGGAAGACACCGTTAGGTGCTTGGTGGCAGATTTTCAACTAGCTAGCCAGTCGAATACAAGAAACTATCATACCACCGTGCCACAGTTTCCAAACAATGTGTTAATTCACCGGCTGCTCAAGTTTATTGCTGCGGTTTGAACCCACGCCATCCGGCGTCTAAGCCGCCCGTGGTAACACTGATCTATCATCACTACAATGTGCGGTGGACTGTATTAAAGCAGACTTTAAAATATTGTTTTACGATTCCAGCAATCCGTGCCGATGAGGCATCGAGAGATACACCTGATCAACGTACCCATAGCTGTCAAGTACATTGTCGACTTCGCAGCGAGCAAAGTTTCATCGAAAATGTCAGAACGTCTCAACGTAAGCTATTTTCTAAGCGAAAATGAATTACAATATTTACATTCGTATTAATTTTACACTGTGTCGACGGAAGTATTATCTACCTAGTCTAGAAAAGTACCTAATGTAGAGATCATCATGATTTAAGTCTCAGAGGCACTATCCCATATAATAGGAATGGTTGATGTTAAAGACGCTGTAATTTTAACGGATAGTCGGAGTGCTTTACAGCATATCTCTCGATGTGCTTCTGGTATCAGAAGTGCTACCATAGCATATGCGATCCTAAAGAAGGTATCACTTCTTTTGGATAGGGGCGTGAACCTGAGGCTGCAATGGATTCCATCACACACGGGTATCCGAGGAAATGACGTAGCCGATCAGCTTGCAAAGGAATCTGTATCAAACGGAGCAGAGGTGTACATCGTCCCAGAATATACAGAAGTGTTGACAAAATATAAATATAAATTATATGAGAAATGGAAAACTGGCTATATCAACATAATATATGTTCACAAAAAGGGATCTGGTACAGAACTTTGCAAGCTGAACCTCCTCGAATACCTTGGTGCACAAACAGCAATCTGCAAAGAGGCTTTATAGTCTTGGCCCATAGACTTCGGTCTGGCCACATGCCACTTAATAGGTTTGAATATCTAATGGGCAGAGTTGAATCCCCCGCCTGCTCTCTCTGCGGGAGCCCTGAAGACGTTTTTCACCTCCTGGTGGAATGTGGTCGGACCAAGACTGTGAGGAGAAATATGTCGCTAAAATATGGTGTTAACCCCCGAGATGTTGGCATGTTTCAAGGTATCCTGGCCGCACCCACGTGTGATGCGGCGAGGGCCTTATATGCCGGCATCTCGGAAGTACTAGCCAATCGCAGTACAGATGACGTATTATAAATTTGTATTGCGATAAAAACCCCCAATAAAAATAAGAATAAAAAAAGAAAACTTAATATCTACATTTTAATGAGATGTTTTGCAAAATGATTAAATTACACGTAGGTATATACGATCTAGGATCTAAGAGGTGACTTTAAACGATCAAATTCTACAACTGGGTGCTTCGATATAATAATCATTCTGGTGGGCTCGACTTCTATTTTGTAATTATCACAATTCCAACCCCAAAAAGTGGCATAATTCCGGCAACTATCAGGTGTAGATAGATAGAACTCTACCATAAACAGAAAAAAATACAGAGAACAAAAGAACCGTATGAATTAGTGCCACAAGTGGCGGCCTTATCGCTAAGAGCAATCTCTTCCAGGCAACCAAGATAAGGAAAACACGACTGTTCACTCCTCAAAAGGTTAGGTACACGAGTGAACAGTTGAAGTTGCATTAAATGTTTTGACAGCGCCGTCAATTTTTGGCTACCCGCGTTCTTTTTATATTTTTACGTTATTTTCACTCAAACATGCAAAATGTGCGTAGTTAATTACCCTCGCGGACGATGATGGGCCTTCAAGTGAATTAGCATTTATTATGTTAGATAGATGGCAACCTTATGCAAATATTGATAGCACGCATATTAATATATGCTCTTATGCATTATTTAATACATTCAGCCATTTTTAAAACATACTCTTGACGAAACGATGTCAATGTGACGATGCTCCCGAAACAACAGGTTAGTCTGGGAGCGGTTTTATGGTATAGTTACGAAATGACTGAGATCTACAAACGGCCGTTGATGACACACCCGAAAACAATAGTGCTTCTACAAGTTGTTTCCACTGTTGATTCGTGGAGAAGTTACTTATAAATTAGTTAGGTATACATATCTACTCTCACACGTTAGGTACCTACACTGATTTCATAAATTTCTAAAACATTTATTTTCTTGTTTAATTGGAAATATATACATGAGTAGATACCTACATATGTACAATGCACATGCACTAATGTTAGTAGTAAATACTTAAATAAAAAAAGGTCCATATAATTTGTAAATTTTAAAATAATCAATATTGATTTTAGTTTATTAATATCTAATGTCAAAATGTTAATACAACATGTCAACTATTAATAAAACGTTAGTAAAAATATACATCATACGTATATCTACCTAAAGATAGGTATAGAACGACCTTCGTTTGGTCGCTAACTAATCAATTTGGCACGTCAATCTATCTAGATGTATCGAATGTACATAACGAAATACATACATGCGGTAATATAGGTATGCAGTAATAGCGTGTGATAATATAACATTGCCAATAGTGACCAAACTTTTATGTATTACCTTAGTAAATCTTGGTACTCAAAAGGCCTACGAATAAGTAGTCTCCGGTTTTTCAGATTCACTGCAATCGCAAGACTCTCACCAAGAAGATAGACACCGCATGCTTGCCTACAGAATTCGGAGGGAAGATACAGTTCAGCGAAATTATTTCCTACACGAAAAAACTGCTTCTAGAAAGAAGGCAGGCCTTATTAAACTTGGACGATATGGAGCTCCTCAGTGATAGAGGCATCAAGTCGTCTAAAAGGCCTAACGGCGCACAGCCAGGCGAGGGTTCCGTGGAGGGCAGCTTCAGAAAACTGGAAATAGACTAAACAAACATTTACAGATAGTAACCAAACACAAAGACGTGCACCACCCTTTATTTCTGAAAGTGTGAAAATCCCTCGTGTGTTACCAATTTTTCTACCCTGGTGTTCATGCATACATAATACATGCCTGTTTTGTTAAGCTCCATGCCCGCTGAAGCCACTAGTCTCCGTGTGATCGAGTAAGTAGGTACTATGGGTGTTAGGTTTTATGATCATTGATGGATCACAACCCCTCCGTCGCATGAAGTTTTATCAGCGACGTAGTGTCACCGCAACTGTAGTGTTTAAAACTAACACACTCGGCGAACATAAGCACGCTGGTACATTAAAAGTATCTTCAAACAAATGGTGGTAGTATGTCTTCGTGAATTATTATCTATATTTAGCATGGATTAGCTAGTTTTTGTGATATTCCTCCTCGTACTGATATTTTCTGTGTTTAGTCGTACCTGTTTATGTTTAATGAATCGAGAAAAGAGTTATCTTTTCTAAATTGTCGTTTTGTTATCAATTACTGTAGTAAATTTAAGGCCTGCTCTACAGTCATAAACCCGCGTCAATTGCGTACCGACCAATAAAAGCATTAACTCTAAACTGGTCCTGATGAGTTAAGGTGATTCTTTTATCGCCTATTACACTTACTATAAAAGTTAAATTTAAAAAACACGAGTAGCCACAATTTTTTTTTTAATTTAGCCAGTGTCGCTCGCCGTGATGTAACAAATCTAAGGATACATCAAAATCTATTCGGGTATTCAAAACTTATAGTGTTCTACAAATCTCGCGTTTTAGGGTTTTCTATAGAGCTGCTTTATACGTTTTAATAGAGACACAAAAGACAACCATTATAAATTATATTTTATAGACTAAACTGTAACGTCGAATTCGTTGTATCATTTAAAAGACCGGATTTGAATAGCTGAAATATAACTGTCTTTTTAATTTTAAATCTGTTGGACAACAACAATCTTCAATTTATGATGTTTGTACAAAAGAATGGTACAACGAAAATGACAATATAGTAGTGAGATACTAAGTATATTTTATTCATAAGTTTTGTCTTTCTGATTTCAATTCATAAGGGATTATGTGTGGTTATTTTTACCAAAATAATTACGAAATTATTTAAGGATTGGTAATTAAGTTTATGGAAGTGTTGTTTCCTGATTATTTTTATATGATAGATATAATTATAATAATAACGAATACTCACTCGAATATATCGTACAAAATATTACTATATTTTGTACTATATATTCTTGTTACTACTATTAAACAGCAAAATGGTTTTAGTGGATTCATATAAGAAAAAAAATTATAAAGATTTTTAATGCAATTATTCATATCGTATGAGATATATTCAGATGACTTACAGTCATAATGATATTGTAACATACCTAAATATTGAACCAAAATAATATAAATACATAATCTAAGGGCCCGCGGCACATCAAAACCAGTCAAGCCATATGCTGTAAGTTAAATAAGAACAGACGAAAATACTAACCTACTCTCCTTAATTAGCTGGATAAAAAATTCATTTCATATGTTGATTTATCAAAGTACAAAAACATTACATTTATATTCATTTACCTTCACTTAAATAACACGATAGGTACCGCAATAACTGAAACTATAAATTATTTTTTGCTCAACATTTATTTTACTACACTTACTAAGACTGAAAAAGCGTCCGCTAGATGCTATTGATGCACTATAATTATCGTCTAACGCTGAGATCCCACGCATCACAATAAAACTGATTATAATCCTTATCACGATGTTTTAGCATGTAGCAAAGTCGTTCGACTACATTTCTACAGTAAATAATGTTTCCTTTACGACGACATTAGTGCGAAGTTTTATCGCGATGTATGTAGGCTCAGTATAATATCAATTTAATATTACATCAATGTTTTGGTAATATGTTTGTATCATTTCACAAAATAAATATGCAACGCGATTTTATTTTCTTATGCGAAAATAGAATGATGACAATTTATGACATAGATAGTTTAGTGAAAAATACGTACATAAGAATAAACATAATTGATTACATGGTGAAAGTACTAAGTAGTATTGGTGGTTACAATGTGAAAGTACCGATATATATAAAATGCATTATTATATCTATGTTCTATGGTATCATGTATGAAAATTAAACTTACATTCTATTTTGATGAAATGTTTTTCATTTTCTAATATTTGTGTAAAAATAATACTTGGAATGTCGATTGATATATTGATTTCATTGTAGATTCGTTTTCTGCAAAGATGGGTTAAGTCTAGAATTTTTAGATTCTTGCTCTACCATATGTACTATTAAAAAAAATAACTACATATTAGTGATCTATATTAAACCTAGGATAAATTACTATAAACTTTTATAATCCATCAAATAATATCACAGAAAAGGCGAGCTTTAAACTAAAATTAAACTGTTTATAATTACAATAATAAATACAACAAAATAGGTAACATATTGTATTGGCTTATTCTAAAGGGTGTACTTGTTGAAAGGGGCAACTCATACCAATATTTATGAAGTACTTTTACTACCACCAACCCTAAAGTTTCGGCAACAATACAAGCTGTTTTAGTTAAGGTGTTCAATTTCCATACAAATATTTTTTACCATTTATGGTCAAATGGAGGATAATTTTACAGTGAAATCACAGCTACTAGCATGTATTTTAGTCTTTATTTGCGGTAAATCACAATTGCTCAACAAAACAATTTTTAATAAAACAGTAGATTATGTTAATAATCTAGTTTTATTAAAAATCATAAATTCATAAATAAATAAATAAATATCGCAGGACATTACACACAGCGCCATCTGACCCCAAACTAAGTAAAGATTTTACTATGGGAATCAGATAACTGATATAATATGTACTTAAATACTTTTTTTTTGTAAATACATACAGTACGCCCAGACACAGAACAAATCATTCATAAATTTGATTTTATGCTAATAATTAATCTACTGTTTTATTCAAGCAATTGTGATTTACCGCAAATAAAGACCAACATCAATTCCAGTAGCTGTGATTTCACTGTAAAATGATGCTCCATTTGTCCATAAATGGCAAAAAATTATTTGTATGGAAATCGAACCACCTTAATAGGAAAGGGTCGGTTTCATAGTAAAAAAATATTGTACGACATAGCACACAGCGCCATCTAGCCCTGAAGCTTGTAACTATGGGAGCCAGCTAACTGTTGTTTGCTTATTAATTATAACCTTTTTTTTGTAAATATTTACAGGACATCCAGACATAGAACAAACATTTATGTTCGTTGCCTCAATGTTTGTCCTAGGATGGAGTTGAACACACGCCTTACAGCTCTTGAAGCAGATAGAACCAAAGAGCTAATAGGGCAATGCAGTTTGGGCGTCATAGTAAAAGTAGATCACAATAAAGATGGATACTTAAATTCTTTTCGGTTGAACATTCACTATTCTAATATCCCAATAAAACAATTTTTAAGATTATTGCCACTGTAATAAAATATATTATGCTTTTTGTAAAGATCAGAGTGATATTTATACAAACTATTTCAGGTTGCGAACTAATCCATATTCGTATATAAAATTTAAAAAAAATTTTAAACTTCAATCCTCTAGCACGCAACGGATAAAATTGTCTTTCCCCGTTCAAATCGATACGTTTGTCTCGTTTCCGTGAGTGGAACTCGGCAATGTTAACTTTAAACCCTGATCGCATATTTAAATCTAATGTTCGATACAGTCTACAAATGTACCTTAACGACCATAAAGCCTTATATTATGCCCCTTATTATAAGTTAACGTTTTAATTACAAGTAAAATGTCACCATACTGCCCTTGGATTCAATTGTTTAACATTCTTTGGCATTAGGCCGAATTTTTCGAAAATTATAAATGGATAATGAAGTTTTCCCCACCCATCTTTTGCGCTATATAAGTGCAAGGCAAACACATTTATACTATAAAGATTTTTTACTCGTATGTACTGTTACATCGCTTAGTAGGTGGAAAATAGGGCGAGAAAGTGTATTGCGGCCATAATTGATTTATACATATACATATTTACTTATCTGTGTCCCGCGGTTTCCCTCGCATTTTCCGGGATAACAATAGCCTGTGTTAATCCAAGTTATATGCTATATAGCATATAACTTGTATCTCAAATTTCATCCAAATCCGTTAAATATATACATACTTACAGACAAACTTTTACGTTTGTAATATTACAAGCGCGAGTGTGGAAAAGATATACAATGAAACAAAATCATGTTTCATTGTATATCTTTTCCACACTGTGTTGCTAACAAAAATCCATGAAAACTTTACTTTACTAAGACATGACTGGTCACGACCGTGAATTACTTTGTGTGACTTTGACTGTGACTCATTTAACTTGATTTTTCCTGATATACGTGCAAATATCTAAATACTTGGTACTGGCAAAAACGAAGAAGTGTCTAACAACTCAAGTGAATTCCCGGTCACCCATCCATAGACAGATTGGAGTGTCCGTTATCTTCGAAATTGTGACGAATTTAGTTAACGTTGTTGACTAGTTTATTGTTGGCTGCGATTTGGATCATATGATACAAATGTTGCCTATGATTTTAAAAAACCTACCTATTATTTCACTAACCTGTACAAATTTAGGCATTTTTAATAACTTCTAGGTATGTTACACATAAACTCATGTCCAACAAACGCATTACTAATTCAAGCGTCCGTAAGGTCACTTCTCCACTGCGGTAAATTCTTAAGGCTGTCAAACAAGTATGTCGGTTTGTACGCAGTGTTTTTACCAAGAACTATATAGGATGCCGTTAAATGTTGCTGACTCACAGACTCTGCGAAGAAATTAATTGCTTCATCAATCTGCAATTTGCTAGGCGGAGCTCGTGTAAAATTACCTGAAAAATAATATTGGTACATAAATATAAATTTTATTTTGTATGTATCACACTAATACCAGTACCTATTATGCTGATGTGAGCTCCTATTTTGTAATTGTCTGTCTCTGTTTGTTCGTTTCTGTTACAAAATAAATTTATTAACTTTCTTTCTTTCTTGACAGATTTTGTTTTGGTTTGCCATTGTTTTTTTTAGGCACTGAAAGTAGCCCTATACAGCCTACAATGTAACATCATTAGAAGTCAATTGAAAGTTAAGTTTCTTTTATTAAAATAAACTCCGTCTTATAGTTTAAAAAGTTTTGAACGTAAAAATAATGTATAGGAATGTAATATTCCGAAATGGTTTTGAAATCAGTAAAGTATTTTGTTCTTTACATAACAATTATTTAAATTATATAGAAATCTTTAGTAAAGGTCACCGCAACTCACGATTGCAGAGCGCATCTCCTCCCAATGGGTTTACCCCGTTCTACTCACCAATAAAAGCCAATAGTAGGGAGTCCGAGTATTCTGGGAACATCGGCGACGGCCGATGCCAACCCAACGCCTCGTACGTTTGTCCATTTGTAGATACCAAGAAGTTGTAAGGCAGTAGATTGTCGCCAGACGACGTGCTTACCTGGAAAACGTATTAAGTTTTAGTGTCTCTTACCGTACGCACAGGGTGGGTCTTGTAGATGATTGTTCGTTTGTTCTTGTAGATTAATGTGATCTCATAGAGAAACCCCGAGAATAGCTCTCTCCATAGGTCGTTGTACTATTTTGAACTTATACATTACTCTATCTAAAACGGATACAAAACGGTGGCTTGCGGTTGATGTACTGAACAAAAGCCACAGACATTGGTCAAGGCAATGTTATCCAACACCTAGTGTTTCAACCCTGGCACTAATCTCGGAACAATTTTAATGTATCATAAAACCTCTAATTTTAGTCCTGTCACTTAAATATACATATGTATATAAGTGGCACGAAATGACGCCACGACAGAAAAATTCGCATATACCACTTGTGACAGGAGTTTCTCAATGGACTTTTCAATGGCTGACAAAATAGGTATCTGATCTTAAGTGATAGCCTGGAATAGAACTAGCTCTTAAGTGAGGCTACTTAAATACACCGTTAGGTGTTGGCGACAGATTTTTAAGTTAAAAACAGTAACTAGCAAGCCTAGAGTACTAGTATCCTGCTAACATGCTATGTTTTCCTTCACCAGGAGCTGAAACTCATTGTTGGCATTTGAACCCACGCCCTTCAGCGTGTAAACTGACCGCGCTACCTACTGAGCCACATTATACTTAACAGGCATCCTCGACCATTTATTAAATTTAAAGCCATCTTTACACCATTAAAAGCAAACTAAAACTAGCTATGGTGAGTTAGTTCCATTTCACATTACTTACCCGTTGAGTCGGGTACGCTGTGGTCAAACATCTAGCCAAAAAAACAAATGTCGCTCCAAATGTTTTTTTTTTGTGATTGACAGGCTTGTTGTTTGACGACAGCTCACCTGATGTTAAGTGAAGCTGTGGTCGAAGATGGTAAAGAACTGTAATAGAACGGACTCTCAAGTGAGGCTGCCGAAACACGCCGTTAGATGCTTGGCGACAGATTTTCAACTTGAGGATGGTAGCTAGCCAGCCAAGTACTAGAAAGTACCCTACCACTATGCTATGGTATCCTTACGATGTTTTCCTTCACCGGCTGCTCAAGCTCATTGTTGGGGTTTGAACCTACGCCCTTCGGCATGCGAACCGAGCGCGCTAACCACTGAGCTATCATAGCTACAAACGCATCATATTAGAACTTACCAGTAAACTGTTTAGTAGTTGAGCACAAGAGTAAGTATTCAAGCAGGGTTCTGTGTCGGTCTGCACCACAATGACCTGGTTGGCTTTACTAAGAGAGGTGTCTAGTGGCACCACGGGCTGAGAACTGACGATGGTACGCCACTGTTTGCGGCTCACTAGTTGTAGTGGTATCTCCACCGGAGGCAAGACATTCTCTGAAAAGAAAAAATAATAATAAATATCGTAGGGCATTACACACAGCGCCATTTGACCTCAAACTAAGCATAGCTTGTACTATGGAAGTCAGATAACTGATAGAATACTTAAATACTTTTTTTTGTTTTGTAAATACATACTTATAAAATGATCAAATTAAAAAATAAGATAAGATGCTAGATAGACTAAATTAACCTTAATTTTTTCTCATGAAATAGACTTGCATTTGACTATCATCTAACTTGACAGCCCTGTTGGCTCATTGGTAGTATATCTGCCTTGAGGCGTGGGTTCGATTCCCACTCAGGGTAAACATTTTGTGAATAAACAAATGTTTGTTCTGTGTCTGGGTGTTCTGTATTTATTATAAGTATGTTTACAAAAAAAAAAGTACAGTGTAAACTCTTTATAACGAAACTCAAGGGACCGAGCATTTTTTATCGTTATAGAGAGTTACCGTTATATGGAGTGAAGAAAGAAAAACAACCAAATTAACAATAATTTTCTTTTTAACGCTTAAACTAACGCTTTTCTTTTACTGGCCATGTTAACAGTTTCAAAGTTGGTTCACGACTGATAATACGATAGGTAGGAGTTTAGTTCGAGATCATCCTTTCTAGCAAACCAAGCACGTGTTCAAGGCAATTAACAATAACAAAAGCAAGACAGCTGTTTACGACCTCAGAAGTTTCGGGGCCTCAAAGGTTTAGTCGGCATCTTTTGTAACCTGATAAGATAACATAAACAATAACACCGTGACGATTTTCTGTGTCTAAATATGAATACATTTCTTCGTAATAGAGAATGGCTGCTGCGCTATAAAGAGTGTATCAATGTGTGGGTTTTAAGGTAAACCAACCAAATTGTGATCTTTTCTATGTTATAGAGAGTTTATCGTTATAAAGAATAATGTTATAAAGAGTTTACACTGTATATATGTATTCTATCAGTTATCTGACTTCCATTACACAAGCTCTGCTTAGTTTGGGGCCAGATGGCGCTATACCTATACGCTATACTATATCTTGGGGTTAGACTGCACGATGCGATCTACAATAGCACGTATAGTCCCGTTTGCCTTCAGGAACTGATTCACTAGCGCCTTGAAGACACCCAGACTGAATCTATTTCGAAATAGTCTCAACAACCGACAAGTATCGATACCGGCTTATCTCAGTGAAACGTCAGTGATTATGGAATCGAAAAATCAATTTATTGATGTCGTAGTATTAGTTATTATTCAAGTATAGATTTAGATAACTTTTACGTGCTCTTTGGCAGCAAGTTTGGAATTTTAAAACAATAGCGATAGTTATCTTGAGTTTAGGTGAAAATATTTTAGCAGCTACCGCAGGCTGTCTGAAAAAAGCTTGAATGAAAATTTAGAGACTAGACTTTTACAGGGATGCCACGGTGCTATTCATCGTAACCAGTTAAGAGGCTGTATAATGTTCTGCGACGTGCGGTCAAAGATGACACCCCTGATATCTTATTTGGTAGCACTGCTTTTTGAGTTGTAGGATTTTTTCTAGAGAGGCTGCCGGAACACACTTTTCGCTACTTTCCACTTAAGTTTTTCAGCACTAGAATGTATCCTACTACCAAATTATGGGATAAATAAAATAAAAAAATGCCTTACAACATTTTTCTTTTCATAAGAAAGAATAAATACCCCAAACTAAGCAAAGCTTGAACTATGGAAGTCAGATAACTGATAGAATACTTAAATAGATTTTTGTTTGTAAATACATACTTATACATACCGGACACCCAGACACAGAACAAAGAAAATAGTTTTATTTTACAGTAGCTCAAACTCATAATTGCATTACTAACCACTGAGTATATATATATGTACCAATGTATATAATATATATAAATGTATATATACCAATTATGTTAACCACTGAGCTATAATTGCTAATACTTGCATGGTACTTACCGGAATTACTCTGTAGAACGAGCAAATAGATGCCGATAACAACGCCACTGATCAGTAAGAAAAGCAGCAGGCTGACAGTTATCATCATGAATGGGCTTCGCTCCACATCGCTGTGAGGGAACCGGTGTAGAAGTGGAGTGTCCTCACTAGAACTAGGAGGGCTGTCGTCCGACCGATGTGCGTTCTGTCTCGTTTCATGATCTGTAATGATACATGTTATTCTAAAAATAAACCGCCAGCCAGATAGTCAGACAGCAATGTCAAAGACAACTACAGGTATATGGAAAATCACTGGACGTTCATATAAATGGAAAAATATAGCAAATGATATAAGGCATATACCCAAGAGTAGATATAGTGTTTAGATTAGGCTTGAAGTGTTAAATAAATCTTGGCTTGGTCCTGGATTGTAAGAATTATTATTAACGTTGTTGAAAATTGATAAGAAAAACACATTCAAAATTTGTGACATACATATTCCAATGAAACATTGAAAAGAAACAACATAGGAACACCCTAGCTGTCACCTGGTCGGATGAATTTTTACACCTAACACTTTACACATACCACCAAAAACATTGAAAGCTATCTTTCACCAAATCTCTATGTTTCAAACACAGAGTTTAAGAAAACTGGGCTGACAAAGCATTGACGAGACCTTGAATAAATAAGTAGATGCCCATAGGTGACAGTTAACGTTTACCATTAAGCATGTTTTCCCTAGTAAGAAAAGAACAACTTTAACATCACAAAACTGACATTTCTGAACACCATTTCACATCATCACAGCTCAACACTTTGCACTTTAAAATTATAAATAACAATGACAGTAAATCTCAAACAAAGAGAAAAAATAACCACACCAAGCACTGAAAACAGAAGAATAAACAGTTTAATACAAATGATTTAAATATACTTGTTCAGCTTCATTGTTTTATTCACTACATATTATGCAATTTATTTTAATTCAATTTTAGCACATTTAGTAGATGGACTTTAGACTAGCAGAAAATATACAAAAGTTAATCCAAGACCTAAGGTCCAAATTTCGAGAACATTTGTATCATTTTAGGCTACACAATATACAAAATTTTATGTAATTTTTCCTCATTATAATTATATCTACAAACACACTATCACATATGTGTATACATTATTAAAGTTATAATATTGTAATGACATTACTATCCATTATGTTGAGCTGTATTTCCCCCATGACGGGTAAAAGAGTTGTGACTAAAATGTGTTTTCAATCAATTGAGCAATTGTCTGGTTAAGTATCAGTTTCAGATATCATATACAGAGTATAGAAACATTTTATTATTCTCTGGTCAGGGCCCTAACTCTAATGGCAATCACTATAAAATACAAATTGCATTGTCACAGTATTCTGAACCAGCATGAATCACAACCCATAGGGATTTGTCTGGGCTGACTTGACAATGAAATGAGAGCCTTATTTTGTACTACTTAGATCTGTGTTTAATTTCACACACAACATGCGCAGTAGAATTATAACATACAATTGCGAACATTATAATGAGTTCTACAAAACTGTATCCCCAGGAATAATCATAATTTAGACTTCACTATTGTATTAATGTCTCTAATCTCCATCCGTCACACTTAATATATTTATTATCTGTTTGCTTTAAGCCAGTACACTTGTAATTTCTTTACTGATAGGTCTATGTTGGTTGTTAGCTACACTTCACAATTTACAAAAGCCTGCATAATAGGGGCCTAGACTATGATTCAATACTTTTCATTTACCAGATGTGTAACATTTAAACATATCTGATATCTGCCATATCAAATTGCAAATATAGATATACAATTATACATATGTCCCAGTTCATTTGATTCTCTCTTCATTATAAGTTGCTAGGTATTGTTATTTGATATTTCAACAACCTAGAACCCATATGACTCAGTGGTGACATATTATTTACCTTATGATGTTCCTAAGTGGGATTCCCAGTAAAAAATGGATAGTCTGAGTTTAAGATATCAAAGGTTAGTTGACTGTCTTATGGCAATGTAACCAGAGAATTCCAAAAAGCTTTGACATTTCGACAATAAGATTTCTCAAGATAAATATTTTAGGAAATCATCGAGATGCAGTTTGTTCATCTCTGTTGTCACTAAGTTGCACATTGTAAACAGAGACAAATTGTGATCAAACTGTTTAAATACTAGTAACAAAAAATGTACACAAGAATTTACTAGAGCCAGAACTACTTTCTTTGTTCTAAATTAGTCTGATCAACTAATTAGTAGAGTAAGTAGAATGAACAAGCAAACATTTTCCACTGGAGTTAATTAAATGTTTAATACAAGGCAAAAGCATTTACTGCTGCCATAATATGAAGAGATTAAATTATGTTATATTATTAAATGTTTCAGTGTGTATGAAGGTAAGCCTTCATACAAACCTTCCTGCAGTGGGCCGAATAATATTGATATTTTTTCCTACCTATAATGACACTTATAACATCTTCCGTCTTTAGACAACTTCAATTACGTACAAATAAAGTGAACATCCACTCTATATACCAATACAATATTGAGTACAATATCGTTATCATTGGAAAAAGGTGAGTGACCCTGAGTTGCTTGTAATAAAGGTATCTACATAATCACGTAGTGCGTTAATAAATAAATTAGACCATAACTAGCTCTTGAATCAATTTACAAAAACGGTTTGTTTACGGATATTAAAACTTAATATACGTACAAAATGCAGAACGTATCATAACAACTTAGTCAAGTGTAAAAATAAGACTTACCAACTGAGTAAAGGGGTTGCATTGTGCTTATTACCCTTGATTTATCTAAATGAAAAGTAATTGTAGGTGATACTGCATAGAAAAATCTTTAAGAATGACAAAATCACAAAATAAGTACACCACAATTCAATTCGAACAAAAACAATTTTTTTATTTTTTATAATTTGCCCTTTCGGGCAGGCTAAAGCTATAGAGCCATACTGCCTTGTCTTAAGTGTTATTTGCGCTGTATCTTAGCTATAGTTATCGTCAAAGTCGTCTTTGAGTTTTGGCGGGAACGCGGGAAGAGTCGTGTCGCTCCGTTGCATTTTTTTTCCAAAACTAGTGTTTTGTCGAGTGTTTATGCATAAAAATGGTGGTGTTTTATTCATAAAGTGCCGAATTACAAGCGCGAGTGTGGGAAAATGATATAATGTGGTGAAACATGAGTTTTCGTGTTGCTTCCAAAACTCCATCGAAGCTTTATAGTAAAGTTGCCACTACTTTACTAACGCATGACTGGAATTAACTGACACGAACTGGACTTGACAAAGACGACTTTGACTAAAACTAGCTACAATAGCACTTATTTAACTTTTGAAACTTGAAAATATATAATTACTTGACACTGGCAAATGCTAAAACGCGACGCCAAAACCAAAGAAAAAAAAAGTCGTCTTTGTCAAGTCCAGTTCGTGTCAGTTAATTCCAGTCATGCTTTAGTAAAGTAGTGGCAACTTTACTACAAAGCTTCGATGGAGTTTTGGAAGCAACACGAAAACTCATGTTTCACCACATTATATCATTTTCCCACACTCGCGCTTGTAATTCGGCACTTTATGAATAAAACACCACCATTTTTATGCATAAACACTTAACAAAACACTAGTTTTGGAAAAAAATACAATGGAGCGACAAGACTCTTCCCGCGTTCCCGCCAAAACTCCGAACAAAAACAAGATTGAAAATTGAAATGAATGTTTTTTTTCTTGATTTTTGGGAATGCACTTTGTGCATTCTTCCAGTGTCATATCTGTTATTATTATCAGTGTTTTATTAAAAATCAAGTGAAAGACGCTGTACTTACACCAGATTTGTTATGGTTTTCTTCAATTGCCTCAGTGTAAAATGTTGAGCCATAGCAAAAAATTTAACACGTACTAAAACAATTTTTAATACAATATTACATTTAATAACGTTGAAGTTTTAATGTGCAATATCTTAGACCCTTCATCAATGATTATTCGTGATATATATTATTATCAATGATTATTCCCTCGATTATTTGTCTGAGTTCAATGTACTTAACTATTTTCTCATCTCGATCTGCCAGCATTAAAGTTTTTGAAGGGAACGCAGAAAGATCATATTTTGTCGCCCCACATTGTACAATTCTTCAAAATATAGGTATTTTGATTTTGTTTATGTATGAAATAGTAATGTTTTATTCATAAATTGCAAATAAATTAAGAGTGGGAGTGTAACGATCAGACTCGACATTCACATAATTTGTATGGCTTTGAATGTACAATAGGTATGTCCATTGTCCAACTTACTTTCATTCATGAAATATAAAAATATCAAAACCCTTGTCACGGGAAGCAGTACATAGTGCGATGTCGTGAACAACAAAAGAAACTGGCTGCATTAACTTCTATCTGTCATTGTCATTGTCAGATCAATCGAAATACTTGACATTGGCAGATTACATGTGATGTCAAGTGAATAGAAAACCACATCTTTTTTTTTTCTTTGGTTTTGGCGTCACATTTTAGCATTTACCAGTGTCAAGTATTTATCTATTTTCAAGTTAAATAAGTGTCCTCGTAGCTAGTTATAGTCAAAGTCCAGTCTTAGTCAAGTCCAACCCGTGTCAGTCAAGTCCAGTCATGCTTTAGTAAAGTAGTGGCGACTTTACTATAAAGCTTCGATGGAGTTTTGGAAGCACCACGAAAAGTCATGTTTCACCACATTATATCATTTTCCCACACTCACGCATGTAATTTGGCACTTTATGAATAAAAAACCACCATTTTTATGCATAAACACTCGACAAAACACAAGTTTTGGAAAAAAATACAACGGAGCGACACGACTCTTCCCGCGTTCCCGCCAAAGCTCATCTTAAATGACTTAAATGTCGTTGCCAATGCCAATATCTACCTAATATTTTTTTCTTTTTCGCCTTTGTTTTTGGCATTACACTTTGCTTTGTTTTTGGCATTGAATTTTGCCAATTAACTGCAAAAAAACAAAAAAAATCAAAGCACCAGTAGAGATGAATCAGAAGGGTTAATTGTCTTTTTTTAGAATATTTGCAGAGGTGCTTTACATTTAAAATTTTTTTTTAATTAAAATTAAATTAATACTGGTTATAAAATATTTGTAGCGTCTGACTACAATAAATTCTTCTTATACATATCTTTACAGTAGAATATTTTCTTTACGTTTTTGTCCATGTTAAGTATAATATTTATCAGCAGTTGTTTTAAATATAACTAACTAATAAGACAACGCATAATATTTTATGTATGCATGATAATAATTGATAAGAAACTTAATTATTATGCATACGCTATTAGAGTTCAGCACTCCAAGCGATTACGAAGCCTACCAAACTACACTGTCTACAATCTAAAAACCCGATTGTTGCATACTACGAAAAAATCTCTAGGCGCCAGGTTGAACTGTTTTTATTTATTGGGATGTAGAGTAACACAAGAAATCTTCATAACAATTCGTAGGCATTTCGATTTTTTTTAAACATCTCATTTTTGTTAGAATTACCTAAAGATAAGCTAACGTAGGTACCTACTTACATTTTTGTATTCCCACTCATGACGTTGGGAGTCCCAACGCAAACCTTAAATATACTTATCTCGAAGCAGTAGTACTAAGCTGCTACATGGTAGTCAAATGGAATCTTATTAATCTCCATTCAAGGTGGCTGTTTCTGCAGGAAACTTCGGACCATTGTTTTGTTATCTGAATATGAGATGCGCAAGATAAAGACATTTGCATACACACGCACCTACTCCGAACTACCAACATTGTTTCTACGGTCGAAATTATAGTCAGAGTATCCGACATAATTAAATGTGAGTAAACCCGCGTAAGTAAAACAAAATTGTTACTAGAGATTTAAATTTTACGAGTTAAAAATTAGGTAGTAGCTTGATTGAGATAGTAGGTTGAGGCTCAGAAGATATGATACAAATAGTTACTTAAAATTCTTTACAATAAACGGTAGTTAGTACGATAAATTGGGCTATTCTTCTTTACATTCTAGTTTAATGCAAAGGTCTACTTATAGGTGGCGTCACTCTCTGTGCGTGTTTCGGACTATTTTGATAATTACGTTGACCACTTCGAATAATGAAGCGTTAAACCAATAGATGGCGCTTATTTTAAGTGTGTTTCGGTTTCTTCGTTCTGCGGCGTTATTTCATTAAACTTTGTAAGACATTTTTAATACGGCGCTATCTAGCTTCAAACTAACATTTTTTATGGTTGACAGGCTAGGTGTTTGGCCACAGCTTAGCTGACGTTAAGTGATGGTTTGGTCGAAGATGGTATAGGACCTGATAACTGAAGTAATACTATTACTGTAATTTGTAATGACATACTTTTAATATAATAATTATACGTAGGACGCCCACCCACAAGGTGGACAGACGACATACCTAATATAAAGACCGCAGGAACGGCTGATGCGAGTCGCTTCCAACCGTCTTTACGGAAGTCTATGAGGGAGGCCTATGTCCAGCAGTGGACGTCCTTCGGCTGAAATGATGATGATGACGATGATGAATATAATTATATAGTACTCATAACAACGAATGGATTCTATTTCTCTCTCTAATTTACTCTGTCTTAATAATAATAGCAATAAAATAGGAGAACAATTCACACAGCATCATCTAGCCCTGAACTATGCAAAGCTTGTACTATGGGCTTGTATTAGCTGATAGAATATCTACAAGAATACTTTTTTTTTGTAAATTCATACTTTAAACACTAACAGATTACCCAGCCACAAAACAACATCTATGTTCGTCACACAAATGTTAGCCCTGAGTAGTAATCGAACCCACGCTCTTAAGTAGCATATCTCCTACCAAACAGTGTAATGATGATAGCTCAGTGGTTAGCGCGGTAGGTTCGCATGCCGAAGGGCGTGGGTTCAAACCCCAACAATGAGCTTGAGCTGCCGGTGAAGGAAAACATCGTGAGGAAACCATAGCATGGTGGTAGGGTACTTTCTAGTACTCGACTGGCTAGCTACCACCCTCAAGTTAAAAATCTGCCGCCAAGCATCTAACGGTGTGTTCCGGCAGCCTCACTTGAGAGCCAGTTCCATTCCAGGCTAGGTGTGCTTTACCATCTTCGACCACACCTTCACTTAACATCAGGTGAGCTGTGGTCAAACACCTAGCCTGTCAAACATAAAAAAAAACGAGCTAACATGGCAGTCTAACTCTCTATTCATGTTACTGGCTAGTTCTTATGGTGAAGGAATTTTGGTGGGCTCAAATCATATCTCCTTAGTTTTTAAGTATTTCTGATTTATTTAAAATCTGGAATAAGGAACTAATGGGCTTCTATACGGGTACTGAAATTCAGCAAGGTTCGATAATATCTTTTTGGAGAAAAATGCCTAAACATGAGCAAAATTTTCACTTTCCTGTGGGGCGATTTTACAAAACGCAAGTTTTCTACCGACATAATACGCAAAGTAAGTACATAAATCAAAGAAATTATATTTAATCATAGTAACAATGAACAAAACTTTGCTAAAATGTTAAAAGAAGTTTCGTGTCTCCCTAATTTTAGTCGATTTTCGTCATAGAATAGGGGCGACACGAATTGTGTATCACATTCCTGTCAGCTAAAAACATGTGGAGAATACCAATAAATTAAATAATAAGCAGTGTTGCCAGATATCCGAGACAAAGTACGTAGTAAAATAAGGTCACTGCCGCTTAAAGTTCCGCCTAACAGCCAATGAGACAGTCGCCACGAAGATCTCGCCGACCGCAAACGCGTTCGGGTCAGACAACTTCTCACTTGTATGGTATGTATTTTACGTAATAAATACTTGGATTTCTTAAATATTATTTATAATTTTGATTAATATACCTGGTGTAAATATACCATAAAGCATTAACATGTCATTCAAATACATCGTTTTTGTGTCTTTTATTAAAAACATCAAAATTATCACTTTCCTGTGTATCACTTGTCTGGATCCATGTAGACAGGTCACTTAGATTCCTAACTTCCTCTTAATATTGTATGTTTTATTAACCCGTTGAGGTCTTTTTTCCACAGAAACCAAAACGCTACAAGCTAAGAAAAAAAGACCAGGGAAAAACTATTAGCACAAAAGCGAGAAAATGAAAGAAAAGGTTATGAACGAATAAAAAATGAAAAGAAAAGCAAATGACAAACTTTAGTTACACCAACGAGAAGAGATTAAAAAACCAATATTACAAAGACCCATTCCCAAAAAAAGAAACAAAAGACAAATGTTAAAGGAAAAAATCAAAAAGAAAGACACGAAAAGGATTCTGGTGATTGCTACTGTATTGATATATGATCTCTATGGCATAAATTTAGACTATTAAGCTACAAAGACTTGTTTAAAACAGACTGCTATTATTCTTAGTGCATTAATTTTTAAATTTTGTAATTAATTACTTCCAAATAAACAATAAATATGAGAATATGTGTTTAATAATCTCACTTTCCTGGTTATTTCTCACTATTCTGGCAGTAAAATAACATTTACATCATAATATTTTCTAACGGTTTTCAGTCAATGTATAAATTATATATAGTCAAATATATACACGTCAGTTATCTTGCATTTTTATACATATTGAAAGTTAATTTTAGTTTTCCTGTGCCAGTTATCACTTGCCTGTCTTCAAAATTTTTTAAAAGGCCTATAATTTAATTGTTTTCCAATATTTTGTCTGACCCACAAAACTTTAGCTTATTTAAGTAAAAACCTTGGCCTCAGGCCACTTTGCATACTTAATTTAGGAAATAAAAGTATGGGACTAAAAACGTTTCGTATTATTCCTTCATAATAAGAACTACCCTACTATCTTTTATATCGTACGTACCTTCGTAAATGGCGCAAATTACTATACTGGCCCTCAGATCCCCGCTAACGTACCTATAGTAAGTTTATATTTATATACAAGTCACAAACTAGCAACGACGTACTCAATACAATCAATCTACGGCTTAATTTAATTCGGTTGTATTTATCACTGTCGGCCAAAGTTCAGTAAACGAACAGTGAAAGCGCGAATCTAACTAACAAATAGTGGCTGTTTGATCATATTGCACGCATTTAGATTTGGACAAGTACTCTATCACGATTTCGTTTAAAGCTCGGTGTACACGATAGGTAGGTACTCACAGGTAAAAAAAGATTTTGTATGGATGCATAATTGCATAGCTATAAAATCTTTTTTTATAGCGACGCATCGCTACGATAGCTCAGTGGGGGTTTCACTTGAGAGCCAGCACCATTCCACACAAGGTGTGTTCGATAGCAAGTGAGCAGTGGTCAAACAAGCTTGTCAGCTTTAAAAAAAGGGTTGTAGAATGTTGCAATGTAAATAAGTATGTATATATATAATGTTCTAGGCATATACTTACCTATACCAGCAAGGTTGGATCATGGCAATGAGGTCGTCTGGGCCTGGGCACCACCGCCATTCTACCGCCAAGCAGTACCTAGTTAGTAAACAATAGATATTGTTTTCCGGTTTGAAGGGTAGGTACTGAAGCAAAAAAAAAAAACATGGGGATATTGAGACTTACCATGTCTCAAAGTAATTGGCGCCGAATCAGCGACGTTTTGCACTTTGTTTTAGTACCTACTTATTTAAAGTTTTGTGTATCGCTGCAATGATCATTTATACTTAGATACGCGTTATTTTTCAACATCAGGAAGGCGCCTCGTCTCATTCATTCGTCTTATTTCGTTACCAGAATATCAAATATATAGGTACAATTTTAGATCGTTTTGTAAATAATCAAAAATATTGAAAATTGGTCCATCATAGCATAAGGAAATCCCAGTGTCCAACTTCCGTCTCCATTTGTAGACTTATCTAATTTCTTTATGATTATAATAATATTATCAATGCTATAGAGGGTGCACTAAGTCAAAAGGGTCTCATTGCACTTATAATTATTAACAATTATTATCACAACTATAATAATTATGATCACTCATTTAATTGTGATCACAACTAACAAATTACCAACAAATTCAACGGAAAACTGTCTTATTACTTACAAACATTATATTAGCTTCCATAAGACTTGTGTTCATACATTACAAGATTTTACATTACACTTTTTTGTAAAAAAAAATATCAGTTTCAGTTTAAAGACATTTATTTTTCTCAAAAGAATTACAATTTAATTCGCTTATTTGAGAATTTAAATCGTCGTATTTTGATGCTTTGACATTAGTAAATAAGTACATCATTTATAATTGTTGAATTATAAATGATGCACTTAATCATATTACACACGTAATTATCTAACTATAGACTAACTAATTACTATTAGCATTAATTTAGCATTTAAGAATAGAATAGAATACAACTAAGACGACCAATAACATCACATAAACACATAACAACTGACGGAGCCATACATCGCACCGTTAACCGTCTCGTCCCCGGTGCTACTGCCGTAAAATGACAACAAACGCAGCAATAGATAACCGGCCGGCGAGGAATGCAGTATGTCATAGTATACTCAAAGACAGTGAGATGCGTTTTATGCTTTTATAGAAAATAATATTATATATTTATTTTTATTTTTTGTTATTGTTCGTATTATTATGTACATATTATATAGATACACATATATACACACATACATATATACATTATATATATATATATATATATATATATATATATACATATATATATATTTAGTCAATGTTATTTTCCTAGTAGTTTTACGTCGTTAAGGATATATTGTTTCAATTTATTTTTAAAGATATTAAATGATACGCTATTTTTCACCTCTTTCGGTAATCGATTGTAAATGCTGACTCCCGCAGAAGTGATTGATTGCATGGCGGTTTTAGTTCGGAATTTCGGTAAAACAATATATGACTTTCTTCTAGTTATGCATCGATAGTGTTGGTGTTGCTTTTTAAATGAGATATTTTTTATGTGTATAGACTCGTTAAGGATTTTTCTGATAAATATGCAAGTGCTGTAGTAAAATAATTGTTTTAAGTTCATCAGTTTAGTCTCTTTGTATATTTTAACAGTGGATGTGAGGTAATCGTAATTAAAGAGCATTTTAACTAATTTATTCTGGAAAATCTGAAGTCCTTTGAGATTGGTTTTTGGTGCATGCCCCCATATTTCAATTAAGTATAATAAATGTGGCTTCACTAAAGAATTATATATTGTATATCGTATAGGCCAGGGCAAGCACCGCACAATTCCGCGCAGTGCGCCCAGTAAGGAAGACAATTTCGAGCGTATATGTTCAATATGCAAGTTCCAATTTAAGTGACAGTCTAGACGTAGGCCTAGATATTTTTCCGATTGTTTGCAACGTAGCACTTCCTGGCCTACTTTAAGAGGTAAGTGTGGCGGAATTTTTTTGTTCTTTGCTTTGAAAATTACGTAACATGTTTTAGCAGCATTAATGGTCAGGAGATTACTTTCAAACCAGTTAACTAGTTTGTTCATGTCCTCCTGGGCCCTGGAAATAATCTCATCAATAGATGTGCCATAATAGAATAGACAGGTATCGTCAGCATAAAGTGATATGTTCCCATGAAGTCCAACCTTATTTATGGAGTTTATATAGACCAAGAAAAGTAAAGGCCCCAATATGGACCCCTGTGGGACCCCGAATGTTATTTTGTGTGGATTGCTTTGATATTTATCTATCTTAACTATTTGTGATCTATTTGCCAGGTATGACTTGAACATGCTAAGTGCAGTTCCAGTGATCCCAATGTGCTTTAGTTTTTGTAAAAGAATTGAGTGGCTGACGGTATCAAATGCTTTTTTAAGGTCTATAAAGACACCCAACACCATCCTCTTCCCATCAATGTTACATTTAATTTCATTAATTAAGTCTGCGGTTGCTGATAAAGTATTAGATTGAGGTCTGAATCCGTATTGATGTTGTGAGATAAAATTAATAGATGTTAAGTAGGTATTCAGACGCGTATGTATAATCTTTTCGAAAATTTTAGATAAAATGGGTAACACTGAAATGGGTCGATAGTTGCCGGGATCAGTCTTGGCACCTGTTTTATAAATAGGAGTTACTTTGGCGATCTTTAGGCCATCAGGAAAAGTTCCTTCTGCTAAACACACATTGACACAGTCAGTCAGCTCATCTACAATCGTATCACTAAGACATTTTATGGCTTTTGTGGAAATGCCATCTATTCCCGTACTACAGTTGGAGTCCAGACCTCGTATTAGTTTTATAATCTCTTCTTTTTGACAAGGACTGAGTGTTGATAGCTGGTTTGACCGGTGTTCAGGAGTAGGAAGTGTTGGTACACTCCATATATTGGAAAGAATAGAGTTGGCTAGCGTCTCACCAATAGTTGAGAAAAATACGTTGAAGGTGTCGCATATATCATTTCCCTGAGTTATAAACCCTGTTTGCACTTCAAGTCTAGGGGGAGAAGATTGTGGCTTTATTTTATTGTTTGAAAGGCTATTGATAACCTTCCACATTTTCTTTGGATCTCCTGCACAGTTCGAAAATTCATTGTGATAGTAAACTTTCTTCAGGTACTTTATTTTATTAGCTGTTATTGTTCTCTCTTTACAAAATTGTTGTCTAATTTCTTCGTTTCCTGTATTACTTTTATATTTGTACCATAATTTATTTCGTTTCTTTATTTGTGTTATAACATCTTTGTTTATCCAATCTTTTTGGGGCAGATTTTGTATTTTAGTTTTTGTTGTTTTGCATTCAGCTATTTTATATTTTATGAAGTTTTCTAGGTTGTCATAATTATGATTGCCATTTGAGGGGCTAAATTTGGCACTTATACTTAGTTTTTTGTAGTCAATAGCTTCATAGTTCACACACTTCTTACGAGGTGGCTTATACTTACAGTTTTCTTTTTGCATGGGCTTCATTTCTTATTCCCACGGTATACCTTTTATGACTACCATGTTAATCATAGAAATGGACTATTACAAGACTCTAATAGTACTCATACTTCTCTCTAATCACTATTATGTAATCAAAGGCACGTAGGTACTCAGTTAAGCTACCCTTCAGACTACAGTATAATTCTACGATATCATATGCGATGATTGGAAGTTAAATTTCAAAAGGAAGGCTATTTGAAGTCCAGACCTTTTCACGTTTCGTTTTTTGCTACCAAAGCATGCTTTTAAATATATTTTTTTATATTCACTTAAAACTTTAGTCACACTTTTCTTTTCATATTATGTATGTATCTTTATTGCTGCCCCAAGCTGTAATTGTTACTACTTAGAACGCAGATAGTATATAATATATCCTCATTTAACACAGGAAAGATTTTACTATAAAAAAACGTTTGTATGTGTGTAATATGCACCGCGATTACCCACATACAAACGTATAATAGTTACTGTATAATAGGTACGCATATGAAACCAACGATCCGCCACGACTTTACGAAACATTTACGAAACCTTCCGGAAAAAATCTCTAGATGTTATTGAAAATCGTATCAAAATCCCTTTCGTAGATTAAAAGACTTATGATACAGACACGCGAAATTTAGCTTTATTTTACACCGGTTAGTGATTCGATTAGCAAGCATGGCATTTTTTTCAAATCCAGACATTGTATTGCATTTGACATTATTTTCATAGACAATGGGCTATTATATAAAATTACGTAATACAGCTTTCTAAATTATTTAATAGTAATAACCAAACCATCCTATTTTATTATTTACTATTTAGAGTTAAATACCTACGTACCTACTTACCTACCACTCCTACCACAGATCTCTAAAAATATCTCTATGATTCCTACCAAACGAAACATAAAGCTCAGCAACACATTCTGTGTCAGACGTGTAGCAAAATTTTGAAGTGGGATGTATTACTAAAAACATTAGAATGACGTTTTTAAACGTAGGTACACCTTATAAGAATAGTTTCATTAGAGAAGCAAGGTTCTAGACATAAAGATTGTATCTCTAAGAATATAATAGTGTTACATAAATATTATACCGAATCGTTTCCTTCTATTGTATTATACCTAACAGAGAATAAAATTGTTATGTCTGACTTCCTAAAAATTAATCATCGTCACAAAAAATTTAGCTTGATGCAAGTTTATTATATTATATGCTCTAAAATAATTTTTATTTACTTAGTTAGGTAGTTTTTTAACTGATCGAGGACGGTGTTACATATACGTAGTTCGAAAAAGTTTAGGTATTCCCATACCGCTCGCTGGGCAGATTGGACTCCAAAATTAGAGTGACCTCAGGTTGACCCAGACGAAGGTGGTGTGAGAAACTTAGCAGTGATTGGACCAACAAATCCCAAGACCGCATAGTCTGGAAGTAGGGAAGGCATTGCCCAGCAATGGAACAAAACAACTAGAATAATAATACTTTACCATAGGCTTAGGCTAAATAAAAGTTTAGATAGTACATGACATTCGATACACCATGTACAATTGTACAGTGTACACACTGAACTGGTTCTATTGTTGTGTTCATTCTAAAAGATTTTCATAATGAAGAATACAGCACCTAGCTTCTTTTCGGCTTAATGCACCCCAAGCTTATAAAATAAATGAATGTCCAGTACATTAATCGAGCGAAGCAAAGTTCTTCGACTTTATTTGTACGAATCGGCGTTTGTATGTAAATTGGAATACGATAACTTGTTCTATGAACATTGATCTAACCTTATGAAATATTGCAGACAAGAAGTTCGCGGAAATACAGTTTTCAAGCTCGAGTTGTTTTCAATGAGATGTGAAGATATAGGTAGAGGTAATATCACCGACTTGTCTACGTAATATTTTAAAGAGTAATAGAAAAGTAAAGAGGTATAATATAATATCAATGATCATATAGGCGTGGGTTCGATTCCCACCTAGGACAAGCATTTTGTGATATAAAACCAAATGTTTGTTCTGTGTCTGGGTGTACTGTATGTATTCTAAGTATGTATTTACAAAAAAAAAAAAAATTTAAGTATTCTATCAGTTATCTGACTCCCATAGTACAAGCTTTGCTTAGTTTGGTGTCAGATGGCGCTGTGTGTAATGTCCTGCGATATTTATTATTATTTATTTATTTATTGTTAACTTTTGATAAAAAGTATAATAAATATCTTCAATTAAACAAAATAAAATAACTTAAAATAATAATATTATGTTTGAATTTAAAATTATTCTTAGATAGAGTATACATAACCATTAGCTATGGTTAGGTATGTACCTATACTCAAAGGTAACATCCCATAATAACTTTCCTCGGATCTTCAACATCTGATCTGATCTACAATCTTCTTTGTTTATGGGAAAAAGGGAATTCAATCCAAATGCATGTCATTTGGGCATTATTTTATTCTATTCTAAAATAAAAGTCTGATTTTTTTATTATATTTATTGCTTAAATTTAAAATAATAAAAACAAACTTGTACTTTCCATCGGACGATCGCCCGTCGTTCGTTACACTGGAGTCTCATTAGTGATTCATACAAACTAACAAAAAACATTAAAAAGATCGTTTGTATGTACGTCAAAACATTATGTGTCTTTATGTCATACTGCCTCTAAGATAGTTATATAAAAAACTCATTGTATTTTAAGGCTCACCTAATTTTTAACGTTTCAAAGCCCGTTTTTCAAATAAGAATAGAGAATAATAGAGATTGAAGAGATCTACATAATTGTTATTGTTAGTTTATAAAAATCAAATTTCTGGTGAACGTTTTGTTGAAATGAACTCATTCTGGTATGTAGAGACAGTTATTGATACTAAGTAAACTGAAACTGATAAAACAATGTCCGTTTGATGTCATAAGCAGTCAAGTGCCAACTTCAAAAGTATCAAAAGGTTCACCAGAACCAAACTCTAAATGTAGACGAAAAAAACACGTAAATGCCGTCTTTGAACAGACGACAACAATATATAGCCTCAAATTCGAATTTTTAAAATTCAAAATAAAAAATTTTTGGTCCCTCAATTTACAAAAACCGTTTGTAAATTTACTTTTAGGTACTTCCTCGATATAGTCCAAAACAAAACCTGAATCTTCCGTGGGATGTTTCATGCATTGTTCTAAGCAATTAGCGAACATCTCAGAAACAATTGTCTTACGATAAGAAATGAATTTAGCAAAATACTGTAATAAAGTCATTGTGGCTACATATTACATACAAAAATTCGCATCTTGGCGTACGCAAAGCCGAACACATTTCACTTATGCAGCTCATTTTCACTTTCTTAGATACATTTTGCATTACTCAAACAACTAACAGAATGCTCAGCATTCTTGGCTCAAGCATTCTAGTCAATTATATCAAACCTCAAGGTTTGATATAATGGAATAGAATATCGAACTCCGAAGACAAAGTTTAATTTATAAGTGTGAATGAGCCATCTAAGTGTACAATTAATTTAAACAGTCTCCGTGGCTAAAAAAGCATTCGCATTCGCGTACGCCTAACTTTCCACTTACCATAGTGATGTAACTGGTAATCTTGAGTATTATCGTAACACTATTTACTATTCATTATATTTCAAATTAAATTCAAAAGAATTTCATCTTGGTATTGTTCGGTAACAAATAGTTAACAAAATGACTATGACGTTTAACTATATATACAGGGAAATTATTTCCGTATCGAGCTTTAGTCCCAGCCGTGGTGTTCATGATGTATGGGAACCCATACTTTTTCCCAAACAGGTCGAGTAACCTTTTTTCGTACTGGTACTTCTATAGTTTTCCAAATAGGCACTTTGACTTCTTTGGATTTTTCAACCCATATTTTCTTTTGAACAGGGACCCAAATTTCTTTTTTCACGGTTTTCCACACTTGTACTTTCTCATCTACCCAAGCCTGCTTCTTTTCCGTGACCCATTCTTGTTTCTTCTCTTTGCGCCAGATTTCTTTCCAATCTTCTTGCCATTCAAGTACTTTCTTAGTAGCCCATTCTTGCTTATGTTCTGTCTTCCAAACCTGTAAAGACAAAATGATTTGACAAAGAGATTTTAAATTCATATCAAAGGGAACTTCACGCCTTAACAAAAAGCGATTATGTAGCGGTATTAGGTGGTATGAATGACTGCAATCCTGAAAACTTCAAATTTGTAATGAATAGCTTTTTGAATTATTTTCATTTTACAAATATATTTGTTATTGAAGTCCCGTTTAATCAATTTTTAAATGAGAGTAAATTAAATTACGGAAAAGGCATGCCGAATCTATCTGTTCCAAACTTAGCAGTTACTCGTATGCTTTATATATGTTAAGGAAAGTAGTGAATCAATCAGCAGTGCTCACGTCGTATAAAGCGTATGTAACGTCTACACTGCGGTACGGAATTATATTCTGGGGTAACTGTACAGCAAGGGAAACGACTTTTAAAGCACAGAAGAAATGCTTGAGATCCGTGTGCTGTTTAAAAACTACGGACTCATGTAAGTCTTATTTTAAAGAATTAGAGATACTGACATTCCTGTGTTTATATATTTACGAAATGGCTTTATTCATTAGAAAGAATTTAAATATGTATCAACACATGCAAAGTAAACGTCATGCAAATAAAATTAGTATGCCTCGTCATTCAACTGCACTTTTTAACAAACGTGTACTAGGAATGGGTCCAAAGATATACAACCATCTGCCGAAATCAGTGCTGGAATCGGAGAGCATAGGTTCATTTAAAAGATATTTATTTAATTTTTTGCTGACAAAGGGATATTATACGACTAAGGAATATATTGAAGATAAACTATTGTAAATTTAAGTAATTATCTATTTGACTTTGCTAATTAATTAATTATTACGTTGATTTGATTTTTTTTTATTTGATTGTAATATATTGAATTATTATTGTATGCCCCAATGGGCGCAGTTTGTTGACACGTTTTTTCTCATGTATAAATAAGATCCTACGCTACACAGGCTGACAATAAAAATATTTGAATTAGAATTTGAATAAATGTTCTTTATGATGCAGAATTTGTGAAACTATATTATTGAAAAATAATACTACCAAAATGTACTTACGTCTATCGTTTTTACGAACGACATACAAAGAGAGAGAACCTTACCCTTCTCACAATGAAAGAGGCCTTCATCAGCGGTTTGTTGATGATACAGACATCTACTGATATCATCAGGAAAAGTGTGTTATTTGTCGTTTTCTATAGTAATTAAATGAGGACGAGGCGCGAATAGCGATACAAAATTGCATGTATAATACAAACCTTCTTCCACACTGGCTTCCAGATCATTCTTTTGCGCCAGAGGTCGTGGCTAGTATATTCCCATCCGTGGTCATCCTTGCCGAGATATTTCTCACCGGGAACTCCCTCTTTCACCCATGCGGGTATAAAGTTTTGGCGCCATTCTGGTACTTGAATCTCTTTTTGCACAGGAACTTTTATTTCCTTCAATACAGGCTTATAAACCTACAAATTTACGTGAATTTAGTGTAAAATGTAACAAATTTTATTGATTAGAAGTACCATAGTAGAGAATAGCCTGTGGCTATGCGCGCTGACATCAAATTTGTCGGTTACGGTCCGGCGCATCGTAATCGACAAATTTGATTAAGGTTTTAGCATCGGGCACGATGAGGAGAGACAATTACAATTATTATAAATGTAACTAGCTTAATTAATAAAATTTAAAAATACGAATCGCCACAAAACAACCTAACCGAATAGTTTAAAAAAATTGCTAATGTCACTTGGCCACTTTTTGGAATCGTGTAAAAACATGACTTAATCAACACCAAATAGCGGTCTGGGTTACTTCTTAGTAGATGACCCAAGCAAAATTGTGTATTGTTTAGTTGATTTAAATCGGAGATAGATAATAAATTTAGGTTTACGTTTTACACGATTAAATTGATGCAGTAATGAAATAAACGAAACGTTAGAACTAGGGGTGAGATATAACTTAATTTGCAGTAAAAAGCTCTCTTATTTTGCTCTTTTCCTTATTACGGTATTTAGCCAATAAGTTGGGTATCCTATTCGCTAAATACTCAAATCCTATCCTCTTCATAGGAAAGCGCGCCAACCGTAAGACTTTTTTTTATTTTTGACTGGCTAGGTGTTTGACCACAGCTCACCAGATGTTAAGTGATTGGTGTGATGATCATTGTGATTCACAGACTTGTCGGTGGCGATGGCGATGCAGTAGCGCCAGCTAGCGTGGCGCGCACGCCTAATCGTCTTTGTAAATAAAAAAAAAACGGATCACAATCGTTTATACACATTTTGTTCATCATCATCATCATCATCATCAGCCTATATTAGTTCACTGCTAGACATAGGCCTCTCCCAAGACACGCCACTCAGCCCGATCTTAGGCTTTTCGCCTCCATCCACCGCCAGCTGTCCTACGTATATCGTCACTCCATCGAATCTCAGGGCATCCTACGCTACGCTTGCCAATACGCGGTCTCTACTCTAGAACACGTCTACCCCAGCAGTTATCGGTTCTGCGACAGATATGACCAGCCCATTGCCACTTCAGCTTGCTAATACGCTGAGCTATGTTTGTTGTGACTTTAGTCCTCTGGCGAATTACTTCGTTTCGGATCCGATCCCTCAGAGTTTGCCTTTGGGGCTTTGCCAAGTCCACTTCCTCTGGAGCTGTTTCTTGAAAAATGAGTTCATCAAGAAAAGCCTACTGCGGTAACCCGGGGATTCTTCGCACCCCTCGCCCTGCCGTTACCGTGACCGCCGCCTTGGTCAGGAATAGCAGGTCGGCCGGGAACTCGGGGCCGTTTATTTGGGGACTTTTTCATGGGAGGGTTGTGCCCATAGTCACCACGCTGGGCATGCGGGTTGGTGACCGCAGGGACGTAGCTTTTCGCACTGGTAACACTGCTGCCTGTTACCAGTCTGAAATTTAGCTACGCCGTAAATTGTGATGGTTATCCCGCCATCAATCGGTTATCACATTTTGTTAATTCACACTAAACAAAATGTATGAAGCAACTGATTTTTTAACTTAGTCATTTCTATTAACCGCAAACCATACACGTGTGGTTTGTTGATACTAATATCGCCAACCTCTATGTAAATGATTATAATACCTTTTTCCAGTCCTTTACGTTGATTTCCTTCCACACGGGGACTTGCACATCTTGCCAAATTTCTTTAGGCACGACCTTCCAGGCCGGAACCTTTTGTTCCTGCCACTGTTGGACTTGCTCTGTCTTCCAAGCTGGTACTTTTTCTTTCACGTATTCACTTTTCCAATAAAGCTTTTTCTCCGTTTTCCAGTCTGTTTGCCATTCGACTTTCCAGACTAGTTTCTTTTTCCAGACTCCTTCTGGCGGGGAGTGCCAGCCTCCCGGAGAGCGTTTCTCTCTGGCTAAGTCAGCATCCTTTGCAAGTTCCTGGATCGGCACTGCCAGCGATGCTGCGAAGGCTAGCACCACCCATAGCTGTAAACAAGAATACATTACAGTAAAATGCATACAATGTGATATCGTTGAGTCGTGAGTGAATTGGTTCTTTCTAGGCAAACGTAATCCATCGTAGGCCGCGCTTTTAGTTAACATCAGACCAGTTGGCGGTCAAACTGAAACCTAATTGAAATACTAAACAAAAACATAACAATTATCCTTAGTTTCCAGTAAATTTATATCAAATAGAAAATATTTTTTTTTATAATAGCAAATATGGCTCAATTATAATAGCATAAAATTAAATTCGAACGATATTCGAGAACAAACAAACGTTTTGATATAAACTGACTTTTATAGGTCGAGAAGAGAGTAATTTATGTCGACCAATATTAATTTATTATTAATAAGTAATAATCGTTTACCACGCTAATTTATTAATTAGTTTTCCTTATCTATTTTTAGTAGAACAAGAATAGCACTCTTGAATATTATTAATCAGAGTGCTATTTTTTGTCATGATAGACGTTTTTATGATGTTAACACAGGCAATAGCCGGAACGAAAGAAGCATCTTTACTATTTACTTACAATGAATAGAAGTTTGAATAGCTGTTTAGTAAGTAAACAAGTACCTAAGCTAGAAAGGTGTCTGGTTAGTAATAGGTAGATGCAGAAAATATACGTGTAAGCTTGAGGGCGTCGTTTTAAAGTTAAATAACAAAAACATGAAACATGAGTGCAAAAAATAGTTTTAAAATTTCACTTGATTGATATTAGTAAAACCTCACACGGAAAAATACATGTGCCACATGTCTCCTTTGAAATTGTTGGTTTTGTGTTTCCATTTGAACATGCTACACTATAACCCTGTTTGTCGGGACGAATTTTACTGTAAAATTCAACATTAAGTTACTTTTTTTTTTTTAACCTGGATATTTGGCAAATGGGTCCCATAAATCCTACTGCTAGATAAACAATCAAAATGGACATGCGTTTTCTTTATTTTTTTAACATTACCCGCTGTGAAAGTTTTTTTGCGTATTTACGTGTGTACTTTTTCGTTGTTGGACCCTATTTTATTGCTGTCTGTACATATATTTAGCATGTATTTTTCACATAGCCACAAATTATTTAAAAAAATGCCGTGTTGAATGAACTATTTATATTTTGATGACGCAATGTTTACGTTATACTAGTACATGAGTGGTAAAAGGTTTGATTTTGTAAACTCATAAAGTTACCTATTCACTTATTATCTAAAAGCCCGATCAGTCAAGACAAAATTAAGATTAGACTTAATACATTTAGCCATGCTATTTTTGGAACGACTTTTGGCGTTATATAAGTTCTGTGAGGCAATATTCAAATATTCATATGCGAAATATTATTTTTAATTACACCTATGCATATGCTAAACCCGCAATTGTATAAGTGAATAATTATAGCACTAAAGTTAATCTATGAAATAAATTAAATTTTATATTTGCGCGGAAGATTTCGTTATTATTATTGCTTTTGTAACAGATGAGTATCCTTAACGACCCCAGTAATAACAAGAATGAAAGTAAGCACATGTTTGGCGTTTGTTTGTTTTTGAAAAAGCTAAGTACCATACAATTTTATACAATTAATCCAAACTTCAACAACAAAAGCGACAATTATGACTAATTTATTTTTTATTTCATGATATTGAGCATAGTAATATTTAAAAAAAGTCTTTTATTTGTTAGATGGATTTGTGTATCTATTTTGATTTTAATATTATTAAAACAATTACTATTTACTTTTATAAAATGTTTTTTACAATATAGCGTCTTAATACGTTACCAATTTACCAATTACCAATTTCGAATTACAAATATTAGATTATTTAATTCATTAGTATTTTTAATATGGTTTGTATCTAATTCATTACTGGAACACAAATTTATATATTTTTTTAAATACGATGATCAACCTAACACCAAAAAGTTTTACATCACACTTTTATCGTAAAAAATCACTTCACTTCGATCACCACGAATTTTCCACTTCACATCACTAGGATAAAAAAACCCACCGTCAGTGTCAGCGTCCTCATTTTGACAGGTCGTAGAAACGCCGAGCGACTGTACAGAGATGTAGTGCGTTGTCTTTTTATTAAGACTCCCCTCTCTACGGTCTACCAGGCTAAGGATCGTGCATCATTTTTTCGAGATGACCGTTGAATAGCATTATCCCGCCTTTCTCTATAAGACCTCAGTCAGGTCGGGGGGCGTAGTAAACAAATTACGTTCTATACATACCAAGTGCATATATCAATATCAGAGTAGTAGTTTTTTAATTGCATTAAAATTGAGTACCATACTATATAATCTATATATGAATAGTATTAACAAAAATTTTAGTTTTAAAATAAAAGAATTATATAATATTTCAAAATAATTGAAAAGTCAATATCATTTCATGGGAGATATTGTAATTAAATCGAAAGTGATTCATCAGCTGACAATCAGCTATGATGCATTTCGTTATTCATGACCATGTTTGCAGTTCGCAAATTGTTAAATTCCCATGTATTTGTAAAAAGGATCTAAAAATGTAGAAAGTGATTTTTTTTTTTAATTTTCAAAAGATCGCTTTGAATTTCGTTTGTTTTCATAGTAGTTTCATATAACAGTTAACATTTATACTTATTAGGTCAAAATGTTTGGGGATGTATCAGAATTATAGCCAGTTTTTACATTTAGTATAAAAAGATGAGCCCATGCAATTTACAAAAGTTTTATTGAAATTTATCGAAATGGTAACTTAAATTTTCATTATGACCGTCAACTTATTCTACAAATTATTATTTAAAACGAAATAAAAAATTAGAATAGTGTTTTTTTTATGGGCAACCCAAATCAGTGACGTTGTGGTCGAAGATGGTAAGCACACCTAGACTGGAATTGAATTGTCTGTGTTATCTCTTACTCCTTTGAAACTTGGAGCTACATCATCGTTTGATATCAGCTTTGGTATAATCAAACTTAAATCAGTTTTGAATGAAAAATATTTGACTATACTGTTTTCATAACTTTTTTTTTCAGAAGGTCGGAGGTTAACCTTTCTTGCCGAATAGCTGAAGATAAACCAGCCAGGACCATTATCTAGGTGTTTCTAAGAGTTGTGGTTATATCAAGGGTCAAATAGCATAATAATACGAGTACTTCACGGTGAAAGGTAAAATGATTAATATTGTACTTTAATTATAATAATACCGGCTGCATGAAATGGTAGTAAAGCTAAAATTATGTAATCAAAAAATTTTTTGCTATTTCATGCGACTTCACGGTTGCTCAAATAGTAAACATTATTCACAATAACCTCCTTTCGGGATAGTGCTACCGTTACCCGCAACCCTGTTACAAGACAAACGTGTAATATTTTAGTTTTCTCACGTTTCCACACGGAGAAAGCGAAATTAGGCCACGGTCCATGCTAGGGCGCAGTAAACTAATGCGATTATTTTTTTGCCATTGCGATTATACAAATACTATAATAATATAATCAACCATAAATTTATAATCTACTCATTTGTGTGTATTTATCCATTTTAGAATCTCATTAATATATACACTCATTATGAAGATCTAGTAGTTTGTTTGTTTAATTATTTGTCTGTTCATGCGAGTAGCTACTTAAATTACATGAGCGAATGTTTATTGTTTAGATTTTCGGATTAGGTACTTCTAACAATTTATTACATACTAGCTGTTGGCCGCGGTTTCGCTTTCGTAGACGTAGATATATAATCATATAAAATTAAAACAAAAGTAGCCTATGTTAATCATCATGACAGAAAAGTAAATTGTCAGATTGATGATAATCATTTAAGGTGGTTCGATTTCCATACAAATAAATTTTTGCCATTTATGGACAAAATGAACATAATTTTATAGTGAAACCACAGATACTGGCATTTATTGTGGTTTTTATTTGCGTGTACTGTTTTATTCAAGTAATTGTGATTTACCGCAAATAAAGACCAAAATAAATGCCAGTAGCTGTGATTTTACTGTAAAATTTTGCTCCATTTGCCCATAAATGGCAAAAAAAACTATTCGTATGGAAATCGAACCACCTTAACGTAATTTTCCGATGAAGTGTTTTATAGTTTATTTTTTGTTTTATATTATTTTAGTTTTTCTTTTATAGTTTTCGTTATTGAACATTCGACAGGCAGCTGATCTGACTATAGAGTATTTACTCAAGTACCACATCTAATTAGCATCACATTTCACCATAAAAACTAAACAACTCGATACTTGAAAGTTACAAAATCGAATCAACTCTAAAAACATGACCTCTGCCTCGGAATGTTTGCATAACGTTTAATAACTGCTAGAGAATAGGTACTTACCGATGTGTATCGAGACACGTAGGTAAGGGCTAGCGAAGCATTCATGTCAGATTTCCCCACTAGCGAGATGCTGACGCAATTGGCGGCATAATACGCCCTATGGATGCCTTAATTTGGATCTTTTTCTAAAAGTGGTGCGCGGTTTGCCTTTTTGTTTTCTTTATGATGTCTACGATTGTAACATTTTACATTTTTCCTTTTTTTTTAAATATGTTTGGATCAGTGTTCGTTTTCGTGTTCAGTTCGGGCTGTTAACTTTTGCTCACCTGCTGTTAACGCTGTGGTCGAAGATTGTAGACCTAGACTGGAATGGAACTGATTCTCATGTAAGGCTGCCGGGAAAAAGAGGTATGGTTCGTGACGTTAGATGTCAAAAGGAGGTTTATTTAATAGAACTTTCACTATGGGCACAACTCCGAAATTGCAACAAATCAGCTGTTCTGTAAAAAAAGCTTGTTGACCCTTGCTCGAATGTATACTGCAGCTGTTTTTTTCGCGATTTCAGTTATGCCCATTGTATCTAATATATGTATAACAACCTCTTTGCGGTTACCTTAGTACTTTGTGTACATAACAACACTACAGGCTGACCACAGTCCATCTGTGGTAAAGTGACGGTGAGGCTCAAGGAAGGTTGAAATGGGAACTAGCTCTCAATTGACACCGCTGGAACACATTTCTAGGTTCTTGGCGGCAGGTTTTCAACTTGATAATAATAAGCCAGCTGTGTACCTACTAGAGAACGCACTACCACCATGCAAAAAGTAGTAACTTGCTAATGAGTTTCTATAGACCTCCTCCTTCCTGATAGAAAAATAGTATACGATATAACCTTAATAAAATTATGACATTTTAAAAATAAATTTAGACCTTTCGACAGGGTCTGTATTTGACTGTGACGTAACATACATACTACTAGCTGCACTCCGCGGTGTTACCCGCTACATGATTTCGGGATAAAAAGTAGTCTATGTGTTAATCCAGGGTGTCAGCTCCTGCCGTCGGGGCCGCGGATGAGTGCGAAAGCGTTCCCGTAGCCCCGGCACATAGGTGTCAGGCAGAAACACCCCAGGGTTTTTAGTGGGTAGGCCGCCATTTTGGCGGAGAGTCCCACATAACCACCGTGCTTCCCCCGGAGCCGGTGGTATCCATAAAGGATTTCCCTGAGCAAAAAAAAAAAAAAAAAAGGGTGTCAGCTCCTCCATTTAAATATATAGCAATATATCAGATTCAGTTCTGAACCTACCAACGAAGCAAGTAGGTTGCAGGTATCAAATCGTAGACATTAGGACATCCCACTGCCTTTGGTTAAGTATTCTAACATCGTTTCCGCAGCCCGAAGTATGGCGTTCTATGACATACTAGTATAGTCAAGGCGTGGAGTAAGACATCTGCATACAATGGACGGTGACGCCTCGAATCTACTTTCAGCCTGCTACTAGATGTAGCAGTTTTGTAGCAATGATAGCACAGTGGTTAGCACGGTCGGTTCCCACACCGGAAGTTCAAACCCAACAATGAGCTAGCGCTGCCATGCCGGTGAATGAAAACATTATGTTTTTTTATATTTGACATCAAGTGAGCTGTGGTCAAACACCTAGCGTTTGACCACAGCTCACTTGATGCTAATTGACGGTGTGGTCGAAAATAGGAAAGCACACCTAGCCTGGAATGGAACTGGCACTCAAGTGAGGCTGCCGGAACACACTGTTAGATGCTTGGCGGCAGATTTTCAACTTGAGGGTGGTAGCTAGCCAGCCGAGTACTATAAAGTATCCTACCACCATGCTATGGTTTCCTTACGATGTTTTCTTTCACCTGCAGCTCAAGCTCATTGTTGAGGTTTGAATCCACACCCTTCGGCATGCGGACCTAACGCGCTAACCACTGAGCTATCATCGCTACAATTTGCAATTAAATATATCGATAAATCACTTGGGAGACAGTACCATCCAAGCTAGATGTGATTTATCATCAGCGTTTAACATTAGGTGAGTTGTAGTCAAACACCGAGCTTTTCAAAAAAAAAATTCTTTCGTTTTTTTCTTTATTTTTTTTGTATGTATGTTACGCGATCATTCCGTCAATTATGTATTGATTTTGATGTTTCTTTTTTTATCCCATATAAATTACATTGAAATCGATCGAGCGGTTTTTTAAAAATCAACAAAAAAGTAAAAATGAAAAAAAATATAAATGAATAATATTTTCGTTTACTCCGAAACCTCGCTGTTTCATTGGAGCAGTGCGTTTAGTTGGCCTAAAGGTCTGTACCTATATACCGGATCTGCGAGTATTATCTAAGTCAAAATTGGTTCAATCGTTTGAGAGCTACACAATTATACATGTTAACTTTTCACAACTTTTAACATTAGGTGAGATGGCTATCAAATGCAAACCGATTCATCATAAATAAACTTAAATACTTATTATTGCCTCCCTGTTTTTGCGCCGGAGGTTAAAAATGGCTATGGGATGGCCTAACAAATGTTATGTTGGTTGCTATACAATTCATGGTTGAGTAATGTTTCCCACTCGTTCTTTACATAGTGACGGTGTTTCTTCGATTCTATATTCAGAATTCATACGCGCATCCATACACGGCGTAAATCGGGCCAAGTTCACGTGACGCTTAGCTAAAACATATTCCAAATGTGTAGGCACTAGTTATTTTGTAACAATTGATTGGACATCACAGGTGCCGACTGGTAGGGTTGGCAATAAGTTATTTTTCCTCTCTAACTCAAATATCTGTAAAAATCTTGTTACTTTTTTATATATAACGGGTTAACATCAGGCGCGTTGATGCGTAAGCCTGTTCATAAAAAAATGGTTTATGCCCATAACATTCGCACAAGTGCAAGCAATAAGTTGACCAATCGCAATCGGATGAACGGTTTGGTAGCGCATAAAATACAAACAAACAAAAAAATATTTTTCTATGTTTGGTGATATGAACTAATCAAACAAACACTCTTTTTAATAATTAAAATATATTTTGTGAGTTTTAGCTTACTAAAGGATGTTTGTACAACTATTTAATGCTGACATGAAACTTTAAAGCTTTTCATTGTCTCTCGACGAAAGCGTCATAAATGCTTTTATGACGCTTTATTTGTTAAATTCCACGCGGAAAGTGCCTGTATTCGACAATAAATAAATTAGTCTTCGTCCGCGTGGAATTTAACAAAGTAAAGATAAAGATAATTTATTTGTATAGGTACAACTGTATGTAAGTTTGTGCAATTCGCAGAATTTACGAAAAGTTAATGGTTAATGTATTCCTCACAACAAAATAACCATGCTAAGCTTAACTTTATTCTTTTTTGCAAATGAAGTAATAATCTCATAAAAAAATTGTGTTTGGGAAACGATTTTTTTGGGTTAAAACAACTACACTTGTGGCATCTTTTGCACGTGAACATGCCCATTGCGGCGATACACAGAACAAAGTCCAGGGCAACGCTGCTTTGATGCTCATTACATTGAGACTTTCGACTTTTTATTTTGCTATGTTACTAATCTGTGAGCAAAACTTGACAGCGGCAACCCTAGAACGCACTTGTTATTTGTGACCCTAAGGTCCTCTTTAGCATAAAATATTAGGGCATTACCCAATGTTCACCTTGATTTTGTCTGGACCAATAGTTATTCGCGTTTGACGACGTACTTGAAGTTTGAAGATGCACATGTTGAGTCTAAAGTACTCGATTGAGCGTTTAAGACCATTCTGACCCTTGGCCTGGTTTATAACACCGTAGTTGTAGAGTAGAAAGCGTGCACTAGGCAGAAATAAATATGAATAAGCTGGCTTTACTCTATGTCTACAAAATATTTATTACATTGCTTAGATGGACTGCTTATGTGTTTGACAACAGCTCATCTGATCATCACACTGACGGTGTGGTTGATGATGGTAAACACACCTAGTCTGTAATGGGGTTTCTAATGATGCTGTCGGAACACACCGGTGGCAGATTATCAAATTGAGGGTAGCTGGCTAGCTGAGCACCATCATACAAAAGCTAACCATAGAAAATGATGAAAAAAATATATATCAACCTTATCTTATTGGACAATTTCAATTAAATTTCATGGAGAAGATATTTAAAATGCCATCCCAGCGATAAAAAATTATGAACAATAAAATATGAGTTTTCAAAATTCTTTAATTTGAAAATATCCCAAAAATCCTTTAGACCAAGAAAACCTACTAACCGAACTGAAACTTAGAAATCAACATTTAGGTGTATAAACGGTATTCAATTACATAGATAAATATACCTAACTGGTAGAAAAATAAATCGTAAACTTTTACCATTATACTGTTATATAAAATTTAATTGTTGTTAAGTATTTTACAATAAGATAATAGTAAAATACTGTACATACTTGCACAATGCAATAGTCATGCCCAAATGAACAGATGCAACATGCACGCGATGCGATACAGAATGGAATCGATTGCCATACTTGTCAAAATTAATATCATGGAATACTGCAATTACTTATTCATGATTCCACTGTAAAGTATTAGTACTATCCAATGGATATAACTATCTCAAGTAACAGTGGAAAGATAAAAACTTAATGCAATATAATTCTCCTTCAGCAGTTCCCTTTCGGATAAATGCTGGATAATTTTACACGCACAACCTTTTATAAAAAAAAAATCATAGGAAATTTCGCACAGTGCCTTCTAGCCTTTTTTAATATATACAAAACATTAAAGAGTTGTATGTATGAGTTAAAAATAAATAGTGTGTAACAACATATTATGTAACTTTTTAATTTTCCCATGACAAAAATCCTCAAACAACGTAAATTGTCTTATCATTTCATCCGAGTAATATATCCGTATTAAAACTGGTTTCACCTCATAGGTTTAATTATTTTTACCGCTTTCAAACTGTTACGTCTACGCGTCGAATGCTGTTATTAATTACTAAATCGTAATTTGAGTACGGAAAACTACGTCGAGTCTTCTCGTCATCCATCCCACAAAGTCTGAAGACAAAAGTCTTCAATCAGTGCGTCCTACCTGTCATGACCTACGGAGCCGAAACGTGGACACTCACAGCGGGAATGGTCCGTAAGTTCAAAGTCGCTCAGCGAGCTATGGAAAGAGCTATGCTTGGCATTTCTCTGAGGGATCGGATCCGAAACGAAGTAATTCGCCAGAGAACTAAAGTCATTGACATAGCTCAGCGTATTAGCAAGCTGAAGTGGCAATGGGCTGGATATATCTGTCGCAGAACCGATAACCGCTGGGGTAGACGTGTTCTAGAGTGGAGACCGCGTATTGGCAAGCGTAGCGTAGGACGCCCTGAGACTCGATGGAGTGACGATATACGTAGGACAGCTGGCGAAGGATGGAAGCGAAAAGCCGAAGATCGGGCTGAGTGGCGTGTCTTGGGAGAGGCCTATGTCCAGCAGTGGACTAGTATAGGCTGATGATGATGATGATGATGATGAATTTGAATACAAATTAACCAGAGGCCTTCGATAGACTGACGAAAATATTAGATGTATGATCTATGTACTATTTATGTGGTTATTTTTAAAATATAGTAAGTAGATAAATATTATATACCCGTCCCGGCTATGCACGTGTGCAATATTTGTAGATACTAATGTGGTGCATATGCATGTATTATACATATAAACCTTACTCTTGAATCACTCTGTCTATTAATGGAAACCGCAAGTAGCTTAGAAGATCTAAGCGCACAGACGGCGGGAAGCGACTTATTATGTAGAGATAATATTATGTACTTGGCGGTTGATCTTCATAGCAGGTGATCGTCTAGGTAGGTTGTTTGTTTATGGTTGACAGGCTAGGTATTTGACGACAGCTCGCCTGATGTTAAGTGAAGGTGTAGTCGAAGATGGTAAAGCACACCTAGCCTGGAATAGAACTGGCTCTCAAGTGAGGCTGCCGGAACACACCGTTAGATGCTTGGCGGCAGATTTTCAACTTGAGGGTGGTAGCTAGCCAGCCGAGTACTAGAAAGTACCCTACCACCATGCTATGGTTTCCTCACGATGTTTTTCTTCACCTGCAGCTCAAGCTCATTGTTGGGGTTTGAACCCACGCCCTTTGGCATGCAAACCAACCGCGCTAACCACTGATCTATCATCGCTACATCACCTAGTAGATATCTAGTCAGGTATCACCGCTGTAAGCAGTAGTTTGTAAACATTATAGTGTTTCGGTTTGAAGGATAGTAATAGTTAGGTAATAAGATCGGGCTGAGTGGTGTGTCTTGGGAGAGGCCTATGCCCAGCAGTGGTAGGCTAGTGGTAGTGGTGGTAGTGATATAGGCTGATGATGATGATGAATAGTTAGCGAAATTATAAGGCCGTTGAGACCAACCATGTAATAATGAGCGCCAAAGTAGCGATGCTTTGTTTTACTACTTAGTCTAAAAAAAAACTTATGTTTTTTTTTTTATTATTGTAATAGTCATAGTAGTTTATTGGTAACATAAGACACAAGTCAATTAAATAATAATAAAATAAATTAAATTAAAACTAAATATATATTTGATTTTTTTTTATATATTTGCATTTAGTGTATCGTTAGACTACCTACATTACTTCGAGTAGCACTGACATTAAATGCATATAATCTATAATTATGTAAGTAAACGCATATAATAAACACACAAGAATTTACCTAAAATAAAATAACTTAAAATAATACTCTAATATTATACTGTTATTTTTTTATAGCATCTCCATCGTATTTTTTATATTGTTCCATTGTATGTTTGCCTGCAAGTGATTGATTTTAGTTATTTATCAAATAAATAGAATATTATCCTATATCTATATCTGCTCTGTTTTTATGCCCTCATCAGAAATTGTTTCATGTGTTCATTTTTAAATCAACGTTTGTAACGTCTACCCTCATTTTTGGCACGAATATCTTTCAGGAAAGTTAATTAAAAAATGAATGATTTCCAATTATAGATCTAATGATGCAAAGTAGTCTAGGCCCCAAAAGATTTGCCAGAACGTTCATAGTGCAAATATTATGCATATAAATATGCCTAATATTGCGTAGTTAAGTAAAACCTGGCTAGTCAAGTGATATGAAGAACTCTTCAGTGACGCAACCTACCTGTGGCTCTTGAATCTTGCGCTGTACTTGAAAACTACAGCGCAACTAACATAATTCGAAAGCTGAGCAAATGAGGGAACTAAAACATCGATTGCACATCAATAAAGCTGGCTTCTCATGACGCGAGATATTACAAGACGAGCCGTGCCTTTTTATACGACCGAGTAGGTATGCGCCTACAGGCGAGCCAGCGCTACCCGTTCTCATGGGTGCGCGTTAACTTCCTATATTATATTTTGATTAGTATATAATTTATTACTATTTTTTGGTAATTATTATTTCTCATTTTTTTTTTTTTGAATAACTTTTGACGAAGCCCATTTACAACTGAAATTTGTTTAGTTTATTTAGCCTCTATACAGCTCTTATTATTTTAAAAATTATTTATATCATTCTGTATGACTAATCTAATCAACACTGCATTTCTGCGTCAAGAAATACCCATGTAAAACCTGGACGAGTAGGAAGAAAATCTACATGAAGAAAATCATGATTATACCCATTGCATAATAATAGATTTATTTTTTGTGTCAATAAAGAATATCTATCTATCTATCCATATTATGTTGCCACCAAGGTGTCTCTTTTCTTTTTTTATGTCCTTTATCGGGATGGTACCGTCTTTTAATTTAGTTAGTATTCTAACCCAGGAATTCCATAAAGCTGGTTCATTACTTTTACTATTTTACTTACTTTACTTACTATAAACCATTGACTGACTGACTGACTGACTGACTTAGAGGAATAGAACTCATATAAGGAGGTGTCATAGGAAAAAACTAAATATATAGCCGTATAAACAATCGCTCAGAGGGCCCGAATAAAATGTCGGACCTTCCGGAAGTCGACTCCTCGACGTGGTACCCCATCGGATCTCGGAAATTAGAGACATTTTTATTATTGCACTTTAACTAAATATACCTACTCAAAACCCTGGTTATTTTTAGGTTCGTAACATGTAAAAAAAACATGTGTTTGTGTATTGTTCCTTTAACGTGGTGAAAAACTTTGTCGGTTTGTTTCTCTACCACGGCCACGGCTATTAGACACAAGGAAAATAGTTACGCATATCGTATGTCTGGGCCATAAGGTTTGTAATTGCAATTATGAGTAGTAAAGGTAGGTATGTAAACAGTTCGAACTGAACAAAAGGATAAACTGCATCTTATCTTTGGCATCGATATACCTACTTTGTTGCCTTTGAAATAAGGTCGGTTATTGAATGGTACGGTTTATTTAGTGTTCCTTTAACGTGGTAAAAAATATTGTTAAAACGGTGTAATATGTATTTTTTTAACTTTTACTACTTGAATTCATAATAGGACCACGGCTGTTGCTAAATTGCCGAAATCTCGAGGTAAATAAACAAAACTATATACCGCTACCTGTTAGACACACAGAAAATGTTACGCTTATCGTATGTAATAGACAACACTTTATGTATATAATTATGTCTCGTTATAAGTGACATATATTATGTATATATGTCACTTTATGTGTGTATGTCTGGGTCATAAGGTTCTATTTGTAAAATTGTTGTTGTATGTAGGGAGTAATTTTATTTAATTTCGGCCAATATACAGAGTTATTATAGAGAGTTTGTGTTTTTAAAGATGTACCTACTTCTTAAGTTGCAAAGTTGAATGTTGCTTACTTTCTTTCCTTATTTTAAAAATCGATGTAGGTATTAGGTACAAATCTGTAATGGCGTCGCGCGCTTCAATGATAATGCCAGCCTTTTTTTTGTATGTGTGTTGTTAACAACTTTTCGTGTTTATATGTAAGTATGTAGACGATTTTCACCCGTCTAAGCTTAAAAGAGGTGATGTTAGTGGTCTATGTATGCATTATAAGTAGTACATCTATATAATTATCTACTTAATGCCAGATGTTTTATGGTAGGTATCTTAAAACGTCTATTGTTTTTGTGTTCCGCCGCGATTTTTCAAGGCGCTTGCTTGAGCGTTTCGTTCAACGCCAGTGTAGCGAAGGCCAGCGCTTGAATATGTGGCGTGATCTTTTCTTCTAGGTATAACCGACAGCATTTTGAAAAATAGTTCCGTCTATCACAGGAAGTATGAACTTAACTTTGGCATCGATATGCACTTTATTACTTGCTAAATAAGGTCGGTTTGTTTCTTTTAGGACCACGGCAATTGCTACGTTGTTGAAATCTCGAGGATATTTAGACACACAGAAAGTAGTTATGTATGTCTGGGCCATAAGGTTCGGAATCGCTCAGCCATTTCGTGAGCGCCTAACGAACCAAAATAATAAAATATCATCCTATTATTATGAGTTGTAAAGGTAGGTATGTAAACAGTTCACCGAACAAAAGGATACTGCATCTTAACTTTGGCATCGATATACTTACTTTATAGCCTCTAGAATAAGGTCGGTTTTTTAATGGTTCGGTTTGTCTATTGTTCCTATGGCGTGCTAAAATTATTGTTAAATCGATGTAATAGGTAGGTTCGTAATTATATCAATTTTTTTAACTTTTGCCACTTGAATTCATAATAGGTAGGACCACGGCTAAACAAAACTGTTCGCCGTTACCTGTTCGACACATAGGGCCGCCTTACACGTTCAATCATGATCACGATCCGCGATCCGCGATCCGCGATCATGATTTCAAAATTTCTAGATATTATGCGATCCGGAGCATCAGTCCGTCAATCCGCTTCGTACACGATCAGTCTGGATCGCGATCATTGATCGCGGATCGCGGATCGCGGATCGCGCGCTACGTGTACGGGCTGCCATAGAATACAGGCGGTTACATCACAATATCGTATGTCTTCTTCTGGGCTATAAGTGTGGGAATCGCTCAGCCATATTGTAATGCTCTTAAAATAAATAAATATAATTATGTTTTTATGTAATATTCGTCCCATACATAAATACATACATGCATACACACATGGATAGATACAATAAAGTCGTTAAATTTCCGTTTTCCCAGTCTGTGTGATCGATCGAACACAAATCAAAAATCGTCGATTTCAAAATTCTCGAGCAATAAATATTGCTCGAGAATTTTCGGAGAGTTACAATCAGTGTAGCCAGCTCTGAAGTTTTACCTGGCGATCTACAGTTTTTGAAAGTCTCAGTTTTGGTAAGTTTATTTGAAAGGTTTCACAGTTTTGAGCTAATCTTCAGTTTTTACCTTATTATATAGAATTGACATAGCGAAAAAAAATCCTCCTCCTAAGTAGAAAAGTGTGAATTATGATCAGAAAAATAAATTTCAACTGGTTACTTTTAGGTTAGGTTATGTTTGAACATAAACAACTTGCGCGAGCCGAGCGAGCGTGCCGCGGCAGCGGCCGGCGAAGCGCCAGAAAGAAAATTAAAGATATTACGAGGGGCTGCACATCCCGTAGGCCTACAATTATAGTAGATACACTTATCAATTATGCTAACTTATACTCTCACATCTCATCGGATTTCGAAAGAATGTTTTGGGGATTTTTTTCATGATCTTTTTTTCTCGGGAAATTACTTATTAATTATTACTTATCTTTCATTTTGTTTTTATTTATTTAAGTTTTTAGTTTTCAAGTTATTTATTTGATGGAATTAGTTTTAGGGTGCCGGTCATTAAATTAAGCATAAGCATCATCATCATCATCAGTAGCAGCAGCATTCTTCAAAAACTTCAAAAACTCTGTGACCTTCCCCCCTCGCTACAAACCCGGGCGCGGCTAGCTACCACCTGGCTAGCTACCACCCTCAAGTTGAATATCTGCATCACGCATCTAACGCTGTGTTCCGGCAGCCACATTTGAGAGCCAGTTCCATTCCAGGCTAGATGTGCTTTACCATCTTCGACAACACCTTCACTTAACATCAGATGAGCTGTGGTCAAAAACCTAGCCTGTCTACAATAAAAAAAAGTCAAGCTAATTTAAATAAGCATATTCTTACAATAAAGACATTCCACCTTCATCCTACGAACCGCTAAACAATGGAATTTATTGCCCGAGTGGGTGTTCCCTGATAGATACAATCTGGGTGCCTTTAAGTTTCGTGGGGGTTATTGTTTCTAGGCGAGCGTGCTGCATTGTAGACTACATCATCGAGTGACATCTGGAGCGACAGAGCACAGCCGAAAGCCTATTTGGAATTAAAAAAAAAATGAATCTTCCAACTGATAAACTTAACACATAATATATGTAATTTGATGTACGGTAATCACGCATAGTTATTGCGGTTTCATCTCAAATAAGCTTTTTCAATACTGATAAGAAAGCAGACTATGATATTTACGTGTAGATTACACGCGGGCTGATAGAGAAAAGTTTTTCTTTGTTTAAGTATTAGAAAATACAAATAAAAAATAATCTTTATTTTTGACTTGTTGTAATTTACATGGGTTTGGCCTCTCCTGTTTAGTTTAAACAACCTGTATTAGGGAAGACCACTCCTTAAAATACACTACTTAAAAAATAAGTTTTATAGGTATACATACGAGTACATATTAATATATTCTGCATACGTTACACAAAACTGCTTATCATCCCATACAAACATGCTATAGTAAGACCTCTTTTCATTACAAAACGCCCTAAGCCTTTAAACCTGTATAATTGTCATTTATTTCAATTTTATTTAATTATTAAACAATCACATAAAATTACAAGGTGTTGGTAGAAAAATAATTTTAAATCAAAATTTAACTTTAAAATATCAAAACACTTAACGCTGGCAAATGCTCAAAAGGCGAAGCCAAAACCAAAAAAACTTTAACTAGATGTGTGTGTAGTATGGCATCATTTTTAATTTCACGGTCGATATCGCGGGCCATAGATACAAGCAACAAAATAAAATACACAAAGAAGTCTCTACTCATAATAAACACAACTCCATTCATAAAACTACAACAAAAAAAGTTACAAGAATACAAGCTCAGAGGCAACAACTGACCACGGTCAATAAGCTCAACTCTTTTTTTATTTATTTATTATTTATACGCGTACAGTTAGAATGCTCTTGAATGGATGACTTTATAAACCGCAATTCACTAATAGATTCGATAGAAGAAACTATGCATTTATCTATGGCTTGGACGCACACTCAAGTTATACTTGCGGTTTATACATTAAAACTAATTTTGCTACAAATATTTTATGGATATAATTATTTTAATATTTATAAGTAAAAATGAAATACCATAGTGAACCCAAGATCTAATTATAACCAAACACAACTTATTTTGAAAGAAACTTGTAATAAAAGTTGATAATTGATTAAAACCTAGTTTGTTTATAAATACAAATACAAATATTTGATTGGTAACACCAGAATTACAGGTCTTCGTATCATAGCAAGAGAGCTGTATTGCTAGCCATCGTTATAAGCCAGTGGGATGCTAAATAACTGAAAATTGCGCACTTCTAAAATCGATGTTTGATACCCATCTGAGCCATTATATTTTTGCTCCGCTAAATGACACTCTATACGCATTAATAAACAGACAATCGGTTGTAGTACCAAAAGTGCTCAAAAGTCTAAAGATCAGAATGTAGACCCTTAATATTATTATGAATTCAATCGCTCATAAGCAGAAGTACCTACTGCACTTATCTTGCAGTTTTACTGCCTCACTCTTGTACTGCACTGAACGAACAGTGAACATTCCAAGAAGCGACCAAGGGTGAATGAAGATCAGTGAAAGTTGAACCGTTGCACCGCAAATCTAACGAGCTGCCAGCTATAAGTACAGTCTACGTACGTACATCTATCATCGTCATACGTAAGTTTCGCAGAAACCACTAGTAGGTAAGTGGATACTTACAGACAAAGTGGCCTGTACCTGCCTTTAAAGAAGCTAGAAGCGGACAAATCGCAAATAACTTAAATCTATGCATTTATTATCTTGAAACTTTAACTTCTTTCTCTTAAATCTTCTTTTTTTCATAATAGGTTTGCGTTTGACCGCACTCCGCCCGATACTAAGTAGTAGTGTGGTCTAAAATGGAGCACGCTTACCTAGAAAAAAACCTATTTATTTTAGATTTGAAGATATCCATATGGTACCTAACAGGGAACTCAAACTCCAGCACAGATCCACAACCTCGCTTTGCGAATGAATAATTTGGAATCAAAACGCTTTGTGCGTACATGGGGAACATTCACCATGTACCTACGGATATGACGTTTTGGTCGCCTTTGTCTAACCATCTGGCAGTAGAAGTAGTAGAAAGGTGCAAGGGGAACCAAATGATGTAGTTCAAGTGCAGACTCTCCGAAATGTATCCGGTAGAAAATCGACAAGCTAGCAACTCTAAGACGATGCTCAAGGCTTTGAAGCCGAGGCTCCAGTAAAGTGTCGTTGCCAATCTCCTGGCACCTACACCTGAGTTGCAAGTCCTGTACGGGTTTCCGTCCCTGAACGCGATGGACCCACTACCCGGATGGGCGTCATCATTCCAAAAAGTTTCGTCTGTAGATTATCCACAGAATACATAGTAAATAGAAACGTCATAAATCAAGCCTCGAGGCATGTCGTTGAGTGTACTGACAGTGATTACGATACGTGGGATGAATAACGTATTGATCGTTACCTAAATACCTACATTTATTTCTGTTCTAACTTGCGCAACATTTGTTTACATGACGATGGGGAACTGGGATTGGAAAATGTTAAGTAAATGACAGCTTGGCCAGTTTATGGATGGGTGATCGCTAGTCATATAGAAATAGAATTAATAACTGAGCACTGCGGTACCTTTTGTTTGAATGACACATCTACGTGTGTTTGTGACAAATGTAAACTTTTTTTGTTTCATCACACTCTCTTTAAATAAACACGAACGACGTAAAGGACGCAAATGATGGTGAAAATCGTTCAAATCCGTTCTGTAGTTCGGAAAAACTAATCGAACAAAAAAAAATCGAAAAAAAAATAAACAGATGAAATGCGACTTTATTAGATACTAGCGGACGCCCCGGGGTTTCACCTGCGTATTTCCCGTTCCCGTGGGAATACAGGGATAAAAAGTAGCCTATGTCAGCCGAAGATAATGTAGTTTCACAACGGAAGACAAGACAATAAAATAATTTTTGAAATCGGTTCAGTAGTTTCGGAGCCTATTCAATACAAACAAACAAACAATCAAATCTTTCCTTATTATAATAGAATAGATAGATAGATATGCGATATTAATAGTAGGTACATTGCTTGTATATCCAATTGCCAGATTTGTTATTTTACCTGTCCAGGATCAAGGAAAATGCTAAAAGACAACAAATTTATATAAATTTCAGAATCCATTGTCATAAGATTTCGCGTGACCTAAAAACTAAGGCAGTCTTGGGAACCACAGAATAATCAATAGTACTTAAATACCAGCTACGAGTTATGAGAAAATTTATAAGTAAAACTGAGTCAAACTCGTTGAAACATATGCACAAGTTACTTGGACAATAATTACGTCGAGAAACTAAATTAATACGTAATTACGTTACGTTATGTAAAATAACCTTAGGCTACGCTTTACGATTGGCTTTGTGACAACCTGCCTTGGCTACAGAAGATGTACCTTGCATTCGTACTTACCAGGGTTGTACGAAATCACAGTTGACTGACACCTGACGGACTTGCGCGAAACGGCCTTAAACTAAATTAAGCTTATGTTAGGTGGATATAGGTAGGTTTTTTTAGGATATTGGTAGGAGCTATCTGTCAATTTTTATTATTATTGCTAAGAGCTTATAGGCGCGATTTGTTACCCGACAGCGGCCAAGACAAAAAAGGAGGGGTTTGTGTGTGACCTGTACCTGTACCTGTGTGGTTCATTTTTATGTAACTATGAATTGTGCCCAATATAATTAATTTGAATTTGAATTTGAATTTGATATGTATGTATGTATGTCCGACCTTATGTTTTCTTGAAACTACTTTTATTTCATTTTTATTATTACTAATTATCCAAATATATATCGCTCATCATTTCACTGAATAAAGGGTTCCTATAGTCACAGCACAGTCAGTTCTGTAAAGAGTAAGTTCGTATAATCAAAGTGGCCAGTCCTAGTGTCAGAGGTAACGTGTCTTCAAATGCATTTGACATGATGTTACAGAATAAAAACCCAACCAACGAAACCCATAAATGAAGTATAAAACCCCAAAAATAAATAATAAAAACCCAACCCATTTGACGTTTAATCACGGCCGACCGTGATAAAACGTCAAATTCAAGTTGATTATAGTTAAGCTTGGATGTAAATGCCACCTACGGTCACCCATCCGAAGATTGACCAAATAATTATTCTGTGATAATATAAGAATTATCCTAGCTATAGACATAGAGATTGCCCAAAACATTGATTTCGTTAAATCGATTACGATCGAACCAACTGTATTTTTGACCATGTCATGAGTTCTTGCCCTTTATGATGTTTATGTGAAAGTATAGAATCTAATGGGCTCATAGGTTTCGTAATCTTAAATTACAGAAGCGTTGCTAAACGTAATCGTTGCAAAGATTTTTTGATCAAATGTAGTTATAACATCCGTTAGTTTGTGGGAAATTGAACTTGTTAAAGTTATTTTGGTGGAAAGCGGTCGACCTTTAGGACTAGCTAAAGGCTTGCTATAGATACACTGTCTGTAACTGTGTGTGTGATATAACTGTGATTATACCCGAGTTAGGTAGTTTACGCTAGCCACCAGTGGCGGATCCAGGATTGTCATTTAAGAGAGGCTTGACTCCGCTGTGGATAGGTTTTAGTAAAATAAACACTAATAAAGCACACATCATTCCATTTTGCTTAACGCATAACAAACCTCCTTGAATAACTTCTCGCTAATTTCTCAACTTCGTTTAGGTTGTAAACTACCAGAGATATTTTTCACGGAAGACAGATGCTTTTCAGATGCTTTTTCTCTTAAGCCTGTTAAAACCTTCCTTGGATACGTAACTGCTTAACTGCTTGGCGAGACTTGATGCGATCGATATCACATTAATATATAAAGACTATCGACAGCTCGTGTAATGCCATAGATATAGGCTATCGACAGCTCGTGTAATGCCATAGACTAATTTACTGTGACTGTCCATATATACAGATAAAGGCGTCACATGTTACAGGAGCGTAGTTGTACAGATATGGCTAGAACAATAAAATTTCAAAATTAAAAATTATCACTTATAATACCACAAGAGCTTCAAAATTATCGGGTATTTCCCGATAGGTTCGTTGCAAACAAATGAAGGAGTCAAGTTTTTCAAAACTTGACGACTTTATTTGTTTGCAGGGAACCTTGAGGGAAATGCCAGATAATTTTGAAGCTCGTGTGGTATTCGGGGGATTATTTTTCCGTCCCAAATGTCGGCCAATAGAATTGCACCATGAGACGAAATGTACAGTTAACAAATAAACATTTCCTTTGACTTTTTTATCGATGGTGGACAGAGAACAAACTCCAAATCGACTCATTTTCATGCAAAATCTCCAATTTTCACAATTGAATTCAACCTGTCAGTTTGACGTGTGGTTAATTTGACTGGATCATGTTTTGTTTTTTATATATAGCAACTACCAGAGAAAATTATCAAAAAATTATCAGTATAATACCATGTAGGTTGTACCACGTGACGTCGAATGGTGCAATTCTATTGGTCGATATTTGGGTCGGAAAAATAATCAGTATAATACCATGTAGGTTGTACCACGTGACGTCGAATGGTGCAATTCTATTGGTCGATATTTGGGTCGGAAAAATAATCATTAAAATATTATTTTAGGTCATAAAATGTTTTAGAAATATGTACATACTAGTAAAGTATTAGATACTAGTAAATAGTGTAGATACTAGTAACGTATAATCAAACAAAGGTTCAAGGAGGCAGTGCACTAGTAAAGTCAACTCTAGTAAAGGTTCAAGGAGGCAGTGCACTAGTAAAGTCTACTCTAGCAAAGGTTCAAGGAAGCAGTGTTCTAGTAAAATCTAAGCTAACAAAGGTTCCATTTTCCACAAGATGGTTTTGGTCAATTTCCCGCATATCACAGTTACGCATTACAGAAGTGTGGGAGCGTAAAACAATGCGCTTTTGGAGCACCTTGCGTTTAGCGCTTGCGCAAGCAGGTTGCGCGGGCGCCTACCGCCGGGTCATTGTTTGAAATGTCTCAGTGGACAGTTTTGTATGGGAAAAGGGAAATCTAGAGTTTGGTTAGTTCTGACACGTACCCGATAGATGTGGATTACTTACACCCGATAGATGTGGATTACTTACACCCGATAGATGTGGATTACTTACACCCGATAGATGTGGATTACTTACACCCGATAGGCCCCATGGGCTCCGAACTAGCTAATACGTGGCTTAGTCCGACAGATGCGGTCAGCGACTTTGTTTTATACTATTTACAGAAGTAAATACCTACTTCTCTCTAAATAGTACAAAATCAAAGTAATATGCATAGTAAACATTCGGATTTTTTTAACGGTTGACAGCCTTTGTGTGGCACGTGTTTGATGACAGCTCATCCGGTGTTAACTGGCGGTGAGATTGAAAATGGTAAACACACCGAGCCACCGGCTCTCAAGTGAGGCTGTCGGAATACACTTGGAGGAGGTCGTCTAGGTAGGTACTACCGCAGTACCAGTTATTCTGCCGCTAAGCAGTAGTGTGTAAACATTACTGTGTTCCGGTATGAAGGGTACTGCAGCTAGCGAAATTACTGGGATGTTGAGACTAACCATCGAAAGTCTCAAAGTAATGAGCGCCAAAGCAGTAATGCCCTGGACTTTGTTTCGTCACTCAAAGTTCTGTGTATCGCTGCAATGGTCATGGACAGGCGTTATCTCTTACCATCAGGAGAGCGTCTCGTTCGTCTCATTACTTTTTAAACAAAAAAAAACCATTAGATGCTTGGCGACAGAGTTTCAACTTGAGAGTGGTGACTAGCCAGTTAGTTTATTAATTACTTTAGCATATCTAATGGTTCTGCGCGGTTAATTTATATGCAGTAGAAGTGGGAATGAGAGATATGCAACCCCTTAATCCTACACCTGGGATGAATATCGTCGGTCCTGCACGGTGGATCCAGCAACCGCATTACGGCCTTTGAATTCTAAGAATTTTCATCTCGTTATCTTTGTACTAATACTAATATTATTGATATACCAGCAAAACCTTCTTCACTTTTGACCTTTCAAGAGCCATACGCAATTACTTTACATAGCAATTTCTATAGAGTTTTCACGACAGTTTGACCTTATAAAGCGCATAGTACTTATGGCTTAATTCTCTAGTGATGTAACGATCAAAGTACACTACATTTTGATCATCGCATTTGATACAAAAGAATCTCTCTGACACCATTATACAAGCGTAATGATGACTGGGCTGATTAACATGACGCCACGTGTTTCGAAATGTAAAGAACAGCCTATCTAACGGCCTTTGCAGTACAAACAGGTTCAAAGTCCATTGCGAATCTTCGCGATTTCTAAAAATAATCATCTTATTGCGGCAAGGCTTTCTGAAACTAGTACATAATCAATGGTATGGCGGAGAAGGCTGGTCAAAGTTCAATGCGGAAAGAGGGAAAGGCGTATGCACAGAATTCATCCTATTACATAGTGTTTGTCAAATGTGCATACTGCATTTCGCTGGTTTTACTTACGATATTAAAAAGTGTTCAAGTTGGCTCCGATATGTAGTATCTAATGGCCTCTTGCTAAGTGATGGGGGCAAGCACTCTTAGCTAATGATGAAACTGAGGACCAAGTGAGGCTGCCGGAAAACGTCTTCAGGTGCTTGGCAGCAGATCTTTAACTCCAGGGTGGTAGCTAGCCAGCCGATTACTATAAAGTGCCCTACTACTACGCTATGGTTTCCTTACGATGTTTACCTTCACTGGCGGCTCAAGCTCATTGTTGGGTCAAACGACCGCGCCAACCTCTGATCTATCATCACTGCAAGTTAATAATATATTTTTTTTATGGACAGAAATAAATTTTCAGTACATAGGTTACGTTAGCGTTACGTTTTTCAGAGAAGGATACAAAAAAAAAGTTATTTGCCTAGAATTTAATTTTAGATTACAGCTAATCTGTATCATAGAAACAATCCGTATACTAAGTGTTAAACATCTTACACAGTCTCTTCTATAAAAGTTTTTGTCTCGCTTACACATAAGACAATTTTAGTTAGTGGGAAGTTGACACACCATATCCTAAAGAACACTGTTTTGTTAGTGGAAAGAGTTATTGGTACATAACATGACATTGACCGAAATTGGTCAGCCTCGCAGCTTACATTTTATTTAGCGTTGATCAAGTAAACAGACATGAATCATGGTGACTTGCACTTTCCGCAAATTCTAAGTAGGTGTATTGATGAAAAATATGTTTGGTCACAGGCAATATATTGCACGTCATAAAACTGCATTGCAAATCATTTGTGTTGGCTGGTCTATCATGGGCTAAAATTTTAAATACATTTTTATGTTTAAATATTAATCTAGGGAAAACTGACCACCGACAACGAAACTTATTGTTTTTGTTGGTTCATATACCTACCTCCCCTTTACGCCAAACATATGCGCATTTTCTCACAAGCATTGTCAACTCGTTTGTACAACATGATTATGCTGTAGTTAATGTTATTAATTTAGTGTCCAATAAAATCAGGATTTTCGGCTGAATCCGAAACAAAACCTTTCGCTCTTGTCATACTTTTCGCCGAAACCAAAAATAGATTGCTGTGAAATTATTATTATTATAGCAGACTGGCTATATGTATGATTCAGTGTATTTTAATTTTACACATATACAGACTGTTAACACTTGTTAAATAAAATATAAAATTGCAATTAAAGTATGTAATACAAATAGTTATTCTAAGATACATTACAAATCGTTATTGTTATTATAAACAAATACACATATTAGTCGCTTTTAACGTGACCGATTGTGCGGTTGTTGAACTCTTCTAAACTACACGACGAATTTTGATTCGTTTTTCACTTTCAGCTTAGAGAATTTCTTCGGGAAGGTTCATAATTATGTCCATGCGAGGCTTACCTATGTAGGCTTCTCTGTAGAGTGTTGTCGTGATGAGCGTTAAACTCTCGATTTCAGTTCTCAACTTTCCCCGGTAAGGCGATGCGCACACCATCTGATATGTGATACGTGCTGGAAACTTCCGCTTTGTGCCTCAGGATTAGTCACCGTCTACAAGATCGAGACAAGTCTGCTATTGAAAAGCCTTGCTGCTAGTTTTGCTGCTAGTTCTTTAATAACGTATCTTATCATAAATATTTACTGGCCAATACTGGCTATGTCTTAAAATTAAAGTACATATTTAAAAACTATTCTCGATATAGCCTATGTAGTCTGTCTATGTTTTAAATTAGGTACCTACTACAAGGCAACTGCATCCCGCGGATCCGCTGATTTTTGTAATATGAAATTAACACTCAAATTTTTTTAAAGTTTTTTTTGCAGAGTTCCTAAAACAAAATCTGTTATACAAACCTTGCCCTGATAAATACGAATACAACGAAATAATTACGTTTGTCAGTTGTCAAGTAATGATCCGTTATGCATGTGACAATTTATCATTATTCATACATTATGTATATAAATTTATATTTATGTCGGAACTGGGTTAGCTCAGATAGATGCTGGCAGAGGAAATGCACAACGACCCAACATACAGGATGTCGGTGCGGGACTTATACATAACTTCTATCTCGCTTAAGAATAGTGCTGTATTCTTGTTTACCTCAGATCAAATACGAGTAGAATTGATCTGAATAGTTATAAGTAAATAGTAATACTTTAAGACTTTCGATGGTTAGTCTCAACATCCCTGTAATTTCGCTGCAGGACCCTTCAGACAGGAACGTTTAATAATGTTTATACACTACTGCTTGGTGGCAGAATATCAGGTACTGCAGTGCTACCTACCTAGACGACTTCCTGCTAAGGAGATCTACCACCAAGTAAGATATAAATAGCAATGAAAAATATATAGTTTTATCGAAACAATGCACTCTAATTAGTGCTTTGCTTAGTGCAGGTCACTGATAATAATCCTTTGTACACGTGCAATTTTGTAAAATAAAGATTATAATACAAATTATATATGAGTCTCTATCGACGATAATATACACCGACAATTAGTACAAGATTGAAACAAAGGACATAAAAAAGGAAAAGCGAGGCCGTGAATCAAGATGCCGAAGATTACTACTGATAATTGTTTGAATCGAAGACCTTTCAACATTCCTGATGAACATATCCGTACGATAATTATCTCTCATCTTTATTCCCATTTAATAACGAAAACCTTCAGCGTGAACATATACAATATACATACACTAAATTAAAGTGAAAGTGAAGTTGAAGTGGCAGTGGGCAGGGCACATAGCACGCAGAACTGATGGCCGATGGGGCTGCAAAGTTCTGGAGTGGAGACCACGGACCGGCAAGCGCAGCGTAGGATGTCCATCCACAAGGTGGACAGACGACCTAGTAAAGACCGCAGGAACGCGCTGGATGCGAGCCGCTTCCAACCGGTCTTTAAGGAAGTCAATGGGGGAGGCCTATGCCCAGCAGTGGACGTCCTACGGCTGAAATGATGATGATGATGATGATGAAATTATAGTGAACGGATACACATTATGTTTTTATCTTTAGTTGAAACGCGAGTTAATATAAGCGGAGTAGAATCTGAGATATAAACAAATATTACACAGTTGTCACAGATTATATAAATGATACTTCATTTAGTACAGAAGGTAAAGAAAAATAGCTCCTTGAAATTATACCTCACCAATTCCAAATTTCTAGGCTCCAAATAAAATCATTGTTATTTAACATAAAGACATGTTCATACACAACACACGTATAAATACGTTAATACACATTCACACCGAGGTACACGCAAATGCGCAAAAACAAAAATACATATCATGTCGCAACGCGACCAACACTTTTGATCATGATGCACCGCACAATTTAGTGCGCTGTTACCCTTATGCACCAGGAAATCATTAAAAAATAATTACATTGAGTAATTTTTGTAGGTTCATACTACAGCTGCCATCTCGGGGTTGAGACATCGTTTAATTTTATTTATATCAGTTATAAAGAACTCTTAGTAGGAAAAAGTTAAAGCGGTTTTAATTGGTACATAAAGATATGGACTATTCAATTTATTTATCGTACGCACCATGAAACACGTTCGACAGACGTATTTTTGATATACCACCCACGCACGTTTCTCTATTGTAATCGAATTTTCATACCAAATGTTCGAATTATAATTATTATCATAATTAATCTGATCATTTAATAAATTTATTAAAATTCGATTACAATAGAGAAACGTGGGTAGTATATCAATAATAAGGATCATAGAGAACTTTGTGGAATATATTCTGTTTTTAAACTGTACTAACTTTTATTCAACACTAGCTTTTGCCCGCGACTTCGTTCGCGTAGAAATCGAAAATGGTTCTAATTGGGGTTTTAATCGATTTTTTACGTTATCAATTTTGTTATAACATATAATTTATTATGTTATAATGTTTGAATACTTATAAAATATAACAAACTTTATCATAGTGCAGGGATTTAAAAGTTAAATAAACATGAAAATAAAATAAAATTATGTTATATTTTATAAACACGAAGCTCGGCCTTTGATCTGGTAAAAGTGAAACGGGGGTATTATCTTTTTACAAAGAAATCGAAATACTACACCTGCCACAGTTTTTCCTTCGGGTACTAAAATGACCAGTGCAGTGCCAGACCTGTGCGTTTACTCTGGAGCATACCACATACAACTGGCCGTTGGAGAAGCAGCTTTCTCTCACGTCTACCCCCTAAGGCAGCTAAGTAGGCAGAATGCTAGCATTATAGAAAAAAGTTTACGCATTTGCATTTGACTGCCAACTAGCAAAGATTCGGTCTACGGCGGTTTCTTCCTTTATTCTAGGCGAGCGTGCGCCTAGAATAAAGGAAGAAACCGATTAACTCGCGACTTGAAGGCACCCAGATTGTATTTATCAGGTAACACCCATTCCTGCAGCAAACTCCATTGTTTGGCGGTTCGTGGAAAAAAAAATCCATTGAACATATTCCACGAGACTACGAATTCAGATTTCGTAATTGATTCCGAGCTGGCAATTAAATATAATAACCGATAGGTATTATAAAACCCGTGTATGAAACAATGTTAAACGTACCTACCACCACTCGCGGTGAAAAGTTAAGGTGCGTGTAGAATAATAAAACTAGAATTTAAAATACATACAAGATTATTTTCGGGACAAGTATTTGAAATTATAATAAAAAATTACATTAAAACAGCGCGAAAATAACTCTCGGATTTATTTCATTATAAAATATTTAATACAAACAGTTTGTATTGATTTCATACACAAGAATTTCAAGGTATAAATAAGTAAAGTATTTAAGACAAGCAACATTTAAAATAATAACTAATGAAAACTATTTTTTTTTCCGACTACGCGAAGAGGAATATTATTTTAGCAGTATGTATTTATATTTATTTATTTATATGTATGAAAAACATACTTTTTCTTATCGTTTTGTTCTCAAATTTCCTAAGTTACAAGACGTCTGACGTCAAGACGTTTTTGACTAATTAGATGTCTTTTGAAACGAGACGTCACAATTAATGCAATATGGCGAATTTCATAGCATAATTTTGTCACAAAAATGATATAAACGTGTGTTCATTGGTATCAAATGAATATTCGCTGTCCTATAACGTTCATAATTATGTATAACAAATTTAATAATTAACCATATACTTCTTAATAAAGTATCATAGGCTTTGACGATTATTAAAAACTAAGACATTATTGAATTACTTGTAAGTGTTTATTAATTTATAACATGTCATTATACATATATATACAAACACATTATATGACCTGTGAATTACATTTATCATTAATGTATATTTTGTATTTTTGTCAAGTATGTATACATACATACTTGCATTGCTATTACAGAGTTGGGTAAAATTGATACAGCCATGGTAGTTCAGTGGTTAGCGCAGTGAGCTCATATGCCGAAAAGCGTGGGTTAACAAATCTCGACAATGAGCTTGTGCTGTCGGTGAAGGAAAACATCATCAGTGGTATGGTACTTTCTAGAAATCAAGTGGCTAGCTACCACCTTAAAGGTGGCCAAAAATCCAACCACCTAACGGTATGGTCCGCTCGTTCTCACTCCAAGCTAGGCGAGTTAACCATCCTTAACTACACCCATCGCTTAACATCAGGTGAGCTGTACTTAAAAACCTAGCCTATCAATTATATTAAAAAAAAACAAAGCAATTAACACATAGGTACCAATTTTTTTAGCATTTTAATTATGTATGTTATTCTGATTACATTCAAAAACCGCAGAAGAGTAATGTACATTCACCTTTACATTGTGTTGGAGTATTAAAATTGTAAATTGAATTACACACCGTTCGGTTGTAACAATAAACGTTTAATCGTATTAACAGACGAACAAATTTGGTTCGCATAGACCACGGCGGACCTCCAACTGATCATCGAGGGCGAAAGATATCACAATATTTTGGTAAGTACTGTGTACTGTTTTTCCTTTAAACCTTCGAAACAAACGTTGTGTATGTGAGTTTGGCGTACCAACCTATTTATTACCATAAGTAAAATATCACCAACTAATAAAATAATTCGAAAATGGATTTTTATGTAATGTGAAATATTATGTATTAAAAATATTGTAGTTATTTATGTTTTTGCTGTTCGAACTCTTCGTTGTTATTTTAATTAATAATAATAATAATAATAAAATTTATTTATTTGTTTCTACTAATGTGCATGCGTTATTCCATTTATAGTTACATTAGATTCACTAGATTTATAATTATTTAATACTTGTATACAAAGAAAGAGAACATTTCTTAATAATTATTAAAAAATACACTAATATATAAATAAATATAATACACTTAAATATAATTCACTTAAGTATAGTTTATTAAAAATACACTTATTTCATAACTTATTGGAGGCCCTAGCTCCCGCAATAGGATACCCTGAGTTTGTAGGAGCTCGGTCTCTTCTGTGGTGCTTCTATTAGCTTAGTGTTAGTATTATCTGAATGATTGTGTGTGCATGTGAATGGAAGTGTGAGTGTGTGTGTGTGTGTGTGTGTGTGTGTGTGTGTGTGTGTGTGTGTGGGTGTGAGTGTGTAGTGTGAGTGTGTATTCTATTGCCACATCTTTGTATTTGGTATGTTTTTCTTTTTATGTGGAGGTTATGTTGTGGGTATTTGGTATTGCAATGTAAATTGATGTAATGCAAATTGCAATGTATTTTTTTTTTACTATTATTTAATTTTGACTGAATATTTCATTGTAACGCGCGCCGTCTTCGCCTATAATTGCTGTGACACTTATCTTGACATTTGTAATTTTGTAATTTAATTTTTAATGTATTGTTGGTGTACACTGTGTTGGTGGACTTTATAAATAAATAAATAAATGAATAAGGAATATTTGGTGTTTTATTTACTAAGTAACGAAATATGTGCACGATGTGCACACAGACGGATGGTGCGAGCGGACTAAATCCGCAAGTCTGTTAGGGGACTAACATACATAATATACGTTCACAACATGTTTGTTGTAAATCCATCGACAAGCTTTCATTCGAGATTTATTCCACGAATTTAACTTTGTTTCCGCAATCACGCATTTATTGCAACAGCGTTACGCTCTTCCCATAAAAAAACAATGTTTAAGTTTATTCACATCTATGAGAGGAAAATCTCTAGCCATATCACAGAATAAGTAATACTAATGATAGTTAGCACTCAGAAGGATCACTTTATTTAAGTTTAAATGCAAAATGTAATTACTCTTACGACCGTTACCTGAATTACGTATATTAAAACTAATCATATGCCATGAGTATTCATATTCCATTGCGCTCCGTTGACTTGGTTGACTTGGTGACTTGGTTTACTTGGTGGTAGATTTCCTTAGCAGGAGGTCGTCAAGGTAGGTACCACCGCAGTACCAGATATTCTGCCGCCAAGCAGTAGTGTGCAAACATTACTGTGTTCCGGTTTGAAGGGTACTGCAGCTAGCGAAATTACTGGGCTGTTGAGACTGACCATCTAGTCTCAAAGTAATGAGTGCCAAAGCAGCGATGCCCTGGACGTTGTTTTGTTACTCAAAGTTCTGTGTATCGCTGCAATGGGCATGGACAGGCGTTATCTCTTAACATCAGGAGAGCGTCACGATCGTCTCATTACTTTTACAAAAAAAAAAAAAAACTTGAAACCCGTTTAATTGTGAAAACATAAGGTTATAAATCGCTGATACAAATATTAAAATTAATCAATCATGATGTAAAGTGTGTATTCACAGTCTGTCATTACGTGACAGCCCACTTATCCAATTACTTTACGTATACGGATTACATCGTTCAATAGTTATTATTCTTTAGTTGCAACGAATCTGCTCTAGATACAGAGAGTCAGCCTAATGCCATTTGCCTCACGGTGAGGAAAGTTTTACCCATTTTTGTCAACTTGGTCCTTCGAATTTCTGCCAAAATACACAATTACACATCCAATTCGATTTTTCTATTTTTTTTTTAAATTATAATACCTATTTCATACAAATACGTAATTTTTGAAAAACATATTTTACGCTGTTTAATCCATAAAAAAGTATATCCGATTCTACTTATTTATTTATTTTATTTTATTCACTCAAAACTTACAGTAGTACACCAAAACGTTTTGAGTTTATTGCAGTACAATATACATCATATACAAAAAAGGGCACAGTTACAAAACAATACTAAGACAAGCAACAAATATTTATACAATTACTACATAGATAAATAAATATATAGACAAATACACTGTATACAAATCTGGTAGGTGCGCTAAACAAATACGTAGCACTAATGAATATATGAATCCGCTATGCCGCTTATCAATGTCAATAGTTCCCAGAACCATAAAGGTTCCGATTTGAAGGGAAAATTACAGGGCTGTTGAGACCTTGGACCCTTCATGTTGAGACTAACCATCGAATGACTCAAAGTAATTGAGCGTTGAAGAAGCGAAGCTAGATATAGAATATAGATCGATACCAGTTAGACATTAAGGAAATCGCTACTACATATCGTGTGTCTGCGCAATAAGGTTCGCAATCGCAGTGCTTTTTCGGGAGCGCCTAACAGATATTGAAAAAAAAAATTATAATGATCTGCATGTATTTTTTTTTACAGAATTCAAAATCCTTAGACAAAGCCAACTCGTATAGCCTGAGCTTGAGCTGTCGGTGAAGGAAAAACATCGTCAGGAAACCACAGCATGGTGGTATGGTACGTTCTAGTACTCGGCTGGCTAGCTACCACCCTCAAGTTGAAAATCTGCTGCCAAGCACCTAACGGTATGTTCCGGCAGCCTCACTTAAGAGCCAGTTCCATTCTGTGTGCTTTACCATGTTCGACCACACCTTCACTTAACATCAGGTGAGCTGTGGTCTAACTCCTAGCCTGTTAACAACAAAAAAACTGAAGTGAGACAGCTATAATGAATTAAAAATAATTTTTGACGTGTTAATTGTAACGGTCCTAAATGTTGTGAACATTGTTGTTTCCAGTTTACGCTTACTTACCTACTATGCAAAAACAAGAGACTTCAAAAGAAAGGCGTTACTGCTATGCTTAGATTGGGTAACGCACTATGTTAATGTCGCTTACAAATTACAGATTTAGCCGCTAGGTTTTTAGCTATTGTCAGTAATATATGCATGCGGCTAGTTCGGAGTTATGTAAGAAGTTTCTCTGACAATCGAATTTCATAGTCACAGAGCTTTAGGCGACAAGTTATTGAGACCAATTATTATTGACCTATTGTTTAACTGTCAGTTTAATTAATGGCACTGATCACAATTTCTTTCTTTGAGATCGCAAAATGTAAATGCTAGTTTAGATGAAGCCTTATCTCATAACCTTAGGTCAATTCGAAAGTATGTAGATTTTATGGGAAAGCTACATAGATTGAGTAACGAATGAATATTGGTTCTGATATCAAACCATGACAAAACGAAAGTTTTTATTAGTAAAATATAATCTATCTATATTATTATAAAGAGGAAAGATCTGATTGTTTGTTTGTTTGTATTGAATAGAAACCGAAACTACTGGACCGATTTCAAAAATTCTTTCACAGCTACACTAAGAAGCTACACTATCCCCGGGTGATATAGACGACTACTTTTTCTCTCTGTAATCCCACGGGAACAAAAACTACGCGGTTGAAACCGCGAGGCCTCTGCTAGTAAAGTTATAAAATGGGTACCTAATCGAATTTCCAAAAAGTACTTAATGCATACTATAGTTTCAAAATTTATTAGTAAGTATTTTTGTACCATAAAAACAGACAGCGTGTTCTAACAGCCTCACTTGAGAGCCAGGTCAATTCCAAGCTAGAAGTGCTTACCATCTTTGTCCACACTCTCACATAACATACTGGGCTGTTGAGACTAACCACCAAAAGTCTCAAAGTAATGAGCGCCAAAGCATCGATGCCACGGACTTTATTTTGCTACTCAAAGTTCTGTGTGTCGCTGCAATGGCCATGGATATGCGTTATATCTTACCATCAGGAGAGCGCATCGTTCGTCTCGTTACTTTTACATTAAAAAAAACATCAAGTAAGCCGTAGTCAAACACCTAGCCAGTGAACCATAAAAAAGACGGTCGTTTGTTTTGTGTACCTATCTACAATTAATAAAATAATGTTCATCCACTTGCATATATCAGGAGGGTTATGACTATAGTAGTCCAGCAACGTTTTTTGTTTTTCCGATTTAAATATATCTCCTTGAAATAAAATATTGTTGTTCTGACATCGCAATTGACACTATCAGATGCCTATACGCAAGATAGAAAGACAGCTAAGGCGTTAACTCCCAGATTATTTTCCAAGATTAGATAAATGTTATTGTTCCTTGCTCTAGCACTTTTTATTCCTATTATCTTTTTATGTAGTAGAAATCATGAGCAAGCTACTTACAAGCTAATTCACGCACACTTCCATTATAACGTTCTCACCATTTGCTTTATCCGATTATACAAAGATTATTGCTGTAGACAAAGCATCTGCTATGGCGATTTCAATATACCTATATGTTACTGTACAAGCCCGAACTACGGTAAATTCTAAGATATTCCAGGAAAATCTAAGATTTACAAAGTCCGAAACGTTCTAGGATCATCGTTTATTTCGAACTTTTGCCACCGTTCACTTGGTAAATCTTAGGATTTGTCTTAAATGCACGGTAAATGTTGAAATAAACTTGTTTATGTTATAATTATTTTTTAGTGTTTTAGATATTTAGCATACGTTGATACCATGATATATTTTATCGAGCCTAAATGAACACTTCCTATCGAGAACCTATAGAAGCCACATTGACTATTCTTTGTAGATACATTTTATTCTATCATTATTCTATTATGAACGCGTGAGAATCGTTCTTGAACTTACTTACAAAGTTATTGTCGCTTTTTCAGCGCATCCACAATGGTGAGAGACTGTTGTCATCTGTAAGATCAATGCAAGATGATGCGCATCTATAGTTATTGTCTGTAATGACAGAATTTTTGTAATAAAAAATTAAGATTAAGATATTTTTCATTCATTTATTATTTGGGTTTAGAGAGAAATATATTAAAATTTAATCAAAATAAAATTATACTATTTACAAAACGTATACAAAAAACTTAGTCTAAAAATCCGTCTGAGGAGGGATATGTGGCCAGAATGCTGGCAGCATTGCCACGCTGGATGGCAATGCTTAGCTTTTGACCAGCAGCATTCTGGTCACCTGAAGCCTTTTCTAAACGTTTGAAAAGAAATTAAGCAATCGAGAAATAGTTTTATCAATCATGAAATTTGCTCATAAATTATTTTGAAAATATGTTCTAAAATATCACACCCATATCAAATGTGTAGTATGTGTATACATTGTGTAGTTAGTTTTGGTAATACCTCAGGAACCTAACATTTTCCCGCGATAAAACGTATCCGATGTATTAATCTAAGTAATAAACTATATGTACTAACCTATGCCAGATTTCATCCAAATCCATGCAGATTTAGTTTTAGCGTGATTGAGAAAACTAAACTAACCTCCGTACATCAATACATACAAACTTTCATATTTATAAAATTAGTAGGTTTAATTTTCTTATGTATTGCGTTGTTGGTAAATCATTTTTAGCTTTACAATTTTGTTAAGATTTACCTACAAAGTCTCACCGGAAGACCAGCGACGGTCATACCACTTAGTATGACAGGCATTATACTAAGATGAGCCTCTATTTTGTAACTGTCTCTTATTTGTCTTCGTACATTTGTTTTTTGTGTTACAAAACTAAAACTTTCTTTCTTTCTTTCGTATAATTTTCTACTACATTTTTTTTCATAAAATTCATACGAACAGAGAAAGCAATTTGAACTTTTAACAACAAACCGTACGGATATTTATTCTTTTTATGCATTGACCTGCCATCGCCTGCTACTTTTGAACCACGATAGGTAACCGGCTAGCAAATTAGACAGGCTTAATCTGTGTTGCCAAGTTTTTTCATTACCCAAGAAGATACTTCCTTAATTTCAAAGATAACAGTTTCGCCATCGATTCGAGTTCCATCACGTGAGATGATGTAACCAGCACACGCACTAAATCGCATTGTTGGACAGTGGACGATGATTAGCATTTTTATTTGCAAACGAGTTGGAATGAGCTTGCGATACTACCTAAAGATAATATGCTTTAATCTTGCAGTATTACTTCCCGAACGGCAGACATCTTTCAACATTTTCTTTATTTCTGTACCTATTTTGTTGATTAGGGAGTTGTTTGCATTAAAATAACAAATAATAATATTGCAATATTTAGAATTCGCAAGGATTAGATACTTTTGGAACGTGGCGATTGGTGAAGTCGGACCGAGGTTGGCAAGACGTCTGTTCAACCCCGTGCCTCTCGCAAAAGTGCCTCTTTGTATCGACAGTGTTGCCAACTTAACGAATGACAGCTAGCTCAATGTTGCCAACCCCCGCTTCCGAATACACCCAAGTCGTTCAGGCTTGACGTTCCGTTCTTCCTCTCCGACATAGGTACATATGTATGACGACTTTTTTGTGTTTAGTTCTGTAGAGACGATAGGTTAGTGGTTAGCGTGGTTGGACGCAGAACGTCGTGGGTTAAACCCCAACAATGAGCTCGAGCTTCCGGTGAAGAAAAACATCATGAGGAACCCGCAGCATGGTGGTAGGGTACTTTCTGGTACTCTACTGGCTGATACACTAAGCTAATACAACTCGAATATTTGGCATTTTATTATGGTATAATTTCCCCTTAAAACCACCCCAGTGGTCTACCAGGAACTTACTTCCAGTGTAGAAAATACCGTTAGCGCATTCTGTAGATACGTATCACGATAAACATCAGTCATTATCTTACCTACACTTTAATTGGTAGTTGCACACGCTTCTATTTATTTTCAGTCAAATGAGTCAAGTATGTGTCGGATTCATTATCCAGAGTTCCGTACCACCTACCCACCTGTAGAGTTTATCACTTGTTTTTCACTTGAAAAAATTTTTTTTTTTTCCTTCTAATGATGTATCTATTTTTTGTTAGATACCTCATTGTTATTACAATCTAGCCTAGTTAAGACTAATAAGTAATTTTAATGTAACTTAAATTGCTTGTAAAGTGAAAAAAGTATTTTATTTGAAACGGTTTAGGATTAATTATAAAACTGTCTGGATTTAGATAACAATTTCTTGTTTTATTATTTAATTGATATTACAACCTGTTTGGTAATATTTGGTCTAAGCTCGTGGAAACAATTTTATTGCTAAAATAATTAATCATCGTGGCTCATTATCGTTAAAATTTGTGTGAAGTGTACACATTTTGCTCAATGGCGTGAACTTAGGTCAATAATTAAATATTTATAATCATTGATTTATCGATAGTTCATCAACTATATATGGCGCGTTTTCGACCGGAGACACCGGCACCGGTTGACCTGAAGTGATGCTGTGACCGCGCACTCTCCGCCCTCTATCTCGAAAACGGTTCACCGTATAAAAAACTTTTTTAACCAAAATTTGTAGAGAATTTTGTATTCTACAATATTGATAACAAATACAAATTGCAAAAAACCCATAAGAAATGAGATATTTACAAAAAAAAACGCAAAAACCCGATTTTTGTGACCTTTGACCTTGAAATTTAATAGTTGCGTATACACCCTACCATATGTAGGTTTTGAGACAAGTTTTAGGGTGTCAATATACAAGTATTTACAGACTTACAGCTGGGTATCTCGAATTCCGAGATTCTTACCTAATTTAAGCTTAAATGACTGGACTATAACACCTGTCCAGTGTCCATGGACATTGAAAAGATACACAGAACTTTGAGCAACAAAGCGAAGTTCAGGGCATCGCTGTCTTGGGGCTCATTTGTTTTTTGCTTTATAAAAATACTTTGAGACTTTTGATGGTTAATTTCGACAGCCCTGTAATTTTGGTACTTTAAACCGAAACACAGTTAAGTTGACACACTACTGCTCGGCGGCAGAATACTTGGTACTGCGGTGGTGTGGTGGGGAGATCTACCACAATGAAAATGTGTTTGTTCAATTACCCACTAGGTCAATGTTACTCGAGAATATACAGACATATAATAGAAGAAAGCTGTATAGATTAAAAAAAGTTACTGATAAAGTGAATCGAAACAGTCTTATCAGTTACGAATCAGACGGAAATAGTTTTCCTAACACTCAGGCTTGAGCTGCGAAATGTTTGCCCTTTGAGTTAACTGTACGCATCTTATATCTATATCTATATATTTTATTTATTTAAAAACCATTTCGCACGTTGCTGCTGTCACTGAGCGGTTGCGTAAACTTAGGCTACGTGTACATTTGCTAATACGAATTATGTACTTGAAAATATTCTTTAATACTAAAGTTAGATTTTATTAAAAGTTAAAAGTAGTTTAACTTGGTAGTTTTTTTTAAAATTAAAAGTAATGAGACGAACGATACGCTCTCCAGAACGATACAAGAGATATCATGACCATTGCAGCAATACACAGAATAAAGTCCGAGGCATCGCTGCTTTGGCGCTCACTACTTTGAGGCTTTTGATGGTTAGTCTCAGCAGCCCAGTAATTTCGCTAGCTGCAGTACCTTTCAAACAGCCTGTGCTCGTATAACAGGCGTCATCTTTTTACCCGTCTACATAAAAAGGACAGTTATGACTTTGCAGTTTCTGTATTTTTGTTTCCTTGATTTTTATCAAGTACAGTATGAGTATATATATCTAGACAAAAACGAAACCATAATGATTATATTATTGAAGGCAACAAAAAAACGGATTCCATGTTTTAAAATATTTTAATAAACGCCGCATATTTTTCAAATAACAGTGTCACTCAAGTTGATGTAAGGATTCTAACGATATCCTATACAACAAAGTCTGTTCAGGCATTTAAAAGTTATGGTTGAATAAAGAAACTCGCATACATACGAGTAAATCAACCTTGAAAACATAACACTCTTTTTTTGGACAGTCGTGTAATATGATATTTTAGCGCTTAACTTTACGCGTGACATCGCAGTTAATCCAGTATGACAGATTTGAGAACCTAAATTCACACCTTTTCATAATTTTTTGTGGATATGTCAGTCTTTGACCACCAACTTTGACCGCCTGTTGGTAAGCGGCAATGAAGCCGAAAATGAATCAAAATAAAAGGTTGGTTATTTAAAAAATAAAGGAATATTTATAATTTGTCGGAAATAATTGCGTAGCGTAAGTTACTATAAAAAGTTTAGCGCGGCATAAGTGTGTATGCTTGGTGGGTTTTTGTTTTCCATCACAAAGTACTTTGCAACCTTCAACTTGTTAATAATAAGTTCATACAGGCTGATTGTGCTGGCTTTATGTTTCATATACGAGTAGAGTCAATCTGTCGAAAGCCTTTCTTATAACTGACAGTTGTTGTTATAGAACAAACGATCGGCCTCTGTATTCTGAGCTTCATATTGCAATATCTGTTAGGCGCTCATGAAAAAGGTACGAGACTATGAACCTTATTGCGCAGGTGTACGATATATGGTCGCGTAGCTATTTTCTGAGTGCCTAACAGAAATCGGAAGAAGTAACTCAGAATACAGAGGCTGGACTACAAATTTAAGCTACGTGTGGCGGCACTCAGTCAAAGTGTCGCTCATCTGAATACTAAACAGATCTAAAATGGCGCCAATGCAAGTCAGGGATTACTTACTAATAGTTCGTTAGGTGCCACCGCATATCAGATGCTGTGCTGCCATTCAGTGTGTACACGTTACTGTGTTTCAGTTGAACAGGTACTGTAGCTAGCTAAATTCAGGGCTGTTGAGACTAACCATCGAATGTCTTAACTAATAACCGCTGAAGCAGTTATTTGCATACATACACATCTTTAAATTTCACTCTTGACCGCTTGACAGCGTAAGCATGTGTGGAGTGTCTGCTAGTGTCATACTCGTCCAAAAAACCGACCGAAAACGTAACCTAATTGGTACAATCTCACTTAGCATAAATGCGTGCTTTTATTCTAGCTAGCGGAGTACCCTTATTGAAATCTTCGTGCATTGTGCAGCTGAATACGGCGGTTTCACAATGCCTTGACAAAGCAAAACACAGCGAGATCTGGAACAAACTGGAGAAGCCCTGTATCCGAGAAGGGGTTCCGATCAAACAAAAAAATAACATGTCACAACTTTTTTCCTTTAAAAAAGGTCGTATCTGAAATATACGTATATCTTAATAAATGAACAATCATTGTTGTTTTAAAATTATGTTACTATTTTTGTGTCTTACCCAATAAGATACTGCATAAGTGCGTCACTACGGAATACAGCTGCTGTTTATCAGTAAAATATCGTAATCAGTAGAGTACCTACTTAAAAAAAATTCCTTCACCGATTTGAAATCACATTTTATTTTTTTGTAAAAGTAAAACTAGAATAGAATAATGTTTGTAGTATGTAGATTAGTTCAAGTAGAATATTCACGCCATAAAAGAAAAAACCATGCCATGACACTGCGCCTTAAGGCCGTGAAAAAAAAAAAATTTTCAATTGCAGTAACGCACTATTCGAGCACACACTTGTCTCAAGTCTAACCATAATAAATCAACATGTCATAACTATCTTCAAAACCAGTTTTGAATCATTTATTTTGATGAGGTATTCGTATCTTACAAAACTGTTTTTTCGCTTTGAAGGCGAACGTTGTGCAAAATAATTATTTATTACAAAAATCACTGATGCTGTCTGTGCCCATGTAAATAATAATATAATTATAAATTACGACATAATTTAATTAGGCAGTAAACATATTTATTTTGACTTTACTTTAAACATAGCTCGAACTAAGCGGTTTGATTCCACCTTCTTCATACGTACCGCTAGACATTGGAATCTGCTGCCCGAGTGGGTGTTCCCCAATGAATATAGTCTGGGTTCCTTCGCGAGTGAATCGGTTTCTTCTAAGTCGCGAGTGAATCGGTTTCTTCTAGGCAAGCGTGCTCCACCGTAGACCGCATCGGACAGGATGGCGGTCAAACGCAAGCCTATCTGTTATAAAAAAAAAACATAAAATCCAAACATCCACACACAAACACGCGCGCACGCGCGATCACTCACACACACACGCACACACACACTTTGGTTTTCAATTACAGGGCTCACCGGTAGACCAGCGCTGGTTATACTTAGTAGATAAGTTATACTACTACAAATTTTCGTTATATTATATTATTACAATATGTTGTTTTGTTTTATTTTTTTATTTCTTTATAATATTAATATATCGATTGTTGGTGTACGACAAAGTTGTATTGTATTATAATCCGTTTTGTTGTGTTTTGTTTCTATTCTGTTTATTCTATTCTACATGTTTCAAAACCAGTCCAGCAAATAGAACAATTTCAGTGACAAACACACAACAAAAATTATATAAATATAAAGTTATACATATCCACTTTAAATAATAGTGAACGTGATCACAAACTTATTTATTTCTACTTCTTATCGTTATTGTCGCTGGTGTTTAGATATATTGCATCTGGAATACAGGGTCATTTTAATTAACCAGCGACAATCACTCCTAGCCAAGTTTATGAAATAATATAATTTTAATTAATTAAAAGTAAGTAAGATCATTTATTTATTTAATTATTTAAAAACTGCTATAATCCAGTTACATTAAATTAATAGTCAAAGTCATTTACATTAAATCATGAAATAACTGCTTCAGTTTTATGATGACTCTCATACTAACAACTTTTCTGTCTACAAAAGTATATACATGTTAGAAATTCCATAATGTAACAGTAGAAATGTGATCAAACGAAGAGAAACACAGAAGTCTAGACTAAGCTCGGGTTCTATATTTCCCTATAAGATTCAGAACTCGATAGCTCAGTGGTTAACAGATCACAAGATGAAGGGCCTTGAATTCAAATTCCAACAATGAGCTTGTGCTGCCGGTGTAGGAAAACATCATGAAGAAACTTTAGTTCTCTACTGACTTGCTACTAGCACTTAACGCTGTATTCTCACAGCTTCACTTGACAGCCAATTTTCATTCCTGGCCAGGTGTTTTAAAAATATTTGTCCACACCGTAACTCCATATCAAACACGTGTATGTAGATAAGTCATGCATGGTAATCGATTTACAAAGATTGCTTACTATCAACGACCACGAACATTGCTCTAACCAAAAGATAAGTTGGATTTAATGATAAATTTAATGTTGTAGTTATAAATCAAAATCTCACTAGCAGCGATATATCTCACGGTCATTTCACTAACTGCATATTTAAACTTGTAAATTTTTGAATGTGATAATAATTACACAAATAACTTATTTTAGGATTATTTCCGTAACTTGCGTTTGTGCTTGTTGGTGATTGTATACCCTGAGCATAGATTTTGGTGTCTTTGGTCTGACGAGATAGAGAAATAGATAAACGGACAAGGCTGAATTTCCGCCGTATAGTATAGTTTTTATTTATTCTTCCAAGTGTTCAGTTCCTTCAAGTATAGAAAAACCATGTAAAGTTACTATAGCGTTACTTTTTGCATTAATGAGTACATCTACACTAATTATAAAGAGGAAAGATTTGATTTTGTTAAAAATTGCCCTGTACGGATTTTACTTCATTAGAACGAATACAATCGTCATAATGGCAACATAAGGTAACGTAACGCTATATATAATTACCCTGACCCCACGACACCGGGTTATTGGTTTGTAATAAATATCTCACGATTAGAAATTATTTCCATATCTGTATTTAAGTTATGCAATACTAATAACTGAGAATTTATAATTTGTAGTTGCGTGTTAATCTTTTTCAGTCACTAGCTTGTACTTGGGTATGGATTTGAATTTTCTTTTATTTAAAAAGTAATGAGACGAACGAAACGCTCTCGTGATGGTCAGAGATAATGCATGTCCATGACAATTGCAGCGATACACATAGCTGTAATTTAAATAAATTCCAAAGCATCGCTGCTTCGGCTCTCATAACCACACAATGCCTCAAACATCAACTTACTAATATTATAAATGTGAAAGTTTGGATGGATGGATGGATGTTTGTTTGTTACTCCTTCACGCAAAAACTAATGAACGGATTTGGATGAAAATTGGTGTGGAGGTAGCTGAGACCCTGGATTAGCACTTTTATTCCGAAAACATGTAGCGGGTAATACCGGGGGGCGCAGCTAGTATTTATATAAACTGATTGCAGGACAATTCACACAGCGCCATCTAGCCCCAACCTAAACATTTTGACGATGGGAACCAGATAACTGATAGAATAGTTACATAATTATACACCTTTTTTGTAAATACGTACATAACTACATACAGAACATATGTTTATCCTCACATAAATGTTTGTTTTGGGTGGGAAACGAACCCATGCCCTACAGTTCTTGAAGCGGATATACTACCGAATGAGCTAACGGGGCAGTCAAATTAGACAATAGAGCGAAAATAAGACAAGCCATGTAGCAATGATAGCTCAGTGATTATTGCGGTTGCTTCAGACGCCGAAGGGCCACAACCCCAACAATGAGCTTCAGCTACCGGTGAAGGAAAACATCGTGAGAAAACCATATCATGGTGGTAGAGTTCATTTTAGTACTCGGCTGGCTAGCTACCACCCTCAAGTTGAAAATCTGCCGCCAAACACCTAACGGTGTATTCTGGCAGCCTCACTTGAGACCCAGTTATATTTCAGGCTAGGTGTGTTTACCATCTTCAACCATATCGTCACTTAACATCATGAACTGTATAGTCAATAGCTTAGACCTTAGACTATCGAACATTAAAAAAAATACTTCAATAGGATAAATTTGGCATTTGTACATTTGTACACATTTGTACTTTCTGCCCAGAGCTCGGACAATATCTTGCCTAATATCATAATTGATTCAGCATTCCTTTACATATAAACCCATTAACAATACATGGTACAAGGTTTTATCTTTGTTAACCCGTAAATTATCCAAAACATCCATAAATAAGTTTTATTCCGCATATTAGCAAGTCAAATAAATTCCATTAAACACATTATCACAACAAAATAAGCCTTACGTATCGGCGTTTGAGTTTATATTCAAAACGAGTGCCTAATTATGACTTTCGCCATAATTATGGTAATTAACATTCCATTGTTAAAGTTTCTAATGATTTTATAACTTTATGATTATCTGCTTATTAAAATTATTGCATTCTAGGTCAGCATAACGCATTCCTTAAATATAGTGTTATTTTTATTATAGTCAAATAAACAAATTACCCTGCTTTATGTAATACGTTTATGATGGGCAACTTGAATTACTGTGTCAGTAGGTAAAATTAAAATTAGAACTGTATAATTTATAACGTTTTAAGTCGGAATCTTTGGAGAAAAAAATATTCAAAGTATTATATTCAGTTTACTTCCGCACGCTTGAATCAATTATAATATGATTTTTTTTTAGTTATCTAAATTATTTTGTATTTATATATGCATCCAATGTGTAATTAATAAATATTACACTAGGTAGGTTTCAAAGACACGTCATAAATGTGTATTTTAAAACAAGGCTCTGTTAATGTTTTTTATCGTCAAAGGAAAATAAATTATGAATACCACCGGCTTTGATGTAGCCAGTGTGGTTATGTGGATCTCTCCGGTGACCTAATGACGGCGTACCCGCTTAAAACCTTGACACCTGGGAATACCAGGCTCGAATTCCTTTTATTCTAAAACCCCCAATCAGCCCACAGCTGGGCAACAATCTCATGCCGAATGGGACTTGACGACGTTGAGCGTCATCAAGTCTTATTCGACGGGGAAGGTGCTTGCAACTCCTAATTTGAAAGAATTAGGAGTATTGCAAGCGAGTGCGAAAGAAGAAAAGAAAACTGTTACTATCACCGAAAAGGAAACGTCTGCTGACGAAAATTCGGTCTAACCCAAAGAATGATATGAATAAGAATAAACATGGTTAAGGTATTTTTTAATAAATTTATTGTAATAATAAGAAAACAAACATTTTTACTTTATTTTATTTTAAAAATTTGACAATAATTTTAATATAACATAATTATATAATATAACAAATTTAAACCAAAAATTACATTAATTAAAAAGTCTAATTTAAATACATTAAAAAATTATGTGACTACTTAACAGAAAATTGTATATAAATACAGTTGTAGCACAAATTAAAATAAAAAAACTTACATAAAGGAATAATCTAGACAAAGTCTCTGATCATGTCAGAGGTACATTGGTGGAGGAGGACGGCAAAAATAAACAATCCCATGCCATAACCTGATCCTTGTTGGTGTGGATTTGTATGGAATTACCTACCAAGCAAGTTTCCTCACGATATCTTCCTTCAAAAACCGTACATCAGTTCCAGAGAACTTATGGGATTGCAGTTATTGATGCTTTTTTTATAATAAACAGCCTGACAGCTATCTTATCAGATATTAAGTGAAGGTGCAGTGTACGATGAAGTACGCTTCCTAGAAGATACTAAATCACAAGACACCCAGAGATAGGTCTCTGAGTATCTTCAAGTCAAGGCTGCCTGGGCTGCCATGATGGTTGCCTGGATAGGCCCAGACAAACATCATGCCACGTCAGAGGCCTTCGTACAGTACGTTGATTCTGACGCTAAAGCTGGCCATTCGGCCTATACGAGCTTACTACTTAATATTTTCCTGGCTAGACTTGGGAAAAATATGATACGGTAACACAATATATGTATATATAATAATAACACACTAATAGAATAATTTATTCCGCGCTCATTACATAAATCCTAGTCACGAGTCAGGTGACGAGAACTTACACTAGCAAAAACTTCCCGCAATTTATTGTATGATAATCTTCTTATGGCATAAGGTAGAACGTTTTTCTACTTTCTTCTAATATTAAACAAAATAAAATAACTTAAATAAATACTATTTACAGGTATAAATAAGTAAAGTAACTAAGACAAATGTAACATGTAAAATAATAACTAATCTAAAAGGCCGCTATCGATGGGAATAGTTCCCAAAACGCTGGCCCCATTGCCGCGTTGTATGGCAATACTCAAACGCTGAGCAAAATAAAGGCCAGCGTTTTATTCACGTGTGGCGTCGACCAGACGACTTTCTTCTTGAATTTTATCAGCCATTATCTCTATTTAACTTTTTTTCATCTGAATGTATTGAAAGAAACTTGACCGAATGCAATGCATTTTGTTATCATCATCATGATGTATGAATAAACACAATAAACGAATTGGCATTTTATATTTTAAATAGGGATGTGTACGTCCTCCTCCTATTTTCTATTTTTATTTTTTCACAATAACATAATGCGTACTATAAAAATAATTTTGATACTCTGTACCTAACTTATGAGTCAAAGAATATCTGATGCAATACACACGAGAAATACTTCTATAATGATATAGATATACATATTTATTTATTTTATTATATTTTATTTTTATTTTACATGGAAAACAAACAGCTGCTAACTTAATAAATAAATAGAAGATAAATTAACATTCAAAAGCCTTAAAAGTTTTCGCTTATGTTAAATAAGTAATCTAAGTTAAAGTGCCCCGAGCCCACACCGGTCGGGGACTGATGCAAGAATTACAATATATACAATAAATACAATTTCAAAATATTGACAAAATAATAATAAACTAAAAACAAATAAATAAATAAATAGATTGGCACTAGGCACGTGCGAGCCTCATACAAGTTTTACAGAGTTTTCTTACACAACTTTTTTTTCTTGGATTTTTTTGCGATCAATTTTTTTTTTTAAATGGATCTCAAAGAAGACTAACGATTTCAAAAATTTGCTTTACGGGCTTTATTGAGCAAAATATGAATCTAGACATGTTTTCATTACAAAAGAAACATGCTTTGCCGAATTTTAAATGTTGTTTACACCTATCAAAACTGAGTTGCACAGGAGCATAAAAGCTGAAATTAGCACTTTCACGGCAATTGCTGCAAGAAATTGCCGTGAAAGTGCTAATGTGCCAAAAGATTTTGCCAGTGTAAACTTGCGTTAAAAGAGCGCATGAAAAAAACTACCACCACGTAATATAAACACACGTAGGCACAAATCCTCGGATGACCACCGAATTAACACAACATTTAAGCATAATTTTCTAATTTAAAATCTATTATACGCACTTTACATAATCAGACGGCGCCAACATAAACTTACGGGGCAGCTAGCTGACTCCTGCCGTTTCACATATTCTTTTAAACATAGCTCTTAATTTATTAAATTAAACAAAAATACAACTGAGTTAATAAAAAGATGATGAGGATGATGTAAGTATTTTAACGATACCCATGCAGCCAAAGCCATTTAAAAGTGCAGCTAATCCTAAAGATATAAGCCGTCTCTTTTATCTTACCTTTCTATTTTACCTACTCTAGGATTTTTTAATGCCTCATTAATTTGATTTGTTTATTAAAAATCTCATTTAAGCTTAAATTGGTAGGGTTTACAATTTTCTACAGTTCTTTTACAGCTAATCTCTAATTATTATTTTTGTTTAATTATATAGGTAGTTTGTTAACTGTTTAACTGTGGTGGAAAAATGGGATTAATTACGTTTAGTCGGAGTATCCGATGTAACAATTTCCATATACCATAAGAACTATTGTTTTCGAATAACAATTTTAATGACTTTTTCCGATGGTGAAAATGTGAAAATCTAAAAATAACCTCTGCAGCAGGTTTTTCTTTGTTACATACTTTTATTTTCTGTGTTAGGTACTTTTATATCACGGCATATTCATGTTTTGTATAAATCACAAAGTTGTCGTGTACCTGTTATATTTTTGCTTTGCTTAATGCGTTAATAAGTTTAGTTTTTTTTTAATTATTATTATTATTATTTTTTAAACTGTTTTTGATTTTTGTCTCAACGCAAAATATACTGTGTTGTTTTACTGAATGTAGGTAATACTTTACTTTACTACTTTACTAACAAAAAGTAATACTTTTCAAGTTCTCGCAGCTTGGCGTATAATTTAAGTTTATTTAAAGTGTTAAGTTGATAAAGATCACGAACCCTGCATGGTACTTGTGGAACTAAAAAAAAATAAGTTGTTAAATTACGAATAGTTATATAAATACATGTAATTTAGTAATATAGAATTATATTACTAAATTACATGAAAATCGATGCGATAGTTTAGCCGGGAAAAGAAAACACACAGAATGATTGAGTTTCTGGCTATCTTGCTACTATTGATGTGATAGTTGCATCTGTGTTTAGTAGAGAGCATTATTGTTATAGAATTTTATAGTCTTGTTAAGTTAATACTATTTACAAATTTATACAAAAAATACTCAATCTAAAAATACGTCAGAGGAGGGCCATATGTGGCCAGAATGCTGGCAGCATAGCCACGCTGGATGACAATGCTAAGCTTTTGACCAAAGTAGGTACCATCATTCTGGTCACCTGAAGCCTCCTCTAAACGTTTGAAAATTATGTAAGTAGTTAGTTAGTACAATACTGAGATTATGTGTAGCAATGATAGCTCAGCGGTTAGCTCGGTTGGTTAACACGTCGAAGGACGTGGGTCGAAATCCCAACAATGAGGTTGAGCCGGTAAAGGAAATCATTGTGATGTAGTTATGACTCAATAACAAATAGGTATGTAATAGCATTCCATTCCAGTCTAGGTGTGTTGACCATCTTTAACCACACAGTCACATGACATCAGGTGAGCTGTGGTCAAACACTTAATACTTGTCAACAATACAAAAGGAAAAAAGTAAATGGTAGTGTTAGCTTTCTACTACTCGGCTGGCCAGTTAATACCATTAAGTTGAAAATCTGCCGCCAAGCACGTAACGCCTAATGGTGTATTCTGGCAGCCTCAATTGCAAGTCAGTTCCATTCCAGGCCAGATATGTTTACTATCTTCGACTACCCCGTCACTTAACATCAGGTAAGTTGTGGTCAAACACTTAACTCGTCATCATAAATAAAAAATAACTGTATTTTTATTGGTCCCGTATCCCAAAATGGAGCCGTGATAACGAGTAATGAGACGAATAGGACGTGATGGTCAGTTATGACGTCTGCTCATGATTGTTATAACAGCAGGATGTATCGAAAATCAATGCAACTACATGAGGTAGTATTTTTGGCATCATTGATCTACAATACTACTAGGTACCTATTGTTAAGTACTACTAACTAACAAGTTCCGAAAACTTCTGCAATATGTCAAGTGATGCCTAATGTTTTTACTGTTTTTGGCTTATGTCTCCCGATGTTCCGATTTAACGACTCCATCAATTTTTTTTGTATTTTAAACTATGATATTACAGGTAGGTACTAAAAGCTTCTTTAACTTTCCTATGAATTTTATGAACTGTGGTTGTGGTTAGGATGACCTTGCACTTTATGCTTTCTGCGAATTATAAGTAGACCATATTTAAAAAATGTCTCAAAGTGAAATTATTAGTTTTAGTCACAGTTAAGTACAGTTCATGTCTTAGTAAAAAAGTTATTATGTAAGTACTTTACAAGAAGTTTCTACAGAGATTTGAAAACATCACAAAAATGCATGTTTCACCATATTTACTCGGCTAAATTTATGCATATATTATAATTCGGCACTTTACGATTAATACAACGCAGTGTCGAAACACTTAATTATTTTTGAAATTATCAATTACTAGCGGACGCGTCGCAGTTTCACCCGCGTACTTCCCGTTCCCGCGGGAATACAGGGGGAAAAATAGCCCATGTCATGTCTTCCGGGGATAGTGTAGCATCCCAACGATGAAAGAATTTTTGAAATCGGTCCAGTAGTTTCGGATCCTATTCAATACAAACAAACAATCAAATCTTTCCTCTTTATAAAAGTACTAGCGGATGCCTCGCGGTTTCACCCGCGTAGTTCCTGTTTCCGTGGGAATACAGGGATAAAAAGTATCCTATGTCATCCGGAGATAGTGTAACGTTCCAACGTTGAAAGAATTTTTGAAATCGATCAAGTAGTTTTGGATCCTATTCAATACAAACAAACAATCAAATCTTTCCTATTTATAATAGTATAGGAGATAGATAGATATACAAATAATTATAGCGCCATGACCTTTTTCACGTTTCCGCAAAAAACCCATGTGCGCTTGATTCGCGATTAAATTATTAAACTCATTGTTTTTCTAGCATTACAAATACATGATAAATTTCAATCGCATGTGCAATGTGCTTGTCGTAATCAATAAGCTTTTCAAAGTGTTCAAACACGTATGCATCGCTTTTACACAACCACACACATCGTCTGTGTAAACATTAACTATTTTTATTGTTGACGTTTATAGATTAACAGCAGGGTTGCCACATGTCAACATCAATACAATGCGGAACTTTTGTATATCTATACTATTAGCTATCTATACTATAAAATAGAGGAATGATTTGATTGTTTGTTTGTTTGTAATTAATAGGCTCCGAAACAACTGGACTGATTTCAAAAATTCTTTCACTGTTGGGAAGCTACACTATCCTCGGGTGGTATAGGCTACTTTTTATCCCTGTATTTCCACGGGAACGGGAATTACGCGGGTGAAACCACAAGGCGTCCGCTAGTAATATTATAAAGAGGAAAGATTTGTATTTTTGTATGTAACGAATAAACATAAAAACTACTGGACCGATTTCAAAAACTCTTTCACCGTTGGGAAGCTACACTATACCCGGGTGATATACGCTACTTTTTATCCCTGTATTCTTATGGCAACGGGAACTACGCGAATGAAACCGCGAGGTGACCGCTAGTAACATCTACCTTGACTACTTCTTGCTAAGGAGATCTCCCTCCAAAAGTCTTAAACAGCGTAATTTTTATAGGAATTATGTTTCATAAATTTGAATTACTTAGTACGTCATATTATTTAACTATTATACTATATAACTATTATACTATATAAATATAATGTTTCGGAATATAGATAAATAAAATAAATAAATAAATATCACAGGACATTACACACAGCGCCATCTGACCCCAAACTAAGCAAAGTGCTATGGAAGACAGATAACTGATAGAATACTTAAATACTTTTTTTTTGTAAATACATACTTATAATACATACAGTACACCAAGATAAAGACGAAGTTTGTTGCTAGTCTCCGTGTATGCTAATTCAAATTCTCAGCATACAGAATCATTAACAGCTTCATAAAATCAACACAAGCGGCTCTGTTTTGTACACTCAGAAGCTAAGACAAATATTTTTCACTCAAACAGTTTGTTTACCAACCTTTCCAATGAGGCATGGTTCTTATAATAATAGATGTAGAGTTTAAATTTCTTAAGCAATATTATGGCAAACCTTGGCCTGGATGGACGGATAGACCCCAAGTGTTGGACCGTGAATAGACGTGCGTTAGGTGCCTCTGTCTATTAGAATTTTAATATTTTAATGTTCCTCGAAATTTACATACGAAGCTTAGAAATGAATGAATCTTTTTAGTTGAAGCAAAATATAATGAGTATACCTGCAAAACAACGCTACACAAAAAACTTTTAAATTAGTTAAGTTTTTCCCGCGACTTTTCGGTCATGCTACAATTATAAGTCTTCGTTTCGACCAGACTGAATAATTATAATTTATATAATATAGTATAAGTTGCAAATTTAATGGCGTTTGTGAATAGCAGGCCCTGGTCTATTATAGAATACTGCCCCATTACCCTTCGAGGGTAAGCTTATGCTCAGAAGAATGTATAAGGATGTTGAAGGTTGATATAATTATGTAATTTTCCAATGTAGGTATTCTAAGTTATATACAATTGGTCAGAATTGTTGAAAGGTTGTCTTCTAATCTGGAGGTCTTGGGTTCGAATCCCATGGGGCGCACCTCTGTCTTTTCTATGTATTGTAACTTCAAACACCACCAAGTGTTTTTTTTAATGACTGTTGCTGCTGTCCTTATGTTATAGTTATGTATTATCCTTTGTGCATATCCTCGTTATTGACACACCCCGTATTTTTCTTCCTCTGATCCTGTCCGTCCTACGGTTGCCTGGAAGAGATCGCTTTTAGCGATAAGGTCGCCAGTTGTTACACCAATTAATTAATTTTATTTCTTCTGTATTGTTTTTTTTAGTGTGTGCAATAAAGAGTTAATCAATCAATCAATCAATCCTCAGATGACAACTACAGCATCACCGGACTTTGGCGAGAGCAGATGGCGCTGAGCAAGTGCGCTGTCACCTTATTTAGTAGTAGCTCTGCTTGGTGAAGTGGACGGAATGGTTTCGATTCCCATCCAGGATAAACATTTATGTCCAGGATAAACACAAAATGTATTTTACTCTGTAATATATAATCCATTTTCTCTATCTATAAAGAGGAAAGATTTGATTGTTTGTTTGTATTGAATAGGCTCTGAAACTACTGGACCGATTTCAAAAAATATTTTACCGTTGGGAAGCTACGCTATCCCTGGGTGACTTCTATTTATCCCTGTATTCTTACGGGAACGGGAACTACGCGGGTGAAACCGCGAGGCACTAAATAAAATATTAAAAATACAAATTTTCTGTTCTAACAAAAACAAGTATCATCCCGTAAGTGTAGGTAAGTAATATTAGTTACTGCTTCTCGAGTACGTGTAAATCTTTTAAGTAAACTACAGAAGTAAATAGTGTTACCTTTATATCGTGTTCAAACAACACTTCGGTTAATTCAGAGTAGTTGGTCCTAATGTAATAAATAATAATAAATAAATTTCATAGGACATTAAACACAGCGCCATCTGACCCCAAACTAAGCAAAGCTTGTGCTATGGAAGACAGATAACTGATAGAATACTTAAATACTTTTTACATAATTATAATACATACAGTACACCCAGACACAGAACAAACATCGATGTTAGTCACATAAATGTTAGGCCTGAGTGGGAATCGAACCCACGCCCTTCAGCTCTCGAAGCAGACATACTACAAATGAACTAAAAGGGCTGTCAAAACAATAAAATATATTTAAGTATTCTTTTATCAGTTATCTGGCTTCCATAGTACACGCTTTGCTTAGTTTGGGGTCAGATGGCGCTGTGTGTAATGTCCGACGATATTTATTTATTTAAATGCAGTGGCGGATTTACACATTAACCGCCAGTAGGCTATTCAATTTTGCCGCCCCTTCTAACCGCTGCAATTCATTATCCTACAATCATATTAATTTTATTTTCTTTGTCAATGAAATTGCAATTTTATGAGTGCTTTATCGTCATAATTACATTAGCTTTTTCCCGTTATTAGTATAATTGTGAATTAAAGGATCGCTGTGCATATTGTGTGAGTGGACGTAATAACATTTAGGTAGATACGTAGAGAGAAAAAAAGTAATGTTTAATTTAAAAAAATGGCTCAAAATTCATAAATTTAAATTGTTATATTGAAACGCTATTGGAATATTTTCAAAAAATCATATCCACAAGAGTGCAAAACGTTTAGTAGTTTTTCATGTACAGGCGTTGAGTACTCGGTATATACTGTTGTATAGTAGGTACTAAAATATTGTAATTTTGTTAAATTTTCTTCTAAGACTTCTTTTTTCCGTGTTTAGTAATTTTTTTTCTGTAAGGAAAAATAAAATTATGAGCCAAATTTGCCGCCCTAGGCTCCAGCCTACTCAGCCTGCTGGTAAATCCGCCACTGTTTAGATGTATTACGAAACCATTTTGACTACCTACAGCGTTCTAAGGTTTTAAAAGTGTAAAGTTTTAAGCAGGTTGTTTGATAATCGTTATTTATCAACGATTTTCGCCTACGTCTCACACCCAGTTCTATTAAATTTAACACATGTCATTAACTCTAAACCCACTCCATATTGCTTCACCTTTTAACGACTAGAGGGTAACAATGGACACCATAGTCGAAAATAACATGTTTAAAGACCCTTGTCATAATAGACAAGATTTTATTTTCTATGGAACTGGATATGTAAGGTATTGAGTGCTGTTGTGATAAAGTTTCATAACTACTAGAGATGTCAAGCTTTGTGGTTTTAGCATCGACTTATATTTCTATTTCAAAAAGACTGGGCTTATGTAGCGATGGTTGTTTATTATAAAATTCCAACCAAATCATCCTATAGAGAATAAAAATTCTTCGATCCGTTTTAGTTCATCAATGGTCGGATTGATATGAAATTCTTATTCTTATTCAAAGTGGGGATAGGTCCTGCACTGACGTCCCGCTTGGGGTGTATTGTGCATTTCCGTCATCAGCGTCTACCCGAGCCAACCCAGCTCCTTGAAGTATCGGAGCGAGGCTCTGGGCCGCTGGCATGATATGGCATGTAATGTCATTGTGGCTTTCTCAATGATACTGACTCAACAACATAGGTCACGACCAGACTATACCATATCATGACGCATAGACCTCAAACGCAATAAAGACCGCAGTCGTGTAACTTTTTCATGATACCCTAACTTTAATGGCTATGCTCACGGCATGACAGGTTTATTACACACCTTTGTAAATTTGATCAATCAAACCATCTTATAACTATAGTATTTCCAAGAAATTTCGATAGATGGAGCTTTTTCAAATACTGGACAGCGGCAAATTGTTATCAAAAGACATATCCTTGCTTTTGACATCTTTGGATTTTACGTTATATTGCGAAGATACAAACAAGCGGGTCACAACACAATCTACTTATTATAAATCGATAAAATATGTCGTTATTATTACATAAGGTAGAATTAGTTCTCAAATACAATAGACTGTCAAAACAAGGAAAGAGTTTCATTTTATGATAGTTTAAGTGGTAGTGTAACAGTTAGGTAAACTAAAATAAAATATGTATAATGTAACTATACCTAAGTACAGACATAATTTGTACAAAATATTATATTATATTTATAAATACAGATTATAGACAAATCAAACATGTAGATCTTAGATCCAATGTCTATTATTGCCTAATGATGTTGCCTAATATCTAATATTTGATAGCTAGGCAAACATGCAGTAGGTACCTACCTAAGTTTATACCTAGAAGAAATTGGAAAATAAAAATATGTATTTCTAAAAATCTATTGGGATAATAGCAACTACCAAATATGAAAGTGTGATGTAATCATAATGATTGTCTAATCATATCAATTTTGTTATAGCAATATATACAAATAGATTGATGATGCAAGAATAATTATTTTAAAATTGTTTCCTTGCATTCATGGTGATATTGGCAGTATGAAAAATAGTTTGTACTGTAAGTACCGTGTTTGGTTCCAGATAATAAAAGATAAACAATATCTGAGTGTAATCTTCACAAACCATACACCGTTCTATAAAATTAGTTACCATAGAGGTACCTACTATTGTTATTTTATTTAATGTTTAAGCGAATATTGAGCGATAATATATATACATAATGTATATCTACTTATTATTAATACCCGAGATGTACCTATAACCATTTTCTGATTTTTTTTATTGAGTCAATAAAGGTTATTATTAATAATTAATACACACAAACACACACACTACAAGTGTAACCTAAACATAAAAACTTAATTTAGTTTTGTATTTTGTATTATTTAGCTACGTTCAACTATTTTTATTGAACATTTAATTTATTATATTGTGTTATGTAGTATTTTAAAATAATATACTGTTGTTTTTTTTGTAAAAGTTTGACCACTAGCTTACCTGATCGCCAAACAGTGTGACCGAAAATAGATAACGGATGATAAGGATATTTAATTTTTCAACCAAAATATCAACCAACATTGTTTTATATTTTATAATTCGATTCCAATAATATAATATAGGTACTTGGTTTGTTTTATTATTTTGACACAAGATAAGAAGGCGCAAAGATAACACAATCAGCATATAAATGTTATGAACTATTTAGAAGATTCATGTCTCCGATTTCAACATCACAAACCAGTTGTTTCGAAATAAAACAGAGAAATCAAACAATTTAAAAATGCCGTGTCTAAAAATTTTTACAAATATTCCTAAGAGTGCAATCCCTAAAAATTTCGTCCAAACAATAATTCCAGTATTATCTAAATGTGTGAAAAAACCTGAAGAAGTAAGTAAAATTTAAATTAAGCTTTTACAATCTGGACATTTGGCCAGTTTTTCGCCAACAGCCAGATCGTCGAAGTACAAATAAATTAAAACTAATTTCTAGTAGGTATTTTGAGTGTGCGGGACGGGACTAACAGTCATGAAACGAACAAAACATTATCGTGATTATGAGACACAACGCCTTTGTATCCATGGTCATTAGATACATTATTGCTTATTAGGTACTTGCCCGAAGCATTCAAAGTAGGTCATACTATAACATAATAAAATCAACCCTATATAGAAAACTGTCTAAGTTATAAAAAGGTAAATAAGTTACGAAAATATCGGTCTCAATAGCAAAGAAAATTTTATAACAATTAATATACTTCTTACGAAATAGGTAAACAAATTTGTGTTATTCATTTGTGTTCTATTTTTATTAAAAAAAAATGCAAGTATTTCAGACATAAAAGGAAAAAAACAATTACACTAATTTAAACATTTTTTTTTAACTTTTCAATTATCACTATTATTTTTTCACTTTGTTGGATTTATTTACCTATCTATTATGCATAATGTAACTGTTTTAAAAATTAGATTTTTTTTTTATAGCTGACAGGCTAGGTGTTTGACCACAGCTCACCTGATGTTAAGTGACGGTGCGGTCGAAGATGGTAAAGCACACCTAGCCTGGAATGGAACTGGCTCTCAAGTGAGGCTGCCGGAACACACCGTTAGATGCTTGGCAGACAGATTTTCAACTTGAGGGTGGGAGCTAGTCAACCGAGTACTAGAAAGTACTATACCACCATGCTATGGTTTCCTCACGATGTTTTCCTTCACCGGCAGCTCAAGCTCATTCTTGGGGTTTGAACCCACGTCCTTCGGCATGCGAACCGACCGCGCTAACCACTGAGCTTTCATCGCTACATATCTACTCGTACCTATGTATTTTGTTGTTTTACTTCGATTATGATGTAGGTAAGAATACCGTATAAGGTTAACATAAGTTAGCAGTAAGTAGGTACATAGAGTTTACAGATTGAAATTTGATTTTTCTTTAGCGGGCAGCTAAAGGCAAAACGTTTTATGTTTTCAGAAATTCGTGGTAGCAATATCGCCTGACTGTATCCTGTCTGTCAGTGCAAAGGATGAGCCCAGCGTCATCGCCAGTATTGAGTCTATCGGAAACCTAGGACCGAAAGAGAACCAGATAATTTCCAGAGATATCACCGAATGTGTCTCAAAAGAACTAGGGGTCGATAAGAATCAGTTAGTATTTTGTTTTTTATTCACACGCATGTTAAGTCGCTTGTTTATCGGTTTTCTATCGGATACTTTGTCGAGAGTGTACCCAGAAATTGCACAACTTGGTGTTTGCCCCTTTTTATTACCGGACTAGGTAGACGCGGTAAGAATGAGGCATTTGCTTTCTCAAGTTAGCACTATAGCACTAACACTTCGATTCCACGATTTTCATACATTCTCATATACATAATTTATATTGTCATTCCTATATTATATATTTATATCCTATATTATTATATCCTATATTCATATCCTAATAGCGTGGTTGTGGAACTCTCTACCGGAGTCTTTTTCCCGTTAAGTAATACGTTACTATACTTTTTTTTTAATGTAAAAAGTAATGAGACGAACGAGACGCTCTCCTGTTGGTAAGAGATAACGCCTGTCCATGACCGTTGCAGCGATGCACAGAACTTTGAGCAACAAAACAAAGTCCAGGGCATTCACTGCTTTGGCGCTCATTACTTTGACACTCTCGATGATTAGTTTCAACAGCCCAGTAATTTCGCTAGCTGCAGTACCCATCAAACCGGAACACGGTAATGTTTACACACTACTGCTTAGCGGCAGAATAACTGGTACTGCGGTGGTACCTACCTAGATGACCTCCTGCTAAGGAGATCTATCACCAAGTATACTTTAATCGGTATCTTTAAATTCAGGGTAAAAAGATGTATTCTAGGTAAGTATGCTCCATGCACCACTACACCAGGCAGGTCTGTCAAATGCAAAGTTATTTTGAATTAAGAAAAAAATATACTGTCCATTTGAATCTGGCTAAAATACTTTATGAGTAAACGTCGCTGACGCTAGACATTTCGATTCTTATTTATAATTAAAGTGCCAATCATTCAATTATTACCAGAAAAGATAACTGACTGCAAAAACCTCGCTACAGTTTATAAAGGTCTACCAGACCAGACTTAAAATACTAAGAGATTTTTTTATATATTTTTTTTATGGTTGACAAGCTATTTGTTTTGACCACAGCTCACCTGATGTTAAAGGTGTCGTCGAAGATGGTAAAGCACACCTAGCCTGGAATGGAACTAGCTCTCAAGTGAGGCTGCCGGAACACACCGTTAGATGCTTGGCGGCAGATTTCCAACTTGAGGGTGGTAGCTAGCCAGCCGAGTACTAGAAAGTATCCTACCACCATGCTATGGTTTCCTCACGGTGTTTTCCTTCACCGGCAGCTCAAGCTCATTGTTGGGGTTTGAACCCACGGCTTTAGGCATGCGAACCTACCGCGCTAACCACTGAGTTATCATCGCTACAAAATGTCCAATTGTCGATGCCATCCGTATCCAGCTTGCAGGTCCATGTTAAATTTTACCTCTATCGCACCAGTGGGAGTCACCTCGTGAGTCGAGTATTCAGAATGTGTTCTGCATGTAAATAAATATAAAAATGCTTGAAAAAATATTACATAGTACACTATGAAGGCACTCAAAGTCAAGGTTATCACTTAAGTTTATACGATAACAAGTATTGCGCAATTATCGTACTATCATTCGTGCCAGTTTTTATGATTGCACTTTATTTATAAAATAACACATGTCACGTGATTCTGGATTTGTAAAAATAGTAGAATCCGTTTATTATGACTCCGCCTATATTGACCAACCGTAATTACACGGCGAAGTTTGAAAATAAAAAATGAAAAATATTTTATTGTAACACAAAAAACAAAAAGAAACAGTTACAAAATAAGGGCTCACCTCAGCATAATAGATACTGGTCATACTAAGTAGTGCTAGTGGTTTGGTTTTCATACAAAATTGTTTAGGTATAACAAAGTCGAATAAAATTTTAACTGGATTTATTTCGACTTACATAGATAAATAATTTGTTACTATTGAACTACATTTATTCTCATAAAAAAAATATCATACCCTACAGCTGAACGTCGGTTTATATTTATGATACAAAGTTCTGATGTGCTAAAAAAAGATTAAGCATTTTTTTTGTTTTAAAAACTTTAAATGTTTTTTTTACCCTTGAAATAAATATTTTAGTAATATTTATCCTATATATTTTTTGAATTTCGATACAATGATAAAAATTAAATGCTGGTATACTTCAAAAGAAACATGACATTATTTTTTATTCTCCGTTTAATAATGTACCTACCAATAAATTCTTAAGATTTTATGCCATTTTGCTGCCATCCTCTGGATGCGCCTTTACTTATTACGATTGACAGCCCTGTTGGTTCATTGGTAGTATGTCTGCTCCAAGAGCTAAACCTTTTTTAAATATATTTACCAAAAAAACAAAGTATTCTTTCACTTATCTGACTTCCATAGTACAAGCTTTGCTTAGTTTGGGGTCAGATGGCGCTGTGTTTAATGTCCTATGATATGTATTATTATTTATTATTAAAATAAATGCTAGCATTTAACAGCTGGGCCTAGGTTTCTCCCGAAGGGCAATTGAGCATCATTTATTCTCAAGACTATAACGCAAGTCACAATGTTTCCTTCACAAAAAACCAGCAAGATACATGTCTTTTTAAAAAAGCCCGAAAAAGTCATGAACCATGGGATCGAATCTATAATCTCACAGTTGAGAAGCGTGATATCTCCCAACTGAGTTGCCACAGCGATTGATCATACATTACAGTTAAGAAACTAATTTTGTATATGTCTTGTAATTTCAGGATTTTCATCACTTTCTACGATCTTTTACCATACAACGTAGCCATAAACGGAGCGACACGGGAAGCTTTTTACTGATCTGCAGACATGATTTCTTTCTAAGAACAATATTATTAGGTAACAGAGATGCGTTAAATTATATTAATAGAGAATAACATTCTTGCATGTATTTTTATTTTTCTTTTATATGTAATAAAAGTTCCTTTTTCTGTTTAAATTCCCATAAACGTTTCGTAAAAAAAATTGGTGTTACAAGATTATTTAAAAGTAACATAAATCTATAAATGAAATGCATAAATTCCGTATAGGTTTGTAGAACCTATCATGAAAGGAATTTTTAATTTGAATCCCCTAAAAGACGCGGCTGAAAGCCAAGCTTAGATGCGAGATCTACCATCTGTAAAACCAAAGCTCTTTACACCTAAAGTCTGGTGTAGTCTGTGGTTTACTTGGTGGTAGATCTTCTTAGCAGGAGGTCGTCTAGGTAGGTACCACCGCAGTACCAGTTATTCTGCCGCTAAGCAGTAGTGTGTAAACATTACTGTGTTCCGGTTTGAAGGGTACTGCAGCTAGCGAAATTACTGGGCTGTTGAGACTAACCATCGAAAGTCTCAAAGTAATGAGCGCCAAAGCAGCGATGCTCTGGACTTTGTTTTGTTACTCAAAGTGCTGTGTATCGCTGCAATGGTCATGGGCAGGCGTTATCTCTTACTATCAGGAGAGCGTCTCGTTCGTCTCATAACTTTAAACATTAAAAAAAAAAAAAAAGTCGTCAGCTTAGCGGGATCAAGTTATGCCGACACCTAATACTGTGCCGACGGTACAAGAGTCAGCGCTTGTTGAAAGCTGACGGGTAACTAAGCAAGCGTGCAGAGCGTGATCCGTGATCATGATTGGCTCAAAATAACCCCGGTAGTTTGACCCGGTTGGTAAGAAGTTTGGGACGCTGCGCTTGAGTGTATAGAGGCCTTTAATATAATCAGTTCTCCACCACACATTGCAACTTTCGAGTCGGAACAATGCGCAAAGTTCACTTTCGCTGACATTCAAGGCAGGGTCACCTAACATTATAATGTGTATAAACGTAATCTGTCGGTGAATAAGTCGTGGGATACAGTTACGTGCATCATTTGGCGCCATCACAAAACAACGATATACTTTCTTGGATTATTAAACGTGGAATAAGACTTAATGAAATCACGTTCGACTAAAGAAGAATTAAGTTGGCAAGTAAAATGCATCGATCGTTTTCTATGTCTTGCGGAAACTGAATAGGTATTTATATAATTATGTATGTGTAGGTCTGTTCTTGTGTAACGTTTTGTAGCCCTAACGGCTTGACATATTCTGCAATTGACGTTAGATTACTTACTTAGTATTTATTTCCAGAATGCCATAGGTTACTTTTTACAATCGGCTTTTATATTTCGTTATGAATTTTTATGGAAGTATACCGTTGCTAATAAGGTAATTATAAATCATTTGAATCAATGTATGAATTCCACAAATCACCTAAAGTCTACCTGAAAAAATATTAACTAGTTTATATAAATTAAAGTATGCATGACCGGAACGCCGTGACCAAAGAACAATTCAGGGGCCTTCTTTTTACAGTAGTGTAGCGAATGATAGAGGCAACCCTAACTTGCAATAATGATGCAAGTGAGGTCAAGACAAAGTGGTGGCATTAACTTTAACTGCGGAAGACACATTTCCTGGATCGATATGTAGGTTGTATACATCTAAAAATAAATATCTTCTTGATAAGCGTTCTATGTCATGGTAGCCTGGACGTGAGGAAACCTGCTTTACAATCTTCAGCTTATGAATCCAACACTGTCTTCCTACCGATAAATTTATTGGTATTTAGGTAAAAATTAAAAAAATCATGCCATTGGTTTTACAGTGAAGGTAAACTGATTCCCTTATGAAAAACGTATGAGATGTCTATTGACAAAGTCAAGTGTCAAGAAGCTTATCCGCATTTCCTTCGGGCTAGAACATAATCTTTTTTATGTTTGACAGACTAGGTGTTTGTTGACTTGGTGTTTATTTTGACAGACTAGGTGTTGACGCCTAATATTTTTTTTTTTTTTATAATTTGCCCTTTCGGGCAGGCTAAAGCTATAGAGCCATACTGCCTTGTCTTAAGTGTTATTTCTGCTGTATCTTAGCTATAGTTATCGTCAAAGTCGTCTTTGTCAAGTCCAGTTCGTGTCAGTTAATTCCAGTCATGCTTTAGTAAAGTAGTGGCAACTTTACTACAAAGCTTCGATGGAGTTTTGGAAGCAACACGAAAACTCATGTTTCACCACATTATATCATTTCCCCACACTCGCGCTTGTAATTCGGCACTTTATGAATAAAACACCACCATTTTTATGCATAAACACTCGACAAAACACTAGTTTTGGAAAAAAATACAACGGAGCGACACGACTCTTCCCGCGTTCCCGCCAAAACTCTGACGCCTAATAAGGGCGTGTGAACTTACCGCGCTGACCACTGCGCTGTCAAAAAAAAGGTTACATGTACGTGTACATACAGGTTACGTTGCTCTATCGGTTTTCTATTGCGTACAACCTGCATTGTCTAATTCCACACTGCCCATTCTACTATCGGACGGTCAGTTTTAAAAAGTGATTTTCTTACAACAAATCGTTCAACTTTGGAAATTTCTGCTCGAGTGGGTGACCAATTAAGAAGCAATATTTTGGCACAATCTGAGTTTTCAAGTTGCGAGTAAATAGGATTATAACAAGTGTGCTCCATTTTAGACCGCAATTTCGCATCAGATAAGATAGTGGTCAAACGCAAACCTATGACAAAGTGTGTAGGTAGGTATATTTGTTTGTTCAGCCTGTTACAGCTGAACAGGTTTGGATGAAATTTAAAACGAAGCCAGTGTATATCCTGGATTAGCACAAGTTTATTTTTTATTCCGGAATACGAAAGTGAAGCTACACCCGTAGCTACACCCGTAGCTTCACTATTATAAGTAACTCATTTGTCAGTGAGAAAATAAGATATTTCCGGAATAGAAATTCAATGATGCCAATATTAGCTTTGTCACGTTTCAAATACAAATATTTAAATGATAACACCAAGTTGGAAATACAATAGTAACCACCTAAAACAAAGATACAAATACAATATAATTTTTTTAACTATGGTTATTAATTTAGATTATGAGTAGTTATAAAACTAAATAATATGAGCTTAAAGTATATACCTAACTTAAATAAATTAAAAATTAAAATAAATGTGTCCAAAACAATAAGAAAAATTGCCTATAAAATTAAAATTTTACTAATAAATAATTTATTGTCAACAGCCCAGGCCCTGTTGGTTCATTGGTAGTACCTAGATATGTCTGCTCCAAGAGCTGAAGGGCGTGGGTTCGATTCCTAGCCAGGATAAACATTTTGTGATATAAAGAAATGTTTGTTCTGTGTCTGTGTGTTCGTGTATTCTATCAGTTATCTGACTTTCATAGTACAAGCTTTGCTTAGTTTCGTGTCAGATGGCTCTGTGTGTAATGCCTACGATATTTATTTATTTATTAATTTCCTCGCCCGCGAGGGAGAAAGCCTTTGTTACGGGTGTTTCACCGCGTTCACCTGATGTTAAGTGACTTATAACGGCTCCTGTGGTACAGGGGTTGGAATACATTTCAATCGCCAGGACCATTTTTGAGCTTATGCGCAATTGCGTATGCCCCTAAAACACTAAAGTTGACTAAACCCTAAATGTACTTACATGAATAAAATTAATGTTACCTACTATAGTTAATTTGCCACCTCCACGAATAAGTCAGAAAGCCTACTTATAAATATGGCGTCTCTCAGTACCATATAAGACCTACATTCGAGTTGTGTCCAATCTCACCTAATACGTATATAATGCGCTCGCCTGTATCACACAGATACAAAAACATTATACAAAAGTTACGTAAAGCCTGTCTTGTTTACGCAATGCAATTCCGAACGGGCACATAGAGGAGCAAGTGGGTGTTAAGTATGGTAAACATATCGTTACTACGAATATAATGAACGTTGTCTATCCCTTCAACAGGAATTTAAATGGAGGTAAAACTTTTAGCTGTCTAAACTAAATTTGCTAAGGCATTCCATTCTTAGACTTAACATAATTCACGTAAATATATAATACGATCTAGCTGAACTACAAATCGCAATTGAAATTAAAAACCCGTGCATGAAAACAGAATAAGTACCTATCTACAGTAACATTAACACTCAACATAAGACTCGTTATCCTAAAACTTTTATGTTGCATGTTTATCAGAATAATATTTCATATTTTAATCCTGTTTTAAGGATGTGTCGCCAATACAACGAAATTGCTAAAGATCACAAGGAATCTATTGACATTTTCAACTTGAAACTGTGTACATTTAAAACTAATGTTAGAAACATTGTTTACTGCGTATGACGTTTGTACTTAACCTGCTAGAAATTTGCAAATTTATTTGAAATTGCCACTCACTGCATTTTTGGTCATTTTATGGCCACTTATTTCAATCCTATTACTTTATGTTATTAATTTTTCTTAACTACTGCTTGAATTAATCTTGTTGTTTACACATATTATATAAGGGATGTAGTTCGGATCGAAACCTAAATCTGTTCACCTTTGTTAATTATTGTGACTGTATCCTGTTTCGTGTAATATAATTAAATAAATAAATAAATAAAGTACCCTGTTAAAAAAAAGTGGTGAACAAGGTTAGAAGATTAGGTTGTACAACGTCGAAAGAGGTTCACTGTACTTACTAAACATTATGAACAACTTTTGCTATAGGCATGACTCTGAAAATAGCTGTTTCATAAGTACTTATAAAAAGTTTACTGGCCCTTGAGTAAGTAGCTTGGTTTTATTCCATGTTAGAAAAAAATAAGTGAAGACATTTTGGGCCTACAATTTTCCCTTTATTAATTCCAAATATATCATGGCGTCACGTTACATAAAATATAGGTATATAAAGGTATTTGTGTGCGTAAAGATCCCGCATGACGTCAAGCAAAATCGAATCGGAATTTTCACACATTTTGAACGCAACGTTGTACCTATCTTTTGTTAAATTTCGTCTATCACGTAGGATAATAAATTTGTATGAGATTTATTTCTCCAATGGAGTCACACTACTCGTCACAATGCTACGTTAGTCTGACTGGGTGTAACTCGTTAGGACCCACCATTATTTCCTTTTCTAGGGTTGCGTAAAAATTTTTTGATGTTTGTAGAACGAATAACCTCAGCAAAGGCAATTTAGTATTTGGCCATGCATACCACCGTAGAGTGTAACAGATGCTTATAAAAGCAAAAAAATACCAAAACGAGCACTCGTAGATCAAACAAAAGTCATGTTTTATAGTACAGTCAGAGTAAAACGTCAGCCGTAGGCTAGAGTTATGTGAATAGGTACATGTTTTTTTATATTGAAATACGAGTTTTTAACGTTTTATTCTAGAGAACCAAATTTGTAGTGATGATGGTGTATTTAGTGGTTATCGCGGATAAACCGCATGCTGGGGCCGAGGTTTGATCGGGGCAGATCCCAGTAATGAGTTTGAGCTGTTGGTCTGTCGATGAAGGAAACCATGGCACCAGGCACGGTGGTAGGTAATTTCTAGTACTCGGCTGGCTAGCTACCACCTTCAATCTTGGATGAAGAAATGATGAAGCCTCTTAGCATCAGGTGAGCTGTGGCCAATCAACTATCCTGTCAACCATAAAAAAAACATCAGGCGGAATGGTGGTCTAACACGGGCCTATTTGTTACGTTCGTTTTGGGAGTAAGATATTTGGTTTTATTTTCTTTTTATCATTTATTATGTTATGTTTTACTATTAGCTCTGTTGTTTTACTTATGCGATATTGCCTACTCGTTTAATTATTTCGGATATTCCGACCATATAATATCTACTATTATTACGTTAGTAAAACAAAAGAAATACAGCTGTTCCATAACCAAAGTTAATTGATATTTGACCCCTTTATAACCCTTTTTTTTTTTTTTTTTTTTTTTTTTGTCCAGGGAAAATACTTTGTGTATACCACCGGCCCTGGGGCGGGCACGGTGGTTATGTGGGACTCTCCGTCCTAATGACGGCCTACCCACTAAAAACCCTGGAGTGTTCCACCTCGGCGCTTTGTGTCGAGGCTGCGGGCACGCTTTCGCACTCTACCGCGGCCTCGACAGCGCTTGTCCTCGCGGACCCGACTCGGGGAGCCTAAGCTCACCCCGCAACAATGACGATGTGTCCGAACACCCGACACATCGTCATCCACCTCGGAGACCAAACCAGCAAATGAGCGTCGGACAGCCCCATGTCCGTACGCCCCTGGTCTCCATGCGACGGGTCAGATAAGTGGCCCCGCCGCCTGCCACTTGGTTGCTTGGAATGGGGATCGCCAGACCGGCACTCCCCCCATTCCGCAACCCCCTCCCACTTGGCTCCTCCACTGCGCCCTCAGCTCATCAGAGGGACACGTGGAGAGCCCGTCGCCAGGCCACCTCCTGGGGCCGGGTCCCTCTTGCCGTCGCGACATGCCATAACATGGCTTGTCGTGACCCACCTCGAGGACCAATAACAACTGGCGCCAGACGACCCCATGTCTGAGCGCCAGTGGTCCTCATGCGACGGGTCAGGTGAGTGGCCCCGCCGCCTGCCACCACGGCTGCAGAGGACAGGGAGAGCGGCACAACGCAACACCGACACTCCTCTTCCCCTGCAGCCCCACCGCGTCCGCCATCAAACGGTGGCGGCCCCGTTAAGGCCGCGGAAGGTAGGGAAAGCGGCAACGAAACACCGACAGTCCTCTCCCGCCGCGGCCTCCAGCCCTCAGCCGCAGTGTCTCCCATTCGACACTGCAGCCCGCCTCAGTTGCGATACCGCCCACACAGTCCGCAACCTACTTGGCCGCTTCTACCAGGCCCGGGGGAACACCCGGAGAAGCAGCCCCACCTCGGGTTCCGCTTAGTTTCACCGTGGTGACCAGTCACGGTTACTCAGCCCCCCCGCCACGACAAGGCGGGAACCCACGGGGGGGACCCCTTTATAACCCTGTTCCCAACTACCTAACAGCTTCATAACCTCGACGTGACGTTGTGGAATGAGATTTACCCCATACTGACATTGTTCATTTACTCTTTTAAAATTATCGTTATATTTTTTCTCTGTATGCTGTGGAAAGTCAGAACCTACCAGAAATTATACTCAAAACACTAGACATTTCAAACAAAACGAATAGGTATCGGAATTCGGCAGGCGTTATCTCATACCATCAAGAGTTTGGTATGTTTCGGTTATCTAATTCCTTTTACATAACACAAAGTATTATTAAAAATATACTCAAAAATTAACTACTTCGTATGTCAGTAACACTTTATAAACAGATGATTATTTTACTGTAGGTAATTAATGGTTTCCTTCTAACTCCGTTTGCTAAACTTTTTAGTTGGCCAATCCAAAGAATTTTTTTTTAAAGTGCCGTTTTTTTTACCTTTTCTACGTTTGGCCACCAACTCGCCTGATGCAACGCTACTAAAGCATGTTTTAATTTGACGCTTTACTAATACGAAATGGTAACCTAAACATGCACAGGGAGCAGTGTCATGATAAAAAGGAAAATCAGAAAAAAAGATACACAAAATATTTCAAGCAAGATGTTATTGTAATTGATCATACAATACAACAATTAATACAATACAAAGTAACAATGTAATATAGTTATTATTATACAGATAATTTATTTGCAGTAACAATTAACTGAAATGTATAAGTAATATATTCTATATTCTTGAGGTATGTGATGCTCCGCCACTTTCTTAGCGATGAACTTGAACTTTGATATTTTGCTGAGGCAATTGTTTCACTGAGTAGCTGTTTTCGGTGGGTGCTGTATGCTCGGTAGCCGTCGCAGTTGATACGCTGATTCTTTCGTTGGATTGTTGGTATAAGTATACTCATCTATGAGAGGACACTATTGTCTATCTCTGTTCTAACGAGCATCTTGCTATGTTGCTTGAGTTTCAATATTCTGCTCCTGCATAGGAATATGATGACCAAGTGAGGGACAGATAACAGGTCTGTTCCCCAATGTCCGGTTTCCTTGCCTACCTTTCAGTCTTAACAACTAACAAGCTAGTGGTTCTAAAATGCTGACCAGTTAATACTGTTACTACGTTATGCATTGCAGCTTTTAATTGGGATGGTCCACACTCATTCAGTCCAGACACCAGTGCTACCTGGAAAGATATAAGAGGGTAAATTACTTATAAGACACAGTGCCCTACCCAAACCAATGAGTGTAGAACTTTGTAAATATGTACAATTGTACATGAGTTTAGGATATATTTGGTCCATAGAAAAAGTTAATTCTCTCTTTACCAAATATATATGGAGCAGCTGATTTGCTTTTGCATTAATAGTAGTGCTCATAGTGAACGTTCTTGATAATCATGATTACCAAAACCTCCTTTCGGCTAAGGACACTTCAAGCTTACAACTCTGTATAACAGGTGAACACCAAAGTCTTTATGAACAAGATAGGTTTAGTTTTCTTTTACTTTTGTTTTGTTGCAAACAATAATTAAGGAAGCAATATTACAATGAGAAAATTGTGGCATGTGTGTATACTGTCATAATTCACTGCTCAAAATAAGTTTAACATATAGTATTGATTTTTAAAATGTTTACTGAAATATGATAAAATAGAAATGTAAAACTGAAACTTTGAATTGACCAAATTTTTAAATGAAAGGGTTAAGATCTGTCAACAAGTACCACCACAACCTATTCCAGCAGCCACACTTGAGAGATACTAGAGGCATACTTGATGCTAGGTGTGCTTATCATCTTCGACCACATCATCACTAAACATCCGGTAACCTTGAAAGAAAAGCCTATGAACCATAAAAAAAAACATATAATTGTATAACAGACATCATCACATATAAATAGTAGTAGTATGGCAAATAAGGCTATGATTGATTGATAACTCTGTATTGTACTCACTAAAATACAGAAAACAGAAGAAATAAATCAATCATAATCTATGCTAGCCTGTCTCACACAAGTTGATAAAAAAGGGAAGTACATTTTATGATGTTAGATTACCTATCATCTGTCCAGGCCCACAGTCTTTCTCATGAGGTTATAAAGCACTTGCATGCTGCTGCTTGTCATTAGCCATAGCTTGGTGCACATTTTTAACTTGTATTGGAGCTCTCTGGAATTACAAAAGTATCATAATATTATTATATTAAAGTCAGTTATTTAGCAGTTTAACTGGTTAAGCTTAATGACATGGTATTTAGGGGTTATTACCCTGAATCAGGGGGGTGTAATAAAAGAGGATACATTACACTAACAAGTAGCTATACCTATCCATTAACGAGCTTTGAACAAGTACAGAATGGGATACAAGCATACAAGCAACATAATAACATGACAACAATGATAACAAACTAACAAGTGTAGAAAAATGTAGTTTGTTTTTTTTAACTCCCTTGAAACTATTTACGAATGTAGTTTTTGGTTTTCACTTCGTAATTTGTGCATTATACCAGTTACAAGTAATATTCTATTTTGTCAGTTTTTAGCATAATAAATTATGATAAAAATAAACCACATTAGGTATTTTTAAAGTTACAAAAAATAAGTCGCGGTTAAATTCAATCTACGCCTCTTTAGACTTTGTTTTATTCAGTAGCATTTTCGGAAGTCGGAAGGTTCCTATTCCCCACCTAACCACCTACCGAAGAAGCAAGGGAAATTATTCAGTAGCTGCTTCGGAATATTAGACACAACACGAAAATACACTCTTAACCCTATTTTATTCCACAAGGTCACATTTTATTTATATACCTAATTTGGCACCTAATGGTTGGTTTTACAGAGCTTCTTGTAATCACAAAAATCTTAGGAAATAGGTAGATGAAAGACACAACACAAAGTTTTGCGTTCCCGCTATATTTTTTTTTTTTAATAATTTGCCCCTTCGGGCAGGCTAAAGCTATAAAGCCATACTGCCTTGTCTTAAGTATCATTTCTGCTGTATCTTAGCTATAGTTATCGTCAAAGTCGTTTTAGTCAAATCCAGTTCGTGTCAGTTAAGTTCAGTCATGCTTTAGTAAAGTAGTGGCGACTTTACTATAAAGCTTCGATGAAGTTTTGGAAGCAACACGAAAACTCATGTTTCACCACATTATATCATTTTCCCACATTCAACTTTTCCCGCTATAATTTCGAAAATAATTCTCAACGTCAACATACATAAATAATTGTCAAAATTGTCAATGAAGAAATTACATAGCGTAGCGGGAAAATGAATAAATAACATCGCTGTATATCGCTATTATTATTCTAAACTTGTGTGTTCTTCGAGAGTGTATGTACTATATTATGTACTATGTATAAAGTAGAGTTATTATTATAACATTTTTTTTTTTGGATTTTTAAAAAGATATCACAGTATTTTTCTCAGTTTATGCCAAAACTCTAGATCAGCAAAGATCAGCAATATTAGTAGTATTTAGGGTTCCGTACCCAGAGGGTAAAACGGGACCCTATTACTAAGACTCCGCTGTCCGTCCGTCTGTCTGTCCATGTGTAACCAGGCTGTATCTCATGAACCGAGACAGTTGAATTTTCACAGATGGTGTATTTCTGTTGCCGCTATAACAACAAAAATTACAAAACAGAATAAAGTAAATATTTAAGGGGCTCCCATACAACAAACGTGATTTTTTTGCCGGTTTAAAGATAATAGTACGTAACGATAGGAGTCCTTCGTGTGCGAGTCTGACTCGCACTTGGCCGGTTTTTACTTTTTCGTTTTTGACATAGAACGCTTAGTGTATTTTGCCAGTTTTAATTTCAAAATTTAATTTTATTGATGGTTTGAAACGTCGTGCCCGGCTATAATTTAAGGTTTTAAGGAGTTTTGTTAAGTAAAAAGTACACGTTTAGTGACCTAAAGTTTAAAATAAAAATATTGGTGGCACGTATTTTATTTTTAATGTTGAATACATAGAAGAAGAAAAACATACGTTATCATTAGATGTCGCTTGAATCCACAAAATTCCAGGAGAGCGCCGGACTGTTCGAAGCTAGCGGCTATTATAATGCATATTATAGCCGCTAGCTCCAAACAGTGAAGTTTCTTTCACAATGCGAGAAAACCTAACAAACTGAGGTGGTTTTTAGCACTCAAAGATAAGTGAGGTATGCTGACGCTGGCCTCATTTCGTCTGGACTTATGGCCTCACAAAAAGAAACTCGAGCCCAGTAGGTAGATACCTTATTAAAATAGGGATAATTATGTCATGGCCGTGATGATGATATTACCTACAGTAGTTTATAATTACGTAGGTAAGTATGGAAATCGCTAGGTAGGTAATTAGACTTCTATTTAATAATTATTATGCCTTTATTGGGTTCAGCACCTGAAGAACGTCCAATGGGACTGTATAATAAGCCCAGGATATATCCGTCCGTCTGTCTGGCCAGTATGTCCTGGTCCATAAAGCTAGTCGGTTGAAATTTTGACGGAGCGGATTTTAAAACTTGTTCTACTAATAACTTCTTTTTTTCTGTGCACAATCTTTTTTGTTTGGTGTTTTTATCTATCTATCTATCTATTAATGTTAATTAATCATTTTTCTGTTAACTTATTTTATTGGCATAATAATTAACTTTGGAACCGCTAGTTCGCGAACTAATGCGCTCTGTGTTTCGAAAACTAGAGTTTTCTCCCATCTATACACATGTAGGTTTCATTCATTTCTTCATTCATTCATATTCGTTCATTCATATTATTCATACACATACTTTGAAGCAGCAGTGTAACCATGAAACAGCAAACTACCCGCAACTGTCTTTTACATTATGGTGGCCAGCAGACATTTTAAGAATCAACTAAAAAAAACTGTGGAAAATTTAAGATCATGTTAAAATTAAGCTACCTCCCAAAAATCACTTATTTTTTTTAATCGTAGGACATTGCACAGCGCTATCTGGCCCCAAACTAAGCAAAGCTTGTACTATGGGAGTCAGATAACTGATATAATACTTAAATACTTTTTTTTTGTAAATACATACTTATAATACATACAGTACACCCAGACACAGAACAAACATTTGGTTTTATATCACAAAATCCTTGTCCTGGGTGGGAATCGAACCCACGCCCCACAGCTCTTGAAGCAGACATGCTACCAATGAGCCAACAGGGCTGAAATTAGGTATTTATTTTTGTATAACATTGATTTATATCGTAGACATATTACAGGGTGTGAATTTTTGTGCAAGATTTATTATTTTATGTAGTATTATTTATGTAGTAAATGCGAGTAGGGTAGCAAAAGAAGTAATCGTTAGAAATAAAAACAACTTTGTTTTTATTGGCTATTTTTATAACAGGATAGTATGACGAAAGGTTATGATGATGTTTAATTTTTCTCCAAACCAAATTCTAAGGTTAACGTGGACGAAGTCTCGAGTGTAAGTTAGTAGGTAGTAGGTAGGTAGGTAGGAGTAAGTGTAACCTATATGTGTAAAATCTGTAAAACATCATAAATTTAGATTTGTTAACAAAATCAAATAAAATTGGTCTCATTATAAACATACAAAATTACATAGGTACATATATTATTATATGAGAGAAGATTTTCACAAGAAGTGCAGTTTAACTCTACTCTGCGTTGATCTCTGCATTTTTCGTTCACGTTAATTTTTCTACAAAATATTTCGCTAAATCATTTTTCGATGTCATTCTACTTTATGTGTTTAGATTACCTGTAGGCACATATGTTAAGTAAGTGTAGATTTAATGCCTACTTATACAATAAAACGAGTTGTTCAATTACTTAACTGATAACAGAGAGTAAACTTCGTATTGCATAGCAATTTGCATTAAAACGTTTTAGTGTTTATTTGAATCGATTATGCAAAACACCAATTCCATTAAATTTCTGGGTAAAGTTTTTCTATGCTCTTGTGTTATGACAAACACTGTTTAGGTAGGTAGAATAGTAATACATATTTTAAAATAAAACTAGTGAAGCACCAGTGGCACCCGCTCATCGCGGGCTCCTTACACAATGTTATTAATATTTTTATTGTATTTTTTTTATAGTCGACAGGCTAGTTGTTTGACCACAGCTCACCTGATGTTATTGTATTTAAAAATTTTCCTATTTATTTTTGTATAATTTTGTAAATAGGTAGTATAATTTAAGGTATTTTTTATTTCGTTTAATAAACCAATGCTTGATTGAACTACAAAATTATTCCTTTTATAACTTCTTCTTTCTTTCTGGAAGTTGCTAAGTTGCGCGTATAGACTTTAGACTTGGGTTCAGAGAGAAATTAAACGTTTGTGAGTAACAAAATCACTAACATTGTACATTCCTTGCACAGATGTTAATCCACCCGAAACCTCGAAGTGGCCAAAAAGCTAGGATGATTCTGGGATGTAAGCAATTTTGGTCCCAACTCAAAAATGAAAGTTCCGGTGTTGATTTTGCTTGCCTGAACGCCGTTACCAAGCCGAAATCTGGCGCCTACATGATTTACCGTCTCCATACTTGGGCACGCCGCAAGACAATGATTCTTTGAGAGTGGCCGCGACTCTTGGGCTGGAATGTTCCGTTTGTGAATCGCACGTACCTACAACTGTACAAATGTAGGTGCAAACGAAGCGAGAGTTAGGGAAAACGGATATTACGGTTTTAGCTGCACGCGATGTGTAGGTCGAAGACTCCGGCACCACGCTATCAATGATATTTTGAAGCGTGCCCTTATGTCGGCGAAGATGCCGCGTGCAGGTGTTTCCAGGGTTGCCCCGTGTTGATGGCAAGCGGCCTGATGGTCTAACGCCAATTTCTTGGCAGAAAGGGCGCTGCCTCTCGTGGCATGCAACTTGCGTAAGCACTTTTGGATCCTGCCACCTCATCGCTACCCAGCAATCTGCTGACACAGGAGCAAAACAACCGCCAAACGTAAACACCTCAAATATTCCCCGAATGCCTTTATGCACCTAGACTCGGTGTACGTGTTCTGAAGCGAGAACATTTGCAATGGACCTGGGGCGCTGCCTTAGGGAGAAAGGGCGTGATCCCTAATCCGGTTAGTTCCTGGTCCAGCAAATTTCCTTCGCCATACAACACGGTAATACCGCGAGCGTATTCGGCACTTTCGGTCAGGTGCGTGTTGGACTTTCGATGTTTTTTTTTAATAATTATAAATTATTACCTAGATGAGGGTACCTTTTAATTCCAAATAAGTTCTGTAGTTTATTTTTAATAATCCCACAGAACATGAAAATTTTTCGGAGTAAAATTTATCCTATGTATTAATGTAGTTTAAACCAGTGTGCCAAATTTCATCCGAATCGCAGTTTTTACGACTAAACGAATAAACTTTCACATTTATAATATTAGTAAGATTAATTTATTTCTTAGAGTAATTAGTTTAGTAATAAGAAATAGGCAATAGATAATAAAATAATAGATAGAAAAGAAGGAAGAAAAGTAACGGCACAGCGACTTGAGTCCCTAGCTTCCAGAGTAGGGATGGCGAAGGTTTGTAAAAGTTAGTTTTTTTTCAATACGCTTAAAAATGTATTTAGGTATTATTAAAAATAGCGTAGTTGATAACTAAAGTTGTTGATTATGCGGAGTAGTAATATGATATAATATATATATAGACAACATTTTAAGGATGGAAAAACTGTGTCGCTTTTTGTTTAGATTAAACACGCGAATGAAGTAATTACAATTTCAATAAAACTAATTCACGTAACATACCTGTTTGGCGGTTGAGTAACCGCTATCGCCTGTGAACAGTATTAAAAAATAAATTCAGTTTCAGTCCTGAGTCGACTTTAGTGCAGTGTGAACGCGTATACATTTGCAGTAAAGGTCTTTAAAGTTTACGCGGTTCAAATTCATACCAAAATGGGTTGCAGGTACAAAACACTTTTGATTGCACAAAGCATATGCCATAGTTTATCTAAGGAAGTTTAATCTCATTTTTAGTTTCGATATAGAAGTACGAATAATTTACTAATATTTCGGTGTCGTCTTCAACACGTTGGGCTTCTTTTCAATGTTGTTGCTATTATATCAGACTGTTTGTTGACATGTGCAAATGAGCGGCAAATCGCTTAGGAGAAGCATTTGGTATGTTCTTTTTTGTTTGTGTTGCGATTGGTACTTTTTTTAGTAATTCTGGAATCAAATTATATCTTCTCTTTTTTATGTATTTACGGTTATAAATGTGAGATAAGCGAAATTTTGTAAATTTATACAGTAAAATAGTAATACTTGTTATATACACATAAGTCTTGGGAAATAAATAGGTTTTATTATAATGATTATTTACTTCGGCCTCGAATGGATATACTAGTACAAGTATAGACGTATTGGGTAACAATCAACAACAATCATAACTATCCTCTAAATTATATTTAAGACGGTCCTAGTCCGTGTAATGAGCGCCAGGGCCTTATGCCAAGACTACTTTGCACAATGCATGAATGTAGAAATTGGTACACAATAAGGCACAATTTGGCTCCCTAATTTGACGTTTAGCATAAGCAGCAGCGTCCGTGACACTAACTATTGATATGTAAAGTTTAATCGCAGTAAAGAAGCTGGTAATTTTTTTTTCGTTACCTTAATTTAATTTTCATCATTTGCATCTTAGCGTGGGCACTTTTAAATTTTAAAAGGGTTCAATGACTAGAAAAAAAATAAGTTTGTACTGGAAGACCGTAAAATAAAATAACTCTTTATTGTTCCCACTCTCATATACATATAAAAAACATTGATAACAGAAACAGTTTCATAATATTAGTAAGCTAGCTTTATCGCTTTAAACAATATTTTCCAGGCAACCTTATAGTATGGGAAGGATTTAAGTACCTAACGGTAAAGGGCAGGATGTGCTACATTCAGAAGTTACAAATTATTTGAAACATAAATCTAATAAACACAATACTATACAACAATACTATACAACAACTATAATACAATAGTATTGTGTTATATATATATATATATATATATATATATATATAACACAATTGCCATTCAGCGCGGAAATGAGGCGAGTGTGATGGGCACCTTTGCGCCGGGAACGGTCAGGGGCGGGTTGTTTTAGTTTGACAATTTATTTATTTATTTTATTATTATTAGTATTTTTTGACTTTATAAATAGTTTTATGTTATTTTTAGTATAAACCAACACTGCTTGTATTATAAAGTAACTAATAAAACATATAATTTGTAAAAAAACTACTAAAGAAAAAAACAAAAAATTATATATATATATGTATTTATAGGGGCATGCTTACTTTTAAGGGGTAGGTAATTTTTATAGCTTGACAGCTTTAACTGTGAAGCAAGAGTTGTAAAAAGAGGTTGAAGGGGGTAGTTACTAGTTAATGCCGATACATAAAATAAATAAATAATAAATATCGTGGGGCATTACACACAGCGCCATCTGACCCCAAACTAAGCAAAGCTTATGCTATCAAACAATGTTTGTAGGTAAGTGCTTAACTTTAGAACGGCTTAACAGATTTAGCTGACCCTGTTTTTTTAATGGTCGGTGAGACTGTAGGCCTAGCGCAACCACATCAAATTCGAAATGCTGAGCATTCAACCAGTGCATGTAATAAAATATGCATAACATGGACGTATATTAACGTGCATGGTTCCAGCCTGTAGTGCGGGTGACAGACTGCTCCATTATTTTCTCGTTATTTTAATACAGAACGAAAAACTTCCGCCACATATGTGGTAGAAAGAAATAAACGATGTTTCAGAAAAAACACTAATACTCTCCTATTTCTTCGATTTGCGTAGATAAATGTAGTATACCTGCAGTTTATCTTTTTTTTTTTTTCTCCCAGGGAAAATCCTTTATGGATACCACCAGCCCCGGGGGGGCTTGGTGGTTATGTGGGAATCTCCGCCAGAGTGGCGGCCTACCCACTAAAAACCCTGGGGTGTTCCTTCTCCGCGCTTGCAGTTAGGGCCACGGGAACGCTTGCGCACTCGTCCGCAGCCCCAACAGCGCTTGTCTTCACCAGACAACTTCTCGGTGAGCTTATGCTCTACCCGTCATTTTACCGATGTGTGGAAACACGTCACACATCGCTCAGTCTCGGGGAGCTCTAACTGGGAGATCAGGTTCCCCCGACCCCGATCTCCCGAGTTCCCCACTATGGCGGCATACGGCGGTCATGTGCCAGCCGTCTACGCCCGGGTCTCTTCCTGCGGATAGGGTGGCTGTTGACGTCGTTCTCTCTCACCCGTTCCGCTTCCTCTTTCTGTGCCATGACACACTCTGCAAAAGAGAGCACTGCGTCCCATGACTGCCCGCTGTCAACCATCAAAGTTACGATAGTCGGCAGCGAGAAATCACGTCCGACAACCGTAGCAAGTTCAGCTCGCGGTATCGTCCATGCTGGGACCTGCAGTTTATCTACTCTATCTATCAGTTATCATATGAAATATTCACACCTATTGAAATGTAGATGTTTAAGTAATTAATAGTGATTAATCGTTTATTTTATTTTAATTAAAGATCTGTTTAGATATAATAGCAATTGATATTTAATTAAATTCCTTTACGTTTGCGATAAGCATTTTTAGTTGATTTCACCACCAGTTCTTAGGTACATTACATATCATTTCTTTCATTATATTTCGATCCACTTATATCGATTACAAAAATAATTGCATGATGTAGTTCACCGAAAGGGAGCCATTGTTTTTTACAAGCATTTAACTTGCAATGTTACTTTGCAACTTCAGTTATCTGAGTTTCAAAGTACAAGCTTTGCTTAGTTTGGGATCAGATGACGCTGTGTGTAATGTCTTGCGATATTTAGTTATTTATTTATGTATGTTTGTATGTACGAGTCAAATCTTAAGTAAAATTTGACCGATGCCCGATTGAACTCAAATTTCGTGTACTTATGTGTTTTTGGTGATAATACAATTAAGGGTACCATGGACCTGGTCTGATGATGAGACGGAAGATGGCTGTAGGTACTTCTGAACTGAACAAGATAAGCCCATCGAGTCTTGAGGAGCACTTTATGCCTAGATGATATCCAAGGTCTGAAGCTAGAAGGTGGCCATGGCATCTCTGTGATAAAACAACATAACCCCACCGAGTTTGGGCTCGATTGATTTGTCTTGAGGAGCAATCTCTAAAATACTTATATACTAAAAAGTTTAAAATAAATAAAGAGTAAAAAATATTTTTAAAAACATGGTTTTATCTGAGACAATGAACTAAAGATTTAGTGAATTAAACATTTAAAAAACCCCCGACAGGTGCATATTATTCTACTAGTCAAGCCCATTTGATACCTTTATTGAGGGAGTTGTGAAAAAAGATATAATGCGCTATTTTATGGCGGCGGCCATCTTGGACCGATTTTCATTAAGACATAGCAAGAAACACTTTCGACTAATTCACCTTTCAAAGAAAAAAGAAATCAAAATCGATCCATTCGGAAGCTACGATGCCACACACACATTCACGTCAAACATATAACACCCCGTCGTTTTTTCGTCGGGGGTTAAAAATACATTCTAGTAAGTATTTGCCGTATAAGTACTTACCTATATCCTTAAAAGCTATACTACCCGTTACAGGTTACAGGTTCGGTACTTACTATACTTTTGTGTCTCAAGATTTTAGGAATAAAAGCGTAGGGAACCAAATACTTACTAGCATTTATTTTTAATATTTAGTTTATTATCCCAGATAAGAGCTTGTATTAAATTTTTTTTTTCTTTAAATTATTATTGTTTTGACCTGATATCCGCGTATATAGCCCGCGTTTGTACCTCCTTAAGATTATTATTACTCATCGTATCTGAGCTGTTAAGTAGTAGTTAACAATTAAACAACATAAAATATTAATCTTATTTCGGATGTAAGCTAAGCCAGTCCACTGTATAAAGCAATTACCACAAGAGATGGTCTGACATTTCACCTCTAATGACGTCACATAGCAAGCTGTATAGAGCTACTTTCAGTGCCTAAAATGGCAATGGCAAACGATAACAAAATCTGTCAATGTGAAGTAAATAGCAGCCGTGATAACCTACGTCACGTACGTCGAGTTGTTTTTCTCTTCATTGATAAAAATATCTGGATTATTTTACTTTAAACGTTACTAGGACTCTGATATCACCTTTATGAGGCTATGGTATTATAATGTTCTTGCCATGTAAAACAATAAAGTATAATACATAGTTATTTTGACACATTTTATTGACTTTGACAATTGTCATAAAGTAAACAAATCTTTTAGTAGGTCTTCAACCCATAAAATTGCTGTTCTGTAGTACTGGTCAGGTCAGTATCGGTTTTGGTTCTATATATTTTTTTAAAAACATGGAATTCTTTTTCAAATGTTGTCATTTGTTTATTGATTAGTAATGTGTTATGTTTTCATGGCATTTGAATCTTTTTCGCCATCATGGATACGTTAAAAATTAAAGCAATTTTGGAATTTGAGTATGTTTGTACGTATATGTATAAGCAGCCTACTTTATGCCGTCATCACTATAAGAAGTTCGAAAACGAATTAAAAATTAGCTACCGCATATGCGTCTAAAATGTTCAAATTAGTTTTATAAAACAAATTTTACTATCAGTAAAAAAATATAAAATTAAATAAAAGCAACTTTGCATACGAATTACGTCCATGAATTTTTTTTTCACCGGCACTTTGTTTGCAGAATACTAGAGATATATGTTTATGCCAAAGTAATGGGACTAACGAGACAGTCTAGTGATGACAGAGATAGCGCCTGTCCAAGACAGTGCAACGGCACACGGAACAACATAATTCAAAACATAACTTATGGCGCTCATTACTTTGAGACATTCGATGGTTACATTACTGATGCACTGTAATTTCGCTACTTGCAGTGCCGTTTAAACCGGAACACAGTAATGTATACATACTGTGACAGTGGCTTAGTCGCATATCTGATACTACGGTAGTTACCTACCAAGTCAACTTCCTGGTAAGAAAATCTACCTACCACCTAGTTGAACAATAGTATTACTGACGAAACTTCTTAGCATTCTAAATATGAATGGAAAAATGATCTATGACTTTGATGCTATCTATAAAATATTTGTATTTGAATTCACTCAATGGTGCAATACGTATGCCGGGTTCATAGCGTTGCAAGGACAGGAACCCGAATAGTGTCTAGAAATTAGGACCCAGGTGTCAGGTCTTAAGAGGTTATACAAGATTTAAGTGTAGGTAATGAAGGTCTTATACAATGAGATGCTAAGTGCCATAAAAACTACCTCTTTAAGACGTGTACACTGTACAATAATATAAGTTATATTAAGTATACCAGCAATTTTAATAATAAAGTAAATATTGCACGAGTCCCGATATCTGCCAAATCAAATTTGACATAGATGTTCTTGGTAGGCCCAGATTTTTTAGTCATCATCATCATGATCATTTCAGCCGTAGGACGTCCACTGCTGGACACAGGCCTCCCCCATTGACTTCCATAAAGACCGGTTGGAAGCGGCTCGCATACAGCGCGTTCCTGCGGTCTTTACTAGGTCGTCTGTCCACCTTGTGGGCGGATGTCCTACGCTGCGCTTGCGGGTCCGTGGTCTCCACTGCAGAACTAGATTCGATTCATTAGTAGATTATGGAAATATTTCCCTGTAACTATTTATGGTCAACTCTTTTATAAGGTAGTAATATATATTTCGTTTTATCGTGTATTTAATGGTGTTTGTTTCATATGTCACAGTAAGTTCTAAAAGTACTACACGTTTGAGTTATATTGAGAAAAGTAATATGTCTGGTCTGGAAAACGAATGAGACAAAATTTTACAATGTTTTTCGTACGCATTCGTCATAAGAATCCAGTCGGGCGCAGTACTTAGCATAATTAAGTTTTAAAATCGGGTAAAAGTACCTACACACATCGCAACATTCATAACGGCCATCAACATAACAAAAAAAGAATATGTTAATATGTTATAGCAATTACAGGTGATGACAGCATGCACAAAAACATAAATAATGTTACTTTTTTATTTTATTTATAAAAGTAAAAAAGGTGGTAAATGTTACATTAGTTTGTAGGTACAACAGATTCTATAAAATAAATTACATACTAGTACAATATTAGTAAATAAGAAATCTATCCCAGCTCTGGACTTAGGGCGACCCCGAAGAATTCCACTGGTATCACCACAGATCAATTTCACCACCAGGGAATTAACTATTGCTGTCATGTCATATATGCGCTGTATACAGTTTTCTTTACGATGTTTGCCTTCATCGATAAACCAGTGGCATACGTATGAGTTTTTCTTTTCACAGAACTAGGTTAAAACAATGACCCGCATGACATTCCTAAGGGATTCCTTACCTTGTTTGTAAATTAAATTTCAAATAGTTACCTACATATCACTTAGTTTTATTTTCGTTTATAAAGTGACCGTGCCCATAGCATTAGCAAAATTAAATGCTTGTAATACTCTACACAGTTTCAATCGCACTGCCAATATGTGCTCTAACAATGAAAAAAAATCATCATGATAGATTATAATACCTCTTATTATACATATACAATATAAGTATATATATTTACGTGTATGTTAGAGAGTAGCCTACTGACACAATAATTGGAATTCCTATACACAGGGTAGCGATGTCCTGAATTTTGTTTTGGTATTCAAAGTTCTGTTCTTCAGTTCCACTGATATAATCATGGGCATGCATTTTTTTTATTGAGATAAAAACGACAATAGTAATTAATTACATCTATCTCACAAGCCAAAATAAAAAAAAAATATACAGATGTCAATATAAGGTAAATATAAATGGCAATGAAATAAAATTATACAAATATCAAATAATAATAATAATTACACAAGTGTCAGGAAAATCTAAATGTCAAGGTAATAAAATTATAAAAATGTCAAAACAAATAATACAAGTCAATATCAGGAAAATAAAAATGTCAAAGTAATAAAAATTATACAAATGTCAAGAGCAAATTATCAAATAGGTACATAAAAATATTTTAATATCACAATCAGTTATCTAAAATTTATTATTTATTATCTCTTACTACCAGGAGAGCGTATAGTTCCTCGCATTACTTTAAGTTTGGAATTCAGTAAGCAAAACTTCTTGCCATTTTAATCCAATGCTGCATACTTTCAACGCTAGCAGATTACTCCAGTCCACTTATTTACGTCGTTCTTGGTATTTTCGTCAGGGATGTCTTAATCTTTGTTTCTCTAGAATTCTTCAATGTTCAACGTTTAAAAGTCATATGAAAATCAAAGTGTTTATGTTTGCTAAGATTTTCAAACATAAAAAATCGGAATGCGAATTTGTCGGAGACGCTGTCATATGTACCTAACTAAACATTTGTGCACATTTTTTAATCCTAAGCAATCTTTCGGATTTCCATGTTTCAAGACCGCATTTTTTATATTTCTTTCATTTTTTATTTTAGCCATGAATAAATGTCATAAAAAAATTCTTAAATTAATACTATTTACAAAATGTTTAATCTAAAAGTCCGTCTGAGGAGGCATATATGGCCAGAATGCTGGCAGCATTGCCTCGCTAGATGGCAATGCTAAACTTTTGACCAAAGTGGGTACCAGTATTCTGGTCACCTAAAGCCTCCTCTAAACGTTTGAAAATTTCCTAAAAAAACGAAAAGTAAGTAAGTAAAACGTGGTGTAATTGAAATTTAGATTTAGATGTAGAGACAAAACAAAACTGCGACTCCCGATTTTGTGATCGTCAGCTTTCTAAATTGCCTCAGAATATGGAAGCAATTTTCAAATTCAAATTCAAATTCAAATTCAAATTCAAATTATTTATTTGGCACAATTTATAGTTACATAAAAATGAATCCATTGGCTCCGAACTAGTAATAGTAACTGTGTTTCGGGAACCAATGGCTTCTTCCAATATTTTTATACAGAATGCCAAATGCAGACAAAAAAAACCAAACAATTAAAAATTAAACTAAACAAAAAAAATGTAACCTGCATTTATATCTAAATATATAATATTTGTGTGTGTGTGTGTGTGTATGCATGTGTGAGCGCACACATGTATGTGTACGTATGCGTGTAGGGTGTGTGTTTGTGTGAGTGTGTGTGTATACTTGTGCATTCTACATTTTATGATGTTTCAAGGTCAGTAAGCATAAGTTCCAAACTATCATAATCAAATGTATTTAGCCAAGTTCATACAATATAATTTAAAGTCGTCTTCATGAAAAAAAAACTTTTGTAAGTATTTTATCTCAAATGCCTGCATTCGCTCACAAGACCCACGTTTCGCATTCATAGGCCGCCCATAGGCAGCCCGTACACGTAGCGCGCGATCCGCGATCCGCGATCCGCGATCAATGATCGCGATCCAGACTGATCGTGTACGAAGCGGATTGACGGACTGATGCTCCGGATCGCATAATATCTAGAAATTTTGAAATCATGATCGCGGATCGCGGATCGCGGATCGTGATCATGATTGAACGTGTAAGGCGGCCCATAAAAATAGACTTTATTAAAAAGAATCCAGACTTTGCATTACGACTGACACGATTTCCTAGTACGTTTTCTGATTTTCGTTTCTTAGTGGAGAGCATTTAGTATTTCGTTCGCGGAGGTTTATTAACAATAATTTAAAGTGGCAAGAAAAGGTGTTATTGTACATTTATTTTATTGTTATACTATAAGCTAAAGAATTCATACCTACTATGGAAAAATTTTCTTGTGACTTACTGATATAAATTATTTCTCTCGATGTTTTCATAAGGAACGGGTATATAATAGCCTATTGAAATAGACTAACTGTAAACAAAAGGGACTATGTTATGATAGACGCCTAGATTCCATGTGAAAGTAGAGAACACTGAACCGCTAAAGGCGTGGTAGATAAGGAAAATAGGCAGTTTCGCAATAAAAAAAATCTGCATAGCTTATAAATTTTAAAGCATCAAAAATTATATAAAATGTAAAAAACCTCTAAAATAATGCCTTTACTATGAAAAAGATATAATAAGACATTTTTGAAGTAAAAACTTCTTTTTTTGGTAGGATTCAAGATTCAAGATTCAAAATTTTATTGTCAAATGTAGGTAGTAAAGATCTTATGTAATAATTAATACAGTTCCATACAAATTCCCTCTTTCAGAGGTGTACAATATTGTAAGTTATATATTATTACATGTTTATATCATTAATGTAGGTACTCTAGAATTGTGTAGTAACATTGATACAATAACCAAGAATTTAATTTACGTTTAAATTTGCTGTTAGGAGCATAACTTATGGATTCACGTTACCAACATGCTGATATGACTGTGTGTTAGTTTTCACATATTGGTTTAAGGACAGCCATTTCATTGGCCCACTTCAAATAGCAAAATCTGCCGCCAAGTACCTATCGGTGTGTTCCGGCTGCCTCAATTGAGAGCCATTTTTAAGAGAGTTCTATTCCAGACTTGGTGTGTTTTACCATCTTCGACCACACCGTCACTTAAAATCAGGTGAGCTGTGGTCAAGCGCCTAGATTGTCAACCATATCAACCAGCTGACGCCGGCGACTTTCACATTTATAATAATAAATATATTAGTAGGATATGTAAATGATTTACCACTGGCGACAAAGCATTTATGGATTATGCTTGCAGACGATGCCACAATCTACATACCACAGGACAGACTAAAATAAATAGTTTTTTTTAATACATATAGGCTTGCAATAAGTACGTAATAAAGTAGTAATAGTATTATTAGTGTATGAAACAGAAATAAAAAGAATACATTAGAAGAAATAGCTGAAACACTAGAGTCCATAAATTTAACAGCAAACATTTAAAAGGAGAAGTTCATTAAAAATTTAACAAACTACCTTTAAAACTGAATATTCAATATAAAGACACTGCAGAGTAACTGAAGTTAACGAGGCAATACTCTCAGGTTTTACAATAGATCCTCATCTAAACGGGAACGAAAATATCTCCTTTATGTAATAGTAATGACGAGCAAGACGCTTTCCTGATGGTAAGAGATTACGTCTGTCTATGACCATTGCAGCGATACACAGAACTTTGTGTAGTTAAAAAAACCCAGGGCGTCGCTGCTTTGACGCTCATTACTTTGAGATATTCGGTGGTAAGTCTCAAAAGCCCTGTAATTTCGCTAGCTGCAGTACTCTTCAAGCTGGAACACAGTAATGATTCTACACAACTGTTTGGCGGCAGTATATCAGGTACTGCGGTGGCACCTACCTAGATGATCTCCTGCTAATAAAATCTATCCCCAAGTAAGTTGTATCAAAAAACCTATATATAGGTAAGACACAGTTTAAAGCAAATTAAATGTTTAAAATAATAAAAGTTATCTTATCGTAAAAATATATAGCAGGATAAAAGGTTGAAGTTGTTCGAATTCCAGGCTATTCAGTTGTGGAATGCATTGTCTATTTCAATTAGACATGCTCCATCGCTCGCTGAATTATAAAGAAAATTCAAAAATATTTTATCCGTAGCACTGTAACTTTTTAATTTGATGTTAATGCATTTTTTTGTGGTCTTATTGTCACGTATGCTTATACTATTTCTTTTTTACTACAATTATATGCGTTATCCGTCAATTATGTGGGATTGTATCCGGAACGAAGTAATTCGCCAGAGAACTAAAGTAACAGACATAGCTCAGCGTATTAGCAAGCTGAAGTGGCAATGGGCTGGACATATCTGTCGCAGAACCGACAACCGCTGGGGTAGACGTGTTTTAGAGTGGAGACCGCGAATTGGCAAACGTAGCGTAGGACGCCCTGAGACTCGATGGAGTGACGATATACGTAGCACAGCTGGCGGTGGATGGAAGCGAAAAGCCGAAGATCGGGCTGAGTGGCATGTATTGGGAGAGGCCTATGTCCAGCTACAAAAGGCTGATGATTATGATGATGATATGCGTTATATTATTTTCATTTTGAAATGTATCTTTATTATATTGTATGTCTATGTTATACTTATATATGTTGTTACCTGATCATATCTTAAACTTAGTTTTCATCCTCTTTATTTGCACACAACATTTTCTACTTGTTCTTGAATCCTTGATATCCTAAGGTTGCCTGAAAGATAGTGATATTATAAGGCCGCCTATGCTCAATAATTTTTAATACAATATTAACTATTAAAGTCCCATTGTTATTTTTGTAGTAGATATTATGTTATATAAATCATAATTCATAACATTTATTTGCGTAGGAGTAAAATCATGGCACTCCATACCCCGCCACATATCTAAGGTGTGAACAATAAAAAGTTTATCTATGTATTTATCTGTCTACACAAGGAGCTCTAACTATTGTAAAATGAGTATGATCGGTAAATCAGTTTTAACGAAAATAAAACGGCAAGTGTCTGGTTTGGGATGCCACTTGCGTCAGCACTGACAGTAGCTGCCAGACACATGAGTCGCACCGTCCACTCCCCGTCAGCCGCCACGAAGGACGCAGCTAATAGAAAGAGGCTTAAATACGCTGCTATAGAACCGCTATACATATTTGTGCCTATCGCAGTAGAGACTCTGGGTTTCTGGGGGGCAGAGGCAAAATAGTTTATTTGTGAAATAGGTTACAGGCTTAAAGATAGAACAGCTGGCCATTGCCATTCAGGGCGGGAATGCGGCGAGTGTGATAGGCACCTTTGCATCGGGAACGGTCAAATGGGTTATTTTAGTTTAGTTAGTTAAATGTTGAATTATTTCATTATTTATAGGCATGTAATTAATATGTTATTAAAATAAAATAAATGTCGTTACGTATAACTGTTTTATAGAAAGTATAAAAATCATGCACCTTCACGTTTAGGCTTTCACTAAAGACTATTGTGACTATTTCTGTCTAATATCGCTGATTTATTAGATACATAAGCTCGACGAAGGTTGCAAGATGGGCGTGCAATATCATAAGGAAATTTACATGTCCGAGAGTTGTTAAAAAAAGTTCTAGAAGATATGTGACGTCTACAAACCAGCACTTTGCCAGTGACTACAGCTTTACCCTTGTCACAATGAGCAGCGGCCCACACCCAGCACTGGCACAGTTTATAAATACAGGATTGATTAGTCTCTAATTTAATATTAGTGTGACTTATGTAAACAGAATATATAAACGGTATATAAACGGATTGGCTAATAAATTAAAAAAAAAATCAGGCAACAAGGCCCGTATAAAAAATACAAATGCAGTTAAAGTGACTAAAATATTAACGTAACACAAAAACTAAACAAATATTTGATAGCACAAGTTACAAGTCAAATAAAACATTTAAACATATAGATAATAAAATAATAATATTTGTAGAAATAAATAAATGTCGTAGCATTAATGTATTTTTAGCTCTTTCTCATCGGCACCGGTAAATGCCTATTACTGGCATGCCGAAGGAAAGAGCAGTCTAGTCTGACGGCAATCATTTTCAGAACGGTGTTGGAGCTGTCCCGTGTAAATGGCTGCGGCCTTCAAACTCGCAGGTGTAAGATACGATACTATCTCTAGAAATAACAACATACCTACACAAAAGGGGAAAAAGAAATTGTCCAGTTACTCGCAAAAATTTCATGCTTTTGGTCTCTAGCGTTATCATCAAACAGTGGCAGTGTTACATAGTTTTAAAGTTGATATAAGTATGAGATCTGTAAATCCCTATATTTTTTTTACATTTAATTTAAACTGGAGAAAAAATATTTGTAGCATACATTTTTTTCTATAATCTTCTCAAAAGAAGAAAAAAGTGTATTTTGGGCAAATCATTTATATATTACCCGCATTGCTTTAAACATTTCACATGCGATATTACCTACTGAATGTAAAATGGTGAAATACGTAACAATTTTATTTCCTTTCTTTCTCTTTGTGTGTACAGCGACATAAGTGTTTTTATATTTCCATTGTCGATCCACGTAGTTTCTCTGTGCGTTTTCGGAGCCATAATCGCGACTTTATTTGCTCAGAGACCAAAATGCTCTAGCTAATTAAATCTCAAGCGCGCTAGAATAGTGTTTTCTATGGCTAAACTAGCGTGGTGGTACCATTTGAATAGTTTGAAACAAGAAAAAAAATACTTTGAATCAAAAATATTACCATGCACAAAATTTAGCAGAAAACAGAATATCCCAAGTTTAGGGCTGCAGACCTATATTTTTACGAACAAGACAACTAGAATTATCGTTGGCATTTATGACACCTTATGATGTTTATTGTGTACATTATTCTAACCCTGAATTCCAAACACCCTAGAGTAGGATGAAGCCATCCTAATTTTTCAAATTCTTTTCAAATTTTATTGCCGCTTAACAGTCGTTTCAGTTACGATGAGGAATTAAATTAACAAACATGGCAATAATTTAAATAACTTATCCGAAACTTTGCTTAATATCTTTAACTTAAACCTGTCATAAACTTAAAAGCTAAAACTAATTAAACAGAAAACTAATTGAATTAAAATAACCGCTAGACCTTATATCTTCTTCTCGCTGCAGTAACCACTAGACGATACGTGTTTCGCCTCTTCACGAAGCTTCCACGGGTCGTGCTGACTCTTCGAAGTTCGAGCGCTTGGCCGAGACTGCGACTCAACATATACCTAAACAAACTTTTACCTTGAACACTTAAAATGAACTTCCGCAAAGTAACATCTAATTTAATCAATTATATTACATACGTAAGATACGATATGATAACCCTATCGTATGTATGTAATATGTCGCTACCAAGTACTCGATGACGTAACTAAGTGACTAAGGCTCGCTCCAAAACTGACCACAAAAACAACAACGCTGTACAAAACGCTTCAGGTTAAGCTCTGGAAGACCTGTTTTTTACGTAACTTTTATCATATTAAACGCCTACATAGGTCTCATCTCAGTATTCGATGACGTAGGTTTACCTACTGTCGCATCTCAGTTTATTTCTTTTAGTAACTCTCACGCGTAATATTCTGGTAGCATTTTCCACATTTCGCTTTTTATTTTCCAGCTTGACAAAAGAGTCAAAGGAATAAGTTTTCATGTTTCATTTTTGTAAAAATTGTAGCAACAGTTTTTAATGCTATTTAAAGACAATGAATTGCAAGTATAAAAGACAATATAAAAAGAATTTACTTTAAAAGTCTGCACTTTCAGCGTTTTTGCAAGTACGTGTGGACATTTTTTCGTCAACCTTAGTAGAAAAGTTACATAATTCACAAATATTAAAATTATGTTACGACTATAATTATGATAGACTATAAATCATCATCATTTCAGCCGTAGGACGTCCACTGCTGGACATAGGCCTCCCCCATTGACTTCCATAAAGACCGGTTGGAAGCGGCTCGCATCCAGCGCGTTCCTGCGGTCCTTACTAGGTCGTCTGTTCACCTTGTGGGTGGAAATGAATGTTGTTTTTTATTCGACAGCCTTGTTGGTTCATTGGTAGTATGTCTGCTTCGAGAGCTGTAGGGCGTGGGTTCGATTCCCACCCAGGGCAAACATTGTGTTGTATAAACAAATGTTTGTTCTATGTCTCAGTGTACTGTATGTATTATAAGTATGTATTTACAAAAAAAAAGTATTTAAGCATTCTATCAGTTATCTGACTTCCATAGTACAAGCTTTGCTTAGTTTGGGGTCAGACACTTAACATCAGGTGAGCTGTGGTCAAACACCTAGCCTGTCAAACATTAAAAAAAAAAGATGCCGCTGTGTGTAATGTCCTGTGATATTTATTTTGGTTGGTTAATTAATTGTTTGCCTGAATGTTGGGAAAATACGTTCATAATTCTAAAATCTTGTTGTTTGACTGCTTGGTTGATCTGTCGGTAGAACACGGTGAAATAGGGACTTTTCGTGTTGTAAAGTAACTACTAGGTACTTTACTAGTGCATTAATGGACTTGAACTTGACTTACTTTTTGTGATTTTGATTGTAACGTTTGACGTGGCTTATTTAACTTGATTTTTCATCAAATACTTGAAAGTATCGAAACACTTGACACAGGCAAGCGCACAAAGTGCGACGCCAAAAATAAAAGAAAAGATGTAGAGACATCACTTTTGACATCATCGTACAATATTATATACTATGGCGTTTTTTCTATAAACTTTTACTTGTTCATAATAAAGCTGAAGAAGAAAACGTTTGGAATTTCAAAGTCAATACGAATATACTTTATAGTACTTTCATTCATTTTGTAATAAAATCATGGTCTATAAACTTGACTATTGAAAGTTAACAATTACATAATATGTTCAATGTGGCTCACGGAACTTTTTGACCATCCGTGGATTTGATATGATAAATAATTAAACAACGCAAAAATGTATACAGTCTAACTCTATTAAGTATAAAATAAAGTGACAGAGATAAAATACATATCTGCTTGTACTTACAGTTATGAAGCGATTAAACATAAAAATCAGGTTAGTGGCAAGTTTTTTCATTTTACAAATTATGTTTTATTATCTGCGTCCCGCGGTGTTACCCGCTACATGTTTTCGGCATAAAAAGTAGTCTATTCATCCAAATCCGTTCAGTACTTTTTGCGTGAAAAAGTAACAAACACACTCACAAACTTTCGCATTTATATTATTAGTCGGATTGGGCATATTAAATTGTAGATTAGTATTATTTTTTGAGTTTCTTAATAACTAGCTTTTGCCCGAGACTTCACTTTAATGTAATTTTTTTTCTATCCCCTGGGTACTAATTTTTTTTTTGGTGATAGGTGAGAACGTGATTGGTTGAATAGTTAAGTTAATTGAAAGCGTAACTAAGAAATATCCACATCCGCATTTACAATATAAATTAAGGACATTATTATGCCAAACATGAGGAAGTAACAAACATACAGAGATGTATCTTTGTAACTTCTTTACGGTAAAAGGGCGTCAAAGAATGAGCTAAATTTAAGGAGATCGTTTATACCCTGGTATCCTATTTGAGGATCGCGATTATGGTTTTCTCATAATAATATTATCGTTTTATAAAAAATAGATGTTTTAACCAATGGCCACGACCACGGCAACATGTTAAGATGGCCCCCTTCCAACGACCTAGGCCAAATCTTTCTTCGTATACGGGACCTACTAGCACTGAAGAAAATTGCCACCCCGAATGAAACCTTAGATCCGCATCTAGTCGCATACAACGAGTCCCCGACTTACCAGTTTCCCATATTTTTTCTATAATAGGTACATAATATACTGTTTCCGTACCTATATCAAATTTCAGGCACTGCTTAGCGGTTAAGTCAAGAAAAGGTAGCAAGCGAACCGAAAATGGGTAAGCATAAATAGTTATGCAAAAATGAGTTTTGTATCATAAAACTCCACTAATATCATACGTCATAAACATGTTAAACAAAAAGAGCCAATCGAAGCTTCACACTACACTATAAAACTGACCAGAATGCTGGTATCTACTTCGGTCAAAAGCCATTGCCATCCAGCGTGGCAATGCTGCCAGCATTCTGGCCACATATCCCTCCTCTGACGGATTTTTAGACTAAGTTTTTTGTATACATTTTTTAAATAGTATTTTTTTTGCTATAGTAGTTTTTATCTCAATAAATCTTCTTTTGCTATAAAACTTATAAATTTTAAAAGAATATGGAAACTGTACCTATACATACTCTAAGTAAAAACAAAAATGCCCTATCATTGCAAATTTACGAAAAAAAACTATCAGAATGTTACATTAAATAGTTATTTCATTTCAGTGCCATTTGCTTTGGTTTCCTTGTGCCTTGAGCGCTAAACCATTTTTTTTTCGCAAATTTTCATGCTAGTCTTTAAGTGTGCACTTAGGGCATACACTGTTTCCAATTTAATTTCCTTTCAAACTTGTTTTTAGACGATATTGAGTCGTGACATAACATAGTGTATGCACTATGAGAGCCCACTTTTTTCTTGTTTCAAAGAGCTGTGTAGCTGGGGAAAATACATGATACGCCCCAAGCTTTACAATATTAAAGATATGCACGACTGAAAATAGAACCTGAATTCACAACAGTATAACTGTGATATAGATATCGTCAATACGAATCACTGATTCAAAAAAAATTAATTCTTAATGAAAAAATGTCCTACTAACATAACTTTTTTTTTCTTTCTTTTACATCCGTTAGCGGTACCTACTCACACTCTCGAAGGATCCTACTAAAATTAATTTACGTCACTATTGTACAACACTTAAAATCCTTCATTGCCCAAATATATTTCAATGTAAACTGTATTTCTGAACAGTTTAGATAGACGTGACATTATATATCACTAACCCGTGAATATAAATAATTTGTCACGTATATCTATGTATCGAATATCGTACGTAAATAGGTTTAGCCTACAACATTATTGAGGTACCATTCCAGGGTGAAATAATTATGAATATGGTCTATTTGTTTATCCCTTCTTTTACAAGCGAAACTTAGCACCCTTGTAAACATAGTAAAGTGTGTATTAGACATCATTTGAGTAAGGTGCATTATCAGCTATTTTTAACCAACTGCAAAGAGAAGGAGAATCTGCATTCATTACGTTTGTTATCTCAGAACTCTATCATTTACTCGTATAAGCCCATTTGGATTTTTTGTTTGAGTGTTATTTAAGTAAAGAAAATTGCGTATTTAGTTTTCCGGTGACTTTTCAGTGGTGTTTAGAGCCACCAGAATAGTTCTAAGAACTATCTACTTTCATAAGACACCGGTACTCTGTAACAAAGCAATATAACCTAGCCGTGGCTGGCTTATGTAACTAATTGTATTATTTTGGAATTTAATTTTTGATGATACTTTGACTTATGTAACGGTCGCGATTGCTTTGAAAAAGTAGATTTTCATGACTCCAATTTTCGTACAACACATCAAAATAAAGCTAGGTATAAAGAACATAGTTATTCGGGTCCACGTCAAACCTTAAGTACTACTTCAGCTGAAGCGAGTTTTCACGAGTCTCGGTGAGTACCTTGTATACATACATGGAACTATTTTTGAACAAAATTCTTCTAACTACCGAGATACTAAGCAGCTATTTTATTTTTTTTCAGCTCTGATGTGACTGTAGTAAAAACTTATGTTAGAAATCTACGCCGGATCCTTGTTGAGGCTGACTCACAAAATATACCACTAGCCCAGCAAACAACCCCTAAAAGATAATATGGTCATATGGTCATGATCTCAGCTCAGTGTCTGTAATGGTAATGCCAGATTAAGTTTCTCATTACAATAGTAATATGTGATGCCTCTGAGCTGTATTTTTAACAATTTTTTTCAATTGGTCCAGGCTCGTATCTCTGGTGAACAGTGACACCGCACAAGTGCTTTAAAAGTTACCAAAGGTTGTCTACTGGAATAGAAGGTGCTATCTCGGTAGTGGGCTTCCAAAAAAGGAGCCGAAGAACGAGATGCATGGATTCCAATACCTGTCATTTATAGGTAAATTAATATCAACAACAACAACAACAAACGGTAACAACATTGATCATAACAATTAAAAAAATTACCTATTAGCATAAAAATGTATTATGTTTGAGTCTATTTTTTATAGTCTAGTTATTTTCAAACCAGACATGATTTTTCTTATACATTGTAGTGAATTATATTACTTTTATTTTATAGTGATTGTAATCTTTATGTTTATTATGTGTTGTAAATAAATATTTATATTCGTTTGACGGATTACAGGTACCAAGGGCAGCTGAGAGTAACAGAAATGGAAAAGTGTTACATTTCACCAGATCCACCCATAACTGTCCTAGAATTTTAGAGCGATGAAGATTTCATACAGATAGTACAAAAATGTGTACTGCCCGATAATAATAAATAAAAAATCGAGACGGCGGGCCCGTGGGGGTCCGACGCTGCAAGGTTGGTGGCAGAGTTAGGGCGTCGCCTTAGGGAGAGGGGTCGGGATCCGAGGTCGGGTGACTACATAGTCCAGCGCATTTCCCTAGCTATCCAGCGAGGAAATGCCGCCAGTTTCATGGGTACGTTTGCGGCGGGCTCGACCGGTGGACCGAGTTTTTAATTCATAAAATTTGTTTTTAATTTGTTTTTGTCTTTGACTTGTATTATAAATTAGTTGGTATATTATTAAGTGACACTGTAAAAAAAAAATAAATAAAAAAATAATTAACACATTGTTTTATTTTTTTATTTTTAATCAATATTTCATTCATTATTTCCTATGAATAAATAATTAATATTTCATTTCCTTTTTGCTTCATATTTGTATGTTTTGTTAAGTTGTGTAATGAAGTTCCATTCCATTCCGTTCCATTCCATTCCACTCCACTCCACTCCATTCCATTCCATTCCATTCCATTCCATTCCACTCCACTCTACTGCACTCCACTCCACTCTACCCCACCTCACCCCACCCCAAATACTAATGAGCTTAAGCTGGCGGATAAGGAAAACATCGTAAAGCAATTATAGCAGTGGTAGGGCAGTTTCTAGTAGGTACTCACTACTCAGTTGCCTAGCTATAACCGACAAGCGGAAAATCTGCCGCCAAGCACCTAAAGGTGTGTTTCGGCAGCCCTATTTAACAGCCAGTTCCCACTCAAAATTAGGTGTGTTTAGCATGTGTGCATACTCGACCATACCGTCACTTAACAAAGGGGAGCTCTGGAAAAAAGGTACTTTCTAAACTTCACAAATTTGATATTATCGGATTAAAACTCAAAAATCAAAATGTATTAATTTGCTAAGTACAGGTGTCAAAATGTTGGAATAAAAAGGTCGCTTAAAAACCTATAAACTGAAAAACGAACTCAAAGCATTACAATAGTTATAAAGGTTGTCTAAGTAGGTAAGACCACATTACGAGACATTCTACCATTATTAAACAAATTAACAAACATTAAATTATTTTCTTGTTTAATCATTAATGTATTCTAGTTTGAAGAGTATACTGTATAGCTAGCAAAAATTCCAGGGTTGAGACTAACCATCGAATCTATGGAGTATGCTTTGTTTTGCTACTCAAAGTTATTTGTATCGCTATCATGACATGTGTTATCTCTTACCACCAGAAGAGTTGTCGGTCGTCTCATTGCTTTTGTACAAAAAGTTAGTTATAGTAATTTAATAACCTTAGTTTATAAATTTCGTCAAATCATAAAGCAAGGTTTCTTGTATCCAAAATCTCTACTCTGTCTTTGAAAAACGTGGTGTCGCCATGTATCGTGAAAAGATATGTGTTGTAGATCGGGGATCTAAGAATGCTTTCCGACCTTTTCGACTTGACGAAATATAAAAAAAATACTAATTGTCCTTTTCTTTGCGGCAAATATCTAAAATGTTTGAAATTTGTCTATGTTTGTTTGAATGGACACTGAACATACCTGATACCTGATAAATGGGCTCACGGGCACAAAAAACTGTAGCGCTTCATGCGTGAGACGTCATTTTATAATTATGTCACATAATTATGTCACGTAAAGCTCCATTCTGCATAACAAAGGCACTATTACAATCGATAGCGCGGCCCCACGTAACATGTAGGCTAAGACTAGAACATATCTTAAAATCTGTAACGAACCATAGGTGCGAGCATATACGGTATAGTTAAACATGGAAAAAAAATTGAAGCATTTTATTTTCAACAACACTAAAAGAATACCTGATATTAAGATAATTATAGCTGGTACATACCAACAGGTGCTTGGCGACATTTTGTGGGGGTGTTACCTAGGAGACATTCAAGGATGTTTCACACAATGATCCTCTACCATTACACGCCCCTTTATCATTATTCTATGGGCGGACAGGTAAGGGGTTCGGGACGGCAGATGGGTATAAAATCCCGAGAAGTATGGACCATCCCTCAGTCAGTTGGAGATCGTCAACAGATTCATTCGCGCGCCGCTCGAAAGACACCGCGTCGAAACTTAACTGATCACGTAGGACATAGACATTTTTTCTTCATATTTATTCTAATACAAGAATTATGGTGCCGTATGTTATTTTTATTTTAATTGTAGGATTTACTGCTCCGTTCATTCTCAGTTTTATGATCTACAAGATTTCTAAATTTCTCAGTCGTGTTCCTGACTTCATTTGGAGGCGGCAGATGCAGTAAATCATTTACCAAAATGAATTTGCGCCTTTTGCTTTTAAGTATGTGTGTTATCGCGGTGTGCTACAAACTTTTGAAATCGCGCCGGGTCCGGGAAACATTTAGACGGTTTTTTAGTTTAGATGGAGTTATCTGCAAGTTTGCGTAAGTATTTATAATTTTGTGTACAGCTTGTTGTTGAAACTTTATTTTTATTGGAAATTAGACGTCTTGAGGACCCAGAGCTTTACCCGCTATCCTACAAGAAACCCTTATCTATTTTTTTATGAAATGTAATAGGGCTAACGAACTACTTTCCTGTGTTTAGAGAAAATGTCTGTATATGACTGTTACAGCGGGACCCAAAACTTTAATTATAAACACATAAAACATAATCCCAATAATATTATGAATGTGAAAGTTTGTACGGATGGATGGACGGAAAAACTATTTGCTAAAAACTATCACTTTAACGGATTTGGTATGGAGGTATCTGAGACCCTGGATTAACACATAGTACTATTTTTCCCCCTGAAAACATGTAGCAAGCAACACTACGGGGCACAGCTAGTAATTAATAACGTCAATTTTAACATGAAATGTTTTTACCATAAAAATGATTAAACATTTCTTATCTGTTCTGCTAGTAGGTATATATTCACTTCGAATTTCACTCAAATTGTATTGAATCGTTCGACGTAGCTTTATCATACATTTTTTAAGTTTTATGCATGCGTTTGTCGAATAAATGATTTTAACCGATTTTAAACTACGACGTGGTTCTTAAATCGGTTGTGTTTTTTAAATGTTTGTAACCTTAGTACTTAATCAGTCTTTGACACGATTTGAAATAAAAATGTGAAAGAGCTGGCCCCATAGGAATTTTATGAATATTGAATTATGTATATATGAAATTTTATAATATAATAATAAAAATATTAATTAAATAATAAAAACATTCATTAATTCAATAATAAAAATATCAAATAATTACTAAAACTAATAATACAAATATCAGTTAATTAATAAAATATTAATTAAATAATAAAAATATCGATTGATTAATAAAATATTAATTAAATAATAAAAACATTCATTAATTAAATCATAAAAATATTGGTTAAATAATAAAATACTAATTAATTAATATAAATATTACTTAAATAATAAAATATCGATTGAATAATAAAAATATTAATTAAATAATAAAAATATTAATTAAATAAAAAAATATTAATTAAATAATAAAAATATTAATTAAATAATACAAATATTAATTAAATAATAAAAATATGAATTAAATAATGTAATTATTAATTAAATAACATAAATATTAATTATATAATAAAAATATCGATTGATTAATAAAAATATTAATTAAATAATAAAAACATTCATTAATTAAATCATAAAATATTCATTAAATAATACAAATATTATTTAAATAACAAAAATATTAATCAAATAATAAAAAAATATTAATTAAATAATATCAATATTTATTAAATAATATAAATATAGATTGATTAATAAAAATATTAATTAAATAATAAAAACATTCATTAATTAAATCATAAAAATATTAATTAAATAATAAAATTTTAATTAAATAATAAAAATATTAATTATGTAATATAAATATTAATTAAATAACAAAAATATTAATTAAATAATATAAATATTCATTAAATAATAAAAATATAGATTAAATCATAAAAATATTAATTAAGTAATACAATTTTAATTAAATAATAAAATTTTAATTAAATAATAAAAATATTAATTAAATAATATAAATATTAATTAAATAATAAAAATATCGATTGATTAATAAAATATTAATTACATCATAAAAACATTAATTAATTAAATAATAAGAATAATAATTAAATAACACAAATATTAATTAAATAATAAAAATAATAATTAAATAATACAAATATTAATTAAATCATAAAAATATTAATTATGTAATAAAAATATTAATTAAATAATATAAATATTAATTAAATAATAATTATAATAATATAAATATTAATTAAATAATAAAAATATCGATTGATTCATAAAAATATTAATTAAATAATAAAAATATCAATTAAATAATAAAAATAATAATTAAATAATAAAAATATTCATGAAATAATAAAAACATTCGTTAATTAAATAATGTATTTAAAAAATGTATTAATAAATTGAAAAAAATAATTAAAAAATCTAATACTGACTAAATTAAATTAAATTTTATTGAATTTTTACATCAGTTAAATATATTTTATTTTTAAAATGTTTTTGTTAATTTTTTTTTTTTTTATTATAAATGTTTCGGGTAAGATTAGTTAAATTTTAATTTTACTCCTCATCACTGTTGTATCTGAAATGACTGTTAAGAATGTTATAAATTAAATTTGTACCATAAACACTCAATCTAAAAACTAGCACCTACAACGTACAGAAATTGTTCTTTGAAAAATTAATAAACAGACGCGACTCGTTAACGATTTTACCTACCTACCTACTACCTATAGGCGCCGGCCATATATAACAACAGGCTGCCGCTCGAGATTCGAAACGCTTCCACTAGGCAATTGTATAAACAGAAATTCAGTCCTGCGTGCGTACCATGAGGTGTTAGAGCAGTTCAGTATAGGCCCTAAACTGAACCGTTTGGCAAATTCGTACCATGAGGTCCTTATAGCAGGACAGATTAGGTCGCCGCCATCTTTGTCCGCCGAAACATAAACATCATCGCAAACTTGTCAGAAAACGGCATTTCGTTCATTCAATTCGTACCATGAGGTGTTATTTGACGTTAGTTGCACCTAAACTGTACCGCCGAGTTGTCAAAATAACGATTCAATAAAAAGTTAATAAATATCGACCGTTTGGTCTGCTTTTATTTAATTTGTGAATTTTCTTGATATTATATCTTTAATAGCCCCATGCCCATGGGAGTTTAAACGTGATGCTGCTTCCTCCCAAAAGCGGCGGGTGTGCTGCCTCAACTGTAGGCGCTTATTGAACCCTAAAGCAATTACTTGATTTCTATGGAGTAATTCCCACAGCTGCTCTAACTGAGCGTAATTTACCCTTCATAAGCGTTCTGAGGGCTGTCTGTAAGAACAATTTTGATTTACAATAACAACAAACTATTCGAAAAAAAACTCATGAAATACATAGGTACATAAGTAATATAAAACTATAAATATACTAACGACATTATTATTGACAATGCCAATAATATAAATTTGTAACCACAAAACAGTTTTGTTTGGTTTATTTCGACCTTTGAGTTATATTATATTATTAGAAATCTAAATTTTTGAGTTTTGGCGGGAACGCGGAAAGAGTCGTGTCGCCCCGTTGTATTTTTTTTTTTCAAAACTTGTGTTTTGACGAGTGTTTATGCATAAAAATGGTGGTGTTTTATTCATAAAGTGCTGAATCACAAGCGCGAGTGTGGGAAAATGATATAATGTGGTGAAACATGACTTTTCGTGTTGCTTCCAAAACTCCATCGAAGCTTTATAGTAAAGTCACCACTACTTTACTAAAGCATGACTGGACTTGACTGACGCGGACTATACTTGACCAAGACCGGACTTTGACTATAACTTTAGCTACGAGGACACTTATTTAAACTTGAAAATATATAAATATTTGACACTGGCAAATGCTAAAACGCAACGCCAAAACCAAAGAAAAAAATCTGAACAACCTTTTTGCTGTCATTCGCAGATGAATAATGAAAAAAAAAGTATTTATTAGGTGTGTTCCGAAACAAAGAGTCGTAATTGTTTCTCTGTTTAGAATAAAGTTTTTTTTTGGAATTTAAGTAAATGATAGGGTAATCGTAAAAATAAAACATGTTAATAATTATGCTGTAGTGCAATATAGTATTAAGTAATATTTCACCTTAAAATATCATATCATTATAAAACATTAAGAAAACCGATACTTCCCGACAATCACAATTTCGGAACAGATTTTTCACACGAGATACAATTATACTTTTGTATAGCGCTGTCCTTTTCTTCGGTAGCGGGACAGTATTGGAGCCAGAGACAAGTATCGTTCGTTCTTTGAAGAGCTAGCGATGCAGTTGCGATCCAATTTTAACATGCTCATGGTATGAAATAAACCGGGACAGTTTAGGTACCTAAACTGAACTGCCCCGCAATTGGATGGAAACGTAAAACCTCATGGTACGCCTGCTGGAATATAGGTAAGCCTATAATAATTTTTGGTCCTACACGTGCATGATCCATTGTGGTTCAGGGAAGCTTTTATATTTTTTACGGGGTTCTATAAATATTTATTGATTGATTACACTTTATTTATATACGTTTACAGGGTTTACAAACTTACAATAATGATAGTACATATCTACAAACATGTCAGTGTCGTGTATTTTTTTAATGTCAAGTGCCACATGTGTGCCGTCCGTTATTTTTATATTTTACAAATTGATTCCAGTGTTGTTTCGAAGTTATATTCGTGTTTTTTCGTCGAAAATAATTATAATTTCATATAAAATATACTTTATCGTACGTTTTGGCGTTTTTCTTTACTATTTGTTTAATGTTTATGTATAGCATATATATAAATGTATTTCTATTGTAGTATAGTTTATTTATGATTTTGTTTTATTTGTTAATTAGTCGTGTATATAATAATAAAATTCAGTTGTTTCTATACGTATATCTGTATATCTATAAGTGTATATTATATAAGGCATATTTAAGTATTGTTATTTTATATTATATTTAGGTATATATGTATTTCTTTATTTACATATTATGTTTTTTTTTTTTTTTTTTTGACTCATTAACACACCCCGTCCTTAGCTTCCGTATTAAGGTTGCCTGGAAGAGATCGCTATTGGCGATAAGGCCGCCAATTGCTGCATTAGTGTTAAATTTATATTGTTATAATTGTTTGTAATTGGTTTAAACAATAAAGAGTTATATTATTATTATTTATGTTCATCTTAGCACGTCCCATACAAATTTACAGTACCGCCGCGTCCCGTAGAAATATTCGCTATAGAAATTGTATGTGTACCGTGATACATATGGCACAGGACCGTATTAGTGCTTTCCAAGCGCAAGTTTACGCGGACTCTTTGTGGTTCAGCGGACAGGAAAAGTGTTAAAAACTTAGACCGAATGTATGTACCGGCTTTCGTTACATAAACATTACTGTCAAGTTACAAGGCAAATTATAATGACAAAAAATAGTTTATTCAGTAATTTTATTACCCCAAAAAACGGTGCATGCGTTTTTCTACGTGAAAAAAATCGAGATAAACTAATATCAACACTTTCAATGTTAAATTCAAAGTTAAAAACTAAGTTCTGTAAGTGGAAATGCAATAGATTCTCGTAAAAGTTAACGATAGTCCGTTTCACTATTTAATTATACATGTCTATCTTTCAAATCGTCACTTAGTATCTCGGATTGAAGTGGGCATCCTCAATAATTACTCTTTAAAAATAACATACGAGTGACAATGATATAAATAGTGTCGAATAAGTCACCATTCCTGTCTAAATCGATAACTGATAAAACAATAGATAGCGCTATCTAACAACTTTGCAATATTTGTTATCTGATTTGTTATAAGTGATAAGTTGTTTCCCTCACTCACTGACTGACCACGGTCTAGGTGAGTTGTGACGTGTTACGTGCTTAGTATAATTAGTTCGCTTAGTTATTACCTATACATCATTAAAACTCATTTGCTGTGTTCGTTAGTGCGCGGTTGGTCGTCGTCGTTGGCACCTGCTATTATCAACATATTTCAAAATCATGGTTATGAAATCTATGAGGTAAACCTATTTTTTAAGAAATGCGATTATGCTGGCGAATCGTTAGCGAATGTTTTTTCTAAAATGTTGTATGTTTTCACGCTTTTTGCATTTGTAATAATTCTTTTTGTGCCGGGAGTATTTTAATTGCTTTCAAAATATTTTTGTTTTTAACATATGTTCATCTCAAAGTAATGAGCGTCAAAGCGATGCGCTTGACTTTAGTTTGTTCATAGAAGTTATGTGTGGCGCTTCAACGTGGCACATAGGTACAAGTGTTATCTCTTACCATCAGAGGAGTGTCTCATGCGTCTCATAAGTATTAGTTACATTTAAAAAAACATTATTGTGAGTCTATTTAGAACCTCGACCAGATTAGCACAGAATTGAGGCTGATGGCATATCAAGAGACAGGCCTAAACCCAGCAGTAGGATAAAAAAGGCTGAAGATGAAGTTTATTTAGATGATTGGTCAGTTATATGTGAAAATAAATTCATTCCTTCCTTCTGCGCGAATAAAATGCCCGTAAATATGGCGCTATGAAATTTGTGTTGACAGTTCGAGAAAGCTCAACGAAAATAAATATTTACTTCATCGTAAAATTCATTCCAACAAATTTTATTTCATGTGACATTTATTTTCTATTTAGAGATATTTTGAAATGACGAACATTTTTGTAATGGTCATAGAATTCGCGCTGAGCAACTTCAAATTTTCGTATGAAGGTTTCTCTACCTTCTTATAAGTAACTAAAATTTACGGTGAAATAAACATTTATTTCACTAAGATGTAGAGTTAGCTAATTTAACAATTTTTCTATGTAACAGACTTATCTTGCGATTTTCTTGCGACGGTGTGGTCAGAAACGGTAAATACACCGAGCCTGGAATTGAAACAGGATCTCGAGTGAGGCTACCAGTACACACAGTTGCCTGGCGGCAATTATCAATTTGCCAGCCGAGTACTAAAAAGTACCCTACCACGATGTTTTATTTCACTGAGAACTGAAACTCACTGTTGGGATCGGAAACCACTGAGCCATCATCGCTACAAAATACGAGCCACGATTTTGTCTGTAGTTGTTAAATATTTACCACAATGACTTTTGCAGAGTCTGTAACTGCGAATAACTGCCATTTTTTAGACAGTCTATACAAAATAAATAAATTAATAGCGCAGGACATTACACACAGCGCCATCTGGCCCCAAACTAAGCAGAGCTTGTGTGATGGAAGTCAGATAACTGATAGAATATATAAATACTTTTTTATATAAAAGCAATGATGAGTACAATTTTTTTTCACTTTCGTTTACTTTAACTATCAAAGTTATGTAAAATAAACCCCTGTGATAATATGTAAAACCTTATAGGGTATAAACGATTGGATATTTAAATTAAATTGAGATTTGACTGTTGTTAGTATGCCATGGCTGTCAATTTATAGGATCCTATAAGAAAACGTTGTCATTGTGTCTGTCTATCTTATGATAATAATATGTATACATATATGCTATGCTAAGTAGTTGTTATTGTTTTGTTATTTTTTTTTTTTTTTGCAGCTATGCGAAATATTTTAATAGTTTATTTGTGTGTAGGTATAGTTAATGCCAATTGAACTGGTTGAAGTAAAATTCTGTACTTTTAAAATATTTTAGATGTTTCTGTTTGTATCGTGACCACATATCACGCCGAAACTACTGAATGGATTCGAATGAAACTCTGCACGAGTATAAATAAAAGAGAGTATAAACAATGATGTGACATATTAAAAAAAAAAATATTCCGAAATTCATCGCGGCTCCCGTGGATAGGTAATGAAAGTCAAAATATGAACTTGCCAAAAGAATAATTAATTATCTCGTAGTTTGATTTCAATTATTCTTTTATGTTAGAAAGGCGGTATTTTTCACTTAGTCTCGTAACATTTTCAATTTCATCAGTTTGGTTGCATGAAATTGATCACATCAACAACCACAGCATGAATTCCGGAATGTAGAGCTACGCGGCTCTTAACAAACTGACTATGGGACAAACGAATTAATTTAGAGTAGTGCAGTTCTCATTCGTGCATGCAGAGTGATTAGCAGCCCTATTGTCAAAGTTGGGCCACCCCAAAGACATGTATACGTATCATGAAACTAATGGAAGTTAAACTTTGTGGGCACATTGAAGATATTTTGATTTTAGTAAAGAGCAGTATATTATTTATCGATACTGAAGCCAAGAAACAAATTCAAATAAAAAAATATTTTCAGAACTAAAAGGTACTTAGTTATTGCTTTTATTGAAGCTGTTACTTTGTTTCTACACTAGTTTACAAATTACATAAATGGATATTACATATTCTTTTTATTAATTGATTAGCTGCGCCCCGCGATGTTACCTGCTACATGTTTTCGGGATAAAAAGTAGCGTGTGTGTTAATCGAGAGTCTTAGCTGCCTCCGTACCAAATTTCATCCAAATCCGTTCATTAGTTTTTGCGTGAAAGACGAACAAACATACTCACAAACTTTCGCATTTATAATATTAGTAGGAAATAGGATATAGGCTTGCGTTTGACCGCCATCCCGCCTGATGTTAAACGAAGATGCAGTCTACGATGGAGCACGCTTGCCTAGAAGAAACTGATTCACTCGCGACTTAAAGTTAATTGTATTCATTGGGGAACACCCACTCGGGCAGCAAATTTTAACGGTTCGTATGAAAAAGGTGGAATTAAACCGCTGCGTTCGAGCTTTTGGAGTATCAACCACAAAACGGTGTCGCTTTTCAGAGCTTCTGGGTATCCGATAGTAAAATGGTCAGGGTGAAATTAGGTCATGCAGATCTGAAACACACTCCCCAAAATATATAAAATATATTTGGTGTTGTATTTATGTTTCCTTTAAATATTTGGTTGGATACAGTCTAATTTATAATTCAGTATAAGTTGGATATAGTTTTGGATCACGTAGGTGTAAATAGGTCTGCTTACATAATTTTGTTCAATGTAATAGTGTGGTTTAGGTTTTCGAGTAGATTATTTGAAATTAGATAAGTAGGTACTTATTAGTCTTTGTAAGTAAATTAGTAATTGATAAATAAGTAGGAACTTGAGCTAATCTGCTTCAAGAGCTATATGTAGGGCGTAGGTTCGATCCCTACCAGGACAAACATTTATGTGATGGTAAATATTTTTCTTCTGTCTGCGTGTTCTAATAAATAAATATCGTAAGACATTACACACAGCGCCATCTGCCTCGAACTTAGCAAAGCTTGTACTATGAAAGTCAGATAACTGATAGAATACTTATATAGTTTTAGTAAATAGATACTTATAATACATACAGTACACCCAAACACAAAACAAACATTTGTTTATATCACACAATGTTTGCCCTGGGTGGGCAACCCACGCCTTGAAGCAGACATACTACCAATAAACCAACAGGGATGTCAAAGCTGTCAGGGCTATCTGTTCTGAATGTATTTACAAAAAAAGTAATTAAGTATTCTATCCGTTACCTGGTTCCCATTGTACAAGCTTCGCTGAGTTCGGGGCTAGATGTACCTATGTGGACTGTCCTACGATGTTTATTTATTATGTTTAATATAAATGTGCAGATGAATTTTCCGTAATCGTTACTTGTAAGCAAAATGAAGGCAGTAATAAATAGGTATTTAATTGAATGAATGAAATCCTTGTTTTATTAATTCAAATCTTTAGGGTGGTACGATTTCCATAAAAATAAATTTTTGCCATACAAAGACAAATGGAGCATAATTTTACAGTGAAATCATAGCTACCGGCATTTATTTTGGTCTTTATTTGCGGTAAATCACAATTGCTTGAATGACATGGTAGATTATAAGCATAATCTACTGTTATATTCAAAAATCATAAATCATTAATAAATTTGATTTTATGCTAATAATCTGGTTTTATTTAAGCAATTGTGATTTGCCGCAAATAAAGACCAAAGTAAATGCCAATAGCTGTGATTTCACTGTAAAATTATTCTCCATTTGTCCATAAATAGCAAAAATTGATTCGTATAGAATTCGTACCACCTTAAATAAAGAAATCATTGAGTATTCACTTAACATTTTATGCAGGAGCACAGAAAATAAAAGAATACGTAACCATTCTTTGTTTTGAAATGCAATTAAAATGATAACAAAGCGTATTAACTTCTCGACTGAGCTGGGTAAAGTCGGAAGCCAACAAGTAGGTTCCTAGACAAGACATTATTACGAACTATACTTAAACAAGTATAAGTTGAATAGTCTAAGCACATTGCAATAGCTTACAACGAACATTATAAGTATGTATGTAAAAGTTATAGCTTAAACTAGAAAGTACCTAAATTGATTAATAAAAAATGAATTAAAAAAAGAATTAATATAGAACCAAGAAAGACTTACAATTCGCTGTGAAAATACGTTTATACTCTGTAGGCATAAACAAAACAACTGAGATATAATATCTAAAGTTCTCGAAACAGTTAGCCCATGACAAAAAAGAGACATTTCCAAATTTTAAAACGGAACGAAACGCGTGATACTTCGTGCGAGCAAGTCACGTCAACGCTCTCTATAGATATGTCTATCGTAATTCAAACGCACATTTCTACAAACAATTAAGTATGTGATTTTAAACATTGGTATTTGACATTTTATATTATTACTATCACTAAATTACATCAGTCCGCAGCGTCTATCTGTCTGTCTGTCTGTTCGCGATAAACTTAAAAACTACTGAACGAATTATCATGCGAGTTTAGAAGATTTAGGTACATAATTTGTCAAGGTTTTGTGTAAATTGGTTCATATGATGATAATTGTTGTAAGTGTCGGAAAATTCAAGCCATCTGAGAGCTTTCATCGAAAACGCTGCCCAATAAAAAAATACTGGGATATTTCTCTTTTATATTTCTACAAAAAAGTCCTTTGTATTCTATTCTTTGTATTCTACAAAAAAGTCCTTTGTATAATCTACCTTTTGAGGATAGCTTTTCACCCATATAGTACAAAACCAGTGCAGCGTGCAGGTAAAAGCTAGTTCCATGTATTTTTTCATTATTAGTTTTTCTATTGACATAGTTTTTAATTAGAATTCTTACAAATATTTCACGACTATTTATAATTTTACTAAATTTATTATGAAGCTATTTTACTTGTACTATTATTTAAGTATTATAATTATACTTATTATTATTCTGACTTGTAACATCGTATTATTAAAAAGTTATGCTTATGATGATGATGTAGAAAAGTGAGATTAAAAATATCGTTTACTAGAAATACTTTAAATTAATTTTATACGTAACTATCTTGCGTTGATTTGTAAATAATAATTATTACCCTCAATAGCGGAGCCGTTTAAAATATTGCCGCCTTTATAGTTTCCTACATAGAGACGATTAAGTCCATATATTGCTCAGCTAATTAAGTTACTCCAATTAGTAGCAACAACAGTTCTACGTATTTTCATCATCGCTTAAAGTAGTTTAGAATGAAGCTTGCAAACAATATGGTTCACTCGAGACTAGAATATATTCAAATAGTGTTTAACGGGAAAAACTACTTAGGCAGCAGGTACTTGTCTATGGCAGGCTGGTAATGCGCTAGCGGATGTCTCACGGTTTCACTCGCGTAGTTCCCGTTCCTGTGGGAATACAAGAATAAAAAGTAATCTATGTCACCCGGAGATAGTGTAGCTTCCCAACGGTGAAAGAATTTTTGAAATCGGTTCAATAGTTTCAGAGCCAACAATCAATCAAATATTTCCTCTTTATAATAGCATAGATTGTAAAAATTGTCACGTGACATTGTAATAGACAAGTACCGCTCTGTAAATTTCAACAACACTTTTAACTAAGTCGGGCAATTTTACATCTTATGACAGAGACCTCTGACCTCTGACAGCTTTGACATCGGGGTCTGTACTCGGAACAATAAAAACTTCAGGAAGTTTACCAGATTACTGAGCTCGCCTACGTCTGTAATATTTCCGTACATTTTCTGGAATATTTTTTTAAAACTTTTTAAGTACAAATAAGTATGGTCGAACATTTAAAATGACATTTCTCATTGTTCAAATTTAAGAAGACTTTGTTTTGTTGATTTACCTAAAACAAGAAAAATAATCACTCTTTGGCGTCGGCGTTGTTAGTTTTCCAGCTTTTTAGCTGCTAAGTCTAATATACTTGTATTTTTTTATCTTTTATCATGTTTTTCCTGAGTTGTCAAAAATATATTATAATTATATTCATTTACAAAACAATCACCTTAATTCATAAATTCGAAAATTTTATAAGTCCGCTTACCCGAAAGACGTCCTGTCTTAACTATAAATATATTTAATTTGAACGACTTAGAGCTATGTCAAACGCCGTAAGGTTACATTAGAAAAGTTATTATTTCGTTAATATTACCTTAACCTTCGTTAACCTTCTCCAGACAACAAGAAAATACAGCAAAAAATTATTAATTAGCGAAATCTTTCCAACCATTCACGCGTAATGCCGTGACCAAGGGCAAAAGGGATTTATTTTATATAATATAGAGACTTTTCTCAGATAGTCAAAAATAGATAAAGACAATAATTAGTGTAAGTAATCTTGATGATATTCTAGAAAATAAGCGACTATTTGCAAATAAAAAAGTTTCATATTTACAGTGGGTGGGTGGGTGATCCATTGTTTAATAACAATTAGTTATTGGAGACATTTCTGAACATTGTTCACACAAATACGAGTATGTTTCGTGTCTTTTTTATGTAGAACCTTTGATCAAAACAGAACAAAGGGTTTCGCGCGCGACCGCGTCATATGAACAACGCCACCAAAACGTTTTGGTGCCATGCAACGCTATTGACCGCGTTCAAATGTCGTTTCGATCGTAACAAATAGAGACGAAACTTTTTTTAATTGTTTAAACCGCAGCTCACCTGATTTTAAATGATGGTGTAGTCGAAAATGCACACCAAGTCTGTAACCGAAATGGCAATCAAGCGAGGCTACCGTAACACACTGTTAGTTGCTTGGCGATAGATTTTTTTTACTTGAGTGTGGTATCTAGACACTTGGGTACTAAAAAAATAATCTACCAAAATTATTTAAAAAAAAAAAGTTTTCTAGCGCGTTTTCTCGTCGCCGGCAATTCAAGCTCATTAATGGGGATTGAAACCGACCTCGCTAACCACTCTGCTATCATCGCTACAAAAAAACTTACAAGCATTCAATTTTTTTTAATTCAGGGACGGGAACCTCTACATTATTACCTAGACTATACAGTGCGATACATGTGTACAATTGTACATGTGTAGATTTAAGAAGGAATTAGAGGTGGAAAGCTCATTAGTGCTCATTAGCGTGCTCCATCGTAGACCGCATCTTCGCTTAACTTCAGGCGGGATGGCGGTCAAACGTAAACCTATCTATTATAAAAACAAATGAACCATTTAGTATCTTCTTCAAGAGCTTACTATTATTATTTCGAAGAACTCTCCGATGTAGGTTTCCTTACAATGTTATCCTTTCCCGTTTAAAATTATCGGCAATACGCTATGTGCGTATTGCCGATAATTTTAAACGTAGAAAAAACTGAAGTGCGTGACGTGCGATTCGAAACTAGAACCTTCAGATTGGATGCCAGACGATCTTACAACTAGGCTGCCAAAACTTTAAGATAGTAGGTACATGTATTATGTATTATACTTAATTAGGTATTTCGTTATGCTAATTAGTAATAAACATGAAATCAATAAACAAGTTTAATATAATACTTTTGTAGCGATGATAGCTTAGTGGTTAGCGCGGTAGGTACGCATGCTAAAGGGCGTGGGTTCAAACCCCAACAATGAGCTTGAGCTGCCGGTAACGGAAAACATCGTGAGGAAACCATAGCATGGTGGTAGGGTACTTTCTAGTAATCGGCTGGCAAGCTCAAGTTGAAAATCTGCCGCCAAGCATCTAACGGCGTGTTCCGGCAGCCTCACTTGAAAGCCAGTTCCAATCCAGGCTAGGTGTGCTATACCATCGTCGACCACACCTTCACTTAACATCAGGTGAGCTGTGGTCAAACACCTAGCCTGAAAATAATTTAAAAAAAAAAGTTTTTAAAAATCGGAGGATCTTTTTCACTGCATGAAATCATTTTCCATTTTTAAAAGCTTGTTTTCATAGAAATATTAACTAGAAAGCTCGCGCTCATTTCATATGGATTTGTTGTCAAAGCTAATAGAAGATCAATAGCGATTTGTGACTGCTAATAATGCAAAATGTATTTTGTAGAGTATGCAATATTATTCCTGCTCTCTCTCTGAGTAACAACAGAAACATTATCGCTAGTTCTGGTTAAGCTGCGCTTAATGAACTTGTCAAAACTAAATCAGAGTGACGTATTTTAGGATTATGGAAGGTAATAATAATATGAATTTGTGTATGCTAAACTTCACCCAAATCCGTTCAGCCGTTTTTGCGTGATTGAGTAACAAACATCCAAACATACAAACTTTTACATTTATAATATTCGTAGGATGAATCTACCTATTAGGTGTGTGCCCATGACTGTGAACTATTTGTATAATTGAAAATTTTCGGGCTATTGTGGTTGGATTTATGAACTGGTGTATGAAATGAAATCCTGTCGATATTTAACCAATTGTTAAAAAGGAAATTATATACTACTGTACTGGATGTTTTTCGTCTCTCAATTAAATAACATATTAAAGCAGGTTGAAAGGGATACGTATGTCAAAGGAACAATAGCATCACGAATATTATAAAAGCGAATGTTATTATGCATGTCTTTTTTATACTTTTTTCCGCTGAAATTGCTGCACTAATTTTGGAAACCAAGATAGACTAACATAGGGTACTTTTCATCTTGGGTAAGAAGTTTTTTTTGTCAATTCCGTAACTATCTGAACTAGCTTTTTTTTCTTTGGTTTTGGCGTCGCATTTTGTGCATTTGCCAGTGACTTGCCACTGGCAAATGTTTACATCCCATATATTTACAAAAAAAGTTTGTAAGACGTATTTTTTTGTAGTTTGTAGTTTGATGGCGCTGTGTGAAATATCTTGCGATATTGTTTTTTTCATTCCTTACAAATGTACTGATAGTTTTGCTTGTTTACTCACTAACCCATTTAGTGTTCTAAGTTGTTGTTTTTATATCTAGATATGTAGAGAACAGGCAATTACGGATTTGACACGGTTCAAAAATCTAGCAAGCTTGCTAGATTTAAAACAAATTTAAAACGACGAAGCGCAGCCAATTATTTGCGATATGACATTTTAATACAGTTTTATTACAAATAACTGACATACTACTTCCTGTTATCTCATTTTGTAGAATATATGCTTTAAGAGCTGCAGGGCGTGGGTTCAATTCTAATTTAGGACAAACATTTATGTGGCGATAAATGTTTGTTCTGTGTAAGTATTTACAAAAAAGAAGTATATAAGTATTCTATCAGTTATCTGATTCCCAATAGTAAGCTTTGCTTAGTTTGGGGCTAGATGGCGCTGTATGAAATGTCCTACGATATTTATTATAATAGATAATTATATTTTAAAGATTTTAAAGCATTTTAAAATTTATCTATAGGCTTATACTGTGTACCTTAAATAATCTCTTTATTTAATTTTAAGTCAGTTTAAAATAGTTTACGTTTTTATATTAACTGGAAATTTTTGTAGCTTAGATTAAAATCGGTTTCCTTTTATTTATTCATTTATTACATAATATACAAAACAGAATGCAATAACATGTACAACAATTCAAATACCGACACAATTTTGATCTGTATTGCATTCCAAGACTATGCATGTCTAGGTGCATTATAATTACATTTAAAAAAGTCGTTAGATGATAATTGAATTATTACAAAGTATCTCTATAGTTATTCCGCAATTGAATTATATGTGCTTATCTAAATGAATATTTTTAACAACTGATTAAAAACTGATTGATAAAGTCACTAGAATTATTTTATTATCTATTATTATTAGTGTACACCATACTGAACATTGATGCTTCGAGTTTTTTGTTTGTACAAATATAATGTTGATTTTATTTCACCGCTGTACCTTGTGACCAGTTTTAAAACTACCTATGACAATTTTGTTCTACAAATTAAAAAAAAAAGATTTGGTTTCACTGACATATGACATAATTTTTTTTTTTATGTATCATTTGAGAAATAAGTATCTACCTACTTTTACGTTCAAATATAAAAAAATAACACTTGATATTCATTTATGGCTTACACATGGCTTTCGGCGAATTGATCTAATCTACACTAATTATAACGAGGAAAGATTTGTTTTTTTGTTTGTTTAGTAGTAGTAGTAGTAGTAGTAGTAGTAGTAGTAGTAGTAGTAGTAGTAGTAGTAGTAGTAGTAGTAGTAGTAGTGCTAGTACTATATAAAACTAGCAATATTTTTATCGATAGATATACATAGATTTGCTTAGTTAGTGTGTATTTATTCATTTGATTCATTTGATTCATTTGATTCATTTTATTCATTTTATTCATTTTATTCATTTTATTCATTTTATTCATTTTATTCATTTTATTCATTTTATTCATTTTATTCATTTTATTCATTTTATTCATTTTATTCATTTTATTCATTTTATTCATTTTATTCATTTTATTCATTTTATTCATTTTATTCATTTTATTCATTTTATTCATTTTATTCATTTTATTCATTTTATTCATTTTATTCATTTTATTCATTTTATTCATTTTATTCATTTTATTCATTTTATTCATTTTATTCATTTTATTCATTTTATTCATTTTATTCATTTTATTCATTTTATTCATTTTATTCATTTTATTCATTTTATTCATTTTATTCATTTTATTCATTTTATTCATTTTATTCATTTTATTCATTTTATTCATTTTATTCATTTTATTCATTTTATTCATTTTATTCATTTTATTCATTTTATTCATTTTATTCATTTTATTCATTTTATTCATTTTATTCATTTTATTCATTTTATTCATTTTATTCATTTTATTCATTTTATTCATTTTATTTATATTAATAATATATTTTTATATAATACTAGCGGACGCCTCGCAGTTTCACACGCATAGTTCCCGTTTCTACGGGAATACAGGGATAAAAAGCAGCCTATGACACCCGGGGATAAGGTAGCTTCACAACGGTGAAAGAATTTTATAAATCAGCCCAGTAGTTTCGGAGCCTATTCAATACAAACAATCAAATCTTTAGACAAAGACATAGATATTTGCGCGAATGACATAGATATTTAAAACAAATATGTAAATTTACTCTTTTAGTCGAATAAATAAATATAAAATAAATATTTTAAAAATATGTTTGAATGAATTGCTAGTGAATAAAATTACCACAAGGAAACTTTAAAATGGTGATAGCCTAAGTCTTTCACATTACCCAACTGACTAGTGTGATCAGCTACCACCATCGAACAAATTTTTTTTGTGTGATGTATGAATCCTCTTTTATAAAAATCATCTCTCTGGGCCATCGTCATTAATTCAAGCCCCTTTTTTGTCAGTCGTGTGAAACTGGTATCCTCTTGTTGCAGAAGGATCATGTCCCAATGTTCCTACTCGTGCATGCCGCGCAAAGGGCTGTTTGTGGTGGTGGTGATATTGTCCATCATCGCCACTGGCCTGATAATCTTTTTAGATCGCAGCTGTAAGTATCGCCTACCTTTATATTATGATATTGATTTTTTTACAAAAAAAATAAGCGTCTTGCTACAACACCTCTGGTGATAAGTATTGATGTGATCTTAGATAGAGTACGCTTGTCCATGAGTTATTTATTCATCCTTATTTTGAATAGATCCAAATTGTGTTTTAAGGGGAAAATGGAGGCAGAGAACCTTCCACTTCTTAGCTGTTTGCATAATAGGAAAAGAACAAGTTGTGTCTAAGATAATACTTATTGTTACAATATTGCAATTGTACATGATACACAAACGATAGCACATACCATTACCACAAAAATGACTACATGATCTCGTAGAATTCACATATATCCAGGGTTTATTCAAGGTATTTTTTTTTTTTTAATGTTTAACAGGCTCATCTCAAATCAACCACTGAGCTATCATCGCTACAAACTGAACACAATTTTTTTGTAGTAACTCAGTGGTTAGCGCGGTAGGTTCGCATGCCGAAGGGGGTGGATTCAAACCCCAACAATGAGCTTTAACTGCCGGTGGAGGAAATCATAGCATGGTGGTAGGCTACTTTCTAGTACTCGGCTGGCTAGCTACCACCCTCAAGTTGAAAATCTGCCGCCGAGAATCTAACGGTGTTCCAGCAGCCTCACTTGAGAGCTTGTTCCATTCCAGGCTAGGTTTGCTTTACCATATTCGACCACACCGTCACTTAACATCTGGTGAGCTGTGGTCAAACACCTAGACAGTCAACAATTAAAAAAACATGTATTTCAGTGTATGGGTGAATTGACAGTAATTTTTTAATTTATTTTGTGACATTTTAATGATATGCTTGATATATTGGAATTGTATTCCAGTTAAAAAAGGTAAATCTATCTTTTCACTAATTAAAAGTTCGTTATTTGCGCTAAACCATAAAAATGCGTTAGGTTATTTACACATTATTGCCTTATAGATTCTGTCCGCAAAATTTCAAACGTTTAATGGTTATTAAAAAAAAAATATTCTTGGTAGTGCTTGAAACATTTTTAGTATTGAATCTGACGTCACTCTTAAGAAATTTCATCTTGTACATCGCCCAAGAGGAACGCTTGACCCGCGACGCTTTTCTTTGGCCGGAGATAAAGTATAACAACGTTGGAGCAAGGATGCGCAATAACAGATAATATTGTATCTATTAGTGATAGTTGTTGTACCTAACTTCACTTATATTTCCACGTTGTTTTGCTTTCAATTGTATCAAGACGGAAAACGATAATATACCTTTTTTCTTAATTTTTTTAATGTTAAAAAGTAATGAGACTATCGAGACACAGAGATACTCCTGAGGGTAAGAGATAACGCCTGACAATTGCAGCAATACACAGAACTTAGAGTTGCAAAACAAAGTCCAGGGCGTCGCTGCTTTGGCGCTCATTACTTTGAGACTTTCGATGGTTAGTCTCAACAGCTCAGTAATTTCACTAGTTGCAGTACCCTTCAAACAGGAACACAGTAATGTGTACACACTACTGCTTAGCGGCAGAATAACTGGTACTGCGGTGGTACCTACCTAGACAACCTCCTGCTAAGGAAATCTGCCACCAAGTAAATACATTACATGCTTTACTTGGTGGTAGATTTCCTTAGCAGGTTAAAATATTTTCGTTCATAATTTAACAATGTTAATAACTGTTACATTCAGTTTTACTTATAATCATGTTTAGAAGGTTTGGAAGTCGATTACAACTCTGTCTTTCTACATATAGTTATTGGGTTGCGTCGATAGCTTTAAACTTCACGGATTACGTAATCTGTTTTTTCAAGTACATATACTAAAATGGTAAACAAAAATAATAATTAAATAACATACGAGAACAGCTTTGAATGGAGAGACGAATCACCCTTTTATGCATCCATCATTTAGTGCAATGTTCCCACTAGCATTTTTCGGTATTTGCTTTTCAGAATAATAAAGTATTTTGTCCATTAGCTTTATTTATTAATTCAAATAACATTCGGCTGTAGTATATAATAAAATTAAAAACAAAGGTTTATAATTAAAGACAAAGGTTTATAATTGAAGAATTAAAAATTTAATTTCAATATAACACCAAAGCTACGAGTCATGACAGCCCTGTTGGCTCATTGGTAGTGTATCTGCCTTAAGAGCTATAGGGCGTGAGTTCGATTCCCACCTAGGTCAAACATTTGTGGTATAAACAAATGTTTGTTCTGTGTCTGGGTGTACTGTATGTATAATAAGTATGTGTTTACAAAAAAAAAAGTATTTAAGTATTCTATCAGTTATCTGACTTCCATAGTACAATCTTTGCTTAGTTTGGGGTCAGATGGCGCTGTGTATAATGTCCTGCGATATTTATTTATGTCAATATTAATTAATTAAAACCACGTCATATAAAAAAATAATCTTAAAACTAACCCATATCTCCCCGGCGACACGAACCTTGTTCAAATGCCGGGAACGCCGCCAGCGTCTCAGGTTACTGCGCCAATACACTTGCAGGGCTACTGCGCTGAATTGCCAAAGAAACTTGCTGGTTGGTTTCTAACTAACCTAATCTGGACTCGCGGCCTATCTCTCTTAGCCGCCTCCCCAGGTCTTGAACAAATTTCTTGGCTTTGAAAGTCCAGCAGTCTTAAAATCAGTCTTCAGCTTTAGTAGTTTTCATTAACCAGCATCATTTATCTAGTTTTCTCAATAATTACTACCAATTTTGCAAAATTTTGCGATCAACAGTAAGGGAGGTTGTTGATGGCAAAATTGCCCCGATCCAAAATGAGGCAGGAGCCAAAAAGGAAACAGAAATAGTGAAGCAAGTTTTGTTACTTAAAGTTCTGTGTATTGCTGTAATGGTTATGGACAGGCGTTACGTCTTACCTTTAGGGGAGCGTCTCGTTCGTCTCATTACTTTTTATATTTAAAAAAATAAAATAATATGTACCTACTGACCCAGTTGAAGATTCATAATTGTAATATGGTGATTTCGTTTTCGAATATAATATTCAATAGAACAATTAAGTGCTACGATAAACTTAGGTACGCCAATGTAAACTGTAAGTCCCGGTTTGTTTGCTACAGATAACGATTTTATTGCTCGCTTTCATAAAACACACTTGACTATTAAATTCGCAGAACGAGGAGAATTACTAAAGATTTTATATTTTCACACACGTGTTATTTTACCCCAAAATTCAATTCAAAACATAAGGTACTTTACGTGTACTTTTAACCATACATAATTATCGTAATGAAACATCTCAGTTCATATATATTTACTAGCTGCGCCCCGCGGTTACTCTCGGTTGCCCTCTGTTCCCACGTAAACATTACATTTTTAAAGGCTAAAAAGTAGCCAATGTGCAATGTTACCAGATCATATTTCTAAAAATTCCGTGTTTCCCACGTTAAATTGCGGTGATTACAATTAAATGACGTATGACGTAAAGAAGGAAAATGTATAATGTAACATGCTTTTTAAATAAAATGTGCATTTTGATTTTGTGAATAATGCATAAATTTCTGAGTTAAAAGATTTGAGCATTTTTTCAGTTGGCATAAAGCTCACACCACGTTTAACATGCTTAAAATACACAAACCTAAGGAAAAAAACCAAACGGAAATTTATCGAATAAAAATCGGTAAAGAGCATTTCTATGCAGCACCCTACCTATCACTTACACAGGTATTCCCGAGCTAAGTACTACTTAGCGCGATGAAACTGAATTTGAGTTAGGAGATGCCTTAAGCTAAGAGATCCCTATTTAGGAAATCATTTAGGTGCCACTGGTGAAAGTTGGTTTACTTAGTTCCTAATTGCAAGCTATCGAGCTATTAGATCAGAATATTTAGTACCTTATCAGAAGCTATTGAGCTTTCATTGCGTAATATAATATTTTAGTCACTCATCTGAATCTATAACATTCTCGGAGCAAGATATTTAGTCGTTCATTAGAAGCTACCTACTAAACTGTGAGTATCACTGTAACAACGGCAAGTACATTCACTCTGTGTTACACAGTCCATATGAATTATATCGAAATATTATCTTTTAGCAGTTTTAATAATAAATTAACACGTAAACTATCTCCCTTTTTCTATCTGTATTTAAAACGCACTACGACTTCGGTCATAAAAATTTGGGTAATTCTTTGTCTTACTAAACGTTTAGAATAAGAAAATACAAGATCTCATAATTTCCATATTGTGTGAGCCAGTAATAAAAACTAAATATGTTATTATAATGAGCTCGGGCATAAAATATTTAGATAGGCATTCAATAACGTTCCAATTAAATTTATTTACCTAACAAGATAAAATCGAGTGAACAAAATTTCGATTACTAGAAAATCGCTGATAAAGTATTGCAGTAATCACAAATGACTCAGGGAAGAAACATTTATCTATACCTACTTTAGTCGTTGAGTTACTGGAAATTATATTACAACTAGCGACCCACCCCGACTTCGCACGGGTTCAATGTAGATACTAATGTGTCAAAAATAAGTTTCATATAAATTTGCAACCTCTATTTTGCACCCTTATGGGTGGAATTTCATGCTGTTGTGTCAATACACAATGAGTATTGGCACGTTATTTGACGACAATGTTATATGCCGTCTTAATATATATAGATATATATATATATATATATATATATACGGCATATATACGATATGACGGCTATATATATATATATATATATATACATATTACTATCTCTGAATATATCAATCGCATTTCCATAGGCTATCTTTTCTATTGATTATCCATCGTGAGAAAAAGGATTCGCTTTATTTTTTAAGCGATAGCCCGAAAAAAGAGTGTAAAGTTTGCATGGTTCATGTATTTATGTTTTTTTATTCCATAATAACTTAAATGTCTGAATACAATCGGATGTGTGTCAGTATTCCTATATCACACTGGCTGCAAATATTAAATACAAAATATATATATACAGTATAGCGTCAACACTAAACGTCAGGTGAGCCCTGGTCAAACACTTTTCAATTTCAATTCTTAGGCTGAAACAATGCGTAACTTTTTTTTGTATTGAACCAGTTTTATTTTTTACACAGCACCAAATCTAACCACTGTAACCCAATCTTAGCATTATTTTATTATTTACTACATTTTCTTTACTTGCGAGTTATTTTATTTGTTTCATTTTGAAATGTTTCTTTTTTATATTTTTTTTCCCCAGCTACTCATTTGTTACGTGAAGAGGGAATGGAAGAAACTATAGCAGTCATGCGGACACGTTTGAAGTTTCTTGAATCGCAGTATCAGGGGAAGCAGCATGACGTTGTGGGGATACAGGTGAATTTAAGACTCGCTTGTGAGCTTAGTGATTCACTGATGACCTTAGAGGTTGTTTGATGATCGAAGAGATTGTCATTTATTAATATGCATTAGCACGATTAATAACTCGCCAATGAAGTTAGTGAAACTTATTGATCATTAATAACTATCGTACTTACTTAACGAATCACTGATACGTTACCGATTCGCTGAACTTAGTTACTCGCAATTTGAGCGCTTGCAAGTCAAACAGCCCTGGTTAGCAAAATCGTTTTTATCAGAAACAACATCCGATCAAATAAACATTTCATCGATTGTGCAATCAAATGCAACCTATTCCGAGCGATATCATTCGTGATGTAGCGTAACTAGACGTTCCGAAAGGATCACTTATGTAAAGCAACGAATAATCCGTTCAGTCTTCCGATGTGTGGTCGTAAGTACCATTTTTAGGTGTTGAATTGTACTGGTTGTTTGTTTTATATTTTTATATAGAACAACAATTGTCAAGTCATATTAGAGGTTTCCAATCGGCACATTATCTCTGACACAAAGGCTTATCACTCAGTTTTTAAGAGCTACAAGCACTTAATTATTTTTTCCCCCCGTATCATTTGTACAACAGGGCTGTTTCGTAAATTTCCAGGTACCGATAATAGTGCCTATTTTAGAAAATTGTCTAATGACTTAAATTACCCCTACCCATATATTTTATTTAAATGATACCAATGCCGTAAGTAAATTCAAGTATAGCTTTAGGTGGATACTTAATTTGAAACGTATTGTTTTGCTAGTTTATAAATTTTAAGTAAGTTCACTTTTATAAAGCTCAATAATATTCTAATTCAAGTTGAAATGTTTGCTTGTGACATTGGTTGAACTGTTATCGGTTTTAAAATTTTATAACATCAAATATTAATAATTATTTATCCTACGTGTATTATAATAACGCATAATGTACTTTAAATATAGTTTTATTCATTTACTATAACAACAGAAAAGCAATAATAAAATATATTACCAAACACAAATTTAGTGAAATTGTTTACAATGATAGAAATAACAATTATTTAAATATAATAATTAATTAAATTATGACTATTGCTAATAATATGGAAACTTTTATTTACGCATTAGAAAAAGCTCAATATGAACGATTCGTAAAATAAGTTAAGAGCTTACACAACTCGAAAAGATTTTTTTTCTTTGTTCCCGTACTTACTTATTTATAAGTTAAGTATATTGTTAAACAATATAATACAATAGAAAACATTATCTGTGGTTTTTTCCTTACATTGATACTGTAAATAGCTTTGTCAATTTATAACGTTTTACCAATGTTTCGAGAACTTTAATGTTTAGGCGTCAACCCGTAAAGTTTCATGTCATCGCATTAAATTATTCGAAACTTGTTTTGACATGTTACAATTACAGAAAATTGCTTTTTAACTGTATTACTTATTCTTGAGTGTAATTACACTCAAGAATAAGTAATATGATGTGGTAGAACGTGACATTTCATGTTGTCTCCCAAACAATTTAAATCTCGCAGTCACTCAATCACTTCACTTGAGTTTGACTTGGACAGGGCTCAGTTACTAACTTTGACTGCAATTTATTTTTCTTACTTTTTTCATTATATATTCATTCATACCAACGCATAAATTATAGTAAAATTAAAAACTAGGATGCCGCCGGCAGCGGGGCAGGGCTCAAGTTGCTGGTGATTAGGACTGCACAGTGAGGAACCTCCTCACAATGTGCGCCGTGCGCCTTTTGGATCTGACCCTTGATTCTACCGCCTAGCGAGCTTCTTAAAATGTCGAGACTCTTCGCTATAAGGCCGTTCACCGTGACGACTATCGGGACAATGATCGTTGAATCAACATCAAACATGATTGTTATCTCGTAATTTAGATTTAGTTCATCGTTAATTATCTCGCACAACTTAAAATTTTGGATAGTATTTACAACTTGACCCTCGTAGAAAAAATGTGAAGCCGATTTTGAAAAAAAAAATAATACATGATTTTCCAGGCGAAAATTGATGGCGGATGTATTCCACCTAACCAAGTGACAGGGGACGATTCAAAAGTTACTTACTCGCCGGAGCTCATGGCGTTACTGAAGAACATAAGCGGTATTTACGAGTACACACATTTGCCTCTAGTTCATAACATCTTAAAACGTCCAAAAAATCTCATGAAAAATGGGTACTTTAACCAATAAATATTTTTTGGGAAGTTCGGTATTTTCCGAAGAATGCATTTCTGTGAAGATGAACGTTTTAAAAGGTTTGCATTATTTTGTAAAAATAAATATTTTTTTAGGGAAAATTAATATTTTTCTGATAAAGTATTTAGAGAGAGGCCATTATTTAAAAAGCAGTACCTAAACATAGCAAGAGTCAAAAGTCATATTAAAAAAAAGTATTCTGTGAAATAAAGATGTTTCTATTTTATTTTTTTTTAATTTGGTATTTACTCATTAATGGCCATTTTACCCCACATATAGTGGGGTAAAAAAGTGCGGTATTTTCTTTCCTTCCTATGCTTGGTCATTAGTGAAATTCACTTCCCTTTCATACTTTTCTTACTACACAATTGAGTGTGATACTCATGTATTTTACTATAATCGATATCTAGTTTCTAAGTTAAAATATCGACGAAATTGTACAACACTGATACAGAACAAGTCTACGAATACCGTCAATTTCACGAAAGTTAAACTACCAATTTCATCGGAGGTTTTCAGGACGTTTTATTTTTTATGAATTATTTATTGGTGGTTACCATCACGGTATCATGGCACTATACAGACATCACATATGGCATTGTAGACTCACAGGGCGATAAAAAATATTTTTAAGTTTTATTTGGGTCACATCGCTTTCTTGAACATTTTACCACAAGGCAATGATTAAATTTTTATAATAGAGAAAATTTATTCTTCAAATGGGCGTATAGATATTTAGTTTTGAAATACAGTCGTGTTGCTTTCATATTACATAGATAGCACTTAAAATTGTCGGTTGTACCACTTAATACTTAAATCATCATTTAAATGTTATTGTTATTGTCTTTTCATCCAAAATTTGAGTCATTCATTGTGTGTGCTTTTGTTTGTGATATATGTCTAACGGAAAAGGTTTTAGCACTTCAAGAGATATTCTGTGGTTATTATTAGAACTAGATGAGGGCGTTGGTTGGCGTTTGTTAAGTTTGCTTTGGGTAAGATGTTTTCTAAAGGGGCTTTTGCTTGTAATCAGCTCTCTTCAAGGTGTACCGTAAATCATCCAGTGCATCTTTGCGAGAGGTAATTTCAAATTGTTCAAAAATGAGAGTTGCTTATCAAAGCTTATATACTTCTTTTTCTACTACAGATTCTGAACTTGAATTCAGAACCGTACCAACAAAGTCCTTCTTTTCTATATAGTATTTAATGCAAAAAAAAATAAACAGCAAAGGAAAGGAAAATAGAAGAAAATATTGTGATAATATGGGTTTAGTCTTGGAACTTAATGTATATGGATAAAATACTATGAAAGTACTAGGTAGGGTACTTTCTAGTACTCGGCTGGCTAGCTACCACCCTCAAGTTGAAAATCTGCCGCCAAGTATCTAACGGTGTGTTCCGGCAGCCTCACTTGAGAGCCAGTTCCATTCCAGGCTAGGTGTGCTTTACCATCTTCGACCACACCTTCACTTAACATCAGGTGAGCTGTGGTCAAAAACTAAAACAGCCTTGCTCGGGGTTGAGATAATAATTATAGCCACAACTAAAAGCAAATTTTCTATTGTCTTTCACAGGAAGTAGGGCTTCAGATGGATTTATTTCCATGAAGAAACCGGAGCTCATTAAGGCTCCGTTTTCTATGAGAATAATGCCACATCTGATGAACCACCCGGACAGTTTGCGCCCCGCTTTTCAACTAGGATCTACTCGCCAATACAACGACTATATCATTGGAGTTCCACATGTCATGAGGGATAAAGAAACATATCTGTATGACACCATTAGGGTGAGTACTCTTTATATAATTGTTTTTCTATGTTTGACCACAGCTCATCTGATGTTAAGTGAAGGTGTAGGCTTAAGTGTTGTGAGTATAAAATCAAGTAATAAGCCTTAATCACATAAAGTAAGTCACGGTCAAGTCATGCCCATGCCTTAGTAGAACAGTGTTTATTAGGAATTTATGCGGAGTTAAACAAACATAAGAAAATATTACTATCCACCACACGTCGTGCGATTATTGGGCACTATGATAAAAATTGTTTTTTCATCATAATGTTAAATTATTATATACTTATTTCTAAACATAAACATTGGAAAATATAAACAAGTGTTGAAAAATTGCAAATCAGGAAAATTGTTTTATCCATGTTTCCGCTAAAAACTCGATCCGTCAAAGAAATAAGAAAACTAAAGCTGCAAATGTAATACGGAAATTGCGCCAAATACAAGTTTGGCAATTCAAACAAATCACTGCTCTAACCAACTGTGTTAAGGCTGAAAATGCAAAATGATTTTTCCTCACAACAAGACCTATAGTCGAATAACGCTGAAAAATTGGAAACTGTTGCATCAAAGCTTTTTTGCGGGAGTTTTGGTGCGACGCAGTCTGACAGATATTGACTTTGATCGAAGCGTAGCTGTGGAAATATTTTTCTATCTAGTTCTACTAGTTGTATTCTACGTATTTATCCAAGGTACGTGTATAAACTATCCACATTTCAAATCATCATCAGTTAAGCCATTACTAAGCAGACTCCCCAAAATTCACATTTAATAAATTACACACTAGATTTTTGTTGTTGTTATCTATTGAAATTATTAAAACATTTGAAATTTGTCTTATTCATTTTACTATACGGATCAGTTTCATGTTCAATAGTGAAAGTTTGAGTAGCCTTTGAGAGACCGTCTGGCATCTGGCAGCAATTAGAGGTCCTGTGTTCGAACGCCATGACACACTTCGGTGTTTTTTCTAAGTTATATACGTATTTCCGATGACTTCAAACGTTGAAAGAAAACATCGTGATAAAACTTATTATATGTCCGAGAGTTTAAAAAGTTTTAGTGGATATGTAAAGTCTGCCAACCCACACTTGGTCAGCGTGGTGAACGGTGGCTTTCCCCTTCTCACAGTTTCAAAACAAGTATCGATATATTTGCCCGCCTGTTGTTCAGGTTTTATGATGTAATTACTCGACAGGCCCTGCTGAACAAAATGACAGAAACAGACAGGAATCTCACAATGATAACTGTGATGATCGGTGAAACTAATATGGAATATGTGTTAAAAACTGCACACAGAATTGAGAAATTGTGAGTGTTGCTTTTTATCTTTTGCTGTTGTTCGACAGCCCTGTTGGCTCATTGGTAGCATGTCTGCTTCAAGAGCCGTAAGGCATTGGTTCTATTCCCACCCAGGACAAGCATTTTGTGCTATAAACAAATGTTTGTTCTGTGTCTGAGTGTTGTGTATTTATTAAAAGTATGTATGTACAAAAAAAAGGTATTTTTTTATGGTTGACAGGCTAGATGTTTTCATCACAGCTCACCTGATGTTAAGTGAAGGTGTGGTCGAAGATTGTAAAGCACACCTAGCCTGTAATGTAACTGGCTCTCAAGTGAAGCTGCTGGAACACACCGTTAGGTGCTTGGCGGTAGATTTTCAACTTGAGGGTGGACAACTTTTTAATTATTATAGCAGTTATCTGACCTCCATAGTACAAACTTTGTTTAGTTTGAGGTCAGATTGCGCTGTGTGTAATGTTCTACGATATTTATTTATTTTATAAGCATAATAACGTTTAATTTTCACCACTTCACTTTCTGGAGAATACAATAGTAAGTAAATGGATTAAAATTACAATCTGCTAACAACCACTCCAACCAGGATTTTTGTGAATTAATCTAATTTTTAAATCCTATAGATATACGTATATCCTATCCTTAGTAGTAGATATATTACTTTCACAATGAACAACGTCATTTTCTTTTTTGCTGTTAGCTTCAGGCTGCCTGCTGACATATTTTTTGTACGCCTGCGGAATTATTTGCTTGAATAAAATTTAATGTTGTTAATATTATTATGCGGCATATTAACAGTTACATCAGGATTGCCATGGTTATCTATGGCATACACTTATTTTTTTAACTTAGTGCTGCTGGACTCTGCCCTGTCTTCGTCTATCCACTTTCTTTTATTTGCCTCCAACCCTCCATTGTTTGTCGGAAGTAATTACAGCCGTCATCGCTTTCGGGGCTTTCCTAGACACCGATTTCTGTCATCAAGACTCGATGAGTATCTTTGTCCGTGAGTGTTTGATATACCCAATCCTCTTGAGTGTAGTAGATTTGTTACCCGCATATTTTTTTAACATAATTGATATAATTACAGATTCCCTCAAGCGATTGCTGTAGGTCTCATAGAGGTGATATCTCCCAGCAAGTATTACTATCCAGATCTGGATGCGTTACCTCTGAATCTCGGTGATTCCCTGAAACGGGTAAAATGGAGGACTAAACAGAATCTAGATGCAATATTTTTGATGGCGTTTGCTCACTCTCGATGTTTGTATTACTTGATGATAGAAGACGACGTAATAGCGCAAGATAAATACATGACGGTAAGTGTACAGTCATGACAGGTGAAATGAAACTAGAACGAGTGGGAGCGGAGACGACGTTAAAACGACAAGTTTTTGTTTATTTTTCTAACTGTGTTCTCATTTTTTTTTTTTAGGATATTCGTAAATTCACCACTGCAACGACTGTGTCAAACCCTGGCTGGTTCTTCATCCAGTATAGCACGACCGGCGGCATCGGTAAACTTTTCCGTTCCACAGACCTCATCCACTTCGTGACTTACGTCCAGCTGTTCTACAATAATATGCCTATTGACTGGCTCACTGAGTCTTACCTCGCTGATCGCTCTTGTGGGATCAACAAAGGAGCGGTTCGTACAGTTTTAAATTATCGTTTCACTAACTATTATTTTTTTCTAATCATTTCACCTACAATTCTACAGCTTCATGAACTTCTCAACTCGTTTCTTCATGCTTTCGTTGTTTCAATTGGTATATGAGGTTTGAATATACTGGTAAGATGCGTAAAAAAACTATTTAGAACGGATATTATTGGAATTGAGTATATTATATACAAGACATGTTATAATGGTGTATTGGTGAGTATTAAAATATAAGTCTTAGATCTGTAGATCAATAGAATAGCCAGAAACTATGTAACTCCCCCCATCCCCCATGCCAGCGAATGAATTTGCCCTTTTCGTATGCTTACGTAAACATTAGTATAAAATAAGAAAAGTAAAGGAATAAAACGTAATCACCTTTTAAAAGTGTAAAAAACCCCTCAAGGCTGCAATATGTTTTGACAAAAATAATTAAAGCAAAGACCACCCCCCCCATTGTTGAAGAGATAAATAATGAATTCCTAGGATATGTCCAAGTCCATCGCTGTTGCCACACAGTATATTATTCCAATCACGTTACGTGCACAGAAAATTCAGTCTTGCATTAATTCAATATTGCAAACCTTTTCATTACATCCAATTAAAATCATTTATTTGATGTGAATTCGCGCTACAACGGCTCTGCTGGACAAAATAAATGTTTCTTTGAAGAATAACTGGCAAAACCGCCGAGCGCAAACATAAACGAAAATTAATTGCAAAATGTATTTCAGAAAGAGTGTGCTGATGCTAAAACTAAAATAAGACCAACGTATAAAAGGAATCTCTTCAAACATGTTGGACTGTATTCCTCACTGAAAGGCAAACTCCAGAAAGTAAAGGTAAGATTTTAAAATAACCATTAAACCATCACTGTAGTTAATTTTGAAAATCTCTTTTTTTTCTTTATAGCTGATAGGCTAGGTGCTTGACCACAGCTCACCTGATGTTAAGTGACGGTGTGGTCGATGCACACTTAGCCTGGAATGCCTTTATAACGATCTCTTTATAAAGGCAGTTTTTGATGCTTTTGGAGTTCTAGAATGACAGATATAAACTCTTTTTGTAAGATTTTGTGGTTATAGGCTACAATAGACTGGTTGGTGACTGGTCTTAACGAAAGGAGGTGCCTATAAAAAAAACATTGCCTATAACCGTCACACCGAAACACAGACAATACTTTCACGGCCAAAAGGACTTGACGTCCAGGCCGGATAGTAATCAGAAATGACATAACGGCCTACCTGAAATAATGAGACGACCTTGGTCGTCTTACATCTTGATGTAAGATGAAGAATGAATGAAAGATTTATTTATCTGTGAACCTAGATACAAGTAAAAAAAATTTACCCTTAATTTGTTCACTACCTTCTTTGTTGGAAGGGTTTACAGATATAGGTCACTAAAAATTAACACAAAATTAAATTAAACCAAAAAACGTTAATAATAATCACAACTCAAATCCAATACATAATAATCATAGAAACAAAATTTCAAAGGCATTAAAACAGTCATACAGAAAATTGTTTAAAATGACCATAAATACATAAGTTTTATGTCTTAAAAACATAATAATAAGTACATAGTGCAGTTTTTAATATTTTTTTTTAATTAAAAAAATGTTACCATTGCTTTTTTTGTTCTTATATGCCTGGGTATCTTATTAAATGTTATAGGAGCGCATACAAAACACACTTTTACTAAAGAACGTATTTCTAGATGCCAAGTTATACAGTTTGCCCTCAAATCTACTACCCTCGGGCCACAAATTGAACAACTCAGTAGTAGCTTTAGCAAAAGCAGCGATATCGCTTATGTATAAGGATAGCATGTTTAGGAGTTACGCTCCTTCGAATATTATAACTTTACTAAAACAATTAGTTGAGCACTTGCAACGTTAAAAACAAATCAAAACAACACACAACAGATACAGTAAACGAAATAAAAAAAAATAAGCTAATAATTTAACAGAACTATTAGGTTTCATTTCTAGTGGAATTACAAAAGTTTCTAAAGCTTTGTGGTTTGTTTTTTGAAGTACAAAAGCCTGAGGGATTGAATATTAAATAAGTATATGGATAACTTTTTGAAGCCAAATTTCCTATGAAAAGTTACAGCCAAGGTAAAATGCAGACGTGCTAGAAATGATCTGAATAGTACAGCTAATACTAAGCATATAATTATCTAATTTTCATAATCGTACACTTGATTACTTAGAATAGAATAGAATATAACTTTATTATACACCGGAAACACAGATCACAATTAATACAAATAGGAAACAAACAAAAAAAAGGAAGATATAATAATAGCCCACAAAACAGTAGAATAGATGATGTATAAGGGCGGTCTTTTCGCCTAGAGCGATTTCTTCCAGACAACCTTTGGATGGAAAGAAGAGTTACTTATGTTCCTTCTAAAAATTTTGCTAGCTAGCTAGTATGTTTTTCGTCTTCCTCTTTATTGTTATTTTTTTTTTATTCAGCCAATTTAGTAGTAGTAGTAATAAACTCAGTTTGTTCACAATATTTATCGGATTTTAACTTTCACATAAAACCTTATTTTATAAGCGCTTCGCACACGTTCGAAAATAAAAATAGATTAAGCGCGTGGCAGAGCGGTAAAGACTTGTACGAAGCAGGTACGGCTGCTTAAGCGATGCCTTTTGCGAAATTGAATTTTCGAACTCTATATTTCTGGTAGGCAATTCTTACAAAAAGTTATTTTCAAAACTAAGAGTTACTTAGTTATTGTTTACATTGAAAGTGTCACTTTGTTTCTACCGTAGATTATTAATTATCTAAATTGATCATTAATTTTTGGCTAGATGATGGAATACTTTGTTTCTTTTCAATATTTGGGATACAGCTATCTAGTAGGTGTAAATAGGTCTGATTATATACATTTTGTTCAACGTAATAGTGAAACATAACTTTTACACTACATACAAATTTTATCATTGACAACTCACAAAACAAATTCCTACATGTCCAATATCCACGCTACCTGGAATCATGCCGGGGCCCCTTTGATATATTTGACATAAATTATTTCATTGAAATTTTCATCGTATTGACATATGTTATGATTTTAATATTTTTAAATATGAATGCAAAAATAAATTTTACCTTTGATGTTATCAATAACAGATTTGTATTCGTATTTGGTGTACGTTTTGCTCTATTTTCAATCTGCAATCAATTCTGGCGGAAATGGAGACATAATTATGTCGCTGCATTGGGTTCTGCTTTTCAATGTTTGTGCATTTCCCAGTGTTTTTGGTTAAATTGTTTTTTTGAACATCACATTTTCACTTGGATCTAGATCTCCTTATTAGGAGTTCGTCTCGTCGTCGTATTGCGTTCTATGGAGTTGCCATTGGTAACATGCAGCATAAATTTGCTTTAATTAATTTTTAACCTGTTTAAAAAAAAAATTGCTTTATGAAAAATATTTTGTTTTCTACCTGTGGCTATTCAATTGGTTAAATTAATACTTTCCTGCAAAATTAAAGTAAATTATTATCAATAAAAAATCAACAATCTTTAACGATTTGATTATAGGTATATGCTGCCCTTATTCTTATAATGATGTGTAAGATTCTTAGGGAGAGTTTTTTAAAAGTCAAATTTAATGTTAGACTGGTATATAATGAAGCGTGCTGAGGGTTCGTCTTACAACAATCCAACTTTCTCTTGGTATATTATTTTTTAATTTTGTGCACATATACGCTTTCCGTTACGATTGAGTGTCTACTTGTTTTTGAAAAAAGAAAGAAAAAAATGTAAGTTTAGGTATTTTTAGGCAATCTTTTATTTTACTCACAAAAAAGCGGACAGAGAAGAAATTCCTTAAAGTTTTGGTAACAAACATCCGTTAAATGTCTGTTAGGTACCTACATGTAAAAGTTTTTTTTGGTGCCCTTTACAAATGACGTGCCCTATTTTTGTTTAAATTATATATAAGGTTGCGTTTGACCGCCAACTTGCCTGATGTTAAGTGAAGATGCGGTCTACGATGGAGCACGCTCGCTTAAAAGAAACAGATTCATTCGCAACTTGAAAGCACCCTATCAGGGAACATCCACTCGGGCAGTAAATTCCGTTGCTTAGCGGTTCGCACGATGAAGGTGGACTCGAAACGCTTAGTTCGAGTTTTACCATCTACCATGAAGCGATATCACTTTTTAGAGTTCCTAGCTGATTATACTACGACGCTCGCTTGCTAAAGAATAAAAAATTATTAAATATGTTTACCTGATATTAATGAAATTTACTTAGTCTTTTGACAGGTTTGTGTCGCGTTAGATTAAATCAACCGAATCAAATATTTAAGAATTATTTATTATATTTTTTTTCCAGTGGTTTCGGAAAATGGGTACAGAGATTGGCAGGAAAAAACGATATACAAGAGTTATGTTTATTGGCTCACCTATTCCACGGTAGCCAGAAAGACATAACCCTCTGGTTTGCGTGTGTTTTCCTCTTTTTACTTAACACTCACATAGAATGTCTTCTACTAAGTCCGGCGCGCTTGCTACACAGTCCACTTTCATACCAAGCCCGTCACATACATTTTTTTTTTGCTCTGATCTCTCTTTCTTTACTGAATACTCACTTTGCACTTCAATTTCGCTTTTAATTCTTAATTTTCGTTTTTCTTGAATCATTTGAAACTGGATCTTTTAATTAAGGCTATTTATTTTCCCTCAGAACTATGTAATAATAATACTTACGTAATTACTACTTAGTAATTCATTAATTAGTTTCGGCAGCCTAGTTGGCAGACAGTCTAGCTTCCAATTTGAAGGTTCTGGGTTCGAGTCCCACGGCACGCACCTCGCATTTAAGTTATGTGCGTATTGCCGTTGACTTCAAACGGTGAAGAAAAACATCTTGAGGAAACTACATATCCGGGAGTTTATAAAAAAAAAATCTCGAAAATGTGTGAATTTTGCCAACCCGCACTAGAACCTCCAGTCTTAGTGCATAGTTTAGAGAATTAATTGCTTTCGTTCTCTCTCATATTAGCGTATGTCTTGTGTTGCTTTTTAATGCTTAGCAAATTTTTGATAAGCTTAGTGTTTGATCACAGCTCACCTGATGTTAAGTGACGGTGTGGTCGAAGTTGCTAAAGAATACCAAACTTGGAATAGAACGAGCTCTCGAGTGAGGCTGGCGAAACACACCGTTAGGTGCTTGGCCACAAATTGTCACCTTGATAGCGGTATATCAATGGTATAATCATGTTTGTTTACTCGAACCTAAATAAATATACTGTTCAACATACATTTTAACACATCAACAATGTAATCAAATCTTGTAAATCGATTCTTACCTTCTTGTAATTTTTCAAGCAATTTGAAATTTCAAAGGTAGGTAGGTATAAGTAATTTCCTTGTCAGCATCTGCATCGAGCAGATGATGGAATTGAGACGTGAATAGTGAAACTACTCAATCACTCCACCATCATGTATAAATAAATAATTATTTACACAACTCGCTAAAATGAATTTGTATAAATATATAAATTATAGTTTATACGTGGTGTGTGTATTTGTAAAAATGGAGGTAAACAGAAATCTTATTAAGAGAAATTCGTCAATGATTGCCCATTGATGATTGATTCTACGTAATAGATATTTTTTAGCTTTTTTAACTTTGATGTTTTTTTTTATTTTTACTAAACATTTTACTCATGCATAAATCACTAGCAATCATTAAAATCCGTGATTAAATTTATGACTATTAATTAATTTTTATATGAAATAATTAATCTACTTTTTATTTATGACTTTTTAATTAAGAAAATAAAAATAAATGCCTGTTGATTCATTAAACACCTTGACTTATTATTACCCAACTATCATCACAAAGTTACTTGTAGCTAAAATTCATCATTGTCAGGTAAATTTCATGGGCTACGGTGAAAATGTATTACATTACGAGTAGATATCGATAATGTTTAGTGATAAGCCAATTTATTTAGTCATAAAAAGTTAATCATAGTTAAATAAGTTACGATTGATCAATCGATTTATTGAATTTAGTTTATAAATATTAGTCCCAGTTTTGTTAGTACTTTTGTTTAACTATTTCAGTTTCTTGAAAGTAAAATCACGTTGACTTTCTTGAAATAAAAAATTGTTAAATGACCCAACTTTTACACAAAAACTATGTATGAAATATTGAGAACTGTTAACCATAATTTCTTGGTGTCATATTTTTTTAATGTGCTGTTCGATTGTACAGTTACCATAACTAAAAACTGCATCAAAATCGGACTAGTAGTTTTCGAAAAAAATGGCAACACGGATTTGCACAAACAAACATCCTCTCACCCCAAACGCATTTACCGTCTCCGTTCCGTCGTGGGTAAAAATAAAGTAAGACTGCATTATGAAGTCAGTCTGCCTAAAATGGCGTTTAAGTCTTTTGTAACGGAAAACTTCGATCTTTATAATTATAAAATTATTAATTATCCCACAAAATACTAAATGTGCACAAATTCACTTATTAGGTTTGTTATATAAATCCTATTTACTCTTGTATTGTGTGGAATACAATTTCACGACATTCGATTCCGGTTCCGATTGCAGCCCTATTACATTATACTGGCATGAGAACCAAATCATCAGTCTGCAGCAGTAAAGTGAGTGAGAGATGGCGGAGTTAAACAAGGGAAATTTACTTCCCCGGGATTTTTTAATTTTCACACAAATAATACCTTACCTTGAGCAGAAGAAATGAGAGGCATCAAAACTGAATGGCATATAATTATTTTATAAACTTTAATCAATCGGATCGAACTCTACTTACTTTTGATCAGTGAGATACGAAAGCTATGGCAGTACGCAAATGATACGCTACTGAATGTGGACTGAGGTATAATGTAGCCAAAATTACAAGTAGGTCGAATAATAGCATATTGTGTAGGTGGCGCAATAAATGCAGTACATAATTATTCTAGAAATATTTCACCGACCAGAGCAAAAATCGTAAACAGGTGATTTTAATTATTTTTAACAGCTATTTCATATCTTTTAGTGCTTTTGTAATTATGTTTTTTATTGTTGCGGTCATTGTGCCTGAAATAAACCTATTGTTATTACAATGTGTTTGTTTTCTATTTTTGTACAGTAGGTATTTGTACATAGAAATCTATTTTGTTTTTGTATAGGTACTATGTAATTTTGTATGCAGCTTAATATAGTTGTAGTTAAGTACTCATTTTATCAGATAGATCTCTTGTGTGCGTATGAGGCTTTCCTTACTAAATAATTTTAAATACAAATAAAATTACATTTGGTCTAATAGTTTCTTTTTTCGTTTTTCATTTCTTTTTTAGTCTTTGTTATTATTTATTATTTTTCTTTCTTATTTAAGTTTTTAACAATACAAATATAAAACAATCAACATTATATAAAACCTAAACCTAGAGTGCCGTTGAAAGTGAGGCAGGGCTCAAGCTGTAGGTGGTGAGGGCTGCAGAGTACGGAATCCGCCTCACAATGGATGCTGTGTCAAGGATCACAGCCTTTTGCATCTGAGCCTTGACACAACAATCCAGTGAGAGTCTGTTAAGATGTTGGTCGAGATTCTGTGCTATACCGTTCACCGTGACGACTATCGGGACAATGATCGTCGAATCAACATCCGACATAGTGGTTATTTCGTGAGCCAGTTAGGTCTTATTATAAAGCTCGAGAATTTTTTTGTCAAAGCAACCAAGATTTTCTGCGTCCTTCCGAATATGTATACCAAATAAATATGTGAATAGAGTGTTCGTTCTATATTTCTGTAATAACTGTCAGCCAATATTGGAGGCTTTCGGGCAGCTTATTAATTCTGACACTTGGACTGGCCACTTAGCTTCTACTAACTTGCTTACTTTCATTCCGATGAACGACAACATCCAATAATAATATTTTTTTTTTAAATTACAAATTATTCAAATATAGGTATATTGACTAGGTAGGACAAAGGTATAGTTAGGAATAACTTGTCGAGATAACTATTTTTCCTTTTTAACTTATCTTTGTATTTATTGTTTCGAATTTTACCAAAGAATTTTCTGCCTATATAATGTATAGTAATATTATATAATATAATTAGAAAGGTTATTATCTATTTGTCTGTATATTTTAATTAGTTCACGATGTACGGCTCAAAACAAGTTTGCATTCATTTTTGTAATGCAGATAACGTAAATTATAACGTCGTCAGAGTGTAAACTCTGAATTCATTATTATACAAACGGCGGAAAGTGTACATTATTTTTTTTATTTCAGAATCCTCCGACTTCTACTAGAGACAAGGATTTCTTCCCCCATATCAACCCACCAGTTACTCACATAAAATGTGATTTAACTCATCACGAAAAGTATAGCATAAAGCAGGCGTATACCGGAAACACTTTCTTCTGGGGTAAGACGCCTAAAAAGGATGACGTTATCGAATTTTGGTTTGAGGTGCCTGGAAAGTTTGACAAGTAAGTCTTACAAATAACTTGTTTTGTGTTTTTTTTATAGCTGACAGGCTAGGTGTTTGACCACAGCTCTCCTGATGTTAAGTGACGGTGTGATCGATGATGGTAAATCACACCTAGCCTGGAATGGAACTGGCTCTCAAGTGAGGCTGCCGGAACACACCGTTAGATGCTTGGCGGTAGATTTTCAACTTGAGGGTGGTAGCTAGCCAGTCGAGTATTAGAAACATTACTGTGTTACGGCATGAAGGGTACCTACTGCAGCTAGCGAAATTACTGGGCTGATGAGACTAACCATCGAAAGTCTCAGAGTAATGAGCGCCAAAGCAGCGATACCCTGGACTTTATTTTGTTACTCAAAGTTCTGTATCGCTGCAAAGGTCATGGACAAGCGTTATCTCCTACCATCAGGAGAGCATATCGTTCGTCTCATTATTTTTTACATTAAAAAAAAATCTGCAATGTTTACACGCTATTGCTTGAGCTCATTATGTGTAATACTGTACCTATTAGTAACCTACTTAGACGACGTCCTGCATAGGAAAACTACCGCCTATGTTATCGCCACTTGTATTTGCCGCCTTTCCGAATGCAAAACAATCAAAGTCTATACCGGAAACTACGTGCCAGCTGTTGATAGCTATCACCGCAACGGGAACCGAGGCGCTTTCTCTTCTCTTCGTTCGTGATTGTCCGACTGCTTGCAGTCACTTGGCTCCTAGTCGTCTTCGAGAACACACTTGCCTGAGCTTGGCTGTCTGGTGTTATTAAGTGTGAATTATATATAGGTGTAATATTGTGTCCAAATGTGTGTCTGTCTATATAAACAGTGTCTTGCATCTAGCGATGAAGGTATATACAGTTGACCATGCCCGTGTCATCTTTTACCTAGTATACGCTAACATCGATCAATGACACATATATACGTGCAATACAAACATCGTCGAGTTTATGTTTCATTATGGTTATCATGCAAAGAATAGCTCTAAACTTAGAAGGTAAGGCCACATGAGTCAATGACTATTCGTCTCGATTCTAAAGACATCTGTACAGTTTGTGAATCCCTGTGATAAGGTACCAGCGCTCCTGAGGGAACTAAACAGAAACTAGAACTTACGTAAATTACCATTTTCCATACGTTTACGCCCGATATTTTTCAGGTACCTCGTCCGTAGTGGCAGCTTGAAGCGGGTCAACGATATAATAGTCAACGCAGTGTTCGAAATTTTACCAACTGCTAATCAGCAAAACAAAACTTTCGTGCAGATTGACGAATTCGACGAATTTGGGATGGTTGAAGGGCGTGTAAGTATTGAATTTATTATTTTATTTTTACAAAAATTATGTATGTTATTGAGTATACAATATACATGCTGATGATAGGGGGGTAAATTAGGCTTACGCGAACCTATTTTGAATTAAAAAAAAAATGGTTTTTTTCTGTCGTATAGATTTATATAGATTTTTGTAAAGATTTTTTTTTTTAATAGCTGACAGGCTAGGTGTTTGAACACAGCTCATCTGATGTTAAGTGACGGTGTGGTCGATGATGGTAAAGCACACCTAGCCTGGAATGGAACTGGCTCTAAAGTGAGGCTGCCGGAATACACCGTTAGATGCTTGGCGGCAGATTTTCAACTTAAGGGTGGTAGCTAGCCAGCCGAGTACTAGAAAGTACCCTACCACCATCCTATGGTTTCCTCGCGATGTTTTCCTTCACCGGCAGCTCAAGCTCATTATTGGGGTTTGAACCCACGCCCTTCGGCATGCGAACCAACCGCGCTAACCGTATGATAGCTCAGTAGCTATCATCGCTACAATATAGATATAGGTAAGAGTCAGTAATAAAACTGTTTCGTATGTTTTCCAGGTGGATAGTGATAAATATGGTAACTTGCTTGCTATGCGTATACGTTTCTTAGGCAACAGCAAATACTGGGTGGCGATAACCGAGGTAAGAAAAATATACCAAGTGTATTTATGTGTATATTCTATTGACAGAAGTAAGGTTACATATGCCGTGGGTCAACTAGTGCATACATTTTGTTATCTGATAAAAACAGACTTCAAACAACTACAGAAAAAAAAACAAATATCATCGTTATTAGGCCACTACGAAAAAAAATGGATTTTCAAGTGAGGGTGGATACGATTTTTCTGTAATGAATTGTCATTGTATATTTTTTAAATTAAAAGTTTCTCGTTTTATACATATAACGTACTTAACTATTGCTACGCTTTTTGAAATATGTATATTGTGTATAATTCTAGAAACTTTTTTTTTGGTTTATATATATATATAGCGTCAGGCATATGCTGTGGTAGTATAAAATTGAGCTATCGCAATTCCTAGCCACACATTTTACATTTTTATAATAAGGAGCATTTGACAGCCTAGTTGAGACGTCATCTGGTTTCCAATCTGGAGGTCCTGGAATCCTAAGGCATGCATGTCTTTTCTAACTTATGTCATTAAATGCGTATTGCACAGCGAAGTTGTCGTGATACCTACGTGTCCGACAGTTCTTAAAAAAGTTTTCTTAGATGTGTGAAGTCGACCCTTTATAACTTTACTCTTCTCACAATGAGAAGACATCAGCGCCAAGCAGTGGGATAGATTATAAAAATTATTTTATGAATACCTAATTATTATTTCTTCTTCTTTCTTTAATTTTGGCTTGGTATTTTATGCATTTGCCAGTGTCAAGTGTTTTGATGTTTTCAAGTTTCATAAGTAAAAAAAGTAATTAAAGTCTAGTCATAGTCAAGTCTAGTCCGTGTCAGTCAAATCTAGTCATGCTTTTGTAAAGTAGTAGCGACTTTACTATAACCTTCGATGAAGTTTTGGAAGCAACACGAAAAGTCATGTTTCGGCACATTATAACACTTTCCCACACAAGTGCTTGTAATTCGGTACTTTATGAATAAAACACCACAATTTCTGTACATAAACACTAGTTAGAAAACACTAGTTTTGGGAAAAATGTAATGGGGTGACACGAAACTTTCCGCGTTCCCCACCAAAATTCAATTATTATTAAAATTCAGAGACGACTAATATTTGACAATTTTTTTTAACTTGACAACTATTTTAATTACAGATCGAGTTTGCTTACCTGAATACGCCTGAATACAACAAAGAAACTCCAATTGTTGCTGCAGTTGGAACTTGAAATTTCCAAGTTCTTTGAACTATATGTAGTCGTTAAGTGTAGATAATATTATTGTATACGGTAAACTGTCTCTATACTGGATATTTGCAGTGCCCCGCAGTTTTATTGTTTTATTGTATTTTTTTGCCAGTTCCATTCCAGGCTAGGTGTGCTTAACCATCTTCGACCACACCTTCACTTAACATCAGGTGAGCTGTGGTCAAACAACTAGCATGTCAACCATAAAAAAAAAAAAAAAATTGTGTGATATCGACCAGGCTACTGCGACAACCTCTTATTGTGTTCAAAGTCGACTTATTCACTACTACTACTACTTACTTACTTACTACTACTACTTACTTACTTACTTACTTACTTACTACTACTTACTTACTTACTACTACTACTGTTACTTTATTGGAAAACTCGCAATATTTTAAGTTAAGAAAAGATGTTTGTCTCGTTTTCTCTACCTTTGATACAATGAGATAAAATCTAAAATTGTATTGAAATAGAAATGTTATTAAGATTGTTATTGATTATTGATTGCTGTTGTCTAGTGAGACAACAGCAATCAATAATCAATAAAAATTAACAGTAAAAAAACTTAAAAGTGCAATGGCATCTTTAAGTTCTTTTTTTATATCTATCATTCAATTGATTTATCTTTCTATCTGAGATAAAGAAAAAGAAAAGCAGCCGTAAGTCCATCGCTTTTTAAACATATTTTTTAAGAACAAATTTCATTCGTATTACTGGGTCAAGTAATTTCCGATTTCTATAATTCAACTTGTTAAACATACGAATAATATACTAGTAGGAGCATAAATAATATTCATAATAATAAATAATTTTGTTTGCATAATATTTATATTAATAAAATTGTATTTAGAAAAAAGTATAGTTAATTTGACCATTTGTATTACTGTATAAATTTTAATATTTTCCGATATTTATATCAAATAATTCAAGTTAAATTATTTTATATAGATATCGGAAAACATTTAGATTGATATAGTAATACAAATGATCAAATGCACTAGCTTATTAAATATAAGAGTATATAACAACAATAGAAGTATAGTACATCGGAAGTAAGTATACGAGTATATATATCAGTAGGAGCATACTATAGTTAATTTGACCATTTGTATTACTGTATAAATTTTAATATTTTCCGATATTTGTATCAAATAATCCAAGTTAAATAATTTTATATCATCATCATCATCATCATCATTTCAGCCGTAGGACATCCACTGCTGGACATAGGCCTCCCCCATTGACTTCCATAAAGACCGGTTGGAAGCGGCTCGCATCCAGCGCGTTCCTGCGGTCTTTACTAGGTCGTCTGTCCACCTTGTGGGTGGACGTCCTACGCTGCGCTTGCCGGTCCGTGGTCTCCACTCCAGAACTTTGCAGCCCCATCGGCCATCAGTTCTGCGTGCTATGTGCCCTGCCCACTGCCACTTCAACTTGCTAATCCGTTGGGCTATGTCGGTAACTTTGGTTCGTCTACGGATCTCCTCATTCCTGATTCGATCTCGTAGGGAAACTCCGAGCATAGCCCTCTCCATAGCGCGTTGTGCTACTTTGAGCTTACTAAGAAGGCACACAGTCAGAGACCACGTTTCAGCGCCATAAGTCATCACTGGTAACACACACTGGTCGAAGACTTTCGACTTGAGGCACTGAGGTAATTTTATATAGATATCGGAAAATATTTAGATTGATGTAGTAATACAAATGAACAGATGCACTAGTTTATTAAATTTAAGAGTATATATCAATAGTAACATAGTATAATATTGTTAATTTGATGTTGCAATTTATGTGTTTCGTATCTATAAGCTGCGTTTAATTATAAGTTTATATACTAATAATATTTTAAATTGTCACACAGTGTAATAAGTCAATATGTTTTTGCTTTAATTTAGTTTAAAACAAGCTTAATTAAGAAAATTTAAAAAACACGAATGGCCACCAACTAAGTATGTTTTCAAAAACAATTTCTTACACGCTCGGGATGATGTAAAGATTTTAATGATCTGTCATTCGTCCAAATTTGTTCAGGCATTTAAAAGTTATGGCGGAAAAAAGGAACTCACATACACATACGTTAACCCTGAATAACACAATACACTTCTTTTTTGGCCAGTCGTGTAAAAAACTGACGCTCTCGAAACAAAAGACGATCAGCGAACCGCACGAAACGAAACGTAACAGGCCACTTAAAAAAAGTATAAAAACTCTTTGGTGTACATACACCACAATACTCTTCTGTAAGCCTGTTATTATTAATAAAACAAAAAGCTGTAAACTTCTCTGATATCATAATTACCAACCTAGCATAGTCCACAGCTGGACATAGGTATATCCCAAGACAGGACTCAGCTCGATCTTCAGTTTTTCGCTTTCAGCCATTGCCTGCTGTATTTCGCATTTACACTAGTAAATGTTTTATTAATAATTCAAGTTAAAGTTTACGACGTAGTGTTACGTTTACACATTGTGGCTAGATAGAATAGTTTCCGACGTAGTGTTACGTTTACACATTGTGGCTAGATAGAATAGTTTCTATCTAGTCACAAAGCGTCCTACACTACGATTGCCGATTCGCAATCTCCACTCTAGAACACCAGACGTGCGTTTTTGTTTTTTCCGCAGCGGTTGTCTTTTCAGATATTTTAATATTTATTATCAAAAACTGGTTACTGGCAAGCAAAGCTTACTAGATCATTTTATTTGCTAATTATGTTCTAAGTAGTAGAAGGTCAGGAACCTAATAAGTGTCTAGTTACTCTTTTAGTTAGTAAGTTTGGTAATCAATATGTCATTTTAAAATATGATTAAGCTATAATACCAAAATCGATGTTAGCTTAGTCGTTAGAATTTAAGTATTTATTTAAATTATTATGAATGTGAATTTAGACTTTAGAATTTTAATGTTTGATATGTAATATATTTGCATGCACTCTATAAATTGTCGTATTCGTCTTACCATCGAGTTTTGGTCTCAACATTTGGTCTTCCACTTTTTTTTTAACGATACCTAGCCCGATTCTGTTAGACTGACCATCTGTCAAAAATCGTTTGTGAAATTGTAATCTTAAATCCATCTCTCATGCGGCTCTGTTGTTATGTCACTAAACGCGAATTTTGGTAACTTTGGTAAGGCGTTTGTAAAACTTCAACGGCTTTTTTAGATTCACCTCAAAATTATTTTGACTCCCGTATAAAGTTCATGATCCCACTAAGAGAATATTTATGTAATGTTCATTCCACGTAGCTGTTTTTAAGCTTGCATTGCTAATAGGTTTTGCTAATGCTAAGCTCACAAACGTCTTCCTATCAACCGGCGGTCTTTTCCGCTGTCAACTGTCTTTCCAGCAACAATTTATATAATCAATGTCACTTTCATTATTTTCATTCAGAATCCATTGAGATAAACAATTTGACCGTTTCGGTTTTAAAAAAACGAGTTAACGTATTAATTATATTTTTGGGTAGGTGCTATAATCTTAATATTTGTGATATTTCGAATAAGGTTCAGATAGATGCGAGACCAGAGGCCGAGCATCGTGTACGAACCACCAAATATTTTCAGTTAATAAAAAATAAAAATCATAATGTATGATAATGTTTTTGAAATTAAAAATTTCTACACAAATAATGCATTCATATACGAGGTTATAATTTAAAGAAATTATATTCTGCAATTTCTTTTTAAATTATGAAAGAATATAAAGTGAAACATGTAACTTTAATTAAAATTTACTTGGAAAAATATCGTCTCAAATCATATGCAAATCGATAAATTTTATAAATTTGTGTCCAACACAATGTCACAAATTTTTGGTTACTGTATTTATTCGCTTTAAATATTTTATATTAGGCATCATCATCATCATTGTGAACTTCTTGATATTTCTTTTTGAGCCACATTGTCGCTTACCGATAGGTGGTGGTCAAACGACTATTTATCCGCGATAGAAAAAAATATTAAAAGGTAGATAAATGTTTAAAGAAGGGAAAGCGTAGGTACATAAAATGTTCTAAAATATTAAAAAAATAATTAGTTAGTTATATCTAATTCGTTGTTAGTAAATTATTTTGGAGCATGTAAAATCTGGAACAAAGATTTTAGCATAAACCTACAATTCGTCAGCGAATATGTTTGGCTTTGGTCAAGAACCATATGTGAGGATGGGGAGAACACACACAGTCCACGAGTTATCGTTTTCAGGAAATTAGCATAGGACCCTGCAAAAGCTTGCACGCTTTTAAATTTAGAAAATAACTAATTAATTAGTTGAATAATTACTTCGTTATGTATCTGACATTTGATGTTACTAGTTCTAATCAACGCATACGTATATAGATATAAATGTTAAATTTGATATTAGTAAATTCAATTAAAGAATACGTGTCTATTTTAAATTTGGTGTTAGTAATTAGTTACCTTATTTGTAAACCTTGCTTAAAGTTAACATATGAAGCCAACGAAGCCTATCTTATTTCCATGCGCGACAGTTCAACTGTGAAAAGTTGATAGAGCATTGGTTAACTGTAAGCAACGCTTACAAGTAAGAACTTAAATTCTTCTTGCATACTTTTAATTATTTACTGCACTACACAACTCTTTTTGCATATTTTTTTCGAACGACTTGGTTTTTAAATATGGCGTCTGTTTTATTAAAATATTGTGTTTAATTTAACACATACCTCTATAGGTATTATTATTCTGAATAGGTTTACGTTTTGGAATTATACATGGCATTTCAAAATTGTGTTTTTTGAAATGCCATGTTGGTTCTTTGCACATTTTATTAAAAAAATAAATTAGAAATTGTAAATCTTCTATGCTACCATGAGTGTTCATTTCAATAGAGGTCTTAGTGCTAACTTCTTAGATATAGTTAGGTACATAAGCGTATCGCGAATAAAGTATTTCGACTATCCATCAAATAATTGTTGTTTCATTGTTTTTCTTCCATTTTATTTTTATGTATTCACCTGATCAATAGCATAATTACTCAGCAATTAGTGTAGATGCAAGTTTGACTCCGTACGTTAAAAAAAGATTTTATTTTTATCTAAAACAAATTATACTAACGTGACGCTCTGATGGTAACAGATGTCGTCTGTCCATGACTATTGCAGCGATACACAGAACTTTGAGTAGTAAAATAAAGTCAAAGGCAATGCTGCTTTGGCGCTCAATACTATGATATTGTCGACGGTTCCTCTCAACAGCCCTATAATTTCGCTAGCTACTTGTACCATTTAAAGATAAGATAATTTAAAAATTAGTTGATTTACAATCATAGTCTTGTTTTTTATATACGTATAAAAAATAATCTCTTCTAGCAATTTGGTAATCCTTCGTTCATTGGTTTTAAAATTTTTAACATATTATTTTATATAGTATGAGATAAATTCGCAGAATAAAGTTTACTTTCTGTATAAATTTCACGTACCTATGGATTTTTTTAAAATAAAAACTCAACCAGAATGCTTAAAAATCGTATATTTCCAACAAAAAAACAAAAATGAAAGATTAATTACTAATAAAAGATGTGAATATTTGCCCGCGACAGACTCACGGAGGAAGAGGGAGACGTAATCTCTCCTTCTTACACTGGCCAGACAGCTGACTACCGTAGCCATGGCCAAATCAACCAGTACGATAACACTACCACTACCAACCCTTCACCTTACCTTATACATTTCTTATAAATCATGCTCTCAATTTATCCTCGGTATTATCAAGGCTTTGAAAGGGGCCGCAGACGGCGTGACGCCATCGATGTGGGTCAAAGATGGCAGAGGTTCACCAGGGGCTGGCAGAAATGAAAATCTCTGCAGCAAGGTTGCTGTAAACACGAAGATGTTACACTTAGCAAGAACATCGCCCATGCATCTATGTTTCGCGAGCCCGAATGGAAAATAATGGTCGGGGATGACCACTCTTCCTTCCGAAAGGAATCTCTCAGGCATGAAAACGTCAGGGTCGGGGAAGATTTTGTCATCCATCAAGATGTTAGTAAAGTTGCTAACTACCATTGTATCCTGAAACAAAAAAAAGACAAATAGTTTAGAAGTTTGTAGCGCTGATAGCAGTGGTTAGCGCGGTCGGTTGGCACGCCGAAAGCAGTGTGTTCAAACCCCAACATTAAGCTCGAACTGATGTAGGATACATCGTGAGGATACCATAGCATGGTGGTAGGTACTTTTTAGTACTCGACTGGCTAGCTACCACCATCAAGTGAAAAGTGTCCCGCCAAGTATCTTTAACGGTGTGTTCCGGCCATACTTGCAAGCCAGTTCCATTCCAGGCCAGGTGTATCTACCATATTCGATCATACTGTCACTTAACATGCAGTGAACTGTGGCCAAACAGCTAGCCTACCAAAATAGTGTCAAAAAGTGATTATCACTGTAATTATATTAACATTACGGACCAAACAAACTGGTCACTTCACTATATATCATGAACCAAACTTAACCATCTTATCATTTTAATCAGGCGCGGTTTACATATTCTTAACTTCATTTATGTTTGTTCTGTTCATTAGTGCTTGCATCTTGGAAGAGAATGTTAAGAAAATACGATGGAGTTTTGGAAGCAACACGAAAAGTCATGTTTCACCACATCATATCAATTTTCCACACTCGCGCTTGTGATTCGGCACTTTATGAATAAAATACCACCATTTTTATGCATAAACACTCGACAAAACACTAGATTTGGAAAAAAATACGACGAGGCGACACGACTATTTCCGCGTTCCCGCCAAAACCCCCGTTCTGAGTTAAACACTATAAGCAATTTTCGTTATCTGACATATTTCTAATTTTAAAAACTTTTGTTTGGTAACTTTTTTCGTGAATTTTAAAAACTTTTGTTTGGTAACCTTAGGAATGTTAAATCCAGCTAGAGTGGTATCTCTCTGAGCGCGATGGGGCACGCCAAAAGTACGACCCATAAAGTGGCGTATACACTCATGGACTATGGCCTCTGTATACGGCATACTGAAAATAATAATAATAATAGTTTATTTGACACACCACGAAAACAACACATTACATAAAGGGAATATTAGCACCCGAATAAAAAAGCCTGAATCTAAACTAAACTAAATAAAAAATATATGTATATCATTTATTATAGATGCAAAAGCGTTTTTGACGCGGCAATAGAGCAACAGGTCGGTGCGATTTTTAGCAAGCTAAATAAATACAGCGTAGGACATTACACACAACGCCACCTGACCCCAGACTAAGCAAAGCTTGCACTAATTGATTGATTCAGGCGTTACTTTGCGGAAGCTCATGTTGAATATTCAAGGAATTATTTAGTTTATTTCCGCTTAACATTCGTTTCAGGTGCAACTGTGATGAGGACTTAAATTTACTTAAAAGGACTTAATTTATGTTTAAAACGGTATTTAATTTGGAACCTATTTTTACAACGTTTGAAATGCTTGAACTAAAATTTGTTTATACTATTTATGAGCGTGCGAGAATTAATTTGAAACAATGGTATAAATACTAGGTACACATGACAGAGAAAATTGAATCCGAAAATATTAGATATATATAAATAGTACTTACTTTGGCCGATCATCTAATGACGGGAATCGTTTTTTTCCGATTACTCTATCTATCTCTTCCTGCGCTTTCTTCTGTATTTCTTGTTCTCTTATAAGGTAACTGAAGCAGAAGCTCATGCTTTTACTCGTCGTTTCGGTTCCAGCCATGAACATATCCATACAAATTGCTATCAGCTGCCCTTCGGAGTAAGTATTCATCTCGCCATTCTCCCGCAATACCCTGATGTAAACATCCATGAAATCTTTGTCCTCTTTTTCTACCTCAAAATTATCCTTATGTCTTGCTAGCTCTTCTCTCAAAAATTTCCATATACGCTTATGGGTCTTAATGAATTCTCGATACCCTGACTTGCCTGGCGCTATAACAGCCAGGATCGGAAAATGACTAAATACTGCACCGACCATATCTACAGCAGCAAATAGCTCAAATAGTAAAGTTTGCAAAACAACCATCTGAGGTTCACTTGGCTTGTACCTTAAGCCAGCCAACATCGTCCAAATCGTATTGAGAATATAAACGTTGAAGAAATTGTGCATCACAATTTCAGCAGATTTACCGTTCTTGCTATTGATTACTTCCATTATATCGTTCACCATGTGACACGCCTCAGATTGGGCGATGTCTCCCATTCCCCTCCTACCGAATCCAAATTCTCTTAAATGTTTTATCAGGAATCTCCTCTGCTCTTTCCACAGCTCTCCATCTGTAAGAAGGATACCTCGACTTTCTCCCCAAGTTCTACAGCTGTAGAATATACCTTTAGGTCTGCCGTCAAAGTCTTCATTGAAAGACATCTCTTTGTTTGCTTCTAAAGAGTTTACCATTACGATTCTGTCGATACCGATGCGGAGTCCAAGAAGGGGGGTGTTATTATAAGTAGTGGAGAGTTCTTTCACTGCTTTGTACAGGTATCCAGTCTTTTCTCGTAATTTGTAGATCACGTTTGCGCAGCCCAGGATAGGCAGCCATCGCGGTCCAGGCGGGTACTTTTTTGGTTTTACCGTGTCTAGATATAAGTATGCGCAAACCACTAACAAGACTGCTAACACAGCCAGCCACATCTGTAAATTTTGATTGCGAGAATTAATGGTCAGTATGTGCACTCGTTATTTCTACAAGGTTACACGGTTACTAAGAAGCAAGGAGGTAAATGTTCTCATCATTGTTAACAATACAGATACAAACTATGAAGTCGCGGAATAAATCAGCTGTTCCATACATTTTTAAGGACATGTGATAAAATTAGTAATGGAAATAAACATCAAGTTTAAACAGTTTTTTTATATGTAAAAGTATGCGCTCTCCTGATGGTAAGAGATAACGCATGCCCATGACCGTTGCATCAATCAGAACTTTGAGTTGCAAAACAATGACCAGGGTCATCGCTTTTTTGGCGAGCTTTCGATGGTTAGTTTCAACAGCCCTGTAATTTTACTAGCTGCAGTACCCTTCAAACCGGAACAAACTTGGAAATCTTATCATATTAAAAACCATTTTTTTTTTTACTTTTTAAAAAGGCGTTGCCAGGTAAGTGTTTGGCATTGCTACATCGCCATTTAGTGTTCCCCCATTAATGACGTGACTAATTATATACATATTATCTGATAGTCTTATCGAACTAAGTTTAGTGTCGTGGGCTCCACAGCTAAGATTCCAGCTTATATTACCTATATTATATTCAAATGAAACCGTGGACAACAATTAGTGTGAAACATTATCGCGGGAAGATTACGGAACATTGCGTTCTGTGTGATATACCCAGGTATGTATTCGTTTAACACACATAATATTGGCACTAGCTGATTACGTGAACTTAAACACGCTAGGTGATTACGTTATTATGGATTAACTATGCGCTGCAGTATTAACACGTTTCATGTATGTACAATGTATAATTGTACATACATGTGGGTAACTATACAAACAATTTTAAAAGTTTGAAAATTATTTAACTGAAACTAGTTCAGTATTACTTTAAGCTATCGTATCGTATTACAAACTTTAACAATTTTTAAATAATATTGTAAATAAATGTTGAAGGGCATTTAACACAGCGCCATCTAGCCCCAAACTAAGCAAAGCTTGTACTATGGGAACCAGACAGTTGACAGAATACTTACATTTTTTTTTTGTAAATATCATACTTATAATAGATACAGTACACCCAGACACAGAACAAATATCAATGTTAGTCCTGAGTGGGAATCGAACCCACGCCCTTCAGCTCTCGAAGCAGACAGACTACCATTGAACCAACAGGGCGATCAATTTTTATTTACCAATTTTATTTCACGTATTTATCTTTTGTCTCTACATTTTAATTTTTTTTTACACTAATTAGGTATATTGTATAAACATAAATTAATATTATATTTATATAGCAAAAATATAAAAACTATATTTTTATAGTTTGTACAGCGTTTAGTAGATGCTGTATTATATAGATTATTCTAAATAGGTTAAATTAATTTTAATGATTTGTCAATAGTCACATAATTTTCTGTTAAAAACGCACTTGGTAGGTACCTAAGAGAAGCCTCATTCTTACTTTGCGGTAAATGAGTTAACATATTATACTTCAAATTGTAAAGTCAAATATCACCTTTAGATGCACTAAATTGAAATTAGAGCTGTGTCAAGGATCACGTGCCTTTTGGATCTGATCTTTGACCCAAACGCCTAGCGAGAGTCTCTCGAGACTCTTCCTTATAAACCCGTTCAACGAGACGACTATCGGGACAATGATCGTAGAATCAACTTCCCACATAGCGCTTATCTCATGGGTTAGTGAAGGTACTTGCTGAACTTGCCCGTCTTAGTCTTTACGAGATTATCTTCATGTGGGATGCTGATTTGTAACATCGTCAAATCGGCTCGTCAAGCCGGAGAGGTCGGCATACATTCTGGGGCCCGCGGTCTACAACCGGGTAACGCGTATTTTGAAGCGTTTTAAATAAGTTTTATGACACCCATGATTTGTGTAATGAGTTCAGCTGGTGACAACAGCTCACTTAAGAGTCATTTCCATTCCACGCTAGGTGTGTTTACGATCTTCACCCACACCGTCACTTAATATTAGGTAAGCTGTGATAAAAAAAGTAAGGTGGCAAGACGTCGTCTTGGTAGATGCCATACACCAAGTAGCACTTTACAAACATTGTTGAGCCCGGTTTAAAAATAACTGCAGTAAACAATATTACATGACAATAGGGAGTAACCATCGAATGTCTCAAAAGTAATGAGCGCCAGAGTAGCGATACGTTGGTTTGTTTTCAAAATTATGGATACCACTGCAAAGGGCATGGAAAGTCATTATCTCTTACCGTCAGGTGCGTCTCGTTTGTCTTATTACCTATCTCTTAAATTCAACAAATAAACACATTATTCACCTGTGTGTACACATTACATTATGTACTTATGCAATGCGAACAAGTAGATAAACTATAAAACAATTTTACATTATGATAAAATAGATGAACATAAAATAACATGGCCTGATGATTGTATTACCGAAGGAGATATTAAAGTAATAATATGGACCTATAAGTAATTTGCATAGAATGGACGATATAATTAATTTTAGTAAATGTTAATAAAGCAGCTCAGTTTGTTTAAAGTTTGATAAAAAATAAAACGTAAAGTTAATAAAATCTATATATGGTCTTCATAGTCCAGCTGCCGCCGCCTGATTTTTTTGTGATTAATAATATAGTATGTAGTACGCAGGTATAAAACATGTCCAGTCGGTGGGGCGTCGAAATTGTTTGAACAATAGTAAGATTTTTATTTGAATATTGAGATTTTTTTTTATAACAGATATGCTTGCGTTTGACCGCCATCCCGCATGATGGCGGTCTACGGTGGAGCACGCTCGCCTAGAAGAAACCGATTCACTTGCGACTTGAAGGGACCCAGACTATATTCATTGGGGAACACCCACTCGGGCAGCAGATTCCAATGTCTAGCGGTACGTATGAAGAAGATGGAATCAAACCGCTATAACCATCATAACCGATAATCCATCTATACCATTATAAAGAGGAAAGATTTGATTGTTTCTTTGTTTGGAATGAATAGGCTCTGAAACTACTGAACCGATTTCAAAAATCTTACACCGTTGGGAAACTACGCTATCCACGGGTGCCATAGGCTACTTTTATCCCTGTATTCCCATGGGAACGAGAACTACGCGGGTGAAACCGCGAGGCGCCCGCTAGTTGTGTAATAAACTCAGGAAAACAATTCCCCTACAAAATGGGTGGATGGTTTTTTCGATTTTTAATTATACCAGAGTATTTTTATTAGTGTTGGGTGAAGCCAAAAGGGGCAATTGTACTCTTAATTATAAACGACTTTTATCATCTATGGCCACATAAATCGCGAAAATATCAGCTTTTCTATACATTATACCCAAGGTCAATCATTTATTTCTATGGCAATTATTTTCACGATTCCAGAATTGTAGGTACTTATAGTCAAAGTTGATCTCAATGACAAGTATAATGATCCCCTTTCAAAGTCAAAGTCAAAGTCGAAAGTTTTATTTACATGACAGCAGGTGTACAACATCTTAAAAATAATAACATATTTATTAAACCATTGTCAACCATTAGGTACGGTATGCAAATTTATATTTTTTCTGCAGATAAAAATAAAATGTACATAATTATATCAATTTATGTACATAATATTATGCCAATTTACTTGGTAGGTCTCCGTAGCAGGAGGTCATCTTGGTAGGTACCACCGCAGTACCAGATACTCTGCCACCGAGCAGTAGTGTGTAAACATTACTGTGTTTCGGTTTGAAGAGCAATGCAGCTAGCCAATATACTGGCGATTTTTTTTTTTTTTAATGTAAAAAGTAATGAGACGAACGAGATGCTCTCCTGATGGTAAGAGATAACGCCTGCCCATGACCATCACAGCGATACACAGAACTTTAAGTAACTAAACAAAGTCCAGGGCATCACTGCTTTGGCGCTCATTACTTTGAGACTTTTGATAGAGTTAGTCTCAACAGCCCATTAATTTCGCTAGCTGCAGTACCCTTCAAACCGGAACACAGTAATGCTTACAAACTACTGCTTAGCGGCAGAATAACTGGTACTGCGGTGGTACCTACCTAGATTGAGACTAACCATCGAAAGTCTCAAAATAATGAGTGCCAAAGCAGCGATGCTGCCTGTGCCTATTCAAATTTCTGTGTATCGATGCAATGCTCATAGTCGTGCGTCATCTCTTGCCATCAGGAGAGCGTCTCGTACGTCTCATTACATATATACATATATGTAACTCTCATTACATATATGTAACTCTCATTACATATATATAACTCTCATTACATATATGTAACTCTCATTACATATATGTAACTCTCATTTCTCATATATGTAATGATCTGTACACTTTAATATATATTAAAGTGTACAAGTGTATATATATGTCTATATATATATTAATTATTGAAGTGCACAGATCATAATTATAGCTGATATAAATGTTATTGTAGACATTCGCTTTTAACAGGTAAAGTAAATCGAAATGATATCAAATTACATAAAAATCTTACAAAATTGTTGACGATTGATTGATTGATGATTTTATTATTTTTAGTCTTTGAGTTCAGGTTGGTTTATAAAATAAGTTGGCATGGGGACAAGGAAAGCTTAGTTAAGAGACCTTATGGTTGCTTATCTGGAGTTCCTGGGTTCGAATTCCACGGCGAGCACCTCTGTCTTTTTCGAGTTACGTGCGTACTGCCGCTGACTTCAAACGCTGAAGGAAAAGATCGTGAGGAAACGTACATGTCAGAGAGTTCTAAAAAAAATTCGATGATTTGTGAAGTTTGCTATCCTGCACTTAGCCAGCGTGGTGGTGGTGAACATATAGCCTTACTATAATCTTAGCATTATCAGGTTATATAGCCTTATAGAGCTAGGGCTTTTGTAAAGCATAGCCTTACCCTTTTCACAACGGGAAGAGGCCCGCGCCCAACAGTGGAAAATTTTATAAAAGCATGTCTAATCTGGATACAAGACTATAAATTTGTACATTTAGCCGAAATGGTTACATTTCACTCATCATAGTGAATAACTTTTCTTACAGGTACAATCTTAAACTCATGAAGTATAAATCTGGTATTACATTAAAATATTTGTTAATCTTTGATCAAATGTAGCCAATTATTTTTAAAATTTTATAAGTGTACCTACAGTAAAATCTGTTCGAATAAAATCACCTACACCCCGAGCTCATAATCTTTATTGTTAATAATTACCCCTCATTATTAATACAAACCAAGAAATAAAGTGTTATAGATTTAATGATATATATACCTAGTGATTTATCACATACAACGGATTTAGTAAATATTTCGCTTATGCAATAACTATGTATTAATGCGTTAATTTAGTAAATTGGTAAACGTTATAAGCCAACTTCGTAAAACATTGACAAAAAATTAAATGAAGTAACTGTGTTCCTCTATAACTAGTTATAGTAGTATTTTATTCTAGTATTTTTGTCTAACAAAGTCGTATTTTTTTAGTCTTTACTACAAGGGTTTTATTACAAAAAAAAAGTGTAACTGTATTATATAGTTCTAATTATTTTTTATTTTTTTGTTTTGTTATACAAGTTGACAATATGTAATTATTTTAACCGACACCGTTAAATATTTTTTTATTAATAACTACTAGGGTTTTAGGAACTATTCCCATTGATAGCAGCGTTTTAGATAAAGTAGTGAATTTGATTGCAGTATAAATTGTTTTAAGTACCTATTTAGTTTCTACACAATATTTCGTTTTGATAATTTTATATACCAACGTATAATTATTACCTTTTCAATCGAAATATAATAACTAGTAATATATTTACCTGTAAACATGATAATATTCATTCAAAAGTATATACATATAGATATTCATCACAAACATGTATAAAATAATTAAGATATATTTTATAATACCCCATTTTGTGCGCAATTATGATTTAGCAAATAAATCTAAATGATAAAAAACATTTCATGCAGTTATTATTAATAATTATCGATAATAAAGAATATTTATTAATACTGACTGTATTTATTAAATAGACCGTAACATATATATCATTTTTAACGCAAGCGAATTGAAATTTTCCAGAAGTTTATTAGAACGTGTTTTACCTTAGTACCGTTGCGTTGGACGAGATGACTTTCACTGCACAGCGCCCGGAAATGCAGCTGGTATTCTACGCTACTCCGCTAGGTGCACTTGTTAATATAGTTTGTACCGAGTAGGCATGCAAGACTGGTGCTAAGTTGAGCGTACGCTTGGGTTGTGAGCACAGAATGTCGAATTTAGTAAGGCTTGCAGTTAATAAAGTGAACAGACCCGGATTCAAGGCGCTGACAGTCTCAAGTGCTAAATTATTTTAAAATATCATTTTTTATTTTTTTTTTATTGTTGACAGGCTAAGTGTTTGACTACAGCTCACCTGATGTTAAGTGACAGTGTGGTCGAATATGGTAAAGCACACCTAGCATGGAATGGAACTGGCTCTCAAGTGAGGCTGCCGGAACACACCGTTAGATGCTCGAGTCGAGTACTAGAAAGCACCCTATGGTTTCCTCACGATGTTTTCCTTCACCGGCAGCTCAAGCTCATTGTTTTATTGTTGGGGTTTGAACCCATGCTCTTCGGCATGCGAACCTACCGCGCTAACCGCTGAGCTATCATCGCTACAAATGGTCCGGTGGTGACTGGTTCGGCATCTGGTCTTCTCTATCTTTCGCTACAAAGCTCAGCTTTATACATGGATGCTTTTGAGTTGTTGGTTTGGAGAAGAATGTATAGAACACCATAGACAGCACCTCGGACTAATGTATCTATACTTCAACAGCTCAAGTTCATGAAGACTGTCTCAAACGTCAAACGTCAAACGTCAAACGTCAAATTGATAGTTACTGGGAAAATCGATGTCAAGAGATCTCGAGGCCGAAGTCTGATATGTTGGTCCGACCAGATTCGCACCACACTCGACACATCGGCTTATGGCGCGCTACATGTCGTCAGTGATAGAGTAAGATGGTATATACTTCCTCAGAGATGAGGAATCGTATTTAAATAATAAATTAAAACAGACCAGTGTCTAATACAAAAAAAAATGTCGTAGAACTTTCTGGGTGGCCTGGTATATTTAATGCGCCAGAATTCGAGTTAAATTCGCGAGGAATGTTAGGTACTCTTTTTTTTTAAACAAAGCTTGTACTATGGGAACCAGACAGCTAACGAATACCCACTTATCAGCACACATATCAGCATAGAAAGTAAATGGGTATTACTTATAGTTAAACTCATTTTAGGTATTTATTAAACTTATTTAAAACAAGTTATTATTAAAAACGTATTACAAAACTTAAGTTTCATAGACATGATAATTTCTTCACGATGTTTTTAGGGTTCCGTACCCAAAGGGTAAAAACGGGACCCTATTACTGAGACTTCGCTGTCTGTCCGTCCGTCCGTCTGTCACCAGGCTGTATCTCAAGAGCGGCGATAGATAGACAGTTTTTCATTGAGATTTTCACAGATGATGTATTTCTGTTGCCGCTATAACAACAAATACTAAAAAACAAAATAAAATAAAAATTTAAGGGGGCTCCCATACAACAAACGTGATTTTATTGCCGTTTTTATAGATAATGGTACGGAACCCGTCGTGCGCGAGTCCTACTCGCACTTGGCCGGGGTTTTTTCTTTACCGGCAGCTATCATCTACCATCGCTACGAAACGTGTTAAAGTTTATATTCAAACGTCTTTAATTTTTGTACCTTGAAGAAAGACGTATGGGACTATTACATTATATTGTTATATACGTATTTTTTACTTTTATTTACTGCAAAGGTTATGTACCTTAGCAGTAAGTACTTATACTACCACTTACCAGTATATATCTTCTAAAACAGCTATGGAGGTCACTCTCCATAGCAGAAGTATGCTTGAGGTGGTACGATTTCCATACAAATATTTTTTCCCCATTTATGGACAAATGGACCATAATTTTACAGTGAAATCACAGCTACTGGCATATATTTTGGTCTTAATTTGCGGTAAACCACAATTGCTTGAATGAAACGGTAGATTATAAGCATAATCTACTGTTTTATTCAAAAATCATAAATTCATTTGTATGGAAATCGTACCACCTTAATGTCAGCGATAGTAAACATTGACAAATGTCGAAAACAGCGCTCTTCTTTTATTGTGATTAGACGAAGCGACTGTGAGAATCAAAGTAATCAACTTTGAAGTCTCTATAAAAGTCACAAGGTCTTGAAAGTGTTATTGAATAATTATTTTTAATTACTGAAGATATATTCACTAACAAGGTACTAAAAAAGATTTATCCACGTACAGGAAGAAATCTGTATTTCCTGTAACTCCATCTGAATTCACTACAGACTCTTTTTTCAGACAGACAGATTATCTCAATAATAATCTTTTGTCGAATAGAATAAAAAAATATGGGGCTCTCGAAACAACAAAAAATAGCAAACAACCTTGAGAAAAAACGACTAGCAGCTGAAGCTAAGAAACAACGTAAACGTGACGAACTACAACGCGAAACTGAAGCGCATTCGCTATGGAAGTACGATGTCAAGAAGAAGTGGCAAGATGTGATGCTTAAGTTTAAGATACCCGTACGTCGGCAGCATGTCGAAGTTTTATGGCATTCATTTGAAAGAACATTTGATAAGAAAGACGGTCTAATTAATCACCTCATTTATTTAAGAGATATTGCAAATTTTCAGTATTCTCGTACACTTGGGAACTTTTGCATAATAAGCGAAAACATTATTAATACTTTTTTAACTGATTTAGAAATAATGTGTAAGAAGAATGATGTTGACACTGCAAATGTGCTCAAACTTGGCGGAGATGAACTCGCTCATTACTTGGCAAATCATAACAATGCAGAACAACATTTGCAATTGTTGCTTTATACCAGTTACCATGCTGCTGATCGTCTTGCATGGAACACTCGTGGTGATAATATGGTAAAAAGAGATGAATACATGAGCTCGTATGATGAAATCCGCGATACACTTACAGCTATCCTGGAAGGTAACTACAGTTATATGTGGGAAGTATACAAGGTGACACTTAGAAGTTACATTACTAAAACTAGAGAGAATCAGAAGCAATTGCGAATGTTTCGTAAAAAAGACCAGATCATGGCTGATATCATTGCAACTCAAGCTAAAGAATTAATTACCAGCGAAAGGATAGTCAAACACTTGCAAAATGAAATGCTATTGTACGATACTGGCGAAAAGCAAGCTGGCTTCCGAGACCGTCGTAATAGACACAGGGAAGCTTGTAACCGTTTGAAAACAATTATGGAACGAGGCGTTGAAATTGACATGAAGCAGATATGTATATTAATCAAAGATTCAGACGACGCCATCGAATGGATTGCAAGTGCTAAAAAAAAGTCTGAGAAGATACTGCGTATGGCGGCACAGTGCAGAAAATACGAAACACAACGTGAAAAAACTATGCCATACGGTTCGAAAATTCCCCTAGAACCGATAAAACAACACGTACGTATGCGCCCTGATGAAGATCCTATGGTGTATAACACATTAGTGTCAACATGTGGAATGAACAAACTTTGGAACCGCATATCAAACGTTGAGTTGTCGAAGAGAGCTTTGATTCGTGAGAAATTGCTGCTAGAACGTGAAAATGCTATTCTGAAACGTCAATTAGCAGAGCAAAAGAAAGAAAATGTATGCCTTACGGCGTTTAAGTGTGCCTGCGCCGACCGAAAGGATTTGAAGAAATCTTCAATTAGGCCAAACGCTGTAGAAGGCGCTTTGGAAATTAGGAAATTTATTCGATAAAAACTTCTAGTAATGCTCTAAAACCGAAAATGGTTCGTTTGTCTTGCACGCTGTAAAAGAAGGAAGAATTTACTTGATTTTCACCATAGAAATAGATAAAGAGTTTCTCGTTTCTCTTATCATACCTATAATGATATGAAAAATCTGCAAATAAGCATGAGCTGTTTTATATTTTGTAAAAATTACGTTTAATACTGGTTTCTATGCTTGAGGCGTACAAGGCAGGAAGAGGGTCATTGTATCCATAATTATGTTTACGATGGGCAAAACTAGTAAAATCGTGAAAAAAGACAGCTTTTCCATAGGTATAGTTCGTAGATCCTTGACTAAGGACTGGAACTGGTATTTCACGATTTCAGATCTGTGTTCACAATTAATACAATATTATTATTTGTAATGATAAACACAATTAACTTCTTACGGCTTAGTACGCCCAAGTTTATTACCCTGTACTAATATTCGTATAAGACAAAAGGAAACGCTAATTTAATTGAAATTATTATTTATTATTAAGAAGATTCCCAACATTTAAGTTAATTTATGTGATGTAATTTTTATGTCTTCCACAATACATATATTTATATTTACTTAACCTAACTAGGTAGGTATAAGTACATTATCCTTATATTACTTAGGTACTTACCGGGGAAGCAGCGGCGAGACGAGCATTTTCAGTATTAAATAATTTTCAACTTTATCTATATAATAACTAAAAGACCGCTTGAAAAGCCCGAAAAGGTCGCGCTTTTTTCTAAAACACCTTTTCAAGGGTGGTGTCGGGAGGTCCGACCGCGGCCGGTCTCTGCCGTTCCGCTGTGAATCAGCCCGTAGAAGAGTAGTTATGTTTTGTTTGATAAGAGGAATAAGTACTTTTTTACTTAATGTTTCTCGTTGCTTAGTGGGAAAAGATTAATCAACTTGTTACTTAATATTACTTTCAATTTACTTTTACTATAATAACGTTCTAAGAAATACATAATTATTTTTAGGGTTCCGTAAATAACTTAGGAACCTTTATAGCAAAACTTTTTTTTATTTTAAGATTTTGTTTACGAACGATCGCTGTTGATGTTAGACAGTGAAGTAGCTTGCCCTAGACGGGCCCTGTACCAAAAATTGTCGGGGGCCCTTCTACTAGACTTTCATTTAGTTCAACGGGTGTCATGTCTTTTTTTTCACAAACTTGATAACGAACATAATGTAATCGTACTAAGTCTAACCCTGGACCTCCATTGTAGCCGAGGCCTAAGAGGCCTACGAGTTTTTGCTTACAGGCTGTAGCACTAGGGCCCCATATTATCGATACGGCTGATATGGCGGTTGCTACGCCCCTGATGTTAGACCCATTTGACAAAAAACGGATATTACAGCAGTCAAGCAGCAATAAATAAAATAAATAAACAAATATCGTAGGACATTACACAGCGCCATCTGACCCCATACTAAACAAAGCTTGTACTATGAAAGTCAGATAACTGATAGAATACTTAAATACTTTTTTTTTGTAAATACATACAGGACAATATACATGGATAGGTGTTATCTCAGGAGAGCGTCTAGTTCGTCTTATTACTTTTAAGTTTTTTAAAAAATATCAGATATCCCGACGCCAAGTAATTGTGTTCCGGTGTAAATGGTAACGCAGAAAGCGAAATTACAAGACTATTGAGACGAATAAGGATGTTATGTTTGCCTCGGTTTCGTCTTAGGCGCAAAGTTTAAGAAGACATTATTTGGGACCATAGATCATAGATCGCAATGTCTGCAAATCGCCTGCTTCTAATATACTAATGATAAACTATGTAGTAGGTTTACATAAACTTTTTGGTAGGCGTTTCTGCTCTAAGTCGGCCCTGTTTTTTAATAAACTAGCCCACAGCTGGGCAAGGGTCTGTTCTCATTGTGAGAACGATATGGCCATAGTCCACCACGTTGGCCAAGTGTGGATTGTCCGACTTAGAGAACTTTTTAGGGTTCCGTACCCAAAGGGTAAAAACGGGGCCCTATTACTGAGACTTCGCTGTCCGTCCGCCCGTCCGTCTGTCACCAGGCTGTATCTCAAGCACGATGATAGCTAGACAGCTGAAATTTTCACAGATGATGTATTTCTATTGCCGCTATAACAACAAATACTAAAAAAACAGGATACTTTTCATCGTTATTATCATCATCCAACACCACCTGGGTAAAACCGCGGGTCGCAACTAGTAGTACCGACATAAAACAAAGCAACTATTCGCGTCTGTCTATTTCTTCTAAATCACACAACGGATTTTCAATACGGTTGACTGGCATTTAGGTATTTATTTGTAATACATCCTAATTAAACTTTTGTAGAAGGCTGAAATTTAGTGTATTGTAAGCAAGTCGTCATAATAAATTGGATCCGTGGGAAGCAGTGTGTGACCCGCTAGGTTTATTAAAACAATTGAAAATAATAATAAGCGCCTATATAGGTACATTCTGTTAAGATAATCAAAAGTTTTGAAACAACTAGCGCCCTCTGTGAGAATTGTCTAGCTACCCTAAGGCGCCGACAAAGCATAGAGCTGCTGTTGAAAGAACATCTATTTACCAACTGAAGCTTGAATTAGTTCATGAAAACTCGCCCATCAGACTGAGCGCTGCAGTCGCAATTTTATTATGACGTATTTATATTTATACTAAAAGTGGTACCTTTTTTTTAATTACTTATTGGCATACGTTTGACCGCCATCTCGCCGAAGATACAGTCAACGATGGAGCACGCTTGCCTAGGAGAAACCGATTCGACTTTACAAACACGGCTAACAAACCCAATGCTAGGCTATGTTGAATTTCGTCTACTTCGATGACATATTTAATCCAGTAATTTTTGGTTTTTCTGTGAGCAATCTGAAAGTATATTCTTTCAAATTAAATAATTGAACTACCAAAGCTTATAAGATGTTCGGGCGCCAAGCATTGTACCTACTATTGTACCTGACAGCCCTGTTGGTTCATTGGTAGTGTGTCTGCTTCGAGAGCTGAAGGGCGTGGGTTCGATTCCCACTCAGGACTAACATTTGTGTGACTAACATCGATGTTTGTTCTGTGTCTGGGTGTACTGTATGTATTCTAAGTATGTATTTACAACAAAAAAAAAAAGTATTTAAGTATTCTATCAGTTCTCTGTCTTCCATAGCACAAGCTCTGCTTAGTTTGGGGTCAGATGGCGCTGTGTGTAATGTCCTATGATATGATGATGATTTATTTTATTGCGAAATTACGGGGCTATTGAGACTAACCATCTTATGTCCCAAACTAATGAGCCCTAAAGCTAGAGCGATGCTGATTATTATGTATCGGTAGTACTTACAAATTTTACAAATATATATATTTTTTATAATATTCCCATAGTATTATTAATGTGAAAGCTTGGATGGTTGGATGGATGTTTGTTACTCTTTCACGCAAAAACTACTGAACGGAATTGGATGAAATTTGGTATGGAGGTAGCTGCAACTTTTTATCCGAAAACATCTAGCGGGTAACACCGTGGGGCGCAGCTAGTGATACATACAGATAACTCAGTACAGTGGGAATCAAACCCACGCCCTTCAGCTTTCGGAATAGAACTTGAGCTAATAGCTTATAGCCAATTAAGCGTAATAGGGCAGTAAACACTCCAATATAATTAGGTATTTATTTATAAACGAGTATTATACCTTTCCAAAAGTTTAAGTTGAATGTATTGTACGTAATATTAATATAATAATAATAATAATCCTTCTATTAATTAATATCTAAATTCCAGTAAAAATCGTATCAAGGATTTTCTTAGAAAAAGCGAAAAAACGGACAGACGTGGTCAATTTTCAAAAGTCAAAATTCAATAATCACCGGCATCAACCTAATGCCATTCTGACTTTGGATCTTGGTATAATAGTAATCAGAACGATACGCCTTCCGGATGGTAAAAGATAACGTATGTCTATGATCATTGCATCAATACACAAAAATGTAAGTTGCAAAACAAAGTCCGGGGTATTGCTGCTTTGGCGCTCATTACTTTGAGACTAGACCGAAGTGCGGCCGTGACAACAATAGTACTTTACGTATATGGTTTAAGATATTTATTTTCTCAAAAAGAATATAATATTCACTTATATATGAGAAAAATACATGTTTTTTCTTAATTAGGGTAGGTACTTACGAATTGCAAACAAACAAGCGAGACGAAACAAACAGTAGGCGGGTAGGCAGAAAATTTGTTGACACCGTAGTGGACTAATTAGTTAGATAGACTGTTAGCAATAATAACAAAACGGGAGATTCTATGACGTATCGCGTTGGCTTAGTGTGTGAAACCAATGTTGTTATAACTATCTCCTTTATATATTCCCGATGTATTTTTAAGTCTTGGTTTGTGTATTTTTTTTTATATTGTAATTATTATTTTTGTTTTAATACCTAAAGTAAATAAGTTTTAGTATTGTTTAAAGTTTTATTTTTTTTATAAGTACATAGTTCAAAATAAACATATTATTATGTATACATATATATATTTTTGTATTTATATGAATTTCTTAAGTATGAAATGTTTAGTATTTTTTTTTTAATAATGCAAGTGATTGAATGTCTTTTATATCAGCAGGTAGTTTATTATATTTGAGTTCCTTCAAAAGTAACATTTTTTAGACCATAGCTTTTTGTTCTTGGGATGTATGGTAAGCAAAGGTTGTTGCGGTACCTAGAAGGTCTTGTTTGAACTTGTGATTTTGTGGTGAAAGTTATATGTATAGTTATACGTATATGTATGTCTTTTTTTGAATATTTTTCTAACGAGTATACAAGTGTTATAGCGTTATAGTTGATTTATCGTCATTAGTTTTGTTTTACTATATACTGTTTTTGTTGAAGTTAGGTAGTTAAAATGGAAAAGTTATTTTATTATTTTATTTTGAGTTCTCTGCAACTTTTTAAGATTAGTTTTGGATGCTGACCCCCATACTTCTATTAGGTAAGTCAGATGGGATTTAACGAAAGAGTTCTGTTGTATATGAGGTATCGGATTGAATTAGGGTACCGACGAACATTATTCCGGAGAGGTTTTTTTTTGGCGGGTACGCGGGAAGAGTCGTGTCGCTTCGTTGTATTTTTTTCCAAAACTAGTGTTTTGTCGAGTGTTTATGCATAAAAATTGTGGTGTTTTATTCATAAAGTGCCGAATTACAAGCGCGAGTGTGGGAAAATGATATAATGTGGTGAAACATGAGTTTTCGTGTTGCTTCCAAAACTTCATCGAAGCTTTATAGTAAAGTTGCCACTACTTTACTAAAGCATGACTGGCACGAACTGACACGAACTGGACCTGACTAAGACGACTTTGACGATAACCATAGTTAAGATACAGCAGAAATAACACTGAAGACGAGGCAGTATGGCTTTATAGCTTTAGCCTGCCCGAAAGGGCAAATTAACGAAAAAAATTATTCCGGGGAATGCCAAGTAAGGCTGATAACTTCGATCGTGCTCGGTTTATGTACGGTTTCCAAGTGAGTCTGCTATCAAGAATGAGGCCTAGGTATTTTTCAGATTCTACTTTATTTAACTGTTCATTATTTATGGTGGTTATTTATTAGTGGTGTCGAGTTTTGAATATTTTTAAATTTGCCCATAAAAACCATGTAATTAGATATTAATAGTCAATAAATTATGTTGAAACCAATTGTTTGAAATGTTAAGATCTGATTGAGCCTGTTCAATATTAACTAAATAATACCTACAGTCCTATACATTCGGGAGTTCACCGAGTTTTCACGATAGTGTCGTATATTATATCTACTTATACCTGTCTGCAAATGGCGAAATAAAGCAGTAGAATGATTAGAAAATTTTAAGTTTTGGTGTAGGTATTTACTTACTAGTGAAAAGTGATGCCTGAGCCTTGCACTTTCGAGAAGCTAGTACCTTATCACCCTATTTACCACCGTAGGTGATAGGTACCACCGTAGTACCAGTTATTCTGCCGCTAAGCAGTAGTGTGTAAGCATTACTGTGTTCCGGTTTGGAGGGTACTGCAGCTAGCGAAATTACTGGGCTGTTGAGACTAACTCTATCAAAAGTCTCAAAGTAATGAGCGCCAAAGCAGTGATGCCCTGGACTTTGTTTTGTTACTTAAAGTTCTGTGTATCGCTGCGATGGTCATGGGCAGGCGTTATCTCTTACCATCAGGTATTTTAGTTACCTATTTTATGTATTAGGATATATTATTATTAGAATGTAGATATAAGTATTTATGTTATAGTTATGTTATCCTTTGTGCATATCCTCGTTATTGACTTTATCGTTATTGATCCTGTCCGTCCTACGGTTGCCTGGAAGAGATCGCTTTTAGCGATAAGGTCGCCAGTTGTTACACCAATTAATTAATTTTATTTCTTCTGTATTGTTTTTTTTTTAGTGTGTGCAATAAATAGTTAATCAATCAATCAATCAATCAGGAGAGCGTCCCGTTCGTCTCATTACTTTTTAAGTAAAAAAAATTACTTACACTATGATTTCAGTACAGTAATGCAAGGAAGAAACAAAACAAAATACTATACACTAATAGCGCAAAGTACCTACTCCTGACGACACTGGCGCCAAACACAAGCGAGACACGAGTGGAGTGTAGTAATCTGGCGTCACACTGTCGACACGCGCCATCCATATTTAAGTGAATTTAAATATCTAGAAAATCATAAGTTATTTGTTTGGTTGTTTTGATGAAACAAAAACTTGTGTATTTGTATACATACAAGCTTTACTGGGACATTAGTTGCAAGCGATGATTCGAAACTAATAAGTAGGTACATAACACTCTCCATGTCTCCATAGACTTTTTACAGGTGTGTGTAAAAAGATAATCTAGAGACGTTTCCTTTAAAAGTGTTGCCTAAAGCACGGGTTATACACAGTCCCTTTAAAATGAGACAGACAGACAAAAGCAATTGCAAAAGCGTTGGTTATTTGTTATATAATTCGTCATAATGACACTTTTTTAAACTAATAAATCATCTTTTTCTTTTTAGGGGTGAAATGATAATCCTTTTAAAATAGGACAGATAGACAGCGTGGGCTTACACAGTACACACACGGCTGAACATTGAACAAGGCTTCCTCTTTTGGATGCAAAACTTTAATGTCTGTTTAATTAATCCGTTTTTATTGTTGTTTATTGTTGTTTTTACAAGAAAATATTCTGCTTTAATTAGAATTTATATTATTTATTATTAATAACAGATGTTTTACAACTTCAATTTACTCAAAAATTGGACAAATGTTACAACTTCAAATTCGACTTACTATGTACCTACGCTACTTACAGGATAAGGGAAAAGGGAAAGGAATGCCTACATAGTGTAAACCGTTATATACATAATTATATATTATACCTACATATTATGTTGCGTGCGGAACGGACGGACTTGCAGGGAAGGGAACTGGGAGTACGTACTCAGGGCGGCGCGCGGCGGCGCCGGCGCGGCGCGCGTCTCGCCTTTGGGTTGCCAGATTGGGGGTTTTTTCACACTTTTGGATAAAAGTTTATGTTGTGTTTATGTTCGTTATATTTGTTACAGTTAATATCGTTGTTAATCTTTGGAAAAATTTTGTTGAATGATTTTAAGGTGTAACCAAGTGAGGTTTTCTAGTGCTAATTACCAGTATATTCTCATTGAAAGAAAGAAAAAAAATAAAGAAAACATTTATTTCGACACAGCTGACAGGGTTATATCTTTCTTTATAAGGCATAATTTATAGTAACAATAAAAATATTTTGTATTTGTATTTGACACACACAACACTACAACAACAAAACACTACATATAAAAGATTAAAAAACAATACAAGACTACAAAAATAACAATAATACTCCACACACAACCAGACTCGTCCTTGATAGAATCCTAGCAGCTAACATGTGCCCCGGTGTAAAATATCGCCAAACCTTACGTAAGCCGCCCAGTTTTTACTCAGCTAAGTCAGCTCTTGACTCCAGGTAGGTCTCAAAGTTAAGTGTTGGGGTAAGGGAGTTGGCGTACAAGGAGTTCAAGGGGGTCTGCCAAAGGTACAGAAACATCTCGAAATGTTGAAGTTTGTGTGAACAAACACTTTTCGGCAGAGAAAATATATGCCTGGGTTTTTGCCAGCATTCAATTTGGCCAGATTATATTATTATCGTCATGGAAGGAAAAGCCTGATTCATACGTTCAACCATGTATTCTCTCAACGCCTGGGTTTCAGCCTAGCTGGCTTTGGGATTTTTGGGCCTATATGGCCTTGGAGACCTTGCCTTAATACGAGTTCGTAAGAGTAGTCGCAAACCTGAATAAACCAATTTTGAATGTTTTTGCGGACGGAATAAACTTACTAGAAATATAGCTCTTTTTCATTAGAAAAGGACAGCAATATTTTGAATCAGTTTAGATTTATCAACAAAAACCTTAAAAATTTTGGGGAAAGTATAGTCAAAATATCCAACGTAATTAAACGTAATAAATCTCGTATAAGTAACACAAAAATGGCGTCAAAATTGGCCTTGGTGTAATATTTAAATGGTTTACCGTTAAAACAAGAATATTGTAAATATGAGGTGCAGTAAAAATCATAAAGCATCTCTGAAAAAGCTTTATTAAATAATACAAATAATAATAGAGTTTTTAAGGTATATATCTAGTTTATTTTCGCTTAACAGCCAACTTGTGGTTATTTTAATTGGTTTTTAGTTAAACATTTAAGTTTGAGTATGTCAAATTTTAGATATTAAGTAATGTTTCGAATAAGTTTTTAAATTGTAGTCCAGTTAGTTAAATTTTAATTTCAATCATGTTAATCGGAAATAAACTAAATATATATCTTAAATACTCAAAATGATCTTGCGCAAAGTAACGCCTGAATTAATAAATTAAAATAATAATACTCAATAAATATATTTTATAATTTTCGCTTTAAAGAATACGAATTTTACTTTACCAGTTGTACGAATGTTCATCTAAAGGATAATGGTAACACTATCGCGCGTTCGCTCGTGAGTCAGTCGAGCGCGTACCGCAGCTTGGTTGTGATGTGTTTATGTGCCGAGTTCTGATCATCGTCGCACGTAAGCACGATGAACGTGTTGCCGAGCGGCAATCTCTTCCGAGAGCTTAAAGATATAACAGATACGGGGTATTTCGAGCTGAAGCTGACCCTCGAGGACTATTGGCAACAGGTGAGTGCTGCGCGACCAACTATCTTAAGAACCCGCGAATTAGCTGGCGCAATTATTGTTGAACATTTTTTGGGATACCCCAAACGTTTGGGGTTCGCTCGGGACGGAGGCACGGAGGACGCCGCGCTTGCGTGCCTAAGAAAACCGGTCGATTTTGGAAACGGCATTTTAGAGATTTGAAGATTTTCATAGCGTGTAAGGCTGATGCGTTTTATATATCATCACGTTTAGATTACGTTGCGTAGCTTACGCCACTACTAAAAATATCCTCCGCTGCAGAGGCTCCATTTCGTTCAGCTAGTTTGTTGAAGTTTGTATTTGTTGTGTTCCTACTTTGCAGACTGCTTATGAAGAGGAAGTTACACAAGTATGATCAGTTGGTAGCGTGTGCAAATGAAATGTAATTTCCTGATACTAAACTAAATAGAGCCGACCATAAACTTTTCATAACTTTTTCAGTCGCTGACCTCATTTGGTCTAAAGCGAATTTTCCGCTTGAATTCGTGTAGTGTACTAGCCTAATTGGGATCTGGGTTGACCCGTAGGTACCAAGATATAATGAAATAAGGTAATTTGGTGTCAGAAAAATGGCTACTTTGCCAACACCGTCGTGGATAAAAAAGAAGGGCATACCTACCTACTTTAGGCATAACTACGACTGTATTAATACGATCGGTAACTACTGGGTCTATACCTATTATTAAATTAATTTTGTGAATCGGGATTAACTAGGTAAGTTTGGGGTAGCCATGACACCATTCTGGTAACTTGATCAGCATTTTACCATTTCATTTGTTTGTTTTGCAGATAATATTTGGCAAATATTTAAAATTAAAAAAATAATAATTTTAGGCGCTATAATCGCTTTAGATCGTTGTAGAAAATTTTAATCATTTACAAAATGTTATTTTCTCAAACAACTGGCATCCCAACTGTGCTGGCTAGGGATTCAAGATTTTCTTATCGTAGGTACCTATTGTTTACTGTTTATCAAATTGAATGTCAGTTAAATTCAAAAATAGGTTTGTTGAATAATTTTATTTATTAATTTTAATCTCCTCATTTTTAAGATTCAAGATTCAATATTTTATTGTCAAATGTAGGTAGTAAAGATCTTATGTAATAATTAATACAGTTCCATACAAATGACCTCTTTCAGAGGAGTACAATAATGTAAGTTATATTTTATTACATGTTTTTATCATTAATGTATTCTAGAACTGTGTAGTAACATTTATACAATAACCAAGAATTTAATTTACGTTTAAATTTGCTGTTAGCTAGCATTTTTATTTCGGCCGGCAGTTTAAGTAACTTGTTAGCTGTTTTAAAGATCGAGTACCTATCTACGCGTGATATTTAATCGATTTTGAGTTCTTTCGATCTCAAAACAAACTATGGGACTGTAATAAATAGGTACCTACACAAAACTTGGATTAATTAAGGAAGTAGGTACCTAATTTTTACTAAACAGATAGGTAATGGCCCTAATTATTAAAGGTGCTTAAGGCGCTTCCACACCAATAGCCAATGCGAGCGCGTTAGGTTTCCTCAGTTTACAAGCAAAACAGTTTCACGTTCAGAAGCAGGAATATGGCACTCGCGCCGACGCGATAACGCTTGTGAATCTTAGGATTAATTCATCATAGTATTGCGTTATTAAAACAAACAAATTACAGTAACAGTAAAATATATTGCGTTACTATTTTCTATACTAAATAACGGTAAAGTACACAGAATTCAATTTGGCTAAACTCGAATTTCAAAAAACGTCCTAAGTAGAAGTTAATATAATATAATGCCGTCTTTCTAAGAATTCTCCGAACTCATAGGAATACGGATTACTCAACACGGATTACAAGCAAGCATTTTGTCGACAAAAATTAAGAGTTTTTATTTTCATTTAACTTTGACTCGACAACTCGAAAAATATACATTCTTAGAAATCGCGCCTTTCCAAGTTGAAATTTTAGCAATTAAATCCTTTGTATCTCGAACTTTTTGTTAAGACGAAAACTTATTACTCGAAATTTTTAGCATTTCCCTTGACATTCGAGTTATCAAGATTCCACTTTTTTATATAAAGACAAAAGTATGTGGGTGTGTGTATGTTAGTTAATTGACGCTCAAACGGCTGGCCCAATTTTGATGAATTCGTTATAATATAAAATATAAAATATAAATATCGTAGGACTATACACACAGCGCCATCTGGCCCCAAACTAAGCAGAGCTTGTGTGATGGAAGTCAGATAACTGATAGAATACATAAATACTTTTTTTTTGTAAATACATACTTATAATACATACAGAACACCCAGACACAGAACAAACATTTGTTTATTCACAAAATGTTTGCCCTGAGTGGGAATCGAACCTACAGCTCTCAAGGCAGATATACTACCAATGAGCCAACGGGGCTGTCATATATGTTGTTATATGTTGTCATATATGTTATGGCTGTTATGGAGGTAGCTGACACTCTGGATTATCACATAGGCTGCTTTTTATCTCGAAAAAATGTTGTGGGAACAGAGGGAACCTATATAATATATTCCATATAATATATATGGAATATATACATTATAAAAAAAAAGTTATTATTTTACTAAAGGAAGCACCACGGGGCGCAGCTAGTCAACCTATATATTCTATGATAAAATAGTAAAATAAAAATGAAATTATCTTCTATCCAAGACATACGAAGCTCAAAACTGATTTTGGCTGTGCACAGTCTGTCTGCAGTAAGTGTTCGATTTACCAGGTAGAAAGACCCTTGCACCCTGCACCCTGTCATCACTAACAAGACGACTGTTACGACCTATGGTTATTTCAGTCCACACTGTTTGTTTACTACACACAAGACACGTTACAGGGCCGTGGTTGATATAACGAATGTAAACAATTGGGGTAGAATGAGGTCAAAATACTTTGTACCTGCCATCTGTTAACCTGTATTATTTTATTAGAAATGGCACTATGTAATATACTATTTATGTAATACATGATTTACTGTAATGTAAATTTACTGGCTGCAGTGTTACCCGCTACACGTTTTCGGGATAAAAGTAGCCCATGTGTTAATCCAGGGTCTCAGCCACCTCCATACCAAATTTCATCCAAATACGTTCATTAGTTTTTGCGTGAAAGAGTTACAAACATCCATCCAAACTTTCACATTTATAATATTAGTAGGATTTACATATTTTAAATTTATTACATTTTTTAGGGCTCCGTAGGTAGCCCTAAGGGTAAAACGGGACCCTATTACTAAGCCTCCGTTGTCCGTCCGTCCGTCTGTCTGTCACCAGGCTGTATCTCATGAACCGTGATAGTCAGACAGTTAAAATTTTCACAACATTATTTCTGTTGCCGCTATAACAATAAATACTAAAAAACAGAATGAAATAAATATTTAAGGGGAGCCCCCCTAATTCCATACAACAAATGTGATTTTTGCCGTTTTTATAGATAATGATACGGAACCCTTCGTGCTCGAGTCCTGCGCTCACTTAGCCGGTTTTTATTCTTAATTGCTGTAATCAGGACAAGTCATATAATACATAATGATATAAATGTCAATAAACCTAATTAAAACTAGGTCATAGGTAGGTATTTAAACTGGCACTTATTTAAATCTATTTCGCCCATTTTTCCCTATTACGTACGCCTATTGAATTGTAAGTCACATTGCTAGCTGCGTCTCGCAGTTGAAACCGCCATTTCAGACTTAAAAAGGAGCCTCCGAGTTAATATCCGGTGTAAGTTCTACGTTCCAAACATCATTTAAATTCGTTCTGGTATTTCAGAAATAAAATATACAGACTCGCATTTATAATATTACTATCAATTCTTTTGAAAACGGGCAAGATTCAAGATATTTATTGTTTCCATAAAGTACAAGACATTTTAAATACAAAGTACTACATGGTACACAGTCAAATATGGACCCTGTCGGGCACAGCAACGTTTAGAAGAGAGGAGGGAAGCGTTCATTTGAGTCAAAATCACAGTCATTTCATTTGATCATTTCAAGCGTGCATTTGAGTCAAACATAGTCAAATATGGACCTTGTCGGGCACAGCAACGTTTAAAAGAGAGGAGGGAAGCGTTCATTTGAGTCATCATTTTTACACAGTCAAATATGGACCCTGTCGGGCACAGCAACGTTTAGAAGAGAGGATCGTTTGAGTCAATATTTTAAACGCTTGCCTAGAAGAAACTGATTCAAGTACTTGCAATTTAAAGACATTCTTATACTTAACCAAATAAAAAAAAAGGAAGGTTTATTAAATCAATCCGTATTTTTTTCTTATTGAGCACATATTTTGTTGACCGATTTCCGTGTTCTTTTTTACTATTGTAGAGAAAAAGTTCGCCAAGTAAAGGTCCTTTCAAAAAGTCCTTGTAAACAAGTTTTTAATTGATTTAAAAACGAAGCTTTTTTAACCGCGTACGTATGTGTATATTACGCAGAGGATGCTCGAAAGTTGTTTTTAATGATTTTACTCGTTTTCAAAAATATACCACAGTTTTGACTTTAATGTCAGATTTTAGATTATTTTACTAAATTGAATAATATTTTACTGAGAACTTCGATAACTTAATTTGATATATCTACAATCTACATACATGCCCTTTCATTGCCTGTACCTATGTACGCACATTAAAATGCGATGCAATGGGTAAAAAAACTTATCCGAGTTTGAAAGGATGTCAATGTGCATTTCGTATGCCACTACTAAATGGTGATGATTTTAATAGTATATTATGTTAGTGTTCCAATATTACATGTCGTATCCCTTATTTTAACAAATGAGGTTTATATTGACGAAGCTTTGCAATATATCATAAGCTTAGCAGTTACACTCATAATGTATATATTTACATGTAATTTATCAAATGTCATAAGGTCATAACGTTATCTCAAATCAGTTATTTTAGTCATATTTTAATGCATCTCATTATTAACGCTAGTCAAATGTTTATTTAGTTAAAAAACTCGAAAGACACGTAATAATACCTACCTACTTTTAATAAAAAAATTGTTAAGATTTCTATGAAATGTAAAACTGTTTTGTTTCCACTAAATTGCTCACACCAAAAACAAAAGGATTACGAAGAATAAATATTAAAACGTGATTATTTCTGTTCTAAGTACTGTTTTATTAATTCTTGGAAACTTTCTTTCTGAATACACTTCAACACATACTACACTTCATGAGGTGGTGGAATCTATTTTTCTACATCGCTCATCCACTTTGCTTTGTAGTATATATACATAGTAACTACCTAACTAGTAATCCTTGAATTTTTCCAAGAATATGCTTTTTAAATCAGTAAAACCTTAGGTAGAATTGCATTTGGAGATTTACGCGATGCGTCTTAAATATATAAAGCTGTCGTGCCAGGTTAAAAATTAAAATTTCAAACATAATTAAAATATATAAGCAAATTCGATGCTTTGTAAAAACGGCAGTAAACTTCTTGGACCATTCTATATCACCTAACTTGTTGGAGTATAGATAGCAAAAAATAATATGTCAAAAAAAAACGTTTTGGTGACCTCTTCAAACATACCTATCTATTTTAGGGATGTGACAAAAAAAATCTAAAATGTCGATAAAAATAAAACATTGCGCGATGAAATTACAAACACGACAACAATATATTTCTTAATCCTAGTTACAAAACGATAGTACCTTTAGCATTTTAATTGTGTTTAAATTTTCATCACATATAAACAATTTGTTTTTGTTTATTACACTAATTTTATTAGGGTAGTTTGTTTGCTGTTTGTATGAACTTAATAAAATCACTTAACCTATTAAACAAATTGACGTATTTAATAGTATTTATATAGAAACAGCTGATCACGATGTTTCAAAACACTTATCGTGTCGCTATCTTCGTGTTTTTCGATAAGAATGATACTACTATTGTTTGTCATCTTCATTTCGTAGAGAATGATAAAAAATTATTTACTTTGGAAATGCACTGTTTAGATAGCATATCTGGTTACATAAGATATAGGTACAACGTTTAGTGCGAGTAAAAGACAGAGAATGTTAATTGTTTTTTACATTAGGATAAAGTTGTACAGTACTGTTTAGGATAAATACTTACATGTCAAAACTTTTTTTACAATTTGCCGGCTGGCCCAACACTATCTATTTCTATAATAAGTCACAGTTTTGTTTACATACGATGTTATGAAGCGTTAACAATGTTTATCATACGCGAAGATACCGATGTTTAAAATTTACTTTCGCTTCCAAGATATAGGAACCACTTTATATGACATTAGTTGGAAGCGATCTCTTAAAAAGAAGTTACATGCACGGACGTGAGCTATCCAATGTTTATCGTAAGCATTCTTGGAATCGATGAATCATTAGCTAGTTTAGTGTAGCGTCAATAATGATTAACTGAGGAAAGATTATTGTACCTATCACAGTTATTATTATAATATTATTACCGATGGCTATTGAGGCAATGTGAGTATATGCCAATAATATATTAGATACCTAGAACACATAGTTATATCGATCACACATATTGTTTTGCTAATGTACCTAATCAGTGAATCCATTCGCAATTTTATTAACTTATGTTTAGTTTTAATTCTCAGTGTTTGGCATCGCACTTTGTTCATTTTGTCACGTTATCATAGAAGAAATTTAAAAAAAAAATTCTTCTATTATAACGTGTAATATTAAAGTTATTTGGAATGCAATCGTGTCGAAGATTTGCGGAACTTTTTACTATAAATAAAAAACAGTAAAATATGCTCATGTGTCGAAATTTGTGGGTTATACATACGACTTTGTCCAGCTGCTGAAGGCATTTTTATGAATAACTTATGACACAAGTAATAATAAATTAAAAAAAAATAACAGAACACCAAATTGCGACTCGTTACGTTCGTGCGACTGTGTGCAAGATGGTCATCTATTCACCTACTAGACAAGAGCTGATAATTTTCAAACGGCTAGATTTTTGTGAATAACACACTTTTGAAGGGCTTTCTCGGCCAAGTAACCTTTTAAACAAAAAAAAGTAGTAAATGGGAATCGATTCAACCGCTTTCCAACTTTTATAGGTTTAGCGCCCCCAAACGTGTGTACGTGAGACATTATTAAAGTTATCTTTTTGCATCGGGGATTAAAAACATAGGTACACGAGCATAGAAATGAACGTCAATCTTCAAATAAACAAACAGGCAAGTAAAAAAATATGAATCAAAACGTTATGGCTATATTGCCCATAATACTTTTTAAGGTCCTTTCCGTATATTGTATTTTAGGTTATAGTAGTGTTGTTTTAAAAGTGTATACAATTTTAAATTTACATACCTACAGCTACAATTTAAATGACTGTCTTTTATAACTATGGATTTTACTGCTCACAATTGATACAAACAAAATGTTTTCTATCACCTTAATTCGAAACTTCCTTTACAAAATGAAGCTTAAAATATATTATGACGGTAAACTCTTGCGGTTGCTGCTAGAGGAAAAACTAATATAAAAGACAAGAGGATAACGTTCTCTGGTTGGTCGTCAATTACCATTGACTTTTGTCACTTAAGACGAAACCAACTTAAATTGAAGTTCAATAAAGGGTAGTCACGTAACAGCAGTCCGTCTGTAGTCTATAAAGGCTCTCGACCCAGGGTTGCCAGATATTTTGTTAAAATCATTTTAATAAACAAAATGTGACAAGTCATAAACTGAAACCTTATATTAAATACTTGCGAGCTATTTATTAGTAATCAAAAGTATTAAAAGAAGAATATCCGTCACGAAATATACGTACCTACTTCTTTTTAGTCGAAGTATTGCATATACTTCGTTTTTTTTTTTAATAAATAGGGGGCACAAGTTTTGTTGGGGTTTAACTTGGGATATCTTACAGAACTTAGTAGGTTTGACAACCATACCCTGTCCGATGTACATTCTCGCACTATTCATGTTGCTCTAAAGTGTGCGAAATCGTTCCTTTGAGTTTGGAGCGGTGTCGAAAAGCCAGTTTGAAACACCAATTCGCCGTACCATTTAATAGATTGTCGCTTCCACCAGGTGAGGTCACGGTCATAAACTGGATATACATAATTATGTTTAATATATAGACAAAGCATGCTGCTCAATTGGAAACGAATCTCGGAAAATACCCATTTCCAGCATTGATCTATAATACACAAAATATGGTACATTTCAATGCCTCTAGTGGTGCTCACTAGTACATCTTTTAAATGTGAATTCATTCACAAGAATTCGGATGCTGACTTCCTTGACAAGCGGTCATCGTACCAGACATCAACAGACGGTTATTAGATAATGATGCGACGTTTGAGTACGAAATGGATATTTTGATAGCAACTACGCAATGGTTGGAGGAAATCTTATATTTAACGGTTTTTTTGTTCAGTTAGTTCAGTACATAAATGGTAATTTGTCTCTCTGAAAATGAACCCGACAGTCAGTAGGCAACCTCAAACAGCACATCTACTTCTGCTATTAAATTGGTTTCAAATCCCTTAGGACGGGAGCTATAATTGGATTTGGATTTCTAGGCGAAGTAATTTACAATGATAGTCAATTTATGCTATTCTCATTGCTTTGCGAGAGCCGCTTAAATGTCCAGACCAAGTGTATGCATCCTAAATTACACTCAATAGAGAGAGCAGCTGTTGACCCCACTTATCGAGTTAACTGATAAATAGGTGTAAGTATACCATAGACTGCTTCTTTTTCGTGCTACACGGTTGAACACGGTTCTAAACAAGTGGTTGATCCAGCTAATCTTAGCAAAGGGTGTAGTGTTTGCAATTCAGCATTAGGTACTATGTATTTATTTGTTACTCACCATCAGCTCAAGTGTGAGAGTCTTATGCTGACCTTTTGCCAAAAATCCTCACCTAACTATAACATAGCCAACGTTATAGCTGTAGTTAAGTCACTTAGTTATGTTACTTAAGCAATTAACGTCTATTACGCGGTATAATTTGAGTAAGGATGAATGTATTGGCTTACGTAGTTTGTATCCAGTATTCGCATCGATCTTTAAGGAATCTTTTACCGCAAAACCGCATGTTGGGATAAAATGTGATTTATGTGGTTAATATATATTAGATAGGTTTTTGAAGTGGCCAATTCATTTATTATAACGTGATTGCTTTTTTTTTCGTTGATAACAATTTCTCTGTGCAGTTTTCAGATGTGGTTCTATCAAAAATCGCAAACACTAAATAACAAACATGTAACAATGTTCATACTTTTTTAAATCGAGTTTAACCCACGTCTTTGAGAACTGTTCCGAAATTCTATTTGATAGTTCACTAGGAATTCTGAGCTGGTAGCCCTGTGACCCGCATGTCAAAGAGAACTTAATAGAAATACCTACGAATGTACCGAGCTCGTGATGCTATGTGACTATTCCCAAGTTACAGTTGCGTAAAGCCACCACCCAGTATATATATCTGTAGGATCTGTAGATCGATTATATCTTTTACTTTTATTTGAAAACTAAAATCCCAAAAATAAATGGTTCATAGATGTATGAACATATTAACTAAGTAGTAAATAATGCAACTAATATGATTTACAATATAGCCCATGGAACAAATAAATAACGACAAAAAAATTTATTAGACTATGTAAATAATAAACAGTACAAAAATAATTAAGGAAAGATAGAATTCAGTATTCGATAACACTGTAATGTCCCGCGTCCAGATATCCAGAAAAAAGTAAATGTTTCACTTTAGTTCCTCGACCATAGTCTATGGTTCTAGAACATCCATCTCTGTGTACTTTGAAGGTATAGTCTGTGAAAATTTCGCTGACGCAATGTAACTCTACATGACCTGCATATTCTCCATCTCTAGACATCAAGTTTCTGTAAGAACTGCTACTTCGTAGAGGACCGTACGAGTGATCGCCGATGATAAAGTCCTTGTATCGATGCCAATTGTCAACAACTCGATCAACAACTTGAAGACGTATGTCTCGATGCCTTTCTTGTGTTCCGTAAATAGAATAAGAAACAGATCTGAACATACAGTTTCCATCACCACGAATCGGCACCACTCTTCTTGACATCATGTTTTCTGATTTGATTCGGAACTTAATTTAATACTTCACCCAACTTTCGATATCGACGATATCGACACATTAGTCATTTTGCGGCAGCACTAGTGATTTGACATCCAGTCAAAATGGCGACGGTTAATTATTATGATTTTGGTGGTTTATTACGCAAAGTAAGAAAAAAAATTGTTTTAAACATAGGTGCTTATATCTTATCTTTGAAATATAGATTGAAATTACAATTGCGGGTAAGTTGTGGAAATATTGATATTTAACTATGTTGAAAATTTTGTTGATATACGCGATTTTGACGTTGTCGTGATTATAATTTTTGACATAACCGTTGCGAGTACCTAACCTCTTTAGACACTTCAAATAAACCACTGAACCCGTCAAATTTTCTTTTACTTTCGTAAATAACACTACCTATTAATGGAAATGTATTGGGCTTTAAAATAACTTTTTTATGTAATTCATTTCCACCTGCGAATTAAGAAATCACCATAAAAATTATACATCTGGTTCAGATTGGCAAGAAGTTAGGTTTTAACTAGAACAAGCACACTTATAGTTGTTAAAACCTATGCCTTATATATATATATAATATGTATATAAATGTAATTATTATTTACCGTTTCCTTTTGATGAATGAAAAACTTTCAGCTGTATACCACAGAAACTATCACAAATATTTTTTATATACGTTGGTCTCAAGCTAAAATTTAAGCTTAAATTACATTTGTGATTAAATTATAATAGCTCAATATTGTGGCGAACTGATATCTCCTGCTGGTGAATTGAACCCTAAAGAGTGTAATTGCTAGTATTGACCATACGAAGTTACTAATTATGTAAAGCTAAATTTATAGTATACAGATAGATAGAAACTCTTTTTTGTGCACACGAGAAATATAAAAATGTACAGAAACAAAAGAACTTTTCAAGCCAGGGCACAACTACCTACTTAGACTACATTTTTATTTGGCCTAAGTTATTGTACTAAAAATGTCTTATATAAATTAACGGAACAGGTGACTAGAGCGTCAGTGATTTACGTGTTACTGTATGTTACTACGAATTATGAGAAATTACCTGCGTGAATAGCATTCTTGAGACAAACACAGTTCTAAAAGTAGGTACCTACAGCCGTGCTCTATTTACCTAAAGTAAGGGCCCGGCTCCTTAGCCGATAGGGCTGAGTTCCAAAATGATCGAAATTCAATATATCTACCTTATTATCAAAATGTCTGTTTATTAAAAATATCCAAGTTGATATTACGACCAAGTCTCAGAATGGCTGATATTTTATTTTACGGTTTTCGGGAAGTTATTAATAATTATTTAATATGTGGAATTATAATTTGTTTTATATTCACTATGTCAATCATTTATAATATACATTATATTATAAAATGATGTTTATTGTGTAGTAATTTTTGTATTGTATAATGATATTATATTATGTTGTGTAGTACTGTGTATTTTTCGTATGCAATAAACGAATGCAGAATATGTTAATATTATTATAAAATATATGTAACATCTTTTTTAAGTCGATAAAGTGTATTTGAAAGAGCAGTAACTCCTAATACGTGTTGTTTAAACTAAACAGGAGAGGCCAAACCCACGTAAATTATAAGTCAGAAGTAAAGATTTTTGTATAACAGTAATCGACTGTTTCGACTAGTGTGTATGTAGGTTTGTTACATTTTCAATGCTATCCTTCTGTAGTTCAATTAGCCTGTGACCGTGACATTACCAATTTCCATCGTCCTATTATCAGATATCTTATCAACCTGCAATACTTATCAGTTCAACTCGTATCTAGATAATTCTTTTTTTTCTGAGTACTTACCCAATTTTGCATAAAACACTTTTCTTAAACATAACTGAAATAAAATGTAACATTGCATCTTGGATAGTCACCTTTTTAAACTGGGAGTCACGGATAGTCCGCTATGCCGTGGCTGCTTGCAGGAGAATGAAACTGTGGAGCATGTGAAGCATTGCAAAGCCACAGAAGGTACTAGAATTGCTACTAGGCTGAATGAAGCTGCTTCGCTATCATCCATGTCGCTGCAACACCTTGAATGCTTCTCGTCATCAATGCCTTTAAATATTCCACCCATCTCACTGGAGCTACTATGCCAGCGGCCCAGAGCCTCGCTCCGATACTTCAAGGAGCTTGGTTGGCTCGGGTAGATGCTGGCAGGGGAATGCACAATACACCCCAAGCGGGACGTCAGTGCAGGACTCGTCGCCCCCACTTTGAATAAGAATAAGAAGTTATATTATTTACAACATTTTCTAAAAATAACAATCGAAATCATTAATTTCGAAATACACATTAAAATTGCTAGTGCAAAAATGTCCTCGCAGTAAAATTGATTGTGGCCCTTTCTTAGCCGTCGCGTCGGTTCAGAGATAGGTCGCAATTTAGTCTGGTAACTAAGTACACCGCTACACTGGGCTTTGGCGCAGTAAAATCAATTTAAAACCTTCCGGAATTTCTGGGCTAGCATATTTAGCTAACCTGGGGTAACTTATTCAATTTTATTCGGTTTCTCGCTTGAAAATTAGATTAAGTGCTGTTACGTATTTAGCGCTTTAGCTTCGTTCAGCTATTTATGCCGGTGACACCGACCACCAGTCTTAAAGGACGCTAAATTACTTACACTGAACAGTCTACAGCTAAAAACTAGACAATTATTTAGTAACAATGTTACCAATATTTTGTTTAGTTGTCGAATTGTATTGTAACAATCTTTTAACTATGTAATAAATACGAACGAGATGCTCTCCTGATGGTAAGAGATAACGAATTATCATGACCATTGCAGCGATTCATAGAATTGAGTAACGAAACAAAGTCCAGGGCATCGTTGCTTCGGCGCTCTTTACTTTGGGACATTCAATGGTTAGTCCCAGTAATTTCGTTAGCTGCAGTACCCTTAAGACCGGAACACAGTTATGTATATTGTTTACACACTACTGCTTGCCAGTAGAATATCTGGTACTGCGGTGGTACCTAACCAGACGACCTCCTCCTGTCAGTTCTTGAATTCGTGTTAAAACCTTATCAAGCTCCTTTGCAAAGTAAATTAAACAATTGTAGGTGACAATTAAATAAAATATTTATCTTTATTCATATTGTTTACGTAATAAAATACAAAATATTCGATAAAAGAATCGATTGTAGTATCGGTACAGAACAAGTAAGGTCATTGGAATTTCTACCGCGTTTATCGGCTAGGTGCCTATAAATCAGTCACATACTATGTGTATGTGGAATGCATTTAGGTTGCATCTATAAAGTCAGAAGCTATTTGTTGTTTACTGAGATGTTAATTCTGTCTATAGACACAGTGGAACCTACAAAGGCCTATGTCACCTCACTTATACACCAATGATTGGAACCAATCAGTAGATTTATTATAGAACATCAAAGGATTATAGTGAAATTGTAGAATCCGCCATATTACACCTATAAATAACGTCTCGCCGTTTCATGAAATTAGATATTTATCGTGTTTACTATAATTTAATTAGTTTTGTATTTTACATAAACAATTTTTTAATTGTAATTTTATAGCGAAAATATTAGCTGTCGGAGGAAGCAAGTTCAAATTGCAACAATGAGCTTGAGCTGCTGGTGAAGGAAACCATTGCATGGTAGTAGGATACTTTCTAGTACTCGGCTGGCTAGCTACCACCCTAAAGTTGAAAATCTGCCGCCAAGCATCTAACAGTATGTTCCAGCAGCCTCATTTGAGAGCCAGGCCCATTCCAAGTTAGATGTGCAACATTTTCGAACATACGTCACAATATTGTAACTCGTCAACAATAAAAAAAAAATACATTTGTTTTGTCCAAAAACTAGCAACACTGATTAATGTTATGATACAGTAGATTATTTTATTGGCAGTGATTTCAATTAAAAAAAATTAATTGAAAGAGCTAATCCTGTTGGAGTGGTAGCATATCTTGATATTCCAAGTTGTATCGCATCGGCTACCCATGTCTCACGCTTTAGTGAAGCCAACCAAATATTTGCCTTTCCACAGTATTTCGTTTGCTAGTTCGTATAATAAAAAAAAGACACCATCCATTATAACCTATATATTACATATTATAGGTTTGCGTTTGACCGTCAACTCGCCCGATGTTAAATGAATATGCCATCTACGATGGAGTATGTTCATATTGTTTTCAGCAAATTCTATAGTATGCAATTCCTACATCCTAATAAACTGCGTGTCGAACAGTTTAGTTCGAGTTTTTAGAATGTCGACCGTGAATCGTTGTCGCTGTTTAGAGCTCCTGTCTGGCTATCCGATAGTAGAATGGGCAGGATGAAATGAATTCATGTAGATATAAAGTGCACGCTTCAAAATGTATCTGGTAAAAAACCGACAGACAAGCAGCTTTGCGACGAAGTTTATGATCCTTCCTTTTTTTTCTACAGCATAATCTACTGTTTTATTCAAAAATCATAAATTCATAAATCATTTATAAATTTGATTTTATGCTAATGCACTGCTGTATTCAAGCAGTTGTGATTTACCGTAAATAAAGACCAGTAGCTGTGATTTCACTGTAATATTATGCTCCATTTGTCCATAAATGGGAAAAATTTGTTTGTATGGAAATCGAACCTTAAACGTTTAAACTTCAAAAGTTTATTTTGATGGTAAAAACGATCTCCTAGCACACCTCGTCAGGTTTTTCATTTCGTAATTCTGCGACAACGATTACACGAAAGATTACTTGCAAAAAACATATTTAATCCCTCAGCTTTCTCTAACCTACAATTCCGGTATTAAATTCGTACTGGGCGATACTAAGAATAATCTCTCATTAAAAACCTTCAAATAGTGTGGCCCAATTTTGTAACAAAGAATGGCATGCATGTATGGCCGCAAATGAGCCCTTATTAGTACTAGCTTGACGGATCATTTTGAAACTCGTTTTGAAGCCGGGTAAATAATAATTTACCTCTGCATCGAAATTAAACCTTAAAACCTTCGAACCTTATTTGTCATCAATCCGGATTGTAAAGAAAATGTTCACAAAGTTTTGAGAAAGAAGCTTACTTTTTATTTTATTGTTGAGTAAATGTCGAATGTAATTCGTGCGAGTCAAAATACGATTTTTTTAGATTTTTCTTTTTAAAAGTACTAAACCCAATTTTGTTTTGTTATGACGTGGTTCTTAAGAATAAAAAGGTTTATATATATATAGTTATAACATTCACAAATTTTAAATTATGTACTCTTTTAGCAAGTCTCGTAAATATCAGGTGTCACCTTTGATTTAAATCTTTGTAGTCTGATCGATCAGATTTGATAGAAATTTAAATCATGTTTATCCTTTTGCAAAGTAGGTACTTGAATATAGGTAGGTATGATGAAATTTAATGGAATTATATTTTTTATTGAAAAACTAGCTGTACCCGCGACTTTATACGCGCCACGTGAAAACTTTGTTCGTCGGACTTCTTGTCTTGACTCGCTCGACAAAAAAATTATTTTCAGCATTAATGCTCCTTCAAGGCAACGTATAGAAAGTTGAGCGCTGAACAGCTAGTTTACATTATGCTCTTACGGAAGGTTCGCGTCTTGCGAGCAAAGTTTCGGTCGGAAATAATCAGATATCATATCATAATGTGGTTTGTACAATGTACAATTGTACACCTAATAAATACTTTACGACTAATAAACTGATAATAATTATATTTATGTAAGTAGGTATATGTAGGTACCAACTTTTTCAACGCATTAACATCCAATTAATAAGAACGACAATTAAAATTGTTCACTAAATTTTACACCTAAAAGAAAACTAATTTTACAATTCTAAAATTCGAATTGTGTTCAACGGAACCTATCCTGCTTAAAACCGAATAATATAATTACATTCATAAATATCAAATATATACTTACACACATCTATTTCAATGAAGTATACTCGGACACTAACATTACATAATTACATTGAACAAAAATATAATCAGATTTATCCTACTTTATATCTTACGAAAAATTCGAAAGAAACAAAGTAACACAACATCTCAACTAACTAAAAACTGTACCTATATCGGTCATTAATTGTTTCTAAATACTTAAATATGTGATTTTTAAACTATAGTAGAAACAAAGCAGCACCTTAAATAAAAACAATAAGTATGTATGATAAGTGGTTCTGAAAATAACTTTTTTTTATCAGAAATTGCATTTAAGAAATACAGAGTTCAATAACTCTATTAGAATGTTTGCGTCGCATAGTGCACGCACTGGTAAGATGATATCTTATAGGTGTACTTGTATATTGTACGCGTCTAACAGTGGCCCCCCTCTACGAGGATTCACCGCTCTGCACCGTGCTTAAAATTTTCTGATATTTGCTCAAAGAGCTCGTAAAATGAAGGTTTTATAATATACCATAGATAGAACTTAACGCGTCTAACAGTGGCCCCCCTCTACGAGGATTCACCGCTCTGCACCGTGCTTAAAATTTTCTGATATTTGCTCAAAGAGCTCGTAAAATGAAGGTTTTATAATATACCATAGATAGAACTTAAATAAAATGACATAGGTATTGTTACCAAACTGAGTCTATGTGCATTGGAAGAGTTCAGTTATGGAAACACAATAATTTTTTGCGCCAAATGATTACCTATAGTTGTTTCTAGCCTTTATCGTTTTTGGAAGTAATATAATAACACGAACGTAATTGCTATAATAATTATTACTACTAATTACGTACTTCCTTGTAGGCGTTATAATTATTATAAAGATTAATAAGCGATGGTATTTTAAAACTATTTGGCAATCCTTAGATAACCACATTTCTAACAAAATAATCATGATTGAAATACGACTACGCGTTAAATAATTAATTATTGCAAAGTAACAGTTTGAATTTCATCCCACTCCCACGGGAACTGTGCCGAATTTTGGGATCCGTATAAGTTTTTAAGAATCTATTTCATAGTATGTACTATAATAATCAAGCCAAGTTTCATTGAAATCCCTCCAGTAATTTCGGTGTGACGCTCTTTCAATTATTTATCAGACAGACAAATATTAACCAAATTACATTTTTGCTTCAATATCGCTAATAGACTGCCCTGCAATAAAAACAAAACAAAATATCTTTATTTAAAACTACGTTCACGTTTTTGCTTCGAGCTATTTTCAATGTCTATCACAAGCTTTCCGGATGGCCCGACTAACAATTATCCGACTAACTATTCAGTCTGCACGAATGAGGACGTGTACTACATTATTTACGTTGTAGCTTGGTGCCGGGGACAGTTGTCATTAAAATCACTCCTAAAGTTCCATAATTTGTATCGATAAAATGTACGCAAGGCAAATATCGTACTTTATTGCTCGGAGCGCAGGGATAGTGACGTCCCTTGGGTGGTCTTAGTATCGATCTTGCATATAAAATAAATCGAATATGTTTCTTTATATACATATTATTATTCTAAACCTATTGAATTGTATAAAAGTTATGTAAATAAAATAATACGAATTAATGAAGTATATATTTATTAAAGGTAAAGGAAGGAAGCGAGGGAGTCCTTTGCCCAGCAGTAGGACCCTAGAGTCTGAAAATAAATAAATAAACAATATATTGAATACAAAACATTAGAAAAAACGCTAAAAGTTCAAATCACAACCGATATTTAAAAGATATTTATTTTTTTGCCACAAAAATAAATATTTTTGCCATATGGCGCGTCGCGTCGGCGGCCATTTTGTTTACACGTGCGAAATACATGCGCTAGCGTCAGTACGAGTGGTAGCGCCTTGTATGCAACACGTACTGACATTTGCGATTCCGTTGTTTTCTTTTGTGTTGAAATTATTACTTGTTATAGATTGTTGATTTGTTTGTTTGTGGTTATTAACATCGGTATCTAAGCGTACAAAAATTGTTTTGTAGAGTCAGGTAGGGCAGTTTGTCGTTCGCCTCCGAGGTTACTATGAAAGAGAACAACAAAATAATGGACCGTAGTTACCACTGAATCGAGTTGTGGAACGAGTAGCTCTTATTTTTGAATACCATTTCGCGTATAGCACACAAGGGATGTCTGAAAATAAATTATGCCACAACCAACAAAAAGCGAAGGTAAAATCACAGAATTAGATAGTTTTGTTAAGTATGCTTTTAGAAGTCATATTTATGACTTGATATTGTAGAAGATTGATCTACCGACACTATTCAAGCTGCCGAAATCTTTGAAATAAGCTGACTTAAAGGAGGGATTTCTTTGTTGCGGCAAGTAATAAAAGAAATCGGTTTTGTTAACAAAAGGAAGATTATTATAAAGAAGACTAGATATTATGTTGGCAAGATGTACCTACGTTTTAAGAAAGACTAAAAACATAAGTGATTGTTGCAAAGCTGTCTTTCTAGATAAAACGTGGCGTTGGCGACGTGGGTGAATGAAAACCGGGTTTTAACAGTGATGAACATGCATGCTTAAGTCGGAGCTTATTGCCTTGGTCCGGCATGATAAGGCGCCAACTCCTACATATTATGCTCTAGATGAAATGGAGAAAGATAAAGGCCATCAAGTTCTACGACTACCGCTTTACCACTGTCAATATAACGCCATTGAACTCATTTGGGTTCAAGTTAAAGGTATAATCATTTTAACTTTATTTCCCATTTTTAGACCTTATAAATACATATTATATTTAAATGTAACTTTTTATTATAAGTTTATGTAATTTTTTAAGACACGGCGTAAGAAATAACGTCAACAAGTGACCATCCACAATGTCCAAACGGAAGACTGGTCGAAGGTCTTAAATAAAACGAAAAGGGGCATCATGTCTGATTGGGACCGTGCTATCCATAATAACGACAGCGTCATAGAGTCATCGTTAATTATATCTGTAACAGAGTCAGATGATGAATCCAGTGACGATTCAGATGGTTCTGACTCTGATATAAGTTTAGGCACTCTGTAAACGAATACAATGTCTATAATAATGTATTGTATGATCTGTTGTTTCGTTCAACTTTATAGATGTTCATCATTCGTAATACCATCATCATTATAATAAATACATTGAGAAATGCCTTATAATTTATTTAATGCCAAATAGTTTTTCCTTTTTTAATCGATACTAATACTAAGTCCTAAGAATCATTAATCAATATTTACTAATTCGATTAAAAGTTGTCCAGTCTCTAGGTGTGAGTATGACGTGAGTCAAACTCTCACCTGTCAACCGCACCATGCTACAACGTACAAACTGTAAATTAATTTGCTTGTCGACTTGCCAGTTTATTATAGGTCGTGCACTCAATTTTCTCTACATTCCGGGATTCGTGTTTTTTGAACGCTTATAATGTGGATATAAAACGCCGGTCGTTTCCAAACTACCAAATCGATGAAGTTCAAAATTTTACTAGAACTTTTTTGCGTATCTAACAAATAAAAAACATGAATGCTATCTGACTACGCTTTAAAGAATTATTGCTAAATAAACATTTTGACTTTTTTAAATCTTTTCATGGGAGGAGAAGCACGGGATCGTGCTGAAAATTGGGATAATGAGTTTCTAATAATACAAGTAACACAACACAACTCTTTCTAGATACAGACAGACAAGAATTAATTAAATTACAATTTTTTGCTGCAGTATCACTGATTGCATTAAAAATTAAATATATCTTAAATGATAATGATAATAATTACAGAATTTGACCTCCACCGGTTTTATTATACGTACAGATAGATTATATTTTAGTAGATAACGACGCAAACTAAATATCGCCTTAATACTTTGCAATTAAACGTGTACGATGTTGTGAACTCAGGGTATACTGGCTGAATGGGGATGCGTTCATTATTTTGAACAATATATACAAGGGGAAACAGGGAAAGGTCGGAAACATAAAAAAAATAGATACGGTTCCGGATCTTTTTTTTATGTAAAAGTAATAAGACGAACGTGACGCTCTCATTATGGTGAAACGCCTGACCATGACCATTGCAGCGGTATACAAAACTTTGAGTAACAAAACAAAGCCTACGGCATCGCTGATTTAGCGCTCCCACGCTGGCTTGTGCGGGTTGACAAACTGAAACATTTTCGAGAATCTTTAATGTTTGAAGTCAGCGGCAAAACGCACATAACTTAGGACAAGAGATGGTTGCCATGGTATTTGAAAGCCAGACGGTTACTACTAACTTAACCTAATGGTGTGTTCTGGCAGCTCCACTTGAGAGCTAGTCTCATTCCAGGCTAGGTGTGTTTAACATGTTCCACCACATCATCACTTAAAATCAGGTAAGCTGTGGTGAAACATCTAGCCTGTCGACCATATAAGACACCGAAAAAAGCAAGTCTCAATTTTCTATCTAAAGTTTATAATAGTCTTTTTGGATATATTTTGCACAGTAAAAATATTACGTTCTATTCAGGGCTTCCAGATCTCAAAAGTAAAATTACAGTGTTATCAGCTAAAAAATACAGTAGTTTCTAAAAAAAATACAGCCGATTTTAAAATCGATTACAGTAAAGTTTGTTTAAATATTGAAATATGCTGCTTTATTCGTTTGAAAATTTATATTATTGTAAGTTATTTCAGAACGATTTCTCCATGTTAATCATAAATTTTTGCCGTCATCCTCGAAATCATTTCTTTAGTTTGGTATAATTTGACACAGTTTTCGGAATTTCGACTAATTGCTTGTTACTTCGTCCGGGAATACCCTGTAAGTAAACGATCCGCTACTCGGTGACAAAGCTACTCTATAATATTGTTCATGTAAATAGTTCATTACGTTAGCTATGATAAATACATATATATAATAGGAAATTAAATACAGTATATTATCCATACACTGTATTTTATCATTACAGTATACAGTAGAAATGTTACAGTAAATCTATTGTAATTACAGTGAATCTAGAGGAACTGATTCTATTGAATCTATGCGGAAGTTCCAAAAGTAAGTTGAGTGTTCACGTGACATCGTGTTGATAATGCGACAATTCCTTCCAAGTTGGATGGTAGAATCGATCGCGCCTCCTCCCGACCCCCACCCTAGGGAGAAATCCGCCCGATCATTGAGAGAGGTGGCTAGGAGCAACGCTCGTGGCTAGCCAGCTTCTACAAATCAACGATCGATCCGTCGTATTTTGTTTTAGAGAGTTACGCTCTGTTTTAGTTTTACTTAAGATAAAATATGGGTCACCGATATTTTCACCGTCGCGGGTTGAATCTGGACCAGATTGGCACAATGAGGCAGATGGCACGACAAGAGAGGGGCCTATACCCAGCAGCATATAGAAGACTGTGGATGACGATGATGATAAGATAAAATATGTATTGGATACACATTTTAATTATTTAATAGTCAGTTTAGCTACCATCGAGTGTATAATATGTTCTGTCAAATAACTCTTTACACAATAACCCGGTAATACAACTTTACATAGATTTTTTATGGAAAAGTAATGAGATGAACGATACGCTCTCCTGATGATAAGAGATAACGCATGTCCATGACCATTGCAGCAATACACAGAACTTTGAGTTGCAAAACAAAGTCCGGGGCATCGCTGCTTTGGCGCTCATTACTTTCGAGACTTTCGATGGTTAGTCTCAATGTTTACATACTACTGCTTGGCGGCAGAATATCTGGTACTGCGGTGGCATTTACCTAGTCGATTTCCTGCTAAGGAAATCTATTTTGAAGGTAGATGACACTGCGAAATACATATGTCTAACAATATTTAATATTGTAAAACTAATACACTTGTGTTTAATAAGATACGTAAGTAATCCCACTAATATAATAAATGTGAAAGTTTGGATGAATGTATGGATGGATGTTTGTTATAACTTTCTTGCAGAAACTACTGAACGGATATAGATTAAATATGGTATGGAGGTAGCTGACACCCTGGATTAACACATAGGCTACTTTTTATCCCGAAAACATGTAGCGGGATGCATCGCGGGGCTAGTAAGCTAATAAGATAAATTTTACCTATTTATGAAAAAAAGGAAATCGATGTGAAAACGTGTCATGGAAACGTTGTCGAATAAAAGTTGAAAAGCAAACCGACGCGACGTCTAATCAGCTGAGATCCATGCCAAGTGAGTCAACAAGGTCAATTAAGAGCGACCACCTGGTGGGCCTCGACTTGTGTCATCTTGTGACTCATCCGTGCAATCATGCTGTCTCTGACAACTCATACCTTGCAATCACAGATTTAGCAAGCAGAATGCCTAATCTAATTCTATCTTCTGAGCAAGCGTGTTCTGACTTTTACAATGTCTGTGATTCGATGCGAACCATGGTCAAACGCGATTTATTTTTACAAAAGCAAAATTACTGAACGATTGTTTTCTCATTTCGCGTATCTGTTTAGCTAGGTCTTCTAAACTACGCATCTGAATGCGTAGTTTAGTTACTGTTTTGACATATAAAGAACTTCTTCCAGAAGATTTATGATTACCATATTGTATCAGATAGTCTTGTTCATTCTACGAAAATACTCTCTCAAAGTACAAGCGAGTGAATCGGGTTCTTACAGACAAACGTGCTTCATCGAGGACTATATTCGCTCAATATCAAGTATGATGGCGATGCAACGCGAGATTATTTCATAACAACAATAAATAAAGATTTACCGAAATAACTTCCTAACAATTATATGCCAAGTTTATTCTAAGGTTTATCTTTCGTGTAAAATATATCCCAAAGTTTTGGCCTATTTTTGTACATCTACCTACATATCTTTCCCCAAGCTTTTTTGTTTAGAGAGAAATATCTTGACGAGTGCGGCGTATAATCAAAAAAGATTTAAGTAGTATTAAAAATGATACCCGCCGCCATTCAAGACTCTCGAATTGAGACGTAAAAATAGTCGTAAAAGACTTTAATGGGCACCAGAAAAATGTTTAAGGGAGACTCACGTCACATGTTCTTTGAACACGGCAGAATGTAGTATATTTGCATTTGCTGTAGTAGAGGTAAAATGGAAGCTAAGTGCAGTTTGCTAACACCACAAACTTCACATAGTGACCGAAGACGCATGACAACGTTCTAAACAGATTTTTTATCGTTGTCAACTTATTAGGAAATAATGGCCTTTAGTATTGAGGCCACCTAATATTTTCCATATGATCTTTTAGAAGGCAAGGGATATTGACTTTTTGATAACATGTTTAAGCTCCTATCTATTGCGTTGAATCAAGTGCCATAAAAGTGGACGCGCGATATATCTGTACTACAATCATTATCGCGGAAATTCGCTTGTATTTACGGCGACACTTTGGTACAAAAAGGCATTGCAATTCGTTTTTGTTGATATTCGCTTCGCTTTGTATTACTCACATGAATACTTTTGCGAGAATGATCTGAAAGTCGGACATCGAGTAAAGGTTGATTCACGTTATATCTGTAGGTATGATGTGACGTAGACTACAATAGACATTGTATTGTATATTATTTAAATGTATTTCAAAAGTAAATCCTTGAGTGTTGAATACTTTGTTTCCAGAGGACTATGAAAAAAGCTGTAGCGAAAACTAAAACATGTGATTCTTGCATTAATTTCCTGCAGTGAAGAGTAGTGACACTCGCACAGTAGTGCAAATTGGTCAGGATGATCTCAGTTAGGCATAGGTTTGTCCTTTTCAGAATTTTCCCTTTTTGTTATCTTTTATCAAATCTCATTAAGATGGGTCGTGTCGTTTGATCGTGACTATAACTCTCTGAACATTTGCAGTTTTATCAAATTTAAAGAAACTGTCATTTCACACACGTCCTATGAAAATCTATCTATATGTCCATTATAAGATCGAAGCTTAAAGTAGAATTTCAAATGACAATTTGATAATATCATGATTCTTTTACTTGTTTTGTATGATTGGTTTTGTAAAACATCTCCCTAATGTACAATTTTAGCCGAAGCAACCGCTGAATAAACCGAAAATATGAACTTTCTATACCTATCTGACAATTGAATGAAGGAGAGACGTGAGTAAACTGTAATAGAAATTTAAAAGCTTCGGGTCCGGAAAGCCTTTTTAGCAATTTAGTTTCTGTTGAGTGAAGAATACCCTTTGAAACTCGGTCATGACACCTGCAGGTACCTACTATTATGTATTCTGTGGTCATAGACGCACACAATTTGTGACATTTTTGAACTGAAAATTACAAGTTTATTTCTGTTAGAAAAATTCGCACCCATTTTTATTCATCATCATCATCATCATTATTTTGTAGTCCACTGCTGGCCACTGGCCTTTCCCAAGACACGCAGCTCAACCTGATCTTCGGCTTTTCGCTTCCATCCACCGCCAGCTGTCCTACGTATATCGTCACTACATCGAATCTCAGGGCGTCATACGCTACGTTTGCCAATTCAAGTTCCCCACTCTAGAACACGTCTACCCCAGCGGTTATCGGTTCTGCGACAGATATGCCCAGCCCGTTTTCAGCTTGCTAATACGCTGAGCTATGCCTGTGACTTTAGTTTTATTAATATTATTTATAACATGTTTATTAATATTATTTTAGTTCTTATAATTACAAAACGATCACATCATCATCCACAGTTTTCTTTGTCCTATTTCTGTGTTTATTTCTCTTACTGTGTCATCTGCCTTGGTTTGTGCTGTTCTCTCCAGGTTCGATCCGCGATGGTGATCATATTGTCAACTTTTCTGCGTTAACATTTTACATTATTTTTCTGTCAAGTTTGAGTAGGATTTACTGATAACTGAAACGCTCTTGTGCTTTAATATAATTTATTTAATTAAGAGATTTTACATATCACAAGCTACACCGTAGTCGGCGGGAACGGAGATAGAGAGAGAGAGCGAAAAAGAAAAGAGAAGGTTGCGCTTGCGCCACAGTATATAACTTACTAATGTCTCTGTCAAAGTACCTGTCAACGTCTCCACAAATAAGGCGCCAAATTAAACATTGTTAACATTTACGAACCAACGGTTTCATACTGGACATAAAATAATAATAATAATATATTTATTACATAAATCTTTACATCTAAACATTCACTTTTAAATAATCTATCTAGCTATATCGCCGGCGTTGGTAAATAACCAAGTCTGGTGTGTAGGCAATCAATGAAAGCTTAACCTCTGATTATAATAGTACAAAAACATTTGTTTAAAGTCTGGTTTGTAAACAACCTTAAATGGCAAGCTGAACCTCTAGTAATAATAGTAGATACAAAAACATTACAAGGAGAGCAAATGTTGACCGAGAGAATTGTACCAATTACTGTTAAATTGACATGACACAATGAGCGGTCTATTTATTTTGCTCATACATGTAGACAAGTGATATATCCAATGTGGCAAAACGTGTGTTATGTATGCTGTTACAAAAATTCCAAAGTTAACTCCTGTAAAATCAGTCTCGACCAAGCGCTCGAAGAGTCAACACGTCCTGAGGATGCCTCGTGTAGAGGCGAAACACGTGGTTGGCAGGTGGTTACCGCAGAGAGAGAGGAGGGGTTTAAGACTTGTGGTATTTTAATTAGATTTTTTGTTATTTTAATTAAATTTTTGTCAAATTATATTTTTAAGTTTATGTGAAATCAGCTTTAGATTTTAAGTAAGATTAGGTTTTTATTTATTAAGCTGTGTCGAATTAGTTTAATTTAAGTCGTCAACACTGTTCTAACTGAACTGAAACGACTGTTACGCGGAAATAAACTAAATATATACCTTGAACATTCAAAATGAACTTCCGCAAAGTAACGCCTGAATCAATCAATTATCCTGAAAAATCTTCCCTATTAATCCTACTTATATTTTAAATGTGAAAGTTTATATGGATGGACGGATAGATGATTGCTACTCTTTGACGCAAAACCTACTAAACGGATTTGGATGAAATTTGGTATGGTTGTAGCTGAGACCCTGGTTTAGCTCATAGGCTACTTTTTATCGTGAAAACATGTAGCGTGGCGCAGCTAGTGGGGCATAACTTGGACTTGACCGTGACGCGTAACATATTTTCCTGATTTCAATGATTGATAATGAATCATTGCGGCTACGGTGCTGGTTTTTCAATGTTTTTTGATATGATTTGTTCCGGAGCTTACGGGAAATATTTCCACGTAAGAAATTCCTCCGTCATCCACGTCCATTATCGGAACTCTAATACATCACGATACTTGTTCCGTCTTGATTAGCTTTCTTGTTAATGTTTTGTTATAGTGTAGCGCGCCATATGGAGAGAGAACCCTTTACCCCTCTCTCCTCGCCTCCGCAGGGGCGCCGGCGCTCGCAAAGAATTCAAGCGCGTGCGCACCCCAGCTTCGACTGAGAGTTCGATTTCTACCGCGATTATCACTTGTAGTTTAGGATCCAGCCCCGCACTGCAAACTAGTGAATAAATAATTTTATAGCGAGTGGGTGTTTTGTGTAATTGTTTCGCCTGCCCGTTATAATAGATAAATAAATTGTTATTTTTTTTTCTAGAGAAGACATTTTTACTAATAAAAATATACATTAGGCCTATTTTGTATAATAGGTTTAGGTTTAAAGAAACTTTATTATCAGGAAGACATTACTGTCACTTATGTGATAATGTAGTTCGACTTAAAAAAATGTCGACTTAAATAATTCAATGCTTTTAAATTTAGGGAAAACAATATAAATAAATAAACTAACATAGCTCTACAAAATTTGAGGGAAAAGATTAAAATGAACAAGGCCCGTTCCACGCGCTTACATTACTACCACCATATTACCAACGAAAAGCAGGTAATTAACTACTTTTCGTTGGCAATATGATGAGCCAAATGTTTCTTATAACTTATTGTATAATAAATAAATAATCAATAACTGAACACATCTAATCACCCGTGTGATTGTTAACTCAGAAATCAATACTTATAAAACCTATTTAATTTAAGAGGACGACGCGTCATTTAATATGTTTTTTACCATGATATTGTAAATGTACCATAATTATGATTGACGTAAAAATGAAAATAAAACGCTATTTTTCAAATCTTTTCTGTCCTGTTACAAGCTAAAAATACGATAGATAGAAATTCACCACATGCGTTTGCTATTAAAAAAGTGTACAGTTTATAAAAACGGCTGATTTGGAACCGGATTCTATTTTTTGACGTTTCCAAGCCAATTTTTACCCACGACGGAACGGAGATGGTATATGCGTTTGGGGTGAGAGGATGTTTGTTTGTGCAAATACATGTTGCCATTTTTCTAAAAACTTCTAGTCCGATTTTGATGCAGTTTTCAGTAATGGGTTTGGGTTTGATTGGTACATGTTCTTAGATAGGTGTTAAGGTGACAACTTACCAGGGGGCGCTGTAGCAAACATTTTTTGTGCAAATTCATGTTGCCATTTTTCTCCAAAACTTCTACTCAGATTTTGATGCAGTTTTCAGTTATGGGTTCGGGTTTCATTGGAGCATTATCTTAGATAGGTGACAATTACTTTATAACCGTTGCGGGTTTTTAAAAAAAAAATAATTTTGCTTTTTATTACCATCTTGATAAATGTCATGTCAAACGTAAGATAATAATTATATTAATTGAACATTTAAAAACTATATTTGACTATGTTAACAAGCGTGTTCGGAACGGTAGAATGTAATTAACCAATATATTAGTAAATGTTATCAGAATTACGGATTGTAAAGAAGATTCTAAGTACCCAACAATGAAGTAAAAAATAAGGTTTTGTTACGTTTTCTCGAAACTTTATAAACATTTTCTTTACAATAAAGCTCGAATTACAATGTAGAGGTAAATTATTTTCTTCTAAATGCCATTGTTTCTCACAAAAGTGGGACACTCGTGGAAGATTTTTAATGAACGGTTATTATTAGCGCCCAGCACGAAATCAATACGATACCGTACAATACTGAGGTCTCGTTCGCTATGAGCTTATGAATACTTAACGTAGTAAGTACGTATTAAATACAAATAAAAATAGAAACATTTCATTGATAACACCAACCTTACAAGTTAATTCCGTAATATCATTTCAAGATGTGAAATATGTCATTTAATGTGTTTTAAAACACAGATTACACAAAAATGTCAAAATAAGGTATGCCAATATAAAATTACTGTCAACACGTCTGGTATCATGATTTTTTTGTCATGCCATTTTATTGTATTGACATTTTTTTGTATTGAAATTTTTTTTCAATGGTTCACAGGCTAGGTTTTTGACCACAGCTCACCTGATGTTAAGTGAAGGTGTGGTCAAAGATGGTAAATCACACCTTGCCTGGAATGAAATAGGTTCTCAAGTGAAGAAGAAGATTGGCGATAGATTTTCAACTTAAGGACCTGAAAAAGTCAGTCTGGAGTCTGTGTTCCCAGACTCCAGACTGACTTTTTTAGTAATAAATGAATACCAACTTTTTGTAGGGCGTTGCATCTCACCGGAGACATAAAACAAAATACAACATGGATAAACGTTAGGACAATCAATACAACAAGGTGCAGATTGCATAAGTTTACGTAACAAGTAACACAGAGGGGAAGTTACGAGTTTAAGAGCAGGTTCCCTCGAAACAAATCCACGTTCGCTCCGCCTATGCGTTATTTATTCTCCAAGCATACAAGAATAAGCACTAAATTAGAATCCACTATTTATATTCATCACCGGGCCTTTTATCAGCATGGTGGTAAGGTACTTTCTAGTACTCGGCTGGCTAACTACCACCCTCAAGTTGAAAATCTGCCGCCAAGCACCTAACGGTGTGTTCCGGCAGCCTCTCTTGAGAGCCAGTTCAATTCCAGGCTATGTACATTTAACATTAGATGAGCTGTGATCAATCATCTAGTCTATCAAAAGTTAAAATAAAATTGACGTGTTATCCGACGCACGGTAGCGTTCTGTTGTAAATGCGACTCACGGTTACTCGGTTATTTGTCTGAAATGTGACCTAAACTTACTTAGTTTACTATCTTTTTAGAACCAAACTGTAAGTCTGTCTGTGAAGTTACGCCACGGGACTTTTTATTGCTATAATTTTCGAGTGACAATTTTATTTCAAGTTGTATTTCATTTAAAGGCCTTGTTTTCCTTAAGAAGTCACTTACTGTAAGTAATAGGCTTAACATTCCACACATCAAGTTGTTTTCTAAGAATACTTTCATGAAATGTTCTTGGTTTTCTTTTCGACGAAAGCTTTCCCGTGTATATGTTCAATTGATGATGAATTCTTAAATTTCGTGAAACAAATGTCATGTTTTCTCTTTAAGGTCTTTCCCCGTCTTTGTCACAAGTTAATACAATTTTTTGATGTATGACGTCACATGTATTCCAAAATTGTTACATTGAGACTACAATGCATGTATGCATGGGAAAAAGCTAGTTATCTTGTGACTAGACCTATTTTGTTATCATACATCTCTATTAACTTTGTTTTTTATTTTGGTAAGAAGTAATTTCGCGATCATCAGGCGGGATGGCGTCAAACGCAAGCCTATATTTAAAAAAAAAAAACAAAATACAGCGTTGCTTTGACGCTCATTTCTTTGAGACATTCGATGGAGACTATTGTTATTATTGGAGTTTTTCCACTGGTGTCAACTTAAATACATTAGATTTAGGCATTTGGATATTAGCAAATTTTTCTCGACCTCGGCAAAACCAAAGGGTCATGTTGTTAGCGCGCTCGGTTCACACGTCGAAGGGCGTGGGTTCAAATTCCAACAATGAACTTGAGCTGCCGGTGAAGTAAACCTCGCAAGGAAATCGTAGCATAGTAGTGGGGTGCTTAATGCTCAGCTGGCTAGCTATCAAATTATAGTAATAATGAGATTAAAAAAATTATATTAACTTGGCTAAATACATTTGATTATGATAGGTTGGAACTTATGCTTAATGACCTAGAAACATCATAAAATGTAGAATGCACAAGCATACACACACACTCACACAAACACACACGCTACATGCATACGTACACATACCCGTGTGCGCTCACACATACACACACTCACACAAACACACACACACAAATATATATTTATATATAAATGCAGGTTACATTTTTTTTTGTTTAGTTAAATTTTTAATTGTTTAGTTTTTTTTGTCTGCATTTGGCCTTCTGTATAAAAATATCGGGAGAAGCCATTGGTTCCCGGAACACAGTACTATTACTAGTTCGGAGCCAATGGGTTCATTTTTATGTAACTATGAATTGTGCCAAATAAATAATTTGAATTTGAAATTTGAAAAAAAATCAGGTCTGAAATTTGCCGTCAATCAGCCGATGTGTTCCGGCATCCGCACTTGTGAGCCAATTCAATTCCAAGTTTGGCGTGTTTGCCACTTTAGATCACACCGTCACTTAATATGAGGGCGCTGTGGTAATAGTAGATTTTGTCTATGCATGTAAGTGTTTTCCACGAAAGCGCTAGAACTACTCGTCTGACTTTGAAGAATGAGGTGTCAATCGATGCGTTCTTAGGTCCTGTATCCACCAAAGTGGAGAGATGTGTTTTGAATAATCAATCAGATTTCGTTATTTCCACATCTCTCCGCTTAGCTTTGGTGGAAATGGATCAAACGGAGAGAAGAGATGCTCCATTTTTTCTATAGTATTTTGTGCCGGGAGCGAGCAAGCGGCGCGGCAGAGCGGAAATGTATGTATTCGCGTGGCACCCGCGCTCGCGCGCCCCGTTCCCCGCTGCTACGCATCTCGTCGCCGCTTAGGTGGAAATAACCTGACAGCTTCACAGCACATCTCCTCTCGTCTCCTCACCTCTCCGCTTTGGTGAATACCGGCTCTTATGCTCCGGATACTAAAGGCTACATTTTACCTTTACTTGTTATTTTATCCGTAGTTCGGTTAGTTTTATAAACTTTTTAGCTTGCTCTAGCAGTTTTGCAACGTAAAGACTTCAATAACACATGTTTTGAAATCAATTAAAACTTAATTTTCTGTTTTATCTGTAGCTCTCCAGTTTGAGAGCAGTACAGTTTGATATTTTATATGACAGTAAAAAAATAAGCAATTAAATTAAATGCTACAGATTCGAATAAACAAATAAATACCAATCATTATAAATTTTTGCCTCGTATCAGCTTTTGGCATCGTTTAGTGTGTATTTGAACTACAATTATTTATTTATCGATTACAAGCTATTTAATCTTTTGAATAAAATAGTCTGAATTCTACTCTGTCAGGAAAAAAAAATAACATTTTTACTTTAATAGTGCTTTGCGGTTCACGGTTTCCAACAAATAGGAATGCTCGAACAAATACCTAAGCAACATTACTGGATTCTCTGAATGCTCAGCATTAATATCATCTTAGCAGATACTACATGTATTACACATACCGCGGTGACGCTCTTTTCTTGCTGGTTTATATTAGGTATATACTTTTTTAACATCGGACTCGGCATGCATTTAGCCACGATATCGCCTGATGGCAAGCGAGGACGTGGCCGAAAGAACCTGGGAAATACCAATTCACGTTTTTCTTGAACAAATCCAACAATTCTAGCAGTAGTAATCTATTATTACCTACTTTATATTAAGTTTAGTTTGAAATCGTTTTGCTGTTCAGCGTGGGAATGCGGTGTAACGGACATCTTTGGATCGGTCAGGTTGGGTTATTTTAGTTTAAGGCATTTATCATAACTATTTATAGTATATTTTATTACGAGAATATTGTATTTATTGACAATATTGTAGTAAATTTTATTCTACTTAAATAAACATTGGAGGATATTTCATACAGCGTCATCTAGCCCCAAGCCAAGTAAAGCTTATACAATGGGAACCAGTTAACTGACATAATACTTAAATATATAAGTGAATGAAAACCTATAGGTAACTTTCCGTTGACCTAGAACATTGAAATTTGGCAAGAAGCATTGTCTTCTAGTATATATATAGGTATAAAGGAGAAAATCCGAAAACTGTACCTACATTTTTAATTTAATCACAAAAAGTACGGAACCCTCGGTGGGCGAGTGTGACTGGTTTTTTGTTTGCTTCGGTCTCAAGAAATTTCCTCGTACATCGAAACAGCGAGTATCTCATAAAAAATTTAAATCCACATACGACTACGTCCACAACATTTATTGATTCTGATACTTTACAAAGTTCGCCGGCTAAGTTAAGTTGTCAATGCTAGACTTGTTAATGCCGTTTTGGCGATTAGTTATAAGAAATAGGCTTACGTTTAATTACATATAGATACCTACCTCTTTTTTTTTTATTAATTTCAGTTCTACTTAGTTATTGGGACAATTGTTTTTTTTTTTGTAATTTAAAAGTTATGAAACGGACAAGATGACTCTCATGACGGTAAGAGATAAATAAAAAGAAATGTAAATAAATAAATATCGTAGGCGTAAACACACAGCGCTACCTGACTACAAACTAAGCAAAGCTTGGACTATGGAAGTCGGATAACTGATAGAATACTTATTTTTTTTTGTAAATACATACTTATAATAAATACAGAACACACAGACACAGAACAAACATTTTTATTATAGCACAAAATGTTTATCCTGGGTGGGAATCCAATCCACACCCTAAAACTCTTAGAGCAGACATACTACCAATGAACCAACAGGGCTTTCAAGTGATAACGCATTTAGATGATCATTGCAGCGGTACACAACTTTTAACTTAACTTGAAACGCGAACTTTAGCTGTTACAAAACAAAGTCTAGGGTATCGCTACTTTAGCACTCATAACTTTGAGACTTTCAATGTTTAGTCTCAACACCTCTGTAATTTTACTAGCTTAAGTACCCTTCAAAACTGAACACCGTAATGTTTACACACTACTGGTTGTCGGCATAATATCTGGTACCTATAGCGGTGTTATCTACCACCACGTCGAATACAAGTTAGACATCAGGTATTTCTTCGCATACGATTTAGCTACGTATTATTTTAACTGGAAAACGATAATGTTCACTTTGCTGTAACATATACTTAAGAATTCATGACACTTGTTTAATTCTACATCTCATCATATTTACTTAAGGGTAAGTAAGTTCATAATTATCATCATAATTATTATAGATAAACTCTTTACTGTTCTACCTTTTTTTAATTCTTGTCACTCTCATTCTACTCCTAAAGCCGTTATCAACTAAAAAATAATGTGATCAACAAAAATACAGTTCCAAATACACACCGATTGGACACCATTTCCTGCGTACATTTTTCTGTGAATTTCCACCGAAATCGAAAGTTTTAATCTATGTCATTTATTTACTCGTAGCGTAGTACGTAGCGATGATAGCTCAGTGGTTAGCGCGGTAGGTTCGCATGCCGAAGGGCGTGGGTTCAAACCCCAACAATGAGCTTGAGCTGCCGGTGAAGGAAAACATCGCGAGGAAACCATAGCATGGTGGTAGGGTACTTTAGTACTCGGCTGGCTAGCTACCACCCTCGAGTTGAAAATCTGCCGCCAAGCATCTAACGGTGTGTTCCGGCAGCCTCACTCGAGAGCCAGTTCCATTCCAGGCTAGGTGTGCTTTACCATCTTCGACCACACCTTCACTTAACATCAGGTGAGCTGCGGTCAAACACCTAGCCTGTCAAACATTAAAAAAAAAAAAAAAAAAAATTACTCGAAACGATTTTTTTTCACCGAAATCAGAAGTTGTATTTGATTTTTTAAGGTTTTTTTTATATGATTGTCAAAGATGCATGTGCCTATTTGCTTAAAAACGCTAGGTTTTGTTAAAGTAAAATGTACAATGGATGGAAAAATGGAAAAAAACTAATGGATGGTGGAATGGATGACTGTGCAATATGTATATATATATGTATATTATACATATATGACTATATGTATATTATATGTATGTGTTGTGTGTTTCTGTGAATGTATTATTGAAATCAGTTGTATTATTGAACTATCCGATGAAGTATATCAAAGTTAAAAATTCAAAACAAAAACACTTATCTATAAAGGTGCTATAAAAATTACATGTAACTTTTAGCAAATATCGAAAAATATTTTTTTAAGTGTCATCTTTGATTTAAATTTCTATCGGATCAATAATTGTAAATTAAGTTACTACTTTTACAAAGTTCTTGGAATTTTGTTCCAAATTTTAAAAAAGATATATTTTGTACTTATTCTTATTCTTATTCGAAGTGGGGGCGATGAGTCCGGCACTGACGTCCCGCTTGGGGTGTATTGTGCATTTCCCCCTGCCAGCGTCTACCCAAGCCAACCCAGCTCCTTGAAGTATCGGAGCGAGGCTCAGGGCCGCTGGCATAGTAGCTCCAGTGATTTATAGATATTTTGTACTTATAAAAGTCTACTTTACAGAGAAACGCAATCTAAAATTGCCAAAAGTTTGAAAATATCGACATAAATATTATAGCTGTCACTGAAAATGTATGGCATAAAAGTTAGTTTTTTTTTGTTAAATTCTCGCCTTTTTTAAATACATAACATGTACCTACTTATTTGCTTATTCGTGTGCGCTCAATGAGAACAGGTATCACGCTCGCGTAGCTCCCTCCCTTCAACAACAGAATAAATAATAGTACTTTCGACCCGTAGTCACAGATTGCGTAGTAGTTACAAAGAAACATTTGGGCTTACACAAACAGTATACCGTTCCAGCAGTAATCAATCTTCATTCATGTGTTCATTCAATAGTCCATTGGACATGTATTGTGTACAGTTAATTTAGACTTATTTCCTTTAAAAATTCTTTAATATGTATAATGTATTGGACATGCCAATTTATTATATTATCTACTAGCTGTTACTCGCGACTTCGTCCGCGTGGAATTTTATTTTTCATAATTTTTCTTTCCGTAAGAAGCTTCTAAAGAGTATTAGAAAATATTCAAAAAGAGGAATGAAATCGGTGAAGTCGTTCTCAAGTTATGGCGTGACCAAGGGAAACAGGGATTCATCTCTACATATGCTTCCCGTCGTCTGTACGCTTAGACCATTTGAACTACGTATCGGATTTTAATGCGGTTTCCGTCAATAGATAGAGTGATTCAAGAGGAAGGTTTATATGTATAACACATGCATATGCACTACACTAGTATCTACATTGCACCCGTGCGAAACCGGTGCGGATCTTTAATTTTTATATGTAGAGATATTATTTTATACACAACATTTTGGTGATTATAAAATTCACAAACAAAGTGTTAGGATTGGAATGTAGTATTCCTAAAGCGGAATCATCAAGGTCTTTATGAACAGCTTTTAGTATGGTAACGACCCTATATTTGTGGAAAAAATAAGCTGTTATTTCAACAAACATTTAGTGATCAATTTTTTGTGCTTTTCTGCATCATGGCAATCGGTATATAATATGAATTTCGGCATTGTTTATTTTTTTAATATTTCAGCAATATTTACTTTTGTAGGTCATCTCAACTGGTCTCACTACTACATACCAACATCAAGTACTGCTCAGGGATTGATATGACGTTTTCTACCCACCCTTATCTGGGTCAAGGCAATTGGCCCCTCTCGCATTCTCTTCCCGGTACCTATTTCGGGATGCGGGAATTTGAGCTTTACATAGACAAGCTTAAAACATTTTCTTTTTGATTGAGTCCGCATAAAAATTAATCATATTTAATATTTGTACTCTGGGTTGACGACCGGGAACAATTTAAAAAAAAATTATGTCATTGTGATCCAATGTTGAATATGGTACGGCTAAATAGTCTACTTTTTACATTTTTCTTGATCATTCGTGAAATTTTTGTAAGACATAGTTTGGGTAAAGAAAAATGTTTCTTACAAAAATTTGCTTACATGATATTGATAGCACTTCTATTTATTATTTTACCACCAAGTCGTGTGTTTTAAACATTATTGTGTTTTAAGTGTAGCTAGTAAGACTCACCGTCGAACGTCGCAAAAGTAATGAACGTCGATGCGACGATGCCCTAGATTTTGTTTCAAAGTTATGTTCTGTCACCATCAGGGGAGCATGTCAATCGCATATTTATTTCTTAACAAGAAATTTACAAGTTTGTTCAAAATATTGTTATTGTTTTGTTCAAAATGATCACTATGAACCTCTTTGCTCTTGGTTGGCTTCAATCACTTGTTGTGATTACACTACAATCACGGTACGTTTAAGGCTTATTTAGTACTTTACTTTAGAAAAATAGAAAAAAGACAATGTGCGATTCGTTTTGCTCTCTCAATGTTAGTAGTTAATCGCTCTACCTGACTACGTTAAAAACTTACACAATAATACTTATCAGCTATAACTCGTTTCGTTCTATAAACAACAAAAGTAATCACTTCAAAACAATAACGACAGAAATGTTGATTTTATAGCTTCGACGTCGAATTTACTTTCAATTGCAGCTCAATTTAAATAAAAACGTTCAATATTGTGGAAAATCGCTAACCATGTTGGTTTTTCATCTCATTCTGCTGTGTGAGTTTAATAGATCTACAATGTGTTAAAATGTGACGTTTATTTGATTTAATTAATTATTTTTATTGTAGATATAATATGTTATGCTTCAAAAGGTTCGGTATCTGCATTGAATATAAGTGATATCTCGAGAGGTGTTATGGTATCAGCTGATACAAAATCAAATCTGATTGTATATCACGATAACCTAGATGCACTACTTGAATCGGAAGCGAAGTCAAATATGGGAGATATTGGGACGTGGTTTACTTGCATGGAGGTTCTAATAAAAACGTCCAACAAAGCGTTGAAAAATATTCGCAAAAATATGAAAAACCACGAATACTTCGATCCTAACATCCGAAGACTTCTAGACGAATTGTTCAGTGACACTGATGAATATGAAGTTAAATTACTGTCAGAATTAAAAAACATAATAGACAAGAAATTATTAGACGTTTCGAAAGATAATATATTTGAAATAATGAATATGACAAACATGCTCATAGAAAAAGTTGTATCAAACAACTTGAATCAAATTAAACTAATTCTACCAACAAAGTGGTACAAAAATTTGAAGGATAAGATACAAAGACAGGAAGTTAAAGCAGCTGTAGGCTTCGTAGCAAAAAAGATGTGTGATATAGGCATTTGTAAACAACCCAATCTCTATTCTGATTATGTGCAAATTTGGTTGAGAGATCTCCTCAATCTGAATGCACAATCCTTGCGTGAATTCTTCACGTTTGTACCAAAAGCGCTTGAAAAACACAAGCATTTTGTAAAGTCCAATGTCAATTTCAGGAAAACTATTCAGTACTTTTTAAATTCCGATGTTACAACACAAAAGGACTGTCTAGCCTTGTTGGACGAACTTGTAGTTAATCCTAAAGTGTTCGCTGTAATTCCAAATCGCGCAAAAAGACCGGCCTCTTTGATGTTGTTGCTTTTTGAAATCATTGATGACAACTACGATGTAAATGATGAAAACAAAAGACAATTAAAAGGGGTAACCGATATGTTTGGCGAGATGTTGGAAGGGAATAATGTATATATACCTGGGATATTTGATAAGATTTTAGAGAATTTGCAGATAAATATTAAAATTTGGCCGTTGAAAGATCAATCCAAATTAGATAATACGTGGGCAGAATTTACTAGAAGTTAATTTTTATATTCTTATTTTGGTACTATAAAATGTTGGAGGTCATTTCACATAGCACCATCTAGCCCCAAATATAATCAGAATAATAAAAAAATCGATAGCTTGTGTGAATTTCGATGTATGTAGTTAATAAAGACCCAAACAATAAAAGAATATTCGATTGCTGCAAAAAATGCAAAGATTTTTTTTATTGAAAATTCGTCGATTTATTTAAATATGAAGGTACACGAATTATGAATAATAAAAAATAATTTAAAAAATTACTGTTGATACGTTATGTGTTTCACCACAGCCCACCTGATGTTATTTGACGGTGTAGTCGAAGATGGTAAATCACACGAAATAAGCAACCAAACCTGGAGTGGAAATGGCTCAGATGCTTGGCGGCAGATTTTTCAACTCGATGGTGGTAGCTAGTCAGTCGCATACTAAAAAGTACCCTTCTACAATGCTATAGTTTCCTTACTATTTTTAGTCACGACAGCTTCAGCTCATTGTTAGTATTTGAACCCACGCTCATCGGCATATTATCCGACCGCAATAACCGTGCTATCATCGCAAAAAAAAAAATGGTTAAAATGAATTTGCATTGTTAATATTACCTATAAGTATTATCGAAAATATCTACTTTAAATAAATCTACAACGCTTAAGAGCGACACCAAAAACATTTTAAGCCTTGATTGATTCAGGCGTTACTTTGTGGGTGTTCATTTTGAGTGTTCAAGGTATACATTTAGTTTATTTCCTTTCAACAGTCGTTTCAGTTACATGTGATGAGGATTTCAATTTAATAAATATCTATATTGATGACAATTTCAAAAACTCTTCCGAAACATTATACAATATTTAAAATTTGGCATAAACTTTTATTTTTGAATGACTCTTGCTGTTGGCCGCAGATGGCCTCTACAGCGTCACCGGACTGTAAAACAACCGCAAGTCTTTATATCCTTTTCTCGCTGCAGTAACCACTTGTCGACACGTGTTTCGCCTTAACACGAGGCATCCTCAGGACGTGTTGACTCTTCGAGTATCGGCCAAGCGCTCGAAGAGCCAACTGTCAATATTTTTTGTCTGTCAATTGTTTCTTCGATGGATGATGCAAGGGTGCTGGTCGGAACGTCCCGGTTCCTCCACAAGTACTGCATTTGTAGTAGCTTTACACCAAATTTTGCTTTCCACACAATTCACACATAGATCTGTTTATTAACATCCGCGTCAAACTCGCGATAAGAGTTAAGAGTTTTTATGAGATGTTTATTACATAAAAAACTAGTGAGCGAAATATTGTATGTGGCGCAGCCATACCTTGAACACTCATTTTAAGCATTGGTTAACTTTAAGCAACATTGACAAGTGAGGGCCTAAGTGCTTACGAAACATTTTCTTCTTTCAGGTAAAGAGAACTTCAGTAGGTATCATCACTTAGCAACCGTGACCTTACCAGCGAAAGTGCGACCATTCATTCTGGTAACATTTTTATCTTCTTAATAACATAGTAATTATATTGATTATACGTGTACTATGGCAAAAATAATATATATTTACATAATACAAGTATAGTATACATTACTATACTTGTATTATATACTCATGTGAGCGTAAGAACATAATAATGGAGGAATGTGTTTCATGTTTGGGTTTCTGATTGTGATTTTAAGAGTTCAATAAATATAAATATGGGCCCTTTTTCTGAAATCTTGAAAACAAAGAATCAATATGACGATATAACTACTTTTTATAAATACTATACGATTGAATATATCAATAAAGGATTTTATTACGCATAATATTTGAAGGTTATCGTTATTTGTAAAAACAGTATAAATAAATATACAATACAGTGGACTCTCGATAATATGACGCTAAAAGGCTAAAGATTTTTTTCAAAATTAGAGTTTAATGTAACAGATTTCAATAACCAATAAGGAGGATACAAATCAAGTAAATACAAAACATGAGTATGATCAAAATTCGTGATTCATTTCTTTAAACATTTGTACAATTATTCACAAATGTTCATTTTGAAAATAAATCTGTAATTATCTGTTGAGTGAGCGACTGTACCTGTCGCACTTATATAAACAAACGACAGATCTGTACATATAATTGTTTAAACAAATGACAGGTCTGTACATATAATTATGTAAACAAATGACAGGTCTGTACATATTATAATTATGTAAACAAACGACAGGTTGCATGATAAACGCTTCAAATTATATAGAGTAGGTAGGGAAGCTTGGACATCAGATAATTGCATGTTGCCGGGCAACATACTATTCCTTCAACATTCAATTATCAAGGTGACTAATTATTTTTTATACACTATTAATTTTGATTTTATTCAATTTATCGAGTACTTTTCTAGGGACAATTTATTATCGAAAGATTAGAATTAACCAATGTTAAATTTTATCAGAAGTCAACTGTATCCATTTATATATGATCTAGAAACCCATTGAAATATACACACAAAGTTTCATCTAAATCGGTATAGCCGTTTAAGTGACAAACACGCACAGAAGATTTATATATACACCTTGTATATTAAGGAGATACATGCCATAATTTCTGTACATGAGTAGTGTTAATTCTAGGATAATATATCTACCTAACAAAATCTGTACTAAAAACAACCCGCCTTAATGCCCCTAAGCACAAACGCAGCTAGGTTTTAGGTATTTTGGTTTAAAAATAAAACTACTGAACCGGTTTTCATAAAAATCTGTGGGACCACTCTAAAATTACCTACATAGATATAATTTGAAATAAAATATTTTTTTAATCGGTTTATAAATTACGAAGTTCTGAGGTTACAAACGTACAACCGATATTGAGAACATCCTCCTTTTTTCAAGTCGATTAAAACTATTTTTACATACCTACCTGAATTTGTGGTACTAAATAAATAAATATCGTAGGACTATACACAGCGCCATCTGGCTCCAAACTAAGCAGAGCTATTTTGTTGTGTGATGGAAGTCAGTTAACTGATAGAATACATAAATACTTTTTTTAAACATTTTTTTAATGTACATTGTAAGAACGTAGGTATATTATGTTGTCAATTACGCGTGAATCATTCTTACACGTGGAAGAAATTGAGAAATTTGCTAGAGGAAAAAACGGCAAATACCTTGGCAACCAGCGATATGATTAAAATAACAACGAAGGAATCCTTATAGGTCTTATATTTTATTAAGTAATATCAAAGGTTTATCGAATAAAATCTCAAAGCTATTTAAAAAGATTGTTGTGGGAATGAAAAGGCAAACAATTTATTAAAGGGATGTAAATCCGGAATGCTTTTTTGGGGGTTTGTTCTTTTATACCTTTCACAAAATTTTGTTTTGCATTATGAACAGTTATTTATAAATACGTGGTAATGTTATTGACATATTGACATGTTTGTACATTGACATACCTTATTTTGACATGTAATCAGTGTTTTAAAACTCATTTAATGACATGTTTAAAATTTTGAAGTGACTTGTAACATTGGTGTTATCAATAAAATATTTGTATTAAAAAACATCTTCGTGGAAACTTGCTCTTATCATCATCATCATCATCATCATTATTTCAGCCGTAGGACGTCCACTGCTGGACATAGACCTCCCCCATTGACTTCCATAAAGACGGTTGGAAGCGGCTCGCATCCAGCGCGTTCCTATATACGGTCTTTATTAGGTCCACCTTGTGGGTGGACGTTCTACGCTGCGCTTGTCGGTCCGTGGTCTCTGCGTGCTATGGTGCCCTGCCTGCCACTTCAACTTGCTAATCCGTTGGGCTTTGTCGGTAACTTTAATTCGTCTACGGATCTCCTCATTTCTGATTCGATCTCGTAGGGAAACTCCGAGCCCAGCCCTCTCCATAGCTCGTTGTGTTACTCTGAGCTCTATATAGTTTTTGTTTTATGGTTGACAGGCTAAGTGTTTGACAACAGCTCGCCTCATGTTAAGTGACGGTGTGGTTGACGATGGTAACAAACCCAGCCTAGAATGGAAATGGCTCTCAAATACAAATATTATAGTTTATTGATAACACCGAGTCGAGTAATAGAAAGTACCCTACCACCACGTTATGGTTTCCGCATGATTTTTTCCGTCACCTCCAGCTCAAGATTATTATTGGGGTTTAAACCCACGCCTTTCGTCGTATGAACCGACCGCGTTAACCGCTGATTTGCCATCGCTACAATGTTGTGAATAGGTTACAAAAAAAAAAGCTTTTGAGCATACCAGAAATAAAAAAAAAAGAGCCAATAACAACATGGTTTATACAAAAGAAAGACTACTCAAGTGAGAACCTTGAAAAATTCAGAAAAAGTATTTTAAGCCTGTCATTTATGGATGTGTATGCATCTGATGATCCCGATATTGCGTTCAATAATTTTCATGACTTAGTTGGGATGTTGGTACAGTTATGTTTTCCTAGAAATAAAATAAAAATGCAAACAACCCAAAAAGTTGCATGGCTTACAAAAGGTCTTAGAATAAGTTGCAGATATAAGAGATTCTTACGTTTGCAATATTACAAAGATAAAACTAGTAAATCAAAACGAAATTATAAAAAGTATTCGAGTATATTACAAAAACGCATTACTAATGCACAGAAAGCTAAAAATTTTGAAATAATTAAAACTAGTAAAAACATATGTAAAACCTCATGGAATTTAATAAAAGGAAATTTGAAACGACCTCCACAATTAATAAAAGAAATTAAAACATTAAATGGGCCTGTAACACAGCCAAAATCAATAGCAAATGCTTTTAACAATTATTTTATAAATGTGACTAATGGAAAAGACGACACATTTAGTATTGATTTCAATGAAGGAAATGGTGGGAAAAGTATCACTGGATCTATGTTTTTAAATCCAATAACACCAACTGAAGTTAAAAATACCATAGCAAACCTTAAAAATACTAACTCAGAGGGAGAAGATGGCATTGCAACCAAAGTAATCAAGTATTGCAAAGAAGAATTAAGTGAAGTAGTTGCTTATCTTATTAATCAGTCGTTTGAACACGGCTATTTCCCAGAAAGACTAAAGACTGCTATAATAAAGCCTCTTCATAAAAAAGGTGATACGGATAATTTAGAAAATTATAGACCGATTGCTCTTTTGAATGTATTATCTAAAGTCTTCGAAAAAGCGATGCACAAAAGGTTATATGATTTTTTCATAGCACACGATGTCATAAAGCCAGAGCAAAATGGTTTCCAAAAACACAAATCTACAACATCAGCCGCATTCAATTTAGTTGATCATATAGCAAAGAGCTTTGATAAAAAATTATTGACAACAGCTCTATTTTTCGATATGTCAAGGGCTTTTGATTTTGTTTCTCACAAAAAACTTCTTTTCAATCTACAAAGAAATGGTATTAGAGGTAATGCATCAAATTGGATTGAGTCTTATCTTAAAAATCGAGAACAATCCGTTGAAGTTTTATCCCTGGATGATAAGCTGAATATAACTAGTAATAAATCTGAAAAAAGGATAAACAGATTTGGTGTCCCGCAGGGCAGTGTTTTGGGACCTTTGCTGTTCATAATATATATTAATGACATTGTTAATGCAACTCCATACAAATGCGTATTATTTGCTGATGATATTTCTGTGGTTGTGACAACTAAGAAGGACAAAATAAATAATTATTCTGAACATATACTTGACATTAATAATACAATCAATTTAATTGTTAAATGGCTGGACATAAATAATCTAAAAATAAATATATCAAAGACATGTTACATCAATTTTAATAATCTTAATTTTCAAATAAATTACAATGGACAACTTATAGAGGGTGTAAATAGAACATCATTCCTAGGATTGACAATAGATAAAGATTTAAACTGGAAACAGCATATAGATAAAATTTGTAAAAAAATTAACAGTTATGTATATGTACTAAATCGTTTACGCAAAACTGCAAATAAGGACACAGCACTGATAGCATATCATGGCTATATTGGTTCGCTTTTGAGGTATGGTTTGATTATCTGGGGGCGAGGAACTGATGTCAACAAAGCTTTTGTGTGTCAGAAAAAATGTATTAGAGCCATCTGTGGGGCAGCGCCTTTGGATACTTGTAGGCCTCTATTTAAACTGTTAAAAATCCTGCCACTCCCATGTCAATACATTTATGATATTGCATGTTTCGTGAAACAAAATGAAAATTTATATACCACAGCATTGGAAAAATACAGACGAGGATGTGAAAGACATAAGTTTAGATTGGTGAGAACCTACATAAATAGTACAGCACGCTATGAACATAGTTGTATGACAATGTCTATTACGTTATATAACAAGTTACCTGACATAATAAAAACATTGCCTTTAGCTAAATTTAAAAATAGGTTGCGAGCTTGGTTACAAGAAAAATCATTTTACTCTGTAAATGAATATTTAAATAACTGATAATTGTCCTGGAATGGTGCTCGGTAGTTATCTCGGTGACTTGAACTTGCCTATGTTTTCTTTTATGTGTTTTATTTAAGTAACAATCAATATTGTATGTCCGCAAGGACAAGACTGTTTTTAAGTACTGGTATATGACTAATTATTTATAATCTAATATTGTTACACAGTTTTAAACAATAAACATTTCTGATTCTGATTCTGATTCTGATTCTGAAAGAATGACAATACAAAATCGTTTTTTTTTACGTGTTAGTAATGGGACGAACGAGATGCTATCTTGATGGTAAGAGACAACGCCTGTCCGTGAACTTTGCAGCGATAAACAGAACTTTGAGTAACAAAACCAAGTCTAGGGCATCGCTGATTTGACGATCATTACTTTGAGACATTAGATGGTTAGTTTCAATAGCTCTGTGATTTCGCTTGCTGCAGCTCACAAACCGGAATACAGTAATATCTACACAGTACTGCTTGGTGGCAGAATATCTAGTACCTACCTAGACAACCTCCTGCTAAGGAGATCTACCACCAAATAAAACCGTTCTTGATTTACTCCTAGTTCGCAGATTTGCACGACAGTTTACGGCAATAGGGTCAAAAACAAAAAGTTGGGTAATTTAACAAATGTTCAAATAACGCCAAACATTGTGTGCCACATAGATTACAAACAAAAGTAATTTAATGTTAGCTTCCACGCTCTATAAGCGAGATCATCGCTATTCCCACATGTTTCGTCATTGTTGTAGCTAATACGACGCCTGTTTCATCAACAACTCGCACTTGGCTCCAATCATTGTTACCACTACAATGGCATCAAATGATGAACATTCCATAGGATGCCGCTATCAATGGTACCTACCTATTGTATTTACCTACGTGACTTGACTGACTGACCAGCACGGGCCGTTTACAACTTTATCACCTACGAAATAAGAGTTACATGATTGAGGACTGATGTTACGGGTCGTTTAGAAACTGTTATGAATTCCGGTGACGCAAAAAGTTTGTGTCTTTGCATGTTGGAATTGCATGTAAATCACACTAATATTGCAAACCGAACCGACTATCTCTGACATTATACACCTAATATACCTTTACACCGCATCTTCGCTTAACATCAGGCGGGATGGCGGTCAAACGCATGCCTATCTATTATAAATTTAAAAAAAGCTGAGACCCTGGAATGATACATAAGCTACTTTTTAACCCGAAACGTTTAGCGGGTAACTCCGAGGGGCGCAGCTAGTGTAATATGAAATACATACTCATCATTTCACGATTATTCTAATATGAATATATTCAAATGTAACTAACGAAACAATTTCTAAATCAAAGCTATACTGTCTGTGGAAATACCAATTAACTAAATCAATTGGAAACCATTCACGCATTCTGCAAAGCGAGAGCTATGTAGATTGCCATCAATTACATTGCAATTCTCGCAGTCATTCAATACTGCAACTAGTGGTGTAACGAATATTTGCGTCTATTTTAATTTTCGCATTCGCAATAAGCTACGCGAATATTGAACAATGTAAAGTGAAATTAATTTACCACGCTTAAATAAAATAATCTCTGAACAATATAGAACAAAGAAGCTATTAGCGTCTGTCCGTTTCTCCTCTTACTTCTTTTAAACCACACAATGAATACACGGAAAGTTGAAAGGTTTGCAACCGTGCAAAGTCGGGTTGCTTGATAATAAATAAAATGACAATGGAACTCATTAGATTCACAAGATATCTTTTTATAGTTGACAGATTAGGTGTTTGACAACAGGTCATCTGATGATAAGTGACGGTGTGGTTAAAGGTGGTAAATACTACTGGCCTGAAATGGAGGTGGCTCTCAAGTGAGGCTGTCAGAACACACATCAGATCACACACCGTTAGATGCTTGGCGGCAGATTTTCCACTTAAGGGTGTTAGCTAGCCAGTTGAGTACTATAAAGTACCCTACCACAAGGTTATGGTTTCCTCACGATGTTTTCCTTCACCGGAAGCTCAAGCTCATTTGGGGTTTAAAGCCACGCTCTTCGGCTTGTGAACCGTCCGCGTTAACCACTGAGGTATCGTTGCTACAAATTTTATTTTTAATACAACTTACGATTTTATATGATAACACAAATAAACCTCAAACTTTGCGGACACAATGGTATAAGTAAGTCCAAACTTCGCTTAGATTCAGTCGTTTGTACCACTGAATCATATTGATATAACAGTTTATAACAAAAATTTCTGTACAAACGTACTTCAAGAAAACAAATCTATTTATTTACTTAACATCAAAACTATTTGACGAAATCACTGTTAGTAGCCGACTGTCCTGTTAGCTCAGTAGTAGATCTGGTACGAGAGCTGAATGAAGGGTGTGGGCTTGATTCCCACTCAGGACTCATTTGTGGGATTTGTATGTTTTTGTTCTGAGTGTTATGTATGTAGATAATAGACAATACACAACACTTTATTGTGACAAAAAAATAAATAAATTTGACACAAAGAACGAAAAGAAAGATATAAGTTCTGTCACAAACTCGACTCAGCGGAATGCCGACTGCAGCCAGCCGGCGCTGGTCTTCCGCATAACTAAGTATCGACCTCATCGTCACTTAACATCAGGTGTGCTGTGGTCAAACACCGAGCCTGTCAACCATTAAAAAAAAGTATTTACATAAAAAACGATACAAGTATTTTATGAGCTATGAGCTAGCTATACTTTATTCAATAACGAGCAACTATATTGCTGTATCGGGTAGGTACATGGTCGGTTCCAACAATGACTATCGCAGGATCATAATCTGCCGCCAAGCATCTAATGGTGTGTTCCGGCAGCCTCACTTGAGAGCCAGTTCCATTCCAGGCTAGGTGTGCTTTACCATCTTCGACCACACCTTCACTTAACATCAGGTGAGCTGTGGTCAAACAACTAACCTGTCAACAATTAAAAAAAAAAAAAAATTTTTTATGCCACATGTTGCAATCAAGCTGAAGGATTACCTGATGTTAAGCAATCACCGTCGCCTATAGATATCTGCAATTCCGGGGGCACTACAAATACGTTGCCGATCTTTTAAGATTCTATTAACATGCCTTTTGAAGAACCCAACGTTGTAACTCCGCGGGAATACGGAAGAAGGAAGATCATTCCACAATTTGCAAGTGTATGACAAAAAAGATAGCATCTACTATCCTGCATTATAATGCAGGAACTATCCTGCAACAACATATAGAAACATCTACTAAGATGTCGCCATATTTAAAAAGCTAATAATTACAATAGTTTTCGCGAAAGTGGGAAATCGAAAATTCGTTACATCACTATGCAACATTTCTCCCTTTCAACTACATTTCATTCGACGAGCGAATCGTTCCATTAATTAATACTTATATAATAGATGACAAAATGTATCCCCATAAATGTGCCTGTCATTTATGGGGATATTGTCATGATTTTAAATTGAAATATTTTTTTAACAAACTTCTTTAGGGCACGCGTTATTTTTTACGCTGCGTTTAACGTTGTGACGCCCTGATACCTGATGTAATGACGATATACGTAGGACAGGTGGCGGATCAGTGGAGTGTCTTGGGAGTGGCCTAAAATAAGTACTCATCTTGATAACATTTCTGAAGGGCTCATTGTTTTTTTAAATATAATTACGATAAATTATTTATTTGACATCAAAATAAAACAAAGATATTTCCACATACCTACATAAATAAATACATACAATAAAGGTATCCGAAAATATTGCTTATTTCAAACGAACAAAAAAAAATCGCAGTTTCGCATACAAACTTGCGCCACAACATTCCGATGTATAAGATTACGTCATACCAACGGCTATTCTCTTGTAGCTATTATTGTTGAGCCAAAGCAAAAATATAATTTAAATAATGCTCATAAAGCCAGATTTACCTGGTAGCGATGTTTTCTAGTGCGGTCCAATCACGCCCGCGCATGGAAGTGGGTTAAAATCCTAATAAAGCTTAAGCTTCCAGGGAAGGACAATATCGTGAGGAAACGATAGCATGGTTGTTGCGATGTTGACTGCGGCGTGGGTTCGATTCCCATTAAGAATAATCATTTGAGTGAGTGACGAACATAAATATTTCTTTAGTATACGCTTGCCCCGGCTTCGTACGGGAAAACGAAACTCGATTAACAATATAAATTTATCGATCCAGTAGTTTCAGAGCCTATTCAATACAAACAAACAAAAAATTAAATATTTCCTCTTTATTAGATGTAGATGACAACTGTAATAGTTAGACATGATATTGCGGACTTATTTGTAGCTGTAAATTTGCTGTATAAAACGTCACTTTATTCTATTGTCAATAGTTTTCGCTGCGAATGCTACGTAAAGATTTTTTCCAATTTTTCCCAGCTTGGGTTACATTATTGAGTTTTCCATACGGATCCCTAATGGTCTTTTAAATAAAATATAGCCTATGTCCATCACGGATAATGTAGCATTCTAATAATGAAAGAATTATTAAGATCGGTCCAGTAGTTTCGGAGCCTATTCATTACAAACAAATCTTTCCTCTTTATAATAGTAGGTATAGCTAGATAGATTATATCAGTTTTTTTTTGGATTACATGGCGATGTGTGAAATGTCTTCCGATGTTTATTTGTTTATGGAGTACTTCCTGGTAAAAGGAAATCTTCAAGTGTATTCTGGCAGCCTCACTTCACAACCAGTTCCTATTATTTATGCTTGCATCTTCACTTAAGGTGAACTGTCTTCAAACACGTACATAGCCTTTAAAAAAGACTAGAATGTAAAGATTTTACTATTTTAAAATGAATTTGAAACCACATCGTCACTTACTATCATGTGAGTTAAAAAAAGATACACCATTTCTTTATAAATAAAGTCTATGAGTGTTTATGCATAAAAATGGTGGTGTTTTATTCATAAAGTGCCGGATCACAAGCGCGAGTGTGGGAAAATGATATAATGCGGTGAAACAAGACTATTCGTGTTGCTTCCAAAACTCAATAGAAGCTTTATAGTAAAGTCGCCAGTACTTTACTAAAGCATGACTGGACTTGACTGACACGGACTAGACTTGACCAAGACTGGACTTTGACTATCACTTTAGCTACGAGAACACATACATATTTAACTTTTAAAACTTGAAAATATATAAATACTTGACACTGGCAAATGCACAAAACGCGATGCCAAAACCAAAGAAAAAAAAAGAAAAGAAGTCTATGTGCTTACTAGACAAGCATGTTCCACTCTAAAGTTTATAGTTAAATGCGGCAGGCCAATTAGTTTCGAACAAAAATAGAAACGGAATTCAGATTCCGTATTATTTACTATCATAATTTTTAACAACATAGGGTTCACTATAATATCATAAATACCTTGAGTGTTTGTTTGTTTGTTCGTAATGAATAGGCTCCGAAACTACTGGACCGATTTCAAAAATTCTTTCACCGTTAGGAAGCTACACTATCCCCGGGTAACATAGGCTACTTTTCATCCCTGTATTCCCACGGGACGGGAACTACGCGGGAGAAATAGCGAGGCGTCCGCTAGTATTTATTAAAGCAACTTATTCACTATTTTGGTTTAATGACATTGATAGTATTACTTAATTAGTTATCATGGCATATGGAATTAATAAACTAAAAAACAAATGCCATCACTGAATATAATTATGTTCTATTTGGAACCGAAGCATCGTTCGTAAAACAAAACGTTATAAAAATTATGCTCGAAACAATGGCTCATTCGTAAGCGATACGTAATTATGAAACTGATACATTACACTTATAATGTGCTGCCTTTTGCACGCGGCTTCACCCCTTTAGTGTAAACAATAATTATACTGAACAGTGAACATGGCAGGCGTTGCGACAACGATACATGTTTGTGTTCACTAGATTTTATCAGTATTTGTATGTATAGATTTGCATTTATTTTTATTTTAAATAGGCATGTGATTGACCGCCTGTCTAGCCTGATGTTAAGACTATATTTTGAAGTTTTGGGCATGTTTGGTTTTGTAGTCGATTGTCAATCTAATAGTGTCATATTTAGCCGAGCAAAAACATATAATTCATACAAGTTCATGCCACAAATGCCTAAACGCCGGAAACTAAATTTTCATTTTTCTCTCATTTTTCATTTTTCAATTTTCATGTTTCTTCACTCGAATTTGCTGGCCGAGTGGCCAGCAAATTCGAATGTTAGCGAACGTTACAATTTTTTCCTACAATAGGACCGACGACTCCGAAATCGAGAAAGAAATCAACAGTGCATGCACCTAAATGGTTTCAGACATTTCGTTGTGGTGAATTACATTTTTCTATCACAGCCACATATATAAAAAAGTTGTACAGGTTTATGTTGCGTAGTAGATGAGTCACGGCGAGCTGACCTCTCGGACGACCGAGATGGAAGGACGAACTTGACTCTTACCTGAAAGATTGGTTACTTGATTACCCAGGTTGGTTGGTTTTGTGCGCGTAGTTTGTACGTGACAATCAACATTTTAAGATCCTGAAGTCGCATTGTACTTATCTATGTAAGCATTTTTTTAAATACAAGCGGACGCCTCGCGGTTTCACCCGCGTAATTCCCGTTCCCGGGGGAATAGAGAGATAAAAAGTAGTCTACGTCACCCAGAGATAGTGTAGCTTCACAACGGTGAAAGAATTTTTGAAATCGGTCCAGTAGTTTCGGATCCTATACAATTCAAATAAACAATCAAATATTTCCTCTTTATAATAGTACAGATTTTCCATACAAATATTTTTTTACATTTATGGACAAATGGAGAATAATTTTACGGTGAAATCACGGCTATTTTGGTCTTTATTTGCGGTAAATCACAATTGCTTGAATAAAACAGTAGGCCTTTAGGCGTAATCTCTTTATAAAAAGTATTTTTTTTAACTTTTGTCTAGTTTAATTTTGTCGTAAATGTAATTTAATTGTAAGAAATAAAGTATAACCTACAAATGATATCATACATACCTACTGCAGTTTTCCTAAAACTGCAGAGGAACTAGTAAATAAATTAATCTAAAAGGCCGCTATCAATGGGAATAGTTACCAACACCTAAATAAATGCTGAGTAAAGTTTCTTTAAACATTTTCTAGCAGCATCATCCACGAATCTTTGATAATATCAAAAACAAAACAACCGTACGAAAGGTTCGTGATACACGAAAAAGTGGAGTTTTGAAACGGCTCGACGAGCGCGTGAGCCACATTTGGCTATTATTAGAGCATGACTCATAGAGCTATCATGAATGGCATTCCACTGCAGTGAGTACAATGATAGTAGTGTAGTAAAGGTTGATTTGTGCATGGTACATGATTTTTATTGTACAAATGTACCCATAAGGTTTCAAGGGCACTTGACAGCCCTGTTGGCTCATCGGTAATATATCTAAGGGCGTGGGTTCGATTCCCACCCAGGACAGACATTTTATGGTATAAACAAATATTTGTTCTGCGTCTGGGTGTTCTGTATGCATTATAAGTATGTATTTACAAAAAAAAGTATGTGTACTATCAGTTATCCGACTTCCATAGCTATAGGTATTTTTGTTTTATAATAAACTAGCGGACGCCTCGCGGTTTCACCCGCGTAGTGCCCGTTCCCGTGGGAGTACAGGGATGAAAGGTAGCCTATGTCACCCGGGGATAGTGTAACGTTCTAACGGATTTTTGAAATAGGTCTAGCCGTTTTTACACAAAACACACATACACACACACGCACACACACTTTGGTTTTCAACTTCAAGGGCGCACCGGAAGACCAGTGCTGGTCATACTTAGTATGACCAGTATTATGATGAGGTGAGCCTTATTTTGTAACTGTTTGTCTCTGTTTGTTCGATTTTGTTTTTGTGTTTTATGTTGCAGAATAAAATCTTTTTCTTTCTTTTAAAATACAAGTTGCAATCCGCTGATTGCAACTTGTATTTTATCATATATATACATCGATATACTAATGTAAAAACTGCCGCCAAGACTATGCTAGCGAGTAAAATTACTAGTATAAGTAGTCGTTTGCAACTATTGTCAGATTAACACGTGTAACTAAATACTTGTGGTTACTATAGTTTTACTTGGACATTGTTTAACTAAACCTGTGGTTGGTTGAAACATAGCTTAGCCCTAATCAGAAATCCGTAGATTTGAATAGATTCGCTGGTTTCTGTATACCTACGTATATACGTTGTCGATAAGGATTATACCATGTTCAAATATTGTGCTTTCAACCGGCTTTAACTGTATACGGGTGCAAACAGATGTATAAATTCACAAAAGGAATAAAAACTTTGTAGACTAATATAGATAATGAACATGTACGGCGTTTCTTTACCATCCTACAAGGAGACGGTATAACCAATCACCATTACAAATAATTACATAGTTATTCAGCATTGTATAAAACTTTCTACGCTGGCAGCATGTGGGACGTGGGTGTCATATACGCAGAGGTACAACTCTCTTCGTATTCAATGAATTTAGGGTGGTGGTGGGACTTTCTCGGCACTGTGGCGCCTCAGGGACGTTCGTCGTGTCTCGAGTCGACTGTCATATAATAGAATACAACTTTATTACACACCAAACATACATGTGTACATTGTAACATAGATAGATAGATAGATATAACTCTTTATTGTGCACATCATAAATAGAAAAGAGTACAGAGAACAAAAAACCTTATTAACTAGTGACACAAGTGGCGGCCTTATCGCTTACAGCGATCTCTTCCAGGCAACCATTGGATGGAAAGATTAGGTTGGTGTAAAAAAACTTGATAAAACGTGAATAACGTAACAGTTAATGTTAAGCGAAAAAATAACTAAATATGTACATTTAACACTCATAATAAAATATATAATGTACAAACAAACAGGAAAACACACTAAACATTAAAAATACATACAATAAATATATATCATGCAGATAAATAATGACCATGTACTAAATTATTAAAAATATTAATTGAATTAGTCTGTCTGATAATGACAATGCATTTCAAAGCAAGACAGCTTCAACAGTAAAAGAAGTGCTGTTGGAAAGATTGGAATGATCAGAAGGAAATATATACTGTCATCTGAGTCCGGAGCAGCCATAGCATCATCTTAGATGTGTTTACTAATAGGTTTCATAAATGAGTAAGCAGCAAAACGTGTTATGCAAATGCAATTATGAATTCACTTGAACCCCGGAGTAAAAGTGAAATAAGCTAACCATGAATGATCGTACTATGTACCTATCTCGTTTACTACGGCACAATTTTCCACTTCATAAATATCTGTCCATAGAATAAGCAACAATAAAGACGCGGCGTAAGTATTTTCCGTCAAAGTATTGGAACAAATTGTACCTTTATAAATCTCCATCTGCTAATGACACGTTTGTTTCGATTTTGAAGATTTGAGCGGAAAAATCAGCATTGGTATTGTCAGTATACAATCCCTAAGCGTTAAGTATTTTTTTCTTGTGCCTTTTTAGAAGCCTTAAATAAATAAATAAATATCGTAGTACTATACACACAGCACCATCTGGCCTCAAACTAAGCAGAGCTTGTGTCTTCATAAGTCAGATAACTGATAGAATACTTAAATACTTTTTTTTTGTAAATACATACTTATAATACATACAGAACACCTAGACACAGGACAGACATTTGTTTATTCACAAAATGTTTGCCCTGAGTGGGAATCGAACCCACGCCCTACAGCTCTTTAGTCACACGCAGTAGTAGTCTACAGTTAGCTAGTGAGAGCCTAGCCTTACTATTTAGTCAGACATATCGTGATCAGATTGCCATCCGTTAGTTAATCTGGAAGCACATGTTGAAATACTGAGGGAAGTGCAAACGATGCTCAATTGTACCAATATGCTATACCACAGTTGTACACAACAGTTGTGTTGCCCTATATGAGAAAATCTCCACACAACACACAACGGTCAATTGTACTCGAGTCGATCGATATTGCGCCAACTTCCAAGTAAGAGGCTCGGTATTAGAACTGTCAACACTCGAAGGAAATTGCCACGGCTACCACGCAATTATGCCAATGTGAAGCGCATAAATGATTGTTTGCATTCCGCAGTTTGTAAGAAATATTTCTAGTTCTTCTATAACCATTATTATTGATTTTGTCAAGAACTGTTTAGTCATGATAAAACAGATACAGCCAAAATTAGTCTCTATATCTGTTTATATTTGAGAATGAGTTTTCCCTTTTCACAGGTACAAAAAATGTCATCAATTAACTAGTTTTATGACAGTTACAGAAGTTGACTTTTTTTTTTCTTTGGTTTTGGCGTCGCATTTTAGCATTTGCCAGTGTCAAGTATTTATATGTTTTCAAGTTAAATAAGTGTCCTCGTAGCTAGTTATAGTCAAAGTCAAGTCTTAGTCAAGTCCAGCCCGTGTCAGTCAAGTCCAGTCATGCTTTAGTAAAGTAGTGGTGACTTTACTATAAAGCTTCGATGGAGTTTTGGAAGCAACACGAAAAGTCATGTTTCACCACATTATATCATTTTCCCACACTCAAGCGTGTAATTCAGCACTTTATGAATAAAACACCACCATTTTTATGCATAAAAATACAACGGAGCGACGCGACTCTTCCCGCGTTCCCGCCAAAACTCCGAAGTTGACTTTCATGAATTTGCAAGTTAGCTGTCATTAACCTTGTCGATGTAATATTTACGTCTTTATGTCATGTCTATGAAGATTTCATCTCGTTGAATAACAATACAAATACGATCCAGAGACTGTCGCCCTTACATTCCTCGAACGGTTATCTGAGTTCATACTTTCACCTTCAGACATTCCCCTCCCCATTCCCTTACTACACACCCGGCACTCCCCACTTTCACTGTAATCCTTACTACAACAAATTGGTTCATGGTTTCACACAACACGAGTATTCATTTATAGGTTTGTCTTACTTATGCGGAATCACTCACTTTTAATTATGTCGGATACTCTGACTATAGTTTCGGCTATATCCAATGGCCTTCTTCGAGGAGTCAAAGTAGAGCTGAGACAACGCGCGCGCAGCCTTATCTGGTTGTAATCAAACGTGAGTAAACTCGCATAAGTAAAAAAAAAAAGTGTCACAACCACGTTAGTTTCCATAGTAAAGTATTTAGAATCGTACAACCAATCAAGAGCTCATAATTATTATACGCTGTAAAATATATTTTTGCGCAATAATATCTCAAGCAGACTTCTTGCAAGAAAAGAGTGAGGAAAATAATTTATCATTTATCATTACGATAATACATAATGATTTTATAATTCGGAAACACGTCATAAGGCATAATAGATGTACACAACTAATTTCTCATATATCATTGGATGAACATAATGTCATGTCTTTTGACTTAGTACTAGCCATAATTATGTCCCGGTCATATTTATTATTATAATAATATATACAATATATGTCCATCCCATTGCCAGTTCAGCTTGCTAATACGCTGAGCTATGCAAAAGGTCGCAAAACCGATAACCGCTGGGGTAGACGTTCGAGAGTGGAAACCGCGAATTAGCTAACGTAGCGTAGGACGCCTTGAGACTAGATGAAGTGACGGTATACGTAGGACAGCTGGTGGTGGATGGAAGCGAAAAACCGAAGATCGGGCTGAGTGGCGTGTCTTGGTAGAGGCATATGTCCAACAGTGGATTACAAAAGGCTGATGATGATTCAAGGCAATTTTAACGGTTTATACTATCTATAGGTACACATTAAAAATAGAGATACGACTAGGTCACTGTTTGCTATTCTCAAAACCCAGACTAAACTAATCGTTTTTGTAAACGTGAGTAAATAATTAAATGGTAAATAGACAACTGCAAATATTTGAAATGACTCAAAACTGAAATAATATCACAAAATACAAGCGTCGTTTTAAAACCGACTAAGCTGAGTAGGATATGAGCTACGACGGTTCCGACGCGATATAAGGATTATAATAATTATTGTCTAAAAATCTAATGATTATAATAAGTCTAGGTCGAGACATTATTTACATAGACAAAACACAAAACAAAACATACCTAATAGATATCACAGTACCATCTGACTACAATATTGGAGCAAAAGAAATAGAAAAGCTAAGCAAATACCATCCATTGAAGAGGGAAATAACCTGATTATGGAAAACAGCAACCGAAGTTATACCCATAGTAGTAGGATCAACTGGAACAATAGCCAAATCATTACACAAATACTGTACAAAACTAGACGCAAACATACAGACACACATCATCCAAAAACAGGTCGCGATCCACACAACCACCATAATCAGCAAAGTGTTAGGAGATTCAGTTTTTGTCAGCGGGGGAACTGAGCCACCCTTTCCCTGAGGGTCTCGGGGCGGGAGCTCAGTAAACCGGGCCTAGAGCCCGAGTAGAGGAAAACCTCACAAATAAATAAGTCTAGGTTGTAAAATACAAAATTGACAATATTCAAATATAAAAACTTATTTATTATAAACTTAATAAAGATGGGAGGACACTTGGAAATATCATTTTAGAAAGTTACTTCGGAGATCATTTTAGAAAGTTATTTCGGAGATTGTGCCTTGGAGTTGCACGACTTGGTTCCCCCTGCCCCTTTTTACTACCGGACGGCCAGACAAACGCGACCGAGGCGACACCCGTACATGGTGGATGTTCCCCATGTGCGCACTAAACGCTTTGAGTCCACATTCTTTATTCGCACAGCGAGGATGTGGAACTCTTTGCCGGAGTCTGTGTTTCCCGAAAGGTACAATATGAGTGTCTTCAAGTCAAGAGTAAACAGGTTCCTTCTAGGTAAGCGTGTTCCATCTTAGACCGCATCGATGCTTCACATCAGGCAAGATGTGGTCAAGCGCGAACCTATTCAATGTAAAAAAAAAAAAAAAAGTTAAAAATACATACGTTTACATTTAAATAATGTCTTTGAAGTTGCACTTTTTGCTAAAACTTTTCCGGATCTCTTCATGCTTAAATAATGATGCAAGAAAAATAAAAACAAATTATGGCTCCGCAACTGCATAACTCATGCAAATTACAACCGGTTGGCTTATACGGATCGTTATAAAAGTACCCAGACGAGATTAGTCTGTCTGATAATATTCCGTTCGACATCAGTACGGAACCCCAATTTTTTTATGCGAGCTGATTCCTAAATTGACTTTTATCACTATTAATGAATAAATATTACGGCGTTTTATTGATAAAGTATCGTATTAGTCGTATTACTTACACGATTGTCGAAAAGAAATATTTGAAGAGAAATATATTTTCGTGTTTCTTTTAAAACACCGTAAAAGCTGCTAATAAATTTGCCATTAGGTTCTTTTCTCGGGTATGCCTTTATTTGACCTGTACTTGTGTGACGTGTGTAATTTTGTGATTAAAACTTGTTTCAGTTTATTTTCCATCGAGTGCTTTTTTTTTCTTTGGTTTTGGCGTCGCGTTTTAGCATTTGCCAGTGTCAAGTATTTATATATTTTCAAGTTAAATAAGTGTCCTCGTAGCTAGTTATAGTCAAAGTCCAGTCTTATTCAAGTCCAGTCTGTGTCAGTCAAGTCCAGTCATGCTTTAGTAAAGTTTTGGCGACTTCACTATAAAGCTTCGATGGAGTTTTGGAAGCACCACGAAAAGTCATGTTTCACCACATTATATCATTTTCCCACACTCAAGCTTGTAATTCAGCACTTTATGAATAAAACACCACCATTTTTATGCATAAACACTCGATAAAACACTAGTTTCGGAAAAAAATACAACGGAGCGACGCGTCTCTTCCCGCGTTCCCGCCAAAACTCTCCATCGAGTGCTTGGAGATATTGAAATATATACTTTATATTGGCAAGATGTAGAAAGTGCTATGCCAAAAACAGGAAAAAAAATATATATCTTAGCTAGTACCTATTACTTAGACTTGAAACTTGTGGTACGAGAAAAGTACATAATAAGAAAATTAGTCATAGCATTTGTGTTTGTAACTCAATATTTCACGCTTCTAAACGCCCTTGTCCTAGTTTATATGTATTTTGTATTTTCTATGTACACTATTTTGATTGTACTTCGGAACTAAAAATTGGATCGAAAAATATTTTTTTCAAAATAGAATTTCATGTGAATGAACCCTGTGTGTATATTTTATTCCGAGTTCATTTTCTTGGAATACAATAGCAAGGAATGGGTTAATAGAGCGCCTGAGCTAAGCGTGGGATGTTAAAGAAAAGAAACCGATATGGGTTGACGATAATAGAGAAAAGTAGACATAATTAAGCTAGAGAAAAGGGTATTTTGTAAGGGCTCATCTGATATTAAGTGATGATGCAGTCTAAGAAGGAGCACGCTTGATTTTAGATACCGATTCACTCTCAACTTGATGACACAGATTGGATTATCCAGGACTATCCAGGATTATTGGACTATCCAGGATAACATAAGACAATTAAAATCGAAAAACAGTCAAGATTGAAATCAATAAGAGTTCAAAAATCATCATAGGGTGGACATTTTTTCGTATAAAAAAAAGAAATACAATACAATTGGAAAAGTACAAGACATCATTTTTTTAAATATTTTTCTGATAACTATTATTATTAAGCGTCACGCGATTTCGACTTGACGTCGACTCCTGGGACACCCTATAGATAACATAAACTCGTCTTAGTAATTTTGAAGAGTAACTTTTTAGTACACGTTCCGTTTCCAAAGTAAAAATAATTCTAAGAACCTTTAAATGTTAAAAACTCGAGCCTACATTGACGCTCGTTAATTCTGGTTCGCTGAACTGCTCGTAAATAGAAAAGGAACGAAAATATAAGTCTTAACTGTGATTCAGGGGAAGCTAAAAAATTCAACATGTGGCGTATTGGTTTTTCCTAACGATCTTTAATTTCCTTCAACGCCGCGACACAAAGAAGTCTAATACATTGACACAACGTAATCCGAAAAAAGATCCTAGCTACGGAATACTTTTCTCTTTTCCGAATAAATTTCAGAAAACCACTTGGAAACAAAATCACAATAATAGATGCTACAGAATCTAATAAAACGCGTGCTATCTATCCTTTCCATATTTATTAATATTAGAAATAGTTGGTTTGTTTTTTTACTGGTATGTAAAATACCAACTGTTTACTACCAATGTTTTACTGGTTGTGAAATAGACGATGTGATTTTTATTGGACACTTATTTTCCTGAAAAAATCTATAAGTTGTTAATACGCATTTTCCATGGCCTCGTACATACTTTGCATTTTGTGTGAAATTTTGGACAGACGATTAAGACATTTCATATAGTAGAAACGGAGGAGTGATAAAAAAAATATATGGGAACGAGATAACTGATAAAATACTTATAGGTATACTACTTTTTTTATAGTGGACAGGCTAGGTGTTTAACCACAGCTCACCTGATGTTAAGTGACGGTATGGCCGAAGTTCGTAAAGCACGTCTAGCCTGAAATGAAACTGGCTCTCAAGTGAGGCTGCCGGGACACACCGTTAGGTGCTTGGCGGTAGATTTTCAACTTGAGCTAGCCAGCCGAGTACTAGAAAGTACCCTACCACCATGCTATACATATCTGAAAAAAATAATTAATCTTGTAATAGATTTTCTTCGTGATTATTTTTCGTTTAAGATTTGGGGAATATATATAATATGCTATTTATGTATGTAGGTATAGGTATACATAATTATTTGAAAGTTTAATTTTCGGCTAGTCAAACTACACCACGGAAGATCTATACAAAACAGATACAAAATTGAATGGAATTTGCCGTTTTAAAGTCATTGTTTAGCCTTTTCTACGCTACTATAATATTTGTGCTGTAAATTTGAAATTAGTTTTGGAAGCTTCGTTAGTCCACCAGAGCAGCAAGTAGGCGCTCCGTTTCTCTGGCCGAAATAATCGCTGACCCAGCCATCGGAAGATGCATTCGATCGTGAAATGGCCTCAAGCGGGCAGTGTTGCGCTAAAAATAGGTTTAGCCTTGCTTTAGTCATGGCGCCGTTGAAAAATATTCCCGGCCTGTTTTGTAATATGGGGTATCTATTCAACGCTTTGCTCAATAATTTTCATGTGCAGCTAAACCGTAGCAATCAAAAGGCCGAACGGTATCAAACGGTTTTCTGGCGTTGCCAAATAATATGAATAGCTCTAAAGTAGCCCGTTTACAGACATTATTAACCTCGTATTGAAGTGCTCTGTAATAAAATCTTACACTACTGTAGAGTATCTAGTTTTGTCTTTAACTTTAGTACGTCCTCATTTTTTTATGTAACTTTTAACTGATAATGGAAAATGACGTATCATTTTCCATTATCAGTTAGTCTGTGTTCTATACAAACGGAGTATAAAAGAGACACGACATCATGTACGTCTGCCAACATCAGTTGCCGTATTTGTGTTGTTTGTTTGTTGTTTGTCTTTATTATGAAACTCATTGATCGTAACTGTATCATGTTCACAACAAGTCACAGCTAAACGAGTTGTGGAGTTACTCGTTGGGTAAATTTTGTTCATTATTTTACTATCGAGTTACTGTTACTCTTTACCACTTTTTTGTTACTTTTCCCAGTGCTATGTGAAGCGGTGAAAAAGCAGCGTACCTACAACTTTCAACAAAGAATTGAAAAAAAAAACTTTATTAGTAACATTTTTGTTACAAGTCATATATGACTATATTTTGAATATATTCAATAAACTGAACTTAATAAAAATCGATGTAAAATATATTAAGTTAGACTAAATCAAATAAAATAAAATAAAATCAAACTAACAATTTATTTGGAACATTAGAAATATCGTCGAATGTATAAAATGCCTGTTCGACAAAGCCATATGCTGTTTTTTTAATTCGATTAAAATTATAAGTTGAACGTTCTCGACGGCTCGCTAATTTTCCTTACCCTATCTACATACAATGCTGATCATTATTTGTACAGGCTCCGTAATGCTTTTACAAAAAAGTACACACACTAAAATTTAAAAATGTAAATACATGTTTGTGTAGTGTACTACTAAATACGCGTATGTAGATTTGGCTCTTCCTTCCTCGCGTCACATGTCAGCGGATCCGTGACGTGTCCGGTCCTGTGACGTTTCTGACAATTGATAAACGTTTAATGTATATTCTCAGGTGTTACGCTCTGCGGCGTTCAACTAGGTACAGTTGGAGCTCAAAAATCATTCCAGTTTTTATGTACACACACCTGGTACCTGGCGTTCGTACATTATCTGCACATTGTTCAGAAAAAAAGCAATTCCATTACTATATTTGTTATTTAAAAAATGCTCTTTTAATTATATTACATTTGTTTATGGAGTTTGCTCCTATGGAACAGCTCTACCAAGCACTAACTTGAGAGACATTGTAGTCGATCGAGAGTATTTGGCAACGACACTCGACTAGAGTCTCGGCTTCAATGTCTTGAGCATCGTCTTAGAGTTGCAAGTGTGTCGGTTTTAAACGTCATTTCGGAGATTGTGCCCTTGAACTGCACTATTTGGTTCCCCCTGCACCTTTATACCACCGGACGGCCAGACAAATGCGACCAAAACGTCATTCGTGGTTCATATTTCCCACGTACGCACAAAGCGTTTATATTCGCACAGCGGGGTTGAAGAATTTTCTACCGGAAACTGTGTTCTATAAATTTAATCTGTTAAATAGGTTCCATCTTAGACCGCACTACTGCTTAACATCAGGCATGGTGTTAACATGAACCTATTTAGAATAAATAAAAATTACAAAGGAGAGAGGAGCCCTATTCTCAGTAGTGAATAAATTTTCCATTCCGCGCGTAAACAAGTCAAAACTAGAATTTGTTGATGTCATTTATTTTGTCAGTAGTTTTCAATTCTTTATCCGTATTCTAGTTTTATTAATTTGGATATGTTTATGTTGTTTCCGCAAGATAAAAAGAGTGGATACAATTTTTATCATGCGCGTGTTAGACCGGCAGTGGACGATGATGATGTCAGTCACAATTACTTACTCGATCTCCGTGGAAAGTCAGTGACAGTACCGCTCATCGATGGCCGATCACAGACGCAATATATAACCTAGCGACAACACCGGCCTGATCAAGGTCACGATATTAAACAATACCTGGGTGGGCCGATCGATTCTATTAGGTAAAAGCTCTCTGACAGTGTTGGCCTGGCTGAAGAACTATTGTAAATTGGCTATAATTTTCCTTCCATAAAACATAGCTTAAATTTTCCTTCCTTCGAGAGATTAGACATGTAAGAAATATAACACTGCGACATACAGGTATTTTGTAAATTTTACTAAGTTATAAAATCTCTGGCAGGGAAGATAAATAATTATACTCTTCACTTATTGAAAGTTTGAAAAGAATTTCTCGTAATTTTTCAGTTCTACACATTTTTGAAAAATATGTAGAGTTATATATATCATTTTTCTAATATTAACGTGATGTGTTTTCCACGTCTTACGTAATATGATGACACCAATACCAAAAATAAAATAAAGATCTAAATGGTTTATTAGTTTATATCTTATAACCAGTTTTTGATAGGAGATAGTTATTAAAATAATCGTAAAGCCGAATAAAAAATGGTCAAGCACGTTCTGGAGTCGCGCACTGATGGTTTTGTATAATAAAGATAGTTTCCTTTTTCTACCGAACTACCATGATACCTACGAATTTTATTACAAATATTTGTGTTATGAAAAATAAAATTGTGCCTTCGATTCAGTTCGGGGTAGGTATTCGTGCGGTTTCGATTTGCACTTGTTTGATTTATTATTTGCAGACACAAGTGTCGTAAAACGGCAATAACCCGAAAGGAGGTCATTGTGCTTTTAATAATCCTAAAATCGTGAATAATCACTTTAGCAATTAATTTCATCGAGGGTGAATGATATTTTTCTATGGTATAGCTGATTTTTCTAGCCAAACTAAGAAAAGATTGTAAGATAAACCAAACAACTGTTTGAACCAACTTTTATAAATACATAAGCATGTAGGCATAACAAACATCCATATCGAACCCAATGCCCTACAGCTCATGAAGCAGAGCTTCTAAAAAACGGGGCAGCCCAACAACTCTCATTTTAAAAGGCAATCAGGTTACATGTGGAGAAAACCTTTTATATGCTCGCGGTGAAGTAAACACTCTCAAGATTTTTAAATCACTCCCATTAGCTAATGCGAGCGTAAATTGCCACCTCAGGTTATTTCTAAGCTTATCACACAAAACACAGAGTCGCATTTAGCGGAACAAAAATATGACAGTTACGATGTTGTGATTTAAACGATACATTTATAGTAAAACCATCAGTTATATAAAAACTATTGCGTAATTTAAAAATCGAAGACTATAGGCCACATAAAGCATTGTGCGTAACCTTTACTAAACGAATTATTTATTTTTATCTTGACGTTAATAAGACATAAAACTCACTAGTGAATTGTTTTTGGATAATTTTATTACTAAGAAATTTTATTCCTCAGAAACATACAAATTAATTCATATTTTGATGTTTTATTATATTTGATTGCAAAATCATTTAGGCTTCTTTCTTTAGGGCAGTTCGTAGAAATTCGAGAGCTCCTACAATTACAAAAATTCAATAAAATACAACTTCAAATACTTCTTAAGTTTCCTTTAGGGTACGGAACTCTGAAAAACGCGTTTAGTAAAAATCGTTGCTGTTTCAAGGCCATACTTCAAATTTAGCTTTTAGAGTTGAAATGGTATATATACATTCTCACAATTACACGCATAAAATAACACATGGAGTGAGAACCAGTTTCAGCTCTTACACTACAAGTGATTGCTAACGTTGTACGGTATTAAAAAAAAACAAGCCCCCGTTCACTTACCGCCTTTGTTTTTGTTTTTGCCCTTTGACAATCCTGGTAGCTCGCTCGGTAGTTAACTTGAATTGAACGATGTGGTTTTTTCCCATTTGTGTGACGAACGTACTAGTAGATATTTGTTTTGTGTCTGGGTGTTCTACATAATTATATGTATATGGATGTAAACCGTGCAGTATGATCAGGCTATAAACATATAAATAACCGGCTCGAAGGACCATGATTTACAGTCCAACGTGTATTTGGAGCTGCTTAATGATGTAAAATACATACTTTCATTAAGTTGTAATTGTTTAGACGTCTTAAAAATCCGTGCCGAATCACAAGCGCGGGTGTGGAAAAGTGCTATAAATGTTGTCAAACATGATTTTTAGTGTTGCTTCCAAAACTCCATCGAAGCTTATAGTAAAGTCGCCAATACTTTACTAAAGCAAAACTGGATTTGACTGGACTTGACCAAGAGTAATTTTTTTTTTTCAATTAAGCAGTAGTGTGTAAACTTACGTCTCATAAATTTTACAGTATAAATAATGTCATATCCACGATCTACAGATCAGAAGGACTTACTTCTAATCTAAAACAATACAAACGTGCTCCATGAAAATGCGTGTCCTAAAAACAAACACGCTAACAATGTACATCGGTGTATGACGTCATCCCGCTTTATCTCACAAAATGCAATGGCCTTGTCTTACTAAGTGGATGACTATTGGAGTTATTATCTAAGCTATGCTGTTAGGCTGCCGACTGACTTTGACACTACCCAAGTTCAGAAATATACACGTGGATGACAGACAAATGTGTAAAAAGGTGAAAGCGCTTCCGTATTAATCTATCTATCTAAACTATTATACAGAGGAAAGATTTGATTGTTCGTTTGTTTGTTTGTATTGAATAGGCTCCGAAACTACTGGAGCGATTTCAAAAATTCTTTCACCGTTGGGAAGCTACTTTATCGTCGGGGGACATAAGCTACTTTTTATCCCTGTAAATTTTTTTCCGTACATTCTCTACCGTTTTCGTGGGACTTTTCTACGTATTTTTCGGATGTTTTTGTGCTACATGTAATATAAGAGACACCGTGATGGTCAAAACGATGAATTAGGTACTCCGGTATGGTTCGCACACTCAGCCGCAAAGTGGACACATTTTCTCACTGGCGAAAGGCAAAACATTTCAACTTTATAATATTAGACATGTTTACGTTTTTCTCGAAAGTGGGGGCGATAAGTCCTGCACCGACCGACGTCCCACATGGGGTGGTTTGTGAATTTCCCGCTAACAGCACCCACCGTGCCGTGCAGTACTTACCTTACGTTTTTCTCAACTAAAATTAAATTTTGAAATTAATCCTACTTATTAAGATTCCACTAATATTATAAATGTGAAAGTTTGGATGGATGAATGTGTATTACTCTTTCACGCAAAAACTAATGAACGGATTTAAATGAAATTTGGTATGGAGGTAGCTGAGACCCTGGATTAGAACATGGGGTACTTTTTTTATCTCGAAAACGTGTAGCGGGTAACACCGCGGGGCGTAGCTAGTTAACCATAAATATTCAAGAACTTCGTAAGAGTAGAAAAATAATTTACATTGAAGATTACGTTAAAAATGTATCGAAACCTGTTAAGAGTTTCGATTGTAATGCAAAATAGCATGTGAATATATATTGTATAGCAATATTAAAGTATTTTTACATTTTATGTAATAACTTCGTGAGATAGAATTTGGTTTTTCATATTATTAGTCATGCGAGATGAATCTCAAAAGTTAGACAAATTAATTCGCGTAAGCTAATATGTAGGGATCATTTTTGCTTATTCCGTATATTTTTGCTTGGATAAATGTAATCCTATCTAATACAGTATTAAACTAATGATTCACCACAGTAACAAACGTGCTTGAAAATTGCTTTATTGTTGTGGAATAAAGGGTCTTTATTATAAAATCACTGACCACAAATTCCTAAAGCATGTTTCATGCGAACATTTGCTGCAATGTTATGCAAAATCAAGGCCGACGTATCTCTTATACAAAAAACTACTCTTCTCTCATAAAAAAAAACAATAACAACTCTATTCATCCTCCATCGGATTTAAAGTAGGTCCTTAAAAATATTTGTAATTAGCTGCGCCCAGCGGTTTTACCCGCTACATGTTTTCTGCATAAAAAGTAGCCTGTGTTTATCCAGGGTGCCAGCTACCTTCATACCAAATTTCATCTAAATCCGTTCCGTAATTTTTGCGTGAAAGAGTAACGAACATACATCCATAATCACAAACTTTCGCATTCATAATATTATTAGGATTTGATAGACAGAGATAACATACTCTTTGGGAGTTCACTCTCTATGCAAAATCTCTACAACATGCACATGTGCGAGCGAGACGACTAGCGTATTGTTACTGCAGTTCATTGGATTATTGTGATAATTAAATGACGTAATGTCAGCGCTCCGCTTCTATTAACGGCCTAATGCCACTAACGCTTATGTGTGCGAATGGGGGTATTTTCGTCCTGATGTAGATGTAGGGTTGTCAAAAACACGCAATTATTATAAATTAGAAAATAATCCATATCCTCTAGTTTATGTTTATTACTAGGTATCAACGTTGCCTATACTATTATAGAGGAGAAAGATTTGATTGTTTGTTTGTATTGAATAGACTCCGAAACTACTGGACCGATTTAAAAAATGTTTTCACCGTTGGGAAGGTACACTATCCCCGGGTGACATAGGCGAATTGTTATCCCTGTATTCCCATGGCAAAAGCAGCAATGCCCTGGATTTTATTTTGCAATCAGGAAATCATCGGGTTCGTCTTATTATTTAACGGTATAAAATGTAACCGTTTAATCGATGTGAAATTTTGCTAGAAGACCACCAGAGCATTTGTAAATTTATTTCCAGAAAAAATATAATACAGTTAAAAATATAGTACAAGAAAAGTAGCAAATATTTTGAAAACTAGTCCGTCGCTGACCAACGAAATCGGCGTCTAACTGACTGCACACTGGTGAGGAATTTACTTGTTCACACCACCGACTCAATGCTATTAGAAATGATTTTCTGTTAGCCGTGGCGTTACGAGGTATTATTAATATTAAGTCAAAATACACCTTGAAAATAATAACCTACTTCTAAGGCAGTCGGGTAACGAACGACAACCCTATTTGTATTAGCACTCAATGATCATCGCGCTCATCGCTGTCATGAGTTCGTGAGTCACCGGTAGAAATAACTTGATAATGCATTTTCTGTCGATGTCCTTTGCATTATTATTAAAACTGTCATTATTAATAATGTTTTAAAGATAATATATTTTCTACTTCACTGCATTTAAATCATTTTACGTTCAGTACATATTTTTTTTCGTAAAACTGCTAACTCGAATCTATAAAAGCTTTTATCGGATTCCCTTCTGAGCCAATCAATAATAATAAATACATTGTCAAATACATAATTAAAAAAATATTAATATTAATGAAATAAAACCATCATAATCAACAACAAATTCAAATTCTTAATTGGTATGTAACGTCTTTGTTACAAGTCATGTTCAACTAAATTAAATTAACAGTTTATTGGTAAGTTTGAATCTACAAAGCATGTGTATTGTGTACCTACTCTTCGGGGTGATTCTGGGTGTACAATCTTTCAACCTATCTTTCTGCCCTGTGCCAGTATTGTTAAGGCATTTACAGAGATCCTCTAGATAATAATTATCATCACACTAAAAAAACACGACTAAAATTTTACTGTTGCTAATCATATGACATATCGTATGTAGAAGGATATCGTTTTACAACTGTCGAATTTGATAAGCAATTTAGACAGCAGTACCGTTACCACTGGCGAATTTAATAAGATAATTTCACAGTCCCCCCTAGCAGGCAAGCCGTGATACAGGTCTTTCCCCTGCGAAAAAACGAGGCGAATTTAGAATATGCATACGTCTGTCTCGTTTTGGCATATAGAAATATTGTTATCACGACTAAACGGGCAGCATTGTAACTTTTTTTAAATTTTAGACTTAAAAAAGGATACTTCACGCTAAGGGTTTGATCGTTCGTCAATATGAATCTTTTTAAATGTAAAAATGTCACCGGCGTGTGTCATTTGTCAACCAGATAATGGCCATGGGTCCATGACTCATTGGGGACGGATGGTACGTTTTACGTCTTCTTTTCAACAATGCCATTATAATGAAGTAGCTAGAGTATAATAGTCCAGTCATTGGGTAGGTTCTGACATACAAAAGGTCAAGGAGTCCTGTAATTTGTTACAGTTTACATACTTAAATTATTTTATTTATTAGATTAAAGATATTGCGAACTGCAAAAATTTGCTGAGCTAGATTTCGCATTAACTAGTAAAATATGTAAAAAAATTGTTTCTAAAAGTTGTAGGAAATTAAAAATTGAACATGAAAAAAAAAAAAAATTATCATAGAGTAGAGAAAGGGGTTAAATTATTTTAACAAATGGACTTGTGTTTAACGTCCGTCTTACCTAATGTTCCACTAGTACTTCACTGTTCATTCTTTGTTCATTAATCGTAGAACGAGTATCTCTGGTTAGAGTGATCAATCTATTCCTATAAGTTCTGTGGCGTAAACTCGTGAGCGGAATCTTGATTAGAGTAAACATTCTAAATCTCTAATAAGACGCTTACTCGTTTGTTTGTTTACTTTTGGCTATTTTTGATTGCACAGCTTCGTAGTTGGTGGAGTTATTTCTCCGTAACGTCTGACAATTTTTTTGTGTTTCTACAGGATTTTTTACTGCATGCAACAACAGATGAAGAAAATATAAAGTCTCCGACTATACGGAACGCCAATCTATACCTACTATTATAAAGAGGAAATATTTGATTGTTTGTATTGAATAGGCTCCGAAACTACTGTACCGACTTCAAAAATTCTTTCACCGTTGGGAAGCTACGTTATCCCCGGGTGACATAGGCTACTTTTTATCCCTGTATTCCCACGGGCACGGGAACTACGCGGGTGAAACTGCGAGGCGTGCGCCAGTAGTTACAAATAGGCACAACACGTCAAAATAAAACAAAACGTCATGAAAAAAAATACATTTAAAAATAAATATGAAGTTATATAAATAAAATTAGTAAAACCCCCTCTATCCTAGACTAAACATACTACTATTACAATGTAGGATTCTCGAATGCTTGTAATATATAAATAGGTACATGTAATTATATAAGTAGAAATGTTATGTTTGTAAACAAACGAGGGTATTAGTATTGTTCATGAAATGTGCTGCCCACATTGAAATCGTTTTCACGGTTTTCACGACAATGTGAGTGAATAAAGTTTGTAAACAACAAACTTTATACGTTTACCGTTTAACAAATGCTTTCAATGTCGTTTTTTTTTTCACTTGTAAAGTATATTAAATAATTCATCTCAATTTTTTACATTTTATTATAATTGTCATATATTTCCCACAACCAAAATCATTTGAATAAACAAAACAAATAAAGTATACTACTATAAACTGAACTAGTAGTCGAGATCGCTGCGATCGATCGATCGTTTTTTATCATGAGAAAAATGTTTTTTTTTTATAGACTCTTAAAACTCAACTTGGACTGACTCACTTTAGTCTTTTTTGCCTTTGGACGTTAATTTTTTGAATAAACTGTTTCGCAAAAATGTACCATCACGCGCGGTTTTTTAGCACATTACAAAAAGCGGCACAAATAAACATATATGATTACTTATATATTACATACTATGAGTGTTCCGCGGTTTTACCCTCTACCGTATGGAAACCGGAACTACGAGACAAAAAAAGAGCTGTATTTAGCATAAGCTAAGCTATATCGCCTTTAGAAAATTCACGAGTTGGTGGTCAAACGCAGACTTGTCGGTATTAAATAAAAAAAAAAAACGAAAATCCGTTGGTTTTTTTTAAGAATCATGATTGAAGATATTTATTGCTTCCATACAGTACAAGATGTAGAACAATGAAAGGATAACATAAAAAAGAATAAAGAATGTATACAAGAAGTATGTTTAATTTTGTAACAAATCATCCAAAATCAATACAGTTTAAATTTGGTTGACTGGACTGTTGGCACATTGGTAATTTTTATTTTCTTCAAGAGTTGTAGAACGTGGGTTTAATTTCTACCCAGGACAAACATGTGTGACGATAAGTGTATGGTGTGACTGTATTTATTATACGTATCTATTTACAAAAAAAAAAAATTCTGTCTTCCGGATTAAAGGTTACTGCAGCTAGCGAAATTTGCTGGGCTGTTGGGACTAACCATCGAAAGTCTCAAAGTAATGAGCGCCAAAGCAGTGTTGCCCTGGACTTTGTTTTGTTACTCTAAGTTCTGTGTATTGCTGCAATGGTCATGTACAGGCGTTATCTCTTACCATCAGGAGAGCGTCTTGTTTCTCTCATTACTTTTTACATAAAAGAAAAATGTATTTATTGTAATTGTCCCTTTTTTGTCAATCAAGTTGTTTTGCTTTGGCCAAGCTATTGCATCGGTAAAAACTCACTTTTCTTCCTAAAAGTCTTAGCATCAAAGAATGCCCTGTTGTGTGAGCATACAATACTCGTTTGTATGTGTTGTATGAACTGTTATTATCGGCAATAAGCACTCTAACAATAAACCCAGCTCTCTACGCGTTAATAGCTGTATGACCTTTTTACTGTAGTACTAGCAAAATCAGTAGGCAAACTTTAAAAAATATAGCGTTTATAACAATATATCTATACGTATACCTATCTATATTACGTTCCAGGCTATGTGTGTTTACTGTTTACCATCTTCGACCACACCCACATCAGTTGAGCTATGGTCAAACATCAAGCCTGTCAACCATATTTTTTTTTGTTCTAGGTTGGTATCGAATCATATTCCTACAGCTCTTGAAGCAGAAATAGGTACCGACTATAAAATAATATAACTTAATAAATGTTTTTTTGTAACATGTATGATACGAACTATACGCTCTCCTGATAGTAAGAGATAACGCATGCCCATGACCATTGCAGCGATACATAGATCTTTGAGTATCAAAACAAAGTCGAGGGCATCGCTGCTTTGGCGCTCAGTATTTTGGGACGTTTAACGGTTAGTCTCAACAGCTCTGTAATTTCCATCTCCTGCTAAGGAGATCTATCTAATTTTATCAAAAGCCAAACGTCATGACGTGTTTAGGTGTGGGTAAGTTGTAAAAAGTTTAATAAAAATTTTCTAAACAAGCGTGGGAGATAATGCCTGTCCATGACAATTGCATCGGTGGGTACAAAGTCCAAGGCATCGCTGTTTTGGCGATCATTACTTTGATACATTCGATGGTTAGTTTCAATAACCATCTCGTTAGCTGAAGTACCCTTCGAGCCGGAACACAGTAATTTAACACACTACTGCTTTGCAGCAGAATATCTAATAGTGGGACCTCGTCAACCTGTTAAAGTGATCCACTATTTAAATACATTGGCTGTTATTGTCATGAAGGCAAAAAAATTTTAAACAGTGAATGAAAATATTAGCCGATGCATAAATTCAGCAAGTGTAAGGAATCATAACAATATTATGTAGTCAGTTATATTCTATTCTATTATGTACTAACATAGTCATCATTGAATTCATTACAACAATGATGATTGTTATAATCGAAAAGTATTATCAGGAACATAATCTATGTTCCTGATAATCCATTATCCTTGTATTTTAAAACATTTTTGCAAAATTTTACAACAAGATTTTGGCCTAGACACTACTAGGCAGCCAGCCTTTCAAACACAAAATAGTTTTTTTTTTATGAGAACGTAAAGAGACGAACGATACGCTGTCCTGATGATAAGAGATAACGCCGGTCCAATACCATTGCACACATAACTTTGAGTAGCAAAACAAAGTCTAAGGCATCGATGCTTCCGCGCACATTACTTTGAGATTTTGATGATTAGTCTCAACAGCCCAGTAATTTCGCTAGCTGCTTTCCCTAGCTATCTAGTCTGCGTAGTACTGCGGTGATACCTACCGAGACGACCTCCTGTTAAGGAAATCTACCACCAAGAATTTAGAAAATCTACCACCAAGGCCAAGGGTATCAAACATGCAGACATAAATGGCAAACATTTTTCGTAAAGATTTGATCAATGCTTCTTTATAGCCTGATTTATGTACATCGCCCAAGGATATTCGGAGATCTTCGCTTTACTCCATCAATTAGTATAAATAATTGAGTAACATATTCTATTGCTAGCAAGCTGTATATGAAACTTATATTTAAGCTGTAGTTAAATACAAGTTTCTCATGGTTGTTACCTCATTTTTATTGCTTTGCGAATAATCAGACCATTCCATAGATACGCGCAGTGGGTCAAACAGAAGTTTATCATTCTGAAAATTGATTACCTTATGGCCCGGTATACCGGCATTTCAATCACGTTTGTTACTGCAGTCGAACGTCAGTCTAATGTTGTGGGTGATAGGGTCAAATTTAGCGGAGCAAAAACCTTAGTTACGCAAGTTCATGCGTTTCAAACTTCGATTTTGAGGTTTCTCTCACATTACTCGAAAAGTCAAAACTCAACTCTGCTTTAAATTCTAAACAGTAAAAAGTGTTATCTATTGTCATTGCATATTTTTGTCATGGAATCTTATAGCAAGTCAAAAATACATTGGTTTAAATTTCTATTGAGTCAATTAATCTAGCTAGGACCAGGCGCATTGAGGCAAAAAAAAAAAACAATTTTGGAAATATCGTTTGAAATTGTATTATTCCTTAACCTTCGCGCAAGAGCAAGCAATAACTTGACTAAATACATCGCAATCAGTTGTAAGTTACGGCACAAATGAAATACAAACAAGCTAACATTAATTTTTACATATTAGAAGATACATCAGAAAAACGAACTAATTTACGTAAATAATTTTTTTTTTTAAAGTATAAGAAAAATTACTATAAGAATATCGCTTTATTAATTATTTTTTCCTGTGTGTTGCGAGTCAGACTCAAACTTTGGTATATTTATGTAGGCTGGTTACACATAGGTCTGTTTCGAGTAAAAACAGCGTGAGAAACACAAACCGCAAGTAGCACTTGTATCGTTGTATCTTTTTTCATCGTGGAAAATACGAGAAACTATGGCCGCACGTGAAAGCTACTCGCGCGGGAAGACAAATGTAGGGTGCCCATGAAAAGCTTGTTTCCGATAGCGACCGGTTAGCCTTATTTGGATAAATATTTCTTGGACAAGATATGCCTTGGTCAGGTCTTCTTCAGATTTGGACGACTTGCATTTGGCATAATTTTGTGTATGGAAGAAAAGATACTTCGAAAACGTAGTAACTAAACATGTTGTCGATAAGAGGCTCGATAGCAAATTGGTATTGGATAATAAGTCTTGAAACAAATATATTATCTTATCAAATTAATACCAAAATAAAAATAATCATTTAACAATCGTGTGTGTTTTGTAATTATTACCTGTAATTTGTTTTACGAGTTCATTGAAGCAAAGTACTCCTTATCAAATTAATTATCTGTTAAATACAGATTTCGAAAAAATATAGAAAATTGCCAACAATGTAATTAAAAAATACTAACTACAACGATTTTAAATTCCAGTAATATACTCGTTTCATACTCAATTGCGCCGCCTGAATGTTAACTTTAAATTTTGGACTTTAAAGGACTACCATTAGACAATTTATGAAGTTTCTAATAGTCCTATAATATTACACGAAATGATTGCCTCCCGCGTCGCTGCTTGGTGATGAATAGTAACTATTCTTTAACTCAAAGAAGTGGGATAGTAATAGAAGTGCCTATCCCCAAACATCGTTTATCTTTTTTTGTTATTTGTTACGGATGTCCTTTAACGTAAAACGAACGCCACATTGGTTCGTTCTGTCAATAAATTTTGAACTGTCCCCGTTTTTGTGTCCTGCACATACATTTATAGATAGAAGCTTGTAAATCAGCCGCCAAGCATCTAACGGTGTACCGGCATCCACACTTGAGAGCCAGTGCCATTCCAGGCTAGGTGTGCTTTACCATCTTCGACCACACCGTCACTTAACATCAGGTGAGCTGTGGTCAAACACCTAGCCTGTCAACTGTAAAGAAAAACTTGATTGCTTTGCTTAAAGTGTCACAAGTGGGAACTTATCGCTAAAGCTATCTCTTCCACGCAATCATTAATGTGAAAACAGATCGCTGACTAAGAACAGACGGGAGATGTTGATACTGTGTCATAGAATTTAAACATGACTCAACGATAACGATCATTTCAAAGGTATTGGCATGCTTGTATGTCATGCACGATGTCGTAATTATAATTACTGTAGTTCAATATTGGATGTCTTGTGTGGTGCTGGTAACAGTATGCCCTCTTCACTGGTCTCACAATATTTACTCTTGTTTTATGGCGCCTTACCCTGATTTCGCCATGATGTTGAGCTATTTTGCCGCATCACCGCACAACACTATCAACTTCTCTATTTTGTAACATGTGATATGATCGCGGGTATATTATATCCCATTAAAAGCCCAAAATAATTGCTATTAGTATCCTCGCTGTATACAGTTCTTTTATTTAATTAAATTATAAAAAAAAATATGTCAAAGAAATATAAACTAACAGTATCACTCATAATAGTGAACAATTTGTGATTGAAGTCGTATGTTAATGCTCACTCTTTGTGGGCAAACTCTTTGGTTCTGTACGAGTGCGTATGCGTATGAATGCACGTGTGTCGACATTGTCGCCGGCTTGTGCATTATTCCCGGTAGCTACTTGGTCATCCAGGAAACAGACATAATATAAACACAAGCTATAGGCTTTAAAAATAAAACCTACTTATTTCCTTATGCCACGTCATATTATTTTAGAGACAAATAAATAAATATCGTAGGACATTACACACAGCGCCATCTGACCCCAAACTAAGCAAAGCTTGCACTATGGGAGTCAGATAACTGATAAAATACTTAAATACTTTTTTTTTTTTGTAAATACATACAGATACATATTGAATGTTTGATATTAATATGACAGGATTGTTGTGTTTGATTTAATAAAAGGAACGAGATGCTAATTTAGGTTCTGAAATTAAATAGCCATGGAGAATACAATGGAAATATATTTTCTTTTCCCGACCGAAACCATGACAAAGAAAAAAATATTTATTGGTTTATACCTGTCTCGTTTATGTGGGTGAAAGAACTTTCATCGTGTTTTGCGTCTTAATCTGGGTTTTACTGATCTCTTAACTTTATACCATATAACAAAATAAAGCTTATTGTTATGCGATAAAGTGGCTAAAGCGCTCAAAGAGTGAAGTCAATCCTTAGTGTAAAGTTCAAGATCGAAAAAGTGGTCTCTGTAAAATATGAATTTATTTATGTAAATCGAAAATTTCGTTGCATAGCAAAACAAAATTATTATATTCATCATTCGGCGGGTCTTCACCTGCTAAACCAGTTGTTTTTTTTTCTTCATTTTTAATAATTTCGCTTACTATTGACTAAATCTATCTATTGACAGAATGTTTTGACGTTTCTTCAACAGCTTCATTCAACGTTAATCAACAACAAAACAAACGTGTTTCAGTAGCACTTCGTCAAACTCATATCACTTACAAAAATACTTGTTTCGTAACGTATATTCCACATTTAAAATCTTGTAACGGTCGCAACGAACTTGACTTTAAAATATCATCTTAAAAAACTTGAAAAAAAAAATATGGCAAAAGCTTGCGCGTTCCAAGGTCGCCTACCCGCCGATCGCCTCTCTCTAGCAATGTGATATCATGGCATCGAAATGTTAAAGCGGTTAAACTGAGCTTTGAGTTTGCTCGGATACCTATAGTCTTAGTTTTTTTAAAATGTAAATGTAATGAGACGAACGATACGCTCTCCTCTTGGTAAGATATAACGCATGCCCATGAGCATTGCAGCAATTCACAGAACTTTGAGTAGCAAAACAAAGGGGCATCGCTGCTTTGGCGCTCATTACTTTCATTATTATTTTTTTAATATTAGGTCCTATACGTACCTTGGCAAGTGAATCGGTTACTTCCAAATAAAAAAATACTGGTCTTTAGGGATCAGTATTTTTTTATTTAAATTATGCTCTAAAAACTAGCATTTCGTTCAATATTTATTGCTCGAAATGCGTCAATGGATAACCTTTGCCAAAATATGATTTAGGATAAAAAAATTGCAAATTTGCTAAATTGCAAATTTGCTAAATTGCAAATTTGCTAAATTGCAAAATACATTAAGGCGGTGTCATATTATAAGTTCAAACGAAAATTGTCTGAATGTCACTTGTATCACTGCTTTACAGTCTCAAAATATATTTGACGCACAATGCAACTTTAGAATTTATTTTATTTCATTATCTACACTAACAACAGTCATTATAAAGAGGAAAGATTTGTATTTTTGTAACAAAAAATTCAAATCATTCTTACACTATTACAATGTTACATTATCCTAGGCTATTATTTAGTACAAGAATTTAATTTTAAAACATTGTCCACCCGTGCGAAGCCGGGACTGGCCGCTAGTAAATTATAAATGTGAAAGTTTGTATGTTCGGATGTTTAGCTGTTTGGATATTTGTTACTTAATCACGCGAAAACCGCTGACTAGATTTGGATGAAATTTGGGACATATATAGTTCATTACCTGAATTAAGATATGGAATACTTTTTATCCCGGGAAAATGTGAAATTTGAGGGATTATCATTAAACTAACTAGGACGTATCACTTGAAATTTGGATATATGTGTCTTATGGAACATTATTCCGGAATAAACGGTATCTCTTATATTAATCGTAAGTAATTAAGTATCCCAAGTTTCATTACGGATCAAACTATTGCTCTTTTGTTATTTACATAAATGTGTGATTTCTCTCTGAAACCAATAAACCAGTTAACGCGGGCGCGGGCTAGTAATGAAATAAAATAAATAATTATTTATGCATTTCCTTACTGAGTTTGCAATATTCTTATTTTTGTAATTTTTTGCTCACCATCTGTTTCATGACAAAAATCAGTACATACCCTTAATTATAAACTAAAATCTATATATCTATACTATTATGAAGAGGAAAGATTTGATTGTTTGGTTTTAATGAATAGACTCCGAAACTACAGGACCGATTTCAAAAATTCTTTCACCGTTGGGAAGCTACACTATTCCCGGGTGACATAGGTTAATTTTTATCCCTGTATTCCTACGGGAACGGGAACTACGCGGGTGAAACCGCGAGGCGTCCGCTTGTCCATACTACTATAAAGAGAAAATATTTGATTGTTTCTTTCTTTGTTTGTAATGAATAGGCTCCGAAACTACAGGACCGATTTCAAAAACTCTTTCACCGTTCAGAAGCTACATTATCTCCGGGTGACATAGGCTACTTTTTATCTCTGTATTCCCATGAGAACGGGAACTACGCGGGTGAAACCGCGAGGCTTCCGCTTGTGTATTATAAATGCGAATGTTTCTTTGTTTGTTACGCTTTCAGGCGTAAACTACTCAACGGATCTGGGTGAAATTTTGCATGTAGGTACTTTAGGCCCTGGATTAAGACATATAAAATATGATCCTTTCAACATCACCACGCGGGTAAAATCGCAAAGCGCAGCTAGTAATAATGTAATTTGTATTATAGGATACTGTATAGTATCGCAATGGATGAATTCTGTGTATTATGTAATAAATGCGAAGCAAAAAAAAAAACTGAGCCGCAATCTTCAACAAGCTAGGCGTTTGACCACAGCTAACCTGATTTTATGTGCCAGTGTGGTGGAAGATGATAAACAAATACCGTTAGGTGCTTGGGAACAGATTCATACATCAATCTAGAATTTAATATTAATAAATTATTGAACATAGTAGAGCACATAGGTAACATACATACACACATGTATACATGATGCTATTTAGCGTAGTCGGTTATTGTAAATGCTTGATTTCAGGTTATTACATAAAACACTTTTGCATACCAACAGCCTGAGCTTAAGGGAAATGGATCAAAATAAACTAGATTTTCATGGCAGAAATTGAACGGGATATCGGTATCGGCCGCACGAACCTGGCTGCGGGGTGAAATATAATTATTGCCTATCGTCGTTCAACAGACGAGAAATTAACTGAACATTCTGTCGATGTAATTTGTTTTAAGGGTTCCGTACTCAAAGTGTAAAACGGGACCTATTGCTAAGACTCCGCTGTCCGTCAGTGTAACTCCTGAACCGTGATACGACAGTTTAAATTTTTCACAGATGATGTATTTCTGTTGCCGCTATAACAACAAATACTATAGGATAAAATAGGCTCCCATACAAAAACGTAATTATATTGCCGTTTTTATAGATAATGGTACGGAACTCGAGTCCGACTCGCACTTTGGCGGTTTTTAACTTTAATATAGTTTTGAACGTCACTTGCGTAAATTGTCTACGTAAAAAATTTGGTCAGTTTCGCATAGTGTCACTTTTGCAAAACGTAATTTTCACATATTTTATCAATTTGGGTATCTTTAAATCCAGAGGAATTCAGAGAAATTTTAATCCTTTTTGTTCCAGGTAAGCGTGCTTCATCTTAGACTGAACCTTTGTTAACATCAGGCAGACTGGTTAAAGGCAAATCTATTTTGATTCAAAAGAAACAATCACAAAACGTAATTTCGAACAATGTAATTAGTATTTATAAAATAAAATCGCTGTGCGCGTCTGTCTGTTTCTCTGCTTATTTCTTCTGAACCACGCACTTATTTAACTTTTGAAACTTGAAAATATAAAACATTTGACACTGGCAAATGCTACACATGCGACGCCAAAAGCAAAGAAAAAACACGGTAACACGGTACGGCTGTCACTGTCATATAAATATTTGTAATTAGCGCGGTCGGTTCACACGCCTTTGCGCGGGAAAGTTGAAAATCTCCCCGCCAAGCACCTAACGGTGCGTTCCGGTTGCCTTACTTGAGAACCAGGTTCATTCCAGGTTTGGTGTGTTTACTATCTTCGACCACACTGTCACTGGACATCAGGTAAGCTGTGGTCAAACACAAAAACATCAATGTAATCAAGTCACCAAAATAAATAGTACCCGTACTAAGCCGGTGTGCGTCGTTACTGATATAACAGATAAATATTATATAGATAGGTCGACGATATTGTCACTATCGCGGGTCGAACCTGAGGCAGATGGCATGAAAAGAGAGAGGCCTATACCCAGCAGTGGGATAAAGAAGGCTGTGGATGATGATGATGATAATATGGACCGATTCTTTAAATTTTACAACGTTTTTAGTAATTTCTTTTATTTCTTGTCTCGGTTTTCCCGTTTCTCAAATGATTCAACTGACGCATTCATGCCTCACCATCTGTTGCAGCAGGCCATATTGGGAAGTGGTTTCAAAAGTCACTTTGTGGAGATATAATGTTTAAATTGGGTTTCTCAGAATGGGTATAGTCTTAAAACACACGGTGGAAGAATATAAATATAAATATTTTATTGATAACACCACAATGTTACAAGTCAATTCACAATTTCAAATATGTATGTCATTATATGAGTTTTAAAACACTGATTACTGATTATTACTGAGAAACATTTTAATGAATAAAAAAAATACAAAATAATAAAATGAATAATATGTACCTACGGATTTTTGGCGGGAACGCGGAAAGAGCCGTATCGCCCCGTTCTATATTTTTCCAAAACTTGTGTTACCTAGAGTGTTTATGCATAAAAATGGTGATATTTTATTCATAAAGTTCCGAATCACAAGCGCGAGTGTGGGAAAATGATATAATGTGGTGAAACATGACTTTTCGTGTTGCTTCCAAAACTCCATCGAGGCTATATAAAGCCACCACTACTTTACTAAAACATGACTGGACTTGACTGACATGGACTGTAATTGACCAAGACTGGACTTTGAGTATAATTATAGCTACGAGGCAACTTACTAAACTTACTTAACTTGTGAAACTTGAAAATATATAACACTCGATACTGGCAAATACTCAACATGCGACGCCAAAACAAACAAAAAAATATGTACGTACAAAAAATAATATACGTCACTTATGATCGTCTTAAACATATTCGGCGCCGGGGTGCGAAAGTCAGTCTGTGCCCTCAATTTGTCAGCAAAAAACTCTTTATAATTTATATTTCATTTATTTTATTTGTTAAAGATAAAGAATGTATAATATTGGCTGTCATAAGAGTGAAATTAACTTGCACATCACTAATTGTATGACACCACTATTATGATTCGTGGCACCTGCCGAAAGCGGCATGTGGCGTATTTTGTAAATATCGGTGACTAGCGGACGCCTCGCGGTTTCACCCGTGTAGTTCCCGTTCCCGTGGGAATACAGGGATAAAAAGTAGTCTGTCACCCGGAGGTAGTGTAGCTTTCCAACTGTGAAAGAATTTTTGATATCGGTCCAGTAGTTTCGGAGCCTATTCAATACAAACAAACAATCAAATCTATCATCTTTATAATAGTATAGATAGATAGATAGATGTACAATGAACTTGCTTTTGCCTACGGCTCCACCCGCGTGGTATCAGTAGGTACTTATCAAAATTTACGGCGGTCTTTGCTTACGCAAAAAATAAATCAGCTGAAGACTGTAGCTAGCCAGCCGATTACTAGAAAGTACGCTAAAACCATGCTATATAGTTTCTTTACAATGTATTTATAAAAGATAAATACACGAACAGCGCAATCTCTTTGTATTTAAAAACTCTGCCGCCAAACATCTAACGGTGTGTTCCGGCAGCCTCACTCGAGAGCCAGTTGCATTCCAGGCTAGGTGTGCTTTACCATCTTCGGCCACACCTTCACTTGACATCAGGTGAGCTGTGGTCAAACAACAGCTAGCCTGTCAACCATAAAAAAGAAGTTAACATTTACTCTATTTGAACTTTACTGCAACTGAACGCCAAGTTTCCAAAAATACATACTTAACATAAACATCATAGGATTGAAAATATTTATGTTTGAAACATAAGCCCCGAGACGTCGGCATGTTTCAAAGTATCTGGTTCGCACCCACATGCCATGTGGCAAAGGCCTTATATGCTAACGTCTTCGACACACATTCCCGTTTGATGCCGTTGCTAAGGTTACATTGTAAAACGATTGGTATAATTTTATCGCGTCTACAACACTAAATCAAAAAATAGAGCTGCATCCCTCTCTCATGTTGTTTTCTATATGAACAGTAGAATGGGCATGCTTATCTGAAAAACAATCGCACAAGTGCTAGTCTCAGTCGCGCGCCGAGCGCTCCGTGTAAACTTGTATGTATGTAGATAGAGATAGATATCTTCCAGACTCAATTCCTGTAATGGATCCACCATTAGAGGAATCAAGTCTCGGAAGATTTCTACTATGATAGCCCACGGGCATTGCTCTAATGAAGAGCCAAGTCGGATTTAAGGACAAATTACAGTTTTCGGAAAGTAATATATCCCATACATGATGATAGATCAGTGGTTAAGCGCGGTCGCTTCACACGCCGAAGGGCGTGGGTTCGGACCGCAACAATGAGCTTGAGCTGCTCGTGAAGGAAAATATCGTGAGGAAAGTAGATGCGAGCCGCTTCCAACCGCTCTTTGTGGAAGTCTATGGGGGAGGCCTATGTCCAGCAGTGGACGTCCTACGGCTGAAATGATAGATAGATAGATATAACTCTTTATTGTGCACATCATAAATAGAAAAGAGTACAGAGAACAAAAAACCTTATTAACTAGTGACACAAGTGGCGGCCTTATCGCTAACAGCGATCTCTTCCAGGCAACCAAGAAAAGAAAAATACGAGAGAAAACATAAGAAACAGACGGGAGATGTAACACTAATAAGAAAAAAGAGTGATGATGATGATGATGAAATTCCGGTAATAAAAAGCATTATTGTATAAGAAATACCCTTTGATTGTTCCTAAAATCGTGCCAGATTTCCAGATTAAGTTGAAAAAGGCTTTATTAACGCATGTTCTTACCTAATCGCCGTGTACTTGTAACATCTACTTACATTTTGTTCAATGCCGTGCGAACAACTTTTAACTTTGAAAGTCGTAACTTTAGCTGCTTGCGATTTCAAAGTTGGTTGTAGAGCAGAACTTCTGCATAACTGTTTGAAGCCTTTTCCAGTCTAGTCTAAGTGAATAGCTCTTTAAAGTGACATGTCATTTTAAATAGTACTTGACAGTACTTGACACTTTTTATAAATTAATTATTATATTTTTTACTAGCGGACGCATCGCGGTTTCACCCGCGTAGTTCCCGCGTAGTTAAACAAACATTTCATTTTCCAGTTTATTATAATGATAGTAGCGTCCCGCGGTGTTACCCGCTACATGTTTTCGAGATAAAAAGTAGCCTATGTGTTAATCCAGCGCAGCTACCTCCATACCAAATTTCATCCAAATCCGTTTAGTAGTTTTTGCGTGAAAGAGTAACAAACATTCATCCATCCAAACTTTCACATTTATAATACTAGTGGGATAAATAAGTAGGAAATCACTTGTTTACACAGTCACCAGTCATTTATTATAGCAAATACTAGCGACCTGCCCCAGCTTCGCATGGGTGCAATGTAGATACTAATGTGGTGCATATGCAAGTATTATACATATAAACTTTCCTCTTGAATCACTATCTATTAAGTAAAAAAACCGCATCAAAATCCGTTGCGTAGTTTTAAATATCCAAGTATACATAGGGACAGAAGGGAGCGACTTTGTTTTATACTATGGCTGAAATGATGATGATGATGATGATGATGATGATGATGATGATGATGATGTAGTGATTAGCAAAAAAGCAATTTCAATTGAATTATTCCACATTGAGTGAGTAATTCTACAGAAATAAAACAAAATTGTTTTACTTATGAGGGATTTTACTCACGTTTAATCATATCGGATACTCGGACTATAGTTTCGGCCGTATCCGTTGGCGTTCTATATGGTGGATCATAGATAATCCTTCTTCTTCAACGCAAAAGTAAAACAAAAAAAAAATGTACGCCAAAACCACGTCATTTTCCATCGTAAAACAAAATTATGTTAAAAGGTGTTTCCTTTTTTTAAGTATCAATTTTAATAGCTATCAGCACGTCGATAAAATATAGTTCAGTGAGTTAGAATTGATTTATACATGTTAAAAAATAATTAGAAACATTATTATATCACTAGGACGTAATACTGTTGCGAGGCCCTGTGACATTAAGGCTGGCTACTATACCTGCAAATTTTACATTTAATGACATTTGATACCTGATAGAACTTATGTTAACGTTTTATCTGTATAAATGTAGTAAAATATTTGGTATACAAGAATGACATAATATTCAAAGGCAAAATCATATAGTTTTTGCATTAAAAAATCGACCACTAAGCCCAGCGGCTAGGTTACATTGTTTTATTGCCGGAGTTCCGGTGTTTGCCTCCTAGTTTACAAGCCGGAAGGTAGGTTGTCCATTGAAACTGTTCTAGAGACCAAACCACTGAAAATTTACAGGAAAGCAATATACGCAATTTCGTTTACTAGAATGACATATTTTTCCAGTTATTATCAACCTACTGAAACCGTTTTGATGATTTGTTTTTATTGGATCAATCTGAAGGTACGTATTATACGTATTAAAATAAAAATATATCACTCCAAATCGATCCATAAATAACGAAGTTTTTAGGTAACAAATATTTCAAACAATACAATCGAATTGCGAATCGTCTCTTTTTTGAAAGTTAAATAATGTTATTTTATTTTATTAATATTAGGGAGATTAACCGTTAGTTACATACTTAGTTACCTATATAAATATAGAAGGCCAATTAATTTTTTTTTTTTATGGTTGACAGGCCAGGTGTTTGACTACAGCTCACCTGATGTTAAGTGAATGCGTGGTCGAAGATGGTAAAGCACACCTAGCCTGGAGTGGAACTAAAATTAAAATTACAAACATGATGCCCGTGTATAGTCATTCATAGCCCATAACATAACTATCCACTTGTGCCTACAATGCGATATAATTATACTACACATGTATATACACACATACAGACGCCACCACAAACAAACCATTCTTTTACAAATCGACCACGGTACATCCCTATGAGTCATCCAAACGCCACCACATTCAACCTGCATTATAATCCTGGAAAATTCAACCTTATTTCATAAAAGGTAAAGTTTGACCGATTATTATATTAAAAGTTTGTACTTAGGTTCCCGTTAACTTAACCGAGCCATACCCTGCGCCTTTATAACCTTGACTTAGGGCGTTCAACTTTATTCTAATACAGCCAAGATAGTGTAGGCGTTATTGTGTCGGGTTCCGTTCGTGACTTGTGAACGAATAATCATTAGGACATACATAAAAGTAACAATGCAAAATTCGATAGAGTTGAGAAAAGAATGAAGATAGATTGACAATATTTGGTACGTTGTTATAATTATAAAACTGTCTATCGGTTTCCAGGAGTCATACCGTTAGCACTTATTGTCATTTAAGATTGCACAGAGAAAAGCAACACGACCTCATATCGACGGTCCCTAAGTACAAAAAGACATGTCAAAAATGACATTTCAAAAAGTTGCATCTTGGCTTTAGATTTTTCATATGCACATACCTAAAGTTCCTAAAGCTAATAAAACATTTAAAAAAAAGTATTTATAATTGTACATAGATTTATTTCTAGAGCGGTTTGAACATAAATTACGCTCTCATGTAAACCTCGGGTTTTGACATGTCTTGATGTACGTAGGGACCGCCGATATGTATCATACGCCCGCACAATAAATTCTCATCGCGTTATGCTTTTTGAATAGCAAAAAAAAAAGCTCACGGTTCGGCCTTTGGTCCACATTTAATCGAAAAAACCGATTCGGAAAATGAAATAAAAGCATAACTTTTTCAAAAAATATATCTGTACTTCTATTCCACGAAACCAAATATGACATTTTACGTGCCCATGGTGCCAATATGTTAATATGTACATTGTACGCATAACATAACAAATTTTATAAGTTTAAATAAAAGTTCTGTTTGCAAACACCACGCACAATTATAGTTTACGTGCATAAATGTGCAAATACGTATAAACTCTTAGAATTCTAAGTTTGGATTCTAAGACTTCCGAGTGGCAAGTGCTGCGTAATTTCAATAGGTGTTGTTTTACTTACGATATCTCGGTTCGAGACTTGGCTTCGAGACGAGAATCGTCGAATGACATATCCTGTAGTTTTATTCGTTCTAGTTGATAGATTAAGGACTATTAAGATTATGCGAATGTTTATGACATCAATTGAATTTAAATTATTATGCAGATTGGTGATGTAATGCATTTGCAAATTTTAAATATTTTATCCAAATAATTTTGTATGCGAATGTTTGAGTGCATTAGTTCCCACTCAAATGATAAACGAAGTTGAAAGAAATTTAAAAAAATGTAAGGATTTATTTCTTTCGAATGTTACACATTCCTTTTGCTTATTTTTTTTTTTTTTTTTGTAATTTTGCATGCTGCGAGTTTTGATTATAGTATGCATATTTTAATTTTATTATCCTGTGGCTTATGGCGAATGAATTGTAAATTACAAATTATAGTATGAAATATACATACATACGTATGTAGATTGATTCCTGCAACAGATGTCGAGTTTCCATGAATAAAATTACGCGTGATACATTTTGGGTGTACAAATACTATGTACTATGCAAAATGACTATCACAACAATGAAGCTACATTTTACAAAACTGTAAAGTAGTTACACTACGACTACTAAAAACTGTACATGAGTATCTTTACAGGAAAATTGAGACTGATATTATTATTAATATATTTTACACAAATAGAATAATTGTACCGACAATGTGAATAATTATGTTTATGTTCAGCGTTTCTTTTGTTTGATTTGTTATTATATTAGTTGTTCAATATTTTATGTTTTGTTTTTTGTCAAAATGTTGCTCAAGTCTCTGATGGTTTTCCATGTCGTACACCGAACCCCAAAATTGGTTAGGGTCAATTCTTAAGGGCTATTATGTTTTGTTGAATGATGTGGCAGAATTAGTCGTAATTTGAAAGTTATTTTGTCTGTTTTTGTGTCATGCTTTAATTCAACACTTTTTTTTAAATGAACACGAATTTTACAAAGATTATACAGATAGTAAATTTTTGTTTGTTAGAAATTATAAGATAACATGTTTTTTTTAGGTTTTCGTACTAAAAACAGATCGGGTGTCAAACGGGCCCATATCTGTCTATCCGAACTATTTTGACTATTTTTCCCGAACCGTAGTACGTTTGAATTCTGAATCAGCTCATTTTTTAAATAAACTATCCCACTGCTGGGCTCGGGTCTCTTCTCATTGTAAGAAGGGTAAAGTAAGGTTCCACCACGCGGGTCAAGTGCGGGTTGATTCAGATTCTGTCAGATTTCGCACATTTGTCTGAGAACTTTTTTTTACTAAATACATAACTCTTAGACATGTAGGTTTCCTCACGATGTTTTACTACACCGTTTGAAGTCATCAGCAATACGTACCTGACTTACAAAATACGGTGCGTGCCGTGCGATTCGATCTCAGGGCCTTGGAAGCCAGACAATCTCTGAACTAGGCTGCCGAAACTAAACTGTCACGTGTAAATAACTGCTTAAAATTTCTCATGAATACAACATTGAGGAGATAGGTATAGGGGACACCGAAATATATTTTATTACTCTATTGTAAAAACATTTCCTAAAATCAAAAAGCCAAGCACCACACCCACCACCACCACCACACCAAGCCAAAGGTGTGTTCCGGCAGCTTTACTAGATAGTGGAACTGCCATTCCGGGCTAGGTGTGCTGTACCATCTTCGACCACGCCGTCACTTGACTTCATGAGCTGTGGTCAAACACCTAGCTTATCTAACAATAAAAAAAAAACAAAGAATACCTAGTTAATTGTGGTAAAAAATCTACACGAAATATTACTTCGTATTTAATACTATAATCCGTCACAAACTTAAAATTCTTATTAATTGTAATACACAACAAAAGTCTTTATATCCTCAACAGTAGTAACTTGATAGTGGTTAGTTACTCCAGCGAGAATGTAATATTAAAAGCATTGATAAAAAACAACACGGGTATCTATGTCGATATAAAAATGTCAGGTATGTTAATCGAGTATTGTAAATAACTCATCCATCACGGAAGCTATGAAAGCACCAGTGACGTAGCGTGCCTTGGAGGGGCCCTGTATAAAAATTTGTTATGTGGCCCAAATGAAGAGTATAGGTAAAGATTGCTCACAAAAGAAACAAAAATGCTTGCATTAAATTAAAATAATCATTTATTGATTATGAACATTTGATCGTATGACAGTTTTTTCTTTGTTTTTATCTCGGAAAGCATGAGATTCAGTGATTTTTTTTTTATACTTGACTGGCTGGGTTTTTACCACACCTGAACTGATGTTTAGTGAAGGTGTGGTCGAAGATGGTAAATCACACCTACCTGGAATGGAACTGGCTCTCGAGTGAGGCTGCCGGAACACGCCGTTAGATGCTTGGCAGCAGATTTTCAACTTGAGGGTGGTAGCTAGCCGAGTACTAAAGTAGCCTACCACCATGCAACGACATTATGGATGGAATTTTACTAATTTTTGTTTACACACGTTAGGGGCCTCTGTAGCCCAGGGGCCCGTATCATTGATACGGCTGATAAGGCGGTAGTTACGCCCCTGGAAAGCACCGACCAATGATTTTAACGAAAAGATTTAACTGGATTGAAGGACAAAATTAATTTTGCCGTTGGAAAACTGTTGCATTGGGATTGGGGGCACATCAACATAGATCGCGGTCAGTTTACCAACTGCAAATTAATTTACAACACAAAATAAAATGATTTTGTGATGCAAAACTGCAAATTTTAAAACGTGTTAAATTTTTCCCCGTTCGTCAAAATATGCGGCACAAACGGCTGTATCTTTTAATTGCGTTGATTTTTATTTGAATAATCTACTGTTTTATTCAAGCAATTGTGATTTATCGCAAATAAAGACCAAAATAAGTGCCAGTAGCTGTGATTTGTATGGAAATCGTACCACCTTAATTTCAAATTTCAACAACAAAATACTTCTACGCGTTTCTATGAAAAAAAAACGGTCTTGACAGACAGACTGACAACGACGTGACCCTGTAAGTTCCTATTTTTTTAAATTCCTACGGAACCTTAAAAACAAATTTACCTTCCATAAACCATAGCTACGACAGCTCTGTAGGATCGTTGGTAATCTGCTTTAAGAGCTGTAGATGATACGATTCCCATACAGGACAATTTTTTTTGGCATAAACAAATGTTTGTTCTGTACTTATGCCTATACGTATAATTATTTACAAGTAGATATGTATACAATATACATGTATTGACAAAATAAAAGGTATAATTTACATATCTAATGTAATAGTTATTTGACTCCAAAAGTACAATCTTTGCTTAGTTTGCTTTGTGTGACATGTTCTACGATATTTATTTTGTAGCGGTAATAGTTCAGTGGTTAGCGCGGTCTGTTCGCATACCGAAGGGCGTGGGTTCAACCCTCAACAATGAGCTTGAGCTGCCGATGAAGGAAATCGTAGTGAGAAAACCATAGAATGGTGGTAGGGTACTTTCTAGTACTCGGCTGGCTAGCTACCATCCTCAAGTTGAAAATCTGCCGCCAAGCATCTAACGGTGTGTTCTGGCAGCCTCACTTGAGAGTCAGTTCCATTTCAGGCTAGGTACCTATGCTTTACCATCTTTGATCACACTGTCATTTAACATCCGGTGCTGTGATCACACAGCTAGCCTGTCAAACATAAAAAAAAGTAACATTGTATTCATAAAGGGGCACTTTCTATGTTTGAAATCGTGTACTAACAATATAATATGACAAGGAAGCTATTCGTGTATGTGTGTCATACACACTTAAATCGATATTAGGGGTGCGTATGCAAATGAACTGGTTCACACACACGAGTGTACCTTCCAACGCTACATAAATATATACATAAACATGTAAAGTACTTTTACACTTGTGCTGTACACTTGCATTACTATACGTACGTACTATTGTTGATTCTGTGACTAAAGCGGGTACTTTTTACCAAATATAACCACCAAACTATTAAAAAAAAACATAATAGGTTAACGTTCGACTACATCCTGTTTAATGTTAAGCAACGATGTGGTCTAGAATAGAGCACGCTCGCCTAGAAGGTACATGTTTACTCTTGATTTGAAGACCATAATTGTACTTTTCGGGAAACATTTACTCCGGCAAAGAGACGTTCTTACTATGCGATTAAAAAATGTTTTCTGAGAGTTAAAATGTTATTTTCTATTATCTTCTGTTGTGTTCTATTCTACGGCGTAACTGATGCTCGGAGCTAACAATCGGCCTTCAGTATGATCTCATCCCATAGGTACGGATGAATTTCTATTAAAATTTATGTAGGCCTTATGTAGGCCTACCGAGTTTTGCAGCGAACTAGGAACCCGTATATAGTTTTGTATTGTCTCTGTCACTGGCCTTCTAAATCTTATATTATATAGCATACCAGAAATAAGGAAAATACTGAAACTACTGTGCTGTTTGTTACTGAGAGATGAGATAAAATAAATATTGATAGACATTTCACACAGCGCCATCTAGTCTCATACGAAGGGAAACTTACATGTTTAATGGAAATCAGACAATGGATACAAAATAATACTTTAATGATTCTTTTTTTTAGAAATAAATACATACCTAAGATACATGAACACCCAGGTTCAGAACTGACATGTCACATAAATATTTGTTCTGGGCAAGAATTGAACCTACGCCCTACGCTCATAAAGCTGGCAGAACTACTGTCAAATGAGCTAAAAGTATAAAATATTTGTAGTGCCTCCCGTCTAAAATAATATCAGTTGCGTGTAAATACACAATATGAATAAAGTTGGGACCCATCCATTGATTTTATTTTAGTCGAAGGCGCCATCTATGTAACAACATTGAATTCAAGTCCTGTCCTTATGTACCTAAAACAACGCTAAAACAACACAAAATAACGCTATAGCAACACGCAACTAGAAGCGTTACTAGTTCCATGACTGACGCAGAGATGTCGCTTTTAATGTTTTTTTACTGTTCGTTTTATTTTATGCCTTTTTTTTTAAATAATTTATTCTGGCCATGGATGTTACTTTTTTTTTTCTTTAGTTTTGGCGTTGCGTTTTAGCATTTGCCAGTGTCAAGTATTTATATATTTTCAAGTTTCAAAAGTTATATAAGCGTCCTCGTAGCTAGTTATAGTCAAAGTCCAGTCTTAGTCAAGTGCAGTCTGTGTCAGTCAAGTCCAGTCATGCTTTAGTAAAGTAGTGGCGACTTTACTATAAAGCTTCGATGGAGTTTTGGAAGCAACACGAAAACTCATGTTTCACCACATTATATCATTTTCCCACACTCGCGCTTGTAATTAGGCACTTTATGAATAAAACACCACCATTTTTATGCATAAACACTCGACAAAACACTAGTTTTGGAAAAAAATACAACGGAGCGACACGACTCTTCCCGCGTTCCCGTCAAAAACCTTTTTTACTGTTCGTTTTATTTTATGCCTTTTTTTAATAATTTATTCTGGCCATGGATGTTACTTATTTTATGCCAATGTAATAATTACCAGATCGCTGTGTAAAAAAATGATTATTCAATACAATATTATTTTTATGTTTTACTAGCTGACCCGGCGAACTTCGTACCGCCTAATCTATATAAATAGATTGCTCACCGTTTAGACCTACCCTGGACTACGACAAACATTTTAAAACCAAAATCAGCTCAATCGGCCCAGCCGTTCTCGAGTTTTAATCAGACTAACGAACAACAATTCATTTTTATTTATATAGATATATATATATATATATATAGAAGATATTTATATGACGTGTAGATATCTCAGTAATAAAACAAGATTAAATAATAATTTTAAATTAAGTAACAAATATAACTGTATTTGTTACTTATTTTAAAATGACATTTAGACAAACTTGAAACAAATTATAAAATAATGAAATTTTGTACATGTTGCCATTGTACAACTTAAAAAAAATTCTGATTTGTTGTTCTTTAGCTAACTTTTAATTACGTTTAGTTCATTAAGCCTATACCTATATGATGATTGTGTATAAATAAATAAAAAAATACTTATTAGGTATTTATCACTAACAATAAGTTACTTGGAGCGCGCGGCCCCGAATTTTTACTTACTTTGGCAACATAAAATATAGTTATTTTGCAATACCTACAAAATATTTTCTTGGACATGAGCAATCTATTATCATTTGCAAAAAATGCGCGGACTAGAAAAGCCGTATTCAATACAGATAGGCAAGTCATTGTAATTAGTTGATTAAATGCATCAATTTATGCATTTAATCAACTAATTATTTTTTAATCTTTGACGTTAATCATTATTTGACGTAGACTGCCCTGTTAGCTAACGTCATTTGATAGAATATCTACTTTAAGAGCTGTAGGGCATGGGCTCGATTCCCACCAGAACAAAACTTTATGTGACGATGTTTTTTTGGGTATATGTGTGTTCTTTATGTATTTACAAAAGATGAAGTATATATTTTTCTTTAATTTATCTGGTTCCAATAGTATAATCTTTGCTTAGTTTAAGGCTAGATGGCGCTGTGTGAAATGTCCTAAAATATGTCACAAAAATAAAATAAGAAATTTTGTTCAAATTCAATAAATACAATTTCAGTAGGTATGCAATTTACAACTGAGATTTATTGACTTAACTAAGTAGGTACCACCAACGTTTATAGATGTGTAGTCATTTGACAATTTCATTATATTATTTAGCAGTTTTTCTCTCTTCTTGCTCACATCTTGTTCACGGCATATGAAATTTGCATCCTATTTTAAACATAATTATGACAGCAACTAGCTGCGCCCCGTGGAGTTACGCACTACATGTTTTCGGGATAAAAAGTAGCCTATGTGTTAATCCAGTGTCAGCTACCACCATACCAAATTTCATCAAAATTTCGCCTATAAAGTATTAGTGTGATACAATATTTTGCATCTGTTTGGAGTTAGACTTACTCTTCAGAAAGCAACTGAAGATTCTGACGATGTTCTGTTACTTCCAGACATGTTACGAGATGGAGAAATACCTGCGTGAAGAACCTCACTGTAAGAGCAACAATGAGGAGGAGGATTGGGAGCGTTCCGTGTCGCTGTCGCCGGCGTCGCCCCCGTCCCCGGCGTCTTCGCCCCCGTCTCCGCAGGTGGTCACGCAGTTTGCCATGGCTGTCAAGTGCGAGCCTGTCAGCGATAGCGAAGAAATTGCGAAACGTAAGTCTTTTATTACATACCAGCGGACGTCTCGTGGTTTCACCCGCGTAGTTCCCGTTCCCGTGGGAATACAGGGATACAAAGAAGCCTATGCCACCCGGGGATAGCGTAGCTTTCCAACAGTGAAAGATTTTTTGAAATCGGTCTGTAGTTTCGGAGCCTATTCAATACAAACAAACAATCAAATCTTTCATCTTTATAATAGTATAGATAGATAGACAGATAGACTAGGGACCCGCTTCGGCGGCGCACGGACATGAAATCTTTCCAGAAGTATTTCTCTATCTAAATAATAATGAACGATCGTATAACGACTTTGTTTTGCAACTCAAAGTTCTGTGTATTGATGCAATGGGCATGGACATGCGTTATCACTTACCATCAGGAGAGCGCATCGTTCGTCTCATTACATTTACATATAAAAACCCCCTAACTATGAGCTTTAGCTGCCGGTGTAGGAAAACATCGTGAGGACACTATGTCATGGTAGTAGGGTACTTTCTAGTACTCGACTGGCTAGCTACCACCCTCAAGCTGAAAATCTGCCACCAAGCCTTTAACGGCGTGTTCCAGCAGTCTCACTTGATAGCCAATTCCAATCCAGGCTAGGTGTATTTACCATCTTTGACCACACCGCCACTCAACATCAGATGAGCTGTGGTCAAACGCCTAGCCTGTCAAGCATTATATATAAAAAATCAAAACTCATTGCGTAGTGCAGGTGTACAAAAAGACATAGGTAATAAGGTAGGTACTAATTGCGATTTAATTTTATTCTCTCATAATATTAATAATAAAATTATCTATTCTATTTTCACAGCGTCATATGCTTCTGTTCCGTCTCCAGCCTCGATCTACGATGTAGCCGTGAAGTGTGAACGCATTAGCGACAATGAAGAACCCAGGGGTGAGTAAATTTGTTCCAGAACTAATCCATTGCCATGTAAATCGTGGATTGTGTTATTAGCACTAGAACGGTATGAGTGAAGAACGACCTATACTATCGGAAGCCGCTTATGTCTGGCCAACCTTGGGGTTTATATGAAGATGATGAGATGAGAGATGATGAGTGAATAGGGTTCTGAGGGCCTGTAAAAAGTAACATTCGATAAACTTGATTCGTCTAGCTAAGGTTAGGTTCAAAGATCACAAGTCGTCTTACTTATGTGATAACTTAATAATAATCACTATACATTTTGAAAAATAGGTATAAAATAAAATAAATACATTATTATTATTGTTTTTATATACAATCTATACGTCTATGTTTTATTTTTATTTATTTTTCTTATTAGTGTTACATCTCCCGTCTGTTTCTTATGTCATCTATCGTGTTTTTTTTACCAGAAAACATGTAGTGGGTAACACCGCGGCGCGCAGCTAGTGTTACATAAAAAAAGTAACTGACTCTTACAGTCATGACCGCGGTATTGACTTTGGAGTTTTCAATTTAATATTTGTATTGTTTACAGATGAACATGTGCTGCCGATCCCGGCCCCGATACGACGTCTACCGCCGCGGCTTCATCCACTGCCGGCTACGGACCCGCGCAGACGTGTGCATCGATGCGAGTTCCCCGCCTGTGATAAGGTTTACACTAAGAGCTCGCATCTGAAGGCGCACAAAAGAACTCATACTGGTAAATATTGTTAAGTCAAAATAGTATTTAGGTATAGTGATAGAGGACATCAAGAGATCGCTGTTTGGTCGTCTTTTGTCTCGTAGCAATGAGGTGATAGGTCCATTGTCATACGGAGATAGACGCCGACTGAGCTGGGTGCCCTAAACTTTCCGTGAAAGTGTGGGGATCGTGGCTTCTTAAACGCCAAGAACCTCCATAATGGTGTGCAGTCACAGGAATTATTTCCGCGGTAACGAGTGCGGGATGTTTCGAGATGTGGCAGGTGATAAGGGCATCACACCGCTCTCATTAGCAAACGAGAACTGGCGCAAACTATCGGTGTTTAGGACCGTAAGGAAGTGTGGAAGAGCAAGCAGCTGCACGGGCGGTTCTATCGGGTTTAATGGGCATGCTCGCGTCGGTGAACTGACTACGCTTCCAATACCTCTTCGGGGAAACTATTTTACCTGTGCAATTGCGGAGTTATCAAGACGAACAACTATCGGAAATATATCATGAAGCATGGTACGGTCAAGATCTGTCAGGCATACCACCGTCGCGGAGAATCGCTCCGACATAATATTACCGGTTGTTCGCATCTTTCTAACGGAGAGTATTTGCACAGGCACAACCAATTAGCCAGGATCATCCATCAGCAACTTGCTCTTCAATACGGCCTTGTCGAGTTTAAGGTGCCGTACTATAAGTACGCACGAAAAGGTGCATGCTCAGCAAGTACCTTGACTTGACTCACGAGATAACCGCCATGTAGGATGTGGATTTGACGATCATTGTCCCGATAGCCGTGACGGTGAACGGTATTATAGTGAAGAGTCTCGACTAGATACTCTCGCTGGACGGTTACCGATAAGACCTGCATTGCCGTCCTGCTTGGGGATTTTTTGTGCCCCCTACCAGTTGACGACTGCCCTTAAATGAAGTGTAATATTTTTAGGGTTCATGTATGTACGTATGAGGTTCTTTATGCCACCATAACTTTTAAAACCCTGAACAGATTTGCAATTATGGAGTACCTATCTTCAGCATGCTTATATCCCGAGTCGCATCCCGAGTAACACAGGCTATAGATTAAAAAAAACATTTATGAACGGGTTTCCGTGTTTCTTTAGTTTGCAATTGTCATGTCTGTAAATTGAGCGGCCTGTAAAGTGGCAACCCCGTAAGCCTTCGATCTTGGGTTCGGGAAAAGTGCAAAGCATGGTGAATAATTTCTAAGGTTGTATTTGATACGAGTTATGTGATATTGTGCTTTCAGGCGAAAAGCCGTACAAGTGTTCGTGGGAAGGGTGCGTGTGGCGTTTCGCGCGCTCCGATGAGTTAACTCGGCACTACAGGAAGCACACTGGTGCGAAGCCGTTCCGGTGCCGCCACTGCGATCGTTGCTTCTCGCGCTCCGACCACCTCGCGCTTCATGCCAAAAGGCACGCGTAGCCCGAGTTCAGGCCCCCTCCTCGCATTCGCAACCGCAGAAAGAAATAAGCGGTGCGACCCGCGCGTCTTACTCCAATAAGGGTCACCTAATTCAGACTGCTAGCTTCAAACTACATTTTCATTCCTGAAGAAACGTTCGGGTGTGGAAATGTAGCTCTGTTGGAAAGGGGCACTAGATCATTTAGGTTCAGTTGTATTTCCAATGGGGTTTAGACTTTTACCACATGTAGTGTCATACTGTTGGAACACAGTAAACTTTGGTATTAATGTTGTTATTGATACATCATCTGATATACTACGGTTGTACTATACCACAGTAATGGAACCTTTTTTTCCTTATCAAATGGTCATTGTATTAATTATTATGAAGATTAAGTTCAATTAGGCACGAATATTTTGCTTAGTAGATGAAACGTCTTAGCTCGAAGCTTGGTCTTTTCATTGAAATTCAATTGTATTTATAAAAACTTTAATAATAATAAAAAAGACTTAATTTTGATCCGGCGACGCCTACTGATTAATTCATTGTTGTTGAAAAAATATTTATCTGATAGCTGATTTTTGCGATTTCAAAGTTGGTTGTGAAATTAAAATTAGTCATAATTATAAGTACAATGAATGAATGAATGAATTATAACTGACCTTATATCTGGTACCCTTTCCAACTAAACATATATGTATACATGTCTATTCAACTTATTCTGTTATCACCATGTCGCTATAAACATTTATGTATGTGGCTTTATAACACCGAAATATCTATCTCGACATTATTATGACAGTAAGCTTTGTTATCACGGGTGTAACAGAAGTAGGTAAAGTTATATTTGTGTTTCATTAAGATGTAGCAATACTTAAAAGCGTTGATTTACACATGGATATAATCTTAGGAATGTACTAAGCCAAAAGACATTGTACTCAACTTTTACTACTGACACAAAAAAAAGACAGCTGTCATTGCTGTCGAGGATGGTTGTCATTTTTCTATAGAACAGAAGATTTTTGATGAGTACAATTGTCCCCTTTCGGTTAAATACATGCCAAGCTTATAAACAGTTATAAGTTTCTTAAACTATTCAATTTCGTATACAGTGGTAGTATGTGGTAAAGAAACCATAGCATGGTGGTAGGGTATTTTCTAGTACTCGGCTGGCTAGCTACCACCCTTAAGTTGAAAATCTACCGCCAAGCCCCTGGCAGTGTGTTTCGGCTGCCTCACTTGGGAGCCATTCTATACCAGGCTAAGTGTGTTTTACCATCTTCGACCACACTTAACGTCGGGTGAGAAGTCAAACACCAAGCTTGTTAATCATACAAATTTAAACGTTCTAAAAAGAAATATTGAGTCACGTGGTCCATGTGGACCCCGATTGATTCCCGATTGACCCCCGATTGACAAACTACCGATCTTGTAACATCTTCATTTTAGATCAATACTGTTTTAAGTATTTCTACACAATTATGAGACACCTTTATAGCATGTATATGATATTTATTGTAGTCTGAAGAGTTATGACCGGCTGTGCTTCTATTGATTTCATACAAATAGCCACCCAACAAGATTTAGCTTTCTCTTTTCATAAGCTTGTTTTTTTTTCTTCTTTTGCAATAAGAGGAAGTTTGTACGCTTGAAATGCTCATAAAGATCAAGTCATTAATTCGTCTTGTTGGTGTATTTAATCTTTTGTAATAGTGTTGTCTATGGGAATAGTTAATGATAATAATTTCAATAAAAAAAAAAAAAAATAATCCCGCATTTTGGCCAGGTATAATTAACGTGACATTCGTCAAGTGTTATGTCGTTGAAAAAAAAGACTTCGTTATTTTTTAACGGCTGATTGTATTAAGTCCATAGTATGCGCAGTGGAGAATTTATATGTTATGCATTTTATGGGGCATACGATCTCTTAGCAGTCTCATTTCAGGATTACCAACCTTCTTCCAGTCTTTTTACTTAGAGCGAGAGAAGAATCAAATAAGACTGAACAAAGAATGCTTAGAATTGGACTATAATCAGTGAATATAATACGTTCACGGTTTACTCGTACATACATTTTCGCATTTAAAACGCATTACCGATAATTAATTTGTAAAAGGCTCATGTTGCATCAAGCTATTTGAACTTGTTTAATGTTCAAAAATAATTTGTTTCAATTTATTTTGATGTGACGAAAATGATCTTCCAAATTGAGTTTTTAATATTTTTGATCTCAACCGTAAATATTAAAACTTTTGCAGTGTTATAATTTACTAACGGACGCCTCGCGATTTCACCCGCGTAGTACCCGTTCCCGTGGGAATATAGGGATAAAAAGTAGCCTATGTCACCCGGGGATAGTGTAGCTAACGGTGAAAGAATTTTTGAAATCGGTCGAATTGTTTCGGAGCCTATTTAATACAAACAAACAAACAAACAATCAAATCTTTCCTCCTTATAATAGTATAGATAGACAGGTATCAGACAACAAGTATTCTTTGGGAATTCACGCTCTATTTTCAATAACGTGCCATTGTGCGAGTGAGACGGCTGAGTCATAACTATGCCCCTAAAAGACGCGCGGAAGCGGGATGGGGAGCGCTTGCAAGCCAAAGATGTCGCTACTCCAGTAAGTAGCCGAGTCAACGTTACGCTAATGCTTTAATTCGTAATAATTTTTATATAAAAGCGTTTAAAAAAAAAATCTCTTATAGATGTTTCGGCACCGGCCTCTGTTCTTTGTTGTATTGAGAGTTCGTATATTTGCCGTTGTTTATTGTGTAATTTTTTTATAAGCTTCTTTTATAAGTAGAGTTTTTATGTTTAATGTGCGGTCGCATAGCGTCGCGCATACGTTGTGCCATTTGCTGGCAGCGCGGGCGTTAAAAAGGCGCTTAGGTTTCCTAATATAGCCGAGACAAAGGGCGTTTCACATCGGCACCGCTTGCAGATTTTGTTCATTGAACGTTACAAATGTTCAATGACCATTATACGGGTGAATACGAGTAACTTCATCATTCATTGTAAATTTGCTTACAGCTATTTTTAGGCAACCTAAGTTTTCCACGTACGTGTCGTTACGTACGTTGTGCGTATTGATACGTACGCTGTGCGTATTGGTACGTACGTCGCGCGTGTAGGTACGTACGTCGTGCCTATCGATACGTACGTTGTGCGTATTATCGTTATCATGCCCGCGTTGCAAACTGCGTGACGATTTAATTTATTGTTTCGCGCGGGATGTTCGGCAGATAATCCCACCGACGCCGAGCACGACCTTACTGATTTTGATTTAATTTTAATTAATAAAACGATTGAAGTACTCTGATCAGTTGATTGTGTGTGATCAAGTGCTTCGTGTTCGCAGGCTTTAACGAACTGCGTCTCGTTACCTGATAATGTTATCGATGGTGCAAACAAGTCACTATTAACATGGACTAACATAAACAAATCTTCACTTAAACACACATTGATCCACTAAAATGATGTAAACGTGATCTTGTGCGTATGAAATAAATATGTTACAAATATATGTAGTAACAGTGTTGAAGTTCATGTTTTTTTCGTCCATGTTTTTGATATTACTAATTGGATGTGAATCTGTCTTTTATTGGATTTTTTAGTTTTGGAACAAAATTTGAACCACCGTTAGCTGAATATTTGTAGGTAGTTTATAATACGGGTGACTTATTTGCAACATCCAACAAATTTGCTTGTATTCGCATATTTTAAAGGTGTGTGAAGTTGAGTTTAAGATTTATTTTCATATTTTCTTGTATATTTACATATTTTCTTTTTCCATTCCGTAACTATTATTGTGCAGAGTGCCTATTTCTGAGTTTAAGTATATAGTTTATAACAATTTGTTTTGTGTTCTGCACAAGTAGAGTTAGGCTTAAGAGACGATTTTCCAATATTTCGTCATATTAGTAACTTCGAAATTGTGTTTCCTCAACTCTTTTAAATAATTAGTATAATATATAATCTCAAAATTTCGTGTTTGTTTTCGTGGGTAGCTGTTGCCACGTATTACAAGTAGAGTTGAGGTCGGTAAAAATTAGATACCTTTTTTTTGCTAAATGATCTTTTGTTTAGATGCAAAATGTGTAAAGAACTTTATTTTCAAATGGCTCAGTTAAGCTGAGGTGTATGTAATAAATAATATATGCAATTATAATTTTTAAATTTCATAGATTCAGACTAAAATATTATAAATTATTACTTGTTTATTAAAAAATATTACTAAATTGCAAATACTTTTTGAAACCAATAAAGACAGTTAAAATAAATATTCCGCTGTACACGAATCTAAATGTAAACGATGAACTGAACTGTCCATGTATAAATGTGTATAAATGGACAGTTCAAGTCGACTTTATCAAAGAGAATATTTCTTGTTGATATGATACCAGTAAGTACATGAAATATATGGAAGTGAAGGACACTAGATTTGTACATTTAAACAATTATTAGATGGTATAAATTTTCAAAATCAGTTGATTTTTGATGCATTTTTGATCTACTATCTACATACAATAGTATTTAAAACTGCCATTTTTAAAAGTATTCATAATACTTTTGATGTACCTATAATGATATGATATGATAAATAATTGGTTGTTAAAATATCCATGATATACTCGTCTAGCTGTGAAGGCGTGTTTCCTGGTATTTATTACCTAGGTATAATCACGTAGTTTTCCTAGGTAATTGATTAGAAAAAAATCTATAGTAGGCTAGATCAATCAACAATACATAGATTCCATTGCATTTGATATGAAACTGAATTTTTACATTTGTCAAAACTCGTCTGATATCGGCTGTTACGCATATGTACGGATATATTGCATGAGACCGAGGTGTATGTAACCTACAGTCACGGAAACGATGACGTGATTTTCTAGAAACATTGTATAAAATTTATTATTACGAAACAATTCAGACACCTAGCTTTATATAAAAGCTGACGTTTCAAGTCTCGTTATTCACTCTTGACGTGTCATCGGCGAGTGAAACACGTTGTAGCAACGAATTATGCCAATGACATTACATACTATGAATAGACAGGATAGAAATCGTTCGCCCTAGATTTCTTGAACAAAAGCGAACATGCATTGCTATAGCAAAATTATATTTACCTCGCATAAAGTAAACGTATGCTGTACTTACGTACTGTTACGCTATACGTACAAAAATGTACGCTATATACATGTACACGCTATACGTCCACGTACGCTATATACATGTACACGCTATACGTACGTACACGCACGCTATACACATGTACACGATATAGGTACGTACGTTAAGGTACGCTATAAACGCTTTATTTAAAAACGCTTCTTTGACATCAAGAATGTAACTTAGTACAAGATAATTAGGAATAAAACTAAAACTACTGTCGTTTATACATTTTATAAACATTTCTATTTTAGTATAATATATGTATTTTGAATGTATCACATATTTAACAGTAGTGTCATGAAGTTTACTTACATAATTACTATTACGGAATCCTATAATTTAGTTTTAAGCACAACGAATGTAATTATTATTATTATCGTGTAAAATACAAACGGAATTGTATAATTTAAAAACTTAGTGCATCACAATGTTATTTTAAATGTAATTGTTTTGTTTTCATATTCTAAGGTTAAACCGCTTTAAATTCTGTTATACGTTTATATATATTAAAAAAATATTACGTTTACTTTATTCACTTCCAGCGTTTTACATTATGGAAGGCTGTGGTAAAATATTGCTTACAAACTATACGTATTTATAATAAATGTAATTAAATTCATATTTATATCGAATTTATATAACTAAATTTTTAATATTTCTACTGAATGAATTTTTTTTTCGTTTGTTTATTTGGCAAACGTAAGACGAGTATGTAGCGCGTTTTTAAGTACACTACTCGTTTAAGATATTTATTGTAATAATTTATTTATTAACATCATATTTAAATATAATAAATTTAAAATTAGAATAATAAAGGTGTAGTTCGTGTTTTGATGTGCGGTATAACTGGCGGTGAAATAGAATAATAAAATATTTATTAATTAATTTTTAACGTGATTCAAGTCTTATATAGATTTCGATTCTAAAAATCTAAAATATAATAGTATGTGTATGTATGTGTATTATAGGTATATAGGATTATGCTTTACACGCATTTTGCATATGTTAGGTGTCTGAAAGTAATGCCCATTGACTCGCATTTTATGTAGATGTAAGCATTAGCGAAACCCATTAATTACCAAGATGAAGAACAACTTGAGCATTCATTTACTCTTAATATTGCATTAGCCTGAACACAATGCTCACCGAAATAGAATACATCTAGGGGTTTTCTAATAACAATAGATTTGTATATACATATTACAGTATATATAGTAAGTATATGTATTTGAATAGATAATGAAATATGTACTGAATGTAGATTTACATAATAAATAGTTGTAATACTCTGTTTCAATCGCAGAACACGAATTTTGTAGCGTTCGTAGGATTGACAGTGGTACAAACAGTAGACAGTTAATAAAAAAAATATATTTACTAATCTGTTTTAGGTATAGCTCTCACTTAAACTCCAAGAGTGAATGCTCAAGTATTCTCAGCTAAATCAGACGGTGTAACATGGCATTTTGAGTAAAATCTTTTGTCGACTTTTCGATGACAATGCTAAGGCGTAAGTGCTGTAATTTTTTTTTTTGAGCTGCATTCAGAGAAGGAAAACGTCGTGATGAAACCATAGCGTGGTGGTAGGGTACTAGTGCTCGGCTGGCTTGCTACCAACCCTCTAGTTGAAAATCTGCCGCCAAGCATCAAACAGTGTGTTCCGTCATCCTCACTTGAGAACCAGTTCCATTCCAGGCTAGGTGTGCTTTACCATCTTCGACCACACCTTCACTTAACATCTGGTGAGCTGCGGTCAAATACCTAGCCTGTCAAAAAAAAAATTGTTATCGAAAAGTTTTTTCGCAAATTGTCTGCTAAGCCCTCTGTAGATGCCACAACATCGATCGGTTATAAAATAACAGCAAGGGTCAATATGTCTCGTAGACTTATCATTAGATTTTAGCCTCTTTCTCTCTCAATGTTGGGTGTATTCGTGTCTGTGTCTTGACTATATTACATAATACTTATTTATGATTTACATTCTAGTGTCTGAGTACAAAATATTCTTTACAGTTTTACACAATATTGGCTTAGGACGCGTCGCGATGACATGTTGTGTACTCCCTTTTGTTGTGCGAAAATACAAGAGAGAATTGCACATTTCTTTGTTCTATTGGTGGTTCGATTTCCATACAAATAAATTTTTGACCATTTACGGATAAATGGAGCAATTACAGTGTAATTACAGCTACTGGCATTTATTTTGGTCTTTATTTGCGGTAAGTTACAATTGCTTGAAATTAATGAATGATTTATGATTTTTGCATAAAACAGTAGATTATGCTCACAATCTACTGTTTTATTCAATCAATTGTGATTTACCGCAAATAAAGACCAAAATAAATGCCAGTAACAGTGATTTCACTGTAAAATTATGTTCCATTTGTCCATAAATGGCAAAAAATTGTTTGTATGGAAATCGAACCACCTTAACAAAAAGAGTACATAGTAGATTTTTTCGTGTTATGCGTACTAAACTCAGTGTGGTGATGTCTGTTTCATATTATTGTATTAAGAATATGTACTTTGTGATCTAAACAAGCATACTATGCTTCACAATTCATATAAATAAGTTTTATTACGCAAGTGCATTTATAAGTTACGACGTGTTTTTACTTTGTACTTTTTTACTTCTTGCATTTATTGATAGTAGATAAGTTAATGTATTTTTTTTTCTATGGTATTTTTTTTTAATTTTTTGCACATTTTCTCTATGTACCTAATTTTGATGTAAGTGTCTATCACAGAGCGCCATAAATCGTCTGTCAGTTATTGTTTAAATCGTATTAAAATTAATTAATGTTTTTTCAATTGTTAAAACTCGGTTTTAATTCTGCAATATTCAAAATTTAAGTTTAACGTGGCATTGTCATTTAATTTTGCGAAATGTTTGTTTAAAAAAGTAATTTCGTTTTTGTTACGTCACGAACGTGGTGCATTCCAACCAATTAGAGTTATTTATTTTCATACCGACGGTCATTGTCTGACACTCCACCATGCTTGTTTATAATTGGAAAAACAGTTTGTACATGCCATTTAAAGATTTCATACAATTATCATTAAACTTTGAGTTATACATTCCATGCGTGATTATAACTTGGAATGGTTGAGTTATGCTTTCAAGTACCTACTTTATGTATTGTTTTTTTTTTCTCTTAATTTAGAATAAATTCTTGTGTACGATAACCACTAGGTACCATTTATTCTTACATATGTAGCTAATACATATTTGCATTAAATATTAGTCTTTATATACACCTACTTAAAAATGTGAGTTTTATTTCTACTGTTTAAGGCTCAGAATGTGAGCGCGTTATCTAGGTAACAAATTTGGCAATGAAAATTTAGTAAACGATATAAAAAACATTCATTCAAACAAGAATTACTAAAATTCGGCTTATACTTGAATGGTTTCTTACAACATAGGTGATAGTGCGTATACCATTAGGTGAAGAGTATACGAGTCTACTAGTTTTCCGTTATTTTTCAAGGTATGTTGCCAAATTCATCGATACCTATTTTTCAAAATTACAAAAAAAATCAGTGCCGTGTTCTGGGCCTTGAAATAAACATTCCCATTTAATTTTGTTTTTGAATCCTTCTAAATAGTATTTTAAACCCTCTTAAATAGTTTTATGAAATAGTCTTATTAAGGTGGTTCGATTTTCATACAAATAAATGTTTGCCATTTATGGGCAAATAGAGCATAATTTTACAGTGAAATCACTGCTACTGGCATTTATTTGCGGTAAATCACAATTGCTTCAATAAAACAGTAGATTATTGGCAAAAAATCGCATTTATGATTTCTGAATAAAACCGTAGATTATGCTAATAATCTAGTGTTTTATTAAAGCAATTGTTATTTATCACAAATAAAAACCAAAATAAATGCCAGTAGCTGTGATTTCACTGTAAAATTATGCTCCATTTGTCCATAAATGGCAAAAGTTTATTTGTATGGAAATCGAACCACCTTAGCAATAACATAGTCGGTAGCGAAACTGTTACTTTTTATAAAAAAAGTCTTTCTTAATTACCTATTATTTAATATTCATATATTCTTGCAAATGTTTTTTCTTAATATTCTGCTCCCTACTGAGTATAAATTATATCTATCTATAAAAGATTAGTGTTTTGACACAGTTTTTTTATATAATGACTTTGGGGGTGTACTAAGCTGAAAGTGTGGTATTTATACAAAACATTATATACAATTTTTACTATGGAACTGAAACTAATAAAAAACCATCTATATCATGATCATAAAGTGAACCGAACTTGATTTTATTTCACGATTTTAGAGTTGTGCCAATAGGAATAGTTGTTCATAATAAGTACAACTTTAACTTTCGGCTTAGAACACTGCAAATGTATATAAACTAAATTTGTGAAAAAGACTTTGTTACAACACTCAAAATAGCTCTTAGTTTTTCTAGATTATATTAAAAATATGTTAGTGCCCACTTTAAAGATTTATAAAAGTACCAGTTTTGTTAACCCAGTATAATAAAGCTTTTGTAATACTGTAGTCTATTATACTAACCTTAATTTAACCATATTCTGTAATGTTATAGATGGGCATTCCTATAGTAGCTATGACTATGCAAGGTTATAAACTTGGGGTGTACTTAGCTGAAAGGGGGTCATTGTACCAATCATTATAAACAACTTGCAACTGTTTAAACTGAAACTATCGGTTATTATTTCAAACATTGTCGAAATATGTTTGTTTTAGCATATTGCAATGCTATTCGTCATGTTACGTTGGTAGGTGCCTACATTTAGTCAGACGTGATGCAAAAGATGTTTTTTTTTGTTCATAACGATGACTGCAATGACCTTCTGTCAGCTTATTACTCCCGTACCGCTTAACCCTGTATTGTATTACTAATTACTTACCTACCTATATATTGTGTTGATGGAAGGACTCACTCGTTCTTTTACTTATTAGGTATTTACTCGCATTTAATTAATAAGTACCTAATTATATTTACTGCGTATGATACCTATATACGATATTTAGCTGCACCTAATATATTTTTAATTATTCTCAAAGCATGAATGTTATTTTTAGAGTCTCTTTGGAGGGCTGCAATTATCCATTAAATTTTGTAACAATAAATTTCTTATGGTGTGGAGATAGTAGTTTTATTTATAAACATACGTGGTATTTATATATACCTACCTATTTATTCCTATAAGTATGCAAGAGTTATATTTCTGGTGTATTTTCGTTTTGGTTACATTATATCTAAATGACAGTTAAAATCATATTAAAATCCGTTGCGTGGCTTAAAAGAAGTATTGATATTTATTAAACGTTTATTGTAGTAATTAAAAAAAATCTTAATCTGAATATTGATAGCGCCATCTAGTAGAATTTTGAGGAAACTGTATGAGAAGCATTACTAGCGCCATCTAGCAAAACATAGTAGAACTAAGGTTACATGCCTGTCGGATTGAATGCAGATTTATTTTGCGGTTCAACATTCGTATTCCTACTTACATATCTAATAGTATTGCAAGTTTTAAGATAGATGTCGCTATTTTAAATATATTTTATCATAAGAATCAAAACTGACAGGCTTCTTCCTTCTGACATTGAAATTCAGAAGTAACTTTTTTTTTTCTTTGGTTTTGGCGTCGCATTTTAGTATTTGCCAGTGTCAAGTATTTATATATTTTCAAGTTAAATAAGTGTCCTCGTAGCTAGTTTTATTCAAAGTCCAGTGAAGTCCAGCCCGTGTCAGTCAAGTCCAGTCGTGCTTTAGTAAAGTAGTGGCGACTTTACTATAAAGCTTCGATGGAGTTTTGGAAGCACCACGAAAAGTCATGTTTCACCACAATATATCATTTTCCCACACTCACGCATGTAATTCGGCACTTTATGAATAAAACACCACCATTTTTATTTATAAACACTCGACAAAACACAAGTTTTGGAAAAAAATACAACAGAGCGACACGACTCTTCCCGCGGTCCCGCCAAAAACCTTGTTGCCTTTAGGTGACGTGACTGCTCTGGATATGTATAAAGACTTCTTAGACGTATAGTACTTACTAAGTAACCAACCTGTATTGTATAGCGTAGGTACATATTATCTAAAATTTAAATTTTCAATTTCCAATTAATATAAGTAATATTAATTGGAAATTTAAATTACAATTACAGGTACATAATAATAATATAACTATTGGACACTATATTTTTAGGTCAGGAAAATTATTGTAGTAAGTAAATCTACCTAGTCCCTTTCAATCTTACACTTCAATTTGTTTTCATTTACAACCGACCATAAAACCTTTGGAAAGAGCCAGCCTAGTTCACTTTATTGTCCGAGAAAGCCTTCAAGTTATGACCCTGCCATAAGTTAACTAAGAACAGGGTCCGTCGTAGTAACTAATATATATTCCGTGGTCTGTATAACAAATCGCAGTCTACGAACCCAAAGAAAAATATCGTATATACCAATTATACAGTTGTGTAAAAAACGGACAAGCGCATCGATTTAGGTACACGACGAGAGTTCCGGGAGTTACAAACTTTTATGTAGGAAGTAGGTAGGTATAAATTAAATCTCGGAGATTTTTACCATGAAACCATTGCTCAACCGAAACGGAAAGTCGGATTGAAGGACAAACTTAATAATCTTACATTGATATTAGATACGATAAGATAATTTGCCTAATTGTAAAGTAATCTCAAAATAAGTGTCAAAGCGAAAAAAAAAAATTCAGTAGTTTTCAATCTAACCTTTTATTTTTGGTTTTAGTTGATTGATTTTTTTTCTTTTTCTATTTTAATGACAAGTTGTTTCTATCTATATCTATATCTGTCTATCTAAACTATTATAAAGAGGAAAGATTTGATTGTTTGTTTGTATTGAAAAGGCTCCGAAACTACTGGGCGGGTTTCAAAAATTCTTTTATTGTTGGGAAGCTACGCTATCCCCGGCTGACAGAGGTTATTTTTATCCCTGTATTCCCACGGGAACGGGGACTACGCGGGTGAAACCGCGAGGCATCCACTGGTATAAGATGCGATTGTGTTTGTTTGTTTGTTACGCTTTCACGCGTAAACTACTGAACAGATTTGGGTGAAATTTTGCATGTAGGTATTGTAGGTGTTTTAGGCCCTGGAATAAGACATAGGATATTTTTATCATCATCATCATCATCATCCATCACCACGCGGGTAAAACCGCGGGGCGCAGCTAGTCTCCTAGTTTATTATAAAGAGGTAATACAAATTATGTGAATAAAATCTAAAAGTGCGTGTACGTTACTTTTCTTTGAGAACAGTCTCTATATTATCAGAGTTAGCCCTTAGTACTCCCTAAGGAGCTGAGGCATGGCACTCAACTGTTTTCTCTAAAGGGCAGCTAGGAACAAAGAGATCTCCCAGGCAAACACATTCATAGACCATTAGCTAGCACCTACATTGTTATTGTTATAAAACCTTTTTGGCGGGTCTGCTCGGAGTCGTTTAACAGATTGAAGGCCAACGTTTTGAGTTCAACAAAATTATAGTAAGACTAGCTGCGCTCCGCTGTGTTACCCGCAATTTTTTTTTCGGGATTAACAGTATTTAATCCCCTAGCGGTATGAAGTATTATTTCATACCGCTAGGTGGTACCAATAGGTATGTTATACCTTACGACCTGTTCTCAAGCTTACCAAATATACATAAAAATCGGTCGAGCAGTTTCGGAGAAGTGCGACCAGAAAACCCGTGACACAAGATTTATAAATATATATATGTATCTACTTTTATATATATATATAAGTTAGTTTATTAGAGGTATACATATGTGACTTTACCGTCACGCTCACTATGGAATAAATATAGCTTTATAAATATACTTGAGAGCCAGTTCCATTCCAGGCTAGGTGTGCTTTACCATCTTCGACCACGCCTTTACTTAACATCAGGTGAGCTGTGGTCAAACACCTGGCCTGTCAACCATAAAAAAAATTATTTAAATAAAAAAAGCATTTTTTTTGACTAGGAATAAAAAAAATGACATAGTATTAATAATTATTTAAGTATGTGGCAATAAAATGTAAAAATTGTCAAGCAAGTGTAAACATTACATAATTTACTACCATTAACTGAAAGCTGTGTAGTCTATATTATGGCAAATGAAGTATACTTTTGTAACTTTGTTACGGGCCGCGGGGTCCGCAGATATTCTCTGCGGGCCGCAAGTTGAGTCTAACAGTGTAACAGCCTACAAAAAGTTCTCAACTTGTCGAATGGATGGGCTCTAGAGCATAGTACGATTTAGACGAGTTATTTATGTTTCGTGTAAATGGACTGTGTAAACTACTTTTTTCCACTAGGTTTTCCTAGAACGTAACGACATTTCTGATGTTATTTCATGTCTGCTGATTTAGCCGCCGCATTTTGTTGAACACACTTACACACTAATATCATAAAAAAATGTGATGTATGGATGGATGGATGGATGTCTGTTACTCTTTCACGCAAAAACTACTGAACGGATTTGGATGAAATTTGGTATGGCGGTAGCTGAGACCCTGGATTAAGACATAGACTACTTTTTATCCCGAAAACATGTAGCCGGTAACACCGCGGGGCGCAGGTAGTTTTCTATAAATATAAAAAAATCTCGTGTCACGGTGTTTGTGGTCACTCCTCCTCCGAAACGACTCAACCTTTAAAAAATTTTTGTTTTTTGTTTTTTGCGTTTGTGTTTATTTTATATGTATTTGATAGGTATTAAAATAAATAAATATCAGAGGACATTTAACACAGCACCATCTAGCCCCAAACTAAGCAAAGCTTGTACTATGGGAACCAAACAGCTGCCAGTATACTTAAATGCTTTTTTTTTGTAAATACAGACTTATTTCGTACCACTAGATAATTACGGACAATTCTTTACTCAACGCGGATGAAGTTACGGGCGAAAGCTATATAAGTATCCTATATAAGTACATGTTCCAAACAAATACTTAAGAAGAACAAGATTGCTTTTACATTTTAATTATAAAGTAAGTTCGTGAAGTTTTCAGTCCTTGTATCAGAGTCCCTTTTTATCACAGGACCAGTAGAAAGGCGGTCCATTACCTCCTCGAGAACTTTGTGTATTTGCCTTGGATAGCGATGTATCAAACTTTTTGACTCTACATTCGTACCGCCAAGGAATAAAACAAGTTTCCGATTTCCTTGTTTTGCTGAGGGATTTATTACTCATTAAACTTGCACCTTTCAAAGTAGATGCTTTTAGATACTTCCTAAGTGCAAAATTGCACATGTTCGAAATTCTGTAGCGGAAGTTTCAAGACATATTGGTGGCAACCCATTGAAAACATTAACAGTTTCTCTGCTGATAAGGATGTCAGTTTACAAATATTATTAATCACTAAGAACAAGGAAAGCAATTTAATTTTTCTTCTTCAAAAATCGTTTGTAATCTGCTTTTACGGAAATCCTTAAAAAAGAGAAAATGCCATAGAATCAGTTCAAAATTTACAGGTAGAACAGGCTAAGCACGAGCTACTTTTAAATTTGGAAAATAACGAACTACATTCTACCTGTAAATTCAGAAGAACAAACTACATTCTACATCTAAATTGAATTTACTGGCAGTAGCTACGTTATACCTTTAAATTTGGAAGCACGAATTACATTCTACCTGTAAATTTTGAAGTGTTCTAATATCTGTAATTTTGTACTGTCTCCAATTTCGTGTACTAACAAATAAGTAAGTACTTCAGTCACCTGTTTCAAAGAATATTGACAAGTCTCAGTCAATCTGTATCTTTTATGTTAATGGAGTAAAAAAAGAACATTATTCACAGTTATCAGCGAACCGTGTCGCGAAGTTCGTATTCCTTAAGCTCTCTGTAGAATATATATAATGTTATTTTATTTATCGAGTTGTTTTTTTTTACCAATTGCGATTACTATATTTACGTACACTTGCAACTATTGTACGAGAAATACAATTTTTATTCTTCTTTTATATGCTTTTACGTGGTCATAAGAAATCTATTTACTCTAGCCTTGAAAACGCCCAAATTCACAGTAAACAATACCGGCCGGTTGGTAATAATTTCCATTCAATGGGCCGCATCAAGAAAGTAGAGCTAGGAATCGTTGCGTTGCGTCCCAGTTGAATTCTGGGAACGTCCACGAGTGTTAGTGTGTCGCTCTACATGTCCTGTAGGTATTGGTATGAAGAGGGTGAGATAAGGTTATGGAGCTTTTGAGCACACTCACCGAAATGTTTTACTTGGTGGTAGACCTTAGCAGGAGGTTGTCTAGGTAGGTTGTGGTCCACAGTAGGTACCAGGTATTCTGCTGCCAAGCGGATGTGTGTAAACATAACTGTGTTACGGTACCAGCGACCGGGCTTTTACAGGGCTTTTGGGACTAATCATCGAAAGTCTAAAGCAATGGTTTGCCAAAACAGCGATGCCCTGGAGTGTTTTGCTACGCAAAGTTCTGTGTGAATCGCTGCAATGGTCATGGTGGAGTGTTATCTCTTACCATCAGGAGAGCGTCTCGTTCATTTTGTTACTTTTACATAACAAAAATTAAACATGGTATCCGGTCACACTTAGACAGACATGCTATAGCAGTGATAGAGGCTAAGCAATATTTTATTTGCTTGAAAATATTTACGTGAAATCTCGAAAACTTTGAATAAAATTAACAAAATACACCAAATCTACATAACGGCAACCCCAAAAAAAAAATCCTCAATGGTTCGCCCAGAAATTGAGTTGCCAACAAAAATAAATATTATTTTAGGAACAATTTAATTTGCTCAAAGAAAAGATGGATTTCGTATTTTTGTAATTATAACGTTACACCAAGTTCTGAAGAAGGAAGTTTTTCTTCCTTGTTATATACAAAAGAGAGGAAAACTGGATACTTGCGAGTTCGCAATATTCTTGAAAATACGTACCTATGTGCCGTCTGTGAAGCCGCAAATGATAAGCGTGGTGGACCATAGATCAACTCTTCATTATAAAAGAAATAGCAAGCTCCGCTGTCAAGGATATTCCATGTTCATATGTTAGCTCATTTGGTACTTAGTACAAATATAAATCTCTTATTTTATTTTATTTTTTATGTAAAAAAGTAATGAGACGAATGAGACGCTCTCCTGATGGTAAGAGATAACGCCTGTCCATGACCACTGCAGCGACACACAGAACTTTGAGTAACAAAACAAAGTCCAGGGTATCACTGCTTTGGCGCTCATTACTTTGAGTCTTTCGATGGTTAGTCTCAACAGCCCAGTAATTTCGCTAGCTGCAGTACCCTTCCAATCGGAACACAGTAATGTTTATACACTACTGCTTAGCGGCAGAATAACTGGTACTGCGGTGGTACCTACCTAGACGACCTCCTGCTAAGGAGATCTACCACCAAGTAAAACACAGTATTGATAACACTTTTACAGATCATTTCTCCATTCATGTTTAAAAATAACATTGTCTAAACTGAAAGTCATAATTGCCTTACTTTTTGGTTTATAAGCGACTTAGTTTTAGTTTAGTACTTAAAACTATCCTAGATGGCGCTCTTCAACCCTAACACGTGCAAGCGTTTCGATAAAAGGATTGTGAGTAGCTTTGAAAAAAATAAAGTTTTTTCTTCTAACGCACGATATGGTGTTTTCATAGCGATTGTAAACCTTATCCTTATTATCAAAGACTGCTTAAGGCCTAAATTTTATCATCATCATCATCAGCCTATATTAGTCCACTGCTGGACATAGGCCTCTCCCAAGACACGCCACTTAGCCCGATCTTCGGATTTTCGCTTCCATCCACCGCCAGCCGTCCTACGTATATCGTCAATCCATCGAGTCTCAGGGCGTCCTACACTACGCTTGCCAATACGCGGTCTCCACTCTAGAACACGTCTACCCCAGCGGTTATCGGTTCTGCGACAGATATGTCCAGCCCATTGCCACTTCAGCTTGCTAATACGCTGAGCTATGTCAATGACTTTAGTTGTCTGGCGAATTAAAATTTAAAATAACTACTAATACTAATAATTTACTTAAATTTTATACAAGCATTAAATCAAAGTATCTTTGTGGGATCCATTCCCACCTAGAACACATTTATGTGACGAACATGGACGTTTGGTATGTGTATAGATATCATGTACGCATTATGTATTTACAAAAATAAAGTATGTAAGTTTGCTTAGTTTGTTACTAGATGGCGCTGGTATCCCTCAAAGTAGTAGCACAAAGAATAAGAGAAGAGCAAGAAGCGAACAACGCGATCAGAGGGTGCTCGTGCTCTGCCCGGTTGCCTGGGCGTCGAGATAACACGCTCCACCACCACCCCGAAAGGACTGAGAAGTCCTTTGGTGGAGGGTGCCCTACCTCTTTGCCGAGGCATATGATTTGACCATCTTCGACCACACCGTCACTTAACATCAGATGAGCTGTGGTCAAGTACCTAGCCTGTCAACCAAAAGAACTAAGTTCCGTCTCATCTTATAAAGACATAATATCCGACAAGAAAAGCAATAACGAAATCGAACAATTTTGTCTCAAACAAACAGAAAACATCAAGAAAATAAAACCTTAAGCAAATTGTCCTTAACGACACAAAAGGAAATAGACATTTTTGGGCCAACTGAATCTTGTCATTGCGCTGTAAGCTGTAAAAACATAAAGAGAATGAAATTAAGGCGTTGGCAATAGGGGTTCTACTTAAAAGTTTAGCGGGAGTTTCATACCGCCTTTGTTGAGACAATTTATTTTTCAGAAATTATTTTATATCCGTACTGCCCAGGTGGGACTTAGAGATACAACTGAGGTTTAGTAAGTCAGAAGACTAGGCCCTAGTTATTTGTTTCTTTTTCAACGAACATGATAGAGACTTTCGGGCAACACAGTAGCTAAAACTAGGGTTGGTCAATCAGCCTATGCTAGGGTTGCCAACCACAAATTTAAAAAACTAGGACTTGAAGTTGGAAAAACCAGGACAATTCAGTTTAAAAGCAGGACGCAATAATAGAGTTGCACATTGGCGTGCGAATTTTAAAATACATGACCTTATGAGGGCGCTTTAAGAACTCAGCACGCTGCTTACAAAACTATCCGGGACATCCCAGGACACTACAAAAACTAGTAGGTACATGCCCTTGCAAAACAGGACGGTTGGCAAGTCTAGCCTATGCGAACTGGCAAATTTAAAGAGCACAATTGGTTGATTATTTGAAATCAATAAAAAAACTTATTGTTGCGATTTTCTACGCTCATAAATGTTATTATAAAATCAAAACTAATTTAAATACCTAACTGCGAACTGTTCTCGAGTAAGGTATCATCGCAAAAAGTTAGACAAACCGATAAAGGTAAGGTGAACGTGATTCGTGATTATATTTGACCTCGGGTGCCCTTTGAACACTGATAAAAGGGAATGGGATGGAGGGGAAGCTTGGAAGCCTTGATCAATGTCTTTTCGTGACGCAGCCAGATAAAACTTGTTTTTGTTTTTGGAAGATATATTCCTCTAGTAAAATCACTGACAAATTTTACTTGGTGGTAGATTTCTTTAGCTTAGCTTAGTTCCAGTTTGAAGGGTACTGCAGCTAGCGAAATTACAGGGCTGTTGTGATTAACCATATAAACACTCAAAGTAATGAGCGCCAAAGCAGCGATACCCTGGACATTGTTCCGCTTTTCAAAGTTCTGTGTATTGCCGTAATGGTCTTGAACAGGTGTTATCTCTTACCATCAGGCGCGCGTTTCTTTTGACTCATTACTTTGTATTGAAAAAAGAAATGAAATATTGCGTACCATGTACTGAGAATGACATCATATGTTAGGATTAGATCCCATTAGCAACATGACCCCGCTTCGTACGAGTTCAATTTATTATAACGACTTGATTACAAAAAAAAAGAATCTCTTCTCGCACGAAGGTTATAAGAACTAACTTTTCGTAAAAAATATTAAATAACAGTGAAAAAAGTATTAAAATCCGTTGTGAGGTTTCAAAGAAGTAAACGGGAAAACAGGCAGACGGGGACAGTGACTGTTTTATATTATTTAGAGATGAGCGATGGCAATATCGATATATTGATGTTATATATTTTATATCTGTTGTAAAATAAAATGTTGTACTTGAATTTGTTTACAGATTACTCTAAAGCGCACAGAGAGTTAATATTACACAAATAATGTACCTAATATAATTAACTAGTTAATCATTATTACTACTAACGCCAATGAAGACGACAACAGAGTCCATGAAAATTTCAATTTGCAAGCGAATATATCCAATTGTGGTTGGTGAGCAAGCAGGTCGTTGAGTAGACGAATGGGCAAGGTAGTAAGTAGGTACATATCGAGTAGGTTACAGGAGCAGTGCGTGATAGTCTCCGCACGTGACACGCGCGGGCTATATGCAATAGTGTCGTCTTTACAATGAAAAACACACGAGACCGTACTCGCTGAATAATACGATCCCTAGTTCGGGATATTCGCTTATGTGAAAATTCAGATTTGAGCAGTATTGCTCAAATATGATTCATAGATGATTATTCTAATATTAATTTATTAATCTTATAAGAATTATAAATAATTCACTTACTGAGGTTACACACTTATTAAAATAATATTTTTCGTGCTACTACTAAGCACAGCATGCAGATAAAAAATGTAAACAAAACATACATAAAGAAAAGAAATGTACTTCTTATATTATTCTATACTTAATGTCAGGCGTGAATAACAGTATGCACAGTCATAATTTTGTAAGGCTCAATATTTAAATGTTTAGTGTAATCGGTTCACATGCTGAAATGCGTTGGTACAGATACTTGCTTGCCAGTAATCATAATATTTATTGACCATACATATCTAATAATAAAGTTATAGGCAAGCCATTTGTTATAATATAATTATTTATTAAGTTGACAAAAACGTACACACTTCTATTTGTATAACAAACTCCGTTTATGTGTTACACAGAAATAAAAATTCCGAGAATGAGCTAGGCATTTTATTGTACATTAATATTTTGGCGTGATAGACTTCTTATATACATTAGACGTGAATACTATTGATGTGTCAACACCTCAAATAAAATGTATAACGTGTAAAATGTATGACTGTGAATCTATTCGGAATATTTTACAAGTAAGAGAGAGAAGGCGATATCGATACCGGTACAGCTAAATTAAACTGTGTGTTGTCATCTCTAGTACGTTGAACTAATTTTAAGCGCCGAATACGCACAATCCATATCTGAAAATTGGCAAATATTTTTAGCAATTAATATTTTCCATTACTGCGTTGCAGCTAGCGAAATTACAGGTCTGTTGAGCTTGAGACTAACTATCGAAAGTTTCCAAGTAATAAGCGCCAAATCAGTGATGTCTTGGATTTTGTTTTGCTGCTAAACAAGTTCTGTGTATTGATACAATGGTCATGAGCATGCATTCATGTATGTACCGATGTTGTTATCATTACTTTTCTGAATTGCCATCTGCCTATGGAAGCATGTTTAAAGACGTATTCACGCAAAAAAATTAACCAGAATTCTAAGTACGTAAGTTTTAAGCACTAAGTAAGCTTCTAAGTCATACGTTCTAATTCTCTTACCTTTTGATGTAAACTCGATTGCTTCCCGTCCTATTATTTATATTGTTCATACATATCATTTTGCACGGATTTATGTATGACTTTTCATCGCTTGCGCAAATAGGGACATAAATTCTGGGACATTGGGCGCAATTTTTTATATACGGATTTTCTAACCAAGGGGTATCGTCTATAGTTTTTGAACAAATTGGTTCTATGATGTACAAAATTAATATACCTACGGAGAAAAAAATGCCGTTAGCACCGCAGAGACGGCAACCTATAGAGATGCCCTAAAACTCGTGACTGATTACGTCCTTGTGAAGTAAAAACTACGCGTCATATTTTACATTAAGCTTAGCATTACATGTATGCAAAAAAAACGAAAATCATGAAAAGAAATTAGCTGGCGAGATAGCGATCAAAAGCAAGCCTATTTATTCATCGTAAAAAACAGCATATCTGTAGAAAAAGTTTGCTGGACCTTGACCAAATGTAATAAAACACCTGTATTTAGGCCATAAAAATATTGTTCATAATTATGTCTATATTTATACTATTACTAGCACCATAACCTTGCTTTGCTTGGTTATTTATACCTTCTAAGAATGTTTCTCTAAATGGTAGTGAAACCTATTGAAGGGCAAAAGGCAAACAAATGATGTATCTAAATCCATTGCGTCGTTCAAAATAATTAAACAAATACACATACACACGTGAAATTTTAACTTGTACTATGCACTGCAATTCATTAATGTCTAGTAAAAAGCATAATTTTTTTTTTTTATGATTGAAAAAGTAAAATCTGGTCATTTTATAGTGATTAACACATTTTTACAACGGTTTTAAGACACAATTATAGAAGAAAGACTTCATTTTAGTAAAACTCGTTTTCGCTTACACGCTACATAAACAAATGGACATACGCTTGACTTAAAACCTGAGTTGTTGAACATCTCTATAGAATATCTTCTCTTTGGTACTCACCCTTTACCATCATATTTTTTAACATAATGGCTATTTTAAGTTAACCCAGACGAAATTTCACACTCAAATGACTTTTAATTATGCAGGTAAAATGAAGTAGGTACATACGTATTTTCAAGGTGAATTGATCATTAAATATTTATGATCTTTTAATGACGTTTTTAAATAGAGAGATAAAAATTGCTGATTTGATTTGCGCTGATCACAGCGCAAGAGTCTGATCAGCTTAAGAGAGAAGGAGAAAGCGACTAAATATAATTTTGTCTCGAAGTTTAAAATGCTGGACTTTTTTTGGTAACGAAAATCAGAGAACTTTTATAATTAGTAAAAATCTCACAAATAACATATTTTTGAGCGCTTACATTCATAATGCTGGGCTAAGAGTTTCAAAATAGATAAAAAAAACGTATTACCGAAGTGTTAATCTTAAAAAAGTGTACAGAAAAGTCATTGACAGTATATGCCTATAGAATAACCCTTTTTTTATATTTTTTTTTCTATAGACCCCTCCCGTGGGTTCCCCGCCACGGGGGGGGGGGGTTCTGGTGTAGTTAGTAAATGAGGTTCTCCTCATTTCTGATTCGATCCCGTAAATGAACTAAAGTAACCGACAGAGCCCAGAGAATCAGCAAGTTGAAGTGGCAGTGGGCACGGTACATAGCACGCAGAACTGATGGCCTGTGGGGCTGCAAAGTTCTGGAGTGGAGGCCACGAACCGGCAAGCGCAGCGTAGGACGTCCACCCACAAGGTGGACAGACAACCTAATAAAGACCGCAGGAACGCGCTGGATGCGAGTCGCTTTGAACCGGTCTTTGTGGAAGTCAATGGGGGAGGCCTATGTCCAGCATTGGACGTTCTACGGCTGATGTGGCGAAAAAAAAGTTTAAAAAGCCCAAAATTTGCTCCTGTACATAAACACTGGAGGTTCGGTTCATGACGTTGATATCTTTAACCGAGCTTTCACTGTGAAAAGTAACGTACATTTAAAAGTATCACTACTTCACTTGAGTATTCGATATACGAATAATGTAGGTACACTCACTGGAACGTTGCAGTAGAAGGATGTTAGATATGTCTTTCTTTGTATGTTTGTCACGTACGAATGGGACAATTTAGGAGATTTTTAGGGTTCCGGAGACAGTCAACCGACCGAGACGAGCTAAACCTGCCAAGAGAACTTGGCGTACATGCCACTCTTATAAACTGGTTCGAAATTTGTTTTTCAACCTCTATTTTATAGAACTATCTACGCCATTTACATTGATGTTATTAATGGAAAAGTTTGTACATATTATATGTTTGTTACTTCTGCATTTTTCTGCAACTTCTATTTTAGTTTTTAAATAGTAATCACCAGTAACCTCGAAATCATTTATTATTTTCATATTGTGATACCTACATTACATCGTATAAATAAATGTATTTAAGTTGTAAATTATAAAATACGGAATTAATACGTACACTTTCGACGGTAAGCGCTTGTGTTGTGCTAATGTTGTCTTACGAGTAATTCGCCACGGTTTTGAATAGGTGCAATTTGTTTTGGTGACTTTTTGATTACAAAACATTCGAAATTTCCAGTTAAACACATCTTAATACACCCTTATAAAGATAATATATTATACGAAACTTTCGTAAGAAAATATAAGTAAATTTAAAAAAAAAAAAAAACTTTTATTGATTTAAGATTTTTATAGACAATATTGATCATTAATCTAAGGACTTAAGGTAAGTAGGTAGTAAAACTAAACTTAAAACTAGTTTAGACTGTCGAAGCTGATAATTACTACTTCTTAACTTCTAAGTATTTGGTCTGAGTTTTATTTACTGTTACAGAAAGCTAGTACACGCTCGGTTATTATTTGTCAGTATTAGTTTTCCCCAAAAAAACCTGTTATAAATCATGTGCGACATTTGTATTTACCAGAGAACTCTATTTTATAGTTACAGCTTCAAAGCAAGCGAGCAGCGTTTTGATTGATTGTTTTCGCAAATTGAAATTGTGCACCTCGGTTTTGACATGCGACCAGTAATTTTTTCTGCTCCATTCCGGACTTTTCCGAACACCGTTTCGAAATACAAAGGGATGCTCGTAAAAAAATAAATTCTATTTAAATGCCCACTCTACGTACTTTTTAGCTGAATTTGGAGAAGAGTTCGCTTGTTTTTTTAAATTGTGAAGATTATCTCTGCTGTTTGTAATTGGTGTGAATAATAAAGAGTCTTATTATTATTATCTCTTTACCTACGAAGCAAAAAAAAAGAATCATCAAAATCGATTCATAATAAATAATTGGCGGAATGATCGCGTAAAATAATATATAATTATACAAAAAAAACACAGTCGAATTGAGGACTTTCTCGTTTTTAGAGTTAGTTAAAAAAGACTTATTAGCAATGTTTTTTCTAATGGTTGACAGGCTATGTGTTAGACCACAGCTCACCTGATGTTAAGTGACGGTGTGGTCGAAGATGGTAAACACACCTAGCCTGGAATGGAACTGGCTCTCAAGTGAGGCTGCACACACCTGTAAATGCTTGGCTGCAGATTTTCAACTTGAGGGTTGCTAGCCAGCCGAGTACTAAAGTACCCTGCTACCATGCTATGGTTTCCTCACGAATTGTTTTCCTTCACCGGCAGCTCAAGCTCATTGTTTGGATTTGAACCCATGCTCTTCGGCATGCGAACCGACCGCGCTAACCACTGATCTATCATGGCTACATAATACTAGAGATTTCTCCGCAGCGCTGATTATTATCAGCAGCGATCTCTAATAATAATTAAATTTTAATAATAATTTATTTATGCTAGAGAAAAAATTCTAACTAGATACAGTATCTAAGTGTTGCATAGATGCTTGATTACGGTGTGTCTTGGGCGCTCTGTGACCATGGTATCAGATTACATTGTGTTACGAGCACATTAATTAGTCGGTTCGCTATTAGAACGCTATTAGAAATGTCCAATGATATTTGTTTACGTATATTTTTTATCGAGAATTCAATAGTTAACACTAACATCACATCTAAATACATCTAGGCTCCTTAAAGGTAAGCAACGCATTGGCAATACCGCGGGTATTGCAGGTGTCCATAGGCGGCGGTGACCACTTACCATCAGGTGGCACGACGGTTTTTTGCCACTTTTTTCACATAAAAAAAACATCTAACACCGAAGTTTTTATTTTAGAACGCACATGCATATAATATAAGGAATAATAGCGTCGAGTCAAATAAAAAAAAAAAAACAATCGAAAATTATAAAAATATCAATCATTTTCAGCTCATAATTACCGAATACCCTGTAGACCCTTTTTCTTGTACGGCCCTCTTAAAAACGCTAGGAAACGGACCATGGAAATGAAAATTGAAAGACAGGAAATATACTTTTCTTTTACATTTAATTCAAATTTCAACTTTATTTCTTTTGTTCTAATGATCTTATTCGTTTCATTTAACTGTCCTTGTCGAAGGTTGAATCTGACGTAATATGAAAGCGTCGTTATTCGGAAGGCAGGTGGAAACGTCGGGCAAGTAATAATGCCAGGCTTACGGAGAAAATGAGTGCCCCCATAACTGACAATGATGGAATGGATATAATGAGGAAGCGAGAGGGGAACTCTGAACAATTACCTTCAGCCATCGTCCTACATGAGTGATATGCGGCGGTTAAGTGGTAACGCGATGCGGTGCGTTGCAACTTGGGCGTCAAAATGTAAAGTTGAATCTATAAACTAATAGATAAGATTTTTTCGTGATGGAAAATAATTATAAGTATTTAATAGTTAATATTAGTTATTAATATTTAATAAAAGTATTTAATAGTTAATAAAAGTATTTAATAGTTAATAAGAGTATTTAATACTTAATATCAGTATTTAAAAGTTAATAATTTAGTGCTTCATAGTTAATCATTTAGTGCTTCGCACGGGTAAACAAAATTCGATTCACTATATAACCTATGTTACTCAGTAATAATGTAGCATTCTAATGATGAAAGAATCATTCAGATTGGTCCTGTAGTTTCAGAGCCTATTCAATACAAACAAACATAAAATGAAATCTTTCCTCTTTATAATTAGTTTAGATGTAAAAGATGTGATGTATAATGTGTGATGTTTAGTTGTGATGTTTGATGATGTTTTGTGTATCCGGCTTTCAAATCCGAGTCAGCAATGTTTTTATAAACTCTCCCACTGCTGGGCTCTGGTTTTTTTCTTATTGTGAGAAGGGAATATCTTTCTTCTTTTTTAAGAACTCTTTGACATGTATGTTTTTCTTCATCGTTTGAAGCCACCGGCAATACGCTAATAACATAAAAAAGACAGGTGTAAACCGTGAGATTCGAACCCTGGACTTCCAGATTGGAAGATAGACGGTCTCCTAACTAGGCTGCCGAAACTTCAATGTCCAGCTTAGTTACATGTAAAATTAAATATGAACAAATACTAAATAAAACGAGTTTGTTAGGATGGCAAACGACAGCTAAATCAGGAAATAGTTACACGACCACATATCGTATGTTTGCGCAGTAAGGTTCGCAATCGCATAGATTTTATGTGAGCGCCTAACAGGTATCGAAATAAGAAGCATAGAGTATAGGGGCAGGATGTCGCAGCGGTTATTTGTCTCAACAACTCTGTGATTTCGCTAGCTGCAGTACTTTTCAACCCGGAATACAGTAATGTTTACACACTAGTGTCTAGCGGCAGAATATTTGGTACTGCGGTGGTACCTAAGCGACTTCTGCTAATTTAATTTAATTTATTAATAATTGTATTGTAATAATTGTTTAGCTACAAGAGTATATATTAAAAATATCATAAAACTAATTGCAGATTAAAACAACGATATACTTAATAAATAAAGTGGGTAGTCCTATGCCAAAATATTTTTAAAATAATAAGATGTACCTATCTCGAGCTTGGAGCTTCTAAAGAGATGTACCACCTAGTAACATGTACATTAAAAGTATGTAAATCTAAAACCCCTCGGTAGAGGGAAAAGTATCCATTAAAAATTTTAAAACAACGCATTTTTAAAATAATTCAGAAATCTTTAGTAAAGCAGCGCAAAAGCGCTCTGTTATTTTATCAGTAAGCTTCTAATAGGTATTTTTATTTGTATACTGCGGCACTCTATGGAATGAATTATTTATTAAATCGATGAGAACTCTTTATTGTGCACGTCTGAAATAGCAATGCACAGAAAACAAAAGAATCAGTGAAAATTGAGTTGTTATATTGTTTTTGTTTTCAATTAATTCTTCAGTAATATTTTTGGTTACATTTTTTCAAAATGATGACACGGTCGTGATGAGTTGTTATTTTCTGCGCCTTAAAATATCTCTCCAGATACTTTTGTTTATTCTGTGTTACGGTCAGCATGAATAAAATAAACACAGCAATGTGTTTTTACTTTCCACGTCCTCGGGGAAAGCTGTCTTGGCTCCCTTTTTGCGAAAAAGCCTCTCTTCATTATTTAGTATCAATAAGTATATACTCTCATTCTATTTTCTGTGAAGTATTTTAACATCGAGAATAATTCTGTAGGTACATCAATTACTAAATATATTTAGTGTGTCAGTGACAGTATCACAGCGAGAATTTCTTTATTTCAGTAAAACTACAAGCAAGAAATAAATCAATAAAGTTTGTTTGACGTAAGTACAACTTACAAATGCGTCATTGAATTTGCTTCTGACAATTCAGAAGACTGTTTTTTCAGGCAGGTTTGACCACATCTCACCTGATATCAAATGACGTTGTGGTCGAAGACGGTAAACACACCTAGCCTGAAATAAAACAGGCTCTCATGTGAAGCTGCCAAAACACACTGTTAAAAGCTTGACGGCAGATTTTAAATTTAAGTTTGTATTAAGTATACACTGCATTTTAACTTTAGGATTGCTGCATCTTGTCTACGATCCCACTGCTGAGAGTGGTTCTGTTTGTGAGCCTTAGGCCACCGCGCGGGCCAAGTGCAGGACGGCAGATTTCACTTATCGTCAAAAAAATTACGAACTTTCAGATAATGTTTTCTTGCTCCGGTTGTAGCTACAAACAACTTAACTTTTGTGTAACTTATAATTTTAATTGTGTACTCTGCAATATAGCACTACATAAATTTATCAAAACGTAGGTATATGTAGTTACTTCTGGTTTCTCTATGCTTAAAAACTAATTTGTATGTAGTCCCGCATGTATTCATAAAAGAATATTACCCTATTTATGGCCTATTGTGCAAAGGGGGGCGTCATGATTTATATCTCCCTTCTTCCCTTTTTCCTCTGCCACTGGATTATGAATTATTGTGCGGTCATAAAAATAGTCTTATTGTTGGAGAACAATGCGACTTTTGCTCTTTTAGGTTACTAGTGTTGGGTTTGGTTTTCTCTAAAGTAAATTGTAGTAATTTTGAGTAAGGTAATATGATACCAAAGACACTTTTTAAAGGATTTCGTAACACATTTTTTTTAGGAAAAATATGGTGTATATTTTTTAAAAAGTTGGACTCATAAACACTAGAATATGAATACGAGTTTGACTTTCTGAAAAATAAATAAACATCGTGGGACATTTCACACAGCGCCATCTGACCCCAAACTAAGCAAAGCTTGTACTATGGAAGTCAGATAACTGATAGAATACTTAAATACTTGTTTTTTGTAAATATATACACATTCTGTCATTTATTTGGTATCTTCTCAAGATCAAGCGGGAAAACCGACTTTTAGAAAAAAATGGCGTAGCAGTAGTATGCGTCGACAAGGTATTTATTTTCCGGCAAAGCTGAAAAATTGCAGAAACGCGGAACATTTTTGTATCTATTTCATATTGATACCAAATCAATGCAGTACAGTGCTTTTTCAAATTACCCAGCCACTGCTCTATGATTGTAAAAAAGTATATGTATATAGAAAAATAAAATGTTTACCGTATTGAACGTTTCTTTCGCGACGAGCGTGTTTTTGCGTTTGCATTTAATCAAATTCTTGATAAACGTAGCGATATATTTCTAGTCACACAAACAGTGGTATTGATGGGAAACAAACTGTAAAAATCACCGGAGCGTTTTTATTTGAGTAAAAGTTACGTGAATTTGGAGGGGAAAGTGGGGCAAAATTGGGATTGCAAGGTTTAACTCGTAACTAAGAAGATAAATAAAAAACTAACTTATGAAGGGGACGCGGCAACCAGCCAGAAAAGTTTGAGATACAGTACCGTTTGGCAATAAATCTTATCATAGACTAGTTATGCCCTCCGATTTAACTCTCTATCTTCCTTCGACGTCATCATCGCTTTCCATCAGAATTGTTGTTCAAACGCGGACTTACGTGTCAAAGAATACGTTCAAGTATAAAAAGATAGACTAAAACCTCCAATTGTTACACTATTTTATCTATCTATAAAAAAAAACAAAAAAAAATATTATATCAACATTTTGTTTTTCATTGGATTGCATTAAATTGCATCGTATTGTATTACACATAAAATAGCTTGCCATAAAAAGTGGAAACAAAATGTTATCAAAAAAATAGGCTAGCGAATTGAGACCGGTAAAAAAAATGTATGTTTGTACTGGTGCGGCAGTAAACAGTATAGCCAGTCTCAAACAAGCACTGCCTGCGGTCGTGACTAATTAAACCGCTACCACGGACGTCTGCGTGGACAGCACTGGCTCACGTCAGCAGTATTACCTACATATTACATTTCATTTTACACAGATATTCAGATAATCTAAAGGGCTACCAAATAAGAATTTTTTTACTTGATAAATTTATAAAAAAATAACCGGGTCACAAATAATAAAACACTAGCATAGATACACAATTCTATTCGACAGTCGATATAAAAGTTAATCGGGCTATTCTTTGAGCTATTTTCTAGTATTATGAAGGCAGAATGTAGATGGCGCCACTTTCTGAGCATGTCTTGACATTTTATCTTTAGGTTTTCCACGTCGCGCGTCGTAGTGAAACGTCAGATGAATAGATAGCGCTTTTCTTTGAGTGAATTTTCTTTTATGGCTTCCCGGTGGCTATTGTTTATTCTGTGTAGCAGAATAGTTGACAGTTTATAGGGCAGCGCTATAATTTTCGTTGATAAATAAACAGAATATATCAATCTATCTTCTAATCTTGGAGTCTCAAGTTCTTAGTAACTATTTTATAATTAACTGGTGCAACCCCACCACTTTTGTAGTACACATGTGCAATGACATTAATGGTATACAAATTGGAACCATCCTAACTAATCCCACTAATAAATGATAGATTGGATTTGGATAGATGAATGGATGGATGGATGTTTGTTAATCTTTCACGCAAAAACTACTGAACGGATTTGGATGAAATTTGGTATGGAGGTAGCTGAGACCCTGGATTAATACAGGCTACCCCGCTTTTTATCCCGAAAACATGTAGCGAGTAACACCGCTTGGCGCAGCTAGTATCATAGATGTGAATGTGAGTTTGTTTGTTACGCTTTCACGCGTAAACTACTAAACGGATCTGGGTGAAATTTTGCATGAAATTTTTGAAACTTTAGGCCCTGGAATAAGACATAGGATACTTTTATCACCATCATCATCATCCATCACCACGCGGGTGAAACCGCGAGGCGCAGTTAGTAAAAAATAATTGAATGCATGCTCTCAGAAATATTTTTGTGCAAGGAATGAACCTGATGGATTTGGAGAGTGATCAAATCTATACGTTACCTCTTTATTCCAAACGCATACCAACCAACCTGTGTGTGAACCAAGTTTCGCCCAAAACTGTTGAAATACCTTAGAAGTGTCTTTGTAACAAAATTTTACAATTAAACATACGCATTTATAATGTTAGTGTGATCATATAAATAAGAGATGTGACTATTTGTTTGGTAGCTGTGAAGGTAGATTTCTATGAAATGATCTTGCTAACGAATTTTCTTTTTTTTAACTCGTATAAGTCCGCGTTTGTCTACCAACTTGTCTGATATTAAGTGATAATGCGGTCGAAGACGAAGTACGCAAGCTTAGAAGATAGAAGAATACCTATTTTGTGTGTTCTGTGGAGTTACAACATTTTCTTTCTTTCTTTCTATTCAGACCTTGAAAATATCTAAAATAAATCTCTCAGGAAACAAGGAAGCCGGTAGCTTGTTCCATTCCTTGTACGGATGACAAACGTAGAATCACGTATCTTTAGATATAATACTATCTACAAAATAACTGTACTCAATTTTATTTCACAAAAATCTATTCTTGATTTACAACCTCACTAGCCGACACCAATGCCTGGCCTACTTCTAGCAATAGAACTTATGATTGTTCTGCAACTGGCAGCTAGAGACCTTTTAGATGATTAAAGATAAATATTTCTGATTTTCCTCGCGTTCCTATTTCTACAGTAGGTACAAACATTAATCACAAAACGAACAGTGATAACTTACACTAAATTAAAATGATTTCTTTTATTATCTGGAGAAGGCGTTTGCATGGTGGTAGAGTGATTTATAATACTCAGTTAGCAGCTCTAGTTTAAATAGCAAGCAAGCACGGAACTATGTGTCAACCTCACTTAAAAAGAGTCAGTTAAATTATTGACTAGGCGTGTTTACTAACTGCGACTACACCGTGACTTAACATCAGGTGAACTAAGGTCGAACATCTAGCCTGTCAACCATAAAAAAAGAAGATTTTGTACATTTCTTTGATTTTATATGACTGTGATAGTTGTAATACAAGTTATACCTCTTAAATTATCTCCTTGACTTTGTTCTCGTCGGGAAATACAATTAGTACCACACGGCAGTTCCATTAATTTTCCGCCAGTACCGTATGACGATGCAGGTTCGAAGCGCTGACAAATCGCATTTTTCCCCGAATTTTCGCGAGTTTCCCGCGTAATTCCTAAGCTATTTCGATAGCGAAGGTGGCGTACTACCAGCAATTTGTCTCGAAGGTTCTCATTAATCAATATCAAGTGAATTCGTCTCGATGCGATACGAACACAACTGTGAAAAATGTTTGTTTGTCTACTATTGAAACAATACACTTTTGTGCAACGTGTTTCATCAAATTATAGAGAGCGAAACTTATAGAAATTGATCTACTTTTAATATGAATGAATTTAGGAATAAATAGTTGCTATATTAGAGAATATATTTTCCATGTAAAATAAGTCACACAATGAATCTATTTTTTTTAATAGTAGTAATTAACACTCACACGAAACACTTTCCTGATGGTAAAAGATAACATTGCCCATGATGATTGCAGCGATATACAGAACTTAGTAGGTAGTAGTAACTTAACGTAGTAAAACAAAGTCCAAGGCATCGCTGCTCTGGCGCTCGTTACTTTAAGACTTTCGATAGTTAGTCTAACAGCCCTATAATTTCGCTTACCCTTTAAAACGGAACACAGTAATGTTTACACAATACTGCTTGGTGGCAGAATATCTGGTACTGTGGTGGTACCTGCTCAGGAGACCTACCACCAAGTATGATTAGTTATATGACACCTTTATATTGTCAAATATCTTTGTATTGATAAGGCAAATGTCGTTTACAATGCTGGCTCAGTAGTGTTCTTTAGAATATTTCTCTTCAGTTTCAATTTAATCGAACGCAGAGTTTGCCCGTGAGCAGTCGAAGCGACGCGAAGAACGATCTTCTGAAATATTTTTACATAATATGAAGAAATTTTCTAGTGAATGGCATGCAATGTTTTGCTATATTTATTTTTTAAATAAGTAGAGTCACTGGGTCAAAAATATCTATTTAAATTTCTAATTTTCGTACAATTATTATTTGGTCATATAATGTTAAGCTGTCAAAAATGCTGGTTGGACATCCTCGCCGTGGTACCTTGAAATAGACAAATGACGTCAATTTTTTAAAATTTTCCTTATGCAAAAATTAAGAACGAAAGTGTGTAGTCGGTGTTATAGATAATTCATACTTACTTCATAAATATTATTACACCGGGTCCCGTTCCGACCGGACGAACTCTGACATTGAGTTATGTCCGGTATAAAGTATATCAGAATTTCCAATTAGCCACTGCTAGCTTAGCGAGAGTAAGTGAAGTAACATTTTGGAGTGTAGTATAGTAGTTACAAAAATTTGTATACTCCCAATAACTTGCTTTCCAACACGAGTATCTTTGATCCGTCCTTGGTAACATTTCACAAATTTTAAATTCGTAGATAAATTAGTTTTAAAAACCATTTTATATTGTCCCGGGTAAAAATTGTACGTAAAAGATATGCAGGTATTGTTGTTGTACTTATTTATGTAAATAGTTATTAGACAAAAAATAAAAAAAAAATATAATAAAAACTAGTTAAAAAAAATTATACTAACCTAGCTAAATATATTTGACTATGATAGTTTAGCACATAATTACAACCTTACTGATTTAGACGTATCACAAAATTATGGATGCACAAGTACACACGTCATGTATACGCACACACTAACACACACGCACTCATACATACACACATACTCATAATTAATAATGTACATCTAGTTATTTAAAAAATATTTTGTTCTAAAATTTGTTTATGGCAATATGCTCTTGAATAAGTTATTGATTTCCAAAATACAGTTATCACTAGTTCGGAACCGTCCAAAATGTATGCTAAATACATTTATTTTATTTAATCTAACTTATCAATTACGATTTTACCTGTTACGAAAATTACACGTCAAAATAGGTCCTGTACCTGTCAGATACGAAATTCAGAAATTACTTGAAACAATTGAATGCGGACAGTCGTACAGTCTGGTTGCCAAACGTTTCGTAACCATGGTTTTAGTTGTATCATTCTTAACCGTCCACCAACAAAGCTCGTGCACTCTAGAACATTCCAAATTAGGATATTAACCAGAATTTCACTCTTTTTCCAACGCGCTACTCTTTATCTTTTTCTATACGACACGACTTTTAGAAATTTTTATCTAATAAAATACAATTTAAAATTTCTGCAAAATTATAAAAGTAATTCGGAATAATTGACACGACGAAAATTTTTCAGGAATCACTGAAAACGAAAGGCAAGCAACAATAAAACCATGCAAAAAATAAATAAGTTTTATAGGACGTCGTAAACCAGACAATTTGAAAAGAAGTAAATAATAGACGTCATGTTTTTTTTTGAGATCATTTTATGAAAAAGTCTCTCGAATAAAGAAAAAACTTTTTATTACGCTCAATATGTCGCTATCTGACACAGCATCAGACTGTTCATCGAATGCTGTAACAAACATGTTCAAAACTTTGCAACATAAGCACTAAGTAAGAAACTTCTTGCAAACACTAACTTAGAATCCAAACTTGCATTTCGCAGTCAAATTACGAACAGCAAGGAAAGTCCTGATAGGCGGGAAACTTCAGCTGCCGGCGAGGGAAAACATCGTGCAGAAACCATAAGATAGTGATAGGGGTACATTCTAGTACTTGTCTGCCCAAATATCGCAAATTGAAATTCTGCCGTTAACAGCGTGTACCAATAGCCTCACTTGATAGCCAGTTCCATTCCAGGCCCGGTAGGTATCATCAATTCATCAGGTGAGCTGTAATCAAATACCTTTCCTATATCTATACTATTATAAAGAGGAAATAGTTGATTGTTTGTTTGTAATGAATAGGCTTCGAAACTACTTGACCGATTTCAAAAATTCGTTCACCGTTGGGAAGCTACGCTATCCCCGGATAACGTACGCTACTTTTTATCTCTGTATTCCTACGGGAACGAGAACTACGTGGGTGAAACCTCGAGGCGTCCTATTATAAAGAGGAAAGATTTGATTGTTTGTTTATTTGTAATGTATAGGCACCGAAACTACTAGACCGCCTCAAAAATTTTTTCACCGTTGGGAAGCTACGCTATCCCCGGGTGACGTACGCTACTTTTTATCCCTGTATTTCCACGAGAACGTTCGCGAGTAAAAAGTATTAAAAAATATAGAAAAAAATCTCTTACATTTAATTTCGATTTCTTCGAGTCTTTAATTTTTTACTGGGTTCATTTCGAAGAACGTGTTACTGAGCTATACGATCTTGTACTTCCATCTTATTTTTACTACAAGGAAAGTAGAAGACCAACTACCACCTATATTACTACCCATTCATAGTGATATTTCCTTGGGTATGTACATACTCGTACCAAACGTTTTGACTACGTTTCTCGTCTAAGTAATAGAACGAGACAGCTTCCTTATTTCCTAAAGAATATAATCCGGATCTTTTTAAGTTCAGAGACAATAGGTATAAGTCTGTGTGCTTTACTTTCGACCACATCATCGCTTACCATTAGGCGAGTTGGTGGTCAAACGCGGACTTATAAGTGTTAAAAAAAACGCACAAGTGATTAATCTGAATTAGGAATTTGAGTAAAATAGCTCAGTTGTCACTGCGAGGAAAAATTATCAAATTCCTTATATTAATAAAAATAAAACAAACGAAGCCGCGAGCTATATCTAGTATCGCAATACTCCTAAGCGTAAGTAGCTGTATATCGTGCAAAGATCGACGAGGTACGTGAGAGGTTTGCGTGTACCAGTAAGTGTTCTAGTAACTTATTTAATCTGTTCCGTGTATTAATGGTACGACACTGGGAGGTTTTTTTTTTAATTACAAGCCTTTATTATACTTTATAGAAACAACATTTTGTAAAAAATATTTTTTATCAATTTTATGACTTTAAAAGATACTGGATTTTACAGGCACGGGATTCTGATTCACAGAACCCTAATCTGAGTTTCTATGATAATCAAACTATGGTGCCATGACAGCAGAATGCCTAAAAATTAAAAAAAAAAAAAATCTGTGCAAATGCTTCTAAAGCTCAAAAAAACTTAAGTGTTTGTATTATTGATTATACATAATTATATGTCAGACTAGCTGCACCCCGCGGTATTACCCGCTACATGTTTTCGAGATAAAAAGTAGCTTATGTGTTAATCCAGGGTGTCAGCTACCTTCATACCAAATTTCATCTAAATCCGTTTTGTAGTTTTTGCGTGAAAGAGTAACAAATATCCATCCAAACTTTCACATTTATAATATCATTCCAAATTCATCTAAATCTGACATAAACCTACAAAAAGACAAAGTCTCGAATTAAAATTATATAATAACACTTATATTAAATTTGTACAGAAAACAATGGCTCTTAACTTTAATAATTATTTTGTTAACATGAAGCGAATTTACACCAATTACTGAGACAATTATTGTGGTTAACCGTAAACCTGCGACACAAACAAGAGAAACAAAATTCATCCACGTAAAACCATAACATCGTTTACCACTCGAGTTCGGTCCTAATTAAAATCTCCACGGAGAACCAGACCTATACAAGGCAATAAAAAAGTTTCAAACTGGCTGTATGCATGACTGTCGGACGCGCAATGAAAAAATGTGGAGAAAAATAAAAACACCGCGTCAAAGTTGGTTCCATTTTTAAACAAATGAAGCGCTCACACTGCAAACGCTACCAGCCAGCGTTGCGTGAACTGTTGTTCTTAGGGTGAAACTCCCGTGAGGTGTGTAATTCCTGTATTTAAGGAGGGGACGCGGCGCCCTGGAAATTGGGAAGTGCGTTAGTTAAGGCACGTGCGTAACCTACACAAGTTGGTGAATCAATCAACGTGGTAACTTGCCGCCCGGCGATTGCGAGAGCGCCTTTGTACGCATGCGTTCACCTTAGGGATGGTACAAGCTTTTGAGGGCGCGCCAAATCTTGTACACAGCTTAGGCCCGGCGCGGAGCATAGCACCACCGATCAATTTTACTGGAATTCGGTAATCGCATTATGGCCTTACATAACTGTCATTTATAGTTAAAATTATATTTTGAATCAAGTCTAAGTTATTGGAAGACGTTTTTAAATGTATGCATATTGCATCTAATAATAAAATTGTAAACGAGCTTTGTCATTACATTAATGAAAGAAACCGGTTTATACCTACACTTCGTATGTATGTTACCAAGACCAAAAAATTGCTTTTAGAAAATTTGTCTGTTTGTCTGTGCGTTTGAGCACGCTAACCTCAGAAGCGGCTTAACTGATTTGAATACGGTTTTCACTGATGTATTGTGGCAAATTAATTAAAACGCGCCACTCTAAAAACGCCATTCGATTTAGCTGCAACACGCGGAAGCAGTCGCGGGCACAGCTAGTAATAAATTTGTACTAAGGTTTATTGTCCATACAATTTATCGGTCTATTCCAAGAAAACGGTCAGGGAGAAATTTTAATCTTACGTGTGTATGTAATTGTGGACATGACCTGTTATCGATAGTTCAGACGTATCATTTGACTATCGATAAGAAACGACATTGGTAGGTCCCGAGTCGAGATGAGCTTGGCTGGCCCTGAGAGATATCCGGCCTCGTTGCTTCCGTCAGTCTCCCGCGTAAACCGTGCGCTTCAGACGTCGCACCCGTGCCGTACGTACTGTTTCGAGCGAAGGTACGTATGCATTCTCCAACTTATTTAAATTCGAAATTTTAATTTAAAGCGGTTTATGTTCTTATTTTAAAAATTGACAGTCGAATTCTATTATCCACTGCCGCGATGTTCGAAATACGCGCTTATTTATACGAGTGTCGTTTGTTTTCGTTAGAGGCGTGAGATTTTTTTTTTTTTTTAATTATTTCTCGTGGCACCTGCGCCATAAATAAATATTAAATATACATAATTGTATGAAATTAAGTCATGGTATATTGATACCCGAGTGAAATGTATTGTTGTGTTCCTTTGATTTACTGATTTGTTCATCGTGTTAGGTGATATAGGCTAAATACTTATACAACATTTTTTTTATTTAAATTAAAAGAAAAGCGTATGTACAATTATTATTGTATGGTACCGAAAAACCATTTTGGTTTGTCTCTATATGTCTTTTGTGTATATATTTAGTTTTATTTAAATATTATTATTATGTGTAAATATTTGACATGGGTACTTACTATAATTATAATTATGTATATTATAATTTTATTAATTTACATTTTTAGAACTTAATAGTTATACAACATCTTCTGTATGTTCTTAATCAGTATCAATAAAGTGATTTTATTCTTGATTGGAAGAGATCATTTTCAGCGATAACGCCGCCACTTGTGGGACTAGCTCAAGATTCTTTTTTTTTTGTGTTTTTCTCTATTTTTAGTGTGCACAATAAATATAAAAATAGATAACTCTTTATTGTGCACTAGTAGTAGTAGTAGTAGTATGAATTTAACGTTTATATTTATGGGTGAAATTGTTATTTGCAAAATGTGGTATACATTCCATTTGTTACATTTTCATTCGGTATTCCAATAGTTCAACAAATATTTGAGCAAATTTGTGGTAAATTGGGATAAATAAAATTATATTTATATTGCAAGGACGCGGTTTTGACATAGAACGAATATTTTTTAAGTAGAATACTGAGCATAGCAAGGCATTGAATATATAACGCGCCTGAGGAAAAAGATTTTGCAGTCAAGTCAGCAAGTTCTATATTCGTCGTTTAATTATATTGTTAGGGATTCGTACTTCATGTCAAAAATCGGAGACGTTTTAGAAGAATAACTTTTACAAGTAGTAAGGTTTAACCTACAAGTAGTAACGTTTAACCTACAAGTAGTAAGGTTTAACCTACAAGTAGTAAGGTTTAACCTTACTGAGTTTGCTTATGCTTTTCAAATGAGTGAAAGGGGTTTATATATAACCATGATGTAAGAAACAAAATATGTTTACACAAAAAAAAAAAATTACATAAAATTTCAAGATTAGGCATACATTTTATAGCGATAATAGCTCGGTTAGCGCGGTCGGTTCGCGTGCCGAATGGCGTGTGTTCAAACCCCAACAATGAACTTGAGCTGCCGGTGAAGGAAACCATAGCATGGTGGTAGGGTACTCTCTAGTAGTCGGCTGGCTAGCTACCACCATCAAGTTGAATCTGCCGCATCTAACGATGTGTTCCGGCAGCCTCACTTGAAAGCCAGTTCCATTCCAGGCTTAATATACTTTACCATCTTAGATCACACAGTCAGTTAACATCAGAGCTGTGGTAAAACATCTAGCTTATCAACCGCAAAAAAAAAACATTGCTGGAAAGAGTATCCAAAGCAGCGTTTGACCCCATTCTTATTTTTATTCGAAATGGGGGCGATGAGTCCTGCACTGACGTCCCGTTTGGGGTGTATTGTGCATTTCCCCCTGCCAGCGTCTATCCGAGCCAACCCAGCTCCTTGAAGTATCGGAGCGAGGCTCCGGGTCGCTGGCAAAGTAGCTCCAGTGGTGTTTCGTGGGATCATATCAAATTTGATTTGTCAGAGAGGGAAAACAGTCCTCTTTGAAATATAACTGGATCGCAAATCTTAGGCTCTTTGGTTATGGTTTCTCTGCAAAGTCATAGACTCAGCACTTGTACAGTGATACCATTAAATACTAAGAAGTTTGGTCTCTTGTAATGTGAATTTTTAAATAAAAACCGCCGTTCAGGAGTTTTCACTTATTTTACGAGAAAACTTGTGTAATTTCGTCGGCTCTGGTAATAATGAAGACACGGAACCCTTGACCCGAGGTAACTTCACTCAAATTGCGGGGGTTACATTTCTCATTACAATAAGTTCCTCTATTCATCTTGAACGCGGATCTCTTTATTTATCACACTTTCCAAACAAACAAAATTAATCCCACCTTTTAAGCGAATTGGAATTTTCAGTTTCAACTAAATGACAATTTGAGACGATCTTTAAACGAGAAAGTGATCATGGGAAGTGAATTCAGCATGCCCTTTTTAAGATTCACTTTAGATTTTCCTCAGTCTATTTTTTGGTAAGTGATACGGTACTTATTCCGACCATTAAAATATGTTTTAGGGTTCGAACTTTTTAAAAATCTTGAAACATAGCGGATGTTTCAAGATGGCCGCCTTACAAACAACGATCTTAGGGAGCAGGTGTCGTTAGAGCGAAGCCCCGCCTTATTATAATTAAAAGAATGTTTCGATCTTATTTTAGAACTTATAATCATCAACAGTAGCAACGAAACGTAAGTTTTGCGGAAGAGTACCTAATAAGAACAAATGAAGTCATTTCAATATGGTTTGTTGTTAAAACCCTGGTTGTTTTATAAAAGTTTTCACACTTTACAAATACAAATCTATTATTAGTGACACCAAAGTTACAGGTCATTTTTCCATTAATATTTAACAAAATCATAACATATGTCAATACAAATGTCAATGAAATAATATGTCACATATAAAATAATTATGTCAATACATTTAATTAAGTGTCTGGGTAAGCGTTTCTTGAAATTCCATAACTTTTTTTTTTGTAGTTGTGATCGATTTACGCTGTCTCTACAGTATTTGAAGTAAAGGAAAACATCGTAAGGAGAGTTCGAGCGTACGAGAGTTCATAAAAAAAATCATAGATGTATGAAGTCTGCCAACCCGCAGTTGACCAGCGCGGCGGACTAAGATCTCACTCTTTTTACAATGAAAAAATACCCGAGCCCACCAATATAGTTTATGAAAATAGGGCTGATTTGGACATTTTAGCTAAGAACATCCCAAGCATAAATCCTTGCGTATAAATGAGTAATTTAAAACCAAATTGACAGCCCTGTTGTTTCATTGGTAGTATGTCTGCCCCAAGAGCTGAAGGGCGTGGGTTCGATTCCCACCCAGGACGAACATTTTTCGTGATATAAACAAATGTTTGTTCTGTGTCTGGGTGTACTGTATGTATTATAAGTATGTATTTACAAAAAAAAAGTATTTAAGTATTCTATCAGTTATCTGACATCTTCCATAGTGCAAGCTTTGCTTAGTTTGGGTCAGATGGCGCTGTGTGTAATGTCCTACGATATTTATTTATTTATTAAATACCCAAGTAAATATACACATAAAAACTGAATTGTTCTGATTGTACTCGCTCCCCCAATAATTCAAACCACACGAACTTTAAACACAGAAACAAAAGACTGCTTAGTTCCGAACAAAAACCATATTTTTAAGTTACTACCAGTTTTATTTCGTCCTTTAGAGCTTAATATTTAGGAAGGTATCCAATTACAGATTGAGCCGAACAAAAACAGTCCGAATATCAATAAACATAGGATTCTAAATACCTTTGGGAAAACTCCTGTCCAATCTAGAATGGTCTTACTTTCCATAATATAAAGAAATGAGGTCAGCACTATCGCAGTTACATTGTTTTTGGCAAACTTTCCTTAGTTTTTGGGCCGCAAAATGTCTATCGTTCTATAGTCTACAGTCGGTCCTAATGATTGACATGATATAGGTACTTAGTAGTAATGTCTGGTTGGCTGGCTTATTTATCAGTACCTACTACAATTTAAAGATTGACCGTAACTTGTGGAAATGCACTAATAATTATATTTATTATCATTATCAACTTTATGTTTTACGTGGTACAGTATAAATCTCACTAATATTATAAAATATGTGAAAGTTTGGATGGATGTTTGTTACTGTTTCACGCAAAAACTACTGAACGGATTTGGACGAAATTTGGTATGAAGGTAGCTGAGATCCTGCATTTACACATAGGTTACTGTTTGTCTCGAAAATATGTAGCGGGTAACACCGCGGGGCGCAGCTAGTTAACAATAAAAATCATCATTTATATGCCCCTGTATGTGTATTTTGGTATGAACCGATTTTCGTGAAATTTCTTTGGGACCAATATATTCCTTTTAAATTAAAAAAAAAACGAATCAGTTTATAAAATGACAGAGGTAACAAATTTTAAAAATCGAATTAATAACCTACTCCGTTTTTTAAGGTGGTTAAAACTCATTAATGGTCAAAACCACTTATGAATGCAAAAATCAGGTAAAATTTGTTTCTAACGATGTTCTCAGTCAAAAACAGTTTTAACTGTTTGACTAAAGACATGGGAAGTCTATGTATGAATGTCTATGTTATTTTTTTAATGTTTTCATAACAGCTGTTAATCACATTTTGCCAAACGAGGTGTTTATTGACACGTCTTCGTTTAGCGATACAGAGTATAAATAAAATATACGTAGACATAGAATTACATAGAGTAAAAATTTACGGTTCAGACGGAAGCGCGGAAAACCCATCCTTTTTGTTCTAATTTTGGTATTTTTTAGTGTGTTTTCGTATAAAATTAGTGTCATTTCAAGTGTCGAATTCAATGCACGAGAGTGGGAAACTGTTAAAATGTAGTAAACATGCATATCTTTTCGTGTTGTTTCCAAAACCCCGTCGAAGCTTTTAGTAACGTTACCACTACGTGACTAGGACATAACTGGACTTGACTCTGACTTACTTTGTGTGATTTTGACGGTAACTCTGACTTATTTCATTTGATTTTTCAACAAATTATTGAAAATATTAAAATACAAGACACTGGCAAAATGTACAAAAAGCGGTGCCAAAAACAAAGGAAAAGATATACGAATTAGTTTTTTTTTTTCATTAGTAAATGTAATATCAATTCACTTAAGGAAGATTTTTTAAAGATTTTTTAATATTTTTTATATGAATAGGTTTGCGTTTGACCATATCCTGCCTAATGTTAAGCAACGATGCGGTCTGAGGTGGAACACGCTTACCTAGAAGATATTTTAAAGTGGCAAAATTCATAAGGGATATACCTGAAAAACTGCAAGCAAAACCAGGCAGTATGCGTAGCTGTTTGCTAGATAATAAGAAGTCCTGAAACGTGAATCCCTCTTCAAAAGTCGGGTTTGATAAAGAAAGTAAATACTTCGCCAATAGTTCAAACCGCCCCTCATTTCTGAACTTGCAAACTCTCATTTTCGTCGGCAATGTGGGAATTCTGGCGTTGAGCCACAGATTCAACAATAGTTTCAATGTACGCTGAGCTCAGTTTTTGGTAGGCCGCTTCATTGAGTTAAATACTTGTGGATATTTTAAGGGGGTACTTTGAAGTAGAAAGTTTGCTTGGTTTAGTGGTTGGGCGATATTTTATCGTTGATGATTCGGCATTGTTCGGTGTTTGAAGCGTGAAACGCCCTGCTAGCTTCCTCGCGTTTTCCTGTGTTAAACATTAGTTTTTTTTCTCTTTGAGCTCCAATTCGTCCGATTATGAGCTATGATGTGGTTGAGGATGAACCACTCATAAACTTAGGAGATACCTGTTCGCTCTGTCCTTGAAAATATGCAGCTTATATTTCTCAGAGAACAAGGAAGCCGATTGCTTGTTCTTTGGCCGAGGGAATCAAACATGTACAAGTGTTAGTGTTTCAATATACTATTATTTATCGTGGACAAGTCAGCGTTTGACCACTCGACTCGTATCTTGTCAAATTCGTTTAGAGCACTAAGCCGTTCTGTGAATTGCTTTTTTTTTTATAGCGTAGTAGCTGCGCCCGCGGTGTTACCCACTACATATTTTCGGGATAAAAAGTAGCCAGTGTTCTAATCCAGGATCTCAGCTACCTCCATACCAAATTTAATCCAAATCCGTTCAGTAGTTTTTGCGTGAAAGAGTAACCAACATACATCCATCCAAACTTTCACATTTATATTAGTCAGCTCGCCTGATGTTTAGCGTGCATGCGGTCTACGGTGATGTACGTTCACCTACAAGAAACCGAAACGACTTGAAAGCACCCAGATTGTATCTATCAGGGAGCACACATACGGGCAGCAAATTCCATTGTTTAGCGGTCGGTACAATGCGGGTAGATTCGAACCGTTTAGTTCGTGTCTTTGGAATATCGACCACAAAGCGGTATCACTTCTAAGGTCCTTAATATCCGATAGTAGAATGGGCAGGGCGGATTAGGCCATGTATCTTTATCTGCGCACTCTCCAGAGTGTATCCGGTGGAAAACTAACAGACAAGCCACTTTGCAACGATGCTCAAGGCTTTGGAGTCACGCTATGAGTATTTACGCTCCATATATCAAAAACGAGCACGCAGTGACTCGTTTTGTAAAGTGGCACGGGCGTTTGAGCAATTAAAAAAAGCTTCCTGTCAGATAAAATGGTAAACTACGCTAACGCGATAGAGATTTTGCAGATAAAATCTACTACAAAAAGAACCGTCCAATATAAAAAATTGCGCAAAAAAAAAAATATCCTACAAATTTCATGTAGAAAAAAGAAACATAATTATCTATTCAATGATTACTCTTCTGGACTGGTCATCTTTTACCCTTAAAAAGCGTTTCAGATTTCTTTTACACAACCTAATAAATACCGCAGGAACGCGCTGGATGCGAGCCGCTTCTTTGTGGAAGTCAATGGAAGCCTATGTCCAGCAGTAGACGTCCTACGGCTGAAATGATGATGATGATTTCTTTTACAAACAAAAACTTGTTCCTAACAATTGAAATTATGTTCACTGACTTAAACGCTGCTAAATATTTATCCGTTTAGCAGGCGAAACAAAAAGTTTGGAAAATTATTATATGTGTAATGTATCAGAAACCCTCAAAGTGATAGCAATTACCGTCTTCCACCTAATTTCCCCGGTATCTGTGAGGCTTTATTCTCACGTAATAAAAGCACGCGACCAGCCAACCTAATCGTTATTAGTATCGTTATACCCTGCCCGGTGGGTAAAAAACACGTTTCAGACTCGTGTACCCATTTTCAGAAATTGTTTTTGGTTTGCAGTTATGTAAAGGCATGGGGTTGTTATCACAAAAATCCTTTTTGCAATTTTATAAAGAGGGTTGGAAAGGACACGCCCGTCGCGCTATATTGTCATGGCGGTGGAATCACAGTGTTTCGTTAAAAGAATTTTAATAAATTTTGTGACAAAAAAACCGTTATATTCCGAATTCACGCTTGACGAGATACGATACATATCAAGCAGATCTATGAGGAATTTAGTTAGATAGTGTGGTGACATTACAATACATTTGTGACGATTGCTTTCTGTCGGTTTATATCGCATGAATTACTTTTACTCTTGATTACATTTTGGCTATAGACTATAATATAGTCACAGTCAGCGGCGGCCTTAGCTGTTGCGAGGCCAGGGCGACAGATCATTGTGAGGCCCTTTTTCTATGAGTCCGTTTAACTAAAAAATTAGTTCGAGTGCTCGAGTGGCCGTAACATGCTTGCACTAATAATGAAACCGTGCGTTCAGGGGGGTTTTGTTAAGTGCGAGGCGCGAGATACACATACATATAATTATGGTAAATACTTTTTTCTACGAGAACGCGAGGCCCCTCGCAAGAGCGAGGCCCGAGCGGTGGCCCTGCTTGCCACCCCCTAAAGCCGCCACTGGTCACAGTTGAGTATGTCAGCTAAAGCATTTAAATTTTACTGTGTGAACTGACATAATTAAAAACGTTATTATTTTACATATTTTACATATACCTATAACATTCTAAATAAAGATAAAGATTATTTATTTAAAAATAAGTTAATTTTCTTCCTTGTTTTAGTGTCTTCACCCTACAAGTGTTGACAACCCTCATTCAAGAGATTCAAATTGGGTCGATTGGCGTCATAAATAAACTGTTATTCACGAAATTATTCACGTTTATTGACGTCGGATACTCGACTATAGTTTTGGCCACATTCGGTGGCCTTCTTCAAGTAGTGAAAACGCGCGCGCGATGCTTACTTTGCGTCACTTCGCCCGCCATGCGCACCTTCATAATTATATTCAGGCGCACAGCGGCCCGTCGTGCAAAGCAAACCAAAGCTGTACTATGTGTTGACTCCTTAAAGAAGGCCACCGAAACATTAGAGATACAGTAACGTCTCGAATATTTGTCCCTTTCTATTGTTATACAAATAAACTTTAGCATTAGTGAAAGTGTACATGTTTATTATTAAAAACAAGCGTACGTCTTTTCTAGGTTTATTGCGTCATAATCCACATTTCTCGTCAACATCAACGTGTTTAAGCAGGTACGTAGCAAGAATGATAAAAAGAAAAATTCTATTAGTTATAAGGCACCATAACTAGAGCAAACGTACAATTGTACCAATCATTAACTAAGTACATATGTATATATTAAACAGTGGGTAACAAGACATGTAAGGTTTATAGGTAGGTCAAAAGAAATATAGAGTCATAAGTCACCCACAATTTTGTGCGCGAAAAAATGTTTGTTCGGTTCGCAGAATTTCCGAAAAGTTAATAATTCTATATTCCTCGTAAAGAAATACCTTAATCATTAGTAACCTAATATTTTCCGGTACGAAAAGGATCCTATATGTCAATCGTGATTGAGTAATCTATGTACGTATATAAAAGAAGAACCAGACCGACCGAAGATGACAGACCGACTCACTGACTGATCGATCAACGCACAGCTGATACCGCTGGGTCTGGAAGCATGAAATTTTGTACAAATGTTCCTTAGGTAACGTAGGTACACAGTAAGAAAGGATTTTTTAAAATTAGTATCTACATTGCACCCGTGCGAAGCCGGGGCGGGTCGCTAATAAACTACATGTATGCTAAATTTGTTTCATCATCATCATTTCAGCCGTAGGACGTCCATTGCTGGACATAGGCCTCCCCCATTGACTTTCACAAAGACCGTTTAGAAGCGGCTCGCATCCAGCGCGTTCCTGCGGTCTTTATTAGGTCGTCTGTCCACCTTGTGGGCGGACGTCTTACGCTGCGCTTGCCGGTTCGTGGTCTCCACTCCAGAACTTTGCAGCCCCATCGGCCATGAGTCTTAAAGTTCATTGCCAGATTTTTAAAATGTTTGCCATAAACAATTATGTATGTCTTTATTTCTTTCAAAATACCACATTTAGTATGTGTAGGTAGTGGTAGCCAAAGAACAGACAGAAATATTACGTTCTATTTATTCTGTAATGGCAGCCCGCCACTGGCGCAGCGGCTCCGCCCGCCCCATACAATCTGTCACTCGGAGAATTAGACCTTTAGCATCCTCACGCCGCCTCTGTTTTTGGCCACTTTACCGGATTACCTCTGCTACGTTAGAAAAACTCACATACGTCTTTACGTCCGTTAAGTTTTTTCTAGACTACAAAAATGAACTCTGCGTCATCAAACATTTACAGCGGACAAAGCAGGAAAGGTCCTTATGAAAATATCTAAATACCTACATCAAGATTTTTTTTGTCGGAATCTTTATTTCCTATTATTCATACAATCCTCTTAACGTAATCTTTTAAGATTCCGGGAATATGATATCTTCCAAATTCTATGTAAAATATTGTTGTGAGCCTTTTGTACGGATGTATGTATATTCCAACGGGACCTGAAGTAGAGTTGGCTTGAAAAACTGTTATTTGTAGCGTTTAGTTTTTTATGGATTTACTGTGTAATATCATTTCATGTGGTGTGCCAGCAGTTCCACATGTTTGCACGCCTATCTAAGCCAAGTACACACCAGCGAGCCAGATTTTTTTATATTGTCGATTGGCAAGGTGTTTGCCCACTTTACCTTATGATAAGTGATGTTGTGATTGACGATAGCAAACCCACCTAGCCCGGAATGGACCTGGCTCTTAAGTGAGGTTACCGCAACAAGCCGTTAGGTGCTTTGATTCTCAACTCGAGTGTGGTAGCTAGCCAGCCGAGTACTACAAAATACCCTACCACAATGCTATGGTGTCCTTAAGATGTCGGCTAAATTGGCAATCAAGCTCATTGTTGGGGTTTGAACTTACGCCCTTCGGCGTGTGAACCGACCGCCTTAACCACTGAGCTACAATCAGTACAGTATAGTTACAGTAAAGTTGCGAATTTTATATATTGTACTAATAATTACTGGAATTGAATAATTATTTATTAACAATTTAAAAAACAGACTCCATGTCCCTAACCCCGAACACGGCTAGGTTATAAGTATACTACTGAACCGATTTTCGTGAAACTTTTATGCGACCAATCTGAAAGAATATCCTCTGAACAAACATTTTTTTTCCATTTGATAAATGAAGAAGTTTTAAGGTGACAAACATAAAAAAAATACAACCAACTTGATAACCATTACGGTTGTTACGGTAACAACTTGTATCGTGACCAGTCTCGGCTAAGCGTTCGAAGAGTAAACACGTCCTAACACGTGTTTCGTGTACACGAGGCGTGTAGAGACGAAACACGTGTCTGCAACTGATAACTGCAGCGAGAAATGGATATAAAAACATGTGTTCATTTTAATTCGTTTTTTGTTTTAAGTTGCTTAAGTTTCTGTCAAATTATAGATACAGAGTAAAGTTTCGGATAAGTTTATAAACTAAATATATTATACCTAGAACACTAACACCAACCTACCTTATCTAAACATATTTATAATTATGAATCTCTCTTTAATAAGCCGCGAGTACACACTCGATTAATTAATAAAGTTAGATGAAAACTGGGAGTATCAGATCTGTTTGAAGAATGCTTACTGACGTGTGTTTTGTCAAATAAAATTCGTACTTGTGTTTAAAGCTTAACGTTCTTTGTCACCACAGTTTTCTCGTTCACATTTTCGCATTATTGGATACAAGGGTTTTCCTTGATCAAAGATAACCACCAAGTGTAAATTCCGACATGTGGAATTGTGGACCCCACACAAGAAACGAAGTTTTTATTTTATTGTAAAAATGGTAACACATAAACACTTTTTCAGTTAGTTTGTACGGTTAGAGTATATTAAGACGACCTTTTTCAAGTAATGAGATAAATGACATGTACTCCCGATGCTAAGAGATAACGCCGGTCCTTGATTATTGCAACAGCACTCAGAACTTTGCGTAACAAAACGAAGACATCTCAACATCCCTGTAATTTCACTAGCTGCAGTAGTAATGTTTACACACTACTGCTTGGTGTCAGAATATCTAATACTAGAATGATATCTAGATGACCTGGTAAGGAGATCTATTTTTACACAACTGTCCAAAAAAAGGATGCAATGTTTTCAGGCATCATGTATGTACCTATGTATGTGTGTTTCTTTATTACACGAAAACTTTGTGTGTGTGTTTTTTTTATTACAGGGCTGTTGAGACTAACCATTCAAAGTCTCAAAGTAATGAGCGCTAAAACAGCGATGCCCCGGACTTTGTTTTGCTACGCAAAGTTCTGTGTATTACTGCGATGGTCATGAATAGGCGTTACCTCTTGCCATCAGGAGAGCGTCTCGTTCGTCTCATTACTTTGTACATTAAACAAAAAACTTTAAAATTACTGAACCAATTTGGATGTATTTTTTGGATTCATTCTGAGTGACTGAGTAGAAACAATTAAATAAAAAAATTGTGTGTGCATTCGGGGTTTTTAATAATATAGGTATTTATGTGAATAATTCCAACCGGTTACACAGTAAACGTTTAAAAAACGCAAATTTGGGTAGACAGGCAGTTAATAAAGGAGTCCTGAAAAGATATTTCCCTTTTTCTGACCTCTAAAAACACCCTCAAGCGTCTTGAAAGAGTATTATTTTTCCATCCAGGTTAAAATTTCAGAGCGCATTGTATATTCATCCTAAATACAACGTTGTTTCTCTTATTTTGCGGTCAGGAGTCGTTTTGAGTGTGTTGGAATTCCCTTTATCGTTCCAGCATAGGATAGGTGCCAAAGGGATTCCAAAACAAAAGCATGAGGAACAAATCGTCATAATGTTAACGTTCATTTTATGTTTTGATGTGAAACGTCCATTTCCTCGGCCAAACTTTATTGTGTTACAAAATACCGCGAGGTTTCAATTGCTAATAACTGCGAGACTAAATTTGCGATAGCAACTGTTGAGATTTCAATGCATAAAACATGTCAGTATGTTTTTGTCATGCAGCGTTTGTTTTTACCGTGACGTCATCAGGCGAGTTGGTGCATGTAAAAAATGAAGTCTGAAATAAACTATTTCTTTTTAACTTTAACGTTATGTAAAATTAAGAACAACCGTATTGTGAGAGCCTGTTTAGCTAGGACGTTAAATCAGGTGTCACTGTAAAAAGCTTGAGAAGTACTACTAATCAAAATGAAACTTTAAAAATTTCCACTTAAAAAATAAGTAAACATCAGTCTGTACTCAATTAGAAACTAAAAAAGATTTCGTCTCACGAGTCGTAAATACGTGAGGAAAATAAAGCAGAGGAAAGCTCGCATCAAAAGTAATTTAAAAAAAAACTTCAAACATCAGTACCGAGAAAGTGCATAAGCTACCACAGCATCGAAAAAGAAATGAAAAAGAGACGGATAATATAATCTATACATGTAAAATGCTTTGCCCTGAATGACTGACTGACGGGTCAACGTGCAGCCTAAACCGCTGATCGTAGAGACCTGAAACTTGGAGGGTGTGTTCTTTGTATGACGTAGGCATCCGATAAGAAAGGATTTTCCGAAATTCTACCTTTAGGGGGTGAAAAACGGAGGCAAAGTTTGTATGGAACAAGATGATTCCTTGGTCCAATCTGCTTAAAATTTTGCATAAACATTTTTTAACAGAATTGATGGAAGACGTGTTTCGTATTTTATTGAAACTCATCGCCCGCCTAACGGGGTTAAAGAGGGGTAGAAAGTTATTTTGGGGTGATTTGCATTAAAGTTAATATCAAAACACTTTACTGCTTTTGATTTAAATTACATTTCATTTTGACACATGTTTGAAAACACAATCGGATTTTATTTGAAACACGTATAGTCTATTAAGGTTTATTGCTTTAGGATACTTTTTGTAACATAAAAATAGTAGGTACCTGTGAAATTACTACTAAACAAACTACTGGACGTCTTCACTTGAAATTTTGTATACATTAACGTCTTATGGAAAATTTTCCAGGGATAAAAGGTATCATTGATCTACTAATAAAATAGCGCTAGTTTCAATTGATTATTATTTGTTACTTATATGTTTCATTTCTCTCTGAACCTATTTAATCACGAGGGTTCGGGATGCCGGAAGGTTAATTAAAACACCCTGCTTGGTATTCCTGAGCTAGATATATACTAAAAATTGCACCAAAACTAGTCATTGATTTATGTACAAAAAATGCCACCGCGTGCTAACTCGCTTGCAACGCCATCTAGTTTTGTCGTCGGGAACTGAACTAAATGGGTCGAACTTTATAACTCGAACACTACTTCTAAAGTTAGTAACCCGGACGAAGTCGCGGGCGTGAGCTAGTTAAAGTACATATTCATACGAAACACTCCATTTATGATTTTATCCCGCTATTTTTACAGAAATTCTCTGGCGTGGACGTTAACTACACCTTTCGGTATTCTTTTTCTCTCGGCATTAATATGTTCTGCAACACTTTTTCTCTTTATTTTCGACAACGTGCTTTGCCCATTACTAACATCGTTCAAACTTGGCTATGCATTTGGTTTATTTATTTAGAACCATTAACAATTAGTATTAGATGACATTTCTGATTTGGTCATATATTGGACTGGTGTTTTTCGTAGACAATTCAAAAGTTTTACGTTAGCATTTTACAATTGCATGGGCTGGAGAATAGATTCCGCTTTTCATTTTATCTTGCCGTTTCCCATCGAACCAGAGGACAAAAATGGCCAAGTTAGTGGCGAGTCGCAAACTGGATCCACATACCTAGACATTATAGATCGCAATTTACTTTGTTTATCATACATTGACTATGAATGTAAATTATTTAAGTAAATAAGCGAAATTACTGGGTTGTTGAGGCTTACCATCGAAAGTCTCAAAGTAATGTAAATGTTTTGTTTTTTATTTGGCAATAAAATTATTATTATTCATCGTTATTTATTTTATCTCTTATTTTTTAAATTTTTACATTAAATATTTATAAATCATATATGCCCAACTTAAAAACTAGGGTGCCGCCGGCAGCGGGGCAGGGCTCAAGCTGCCGGTGGTTAGGGCTGCAGAGCGAGGAACCTCCTCCCAATGCGCGCCGTGTCAAGGATCACTGCCTTTTGAAGCTGACTCGATTCCGATGCCGATGCCCCGGACTTTGTTCTGCTACTCAAAGTTCTGTGTGTTGCTGCAATGGTCATGGGCATGCGTTATCTCTTACCAACAGGAGAGTGCATCGTTCATCTCATTGCTTTTGCATTTAATAAAAAGACATTTCCCCCCAAAAAATATCTAATCTATATACAACTATTATAAAGAGGAAAGATTTCAAAAACTTTTTCACCGTTAAGAAGCTACACTATCTCCGGGTGACAAAGGCTACTTATTACACCTGTATTCCCACGGGAACGGGAACTACGCGGGTGAAACCGCGAGGTGTCCGCTAGTATTCTATATTTTCTATAGTTCTTGTTCTTATGGTATCATTCAACTAGTGAAGTTAGTCAACTCTGGACATTCCCTCTTACCATTAGTAAAGCTAAAAAATTCGTCGGAAAGGGGTGGCGACCCCTTCTGGATGTTCGGACACTACGACTTTCTTTACGACTGGCCTCCCATCTCCCGGCAACTTTTCCCATCATAATTAGTTGAAAGAGCTCGTATCTGTCGCGTCTGAGTACCGTTATGCAACATTACGCAGATTGATGGTTTTCAAAACCTTGCGTTTCTGGTCAACCCGTCATAGTATTTATTATGCTATGATGGTTTGGTACAAATACAAATACAAATATTTTATTGATAACACCAATTTAACACCAATTTTAAACATGCCATTAAATGACTTTAAAACACTGATTTAATGTCAAAATAAGGTACCTATGTCAATATCCAACCATGTCAATATAAAAAAAAAATTGTTAACATAAAAATACTGTCAATACCAAAAAAATATTGTCAATATAATAAAATGACATGACAAAAAAAATCATGATTACTTACTAGTAATTCAATAATTTTATACGGATTAACTTCCTCATTGGTTGTGACCTGAATCGAAGATGTAGACAACATGCGTTTGTACGTACACATTTCGAATGCGATAGTAAACCGTTTTTGTAGCGATGATAGCTCTGTGGTTAGCACGGTCGGTTCGCATGCCGAAGGGCGTGGGTCCAAACCCCAACAATGAGCTTGAGCTGCCGGTGAAGGATAACATCGTGAGGAAACCATAGCATGGTGGTAGGGTACTTTCTAGTACTCGGTTGGCTAGCTACCACCCTCAAGTTGAAAATCTGTCGCCAAGCATCTAACGGTATGTTCCGGCAGCCTCGCTTGAGAACCATTCATCCGGTGAGCTGTGATCAAACACCCAGCCTGTCAACTATAACAGAAAACCACTACAATTCTGAATGTAGTGTACCTATCAGTGAAGAGGACAGTGTTACACTAATGCGTTTGAGCCACATAGATACATCTAACTGATTGATCATATAGTTATGTCTGACGAGTATGCTTGGAGCCACGCTGGTATTGAGTGATTTCGAATGAGGACAATACATTTCAATTACTTAGTATTAGTTACTCTCGTCAGGGGTAATGCATATCATGGACTGGCTTTTAGAGCTATAAGCGTAAGTGATCGTTTGATAGTGCTGTTTGTTTTCTCTTTCATAGAATTTTCATCTAAAACACTATTTATTTCCGTAAAAGATTTTCGTGGTAATTAATAACTGGAATGAACCATCAAAAAATTGTTGAGTTCATTTAAAATAGGGACTATTATAATTATGTACATATTATATCTAGGTACTATTATTAAAACTAAATTGAATTATGTTTTTTTTTTAAGATTAATAATTTATTCATTTTTTATTATTCGTTTGAAATTATTTAATATTTTGACGTTACATTATTTTTATATCATTCACTGGACATTTTTGTTAATATGAGGCAGTGGCATTTGTTAATTTGTATTCTTTCATTTTAGATATACTAAAAATAACCAATTAATATAACTTCATTTTGGCTCCAGTATTCTCCACGCCATACACACATACACACACACGCACGTACACATGCACACGCACGCACACACACACACACACACCCACACAGATTCACACGCACACTCACCTATTCATTATGTAGCTTTCAAAATTATATCAAGTCCATTTATTTTCCCTAATTGTATATATAATATGTATTTAATGCCTAATGTTTAATGCTGAATTTGATTTGTTTACATTTTTTTCTTTTAACTTGTATAGTCTCCTGCGATACAAGCTTTTGCTTAGTGCAGGTCACTGATAATAATCCTTTGTACACGTTTTTTTTTTAGATAATTTTGTTAATAAAATTTGTAATTTTGACGTGCCTTTTTTTTTTTTTTTTGTCCAGGGAAAATACTTTGTGTATACCACCGGCCCTGGGGCGGGCACGGTGCTTATGTGGGACTCTCCGTCCTAATGACGGTCTACCCACTAAAAACCCTGGAGTGTTCCACCTCGGCGCTTTGTGTCGAGGCTGCGGGCACGCTTTCGCACTCTACCGCGGCCTCGACAGCGCTTGTCCTCGCGGACCCGCCTCGGGGAGCCCAAGCTCACCCCGCAACAATGACGATGTGTCCGATTTTGACGTGCCTAGTGTAACATAATAATGTAGTTGTAAGGTCAACAAAAAAAAAAGTTACGGTTCAAGCCAAAGATTTATATCTTTGGCTTGAACCGTAACTTTTTTTTTTCTATCGTAGGGTCTGAACTCTTCCTGTATAATAAATAGATGTTAAGTGACTATGAGGACGCAAATGGTAAACACACCTAGGCCAGGAGTGAAACTAGCTTTCAAGTGAGACTGCCGAAATACATTTGTGGTGTGTTTGGTAGTAGATTTTCAACTTGTTGGTGGTGGTGGCTAGCCATCCGAATACTAGAAAGCCACCACGAATACCATTATCCTACGGTTTCCCCACGATATTTTCCTTCGCCAGCAGCTCGAGCTTATTTTTGGGGTTTAATTCCACGCGCTTCGGTGTGCAAAGTGACCGCGCTAACCACTGTAAACTGAGTTATCATCGCTACAAAAATAGATTTACTACAAAACATTGAAAATGCAAAAAAATACATATTCATGAAATTTTAGAAATAATTGACGGTTTCTGTGATATTGTAAGTAAAACTATAAAATACAACAGTAGTCTTATGTAAGAAAGAAAGAAAATGGTTTTATTATGTAACACAAGAACGAACAAACAGAAATGGACAGTTACAAAATAGGGGCTCACCTCAGTATAACACTAGTTATACCAAGTGGTATGACCAGCGCTGATCTTTCGATGAGCCCTTGTAGTTCAAACAAAAAAAACACTTATTAAAAGGGCATGTTTTAAAAAAGGAGTGTAACCTATCATACAAAGTGCATAGTTTCATATTCCTAAGAGTTTAATCAGTTTGATCCTCGCTTTGTTGGCTAGTTATATCGTCATAAAATATTAACTTTTATTTCATTTGTGGATTGATTCAAAAACCGTGCAACGGAAAATGAACTCTATGGGGATACGACCTATAAGATATACTACTTCACCTCGCATGGGTATTAGAGAACTCGCTATTTGTACTCGTTTTTATTAATCGTGTTTGCGGTTTCTACTACATTTCGCAAGTAACAAAGATTATTTTTGATTTCTTTAAATTATTACACATATAATTAATTTTTGGATGTAAATAGGGATGTGACTTAAAGGAGGGAAAATCGATTTATAAATAAATCGATTTTTGTCTCTCTAAAATAAATCGATTAATTAAAAAAGATGTTTTTCTAACTCATCAAAAAGTCTATTTTTTTTGTACATCGTAATAAAAATACCAAGTCGATAAAAAGTGAAACACCCATTTGTTGGTTTTAAAACTAAAAAACAAACCAAGTTTTTTTGTCAGCTTAAAGAACGAGGAAACTGAATAAAAGTATCGATTTTTAATATTTATATACATATGGCATCATTTTTCGACTGACAAGTGACATTCCTTTTTTACGTTTAGAGACCACGCGTATTTTCATTTATAGCACAGATAGTGCTGCTTGCAAAATTCGATTAAAATGTGCAGTTTGGCTACATTGGTTTAATCTAACATCGCGTATCTTATCTTTTTTACTTTAAAAAAAGAGAGTAAGTAATATAATCGATTTTTAATATTCAGCAAAAAAAACGATTATTATAAAAATCGATTATTTTTCGTACAGCTTTAGATGTAGATGATGAATATATATTGCTGCAACACCTATCTGTATCTCTCGATTTTGCTATCATCAGTTTTCTGAACTGCCCCTTGCCCACTATGGGGACATGTTCACGTCAACAAAATGATGATTGTAAAAATAAGGGCTGCAAGGAAGCCAAGACTGAATAACAAACCCAGATATAAGATAAATTTAACCTAAACAGAACAGCCAATGAATTCAGAAGGCATCGCTTGTGATGATATAAGCAAGAAGCTCTGTTCCGTTCAACTAAACTCGACAACGCTTTTGTAGTTGCGCAATGAAATGAAATACAGTGGCTGAATGCAGCATTATTGTAACCTAAAACTTTTGATTTCTTTCCTAAAGAAAATAAATGTTTTCTTGTAGGAAAATTAACGATGGCATGCCTATAAATCCTATTATCATACAAACTTCATACTATATTACACAGGCGAAATGTCTGTTACTCTTTCACGCAAAAACTACTGAACGGTTTTGGATGAAACTTGGTATGGAGGTAGCTGAGACCCTGGATTAACACGCTACTTTTTATCTCAAAAACATGTAGCAAGTAACACCGCGGGGCGCAGCTAGTATTTTTATAAAGGCGAAAGTTTGTGAGTATGTTTGTTTCATCTTCACGCTCAAACGGCTGGATCAACTTTGATGAAATTTGGTGGGGAGGTAGCTGAGACCCTGGATTAATACAAGCTACTTTTGGGACACACTGCGGGACACAGCTAGTGAAATTGTAAATGTGTAAGTTTATATTTTTGGATGTTTGTTACTCAATCACGCAAAAACGGCTTATTACGGGAATGAACACATATGATACTTTTTATTCCTAGAAAATTTTGGGTTCCTGTGGGATTACCAAAAAAATAATAACAGAGCGTATCCACATGAAATTTGGTATGGAATGTGTCTTAGGGAACATTATTCCGGAATAAACGGTATCTTTTATATTAATCCATTCCAAGCTAGGTGTACTTTACCATCTTCGACCACACCTTCACTTAACATTAGGTGAGCTGTAGTCAAACAAGTAGCCTGTGTCAACCATAAAAAAACTAGGTAAGTAGCGCAAGTTTCATGATGGATGAAACTATTTCTCTTTTGTCATCTATAAATGTTCCATTTCTCTCTGAAGTTAAAAACATACTTAGTCGAATTGAGAACCTGCTCCTTTTTTGAGTGGGTTAAAAATACATATATTGATAAATTATCAACATCATAATGACTCTTTTACCAGCCACCGTATTAACTGTGTGCAGAAACGATGCCCATTATAAATAATTAATTGATAATGTTTTCAGATAGATAGTTCCTGGAAGTATCCAAAGCAACGTTTGTAGGATTATATCCAATTTGGTTGGGCGGGGGTGGCCACACGGGCAGTGGAAGCGTTAATACGTATGTAAAGACACCAAAAGACATACATAATACATATACACACCACATATCTGGACAAATATCTGGGTCGCAATCCTTATATATGTATGTACATAGATAATCGTTAGATTCGTCTCAATAACCCAAGTTTAGCGAGTGATTTAAAAAACGGATTAGCAAGTTGAAGTGGCAGTGGGCAGGGCACATAGCACGCAGAACTGATGGCCGATGGGGCTGCAAAGTTCTGGAGTGGAGACCACGGACCGGCAAGCGCAGCGTAGGACGTCCACCCACAAGGTGGACAGACGACCTAGTAAAGACCGCAGGAACGCGCTGGATGCGAGCCGCTTCCAACCGGTCTTTATGGAAGTCAATGGGGGAGGCCTATGTCCAGCAGTGGACGTCCTACGGCTGAAATGATGATGATGATGATGATGACGATTTAAAAAAAAATCAAGATGGTGGATTTTTAGCGCGAAATAGTACAACGTTCAATAACCAAACCTATCTAAATAAAGGAAGTTACAAAAATTTGTCGAATTTATATTTAAACTTAATCAGGAAAAATAAATTGGTTTAAAAAATGACTTCAATAAATGCTATTTTATTCGTAGTAGTTTTAAAGATTTTTAAATTTTTCATGAAATGTTTGTTTTACTTATGCGAGATTAATTGCGCTCTGTTTCTGTTTATACTAGCGACTAGCGGACGCCTCGCGGTTTCGCGTAGTTCCCGTTCCAGTGAGAATACAGGGATAAAAAAGCCTATGTCACCCGGAGACAGTGTAGCTTCCCAAAGGTGAAATTTTTTTGAAATCGGTCCTGTAGTTTCTGAGTCTATTCAATAAAACAAACAAATCTTTCCTCTTTATAATAGTACAGATAGATAAGTATATCTTCTTGCATGCATACAATCACGTCTTATTCTCGTAGAAGTAGGTTAAGATATATTTTCACCTTTACTTTTTTTTATGTATTTTTTTATGTAAAAAGTAATAAGACGAACGAGACGCTCTCCTGATGGTAAGACATAACGCCTGTCCATGACCATTGCAGCAATACACAGAACTTTGAGTAACAAAACAAAGTCCAGGGCATCACTGCTTTGGCGCTCATTACTTTGAGACTTTCGATGGTTAGTCTCAACAGACCAGTAATTTCGCTAGCTGCAGTACCCTTCGAACCGGAACACAGTAATGTTTACACATTACTTTAGCGGCAGAATATCTGGTACTGCGGTGGTACCTACCTAGACGACCTCCTGCTAAAAGGATCTACCACCAAGTGAAGTTTACTAGTTTATTCGTCTTAGTTTTTAATAATAAAACCACTCTCCTATATAACTAATAAACTTTGCGAAGTTTGAAATGTTTTATTCGTTTACCGATAACTAAACCAATTTAATTCGCCTATTTATATTTCTATAGTCCCGACTTAGTGGCGCGTAGGGGTAACACGAATTCTTCTACAACAAAATATATTTCAATGACTGAAACTTATTTATGAAACTGAACTTCATAATAAATAGATATTATTGCAAAATGTTTGTTATTTACAAATAAAATATTTACTGCTACATTTATCGTAAGTCCTAACATATTGTTTTTCTGATTCCCGGTAGAAAATGAGACACTCGATACGCAGGGGCCAGTGGCGGGCTTAGGGTGTGGCACGCAGGGCAACCGCCCGGGGCCTGGCTCTTGCAGGGGCCTCGCGTACTTATAAAAAAAGTCATTACCATAATTGTATGTATGTGTATCTCGCGCCTCGTACTTAACAAAACCCCCCCTTAAGGGGGGTCGATATCCATACAAATAATTTTTTGCCATTTATAAGCATAAATTAACAGACAACAATCAACAGTTACAGTCAGTCAATCAGTGTCAGTGTCAGTTTAATCTACAGTTTCATTTAAGCAATTGTGATTTACCGCAAATAAGGGCCAAAATAAGTGCCAGTAGCTGTGATTTTACTGTAAAATTATGGTTCATTTATTCATAAATGGCAAAATATTTTTTTGTATGGAAATCGAACCCCCTCTACGCACGGTATCATTATTAGTGCAAGTTACGGCCACTCGAGCACTCGAACTATTTTTTTTAGTAAAACGGACTCAAACAAAAAGGACCTCACAATGATCTGTCGCCCCGGGCCTCGCAGTAGCTAAGGCCGCCGCTGGCAGAGGCTATATTTGCTCAGATATGGGGAATCGATCCGAACTAATTGTTGACGAACCGCACGCATTTCCTTATATGTTTTTCGGCACTTTGGTAATATTTCATGTCGAGAGTAATGATATGAGGAAGGTAAAATGACGTAATTGGCAACGGAACGACAGATATGATACGAAAAAGGCAGATTTATGTCAATTTTTTCATAATATAGAAGAACATTTTTAGGTTGAAATACACAATGGTTTTATCATTTGCAAAAGCAGCTTATTTTTCTTTTGTACGGAACCCTTAAAAATAAAACAATAGATTTATTTTTAGAGCTTATAGGACCGTACCTTATCGGAACACTTCGGTGTCCATCTGCCAAGACTCTTCTTCTCATAAACGCGTGGAATTGAAATTAATATAAAACACTAAATTCTGTAAGTAAAAAAATTGAAGTTACCGCAATCAAAAGTTATTAAAACCTATATATATATATATATATATATATATATCCCGTTGACCTAGAATCATGAAATTTGGCAAGAAGCAATATCTTAAAACACAAGTAAAGGGAAAATCTGAAAACCGTAAATTTGTAGGTACATCGCAAAAAATATATTTTTTGTGATTAAAAAACACTGTTCGTGTTAGCCTCGGCTAGTTATAGAGTGGTTCCTTAAGAGCCAATTAAACATTACTACAGTACACATTTAATGTGTTAATTACTGTGTTCCGGTTTGAAGGGAAATTACTGGGCTGTTGAGACTAATCATCGATATTCTCAAAGTAATGAGCGCCAAAGCAGCGACGCCTTGAACTTCGTTTTACTGTACAAAGTTCTGTGTATCGCTGCAATGGCTATGGACAGACGTTATCTTACCATCAGGAGAGCGTCTCGTTCGGCTCATTACTATTAGGTACATAAAAAAACAGAACAGTATACAATGGTTTACAAAGCATTTTCCTATTGGTCCTTCTTTTCCTTTAGGGTCTCCGACTTGTTATGCCGCATCGGAATATTGATAAGATTAAAATTTTCGACAGTTATTTCTGTCTTAACGATGTCGTTTGGGTGCTTCTATATTCTATCAAACTGTGGCTTTTAGCCAATCTAAATTTGCCTGTGAACTATGTCGCGCCTGGCGTCACTAACTAAACTGCTAATAATAATGTGATTAGCAATTTCTAAATACAGCGTTTTACTGAGCTTGCTAAAACTGAATTGAGCTCTGTTTTAGACTTATCTAATAATATTGACAGCTCTGTTGGTTCATTGGTAGTATGTCTGCTCTAAGAACTGAAGGACGTGAGTTTGATTCCCACCCAGGATAAACATTTTGTGGTATAAGCAAAATGTTTGTTCTGTGTCTGGGTGTTCTGTATTTATTAAAAGTATGTATTTACAAAAAAAAAAGTAAGTATACTATCAGTTATTTATCTGACTGCCATAGTACAAGCTTTGCTTAGTTTAGGGTCAGATGGCGCCGTGTGTATTCCTACGATATGATTATTTATTTATTATTATTATTAGCAGGATAATTTTGCAATTAAGCTGTCCGAAGTTAGAAAGTGTTCAGAACGTATCATCTAGGTAGTAGGTATGGTCAAAGTCACCCTAAGATTTCATGCTTCTAAAATTATGTTAGTCCAAAAAGTTCATTATATTTAATAGAACGGGTGCTGTTTTACTAAAAAATATTAAATAATTACTTATAAAGACTTGTAACCATGACATTTACAGATGACGCCACTGTTCACCAGAGTTCCGGTAGTTAAACCGACATCTTTAATATAAATTGCGTATAGTTCGAGAGCTGAGGGTTAAGCTGGATTACCTCTGTTATTTTAAAACAGATTTTACTACAATTATTGGTTCCGGTTATAATAACCCATACTGATAATATCTATCTAGTAAATATATTTAAGATCAATTGTTGATGGCTATAATGAATAGTGTTAGTGTTAGTTTTTTTAATTTTTTTTTTATGGTTGACAGGCTAGTTGTTTGACCACAGCTCACCTGATGTTAAGTGAAGGTGTGGTCGAAGATGGTAAAGCACACCTAGCCTGGAATCGAACTGGCTCTCAAGTGAGGCTGCCGGAACACACCGTTAGATGCTTGGCGGCAGATTTTCAACTTGAGGGTGGTAGCTAGCCAGCCGAGTACTAGAAAGTACCCTACCACCATGCTATGGTTTCTTCACCGACAGCTCAAGCTTATTGTTCATTGTTATTTGTTTTTGGTGTATAATAAAGATATATTCAATTCTATTCTATTCTAGGCTGCCAACCATAAAAAAAGCGTGCTTCATCTTAGACAACACATCAGACAGCGTGTGGACAAACGCGACCACATTTTGGAAAAAAAAACTTTATTTGTCTATATTTACTAATAAATTTGGTAACACTTATCACGAAGATATAAAAAAAAGTAGTTAATCATTTACATTTTACAATATTCGTCCGTTTGCTCTTATATTACATCTCTTGAGATATTTATTGTTTAATTAAACCGGTAACCGGATACTGATCCTCGTTGAATTAATATTCCAATGGCGTGTAATATGCTGCAGTTTTTCAGCTTTTAGTAAAATGCTTCCATTAGTTCGGCACAGCAAGCAAACTTTCGTATGTTTTGCAGATTTATCGGATCTGTGGTGTAAAAGTTTGGATAAGTTATGATAAAGTATTAATAGCTTTTAGCATCAGATATTAATAGGTTCTTATATGTATTAATAGTCTACTATAAAGGGAAATATTAAGCTGAAACATGTTCATTATAGTTATTAGTAATTTTGGGAAACTTTTACGATTTGACTATTTTTTTTATCGTGAAAAGAAACTTCGTTTAACTATTTTTAACCGAAGCAAAACAGGAGGAGTTTGTCAATTCGACTGTATGTTTTTTTTGTATGTATGTTACGCGATCGTTCCGTCAATTATTTATGAATCGATTTTGATGAACCTTATACAAAGAGTTAGAAAATTAAAAAAAAAATAGAATGAAAGCGGTAAAGTCGTTCTTAAGTTACGGTGTGACCAAGGGAAACAGGGATCCATATTCATATTATATGTAAATTCATTTATATATCTATTCTATATACATATATATACATCAATTTATTTCAAATAAATCATAAAACAACGCGTTTGGTAATGGAATAATTTCTTTAACAAAAATAATCCGTCCATCCAAACTTACACATTTACTATATTCGTGGGACTAGCTGCGCCCCGCGGTGTTATCCGCTACATTTTTTCGGAACATGAAGTAGCCTATATGTTAATATGTTAATCTAGAGTCTCAGCTACCTCCGCAACAAATTTCCTACAAATCCATTTAGTAGTTTTTGCGTGAAAAAGTAGCAATCATACATACAAACTTTCACTTTTTTTTTACTTTTAATAGATCTACCTAATGCAAAGCGACGGTGTGGCCAAAGATGGAGCACGCTGATCCAGAAGAAATCTATTCACTCTAGCCTTAAAAACGTCCAAATTGTAATTAATTATAATATTAATGTTAATGTTATTAATTGTTTATAATATTAGTAGGTAGGATAGAGGAGTAAACTAAGGTGGTGTCGTTTATATGTATTTGCATATATAGTTTCCCTTAAGGGCTTAAAGGGACACACATCTGCCTCTCCCCCTACTTATTTGACAAGGTATTAAATAGGTATAAGCGTTCTACCCTCAATGGTGCTTCGCACATTTTGGCAAGCGTACGTTACTTTTACTTGTATGCTACGAGTATGCTATATAAATCGTGTATTCTATACTTTGTATGGTTCGGTTTACCTCTTACGGCGTTTTGGGATTCCCATTGATGCCTTTTAGATTAGTTATTGTATAAGTTATTACTAGCTGCGCCCCGCGGTGTTACGCGGTACATTTTTCGGTAAAAAAGTGTCAGCTACCTCCATACCAACTTTCATTCAAATCCGTTCAGTAGTTTTTGCGTAAAACAGTAACAAACATCCATCCATCCATCCAAACTTTCACATTAACTATATTAGTGGCTTGGCTGGTTTTTTAGTTTTTCTTCCTCACATCCACACTGTCGACTGCCCTGTTAGCTCATTTGGTGGTGCTTCTACTTTAAGAGTTGTAGGGCGTGGGTTCGTTTTCCACTCAGGGCAAACATTAATTGTGTGTCAAGCATAAATGATTGTACCGTGTCCGGGTATTCTGTGAATTATAAGTGGGTATGTCATCTTGCAAGCGGCTCTACAAGCCCTTAGCAGATTTTTTGTGAGTGTTATTGTCAGGTAAGAACTGTTCTCCTGTGAGGAAACTGTCTTTTATTTAAATTCAACAAAGTCCCATATGTGTTGCCTTTTGAGCCTTCTCTCACATAGCGGTTCACATAACGCAGTTGCCAGGGCATTTGTATGTGTGTATATTCGATTTTGGTATGCTATTGCTCTGAGTTCCACTAAACTTCTTCCTTGACTGTTTTCACCAAGTATGTTTCATCAAAAATAATTATTCAACAATAGGTATCGACTTTTTCGATCGGTAAGATAATTATTGTAATTGTTATCAGTGTTAATGTGAGAGAAGCTTATCACATTTCACACGACTCGGTTAATTTTACACCGCCCTAGCTTGCTCAAAATCATTAATGTAATATAAAGTAATACCGTATTACTTATTTGTATGTAATTATGGAAGGTGGTAAAGCTTTGGAATAAAAAGAAACAGAAGGGAAATAGGGTAAAAGTTTTGAAATGTTAATATAGACAATGACTATAGACATTGTATAAAGAATAACAATAGAAGCAATGTTTATAGACAATGTCTATATAAATAGTTAATATAGACAATGTCTATAGACATTGTATAAACAATAACAATACAGACAATGTCTACATTGTCTATATTAATAGTAATAACATTATTGATGGGGGCATTGGATTCGAAATTAATGCAATATAAATTGGCCTAAGGTGCCCTAAGCATTATTAGCGTTGTTACCAAACTTAAATAAACCTTAATTTTCCCCATAGTGCACTACTCCAACTAATTTCTTTAAATATTTTTATCATATTGTAATCCGTTTTGTTATTTTGTACTATTATCGTAAATTGTGAGACTTGATAATCTGTTCTGTATAATCTACTCATGACACAACCTCAAATCATTTATTTTCCGCGTCACCCCCATGTAAGCAGCGCTCTCAAATTTATACCTTATGGCCACGGTGTAAGGTAAAATATTCTTGTCTGGCACGTCCTTGTCTTTTCCAAGGATTAGCGAAGGTAATATACATATACATAGTTACTAAAGTTGTTCTTGGGAAGATAGTTATCCATTATGAGTAACCTCATCTTCGTATATTACGATTACATATTTAGACTAAACAGAACTTATAACATGATAGTTATCATTAATTATAATTTTAGTTTGGATTCTTTGGATCGATAACTAGAAAAACGATAAAGATAGATTCATTAATTAACTAATAAATGGACTTTTCACATTTTTAAAATACTATAATGCCATTGCATAATTTAAAGTGTTAACTTTTTTCTTAATAAACGAATGCACGTGCTATTTACAAAACTATAAATGGGGAAGTGACGTTTACAAAACTATAAATGGGGAAGTGACATTATGCTACTTTTTCTCCTGGTGGCCTGTTCGCATAATATTACTTGTCATAAAGTCATTGCGCATACGTTGTCTTGTCATATTATACAGGCGCATATTTTTGTAGTCGTACTTGAATATTGCATTATTGTCTACATAATTATTATATATATTCTCGCTGCAATAACTACTTGCTGACACATGTTTCGCCTCTACACGAGACATCCTCAGGACGTGTTGACTCTTCGAGCGCTTGGTCAACACTGAGTCAATCAATGATCAAGCAATTTTTAATTTTCTAAACCACAATACCACTATATTTGAACATTAAAGAGTTTATCTATATATCATGCCTTTTATCTGAATATATACAGTTATTTTACACGGTTATTTTTATTGTATAAATAAATCTCAGTGTAACAAGGCATCAGCACGAGTAGAGCCAATTTGTTATTTTTTCCTCGTGGCAGTATTCCTTGAATCAGTAACATATGTATTTTTTTTTTTTTTTATGGTTGACAGGCTAGTTGTTTGACCACAGCTCACCTGATGTTAAGTGAAGGTGTGACCGAAGATGGTAAAGCACACCTAGCCTGGAATGGAACTGGCTCTCAAGTGAGGCTGCCGGAACACACCGTTAGATGCTTGGCGGCAGATTTCCAACTTGAGGGTGGTGGCTAGCCAGCCGAGTACTAGAAAGTACCCTACCACCATGCTATGGTTTCCTCACGATGTTTTCCTTCACCGGCAGCTCAAGCTCATTGTTGGGGTTTGAACCCACGCCCTTCGGCATGCGAACCTACCGCGCTAACCACTGAGCTATCATCGCTACAAAATCAAGACTATACTTTTTGCTATGAAAAAACTGTTTTTTTACCTGAATCCCATAACAAAGGTCATTCATAATTATGAGTATAATCACACCCTTTTGTTTTTATTATCGTCTCGCGCCACCCTACATTGGGATAACACTTTAAACAGTAGTATAAATACCAAAGCATCGATCCATCAAAGAATTAAATTTCATCAAAATAATTTCGTTTCATTTAACTTCCATTAGCCGTATAAAACTTTGGAGCTGTTCACAAAAGGCGTTAAACAACGGAATTAATTACAAACAATTGTTATTACCATAAATCAGTTCAAACAGTCGGTTCAGTCGACATAATCAACGTTCAAAAATTAATTTCTAAGCGACGAGAACCATTGGAACTACTGCTGTTTCAGCTTAACTTATTTCCTTTATGTACTCATTTTTAGGGTTCCGTACCCAAAGGTAAAAACGGGAACCTAATACTAAGACTCCGCTGTCCGTCCGTCTGCCTGTCTGTGTCTAAGTCTGTCATCAGGCTGTATCTCATGAACCGTGATAGTTAGACAGTTGAAATTTTCACAGATGATGTATTTCTGTTGCCGCTATAACAACAAATACTAAAAAACAGAATATAATAAGTATTTAAGAGGCTCCCATACAACAAACGTGATTTTTTTGCCATTTATATAGATAATGGTATGGAACCCTTCGTGCGCGAATCGAACTCGCACTTGGCCGCTTTTTTGTTAATTTAAATAAACTTTACTCTTTTCAAAGCGTCGATATTATGACGATTCGATACGCTGTGTTACCGTTGTGTCCAAAGAGTTTGTGTATAATAATTGAGTTGGTATTGGATTAAAAGAAACGTTCGCTGACGGTTGAGATTTTTTTTGTAAAATATTTAATTTAAATAATACGTAATGATCTTCGTAGGGCGCAGCCACGAAAGAAAAATAAAGTTATATAATATTCATATTTACAGCATACCATAAATATATATCGTATCTAAATGTGTTAAACAATGGAATTTGCTGCACGAGTGAGTATTCCCCGATAGATAAAAAGATACAGTCTGGATGTCTTCAAGCTACGAGTGAATCTGTTTATTTTAGGAAAGCGTGCTCCATCTTAGACCGCATATTCGCTTGACATCAACCGAGACGGCGGTAAAACGTAAGCATATTTGTAATTAAAAAAAAAAGTTAAGTTTACCAACCCTATGCTTCAATATCCTAATGCACAATCTTCTTTATACGGCTACTGGGAACAGACTTCGAACTAGACTCAGAAATATCACATACGCTTTCCAGTAAGAACCTTTGTCACCCAAGCTAACTATAGGTGTGCTAACGTTATCTACTTACCATTATTCCATGAGCGTAACAGGAAGAAATCTTTACTCCCGGCACACCCTTGTATCGGCTTCATAAAATTATCCCTGTTATACAGCCAGATCAGCTTATATTGTTATGAAAAGTTCTACTTATGAGGTACGAGACGGCTAAATATATATTTATATATACATATATCATGTATCTAGTTACACTGTTACTCAAAGTTTATGAACAGAAATACCTTCCACATTAAATTACCTGATAGAAATAAAACATCGCTTTTAGCTAAATTTAATGATATATAAATTTACAATTTAAAAAAACCGACGTCATAACCCTTAGGCCAACTAAACGTACTGCTCCAATGAAACAGCGAGAGTTCGGAGTTAACGAAAATATCATCGATGTATACAATTTTTTGATTTTTGTTGTGTTTTTAAAAACCGCTCGACCGATTTTGATTAAATTCATAACTCGCGGAATAATCGCGAAAAAAAAGAGTCGAATTGAGAACCTCCTCCATTTTGAGTCAGTTAAAAATAAGTTGCAAGCTTTGGTTACAAGATAAAACCTTATTCTCCGTAAATTAATATGTGAGTATTTTCTGGAATGGCGCTCGATAGTTATTTCGGTTCACTTGAAGTAGACTGTGTTTCCTTTTCATTTGTTTTTATTTACTAAATTTAATAATAATATTGTATCTGCGCAAGGACAATACCGTCTGTACGTAAGACAAAAAATAAAAAGGCATAAGTCATAATTAAGACTAAATATTTATTTATTTTCACAATAAAATATTCTGATCTTGATCTATTTTGAACATAGATAGGTACCTCTTTTGTCATGACCTAAAAAATCTTGAAAATGTATCACGCCTTGTTTTTGAATAAAAACATAGTGTATGAAAATTCCAAAAACTCATTGACATTGACTTTAACACAATTTTTGTTTCGTGTTTTTTGTACAAGTTATAAATATATTGTATTGTATTGATAAGAATCTTTGGACTCGTTTTGGAAGTAGAAATATATATCGTCTAAATACCTAGATATTCAAATGGCGATAAAATCATGTTTTCGTTTAGGTTAAACTACTAAAAGATTACTATATTAGTTACGTAAAGTGCTTTATGCGGAGTTAAAGCTGCAGAAACTCATGTGTAAACCTGAAGTGCTACATTTATGGTGTTATTTTAAAATTATAGAATAAAAACATGCGAGTATATAGAATATGGTGCAAATTCGGCTTCCGTTTCATATTGGGTTTCTTCCTAATATATTTAATGAAAGCGTTTTGTCACTGGACTTTTTTCAATAAACATCCTGCAATGGTTTATAGAAGTCAAAAGGAGATAAATATGGAGCTTGAAACACTTCTCCAAGATCTAATAGTTCGTGAAGACAACTTAGGCTGCCAGATACCTACCTTGAATCCATTCTCAGCAGCGGCCAGAGGATTCGATAAGAACTTCAAAACAATCATTTGCGATACTGAAGAATGGGTGGAGTGCTATTTTTCTAAGTGTTATGTGAAGAAACCTATCCTGAATCGAATGAAAAATCTTACATGCATTTATAAAGACATAATATATATTAACGATGATACATGTTATTTAGGTAAGGCAAACATCGTGCAAGGTGAAGGAGAATACTCATTGAAAATGAGTGATTATATTAGAGTCGCGTGTATTGGAGCAGAAATCAATAGTGATGGACAGCGGTGGATACATTGGCAGGGTCATAAAGCGGGGTTTCGTCCCTTACCACTAGTGGCATCGCGTAATACCTCCTTCAACATTTTCATGCTCATTATCGACTCCACTTCAAGAAATACATTTATAAGACGATTGCCAATTAGTTACAAAGTTTTGAAGGAAGATCTCGGAGCCGTTGTGATGAACGGCTACAATATTCTCGGTGAAAGCACTGCTGGAGCACTGTGGCCGATCCTCACAGGGCATAATGAGTTTGAATTACCTGATTGCAGAAAACTCCCAGGAAATAATAATCGTATCAATCCAAAGCCATTTCTATTTAAGTTTTTGAATAAGTACGGCTATCGCACGGCATTTTTCGAAGACATGCCTTGGTTTCACACCTTCAATTACCGGTTCAGTGGCTTTGAGAATATGCCCGTAAATCATTATATGCGACTTCTTTTTCAAGATATTGGATGGAATAATCAAAAAAAATTGACAGACAGGCAGCGATATTGCTTTGGATCAGATTTGCTTTTCAAATTCATGATAAAATATTCGGCGGAGTTATTTAAAATGAGTGTTAAGAAATTTTGCTTGATGCTCAGTGGCACGTTCTCACACGATGATATAAATGCCATAACCATGGTGGATGAAGACCTGGCTCATTTTCTTAGAAAGTTCAAGCGTGACAGGCATTTAGAAGATACCCTGTTGTTGGTGATGAGTGATCATGGATCGAGAATTTCTGCTATAAGGAACACTTACCAAGGCAGACTGGAAGAGTATCTACCTTTTGTATCTATAGTTCTCCCAAAGAAATTACAACATACTCGTCCTCAAGCATTATATAATTTGGCGGCTAACTCTAAAGTGTTAACTACACCTTTCGATATCCACACCACAATATTGGATGTGATTGGTCTAAAAAAGTATAGAAACAGTTACAAAGTGCCTGGTGCTAAAATTAAAAGGGGCTTGAGTTTTTTGAATCCCATACCAGAGTCTCGCTCGTGTGGGGAGGCGGGCATTATGCCACATTTTTGCACTTGTGTTCGCTGGCAAAGCGTTTCCGCTAGTGATATTGTTTACACAAAAGCTGCTTGGAAACTAGCTGCGTTTATCAACGAAATTATCGCACATAACCATCAATGCGTTAAAAGGGAGCTGTTATCTATTGCGGGTGTATATCGGCTAGGTCCCATGATAGACTTGCTTGAGTTCACGACTAAGACAAATGTAACTGATAAAAACACATTCGGTGGAGGCGATCGAAATTTGCAGCAGCGACTAAAAGCAAGCCGGGAATATTACCAAGTCAAGATAGTAATGAGCCCCCGCGAGGCTATATTCGAGGGAGCCATGCATTATAATGTAAAAAAAGATTCCTTTAGAATTTCTGACAGGGATGTATCTAGAATTGATAGATATGGCAACGAACCTTGGTGTGTGAGTCATACACAACCACTTCTCAACAAATATTGCTACTGTGTAGATGTGTAAATGTTTTATGCTCAATCACTTTCGTGGATGCCCCGATTAGAGTAAATATGGAGCATTTTAACTGTGTATATAATAATTATGTCTGTATATTTTCTCTCATACCTACAGGAGCGTTAAAAATATAAATAGACGTATATTATTATTATAAAGGAACGTTAATGTGTAGCGACCTTTTTTAATTGATTTATTATTGTCAATGATACTATATCGTACAATAGCCATGGTGGTCGAAATAAAATATTTATTTTCTATCAAGTACCCACCTACCTATTATTTTTATTTAGAAAACATCTGATGGGCAAGTCTTGTTTTGTTCAAGCATTTTCTCGCACAATAATGATTGAAAAATGAGTCGATGATTAACCTGATGCAACGAAACAAAAGATGATGATGATTATTTGTTATAGATAAAAACATGAATTCAAATATTATGTTGTTTAATGACATTTATAAATTTTTACAACTCGTAAAATAAATTATCCTAGTTCTGACAACGAGTCGGTGACAGTTAGTCAAAAACCTCGCTCCTGACTGTTGTAATATATTTTTTAATTTCATCTGAAATAAATTACAGTTTTATTGATGTTTAGTAATAGGTACCTCAATTTCGCTATCATTGCTTTTTTACTTTGAACTTCTATGTAGTATGATCAACGTTTTTGTATACCCTACACGTGGCTTTGGCTTCTGTGCCCTCCGTCTGGCATAGAGGCTACCGAGGGGACACATAACGATATACAGCCCCTAGAGCGGCGGCCAAAGAATCAATACGACACCAGGAATGGATTACCTAATATCAACTTGATCAGACATAAAAGATGCTCTAAAAAAGCTGATAAACTACAAACAGCTAAAAATTATAATTTTTATTCGGAAGAACACTGTCGACCTTTCAAACAAAAATTGAACTTAGTCAGAATCCCATTGGCTTTTGACAGCCCCATTGGCTCATTGGTAGTATATCTGTCTTCAGAGCTGTAGGGTATTGCTTCGATTCCCACTAAGGCAAACATTTTATGAACAAACAAATGTTTGTTCTGTGTCTGGGTGTTCTGTACGTATAAGTATGTATTTACAAAAAAAAAAGTATTTATGTATTCTATCAGTTATCTGACTTCAATCACATAAGCTCTGCTTAGTTTGGGACCAGACGGCGCTGTGTGTATAGTCAAAAAAAATAAAATCGGTTGACGTTTGGGAGTTACGGTTCCATTATTTTACTACTATACAATTACACTTCTCTGTTTGCATTGGGGGTTAAAAAAGGGGTACAGCTACGCAGCTTCCATTTATGTACCCCTTTTGTAAACTAAATACGTACAGTTGAATTGCTACCACTACACTGAATATAATGTTTCAACATAGCAGACGAATTTGAAACCAAAATGCTAGCGTAAATTATAAAACCCTTCATGATTTAATACTTGTTAAATTAAATGGTTTCACTCACCACGGACCGTGACACAGAAATTCAGAAAATGGAAACGATATCTTCAAGTATCCTTTTTTAAATAAATACAACCCATAGAAGGTAGGTAGATAGGTATTTATTTATTTTAATTAATTAAAAACGGCTATAAGCCAGTTACATTAAATTAATAGTCAAATTCATTTACATTAAATTAATAGTCAATAATACAAGAAAAATAAAATTATAGTCAATATAGAAATAATACAGTTACAAATAAAATTAAACTACAATTATTCGTTCTGCATTCTCCTCACAATAGGTGGTAAATGTAGTTTTTTTATACTTATCCCTAAAATAGTATATAAAAATAAAGTTATCTTATCAGCTTAGTTACTACTACTTACTTGCTTTCTTACTAACTTATTCAGCTTTCGGATATGCCTTTTTTTCATAACTCCCAAAAACAGACATAAATTATGTATATTCCGACAGAGCCCCCTGATTTTTAACATCACCTGGAATCGGCTATGAATTATTTATCGCCCCAACATAAATCACCATAATATTCCTTCGAACTCCGTTAATCTTCTAAGTGGAAAGTGCCTGCATAATGTTAAAAGTTCTATGGAGAGTATACAATACATTGTTTACCGGGAACGGGCAAAGTTTCCCAACGCTTAGTCGAAGGCAAACGTGATAACTTTGATATGGATAATTTCTGTATAGTTTGTTTTGTAGTCCAATGTAAATAATTACTTTGTTAACGTGTTTTTAGTACAAGGCGTCAATTATGAAATGCCATAAATTGACGCTGATAAGAGATAGTACACACCTAGGAATATTTGACTGAGAAATAAAAGAAATATTGGATGACATTTTACATAGCGCCATCTAACCCCAAACGTAGCAAAACTTGTACTATGGGAACCAGATAGCCGATAGAATCCTTCCATACTTTTTTGTACCTACTTATAATGCATACAGAACAAATACACAGAACAAACGTTCTTACAAACAAATCTTATATTTGTTAACAAATGTTATTCCTGAGTGGGAATGGAACCTACGCCCTTCAGCTCACGAAGCAGAACTTTACTGAATGAACTAACAGGGTAGTAAAAAAAAAATTTGGTTTAGATATTATTATTACTATTATTTTTTATTTGCTATTTGTAGGGTTCAAGAACACCTACGGGTATCGAGTTGAAATTCAAACCATATGACATTTGACAAGAAACATTTTCTTCATAAATAAAAAAATCGTTCATAAATAACGTGACGAAGGATTCTCTTGCTCGACGGTAAGAGATAACGCCTGTCTATGACCAATGACCATTACAGCGAAGTAGTACCCAGAACTTTGAAAAATTAAACAACTCCAACTCTGACGTTTATTTACTTATAAATTACATTATTAGCTCATCAATAAATAAATAAAATAAATAAATAAATATCATAGGACATTACACACAGCGCCATCTGACCCCAAACTAAGCAGAGCTTGTGCTATGGAAGACAGATAACTGACAGAATACTTAAATACTTTTTTTTTTTTTTTCAATATTTTTTTTCTTTTTCAATACCGTTTATGGAAATGAAAAAAATGTAATAAAAGTAACGGTACTTTACTAACGGACTTTTTTACCTAATTAACGCTTAGTTTCCTATCGATGTTTTCTTATAACGTTTGTCGTCAGCTGACTCACATGTTGCAAAAGTCCATAGGCGACTGTGAGCTTAGGATTAAATTACTTTTTTAAAGAACTGCAGATGGGAGATGTAGATTTCCTAACGATGTTTTCTTACAGCGTTTGACGTCAGCCGACTCACATGTTGCAAGTGTCCATAGGCGACTGTGAGCTTTTCATTAAATTAACATTATTAAAAAAAATGCTATAAAATTATAAAAATATAACGTCACAAATTATTATTAAAGTGTAGTTTTCTGCTTGCAGGTAAGCTACGATACATCATGGCAACACCTGCGCCCTCTACTGCGGGCAGCAAACCACCGGAAAACCAAGTAACGCCAGGTATAAACTAAAAATACTAACCAACCCGTAGTTTTAGGTGCTTAGCTATGAAATTGCCATTATAGTCATTGTTTTCCAACAAATAAGGATCATAATATAATTATCCTTTCCTAGACATTATTGTATTTATTTTTACGAAAAAAGCTATCCAATAATAACAACTATAGTTATCCTCGCCATCCTAAGGTTGCCTGAAACAGATCGCTTTTAACGATAATACCACCAATTGTTGCACCACCAGTTTTAAGTTTATTTTCGCTTTTCATTTAGGTTATTCCTAACACTGACGAAAATGGACATTGTAATAAAAACCATTATTAACCACACGCTTACTTAACGACAAGTTGCAACTGTGATTCATGATGTTTTGAGAGCATACTAAAAGGTACTGAGTCGTACGCATAATTGTATATAATAATTTTGTTCGTCGTCTTTAAACTCGTCTTACTGGCCATTTCATAAAAGAAAATATCGAGTAAATTAAAGGACATTTTCCATAGTGCCATTTTAGCTATAATCTAAGCAAATCTTGTACTATGGTAACCAGATAACTGCTATAATACTTATATTCTTTTCGTAATTAATTCAAGCGCTGAGCTTTTGGACCTCTCTATAGAATATCCCACAGAGTTGGTTAAAATATGTCTTAATTACATTTTCTAGGGTTGTATTTTGATTCAAAGTTTAAAGTGTCTATCGGTCTTTTGTCGAATTCATTTCGGAGAGTGTGCTTCAGATTTGCATAATATAATCCCTCCCTGCCAATTCTACTATCGGACGGCCAGAAGCTTCGAAAGGCGACATTGTTTCATGGTTGACATTCCTAAATCTCGATTTGATTCTACTTTTTTTTGCGAATCGACAAACAATGGGATGCGCTCCCCAAATGGGTGTTTCCTGATAATTTGCGTGTTTTAAGTCACGAGGAAATCTTCTAGGCAAGCGTGTTCGTGGCCTACATCTTTGCATTAAGTTAGATAACATAGCGACCTAACGCAAACTATTTCATAATCTTACTAATATTTTAAATGTTGAATAGATAATTAACAGATATGGATACAATTTAGGACACAGATAGTTTACTATCTAAATTAAAATATAGGATACTTTATATTCCGGAAAAAGCGAACGAAAAACAAAAGAAAACGAAGTACAAGACGTATCCCTTAAAAATTGCGTCCTCATAGATGTGTCTAATGGAATATTATGAAAGGTATTATTTATCCTAAACTAGGTAACGAAATAGAGCAAGTGACGGATGAAACTATTACTATTTAAACCTATTTTTGTTACTCACACAATATGTTTCATTTCGCTTTGAACCCAATTCTAAAGTCAACGGACGAAGTCGCGGGCGCAAGCTAGCGTATAATAATAAAGCGGAAGAGTTTGCTTGTTTGCTTGAACGCACTAATCTCTGGAACTAGCAGTCAGATTTAAACTCATTTTACTAGATATTTGATAAAAAAATATCGTGATTAAGCCTTTGCCCTACTGTGGGATATTAAAAACAAATGCATTTACAACTTACTTTGGTTTTCAATAATTTGAATATTTTGTCAGAAGATTTCAGAACGAACTGTAACACAAAAATATATAATTACTTTATATGCTTTTATTATTTTAATGTTCTAAACTAATATTGGTTGTGTACAACAGTAGTATCAATATTAGATATTGTATGCTACGCAGTACTGCTACTGCAACATAAAATATTTTGTACTGCAAATCTAATAAAACACATTCCTGTAAAGCAGTGATATTTTCTCATAAGCAAAAATTCATTTCAATTCATCCATTCAGATAAAACACTACGGGAAAGAGCGCAAATAAACTAAGGGAATAGAACACACACACACCACACGATCCCAAGCGTTTGCTAAAACAAAGTTATTTACACTTTATTATGACTGGCAATTTTATAGGATAGGCACCAAATATTTTTAGATAGGCCCCATAGTAAATAAACTAGGTATTTAAAGCCGGTATCGCTGCTATGAATCTTAAGTGGAGCTGGGCAGGACACGTTGCTAGGCGAAGTGATGACCAGTGGAGTAAGGTTGCAGTAGAGTGGTGGTCTAGGCGAGGTAAGCGGATCGTTGGTCGTCCAGCCGCAAGATGGGTCGACGACATTGCAAGCGTCGCGTCGGTCGAACTTGGACCAGATTGGAACAGGACCGAGGCTGATGGCATTAAAAGAGAGATACCTATACACAGCAGTGGGATAAAGAAGGCTGTGAATGATGATGATGATGATGACTGTAAGCCTCTATCGTACTAACTGCACTGCCACGGCTGCACTGACAGCCCTGTTGGTTCATTGGTAGTGTTTCGTAGTGCTTTTGACTAACATTAATGTTTGTTCTGTGGCTGGGAGTACTGTATGTATTATAAGTATGATATTTACAAAAAAAAGTATTTAAGTATTCTGTCAGCTGTCTGGTTCCCATAGTACAAGCTTTGCTTAGTTTGGGGCTAGATGGCGCTGTGTTAAATGCCCCCCAATATTTGTTTATTTTTATTTTATTATTTATTTAACTAACCCTATTAATAAACTAACAAAATATCATAATTGTTTTTATTCTATTTAATTAAACTAATTATTATATAACGGAAATTTTCATTAGGGGATCTTCACTATTATTGCCTATTACTGATGTAGTACCATTTTACTTTAGTTTACTTGGTGGTAGATCTCCTTAGCAGGAGGTCATCTAGGTAGGTACCACCGCAGTACCTGATATTCTGCCGCCAAGCAGTAGTGTGTAAACATTACTGTGTTCCGGTTTGAAGGGTGCTGCAGCTAGCGAAATTACTGGGCTGTTGAGACTAACCATCGAAAGTCTTAAAGTAATGAGCACCAAAGCAGCGATGCCCAGGACTTTGTTTCGTCACTCAAAGTTCTGTGTATCGCTGCAATGGTCATGGACAGGCGTTATCTCTTACCATCAGGAGAGCGTCTCATTCGTCTCATTATTTTTCACATAAAAAAAAAAGACGTGTGGCACTCGGGGACTGCTGCGGTAAAGCTATTGCATAGCATTTTTTACGCATCTACGCATGCGCAGTAACGCCGATACAACCAATGCCACCTAGAGGCGAGTTGCTGAACTAAAGAGACAAGCGTGATATTTCAAAAAAGTCATTAAAAGTTCTGCTATTCATCGATAGATGGCAAAACTAAAAAGTATCACCGCTGTGCCGGTGGGAGTATAATAACCTAATACCCCCCGGTATTAGGTTATTTTCGTTACGGAATTTCAGGATTCGGTCTCTACGCTCAAGGCCCGCGATAGAAGAGCTTCTATGCAACAGCTTAAAAAAAAATTTGAAATAAAAGTGTGATATGAAATCACGTCGAAGGGTCGAAGAAATCCAACAATGAGCTCGAACCACCGAAAGGAAATGTGATGAAACCATATCATGATGCAAGAGTACTTTCCAGCCGAGTAATGGAAAGTACACCCTCACTTTGGAAATCTGATGACAAGAACGTCCGCTGCGTTCTTTGTTGTTTTTGTTTTACTTAATCGGGATTTATGGCGTTTAAGGCAAAAGGAGGACGCACGCGCGTTTTACTCAGCTTTGTCTCCTGGAATAAGGCCACTGGGTGTGAACGAAACTAAAATCGGAGTATCTAATATAAAATTAACGTCGGTATTCCTAAGTAAGTAACACGAAAACGTGTCAAAGCCCCCTCAGTTTTCGTCATGTTTCACCAACCTCACTTGAAAGCCAGTTCGTATTTCAGGCAAGAAAGTTTACCATCTTTGACTGGACTGTCACTTCAATTCAGGTGAACTGTCAACAGTAAAATATTTAGTCTGTCAACCCTAATGCTCCTTTAATCAACCGAAAATATAAATATTGAACAATTTCTAATACGCTACGCATAAAAGAGATATTTCTGTAAAAATGTTGTCACTTATCAAACAGCTCGATTCAAACATTTTTGTTCACAATCCAGTTTTATAATCCCCGGCACGTCCGTAGCTCAAACACTCATTTTGATACAATGCTCGTCTCGAAATTAATTCTGGGACAGCAGTAAATGAAAAATTACCAGCTCTCTACCTGAGGGGTGAAACGTGTGGGTTAGGCAAGTGTTCCACAGCCAGTGGGTATGCTACGAGTATTAGCTATTCTCTTACTTACGGACAGCTATCATTTATTTAACGCTAGTAATGGTTTTACTTAGTATACATTTTCATAGCACGCAGAACTGATGGCCGATGGGGCTGCAAAGTTCTGGAGTGGAGACCACGGACCGGCAAGCGCAGCGTAGGACGTCCACCCACAAGGTGGACAGACGACCTAGTAAAGACCGCAGGAACGCGCTGGATGCGAGCCGCTTCCAACCGGTCTTTATGGAAGTCAATGGGGGAGGCCTATGTCCAGCAGTGGACGTCCTACGGCTGAAATGATGATGATGATGATGATGACATTTTGCAAAAAAAAAAAACTACTTCTCATCTTACGAGGGAAGTGTAGTAAAAATCGGTACAAAATAATTCTATATATTTTCTAGGAAGTTTAAATAAAATCTCTTTTCCTAATGGTTAAAAAATGGTTTTTAAAATTAAGCAATTTCTACACATTAACTGTGAGGTATGGTCAGCATTTCTCTGAGGGATTGTATCCGAAACGAAGTGATTCGCCAGAGAACTAAAGTCACAGACATAGCTCAGCGTATTAGCAAGCTGAAGTGGCAGAGGGCGGGACATATCTGTCGCAGAACTGATAACCGCTGGGGTAGACGTGTTCTGGAGTGGAGACCGCGAATTGGCAAACATAGCGTAGGACGCCCTGAAACTCGATAGAGTGACGATATACGTAGGACAGTTGGTGGTGGATGGAAGCGAAAAGCCGAAGATCGGGCTGAGTGGTGTGTATATAGAGAGGCCTATGTTTAGCAGTAGGCTGATGATGATGATGATGATGATGAACTGTGTTTAACACTCGCGCAATAACGACCGACTTTCATGCCTTATGTATTTATTATGTAATTAATTATCTATCATCTATTTCTTATCTATTATAAGGAGGTAAGATTTCATTGTTTGTTTGTATTGAGTAAGCTCCGAAACTACTGGACCGATTTCAAAATTTTTTTCATCGTTGAGTAGCTACACTTTCTCCGGGTGACATAGGCTACTTTTTATTACTATATTCCCGCAGGAACGGGAACTACGCGGGTAAAACCGCAAGGCGTCCGCTAATCATCAATAAAATAACAGATGAGGGTATATATTTCTTAACTGCATCTCGGACTATCACGTTTTTATAAAACTTTAATGAAGGTAGGTGATCACAACACATGCCATTATTATCCGAGATGACCCGCATTCTTCAGTCAGTTCGTGACTACGGCCTATTGTACCATAGCTGAAACGTCGAAATAAATAATTGAAACTAATTTATGTACCTACATTGTTTTGTGCGCGATAAAGTACCGGTGATAAACATAATTATTTGTGTCTATCTCCTTGAAGAAAAAGCTTGTATGTAAAAAGGCAGAATAAAACAGGTATACGTACATTGTATATTTTACTGTTCTCTTGTATTTAATAATTAAAATGAAAAATGAAATTAAAGCCAAACATACCTACATTAAATTCACGTCGTCATAAACATCGATATAATAGTGTCATAGACAAGTTTTTTTTATTCGAATACTAGTAATTAGACAAATAACAAGGTATAAATAAAAATCAAAGTAAATAAAATAAGCAACATTGAAAATCAATGAAATTTTTGTAAAATGTGAAAGATTGGATGTATGGACGTTTGTTACTCTTTCACGCATAAACTACGAAACGGATTTGGATGAAATTTGGTATGGAGGTAGCTGAGATCCTGGATTAACCATAGGCCACATTTTTATCCGGAAAACATGTAGCAGGCGGCACCGTGGGGCGCAGCTAGTCTTTGACAAAATACTTTGAATCATTATTTATTTATTATAATGATAGATATTTGTATTTGACTAAATGTAATTTTAATCTGTTAGAAGAATTGAATAAGCTTTGTTTTAATGATATTGTTTTACGCTATTTTTTTATTATTGTTCGTTCAAAGTAGAAGCGCACAGCCGATAGTTTTTGTGTGGACGTGACGCAGTGGACGTGAATCTTCTTCAACAGCAAAAATATGAATTTTTGAGTGCATTTTTGTAGTATTTACGTAGACATTTTTAGACACTTTAGTTAAATGTTATAACAACTAGATATGAAAATGTTATTTGCAGAGATCTAGAACAAAAAGTTGTTTCATATTAACAATATTTAAAGTGACCTTTTCTGTGACCGTTTTAAGTGGTCTTTTACAATAATTATAGCTACCAAGCAACATGATTGTTGAGTTTTGGCGGGAACGCGGGAAGAGTCGTGTCGCTCCGTTGTATTTTTTTCTAAAACTTGTGTTTTGTCGAGTGTTTATGCATAAAAATGGTGGTGTTTTATTCATAAAGTGCCGAATTACAAGCGTGAGTGTGGGAAAATGATATAATGTGGTGAAACATGAGTTTTCGTGTTGCTTCCAAAATTCCATCGAAGCTTTGTAGTAAAGTTGCCACTACTTTACTAAAGCATGACTGGAATTAACTGACACAAACTTGGACTTGACAAAGACGACTTTGACTATAAAACTAGCTACGATGTCACTTATAACTTTTGAAACTTGAAAATATATTATTACTTGACACTGGCAAATGCTAAAACGCGACGCCAAAACCAAAGAAAAAAAAAAAACATGATTGTTCGTAACGTCAAGACCCCTATTTAAGTCCTTTGTTATAAATGTTGCTTAAAGTTAATCTATGTTTAAAGTAGTCTGTCTCGTGTTTTCGCGTAACATTTAATGTCAGCATTAATCGGCACATTTTAAGTACTAATAGCCCGGGAGGTAGCGTTGCATTTTTAAGGTAGTGTTCGATTGCCATCTTTTTCAATAATCTCGAATGATTTATAAGCAAATCTAACATCAGCTAACGCACCCGTGGTGGCCGTGGGATTCGATGGTTGCGGAAGTGGTAAAAAATGTCTAACAGTACGCCGGCTGAAACTTTATTTACGAAAAAAGTTTCAGCGGGCGTACTGTTAGGCATTTTTGTTGTTGTCAAGTTGACGTCATACTGCGCTGAAAAAAATCGTCACCTGCAACGTGGGAAGGGGACTCCTTAATTTTTTTTAAACTAACTTATGAACAAAATTAACTATTTATGAACAAAGTTTCAGTCGGCGTACTTATTACTATTTTTTTTATCTCTTTCGCAACCTCCCACATACCCACACCCCCCGCTACTTGAGCAGCTGACGTTTGGTATTAATGTATTAGTCATAAGTATCAATGTCAACGTCAGCCGATTTACTTTTGTATTTGCAACGCTACCTCCCGGACTATAGATAGATATAACTCTTTATTGTGCACACCATAAATAGAAAAGAGTACAGAGAACAAAGAACCTTATGAACTAATGCCAAAGTGGCGGCTATAACTAACTTAAAGCAATGTTTATTTTAATTTAAGAATTTGGAAACTCAAGTGAATCAGTAGATGCAAAAAAAAATTGTATTGTAAACTTTTGTTATGAACATAAATTCAGAAAGTATCTACTGTCAATGACGTCGGCAAACAATTAATTTCTTATTCAAAGTACTATATTTCTATCATTATGTTGTTTTTACATAAGCTGCTTTTGTGTCTCAATTACCGTTATACATAAGTAGGACGGCTTCGTGAATGGATCCTTGAATTTTTATCCCAATCGCCTTGTCATTCGCCAAATTAGGATGTCTTGTGTATTTTATGGATGTTATTTTCCAATTAATTATGACTATTGACAAAAATGTTTTTGCTACTAATAAATTTATACTTATATACAATCTATTTGTAGTATAATATACGCTAGAAATCGTCACATTCGAAAAGATAATTATAATTGACCCTTTAATGCCCCCTAGCCGTAGTTATAACAATATCAATTCAATCCACCTAACCTTGTAGAAAGCTTATAATATTATCTTGAACTTTGACATTAAGCTCCATTAGTAATTTCATAAGAAGCCATTTGTCCAAGAATAGAATAATGTAGGCACATTATTCTATTCTTGGACAAATGGCTTCTTTTAATATGTGCCACCATTTATTTTTAGGTTTGGTGTCCGGATTACAGTCGACTCCACGTTTATTATGGCAAATGGTTATTATTAAGGTGGTTCGATTACCATACAAATATTTTTTTGCCATTTATATACAAATGGAGCATAATTTTACAGTGATATCAGAGCTACTGGCATTTATTTGCGGTAAATCACAATTGCTTGTATAAAACAGTAGATTTTTAGCATAAAATCAAATTCATGAATGATTTATGAATTTATGATTTTTGAATAAAACAGTAGATTATGCTAATAAATAAATGCCAGTAGCTGTGATTTCACTCTAAAATTATGTTCCATAAATGTCAAAAATATGTCCATAAATGTCAAAAATATATTTGTATGAAAATCGAACCACCTTAAACGTTTAATCTGGAATGGCAATTTCAAGTAGCCAAAGAGACTTGATATTCTGTCATACTGCAAGTGGCACTCACTTATCTCTACAAGAGCACACGGTTCGAATACATGATGACATATTTGACCAAATTAGCTACCCCGATAAATCGTGAACCTCTGTGACGATTATATTATGACTCCTCTATTATGTTATGGCTTCTTGATTTTATTTTGGCATCTCGATTATATTATGACTTCTTGATTATATTATGACTCTTTGATTATATTATGGATTTATGGGCGAGACCGATTTTAATGTATCATTGTTAGGTTTAAGTTACATACCTACTTTTTTTTGATTTTAAGTTGTTCATGGTGTCTTGAAATCCTTCACTTTTTAAGATTGTTCCATAATAATTACTCCATAATTTTTACTTTAAGCTCACACGCGAGCGAATTATTTAGTAATAATTTTAATGCTTTGTCTAAGGTAGGCTTCAGTGTGTATAGTAGTATCAAAGATTACTAATTATTTTAATATTAAAATTATACCTGTAATTAGCTGAATATAATCTACTATGTTACGAATAGATTCCTCATTAAAGATTCGGGTCGATCTGAAACGATGCCATTGTGTTTGAAAATGTTGAAAACAACAGTTATTGTTCAGACGACATATTTTGATAATAAAGGCTGAACCCCACTGAGACAGTCTGAGCTACACACGTTACTACTAGAAAATGTTTGCTTATATAGTATAGTTCTCTCAATTACCTATATGTTTTTTTTCATTACAATTTTTATTTTATGTTTGTCAGATTTCTGTAATGAATTATGGTAACAAGTGACGACATGATTTCTTGATGGGAAGAGATTACGCTTGCCTATGGCTATTGCAGCTGTACCCAAAACTCCTTAGCGGCATATTCGACCACACTGTCACTTAACATCAGGTGAGCTGTGCTTAAACACCTAGCTTATCAACCATAAAAACGAAGCGTTGTCAGCAATAATCATGGTGGTACACTTTTATAGTACTTGATAGACAGCCTCACTTGAGAATGAAAGCCAGTTCAATTCCAGACTAGGTGTTTACCATCTTCGACTACTCGTCACTTAACATCAGATGAGCAATCTTCAAACACCTAGCCTGTCAAGTATAAAAAATTATACGACGTTGAATTTTACTAGGTCCCTCAGTTTGTATCGTTAACTGACGAATTTGAATAATTTTATCCTGCAATTGCACACTGAAGTTTGTCTTACATACTGTACCATGCGTCCTAGTGACATTTTACCATAACCATAAGAAGCCTGTGCAGCCCATACGCGCAGTTGCTTTCGATGCAGTCTGAGAAATCGTTGTGAACAATAGTTTTTGTTTGAAATTTACGTGAATGTGATTTTCATACACGCAGGTAAGTCTGACAGACACAATCAGTGTTTTAACCAACTTTTTTTGTACATTCATAGCTATGATACATTCAGAACACCCAGACACGGAACAAATACATTAATCGTCACATAAATGTTTGTCCTGGTGGGAATCGAACCCGCGCCTTACAGCTCTTGAAGCAGATATTCTACCATATGGCATATATATTCAACAGGGCAGTCATGCACACATACAAACATGAACTCTGAAAATATTACATTCTATTTTTTTGGGCAGTCGTGTATATAGGTACTATATCTATTTCATAAATCGTAATCGAAGAGTAAGAGGGTTGGGCCCAATTTAAAAAAGAAAAATTAATTAATAATAAATAAATATCATAGGACATTACACACTGCGCCATCTGACCCCAAACTAAGCAGAGCTTGTGCTATGGAAGACATAACTGACAGAATACTTAAATACTTTTTTTAAGTAAATAAAAATAAAACACTATACATATACTAATATTGATTTATTTTGTATGAAGATGGCTCTTTTTTTCGTTTAAAACAATTATTGTAGACTAGCGGATGCCTCGCGGTTTCACCCGCATAGTTCCCATTCCCGTGGGAATACAGGGATAAAAAGTAGTCTATGTCATCCGGAGATAGTGTAGCTTCCCAAAGAAAGAATTTTTGAGTAATAAGCGTAAATATTCCCAAATAAAATATAACTATAGAGGAATAATGCTTAAGAGAATAAACAAACTATTGTCTTTTGTCACCAAGATTCGAGCTATCAAAGAAAAGTCTACCCGTTTCCTCTCTGATAAACAATATAAGCTTGTTCTTTGAGATCTCCGATTACACAGACGGTTGTAGACAATACCTGACAGCTGGGGGCCTGCGTCTGACAATTGAAAGGGCTATTTGGTATCAGAAATGAGAAAACCACAGTTCATCATACCGAAATGGTAAATGCAAATGATTTCATTTCAGATATTTTTTAATTGGCTAAAATTCATAAATTCTAATATTCTTAATCGTTCAGTTACTTATTGTAAAGCTGCGTACAGATTTTGAACACAACACTTGATTAATTATATGTGAACGGACAACTGCGAACGGACATCCTCGGTAGTCTTCAGCGCGCGCGTCATGGAGCCGCTTGATTTTGAAACGTACACAACTATTATTAGTTATTACTTAAAATAGTTTTGGTTTTTGGGATCCCACAGTACGTTTTTTTCTTTATAGATTAACATTAATAAAATACTTTTTTCCTCGCCTCTTCCCATCTTCACCCAGTTTTACAAACACAATCACGAATTCAAATATCGTGGGCATTATTTTCTAACTCCCCCCGGGCGTGGTCGGGTCAGGCCGCTAGTTTCTTATTAATTAAAAATGGCAATTAACAATAGAAACTATAACCATTAAATAATTAAATTATACATAGCACCCAGACACAGAATAAACATGTATGTTTTACCTGTTACTCCTTGATTTTATAACAAGCTAAAAATCCCATTTATAGTATAAATGTGACAGTTTGGATGGATGGATGGATGTTTGTTACTCTTTCACGCAAAAACTACTGAACGGATTTGAATGAAATTTGGTATGGAGGTAGCTGAAACCCTGGATTACAACATAGTTTTTATAGCAAAAATATAACTATAGAGGGCAGGTAACAGCTAGGGGCGCAGCTAGTAGCAATATATAATACGCATTACTACAAAAAATATACGTGTCTAATTCAATACACCATGACAACATGTATGTACACATGTTTGCAGACTAACTTTATGATAGTAGTATTATGCAAATGTCACCGTCCAAACTATGTTCTTTGAATATCTAAAACTTTCATTTGCTATCAAAACTTTGAATGCCTTACTCCAAAGTTTTTGAATCTTTGAAACACGTTGACTTGATACAACTATTCTATGCATCTATAGTAAAAAGTTAGGTTTGAATACTAGCTTAATCCCATGGTAAGCATTACAAGATGTATCTAATTTCTCCACCTAAGAAATAAATAACCGACACCAGCAATTACAATAGACAATACAATACAATACAATAGAGAACAGACAATACAGTACAATCTAAATTTAAGAACATACATATCCTTTTAGTAGTATTTTTACCATATTATAGAACTTTGTTATCACCTTTATTTTCGTACAATGGAACATCATCAGCTTTAGCTTATAATTACCTACTGCTGAGCTCATCCCGGTCCAGTGCCTACCTTGTCCAGGTTTGACCTGCGATTTTAATTATTACATAATATAAAATGTGATTATTATTTTACTTGGCTGTAAATGTTTTACGTTTTATATTCTTTCTATAATCTAAACACGATTGTCTGTTTTTACACTTCTAACAAATTTGGAGCCTTTAGTGAACAGATCACTATGATCTTTCGATGTTCCATCTACAAGACATTCAATTAGAGTCTTCACTTCGTATCTTGTATTATCGTCTAGCAGAATAGACGCTAGAACCTTTTCCACATTAGAAATATAATCCGTTAACACTTTTTCTATATTAACTTTGTAATTGTATGTCCAATCTTTTAAAGCATTCACCACTTTATTAGTTTCAGCAGTAATTTGGCTTTCTGTGTGGTTTTCAAACGCTTTATCAACAATATCAATTAGTACTCTCATGGATTTTTTTCTTAACTTTATTTCACCATTAGGGTTTCTAAAAATATGGTGTTTTTCTTCTAAAACACTTTTTAAAATTATAAGATTATACCGTGTCTCTTGTAACTTGTCATTTTGAGGATTAAACAACAAGCAAATTGATTTTACAATATTGTCATTCATGATTCTTTTGAAAAAATGTCTTTTTTTTTCTAAGGTTCTATTTAGTATTATTAGTGCATCTTTGAACTTTGTTTGTGGTAATTCAATAAGCTCATTCAGAATAGTTGCTAAGTAATCAGAATATGCTGGAAAATTTCTGCATATCTTAGATTTTTCACAGAGGTACGCAAAACCATTCTTTTTTAAACCGATTGTATCTCTTTTTATAAAATCAGATAGGATTGAATTTTCACGCTCAATAAGTTCTTTATTGCGCTCATTTAGTGTAGGCAATGAATTTCTCAATAAATTATCAGATTGTGCAAGCAACGTATTGTAAGTGGAGTCAATAAAATCTATAATAAAAAATTCGTTTTCCAATTCATTATTAATCTGCGTATTTCTCACAAATTCAGAATACGCTTCTATGAAACCATTGTATAGCCCAGAAAGCTCTTGAAATCTTACTTTATTATTGGTTATTTTTAATTGTTGTTTTATTTTGTCGTTAATATTTTTTATCGATAATTGCCCTGATTTTGACATATGCGATATTATATCATTAAATGCAATGTTGATACTGTCATTTTTGACTGGATTTTGGAAAATATAATCTTCATTTGAAAAGTTTATATCTGTTTTAAGGCACCATGCTGAATATAAACCTAAAGAAGAATAAGAATTTGATAAAAATATATTTTCCTGCACGGTTACATTCTGTATGCATAAAATATAATAAAAAAAATATTTACATATCATGTAAACAAATGTTAAGTATATAGTATATTATTTTGAGATCTTTAACGATTTTGATGAAATTTGCTATACGAGAATTTTTGCGTTTTTCCGACTAAATTAGACAATACATTTTAATACACTGACCAAATTACTTCAGATCGGACCATATTATACCTATGCAAGAAACACGTATAGTATACAGAATTTTTTTAACTGTAAAAAACATGTAAATACTTACAATGTAGCATAACACAACAATATATTACTTTAATTCGCATTTTGCGTTGACCACCTGTGCTTAGAAAAATGTCTCAAAATATTTAAAATCCAATTACGTAATATCAACGGTAATTTTTAATTAATGCATGTAGTTAAACGCTTAAAATTAATGAATTGCTTCATAAATATTAATAATGAGACGAGCAAACATTTGTCTGAATCGAAATAATGTTATATTTTATAGTCTTCCTTAATTTGTTTTCTGAAGTAATAATTATTTCAATCAACAATAAATTACAATTGTAAATTTTAATAGTATAATTATAAAACGATTAATTTTCCATATTTGTTATTCACACGTAGTTGTAGATTAATCCCTATTTCTTTTTTCAATTTATCACGTTTTGAATAGCCGTTAAATAAAATAACACAATACATTATAAATAATGTGTTTTGATTAAATTTCGTCATAATCTTTAATAAAATACCAGCAAATAGCAAATGCTATTAAACCACAGGAAGAAATTCACAAAATCACTTTTTTTAATAATGGTTTAATTATTTGCCACAAACAATGATATGCCACAATAACGCTTAAATTATATTAAATTTATTTGTAGGTAGAAGATTTTGCTTAGAGAATAATTAATGCTAAGTCATTTTAGTTTGCATTTTTATGAATAGATAAATAAACAGATATGTTTTATAAATCATCATTTATTATAAAAAGCAAAATTAAAATTTTTGAAAAAACTTACAACTCTTAAAAAGTAACTAATTGTCACCTATCTAAGATAATGCACCAATCAAACCCGACCCCATAACTGAAACCTGCATCAAAATCGGAATAGTAGTTTTGGAGAAAAATGGCAACATGGTTTTGTACAAATAATGTTTCCTGCAGCGCCTCCTGGTAAGTTATCACCGTTACACCTATCTAACATAATGCACCAATAACACCCGAACCCATAACTGAAAACTGCATCAAAATCGGACTAGTAGTTTTGGAGAAAAATGGCAACATGGACTAGATACCGCGCTACCTAAAAACAACATCCTCGTAATTGCGGCAACTTCATATTATAGTATCTGTAAGACGATTAGTATTTTTCCGCTTAAATGTTGCTTCGGTTACAACAGTGATGAGGAATTTAAATTAAAATCTAGCTAACTTGACGATAATTTTATCCGAAATACTAGCTTATGCAACTACAACTCGACCCAACAATGAGCTTGAGCTGCCGGTGAAGGAGAACGTCGTGAGGAAACCATAGCGTGGTGGCAAGGTACTTTCTAGTACTCGGCTGGCTAGCTACCAACCCTTAAGTTGAAAATATGCCGCTAAGCATCTAACGGTGTTCCGGCAGCTTCACTTGAGAGCCAGTTGCATTCCAGGCTTGATGTGCTGTACCATCTTCGACCACACCTTCACTTAACATCAGATGAGCTGTGCTCAACTATAAAAAAAGACAAACTTAATATCTAATATAAATTAAAACAAAAAACTAATTAAATTAACCACAAGTCTTTTTGTACTCTTCACAGCAACTCAAAGTCAAAGTCATACCTGAGTTATATATATATATAATTATATACTCAAATTCTTAGTCACTACGGACAAGTATGAAAGTAACATAACGGTATTTGAATGGGCTGTCTCGGTTCCTAAGTGCTTCAGTAAAGGCGCTAGAGAATATCGAGTTAAGTTAGACGGTAACCACCGAAATATGTATATTTAGATATCGAAGACATTTCTATAGTTATAATATTGCTATATACGTATAAGAAGATAGTTAATAGATAAGAAGATTCGGCAGCCTTGTTGGGGGGAGTCTCGCTTCTAATCTGGAGGTTCAGGGTTCGAATCCCACGGCATATGCAACTTTAACAATTACCTGTAACTTTGGTGTTGTCAATAAAAGATTTGTATTTGTATATAGGGTATTTTCTAGTACTCAATTGGCTAACTACTACTGGCTGTTCCGGCACTTAAAAGCCAGTTCTATTCCAGGCTACGTGTGTTTCTCATCACACACGTTGACATCAGCTGGGTTGTGGCACAAACATCAAGTCTGTCAAGCAAAAAGTTTAATACATTAGCACAATATTTTTCCAAGTAATATTGTCGTTTTACCAAAATACTTCTGAAGTAAATATGAAAATTTAAGGGATAACCGCGGAACGATAATTATAAATCTGATTAAAACGTGATTTATACGCTCACTATACTTATATGATATTGCTAATCATTTTAATGTTCGTAATTATTAATTTTCTTGCAAATTTATTAATTAACTGTAGGTGTTTGAAACATAATGGGTCTTATAATAACAATAATGTGCTATATTTTCTTACAATGTAAGTAAATTTTTTATAATTAAAAATAATAGTAAATTAATATCGTAAGACATTTCACACAGCGCCATCTGTGTAACTAAGCAAAGCCTGTAGCCTATGGAAGATAGGTAACTGATAGAATACTTAAATACTTTTTTTTTGTAAATACATACAGAACACCCAGACACAGAACAAACATTTTATTTATACTACAAAATGTTTATCAATTGTTTACGGGCACAAAATATTTATAGGCTGTTAATTGTCTGCTGCATGTAGTAATAATTAAAAAAAAATCAAAAAAATAATAGTGGTATCCGAGCAAGCTAGTAAGTTCCTAGCATAAAAAAATAAGTTAAAATATTTTCCGGGACAGTGAAATTTTATTTTGTTCTTAGGTCATTTATCATGGTGTCATCTCAGTGTAAAACAAGAAAATTCTAAGAATGTGACAGAAAATGAGGACTCAAGTGACAGTTACGGTTACAACGTTGTTGTATTTGATTTATTGTCACAGATATTAAACACAGGAGAATCAATGTTGAGAAACCTAGACGATAAAATAAGAAAACAATTGCAAATAAGTACGAATACAACTATTTTACAAAGTAAATCTGAAGAATACTTCGATTTTATAGATGATTATGTTACTTTTGTGACCGAGCAAAAAGTAACTAGTGATCTTGACAGAGAATTTTACACCATATACTTAATAGAGGCTACAAACAAACTTCTAATAAAGCAAGCGAATGTGGTATTGAAAGAATCGATGTCTATTCGAGATAAAGATCATACAAATTTCAGTGTGGATAGTGTAGTCTTGTCAGATTATATACAAAAAGCTGCATTTGATGTAAAAAAGAATAATTTTGAATACATATGTAGTAGAGTTAGAATTTGCAAACGCATTCCCGCTTATTCTGATCATGTGGCTGATATATTGAATGAAATTATATTATTATCAGATGTAAAGTTCAAATATGTACTAGATTTTTTAAATAACACATTGATAATGAAGCCAAAGTTGTTTCATACAGTTATGGAAGACGATGCAAGAAGATCAATATGGTCACTATTCAGTTCCCAAGAGGAAGACTTATCTACGTATCGAAATAAAATTCTAATTTTGACGAAAATTCTCAAAAATAAGAATCTTATATTCAGAAGTAAAAATGGAGAAATTAAAATTAGAAAAAAAGCAATGAGAATTTTAATTGATATTTTTGATAAAACTTTCGAAAATCTTTCAGAAGATTTCATACGTACTGAAATTGATGAAGTCATAAGAAACATTAGAGCGTGGTCGAAAAATGACAACATTGACATTCAAAAAGTGTTAATGGATTACATCTTAAATATTGAAAATGTTCTAGCCTATGTTTTGCACGATACATATTTACTATCCGAAGTAAGAACTCTAATTGAAATTCTTGTTAAAGGTTCGTCAAAACATGAGTATGAATGTACCCTTTTCACAAAAGGCTCAGAGTTTGTGCAACGTGGAAGACCAAATATTAAAAATTGGATGATGATACGAAGATTTACAAATATTGATAGACTGGAAAATGAAATACGACATACATTATAACGGGTTGCATCACGCGTGTATTATGTACTAAACTAATTTTTTTACTGTAAATTTACTTCTATGATCATTTTACACCATAACATTGTAAATGTGGTAATACAATATGGTGTCATAATGAGCCTTATTGTTTGGTACATTATTCTAAAATTCTCTGCGACAGAAATGAGCTCCATTGTTACTTATTGTGTGTTGGCCTTGTGGTTCGAAAACACATGTCGCGTAGCTCGCTGGCGTAGGCTTATGTGCGTAACACTCTCGTAGACAAATTTAGCATAGGTCCTTCTTGTAATCACACGTCACGTACTTAGTTGTCGTAGACTCATGTCGTGTAGCTCGTTCTTGTAGACACATCACGCAGATCGCTGTCGTAGGCAAATGCCACGTAGCTTGTTATTGTAACACCGGCTACGACAACCAAGTAATACTGGTTGTCGTAGCTACACGTCGCGTCGTATGGCTCACTGTCGTAGATACATATCGCACAGATATGTATCTACAGTAGACATACGTATCTCTTATATCTCGTAGGCTTATGTCGCTGATATCTAGACATATGATATAATGCTGTCATAGACATATACAATATTATGCAATAATGTAGGCCACTATCGCAGACACATCACGTCGACTAACTCAATTTTATACATGTTGTCGTCATAGCCATAAGCCGCGTAGCGAATATTGCTTGTCAGTTTTACTTTTACAAAGAACACAACTATAGATAGACATTTTAATCGAATAAGTATTCGATTAAAATGTATATCTGTTATACCATTATGATTGTATTTGAATCCTATTGATAGTTGGGAATCAGCTTATAGAAAATAGATAAAGTAATTTTCTTGTAAATTTGTTATCCGTCTTCAACAATAGCTTGCTATTTGTGTCTTAGGTTATCTATTCTTTATTTTGAACTGATAAATTATAATTTAATATCTATATATACATAGATTATTCTTTTCTTCATGTTGCCTTTGCCCATATTTGTATGAGGGGTCGGAGAAATCACTGTAAGCGATAAAGTTAACGATATAGACAACGCTGTTATCAAACGGACACTATTTTGAGTTGAGTTTGTTGGTTGAGATACCACACCATTTTAATTTGATACCAGTAACTTTATTTATTTTGATACAACCCTAAAACAAGTCGCTTAGGTAACCCATTATTTTATTACGTACGTAGTATTTACAGTCGGATGCCCCCACTTATGACGTTATGTATGTGCACACACGGACTCGATGTAGACACATTATGTGTGTATTTATGTGTATATACACATAGACACAGTCGACAACTCATGTATTGCACCATTCACCGTGTTGGTATATGCTCACTGAGCTCACAATACGCTTCGTTTGTCAGTGAATTGAAGCATAAGCTGGCAAACGATGTTACTAACTCGCTTACCGCCATCAAAATTAGTCTGAATTGGTGGCATAATTTGAAGCTACAGGATAATGACATAAACAATGGAAATATTTTAAAAAAGCCGAACGCGTGCGTTTTCAAGTTTACACGAAACCGAACACGGTTCCGTGAAAACTTGTTAATAGTTCGCCCATCACGGGAACTATGAATGTACCAAGCATTGCTAAACTGATTTCAAGAACAAACTCAACTTTGCCGTTGGAAAACTGTTGTCCCTATACATCGACATAGGTCACGGTCAGTTTACCATCTGAAATAATGTTTATAATAGCAATGTTTCTTGTTTTATTTTTTGTAATGTAACTACAAATTTACATTAGGATGTTTCACTTTACTTGTGCTATAAGATATAGCTTTTAGCCAAATTTAATGATTCTAGGCCAACGTAAAGTAAAGTATAAGGGGTTGATTCCCTTGAAAGTGTCAAAATATGCTGCATTAAAGACCGTCCAAAATTACTTAGCAGTTTCATAGGTAAATGTAATTAATTGTTCTCACTAAAATTAACACCTTTTTTAGATTATAATCATTATGCCTAATACTACCGTTAACCGTTCATATATCTTTACAGCTCTGTAATCCCTTATTTGATTGGCTTGAAGTCTATTTTATGGTTCTTTTATTCCATAAAAAACAAAATATATGCGTATCTCTACATTGTGACCGGCTGGTTTTCCTGTACAAACTACGAAGTCTGCGAAACAAACTAATGGGATGGTCATTTGGAAATTATCTGGCTGACTGCGATAGACGTTTCAACGTCGGCGTCCGTCCTTTCATTTATATTTCCAAATAGGACAAGTTTCAATTCTAAAGGCCAAACAATACCAAACTTTATACCTTTGTCACCTCATGTTATGAATGACATCAATGTCATTACTAAACTAGGTGAGCCTCAAGGTTTCCGATGAATTTTCTAGAATAAAAACAAGAATGTAGTTGTCTTGTGTCAGGCATCAAAAGCTCGGCCTGTGAATTAAATTTGTGAAAACATGTAGATTCAGACAATTTTTGTAAAAGAATATGCTAAAAATCTTTGTAATTTTTTTTGTCAACTCCGAAAAAAAACAAGTTTAATTTTTGCGCTTGAAAGCTTTATATAGTTTTTCAGCGGTATCTGATCGCGCACAAAATACAATTAAATTCATTGTGTTTATTTACAAAAAAAATCACCATGTCTATTCGAGTAAAATTAGTCAAGTCTGCGTTCATTTAATTCTTGCACTTGTAGCGTTTTCCATATAAGTAATATATATATAACGAAAATAACAGCTAGCGAAATTACTGGGTTGTTGAGACTAACTCTATCAAAAGTCTCAAAGTAATGAGCGCCAAAGCAGTGATGCCCTGGACTTTGTTTTGTTACTTAAAGTTCTGTGTATCGCTGCGATGGTCATGGACAGGCGTTATCTCTTACCATCAGAAGAGCGTCTCGTACGTCTCATTACTTCTGACATAAAAAATATTGTGAAAAATGTTGGTAATTGCAATGAACAAACATGCAATAATTGAAATTCTGGTACGATTTTAGGTCCCTGTTTATAACTCGAAATTAAAATTGCGCACAAAATCCCTATTTCTCCTCTTGTGCAGTAATGAGGCCTGACAGGGCATGACCGTTCCGTGTTACCATTTAATAAATACAAAGTAATTGTCACACCCGCCTGTTACCACTGTCAACGCAACTTGTGAGAAGGGTCGCCCGATTTTATAAATTAATTCTGACTAGCTGCACTTTACTTGCCCAATATATTATGTAAAGACGTGAAACATTTTTAATGAGTATGTATATTTCTGACCTATTTTCATTGCTACAGCTCAACATATTTTAGCAAAAATCAGTACAAAGTTAGCTTAAATATACGGTTACGATAAAATAAAGATATTAACGAGGATAGGTATAGTTTGTGCGGAATAAAAAAAAAATTTTTCAAATACTATTATGACAACATCGACAAAATAATTAAACCTGTAAATTATTTATTTATCTCGTGATAATTTAGCGACCCATGGGAGGTAGGTACATAATTATGTTAAATCGCTTATTAAAACGACGCGACGTCGGTTCAATCGGCTGACAGTCGAATTCAACGTATAAAAATTTTGAAAAAATGATAACTACACAATTTGTTAATAAATGTAGACAAAATCTAATGTTACTTTTTTAATGGAAAGCGGGAAGTTTGATTACAACTCACCTGATGTTAAACGACGGTGGACATTTAGCCTGAAATAGAACTGGCTCACTGCCGGACACTCCGTTAAGTGCTTGACAACAGATTCACTTGAGTATGGTTTCCAGGCAGAAGAGTACTAAAAAGTGTGCCACTATCATGCTATGGTTTCCTCACGAGGATTTCCTTCATCGGCAGCTCAATCTCATTATTTCCTGAAAAGTCAAAAAAAATAAAAAAATTGTACTGTCATTAACTATGTGTATACATAACATGAAGTATACATTTATAGGGAAGAAAACAAATGACAAATTGGGTGTAATGTTGTGAGACGATTCATAGAAAAACAAACCTTTTCCCTCCACACAAACATTTCCCGAAAGACATAATCAACCGAAGCGCACTCAATCTGCACGGAAACCATAAATACTGGTAAGAATCTTCTAACGAATACCTCAGAGAGCCTTAGGTAAATTCCAAGAATACCGGCGTAATTGGCTCGCTCGTTTTCAAGAAAATCATGTGAGGGATGCTTATTTTCACCTACTGAAAACAGAGGAGAAAACGTTCAACTTTAGTACATTTATCATCTCTGGTTTTTTTTTTTAATTTCGATATACAAATAATCATTACTACCAATAAATACTGGATTAATATTTATTAGATACATTGGTCAAGAATAATACATTTAGTACATAAAATATTAAAAAAAAACTATTTATAGAATCACGGTAGTAAATTGGAGTTGGACAGGTCACGTCGCTAGGGATGTCAGATGGAGTAAGGTAATAGAGTGGTGGCCTAGGCAAGGTAAGAACGGGACGTTGGTCGTCCATCCGCAAGATGAGTTGACGAAATCGTCACCGTCGCGAGTCGAACCTGGACCAGATTAGCACGGAAATAAGTTGTCAGATTTTGGTTTTCTACTTTGTTTTACCATAAACCTGTATAAAGATCTGGCCGAATCCTGTACATTTTACTAAACAAATACAATGCGGCTGACACCGCGGGCAAGTCTTAGTATCTTTGTAATATTGGCCGTGAGGTCGTAACTCATTGGGACAGAGAATTGTAGACATTTTTATGGCGATACCTAACCATTATTGGTATTTGTAGCTAACAGGTGTAATTTAGATCTTTTTTATGCATTTACTCGGGATAACAAAATCTATTTGTACTTACACTAATATGATGTGTTTAGTTTAAAATATCAGTATCTTACAGTTGTATTGATTCGATCGCCACTTTTCTGTAACCGTGAAGGCAAACAAAGAGCGAATTAAGGTATCTTTAGATTTGTCTCAATAATCCAAGTGTAGACACTTTGAAAGCCCTGTTGGCTCATTTGGTAGCATGTCTGCTTCAAGAGCTGTGGGGCGTGGGTTCGATTCCCACCCAGGACAAGCATTTTGTGATACAAAAACAAATGTTTGTTCTGTGTCTGGGTGTACTGTATGTATTATAAGTATGTATTTACAAAAAAAAAAAAAGTATTCTATCAGTTATCTGACTCCCATAGTACAAGCTTTGCTTAGTTTGGGGTCAGATGGCGCTGTGTGTAATGTCCTGCGATATTTATTTATTTATTTATTTAATACTTAAATAGGTGGTTGAAAAAAATTTATGGGGATTTGGAAATAGGAATACCTACGTTAAACAAAACTATACCTATAAAGTAAGATATCTAAATAAACAAAATGAAAAGGAAATTAAAATAACAAAAAATGCTGACGTTATATGTTTAAACTAGCTGCGCTCCGCGGTGCTACCCGCTACATGTTGTCGGAATAAAAAGTAGCTTATGTGTTAATCCAGGAATTCAGCTACCAAATTTCACCGAAATTCGTTCAGTAGTTTTTGTGAAAGAGTCACACATCCATACATTCTTACAAATTTTCGCGTTTATAAGTTATGTGAAGTCGTTTTGTCGTACTGCAGCCCAAACAAACTACGTTAATTTTAACTAAACCAGTAAAGACCTTTTTTAAAACATTTTTAGTCAATTTATGACTGTGAGCAAAATTTGAAATTTGAAATGATTTACCTAGAACCACTATGACCTTGCACCCTTACATCCCGTACCTGATCGACATTGACCTTAGGGACACCTTTTAAAAGTGGATTAACTTTAAAGAATTCATGACCAGGTTGAGAGATGGCGTGATTTGTTTTAGTGTTTGGTGATGGGCTAACTAACTAACGTTTGATTTTTTGCTGTCTCTTATAAGGATATCGTTCCTTGTTAGAAGAACCCAATAAATATGGACATCCTAAAGAACTGAACGGAGTTTCCTGATATATCAGAACGTGATTTCAAGTGCACTGACGCGAGCTTATGTCATTGTGTGAATACAAAGCGAAAATTGAACGCAGTGCTTTCACATTCGTTAATTGCATATCCTACTAGCTCGTCCGAATCGTTGGAGAAACTCAACATGAGGGTCTCTATGCGTAATTGTTTCCTGATAGATATAATCTAGATCTTTTAAAGGTCAGAGTGAATAGGTATCTTCTAGGTCTACGTGCGTGCTTCTATCAAAAATATCGTCGCTGAAACGTGCAACTGCTAACTGCTATATACCTCTTAGAATTACATTAGATTCATAATAGGTGGGCAGTGGGAGAAATGAGTGCTAAAAAGAAGTCCCGGTAGATCCCGCGTTAAATGTCCCGGACACGATCAATACACCTCCCTGAGAGCTATTCAGACAAACTAAAATTAAATTTTTACGGTCATTTTAGTCCCGCTTTCGAATTGAAACGCGACTTTGTAAGTTTATAGGTGAGGTAATGGGACAGAAAGTGGTGAGTTGACGGTAATGGTTACTTCAGGTAGCTAGAATTTAAATATTTTCAATTAGATTATCAATAATGAAATACGTAGTAATAGTCATAGCCAAAGTCTTAAAAAGTAAGTCTGAGTCAGGTTTCGCAAAGTAGTCACACACTTTACTAGTTCACTATTAGTTTTTGTAACAACACGAAATGTAACGTTAAACCATTATATAATATCATTTCCTACTAAAAACTAAGATTTAGTTTTTGCGCGAGTTAACATTTTAAAATCAGCCATAATCTACAAGATTATTCTAATTGGCCACCGTTCGTAACTAATTTTAGTTCCAGAACTTTTCATAATTAGATATTAATTTTTCATCCTCATCAAAACCAAACTAGTTAAATTTGTGTCTGGCTATAAAGTAAACCTTATTAAAAGAAACGCGGTCGTCTGAAGAATGCTTAGAAAACCGGTTTTATGTCTACAAAATATATTTCTTTTTTATGGAATGAATTCATTATCGTAAGTAAAAAATTGCAATGTCAAGAAGCTGCCTGCGAGCGATGGTCGGTTTATTAAGAATGATTAGATATCATCGCAATCTAACTTTTTCACGAGTTCAAAGTCGTAACAACAATAATAAAGACATTACAATATTATATAACACTACAATCAAATGCAGTTTAAATGTAAAACATATATTTATCACAGACTTTTATCACTTAATAAATCACCATCAAAATCAGCTAATGTACATCATGTTTTTCTGGTATCTATATTTAATATCATAGTATTGTCTTGTCATTTTAAAACAAAAGTAAAAAGTAAAAAAAATATTTATTTCATATTTATTCAAAAAAAAAAAAAATCAATTAGCTGTATAGATCAGAGAGTCATATGGACCGTGGCTACCATACAAGAGGGAACAAGCAATTGGTCCCAATCAACAAATACAATCTCAAGTGACAATACTATTTTCAGAGCAAAGAAAACACAACAGACATATATCCTCAGCACCAACTAATAAGTGTGCTATTCATTACATATTTTGGATGACCAATACAAAAAACGTATCAGCTTACTCGTATTATTAAAATTGATATATATATATATATATAAATACGTATTAAAATTGACAAACAATGCGTAAAGCACAGAATAATCAATAGCTGTGTAGAACGGAAATCTAAGCTGAGAGACGCAAAGCCCTTCAAAAATACGCAATGATTTTTAGGTGACCTTTTACCAATGATAAAAGAGATGGAGAGTTTTTACACAAAATCAGGGCCGCTGTCACCGTGATTAAATTTTTACACATCAATCATGTCCTGTCGCGATTCAACCGACGGTTTTAGTCCTAACTCTCGCAGTGGAACTTTCTGTCCAGTTTTTTTGTGAGCATTGTTTTACACTTTAGTGGTACGACGCTATATTCTGGGAATAATTCTAATAATAATAATATTTAGTGTAGATTTCTTAATATAGGTTAGAATAAATTTATCACCATCAAAATCGGCTAGTGTATTATTAGTGTAGATTTCTATCGCTTATCATGATTATATCCCAGAATATAGCATTGTATACACTATTAGAACGCGGAAAGATTTGATTGTGTGTTTGTATTGAACAGGCTCCGAAACTACCGGATCGATTCCAAAAATTCTTTCACCATTGGGAAGCTACACTATCCCCGGGTGACATAAGTTACTTTTTATCCCTGTATTTTTAAAAGAACGAGAAATACGCGGGGAAAACCGCGAGGCATCCGCTAGTAATATAACCAGACAATTAACTCGAAATAAATACAATTAACAATAACAATTGTTTATTAATATGACCGCTAATTAACCAAATAATTTATTGATAATATTTGGTTCATTAGTAGTTTTCCTGGTATTAGGCTGTGAGTTTTCCTACAAACCCTCTGAACAAATTAGTGTTACTCGATTACGCAAATACGGCAGATCGGATTTGGACGATATTTTATTACCTAGATTAACATATAGGATAGTTTTCATACCGGAAGAGGTTAGGTTACCTAACAACTATTAACCCCTTCACCGGAAAATAAAAAATAATGGACACCGGGTGGTGTCCATTATTTATAAAAATAAAACAACAGTTCAGTCCTCGTGTCCATTTCTATGGGCACAAGATTATCTAAAAATATATTTATTAATCGAAATATTTTATTTTTACCGAAAATACTTTAATTAGGCCACAAATATACAGTTAATTGACAGTTTTCATTTTTTAAACACAATCTTTTAATTCAGGTCTGAAGGGGTTAACGTACTACTTGGCGAGGAATACAGATTCAATTATTTTTTTCTGCGAACTGAACAGAAATGATTTATTTATATGATTTTGTTAAACTCCAAGCGAACGAAGTTGCGAGTAAAACAGCTAGTGTAAATAGTTTTTAAAAGAAGGGCGTTTTCAATGTGACACGTTTTGGCGCTCGGACGTCGGAATGCTTGAGTTAAACCCCAACAATGAGTTTGAGGTGTGTTTGTCATCTTCAACAAAGCCTGTCAAAGAAATGCTGCCTGCCAATCAAAGACCTAGCCTGTCAACCATAAAAATGTATAGATTGTTGTCTTTGATGATTAGAAATGTTTGATGACATCTTCCTCTTCGTCGGCCGGTACTAACAATATACTACTATTTAACTCGTACGCACCCTCATATCAATATTATTTGCCTAAATATGTACATCAGAAGCAATATCTCGAACATGGTTGATTGGATGGATATGCTGTGCCATATTGGTTATTTAGGTTCTCGCCGTAGTAATTTGCTTTGTATGTTGAAATTTAGTATTCAGAGTAAAATACAAATAGAGTAATTATTAATACTCTGGTTGCAGCAGTGCCCGCTTTGAGCACCTAACGAGTTGGTATAGCATATAACTGTATCGGAAAATATACAGTAGATACGTAAACAGTACAAAAATGTGACCACTGGGGGCTACTGTATTGTGCAAATAATTTTTTCTGTCATTTACATACTACGTAATTTTTGGATTGCTTTTGTGCTATGGGTACACCAATTCGAGGAATGTTGTTTCGATTATTTTATTACAAACAAAAAGTTATATGCGTCTTTGAACGAAAAGTTACACGTAAAACAAAAAGGACTAAGAAATTAGACTTTGAAAACAAAAACGAAAAGTATTATACTTATTTTTCTTGCTAGGAATATAACTAAAGGTGCCTGTGAATGGTTGTAAGGATATTTGTATAATTTTATATAAAGAAAATAAATAAATATTGGATTTACACAGCATCTAGCTTTACTCTAAACAAAGCTTTTACTATCGGAATGAGATAATGACATTATTTTTATACTTAAAATGTGACACAACTATTAGTGTGTCTTGGCAGTAAAACCGACTTATATGCCGTGACGGAAAAAGGTATGACGCTCTCTTATTCTGTCATGGCTTCTCTAAGCCACTTTTTCCGATTTCTTTGCATAAATACTTTGTTGCTTCTCTGTGTGACTGTGTAAATGTTTCGAATCTGTCGGGTGTCCTGTAACTGCCAACTTTTTTTTTGTTAATGATACGTACAAAACAGCCAGACAAAGAAGAGACTTTAGTTAGTTAGTTGATATTAGTCACATAAATGTTTGTCCTGGGCGAGAATTTAACTCATGGTCATCACCACGCCAAAGCTAACAAGAAGTCCAAAAAAGCTATGTAAATGTAAACCGTTACTTTTGAAAACGTCGTGTGACTTTATTTTTACTGCAGGGTCCCTTATTACTAATACAAGAAGTAACGCCGTTGATTCTCAAGTGCGACGTGAAATTGAATTTTTATAGAAAAAGGCCGCGATTGAGAGATAAAAGATTTTTCTGTTTTGCTCTCGTCTCGTGATTGAAATAAATTTTAGAAATAACAAACTCTGCAATTGCTTTTTACTTACATGTAGGAAATATTTACATTCATATTGTTCCTGGTAACATCATCATCATCAGCCTTTTGTAGTCCACTGCTGGACATAGGCCTCTTCCAAGACACGCCACTCAGCCCGATCCTCGGCTTTTCGCTTCCATCCACCGCCAGCTATCCTACGTATATCGTCACTCCATCGAGACTCACGGCGTCCTCCGCTACGTTTGCCAACTCACGATCTCCACTATAATAATATCACCTGATAACATATTCACGTAGTCATATTTGGGTTTGATACTAACTAGGAGGTTAAATCACCGTTCTGATAGTAATTAGGTAGATTAACCAAGGTCACTGTCCCGATAATCACTGTTGAGGACTGCTTTAGAGGTTTTGAGAAGAGACTGTATCAAGAGTCAGATCTAAAAGGCAGTGATGAAACGGCAATCAATATCGCTCACTTTGCTATCCTAATTCTTGCTTAAAAATTTCCGATGGCATCCGTTTTTTTACTTTATTATATTTACAAGCAACATCGTTTTAACAAATATCAACCGATTAAACAAAATCAAAGTATGTTTGCGTTTGAATACACCTTGTCTGAAATTCAGCATTAAAATCAGGATGTTTAACATCAGGCAGGGTACTAACTGACACATAATCTTGTCATAATTTCAATTGATTTGTTTGTCAGTTATGTTTTGATAGACAAATCTCATAGAAAGCACGTTAGGTTTTCTCCGTATTTTCTTTTACTTCAATTTTCTGCTACCTTACTATATTTAAAAAAAAAGCAAAATAATCTAGGCATTTTCAAATGATGTCATAACAATAAAAACAGGATTACTATTTATCTAAAGAAGTATAGTTAAAATCGTAGTACTCGGAAACAAATTACGAATCGTTGTGTCGTAAATATTAAAAAAATAAGACTTAATTAAAATTCTTATCAAAAGCATGGATTCAGTATACTTTTTCTTGCACAGCTATTTAAATTGCTTATTTGATTCTTCCGCTTTAATCAAGTTTCCGGAGAACAATAATTCAATTGATCTTATCGAGCCTCAAAAACATTTTAATTTTGCAATTTTTTAGAATAATTCTTAGAAATAATATATTCTAAAGCTTCTTTTCAGTAGATGCGTTTAAAAAGGGAAAATGTGTTTTTTTAATGTAAAATGTAATGTGACGATCGAGACGCTCTCTGATGGTAAAAAATAACGCCTGGAACATTGCAGGGATACACAGAATTTTGCGTAGCAACGCAAAGTCCGAGGCACCGCTGTTTTGTACAAACATTATGTCTGAAGGATACTGAAATGGCAGGACTATTAAGACCAACAGTCGATGTAATTAGCACCAAACCAGTTGCCTTTTACTATGTTTTGTTACTCAAAAGGACTGGGTACCGCTACAATGGTCATGGTCATGGACTGTTACCATGAAAATAATTTTGTGCATTCACGCTAGTACAATACTATTTTTGATACTAGTAAGCGAAGTTATTTTTTTTACAAGAGTATTTAGGTCGTCTCAATGCTTTTACATAAAATAAAAATTATATTCTTATTCCTATTATTTGGTTATGTTTTGCTTAATAACAACCTTGGCTTTGAACCCGACTAGTCTACTCTCTCATAAGTCAATTCAACACAAAATCCGGTTCAAGGGATTCAATTTCGTCGTTTAACAACATAGAGACCTCAATTTCATCACTTCTCGATATAAATTGAAATTTCAGAATACCTCAATCCAAGCGACAAATTATTATTATCACGTATTAAACGCTCATTATTTACAAATTTAATTAATTACAAAATTGTGGGCAGGCTTCCTGATAAGATCATTTGTAATCAGTGTTGTGAAAAAGATGTGCTCGTGGCGGAAATTAATTGGAAATTTCTAAAGTTTTAGGGGGGTGACCACGAGTGGCAATTACCTTTTCTGATTTATTTTCTACAATAAAAAATTTGAAAACAATATTAGGGTTCTGTACCTGAAAAGGAAAAAAGGAATCCTTGTAGTTCGTTGTTCATCTGTCTGTTCGTCAAGATTTATTTTCTCAGTATGTCAAAAAAATTCAATAATACGGCTGTTCATGTCGCATGTTTTTACGCTCACAAGGCAATCAAAACCTACAGTAAAACAGTTTTTTTAATGTTGACCACAGCTTACTTGTCGTTAAGTGACGGTGTAGTTGACGATATTAAACACACCTGGAATGAACTTCCCGTTGACCTAAAATCATGAAATTTAGTCTCAATTCAGTTTATCTTATCGTTAGAGCAATGATCCGTCCTTTCATGTGTAAGTTTGGATGGACAAACTATTTACATAACTACAAGTTTGTACGGAACAGTCGGGGCGCGAGTCCGACACGTATTTATCCGGTTTTTTCTACGGGATTGCCAAATTCGACCATAGTAGTTTCAAGACCGCAAAGGCTATTTCTATGTTTTAAGCACACTTGTTACTGCAATTGACTATCAGTCTAATACTGTGCAAAAAGAGTCGCATTTAACTGAGCAAAAATATGGTAGTTACGGTACTTCATGCTGGTCTAACTTCATCGTATGTTTGACATAACGTAAAAAGTAAAAATAATTATCATTCGCATATTTTTACAACGAAATCTCATAGCTGGCTCTGAAAACTACATTTTTAGTGCCATCCTTGATTTAAATTTATATCAAGTCAGTCTAAATTTTTCATGAAACGTATTTCCGTTAGCTTTGTATTTTATATTTTTGGAAAAGGAACGATACTCCTATCTAACCTGACTCCATAAAAAACAATGTATTATCCACTGGCTTTAATTTGTCGCTGAAATTTATATTCTGTGTCGAAATGTAACTCCTCATTTGATTTTATGATATGAAGTGTGGCGGTGAATTTTCAAGGGATGAGCCGTTAATAGACGGGTTATCCAATTAGTGCGATTTCCCGTACATACTGATTAAAACCCAGTACAAATTAACAGATAATGAGTGGATCAAGTCTAAATCAAAGTAATTTATTTATAAATATAAATATATAACTCATGTCCAAATATAAAATAACGTAAATCATGACCTTATTCATTCCTGCCCATTTTACTATCGGACAGTCAGGAGCTGTAAAAATCGACACCGTTTCATGGTTGATATTCCAAAAACTCGAGCTAAACGGTTAGATTCTACCTTCATTGTACGAACCGCACTTCAACATTCAACTTCCTTAGTTTGTATTACATTGAACTAAGTTATGGATCCAAGTTATTTCAGACCAAGTCCTGCTAACGCTAGATGTGTTTAAGTACTTACATTGTTAGCTTTGAACTGGTGTTAAGTTGAGCTCTATACTACAAGTAGGTATGACGTGGGTTTAACAAGGTCGATATAAGAACAAGTTATATAGATTCCGTTCTTGTGTTTCCTTTTTTTTTTAAGTAACAAGTAGAAGGTAGAGGATTCTGGAGGTAGTAGAACATAAACATGATTTATTAACTTATTGCATCGTAAAATATATGTTATTTTTGTATTCTTAATTCGTCCACAGGTAAAAAGTACAAAGAAGTATGTGTAGTATTTTGACGGGAATGCGAAAAGTAGTGTCGGCTCATTATACTATTTTCCAAAACCTGTGCTTTTACTCACTTAAATAAAAAAATGTATAAATAGCACAACGCTGTATTACAAATTTTTTGAGTGTTTTGTAGTAGGTATGTTACAAATATATTACAAAGTGTTTTAAGTATATTACAAAGCATCTACATAATTATGTATATTTCGTATCTAACGTTTAAGTTATGGTAAGTAATAAGACCTGGACCAGCGTGACCATTGCAGCGGTACTTAGAAGATATATTGACGTCCACACGCTTACATCGTATAAGAAATATCACCACGTGCCCTTTTAAAACTTATAAACGATAGAAAATGTGGGTATTCCCATGAGCCGTGTTATACTAAAATAAAAAGTTATACCAATAACGTTTGCTAGATAAATAAATTATCACTTCGGTGAAATTATTTCTATCAGACCATCGTCCGATTTGCTAATTGGCAGACACCGCAAAAAATGTTTTCAAAAACAATTGAATTGTTCAAAACTACTGGAAACTTCTCAAAACGCTAGAAGGATTATATGCTTCCAAGCGATTTAGCGCATTGACTTGAAACTAATTCAATTATCTGTCTCTCATTGAAGTATAGTCAAACAGGCGACTTGAGCAGGGTGGCCACGAATGAAAGACCAGGAAATTAGGGAACAAATCGGGGATGTGGAAAAATTGAACGTCAAGATGGTAGTGACGTAAAGGTTAAGATAAGCAGATCTTCACGAAATGGGTGTACGATCGTATTTTTAGAGTTTTGTAGGTAGCTGGAAGATTTAAAGGGATTATATTACTGCTGATTTATATTTTGATATTTTTTTTAGCTGCAGTGGACATGGGTAGGTATATGCATTTTACAAAAAAAAAAAACGTAAAATATTACATAAAGTGACATCTGTGTTTAAAAACTTCCATTGTTAGCTTTGAACTCGTGTTAAGTTGAATTTTATACTACAAGTATGTTGGTTAATAAGGTTGATATAAGAACATAGAGCTGTACAGATTCTGTGCTTGCCTTTTAAAAAAAAAATTATGGTTACAAGTAGATAGAGAATTCCGGAGGTAGTGGAACTATATTCCTTAAAAATAAAATATCGTAAGACAGTACATATAGCGCTATCTGACCCCAAACTAAACAAAGCTTGTACGATGGAAGTCAGGTAACTAAAAGAATACTTTAATAATTTTATTTTGTTCATAGATACTTATCATACATACAGAACACCCAGACACAGAACAAACAATGCCTGAACAAAGCGTAACATACGAGTAAATAGGTGTAGTAAAAGTCTTTATAATGAATATCTTACCAAATAAGAAAACATAATAAAAACGAAAGGTTTAGATCATTATTCTTTTTGTTTTTGTTTTGTAACGAAAACGGTAAAATACAAACATAATACAAACTTAGTGCGAGTTAATGCTATTTCTAAACAACAAATGAAACTCAGCCAGACGGGACTCGGGCTCATGCAAAAAGGAATTGAAAAATAATTAAGAAAGGACCATACTATACCTACTACTGAAAAAAATAGTTTTAAACAGATGTACGGTTGTACGATTCTATTACATGTAAGTCGACGCGGTTCTTAATTATTTATTAAATACTAGCTGCACCTCGCGGTTTTACCCGCGTGTTGATGAACGATGATTGTGAAAAGTATCCTAAGTTGAAAGTAAGTTGAATAGTTTTTTATTGATGTTAAACCAATAGGTTAACATCAATAAAATTTAAAAGAGTGAATAAGGGCAGTTATTTTAAAGTAAAAATGCTTGTGCGCCTAACTTGATACTTGACAAACTGCTGGAGCGAGGGGAGTGGACATATTTAATTAAACCTGATCTAAAGCCACTTAAAGTCTTGCCGTTCTAAATATAGAATACCTGACATAGTCATTTGAATTCTAAATGCTGGGCCATATCTTAGACTGCGATTTATTACCCTTTCTTAGAATCGCCCCAAGTAGATTTCGTATCATCTTAAATGTCTTATCTTTATTTTGTTAAGAAGACTGGAATATTTAAATTATTTTAGTTTTACGAATCGAAATAAAATATTTTAAATTAATACTATTTATAAATTGATATCAATAACTTAATCTTGTTTTACTGCCAACGAGACATTAATATTCTAAGATTTTACTTTTACGTGAGGGAAAAACAATTTGTTACAAGTGCATGCTAAGCTTAATATTACGAATTTTTCGTGTTTGCTCAGTCAGCTAAAAGCTTCGGACATTGCCTGTATGTACGTGACCTCTCGGCCAAAATAAACTAAATAAACGTTTTGACAAAAAATTATATACAAATTTACAATTTAAAAAAACCGACTCCATGAAAATGAAAGTACGAGGTTTCGGAGTAAACGAAAATATCATCAATGTATACATTTCGATCTTTGTTGATTTTTAAAAAACGCGCGATCGATTTTTTTAAAATTTCAATGGGCCTACCTTTGAAGTATGATCTCTTTATGAACAAATATCGCAATACCTATCACTTCAGATACTGGTAGCGTGAAATGAGTGTCACTCTAAGAATATATATGCGATACTCGATGGCAATTAATGAAGATGGAGATTTGCCGCCTTTGAGTATTGCGGTCGTAACGTTAGAAGGCCTTTATAGTGCTTCGTAGATAGTTGATCGATATTGTGCTACTGAATGCAGCTGTGCTCAGGTGGCGGACAGGCAGTTAATTTGTAATGTACATAGAAAATCAATTATTATCGACCATTATAATAACCTACGGTGAATAGAACGGGAATAGGCTGATGTTTTATTTGAAGAAATTTACACATAATTATTTAATAACTAGCGGTCTGAAAAACCAAACTCGATTAACAATATAAATATAGCCTATGTCACTCAGTGATAATGTAGCATTCTAATGATGAAAGAAATATTTAGATCGGTCCAGTACTTTTGGAGACTATTCAATACAAACAAACAAACAAAAAAATCAAATCTTTCCGCTTTATAATTAGAATAACCAAATATAATATAGGTAAAAAACTTTTTTAATTTAATGGTTTAAGAGTTTTAAGTTCTTGATAAGAATTAAGAGGGAATGCATCTTCTCTTTTTAGAAGAAGAAGAAGAGTATGAAATGAATATTCCGCAAGTAGAACTAGTGACTTGTCTCTTTAGGATAAAACGTAAATGCTCAAATAACCAACGATTTTTAACCGGATATAGTTTCATTTTGGTTCTACCACTTCACTTATTTTAATTTTAAACCTAATAATATTATTCTCCTTCATAATTAAATAGCATCCCAGAATAGAAGACTTTATCAGGTATTAATTTTAATCGACCGGTAGGTACTTGTTTGTGTTTCACATATACTTTAGTATTCTGTAGTAATTTTGTAACATTACATGCATACCTTACCAAACAAAATTCACCTTTATGGAGCTAAAAGGACCTCCTTTGATGGTGCTTAACGACTTTTTTACCTTTGTGCCGAAGAACATTGTAATTAAAACCCTTTGAACTCGAAAAATATACGCCAAATCTCAGCGATTTAATACTTGACAAAACAGTACATAAACTTAAAAAAATTACACTGGAAACAAAAACCTTAAAATCTTGGGCCTCTTTTCTATAAACAACTTCCGTAATAACAAACATAAATTTAAAAATACTGTGTTGTTAGAGAAGATCATTCCTATTAATTTTTTTTATGTAAAAAGCAATAATATATAAATAAATATCGCAGGACATTACACACAGCGCCATCTGAATCCAAACTAAGCAAAGCTTGTACTATAGTATGGAAGTCAGATAACTGATAGAATACTATATATATATATATAAGTCGTAAGACCGCTCAGATTGGAAGAGAAACGAAAACAGATCGATTTTGAAAAAAATAATCGAATAATTTGTCGTGATTTAATATCGTGATAAAATAATCAAAATTTAATAACAAAAAATAGTAACGATAACGCTCGCTCGGCTTTATTCCTTTTTGAAATCGGTTAAAAGAAAACTGTTTTACAGTTTATTGTCGTACGCTGCCTTTAATTTTGCAGTATTGAGCCGAACGCTTTACTAAGCTTATGGGTTACGCTTTTGGCCTGGCTCCAAACTGTTATTTGCTAAGGCGGGTCCAGACATAGACCGTCAACTTTGTTTGCGGGTATACCTACCTTACGATTTTAGGGTGATTGGGAAATGGGAAAACTGAATGTACAATCGGAAGTGTGTATACGAAAATTTACATTACATTGGTATAGGCCACCGCCGCTACGTTGACTTTCCGTATGATTCACGAAAGAAAGAAAAGTAGGTTGCTAATATTTTTATCATTCATAGCATAATCAAGCAGCTGCACGAATTTACTATGGAAACTGACGTGGTTTTGACACGTTTTTGTTTTATTTATGCGGGGTTACTCTTTAATTAAAAATAAATATAGTAGGACATTACACACAACGATATCGGACCTTAAACTAAGCAAAGCTTGTACTATGGAAGTCAGATAACTGATAGAATATTTAAATACTCCCTTTTTTGTAAATACATACTTGTAATACATACAGTACACCCGACACAGAACAAACATTTTTATACCACAAAATGTTTATCCTGGGTGGGAATCGAACCCACGCCCTTCAGCTCTTGGAGCAGACATACTACCAATGAACCAATAGGACTGTGAAATGAATTATATGGAATATTCCGACTATAGTGACCAAACGCGGTGTTCACGTTCGAGGCGCGCAGCACAGCCCGTAGTGCGAAACAAGATGAGGCTGCGCGCGCGTTGTACTCATCTTTGTCTTCAAATTGAAGGAGGCCACCAGATGTGCTTGAAACGATAGTCATAGTATCCGAAATAATTAATCGTAGTACCCAGCAAAAGAAAAATAAAAATGTATCAATTCTAACAGATGGCATATTAAAATAGTATGTTATCAATGGTTATTCTCTTTAATGCAATCATTTTGTTATGTAACATTTTTTTATTTTATTTTTCAAAAATCAAAATCAAAATGCATTTATTTACTAAGTAAAGGTGTCAAAATGTTGGTACATAAATAAAACGTAGCTAAAACCATACTTAACCCAGTATTGGGTGTGCATAAATTAGATAAAATTGTTACTATTAGAATGTCAAATGGGATAAAATAATAATATCAAGTTTATATAATTGAATATGTCATGAGGTCTAAAACAAAATGTCAATCAGTGCAATTTATTTTAATGTTAATACTGGCTATATATTTTTTGCCTTGTCATCAATAAATTATTTTCTTCAACAAATTTTTGTAGTCTGTACTGTCTGAAAGCTGCATCTTATTTAATGCTTTAGCGTTATGTAAACATCTTTAATGTTGCAATTTTTTAAAATAATAGTCACCCTAACATCTTAAGATATTTTACGTAATAGTTTAGTAAACCAAACTGTATAAAAATGTAATTCTAAATATCAGAACTGTCAATCAAACGCGTCACAGAAGTCCTGTCCTGCATTTTTTATTAAATACCTTTTTGTACTGTGTACGGGTTCCATGGAAAGGTAGTAGTAAAAATATAGTAGCTCAGTGGTTAGCGCGGTTGGTTCGCACATCGAAAGGGGTGGGTTCAAACTCCAACGAAGAGCGTAAGGATACCATAGCATAGCGGTAGTACTTTTTAGTACTCAGCTGGCTATCTATCACCTTCAAGTTGTAAATCTGCCGCCAAGCAACTAATGTCAGTAACTATTAGTTCCAACTCACGAATGTAGTCATATCATTCTCTAAGGCGAGACAGAATAGTTATGAAAAAAAAATACCTATTCTGTCCATCTCCGTGAACTTTGCCAAGTCATAGACCAAAGTATCAGGAGTCTCACAAATTATATATAGAAACGTAATAGTTAATTCAAGACAAGATACACCAACTTCTTTTTTAAAAACCAATTTGATTTGTCGCAATTTATACGACATACCTTTTTTACTCGATTCAAGAGCTGAGTCGACCGTTTTATAAGAATAGATGTCTAATGTACTTACAATTGCTATTCAATTCAACAAGTGGGTATAAAAAGGCAAAAAACCTCTTTTTTCTCTAAAAGGTTGGTTCACAATCTGTATGATGTCCTTGCACATTAAGGCTAATTTTTTAACCTGGCTATCCCAACTTTATTTTGGAATCTTTATACATACCACGATGTTATTTATTTCTCTACTTATTTTTACGGGGCTGCCGAGACTAATCATCGAAAGTTTCAAAGTAATAAGCGCCAAAACAGCAATGCCATGGTCTTTTTTTTCTTATTGGAAGTTCTATGTGTCACTGGTATGTTCATATATATATTGTGTAATATCTTACCAGAAGGAGACCGTCTCATTGGTTTCATTAGTTTTACATTAAACAAATACTAAGCAAAAATAATAACATGAACGAAACGCTCTCCTGGTGGTAAAATGTATCGTCTGTTCACGACTATTACATTAGTATTCAGAACATTGAATAACAAAAGCATCGCTGCTTTGTCGCTTATTACTTTGAGATATTCAATTATATTTTTAGAGCCAAAAAGCCTTGTAATTTTATTAACTGCTATTGTACCCTTTAAATCTAAATACAATAAAGTTTACACATTACTACTTGGCGACCGAATCTGCTACTACGGCGATACCTACCTAAACGATCTTCTGGAGGAGATACAATCAAGTCAACAAAACAATATCTGTTCATATGACATCGTACCCCTCAAAAGGTTCCTTCACAAGATTTGAATGCAACCTCCACGAAATCAAACGAACTAATTTCTGGAAATTTAATTTGATGTCTTGTATCACAATTGTTACAAGTACATGACAGCTCTCTTCTTTTGTTTAGTAGGGTTGTATACAAATTAGCCGCTCTACATATTGAGTACAAACATTGATCTTTTTTTAATGTTCTGTATCGATAGCTCAGTGGTTAGCGCGGTCTGTTCACATGCCAAAGGGCTTCAAACACCAACTAAGAGCTTGAGCTTCCGGTGAAGAACATCGTGAAAAAATCATAACATGGTGGTAAGGTATTTTCTAGTATATACTCGGCTGGCTAGCTACCGCCCGTAAGTTGAAAATCTACCGCCAAGCGTCTAACGGCGTGTAGTTCCGGCAGTTTTACTTAAGAGCCAGTTTCTTCCAAGCTAGCTACCATCACTTCTACACACCGTCACTTAAGATCAGGTGAGCTGTGATCGAACAACTAGCTACCCAATAAATTAAAAAAAATAGACGAACGAAATGCTCTTCTGCCGGTAAAATATAAGCCCTATTCATGACCACCAATTTTGAATTTTGAATGACAAAGTAAAAAAGTAAAAAGTGGATTCTTGCGTGCTAATGACTTTGAGACTTTCAATGTTTAGCAACATAGCCTTGTAGTTTTGCAAGCTGCAGTACCTTTTAAACCGGAATACAGTAATATTTACACACTACTGCTTGGCGGCATAATATCTTGTACTGACTTTATTATTTCCAAGATGACCTCTTCCTAAGGGGATCAACCACCAAATAAAATCAATCGCATAGAAACATCACCTAACTAATGTACTACAGATGTACCTTTGCATTCACGCTATCACAAGAAGTACCTACCTGTTACCTGAAGGCACTCAACAAATAGACACCTATTGTGACCGAAAAGGACCATTCTACGAATTCGCGCGATAAATCCGCTCCCTCCCCTCCCATCGCCCTCACACGTCAAGACGCAAGATTTACGCGAAAGCGGGTGCCAGCTGGTTTTAACGGAATGACTTAACCCCATAGACACGTATCTTGCATAGGAAGATCGTTTTTCAGTGAAGCGCTCATAAACCAATGCACTCAGAAGTTACAGTTATAAACTCAAGCTATCACTTAGAAGTTACAGTTATCAACTCAAGCTATATCGATCATGCTTAATGTTTAAAAGCAAAACGAAAAATATTGAAAAAAACAACTCACTACGGTTAAAAAGTAATTGTCATCTATCTAAGGTAATGCACCAATCAAACCCGAATCCTTAACTGAAACTTGCATCAAAATCGGACTAGAAGTTTTGGAGAAAAATGGCAACATGGATTTGTACAAACAAACATCCTCTCACCCCAAACGCATATACCGTCTTCGTTCCGTCGTGGATAAAAAAAACAATATAAACGCTAAAAACTTCCCTGACTAGTACCGCATATTTGCAGACTTTTAATAATATCTTCTATATAATATGTAGGTTTATATAAATTACGTGTCACGGTGTTTGTGGTCGCAGTCCTCCGAAACGGCTCGACCGATTCTTATGACTTTTTTTATGTACATTTGGTAGGTATGAGAATAGATCGTAAAGTTTCATGCCGCTAAGTGATTAGGGACAATTCAGACAAAGTCGCGGACGTAAGCTACTTTATTTATAAAATATGATTTTTTAGTTTTTCTTTTCTAAAAAATCAATTTTTATTACAATTTCTAATTTTGGACTCGCCAATAACCGATCTGCTTTTCGACATCCAATCTACGCTAAGTTGTTACCATGGGAAAGTTATTTTTCAGGGGCTTCCAATTGTTTAGTAATCTCTCCGAACTTCTCCCCCTCGATTTCGACTGAGTCTTAGTGATGGTTCAACAGTGAACAGTCTTTTAATTAATTACTAATAATAGATTGGTTTAAAAATCCGTGAAATTGATCCGCCTAACAATGACGCTGTCGTGGCCATAAGACAGGTAATTAACATTTTAAATTTATGCGCTATCACTTGGCTCAAAGCACCAGTTTTCCTGAATTCGAGTGTGTTGTCTACAGGGTCTACGAAGTCGTTGGTTGGAGCAGTTCGTTCCGGTGTTCAGCGGCTAAGATTACTAAAAAAACGTTTAGCTCGCATTTTTTGAAGCTTTATTCATTTAAGCCTTTTGTCGCGGGTTATTGTATACGAGAAAAATCACGCGGAAATTAAATTTGTTTTCATTATGCAACGGGTTTGAAGGGCTGGAAATTTAATCTCCAACAGAGTGCTCTTTTGTATATGGAGTGAAAGAGATTATTGGTCAGAACATATTTAAATATAAATTTTGACTCGGATACAATTTACCCGTAGGTAGCGTAGGTATCATGGAGTGGTTTAGTTTATTACTAATAAGTATTGTATAACTCTTATTGACATAACATTTTATTATAAAATATTGGAATGTTGTTTTATTGACATATCATTAGGTATATTGATGTTATGTTACTATTATTGCTGACATATTTAATTATTTTTTTTAATATATAACTAAATTGGTATGTGACTTGTAACTTTGGGAGTTTTTTTTTTTATGTAAAAAGTAATGAGACGAACGAGACGCTCTCCTGATGGTAAGAGATAACGCCTGTCCATGACCATCGCAGCGATACACAGAACTTTAAGTAACAAAACAAAGTCCAGGGCATCACTGCTTTGGCGCTCATTACTTTGAGACTTTTGATAGAGTTAATCTCAATAGCCCAGTAATTTCGCTAGCTGCAGTACCCTTCAAACCGGAACACAGTAATGCTTACACACTACTGCTTAGCGGCAGAATAACTGGTACTGCGGTGGTACCTACCTAGACGACCTCCTGCTAAGGAGATCTACCACCAAGTAGTTATCAATAAAATACTAATTGGGATTTTATTTTTAACTACAATATAATGAGAGCTGTCAATCATTTAAATAATACTTGCAAAATATAATTCACTGAAAGTATTGTTTATTCAGACTTATTTTTGTACAATAATTTACTGATACATATTTTTTTAATTACTATTGTTATTTTATTGCAGTCATCGTTTACTAGATTATTTAACTTATATTATAGATAATAATATTCTATATGTATTGATTAGTTGTTAATATTGCGTTATTACTATTTTATAAATGAATGAATAATAATGAATGCACTTTTTATTTTCTGCGATACTTTCTTCTCGTGTCATTTTTTTTAATGTAAGAGTAATGAGACTGACGATGCGCTCTCCTGATCGTAAGAGATAACGCGTGCCCATGACCGTTGCATCAATACACAGAACTTTGAGTTGCAAAACAAAGTCCGCAACATCGCAGCTTTTACGCTCATTACTTTGACTTTCGATGGTTAGTCTCAACAGACCAGTAATTTCGCTAGCCCTATCTGCAAACTTTTCATACAATTTTAATTTAAATGTATTATCTTGTGTACATACATGTACACTATAGTAAATAAAGATTGTTATTATTTTGTTATATTTATGAAAAGCTATCTCTTCTGTACGAGACAAATCTTTCGCTTGATGAGTTTCAGAGATGAGCTCACTTGTGCGATGTAAACTGTATGTTAGTTTAGGATATGTTCTCCGACATGTTGCAATTTTAGTTAAAGTTTTAATGTACAAAAATTAAATTAATTGAAAAAGAATATTTTCGTTCAACATCATTACATTTTCAAGGTCTTAAACAATATTTTAAACAAACCTGATACCCATTTAATATGTATTTTTCGAGACAAGAGATTTAAATATAAAAAAAAACGTGCGAGTCGGATACGCGCACCAAGAGTTTCATACAAACTTGCAGGATAATAATAGTTCGTTCATCACGGGAACTATAAAAGCACCTAACGTTGCTAACGAAGATAAACTAGATTGAGGGACAAACTTCTCTTTGCCGTTGGTAAACTGTCGTCCGCATACCGATGTATAGATTGCAGTCAGTTTACCAAATGCAAATAAGTTTATGATCGCAATTTTTTTTATGAAGTTATTACATATTAACGGGTTGATTTTACCCTTAACTTGTGGTATAAGACATTTTTTCTTGCCAAATTTCAGGATTCTAGGTCAATAGGAAGTACCCGATAGTCTTTGTATCCCTTGCGAGTGTCAAAATATACGACACAAAAGGCTTTTATTATTGATTGTGTTGACTTGGTCACAGCTCCAAAGAATTGCGAATTTGAGTATTTTTTATTATTTAACTTCAATTTAATGTCCCAACTCAATCCTGAGAAAAAGAGGGTTTTTCCTTTGAGGCGCGGATGCTATTAATTACGTAGGGACCAAATTTGTGTCTATATTTAAAAAAAAATTGTGTTATGTTAGAAATCCCTCAAAAATCGAAGTTTGACACAAACGAACTTGTGCAACTGGCATAATTTTGCTCCGCTGAATGAGACCATATCAGAAACAGTATTATATTCAGAATCGATTGCAAACATGCTCAAAACATCGGAATACCGGGCCTTAACTCTATCAAGATGGATATTCCAGCTGAATTTTAAATCTAAAGTTGTTTATTATGCTCTACAGAAGTTGTCAGCTAGCAACCCTGTATTTAATTGCATTTTACTTAACTCTATCAAGATAAAGATTACAGCTGAATTTTAAACTAACAGTTGTTTATTTATTATGCTCCACAGAAGTTGTTAGCTAGCAATCCCGTATTTAATTGTATATTAAATTAACACGTACTTTTTAATAAATCATATACGGGTTATGTACCTACTTAACGAAACCCCTAGACCTGATATTGGCTTATTTTGATACGCACGCAAGCCACGTAGAGTTTTTACGGTTATATTCAAGAAGTTATGTAAGGATCATTACTGCGGCTGGTTATGATGTTAATAATGGTCTTTGAACGTAGTGACGTAGACTCGTGCTTTTATGAGAATTCTCACGGGTATTTCTTATCTCACTCACTCGTCTGCTATTTTCAAACATAAAATGAACTCGTTTGAGTTACATTTTCAGTAAAGTGCTAATTTATATTTGTAGCGCTAGCGATGTAGCTTGACTATGTTATCTCAAATGATCATTGATGTTAAGCAATGAACGATCCGGTCAGTATACGGATGGGTGACCGTCAATGGGATTTCGTTTCTTAACGCTACCGTTAGTCACATACCTTATATTTTCAATTGTGAGGTCCGGTTGTTAGTTCTATATTTCTATCACAATCTGAATCAACTCTTTTTTTATAAACTGTACCACTGCTGGGCGTGGAATTCCACACCTCGCGAGCCAAGTGCGGGTTGGCTGACTTCACACGTCGTTGAACTTTTTTTGTAGGCACTCCCACTAATATTATAAATGTGAAAATTTGAATGGATGTTTGTTACTCTTTCACGCAAAAACTACTGACTACGGATTTGAATGAAATTTGGTATGGAGGTAGCTGAGACCCTGGATTGAAACATAGGCTACTTTTTATTCCGAAAACATAAATAAATAAATAACTAAATATCGTAGGACGTTACACACAGCGCCATCTGACCCCAAACTAAGCAAAGCTTGTACTATGGGAGTCAGATAACTGATAAAATACTTAAATACTTTTTTTTTTTTGTAAATACATACTTATAATACATACAGTACACCCAGACACAGAACAAACATTTGTTTTATATCACAAAATGCTTGTCCTGGGTGGGAATCGAACCCACGCCCCACAGCTCTTGAAGCAGACATGCTACCAATGAGCCAACAGTGCTGTCACACATGTAGCGGATAACACCGCGGGGCGCAGCTAGTAATTTAAAAAAGACAGGCGCATCCGTGGAATTCGAAACCAGGACCTCCACATTGAAAACGAAGGGGTCTCCCAACAAGACCGTTTATTCATCTTCATTATTTCTATACCCAACTACAGCTATCAGTCATGTCGGTGTCATTCAGGCGGCATAATTAATTAACTCTGACACTAGAGCTGGTCAATCAACCTTTACGAACTATTACCGATTGAAGTCACAAAAAAACCGCCCGAAGTCAGCATTGCTCTGTTACAAATGCTACTCGCGGTCACGAGTAAAAATTAATAGGGTCGTCTGTTGCTAATCGTTCAGTGATTTCAAAAATACAGTACATACAGTAAGTAAATACAAGTTATATTAATCTCTTTCATTGCTGTTACCTTTTCAGACCATTTGCTAAATACTTGTATAATAAATGGCAAACGAAATAAAACATATCGACAGTCGGAAATTAAGCTTAATATACAATGAATTAGAGTTCAAAACAGCATTAAAAGTGGACGGTCAGTATCCATTTCAAATAGAAATCGATTAAATGCTACGCCTGGTTTGTCTAATGACGTAACTTAATTGTATACAGGCTGTGACAAAAGCCCTGCCTAATCCAAAAAGTAATTAATAGGGATCGATGATTGGGATGATCTGTTATTTCAAACATATAAGCTATCACTTGGTAGATATTGTTGATGCTAAACTACTGCGATAAAAAAGAAGAAAGTTGTAGTTTATCGTGAAGAAGCAATCCGAAGTACGTACGTACTGGTCTGCTTAAGGTTGTAGCGATGATAGCTCAGTGGTTAGCGCGGTAGGTTCGCATGCCGAAGGGCGTGGGTTCAAACCCCAACAATGAGCTTGAGCTGCCGCTGAAGGAAAACATCGTGAGGAAACCATAGCATGGTGGTAGAGTACTTTCTAGTACTCGGCTGGCTAGCTACCACCCTCAAGTTGAAAATCTGCCGCCAAGCACCTAACGGTGTGTTCCGGCAGCCTCACTTGAGAGCCAGTTGCATTCCAGGCTAGGTGTGCTTTACCATCTTCGACCACACCTTCACTTAACATCAGGTGAGCCGTGGTCAAACACCAAGCCTGTCAACCATTAAAAAAAAAAAAAAAAGTTTGACAATGAAATTAATAAAATAAATATCGTAAGACATTTCACACAGCGCTATCTAAGCCCAAACTAAGCAAAGCTTGTACTATAAACCAGATACAATACAATAAAAGAGTTACGGGATATATATATGTACTTAGATATATATATATATACCCAGACACAGAACAAACATTTATCGTCACTTAAATATTTGTTCTAGTGGGAATTGAACCACCGCCAAAATGAGCTAAAACAGCAGAAAAAACTGATGGTTTAAAAATTGTAAAAAAAAATATTCAAAACAAACTGCTACAAAGTAAGGGTTGATTACTGAGAATTGTGTATGTGGGATGGGAAGCAATAATATGGAATACGGGTTTTCAGTATTTTGTTTAATTTATCTTATTTATGATTAAATTGGACTAGAGTTTTGTAACACCTTGTATATTCGTTGTTCAGCAAAGATTCCCCTGACGAATAAAACTGGTTTCTAATGAATTGTTCGAATGAAAATCGTGGGTTGTTTGCTTTATTTTTTACAGACGAGTTCAAAATGAGAAAGAGTAAAAGAGTGAATTACCTTTTGGTGTAAGCTACGTTAAACGGAATATATCTGCACATTTAACGAGTATATCTGAAACTGTGATAAAAAAGGGAAGATACTTAATTAATATAAATAATAATAATAAATATCGTAGGACATTACACACAGCACCATCTGACCCCAAACTAAGCAAATCTTGTACTATGGGAGTCTGATGACTGATAGATTACTTAAATCCTTTTTTTTTTGTGAATACATACTTATAACAAATACAGAACACCCAGACACAGAACAAATATTTTGTTTATACCACAAAATACCATAACCACATTTAACCAAGTTAAAAAATGTAACTAAACGACGAACTAAGCTACCCAGAATATTTTGGCAACTTTATTTGGATGTATTTTAATTATACTTAAATACCTTACGAAAACAAAAATCAAAATAAATATGATAACCGAAAAAAAATGATAATTGTATAGTGTTGAATAACCAAGCAGACGTGTAGAGAGACGCGGATAGCGACTTTATTTTATACTAGCGGACGCCTCGCGGTTTCCCACGCGCAGTTCCGTGGGAATACAGGGATAAAAAGTAGCCTATGTCACCCGGAGAGTGTAGCTTCCCAACGGTGAAAGAGTTTTTGTAATCTGTCCAGTACTTTCGGAGCTTATTCATTACAAACAATCAAATTTTTCCTCTTTATAATAGTATAGATTATTTGGAGTTAAGTGTGATCTTTGTAACTGAGTGCGCGCATCCAAAATACGCCTATTTAACTCTGAAGTTAAGTTCCTATAATCTTCCAAATTTCGATTCCAGTACTCAAAGTTGCGAATTGCCTTACGTATTACGCCTATTCTAAGGACGCCCTTCGCTATATTTGTGGATTCATGTTGTCCACTTTAGAATGCGGGTATCCTAGTCTATTAGTGATGAGATAGAAGAGCCGGCTTACTATTAAAGACTCACTATGCTAGGATGCGAAGAAGATTTAGTTTTGTCGTAAATTCATTAAGACACGGTTTCTAAAACACATTTATTACATGTTCAATGGTTGATCCCGGCTATTTGCTGTGTAACAAACCACGACAGAAGCTTTGCTCTATCTAGCCATTCAGCATATATTATATAAACTCTACAAATTACGCAATTTCGAATAAAGTTAAACATCAATTTGTCTCCATGAAGACGTATCAAGGTCAGAATAAAAATCTACTAAAAGCAAAAATGTAGATGTTATCGAGTGAAACCAGAGGCAAGAATCGGGTATGGAATAAAACACTCAGGATTTCCATACAGAGCGGTTCGAAGATTACACCTCGCTGTCAAGGGCTTAAACTCTGTGCTACACACAAAGTACAGCTACGAGTTTAAGTAGCTGGTTACAAACACATAGACCAGAAAAAATTAAGTCAGAATCAGGCACATAATATTGCACATTACCTTTTGGTTTTTCTTTCATTGTGTAAATCGCTAAATAGTTGAATACTCAGCGAGAGTTGATTGAATTTGGTTGTGTTCGTGAGGGAATTAGTTTCTTCTCGACACGTTGAGCTGCATCAAAGGTTGATTCTTTTCTTGATATCAAGTGAGTTGGAGGGCAAACGCAGTCTATTAATGATTAAATTTATTAGGCTTAGGCACTTAGCCTTTAATAATTCCAATATTTATTTAATAATAAATTTATTTGTTTTGACAAATATAATATAACATTTCAAACATCCAATTTATCTATTATACCTGGAGGATACTTATACATACATAATTTTGACAGCCCTGTTGGTTCTTGACAGCCCTGTTGGTTCTTGACAGCCCTGTTGGTTCATGACAGCCCTGTTGGTTCATTGGTAGCATATCTGCTTCAAGAGCTGTAGGGCGTGGGTTCGATTCCCACCCAGGACAAGCGTTTTGTGATATAAAACAAATGTTTGTTCTGTGTCTGGGTGTACTGTATGTATTATAAGTATGTATTTACAAAAAAAAAGTATTTAAGTATTTTATCAGTTATCTGATTCCCATAGTACAAGCTTTGCTTAGTTTGGGGTCAGATGGCGCTGTGTGTAATGTCCTACGATATTTAAAAAAAAAATTAAAAAAATATATATCTTGTAAATCTTATGAACATTGTATACAATAAACCATTAATATACAATCATTTAACTAATTTGTCGGTACTGCATATAATTTCTACTCCTATATTATAGTGATTCTATCTTTGAAAACAGATACGAAATAAATATCTTATATCTTAATATCTTCTTACATACTATGCTCTTTTGATGCCAACACAAATAACACCAAAATAGCCAATGAAAATCTGCCGACAAGCATCTCACAGTGTGTTCCGGCAGCCTCACTTGACAGCCAGTTCCATTTCAGGGTAGGTGTGTATTACATTTTCGACCGCAACGCCATTTAACAAGCTAAGTTGACAAGCTAGGTCAATAGCCTATGTATCAATACTAAATGAAAATTTTATAGAGCTGTGTGTTTTCACAGTAGATATTTAAATATTTTCTTTAAATAGAACGAATGCTTAATGAGCTCTATGCCTACATAATTATGTTACTACAGCAAAGTAAAAAGTAAGTTTAGATCCTAAACTTATCACGTTTACGTTTTTACATTACAATTAATAATGATTGTCACATATATTTACTTTAAATTTATTTTAAAATAAGTAACTAGAACTACTATTCAATTAAATTAATATGTATATTTTAGTTTTTGAACATATTAATAAAATATTTACGTAGGTATTATAATCTCAAAAACGTAGTAAAAATGTAACTTATATAATTTACAAAACTTAGAAAATAGAGTGCTCCCGGCAGCGCGGTAGGTATGTTTGGGAAATATCTGTTCTATGACAGCCAAAGAATAAGGATAGTATCCTTATTTTTAGCTGTCAACATTAAGTTTTGTATTCCTATTAATGTTCGCCCTGTACATCAACCTTTTTTAATAATTAATATTCGGACTTTTTTGATATCGTTATTACGCGAAACAAAATAAAAATGTTTAATGTTTGGCTTTTAGACCTACGGACTTACGGTTGAAAGGTGAATTGAACTCGTAACATATAAAATAATACTTAAACACATATACCGTTCGGAACATTAAACAGTATTACGAAATTTTGTCTAGATGTCGCCAGTATTTGAGCGTGTTTCAGATTGATTTGATTTTACGCTGAGCACTTCGTATTAGTGAAGAGTCAAAGCAATAGATGGCACTTTTTGTAATTTTCATGTCTTAAAGTAAGTCGTTTATTTCTCGTTTATTCATATCGGTTTTCTTGTAATCAATTTAGTTTATAATTAATGGATTATTTTATCTGAGTATTGGTGCCAGCAGGGTGTAAGAGGTCATGAGCGCTATTATATTAATTTTACGACTACTCTATGCTTTCTGGCAGATTACCAAAACTACGAAATACAGTTACTAACCTCGTACACGAAACGGTTATGGCTTGGTACAGATTCAAGCTTATCTTAAATATGGGAATCGTTATATATTTTTTTCCTTTTATTACCTTTCAGCATTCTGTAAAAAGTTCAACCGGCCACCTTTTACGATTCAGAAGACTTAAGGCAGACAGACTCACGAGGATAATATTAGTTTGTGTATATTGGGTACATATATCTAACCATTAACGATTTATTGTTTGCATCAAAATTTACACAGTCAACTAGTCTTATTACCAAAAACAATATTGTCCAGTGAACTTTAAGATAGAAGGGATTCAGAGAATAAATAAAGTACCTACTTACAGGGTGTGCAATACGTGTAAAATGTCTGATACATATTGATTTTGTAGATATTAATAACTTTATTGCTCTAAGTTAATATAAAATTTACTCTACTTGTAAAGATTACCGAATACACAGTGATTTCTTTACTGCTAGGATTTTCCCGAGGACAATGCATGCAATGTAAGCTTTACATAAGATAAATAAAATTTGAATATAAAATGACTTTCCTTGGAAAAACTACTTTTATTCGGTAGTAGATCTCCTCAGCAGGAGGTCGTCTAGGCAAGTACCACTGTAGTACCAGATTTTGACGCCAAGCAATAGTGTGTAAACATTACTGTGTTCCAGTTTGAAGGGTACTGCAGCTAGCGAAATTACAGGGTTTTTTGTTGAGACAAACCATTCAAAGTTATGGGCACAAAAGCAGCGATGACCTGGACATTGTTTTGTTACTCAAAGTTCTGTGTTTCACTGCAATGATCATGGATATGTGTTATATCTTACCATGAGGAGAGGGTCTAGATCATCTCGTTAATTTACACTAGAAAAAAAACCAACAGTAATAACAAAATTCCACACCAACAATTGTAATCGTTCGGATACAGAACACTAAAAACCAAATCTAAAATGTATAACAATCCTATGACTGTTCTTGTTTTAAGTTTTGTTAGATGAATATAATAGAATAGAATATTTTATTGGCTTATAACTACATATGTTACTAGGCACATCAAAATTACAATTTTTAGTAGTAAAATTATATAAAATGAAAGAATACAAATCAACAAATGTCACTGCCTAATATTAACAAAAATATACAGTGAACGATATAAAATGACAAATTAATATATAATGTGAGTTTTGGCGGGCACGCGGGAAGAGTCGTGTCGCTCCGTTGTATTTTTTTCCAAAACTTGTGTTTTGTCGAGTGTCTATGCATAAAAATGGTGGTGTTTTATTCATAAAGTGCCGAATTACAAGCGCGAGTGTGGGAAAATGATATAATGTGGTGAAACATGAGTTTTCGTGTTGCTTCCAAAACTTCATCGAAGCTTTGTAGTAAAGTTGCCACTACTTTACTAAAGCATGACTGGAATTAACTGACACGAATTGGACTTGACAAAGACGACTTTGACTAAAACTAGCTACGATGGCACTTATTTAACTTTTGAAACTTGAAAATATATAATTACTTGACACTGGCAAATGCTAAAACGCGACGCCAAAACCAAAGAAAAAATAAAAATATATATATATATAATGTCAAAATATTAAACAATGTCAAACGTATAATAAAAAATAAATAAATGTCAAATGAATCATTTTTAAAAAATACAATTAAATTTAGTATAAAAAATAATAGATATAATATGTACATAATTTTAAATGAAGCCAACAATTTATTGATGGTTAGTTTCATGCTGGTGATGATGTTTATAGCTTTAGCACAGCTTTAGTTACAACACAAGTCCACGGTATCCGTCCGTTCGGTCCTCAACCCAAATGTCAAGGCTCCTTCAGTGAGATCGATCGACACGACTCTACACTTTCCGCTAATGTGAAGCTTTCAGCTGTACCAGTTTCAAAAGTTTCAATAACTACTTAATAAGTCTTTTAATATACTAATTTTTTACGTCTATAATAGTAGCTTTGTTTTTACTGACATTGATTTTGTGGCGATGATAGCTCATTGGATAGCGCGGCCGGTTCGCATGCTGAAGGGCGTGGGCTAAAACCCCAACAATGAGCTTGAGCTGCCGGTAAAGGAAAACATCGTGAAGATAACATAGCATGCATGGTAGTAGGGTACATACTTTCTAGTTCTCGGTTGGCTAGCTACAGACTACCTTCAAGTTGAAAATCTGTCGTCAAGCACCTAACGCTATGTTCCGGTAGCCTCACTTGAGAGCCAATCCTATTCCAAGCTAGATGTGATTTACCATTTTCGACACCGTCACCACCGTCGTGGCTGTGTTGTGGTGTTGAGTAGTTGCGGTCGTATGAACACAGACCTAGCTTGACAACCATTAAAAAAAAATGGATAACATGATACCAAATTGCGTCTGAATCAGATAGAAAGAACTAATAAGAACTGATACTCTTCAAATAGCTGAACAGATTTTGAATCATAGCTAAGGTCACTCCGAATTAACTCACCTGTCAAACATAAACAATCAAATGTGGTTCGGCCGTTTGAGAGATATATTTGAGTCGAGGATTAAAAGCGGCGTAGCATTATCGGAAGATTATAACGAAATGCGAAAAAAAATTCGCTTAATTTTCGATACAATAATATGAAAGCAAATCAGGTAAGTGTTAATTTCCATTTACGCCCTAATCTATTTTTTTTCATTTTGATTGTATCATAATATGTCATGTCATAAGTAGAATAGTCATTACTATCGTGTATTCTGATTGTGACACTTGACGACATAATTATGTTGGTGGATACGTTTTTTTAATGATCCCACAGTAACCAAATTTTTTTTTGTATTAAAAGTATCCTATATTCATCCAGGTAATAAATTATATGTGTGCCAAATTTCATTCAAAACCGTCTATCCGATTTTGCGGGATCGAGTGTAACTTTAGTATTACCAATAAAATATTTGTATTTAAGTGACAAACATTTTAATATAGGTACATCCAAACGTTTATATCAGTAAATATCAGTAGAATTTATTAGGCTAGGTTATTGAAGTTATTATTAGGTTATCGAAGTTCCTAGTACTACGTGATCCATTATTAGACAAATAATAGGACGGCGATTGTTCGTTAACGTGCGAGTGTAGTGGGTGGTGAGATACGTTTGGAACGCTACGGGTGCAAGAGGGACAGAGCGTCAATAAGTTCAAGTCATAGAAGTGAGATGGCAAGTTTGAAAAACTGCCTTACATATTTTTTTTAATGTAAAAGTAATGAGACGAACGAGACTCTCTCCTGCTAGTAAGAGATAATCTACTGTTTTTTTCAATCAATTGTGATTTACCGCAAAATGAAGACCAAAATAAATGCCAGTAGCTGTGATTTCACTATAAAACTATACTCCATTTGTCCATAAATGGCACACAATTATTTGTATGGAAATCGAACCACCTTAAGTATCAACATCCCTATTATTTCGCTAGCTGCAGTAATCTTTAAACACTACTACTTCGTGGCAGAATGTCTGGTACTGTGGTGGTACCTACCTAAACGCCCTCCTGCTAAGGAAATCTACTACCAAGTAAAAAGTTCCCGTTAATGGAGCCATAGTGCAAAAGCCTAATTAATATTGAAAAGAGTAGTCGTAGAGACTAATTATAGTCACATGGCTGTAATCAAACTGGCTGTAATTTAAGTGCATTTCACTGGAGCCTCTAAACACAAGCTACGGGATTAATGATTTCCCTTTAATTAAGTCCAGTGTCTCTAACAGATACCCCAAAATGGAACGGGAAATACAGTTACGAAGATTCTGATTGCGAGCCTTGTTTGTAACTTTTGTTCGGCTTTTGCCAATTTGCTTTTCTCCTACAGAATTGGTAACGTTGAATAAATAAAACGATGCCGTCACCTGAGTTATATATATAGTACTAGTGGACGCCTCGCGGTTTCACCCGCGTAGTTCCTGTTCCCGTGGGAATACTGGGATAAAAAGTATGTCACCCGGGGATAGTGTAGCTTCCCATAAGTGAAATAATTTTTGAAATCGGTCTAGTAGTTTCGGAGCCTATTCAATACATACAAACACAAATCTTTCCTCTTTATAGTAGTACTAACGGACGCCTCGCAGTTTCACCCGCGTAAAACCGTGAGGAAATCATAGCATGGTGGTAGGGTACTTTCTAGTGCTCGGCTGGCTAGCTACCACCCTCAAGTTGAAAATCTGCCACCAAGCATCTAACGGTGTGTTCCGGCAGCCTCACTTGTGAGCCAGTTCCATTCCAGGCTTGGTGTGCTTTACCATCTTCTAGTACACCGTCACTTAACATCGGGTGAGCTGTGGTCAAACAACTAGCCTGTCAACCATAAAAAAAACATACATTCATACATACGTACATAAATGGAACTGAAAACATAACCCTCCTTTTTGAGTAGTCGTATAAAAAGACAGTTAAGGTAGAAGATAGAAAAAATATATTTATAAAGTAGCTTTTCTGTAGGCATTAAAAATGCCTTTGCGGCACGTTCCTCAGTCAATAATTCAATTTATTGAAAAATGTACGCTCTTACAGGCGCTCGAGACAAATTGTAACAAATGCGAACTCGAGACAATGGCAAACCCCGAGTTCCAATATATTCACAATCGAACATACATAGTTAGTAGCGATGATAGCTCAGTGGTTAGCGCGGTAGATTCGCATGCCAAAGGGCGTGGGTTCAGACCCCAACAATGACCTTGAGCTGCCGGTGAAGGAAAACATCGTGAGGAAACCATAGCATGGTGGTAGGGTACTTTCTAGTACTCGGCTGGCTAGCTACCACCCTCAAGTTGAAAATCTGCCGCCAAGCGTCTAACGGTGTGTTCCGGCAGCCTCACTTGAGAGCCAGTTCCATTCCAGGCTAGGTGTGCTTTACCATCTTCGACCACACCTTCACTTAACATCAGGTGAGCTGTGGTCAAACAACTAGCCTGTCAACCATAAAAAAAAAAACATATGTTACTGATTCAAGGAATACTGCCACGAGGAAAAAATAACAAATTGGCTCTACTCGTGCTGATGCCTTGTTACACTGAGATTTATTTACTGGGATAGCTGTAAAGACGTACTAGATTAAAAACTTCTTTTGACGTCGAATGAAATTCAAGACTTAACTAGGTACTTTATATTAAGGTGGTTCGGATTCCATACAAATATTTTTTTTTCCATTTATGGACAAATGGAGCATAATTTTATAGTGCAATCACAGCTACTGGCATTTATTTTGGTCTTTGTTAATCTAATGTTTCATTCAAGCAAGATTTACCGCAAATAAAGACCAAAGTAAATGCCAGTAGCTGTGATTTCACTGTAAAATTATGCTCCATTTGTCTATAAACGGGAAAAAATTGTTTGCATGGAAATTTGTGCATTTGAGAAAATGTATGGAGCTAATTTTTTTCGTAATTCCATATTACTGTCATAAGTAAAACTTAGCTTAGCTTAGAATATAGGGTGTACTTGCTTTTACCATGTCTTGCCAATATTCATTTTATATTTCACACGATTGCATTGCACTTTTCCAGAATGTTTACAATAGGCATAATTATTTATTTATAAACGCGCCTCCGCTAATCACAAAATAGACTCTATTATTAATGTTTATATAGTCTTTATTTCAAACACGATGAGCAGCAGTGGGTTTTATGTAAGCTGCAAATTTCTAATTGTCTGAAAAACGCAACTTAAATGCTTCGGTTTTGAATACGGAATAAAGAACCGTTATTAGATTTATAGATTTCATTTTTGTAAAATACAGAAGTTAAAATGATGAGTATTACTCTTAGTGCACAAACTAGATACCTATGAACGTGAACAATTGAACGATTGAAATAATTAATCTCTGTCAAAATTTTGTTGAAAGGTTTCAAAGCAAAAGTTTGAGACGTTTAGCTCTCCGTTATTTATGAACGGGGCGTCAAAAGTGCCAAGTCATTGGATTCCACTGATTAAAATGTTTTACAGTGTTGCTACAAACATAGTAAAAAGCGTCGATAAGTTTTTAAAACATGTTAAAACTAAAATTTAATATGAAACAAACTGGAGATCGTTTGAAGTAGGTGTATATAAATTCATAGGCAACAATCATGATTCAAAGTTGTAAAATGTCTAATTTATTGACGAATAGAAGGAAATTATGTATTAGAATCCATGGGAACAAAAGACAATTAATATTTTTTTAATAAATATATTGGTGTGTTTATTTATTTATTTAAACCACCAACACTATACGCGTCACGACATACATAAAACAACAAAAAAAAAAATAGATGCTATAGCAGTTACAGGCGACGACGACATGCTTAAAAATATAAAATCAACAATTATTATTAAACATTTGGAAATGTCAAAGTTACGTAATTAATAAATATGTCAAGTTTATTTTTAAGTCAAATTAAGTAATATAAGTCGAATGAGGAGATCCGTAGATGAACCAAAGTTACCGACATAGCCCAACGGATTAGCAAGTTGAAGTGGCAGTGGGTAGCGCACATAGCACGCAGAACTGATGGCCGATGGGGCTGCAAAGTTCTGGAGTGGAGACCACGGACCGGCAAGCGCAGCGTAGGACGTCCACCCACAAGGTGGACAGACGACCTAGTAAAGACCGCAGGAACGCGCTGGATGCGAGCCGCTTCCAACCGGTCTTTGTGGAAGTCAATGGGGGAGGCCTATGTCCAGCAGTGGACGTCCTACGGCTGAAATGATGATGATGATGATGAAGTAATATAAAATTAAAATCAGACAATATCCAGAATTTGAAAAAGAGCCAACGTAATTTTTGTACAGAACAGCTGATTGTTTCACGATTTTATGGTTGTCCCCTAACCTTTTGTAAGATTTGCCATTACACCGTTCGAGGGAACTAACTTATTAAATTTCACTTAGCCAAGTATAATATAACAGCTTCAAATTAATGTTGGTAATTACCCTAATTTTATCTCTGTAACAGGACCTCGTAAAAGAACATAACAATACAGAATTTTACTGTAACGTCACTAGTATCCATTATCGTAAAAAGTACAAAAGAGAGTTTTAGCATTTTGGCATTATCGGTTTAATGTCTTTCCTCACTTTTTATGTTTATAATTGTAAAAGTTCATGGGCCTAACCTCTGAACGGATACAAAGAGAAAATGGTACATTACGAGTAATTGCTTCAACGTCATCATCATAATATTATTCAGCCTTTTATCCCATAGGTATAGGCTTCATATTTGCTGAGCTGACTACGATCGTGACGACATCCTCGACCCATCCCGCAGCTGGATAACTAACACACTACTTGACTTGCTTGTGCTACGACCCTGCCATAATATGTCACTTGTCATCACTTCGCCTAGTAATGGATCCTGCCCAGCTCAACTTTCAATTCACAACTAGAGTATCGAAGTTTCAAACTTTGGTTCTTCGCTGGATTTACAAAAATCGGAGTTGAAAATCTGCCAAGTGTCTAACGGTGTATTCCGCTAGCCTCACTTGAAAGCCAGTTTCATTCCAGGCTAGGTGCCTTCGACTATATCAGAAGCATCAAAGTAACATTCGAATATATTCGAAAACGATAAGTCCAAAAATGTACGGGATTGACATAAGCTGCCCATGTGACATATGGACAGTTTATGTCACTACCGTACATTTTACACTTTTTATTAGCGTTATTGTTTCGGATGTTACTTTGTTTAGGCATTTAGCTGGGAATTGGTCAAGCCTAGCCTGCCATTTTTTTTATTTTTTTTTATTTTTATATTGTTGACAAGCTAGGTGTTTGACCACAACTCACCTGATGTTAAGTGACGGTGTGGTCGAAGATGGTAAATCACACCTAGCCTGGAATTGAACTGGCTCTCAAGTGAGGCTGCCGGAACACACCGTTAGGTGCTTGGCGGCAGATTTTCAACTTGAGGGTGGTAGCTAGCCAGCCGAGTACTAAAGTACCCTACCACCATGCAAAAAATTGTCATCAATAAATAAATAAATTTCGGAGTTATGAATTCGGTCTTTGAGTTTAACGCTGCGTAAGGATATCTCCAATTCTCCATAGCTCTCTGTTACCATAATTTTGTTCACATACTCATGTGTCAGCGCCCACGTCGTATCACAATAACTAATGGTGTACATAATATCACATTGATCGTAGTAGCGATACTGTGAACGTTTTTAGATACTGTGGAATATGGCGTGACTTGAGGATATTGTCTAACCCTTTGAAAGCCGCCCACCCGAGCCGTCTGCGAGTAATTTCGAGTTTCGACGAAATTGGTTCAACTATTAGTAAAAAGGTTACAACACAAAAATATAAAAAAAAAACTTTCCTTTTTACTAGAGTACGAGAATACTCCGATAAATCTTTAACCATTAACTCTCTTCGCAACTGTTTCCGAGTGCTCGACATCCTGAGATCGAGAAACGTGTGGGTTGAAACAAGACCGGGGTTTACTCGACTACACAAAAAAAGGAAGCTTACATTTCAGCAGTCAATAAAAATAAAAACAGCCTTTTTCTATTGCGAAATAATTATTGAGATTATATAACACTATCTGTGAACACAACATTTTCGTGATAGAAATGTGTTATGTGTTTGCCTATGTATTAATTCAGGGCTACCACCATACCACATTTGAACAAAATTGGTCTAGTCGTTTGAACGTGAGGAAGTAACACACATACAAACACACTCACAAACATTTGCCTTTATAATAATTATTATTCGTTATCTTAATTAAGCTTTTCATAAACTAGCACGCTCTATATCCTTGTCTCTATTTTTAAGTATGGCCTATATATTTATAGCACTGTCCTTTTCACAAAGTGGCCCTTTAATTAACTAAAATATCTTTCATTGTTACAGATCCGCCCAAGAGAAAACCACCCAATTTTTTTGCGAGAGGTGAGTTGAATTATTTCGTCATTTTATTTCTTTTTCTACCTGAAAGTTATAGACGTTGAGGGAAATAGGCGTTTGGGGACTTGATGTTTGGGGAATTGGACGTAACTAATCACAATTTTCTTTTGTTGTTTGCATATTGAATACTTGTGGATATCTACACAAAATTTAAGACCAATAATTTACTTTTTAACAAACTGTGACGAAGCCCAAAAAAGAGTGTTATGCAATTATGTATTTGACGTGTATGTCGCTGGCTGCTGCAGTAATATACTATTGCAATAGATAGCCAGTCAGTTCATATGATACATGTCAGTCAAAAGAGCCTTTTTTGTTTAATTGGTTTCAACTGTGTATTCTAACGGAACTCACTGATTGTTAAATGAAATCCAAACAACGTACCCGAATATACACTGAAATTGTGAACAGTCTCTTTGTTGATTTTTAAACTTTTCATGACTCTATGAATCTAATCTCATTTCACTAAATTTACGAAAGTTTGTGTGCGTGTATGTATTTTATCACTTCTCCAAACTGAAGGCTGAATGGATTTTGATACAATTTTGAAGGATAACTCACACCGCGCTAAATAACTAGTAATTAACTGGTTAAATTTTATCAGAGACTTCGACTGTAATTTCGGCCACAACCGGCCTTCATCATGGAGACAAAGCTGAGTACGACATACGCGCGGCCTCGTCTTATTTTGCACAACGCTAAGTAAAACAGAAATGTGTCAAAATCACGTCATTTTCCATCCAGCAGTTACAGCCAGAAGAACTAACAAACATATTCCCTTAAACTTTCGCGTCCAGTAAGAGGAAATAATTACAAACCTTGTTAATTTTGTAACGTGTAACGTGTACCTTAAGTACTACTTCCTAAGGGCAGGGTTATTCACATCTTTCTTTCTATTTTTTTTTTCAAATATAAATATACAGCATTTATTGAACAAAATAAAAAAAACTTAAATTAATACTATTTACAAAATTTATACAAAAACTTAATCTATAAGTCCGTCAGAGGAGGGATAAGTGGCCAGAATGCTGGCAGCATTGCCACGCCGGATGGCAATGCTAAGCTTTTGACCAAAGTAGATGCCAGCATTCTGGCCACCTGAAGCCTCCTCTAAACGTTTGGCCAGGTTCCTATTTCTATCCATTTATCAATTCCGGTGTAAAAACAGCTGCGTAATGAAGGACTTGAAAACTGTTATCTTTATACCTTGGGTAGGTACGGAACCCTAAAAATGAGATAAATTAGGAAAGTATTGGATGGTACTTTGCTCAGCGCCATCTAGTCGCAAACAAAGCAAAACTTGTGATATGATAACGGATTCATTACTTTTATACGAGTAGCCAGAAGCTCAAAAAAGCGACATCGTTTCATGGTCGACGTTCTCGAACGAAACGATTTCAATCTTCGTTCATTGTGCGGACTGCTAGACAGTGGAATGCGCTACCTTAGTGGGTGTTCCCCGATGGATATAATCTGGGTGTCTTCAAGTCGAGAGTGAATCGGTATCTTCCGGGCAAGTGTGCTCTATCTTAGACCGCATCATTACTTAAAATCAAGTGAGATGGCGGTCAAACGTAAGGCTAATTGAGATAAAAAAAAATACAAGTTGTTTATTTTTTGCGAGAAAAACTTACATTTTGAAAAAAATTGTCCCCCATTTTTATAAAGAACAGACATCCGTCCGTACTCATTCTGGGGCAATCGTCAGGCATTACACGAGTGAGCTGGTGGAAACAATACACGAACATTCACTTTGGTTGGTATTAATTCTACCAGCGGAACATTTCCAATTTACGGTTGTTGCTTTGAAAAACTTTTTAGCAACGATTCTTTAAATCGCCTTCCTAAGATTTTTATAATCGTTGCTGTCTACAGTTTTTTCATTGCACAGTATTTTTCAAATTTATAATTTACTAGCGGATGCCTCGCGGTTTCACCCACGTAGTTCCCGTTTCCGTGGAAATACAGGAATAAAGAGTAGCTTATGTCACCCTGGGATAGTGTAGCTTCCCAACGGTAAAAGAATTTCTCAAATCGCTCCAGTGGTTTCGGAGCCTACTCAATACAAACAAACAAACAATCAAATCTTTCCTCGTTATAATAGTATAGATAGATTAACCTTCTTCTTTATAGATAGATAGAACTCTTAGAACTAATTATTGAATATAATTCTTTATTGGTCACACCGTAAACAGAAAAAAGTACAGAGAACAAAAGAACCGCGATACGCATACGCGATTATTGGGATAAAAAGGCTGAAAAAAGAATTTAAAAAAAAATGTAATTTTTTTTTAAATTCATTTCGTCCTTAGTCTTTAAGTACTAGGGTTGCTTAGGGTGTATTGACACATCATTGTACTTATCACTATAAGCAAATTCTACTATGAACACAACTCTGAAATTGTGGAATAACAACTATCATAAAAACACAATTAGTTCAATGGGATCTTTTAATTAACTTTTTATAAAAAGTATAAACACATAGCTCTCGCCGCTAAAATAAAACATGTCATATGATATGACAAGCCTAAATATATGAATGTGTATTTTGACTGATTTCGTTTTGGAAACAGTTAAGTTATACCTACCCTACGTTAACACATTTTTTTTAACCTAGAAATCGTAGGTATAACTAGCTACGTACAAGTTGTATTAAAATTAGTCAATATTCTAAATCGACAAAGCTATCACGCACTCTCGGATAAGTGGATCGCCTTACGGGTATACATACCCTTGAAGGTATTAAAGGGTCATTTGTATATACAAAACTTCGTTGATACGGCTCCCGGCGCAAGGATGATTTAAATACATTAATTTACGCAAAGCTTTTGTTTCCTCTATGTAAATGCCTAAGGGGACAGGAAGGGTATAAAAAGGGCCAGCTCTTCAGGTTTTCTTTCAAACTAAAGGATGTTTGGAATTCATCAGTGGTGGGCATTTAGAAAGAAGCAATGAAACTGTTTTACTTTCATTATGATTTTTTTCTACAGTCTTGCTGGGTACATACCTGAAGGTCCTGTGTACGACTTCCAACCTGAAGGTCCTGTGTAAAATTTTAAATTCTTTTTTTTATGACATGTTACCTGAATAAATCAATTATTAATTATGCGCGTAGGTACGCGCCAATGACACCTTAGCCGCCCGTAGCGCTTCTCTCGCCACCGGGTGAGTCACTACGCAACAAACCGTCACCCCGGACAATCTGCCATCCAAACATCAGATGCCTAATGAACAAAACGAAACAGTTAAAAGTGTTGCTCACAAAGGAATTGACCAAACGCACTTATTATTACTGAAAATTGGCTTAGAATTCATCAATTAATTTCAGTAACTTTGTGTAATTATGATTTGTTACGAGTATCATATATCTGTAGAGAAGGTAGTTATAGCGCAGCTGTAGGATGCAATACACGTAAACGTCAACCTTATTGGAATACAAATAAGGTTGACGTTTACAATTGACCTTATACAAATGAATAGACACGTATTTTTGATTAGAATAGACACGTATTATCCGCATTAGTACAAAATATCGAAAAAACTTGACAATATATCCACTACACACGCAAAAATCAGTCACAATGCGAGTATCACAGACCCGTGCCTACTATTTAGTATTCTGTGCCTACTTATTTACTACGTAAGTAAAATGGCAATATTTACCTAAATTCTGTGGTCAATATGCAAAAAAACATGTATTTTTTATTAGTGAAATAGGTATGTTTTATTAGCGATTCTTATTGCGTGATATACTGGAAAAAAATTCAACCCGTATATACAGACATAACAATATTACGTACCTATAGTCCTATATACTACTTTAAATTAATTATTACCTAATCTAAAAAGCCGCAATCAATAGGAATAGTTCCTAAAACCTATTGCAGCGCTGTATGGTTATACTTCATTTTAGTGCGCCTGGTTCTCGGGACATCCCAAAAAGACTCAAATATGTGCGCAGAGAACATAATTATAAAATTGTGCTTTTTGATGTCACCTGCTAATTCAGCGGCCGACTGCGTTACAGGAAAATGTCTTGACGCGAAAAACTCAACATGTATTTAACTTCGAATTTTCTTTTTAAAATAAATTGGATAACGCTGTGAAACAAGATGGGCTGATTATTAACAGTAGCAGAATACCAAGTTTTATCATGTTAATGACTCAAAATAACATAAGTCCTATTTCGCATGTGTCCTGTTAGCTTGCCTTTTTGAAATCATTTTGAATTCAAAACTGATTTTGATACGTTTTGCGTATAATTTTGAATTTATTTTACTAAGACGTTTATACGTCTGAACCCAACGTAGTTTTTAACGAAAAGATTAAGTTTTATCATGGTGGTACATATATGTCTAGTTCTTTTGATACAAGTCACAATGGATGGATACCACCGCACTGTTATATATTTTACCTCCAATAATTGTAGCGTGTAAATATTACTGTGCTACGGTTTAATGAGCAACAAACTAAATATCGATAGATATTTCACAGAGCGCCAGCTAGCTTCAAGTTGAGTAAAGCTTGTTAACTAAGTTCTATGTAAACCAGATTATTGATACAATAAATAAATAAATAATAAATAAATAAATATCGTAGGACATTACACACAGCGCCATCTGACCCCAAACTAAGCAAAGCTTGTACTATGGGAATCAGATAACTGATAAAATACTTAAATACTTTTTTTTTTTGTAAATACATACTTATAATACATACAGTACACCCAGACACAGAACAAACATTTGTTTTATATCACAAAATGCTTGTCCTGGGTGGGAATCAATACTATAGGTACTTCATTTTATTGGGCACACAAATGTTTGCCGTGGGTGGGAATTGAACTCACTCCCTACAGCTTATGAAGCAGAGCTACTAAATGATCTAACAGGGAAATATAATGTAACTTATAAATATAAATACTTACTATTAAGCGCCAATGCAGCAATGTCCTTTTTTCGTAACTTGAATATCGGGAAATCATTGCAAATAGTATAAAATAAAGTTTGTATGTATGTTTACTTCTAAACCACATTTTTAAATACGGCTTAAGGTCATTTTAATTTTGTTTCAAAGAAAATATGTAGTAAAAAAATGTTCTGTTATGTAATCGAGTCATAAAGTTGGCAAAAAAATTGCACATGTCGAGGCGGGCTGCTTAGTTATAAACACATCGTTCAAGCTTGTCGTATTTTCAAAGATTCTTATTATTAAGTAAATAATGGCCACGAAAATTTTGTTTTTGTAAAATGATTTTCAACTCTATGTCAGTGACGCGAAAGATTTTATTTATTTGGCAACATTGCCGTCAAATGGCTTATAACGTACTCGCATTACTTGTACTAAACAGAGTAGGTATATGTACGAATACGTCACATACCTTTTGAGTTAGCTTTGAGGAACGGAAGAGAAAATTGAAACATTAAAGCATATTTCAAACTGAAAGGCCCGAATCCCACCTACGTAATGTGATGAGCCATTTAACAAAATGTATATGTATAGATATATGTATAATATGCGCCCATGTCAACGGGTCTTAAAAACTTGTCTAATCATGTATGACATGTCACATACCTAGATGGATTTAGGCTAAAAAAGGACAAAAGAGCACAACATCAAACATTCTTTTAAATTTACAAAAAAAGAATGGAGTTTTGGCAGGAAAGACGTGTCGTATTATATTAATATCCAAAACTCATATTTTTTTTAAATGTTTATGTCTGAAAATAGTGGGAAATAAAAGGTTTTTATGCATAAAGTGCCGAGTTATAGGCGAGAGTGTGGGATAGTGATATAATGTGGTGAAACATGAACTTTTATTGTTGTCACTAATTTACTAAGACATGACCATGACCAGACTTAACCTTGATTTAATTTATGTGACTGTGACTTACCCTTAATTTATTTCATTTATCATAAAATACTTGAAAATATAGAACCTCTTGAAACTGGAAAATGTACAAAGTGCGTCGTCAAAAATAACAAAGAAGAAAAAAAGGATACATTTATTTTTAATGTCTTATTTCGTTCTGTATTCGCCGCGTCTTGCCTACAAAAGGTTTCATTAGTTTTCATTGAAAATTCTCTCAAAAACGTAGCCTTGCCAAATATAAACAGTGACTCTCAAAAACATTTTAACACTAATCCCTTTTAGGACCTTTATTACGTATTCCATAAGAACCTCGGATTACCTGCGCTGATGTTGGTACCCCTGAAAATTATGGACATACCTCTTTCCTTTTCTTACTTCAGTGTTATTACATATATCTCTCTCGTTAAATATGGGTGGAAGGAAACAATACTAAGGACCTGTAGAGTCTGTTTTAATTTAATGCCGTTTTGGCGGAATACATGGGTCGCCGGACAAACGTGCAAGATGCTGTGATATTGCAGAGTATTTAGAAGGATTCATGTGGGTACTTATGTGTCAGTGATTTTAATTATACTTAATGAACAACATGATTTTGTTGTAATGTGTAGGTACTTATTTGCACGAAGCTTGACAACGTTGCACTTACAAACTCCAGCGATACGTCATTCACTTTGACGGTGTATACTTAATATAACATTGCACCACACCCACATGGTATTTGTCGAATTTATCAGACTAAAAAAATACTTCCACACTAACAACATCATTACATTATTGATTTATTTTATTTTCATACCGACATAATAGCCACTAAACATAGTTGATACAAATTAAATACAAAGTATACTTGAAATTTTTGAAACATAATTAAAAATACAGTTAAATTTAAATGAAACATTAGCTAATGGACTATAAATTCGCAGTAATTATATATAATTATAATTATACCTATAATTAGGCCTATATTAAGTGATGAATAGTTAAAAGTATAACAGGAAAACGTATGTCAGATAAGCAAAGATTGTATGGCTAACGATTAACCTTAATGAAGCAAAATATGCGTGTGTAACTTATCATAAGTAAATACCATAAAACATTTTCCACATCGCGATCTATCCCCAAACTAACTAACAACTAATTTAGTAATATAATTTTTACTGCAGCTAGCGAAATTTAAGACTAATCATCGAAAGTCTAAAAGTAACGAGCGTCAAAGCAGCGATGCCCACTGCCCAGCCCCCGTACTCTGCTTATAGTGATATCTGTTAGACATTTAGGAAAAAGCTACGCGACCGCATATCGTATGTCTTCGCAATAAGGTTCGCAATCGCGTAGATTTTTTTGTGAGCGCCTAACGGCTTACAGAATAAGAAGTTTAGAGTACAGTACCTGGACTTAATATTATTACTTAATGTGCTTTGCACCACTGTATTGAGAATATCTTTTACCATCAGGAAAAATTGTTTGTCTCACAATTTCTACAAAAAAAAACTTTTTGATGTTATTTTTTTTATTGTGCCTTATGATTTTGTTTAGGTTTTTTGTTTTGTTTTGTTTCTGCAATTATTATTATTTTTGTTATACGTACTTTTGTAATCTATGTATAATATTAGTTAAGATAACCTTTAACTGTTTTCTGTCTAGAAGCACCCAACTCAAGAACTGCGGAGTGAGGGACAGTGAATGATGGTTGTTGCTTTCTATCTAAGAGTTTTCGCTTTTTAGTTTACCAAGCTATCTGTTGTTATAAAAATATTTTCTTAAGACGAGGATATTTCGTCTATCAAGAACGTTTGTTATGTAATGTATTATAATACTTAATGAGAATTTGTGACGTTTAGGTTACCCCAAAAAATTAAGTACAATATAGATAGATAGAATTATTTATTCAGCATACCAAAAACTTAAAAAAAGTACACAAAATAAAAGAATCTAATGAGTGCCATAAGTGGTGGCCTTATCGCTAAGAGCGATCTCTTCCAGACAACCAATATCTATGTAGTATGGATACAATATCTATGCAATCAAAAAACGTTAATGAAATTGCTAAGGGTTATGCTCTCGACACCATTTAACTAAGCAACGATTTTATTTTTCATCGTCGAATACAACATACCAAATTATAGAAACGTAATTACTACATTTTTGTTCCATTAAATGCAACCCTGCATTTAGCCACTTAAATATAATAATCAACTCAAACCGCGCTTGCAATTCCTGCTTTCTGAATGTTAAGTTCTCACGCAGATTACCAGCTTTTTTTAAACTAGGTCGGCATATTATAATATAATATGCCGATATTATATTATAATATGCCGATATTATCTCATTTATCATTATAACAAAACATGAGTGAATTGCATTGAATTAACTTCAGGTATAAAATTAAAACGGCTGAAAGAATGAATTGATTTCCAATTTTGAAAAAATAGAGACTTATTGTTTGCTAGCGGACGCCTTGCGGTTTCACCTGCGTAGTTCCCGTTCCCGTGGAAATACAAGAATAAAAAGTAGTTTTCTAAATACACATTAATGAGTTACTATCTATTTATGCTCTATCTCACAGGTAGTTCAGTAAATAGCTCAGTTATTTCTCGCTTGAGAAAGCGATGCCAAAGTTATGGGACTGTCTTATTGTCTATTGCAAGCTAAAAGGCCATCCAATTCTTAGTGACTCGAGGAAATAGATAAGTCGACAACTGGAGGCCAAGACGTGGCGAAGTTAGCAAAGTTACCTTAGCGGCCGGAAGCTGTCGCCGCGATAGCGCCAAACTTTGCTAGTTCCTTGATAAGTTTGCTATTAAATGTGTCCGGGGAATCTGTCTCATTGTTCGATGTGATTTTAACACAAAAACACTAGATCATGCATGAAATCTGTGAATGTTCATCATCGTCATCATCAGCCTATATTAGTCCACTGCTGGACATAGGCCTCTCCCAAGACACGCCACTCAGCCCGATCTTCGGCTTTTCGCTTCCATCCACCGCCAGCTGTCCTACGTATATCGTCACTCCATCGAGTCTCAGGGTGTCCTACGCTACGTTTGCCAATACGCGATCTCCACTCGTGAATGTTGGCCACATATTATTGGGGTCTTCATCGTCTTCCCGTTTACCAGTAAGATGCAAAAAATTGACGATTTTTTGTCGTTATGTTTATTATTTACTAGCAGACGCCTCGCGGTTTCACCCGCGTAGTTCGTGTTACCGTGGAAATACAGGGATACAAAGTAGATAGTGTAGCTTCCCAACGATGAAATAATTTTTGAAATCGGTCCATTAGTTTCGAAGCCTATTCAATACAAACAAACAATCAAATCTTTGCTCTTTATAATAGTATAGATCTAAATATAGCTATAGATGAAAAGTAAGAAACCAAACGAGGCACTCTTTTGATGGTGAAATATTACCGCCTGCCTATGACCTTACAGTGGCACCAGAGCTTTTAAGGATCTAAACAAAATCCAGGGCATCGTTGCTTTTACCACCACGCCTGCTGGGCGCGGGTCTCTTCTCATTATGAGAAGTATAAGGTCTTGGTCCACCACACTGGCCAAGTGCGGGTTAGCAGACTTCACGAATCTTCGAGAACATTTTTTTAAATCTCTTGCGACATGTAGGTTTCCTCACGATGTTTTCCTTCACCGTTTGTACAGTTATCGCACATAACATAGAAAAGACAGAGGTGCTTGCCATGGGATTCGAACCCAGGACCTCCAGATTGGAAGCCAGACGGTCTCCCAACAAGGCTACCGACACTTCACTAGGCTGACAAAACTTCAACGCCCATGGCGCTCGTTACTTTAAGGAATTAACACAGTAATTTCGCTTCAATTATACCCTTCAAACCGGAACATTGTGATGTTTACACGCTACTGCTTGGCAGTAGGATACCCGGTTCTGCGAAGCTATTTACGTAAACAGTCTTCTCGAAAATGTACGCGTACTAAAATGTATTGTGGAATAAAATAAAACATTTACTTGATTATAAGCAAAAATATTATAAGAAAACCCAGGAATTTTGCAAAATAACGTACCTATTAATTGCCAGCATAGCTATGCCATTACTGCTTAGTAACACTCTTTTATGGATAGACGTAATGTTAATATACCTTAGCGTTCTTTTCAAGCTTAGGACTTTTGTGACTTTTTTTGTGTGTTTCATTGACGAAGTTAAATAAGTAAATATGTATTTTGCAGAAATAAAATATTTCATACTTTTCCTGTTGTAAGAATGTGCAACGAAATTGCTAAAGATTACAAAGAATCTATTGACATTTTCAACTTGAAATTGTGTACATTTAAAACTAATGGCAGAAAAATTATTTACAGGGTATGACTTTTGTACCTAACCGGTTTAAAATAACCCTATGTAGAATTTAACATATTTATTTGAATTTGCCACTTACTGTATTCACGGCCATTTTATGGTTTATTAATTCTTATAACTTTGGATTTTATGTAATTCTTCTTAACTACTGCTTTCCTTGAACATGACGTTGTTTAGATAAATAGTGTAGGATGTAGTTCGGATCGAAACTTAAATTTGTTTATTTCTGTTTAATAATGTTTTGTGTAATTTCATTAAATAAATAAATAAACAAAAACTTAATGGTACAATATAACAGACAGCGATAGTGGTTTACATCTATGATTAGGGATCGGACTGCCTACTGAGGAACCTCCTAACAATGCGTACCGTATCAAGAATCACTGCCTTTTGGACCTGACCCTTGACCCGACCGAGACTCTTGAAGTGGTTGGTTGACGTTCTTCGCTTTAAACCGTTCACCGCACCGTTAAAAATCTTATACCTACTTAGGTACTCCTTAAACCAAGTCAAGTAGATTTCATTATATAATTTCTTTTGTATTTTTAGTGAGAATGGGAGGTCAGAGTAAGCGGCGGTCTATTGGCTGCGTACTACTTGCTATCATCGCTGTTGTCGCTGCCGCTTCTTACGATCGAGAGAGGCTGGAGATCGCCAGGCAGATCTTGGAAGAAGTCCCGCTCATTGATGGGTAAGGATTTGACTTTGCCTTATCTCATATTATGTAATCTTACTTGTCTAAATTCAAAGTTGTCAAGCTTTTGTAACAAAAATACATATACAAATTATAATATACAGGATCAACAACATTATACATAATGTATATTATAAAACTTTCACAACCAACAAGTATTGAATATAAAGAACAGATTTTTTATAGAAAACGTATATTGTCCCTTGACTAAATATAGCCGCTGATTTTTTTCGCAGTTTTAAAATTTGTGGCTATAGTTTAAGTTGTTTATGTTGATGTGTATAAGTTATACCTTGTATTTGTAAATATAAGTGAGAAATTAGATGATTTGAGAAATGTGCTTTCCAAAGGATTTTAACCACAACTTTGTTTTAATATACCTGATAAGACGAACAAAACGCTCTCCTAATGGGAAGAGTTACATGTCTGACATGGATCATTGCAGCGGTACCCAAAACTTTACGTAATAAAACAAAGTCCAACCCATCGCTGTTTTGGCGGTCATATCATAAGTAACCTATCGTAACTTATCGTGAAATTTACACATCAGTTTAAAGACATTTATTTTCTCAAAAGAATTACAATTAAATTCGCTTATTTGAGAATTAAGTAAGTATAAATATTTTCATGCTTTGCACACATTATTTCTTACACAAGCGCTAGCTACACATAAAGTATTAGCTTACTTATTAATTTACTAGCTGCGCCACGCGGTGTTACCCGCTAAATGTTTTCGGGATAAAAAGTAGCCTATGTTCTAATCCAGAGTCTCCGCTACCTCCATACCAAATTTTATCCAAATCCGTTCAGTAGTTTTTGCGTAAAAGAGTAACAAACATCCATCCATCTAAACTTTCACATTTATAATATTAGCGGGATGGTTTTTCTACAGACACAACGATCTCCCATGGAACATAAGGAAGTTTCTTCGGAACCAGATAAACGAGTTTGAACTGGACACTGATCTGACAGTTGTGGAACCATGGTCCATCTCCAAGTACTCGCACACGGATCTGCCCAGGCTGAGAGAGGGAATGGTTGGCGCTCAGGTGAGTTCAGAGCTAGTCCAACGTGATGTGGTTGCGGTAGCCGCCATAGTGACGGCCACAAATTTGAAAGGGACTTTCGTACTCTTTACCTGCCGCGTTTGAGAAACATGAATACATGGTACATTTAGTCTCAAACATTTTTTAATTTTTACTTGGCTTATCTTACGGTCACGTACAGAGCGCATACATTCTAAATTACAAGTAGGTATAAAAATATATGGTTTAAGATGACAGTGTACATAGAAGCAGTTATGTAAAAAAATAAATTTTGTTAGTTTTTACATTTTATTTATAGGTTTTTTAAATCTGAAATAAATAAATAACTTATAAATATAGAAGGTTTCGTTTTGTGACAACATTGCAGAATATTGTACGAAGTTTTTCTTTTTCACTCGAAATTAAAAAATATGTTAAAGCTCAAAATAGAATTAGGTAGTTAATTTCAGAATTTAGATGAAAAAACTCAATTTTTTTTCTATTTTACTCATCTTAATCTAGTTTCAAATCCAGCAAAGCGAACAAACACACTAACAAACAAAGTGAATTATGGGAATCAGACATCTGCTGTAATACTTTTTTTTTATACAAACTACACAAAAATTCACCCTTCAGCTTAAAAAGCAGAGCTACCAAATGGAGCAGAACAGTCATAAATAAAGAACCTATGCCATTTAGTAACTGTAACTCCATTGTACTGTGTTCAGAGTCAAAGAAACTTACCGAGCCCGGCACTCCATACAATTTTATTTTATTGTCTCCTCTGCAATTTCAGCCATATGGAGTTTCCAAGTCTCTACTTTTCGGAGCGCGACGTTTCGGGTGTAATGCAATCTTATTTTGAGACACTTGGATTTTGAAATGGGGTTTGTTTATTTACACTTTAGCGTTACATGTAGGTAACATGTTGACTTGAAACAAGAAATGAGCCGCATATTCTTACAATATATTGATTGCCACTTGGTTGTTATGAAATCTATTTTATAGTGTAATTTTTATTATTACGTGTACACCTTGCAATAATGCGGGAAAGGACGGAGCATGCTTTCGAGTCAGCCCGGTTTTTTATAATTGTGAGAAGGATAAGGCAGTATTGTTTTATTTAAGCAATTATGATTTACCGCAAATAAAGACCAAAATATATGCCAGTAGTTGCGATTTCACTGTAAAATTATGCTCCATTTGTCCATAAATAGCAAAAATGTATTTGTATGGCAATCGAACCACCTTAAGGAGAAAGCAGGCTACACACACTTTGGGAATGATTCTAAAAACTTTATTTTCAATGTTTTACCTATACCAACATGAAATTACTAATATATTTTCCGTAACTATTAAGACCGCGGAAATCGTCCTATTACTTCATTCCAGGGCTCGCTCGGCGCACCGAACCCTTTCAGGCTTCTTAAGACTACGCTATAGTATATTTTTTATGTAAAGGTATTGAGATAATCGAGACACGCTCCTGATGGTATGAGATGACCAATGACCATTGCAGCAATAAACATAACGTTAATTTAAAAAATAAATTCACTTCACTGCTTTAGCGTTAATTGCTTGAAGACTTTTAAGAGTTAGTCTCAATATCCCTGTGATTTCGCTAGCTACATTATTACCCTTCAAAACATTACTGCTTGGCAGTAGAATATCTGGTATTGCGGTGGTACCTACTTAGACGACCTCATGGTATAGAGTTCTACCACCAAGTAATAATTATTCATGTACTTATCTACTATTAAAGATATATATTGCGTATTTCTACTATGTAGCATTCATATTCCACGTAGGTAGATCTGACTTAACTATGAAATAATTTTCCACTAGTGATCAATATTTATTGAACATAATAATAATATAATTGATCGAGTGTTGGTCATTCACCAGGTTGTTGGGTAGAAAAATAATAGCGTGTCGAACCTAGGCAAGTTTTTTTTTTTTTTTTTTTTTTTTATTTAAAAGTAATGAGACGATCGAGGCGCTCTCCTGTTGTTAAGAGATAACGCCTGTCCATGACCATTGCAGCGATACATAGAACTTTGAGTAACAAAACAACGTCCAGGGCATCGCTGCTTTGGCACTCATTACTTTGAGACTAGATGGTTAGTCTCAACAGCCCAGTAATTTCGCTAGCTGCAATACCCTTCAAACCGGAACACAGTAATGTTTGCACACTACTGCTTGGCGGCAGAATATCTGGTACTGCGGTGGTACCTACCTAGACGACCTCCTGCTAAGGAAATCTACCACCAAGTATATTAGTAGATTGGTACAGGACCAGGATGAGTGGTGAACAAGAAGGGAGGCCTATGCTCGACTGTGGGCGATTACAGGCTGATGATAATAATGATCCGATATTTGAAAAGTTTGTATTTGATACAATGAAAAATGACGTATTTCATTTTTTTCACGTGCGCGGCGCGCAGCGGCCGCCATTGCAAAGCAAGATGAGGCCGCGCGCGCGTTGTACTCAGCTTTGTCTCCATGAAGAAGGCCACCGTATGTGGCCAAAACTATAGTCAGTTTCCGATAAAATAAAACATAAGTAATCCCGCATAAGTGAAACAATAATATATTCGATTGCAAATCCATCGGTTAAGCAATTATGTGACTGAAAACAAAGAAGAAGCTCTAGGAACATAATTATATCTATTTAATAATTTGAAAGTCGATTTACATCCTGGTGCGAAAGACCCAATGAGTTATTCGCACTCTGGAAATTCACACAGATTCACGTGTACATCTGTAAGTCAACTGTACCATTTTATTTACGATTACAATAAATAATTTATCTAATAGCGTATTCTGAAGAACCTTAAAGGTGTGTCATATAATATATTTTGGCAAATAATTCTCCAGTTGGCAGAAAAAAATATTTATTGCCAACATAAATTCAAATTAGCTCGGCCTTCTATCCGGGGCAGAAAAACACAGAAAAATTCCCTTTTTATGGTTCATTTAACACATCCTAATGTGGAAATGGTTTTGTTTGGCGTGCGGTGTCGTGGAAAAACTTGTGAAGGATAATTTTATGACAGGCCATGCGGTTGGTCTGCACGAGTTTGTCATTTACTCGTAATAGGCTCACGCATGTCTAGTACGCGAAATACTCGAAATATTTAACTGTTGGTATTTTGTCACCCTAACACACTAACTATGGGAAATAAAAAATAATTGGGTAGGTACTTATTTTTGTTAACACATCCGTATTTAGAATACATACATGAAACCCAGTCATAGAACTGACGATTCCCAAAATTTACAATTAATTAAAATAAATATTGAATGGCTTTGTGTACTGTCCAATGTTACGATTTTAGCTGTTTGTTTGATAAGGATGTAAGAGCAATCTATTAAAAACAGACGGGCAAACAGGTGCGAAATCCTGAAATGTGCTTAATAGAAACACGGAAAAAGAGCTTTGATCCCAAATGCGGCAAAGTGAAAGTATAATATCGTCACGTATAGTTTTTATATTTTCAAACTTATGCGTTAGTATTTTTTTTTAAATGGTTTACATGTTAAATGTTTGACTACAGCTCACCTAATGTTAAGTCACGGTGTGGTGGTGGAATGGAACTGACTCTCATGTGAGGCTGCCTTAAGACACCATTAGATGCTTGGTGACAGATTTTCAACTTAAGGGTAGTAGCTAGTTAAACAAGTACTAGAAAGTACCCTACCACCCCGCTATGGTTTCCTCACGATGTTGTCCTTCACCGGTAGCTTAAGCTCATTGTTGGGGTTTGAACCCACGCCCATATGTAACTATGTTGTCTAAACTACCTGTTAATATATAGACAAGTAACAACGACTGCATTTAGTATAGTTTTATTTACAAAGGTGAAAAATCAAAAACAACAAAAAGTATTTTTCAAATTATAATATATCTAACAATGTTTGAAAATGAGGCACACAGGTTACATTTGCATATTTCAAATTCCCCGATCGTACCTCGTGAAATTACAACGTAAAGGATTCGTATCTTGAATGAATAATACTAAGAAAATAAAGGAATTTAGGGATTATACCCGAAACACTCACACTTCTAAAGCATTATCCACCTGGGTGACAAAGACTATAATACGACGCGACTCGTTGAAAATTACTATGAATTTAAATTGAAAGATAAAAATAATATTAACGGCAAATACTTCAGAAGTTATCTCTTATCTTTCTATAGAATTTTGAGTTTTATAGGTTAATCACATCACACTAATGTTGAAAATGTGAAAGTTTTTGTGTGTGTGCTTGTTAATTATTCACGCTTTATCGACTTGACGGATTTAGTCTACCAATTCATATAACCTTGGTATTGTGGATTTTTTTAGATAGAATACCTTTTTTATCGATTTAACCCAAACTAAGCAAAGCTCATTTATTATGAAAGTCAAATAACTAATAGTTAAATACTTTTTTTTTGTAAATACATTATAGTACATACAAGACACGCAGACACAGAAGAAACATTTTGATTATACCACAAAATATGTTTCCTGAGTTGCAACCGAATCCACACCCTACAGCTCTTAAAACAGATGTGCTACCAACGAGTCAACAGGGCTGTCTTGCTTCTCAGTTCAGCTAATAGGCTATACTATTGCTAAAAACTACTGATACTCCACGGCTTTCACGGCGCGACGTGAGTCTAAAACATTCCTTAGAATGCGACCTGAATGTTTAAGGGGCACTCACCGATTTCCGATTTCCGATTCACGTCGGAATCGAATACGGAACGTTTGTCGGAAATCGATTCATATTCATGCTCGTATTCATTTGTTATATACAGAAACATGGGGCGTATTCGAAGATGTGCAAGCGTGAAATTGAAAAAAATGAAAATTTGATATGTTTAATAAATAAATAATTAATCTATTTACTGTAAACTTGTAAACAAAGACTTAACTCGTCTCGCAAGACGACATTTATTCAAAATTCAAAATATTTTATTGCCAGCCTATGCAGCATAGGATCTTATACATAACAAAACTTCTCAATATGCTGCGCTCATTTGGACATACAGTAATCACTATTCATAGTTGCTATTACATAAACTCCAAGAAAGCATTTTGATTCCACTTTTTTTACGAATCACCAAAACCAGTGGCATACGCTTCCCGACGCTGCCAATAGATAGTCTGAGTGCTTTCGAGTCGCGAGTGAGTTCCTTCCTGAGGTTCCTTCCCATCGTTGACGTAGACATTTTCGCTGGCGGGTTGACTGTCAAACGCTATTTATGTCGCAATCGGACTCTTTTCGGAAAGCGAGTGCCATGTGCCGGCACTCGATGGAGTCACTTTTTTTTTCTTTTACTTGGTTGTAGATGGACTTAGCTGTAGGTCGCCTGGGTAGGTACAACCGCAGTATCAGATATTCTGCTGCCAAGCAGTAGTGTCTGAACATTACTGTGTCCCGGTTTGAAGGGTAATGCAGCTAGCGAAATTAATGGGCTGTTGAGACTAACCATCGAAAGTAATGAACGCCAAAGCAACGATGCCCTAGACCTTTTTTGTCACTCAAAGTTCTGTGTGTCGCTGCAATGGTCAAGGACATGCGTTATCTTTTACTATGAGTGGAGCGTCTCGTACGTCTCATTACTTTTACATAAAAACGTCAGTAAAAATATTACTTTTGTACTGGCGGTTGGCTCGAGCGGTCTAATGAAACATTATGTACCTACTCCGTATCTACTTACATGTTCTATAGTGGAGTCCGCGTATTGGCAAGCGTAGCGTAGGACACCTTGAGACTCGATGGAGTGACAATATACGTAGGACAGCTGGCGGTGGATGGAAGCGAAAAGCCGCGGGCTGAGTGGCGTGTCTTGGGAGAGTCCTATGTCCAGCAGTGGACTAATATAGGCTGATGATGATGATGATGATCTACTTACATTAGCCATAATTGTAATTTTAATTTTAAGGCATCTAATGTTACACTATTTTAAGCAATTTTTCCTTGAATGTCTCCGCTGTCACCAAAATATACACAGCACATAAAACTTATCCCTACATTATTCTGAAACACAGGCCTAGTGCCTAGTTCGGCAACAATCTACCCATAATTATTTGTATAGCTAGATAGATTATTTAAAAGTGAATGTTTAGATGTAAAGATTTATGTAATAAATATATTAATATTAATATAATATAATAATATTATGCAAATCTGGAAATCCTGTACTGTACGGTTTTGTGAGTCATTCCTTCCGCGCACTTGCAATATGTATGTGAGAATTCTTTTCTACGAAGCTCTTTGCGAATTATAACACGGACTGTTTTAAAAAGGGAGTTTTAAATGTCTCTTTGGGTTGGCACATTGTTGCAAGTGTACATAGACAACGGCGGACTTACCTTTAGGCAAGAAACCCCGTTTTTCTTTTAATTTACTCCGCATGTTGTGTATCTGAGACGCAGATAGTTTCTTTTTCTTGTTCGTACTAACCTCAAGTTGGGATACACGTGCCGTCGATAAGCTCACGGATCAGAGCCCGAAGAAAGGTTTACTATGCGATCCTGACACCTGTTGGCATAAAGAGCCTTATCGTACCTACAGGTGATTGACAACCTTACTTGAACACCTTCCGGTTAAGGCGGCAACTCTGATCCTTTGTTACCGACAGCCTTGTAGTTGTGTCGCGACCGATCGCCGCTATCAGAGTACCAGACCATCAACTGTATGTTTGTTTTAGGTTATGTAATGTTATTGTTTGTTTAAAAAAAACTAAATTTAGTGTATTATAGGAAGAGGTCGGCTCCGGGAAACAAAACGGGGTCAGTATAGCGTGTTATCATTTACTCGGTGGATCCCCTTAGCAGGAGGTCCTCTCGTTAGGTATCACCGCAATATCAGATACCTATTATGTAACGAAGCGGTAGTATGTAAAAAATACTGTGTTTTACTAATAGCTGTGATTGTATCCGGAACGAAGTAATTCGCCAGAGAACTAAAGTAACAGACATAGCTCAGCGTATTAGCAAGCTGAAGTGGCAATGGGCTGGACATATTTGTCGCAGAACCGACAACCGCTGGGGTAGACGTGTTCTAGAGTGGAGACCGCGAATTGGCAAACGTAGCGTAGGACGCCCCGAGACTTTTGCGTGGTGGTAGGGTACTTTCTAGTACTCGGCTGGGTAGCTACCACCCTCAAGTTGAAAATCTGCCGCCAAGCATCTAACGGTGTGTTCCGGCTGCCTCACTTGAGAGCCAGTTCAATTCCAGGCTAGGTGTGCTTTACCATCTTCGACCACATCGTCACGTAACATCATGTGAGCTGTGGTCAAACACCTAGCCTGTCAAGCATAAAAAAAAAAAGACTCGATGGAGTGACGATATACGTAGGACAGCTGGCGGGGGATGGAAGTGAAAAGCCGAAGATCGGGCTGAGTGGCGTGTCTTGGCAGAGGCCTATGTCCAGCAGTGATGATGACTTATAGCTGAAGTAAAACTATTCTAAGTTACTTAACCGCGTATTGCCGCTAACTTCAAAGGGTAATGGAAATCATTGCGATAAACCCTGAAAGACGAAAAAAAGTTGAAGTTTCAGTTTCGCTTAATGGATTACATTCTTACCTTTCTCGCTATGATAAGAAGCGTAACTGAAAATAATATCTGTTTACTAGAAAAATATATTTAAATGTCCAAAAATAAATATTAAAGCCCTACAAATTGTTACGTGGAAAATCACACAAAAATAAAAAAAGCGAATGTTTCTCGGTATGTTTGTTTGTTAACTCATGACGCTGGATACAAGTAGTTCATAGGCGATTTTTGATTTTGAAAAATACGGCTGAACCCACGGGACGCAGCTAGCAAGCATTTAGAAACTAAATCTGAACGAACAGAACGTGACCCACTAGTGGATCTAAAAAGAGCGTCTATCTACCACACTCTATTAAAAATCAACGTACCTATTTGGTAATACTTGCACATTTTAATTTTTTTGTTAAATGGCTCACCGTTGTCTCCTTTTGCCTAAATTAATTCATCACCTGGTAATGCATAGGTAATCTACATGTCATTCTTAATTTATACTCGAAAATTAACGTGTTATTAAACTAAGTAAGATGTAACAATTTACAACTCTTATAATTTTAGTTCGTGTCATGTAAAAATAACGCTGGAAAACAAACAAAACAATATGCAAGCTATCTATGTACACTATTATAAAGAGGAAAGATTTGATTGTTTGTTTGTTTGTATTGAATAGGCTCCGAAACTACTGGACTGATTACAAAAACACTTTCACCGTTGATACATTACAACTACACACTACACTACTACTTTGTTTGTTTGTTTGTTTGTTGTTGATCTACACTATCCCCGGGTGACATAGGCTACTCTTTATTCCTGTATTCCCACGGGAACGGGAACTACGCGGGTGAAACCGCGAGGCGTCCGCTAGTATTGAATATTCAGAAAATAAATTCCAGAAAAATGTACACGTATACCTACGTATTTTTTTGGATTTTTTATGGACTTAATGTATTCAAATTAATCTTGAAAAGTACATACCTTTTATTTTCATAATTTAGAGCAAGAAATTGCTCTTTGCTAAGCATTTCTTTCTCGTCTTTGGTTCTGTACCTTTAAACCTACAATAATACGAGGGATATTTTTATGTAGGTGAACGCGGGCGAAACCATAAGGCGTGCCTAGCTTTCAATAATTCAATGTCGTTTCTCAGCAATATGATCCAGCCGTTATAAAACTACCGAAGTACCTTGTCAAAGTCGTAAAAAGGGAAGTTTCGCGAGCGGAGAAAGTGGAAGCAATAAAAACTTTCATTTGACAAGGATTCAAAATTTATCAGTTTTATGGGATGGCAAATTTAATTTATTGAAGCAGTAAATCCGCTACGCCCAACAGTTATACGGTAGGGACGTTATAGGTCAAAGCACATTACAATAACTTGGCATAGAACCCATTTACGCCGGTTTTTAATTGGTCAGTGATAATTTTATTATTCCCATAAAAATAGACAAACGCACGTTAAAACATTAATAGTAACAATTATATAATGCATGTTGTATTGTTGAGATTTGTATCCCCACCCTTCGGTGTGTGATCCGACTGCGCTAAACATTATCGTTGTTTCTCAAATCTTTATTTGCCCATTAGCTACTTCAAGCGTCCGCAGATTAATTTGTCGCGTGTTCAGGCTCTTATCGAAACATGAGCGAACTACGCCCGAACTAATCACAATCGCAAACATCCCCGAGTGTGAGTAAATATCTATAAAATTAAAACAAATATGAACATGAAGTTTTGGCATTCTTGTGCATATTATCTTATTGTGTTTGACTGTAATGTATGGTATATATATATGTATTTAAAAAATATGTATATGTCGCAGCCAACTAGCTTAATTAGCCGTTCAATCATCAGCCTAGCCTTTTTACTATACATCGCCGTTCAACTAGCAGCCTTTTGATCAGACAGGCAAATGACTTGGACCGATGATTGATTGATTGATTGATTAACTCTTTATTGCACACACTAAAAAAAAACAATACAGAAGAAATAAAATTAATTAATTGGAGTAACAACTGGCGACCTTATCGCTAAAAGCGATCTCTTCCAGGCAACCGTAGGACGGACAGGATCAGAGGAAGAAGAATACGATGACGTTTCATTACGTGCCTAACCTGTTCATTTCATATGGCGATGAAATTTCAGAAATCATTTCTTTGGGAGAGACTGTGAGAGACACCTATCGGTGGCCATGGATTCCAAAAATTTAATTGTAAGCCTGTTGTGAATCATTGTCGCCATAATAGATGTTTGTTTTAAAAACTAACTTCTTTGCCGATCTAAATGCTTGAAAATCTAAATCCAATAGCGCGACATATACAAGTAAACAATAATAGTTATAATTGGACCTTGGGTTCACTGTGATATATTACTTATAAGTATTGTATCAGTTTGACAGCTCTGTTGGTTCATTTGTAGTGTCTGCTTCTAGAGCTGTAGGGAGTGGGTCAATTCCCACCCAAAACAAACATTTTGTGATATAAATCATAACATCAGTTTCCATTGCAAAATATTAAAGTTTAGCAGTAAAGCAATGAGTGTTTTAAAGTTTAGCGGTAACGAAGTGTTGGTAAGAGAACACACCGTTAGATGCTTGGCGGCAGATTTTCAACTTGAGGGTGGTAGCTAGCCAGCCGAGTACTAGAAAAATACCCTACCACCATGATATGGTACCATGCGACTTTTATGGTTATGGCATTATCAACAGCCATGTAATTTCGCTGCTGTAGGTACTCTTCAAACTGGAACACAGAAATGTTTACACACTACTGCTTTGCGGCAGAATATGCGATGGTACTTACCTAGACGGCTTCCTGCTAAAGAGATCTATCACCAAGTTGGTTTGGTAGTTAGAAGGAATCCGTGAATTGTGCTTATTAATAAATTGCTAAATACCGTAGCGCTATAAAACAATAGACTTAACTCAAACGGGAATCTCACAATACCTCTATTAGTACCATTTTAGCTATTTTCAGACAAACACGAATGGTTGAAATCTTAGATGGGAGTATGTCAAGTGCTCGGTCTACTGCGCTCCGACCACGAAGATAATAATCACTAATTGAATGGAGCTGCCGTTTCCCATTTAGTTGCGGCATCACTACTCTAGTTGATGTTTTACGTGAAAATTTGAGTTATTTTTCTTGTTACAAAATTCAGGCAAAGGTAATTTCCCCATTTAAAAAATAATAATTTGCCTTCCTCTCTCCTAAACGTTGCTGTGCCCAACAGTGCACATTTGACTGTGTACCATTATACTGCTTTGAATCCTGGCTGAAGCTATAAAGCCATACTGTCTCGTCTTCAATTTTTGCAATTCAAGTGTTACATCATAGTTACAGCCAAAGTCCAGTCTTGGTCAAGTCTAGTCCGTGTCAGTCAAAGCAAAGTTATTAAGGTTTGAACCCATGCAATTCGACGTGTGGACCGACTGCGCTAACCATTGAACTATCATGGCTACAAATGCTATTACAATTATCGTCTTAAAGCTCTGGTTACTGTTAGTTTTTTGTAAACGTCATTATAAAATGCACATGACCCAATTCGGAAGTCAGAGCCGGCATGCCAATTATGGAAGTGATTGCGACCGGTAGCAATCAGGAAAGAAAATCGCGAAAAAAATCCGACTATGTCAGAAGTTCAGTTAACGATCGTTACGGCGGTAGAAAAGATGCCATATAACTTTTGTATGAACAGAGTTTCCATTTTCCAGGCGGCGTTGATCTTTTTTATTTATTTATTACGGTAGCGGTTTTTAGAAATAGTAGACCGAGGAGAGCAATGGTTGTGATTTTAATTTTAAAATGTCTTATTTTGTCTGCAACTCCCACCTATCAAGGTAGTTAATAATATTCGTACTACAGATTTCCTTAGCAAGGGGTCGTCTAGGTAGGTTCACTACGATATCAGACATTCTGCTGCCTACTAGTGTGTAAACGTTATTGTATTCCAGTTAGAAGCTTACTGCAGCTAACGGAACTACAGGGCTGTTGTGGCAAACTATCTAATATGCGAAAGTAATGAGTGCCAAAGCAGTGACAGCAGTAACAATTGGCGAAATCATCGCGTAACAAACATTAAAAAAACTTCCGCCTTTTCTTCCTCTGATCCTATCCGTCCTAAGGTTGCCTGGAAGAAATCGCTTTTAGCGATAAGGTCGCCAGTTGTTACACCTATATTTAAGTTTATTTCTTCTGTTTTTCTTTAATAAATAATTGACGTACTGTGAAAGCTCAATAAATAAATAAAAAAATAAGATCATTTTAATAGATTTTTTCAAAGCGTCCTTTCAGATGCCACCAGTTTAGCTATCAACGAGATCATGAAATAGTTAATTCTGTAATATCAATTCCGTTCGACGTCTTGGAACGCCGACGTAGATATGAATCTGTGTTCACGGATATGAAGTTGACAGTTCAATATCACAACTCGTATGCCGCATGACATTGATTATTTTCTTTTAACAAAGTAATATCTGTAATCGTGATCGTGCTTTGGTGTACCGTTATTGTGGACTTAAATATTGACATTGGGTTTTGACAGCTTACTTGATAACAGTGAACTGCGAGTGAATCGGTTTCTTTTTGGAGGGCGTTTTCCACCGTATACCGCATCTTCGCTTAACATCAGCGAGGCGAATCGGCGGTCAAACATAAGCCTTTATGTAATAAAAAAAGGTCGAAAATGGTAAACACACCTAGCCTGAATTGAAACTAGCTCTTACCCACCGTTGCGTGCATGGCGGCAACTTGAGAGTGGTCGTTAGCAAAGAAAGTCCGAGTCCTAGAAAGTGCCCTCCCACCATGCCGTAGTTTGACTGTTATGTGTGTTGTTAAAATATATTGTTAAACTTGTTGTTTAGAAGTTTTTCCAATATATGGATATTTTTGTATATTAAAATGTATACTGTAATGCAGTGGTATGTATCTACCGAGGTGACCACCTGCTAAGGAGATCTACCACCAAGTAAAAGAGACATATTATTAACTTTGTAAAAGAGTAGGACTCTAGTATGGCTAGCTACCACACTCAAGTTGAAAAAATCTGCCGCCAAGCACCAACGATGTGCGCCAGCAGCCTTATTTGAGCGCTAGTTCCATTCCAGTTGTATTTACTATCTACGACACCGTCACTTAACATTAGGAGAGTCGTGGTTAAACCTAACCTGTTTAACATGAAAAAAAAAACTTGCAAGTAGTATAAAACTCTGTTCTACGTTTATTTACTTCATAGTTACAGAACGGTCCAATTGCTCAGTCTAAGATAAGAGCACCAGTTAAGTACTTAAGAGCAAGACACACTTTACGCGTTTCGTCGTAGCCAAAATATTGTCCCATAAAAGTTCTTAGGGGCTGTACGAGTTTCTTCTTTGTCCCGCTAACCAGCTAAACGCCGAAACTACTTTGCTAAGTCGCGCTATAACATTCTACTAAACGTGGATTATAACTTTCTAAGTTGTATTTTCATACTAACTCTAAGACAAATTCATTAACTTCATGGTGTAATTAGCGTTTTTACCGTTCTATGTCTAACAGAAGGCTGAACCGATAATTCAATCCATTCCAATAAATCACAATTAAAATTGCGAAATGAAAATAAAAATAATAATAATTTCAAAAATATATTACTGTCATAGTAAAGACCGCAGGAACGCGCTGGATGCGAGCCGCTTCCAACCGGTCTTTATGGAAGTCAATGGGGGAGGCCAATGTCCAGCAGTGGACGTCCTACGGCTGAAATGATGATCATGATGATGATGATTAGTGTCATAAAAGGCTTTCGTCATCGTCAGCAAAAAACTACCAACATTCTACTTTAGTTTGAGATTCCGTTTACAGCCGCCAGGGGCGCTGAATAATCTTTTATTCATTTTGGTATGGAGATCTTGACGCAAGAATTCTTGCACATCACCATGTCGGAGTGCTTAGATTACGGGAAATTTGACTACTAATCAATAGATTCGTGAGCAATTTACAAGAAACAGACAAATAAACATGAAATAATGACTTTTCCCGGTTAATTTTTTTTAACTGTTTTCCGAGTCAATTTCCCTGTCCTTCGTACTATCCCAACTACGAGTACATGGCGTCATTAGTTACGTGGCCACGGTAACTCGAAATTGTACAACAAACGAGTAAATCTACTAGTAAGTTACAGTATTCTGAAGAAAATTTAAAAATTAAATTTCGTCAAAGACTTAATATAAACACGAGGAGTTGTACTTGTAACCTCTCCATAAACAAATCCATAGCAAACATCGATAACATAAACGCTTATTGAAATATTTCGTCTTCCTGTACATCGAGTCGCAAACTATTGCTACTCAAGTAAGAAACCCCACAATTCCTCCTCCCACGAGACTGAAGACAATAGACACGTGTTGAAAACGTAACAATATCGCCTTGAAAAATGTATTTTCTAGGAAAAAACATACAGATAACATCTCTGGCACGAAAAACAAATCATTCTTCTGATAGAGCGGTAATCTTTTCTCACCTTTACGCCTCAGGGCCGAAAGTTCATTTTCGTTTGTTATTTTTCGTGTAATTGAATCTGTGGTGTGAAGGGATCTTGCGTTTATAAATTGGTGAACGGATTGATATGAGGGTAGATTGAGCCGAGCAAGGTCCTATAGCAATGTATGCAAATATACTCGAGTTTCGTGGCGCACCACCAGTTTGGTATCCCTAAAATATTAAACAATATTGACAGCGTTTTAGGAACTATTCCCAGTGATATTAGCTTTTTAGATTAGTTAATTAATTTTTATCGTAGTAGTATGTTTTATAAATATCTTACATAAAATAAAAAAGTCATGTAGGTAATCATTTTTATCCCGAATATAACTTTCAAAGCTTTGTTTCCGTGTTTACTTGTATCATTTATTTATTTATTGTGCATTTTTTTTCTTAATGTAAGAGTAAAAGACGATCGAGGCGCTCTCCTGATGGTAAGAGATAACGCCTGTCCATGACCATTGCAGCGATACACGGAACTTTGAGTAACAAAACAATTCAAAGTCCAGGGCATTGCGCCCTGGACTTTGTTTTGGCGGCAGAATATCCGGTACTGCGGTGATACCTACCTAGACAACCTCCTACTTAGGAAATCTACCACCAAGTAAATATGTGCTATTCGTATACAGGATTGCCAGGTAATTATAATTATTTTTACTATGAGAACGTCCTTATACATTTGGTCAAGTCAAAACAAATCTTATTTCTTGAACAGCTGATTTCTTTCATAATTTCAAACTTGTGTTCATAGTAAAAGTTGTTCTTAATTATTAATCAATAGAGTTCAATATCCTCCTTTCGGTAAAGCACATCCTTAGCATAACCTTGCTTAGTAACGGTATAGTAAGTCTCGATTAAAATTTTCACAATATAACTAGGTACTTTTTTCGTCAGAATATAAAAAATAATCGTATTATACCTTATTGTTTACTTTTCCACGTCTATAGTTATTATTCAAGAACAAAGCCAGTCTATCCCTTTAGTCCATAACTTTTATCGATTCAAACCCACGCGCTTTAGGCGTGGATATTAAAGTCAAACACTAGGGTTGTTACAAGGTAGGCTTAAGTTATTTACAGAAATGTTTTGTAATGGAACGCGAATTCTGCGTGTAAACAGCTGCGCGTACGAGTATATGAAATACTAATATAATATTTTGTTATCAATATAAATAATTATATGTAGGTGTATAATTATATATATATTATGTGAATCTTGAAAACATTACACTTCTTTTTTTAAATAGTCGAGTAAAAAAGATTTTTGGAGTTATAAATAAATAAATAAATATCGTAGGACATCACACACAACGCCATTTGACCCCAAACTAAGCAAAGCTTATACTATGGCAGTCATATAACTGATATAATATTTTTTTTGTACAAATACATACTTATAATAAATACAGAACAAACATTTTGTTTATATCACAAAATGTTCATCCTGGGTGGGAATCGAACCCACGCCCAACGGATCTTGGAGCAGAAATACTACCAATGAACCAACAGGGCTAGGCTTTAATTGCTACTGAATTTAAATCATCTAACTACAGTGGTAGATAAAAGTCAGAAATTCGCAAAATGCAAGGAAATTGTAGAAAAATTTTAAAATGACTTACAATCTATCGCCTTGCACCTATCACCACACCGTCATTTGATATCAGGTAACCTGTGGTCAAAACCTAACCCATCAACAGAAAAGAAAAAAACTTTGTAACGTGATATTGTGCCCTTTCGGTGATTACCCGTGTTCCATACAAAACAAAATTCTAGCGAACGTATTTTTCTTCCATCTTCATCGTATCTACTATAAAGTAACTCTGAAAATCCTCAGATGAATAACAAAAGAAAAGCACGAGTATTTTTCTTTATTATACTGATTTTAGAAACAAGTCTACCAGTTTTTTGCTTGATCTACCGATTTTGCATTTTGATGTTTGATACCGTGACGTACCCGTGACACAACTGTGTGGCACAACCAATTGTGCCAAAGAAAAATATATTATCCCAATGACCAAGCGATGCCAGTAGTGCCAAGGGGAACTGATATTCTCTTAAGCACTACCGGTTGTACCAAAGAGAAGCTTTTCTTCCCGAAGATACAACTTAGCAAAAATTAGTTTAAAAAATGAGATACCACTGCGTACGTGCCAACCCTATGTATCAAAAGTGACCTAGTCGGCAACTCTATGAACAGTAACGTAGACGTTATCTCTGTAGCGTGCTATATGGTCCCTATCTCATTATGTAACTGCATGCATAATGCAGGCGGGTAGCGAACAGTTGAGAAGTGAGCCTGTCAGGACCTCTATTTTGGAATTGTTCGTATGGTTTCCGCATTCGAATACGTCAGACTTTCGAACAACATTGCGTGACAGGCGGATGTAACGTATGCGAAAACTTAGAAATAGAGCCCAAGGCTTGTTACTGCATTGTTTCAACGGGATACTGCGATGATATAAGCGGCGTGGCTATCTGCGTATCAGTCGCCATACGAAGTAGAAGGCCAAACGCAAGCCTATCTATTATTAAAAAAAAAGTCCTGAACTAGCCAAATATGATATACCGTTGTACGAGTCACATTTAATAATGATTTCTGCAATTAAACTTTGACTATGACTGGTTTGTGACTATGAATTTATATTTTAAAATAATATAATTATGACACTTGTAATATTTTTAAACGTACAAACTAGAACAGATTTTGTGATTGCTTTTGTCAGGTGCGTTTTAGGAGTAATTTAAAAATAAGTATTGAAAAAACATAAGTAGATAGCAGAATCATTACTTCATATAACACTCAAACTACATGTAGGTACTTACGTAAAAGTTATGTAATACAGTAATAAAAAAAAATACTGACATTTCATTCTTAGAACAAAATATATGGAGCAGCTGTTTTTTTTAATTACTGGTAATTAGCCCCCCACAGTAAATAAATGTCGTTATACAGTATTCTGAATATCTAAAATAAATAAATATCGTAGGACTATACACACAGCGCCATCTGGCCCCAAACTAAGCAGAGCTTGTATATATTTATAAGTATGAACACCTATGCATATTATGTTATATAGGTAAACTTTATTATAAGAATTAAAGAAACTTGTTGCTCACAATCTTTTCACCAAAGTCCTCAAACTGTTTCTTGGTTACCCAAATCTTTTGAGCTTCTTTAATGCCTGCGAACGTCGATCCCCCTAACCACGCCACCGTGTAAGGCTCCAAGTTAGGCAAAACATTAACTGATCTGTGACACATTTCTTCAATTTCCAACTTCAATCTATCCACTATACCCGGAATGGTTGCCAGACCACCCCAAGGAATAATAGCGTCGTACAGATCATCGCGTATATCTTGGTCACATTTTAACGCTGACGTCACAACCCCGTATTGAAGTGGCATAAACTCGCAATGGTCTCCACAAACAAGATGGGGTTGAAAAATCATTTCAGATGCAATGAATGCTTCGTCGCCTACGTCTATCTTCTCACCGCTAGGTAACGTGTACTCTTTTGAATAGCTTTTCTTTGTACACGCAAACTCTTTTAACACGTACATTTCTTGTTTTATACCTTCGACGATATTGTTGGCCTGGTACCCGAGGACCACATTTCTTTCTGTTAGTTTTTTTTCTATATATTTTGAGACGTGTCTACCGGCTAAGTTAGTTTGCATGTGAGCGTATTTGATAAGGCCGCCTTCGTAACATGGATTGATGTCAGTTGAGTCGTATCCAAGGTCCACAGATATGCCTGTTGTGTAACCAGATCCATATAAAGCTAGCACGCCTTGAGGTTGGATGCATAATGCAGGCGCATTTAATGTTTCGAAGAATACTTCACAGCACTTGGCTCTGGAATGAAAATTTCAAACTGTCATCTGTTCTTTTTATAGTTGACGGCATCTCACCTGATGTCAAGTGACGGTGTGGTGTCAGATCGTAAACGCATCAAGCCTAGAATAAAATTAGCTCTCAAGTTTGGATGCCAGAACACCGTTAAATGCTTGGTGGGAGATTTTTCAACTTGAAGGTGGTAACTAGCTAGCAGAGAACTAGAAAGTACCCTACCGACACGCAATGGTTTCTTCATGATGTTTACGTTTATCTGCAGTATCATTGCTCGCTTGCCACTTGCTTGGATTTAGCTGCGCCGACTATCGCTTCTAAAATGCATTCTCAAAATGTAGATACAAAATGATAGCTACATATGTAGCTATCATTTTGTTGTTTGTAGCGATGATAGCTCAGTGGTTAGCGCGGTAGGTTCGCATGCCGAAGGGCGTGGGTTCAAACCCCAATCAATGAGCTTGAGCTGCCGGTGAAGGAAAACATCGTGAGGAAACCATAGCATGGTGGTAGGGTACTTTCTAGTACTCGGCTGGCTAGCTACCACCCTCAAGTTGAAAATCTGCCGCCAAGCACCTAACGGTGTGTTCCGGCAGCCTTATTTGAGAGCCAGTTCCATTCCAGGCTAGGTGTGCTTTACCATCTTCGACCACACCTTCACTTAACATCAGGTGAGCTGAGGTCAAACACCTAGACTGTCATCAATAAAAAAAAATTAAAAAAATATAGCTAATTTGGATGAAATAAGAAAACTCTTATCTGGTTTAAACCAGAAATAGTATTGCATTGTCACTTGATTTACATATTAGGCAAGCAAAATTTCAGCTCAGTCGGAAACCGGAAAGTGGGCCAAATACTTGCAAGATTCGATTACAGGCATAGATACATACACCAGGACAAGTCAAAATAAATAAAAGTTTCTATGATATATAATAAACGAAACAGCTGAACAATAGAAACGGTGGTCTTATAGCTAAACTGTCGCAGAACCAATAACCGCTTGGGTAGACGTGTTCTAGGGTGAAAACCACGTAATGGCAAACGTAGCGTAGGACGCCCCGAGACTCCATGGAGTGATGATATACCTACGTAGGACAGCTGGCTGTGGATAGAAGCGAAATCGGAATATTGGGCTAACTTCGATAGGCTAATGATGATAAATAATGATATATATATAGTAATAATAAAAAGTCTCGTTTACATCCTTTATTTTTTTGTGGTGGACAGGATTGGTGTTTGACCAAAGCTCACCTGATGTTAAGTGACGGTGAGGCCGAATTTAATTTTATAATTAAGTAATTTTAACACACTAACAGAGTTTGACAGACTTAAATTTCAAATAGCTCAATTGTGACGTCATAATAATAAAATTAATCTCTACAAAACATTAACAAATAATTTACTAAATGCAATATTGTTTTAATGAGTTTTGATTTTTTTTCCATGTTTAGTATTTTTTATTTTGTCGTGCAACGGTAGTTTAGTTTTTACGTAACATAAAAAAGCAGCTTATTAAACTGAAAAATATAGCGAGTAAAACTGATGTTCACAATAGTGGAAGTCGAAGGAAACAGTAGGGAAATGGAACTGAGTCTGGTAACATGCCAGGCAGAAGCAAGTATCGAATGCCGTGAGTAACACAATTACCGTTATAAGCGTCGGTAATTTTCACGGATTCCTACATCAGTGCGAATTCGCAATAAAATGTCTTCGCGCTTCACGAGTAAATCGAGAGAAATCTGTAACGTTCAAAGGGATGGCTGAACAGACGACACAGATGCTGAAAATTTCAAATAGATAATACATTATTGTTCCACTTATGCGGGATACTTATGATTTCTTATCACTTGCTAGCTGCGCCCCTCGGTGTTACCAGCTACATGTTTTTGGGACAAAAAGTAGCCTAAGTGCTTATCCAGGGTCTCAGCTACCTCCATACCAAATTTCATCCGAATCCGTTTAGTAGTTTTTGCGTGAAAAAGTAACAAACATCCATCCATCCATCCATCCATCCATCCATCCATCCATCCATCCATCCATCCATCCATCCATCCATCCATCCACCCATCCATCCATCCATTCATCCATCCATCCATCCATCCACCCATCCATCCATCCAAACTTTCACATTTATAATATTAGTGAGATAATTACTCACATTTAATTTCATCGGAATCTACGAGTACAGTTTCAACTACAACCGGTGGCCTTTATCATGGAGACAACACTAAGTACAACGCGCGCGCGGCCTCGCCTTGCTTCGCGTGCGCGCACAGCGTTCCATTTATCTTTGAGGACGGCAGTGACCACGTGCTTGAAGTATTTAAATTGTAGTTTTTGTAGAGCAAAACTGTTACTACCATTAAATTTTTTAAATAAGCTTGACTTTTCTACAAACCCTACTACGAAAGTGTCACAACCGAGGCTCACTTGACAATTATTGCCATTCAAAGTGATGCGCCAATATTTTGGCAACCACTGTACACGGCTGGTTAATATTCCGCACGCGTAAAGGAGCGTCGACGTGGAATCGAGACCGCCGAAATTTCCCCCGGCTTCACAATAAATCTATGATTGATTCAAGCAACAAGGTTAGTAAAACGCGTTGAAAGTTAGACTCGTTGGGAATCATTTTTTTGTCGACTTTTTTACCTTTTTTATGATTTTGCCCGTATATAAAATGTATGATAAAGAATAGAAGAACTTTTTGGCAATGCATTTTTTTAATGTAATTAGTTTTAACTATGTTAACTCCTTCAGTACTTCTACATGTCCATATGCATGCCGCGAAAATTTTGGATGCCATCCGAACATTAACCTTTTGGTGACTTTTGGGGTTCTTACGATATGATACGAGTATCAAACTTCTAGATCCTTTTATTTGGAACTCAAATACTGTAGAGTTTACAGAAAAAAAATTGAATAAAACCAGCTTAATTGAAAACATTTAAAACACACGAATACCGGTCTAAGTAAGTCTAATCTAAGTAATAAATGTCTGTCATAATTTTTTTTTTAAATTAGTTGATGTTAGGATTCTAACGATACCACATACATTCAATTATCTTTAGGTATGAAAAATTATGGTGGAATAAATAAACTGACATACATACTTATACAAGCACTCTGAAAACATAACACTCCTTATTTATTAAGGCAGTCGTGTAATAAAGCCTCTTTACATAGATTGAAGAAATATCGAACTAATTTGTCAACAGTGTTTTTTTAATTTTTAAAACAGAAATTTGAGGGATAAATAAATCTGATATTTTTAGATTCTATATCAGCTTGCAACCCGTAACTGGTTACAAGTTACATGTGGATGAAATGGATGGAAATAAAAGTTACCACGTACCACAGTGAACAATGCGTAACAAAAAGCCGAAAGCATAAACTATGAGGTTAACAAGACAAGTAACATACCATTTTATGTATGACATAAGTTTTTTATTTATAACTTATAAGCTTGCGTTTGACCGCAATCTCGCCTAATGTTAACCGAAGATGCGGTCTACGATGGAGCACGCTTGTGTAGAAGAAATCGATTCACTCGCGCGGCTTGTATTTATCGGGGTACACCCACCCACTCGGGCAGCAAATTCCAATGTTTAGCAGTTCGTATGGAGAAGGTTGGAAGGTTGGTCAAACTGCTTAGTTCGAGCTTTTGAAATATCAATTATGAAGCAGTGTCGCTTTTTAGTGCTCCTGGCTGTTCGATAGTAGAATGGGCAGGGTGGAATTAGGTCATGCAGATCTGAAGCGCACTCTCCATAGTGTATCCGGTAGAAAACTGACAAACAAGCAACTTTGGGTCGATGTTCAAGGCCATAAAGCCTTTCCCGAACAAGCGAATCGTTGCTTATGAGCTTCTTAGCACGTTTCTCAGAAGGCTCGTGGTACTTGGCCGATTGGTCTCAAAGGTGTCACCACGGATTGTATTCTAGCACACAATGATTATTGAAAATATTAAGAAACCAAAAGCTGTAGTAAACTTAAACGCGCGTTTGTCGACTTATGATAAAATCAAATATTACCAATCACAGATAAAAAAAAAACATGCGAATAAACGTGAAAATTCGCGTATTGTTGCTAAAACTATTTCGACTTTTATGATTAAGTTAGGTACAATCACAGGAGCAGACAAGTAATAGTTACTACTAAGCGTCAATTTGACTGACATATTCGTATAATATACAAGCAGACGCCTCGCGGTTTCACCCGCATAATTCCCATTCCCGTGGGAATACAGGGATCAAAAGGGGATAAAAAATTTTTGAAATCGGTCTAGTAGCTTTTGAGTTTATTCGTTACAAACATACAAAAATTCAAAAATCCAAAATACAAATCTCTCCTCTTTATGACAATGTGTAGATTACTTCTGATATATACTCGTATACTATGTACATATATTACTTCTCATGATCGCTGTAATTTGAAACAACAACACTTACAATAGGAATTTGTTTTTACTTAAATGATAAAGATTTCACATGACATATTAACACAGCGCCATCTAGATGAAAACAAAGCAAAGCTTGTAGGATAGAAACCAGGCAACTGATATTATCTAATTTTTGATGACAGCACACGCTCAATGTGCGATGCCTTAACCCACTCCAGAAAAAAAGTGTACTCTATACATATGTGATGATTCTGATATTTTTAAAATATGAATGGAAAAATGACCTGTAACTTTGGTGTTATTAATAACAGCGATCGAGATACAAACTCTGTGATCTATAACGCCCGAAAATAGGGAAAATAAATCCCTTATTACGTAAAAACATGCAACGATAATGAAGTAACATCATACGGATAAATTAAACTGGTGTTTCCCAATTAGGTGCAATCTAATACGAACCAAGCAGTTCAACCTTAATCTAAATTGATTGCCATAAGCGAATACAACCGTAACTCGACATTTCAAGAGTTGATTTGCATTGATAATAATCATAACCACTCTCATTTACCAGTTTAGGGGCTTAATGATGACTAACTTTTGTCGCTGCTTTACTCGCTTAGTACAAAATAATTTAAGTCTATTTGGAATATAATTAGTTGTCAGTTTTTTTTTATTGTCTGCTCTGATGAAGGTGAGATACAATATTGAAACTTTGCATCAATGACCGTTGAGTAGACAGATGGACTGCGTACCCAAATGCGTTGCGTAGGACGCCTTGTCACTCAATGGAGTGACGATATACGTAAGGTACGCTAATATAGTGTAATGAATAGAATATAAAGTGGGCAGTACTAAAAACCGAAAGTTTGGTTTGTGTGGTGTGAATTATATGTCTAATTAAAGTGCGCTGATGATGTTGATTTTTTATATACGAGTCTAGTCTAGTCTAGGCGTTTGGCCACATCCCACCTGTTGTTAAGTGACGGTGTAGTCGAAGATGGTAAACATTTAGCTTGGAATTGGAACTACCACTTAAGTGAGGCAGCACACATCGTTAGGTACTTGGCGACAGATTATCAACTTGGCGGAGGCAGCTAGCCAGCCGAGTACAATGAAGTCATCATCATTATCATCATCATCATCATCATCATCATCATCATCATCAGCCTATATTAGTCCACTGCTGGACATAGGCCTCTCCGAAGACACGTCACTCAGCCCGATCTTCGGCTTTTCGATTCCATCCTCCGCCAGCTGTCCTACGTATATCGTCACTCCATTGAGTCTCAGGGCGTCCTACTCTATGTTTGCCAATACGCGTCTACCCCAGCGGTTATCGGTTCTGCAACAAATATGTCCAGCCCATTGCCACTTCAGCTTGCTAATACGCTGAGCTATGTATATGACTTTAGTTCTCTGGCGAATTACTTCGTACAATGAAGTATTCTACCATAATGTTATGTATTCATTCACCGGCAGCTCAACTTCATTATTGGAACTTGAACCCATGCTTTTCGGTGTGTGAACTGACCGCGCTAACCATTGAGCTATCACAACTACAAAACAAAAACTATGATGTTACTAGACCTTTCCACAGGTGTGAATTAAATTGAAATTTTCAATCGACTAGAACACACAAATACACTAATTAATTTATTGTGTAATTAATAAAACGTTGTACTAAAGTTTACTAATAGATAAAACGAGCCGAGATTCCTACATTGCTCAAGCGTTTGTCGTACCAAGATTAGTGAGCTTTTCGACTGTCGTTTGTTAAAATGCGAACATAGGGTTATAGCTAGGCTAGGCTAGGCTAGGGACGTGAAATAATAATCGATTATTTTCATACTAAATATTAAAAATCGATTTTTAATACATCGATTAATATTATAAACAATTTTTTTTTAAAGTAAAAAGGATAAGATATGCTTTGTTGAATTAAACCAATGTAGCCAAACTACACATTTTAATCGAATTTTGAATCAAACAGTGCCATCTGTGCGATAAATGAAAATACGTGTGGTCACTAAACGTAAAAAAGGAATGTCACTTGTCAGTCGAAAAATGGCGCCATATATAAATATTAGATATTAAAAATTATTAAAAATCGATACTTTTATTCAGTTTCTTCATTATTTAAGTTGAAAAAAAAAACTTGGTTTGTTTTTCCGTTTTTAAACCAGATCGTTGTTTTAGTTATTATCGACTTGGTAATTTTGTAATTATGTACTTACCTACAAAATAAAATGCAACTTTTCGAATAGTTAGAAATAAATCGATTATTTTTTAGTTAATCGATTTATTTTAAAGAGAGAAAAATCGATTATTTAGTAATCGATTTTAAGTCACACCGCGGGTTATCCGAACCTTATACTGAGCTAATAAATCAGTGTTTATTTCTCTGGGAAAGTGTTTCAATCGGTTCATAGCCGAAACATCCCTCGGGGATTAGAGCGAGACAACTAGCTTGTACAATTATTAAATATTACAAAATCGGGATGCGCGGTGTATGCTATGCGAATAAGCGTTACGTATTAACCTTACTTCTCTTTTATAGGCATTTTTGCCGTACAAGCCATGAGAACAGATCTGTCCTCTGGAGCGCATTTCAGCTCCTTATAGTAGATATGATGCCAAACTCGTTCCATATTGTCCCAGTGGACGATTCTCCCTTTGACAATAGGACTGCACAGTTCATAATCTTCAATCTTAGCCATGGCGTCATCACCTGGTAAGTGAAAATTATGATAAAAGCGAAGATTATAAATAGTTTATTTTTAGATTGGCAGGCTATGTGTTTGACCATAGCTCACCTGATGTTAAGTGACGGTGTGGTCGAAGGTGGTAAAGCACAACTAGCCTGGAATATAACTGGCCACACCGTTAGATGCTTGGCGGCAGATTTTCAACTCGAGGGTGGTAGCTAGCCAGCCGAGGACTAGAAAGTACCCTACCACCATGCTATGGTTTCCTCACGATGTTTTCCTTCACCGGCAACTCAAGCTCATTGTTAAAGTTTGAATCCCTCCAGCATGTGAACCGACCGCGTTAGCCACTGAGCTATCATCGCTACAAATATCGTGCCATCACATGCATTACAAGAGAAATAAGGCTCACAATCGAATATTTCAAGAGCGTTAAAGCAGCAATGCCTTGAATTTTGTTTCCTTAATCTTCTAAATACAGCAGCAATGACTTAGTGTTATCTCTTACTAGATAGAACATCTTGTAATCACCGAAAAATATATACACTTACCAATACATACTTCATAATCCAGCTTTCCATAGTGACCGTCTAAGTAGTTTGGTCTTCCCACTACAGTTCTAAAGATTGATACCGGATGGTTATCGCATGAGAAACCAGCTTTCGTGTTATAGCTTCCATTGTCAAGAATCACTAGAGGTTTTTCAAATGACATTCTTTCAACTAAGTATAATATTAGAATAAGTAAACTCTCGTCAGTAAAATATAACTAATTTATGTGTTATTCCAACGTGACAATGTTTTTCGACTAGAATGATACACTTATGTACTAATTTAAAACACTTTTCTTTATTTGTCTCTTTGTTGTCACGTTATTAAATGATTTTTATGAATCATAGTGAAAATTATTTGACAGAACGTAACATAAAGTTTGTATAGGAAATAATCAATAAGTAGTTTACATATCTACATAGTTTACAAATAAAACGCTACCCGCCGTCTCTACGCTTTAATCTTACGGTTTTTAATGCAGTTTCTATCAATAGATAGAGTGATTCAAAAGGAAAGTTTATATGTATAATACATGCATATGCACTACATTAGTATTTACATTGCACACGTACGAAGCCGTTGCGGGTCGATTTTTATTAAATTATTTAAAAAATTTACCTCAATCAATGAAAATTCGACATAGATACTTAATTATATCCATGAAAGTAATAAGTACTAGTAATAATTAGGCTGTACCTATTATGCATTTCCATGAATAATTAAATTACAGGCAGCTTAATTATGAGTTAGGCAAAAGCACAATGGTTTTACTGTATTGCCAGTGCTTCAAATGGTAGAACATTTAATTGGTATGCCACTAAATGTAGGAAGCACGAGTTTACGTTTTCCAACTTACACCGTGTATGCAAATAAAGTTGTCACTGTAGTCAGTTTATTAAATAATTATCTGACAGTCCTGTTGGCTCATTGGTAGTATATTTGCCTTAAGAGCTGAAGGGCGTGGGTTCAATTCCCACTCAGGACAAACATGATATCAACAAATGTTTGTTCTGTGTCTGGGTGTTCTATATGTATTATAAGTATGCATTTGCAAAAAAAAAGCATTTGTGTATTCTATCAGTTATCTGACTTCAAAGGTCAGATGACGCTCTGTGTAATGTCCTACGATATTTATTTATTATTGTATTTATTTATTTAATTATCACTTTAATTAACAATACAACAGAGTTCACGATACTATTATATTCAATTTGCTTAGAAAAACTTATATCTAACTCGCTCAGCACCGTTGTCTTCGTACTCTTCTCGGGAAATCCAAAAGTCTTTCAAGCTCTTCAATGAAGCCAGAATCGACCCTCCCATCCAAACAGCATAGTGCCTTGAAGGCAACGTATCTATACGCGCGGTTAGTGGTTGATTCCTCAACAAATTAGTTAGTTCTGCCTTTAAACGATCAACTAGGCCTGGGAACAAGCTATTACCGCCTGCTAGTACAATGTTTTCAAAGAATAGCGATCTGTAGTCGGAATCACATTTGTTTATACATGCCAAGAAGAGGTCGGCAAGGTTTGGACAGCTTAGATTCTCCAAAGCAGGGTTAAATAGAACTTCGGTGCATTTGATACGCTCATCACCTAAAGTTATTTGCTGGCCGTCTGGTAGCTGATAAGATAATTTATTACCAGAACTTGCTAAAAACCCAGGTTTGTCTTCATAATCTTGTGCCACGTAGCAATGTTTTTCCTGAAATAGTCATATTTTTTTTTTGTAAAAGTAATGAGAGGAACTAGTCACTCTCCTGATGTTAAGAAATAGCACATGCCCATAACCATTGCAACGGCACACAAACACAAAAAAGTTGTTTGAGTAACAAAACATAGTCCAGGGCATCGCTGCTTTGGCACTCATTACTTTGAGACTTTAGATGGTTAGTCTCGACAGCCCTGTAATTTCGCTAGCCGCAGTACACACCGGAAACAGCCTCTTGGCTCATTGGTAGTATATTTGCCTTAAGAGCTGTAGGGCGTGGGTTCGATTCCCACTCAGGACACACAGTTTGTATTCGTATAAATAAAGGTTTGTTCTATTTTTGAGTGTGCTGTATGTATTATAACTATGTATTTACAAAATAAAGTAGTTATGTATTCTATCACTTATCTGACTTCCATAATACAAGCTTTGCTTAGTTTGGGGTCAGATGGCGCTGTGTGTAAAGTCCTACGACATTTATTATTTATTTATCTATTATAGTAGTTTGTACACACTATCGAGTATCTGCCACTGCGGTGGTGTCTACCTCCTGACTAAAGAGTTCTACCACCAAGTTTTCATCACCACCACCGTCTAAAAATGTACTTGTTCATTTATTATTTACTGACCTTCATCTCATTAAGCAAATCTCTTTCGAAAGGGGTTGTGAAAGAATATCCTGTTTCAGATAGAAGCTTTTGCAACCTATCTGTTAGCAGTTTTCCATTCAATGGTGATAGAATTGTCCCGTGTCGCAGCGGGAATCCTTCGAAAACAGGCGCCACATAGGAGCAAGAGTAACCACTTTCACAGACGATTCCAGTTGTCTTGCCACTTGCATGGAGAGCGAGCACTGGTGCCTTCATCAAGTACAGACCCTTCACCGTAAAGTTTTCGAATAGGATCTCTGCTATTTTTTCCCTAAAACCATATTTTTATTACCACTACAACTAATTCTTATAAAATTGGCACTATTGCCCATTATTACCATATCTAATACTTAATTGCTTCAGGTGTTACTTTCTGGAAGTTCATTTTAAGTATTTAAGAGGTATTGGAAGTCGTTTTGGTTATGACTATGCCGAGGATTTTTATCAAAAAAATAAATAATAAATTTTTGTTCGAAATATCTAAAACTAAAATATGGCATAAACTTAAAATGGTAATAAATTTGAAATCCCACTAATATTATAAATGTAAAAGTTTCGATGGATAGATGTTTGTTACTCTTTCACGCAAAACCCACTGATCGGATTTGGATGAAATTTGGTATGGAAGTAGCTGACACCCTGGATTAGGACATACGCTACGTTTTATCCCGAAAACATGTAGCGGGTAACACCGAGGGGCGCAGCTAGTATGTAATTAAAATAACTACATGGATTTATATCTGTAGTAAAATTTCATTGAAATCCGTTGAGCCGTTTTTGTGTCATTGAGTAACAAATATTCAAACATACAAACATTTGCATGTATAAAATTAGTTGTTTTTTCTGATATTAAACGAGTTATAGGTACTTATAATTATGTTAATCAAGCTAATAAATTATAAGTGTGCCAAATTTCATATAAATCCGTTCAGCCGTTTTGAAAGAAAGAAAGAAAAAGATTTCGTTCTGTAACATAAAAACAAAAAAAACAAAAACGAACAAACAGAGACAAACAGTTACAAAATAAGGGCTCACCTCATCATAATACTGGTCATACTGAGTATGGCCAGCGCTGGTCTGCCGGTGAGCCCCTGTGAGGTGAGTGTTTTTGCGTGATTGACTAACAAACATACAAACTTCCTTAAGGTTATTAGAATAAACCCAAATTGACACAAACTTAAATAACGTTGGCCCATACATATCTTCAAGTACAAGAACGAAATAAAAACTTTACTTGTCCTTTTCTGATACCAGAGGGTGGACAGAGTGCATAACCCTGGCTTCTTCCGGGGCCACCAGGAGCTCCTTATAGAAAGTATGGTGCCAGAGCTTCTCCATTTCGTCCCAGTCGGTGATCAGGCCTTCATGAACAGGGTTCGTCACCGTAGACAAACCACGCTTGAGAACAGCTTCTTTACCGCAGTAGATCAGAGGAAAGCCGTCTATGAGACCTGGACGACGAAACCTGGAAAGATTTCCTGCTCTATCAGCTCATTAGGCAGTAGCTTTTTGTAGCGATGATAGCTGATGAAGGGCGTGGGTTCAACCCCAACAATAAGCTTAAGCTGCCGGTGAAGGAAAACATCGTAAGGAATCCAAAGCATGGTGGTAGGATACTTTCTAGTACTCGGCTGGCTAGCTACCACCCTCAAGTAGAAAATCTACCGCCAAGCACCTTACGGTGTGTGCCAGCCTCATTTGAGAGCCAGTTCCATACCAGGCTAGGTGTATGGCGAATACTGAATCAGTTAGATAATAATTGCGGCAGGCGAAGTGTATGTAATGATTATTATGTATTCAGTATTCTGTATACAATTGACTATAAATAAATAACATGTAACATGACGCCAAAAGTGAATTTAAAAATAATTAAAATCCGACAAAAAAAAGTCTGGTGACATAAACAAGCGGACATTTGCCCCTAGTGAATTTGAACAAGGCTTTGTCTACAGGGCGTCACATTCAAACCACGTCTATGTCTGAAGTTGAAAAGTGGGTGTTGCTAACTGCTTGGTGGGTGGTATGTTATTAGAACTGTTTGTATTTAGCCCCTCGGGTTCAATGGTCCAGTTTGTACAAATTGTATACGTATTCCCATTATTTGGTATGAATAACAATTGGTAGCAGCAAGTGGCTTTTAAGCTCCACAACTGTATTATATTAACCTCAGTTACTTGTTGAAGTTATTACAAATACATTTTATTAACACTAAAATTGCAAGCCAATTACAAAAAAAAAGGATTTAAGTATATCTGACTTCCATAGCACAAGCTTTGCTTAGTTTGGGGTTAAATGGCGCTGTGTGTAATGTCCTACGATATTTATTTATTTTTATCTTAATTCAATATTTCAAAATATGCATGCCATTATAACAACATATGAGTTTTAAAACACTGATTACATGTCAATGAATTATAAAAATGTCAAAATAAGGAATGTCAATATAGAAACATGTCAATACTTAAAGAATATGGTCAACATCAAATATGTCAATACAAAAAAAATATTGTCAATATATACTAAAATTACATGACAAGAAAATCATAATTACTAGTAATTCAATAATCCATGCGCCACGGCACCTACAGCATTTACCATTAGATACTAATACATGTCTTGCTATGGCGGTGTAAGTGTAAGAAACACATTTTTCTTTATTAAATTTTACCTGGCTACGGCAGTCGGAAACGCCGCCCTCGGGAATGCTTCGCTTGCAAAGCCAGCTTTCACAGTAGAAGATCCAGCATCCAAAACTACTCCAATGGAGTCCATCGACATTTTGCTTTTAATTGTAACCTACTGGATTTTGAAATATAATCAAAACAAGATGGCTAGGAGATAATATATTAACTAGAATATATCTGTACTATTATAAAGAGGAAAGATTTGATTGTATTGAATAGGCTCCGAAACTACTGGACCGATTTCAAAAATTCTTTCACCGTTGGGAAGCTACATTATCTCCGGGTGACATGGCTACTTTTTATTCCTGTATTCTTACGGGTACTGGAACTACGCGGGTGAAACCGCGAGGCGTCCGCTAGTGTCTCATAAAGATATCCACTAGTTATACGTCTCAATAGAAAAGAAAAATGTTAACACCTTTACTTTTGTAGATCTGAAAATACCTTTTTATATTGTTGACATGGTGTTTGACCACAGTTCATCTGATGTTATGTAACGGTGTCGTCGAAAATAATTTAGCACACCTAGCCTGGAATGGAACTAGCTGTCAGTGAGGCGGCCGAAATATTGCATTAGGTGCTTGGCGGCAAATTTTCAACTTTTCTGTGTGTTTTCTGAGTGCTAGAAAATACCCTACTACCTAGCTATAATTTTCTCACAATGTTTACACCGGCAGCTCAGGCTCATTGTTAGGGTTTGAACCCACGCCTTTTGGCGTGTGAACTGACTGCGCTAACCACTGAGTTATTATCGCTACCTTAAGTATTTTGTTCGCAATGTTTGTAGGATACCGTTCTTAAAAAAGAAGAATATAGTACCAATTCGTTATCCGTTTATCAAGACTATACCTACCGTACTTTCCGTAAATCGATAATCAAGAAATTTGGCAAGAGTCATGATCTTAAAGTACTAGAAAAAGGGGAAAAATCGAAAAACATGAATGAATTAGGTATATCACAAACAAATTGCGAAATTAATGTTATAATAATATAATTATGGATTTTTTATTCAGTTACAAGAAAACATTAAATTGGGGTTTGGTCCGTCTTTTTACTAAATCAATTAAAGGCTTTTAAATAATGGGGACTGCTGACAGAAGTGATAACATAAAATGCTTTACATTAGCATGTCGGTGAAGACAACCCATAAGTTTTACCCCTACCAAAAAAATAGCTCAACGCGGTTAAAGAAGTTTTCACTTCAATAGTCTATACTTCACGTCTCGTCACGTCTATATCCGTAGAAGGTTGTAGGGAACCATCGGTTTACGAGTCAGATACGTACTTGTCTGATTTTTTTTGGTACTGTTCGTATTGTATTGTTTAATTTCCATACATAAATTAACTTTTATTACATGCTTAAAAGTAATGCGTTAGGCGTTAGAATACCTACAGATGTAACAAACTTTTTGATCACATACAAATTCTTTGTAAATTTAAAAATCTGGTTTTTTTTTACTCTCGCTGTTTGTAGGGAGTTACGGATCAAAACTAGTTACATGGGTCACTGGTTACTAGCTACATCGTTGGTGTTCTAGCTAATTTCTTAATGTGGTTACCTGAGGTGATTTCAACTTCATTAAAAACTTGTTAGAACTAAATTCTCATCTCACAGAGTACACAGATTCTCTTTACTTTAGAACTAGGACGAATAAATATCAGGATAGAAATCCCTGAAGCTATGTTTTTACTTAGCTGGTGCAAATATTCTTGAAAACGTTGGGACCACTGTAGCTTACGTTTACCGCAAACTGTAAAAGTATTGAAACAAGGACTTCTTTTAGATCCAGTAAAAATCCATCAAAGTAAAATTATTTTTTTTTCAGATTGACATGACAAATCTATAACTATTGAATGGTAAATGTAACGTAACATAAAATAATAAAGCGTTAGAATAATTAAAAAATGTAGCGATGAAAGCTCAGTGGATTCTCAGTGCCAGTCGAGGAAAATATTGTGAGGGAACCATAGCATATTGGTATGGTACTTTCTGGTACTCGGCTGGCATTCCAAGCTAGGTCTGTTTTATGATCTATGACCACACCGTTACTTCAGACCAGATGAATGAAAAACTTAAATTAAAAAAAAAAAAATTGTTAATATTGCATTGAGCTTATTAGGAGTGACAATATGTAATAGGTAAGCTGCACTTTTCACATCTCTACAATTAATTGGTCTAAGGATATTAGGGATGACGCTCTAAATTTTCCAAGTCAGATAAAGTACTAGCCTCAAGGTATACGTAAACACTGGAACTTGATGAAGAAACTTTACTGGTGACTTTATGACTGGAGTTACTAAGTAATCTTAAGAAAAGGGTGACAAGAAAGGGGTGACTTAGCACATACATTTTTGTACTCGTTTTAAAAAAAAAGTACCAATATTTAACAACTTTCTTAGAAAAGTAAGTAGTTAGTGATACTTTGATGATATTGAAAATACGAGTACTGTTAAAATTATAATAATTCTTATATCAACGACTGGCACAATATAATTATATCACTTGAATAGATATTATGTAAGGATATTCATAAAGTTGGAAAATCAGTTTTTAGGGTAAGTATTTTTTTATAGCCCACCTGCTTGTAAGTGATGGTATGGTCGATGATGGTGAACACTTAGACTTAGACTTTAGATTAGAAACATAGAATGGGTACTGGCTTAGGAATCACTCTTACTTATAGGAATGAGGCGGCTGGAAGACATTGCTTGGCCAAAAATTTAACATTAGGGTGGTAGCAGGCCAGCCGGGTATTAGAAGGTTAGTTCCATAGTTCGCTCACGATGTTTTCCTTCACCCGAAGCTCAATGCTACGGCATACTCATTTTTTTAAGTCTGTTAAAAAACATCGGTAATTTTTGCAAACTCATGTCGTCTGATTAACATAGTAACTACTTTTGAGTCTAACTAGAATCCTTAAAAACAGTAATGCTTATAATAGTAACATTTTATATAATATATTAAGCCTAGTTACTAATAATTATGTTGTTTTAACACACCATGATAGATTCAGAAAAAAAATGTATATTATTATTTTATATTATTAATAGTGTATAGTATTATACTAGTCAAGCCCTTTCATTTGATATCCATATCGAGGGTGTTTTAAAAAATATGTAATCCGCCATTTTGTTAGCATCAAGCTTCGAACTGTATGATCCTGAGGTCTGTCTTAAACTTCAAAAGTGATTACAAAACTTTTAAACACTTTTGATAACTTTACTTGTTTTGCTACTGAATAAAATGTTATGTAGCTAATTTTTGCAATTGGTATCTGGAGATTTAGGCGAGTCGGACTCGCGCACGAAGGGTTCCGTACGATAGTCTATAAAAACGGCAAACAAATCACGTTTGTTGTATGGGAGCCCCCCTTAAATATTTATTTTATTTTATTTTTAGTATTTGTTGTAATAGCGGCAATAGAAATACATCATCTGTGAAAATTTAAACTGTCTAACTACGCCGATGGTACGCAGCCTGGTGACAGACGGACGGACGGACGGACAGCGAAGTCTCAGTAATAGGGTCCCGTTTTTACCCCTTGGGCACGGAACCCTAAAAATAGCTATAGTTAGTTACTGCAGGTGATATATTCTTTCACAAAAATTTGTTAAAAAATGCTTCTTCTAGCAGAGTCGGTGTTAGCCCTATAAATTAATTAGCGACCCGCCCTGGCTTCGCACTGGTGCAATGTGGTGCATATGCATGTATTATACGTGTAAAACTTCCTTTTGAATCACTCTATCTTCAAACAGAAGCCACATTAAAATTCGATTCGTAGTTTAAAAGATCTAAGCATACAGATGGCGGGAACTTTCTTTGTTTTATACTCTGTAGAGATATGGATAGTGAAATTTGTGTAACGTCAAACTTGGTTAGTTTGTGATGCTTAGAACTTTCTTGTTTTCTTTTCTAATTAAAAAAATATATACAAGGTGTCACAAGTATCTCCTAAAGAGAAACACATACTCTAATTTAACAGGCCGTTCTCAGTGGGAATTGTTCCCTGAACATTCTTGTTATTGTGTTTGTGCCCGGTAGCCTTTAGTCGTCGGTCTCGTATCTATGTATATAAACTTCATTAAAAGTATCGAGTATCAAGTACATTGAATAAAATCTGATCTAAATCGGTTCAGCAGTTCTCAAGTTATACGTTCACTTGCGAAAATCTATTGGTTTTAGATGTGAAACGTCTATTGGCGCGCCTTGGCTGTAAAACCGACTCGTATTTATTTACATACATTTAAAACGGTTACTTCCAAAAACTGGTTTAGTTCGAGTTAACTGTCTTAATTACTAGATATAGCATAGAATTGTAATATGAAATCTTATATGCAGTAATATGTTAAGAGCCAGTTCCATTCCAGGCTAGGTGTGTTTGCCATCTTCAACCACACCATCCCTTAACACCAGATGAGCTGTGAATAAAGAAATGGTGCCCAGTTATCATAATAAATAAATAAATATCGTAGGTTCTTTTACACAGCGCCATTTGACCATCATTTGTTATATTATTTATTCAACACTGTTTGTTTCTCGAATAAATAAGAAAAGAAAAAAATACCGTGACGGTATATGGCATGACGCGCTGTGATCTCTAACAATATATAATTGAGTATATTTATCTATACTATTATAAAGAAAAAAAGAAAATTCTTTGTATTGAATAGGCTCCGAAACTACTGGACTGATTTCAAAGATTCTTTCACCGTTGGGAAGCCACACTATCCCCTGGTGACATAGTCTACTTTTTATCTTATATAAAAACTAGCAGACGCCTTGCGGTTTCACTCGCGTAGTTCCCGTTCCCGTGGGAATATAGGGATAAAAAGTAGCCTATATCACCCGGGCAAAGTGTAGCTTCCCAACGGTGAAAGAATTTTTTAAATCGTTAGCTAGTTTCGGAGCCTATTCAATACAAACAAACAAACAATCAAATATATCATCTTTATAATAGTATAGATAGATAGATAATGTAATAATATAGTATAATTATAATTAATTACAGTGAAACACATGTAGAACAATTTAATAATTCAGTACGGGTTTTTTCCAGTTCTGGTCAGCTTTCGTGCCTTGTGCTACTCAAAATAAGGATGCGGTCCAACTAACCCTAGAGCAGATTGACGTCATCAAGCGTTTAGTGGACAAATACCCTCAAAGTTTGAAGATCGCCACTTCAGTCACCGGTAAGTGTTGTATTAAAAAAATGTTGGAGCCATCGTATACGATAGACACAGTTGATAAAGTTAATTACTTGTTATTAGTATTATTAACCGAGTGGTTGTGGGTCCGCAGTATTAAGCCTATACGTAGCCTATCCTACATTTATAATGGCGTGGCATACTTGAAAAATCCCACTACTATCATAAATGTGAAAGTTTGGATGGATTGATGGATGGTTGGATGTTTGTTACTCTTTGACGCAAAAACTACTATAAAATTGGATGAAATTTTGGTATCGAGGTAGCTGAGACTTTGAATTAATTACATAGGCTACTTTTTATCCCGAAAACATGTAACGGGTAACACTGCGGGGTGCAGCTAGTGAGAAAATGTAGAAGAAATTATGTGGAAACACTTATATTAATGGCAGATTTTCTTAAATGAGTAGACATTCAAAACTGAAGAATCACTATACTACAAGGTTATAAGCTTTGGGTATATAGATACTAAGACGAAAATGGCTCATTAAATTTATCAACATCAACAGTTACATTTATTTATTTTTATTTATTTATACCATGGTCGTAGGGTACTTTCTAGTACTCGGCTGGCTAGCTACCCTCAAGTTGAAAATTTACTGCCAATTGCCTAGTGGTGTGTTCCGGCAGCCTCACTTGAGAGCCAGTTGTATGTGTTTTACCGTATTCAATCACACCGTCACTGAACATCAGTTGAGCTGTGGTCAAGCGCCTAGTTTGTCATCTATAAAAAAAAACTCTGAATTTGTGAACAATAAATAATCGACCGTTCTATAGAAAAATATTGTCGACCCTTATCCAATGTATGGAAGAAACGATTTGAGGGTTGGTCGCACAGTAAACGTTTTTAATGATGAATAAAATAAACCTTTGATATTTGTACACCTAAATCTTATATCTTTATGTATGTTGTACGACACCATTCATGCTCGATTTAGTCTAGCACTTGGTGTGCCTAGTATTGTTTTTATTCTCAGTATAGACTATATTTTCTATGCAACGGTTAGAAGCCTACCTACTCTTCATAAAGTTCAACATTTGCTATATTGTGTTTACATCTTTATTTAAAACCACTAACAACTATGTGAACTAGTACAGAACGTTGCCCGCTATATTTGCAAACAAATGCAATACAAACAAAACTGGAAAACTCGATTGTCGCAATTACTGTATTGCGTGGGTTACGAGTCCAGTATGCAGACACCTTTGTATAACCTGTTCAGCTTGTATAAAGCGCAAGTAAGGTCGTGTATCGAGTACTGTTTTCACCAATGGGATGCCTCTGCTAAATATCAGCCTGAGACTCGAGTGGCGTGTTAGGAGGCGACGGTACTCTAGTTACATTTCAGGTGCAAAGCTTTAAGCACCGACGTAAAGTCGCCTGTCTATCTATTACATTACGGAAAGTAATTGCATGCTTTGAAATTGCACAATTTGGTTCCACCCGCCCCTTTTTTAACGGTTGGCTAGGCAGACACGGCTAAAGCACCATCAGTACATGGTGGACGTTAAACGCTTCGATTTCACATTTTAAATGTACAACGAGGATGTCGAACTCTCTGCCGTCGTCTGTTTCCCGCGAAATACAATTTGGGTGTAGTCGAACCCAAACATCTTAGACCGCAAGCTGCTAAAGGCAAAACATTCTTTAAAAAAAAAATACAATGAAACCGAATTCTACAATCTACATACCCAGAAGAGAACTTCAATGGCCAAGGGTTTATGGTCATTACATTTAGATTTTTTTACGAAATGTATTTGCAGTTTCGGAAGAACAAAAAAGAATTGCACTCGTATGAAGCTAGGACCAGTCGCTTATTCTACATAGAACGACTTACATACAACACTTTTCAACAAAAACAAGGAAATATCGAAGTCAACGTGGTCCCAGTCCCAGCACCCAATTTATTTCAAGGACTCTCAAGAAAGCCGAAACAGAATAATCACCTCTTTAAAACAATTACGCCCCTCGAAATTTTCGTAACAGGTTCACTTCTATAATTTCCAAGGATATTTGAAGGAAATTGCTCTGTTAACAGTAAGCAAGTTTAATTAAAATCGACTCTAAATGTATAGCCATCATCATCATCATCTGAGCCATAAAAAGTTCACTGCTAGACATAGGCCTCCTCAGTTAATTTAGATAAGAATCGCTTGAAAGTGACTCCCATCTAGCGCGTTCTTGCAAATTGTATTATATCGTCTGTCTACCTTGTGAGTGGCCGTCATACTCTGCGCTCTCCAGGTCCGTGATCTCTATTCGAGAACTTAACAGCCCCATCGACCATAAATTGTGCATTATAATCGCACGCTTAGTTGAATACTGACTGTTTAGGAGTTAGGTCAAAAATTAGTTACGTACAGATGCAGGCTTCTTTGGTAGCAATGGGCAAGGCATATAATATGTGCCCCGTCCCTTGCTACCAGAACTTGCTAATCCGCTAGGCTAAGTCAGTAATCTTACTTTGTCTACGGGTCTCCTCTTTCTGACTAAATCTCGTAGAGAAACACCGAGCATAACCTTCTCCGTAGCTCGTAGTGCTACTTTGAGCTTATTTTAAAGGCACACAGATAGAAATCACGTTTCAGAGCCATAAGTCAACATTAGTAACACACACAAGTCAAAGGCTTTCGACTTGAGGCACTGAGGTAATTCGTACGAGAAAACGTTGCGCAGTTTTCCGAGCGTTCCCCAGCAATTACCAATGTATAATAATAGAGTCGAAAATACAATAACAATTTGAAACGGTACATAGAGTGATTGCTATATAACTGAGTAAGAATTAGATATTGCGCAAATATTGTACATGTACTGCTAAACTTTTACTTTTTACTTTTGGATTAAGTGAAACCTACAACAATTGAATGAAACATCGTGAGGAGGAAATCATAACTTGGTGGTAGAGTTTCTGGTACTTGGTTAGCCAGCTTCCACCTTAAAGTTACTTATCTGCAAATTCAAAAACACTGAGCCCTCAGCTAGTTTAACAACCTGGTTTAAGAAATGTGATCCTTTCCATGCGGGAAAATGTTAGATTACCAAAAAATAAGGTGGTTCGATTTCCATACAAAGAAATTTTTGCCATTTATGGACAAAAGGAGCATAATTTTACAGTGAAATCACAGCTACTGGCATTTATTTTGGTCTTTATTTGCGGTAAGTTAGAATTGCTTGAATTAATCAGTAGATTATTAGCAGAAAATTAAATTTATGAATTTATGATTTTTGAATAAAACAGTAAATTATGCTAATAATCTACTGTTTTATTAAAGCAATTGTGATTTACCGCAAATAAAGACCAAAATAAATGCCAGTAGCTGTGATTTTACTGTAAAATTATGCTCCATTTGTCCATAAATGGCAAAAATTTCTTTGTATGGAAATCGAACCACCTTAAGGTATTTTTACGAAGTATACAGAATTAGCAAACTAAATAAAGACTTTTTTGTTAAATTCCACGCGGACGAAGTCGCGGGTAAAAAGCAGCTACTATAATAAATTACGTTTGTGTGGTGCAATGCTATATTTAGCACGCCATCGCAACGTTGTCAGACTGCGTGCAATCCAGTACACATTATTTTGCAAGTCCTGAGCCGAGCCGAGCTGAATGTAGGATCAAAAGCACGACGTTGCCACTCCGTTGTATGCTAGCTCAAAATAAAATCAAAATTGACAAGATTGTATTTTTTTTAAATTATGTGTAATTACAAAGTGTCTTCCCCTTAATAAAGACAATTTAAGTTATATTAAAATTACTTATTAGTCTTAACTAGGCTAGATTGTAATAACAATGAGGTGTCTAACAACAAACAGATACATCATTAGAAGGAAAAAAAAGTGAAATGTGCGCTTCAGATCTACATGACCTAATTCCACCCTGCCCATTCTACTATAGGACAGCCAGGAGCTTTAAAAAGCGACACCGCTTTATGGTTGATGTTCCAAAAGCTAGAACTAAGTGGTTTGATTCCACCTTCTACATACGTATCGCTAGCTAGACATTGGAATCTGCTGCCCGAGTGGGTGTTCCCCAATGAAGATAGTCTGGGTTCCTTCAAGTCGCGTGTGAATCGGTTTCTTCTAGGCACGCGTGCTGTACCGTAGACCGCATCTTCGCTTAACATTAGGCGGGATGGCGGTCAAACGCAAGCCTATTTATTATAAAACAAAAAATCAAAAAAATGTCGCTTTTGAGCACAGCGTCACAGATATAAAGTAACTACGCCAATCCATAAAAAAATGAGACAAGTTAAAATTATTGTTCAATTATTATTGGTTAATTGATAGTTCATTGGTAATATGTCTGCTCCAAGATCTGTAGGGCGTGAGTTCGATTCCCACCCAGGATAAACATTTTTGTGATTAACAAATGTTTGTTCTGTGTCTGGGTGTTCTGTATTTATTAAAAGTATGTATTTACAAAACAAAAAAGTATTTAAGTAATCTATCAGTTATCTGACTTTGCTTAGTTTGGGGTCAGATGGTGCTGTGTGTAATGTCCTACGATATTTATTTAATTATAATTAAAGCTGTTTTGTGTCTTTTTTGTACCGGTGACATTTGAATCGTATGAAATTAGCAATATATTCAAGAATATGAAAACGTGGCAGTACTTACCTTATAAAATATTCATTTGGAATCTTTGGCTCTACATTAATTCAGTTAGTAAAGTTCTGACTTCGTTATAATAATATGAGAAAAGTTAGCGTCTAATATTTTTGGATTTAGTCACTTTTGAAATAATAACAGTATCATATTCTTGCATTCTGTATGATTATAATGATGACATGAATAAATAATAACGATTACAAAGGTGTGTTTGATACATAATTATATTTAAAATTTGGAATTGTATTTTGAGCTACTTTTTAACCCGGAAAAGACTGTTAAAATTGCGGAACGTAGCTATAAGTATTTTTTAATCACAGCAACACTATTATTGAACCAATAGTTATTTAATAAACAAAATTCTATTTTGAATAAACAAATCGTGATTAAAATTGATAAGAAAGAAATTCTTGACGAAAAATCTGTATAGTTACCGAAATTCAAAAGCCGTAATGAAAGGTACATAAAAATTAAGCTAAAAATATTATTCTATTCACCAGATATACTAGAAGCTCACAGCGCCAGACCACGCAAGATTGCATCGCTGATTGGTATCGAAGGTGGGCACTCTATCGGCAACTCGCTAGGCGTTCTTCGAAGCTACTACCAGCTAGGAGTACGCTACATGACCCTCACCCACACATGCAACACGCCATGGTAAGTAAATGATTGCTTTTCATAGATTGCGAAAGTTCATACTTCTATGTTAACCATAAGGTTAACCTAAAATCTCAATGAGCTTTACTTCAGATTTCATGTCTAGTTTTATCATGACCATGCCCTTATTTTTTTTTTTTTTTCATTCTCAACTTAAGAATTTCAAGCAGGTAAGATAAGAGCCACCGCCTTATTCTATGCCTGCAAATAGTAGGTACACAAAAATGGCAAAACGGGGGAGTTTATTAATATTAAACCATTTAGAAAAGTGAGTACCTACTCTCTGGTAAAAGAAAAACATTTGATGCGTTCGTTTTATTTATTTCCATTTGTCATCAAAATCCACTTACACGGAAACATTTACAAATAAAAAATTGAAATAATAAATTGCCAAGGGCGTGCTGCTGTACGCTTATGTTATGGTTCCTGTCCTACAATTAAAGTGTTAGCGTGGATTGTATTATTAGTGAGCATAGTTTTTTTGCTGTTTTTCTAATTTTCTAAAAAATTATTGGTAGTATATCTGCTTTAAGAGCTGTGGCGTGGGTTTGATTTCCACCCAGGACAAACATGTTGTGATATAAATAAATGTTTGTTCTGTTTCTGGGTGTTCTGCATTACAAAGAAAAAGTATTTATGTATTCTATCATAATTCCACAGCACAAGCTTTGCTTAGATTGGGGGCAGATGATGCTGTGTTAAAAACAATAGATTGACGCTACGATAAGGTACTAGAGATTTGTATAAATACAGTCTATACATGTCGCTGTATCTTATTGTTTACTTTTTTTTTTTAATGTAATGTCATTTTTTAATCATAAAGTGACAAATTATTTACGCAAGTACGTGCAAGTTATTAATAATTTAATATGCAAGCTTGTATTAAATTGACCTTTAGTTGACAAGGTCATAAACTGAACGTGACTATGAATAGCTTTATGTGACTTTGACTGTCTCTATGACTTATTTTTTAAATAAGACATTTCAATATGACAGCCCTGTTGATTCGTTGGTTGTATGTCTGCTTTGAGAGCTGAAGGGCGTAGGTTCGATTCCCACTTAGGACTAACATTTGTGTGACTAACATCGATGTTTGTTCTGTGTCTGGGTGTACTGTATATAATACAAGTATGTATTTACAAAAAAAAAGTATCTATGTATTCTGTCAGCTATCTGGTTCCCATAGTACAAGCTTTGTTTAGTTTAGGGTTAGATGGCGCTGTGTTAAATGTCCTCCAATGTTTATTGATTAATAATATATGAAATGGTTGAAATTGGAATAATGCACAGAGTGCCATGTCAAGCATGGAGAAAAAAAACTGCAATAAAAAAACCCTTAATAAAATAAGGAACCCAAATAAGCTTCATCGCCCATCACTCGATCATACTCCGCATACAAGAACAAAGCGGGAATATTTCTGATTAAACATGAATATTTGAAAAATCCAACGAGTGCCGGATTAAATTTCGATTGGAAACATAACAAGAAATTGTTTTCCTGTGTTAAGAGCTTTGCAGAGTTATTTTGGGACGTCCTCGTATTTTCTGCTATATTTCGTTCGAGATTGCTTAAGCTCTGGTTTGGTCCGCGAAGCCGTCACTTTAGGTCGAGTAGAGTTAAGCAAATTAGATTACGACGGTGAAATAAGTCGAGAAAGATTTCTAGTGTAACCACAAAATCGCAGCGCTTATCATAGCTACAATAAGCACTGGTATTACCGATTTTTACTTATAAGTATCAAGAATAAAGAGTTTTGGCGGGAACGCAGAAAGAGTCGTGTCGTCCCGTTGTATTTTTGCATGACTGTATTTGACTGACAAGGACTGTATTTGACTAAGACTGGACTTTGATTATAACTATAGCTACAATGCAACTTATGAAACTGGAAAATATAAAACATTTGACACAGTCTCAAAATGCGACGTCAAAATCAATGAAAAAGAAGACTGACGTGGTTTACTCTTCTTTAATTATATCGGAAGCTCTGACTATAAAATATTAAAAACTATGTTAAATTTGCGGTCTAAACATTAAATGAGTGTAAATTGTCTAGTTCACATACTCACAAAATATTTGTCAAATAAAAATATGTCACGACGTGTTAAATTACCAACCTATAACAGTATGACACCCAAGCAGTCTTGTATTACTCGTAAGTCTTCGATAACAGCAAATAAAAGAGTTTTCTTGTAAACACAGTTACTTTGATACAAGGATTGCTTGTAGTAATGTGGCGGCATATCTCCTTTATGTCGTCTAAGTAGGTTTATCCGCAATATCAGATAATCTTACTCACAATTTGTATTGTGCAAACATTACAGTGATCCGGTTTGCAACTAGCTAAATTACAGGATCATGGATACTAACTATCGAATATCTCTAAGTAATGAGCGCCAAAACAGCGCCCTGGACTTGGTTTAGTTTCTAGGTACCGCTGCAATGTTCATGAACAGACGTTATATTTTACCATCAAAAGCATCTTGCCACTGGAAACCCTTATTTTATTATTAATTTAACAACCTATACTTTTGAATACTCATACGTACATGCACTTTTATTTTATTTAATTCTTTTCTCATTTTAGTATCACTTTTATTAATGTGCGCCAAAGCAACGATACCTTTGACTTTGTTTTGTTTCTCAAAGTTTTGTGTACTACCGCAACGGTCTTGGACATGCCTTGTCTCTTACCATCATGAGAGCGTCTCGTTTGTTTAATTACTTATACATTAAATTTTTTTCTAATATTTGATATATTATAATAATATAATTATAATACTATTATAATGAGGAAAGATTTGATTGTTTGTTTGTATTGAATAGGCTCCGAAACTACTGACCGATTTTAAAAATTTTTTTAAGCGTTGAGAAGCTACTCTATCTCTGGGTGACATAGGCTACTTTTTATCCTTGAATTCCTACGGAAACGGGAACTATGCGGGTGAAACCGCGAGGCGTTCACAAGTATTTGATAAAATTATCAGTGTTTGTTAAATACGGGATAAGAGCGAAGTAACACTCGACTTACCATAGACCTCCGATAATATTTCGCTAATCCGTTTCAATTAATTTTGAGTTGATTGAAATTTACAGGCTATTTAACACTTCATTGAACATTGAATCGATCTTGTGGAATAACCAATTAATTGAGGCGCGCTTGTCAAACTAATGGAAACAAAAATCTAAACGTGTACGCGTTTGATATCAGGCAAAAGATAAACACAATACATTGTGCGGTATTTATTCACAAACTTTTTAGCTTTTACTTTTCAATTCAAAGTTAAATTGGAATTCGATCAACTGGAAAACTACCAAATCAACTTTCTAATTAAAGTGTCCAAAATTTCAGTAGATAAATAATTATACTAGACCAGGCCGTCCCGGCTTCGCACTGTAAAACAAAACTCTGTTAACAATATAAACTATTTAGCCTATGTCACTCAGTGAAAATCTATCATTCTAGTGGGTTCGATTCCCACCCAGGACAAGCATTTTGTGATACAAAAACAAATGTTTGTTCTGTGTCTGGGTGTACTGTATGTATTATAAGTATGTATTTACAAAAAAAAAAGTATTTAAGTATTCTATCAGTTATCTGACGCCCATAGTACAAGCTTTGCTTAGTTTGGGGCCAGATGGCACTGTGTGTAATGTCCTGCGATATTTATATTTATATTTATATTTATTTATTAGTATTGAAATAATTATTCAGATCGATCCAGTAGTTTCGGAGCCTGTTCAATACAACAAACAAACAAAAAATAAATAATCTTCATAATTAGTATGTTTTATCATGCTATCTCATATATTATATGATTACATGAATAATTATTACGCGGGTTATACAAAACATTCATAGAAACATTATCGGGACTTTAAAATAAAGAAATAATAATAATAAATGAATATCGTAGGACATTACACACAGCGCCATCTGACCCCAAACTAAGCAGAGCTTGTGTGATGGAAGTCAGATAACTAATAGGATACATATATACTTTCTTTTTTTTTGTAAATGCATACTTATAATACATACAGAACACCCAGACATAGAGCAAACATTTGTTGATACATGAAGTGTTTGTCCCGGCGGGAATCGAACCCACGGCCTTCAGCTCTTAAGGCAGATATGCAACCAAAGAGCCAACAGGGCTGTCAAAAAAATCAATTTAAAAAAAATCGAGTTGATTGTGGTAACAAATGTGAGACCAATAAAATTAGTTTATATACCTAATCTTAAGCACTTATTATATTGATTTTAAGTAACCTTAGTAAACATAATTTGTGATGCCAATTGTGAATTAGACGGTAGATAATTGCAACAAATCCGCTGAAGTAAATTTTCTTCCTCTAAGCGAATCATCTGTCAGGGATAAACGCAACAAATGTCACCGGGGAGTTAAGTAAGCTCTATCCCTGTGATAAACGAAGCGGTTAGTTTGGGGGCCATATATTTATGATAAAATAATATTCCCATTTTACAATTACAATATTTTTATTTATTTGCATAGCAACATTTTATTTAGCGTCTGTAACTGCGTTTGACCTCCACTCGATCACGACTCACTAGTTCGTAAGTGATGATGTAGTCAAAGATAAATCAGACAGACTTGAAAGATTCGATCAGTTTGACTTTGAAAAGATTTAGGTTATACTATACTCTTGATAGCTTGATTATTGAGCCCAAACTCGACAGTTTGCCATTATGTAGCACGAGGCCATTGTCCCAATTTAATTGGATCAGCTAAATTATCATTATTTATGTATTTCATTTTAATATTATTTAATTTGACAGCCTTGTTGGCTCGTTGGTAGTATACATTTGCTTTAAGAGCTGTAAGTCGCGGGTTCAATTCCTACCCAGGAGAAATATTCTGTGGTATATAATTAGTATGTTTGTACTGTGTCTGGGTATTTTCTATCTATTACAAGTATGAATTCACAAAAATAAGTAAGTATTACATCAGTTATCTGACTTCTATCGTACAAGCTTTGCTTAATTCTGGGTGGCACTGGGTGTAAAGTCTTACAACATTTATTTTATTTATACATGCAAATCACAAGCACAAAATAGTACAGTCACCCAAGGGCTGAAAGTAACTTATTTAGTCACGAAACGGGGTTTGGCGCCCGAGCGTAACAAGGGCGCCAATAGTTCGAATAAATAAATAAGTCTTTCACCCGATGTAAACACTGTGCTTTTCATTACGAATACAAGAAAAGTAAATATAAAAACATGAATTAGTTAATTCTCTTTAACTAATTCAAAATAGTGAATTTTACATAAATCAACAAAAAAAAATTAAGATCGGATTGCTACTTTCCTGCCGAAAATTTTCTTCTTTCTAGTGTTTTTTTATAATTTGACAGTTGTCATTTGTTAGTAGAAAGTGAATCTCCCTAGGGCGGAAAGTATTACTTTCAGCCCACTCCTCAGGCAACTCCAATCTACTTTCCGTGTATGAGTAATGAAAATGTATTATTCTATCGTCAGCTTATTCACTATGCTATCGCCCTAAGCAATTCCACACATGGCATGTGAATATCAAAGCGCAAGACTTAGCTGTACAAATGAGAGAGCATTTGTATCCTTTCAAATGTCTTTGGCGTAATGTACACTACAAGCAATAATATAATATACTTTTGATTATGCATAAATTATAATTATATGGCATTCATTCCTTTAAGATATTTGATGGTGATTCTGTGTAGCCTCGTAAATTTGTTAATATGACGATTTTTCCGTTCATTGTATTGATATTACTTATAACTACAAACTTATGTAAATGAAGATATGAATTGCATTGTAATCTATTTAAAATAATAGTCTAATATAACGGTTAGAATATTATGTATAAATGTTTAGCTAGAATTTTGAGTAACCAAATAATTCTATAACATCACTGCTTTGCTACCGTCCTCAAGCTAAAATGCCGTTATACAACAACTAGTTGATTTCGACTTTATGTTATCACTATACTTAGCGCTCATTACTTTGATTAATTTGACGGTTAGTTTCGATAATCCTGTAGACTCGCTAGCTAAGTACCCCTCAAGTCAGAAGATACTATGTTATACTATGATACAAGAGACCTTGTTCTATGACTTTGACGATTATTTAAAACTAAGAGATTATTGAATTACTAGTAAGTAATTATAATATTTTTGTTTTTATGGACATTTAATTATATTGACATAATTATTTTATATGTGACATATTACTCTATTGACATTTTCATTTTCATTGTTTTGACATATGTAATGATTTTGATAATAATTTTTAAATATGAATGGAAAAATGACCTGTAACTTTGGTGTTATTAATAAATGATTTGTATTTGTATTTGTATTTGGGCGTCGGTTCGATTCCCACCCAGGACAAACATTTTGTGGTATAAACAAATGTTCGTTCTGTGTCTGCGTATACTGTATGTATTATAAGTATATACCTATTAACAAAAAAAAGTATTTAAGTATTCTATGAGCTATCTGACTTCCATAGTACAAGCTTTGCTTAGTTTGAGGTTTTTATTTACAATATTTAGTGGAGCAGTTTTTGTGAATCATAGCAATGATTTCTCTAGATTAGAGAAACTCTAAGAATGTCACATTTCAAAATAAAAAAAGATAGCTTAAGTCAGTTCAGCCACTTAGCTACGATGCCACAAACATACACAAAAAGAAACGTTAAAGTTATATCTCCTCACTGCTCGTGTCGAAAGGTTAAAATTTTTATATTTTCCAAGAAAACCCATAATTTTTTTACGTTATATTGTTCATTTAATAGTTAGCTTGTGGTGGGCAACAATCTTACTGATGCTATTAGGGAGCAGAAAGGAGGCGTTTAGTGAACGTGCGAGTTCATTTCAAAGCCCTGATTATCATTTCTGTCTTCATTCTTTTAAGTTTTTTTTATTGTTTTCGTTAACGAACTTCACAGCTGCATCCCGTGATTTTACTTGTGTTCTTTGTGATGATATAAACTTTTTATTCTGAACACCAGAAATAAATAAATAACTGAAAAAAATAAAAATATAACATGTAAAGTAGTGTCAGTATTTATCCCGGGTCTAAGCTATCTGCTTTATAAATTTTGTATAAATCTGTTTATTTATTGTAGCATGAATAAGTAATATACATATTACACACACATGTACAATTGTACATTTATATACCCGTGCAATTTTTTGAATAATTTCCAAAATTAGTTAAAATATAAACTGTGCAAAATTTTCAAATACTTATAGTAGGTACCTTGGACAATGGTTACATCTTTGAGGTTTTTGGCGTTAAAACTTTGAGACCAAAAACAATATTTAGAGGCTTGTCATCTTATCTGGTCCACGTCACCCGTCCAAAACACTGACCTCTATTTTGCACAACGTTCAAGTAATGACTTAAAACGTGACTATGGGATCAGCGTTTTGGAAACATATCAATGGGCTTTTTAGATTAGTTTATTTCACCAAAACTTATTAGTATGCGTGAATTTTATGAAATTACTTAATTAATAGACTGGCTGAATGATACGCAATATTTAAAAAATAAGATTAATTTTAGTCGTCTATAAGCTGTCTGACTGAGGCTTTAGAAAGCTGGAAAGCTGCTTGTCCAAGCCAGCCCGTACCCAAAGCTCCGAATTCTCAAAGGCAGTGGGACGAGCCGCTTTGTAAGTTAGAAAGTCAAGATTTAGTTGACTCTGCGACTTCTTCTACGGAGCGTGCTCGCCTACTTGCAGTCTCTCGTTGGGAGTCAGGGCTTTGGTTACATGCACTTCCTTCAAAAAACGTTGGTAATCTATTAGATAACAACACTTTCCGGGTGGCCATGTCCTTAAGATTAGGAGCAGTATGCCAGGTCCCTCATCGCTGTTCGTGCAGGGAAATAACGGATCGCCTCGGCCACCACGCGCTTTCATGCAGCAAGAGTGCTGGGCGTATATCGCGGCACGCCAGCTTAAACGACGTCATCCGTCGGGCTTTTGTCAGTGCCGGCGTCCCATCAGTTTTAGAACCAAACGGACTGATGCGTGACGACGGCAAGAGACCCGACGGGATGACCCTTATCCCTTGGAAGATGGGACGGCCTCTTGTGTGGGACGCCACTTGAGTCGACACCTTGGCGCAGTCTCATCTTCCTGTGACTTCGGGACAAGCTGGTGCTGCCGCATCTAAAGCTGAAAACCTCAAACGGCACAAATATAGTTATTTGGATAGAATGTATCTTTTTGTGCCGTTTGGGGTTGAAACTTTAGGTCCGTGGGGGCCGGCCGCTCTCGAACTGTATCGGGACCTGGCCAAACGTCTAGAGGAGGCTTCAGGTGAGCAGAATGCTGGTATCTACTTTGGTCAGAAGCTAAGCATTGCCATCCAGCGTGGCAATGTTGCCAGCATTCTGGCCACATATCCCTCCTCTGACGATTTTTTAGACTAAGTTTTTTGTATACATTTTGTAAATAGGTAGTATAATTTAAGGTATTTTTTATTTTGTTTAATAAAGGTGATTTTAGTCGTCGCAAAGATATTAATATGATACTATGTGAAGCTACGCACCAACATGTTTCAAGCGCAGGAAATTTTATAGCATCACAAGGCAAGACGCACTTAAATAAATAAGAATTTTATTACCTTTTTATGTAACATTACAAGAATGTGATCGAGGCAACATTTGCCACCCCGTTGCGTATATCAAACCCCCTCCTTTATTAGATTGAGAGAAATACAAGTCTTAGCAAATATCGTTAAAAACGCGGCAGTAAAAACTCAAGCAGAAATAAATAGCCGCTTATAGAATTCATAGAATGGTCGGAACCACCTTCATCATTCAAACGTCTTCGTAGGCCTAATTGTTGAGAACTTCATGCGAATAGCAGCTTAGGTTAGATTGTGCTACGAATACTACGGGTTGTCTACGACGCTACGACAGGTAACGTAACTCGTACACTATAAAAGTTACTAGTAAATAATAAACACTACAAGACGTAACGTATAAATCTGTGTTATGACCATGTTACCTACAAAAATTCCGTGTACGAGCATGATCAGTCCTAGCTACTGATCATGCTCGTACACGGAATTTTTGTACCGGGGACAATGAACACCATGAGTTGGCTACGAAAAACTATGGCATGTAGTCGACCGCTACGCGATATCTCAAGTATTTGTCGCTTACCGTATGACTACTTTTATTTGTAAAAAAAATATTAAACTGTCCAACGGTAATGTGACTGTATCTACTGTACCTAAAGTGATTATTTCCATTTATGGAAAAATTGAGTATAATTTTACAGTGAAATCACAGCTACTTGTATTTATTTTGGTCTGTATTTGCGATAAATCACGATTGCTTGAATAAAACAGTAGATTATTATTAGCATAAAATCAAATTTATGAATTCATGATTTTTAAATAAAACAGTAGGTTATGCTACTGATCTATTCTTTTTTATTCAAGCAATTGTGATGTACCGCAAATAAAGGCCAAAATAAATGCCAGTGGCTGTGATTTCATTGTAATATTATGCTCCATTTGTCCATAAATGGAAAAAAATATTTGTACGGAAATCGAACCACCTTAACCGTCTCTTGCGCAAATGGTATTGCCAGTCTTATAGCAGGATCTCTTACCAGTATTAAGCGTTGGTCAGTATAAAGCGTTGGTCTCTAGGAAAACAACCAACTAAGACCCTTATGAGTATGAACTTTTTACGTACACACAAACCTCGAGGAAATACGATCGGCTTTTTGATGGACTATCTCTGCCAACGTTGGGTAAAGTATCAACATTTTCTGAGTTTTATCGTGCATGCCAGGAATTTACTTGAGATTTACTTTTGCGTTGGACTTTATTTTGTTGTTGAATTATATTTTTTCATTACCTTTTTTTTTTGAAGTCACACGTCGGTGTTCAAAACCACGTAAGTTTAATTTTTTAACACAAATTAATAAACAAACAATGAAATAGCAATGTGTTACAATTATAAATAATTGTAAATAGCCCTCCATTTCTGTCCTCTTCGAGATACGTCCGATTGTAGAAATATTCTACTGAACTACCAAAATAGATTTGAATAGTAATAGATTACCATTTTTCCCCTCATAAAGCCTAAGATACCTAATAACTTAATTAAAATAACATAAATAATAATTAAAAAGATACTAATAACTATTAAATCAACGCTAGTAACACATTATGTCCAGAAAAAAAAAATACATATTTGCTATTTTTACTATGCAAAATACGCTACACCTCTTCTAAGTGCATATAACTGCATAGAATTAAATATGACCCCAGTGTATTAAATGACTTAGTCATTTCAGACGAGTATTTTGATAACAATAACGTAAATAGTGTCTTTCATTTAGAACACTTTTGAAACTTGAGGGTGGTGGGTAGCCAGCCGAGTACTAGAAAATACTCCTCAATATATTTTCCTTCACCGGCAGCTCAAGCTCAATGTGGGAATTTAAACTTACGCCCTTTGGCATGTGATTCGACCCCACAAACCACTGAGCTATCATCGCTAAAAATAGCATACAATCACTTATGTAATTGTATGTTATAAATTTGAACATATAATTACCCATGTGATTGTAAGTTGCCAGCAATAATACTGGCAACACTTAGTCGGAAATTGAGTTGTTCTGCAACACCAATTACTGTATTTAATTCAACAATGAGAAAGCTAATTAATCAACATCATACAAGTGTATCAGTGATTTTATACTGAATCTCCACTACACGGAAATCTCTAGTTTCCACAGCTATAAAATTAGTCCGTAACTGCGATAAAATAACATTGCTTTTTATATGTACGTGAAATCTTACCTAAAATGTATTAATAATATTCATAAAAAACAAATATATTTAAGAGTGTACGCATTTCTTACATAATTTAATTTATAAGAAGTTAGTTGAAAAACAGATTTATGTTTTTTAAGCTCATGCAAATAGGATTTCATAATTTTATAAAATATCTTTTTTTACTATTTGACAGGCTAGACAACTAGTTGTTTGACGGTTCGCCTGATGTTAAATGACGATATGGTCGATGGTGGTGAACACATCTAGCCTGGAATGGAACTGGGTCTCAAGTAAGACTATCGGAATACCCTGTCATGTGCTTGACGACAGATTTTCAACTTGAGGATGGTAGCTAGCCAGTTGAGTACTAAAAAGTCCCTTACCACCACCAAAGTTCCCACAGGTTGTTTTGCTTCACCAGTAGCTCAATCTTATTGTTGGGATTCAAACCATTAATAAGAGACCATCGGCGTGTGAACCGACCGCGCAAACCACTGAGCTATCTTCGCCACAATGTTACAAAAAGATTCTGTATGCTTTGACTGATTTTAATGTGATCTTCGATTTAGAATCGGAATCCGCGCATTATCATTCTAAGTGTCATAAAGTCCCATAGATGTCATAATAATAAGTGTCATAGATAAGTCAAATTTAGTAATTATATCAATGCCTTACCGCCAGGCATGAATATAACAAGACTCAGTATTTATTTTTTAAAGCGGGGTAAAATTGACTTTTATAATTTTATGTAAAACATCCCATTTACAAGACCATATTCATTGTTTCTCACATTTTTAGTAGGCGATATAATTGTTTTTTTCTTTGGATAAGTTATACATGTATTGATATAAAAAAAACGCAAAGGTAACCACAGATAACCTTTAATACTTTATTTTTGTTTTAAATGATTACTGCGTTTGTTAGTTTTACGTTCCGCTGTACACTGTACATTTTTATTGATAGTGGGCTTCCGATAAGCTTCGAGCGAGTAGTGCACAAGCCATGTGTACCGCCGGGAAGCACGCGCGTAACCCGCCGATAAGTCGATTCTAAGCCTTGCTTTGTTGTGTAGGAAACATATAAACTAACTAGACTAACAAAAAAAACTTTTAATACCACACTGCTGTACCACAACATATTTTTTTTTTACCAGATTAAACTCTACCGGTGCCTGGATTAACTAGGCTTTTATACATTTTATACGTTGTAGCAAGGCGCGGGTGGCAGGTGAGAGTTTGACATGACGTGAGATTGGACAACTTTTAATCAAATTTGTAAATATCGATTAACGATTCTCAGAGCTTAAAATTATTTTCGATTAAAAACGGGAAAAATGTTAAAATTCGAATTCATAATTTATTTAAAAAGGAATTCGAATTCATAATTTATTTGGAAAAGAAAAAATAAAACGGCATGCAAAAGAACTAAAACTACTACTAACAATAAGCAATGACTAAATTCATTTGCATATTAAATTAAAAAATATAGAAAAATGTAAATCAGATTAATTAGTACAATATTTAATATGTCATGGTTAATTATTAAATTGTCAAAAAGGATACAAAATAAAAAATGATACGAGAAAAAAATAATATCAATAATTAGGTCAAAATTTTAATTAATTGTCAAATTTGTCATTAAGATATTCACTAACTTACACGCTCACACACACACACTCACACACAAGGTGGGCAGACGACCTAATAAATACCGCTGGACGCGGGCCGCTTCCAACCGGTCTTTATAGAAATCAAAGGTGGAGGCCTAAGCCCAGCAGTGAACGTCCTACTGCTGAGATGATGATGATGATTAAAACAATTGCATACCAATTTACGAGATAAAATTACTAGAAGATGTATAAAGGGTTTGTACCTACTGGTTATACTCGTATACCAAAAAGCGTTTAAAAAAGGTTTACGTTATAACGCGTTTGCGGCTCGTCTTTTAATATTTTCACGTTAACCGAGAAAAATAAGGGTAATTTTTATGAGGTGTAAAATTATGTTTGTACCTTAGCCATTTAACTTTATACTATGTTGTAAAAGGTTTTACACCTGTGGGGCAGTTACTCTTTATTATGCTGAATATCCGAAGCAGCACTTTTGTTTATGTGCGTTATATAATTCAAACTTAGTATAGCATGGCACAGCTTTGCTTAGAAGGTAACTTAGAACCCAAGTGTTGTATAATTATCAAACGTATTATAAATTAAGGTTGCCTGTTTTTGCACATCTATTTCTGTTAATGTATATAATTCCTGGTGCGAACAACAAAGAGTTATCATACGTTAATAGAGATGAATGATAATGATGATGAATTTTATTACAAATAATAAATTATATTAGTATAATCGGCAAAAAATGTCGTTGTTATCGTATTGTTTTTTGGGTGATTAACTAAAATTAACTTTTTGTCAAGAAGCCTAGATTAGGAATTGGCTCTTAATTGAGGCTGTTGGACACACTGTTACAATTATGTTTGGTGGAAGGTTTTCAATTTGAGGTGTGGTAGCTAGCCAGCCAAGTACTAGAAAGTACTGCCACCTATTATGACCAGTAGCACGAGGTCATGATTGAGATTTCATCCCACGCGTTCTGACCGACATCTGATCCGACCGCGCAAACCACTGAACCATCCTCGCGGAAAAATAAAATTGCAATGTTCATCACCTAGACGTCTACCTTAGATTACGTTTGTTATAATGTTAAAGATAATTAATTTAATAATTTTTTTAACATAAGCATGTGATTATGCGCTTTGAATCCATTTAAAAAAAATAACAGTTATATTAAAAAAACCAAAGTTAATCTGTTTAAATGTATGTGTGTATGTTTGTTCCTTCTTCAATCTTCATGTTGTTATTAAAGAAATTTGATGACATAGGCTATTATTTTTTCTAACGAAAATAGAAGATGTAATTGAATTCTTTATTTGGTTACGACCTATTTTATATATAATTCATAATTCATAATCCATTTATTTGCGCCATGGGTAAGTACAGATGTAAAATATTTAGTGAAGAAGCACCACAGTCTACCTTTCGGCATGCAAGTTAATTTGAAATTTAAAATTAGACATTATTAATACAATAAAATAAAATGTCAGGAAACAAGATTAAAAAACGAATGTCAAACAAAATAATTCACAATAATAATAATGTCAAAAGCAAAAAAAAAAAAAAAAGATGGCGCTGTGTGTAATGTCCTACGATATTTATTATTATTATTACCTATGTCAAAGGGTTAATAATTACTTAGATGTATGATAGATATTTTATTACTTTTCAATTATCGTCATGATAAGGCTAGATATAAAATCATGTGTGTGTTATATAAGTTTATATATATATATATATATATTTGTATAAATATTATATGTGAAAAATAATGAGACGAACGCGACGCTCTCCTGATGGTAAGAGATAACACCAGTCTATGACCATTGCAGTGATACACAAAACTTTGCGTAATAAAACAAAGTCCAGGGCATCGCCGCTTTGGTGCTCATTACTTTGAGACTTTCGATGGTTAGTCTCAACAGCCCAGTAATTTCGCTAGCGTAATTACTGGGCTGTTTTTGCGACTTTTTGTCTTTTAAATTTAAAAGACAAAAAGTTGTAGAAATACATAATATTTGTAGCTATGTTGAGTGTGGGTTCAAACCCCAACAATGAGCATGAGCTACCGGTGAAAGAAAACACCGTGAGGAAACTATTAAAGTGGTGGTAAAGTACTTTCTAGTACTCGACTGGAGAGCTGCCACACTTCAAGTTGAAAGTTTGTCGCCAAAGACCTAACGGTGTGTTCTGGCAGCCTTTGAGAGCCAGTTCCGTTCCAGGCTAGGTGTGTTTAAACATCTTTGACCACACAGTCACTTAAAATCAGATGAGCTGTGGTCAAACACCTAGCCTGTCAACCATAAAATAAAACAAAGACAAATATTGTACAAGACATCCAATTTCGATTGTTACAATTTCTATAACGAGATATTATTATAAGAACTAGATATGCGCTGTAATGTAAAGCTTGCTGTAATATTACAGTATTTTGCTACAGAATTTACAAAATAATAGAAGGGTATTCAGTCCGTGAAAGCAAAATGTTATCGTAAAACCAACGGTATGTAACATCGCATATTCGTGTAGACGATTTTACTCAACAAAACCTTAAACCGAGAAGCTTAAGATTTCATAACCGAGAAAATCTTAGATTATCCAGAACAGTTTTTAAGATATTGTAACTGAAATTTTACTCTTAGTTTACTCTAGATATAATATAGTTTACATTTTATAGAGTACTACAGTTCAAGTTAGCAGAGGTCACTATATATATTATAAATAATAATAAATAATAAATAAATAAATATCACAGGACATTACACACAGCGCCATCTGACCCCAAACTAAGCAAAGCTTGTGCTATGGAAGACAGATAACTGATAGAATACTTAAATACTTTTTTCTTTTTTTTTGTAAATACATACTTATAATACATACAGTACACCCAGACACAGAACAAACATCGATGTTAGTCACACAAATGTTAGTCCTGAGTGGGAATCGAACCCACGCCCTTCAGCTCTCGAAGCAGACATGCTACCAATGAACCAACAGGGCTGTCAATATATATACATATTTATATATATAATTGTTTTGCTCCGAAACACGACAAACATAGAAGATAAATAAGAAACTTTATTATGTAACTGTATAAATAATTCTGGCCACATTAAGTTTTACGAAAATAGTATTAATTTATACATTTTTTTTAAAATAATAATTTGCTTTTTTAGCTTTATGTAGAAACAAAAAAATACTTTATTATACTATATATATATATTTAATATCGTAGGACTATATAGTATACACACAGTGCCATCTGGCCCCAAACTAAGCAGAGCTTTTGTGATGGAAATCAGATGACTAATAGAATACATAAATACTTTTTTTTTTGTAAATATATACTTATAATACATACTGAACACCCAGACGCAGAACAAACATTTGTTTATTCACAAAATGTTCAAAATGTTCATCATCTATTCTATTGTTTTGTTATATTATTATATCTTCTTTTTTTTTTTTGTTTGTTTCCTATTTGTATTAATTGTGATCTGTGATTCTGGTATATAATAAAGTTATATTCTATTCTATTCCATTCTATTCTAATGTTTGCCTGAGTGGGAATCGAACTCATGCCCTACAGCTATCAAGGCAGATATACTACCAATGAGCCAACGGGGCTGTCTAAATTTTTTTGATATTACGGAAGATACCTACATTTTAATTGAGTACAAAATCCATGATTGGTACAGTGACATTTATAATTTCAAAACGAAACAATAGCAGCTTCCATTGAAATAGCAGTCTTGTCTCTATCTTTTAAAAAGCATTTTTTTTTGTTATGTTTGTTCTTTACATCAGATAGTTAAAAACACTCGCAAAATATTAACAATAAGTCTAGACTGTCCAAAGCTAGGCGGAACGCTCTGCGTACAAAGGCGAACGTCTTTCCATTTATGCTTTGTTTCAGCATTTATTTGTATTGTTTGTTCGTAGGGCCGACTCTGCCAATGAACCACCCACGGCCAATGGACTCACTGAATTCGGAGAGGTAAGAGCGAAATTTTTCACCTTATACATGTAGCTTTAAGTGTTATAATGCAATGGCGAACGATTTGAAACTGTTGCGACTTTTTATTTTTTTGTAATAGTGTTGTAAATAGACGTTTCAACCTTGCACACGTTGTGCCGTGCTACCAATTTATCTTTGGAGATGAAACATTGATCAATATTTATTCCTATCAAAGCGGGCACTAAAAATATGCAAAAATATGCGGGAGGCAGTTTATTTAGTTTATACAATATCTGAAAATACGTGGGTAGTACTAACACTTGAAAGTATAAACAATTCATCTGCAGTATTATTTAATTATTATCGATGCTTACTCATAATTTATTGATCAAAATTAGTACTGTATTACATAGATGTTTTATGGTTTTTACGAGTAGCTATGAAGTTTGGAAAGTGATCAAAATAGTTTGATATTTTTAACTTTTCACCCGTTTCGTAGTTATGATAGCACAGTGGTAAATGCGGTCGGTTCATACGCCGAAGTGCGTGGATTTAAATCCCAATAATAAACTTGGTATATTGGTAGCCGGTAAAGGAAAACATTGTGAGGTATGTGTTCCTTATTATGGCATGGTGGTAGAGTACTTTCTATTACTCGGCTTGCAAGTAAAATTTTGCATGCATTTCAGTTTTCTAGCAACCTCAATTGAAAGCCAGTTTTATTCCAGGCTATGTGTGTTTGCCATCTTAAACCATACCACCACTTAAGATAAGATATGTGGTCAAAAACTTAGACAATCAATTATTGAAAAATAAAATACAGACATCTGATGAAGAGTAAAATATTTCGGCGATTCAATTAGTTTTTTTTTTTACCTTTACCATTTTAGTATTATATGTATGTATGTAGTTTATTTGTTACATTATTCTTTGAACGTCAAATAATATTTCAACGTATATATGTTACATACATACTTATTTATTTATTTATTTACATACTACATAGGTTACTCGACTTTTAGCTCTACGAGTGTCATAGGGCACGTGACGACATAGTAAATCAATTTGGCACATTTAATAACTTAATGAAGTTTCACCAGCTTAGTTGGGAGCCTGGCTTTCAATCTAGAGGTCCTGGCTTCGAATACCACACGCTCTTCTGTCTTTTCTAAGTTATATGCGTATTTGACAGCCCTGTTGGTTCATTGGTAGCATGTCTGCTTCGAGAGCTGAAGAGCGTGGGTTCGATTCCCACTCAGGACTAACATTTGTGTGACTAACACCGATGTTTGTTCTGCGTCTGGGTGTACTGTATGTATTTACAAAAAAAAAGTATTTAAGTATTCTATCAGTTATCTGTCTTCCATAGCACAAGCTTTGCTTAGTTTGGGGTCAGATGGCGCGATAATGTCCTATGATATTTATTTTTTATTTATTTTGTCGCTGACTTCAAACAGTGAAGGAAAACATAGTGAGGAAAACACAATACACGAGTCCAAAATATCTCAAAATCTGCCAACCCGCACTTTGCCACCGTAGTAGACTATGGCCTTACTCTTCTTACAATAAAAATGTCCCACGCCCAGCAGTGGGACATTTTATAAAAACAGGGCTTAACCGGAATTCGCATCTTTAAAAAAATTAGATACCGTGGCTGTTTTCAAATTAAAATGTTATTAAACAGGTAGCGTTCATGGGTGAAACCATCTTTGACCACACCGGCACTTCATCCGGAGAGTTGTAGTCAAACACCATACCATAGAAACATCATCGCAAAGAGGAAAGCAAATCTTTTTTTTATTATTTAATTTTGGATTGGCCGCTGAGCGACCATATCGTCTAAAGCTTAGTTTTCCAATCAAATAGCTTGTAATACATTTAATGACCTGGACGTTTTCAGCTATTTATATTTAATTTATAAAGCACAATGATTATTCTAGAGCTTATAATATAATGTTATAACCACTACGTTCTTACATTGTGTTAATGATAGCTTTTACTCTCTGGTAGGGCTATAGTCTGTACCATTACGCCCATACATTTTTTTTTTTTAATGGTTGACAGGCTAGTTGTTTGACCACAGCTCACCTGATGTTAAGTGAAGGTGTGGTCGAAGATGGTTAAGCACACCTAGCCTGGAATGGAACTGGCTCTCAAGTGAGGCTGCCGGAACACACCTTGGCGGCAGATAGCTTGTAATAAATTCAATGGTCTGGACGTTTTCGGCTATTTATATTTAATTTATAAAGCACAATGGTTATTCTAGAGCTTATAATATAATGTTATAACCACTACGTTCTTACATTGTGTTAATGATAGCTTTTACTCTCTGGTAGGGCTATAGTCTGTACCATTATGCCCATACATTCGTAGATACAGCTATTCTGCCGAATGAGATAGGCCATTAGTTCCGATGTAAGCAAGCCCAGTCTTCATTAATACACAAAACGAATCTTTACAATCAACGACTCCAACCGAAGTCCGACGTAAATACGACACGATAAGTAAAAAAATTGTTGCTAAATCCGCTTTGGATGTCCCATTGGCTAATTTAGTGGTAGCTCTGTTTTATGATTTGTAGGGCGTGAGTTTTTTTTTGGTTCAGGACACACATTTTTGAGACAAATGTAGGTAATGGTGTTCGGTGTCTCGTTGTTGTAATTGAGCAACATTTTTTAGCTTGTTTTGATCACTGAAAAATGTTTATGCGACGAGAATAGAATTGATCCAACATCGGCCGTTCACTTGAAACGTCAAATTACTAACCATTGGACAACCCGTTTATAAACCAATGAAGATACAATACAAAACGCGCGAGCGTAGTGAGTGCAAATATATAAGGCATTTTGTGGTACCTAAATAAAGTATTTCACATGAAAGCGAAATAAAAAAACATAAGTAATAATTAATTATCTTTTTTTGTAGATTCATTTTGTGGCGCTAAAATAATAAAAATGTTACTTGGAAAATTATTCACTGTATTATTAATTACTTTTAAGCTCATTTATACTCATACCAGCTTGCGCCTGCGACTTTGTCCGCGTAGACTTTAGAATTGGGTTCACAGAAAAATGAACCTAGTTCCCCCCTTCATGAAACTAGCACTGCTTTTGGTGTTGACTACCTTTTATCCCGTAATAATATTTCATAAGATACATCTGTACCAAATTTCAAGATACCTTTGTGGTTTGTTTTTTGACTATCCCACAGGAATCCAACACTTTTTCGAGATAAAAAATATTTAATAAACTATCGATGTGCCAAATTTCATCCTAATTCATTTAACAGTTTTTGTGTGATTAAGTAAAGAATATCCAGACAAGCAAACACAAAATTTCACATGTATAATATTTATTAATCGACATGTTGAAGTTTAAAAAATGTTGCTCGTTATTTGACGCTTCATTCGTAAACAAAATGCTTTTAGTGTCAATTAATTTACTAGTAGCATTTTAATATTCCTCTTGCTCAGTAATTTATTGCAGTGTTGAAGTCGTAGTGACAATTTATATAGTCTTTGTATTAATTGCTTTGAAATATTATTGTGTACCGTGAATAATATCATCAGATGAATTAAATTAAATGGGACGTGAATATAAAACATACAGGAGTTTTTTAAGTCCCAAGTTTTTGTTATGACGTCGCCAGCTCGATGCAGATTCAAAAATAAAGAGCTGATTGTTTTCATTTTATTAATTTGATTTCATTTTTATGATACAATAACAACTTATCCCAAGATAAACTTGGTAATTTTTTCTCTACGCGTGTATTCGTGCGTTAGCTTGACTATTGTAGTTCAATTTTACAGATTACTAGCGACGCGCTCCGGCTCCACACGGGTGCAGTTATTTTCATGATTTGATACCGTAAAAAATGTTGACTTTTCTCATAGATTTTCAAAGATTTTTTTTTCGAAACAAAATTTTATTTTTAGAAACAAAACCTAGTCTTGAAATGCAATAAAAAAACAGCAATATCGGTCAAACCGTTCTAGTGATGTTCTTTCATACATGTGGTAATTGATTTTGAACCATACTAGTTCAGACAATATTGAAGCATCTGAAGAGACTTCACTTCAGTGCGTGATGATGTATTTGCTTACTTGACCATCTGTTGCCCCACAGAAAGCTCACTATTTATAATAATAGTTTCACTTCTCTTACACTATATTTTTAAAGCTTGTCGCTGGTGGCGTTGTTTGTCGTTGATTGTAAATTAGTTTACAGACCTTGTTTATTTCTATCGATAAAATGGTGATTTGCGATCGCTACCAAGAGAAATTCTCGCCAGAGAGGTACGGAAACGGACCTCCATAAATCTTGCCCGTACGCATGAATGGCCGTTGTTATTGATATTAAATTACCTTAGGATACATGCAAATATGAGATAAAAGCTATACAATCAAAGTCCGACTGGTAACAAGCTTGACTATTCGGCATGTCATTAGGCTTTCTTCTGTCTATATACAATTAAGCAACGCATTTGTTGTTGTGTGGAGGTAAATTAGTTAAGGTATTTATTAATATTGAATTTGAATGAAAACACAACATTAGGTGATAGGTGGTAGTAAACTTGAGGGTGGTGGTAGCTAACTAGTGGTAAGTAGGTAACCTAGACCTTACCACCATGAAATGGTTTCTTCACGACGTGTCCGTCGCCAGCAGATTAAGCTAGTTTTTGGGATATGAACCCAATCCCTCCGACGCGACGTCCGACCGCTTTAGCTACAGAACTATCATCGCTTTTAAATATGAAATATTATACCGAGACAATATAATAATGATAAAATTATGCGATAATTTAAAAAGGAAGACAAAACGTAATAACTCTTAAACCTTATCATAAGTAACTTTCATTATCTGTCGTCGTCACCAGCCTTCACTATACTTAGCAGTGGGACTGCTAAGTATAGGTTTCTCTCTTGTTATGCCATCTGTTTCGATTCTGCACCAATTTTCTTTAGGTTCAACCCACGATGGTGACTGTATCGTCGACCCATCTCTCAACTGGTTATATTTTTCTTGCTGTGCTATTACCTCGACTCTGTCTTAATCTAGAGCAGCTCTCAGACCAAACAGAAATTCAAACGCATTTCAGACGTAACGTAAACTTGAAGGTTTTGTTTTCACAACAGGCAAACAAGGCAAGACGAACACGCGCACGTCTTTGTTTGCTTTGATTGTTTGAAATGGGTAATTGAGTTTAACAAAAACCAAGGTCAGAGTACCCGACCTAATAAATTTACAAGTAGAACGAAAATTACTTATAAATAACTGATGCGTGATTTTCATGCTTTTTACGATGTCGGTCTGTGCGTTATCACAATCAGTTATTCTGTAGGTGGTTTCAGCTTCACGTGTACGGTAAACAGTTTACCGTCCGAATTTCTATTTGGTCTGCACCAGGTACTCTTTGCCACGGTTACGTTATAGTTGACCCTTCTATATTGTTTTGTTGTGACTTGACAAGGTGTTTTCACTTGTCTACAGAAAGTAGTGAAGGAGATGAACCGGCTGGGGATGATAGTGGATCTGTCCCACGTTAGCGAGAACACCACCCGGGCAGCCATCAGGATCTCCCGAGCTCCTGTTATCTTCTCACACTCTTCGGCTTACAGCCTGTGCAACCACAAGCGTAATGTGCCTGATGATATAATTCAATCTTTGGTAAGTCGAATGTCAAATTTTACTTTTATCCAACTTACAGTTTCATAGAAGTTTTTTTTTAAATCAAAATAGCGTTTGACCTCACTCGGCCTGATGTTAAGCAGTAGTGTGGTCTAAGATGGAGCACGCTTACCTAGAAGAAAACTATTCACTCTAGATTTGAAGACGCCAATATTGTACCTAACAGGGGAACACAGACTCCGGCAGAGAGTTCCACAACCTCGCTGTGCGAATGAAAAACGTGGAATCAAAACGCTTTGTGCGTACATGGGGAACATCCACCATGTACGGATGACGTTTTGGTCGCGTTTGTCTGGCCGTCCGGTAAAAGAAAGGTGCTGGGGGAACCAAATTGTGCACTTAATTAAACACAAATGAAGATAGTATAAAGTGTCTGTCGGAAAAGAAGGTCTATATATTCAGCTGATGTTAAGTGACGGTGTGGTCGAAGATGGTAAATACACCTAGCCTAAAAAGGCCATGGCTATCAATTCATAGTTCAAACGATTTCTAATTTCAGACAACGTGCCCAATATGCGGCCGCGATATGAAGGCAAGAATTTCACTCACGTGTAGACACTTTAAGTCTCTCAGACAAGTCTTTGATATTTAACTTTTTATGTAACTTCTATCAAAGCTACAACATAGTACGAAACAGCTGAATTTAACGCAATTTTAGAGATGTGCTAGTAAAACTTTTTTATAACGATGAGTAATGGCCTCCATTCGATTTAGTGTTATACTAGCGGACGCCTCGCGGTTTCACCCGCGTAGTTCCCGTTCCCGTGGAAATACAGGGATAAAAAGTAGCCTATGTCGTCCGGGGATTCTGTAGTTTCCTAAAGGTGAAAGAATTTTTGAAATTGGTTTAGTAGTTTTGGGGCCTATTCAATACAAACAAACAAACAAATCTTTCCTCTTTATAATAGTATAGATAGGAGTCAAGATAAAAGGTTTTTGACGCAGAATACACAAATGACGTGAAGACGATTTCGTAGTTAGCCAGAATTATACTTTTTGCAAATAATAATAAAAAAATGTTTTTGTTGCAGAAAGAAAACGGAGGCATCATCATGGTGAACTTCTTCCCTGAATTCGTTAAGTGCTCGCCTAACGCAACACTATCTGATGTAGCCGGTAAGTTATTTTAATACGATATAGGTAGTAAACGTTTACGTTCACGTTACGTTTACGTTTACGTTTGGTTTACATAATAAATCTTTCTAGCAATTTTCCAATATAACAAGCACTGAAAACAATCTAGATGATAAATGTCTTAGGTCATTTTACACAGCGCCATCTAGCACCAAGCTAAGCAAAATGATCAGAACCAGATAACTGATTTTTTTTTTTGTAAATCATTTTTCAAAGTTCAAAGTTTTTTTATTCGCTCAAAATGTGGTTACATTTTTGGTCTTAAATATATAATACTAGTACAGCACATCTTACTCTAATTGGCATGCGAATTTACAATATTCCTAATAGCTAAAATCTATATTATATTTATTAAAATAATGTACGACAAAAATTTAATTATATACAGTTATGGCAATAATCAACTCAATAATCAATTCATACTCGTACTGACACAGAACAGAACAAATAGAATAAACATTTGCGCGACATAATGATTATTCATTATCAAATTGATTTATTTTCCATTAAGTGCTAATGCGACACCATTTTTATTGTGGAATAAGATTAGTAATCAACTGAAGTAGCAAAGTATTTGCTACTGAGAGTGCCTTAATTTTATTCCTTCAATAAAGAAATATTTTAAATGACAGCCATTTTTGTACCACACATACACACACACACACACACACGCACACACACACATGTAAGCGTGTGTAATACACAAAGCGTACACACCTCCTCTTTCTCTCTCTCACTCTATCCCATATACACACATAACGCGTTAGGACGTCATTTTGGTTGGATGGAATTATAGTACAAATAACTAGAATAGTTTTACTTTCAGAGCGCTTATCCCCTAAGGCTAGGGGAATTTATGCTAAACTATATACAGTATACTGTGCTGAAATATAAGTTTTAGGTTTTGTATATTACGGTGGTACATTTAACCCGCCAATGAGGAATAAAATCATCTATCTTGAGAACTCTACCAATAGATAGATAGACACTCTTTATTGTGAACACCAGAACTCATAAAATAAAACATTCTACAATCAAGAAACGACCTGGTGCCACAAATGGTGGCCCATCGCTAAAAGCGTTTTCTTCCAGACAACCATAGAATGTACCATTAGTGTATGACAGGACAGCACGCTCTTGACTTGTACATTTTTACTTGTATACAACTCTGATTTCCAGGTCCGTCCATATTAAAATTTTAGTAAACCTCGCCTATTTAGGCTTAATTTGAAAAGTATAGAACGTTTCATGTATAAGTATTTCGCATGGAAATTATATTTTCTTCTATTTCACGTTTCAGGGCCCAAGTCCAACCCTTCGTATTTATGCGGTCAATTCTGGCAAACATTGTGCTTTCAATAAATATTCCATTGTACAACTGGCCCCAATTCTAATATTCTGTTATTTTATTTTTATCTTTGACAGTCTAAGATTTTGACTACAGCTCACTTGGTGTTAAGTGACGGTGTGGACTGAAATTGAACTGGATCTCAAGTGCGGTTGTTGGACACACCGTCACACCGTTAGGTACTCGGTGACAGATTTTCCCCTCTAGGGTAGTAGCTAGTCACTCGAGGAGAAAGTTCCACCTCGCTATGGTTTCCTCACGACATTTTTTCTTCACCGGTAGCGCAAGCTCATTGTTGTCAATATCAAAATCAAAATCAATCAAAATATCTGACATTTTAATTTTATGAATCTTAATGTAATATTACTATTAGCTTTTTACATTTTAATCATACCCTGTATGATCCAGTATGACACGTAACTACGAAGTTATTTAAATTATTGTATTGTATTGCATTGCTTTGTATAATCGTTTGTGATCAATACCAAATCATACTTTATATATTTAGCAATACTGAATAAAAAATTGTTGTGAGATAAACACAAATAACTTAATTCAAAAATACTACGGTCATTAATCTGATTTTATTTACATCTCAACATTTTCGATTGAACAAAACTCTCAGTTAATACATGAATTGGGTCCTAGGAAAGTTTTACAGCGGTCGCAAGTTGGACAATCTACCGACCCAGCTTGTTTACGTACCGGATTAATATTCTATCTAGTTGGCCAACTATTTGGATATTTCAATACGGGCCGACCCGAAGCTTTATATTACTATAACTATGCTGTATTCTACTGTTGCTAGATTTTAACTTTCCAACTGCACTATATTATTTATATGTTGTCTAATATTTTTCTATGCTTACGCTTGGTGCGTACAATTGATTTTCATGATCGGTTCATCGTCATCATCATTTCAACCGTAGGACGTCCACAGCTGGACATAAGCCTCCCCATTGACTTCCATAAAGACCGGTTGGAAGCGGCTCGAATCCAGCGCGTTCCTGCATGATCGGTTAATGTATTTTATTAGAAGCATTAGTACAAACAAGTTTGACTTTTGACGTAACGACGCTAATAATATGAGATAACTCCTGTCCATGACCATTACAACTACGCACAGTAGGTACTGTTAGTAGTACAACAAAGTCCAGGACATCGCTGCTTTGGCACTCATTACTTTAAGACATTAGATGGTTAGTCTCAATAGCCCTGAAATTTCGCTAGCTACAGTACCCTTCAAATCGAAACATAATAATATTTACACACTACTGCTTAAACGCACGTTTTAAGTTAAAGTTTTGGAACGATCTACTCGTATAACGATCGTTGAGCTTGTTTGAGTTTCACAGAATAAATCAATATGAACTAACTTTTTTCGATGATGAGTTGGTATCTCACGAACTTTGAAAACTCAATCAAAAGTTTTCCGACGTCTCTGATTATTATTATCAAGGTTTTTTTATTTGATATGTATGTAACTTCGAATTATATCATCATGTGTGAATTAATGTGTGAAGTAATTCATACTGAACTTTGTAATAATTTCTAACTAAATTACAATCTAATAATCTTATAATCTAAACATACTTAAACCGGCCGCTCTCGAACTATATCGGGACCTGGCCAAACGTTTAGAGGAGGCTTCAGGTATCTACTTTGGTCAAAAGCTAATTATTGCCATCCAGCGTGACAATGCTGCCTGCATTTTAGCCACATACCCCTCCTCTGACGGATTTTAAGACTAAGTTTTTTGTATACATTTTGTAAATAGTATAATTAGTTTTATCTAAACTTACTAACTAACCTAAGAACAACTTAAAACGACAGACCCAAATACAAACCAACCAGGGTTGGTTTGTGTTTCTAAATTGTATAAATAATTTTATGTCTAGTATTATACATTACTCTTTTAATTATGTTCTTGTGGACATTAAATAAGCATGAAGAGGTTAGAAATAGTTTTACAACCGCCACATGAACTTAGAAGGTTAGGGTTTAGGCCTAAACATGATCTCAACTTGTATCTGCCTTGAAAACCAAAGATTACATTATACTGTACCAGAACATAACTAGTTCGCCAGAGATAGTTTCTAACTGAAATGAACGTGAAACAATGTAACTTGCCATGATTGATAAAGTTCTATAATTATTGAAGCAGAAACTTGTTTTATATTGAACGCTATTGTGTAATGAATTATATTAATTTTCACTCAATCATTTACTTGTCCTCATCTGTCATTATGTAGAGATCACTTTAAATTTTAATTAACTAGGTATAATATTCTACCGCGTAGATACCTCGATATTGCTTTTATTGTTAAAATTATGTAAGAAAGTTATAAACAAGCTAAAAAGTTTAAAAAAATGTTAATCCGGCTACGGACATAACATTCATTTTGGCGCCAAAGATTGAAATGATTATATATACGTACATAAGTACTGTATACATACAAACATGCGAGCAACGTTTCGAGCACGTTTATTACTGCAGTCCATCATCTGTCAATTGCTATGAACGATAGAGTCTCATTTAGCGGAGCAAAAATATGGCGGTTATGCAAGTTCGTGCATATTACTCGAAAAGTGAAAATTAAACCAATTCTGTCTTATAAAGTTCTGCTTTTTAGCCAGGTTTCGAAAAACATATTTACCTGCGAGTATTATCTCAAATATTCTAAGTCTGTGTGCTTCATCTTCGACAATCTTTAACATCAAGCGAGTTAGAAGTTAAACGCAAACTTATTCGAGTAAAAAAAATAATTGAATGATATTATGTCATCATAAAAATATGCCAGTAAAAATGTATACTTACTTACTAGTCATTTAATAATCGATCATTTTAAATAAATAATAATGAAAGTCATAAACACAAGGTATCTTTTGTTCTGAAGCACGCTGTGAAAGGGGCATCCTGGACGGAAGCGGGTACGCGAGAAGCACGATGACGTCTATTATTTTGATCTTTCTTTTTATGTAATCCCGAAGATACTAGCTGTGTCTTCGGGATAAAAAGTAGGAAATCACCGGTATGAAATTTACTATACGACCTATTTCAATACCTATCAGATAAACATTTTAAAAAATCGGTCGAGCCGTTTCAAAGAACTGCGACTTCAAACACCGTGACACAAGATTTTTACACACTTATATAGAAGAAGATAGAAAACATTTAATTAATAATTTCTTCAAAACATTTTAACCACGGGCCCAGGGTTTCTATACCTAACCAGCCTAACAGCCTGTTCTGCTGCGAGCAGAATTGCCAATATGCCGGAGGTAAAAGGTTATCTACGCAAGTAGCACCCCGTTCTACACTTGTCTAATTTAACGTTCATTCCATTATAAAGAGTGCAAAACTGAATTCGAGCTATGCAGTTTGTGAATCGATTCGTAAAAGGCTTCTCTTCGGTTGAGGTTAACTTTATTGAGATAAAATTTAGACAATATCACGTTACTTAGATCAGTATCGCTTTTTTTTAATGTCACTGTATATTTTATACACACAAAGTTATTTTGAAACCAAAACTACTCAGGATTAATTATAATTTACTTTGTAAGTGATCACTAGCTAAGCGGTCCCTCACACACAACACCTGTTCGCCCAAACGTACGCATAGGGCTGGCAGCGTTTCCGCTTTGTTATGACCAGTGAAATAAAGACTTGGAATTGGGTCGGGGTCACTCTTAAGCGCAGATCGAGGTCCGCGACAAATTCCCTTGTCTCTGACCTCCAGGGATCTACCGTCTCAAAGGCGAACGAGACGGACTCATATGCTGATTCCAGAGCAGTGTATTGGTGCATACCTTTTGCTTCACAATTGCTAATTTTGGTAGATAAAGAGTAAAGTTGTATCTATTGCCAGCAACATACTATAAACAGCTTGTAGAAATATATACTCTGAATAACTATATAAAGCTAGATGAGTGAGTCAGACTCAGCTGCCTGGAGTTCTATATACGAACTTAAATACAATTTGAACTTTAATTTAGCCGTCCACCTCACTTCTAACTTTCTGGCGTCCGAGCACATGTGAAACTAATGGAAGCAAAAAAAACGGACTCCAAATCTACGTGCATTTTATTAGGCCTTGACGGGTCTTGAAAATTATAATTATTTCAGATTGAAAGACTAACGTAATATATTTTAGTTGAAATTATTCATCTTCCATACATCGATGTACGAACAATCTCCGATAACTCTTTTAGTAACATTTTAATGTAGTAGGAAATTATCAATTTTCGGATTTTGTCTTTTATTAGTCTTAAAGACCTTAATTCTTTCCTTTCATAATTGAACGGGAAATGCTGTATAGGATTTATAATGATGTTTGTTGGTAAAGGTATAACGATATGTTCGTGGTATTTCGAATAACTTTTATTTATATGCGAGGGTAAAAACCAAAAAACTCTCATTCTGCTTGCCGATACTACACTACAACTAAATTTATGATTAATTAAAATTATGCAAATACCACTTCGTAATGAATATGAATGTAGAATATAAATTGGTTTTATAGTAAAGAAATGTACAAAAGATACAATTGTGACATGATTTTAATACTCTTAAATATACCTGTGTACTTATTTGATCGTATCCCGAGGTCATAAATTTGGTAACATTACAAAAACAAAAAATTAATGGCAATAATTGTATTGTTTCAGAACATTTCCACTACATCAAGAAGATGATTGGATCTGACTACGTGGGCATTGGTGGAGATTTTGATGGCGTGAATAGGTATGCCATATTATTATTGACAACCTGGATCTACGCTTACGAGTAACATAACTCATCTTCTGGTAGAAATAAAAATTGTTAAGCATCTAGTTTTATCAATTGAAGAATGGTTTGATTCCACTTGCGTTCCACGCACCGCCAAACAGAGGAAAGTGCTGCCCGAGTGGATGTTTTCCAATAAATACAACTCAAGTGTCTTTAAGTTGCAAGTGAATCGGTTTCTTGAAAGCAAGTATGCTCCATCGTAGACTGCATTTTTACTTTATAAAAACGAGACAGCAGCCAAAATCAAACTTATTATTTAAGTTAAAAAAAATATCTATTTTTTCTGTAATGCCTTGATAGCATTTTAACTCACATGACTATTTAAGAAAAACTAAAAGGGTTGTCTATGTATAGGCCTAAATTCTAGATAATTTTTTTTTTAGTCTCGGGGGTTTTACTCAAAATTCTAAAACCCGCTGCAGTTGTTTTTGTACCATCACGAGAGCGTATTACTCGCAGTAATTCTTACCAAAAAAAAAACATTGTACAATTGGTAAAAGGAAGAGCTAAGCTTCGAATAATGATGTTTTAATATTGTTTTACATTTGAATCTTTCGAAATAAAGACTATTAGAATTGGATCGAGCCATTTAGCTTAGTACAAAATCAAAAGTGTTCCTTATCATTTTACTGCCAATTTAAACTTGGATTTCATATTGAATTACAGAGTTCCCAGAGGATTAGAAGACGTGTCCAAGTATCCAGAATTATTCGCCGAACTCCTACGAAGCGGACAGTGGAGCGTTCAAGAGTTGAAGAATTTGGCCGGATTAAATATGTTGAGGGTATTACGTCAGGTGGAAAAGGTGAGAAAACAATTTTACTATATCTGGTGACGGCTTAAGAAAGTTGCGTGTGGTATGATACTGAGACACTTAAATACTACTTCTGTTATTATGAGAAATAAACATTAAAATGCAACTTTCTTGACACGTACTAGTTCCCCAAATATGGTAGGTACTTACTGCCATCTTCCTTACTTCCTAAAAAGCACACTTTTGTTTTGTGAATAGTTTTATTCTAATTTAGACTTCTGCATGTTGAGAGATTCTAATTTTATTTGGATTCTAGGCTATTTATTATTTTGAAATGTTTCAACATCACATACTCCGGGGCTATATTTTTTGACAACTTACGTGTTGCTAACGGGCATTAATTTAAAATTAATTAAATACTTCACAAGCGAAAATTAAATATGCATATAGAACTTGTTAAATACCGTTCAGATCATGTAAGTGGTCTATAATCAACCAAATTGTGGTGTACCCACTAACTACTTAACCTAGGACAGTTTTTTAAAATACAAATAAGGACTAAGAGTGTTCTTTATTTTTTCTAGATTCGTGATGAACTCCGTACAAACGGCATGGAACCCCAAGAACACCCCGACTCGCCAAATGACAATGGCAACTGTACCAGCAATGCTTTTTACCAGGAATACGTCTAAGCTATTACTGTTCACCGACCTCATTAAATTAGCTGTCAAACGCAAATACAATCTTATGCGGTCAGGTGGTCACGATATAATTGTGGTTACGTGATAGCTAACGTAATTAGGCTGCCAGTAACCAGTGCCGTAGCTAACTTTCACACTATTCCTTTTTATTTTAAATCGCATTTACAAATTACGACCTCAATTGTTTTCGAGCACAATCTAGCACTTTGGTCAGATAAATAATAAAACAAAAACCACATGCTATTCAAATTCATTACAGATAAATTACGTGTTTGGATTGTTGATTCGCAGGTTCGAAGTCTATGAATATAGTATTTTTGTGGGTTTACATTTAACATTCTAAAATAAACGTAATTTTTTGGAGACAAGAAGGAATTGTGTGCAGATAGGTGCGGCCGTGGCAAATCGGACAAGTTCTTTTTAAATGTACGTTTTAAATACTAATTATAAAATTATATTGTTATTGTCGTTTGGTGTGACTATAACGGTTGGGTTTACTTCGGAAGTACTTTTAACACGATAAGGTTTACTATAGCCGATTTAAAACATGTTAACATTTTAAAATGTAAAAAAAGTTACCTACAACTACAACCAAGTACTCTCAAAGTTTTACTCTCAAGTTAAAAATCTGCCATCAAGCACCAAACGGTGTATTCCGGTAGCTTTACTTGAGATCAAAGTTTCATTGCAATCTAGATACAAATGTACCGTTACACCGTCACTTAGTCTGTCAACCATAAAAAAAAATGTACTGGGTATAACCTTAATAGACTCTTGAATTATTGTTGTTTACGAAGTAAACCCGAAAGCTATGGTAATTTGTAGTCTGAAATATAGTTATGTTTACTGTATGGTTATTATTAAAAACAGCTGTGTTGTCACAGGAGCCTAGTCATTCACACCACATAATAATATACAATTTTATACACAGCAAAAAAATCTGTAGGTATGCCGAGCAATATTTATAAATATATTCAAAAAACGTAATGGAAAAACATAGAGATATTACAAACACTAGATATGACAACACGCTTAAGAATTATACTTCATTTATTTGTAGTGATATCGCCAATGTTATGTCAAAATTGTAAAATATATTCACTATATAAAAATATACTTATATTAGAATCCTACAGTATTTACCGAAATAATTCAAGATGACAGGTGTCCACACATTGAACGTCTAATGACTGTCTGACAAAAGCGAAGCGATGATTGAATACTTCATTTCTTTACCCTACCTACATTTACATTCACACAATCATCCAGTGCCGGAGCGAGGGACTCAAGTATCTATGTATATTGTGACTTTTTTTCTTTTCTGTGTATTACCTGTATATCCATAGAAATTAAGTAGCAAATTTTAACGTAATCTAAAAATTAAATTCATTAAAGTTATACAATTTCGCATTCAAGATAAACAATTTATTATTATTTATTAATCATTCATACAAACACACGTTTACCAATAAATAAGTGTTTCATATAAATTAATAGTACGCAAAAGTTTATAAGCAGGTTTTCAATTCCAAATTTACCCTTAATTAAGTGCCTATTCACTATTCTATACGACATTAACTTCTGTGTTGTAAAAGACAATTAAGGGTAAATTGGCTAATTACACTGCGCACATTTCACATTTGAATCTACTTAAATAAGACAAATACTTTACTACCCAAAAGAACATTTTACAATAAGCTGAAAACATTAGTACACACTCCTTTTTAAACTCGTTTTATTTATTATTTAAAATCACTGTTACGAAATGGATGTACCTATATTTTGTGTTTCAACTTGGGGCACTCTAACTGGGATTATTACATTTAGTGTGAAGACTCCGTGTTTTGAAACGTAATGTACGCAATGTTTGGAAATTAGTGACTTGAATTATTGTATTTATATTATTTGTGACAATTAATTTTATTGATCGTTATCGCCGAATAAATGTAAAGTTACTTTATTTTGAAGTGCATTGTTATATCTAGTCCTTAATTCGTAATATCTCTATGAAGAAACTGCAGTGGCATAACAGCTGTTAATGCACCGATAAAATATTGTAATCTAAAATAATCTGTGTGTCATCAATGTTGTAGAAGCGTGATAGAATATACTGTGAACTGCACCCTTTTCCCCTACTATCTATAACTACATATCGCAACTCACGAACTAAAGCTCCTTTTGAAATGGCTATTCTTGACATCGAAAAAACAGTATACATGTTAGTGCAACATTGTCGAATATTTTGTAACTGTCTTCGATTTTTTACCATTATTTAATTTAAATTAGTTATTTTCATAGTGCGGTAAATTAGCTAACGCGATTGTACCTACGCATAATGTAATGTTCAATGTTCATCTTACACACTGTTACATAAAATGTAACGAGTTTTCAAGCGCCTAGCGTCACCACAATCATAATCAGAATAAGTGTGTGTGATAAACACAATAGTGTTTTTTTTGGTAATTTTCTAGCATTAGCAAAACAGTTTTGCGCATAAAAAGCAAAAGCAAGGCGAGACTATGTAAGCAAATTCGTTGCGTTGTCGCAGCTTAGTCATTTTTTTTATTGATTCGCGGTACCGCGTTGCACTGTATCGCATACCACGGAATTCTGTATACAAAATTTAGTAGAAGTGAATCATGCGACAACGCAACACACTGTGTGGGTTTGCTTTAAGATAACTATGGAATTTATATGGTCGAAGGAAATTTGAAGCGCTCCTAACAGTTGAGTGTCGAGTTATTATTGATTGTTTAATTGTGACGGACTATTTATTTATTTATTTTTCTTTCCTTAAACAGCATTTCAATACGGTAGCAATAGCGTTCGCTTTTTTACCGCATGAATTTTAACGTGACGGTTACAAATGTGCTACGAAACATTATTAGATAGAACGATTAATAATTTGGAATTTGAGAATAAAAGATGGCTTTAAAGGTGTATGTTAAGATGAGAGAGATGAAAATAATGTTTAAAATTTTGGGTACTTTTAATAATAAAAAAACGAAATTTTATTTTACTATAGTAATTTAAAAATAAAAATAAAACTGTCGGTTTAGGAATGTAGGTAGAGAATAAATTTTAAATGCCATAAGACGAGGTTAATGGAAACATTAATTTTAGCATTATAGATATTTTAACTTACCCATTAATAGGAATTATGACGCAAAGTCTTCTATCATTTAATATAAAAGAAGCTGATAAAGTAAAACCTTGGAGTTTTGGCGGACTAAGACTTGTTTTAGAAAATTTTATCTAGAGACACTTGAAAATATAAATTACTCGACAAGGGCAGAACGCACAAAATGCGATGCCAAATGAAAAAAGCCAAACTTCGAAAGAAATTTGAATTTGGTTTTGATAGCGATAAATAAATAATTGATTCAGAATACTACATAATTATGTAAACTCTGCTTAATGATATCCAGATCACGCCTTTAGGCTAGTAAATTGATGTTTTTAATTAATGTTTCACCTCGTCCTATGGTATGAAATAAAACAATTGAAATAGTTAAAATTACGACGTATTTTACCTTATCTACTTTTGCTGTAGTTTTTTTAAAACAATTGTTGTGGAATTGAAAGCCATTTCGGATGCTTGGTCAAGATTCTTTCTTCTTCGTTCACAGCTTGATGTATAGATAATTACGACAATAGTTTGTAAGAGATGTGAAAAAGTGCACAATCTTTCTATCTACATTATATATAATATGGCAACAAATTCAATCCAAATGAGTAAAAGTTCAGTATTTAAATCTGTATACAACGTTTGAATTGACATAAAAAGGTTGAATATTTTTAAACTGAAAAATGGAACTCAATTGAAATTATGTTAAATTTCTTGTTTACTATTAAATAATAAATAATGGAAAATAAAAAAAAACTAAATTATTATCAAGTTGTATTAATTCCTGAAAACTTGTGTTTAAAAATAAAAGTAACACATGACATCCACTAATTTCCAGAATATTGTGCACATTTTCTTATTCTCATATTTAAATGAAGAAGTATGTATTCGTATGTTCTATAATATAAATGTAATTTTTAGTACTTATCTGACATATGAATTAAAGGATTTGCACTTACAGATTTATTTTGATTTTTAGAAAGATCTATTAGAATAAGGAGAATTTTTGAAACATGTTGTGATGTAGAATTGAAGTTTTGTTAATAGTCGGGTGTCAAAAAACCGTTAACAAATCAAATTATTTGAATTTCTTAATTGTTTATTAATCAGGAAGGTACATTTACAAATCACCCGAAGGTTTTTACCATATACAAACTTCAAAGATTAATTTTTCGGGGCCTCTTAAAAATTTTCAATTCTGTTTTCAACGATTTGAAAAATTCCAAGAAACATAGCGATTCTAACAACTGCGTCTGTTACAAAAGGTTATAAATAGAAAAGTGATATATGTATATAGGAAAGAATTATAGCATTTTTTTTTTCAATTAATTGAACGAGCACACTTCTGTTTTGGTCATATAAATTAAGTAATAACTTTTAGCTACTTTGATAAAAAAAATATCTTTACAATAATATTGCAAGTAGTTTATCTATTCTTGCATAAAGTAAAGAGTACAAGGTCGTGTGCTCTACAAATAAAAAAATGCTTTAATTCTATCGTCTGTGCATGACTATTAAATTATATGACAACTAATTCTTATAAATTGTGACTGAACAATTTTTGAATCTTTATCTAGCATAAACTAAGCGTTTATCTGAAACCTGACCGTTATTTTGTGATTCTTTTTAAAACCAATGTAAAAATGTCTTTCCATTCGAGTGCACATTAAATGTTTAGTAAATAAATGTATTACAATGAAATGTTATGTTTTGTCTAAAGTTCTGTAAAAGTACCTATTTTAATCTAATAAAGTATAGATTGTAAGCTGAGAGAAAGTGTAGCAGCATTAAGGTGTTTAAATACCCAAACGTTATAAAATAATTTGGTAGCGATGGTGGTTCAATGGTTAGCGCGGTTGGTTCACACGCCCAAGGGTTCAAACCCCAACAATGAGCTTAAGTTGCCGGTAAAGGAAAACATCGGTAGCAAATAGTGGCAGGATACTTTTTAGTATTCAAATGGCTGGCAACTACCTCCAAATTGAAAATCAGCCACCAAGCATCTAACTGTATGTGTCACTAAACATCAAGTGAGCTGTGGTCAAACATCTTTCTTGTCAACCTTAAAAAATACAATGCTATGTTATGATGATGTTACATACAAACCTGAGTTTGCAAAAACTATCAGAGGGATCAAAATACTTTACAATTACTCAACAGCGACTCTGTAGCGTATCGAGCTTAAACAAAAACTGTTATCTTTCAATATTTTTTTTTATGTTTACACAGAACAAAGTGTCTGCAAATTGATAAAGTACCTTCTTTGCAGTTTTCAACGATATATTCCAATGATAAGAGATCGGCTGATAGCTATTTTTTATAGTAACTGATGAGGTTTTTGAACACCCAGTTGCTGTTGACTAATTTCCCAGATTAAGTATATTTTGTAAAACACATTTTACCTTATCTTATATACTGTCATAATTATTATTTATTAGTCGTTATAATTACTTAACTCATTCACGTCCATCAGAGTCCACGACATTGACGAAAAAACTTGAAAATAAGCTTATACTGTTGGGCATCACGTAAATAAAGATATATAACTATGTTTTAATGATTCACGTAAAAAATATTACAGTTCTGTTCATTTATATTTTTGTTTATATAAAATACTTCCAACGAGCTTTCCGAACGAATTTCTGTAAAATGTGCATTCGAATTTAAACTTTGTAGGCGCATTGTGAGTTGCATTGAGTTGGCATGGTCATTTCTTAATGTAACAGTGTCCATTATTAATTGTTATTTATCTAGATAACTTCAATCTAAAAGCGCCGAATTGTTGCCTCATCTCATTTTTTCATATGAATAAAAAAAGAGATTTCGTTAATACTGACCTTCTTGCACCAGTTTAGTTTTAAGAATTATTAGTCGTAGTTCATTAAAAAGCTGCATTCATATTATATAACATTCTATCATAATTATCTAATTGTTCAGTATCTAGCCATCAAAATGATTGTTGGCGTAATATTTTAAAATTTATTTAAAAACTGTGCAATGCGCCATACAACTGAATATCTGAACTATTTTACAATTATTATTAATACACTCGATAATAATAAATAAACACCTTTGCTGTATACTATAACTGTGGCTATTATTTTTTACATCCTACCAAAAATAGTTAATAGTGTACCTAGTCATATTGTTTACACGCCGAAAGAATCTTTGAATCCAAGGATTCAAAGCCCCACAAAGAGTTTGAGCTGCTGGTTATGGAAAAAATCATTAGGAAACCATAGCATAATGATAGAGAATTTTCAAGTACAGTTACCTAGCTAAGTCAAGTTGAAATTCTGACGGTAAGGACGTAACGGTGTGTTCTGGCAGCTTCACTAAAAATGACAGATTTGTTTCCCAATCTTCGACCACACCGTCACGCTGTAACCAAACATCTAGACACATCTATCACCAACAAAAAAGAAAATATATGCTATCAGTTATCTGGTTCCCATACTAAAAGATATGCTCAGTTTAGAGATTAGTAACGGTGCGTGCAATACTGTCTAACTTTTATTATTATCATTTATCTTTAGTCTTGGCTCTTGTTTAATCCAGAATATTTGGCGGTACCGAAATTATATTTGTTGAATACTAAAACTATTCTTCAATGTACTTATGTGCGAATTAAATTAGGGCTTTGGTTAAATTTTCCTTGATTTTTTATTCAATATAGCCTAAACAGAATGCACTCTAAGATGTAGTACGCTTACCTAGAAAAAACCTGTGTACGATTGTACTTCGCGGAAAATACGGACGCCACCAGAGAATTCTACGTCCTAGCTGTATGTATGAAAATGCAGAATCAAAGCGTTTAATGCGTATGTGGGGAATGTCCTCCAAGCACAATGTCGCTTTAGCCGAGTGTTCCTAGCCGTTCGGTAATAAAAAAGAGCAGGTGGAACCAAATTGTACCTATAATTCTAGGGACACTCGGCGAAATGTAACCGATAAACAGGTGGCTTTACGTACATATTACAATTGAACATTTTCGGGCAATTGTGGTGAATTTTTGTACAATTTTCGTGCACTGATCGTAAAGAAAGACATGACGATATTAGACAATTTTATCTCATTAAATCAATTTATTACTGCTGTTGATGAATAGTCATTCTCAAAATGGGCCGTATATTCAAGTCGGAGGGACTACATTGACGTGGATGATTTAGGGTGTCGTGGCATTAATCACTTTGAACGGTTCTTAGTTCTTGCTATTTTCACCCATTTTCGCCCTCTTGCCGTTTCAGCAATCGATGTTGCCCTCTAGCAGATAACTCAAGAACTAACTGAAGTTATACCAAGAGTATGCAATGTTGACTGTAAAATAAGTACTGAAACCGTGTGCGCCTTTCTGCCTAAATAATATTGGGTTATCTTCAAAGATGGCGCTGTAATAAAAACCAAGGCAAATTTACTGTGTAGCGCTCGTGTGCTAATAAGTTTGCGCAATTTTGTTTTGCATAGGCAAGCATTTTATTTGTTAATTATTCTTCTTAATGAACTAGATAATTAAGTGTGGGCAAAGCGCTCCGGCACTATAGTGGTGGCGAACATGACAACGAGCAGAAAATCCTGGTTCATGTTAACACTCGTCCGTATATGAGAGCTTCCACGAAGCAAAACAATTATAAATGTGCTAGAGATGAAGCATCCAACTTGAACTAGGACTTCTCTGCACACCTAACTAGGTTTTAAAGTAGTGCTTTCTTGGGTTTTTTTTCTTATCTATCGTCATAAAATACAAACAACTTTTTTTTAATGGTTGATAGTCTAGGTGTTTGGCCACAACTTACCTAATGTTTAGCCACGTTATGATTGAAGATGATAAACATACCTAGCTTGAAACAGAACTGACTCTCAAGTGAGGCTGCCGGAACACACCGTTAGATGCTTGGCAGCAGATTATCAACTTGAGGATGGTAGCTAGCCAGCCTAGTACTAGAAAATACCTTACCTAACCTAACTTTGCTATGGCTTTCTCACGATGTTTTTCTTCACCGGCAGCTCAATCTCATTATTCTTGACTTCTTATTTTTTGACTGTCCTGTTTAACTAATTTGATAGAATATCTTCTTCAGGAGCTGTAGGGCATGGATACGATTTCCACCAGGACAAACATTTGTGTCGATATAATTCTGTATGTATTATAAATATTTATAAAAAAAAGTATATAAGTAATTTACCAGTTATCTAGTTTCTATAGTACACACTTTACTTGGTTTGGAGCTAGATGGCTTTGTGAAATGTCCTACGATATTTTAATTGTTTATTTTTTCCTTATAGGTGCTTATTCTTTGGTACCGCGCCGCAAAAGCAAGTGTCGTGATATAGCATACTGATTGGCTTCTCTTATTAACTTTTTTTTTTTTTAATGTAAAAAGTAATGAGACGAACGAGACGCTCTCCTGATGGTAAGAGATAACGCCTGTCCAAGACCATTGCAGCGATACACAGAACTTTGAGTAACAAAACAAAGTCCAGGGCATCACTGCTTTGACGCTCATTACTTTGAGACTTTAGATGGTTATTCTCAACAGCCCAGTAATTTCGCTAGCTGCAGTACCCTTCGAACCGGAACACAGTAATGTTTACACACTACTGCTTAGCGGCAGAATAACTGGTACTGTGGCGGTACCTACCTAGACGACCTCTTGCTAAGGAGATCTACCACAAAGTAAAAACTCTTATAAAGCCTACTGAATAACACTTTGACATTGAATCAGGCTTGGGATTGACCTCCACATCGTCTAAGCGAAGATACGGTCTTCCACGAAGCAAGCTTGTTTATGAAAACAAGCAAAAAAATACATCGTTCTGTACATTTTTGTGAAACGTGTATAGTTAAATAAAACAAACCCTCAATATAAGGTATCCTTGCAAGGTTTTCAAATAAATAAAACAAATCAATTACTACACTTAATACCATTTATTTATGCATAATCAGATAAAATGAAAAAAAAAAACACAAAATGCGTACATCATTATAATTAAACACTAATTAAGTACAGTTGAAACTTATTTAACTCAATACACCGATATGATAATTATGAACGTTTTATTTTTAAATTTACATAGAATAGCTTTGTTTACCATTTCTTTTTTTACTAGAACTAAAGTATCAAATAAAAAAACAAAAAAAAATCATAATCGTTTCATAAATTTTAATTTATTATGTTCTCTAATAGTCATGTTATAATTTATTAAATTATACATATTAATTTAGTGCCGTTGAAACTAAAGGAAAAATATACATGAAAATTACTTCTATTCATTTTTAATTTTTAACACTTTATCTGGCTAACCTAAGTACCTAAACTATGTTCTTAAGCAACCATTTAAAAATAAAAAAAATCTTAATAATACAATTTTCCTTGTTTGTTTTTAATTTCTTCAAAAAAACGTAGTGCCTATGATAGGGTTAAAAATTAAATTCGCTTTCGTGTACGCTTTTTTGTTATATGGAGAAATGAATTATGTATCGTAAAATCAAATTTTATAACTTTAATTAAATTAAAATTCTTCGCAAGAAGAAAGAAGAACAATTTTTTACGACAAAAACGCCACTTAACATTTTTCACAAATTTTAGTGACACAAGATTAAAAAACATGTATTTCATTTTGATGACGAATGCTAAGTCAATATGTGGTTGTGTCCTAAACCAATAAAACCAATACCAGTACCAAAAACATTACCAATAACAATATCAATACCAATGTTGGTTTTATGACATTTTCCTATGCACTTATGAGCATTTTTATACATATTAAACTTACATATATATAGAATCAAGCAAGAACTACTCACTAAAACATAAAATAAACTATTAAACACAGAATGGAAATTACTACAAGTGAATAATTTTTCTCAAACATGATAGATAGCTCCCGATCGAAGGAACTTTTTTGTGTTCATTACCGTAGTACCAGATATTGTGCCGCCAAGCAATAGCGTGTAAAAATTACTGTGTTCTGGTTAGAAAGGTACTGCAGCTAGCGATAGGCTGTCGAGACTTGGTAACATTCGAAACGCTCAAATTAATAAGCGCCAAGGCAGCGATGTCCTGAAGGCCTAGACAATGTAATATTCGATTAGCTATAACGCCAATAGAAAACAAATAATGTACGATATAATGGGAAAAAAATTATGAGATTGACCTATGCCGTTCATATGTGACGTGGGCAGCTTATCTCAATCCAGTATAATATGTTTTTGAACTTTTCCATCATATCGTATCGTTTCGTTATAATACATTATACACAGTGCCATCTGACCCCAAACTAAGCAAAGCTTGTACGATGGAAGTCAGATAACTGATAGAATACTTAAATACTTTTTTTGTAAATACATACTTATAATACATACAAAACCCTGAATCAGAACAAACATTTGTTTATACCACAAAATGTTTTGCCCTGGGTGGGAATCGAACCCACTACAGCTCTTAAAGGAGATAAACTCTTAGGCCCTCAGAACTTTGTTATGTGTATTGCTGCGATGGTCATGCGTTATCTCTTACTATCAGAAGAGCGTCCCGTTTGTCTCATTACGTTTACACAAGGCTGGCTCCTTTTAATATTTTTTGTGTAAAATTATATAATTTCACCTATTGCAAATAGGTACCTATTTAAACCGACAATGTGAACAAAATGTATTTCATACATTTAGCTAAAATATGCTTTTATTTTAAATTTGGGTTGAGACAATTTTGTACCGTTAAAATTATGAGAAACATAAAACAAACACATTTTTACATGAAAATCCACACAATGTTTGAGAAAAGTAATTCACAAGCTTTGGCAGGAACTGAAAATTTACGGCTTCACATAATAATTATTATTATGATTTCCTCTAGAACACAAAAAATCAGCGAGGAATAAGTTGTACGTAAAATAACCTGCGCGGAGTTAGTAAGAGGCGTGTGTAATGTATGGAATTCGGGATAGAGGGATCGGATGTCAATGGAAATTCTATTTTTAATAAGTCCGCGTTTGACCACACCCTGCCTGATGTTATTATAATATTTGACATACTATTGTATAAACATTTCATGATATTAACATGTATTATGATATTGTATTTAATGTTATTTTTTTTTATGAATAGAAAGATAAATAAATAAATATCGTAAAACATTACACACAGCGCCATCTGCTCCCAAACTAAGCAAAGCTTGTACTATGGAAGTCAGATAAATGATAGAATAACCAGTAACTTTTGTGTTATCATAAATATGTTTGTATTTGTGGTGCGGTATAAGATGGAACACGATTACCTAGATGAATTTAATTTACTCTGGATTTCAAAATACCCATATTGTACCTTACAGAGAACACGTACTCCGGCAGAGAGTTCCACAACCTCGCTGTTCGTTTTCTGCTGTTCTATACTTGTTCTAAAATGTTGTTGCTGTGATGTGATGTAGTAATAATTCTAGTCATTTTGAACTTAATAAACTTAAATGTAATGAGATCTTTTGTCATAATTATGACAGTACAGCTGAACAAAACATTAAAAACTAAATTGGCTAATCCCTACAGGTGTAAGGTTAAACGACGATAAAGCCTGTATGAAAATGTCTCATGACATTTTTATGGTTTATTTTTTAAATGACGCTCAAACTATTTTACATTTTTTTTAATGTAAAATTAATGTAATGTAATGAAATGAACAATACGCTCTCCTGATGGTAAGAGATAACGCATGCCCATGACCATTGCAGCGATACATAACTTTGAGTAGTAAAACAAAGTTCAGGGCATCGCTGCATTGGCGCTCATTACTTTGAGACGTTCGATGGTTAGCCTCAACAGCACAGTAATTTCGCTAGCTGCACTACCTTTAAAACCGGAACACAGTTATGTTTACACACTACTGCTTGGCCGTAGAATATTTTGTACTGCGGTGGTACCTAGACGACCTCCTGCTAAGAAAATCTACCACCAATTAAAATTTTTTTAGAAAAGTAATTTGCCAGTTATTGAAATGCAAAGATAGCTTGTGTGCCAAAATCAACTATTTGAATATATGTATGTGTGTTATGTATGTATGTGTATGGTCTATGTTTTTACCGAAAAGAACACGAACGTTGGACATCCATACATGCAAACCCGATAAATGTGATATCGAATTAGAAGTTCCCAAATAATGGATTTTATATCATGACATGTTACATAAGCGTCTACAGCTAACAATTCAGGAAATACTTCAATTCATCATCATCATTATCATCTTCTCAGCCGTAGGACGTCCACTGCTGGACATAGTTCATAGTAACCGTCCCCAATGGTTTCCATGATAACCGGTTGGCAACGGCTCGCATCCAGCGCGTTCCTGCGGTCTATATTAGGTCGCCTGTCCACCTTGTGGGTGGACGTCCTACGCTGTGCTTGCCGGTCCGTGTTCTCCATTCCAGAAGTTTTCTGCTTTTATGTATATACATGTTTAGTTACATTGAAATTCTATTAAAAATATTATCGTCGTTTTACTTAACACCTTTTGTTATTATCAAATAATAAGCTCACAAAAAAAAAATGTCTTTTATAGCTTTAGCTCTGCCGCGAGACACCCCAAACTTGCATAAGCATCCAGGATATTAGTCGAGAAAATGCTTGTTATTATGAGAATTAATGTAGTTAATTTACTGTAACGTTATGTGTTTTGGAGAGTCGATTGCCGATTTTAAAACTTGGAAGATTTGTTAGTAAAAGTAATGCACATAAAGAATTGATCGCAAGTCTAGATAAAATCGTTTATTCTTTCTCCGTCAGTTTAAACCATATTTAAATTTTGTTTTTGTTGATAATTTATATTTTTATGATGAGGTTCTATATGAGGCAAGAAGAGCGTTATTTGAATTTATTTCACGTTTAATTGAGCTATAGATAAAACTTTACGAAAAATAAAGTTATTCAAAATGTATGTTAAATGAATATTAAAATGTAAGGAATGTGTTTGTGGTGCCCCTGGTATTTCAGATATATATAGCAACCGCGAGTGCTTACCATCAGCCGAATCCACTACCAGTGTGCATCACAGTTTAGTTCAAAAATGATTAGTGACTTTCTGTTTCTGTGTACATTCTTGCCTAATTATTTATGTTGGGGTGTCTCGGCATTAATCTACAAATAAAAAGCCTATTCTATAAAACTGTCTCTGTTAGAGCTGCGTGGCTTAATTAATTCAATAAATATAATTATATAGGGTTGTGCGGAACGGTACTACTAAGCCGAAACAGGGTTATTTTATACGTCACAATTAACCTTTACTATGAACATAATTCTAAATCGAGAAAATAAATATCATCATACTTTGGGGCATTGGTCAATAGTCATACATTTTTTACTATAGTCACAACTTTGTAATCGTCAAATCACATCAGGTATATACAATAGAACAAGATCGATGACGATTGACCAATGTCCAATGTATGATGTAATTTTTATTGTAAGAATCCGCGAAAAAGGACTTGCTACAGCAACAATTAATGTTTTTTTTTTATTTAAAGTTATGAGGCGATCAAAACTATCTCTTGATGTTAAAAGCAAACGTTTGCCCATGATGATTACAGCGTTATCCATGACTTTGAGTAACAAAACAAAGTACAGGGCATCGCTGCTTTGGCGCTCTTTACTTGAGACATTTTTGGTGGTTATTTTCAACAGCCCTGTAATTTTGCTAGCTACAATATCATAACAAACCGGAACACAGTAATGTTTACACACTACTGCTTGGCGGCAGAATATCTGATACTGCGATGGTACTTACCTAAACGACCTCTTTCTTAGGAGATCTACCACCAAGAAAAAAGTTACTATCTACAGTTTTTTTTTCATGACCAATGACCTCGTTTCGACTTAATACTATTCTGCGTAACACTCGGTATATATAAAAGCAAGACTATTTTCAACAGTCTATATTATACATTCGCCCATACCCGAACAAAGTCATCATATTACGTATTTTCAACATTTTTGAAGATAACAAAGTGGGAATTGAAAATTGAAAAACGTAAATATCCCTTTTGTTATATGTGAGATACAACGTCTTAAATAATTTTGAATACAATTTTATTATAATAGAAGTTAATTGTTCAAAATTTTTAATACTTATTCAAGGCAAAAAAAAACACGAAGATTAATGAAACATGCCTTGAAACCTTTCTGCTAAAACAAAATAATAATTAAAGTATGATAAAAAAACTGTTTAAAAAACGAATTTGAAAACATGTTTAATGTTTTAATTTATTTATGAAAAAAGAAAATAGGCATTAATTAACCCAGCAAAAATGTCAAAAAGTACACACCATGTTTCACAAAAATCATAATATGAACATTGAACAATTCGGGCAACGTATAAATATAAAATGCTACTTATAAGTAGTTACTCATAATTATATTGCCTCCTTACCCGGTTGTTAACTAATATTGATAATCTCGTTTTATAAGTATTCACTTTCAGATACTCCACAAGACTGCTATAACGGCGAAGCTAGTAATTATAGTCTAACCAGTTATAATTTTATAGAACAGCTGATTTTAGAGGCTTACGTTGACAGGTATTACTCCAACAGGTACCAACAAAAGGTGTAAATTTACAATTTATTTTGTCAACGTAAATTGTATGTTACTAAGCAAAATTTTGTAGCCTATGCCGAAATAAAACTAATTACACTAACTACTATGACAATAAATACTGATAACTGTTTTAATAAATAATTTTAAAAATACTACACTAAATTAAAATTATATGCGAAAATAAAAATTTAGATAAATTAATGAAATGAAAATTCTGAATACGATGTTTTTTTAGACTAGTCAAGAACTAAACTAGTAGCGACGCCTTAACCATTGATTACGCTAGATAGTAAACTAATTATATAATAATGTTGGATACTTGGATCCTAGAAAAAAAACTAACTTAGACTAAGCAGTAATGATAACCTTTGCTAAAAACTATATAATATTTTTTAAGGAATATAAAACATCGAATTTAATCTATAAGATACATAATTTTAGTTTTAAAATTTTTAATAAAAATTTATAGTGTCAAAAAATAGTGAGGTTTGAAAAAAAAATGTTTTTTAAAATATTTATTACGTAAAAAAAAAATAATTAAACACAATTACTATTACACTATGATTACACTATAAAACAGAAATTAGAATTGAAACTATTAATCTGATTTTAGATTTAAAATTGTATGTACTTGGTGTAATAATTATACAAAATGATATCGTGATCGAGGTAAAATTTTGAAATAATAAACCGAACAATAAAACGAGTAACCGACTATGTAAACTAAGTGAAATATAAAGATATGTATCCGTTTTATATGATACGAAAAATTCTAATACGTTATAAAACACTAAAATGGTAATAATTTTAAACCATGCAGCGCAACAGCATGTTTGTACCTATATATTTTTTCTAAAGAAGAATAAAATAAACTAAATAAAACTTACAAAAGGAATCCCTAAACTTGAATATTATTATGCTATAAAAATTATACTGTATTAATTTTTAATCAATAAATTCGCAGACCTAAAAACATATTTTTTTTTTAAATGTTTTTTTTTTCTAAAATTAGATCTTGTAAAGTGAAGCCGGAAATTGTCAACTGTAAGTAAGTATAAATTTCATACCTATAATTAAACCATTTACCATAATTACCATTTAAATGACAATTATACTTTTGATTACATTAATAAATAATTTATTATTGTGCGGTAAAAGGAAAAAAGTTGTTAAGTGCAGGCGTTTTTGTTGTAGCTACTAATAATGTATAAAATTTCGTTCTGTATCTATAATCTGATTTAGGCCTAACAATATTATGCGAACATGAAGTAAGATTTTGCATAGCTACTTCATAACATTTTTCATTAACCCATTTGGAAACTAAAACAATGATCAAAATGCATGTATTATTCTTAATGTAAACTTTACAAATAGACGTAGAAAAACTTTATTTTAATTTAGCAATAATAAAGTTATATCTAACTAATGACTGAAGAATGAAATTTAAACTTGCAAATATTAGTGAGACCTTTTCTCAGAGTTTTAGTAGCTATTTTTACAAATACATTTATACTAAAAGCGAATCAAAAGCGAAAATAAAAATTAACTCTATTTTTCGTTATACGTTCAATAAGTTAAAATAAAAAACTTATTGAACGATTATGGATAAAAGTTCTAACTGTGGCAACGGCAGTAACAGACGATAGGTGGGTAACCGAAGCACTGAATCTGGGCATGTCTATAAACACAAATATTTTATAAAGGTTTGTGTTTATTACCAGAGCAGTAAGTGGTTTGTGATAAAGTCTTTACGTGTCATTCGTCACTGTGCTGTTCTGTGTATCACATGATTTATCATAATGGCTCTCGAAATATTTTGCTGTTTCGAAACTAAGAAGACTATATTTCTTTATTTTTAGCATAGCACTTTGTGCATTGTTAATTTTCAATTGTCTCGTAAGAAAATTAAGTACAAATATAAATATATAATTCAAAGTCACTGAAAGTAAGGCACGGCCAAGTATAGTCCATGTTCTAGTAAATGGTGGTTTTACTATGGTAGTTTCGGAAACAACATGACAATAATATGTTTCTCTACATTAATTATGTAATGCGACACTGGAACCAACCACTACTATTTTTTAAGTTTTGGAACATAAATGCACCTACATAAATTTGTACTTTTTTTTTTTTTTTTCATGAGTTTCATATTTGTGCTTATTATTAAGAAGAATTTTTATGAAACTACGTGACGATATGATAAATTTATTCACATTGAATAATGTTACATTGGCGTAATTTTTTATGTAAAGCCATTTTGTATAATAAATCCACCGAATGCCACCGTCGTGCCTCTTGCAATTGTAATTTAACTAACGTTAAAACAATAAAACTGTATCAATTTATAAAAATAATCCAATTCGAGTCAACACAAGTACACATTAACATTATTAACTAGAATAAATGCCTTAATCTAGTTACCATAACATTTTTTAGAAGTACATACTTAATTAAAATTGAAAAAAGAAAACCTACAATTTATAAATTTGTCACACATCCTCTATGAATTTGATCCTTTCAATATTTTGCTTCATATAAGATACTGACGTTAAATGAATTTAAACAGATTAGTCGGTTACGAATTTAATTAACTCCAGATACTAAGCGTCGCATTTGTTTCTCATTAATTAGTAAATAAAGTAGATGGTATTACAAGAGCGAGGCTTATACCCAGCCGTGGGATAAAGAAGGATGTAGATGATGACAAAAGCAGTTTTGTTTAAAAAAAACCTTAAATCGATGAAGCAATTTGTTTAAATACACTCACTCTTTATGAAGCTTAGAACCGAAGCCAAAGATGAATACCAAAAAAGAGTAAGTACTATTTTATTTATATCCAATATCTAAGGCTGTTTAGACTAACCATCAAAAGTCTCAAAATAATGGGCGTTAAAGCAACGATGTTTTGGGCTTTGTTTTGCTATTCAAAGTTTCGCTGCAATGGTCATGCGTTATCTCTTACCATCAGACCTCGTTCGTCGCATTACTTTTACATTAAAAAACCTTTTTGTTATTTTTCCAATTGAGAGCCAGTACGCTTTAACATCTCCGACCATACCGTCACTAAACATCGGGTGAGCTGTTAGTCAAACACCAAGCTTGTTAAAAAATCTTTCATTTTAATAAAATTTAATTTTTTTTTATTATTTTAATTTTAGCTGCGATATGAAAATAGTAGGTCTACTTCTCTATGTTTCATGCATGGATTCAAAATTTAAACAATTTGCAAAATCTAGAGGATATGCGATGTAAAAAATAACTTAATTTTTAATAAAGTTTACATGATAACAACTATATCTAAAAGCAAACAATTAAATCTTATAAACGTATTAGGAACTGTTGAAATAGCAACTAATTTACTAAAGTAATTACGCCAATTATACCTGTGTTATAAACACAGTTTTGAATTGATAAAATCATATTAGGCAAACAAACTACAGGACGTACGACTTAGCCGTATTTTTATTCACTCCTCACAATTTAGCAACAATTAAATAATCTAAAATATTTTGCTTTAAAAGGAAACTCATTCGTACGCAGATAAAAATAGCAGGAATAGATTATGAAATGACAATAGTTGATAGACTTAATTAATTTGACATGCACGAAACCGAAAAGGGCGCGTTAGTAACAGAAGTGCTCGTTCCCAAACATCGTTTACGAAAGTCCTTTAAATATAACAGGATGTAATAGCAGTTCTTAACTATGGCCACTGTTAGTAGTTCCCGTGTTTGAATTTTGAAATTTCCCTGTTTCTCTGGTTATGGTGACCATGCATAATTTTGACATGTCTCAATCAGTAAATTTCAACGAATTAGTTATAAAGTGTATAGCGACAGCATCACAGTTTATCGTGCTGTCACTTTTACAAACGGACTATTCATTGAATCCCGAAGGTTGAAATAACCTGGTCTCAAATGCAATTTATCGACATGGAAATATTGCTGAAAACAATCTAACGGCTCTTTAACGGCTTATCCTGTAATTTATTCATCAGCAGATAATTTACGAACTATTATAATTTTAACTATAAAACGTTTGGTTACAGTTTTTGGTATTAAGTAGAGCTTTGAAACGTACGTATACATATATATCTATATATTTTATAATATATATTTCGAATAATGGGTATTTTTTACAATAACATACTACGGTATACATTTTTTTTTTTGGATAAATGTTTAATTTCGAATAATTGGCACACTTATATCATTAATATTTTTTTAAGATACTCATTTATAAATATATAACATCGAAAAATATTTCAGATTTCGTTATACGAATTTGAATGAAGAATGTTTAGCCTAAAAATGTTGATTATAATATATATTTTATACCCATTAAGCATTATAAATGTATGCGTAAAACCCTGATAGTTTTACATGGGTCTTCAATTGTTAACAGATAATTATGCGGGACTTTTTTTCGTACGGACCATGAGACCACTAACAAAAGAAAAATAGAAGAGAAAAACTAATAATGTTATTTATTTTATATCTGATTGCAGGTTAGATAAATGTCCGCACAACCGAAATCGTGATCAGCACCGTCTAAGCCCGCGAGTCTGTTAATACAAGAGACGTTATTAAGACCCTAAATAACATCTAAAATAAAAAGTAAAGTAACTAGAAAACAAAGCATAACCGATTTTACTTTTAAGTTGAAAGAACAAAGATATTATAATACATTGATTGAAAACTCTAATTTAATATCCATAAATATAAGAAGAGACCTTAACACAATGGCAAATCTTATTTTCTCCTTTAAGATCTTACTCCTTCATAATAATCTACATTTAATCTATCAGATGGTGAGGTGAACATTCTATTAGACGATTTTTCCATCAACTTTCATTTTTTTAAGTAGCAGCTGCTCTTTTAATATGGTATCATCAAGTAACAGATAATATTTACTTTAATATAACTGAGATGTGTATGTTATGGTTAAATGCAGAAAACTATAGTAATCATAAATTATCCCAGGTTGACTTAACACTGCCCTAAGTAGTAAGTACTAAAATAATTTCAAAAAAAGTCAACTTCATTAACAAAGAAATAAGTGTAACTGAAAATTTTGTTGGACTCAGTGAATTTGAGGGCTGACACGAAAATTGATACCTTTCCGAATCCGCACTAATGCTGAGTACGGACATCTTCGCATTGTGAAAAAGGCAAGACCATAGTTCATCACACTCGTATAATGCGGGTTGGCAGACTTCAAACATCTCCAAGAACTTTTTTTAATAAATAACTCTCCGACATGTTCACGATGTTTTCCTTCACCGTTAAGGTACAAACTATTGATAACTTATATAGTGGATAAGTTCTAGTTATGAGATTTTTAAGTTGAAATTTTGTAACAAATGAAATTTACACACGTACGCGCGATGGAGCCAACCAGCCAGCCGAAGAATGGTGAAGTTTAGTGTCGCGTATTTAATGATGATGACGAAATCAAGTTTAATCAGGTTCCTTCTAAGAAGAGGTGTCTTATCCGAGATCACATCGTTGCTTAACATAAGCCAAGATGTGGTAAAACTCGAAAATGTTATAATTTAAAAAAATTGGGAGTCGACTGCCAACACAAGCATGCGAATCCATAAGTTGTGACCCTACCAAAAAACCGCTAAAGACGGTCAATAAATAAAAAAAAAAGCTTTTACGTTACTTAGGATACATTCCATAGACCTTGTTTACATTATTTCTGTGTTATAATTATAATAAGTGGAAAAGTTACATTTGGAATTCAATTTATTTTACTTATAATTTGGACTTTCCAAGATAAGCTAAGTCAACTAGGGTAGACCTACCTAAGTTCTTCTAGCTAGAAAATCGGATTTCCATGTGATTACATAAAAAAATAAAATAGACTGTCTTTATATATTATATACTTACGACAAAGTAACAACTAGGTATATATGTTGGTATGTGTTCCATTTAATTAATTTATCATTCAATTGTTAAATACTTTGTTCAATTTATAGACTGGAAAAGTTTGCGCAGCTAAATTTGTAACTGAAGTTTGATGATATTGAAACCTACTATTAATCTACTGATCTACCATAATCGGTCAGTATGATTCTTGTTCAAAGATCCAAACACCAAAATGCGAAGCTTTAAGTTTAAAAACTCGGTTTGGAAAAGTAATTCATCGCCCAGAATGCATTTCAATTATTTCAATTATCTTTTATTAATAGTAGGTACTAACAAATAAATCTTTCAACTCATTTAGTTAAATAACTGATAAAGACAAATATAATCCCAAAAAACTCTGCAAGTCTTTTTACATAAATATACGTATTTCATCTACTAATTACTATTACACTATGATTACACTATAAAACAGAAATTAGAATTGAAACTATTAATCTGATTTTAGATTTAAAATTGTATGTACTTGGTGTAATAATTATACAAAATGATATCGTGATCGAGGTAAAATTTTGAAATAATAAACCGAACAATAAAACGAGTAACCGACTATGTAAACTAAGTGAAATATAAAGATATGTATCCGTTTTATATGATACGAAAAATTCTAATACGTTATAAAACACTAAAATGGTAATAATTTTAAACCATGCAGCGCAACAGCATGTTTGTACCTATATATTTTTTCTAAAGAAGAATAAAATAAACTAAATAAAACTTACAAAAGGAATCCCTAAACTTGAATATTATTATGCTATAAAAATTATACTGTATTAATTTTTAATCAATAAATTCGCAGACCTAAAAACATATTTTTTTTTTAAATGTTTTTTTTTTCTAAAATTAGATCTTGTAAAGTGAAGCCGGAAATTGTCAACTGTAAGTAAGTATAAATTTCATACCTATAATTAAACCATTTACCATAATTACCATTTAAATGACAATTATACTTTTGATTACATTAATAAATAATTTATTATTGTGCGGTAAAAGGAAAAAAGTTGTTAAGTGCAGGCGTTTTTGTTGTAGCTACTAATAATGTATAAAATTTCGTTCTGTATCTATAATCTGATTTAGGCCTAACAATATTATGCGAACATGAAGTAAGATTTTGCATAGCTACTTCATAACATTTTTCATTAACCCATTTGGAAACTAAAACAATGATCAAAATGCATGTATTATTCTTAATGTAAACTTTACAAATAGACGTAGAAAAACTTTATTTTAATTTAGCAATAATAAAGTTATATCTAACTAATGACTGAAGAATGAAATTTAAACTTGCAAATATTAGTGAGACCTTTTCTCAGAGTTTTAGTAGCTATTTTTACAAATACATTTATACTAAAAGCGAATCAAAAGCGAAAATAAAAATTAACTCTATTTTTCGTTATACGTTCAATAAGTTAAAATAAAAAACTTATTGAACGATTATGGATAAAAGTTCTAACTGTGGCAACGGCAGTAACAGACGATAGGTGGGTAACCGAAGCACTGAATCTGGGCATGTCTATAAACACAAATATTTTATAAAGGTTTGTGTTTATTACCAGAGCAGTAAGTGGTTTGTGATAAAGTCTTTACGTGTCATTCGTCACTGTGCTGTTCTGTGTATCACATGATTTATCATAATGGCTCTCGAAATATTTTGCTGTTTCGAAACTAAGAAGACTATATTTCTTTATTTTTAGCATAGCACTTTGTGCATTGTTAATTTTCAATTGTCTCGTAAGAAAATTAAGTACAAATATAAATATATAATTCAAAGTCACTGAAAGTAAGGCACGGCCAAGTATAGTCCATGTTCTAGTAAATGGTGGTTTTACTATGGTAGTTTCGGAAACAACATGACAATAATATGTTTCTCTACATTAATTATGTAATGCGACACTGGAACCAACCACTACTATTTTTTAAGTTTTGGAACATAAATGCACCTACATAAATTTGTACTTTTTTTTTTTTTTTTCATGAGTTTCATATTTGTGCTTATTATTAAGAAGAATTTTTATGAAACTACGTGACGATATGATAAATTTATTCACATTGAATAATGTTACATTGGCGTAATTTTTTATGTAAAGCCATTTTGTATAATAAATCCACCGAATGCCACCGTCGTGCCTCTTGCAATTGTAATTTAACTAACGTTAAAACAATAAAACTGTATCAATTTATAAAAATAATCCAATTCGAGTCAACACAAGTACACATTAACATTATTAACTAGAATAAATGCCTTAATCTAGTTACCATAACATTTTTTAGAAGTACATACTTAATTAAAATTGAAAAAAGAAAACCTACAATTTATAAATTTGTCACACATCCTCTATGAATTTGATCCTTTCAATATTTTGCTTCATATAAGATACTGACGTTAAATGAATTTAAACAGATTAGTCGGTTACGAATTTAATTAACTCCAGATACTAAGCGTCGCATTTGTTTCTCATTAATTAGTAAATAAAGTAGATGGTATTACAAGAGCGAGGCTTATACCCAGCCGTGGGATAAAGAAGGATGTAGATGATGACAAAAGCAGTTTTGTTTAAAAAAAACCTTAAATCGATGAAGCAATTTGTTTAAATACACTCACTCTTTATGAAGCTTAGAACCGAAGCCAAAGATGAATACCAAAAAAGAGTAAGTACTATTTTATTTATATCCAATATCTAAGGCTGTTTAGACTAACCATCAAAAGTCTCAAAATAATGGGCGTTAAAGCAACGATGTTTTGGGCTTTGTTTTGCTATTCAAAGTTTCGCTGCAATGGTCATGCGTTATCTCTTACCATCAGACCTCGTTCGTCGCATTACTTTTACATTAAAAAACCTTTTTGTTATTTTTCCAATTGAGAGCCAGTACGCTTTAACATCTCCGACCATACCGTCACTAAACATCGGGTGAGCTGTTAGTCAAACACCAAGCTTGTTAAAAAATCTTTCATTTTAATAAAATTTAATTTTTTTTTATTATTTTAATTTTAGCTGCGATATGAAAATAGTAGGTCTACTTCTCTATGTTTCATGCATGGATTCAAAATTTAAACAATTTGCAAAATCTAGAGGATATGCGATGTAAAAAATAACTTAATTTTTAATAAAGTTTACATGATAACAACTATATCTAAAAGCAAACAATTAAATCTTATAAACGTATTAGGAACTGTTGAAATAGCAACTAATTTACTAAAGTAATTACGCCAATTATACCTGTGTTATAAACACAGTTTTGAATTGATAAAATCATATTAGGCAAACAAACTACAGGACGTACGACTTAGCCGTATTTTTATTCACTCCTCACAATTTAGCAACAATTAAATAATCTAAAATATTTTGCTTTAAAAGGAAACTCATTCGTACGCAGATAAAAATAGCAGGAATAGATTATGAAATGACAATAGTTGATAGACTTAATTAATTTGACATGCACGAAACCGAAAAGGGCGCGTTAGTAACAGAAGTGCTCGTTCCCAAACATCGTTTACGAAAGTCCTTTAAATATAACAGGATGTAATAGCAGTTCTTAACTATGGCCACTGTTAGTAGTTCCCGTGTTTGAATTTTGAAATTTCCCTGTTTCTCTGGTTATGGTGACCATGCATAATTTTGACATGTCTCAATCAGTAAATTTCAACGAATTAGTTATAAAGTGTATAGCGACAGCATCACAGTTTATCGTGCTGTCACTTTTACAAACGGACTATTCATTGAATCCCGAAGGTTGAAATAACCTGGTCTCAAATGCAATTTATCGACATGGAAATATTGCTGAAAACAATCTAACGGCTCTTTAACGGCTTATCCTGTAATTTATTCATCAGCAGATAATTTACGAACTATTATAATTTTAACTATAAAACGTTTGGTTACAGTTTTTGGTATTAAGTAGAGCTTTGAAACGTACGTATACATATATATCTATATATTTTATAATATATATTTCGAATAATGGGTATTTTTTACAATAACATACTACGGTATACATTTTTTTTTTTGGATAAATGTTTAATTTCGAATAATTGGCACACTTATATCATTAATATTTTTTTAAGATACTCATTTATAAATATATAACATCGAAAAATATTTCAGATTTCGTTATACGAATTTGAATGAAGAATGTTTAGCCTAAAAATGTTGATTATAATATATATTTTATACCCATTAAGCATTATAAATGTATGCGTAAAACCCTGATAGTTTTACATGGGTCTTCAATTGTTAACAGATAATTATGCGGGACTTTTTTTCGTACGGACCATGAGACCACTAACAAAAGAAAAATAGAAGAGAAAAACTAATAATGTTATTTATTTTATATCTGATTGCAGGTTAGATAAATGTCCGCACAACCGAAATCGTGATCAGCACCGTCTAAGCCCGCGAGTCTGTTAATACAAGAGACGTTATTAAGACCCTAAATAACATCTAAAATAAAAAGTAAAGTAACTAGAAAACAAAGCATAACCGATTTTACTTTTAAGTTGAAAGAACAAAGATATTATAATACATTGATTGAAAACTCTAATTTAATATCCATAAATATAAGAAGAGACCTTAACACAATGGCAAATCTTATTTTCTCCTTTAAGATCTTACTCCTTCATAATAATCTACATTTAATCTATCAGATGGTGAGGTGAACATTCTATTAGACGATTTTTCCATCAACTTTCATTTTTTTAAGTAGCAGCTGCTCTTTTAATATGGTATCATCAAGTAACAGATAATATTTACTTTAATATAACTGAGATGTGTATGTTATGGTTAAATGCAGAAAACTATAGTAATCATAAATTATCCCAGGTTGACTTAACACTGCCCTAAGTAGTAAGTACTAAAATAATTTCAAAAAAAGTCAACTTCATTAACAAAGAAATAAGTGTAACTGAAAATTTTGTTGGACTCAGTGAATTTGAGGGCTGACACGAAAATTGATACCTTTCCGAATCCGCACTAATGCTGAGTACGGACATCTTCGCATTGTGAAAAAGGCAAGACCATAGTTCATCACACTCGTATAATGCGGGTTGGCAGACTTCAAACATCTCCAAGAACTTTTTTTAATAAATAACTCTCCGACATGTTCACGATGTTTTCCTTCACCGTTAAGGTACAAACTATTGATAACTTATATAGTGGATAAGTTCTAGTTATGAGATTTTTAAGTTGAAATTTTGTAACAAATGAAATTTACACACGTACGCGCGATGGAGCCAACCAGCCAGCCGAAGAATGGTGAAGTTTAGTGTCGCGTATTTAATGATGATGACGAAATCAAGTTTAATCAGGTTCCTTCTAAGAAGAGGTGTCTTATCCGAGATCACATCGTTGCTTAACATAAGCCAAGATGTGGTAAAACTCGAAAATGTTATAATTTAAAAAAATTGGGAGTCGACTGCCAACACAAGCATGCGAATCCATAAGTTGTGACCCTACCAAAAAACCGCTAAAGACGGTCAATAAATAAAAAAAAAAGCTTTTACGTTACTTAGGATACATTCCATAGACCTTGTTTACATTATTTCTGTGTTATAATTATAATAAGTGGAAAAGTTACATTTGGAATTCAATTTATTTTACTTATAATTTGGACTTTCCAAGATAAGCTAAGTCAACTAGGGTAGACCTACCTAAGTTCTTCTAGCTAGAAAATCGGATTTCCATGTGATTACATAAAAAAATAAAATAGACTGTCTTTATATATTATATACTTACGACAAAGTAACAACTAGGTATATATGTTGGTATGTGTTCCATTTAATTAATTTATCATTCAATTGTTAAATACTTTGTTCAATTTATAGACTGGAAAAGTTTGCGCAGCTAAATTTGTAACTGAAGTTTGATGATATTGAAACCTACTATTAATCTACTGATCTACCATAATCGGTCAGTATGATTCTTGTTCAAAGATCCAAACACCAAAATGCGAAGCTTTAAGTTTAAAAACTCGGTTTGGAAAAGTAATTCATCGCCCAGAATGCATTTCAATTATTTCAATTATCTTTTATTAATAGTAGGTACTAACAAATAAATCTTTCAACTCATTTAGTTAAATAACTGATAAAGACAAATATAATCCCAAAAAACTCTGCAAGTCTTTTTACATAAATATACGTATTTCATCTACGAAAAAGTGTCTCAGTTGAAAGTGTAGAAATTAACTTAAGTGAAATTAATTAATCATATAATCGACCAATGAAAATTGCAGAAAAGGGTTTTTTTAACTTATATTGTGCAACTTATGTTTCACATTCATATATTACGTACTATTACATAGACACTGAGAAATTTAACTATATCGTTTACAATCATCTACGGATAAACTATTAAAAATTACAATGGGCTTCCGAAAGTTGCTTCGGCCTTACACATAATTATGCTAAAAAAAACACAAATTTTATGAGAATCAGTATTTTTACGCTTTAAGGCCCGTTGAAAACGAAAATAATTAATTGTCGATGAAGTTATGTTTATATGAAGAGTAAAATTTGCGAGACAGTTTTACACTCCAGTATAAACGACGCTTAAAGTACAGCGGCAAACCTATGCTTATCAATACCGCATACTAGCTTAGCATGTGATCTGACATGTCGCCTACTAGCTTGGCATGTGATCTGACATGTCGCCTACTAGCTTGGCATGTGATCTGATATGTCGCCTACTAGCTTGGCATGTGATCTGATATGTCGCCTACTAGCTCGGCATGTGATCTGATATGTCGCCTACTAGCTTGGCATGTGATCTGACATGTCGTCTACTAGGTTGGCATGTGCTCTGACATGTCGCCTACTAGCTTGGCATGTGATCTGACATGTCGCCTACTAGCTTGGCATGTGATCTGATATGTCGCCTACTAGCTTGGCATGTGATCTGATATGTCGCCTCCTAGCTTGGCATGTGATCTGACATGTCGCCTACTAGCTTGGCATGTGATCTGGTATGTCGCCTACTAGCTTGGCATGTGATCTGATATGTCGCCTACTAGCTCGGCATATGATCTGATATGTCGCCTACTAGCTTGGCATGTGCTCTGACATGTCGCTTACTAGCTTGGCATGTGATCTGACATGTCGCCTACTAGCTTGGCATGTGATCTGATATGTCGCCTACCAGCTTGGCATGTGATCTGACATGTCGCCTACTAGCTTGGCATGTGATCTGATATGTCACCTACCAGCTTGGCATGTGATCTGACATGTCGCCTACTAGCTTGGTATGTGATCTGACATGTCGCCTACTAGCTCGGCATGTGATCTAATATGTCGCCTACTAGCTTGGTATGTGCTCTGACATGTCGCCTACTATCTTGGCATGTGATCTGACATGTTGCTTACTAGCTTGGCCTGTGATCTGATATGTCGCCTACCAGCTTGGCATGTGATCTGACATGTCGCCTACTAGCTTGGCATGTGATCTGATATGTCACCTACCAGCTTGGCATGTAATCTGACATGTCGCCTATTAGCTTGGCATGTAGTCTGATATGTCCCCTACCAGCTTGGCATGTGATCTGACATGTCGCCTACTAGCTTGGCATGTTAACTAATTTCCAGGGTTATCTCAGACCAAATAGAAGATCAGACGGTGCAAGGTGTTATGTAGACGTGTGAACAAATTCTACTACTAATTCTAATTCTATTCGCTACTAAATGCAGAATAACTGGTACGATAAGTAATATGATTTATGACAATGAGAATGATACTTATGATAATGAGAATGATATGGTAATGAGATATGATATGTGTGATATCATAAGTTTATTACTTATGTGATCACTCATCAATTACTGTCCAGACATCAAAAAAACGTGCTTAACAAGCTTTAAGTTCGCAACAAAAACGTGAGCATACCATAAAATAATCATAAGAGTACGTTCTAGTACTCGGATGGCTAGCTACCTCCTTACATGCTGAAAATTTACTGCAAAGCGCTTTAAGATGTATTTTGACGGCCCCTCTTAAGAGCCTGTTTCATTTCAGGTTAGTTTTGTTTACCATCAACGACCACGTCGTCACTTAACATCAGGTGAACACATAGTCGATCAAAAATGAAAAAAGTCAAATAATGTTACTCAGGCCATGTCAGACTATTGATTCACCTACAATACAAACACAGCAACCTTTTTTTTTATTTATATTTAAAATTTTGCTGTACTAAATGTACTTTATGACACGCGTCGATGGAGAAAATGGAACCTTACATTAATCTTAAAAATATGAAGAAACTAATAAAGATAATATGAAACTGATAGTGATACTTAATTTTTGAACTTAACAGCGTTACAACATCTCCCGTCTAATCTTAAGCTGTAACGTGTTCTCTATTCTTGGTTGCCTGAAATAGAACGCATTCAACAATAAGGTCGCCACTTGTGGCATTTCCTTATAAGGTTTTTTATTTTCTGTTCTTTTTTATTTTTGGTGTGTACAATAAAGAGTTTCTATACAGCATGACTGGGGAGACACCTACAATACTGAAGGAGAGTACTCGATTCTTGTTATAATTATGTAATAAAATTAGGTACTTAATTTTTGGCCAATTTTTTCTATAAATAAATAAAGCGTGGATACACTCCCGACGCTGATAACGATGTTTTGATCACGCAACAAGTATGTGCTTGTTCTGCCCGCCCGTCGTCGGCACGAGCGTCCTCACAACGTCCAGTTTGTGCGTTCGCGCGGGGTACATGCGTTGTTTAATTGATTACATAAAATTCTGTTAAGTAGTCAGTTAATATTTGTTTTTAATGGTTTTTTTCTTCCTATATGGTCGCCAAATAGCACGTCAGAATCGTAGGTGTCTCACCAGTCATGCTGTATATCTGTATGCACCTACCACGATTTACATACATACATAGAATGCTAAAATTATAACCTTCCTTTTTGTACAGTCGGGTACAAAACTAGCTTCAAGCTGTCAACGTCGACTTTACGTCTGATCTTTTGTTTGGTCTGAGAAGGGCGTAAAGCTTACTGCAAGTCTTAGCTCGTATGTTTGAAACTCATGCGCCACTATGTAGATACGTCATAAGACATCAGTCCCTTGATACGCTTACGCGTACTGACAATCGTCATTAGCAACACCGAAGCAACTCAGAAGTTCGTAAGCCTTATACATAACATGACGTAGTTTCAGTTTTTAATTCGTAACAATACTTGTGCCACTACTTTTAATGTTTCGTATGCCTGCGTAAAAATGTTGCGCTCGTTACTTTGAAATGTAACTTTTGAAATATGTTTAATTTAGATATTTATGTATTTCTGTAAACATTATTTTTAAGCCAGTAGTATTTGCTTACTACTGCTTCGAATAGAGCGTCAGTTCTTTGGGTAGATGTTCATTGTTCATAATGTTGTAAAGTTAATATTTGAATAATTCTATCAACTGCCTATTCCAGTGTCTATAAGGCTTACGTTTATAAAAGATTTGATACTGTGCAATAAATATTTTCAGCCTTAAACCTACGTATTAATAATGATTATAGCTCAGTAACACAATCTCACGAATAACGTTTTTTTGAGATCATGTAACTCTAAGCACAGTCCAAAATACGCCAAGACTAAAATGCTTGGCCTAAATAACTCGTCATAATATACTTATTTCGAACAAGTACAATAATAAATGCAAACACCTATGCTAAACCTATACTACTTACAAAATCGTTTAATATTATAGTCTTATAAAGTAGTCTATATAATTAACTTTGAGATTACTTTTTCAAATTGTTGAGTTGGCAAATTTATGAGTTTTTTAGTTTACCAATATCTTTTTGACATTTAAGAATTTTGGCTCATATGTTTTATTTGTCGAAAATTGTATTTATTTGTCAAAATATTTTTAGTGATTTTTTTTTATTTTCTTCGAAGATATTGTGAAGCAATTTTGAATTGTGTAAAATTAATATACTTAATGATATTACATTGTAGTGTTTAACCTATTATTTTTTTTGTATTTTCTTTTTTTTCTTTAATCTACCAGTGTGCTATTATGAAACACATATCTAACAGATTGGTCTAAGATACCAATGGGCATAAGCTTTCATTAAAATTTTACGAAACCCAAGATTTTTGACTACAAGAAATATTAACTTGCTCACTAAACTCGTTTCATTAACTGTAGAATCATGGCTATTACATTTAGATACCTATTGAACTGACAACTTTCTACTAAACATCTTTACACCGATAGAGCATATAAGACTCTTAAATGTCTACATGTCGTACATTGTAAACTGACTTCTGTCCATTGTTTTATTTTATCCTGATCTACTGTGCGGCAATCATCTCTTTAATTTATTTACACTTAAGTACATGTTACACGCGACCGTCTAACGTCCGCGCGTTTCGACGATCTGCATAAAACTGAGCGCTTTAATCCCTATCACACCAAACGCGAATCTTGTGTTAATACCAATTACAGACGACGGTATAGCTAGTTGAATCAACTATATATAGTTACAACACACTTGTATGTTGTCTACGGTCAATATGATTATACTGATAGATCGGCCTCGCAAACAGTACAGTATAGTTTACATAAAGCCTATACTAGGCTCGAAGAGACCAAGCCCATATTTAAATCTCAGTCTGGCACTCAATATGATGGGCAGATCCAGACCTGACCAAACTAAAAAAACCCGGGTCGCATTTAAAATTTTGTCCGTCAGTCCTACCGTCTCATATTATTGTGTGACTGGCAATATAACTCTCAGATTACCACGTTTAATGTTCATCTATAGAATCATCATACTATTATAAATTCGAAAGAGACAGGTTCAACACGTCTGCATTTGACTGTGTCGACCCGAGTTTTAATTCTTTTCATTCTCTTAGAATCTCGTGTTAAACACGACGCAAAATTCGTTTGATGTCGAAAACTACCAGCATGGTCCATGGTCAATATAATTATTTAATTACATACTCAGTCTCAAATGTGGGCATTGTAATATCCGGGGTATACGACCGTGCATTTCGATGTTATTAAACGTATAACGCGGAACTAACGAAATTAATTCCGAAGTTCAAGGTCGAGATCATAGTCCGTTGTTTTGTAATTATTAATAAATTTCAAATTTTAATTAAAGTAAAATGTTTAATAGGGTTTGTTTATGCATTTGAAATTGTTAAAACGTTAAATTTATCTAAAATAACGTAACGTTGTTCTGATTAAATCCTCCGAGATGCAGATCCAACCACAGCGGAATCAAACAAGAGGGTGTTAAAAAAGAAATTAAATGTATTTGTACCATTTTTTGTAATTTGTTGAATTGTGACGTTGCGATAGCGCAGTCAAATATATAAACCATAAAACTGCAATTAGTTACTAAATAAATAAATAATATCCTACAGAACCTTAACTTAAACGTATACCTAACAGTGGTCTCGCGCAACGCCAGCCTTTGAAACTGGCTTACTAAAGATCTCGAGCGCATTTCTGACGTCGACGGTGGGCATTCAAAACCAAAGCTTGGAAGTGAGTAGTTGCTTCCTCATAATTAAAGATATATTATTATTAGTAACAAGAATCCCTCTAGGGTAAGTTTTCATAATGCTATAACTTTTGTAACTGTCTATCTGCTATGCTGCTGTTGTGTTTATCTTCATACATTTTTTTTGTACTAGCCAATCTGCGTCGACAGCTGACTGCACGCTATTTAATTTTATAGACGGTATCACGATGCCAGCCGATATACTCTTGGCTCGCGCGGCCGTGCGCAGTGCGTGGTGTTTCTGAAATGAGTCTGAAACTTGTCTCATTCCCTCAGGATTCTCTTTCTTGCCCTTAGTGTATCTTCTTCTTTTCTTCAATTGCTTCTCAACGAGCGAGTGACGTGGTCTACAGCCACGTCAGCCTGCGTCCGTTCGTCTTGCCTGTCGTGGAATAGCGGGAGTGTAGGTTCCCACACACCGCAGTGATTTTTTTTGGCACCCCACGTTGGGCGCCACTGCGGCGAGTGGCGACTATGCTCACAGATAGGTTGTTTGTAGTATTAATAGTAGTCGTTGGGTGTGGCTATTAATACACAATATACTCAGTACTACGTCTATTGTATATCTGAGGTTTATTGTATATATTGTATCACTAAGGAGTGGTAATATGACACATTGGCCTTAGACCCGCACTACCAGCGTTCCAGTAGGACTCAACGCGTTCCGCGACAGGCACGACGAGCGGACGCAGGCTGGCATGGCGGTAGACTACTTCAGTCGCTTGTTGAGAAGAGGAAGATACACAAAGGAGAAGAAGGAGAATCCTGATGGAATGAGACAAGTGTTAGACTCATATCAGAAACACAACCGTCGACGTCAGGAATGCGCTCGAGATCATTAGTAAATCGGTTTCACGGACGGGGTTAACGCGAGTCTGCTGCTAGGTACACACTTAAGGTAAGATTCCGTAGGATAATATTTATTTATTTATTAACTACTTGCAGTTTGAAGGTTTTATATATTTGACTGCACTATCGCAACGCCACAATATGACGGTCTGCCGTGGTCACCGTGAGTTGAATCTACAGGTCTGTTGAGTGCTGACACTGAACTATCCTATACTACTGGCAACTAAATAAAACTAAAGAAAAACATTATTCCATTAAATTGCTATTTTATGTTGTCTCGGCTCGTGCGTCTTTGAGCGCATCTATCGGGTTTTCGATCACGTTTACTGCTGCAGCAGCTGCGGCTAGTCTAGTATTTTTTCGTCTGAAAATAAAGTCTGCAAGCGATGTGGCACGCCTTGGGCCCCTGAGAATCGCTTCAATGTCTTCGCTCGACTGTGATTCGGCAACGGTACGTTTTAATTCACGTAAGGATATATTCTTTTTGTTTTCTTTATGCGGTTGGTCTAATTCAGCGGAATAAGCTCGTGAAGTGAGTAAGTTGATAATTTCTGGCAAACCTGGTCCATCTGCAAGTGAGTGTGGTCGTTCTAGGCGCCGCTTAACACGGGCTCGCACCGCAGCGGCGCAAGCAAGATTTTCACGCGACGAATGATTCCCATTTACTACTGTTTCTTGGTAAGCAATTGACCCATTTTGATTTCCTGAAACTATGTTTTAAAATTAACTCATTGTATTCGAAAACACAATAACAGAAAAGTATATTAAGGCAAGGCGTTAAGTACATACCACGAGAAAAGGCCGTTGATCCTGACATTGTGGATTCGTTTTGTGAATGTTCTGTATGCGTCGATTCCGTTTCCAAAGATTCTGTCAGTGAAGATTCTTGTTGTGATGACCCAGCAAAGGATGAACCACCATTCTGGGATTCAGACTGTGATCCAGAGGCATCATCTTGCGGCTGCTCCATGTGGAAATGGCCAGCATACTGAGTTCCAGAAAGCGCTGATCCGTGGTTCCCAGGAACTGCTTGAGAGGATCCAGATGATCCTGTATGTGAAGTTTCTGGGTTTGTTATTTCAACCCTTGTTACGCCACTACCGGAGGGCTCGGGTTGCATGAGATCTAATCGTGTGGAATTATATTGTGCAGAACGTGGTGCTTCGTTTCCATCTGAAACAATTAAAATATTGCTCAAATCACATAATTACAATTTTCTTCTACCAACTTGACATCATAATCAACAACTTCAGCTTTTTTTACATTATATCTGTGACAGTGCCAGTTGCAACAGTCACTGTTTTGCCATGCCCAGTTTAGAACGTATTTAACAACTATGTAAATGTACCATTTTAGTGATTCATTCCTCTACCACCAAATTAGTCACTAGCCATGAAAGTTTATTCTACGAGGTTCAACACAGCACGAATTTAATAGTCTAACATTTAACATTTGTCTTTTTAATTGTAAGTTTAGCTAACAGATTTTGTTATGTCTTATCTTTTGGTATTCATTGTTTTTACGATATTTCTTTGTACATATCGCCTAAATTAATTTCTTCGACGTATATATAGTACGTTCTAACTTCGAAAATCAAACTTTAGTAAGATTTTATGGATTCTCACCCTTAATAAAATGTTGCATTACGGTATAAATAATTACCTTGCTCATTGGACGTTTTTGATGATGATGCAACATTAAGCTGTCTTTCGGGAACTGTTTTAAGATTACGCGGTTGAACACGCGTTGAGAATCTTGTTGGTTGGTTGTCAGTTGCACGAGATGGCGCGGGGGACCCATAGTTGTCATCGAAGTCATCATCATCGTCGTCGTCGTCGTCGTCATCGTCAATATGCTTCTTGACTGCTGCTGCTTGTTTGCTCGTGCCACTGGTCCCTGGCTTATTCACGCCAGAACAGGATGGTTGCGGGTTCTAGGAGATGTTTATAAATTAGATTTAGCTTTTAGTAACCCTTCTCCATGTATTAGGTGGGTTAGGTAATGTGTAACGTACATAGGAAAGTACGGTTATTAAAATTTTAAACTGTTAAAATAATAGAGTAAGAAGCTTAAATACGACATATAACATAGATCATGTATCCAGAAATATACATCATACATAAATTTGTAATCAGTAAAGTACGATGGTTGAGTGGGTATTTCCCATTAGGTGATTAAATTAGACTTTTCCCAAATGTAAGTCACTTGTATTAGCAAGCTATTCGGTTATTAGCTGGCATATTATGTTCAAAAATAAAAAAGATTAAACGTGCCTTCAATTCCAGGGTGGTTTGTTGTTGTTTTTATATTGTTAAATACTTACGTCGTAGACATCGAAGCATGCAGGGTCAGTGGTCTCACCAACCCCATCCAAGAAGTAGGTGACCATCTTGCCCTTTCCTTTAACATCGACGTTTCCTCGGCACCGCATTTTGTAGCCACGCGTCACCAAAATATCGAACACTTCCTTCGTCACCTGGCATGATACACACTCTCTCGGTATTTACATTGGTCAGTGCCAAATGTTAAAAAAGTTAATTTCTCTAAATTGGCGACACCAGTAAAATATATAAACAGAATACTTTTATCAGTAATATAAAAATAAGAATTCGCTATTTTTACTATTTTAAACAACTATTTGCGATGGGGTGGATTAATGTTTATTGTGGTACCACAATCGCGCAGCCATTGTTAACAAATTTAATATTACTTGTACTTATGTGTGTATATTTTTTTGACAAGCTCCGCAAATTTTTTATGGGGTGTCATAAGATTTGTTTCAGTTCTGACGTGACACAGTATTTACTATTTTTATATGGTGACTGAGAAAACACCTGGAGAGATAACTAAAAAAACAATTGTGTTTAAGTTATTATTTTTATTGCACGTTGTATAATTAATTTAAAAAATAATAAATACATAAACTACATTGAAATTGATAACATATGTCATGTTTCAATTATAAATTTAGGTTTGCTAATTGCTTGTTAATGTACTAAACTTTAATAAAATAAATTAATTGAATAAATAATAGTTCTTGTTGCACAAGTAAATAGCAATGATGTGTTTGTTCTGGCATAGATACATCAAAATCGTGTTATCAAATTCTTACCTGTATAAGATCGAATACACCGGTGGAATCCATTCTTGATGCAACATTCACAGCGTTGCCCCAAATGTCGTATTGAGGTTTACGGGCTCCAATGACACCAGCAACGACCGGTCCAATGTTGATACCTATTCAAATGAAAACGTAATCCGAAAACTTTTTTTTATATTGTTTACAGTCATGATCATTTACCATCGCACTGTGCCAGACTATATAAATTCGCTATATATCAATCGCTAAAGCATTAAAAATAATAGATAGATTCGTGATGATAAAACGGATTTACATTAGCTTAAGATGCTCATTTCTTATATCGGCCCGAAGATTAAATATCTTTATGATCAACTATAGACGTCATTATAGTCGATAATAATTGTAATATGTATTAATTTAGGGAACTTTAAAACCGATAAATTAAGGAAAAAGATTTCAACAAAAATTTGGCTCGTATTGGAATGTTGTAAGCCACTTTCATTTTTTTTTTTAAATATTTGTCTTACTGCAATATTGACGAAGTCTTACCAATCCTAATACGAAAGCTGTTAAAAGAGTGTTCGTTGACGTATTTGAGTTGCTTTCGGATACGCAGGGCATAGTCTGCCATTGCTGTAACGTGACGAAATCCTCGGAGGTCACGTGTCATTGATGTAAGCCCTAAAATAAATAAAAAACGCCATTATGAGAATTACCGATACTATTCACCTGAAAACTGTGATTAAGTGGCATCTCAGCAATAATTGATTACTACATAATATTAATGTTGTACGTTATAGATACTTTTTTTATGGTTGACAGGCGATGTGTTTGAACACATCTCACCTGATCTTAAGTGACGGTGTGTTCGAATATGGTAAAGCACACCTAGCCTGAAATGTAACTGACTCTCAAGTGATGCTGCCGGAACAAACCGTTAGATGCTTAGCGACAGATTTTCAACTCCAGGGTGGTAGCTAGCCAGCCGAGTACTAGAAAGTACCCTACCACCATGCTATGGTTTCCTAACGATGTTTCCCTTCACCAGCAGCTCGAGCTCATTTTTAGGGTTTGAACTCACGCCCTGCAGCATGCGAACCATGAGTATGAGTATGAGTATGCTTAAAAAAACTTTAGTTATTGACATGCTCAAAATGGACAATTTAATTTAAAAAACAGCCGTGCTCACCGGATGCTGCCATGTAGGTGGCACCAGTGCTCTTTATTTTCTCAATATATCGGAACTGATCTTCAGCTAGAATCTCGTCGAAGTCAGCGATGATCTCATTCAGGAGGCGAAGGCATTCCACGCCCTCATTGTTTCCTTCAAGTTCGACGTAAAACTCGGAGAAATTGGGAATAGAAGCGAACATAACGCAGACTGATTCGCACTGCTCGTGATATAGCTCCTGCTGTGATCAAAATAGAATATAGTTGTTTTTATTGCATTGGAAACACTTCAAAGGCTTACTTACTCTTTAAGACAGTTAATAACATAAAATCAAATTTATGAATTTAAGATTTTTGAATAAAACAGTAGATTATGCTAATAATAATAATGCTGGCGGTGGATGGAAGGGAAAAGCCGAAGATCGGGCTGAGTGGCGTGTCTTGGGAAAGGCCTATGCCCAGCAGTGGACTAATATAGGCTGATGATGATGCTAATAATAAAATATGTTATTAGCATAATCTTATTAATTAAAATTACTTATTTGTAAATATATACATATTATAAATAAATAAATAAATCTCGTAGTTTAAAAAAACCTAATGAAAACAATTTTTGTTCGTTCTTTACTTACGTCAATATTCTTTTCGTTACACAGGAAATGTTGTGCAACATGTTCAGGTAAAATGTTGGCAAGCAACTTGCGGTTATATGCTTCAAGATGTTCCATGTCCTCTTTTTCATCTGGAATTGAAAAATACAAAATGTCAAACATGTCGGTAAACGTCAGTCTTTGTTTTATTATTACTGCTGATGTAAGCAGCTTTTTTTAATTATTTTTATTAAATATTATTACAATCGTTCTTATACAATATAACACACCAGTAAACCTCGTCGAGGTTTGTCTTGGTATCGGGTCCTCTTCAGTAATTTAAATTTTGTTTTTAATTAATTCAGCTTTTTAATCAAGTCAGCGTGATAGGAGCGAGCGCGACCTGTTATATTAGTTTGCAATTTTTCAATGGTTGACAAGCTCGGCGTTTGACCACAGCTCACTAATGCTAAGTGTGTTTGACGATGGTAAAGCGAACGAAGCCTGGAACGGAACTGGCTTTCAAGTGAGGCTGACGGAACACACCGTTAACTGCTTGATGGTAGATTTTCAACTTGCTGAGTGGTAGCTAGCTATAAAATACCCTACCACCATGATATGGTTTTCTCAGCATGTTTTCCGTCACCGGCAGCTTAAGTTCATTGTTGGTGTTTGAACCCACGCCCTTTGGCGTGTGAACCGACCGCGTTAACCAGTGAGCTATCATCGCTACAAAACAGTAACTTAATGCGTATTACCGTTTGCCTGCAGTTTCCAAATGAAGTCTAATCTGTAGCCACTCTCAGTTTGCTGCGAGTGTAAGACCAGAGCTAGGGCAGCGCCCACTGCGATAACAACGTTTGTCCACTGCTGGGCCCAGTCCAAACCGCATCGGCTTCTGTAATAACCAGGTATATTGTTATCATCATAATTTACATCATTGATTGCGTCGATAATTTTACTACATTTTTTTAATTGACAACATCATGTAAACAAAATTATATTTTAAAATAATTATGTCATAATAATAATAATCAGATGTGATAAAAATTATTAATTCCTTATCAGTCATGTAAAGTAATCATAGGCTGATGATGATTGCCAAAATTGGAATGCTTACTCGTAGCCAATGAATGTGCTCTCGTAGAAGACGCTTTCGTTCAAGGTGACATAGACATAAGCGCCGCTGATGATTAAGAGAAGCAACGTCTTCACTGTCGTGATCAGGATCTGATGAACGGCGCACGCCACCATCGCAAGTAGGGTGAGTTTTAAATAGTGCTGAAATAAGACAGAAAATATTGTTAATTTCGTAAAAAAAAAACAAAGTCTGATTTCACATGCAGCACAAAATTATCTTAAATCATTTGGCAAATGTTATTTTAAGGGTGTGTCGCCAGACTTTTAGCAATTTTAATTTGTGTTATTATTTATTCAAATGCAACTTTTCAATAGAAATATCATTTTATTGATATTTCATGAGACTTGCTAAGAGGTGATATTGTAAAAATGTTATGAATCTTATTGCAATAGATTTTTTTTTATGCCACACACGAACTTGCGTAACCGCCATACTTTTAAAAAAGTATTTACGATGGACTGAGCAGTAACAGACGTTCTTGAAACTTTAGAATGTAGGGCCGTAAAACATAAAGCGTGAATTAACAATTTACCATCCGACCTTTAATAGCACTCAGTTTATTTACTAACATTTCTAGCGGCCGCCCATCCAAAATCAAACAAGTTTACCACCTTTAACTACAGTATTTTATTAAACACAGGTATATTACTGCCTATTCTATTATTGGCCCACTTGGCGGTAAACCTCCTTAGACTGCAGCTAGATAAATTACAGGGCTGTTCAGGTTAACCATCGAAGGTATCAAAGTAATGAGCGCTAAAGCAGCGTTGCCCTGGACTTTATTTGGTTACTCAAAGTTCTTTGTCTCGCTACAATGGCAATGGACATGCGTTGTCTCTTATTTTTACATGGTTTTCAACAATAAAATTAAAATTGAGCTGCCATGTATGTTTATTAAAAATATTGCTTGCCTCGTTCATATTCTCGTACGGGCAGAAGGTGACATCGTCCTGGTAACGCTGAATGCTCTCAATGTGGCGGCTTACAAGGAATACAGCTTCGATCTATAAAACCATAAACAATAATAAAGTTTCGGTAAAGAGGAAATTAATTACATATAGTTACGAGTGAAATCGCAAGGTGTGTGCATCCTTACCATGATTACTTGTATCTGCAGCGCAACAGCGGTGACCACAATGAATGACATAATTTGCGCAAGAGTTCGATTGTTATGGATCCTGCGGGAAACCCGCATCACTCGAGGTGAGACGCGCTGAAAAATGTGAAAAAAAAAAATTATAGCCTATGATATGGATTTCACCTCTGAGGCTATTTTTTTTTTTTGACAATAAACAACACATTATTTGAGACATAAAACACATTTCAACAAAATTAACAATACATACATACAAAAAAATAAACAATAAACATAAAACTAAGAAAAAAAACTTATAGTATAGCATATTTTATATAAATAAAAAATAAACAAAAAACAAAAGGTTGAAATATATTTTATGTTGAGGCTGGATTTTATTTTTGGACAACTTCGTTTGATCGAAGTCAAAGTGAAAAACATTTGTTCTTTGGGTACCATGATCCCATCTAATACAAAGTGTTAGTAAGTTTTTTACTAACGCTGGTAAAGAATTCCACACGTGTTATTAAAAGGTTGTCTGAAAATGTTTAGAACTGTTAAAAGGATATTCCTCAGTAAGAGGGTGCCTTGCAAGTGTATAACTAAACTATTACAGTTTTTTTGCATTCGCTTTAGAGTTTTTCGTTTTATTTACAGTGCGCGAACGGTACCAAAAGGCAGTAGTTCACGTACCTCAATATTTTTTCAAATCTCAATGCTCAAGTATCAAAAGCTACATCAAATTTCAAAATAAAGACAGTCGGGTAATAACATACGGCAAGAAACAATTTTGATTCAAAAATAATACCCCTTGTATACAATGACAAAAATAAATCGCCAAATATAACCTTAAAATCACTCTGCCAGAATTAATTACTAAGTTGGGAGGTGGCTGGCATGATGGCTTTGTGTAATAAAAATTGGTCCTAAGGAGTACGATAACGATAAATTATTATATTTGAATTACCTTGAAATTGATGCAGATGACGAAGTACGATGCAATCAAAATCATTGTTCCACAGCCGACGATCGTCATCGCGCCGATGAAAGTGCTTAGGAAAATGAAAATTAAAACTTTTAAACTAACTGTTTTTTAATAATAATGCTTGGTGTAAAATAATTTCACGTATGTAATTACAAATAAAAGCTTTGAGAACAAGTCAGTTAAAAAATTACCTGGTGCAAAGAATAACAATAGTCAGTATTTGCACCGAAACGATACGAAACGAGGGTCACAACATTGTTCTCTGATTTTCCCCCTTATTATTCCCCTAGCTCACGTATAAATTCCCTAGCACCCTCCCCCCAGCTGCATAGCGTCTCCGCCGCAAAATAATAATGCGGCTCAAACACCGCGTCATACGCAGCGTTTGCCTCCTTTATAAGCTCCTTTGTGTCGGAAACGACCTCCGTTGAAACTGCCGGAAACAGGATCAATCCAGGCAGAACATCAGCGGCTACAATACTGACGCAAATAGCTTCCTATACAAAGCACTTGCCGTTTTTTCATGCTAACATTCAATCTATCTCGTCTCTTACCATCGCACCTACTCAGAAGTCGGGCCTCAAGCACACAGGGGACATTATAAAAAGGCTCTGCGTCATTGCGTCAATCATGTCATTGTAGGCATGGTGATGAGAAAACCTTCCTGCATACCGACGATAACTTCTACGTTATATTCTACGTTCCTTATGAGCGAAACTGCTATTGCTACATACTCACATCTTAAAGGCGAAGAGTTGTATTAACATCACTGCCAAGTAGATGACGATTGAGCAGATGAAATAAACCTTCAGCATGCGGTCGCGCTCTAGTGTGTACTATTGACAAACATACAAATTTATTTGCATTTTAAATGAATGATAATATAATGGTTGATTCCTTAAAATAAGTATTATTATAAATAAGCACCAACGCAGTATTCTGCTGGCAGGCAGTAGCGCGTAAACATTTCTGATCCGATTTCATTTTTACCATCAGGACAGAGTTTCAGATGCAAAGAGGAAGGTTTTCATTTAGCATTGTAGATAATTATGTATGTATAATAAATAATGTTAAATGAAAACTTCAATAATTGTGCATTACATTTTGTTTATACCACAAAATGTTTATCCTGGGTGGGAATCGAACCCACGCCCTTCAGCTCTTGGAGCAAACACACTCCCAATGAACCAACAAGGCTGTCGTTAGATTTGTCGTTAAATAGCTTGTAACAATCGGTCACGTCCATTTGTACTCTGCGAAATGTTCACATTTTGTAATCTGTGAAGGGAACCATTTTGGCAGTCACTCTTTGCCAACAAACGTACATTTTGCGAAGTACTCATTTTGAGAAGTGCCGATTCTGAGTGCTTATTTTGAAAAGTGGTTGTTAAAAGAAACGCATCGTATGGGATGTGCATCTATTGTGATTGTTGGGTAGAACAGTACACATGACAAGTAGATTCGTACTATACGTATAGTTAACCTACAATTAAAATTTATAATTAATTTGACTAACGTAACTTTCCTCTTTCTGTATTGTATAATTGTAAAAAAAAAATGTGACTAAAGTTGACAAAGGTCACGGACCCCGGTGTCTGTGGAGCGTATAAATATTAAAAAAAACCTACAATTTATAGTAGGTTAAATTTATATTATCTAAATCTTTAATCTATTTAACATATAATAATAATAATACTATTATTTTTGAAGTGTCTCGACCAACATCTTAAGAGACTCTCGCTAGACGGTTGGGTCAAGCGTCAGCTTCAAAAGGCAGTGATCCTTGACACGGCGCGCATTGTGAGGAGGTTCCTCACTCTGCAGCCCTAACCACCGGCAGCTTGAGCCCTGCCCCGCTGCCGGCGGCACCCAAGTTTTTAAGTTTTTTATATTATTCATGTTTTATATGTACCTAATGTAAAAAAATTAAGAATCAAATAAATACCGTTTTTTTTTTAATGTGAAAAATAGTAAGACGAACGAGACGCTCTCCTGATGGTAAGAGGTAACGCCTGCCCATGACCATTGCAGCGATACACAGAACTTTGTGTAGCAAAACAAAGTCCAGGGCATCGCTGCTTTGGCGCTCATTACTTTAAGACTTTCGATGGTTAGTCTCAACAGCCCAGTAATTTCCGACCCTGGATTAACACATAGGCTACTTTTTATCACGAAAACATGTAGCGGATAACACCGCGGGCAACTAGTTTTAAAATATACGATAGAATTCGTACTTCAAATTACGATTATCGATCGTTTATGAGAAAAAAAGTATTATGTCAATAGTAAGAAAAATACTACAATTTCAATTATTATCGAATTATATTCAGCCTTTTAATCTCGAAAAGGTAGCAAACAAAAAATATATAGAGAGTAGTTGTTTTTGTAGTTAGGGTTAAAGAAACTAGATGGCGCTGGCGTTATTTTAACACGCGCAAGTGTTTTGTTTGCTACGACGGGTAGAAGTATAAAGGTGTTCAACGTTGAATTCACAACAATTATTTGCAGTTGTTTTGACATATACTATTTTTGAATAGGCAAACCTATGTTTGTCTCGGAAGTTATTGATAATTTCTACTTTACTAGACTATTTTACAAAAGGTAGACGTGTAAACATGATTTAGGTTAAATTTTCATATTTAATTTAACCTAATAACAATTTTTCACGCCAATTACAATACAAACTTAACATTAGTGTAACAATTGGCGGCCTTATCGCTAAAAGCGATCTTTTCCAGGCAACCTTAGTATGGAGAGGATTTTACTAAATAAAGGTTATAAAGGACGGGGTGTGTTGACAAGAGATGCATACGTACCTATCTATATTATAAAATATCATTATTAAAATGTACCTTATAGAATGTAATATACTTATATACACGCAGATATACATTGATGTTAAGTGTAAATGTACTTATGTTAAAAATTATGTTTAAATTAAATACTTTTTAATGTCGCGCCTTTAAATTCATTGATATTCATTCACTCGATTGAATGTGGCTATTTAGATTAATTTGAAACAAAAGGCATGAAATACACGGACAGATTTTAAACAGTACAGCTTAAACTTATTACTTAGTTAAATTCATAGCTATGCTAATTCAAAATACAAAATGATCCACTTACTAGCAAATTACACAAGACTAAGTTGCCAGTGACAGCAGATTATCACCATGAGTAGAGCCACATTGTGTAAATGAGTAATCCTTACATAGGGATGTCACTAAATATTATGCGAAGTGTATATTCGAATAGTTTTATTCAATTTAGTTACTTACTGGAATCGATTGTGTTCGAATGATAAGATTATGTATCGTCCTCTGAAGTTAAGACTGTTAATTTAATATATGTTCACATAAATAATTATTAAACTTAGTAAGTTGAACGGGATAATAATATGGATTACATTGTTATTGGATTATTTTCAGGTGCACCTCTCTGGCCAAGTATGGATTGGCAGACTTCACAGATCTTCAAGAACTTTTTTTTAATAACTGTCGGTCATGTAAGATTACAATGATTTTCGATTTTTCGATTTTCGATTGACACAATGATTTTCTTCGCCGTTTTGAAAGCATACGCAATATGCACACAAATTAGTAAATACAGACAAGTGCGCCATCGGTTTTGAAATCGAAACTTCCAGATTGGAAGTCAGATGGTTTCCCTACGAAGCTGCCAAAATTTTTCGCAACATTTTCCGGCCATATTTTTAGTTTTACGTACATCATAATGTCAATAAATGTATGTTATTACATTTCAACTTTAAATTAATTTCTCTGAAAAGCATATTTTAAGCAAAGCCATCCGTATTTATTTACAAGCTTTTATTTAACTTCCGATATTTGTACGGAAATATGTACGATGTGCGTTTCACAATTTGTCAACCATTTTTGATATTCGTGGTTTTCTGATAAATCTCGGATCAATGTACAATTTTGATAAAAACTAACTTTTTTATTTATTTATCGACATACTATAAATATAAGAAAACGATACCGCGCTGTGATAAATAGTTTAATTTTTAAATAATAATTCTAATGATTTAGAAAATAACAGAACTATTATTTTTAGACTATGGACTAAAAGCACTATTTGGGAATGTATTATGTAATTAGCGAACAAAACGTTCTGGTAAGATATATGCCTGTTCTCATGACCATTGTATCAATACATACCCAGAACAGTAGAACAACTAAACAAAGATTAATACTTTCGAATAACTGAAAGTCGTCTTTTTTCTCCCTCTAACGTAGCAATTTCTGAGACAAAATATAAAAACGTTTTAATTAGCTGTCAAGTTTTGGAGAGGTTCGCGCCACGCGAAAATCCAATTTTCTTCTCCTGCTCCACGACTTACTTAAATAGAGTTTTGTTGGAATATCGCTGGAGCCTCGGCAGAGTGGTGAATGATAAAAATGAAACTTCGAATAAAAGGCACAAAAAACGATTATGCACTCAATAACGAGCCGCCCCGCCCCGACTTTGCACGAGTTATTTTGGTGACTTGATTACAAAACGAAGCATTTTTCTCCATATTAAAATATGTTGTATTAAAGATCTAATTTAATTTACTGAAGAACTCGAAAGGAGCAAATATAATATCCTGGACAATGGATACATTTTTATGTCTTTATAGTTGCGACTATAAAGACATAAAAATGTTGCGACTATAAAGACAACCCTGTTGGCTCATTGGTAGCATGTCTGCTTCAAGAGCTGTGGGGCGTGGGTTCGATTCCCACCCAGGACAAGCATTTTGTGATATAAAACCAAATGTTTCTTCTGTGTCTGGGTGTACTATATGTATTATAAGTATGTATTTACAAAAAAATATATTTAAGTATTCTATCAGTTATCTGACTTCCATAGTACAAGCTTTGCTTAGTTTGGGGTCAGATGGCGCTGTGTGTAATGTCCTACGATATTTATTTATTTGTTTATTTACTAATGGAACCGGGAGAATAAAAAGGCATATATATTTAAAAACATTGCCAGCTTTTCAATAATACCATTTACTACACATACATATTATTTCTGGTTAGTAAGCTTTTTAAATATAGAAAAAGACAAAAACAGATTTATTGTAAACACAAACCCTCTGTAAAAAATAACTATAATTATGATAGCGAAAACTGTATTAAAATCCGTTGCGTGGTTTAGAATAAGTAAGCGAAACAACTGACAGATGCGGACGACTTTGTTTAAAAACTATTTAGTTGTATAAGGAACTGCTACGTACACTATGATTAAATTTCTTTTCCACTCTGGTATTTAAGTTTGAATAATAAAAAAAGTAAAGCCACAGCAGAAACTAGAGTTGCCACTAAATTGCATGAGGTAGCTTTATCATCTTCATCTATGTCACCGCGAAGTGCCGACTGCTTTTCATCATTGCTAACAACTTCCATCTGGACTACCACCACTGGAGCTACTATGCCAGCGGCCCAGAGCCTCGCTCCGGTACTTCAAGGAGCTGGGTTGGCTCGGGTAGACGCTGGCAGGGGGAAATGCACAATACACCCCAAGCGGGACGTCAGTGCAGGACTCATCGCCCCCATTCAGAATAAGAATAAGAATAAGAATATATTATAAAGTGATACTTATTTTTCATTGACAACAGTTGCAAATGGTTTTACCATAATTTGAAATTGCAAGTGCCTTGTGGCACACGGTAAAAAAAAACAAAAGTGTATTTCACATTAGATAAAATAGAACAGCTATTTTTTTGGCGTTTTTAGTGTTGGATCCATATAAGAGTTTTTCATAATTATGAGTAAAATTGGCACCTTTTGGCTACGTAACTTTCTTCCGTGTAATTCTGTGTTAAAGCACAGCTTACAGCGATTTCGGCGCAAACGAGTTATAAATAAATAATCCGATCGTAGGCATTCGTAGCGTGTTCTGCGTAGCTACTACGGTTCGTAGCATAATCGTGGAAAAACCGTCGCACTAGTATACAGTCATATGTTATTATACTCGTTTATAACTATAATTCACACATAATATACGTATGTATAATTTGATTTAAATAGTATCATGTTTGTCGATTCCTTCGTTTTTTTCTTTAAATTTCAAAATATTTGAAATTTAAGTTAATAACTTAAATTTCAAAATATTTGAAATTTAAGTTAATAACTTAAATTTTAAATATTTTGACTTTTTAGTACTGATTTGATTTTTACATTTAAAAATCAAATCAGTACTAAAAAGAGTCATGTGTAGTTGTAAAAACGTTCGCGTCAGTCAATTTCAATAAGTATTCTGAACATACTGTTGTCACTATGTAGATAGCGCAGAAAAAACAACTTACGTAAATCATTTTTCATTCTTAATCTGGAAAAAAGGGTCACCCTATACCTTGTGCGTAACATGTTTTCTTTTCATAGCACCACCCGTCCTTACTTTATTCTGTATATTTTCCGCGTAAAGGTTGCCTCGTAGAGATCGCCTAATAAGTCCGCTAGTTATAGATGGTGTTAAGTTTTTCATTGTTTATCAATGTCATTTTGTGATTGGTCTAAATAATAAAAAGTTTTCTTACCTTCCTCTCGACGGTAGAATCTTTGAAGGTGAGTAAAAAAGGGCGACAGTGTTCTGCTCGGAGTCGATCTATAGATCTCGCGTCGATCGCCTTCATCAAGTAATCGTTCACTTCATCCTCAGGCTTCTTAGTTTCTGTTATCGGGTCTACCCTGGAGTGAAAATTCAAATTAAATTTAGTCTTTTTTTCAATATATTTTATATAATTTTTTTTTTTATGTAAAAAGTAATGGGACGAACGAGACGCTCTCCTGATGGTAAGAGATTACGTCTGTCCATGACCATAGCAGCGATACACAGAACTTTGTGTAGTAAAACAAAGCCCAGGGCGTCGCTGCTTTGGCGCTCATTACTTTGAGACTTTCGATGGTTAGTCTCAACAGCCCAGTAATTTCGCTAGCTGCAGTATCCTTCAAACCGTAACACAGTAAAGTTTACACACTACTGCTTAGCGGCAGAATAACTGGTACTGCGGTGGTACCTACCAAGACGACTTCCTGCTAAGGAGATCTACCACCAAGAAAATTGTCATAATTAGTATTAAATTCTTTGACCTGTCCTATTGGCTAAAAAATTTCTCATAATAACAAAGTACGTCAACAAAAAGCCATGACAATTGTTCAATTATCACATAGAATAACAAGCATGAAGCAGAGCTACATAATATCACGGGAGTCTGTTTGAGTCAAACGTTTCACCACATTAAATTAATTGTTCAATTAGTTAATTGAGCATTTTGAACGTTACAGCTCATTTATTTCCAAACTGTTCATTCAGTTTGAAAATATTTATTATTAAAATTGTTCCAACCGTTTAATTTGTTGAACATACATATGACTGAAAGTATGACATATTATGCATATATCGTGACGGTTTTGTTTGAAATGGCTATTGTAACTATCAAATCAATTGACAACCCTTTTGGCTCATTGGAAGCATATCTACTTTAAGAGCTGAAGGGCGTGGGTTCGATTTGTAGATACACGAAAAGTAAAGACCCAAATAGTAAAACTGTCTTTACAAAGACATAAAAAGCAAAAAAAACAGCGGAATTTCTAACAGGTCTCGAAATACACATTCAGTTTCGTCTTTGATTTATACTTTCTATCGAATCAAGCGTTCTAAATTACTTTTCTACTTTTACAAAGCCCTTGAAAATAACATGATATTTCTTTTATTTATAAGTTACCTATATTTAGGTCGATGAAAAAATTCTAACACGAAAAATACGGAGAATAAAAGTAGCTTACTTGGAGGAGTGCTTGCCATGCTGGGAGCCGTGGCCCATCACACGCATTTCCTTTGAAACGCTGTCGTTGACATTCAGAGGGTGCTGTGGTCTCTTATCCTGCAATGCAAGTTCAATTTTTAGAGCACTGACAATAGCACTTAATGACTGATTTATTCAATACCATTAATATGGATTTTCACATAGGCACTGACAATTTGTCTTTGGAACAATATTTTACTATTGCGATCAATGAAATTTGATCATATCGTTGGTGACAGATGTCCACAGTTAGAATAAAATTATATTACTACATGCGCTTGCAACAGGACTGTTCCTACAATAACCGATGTTGTCAGTTGTATATGACATAATTATGTACCTTCAGATACCCGCACATATAAATAGTTACCCACATTTTTAAATATTTTTTTGTGGCTTTTATATATATATTTTTTTTTATTGTCGACAGGCTAGGTGTTTGACCACAGCTCACCTGATGTTTAGTGACGGTGTGGTCGAAGATGGTATGAAGTGTTTTACATAAATATTGTGCCATTTTCATTTCAATATTGTCAATTTTCATATTTTTTGACGTGAACTTGTAATGTAACTAGATTTAAATAATTTTTTTAACATAGTTATGGTTTAATATGAGTGAAAAGGTGATTATAATAAATTTTGTGTATGAAAATAAATTTTAAATACAAGTGTGTAATAATAATTATCTTAAAACTATTCATTTACTAAAGTAACAATAACAGCTCGAACCTCACACTAGGGGAATCCTGTGTGGAAAATAGAGCTTAATAAATAAAATAAAAAGAGGTTGACTCACGACACGGCTCGTATCATCTGGTACAATCAGAAAGGTTTCAATGTTGTGGTCCTTCAGGTATGTGTTCCGTGTCCCTCCATAACCCGGTTCCACTCTGTATTCGTTTCCGAGGCATTCCAACGTCTCCTTGGTAATGTGAACTCGTCTGATGAAAAAGTCGTCGAGAGAAAGATTATTTTCGGAAGTTAGCGACATCAATAAACCGGTAGGCTCTTTAAATTATCCATAGTATAATAATGTCAATGTAATATAGTAAACTAGCGGTGTACCCGCGACATGTTTTCGAGATAAAAGTAAAAAGTTGGCTCCATGTATTAATCCAGGGTCTCAGCTACCTCCATACCAAATTACATCCAAATCCATACAGTATTTTTTTCGTGAAAGAGTAACAAACATCCATCCATCCATCGAAACTTTCACGTATATAATATTAGTGGGAAGTAGGATAAATGCACTGTGTAGAAAATTTAACTGGCCTCATAATGTTATAGGTAATTTTTCTTTTATTTAATCGGTTTTATTGGATTTAAAGATAATCATGATTCTATTTTTTTGTCTGAACAATGCGCCATATTGATAAGGAGCATGGTGTGATGACTGGCATCGAATTTTTTAGCGTTTAGTACATTATCTACGAGTACATCATTATTATCTTTTGTCAATAAAATTGTTTAAACTTTTTTTATCTAATAAAATTTTTATGTACCCTGCAATACCGCCGCTTTCCATGTGATTTGCCAGAGTGACGTCGTTCGACCAGACATCGAACTGCCACTTGCGTAAGCCGAGCACCACGCAGTGCACGCGCCCTGTGTGGATGCCCACACGCATGTTCACGTTCACAGCCATCACTTCACGTACTAGGCTGTTAATTAAATTATTATCCTTTCTGAATGAATTTTATTCGTATGAACCTAGAAGAGAACTTCAAAACAAAGATGCAAGACTGCTAACCAATCTGCGTAATTTACACTAATTATAATTATAAAGAGGCAAAATTTGTTTTTTTTTGTTTGTATTGAATAGACTCCGAAACTACTGAACTAATCTGAATAATTGTTTTATAATTAGAATGCTACATTATCACTGAGTGACATAGGCTATATTTATATTGTAAACCATCGAAGCTTTTGAAAATGAAGACTGATTGACAAACTTTGTTTTCTTTTTTTTATGTAGCGATGATAGCTCAGTGGTTAGCGTGGTAGGTTCGCATGCCGAAGGGCGTGGGTTCAAACCCCAACGATGAGCTTGAGCTGCCGGTGAAGGAAAACATCGTGAGGAAACCAAAGCATGGTGGTAGGGTACTTTAGTACTCGGCTGGCTAGCTACCACCCTCAAGTTGAAAATCTGCCGCCAAGCATCTAACGGTGTGTTCCGGCAGCCTCACTTGAGAGCCAGTTGCATTCCAGGCTAGGTGTGCTTTACCATCTTCGACCACACATACACTTGACATCAGGTGAGCTGTGGTCAAACACCTAGCCTGTCAACCATTAAAAAAAAAAATATATATATCACTAAGCTTTTTTTCTTAAAAATTGTTTCGGCTTTAAAAACAATCAGTTGGCTATAAAGATCAACAAGTGACCTACGTTTGTTGACGTCTCAAAGAACCTGAATGGGGAGTTATGAGTATAAAGCTTTTTTCTCCGTTCTTTAACGTTCCAACAAGATACTATTCGAGCGCTGGTATAACCATCATTTGTGATAACTGACTATTACACATCCCAACAACGCACACGTAGACAACTATAACTAATACATGTATACATAATAGGTACAGATAATAAAGCTTATAAATTATAATTCGTTACATAAGTTATTAGTGATACGTTAAAATTATGTTAGTCAAATAATAGAATCGGTAATGTGTTGACAACGGTGACAATGGTTCGCGAGCTGGCGAGCTGTCTGACGCTTGGAACGGTACGGGTGGAAGAGAGACAGAATATCAAAAAGTCAAGTAATCTGGGTGAGATGTCTTTTGGTAACGAAAATGTTCACTTTAAAGCCGTTCTTCCATAACAGGTGACTGAGTATCCCGCAAGTCTCAGAGACTAGTCGCCACCAAGTGTCTCACATACATTTGCATACAGGCTCGCACACTACGCTACTGGTATCCTATGCGTCCGCGACTAGTAACGCGCAACTCGCCGTGTCGGTCGCTTGGGCATCGCGTCTCGACAAGATGGCGGCGGAGCAAGAAATTAATATTAAATTTGTACGAGTTTGAAAAAAATGCTTGTCTATATAACTACAAATTATCAGAATATATGCGAAAAAATAAAATAGACAGGGCAGTTCTGTTTATGGCAATTAAAAAAGAAAATAAAATAAATGTCATAGGACTATACACACAGCGCCATCTGGCCCCAAACTAAGCAGAGCTTGTGTGATGGAAGTCAGATAACTGATAGAATACATAAATACTTTTTTTTTGTAAATACATACTAAACTTATAATATATACAGCACACCCAGACACAGAACAAACATTTGTTTATTCACAAAATGTTTGCCCTTAGTGGGAATCGAACCCACGCCCTACAGCTCTCAAGGCAGATATACTACTAATGAGCCAACGGGGCTGTCAAAATTATGTTATGGCAATTTATGTTTCTTTCAATATGTGGTGAATCCAGTATTTTCTACTCTTGCGGTGACGTCTTCTGTTTCTATAAAACAGAAAAACCGTAAGTGCTTCTTCGCCACTGGAATCGCTTGACATTTATGTCAAGCTTTAGTCACTTTTCAGTTCGCCACTCGATATTATGCTAATAATATCGAGTGGCGAACTCGTATCCAACCAGTATTCTAATCGAGTATCGTATCCTCCAAGTATCGTAATAGGAGAAGGGCCTTAGCGTTACCTGTTATTTGGCTATACGCTGATAACACGTACCGTATTATAATATTTGCAAAGAATGATAAATTCAAAATATAATTATCGAAAAATGACCCCTAATTTAACATATCTATCTATATACATATCTTTACTGATAAAGGACTTCAATTTATGACTAAGTTAAAGAAAACGTTTTTTTACTTACGCAATAGCATCGATCATGTCCAGTCCCATCTCGACACAGCACTTGGCATGATCGTCGCGTGCCTCCGGCAAACCCGAAACGCAGTAATAGCAGTCGCCGAGCAGTTTGATGCGAAGGCAGTGGTGCTCAGCTGCTAAGCGGTCGAATCTATAAATAACAAATAAAATTGCTTTTGTTAGTCCATGGGCGAGCGAACCCCGCGTGAGTAAGTATTGTAAAAATGAAATCTTGAGCTCAAACAACATTTTATGTACATCACGTGTCGGAGCTTGGATGAATGTTATTTTGTAAAGTACGTAAGTACTACTGCTTTCTATCTACCTGAACTATCTGCTGTTATATAAGTGCTGTTTTTTTATGATTATAAATTACCTACATCTTACTTTGGAATGCCCTTCATACCATTATTAGACAGGCTAACTCAATTTATATTTTGATTAATTTAGTATAATTATAAACATTATTTATCAGCCTGCTAATCTATATATTTAGTTTATTTATTTTTTAGTATCTCATATGTATACGTTTATTGTATTGTTCTTTTATTTATTTATTTCTTTTGTACACCAACCTTATATTTATTTACTCTTCTTTCCATCCAAAGGTTGTCTGGAAGAAATCGCTCTAGGCGATAAGACCGCCCTTATACATAATGTATATATTCTATTGTTTTGTTATATTACTTCTTTTTTTGTTTGTTTCCTATTTGTATAGGCAACAAACAAAAAAAGAATAGATATAAAGAAAGAATAGAATAGTGGGATGAGAAATTGTGGATGAATGTTACTGAATCTAAGAACTTAATTTTTAATAATATTTGATTGGAAACACATTTAAAAAAAATATTCACATTTTCCTATATTTTTTATTTGCTTCAATTTCATTGTTCAAAAACAAAAGATATAAAGGAGAGCGAACAATTGAGTACTCAATTGGTTAGAGATTTCGCCGAATGCACTCGTTGAAATGCAAAATCGCATTGTTCATATATTAAGCCAGATTGATGAATTTCTGACGTAGCTTTACAGGTAACTCAAAATATCTGTCTACATTTGATTTTAATCTCTGAAGTGTACAGTCAGAAATTTGATTTCCATTTGGGACCACGTTTCCTGTTTCAAATCTAAGTGCTCGTACTTAATTATGTTTGTGTCAAAAAGGGCGACAAAAAGTCGTGTCACTCGAAGGTTAATGGACGGCCCTTTAATCCATGTTTATCAGAGCTCAGGAAAGTAAAAGGCCATATATTTTTTTCAAATAAATAATTTGTATCCAAACATTAAATATTTACACTTGGAAAGAAGTGATGCGGATGAACGAAAATGTGTAAATAAATTATGAGGGGCTGAGAGTTTTTGATCTTTTTATAATACAATTATTAATACCTTATGTGTGCCACCAAATACTTCGAAAATGAACCACAAGCTGATTATAATTATAGCCGAAGACCGTTATTAAACGAAAAAATCTGTATTCATTGAATTTAGGTACGGATACCAAGAAAATATATAAATCGGTCTTTCTCTTCTATCCCACCAAGAAAAACATGTATGTGACGATAAATGTTTTTTTCTTACGTACTATGTTTTATAAGTATGTATTTACAAAAATACAATCATAAAAGTATTATGTCAGTTATTTGGTTCCCAGAGTACAAGCTTTGCTTAGTTTGGGGCTAGATGGTGCTGTGTCCTATGTCGTACGATATCCATTTCTTTATTTATGTCAAATTAATTATTTTTTTCTTGTGTTGTATGATGGGGTGCTACCGACTAAACATATACTTTGAATATCAAAATGAACTTCCGCAAAGTAACGCCTGAATCAATCAATTATGCTGCTGACTGCTAATCAAAATAGTGACATGAACGATTTGTATCATGACTGACATATTTAGAATGACATGAAGTTGGCTCCTCGATATCTTCTAGTATGTAGAGCGGAAATCAAGCTAAAGCGGAAATGAACCAAGCTCTGGATCTAGGCTGAGTTGAAGTGTGTCATTTTGAAAAGAAAATAAGTGTTAATATGTATAGTTCAGTTTTGAGTACGGTACGATTTTTATTTTTACATTTAACCACTGTTGTAGAAAAACTCATTTTAAAAAATACAATGACTTATCATTTAATTATATACAATTGTATATTATATGTATAATTGTACATGTATCACACGAGGCTTAAAACACCTCCGTCACATGATTTTTTTTTATATATGTCAAAGTAGCTTAATATATAATGTAAGTCTATCTTTCTATCAGTTTGTTAACTTACGAATCAACGGCTGAATCGATCTTGACGACATTTGAAAAAGCGGTAGTGTACATACTGAGGGCGGACATAGGCTACTTTTCACCGGAGAAAATAAGAGAAAACCGGAACTACATTATGTATGTATGTTTAGCTGAATGGAGGGTTATTGTACTCATCTTTACAAACAACTTTTAGATACTAAGGTAACCAATCTGAATTGTAAAAAGGCAGTTTTTTAACTCGACCTTTAAGCGGAAATACACTAAATATATACATTGAACACTTTTAATACTACTACTACATGCGTAGTACTCGCACAAATTACAGTTAAAATATTTCTTTTTTACTTTAACCGTAATTGTAAATTATATTTTTAACAAAAATCTTCACGGCATTGTAATAATCATCATTTTTCATTCTCTCTTGTGATTTTTTTTGAGATGCTCTTATCTAGCTAGGTTACGTTTGTATTTAGTTTTATTTAGATTTAATGTTTCTAATGAAATAAAATGAATGAAAAAAGAAAACAGCGCAACTCGAATCAGATCTAAAGTTTAACTTGGGTCCATTTTTAAAATGAAATCGAATCTACAAGTTCGAACATGGATTTTATTTTTATTAATACAATAATGAAATGAAGAAAAACGAAAGCAATGCAACTCAAATACAAAGTTTGGTAACTTACAAATACACGCCCTTACTTTCCGCCGTAAAACGGCTCTGCTGCACTGTGATTCAATAACTGGCCCGGATTTACTACCATCTGGAGACCGTAGAGATTGTTCACACTGTTCGATTAGACTGTTTATGAGGATAAAAACTGGCTTGGGAAGTATTATTGGGCATTTATTAAGACACTGGCGGCAATTTGAGATTTCCTTGTTTTCCAGACCTTTATCGATGGTTAAGTATTCAATGTTCGTTCCTATCATTGTTGTAATTATAAATACGTACTAAGTTACGTACGTACTGTGTTACAAGTTAAATGGCTAAGTACAATAAATGTAAATAAAACAAACGTCGAGTCAAAAATCGAGTAATGCCCCTAGATAAGCGAATAACTTGAGAACTGCTATTTTTTTTAATGATCGTGGTACTTTTTATGATATCTATTTATGTAGGTATACATATGGATATCATAAAAAGTACCACGTACAAAGCCGAACGCCATTACATTAAGAAAGAATAAACAACAATCCTCCTTTACAAAAGTAAATTTGAATAGAATTTTTAATTTAAAAATATAATTAGACGAACGCAAATCTCTCCTAATGGTAAGAGATAACGCATGCCCACGACCATTGCAGCGCTACACAAAAGTCTGGGGCAACGCTGCTTATTTATATTTTAAGCTTCTAAAATTTATACATAGCCTGTTTATCTTAGCTGTCGTTTTTAAGTACTGCTAAAAAACGCCAGCTAAAAAAATGTATGCAGTGTAAAATTTGTTTGTAGCATAAATACGAGTAGGGATTGCAATCCGGAAAAACGGATCCGGTAATCCGGCAGATTCGGCACCATTTAACGGTTACCGGTATATTGGTACCAGATCCGAAAACCGGATCCGTTGCTAGCAGTTTGTGGCAAAATAATACAGCTATTGCATTAGTAGGTCACTTGGTGGTAGATCTTCTTAGCAGGAGGTCGTCTAGGTAGGTACTACCGCAGTACCAGTTATTCTGCCGCTAAGCAGTAGTGTGTAAACATTACTGTGTTCCAGTTTGAAGGGTACTGTAGCTAGCAAAATTACTGGGCTGTTGAGACTAACCATCGAAAGTCTCTAACGTAATGAGCGCCAAAGCAGTGATGCCCTGGACTTTGTTTTGTTACTCAAAATTCTGTATATCGCTGCAATGGTCATGGACAGGCTTTATCTCTTACCATCAGGAGAGCGTCTCGTTCATCTCATTACTTTTTACATTTAAAAAAAAAACTTGTCTTTAACATTGGTTAGGAAATAAAGTTGAGTTTGTACATTTGTGATTTTTTTTAAACTACCTACATATAAGGGCAGTGACACTTGATTAACTCACTTATTTTGTACTAAAAAGAGAAAATCATCCTGACTTGATCAATCCGGATTTGTGGGGATCCGGTCGTATCCGGCCGGACTGAAAATGACGCCGGATCCCTAAATACGACTATAATGTAAAAAATCAGAAACTTTTCAAATACTTTAAAAAATTGAAGAAAGCTTGCTGAAATAATCTATCAAAAAGATGTTTTTAATATGCTTTAAACTTTTTTCATTATTTTGATGTTTATGTTTTGTTTTATAAATAATTTTCATGATCGTTCAATGAAAAAATATGAAACATATTCGCTTCAACGTTACAACACACCGTGTGGTCGAAAATGGTAAAGCACACTTAACCTGAAATAAAACTGGCAAGTGCAGCTGCTAGAACACACCGTCAAGTGTTTGGTGGCAGATGTTCAACTTTAGGGTGGTAGCTAGCCAGCCCGTTCCTCACAAGCTCATTTCCGGGGTTTGAACGCAAGCTAGCCAGCGTGTGGACTCACCGTGCCTACTACTGAGCTATCCTCGCTATCTTTAAGTTTATCAGCCTTGTATGAATACTGACGGAGTCCTGTCCCAGCTCGGACACCCCTAATGTTTGCCACAATATTGCTTTGCGGTTGCTTTTTTGAGCATAAAGAATTTAAAATCTGCTGTCAAGCATCTAACGTTGTGTTCCGGCAGCCTCACTTGAGACCCAGTTCAATTCGGTCAGGTTAGGTGTGTTTACTATCTCCGATCACGCAATCATATAAAATTAGGTGGTCAAAGAACCAGTCTGTCAACCATTAAACAAAACTATCTTTCTGAAAAAAAGAAAAAACATATAGCGGCGTTTCAAACATTATGTTGTTATAGAGAATAATTTCACAACACCAATCAAACCGAAACCCATAACGGAAAACTTCATCGAAATCGGGCTAGTAGTTTCGGAGAAAAATGGCAATATGTATGTATGTGCACAAACAAACACACAAACAAACGTCCTCTCACCCCAAACGCATATACCGTCTCCGTTCCGTCGTGGGTAAAAAGATAACAAAGCGCACTTTTTTACATGAAAAATTGCATTATTTACATAACCACCTTTTGTTTGTGATGTAGAGCGATGCAACTAACGGCTCTTCTTTGCAAGAAGTCAAGAAATGAAATGAAACTATTGATTATTGTAATTGCTCTTAATGATTTATGTACGAATGTTTAACTTTGATTCGTTCCACGTACATCCGAATACTGCATGAAAATGTCGACCATAATATGTATCGAGAAAGTACCTTCTCCATCCATCCATCATTTTATCTAAAAGTGTCTTCAGTGTTTTCGTTTTCCGGTACGCATTTTCAGATTTTACAATAACACACTAATGGCAAAGAGATCTAAAGTTTCGATATGCACTTTTAGGAGTAATTCTGTGTTTGTTTTTTATCACGCTTAGCTCGGAATAGAAAGCTTATAATGTTTAAACCTAAGTAATAAAGTTCAAGGTCAAATATTAAATGAGGTGTTTTGCGCATTTGTTTCTAAAAAGCTATGAAGGAGAAACAATAGGTACAAGTCCTTGAGGAGTACGCCCCCTTGATTAGGAACCTCTGGAATAGATGAAAATATAAACTTCTTGTGCAGAAAGTCGATTCCAGAAACTAGCAATAACATTATAGAGCACTAGCGGACGCCTCGCGGTTGCACCCGCGTAGTTCCCGTTCCCATTAGAATACAGGAACAAAAAAAGCTTATGTCACTCGGATATAATGTAGCTTCCAAACGGTGTAAGAATTTTTGAAATCGGTCCAGTAGTTTTGGAGCCAATTCAATACAAACAAACAAAAATCAAATCTTTCCTCTTTATAATAGTACATATTAGATATAGACAAGTATCATCATCAGATCAGAGCTTCCTGACACTTCTGATGAGCATAGTCAGTTCCCGATTTTTTTTTTACATATTAAATTTTTCTGTGATTGACTTGCTAAGCAATGTTGGAGATAGGATCGAATGGATGCTGCTCAACGGGAAAGTCGTTAACGGAGTGATTGATGAAGCAATCATCCGCGCGCCATTTTAACACCAAATAAATGATGAATAAGCTTGTTTATAATACACGCACCATTTCTTCAGGGGATTGTGACTAACAGGTATGAATTGGCTGCCAAAATTGCAATCAAAATAAAAGCTATCGATCTTGGCGCAAGGTGCTGTTACCCATGCTTCATCATTTTAATTTTTAGCATCGCACTTTGTGCATTCAGCAAGTATTAAGTATTTCAATTTTTCAAGTGTGTAATTTTTAAATAATACATATTCGTCACAGTAAAATCTCTTAGTAATAAGTGCATTTTTAAATTTTAAAATGGATTTTTAATAGTCGCAAACACATTTTATTAGTCTAGATAAAATATGGCAGATATTATACCTACAAAGAATTAAAAAAATAATTATATTAATCCTAATATTTTACATCACTCGCCATCGAGCCAATTCGCCATCGCATCGCCATTCGCGCTCGCCATCGAACATTGTATGTATAAATTTACTATAAAAATAATGTTTACAAATTTCTGATGATATCAAATCAAACGAAACCTAGTCAAAACAAATACTTACAGGAACTACAAGGTACTTGGACGGTAAAGTCCAAATCGTGATAGTTCTTGCAGATTCAATGCACTGTCTATTTTGACGGAAATTCCAAATTCAAAAGCTTAATTTTGAGTTAGCATGTTGCGTTTGAACTAAGGTTCATTAAAATGGATGCCGAAGACATGCAATAGCTTTGTTTGTTTGCCCGACGGCAAAGGGACCGTACTGCTACTGAATACTCTCTGAATCTCTCATCTACTACCTATACTGCCTCTTCGATTGCATGTATCCATTTTCTACTTCAATCTGCAAAGACGCTCTTCAAGCACTGCCATCCGTTTGCTTTTCAGTACCAATCAAAAGTTTACAAGTTTTCAAGTGAGAATTCTAACAAGATTTTTCCCCTTTGTTGGTTTTACTGATTGAATAGATAAAGATGCGAGTAGTTTAACTTTTTAATGGTAAAAAAAATCTTTGTTAAAAGTAGAGGCTTTTTTGGATAATTACTATTGATTTTATTGACAAACCTTATTTTGACATTTTGTTTTTTTTTTGTTCATTGACATGTAATCAGTGTTTTAAAACTCGTATAGTGACATACATATTTGAAATTTTGAGTTGACTTGTAATATTGGGGATATCAGTAAAATATATTTTGTATTTCCAAAATTGTATTTATATTTTGTATTTGTATTTCCTGCCGGCCTCGACGGAAGACCAGCGCTGGCTGGCTTCAGTCGGCATTATGCTGAGTCGAGGCCGGTTTGTGAAATAAAATATATTTCAAACTTTTTGTTTTTTGTTTTTTTTTTGTTTAATTTTTATTTTTATATACCTACTATATACCTTTAAGTTGTTTTCTATGTTTTATGTTTATTGTTTATTTTTTTGTATGTATGTATTGTAAATTATGTTGAAATGTGTTTTATGTCGCAAATAAAATGTTGTCTATTGTCTATTGTCTATTTGATAAATCTAATACTAGCTCTACTACTTCTAATCAATAATAATACATACACTTGCGAATCTACAATTCCTATAACATTCTACTCATAACTAAAGATAACGTAAAAAATTGAATTAAAAATGACAATACGGAATTTGGCTTGTAGCTTTGGTGCTATTAATAAAATATCTTTAATTATAATCAACTTATTAAGTTTTATTCAAATTAATCATCATCATAAAATAAAATGAAAATATGTGTACACATAAATGAGCGTTAAATCACAAAAAATGAATACAAAAATTAAATAAATAAATGTCTAAGTCAACTGAATAAATTAATAGGTGTCCAGATAAATTGCTGTTAACATGTCAACAAAAAAAAAAGTATTGTCCTCAAAAAAAAAAATCATTGTCAATAATATACAGTAGGTAGTAATCAACAAATTAATATAGTAATAACTATAGTAATTAATATAGTAATACTATATCTGTTGATTTTACTATTTTTGTTACTTAGACCATAGAACCCCCTTTTATGATTAATAATTATACAAAATGATTTACCTACGAAAAATCAATAGCATTAATGTGGTAGTAACAAATATAAGTATCTAATAGACTAGTCAGGGTACTTGTTGGGTATAATAAATAATAATAATAATAATAAATAAATATCGTAGGACATTCCACACAGCGCCATCTGACCCCAAACTAAGCAAAGCTTGTACTATGGGAGTCAGACTACTATAGGCTACTATAATGCATGTTTGACTGAAGCTTTCTGAAAACTAGTGATACTTCGACTGAGTAGTATGTAGTTTCTGTCAATCAGTCGGTCAGTCAGTCGAAGTGTCTTAACAATAAGTGATATTCAAATTTCCGTTTCAATAAGTTTGTTTCATCTTCAAGTTTTGAATAATAGAGGTGTATTAAGTTTGCTGAATGCGTTTCAATTTAAAGTTCATAGTAGCCTTTCATTGAAGTTACGGCCGCGCTGTTTGCAGACATTATAACTTCCAATCGGGATGTCCTTAACTCAATTTATAAAGCATGCCGTTCGTAGACTTTTCTCAGTTATGTGAGTAATGTCGATAAACGGCAAAGGGAAATATCGCTAGGAAATCTAAAATTGTTGATGTTATCGAAGATGTGTGCATTGTAATTTATGTCTCACGTGGCCAGTGTCATGGACTTATGGCCATACCCTTCTCATTATGGAAATAGCCCGCGCCCAGCTATTTCGTGCGAAGTGTTGCTAATGTTGCTTGTCGCAATACTTTATTTCAGTGGCATTTTTTTTAAATAATAGATTGGCTTGCGTTTGAGCGCCATCCCGCTTGATGTTAAGCGAAGATGCGGTCTACGTTGGAGCACGCTTGCATAGAAGAAACCGATTCACTCGCGACTTGAAGGAACCCAGACTATATTCATCGGGGAACACCCACTCGGGCAGCAGATTCCAATGTCTAGCGGTACGTATGAAGAGGGTGGAGTCAAACCGCTTAGTTCGAGCTTTTGGAACATCAACCATAAATACCGTACTACTAATATTGTATGAAAGTTTGAACAGACACATCCACTCAGGTAGCGTATTCTAGTCTACGATTTTTTTATCTAAGTGTAATCGAAAACCTAAATGTTTTGAAACACTTTTCTTTTTATAAAGCCGTGGGTGAGAATTCGTATATACCAATAAAAACGTAGTTTGTTATTCAGATTCTTTTGTGCTAAAAACTTCAATTAAGTATTCAAATTAGAATGTTGTTTGGCTCCTCCCAACTTAAGGAAATAATTCGCTTTCCGAATATACATAATTTTTTATTCGAGATTGTTTTTCCAACTCACCCTCTAGGCAGGTATCTCGAAGAGTTCTGTTTCCAATTACTCTTAATTTAAATTGCTTTTGATACCATCTGGAATTTTATGACTCAGGGTTCCGTAATAGAGGTAATAAGAAGCTCTCATAGTAAGGCTGAAGTGGCTGGCTGTCACACTCAATTTATCCACACACTTATTTTATTGTACACTAGCGGACGCCTCGCGGTTTCACCCGCGTAGTTCCCGTACCCGTGATAATACAGGGATAAAAAGTAGCATATATCACCCGGGGATAGTGTAACTTCCCGACGGTGAAAGAGTTTTTGAAATCGGTCCAGTAGTTTTTGAGTTTATTCGTTACAAACATACAAACATCAAAAAATTCAATTCTTTCCTCTCTATAATATTAGTGTACATGAAAAAAAAAATTGCCACAAGTTTTGCGCTGTGGTTAAGTCCTTTTTTTGACCTAGCACAAATTGCTGGCCATTCACAAACACATACACGCTTTGGTTTTCAACTACAAAGGCTCACCGAAAGACCAGCGCTGATCATACCGCTTAGTATGACCAGTATTATGCTGAGGTGAGCCCTTATTTTGTAAGCTACATTTTTTCCCGAAAACATGTAACGAGTAACGGTTATTAATATAATAAATATCGTAGGACATTACACACAGCGCCATTTGACCCCAAACTAAGCAAAGCTTGGTACTATGGAAGTCAGATAACTGATTGAATACTTAAATAGTTCTTTTAAATAACTACACGCGCTACATAAACCTTACACCTGAGTCAAAATTCGTAGGCAAGGTTTAAATATTTAAAAAAAGTATTTAAGTATTCTATCAGTTATCTGACTTCGATTGCACAAGTTTTGCTTAGTTTGGGGTCAGATAGTGTGTAATGCCCTACGATATTTATTTATAAAACAAATTATTTATTGATAACACCAAAGTTACAAGTAATAACTCCATTTATTTTTTAAAATAACCTAAAGCCATGAATTCCTCGGTGCACGATTGCAAATCAATCTTTGATCAGTTTAATATACAATAGATAAATAAATAATTATGCAGTACAAATAAACTATGGTGTTGTGTAAATCTATTTTAAAATTGTACAGAATGACTCGAGTGCAGTTTGCACTGGTTCTTTTACAAATTGCATTATAAGTAGCCGCAATTTTCAACGCTAGGAGACTTTAGCAATAGACGTTTTGTTTTACTTATGCGGGATAACTCGCTTTTTATCGGAAACTCCAACAATAGACTACTATGACTTAACAACTCTGTAAAAGAGTTATTTTTGAAAAATGTTCTACTACTGGAGCAATACATGGGCTCAATTACCTATGTGTGAAATAGTTTTGTATATAAGTTACGTTTTTTTGTAGCGATGATAGCTTAGTGTTTAGTGCGGTCGGATGACACGCGTGGCTTCAAACCTAAGCAATGAGTTTGAGTTGCTGGTGAAGGAAAACAAAGTAAGGTAACCATAGCGTGGTGGTAGGGTATTTTCTAGTGCTCGGTTGTGGCTAGCGTACTACCCTCAAGTTGAAAATCTGCTACCTAGAACCAGACCTTTCAAAAGTAAAGAAGAAATAACTTAAAAAGTTATAATTGTTAGTTAACAAAATACTTGTCGTTCTTCTAACTTATCTAACTTGCGTAAAAACTTTCAAAGTTAGGATTTTTTAATAACTGAAGTCCTTATAAAAGCGATCCAAAATATAGATTAATCTATAAGTTTTAAGACGTAAGTAAATCATGCTTTTAAAATATTAGATACGAAAAGATAAGAGGATTAAGAATTGTCTTAAATTTTGAATTAAACTGATCGAATTGTTCATAAATTATGACTAACAAAGATTATTATCAAAGTTTGTTATAGCTTGATTTTTTTAAATCTAATCAATATTACAATAGTTAAAATCTGATTAAAATCGAACGAAATCCCACCCTTGTCGAATAAGGTTAAGAGAAATGATATAGAAATGATCCCATCACTTTTTGATTCCATTCAAATTTGATTCATTCCTCAAATTTCTGAGTACTACAGCAATGTCAATGTATATTCGTTGTCTCTGACGATCAGGAGAAAGATTTTTGTTCTCATTATACGTATAAAAAACACATAAATAGCAGCCAAGATCTCGACGCGTTCATTACGGTAATTAAAATGCAATTTAGGACAACGAAAGAGAACTATTAACTACAAAAAATAATCACGATTTTTGATTTGATATAAATAAGGTTACATACCTGGCGAAAAGTTCATTGAGCAGACGAACAAGTTCTTCGGCCGTGCACTGGTCTGAGAGAGATGTGAAGCCACAGATATCCGCAAACAAAATGCTGAAACAACACAAGTCTATTAAGTATTTTTGAAAGTTTAAAGAATCTATTTTTTGTTAATATAGTCAATTTTGCTTTTAACATACACATGTATTTTAATCATTATTTACATTTGACCCATTTTTTCATATTTTGCTAATATAAAATATATTTGTGACATGTTATTACAGGACAATTAAAAAAAACAATATTTTTGGTAAATGTTTTTTGTATTCGACATTCATAATTAAGTGTACATTACATTATATTTAAATAAATAAACAAGTTTAATCGAACCTGGACCTAATACTTAATATGCTTAATAGTAACATACACCACTTTGATTTGCCGACCGATTAAACATCGAGCACATTGAAATTAAAAACAGAACCGTACTTTTTTACTAAGGAAACTGGCGTGGTTTCGGCACATTTTTGTTTTAATACTCCGATTATAGTTTCGGCCACATTCGGTGGCCTTCATCAAGGAGACAACGCCGAGTACAATGCGCGCGCGGCCCCGCACTGCGAGCTGCTTCGCGCTTTACATTTACACGTGAGGACAGCGGTTGATGCGCGGGCGCGGGGGTGGGAGCGGGTAGTGCACCAAGATGAGCCGGTGCGCTCTGGAGCCTTTCCTCACCGGCATTCTCCTCTACGGTGTTAGGAATACTCCAGCACATAGTGCTCACTGCGACGTCGCCTTGTATTCTTAGCAAAACACTCGATCAATTCGGACAATCTCGCATAAGTTTTTTTTTAATGGTTTTTTATGGCTAGGTATTTGACCACAGCTCACCTGATGTTAAGTGAAGGTGTGGTCAAAGATAGTAAAGCACACCTAGCCTGGAATGGAACTGGCTCTCAAATCACTGTTGTGATGTGGTCTAAAGGATACTGCAGTGAGCGAAATTAAATAAATAAACATCGTTGGACATTACACACAGCGCCATCTGACCCCAAATTAAGCAAAGCTTGTACTATGGAACTCAGATAACTGATAAAATACTTAACTTTTTTTTGTAAATATGTACATACTTGTAATAAATATAGAACAGACATTTTGTTTCTACCACAAAATGTTTCTCCTGGGTGGGAATAGAACCAGGACTAATGAGACTAACCATCGAAAGTCTCAAAGTAATGAGCGCGAAACAGAATCCTGGAATTTGGTTTGTTTCTCAAAGTTCTAGGTACCACTGCAATGGTCATGAACAAGAGTTATCTCTGAATATATCAGGAAAGCGTCTCGTAGGCTATATTACTCGAGCAAAAAAATAAAATATATCCGCAATATTCGGATGATATTACCGATTTTGTTCGCTCATTTTGCGAATGTAGCATTTTGTGACATAATGATTTATTTTGTAGACACAATATATACACTGGGAGGAAAAAATATACTCTTAACTAGTTCCAGGACACAGTAAATACAATTTCAGATGCTTCCGTTCGAACTCTGTTCCAGTATAGATAATTCAGTTTATCTTCAGATAAATTAGTTTGGCCAAAGTAAATTTTGCTAGTCGCACTACTTACGTGTATGTAAGAGAAAGTTTATTAGTGGAACTGACCGAGCACAATGGAATAGTGACTGTACTTTTAAAAATTACTATTACTATATCGTCACAATAATGCAATAAATTATATATATTATAATATTAATTAATTAATTTTTCATCCCCCCATCTCGGAAAGAGTATTTTTGCTCTTCGATATCCGAGTGCAAAGCCGTTTTTATCCGCTAGAGAATAAAGTAAATTTGAATTTAGAACATCGTATGCACTAAGTTTGTGAATTCAAAACATAAGAAACTGGACTTAGATAGCCGATGCAGCTTAGATTAGATTTATATACATAGAGAGATGTTATAACAAAAGAGAACCTTAGTGTGGATTAACTATTGCCTCTGGTTTGATAAGAAAAAAAAGTAAAGAGAGATCTTTACCTTCCAGTGGCCAAAACTTAAACTAGCTGCACCTCGCGGTGTTACACGCTACATGTTTTCGAGATAAAAAGTAACCAATGTTCTAATCCAGAGTCTCAGCTACCTCCATACCAAATTTCGTCCGAATTCGTTCAGTAGTTTTTGCGTGAAAGTGTAACAAACATCCATCCATACATTCTTAGAAACTTTCGCGTTTATAATATTAGTGGGATTAATTTTGTAGCGATGATAGCTAAGTGTTTTACGCGGTCGGTTCACATGCCAAAGGGCGTGGGTTCAAACCCCAACAATGAGCTTGAACTGTCAGTGAAGGAAAACATCGTGAGGAAGCCATAGCATGGTTGTAGAGTACTTTCTAGTACTCGGGTACTGGCTAGCTACCACACTCAAGTTGAAAATCTGCCGCCAAGCATCTAACGGTGTGTTCCGGCAGCCTCACTTGAGAGCCAGTTCCATTCCAGGCTAGGTGTGCTTTACCATCTTCGACCACACCGTCACTTAACATCAGGTGAGCTGTGGTCAAACACCTAGCCTATCAAGCATAAATAAAAAATATACCCGAAAACTGTACGCATAGTAATTTAAAAGTAAGTTTTGTAGATTTTTTTGGTAACGTAACCTGGATAGAAATTTTAATCAATTACGCAACAGTAGGCAATTGTTCATTGAAACCATATACTTCCAATAATATGGACGGCGCGTTGTTCCCATTTTCCTCGGCAATTAATGTTTTTGCAGATATTTTTGCAAATAACTTTTCTCAACAATCATTATAACATATCCACATTCTCAACTTTTGTTTCAAGGTTAATATTAAATTTATTCTAGAATAAAAATGGTATTTTTTTCTGATAAATTATATTAGTGTTTTTATTTAAAAAAAAATACTTTACATGGAAAAAAACCAACTAAATACATATTTAATAATAAGAGTAATCACCCAGCGGTATGAAATATACTTTACGACCTATTCTCATACCTACCAAATATAAAACATAAAAATTTCATAAAAATCGGTCGAGCAGTTTTGGAGCAGTGCGACCACAAACACCGTGACACGAGACTTATATATATCTTATTTGTAACGATGATGGCGCAGTGGTTAGCGTGGTTGGTTTACACGCCGAAGGTTCAAATCCCGATAATGAGCTTGAGCTGCTGGTGAAGGAAAAACATCGTTAGGAAACCATAGCGTGGTGGTGGTAGAGTATTTTCTAGTACTCGGCTAGCTTGCTACCACCCAGAAGTTGAAAATCTGTCGTTAAGCACCTATCGGTGTATTCTCCCAGCTTCACTTGAGAGCCAGCTCCATTTCAGGCCGGGTGTGCTTTACCATCTTCGACCACACCTCCGCTTAATATCAGGCGAGCTGTGATCAAACACTTAGCTCCTCAAACATAAAAATAACTGCATAGAACTTTCTAAAACAAACTTTGTCAACCACACACCGATAGTTAATTAGTTTGTATAAAGACCTATATTTACACGATAAGTTCTTTTAAATATTTATTTTATTAGAAATATGTGAGTCCATGCTCCTTATAAAACACATTTGGAATTTAGTTAATACTTACACACACACTCTCTTTAACTTTTCAGAACGTGCTTGTGTAAGGACGACAAAACAATGGCGGCAGTTCGCACCACGTAAAATGAATTGATAAGAACTTTTGTGGCAAAAGCAAACATCTACTAAGAGACAGAGTGATGACTCTATATAAACGGCAAATAGTGCTACATTTTTTCATGGCAAAGAGCTTCAGATTCAAACCAGTTATATTGTATTTAATCTTATCAAACAAGCAGATGAAATTTTTAATCCTAAGAGAAACACTCCCGAAAGTAACAATAGGTTATAGTTGTTAGTGATATAATAAGATTCAAAATACGCGAAAATATTGGCATTTTTATATTAGATACTAGAGGACGCCTCGCGGTTTCACCCGCATAGTACCCGTTCCCGTGGGACTCGTACACAAACTTTCGCGTTTGTAATATTTGTCAAATTTGGTCAAAAAATTGCACCAAGATTCGAATTTTATTTGTGTTACAACTACTTTGTACACCCAGAGACAATCAAATGGACAGGCATTCGGACTAAGTTTACAAAAATAGAATCTCTGGACACGCTTTCCTTTCAAGGGCAATTTCTTAACAGTATCGAGAAACCGACGACCTAGGACGTCATCCAATCCAAGGTAGCGCTCAGTCAATGCCATAGATAAAAAACTAATTTCGCTAATAAATCACTTAAACTTAAGCATCATTTCCAAGCACTGTATGAAAAAGTCATTAAAAAGAAAATGGATGAAACCAAAGTCGTTTTACGTCTCTAGAGATTGAAGTACGGAAAAATTAATGGCGCGTATCGTTCCTAAAGTGTATATTGATTCACATGAACAGAGTCGGAAAACCACGAGAAACAATCTTATTCCCTTGTTCATAAAAAAATCCACACTCGCGGCATTGTGTGTCGCGCTTGCGGCCATTATTTCTCTCCATCTAGGTTCATAACATATACATATCGTAAAAAAAACTCTTGGTAGGTCTACTTACATTTTTGTAAAATCATCGTCAAAATCAGATTTATCGATATCTTTTTGTCGAACGGGTCAATGGTTTTTTTTACATGATTACTCAAAAAAAGAGTAAAAAGTTTTCAGCGTTAACGTATGTATACGAGTGTATGTGAGTGTGTGTAATAAATAAATAAATATCGTAGGACATTACACACAGCGCCATCTGACCCCAAACTAAGCAAAGCTTGTACTATGGGAATCAGATAACTGATAAAATACTTAAATACTTCAAATCCACCAGAACTTTGAAATACCTGCTCAAATTTAGATGCTTACATCATCCTGAAATCCTGAATGACACTGGCTGTAAGTTTTTTTTTGAAAAACAAAAATAAGGTTGTTAATGAGCATTAGTGATTTTAGATTTTTTAAATTAGCCTTTATATGATAATTTCGTTTCGATGACATATGAAACTATTACTTTTTTGTTACTCACAGATGTTTAATTTATCTCTGAACCCAATTTTAAAGTCAACGCGAACCAAGTCGCGAAGCTAGTATTACATACCTATCACTGAACAATTTTCTACAGATGTTTTTATATTAGTGAATTTCAATAGAAGACGTTTTTGTGCCACGTAATATTTACGCGCTAAAAGAAGGAGTCAAAGTCAATTTGTTTCGTGTAACCCAAAAAAGCAAACACCAATATTCGTAAAACGCACTTTTTTAAATGTGACATTGACATAAATTGAATTTTCGTCCCGTTTTTGTTTTAAACCAATGTCTTTAAAGGTTTTACGGTAGCAGCTGTACTGCCAAAAAACTAAGCAAACATATTTCTATTTTATATTATGTTCAGTCTATGAATATATTATGGCAACTGATGTGGTTTTGGCAATCATTTTCAAACGGCGGGACGAACGGAGCCAAAATGCTGTATGAATGTCCTATTAGAAAAATCAAATAAAGACTGCTCCAGTCAGCTGTAATCTAGCGTAGTGTACTTTCGGTAACTAAAACCGTGCATAGGACAACTGAAGCATTTCTACTACAGCGCTGTAGTTACCACTGAAACTACAGCGTTTCGTGGTAGCTCATGCGGCAATTAACAGAGAACTGGACACTAATGCCACTAGTGGTAGTCGCCATTGTGAAGACTCCAAATTTACAGCCACTACCACTACCCGCGTCATTGTAGAGAAGGCTATATTTAAATAAATGCTTAATATGTTCTTATTCAAACTTTATAGCGGCAATAAAGTTTTGTGCAAGTCGCTACGTTATAGGATATAACATAACATCAGATCATAGATTCCTCTTTATTTTGCTCCCTTGACAGGCTCTTCTGATCATAAAAGAAAACGCTACATGCGGTTTTTTTCACCATTAAGACCATTGCAGCGATACACAGAACTTTGAGTAGCAAAACAAAGTCCTGGGCACCGCTGATTTCATGCTCAGCACTTTGGGATTTTCGATGGTTAGTTTCAACAGCCCTGTAATTTTGCTAGCTGCAGTACCCTTCACACCGGAACACAGTAATGCTTACTACACGCACACTACTGTTTGGTGGCAGAATATCTTGTATTGCCGTGGTACTCACTTAGACGACCTCCTACTAAGGAGGCCTACCACCAAGAAAAAAAATTCAGCAGCTTTATAATATGTTTATAATTTTCTATATTCTTTCTGTGGTAGGCTTAATACTATACTGACCTAACGTTCTCGTATCGCTGGATGTAGATTTTGTGGAACTGTTCCTCACGGGGCTGGCTCGCGATGTCAGCTTTCATCTCCATAGCAACGTGTCGTGGCAGCACCGACAGCAAAAGGCGTTCCTGACAGTAACAAATAAAGGATAATTATCGTCAACGAAACTGGTAACTTATTCAGCCAAGTGCAATCAACGCCCCTTTCACCGATCTTCCCGATCTGCCCCTTTTCCAGCTTCTTATTTCGATATCTGATAGGCATTCACGAATAAACTATTGCGATTGAAGACCTTATTGCGCAGACATATGATATGTGGTCGCGTAACTATTTCCATAGTGTGTAACAGTTATCACCTTAAGCAGTTCAGAGTACAGGGGCTGAGTTGGATACTTAGGTCGTGATGACAAGTGAAATACATAATATTTAACAGACTGGTAGCTCCATGATAGTAGGCACAGCCCTGGAAGACTAGTTTTTTAAGGCAAGCTCATTATTTGGGTTTGAACTTACGCCCTTTGGCATGTGAACCGTTCATGCTAACCACTTAACTATCGCTACAAAAACAGATATTAATAGTAAAGAAACAGTCTAACGATGTAGCAATGATATAATCCGGAAAATTAAATTCTATGTAAACACCTCACATATAACTTTATAAAATAAAAAATAGAGCAAAAACCAAACTTTTAACTTAATTGGAGAACCCATTTTTTTAGTAATGAATGCAAAATATTGAGTACTAGCGGACGCCTCGCGGTTTCATCCGCGTAGTTCTCGTTCCCGTGGGAATATAGGGATAAAAACTAGCCTATGCCACCTGGGGATAGTGTAGCTTCCCAACGGTGAAAGAATTTTGGAAATCGGTCAAGTAGTTTCGGAGCCTATTAATTACAAACAAACAAATATTTCCTCTTTATAATAGTATAGAAATACATATGACGCCAAGACGCAATAGCCAGTAGCTGTAGCGATGATAGCTCAGTGGTTAGCGCGGTAGGTTCGCATGCCGAAGGGCGTGGGTTCAAACCCCAACAATGAGCTTGAGCTGCCGGTGAAGGAAAACATCGTGAGGAAACCATAGCATGGTGGTAGGGTACTTTCTAGTACTCGGCTGGCTAGCTACCACCCTCAAGTTGAAAATCTGCCGCCAAGCATCTAACGGTGTGTTCCGGCAGTCTCACTTGAGAGCCAGTTCCATTCCAGGCTAGGTGTGCTTTACCATCTTCGACCACACCGTCACTTAACATCAGGTGAGCTGTGGTCAAACAACTAGCCTGTCAACCATTAAAAAAAAAAAAAAAAAAGTAACTTTGAATAAAAGAAAAAAAAAAAAGATAAGTCCAGGGTATCAGTGCATTGAATTTAATGTTCATTACCCTGAGACGATGGGTGGCAAATCTCATTTGCTCAGTGCTTTTGTTGGTAAATTGTATGCACGCGTTCAAATGATACAAAAAAAAAATGAACGTGGCATTTGCTGTCAAGTAAGTTAAGTTTTATGTCAAGGAGGGTTATATTTTCAATTTTAAAATTTTATTTACATTAGAAAGTGTATCTACACGAAAGTAACGCTGTTTCTCAAACTGAATGCATAATGTGCTACTTTAAAAACATAACGAAGTTAAATGAAATTGTTATCATCGTAGTTTAATTTCGTTTCGCACCAATACACTTTTTTAATGATTGCCCTATGATTTTAGTCAAACGTTCATTTTAATATCAAATGTGAATTTTACTCTCGTATAAAAATATTCGGACGAGAAGAATCTCGTCCGAATTACCTCAGTGCCTCAAGTCGAATGTCTTCGACCAGTGTGTGTTACCAGTGATGACTTATGGCGCTGAAACGTGGTCTCTGACTGTGTGCCTTCTTGGTAAGCTCAAAGTAGCACAACGCGCTATGGAGAGGGCTATGCTCGGAGTTTCCCTACGAGATCGAATCAGGAATGAGGAGATCCGTAGACGAACCAAAGTTACCGACATAGCCCAACGGATTAGCAAGTTGAAGTGGCAGTGGGCAGGACACATAGCACGCAGAACTGATGGCCGGTGGGGCTGCAAAGTTCTGGAGTGGAGACCACGGACCGGCAAGCGCAGCGTAGGACGTCCACCTACAAGGTGGACAGACGACCTAGTAAAGACCGCAGGAACGCGCTGGATGCGAGCCGCTTCCAACCGGTCTTTATGGAAGTCAATGGGGGAGGCCTATGTCCAGCAGTGGACGTCCTACGGCTGAAATGATGATGATGATAAAAATATTCAGAAACGGAAAAAATACATTTCAATAAAAAATTAAATAAAGCTATCGGGCGTAAGTAAAAGCTAGTAATGAAACTTTCAATGAAATGCGAATGTATTTTTGGAAATATTTTTACAAGAACAGTATTTATTTGACCGTACCTACCGTCCAAATACTTTTTTAACTTTTAAAGTAGTCACAAAATTACTCACTCACTCAGTCACTAGATTTGACAATGCACTACGACAAAATGGTCAACTTAGAGATGTGGAGCGACCTACCTGCGCGTATTTTACAAGTAGCATTTTAAAAGGGCCTCTATACAAATCTCTCTGAGTTAGCAACGCATCAGTAATCTTACCTCTGACGTTGCAGGTTGTGTTGTCTCTATTGGCAATGGTGAGTCATCAGTCAAATTGTTTCTCGCTTTTTTAGTTGCGAAATTTGCCGCCAGTAGGATTTTACATTTTTACTTACCACTGCAATTCAATACCCTAGTTTACAATCATATTAATTATGCACATTTTCTTTGTAATGAAATTGCAATTTTATGATTTGTGCTCTATCATCATAATTACATTAGCTTTGTCCCGTTATTAATATGATTGTGAACAAAAGGATCGTTGCATGAATTATGTGAGTGAAACAGAGAAAAATTAAAGTAATAACTATTTCATTTTTAAAAATGGGTCAAAATTTTTCAAGCTTAGTAATTTTTTACGAACAGACGTTGAAGTATTCGGCATAATGTATCGCTGTGTCTGCTATCGCTGTTAGCGATAAGGCCGCCACTTGTGGCACTAGTTCATAAGGTTCTTTTGTTCTCTGTACTTTTTTCTGTTTTTTTATCTATCTATCTATGTTATAGAACACTTAAATATTATAATTTTATTAAATTTTCGAGACTTTTTTTCTCCGTGTACTTATATATATACGCGTCTACATCTATATATATCATATAATTATATATATGCTATATATAGTAGTTTTTTGAGTCGAATTTGCCGCCGCCCTAATGTTTGCCGCCCTAGGCTCCAGCCTACTCAGTCTGCTGGTAAATTCATCACTGCGTTTTTTCTAAAAAAAAAAGCTTAAAACTCTCACGAGAGTGCTACCGCCTAGATCAATAACATTGCAAATTAGCCATATCCACACAATCTTACTGTTTGTATTGGATAATGAAACTGTACTAGTATAAAATTATCTGTGTTAGTAGTTTCGTTGAACACCCTCCGGGCACGGAACCCTGATAACAAAGAAAACCTTTCAGCCCATAATCTAAGCATTATCGAATAAAGTACGGTGATATTATATAAAATGAATATTGAAAGCTGGCTGTTGTAATTATGACGGATGGTATCAGTTAAAGGTAAGACAATTCGTCTTAGTAATTGACAGTTCATATCGACTCACCCAGGTATTTATGAAGCGAGGTAAATGCTTAGAGCAATAAATAAAATTTAATAGTAGTAAGTAGTCGATGTCAGCCGCGAGTGCATCGCTTGTATTTTACTTGTGAGTTTGTGATGGCGGCGAGTAGGTACTCACCGCCGTCACAGGCTCAGTGTCAACCGCATCCTTTTTGTGATAAACGGTTAACCATCCGCACCCCGCACCAGATCTATGAAGTCGACTCTCTCTCTCTCGAGTACCGGAACCTAGCTGTTCACATAAGTCGCATAATATCCTTAACTATATTAGAGAAATAGTTAAAAGATAATTTAAAAACCCTTTATTGTGCACGGCATAAACAGAACAAAATAACCTTATGAACTTGTGCCACATGTGGCGGCTCTATCGCTGACAGCGATCTCTTCCAGGCAACCAAGAAATTATGTTTTAATAGAGAGCGATATTTAACGGTAAGTTAAAGCATCACACTGCGCAGTAAATCGTCAGTTGGAAACTTCCTCTTTAATTGTACAGTCTCATGCTTTAAACGTTTAAGCTAGTGTTCCTTTGTGAGCTGTTTAAATATTCATACTACGGCTATTACTAGCTCTTATTGATTTTGACTGAGTATTTGATTAGAATGCATGCCGTCTTCGCCTATAATTGCTATGCAAGTGACAGCACTTTCAAAGACATGTCATTTTGTAATTTTCTAATATTATTTTAATGTATTGATGTACACTGTGTTGGCTTTGAGTACATTTTTGATTACGGTTTAACCGTATTAATATTTTAGAACAATAAAATCAGGAACACGTATATTCATCTCTTACGGTATTCACGTAGCGAGTGGAGCAAATCACTCCGAATTCAGGGATAAAATTAAATAATCTCCGAACGTGAAATTAGCGTATGTTGTCCTAAATGAGGGGTGGAAAGGGTAACTCTGGCTACATTCATGTCTTGTTTACACGTACACCTATACGTCAGTTCGTTTTCTCTGAGCCTCTTGTCGTTGTGCTCCTTATACAACATTTCTTGGTGTATTTAAAATATTTTAATGTAGTGCTAAGTTTATTCAAATTTGAGATAAATACATTTAATCTCTTTTCTGACCTTTTTTTATAAAATGAAAATAAAAATGGCACGGTTGAAAATACAACTGCGATATCAAAAATTATAATCGGTAATCTGTAGGTAATATTTATTGGCCATAATGCTACAGGCAAGTCAACAATAAATACCCAATCTTACAATTACAGCATTTTTTTGTCATAAATGAAGCTAACTATTAATATTAAGTTAACAACAACAAACATACGTTAACAAACTATTTACAGTGCAGACTCAGTTTACGTGTTACGCAAAAATGGGGATTTCGAGAACTTCTTTGGCATACATTCACTGAATATTTAAGAAATGTTTCATTAAATTCTTTAAATTCTGTATAATTTGAATGATATTTTTTATCAGACGATTCAATTTGTCTTAAAAATAAATTTATTTATTTTATGCGTGTCGATTTTATAGGCACAGAAAATAAAGAAAAAGAGAAAAGGTCAGCAATATAATAAACTTCAAAGTCAAATTCAATAACATTTAAAACTGTCGATAAAAAGACCCATTTAAACAAATTAACGTCTTCTTTTCGGCATAAGCAAAAGACGAGTTTCATCACGGTGCCGAAGGTAAAGGCAATCAAGTATGGATGACTAACTGATGATGACTGATGATGGAATGACGCGGCTCGCGTATGCACGACTGTATGGAATCATACCGAATGTGCGTCCGTGAACACGCTAGAGGTGCTGCAGTTATGATATTTTTTATAGTAAGATGTCAAGTAATAAGTAAGTTGATCGTCAGGCCGTAAGATGGGTCGACGATATCGTCACTACCAGATTAGTACTGGACCAATGCAGATGTGATAACAAGAGCGAGGCCTATACCCAGCAGTGGGATAGATGGCTATGTCTGATGATGAAGAAGAATGTGACTATCTCTTTATGATATAAGATAACATCTGCTCATTATAGTTGCTGTTACTCATATGTCACCACTAACAAACACGTAGCTTATGAAGGTAGGTAAATGGAATTGTATGTTGTAATGTACCTGTTGTTGGTTCTCTCGCTGGGTGACAAGTCGGGCTTCGACGCAGTCACGGGTTTCAAGAAATGCACGCCGCTGCGCCAGCTCCCTGGGCTGGTGAGTCAGCAAACCGGCGACATTGCAAGCCACTAGGCAGGCAATGCCGGTGTAAATCTGGTAGAGGAAGAATTTTACATTTTAAATATGCATAAAATTCTGATTTTATTTTATATTTTTTATAATTTATGTAAAAGTTATGAGACGACCGAGACGCTTTCCCCATGGTAAGAGATAACGAGTGTCTATTGTAACGATACACGGAACTTTTTATTTGGAAAAACAAAGTCTAAACGCTTATTGATTTAACACTCAAGTTAAAACAACACGACGACTGTACGACTGTTATGCGGAAATAAACTAAACATATACCTTGAATATTCAAAATGAATTTCCGAAAAGTAACACGTGGATCAATCATTTATCAAGTTAAAGTACTTTATTTGTTCAAGCTCTGCTGGATGGAGTACACTTCAAACCGGGACACAGTAATGCTTACACACTACTGATTGACAGCAGAATATCTGGTATTGATGTGGTACTTACCTACATGACCGCCCGCTAAGGAGATCTACTAGCAAGTAATAAAATAATTAATAAAACTCTATATAAAGTAATGTGAAAGAATTGTGAAGTCGTGCAAATTTGTAACACGATACGACCTTATTATTGTTAACCGTGCAATTATGGTATTGCAGCAATGTACACTACAAAAATATTGTAGTCGTAAGCGCATAACATTCATTACCAAGAACTGCTGAAATTAGAACTGAATCTAAAATTTGAACTGAATTAATACTTTTTAGTTTCAATTTGATAGTGGAAACATGTTTTGGTACCCTCATGAAGTTCCCTGTAATCAAATATTCACTGCGTTTATTCTACTTCTATGTCAACTTACATGAGATTCCAGAACATTTGGCAGCATGAAGTGAGCCCCGATGTTGACTAAAGCCAGTCCGAGGCCTCCGAAGGTGGCTTCGTGGAGGCGTACAGGCAAAGTCGCGTATGTCATGTACGTAAATAGCGCGGCTGCACCTCCGCTGATCCGAAGGGCTCTGCAAAAAAAAGACACTATTAAATAATTTCTATAACTACCATTAAACGAGAGTACAGCTAATTAATGTAGTTCGTACAGACTTAGTAATAAAATAGTGTTAACATTAATATAAAAAGCAAAAACGGATATGGATGAGATTTGATATGGAGGTAGCTGAGACATCTGGTAGCATATCTGCCTTAAGAGCTGAAGGGCGTGGGTTCGATTCCCGCTCATGACAAACATTTTACGCATCAACAAATGTTTGTTCTGTGTCTGGGTGTTCTGTATGTATTATAAGTATGATTTTACAAAACAAAAAAGTATATTTGTATTCTATCAGTAATCTGATCTTCCATTACACAAGCTTACAGTTTGGGGCCAGATGGCGCTGTGTGTAATGTCCTACGATATTTATTTTATTGATTTATTTCGATACACATAACAGAATATAATTACCACATCAGTATTATGTAAATTACAGTAAGGTCTATAATAAGGTCTTATAATGTAATTTAGTATAGTCCATTAATTTGTTTACTTGTATAATCTTAGTTTCTGTTATTTTTAAAAATTTGTTGTAATAAAGCATGCGGTACTTCCTTTAAAAGATAGCACATTTAGTTGTATTAGATTGTAAGTTTTATAACAGTGTTGTAGTTATCTATGTGAAGTCTTATATAACAAAAGATAAATTTAAAAAAATTACAAGGTTTTGTACTAAATTATATTCCTAAACAAATGTGTATACAACATGAACATTGAAAAGAAAACAGTAGCATTTATAAAGTGAGTGACATTATTATACTAACTAACAATGTTGGATTAACACATAGGCTACTTTTTATCCCGAAAATATGTAGCGGGTAACACCGCGAAGCGCAGCTAGTGTTCAATGAAAGAGATCGCTATAAGCGGTACGGTAGCCGCTTCTTGTCGTCATCATCATCATCATTTCAGACGTAGGACGTCCACTGCTGGACATAGGCCTCCCCCATTGACTACCATAAAGACCGGTTGGAAGCGGCTCGCATCTAGCGCGTTCCTGCGGTCTTTACTAGGTCGTCTGTCCACCTTGTGGGTGGACGTCCTACGCTGCGTTTGCCGGTCCGTGGTATCCAGATCTCAGCTTATTGTACTATTGTTGAATAGATTATAACTTTATTGTACACCAAACATACAAACATTATAACATTCAAAACTAAAATGATTGAACAAAAATAAAGACAAGAGTTATAGCTATAGGTAGATAGTTGATACATATATATATATCTATCGTTCAGAGGATAAGAGCCCGTAATGTATATGTATGTATAAGGCACATAAAAGCTTACATAGGGATTGGTAAATCGAAGATTAAATATTGTTTGATCTTACAGAAAGGGTTGAGTTATTGACATGAGACTTTTATCACTCACGGAATAAGGTGCAGTTTCTATAGAATGTACTACAGATTAAGTAATATTTTCTATGGTATCACACCGACCTTAGTTTGATTCACAATTCAGATTTATATGAGAGTGTTACGTGTCCTGAATAAATACTAATTTATTACGTTATGTACTTCGATTGCGCCGTAGTTTATTTGAATAAGGAGACTAACCGTAATTAGTTTAGTACGTGAGTATTATATCGGTTGTAAATGGTTTCTAAGGTGCAAGATTTCCTTAAGGTGGTTGGATTTACATACAAATAGTTTTTTGCCATTTATGGACAAATGGAGCAAAATTTTTCAGTGAAATCACAGCTACTGGCATTTATTTTAGTCTTTATTTGCGGTAAATCACAATTACTTAATTAAAACATTAGATTATTAGCATATTATACACATTATATAGGTACGATATTATACAAGTGCCCTACCACAATGCTATGGTTTCCGTCAATTCCGTCTTATCTGTCAAACGCAATTTTTTAATATCTATGGATAACATCTTGTGTAATTGAGTATGATTTATAACTTAACACCAAACACCAAGTGCATCTACAAAAGTGTTATCCATTGAACACGAATTACAAACTACCTCCAAAAGTTTAAACACCTTTGTAAAGTATTAATTCTCAATTATACGTATAGAATAGAACTATCCAACTCACAAACAGTTTCCAGTGTAAACTTGGGAAAGCCTTTGTAAAGCCATTACCATTGTTACAGTTCTTGGGAAGTGACATTGGGCCGGACAGAGTGCCACAACTTGTGTTCTGTTGGTATAAAATTAAACTTTCTCGTCGGACTCAAACAGACCACAAAGCAAGGGTCCGTTTTATTTACTTCAGATTTTGAAAACTGTTTCAAATGTTCTACTTCAGCAGAAAAATTAAACCTGTACGACTGTGGTGTTAGCGTAGCGGCACTGACTGTTTGGAATTGCTAATATTAAAATTTCGGTACACTGGAATGTAGCAGAATTTGACAGCCCCGTTGGCTCATTGGTGGTATATCTGCCTTGAGAGCTGTAGGGCGTGGGTTCGATTCCCACTCAGGACAAACATTTTGTGAATAAACAAAAATGTTTGTTCTGAGTCTGGGTGTTTGTATGTATTATAAGTATGTATTTACAAAAAAATAAAAAAGTATTTATGTATTCTGTCAGTTATCTGACTTCCGTCACACCAGCTCTGCTTAGTTTGGGGCCAGATGGCGCTGTGTTAGTCCAACGACCGTGTGGTAGCCGTCGTCTAGCCTGCAGTAGTGGATACATTTGCGGTCGCCATCGATCAGGACCTTTATCTCTTAGTAGGTCTCATGACGGAATTAAATTACCAGAACTGCTACTAGGCTGCATGAAGCTGCTTCACTATCGTCTATATCGATGCTACACCTAGAATATTTATCGTTACCAATGTTACTAATCATTCCAGCACTGGAGCTACTATCCAGCCCAGCCCAGAGCCACGCTTCGGGGTACCTACTTCAAGGAGCTGGGTTGCCTCGGGTAGATGCTGGCAGGGGGAAATGCACAGTACACCCCAAGCAGGACGTCAGTGTACAACTTATCGAACTTTGAATAATAAAATAAGCCACCATCGTTCCCCACCACAACTGTTAAAGCAAATCTCAGCAGTAAAAAGCAGGTCTAAGTTTGTTAAAACTATTTTTTTTTTAATACCGTATTACAGCAAAACATATGCATGTTTTTTTGTACTATTATAAGATATTTTATTATTGCTTAAGACCTAATATTGACGATCCCGCTTTGTTGCCTTTTGATCGCTTAGGTTTGGCGGGACCTAAATGTTGGAAGGTTTGATGCCAAATTAGATGAAAGCCCACCCGCTTTACAACGTCCGATTTATTATACTTTTACAACCACAAAGACAATAAAGTATTGCTTTGCACGTTAATATTACGTAAATGAAATTTGCCTGTCGTTAACGGTTTACGGTTCAAGACAAAAGCTGCATTCTCACTAAGTTACGGAATTTTTGTGCAATTTTTTATTTAAAACTATTTAAATAAAAAATTGCACAAAATGATACAAAAATAACAACAGTCGAATGTATGTAGAACTTTATTGACCTAACCATTCAAAATTGTTATGTAATGACTGCGTAAATATTTTCATGAAATGTTATTTTAGTAAAAATACCTATCTATATATTTTTATTTCTAAATAAGTTTTCGTTTTACTGCCAAATCACTTGACATTAAGCAAACATACAGTATACTGTGATAAACGCTTCCAAAAAAGAACTTACCTAGAACTATCCCGCTCGGCCAGCAAATTCCACTGATCAGTGAAACGAAGATGAAAGTAGTATTAAACGGTTTTTGGGTGATCGAAAATGAAACGGCGACACTTTTTACAGCTCCTGACTGTCCTATATTAGAGTGGGTAGGGTGGTAGATCATGCAGATCTCAAGTACACTCTCAAAAATGTCCGATAGAAAACCGATAGACTAGCAATTTTGCGTCAGTGCTCAAGAATATTAAAGTCAACCGCTTGTTTTAGAGTTCCGCAACTATCTGGTATCAATGGAACCGTATTACTAAGCCCGCTTTGTCGTGTTTCTATTATTACGTGTTCCTTATCTTTATAACCTGAACATGGGAGTACCAACATTGTATTTGTAACCTCAGTTTAAAATTGAACTGTTAGATTTATTTTTGTAGTTTTTTTATGTTTATTTATTATCTATAAGTAGGTATATTAAGATAATTTTTGTAATTTACATTTTTTTAAATAATACTTTTGTGCATACGCATCTTTATGATCAAGATCATAATCGTAACACCCTTTGCAGGTAAAGTGAATTGGGACGAAATATGAAAAAAGGGATCGTCAAACCCTTTTCACGCGAGCGCGTAAAAAGAGGAATGTAATGTTTTTTGCGTTTCATTTTTAAGAAATCCATATAATTTGCAATAAGTTATCATTATTAATTTTAATAAGTACCAAATCTTATATCGATACAGGAACTACTGTAAATGGAAATTGTGAAATTTTAGTTTGAGATGAACAAACGACGTTAGTTGACTTTTTTTCTTACTGGTAATTTTTAATAAAAAAAAAAACGTGATGTTTTTATGTGTAATTGTGTATGTCATATTATGTAGGTACAAGGCAATTAATATTTTAAAGGTATCCGTTTTTCTACTTGTGTGATAATAATACTCCAATTAATTAGTTATTTTTAGTAGATACAGAAAAATCATCTTGTGTTTTAAACTAGTACTTTTTTTTTTTAATGTGAATACGAGTTTCGTTCTGGGAGACCTCCCACGGACCGATTTTTTGAACGACCGTTCAGAAAACTAATGATAACAAAATCAGAGGATACAATATGATGTTGCAGCTACATATCTTTCATCTACATCTAAACTGTAGTTACACCGCGCGATAACTAAAGGATCAAAGAATTAATTATGTTAAGTAAATACTTGATATAAGGAATCCAAAAGACTTCTTAGTGCTTAAAATGTACACGTGTTCAAGTATCACGTCACATCAAAGATCATGGGTCGAACATAGACAAGGATAGCACTGGACCGGGATGAGTAGATAATGGCCTGAAGGTGTGGTTGAAAGTGTCAAACATACCTAGCCTGGAGTGGAACTGGTTCTCATCTGAGGCACCAATTCTTGTTCCTATTTTCCAATGTTGTGTAAAATGTTACATGATATAGAAAGTTTAGTCTATTAATTTTTTTTTTATCGAATGGATATTATTATTAATTTAAGATATTCTAATTTATAATAATAACGAATGGAAAAATGTTGTTGACCAATGGAAATAATCAAACTTCGATAAAACAATTGATGTACTTACATATCTCCGGAGGACATTCATTAAAAATATTCTAAGCCCAGAAAAAAATTACTACATCGCTACGTGTGCTAGCTATGTATAGCTCTATTATTATTATTACTATTACTCACAAGGGTAGTGTTATTCGCATTTCTCCGAAAATATATTATCGTGGTTTTTCTGTAATTTTCTGAGATAAAGGGTGTACTACGATTGCCGTCATAGTGTACCTACTCTACTACACTTTTAGTGTACGAGACATATCAATGAATTCCACGAACTTAGAAAATAAGTTAAATAAACAATGAAGGGTGTGAAAAATGAGTAACCAATCACCGTGATTGTCCTGTAGAGGACTTAGTCATTCCTCACGATTTTTGTGAAATAAAAATAAAAATACTAAACCAATTTTGTTTTGTGTAAAAAACCAAAATTGAAATTTGCTTGCAAAATCAATCAGCATAATTTTTGTAAAGCAGTGAACAGAGTGTATACACTACTCGGCAGTTGAGGTGAACCAAGTCCAGATCTCGTCATCTGGTACATCTGTAGCCGTATAAAAGTACATTAACATAGCTATGAGATCGCTGGGTAGCGCTGTCGGTTAACATGTCGAAGAGCGTGGGTTCAAATTTGAACAGTGAGCTTGAGAAAACCATAGCGTGGTGGTAGGGTACTTTCCTGTACTTGGCTCACTAGCTCCGGTCAAACACCTGCCACCAAGCTCCACGGTGGGTTCCGGCAGTTCCATTCCAAGCAAGGTATGTTAACCGTCTTCGACCACACCGTCACTTTACATTAGGTGAGCTGTGGTCAAACATCTAGTTATATTCTATTCTATTCTTCTATTCTATTCTAGTCTATCAGAAATAAATTATGTCACTGGTCATATCCTTACTTTTTAAGTATTTGCGCTAATAAATAATATTTGCAAGTGACAAAGATACAAGTATAATTTATGATTTCTAGGACATTTATGAGTGAATAGCATTTGATTTATCGAAATGCAATTATCAATTAAAATGGAAATGTATTTTACTCTCATTCCAGGAAATGTATAATTTGTTTTATGCTTTGTGCATATAAATGATTGAGTAATGAGTTGTTTGATATTTTCAAATATAAGGCTGTGTTTTTATTAACTAGAATACAATTATTTGAATATACCTACCTATCTTATTAAATCAAAGCTATTATATAATCGACAACTTTTTACAATAATAAATGTAATTTAAAATGATTAACCTGATAGAAATTTGATTCGGAGATGACTGATAAATACCAGGCGACGAAAATTTTCCTTTTTTTAATATGAATTACAGACCACTTGTAATTTATTAAAAACTAGCTGCGCCCCGCGGTGTTACTCGCTATATGTTTTCAGAATAAAAAGTAGCCTATGTGTTAATCCATGGTATCAGCTACCTCCATACGACATTTCATGCAAATCTGTTCAGTAGTTTTTGCGTGAAAGAGTACCAAACATCCATCCATCCATCCAAACTTTCACATTTACAAAATTAGTGTGATAAAAAAATGATCATTCTAATTTTAAAAATTCCCTCCAATATTATTACGAGCAAATTTGCACTATTTTGTTTCATTGTAAACCCTACGCCGGGATTATTTCCGTTCGATTTTATTTACGACTTCAAATGTTGTCTAAAACCGGACAAATTGTATGATATATTTCAAATGCAATTTATGGATGAAGGCTGGTCTGTCACAACTGTGTATCGCTAGTATAACGAATTAAAAACGCGGTCAGCTACTCTGAGGAATGAATAAAGATGTGGTCGCCTTTGAGGGCTGTTACGGAAGAAAACGGGTCAACAGTGAAAAATTTAATTCCAGAGTAGAATCGAATTACATATAAAATAAGAAACAGCGCATACTCGTACCGCAACTTGGATCAGGAAATGATCACAAGATTCTTCAAGAGCATCTTTGCACGAGGAGGATAGTATCGCGCTGGGTGCCACACAATTTCACCCTTACTCAGAACCAGGCCGCGTGGAATGGTGTCGTGACATGATTGCTTAATTTGAATCAGGCTCATCTCGACGTGTTTACGAAATTATACAGGTGTTATTATTACTGTTTCAAAATGAACCAACGCCTATTGAAGTGGAGCGATCGAGAAGCGCACAAAATATTGTGATCGCTAGTTTTTACACTCTCGACTAGGTATTTGATGTCAATTTGTTTACGACATCAAAGTAGCATCGATGCCGAATGGTATACTACCGAATAATGCTTGCCAAAAGTGTTTATTGCCGTGAGCAACAATCAATCAAACACGGGGCTCCGCGGGCTACTGCTTCATCACGACAACATGCCCGCGTACTCAGCGTTCAAAAACCAGTGAGGGTTTCATGGGCAATACACCAAGCACCGTGTTAAAAAAATCAACTCAAATGAATACAGTTTTCATTGCTGGAAGATGCGCTTACGGCGTTCGAGCAGGCTATAGAATAGGTGTCCCAGGCAGACCGGAAAAACTGTTTCGAAAATTGGTTTAGACGCATGAAACACGCATGAAACTTTACTTTGACGCTGGCGGAGAGTTTTTTAAAAGTATTTCATTAAAGAAGCGTTACCCATAGAATTTATATTAAAGCTGAAAAAGAATCACTTTTACTATGAGCACGACTCATATGAATTGCTAAAAATGATCTGCTTCATACTCATCATCAAGGTCAAAGTACTTTTTTATGGAATAACAGTTTTTTTTACGATTTCAGTTCATCTGTACCGTAAGAGTTATTCATAATGATAAATACAATAAAGCCTAGCTTTACCTTAGTACATTCAAAGCTTATAACCCTGTATACGATTGGCTACGAGTATACCATACCGTCCATATTATAGCGTAAAATATTGTTTTTTTATGGTTGACAGGCTAGGTGTTTGATCAGAGCTCACCTGATGTTCTTCTCTATAAATATTTACCTTTTCAGTAAAAAAAAATCAAAATGTGCTCTCTAGATTGTAGGAAAAACAATTTGAAAAAACTTTCATTAATATTATAGTGTATTTGTATGATGTAAATTTACATCACTATGCAATGAAGGGTTAAACTTGAAGTACTTATTGCTGCGGGTCGAAAATTGAGCTCACTACCGCATGATTGCGAAAGTTCTTCCAATGGGATTCTCTTGTTTTGTATGTCACAGGTTAATATTAATAGAAAGTGCTTTATGAAATTCCTAACGGTTGACAGCTAAATTGAAGTGTCTAACTATACAGTTGAGAGATGAAAAACCGCAACCATTAGCACTACCTTGCTTGCGGTTTTCTAATTTATAGATTCTAACTTATTCTAAATTTAGTCTATCCATTTATTAGAATATTACAATCAGTTATTCTAGTCGAGTAAAGTCAACTGTTCATTTACAGTGTTTTCGACAATCACGTAGGATATTTAATAGCAAAGTAAAAAAACAAAATGAATAACGTTGAAGGCTTGTGAGGAGATCAAAAACGTCAGACTAGGTTATTATATATTTTATTTGCTTTGGCTGATTTCTGGAAAAACTTGGCAATCTAGAAAAATATTATTTAACACTAGCTACGTTCGTAATAACACTCAACGTCTAATGGTTTGTCACTTGTAACGCCTACACATACTTAGTGCTAATCTAAGGTCGCCCGTGTATAACGCGACGACAGCCGGCATAGAGTAAAGATGCGTATCTAATAGAGCGCTTTTAGTGCATTTACTGGTAATAAGCTCTTGCGCATTGCGACTTCACAACTTTAAATTATTTTTTTTATGGTTGATAGACTAGGTGTTTGACCACAGCTCACTTGATGTTAAGTGAAGGTGTGGTCGAAGATGGTAAAGCACACCTACCCTGGAATGGAACTGGCTCTCAAGTGAGGCTGCCGGAACACACCGTTAGATGCTTGGCGGCAGATTTCCAACTTGAGGGTGGTAGCTAGCCAGCCGAGTACTAGAAAGTACCCTACCACCATGCTATGGTTTCCTCACGATGTTTTCCTTCACCGGCAGCTCAAGCTCGTTGTTGGGGTTTGAACCCACGCCCTTCGGCATGCGAACCTACCGCACTAACCACTGAGCTATCATCGCTACAAAACTAGCTACTTCATTATTAGCAAAGTCTCATGCTAATGCTAATCCGTTCAAATGATCTTAGATCAAGATGCTCCCAGGGCAAAATGTCCTTCCGTAAATGTGTTTTGAAACAAAAAATATTTTTGGCTAAGGAATTCACGTACTATTCCAATTTAATATTTTAATTTTAAATTTACCTACTGATAACTATAACGATAGAGATATAAAATGATGGGATTTTGGAACACCGCAGTGCGCCCCATGTGTTCTTAAATATAGCACGTTGCACAAGCATGTGCCAACTTGAATAGTAAATGCTATCATATCTTGCAAAAAGCAAACACCTCAAAAGTATAGCACCGATCTAACCGACGTATCTACATAAATATTCTATCTGTATCACGTTTCTAGGCGGGGAAATAATTTTCTACGGTACGTGTTAGGAGAGCTAGTGTATGATGATAAACACTACGAAATCATTAATTTTAGGAACATTCGATTAATATATTTAACAAAGAATAATAAATTGAGTTAATTGTAAGCAAAATCTCTCGTTGCAAAATCAAAATTTGCTACTATTATTTCCATACAAACTTAACAAGCGACATCGCTACTTGCAACGCTACTCGATTTACCGAGTTTCTAATTCTTGGTCTTTGTGTACGAACGACATGTTTGTGCTTACCTCAAAATTGCCGTGCTCGACAGAGACAAGTCCATGATGATGAAAGTGGCGAGAACAACGTAGGAGATGGTGAGGAGATAGATCTCGTTCATCGCCGGTCGAGTCAAGCACAGTAGCAGGCCTGGTAAAGACAACATCTTCCATTATAAAAAAGACACCTTCTATTATAAATTCAATCCAAAAGCAAACCGCATACTTTAGCTTCAGTTCCGTCATTGTGTGTTTTGCCTTTAGTTGTTCGTTGCAGTATCTAGCGTCTTATAAAAAAATAAGTTTACAAATTACAAATAACTTTATTGCTTCGTGTAAATTATACAATAGTACTGGTACCCTATCCACTACTGCAGCTTTCGCTGTGTTCCTGACAAGAAAATATGGGTTCGCAAATTTGTTGAAACCAAGAGTCTACGCGCTTTCTATGTTTTAGGTTATGGGCCCAGGTACATAAATATGCTGGCACGATGTTTATAATACATAAACGCTTACTCACACAAGTAAACCAAGCAGCAGACCCCAATGACGGATAAGTTGAGAATATGTGCAAGGCGGTCCTTCTCGTAGATCAGAAGAGCAACGTTAGTGTCATTTAGGTTGTTCATAAACGCACTGACATTTCTGTGCAACGTGCCGTACAAACTTGGTGCCATGTCTCTGTAACAAAAACAATAAATAAATAAAACTGTAAAGCTTCTTATGAAAACGTTGAATAAATACCTACTGTCTTTAATATTATATTATTTGTTAGGAAAGTAGCTATAATAGCACCATATTCTGTCTTCATGTTCAGCTTACATTAGCTGTCTTTATGGAAGTATATATTATTACGGGTGAAATTTTCAACCATAATAATGTGTTATTACGGTTCGATAATTTTACAGGTCATCAAAGCGTAGACAGATAAGGCGTAGACCTAATTAAATATGTACATGTTTAATATACTGTAATTTAAAAACTTCAATGCAAACTCAATGCAACTCATAATCATCATCATCAAGTAACAATGGGCTGCAGTTGAAAATTGCCTTTAATTTTCTTGCATTGTATGCCGTTCCTATGTACTTATAATTATTATGCAATTAAAGACTGTCAAGACTAAATTGTAAGCAACAGTTTGACGATAATATAGAGTACTAGCGGACGCCTCGCGGTTTCACCCGCGTAGTTCCCGTTCCCGTGGGAATACAGGGATAAAAAGTAGCATATGTTGCCCGTGGATAGTGTAGCTTCCCAAAGGAATTTTTGAACTCGGTTCAGTAGTTTCAGAGCCTTTTCGATACAAACAAACAATCATATCTTTCATATTATCGTTTCTTATTTATATATATAGTACAAACATCGCCATTTGTCACATAAATGTTTGTCTCATGTGGGAAATTAAACCCATATCCTTAAACTTAGGAAGCTGGTATACTACAAACAAGCACGCAGAGTCGGGATAATGCTTCAGTGTAATTTCAGATATCTGTATAAATATTGTTACCGGTTGGGCAGGGTCAATGTTGACGAGAGCAGAGCGGCGCTGTTGATGAAGATCTGCTCGCCAATCAGCTCCTGAGCGATATACACGCAGTAGCTTTGCACGGCAATGAGCGAGGCAGCGACCGCTAATAGAAGCCCCAGTATGTGGGTCATGTTGTTCTGATTCATCCTGAGAAAATATCGTTGGTACAGCATCTCCACCTGGTTGGAAACAAAAAATGAGCAATGTTAGGTTATATTAATTTATAATGTACTACTGTTGTTCAAATCAATTGATGTAAATTATTTGTTATACCCTAATGGGGTCATATGTCCTAGGTATTAGCATTGCCATTTTTTTTATAAGTTGCATGACCTGTACATATATTGCAATAAAGTATTGAGTATTGAGTATGTATTTGTAGTCAAACTCAGGAAATCAACTTATTTAACCTATATATATAAGTATTATTTTCAGTCTTATTCTAATTGTGGTGGACTCGGAGTACATAATAATATTAAAAACGTTCTTGAAAGTTTCCGCATACGAATATGGCTCACATTCGAATGTTATCACAATCCTTTCTACTAATAATAAACGCAAAAGTTTGTATGTATTGATGTTTGTTACTCTTTCACGCAAAAACTACGAAACGGATTTGGATGAAATTTTGGTATGGAGGTAGCTGACGCCCTGGTTTAACACATAGGTTACACATTTTTATCCAGAAAAAATGTAGTGGGTAACAGCTAATAGGCTAACAGGCGTGTTAAAAGGTCGGCAACGTATTTATAGTGGTCTTAATATTGCATGTACTCCTAGGCGATGGTGATGGCTTACCATCAAACAACCCATCTGCTTGTGGATTTAAAAAAAAACAAGGCCCGCGACTCACAAGACCATGGACCCCGCGACTAATGTTGCAATTGTTATCACTGTAAGAACGCAAATTTACTTTTAATAGGGATATAATATCTCTCTACTGTATGTATGCTCATTAAAATCTAAGTTGTTGTCTTATAAGCAGACTTATGCCTCGTTATTCTACTGCGTAGTTTCTTCAATGGGACTGAGAAAAAAAAACTATTCATAGAAGTACTTTCAATGGAACTACGCGAAAATTGAATCCTTAGTCCCATTAAAAGCAGCTATATCAAAGTAGTAGGTTGATAGAAAAAACTCATTAGTGCGCAATGCATTCCTCTTTATATGCGTGAGTTTCAAAAGCCGCGTCAAAAGTCTGTTTCAAAATGCACGTCTTATGGAACGTCTTCAAAAACGACAGGCTTGAATATTTGTAGTTTTCAGAAATTTGAAAAAATGTGATGTGCAAGCTTGAAAAGTAGAAGGTGAAATGAGTGTACTTCAAACTGTCTTAGGATCCATGTTTTTATTTTTACGTAGCTTCGAAAGTTTATCAAGAGTTATTGAAACCGGGAAGCGTTTGACGTGTCAAATATAAGTAGGTGTCAATATGCGTTTCAGTAATTGCTTCTTTATTCTCGAGAATAAGACACTTATTTTATAAAATTAGCACGAACATACGCGCACGTATACACAGACCCACTATATAAACACTTTCTAAATAAATAAACCTCACTGTCATGTAGTAGCATAATAATAATGTTATTCTTTTGTAAAAGCTTAAATAAAAATTCTTTGTACATTTCATATTTAATTGTAAATCCTTTTATACATTTTTCAGTTAAAAATTTATATTGTCTATTCAGTTTAAGTTCTGATTTGCTTTGACTAAAATTAACAAAGACAGACCGTAGACAGATGTTCAGGTTATTTATTAAATACCTATGTAGCGATGATAGCTCAGTGGTTAGCGCGGTAGGTTCGCATGCCGAAGAGCGTGGGTTCAACCCCCAACAATGAGCTTGAGCTGCCGGTGAAGGAAAACATCGTGAGGAAACCATAGCATGGTGGTAGGATACTTTCTAGTACTCAGCTGGCAAGCTACCTCCCTCAAGTTAAAAATCTCCCGTCAAGCATCTTATGGTGTGGCAGCCTCACTTGAGAGCCAGTTTCCTGCTAGGTGTGCTTTATCATATTCTGTCACACCGTCACTGTTAATATCAAGTGAGCTGTGATCAAACACCTAACTTGTCAAAAAAAAAAAAAAAAAAGATAAAGTAAATGTCTGACTTTTATCAAAATAAATCAAATATGTACATTTAATATTTCACAAGGATTTGTGAAACCTCAAAGATGAAAAAAACGTTAATTTTCCTCGTAAAGACAGGTATCGCCGAGGAAATACAAAATAAATACGGACAATTTTTAAAAGCATTTTTGATGTTCGTGTCTTAAAATAAATAAACTAGATACTTGTAACTACAACCATATTACTACCATATTACCATCATGGCGCGATTTCATAGAATTTTCTTTGTACTAATTTTTATTTACAATATGTTCGCGTTTGAACACACCCTCGAAAGTCTCAAAGTAATGAGCGCCAAAGCAGTGATGCCCTGGACTTAATTTTGTTACTCAGTTCTTTGTATCGCTGCAATGGTCATGTTGCATTATCTCTTACCACCAGGAGAGCGTCTCGTTCGTCTCATTACATTACCATTAAAAAAAAAGTTTTTTTGACTAACCTGTTAGCTCATTTGGTAGAATATCTTCTTCTCTTAGACAAAAAATATTTATTCTGTGTCTGGGTGTTCTGCATGTATTATAAGTACCTATTTAGTATTTTTTAACAAAAAAAAGGATGTAAATATTCTATCGTTGAACCGACGCCCTTCGATGTGTTATCCGACTGTACTACCCATTAACTATTTTCGCTACAATTTGAAAGTAAGACAAGAAGATCGATATATACGATTTCAAGCCTTACATTTCGTTTTCACGTCTAAACTGTACAAAAATTTTGTAGCGGTGATAGCTCAGTGGTTAGCGCGGTAAGTTCGCATGCCGAAGGCTGTGGATTCAAACCCCAACAATGAGCTTGAGCTGCCGGTGAAGTAAAATATCGTGAGGAAACCATAGCATGGTGGTAGGGTACTTTCTAGTACTCGACTGGCTAGCTACCAAGTTGGAAATCTGCCGCCAAGCATCTAACGGTGTGTTACGGCAGCCTCACTTGAGAGCTAGTTCCATTCCAGGCTAGGTGTGCTTTACTATCTTCGACCTCGCCTTAACTTAACATCAGGTGAGCTGTGGTCAAAAACCTAGCCTGTTAACCAAAAAAAAAAAGAATTAAAAATAGGATTGGCGCTTACTATAGATACCTACCGCCCTTAATAATTACGGTACAATTAGCACCCATCCATTCCTGAATACAACAACAATGCGGAGTCATGTCTCTCAAGCCGCTTGTCAAACCACTTGTCAGTCTGTCGCCATCTGACACGCGACATAAATGATCCTCATCAACCTCACTTATCCTTTATTAATTTACGTATTTGGGGGAAGCATTTTTAATTCTTCCCGACTTATTAGCTTCCTCGGATGGAAAGTGCGTACATTTTTTTTTTAATGGTTGACAGGCTAGATGTTTGACTACAGCTCACCTGATGTTAAGTAACGGTGTGATCGAAGATGGTAAAGCACACCTAGCCTGGAATGGAACTGGCTCTCAAGTGAGGCAGCCGGAACACACCGTTAGATGTTTGGCGGCAGATTATCAACTTGGTAGCCAACCAGTCGAATACTAGAAAGTACCCTACCACCATGCTATGGGTTCCTAACGATGTTTTCCTTCACCGGCAGCTCAAGCTCATTGTTGGGGTTTGAATTTACGCCCTTCGGCATGCGAACTTACTGCGCTAACCACTGAGCTATCACCGTTACAAAACTTTTGTTCAGTTTAGACGTGAAAACGAAATGTAAGGCTTGAAATCGTACGCCTATTTCGACTACTCTACTTAAAGTATGTCTCTGAATTAAGTAAATGAAAACTAAACACAGCTTTAAGTAACTTAAAGATTAAGTTACAGAAAGCTGTTTTTAGGTTTGCTGTTGTAATACAGCCGAAAACACTCACGAATTTCATATAATAATTAAGAAGTTTTGTATATAAGTATATTTACTACAATGCCTGGCATCGAACCATTAATTAGATAAGGGTATATACATTTCCAGCCCGAGGCGAGAGCACGTGTCTAAAATATACAGGCTGTCCTCTAAGGAGATATTGATTCACCCAAGCGTATATATCATTTCAACGACTTTCCTTTCAGCTTTATAAAAATATAACTTAGTTGTCTTTGTTCTTTATTTGACAACAATTTGGTATAAATAACATCCCATCTCGCGTATGATCTATTCACATAAATTATTCTATAGTTATGCGGAGGTCAATTCTAGTTCCGCGGTTTCAGGCAACTGTTTTGTTTTGATCTACAAACTAAACTACTACTCCTTGGTTGCCTGGAAGAAGGCACCACTTGCGGTTTATAACAAGCTTAAGATTCTTTTGTTTTCTGTACATTTTTTCTATTCTTCGTGTGCACAATAAAATAATTTCTATCTATCTATATAAATACAAAAATACAAGCTTCCTGAAATAAACATCTATTCAATAGCTCTAACACACTGTATGTGATGACGATATATCTACTGATATAACGTCTATGATATATATCTACTGATATTCAGCCGCCAAGCAGTAGTGTGCAAACATTACTGTGTTCCGGTTTGAAGGGTATTGAAGCTAGCAAAATTACTGGGCTGTTGAGACTAACCAGTGAAAATCTTCAAGTAATGAGCGCCAAAGCAGTGATGCCCTGGACTTTGTTTTGTTACTCAAAGTTCTGTGTATCGCTGCTATGGTCATGGACAGGCGTCATCTCTTACCATCAGAAGAGCGTCTCGTTAGTCTCATTACTTTTTACATTAAAAAAAAACTATTTGTAAAACTGACATGAAAATATCTGCCTTGTTCACGAGAGGTAAAAGTGGATGACAATTTTATCACAACTAGCTTGATAGGCGATGCTTCGATGATTGACAAATTATCGGAGTAATTTTCAAGCGTTATTCATGCATACACATAATTACTAATATATACGATAGTGATAATATTTTATTTTAGCGACATCCAAACTTCAATTTGGTCTAAAATTGCGTCTAAATTATTAACTAGCGAACGCCTCGCGGTTTCACCCGCGTAGTTCCCGTGAGAATACAGGGATAAAAAGTAGCCTATGTCACCTGAGTATAGAGTAGTTTCCCGACGGTGAAAGAATTTTTTAAAATCGGTCCAGTAGTTTCGGCGCCTATTCAATACAAATAAACACACAATCAAATCTTTCCTCTTAATAGTATAGATAGATAGATATACCACCTGCTTCTTTTCTTCATTTGATGTCCGAAAATGTTATTATTATTTGATCACATTTCTTGACATCATTCAAAACAATCATATTTTACGAAGCGTAAAATTAATTTTCTTTTAAGTGTAAAATCAGTCTACACTGAGTTTAAATGGAGCAATTGTAATTGTTCTTGGGAGATACATCTACGATTTAATTAGTGGTTAGGATATTAGTTAAGTAAATAAATAACATTATAATATGATACCTGAGTAGATACTAATAGTACGAGAGCCCACGACCAAAACCATGTCGCATGGTTATACGGCCAAAACTGTATAATACCGTTAGAGTAGATGAATCTGTACCCGACTAAGTGGGCAGTACCGGCTAGAAACGTCGCAATTTTATGGGTTTTTTTACGCATTTCTGCTACGTTAAAAAAAAATAGGCAAACAGTTTTATAACAATATATATATATATATATATAACAGAAACTTTGCTCGCGAGACGCGAACATTTTTTAAGACCGCAATGTAAACTAGGTGACCTGTGCTCAACTTTGTATTAATTAAAGTAGTATTTACTATTGAAAAACACTTTTTTGATGAGCGCGTGAAAAAAATACATCTGGCAAATAAAGTTTTCAGGTGTCGCGAACGAAGTCGCGGGTACAGCTTTTACAGCTACAATCATTTTAATAAAATACAATGTGAATTTAAAAACATGACCATGATACGTTGCAATAAAACAATTACCTTAATTAATTTCTGAAACCTTTGTACGGAAAGGGAAGATTATTTTAAATATTCAAGGTGAATTCCAGGCTGAATAAGAAGCTTTAGAATGTAGCCGATATATTTTTCATTGATTTACACAAAAGCTCTTAACAAAGCCAGGCGTTTCGACTCGCCTGACTTCAGTATTGTTGAAACCATTCCATTCCTTTCCCATTCCTTTTTATTATTTATATTTTAATGCGATGAAATTATCGAAGCTATTGAAAAAATACTTCAGAATTAAGTACATGCTTTGTTTGAGATTTTTACTTAAACTTATTTAAATTCATTGTTTAATTATTATTTATTATTATTTAGCCCATTTTGTCCCACTGCTGGGCAAAGGCCTCTCTCCCCCCCCTTCCACGTCTATCTGTTTTGTGCTGTTGTGGCCTGGTGGCCGTTTAACCTCCGGGACCCAGTCGGTGGTGGGTTTCGCCCATAGCTCCGCTGACATTCGGCAGACGTGTCCAGCCCAGTCCCACTGTTTACACATAGCCCAGTCACATTGTTTAATACCAAAAAGAAACCAACAAACAAACATTGGGCATAAAAGCGGTGCCAATTTTATTAATGCGAGTCTCGTCTGTCTCTTTTACTAGGTAAGGACCTGTATTACAAAAGGCAGACCTTCCCAGTCACATGACTGATACTTGACTTAGTCATTAATTTATCTAACATGTGTGTTAGTCTATGTGTGTGTTTGTACATTTTTTTTCTAAAAGCTTTTTCGTATTAGCTTAGTTTACAGCCCCGTTGGCTCATTGGTAGTATATCTGCCTTGAAAGCTGTTGGGCGTGGGTTCGATTCCCACTCAAGGAAAACATTTTCTGAATAAACATATGTTTGTTCTGTGTCTGGGTGTTCTGTATGTATTATAAGTAGGTATGAAAATAAACAAAAGAAGTATTTATGTATTCTATCAGTTATCTGACTTCCATCACACAAGCTCTGCTTACTTTGGGACCAGATGGCGCTGTGTGTATAGTCCTACGATATTTGTTTTAGTTAAGGTAATTTAGCCATTGCACAATTAGTGTTTTAATTTGGTGATTACTATGGGCCTTTTGGACTGAAATCGGACACCTATCGCTTCCTTTAGTGTACTTTGGCAGAAATGGTATCAAACGACAATGGTCAGTTCGAATGGTTTTTTTTTTTTTATTGATGACAGGCTAGATGTTTGACCTCAGCTCACCTGATGTTAAGTGAAGGTGTGGTCGAAGATGGTAAAGCACACCTAGCCTGGAATGGAACTGGCTCGCAAGCAAGGCTGCCGGAACACACCGTTAGGTGCTTGGCGGCAGATTTTCAACTTGAGGGTGGTAGCTAGCCAGCCGAGTACTAGAAAGTACCCTACCACCATGCTATGGTTTCCTCACGATGTTTTTCCTTCACCGGCAGCTCAAGCTCATTGTTTGGGGTTTGAACCCACGCCCTTCGGCATGCGAACCTACCGCGCTAACCACTGAGCTAACATCGCTACAATAAAAATATAGTTTACAGACTGAGTAAATTAGCTATTCTGTACCCTTCAGTAGTCGGATGTTTGAATGGAAGATAGGTACTGCGTGTTGTGCTCACTTTATTCTAAACATTTATGTAACTTCGCTACGCCTCCTCATAATCACATTCCGTAATGCTCTGACAAAGAGCCTTACAGGTTTGTATCAACAGTAAATGATTTTCTATGTCGATCTTAGATTTTTAAATAAAAAGGAGCCTTTTTTAGAATACCTCTAAGAAATAAAGGTTGGCAATCAACTCTGCGTATTTCCTCTTGTATTTGAGCAGACTAAAGAGTGCGGTGGTACTCGAAATTTCAGTTGAAAGATAATGAAAAATACTTGTATTTTTCTTATTCACCCTTGTTTGTGGTTACACACACAAGTATGTACAATTAATTGGGAATGCAAAACCAAATATTATTTTTTACCTATTTAGATTTATGGGACCAAAATAAACAACAGAGAAACAATGGTTTCGCAAGAAAAATAGACGGTGATATTTTCTCGCAAAGATTTCCCCAATCATTATTTTTGTACAAAAATTGGAAGAAAGTGCGATATGATAACACTCACACTTAAGAATATTTTACTGTTGATAAGTAGATTCAATTTTTTTCGTTCTTTGAATATGAATACGATTTTCAAGATGAGTTTTACATTTATGGATTGTGTTCATAAAAAAGGCGCGTGAAAAAATGTATGAACAAACTAGCTGCGCCCCGCGGTGCTACCCGCTATATGTTTTCGGAATAAAAAGTAGCCTATGTCTTAATCCAGGGTCTCAGCTACCTCGATACTAAATTTCATTTATATCCGTTCAGTAGTTTTTGCGTGAAAGAGTACCAAATATCTATCGATCCATCTATCCAAACTTTCACATTTATGACACTAGTGGGATATATTTTTATATAAAGAACAAATAATTTTTTACACAATAATTACTATATTTGTTCATTTTATTTATTTAAAGCAAAGCTTGTGGTACTGTAACAGCCAAATTACTTTTACAAGTTTTAAAATCTTTAATACTCTCTAATACTTATAATATTATTATGTACATGTTATTACTACTTTAATAACTACTCTAGTACTTATAATATGTACATATAGATCATTCGAACACAGAATTATGTTAGTCACAAAAATGTTTGGCCTGGATTAGAATTGAACCTACACCCTACAACTCATGAAGAAAAGCTACTGCTAAATGAACTAACAGGGCAGTCAATGGTGGTCAATGTGGTTTGTATAGCACTTCAGCTCGTGTACGCTATATGTCGCTACAAACATTTTACCGAGCCGGTTAATGGAAGTAAAATATCGGTAATTCAATTATCAATCCCTTTACCTGACTGAGAGGTCTGCGGCTTTCAAACTTTACATGTAGACCCCTTGTTCGCAACAACATTCTATTTTGGCATTGTAATTGTGTAACAATGTTTGGGAATGCACCCGACCTATTTCACGGTTTGCAGACGGTTTTTTTCTATGTCAAATCTAGGCTTGTAGAAAATAAGCATTAATTTGTGTATTTAAGAAGTGTGGCTAACAATTTTTTAAACAATTTACAAATTGCGCATTGTGTTTATTCAGACCAATTTTAAGCTCTGTTAAAGAGTGTCCTTCATGAAAAATGCGCTGAAGCGTATTTATTGCAACATGTACTTTTTTCGTCGCACAATATTCTTCAAAAATAGCCGAAAGCCAAGATAGAAGATAGAAGAAATATCATGTGAAAGAAGTTAATACTCTGACGGTTCATAACTTTCAGAATATGGACATAAAATAGGAGGACAGAATAACAAATTGTTGAATTATTAATCACCATGTTAAATCTCGGTGAACATGGGCCTAACTTTAGGAAATCAAAAACAGATGTTTACATATTTAATCGGCTAAAGTTTCGGTGAACTTTAACTAAAGAGGCACAACTTTGATGATGTTTTATCCAATATTATCTTAGTTCATTCAAAATCGTCCATAACATCTGTAGACTATACAATTATTATATTCTATTAGTAAACTAACTGCGCCTGGTGTTTTTAGTTATTATTACCCTACGGAGGAGACTAGTAATTTTAATTCTAAACTTGTTAAGAGTTTGTGCTTAGTAACTTTAAAAAACAAAATAGCATAATAAAACGGCATATTCTTTTTTCATTCGGCTTTGACAATTTGTTTGAAACATTTAATCAAGCTTTTAAGAAAATTGGTAAGTACTTACACTCCAAATACTTACTAGAATTTATTTTAAAATTTTTAGTTCTATTTTATTATTCTTTATGTTTAGTTAAAATTAGATAAAAGCTAGTTTTCATTTAAATATTTTCCATACCTAAACTTAATATAATAAAGCGGAAGAGTTTTTTTGATCATTTATTATATTTATATATTCAGAACTACCAGTCAGATTTTGTAAATATGTAATTTTTTAATTAACGTTTGCCCCTTGCCATGTAAAACAAAAAAGTGTACATAGATATTTTTAAGAAGAGGTTATTATGGTTCATATTAAATTGTTGATTTTGTTTTGGTTTACCATTGCTTTTTTTAGGTTTTAGGTACTGAACGTAGCCCTACACAGCCTACTATATGACACCATTAAAGGTCAATTGAAAGTCAAGTCATTTTCTGAATTTTATTAAAATGTAAACCCCATCATCCAGTTTAAAATTTTCATTTTTTTTTAATGTTCACGAATGTAGTATTTCAAAATGGATTTGGAATTAGTAAAGATTTTTTCTTGACAACATACTGTATCATTACATTTCATATATTGTTGAATTAAAATAAAGTAGTGAGACAAATAGTGTTTAGTGTTTGTAAAATAACTATTAAGCATTTAAAATAATTATGTACAATTCACTTGTGCATGTATTCGCGCGGTTGGCTGGCTCACCATGGTTATACGTTATTGCATTCGCCGAGATATTAGCGATGCGGTAAGCGGTACGTTTTATCAATATCGTAGTACAGTGTTACTTTAATATAACGAAACGAAAGAAAACGATTCACACCATTAAAAACAATCTGAATGCCCTATGGATTCCAAAACTTTTTTTTTGTAGCGATGATAGATTTAGTGGTTACCGTGGTAGGTTCACACGCAAAAGTCTAAGGGTTCAAACCTCAACAATAAGCTTGAGCTGCCGAGCATGGTAGTAGGTACTTTCTTGTGCTCGGCTGGCTAGCTACCACCCACAAGTGCAATATCTGCCGCTGAGCATCTAACGATGTGTTCCGGCAGCCTCATTTGAAAATTTTCAAGCAAGTTTTATTTCAGGCTGTTTGCTGACTGTTGCTGTCAGGTATGTTTAGCATCTTCATTTGTACTATCAGGTGCGCATACCTACAATTAAAAAAAAATAGAATAATTATCTCAATCGATCGACCTCAGATCATTTCTTGTAGGTATGCCCTGTATAAATTCCCTTTTTTATTTAAGGTGTCCACAATTTTAGTTTCAATTAAACAAAATAAAATAACTTAAAATAATGACTACTACTTATAACGTTAGTTAATAAATCGTATTGAATCTGAGCTTGTTTAACATATTACTAATAATAATAAAACATAATAATGTTAATATAATCCTAACCCAATACAATTATTATTCCATATATTGGTTGAAAACTATTTCCCTTGCAACAATTCGCTATTTGCCAGCATTTCCGTTTCATGGTTGTTCCAATTAACACACATAGGTACAATTTCAATCTTGTAATTCAATTCCAACGATCGGCTAAAGACCGTACAGGAATAGACTGATAAATTGACGTATTGTATTGGTTATATGCAATCGACATACGGTACTGTGTGAGAGGAGGTAACCTGATTGAATTGTACAATTCATTCGGTTATAGTGGCTAATGGCTATATGTACATAGTAATTTTAAATTAACCGATTACGGTTCGCCGGTTGTTTCTTTTCATCCTACATAAAAACTTCATTTTTGTTCAAAGGGCTTTGTGGCTCAGCGACATCACCAGCTTTCCATCAGTTACAGTAATGTATTTATTGGTAAAATTAATTTACATGTCAATATCGTGTATATAAAGTCTGTAACACACATAATCATTTTATGTTAAAATGGTAAATAAACAATAACCGTAAAATAATTGTAAATAAATAAATAAAGTATAGTACTACGTATTTCTTTTTTTTTTTGTTTCTGTTTATTATTTAATAAACAGTCTTAATATAAATATATACGAACATTATTGTATTATTACTTCTAACTTCTCCTTGGATTCTGGGATAGCTAGATGCGATAGAGTTTTTTAATATTAACTAGCATTTCTGGGTTGGTATATCTCCTTATCCACTCCACTGTACACATATGTGAGGATCATGCCAAAGGAAATTGAATACTTTTTACTTGTTTGTTTCATGCTGGCAAGTTATACACCGTCGTAAAAGCTATTTGATAATAAATTTGAACATGAACGCCTCTGAATTCGTTTTACTTTCTGAGTTAATTTGCTGGGACTTTGTTCACAACGATGGAGCTCACTAAACGTGATTTTCCAGTTATGATTTATTAGGTAGATAAAAAAGCCACAAGAATGTTTTGAAGTTTTAACTACAACTTTTAGTGAAGAGTACAGTTTTACATTGGTTTGCTGGATTAAAAACAGCGGAAAAACTATGGCGTCAGTCTTTCAATTGAGGCTGCCGTTAAGTGTTGCAGCTTGGCGATAAATTTCCATTGGTAGGATGGTAATTGAATACCTTTTATTGCGTGAAAAATAAGCAAGTGGAATCTAATGGTAAGTCTTTAATGCTATTAACAATAAATACCACTTGAGCAAGCCAACTATCGTACTTGAGTTTCATCTCAATGTGCTTCATAACTGCTAACATAATTTCTGAGTTTTGAACTCACACCCTGTGGCATATGAACATGAACATTGAACAGGTCAGGCTAATCACTGACCTACTGACAATCGCTATAATTCAGCTCTAATCTAAAATGTTCAACATTTAAAAGACCAGTAAGCACCCCCTTATCCGTAACAACCGTTCAAACGACCTGAGCAAAAGATACAAAAGAAAGTCGCAATTACAGAGCAGAAATACACAATAAAGATTTTCGATTACACCATCTGGAAGAGTGTAGGTGGGAATTCTTCAAAACAAGTAATTGTTTACCAAGAAGCTTCTCATTGGCAATCGATCGTAAAACCAAACACGACAGACTCATTCAAAACCATAGAGTTTTAGGCTGGCCTCAGACCAAAGTCCAAATCAATTTTAGCAGAAGAAAGATAATAAGTGAGTATCAGATTTACCTAGCAAGCAATTACATGAATTACGAAACTTGTTTTTACTACAATGTGAATTTGGTGATTTATAATATAGTAGTGAGTCACACTTGGACACAATTGTGCGTAACTGAGACATTTTAATGCCTGTGTTTGCATAGTACGTATTGTGAAATCTGTGCCCATTCTATGTAATTTCAGTGCGATATGAAAGTATTTTTGTAAAGAATTTTCAAGTAAATAAACTTGTGAAAGACTTATTTACTTTGGATGCTTCTAGCTGTCCGTAAAATATAAACGTCTAACAAAAACAGACGAACTCTTCGTTGTTTGAAACGTCCTGGGGCCTATGAAAGATGTTTTTTTTTTAATTTTTACTACTGGTCCGGGGAAAGAAATTTAACTGTAATACGTTTAAGTTTTTAACTGTACTTATAACAAGGTTACATGAAGTAAATAAAAATAGTTTTCTAAAGTTTCTAAGTTAGTTTTAAAATCTCTTTTGTGTAACTTATTTCATGAAAATTGTATCAACGCTAAATGAAATACTACAAACAAATTTGTACGCCCGAACAAATTCATCGCACCTCTTTGAGTTTTAGATGTTATCTTTCAGCCAAATCGAAACGTCTAACTTAATGCTTGTTAATACTTGAGTTTGAAAACTTTTAATGACGACAGATTTAATCCTTATCCATTGAATGAGATCGTTTAAACCATGGACGGGTAGTCTTTTAATTTATAAAAAAAATATTTAACATCTTAAAGATTCGTCTGGTTTAAGTATGATTCATACTAAGCGGCATTCTACCCAAGCCTGGATGATAACTTATATGAATTGGTGTGCAATAGTGTGTATGTTTAGAGATTATGAGTGTGTACATGTAAAAATGTTAAGTTACAAAATACGCTCATTTCTTTATAATTTGTCAAATAAGTATAACTACATTGAAATATGACACCTCCAGACGAAATCCTTGTTTTAAATGAATACTATTTACAAGTTTATATAAAAAAACTTAATCTAAAAGTCTGTCAGAGGAGGGATATGTGATCAGAATGCTGGCAGCATTGCCATGTTGGATGGCAATGCTAAGCTTTTGACCAAAGAGTATACAAAAATATTGCACAATTTACATATGAAAAGATATGTAATAAGGGGATTAAATGTATCCACTTTAATAATATAAAATATTATAAAGATTAGATTTTCTGTTTGTTTGTTTGTATTGAATAGGCTCCGAAACTACTGGACCGATCTAGAATGCTACATTATCACTGAGTAACATAGGCTAAATTGTTAGTCGAGTTTTGTTTACCCGTGAGAAACCGGGACTGTCTGATAGTATAAAATAAATATATAAATATTAGATATATAATAATTATGTTACAGAAGGAATTTATGATACCGAGTGCGTAACAAAAAAATACTTATCAATGTGTATTCGATTCCGATGCAGGAATTGAAAGGCTGCTATTAAATAATAAACAAAATAATGTAACCTTGGATTGTATGTAACTGAACAGGGATTGTTATACAACTTGAAAAAGAAAATCAGGTACAATGTACAATTGCACATCTGGTTAAGGGTCTACAACTTTTTCTATAGAACAGCTGATTTTTTATTAATAACATTGTAAAAATTGGTCATAATGAGATGAGCATAGTGTCTCTTTTACGGTCTACAATAAGCTTATACACAATAATTATAATAATATCTATGATACGCGGTTTCATTTACCTTGATTCATGAGGTAAAACGTAGGTTCGATTTTCATCTAGGAAAAAAAATATGTCATGAACATATTAAATTTGTCCTGGAACTGGGTGTTCTAAACGTATAAATTAAAAGCATGTATTTACAAAAAATAATATCAGTTTTCTACCAGTTCTCTGATTTAATTTACACAAGCTATGGTTAGTTCGAGGTTAGATAGCGCAGCATAAAAATAACCGATAAGATCGCAGAGGATGGAGCATGTGATCTGAATCTATCCTAAAGCAATAAGGAAAGTGTTCCCAAAAATATAACGAAGAGTAATATTCCAAATTGCTGCATAATGGCGGCAGCATGGACTTCTAACATAAAGATGTATCCCAAATACTTTTAAGAATGATTTTACAATTTTTTTTATCCTTTATCTTCTAAGCTGTGTATTGACGTTGACATATTTTATATAAAATAAAATATTTTTATATGTTTTATGAGTAATAAATGTTTAAGTAAACACACCAATACACCTTCAAATACACTCTCTTTCACTCTCGCATACATACAATCACACACACACACACACGCACACGCACACGCACACGCACACACGCACACACACACACACACACACACACACACACACACCCTATATGCTTATTTAATATTTTATCGATATATATAGATATAGAAGAGCGGGATCTTCTGCCACAGGTATTCTTTATACTTACCAGAAGGTCCCAACCTACTACTTTGTAAGAGAATCTGGTAACTGTAATAAATACATTTTTCATTTTCATTTTCATTTTCAGTATTTAAGAACTTAAATGTAACCCTATGTAGAGCGAAAATAGTTCTTTAAAACTTTTTCTAGGCTATGTTAAGGTTGGTTGGTAGGTAGGGACAATGACCTCCTTCGGGTTGCCTTTCCGTGTACCCTGAATAATCAGTATTACTAGTAGGCGTATGGTAATTATATTTTGCTTACCTTAAGGTTCTAAATATAAATAATCATAATAATCATATTTCCTTGCACCGTAAATAAGTTTCAAGGTGGTACGATTTCCATACAAATAACTTTTTGCCATTTATGGACAAATGAAGTTTTGTTCAAGCATTTGTGATTTACCGCAAATAAAGACCAAAACAAATGCCAGTAGCTGTGATTTCACTGTAAAATTATGCCCCATTAGTCCATAAATGGAAAAAAAAAAATTGTATGGAAATCGTACCACGTTAAGCAGCAGTAGTCCAAAAGCTTTCGTCAAACTCTAAATATATTATTGAATTTTCAATATGAACACTGACGTGGTTTTGACACATTTTTGTTTTACTTCCGCACGAGATATTACTCTACTATACTATTACACTCGGAGTATTAAACGTGGGTAACATTTAATACTCCGAGTAATAGTATATATATATATATAGTATATATAAATAGTATTGCCACTGCAGTCTTAACGTGAGAGGCGGGCAGCGCTGGCGGTTTGTAATACGAAGCGAGACGAGGCTGCGTACGCGTTGTACTGCCTTTGCATTGTCTCCATAAAGAAGGCCAGTGGATGTGGCCGAAACTATACACAGTTAGAGCATCTGATATGATTAAACGTGATTGAGTAAGTTTAACGTGAGTGATTACTCACGTTTTAAGCTATTGCATAGCTTCTAGCGCGGGCCTTGAGCGTGGAGACCGAATCCAGAAATTCCGTATCGAAAATAACCTAACACCGGCACAGCGGTGATACTTTTTAATTTTGCCATCTATCGATGAATAGCAGAACTTTTAATGACTTTTTTTGAAATATCACGTTTGTCTCTTTAGTTCAGCAACTCGCCTCTAGGTGGCATTGGTTGTATCGGCGTAAAAATGGTATGCAATAGCTTTACCGCGACAGTCCCCGAGTGCCACACGACTTTTTTTCTTTTTTTTTTTTAAACAAAAAGAGTTTTTATTTCTTGTTACTATCGGCAATTGTATTTAGTGAATCTATTAACCAATGCATTGCGTTATGGGCTGTGCTATTATTAAGTTAAATGTACAAATTGTATATTAAAATTTCTCATTGCTATTCCTGAATTAAAAAAACAAAATACATTCAATTTGAATAGTTTTTTACAACGAGATAAACACTGAAATCGCGAAATTAGCTGTACTACACCGTAGGTTATTACCTACGGTGTGGTTGTTTTTCTCGATATCAGGGTTACCATTTTAAATTTACTTATAATTATAAATAGTATATTTCATTTTCAAGTTATATAGTTATTTTATAATTATAGTGGCAATGCTGCCAATATTCTAGCTACATTTCCCTCCCTCGTGGGCTAATTGATAGGGATTTTGTTTTATGAAATAAATAATTTTGTTAACTTTATATTAACATTGTGTTTATTTTTAAATAATTTATTGCTTTAATAACATTATTTTACATCAACATAACCGAAAATGATAAGTTTTAAGAACTTGTTTAGTTGTTATTTGTATGATATTCTTGTTTAAACTCTACAAAGTTATATTAATAATGTAATATAATTCTGAAGCAAAGTTTACGTTATTTGTGTTTACATAAATAATATTTGCATAAACAACTTGATTAGTTGTTTTGATATAAAATCACCATCTTCATAATTTAGAAAAACGTTAAGTATTGTTGAAATTGCTATTGATATGTTGAAACAGTAATCAATAAATATTTCACAATCTTGACTCATAAATCCAAGTTCATAGGCGGCTTTTTTAATTACTACTAGGCAAAACGTCTGCTTAATTACCGCTATCTATCTATTTTTATTGTGTGGTCAAAACATAAATCGCGAAAAAATCAGCTGTTTACATTTTGTCAAGGGTGATTTATATTTCTTTGCAAAGCAGCTGATTGTACTATTTATAATTTAGGAAGTATCTTCATCATCCTTATTCGAGTAAATATTTTCATCTTAAAAACAGTACACGTGCAAACAGGGGACCACGAAATTCATCAAACCCGCTTAAATATCTTTTTGTTGAATGTTTTAACAGACACTGTAGGCTTTTTTTAATTGGTGTATATACAAATGTTGCGATAAGGCGTTTTGTTATGAACCACTTTTCTGATATTAAGATATATCGCCTGCACATGACTATTATAGCGCTATCCATAACTTTGAGTCACTAAAACGAAGTCCAGGGCATCGCTGCTTTGACGCTCATTACATGAGTTTTGTTACATGACATTTGTTGGTTAATATCAACAGCCCCGTTTTTGCTAGCTGCAGTAGCCTTCAAACCGGAACACAGTAATGTTTACATACTAATTGTTTGGCGACAGAATATCTGATACTGCGGTGAAACCTACCGATATGATTGCCTCCTAAGGAGATCTACCACCAAGTAGCGATAAGCGACACTGCTTCATGGTAGATATTCCAAAAAACTTAAACTGTTCGATTCTCCCTTCTTCGTACGAACCGCTGAACATTGGAACTTTCTGCCTGAGAGCGTATTCCCTGATAGATACAATCTGAGTGCCTTCAAATTGCGAGTGAATCGGTTTTTTTCTAAGTAAGCGTGCGCCATCGTAGATCTCCACTTAACATCAAGCAATATTGTGTTCAATTCAGCCGTATGACATCCACTGCTGGACATAGGCCTCCCCCATTAATTTGCATTTCCTGTCAATTAACTGGCTTAGTTCTAAAGTACGCGATTGATTTTGATCCGGTTTTCTGTATCACTTTTACACATATTTTCATCCTTTTTGCCAACTAACCGCATTTTTCAATCTGGCCATAAACACACTGCATGAAACTGCGCTCAAGTTTCACAAATTTTAGAAAAAATGTCCCACACGAAATGTTCAATCACGTGATTGGATCAGGGATCCAAATATAGGGAGTAATTAAGGCATCACATGGAAGCAATCTGTCCACAATTGCCTCGAAAATTGATTCCAGTCATTGATTTATTCTTACTCGTCACTTGTGTTACTTTTAGAACAGTAAAAAATAAAGGTCGACAGCCCCGCTGGCTCATTGGTAGTATGTCTAACTTGAGAGCTGTAGGTCGTGGGTTCGATTCCCACTCAGACCAAAAAACATTTTGTGAATAAACAAATGTCTGTTCTGTTCTGTATGTATTTACAAAAAAAAAGGTATTTATGTATTCTATCAGTTATCTGACTTCCATCACACAAGCTCTGCTTAGTTTGGGACCAGATGGCGCTGTTGTGTATAGTCCTACGATATTTATTTATTTGTTTATTTAGGTTAATAAGTGTAATTAAGAATAGCCGTAAAGTAAATTAACAAAAATTTACTAAATTCACTTTACTGAAAAATGTAGTCACGCCAAACAAGTAATACCTTTTTACAAGCTTTTATTTAACGTGCAATATTGTATGTATGTATGTAAATGTTTGTTCGGGTGCAAACCTGCAATTTGACCCACTTTCCAATGTCTGATTGGACTCAAATTTGGTGTACGTATCTTCGGTAACAATACTATGGTATGGTACCACAGAGTTGGTCTGTTGATGAAGACGGAAAATGACCATAATAACTCATTGAGTTTGTGCTCGATTGATGCGTCTTGAGGAGCACTATACACTTAGATGATATCTATGGACTGATGATCAAGCTGGAAGGTGGGTACGGCATTTCAGTGATAAAAAAATATAACCTCACCAACTCTGGGCTCGATTAATTCGTCTTGAGGAGCACTCTCTAAAATACTTACCTATTTACACCTCCTGTCAATTGAATCCATTGCAAGCGAGTGGTTAAAACTAACAATAAATCGCTTGTTCTGATATCAGTGATATGCACTCGCGTCAAGAAACAACTTCGCAGCCTAGTACAACGTATGTCTATTTTTATACTTATACGTTCGGTTCGTTTCCTAAATTATAGGTTTACAAAGTAACAATTTTACACATTAATATTGTTCATTACAATGGCTAAATGGATATAAAAGAAAAATAACAAGATCATAATTTCCGCCGCCTTTTGTCATTTATCTGTGCTCAGTGGCAATTTTAATTTTTAAGAATGGAACCCTAATAATGTATATGAGATCACAGCAAGTGTGATGAATCGGCTGTCAAAATGCTTACACATAAGTAAACAATCGTGATTTCGAAAAGGTACGGCTTTCGTCAACCGCGAGCGGTGAAATTCCACGTCGAAAACTCACGTGAGCGTATAAACTTTTTGATTCCATGAATATTTCATGATAAAGACGAATTCCGCCGAATGTTCGCTCTGTTTTTATGAATCTTGCGAGTCGAGTATGTAAATAGGCTTACCCATTACGATGGAGCTAAAAAGATTACTCTCCAATTTGTAGTAGACTTTGGGAGCTGACATGTACAAAGCGCCAGTCAAAAAAGACAAATCCAATTGTGTGTTGACATGTGCCCTTCCGATTATTTCTTATTATTGGTACGTCTCACAATTTTACTCACTTTGAACATTTCTCCGTAAAAATTATAAACACTTTCTTAAACGATATGTAGGATTATAAGAAAATCGATTCAAGCCGTTTGACGCGTTATAAAAGGGCAAAAAGAAATAAATTAAGAGCAAAAAAATATTTTTAGAAATAACCTTTTGTCTGGGGCAATGAAACAAAAGTTTAAAGATAATTCTAGTCAATATTTGGCGTGTACCTATATCCTTACAACGCACACCCTGAACTATAAACAACAATCTACATTTTTCACTGGAAGCCTTTGTATGATATAAACAAGTATTAAACATATATTACAAAAAAAAAAGTATTTAAGTCTTCCATAGCACAAGCTCTGCATAGTTTGGGGTCAGATGGCGCTGTGTGTAATGTCCTATGATTTTTTTTTTTTTTTTTATAGTAGAAAAGCTTGCGTTTGACCGCCATCCCGCCTGATGTAAGCGAAGTTGCGGTCTATGGTGGAGCACGCTCGCCTAGAAGAAACCGATTCACTCGCGACTTGAAGGTACCTAGAATATGTTCATTGGGGAACACCCACTCGGGCAGCAGATTCCATTGTCTAGCGGTACGCATGAAAAAGGTGGAATCAAACCGCTTATTTCGAGCTTTTGGAACATCAACCATGAAGCGGTGTCACTTTTTAAAGCTCCTGGCTGTCCGATAGTAGAATGGGCAAGGTGGAATTAGGTCATGCAGATCTGAAGCGCACTCTCCAAAATGATGAAAAAATCCTCTCCATCATATTACTTAACAAAAAAATCAGCTATTATATATATATAGTTATTTGAAACATGCTGAATGTAAAACTTAAGTATATATAAATTTATTTAAGGTCTTCTTATTAACGTAGCCCGTGGATACTTTTTTGTTAGGATAAATAAATATCGTTGGACATTAGTCTCATTACGTTTACAAATATTGTCTCTAACGGAGTGTTCCAGCAGCCTCATTTAAGAGCCAGTTGCATTCTAGGCTAGGTGTGCTTACCATCGACCACTTAACCACTTAACATCAGGTGATCTATGATCAAACACATAGCCAACCAGCATGTCTACCATAAAAAAGAAACTTCGACAGAATGGAAGTCAGTCAGTATTTACGTTTTCACCATTATTGAAGTAAACACGCAATTAATATTGCCGCAGACAGCAATTTATCAAATAATACCGTCAAATTTGCGATGCCATACTTCAAACTAAAATATTAATTTAATAAGCCTCAAACTCTACGCCACAGAAATTATACTATTATACTGTTCTAATTCCAACTGAAATTTAGAAGTATTATTTGTGGTTAAAATTTAAAACAAACAATTAAAAAAAACAATCAACATTAAACCTTGGAACCAGCGCTATAGAACTTTGAAACATTCAATAGAGAGTCTAAGTTAAAGCATTGTAATTTCACTAGTTGCAGAATACAGTACCTAGTAGTTTTTACATCGTGAGGAAACCATAGCATGGTAGTAGGATACCTCAAGTTGAAAATCTGCCGCCAAACCTATAACCGTTCCGGCAGTCCCATTTGAGAGGCAGTTTCATTCCAGGCCAGGTGTGTTTACCATCTTCGACCACGCCGTCACTTTACATCAACTGAACTGTAGTCAAACACCTAGACTGTCAACCAGTAAAAAAACTAGCCTTTAGCAAATCGCGAAAGAGAGCTGATATCCTTAGTTATGGGACGAAAAGCTGCCTTCTTCGGTCACATATAAAGAGTATCCCAATTGGAAAGCGAAGGTAGATTCGCGAAGGGAACATTCTGGGGAAGCTCAGGTTGTTCCAAATGGAATTAGCGAAAACAACAGCAAGGACAAGACTGAGTTAAAAGGAGCAGGACATCATAGCAAAAAGATTCGACTTACTGACCTCCAAACTTCAGTATGAAGACGACACCTAGTATTCCTTATCGCAATTTAGATACAATTTTATTTCATTTACCCAGGTAAAAAGGCTTGAAGACACATACAGACTTTACATTCAATTTATTATTTAGGTCATACATTTCACAGAAAAATAAAATCCTTATTCTCTAATTAATATTATCCTATGATTTGTTACTACAATTACCAACTACAAGTACCAACAACATTTTTCGTCCTCGTTCACAGAGTACATAACAATGCTTGTTGTAATAATTTCAATTTTGTTTCGGATAGACCAATTATAATACGTCTCTTTTTATATGATATTCACAAAAGAATATGATTTATACTAGCTATCAAATTTAGAGAACCATACAATGGAATTCGTTTTTTGTAAATTTATACTGAACAAATGTTAATTCAACTGACTGGTAGTAACTCTGCTTAGATAAACATTTATGTAACGATCACAGATGTTTGTTTTATGTTCGATTGCATTGTTTTTAATGAATCTATTATAATGTGTGAGTTTAATAAAAGGCATAATATTATAAAGAGGAAAAATGTGATTGTTTGTTTGTTTGTATTGAATAGGCTCCGAAACTACAGGACCGATTTCAAAAATTCTTTCACCGTTGACGTTTACTTTTTATCCCTGTATTCCCATGGGAACGAGAACTACACGAGTGAAACCGCGAGGCGTCCGGTTGTGTATTACATCAGCCATTTGGTTCCCACAGTACAAGCTTTGTTTAGTTTGGGGCTACTTGACGTTGTGTGAAAATGTAGTGCAATATTTATTTGAAAAAAACGATTCTAGTGAAAAATGGGAAAGGAATTTCTAAATCTCTGAGATGTTAACATGAATCCACAAACTTTGTATCGAAACAAACACGCTAAATAGATGATAAAAATAAGAGAATAATTACAATGGAGACAGTAAATGGGAGATACCTTTGAGCAAGATCTAGCAGTTTTTCACGATAGAGAGAAAATAATTATATCCTAAAGGAAATATTGAGGTATTAATGTTGAGGTTTTCTTGGAAGCGAAAATAATTACGCTTATTAATATTAAAGTTAAAGTTATGAAACACGGTAAGTAAAAAATTAAGAAAGTAATTTCGGCCGGTTTTCAAATTTCTGATACGAATGATTTAAATTCTGAAGAGTCAATGTTTGCATGATGAATTGATTTTTCTTCAACCATTTAACAAAATTGTGGTTTTTTTTTTTGCAAAAGTTACGACATGTATGATTTATGTGATTCTCGTACATTTTTGCTTTTATTTTAGCGTAATCGCTAATCGAATTTTTCTAGGCCCTTAGGATATCCCATACAAAGTTTGATAAGTTTAAATCTGCATAGCTTACGCTATATTAAAAGTCCTCTGATATTTATTATTATTATTTTTGTGTAATTTTGAATCAGCTGCCCCGAAATCGAAAGCAGTTTTTGGCATCATATAAATAGTTGACGTTCTACAAGCCAATTTTAAAATTAAAAATAAATAAAAATAATAATACTACAAAGCTGTCTAGGAGTAGTGGTTGGTTATTTAAAAACACCCTGTACTCGATATCATGATAGAAATAATAAAAAATGCTAGTATAATAGGACCTAAGCTGCGCAAATAAACAATGAAACCGTGTAGGATATTATTAAATTCAGTCCATATCGCGTTCTAGACGATTCAACATTCGGGTATCTATTTGATTAAAGGCAACAACTCGCTAAATTCTTGTGTTTATTTTTAATCCAGAAAATTGCAAAGACGACGCTCGCCTTTGTGCGAATTTAATTTTGGGCATATTCTTCTTTTTCACGTACATAATCAAGAATGAGGGTAGAACATGTAGCTTTACATACATTTGTTCCTAATATGACGCGCAAGATTTTGACAGACATTGCGTTTATTTTTTTCATTTTCAATCATCATACCGCAACACCCATCATGGATAACCTGATATTGTTTATTGAGTATAATTAAGCGATCAACCAGAAGTTAGTTAAATTAAGAGTATAAAGAAACTCAATTACATCACGTTTCATTTAACTCTAACACGCTGCATAAAGTCGACATAAAAAAAAACAAACGAAAATTGTTTATCGAATAAAACATGAATTTATTATGTTTCATAAACTGCAATAAGTTTATCGATTACCATCTAGGACTAAAAATTACGTGACGATCGTAGACAATAGATGTTTGTTATGTATTTGAGTATTATGTGTGTATTATAAATAAGTACAAGCTTGCTAATTTGGTGCTAGATGACTATGGTTCGATGACGTGTTCGTAATTCGTAACGGTATTCAAATATATAAAAAAGTATGCATGTATGTATGTCTTTATTTGAGCTTCTTCAAATTTAGATGGTCTGTGTATCGTTTCAATTAACACTGGTGTTTTTTTTTTTAATTATTTCTTGGATATACATGTTTTTTTATCTTTCTTTATTCAGCTTGTTAAAATATCTATTAGTGCAATTCTATCAGTTATCTTGTTCGTTTAATAAAAACTTTGCTTAGTTTTGGGCTATTGGTGCTGTATGAGATTTCCCCAGATATTAATTCATTTATTATTCATCACGGACCGAACGTTAGTTAAAAGTCCCTACTCTACCCTAAGTCTAAGTCACTGGACCCTAACAAACTGAAAGTGCGACAAAATGCGACGCACCGGTGCATTTTAACGAAGTTTCAGGAAGGACGCGGGCAGGTAGTACATGATGAAAAAAGTATCTTTTTTGAAAATAAAACAAAGAAAGCACTCACATGGAGGTTTCGGAACCGGTTGGTGTGGCATAGCTCTCGGAGGCGAGGTGGGCACATCTGTTCACAAATGGCAAGACATCCAGACTCGACTTCTTCTACATCTGTCTCCTCGCCATCCGCGCCCGTTCCTCCTCCCTCAGGATCTGCATCTGTTAACAACACAAGAAAAATTTAAAAAAATTAGTCGGCTCGAGTACATTGCTCCAAATTTTGAATTTATTTTTAAGTAAGATAGAAAGACATGACAGATGTTTACATATTTGTTACTCAAACACGCAAAAACGGATTTGGCACACAGATAGTTTATAACATAGATTTACATAATTATATGATATTTTTAATATCATAAAATGTTAGGTTCCCATGAAATTACCTAAAAACGAACTACTGGACGTATCCACTTGAAATTTGGTATTGATGTGGCTAATGAAACATTATTCAAGGACAATAGATATCCTTTACCTAAATCTAATAATAAAATAGCGCTTGTGCCATGACTATTGCTTATTTGTTACGTACACACGTTAAGACGAGGGCTTAAAGCTAGCACAATAATAAAAATAAAAGTATTCAGTTATTTGGTTCCCATAGCACAAGCTTTGTTTAGTTTAAGGCTAGATGGCGCTGTGTGATGTTTATCATTTTCAAAAATCATACCTCATACTTCATTTTCTATAAAGAGGAAATATTTGATTTTTGTTTGCTTGTTTGTATTGAACAGGCTCCGAAACTACTGGACCAATCTGAATAATTCTTTCTTCGTTAGAATGCTACGTTATCACTGAGTGTCATAGGCTATATTTATATTGTTAGTCGAGTTTTGTTTTCCCGCCCGATAGTGATATATATATTAACAGACTAGAATCTATTCGTGTTTAAAAGGGAACCGCATTGTAGCAATGCTCCAATATTTTCAACCTTTACTGCATCGGCTGACGGTCTTTCCACCGCTACCCACGCAGCTGATTGCTGTTTTCGTAGTTTAAATTATATAAACAATAAACTAGTTTAAGTTTCATCCGGCGTACTATGACTTTTTTTTACGCGTTTTTTTACAAGTTCATGCGATCGGCTGACGCATAATCCACCCTCCTCCATGCAGCTGACGACTATTTTTCAACTCAGTATGATGTCAACTATTCATGAAAATGGGTTTCAGCCGGCGTACTATTACTTTTTTTTTTAATTTTTTTTACAACTTCCAAGACCTACACCAACAGTGGGTGCGCCAGCTGACGCTCAGTTTACTTAACAGTTATTCGAGATCTATCGAACAAGATAGCAATGGATCGGCGTAAAATCACTACCTAAAATGCAACGCTACCACCCGGACTATTAGCTTCAATACGCGAAAACTGTTCAATGGTGTTAAGATAGTAATATAGTTAGTAATTTAGATTAATAAATAAATTAATTTATTATCACTGTATGTTTTCCAAATAAAATAAAAATATCTTAGTTACTAAGTCTCAGTATCTTTTATACCGACGGAGTATAAAAAAGGTGACGTCATACACAGCAGTCAACATCGTATGCAGTTTTAATTTATGTTCACCTCGTGTATAAAAATGCATTGGAAGATAGATTATTATTAAATATTAACACGAGTATGGATGATAAATACCTATGTAGTGGATAGTTTGCACAGAATTATCGGGAAATTTATCATCAAAAATATGAGAGCAATTTAAGCTATGATAATTATAATTAAAATGTGGTAGAATACGTAGAAAATGCAAAACAATAATGCTTTACGCTAGGGATATCACGGTAGAAACAAAATCCGTCGGGAAATATCTACCAATGAAGCGGTTTATTTGACTTTTGCATCTCATTATACGGCTAGGCGAACGTACATTTTAGAATGGTCGTGAAATCAGATTAATAATAGTTTTAGCAACTATATGAATTTATCAAACAAAAATTATTCTTCATTATTTTCAAAGTGATAACAAATTTATACATCACAATATTTAATGTAACGTTCGAATTGTAATATCTACTGGTAATACGAATCAGACGTATCATCATTATCATCAGGCACGGTCTTTTTATTCCACCGCTGGGCAATGATTAATCTTTCTGCGCTATCTTCCTTGATCGCGTACTGATTATGACTAGTTTAAATTTGTTCTATTTGTTCAATCGTACGGCGTGCTATTAAGAAAAAAAATCTGTAAAGTTTTTTAAATCCATCTGCGTATATATGAACCTACATCGAACCTGATGCAATGGTCCTGCAATATAGCACACTTGCCTAGAAAAAAAACCATTTCACTCTCGACTTGAAGATTGTATATATATTGAGAAACACACACTCACACTGCACATTCCACTGTTTAGCATTTCGCGCAGTCAAATAGTTTCATTCGAACATTTGAAACTTCAACACTGAGAAGTTCTTTTTTTTAATCAATTAAAAACTAACAAACAAAAACCATTAGAAATAGCAACACCGTGAAAAAAATTGTGATCTTCGCTTTTTATCATAATTATATTCTAGTGCCAACCAAACCCAACGTAGCTAAGCTACGTGCGTAGCGCTACGTCGAACCGTAGCAATGTTTATTTTTAAAAATAAAAGCGTATAGAGGTGTTACTTCCCGTTTTATTTTTAGAAAAACTCGTTAGGATACACTGTTGATGAAAATCGATGTCTGTTCCATGAACATCGAGGTCGCATAGTAAAGTACACAAAGATAAAGATAAGATAAGATAAATTTATTAACAGAAAGAGTTAAGCACATACACAAAGAAAAGAAAACAGTTAATACAAACATAATGGACAATTGGATAAGTGAATAATACATAAGTGTTGGACGTTACAATTTTTGTTTCGGTGTATACACTGGTTATCGTTGGACCCCAAACTAAGCACAAGGCTTGTATCTTGGGGACCGAGTGCATTTTACAAGAAAGATAATTCTGGGATAACATTTTATTTTGGTTTACTTTCAAGAAAGATTTCAATTCATCACTTGAAGAGTGTGATAGCGTATGGCATTACAAAAAAACACTAAGCATTGTACAGACTAATTATAAGACTTTCAGTCTCGCTAAAGTTTAAGGCAAGCAACCAGTCTCTGACGTTTCTCCTAAAGACGAAATTGACTAGATATGGGTTTTGAGGGATTTTCTTACTAATATTATTGTAAACGCAAGGAAGAGAGTAGGCTGGACTGCGTCGGGCGATTGAAGAATGAGCTCATGGGGCCGGTAATCGGCAGGAAAAGTTTTTCGCGCTTGTTTTTTAGAAAAACATAGTCTGGATGAGTCAATAATCTTTTGTGCATTGCGAGAGCAGCTTTGTACACAGAGAGAATTAAAAAACGTGTGCTGTTTTTTTAAAAGCTTTTATTATGAAATGCATTCGGAACGCAAAATAACGCCTTTCACGACGTGATTAAATAAGGGTATAGAATTACAGCATTCTCTTTTATGAACAAAATGTTTGAGGAAAACATGTTTTTCACGTCAATGAAGCATAATTATTGGAATTAAATGAGACTTTAAACGACTACAAAAGTCAACTCGATTAACTTACTCAATCGACAGTATTTGATGATCGATTGCTATACTAACGGTCGTCCATGTTTCGAGTTTATCTTTTATTTTCACAATTCTACTCTTTTGTAACCATCTATTTTTATCTCTACTGTTACCAAAGGAAGATTAAACGGCAACAAACATTTACATTTTTGTTGGGGTAACGTTTCATTTTTGATTGCAACTGAATATTGTGAGCGAGGATGTGTTTTAGTTGTAAGAGTGTATGCGGGAAGGTGAAGAGGTGGGTGTTTTTGAAAGAATGAGAAGCAGGGCGCATATATCGCACACCTAGATCTAAAGGGAGCGAACTCGAAAATCTCGTTTTTTTAGTTATGCACACCATCGAATTTCCTATGTCAATATCTACCGACCAGTAAAACAGATTTTAAAATATCTTCACTACTCGACGCCAGATTGATTGATTGATTTCAGTACTTCTAGTGATTTCTTGCTAATTCATCGCCCAATATACCCCTACTCTTGGTCACAGACTGCTCCATGAATGGGAACTAATTATAAATAACACAAAAAGTTTGTTGCCCCTTCAAAAGAGAGCCAACTAAAAACTTAATATGAATTAAGTTTTTAGTTAAACAATCAACACAAAAAAGTCCTGCAGTGCACAGGGAAACAGTAATCAGTTTTTCGCCTTTTGCCAAAAAAGTGTTTTTTTGAGTTAATCGCTGTTTAGATCTAGGGGTGCGATATCTATACTACTATAAAGAGGAAAGATTTGTTTCTTTGTTTGTATTGAATAGACACCGAAACTACTAGACCGATTTCAAAAATTCTTTCACCATTGGTAAGCTACACTATCTAATATTATAGGACACACTTCTGAGATTTTCCTATTTTAATTTGTTTAAAATATTTCTATGTGTAATCATAATAATATACAAACACTTGGAGAATTAAATTTTTTATTCCTTAACCGGCAAAATGAATAAATCAATGTCGTATGACAAAAAAAATGTATTCTATCAGTTATTTTACTTCCATAGTACAAGCTTTGCTTAGTTTGGGTCAAATGGGGCTATACGTAATGTGAGTGTGTGTGAGTGTGTTTTTTTTTATTACACACAGCGCCATCTGTCGCCAAACTTAGCAAATCTTGGATGATGGAAGTCGCATAACTGGTAGAATACTTTTTTTTTTGTAAATATACATACGTATAATGCAGAATACCCAAACACAGAACAGACATTTGTTTATACCACAAAAACAATCAGAATACACATAATTGTACACAGATTTGTATATACACAATATTACTTGTATTCGTGTAAAGTATTTTGACTTCTACCTTCTCTCATTGGTTGAAGTCAAAATACTATACACGAATAACGACAAGCAGAGCACGGAACCAGTGTTACGTCAGAGGTGTCGCCATTCCACCTCTAGTCCACCAAAATTACGCAAGATGGCGCTAAACTAAATCAACATTAAAGCTAAGCCCCGACATATAAATAAATAAATAAACAAATATTGGAGGACATTTAACACAGCGCCATCTAGTCCCAAACTAAGTAAAGCTTGTACTAAAATAAACTTAGAGGAATTTTAACCCAGGGCAAGCAAATAATCGTGTAAACTTGCCGTGAAATGCGTAGATTTCTTATTGTTCGATTCTTATTGTATCAAAGTATGCTTGATTTTCCGAGAAATAAGGCTCCGTAATAGTCTAGTGTCGAATACCCAACTTCATAGCTTTGCGACACAACACTACTAAGACGACACGTCTCTGAACGTTAAGTCCACTTAAGGTTTTATATCATACAAACGCCTCTTAAGCTCTGATTTATGGTTAACTAGGACAATAATAGGTACGACCATTGTAAACCAACGAGTACAAAAGGGAGAAAAATATTTTTTTTCTACATTATCCCTCTTTTGTTAAGGTGGTTCGATTTCCATTTTTGCCATTTATGAACAAATGAAGCATAATTTTACAGTGAAATCACAGCTACTGGCTGAGACGCCGTTGGTTCGGACGTTGCATGCACTGAATCGGGTTGCCCAGAAAATTGATGTTTGTTTATGTTCGGTACCAGAATTTAAAATGGCGGTTAATTATGACGCATACTATAATTTGACATAGTAATTTAAGGTTTTTATTTATGATTTTTATTTTTTATTGTTTGACATTTGAATTTAATTTTATGACATTTTTATTTATAATTTTTTGACATTTTTAATTTTTATAATTGTATATTGACTAGCACCATCGCATTAGGGAAACCCTGTAAGGATGGTGTGAAATTAAGGAAATAAATAAATTTTGGCCTTTACTTGCGGCAAATCACAATAGCTTAATTATAACAGTAGATTATTAGCATAATCTGTACATAAATGGCAAAAAATTGTTTATATGGAAATCGAACCACCTTAAATGGATGTCCACTGTAATCTTCCCAAATTAAACCTATATTCTATCTGTCGTTAGTACTAATATGTCTAAACAACATTAGTGTCCAAAATTTTCTTTACAACTTAAAAAAGATCACAATAAATAAATAAATGCGAAAGTTTGTATGTGTTTATTACTCACTCTGTACCAGCTTATTATGAAATTTGGAACCGGAGATTCACAAGTCTGCTATTGTCCAGTCATTGAAGAAATAAAAAGAGACTTTCGCTACAAAAGGTCAAGAAGTCTTGTAATTTGGCTGAGTGTTATCGGTCGCAAATTCGAAATATTAATTAGGACACTAAACTGTAACACTCTGCCAAATTACAAGAGTACTTTACCTTTTGTAAGTTAGAACCTACCGAGAGACTGGAAAACAATTTTCTTTTTGTTTTTTAGTATCGCATTTCATGCATTTTCCAATGTCAAGTGTTTTGATATTTTTAGGATGTTTCATAGACAATTAGGTTAATCCTGAGCCACAGTCAAAGTTACGCAAAAAGTAAATCATAGTCTAGTCCGGTCATGTCAAAGTAGTCTACTTCAAAGACTTTAGACTTCAAGTAGGATTTAATTCAAACTTTAATGAAGTTTTAAGTTTTAACTCGGCTTTCATCGTATAACACTTACGCTCGTAAATCGGCATTTTATTATCAAAACGCAACTATATTATACACTCGAAAAAAGCTTTTAATATTTCCATATTTTTCCGAATCCCCGCCAAAAAACTCCATTGGCTACTTTTATCCTGCAAAATGCAGATGCAGCACCAAAGCCCATAAAGTACAAAGCGAAAACATTCCGAGCGAGATAAAAAAATATGTAAATTCGTCTCATGACAATTTCATGTTAAAGAATAAGAACAGCTGAAACTAAGTAAAAATCACGAAGAGCCGAGTTCTTAAAAATATTACATTACGAATTTTTTCTAGCGCATTCTCTTTGATTTTTTATTAACATTATTAGCTTTGTCGGTGATATCTCGCAAACTATCAGACTTGTGTAGTGTGTACTGAAGAATTTCAGTCTGCTCATGATTTTTTTATTTTTGATAAAACTTTTACCTAAATAATGTTAACAATGGTCGCTTTTTGATACAGTTTTCACTGTAATTTAGATATTGTTTTACGGAAGATTTCTTTATAATAAAATATACCTAAACAACAAAATAAAATACCTAAAATATTCCTATACCTTTGACTAAGGTGAAAAATTCAATGATTTGTTCTCAATAAGCCAAACTAAATTGCACCTGTGCAATGCAGAGGCTAGTCGTTAGTTTTGATGTAAACATCAGAATTTCACGTTTTCTTGTATACGGATGACATCCTTTACCGTCGTGGAAAAAATAGGGTGTGGTATATGTGTGACACAGAAACGATACACGAAAATGCTGTCAAAATGAAAAGTATCGATGTATCATATATCTATACTATTATAAAGTGGAAAGATTTGATTGTTTGTTTGTTTGCATTGAATAGGCTCCGATACTACTGGACCGATTTCAAAAATTCTTTCACCGTTGGGAAGCTACACTATCCCCGGATGACATAGGCTACTTTTTATCCCTGTATTCCCACGGGAACGGGAACTACGCGGGTGAAACCACGAGGCGTATGCTCGTGTATGAAGAAGATATAATTTCTTAAAAAACATTTGCCCTTTAACTAACAGCGTATTCAGCGTATGACCTGAGTTAAGAACTCACCGCAGAAATTGCGAGCGAAATCTAATATTATACCATATGCATGGCAGGTTTAATTGTTGATGCCAGTTTCCACGATAACAAAAACCACGTCAAATTAAGGTTTCCAGAAGGCTTAGCAGAGATACGAATAATTTATTAATAACGTCACAGTTACTGGTCAAAATCAATTAGTTTCCGGTGCGTGCCTACAGATTGTCTTTCTCTTCCACGTAAACGTGACATACTAAATTATTGACGATTAAATGAACCTTTACAGGTTAACGCAAAAAGTAGTTGTACAGTATTGTAATTGTAAAAGTTCAGTTAATATATATAAAAAATGCAATCTAAAAGCGCGAAAAAGAAAGACAGCTTTTCTTAATGGAAAAGCAATGAGATGTATAATTATGACACTCTCGCGATAGTAAGAGATAATGTTGTATTATATATTAGTTATTAGCAATACACAGAACTTTGAGTAGCAAAATAACTTTGGCACGTATTACTTTAAGACTTTTTACAGTTAACAGTTGTAACACAAAACAAAATTAAAAAACTATTGACCTAGACAAAGTCTCTGATTCATGTCAGAGGTACATTGGTGGAGGAGTGCGGCTAAAACAAAACAGCCCAATAATTTCGCTGCGGTACTCATCATTATTTTGTCAGTAATTTAATGTTATAGCAAAAAAAACACAACATACAAAACATTTACACAAACAATCACTCTAATTTCCTACCTTTTTCGTGCTCGTCATTGTTAAAAGATGTATCCGTCCTAAAATTCATCGTCACCTTCACTGAGGTGTTCACTAGCTACTTCCACACCGCTCTGTCTCCGGCTTGTCTCAGGGCTGTAGAGATTGAAAGTCCCGTAACCGCCTTTAATTGGTTGGGCCATCAGATAGGTGATCGACCCAATGGTATCTTGCCATCTATCTTATCTACTACAACCGGTTAAGTCAAAATTATCTGGTTGTCTCCGGGTAGTATGACCAAAGTAGCTCGAAACTTTTTGGTAGCAAATCGTTATTGATTTTGATATTTCCTATAGGGATAGACAAAGACCATATTACCTATCCGACTACCTACTGTTTTTATACATGCTTATTGGTTACGGGTACTGGAAAATGATTTTTTAATATGATAGTTGTAACAAGTTCCGCATAGCATTGCAAAGAAAAATTATTAAATCAATTGACTGCCTTATTGCGTAGAGTGATTCCTTCCAAGCAGCCGTATATCAAAACCTACGACGTTACGCGAGCCTTGACATGAATACATCAAAAACCCAATCAGTATAGTATCTTAAATTACTGACATAAAGAAAAAAGGCGTACATGAAACTATTAACGACAAGTCCTCTTTGCGCAATATCTATGGACTGTAAAAATAATTAATTATCCAATTTTACTAAAATTATTTACTTTTTATTTGACACATTATTTTTATTTTCATTATTTTAGTTTTATATTAATCATCATTGACATTTATATATATTGTTCAACAGTTGTTATTATTACGATTTGTATTAAATGACAATCTAAATTTAAAGTATATAAACAAATGAATTGAATTGAACATTCCAACTCTTAATTTCTTCTTTCTGTTCCAGTGTAAATACCAACCCATGTAGTATGCAAACTGAATCAGTGAGGAAATGTGACGTACAACGAATACCATGTCGCGCAAGCAAATGTCGCACGATACTTATTGTGTCCTTGAATACACGGCTTTACGGACAGGCCGCTCCCCTTCGACTACAAAAGACTTTGTCGTCGCATTATTACCCCTAAAACGAGTATTTCTTTTGAGGACATGATACTAATTTTATTTGGCGAGTTGGGACGGTATACGTGCTTTACAAAACGATTGTTACACATTTTCGAGGAACGAGAACAAAACTCGAGCAACAGCCCATGAGGAAACATTTAAGTATCAAGTTGCATGGGGCATTGGTACAATTTTTTTTTAGTATTAAGTTCGTTTGATCAAAGTAGTATCTTACGGGCAGTATGGATAGTACTGGTTTAGTTATAAGATTTGTTTGAAACAGGAGAGGACTTTAGTAAATTAAAATACTTTTGTGGTTTGCAAGAACATTGATTTCATGGATGAAAATTAACAAGTAATAGAAAAAAGAGTTTTGTAATAAGATCAAATTCATTACTATTGTTTTTTTCAGTTCAGAATTCTAGATGAATGCATATCCTTCAGGGCAGAATAGTTTTTATAGAATGGGTTTTTGACGGGTCACAATTTGTAAAAGATACTTTCTACAATAAAAAAAATTGGCCGTCGTGAGGTCTGCCGACAAAAGGGAAAACTTAAAACCTTGGAATTGCTGTGTCAACAACTGTGCGACACTAGAATTTCGGTGACGTGAACCTAAAAATATTATTCCTACTAGAAAATTGCTCTAGGCATCTAAACAAGTTTTCACTTCAAAAAATTTCAAAGCACAATCACTGGATGCGCGAATTTCTCAATAGACGTCGCAGTTTCGATTAAACATTTTAATTTTCATTCAAAATTGGTTATTTCTAAATCAATTACTCTTTAAAATCAAAAACAAGTTTGAATCCTTTAAAAGTTGCAATTTTAAAGGGGTTATTTTCTCGAATAGCAATAAAATATTGTAAATCATAAGCATTGAATATACTGTAACTTGTTGCATATCCTAAAAACGGGGAAAAACTAAAAACACAGGAAAATACACAAAGCTCATCTACAAGATAAATACTATTTTTGGCTACACGTTATGTCTAAAGTCAAATTATACTGGAAATAATAAAAAACAATGATTCCGCGTAACTCACAGCCCATAAAACACTGGCAATCTTCGGGCTGTTTCGGGACAAAAGCCCGAATTTATTACCTGAATCTCTCTCTCTTTTCACTGGAGAAACTGAATAGGACAATTTGTCAACGGTGTTTCCAAAACAATATCACCGAATAACGCTTTTAAATGGCTCTCACGAATGTACAGATGGAAACTGCTTTCGTGACAGGAGGTGAACGAGTGGTAAACATTTTAGCACTCTTCTACTCGATTTGCTTTGAAGTAGGAGAAAGTCTTGAAACCCCCTGAAAAAATCACTAGACTTCCGTAAGAAGCTACAGCCGCAGCCTAGTAAAACAGGAATATTCGTAGAAGTATATATACTCACAAGCCTATCTGTACTCCTGGCTTTTTACTAGCTTTGAGGTACTTAGGAGAAATGCACTAGGCGTGGTACATTCATTTCTCGTGTTTCTGCATTTGTTTTGAGGCAGTTCAAAAGTATCCGCTGAATCCCAAATATGGGAAAAAATACTGCCGTACTCGTTCTCCACTTACTTTGAAGCAGTTCCAAAGTACCCATAGAAGGAATAATGAAGGTGATGAGAGTGCTCCCATACTTCTTGCTTCGCCACTTATTTTGAGAGTAAAAAAGTATCCGCGTTTGCCAATTTCCCCGAGCGCAACAAACTTAATCAGTGTACATTTCAGCTTCACATAACTTTTTACAACTGACGTGCTGGGCTAATTTCACCATTTCCCTATCTAATAGAAAGGACCCGATTTTCAAATGTGGCTTCCAGAACTAACCATTATGCTTTTGGACAGTTGATAAAGGAAATCAAATTGGAGTGGCTAAACTAGTACAGACGAATCTAACCTAAGTAAAACTAATTGTAGCATAATTTATAAAGGAGCATATACACGTAATAAGACTAAAACGCACGAATCATTTATTTATTTATTTTATTTATTTATTCAATCTTAGCATTTATATAAGTACTGAGTGTACTGTATGTATTATAAGTATGTATTTACAAAAAAAAAATATTTAAGTATTCTATCAGTTATCTGACTCCCATAGTACAAGCTTTGCTTAGTTTGGGGGCAGATGGCGCTGTGTGTAATGTCCTACGATATTTATTATTTTTTATTTATTTATATAATATATGTTACTAGCATTTTAGACACTTTTAAAACACCATAAAATCAAACTACGTCGTTCTATATTGTTATCGGAGAGATCCGAACCCCATATCGCTACAGTCTATAACGTTTACGACAATCAAGTTCCTGTGAGGTTTTATTACAGAAACCTTAAATAAAATTACGTAAACGAGCCTCCCTACCTGTTACTCGGTGTATAGATGTAGAATTGTAGACACTGTTAAAGAATTTGAGAACGTAGCCAGGATTTTAATACTGGGGGCTATTCCCATAAATAGGAGTAATTGACATTATAGATGTAAACCATGAAAGGAGTTACAAAAACTCGCTCATTTCTTTCCGTCACATTTTTAATGTAAATTACATCATGGTACATTTTAACTGGCATAAAATATTGCGGCCATGTATTTTAAATTTGCTAATCAAGACTTTTTTTTATATTTTTCCAAGTACTATTTTGTGTACTCATAAACATTTTGAGGTCTAAATTTTAATTTTAATAATTTATTGATATCAATTCATAAATACAAAACAATTAATACAATCATAATTAACTGATTCAGGGGTTACTTTGCAGAAGTTCATTTTGAGTGTTTAAAGACTAGTAGAAATTGATTAGTATGTATATTATTAGTTTAGTCAAGTCAGTCTCGGCCAAGCGCTCGAAGAGTCAACACGTCGTCAAAACGGTGAAATGGCAGGCCGACGCAAAATTTACAGCTACCTAATAATGCCAATGTAAATAGATACAGCAAATGTACCTTTCTTTATAAAAGTCTGAAATCTAAATAAGTGTTTTGCGATCAGTAATCAAACGTTTGAAATTATATTTAGTACAATACTTTTCATCCTGGCTAATTTTTTTTCTATGCTAAAAGCATGTTTACAATCATTGTACATTTCTAATGTCACGTATTAACTTCAATTCCCTTAAACCCCTTCCTAGATACAGCCACGAAATAGGACGTAAAAGTTTTATTTACCACGTAACCCGTGGAAAGGCGACGGGGGCGTGCTAAGTAGGGTCTCGTGGTACCGCAGGGGAAAATTATTCAGTTATTCCACCGTTGATGGATATTTTGCGGTAACAGTTTTCAATCTTTGGTATAACCATAACCTCATAAACTATAATTCCACATTCTATAGTACATAAAGTTGTTTAAAAAAAATTCTTGCTCGTAATTCATTTAGATTTCAAACGTCTTATTAATATGTTTGACTAGCTGCACCCCGCAGTGTTACCCGCTATATGTTTTTGGAATAAAAAGTAGCCTAAATGTTATCCACGGTGTCAGCTACCTCCGTACCGAATCTCATCCAAAGCCGTTCAGTAGTTTTTGCATGAAAGAGATAGCTTGTGTTTAGCCGTAACTTGCTCTCTAAAAATCTGAAAATTTGTTCAACGATAATATTTTTTCAATTTTTACCAATAACCACTAAAAACCAGTGTTTTTAGTGGTTATTGGTAAAAATTCAAACATGTCAATAGATTGCTAAATGACGTGTTTATAACAAAACCTTTCTATACTGTTATAAAGAGAAAAGATTTGATTGTTTGTTTGTATTGAATAGGCTCCGAAAATAATAGACCGATTTCAAAAATTCTTTCACCGTTGGGAAGCTACACTATCCTAGGGTGACATAGGCAACTTTTTATCCCTGTGTTCCCACGGGAACGGAAACTACGCGGGTAAAACCGTGAAGCATTCGTTAGTGTTGTATAAGACTAATGAAATGAACAAAACGCTCATCTGATGGTAAAAGATAACGCCTGTCTATTGCAGCGGTAAGTACCCTGAGTACAGAGTTTTGAGTAACAAACCAAGTACAGGGCATCGCTGTTTTCACGCTCATTTGTTGATAGTCTCTGTAATTTCAGTAGTTGGAGAACCTTTTAAACCGGAACACAGAAATGTTTACACACAACTGCTTGGCGTTAGAATATCTGACAACGCAGTGGTACCTACCTATACGACTCCCCACTAAGAAGATCCAGCACCAAGTAAAAACGGACAGAATCATTTATTATTTGTCCTTCACATGTTTCTGTATAAGTATAGTAAACAGAAAATGTTACTCTTAGCTTTCGGCATCTCAGACTTGTCGAGCCTTCCCCTGTTTAACTCATTTCGAGGACAAATTTCAATCTTTTAATAGTGTGCTCACAGACCTAAGTCATATAAGGCACTAGAGCGCAGAATTTAATGCTTTAGATATCACTGATTTATATTATGCATTATGTAAGTCAGTGCTAAGAGCTTCGCAAAAGAAATTGTCTAGTTATGAAAAATGTGTCCATGAATACTCTTCTCCTAATCTTGTAGCTTATTAAAAAATAAGAAACTGTCGAAACCGTACTGGTGTGTTCATAGTTTGTATATGATTTCGTTTGAGGAAACTTGGTATAATCGGCCTACTGAGGGGTATATCTCAAGGCGATATAATCGGATTTAGGCGCAATTTTGACCAATGTCTACAAAGGATGGAAGATTTAGAACTTTATTGCAAACTAAAACATATACCTACTTACATTGTAAAAAAGATTTTACAGGTCATAAAAAAAATGAAATCAAATACTATAATTGGTACATACAGGAATATGTTTGATATTTTTATAACATAGTAAGCTTGGAGCTTTCTAACCCGAAAGGAGAAAATCCTTGTATTCAGCATTACAAACTATTTTTATTCTAGGCGTAACTTTGTAGTGGCGATAGCTCAGTGGTTAGCGTTAGCGTGATTGGTTCACACGCTGAGAAGCGTGGATTCAAATCCCAATTATGGACTTGAGCTGCCCTTAAAGGAAAACATCTTAAAGAAACCGTAGCGTGGTTGTAGGATATTTTGTAGTACTTTTTTGGAGAGCTGAAGGGCGTGGGGTCGATTCCCACCCGGGGTAAACATTTTGAGGTATAAACAAAATGTTTGTTCTGTGTCTGGATGTTCTGTATTTATTATAAGTATGTATTTACACAAAAAAAATGTATTTACGTATTCTATCAGTCATCTGACTGCCACATTACAAGCTTTGCTTAGTTTGGGTTCAGATGGTGTGTGTAATATCCTACCATATACCATATATACATGTCGGGCTAGCTACCACACTCAAGTTGAAAATTTACAGCCAAGTACCTAATAGTATGTTCCGGCAGCCTCCTTTTATAAAGCCAGATCTATTCCAGGCTCGGTGTGTTTACCATCTTCGACTACACTGTCACTTAAGTTCAGAGGAGCTGTGGTCAAATTACCTAACCTGACAAATTTAAAAAACCATAAAAAAATCGTCTTTACTAATGAAAATCATATGTGACTGAGAAGAGAATGGAACATCAAGCCTAAATAACTGGAGATAATTGGAAGCCGAAGTTGGCAACATTGAACTAGCTCGGCTGAAGGACTAGTATCCATGGCCAAGAATAAATTAAAAAATATAATATTTATGTTTATGTGTACGATACAATCTTAAACTTTTATATAAGTAGAGAGATTCAATGTTTTGCGTAATCAAATCACCAAAACAAATTGCACGATTGTGAAGGCGGGCCGGGTAGCTACGAGTAAGTGTGTATAGTTCCGCAAATATTTTCACTCTGCACACGTATTAATGGTTCAAAATATACACTTAAATACAGCACTTTAGAATTCATAGAAATGGATAGCGTTCCGTTATACACGTCGTAGATAACAATCTAAATCATCAGCATTTAATAGAGTTAACCTAAAACATTAGAAACACAACTATGATTATTTTGCGTGTATTTATACGCGAACTAGTAACAGTTTGAGAAGAACAAACACGCCGATATTAACCTACTTGTTGTTTAAGCGTGGTTGGTACTGGTACTGTGATGCTGGCTGGAACGAAATATTGCAAGACACATTTCGAAAATAGAATATTGGCGATTCTGTTTTTTTTACACGACTATCCAAAAAGGCTAGAACAAAACTCTGTAAGACAGAATTCTAAAATCGAATATTGATAATTCTGGTTTTCTTTTACACGACTATCCAAGAAAAGACCAGCGCCGGCTGGCTGCCTGAGTGGCTGCAGTCGGCATTCTGCTGAGTCGAGGCCGGTTTGTGATATAAAACGTATTTCTCTGTTTAGTTTTTGGTTTTATTTATAAATACATCTGAGTTTTGGCGGGAACGCGGGAAGAGTCGTGTCGCTCCGTTGTATTTTTTTCCAAAACTAGTGTTTTGTCGAGTGTTTATGCATAAAAATGGTGGTGTTTTATTCATGAAGTGCCGAATTACAAGCGTGAGTGTGGGAAAATGATATAATGTGGTGAAACATGACTTTTCGTGTTGCTTCCAAAACTCCATTGAAGCTTTATAGTAAAATCGCCACTACTTTACTAAAGCATGACTGGACTTGACTGACACGGGCTGGACTTGATTAAGACTGGACTTTGACTATAACTAGCTACGAGGACACTTATTTAACTTGAAAATATATAAATACTTGACACTGGCAAATGCTAAAACGCGACGCCAAAACAAAAAAAAAAAAACTACCATCTACTTGTAAGTTTTTTCTTTGTTTTATGTTTATTGTTTATTTTTGTATGTATGTATTGTTAATTATGTTGAAATATGATTTATGTATGAAATAAAGTGTTGTAAATTGTCTATTATTGTCTATTGTCAAAAGCTGGAATGAAACACTGTAAGATACATTTCGAAAATAAAATATTAATTACTTACTGATCTACCAGGTGTAAATGTAAAGAAAGTTAAGGCAAAATTCTTAGTAACTAAAATTACCTTATAAAGTTTTAAATAATTTATAAATACGTACTTTTTAAATGCGGATAAGTCTGCAGTTGTCCACCAACTCGCCTGATGGTAAGCGGTGGTGTGGTCGAAGATGAAGCACTCTGACTTAGAACCTATTCACTCTGACCTTGAAAAGATCCAGATTATATATCTCAGGAAACACGGAAGCCGGCAGCTTGTTCCATTCCTTGGCCGTACGGATGACAAACGTAGAGTCAAAACGTTTAGTACGTACCCAAGGAAATTCCACAAATTTCACTATGTATGGGTAGTAGTTGGCCGTCTTTCTACTAGTCCCGTAGTAAAAAGGGCGTGGAAGTATAAGGTCGTACAGCTTAGTAGCACATTCAAGGCTGGCAGCGGCACATGCATGCATGCTTTATGTGTGATTACGGCTGCAGAACGAGAAATCTCCTGACAATGCGCGCCGTGACAAAGATCACTTTCGGGTTAAACCTTTGATCCGACCGTCAAACGAAAGCCTCTTATGTGATCGCATTAATAGCTAAGTATAGAATTTAATTGATTATGAAGCGCACGTAACCTAACATGACGGGCTTCGCTTAAAGTACCTTTAATTCTCAACTGGTTTATTGTTGAAAAGGATTTTTTTTTATTAATAGGCTTGCTCGCCATCTTACCTGGTGGTAAGCGAAGATGCGGTCTAGGATGGAACGCGTTTGCTTATAAGATACCAATTCACTCTAAGTTGAGTATACCCAATATAAAATAAATAAGACTTCAGTATTGTCTACCAATATTTCGATTAAACTTGTAATGCTTGTGCGCTATACTCCGAATATAGGACGCAATATCGTGTCCGTGGAAGTTAATATCAGAATGCATTTTGTTTTTAATTTCGAAAATGTCCTGCCATTTATTCAGAAATGAAATGTCTTCCATAAGTGCAGTTCCATGGGAATATACGTTTTGATGAAAATTGTTTTTTTTAGCTCTTTGTTTTTTGTATTCAATGGTGTTTGTTGATTATTAGCATAATCTACTGTTTTATTCAAGCAATTGTCATTTACCCCAAATAAAGACCAAATTAAATGCCAGTAGCTGTAATTTCACTGTAAAATTATGCTCCATTTGTCCATACATGGCAAAAATTTATTTGTATGGAAATCGAACCCCCTTAATAGAAAGTACGTATCATTACTCAATATTATTAAGATTCAAAAGCTATAAAAAATCTTTAAGCTCTTTGTTTTTTGTATTCAATGGTGTTTGTGCGACTTTTCCGAAAATGTACTACTCCTAAGGTTTCAAAGAAATTAAAAAAAAAACAAAGACACGTGCAGTAATCATGATTCTCTATAAAAAGCTCATCTTAAAAAAGTCGAAAAATGTTACCTGAAAAATGTGACGCTGCCAAGAGTTTTGATTTACAGGCAAAAAACAATATTAGGTGCGATAAAGTGTAGAATATTATGCGACCGCACGTTCGCAATGCGTGTGGGGTGGGGCCGTAAATATGGCGTACGGCCTTTCGATTTTCATACGGTTTCTCGACAACGTTAACGGCGCCCAATTTATACTGGGTACTACGGTGATAATAGTGTACGATATTTCTCAACGGTATCAGGTGTCGATAAATGTATATGAGTCTACCTTTTCTAAGTTTGCTGTTCCTGCGGCACGCGGTTTCACCCGTGTTATTCGAGGTAAAAAAGTAGCATACATGTTAATCCAAGGTATACCTAAGCTATCTGCATTACAATTTTTATCTAAATCCTTAAAAAGAAGTAACTTGTGTACTTACTCGTACATAAGTATAAACAGCTGCCCTTCTTTTTAATAGCTTCGTTTGGTTCTGCAATCGAACACCAGCCAGGACTAACATTCTGTGACGTATTTAGGGCTCTGTTTTGTCTGTTTGTTCTGTATATAGTATAAGTACGTATTAAAAAAAAGTATGCAATAAGTTTCTAGATGGCGCTGTGTGAAATGCCCTCTAATATTTATTTATTTAAGATATCTGGATTACAAAAATGTTATCTAAATCTTTTAAGCTATGCCCGCGTGAAAATATAACAATCACATATGGAAATTTGCAAAAGCAGAATCATAAACTCTTTATTTATACTATTTTATATGTTTTTATTTTTTTATAATAACTTTATTTATACTATTTTATATATTTTTATTTTTTATAATAATTTTACATATTTTTATTTTTTTATAAAAATTTGTCCCAGAAAACGCGGGTGAATCCGCGGAGTAGCATAACATTGGTCATATCTACTTTTTACGGGGACCGTGATTAAACTTGGTGGACGATCATACGGCTTGGGAGATTTACACGGCTAGGATAGTGAAAAAAAGGAGATCCTAGAATTACCCTACATTTCTAAATCAGACAGATTTATAAATGATTCAAATCGTAAGGATTTTGTAATTCAACATGATATTTCATTTGATTTCATCTTAAATATATTTTACTCACTATAGAAATTTAATACAAACAGTCTTGTCTACTTGTACTTTATAACTATAAAAAAATTTAACACATCTATTCTGAGGCAAATAAATAACATATGAAATAAATATAGGATATTATACACAGCGCCATCTGACCCTAAACTAAACAAAACTTGTATTATGGAAGTCAGGTAACTAATAGAATACTTAAATACTTTTTTTTTGTAAATACATACCTTTATAATACATTCACAACACCTACATCATACATTAAGACTAATTTGAAAGCTTTAATATCGAAACTTATGAAAAAAACTACTGTTGAAATTAAAAACAGCAATATTTTTAGTAAATTTAAATCTGTGAAACAAAGCTCAAAAAACTGGTATTATTTTTATCGATATCGATATTTAACATTCTATCTAATATACTCGTACTATGATCACCCAATTCTGTATAGAATATGCTTGGAAATTACACGGAGAAAAAGTTTCGTGACCAATAATGGACCACGAGCGAATTGTTAGGGGTTTCATTGTAAGGTGATTGAAGATTGATTATTATTATTATCAAAAATATGCCGACTATTACTTAAACTACTTCGGCAAACGACTTATTATTGAATTAAAGTGTTGAGGTTAGGTTCAATATGGCTTTGTATGACGTTTAATAATGTACTTGTTACAATATTGATAAATTATAAAATAATTTCTATCTTTAGGGTTTCTTTTCCCAAAAAACTTAGTTGGGTGACCGTTTGACCGCCGATCTAGCTGTTCTGAATTCAAATGCTACGACACATATTTCTGTATTTTCTAAGCTATGTGTGTTAATACCACTGGCTTCAAATAAGCTGGGTGGTTAAAAAAAAAACATCGTGAGAAAACTTTTGTAAGTTTTTGTTGATAGGGTACTTTTTAGTACTTGGTAGGTTAGCTAGGAAGCCACTCCAGGCTAGGCGTGTTACCAATATAGACCATAGCGTCACTAGATATAACGTTAACTATGGTCAAACAACTAACCTATCAGCCATAAAAAAACCTCATGACATAGAAATTCCCTAATTATTTTCTTTTGGTAAATAATTTCTTGTACTCGGCTGGCTGTCTACCGGTGTAAGGTTGAAAATGTGGCGCCAAGCTCCTAAGGAAATATTTTGGCTGTCGCACTTGAAAGCCAGTTCCATTACAGGTCAGGCGTTTTGTACGATCTTCGACCACATCGTCACTTAAAATCAGGTAAGTTGTAGTAAAACACATAACTGCGAAAGAAAAGGGACCCGAAAAAGCACATGATTCTTATAGCACGAAAGCTACATACCAAAGCTAATAAAACAATAAAATATACATAACCGTAAATCCCCATAACCCATATCACGTTTTTAACACCATAATAATCATAATCATGTTGTATTAATATTGCGTTTTCCGTGTTCTGTTTACATCAAAGGAAATGAGATCGTGTTATATTCCATTGCGTGACTCCCGGGGGTTAAGCGCTAAAAATCTGGGTAAAGGTTTTCCACTAAGCCACGATCTTCATATTTATTCTGCTAGATGTATAATCCACACAAAAGGATTGTTAGTGGATTCGCATTACATTGAACGTTATTAGCAGGCTATCCCACTTGAACGGATTTTGTGTTTGGATTTTGTATAAGTTGGTAATTAGGAAGGAAACAACGCTACAATAGAGAACCCGTTTATGAATGGTATCGTAGCTTCAAATCAAACATTCTGAACACACCTAATAAGTAAAGACAACTTTAATAAATTTTATAATTAGTAAACTTTATTAGTAAAATTACTTTTTTTTTTTAGGATTGACAGTTTAAGTTTTTGACTGCAGGTCACATGATGTTAAGTGATAGTGTGGTCGAAGATGGTAAACACCTCTGGTCTGGAATGAAGTTAGCTCATAAGTGAGCCTGTCATAACACACTGTTAAGTGCTTGGCGACATATTTTCAACTCGTGGCTGGTAGCTAACCACCACGGTACTAGCATCATGCAACTCGATTTTTTCCTTCGCTGGCAGTTTAAACCCATTAAACCGTGTGTGAACCGATCGCGCTAACCACTGAGCTATCATCGTTACAAAAACATTTTATTGTACAACCCATTTTACTGGTATGCCCTATTCAGAAAACGTTATTAGTTGTATAAAATATTGTAGGAGACGGTGATCGTTAACCAACAGACAACACAACTGTTTGTTTACCACCTGAGGCATATAAAAATTGTAGTTTGAAAGGGTACGGTGGCATTTGAAGATAGCTCAATTAATTTGTCTATTGAAAATAAAATATACCTACATCCAAATTTCTTAGTTTGCATGCCTCTGTTTCCGTTACAAGAGTGCGTTGTGACGAGTAAAATATTATACCACCAACCACTAACTACGATATAAGTACATCAGACAGATCAAGAAAAGCTTAGATGTGAGATATATATTGACTGAGATTAACAAAGCATTTTCTGCGATCTTAACACGTGAACATTTTTATATCACAAAGTAAAATAAAGTCCGGTTAAGAGATAAGGGAGAGTTACTACTACATTTAATTAATGTAGAAGTAACTGTCCCTTAAGAAATAAAAGAAAAATACTTCTACATTTAATAAATGTAGATGTAACTCTCTTTTATTTCGTTTACTGTTTGTTTACTAGAATAGTTCTTTTAAAATTGTAGTCAACTAAACTACAGGGTGGGTTCGCCAATACAGAATTGTACATTCAAAATATAAATTAACTGTAAACATATCAACCCTCAAATTTTAAAATCTTTAAACTATAAGATGGTGTTTATCTTAACGAAATACATAAAATAAACTTGACTTTCAATTGACCTCTAATGACGCCACATAGTAGGCTGTATAAGGCAACTTTCAGTGCCTGAAAAAAACATTGTCGTAAACTATAGTAGTGATTTGCTTAGTTTGAAGTAAGATAACGCTGAAAAAAATAAATATAAAACTATTCCTATTCTAAGCTTGGTGTGTTCGCAATCTTCGACCATACCGTCATTTAACAGGTAAGCAGTGGTCAACACACAACTAATTAAAAAAAAAAAAATTCGTGAGGTACAAATACCCTCGATACTAGGACTGGCCACTTAACAAAGTTACTTTTTATTTCAGTAAAAATTTATAAAAAAAAATGTGGAAGGTTTTACCTTGTTACCCGGTCCGTTGATAACAAAGTATAAAAGACTGTTTCACTTCGCATCAACGAGTAATACAATTTGATTCTCTGAAGAGTCACCTTAAATAAAAGATTAAGAGAGATTAACACTGAGGCTTAGTGTCACCTCGGCATTGTGTTGCGGCTTTTTCCACTTCATCAACTGAAAAACAAAGTAGCCAAACGGTTGCTACTTTCTGTATTACGAAGTGAAACAATTCAGTTATATAATTGTAAAGGCTATGAAATAAATAGTATTATATGAATTTCGGATGAAAATATCCCTTGGATCTTTGGATTTCTAGATTTTTGAACTGTTGTAACGAATAAACTCAAACACTACTGGACTGATCTGAATAATTCTTTCATCATTAGAATGGTATATTATCACTGAGTGGCATAGGCTACATTTATATTGTTAATCGAGTTTTGTGTTCCCGTGCGAAGCCGGAACGCGCTGCTAGTTATATGTAAATAATATTTTTGGCAGCATAGTGTGCATTACAGCAAGTATAACATACACAATAGTTGTGGGAAAAGTTAAATTAGCACATAAAATAATCTTGGAAATACATTTAAGGCCTATCTGAATACGTTATATGTTTTAGTTTCGCAAAGTTTATGACAAAATTGTCAAATAGGACAGCAGCTTATATCTTGTAAGAGCCCCCTCATTTGAAACTTCATCCAAAGTTCGCCACGTACACCAAATTTGTCTAGTAAGATATCGCAGCTCAGAGATAGTTCATAACTCTTGTCTAACCAAGACTTCATTCACAGATTAGACTTTAGTACGGCACGGTTTGGTAGAAAGTTTTACGAGGTACCATTTACAAGAGAAAACTATCCTATTTGTGATTTTCAATCACATAAGTAATTATCTATTTATATAGAATTATATACGTATAAAGCGGAAAGATTTGATTTTTTGTTTGTTTGTTTGTATTGAATAAGCTCCGAAACTACTGGACAGATCTTAATAATTATTTCATTATTAGAATGCTACATTATCCGTGATGAACATAGGCTATATATTATTTGAAAAACAGTTAGAGATCCGTATGGAAACTTCAATAATGTTAGCCAAGTTGTGAAAAAAATTACCGAAAACTCCATATTTAGTATGCGCTGAGGAAACTATTTGACAATAGAATAAACTTACGTTTTATAGAGCAAATTGACAGCTATAAGTAAGTTGTTAGAATTAATATCAAAATGAGGTATTTAAAATACTACATACTAACGTCATCTCTTATGTTCTAGTATAGTTGTGTACCTACCTGCTTATTTTCCACTAAATAAAATGTCAGTAAAGTAAGTGTCTAAGCAAAGCCGCTATGTGTGTTTCATTATAAGTCATACATAATATGTCTAAATATTGCAGTTATCACCTACATCTACACTATTATAAATAGGAAAGATTTGATTTTCCCGTGAAAAACCAGGGCGAGCTGCTAGTATCTAATAATGTGACAGCTTTATAATATTTGATACAATAGCAAAATCCATTGTAAAAGATTGAAAACTTTGTTTGTATTCTCTATCATAGAATAAATATGGTGCCCTTTTTTGCACTTCAAACGCTAAGTACACCCAAACTATTATACTATCGGACAGTCAGGAGATTTAAAAAGAAGACACAAGGACATCACTTCAAGATTCAAGGTATTTTCTAATAACATAAAAGATACGAGTATAATTGTTGGATCATATACATAAGTATATGCCTTGATTAATTCCCGGCATCAAATACTAAGACTGAGTTCGTAATACCGAAATCCGACGAAGAACAAAAGTTTGCAACTAGGTATTGCGGTTATGAATCAAAAGAGCAGCTCGCGTTGCTAAAGCGAAGTGATAATAGAGGAAGTAAGGCTATGAGAAAGTTGTTCAGGCTTCCGTGAAGGGTTAGCCGTTCAGTTGTAAAACAAGTCGAACTTGGACCAGATTAGCATAAGGCCACATGGCATAGCAAGTGGTATATGTATTTCGAAAAAACTTATTAGTAGGATAACAAAACTGATGATAAAGATGTGTTTAAGATAGTTCTTTATATATCAATAAAGTAGAACGAGTATCAGTCCTGAATACGATTGGTGCGTGACCGTGGCAGATGGCATACCTTACCAAAGAGAAAAGCCTGGACTAAGCACTGTAGATAAAAATAAATGTTCTTGCTTGTCATTATATTTTTCTTTATGACAGGTTAGGTGTTTGACCACAGCTCTCCTGATGTTAAGTTAAGTGTCAGTGTGGTCGAAGATAGTAAAGCAAACCTAGTCTGGAATAAAATAAACTGTCAAGTGCGTTTTCAATTTGAGGGTGGTAGCTTACCAGTCAGTCGAGTACTGGAAAGTACCCTGCCACCATGGTTCCCTTGCAAAAGTTTTTTTGCAGCTCAAGCTCATTGTTGGGCTTGAACTCACACCCTTTGGCGTCTATTAACCACTGAGCTATCATCGCTCTAGAAAGATGAAATAAGGTGAAGATAAATATGAGGATAATAATACAATTTAAATACTCGTAACATTCTCAGAAAATTCATCAGAAGTCAGCAGAGAACACAGCTTTCAAATTCAGGTAAGACTCCATGGAATTCACCGGCTAGAGTAATTTTAGCGTTACAAAATAAGATTTAATTTAAACGGCATGTTTCATATTTAAACTAATGGTTATTAATTCTTGAAGTCAATCCTCTCAACCGAGTTTCAGATCTCTACAGGCGCGTTGATATTATATAAACCAGCAGGGGGTACCGTGAGCTTCTGATTGCCATGCAAATTAGGCGATCACAAAATATCTACGCCACTTTGGACCCTATTGCGCGGGCATACAGCATACCGTTGTGTGCTGATGATGCAGATTAATGCAACAGATGATTTGAGTTGTCAGACAAAATAATTATCGGAATAAAATTTTGATGTTTTTAATCGTATTTTTTTAAGTTGCTAAGTTTTTTTATTCTTGACAGGCTAGGTGTTTGGCCACAGCTCATCTGATGTTAAGTGACGGTGTGATCAAAGATGATAAACACACCTAACATGGAATGGAAGTTGTATTGAAACAAACTTAAAAGTGTTAACTATAAGTGTGATATATTACCTTAACACTATTATGAATATATATGACTAGCTGTGCCCCGCGGTGCTACCCGCTACATATTTTCGGGGAAAAAGTAGCCTATGTGTAAATCCAGGGTCTCAGCTACCTCTATACCAAATTTCATCCAATTCCGTGAGTGATTATTGCGTGAAAGAGTAACAAACATCCATCCATCCAAACTTTCACCTTTATAATATTAGTGGTATTGAACAGTTTTGGCCAGAATTCCAGCGCTTTAAATCATTAAAGGCAAGGGTATAAGCGTTACGATGAAACGACTGATTGTTACTGCTTCGCTCAGTACTTTCACATTAAAGGTACTAAACAAAGTACACGTCAAAGCTATTTCTGTATATTAATTTGGGAAGAAAAGTTTTGTCCCCAAACGCCATCTTATTACTTAGAACCGAATAAAGAAGGAGTGTTGAAAGAACTTGCACAAGACAAAAGAGGTTTAGATTTCAATGACATTTGAGGCAAGGGTTGATCTATCTATCTATCTATACTATAATAAAGCAAGTTGATGTGGCAATGGGCAGGGCACATAGCACGCAGAACTGATGGCCGATGCGGCTGCAAAGTTCTGGAGTGGAGACCACGGACCGGCAAGCGCAGCGTAGGACGTTCACCCACAAGGTGGATAGATGACCTAATAAAGACCGCAACGACGCGAACGCGCTAGACGCGAGCCACTTCCAACCGGTCTTTGCGAAAGTCAATGGGGGAGGCCTATGTCCAGCAATGGACATCCTACGGCTGAAATGATGATGACGATGATTATAAAGAGGAAAGATTTCATTGTTTGTATTGAACAGGGTTCGAAACTACTGGGCCGATTTCAAAAACTCTTACATAATTGGGAAGCTACACTATCCCCGGGTGGCATAAGCTACTTTCTATCCCTGTATTTCCACGGGAACGGGAAATACGCAGGTAAAACCGCGCGCCATCCGCTACTATCCAATATTTTTATAAAAACCTCAACCTGCAAAAGCTATTACCGCTGAACACACAAGATAAGACAGTTCCAAATATCTGACATACCTTCATTTAGTAAAGGTTCAACTTCCACGTCAGGTCTGCCCGCCGGGCAAAGCGGCAGCGCTGGTGAGGCGGTCTTATCGCCACCTTCATTCTCCACCTGTAGAAGAAACAAAATAAATTCAAATACTAATTAAAAATGAGTTTAGCATAGTAACTGATAGAGTATACTGTTAAATCCACAATATTTAGTTTCCCTCTAACTAATCTTTATACATTATTGTATGACAATATATAGATAGATAGATAGTTAGATATAACTCTTTATTGTGCACATCATACATAGAAAATAGTACAGCGAACAAAAAACCTTATTAACTAGTGCCACAAGTGGCGGCCTTATCGCTAACAGCGATCTCTTCCAGGCAACCAAGAAAAGAAAAATACTATAGAAAACATAAGAAACAGACGGGAGATGTAACATTAATAAGAAAAAAAATTCAATAAAAATTAAACATATATACTTACGTATATAAAAATAATCATATAATAATGTAAAATATTGAAAACAAAATTGTTATATCAAAGTTTTTGTGCCAATAGAAAAGAAAAACTTAGTATAATCTACTTAATATCTCTTTCTGAGGATTCGCAGGCCAATAATAAGCAACTGGGCAATATAGCCGAAAAGTTACAGTTCTACTATACATAAACCATTTGTACACAAGCTTTTTTTTATGGTTGACAGGCTAGGTGTTTGACCACAGCTCACCTGATGTTAAGTACCGGTGTGGTCGAAGATGGTAAAGCACACCTAGTCTCGAATAGAAATGGCTCTCATGTGAGGCTGCCGGAACACACCGTTAGATGCTTAGCGGCAGATTAACTTGAGGGTGGTAGCTGAGAACTAGAAAGTACCCTACCACCATGCTATGGTTTCCTCGCAATGTTTTCCGTCACCGGCAGCATAAGCTCTTCAGTTTAACGACTTTATATTATGAAAATATGCCAACTGTTGCGTTTCAAGCGACACATTTTCAAAATTCCGTACTTCCAAAGGGGGGAAAACAACCTTTTCAAATCATCTAGACGGAAATCGCTCTGTCAAATTTAACCCTAAAGAGCCTTTATGTGACGTGTCCTATGACGCCTTTCCTATTAGTCACATCACGTGTTTTATGGTTCGATTTTGGGTCTAACGTTTTTTTCGATATCATAATAAAACCTCTGCCTACTAACGTAAATTGGTTTAGTTTAACAACAGACCGTTTAGTACAATCCTGGTTCCACTTGCACATTACTACCGCATCCGCCACCACAAGCCGCGGCAGTCTGTGTATGAATAGCCACGATATGAATCGGCTGGATCGCTGCATGTGTCTATATGGCGCAGGATTTATGTAAAAACGCATGCAATGGGTTTCTTATTTAACGATTTTTTTATTGACTATACAATATCATACTTACGTTCGTACCTAAATGATTAACGGGCGCCATCTGCCATGTTTTTGAGGCATCTTACCAAGCCGCACTCATGTAAAGAAACCCATTAACACGTATGCTACTTTTACTGCTGTCCAACAGCAAAGCACGTACACGAGTATGCTATACATATAAATTTGTATTTTAAACATTTTTCGTTTTTCCCTATATAGTTATTAAGAAGCTTCAAATCAAAATGTTTCTGTTTTATGACATCGCTAATGTTTTATGACATTCGCTTTTTTAATTATCACAAATGAAGCTTAGAACGGAAATTTTATTTGTGCAAAGGAGGTTTTTATTTAAAATATGACTATCTTGTCAGGCTATGGATGTTTATTTTGGGTCAAGTGTTGTTAAAACGGGGAACATGCGGCCCTTGTCCTAAAATTAAACATCACCAAAAATACTTCGGCTTCAATTTTGGATATAAATTTAAAGTATCGAAAGTGGGTACAGGCTTCACTATCTATGAAAGGTTTAGCTAGGTATACGCTTCAATTCTGGAGTAACTCTCCCGACGTTTTTGTATCAGGATCGGATGGAGGAGGAGGATGCCCAAACACCAATCTCCATAGCAGCAATGGGATGGACCGAGCTATAAACCAGTACAAAAGCAACATTTAAATGTGTTTTTGAGCTCTGCAGATATAATCAGACCGAATGTGAATTGTTGTTGGGATACTGGTATTTTTAATTCGTCCTCATTTAGTTTCACAGCTTCTCTCCACTTGGGATAAATACAATCTTTTCTGATTATAATCACCTCGTTTCACTCTATTCCTTAAATTTTCACACGAACGAGCTTCATAAGACGTGCTAGTGAATACAGATCAACCCTTAATAACTATCCATGTGTACACCTATATACAGGGTGTAGAAACAAACCGAAACGATCTTTAAGTATAATATACAAAATCATGTTGTTAAATATCACCAAAATTTTTGAGCTCAATAGAAGTCCATCTTTCACTCAAAACTAGCTATCTATCATAAAAAGCAAAATTAAAAATTTTGAAAAACCCACAACGGGTAAAAATTAATTGTCACTTATCTAAAATAATGCACCAATCAAACCCGAACCCATAATTGAAAACTGCATCAAAATCGGACCAGTAATTTTGGAGAATAATGGCATTGTTATATTGAATAAATGTTTGTTTTGTGCAGTAATAAATTGTTTAAGCATTTTATTAGTTTACCTGGTTCCCGTAAAAATTTAATTCCTACAAAGGCTTGGCTTTGTTTGGGCCTAGTCGACGCTATTTTTCTCTTCTAATCGTCCTTTTTTCGCTTAATTCCATTGTAATGAAATGTGCTGAACAACAAAATACCTAGATAATACTGTAATCCCATGATAATATTCAACTAATTGCGGAAATTGATGTAATAAGTAAGGTAAAGCGAGCGAGAACAAACACTGTTGTATGCGGTTTTATTACAAAGCTTCTTTTGCTCAGCTGTAACCCAATTTGATATAAACCATACCAGTTCTTTGTAAAAATCTCAGTGCAAAGTTAACTTATTTTGTGGTAGATCTCCTTAGCAGGAAGTCGTCTAGGTAGGTACCACCGCAGTACCAGATATTCTGCCGCCAAGCAGTAGTGCGCAAACATTACTGTGTTCCGGATTGAAGGGTACTGCAGCTAGCGAAATAACAGGGCTGTTGAGACAAACCAGCGGCAAACCAGCGATGCCTTGAACTTAGCTTTACTACACAAAGTTCTGTATATCGCTGCAATGGTCATGGACAGGCGTTATCTCTTACTATCAGGAGAGCGTCTCGTTCGGCTCATTACCATTACATAAAACATAGAATTAGTGTAAACTTGAAATGGGTACTTTTTTCAGTAGTTGTGTTTAAAAATAACTAGCTGAAGGAAAGTTATAAATTAGTTAAATTTTTTGATATATATATATTTGCAAATATAAGCTTATTCCATATGTAGCATTTTAGTTGCTTTGAGACTATTTGGAAATTGTCCTTATTAGCTAATCATATATTTTAGGATTAGGTCGCAACAACTTGGACCCAATCTAGTATTACAAATTGGACAGGGTTTTTCCACACTCTGTATAGTCGTTTCTGACTGAGATTTCACCCGACTCGATAATCCTGGGCCTTTGTTAAGCACAGTTCAGGAAGTTCGCTTGATTAAGTATAGATTTTCATTTATTGTTTGTATCTCGAATAAGCCATACTTTTAAACGATATAAAGGAGCACGTTACGGTAAGTGTAAAGGGGTAACACTGCCGGAACACACCGTTAGATGCTTGGCGGCAGATTTTCAACTTGAGGGTGGTAGTTAGCCAGCCGAGTACTATTAAGTACCCTACCACTATGCTATGGTTTCCTGACGATGTTTTCCTTCACCGGCAGCTTAAGCTTATGGTTGGGGCTTAAACCCAAACACCAAATTAAAAAAACCAGCCAAGTGCGAGTCGGACTCACGCACGAAGGGTTCCGTATCATTATCTATAAAAAACGGCAAAAAATCATGTCTGTTGTATAAGAGCCCCCCTTAAAAGTAATTTTATTTTAATTTAATTATTTATTTTTAAAGTGAATATATAACTAAACATTCTGTTAATATTTCAAGCGTCTACCAGTTGCCGTTATCAATATCGAGCAAAAAAATCACGTTTTTTGTAGCCCCCTTAAATATTACTTTTATTCTGTTTTTACTGTTTGTTGCTAGCGGCAACAGAAATACATCATCTGTGAAAATTTCAACTGTCTAACTATCACGGTTCATGAGATACAGCCTTGTGACAGACGGACAGACAAACAAACGAATGGACAGCGGTCTTAGTAATAGGGTCTACATGGAATAAATAAAATCAAAATCTTTGTTTTGTGACCCGTGTAAAATGGCAAGCATCGAGCAAACAATGTTGTAGCGTCTAGTAAGTCTTGTTCTAGGCGTCTTGCAATACAAAAATGAGTGCTTTTGTGTGCTTCCTAGGGATCTCTTGAAAGAATTTGTATAATATTATTATGTTGAGTAGTGTGTGTAGTTGAAACGTGATGCGTGCAAATGAAAGTGCTCAACAGCTCAAGGATCACGCGGCAACTATGAGGAACTCATAATGTTACGAAGTAATATAACCGTTAGGTATGTTATATTGTTACAAAAAAATGTTTTATTCAAATGTTTGTTTTATTGTTGTTTTGTTTTTTGTTTTGTTGTGAAAGTATTTCGTTTTGTTCAATTATACATTGTTTCAAAAGGTATCTATGGTGTGTGTAAAATAAAATCATCATCATCGGCCTATCGGAGTCCACTGCTGGACATAGGCCTCTCCCAAGACACGCCACTCAGCCCGATCTTTGGATTTTCGCTTTCACTTACCGCCAGCTGTCCTACGTATATCGTCACTCCATCGAGTCTCAGGGCGTCCTCAGCTTTGTGAAAACAAATCAGTATTTACTTTACCTCTGTCCTAGTAGTTGTTTAAACTTCAAATCTTATTACTTATTCCATAAAGCATCAAATACCTAGCACCGAGCAAAGTTCTCATTTCTCACAATTATAAAATGTTTACTTACAGTAGAAACGTGAATTCGTTAAAAGGTTTTTAATCGTGACCGATTTATAACTCAATATGAAGAAGATTGAAATAAATTGATTGACAAGCGTTATTACATCGCTGACTTTGGATTTTATTAACTTTGAAGAGATTTAGTAACTTTGAGTATGCCGTGAAATGCGTTTCATACTAGAGTAGTTATTTTATCGGGTATTTATCTATTTATTAAAATTCAAAGGTTTATACTAATAGCCTATTGTAATAAGTAATTAAACTAATGAGACGTTTAAGAAATAACACCTACTCATGACAATTGCAACGGTACCCAAAACTTTAAGTCACAAAATAAGGTTCAGAGCATCGCTGCTTTGCGCTAATTACTTTACGATATCTGATAGTGAGTTTGAAGGTATAAAACGTTGTTCATTTATTTTTGTCAATTGACCATTGCAGTCCTTAGGAAAGAGACCATCATAGCAGTTCCTTTATCTTTCCTTTTTTTTAATAATATTTAGGTTTGTGTTTTATTGCCATATCATCTGATGTTAAACATAAATGTGATATATTGCTTGGAAGATGTCAATTTACTTTTGACTTGAAGACAAATAAAACAACAACAAAACACAAAAACAAAACAAAAAAACATTTAAGAATACGCGCTCAGGCAGCGTTTTCCGTTTGTTTAGCGGCTCGCCCAATGAAGTGGTATCAAATAGTTTCTTTTGAAATGTCTGCACTTTTGTGTCCTACATCAGTCTACTGTTTTACAGAATTCTGACATGTCTCAGTAAACTTATTGTATGTCAACAACATACATACAAATTATAATAACCTCGTGCCAGTTTCGTTCTGTCGAAGTCGAATGCTAAATATAAGTTTCTTCCATAACACCCCCTACTAGCCCGATCTTCGGTTTTTTGCTTCCATCTACCACCAGCTGTCTACGTATACCATCACTCCATCAATTCTCAAAGCGTCCTACACTACGTTTGCCGATTCACTGTCTCCATTCTAGAACACGTCTACCCCAACGGTTATCAGTTCTGTGACAGATAACCGTTTCAACTCACTAGCACTTCAGCTTGCTAACACGCTGAACTATGTCTGTGAAGTTTCTTTATGGCGAATTACTTTGTTCCGAATACGATCCCTCAGAGTAATGTCAAAGATATCTCCCTCCATAGCTCGCTTAGCGACTTAGAAACTGCCGACCATTCCCAGGATGGGTAAATAGAAGATTTGGCGTAATTTTCAAAATCCTGTCCAGCCTAACTGTGAATACAGTTATCTGATGTGTGTTTACCATCTTCAATCACACCGTCACTTAACATCAGCTAAGCTGTGGTCAAATAGCTAATTTGTTAACTATAAAAAAAGAAGATTATCTCTGCGATTCACTTCGTAGTGTTTTAGCGTCCATGTAAATTGCGCCTAAGCAATTAATATTTTAACGAGCATCTATTGCTTTACGCGCTATAATTTGAAAGCATCAAAGATCTAACGGGGCCGGAACCTTCCCTTAAAAAGCGTGTCGTACCCGTAATGGACAGTAATTTACCTGAAGTATTTTTTATTTCATTAAATCCCGGTCGAGATGTCAGAAACATTGACTGAAGGTTCTATTACTTCGGTGAGAAGAAAACACTAAAGTAGCTTATTATATTTAATGTAATCCGAATCAGTAGTGTTTTTGTAAACTATCCCACTTCTGGGCGTGGGCCTCTTTTTATGTATTCTAACATTTATCTGACTTCCATCATACAAGCTCTGCTTAGTTTGGGGTCAGCTAGCGCTGTGTGTAATGCCCTACGATATTGATTTATTTTAGCTTTATACATAATTCTGCAAACAATTCGTGATCTACACGAGATAAAAACTATTGTGTTCACCAGAAATTAAATACACAATGTAGTACATAAGTAGTTATTTTTAGTTACAACACAAAACATTACATTTTCCATTTCCAGATTGTTATTGCAAAGCGAAGGAATAAGGTCTATTCAATCCTAAGTACTGCGCCTGACTAGAAGCTCATGAAAATAATACAGAATCCCTGAAGACTTGGTTATTTTGTCCTCCAGGCCAGATTTATATTACTTTTCTTGAGAAAACACAAGCTTACTTGAAGAACTTTCATCATAGGAAACAAATATAACTGAATGTTACATAATAAAACTACATAGATGACTTACAGATGAATTGACGATACTTAGTTTTGGTAATAAATAATTCATTCGCATAAAATTATCAAATCAAAATGATTTATGAATATATATTTTTTTAATAAACCAGTAGATTATGCTAATAATATACTGTTTTATTCAAGAAATTGTTATTTACCGCAAATAAAGACCAAAATAAATGCACTGGCATTTGTTTTGGTCTTCGTTCAGTTGTGATTTCACTGGAAAATTATGCTCCATTTGCCCATAAATGGCAAAAAATATTTGTATGGAAATCGAACCACCTTAAGAATATATAATCTTTGTACAATAAAAAGCTTCTCTGACGAATTAACATATGTACTTACATACGAACATAGGTTAACTCTACAACCCTCCATCTAAGCGTAGTCAGATAAACAATACAGTCAAATACACACGACGATCTACGTAAATAAATATGGAAATTGCGCGGCTGGAACTAAAATTCGAAACATAACTATTTTGATACAGTCAGCGGTAGATTTTCCGACCCGGTACATTACATAATAGCTATCATTGTAAGAGTAGATCAGTAAAGTTGAGCAACGTGTAAGAAATAATATAGAAATCTAGACTTAAGACTATGTATAATTCTATTTACATCTGTACGATGGAAATAGAATTATATATGTGTAGTATGTATTTATGTATTCTATCAGTTATCTGACTTCCATCACACAAGCTCTGCTTAGTTTGGGGCCAGATGGCGCTGTGTGTATGGTCCAACGATATTTATTTATTTTTATTTTATATATTTTATATATTATTAATAACCTACATGAGACCTAATATATATGTCGAGGTACGAAACCGTCATTAAATTGGTTGATTCTCACCGAAGCCTTGTGTTTTACCACTATATCGCCAGCAAATATCTTCTTTTTATATCTTCTTTTTTTATTATTTTTTTGTTTGTTTCCTATTTGTATTAATTGTGATCTGTGTTTCATATGTAAGTTTTTGGTGTATAATAAATTTATATTCTATTCTATTATATTCTAAACATGCGTTCTACGTCGTAATACGCATACCTAGAATAAAGTGATTCGCTTGAAAGCACTCTAGAATGTGTCTATCAAGGAACGGTTTTTACGATGAAAGTCGACCGAACAAGCCATTCCGATAGAGTTTTTGGAGTGTCAACCATAAAATAGTGTCACTTTTTAGAGTTTCTGGCCGGTCTGGTAATAGAATTGGAAGAGTAAAATTAGATCATGCAGATCTGGAACAAACTCTACAAAATGAACACTACGAAATGCACTCTACAAACTGTGGAGTGCACTCGAGTGATAGAAAACCTATAGACTAGCAACTTTGCGTTGATGTTTAAAAGACTTTTCCTTTCCGAGTTGATGGACCAACACGTTTTTTTAAAAGCTATTTTTCAGTTAAATATTCTTCAACAACGGAAGAGTTGTTCGGTAAATTATATCAACATTGTCGTAGCGTTTCGCACCGAATGTACCTACATTTTAATAAAATTTAAAATCAGATCGCGTTTGACTTTACAATAAATACCATAGCGAAGATAAAGTCCAAGAAAGAGATTGACGAGAAGATAAATATTCAAATTTCACTTTTAACGCTTCTTAAAAATAAATGAAAAATCATAGAATACGTTACATTTCATCGATACTGCTGTATAGGGTAGAGGGGTGGATCTTAAAAGATGCAACAGAAAATAAATTAAACTCATTTGAGATGTGGATATAAAGATGAATGCTCCGAATCTCCTGGAGGGACAGAATCAAAAATGAAGAAGTTCTGAAAAGAATGTTTTACAAAAAACTTGAATTGCTCATCACGGTAAAAAAGAGAAAGGTTCCATATTTTGGTCATTATTTTTCCATATAAAATATGCTACTGTGTGAGTAGTTATGTACTTTACATAATATTAATAAATGTAAAAAGTATCTAGGTTCAAAAACTAACATCAGGCTACTAAAAAAAATATTTAAAATATGAAACAAGAAAATACCGGTCAAAATAAAAAATATAATAATAACTAGCCGTACCCATTCTAAGAAATCCGAACTCGTTTTAAGCAAACACAATATTTGGATATGGTAATAATTATATTGTGTGACAGGATTTAGCCCCCGGACATGCAAGCCTGACTTGACACTCGACACGCTTGACTCCAGACTCCAGACTTACGTAATAAGCATCTTTATTCTGTTTATCAAAAGTCAAAACCAAGGTTTTTGAGAATGTGGTTGTACCACCGGGCGTACTAAATCCATATATCACAAGGTTCAGTAGACAGAAAATTAAAATAGACATTTTGAAAGCATTTTAAAAGTAGCATCATCATTTCTAAACATGTCTGAGAATCTGGATTCTCTACCTGACTCATTGTTTGTCTGCGGTAGATAAAGTTGTTTTGATCTGTATTTGTTCATCTTTCATTTTTTACCACAATTCGTAACATAAACTATAGCATGATGCTTAACAAGATATTTAACTCCTTCTACCTTTACATGCAGACTTGGATGAAACAAACACTTATTTTGTATCGAAATAAAATTGCAGTCATAACATAAATGAACATTATTTATTTGATTATTTGAAAGCGTAATATTGAAATTCCTGTTACTATACATTGGTATGTATGAATGATATTCATTCAGAATAAATAAATAAATAAATAATAAATATCATAGGACATTACACACAGCGCCATCTGACCCCAAACTAAGCAGAGCTTGTGTGATGGAAGTCAGATAACTGATAGAATACATAAATACTTTTTTTTTGTAAATACATACATATAATACATACAGTACACCCAGACACAGAACAAACATCGATGTTAGTCACACAAATGTTAGTCCTGAGAATGAAATGTATATTGCACATAGTAATAGTTTAGTGGTTTGGACGCTAATTTTGAGGTTTATTACCCATGTGTACAATAGGTAAACGGCATTTAAAATTAATACTACCCACACTAATTTCATATTTATAAAAACAAACTAATCTAATAGCTAGTCTTATAATATATTCGATAAATCTCTTCAGCAATAAGTGATCTAGATAGATACCACTGCGATAGTAGACATACTGACCCCAAGCAGTAGTGTCTAAACATTACTGAATACCGGTTTATCACAAACAAATACACATGCGCATGCGCATGAAATCAGAGAGGGTGCGTGTGTGTATGCATACACACACGCACCCTCTCTGATTTCGTTATTTTTTAGTTTACTTCTTTCGGAAGGAACAAGAATACAATGTTTTTTTATTATATGAATTTTGGCAGCCTTAAGTAGTCTTTTAAAAATCACATTGAAATGAAAACTAGAGATTTATGAATAGATGCCCTGATGAAAAGTATGTTATTTCATGTAAGTTACTTACGCAAAACAGTGCACACTACACTGCATAAATATAATCCAATATATTACGTACAATATAACCAGAGTACAAACTGTCACCTCACAATACAATTCATTCTAGTGTAGACAGAGATCCACGAAGGTACCTACTTGTTCTCCCATAATCTAGTTAAAATTTAAGCATGTAATGAATACAACAAAAAACAAAGAAATTATTGTTATTATTTGTTACTGATCTATAGGGGTCTCTACCACGGCCTTTTCAAATTCTGCCCCTACTTCTTCAGAGTCTAAACTTTTAGATTTTTGAAATAGGTAAATGGAAACCGATTGAATGGAAACAGTTATTAAATAAGAAAAAAATATCTGTCTAATTGTTGCCGACGCATAGTGGTAGTGAAGAGAAGGCTGCTCTCAAACTTTTGCAAATAAATACTAGTACACCATTTTGAAGGGACCATTTTTTTATTTTTCAGCACAATAGTAAAACAAGATAATCGGTCCATTCGAAATACGAAGCATTTATCTTCGTTCCCAAGTTCCGTCCTGCCATCATTTTTATTGACAATTCTTCGGCAAGGAACGCCTACTGCGGAGACTGTCTTTTGGTTTGACTGTCTTTGACGATGTCAAATACAGCATTTGAGGTACCATAATCGAATTGCATATAAATAACAAATTGACGCAATATACTTTTTGGATAATAAAAAAGTTCTGTTTAAATGTAATACAAGTTTTCTTCCACATTGGTTTCTAAAAATGTTCAGTATCACGCTCGTTTGTAATAGCATTCATAAATTTAATTGAGTCCATTTTTGGTCTTAAAAATGCGAACAAAAAGTAAAATAGCACGGGTAAAACGGTGGCTTAAAATCAAAGCTGTATTCTGGCACGGGCCCCGATCGTAACCAAGACAACGCGCCTTAGGGCAAAAAGTCCTTTCAGAAGAAATGAAAAAATAACAAAGTTATTTTCAATCAATAAATGTACATAATCGGTACCAATTTAATCCTTACTCCCATGGAGATAAAGACTTAAGTAACCACGAAATAGCAATAATTTTACTATTTATTTAGGCTTTTCGAATAGTAATGTGTGGTACGTGGGTAGAGTGTTTTCACTCCTTGTGTTCTTTCAAAGGTCGAACAATAACATTGATGTTGATTTCGAAAATACATGTTGTTAGCTTTACATGATTTCATTTTAGAAAAATTAAATTAATGAACAAAATGTATAATTATATTTATCACTGAAACTTAATCGCAAACATACTACTTTATTTTATTTGCCATTATTCTTTTCCAATTGTGACGATCTTGGTACACATCTTTCGCTTCTTCAACATTAATTGGTCATTCTGCTTGTCTCGATACTCGCTCGACGGTTGCGGGTACATTTAACGTCTTCAATTTGAATTTGATCGCTTAGCAGCTTGCCCACTCACACTCTCCTTAAGAATCTGATTTTTCAATATTTAGCAGCAGTCTATGTGTGTATGCATGCATGTGTATTTACGTATATGCCACCGTATCGATTAAACTATTCATCCGATTGAAATAAATGTGATGTCAATCGATTTGTTACCATGGTCTAGATGACATGGGATCCTTTTTTAAAATTGTTCGAAAAAGTATTCATATTCTAATATGGATAACTTTTAATTTTATTTATACCAAAAGCGAAAACTCAGGCGTATGATTCATATAGAAAGGCCATGGTTACATTTTCTACCAAAGAGAGAAGTAATAACTTTAGCAGTCTATGCATAATGTAGAATAGAATAGATTACAACTTTATTACATACAAACAAAAAAACAGCAACACTCTACAATGTAGAGTAAAATTATGTAGGTATAACGTTAACGTGATCAACGACAACCCAATTTACCATGAGGTAATAAAACGTTTTTAAATATCAAAGAAAACTTCTATATTAAATATACATATTTTATAGGCTTGCGTTTGACCGCCATCTTGCCCGATGTTAACCAAAGATGCGGTCTACGATGGAGAACGCTTGCTTTGGATCCACTTAGAGGTAACCAGATTGTATTTACCTAGGAACACCCACTCAAGCAGCTGATTCCAATGTCTAGCCGTTCGAATAAAGAAGGTGGAATTCGAGTTTTTGAAATATACTATTTACGATACATGTTTAATTTTAAAACATTATTTTTAATACATTGGAAAGAAATATTATAGTAAAACTACAATTATTTGCGCTAAGTAGAAAAATATACTTACAGCAGTGGGGCTTCTGGTCCGGCTGCGACTAGACGAGAAGTGCTCGATGACCTCCCAGTTGGACTTCTTCGGTGCGGGAGTATCTGCGGGGGAGGGAGACGTGCGCGGGGCAGCGGTCGGAGTGCTTCGCCCGGAGTCGTCGCCGCCGGCCCGCGTCGCGTTTGCAGCGGACCGCAGCGACGCACAGCGGCGCCCGCGCAACGCATCCTGTGAAAAAAAAAACTATATTTTCAATTTTGTTTCCAGATCAGCCCTGTTTTTATAAACTGTCCCAGGTCTTAACATGATATAATATTTTTTGAGAGTTCTTAACTCTCGTTCACGTTTGTTTCCTATGTTTCCCTTCAGTGTGTTAAGTCAGCTGTAATACGCGTATAACAAATGACAGATGTGTGCCATGGGGGCCAGAAGATTTCCTAAGAAGGCTGCCGAAACATTTTTTTATTAAATGTAAAGTATGTTAAAATAAATTAATTTCATTTTACGCCTGCGTTCAGTTAATAACGTAAACAAAGGAATCGATGTTGCTGACGAACGTTGCTGCTGTTGCAGAAGTTTTTCATCTTGACTTTGGTAGCTACTCAACCGAGTGCTGAAATAATCCTACCACAATGGTAATGATTCCCTTAATGCTTTACTTTCACCTTCAATTTTGACTTTCCTCCGTCACTTTCTTAGAATTGACCCCACATTCTTAGACGCGCTATCCACCCAAGCTTACCACCAACGCTACAAAAATAATTGCATTGAAGATACCGAGTCACTCCCCCTAAATCCCAGTAAATTATTATTAAACATTGATCAGTTTGAATCGCACGCTATATCTATATTTTCTAAGTAATGTACGTAATGTTCAAAGCTTTAGTAGAATATCAAGAGAATTTAATGAAGTCCTTGTAAAGGGCTGCTATAAAATAATCTAAAATTTCTCAACAGTTTACAGATTTCAGTCAAAACATCAAATTATACCCAAAGGTGTTTTAGTCAATATTAGTATCGTGTGAAACATTCTTAGTCAAAACCAGGGGAGCCGCGTGTTCCCGCGACTTAATTAATTTTGCCATAACACAAACGTAATTAGACACATATGTGTACCGTATATAACGTACCTATGTAAATATTGGCGACTGTGTCTACGATACTGTGATTACTTATTTCAGCCTCATAAATAGGCATCACGGAAAGCTTAACTTCATATCTATGAAATTTTGGAAGCGTAGGTACTATTCATTTATAACTATATTATTCACAACTAATTAAAATTATAACACACAAATGACAATTTGAAAAAACTAGTAAATTAATACAACCTATACTATTTCATAAAAACAACATAATCTAATATTCCCATGCCCATCAGAGAAGGAAAATGTGGCCAGATTGTTAGCAGCATTGCCACGCTGGATGCTGAACTTTTGATCAAAATAGATGCCAGTATTCTGGTCACCTGACGCTTCCTCTAAACGTTTGGCCAGGTCACTATATAGTTCGAGAGCGGCCGGCCCCCGGTCGGAGCGGTCTTTTGCCGTCGTCTCGCATCAGTCCGTTTGGTTCTAAAATTGATGGGACGCCGGCACTGACAAAGGCCCTACTGATGACATTGTTTAAGCTGGCGTGTCATGATATACGCCCAGCACTCTTACAACATGAAAGCGCATGGTGACCGAGGCGATCCGCCGTTTAACGCACGATCAGCAATAAAGAACCTGACATGGAGCTGGCTTATTTTTAGCTATAATTTATATATCTATAACTTCTATTTAACTTTTATGTTTATCACTGAAAGTTTAAAACTCAGATATAATAAACACACAAGAATTGACCTAAAATAAAATAATAACTACTCTAAAAGACCGCTATCAATGGGAATAGTTCCCAAAACGCTGGCCCCATTGCCGCGTTGTATGGCAACTTTTACGTAAATTGCATTTTATGCTTCTTGAAAGTTTAGTGTTGTCCTTGTACACAAATTGAAATTGTTAAATTAAATGAGCTAGCTTAATATTTAAGCTCTAAGCTTTTATATAATACTTCACTAAATACTTATTATGTCATACATCACTATTGTATGTAGATAAAACGCTTATCATAGTTCGTTGAGTTTCAATTTGCCTAAGTTCCGCTTGTAACATACAAAAATATTAGAAAAAATTATATACGTCCTTTGATCTCAGATATCTCTTTTGACGAAGTTTTGATAGTAGATAGAAATGATCAGATATTTCTTTTCGCAAAATTATTTCCGTAACAATCTTCACCTCGAAAGGTCCCAAAACGTATTTAATTTGTTTGATACTGTCTCAAACTTTATCAGAAGTTTATGCTTCGAACTCAATAAGTTTCCAATTTTAACCTGAAATACCCATTAGCCATTTCAATAAGTAAAACAATCGGCACTCATGAAGTTGAAGGATAAACCTTATCACTGCCTCCGATTCTAATCCGGACCGGTTCTATAATTTTTCAGCCATCTTTGATTGTCCACAAAAATCTCAAATAATAAAACTATAAAATTTTGAGAATTTCGTACTCCCATCACCATTATTGAAAATATTTTTTTAATATTAAATTACGAATAAAACATTTATGATCGTATGCTCGTGGATAGTTTCATAGTACAATAATATAAGCAGACATTTAATTATCACGTATTTGTTTTCCTTTTTAATTTTTTTTTTTAAATATTATAATTATTATCAAGTTAAACATACCATAGTAGATTGTAGAGTTAGAAATGTCCCGGGATTTGATAAATATAATACTTTTCTTTTACATAAAAGTAAAAGTAATTAATTTATTTGAGTAACATGAATTGTAACAATTGTTTGTAATTGGTGTGAACAACAAAAAGTTATATTATTAATAAATTACACAAACGAGACGCTCTCCTGATATTAAGATATAACGTATGTACATGGCCATTGTAACGATACACAGAACTTTGGAGTAGTACCTAAACAAAGTTCAGGGCATCGCGACTTTTACGCTTACTAGTTTAAGAGTTTGGATAGTTTTTTTTAGACTACAACGCAGAACTGATGGCCGATGGGGCTGCAAAGTTCTGGAGTGGAGACCACGGACCGGCAAGCGCAGCGTAGGACGTCCACCCACAAGGTGGACAGACGACCTAGTAAAGACCGCAGGAACGCGCTGGATGCGAGCCGCTTCCAACCGGTCTTTATGGAAGTCAATGGGGGAGGCCTGTGTCCAGCAGTGGACGTCCTACGGCTGAAATGATGATGATGATGATGATATAATATTTAAATAAAATATTGTATTTAATTTTAAAATGATCCTATAAAATACTAGTTTTCTTGTCTCTTTAGCACCACCTTAATTACAATAAACAAAACTGATATAGTAGCACAATGATCTTTATATCCCTTCAACATTAAATAATTTTAAAGCAGCGACGCCTTGAATTATGTTTTGTCACTTAAAGTTTAAATTACTAGTGAAATATTTAAGAACTGGCATATTATATTTTACCATCACGAAACAGTTTCGTTTATATCGATACTTTAAAAAAAATGTAACGTACAGCAAAAAGAGTTTTTATCTAAGAGTTTATCTCTTTAAAAAAACGGACCCGGATCGGACTAGTCACAAGCCGATTTTGTTGAAGATACTCCGGTTAGAACTTTGAGGAAGTTTGCGAACCAAACTTGGTGTTCGAATTTTGGCAGACTCCACTTGAATCAAGGTTGATACTTCATAAATCAATGCAATGTATGTTACTCCCACGAAAATAATGTTGCAGATTAAAATTCGTGCCATAGATAATACAACGTATACGCATCTTCGCTTAACATCAGGTGAGATCACAAACTTAATTAGTTTCAGTTTAAAGACATTTATTTCTCAAAATAATAATTACTAAATTCGCTTATTTGAGAATTAAGTAGAAAGTAAACGTATTTTCATGCTTAAGTACATCATTTATAATTGTTAAATTATAAATGATGTACTTAATATAACATAATAACTATAGTAATTACTATGCTTAGCTTAGCATTTACAATGACTAATAATATCACAATAATACATAACTGACCGAGCCATACATCGCACCGTTAGCCGTCTCGTCCCCGGTGCTACTGCCGTAAAATGACAACAAACGCAACAATCGTACCTAATTTTGAATGTGTACGTGAAATGGTCGTAAAGAAAAAATAAAAAAAAAAACGTATGTAACATGACAAATACACAAACCAAGTAGAGCTTTGGCGGGGACACGGAACGAATTTATAAGTCGCTTCCAAAACTTCATTGAAGCTTGTAGTAAAGTCACCACTTCTATACTTGACCAACACTCACTTCGTGTAAGTTTGATTTATTTAATTTTCACTATAGATCACCTGAACACTTGATACAATGCACAAAGTGCGATGACAAAAAAAACAAATAAAGCAAACCCAATGTCTTCGTGACAAGTTTTCATAAAATATTTATACAGTATACATTATAGTAGTAGCAAGTTTTATTTTAATAGTTTTACAATAAAAATAGCTATGGATTTTTTGTCGGTTTGTCTGTGCGTTAGTACACGCTAATCTCAGAAACGGTTAAACCGATTGCAATGCGGTTTACACTGATGTGATGTGGCATGTGGCAAGTTTTCTGTAACATTTAGTGGTGGCTTAGTTATTTCAATCGGTTCACAAATAAAAAGTTTAATTAATTGAAATAATATGCGCTATTCTAGAAACGTGTTTCGGTCTATATCTCTGAAACATGATTTCGCTCTTCGCATTCACACGGACAGAGCCACAGGCACAGCTAATGTATCATAAATATATGTAATTACAACAAAGAAAATAAGTATTTTATCAATTATCTGGTTCCCATAGTACAAGCTTTGCTTAGTTTGGGGCTAAACGGCAAGGTGTGAAACGTTCTCCAATATTTATTTATTTATTTTTCAAAATTGAATATCAGTTTACTATTGAAAGTGGCAGGGCAATATGTACAATAGACAGTTTGCAAAATCCCCCAATCACTTACAATGCTCGTGAAACTAAAGGTAACAAGCGGTCGTTAAGTAAGTCAAGGTTCCCCTTAACTTTCTAACATGAATGTTTGGATTTGTTCAATAATAAATAAGCTTTATGATGTTTAGAATATTGAAGCTTCGGAGATCGATTGTTCTCACATTAAGCTTATAATGATTAAGCCGATAAGCGGGTGGTTAGCAAAGAAAATAGGTTTTTAGCTTTTCTTTTGTTTCAATTTATAAATATTGTATTGACTTTTGTAGCGACGTTAGCTAGCGTGGTCGGTACGCAGGACGAAGGATTTGAATCAACAATAAATCAAACAACAACAATAAACTGCCTGTGAAGGAAATCATCGCGAAGAAACTTTCGCATGGTGGTAGGGTGCTTTTTTGTACTCGGATGGCTAGCTATCACCCTCGAGTTGAAAATCTGCTGCCAAACACCTTTTACCTACTTATGATACCGAAGTAAAAAAAAACAGTTTTAGAATTTTTGACTGTGCGTTTGTGCACGCTAATCTTAAAAATTACTAAACCGATTTAAACGCGGCTTTTACTTTTTTTTACGCAAATGTAATCAGACGAACGAGAAATTTAAAATATTTATTATTATCAACATCCCTGTAATTTCGGTTGTTGCAAACCGGAACACAGTAATGCTTACACACTTCTGCTTGGCGGCCGAATGTCTGGTACTGCGGTAGTACCTATACAGTCAACCTCTACCACCAAGTAAAAAAATCACAAATGGCAAGTTTCCCGTGATAGTGTTGGTTTTATTACAATCGGTTAACAAACAAAAAAGTTAAGTTAATTTATAAGCGCTATTCTAGAAACGCACTTCGATTTAGCTAACACATAATTTCGCTCTTACTGAATATCTATGCGGACGAAATCACGGGCACAGCTAGAATAGTATAAATGACACTCCCTGATTTTATTTGCAAGTTTGTGTAGGCAGTCTTCATGTCGGTTAATTTGCCATTCAACCCCCCTTTGATATTACTTTCTATGAAATTTAAGTGATTCAATAAAATTCAAAATGCAAGAGAATGGAATACATACGTCTACGTCTGTTGGAAAAAAATAAATAAAACGAAAACGTATTATTATTTACCTTTAAATAAATCTTAAAATATTCACCTTGCAGCTATTTCATTTTATTGAAATATCACGACTGTATTGTGTGAAAACGTTGCTAATGAACCAGAACTGAAATAAATCGTTTCGAAACTTCTGTTGTGCAGTGTTCCCAGATCATCCCGTTTGAATTCCACTCTGCTAACGATCACTATTGTCGTGCGGCATCTATCGGGCTACGGTTGTAATCTATGTACAGATTAAACTTCAGAGTAGTTCCAGATTTGCTTAAAGTTCATTCAGTTAAGACGCCGGTCAAGTTTTGTAATTACGCTCCTTGGATTGATTTTGTCGCTACAGATAGAGTTGTGTATACATAAAACTGTACTATTGCAGTAATAATTTTATTTAAAAGATTACAATTAATAACCTAAAACTACTACGCACATAATATTTTTGAAAAACTTAAACACAGAATTATATAACATTATATAGTAGTAAATTATGGCATGATAGATAACTTCCTGTTATGTTTATTGGGTAACACGAAGTCAGTGAAGCGATGGCTAAGAGCTTATTCAGAATATTAAAAAAGATATACCTACCTATATATATAATATATATTTCCATCGTAGTGATCAACTTCACCCTCAGCAATTCACTCGTATACGCCTCCCACGCGGTCTCATATCCTCATGTTCGGTTCACATTTTTGCTTATTTTTTCAAACTTAATTTAACGAAATCTTACACGAGTTAGAAGACTATATGAATAAGGGTCTTGCATTTGATTTACTACAAGTTATGAACCATTATCAAATGCATCGTAAGGTCATATCTAGATTTCTATAGGCAGTCTAATCGAAATATACTTTTGCATCAAAAACTGGCTAACTCTACATCTGCACTATAAATAATAAACAGAAAAGATTTGATTTTTTTGTTTGTATTGAATAAGGTTCCAAAGCTACTGGACCGATCTGAATATTTTTTTCATTATTAGAATGCTACATTATCACTGAGTGACATAGGCTATATTTATATTGTTAATTGGGTTTTGTTTTCCCGTGCGAAGCCGGGGCAAGCTGCTAGCGTGCTATAAACCAGTAAAATCGTACAAGATCGATTGATCGTGCGTTACTCACGCTTCAATTTTACCAGTGAAAATATGGCAAACTCCAAGAAACGAGGTTTTAATTAGACGTTCACTTGCCTCTTTTCCGCTTACGGGGGTTGTACGTAGGTGTTTTCTTGCGAAGTGCCCGTTACGCGCCCAGATATTCTGAAGTAGTTGTTTAGTTTGGGTATAAATAGTTCTATATCCGGTCTCCTGAAGGCAAAAGATAATCGATATCCATGACCCAGACCATTTTTGCGATACATAGAACTTTAAGTAAAAAAACAAAGGCCATGGTATCGCTGCTTTGGCGCTCATTGCTTTATTACTTTCATTGGTTATTCTCCACAGTCCTGTAATTTCGCTACCTGCAGTACTCCTCTCACTGGAACACAGAAATGCTTACACACTTGGTTTGGCAGCAAAATATCTGGTACTCGTATAAAACCCTCAAACTTTTCAAAAACCTCCGGAAAAAATTTGTACACTTAGCTTATCAAAACAGGTTACTGGCCGAATTTTCTCGTAAGGGATCATTTAATTCGCTCCTATAATTTCAAGGCTGACTATTAGTAAAACGAAGCGTGTTCCTTGAGTTGGAAACATCTACCTGGGGAATATGAATAATTTATAAACTTTAAAACTTCAGGAACGAGCAAGCAATGTATGGGGGCAGTTGAGCTGATCTCCAAAAGATTCATGGCATTTTAAAAATGACCATATTTTTATGATTTATTATATATTACAGGCTTAATGATTGACTCCAACTCATGGGATGTGTATGGTAAAAACACCTAGATAATAGGAACTGGCTCTCTACTGAGGCCACTGGAACACATTATTAGGTGCTTGACAGCAGATTTTCAACTAGAGTGTGGTAGCTAGCCACCCGAGTACTAAAAAATACCCTACCATCTCGCTATGGTTCTCTTTTTCTTTTATTAATATAATCTGTTGTTTTAGCAGTTTCCGTTTTAACAACGCCGTCAGCACAACTCTATCTTCGAAAGGTAAACTAACAAAGGACAAATAAATATTAAACGGATACTGTCACCTCGCGTCTAACTCTAAAATAACTAACCTTTGGCTATAAGAACAAAATGATAAATACTAAAAAACAAAACAAAAAAAACGACTAACTTACTAAAAAAACTTATTTACCCGTTATGTTTTCAGTAAATACTTATAATACACTAGCTACGCCCCGTGGTGTTACCCACTACATGTTTTCGGGATAAAAAGTAGCATATGTGTTAATCCAGGGTCTTGGATATCTCGATACCAAATTTCATCCAAATCCGTTCAGTAGTTTTTGCGTGAAAGAGTAACAAGCATTCATCCATCCATCCATCTATCCAAACTTTCACATTCATAATATTAGTGAGATGTGAAAGTTTGGATGTAGCGAGGCGCAGATAGTTTATAATACTAGTGGGATTCATTGGTACCTAACAATAAAATCAGGCCCAGAATAAATGTCCACGTTCTTTACTTAAATGTTTGCCTTGAATGGAAATCGAATCCTCAACCCGCAAAGCTGATCTACCTACTGAGCCAGATGATAGTTAAAAACTGAGTTGTAATCAAACATGAAAGCTCTAAGTGAAAGGTATCCTTGGTTTCCAATGAACCTGTATGTCATGGTCGTTTATACACAACGTGACATTAAAATACAATAGACATTGGCTGAAGGGGCATACGTGTGTCTCAGGGCGGAACTTCCTCCGGATGATGTCGAGTGCTCGTCCATCTAGAGCGATGGGTGATCGGAAACTCTATGAGCCTTTGTTATTTTGAAAGAGTAACTATAGTGGTTCATCATTGGAGAAGTTTGATAAAATGAATACTATTTACAAATTCCTATCTTAATCTAAAAGTCCGTTAGAGGAGAAATATGTGGCTAGAATGCAGCATTGCCATGCTGGATGGCAATGCTAAGCTTTTGATCAAAGTAGACACCCTATACCTTAACACCATTATATAGTTTCCTCACGATGTTTTCCTTCTCCGGCAGCTTAAGCTCAGCTTAGGGTTTTAATCATTCGGCGTGTCATCAGACCGCGATAATTACTGATCACTATCATCGCTAGAACTTGGAGAATTATCCAGTTCTTTTTAAGTTCTAATACGTGAAGGACTCCGTCTGGCGCCACTGTGATGGCTAAAATGGTGCTCAATTTTAAAACGCCATTCAACATCAAAGAAACTTTTGTAATCGTATCTTGCCAAGTATTTGTCTATCGTACTGTCGATAAACGAAACGACAAAATAAAAACATTTATTCACAAGTTCAGATCAAACGTACGCTCGTAATTAGCTTTCTGCCCGTCTGTTTACTAAACAGCCGCTATAGGAATTTAGGTCTTGTTTTCTGAGTCGTAAAGTGTATAATTAGGTGTGAATGGCGGCCGCGTGGTGACCAACAGTGGTAACAGTAAAATAGGGCTGTAAATCAACCCACCGTGAGTTAAACGTGTAACCGAATCGATCAACATGATTGCGAAACAAACAATGTTACTAGAAATGGTGTGTTACTAAATGACAGCCACTATATATGTTCTCTTGTGTTTGGTCACCTATAGTTAATCCATTTCTAATAGGTACCAATTGCGTGTCATAGTTATGATAGCGCTTAGGTCGTGTAGATTCAAGTGTAGGTTATACACATTTAGAAGAGAACTTCAAACCAAATAACAATGTGCAAAACGGCCAACTAATTGAAATGACTTCATAATACCTGGTGCTATTCTTTATCGAAAATAATTACCCACTAATATTATAAATGTGAAAGTTTGGATGGATGGATATTTATTTGTTTCTATCCCGAAAACATGTAGCGGGTAATACCGCGGGGCGCAGCTAGTTCAAACTAATAAACTAAATCAATTTCGTATTGTGTCACATTTTACGAAATTCTATTATTGGTGGTAGATTTCTGTAGTAGGAGGTCGTCTAGTTAGTTTCCACCGCGGTACCAGACATTCTGGCGTTAAGCAGTAGTGTGCAAATATAACTGTGATCCGGTTTAAAAGGCAAAATTAATTGTAATATTTTTTACTCGCTGAAATTCTTTACGTACATAGAGTTTAAAAGGTAATTTAAAAAAATTGTTGCCAAACTTCAAAGTTTATTTAATGATTGACACTTTTTAAAATTCAATTTTTATAGAAATTTATTTTATTAACGCCAAGAGTTAGTTTAGACTTTTAACTATTTGTATTAAAGATAAAGGAGTTTAATTAAAAAGTTTTGAGTGAAGTTAAATTAATTTACAATATTGTTTTACTCTATTAGGGGTATGAGTTCGAGCTCAGTGGTTAATATCGCTTAGTACAATACTTTGAAATTTAATTACAAATTTAAAAACCTGATACCACTGAGAAAAACGTCTCAAAGAAACCGGCATAATGTTGGAGAAGTAATTCAATGGTATAATTATGTAAATTCCGAAACAGGCACCGTGCGGAGTAACCAAATCTTACAAAAGCAAACATAAGCCCAGAAATTAGATGTTAAAAAGACGTTCACTGTATACATTACAGGTACATTTTAATAGTACCTCTTCGGAAAATTTAAATCAAACCTACATTGTAGCTTCAAATTGCACAAGAAAATTGGTTAATTCAGCGAAAAATTTTAATATGAAATGCATTCGTGGCGACTGTTTTGAACTAAATACATAAGCTAGAATATCCTTCAGACATATACTTATCTTTATTTTTAACTCCTGTACCTGCGACTTCATGAGTGACATACACAGACTTTACTTTCCGGATACATTTTCTTCACTTGTTTGAGAAAAAAAATGATTTTTAGCAGTTACATAGATTAAATTTCAATGTATAAATAAGTAAAGTAACTAAGACGAATGTAACATTTAAAATAATAAGTAATCTAAAAGGCCGCTATCAATGGGAATAGTTTCCAAAACGCTGGCCCCGTTGCCGCGTTGTATGGCAATACTCAAACGCTGAGCAAAATAAAGGCCAGCGCTTTATTTACGTGTGGCGTCGACCAGACGAGATGACAAGTCTTTAAAAATATTTTTTGCTGCCGGTCCCCACTGTCCCAAAGTTTCAACCCCAAAAGGCTCAAATATGTACCCACTGTCCAGGGTACTATACTTGCGCCTTTTGAGGTCTTCTGCATATTCCACCGCTGTGCCAGCCCTAATCTGAGTTCTTGGAAGATGTGACAGCGCAAATGTGTCAACGCAAGTGGCGTCCCATACTAAAGGCCGTCCCATCTTCCAGGGAAAGAATTATCTTAAAAATCTTAGCAGTGAATTTTACTTTATGTCACCCTGTTTACATTATGCCATACATTTAAAAACATGGCAATGCGTTTCGAAAAACATAAACAGAGCCCTGAATGTTTTATATCCGGAGTGAACAAGCTTACGTTGCACTAGAACTGTTACACGACAATGATGATGCAGTATCTGTTATCAGTTGATATGAGCGGCCAAGTCGACACATGACAGTGTATAACAAGTTGCCAGAGCATATTAGTTCAGCGCCCTCTATAGGCAGCTTTAAGTCACGACTCAAACGCTGGCTTATCGAGCACACGTATTATAGCTACAAATAATTATGTGAATTAAAAATTTGATTTAACATTTTTATCTTAATATTGCGTAGGTACATATATTTTTTATTTTGACTGGCATTGTTAATTCCTTATTACTAAGACGGATGAAATGATTTAAATTGTACTTACTAGTACATAAGTATTTGAATTATAATTTAATTGAACATTATTCTGACCTATAACATCTTGGTATCAATAAAATATGATTATGATTATAAAATAGACCGTCTAACTACAAAAGACGAGATAATTATCTGAAACGAGAAACGTTTTATCGAAATAAAAAGCAATTCAATTCCTATCACTGTTTCTCTACAAAAGTCAATGTGACTAAAAAGTTTACTAAGTTGACACGTGGTTGGCGCTAAATTTATAGGTGAACGCGTTGTATCCCTTGACTGTACTGAAATGGTAATAAATAATTTATGGCAAATACAATCATGGGTATCTAGCTTTGTTGATATTATGTGGCGGCAAATGATTGCATAATTTATTAGAATCGAATTCAAAGTAGCCCTTATGAAAGGCAAAGGTAGAAAAACAAGTCGTGATTTCAACACAGTAACAGTAATAGTTTTGATTGAATGATTTTCATCCATTTTGTATTGAGACTTAAATTAACATTCTGTTGTTTTGACCCCAAATAGACTGGAAAATTTTGCTTTAGAATTGTCTTTCGCAATACTATATTTAACATTATCTATCTACTAAGTGTTTAGGTATGATGTTAGCATTACTAGTAAAGTTTTGTCGATCGATAAATTTCACTTTTTTTTTATAAACTATCCAAATGCACAAATCTTTGTCATTTACTATATGGTTTAACCAAAACTATTATCATAACGAGTAGTGATAGTAATATTTACAACGCATAAAATTGTTATTAAAATAACCCTTTTTTATTAGACTCATACAAAGTTCTCATGACACGCAAGATGATGCTTTTACAGTTATAGTTATCAAGTTATTAAATTTTTCTCACTTTCTTTTCTAAATTTTTAGAATGCGGAAAGTGGGTGCATTTTTACATTTTGGTGTGCTATATTTTACTAAGCATATCCCAGATAGAAAAACAGCGTAAGAATCTTTCTTCCCTTCATAAAATGAATGTCTTTTTAGTTCTTGATTCTAAAAAGTTTCAGAAAAAATTTTTTTTTTTTAATCAAAATTTTGACGTTTGTTTTTCTGATAAGTTTTTGTTTTTTTTAATTTATCTGTTATAAGTTGTTAATCTGAAATGTAGATTCCAGAATGGAATATATACAAGTATGTATTTTAAAAGTAAATACACAAAAGAGTAAAGTAAATTCTACAGGTGACAAAAAATACAAAAGCCATCATTATACTATTCATCTCAAGCTTATTTTATTCGTATGGGTCTAACCTTTCAAATGTATTTTTAGGTAAATGGGTAAGTATAAATTCTTTTCACGGATAACGTTGGCCAAGGTATCGAAAAAGTTCTCTTTTAACCACTTTTGGGTAAGTTGTAATCTTGCGAGCTATAAATCAGATTTGAAATTATCTTGGCCAGAAATAAATGAAAGAAAACGTGACGTAAAGATTCTTGTACACTACAGCGAAACATTCAAAAATTGTCGGTGCATAAATTACTATGAACGATATATCCGTTGGATTGTTATGTCATCAAACACCATTGGCCATGTAATGACGTGATCAAACAACTTTGTACGATTGATCGAACTACGTAGCGTGGCAACAACTGCGTGGTCGCGACGTGTAGCTTGTTTTACACTTTTGGAGATCGGAAAAATAACGTCAGTTTTTTATATTATCAGACAACGCAATGAGCTTAGCTTACATTATCTTTTGATGCCGTTCTGATTAGCTATCGTTTGTAGAACACGCTATTCTAACTTGCAATTGGTTTATTTAAATTTTTGCATATAAATTAGATGACATATCTGATTCATAATGTTCAATGTTCTTTTATGAATAGAACATGTTTGATTTGTTTTTATTATTACTGCTATGTTAGTTTATTTGATATAATATCTACTTCAAGAGCTGTAGGGCGTGGGTTCAATTCCCATTATGTTCGGTTTTAGGTTTAGATTATCCATTCACATTTGACAGCCCTGTTGGTTCATTGGTAGTATGTCTGCTCTAAGAGCTGAAGGGTGTGGGTTCGATTCCCACCCAGGACAAGCATTTTGTGATACAAATAAATGTTTGTTCTGTGTCTGGGTGTACTGTATATATTTTAAGTATGTATTTACAACAAAAAAACTATTTATGTATTCTATCTGTTATCTGTCTTCCATAGCATAAGCTCTGCTTAGTTTTGGATCAGATGACGCTGTGTGTAATGTTCTATGATAATACTTATACTTATAATACTTATACATTTACAAACACAAAAGTATATAAGTATTCTATCAGTTATTTGGTTACTATAATATAAGCTTTGCTCAGTTTGGTCGCAGTGTGAAATGTGCTACGATAATTATTTATTTATTTATCGTTGCTAAAAGTTTTCTTTGTAGTATTTACAAGAATAGAAGCTCTTTACAAAAAAATAATGATTATGAAAAATGAATGAAACAATAATCACGACTAAGTTAAAAAACATATCCAGTATTAATTGGGACAATTCAAGGGTTATAACGTTACTTCAAACATCCAAATATGTCCATTAATTTAGTTATGTTGGAATAAATAAGCTTACATACACATAACTGTACATACATACATGAATCATGAACATAATACACTTTCTTGGGCAGCCATGTAATAAAACTACATTATACTTTTAGGCTTCGCCCGAAGAGATCAGCAAATAGATTAATAAAACAAGTATTTTAAGGATATAACTGTCGTCCAACAGGATTTCTAAATATTTATGTTTCTTCAAACAGTTTTCATTAAAATAATGTAATATGTTTTACAATGAAAACTGACGTGAAATAATCACACATAAATGAATCAAAAATGCAACATGTAATATGAAGTTCTTGATTAGATTTCCGTTTAAATCAATGCTAAGGTCGATCATAATCATAAATCGCTCCAATAATAATCGGCGTTCCAAATCCCATACTTCTAATTTTATACTTCAAGGATAGGGCCATTGTTGTCCTAGGAGAGGAAAGCGATAAAGCGCTTTGCAGCAATTAGTACTACAAAATGAAACTTGCATTGTCTACAGAAGTATTTGTACATTTACATATCGCACTTGGCTAGTCAACCATACAATATAATTACTTAAAGGTCTCATAATAAAATTAAAAATGATGTTATAATCTCGCAAATCAATGTATCAAACTAATATTATAAAGGCGAAAATTTGTGAGTCTGTTTGTTTGTATGGAAGTAGCTTAACACATAATATTACTACTTTTTATCCCGAAAAAATGTAGCGTTCACGTGGAAAAAGCAGATAACATCGCGGGGCGCAGCTTGTCTGTCTATATCACACAAATATGATAAATGCAAAAATATGTACTTTTACATTGTTACAATGGTTTCATGAAATTTGAAATGCAAATAGCTGATATCTTCAATTAATACATAAGTTACTTTTATCCGAGAAAATACGGATGTAATCGCGAGACACATCTATATAGCACAAACTAAGCTACGATGTTTTGCATCGCAATGCTGAACACTACTTTCGTAGGGCATTGCATCACAAGTCATAACTCGACGAGAGTGCTACAATAGCCGAACCAAGATAGAAGATTGTTTACCATTTACCAGGTGAGTCGACGTGTCTGGCCACATCAACGTAATACCTACAGTTTTATTTGGCATGCGTTCTAAGAAATAATTTTTACAGTAACGCGAATTTTTGCATTTTTCATCGTAGCGGCCATTTTACTAATATCTTTCACATCATTTTGTATTTGGACACTACAACTAATTAATATAAACTTATTTTATTGCTTACTAGTTTTACCAGGCAGTTTCACCCGCCATCGGCTTCTAAGAATCGTATATCTCGTCTATAACTTTTACTGAAGAATTAAGCTATTAATGACAAAAATATTTTTTCAAATACCTACACTAGCAGTTTAGTTATAAGCACATTCAAATAGACAAACTCCGCCGTTTTATTAGTATAGATAATATTATTAGTATGGATTTTATACAATTTTGATGCACATGATATGGGAAAGTTGTGTGAGATGTTAAATATTTCTTCACGCCAAAACGACTTCACGCATGTGAAAAGAATTCGGAAAGACTTTTTCTCCCGGAAAAATTGACGCTTTCCATAGGATTGTGAATAAGGGATAAATTCAAAGTTATTCAATGTTTGTAATATTTTGTTGTATTTTTTGGGCCGCGAATGAAAGAACGTTACATGGTTGTGTATGTTAAAGTACTACGACAGTTTAGTTACATTACCGCAATGAACAATAACAAATCGCTTATCGAAGTGCTCGACTACTCAGTCAGTTGTACAATAAAGTTAAGTTACTTGCTTTTGTCAGTTTGAATTAAACTTTTACTTTATTTCATTTTTATTTGTAATTTTTAATTTTAAGTATGACATTTTTAGCATTCGCATTTTTAATTTTTATGAGCTAATATGTAATATGGACATACATGGTCTGAAATAAATGATTATTATTATAAAATAACTTAATAATAAGTTATTTAAATATCAAATTTCAAGTTTGATAAGTCACTTAGACTTATCAAACTTGAAATTTAATTATATTATTATACTTAAAAATAACGAGATAGGTACTTACCATTTGCAAATGCACAAATTACGACGCCAAAAACAAAAAAAAGTTACAAAATAGTAAAATAACTCACCACACTTTGTCCACTTCGGCTCCGCAAGCTGAGTCTCGTCTTCCAGTCTCGCTTGGAAGACGAACCACCTTCAGAGCTGAAGGAACGTTTCATGGGGATTGACATATCTCCCTCTAACTTACACTCTAACCGTCTTTGATCATAGCGTCCCTGTCGCATCAACTACACCAAAGTGTCACTAACACTATAAACTATGTTTACACTGAATATGAGTCGTCAACAGAACTAAAGTTTATTAACACAAGGAGTCACTGAAGTTCTTATTACTATTTCTACGGAAAATCTGAAACAAAAAAGAAAATTGAGTTATTATGATGACATCAATATACATAAATTAATAAGACTGTGCATGAGCCGGGCCAATTGCCTTGCAAGAGTGAGAATCCGTTCAGTGCCTAGTATCACATCAATTAATAATCCAATTTCACTGTTCGTTCTCCTATCTCTAACTATCAGCCTGGTATGAACCTGGGTTCGCTGAATTCGATATTCTCTCTGGTGATTGTTCTTGGTAAGGCGAGGATTTCTAATAGATTTCATAGTGGTACTCGTCTTAATCACATAATTACTGCTGAATAACTAAGCCATTTATGGTAAGATTACTAATTTTTTGGGTTCCGTACCCAAAGGGTAAAACGGGACCATATTACTAAGACTCCGCTGTCCGTCCGTCTGTCAGTCTGTCCGTCTGTCACCAGGCTGTATCTCATGAGCCGTGATAGTTACACAGTTGAAATATTCACAGATGATGTATTTCTGTTGCCGATATAGTAACAAATACTAAAAAACAATAAAATAAATATTTACGGGTTATTTAACAAACGTGATTTTTTTGCCATTTTATAGATCACGGTACGGAACACTTCGTGCGCGAGTCCGACTCGCACTTAACCGGTTTTTATTGTTTACATCTAAGATTGTATACCTACTAAAAAAAAAAACAATTAAAACAAATATTAAAAACTGGCGGCTTTATTGCTAAAAATGGTCTCTTCCAGGATGGAAAATAATGAAAGAACAAGAAGCTCAGTGTAGCATTTTAACTTTTGTAGCAATGATAGCTCAGTGGTTAGCACTGTCAGTTCACACGCCGAAGAGCATGGGTTCAACAATGAGCTTGAGCTGCCGGTGAAGCAAAACAACGTGAGGAAACTATAGCATGGTGGTAGGATACTTTCTAGTACACACATAGCTACCACCCTTTAAAAAAAGTTGATTGTTGTTGATGTTTTTTGATTAGTCTAAAAAGTGTCATCTTATTGAGGTACTCTCACTAATATTATCAGACAAGATTTAAGGTATAACGGAATTACAGTATAAGGTAAATGAGTGGGTAATTATTAACTCATGTACCTCTGAAGGCATTACTTGAATCATGAACGGCCCTTTGTCAGTACTGCCGTGAAATCAAATTGTAAAGAATGAAATGTAAGAGTATTTTCAATACAAATTGGATGTTAAATGTTTTAACATTTGCCAACGCCATGTCTTCGAAATGATTAAAAGGAAATGAAAAGGTTTAATTTTCTTGAAGACACGGTAAGTATGTAAGTAGCAGTTTTAAAACTGTTCTTGGTTAGCTTTGAATTGTCAATTTAAATAATGCTACAAGGAAAAAGGATAGTAACTCCGTGGCGAGAGCGCTGAAGTTAAAGAAGAAGTTGAAGAAACATGAAAGGTTAAAGTCTGATTAAATTTAAAAACTGTTTGTAACAGCCATCACTAGTAGCTTTACGTTGTTAGTCACAAAACGTCATATTAGCAGAATTGCCGTCCTTGCATCGTCACCGTTTCTTATGGGTGTATTCGTGAGAATTGCTACTCAGATACATATAATTACAAACGCAGATCTAATGACTGTATTGTGTATTGTAGATGACAAAAGATACAATAAATGAAGCAACTACATGCAGTAAACGAATATTGATTAAAAGAGATAAATGTATGTACTACTAATCAAACGATAATGTTAGTATCTAGGTGCTCGATCGCCTTAGCAGGAGCTCGTCTAGTATAATATTATGATCTGATTTACAACCATTAATGTGTAATCACAAAATGTACTGTTCTGTCTCATGCGTTAATTGTTTGGGCCTATCTATAAAATGTATTTATGGTTGAAGTTAATCTTCCGTCACAGAGTTATTGTGTAATTTTATTGTTTTAATAGAATGAGAAAGAATTAAATGTCCTTTTGAAAAGTGGCTTATTAAAAAACCTCACATTGTTTCATCTTCTTCTGACTAGTCTAATTTAAATATCGTAGGACATTACACACAGCGCCATCTGACCCCAAACTAAGCAGAGCTTGTACTATGGGAGTCAGATAACTGATAGAATACTTAAATATTTTTTTTTTATTTAAATCAATACTTAATAAGAATACAACATAATTTTAAAATCTCAAAAAAAGTCGGTGGCAATGTTTTCTTAGAAAATATGAGTTTCCGTTGGAATCAGTTTTGTCATGCTGAGATTTCATTTCAAACAGAGGTAAGGAAATATTTCGGAAATTGCGTTTTTTCCAATCCCATATTTTATCGCAAGGTAAGAGTATCTGCTTGTATTTAGTGTATGTTTATTTTAGGAGAGATAGATAATATATAATATTTAGATATTTATACATATATATACGCTCAGTGAAGTTGGTAATCTCACCTTCCCAGGCTTTTGTACCGAGCCCATTGTAGCTCTAGTAAAAATGACAAATTTTAATGCTTAAGTTTTAATAAAATAAAAATTCAATGTAATTCTTCACTTTTTATCTGACTTCTCCAATTAATGTATTTATAAGTGCTACCAATTTTTTTGAAACTGTTATTTTGATTTTCATAATTCATACAAGCTTATGACCCTCACTAATATTAATCATTTACATCATGCTTTATTTTTCTAGGAAGCAAAGTGTGCGCAACTTTGCTGTAAAAGATCAAATCTAGGAATTAAAATTGTCTAATACAGCCTGTCACATTTCTTCAGAGATTACGATAGTGGTTCTGTCACTGAGCTTTTCAAATATGCTACTGTTTACGGATTGATTTTTGACGCGTGTGATTTATCAGCCGTAGATCCCTTAGACAGCTGTCAATATGTCTCGAGTCGTTGCGAGTGTCAATGAACCGCTACCTGTTAAGGATTTTCCAAAGGTTTCCGCTCTAGTCGAACACCCCAGAGTCGCAGTATTGTGCAATTTTCCGCTACATACTTAGTTGCCGCAGATACATTAGTTAGTGAAAGAACAAATAATCTAAATTCTAGAATTAAAACAATGAAACTAATTAAAATAAAATTCTTTCGGATTAAAACGATTGAACCTGTATAAATTCTAAAAGACTTTTTTACGTTTCCATCCTAAGTAATTTCGAATGTAATAATTTGCATAAGTGGTACTCGAGATACTTCTCTTTTAAAGGTCATAGGAGAGTTTTTGGGTTATGGGATTCTAAGAGTTGCCGTTACGCATAAATTATTCATATCCACCTATGTGCAAGTAAGATTGATTCACATCTCGCCCGCACCCTAGTGAGTTGAAACTGACTAACGCAAATTACAGCACCATTTGTACTAATAACTAATAAAACGGTCAGGGTTCGCTGTGATATATTAAAAGAAGCAACAAAAAATAGCACGTAACGAGGTAGAATTCGAATTAATTCGCGTGGAACGGTACTCTCTATGCAAATGTCGACGCGAAGAGGTGTATTATGGGTTCGTTTTGAACTATCAAAGTAAAATTTAAAAGATAAAGCTTTATTTAAGTGTTATATACGTCTTCGGCAAGGAAACTCATTAAAGTAAGAGAATCACGGCCAATGATTTATTATTACAGCCAGAAACATAACAATTTTATTATTACAGCCGTAATAATAATGCATAGATGTTAGAAGCACTTTCAAGTAGCGGTGGAAATCTTAAATAAATGCCACGGGACTCTTAACCTAATGATCCTTGGCCAATTAACAAAAAGGCTATTGTTAACTACACTTATACTGTAAAGAGGAAAGTTTTGTATTTTTGGATTTTTATGTTCCTTTCAGTCAAATGTGAATTGAACCTTAAAAGTAAGTGTCTCGAGTGATATACCACACATTTACATAAATTCTTTCGTATTTAACCCTCCACCCTAGCTTATATACGCTTAGCTTTGGATACCGTGTGAATTCTGATGGCCTTTCTACATCTCATTTAAAATTACAATTGCTAAAATATTTAAGTATATTTGGTGTTCTTATGTTCGCTTACTACATAAAGGTTGAAATGCAGAACCGTTCTTTTCCAAACATGTCACTTTTTACGGAAGCCAAGAAAGTGGCCGCCATATTAATTTTCTGTCTGTAGTGTTTTATTTTCTGATCGAGACACGTGGTCTAATTTTTTTTCTACGGCAGACAAGATGAAGTATGGTATCCTAAAAATGGTATATAACATAAAACCCCATTTTGGGAAAAATAAACTTATTTCGATGAAAATGAATTATTTAAAGGTTCTAACGTTGATATTAGCTAGGTATTTAAACCTACGGCAGCCTGGAATTTCTGGGTTGTAATCATACAGCACATAACTCTTTTCTAAAGTATGTGTTTAGAGCTGCTAACTACAAACGGAAAAAGCAAACAACGTGATGACCTACGCGCTTGAGGCTTCTTAATATTCTCAAAAAAATATGAAATATGAAATATGCCAATCCCCACTTGGCAATGGCCTTACCCTTCTCGCAATGAGAAGAAACCCGCACGCAACAAAGCAATATACCTATATAAAAACTGTGCTGATCCGGATGCGTAGATTTTTGCTAAAAATACTGATTTCAGAAACTATAGCAAATATATTTTTAAAAAACTCACTGTTCGTTCAAAAAAATCATGCGTAAATGGATACAAAGTTTTCACAACCAAATTTAGCATTATTCAATTCTTGTTCCTACTTTTCCCGTAGAAACAAAAAGCACGTCGAATCGGATCAATACATATTTATTTCTGACGATTTTATTGCGGGTATCACAGCGAAACGTAACTGACAGTAGCTGTCATACACCTCGCACTTGTCCAATGGGAGCTCAAATCCTTCGGGGTTGGAGGAAAGTGTGCTGTTTTAATGTCACTTTAACATCGCACGGTGCATTTAAAATAGACTTCGGAAATCTTAGCTATTAAAGCGCTTTGGAATATTTCCCTTCCAATACAATGGACTCCAAACCACGAAGAGAAACGTCATCGAAGTTATGGAGCAGCCCCAGGTACGGGAGTTCACGTATACTTGATGTTGTCTTAGTTCTGAACCCTCACATAGAATCGATGAATACGTATTGTACAACGATACACGTCTAATATAAATATCTGCTCAATTTTTTGACAGCAAAAAAAAGTTACAACAAGGAACAGTAGCTAAGGGAGGCGCCTAACAAATATTTTTCAAGACTAGTGGACAATAAACCGTTTTATATTGAAACATAACGCTAAACAAGTGCTCGTAAAACATACATAAATATATAAAGGATTATGGCGCATGTCAACACGTTTACGACTGATCCGTATTCATTAATAAACGACGTCAATTACGTAATAAACCCTTGTGTAATCTTCATAATATAATATAAACTGTGGGTAACGCAACCCTATTAAGTAGATAAAAGTTTGTTAATTAATTTGCTCGGTAATTAAAGCTAGATACTTGACAAGAATGTACTTAATCATACTAACTATACGTATACGAATAATCTGTCGAATTATCGAAAGAATTACATAAGTAGTAATTCATGTGTTTTTTTTTTAATCTGTGGTTTTGCCATTATGATTAGGTACAATTGTCATCATCCGCAGCTTTACTTAATTACTGGGTTTAGACCTTTCCCTTGTAGTTACATTTAACTTGGTCATGCGCTAATCATGCACATGTTCAACTTGGTAATTCAACAATTTCTTGGCCATCAGAAAATATTAATATGATTGTAAGGTAGTAATAAGATACCCAGTAGTTTTAAAATGTTGCCCGCAGCGGAGCAGAAAACAGGCTGCCGATGATGGTTTTTTTTTTGTTTTTTTTATGGTTGACAGGCTAGTTGTTTGACCACAGCTCACCTGATGTTTTCTTTCTTTTTCAATAATATAGGTACAATAATGTGCACTTGTTTATGTCAAACACAATCAATGAAAATAAATATTTTAAATGTCATCTATCTATTTATAGTATTATAAAGAGGAAAGATTTGTTTGTTTTTTTTTGTATTGAATAGGCTCCGAAACTACTGGACCGCTTGTTTTTGAAATCGGTCCAGTAGTTTCGGAGCCCATTCAATACATCTTTCACCGCTGGGAAGCTCCTCGGGTGACATAGGATACTTTTTGTCCCTGTATTCCCACGGGAACGGGAACTACGCGGGTGAAACCGTGAGGCGTCCACTAGTCTAATAGAAAATCATAATAATACCAAATATCAAAAAGAAAAAAATATATAAATGTCAAATATGAAAAAGATGTCAAATAAATAAAAAGTTACTAATATTAAAATATCTTAAATAAATTTAGCCAATTAATTATTTTTACATTCCAATGATAATTCGGCACTTTATTTAATAAAATACTAGTTTTGGAAAAAATACAACGGAGCGACACGGCTTTTTCCGAGTTCCCGTCAAAACATCTCACTCTAAGTTACGGGGTCCCCATAATACAATTTTTGCCTAATTTGTAACTAGATGGCGCTAGCCATAATATGTTAGCTTGAGAAAGAACAACTAATTCCTAAGAGCGTAAGTATGACTCATGCAATTTTTAAATCTCTCCGTATAATAAATATGTTAATTACTTTAACGCTTTAATTGCAATTAAGTAGATACGTTACTGATGATGATCGTCTATGCACAGATGGGCTTGCATTGTTCAAAAATAAAACGTTAATGTTCGCCTTTTAGATTACTTTTATACTTATAACAGTTTTATTGTTGTCACAGATATATATAACATAGCCAATTACTTCATACACGTCTTGACATATACAACGAAATTGGATTCGATGTTACTCATTGTATCGATTCAGGCATACCATTCCCAATAGTAGTTTTTATCTCAATAAATGTATAAGCATTCCCAATACATGGTTGAAAATGAAGTATACTTTTGTGTTTTATTCAGTTATTTGTTTTAAGGTGGTACGATTTCCATACAAATTATTTTTTGCCATTTATGGACAAATGGAGCATAATTTTACAGTGAAATCACAGCTACTGGCATTTATTTTGCTCTGTATTTGCGGTAAATCACAATTGCTTGAATGAAACGGTAGATTATAAGCATAATCTACTGTTTTATTCAAAAATCATAAATTCATAAATTAGATTTTATGCTAATATTATAATCTACTGTTTTATTCAAGCAATTGTGATTTACCTCAAACAAAGACCAAAGTAAATGTCAGTAGCTGTGATTTCACTGTAAAATTATGCTCCATTTGTCCATAAATGGGAAAAATTGATTTGAATGGAAATCGAGTAAATTGTTTTGTTTGACCGCCGTATCACCTGATGTTATGTGAAGATGTGGTCAACGCTTGTAATCTTTGATGTGGATAGTAAAAAGTTTATCAATCAGTCAATAAACCATCGACATGAAGACATCCATATTGTATTTATGAGAGAACATCCACTTAGGCAGCGCATCACTGTTTCGCGAATCGCAATAGTAAAAGTGGCATCAAATTGTTTGCTTCGAATTTTTAGTACATCAACTATAAAACGATGCCGTATTTTTTAGCTATCTGTCAAAGCACCTTCTGTATCATAATCAAACATATCTATTGATTTGAGATGTTTGATTGAGATGTTTCTAGCTTTAGAAGATATAAAAATAAGGGACTGTGATATAGTTCTAAACATTTTTCTAACTGATATGGACAGATAGTGTGCTCAGAAACAACTAGTCTGAATTCTTGATAGAAGAATGAAGGCAATAACAATCCTGCCTAGAACAAACTATATTTATTTTAACATTTTTTTAAATCGATATTTTAAAGTCATTGTTTGGATAGATCACACGCGCTCTAGATGATCTTTTGCTAAGGAGATCTTCCACCTGATATGGTCCTTGTAGGTACATCTATTTGACCTGTCACCTCTAGTTTAGTAAAAACTTGTCAGTCTCTTGACAGAGGTAAGACGTCCAATGATCATAAAAATAACAATTTCAGATCCACTCATGCTATGAACGTTAAGTGAGTGCATGTACGAATACAATATTTTAATCTACAGTTACAGATCTTATCAGAATACTGATAATAATTTTGCTTGAAATCGTTTAATCAGTGATACTTGTTAAACTACAAAAGTAGTAGTAAACATTTAAATTTTGGTTGCTTATATTTTAGCAAGTTGTGAGTCTAGTACAGTTATAAAGTACTTAAATTAATCCAAATGCGAGTCTAAGTTCGCGCATTAAGGGTCCCGTACCAGCATAAAAGAAGTCTACTCTCCAAAATGCATCGAACCCACGTCCTTCCGCTCGTGAAACAGAGCTACTACTAAATCTTAGAAGCTAACAAGGCTGTCAAACAGCATAATATAACAACAACACCAAGTATAGCTCAAATTTCTGTACTTCTTACTCTCTGAAATACCAACGAGGATATCGGAAGTAGAAGCCTAACGTTAAATTAAACCAAACATCGAGCAGGAAGAACAATTCTATAAATAACTCAAATAAAAGTCAAAGAAACCCTCGAATCGTTATACACCGCTGATTGAAGTTAAGAAGACAAAAGTCAATTCAACTATATGTATTCACACATACCTACCACATAGGATAATAAAATACGCTGAATGGCAATGCTGAGTTTTTGACCGAAGTATATGCCAGCATTCTAGTCACCCTAAGCCTTCTCTGAACATTTGGCCAGGTCCCTATATAGTTCATGAGGCCGGCCACCACCGACCAAAAATTACAGAATAAAATACAAAAACAAGAATCTTTGCAGCTAATAACGATATTTTTTTAATGATTGACAGGCTTACCTGATGTTAAGTGACGGTGTGGTCAAAGATGGTAAAGCACAAGCCTGGAATGGGTCTGGTTTTCAAGTGAGGCTGCCGGAACACACCGTTGGATGCTTGGCGGCAGATTTTAAACATGAGGGCGGTAGCTAGCCCGCCGAGTACTAGAAAGTACTATACCACCATACTATGGTTTCCTCACGATGTTGTCTTTCACCGGCAGCTCAAGCTCATTGTTGGAGGTTGAACCCACGCCCATCGGCATGCAAACCGACCACGCTAACCAATCCAGACAAGAGGATAGATACAACAAACATTTTTCTGATGGTTGGTGTAATTGTTTTTATTTGAAAGAGTAAGCAATAAGCATGTAATGAGTTGGTCATAATTATAATCAAAACAATCAAATAATAAATAATGTTAATTAAATCGCTCTTAATTATATGTACCTACATGTATTTTTAGAAATGTTTGTGCCCGGATAATCTCAAAAGACTCTTATTCTATACGCATGTGTTTTAGTATTAAAATACTCGTCTTTATCATCTTCACATTGAAGCTGAACATTTGCATCAAAAACGTATGTAAGTAGCCAATTTAATTTTGGTTTCATCCAAAACATGTGAAACAAGACCATTTTTCTCTACTGGCACGGTAACTTTATCCCTGATATTATTTTGTATGATCTTTAATTTCGTAAAACGTTTTTTCCTGTCAGTTTATGTCGAAAAACACTTAACCTACCGCTATAAAACAAGAAATCTCAGGGTGCAACTAGTTTACATTTTTATTCACAATACTCGGAAACTTTTGAATAAAACGATTCGAATTTGCAGAGAAATAATAATCAAATTTCCAAACTCGATAGAAGTAATTATATTTGTCAAACATCGCTTCAGAGTCGGAGTGAGAGAAGCAAAGTACTAACTGTGGCTAACGCTTCGTTCACACTGCTACAAGCGAGGACAAAAGCTAAAAGCATCTCATTGGATAAGGTGACAACATGGTTGCATTGTTTTGCTCTTTCTGGGCGTAATATCCAATGCTTCATCCTTACAATTTTATAAACATTATTTCAAAATTAAAAAATGTTTCAAATTCAAAAGTTTCGAGAGAGTATGGATTTGTGCCACTGCCACTAAAATCGTAAGTGCTATTTCAATGGTTGTCAAATTAACTGTTGTTCAACCACAACTCACCTGATGTTAAACAAGAAGTAAAGCAAAGTATAAGTCAAGTAAAGATATATTATTCAATATTGATGAAGATATATAATTCAAACTGGTTTATCAGGTCTATACAGTCACAGACAGTATTTATAGTTAAGATGGTTCGATTTCCATACAAACAACTTTTTGCCATTTATGTACAATGGGAGCATATTGTTACAGTGAAATCACAGCTACTGGCATTTATTTTGGTGTTTATTTGCGGTAAATTACTAACCTCATAAATTCATAAATCATTCAAAAATTTGATTTTATGCTAATAATATACTGTTTTATTCAAGCAATTGTGATTTACCGCAAATAAAGACCAAAATGAATGTCAGTACTGCTGTGATTTCACTGTAAAATTACGCTCCATTTGTTCATAAATGGAAAAAAAATATTTGTACGGAAATCGAACCACCTTAAAAGTAAACTTTGAATAGTGTTGATAAAATTGACAAGCAATGGTGATAACTTTATCACACTTTATGAAATAAATTATTTTATGTTTGTATCATTTTGAAAAAAATCTTGTGTCTCATTAAATGTAAGCTTTAAAAGTTCATAGTTGAATGTCGTTTGGAATTTACATTAAGAATAGTTTAAAGCAAAATTTATTTTTGCGCGAATTGTTTAAAAAGTATTCGCTATTAGTGATTTTTATTTCAATAGTTGCAAAATTTAGAATTATACAAAAATTAGTACTTCTTAGCTTTATGGCTGTACTCTACAGCCGTACACTTTACATAGTGTGCTCGAGGCGCAAGGGGAAGTGAGACGAGCCATGCCTACAGTGCCCCGCTACCTTTGAACTTTTTGTTATTTAACAAGTTCGTAATTTTATTACGCCTAAAAGACGGTAGACTGTGGAGACTTTCTTTTAAGGGTATTATAGTGACTCTACTATTTGACGTTTGGAGGTTTTGTAAATATAGTGTAATTGTAAAAAATCATAAATACATTGTTTCTATCGTAATGATAAACTATTAATAGAATAAATCTGATTAATATTAAATAGGATCATTGAATGTGTTAATGTAATCTATTATTACTTTTACTACGTTTTCTTCAGATACTTTGCTCACCGTATAATTATGTGAGTATTCATTAATTGTCTAAATTTATACCAGTTCTTAATAGCACAATAAAATTACTGAAAATGTTTTCTGTGTTCCGATTTCAAACATAACCTTAAAATATTAACGACATTTTTTTGATAGTTTCTTTTTGTCCTAGCATCGCAGTGAAAATTATTGTCTTCAACGTCTTCTACGCAACTTCGAATTTCAAACTTATCCCCATGGAAATATGGATCATTTCCACTGAAGTTAATATTTAGTAGACTGAAACATTCTTGCTCCATTTTATTCTTGTTCATTCTTGAACCTTCTATGAAAAGAAGTCATCTGCTTATGAATCGCTGTCCTCGAAGCGTGTACTTCCTGTATCATTTTAAATTTCAGACGATAGTTTCAATCAAACTTGATAGTAGTATTGTTATGATTAGTCAAATGCATTTATTTCAAGTATGAATGAGGGTTCCGTAATTTTTTCCGTCCGAAAACAAATTAAAAATTATATGTTATGTATAGAATTGAACAATGCAACAATCATGTTAGGAGCTATTTTTAAACTAGGTGTATAAGTAACTTCTCTAAAAAATAAAGTTATAATTCATTATTAATTTAAGAAAAGAGAGTAGCCTAGCCAAGTATTTAAATTAAAATTTATTTAAAAAATAACGTATGATTGTAGGTTACAATAGATATAGCATAGCATATTCATATGTTTGTAATTACTTAAGGAAAGTAACTAAGACATGCAACATTTAAAATAATAAGTAATCTAAAAGGCTCAATCTCAATGGGAATAGTTTCCAAAACGCTGGGCCCATTGCCGCGTTGTATGGCAATACTCAAACGCTGAGCAAAATAAATGCCAGCGTTTTGTTCACGTGTGGCGTCGACCAGACTAAATGTCAAGTCTTATTTATACCTTGAAATTTGATAATATAAAATTTAATTACATAAAAATAAAATAAAAAAGGAATTAATATTTTTTTTATTAATAAAATGTTTGCATGCTGTATATATAGTTATTGGCGTTTTTTTATTTGTATCGCTGTACTCATATCGTAATAAGTAAATCATGAATTAAGAAGCTTATAATTATTTTTTGATCTGTGATGCGCGTTTTTCCTACGGAACCCTAAAACCAGAAAGTAATGGCACTTCTCAACCGGACCGCCTTATCGGTGTGTTATCATTTGCCTTAATTTTCAGATGTGTTCTGATAACACGAGTATTACACGTTGTAAATGTCTATCGATTGATTCGAGATAATCGACTATTAGCGATATGGTGTTATCTAGTCTATCGATATCCCACGTAACGACTTGCAGTATTGTAAAGTTTTTTTTCGGATGTATTTGTAATATTTAGAACAAAATACATACATTGCGACTACCAAATCTATTACAAACACAATTGGATTGGCAATAAATTGATAAGGCTTAAAATGTTATATACATTTTAATAAAGAATTTAAAGTGGAGTGAAAATGACTACATATAATTATATTTACACTAGCTTGCGTCTGCGACTTAGTCCAAGTTGACTTAAGTACTGGGTTTAGACAGAAATGTAACGTGTATAAGTAACAAAAGAGCAATATTATAGTGTAGCGATGATAGCTCAGTGGTTAGCGCGGTAGGTTCGCATGCCGAAGGGCGTGGGTTCAAACCCCGACAATGAGCTTGAGCTGCCGGTGAAGGAAAACATCGTGAGGAAACCATAGCATGGTGGTAGGGTACTTTCTAGTACTCGGCTGGCTAGCTACCACCCTCAAGTTGAAAATCTGCCGCCAAGCATCTAACGGTGTGTTCCGGCAGCCTCACTTGAGAGCCAGTTCCATTCCAGGCTAGGTGTGCTTTACCATCTTCGACCACATCTTCACTTAACATCAGGTGAGCTGTGGACAAACACCTAGCCTGTCAATCATTAAAAAAAAAAAAAAAATACATGTGCCAAATTTCATGTAAATCCGTTCAGCCGCTTTTACGTGATTGAGTTACAAACATCCATACGTAACAAACTTTCACCTTTGTAATATTAACATTACATTGATTAAAAGAAATTTTCGGTAATTACTTAATGTTTATAGTTACCCAAATTATATTTCTAGAAGCAGTATATTTTGTGTCCTACGAAATTTACATCATGGTCATAAGTATAAGACGAACCTACTAAGCCGAAAGGAGGTCATGTCACTCATCATAATGAACAACTTTTACAATGGGCACATCTCAACATAAAAAGATATCAACTGTACTATAAAAAAACTTCGTTGAATCTTGCGCATAATGTAAAGAGCAGCTGTTTTTCGCGACTTTAGAATTCCGCCCGAAGTAAAACTTGTTCATGATGATTACATAGTTCAATTACCTCAAATTCAAATTTAGTTACAATGAGTTCAACTACCGACTAAGTAAATCATAATTTCGTAACTACTAATTCTACTGTAATTCAGACGGTCACTACATACTTTTCAATGTTTATTTTCGTAGTACAACGAAAATTTAAACAAACAATTTTACAAACTTGCTCAGTACTTTGTACCTACCTGTTAGTTTCATGTAATACATTGTGGTTATTTGAAGAATTACATACAATTATGGCATAGGTACTTGTATTTTTGAAGTACCAGTTATTCTGCCGCTAAGCAGTACTGTGTTTCGATTCGAAATTACTGGGATGTTGAGACTAACCATCGAACGTCTCAAAGTAATGAACGCCAAAGTAGTGATGCCGTGGACTTTGTTTTGTTACTCAAAGTTCTGTGTCGCTGCAATGGTCATGGGCAGGCGTCATCTCTTACCATCAGGAGAGCGTCTCGTTTGTCTCATTTCTTTTACATTAAAAAAAACATTTGAAAATTATCAAGGATGTAGGTAGGTACATGTTTTGTATTTTAGAAATTAGAATTTGTGAAATTTTCAAAGAATTTTATTTTAGCTTATTTTTTTCAAGAACTATTTCTGGCTTTTATAATAATAATTGTTAACTGTTTAGATGTTATTTTTTTAAATTAAAATAACATGAATAAAGTTTTCAATTTATTAGCTCTCATTTTAGTTTAAATAAATACTGTCAAGTAAATCATTATTAAAATCAAAGTTATCTTGAAACTGAATACTAATTACGATTATTACCATTAGATAAAGAAGTAATTTATGCTACTGATCTACGATTCTGTTTATAACCATCTCGATATAAATGATGTATTTTAAAAAGGACAATTCTATTATTGTCATTTCACATAAACAACTGCATTCTCAGTATCAGAGGACTGCAAAATAATTGTTAGGCGACAACAACAAAGGGGCGATAGCGGCACCTTTGATGTTTGGGTTATTTAACAAGCCCTTACAACATCTTGTTTCGCCTTAAAGGCGAAAGACTGCGGAGGCTTAAGTGTTTTAATGCTTATTTATTCTCAAAGGTTTCCATAATCATTGGGGGCCCTCTACAGATGGCGTGTATAACCCAAAAGCAAATCGTATGAGAATGATATAGGTACTCAAATATGCTTCATATTTTCTTTTTTTTCTCGTTGACAGGCTAGGTTGACTAGACCACAGCTCATGTGATGTTAAGTAATGGTGTGGTCAAAGATGGTAAGCGTACCTAGCCTGGAATGGAAATTAGGTGTATACAAGTAAGCTCATTGTTAATATACCTATAGAAAGTCTCAAAGTAATGAGCGCCAAAGCAGCGATGCCCCGGACATATTTTGCTACTCAAAGTTCTATGTATTGCTACAATAGTAATGGATATGAGTTTTCTCTTACCATCAGGAGAGCACATCGTTCGGCTCATTAAATTTACATTAAAAAAAAACTGCCTGGAAACGATGACTAATATTTTAGGTATTGCTTCTAAGATAGACCGACCGGCAATACCTACGGGGTTATGCAAAAGTAGGTATAAAACCGAAACTACTAAAACTTTCTCACAATTAAGGGTACAATAACTTTTTCCTTTCGGCTTAGTTTTCCCCTTATTTCCCTTAACTGCGGCAGCCACTTTCATAACGTTACTGGTGATATTTTAAGCACACTTAGTCTAGCTAAATAATATTATTCAAGTATCTCAAGATTCTAGACAAGATCATTTTCAGGCAATCCCTTTTCTTATTACAAGCCAAATATTTTTTATTACGTACATTAATATAAACAAAAAGTACTATGTAAAATTGCTCAAGTTATACCGTTTTATTTTACGTTATTTTTTAGTTATGAAAGTCTGAGTAGTAAGGATTATTTTTGTTTAACACAAAGAACTTTTGTTGTTTTGGACAACAACGTGAGAGTTTGAGCAAAATTTTCAATTCAATTAGTATATCAAATTATCAATGACTAGCGGACGCCTCGCGGTTTCACTCGCGTAGTTCCCGTTACCGTGGAAGTACAGGGATAAAAAGTAGCCTATGTCACCCGGAGATGGTGTAGCTTCCCAACGGTGAAAGAATTTTTGAAATCGGTTCAGTAGTTTCGGAGCCTATTCAATAAAAACGAACAATCAAATCTTTCCCCTTTATAATAGTATAGATAGATAGGTAGACAATAAAATACACTATAACTGTATGACATATTGTTATATAACATATACATATATAACTATAACAACAACAAAGCAAAGTAGTGACATTTCTCCTGTAAAAAAAATGGGATATGACCATTCTGAAATCATTCAGTATATTTTTATGGCTGGAAAATTCAGTGTTTTGACTACAGCTCACCTGATATTAAGTGACGGTATGGTAGAAGATGGTAAACAACCCTAGTTTAGAATAGAACTGGCTCTTAAGTGAGGCTATCGTAACACACTGTTGGATGCTTGGCACCAGATTTTCAACTTAAGAGTGGTAGCTAGCTAGCCGAGTACAAGAAAGTACTATGGTTTCCTCACGAAGTTTTCAATCACCGCCAGCTCATATTATTGGAATTTGAACCCACACCCTTCGGCGTGTGAACCTATGCTATTAGTTGGAGCGATAATGCATCAACATTTTAGTAGTCATACTTTAACAGCTAATAGCAATGTATTAGCACCATCATAAACTCGAATTTCTCTAGTCTGACAGCAAAATGAACTGCTTGTAAGAGAAACTGCAAATATAGGAGGGAGTTGCTCTTAAATAGACCGTGGAGTAAATTTGTTCTAATTATTCCTTGACCCGTACATTTCTCATGGGTAATACAGACGCTACCCTAGAGTAAACAATACATTTACAACAAATTTTAAACCAGTTTTTGCTGAGAATATCGTTTGGGATTTACTTTATTCTATTATTGTAAGTAAATTTATAAAGGCGGTCTCCGACACAGTTATAGGATAATCCAACAGGGACTTTTGTAAGGAAGATAGATCAGTGATTAGTCCGATCGGATAGCATGTGGCGTGGGTTTAAAGCTCAACAATGAGCTTGAGCTGCCGATGAATTAATATCATCGTGTGGAATCCTTGTTATGGTGATGGTGGAAATGTTTTATTACTCGGCTGGCTAGCTACCACCAAACACTGTGTTCCAGCAATCTCACTTAAGAACCAGTTCCTGTTCTAGACTAGGTGTATTACCCGTCTTTGATCACACCACCACTTAAACACATTTAGCTTGGAATGGAACTGGTTCTTAAGTGAGGTTGCTGAACACACCGTAATAAGCTTGACGGGAGAATTTCAACTTGAAAATGGTAGTTAGCCAGATGAGTACTAGAACGTACCACCATGCTATGGTTTCCTCACGATCTTTTCTTTCACTGGCAGCTCAAGCTCGTTATTGGGGTTGAACCTACCGCACTGACCACTGAACTACCATAGCTACAAATATTGCACAGGTTTGCACTAAATTTATAAACGAAACAAAGTTTAGGTCTGAAACAAAATCCGTCGTGATTTTGAGGTCGTTAAAATATAGGTATACAATTTTCGGACGAATTTTGATTGTGTAACTGAAAATACATAACCACTACATATTGAATATTGTCATAGGTGATGCGACACAAAGCACAACCGTACTACTACAACCGTAATACTAAACCCCATTTCGCTTTTGGTACAAAGCTGGTGTTAGAGGACATTTGCAATCATTTTACACCACCCCTCCGCTCGTTCCCAACTGCCCGACCCCCCTCTCCTCACGCTGTCATCCCTCATCACCTTGCATTATGACAGGTGGCTCTGTTCTAGCACACGTGGACTAGTACAGCCAGCGCCAATAAATTATTTCGGTATTGTATACAAAGACGCGTTAAACATTTTTTGGAAACCAGTCATCATCGTCATCATCACCATTTCAGCCGTAGGACGTCCACTGCTTGACATAGGCCCCCCAATAACTTCCATAAAGACCGGTTGGAAGCGGCCCGCATCCAGCGCGTCCCTACGGTCTTTACCTAGGTCATCTGTCCACCTTGTGGGTGAACGTCCTACGCTACGCTTGCCGGTTCGTGGTCTCCACTCCAGAACTTTGCACTGCCCACTGCCGCTTCAACTTGCTAATATGTTGGGATATGTCGGTAACTTTGGTTCGTTTACGGATCTCCTCATTTCTAATTCGATCTCATAGGGAAACTCCAAGTATAACCCTCTCCATAGCTCGTTGTGCTACTTTGAGCTTTCCAAGAATGCAATTAGCTATTTGCCTTCTTGGAAATTAGAGACTACGTTTCAGCGCCATACGTCATCACTGGTAATACACACTGATCGAGGAAACCAGTAGTAACATTTTAATAACGTTCGTTATACGTAAGGTATAACAAATGTTATTAAAATGTTACGTATGTGTTTAAATTTGGTTCGAGACTTGAAAGCTTCATAGTGTATGTAATACGTGGCTTGATAGTTCACAGTAGATGTAAGCGAAAAGGTCATAGCAGAAAGGTCGGGCGTTAATAACATATCGTGTCCAGATTTTGACACGTCATAGAAGACTAGTTAGATATGGACGTTTGGAATACCCTATTAAAGTCGACAATATATAGTTGTTATTTGTGTAGGTGACTGTACTGTAGGTCGCTTTGAAGTTTACAATCCGTCTTAGTTTTAGTCCTGCACCTTTTCTTAACTACTAATATTTAATTTTCAAACTTGACTTCAAGTTTTATTCAATTTTTTATTAAAAACAAAATTTTTAAAATATGTTTTGTTTATATTAAACGGGCTTATTTAGTTTGTTTGTTTTGCCCCGTTTGTTGTCGTTGATGTTTTAGGTCAAATTTAGTTATTGAAATTTTACCCCCTTCCTGTTGACAGACTTATCTGATGTTTTGGTATACTCCTTTTGTGTTGATGACAATACATTATTTACAATAAACCCGTTTAACTTAAAAACATTTTTTTTACTTATTTTATAGATATTAAATTTAAAAAGTTTAATTCTACTTTTATCGTACAAAGCGTTAAATAATGACATTTGCTGCCTGAGTATGTACAATATACAATCTGCGTCCCTTGAAGTCGAGAGGCGTGCTCCATCGCAGACCGCATCTTCGTTTAACATCATGAGTGATTGCGGTCAAATGTAAGGCTAATTGTATTAATTTATGGTCAGATATTATTATTTCGTTTTACCTTGGAAGTTTAGAAAGTGAGTTAAGCCGTAGGGCAAAATATTCACCTAAGAAGTACAGTATCATGTTAAACATGTACCCCGCATTGCGCCCAGCCAAGTATCGATTCCGCACCGGTGCCAAAATGCGAGATAATAGCGACAATAGGCCTCTATTATTATACCACATTTACTTTCATAGTACAGCTTAAACAGATATCCATACCGACGATATTTGAACACATGTGTCCATATGATGAAAGAAGAAATGTGTCAAAAATACACTATGACATTTCATATGTAAAGTATTGATAAATAGGTATTGCAACAGCTCTTTACATCTTACAGCTGGGCAATGGGCATACCTAGGTCTAACCATGAAGAGTGAAGCGATATTTCACCGCAATTACCTATTATTGGCAGATCCACAAGTGCCGTGTGTAAATTTTCTTCTCCTTACGTCGTTTGTTTTGTTTTTCAGTCAAACGAAAGTGCTATAAATTTGTTCATGTCCGCATGTAAATTTTAAAGTACCAACATTTGATACCGTAATCATGCACTTCACGATATTTGTGCGCATTTTCTTCCATTTTTGTCACAGTTTAGGAAAATAGTATTTTATCTAATAAAATATTCACGTGCCGCTTGAGCTACACCGCAATGAGAGCGGAACTCTAATCCCACTTAATTGGAAATCGTCTATTTTATTGCCGGTACTTTGTTCTCCTCACCAATATATTCCTACTTCGAAGTTACGAAGAAAGGTGGCCATTTCATAAGTACTTTGTATTATCGTGCCTTTCAATGCGTACTTTAAAAAGTTGCTCTTGAAAATGTACTGATGTTAAGCAATAGACGCTCTGGTCAGCTTTTCGATAGGTGACCCGACTGACCGTGACATTTACACTTCAGTGGAAGCTTACCCTAAGAGGAATTTTTTTAAGTGAAACGTTTCATGATAAAGTGGACATAAACGCGCCCAGTAAAATGTGTCTTAATATAAATCGCACATTCAACTACTTTCACTGCTACAAGCTACGGCGTAGCGACCGCGCTACGCAGCCACCCTTGAAAGATTTTTCGCATCTACACAATAAATTATCATTTTATAATTGTACGGAAAAACTTCTTTTTTTTTAATTCTTCTGTAACATTGTTTAAGTACAATATGTATATTAAATGGCGGCGCATGATTGTTTATTATAAGTATTGTTTTTTTATAAGCGTTGTTTATTATTTTATACTCAACAATAGAACCGTTGTAAAGAATTGCTACGCGGGGTTGCGCGAAAGGGTATCAATAATACTAAAGGAGGTCATTGTACTCATTATATTTTTAACAATTTTCAAATCTTTATAGGCATATTTTTAATTTTTTTCAAACCAGTTCCTTAAGCACACATTTATAATAATTAAAATAACCATCGTTTTTCGGTCGGTGCGTTACGCACGCATGTCCATCATCATTATAGTGATACACAAAACTTTGTGTAGCATACGGCAATGATTTTTTACTTATGTAGATGTATTATATATGATTATAAATTCACTTACATAAACGTGATTTTAAAAAGGGAACGTGATTGTTAACCTATTGAGAATTAATAAGAAAAGACAAATTAAAGTCTACGACAAAGCATACTTAAAATGAATCTATTTACTCGTAACACACTATGCGTTTGCTTTAACACAGACTTCCAAAAAATAGTCTCATATCTATACTCCCGAATAAAGAAAATCGGTCAAAGCAATTGGTGCGTACATCGAAAAAAGAGAATAGCAGAATTATTTATATACTAAGTTACATACGCTCTATAAAAGTTACCCACAGACTATACGTTCAATGCCAAAGATAGACGACTCAAAATATCGTGATAAAATTCTAAAAATAATAGATTATGCAAGCTTCAAGGTATAATAAGTTACAAGTTATAAGGCACAAACGATTTTGGCATGATATAAACAAATAAACTGGCCATCAAAGATCAGAACACGGCGGTGATGGAGGCGATTTTAAATGAAAACTTATGATGTTAATAGAAATAAGGATTGTGTGTATGCCTCGAGCATTCATGCTCACCATCGAAGGCTCCTTCTTGCGGCGGCGTCGTGTGTCGGGTCACTCTCTTCCCTCAGATATGGTTGAGGAGGGCGATGGCTGGCACATGCGTCATACTCGTGATCGGGTGCTGCTTGCAAATCGCTGGTCTGCTCGCGGTATACACACAATCTAGTGCCTACTTTAACCTTAGATTAAGATTACTAACGTAACTTTCCTCTTTTTGTATTGTAAACTTGTAAAAAAAAAATGTGATTAAAGTTGACAAAGGTCACGAACCCCAGTGTCTGTGGAGCGTAATAAATAAAAAAAACATCAAATAAACTGTATCATTTGACCTGGCTGTAAATAGTTCTGAGCCTGCGATACCCGACGCTTCATAAGCTTGGGACATCTTTAATACTTACCTTTTATTGCCCAAACTGCGCAAGCAGGAAGATTTGGTTTGAGCAATCCATTCATGTTACGGTTGGTGTAATATATTGAAGAATAATAATATTTACCAGTTATCTATGTATCTACATATATCTATACTATTATAAAGAAGAAAGGTTTGATTGTTTGTTTGTTTGTATTGAATAGGCTCCGAAACTATTAGACTGATTTCAAAAATTATTTCACCGTTGGGAAGCTACATTATCCCCGAGTGACATAGGCTACCCTTTTTATCCCTGTATTCCTACGGGAACGGGAACTACGCGGGTGAAACCGCGAGGCGTCCGCTAGTTTTTTTTTTATATATATGTATAATAGATATGGTTGCGTTTGACCGCTATCCGGCCTGATGTGAAGCGAAGATGCGGTCTACGGTGGAGCACGCTTGTCTAGAAGAAACCGATAGTAATAGTTGCTAATATAAGCAAAATGTTGTAGCGATGATAGCTCAGTGGCTAGTGTAATCGGATCACACGGCGAAACGCGTGGATTTAAATCACAAGAATGAGCTTGAGCAGACGGTACAAGAGAACATCATGAATATACTCGAAGAGCAGTACATCCCGATTGAGATATCAACACATCCCGTGTGGAACGCCAATTCACCCTGAGCGGGATGTTAACACACTTCAAACTGGACGTCATCACATTCCGAGCGGAGTCAGTTCGGGTTGAGATGACCATTCATCGCGATTATGGCGTCAATACATCCTGAGCGGAAAGTCAATACACGAATCTCGGGATTCGAGCTCGAGATTCGAACTAATAGAAGTCCTGTTTGGGACTTCTATTCATCCCGAGTGGTATCTCGATACACCCTAAGTGGAACTTTAATAGATTACGAGAGGGGTGTCGATACACCCCAAGCAGGACGACGATATGTCTTGAGCAGGATATCAAATATACGCCAAGCGGGACTTCAATATTTCTAAAATGGGACGTTTATTCTAAAGAAGACGTCATTTTAAAACTTACTAACCTTATCTATCTATGTATATAGATCAACTAATAACTTAAAAACGACTGAACTGGTTTAACTGTTTTTAGCAGCCCAAGTTGACTGTTGGAATTTAAACTCACGCCCAGCGTGTAAACTGAACACGTTAATCACTGAGCTGACAATTTTTGAATACCAAAAGGCTACAATAGTAAAGAGTTTAATAGAACTTTAATCAGGTGATTACTAGAATAACCTCAAAGGTGATTCGATTAAACCTAACAATTAAAACGTTGACTCAAACCTTAAAATTAAGTGTAAATACGCAATAATTACTATAGCATAATAACACTTAAGTCAAATAGATTATGGTCGAAAGTAGGTTACGCAAAAGCATGTGTAAAGTTTAAATTCCTTCGGGAACGACACCAATTAATAAGCTCGCAAGATTCTAGCCTGGGAGTATAACTCAATCGTTCTAAATTTCCTTCAATTATGATCCCCCTGTGTTTTCCCCCTTTTCTCCCCATTACGTTCTCCCTCCCTTGTTCGTCTCTATAGGCTCGTATCCACGAATACGTGGTATGAAGGTAGCTAATTAAATAAGTGTTTGAATAGGATAAAACACGGATAAAAGCTCCGAATTGTAACAAAGCCTGTTATGACCAAGGTTTCTTTCGGTCACTTTGTAATTTATGAAAATTACGGGAAAGATTTACAAAGGTTGCCAATAAACGCGTGGAAATAAAGCGTAGCGCGGGTAGTCTGAAAACACTGACTTTCATCGTGATTGTACTAATTGCCATTGGTACGGATCTGAAATTGTACGGATACTTCTTTGTTAAAATTATATTATTGACTTAAAGAAACACAACGCTATGGCAATACTTCCGTTAAACTTTCCCCATAGTAATAGGCCCCGGCTGAACAGCAGCGTTTTCTGATGACAGACGCGGTAACAAACAGTTAAGACAAGTACGCTTAGCGGAAGCGGCAATATTTATGACTAATTCCATCGTCACTACCACATGCCGCAAGTAACAAAATTACTAGCGATGATATCCCAGTAGTTAGCGCGGTCGATTTACATACCCCAACAATGAGCTTGAGCTGCCTGTGAAAGAAAACATTCTGAGGAAACCATAGAAAGAAAGAAAACATTTATTTTGGCACACACGACACTACAAAAAAATGATAAAAAAGACTACAAAAATAATAAAAAGTTGTCGCTGTAGCGTCCAGTGTGACAAAAAAGGTTAGTTCTCAGCATTAGTGCCACCGATTTCTCAGCAGCGCTGGTTTTCATAGCATAGCGCATGGTTTCGTGGTAGAGATAAAAATAATTTCAGGTGAAGTTTATGTAACGTTATTTTTTTATTTAATCTCAAAATACAGCCAAACATAAATATTTAGCAATTTCATTATTAAAATATATTCATCCAAAGTGAACCCACAAAACTGATCAAAAAAAGCCCACGGGGTTCTGAAACTTTTTCATTCTAATTCAGATACAAGTTTTCGTTTGTATTCTTTAAAAGATAATTAACAGATCTACCCCAAAGTTATTTTATAATAACTTCCCCAAGAAAACACCACAAAACACGGCTTCACCTTAAAAAAAAGTATCTGTTTTGTACTTACGAAAGCTATTTTCTGAGTTTTTAAATTACCCACCAGTAATTAAAGTGGCGGAATCTTCACCTTTTTTTTCAAAATAAAAGGAAAACGTAAATTGTAGGGCGGAAGCTTGAGACGGTTTGCAGACCTTTTGCCAGGACCGCTATCAGGTAAAATTCGAAGAGCCACGGTGAAAATTTAAAAAGATAGAGTCGGGTGCTCCCAGTTGCTAATGAGTGTTTTGGTACCTTAGTTGATTATATTATACAAATGCAGAATTGCATTTAGCGTGACACAAATATGTCATTTGGGCGTCGACGTTGTTATTTTTTAAAACTAGGTATTACAGTATGAAAAAAAGACAACAGCACCATTAAATAATAAGTTATTGTGCACAAACCTTACAGTAGTATACGCGCTAAAGCATGCTCTACAGCTCAAAGATTAATTGAATAAATTAATGAAATGTCTTGTGTGCTCCTGATTGAATAGCGAATAACTATGAAGAAAACTGTTTAAGTATTCTATCAGTTATATTTGACTTCCACAGTATAAGATTTGCTTAGTGTGGGGTCCGATGGCGCTGTGTGTAATGTCCTGCGATATTTATTTATTTATTACTATCATGGTCCTGAGAGCCACGGTGCTATCATAATATACGTGGCTTTTAAGTAGCATTGCTGATCCAGTGTTGTGTTAGGGATCATAGGACGGTCAAGATAGCCAAACGGCTAAACAGCCAAATGGCTGTGTTTTAATTTTAAATTAAAACAGAAAACGTACCATAGTATTATTTTAGAGATAACCTTAAAAATCTACAGGTAAAAAAAATGTAAATTGTCTTTTCCATACATACTCGTATATTAAAAAGTCCCCGGGAAAAAATCTAAATTCTTTGTTCTAAAAATTTATATTTTAGTGTTATAACTCTTTATTGTTAGTATCAAAAAATTGCATAAAGTGGAAAAAGTACAAAGATAAATATCACGCTTACAAAAAAAAAGTTTAATATAAATGCAAATTTTGTTAAATAAACAAAATTGACTTACTCGAAAACCACTGTATATTATGAGAAATGTAATGGGTTTTCTGTGTTTTACATCTCAGTGACTTGCAATGAGATCGATTGATCGATCGATTTAAAAGCTTCCTATGACCTTCGTAAAGCGTTTTACAAATACTGTTGAAAGAGAAAAACATGCGACTATTAAAACATTGTTCTTAAATAAAACATTGAACATATTTTTTGCACAGGAAAATATACCACCTAGAAGTTTTGAGACAATCCGAGATCAGTGTTACTTGTCTCTAAAGTTAAGGTACCTTCTTCTTACATTTTGTATCCACTTTTACAACATACTTAATATACCTAGTAGTTACAAAATAATAATAGTAGTGAGTCTGAAATATAGCCCCATTACATTTATAGCATAAATAATTCAACCCACTTATTTCTTCTGCTATAAAGTCTATTGAAAAACAAGTTTCAACTTAGCCCTTTACTATATAGCACTTTACAATGTTGTAAATTTTTTTAGCATGACGTTGTCGCACTGTAGTATCAGATATTCTACCGCCAAGCAGTAGTTTGTAGGACATTACACACAGCGCCATCTGACCCCTAACTAAGCAAAGCTTGTGCTATAGAAAACAGATAACTGATAGAATACTCAAATACTTTTTTTTTGTAAATACATACTTATAATAAATACAGAACACCCAGATACAGAACAAACATTGTGTTTATACCACAAAATGTTTATCCTGGGTGGGGATCGAAACCACACCCTTCAGATCTTGGAGCAGACATACTACTAATGAACCAAGAGGGTTGTCAAATTAATCGTTACATCCAATAAAAAAAAAGAAAATAAATACTATGAATGCTTAAAATAATGTACTTAGTTAAACCCTAGTGTGGGTCCCCGAAGAAACATAGGTACTTAAATACAACAACAAACTAACAATTCACAATCACTTAATTAACGATTTCACCCGCGTAGTTACGTTGAACTTTATTTTCTTGCCCTATTTAAATATAGAGTGCACCTAAATTAACGATGCCTTATTACCCGATAGTATGTATGTGTGTGTGGATGCACTCGTATGTTAGTGTATTCTTTGAAATCTATTGTTGTTTTTTTAGTTGATTAGTTACTATTATTATATTCGATTTGTTACGAATAATCTGACTAATTTATTGTTTTAAATTATTTATTTTATCGATTGATTTATTATTATGAATTTATATTAATCTTGATTTCTGTATTATAATATCGTATATCTTATTGTACACACAACGCTATCTGACCCCAAACTAAGCAAAGCTTGTACCATTGCAGAACTGATAGAATACTTAAATATTTATTTTTTTTGTAATAAAATACAGAGCACCCAGACACAGAACAAACATTTGTTCATGCCTCAAAGTTTGTCCTGGGTGGGAATCGAGCCCACGCCCATCAGCTCTTGAAGCAGACATTCTACCAATGAACCAACAGAGCTGTCCGGGGCAACAACATGATCATTATTGCCCCATTACAGCCAAATAATTATTACATTAGTAAACTGCCGAAACATAATTTTTGAACTGGTATTGAAAAATATGTAGGCATAGGTACATTGTTTAGTTAGGTACTTTCTACTACTTGGCTACTTTGTCATTGTCGAAGTTGAAAATCTGGTCTACGGTTTATTTGTATGAAACAAATTCATAAAAACAAAACATATTTTAATAGTATACATACTGTAGAGAAATCAATAAATTCAAAGAAACTAATCTATAAAGGAATTCATGGGAACAATTCCCGAAATGCTGGCCACATTGCCTCGTATGGCAATACTCAAACGTTGGCCACAATAAAGGCCAGCGTTTTGGTTACGTGTGGTGCCGATCAGACGAAATGCCAAGTCATTGAATATTTTCTTTCCTCACGGTCCCTGAGGTCCCAAAATTACAACCCCAATAGGCTCAAAGACGTACCCATGACTGTCCAGGGTACTGGCGCTTAATCTGAGTTCTTGGAAGTAGTGACAGTGCCAAAGTATCTACGCAAGTGACGTCCCATATTAAGGGCCGAAAAGGGCCGTTTCTTTCAGAAAATTTAAGTCATTCCGTCCGGTCGCTTACCATCATCTCGTACAGGACCTCTTGGTTCGAAGATTGTTGCGATGGTTGGTAAGAGCCCATCATATAAAATCATTGAAATTGACGTGTCGAGAAATCCTACGCGCTCCTTATGCTGAAATAATCATAGTAACCGAGCTGATCGATCGCCACTTTACATTAACAGTGGTGTGGAGCGCGGTGTATTTATTAACATGTCCCGCATTTTTCTTCCTTGAATCCTTACCGTCCTAAGGTCGCCTAAAAGAGATCGCTTTTGGCGATAAGATAGCCAGTTCTTACCCATCTAGTTTTTTATTATTCTGTATGTAATCTTTGTTGTGTATAATCAATCTATCAAGATTTAGGTACATCGAAAATAGTTAAAGGGATACAGAGTAAATATGTACTCTATACTTGTATTAAGTTACAGGATTACAGTTTCCTCTTAATTAATCGTAAATAACGAGTTGCCAATGGGCGATTACGAGCAAACAAATATCAAGTTTCAGTTCACCTGATTTTTCTTACTTTCTGTCCTATTGTTAGAACACTAATTTGTCGAAAGGTAGACTTAATTAAACGATAAAGTACTAGTTTCATGTAGCTGTAGAGACGGGAACAGACCGGCGGCAGCGTTATTAATGTTACGGTAATATTTAACAGCGAGTGTTTTATAAAGTGCCGATTTAAGTATAATACGGATAGGAAAATTAGAACTCGTCTTTCTTATAAGGCTTTCTTACGCCGCGCCATATCGTTGGTTGTAACTTTTTACTGAAGGACCAATTACACTGCGCTATAGACAGACTGTAGTATTTTTTTTTTAATACTTTCTGAGTGTTCCTGAAGGTATAGAGCTCACTATTAAATTTATTTTCTGTTATAATTCTTCTTTCAGTTTTACCATCTCTTGTAAACTGTGAACCCAACTTACCTTACATTAGTGCTTAGCGCTTACCATCAAAATAATGTTTTCTTTGTCTCATTACTTTTACATTAAAAAAGTAACAAATAATAGCAAATATTGGAACATCATTAAAAAATCTACATAGAAAATTAACTTTCGTTTGTCAGAACTCGGTAAAGCAAAGTCTAGGGAAAAATGTATTCTATCAGTTATCTGACTTCTATCATACAAGATTTGCTTAGTTTGGGGTCTGATGGCGCTAAATTTAATGTCTTACGATGTTTATTTATAATAATTAGTGTACATCGATTGACGATCTTGCGCTAGCCGCAAGATCGCCAATGTACAACGACAAGTTCCCACTTAAACAATTAAATTTGTATGATCTATCAACATCCCTTAATTATATCCTATACATAAATCTGGTTGATATTAGCCACATCATGCGACACCTTCCGCTACCTTAGTCAAAATAATGACCAAATATAAACGGCTAAAATTCAATTAAACTCTACTGTTTGTACGTGACCTATATCAAAAATCAGATTTAGTGGCCAGTACATATAGTGAGGTCTACAAACTCTGACGTAATTCTAATAACATATTTTCACTTGTGATTACCTGTCTACTAACATTGTATTTGTTTTTGACTCTTTTAGACTTTATAATAGAGGCACAAGGTTCGATTTAGATTAACGAAAATCTGACGTAAATTCGGCTATAGTGCAAAAACTATAATAAGGTCAAGGGCAGTGGCCGATGTGACTTGAAGGTCTTCTAGATATAATATGATAGATGATACCGTATTTATCCCCTACCTTGGCTTTTAAATGTTAGGACAGGGGCTCATAGGTAAAAGTTTGATAGAGAGGGGTTAGTTTGCAGCGTATGATTTAAGATGAGACGCGCTAATCATATGCGCTAACAACAAACTAAAAGTTATTTTAGATTCTGATGCGAGGAGTTCCCACGTGTAGTGTGACGTCACTTTTGACAATAGCGTCACTATTGACTTCTCATGTCTAAAATTTGTACCTGTATATGTAATTTGGCTAGCTACTACCCTCAAATTGAAAAGTACGAGTATGTAAAGTGTGTTGTCCAGCCTCATTTGAAAGCCAACCGCCATTCCAGGCTAGGTGTTTATCCTCTCCGACCATACCATCACTTAACATCAGGTGAACGATAGAATAACATTACAAAAAAGTTTAAGACCACAGAAAAGAAAAGCTTTTTTGTGCGTAAACGTTGTCCAATTTTGTATGGCCTTTACAGTCTGTATGCGATATTTTTTAATTTTTTTAATGATTGACAGGCTGGATATTTTGACCACAGCTCTCCTGATGTTAAGTGACGGTGTGGTCAAAGACGGTAAAGCACACCAAGCCTGGAATTGAACTGGCTCTTAAGTGAGGCAGCCGGAACACACCGTTAGATGCTTGGCGGCAGATTTTCAACTTGAGGGTGGTAGCTAGCCAGCCGAGTACTAGAAAGTACCCTACCACCATGCTATGGTTTCCTCACGATGTTTTACTTCACCGATAGCTCAAGCTCATTGTTGGGGTTTGAAGCCACGCCCTTCGGCATGCGAACCGACCGCGCTAACCACTGAGCTATCATCGCTACAAAATATATAATCGATAAGTTAGGTATTACTAGTCAACAAAAGAGATTTTGTTGATCAAATATGTTACTGACAACTGGAATAAAGCTGAATTGGAAAAAGTCAAACTTTTCCTTAGATGAAGACTATACTTGTTTGCACGGTTCAGGTGAGAAACATTTTATTCGTGCCAAAATGATTTACTGTGAAGCTAAGGGCCATAGACATATAGACATAGGTAAATAGTGCGTAGTGAAACGCGACGTGACCGACCGCGTCATGGCGTATCAACAATTTTTGAAGCTGTAAATTTTAGTCTGTGTAAGTTTTTCATCATGAAATAAGTATCCCATACCCACCCTTATAATACGCAGTACCTCCTAATAAATTTCATTAAAATTCGTACAGCCGTTTTTAGTCGTGAAAACACTACAGACAGAGACGGAGCTACTTCGTTTTTATAATATTAGAATCACTTAGTTAATATCTAGAAATTGTTAATACATTTATTGATTTTGGATAAAGGTACCTAAAATATTTTTTATTTTTGTGCTGATCGTGCTCTGCAGTTAAGTTCTCGAAACACATATTGCTTGCACTTACGCGAAGGTTATACGATGTTTTTTTTTTTGTGGTAGCAACGCACCGTCTGTCTTCTAGTATGGTTTTAAAATTACTGATGGGTTAGAAGTTACTATCTTTTTGTGACCGTCTGAAGTATTTTTCACCTAAATACGAAGTGAAGCCGACCATGCGACGGCATCTCGTCTGGAGATAGATTACTTTCTAGATTATCCTGTATTATTGATATCCCGGGACCGTTCGACTGATTACAAACGCTGATTGCTTGCACTTCTGATTGCTTTCCGAGCTGTACAGGTAGTATACCTATAAACTTGAGTACAAACTAGTTATTCCTCTAAGCAACACCAGTAATTTAATTTGAAATAACCGTTTATTTTTTTTACATCTGGTATCACTTTTTGTGTATTTTGCTAGTGTCAAGTATTTTAATTTCAAGTGTACACTGAAAAACCAATTTAAATTAGTTGGAGTTGCAGTAAAATTACTAGTTTTGTGAAATATTAGGTACAAAGCGGCGAAGTAATTATTCCGCGTTGTCATCAAAAAATCTTTAAAAAATTTATTACTTAATGCAATTGTCTTGGTATCCTAAGTATCACACTGATATAAAGGATGTCTTAAGAAAGTCAAGCAATACTTTGCGTCAGTACATCCAATATCCATCTGCACATGTGAACAATTTTTATTATGGGACCGACCCTGAAATCTCTTCAGCTTTCATACGTTTCATTAAAAGCCACTGAATTTTTTTGCTATGGAACAACTAATTATTCTGTAAATTCAGAGTTGATCCCATAGTGAATATTGTTCGCATTCATGAGAAAATCGCCACTTAAAACTATTGCTACACTTTTCCAAAACACGTAGTTCATTTTCTAAAAGTATTTAGCTAATTTTGTCAAGCAGAACTATAAATAGAGAACAAGTGTTAAAACATACATTTGTAAATTTTCAATATCTGGACCGGACCGGATATCGACACCGAAACGCCCGGGGTAGATAAGCGACGCGCTAACTAGGCCATTCCAATTGCCGTGATTAGGTTTAAACCGACTTCGTCTTTACCTACCGACTAAGCATAATCTCTACCTATTGCTCCCCTAACATGCACATTATGGTCGGTAGGCTAGGTGTTGACTACAGCTCACCTGATAAGTTTTCCCCCCTTTAAGTGATGGTGTTGTCGAAGATCTAGAATGGAACTGGTTCTCGAGTGAGGCTGCCAGTGCTCACCATTAAGTGCTTGGTGGCAGACTTTTAACTTGAGAGTGATTGTTAGCCAGACGCGTACTAGAAAATACCACTGTTTCCTGACGTTGTTTTCCTTCACCGACAGCTCAAACTCATTGTTGGGGTTTGAACCCACGATCTCAGATGAGCGATCCGACTGCCCTTACCCTTGAGTTACCATTACAACAGTGAATTGTCTTTTAACAAAGCGCATGAACAATTAAACATGTAAAAAATGTAATATGTACTTTTATTTGTCACGCTCAAAATTTGCGTAAGTCGTATTGCTGATTCCCGTCCCATATGGAATAAGTTTCCTGTCATTAACTTCAATGCTTTATTTCGATGAACGTATTAAATGTGAAGATTTTCGTTTTATTTATATATAAAGTAATTTGCTACTTTTTCTCTCGAAGTGATCGTAACTGAAACGAAGTAATTTGCCAGAAAACTAAAGTCATAAATATAGCACAGTGTATTAGCAAGTTGAAGTGTCAATGGGTTGGACATATCTGTCGCAGAACCGATAACCGCTGGGGTAGACGTGTTCTAGAGTAGAGACCGCAAATTGACAAACGTAGCGTAGGACTCGGTACTTCTAGTTCGAATCGGTTTATTCTAGTCTATTGTAAGCCGTATCTTCCCTTAACGTCGAGATAGCGATCAAACGCATATTAAATAATAAATAAACGCAAAAAAATATATTGAAATAGCAATAGCCTTGACATGATACAAACTTATTAATTATTTAAAATAATTATTTAAACAACAAAAAAATATTTATGCGCATCAAATATAAAATTATTTAATGAACCAAAGATTTTAGATGAAATCGGATAGACGGTAGATTAGAATCAAAACGGAGCTCTCGTCTCAGCTTTGTGATTTAACTCAGTCAAATAAGAATTTGATAACAGATTGAGAGATAATAAGCTATAAGCTCAAATGTATCTTAGTTTCGATGTATTATACTTTAACTCGAAAGGCTTTTAGTAGATACACTAGTTTATTATTATATTTTTTAAAACGTTGTCATATAGTTTTGTAAATATAGGCAAAGTAAGTAAATAGGCGACACAAGTGGGAAGAGGCGGTGCGGTGGGGGCAGAAGCCGCTTGCCGGCGATCACCACGTGAATTTGTTTGTTTGTATCGAATAGGCTCCGAAACTACTAGACCGATCTTAACAATTCTTTCATTATTAGAATGCTACATTATCCGCGATGGCATAGATTATATTTTATTTGAAAAACAGTTAGAGATCCTTATGGAAACTTCAATAAAGTAACCAGAGCTGTGAAAAAATTACCGAAAAACCCTTACTTAGCATGCGTAGCGAAAACTTTTGATAATAGAATAAAGTGATGTTTTGTAAAGCAAATTGACAGCTACAAAAAAGTCCGCAATATCATATGTCTAACTATTACAGTTGTCATCTACACTAATTATAAAGAGGAAAGATTTGATTTTTGTTTGTATGGAAATTCTGAAACTACTGGACCGATCTGAATCAGTAGAATGTTACATGATCACAGGGTAACATAGGCTATATTGTTAATCAAGCTTTGTTTACCTGGGCGAAGCCGGGCCGGCCCGCTAGATATGTATAAATTGGTGAATATTTTTAAAAACAGTGATCTTGTCTGTATGTAATCATTTGTTTTTCAATCATAACCTTTTTTTATTTATTTTTATGTAAGAAGTAATGAGACGGACGAGACGCTCTCCTGATGGTAAGAGATAACGCCTATCCATGACCATCGCAGCGATACACAGAACTTTAAGTAACAAAACAAAGCCCAGGGCTACACTGCTTTGGCGCTCATTACTTTGAGACTTTTGATAGAGTTAGTCTCAACAGCCCCGTAATTTCGCTAGCTGCAGTACCCTTCAAACCGGAACACAGTAATGCTTACACACTACTGCTTAGCGGCAGAATAACTGGTACTGCGATGGTACCTACCTAGACGACCTCCTGCTAAGGAGATCTACCACCAAGTATATATATATAATACATATATAATGGATTTAGTTTTCTGATGTTCTATTAAATAAAACTTCTGACAAACTTTTAGCGTTCTAATGAAGACTCTTTCCAAACTAGAAATATTTATGAACTAAAGGTCGACTTGTTTGCAAGTTTCGCGAATTGGAGAATCAATTAGCAGGTTAGGTGATACGGGAAGCTATAATCACTTAAAATGATTTTATTTATTTATTATTAAAACTAGTTCAGTGCAAATCATCGCATTAAAAACCCCTGGCCTAGATTAACACAACACGGTTGTGCTAAGCCAAAAAAGGAAGTCATCGCGTTGAAATCATAACTTTTACTATGAGATCGGCCCTGATCAATTATATTTTTATATATATAAGAAATTTTTTTTTCGTGATTTCAGAATCGATCAGGTGCCAAGTAGGTTCAGCCGTAGCGGTAGGTTGTTCAGCCGTTTTGCGTAACCCAACATTAAAAAAAAGTACGTCTTCATGGAACACACTATCATACGCAATCATTACAGAAAATAATACGAATAAAGCAAATGAGCTCATAGTAAAACATAAAATATCAAATGAAAACTGGTACAAAAAAGCGACAGTCAGCGTGTATGATTTTAGCTTTACCGTCTGTCTTTTTCTCGAGCTTAGAGCTAGCTGACATTTTAATGTAGTTATCATTGTTTCATATTATTTTACGAAACTGAAAAATATCAGTGCTGCTGTTTATCTGGTGTATTATAATTCCGCTTGACATGATCATGTTGCCAGTATGGTAACGCAACTGGCAACAAGCTCCGGCATTTCGTTATATTGATTACTTTATCGATCTATGTATGTAGGTAGAGTAAAATGAAATGAATTATACATATGAGTAGTATATGGTACAACAATAAAAGCTGTATGGCGTTGTATATAGCGCAAATAAATGGATTATGATTACGGAATTATTTTTTACTTTTATGTGTAAACACCAGGTGATAGTCTCCTTAGCGGAAGATGGACTAAGTACGTGCCACGTCAATAAAAGTTATTCTTCCGCAAAACAGTACAGTATAAGCATTATTGTATTCCGGTTTGAAGGGTGGGTTTCCTACTGTAGCTAACAAAACGACAGGGCTAAATGAGGCTAACCATCGCATGTAAATATTTATTGTAATGAGCTGTAAAGCTGTGAAGTCTTGGATTTTGTTTTGCAACTCACATTTCAGAATTTATTAATATTAATGAAAATATTAATAAAATATTAATTAAACTTTTTTTTTTTTTTTTCAAAAAGTTTAATTAAGTTAATATTTAGTGATTTAAGTGTATGTGTAAGTATATTTTTTAACTCACTAAATAGAGACCCTTGATTGGATAAATAAAATCAGTGACTCTTCACCTAAAGAGACAGTTACAGCTGAAACGAATTAATAAATTCTTTGGGGCACAATGAACGACCATCGGTCCCCCTCTTTAATTCAATTTATCAAATTAATAACGTCCGTTTTCCACTGTCAAGTGTCCTCTAAAAGTGCTAGGAACCCATCAACGATTTCATCACTTTGTGTTGAAAAATTGAATCACTTTCTGTGATTATTGTATAACTGTATAAATTAGCTTTTTTGTGAGTAATACGAATTTTACAAAAAAATTGTCGTATTTTATGCAAAAATTTGGAATATAATCGTGAATGAAACCTGATCATGGTGATTTTTATACAATTTTAGAAAGTCTCATTACCGGAGATTGAGATGTATTATATTGTTAAAAAAATTTGTTGTATAAAATATTTTAGTTCGATTGTAACTATTCTTTCTAGCTAATATGTAAACGGGAAAAAAATCTTGTCTTTCGACATGTAAACTGTAAGTGTAAAATTTATAAGGTGCGCAAAGATATCGTAAATGTTGAATAAAATTAAAGTGAAATTAAAGGTACTATTTCTAATATGAAATTCAAATTCTTATGAGTATACTCACATTTTTTTTAATTTTTAATTTGTGGATGACCTTGCTAGACTTGTAAGGCCCCGCGTTTTCACTCTCATTTTCCCCGACAAATTCCATGTCAATACGTAAGCTATTACATCGTCAAAAAATGCGAAATTTGTTTATAACATGTTAACGTAACTTGAAAAATTACTCATTTTGGCTATTGGCCTATTATATTCAATAACATCGATCAATATTTTCATGTATTAAAGTGTCAGAGTTCGTGTGACATTAACCTCACTCATAAATATCCCAAAAAGATCAAGCTGTCAAATATACTAAAAAGGGATAAAAGGTGTCATGTCACTTCACCCCGCCGCAGAAATACAGGGTGAATCTTTCCAATTGGAGACACTAACATTCATAAATAAGTATAAATAATAACTAGGTTAACATTTCCTACTCTATAGTTTAGTCATAATTATTTGAAAATACTTGTATGTGACTTGTTATAGGTATTTTGAATGATTTTTTTTATTTAGTTACTAATTAATTATGTAAATTTACTAAAATCAATTAATAACGTTACATGCGTAAACAGATTTTGTCAGCGCTAATGACTAAGGATAATGATACTTAGATAAACTAAGACGGTTTTTCGGTACTGTATTATATAGTATAACACTAGTTTATAATTAAGTTAACAATGCGAACCATTTACGTTCGGAATGGAAAAGTAGCTTTTAGGCAACTATCAAGCAGTAGTGACAATTATTACTGGGTCCTTTAATGTTTTCAACACTTTGACAATCATACACTGAGAGCTTTGAAGCTAAAAGTGGAAAATGTTGCCAATGATTCGCGCTGACTTTTTTGCTTCCTAAAATAAAAAATAACAGTCGAATTGAGAACCTCCTCTTTTTTCCTTTTTTAGTCGTTTAAAAAGTAAATAATTGCTTTTATCAGTTATCCGGTTCTCATATTTTTTTTTATTTTTTTTTTTTTTTATGTGAAAAATAATGAGACGAACGAGACGCTCTCCTGATGGTGCTTGTCCATGACCATCGCAGCGATACACAGAACATTGAGTAATAAAACAAAGTCCGGGGCATCGCTGCTTTGACGCTCATTACTTTGAGACTTTCGATGGTTTGTCTCAACAGCCCAGTAATTTCACTAGCTGCAATACCCTTCACACCGGAACACAGTAATGTTTACACACTACTGTTTGGCGGCAGAATAACTGGTACTGCGGTGGTACCTACCTAGACGACCTCCTGCTAAGGAAATCTACCACCAAGTGAATATTGCTAGTTGCGGACTAGATAGCGATGTGTGAAATTTCCACGGATCCTTACTTTATTTTTAATTTATATAATTAATATCTGTGTACCAAAAAAACAAAATTTACTAGCAATAACAATAAATATATAAGTATAACAGTATAAAAAAATATATTTTATGTATTTTCTACTGTGAAAAAGCAACAACTGAAGGGAACAACTAGCATTTAAATTTAGGTACTTTTTTCAAGTTGCGTTTGACTACATCTCACTTGATATTAAGCGAAGATGCAAGATTATATCTATCGAGGAACATCCACTGGGGCAACCCCTATTAGTGCAGTTACTTAGTAAGTAAAATTAAATACGTTACCTAACTGATTTCTGTATGTTGATTTGAATAATCGTATTATTATGTGGGTGGCAAAAACATGTTTCACGAGTATCTTTCAGAACCTATTCATTACATTTCAAACCATTTCTAATTCTGTCTCTATTTTCCACGAGGTTCATACGTTTGAGTTTCATTATACGTCAAGGTGAGCTTTGTAATAAAAATTGTTACTTAATTTCAAGAAAAACTAATAAAATTAGAAATGATAAAAGCAATATTAAAATGTCTCAGGCCTTAATTCACATTTTTCGAAACGGCTACGTTTTGACTTTGGAGTTTTGTTTTTTAAGAGGTCTAATGTCTATACACAGGTGGACAAAAATTTTTTTTTATTGAGCAAAAATACCTTTTAAATATGCCGTTGGTATGTTACGTAAAACAATTATACATAACATATGTATAATATACTATTATATGTTTGACATCCCTGTTGATTCATTGGTAAAATGTCTAATTCAAGAGCTGAAGGGTGTGGGTTCGATTCCCACCCAGGACAAAGTTTGTGGTATAAACAAATTTTAATGTTTGTTCTATGTCTGGGTGTACTGTATGTATTATATGTATTTACAAAAAAATATATATTTAAGTATTCTATCAGTTATCTGACTTCCATAGTAGGTACAAGCTTTGCTTAATTTGGGTCAGATGGCGCTGTGTGTAATGTCCTGCGATGTTTATTTATATTCTGCGGTATTTATAGACCCCTTTATTGCTTCGCATTTATAGTACACTCTCTTGCCTTAATGCCTTAAACCGTTTAATCCGTTTAAATTAATAAGATATCCGATTATGGCTAATTTGTTAAATAGCCTGCGCTTCCGTTAATCGTCCGGATTATGTATTTATAGTTTACCCTTTCGGGACAATTGCACAATGTGTCCTCGAGCTCGATCTCGAATCAGATGAATCGGTTTGAAGATAAATTTACAGAGTAATGTTTTTCATCACTTAGCACAGTTAAATGTTAGAAACTGTAACCTATGTATGTTACAGTAAACTTGCGGAAGTATCGCGGTTTCACCCGCGTAGTTCCCGTTCCCGTGGGAATACAGGGATAAAAAGTAGTCTATATCCCCCAGAGATAGTGTTTTTTTTTAATGTAATAATTAATGAGACTTACGAGACGCTTTCCTGACGGTAAGAGATAACGCCTGTCCATGACCATTGCAGCGATACACAGAACTTTGATAACAAAACAAAGCCCAGGGCATCACTGCTTTGGCGTTCATTACTTTGAGACTAGATGGTTAGTCTCAACAGCCCACTAATTTCGCTAGCTGCACTACCTTCAAACCGGTACACAGTAATGTTTACACACTACTGCTTAACGACAGAATAACTGGTACTGCGGTGGTACCTACCTAGACGACCTCCTGCTATGGAGATCAATCACCAAGTAAAAGTGTAGCTTCCCAACGTTGAAAGAATTTTTAATAAATACAAACAATCAAATCTTTACTCTTCATAATAGTACTAGCGGACGCCTCGCGGTTTCACCCGCGTAGTTCCGTTTCCTGGGAATACAGAGAAAAAAGAAGCCTATTTCACCCGGGGATATTAGCTTCCCATCGGTGAACAAATAAACAAATCTTTACTCTTTATAATAGTATAGATAGATAGACAATATAGTTGCAGGCAATTTGCTTCTTACGAATTAAAATTTTAATTGCCTTTTAAATAAGTGTATTAAAATCAATAAAATACCTTCATTAAAATAATAACATACAAGTAACAACTTAAAAAAACATCTTTGGATTAATACTATATGTCACTAAATAAATAGTTTATACATTTACAAATGTATAAAATAACCTAATCTACTAAATAGTCTGTCAGAGGAGAAAAATGTGTTTAGAATGCTGGCAGCATTGCCACACTTGCCACCTTCTAATTGTGTATCGTATTCTAAGTAGAAGCGATATAATACGAATTACATACTTGAATTCTTTGCAAACTGATTACCTGAAATGTCGTTTTTAAATGTTTTTATTTAGCTTGCCCTGTTTTTTACAATCTTTAATTAAACTTGCAACGTATGTACATATTTATGTACTATGTACCTACGGCGTAAACCTTGCAAGTTAAATTTCATCCACTTCCCGATGTTCAATTTATTATTGGACTCAAATTTTGTGTATCTTTGCTGTCAATACAATTATATCGTACCATGGAGCTGGTCTGATGATCGAGTTTGGGCGCGATTGATTCGTCTTGAGGAGTATTTTATGCCTAGACGACTGATAAAGCTAGAAGGTGGTCACGGTATCTCAGTTATAAAACAACATAACCCCACCGAGTTTGGGCTCGATTGATTTGTCTTGAGGAGCAATATAAAATACTTATCAACTAAAAAGAAATTGTAAGTAAAAAAACATTTTTATAAGCAAGCTTTTATCTGAGAAATTAAAAAACATATCTAGTAAGTATTTGGTGTGTAGGTACTTGCTTATATTTTCATTTTTATTTTATTCTATTAGCCCACATTTGACCGCCATATTAAGCGAACGTGTACGGTCTACGATGGAATACGCTTGCCTAGAAGAAATCGATTCACTTGCCACTTGTAGACACCCAGATTGTATTAACGGGGAACAATACTTGGACAACAAATTCCTTAGTGTAGCGGTTCGTACAATGAAAGTGAAATCATCCCGTTCAAATGGTTTTAGTTCCGAATAAAAAATTTATAACGCGGTCTACCTATAAGTGACAACATGTAATTATCATAAAAAGAGGTAGTTATGAAGATATTTTTACCTTACCTTCAATTAAAATAAAATACAACTGTTAATAAGTGAACAATAATTTCCGGCCTTCAAAAAGACTATTGAAAAAAGTTTTACTAATTGATGACAATTTGTTCCTAATTACTAGCTATAATTTTAACATGTACGGTAATTTTTTGTTCTCACTAGTGTAAGTAGCTACGAGTATTTTCACAAAAATATTTTGTGTTGTATTTACACTCATCAACGGTACGGAATAATTTATATATTGCCACAAAATAGCTAGTAAAATGAGCTAGTTAGCGTAATTATACGAGACTAGCTATTGAGACTAACCATGGATAAAGATTTTAGATATAGTTACTTAGCCCAATTTTCGGTGTGAAAACTTGCTTAGATCACATTAATGATAGACTATGCGTATCGCCAATACTAAGCCGAAATATAACATTTTGCACCCATCATTATGAACACCTAACGTGCCAACCGTGTAACGTGTAACCTGAGTGCCAAAGCAGCAATGCCCTGGACGTTGTTTTGTTACTCAAAGTTCTGTGTATCGCTGCAATGGTCATGGACAGGCGTTATCTCTTAACATCAGGAGAGCGCCTCGATCGTCTCATTACTTTTACATAAAAAAAAAAAAAAAAAAAAAAAAAAAAAAACCTCTTGAATGTTGAATCTCTTTTAACAAAAAAAAAAACAGCTTTTCGTCCGCCGTCGTTTTACTAAATAGACACATACTATATACAAGTCATCATCATCATCATCATCAGCCCTTCGCTGTCCACTGCTGGACGTAGGCCTCTCCCAATGCACGCCACTGAGCTCGGTCGATACTATACAAGTGGAAGTTGATTAAAGTGTTAATTGGGCAAAATCCGAAACTACGTCACAAGTTTATATTTGACTACTCTTTTATAAAAACCTATTTTTAAAAACCTACCTATCTCTACGATAAATAATAATAATAATAATAATTTAATTATTTGACATAAAACATGGTGTATAGATACATTAAACCATGTACTATTAAAACACGGAGAGATTTAGGTGTCTTTCTGGATCCAATAAGGAAAATTAAAAAGAATTGCCGGGAAAAGTAACCGGAAGTATGGCACTGATGTGATACACAAAATATAGATATTGAACTTAAATGAACAAATGTTACATTTTTTTTTTTTTTTTTTATAATTATACGCTCCACAGACACCAGGGTCCGTGACCTTTGTCAACTTTAGTTACATTTTTTTTTTACAATTATACAATACAGAAACAAGAAAGTTACGTTAGTCAAATTACATCATTTAATCTTAATCTAAGGTTAAAGTAGGTACTAGATTGTGTGTTAACGCGAGCAGACCAGCGATTTGCAAGCAGCACCCGATCACGAGTATGACGCATGTGCCAGCCATCGCCCTCCTCAACCATATCTGAGAGAAGAGAGCGACCCGACACACGACGCCGCCGCAAGAAGGAGCCTTCGATGGTGAGCATGAATGCTCGAGGCATACACACAATCCTTATTTCTATTTACATCAGATGTTATATTAACACGTTTCATTATGCAAGTTGTGATTTTACCCGACAGCCTAAGAAAGAGTAATTATTTTTCTGGTGTATGTCAATCATGCTTTTATTGACAGACTTTTCTGGTACATTGCAGTGCAGCATTCACAACTATGATCACTAATACTTTGTAAAAAACACTTCAACGCCAAGGGTTTAAGATTTTGAAACGTTAAATTCGAATTTATTTTTAAAATGCCCCAGACTTTCAGTCTGGGGCGTATAATTTATAGATATTGAGATCTCGAAACCGGAAGCATTGATTTTTATTAAATTCGATAAACCTACGGGAGTTTTTGGAGTTAAAAATAGTACTAGCTATGGCGATATCTCTGGGAAAAACGTTTTCCCGAGTTTTCGTTACAAAATCATTTTTGCAAACATAGTTCGGTCATAGGTATAGTAATGGGGCATAATCGTATTATATAATTATATAGGCAACACAAAATTTTTATGTCTTTTATTTAATTCTTTCGATAATTATTCATCTCATTTTGTTTTCTTTTTTTGTGTAGATACTTTTTCACATTCATCATCATCATCATCATCATATCATAGGACATTACACACAGCGCCATCTGACCCCAAACTAAGCAGAGCTTGTGCTATGCCCATTACATACACTTACACACATACACACACACACACACACACACGCACACACACACACACACACACACACACACACACACACACACACACACACACTTACACACTTACACTTGTACATTATACTTAACGTGTAGTAATCTATCCCCAATACGGATTATTGTATTAAAATTCCAACGTTTTATTATATAGGCTACCTTCTTTAAAGCACAAAGGTTTTGTTATGTAAAAAAGGGTTGAAAAAGTACCTCAAAAGGATCACGACTAGTCACGACAGTCGTATAGTTCCTTTTGACGATATAACATTTTAGCATTTTTGTTATTACGTTTAAACAAAATTGTTTTAATTTTTTTATGTTAATATATAAAGTCGATCTATTTATATTAACAAAAATCAATTGCCACATGTGTAACGAAGCGGCTCTTGAACATTTTGAACCGATTCTGTTGTTGACAAGTGTGTGTGTGTGTGTGTGTAAGATTTTTTTTTAAATCTACGTGCATATCGAATATTTGGAGTAACGACATGGATGAAATTCAGAATTTTTTTCGTTTTTATTTTGGAAAACGCAAGTGATTCCGCAGGCGCATCTAGTTATATTTTTTTTTAAATACATATCTTGTACTTTTGCGACTGCTATGCGTTAGTGGTAGTGTCTTAAAGAGTCGACGTAGATTAACAATGTCGATACCCGCCCGAGCTGATATTTGTGTTATGTTTTTAAGTATATTTGGTTGTGCAAACGCAAATACGTTTATTTAATTTACATCTTCTAAATCCAGTATCCTAGTTCTAAGTACCTAATATATATTTTTTTTGTTGTCAGAAGCCACATGAAGTTTTTAGCTTTTGACGTTATGACTACACTTTATACACTTTAACTATAATATAAACCACTTCTTTTTCAACTTTTAAATTTTCCGTGCTTGAAATAGTATTGCAATAAAGTAGAAATATGCCGTGAAAAAATTAAAATAAGTGTTCATACGTATTTTATTAACATTATTAAAATTTATTTTCAACACCAATTTCATAATAATTTTTAAATTATCTTTTAGATTTAATTTAATTTAATTACTTTTGAAGTGTCATTATTTATTTATTTGCTCACCAGTGGTATCTTTAGTGTGATTATAACATACAACTCCAGAATACCATAAGACGAACTTCCGCAAAGTAACGCCTTAGTCAATCAATTATCTTTTTATTGGAGGGAGGAATTGCGGCTTTGCATTTATTATTATTTTATATTTGATTAGTTCCACATTATTGACTGTAGACAACAGATTTGTACTGACACTAATAACGTATCCCTACTCAATCGTATCTTTAAGCGATGAATGATGTAGAAGGTAGCTTGTTTTTACTATTCCCAGTATAATCGTAGAACACAATCAACAAGTATATTTAATGTTTAAATCATTGATTAAGTCTATAATGTACAATTTATTGTTGTGCACAATGTTGTTTTACAGCTTAACATAAATTTATTTTTGTACATTATTTATTTATTCGAGAATTATTTCATTTTTAATTAGTTTATGTAATATTATGTGCAAATATTATAAGACAGGTGTTATTAAGATTTAATGTCATTTGGTAGCCAATATCATAGAATTGCTTTCAAATCAACGATTTTCTTCTTCTCGATGCAGAGTAATCAAACACGATAAAACATAAATGAGAAATACAACTCAAATAAAATATTTTTAAAGTAAAAAAAATGATAATAATTAAAAATCCTGAAACAAAAAACAAATAAAAAAGAACAATAACATTTTCGCAATATATACCACCGAACGCAAAAACAAAAATTAAATAATTATTTAAAGTTAACTCACCTATAACACGAAGTAACATCGAAGAAGAGGGGCGAATAGTTTTGAAAACCCGCGCGAAATAGTCAATGTTCAAGTTGGTAGCGATTCAGGACGCGACTAATCTTCGTGACGGCCGCGACGCGAATGGCGGGGTCGGGAGATGGACAAGACCAAAGGAGCTCCGCCAATCTGTTGCGTCGCGCGTGCGCGCCCTGGACCCGCTGCCCGCTCCTGAAAACCCATTCGAATTTCAAAAAGGGAATTTCCACTGCCTTTAAAAATAGAACTGCAAAGCAGTGAACTATTTTATTCAAATCGTTGATGTAAATTCGAGGAAAATCGTATGCATCTTGTGATCTAGCTGTCTACTTGCAATTCGAAACGATCCTTGTTGTTCGATGTATAAATAAATAAAATTGAGCAATTGTTAATATCACAAAATATAAATTTACATTGTCTTGTTTTGTATGTAAATAAATTCAAGTAAATAGACACTTACATACCTGCTCGTAAATACCTATGATAAATTCATAATGTAATTCGACGTAAAAGTATAAATATACCATCACACATAATATCCACGGAAAAATGTTACAGATTTTGTAAAATATACCCTATTTATAGAATTGAGTAAACATTAAAGTTTTTTTTTTAAATGAGATATAGGCTTACGTTTTCCGCCATCTCGCCTTATGTTAAACGAAGATGCGGTTTACGATGGACGCTTACCTAAAAGAAACTGATTCACTCGCAACTTTTGTCTGATGGTGGCATGTTTGGCTATAACATTTCGATGCCACTAAGAATTTCAAACTTTTTTCAGAATCAAATTCAAAAACTCTGATCCTGCGTAAATGTCTTTTTCTGCGTGAAATGTTTTGAAAACTTTGTTCTTTAATCCAATACATTTTCTAATGCTTACTAGTACTAAGTAACTGTCTAAGTTGAGAAAACACTTAGTAATTCCCTATCTCTTCGTGAAATCTACACTGAAAGCCGTAAGACAGATCATATCGCTCGAGTCTATTTTGATATATAATCAATAATTCAGAATTCAGAACTAAAAGGATTATTATTATAATAAATATGCGAGTTTAGTTTCATAATTAATTATTTATAAATCATTATATGAAAAGCTTTTAGAACGTAGATTCTTAATATGCATACTTTGTAAACCGTTTACCCGTTGATTTTTGAGTTGAGTTGACAGCCCTGTTGGCTCATTGGTAGCATATCTGCCTTAAGAGCTAAAGGGCGCGGGTTCGATTCCCCACTCAGGACAAACATTTCATGTATCAACAAATGTTTGTTTTATGTCTGGGTGTTCTGTATGTATTATAAGTATGCATTTACAAAAAATAGTATATATGTATTTTATCAGTTATCTGAATTCCATCACACAAGCTCTGCTTAGTTTGGAGTCAGATGGCGCTGTGTGTAATCTCCTACGATATTTATTATTTATTTATTTAATAGTTTACTTTTTTCCTCCTAAACCTGCTTGTAGGTACAAGTGTTAAAAGTCTAAACAGTGCTAAATCCTCAATTCATTTCCGTTGACAAGCAAGAAAAAAAAAACAAATCATGAATATGGCTCTTGAATAACAAGGTGTTCAAGAAGCTTTTAGAATTCAGATGTAGCTATCGGAGTTTTCAATTTTCATGCAAATCAGCTTTGTCAATGGCTATTGTTAAAAATACTATTTTTGTTGCTTTAAAATGTCTTTGTTAGTTTCTAATGCTGGCTGCTGTTTAAGCTGAGTAGCGAGTCCTAGTGTCATCATGGGCCTGAATATTTTTTTTTTTTTTTTACTGATGAAACCCCAAACTTACATGAAATAATAAGACATGGGTCGAACCTGGACCAGATTGGCACAGGACCGAGGCAGATTGCGTGAAAAGGGGGATGCCTATATCCAGCAGTGGGATAAAGAAGGCTGTGGATGATGATAGTGATGATGAATGAGACAAACGAGACATTCTCCTGATGGTAAGAGATTACGCCTGTCCATTGCCATATCAGCGTTACCCAGAACTTTAAGCAACAGATCAAAGTCCAGGGCAACGCAGTTTTGCTACTCACTGCTTTGAGTCATTTACTGGTTAGTCTCAATGGCCGCTAACTGCCCTTCAATTCAGCAGGACCCTCTAAACAGGAATATAATAATGTTTACACACATTACTGTTTGGCGGCAGAATATCATATCTATTAGCGCAGTATATTTCACATACTTACTATATACCTAATATGTATTAGTTAAAACTTTTGAGAACTACCACATCTCCCGTTTTTTTTTCTTACGTGTTTGCTATTATTGGTTGCCAGGAAGAGATTGCTTTTAACGACAAAGGACTAACACTAGATTATAAAACATTTTTTTTTCTGTACATTTTTATCCGATTTCTTATTTAAAGAGTTTCTATACTAATACTAATACATTGAAACGTTAGTGTATCTGTCTATATCTAGTACTGCGGTGGTACCTATCTGTAGCTAGACCAGCTCAAAAGAGATCTATCACGAAGTCAAAATGTCTCAATGCATCTGAAAATATTAGTTATTTCTGTTGTTCTCGAAAACAACAACAACAGAACAACTTGTGTTGATGTAGTAAATTTAGAAATGTTGTAAATAACAATAACGGTCATGATAAACAACCAGCCTCGTTTTAAAGTTCAGCAGCTGAGCCCTATCTTATTGTATGTTCACAATGAACTAGACTGTTGACACACCCTCGATAAACGTAAATCTTTATAAGATACTAGCGGACGCTTCGCGATTTTGTCCGCGTAGTTCCCGTTCCTGTGTGAATGCGGGGGTAAAAAGTAGCCTATGTTACCCGGAGATAGAGTAGCCCAAGGGTGAAAGAATTTTTAGATAGGTCCTATAGTTTCGGAGCCTATTCAATACCAACAAACAGGCATAAAATCAAATCTTTCCTCTTTATAATAGTATAGATAGATAAATGTAACACACTGTGTACAGTAAAATAATATCAGAATTAAATATATACCTGCGATTTTTTTCGCTTTACTGTTTCGGTTTAAACGTCCTAAGCAACGCGATTTGAAATAAGATTTTTAGTAAAGTCATTTGCACCTTATTTCTTATAAGTATATCCTAGGTATTCCAGAAAATTAGCTCTGGAATACCTGGGATCGAATCCACAACCTTACGATTACAAAGCGCGTAGTCTCCCGAATACCTAGACTAAAATTACTTACAATCTATACAAAACTAAAATTTTAAAAAGTTACAAATCAAGTATATAATTTTATTATCACTATTTATAGAAATGTGTTATTTAGCCGTAACTAAACGGCTAAATTTACTTTCCAAGTGGGTGTTCCCCGATAGATTCAATCTCAATCCCACCCGGTCCATTCTACTATCGGAAAGCCAGGAAATCTAAAAAACGAAACCACTTCATGGTTGATATTACAAAATTTGCTAAAAAAACATTCACTTTTCGTGCAAACTGCTAGACATTTGAATTTGCAGCTCGAGAGTGTTTCCCGATAGACTTGAAGGTAGGCACCTTCAAGTTGCAAGTGAATCGGTTTCTTCTACGCAAGCGTGTTCTATCGCAGACCGCGTCTTAGCTTAACATCAGGTGGGATGGCGGTCAAACGCAAGACTAAAAAGAATGGGTGCATTTAAGTCACGAGGGAATCGGTTTTGTGCTTTATGGTAGACCGCATCATCTACAACATCAAGCGAGATAGTGGTCAAACGCAAGCCTATTTGAAATGAAATAAACACTGCGTGTTCAAAATAATGGTTCAACATCACAAAACATCTTTAATACTGGAGATCAAACGTTATACTCTGCTAGTTAAATTATTCGTGCAAATAATTCACGACATTATTTAGTCTGGGCCTTTGGAGCTGTAATGACGTAATGACGCACGCACGCACGCTACGCACTCTAAGTTTTTACCTTACAACAACAAAAAACAAGGGGTATGGTCACAGATAATATATTACATTATAACCCTTGCTTCCTTTAGTTGTTTATATAAATACCTTCGTAGTTCTAAGTATTTTAAGCAATCTATGTATGTATATATTTATTCATAACCTGCCAACTAAAATGGAGGAAAACCATAGCGTTGCTGGTAGATTTTATCATCAGGATGTTTTCTAGCGCCAGATATTAAACCACCACGCAGTAGTATGTGTAAGCATTACTGTTCCAGTTTGAAGGGTACTGCAGCTAGCAAAAGTATAGGGGTGTTGAGAATAACCATTGAAAACCCAATGATGAGTAGTGAGCGCTAAAGCAGCGATGCCCTGAACTATGTTTGTTACTCAAAGTTCTGTGTATCGCTGCAATGGTCATGGGCAATTGGACATGTGTTATTTCTTACCATCAGGAGAGCGTCTCGTTAGCCTCATTAGTATTACATAAAAAAGCATGATGATTCTTCCTTGTAGGTACTCGACTGACTAGCTACCACCCATCACCTAACACCATCTTAAAGTTGAAAATCTACCGCCAAGCATCTAACGGTGTACTCCGGCAGCCTCACTTGAGAGCCAGCTCCATCCCAGGCTTGGTGTGCTTTACCATCTTCGACCACACCGTCACTTAACATCAGGTGAGCTGTGGTCAAATACTTAGCCTGTCAACGATACAAAAAGGTATAGTACCTATGGTCACCATTTTAATTTTCGACCACACTGTCACATAACATCAGGTAAACTCTGGTCAAACACCTAGGCTGTTACCGTTAAAAAAATGTCTAACAACTAAGCTATCATCGCTACACTAGTGTTATATTCGAAACTCTTATTTATTCTACAAACAGTATAAATGAAGTATTACTTCATTTATTTTAACGTCGCGTTCTTTGTAACTGTACAATTATAACATTAACACAACAAACTCATACGTACAATTATTTTCGTGTGAATATTTAGTGGAAGTCAAAGCAACAAGTGCGCGATGGTTGTAACTATACATAATTAAAACTAACCTCAGACTGCTAACGAACGGGTCTTGTGCTTTAATCTTGAAAACTAGACGCATTTTCGTATGAAAAATAATGTACTTTAGGGTCATATCGCACTATATCTGCATCAGGCAGTCAAAAGCTAATCCACAATTTAAAAAAAAATCTAATGTCTTTTAAACAAGTAATACATATTGGTATACCTAATGTATGTACTGATGAACCTCGCGAGAGTGAATAATGAATCTACTAAATTAAACTTTTTTTTCATTGTTGACAAGCTAGGTGTTTGACTAGTTCTCATGTAAAGTTAAGTGACGGTGTTGTCGTAGATGCTAAAGCACATACAGCCTGGAATAGAATTGTTCCAAGTTCCATTCCGGGTGTTCCAGTGTCCATATATATATATATATATATATACTAAAGAAGAAAGATTTGATTGTTTGTTTGTTTGTTTGCGCTAACCACTAAACTATCATCGCTACAGTTTATATGCTGTGATTTTAGTTTGTTGTCATAGCGTGCTTTGGCCTTTAAGTTTCTAGTTTACGTCTTTCAAGCATTAATTAAGCATTTTCAAGTGTTTCTCAAGCTGCTTCTAATTACAGCATTGGATATTTGTCATCTCAGAGCAATTTTGAAAAACATGAAAATCTCTGGAGACAAAACTAAAGGCAACTTGTGAAAACCAGCAATGCTCGAGCATTATTTATAAGAGCTATTTCTACATTTTTGTTTAGTTTAAAAAATGGTAAAGTAAAAGTTGGACTTTAAGACGAAATTTTTATTTCGATTGCAATACAATTTAAAGGTTTAAATATAACCGACATACCTACTCACGTAGGGTATGTATGTTGTTAAAAAATGTTATTTCCCTGACTACGGGAAAGCGCAAGTTATATTTTTTGTAGCTAGTTTTAGCTTTATCTATGTTGTGTTTTTGACATTTCACACAGCGGCGTTATATTGCCCCAAACTAAGCAAAGCTTATTACATAGGAACCAGATAACTGATATAACTTTTACATAGTTTTTTTTTTGTACTTACATTCTTATAATAGATACAGAACAAACATTTATCGTCACATAAATGTTTATTCTGATGGGAATCTAAACTCTAAAAGCAGATATTCTACTAAATAAGCTAACAGGGAGTCATATAGGTATATTTATGCGTTCCTACGTAGCGTCGGAACAGCTCATAAGATTTTGAAGAATGAGGTGTCAATCGATTCCTTACTATGCTCCAAGTTATATAGAACAATATTTTACCTTTAGTTATAATTATTTTTTCCGTACTTTAGTTATACTTAAAGTCTTTTTAATTACCGCCCGTACAAGCTTGTGTTTCCGAGCCAACTCAGTTGTCGGTCAACACTACCGAAAGATGACTTCTTCTGTTCGGTAAGTACCACAGTTTTGTTGCTGTGGCAACGCGTAGCGCTCGAGAAGCGCATGTTCATCTTTTGTGTAACTTTTATGGATTTTTTTAGCGATGATAGCTCAGTGGTTAGCGCGGTAGGTTCGCATGCCGAAGGGCGTGGGTTCAAACCCCAACAATGAGCTTGAGCTGCCGGCGAAGGAAAACATCGTGAGGAAACCATAGCATGGTGGTAGGGTACTTTCTAGTACTCGGCTGGCTAGCTACCACCCTCAAGTTGAAAATCTGCCGCCAAGCATCTAACGGTGTGTTCCGGCAGCCTCACTTGAGAGCCAGTTCCATTCCAGGCTAGGTGTGCTTTACCATCTTCGACCACACCTTCACTTAACACCAGGTGAGCTGTGGTCAAACAACTAGCCTGTCAACCATAAAAAAAAAAAAAAGATTTCTTTGTGATTTTGTTTTTCTTACTGTTACTTTTAAAAGCACTATGGCGTTATCTTCCTTTGGATGGCTACCGTTAATAAATAAACAAATTTAAAAAACCCCCGGGTCTGGTAGCATAATACATATTTTCGACTCGATCAGACCTGTGAAAGACGCCCATTCATTCATCAAGTAAAAATAACCGATAAAATTAATCTTCAAACGGCTGAACATTCATTGCGAAGAACAAACACTAAAGTCACTTTTTTAACAAAAAAAATAGCTAAATCATGTAAGGCTCAGTTTGCCACAGACAAACATAGATAAATACGTTAAACTTATAACACCTCTCTCAGTTAGCTCTTTTTGTGCTGGATAAAAATAGTCTTATTTTCTTCTTTTTTTTTATGGTTGACATGCTAGTTGTTTGACCACAGCTCACCTGATGTTAAGTGAAGGTGTGGTCGAAGATGGTGAAGCACACCTAGCCTGGAATGGAACTGGCTCTCAAGTGAGGCTGCCGGAACACACCGTTAGATGCTTGGCGGCAGATTTTGAACTTGAGGGTGGTAGCTAGCCAGCCGAGTACTAGAAAGTACCCTACCACCATGCAAATGTCTGCGTCTTTATTAACATTTAACTTTCGTCTTAATTTTTATTTATTCATTTTACTTTTTAATGCTATGTATGTATGTATGTTTGATGTACAATAAAGTTATAATCAATTCTATTCTATTATATTCAACAATAGTACAATAAGCGGCTACCTTATCGCTTATAAAATGACTTAATGTGGAGGTTAAATGATGTGCCATCCGAAGAAAAACACGTAACATTTAAATGAATTATATGCATGCATACTTTTCAAGAATATAACAATACGTAAAAATACATTTTATTATTGACAAGCGGACGCCTCGCGGTTTCACCCGCATAGTCCCCGTTCCCGTAAGAATACAGGGACAAAAAGTAGCTTATGACGCCAAGGAATAGTGTAGATTCCCAACGGTGAAAGAATTTTTGAAATCGGTCCAGTAGTTTTTGAGTTTATTCGTTGCAAACATACAAAAATCCACAAATACAAATTTTCCTATTTATAATATTAGTGTAGATGACCGGCTTGGTGATTGGCCACAGCTTACCTGATGTTAATGACGGTGTGGTCGAAGATGGAAAACACACCTAGCCTAGCATGGAACTGGCTGTCAGATGAGGCTGCCAAAACACATAGCCAGGTGCTTGGCGGCGGATTTCCAACTTGAGAGAGGTTGTTACTTAGCCGAGAACTAAAAATTAACCTACCACCATTCTATGGGTTTTCTCACGATGTTTGCCTTCACCAGCAGCTCAAGCTCATTGTTAGGATATGAAACCACGCCCTCCCGCGTGTGAACCAATCGTGCTAACCACTTATTTATCAGAGCTACAAATTATAAAACACTAACAGCTCGCTCCGGCTTCGCACGGGAAAACAAAACTCGATTAACAGTCTAAAACCCTATGTCACTCAGTGATAATGTAGCATTCTAATGATGAAAGAATTATTCAGATCGGTCCAGTAGTTTCGGAGCCTATTCATTACAAACAAACAAACAAAAAAAAACATATCTTTCCTCTTTATAATTATTGTAGATGTTGATGAGAACTGTAATAGTTCATATTGCGAACTTAACTTTTTACGGTAAAATTTTCACAGCTTGGCTTACATTATTGAAGTTGTTGATCCCTAACTATTGATATAGGCTATATTTTATTTAAAATATAGCCTATCCATCACGGATAATGTAGCATTCTAATCATGAAAGTATTATAATTAATCAATTAATCATTAACAAATTAATTATTTACATACAAAAAAAATCAAATCTTTCCTCTTTATAAAAGCACAAGCGGATGCCTCGCGGTTTCACCCGTGTAGTTCCCGTTGCCGTGTGAATACAGGGATAAAAAGAAGCCTATTTTACCCGGGGATAGTGTAGCTTCACAGCGGTGAAAAAATTTTTTAAATCGGTCCAGTAGTTTCGGAGCATTACAAATTACAGATCGATAAACAAATCTAGTGTGCATGAATAATAACAATTGACACCCAATCTTGAAACAAAACTGATAGATGACAATTTCATATGATTTTCCTCCATTTTTGCCAAGGCCATAGCTTTTGAAATATGTAGGTATATTTACTCTACAAAAAATTACATTGTTACGAGCACAAAGTCGAATCCACACAATTGTGAGACGTTTCATTAAAACTATTTAAATAATATGTCCGTTAATAAAAGTAACTAAATAAAATTAATGCTAAACGATGATGATTATGAGTGTTGTATAATAACTCAAACATACATTATAATATTACCGTTTACATAATTTGCACGTGCTTTTCACGTTTAAAACTGTTGAAAGTAAACAATAGCAGTAAAAATCGCCGTCGGACAGAAGCATATAAATATACCCGGGCAGGGTTATCACACAATAATGGTACATATTTCAGTCACATTTTACACACTTTTTATGAACACAATCATACTTATAATGCTTAAAAAAGCATACATATGTACTATTTTTTGCTTTTTTCAAATTCATTTTCTCTTTCAGAGTGGAAAATTTCCAACACTATTACTAAGCTTATTGTGTCCGTCTGTCAACCCTATTTTAATTCGTATCATCACTCATAAGTTATAAGTAGCCGGTTCAATTTTCCATTGAAGTTGCAAATAATAAAGGAAATGAATCCATTAATTACAAATATTTCAAATGAAACCTTTATTAAGCTTTATATTTTCTGACATTAAGTTTTTGTTCTCTCAAAAAAACTGTAATACCACCATTCTATGGTTACATTACGATATTTTCCTTCACCGGCAGCTCATGCTTATTGTTGAAGTTTGAACCCACGCCCTTCGGCGTGTAAAGTAGCCGCGCTAACCATTGAGCTATCTTCACTACAAATTGATACATCGTTATATATGTATTTGTTTCATTGCGACAAATGCGATAAAGCTGAGTTCATGGTTTGCCTGATAGTAAGTGCTGTAAGGTGGTATGTACCACGAGGCATCAAAACGAAAGACCGCCCGCGCGATATGCATGAGTGGAGATAGCATTGGCGGTTGCGAATCGAGATGGGCTAGTTACGGCTAAGGATATATCAAAATAGAGCTCTTTGGAGAAGGTCCTAAAGAGGGTCTATACAGAATTCATTAATTAAATGTTATGTAATACCAAGAGAGATTCGTTTGATATACAAATTTACTATAGTTGACTAGCGGCATCCCGCGACATTACCCGCTACATGTTTTCGAGATAAAAAGTAGCCAATTTAATCCAGTGTCTCAGCTACCTCCCCACCATATTTCATCGAAATCCGTTTTGTAGTTTTTGCTTGAAAGAGTAACAAACACACATCCATACTCTCAAACTTTCGCGTTTATAATATTAGTAGGATTATTTATAGATTAAAATTAAATTAATAATTCATTCTTCGTAAGCTTGAAATCTAGAATGCCGCCGGCAGCGGAACTCAATCTGCTGATGGTTAGGGCTGCAGAAATAGTCTTAACAATCTTTCAACAAAACTTTCTTAACAATGCGCGCCGTGTCAAGGATCACTGCCTTTTGGATCTGACCCTTGACCCAACCGTCTAGCGGGAGTCTCTTAAGATTCGTCGAGACTCTTCGCTGTAAGGTCGTCGAATCAACACATCACATAGTGGTTATGTCTAGATCTAAGGGAAGGTACTTGCTGTGCCGGTCCTTCTCGACCTTAACGAGATTGTTATCATGTGGGATGGTGAATGGTGATGTCGAATTTTTTTTTGTCGTAGACAGGCTAGATATTTGATCACAGCTCACCTGATGTTAAGTGAAGGTGTGGTCGAAGATGGTATAGCACACCTAGCCTGGAATGGAACTGGCTATATTATTAAAAAATTAAAAAAATAAAAAGCACTTCTGGCGTTTGGCCTGAGCAACCGTCTCTAAATCAGGCTTATTGACGACTAGCGGACGCCTCGCGATTTCACCCGCGTAGCTCCCATTCCCATGGGAGTACTGGGATAAAAAGTATCCTATGTCGCCCGGGGATAGTGTAGCTTCCCAACGGTGCAAGAATTTTTGAAATTGGTCCAGTAGTTTCGGAGCCTATGCATAACAAACAAACAATCAAATCTTTCCTCTTTATAATAGTATAGATAGATAAGATCATGACATTCATTTGGCAGAATATCTGCTTCAAGAGCTGTAGGGCATGGCTTTCATTCCCACCAGGGCAAACATTTATGTGACGATAATTGTTGGTTCTGTTTCTGGGAGTTTTGTATATATTTACAAAAAAAGTATTCTAGATCAGCTATCTGGTTAATCTGGTACAAGCTTTGCTTAGTTTGGGGCTAGATGGCACTGTGTGAAGTCCTACGACATTTATTTATTTTAAGTCCTTATGACGTCTCGCTTGGGGTGTACTGTGCAGTGTGCATCTACCCGAGCAAACTCAGTTTCTTGAAGTATCGATAGTATCGGCTCTGATGATGGAGTTATACACAACTATTTTGTATTTATTATATTATTTACAAGCTTACGCCCACAATGTGGAAATAATAAAAAAGCAATAAAGCTTGCGCTATTTTATTCTATTATATTAAGATATAGGATACCTTTCATCGCTGAATAGTATTCCATAACACGCATTTACTCCAAATTTCAAGTATATTCGTTCCGTAGTACGTTTTATGATAATCCCACAGGAATCTAACACCTTTCTCATACAAAAAGTATAATATATGCTAATCCAGGTAGTAAACTATATGTGTACCAAATTCTATTCAAATACGTTTAGCCGTTTTTGCGTAATTCGAGATTCAAGATTCAAGATATTTATTTAAGTGTGTTGTTAGGGTTAATATTTTAGGAGACAGCCCTATATTGATCGTTGCTGGTATATCCGCCTGCTTTAGGTTGATGGATAATAAATTGCTTGCTGACTGTATTATACACAGAAATATTTAAAAATATTTTCGTCAGTACAACTAGGCACTCTACTTTTACGTTAAACTGACTCACGGACAAACAATTTCACTTTTAAAGTGTTTGTAGTTAAAAGTGTTTTTTTTTATATGTGCGCTGTTTTTCTTGTCTGTAATCAGGCCCATTTCATTGTTACCTTTGGGATGACACAAAGTGACTATGATGCCAAAATCATTCTTTAATATTATGCATGCATTATGTCTGCCATGCCACCTCAGTCTGTGTTGACGAATTTGCATACGCCAATCCAAACATATGCAGATTTCCTCGAGTTAATAATATAATACGCGTTTAGTTTGAGATAAGAAATAGATCCAAATGTCATGGCAGTATTGACATCTGAACATGAAAAGTTTAAGCTACGTAATTATTTAACTTGAATTGTTTAGAAATCTGCTTGGCGGATTTATGTAAGTAGGTATTTTAAATTATAGATTTTCGATTGTGAGACACGGTAAAAATTAAGGTTGAAAATAATACAAACAAAGAAAACATTTATTTTGACACACACAAATACCTAACAACACACTACAAATAACAAAACAAAAGTAATAACAGTAATCATAAAAAGTGGTTACTGTAGTATCCAGTGCGACAATAAAACATATTGCCTCTATAATTTATTTAAAAGTTTATAAAAAGAAAAAAAAATGTATGACGTTTCACACAGAGACATCTATCCCCAAAGTAAGCAACGCTTGTACTATGGGAACCAGACAGCACACTTTTAAGTAGAATTAATTTATTTTTTTTAATTAAAGAAAGAGGCTTGTTTAAAACAATGTGAATGAACGTGAACATGTGTGTCAACTCAAACTGCTGCCAAGCAGTAGTGTGAATACATTCCTGTTAAAAGGGAACTGCCTTTAGCGAAATTACAGGACTGTTGAGGCTAATCAGAATCAAAAGTCTCAAAGTAATTAATAATCAAAAGTCTGGAAGTAATAAGTGCCAAAGCAGCGACGCTCTGATCTACGTTTTGTTATTTTAAGTTCTGTGTATCGCTGTAATGGTCATGCACAGGCGTCATCGCTTACCATCAGGAGAGCGTTTTGTTCGTCTCATTACTTTAACTTTGGAACTTATTTTTATTTCATGTAAGTTTAAGTTTTACTACACTACCCCGTTGTACACCTACACCGTTTATTCAAACAAGTGTTTAAGGAACTTAAATACTTGTCCTACTGATTTATATCTACCATCTAACTAATCAATAAACATAACATATTGCATATCAAGTGGCAAACCTGAAACAAATCGACACTGGATTCGGAAGCGACCAACCTCTGTGACCATGACCTTACAAACTGATAAATGTATTAACTCAAATGATCTTCTTTAATAAACTGTGATCTAACAACATCCGATAAGATTGAAAATAGCTTAAAAGGGATGGCCTTCATAATTCATTACGGCCTTATAAAGTACGAGTAAATAGAAGGCACGCTGCCGTGATATAAATCAGTGGGGAGAGACAAAGATAATGATAAGCAGAGTAGCACTTAAATATTTCGAGACTGCCCATTAGAAGTTTAGATGTCACCACTGGGCTAATGGAAGTCAACCTCTGAATACTAGATTTAATACTATCTCCCACTGTACAGGACTACACGGAACGACGGTACGTAGTCGAAAGAGCGCGTATTTCAACTTTTTGTTTATAATAAATGATTTGTATTTGTAATAGAAAAGCAAATACAAATATTTTATTGATACAACCAATGTTACAAGTCAAATTTCGTAAAAATCATTTCATATATGTCGTACAATAATAAATTAAATACACACAAAAATAAAAATAAATAGATTTGACGTGTAATTTTTTATCAAAATCTACTCTTATAGATATTTTTTAACTATATTAAACGCTTAGTCTAAATTTAAAAGTTATTAATAATGTTGTGGACTACTCCTTTCGGCTTAGCACTACCGTTGCACGTTACCCTGTATAGATAAGTCACTATGTTGGTCGCATCAAGTCACTTTGTAGCCACAGAAATGAGTGAAGACTCCTTCACCTTACAATTTCGCTTGTTAAGGCGGAGCTCCACGCACGATTTTTTTAATGTATATTTATTATATTGACATATGTCATATTTGACAATAGTTTAATACTGACATGTTTTTATATCGACAAATGTATTGTGTACTTTATTTGACATTTTGTTTTTATTCCTTGACATATAAATAATCAGTGTTTTAAAATTTTTTTTTTAATCATACACTTATTCAAAATGATTTTACTAAAATTTGACTTGTAACATTGGACAACCAATAAAATATTTGTATAAATTTGCACACCACTACATTAATGTATTCACGTAACGTATTTCTGTGCATGTAGTTAACGTGTGGCAAGCGTAAATTGTAGGACATCTACATAACATTATAATATGGATTCAACTTGTATGTTATCTGTGTTTGTGGTGTCAATTTGTTAAGTCGAGCCTTCCCCAACATGAAATACATTTGACATTTTTATTCATAAGTTTAGTATGTTGATATTTATTGTGAATAGACAGCACACATAATGATCTTGTTTTGTTGTGCTACAATATTGTAGTCTTGTTAGAAATGACAACTAAACGTGACGTATTGGTATGAGAACGGAAGGTTGAAATATTTTTAAATTGTTGATCACACCTCACCTGATGTTTGATAACGATGCGGTCGAAGATTGTGAACACATATGGCCTGGAATGGCACTGACTCTTAAATGAGGCTGCTGGAATGCACTGTTAGGTGTTTGGCGGCAGATTTTTAACTTGATGGTGGTAGCTAGCAAGCGGAGTATTATAAAGTACCCTAACATCATTTTATGGTTTCCTCATGAGGTTTTCCTTCACCGGCAACTCAAGATCATTGTTAGGGTTTGAACCTACACCTTTCAGCGTGCGAACTGACCGCGCGTACCATTTAGCTACGATCGCTACAAACTATAAACATCGAACTGAACACGAATATCTTCTATTACACAAAATACATTACATTACGTTACATTAAAAAAACATTAAAGAAGCATACATTATTTAGATCTTGCATAACGCGGCTGGACAATTGGCCACGCGATCGACTTCGTAAATAAATAACTGGATACACTTAGAAATCGAATACATAATGATAGTTTAAATAAATTGTGTACGTGGAGACCAATTTTGCAACGGGAATCGATAAAACACGAACGAACGAATGTGTTTCTTACGAATTTTCTACAGATTTTAAGTAGAACTTAAAAAAACTTGTATAAAAGACCGCAACTGCCTTTATCAATTCACAAATTAACAACAAGTTACATTTTAATTGTTTTTTTTTTATGTGAAAATAATGAGACGAACGAGGCGCTCTCCTGGTGGTAAGAGATAACGCCTGTCCATGACCATTGCAGCGATACACATAACTTTGAGTAATAAAACAAAGTCCAGGGCATCGCTGCTTTAGTGCTCATTACTTTGAGACTTTCGATGGTTAGTCTCAACAGCCCAGTAATTTCGCTAGCTGCAGTACCCTTCGAACCGGAACACAGTAATGTTTACACACTACTGCTTGGCAGCAGAGTATCTGGTACTGCGGTGGTACCTACCTCGACGACCTCCTGCGAAGAAGATCTACCACCAAGTAAATTAGAATTATTAATAAGATTTTATTTATTGATGTCACGAACTACAGTTGCTGATGTTGTAAAACAAAAGTACTTGAATGACCAAGCTTTGCTCAGTGCATGTAAAATGTAAAACTCGATAAAAACGCATTATCCCAGACATGAGAATCTAGCTAGATCAATTTTTCGTCTCCAAAAACACGGTGTCAATTTCATCGAAACGGTGAAAAAATTTTAGAAATTTCAAAAAATAAACATATAAACATTACTCGTTCATTATTATTAGATAGATAATAGAGTATATTAAATATAAAAGATTAGTTGACTAGATTTTTCCATGATAGATCCCATTTAACGGTTGCCTGGATAAGATCGCTTTCAACGATAAGGCGTTCGTGACACTAGGTTAAGAAAGTTTATTGTTCGTACTACATTTTTAATTTTTCAAGATTTCTGATGTTAAAAATATATAGTTTATAGTATCTATTTTTATGAATATATACGTTTTGAACTGAAATAAATTCCCTAAGAAAATTAATACTAAAAAAACAATCTAAAACCAATAAGTAATTACAATATTCAGGTCCTTCTATAACTCAAGAAACGTTCTAGGAGTTTTAAGAAAATGCCAGAATGTGTTGTGTAAGGGTGAAAGGGTGCTTTGTGAATAAACTGGATATAGAAAATCGGATTCGATTTGTTTATCAATATTGGATACAGATGGATCCGCATTATGGCCGGATTTAGTTACCTAACACGAAATAGTGTAGACATACCCAAAGGAGGATAAAAATTACCTTGGATTTCGAGTTTTCCTCGGTCAGCGTTTGCCCTACCTGTATCGTAATATTTTTCAGAGATTTTGCTAACGATCATTTACCACAATTATCAAAATAAGTACACAGAAAAAGTAAAAACGTAAACTATACAAAACCAACATAAAATTAAACAGAGATTTGTAGCGATGATAGCTGAGTGGTTAGCGCGGTCGGTTCGCATGCCGAAGGGCGTGGGTACAAACCCTAGCAATGAGCTTGAGCTGCTGGTGAAGGAAAACATCATGAGGAAACCATAGCATGGTGGTAGGATACTTTCTAGTACTTGGCTGGCTAGCTAACACCCTCAAGTTGAAAATCTGCCGCCAAGCATCTAACGGTGTCTTCCGGCAGCCTCACTTGAGAGCCAGTTTCATTCCAAGCTATATGTGTTTACCATCTTCGACCACACCTTCACTTAACATCAGGCGAGCTGCGGTCAAACACCTAGCCTATCAACCATAAAAAAAGGTCGCAAAATGTAGCTATGGCAAAAAAAGTAGGTTTACATACATATAAAGTTGAATCAAACTCTAATGCCAAACTGCCACGTTGCCCCGCTATGTCGTAAAACTTACTTTCAAAGCACAATAAAGACCAGTACTTTTATCACGTGTAAACTCTTTCAATTAAATGACTAATAAATAATTACAATGCTGGAACTGTCTTTATTTCGTCAAAAATTTTAAAATCGAGTAAAATTTTAACCCAAATTAAATGTATAATTATGTCTAAAAATCATCTCGTAAAAAAATTTTCGATAGTGTGTGATACAAATCACACAGTACCATCTAGCCCCAAACTAAGCAAAACGAATAATACGAACTAGATAACTGATAAAATATACTAGTTTTTGTAAATACACACCTATTTAAAATACATATTGTTCGCTTAGAAACCACGACGCTCAATTAACGTTGATTCATCACATAAATGTTTGCCCTGGGTAGGAATTAAAACGTCCAGCTAAAGCTTATAGCAGTGGGCACGAAACTCGGCAAGGCCGGTCTTTTGGTGGTCCTGTAAAAGTGCGAAAGATTGGATGCTAGACGAACTCCCAGCTAAGTTGCCGAAATGGACTGATCATATTATAATTATGATAATACACAGTTATAACAGGAGAGTGAGCCTTCTTTACGTATTTTCTTCTTCTTTAATATCATAAATGGTATTGTATTTATAGTTCGTTTCCACCTCGAGTTAAGCCCCAGTAGCTAGTAAGTCAATATGTGCAACAAAGTAACAAATAGATAAAACTACGTAAATGTAAGTAAACTGAAATATGTCACAAGGTATCGAGGCTGTGCCATAGTTTCAGAGCATCGTATTTTCCTTATAATTCGTTGTTGTATTAGAAAAATACTGTTCTAATAATTACAGTATCAGCTGTATTTTCTCACGAACTTTTATTACTAAGCAACGTGTTACTCCAAACATTCTTTCAGAGTATAACCTACTTTGATATTTTTTTTATTTTGAGATGTAATAGTGGGCGATTGGCGAATAGTATGTTTCTCTAACTGGAGCCGAATTTTTGTCACATCCGGAGGGTTCCTATGAATGTGATGGCATAATGAATTCTAATAAATAAATAAATAATGTAGGACGAGTCGTTGTTTACGCTAAACTTCTTCAATAGAATGTTTACGTATAAGCGGTAAAGTGGCGACAATTACACCTGTTTCCTTCCATCCTACCAATATCGCCTCTCTATGTCCTTGCCACATGACGACTCATCTACGCATCATTGCGGAAGTGCAACGGAGTCGAAATACGTGGTATAATACCAATGGCCGCTAGCCGGTGGTGCTTTCAAGTTTTTACAATATTACCGGACTTTCGAAGCTTTTGTGAATCTGATTATATCAGCGAACTGTTTATTATTGCGGAGACGTTCAGTGCTTGGTGAAGTGGACGCTCCGGGAGCTCCAGGAGTGTAATACCGACGAGAAGTCGTTCCGTTCCCTTACATTTTTCGCGCACGTAGCAAGAAAAAAAAGTGCATCACGATTCTTTTATTTGACTCGTAACTTGTGTTATCAAATATTTGTTTAGTTTTTGTGTTACATTAATATTTTAGTTTTTTTTTTCATTTTAGTCAATTAAATATTTATTATTATTTAAATTTGATTGTCTATGACATTTATAAATAAATTTATATTTAAATTTTATTTAAAATTGAAAATGTAGGAAATTATAATTCAATAAACTCATGCCAGATTCATTGAAATTTAACAAATTAAGAATTTACTAATGAAACATAAATTATTATTATTATTAAATTTAATTGTAACGTTTTTGCTATTTTTCCATTATGTTGAAGTGTATGTAGGAATGAGAAATTAAATATTTATTCATTTAAGTATTTGTATTTTTATATTGGCCTTGTTGTCTGAAATAAATTTATTTTATTTTTCTTCTATTTATTTATTACACACAGCGCCATCTGACCCTTAACTAAGCAAAGCTTATACTGTAGAAGTCAGATAACGGATAGAATACTATCATACTTTTTTTTTGTAAATAATACAATGCATATAGAACAGAACATACAATTGTCTATAACACAAAATATTTGTCCTGCGTAGGAGTTGAACCCACGCCCTATAGCTCTTAAAGCAGATATTCTACCAATGCGCCAACAGGGTTGTCAATAAGAACCGATTTAGCGATATTCACTAGTAAATATTTCTGGAATACTATATATAACAATATTTCCGAGGTTGTTTCTATTCTAAATTATTTCATGCGGCAGTCTTTATTTCCTATTATTTCTGAGACGAGCGACGATAAGCTGAGTGTAAAATTTATACTCTTAATTAACACTATGCAACACTTTATTCCAGAATAGCGAGATTCCCGAAGGGATTTAAGAAAGCGGAGTACGGAATATTGTGAAAACAAATAAATACTGTCATTTATTGTGTAGCAATGATAGCTCAGTGGTTACCGCGGTCGGTTCGCACGCCGAAAGACTCCAACAATGAGCTTTAGCTACCGGTGAATGAAAACATCGAGAAGAAACCATAGCGTGGTTGTGGGTATTTTATAGTCCTCGACTGGCTAGCTACCACCCTCAAGTTGAAAACCTATCAAGCCCCTAACGGTGTGTACCGACAGTCTCACTCGAGAGCCAGTCTTCGACCACACCGTCACTTAATATCAGGTGAGCTGTGGTCAAACACCTAGACAGTCAACAATAAAAAAAAGTCAAAGTTAAGCTAAACTAAAGCGATGTTTAGATTCTTTTTTCTATTTCTGCAACAGGTTCTTTTCGATGGAAATAAAAGCCACGGTAAAATCGCACCCTTTTTATGTAGTGAAGATTTTAAATAAGATATCATGGAGGTTACGGTGTAAAAAAATATTTTGTACATTTTTGTATAATCTATAACGTAGCTGTATTTAATAAAATAAATTAGTATAATTTTAATGTAAAAAATAGAAACAATGAAATTTTAAACTGTGTGATAAAATATTTATAAAAATACAATGGCATACTGATAGCCAGCATATTTTAACATGATTACGCTCGCACAAACATCATCCAATACCATATAATATATAAAGCCGTTTAATAAAAAGAGAGTTGCTAATTTAAATTTGTATTTACTGTTACCCGATTTACCGTATCCACGGAGAGTCGATCGCTTCCACTAGCACAATTTCCGAGAAAAAAGTTGGCACATCAAAGTGAAATTGCGTCGCATATTGTATTGTGAAAAAGGATATCACAGATGAATGCAAACTAATCAAGTATCTCATAACTCTACTATTAGTTTTTACTATTTTTCTACTCTCGGCACGTATTATCGGCAGACCATTATAATCAAATAACAGGTAGTAGGTATGCCTCAATTTTGAAATCGATTGATTTATAATCGATCAGTTTTCTGGTTTGATTGCGTGAAACATCTAGCGGATATGAATCTATCATTCATTCAAGACCCTGTGTTACCGTTTACAGATTCATATTAACGCATCTGCCGATTTTTATAAAAAGGGTATCGATAGTTTTGTGAGGATTCAAAGGTCACTGGCTCAGTAAAATTGCTAACACATTTAGGAAAACTGTATAGCACGTTTGAACACCGATTAGCTCGTTAGTAAGTGACGATGTCGAATATAATAATAATTTTCTTACGATGGGTAATCTTTTTCATGTGTTAAACGTGTGTGTTTCTTTTGGTCACGCCATTACTTTGAGAACGACTTTGCCGATTTCATTTGCCTTTTCTTTTAAGTTTTATAATACTTTGCTTTTTTAGGGTCTTACGGAAAGAAAAAAGAAATCTGCGCATACAATTTTAACATTTCTGAAAACTTAACGACTATTTTAACTTCGCGCGTTTGATGAAGCTAATATACGACAACGGACAACGTCTGTCGGGTCAGCTAGTCATAAATTAATTAATAAAATATCGTAAGAAATTAGACACAGCGCCATCAGGCCCTAAATTATCAAAGCGTGTACTATGGAAGTCAGATAACTGATAGAATACTTAAAACCTATTTTTCTAATACAAACATAATTATAATACATACAGAACACCAAGACACATAATAAGCATTTGTTTATACAACAAAATGTTTGTCCTGGGTGGGAATTGAACCCGCGCCCTACAGCTCCTTACGTAGATATACTACTAATAAACCAACAGGGTTGTCAAATAGTTAAAATATGGTGCCGAGGTCTTGTAAAAATAAATTGATCACAAAATGCATCTATATAGGTACGTATGTGCCGTTTAATACTGATATATTTTAAAATAGAAGCATCATTCCATTTTAACACATGCACTATTTGAAATTAAAAAGAGATTTGTTAGTAGTATCCACAGCATTATTGGTAGGATCATATCAAATTTGGTAAGTCAGGGGTAGAAAAATCACGAGTTGTGAAGTTGAGCGTTGATATTGTATCTAAACTTCGTTCGAAAGTCGTGGCCACTGAATGGGGTCCCGTCCTTGCAAAACGATGGACCCGGCGCCAATGGGGCGATACTGTAGAATACTAAGAAGTTACTCTTGTCAAAGCTGTTCTACACGAAGATTTCAGTATAATATTTTTTATGATTTAAGTTTTTTAAAACTTTTCAAATTTCCTGATTTCAGACATCGGACTGCATCACATTATATTTTATCTCTCACGTAGGACTAAGAAATAACCTTAGGGTACAGCGAGGGGAACATGTGAAATATTTTTCTCTTTTTTTTTGGTTTTGTTCTCGTTTTATATCTGTGGCAATGAGAGTGAAAGAAATTCTTTGTGAAGTTGAACTAATGATGCTTGAGGCGATAACCCTATGCCTAATTTTCATAATACGAGTACTCTAAAATCGTAATCTCTAAACAAGATGAAACATATACGTTGCCCTCGTCTGTCTGTGTCTCCTTCTAAAGTACGTAACAGATTTCGACACAGTTTTCACTGTCAATAAGAAATTTTAACGGAAGGTTTATTTATACAATACATCCTAATTAAATGTTTATTCAAGTAGAGCATTTCAATGTTTTGTAATCAAGTCGTCAAAATAAATTGAAAACGTGCGAAGCCAACTTGCAAACAAAAGAAATATGTACATTTATCATACTTTAAGATGGGTGTTTCTCGCGTTTTAAACTATTTTGTTGCAGCATTTGATTTTCAGTCTACAATGATGTTAGTTATACACACATAGGTACACCGCAGTACCGGATATTCTGCCGCCAAGCAGTGGTGTGTAAACATCGCGAACTTACTGGGTTTTTCAGACTAACCATTAAAATTCTCAAAGTAATGAGGGCCAAAGCTGCGATGCCCTTTTGTTTTCTTACTGCTGCGTATTGCTGCAATTTTAAACTCCAAAGTTAAAAGCTTTATTTGCATGAGTTCTAAGAAGTAATAATGACATGTAATGTTTTGTAGTGATGATAGCTCAGTGGTTAGCGTGGTCGGTTCACATGCCCAAGGGCGTGAGTTTAACCCCCAATAATAATCTTGAGCTTCCAATGTAGGAAAAGATCGTGTGTAAACCATAGCATGGTCATAGGGTATTTTCTAGTAATCGGTTGGCTAGCTACCAACCTCAAGTTGAAAATCTACCGCCAAGTATGTAATTGTGTGTTACGGCAGCCTCACTTGAGAGTCGGTACCATTCCATTGCTTTACTATCTTCGACCACACCGTCACTTAATATCAGGTGAGTTGTATTCAAACACATAGCTTGTCAATCATAAACAAAAAGTCTTTTGGCAACCATCAAATGTTAACCAAGTATAACCAAAACCAATAGTATAACCAAGGACGAAAATGTTGAATTGACTATTATTCTCAAAAAACATATATGCATATTGATTGATTATTACATTAATAATACAAAAACATGTGTGTTAACTTCATTGAATTAAATAGTAAGCCCATCCTTAAAACACGACAAAGTTGTGATTAGATTTTTTGGCCGTCTAAAAACGCAAGAATTTACTACAAATATGTTGGTATTCTTAAAGAAATATCATTACAGGTAATAAAAAGGTAATTATGAGTAAATATGAATGAAGCCACGACTAGGCACAAAACAATAGTTGGCCTTTCAAACAAACTACGACAATAATTGCGTTCGACTATCATTTAATCTGTGACAAACATAGCAACTTTCATACAATCTGTGATAACAATTACGAGACTAACGCAGTCGCTGACAGGTTTAAACTGTAATTATGGTTATGGCAATAGAACCGTTATAAATATTATATTTTCTATACATTACTTTTGTTTTCTTAAGAAACGTCCGCATCTATTGACAATTGTTAACAGACATCGCAAAAATTAAAAGTTATAAGAACTCTTTTTATCTTTACATTCTTTGTATTCCGAATTACTTATCATATTTCTTATAGAAAATGCGATAAACAAGCGGATTGTTCACCTGATGGTATTCTCGCCGGTGTCTATGGACACCTTCGACGTAAAGGATGTTGACTATGAGCTGGCAAACTAGACAAAATAATCACAAACGTCTTTTTAAAAGCTTAATATTGTAACTCCGCAGGTAGACCCATGCAGTTAGAACATCTGATAAAAGCGCGAAAAGAACAAGCGCCAAAACTATACGATACAGGATTTTTAAATTTGCAATATGTGGCGAGCCTTTTACCGATGACTGGACGCACAGTAAGCATTAAATTAAAAAGCTATTTAGAGCATTCTCCGAAGAATAAGCAGTAAAATATGCAGAGGGAACTCACGTCTCCACGGAGACATTTTGACAAATGCCTATTCTATTTTTCAGATTTTGTGCGGATAGTAATAATTGTTCATAATAAAACCTACATTGACCCCGTTTCGGTTTTATACACTTCCTATAATATCGTATAGACTGAGCGACAAACCCTATTGTCAGAGATAATAACACCGGACGGTATCTGACATAGCTTGCCTGTTACTATTTTGTAACGAACAGCCCGACGTTACAATGTGATTAATATGTCGTCCGAACAACGGTAGCGCTTCGTTAATGAGACAGCTGAAGCATTGTTAAAGAATCGCAGTTATCATTTTTCATAATCACGCGGCTCCCTCCACATGTCACACCTAGTTTACAATAATTCAACATTGCAGTCTATTTTTAAAGACATTACAGTATGGGAGATGCGATACTCGCATGCGAAATCGACACAACTGATTTTAAGTAAGATAATGCTACAAATTACTTCAGGAACTCGGAGTAAGTGTTTACTGTAGACTTCAAGGTTCCACCGGCTTATTTTAATGTAAACAGACAGACGCTTCGCTATGATTTTCAGTCCTCTGTTTCATCGAATTATTTTTATACTTAATACAATTTTTTTTTATAATAAGTTGATATTGTTGGTATTTGGCCTCTTTCTGCTTGTTATCAAGCTATCGTACCAGTTAGATCGGATTATGCTTACATAAGAAACTTGCTTAATTTGGAATTGGGGCACCCAATTTGGAAATAACTCTATCATAACTGAAAAATAATTCGCTAATAATCGTGATGAGTTTTAGTTGTATTTTATGTGCTAATCTTTCAAAAGGCTCATAGCAGCCGCGCCAGCCTTAACCTGTGTAAACGGAAAGTACTACGGTGCCAAAGCATCAACAAGTGACGACCCACACTAAGGGCCGTCGCGTCTTTCATAAAATCAGTCAATTCGAATTCAATTCAACAAGTAATCTTTTACTATCATCGCGTCATCAGACTTGTATTGTGATATATATACACTATATTATCCACAATTCTTCATCACAGTTAAGGTATCTGTGTTCTAAATCATTTGTATTCCAAAGGAATGTTCGATCTGTTTTCTATTGAAAGTACAAGCTAATAAGGTAAAAATATGTTGATTATTATTCTTGATAATATTAAAAAAAAAAAACAAGCGTAAGTAAGTAGGTATTTGGCGTGCAATTTTTAAAAGCTTGAGGCACAGAAGTATTGTAAGTACCTAGCCTGTAACCTGTAACGGGAACAACCTATACGCCAAATACGTTCTAGATATTTTTTTTAAATTTTTATTTCGTTGTCCCAGATAAAAGCTTGTTTTTTAAAATATTTTTTTATTTGTAATTTATTTTTAACTTTTTAGTAGATCAGTATTTTGACGAATCAATCGAGACCAAACTCGGCGGGGTTTTGTTGTTTTATCACAGAGATACTGTGGTTACTATCTAGCTTCATCATCAGACCCTCGGATCGGAAACTGTAGTCGGAGTTTCCGATATAATTAAACGTGAATAATCCCGCATAAGTAAAACAAAAATGTGTCAAAACCACGTCACTTTCCATAGCTTTTATATCGTAAAAGTTTTTAAAATATTTGAATTATTTTTTATACTTTTTGAATTATAATTTATTTATTAAACAAAATAAAAAATACCTTAAATTATACTATTTACAAAATGTATACAAAAAACTTAAGTCTAAAAAACCGTTAGAGGAGGGATATGTGGCCAGAATGCTGGCAACATTGCCACGCTGGATGGCAATGCTTAACTTTTGACCAAAGTAGATACCAGCATTCTGGTCACCTGAAGCCTCCTCTAGACGTTTGGCCAGGTCTCGATACAGTTCGAGAGCGGCCGGCCCCCACGGACCTAAAGTTTCAACCCCAAACGGCACAAAAAGATACATTCTATCCAAATAACTATATTTGTGCCATTTGAGGTTTTCAGCTTTAGATGCGGCAGCACCAGCTTGTCCCGAAGTCACAAGAAGATGAGACGGCGCCAAGGTGTCGACACAAGTCGCGTCCCATACAAGAGGCCGTCACATCTTCCAAGGGATAAGGGTCATCTCGTCGGGTCTCTTGCCGTCGTCACGCATCAGTCCGTTTGGTTCTAAATCTGATGGGACGCCGGCACTTTTGAAAATTAACTTTTTTTTCTTCCCAACTTTACAAAATTGACCAATTTGGGTTTTATTCGCGAATGCGGAAATTGATAATGAGTAGGAAAGTACATTGTTGGTAAACAGGTATTGCGTTGGTTTTTTTTGGGAAAACTAACAAGCTTGTAACTGAGCCGAAAGCGGGAACACAGACGAATTTTATTTAACTAACCACACAAAGTAGCCGGCAACAATCGACTACTAGATGATAAGTATTGAAAAATCAGAGGTTGAATGGCAAAGCATCTGTAAACGCTAGCAATTCTATTCTCACGCAATGTTTGTCCTTCGCACCGTGACGAAATTCAAACGCAGGCTTCGTCGCTAATGAGCGATAACAATATCCAATCTTGCATTAAGACGAGACAAAATTTACACAGGGATGAGTCGACCTTGATATATTTCCATGACTCACGAAAGAAATTCACGGTTTAATAATCGTAATCATTAAACAATAAAAAAATAATCAGTAAACAAATCCACTTAATCTGGCAATGCATAGGCAGAGGTAACGCAGCAAAAGGTAGGGCATGTTTACGACTTGTACTCACGTTTAGCAGTTTCACGGTTGTTTGCGGGTGCGGCAGAACGGGTCGTCAGTTTGAATAGATGCGCATGCGACTGCCACGAGCACGCGCAGCGGCTTCCAGCGCGCAACTGAGGCTCGAGGGGTGATAACCGCTGATAAGCGATACGTCATCACTACGCTATAATACACTAAAATGACGCTTCTCTATTGTCGAGCACTTGACTTATCGACGTATTTGTGGTTAACGGCTTGTTAATCAATAAACCACCTGTTGCAAAGGTATCTGTTTTGGTGGAATCTGTAAGGTTTCTTTCTGGGATGCTCTGTCGGTGCCAAATTTAGAACGAGGTTTTGACGTGTTTAGGTGAAACAGGTATTGAGAACATAACAGATTTATTTTTTTGTAGTAATATAATAAGAATAATGAAATATAATAAGAATAAGCCAGCATAATTATAAATCCCTAGTTTATAATTATGAACAAGATTTTAAACTGTGGAATCACTATCACAACAATTAGACCTATTACATTCTGGCCCGACTTAAGTCAGAGCGAAAAAAAAAGAATTGAATCCTTTTTTTAATATTTCTAAAATACGTTTACTTGCACCGTAATCTATCTTCTATCTAGCTATACTATTATAAAGAGGAAAGATTTGTTTGTTTGTGTTGATTAGGCTTAAAACTAATGGACCGAATTAAAAAAATATTAGAGGAGGCTTCAGGTGACCAGAATGCTGGTATCTCCTTTGATCAAAAGCTAAGCATTGCCATCCAGCGTGGCAATGCTGGCAGCATTCTGGCCACATATCCCTCCTCTGACGGATTTTTAGACTAAGTTTTTTGTACACATTTTGTAAATAGTATAGTTTTTGCAATATTAGTTTTTATCTCAATAAACCTAAAAAATATTTCACCGTTGGGAAGCTACACTATCCTATATATATATATATATATATATATATATATATATAGGCCACTTTTTATCCCTGTTTTCCCACGGGAACGGGAACTATGCGGGTGAAACCGCGAGGCGTCCGCTAGCCTAATTATATAGTCAACTGATGACATTTTATCATTTAAAGTGTAAAATTTAATAGTTGTCTACTGATACCTACATATAGTTTTTAATTTAGGATTCAGTGCAATTATTTTACCCATCCAGTTAAACTCAACTTTTTTCTTTTTTTTTTTTTTTTTGTTTTTTATATAAGTATTTAACAATCACTGAATAGCTTACCAAATTATTATAAAAAATATAAATTCATTTATAAATGTCATATTGGAGTATATGACGGCGCGCGAGCCGCGGGCCGCCAGTAATAAAGATACCACAGCAGAGTACACGCGCGTTTTATTTATAATAAAAAAATTAAAAAGAAACGCGCGTGTACTCTGCTGTGGTATCTTTATTACTGGCGGCCCGCGGCTCGCGCGCCGTCATATACTCTACATATACAATCAAATTTAAATAATAAATCAGTTTTTTTTTATAATTAAAAATATTTCAATAATAATATAAATTATTATAATTCAAATATTTTATAAAATACTTAACATATACATAATGTATGTAATAATGATGAAGACAATACTTTTTCAAGTGCGCTCTATTTGACAGTTGGCTCATTGGTAGTATATCTGATTTGAGAGCTGTAGGGCGTGGGTTCGATTCCCACTCATGACACACATCTTGTGATATAAACAAATGTTTATTCTGTATCTGGGTGTTCTGTATGTATCACAAGTATGTATTTACAAAAACAATAGTCTATCTATAATTTTATGATTCCCATAGTACAAGCCTAGCTAAATTTGGGGTTAGATGGTAGGTACTGTGTAAAATTTTCTACGAAACTTTTTTATTTATTAAATTTGGTTAGTATAAATACAATCCTCTCTATCCTAAAGTTGCCTGGAAGAGATAGATATAAGCGTTACAATCGCTAGTTATGTTTCTGCTGTACGTAATCTGAAAACTTTGATATGGATAATAAAAAGTTAAGCAATAAGTCAATCAATTAAAATGAGGGTATAAAATACATGCTTCCCATATTTATTTACTTTTCTGACCATGACTTGCAAGTTTGCTATGACTAGCAGCATTTTACGTGCCGTGATGACCGTCAAAGCCTTGGTAGTCTGCGACAGACTACTATTTCATTAAGACTCGCTATTTCATGAAGTGACGAGTATTATCGCATACCTACCGCCATTGAGATAATTATTATGTACCTACCTACTACAGATGACCGTATAGAGATGTCCAAAGTCTTGGAACTAGAGATTCTATGTTAGTCATTACTCGGTATTCATAATAATATTATTTAAATCAAATTTTACAAATATTATAATATCAACGTACCTACCTATTATCAGATAATTATCTTTTTTTTCATATGTTTTACAAGCTAGGGGTTTGACTACAGCTCACCTGATGTCAAGTGACGGTATGGTCAACGATGTTTAAGCACATGTAGCTTAAAATGAGACTAGTTCTCATATGAGGCCTATACCTGTAAGATTTTCAACTTGAGGGTGGTAGCTAGCCAGCTGAGTACCTACTAAAAAATACCCTCTCACCATTTTCTCACGATGTTTATCCTTCACCGGCAGCTCCAGTTCATTGTTGGGGTTTGAACCCACGTCCTTCGGTGTGTACACCGACCACGCTTACCACTGAACTATCATTGCTACAAGAAGCCATATAATAGGCAACACTCGAAAGGAGCGCTTACGTTATAAGTTATCTCAATCATGTCGTTTGAATATTGATGCCGTCTCGTCCATCCGTACGGTGAAAAAGAAAGAAATTAAAATATTGATTTCACACTATACTGACTAAAAATTAAAAATATACAAAAATCTCTTTCGAACGTTTCGAAATACGCCAGCGTGCGAACCACATTCACCATTACGTTACCGGGAACAAACTCTATCCTATTGTTATTTGTGTAATAATTAATCACGAATTACAAACTGTATGAATAAACTTTACTAATACTATACCATTATATTCATATTTAATTAAGAACTACTAATAATACAGATTCATTATTAACCAACTAAACAAAATCATAAATAAACTATAAAACTATACTGTAACTACTACTATAAAATAAACACGCCGTCGAGATCGCTGTAAATACTAAATACTAAATACTAAATACTATACCTATGTAGTATGAAAATCTATTTGTTGTAATTATATACAATTTTGTTGTTAAATTGATTTGCACGTATCAATCATAGTTTTATGGCTAATACATTATTCTTCCGATGATATATTGACAGCCCCGTTGGCTCATTGGTAGTATGTCTGCCTTAAGAGCTGTAGGGCGCCATTCAGGGCAAACATTTTGTGAATAAACAAAAAATAAAATTGTTTTTTTAATTATTTTTTTTGTTATTTGTTTTTAATTTTTTTTTTTGTTTTGTTATTTTGTTTTTGTTATTGTTTTGTCACCTAAACTTTGTTGTGCAAACAAATGTTTGTTCTGTGTCTGTGTGTTCTGTATGTATTTACAACAAAAAAAGTATTTATGTATTCTATCAGTTATCTAACTTCCATCACACAAGCTCTGCTTAGTTTGGGGCCAGATGGCGCTGTGTGTAGTCCTACGATATTTATTATTATTATTTATTTTATTAACTCAAGTCGCGAGTGATTCGGTTTCTTCTATGCAAGCGTGCTTCATCGTAGATCGCATCTTCGAGATGGCGATCTAACGCAAGTCAGCAAAAAAGTGATCTATATTTTTATATGTACTGGCTAGGTGTTGTGACCACAGCTCATCTGATGTTACGTGACGGTGTGGTCGAATATGGTAAACACACCTAACCTGGTATAGAACTGGCTCTCAAGTATGGCTACCGGAACACACCGTTAGATTCTTGGCGGCAGATTTTCAACTAGCTAGCTAGCTGAGTACAAGAAAGTACTCTACCACCATGCTATGGTTTCCTCACGATGTTTTTCTTCACCGGCAGCTCATGCTCATTGAAGGGGTTTGAACTATGAGCTGGGATCGCTACAATCGCTACATCGTATGTTCTTAGTAAATACTTTATGTGTTTCCAAGGAATAGATCGCTTTAAGCCATAAATCTTGTGGCTACTTGTGGCCATAGTTCACAAAGCTCTTTTGCTTTCTATTATAACAATAAAATAATAAATATTTATTGACCATCATTTTTGTTTGTCATAAAGTCAGTAGCGCCATAAAATATCTAATTTTATATGCATTTGTTGCTTCTTTCTGGGGTAAAAACAAGGCTATGATCAATTTCTCAGTCGATATAAAACTCACTGTTATAAAGATAGTAAAAGTCGCTCCAGCCACTCAATTTTACTGAAAGTGCCCTCTTGAACGCTGAAATTATATGTAAGCGATTAAAGAGCGCGTGTGCTCTTTTCAAATACAGATTATAAACAATGAAATGGAAAAGTTCGCATAAAATTTTACTAGACATTTTAATTATAATAATAATAAAAGAACTTTATTTCAGACTCGGCCCATAAAACAAAGTTACAGAATAATAAAGCAATAAAATAATAAGGACCAGATTGGCACAGGACCGAGGCAGATGGCATGCAAAGAGAGAGGCCTATACCCAGCAGTGGGATAAAGAAGGCTGTGGATGATGATGATGATGAAAATAATAAGATAAGAATATCTAAATTTTTAGTTAATTTTTTTTCCTACAATATATTCTAGCCTAGTTTATGACGTCATCGCTTTAAAAGGTTTGAAACGTATTAAAAATAAATATACACATTTTTATAAGATTTTTTATAAGTCACAAAATTTAAATTTGTACAATGTCAAGGAAAATTAATAATTGAAATTACATAAATAAAACATGTCACAAAGACCTTCAATTATATATCTATTATATCTAGCTTATTAAGATAGATGAATTTAATAATAAATTTCGCAGGACATTACACACAGTGCCATCTGACCCCGATCTAAGCAAAGCTTGTATTATGGAAGTCACATAAATAATGAAATACTTATATCACAAACAGTACACCCAGACACAGAACAAACATTTGTTTGCACAACAAAGTTTGTCCTAGGTGGAAATCAAACTCACACCCTTCAGCTCTTGAAGCAGATATTTTACCAAATAAAGTAACAGCAGTTATTGACATCAGTAGCCTACAACAACATCTTTAGACAATGAATGGTTCTAAACGTCTGCAGTAATGCTTCTAGAAACGTCGGTCATGTCCAGAGTTTATAGACAGATGTAAGAAATTAAAAATTACTGACAGGCTTGTGGGAATCGAACCCACGCCGGGTTCGATTCCCACAAGCACAAACATTTTTGTGACTATAAATGTATGTTTTGTGTCTGGGTGTTCTATAAGTACGTATTTATAAATAAAAAGTATTTAATTATTATTTTTTATGATTGACAGGCTAGGTGTTTGACCACAGCTCACCTGATGTTAAGTGACGGTGTGGTTGGAGATGGTAAAGCACACTGGAATAGAGCTGGCTCTCAAGTGAGGCTACCGCAACACCCCGTTAGATGCTTGGCGGTAGATTTTCAACTTGAGGTAGCTAACCAGCCGAGTACTAGAAAGTACCCTACTATGCTATGGTTTCCTCATGATGTTTTCCTTCACCGGCAGCTCAAGCTCATTGTTGGGGTTTGAACCCACGCCCTTCGGCATGCGAACCAACCGCGCTAATCACTGAGCTATCATCGCTACAAAACTACGACTATTTTAGTATTGTATCGGCTACCTGGTTCCCATAGCACAAGCTTTACTTAGTATGGGGCTAGATGGTGCTGTGTGAAATAAAATCCTCCTATAAAACAACTAGTGAAACAACAACATGAACTAGTAGAGTTATGGGAGTTCAAGGTATAGTCGGTCCAGAGTTATCTTGTGTAAAAAGTCTATCAGGAAGTTTTAAACATTAGTGATGTTCGATCCTCTTGATTAGTCTAACGATGAACTAAGTAAAAGCTTTAAGATTTCTTAAGAAAAAAATTAAAAGGAAAACTATAAGGGATTGATAGAGTACTAATTATATTATTTATCGTCTAGCTAGCTGCCAGTAGTTAAAGTTGCTTTACCTATATAACTATACATATTATGCACATATTATTGTAGGGTAACATACATAAATATTTTACGTACTACATATTTCTATTAGTCATTTTTTTAGCTCTACAACATCTCTCGTCTGTTCTTAATCAGTGACGTGTTTTCTTTTCTCGGTTGCCAAGGAAATATCGCGTATGTGGTAGATCTCCTTATAATTGGTGCTAGATCTCCTTAGCAGGAGGTCGTCTAGGTAGGTACCACCGCAGTACCAGTAACATTACTGTGTTCCGGTTCGAAAGGTACTGCAGCTAGCGAAATTACTGGGCTGTTGAGACTAACCATCGAAAGTGTCAGAGTAATGAGCGCTAAAGTAGTGATGCCCTGGACTTTGTTTTGTTACTGATAGTTCTGTGTATCGCTGCAATGATACTGGACAGGCGTTATCTCTTACCATCAGGAGAGCGTCTCATTTATAAAAAAAAGGTCATCACTTGTAGCAGTAGCTCATAAGATTAAAGCTATTTAGTGATTACTTGAAATGAAAGAGGTTCTTCTTCTGTATTTTCTTTATTCTGCTTCAGTATGAGCCGAGTCTCGAGGCACAAGGACCAAAACAGAGCGAGTGGTTCGCGTAAGTTTCTCCTATAAATTCTATTCTATTTTATTAAAGTTGAGGGGCTAAGTTTTTAACCTGGCCTGGAATAAAACTTAAAAAAATCATAACAATTCAAAGTCGATATGCATAGATTATATAATATTTTACATTTTGAAATTCGCCTTAGAAATTCAATTGTATGAAAGTAGTCTTCAGCTTTTCATTTCCAGTGTCTGCGCACTGTTACGTCGACGTTTTAGAACGTCTTGAGACTCGATGGAGTGGCAATATATGTAAGGGAGTGAGTGGGCAATATCGTTTAAGAAGTTTTAACAATGAAATGTCTCTGAGTACATAGCGAATTTTGACCCAACGTATAAGCATTGCCATTCAACGTGACATCCCGCTAGAATGAAACACTACAAAGCGATTTAAACATTTTCTTTTGTGCTACTTCACAGAAAAAATAAGACTAATCAGATTAGGTAGTTTTTATACCTATCATTTTATGTATGTGCTTATAATTATGTAGAAAACTGTGTTTTTTTTCTGTTCTGCCGATTCTGATAGGTAGATCATACCTGGTCTAGAAAGGACCGGTTTCCTCACGATGTTTTCCTTCACCGGCAGCACATCTCGTTGTTAGGGTTTGAACCCACGCTCTTCCGCGTGATATCTCATCACGCTAACCACTAAGCTATCATCACTACATTGTTTATTTGAAACAATACAAACAAATAAATACTAAAAATACTTATTCCGAATGGGCCCATTTCAGCATGGCTGCCAATTTTCACAGATAAAAAGCACTGCTTTTCAGATGTATTATTTAAATAAGAGGTACAATAAATATCTTTTGTTAAATAAGGCCTAAGGACGAACTTCTTAGAAAAAAAAAGGTAGACCGAGAGCCGGCCGTAGGAAAGAAATGAAATGTGGCTCGGAATTCTGCCAACTTTTTAGGATTAAAAAATAGCCATGTTTGTCAATCGATAGTTCTAGTCATTCTGATAATGAAAGTGTTGATCTGCCAACCCTAAGAGTATTTTGTTTTTCGCCAAGTTTTGTGCTTGAAATTTCTCATAGTAGAGTTAATTTTTCTTAATTTAAACGATTAAAATGTTACCACTAGAAAGTTTAGACATTAAAACCCATATTTTGAAGCGGTCGAGAGAAATGAGCTCAATTCGGGCCTATTGCTATGTTCAATACTTAAAAACGAATGTGTTTTCTTTTATTAATGGTTGACGCGCTCGTTTAATTCGTGAAGCGGCAGTGTGGTCTAAAATGATTGATATACTTTGCCTGGAATATAATTGGCTTTCAAGTAAAGCTAGCGGAAAACACCGCTAAGTGCTTGGCGGTAAATTTTCAACTATAGGTTAGAAGTTATCCAGCCGAGCACTAAAAGGTACTCTACCAACATGCTATGATTTTCTCCACCAACAGTTCGAAGTTATTGTTGGCATTTGAAGCCACGCTTTTCAGCGCTTTAACCACAGAACCAGCAACGCTATAAAAGCTAATTTTCTGGCTCATTGAACCAAAGTAGCCAGAATGACGTAGAAAAAGGGATGCACTTGTATATTAGTATCAGAAACTCTAAGTAATTTAATTTTATTAGGAGATGCGTCAGAGATTCGTAAAAGCATCTGTTGAACCACATAAAATACTACAGAATACGTTACTCCACTGGACAGCTCATTTTATACTGGCTGCCTGAAGAAAATTAGCACCTTTAGCTACTCGAGAAAATCTCGCGTGATATGCAATTACTGTAATTATGACGTACCTGTTATAACTATGAATATAACTGTGTCATTCACATTACAAATGTAATTGTGAAATAAATGTACATTCTTACCATATTTAAAATGCAACATGGCTTTACTTATTGTAACTTACATCACTACATTATATCGACAAATAAGTCACACATATTTGATATATACTTATTAAGCCCTTTCGTTTGATACCAAACACGATATGGATATCTCAAAATACGCCATGTCAGATTTATTGGAATGTCGCATGACACGCGGAGCGCTAAGATGTATCGATAGGCAAAATCGTAAAAATATTTTAAGGTGGTACTAGGATACCAGACGATAGATATTCTTAGTGTTTATCCATATCTATATTGACTTGTAACATTGGTGTTATCAATAAAACATTTTGTATTTGTATTTGTAGAAAGTCGTCTAGGTAAGTACCATTGCACTGATGGAACCGCACCAGATCGGTCGGATCGGTTTCTTCTTGGCGAACACGCTTCACCGTAGACCGCATCTTCGCCTAACACCAGGCGAGTTGGCGGTCAAACGTAACGAATGATCTGTCGGAGATAGAAGAAGAAGAAGAACAGCGACATCAAGTGGGATGGCCGATCAACATCATGTATGGTTACTGGGTTACTGGGCGAGGGTGTAGCGGGCGAGGAGACAAACCACACAATTCAGTTCTCTTGTACAAAGTTTAATCAGCACTTCACAACGACTTTAGTTTAAGAATGATTAGAACATTATAGACACTATTACATGGCTGGGGGACAAAACGTTCCGCTTAGCTTCGCACTCTGCAACCGACCAACTCAATCTCCTCTCAAAGCAAGAATCATTAACCATTAATCATTAATGAAGAATTAGTAACCAAGAAAGTTAAGCCAAGCTGCCGCCAAGCAGTAGTATGTAAACAATACTGTGTTTTGGTTTGACGGGTACTGCAGTTACACCCAGGACAAAATTTGTGGTATAATCAAATGTTTGTTCTGTGTCTGGGTGTTCTGTATTTATTATAAGTATGGGATTGAGCTGCCGGTGAAGGCATGAGGAAACCATAGCATGGTGGTAGGGTACTTTCTAGTACTCGGCTGGTTATCTACCACTCTCTAGTTGAAATTCTGCCGCCAAGCATCTAACGGTGTGTAACGGCAGCTTCACTTGAGAGCCAGTTCCATTCGAGGCTAGGTGTGCTTTACCATCTTCGACCACGCCTTCACTTAACATCAGGTGAGCTTTCTATCAGTTATCTGACTGCCATAGTACAAGCTTTGCTTAGTTTGGGTTTAGATGGCGCTGTGTGTAATGTCCTGCGATATTTATTTATTTTGTTAAGGGATATAATTAATATTACAAATATTAGGTAACAACTTAACAAAACCTACACAACAACAAGATTAAATGTATTGAAACTCATACAGATAGAATAGGTACATAATTCAAATATTTTCGTTTTTAGTAAAGGTGAAAAACAATTTCTAACTTTTAAAACTTTACAAAAGTTACTTATAAAGCTGCTTGCAATCGGTGAGCGGTTAATTAAAATATTTTCCAGTAGGTATGTTCAGATAATCTCTAAGGGTAATCTGTTTGTACTTTAATTATTACGTTCTCCTGCATGATATGTATTGAGAAATCTCTTATAAAACTTATGAACAAAGAACTCCTTCAGGCGCTAATCTCAAACTTTAATACATCAGAACTATACAACCAAACTTAGACTTAAGCAGAATAAAGTTATGCCGTAGATGAGTTATATGCAAGCATAGTTTCCAAGTTTATAGGGTATTTATCAGAGTACAGTGTATTGTACAGTGTACACGTCTTGAAGACGAGGAACGCAATGTGTACATTTTAAAGGAGCTCTATAAATAATAATAATAATAAAATTTATTTATTTGTTTCGACTAATGCGCATGCGTTAGTCTATTTATAATTACATTAGATTCCCTAGATTTATAATTATTTATTATTTGTATACAAAAAAGAGAACATTTCTTAATAATTATTAAAAATACACTTATATATAAATAAATATAATACACTTAAATATAGTACACTTAAATATAGTTTATTAAAAATACACTTATTTGATAACTTATTGGAGGCCCTAGCTCCCGCAATAGGATACCCTGAGTTTGTAGGAGCTAGGTCTCTTCTGTGGTGCTTCTATTAGCTTAGTGTTAGTATTATCTGAATGATTGTGTGTGTGTATGGGTGTGAGTGTGTGCATGTTGAGGTGTATGTATGAGTGTGAGAGAGTATTTGAGTGTGTTGGGGAGGGAGTGTGGATGAGTGCGTGACTATTAACGACTGGTTGTTGTTCTTCTCTTGCTTATAATATTGGTCTGATCTGGCTCTCGGTGTCATGGTAATTTAAAATCAGAAGGTATTCTTTTAGTTTATTTTTACAATTATGTCTGTTTTTATCAATTATGTCTGTTTTTGTCTCTATTTTTAGACTCTATTTTTTTTTAGCTCATTTGGTAGTTTACCTTTATCTAAGGTGTGGGGCGTGGGTTCTACCATAGTACAAGCTTTGCTTACCCCAAAGGGTCAGATAGCGCTGTGTGTAGTATCCAAAAAAAAATGTGTTCATGATTCGGCGGAACTTCAGTATGTTGTTTTGATAGGTATACACTCTATGATTCGGCAGATTTGATATGTGTGAGTGGCAGGTTGTAAAGAGCTTTCGATTTTAGTCCACTCATACACTGATGCATTTAAAATAAGAACATCTTCATAGCTTCGAATCAGGCCAACGGCTCTCTTTTTAGACCTTTTCAAACAAACAAAATACAATCGAACTACTTCAATTACTGAGTATAGATTATTTGACAGGCTGTGTGCTTTTGATCATATGTTGTTCACCTGACGTTGAATGATGTGTGGACGACGTTGGTTAGCCAGAGAACCAGATTCAATCCAGGCTAGGTATAGCCTGGATTGAATCTGGTTCTCAAGCTTAGTGAGAGTGTCAGAACACACCAACGTGCGTGGCAGCAGATTTTCAACTTGATTGCCATCTCCTATACTATATTATAATATATAATATATAATTACTGTACTAGTACTCTACCACCATGCTATAGTTTTTCCACGATGTTTTCCTCAGGCAGCTCAAGCTCATCGTTAGGATTTGAACCCACATTCCATCACAGTATGTGAACCAGCCGCGATAAGGCCGCTACCAATGACAGCGTAGCCAATATTCTCAACCAAACTGATACCTAGGTCAGTAATAACTGAAACTAAATTTAAAAAATGGTTTCAAAAATACCTAAGTTCAATGTAAAATAATATTAAAATTGAGTTTTACAGCTATTTAACAGTCATATGTAACAAAATTAACAAAAAGATTTTCAAAAATTTTCGTGTTTAAATTTCATATTTCAAATCCCACGCAGGCGTGATTTTCATAAACTGTTTAAATCACCATTAGTAGCTATAGTTTTTTAAATAGAAAAAAAAGCTGCTATTAACAAAGCCTTTTGAGTTAGTGTATTAAGTTAGTAATGTCAGTGCAGTGAGTAGGTACTTACTACATATTATAGAACACGTGAACAAAGTGTCTTCCCCTTAATAGAGACAGTAAGAAAAGTGTCGATGGACGCATTCTTCGTTTATACTCTACTTAGCAATTTAAATTATATTAAAATTACTTATTAGTCTCAACTAAGCTAGATTGTAATAACAATGAGGTATCTAACAACAAACAGATACGTCATTAGAAGGAAAAAAAAATTAACAAAGCAGATAATTCGATGGCTCCTACGTAAACAATCGTATGTTTGAAATGCTAACTTTACAGGAGAGAGCTTTAAAGATGATTTCTTTCACTGAACTTATAAAATTAAACTTGTCGTTCTGAAATTTACACCATGCACAAATAATATAAGAAGCCTCGATATGGTGTCGGACAAAAATACTAATTATTAATAGTTTCTTGGATATTGCAGTTACGATTTTTTACACCGCTTTAAAATTACGTAGAAATGTCGTATGTGAAACATACGGCAGTTTACACTGACGTTAAGTAAGTAAAATTTGTCGTAACCTACACATACCACGTTTTACTTCGTGCATTGTGTTAATATTTAGTAACGTATTTTGAAAATTAGGTCCTAAAATATGTATCAAAGTGTAATAACACTATATGATATTATATATAAATATTTTAGGATCTAATTTCGATAATTATTGAAGTAGATCTTAAGGTACAATTGTTTTAAAAATATAAATAAAACAGTGAATTTTGTTTGAAATGATTTATTTCACATTACGTTTCTATCACAAATTATCAGAATAAAATTATAAAAACCAAATCACTATTTTGTTAGTTTCTTTTATGCGCACAGATTCACTTAATAACTAAAATAATAAGACAAAATTATTTATTTGTTTATAAATAGCTTTGTTGAACACACCACGATGAATTAAATTTTGTTTTATGCAAACAATCAAAATTAATTTTATTTTTAAAAAATTTATCATAATTTTCTGGAATCACAATGACATCTAGGTATTATTATAATCATCATAATCAACCCTCATCAGCCTGTGAGATGCTGTCTCAATATATTTTCTCAACCATTTATTCTTATCGTTTTGCTTTCTTCTGATAAACTCTAAAATCGTAAAATTATGTATCTAGAGTATTATGAATTAGCCTCACATATTTTTTTAAGTCCTAGTATAAATAGGTTTACAAAATTCTTTTGGGTACAAGAGAGATCTAATTGGCAACTTTAATGAGAAACATTAACTTTATAACCATCGCAAATCCCATGTACATTATTAGTTTTAAGCTTTGATAGTATATTTTAAAATTATGTAAACTAGTATTTCGTGTAAGTCTTAGTCTCATGTATTATTTTATGAAATAGTATCACATTTATTTTTTACTTAAGTTAATATTAACATCAAGGGGTTTTCAAGGTGCCCTTTATCAGTCTTGCAAGATATACCTTGTAACTTTCATGGACTAAATGCTTTACTCTGAATCCATCTCATAAGTAATTTTTCGAGAGGATGAAGCTATTGAAGGTTCTACTTGAAGATTTGTGTAAAAATTGTGGTGAATTGTTGGTATAACGCCGCTGGTACAAAGACTAACTAAATTATTATTTTTTGCTAGAGACATGGGCATTTAATTATGGTAAAAGGTATCCACTGAAATATCGTTTTGTTTTCGGCACTCGGTATTAACTTTAGTCACAAGTGTCATAAACCTACTCCTGTCCATTTTAATTATATTTATACAGAAGTTTGCTCGGTTGTTCAGCAAGTACCTTTAATTCCTTAACTTTGTCCAATTTTTACCTTGCAGTGTAGACTTAAGTCAAGAAAATTTGAAAGATTCATCTCAGTATTTAATTTTTTTTACAGCACTTTCGTGCTACTTTTACACGACGCTTTCAAGGTTGTTAAGGGCTGTGCTTTGCTTGACAGCAGTGGACTAATATAGGCGGATGATGATGAAGGGCTGAAGGCTTTACCTATATGCTTTACTAAGATTTTTTAATGTTTTTCTTTTTGTGTCAATCCACTCTTGTTCATGCTTTTCCCGAATATTTACGTTATCTCTTCTAACAATAGTTTTTCTAGAAACAGGATTGTCAGTATTAACTGAATAATTAGACATTAGGGTGGTTGCTTGAGGTGTTGAATAGCCAGAAATTCTGAAAACTGGTGTTGCATTTCATAAGGATTAGTAGGTACCGATGAAACATGACAAGTATTGTTAGTACAATCAACATTCAAGTGGTTAGAACAGGTAGGAGAGTTTGGATGAGGTGTTATGTTATTTTAAATAACAGGATCATTTACCCCTAATGTATTTTCTAAGTGCTGTCTGCTTTGTGAAGTTGTAATAACATCAAGCAATTAGTCATCTGAAAAGGAAAGAAACACCACCAGACAAAAAAATAAAATAAATAATAAATAAATAAAAAATAAATAAAAAATTAAAAACAAAATAAAAATATATAGGTACTAAATAATGAATCAAAATGAATGACATCATAAGTCGCCAATTCTGGTAGTGTAAATGAAAAATCTTCGCCCAGCATTTCAGAAAGGGCAGAAATTTCCACTAAGTCAGCCCGGCTGAAAATTGAGATGCTGTAACCAAAGAAAATTGAACATAAGATAGCAATATTTTTTAAAAGTTCCACGTATACTATCTTATTGTTACTTACAATAAAAGATTGAGCGACGTAAACTATGTTAAGTTATAGATACAATAGTAAACACTTTTATATGAACGAAGTAAAAAAATGTTTGTATCACTTACGATATTATTTTGACCGAAAAAGCCGACGTACACAGTCGTATGTATTACTAACCATAGTCTTACTTGACTTTATTGATAAACTTTACTAAAAAAACAAATGAAAGCTAAAAATATAATTTAATATAACATGATTAAGGACTCACCCAGTACTCACTTCAGTTTGATTTGATACACAGTGATTTTCTTTATTTCTTGAATAACATCACAAACAAGATTATTATCGATCACTCTACAGGCTATATTACAAAGCCTTTGAGCTCGTGAACATTGCTTTGTAAGGCCTATTATGTGATTTACTAATTTTTGATGTAAAAAGTCAATATTAATAAAATTAGAAGAAGTTCGACAAATGTACATTTTGAGCGGGAACTTGCGGCACGTTCGACGTATCAAGTGGCAAGTGCTACATACGACGCGCGGCGCGGCGTCGCGCGCGCGCACTCCTCCACGTAAAACATCGCCGGAGTCAGTACGATGATTTACGCCGCATGTAAAAACAACATACGACAGAAAACCGAAATCTAAAATTGTCATATTTCATTATTTGACTTTCAAATTAACACAGTTAATAGTACTCATCAAGTACATTTAGAAAACGTAAAAAAGTGAAAATGGCAAATTTGTGGCATACGATAGTTTACGTAGGAGCCATCGAATTATTGCCGCAGTTTTATTAATCATTAACATTAGCCGAGCGGTCCAGCAGAGGGCGTTGCAGGCCACTTCATTTTGAAAATAGAACAGTGGCGAATGTCAGCCATTGGGTGATTTAATTTTAGAAATGAACGACGCAGACGCATCTCGTCTATCCATAGGCTTGCAGTCCCGCGATAAACAATTCAGGTAATTTTTTTCTGTAATACTTTTCCATTTTCAAATGTCTGATTTGACAGTGATACTGGGCTATGCCAAATCTTTGTGCTTGAGTGCGTAACATAATACGTGTGATAGATCGTGCTAGTGTTCTATAGTTCAAAAGTTACCGGGTCGTTCTCGCTTCCTGGTACGTATTTAATAATATATAAATATTCTAATTGAACGTAGTACATCGAACTTTGCGCAAAAATAGGCAATATCAATTACGTAATTAGATAGTACTAAAACGGCAACGATTAATAGTAACGATAGAGGTGTTTTTTTTAATCTTTCTATTTCTAGACTGCAAATTGAATAATTTGTTGGTTATTATTTTTCAAATACATTATTAGTTTTTATTATTCGATAACTTAAAATTGCTGCTTTTTAGATTTCTTTATTTTATTTAATCTATCAGTGCGTGTCAAACATTTTAGCTGTACATTTCATTAATCTTATTGTAAGGATTATTAAGTTTGTAATAGATTGAGTTTGTTGTAATAGTAATGACCCGAACGAGACGCTCTCCTGATGGTAAGAGATAACGCCTGTCCATGACCATTGCAGCGATACACAGGACTTTGTGTAGTAAAACAAAGTTTAAGGCATCGATCCCTGCATTGGCGTTTATTAGATACTTTAAAAATTCGATGGTTAGTCTCAACAGACCTGTAATTTCACTAGCTGCAGTACCCTTCAAACCGGAACACAGTAATATTTACACACTACTACATGGCGGCAGAATATCTGGTACTGTGGTGGTACCTACCTAGACGACCTCCTGCTAAAGAGATCTACCCCCAAGTGAAACTAGGGCTCCGAACTTCATGTATATACATAAAGCAAATAAATAAATATGATACTACTTAATATTTACAAATAAATAATATACCTTGGTGACGACTGTTAGAAAATGCTTTAAAAATAAGTCCTCCTAATGTACGTATTATAGTTGTAAGTGTGCAATAAAATTAAACAAACCTTTTAAATAATGAAATAAGACAGCTGGCAATGGATAGAAGCGAAAAGTCAAAGATAGGGCTAAGTGGCGTGTCCTAGAAAAGGCTTATGTCTATTATAAGCAAATGGCGATGATGATGATGGTGATGGTGAAATATATTATCGGCACAAACTTAAAGACGTATAAGACATAATTGTGTTTATTATTGGGTATTAAAATACTATAAAATTTTGACGTTTCGGCGATATTACAATAGCTGTGATCACGACTTGACACGTAACGTATGCTAATGACCATTTCCATTGGTGGCTATTATTTTAAAATTACCTGTTGCGCTTTTGTTCTTAGTGTGGTACGAATTCCATACAAATCAATTTTTGCCATTTATGGACAAATGGAGCATAATTTTACCGTGAAATCACAGCTACTGGCATTTGTATGGGCCTTTATTTGCGGTAAATCACAATTGTTTGAATAAAACAGTAGATTATTAGCATAAAATCTAATTTATAAATGATTTATGTATTTATGATTTTTGAATAGCTGTGATTTCACTGTAAAATTATGCTCCATTTGTCCATAAATGGATAAAAAATATTTGTATGGAAATCGTGCCACCTTAAATAGTTTATTACAAGAAAATGATGTGTAGGCACTTGCTTGCATGATGTTCGACAACGTTGCAGTTACAGACTTCATAACATTGCGCCACACCAATGTAATATTTTGTCGAATTTAACGAACTAAAACAATATACTTCCACAGTATTCTATTGATTAATTTTATGGTAATATATTAAGCCTACATTAGTTCTTTGTTCTATATTAGTTGCACTGACTTCCCGGTTGGGGTGTATTGTGCATTTCCCCCTACCAGCACCTACCCAAGCCAACCCAGCTCCTTGAAGTATCGGAGCGAGGCTCTGGGCCGCTGGCATAGTAGCTCCAGTGAGTTGGGTGGAATGTTCAATGACGATGACATGAATGATAGCGAAGCAGCTTCATGCAGCTTAGTAGCAATTCTAGTACCTTTTATATAAGATCTATATTAAGTTAAAATCATAGTTACAGGAAAGTGCTAAAGTTTAACCTTAAACTACATTACAGATCATGTCCCGGATTTATGAGGAAGTGGATAAAAAGTTTGCGGCCACGTGCAGCGACATTACATTATGCTCTAACTTAAAGGGGTTCTTCACGAGCTTGGCAGATGATGCGGTCTCTATGGCAACACCCGAATGGCTGCAAGAGCTGGAGATGGTGGAAGAAGGGAAGAAAGTAACGTTTGTCATGGAAAATGAAGAGGTCATTCTTAACATTATTGTCATGTTTAATGTATCGCCAGTCTTACTAACACATTTGCACGTTCTTATAGATAGAGTAAACCCAGTGATGTTTGGCTATACAAAACTTGTGTGTAGTTTATATCTATCATAGTATTAGTATTAGTGTACCATCGAAAGTCTTAAAGTAATGTGTCTGGGTGTACTGTATGTATTATAAGTATGTATTTACAAAAAAAAGTATTTAAGTATTTTATCAGTTATCTGATTCCCATAGTACAAGCTTTGCTTAGTTTGGGGTCAGATGGCGCTGTGTGTAATGTCCTGCGATATTTATTTATTTATTTAATGAGCGCTAAAGCGGCGACGTTCTGGACTTTGTTCTGTAACTCAAAGTTCTGTGTATCGCTGCAATGACCATAGATATGCGTTATCTCTTACCATCAGGAGAACGGTTTGTCCATTTCATTACTTTTGCATAAAAAAAATGATAATTTTTTTAACTGTAGAAATGTAAGAGCACGTGACGCGACTAAAATTAACCTAATAAATAAAATAAATATCGAAGGACTATACACACAGCGCCATCTGACCCCAAACTAAGCAGAGCTTGTGTGATAGAAGTCAAATAACTGATAGAATACATAAATACTTTTTTTTGTAAATACATACTTATAATACATACAGAACACCATGACACAGAACAAACATTTGTTTGTTCACAAAATGTTTGCCCTGAGTGTGAATCGAACCCACGCCCTACAGCTCTGTAGGTAGTAGATATATGGTAGGGGTACATTACAGGGTGCAAGGTTTCTCCCTATATGATTTCCTGACGTGCTTGACTAGCTCGCAAAATCCCCACTTGGGCTCCTCTACTATTATTACTATTGCAGTCTTGGAAGAATATTGCACGGTGGTAGGGTCATTTCTAGTAGTCGGCTGGCTAGCTAGTCAAGTTGAAAATCTGTCGCCTGCACTTAACATTGTGTTCAGACAGCCCTACTTGAGCACTAGTTTCATTCTAAGCTATATGTGTTTACCATCTTCGACCACATCATCACTTAACATGGCCCGCCATATTTCAAAAGAAAATAATACAAGATTTTAAAACACTTCATCTTTATGTCCTAGTTGTCCTGTCCTGTGTTGTAGAATTTTTTTATTAAGTCTGCCCCAGACAGACTCAAACTTGTGTACAGCCGCCATACCCAAAGTGTGCTATGTGGAACCCTAGGCGTCCGCAAAGCCTCTATGAGGGCTCCGCGAAAATACTGCACATAAAGAAAAAAAAGAGTTACTAAACATATAAATATTTCAAAATAATTAAAAGTGTAAAATAGTATAATATGAGCACGCGACGTTTCAACTAGGAGCATAATTAGCAGTTTAACACTGGCTCAAATGACAATAAAAAATAGTACACATAAGCAGTTTTTGATTAATTTAGGGCTCCGTTAAATAATTAAATTAAATATTGTTTTAATCAAGCAGTTCCGATTTACTGCAAATAAATGCCAGTAGCTGTGATTTCACTGTAAAATTCTGCTCCATTTGTCCATAAACGGGAAAAAAATATTTGTATGGAAATCGAACCACCTTAAAGTACGGGTTGCTGGACTATATTTTGTTATTCAAATGACCCATACTGCTGCAACGTTCATGGTTACTCGTAATCTCTTACCATTAGGAGATCGTCTCGTTTGTCATAATTCTAACCATACAAAGCCTTTCGGATACGGAACCCTAAGAATACAATGACCTGATTTTGCGAGGAAAGCTTCGTATTTACTGGCAACAGAAGTCCCGCGACACGTGTCGCTAGATAAGATGTTGGGCAACGTCACACGACAAGTCTTCCGATATCGCGTAGCTGCTCTTTATCACTGTTTCGCACCATCGGAATGAAAGACAACGAGTGAAGACGGGCGTAAACAAGTTACATTCTAGAATCGTGAATAAATGTGGATGAAGACGGTCGTGAGGCAATGTGTATAAAAAATTCAAAATTATTTTATTTGATACAGTTTATGGTCACATTAAAATGAACCCATTGGTCCCGAACTAGTAATAACAGTGTTTTGGGAACCAATGGCTTCTCTCGATATCTTGTGATACAAAATGCCAAAGGCAGACTAAAAAACTAAACAATGAAAAATTAACCTGCATGTGTTTATGTATAAATATATATTTGTGTGGGTGTGTATGTGTGCATATATTACGCGTGTCGTGTATGTGTGAACTTGTGCATTCATCATTGTATAATGGTTCTAAGTCGGTAAGCATATGTTCCAAACTATCATAGTCAAATTTTTTTAGCCAAGTTAATATATTTTTTTAAATCTCATTACTTCTCATTATTTTATTATAAAAACTCGGAACAATACCTTCAATATTTACGTGCAAATTTTAGTTTTGCACCCGAGAAACCGATGGGGTCTTTTGGATTTAACGACATCGGTCGACATCGTCCGACATCGGCCGACATCTCTAGCGAAACGTTTTGCGGAACATTTGTTGCTAATGAATTCGGGGCTTAAAAGAGAGAAATACACCGTTTTAATCGTATTACAAGTTCGGAGTATTTCGTTGGAAGCTGTATGATGTTTTCACGAATAAAATGACAGGTTTTTCGGTGCAGAGAGGACGTTAAAAGTAATGGCGATCCGGTTACCAGTTTGCACCTGAAATGATTTTACGTGTTTCATTTTATGCCATGAACATGAAGCTTTTCCAGGTAGCAGTGATAAATGACGCCTTTGCAGAGTTGCATTATACATAAAAATAACATTGTTTGCTCTTTGTACCTACTATTTTCTATACAAATTATAAATTAATATCGTAGGACATTTCATACAGCGCGATTACTACTAGCTGCGGCCCGCGGTGTTATCCGCTGTTCCCACATGAACACTAAAATAAAAATAGCTTATGTGTGATACCAGGGTGTCAGCTAACTACATACCAAATGTGACTTTTTCTTTTTTTTTGTAAATACATACTTATGAATACAGAACACAGAACAAACATTTGTTCATACCAAGAAATGTTTATCCTGGGTAGGAATTGAACGACCTTCTACTCTTGGAGCAGACATACTACCAATAAACCAACAGGGATGTCATGATATTAGGAAAGGATGCACCGAGTGCAAGTAAGGGAGTAATGGGGTAATTAGAAACACTTAACATTCAACACAAAGCAAAAGGAAATCTTACATACAACTATTATGTAGAATACAATATTGTTATAGGAATATTGATAACCAACCTAATCGACTATAGTAACAACTTAGACGGTGTTGGCTAGCCAACCGAGTACTAGAGTATCTTACCACCATGCTATTCCTTCCTACTCCAGCAAGTCAAGCTCATCATTGAACTCACACCATTCAGCGAGCGAACCGCATAAACTAACCAACTATCATCTTTACTTATCATAAACGTGTGATATAATAAGGTTCTAATTAGTTACGTCTCTATTGAGAGTTTTGGAGAAGTATTATTACAACAGTGGGTTTATGAAAAGGCGTGTTATTTTAATCTTAAAAGTCATCAACGTATTTCCAGTGTCCCTAGTATTGCACTATAGCGACGGTGGTTGTTTGTCAACAAGCACAGTAATTAGCTTTTGACCACCTGTGGCATGAAATAAGGTCTTCACATCCCATAGTCATTCAAATGTCAAACTATCAGTTAAATGTTTTTCAGATGATGGCCGGCCTTGCAGAGGTTTTCTCAAGAATTCAGCCCTTGAGCCGTGGCAAGAACATAAAAGTGTCTATAGAGCGGAGATTAGCTGCTCAAAAGACCCTTCAAGCAGGAGACCTCACGAAGGCCTTGGCTCTAGCTAGTCAAGCAGTTTTGCGATCACCTATGACAGGTAACAGTAAAAATCGTTTTGTCCTGTTTTTGTTTTTAAAAACTATTTATTATTTACTAGCTGCACTCTGCACCCGTTTTTGCTGATTTTTCATACAAAGATGACATCAAAATGTTCGACTTCTCAATTAGGCTTTCCAAAATTGGCCTTCATGTAAACCCTATTCTGACAACTACAAGGGCAACGATAAAGAAATCAGCCTTCCGAGCTGTTTGCAAGTGACACTCAGTCGTAAATTTGGCACTAAGCCATGTAAAATCCTGTTAAAGGATCTCACCAAAATAAAGCAAGCCTTTACGATAAAGATAAACTTGCTCAATTTAATCTCTCAAAGCTCAAATAAGAAAACAAAGCCACGGGAAAAACTTTCACAAAAGGATTTTGTTTGACTTCCTATCAATCTGATAACTTAATCGGAACTTTTAATATTGCTTGGTTTTCGCTTACTTACATGTTTTTCAAATACATACCTACAAAATGTTTTTGACTTTCATTACAGAAATTAAATATGAAGATTAATTTTCCCCTTGAAGAACATTTCATTGCTTAACTTTGGTGGAAAGTTTTAAAAGTTATTCGGTAGAAAGTCGGAGCAAAATTCTATACCTATCGGATGTTCAAAACAATCATTGATAATACACATTTTGTTTGTGAAGAAACTGAATTTATAGCTGTTTAAGTTTTGTTTAGTAAAATTAACCAAGTAAACGTTATTTATTGATCCTGGCAAATTGTGCCTATAGAGTCTAAGTTTCAACGACGAATACGATAAATGCAGACTCGTTAAACTAAAATTAATTAGTCAGCGTGCATTCGTTCTCTTTACTAGTGGAATATCTTTCAGTGAAATCAAGGGCTTCTTCTATAGATTTCTAGCAAGCAGAATCTTCCACTGTCTCTTACACTTCCACTCGGCTTTCAATCGCGGAGATCAAACATTTGCTTAAGCCTCTTTGTTATCCACTCTAATTATAAAGAGAAAAGATTTGATTTTTTGTTTGTTTGTTTGTATTGAATAGTCTCCGAAACTACTGGACCGATCTAAATGATAATTATGTCATCATTAGAATGGCACATTATCACTGAGTTACATAGGCTATACATGTATTTATATTGTGAATCGAGTTTTATTTTCCCGTGCGAAGTCAGGACGGACCGCTAGTATTACATAAACCCATATCCCGTATGTACCTAGCCTGTAATCACTTTTCATCGCAAGGTAGTCTGGAAGATATTTTTTATATTAATAAATAGTCATGCGTTTAACCGGCAACTCGCCTGATGTTATTAAACGAAGATGCGTTGCTAGAAGATGTATAAATCACTCGCGCCTTGAAAGTACTTAGATATATCTATCCGAAACCACATACTCGGGTAGCAATCTCCACCGTTTAGCGATTTGCATGACGGGAATTGTAAAGAAACCTTTTTGTTGGAGTTTATATATTTTGGAACAAGGACAGTGAAAGAGTAACGCTTTTTAGAGGTCCTGGATATCTCTTTAGTGGTAAGGTCACCACTTAGGGCACTGATATTTTATCTGTACAATTTACAACCTACTTAAGAAATTGTTTCTAGCTATTTATAAATATTTTATATCTGTTTACAGGAGATGATGAGGTTATAGAAGGTGGAGTATCTCTTGCCTTGTCATTGTGGCTGCGTTCGGAAGTTCTTCTTCGTTCCAACCTTCCGATAGCAGCTCTTGAAGACTTAAAACTAGCTCTTAAGGAGCGGTTACCAGTCAAAATGCGTGCGCAATATTACTGGCGAATGGGGCACTGCTATAAAGGTAATTTATTAACAATCTCTAAAGATCAACTACTGTTTCATATAAGGTTTTGACAATTATAATTTACAGAATGAAACTCGTGTGAACAGAAATCTGTTGTTCTATTAATTAGTTCCATCTAGCATAAGTGGACACTCTCTATAGCACAGCGTATTTAGTCACTGGAAACAGCTTATTGTTTTATCGCGTATCAAAGTATGGACTATTAAAAATTTGAAGCTATAGCTTTTTAATGTACTTGCTGTAAAAAACTTTGATATTTAGATGTTGTTAGCTAATTACTAATAACTATTTATATTTTTGACCAATCTTCACAAACTGTGGCATTGAAATATTTCATAAAAATAAAATCTGTCACTTTTGCCTCGACTGACTTACCTACCGCGCAGAAAGCAATGTTAGAGCTACATCATCATCATCAGCCTATCGAACTCCACTGCATAGGCCTCTCCCAAGACACGTCACTCAGCCCGATCTTAGGCTTTTCGCTTCCATCCACCGCCAGCTGGCCTACGTATATCGCCACTCCATCGAACTCAGGGCGTCCTACGCTACGTTTGCCAATTCGCAATTCGCGGCCTCCACTCTAGGACACGTCTACCACAGCGGTTGTCGGTTCTGTGACAGATATGTCCAGCCCATTGCCACTTCAGCTTGCTAATACGCTGCGCTATATCTATGACTTTAGTTCTTTGGCGAATTAATTCGTTCCGGATACGATCCCAATGTTTTTATAATGTTAGAACTCCATCATCAAACAGTATTTATTTTTTAGAGATTGGAGAACCATCACGAGCAAAAGTGTCGTATGAACTTGCAGGGAGATTGCTTGGAAATAATGAAGAGGCAAAAACTCAGCTGAATCAAGATGTCACGTCGTTAGATTATAGCGTGAAACCCAAGCATCCACCTGACAAGATTGGTAACAGACGTATTCATTTGCACTATAATTTTCGTACTTTATTTTCTTAGCTTAGAAAAAAAGTAACAGTAACATAAAATGTCTTCAGATATTTCGCTGGCTGGGGGAGCTAAACAAAATGTGCCTTCTCTGTCCAAACTGCTTAAGATTTGTGAAGATGAAACCAAGGTAGGTTCTTGTGTATGACAATCAAATTTTTTAACTTATCTATTCTTTAGTTCATCCTTATACTGGAACTAAATGTTTGGAAACTTTTTTTTTTGTTGTCAGTTTGTCTTTTATTTTTGGTCTGAGTTAACTATCTCGCACCTTTACCATGTTTCCGATGATTAAGCAGGTGTGCCTTTCCCAGGGTCGATTTGCTGTAGCTGATTCTTCAATAAGAACAGGCGATGTGTTACTGATAGACAGTCCTTATGCCGCCTGTCTTCTCTCAGATTACTACGGTTCTCACTGCTTGAGCTGTTTCAAAAGGTGATATACAATTACAATGATAAAGCATATTTACTGTCTAATAGAGTAAAATAATACAGTGAAAAAGGTATTTTATTATAAGAATCAAATTGCACTGATTTATCAATATGAAAACTAATACGTATTTCTTCAGGTGCTTTACTTATTGGAACAAATTCTATGAAGTTATAAAATAGTGTTATTTTTCTATAGCTTGATAGATTGTGAAGACGCTGCTCCGATCTGGTGTCCTAAATGCTCCAGTGTTGCATTCTGTTCTACTCAATGTCGAGATGTCGCTGTATCTACTTTCCATTCTTACGAATGCCCGTTTTTAGACCTTTTCATCGGTAGGTACACTGATATTTTGTCAACATTGTGTATTGGTATTATTAAGTACTATCAAATAAATAGTTTGTGTAATTTAAGGCTCAGGAATGTCCATACTAAGCCACATAGCACTTCGAATGGTGACGCAAGCAGGCCTAGATACAAGCTTAACAATACATTCAAAGTTTTTATCAAATAAAATTAAGACAGTAGAAGGAACTGTATTAAATGATGTTGAAGGAGTGGCTAAGAAATCAAAAATGAAGAGCAGAAAAGAGAGGCTAAACCGTTCCAAAAAAAGTTTAAAAAACTTTGCTGAGAAGAATTTAAAAGAAGAAAATATAGAAACGAATGTCCAAGATAAAATAAGTTTTGAAGAAATGTTGGAATTAAAAGCAGCTCAAATATACTCTTTATGTACACACTGGAACCATAGACAAGGTGACGATTACCTAAAGAGGATCGTGATGGCCATGTTTTTGACAGAATGTTTAAAAAAAGTTGGGTTTTTCAAGAAAAGTGAGAAAGAAAACGCTCAAAAAGGTTTGTTATGCAACTATGAAAAATCAAATTCAATATTAAGGTGGTCCGATTTCCATACAAACAAATATTTGCCATTTATGGACAAATGGCGCATAATTTTACAGTGAAATCACAGCTACTAGCATTTATTTTGGTCTTTATTTGTGATAAATTACAATTGCTTGAATAAAACAGTAGATTAGCATGTAATCAAATTTATGAATTTATGATTTTTTAATAAAACAGTAGATTATGCTTAGAATCTACCGTCTTATTCAAGCAATTGTTATTTACCGCAAACAAAGACCAAAGTAAATGCCAGTAGCTGGGATTTAACTATAAAATTATGCTCCATTTGTCCATAAATGGCAAACATTTGTTTGTATGGAAATCGGACCACCTTAAGGCGAACTTTATTTGTATAATATGCTTGTTGAAATTCCAGATCAAGTTTCTATTTGTGAGCTGATTGTCCACAACTTACAGCTGCTACAGTTTAATGCCCATGAGGTGTACGAAACTGTCAGAGGCGAGCATATGTTTAGTGGCTCCAAGCCTGTGTATGTTGCCGTAGGCATTTATCCCGTAGGAGCACTTTTCAACCACGAATGTTATCCAGCTATCTCCAGGTACTATCGGAAGTTTTTTCAAAATATTCTCAAAATTTAGATTACTGTAAAATAATTTAAAAAATTAATAATTTTTAGGTATTTTGACGGCAAGAACATAGTGTTTGCTGCGACGCGTCCTCTTTCTCCGGGAGAAGTGGTCTCCGAAAACTATGGTCCTCATTTTGGAATGCGCGGTGTGAAGGAAAGACAACGCTCATTGGCATGTCGCTACTGGTTCAAATGCCAATGTCCTGCTTGTGTGGAGGATTGGCCAACACTTAAGCAAATGCAAGAAGGCCAAGTCTATCTTAGGTATCTACAAGCTGTTTTTATTTTTTATAGGTATTATTTAACAATAAGTGAGCTTTAATCAAAGCTCAGCTGATTTTGAGTAAGATGGTGAGCACACCTAACCTGGAATAGAACTAAATTTTTTAAATTTAAATAAATTTAAATAAATAATAAATTATAAATTTTTATAGGACATTACACACAGCGCCATCTGACCCCAAACTAAGCAAAGCTTGTGCTATGGAAGTCAGATAACTGATAGAATACTTAAATACTGGCTCTCGAGTGAGACTACCGAAACTATCATCGTACAAAAAATTACATTCAATTATTTTTTTAATTATACGAATGCTTGAATCGAATCATTCATTCGATTTTTAGTGTTAACATGTAAATACTCAATTATTATTTCTTTTCAATTAGGTGCCCCAATATGTCATGTTCCTGGAAATACCGTGTTAACCCTGCACGTTTACCAAGTCGTTGCCCAAAATGTTCCATAAACATTGACTCAGAGCTTGTCAAGATCAACCTGCAGACCGTAGATAGATGCGTAGCTGATTATCAGGTCAGATTTATACACTTTTTATACTTTATTTTAGATAATTCTACTCAAAATTGTTTTCCATCTTCCGTAAAAGAAAACCCCCACAATATTAATTATATTTTGCGTAGAATATGGAGCACATTGACCTAACGCTACATATTTCTTTTTATTCAGATATTTATATCCTTTTTTTAGTTGGTATGGGTATTGTCTTATATAAAAATATTCCAGAATAAATGGTATTATTTTTATAATTAAGTTGCGCATGAGCAATAGTTTCATGATGGGTGAAACTATTGCTCTTTTGTTATTTACACATGTTTCATTTTTCTCTGAACACAGTTCTTAAGCTAATGCGAACGAAGTCACGAGCACAAGCTAGTAATTAATATTGTTATGTTGCTCATATGTACCCACTAGTTGCATCTTACGGTTTCATCTGCGTTATGCGGAATAAATAGTCTATTTTTTAAATTAAAGTATGTAAAATATTTAACTGCAATCAAATTGCAATCAAATCTGGTCGGCCGTTACTATTTATGAAGAAGTTCAAAAAACATATCTACATAAAAATATGCATAATATTAGTGTTATGATATTTAGGTCTATTTTATATACATTTATTACAATTAAATTATCACTTATAATACCACAAGAGCTTCAAAATTATCGGGTATTTCCCGATAGGTTCGTTGCAAACAAATGAAGGAGTCAAGTTTTTCAGGTTAAAAAATCACGAGCGCGAAGAAGCGCGAGTGATTTTTTAACCTGAAAAACTTGACGACTTTATTTGTTTGCAGGGAACCTTGAGGGAAATGCCAGATAATTTTGAAGCTCGTGTGGTATTCGGGGGATTATTTTTCCGTCCCAAATGTCGGCCAATAGAATTGCACCATTCGACGTCACGTGGTACAACGAGAAAATTTTCAAAAAATTATCAGTATAATACCATGTAGGTTGTACCACGTGACGTCGAATGGTGCAATTCTATTGGTCGATATTTGGGTCGGAAAAATTATCCTACTAAATACTTCAAAATTGATAAAACAGTAGCGATGTAACATGCTTACATTTCACAATGCAACATTTTTTAAGAAGCTGAAATAATAATTGGAACAGAATTTTATAGTACGAAGTGTTTAATCCAACGACAGTGATAATCTTTATTTTCAGAAAGGTGCCAAGTTAATGGAAGCCGAGAAGCCTAATGAAGCCATCAACACTATTTGCGATGCCATAGACTTATTTTATGAAATAGCTCGTCCACCACATCGCGAAACGCATCTAGCACAGGAAGCCTTGCGATCATGCTTAGCAATAACTGGAAATATCCATAAAGTATCAACAGAAACTGATACACAAGAAAAACCACAAGTTTCGTCTAACCAAAAAACGGACTAGCTGTAGTAACTATTTTTTTAAAAGAGTCTTCAACAAGTTTCCAAAGCTGTTCTAATTTGACTAAAATTAACTAAGAAGCAGAAATTCGATACAATAATTTTAGAAGTTATTAAACTTGTAAATCAATTAACGTAACCGAAAATAAATCTATGGTAAAATAATAAGCAAAATTAAAAATTTTGAAAAAATATCGAACTAGAAGTTTTGGAGAAAAATGGCAACATGGATTTGCACAAACAAACATCCTCTCACCCCGAACGCATATACCATCTCCGTTCCGTCGTGGGTAAAAATACAATTGATGCAAATTCAATCATTGACTCGTCAAAAGCATTTGAAACATTGGGAGCTTCATCATTACTTATCGTGGGACAGTTACATATATATTTTTTTTTTAATAATTTGCCCCTTCGGGCAGGCTAATGCTATAAAGCCATACTGCCTTGTCTTAAGTGTTATTTCTGCTGTATCTTAGCTATAGTTATAGTCAAAGTCGTCTTTGTCAAGTCCAGTTCGTGTCAGTTAATTCCAGTCATGCTTTAGTAAAGTAGTGGCAACTTTACTATAAAGCTTCGATGGAGTTTTGGAAGCAACACGAAAACTCATGTTTCACCACATTATATCATTTTCCCACATTCGCGCTTGTAATTCGACACTTTATGAATAAAACACCACCATTTTTATGCATAAACACTCGACAAAACACTAGTTTTGGAAAAAAATACAACGGAGCGACACGACTCTTCCCGCGTTCCCGCCAAAACTTCCACAGTTATATAAGCGGCAGTGGTATTGCCATTAGGATGCCCGCTTATCTAGTTAACCTCTCTATCTTATACAGAAAACTCATGCGTGTGTCCCGCACATGCACTTGACAAATTTATTTATAGTATAGTATCTATAATACCTACACAAAGTTTTTCGTTTCTTCTACATGTCTAATTCTTTGTTAAAACTTTCTAATATAACTAGTTTGGTGTTGTTTAATTTGTTATTGATTAATAGTTTATGGGGCCAGCATTTTGGGAAGTTTTTCTACTAGTAGCGGTCTTTTAGATAAGTATAGTTTTAAGTTGTTTACGTGTTTTGTATATTACATAATGATAATTAGTATACATTTCTATTATAAGCAGTGCTCGAAACGCACCGAAACGCCGTTCCGTTTTGTGAAAGCACCGTTCCGTTTCGTAAAAGTTTTCCTTACATCGTTCTGGTTCGACAAAAAAGCGAAGTTGTGGAATTATTGTACACAATTTTATAATACAAAATTATAAAATAAAAGTTAGTTATTATGTTCAAATAAAATTCGAGTTTTCACTTTATTTCATTTGTATTTAAATAAGCACACTTAAATCAATTAAAATACCTATCGGAAGGTTTGAAAGGGAATTAATTCCTGTTCGTAAATAAGTCTAATTCGACCATTGCTTATAAGTATTACTTGACCATCATTTTTAATACTGAAAAATTTGGCATGATGTTTTCATTAAGTGATAAAAAACTTGGATATACCACAAAGCGCCATTTTTTTTTTTTTTTTATGGTTGACAGGCTAGTTGTTTGACCACAGCTCACCTGATGTTAAATGAAGGTGTGGTCGAAGATGGTAAAGCACACCTAGCCTGGAATGGAACTGGCTCTCAAGTGAGGCTGCCGGAACACACCGTTAGATGCTTGGCGGCAGATTTTCAACTTGAGGATGGTAGCTAGCCAGCCGAGTACTAGAAAGTACCCTACCACCATGCTATGGTTTCCTCACGTTGTTTTCCTTCACCGGCAGCTCAAGCTCATTGTTGTACCTTTAAACTAAGCAAAGCTTGTTCCAAGTAACTGATAGAATATTCTATCCTATTTTGTAAATACATGCGGACATTCAGCGGCGGCCATAGCTGTTCCGGCGGCCCGGGGCGACAGATCATTGTGAGGCCCTTTTTCTTTGAGTCTGTTTTACTAAAAAATTAGTTCGAGTGCTCGAGTGGCCGTAACATGCTTGCACTAATAATGAAACCGTGCGTTCAGGGGGGTGTTGTTAAGTGCGAGGTGCGAGATGCACATACATATATGGTAAACACTTTTTTCTACGAGGACGCGAGGCCCCTGCAAGAGAGAGGCCCCGGGCGGTTGCCCTGCTTGCCACCCCCTAAGGCCACCACTGCTGGTATTGCATACATTTAGACACAATACAAACATAATTATGTTATACACATAAATATTTGTCCTGGGTTGACATCGAATCCAAGCTCTTATAGATCATCAAGCAGAGATACTACCAAATTAGCTAAGAGGTTGTTTGTTGAGGACTCGTTGTTTATTTTTCCAAAGTATTTAGCAGATTGTCGTTCCAAAAGCCTCATTCTCATTAACTGCTTTTTATTGTATGTTACTATGTACGTATGTGTCATGTACGTTTTCCTCCTAAACTCCATTTGCGGCGTGACACTTCGAGTTTTTCTTCCAACATTTACAATGAAAACGGGTCGAGACCGTAATTAGGTCTCAATTTACCCGTGTGGTATATATTACTGGTTGTCTTGACACTAACCGTTTCCATGGAACACTGTCGCCGTCCATACAATTACGATTTAAAATTTTAAAAAGCTACGCCGCCGGCCTTCTACTTCTACACACCTATAATTTTTGTAATAGACCAATTTTAAAGGGCTTCATAGAACAGTACTATTAACTCAAAAGTGGTTATTTCATTTATCATCACAATTTTTTTGTGATTGGTAGGCTAAGTGTTTAACTTCAGTTCACCGATGCGAAGATGGTAAACACACCATTCCTGGGATGGAACTGGTTCTCAAGTGAGACTGTCAGAACACTTGCTTGACGACAGATTTTCAACTTGAGGGTGGTAGCTAGCCAGCCGAGTAGTAGAAAGCACCCTACTACCACGCTATGGTTTCCGAAAACCATAGCAAAACCATTCCTGAATTCATGAATTTATCAGTTTCATTGAAAAAATATCAATTTTTTTTTTTTTTTTTTAATGTTTGACAGGCTAGTTGTTTGACCACAGCTCACCTGATGTCAAGTGAAGGTGTGGCCGAAGATGGTAAAGCACACCTAGCCTGGAATGCAACTGGCTCTCAAGTGAGGCTGCCGGAACACACCGTTAGATGCTTGGCGGCAGATTTGCAACTTGAGGATGGTAGCTAGCCAGTCGAGTACTAAAGTACCCTACCACCATGCTTTGGTTTCCTCACGATGTTTTCTTTCACCGGCAGCTCAAGCTCATTGTTGGGGTTTGAACCCACGCCCTTCGGCATGCGAACCTACCGCGCTAACCACTGAGCTATCATCGCTAACAATTATACTAGTTGATTTGTATGGAATAGATGTTTCCACGATTTTACGATCAACCCCATTAAAGTGGTGCGCGTTTACGTACAGCGACATCCGTTCCGCTTACCACTAACATTTTGCACAGCCTAGTAGTATAATTTCACAGCTTAGAAAAGTTGGTAGACTACTTTTATATGTATTGATCGGTAATATATTAAGAATATATTAAGACCTTAATGTAACACAGCATAGCAATAAACTATACTTTGACTTTGACTTTAATTATTTTACTGAAAATTTAATTATAAGTCTGGTTTTTATTACTATTTGCTGTTCTATTTGTTATTTTATTTTCGATTACCTACTGTTATAAACTTTGTCTATGTGGTGGTTCAGGTGATGAGAAGTAGCCCCTTAGTGCTTGCCAAACGGTTACGTCGCAAAGGGCAGTAAAAATGTCACTTTCAGTAGTAACACGTAAATAATAAAAAAATCAAAGACAACCCTTTGAGTTTTGGCGGGAACGCGGGAAGAGTCGTGTCGCTTCGTTATATTTTTTTCCAAAACTAGTGTTTTGTCGAGTGTTTATGCATAAAAATGGTGGTGTTTTATTCATAAAGTGCCGAATTACAAGCGTGAGTGTGGAAAAATGATATAATGTGGTGAAACATGTCTTTTCGTGGTGCTTCCAAAACTCCATCGAAGCTTTATAGTAAAGTCGCCACTACTTTACTAAAGCATGACTGGACTTGACTGAAACAGACTGGACTTGACTAAGACCGGACTTTGACTATAACTAGCTACGAGGACACTTATTTAAATGTTGAAACTTGAAAATATATAAATACTTGACACTGGCAAATGCTAAAACGCGACGCCAAAACCAAAGAAAAAAAAAGGCTACCCTGAACTGTCAATTTGACATTGACATAAAATGATATTTCTTTGTTTATATTTTTTTCTGTGAATTAAAAAGGGGAGCCTAGTAATTTTCTTATCACTTGAATCGCTAGACAATTTATTAGGAAACTTGGATCAAAAAAAATGAATAGACTGGCTCAGAGAGAATGTATTTCTAAAGACTGTAAAATGAGCGCCGACGCACTAATTCATAGCAATTCATAGTCGTTCACTGTCCGTTGGAAGCGCGACAAGATGGTATTATGTAATGTACATAATTATTACTTATAACATACACATAATTGTTACTATTTATTATAAAGTATATATTTACTCGTTTACCCGTTGGTTTTAATTCAGTTTTCAGAGATTAGGGTATGCCATTCAAGGTAGATTAATAATTATAGTTAATCTGTTTTGTTAAACGAAATTATAATAATAATGTTATTTTATAGATGCACCACAAATCATGAAAAGCACTTGCCCAAGGTGGTTCGATTTCCATACAAATATTTTTTTGCCATTTATGGACAAATGGGGCATAATTTTACAGTGAAATGAAAACTACTGGCGTTTATTTTGGTCTTTATTTGCGGTAAATCACAATTGCTTGGATAAAACAGTATATTATTAGCATGATCAACTGTTTTATTAAAAAATCATAAATTCATAAATTTGATTTTATGCTAATAATCTACTGTTTTATTCAAGCAATTGTGATTTCCCACAAGTAAAGACCAAAATAAAGGCTAGTAGTTTTCATTTCACTGTAAAATTGTGAGGACGCTTCGCACAATTTCGAATTACTTGCAACGTGTACCACTTGGTCAGAATCAACCCAAAAACTATCACCGCAGATCAACAACAACCCCACGCTTGATGTTTTTATCATTCACAAGCTTTATTATCCTAATGCTGGGTATAGGCCTCCCGACCTTAAGCTCTGGGCCCGGAATATATAAATTCGGTATTCCCTGCTTATCATAAAAGCCGATGAACCAGGACCTTGACGGTCCAATTTGGAGATTCGACTTCCTAACCAAGTGAGGCGAGGAAAGACAGTTTCTTTTTCGCGCATTGTCCATTTTCCTTCCAGTTTCTGTGTAGTTTGTGTACAGAAACAAAAACTGTTGGGTTAAAAAATCTACACAAACTATACAACTATATATCTGTGTTATTTTCGAATTTGTGAGTATTCTTAAGAATCAAAAGGAAATAAAAACAAAATATACTCTACAAATAAATTTATTCACTAGCAGAATTTCCAATCAACATTTTTACATCCTGAATGTCAATTACAGTGATAACCGCAACGTTACAATGTATTATAATCAAAAGTTTAAAAATTGTATAGTAAACTGCTTACAAACACTTCGCAACCGAATTCTGCACGTAATAATAGTAAATACACAAAATCATCAATAATAATTGATGGAATCCGTGACTTTTAACTTTACCTGCGATATAAAACGTGAAAGTAAAAAAAAAAAATTTTTTTTAATAGTACCTATACTATGCATACTCGAATTATCGGCTAAAGGCATAAATTTTATATCTTGGCTCTTATTCACAGAATTCATCAAAACTGTTTGAACAAGACATAATAAATTGCTACAAGGAGTTTTGGCGGAAACGCGGCATGAGTTGTGTCGCCCCATTGTATTATTTTCCAAAACTAGTGTTTTGTCGAGTGTTTATGCATAAAAATGGTGGTGTTTCAATCATAAAGTGCTGAATCACAAGCGCTAGTGTGCAAAAATTACTTTTAGTGTTGCTTCCAAAATTCCATCCAAGCTTTATAGTAAAGTCGCCACTACTTTACTAAAGCATGACTGACACGGACTGTACTTTGACTATAACTGTAGATACGAGGCAACTTAACTTTTGAAACGAGAATATAAAACACTTGACTCTGGCAAATGCTCAAAATACGACGCCAAAAACAAAGAAAAAAAATCTGTCACAAAAATAATCAAACCTCTCACTTTCAGTCAGCCCCAAAACTACTGGGCTGCTTCCTGTACCTCCAGATCGCGCCGGAAACAAAAATATCTGCCCTGTTAGCTCATTTGGTAGAATTCTGCTTCAAGAGCTTTGGGGCGTGGGTTCAATTCCCTCCCAGGAAAAACATTTATGTGATGTTTGGTCTGTGTCTGGGTTTTCCGTATGTCTTATATAAAGTATGTATTTACAACAAAAAAAAAGTATTCTATCAGTTAACTGGTTCCCAAAGTAAAAGCTTTGCTTCGTTTGGGGCTAGATGGCAATAAAATATTCAAACACCGCTATCTAGCCACAAACTAGGCAAAGACTGTACTGTGGGAACCAGACAGCCGATATAATACTTATAGACTTTCTTTTTTATTGCAAATACATACTTGTAACATTGATGAAGAACACTCGGACACAGCACAAACGCATATTTGTCACATATTTTTGTCCTAAGTGGGCATCGAACCCACATCTTTCAGCTTTCGTAGCAGACTTACTACCAAATGAGCTAGCAAGCAGTCAAATTTATAATACTACGATTGGCTTTATTGGATTACTTATGAAATTAGTAATCGCGCTCATTATAATAAATAGAAGGAAAAAAGAAAGAAATCTTTATGTTTGCGAAGTATGAGTTAAACAAAGCTTTGGGCATCGCTACTTTGACGCTCATTACTTTTAGACTTTCGATGGTATTAGTCTCAATGGCCCTGTAATTTCAGTAGCTGCTTTCCTGGCCTTCAAACTGAAACACGGTAATGTTTACGCACTACTGCTTTGCGGCAGAATATCTGGTACTGCGGTGGTACTGGTATATGGTACCTAGACTACCTCCTGCTTAGGAGAGGGCTCCTTAACAAGAAGTCGACATTATTTAACAAAGAATTTTGACTCTTCTAGTTTATCATAAGATCGACTGGATTAATTTTGTAAATACGAGCCAATAGTCAGCTATAAGTAATGTTACGAATTCACTGGAAAAATAATAGTGAAGTGTCAACACATCATTTCATAAAGAGAATGTCAGCATTATATTAAATTTCAAATACGTACACAATAAACTTTGTACTCGAACAATGTAAGTACCTAGATTACGTTCTAATTAGGTTAATAAAGTTCTCAGAAAGTTGTAAAAAAATAATCACAGATAAAAATAATCATTGTCAAGTTTTGAAAATCGATCTGTTACCCAGACCCCATCAATTATTACAATCACTTATCAATTGTATTAGTACCTACTGTACCTATAAAACTTTCTTTATGTTTCTAAAAACAATCACTTCTCATACCCCTATAATACTAAATAGTGACAGATTAAGGGTTATCGAAGAAACTCTTGCATGCGCACTCCTGGGCTCCCTCCTCGTCTTCGCCGCCGTCACCATCGCCGGTGCTGGAGGCAGTTCTCCTAAGAGTTTGAACTTGAGCTTGCAAGCCGAGGATACGAAGCGACGCCTGTTCGAAGTTCTCATTCAAGCGCTTGATCTGGCACTGCATGCGGCTTTGTATCTGAACAAACAATCATCATCATTTCAGGCTCGAATAACGAGTATATCGATACTTCAGGAAAGAAAGGTCGTAAAGGCCAAAAAGAAAACACTTTACCGGAGAAGGAAAACATGAGCGAAAAAATAAAATGCTACATTAATATAAACATTTACGGTCAAACGTTTTTGATAACAGTAGTGATACTAATTTAATAGAGGTACAATAAAATTAGAATTTAAAACGTTATTTATTTTAAATAATTTTTTAAAAGATAAATAAAAAGAAGTTAGTAAAAACTTTTTTTTTTTTAATATTGAAACTTAAAACAGATTGATAGACCTTTTATTAAGTTTTTAATAAAACTGCATTGTTAAGTTATTTCGTCAAAAAGTGACTTTTAGACATAGATATAGACAGCGCGTTTACCTCTTCACGTTCCTTTTCAGCATTCTTCACTTGCGCTCTAGATGCTGCCAATTGTCTCTCAAGCTCAGCAACAGTGGTCTGCATACATCTGAAAGATTAAACAAAAACGCGGGTTAAACGTGAATCTGTAGCAAACTGAATGTTAAAAAAAAATGCCATGTTTAACACAAATCGAAGTTATAGGCACTTCTGTTGTTCTGTTCTTCATGAGCATTTCCATTCGGGGTTTCGCTCGTGAAGGTTCAAAAAGATTTAAGTACATATAAACTTAAATCTCATCTTGGATGTTGATTTATCTAAATTAAATTGACACACTGCTGTTTGTCAATACGAACGGTAAGAGGAGGTATTTGTTGCTAAATAGATTACTGCTTTTAGCAAGTTAGGTGAACTAGAGGTAACTAACAAGACCCTAATGGGCAGCCCTGTTAGCTCTGTAGTATATATCTAGTAATATAAATCTGCTTTAAGAGCTGTAGGGCGTGGGTTCGATTCCCACTCAGGAGAAACATATTGTGGTATAAACAATTATTTGTTCAATAGGTGTATTTCAGTATTCTGTTACTTTTTTTTAAATTGTTGACAGTCTAGGTGTTTGACCATAGCTTACATGATCTTAAGTGACGGTGTGGTCGAAGATGGTAAATCGACGCAGCGAACAATTTTCATAAAGAGATCCGCATACCTATTTGTTCCTTTGTTACAGATAAAAAACTTATTTCTCAGATTACCAAGCGTGATCTCTTTCCATACTCACTTGCGTATAGTCTCAGTTCGCTCGTTAGCTCGTTGCAGCGCACGTGCAGCTTCATCTCGTGCGCGGTCCAGCTCACCGCCCAGCTGTGCACACTCATGCATCTTCTCCTGAAGACGTTTCTCATTTGCCAACACTGCCTCTTCCATACGGATAACGTTAGATCTGAAAATTAAGAAAATTGTAAAAATCGCCATTTAATCCTAATCTAGAGCAACCCAATTCAAATCGAAAAGCATGCCTTTCTATAACGGTGAAGGGAAATATCGTGAGGAATCCTAGATTTATTAAAACTCTTTGTCAATTCTGTTTTAACAGCGTGACGGTCTATGCCCTTATTCTATTCACAATATGAAGAAACTCGTAGTCAAACCAGCAGTCACACAGTTAAAAAAATTAAGGGCTGACTTACGAGGGGTCATTTGATCCACATCAATAAATCATGTTTGACGATCCTCCTAGCTTATTAGCTTTCTGAACAGAATTATTATAAACATTTAAATTAATTTATTTTGAACTACAAATTGAATCTGTTCCGAGTCAAACTATTTATTAATTTCATATGATGGTAGATCTTCTTAGCAGGAGTTTGTCTAGGTAGGTACCACCGCAGTATCAGATATTATGCCACCAAGCAGTAGTGTGCAAACATTACTGTGTTCCGGTATGAAGAGTGCTGCAGCTAGCGAAATTATTAAGCCATTGCGATGCGACTTTGTTAAGTTCACTTGGTGGTAGATCTCCTTAGCAGGAGGTAGTCTAGGTAGGTACCACCGCGGTACCAGTTATTCTGCCGCTAAGCAGTAGTGTGTAAATATTACTGTGTTTCGGTTTGAAGGGTACTGCAGCTAGCGAAATTACTGGGCTGTTGAGACTAACCATCGAAAGTCTCAAAGTAATGAACGCCAAAGCAGTGATGCCCTGGACTTTGTTTTGCTACTCAAAGTTCTGTGTAGCGCTGCAATGGGCATGGACAGGCATTATCTCTAACCATCAGGAGAGCGTCTCATTAGTCTCATTATTATTTACATTAAAAAAAAGTTTACGAAAGTTCCGTCTAGCGCTGCAATGGTCATGGGCAGACGTTATCTCTTACCATCAGGAAAGCGTCGCGTTCGCCCCATTACTGTTACAATAAAAATAGTATGTGCCTATGTTAATCTTTTATGACATTACGAGTCATAAAAGCATCTTCAAAGCTACCGTATATTTCATCCGTACTTTATAAAGTAATTTAACAGTGCAAAGAGTTTGCACAACAATCTATTTCGCTCATACGTCATCCTTCTGACAGACTATTCTCTCTACGTAAAGCCCATACGAGCATATTAAAGACAATATGTTTTTAAGTGGAGATTATGAAGCCACAGCATTCCACAAAATCAGCGTTGGATTTGCTACAGTGCAAAAGACGTTGACAGATGTATGTAAACCAAATTGAAAATACATATTTTCTGCCTTGTACTCCTATGCCTACATTTACATCTTACCTAAGATAAATAAAGCCAACACTGTCAATCCATGAAACAATACATACCTATATTTATGTGTTATGTATATTAACTGTTAAAATGTTAAATAGTTTTGTTAGTGTATACTGTTATAAAGAGGAAAGATTTGATTGTTTATTTGTATTGAATAGGTTCTGAAACTTCTAGACCGATTTCAAAAATTCTTTCACCGTTGAGAAGCTACTCTATCCCCGGGGGACATAGGCTACTTTACTTTTTATACGTTACTTGTTATCTCTGTATTCCCACGGGAACGGAAACTACGCAGGTGAAGCCGCGAGGCGTCCACTAGTATTTAATAAGTGTAATAACGTTAGGCATTAGAGCTCACGACGATCCCAGTACCGAGGTCGTATTGTGTTAACTATATAAAATATAATGCGCTTGTAAATCTATAACTTGTAATTATAAGCTCATCCTTATTTTAAAATTACTTATTTTATGTTTGAACAGAGTTTTCTCATCTTAGGTAATACAATAATAATACAATTTTATTCGACATAAAACATTACTGTACACTGTACAGATACATTTACCATGGGCTCCCAAACTAGTCAAAGACTGTGTGTCAGGTGCCAGTGGCTTCTCCTATTACATCATACGTCTTACAAAACAATAGTGAGCAACCAGTAAATTAATTTTGAATTTATATAGTGTGTATGTGTGTGCGCGTGTGTGTGCGTAATTTAGAGTGTGTCTGTACATGCTCATCTTTTTCAGTGTATCTTTGTAATTCTTACGAGAACAAACATCTTATGCCGTAACTCACTTGAGCCTCTCGATCTCGCCCTTAAGCGCCTGGTTAGTTTCAGTGATCTGGGCGATTCTCTGCTGCAAGAGAGCCATCGCCTTGTCGTCTGCGTTCCGCTCTCCTCCGACCTTGTCTGTAGGCTGCTTAAGGCTGTTGTGCAGAAGTTGGTGTACCTGAAGGCATATCACAATTATCAGTAGGTAATAAACATGATAATCTTAATCTTACTGCGTAACACAAAGGTATATGTAGAGACGATAGTTCGTTGGTTAGCGCGGTTGGTAAACACGCCGGAAGCTATGAAGTTGAGCCCCGCCAATGAGTTTCGAACTGCCGGTGAAAAAAAAGGCGAAAGGAAACCATACCCGACTGGCTAGCTACCAGTTCCTTGAAAACTGGCTACCACACCTAACAGTGTGCTCTCGCAGCCTTATATGAGAGGCAGTCCTTTTCTAGGCTTGATATGTTTATCATTTTCAAACACACTGTCACTGAACATCGGATGAACCGAACACATAGTCACTAAAAAGGTTTACTCGATACCAAACACAAAACAAGTCGTCACAAAATCAAAACAATAATAATTGCAGTTGTTATTTTTACCTTCTCCCTGGCACAGTTGAGTTCCCTTGCTAGTTGTTCAGCGTTATGCTCAGCAATAGCTTGCGACTGCTGAGCGTCTTTCAGCCGCATCTGGGTCGCCCTCAGCAGATCCGGAATAGGCGCCAGCTCTTGAAGCTTCTCTTGGAACTTCAACTGCGGAAACCAACACCTCGAGTTAGGGCGCAATTCCGAATAACACAACTTCTCAAAAGAAAAACCTATAAATTTCTTTGCAACGTAAATACGAACGTACTTTCGTCATTAATCTTAAACGCAACACACCAGCCAAAATTGAAAACACACGAATCAAAAGAAATACACGATGAACCTTGAGAAAAAAATAATCGTATTTAAATCCAATTTATATTTTACCTTAACTCTCTGAATCTCCATATTTATCTGTTCACTGATCCTGGTGTTATCCATATCCATCATGTCCATCTGGCGGCGCTGTTCCTCTACTAATTGCTGCGCTTGCAGATACTAAAAGAAAAGTGTGTTTTTTTATGTATTTTACTTTCAATCAAATAAAAAAACAAACCGTACTTAAATTGCGGGTCAAGCTTAGACTAACAACAACAAGAGTTAAAACTGTTTTGGCTTAACGATTGAATTTCAACAAGCTTATCTACTCCAAGAAGTTTAAATTATTTGACTACTATTTTATTATTTTGACTTTAATGTAAGTCATTTATTAGTAATACACTAAATAATCATTTCACAAATACACTGAACTCAAATTAAATAACTTCTACGCAAGAACACTTGTATGAGGTCCCATTCACTTAAATTCACTGTCATAATGTATTCAGTCTTCAATCAGACGTGCCAATGCTACCTGTAGAAATATTATTAAAAAAAAGAAAAAGAAAAATCTGCCAGGGGCTCAGAACGACAAAAAAAAAGTTCGAAATCATAAATATAGAAGTCATCAACAAATATATTTTTTTTTAATAATTAATTATGGTTCTATAAAAAAGGCTTGCTTTTAACTATCATAACAAGTAATGTTACGATCCGGTAAACGATGCACCATGCTTACTTTATAAATCTATTTAATCGACAACAATAAAATTTGTATCGTGAATCCGTCTTGCTTCCTGGTGCTTACTTGTGCGAATGAATGCCCCTGCGTACTTAACCCGTACATACTTATCTTAATTCTTATCTAAGATTTCCAAATACGTTTACCTTGACCCTATAATCTTGGAGTTGGTCGTTTTGTTCTTTCATGAGGAGCCTGAGCTCGTCAATCTCTTCCCTCGCTTCGCGGTAGCACTGCTTCAAAGCACGAACGTTCACTTCTGTCTCAAGCGCCTGCTCTTTTGTCCCCAGCAACATATTCGTATGCGCAGTGAGACCTGCGGCAAATAAGCAACTATTGCAATAGGCTGTGGTACTCGTTAAACGAACAGTAAGTTGCTCAATTTCTGCTGACCGACTCTGAGGGGCGAATCAGTCTAACTCAACGCCGGTTGAGCCATGAAACGAGCGATTTCTTGACAAACTCAGTAACTTTGTTAATCCCATTCCATATGTGTCATTAATAAGCGAGCGTACTTCGCCACCAACTGAAATAAACTGCCCTCGTACTATTTCCTACTTGCATCGACCTCCGACCGACCGATTGATTCGACCGCTCACCGAATGAATATATAAGCGAAACGACGCTAAATGCGTACTGCACGGTCACGTGCAGTAAGGATACTTCACGTTAAAACATAGGTTGGTGAATTGGAGGCAAACGGTGAGAGACTTGCTTAATATTAGGACACATTAGTCTTGAAAAGTTACTTATTATTTATTTATTTATAGTTGGCAGGCTAGGGTGTTTGACCACAGCTCACCTGATGACGGTGTGGTCGAAGATGGTAAACACACCTAGCCTGAAATGAAACTGGCTCTCAAGTGAGGCCGCCGGAACACACCGTTAGGTGCTTGGCGGCAGATTTTCAACTTGAGGGTGGTAGCTAGCCAGCCGAGTACTAGAAAGTACCCTACCACCATGCTATGGTTTCCTCACGATTTTTTCCTTCACATGCAGCTCAAGCTCATTGCTAGGGTTTGAACCCACGCACTTCGGCATGCCCGCCCCCGTGGGCGTGGCACAATTTCGGTGATTAGTCTCAAAACTACTATATTTTTTGCTAGCTGCAGTACCTTCAACCCGCAACACAGTAATGGTTAGAATAAAATAATAAGAGCACAGTCATTGTTTATCATTGAAATTATGTACCAAGTAGCGAAAAACTATATCAGATAAAATTATTCCTCTGTAGATTAAAGTATGTTTGTTTATCAAAAATGAACTAGAGCTAACCTCATATGTATAGAGATTTATTAATCAAAATATAGTATTTTCAACTTGATTCAGACCTTCGAATCTCATCTCCAGTTCGCGTAATCTAGCTTGAACTTCCTTATGTAGGCATTTCTCTTTCTCCAACTCTTCTTTCTTCTTCAACAACTCCGCACGTAGCATGGCACACTTAACAAAAAAAAACAATTGTATAATAAAATGTACTTAATTAGTTTGAAAAAGGTTTTATCGCTACAGAAAAACGTCGGAACACATTTTGAAACAGACAAACAATGTACATTCGAAAAATATTGCCTTCCTTGACTGGTCAGGTAATAAAGTGAAACCTTTTTCCTTATAACCGCGATCCCTTTAAACTTACTTCAAAATAAGTATTTTCGATTCCAATTGCTGCACTGAAATTGTAATTCCAAGGGAATGAGGCAAATCCCGCACATTTCGAATTCTAAATGAGAAAGTAATCCTCGACTCGGGGTAATGTAATTCATCAGGAACCTGCCCGCAACACAGCTGGACAGGTGGATTATACGAGTCGTTATGCGTGAGTAAGGCCGACAACTCCTTCAAGTACGGCTATTCGAAAGTGTGTTCTGAAACCTAAACAATGTAGACAGGCTTAATTAGCGCGCAAACAGTATCTTGCCTAGTTACCTGGTAACAGAACTTGTTCTTGACGGTAGTTGCCAGATAAACGGGATCCCAACTCTCCTGACGTTAAGTGACGGTGTGGTGGATGATAGTAGACATAACTACCCTGGAATGGAACTAGTTCTCAAGAAAGACTGCAGGATTACACTGTTAGGTGCTTGGTGGCAGATTTTAAACTTTACTAGCCAGCCGAGTACTAAAAAATACCCTACCACCACGTTATAGTTACTTCACGATGTTTTCCTTCACCGCCAGCTTAAGCTAATTGTTGGGTTAGGTTAGCTTAGCTCTTTTCAGCGTGAGAATCGACCACGCTAATTACTGAGCTTTCATCGCTTATTTTGTTGACGAACAGTTCCCCTTTAAAGTCTATGCTTATATTACTCACTTCTGTAACTTTTGTTTTGAAATTTTCTTCAGTTTGACGCAGTTGAAGGGTCAGTTTTGCCACTTCCCTTTCAGCTGGAGTCTGAAAGTATAACAAAGTTGAATTACCGTTTCCATAAAAATAAAAATGTTTAAATGGTTAAATATAATTTACACCAGTAGTTATTAAGTTGTACTAATTAATTATACAGAATGGAAGGCGTCAATTCAAAGAATTATTTATTAATCCAACAACAAATACTGTCAAAAAGGTACTTAGTTAAAACACACTTTTGTACAACAAAAGATAATAGACAACATTTTTCTGTGACAAAAGAAAACAGTTTATAGATATATATATATATATATACCGTAACATTTTACTTATTCTTGCACACAACCTGAACTTTGATGAATCTGTTTATTACTTTTCAAGCAAAACTGCAAGACCAAGGCGTCTTCATTAATTTTCTAAAGTAGAACACCTATTTCATTTATTTATTTATTTTGCTTGCGTTTGATCGCCATCTCACCTGAGCGATCTAAGATGGAGCACGCTTGCCTAGCAGATGTTGATGTTGTTGTTGATGTTGACTCACTCTCGACTTGAAGACACCCAAATTGTATCTATCAGGGAACACCCACTCGGGTAACGTATTCCACGCTTTAGCCGTTCGAATAATAAAAGTACATTCAAATCGTTTCGTACGGGTTTTTGGAACGTCAACCATGAAACGATGTCACTTTCTCGAGCTTCTGGCCGTCTGATAGAAAAATGGGCATGAGGAAATTAGAGCATGCAGATCCGAAGCACACTCTCCAAAACTATACTACTATTTATAATCTGTGGTGTTAATTCAACATCGGCACCTTACTAATCTTCAATTACTGTTGAAATGTCGTCGTCAAACGTAATTGTTCCAACAATTATAATTTTGCAATTGAATATATGTAGTTTAATAATATGTAGCCCGCGTGTTCAAACCGCGATAGTGACGATATCTTTGATTCATCTTACAGTTAGACGTCGAACGCTCCGCCTGTCTTGGTTAATTGGGTACTCAGCTAGCCTAAAGGTTAAACTAGCAAGAAATATTTGAAAATCTCACCGGGGGTGCATTTGGATTACACGGGGCGGGACAAGGAGGGCATACTCCACACTGAAAAATAAAAATCATCGTTACTCGTATATTCCACGTTAATGCAGTCGATCATCACTCTAAAGCCGTTTAAAATAGTCTCATTTAGCACAGCAAAAGAATCGGCTGTTTCTTTCGCACACCTATCTTATGTGGAATGACTTACCGCCTTCGGTTTGTCCGCCGAGTTTCAATCTAAAGAGCATCAAACGAAGGGTGAATAGGATCCTTAAAGGTAGGCAACGCAATGGCAATGCCCCGGGTATTGCAGGTGTCCATAGGCGGCGGTGACCACTTACCATCAGGTGGCCCGTCGCTTATTTGCCACGTTTTTCACATTAAAAAAAATGGAGGGTTACTCAAATTTGCGCGGATTTAAGATTGAGCGTCGAGGATCGGGCTGAGTGGTGTGTCCTGGGAGAGGCCTATGTCCAGCAGTGGACTATGGTAGCTTGCTGATGATGATGGTGATGACTGTGATACTGAATTTTATCATACAATTTTTATTTGTAGCGATGATAGCTCAGTGGTTAGCGCGGTAGGTTCGCATGCCGAAGGGCGTGGGTTCAAACCCCAACAATGAGCTTGAGCTGCCGGTGAAGGAAAACATCGTGAGGAAACCATAGCATGGTGGTAGGGTACTTTCTAGTACTCGGCTGGCTAGCTACCACCCTCAAGTTGAAAATCTGCCGCCAAGCATCTAACGGTGTGTTCCGGCAGCCTCACTTGAGAGCCAGTTCCATTCCAGGCTAGGTGTGCTTTACCATCTTCGACCACACCTTCACTTAACATCAGGTGAGCTGTGGTAAACAACTAGCCCGTCAACCATAAAAAAAAAAAAAAAAAAATACAACTTGAAAAGTGAAGAATTATAACCCTTCCGACGCTCCCTTATTGTTAAATACAAAGAAAAATCGCAGGACATTACACACAGCGTCATCTGAACCCAAACTAAGCAAAGCTTGTACTATGGCAGTCAAATAACTGATAGAATAATTATACTTAAATACGTTTATGTTTTGTTGTAAATACTTATAATACATACATAACACCCAGACGCAAACATCTGTATACCACAAAATGTTTTTTCTGGGTGGAACCGAACCCACGCCCCTACAGAGCTCTTAAGACACATTTACTACCAATGAGTTAACAGGGCTGTAAAAAGTTTATAGGTAGGTATATAGCTATTAAAGTCATATATTTACAATGGCATTTCTTAACTGGCGTCGAAAACACATTTTAGCGTCCTCTTTGATTGTTTTCCTATCGAGTTTAACTTTCTAAATATTTTTTTCTACTTAACAACATTGAATATATGATCAGTTTTGATAAATTATTACATATACTCAAATTACATAAAAATCCCACTAATATTATAAATGTGAAAGTTTGGATGGATGGATGTTTGTTACTCTTTCACGCAAAAACTACTGAACGGATTTGGATGAAATTTGATACGGAGGTAGCTGAGACCCTGGATTAACACATAGGCTACTTTTATCCCGAAAACATGTAGCGGGTAGCACCGCGCGGCGTAGCTAGTATAAAATGAAATCTCAACCAAATTTCTGGATCATGATGTAGACTTTTGACAAAATTTATAGAAAGTAACAACTCTGTACTCAAAGCTATGTTCGTCTTAGAAATAAAAAGAAAGTCGTTTATTAAAGTATTTTACATAGTTTCATTCTATTATAATTATTATGAACAATGTTTTTTCTCAAGAGAATCTGTCTGAAAATTTGATATTGCTGAAATAAGTTTGTTTTACATAAAATTTTCCAAGTAACAAATTTTATTTACAAATTAATTCCCCTTTTAAATAATATCAGGTTTCTGCGTAACCTATTGAAACGGAAATATAATTTACTCGGGTACTGTTTTCGTAAATTCTTTTACAGAAATAACAATCAATTTCAACAGAAGATAGAATTATTTTTGAACAATTTATATTCTCCGCGTGTGAATAAATTGTGATTCTGATTTCAGGACAAGCGTGATTGGTAATTGAGCATTGGAATAGTTAATTAACAGCAGAGCAGCAGAATTACAATAGAGCAAACACAAATAAAAAGTAATGTAATAATAATAATAAATAATAAATATCGTAGGACATTACACACAGCGCAATCTGACCCCAAACTAAGCAGAGCTTGTGCTATGGAAGACAGATAACTGATAGAATATCTATTTAGACATCTAGTATTTATTTGTAGCGATGATAGCTCAGTGATTAGCGCGGACGGTTCACTAGCCGAATAGTATAGATTTAAACTCTAACCAGTTTTAACTGTCAGTGATGGAAAACATCGATAGAAAAGCATATCATGGTGTTAAGGCACTTAAAGTTCAAGTATTCAGCTAGATAGATATCTTCGAGTAAAAAATCTGCCGCCAAGCACCTAACCAGCTCCATTCTGGGGTATGAGAGTTTATTTTTACTTTAAATAATCAGCCACACAATCACTTAATATCAGGTGAAGTATCGATTATAGCAGTGCTTAGCGCAGTCGGTTCGCATGCTGCAGGGCGTGGGTTCAAACCCCAACAATTAGCTTGAGCCGCCGGTAAAGGAAAACATCGTGAGGAAACCATAGCATGTTGGCAAGGTATTTTCTAGTACTCGGCTGGCTAGCTACCACCCTCAAGTTGAAAATCTGCCGCCAATTATCTAACGGTGTGTTCCGGCAGCCTTACTTTAGCTCAACTAGTTCCATTCCAGGCTAGGTGTGCTTTACCAACTTCGACCACACCGTCACTTAACATCAGGTGAGCTGTGGTCAAACACCTAGCCGGTCAACCACAAAAAAGCTTGCAGGAGAAAGAGTAACAGCTATAACTAGATTTAAAAAAAAATGTTTAAGCGGAATCTTGTATCGGCCAAATTCTTTTACCAAATATTCTTATTCGTATAAGCTTTTAGAAATAGAAACATGCCGTTATATATAGAATATATTATACATTGAATAGAAATAGAACATACATTAGCCATGTCTCCGTAGTCCTTTTTAGTCACAAGGGGGAAATCTTCTATATATTTTAAAGAAACGATTGTTGCTACTAAATCCTCTCGCAGGCCTTACTTCTATGCCTTACCAAAGGAGGATATCTATAGGAACGCATTGATACACCTAAGCACTTCGCTCAAAGCAACACTCGTGGGGAATGCTGAGGGCATTTACCGTGCATCCCTCGACGGAGGCGCTCTCAACCCTGTGATGTTATCTTGCCTGTTTACATATATATATATGGGAGGATATTCCTACATCTAGCCACGTGTAAGCTTATATAAGTGAAGTGTATAGTAATTGGCTTCAATAGACCGAAGCCGTAGTTTAATTCTCCGGCTCCAGTGTAAAAATAGTTAAAAAGTGTCACAGAAAATGTAACTGAGCAACAAATTTTAGGGCACCTTTTTATGTTATATATTACTAGCGACCCGCCCTGGTTTCGCACGGGTGCAACGTAGATACTAGCGTAGTACATTATTTTGATATATCTCGTAAGGTTTAGCCAGCGTTTGCAATGTAAGCGTACAAAAACATGTTTTTTACGACATCACATTACAAATCTTTGAAATTCTCTAATTTTCTCTACTATAATATGTATAAACCTTCCTCTTGAATCACTGTCTGTTATAAAAAATCGCATCAAAATCCGTCGCGTAGTTGTAAGATCTAAGTATACATAGGTACCTACAGACAGACAGCGGGAAGCGACTTTGTTTTATACTATGTAGCGATAGTTTTACCAATACCATCTAGCCTTCCTCACCAAAACTTGGTTTGTGAAAACTATTTATTAGTATCCAGTGAAGTTCTTACTTTATATTTTATCCTTGCTAATATTTCATAGGTTTTAGTCCCTAAGCACATGACAGAACAAAGACGGCTAAAAGACGAAATAAGTAGTCAAGATAGTTTCTAATCATTTAACATCTTTTCGCAAAATATATAATCATTTTAAAGTAGACTAAAAATAGATAGCTGAAACGAGAGAAATGTGCTTGATAGATAAATTATTTTTTGTTTTAGCAAAATGTATAAATTTTAAAGCAGACTTAATATAGCATAAAATTTGCTCGATAGATAAAATCTTAAAGTAATCTGTAAAATATTACTACTTTTTATTACTTGTTTCTCTTAAGAAATTAACTGGTAAAGGTGCACAATAATTTATATCATGTTACTACTATATACTATATACTATACTATACCTATTAGGCATATCATAATGGTACTTACAATGTCGCCAGTATAATGAGATGGCAAATAAGGACATAATTGTCGACATCTTCTCTCCCAAATTTAGAACCCATATCAGAAATTCTTTATGTCCTAAGCGCCTGGCTCAGTCCGACCCCTAGCTAATCATATAGATATATACCCATAATTATAGTTACTTAAACGCTAAACCAACATTGCACACATGGTCTGAGTTGCGATCCCGCTCTGATCCAACATTTCTGTACTCTAGTTTCCTAATGATTGTAATTTGTTTTGTGTTTGAATAAATAAAAAAAAAAAAAAAATGTTAATCATTATTTTCCAATAAACTAATTGTACGAATCACAATGATGACGCGTAACCACCACAATTTTTATGCCGCCAAATTCGACACTTCGTATCATGGAATAAGTTTAAAAATAACAAGATATACAAACACTATAAATATTCAAAGCTCCTTAATGAGCACCTAGACCGATGCAACAAGATCTGCACTCATTAGACAACAATAGACTGTCAGTTTTGCTATTGTCAGTGATTTTCGTGAAAATTCTTTTGCCTTCAGCTTACAGGCAGGCGCACAGCAAAAGAATAGGCTAAATAAAGACATAATAACTCTTTTATAACATGATACATTGCATAAAGGACTAGCTGATGTCTGGCACCTATCAGTTGACATGTTCCATTGTACACGGATTATAGTGCTGAACAATACCCTGTCAAAGTACTCGTCTCATTTTTATTAATAAAATAGCTAAGTAATATGTATACTTAGTAAATGTGGCAATTGAACTCAAACAGATATCCTGCCTCCTAGTATTGTGTTTCCGTTTGACGTCTAGTTGATGTGGTTAAACCACAGTGCTAATGAGACTCAACGTCTAATAGTTCAAAGCGATGAGCGTCACTGTAATGATGATATGATTTTTTTTTTGTTTGTAACCGCTGTTGGGGCGATGCGTAAACGTTATCTATTACCGTCATGAGAGCATATCATTTTTATTGCAACATTTGTCATTACTATTAAAAATACGAAAATTTGTGAGTATTCTTTTACACTGTAACGGCTTATCGGATTTGAATATATCAAATAAGTATCTTGTACACCATATTGTCATCGGCTACTTTTTCTATTGGAAATCAAAAGATTCAAGAAATTACAAGAAAGAAAAATTAGGTTCAGCTGTTTTTTTCCTAGGTCATACCAAAAATTTTTTTGGTATTTTTTTAAATCTGGTAGAATTGTTATGTCTGATTTAAAATTATTGTCATGACGATTTTTTTGAAGCTTTATATGTAGTTTAAACTACACTGCGATTAACCGTAACATACCGCGCCCATATTATTTCATTTTCGGTGTAGCTGTGACTTATGGTATTTTTTTTCCTACCTAGTTGAAATCAGCTACATAGAAAACTAGCCTATTACAGGCAAATAAAAATACTACAAACTACAACTAAAATACAACTGCTACTAAAATACATACGGCTCTGGTCATCGGAGGTACTGGAGGACCACTTGGCTGCAACAAAATATTTTCAATTAATTACCGTGCAATCTGATCAACCAAAAACTAAAAACATAATTTTAAAAGGCGTCAGAATCTTCAATGTAATGAAAATAGTCTTACATACTCTGCAACAAGAGATTGGAACGATTTTTTTTTTCTCTCTTTCTGATTCCTTAGTCAGGCGATTTGCCATCAACTGCGTAAAGCTGCTAGTCTATTTATAGAAGTCGTCTTTTACTACGGACTTCGTGTAATAAAATATTCTGACACAATTTTTATTCAATACGAAAGCTAAGAGAATCCAGAAACTAACGTTCCGCTTGGGGCTATTCCATTTTGCATGTTCTATTATTCCTATTTCAAGCAATATACATATAATTAAGATAGCGGAACATAGTTTCCCTCGTAGGTCTATCGGTATAGTGAATGTGCAGCGCTGCAATCATATGTGGTGACGGTGGTGATTTGCTAAGTGAGTGCCGCCGACAAAAACTTCAATATTCAGCCGAGGTAAGTTATGTGTGGCATTTGTTCGCGGAAAACTCAATAACGATCCGTAAAATTTTAACAATTATAATATGTTTAACGGGAAATCAAACGTTTTGATGTTGCCATTCTACGTAGGTAAATGTAGATTTTTAATCTAAGTTATGGGTTTTTTTATATCTATGTAAATTTACTAATACTGAATCATACTGTACACCGACAAAATATCCTTTTGACGTTGTGCACTGTAACAATGATTGCTCAATGGTTAGTGCAATAAACCCGATAGGCGTGGGTTCAAATCCAAGCAAAAAGCTGGATCTACTGGTGAAGAAAAGTCTCAACAGCCCAGTAATTTCGCTAGCTGCAGTACCCTTCAAACCGGAACACAATAATGTTTACACACTACTGCTTGGCGGCAGAATATCTGGTACTACGGTGGTATTTACCTAGACGACTTCCTGCTAAGGAAAACTACCACCAAGTAAAACCCTGATGGTGATGATGATAATGACTGGGATTACGGACGAGAGTTTATGTTTGTGTGTTGATATATACATATCAACACAGTATCACGCCATTTTTGCCATAACTGGGTAACATAGACTTTGCTGTTATAAAATTAATGAACAACGTGATTGAAGCAACTATAATTATAGGAAAGTTCAAAGACTATGGTCTAGTTACTGATTCCAAGAATACCACTAATTCCAACTGACTTTCCTTTTGAATTAAAGCATGTTTAATTTCCGGTCCGCCTTACATTCGCCATGATGATCAATACGAGTAAAATACAAGGTCTATCATTCTAAGCGGGTGAAATAAATATCTAATGGGTCTTAGACCCATTAGATAGACGAAGTTTACCGGCTCACCTAGTCTATACATAAAATAAAATCGTAACTCAACGTAAAAGTCTCAAAGTAATGAGTACCAAAGCAGCGATTAGCGATTTGCTACTCCAATCTATGTACCGTTGCTATGGCCATGAACATGCGTTATCACTTACCATCAGGAGAACGTCTCGTTTGTCTAATAAATAACTTTAAGAAATAAAGCTGTTGCATTGTAGAGATGTTTGCTTAGATACATCAATGGTTAAACGTTACCGGTTGCTGAAAGCAGGTGTTCTGGCCGCCACCGCCGCGACATGAAGTTTTCGTTGTGTCTGTCATATCGGCTCGAATGTGACGGACTTCGACCTCCAACTCACCCAATTGCTTTTCCTGCAAACGTACCAATAGTAATTAATGGTATTTAAAAAAAATACGAAATTGTTACATTATAATAAAAACAATCTAATATATTTATTGTCTAATAAGCCAAGTGAATAGTATTATTTTTGTTTTACTTGTGCGGAATTACTCACATTTCATTTTGTCGGATACTACGACTATAGGTTCGTCTAAATGCGGTGGCCTTCTTCAAGGAGACAAAGCAGAGTACAGCGCGCGCGCAGCCTCGTCTCAATTTGCACTACGGGCCGCTGCACGCCTCGCACGTGCAGACAGCGGTTGGTGTGCGGGCGTGGGGGTAGGAACGAGAGTCCGTCCTCGCCGGAGTTTACTTTTACGGTGTCAAGAATATTCCAGTACAAAGAGTCACTGCAACGTTTTCAGATACGCGACCACTCTCATAAGCTCTATGAAGACAAGGTCGTCGCAAAGTCGTGTAGTAGTAAACGTAAGTATTCCCGCATAAGTGAAACAAAAGTGTTTCAAAAACCACGTCAATATTATTAGTAATAAAAGTTGATAGCCCCGTTGGCTCATTGGTAATATATCTGCCTTGAGAGCTGTAGGGCGTGGGTTCGATTCCCACTCAGGGCAAACATTTTGTGAATAAACAAAATGTTTGTTCTGTATCTGGGTGTTCTGTATGTACTATAAGTATGTATTTACAAAAAAAAAGTATTTATGTATTCTATCAGTTATCTGACTTCCATCACGCAAGCTCTGCTTAGTTTGGGGCCAGATGGCGCTGTGTGTATAGTCCAACGATATTTATTTATTTATTTACTTAAATAGTATCACTTAGGACTGGGCTCCAACACCCACAATCAATTATTATGTCCAGTTGTCCTATACCTACTTTACTGTTAATATTTTGTTATTCTTGCGCGAATTGACATTTCCTAATTTCACTGTTGATTGTGACATGAAGCATCATAGTTACTATTACGAGTGTATAGGCAATGTTTTTTTACTTTGAATTAAATACACTTTCATTAAACAGATGCCAGTTTCGCTGGACCCGACCTTTACATCTGATAAGGGTAGATTGCCGTAGCTAGGCTTTTCCTTCGCCATACAAATTCGTCCTTAGGGACCAAAGACTTACCCAAAACGTTTCTTAGCAGTTATAAAAATCTTAAGTATCACGCTATTTGATATTACCGATTGGATCCAAATTCATTCGGATTCTTAACGGATTTATCAAGTGTATAAATTATACAATAATCGGTAAATAGGCACAGGATAGAATAGGTGAATCATTTGAACCAAAAGATAACATTGTGATTGTCATACTATTTCTAACGTAGAAGTTTTGTAGTTTGCAAGCTTCTCGGCTAGGTCCTTAGATTGTGCGGTGTCAAAGTGATGTGTGTCCTGAAAAAACAAAAGTAAATCTTGTAAGAAAAGTGCAAAGATATAGTTGCATTGTATTACTAAGACGTTATTAATAACATGAAGATATTTTGATCTAAAAGGAGAAGCCACTGGCTCCTGACACACAGTCTTTGACTAGTTTGGGAGCCTATGGTTTAATCTATACACCATGTTTTATGTCAAATAAATAAATTATTATTATAAATTGTTATAAAGAGAGGATTTACTCCAGGCGTAGTTATAATAACAAAAGAATCCTTTTGTTGTAAATATGATTCCCGTTTTGACAAGGTACTTATGACAAAAGAGATATAGTAGCGATGATAGCTCAGTGGTTAGCGCGGTAGGTTCGCATGCCGAAGGGAGTGGGTTCAACCCCCAACAATGAGCTTGAGCTGCCGCTGAAGGAAAACATCGTGAGGAAACCAAAGCATGGTGGTAGGGTACTTTAGTACTCGGCTGGCTAGCTACCACCCTCAAGTTGAAAATCTGCCGCCAAGCATCTAACGGTGTGTTCCGGCAGCCTCACTTGAGAGCCAGTTGCATTCCAGGCTAGGTGTGCTTTACCATCTTCGGCCACACCTTCCCTTGACATCAGGTGAGCTGTGGTCAAACACCTAGCCTGTCAACCATTAAAAAAAAAAAAAAAAAAAAAAAAGACGTCAGTATGAAGACGTGTCAGGTGACTTTAATCCCATCAAAAACATAATGTGAAATGAGAGACAAGTTTAATATTAAATAAATGGTCATTCTCTACTTCGCCGACAAAAGAATTGAGATCTATATTATATGGGGGATAAGTTCTGTGTAGAAAATTCTAAAATTTTAGTTACAAGAACATACAATATTCTAAAATAAATTTATATAACAATTTCGTGTTTCTTGGTGCTACCACAATATTTTCAAAATATAGTAAATAAATTCAAAATTCTTTATTACGCTTTTAAAAGCGCAAGTGACACAAACTCCTCGTGCGACAGCCGAAGCAGTACTAAAGCGGATAAGGAAAAATCGTGATAACTCTGCCTAGAATAGAAGAAACGCGCACGAATTTAATTTTATTTACTTCGTAATTTTAAATACATATTTAGAAAATGTACATTTCATAAAGTATAGAAAAAATTTAATTTTATTGTTATATAAAGACTGATGAATTTTTGTCCAGTATTTACGCCGTATCGAGGGTTCATTTAGATTTTTTGGAGTTACTTTGGATTCTTTTTATCGAGAAATCTACAAGTAATCGTGTTTCTAAATTTTATAATGTGTTGAATCCTTAAATATTAACCTAATAACTGAAGCTTTAGTAATAACGAAAAAACAGAGAATCAAACGCAATTATTTCTCAACCTACACGATAGAGGCTTAAATACACGACGTGGCAACCCCGACTGCTCTGCCGGCACTCTCATAGTGATCGCCGACAAGCGTCCTCTGCCCCCACCCCACCGCCTCTGCCGACTTGTATTGCCTATTTATCGCATAATGTTCGTTCTACTTATAGATTTTTACTTACTTCGGTATAGGATAGTAGAAAATAGGAGCGGTAGATAGTTGGAAGTTAAGTCTTTTTTAAAGTTCGAGAATGTACGTTTTTTGTAATTATAAAAAAAATATGTTAACAAAACTGTAATAAAAAAGCATTCTATCTATAGTTAAACAGTTTCCATAGTGCCAGCTTACCTTAGTTTGTCTTGCGTCACTGAATAGCTAATAGAAAAAAATCTTTAGGAAAACAACATGGAAAGCCAAAGGAGTTCTTAGTGTCCAAAAATGTACACGTATGCACGTAGACACAGCCGTGTTCACGATATTCATCATCGATTTAAATCAACGATAAATTATGCAGTTAATAATTGTATTGAATAAAATATAATGATGTGTGTTAACGACAAAAAATATTAGCACGGCACAGTCGCAAACTCTTCAGTGGTTATTAACAAAATCCCTCGGGATAAAGTTTTTTCTAAATTAAATATTTCGGATACCATATAAATACGAAAAGAAATTATGCCGACAGTTTACTCCCATTTAATTCAAAGTTTGTTCTTCAAATAGAAAACACAATAGCCTTTGCATAAATCTTTCAACCACAATTTCTTTGCTAAGAGCGCTTTTTAGGCTTCGTCCGCTTGTTTGTACTTTTCGTTCTTAAAACAAATTGTGATTCTCGTTATTATTGACGTACTCTTTTTTGGTGAGGTTTTACTGCTATCATCATCATCATTTTCAGCCCGTAATCACCCACCGCTGAGCCGCTCTTCTTTTTTTTTTAACTACCAAAAAAACTTTAAAAAAATTGTTTCTAAGTCGACGTCATGAATAGAATCGGTCATTTATACCGCATATTTTGACACTCGCAAGGCAATTAAAAACTACAAGGTACTTTCCGTTGTCCAACGGCGGTCAAGCGCAAGTTTATTAAATTATTAATCATGAAAGAAGCAATTAAGTAAGAAGCAATTTCTTATGGCGAAACCGCCTCGCACTTGGACAGTTTTTTTTAATTATGTGCGCTGTGCCGGCTATAGCCAGTCCAGTCCCATTTCTCTACGTACGTCCTATTCATATTTCAGGGACTCACCTGATTTTGTGTGTCGAATTCTTTTGTGCGTGTGTCTGTAGCATTGTTTAGCGAAGTTGCATCTCCCTGTCACAATATTTTTTTACATTAATATTTTCAATCTAAAAATAGGTAGGTATAGCTTTTTGTTGAATGTAATAAAACAACAGTGGTTGGTCGGTAAAGCACCGCCGTATCGCTTATTTGCCGATTTACAATTCAACTAAATCAATTTTAAGCTAAAATCTACTAATACTACTAATATTATAAATGTGAAAGCCGGTATGTTTGGTTGTTTTCTTACTAAATCACGCAAAAACAACACGGATTTGGAAGAAATTTGACACTCGTATAGTTTGTTACCTGATTTAACGTGTAGAATACTTTTTATATCAGAAGAACTACTTAAATTAATTATTCATGGTGAAAGTTTGGGCATTTGTTACTCGGCAAAAAAACGGCTAAACGGATTTGGATGAAAATGTATTACCTGGATTAACATAGAAAATACTTTTAAGGTGGTTCGATTTCCGTACAAATAACTTTTTGCCATTTATGGACAAATGGAGCATAGTTTTGCAGTGAAATCACAGCTACTGGCATTTATTTTGGTATTTATCAAGCAATTGTGATTTACCACCTTAATACCGACAAATGTTAAATTTATTTACCATAGATTAAGATTGAATTATTTTTAACTTTTTACTTAAGCTCTGCGAACTGAAACTTTTTTTTTTAATTCCACGGGAACGAAGTTGCGTATAACAGCTAGTTATTTTATAATTTTACACTTTAAAAATATAAGACTATGCAAACATTGCATTGATCACAAAAATCCTGAGAAATATAGCCAGTCATTTAATGGAAAATACATATTACGAATCTAAATCTATATATACATCAATATATATTTTTCAAAAAAAATTTTGTAAAAGAATCGTACCAAATTGCGTATATTTACGCTTGTATCTGTACATATACCATACCACTACTGTACATATTACTATACAATATACGAGTAGTGTATTTCCATTCCAGGCTGTGTGCTTTACTATCGAGTGTTGTTGAATTTGGCGTTTTGCCCATTTGACAAGAACGGCAACGCTTTTATGTTTAGTAATTTCAACATTGGTTTCATTATCACTTTATGCGTTAAAGTAAATTCAGCTTTTCTCGGTAAATTTCGGGTATTTCTATACCTGGGGATTATTTTTAGACAATTTCTCATGGAGTAGGCTGTTCTCCTTGCTCATCATCTTCAACTCCCCCTGAAGTCTTTTCACCTGCGCTCTGCAAGTCTCCAGATTTTGATCTTTTGTCATCAGTTCTTTGTACAAAATATACCTGAAAACGTACCTGTATGTATCCATTTTTGTGGTTTCCAAAAAATTGTTATTTAATGGTCAACAAACATATTTTTGTTTGGCTAGTTCATCTGTCGAAAATTGACAGATTTCGGAAAACGCCATGGTCGTATTGAAGATCTATTTTCAAATTTGTAATGTCAAAAAATAATCTAGCAAAAATATCAAAAAGTTTTGTTAAGATAGTTTTATAGAGATAAAACCTCATTCAATAAGTAAACTGTCAATACAGAAATTCAACTATGTGTTAAAGAGTTTTGGCGGGAATGCGGAAAGATCGTGTCACCGCATTTATATTCATTTACAATTTTGTGTTTTTTCGAGTATTTATGTATAAAAATATTAGTTTCTTATATATAACCACCCACTTGACCTTCATTTACTTTGTCTGACTTTGACTTGTTTTACTAGATTTATTTATGACTTAGTATTTTATATATACTTGAAAATATTGAAATACTTGACACTGGCAAATGCGTGGTGAGCTATGCCAAAAACAATAAAAAAGGAGAAGATCAGATCAATAACTTGTTCTTTGGATGTAAGTCACGAGTCACGAGTGAGTCGGTTTCTTCTAGGATAGCGCACTCCATTGTAGACCGCATCTTCGCTTAACACCAAGCGAAATGGCAGTCATGCAAGCCTACTTAATAATAAAAAATAGCAATAATTTCTAATCTACGTTAGTTTTATTTTGTAAACTTAAAAGATAACAACACACAACAACATTTTACGTAAGTATGTTCCCATTTAGGTCAGGGGCGAACGATCCATTTTTTGACGCATTTTCGGATAAAAACCTTGACAAAGGATTTTTCACAAATCGTCATCCGCTGTCGGTTGGAAGCTTTGCTCCCTTTAATTAACTATGCTGTTCGTTATTTTCACGAACGTATTACATTCTGATGTGATACAAGTAAAAGAGAAAGTAAGTTTTGAAAAAGTACTGTTACTATAGTTTTAACCAAATTTGCCAGTAGGTAGGGTAGGCTGCTTCAAGATAGCAAAATGTAAGATACGTTTACTCCCAATTATATGGGTATATGGGTATGGGTATAAGCCAATAAATAAATGAGTATCAAAAAAAAAAAGATCACCTCTTAACCTCCAAATCAGCATTATCTGCCACCAACTTCTCTTGCATGTCATAACTCTCGCTTAGTTTCCGTGTCAGGTCGATCTCCTTCAAAAGAAAACTCAGTTTTATTCAAACCTGTATATTTCCTGTTTTACTTTATGAAAATGTTCTATTTACAAAAGTATGTATCAATTACATGAATGGAAAAGTTTATAAAATCTATTGTTATTTAAGTAGCTTCATTGAAAAGCGGTTGTTACAGATTGAATACATCCGAACAAAGCGGCTCGAGCTTTTATACTCTGTGTCTCACTCTAGTCACAGTATTGCACCCTAGTGGCATACAATACTATTACAGCTCTACAACAGCCATATGGTAACAATCTGTAAGAGAGTCATTGTATTGACAGCCCCGTTGGCTCAGTACATCTTGAGAGCTGTAAGACGTGGGTTCGATTCCCACTCAGGCCAAACATTTTGTGATTAAACAAAATGTTTGTTCTTTGTCTGGGTGTTCTGTATGTATTATAAGTATGTGTTTACAAAAAAAAGTATTCATGTATTCTATCAGTTATGTGACTTCCATCACACAAGCTCTGCTTAGTTTGGGGCCAGATAGCGCTGTGTGTATAGTCCTACGATATTTATTTATAAACAACTTTTACAATGGGTATAATATCTGGCACTTCATACATTTGGTAAAGATTCTATAGAACAGCTGTTTCTTCAAATTGTATCCATAGTAAAAGTTATACATAATTAAGAGTATAATGACCCATTTTCGGATTAGTATACTCAAAGCATGTAACCCTGTATAATCCCCGTCTGACCCTGTATTAGTTTTGATGTTGTTTTATTTATTTTTTCTTTGTCTGTTTTTATACTTTCGCTTTATTGGAGTGCAATAAAATTGTATCTATTCTATTCTATATATCACAAATACCAGACACACCCTGGAATTCATGATCAATTATTATCCGTGTAGCGTTGCTACAACGCGCAGAACTTTATTCTCGTTAGTGTCTACGACTGCTACAATAATATCAAGTTGCTCAGAAATTTTGCAATGAACAAAACAAAACAAAAAATAAAATGTATGGAAAAGAGCTGTTTCCAATATTTATCAAATACATGTATTGAGAAAATGTGAAATATTTCTAGGCACTGTATCTGATACACTTTGGTTGATGACGTACTGATTTGCTCCTAGCTGGCTGGTCAGATATGATCAGCTCCGGAGGATGTCTCCCAGCAGCGAGCACCACGGACGGATGGTTCATCTTCATCTCGTGGTGGACCGGAGGTTCTGACAAGTGCACTCGTGGTTAGGAAAATTCGGGAAAAGATTATATATTTTTAATATAAGATAATTTTAGATTAAGTAATAGAACAATTCCACGTATGAGCTTATAAGTGAAAACTCTAAAAATACATATAACAATAACGATAATAACAGTAAATATCGTAGGACATTTTACACAGTCCTACCTAGTCCCAAACTACGATAACTGATAGAATACTTATATACTTATTTTGTGTATACATACTTATAATACAGACAGAACAAACATTCATCATCACATAAATGTATGTCCTGGTGGGAATCAAATCCACGCTCTGCAGATCTTGAAGCAGATATTCTAACAAATGAGCTAACAGGACAATACGGTTGTCATTAAAAGGCCACTACCGTACTGCTCGCAAAGTTATAATAGCAAATTTTATAGAATTATATACTGAGACCAGTATGCTTATCAAGGGCGTAGCTACCGCTGTATCAGCCGTATTGATGGTACGGGGCCCTCCGGGGATACAGGGCTATGAAATTAAAGTCTAGTAGAAGAGCCCCTTAACAAAATAAATCAATACAGATATAAGCTACGCTATGGACCTCACCGTATGCTGAGCCTGGTAGATACTCCATTTGCCTTGATTCCTCCTTGGGTTTCTTCACGCAGGAAAACACTTCAGCACCAACAAGTTTCTGCATGTTTCTGGTAAGTTTGTCAAATCTTTCCATCTCGCGGAGAAGGAGGTCGCTCCTTTCGCCCAGTTCTTTAACGTCCGATTCCGTAATAGACGTTTTCTGAAAAAAGTTGTTACTATAAAACTGTATTGTGCACTATATTTTTTACTATAAAACTGTTTTTAAAACATTTTTGATTTTTGTTATATGACGCACATGTTCTTGCTCTTATTTCACTTGTTTGTTTGTTTTTTTTATGATTGGCAGGCTTGGTGTTTTGACCACAGTTCACCTGATACTAAGTGAAGGTGTGGTCGTAGATGGTAATGCACACCTAGCCTGGAATGAAAGCTGGTCAACTGAGGCGAGGATACTCACCTTTTGTATTTCACGAAGCCTGGCTCTGGAATCTCTGATCCTTCGCGCACTCTTCCGCGTGTCGTTGTGTATGTCACGTATTTGACGAGACAGGGGATCATCGGTATCGTACGAATAAGCCGACGGCGAATCTACAAGTATATTAAATTTAATCAATTCATTCACTACAGCCGTAGGTCGTCCACTGGGCATAGGCCTCACCATTGCCTTCCACAAAGACCAGTTGGAAGCGGCTCGCATCCAGCGTGTTCCTGCTGTCTTTATTAAGTCGTCTGTCCACCTCGTGGGTGAACGTCCTACGTTATTTCATCGATAAATTGTGCCAAAAAATAATTGTTTTTAGGGTTCCGTACCCAAAAGGTAAAACGGGATCCTATTACTAAGACTCCACTGTCCGTCCGTCTGTCTGCCCGTCTGTCACCAGGCTGTATCTCATGAACCGAATAGTTAGATAGTTTAAATTTTCACTGATGATGTATTTCTGTTGCAACAAATACTAAAAAACAAAAAAAAAATATATTTAAGGGGGCTCCTATATAACAAACGCTTTATATAGGACTTTTTTTTGCCGTTTTTAAAGATAATGGTACGGACCCCTTCGTGCGCGAGTTTGACTCGCACAACATTCTCCGCCCAAAAATACTACACTACAAGCATTTGATTGCTTGTTTTTTTTAATGGTTGATAGGCTAGTTGTTATACCACAGCTCACCTGATGTTAAATAACGACGCGGTCGAAGATGTTAAATACACCTTGCCTAGAATGGAGCTGGCTCTCATGTGAGACTGCCGGAACACACCGTTAGATGCTTGGCGGTAGATTTCAACTAGAAGCTAGAGGTAGCTAGCCAGCCGAGTACTAGAAAGTACACTAGCATCATGCATTTTGTGTATTTATCAAAACAGTTATTTCTAAAAAATACTCATTCGATCTTTTTGAAATTCAGCAGGCAGCTCATTCAAATACAGTCAGGTTCAAATATGCGCTAAATCGATTGAAAGGACGTGAAGGTACAAAAAAAACGCTGCTTTGACTCTGTTGACATTTTAGTTGCAGCTAAAACCTGAATATGCATTTTTCAATATATGCAATTTAGATGCCTTCAATTCTCAACTGAACTGGTTTATTTTATGCAAACCTGTTTCTTTGAAACTACACCATTGTTAGTGATTGTGTACGAGATTTTTACTTTTCTTGTAACTGGCTAGGTGTTGGTAACAGCTTATCTGATGTTAATTCTAAGATGGAAAACATCTAACCTGGTATGGGAACTGGCTCTTGAGTAGAGCTGCCGAACATACCATTAGGTGCTTGTTGGCAGACAATTAACTTGACTAATGTTTGTTCTGTGTCTGGGTGTTCTGTACGTATTTACAAAAAAAATGTATCTAAGTATTCTATCAGTTATCTGACTTCCATAGCACAAGCTTTGCTTAGTTTGGAGTCAGATGGCGCTGTGTGTAAACTGTGTAATTTCCTACGATATTTATTTATATACACATACATATATATTTGTTTGTTTTTAGAAGTATAAAAGCTTTACTATGTAAGTCAGATAACTGATAGAATACCTAAATACTTATTTTTTGTAAATACATACTTGTAATAAATACAGTACAACCAGACAGACCAAACATTTTATTTATACCAAAAATGTTTATTCTGGATGGGAATCGAACTCACGCCCTTCAGCTCCTGAAGCAGACATACTAGCAATACCAAAAGGGCTGTCAATATCCTTACATATCCCCGATTTTTTGCAACCGTATTTTCCCACTCTATCCTGTCTTGACATGTCTTTTTGTCCTACGTCGGATTCCTTATGGGCATACACTTTGGAACTTCTACGGCAGTCTTCTTTTGTTGGGCTAATTGGTTTCATGTCTCCAAAATGCCCCGAGCTACACTGGTCTCCAGGCGACAAGATCTTCTCTAAATGTACCGGCTCTTCAGACCTATGGGCATTGTTTCTTGCCGACTGCAACAATAAAATTAGGTTAATTAAAACAATCCTAGTTATAATTTGCAACCTTTTTTACTTTAGTACCAACCTATTAAGTACTAGCGGACGCCTCGCGGTTTCACCCGCGTAGTTCCTGTTCCCGTTGGAATACAGGGATAAAAAGTAACCTATGTCACCCGAAGAATGTGTAGCTTCCCAATGGTGAAAGAATTTTTGAAATCGGTCCAGTAGTTTCGGAGCCTATTCAATACAAACAAACAAACAATCAAATCTTTTCTCTTTATGATAGTAGGTATAGATATATTATGTATAGCTGCGCCCCGCGGTGTTACACGCTGTTCCCACGTGAACATAAAATTTTTTCGGGATTAAAAAAGTAGCCTATGTTTTAATCCAGGGTGTCAGCTAACTCGATACCAAAATTCATCAAAATTGGTTCAGTCTTTTAAGTCTAATGAAGTAACAAACATACCAACAGACTTACACACTCACAAACTTATAATATTCTTCCAAATCGTTTTTTTAATTCTAGGTAAAGCTTACACAGGTGTATTTATATAAACTGATTTTGTATTTTGCTGGTTCATAGTTTTTTTAAGGAATAAATTTATCTCGTATAATTCTAAGCTTTGCAACTTTTATTGAAAATATTTCTCCATGTTATTATGTTCTATTTATAGGATTATCCAATTATTCCTCAGCACTCCATTTTTACTGCACCGGTAGTCAACGGGAGCACAGTACACAGCGGCGGCCTTAGCTGTTGCAAGGCCCCGGGACGACAGATCATTGTGAGGCCCGCTTTCTTTGTATCCTTTTTAATAAAAAAAATAGTTCGAGTGCTAGAGTGGCCGTTACATGCTTGCACTAATTATGAAACCGTGCGTTCGGGTGGGATTTTGTGAAGTGCAAAGCGCGAGATACATGAAAGTATGTATACATAAATGGTAAAGACTTTTTTCTACTTGTATAGTTGAGGACGCGAGGCCCTTGCCAGAGCGAGGCCGGGCAGTTGCCCTGCTTGCGACCCCCTAAAGCCGCCACAGACCGTATATTTTAGTTGTGACACGAGCTGATTAAGCTGATTTCTTTTTATAAATACTTTAGGATAGTACACAGCGCCATCTAGGACCAAAATAAGCAAACCTTGTACTATGGGATCCAAATAAGATATATTTAATTATTTATTTGTATTTAAAATTCTCGTTTAATATTATTAGATTTAGACAACCCAAATACGGAAAAAACCTCTTGTTTGTTTGTGACATAATTTTTCGTTCTGGGTGGGAATTTAATCCACACCCTACAACTCATGAAACACAACTACCAAATAAAGTAACTGAGCAGTCAAAATATATAAAATTGTTGCTTGGTTCTTCTGGCTGTACTTAGGAAAGAAAAAGAATACAACCATATTACCAGATTAGATTCCGAGGCAGATGTTCCTTCTAAGAGGTTCTTCCTGTACGACTCGTAAACACGTCTTCTTTCACGCTTTTTTGGTGCCTGTTCTGCGATTTCAGGTGTACTAATGCTCTGATCCAGAACTGGTTTAACTTGAGATGCTCGTGGTGTCGAACGCTGCCGGTGAAATGACTTCAAAGACTGGTACACGGAAAAGGTAGTTTTGGTCAATTGCGACGGATGGATGTTTGTTACACTTTCACGCATAAACTACTGAAAGGATTTGGATGAAATTGAAATTTGGTATGGAGGTAGCTGAGACCCTAGATTAACACACAGGCTACCTTTTATCCCGAAAACATGTAGCGGGCAATACCGTGGGGCAGCTAGTACTTAAAAGGTACATTTGTGAATACCACTGGTATTTTCAGAAAATAGATGGTAATATAGTACACAGTAAGCTTTATCCTGAACTTTGTTTTTATTCAAAGTTCTGTCTAGCTCTGCAATGGTCATGGACAGGCGTCATCTCTTACGCATCAGAAGAGCGTCTCGTTCGTCTTATTAATTTTATATTTTAAAAAAGTATTAAGAACTTTAAATAGACAAATTTTAAAAGTATTTTGTGGGCGATTAAAGCCCGGCGATAATAATTTGTATTATGTCTTCCAGTAACGAAAGTTTAAAAATTACATTCACTGGACATAGCTAATCCTTGAAACCAACTTATCGCAATTTTTTTCACGTGATCTTTAAATTTGCTTCTAAGGAAGGTAATTCAAAAAAACTGATGATAACAAAATTGGGATATATAGTTTGGTATTTTTGCTACATTTTCTATCATCCTAAATTTAAGTAGCTCAGCAGCTAAAATATCAATGATATCGTTTCGTTCAAACATAGAAATTTGAAGGAATCCGTAATGTTTAAAAATTTACACACATTCACGAACATAGTACACACGACCGTGTCTACATCACAGTCACGTCCCAATGTATTCTTAATATAAGTGTCAATTATCGTGTCAAATACGACGATGCTTGCACGACACTGCACTTCTCAGCTAAAGAAATTGAACTAGGAAGTTGCACAATATATTAATTTCAAAATGTTTTTTTTAGTAACACTGTATTCACTACCCCATGGTTGGCACATGGCATAAATAGAAATAAAGCATTATACATACACTAATAAAGGTAATTAAAAAAATGTAAATTTAATAGCATTTTAATTGTCATTCCTCTTTCATATAGGTACACACTAATAGAACGCGATTCTTTGCGTAGAGATATTCGGAGTCGTAAATATGTTTTATTTTTACCGTTTCTAAAGAACTATACGCGCTTGTGAGACTGTAAGACACGGTTAACTATTTTTATATACATTTATAAATATTTACTTGCCTTTAACTTTTAAGAATATGACAGGTTTACAAAGTTTTTGTATAAAATTGTTATTTGCGTTGCCAACTTGATGTTTCATGATTTTAGACTGTCTTCACAATTCGAATACCTACCAGTATTTCAATTACGGACGAGAAAGTATGGCAATTTAGTTTTTTAGGTATTTGGGTCACACCTCTATCGTGTGTGCGTATTGTTAAAAGCCAAGCGAAAATTAGTATTATATTAAACGGTGAAAGGAAACATCATGAGAAAACTAGCAAGTTTCAGAGTTCTTAATGTTCTCGAAGATGAGTGCAGTATATCGTGCATATAAGTGCTCGTTAAAGTCATATGGCCTTATTCATCTTACAATGAGAAGAACCCCGCTCCCAGCAGTGGGCTATTTTTCGAAAACAGGATGATAAAGAGATACCACCACTGCTCACAGATACCATATTTTTTGTGGTATAGAAAGTTTTTCCCACTTTCACAAGTACAACGCAGATACAGCGACAGAATAAAAAAAAGACAAAAGTTCAGTTGCAAATCACCTATAAAAGTTTTTATAAAGTTCAGCGACAGTGCGGTACTACATACTGTTTGACATTTCAATGAAATTACAAACTGTTTTCTATCCCATATTGAATGTAAAAGTCAAACAGTTTGCTGAGAAATTAGAACCACCCACTAGTACCGTAGACAGCCCCGTTGGCTCATTGGTGGTACATCTGCCTTGAGAGCTGTAGGGCGTGGATTCGATTCCCACTCAGCGCATACATTTTGTGAATAAACAAATGTTTGTACTGTGTCTGTGTGTTCTGTATGTTTTATAAGTATGTACCTATTTACAAAAAAAAGTATTTATATATTCTATCAGTTATCTGACTTCCATCACACAAACTCTGCTTAGTTTGGGGCCAGATAGCACTGTCTGTTTAGTCTTACGATAGTTATTTATTTATTTAGTAAGTAGGTACTCGATCGAGATCCAAATGACATCACAAAAGTTCCCATCAAAACATAATACTGTTATCATTATTGCTTCTATGTGTATTTATGTATGGTAATTTAGTAAGGTCATCAACCTTATATCTATGTGTGTATTATTGGATGCACGTGTCGTAATCATCTTCGTTCCATATAAATACATCTATAGGTATAGATAACCAACTTGGAAACTAAAAGCAGAACTATTTATAGACAATAATGAGATAACATAAGTACCTATTCAGAAGAAATTAGCTACTGCTACAAAATGTAAGGGATTAGCAAGCCAAAGTAAAAAAAAAAAATACAAAAGAGTCAAAGGTAATTAAAAAGAAAGTGATCCCGCTCCCCTAACAACCACAGTGTCAAAAACATTTTTCCCCCCCAGGTAAAATATAGATATAATATCTGCAAATGATTGCACGAGTGGAAAGACTTACCACTGCTTGCGTGCTAGGCGCTTAATAATAGGTTGGTCTAGAAGGGTCAAAATGGGATATACTAAAATTAATTTCACATAGACATTAAGTGGATTCCGTATTGACATTGGTTTGCAAACATATAACTAACGGTCGTAGTCATCGAATGTTGTAAATTATATATATAGACAATAATAATTAAATGATATTAACAAAAAAAAACAAAAATAGGCAGCAAAACTATGCAAATAAACTGATTGACATTCTTTGTTTTATAAAATTTTCGATTATGCTTTACCTTCATTGCTGTTAATACACGCTGTAAAATACGTTATTCACAACAAAAAATAAATACGTTCAAGATATTTGTGATAAAATATGGTACAACATGATGGACTGGTATAAGTAAAGACAATGACAAATAAAATCACTGACTTTTAAATGACAGCAAAATGTTCATAAATGTATATTCTTTTTGGTGTACATTGAAATTTTTTTTGTTCAAAATAACATATTAAAAAATAAGTAATATTAACAAACCAAAACTAAAGGACCATGGAACTAACGTACTTGTAGCACCGTCTGGTCGCTTGCCATCTGTTGACATTCCGCTTGGTTCCAGTGAAGAAGGCACAGCAGTGAAATAAGAATTACAATGATTTGTAAATCAATCTAAAATATAAGACAAAGCTGTTACTCCCGAATGCTGGGGTTGCAGTTTCTTTATTTTTCCAAAGCGATCTGCCCTGCTAGAGCTAGAGTTCGCTTTCCTGTTATGTTAGCTCAACTTCAAATGGTTGTAAACGTCTTTAATGGAAACTGAGCCTTCTTAGGGCGTCAAGTTATCTCTACTTTGGTCATCCGCTATATCAATGTCAAGATCAATTTCTAATTGATTGCTAATTTGTTTATTATTATTCAGTGTTGTACACAGCGATGAAATATGGTGATTTAACAATACCTAAATAAAAAAATCACTCTCTACTCCTGATGAAAGACAAATCAATAAGAATTGCGTAATTTCTAGCTCAGTGGTTTTGGCGGGCGTTTCGCACGCCTAACGTCTTGGGTTCCAATACTAAAAGTAAGTTTAAGTGGCTGCCAAAAGCAAACATGTTAGATGGGTACTTTCTATTGAACAGCTGGCTACCATCTTCAAGTTGAAAATTTAACACGTAGCTTTTAACGGTTCCGACCGCCTCACTTGACAGCAGCAGCTCCCATACCACCTTCGATATCACCACTAATATATGGTGAAACACCCAAGCTCAACCTTAAAAAAACTTAGATTACATTAAGCATAGTACATTGAACTAAACCCAAAAATCATTTCTAGCAAGATTTAGATTATGTTAAAATGATAAACGCAAAGCAACGCCTGTTTCATTTGCTTGTCAAAAAAGATGAATATAAATCAGCAGCCCATATTTTAACACAAAGCCTCAGAGGTAAGTGTTCAACCCCTCATAAATAGGGTTTTACCAAAATCCTTTCCTAGTTGGAAAGAATTAGCTAAGCTATACAATTAACATCAACACTATCTCGCTGGAAATACGTCTCAGTTGTTATCTGTGACCATATCATTACGTGATAAAGTTCAATTTAGCTGAAAATGTGTAAAAGTGGTCGCAGATTTATCATTGTTGGGCTATAGATGGAGATAATGCGACTAACCTAATTACGGCATTTGTTAGGTTTCCAAGTTGAGGAACAGCCAATACAGTTTTAGTCTAGAACATAACTGGACGCTGAAAACACATGAAAATGGCGGCTGGTGAGCTATTATTAAAACGTCTAAGAAAAAAAGAGGTTATTCTAAATTACAGTCATTCTTAACCTGGTTAAAACAACCAAAATAATTAAAAAAGAATAACCTCTTTTTTTCTAAATAACTCTTTCATTTTGCTGTTTTATGTAAATCATTTTCAGGGTCGTGCTAATATTGAATTACCTATGTATTTTTATACTGTACTATTTTATCAGTATGCATGTTATTGCGTTTTGTTTGTATGTATAATTACCTCTGGGTAGCTCCATCATTATGAAGTTGGTATTTTTACAATTGTCATTTTTTTTTCTATTAATAATGTTACATTAATTTATTTGCCTCGGTGAATTGATATCACAAATTGTAATCACAATAAGAAAGAAAACAACGGATGTCCTAACTTTTTTTTTACAAATTACTAAACATCCTACGTGTAAGTACCTACAAGTACACATAAAATAAATATTCCATTTTTTTAATTAAATTCTGTATATAAATGGAAGATTTGCAAACCTTCTCTTAAATGAAAAACTATTTATTTATGTTGATTGAGTGATAGATGTTTTAATATAGTACAAGGTAACTTCTTAGTCTTCTTCAAGGTAACTAATATTTGCGTAGCTCTGTAATTTAGGTTACTAAACCAATGCTTTACTTATTACATTAAAAACAGATTACACAGGTGTTATTTTGCGATGTCTTTATAGATTGAAATATAAATGAAATTTTATGACAAAGTATGTTTTTCTCACACCGAACACCGACTTTTCTTCATAAATCAATCTACTTCATAAAAACTTACTTAACAGAATTTTCCTTGTTAGCAGTATATTATGTCAACTTATTCCGATATCGATACTTACTGTATGAAAAATGTACTTATTAATAACATTAATTATTTATTATTATTTTTAAAATTAATAGTAAAATGTATGTAGATTATTATTCAAATTTATTAAAATTAATTTTTGAGCTAAATAAAGCCACGAATTTTGTCTAGAAACGATAGTGTAGTGTAGTGTAGAAGTGGACTAGCGTTTGTCCAACTCTGGGATAGTGAGTAATGTTGTGGTCTAAGATTAAGTAAGTATGCTTGGCCATGAGGTGTCAATTCACTATTGTCTTGAAAAGTCAGCTAATCTAATATTTTACAGCAAATAACAAAGCCAAAAATATCGTCGTTTTTGCTTCAGCTGTACACAGTCTACTGCGCTAACATCCAAAGATTCTATTTTGATTCCTGGCTAGAAAATCATCAACTTTCTCAGCTGAATATTATTATCATATGAATTTATTAAACCATCTTTGGACTTCAAGCATTAGAGACCATGTCACTTAATAGGTGGTCACATGTTGGAAATAATCCATGGCCATCCGTCCATTATCAGTGTGAGTTGACAACCAACTCTTTTGTTACAGTTCCAACTACTTAACCGACTTAATTCTGGTAAAATTGTTAAGTTTTAAACATGTGCTAAATAACATTTTGAAAAGAATCATTTATAAGCGGTGACGTTTTCATTAACATACATATACTTATACAGTATTCAGCCCATTATTCAGAATAGAAAGTTAACAATACATATAAGTATATGTATTTATGTAATGTAATATGTATGTTATATGTATGTAATTATATCGATAATTATCGATTCATACATACATAGCAAACCATTTCAAAACCATCACTTATGAATGAAAATCATAATATTTAAAATATGTTGTAATTTGAAAGTATTAATTATAAATTCAAATCATATTCCGTATTTAGCACTAAAACCTTTATTTTTTTGTCGGACAAGGGCAAAGTATAACCCAAATGCCTTTATTAATAGATATAGAACCTCCACTTTAATGTTTCACGAGCAACCTTGGAAACCTACAGAAGCCTTGGAATCTACAAATTATCCACATTTACTAAAATCTATGATTTTGGTGTTTTTTTTTCTTATAAATAGAACTAAAACATTATGAAACATCTTTTGTGATAGCAAATGCATAATTTTATAAGACCACATTATGGGTCATTGGCAGCAAACGTAGCGGTTGTAGTTTCGTTGTCATTGAAGTTCATTCAACTGAATATTTGAAAAAATGTTGTCAAATCAGTGGGAATGTTGAGGATACAGGCTCTATAAAGTTATGATATAATCAGTAGGTAAAAATAAAGGTCAAGTTCGTTTGAACCGGTTGCTAGTCAATTAGAATACAAACTTTTTCTTTATTCACGAAATTTCTTTTTATTTCTTCGACAAAAATCTTCAATAACTTGGCAGTAAAACCGTAGTCGTTGTTAGTTTCACACGAGTCACGAAACCTTGCCATAGAACCTTCGTAGGACCTTATCTTGAACCCAGACTGATGGAATGATAAAACCTGCATGAGCGTCATCTATTAATAGGAAACCTTTCCTTCAGAAGGCCTTAGGTTGATGTAGATATTTTAATAGACTTAACTAAGAAAGAATAAGACAATTATGTACATTAAAGACAGAAACTTTAACATTATCTAATAGAAACTGACAACCTTGTTGGTTTATTGGTAGAATGTCTGCTTCAAGAGCTGAAGGGCGTGGGTTCAATTCGCACTCAGGACAAAGTTTGTGACATAAACAATGTTTGTTCTGTATTTATTATAAGTATGAATTTTCAAAAAAAGAAGTATTTAAATATTATATCAGTTATCTGACTTCCATAGTACAAGCTTTGCTTAGTTTGGGGTCTGATAGCGCTGTGTGTAATGTCCTTGGATATTTATTAATAATTTATAACTTTAACTGCTTACATCTCACTCCGTCATCTTTATTTTCAGAACTGAACAATAACGGTATTGTGGTACGTTTCATTGTTAATTAATACACTCGCTTAGAAGAAAATATTGTGAGCCTGATTTGAAGTATTAATCAAGTGTTTCGATGATTATGTCGAAACAAGCATAAATTAATAAAATTTAAATAAAAAACGAATGCATGCCTTTAAGCTCAAACTCTGCTAGGTTTCAGGTATTTTAGTTTAAAAATCAAACATACTAAACCGATTTTCATGAAATTTCCATGAATGAATCCGGAAAGTATATTCTTTCGAATAAAAAAATGTTCCATATAGGTGGATGGTAAAAAACATAAAAAATAACCTCCTTTTTTGAAGCCTGTTAAAAACTTTATTTAATGAAAAAAAATAAGTAAATAATAGATCAACAACAATAACTACTTCATAACGATTTGGTTAGTGTGATTGTCCGGTTACTTGTTTAGAACGCCCCCTGCATAACAGGCTGTCTTGGCAAGTTAATGACAGGGTTCCCAAGTTAGGTTACGTTACGTTTTAATTTGCCAAGGATAACAAGGTCGGTTTATTAACTGACGATCACACGCCAATGGTCTGTGCATCTGCGGTTAACCTTTATTGCAAATCCTGTAACGCATGCGGATTTTCCTGCTGACCATAGATTTTGTATTGAGAAATTTGATAAGTATCAAAATCAATTACTAAGAAATGATGCCATACTCATTGATGCAATTGATGCTATGAGAGCAAAGTATGCGGACTAATCAGATTTACCAATAGCTAGGGTGAATCCCCAGAACGTAAAGGTCACTCAAAATATTGTGTAGATGTTATTTAATCTTACTATCAAAGAGGATCTAAATCCTTCTTACATAGGTACTTATGACAAAAACACATCAATAAATTTTTTATAGGTTTCCATCTATCTGTTTAGTGTGTAGTATGTGAGAGAGAGAGAGTGTGTGTGGGTATGTGTATATGAGTGAATGACCTTTCTATAAAATTTTATAACCCTGTATCGTTTGAATCGTACACGAATATGTTTCATTCGTATTTTTTTTAAACGTTTTATTTTTATTTATCGAAAAGATGGTATTTTAAAACGTAGTTCTGAATTTGAGATGTAGCTCCATGACCGTACCCAGAACTATAAATCTTTGTTAAACTATTAAACCGTTCTAATCACGAAGCAGACTTTTTTTGTTGGTAAAAAATCGGCCAACTGTAAGTCGTGCTTACGTTACGTTCATGTATACACAAAATAACCTAGCACTGCTTTACCTAAAATATTTTTTGGATTATTCACACAACATTGAAGGTTTATACAACTATTATACAAACTAGCATGGGCAGTGACATCATATATGTATCTAGCCAGGTTATAGGAATCCATTTTCAATTTTATTTGTACGCGCAATCAGTAGCGCAAGAGATGACGTCAACAGCGCAAATTTTCCTAAAAGTTTTAATCAAGCAGATAGTTCGCCTGATAGTAAGCAATGATTAAGTTGCAACCCCGTAAAGATGTTAAACAGGCAACTTTCTTAAACTCTTAATGATATAATTCTGCGCTAGAAATCCACCTCACTAAAAGGAGCTCGTTATACTTAAAGGCTTTGTCGCCGCCGACTAAAATCTTCTTACTGCAACATACTTTTAGGTTGTTGAGCTACTTGAGTTTATTTAACGAGAAATAGAAATGGAAGCACTAATTTTTAGAAACAGTGCGACTAGTAAGTAATCTTACTAGGTAGCTTAGTAAGATATCAATACTTTAGTTGTATTTTCACTTGTAAAAACAAACATCTTTGCTGTCTAATTTCAAGAAATATGCTTGTTTTTAAAAACATCCGATTTTTATTTCAAAAATTTATTTTATTTATTTTATACTCGTATATATATATAAAGAATCTTGTGTTTCTGGGCGCGCTCCTCCAAAACGGCTTGGCCGATTTTTTTAATACTAAATTTGTTAGGTATGACAATAAATAAATATCGTAAGGACATTTCACGCAGCGTCATCTAGCCCCAAACTATGCAAAGCTTAATATGTCGTAAATTATATTTCATACCGCTAGGTGATTAGGGGCAATCCTTAACTAGACGCAGACGAAGTCACGGACGTAAACTAGTATTTACAGTATATATACGCAATAAATTAATTAAATTAATAATAGATATTTTTCCATGTTTCAATATTTATATTTATTTTAAAGTTTTACAGGCTAGTTAAGTGACGGCGTAGTAAAGGTAAATACACTTAGTCTGGAATGGAACTAGCTCTCAAGCTAGGCGTGCTACACTGTAGCACTGATCTATAATGATAAACTCGGGAGTGACCCAAAAGTCTTATTGACGTGAAAGTTAAAAATCCTGACAGAAAAGTTGGTATTGGACGTTCGTGTACAGATAGCAAAAAGACAATTTCGTTGAACTTAAAATTGGAAACCAACGCAATTTAAAGATAAATTAATTAAATTACTGATATAGACAACCCAGATACATAGTTTTTACTATTTATACCTATTTAATGGATAAGACAAATTAGATACTATGCGGGTATAAAGATACAGTTTAAACATACTACTTAATTTATTTACTACTTACTTTTTAAATAGTTAATTATAATGTCACAACTTTTTTTGCGAGTAAACTTTTACATAATTTTGCCTTTACCCCAATGCAAACTGCTTTTTTACATTTTAGTGACAAATATTTTTTCATGAAAATGTATGCTATGATAATTTCAATAACACGGGAACATTCTAGAAAGCCATCAACCGGATACCTATTATAATAATACTAGCTTACGCCTGCGACTTAGTCCGCGTTACCTTTAGAATTGGATTCAGAGAGAAATTAAACATGTGTTTGTGTACCTACACGTTTAATTTCTTGATGAAATTGATATGAAAAGTGTCATAATATAATTATTATTATGTTAATCCAGGTATTAAACTATACGTATGCCAAATTTTGTTCCAAATCCGTTCAGCCGTTTTCGCGTGATTGAGTAACAAACATACAAACTGTCACATTTATAATATTAGTAGGATATAATGTTTCATTTGTAGTTTGGATTCAACTAATTAAATGGGTCCATTTATACTAAGTCCGGTTTTAAATAAATCAAACACATATAACCGGTTGACGAAATATACCTACTAACTAAAGTTAATTTCGCTCGCGTTCATATTAGGATACATGTACTTGCGTTGTTTTTGCAAGTTACATGTTACTTAAGCAAGAGTAGTGTCACACGATAAGACTCAAGTTACTGAAGTAGCGATTGTGTAGCGATGATAGATCAGTGGTTAGCGTGGTCGGTTCACTTGCCGGAGGGTATGAGTTCAAATTCCAACCATGAGCTAGAGCTGCCGGTAAAGGAAAACATCGTGAAGAAACTATATCATGGTGATATAGTACTTCCTAGTAGGTACTCGGCTAAATGGTAGCTAGCTACTATCAAGTTGTAAATCTACCACCAATCACTAAGTATGTACTAGCATCCTTGAGAGACAGTTCTATTGCAGGCTAGGTGTTTCCTATTGTATAACCACTTACCACGCCGTCGCTATGGAAATCAAATTTAAAAAAAAGATTTTAAATTGTTAAATTCAATGACGAATGTATAGAAACTCTTTATTATGCATACCATAAACAGAAAAAAAGTACAGAGAATAAAAGAATCTTATGAGATAGTACCGCTAGTGGCGGCCTTATCGCTAAGAGCGATCTCTTCAAGGCAAACAAGACTATACATCGCGCTAGCCTGTACTAGACCAGCTAGGATGAGCGAGCATTGCCGACTCTCGGCGAAATACTCGTAGCTGTATACAATATCGGTGCTCGCCTTTGGTCGGCGAGTCTCGTCCAAGTTTGTATAACTACGATAGGTACGTGACCAGTTAAAAACTATTACTTAGTAATTTTACTCTAGTACCATAGATTGTCTCCAGTTTGTACCTACGCAAAGTTTTATTTTTTTACGTAAAAAGTAATGAGACGAACGAAACGCTCTTCTGAAGGTAAAAGATAACGTCTGTCCATAACCATTGCAGCGATACTCAGAACTTTGAGTAGCAAAACAAAGTCCAGGGCATCACTGCTTTGGCGCTCATTACTTTCGAGATTTTCGATGGTTAGTCTCAACAGCCTAGTAATTTCGCTAGCTGCAGTACCCTTCAAACCGGAACACAGTAATGTTTACACAGTACTGCTTAGCGACAGAATAACTGGTACTACGGTGGTACCTACCTAGACGACCTCCTGCTAAGGAGATCTACCACCAAGTAGCATTATGTAGGTAGTATACCAGTATTGTAATAGTATTCACAGTTAATGATCTACTTAACTATGGTTAATAAGCTAATGGTACACAATTACTAAACTCTATTGTTCTACGTTATAATGGCATAAATAATAATATATGTACTTGTACGCATACAAGATAATAATACTTGTTATAACTCCTTGAACCTAAAAATGTTTGATACAGTATAATCAATAGTTTTACTATGGAAACCTCATGGAAACTAACGTGGTTTTGACACATATTTGCTTGCGAAGCAAAGCGAGAGCGCGCGTGCGTTCTCTGCTTTGACTCCTTGAAGAAGGCCACCGGATGCGACCGTAATTATAGCCGGAGTATCTGACATAATTACGGTCGCATGATTTAAAAATTAATGGTTTCCTACTAACCTGGGAAAATAATCTAGATCTTTTCTAGTTTATAGGTATTTCTAAAGTCTACGTACTACATATTCGACCAAATCGTCGCCTACCATCGAGTTGGTTATCAAAACTATGCTACTTTCGTATCCTCATTACATTTTATGAATTTTCTTACTTTCATCCTGAAAGTATTGAAACCACCCAACTATAAACTAACCTCAATTCTCATTCTATTTCATACCATTCGTATCAGTTGACCCATATAAATAATTAATTAACTAAACCAAACTATTCTGTTAGCATTCGTACTACAAAGAAAAGATATAAACATCAATACACCATTGACTTAGTGATTTATCTTTTTAACAGGAGATCGTCTAAGTACTACCATCGCAGTATCAAATATTCTGCCGCCAAGCAGAAGTGTGTAAACATTACTGTATTCCAGTTTAAAGGGTACTGCGATCGAAAGATTGTTAATCGTCTACGCCAAAGCAGCGATGCCCTGGACTTTGTCTTGGTACTCTAAGTTATGTGTACCGCTACTATAGTTATGAACAATGGACATGCATTATCTTTTCGTCTCATTGCTTTAACATCGATGCAAAGTCGCTTGTCTGTCGGTTTTCTACCGGATACACTTTGCGCTTCAGATTTGCATGACCTAATTCCACCCTGCCTATTCTACTATCGGACAGCCAGGAGTTCTAAAGGGGCATAACTTCATGGTAGATTTTCTTAAAACTCGAACTAAACCTTTCGAGTCCACCTTCATCGTGAGAACTGCTAAGCAATGGAATTTGCTACCTGAGTGGGTGTTCCCTGATAGATACAATCTGGGTGCCTTCAAGTCGCGATTGGATTGGTTTCTTCTAGGCGAGCGTGCTCCATCATAGACCGCATCTGTGAGGTAGAGGTCAAACGTAGGCTTATTTGTAAAAAAAAAACATTAAAACAATAAATAAATATTGCAGGACACTATACACAGCGCCAACACCAAACTAAGCAAAACGTGTACTATGGAAGTCAGAAAAGTGATAGAATACTTAAATCACTCTTAGTTTGAAAAGAAGTAAATTAAAATAGTTCACGATGACTTCATGAACTATTTTAATTTGATGAATTTGGATTGCGATCTGTAGTTTGTTTGAAGACAAACAAACTACAGATCGCAATCCAAATTCAGTCGCAATACATATTCATTAATACTAATATGCTGTACTATTAGTGATCGTTGACCGCGATCTTGTTTGGTCTTTGACCTTCATTGTAGTTAGGTACCGGCATTAAATTTACCGCCTAAAGACATTACGAGATTGATGAGTTACTTTTATGTACCTACTAGTAAAAACTAGTTTGGTATTGTGACTTACTATGAAAACTTGGGCGTGATTTTGAATTGTATTTATTTCTGTGTTATGGATATTTTGAAGACACAAATAAAGATAAAGTTTTCCTTTGATAGCCCTGTTGGTTCATTAGTAGTATGTCTGCTTCAAGAGCTGAAGGGCGTGAGTTCGATTCCCACCCAGGACAAGCATTGTGTGATATGAAAACAAATGTTTGTTCTGTGTCTGGGTGTACTGTATGTATTATAACTATGTATTTACAAAAAAAACTAAGTATTCTATCAGATATCTGTCTTCCATAGTACAAGCTTTGTTTAGTTTGGGGTCAGATGGCGCTGTGTGTAATGTCCCACGATATTTATTTATTTATAGGTATGAATTGGGCTGACTGTTTGTATTAAAAAAAAAGGATGTAAATATTCATCATCATCTGGTTTTCATATTACAAGCTTTGCTTAGTTAAAAGTTAAAGGGCGCTGTGTGTATTCCAATATTTATATTACAACTATATATTTATTGATAAAGATGTTGCTACAATACAAGATTGTCTCATTTATTTGTGTCGCTGTGATTAAACTAGACTCATATTTACCTTGTAACCCATCTCTAACCCTAGTTAGATATTTACGTACTTACCGAATCGAAACTAAAAATAAACCAGTCGAAGTATCTAAGCCTTACGAGTACATCGCGTCAGAAAGTCAGTACAAAAATTATTACCTGAGAATCTAAGGTAATAATTTTTGTACTGACTTTTTACAAATAAAATATTTGATTTCAATCCTAGAGCAATTTAGTTAGAAGCCACAATTAGAGTTTTAAAATTGACATTCGGAAATATGTTATAAGAAGAAAAACTCTAAGCGAGAACAGACACGAAGCGTAGCCACACAATATGAACACGAGTAACTATAACTTTTTTTCCTACGACAATAAAATCGGCCGGCTCCCGACTCTATAAAGGCAGTTGCGGAATATTTTACGCGTGTACCACTCATCTGCCACGCGGAAATAAAAAGAAATTCATAAAATAACTAACTAATTTTGTATCAAGTGAACATGGATTGGAGAATCGGAGTAGCATTGCTATATATTATAGGTACGTGCTTCTATTACTTATGAATTGTTCAACAATTATTAGATTAAAAGGAATAACTACTTCAATTGTTTTTAAAAGTAGATGGTTTTCGTTCCGGTTGAGTATAAATTCCGTTGAGATTGATAGTGTGACTTGATGAAACCAAGGACTAATAAATTTTGTAAAGAGTAAACTAGATTGACTTGTGGCAAGCGATCTTTTTTTAGTTATTTATATGGATATATTACTCTATATAAGTTAGATGGTAAATTAATGAATGTTATTTCTATTTAACGTTTTTTAAAGCCGGACTTACTGTACTTACTGTACAAGACGGATTCAGAAAAAAAAAATGTTAAGACTGCCGATAAATACTTTTAGATTACATTTTCTCGCGCTCACATTTCTATATACATATAGTAAACAAAAGAATATCTTATATACTTAACATCTTATCTTATATATTTAACATTTTATTATTTAACCTTACAGTTGAGTAATGAAATGTCACAAAAGTTTTTTTTTATGGTTAATTGTTTGACCATAGCTCGCCTGATGTTAAGTGACTGTGTGGTCGAAGATGGTAAACATATCTGGCCTGGAATGGAACTGGCTCTTAAGTACCATTTATCACAGCAGTAAAAATATACAAAATATAAAAATTTTAAACGGAAACAGGATTAAAAACACTCTAATGAAGTGGCTAATAGAAAAAGCATTTATGACGTATAATAATGTTATCAATATACAAAATATCTATAAAAAAAGTTGTACCTGGTATAAGAACCAGTCCTGGTCTTCATGGTTTATATTTACATTTTTATTTCTATGATAAATAAATTTAATTTAAAAAGAATGCTCTTTTAAATTATTATTTTTATGGTTGACAGGCTAGGTGTTTGACCACAGCTCACTTGATGTTAAATGACGGTGTGGTCGAAGATGGTCAACACACCTAGCCTGGAATGAAACTGGCTCTCAAGTGATGCTACAGGACACAGCGTTAAATGCTTGGCAGATTTTCAACTTGCGGGTGGTAGCTAGCCAGCCGAGTACTAGAAAGTACTCTACCACCATGCTGTGGTTTCCTCGCGATGTTTTTCTTCACCGGCTGCTCAAGCTCGTAATAATAAGTTAAAATTGGATAGTAAGTACGTAGAAAAAAATAAATTATAATATAGATAAACAGATAAACTGTTGTCAAAAATTTGCACATTACGCTTTAATAGTCACAGTTTTAAGCAACGAAGGTTATCTTATCTTATTACGTTGGTGATAATAGCCTATATTATATTGTTTAAGCATTTTCAGTAAATGGCAATGCCACCAGTATGCTGGATATACTACTAAATGATAAACTCGAGTGTCTAGATTTACATCAGTCTATGTATATACAATTAATTAGTTTTTATGTACTCGTAGTGGAGTTAGATTACGTAAATTGTATATATTACCTTTTATATCTCACAATTTATAAAAATAGGTCCCTGTTTTGCCTTGGTCACGGTTTCACGCGTGCATGGTTTGACTAATTTCGCAATTTTTTTTTTTTTTTTGTTTGTTATTGTCTGGGGAAGGTACTTATGAAAAAAAAATTAGGAAACCTAATATAACGACCGTATTATTAACATAGTATTTCCAATATAACCTTTGCGTTTTTGACATAACTATCAGCCGTACGAATTTAATATTCATAGTTATAATATATAATTAATAATCATGTATTTATTAGCAGCTCATACTACCAATCTTATACTATTTTATTTCTTATCTACTGTATAGTAAATTTTGTAAGTTAGCACAGGATAACGGTTGGCGGATCAGCTAGTCTATATTTCAATAGAGAAAAGATTTGTATCTTTGTATGTAACGAATACACTTAAAAACTACTAGACCGATTTCAAAAATTCTTTTACCGTTGAGAAGACTACCGTAGACCGCATCTTCGCTTAACATCAGGCGGGATGGCGGTCAAACGCAAGCCTATCTATTATAAAAAAAAGGTACACTATCCCAGGTAACATAAGCTACTATTTATCCCTGTATTCCCACGGGAACGGGAACTACGCTGGTGAAACTGCAAGGCGTCCGCTGGTAGTTAGTAAAAGAAGAACCTTTTTCTCTTTAAATGGCATTGTGTTACGTCACATTCATCAAGACAAAAGCCACTTGCCACTCATATATAACTGTACTCATATATATGATATATTATACATATATATCAGCGTGTGTTTGTCCGCCTAAGCGCAAAGTTAGCGCAGCTCGCGGTAGACGTACCGTTTACATAATCCTAACTTGCCATTTAGCGCTAAAGTTCGGGAAGCCGGCTCTCCCCTACCCTAGTAAAAGGGGAGATGCACTTATGGTATTTAAACGTGACTAGAAATGAAAATTTTTCCATTTGAGGGTTGTATTTTTCCGTAGATTCCAGAAACAGGGAATTCATACATTTGATTGGTGATTTAAAAAAACTATTTGTTGTTACTTGATTCCCTGTGAATTCTAAGCGAAGCTTGTATAAAATATATATCATTTAACAATAGGGCAATGATGGGCGGCCTTATCACTCAAAGCGATTTCTTTAGGCAATTTTAATATGGATAGAACTCGTTAAAGATCAAAAGAGACGGGATGTACCCATCTAAAGGAAACATGCAACATGCTTCCAGGGATATTTTATTCAATTTATTTTTTTTACTTATTTATTTACAATACACCGGGGTCCGTGACTTTTGTCAACTTTGAATTACATTTTTCCACCATATAAGTATATTAATAATTGACCTAGGTAAATGTAAACTGTTCAAGTATTTTTGGAAAACAGGTACGTACCTACCTAAGAAAGCTATTTTCACTTGAAGCCTAATTTAAGCGCAGTAAAGTCAGGAGACATAAACATTTTTATTGCTTTTAGGTTTCCAAGCGTCCAACGAGACCCTATTGCTGTCTGACCTATTTTGGTTTGTATTTTCTGAACCATAATAGATAGCTAGATAATATTTTCCTAGATTATTGGTCACTATGGCAGAAAACCAACGAAAATACTTTCGATGGTTAGTCTTAACAGCCCAGTAATTGGAATGGGACTGGCTCTCAATAGCAACCCACTGTTAGGCACTTAACGACAGATTTTCAACTTGACACGTAGCTAGCCAGCTCAGTAAAAGAGATTACCCTACCACCATGTTGGGGTTTCTCACGATTTTCCTTCGCCGGTAGCTCAAGCGTAAAACGACCGCGATAACCACTGAGCTATCATGGCTACAAATCATTCTTCTTAAAATTTTAGTTTATTTTCATACATTTCAGTACCCTATCTATCAGTTTAAATTATTTTATAACACTACATACAATAGTGTCTGTGATAAAATAAAAAAGTGCCAAGGTAACCTCAAATTAAGGTATCTTAATATACATTTGATTAAATTATTATGCAGCCTCATCTAGGAAATAAAATATGTACCAACATATAGAGAGTTTTATCTTAGATTATTTATTTATTATCTCCGAGCGCTCCGACTGGATACCGCGCTACCTAAAAACATGTGTTCCGGTATGAAGGGTACTGCAGCTAGCGCAATTACTGAGCTGTTGAGACTAACCATCGAAAGTCTCAAAGTAATGAGCGCCAAAGCAGTGATGCCCTGGACTTTGTTTCGTCACTCAATGTTCTGTGTATCGCTGCAATGGTCATGGACAGGCGTTATCTATTACCATCACGAGAGCGTCGTTCATCTCATCACTTTTTACATTTAAAAAAAACAAGTAGGTACGCCGGCGGTATCTAGTCGGAGCGCGCGCGGAGTCCCATCAATAAAATCTAAGAGTTTTACGTCAAGAACAAGAAAATAGACAAGTCTGACTGACTTGTCTATTTTTATCTATTACTTATTCTACTACACAAAGTAACTGTTGGCCACTTGGCTTTCAATAGACGACGCACATAATCTGCAACTAGTCTACTGCTATTCTTATTTATAATCACGTGGTTCCAACACGTGAATAAACTGTGTTATAACGAACTGCACAGTCGTACTTTGTAGTTACTGTTTACATAAAGGTTGCCAACCACAGATTCGCTAGCTACCAAGCGGGCCGCCATATTTTAATTGTTTCACCAAAAGATCTGTTAAATAGTTAGTACATTTAAATGTTTACTAAATTCTGAGCAACAAATAATTTATAACACAAGAACAAAATGTAAATTATGTTGGTTTTAAAATATACGAGCACTTATTTCAGCTAGTTCTAATGGCGTAAACTTTTTATGTATAACGTTTAACTATATTACATATGAGTTGTAATATTTACAACTGAAATTGTCTTTGTCGAGGATAAGCGATTGTTTTTTTGATGTTTTCAGAGTTGTGTCCATAGTAAAAATTGTTTGCAGTAACAAGTACATTGACACCCTTTCGGCTCAATACATCCTCAGGTTATAACCCTGTATTAACCATGGCCAAGTGGCCTTACTTTAAAATTGAATGTGTAGCATTGACTTAGACTAGGTACACTAAACTGAAAAACAATAGTGACATTTCAACATAGGAAGACAATTAGCTCCGCTTCCATCGACGTACAAACAAGTATGTACTCTTTTGTTTCATCTGTTTACAGTGTTGCTATATGGAAAAAAACAGTTATAAGTATTTCGTCATTCACATGTTCACGTGGCCCATTAAGTTAATGGCATCAATTATATCGTATCATTTTCTATAATCTAGCAAGCTACATTTAATAGTATCTTATATTTGAACATGTAAGAAATAAATTTACAATTTAAATAAAACCGACTCCATGACCCTTAGGCCAACTAAACGCACTATTCCAATGAAACAGCGAGGTTTCCGAGTAAACGAAAATATCATCGAAGTAGACAATTTTTTAATTTTTGTTAATCTTTTCGATTTTAATCGATTTCGATAAAATTATATGGGACCACCTCTGAAGTATGATCTACCAAACAAAAAAAGAATAATCAAAATAGATTCATAATTGGCGGAATAATCGCGTAACGTATAAATTAAAAAAAAACAGTTGAATTGAAAACCTCCGCTTTTCTGAAATCGGTATAATATAAACAATTTTTGATATTTTCGACGTAGTTCACATCTATGTATGTTGGTAAATGATTATATTATTATTAAATTCTATTTAAAAAAATATTAATCACGGTTAATAACGATAGAATAGTTCATCAATGGATCATCAACAGATATTATACAATATCTATTGATGAACAGAAAACATTTACTTTTTTGTTTGACTTGCTATGTAGATTTTGTAGCTAGCCAGCCGAGTTCTAGAGAGTACCCTACCACCATTTACCTTTACTTGTTGGTAGATCTCCTTAGCAGGATCATCTAGGTAGGTATCACCGCTGTACCAGATATTCTGCCGCCAAACAGTAGTGTGTAGACAATACTGTGTTCCGGTTTAAAGGGTACTGCCGCTAGCGAAATTACAGGGCGGTTAAGACTAACCATCTGAAGTATCAAAGTAATGAGCGCCATATTCAGCGATGCCCTGGACTTTGCTTTGCTACTCAAAGTTCTGTGTATCGCTGCGATGGTCATTGGCAGGCGTAATCTCTTACCATTAGTAGAGCGTCTCGTATATCTCATTACACTTACATTTTAAAAAACCATGCTGTGGTTCCCTCACGATGTTTTTTCAGCGGCAGCTCAACCTCATTGTTGGGCCTTGAACCGACCGCGCTAACCACTGAACTATCATCGTTATAAAATGTTAAATGCCTACTACAGTAACAATTAACTTGCTAATCTAAAAGGCCATCAATGGGAATAGTTTCCAAAACGCGGGCTTCATTGCCGCGGAAGCCGCGTTACGTGGTAATACAACGTTATGCAAAATAGAAGTCAATCATATACTTGAACAATTTTAAAATAAATTCTTTACAGAATTTTTATTTATTGTGAAGGCTAATGTATGCTAATGTTTTACTTGATGGTAGATCTCCTTAACAGGATGTCGTTTAGGTAGGTACCACCGCAGTACCAGTTATTCTGCCGCTAAGCAGTAGTGTGTAAACATTACAGTGTTCCGGTTTGAGGGTTACCGCAGCTAGCGAAATTACTGGGCTGTTGAGACTAACCATCGAAAGTCTCAAAGTAATGAGCGTCAAAGCAGTGATGCCCTGGACTTTGTTTTGTTACTCAAAGTTATATGTATCGCTGCAATCGTCATGGACAGGCGTTATCTCTTACCATCAGGGGAGTGTCTCGTTTGACTCATTACATATTAAATTTTAAAAAAAAAATGTAATGTAATAAAGTAACTTTTACACCGGTGTCAATCTCTTCCCATAATAATGCATATAAATTATTTTGTTACGCCGTCTTCCTTGTCCCATTGATCTCGTTCGTGTTCGTATAAATTATAAAATTAATGCTTATTGATTCATGTCAACTAGCAATTTCATGGCCTACTGCTATTGTTTCAAAGATAGTATTATAAAACAAGGTTTTTAACATTGTTTCAATTGGATCGTGTGTTTGACGAACCAGCAGTAAGACCAGCAGACAAGCACCTAATGGTGTAATCCGGCACAGCTCCAGGATAGGTGTGTTCACCATTTTCGACTACACCGTCCCTTAATATCAGATGAGCTGTGGTCAACCACCTGGCCTGTAAACAAAAAACAATTTGCCCAATTTGTTTTTTGACTCTCAAAGTAATTAATATACAAAATATATTTAAATAAACTAATCTAAAATGCCGCTATCAATGGGAATAGTTCCCAAAACGCTGGCCTCATTGCCACGTTGTATGGCCATACCCAAACGTTGGCCAAAATAGAGGCCAGCATTTTGGTGCAACTCTCAAGGTTAAGCTTTTGACTAAAGATCTTCATGATGATTGACTAACTGCATGACAAGTACAAAATACTCATTTTGATTTTGTGACATCGTTCCGTGTATCCATTTAGTAATACATAAAATGTATAATTATATTTGCATTTCAATACAGTGTAAACTCTTTATAACATTATTCTTTATAACGATAAACTCTCTATAACATAGAAAAGATCACAATTTGGTTGGTTTACCTTAAAATCCACACATTGATACACTCTTTATAGCGCAGCAGCCTTTCTCTATTACGAAGAAATGTATTCATATTTAGACACAGAAAATCGTCACGGTGTTATTGTTTATGTTATCTTATCAGGTTACAAAAGATGCCGACTAAACCTTTGAGGCCCCGAAACTTCTGAGGTCGTAAACAGCCGTCTTGCTTTTGTTATTGTTAATTGCCTTGAACACGTGCTTGGTTTGCTTGAAAGGATGATCTCGAACTAAACACCTACCTATCGTATTATCAGTCGTGAACCAACTTTGAAACTGTTAACATGGCCAGTAAAAGAAAAGCGTTATGTGTTGACGAAAAAGTTTGTGTGATACGTGCGATTGAAAAGGGAGAAAAGAAAAGCGACGTTGGAAGACGTCTTGAACTAAGTCACTCCATGTAACGGTAACTCTCTATAACGATAAAAAATGCTCGGTCCCTTGAGTTTCGTTATAAAGAGTTTACACTGTATTTCCCAATGAAAAATAAATTTACATCTACATCTACACTAATTATATAGAAGAAAGATTTGTTTTTTTGTTTGTTTTGAATAGGCTCGGTAACTGCTGAACCGATCTGAATAATTAATTTATCATTGGAATGCTACATTCATTTATCACTGAGTAGCAAAAAAATATTTATTTATTTTTAAATGAGTAAATGTTGTGTATGCAAAACCACCTTAAAGCTTAACATAAGCTATATTGTTTATCTAGTTAAATTAGGGATCCCTAAGAAAACTCTTATAACCCAAGGTACATCTAAACCAATTAGTAGAGAGGAAAAATTAGATTTTTATTTGTTTGTATTGAAACCAAGCCAGGCGTTGCCCAGAATCACGCAACGATATAATATCACTGAAAACAATAGCTTGGAATAAGGTCGCTTTTTTAATATAATTATGTATTTAATCATTTATTATTTAGCCAGTTCGGTAATAAAGATTAACAGTTTTTACTGTATTTATTATTCAACAGTGTTGATACTACGAACATAGTTGGTTGTTCAATGTCTGCGTGTTTCTAAATGTAGGTAGTTATATATGTATAGAAAGAAAATGTAAGTTGTAAGGCAACGCTCCGAAAATCAATAGTTTAATAAATTAACCTATGTATTTTACTAAAGTATTTAACTCCAATGCAGTAATGACCTTGAGATACAATGAACTCAAAAAAGGTACGCGCCTGATAACTCAGCGGTTATCGGGGTCAGATAACACGCCGAAGTGCGTTTGTTCAAACTCCAACAATGAGCTTGAACTACCGGTGAAGGAGTTTTCCTTGTGAAAGGTCGTAAGGAAATCATAATATAATCATCATGGTGGAAGGGTACTTTCTGGTACTCGGCTGGCTAGCACTACCACTTCCAAGTTAAAAAACTGCCGCCAAGTATCTCCGATACTGCGATACTACACTGTAACTTAACATCAAATGAATTGTGGTCGAACTCCTGGCTTATCGCCAGTAAACATGAAGAATTATTATTTAAACACCGTTTTCTAAAACTAATATTTTGAGACAAAAAACCAGTACTTTTTAGTTTTTACTCGCCCTTTCTGCACTATAACTATAACAATTATTTCGATTATATTATTATTCTGTGATAGGTATTTGAGGTGTTCTCATTAAAATTTTATTCCAACTAAGCATAGGTAATAAACATTAGTTTTTCACAACGGGAACGCCTAATTCTTTAAGATTAGGAGCAGTATGCCAGATCCCTCATCGCTGTTCGTGCAGGGAAATAGCGGATCGCCTCGGCCACCACGCGCTTTCATGCAGTAGGAGTGCTGGGCGTATATCGCGGCACGCCAGCTTAAACGACGTCATCCGTCGGGTTTTTGTCAGTGCCGGCGTCCCATCAATTTTAGAACCAAACGGACTGATGCGTGACGACGGCAAAAGACCCGACGGGATGACCCTTATCCCTTGGAAGATGGGACGGCCTCTTGTGTGGGACGCCACTTGTGTTGACACCTTGGCGCCGTCTCATCTTCCTGTGACTTCGGGGCAAGCTGGTGCTGCCGCATCTAAAGCTGAAAACCTCAAACGGCACAAATATAGTTATTTGGATAGAATGTATCTTTTTGTGCCGTTTGGGGTTGAAACTTTAGGTCCGTGGGGGCCGGCCGCTCTCGAACTGTATCGGGACCTGGCCAAACGTCTAGAGGAGGCTTCAGGTGACCAGAATGCTGGTATCTACTTTGGTCAAAAGCTAAGCATTGCCATCCAGCGTGGCAATGTTGCCAGCATTCTGGCCACATATCCCTCCTCTGACGGTTTTTTAGACTAAGTTTTTGTATACATTTTGTAAATAGTATAATTTAAGGTATTTTTTATTTTGTTTAATAAATAAACTTATTCTCAAAATAATAATAATTATAATAAATATGTCCTAACATTACACACAGCGCCATCTGACCCCAAACTAAGCAAAGCTTGTACCATTGGAGTCAGATAACTGATAGAATACTTAAATATTTTTTTTTGTAAATACATACTTATAATACATACAGTACACCCAGACACATAACAAACATTTGGTTTTATATCACAAAATATGAGTGCTTAATTTTAACTTGTTTGGAAAATAGATCTGATAGCAAGAGATATCGCCTATCCATGACCATTACAGCTGCACCCAAAACTGGAGTAATAAAGTAAAATCCAGAGTGTCGCTGCTCTGATTTTATTACTTCAAGACATTCGATGACTCAATATGATTCAATAGCCCTGCATTTTTTATTTGTCTACCTACAGGAAGTTCTTAAATCGCAGCCGAACAGTATGATTTATTATATACACATTTTATCTAACAGGCAAACAATACTCGTATATCAATGACAATACTTTTATATAAAAACAAGTCCGTTATAATAATAAATCCATCTACTTAGTTCTGCTAAAAGTGATCGATGTGCTACGACCGACTATAATAATTTGTATACTACTAGAGATTTTGTGGTATCACCTTGTAAATTTTTATTTTTATTTAATACCTAATATCCGACACTCTTTTGCCCACACTTTTTGAGTGTTCAGTGTATATATTTAGTTTATTTCCGCTTAGTCACAACAGTTATGAGGATTTAAATTTAACTAACTCGACAGTCGTTTAAAAATGTTACATCTAAAACTAAAATTCGATATTAACTTAAAATCTAAAACAAATAACTAATTAAAATAAACACAAGTCTTTGTATCCTCTTCTTGCTGCAGTAACTACTTGCCGAGACGGGTTTCGCCTCTACACGAGGCATCTTCAGGACGTGTTCACTCTTCGAGAGCTTGGTCACGACTGCTATTTTGTTAAATAATCATAAATATTTGCCTATAATATAAACCTGAATTTGATTCCGACATGTAAAAATATCTGAGAAAAAGATTACACTGTTATAGTAATTGCTTGTCGTAGACAAACACACAAACTTTATTTTTTTAGAATATAACTGGTTCCGTACACGTAAACAAAGTTAGTTTCCTCTATAATTTTAATAAAAACATGACAACTTTGACCTCAATTATCTAAAATAGGTACCAAAATTGCCAAGATTAGTGTAAAATTCTCTCGTTGACGGTTCCGTATATAACTACATCAGGTTTTTGACATCCGACTGCATGGTATAGCTTATGACTGCCCATATGTAAATTTCAAATTTGTTGTAAAATGATAAAAAAATATTGATATCCATAATCTTACTCACTGTGTTAATTTTTATAATAGCGCATTCTAAAATAATACCAATTAGATGTGTGTACGCAATACTCCGATATACGTACAATTTATTATTTAGTTAGATTACCTGTGTACCTACCTACGAAATTTCGAACACTCATATAGGTAAAGTAATATAAAATTTCGTACAACATTTAAAATATGATAATAAATTAACAAATTGATCACATTCAGTAAAAAAAATTATGTGCGAAATAGTTTCATTTTATCAGTCATGGACCGCGATACCCTAAAAATTTATAAAACTCAAAATGTGGACCTTGAGCGACATTTTCAGAATTTTAAACAAGAATTAGGAAATACTCCTTAGTAATACGTCTATTTAACTATTCACAAAATTAATTTGAGTGTTGAGGTTATTGCTAATCCTCGATATTTGCTTTTAGTTTTATTGCTTTGTTTTTGATTCATGCGCTATTAAAAACAAATGGTACAATTTGCAGAAGAGTAAATTTTAATCAGTTGCTTCCGATCTAAACTTGCATACTATACTTAAATTGAACTAAATGTATAATAAAATTAATCGAAGGTGACTTCCTTCCTAATGTGCTATTACGTCAAAATTTCGATTCCACTTTCGTCGTATGAACCGCTAAACAATGCAATTAGCTCCCCAAGTGGGTGTTCCTCGATAGATACAATCAGAGTGCCTTCAATTTGCGAGTGAATCGGTTTCTTCTAGGTATGCGTGCATTATAAACCGTAACTTTGCTTAACATCAGGCGCGATGGTGATCAAGTACAAGCCAATTTGGAATTTAAACAAATTAAAACTAAAACTCGATTGAAATCATTACTTATGACACTAGAACTTTAAAAAAATGGGCATAATTGTTAAAAATACTTGAAATGAGATAAGCAATAAGCATGCAAATATCCTTTTATCAGGAGGAACAAAGTTCAGTCCTATTTCGCCAGAGGGCCATAGGTAGTGCCTTTGTTACATTTGTACGTTTTAAAATAATTATATTTTTTCAAACGCGTGTATTACCGGGCGAAGCGAATGAAACTTGATTTTTAGATAAGGAAACTCGTTAGATGGGCATAACAAAATATTTTATTGTACCCTAATGTTGTAAAAAAAATATTGTTAATTGAGAAAATTGTGCAGGAAACATTATGGCGCTAACATACAGCATATCTCTTGGTCATTCGTTAGCCATATACAAAAACTTTGTAAATAACTCATCTGACACCAAGCACATAACGGTGGATTTCGGCAGCCTTGCTTATGTGCCAGTTCCATTCCAGGCTAGGAGTGTTTACCATCTTCGACCACATCGCTACTTAACATCAGGTGAGATGTGGTAAATACCTTTATTTGTTATGTGAAGATAATGAGACGAACGAGACGCTCTCCTGATGGTATAAGATATAACGCCTGTCCATTATGTGAGTAGCAAAAACGGGTACCAATGGTGTTTTATGGTTTATCTGACATACTATAGGTTTCACAAAAAAATATTGATTTTTTTTTGTAGCAAATAAAATTCTCTACAACTTTGGTCAGTAACTTATAGTCGGAGAACTAAAAATAACAAAGTTAAAAGCGAAAATTGATGAAATTTCAATCCTCTTTCATTTTTTTTGTTATAAAATGCAATATTGTCATAACTCTTCTTTGGTATCTAGAAAATAAAATTGCGCCACCTTTTTTTTATTTAAAAAGTAATGAGACGCTATCCTGATGGTAAGAGATAATGCCTGTCCATGACCATCGCAGCGATACACAGAACTTTAAGTAACAAAACAAAGTCCAGGACATCACTGCTTTGGCGCTCATTACTTTGAGACTTTTGATAGAGTTAGCCTCAACAGCCCAGTAATGATAAATGCAACCCCCAAATCACTTTTCAATAGACAATAGGTACTAATTACGCCAAAGTTACAAGTCAACTTCCGTAATATCATTTCAAATATATTTATAAATAAATATATTATAAACACTGATAACAAGTCAATAAAAAAAATGGCGCTAACTATTTCTTTGGGTAGGGTGTTACACATATCCGTCAAAACTACAATCTAAATATAATAACCTGTTCTAATTATTCTGATTAACGGCAACTGCAAGACTAACTAACTCAATAATATAATCAATATGTATACATTGTATACGTCATTGGACAGTAAAGATTTTTACGATATAAAGGTTGTTTCAAAAGTAATTTTAAACGATTTCATTTAGCTTGCCCTGTTTGTTGTTGCTATTGTTTCTGGGTCAAATTTAGTTTTCACTTCTACAATTTACTTACTTTATTCGTAAATACCTATGAGTATAAACCAACGATTGGAATACTGTGTTTTATAAACAATTTTTAATATTTACTACAGTTTGTAAAGTATAGCAGGAGTCCTGTGACAGCTGTCAGAATAACATGCCTAGATCTGAGACAACGTCGACAATTATTTATTGATCGTTATTATAGATAAATAATTTGTTAACATGTAATTTAAATATGTTTCAATTCATTAAATATAAGGTTACACATTTTTATTCTTGCAATAAAGCTTCACAGCCCAAATCATCGTCAACGCCAAAATCATGTTCGAAATTACGAATTAATGTTTCGTACGCAAGAAAAAAAATCGTATTCCAATAATCACACATATTTTTTTAGTTTTATACAACTAAAAGAAAGATAGATTACCATTAGGGAAGTCTTAATTAATTTTTTACCATTCATCAGATTGATTGAGCATGATATGCAATTTGATTGATGAGTTTGTAGCGGCTTTTTGTTTTTATTACATTTACTTAGCTAAACAGTGCAACCTATGCTCGTTAAACCTCCGTCAAGGTAGCTTCTTCACTTTTGCTGATTACACTGCGCTTGTGTTCTATGGAGAATCATGGACATCTGTTCAAGCTATAGCTCAAGAGGGGCTAGATCGTGTTGGTACTTGGTTACAAAATAATCTCCTGACACTAAATGCCACTAAAACTAAAACTATTGTTTTTAGCATCTCAAATCGTACTGTGCCAATAAGTCCGCTAGACCTAAAATTTCATGGATGCCAATCTGACAGATTTGACAATTGTGATTGCACTAAACTTGAGCAAGTTCCTCTTCTCAAATATCTAGGCGTTGTGTTGGATGAACATCTTACTTGGGAACCACATATTATAACCCTTGCCGGCAGAGTTAGGAAGCTAATGTATATTTTCAAGCAACTTAGAGCTTCAGCCTCTTTAGAGGTTATTTATTTGGTTTACAACTCTCTCTGTAAATCTATTCTAAGTTATTGTGCAGTGGTGTGGGGAGGTGCAGCTAAAACACATATCATTAAACTTGAACGAGCACAAAGGGCGGTGCTAAAAGTAGCATTTAGGAAACCTTTTCTTTATCCCACCGAAGCTCTTTATAAAGAATGTGGACATTTACAAGTTCGACAGCTTTATATAGTTAGTGTCATATTGAGATTTCATAAAATAGCACCAACCACTCTTGAAATACCTTACCGCCACATACGTTGGAAACTCCCCCCCAGAAAAACAGAATTCTTCAAAAGGACCTTCACATGGGCCGGGCCCTATATTTATAGTAAAGTAAATAAAATTCTTAACGTTTTACCCCTTATTAGGCACCGCTGTAAAACGATACTCCACAAATGGCTGCTCGGTATGACTAACGCTGAGACAGAAAAATTCCTTCTTATTGTTAACTAGCAGGGTAAATTGCTGCACAGCAATTTACATGAAAGCTGAATGCCTTTATTATTTTCTAGTGGACGCCTCGCGGTTCCACCCGCATAGTTGTCGTTCCCGTGGGAATACAGGGATAAAAAGTAGCCTATGTCACCCGGAGATAGTGTAAATTCCCAACGGTAAAAGAATTCTTGAAATCGGTCCTGTAGTTTTGGAGTCAATTCAAAACAAACAAACAACCATATCTTTCCTCTTTATAACAGTATAGAAAATAGATAGATAGATAGATAGACACAGACGCATACTCTCACGCGCTCTCTTTTACACACACTCAAATACACACACACGTGAATATATATAACACTTATATTGCTTGTTTTTATTTATTCAATTTTATGTGGGTAAGTATCTAAGTATATATTGCATTTTCCGATCACAGTACCTTTATGTAAGGCTTAACCACCAATGTCTGCTGATCTCCACAACACAGGGAATCCTAGTGTGGAGATCAACGTCCGTCATAATTCTCCATTCCATTACCTAATTACCTAAATACAGTACCTGCCCATCTTTAGGAAATGTATCTATATACAATTAAATCACTAAGATAAATATCATGTGATGTAGATACTCGTGATGTTCGTCGCATAAGTACTGTATTTTATAGTCTTGTTTATATAAAATGCTGCTTTGTGGTATTACAAATGTATTGTGTAAAAAAAAAAATTATATACATTTTTTTTGGAAAACAATCCATTTTACAAATTAGGTGAATATATGTCAATGAGGTTCTCAGAATCCTCATTTATGTGTAGTACATAAACGGAGCCTCTCGTGTAGTATGTTCGTTGTTAATTACTCGTATAGGTATAGCTTCATTCATGAAAGTGTAATCGTAAGGTTTTTTTTTGTACATGTGACTTGCCTTTAACATTATTGTTATTTATGGCCAATAAATATTACTGATTTACTGATTTCCAAATTATTAGCTTACATGTATCATACTAATAGGCAGGTATCTATTAATGCGCAAGATATTTGTATATTATGTTTCTAGTATCTGCTATAACCCTGTACCTACTGAAATGTCTTGTAAAATTCATCTGTAAAAATTCAAATAAAGTTATTATTATTATTATTCCAGGTATTTATTTTATATTCGACTCCCGCTCCGGTTCGTTCCTGGTGCAGAGGTTGGCCATTGCCATTCAGCGCGGAAATGCGGCGAGTGTGATGGGCACCTTTGCGCCGGGAACGGTCAGGGGCGGGTTGTTTTAGTTTGACAATTTATTTATTTGTTTTATTATTGTGATGTATGGTGTATATAATTAAGGTAGGAATTTATAAACTTTTATATCTTAATTTATATTTTTTTTACATTAAATAAGTATAAAACATAAATAATATAAAAAACTTAAAAACTAGGGTGCCGCCGGCAGCGGGGCAGGGCTCAAGCTGCCGGTGGTTAGGGCTGCAGAGTGAGGAACCTCCTCACAATGCGCGCCGTGTCAAGGATCACTGCCTTTTGAAGCTGGCCCTTGACCCTTATTATTAATCTGCATTTCAATGAATCGATTTAGCAATTAATTTTTTTAAGGATCGATAACTTTTACGATGACCTGAGGACGTCACTATTCGTGAGGTCCCAACCACAGTGCACGCTTTAATATAAATCAATGCAAAACCAATTTATTCACTGTTATTGCCTATGCAAGTATGTATCGCTTGATTAAATAAAAAAATAATCTTAGTAAAATTTTATATACTATATCTAGATGTATTTATTTTATTTAAAAATAATGAGACGAAGGAGACGTTCTCTCGAGAGTACTAGAAAATACTGTACCACCATCTCATGGTTTCCGCACGATTTTCCTTCACCGGGAGCTCAATCTCATTGTTTGGGCTTTCCCACGACTTTCGGTATGAAAACCGACCGCGCTAACAACTGAGCTATCATCGCTACTAAGATATCTACGGTGCAGTCATTTAATTGTATTTTTGATTTATGATTAGATAGATAAAACCTCTTTATTATGCACACCAAAAATAGAAATACAAGATATACAGAAAACAAATAGTGCCAGAAGTGTCTGCCTTATCGCTAAGAGCGATCAATTCCAGGGAACCAAGAGTGGAAAACACGATATAGATTAAGAACAGACAGGAGATGTTGTTACACTAATAAGTTCAAAAAATAAATGAATAAACTAATAAACATATGTAATACGTATAGTTAGTATGTAAAAATAGTAATAATGTATTTCAATGAAACGAAATAGTTTAGTAAGTGTAAATAAAATTAATGTTATTTAAATAAAATATTTGATGCATTTATTGGCCTTGGTGTCAGATCAATATAATTTTTAACTGTAAATTCATGTAAATATTATGTGCCTAAGTATATTATAAACTCGTTTGTTTGGAACTGACCTACTCATGTATCACTTCCTATTTCGAAAAATATTACTTTCGTTGCGCGTACTAAAAAAGAGAACACGACTATGGATGACTATTCCTTCAAAAACAAGCTTGCTATGTAAAACAAATATATTTGCTGCGACGATTTAGGTATTATTAATAAAAAAAACGAGGTCGTTACAAACTTCCTGATGCCATTTTTGTATACTCTATAAGTAAATTACTTACGTAAAAAAATAAATCAAAACCGCATCAATTTTCAATGTTGCCGAGGACATTTTTCAAAATATCAAAACCCATTAAATAATGAAATCATGGATAGAGTACTTATTTACTCTGAATTTAAAGTTTCTTATATCCTATTTATTTTAGCTTTGTCAACAAATTATAGCGCAGACTGAAAATAACGTGACTTCCGCGCTAGCTTCTACCCTGTGCAAAAGTTATCAATTGCCATCCGGCATAGCACAGGTCCCTTTGTACAGGGTACAATTAGAGGCGGATTTTCTAAGACTAAGAAAATTGTAATTTGCCTATCTATTGACCGATTTCAAAAGTTCTTTCACCGTTGGAAAGCTACGCTGTCCCCGGGTGACTAGACTAGGTTGTTATCCCTGTATTTCTACGGGAACGGGAACTACGCGGGTGAAACCGCGAGGCGTTTGCTAGTTTTTAATATCTACATACTATTTTGAAAATGAAATTATAAAAAGAAAACTATTTATTCTAAAATTAAAGACACCCATATTGTACTTTTTGAAGAACGCAGACATCAGCAACGAGTTCCACATTGTTAATTTATGTAACACTGAAAAATGTGGGATCAAAACACTTAGTGCGTCTGTACATGGAGGTATCCACTATGCACGGAGGCTTTGTCGCGTAAAAAGCGGCAGATGAAATCAAATTGTGCAATTCTCTCCGAAATGTCACAAACACAATCTTGGACAAATATTTTGTCACAATGTTTTATTTGAGAATATGAAACACTTAGTGCAAAACAGAATGCCCACCACATTTTTGGCAAATCTAAACTAAAGTTAATATAAGTAATAAAACTAAATGTTTAGCTAAACATCTTACCATTTACGTATATATTTTTTTTTTAGAAAGACGCCATTCCACGTCATATTCACGCATAATGATCCGCCATTTTTTGCTAGATCTTATTCAAAAAACATTACAATAACAAAAAATATGCAAACAGGTTTAAACTTCTTCAAATTGTAGTTATATGCCTGCTTTTGGAACGTAGGATGGTATGGACAGCGTCACCATTACATGACCATGCGAAATAAGTTTTTGCTTTAGTAATTTGATATCGGTTTGATGACATGATATGCCAGCAAATATCTTTCAAACGGTAAACTTTGCGCAAAAAATATTTATGAGTAGGTATTAAGTATACTTAAAGATTTTAAAGTGGTTTAGGCAAGTTAAGTGGAGCGTTGGTCGTCCAGCCGTAAGATGGATCGACGATATTGTCACCGTCGCGGGTCGAACCTGGACCAGATTGGCACAGGATCGAGACAGATGGCATGACAAAAGAGAGGCCTATATCCAGCAGTGGGATGAAGAAGGCTGTGGATGATGAAATATTTTAAATAAATAATAAATATCATAGGACATTCCACACAGCGCCATCTAGCCCCAAGCAAAGCAAAGCTTGTACTAAAGAAACTATATAACTGATATCAGCGGCGGCCTTAGCTGTTGCGAGGCCCGGTGAGATAGATCATTGTGACGCCCTTTTTCTTTGAGTCCGTTTTACTAAAAAATTAGTTCGAGTGCTTGAGTGGCCGTAACATGCTTGCACTAATAATGAAACCGTGCGTTCAGGGGGGGGTTTTGTTAAGTGCGAGACGTGAGATACACATACATACATGGTAAAGACTTTTTTCTACGAGGACGCGAGGCCCCTGCAAGAGCGAGGCCCCGGGTGGTTGCCCTGCTTGCTACCCTCTAAGGCCGCCACTGACTGATGTAATAGTTATTCTCATTTTTTTGTAAATATACTTGTACATACAGAAATACTCAGAAATACAGAACACACAGAAGAAATGCAACGATTTTGTTGCGATACTCAGTGGCAGGCGCGGTGGGTTCACGCCCCAACAAAGGGCTTGAGCTGCCGGTAAAGGAGAACTTCGTGAGAACCCCATAGCATACCTACCGACTTTCCAATAGTCGTTGAAAATCTGCCGCCAAGCGCTTAACGGTGTGTTCCGGCAGTCTTACTTGAGACCTAGTATCGTTCCAGGCTAGGTGTGCTTTACCATCTTCGACCACACCGTCACTTAACATCAGGTGAGCTGGGGTCAAACAGTGAGTTCCATAAAAAAATGTATCGTCACATAAATATTTGCCCTGGTAGGAATCGAACCTACCTACAAATATGCTACGTAACACGTTTTTTAGCATAATGATAAACGACTTAGTTTACATAATTATTATTTTACCATTGATCATTAATATAATGAGCGTCATGGTTCACAGCAGGACTTTTTTCTTCATCTATGACCTCTACATTTATATTATTATTGGTCAAGGACTAGTTTATTAAAAATTCGACACATGACGTATTAAAATGTGCGTAAGGTCTAATTTCAAATACATATTTATGCTTATGAATATAATATTATCTTTGGCTCAGTTTATGAGCATTCCAAAATTGTAATCCATATTTCATATATTACGTTACCAACCTGTTGCTTCAATATTATAGACTTAGTTAAGGAACATTATACGACACCTATCTGTCATCAATCTATGTATCTACACTATTATAAAGAGGAAAGATTTGATTTTTTGTTTGTTTGTTTGTTTGTTTGTATTTGAATTTTTATTGTATTTGTATTTGAATAAGATAGATAGATATACAGTGTAAACTCTTTATAACATTATTCTTTATAACGATAAACTCTCTATAACATAGAAAAGATCACAATTTGGTTGGTTTACCTTAAAACCCACACATTGATACACTCTTTATAACGCAGCAGCCATTCTCTATTACGAAGAAATGTATTCATATTTAGACACAGAAAATCGTCACGGTGTATTGTTTATGTTATCTTATCAGGTTACAAAAGATGCCGGCTAAACCTTTGAGGCCCCGAAACTTCTGAGGTCGTAAACAGCCGTCTTGTTTTTGTTATTGTTAATTGCCTTGAACACGTGCTTGGTTTGCTAGAAAGGATGATCTCAAACTAAACTCCTACCTATAGTATTATCAGTCGTGAACCAACTTTGAAACTGTTAACATGGCCAGTAAAAGAAAAGCGTTAATTTAAGCGTTAAAAAGAAAATTATTGTTAATTTGGTTGTTTTTCTTTCTTCACTCCATATAACGGTAACTCTGTATAACGATAAAAAATGCTCGGTCCCTTGAGTTTCGTTATAAAGAGTTTACACTGTAACTCTTTATTAGATATAACTCTTTATTGTGCACATCATAAATAGAAAAGAGTACAGAGAACAAAAAACCTTATTAACTAGTGCCACAAGTGGCGGCCTTATCGCTAACAGCGATCTTTTCCAGGTAAGCTCCGATACTACGAAATACCGATCTTAATAATTCTTTCATTATTAGAATGTTACATTATTCGTGATGGGCATAGGCTATATTTTATTTAAAAAACAATTAAGGATCCCTATGGAAACTTTAATGTAACCCAAGCAGTGAAAATTTTATCGAAAAAAAACCCTTACTTAGCACGCCCTGCGAAAATTATTGACAATAGAACAAAGTGATGTTCTACAGTATTATTGAAGCAAATTGATATCTACAAAAAAAAGACCGTTATATCCATATGTATAACTGTCACAATAATAAATTACTTAATCTCCCCGTGCGAAGCCGAAGCGAGCCGCTAGTACAATAATATATATATACGTTTAATGTACTAAGTTATTTAGATAGTTTGTATATACAGTTAGTAAAGTATGTTGTTATAGTAGACTCAACCATATTACTGAGCTTGAGCTGCCAGTGAAGAAAAAAATATTCAGTATAAGGATATTATAGCATAGTATTTTCTAGTACTCGTTTGACTAGCTAGCTGAACTGAGTTGTGGCCACAGCTAGCCTGTAAAAAACGTAAACAATAATAATATACTAGGACAGCGTCATCCAGTCAAACTAAGGAAACCTAATATTAACCAGATAACTGACAAACATACAACAATATTATGTTCGTTACATAAATTATTTTCCTACGTGAAAATTGAACTCGTACGGAGTGGCGACGTTTCGATTTCCACTCTTGAAGTAAAACTAACCGTGCTCTATCGTAGAGCGCATGCAGTCCAACGCAAGCCTATTTCTAATAAAAAAAAGTAGAGAAACAAAATGAACAATTAGAGCAGTCGTTTCTGGTCATTGTCGGGTTAAAAACTCGGAGACTGTAATGACGCTGACTGTAAGTACGTGTAGCTAATCTGGCCTAGACCGCGAGCAAGGTCACGCAATCGAAGAAGTGATAGAACGGTTCTACTCTTAGCGTTGGTGCAAGATGTAAACATACATACAAATAAATAAATAAATTTATAATAAATGAATGCATAAATTTTGCCTCTTTTCCATTGAGATAAGATAAAACAATCTACATTCTTGAACGCTTAAATTATGTAGGTGTACTAGCGGACGCCTCGCGGTTTCACCCGCGTAGTTCTTGTTCCCGTGGGAATACAGGGTTAAAAAGTATCCTATATCGCCCGGGGATAGTGTAGCTTCACAACGGTGAAAAAATTTTTGAAATCGGTCTAGTAGCTTTTAAGTTTATTCGTTACATATAAAAATATAAATCGTTCCTCTTTATAATATTTGTATAGAAGTACAGATATATAAATGTTTTGGTTAGTAAATATAGGTTGACGTATTTACTAACCAAAATTGTGAAAATAATAACATGTTATAAAAAATAATCCTTGAATTCCATAAATTCTATTGAAATGTATGAAACTGCAATTTTATTTGCGATTCCGTGGTTAGTCTATTCCAGAGCGTGTGATCAATGATGAATGCAATACTTCTTTTCGACTTACTTCGAGTACTAGATAAATGATATCAATTGAAAGAGTTTCATTATCAATTGAGGGTTTTCAGTATACGATTCTAAACCGACGTTAAAAAATACGACCTAAATATATACGTACATATTAGTAATAATATAATTTGTAAATATACGAATGTACTAAATATTGAGAACCCCTCGATGCACCTCTTACAACTCAAAGAATCAAGAGCTACTATAAAATGAGGTGACAGTGAAAACAAAATCAACAATAATCCATCATAATTATATTATTAGAAACAATACAATTACAATTTAAACAACATTTTTCTCATAGGCACTAAATTGCTAGATAAAGATGTTTGCTGGGCATAAAACGCCATTATTTTATGCCGCAGAACAAACATTGCTATAGAACGAACGCAATGACGTGAATTTACTACATAATTGCCGTCATTTGTGGTTTCACGTTTTCAAATCGTTCACGTTATTCTTAGTTACGAGTAATGAGTACGAAGAGCTAACACAAACAAAACGAACACAACACCCGATGTTGGCAGACATGAATGATATTATCCTTTTGACTACCTCAAATTTTCTTCAATACATTATGAATTTTCAGAAAAAAAGTTTCTAAATTATAATGAAAACTTATCAAAATCCGTGGTGCGTAGCTTAGAAGCAGTAAGCGGAGAAACAAGCACAGATAGCAGTACTATACAGTTTTTAAAATCAATGTCAATATCTCACAAAAAATTGACAAAAATTATGAAAGTATATACAGAATTAATAAACAACACAAACACATGAAAAACAAAACAATAATCAATAAAAAATATAAAATTATTAAAATGGTCAAAATGGTCGTTAAAGTATTCCATTCGACCTACTATTCTATTTTCCTTGAAGATTATACCATTTCTATTAGCACAAAAATGTAATCAAAATCCTATTTCCAAACTTAAATATACCAAGACCTTCATAAAATATTTATGATAATAATTGGGTTTCAACTTACTCAAACAAAAACATAAAAATCATATCCATAAATCATACGTCAATTTAGAATATTATTATTAATCAAGGACACAGGTAAATAAAAATGTACGCATGAAATGTTTTTAAATGTGCGTAAGATCTCATTTCAAATTCATATCTACGCCTATTAATATAATTATTATACCATCTCAGTTTATAGGAAAAAAAATCCAAATATAACACATATTTTATTAAAACGTCATAGCTGATGCAATATTATAAACTTGATAAAAATATTAATTTTGTTTTTTTTTTTAATGGTTGACAGGCCAAGTGTTTGACCACAGCTCACCTGATGTTAAGTGAAGGTGTGGTCGAAGATGGTAAAGCACACCTAGCCTGGAATGGAACTGGCTCTCAAGTGAGGCTGCCGGAACACACCGTTAGATGCTTGGCGGCAGATTTTCAACTTGAGGGTGGTAGCTAGCCAGCCGAGTACTAGAAAGTACCCTACCACCACCATGCTATGGTTTCCTCACGATGTTTTCCTTCACCGGCAGCTCAAGCTCATTGTTGGGGTTTGAACCCACGCCCTTCGGCATGCGAACCTACCGCGCTAACCACTGAGCTATCATTGCTACAATAAAACCAAAACAAATAACCCGACTGCAGAATCTAGTCTATTTTCAGAGTCCTATTTCTAGATTTTAATAAATGAATTTCATACACCGGAAAAAAAAACACATTCTTATGCAGTCGTTTAAAACCCATTTAAATAAATTAACAAAAACCTAATTACTAAATTAACAAAAAAAAACGTTAATATTAATTTTGTAAATCGTGTTTTGGTTTTTTTTCAATAAATTTAAATTTTAAATTTGCTATTATACTAAAAAACTTCTATATCTGAATAGAAATACATCACTGACTTTGGCATACATATCTAAATAGTTTATAGTCTAAATCCCAGAAATTGATTTTGTGGTTTGAATGCAAAAAAAAACTAAATTGAACATAACAACATACATAACATTTTTGAGAATCGTAAACTACAGCAAAACGTATGCAACGGACAGCGCCTCGTGCGGACGTAAATGAAAACTGTTTTTTTTTGCCCACTACGTACTATATTATTTTTTTTTTTTTTTTTTTTTTTTTTATAGTAGATAGGCTTGCGTTTGACCGCCATCCCGCCTGATGTTAAGCGAAGATGCGGTCTACGGTGGAGCACGCTCGCCTAGAAGAAACCGATTCACTCGCGACTTAATTATTAACTACATTGAGCTATTTTGATCCAATGTTTCCCGAGCCTGTTCCTGGTTCATGTCTTTTTAGAGTTCCGTTAAAAGGGGCCCTGTTACTAAGACTCCGCTGTCCGTCCGCCTGTTTGTCTGTCTGTACGTCTGTCGCCAGGCTGTATCTCATGAACCGTGATAGTTAACAGTTGAAATTTTCACAGATGAGGTATTCCTGTTGCCACTGTTGTTAACAACAAATACTAAAAAACAGAATAAAATAAATATTTAAGGGACTCCCAGACAACAAACGTGATTTTTTTGGCGTTTTTATAGATAATGGTACGGAACCCTTCGTGCGCGAGTCGGACTCGCACTTGGCTGGTTTTTAATTATTTTTTTTAGATTCATTATAATATAGTACCTCATCCAACCATCCTGTCATTCTGATTATAGCCCCTTTATCGCCAGAATTAAAAAAAAACAACATTAAAATGATTATTTTTCCGACCCAAATATCGACCAATAGAATTGCACCATTCGACGTCACGTGGTACAACCTACATGGTATTATACTGATAATTTTTTGAAAATTTTCTCTGGTAGTTGCTATATATAAAAAACAAAACATGATCCAGTCAAATTAACCACACGTCAAACTGACAGGTTGAATTCAATTGTGAGCAATTCTATTGGCCGACATTTGGGACGGAAAAATAATCCCCCGAATACCACACGAGCTTCAAAATTATCTGGCATTTCCCTCAAGGTTCCCTGCAAACAAATAAAGTCGTCAAGTTTTGAAAAACTTGACTCCTTCATTTGTTTGCAACGAACCTATCGGGAAATACCCGATAATTTTGAAGCTCTTGTGGTATTATAAGTGATAATAATATAGCATGCACAGCTTCAGATACATTATATAATACTCGATATAGTGTAGGTATAACCTTCCCATTGTCTTTATCTCTATTCTACTCAAGATCTGGAAGCATCATCTCTGCTCCCAAAAAGGTTACAAACTTCTATCTCTTTAATAGCGGACCCCGATAGATCGCACAAATAAAAAATTACTTCCATCAAATTTGCATGAGAGATTTATATTTTTATAAATATAAATCTTTTTAGACTAAGTTTTTTGTATACATTTTGTAAATAGGTAGTATAATTTAAGGTATTTTTTTATTTTGTTTAATAAATTCCCTTTTTTATATTATATATTATAGGTATGTCTAATTAACAATAAATTATTCATTATGTGACTTCCGTCATCCAATCTTTGCTTATGTTGTGTGTATCCTAAGATATTTAATTTTTTTTTTATATCTCTTTTTGGTGGACCGCCATGGTTGCCGTACGTCACCTGTATGCGGTACAAGTATCCTACATCAGCAAAAGCTGATTTGACAGTTTTACATGACTCATCACGAGCTAGAAGTTGAAAAACTAAAAACCGTATATTTCTTGAAGGTTATAAAATCTGCCATTTTGGATTTACAGTGACGTCATATACACTATGACACTCGTAGAGCTAACACCCCATTTCGTCATAATACGGTTAGTAGTTTAAAAAGCACAAGGTAACGTATCAAAATACTTACATACTTGATATATAGATACTTGTATAGATAGATACTTGGTAGTAGATTTCTTTAAAAGAAGATCGTCTAGGTAAATTACAGGACTGTCGAGACGAACCATTTATTGTCTCGTAATGAGCAACATAATTATCAGCGATGCCCTGGACTTTGTTTTGTTACTCAAATTTCTGTGTATCGCTGCAACGGTAATGGATAGGTGTTATCTCTTACCATCAGGAGAGCGTCTCGCTCGTATCATTAGTTATTTCATTAAAAAAAATATAGATAGCTAAGACCAATTTATTCGGTTAAAAATTCAAATAACCGGTTTGGGTTACAATTGACAGATTACCATAATCAGTTGGTGTATGGAAGAGCAATAAGGTACACGCAGTGTCTATTCAAATTACCTGTTAAATTGTTTAATTTTTCAAATTTCGAAAATGTCATGGTTTATTCTTTTCTTTCTTTGGTTTTGGCGTCGCGTTTTAGCATTTGCCAGTGTCAAGTAATTATACATTTTCAAGTTTCAAAAGTTAAATAAGTGCCATCGTAGCTAGTTTTAGTCAAAGTCGTCTCTGTCAAGTCCAGTTCGTGTCAGTTAATTCCAGTCATGCTTTAGTAAAGTAGTGGCAACTTTACTACAAAGCTTCGATGGAGTTTTGGAAGCAACACGAAAACTCATGTTTCACCACATTGTATCATTTTCCCACACTCGCGCTTGTAATTCGGCACTTTATGAATAAAACACCACCATTTTTATGCATAAACACTCGACAAAACACTAGTTTTGGAAAAAAATACAACGGAGCGACACGACTCTTCCCGCGTTCCCGCCAAAACTCCCATGGTTTATTCGCAGGCCTTGTTTTTTATTACATTAGACATAATAAATGCCTGTGGCACAATTTTTGATCATTACATTCTGTACCTTCCGGTGTAAGGAGGTGTTCACATAATTTGTTAAAGATAATATACCTTTTGAAGGATTAAGTCGGCCATTCGCCTTGCCTTGAGGTTACGACCTTTTAAACATAAACCTTGATCTTCATCTTTATCGTTAATTAAGCATATCTAGAGCGGAGAACATTTGTAGCTGATCAAATGATTCACTTCACTACTTGGTACTAGACGAAATATTCCTCTTATTTCGGAAGAAAAATTTAAAATCACTTGGGTTTGGTATAATAGAAAAAATATATTATCATACTCGACAGCCCTGTTGGATATTTCACTTGGACTCATTGGTATGTCTACTTCAAGAGCTGTTGTAGGTCGTGTGTGCGATTCCCACCCAAGACAAACATTTTGTGATATAATACAAATAATAAGAAGAACTAATGCTGAGGACTAACCTTTTTTGTCGCACTGAACACTACAGCGACAACTTTCTACTTATTATTATTGTTATTTTTATTTTCTAATCTTTTATTTGTAGTGTTTTTTTTGTTGTTGTTGTTGTGTTGTGTGTGTGTGTGTGTGAGAAGATAAATAAATTATTATAAATAAATGTTTTCTTTCTTTCTTTCTATATAAACAATTGTTTGTTCTGTTTTTGGGTGTACTGTATACGTATATTATAAGTATGTATTTAAAAAGAAAAAAAAAACAGTATTCTATCATCTTCTCTGAAGATCTGTATCATCTTATCTGACTTCCATTGTACAAACTTCGCTTAGTTTGTGTTCAGATGGCGCTATGTGTAATATTATACGATACATTTTATTAACCTTGAAAATTTTGCAAAGATAGTATCATGAATATTAGTTAGTATACCATTTTAACGAGTATCTACGTTTTAGATACTTATATCCATTACCTTTTATTTAATTTTCTAAAGCCGAATATTAAGTGGGAAATTCCGGTTGAAAATTAATGTATCCCAGCAACTGTATTGGATACTATATCGAAAAAACTAAAAAAAAAGAGGTGATATTAGTAGTCATTTACTGGTGCTACTCAATACCTACGACAAGGAAAAGCGGTAATGTAATTTCAAAAAATGTGTCAAGTGCGCAGAGTGAACGACAAACTCCGTTTATTTATACAGTAATAAATTATTATTTGTAACATAGTTATATATATCCCCACCATAAAATTATAGAATTGTCACAAAGAGTCACATTTTTAACATGACATAAAATCTTCGCCCAACTATAATAATTAAAATATATATAGAACTGAGAACAAAGCAAATCTTGGAACAAATATTGGATAGAATGTGTGTTATCTCGTTTTATAAATGCAAGATTATTAATTACACATAGTTATTTAAATTATTATCACTTAACTGCACTGAAAGTATAATCATAGATTTTCTCCGTAGTATTCCATTTTGTGTTTCTCCGTATAGAATATACATTGCGATGATTATGAACAACATGCACTTGGCCAGCGTGCCGGACTATAGACTTAACGCTTGAGATAGTTCTCATTCTAGGCAGGATTTTTTTTATGTTAAAAGAAAGTGCCGACCGAGATAATGCAAGGCCATTCCTCGACACACAGAATTTTGAGTACCAAAACACAGTCCAGTCATTGTTTTGGTACTTCAAAGCAGATGGTTAGTCACAACAGCCATGTTATTTCGTATTTCGCTAGCAGCAGAGTACTCCTTAAACTAGAAGACAGTAATGTTTACACATTTTTGTATGGTCTACCATCTTTGACCACTTATCATCATGTCACAATGGTATGCTATAATACAATACTAGTAGGTATAGGAATAACAGAGATATTATTTAAGTACAAACAACTATAACACATTATCTTAATTTTAGATGTAGATATGTATTTTTTAGAATCTATATAATCTGTTGATTTTCTCATTAGCAAATTGTTCAAAACAAGAGATCTTTGAAATATGCTCTGAGAGTAGGTACTAGATATAACTAAATAATATATAAAATAACTAAGTATATATACATAAGGAGCAGTATGCCAGGTCCCTCATCGCTGTTCGTGCAGGGAAATAGCGGATCGCCTCGGCCACCACGCGCTTTCATGCAGTAGGAGTGCTGGGCGTATATCGCGGCACGTCAACTTAAACGACGTCATCCGTTGGGCTTTTGTCAGTGCCGGCGTCCCATCAGTTTTAGAACCAAACGGACTGATGCGTGACGACGGCAAGAGACCCGACGGGATGGCCCTTATCCCTTGGAAGATGGGACGGCCTCTTGTGTGGGACGCCACTTGTGTCGACACCTTGGCGCCGTCTCATCTTCCTGTGACTTCGGGACAAGCTGGTGCTGCCGCATCTAAAGCCGGAAACCTCAAACGGCACAAATATAGTTATTTGGATAGAATGTATCTTTTTGTGCCGTTAGGGGTTGAAACTTTAGGTCCGTGGGGGCCGGCCGCTCTCGAACTGTATCGGGACCTGGTCAAACGTCTAGAGGAGGCTTCAGGTGACCAGAATGCTGGTATCTACTTTGGTCAAAAGCTCAAAAGCAAAAGCATTGCCATCCAGCGTGGCAATGTTGCCAGCATTCTGGCCACATATCCCTCCTCTGACGGTTTTTTAGACTAAGTTTTTTGTATACATTTTCTAAATAGGTAGTATAATTTAAGGTATTTTTTATTTTGTTTAATAAAACTTTATATACATATATATTTAGAAAACAGCCAATTCACACGTCCAACACAGATAAAGCGTAATCCTGGTCGCAACGGGCTCATTTACAAAGTTTCATCCTTTGATGTAAGATCCTATTCTATTTTGTGCATAGCCCCGGGGGAGGCGAGACCTGAAAACAACCTTCCCACTCTAACAGCGCCTTGGTCATCGGGTCATTTTCACACACACAAAGTAGTTAAAGTTTACAGAAACTACTCGTCTGATGTCTATAACTTAACTATTTTGAAAAACTACTAAATACATTTTCAGTTTTTCATTTCATTTTTTGTCATTATAAAGTTTCTTTATTAATTAATTAAATAAGTAGAATATAATATAACTTTATTGTTCACCAACACATTTGTAACATACAAAACAGAACTGTAAGACATACCAGTAAATGTCCTACAAGGCAGTAAAATATACTTACTAAAGTAACTTAAAATTAAGCTGCTTAAACCCAAAAAAGACAAAGACAGAGTTCCATGCCGTATACATCGCCTGAACTATTTCGGCTAACGTTTAGTATTCATGTAATCAATCTGGGTTACATTACAGTTTCTGTTGCAATGATAAATTTACTTGGATTTCAAATATTTAATTGTATTGGTTTACATTTGTATGAAATTAATGAAGAAATTACCGATGCTCAGAGATACTTTTTAGTCCATATTCTAACTGCAATCTGGCCGAAATAATTCGATAGAGAACCTAAGTCATACATAGCTCAGTCATCATAGTCAAAGTCTACATAGCTCAGCGTATAAACAGATTGAACTGATAATGGGCTGGCCATATCTATAGAAGAACTGATAATATAACCGCTGGGGTAGAAGCGTTTTAAAGTGAATATCACATATCGGCAAACGTAGAGTACGACGCTTGGGACTCGATGGAGTAATAACATATACGTAGGACCACTGGTATTGGCTGAAATCGAAAGGTCGAAGATAGAGATAAGTGGTGTGTCTTGGGAGAAGTCCTGACTATTCCTAATATTGTACAGAGCGAGTCAGGCTCAGGCCAATAACTGACTTAATGAAAATGACTTTATATAGTACATCCAAAAACTTAATTTTACATCTATTATTTTAGTCAATAATAATACTCTAATGAGATAAGATTTAGCGATTTATTTTGTAGCGATGACAGCTCAGTGGTTAGCGCGGTAGGTTCGCATGCCGAAGGGCGTAGGTTCAACCCCCAACAATGAGCATGAGCTGCCGGTGAAGGAAAACATCGTGAGGAAACCATAGCATGGTGGTAGGGTACTTTCTAGTACTCGGCTGGCTAGCTACCACCCTCAAGTTGAAAATCTGCCGCCAAGCATCTAACGGTGTGTTCCGGCAGCCTCATTTGAGAGCCAGTTCCATTCCAGGCTAGGTGTGCTTCACCATCTTCGACCACGCCTTCACTTAACATCAGGTGAGCTGTGGTCAAACAACTGGCCTGTCAACCATAAAAAAAAAATAAGATAAGATACCTAGCTAGGTTTACTAACTAAAAGGAACAATTATTATTAAACATAAAAATTAAAATAGAAATAAATATAGGTAAGCTAAGTTGTTGAACAAGCATTCTACAAAGTAAAATATTTTTCTGAATGTACAAATGATTGTACAAAAAAAACTGTACTTAGAATTTGTAATATATTGTAGAATGCTTTTCCTACGAGCCATTTCTTTAGAGTGTTTTTAAACTTATTTCCATTTACAGATTTTATATCTATTGGTAGGCTGTTAATTTTTTTATAGCTGTGACAAATGAACTTTTGTGAGACTTTTCATTATTTGACTGTAAGGTACGGATGTTAAATTTTTTGTTGTTAATTTGCTACGAGCCCCATTTACCCAGACACAGAAGCCTCATTTATTTTTAAATTCTTTGAATACTATTCAATACTACTACTACTACTTACTATTAAATACTATTCGGCAGAAATAGCTTCGCGAACTTGTGATTTAGGTGCCAGTTTAAACTCTACTTTAGTTACACAGTCACTTGATGTAACAATTGCCCCAGATGAAATTTCAACTTGCAGTATTAAATTTAGATTCAAGTATTACGTACCTGTTACTAAAAATAAATACGTAATCAATCTTTAATCATTTTTAGATGTAAATACTGTCTATTTTGGTATTTAATTTATATTCAAAGACTCATTATGTAGTAGTATCTCAAGTTTTTTCCATCCTTTGATTGTCTTAATTTTGATCAACATCAATGTAGCGGTCGCGAATTTTTTTTATTGGTTTTATTACCTTACTCTAGGTAAAATTAAAGTAAAAATCTTGGACATATCTATCACGATATCACAATCCTTTCTTACCAGACGTCTGTTATAATTCTCGTCCTTTATGAAAGTTTATTAAAATCCCATCTTATTACACCACAAAGGGAAAATTATATCGTGAGATCGAAATTATGTTCTTTGAGATGATCGGAAGGTTTAATTTAAGGTTCTTTTCTTAAATGAGAATGCGGTATATATACATATTCCTAAACAGCTAACAGTAAGTAAACATGGCATCTTTTATTAGCATGGGAAAACCTGCGAAGGAACCAAATTTATGACTTATCGAAAGATACCACATACAAGTTTTTTATATCATTTAGTAAAAATAAATAAATGTAAATGTCACACACAGCGCCATCGGATCCTAAACTAAGGAAAGCTTTTACTGTGAAAATCAACTAACTGATAGAATACTTTGAAACTTTTTTAGTAAACACATTCTTATAATGCATACAGAATACCCAGAAACAGAACAAACATTTGTTTATACTACAATATATTTGCCCTGGTTGAGAATCAAACCTCGGCTCTACAGCTCAGATATACTACCAATGAGTCAACAGGGCGGTTACTTGCAAAAACCAAATGTAATGGAATATGTTGTCATAAGATCGTTTATAATTTTAAGCTTAAGTATAAGCACCTATTATAAACCTATATTATTATATATAAGATCATCATGTACACAGTTTAAAGCAATAGAGTGTATCTTATCTTATCTTATTTGAGTATTATTTTGTAACCATTATTTAGAAGACAGAAGCCATTACTTGGTAGTATTAAACAGCCATTTACGTCATCAATCCTTCATTGATGACGTGCATGGCGCTTTAGTCGTCGACGCATTCGATCGCACATCGTGTTCATTTAGTAATTACTCAGTAGTACTTTGATCGATACGAGCGGAATGGTCGTAATTGACAGAACACACAAGTCATCGTAGGTGTAATAATCAAACTCACACTTGCAATCATTATAAGTTGGAGAAATTTTTAAAAAATTGGCGTCTGCTTAAAATGACGCCACCGCGTGCGATATGTAACGTTCATAAATGGCGTGCTCTGATAGTAAGAGAGAGAAATTCTAGCCCCCAACGACCCGCTTTGACCTCGGCGGACGTTCCACGTGTTCCACTGCGGCTGCGTCCCTGACACAGCTTACCAGTTTTTTTACTATAAATTGATACATCCCATAAATAATTATGTTAATGATGATTCGAAACATTGAGTAGGTACATAAGTTTAAATTAGCACAGGGGTACAATTTTTAACAATACACCTTTTTTTATATAGAAGTAATGATTAAGGGAGACCTAGATACCCAGCCGTGGGATGAAGAAGCCTGTGGATGATGATGGTACAAAGGAATGAGACAAACGACACACTTTTCTTATTATTTGAGACAACGTCTATAGATATACGACCACTGCAGCAGTAGCAGCAGTGAGTCACAAATTTAAAGTTGAGTCCAGAGCATTGCTGCTTTAGCGTTCATTATTTAGAGACATCATATAATTTCACCTGCAATAGTATCCTTCAATGCGGAATCCAGTAATGTTAAAGAAATCTTCCGATTTCAATGTTTGTATACTGTTCTGTAAGGTTTGATTTTCAAGGAACTTCTATTTGTAACACCTCTTAAAAAAGATTTTTATTTTATTTTTTATGTAAAAAGTAATGAGACGAACGAGACTCTCCTGATGGTAAGAGATAACGCCTGTCTATGACCATTGCAGCGATACACAGAACTTTGAGCAACAAAACAAAGTCCAGGGCATCACTGCTTTGGCGCTCATTACTTTGAGACTTTCGATGGTTAGTGTCAACAGCCCAGTAATTTCGCTAGCTGCAGTACAGTCTTAAAAAAGTACAGTACAGGATATTATATAATTAGTATAATATAATTCCGCGTAGTACGTATGAAAAGTGGAACAGCACCTCCAGCATACTTAAATGCTCTAAAGCGTGCAAGCACGATCCAGAGATGATGGATAAAAAAACCTATTTCTTTTTTAAAAATATGAGGTAATTAACACTTATGCATGATGGCGACTTACTTATACATATATGTATTGTATATGTTTTGATAATTTCTGGGCTAAGGCGAGCTATTAGATATTGCTCAGTAATCTATAGTCGAATATTGTAGATAGGTATACAGTCATGGCTGCATTATTATTCGTCGAAAACTAGAGTTAAAAGTCAGTTGATCAAATTTTTTGCATGAAAACAATTACCATTCTTGTTAGGTATTAATAGAACTGTAATTAAATGTTAGGTTGTGCCTCCAATACGATAGTCATGTTAAATTTTACTGGAACAACTGCCACAGGCATCGAAAACTTTTACGAATGTGTATCGATCTATATAATCGATCATTTGACCAACTCTCAAAAAAATTGGCATTCAAATGAATACCAATGGAAGGTTTTAATTCGGTTATTTATAAAAAGCTAAATACGTCCCACGGCTTGTCAAATTAAAAATGTCCCTACTTCAAATACGTAGTAGGTACACCTAAATTTTCCGGGACAAATTGAATCGGCACGATGTTTCAACTATTATATTATGATTATTTATGTATTAGTACTAAATAATAAGTCCCAACTCGACTGACTTTCGGTACACGGAAGACAATCATTTGACAGAGCCAAGCGAAAGTCTCAGTCTACATGAACACATTGGCGTTAGTATACCGAGTAATAAGCTTAGTACTTACTCCTAATATGAGATCAATTCAATTATTCTTAGTTTATGGCTTTTGTAAAAACGCTTACAACTCCGCCACTGTCATGTAGAAAGATAAACCATTAAACGCAAGAATTTGTACGATGCTAAGCCTCGCTGTTCGGTGAATTAGAATAGCAGAGGTTTTTGTTTGTCACCCTGAAACCAAAACATTTAACTTGCACAATATGAAAAGAGTTCGTCTGAAATATTTAAAAAAAACGATGTACCTAAACTATGTGCATAGGAAAATTTTGTTTACACTTGGTGCCGAATTACAAGCGCGAGTGTGGGAAAATGATATAATGTGGTGAAACATGAGTTTTCGTGTTGCTTCCAAAACTCCATCGAAGCTTTGTAGTAAAGTCACCACTACTTTACTAAAGCATGACTGGCACGAACTGACACGAACTGGACTTGACTAAGATGACTTTGACGATAACCATAGCTAAGAAGCTAAGATACAGCAGAAATAACACTTAAGACAAGGCAGTATGGCTTTATAGCTTTAGCCTGCCCGAAGGGGCAAATTATTAAAAAAAAAAAAAACTGTTTACACTTGACATTTGCAAAAGTCGACCCTGTTGAAAAAGTTATCCATATTTATAAACGAATTGACAGTTATTATATTCATGGGATCGACATTGAAATTTTGAAAAATCTGCTGTTCAAAAGAAAATTTATTCATTTATGACAAAATGTAATGTATGGTTGTTTTTTCACGATTTCAGATTTGACACTAAGTTTCGGTTTGAAATGACAAGGCTTTTGGGAGTAATCATCGAATGTCTGTAATGAGCGCTAAAGCAACCATACCCTGGACATTGTATTATTTCAAATCTTTGTGTTATAATCAAAGTTCAAGATACCGCTGCCATAGTCATGGACAGGCGTCATCTCTCATTATCTAAAATGAATGAAAATTAATTAAATGTACCTATATCTAAATTTATTATTTAATTAATGAATTGATTCAATATGACATTTACATAATATTTTTTGACATCTAATTTTTTTTTTTTTGACTAATAGTATAATTTTAATTTATTTATTTTTTAATTATTATTTAACCAATGTATTGAATTGACTTACCTAGTATAACGAAACTCTGTTATAAGGTGAATAAATAATCTAATCTAATCTAATCTATCAGGAGAGCGCTTAATTTTTTACATTTTGTACATTAAAGGTTGTTCATAAATAATGAATTTAAACCACCTAACAGTTAACGTTTGTCATTAGTATGTTATTAAAATTACTTCTGAATGGTTTTTTTTAATTCAACCATTATTTACTTTTTAAAATGTCCAACCTAAAATTAAAAGAATAATTCAAAGTTGACATAGGTCACGGACCCTGATGTCAGTGGAGCGTATATTTTAAATTAAAATTACATTTAAATAAGATAATGATCCTAGTGTATTCCCTTGTCAGCGATGACCTTCTTACAGTCAGGACGCTTACTTTAGGAGATATAAAATATTATGTAAAGAATAGAAAAAAATATGGAAACTAGGACAGCGCCCCTGACGGAAGCAATAGGAAACTGACATTTTACATACATTTCGCTACAGTTTACGCAATACGTAATTCTTGCAAATCAATATGCCTCCACCACTATATCCATCATTTTTTTTTTAAAAGACTGTCATCGGCGGCTGCCGACTACGATGACTCGAAAATCAACACTGGTCGTGAGAAAACGAATCACGTGAGAATTGAGATATATCCGAAACAAACGAGAAAATGAATAATTAAAATTAACAGATTAATGTCTACGCAAGGCAATGTTGTATCCTTGATCGTGACTGCCGGATGCTTGCCAACTATAATGCTATATTAGATACTAGACGTAGAGACAACGCGCAGTGCCAACCGCGCAGCCGCTGTGACAACCAATCGTAGCGTAGTGCTTGAAATTTGAATTTGGAACCCGCGAGCGAGGAACGAAAATTTTGACGTACCATGAGGGAGTTGAACGGTAAGAATGTTGAAGTCGTCTGTGGTAAATCATTGCGATTGTTTATAATTTTGCATAGATTTTAATCTATGGCGTTTTTTTTTTTTTGCGAGATGTGTCCGTGCGACTTTTTATTGTATTAAAATTAGCTCTTACTTGTGAATACGAACAGTGTACCTACGTCGACCTCACTATAGTGTTTTTTCACTGATAACATTTAATACAATTATAAAACTAACATGAGGACTATACTTAAATACCGATAGTTGAATGTCATGAAGAAATTCAAACAATTTTTTTTAAATATATTGTACCCATTCTCTATAATGCACAAGTAAATAAATAAATAAATAAATAAATATCGTAGGACTATACACACAGCGCCATCTGGCCCCAAACTAAGCAGAGCTTGTGTGATGGAAGTCAGATAACTGATAGGATACATAAATACTTTTTTTTTTTGTAAATACATACTTATAATACATTCAGAACACCATAACTGAATAAGTGTATAAATTAAGTAGGTACATAACTGAACAATAAAGAAAATAAAATTATGAGTTATTATTAATTTTATTCTTATTACATATTATGTTTTGCTCCCTCTAACGCATCGTTACCGTCCAGAGAACAAAAGCTAGTCTTACCCGCGATCTCAACACAAAGAGTGTGTGAAAATTATTATCTACACTAATATTATAAAGAGAAAAGATGTGTATTTTTGGATTTTTGTATGTTTGTAACGAATAAACTCGAAAACTGCTGGACCGATATTAAATTCTTTCGCCGCTGGGAAGGTTCACGATCCCCTGGTAATATAGGCTACTTTTTATCCCTGTATTTTCACGGGAGCGGAAACTACGCGGGTGAAACCACGAGGCGTCTTGTCGGCGTCTGTGTCTTAGTCACACAACCCGTGCAATGTGTTTTTTTACGGTGTAACAATACTTTACAACATAACGTATTGGTAGAAAACACCTTAAACTTTAAGTAATTATAATTGGGTACTTAAAGTTTAAGTTTACTTTAAATAATTATCTAATCATAAAATTTAGCAACTTCTAGTTTCTTTTACATTGTTTAGCTAAATTCCAGAAAAAAATGCGACCTAAAAAAGTAGAAAAAAATTACTAATTACGTGACCCATTTTGTACAAATTTAGGAAACTAGAATCAACATCTTTAAGTATTACACCTCGATCAAACACTAGGTGGCTTACTTACAAACTTTGCTTAAAATTAAACAATGTTTAAAATGCTAATCAACTTCTTGCTGCCGTTAAATGTCACTTGTGGAAATGAGACTGGCTTTTTAAGCCCAAATTAACTATACCTATAAAATATGTTACTGGCGATGTTTATATATAAAGACTCAAAACCTATTTGCAATAGACCTGCTTCGAAAACAACGGAGTCAACTAAGTTATTTATGAAATTAATATGTCGAAAAACAACACGTAATGTAAAACTACATAATTATGTAGATACATAATTTTGACCAAACAAATTAATTGATCGTAAATAGTTTAGTCGTTAAATTATACGCAGTATAAGTGATAGCGAGAATAGTACTAGTAAAACCTCTATTACAAAAATCTTTTAAAACACCTCAATCGGCCAAGAACCGTAAGTTAACAATTGCTTTGAAGAATATCCTGAGCCGCAAAACCTAGGCACCGTATGGGCTCCCATTCTTAGAATGCGACGAACTCGGTACCCGTAACGCTATAATACTATAAAATGTTCACAATTTTCATTTTATCATTGCTTTTCATTTGCTACAGGTGGTGTGGTTACCGACAAGGCGTATATTGGTAGAAGAAAAGCAGTACCAGTCCTTCATGTCCAAGGTTCGCACTATGAAATCGGCTACGACGCGGTAAGTATTGCATAAACAATCTAAATAACAAACAAATATTATTTTAAATCCTGATAAAAATAAACTTTAGTTTATAAGAAAAGTTACAGATATTTATAAAAAAAAAAAACATAAAAATGGCTTTGAAGCCCCAGAGGGAGCTAAGTAACTAAACTTAGCCTAAGCAAGTGTCCTATTTTAAATTGCTAAGCAGCCACAGATAGATACGTACTTAGAAGTCAAACGTGCTATACGTTTAATTTTTTTTAATCGGCAGGTAAAGTGCTTCAAATTTTACTATCCGGCTCTTTTTGGCGCGTTAGTGTCGATGGCTATACAACTTGCAAGATAGGCAGTTTTACTGACGGTACGAAAGCTACAGTATCTGTGGTTCGCAGTTGTTATCAACTGCCCTAGCAAAGCCCTTAGTTTTTCGACAGCTAAAAAAAAAAGAACACAAAGTATTTAAATAATAATAATAATACCAACTAACTAACTAAACTATTAACTACTAACTATTAACTATTATTCAGAAAAAAGTAGAATTTAAGAAAACCTTATTCAAAATAATAACCAAAATAAGATAAGTAGAGTTCATATTTCGAAAACGTGTACACTTGTTAACTACATAATGAGTTTTGGCGGTACCGCGGGAAGAGTCGTGTCGCTCCGTTGTATTTTTTTCCAAAACTTGTGTTTTGTCGAGTGTTTATACATAAAAATGGTGGTATTTTATTATTAAAGTGCCGGATTACATGCGTGAGTGTGGGAAAATGATATAATGTGGTGAAACATGACTTTTCGTGGTGCTTCCAAAACTCCATCGAAGCTTTATAGTAAAGTCGCCACTACTTTACTAAAGCATGACTGGACTTGACTGACACAGACTGGACTTGACTAAGACTGGACTTTGACTATAACTAGCTACGAGGACACTTATTTAACTTTTGAAACTTGAAAATATATAAATACTTGACACTGGCAAATGCTAAAACGCGACGCCAAAACAAAAGAAAAAAACCACATAATGTTCACCTACCTTGCAGGGTCGTTACTTTGCCTCTCCGATTAAAAACTTCATCGCAACCTACAAGAACTTGCGCGATTTTGAGCGTGAGTACAAGACAGAAGCCGGTAGAGCGGTCTATGACAAAACCCTGGCCAACATGAAAAAGAAGTTCCCTTACTACGTGAAGGAGATTCAAGGAACTGCTGACGGTGCCGGTGTGCCTTTTCAACAGGTAAATACTTAAGTACTAGTAATTTGTTACTAGAGAAAGACTAGTAAAAAAAAGTATTTTTAAAGTTTCAGTCAACTTAATATTTAATGACTAGACTGGCATGAGTTAATCCAATACAACCTGGAGTACTTTCCACGACGGAAATTTACAGATCTTGCAAAACTCTGAAAACCACGCCTGTCACAATACGGTATTCGGCTTTTGCCTATAGTAGCTATTTTACTATGATTTATCCCAGGGGAAAAAGGGAAACCACCGTAGTGGATAGAATGTGATTAACTTTTCTAGCATTTCCTCTTCAGGCAACGATAGCAGAGAAATTCATTTTAATTTGTGATAGATCTCCTTAGCAGGAGTTTGTTTAGATTAGCACAACCGCAATACCAGATACTTTGCCACCAAGCAGTAGTGTATATTGTGAAAACATTGCTGTGTTTCGGTTTTAGCCTCACTGCTAGTGAAATTACAAAGTTGTTGAGACTAACCATCGAAAGTCTCAAAATAAAGAGCGCAAAAGCAGCGATGGCTGGACTTAATTTTATTACACAAAGTTGTGTCGCTGCATGCATTGGTAAGGATATGCGTTATCTCTTACCATCAGGACAGCGTCTCGTTCGTCTTATTACTGTTACATATATAAAAAACAGCTTCAGTTCTAATTTACCGTTTGCTAATAATTTATCTTTGGCTGTAGACAGAAGTAAGACAGAAGAAAGTCCTAAAAGTAGAATCTATCTATCACCAAAATCTTTTTCACACACCTATCCACATTTTGTGCTATGCCAAGCGCAAGATCAGCACAACACGTTTCTCCACTTTACGTACTCATCTTTGCGTTCCTAATACACAACTTTCACGCAATTCCACATTTTTTGCTACATTGTATTGTGTTTATAGTATTTATAATCTGCATCTCTATTGCAGCTTTTCCTTCTGCAACTGGATGACCTCATCGGCAACGTAAACGATAACCACGTGCCTAGGAACGACACAGGCGGTTGCACCTCTATCGGCGTTATGAACTCTGAATACGTAATGTTTGACAATTGCTTATTTTATTACTGAACTGAACTGTGAACGTGACTGCCCTGATAGCACATTCGGTTTTAGCTCTGCTTCAGGCCGTGGTGTGGGGTCGATTCTCACCTGGGACAAATATTGAAATATTTTTTTTACAGGTTGACAGGCTAGGTTTTCGACCACATCTCACCTGATGTTAAGTGACGGTGTAGTCGAAGATATTAAACATAACAAACCTAGAATGGAATTGGCTTTCGAAACACGCTGTTAGGTGGTTTGCGACAGATATTTAAATTGAAGGTGGTAGGTAGCCAGCCGTGTATTAGAAAAACCCTACCACCATGCTATGGTTTCCTCACGATGTTTTACTTCACCAGCAGTTTAAGCTTATTGTTGGGGTTTGAGCCCAAGCCATGCGGCGTGTGAACCGACCGCGCTTACCACTGAGCTATCGGTGCTACGAACATACGTTCCCGGAGTACAAACTTTGATTATTTAATCCGGTCTAGATGGCGCTGTGTGAAACGTCCTTAAATATTTATTTATGTTTTATCAAGATTGACCGAAGATTGATTAACCAAAATAAACCAGTTTTTGTAATTTACCTATTCATTATTATTTATATTGCTCGATGACAAAGCTACTCGTCTTTTGTATTACCCTGACACTTTATCCAGACTAATACTATAAAACGTTAGTATGTAATTCTTTCAGTTTGTTACCTTCGGCTGATCCGACGATCTCTTCTTTACATAGTATGAAACAAAGTCGCTTCCCGTCGTCTGTACGCTTAGATATTTTAAACTACGCAACGGATTTTAATGCGGTTTCTATCAATAGACAGAGTGATTCAAAAGGAAGGTTTACCTGTATAATACCTACATGCATATGCAATGCACCTAATTAATATCTACATTGCACCCGTGCAAAGCCGTGCCGGATCGCTAGTCTTACTATAATTGGACAAAGACCTACTTTTTAAGGTCAACAGGACGTTTTTGTAATCTTATACATATTTTTGTGGAGCGAGTGAAAAAAACATTCGGCAAATAAAATGTTTGTGTGTCTTTATAACATGATGTAATAAAGACTCAAATTTCACTCCAATTATAGCATAATATTCTGAAAGCATCATCCATATTTTATCAAAATATTCCGGGATTCATTTTATTTTTCCCCTACACAGTTGACCTGGGGCTCAATTTTTGAATCGTTCGTACAATTTTCGAATACGTATACGACCGGCTTTGTAACGATATCGTGTGATAGGCGGATAGGCGGAAACCTTTGCGCGAACCCTGAGGCGTATGATCCAAAAATAGAGGTCCTATACGGATCCATTTCACGAAATGGTATATCCAAATAAAAATCATATTTATTTATGTAAGTCGCTCACTGTGCTATTCACGCGTACCTTTTTACCATACATCTGCAAATTGTGGAATGATCTTTCTTCCTCCGTATTCCCGCGGTGTTACAACATTGGGTTCTTAAAAAACAGGTCGGCAACGTATTTGTATCGCCCCTGGTATTGCAGATATCTGACGATGGTGATTGCTTACCATCAGGCAACACGTCTGCTTGATTGCCAACTATGGAATGAAATTAATATCATAACAATATAATTATGTATTTGGCAGTAAGACATTTCGCCGAATATTCTTTTCGGTCCGTTATGTTTCCGTTATGTAATTAATTGTTCTGTACTTCCTTTACAGTCGATACTAGGGCATACAGAAGATGCTTTCAGCGAGACCCTGAATCACTTCTACATCTTGTCAGCACACGTCATACCAACACCTGAAGACAGACAACTTGGAGTAAGGAACAAATCATACCTAATACGCGAATAATAGGCACGATATTAGATAGATAGATAGATAGATATAACTCTTTATTGTGCACATCATAAATAGAAAAGAGTACAGAGAACAAAGAACCTTATTAACTAGTGCCACAAGTGGCGGCCTTATCGCTAACAGCGATCTCTTCCAGGCAACCAAGAATATTACTGCAAGATAAGCAAAAATTATCCTGCTAGGATATTTTATATCCTACCGAAACACGTAAACTTTCTTTATCATGGTTGGCAGGCTAAGTGTTCATCACAGCTCATCTTATGTTAAGTGACGGCGTAGTCAAAGATGTTAAGCACACTTAGCCTGGGATGGAACTGGCTCTGCTGCATGAACCCGCAGTTAGGTGCTTGGCGACAGATTAGCGACACTGGTGATGACTGAAGATAACATTCTAAATATTTCCAAATTTGGTATGGTCTATTCATTCTTCGTCTAACTCTATACTCTACCTATACCAGGCTTTAGATCAATATAATATGTTTGTCCAAGTCCAAAAAGTACAGACTTATGAGCCTGAGTTGTATCAAGCTGAAAGTACTGTAATGTGTTCATATTGCTGATTACTTCAAACGGTGAAGAAAAACATCGTGAGGAAACCTACATATCTAAAAGTTCATAAAATAAAAAGTTCTCGAAGATATATATCATGTGAAGTCTGCCAGCCCGCACTTGCGTATTTTGTTTTCCTGTGATTTTCGAGTGGTATTTACGGTCACAAAAAGAATCATCAAAATCGGCGGAATTATCGAGTAATAAACAAAAAAAACAGTCAAATTGAAAACCTCCACCTTTTTTGAGTCAGTTAAAAATATTGACACACTCAGACATTTTACTGGAAGCATTTCCCTTCCATCTGAAACTAACTCTAGCGCTCTACTCCTTGGCATTCGAATACATGGCATACTAAGTTCACTGATCTGTAAACTGCTAATCGTAATATATGCCTCCAATAAATCGTTGAAAACGTTTTGTGTTAGCTGCTTACGTCATTGTGACAGCAATTTTATTATGTGCTTTGTTTTATAGGCAACAGAGGAAAGATTTTCTTCTCTCTGCTACGCGGGTCATATGCCTGGCTATACCATGCAACACAACGAGAATGGCTTGGTCTACTCCATCAACACGCTAAGCCCTTATAATCTGAAGTTCGGAAATACTCGTAAGTCAATAAATCTATCAGTTTTACCAAGCGAGGTGATTAATGTCGACTGAATAATACTTTTATCAATTAAATTTATGAAATGAATGCGGATGCCTCGCGGTTTCACCCAAATAGTTCCCGTATCCGTGGGAATACAGGAATAAAAAGTAGCCTATGTCACCAGGGGTTAGTGTAACTACCCAACGGTGAAAGAATTTTTGAAATCGGTCCAGTAGTTTTTGAGTTTATTCGTTACAAGCATACAAAAATCCAAAAACACAAACCTTTACTCTTTATAATATTAGTGTAGACAACTGATTGGCCTGTAACTCATCTTCCTGAGCTGCCATGTGTGGGTTCGATTTTCACCCAGGACGTGCAAGGATTATAATAGTCATCTGGTTCCCATAGTCCAAGCTTAACTTAGTTTGTGGCTATAGCACTGTGTGAAAATGTCTTCCAATATTTATTTTCACCAGCCACGTCAAAAATAAGTGAGGAACGTCTAAGCGACGCGCTTTGGGAGAGGTCTATGTCCAGTTGTGAATTTATGAGGGATGATGATGATGTCAATTATCCCGGCACTCTTATGAAAATTATATGTACTTAGTCGTATTGCCAGAGAGCTCGAGGCTACCCAGCTAAGTAACCATACCTAGCTGTGATTTTTCTTGATATACATAATACACTTTTTGTGCTTATGTTAATGTTTTTAAAACTGTCAACTGAACTTAGCCACAATCAGCTGTTAGCCGTCTCCTTATGATCTCATGGAGCCATAGCCGATGTCGTGACACAGATCGTAGCGGAACCAATCTTACCTTTCTAGGGGTTCACCCTAAATCTTCTCCGACTGCCAGCCGCTGCCATGAGATTTTTTTTTCAATATAAATATTTTATTAATAACACCAAAGTTACATGTAAAAATATATGGGTTATCTATATAATACAACTAACGATGTACCTAATAATGTAAAATGAATAATAGCATTCGTTTGAGTACACAGATAATGAGGCTCATGTAGTTGGTAAGTAGCTACTGGTAGCTATGTCTAAAATCTATTTATGGAGATGAATTTAGGAATTTCTTAGGAACGTTAACATTACCCTCATACGTTACGAGTAGGTACATACATTGCTCGCTTACATTTTGCGAGATTCAATGCTTTGAAATTAGATATGTAAAAGTGTAATAGATTACGATACCCGATAAAGGTTATTTTGAAGTTTTAAAATAACTCGAAACATTGTACAATTTCGACACATTTATATTGATATTATCTAAGAATAAATTATTCATATTGACGCTTAATAGTAGGTACCTAATGCACAATAATGCACATATACTTTTAATTAGACTAGTTACCGCATTGTCTAATATTTTGTTATTTATAGCAAATCTAAACCGGAATTACTGCCCTAAGGAATTTGCGGCATGCGTGACCTTCAACGTTACAAATCCTAGACATAGAAACTATAGTTATCCTTACTAGTAATACAAATAGTTACTTAAGATTGTCTGTTGTTACACGGCAATACCAAATAATTGTTTTTTTGACTCCAACACTCAGTGATAAAGTCTTCAATTTAATGTTTCTTTAGTTTGTAATACGGTCTTTAAAGTCCACAAATTAATAATAATAAATATAGGTACATTAGACACAGCGCTATCTGACCCCAAACTAAGCAAAGCTTGTACTATGGAAGTCAGATAACTGATAGAATACTTATATAGTTTTTGTAAATACATATGTATAATACATACGGTACACCCAGACACAGAGCATACATTTTGTTTATAACACAAATGTTTGTCCTGGGTAGGAATCAAACCCACGCCCTACAGCTCTTGAAGCAGACATTCTAACAATGAGCCAACAGGACTGTCGGCTGAACTACGGTTAAATATTATCTTTAGGCATTTCTAGCAACAAGACAATCCGTTCACCACAGAATAACCGCGAGATGAAACTAGTGCTCGTTAATTTACTTAGGTATTCATGCCGAATGGTCAAAGGTAATCAATTCAGTTAGGTTGTATCCACAATCAATGTTCAGTCGACAACCTTGTAAACTAGCAATTACCAGCTTTCATCTAATTGTTCATTCCAAGGAGACACAATCATTTGATTCCTTACCGAACTTTCATAATCAAGTGTTTACGTCAAAAGCGTACAAAACATCTTCGTTAAATGTTTAATTTGTAAGGTGCTCTACAACCGCTATATTTACACACGGTTTCAAACATGTATCCAAAAATAGTTAAATCACTTTCTCTCTTAATAAGTTTAAAAATAGCTTTGCTTGTGTTCACTTTAGGAATTGATTTCGCAAATTTGTTGTATAACTATGCAGGGTTACACCGAGCTTTGCTAAGACGAAAGGGGGTCATTGTACTCGCTTATCATTATAAACAACTTTTACTATTATTTGGATTAAACCAGAAACTAAAGATATCAGTTGCTGCTGTTCCGTACAGGTGTTTTTCTAAGTACCTATAACATCTGAATAACACAAAAATAAAAAGAAAAATTAAAAAATTTGGCAGCCTAGTTGGCACGCACCTGTCTTTTCTAAGTTATGTGCGTATTGCCGATTACCCACTTCAAACGGAGAAGGATAAATAACATCGTAAGGAAACCTACATGTTTGAGAGTTCTTAAAAAATTGTTCTCGAAGATATGTGAAGTCTGACAACCCGCACTTGAGCTACGTGGTGATTTTTCTTTACCCCTCTCACAATGAGGAGAGGTCCATGCCCATCTGTGGGGTAGTTTATAACAATAAGGCTGATTTGGAATCAATTACACAAGAATAAACAACTTTATTACTCTACGGGATATATTCTACTAATTTTAATTTTACAATTTCTGAACTTTTACCGTACTAAAACTTTTGCGATAATTATGTTAAGCAGATTGTCCCGTTTAGTTTAAGTTCAGCAGGCAAAGACCTTTTGGAAGTGGAATAACGTAGAAGGAGCTTGCTTTCTCTAATGTAAAGACATTTTTCTTGTTCACTTCCAGCGAGAACATTCATCACGCGAAAGCTGCTCAGCGCTAGAAACTTTGTTGACGCTGAGAGAATTCTCAGTGACGACGGTCTGGGGACTGGTAACGGATTCTCTGTGAATATGGTCTGGTCTGACGCGTGGGGTGGTCGTCAAATGTACAACATAGAAGTCGCCCCGGACCACAAGACCGACCGTTCACAGTTAAACATACATAAGTATGATAAGGAAGTGCTTGTGCATTGTAATTTGTAAGTATAATTGACGTACTCATATTAACACCGATCTCTTTTTATTGTCGATGTATGTATGTTATAATTGATGCTAATATTTTTTTGCCAAACGGAGGTATTCGGTGGCCAACGCAGTTACGGAACGGGCGTCAGCAAAATTGTTAATGTCACAAAATTGATACAAGTTTATTATTACATTATAAAAACTTCATATTTGAATTTATATGGACACCAATTATTAATTATTCGACAAACATCACTGTCGAGGTCATTTTAAACACCGACTAAATAAGCGTCATAATCGACCATTTCAGCACATTTCATCTGCGGATAAACCACATTAAGAATTTTAAGTTCCTGGTAAAACATTAATGACAACTTCGTTAAATGTTAAAAATGTGCTTATCAAATGTATCATACTTGCACGGGTAAAGCCTGCCCCAGACAGACGCGGCCATCGGTAAGAACTTAAAATGCGACTGACCAAAACGACCACACTGCTACGACATTTTGAGGTGGATGCAGTCTCAACCAATGATACATGCCCAACTAAAACGCGGTCTGACAGCACTACAGCCATCGTAGCCCGCGTCTGCATCGCATGGAAGTCTTGAAATTAAAACACTTCAAAATAAAATTATTTCAGGTACCAACGCATAAAGATAAAGGAAGTTGTGGGTCCGCTGGTGGACAGCAGTGTGGTACGCTTGGGCACCATCAAAGCACATGCCGTCCCTCAAAACCGGCAGGAAGTGAAGGATCTCCTGTCCGATACATCAGCCGACGTCTTCCAAGTGTTTCAGGAGAAAAAGGACGCCGTTATCAATACTATTGCTGCTGGTATGTGCTCAAAAATATTTTATTCCATCTACTTATTGCATTCCCAGTGCATATTTTGTTATTGACACAATCCATCCGGATTTTTCAAGTTTTTAGAGAATCGGTTTCTTCTAGTCAAGCGTGCTCTTTTTAGTAGCTTTACTACCTACTACATAGCGTTCTGTAAAAAATATCTTATAATATTTACTAAACTACACAAAGTTTGGCTATTTATGTTTGACATAAGTTTTGGAATTTGCTATATTTTTAGGCAAAAAGAAATGTTGTAAAAATTTGTTTTAACTAAACGATTTAATTATTTATTTGTCGTTTATTTTATAGGTATTTTCGATTTGAACAAGAGATCCTGGAGCATTTACATAAACAAACCGAACGCATCGGAGCCCGTCGCAGTCTTGCCTATACGCTTCACAGAACTAGAAAACGAAGTTTAAATTAATTTTATTTGTATTATAATATATTCACTAACGATTCAACCTAAACCCCCCTCATATAAATTTATTTCAATTCTGCGCACTACAAATATGAAACGCAATGTTATTTAAAAAAAGAAAAATAAGTCAAGTTAGAGGGGGTTTTAAGTATGGTCCTATATTATTACGTTTTTTTTAGTTTAAGAAAAATATATCTAAAAAAGCTTAGTTGATTTAAAAATGTAGATAGTAGATAAATATCGCTTTTTCTATATACATATTTATACATACATATAATTATGTATGATATATTTACAAAAAAGTAGTACACATAATAATATTACAATGTTGTGAATTTAAGTCGTTTTTAGTGTGATAATGTTTGCAGATATTGTATTTTAATACATTTTAAACCATATCGTAGAACGCATAATCTTCGCTTATCGCGGTCAAAAGATCCATAATTTAAAAAAAAAACTATAAAGTAAGTAAAACTAAAGTATTTACAATAAAATAATAGCAAAAGAAACGGAGGTAAACACGACTGTATGTCACAATTATTTTTGAACAAAAAGAAGTCCTTCTGATGACAAGCCAAACTATTACAAAAAAAAACTGGTTCAAGTCATGGAAATCCGAATGACTTTTTATAGTGTTTAAATAGTGTAGCTGGAACATCAAACTGTATCCCCCGGTTTTGTTATTGCCCGTTTTTTATCTTGCACTATTAAAACAAATTTATACTTACACATTTTCTCGTCAATATACATAAATAATACACGGTCGAAATCACTATCGTGTTGATTCGTTGAATATAATGAAAAGTCAATGTATAAAAAAATATTTAGTACAATTTAAACATACTTTAGTGCAATTTTTTAGTTTTAAAATTAGAACCATAGCCTTCTTTTATTTTCTATGTAACATTATAATGTACCTGTAAGTACCTACTGCTTGTTTTAAATCTATTTTTGGGTAGGTACATATCTTAAAAACCAGTAATTACTGTATCACTTTCTCTCATCAAAGAAAAAAATTACATGCTGTACAGGAATTAAAATTGTGATGCTCTTAAGCTGTCACTCGCATGTCCTTTGTTTTTTTTGTTAATCAATAAAAAAATAGAAACAAACATAAGATATAAATTTTTCATTCATTTTATCCAATACATTATTTGTGTCGAAAACTCAACAAACTTTTCTTTTACTATATTTTGTATACAATGATGTAGAATGTAGAAGAAATCACTATGTATAATAATTATTTTATATTAATTTTTACATAAAAAAAAACCTTGTCTAATGTATAATTACTCTAACCTATAAATTACTTTTCGCACCTTACTTTTGTCGTATCTTCCCAACTTCGTTCGTAAAGTTATTGTTATATTAGAAAAAAATGTATTAAAGCGATTTATGAATCTAAAATGTTGTTTTATTTCATTATGTAATGCTAAGTAAGTATTGTTTTGACAATCATTGTACAGTACGTTTTTTCTTGTGAGTCCAAAAGTGTAATCAATGTTTATTAGTATATACTTTAGGGCTGCAATTTTGTAGCGCATTAACAATCCAAATCTATAGACAGCATACTGACCTCTATTACTACAAAATAACGCGCACATTTCTATACTGCACGCGCGCGTAATCTCCATTTTTGTTAGAATTTAAATCCAGTTGATATGAATAGAAGTATACTTAAAAATCGGAAATTTAAAATGTTTTATCATAACGAACTGTCAATATTGTTTACCTTTTTTAGGCACCTTCAAAAAAACGTAATTTCCCTTCTTTATGGTCTATATTTATTATCTCTTGGTATACCTAAGAGATGTTATAGTGGTTTCATAGTAAAAAAAACTTTATGATTTAATAGTTCACTTTAATACATATATTACATGTACTATCTATAACAAAAATTAAACGATTATCATTACGCACTCGTCAAAAAAATTATGTGTTAATCATATATTATTATGTAATTATGTATTTATTAGAATACAGTTAAAACTAAATATTTTCTAATATTATGCATATTAAGATAAATTTCTTGTGTATATCTGCAGATTTTTTTATATCATGAGATTAAACTTACATACAAGTTTACTAAAATAAATGTAGTTAAAAGTTAAGATACAGATGCTATCACATCTGTCTTATTATATTTTCGAGTTAAAATAAAGACGAGCATAATGTAAAAATGACAGTTAATCTGATCTTAACTTACATTGTTTTTTTACATTTCGTCAACAATTGTTTTTGTAAGTACCTACCTTACCTCTCACAGACTGTTATATAGATGGTGTAATAAGTTTTTTTCGTTGAATTTTTAAAACAAAACATGGGCAATTTCATAGATATTCTAGTTATTTTCATCGAACGAAAGGAATGCGTTTTCATACGAGTTATTTTTTTCGAAAGTGAATCATTTTCGTGTGTAATCTTTGTTAAAACGATTTCGTATAAGTCGCATAGTTTCGCATAGTTGGTATCACAACTAGTTACTACGGAAACATTGCGAGCGATTTCGAAATTGAACGCCTAGATGACTCATCTACGCAGAGGAGTTATGAAAACAACATAAACGAACATTATCTCACCACATTGTACTTGTGCTTGTAGATAAAATTAATTAATGAGCAATATGTCAATCATAACATTTTAATATTCAAGACAAGCTTTGGAAAAAAAATACAGGCAACTAAACTATTAACTACATTTTTGGTAAATAAAATTGACTTCCCATCAACCAGCATTAGATATGTAAATGATAGCAATAAAAGAAATAAACATACATGAATGATAATAATAATCTGTGAAGGTAATATGGTACTTAGAATGCACATTTGGAATGTTTATCCGCCGCAGCCGCAACCTCCCATTGGAGGCGGAGCAGGGCCGGAGCCCGACGGGCCAAAGCCTCCGAACTTCCTCGACGGAGGCTTTGGAGGTCTGTAACGGAACGGTAAATAAAATATAGCGCTTGCTTTAACTGCCAAAGCAATCAAGGGTTATGAAACATTATCAAATATAGAAAATAACATATTTAATAAGCTTAATAAATAAGGCTGGAGACATGATTAATCAACTAATTACTGCCATTCGTTTAAACAAAAATTCGGATTATTTATTTATTTAATACTTTATTGCACATAAAAAAAACATGTACAAAGGGAGGACTTAATGCTAAAGCATTTTCTGCCACCCATCCCCTCAGTAAATAACATATGGTTATAGACACACATCAATACAAACATATGTATATATACATATGTATATATATAATTATATATATCAAATCATGTATAAATATATAACTACATATAAATATAAATAAATAAATACAGCAAACAAATAAATATGATATACTACTTAATACAAATAAATAATAAACATCTATAAAATATACAAAAACCTAAAAATATAAATAAATATGTACCTACATCCTTGTCAGATGATGAATCATTAAAAAATAATTATTAATATTACCCATTCCTATTAAAATAATGTTCGCGAACAAGCTTTTTGAAGATAGGTTTAGATGGTGTTTGCCGAATTTAATATATAAAAAAAAGCTATTCTTGTATTAAAACTAAAGAGATAACTTATTTCGCTCGCACATGGTTTATCTTTTAGGTATGTTGTCATACGATTAATTTGTAGTTAGTTTCTAGGGTCAATAAGTAAAATTCGGTTAGGTTATCACCACTCTTTTATGCTAATTTGATCATATCAAGCACAGATGCATGGCATGATTATTAGTATCTGTCAAACTAAAACACTTGTACAGTACGGCAAGCAGCAACATGGCAAGTCTAATTGTTCTATGCCTACACTATACTATACTATGCTATGCTTGCGTATACTAGTACTTGCTACACTTCTTTGGGTCACTCTCTAAAAACAATTTATAGCCAGCTTAAGAACATAGTATATACATACCCACTGCCTGGAGGTCTGAAGTCTCTAACATATTTGTTACCATGCTTATTAAAGTTGGGGTTGATCAATGTTTGGAACCTGAAATTCAAAATAGGTATCAATTAATGTGTGGCTAAAAAGAATATTGTGTTAATCATTGGACGAAAACATAAAGAGTTCTAATACTAGAACAACCAGATTAGGTAAATACGAGGGTTTGTCAAAAAAATCAAGTAAAAAAGCAAAAAGATTAGCGAGATTCGGGCGAGTTGGTAGCCAAACATAGATTTAATTTTAGTAAATTGTTTAAGGTAACACCATAATGTAATGCTACATTATGGTGTTACCTTAAACAATTTATTGTGATAGCTATTATCCATTCTGTAGTAGAATTTTCTGTTTTGTTAGTATACCTAACACTATCCGATCTTGTTGATGTACGTGAAAAACTATGTAGTTATCTTGGCATTAGCAGTCCTTGCTATTATATTGCTCGTATGTTCCATCCATGGTTAAGTTCTGAATGTAATTAGCTCTACAATTTCAAAAAAGACTTGAAAGCAAAGATATTTTTTTCACAACATTAACAATAAATATTTTTTGTTTACTTTCGAATTCCTTTGTTGTCTTTTATATATCACAAATATGACAAGGGGTGATGGTTTAAATCCTAAGGTGAGCTTGAGCTGCTCGTGACAGAAATCTGTAATGTATAAACATTATAGTGTTTCTGTTTGAAGGGTACCATAGCTAACAGAATTACAGGGCTATTGCGAGTAACCATTCTAGACAGCCCAGTTGGTTCATTGGTATGTCTGCATCAAGAGCTGAAGGACGAAGGTTTGATACCCACCCAGGATAAATAGTTTGTGCTATATAAACAAATGCTTGTTCTGTGTCTGGGTGTTCAGTATTCTATACGTTATCTGACTTCCATAGTACAAGCTTTGCTTAGTTTGGGGTCAGATGGCACTGTGTGTGATGTACTTACAATATTTATTAAAAAATAAATGATTATCAAAAGAAACCCCCATCATACTAAAGAAACCAAAGGATGCTGGAAGGTTACTAGTACATGGCTGATAGCTGTAACCTTGACATTTAATATTTTTCACCAAACCTAAATGTGCATTCCAAGTTAAGCATGTTTACCATCACTGACCATACCATCATTTATATCAGGTGAGCTGCGGTCAACCACCTAGGCTGTCAACCATTGAAAAAAGTTATAAGGTTCCTGCTTGTGTACTTACAATAGATATATGAAATTAAGTGCACCCCAAAACCAAGCCAATATACTGGGATTTCCCTCCACAACAGTTCCATCTGTAACCAATACAAATAAAATAAATAAACAAAAAATATTATCAACCATATTGTATCACTGCAGGACAAAGGGCCTCCTTCCATTTGTCTCTGTCTTATGTAATCTGAGTATATAGTCTTTTAAAAAGGAGCCAAGTTCATATCTCCGTCTGGACAATCACACACATAAATAATGATAATGTTAAAGGCAAGTCACTTGTACAAAAAAAATCTTACAATTACACTTTAATGAATGAAGCCATTTACAAGTAATTAACCCAATCCAACGACAATCACGAACTTACTATAGCGAAGGCTCCGTTTATGTGTTAAACATAGGATACAAACTGAGGATTCTGAGAACCTCATGGACATATATTCACTTAAGTTGAGTCCTGGAGTGCAGTATTGTTTCTTATCTTGTCTATAAGTTTCACTCCTAAGGTACTGAGCTCCATGGCTCGCTGGCATACTCCTCATGTGAATGTCTGATTTTTTTTATCAGTGAACAAGTTTTAGTGCCATATGTTGCAAATACAATTATTTCTGCACATTAGTAAAAGAACATTCGATGGAAATCTATTAGTTAATACTCTGAGCTGAGGTCTTGTTATATGTCATTGAATGGGTCAAACAAATCACTGACGTGGTATTACGATAATAAAATTATGTTTACATCAAACAATAAAGTTTTTGAGAATTAAAAAAACTCTTACCTCCATTGACATATACCATTTTAGTTAAAGTTCAGATAAACTATTTATATGAATAGTTTGGTACAAATAGGTACACTAGCTCAACAAATTATTCTTAAACTGGAATGGGAAACAAAACGAAATAAACAGAAACCCATGTAACAAACAAGCTAACTTTTTTTTCTCTTTCTTTTTTTTTTTTTTTTCTTTGGTTTTGGCTTCGCGTTTTAGCATTTGCCAGTGTCAAGTAATTATATTTTCAAGTTCAAAAAATTTTCAAGTTTCAAAAGTTAAATAAGTGCCATCGTAGCTAGTTTTAGTCAAAGTCGTCTTTGTCAAGTCCAGTTCGTGTCAGTTAATTCCAGTCATGCTTTAGTAAAGTAGTGGCAACTTTACTACAAAGCTTCGATGGAGTTTTGGAAGCAACACGAAAACTCATGTTTCACCACATTATATCATTTTCCCACACTCGCGCTTGTAATTCGGCACTTTATGAATAAAACACCACCATTTTTATGCATAAATACTCGACAAAACACTAGTTTTGGAAAAAAATACAACGAAGCGACACGACTCTTCCCGCGTTCCCGCCAAAACTCTTCTCTTTCTTCTTGGCATCGCACAAGCTAACCCCAAGCGCCAAATCCAAGCGCAACTTACACGAATAACATTATTGGTTTATGTCTAGTTTGAAATGCGCTTAAAGCGTCAACGAAGCTACAAGTATTTATTAAAACCAGTAAAAAAAACAAAAAATTGTGTATCTTGTGCTAGTTTTCATTTAACGTTTTAGACTTGTTAGCATTATTGGTACATTCCAGGCTGGGTCCTTGAAATTCTTTACAGATTTAGCGTTTTAGTTGTACGTTATTACTAAGCTAACTTTTCAATAGATTAAAATTGGCAACACTATCCGAACAACAGAAAGAATGTGTTTCAACTTATTTATCTAATAGAGTGTAGAGAGTTTTGGCGGGAACGCGGGAAGAGTCGTGTCGCTCCGTTGTATTTTTTTTCCAAAACTAGTGTTTTGTCGAGTGTTTATGCATAAAAATGGTGGTGTTTTATTCATAAAGTGTCGAATTACAAGCGCGAGTGTGGGAAAATGATATAATGTGGTGAAACATGAGTTTTCGTGTTGCTTCCAAAACTCCATCGAAGCTTTATAGTAAAGTCGCCACTACTTTACTAAAGCATGACTGGAATTAACTGACACGAACTGGACTTGACAAAGACGACTTTGACGATAATTATAGCTAAGATACAGCAGAAATAACACTTAAGACAAGGCAGTATGGCTTTATAGCTTTAGCCTGCCCGAAGGGGCAAATTAACAAAAAAAAAATAATAATAGAGTGTATCACACTTATATTATAATGTGAAAGTTTGTATGTTTATTACTCAATCATGCAAAAACGGCAGAACAGATTTGGATGAAATTTGACATACACATCTCTATGTATCCAGGTAATAAGCTTATTACCTGGATACATAGAGAATACTTGTATTTGATTTACTTCATTTGAAAGTTTATTTAGTCAATGACGAATTGACGGATTGTCAGATTGATTGATGTTAGATTGACAACTGATGTTAGAATGGCAAATGTCAGATTGACAGATGTCTCATTCACAATAAATGATGTAATATTATGTCCTAAGGTGATTCGATTTCCATAGAAACAAACTTTTGCCATTTATGGACAAATAGCGCATATTTTAACAGTGAAATCACAGCTACTAGCATTTATTTTGGTCTTTATTTGCGGTAAATCACAATTGCTTGAATAAAACAGTAGATTATTGGCATGTTTTATTCAAAAATCATAGAGCAAACAATTATTGGTATGGATTCGAACCACCTTAATATTACATCATAATTCATCATAAAAATTTATCTGAACCTAATTCTAAAGTTGACGCGGGCGAAACGCGTGGAGTATCTCTGCAAAGGCCACTCAACCAGAGTTGAAGTTCAGTTCAACGCGGACGAAGTCGCGGGCGTCAGCTAGTATAGAATAAGCGCGAAACAGTAGCATAATAATTATCAAAGAAATAGGTATACATTTAAGCGCTATATTTCTATTCCTAACATCTACTCCTGTTAATAAGACCAGCCATCTTCTTAAGCATATCCAGTCTAAACCCATGTGATAGCTTTGTAAACATAATATGAGCAATTTGCTATAATACTGACAGGTACATGCCAAAATTGAAATGCTCCCATCAAATTTGCATTCTTTGATGCAGAATGATCTTATAGGGATGTGCTTAGTCTTCTGATGAAATCTCTAGCTGCCACGCTTAAGACAGTTCTAGTGTTGTGTTACGCTTTAAAACCATAATATTTCGTTTTAATTAAAAATTATTTCTTGGCAACATCGTTACATTGCTCTCTTTTTTATCCATAGCCAAGAATGAAAAATAAAGCTGCTTTTTGTCGGCTGATAGACTATTAGACATGACCAAGAATAATTAAAAAAATAATTAAAAAATAACCAAAACTGCATTAACTTTGATGATAAAATGTTAAAAAGACTAAATCAGAACATTTACAAAAATGAGATGTTCGTATCAGATTAACACAAATTTTTATTAGAGGATATGAATTATGTTTTATTTTATAATAGTATACTATTATGGTACTATTGTAGTTTTTTTCACTAATCAGTGATTTCTGTGGTAAAATTATTGTTTCATTAAAAATTAGTACACCGTGTTTTTTCTAGCGAAACTACCGTAATTTCTTTGATTATGGTAGATTCTTTATTTGGATAATGAAGAATGGAAGCACCGGCGTCCTGATTTTCGACATGGCAACACTGTACCAGATTAAATCGATTCTTCGGACAATAAAAAGGGAACTACGACGTAGACGGCGAGGCTTTGAAGAGAATAAAAGCAGTAGTGATTTGATATTTAAGAATTCCATCGAGGTTTTCAGGTTTGTAAGAAGGTCTAACAAGATACGGGATAAAGCTATAAGGGGTTTACCCGTTTTATTCATTGTTTCCATTGTTGGTTCTGGGCATGGTTGGATTCAACAAATTGAAAATGAGACGGACCTGGGCGTCAGGCGCGGTCGCAGCCTGAAATTTTGGAGGGCGTCACTAATAATAAAATATGTGAAGTAAATTAGACTTTATTGTACATGTACAATACAAAATTTTATTGCATACATTGTAAAATAAATGGAATACAAACCGGGCGATAATATTTGAGGCGTTTGGGGCTAATTCTGGATGAATATTAAAAAGAGCTAAACCTGTCAGCCTCTCTTCTAACATGTTTAAAAAGCATGCAAGTAAATAAAATGCATCGCGGATCAGATTTTTGTTTTTAATTTTTTAGAAAAAAAAACAATTTGACTTTTATGATTTGACGTATGCGTGTATTCCGGGGCTTTCTGTCAAAAATCCAGACATACAATAGTATATCTGGATTTTTAATAATGGAACTGAGTGTGCCAGACTGGTACGTGACGCGCCGCCGGCGGCCGCGGCTGTTCTCTGTTCCTCATCCTAGGACCAACTTACTGGCTGAGATGCCGTTGGTTTGGACGTTGCATGCACTGAAACGGGTTGCTCAGAAAATAGATATTTGTGTATGTTCGTTACCAGAATTTAAAATGGCGATTACTTATGTCGCATGCTATAGTTTGATATCATTTGTTATTTAAGGACTTGCATTATCGAATTTATAGAATTTAATTTATCTCATAGTATATATGAAATTAATTTATGAGTTTAATTGTTTTCAATTGGAATTTAAAGTGATGTGACATTATTATATTAACTATTATTATAATATTGTATGTTGACTAATTGTACCATCGCATTAAGGATACCCTGTAAAGATGGTGTGAAATGTTGTACCTATTGGTGTGAACAAAAAAGATTCAAGTTTCTCTTAGCGCTGATTTATCGAGTGTGGTCATTGCAGTTTCGCCCAAGCTACAACTCTTCGCTGCTGTGCCCTGGTTCCAGTATTACAAACCTCAGTGTCCTTACATAGACGCTCCACATCTTGAGGTGATTCTCGGACCAAAGAACTTTGATTTACCACCATGGGACAACGCTGGGAATCTGCCCAGTGAAAACTACCAGTGAGTGTTATAACTAAAACTATTTGTAAACCGTGACCAACATGAACAGTGAATATTTATAAAAATAGTAAAATTGTGTTACTAGCAGCGAACTGCATATGCTGGAAGAAGGAAACCAAGCTTTACAATAATTTGTGCAAACAAAATTGCAGTAGATATTATTTATTATTACTATTTACGAATAATGAATAAGTAAATAACCAAACTTTGAACTGTAAACACAAGAAATCATGTCAGTTTTTGCCATTACATAATTTGTACCGATTTATATCCTAAATTAGATATAATTCTATATTGTATCACTGCAGAGATATTCTGTAATTACAATTCATCAATTTTATGAGAAAAATGCTTACATTTACTTATCAGCAAATTAATTGAAATGCCTTGTCTTACTTACCTTTTGATTTGAAACTTAAGTGACTAATTATAATACCTTAGAATTACATTACTACACCATATTATTTCACCAAACAAGTTTTTTGTGAGAAAAGAAACCGTGCTCTTTCCTAAATTGTATTGAGTGCATTATAGTCTGTCAGTGTGTGTGAACCCATTACAAATATACATCCTATTTCAAAATATTGCATGCTGGCAGATGATCAAGTTCAGATACAACTACAGTCATTGTTGGCAGAAAATGCAGCATTAGAGAGATACAGGTGGAATGAAAAATATTGAGTCAGAAATGTGTAAAGCTTAAGTAAAATTACCTGTATTTTGGCCGGATATTCTTGCAATTTAATTTTCTCAAGTTGATGCCCAATTTCAAACTGCAAACGTCATTGGAGATACTACTAAGTACAATTATGTAGTAGGTCATTTGGATAAGAAGCTTGCCGGGGAAGTTGATCATTTAATAGTTAACCATCAAGTGGAAAATAAATATGAAAAATTAAAGCAAACACTCATACAACGCCTATCGGTCTCACAGGGGAAAAAGGTCCATCAGCTCCTTAACAGTGAAGAACTTGGTAATAGGAAACCATCTCAATTTCTACACCACTTGCGTTCTCTCGCAGGAACGGATCTTACAGACGATATCAACTGAAAACTTTGGTTGTATTACCTACTCCAGCAGGCCCAGGCCATTTTATCAGTGCTGGTAGAACTTGATTTCGACAAAATTGTCGAATTAGTGACGAAAAGCTCGACGTCTACTCCCTCCCACCTTGCAAAATTAACTCGGCGGTTGGAGGAGGTAATCATAAGGCTGCTTTGTCTAGACAACAGTGTTGTCCTTCTCGCGACCGTTTGACTTCGTAAACTCCTTCTATAGGTAACAAATTCTGTTAGTACCATCGAAAATGGGGCATGAAAGCTTCTAAGTGCATCAAACCATGCAATTAGAGCCAGCCAGAAAACCAAATAAGCAGTCAGTAGCAATGGCAACTGACTGCCAAAATGTTATAGGTCGCAGACTGTTTATCACGGATAAAGTGACCAAACGTCGATTCCTAGTGGATACTGGATCTGACCTATGCTGTTATCCGCAAAGTTGGCTACCATCATGCAGGCAAGCAACCGACTACGAACTAAGCGCCGCTAACGGAAGCTGCATCCAAACTTATGGCGTAGTAAACCTAAAATTAAATTTTGGCCTCCGTCGCGATTTCATTTGGGAGTTTCTGGCAGCTGACGTTAAATCAGCCATTATCGGGCCCGACTTTTTGACATTTTATCATTTGTTGCCAGACTGCCGTAATAATAAACTTGTTGATGGAATCACGGGACTATCATCTCCCGCTTCTACAGCTAATACTAACCAACCAAGCGTTCGAGTAGTCGCATCAGGTAAACCAGTTTTCACGGAACTTGTGACAGAATTCCCAAATATCTTGCGTCCTCCTGGCCTGCCCCAAATCGTCAAGCACAGCACAGTACATTACATTAAAACGACTGATGGGCCCCCAATTTCATGTCGCCCTCGGCGTCTAGCCCAGCAAAAACTATCATCAGCAAAAAAAGAGTTCGAAAGCATGGTACAGTGTGGTACAGCGCGACCCTCAAAAAGTGCCTGGTCTTCCCCGTTATACATGCCCGTAAAGAAAGATGATAGCTGGCGCCCATGTGGCGATTATCGTGCACTTAACGCTAGAACTGTACCGGACAGATACCCAGTGCGTTGTACTCACGATTTTACCCATAATTTAACTGGTCAAAAAGTTTTCAGCAAAATTACCCTCGTGAGAGCTTACCATCAGGTACCTGTTGCTGAAGAGGACATTCCCAAAACAGCTGTTGCTACTCCGTTTGGCCTCTTTGAATTCCCCTTTATGTCTTTTGGGCTCCAGAACGCAGGCCAAACATCCCAGCGTTTCATCGATGAGGTTACACGGGGTCTTAATTTCTGTTATTCCATATTAGATAATATCCTCGTCTATTCACTTAATGAGACTCTTCACCTGGAACATCTGCAAACCCTTTTCAAGCGCTTTCAAGATTACGGTGTTGTGATTAATCCTTCTAAATGCGTTTTAGGAGTAATCGAACTAAATTTCTTGAGCTACCATATAAGTAACGACGGTACGCGCCCTCCTCAAGATCGCATCCAGACCATATTAGATTTTTCAGCCCCCAAAACGGTACAAGGCATACGCCGGTTTCTGGGCCTGTTGGATTACTACCGCCGGTTCATCCCCAAAGCTGCTCAATTTCAGGCTCCATTGATAGATGCATTAATATTAACCAACAGCAAAGGAGCTAAACCATTTCCTTGGTCACCTACGTTACTTCAACAATTTGAGTTATGTAAAAAAAGCTTGGCCAATGCTACTCTTCTTCAACATCCAATCAGTAATGCCCGTCTAGGTTTATTTACCGATGCGTCCAGTATTCACGTTGGATCTTGTCTACAGCAAAAGGTTGATGACGAGTGGTTTCCTCTATCGTTTTTTAGCAAAAAATTGACACAACAACAAACGCAATGGCCGGTTTACTATAGGGAGTTATTCGCGGTATTTCAGAGTGTCCGACATTTTCGTTACATCCTAGAAGTTAAGCACGTCACCATATTTACGGATTACAAGCCCCTGCTGTACGCCTTCTTTCAACGCCGAAAGAAGTTGCCTCTACAGCAGCTAAATCAATTGTCGTTCATCAGCCAATTCACGACAGACATACAATACTTGAAAGGCCAAAATAACTTTGAGGCCCATGCAATGTCCCGTGTCAACATCGACGCTCTCGCTCTGGAGGAGGAAAACGAAGCTCTAGCAAAAACTCAGACCACTGACACAGAATTGATTCACTTATTAAATGCTGGATCTAGTCTAGACCATGCCAAAAATAGCGCACCAGGGACTGATATTCCTGTTAACCGCAATATCTTTACGGGCAACCCACGGCCGTATCTGACACCGACCGTTCGCAGAACAATTTTTAACAATCTTACTTTGCAGCCACCTGTAGAGACAAAGTCTATGAGGCACTTGGAAAAAGAACCATATAACACGCGCTCTGGCAAACGCGTTAGATTTAAGAATTTGGATTAGCTAGCATGTATGGTTGATTAGTTCAGTTCATTTTAAAAGTTGCGATTAAATCGGTCACCTCCTTAGCTGTCAAAAAGGCAAGATATGTCAACGCCACATAACGAACAAAACTGAAGAGTTTATCGTATACCAAATTATATGGGCATTCGGTAGGGCGAAAAATACAATATTAATGTATGTAATCTACACCTTTTATGTAGGTAATACTTCTAAAGCTGTAGTGAGTTACTAGTGGGCTCCCGATACCAAACTAATCCTTATTAGGGTAGGTAAGGCAACGTCAACTATTAGGTGACAGAACACCTATGCAAAGCTAACCAAACAAGTTTTTTCATGATCACTGATAGGATAACATATTCCTTCAAGGATATACATGCCCAGAATAGCACTAAACACTTTTTAAAAACATGCAGGCAATAAAACTGGTGACATTTGATGCCACAAATACATTTCTTAAGTTCAGAATACCTCCATGGCATTATTACAGTATTGTAGCACGAGAATATGGATATATAGTCCCACCAGATGTATTAAAAGATCGTATGAAAGACAGCTTCAAGACAATGGAACAGAAACATCCTAATTTTGGCAAAAGTGATGTTGCCTGGGAGAATTGGTGGAAGGAGCTTGTTAAGCTAACATTTCAGGGGCAATTGCCCACCTATGCCAATATTGACTGCATAGCTGACAAACTAATTAATGAATTTAAAACAACAAAATGTTGGACTCTAGCAGATGGTAGCCATGAACTTCTGAATGTACTGAGAAGAAGAAAGATCACCATTGGGGTTATATCAAATTTTGATCCACGTCTGATTGACATACTACGTAACATAAGATTGTATGATAGCTTTAATTTTGTAGTGACTTCATATGACGTTGGTTTCAGTAAGCCTGATATAAGAATATTTGATAGTGCAATGAAAGCTTATAAAGGTTCACTGAAGCCTCTGGAATGTCTTCATATTGGTGATAATATAAAGAAAGATTATGAGGGTGCTCGAGCAGCAGGGTGGCAAGCAATATTAGTTGGATCAACATCAAATGAAACAGTGCCAACCACAAATCATATGTTTAAAAACATTCAAGATTTATGTGATGCATTCCAAAGAAATAAGGTTCAACTGTAAAACTGTAAATCTCAATCTAATAAGTATTTAATTATTCTATCAGCTATCTGACTTCCAAAGTACAAGCTATGCTCAGTTTGGGGTCAGATGGCGCTGTGTGTAATGGCCTACTATATTTATTAATTAAATTAATAAAAAATCTCTAGGAAATTTTGGTTGATACCCAAATAAAAATAAGATGCAAAAGGTTAACATGAACCTTTGTGTTACCTTTTTTAAATTATGCAATTCCTTTTTGTTCTAGACCTAGGTAAATAATAAAAAACAGCAAATGTTTCTTAAATTCATAATAGACCATTTTGTACAGTGTTGTGTTATATGTGGTCATTAATTTGAGTTATTACACTAAAAACATGCCTGTATAGGCATATATTTATGGCGGAACCTACTTGCAGGTAGGTGTGTTTAAAAAAATAAATTTAGTTATGCTATAATGTTATGAAACATTGTGGATAGTTAATACAATATGAATCAATGTATGTATTGTAAGGTATAGTTTTAATCACCTTAACATTATTTTAATGTTTATGAGCAGATTTTTTACAAAAGGCTTTGTTTTGTTTTATGTTAGGTAAGGAACAGTAATAGAAGTATTTATGTAGATTAAAAGTAATAGAAAATGTTTATTTTAGCTCAGATAAGTTATTTTTCTTTACACATGTAACTATAATGTTATGAAACATTGTAAGTAGTTATTTTTCTTTACACATGTAACTATAATGTTATGAAACATTGTAAATAGTTAATACAATATAAATAAATGTATTTATTATAAGGTGTATTTTTAATCTCCTTTATTCTTTTGTTTATGAGCAGATTTTTTTACAAAAGGCTTTGTTTTGTTTTATGTTTGGCTAGGAATAGTATAAAGTAATAGAAAATGTCTATTTTGGCTTAGATAAGTTATTTTTCTTTACACATGTAACTATAATGTTATAAAACATTGTAAATAGTTAATACAATATAAATAAATCTATTTATTATAAGGTATATTTTTAATCTCCTTTATTCTTTTGTTTATGAGCAGATTTTTTTACAAAAGGCTTTGTTTTGTTTTATGTTTGGCTAGGAATAGTATAAAGTAATAGAAAATGTCTATTTTGGCTTAAATAAGTTATTTTTCATTACACATGTAACAATTATTTTGATAGTATACAGTCATATTTAGTAAGACTTAAATATTTCTACTTCTAAGAAATATTTAAGTCTTCACATACTATCTAAATAATAAATCAGATAAATTAATTAGTGACATGATATGTACATAATAATCTCATCACACACCTTCACCATCTTCGGCCACACCTTCACTTGACATCAGGTGAGCTGTGGTCAAACACCTAGCCTGTCAAACATTAAAAAAAAAAATATATAATGTGAGAAGTGTTACTTTTATCAGTAGGTATTCTAGAAATCTTAGAGTATTTTGTAATAATGTGAAAGAGTTATTGGCTAGATACTTTTACAGCTACACTTACACTTACAGCTTATTTGTAAAAGCTCTGTCTCTGATCTTGTGATCAGACTCTTAATTGTGCACACCTGAAATGAAAACATGTTTAGAAACAAATTAACCTTATGAGCTAGTGCTAGAAGTGGCAGTTTGCCGTCAATCAATGTCTTTTATTGAGAAATAGACACGATCTATGATTATAAACTATAAACATTCTAATTACAAAAGTCACACATTATATTAATCTTTTTGATCTATAAGTAGTGCCTTTCAGGTGTTGTGTTATACTTGGCTGGCTAACTATCACTCTCAAGTTGAAAATCTGCCACCAAGCATCTAACGGTGTGTTCCGGCAGCCTCACTTGAGATCCAGTTCCATTCCAGGCAAGATTGCTTTACCATCTTAGCCCACACCATCACTTAACATCAGCTGAGCTGTGGTCAAACACCTAACCTGTCAACTATAAAAAAAACAAAGAAAACATTTTGAGTTAGTGACCACTTCGGTCAGCTGCCTGAAAATTATGTATGTATAATTAAAGTATATATTATGCTTACTTGTTTTTGGACAGTTGTTCTAAGGAATTAGTAAGTTTTCATTTTGCGCCGTGAGAAAGGTAAGTGGAATTTCTAATACTTATCGCCATCCCTACCTAATAGCCCCATAGCTGATTATTATGACAGAAGTTGTAATCACACAGGTATAAAATATGTATTAATTTTTTGGGCTTTAACTCAGAGTATTTTAGATAGTGATTTTATAATATTCAACTAGTGGATAAGATAGTGGATTTAATTCAACTATACAAACCTTTTTACACTCCAAATAGCCAAATACCATTGTAACAGCATAATCTATAACTGTAACTGCAATGTTTTTTTTTTGGTCTGCCCTATTAATTAGCTCTTTTGATAGTATAGGTAACTGCTTCGAGATTTATAGAGCTTGAGTTCGATTACCACTAAGGGCAAATATTAAAGTAAGAATATATGCTGAATTATACTGAGCTGATGGGAGTCCATCGGTAGGTACTAACATCAAGTTATCAAAGCATTTATGCTTAATAATATTACTAAGTTTTAAACAAAGCCAACAAAATTTTAAAAAAGAGCTGTCATGATTTATTTATTTTCTTTGGTTTTGGCGTCACATTTTGATCATTTTCCAGTGTCGACTGTTTTACATTTTCAAGTATCATTATCATCATCAGTTATCTGACCATAGTACAAGCTTTGCTTAGTTTGGGGGTCAGGTGGCGCTGTGTGTAATGTCATACGACATTATTATTTAATTTTATTATTAAAAAATACGTATAGATTAAAAAAAGTACTCAAACGCGTAACTATTCAGAAAGAAATAAAAATAATTGCATAACTATATTATGTTTTATACTTTTGTAATAAAATATTTTACATAAAAATAATACTCATAAACAACGGTAACGGTATAACGGTATGTTTTTAGACAAAAATAAGAGAACAAAAACGAAAGTTTTAGAAAATACTACAACGCAGCGATGTGATATTTTTGCGTTGTCGTCAGTTTGGCCACATATATTTTTGTTAGCTCTTTATACTCAAAGTGAAAACTCATCGCAGCCCAAGGTCCGATGAGCTTTTATTCCATAATACTAGTTTGAAAAAATTAAATAAAAACTGATTTTCGGTTTTGGCAATAAATTTCAATGGTGAAATGGTGATGTGGCAACTGGCAACATTACAATTTGCTGAGCGTCCATGTCAAGAAATTTTCATATGTGTAGCACGGAATCAATAGAAAATAAAAATGCAGAATCCTCACAAAGAATAGTGTTATTTATGTGATTTTTTCACTTGAGATTACAAAAATCATCAAGGGCTAGCATTTCATTGTTAAATACCGCGGGGAACATTCGCATTCCATTCGATAACTCATAATACAACGAAAAGAGAAATGACTGGACCGTCCTTTATCTGTTGAAGTGTCGAACGTGAAGTGACCTTTCGCCACACTATGTAGCGGTATCGCATCGTGTTGTCTTGATATCAAGTGACTAAGTAGGAAGGGCGTAAGCGGTGTCGTGGTGCGTGATTATGCGGAGAATATGATGTGGTGGATGTGGTTGGTGGCAGCGGCAGCGGTGCTGGGGGTGCGCGGTGAGCAAGTCCTACTGCTAGACACGACTACAGAGGCTACACTCGGCTGGACACGTTTCCCGTACGGCGCACAGGCTAGCACGCCTGGTTGGCTCGAAGAGTCCTACACAAATTTCGAGAAACAGATTAACTGGCGCTCCTACGTCGTCTGCGACGTCGCGCATCACAATGTCAACAACTGGCTATGGACGCCGTTTATTGAACGCCGAAACGCTAACCGCATATATATAGAGATCAAATTCACTATACGGGATTGCTCACTGTTTCCAGGTAATGCTCTAAGTTGCAAGGAGACATTCAGCCTACTGTACTATGAGTTTGACGTTGCCACGCGTGAGCAGCCGCCGTGGGAGCCAGAGAGCTACAAGCTGGTTGGTCGCATTGCTGCTGGTGAGGGGAGATTCAATACTAATTCTGATGTAGACATCAACACAGAAGTGAAAAGTATAGCAGTAACTAAAAGAGGCGTGTATTTTGCATTCAGAGATCAAGGAGCTTGTATATCTATTCTAGCTGTGAAGGTATATTACATTACATGTCCAGAAGTAACTGTAAACTTTGCTAGATTCCCGGCTACTCCTACTGGCCGTGAAGTGACAGTCATAGAAGAAGCAAATGGAACATGCGTGGAAAATGCAGAGAAAACACCTGGAGAGCCTCCAGTATACATGTGCAAAGGTGATGGTAAGTGGACTCTACCACGAGGATCATGCAAGTGTCGTGCTGGGTTTGAACCTGATCATGAGAACCAAGTTTGTAATGAGTGCTCTCCAGGTAAGTTCAAGTCTCATACTGGTGATGAGCCATGCATTCCATGCCCAGATTACTCAGAGTCAAAAGCCTTTGCAGCAGCTGAGTGCAAATGCGTTCCTGGGTTCTTCAGGGCAGTTAAGGATCCCAAAAACTTATCTTGTACACAGCCACCGTCTGCTCCTGATAACTTGACTGTTACATTTGCTGATCAGTTTTCCATATCATTAGCATGGCAACCACCACACCAGACAGGGGGACGCAATGATATCACATATAGAGTACTCTGTTCAAACTGTGGCCCCACTGTAGAATATAGACCAGCTGCTGCAGGGCTCAACTCTACCAGGGTAACAGTCACTGGCTTAGACCCAGTCACCGAGTATAAATTTCTAGTATTTGCTGAAAATGGTGTCAGTGACTTAACTAAAGAACCAGCGCGAAACAAAGAAATTACGGCTATTACTGAAGCTTCAGTGGTCAGTGTGGTGACAAAACTTAAAGTATTAAATGCTGAAAGCGACAAATTATCTATTTCATGGAATCCACCACCAACAGATACAACAGACCCTGATGATACTATAGAGAGCTATGAAGTGAAGTGTTTTCCCAAGGATAATTTAGATAGAATGGCCAATGTAACATTGAAAATCACAAAAGAACCATATGTTACCATAGCTGGTTTGAAGAGGGACACAGAATATGGCATTAGAGTAAGAGCAAAAATGAAACGAGGTTGGGGTGAGTTTAGTGGGATAGTTTATGCAAGAACTGGTTCTGTACTCGAAACTACATTTGTCGGTGAAGAGGAAGGTGCACAAGTGAGGTTAGTAGCGGGAGTTATGGTGGCTTTGGTAGTGCTCTCAGTGGTGGCTATAATCGCAACTGTATTAGTTCTACGTGCGCGCGCCGACGATGAATGCGACAAGAAACAGCCAAGCGATTGTAACGCCCTCAATTACCGTAACGGCGAGGTGTACACAGGACCCGAGCGACCTACCAAGACCAGCAGCAACGCCACGACTCCGCTGTTCGCGGGTACAGGTTCACGTTCTTACATAGACCCTCACACGTACGAAGACCCCAACCAGGCTATCAGGGAGTTTGCCCGCGAAATCGACGCTTCTTGTATTACGATTGAGGCCATAATCGGCGGTGGAGAATTCGGAAACGTTTGTCGCGGTAAGCTCAAACTGCCGACCAGCTGTGGTCAAGAGATCGATGTCGCGATTAAAACTCTTAAGGCGGGGTCGACAGACCGCGCGCGTCGTGACTTCCTAGCCGAGGCATCTATAATGGGTCAATTTGAACACCCCAACGTGATTTTTCTTCAGGGGGTGGTTACGAAATGCAATCCGATAATGATAATTACAGAATTCATGGAAAATGGATCACTCGACACTTTCCTCCGAGCTAACGATGGGAAATTCCGAGTCCTCCAGTTGGTCGGCATGCTCCGCGGTATTGCGACAGGTATGCAGTACTTATCCGAGATGAACTATATTCATCGTGACCTCGCTGCCCGTAACGTGCTCGTCAATTCACAACTCGTGTGTAAAATCGCTGACTTCGGCCTATCACGTGAGATAGAATCGACAGTAGATGCTGCTTATACAACTCGTGGGGGCAAGATACCCGTGCGATGGACTGCACCCGAGGCGATTGCCTTTAGAAAGTTCACTTCTGCCAGTGACGTTTGGTCAATGGGTATTGTATGCTGGGAGGTCATGAGCTTCGGTGAGAGACCCTACTGGAACTGGAGCAACCAGGACGTCATTAAGTCCATTGAGAAAGGGTATCGGCTGCCCGCGCCTATGGAGTGCCCTGAAGCGGTGTACCAACTTATGCTTGATTGCTGGCAGAAGGAACGTACACACCGGCCGACATTCGCTAGCATTGTCAAAACTCTGGATAAGCTGATTCGTTGTCCGGAGACCCTGAGAAAAATAGCTCCGAACAGATCTGCGGATCCCCTCGCGGGTGACACCCCAGATATGATTCAGTTCACTTCGGTGGAAGAATGGCTGGAGTGCATCAAGATGTCGCGTTACGTAGAGAAGTTCCGCGCGGCTGGTATTAACGACATGGACGCAGTGGTGGATCTGACGGTGCACCAGCTTGCCTCACTTGGAGTAACACTTGTCGGGCACCAGAAGAAGATCATGAACAGTGTGCAAGGTATGCGCGCGCAGATCCGTGGTAATGGTCCATATGGCTTCCTAGTGTGAGTGTTGTGCCCATGAGTGTATAGTGCTGATGAGTGGAACTAGATCTCTCATTGAAACAGTCTTCAGTGCAGCTCAGGGTTCATTAGCTGAATAAGTAATGAAAAGGATGCATTTTGTATATTTTTTTAAAAGAACTGCCATAGTTTTAGACATAGGTTGTTAAGAAAATTTCTTGAGTAAGATAATAGGTATCTAATAATGTGCCGTTTTTATTATTATTTTGATGTTGTAAAATTTTAATGCACTTGCAGCTTAATGTTTATTGGCCATAAATAGTAAAACTGTTAAAAGCAATGATTTGCCTTTTTACAAAAAGAACTTATATATATTGAAACTAATTGAATCATCTAATGATTCTATCCATAGTGCGTACTTTGTGTATGCCTTACACAAAAATGAGGAATCCCAAAACTTAATTGACATGTATGTATATTCACTTATTATTTTAAATGGATTGCTTTCAAAGAAATGCTTTTTTAAAATTCTCTATGATTTAATTCGGTAATACAGGTTGGCAATTTTTGTACTTCAAAATTTTGCCATGATGGCCCTGCTTCTCAACTCTCAGCTAATCTAGTCCATGGTATGTGCAGATTTTTTTTATTCTTTGGCAAATTAGTTCTGTGTATTTATAGCAAGCTATTGTACATGTATAGTGTACATCACTTGTTTTAAATCGTTTTCTCCTATTAACTCTGTTTTGATACCTTAAATTTTTGTAATACTATTGTAATGTATGTATGCATAATGCATGTACATAAAAGTTTATCTACAGTACAATACTTAATTTACATTGGCAATTTTCTTACATATTTTTATTGATGCTATATTTATGAAAACCGACCTCTCTGTGAACTTTTTAATCCATCTCATCACAAGCTTTATTAAAATAACCGTCTGATTTATACTATACAACGAAGCAAACAAATTTCTTAATATAGTACTTTATATGAAAGTGTTTTCAATTGCCATCAAAGGTCAAGATGAAAGAAGTTAATTAGATAACAGAAAACATGAAATGGTTATTAATGATAAGTAATTTTGAGGGTAGCTATTTTTGACTAATGCTGCATCATACACAAACAATATGGTTGTTGAAAAATCAAATCACAGTTATTCATTGCACTCAATTCCACAAATAAATGTGTTCAGAAATTTTGTATGCAGAAATATAGATTTATCAAGTTATAGATATTAGATTGAGTACAATATTTACAAAATAAGCTCCCAAGTTTTTCACATACTACATTATTATCTAAAAATACTGACTACTGACTAACATTAATGAATAATTTATCCGAACAATGAGATCAATTCTGAAGGCTAGTGTTTTTTTCATTGCAGCCCAACATTTTTATAACTTTAGATATGTCAACTGTAGTGCTCAAGATTGACCTTTGTCTATCCAAACCTTGACCTAATTATCTTGTAACAATTTTGTCTATAATGCACAAACCACTTGATAGTTGTTAACTATGGTTTTAGTATATTTGGTTCGGAGCTTTTTGAGTGCTGATCTAAAATCTTTGTACTTGTAAATCTATATGCAGATAAGTATTATTAATGTGATACTTTCAATAATGCTTTTTAAAATAAGTATATTCAATGGTACATGATATTAGGCTACCACGGCAACAGGTTTTTTCTAAGTAAGCATGCTTCATCTTAGACTGCATTCTGCATAACATCAGGCAGGGTGTGGTCAAACGCAAACCTATTTCATATAATAAAATTTAAAAAAAAACAGTCAATTCTGCTCATGAGTGCAGCTATGTGTGCATTTTCTATTAACAATATTAGAAAAAAAATAAGCTGTAGTTAGCTAATTTGCCATTAATCATTTGGAAGTATAATTATGAACTTGTGAGAAAGATTAGAAGAGAACTTAGATACCTATATTCTGTTTAACTTTATAATGGTAAGTTAAGTATCTGTCACACTCAGAGTTACAATTCTGGATAATTAAACATGCTGATTTATTGAAATAAAGATATAACTTCTTCAGTTCAGTTTTTCTGAAACAATTTATTTTTCTCAATTTTTGATCTTGTGTTCATTTACTTATTGATTGTAATAATGTTCTTTGCCTATTAATTTTATAAATTAGTTAATGTTTGATCTATTAAACTCAAAACTATTTTGGCAATCCATGGTTCAAGTACTGAATTACGTAGTTATAGTGGTGTGATTATATTTAGCCAGTAATAATAATCAACAAAAATTGTCAACTCTGAGTGAGCAGTATGTGTTAAATACTCATTTATTTCATTAGTAACTGTCTATTTAATGTGATGAAAAACAAGTACTTAATTAATATAAGGTAACACCACGATTACAATTATTATCATGTTAAAACTATTTTTATCCATTTTAAATCGCATGTATATAAAGGCTGAGTGTATTTAATAATAATAATTATGATTATGTTAAAATTTATTGTGTTTAAGTGCATTTTTTATATCTACCTTAAAATTATATAGACACAAACATTAGAATCAACAATCTGATGATACCTCCTTATGTGAAATTTTGGTTTATTATGTACTTCTTTACTCATTACGCTAACACTCAATAATTCACTGAATCAACGAAATCGTTAAAAAGCTCACTCTTTAGTAACAAGTCGTGCATATACAAAAATATACAATGCCAGTGCACTTCTCTGTTTCTGTAGTGTGATGCGCAGCTATTACCAAACGTCCACTACAAAGACGGTCCAGGCGCGGGTATAGAAAGATAAATTATGAACCTATGGTAAATAGGACAGATTTCATACTCCTACGTTCACGTCTCGCATCGGCTTTAGAGGCGTTTTGGCTTTGTATTGAACTATCTATCATAATAATGTACACTCGAACACTAAGAATGATATCTAGATTGTAAGTATATAAGGTGAATATGTTATGCTATCACCATGATCCACACATCACTAAATGATTAATTGTAATGTATTATAAATTTTGTCTTATTATACATACGATGTGGAGCAGAACAGCCATATTTGACAGGCACTTGCATTTCAACTTTTCAAACTGTCAAATTTAAACAAACTCAATCGACTGTATCTCGACTATGGTAGCTTTGTTTACAGTGTATTAGCTATAAAGTGTAATGTTTATAAAGTACTTCAACATGTGATGTATGTTCGTTATTTTGTACATTGACTGAATTCATTTAGTCTCATGGTCAAAAATGGATCTTTATGTTTGCCAATACTTGACTTTTGAGACATTTTCCATAAAACAATGTGTCAAATGTTAATATATGGTTTTCAAAATAATCGGTTTTAGTATGGAAACTGCAGACTGATTACGTTAGCTATAAATCGCAATCGCTGCAGCGCTTTCTTCTTAGTAGCATTCTACTATGTGTGATCGACCTTATTGCGATTACGTATGATAGCTAACTTTATCAGCCGGCTGGGCATTAATAAGCAAGTTGTAAAATATAATTTGTTCACTGCCAGTTGTAGATGATTTCTCATATGGCGAACGGTTTAGTAATAGTAACCACATATTGCCAATATTAGTTTTAAGTGCTTCACTTATTATTTCCGCCTTATTTTTAATGAATTTAATGCATTTTGTACATTTTTAGATGACTGATTTTGGTAAATTGTTGGAATATTTTATCTTGGTATTCGGTATTATATCTTGGTACAGTAGGTTATCCGAATTTTATAACGAAAAGCTGTGCGCTTTGATTAAATTATTATTTCTTTATTCGAATCTCTGCAGCCGCTCTTTTTTTTTTTTTTACATTCTCAATATTTATGTTATTTTGTATCTAATTACTTTTAGTTTCGGATACAACAAATCGTTTTAGAGATTTGAAAACAACTTTCTTACTAAGAATTGGATCTGATGTTTCATCAGTGTTATTTTGTCATAAATTTTTTCGACGCTCATTTACTATAAAAAAAATCTGATCGTAGTGTATTAAAGTATCGATAGTGGAACAGATGGATATAAACGACTATAACCAAACTTAATTTGACAGGGGTAAATAGTGACTTGTAAGTAATTTTAGTCCTGTCAGATTAGTTTAGAGGGAATCAACTCATGTAAACTGAGAGATGGCAGCTACATGTCTACAGATTTTGCGTGTCTTAAACATACACTAATTTAATATGGCAGCAGTCGCGTAATCAGCAACAAAGCAATCTCTTAGTTTCAACCTGGTTTATTCTAATATTATGCTTCTAAACATTTTGATTATTGGCTCTGCGCAATTTTTCCATTTGCTCAGCGATTATGCCTAAGCACATCAACAAATATTTTCGCGAATGTTTCTGATATATATAGGTATTGTTAGAGATGCATTGATTGATGAGATGGCGCAGCAAATAGAGAAAGATACAGTTGAAAGTGACAGAATTATTTGTAGTATACTCGTGTGTGTAGGAAACGAATCTACGATTTTTCGGAACCACGTACATGAACTTGCCATTTACACTCGTATCCTCCAATATTATGAATTCTGAGTTAGCTAAACTTCATAATATGGCTAATATGTATTATAAAAGCGAAAGTATTTAGGTTACTTTTTCACGCTGTAGGTAACAGCGTACCCTGGTACCTGGGCGGAAAAATATAGCACTAATAACCCTTTTTTTTATGGTTGACAGGCTAGGTGACTGACCACAACATCAGGTGAGCTGTGGTCAGTCACCTAGCCTGTCAACCTCACTGTGCCTATAATAGGAGCCTACTAATAGGGAACCAACTGATATCAGGATAACATCATGACTTACGGCTTAGCTAAATTCTAGACCGGTGACAGGCAGCAGCGTCGCCTGTGCAAGAAGCTACGCAATTGCGGTCGCCAACCCGCGTACCCAGCGTAACGACTATGAGCAAACCATCCCAAAGACAACACCTTTAAATATACGGTCCCGAGTTAAACCAGACGTTAAAGTGAGAAGAGACATACTGATCTCGGGTAGTATCAGTCCGGACGAAATCGTGAAGGCCCTTAAACAGTTTAAAATTTTAAAGCCTTGGCTCTTGAAAACTGTTGGTACAACAATAGTTCACGAGCTCCATTAACTGTTTAATACTGCCCTTTTTACCGGGGGAAATCTGCAGGCATGACACAGGACCGTGGTCATTCTGTTTTATAAAATAGCTTTTGACTCTGTCGAAATTTGGGCGTTTCAGGGAGTCCCTACAGCGAAGCCAAGTAGATAGACGATGCATCGAGGTGTTGAGATATTCGTATAACGCCGCAACTACGGGTCCAAAACCAGCAGACGAAACATATATTACGTACTACACGATATTTTTTTATTTATTTAAATATATATGCTCAGACTCCGGGGTTTGTGACCTTTGTCAACTTGACTTAGGAACAATATTTTAATTTTTACATTGTAGGAAGAGGAAAGTTAGTCAAATTAATTTTGACCTAAGGTAAAGTAGGTACTAGTTTGTGTGTATACCGAATTGGAAGAATATGTTTAAGACGCTGGACGACGGCGGAACAGTGTATCAAAATAAATGGCAAGTACATCTCACCTACAATTTCCAGACTGTATAGTTACAATGGTTGATTCGCCAGAACTTAAAATAGATGCTGAACGCCATCTCATCGCGAAACTAAAGGCGTAGCATTTTAAAACAAAATAGTTGTTTCACGGCGTCGCCTGCGGAAAAATCCTTCGCTCGCGTAACGAAAAAATGTTTTATACCACTAAACAAAGTATATAGTGTTCACAAAAATGAATCGTTCAAAAGCTTATTTCTTATCGTGTAATTGACAGTTACACTTTCAAAGTTTGCTTAAAAATATTCTGGTGTGAGACTGATTTGTTCTTTACAGTTGTTTATCATTGTTATGTTGCACTATAGCCGAGCTGAGATTGAGGTTTATTGAAAAAAAAGCATGTTATTCCCTATATATGGCGGTGAAGGTTTAAGATAGGGTCCTGTGACGCAGCCTTCGGGTACTGTCTCCCGGATCAACAGTTCTTTTTATGTGATTATAATTAGACGAACGGTTTTATCCATATAAAGAAATGGACATGGTCATAAACATGCTTTGTTTCTTACCATAGTAAGATAATGCCCATGGACATTGTAACGGTCACTGACATGCTTTGTTTTTTACTATGGCAGCAGCATCATTGCAGCGGTAACCTGAACTTTGAGTTATAAAACGAAGCGATACCCTAGCTTGCTTTGGCGCTAATAATAGATGCTTATATATGTCTTTAAAAATTATAAGGGCAGCTAACGAATTAAAAACATTTGCTAATTACTTAACTACAGCGCATCTAAGTATTGTTTTATACGGTTACGTACCCAAAAGTTATACAACAGGATCATTCTATTTGGTCTACCGTGTCTGCCTGCCCCACCCATTTTGAACTACTGAACAATGAACACCTGGTAAAATTTTAAGTCTCACTACGGCGAATTACCAGACAAATACTAACTTCCTGTTACGTATAAACTTAGTGTAATTATAGAGCATGCTCTAAAGTAAAATAACATCAGACAAACCGGCCAGGTGCAGAACTGCGGTGAGAGATGACCAATTTTCTGTGTTAAACGAAATTCGAAATTAATTTATTTATTACCAATATACTATTTAACTTTTTTGTAAACACTATACACAGGGTATTTCGATGAAGTGAAGTGAGTATTTAAGAGTGACTATTAATGTGAACGTCTTTTATTATGAGGTCGATACTGCAATCGCGAAAAAATCAGCTCACGAAGAAAAAATTACATTGACCTTCACAAAAAATGTATGAAGCCGCTGATTTTTTTGTTCACATTACAAAAAATCAGCGGCTGATGACAGATTAGCACCATTCAGTATTACTACATTGAAACACCCTGTTTGTTTTGTGGTGGTACGGACCCAACAATGCGCGACCACGAGTCTAACTTACACTACTGAATTCGTTTTAATTTTGCTAATGCAGGCAAATATATTTGTTGATGTGCTTATAAATTGCTGATTGTAACATTTTCTAACAGATTAATGACTATGTTCTTACGTTAAAAATATGATATAGTTGTTGCAAACAGAGATTGTGACCTCTGTATCATTATGTGACATCTTTAAAATTTATTGAAATATACTACTAATATTAAAGGTACCTAACGAATACAGTGCCACATAAGTCATCGGTGGCACTTCAAGGAACTATCTCAGTACAGCCAGCAAAAATATGTTGCTGAGATTGTTGCCTGTTTCCGTCTAAATAGGATTTTATTTGTCGATAAAATCTGTAAAAAATAAAATATGTAATTTATTTTTCGTAAAATGTTTTATTCTTAAGAAATATGCAATTTAACAAGCAAATGCAATTGAATTGTACACATGAAACAATGAAAATAAATGTATGTATTACAATGATTCATTTTCAAAAAAGGGTAGAATAGAGTTATCTGGTTCCCATAGTACCACCTCTGATTCGTTTGAGGCTAGATGACGCTTTGTGAAATCTCTTATCAACATTTTAAGTATGTATTTATAAAATTGTAGGTATTCGTAATACACAAAAGTCTTCCGTAATGTTTGTTATGTTATTGTGGTTAAATGCCAAAATTACTGTAAAAATCAGCCTTAAATTTAAATTTACTTGTTTGCCCTATGTAACGCTGTCAAAGTTTAATGCTAAAGCTTTGCCGATACGTTATGTCGTATTGTTGCATTGTAATGATATTGACTGTAAAATTTTGTAGTTTGTGATATACCACGAAATTATTTATCCAGTTGAGGCTACCAACGTTGAGAGCAATGCGGTATGTAGCTTCACACTTGGATCGCACAAAAGGCTGCACGGCTAGCGTTGCCAGGCGTCCGGATAAAACCGGACATAGTTAGGCTTTTTGATTGCGTGTCCGGCTTTTGTTAGTTAGACTTTTAACATTTCGCAAACGATCGAGCGCCGAGCGTGGCAGAGCGTTTTTGTCATACCTATTAATACTGAGATACTAAATCCTTAATAATGTAGGGTGCCGGTCATTTTACCCAAACGTCCGGCCAAACTGGCTGGTTTGTCCGGCTATTAGGTTTGGCGACCTGGCAACCCTAATTACATTCACTGTTTTCAGATATATTCGATTGGGGCGTCTTCAATCGATAGGGTTGAACGTTGACAGCGTTTGCAATATTGTAATGCACATGTTTATTCTATTTTTATTGTTTACAACCTTACGATGATGAAATAATATTTTTAATTATTGTAAAATATTGTGTTGATTGCAATTGCTTGTATGTCTATATAACGTATATAGATTTCGGTTACAAAAATACCTAGAATATGAAAAAGATAAATTACACTTGAATATAGTTTATTTCCATTTGTTCTACTATACAATTCCACTGTAAAAGGCTCGTCCAATTTATGTTATAAAATGTTACTACTCGAAAAACCGAAAATTCCAGTTTGCTCTTAATTTCCAGTGTTAGATATGAATAAAAATAGCCTTGAAAATACATTAATATACAAAAAACTAAATTTGTACAAAAACTGTGGCTCATAGCAGTAAGTATATTTTCCCAATAAAATGCTTCAGAGTTTCTGTGATATACTTTTCGTTTAATTAAGTATTTGGGTACAATATTTTATCACAACCGGTCCTCCGCGCAATTGTACAACATAATTTTATTAATTGTACACAATATTCAATGAAAAATAAACAAGTAATGTTTAATTATTTGTATAATAAGTGACAAAAATTATTTAATTATCAAAATTATGTTCTTTCTGTTAGATATCTACTGTGATTGTTATTTTAAATTGTACATTACGTTTTTTTTTATAAAAAGTTGTGATTTAGATGTGAAATCATAAATATTATTATTTAAATTAAGATCCATGTTCATCGAAACTTTAGTTGATTAGAACTAACATCAAGTGGTTGCCCAAGTTATGCATATTTCACATAATTGAAGATGTAGTTAAATAGCTGACGATTAATTATTATTAACTTGTTTACTTGCATTTTTTAAAATGTGATACATGCTTGCGTTTTGCCACCGTTTCGCGTTTGATAAACGAAGATTCCTACAGTGGACGGTTGCCGAAACGCTAAAAGAAACCGATTCACTCGCTACGTGTGGACACTGGTGGGATACCTGTATATTACTTTACTGTATCTAACAGTTTTCTTTCATTCTTTGGCGACGTAGTAACAAATTTACCATTGATGACAAATATATGGTTTCATTTCGGGGATTCTCCATCGAACTAGGTTTGCGTAGATTCGTCTGAAATATTTGTGATGTGATGTGCGAGCGCAACATTTATGGGCGTGTTTAGTCTGGTTGCTGCGGGCTGAGCGGCAGCGTTAGGACGCGGACTTGGCGGAGACGAAACACGGTGTTATGAAGACATGGACGGTTGATTAATGCGTACATTTAAAGAAAAGATGGACCGGAGCAAAGTAATCAGCGAAACCAAGGACGCGACGTGGCGCATGCGGGACGGGACGTGCGAAACATCATCAACGAGATTTTTCCGTCCCTTGGGTGCCACATCGCCGTCCTGTTCATACACCTGTTTATATGTTCTTTCGTGTTTATTTTCAATGAAACGTTTCCAAAAATTGTCGTCCCGTTCCGTCCGGGTCAAAACACGTTACGTAAGCAGCTACTAAAGTTTCGATTTATATGGTTGAACAAAGACGCGAAACTTTGGGTTAGGATAATACTATACATTAACATGCTTAGATAAAAATACGTAGTATAAACAGATAATTTATATTAAGTTGTCCGTCTTAATCACTGAACACCAAGAAATACACAATATTTATAAAGCAATATTTAAAAGTAAGGAAATTAGTAAGCCAGATAAATTAATAAATATAACGGCCTCATTAGCTCACGAAGTATTTAGCCATGAAGTAGATTAGGTAAACCGAACAATATCGAAATGCAACAACACAAAAGCAATCGTTAATACAAAACATAATTATAATAAGTATTTGTGCAAAAAGAAGTTTTATCTTAGAATACTTTTATTTGAGAATTTAGTTAAAATAAATAAAAGTATGTATTTAAATAAGTAATTTGATACGCGTTGGACAAATAAGATCTAAGATTATAAAATAATACTTCTGTTGTAAGTTCAAATGATGACTTTTTTTATCATACGATAAATTTGTGGACAGGGACGTCGATGGAAAATGTTCGATGAAGTAAAAATGTCTGCTTATCGCTCATTTTCTTTCTCGTCAACGTCTTAAAATCAAAGTAAATTACGTTTTATATGGATATTTAAAATTACCTTCCTGATAATGACTACAAAAGCAATATACTTGGCCTAGATTAGATTTGTAATAGTACCTAAAACATGGTTTCGACCATTACAAAAATACATGTTAAAATACAAATAATAATTTATGGTTCTTATCGCTTTGTGATCGGTTTGCAACAGAGCAAAAGGGGTTTGATAAAATATAACCGTCTTTATGCGAAAACTAATTCGTATGATTAGAAAATCGAACTCTTTATGTGATAAGCGAATGTCTACTTAAAGTTATTATACTTGTAAAAAATGATAACGTAGCAATTATACTAAATGATCACACCGGATAGGATAGCGTTACGTTTGTTAACAATGTTAACATCAAAGGCATTTGAAAAATTCTCTTTATCGCGAATGAATTTCTGATATCTCATTTACTCACGTTTTAAAAATGTACACGTTTGATAAAAATCGCACGCTTTTGATGTTATTAATGGAACTCCTTTATCGACGTAGTTACATTATAAAGTGTTTAGATAAGTGACATTATTCATTGCTCACAAAGTCACGATATTACCTACAGTAAATATATTGTTTTTAATTTATTATAATAAGGTTAGTGTATGATTAATAATGGTAATTTTTTTTCTTATTCCTGGGTATTATACGGAACCGAAGCAATAATAACTGCCAAATAATGCCTTCGAATAAATTAAGTACCATTAAATGGAATGGGTAGGGTCTCAAGATCAGAAAAAATGGGAGGTCGATGACCACTTTTTTGCGGTTCATGACAAAAATAAGCGAGGGCCTGAGCAGACTAGCGTCGATGACGTTTGATGCTGCTCGTTTTAAACGATGCATCGATTGCGTTTTGGTAAATTGTTACGTCGGTCACAAAATCGAATTCTAGCGTTTAAGTAATTCTTACGACTTTCTTTGTTACCATGGCATAGGTACTCGTTCATAAAATCTGACGAAAAATACTTGATACTTGAAATTAGCAAACCCAATTCAAATAGCTAATGATGTTGAAAATCTAGTTTCAATATTTCACACTAAAGCTTCCTTGTATCTAATTACCTCACCTGTATTTTACACATGCCACTTCCTAAAATAATATATTTCGGTCGATTAATAATTACAAATCAAACTCATTCTAAGCCGCGTCTCGAAGGGCATTAAAAAAATCAACTCTTGTGCTAGCGACATACTGAAGCGGTAAGAACCAACAAAAAGCATGTGATATACCGATTTTTGTATCCCATATACCGTGTCCTAAAATATTTGTACTTAGTGTAAAGCTTCCGCAGAGACTTAGATATAAATTACAACAATCAGTTAGTTAAACTGTAGTAACACCAATCATAGCCTAAATAAATGTAAACATAGTGATGTTAGATTTTATTTATAAGATTTTTTTTTTATACATAGGGTCGGCGGAGGCGCAAAGCGGTCTAGTTTGTTGACAGACTCAATTATATTTTAGCCTCCGCGCCATATTCAGATATAGTATAACATTAGACATTTAATTAAACATTTAAAACAAATCGATTTAGATAACAACAATGGAAATGTAAGCTTGGCTATAATTTATGTAATAAACTATTGATATTTATTCCGTGCGTTGTTATTTTGTATTTGCCCTGCTTTCGATATCATTACCATTATTTATCCTTCACTGTGAAGGCAATCAAACTGGAATGAGCTTCCAAAAGGCAGTCACTGGAGATTTTTAGGCGTAAGCTAATACTTACTATATTGAGTAGCTATTTTTATTTTATTAATTTCGTTTAATATTTATGAAGGTATATTGGTTTTATTCATATTATGAGTTACTTAATTTCACAGAGTCCTGTTCATACCAAGGTTGCCTGGAAGAGATCTTTCTAACCGATAAGGCATCTGTGGCACTTCATTTTAATGTTAATAAATAAATATAAAATTACTCATCGCACACCTTTCTATTTCTAGTCCAACCAGCTGTAAAATTAAGAATGAGTTTGACAGCTGCATAAAATAGAAGAAACTTCTAGTCACTTGCTATGTAATTATTCTAAAGTACCTATATAGTATACCTAAGTACAAAATTGTAACTTAGTCTACTCCATTATAGAAGCAAAGTAATAAAAAGCTATATCGTAAATTTAACAGCCATTTTTAACGTAAGTAGGCACCAAATCTTATTCATAATTAGGTACACGTTTTATTAGTCACGGATATGCATTTTTTGGGACCCGACCCCTAACCAAAGATTTGACATAACGTTCCATTCGGTCAGCATATCAGTTAAAACTTTCATTTAGGTATTGACAACTTTAGCACTTATACAACTTACTTGCCGAACCCCGCGTTTCCGTGATAATAAGTTGGTACCTATGTGTTATTCCAGAGTATAAGCTACCTGCATTCCAAATTTCATCTTAATCTATTCAGTAATATCAGCGTGAAGAAATAACATTTTTGCTATTATAATTGTATACTAGTGTTGATTGACAGGGTAGGTTACAAGTATTTATTGTGATAAAGGTGCTATTTTTAATATAATCTCATCATATAAATACCTAGTTACGGTAAAAAACGTTATTTACTGCTCAGTGGTTTACGCGTTCGACTTACCTACTCACCATGTGCCGCTATGCGTGGGTTTACATCGCAACCTGAAGGTCGAGCTCCCGTGAAAGAAATCTATATCGTTTTAATCTAAACGGTGCGTTATAGAGGCATCACTTGAAAGCTAGTTATGTACGGCTAGGCGAGCGTATTCACAACGAAAGAGAAAAAACCTATTCCACACTCGATCACACCGTCATAATAACATCAGTACATAGCTCCAGTAAAATAAACATTTTCAGGTTTCATACATTATTTTGCTATGAGTGCAGACTCGAACATTAGGAGCGAACAGCATGCCGACATCAACCGGGACTTTTTGTTAGGTAGGTACTTTTTATGATCGGTGTATAAGAAATAGAATATATAAAGTCACACATTGACAAATGGTAATGTTAACGGTGCTCGTATGCGACGCTGTTTAGTGTTTACCATCAGGCGAACCGTTTGCTTTTTTAAACAATAGACAATAGACAACACTTTATTTGGGGCATAAAACACATTTCAACATAATTAACAATACATACATACAAAAAAATAAACATAAAACAAAGAAAAAAACTTATAGGTATAGTATATATTAAAGTTGCAGCCCTGTTGGTTCATTGGTAGTGTGTCTGCTTCGAGAGCTGAAGGGCGTGGGTTCGATTCCCACTCAGGACTAACATTTGTGTGACTAACATCGATGTTTGTTCTGTGTCTGGGTGTACTGTATGTATTATAAGTATGTATTTACAAAAAAAAAAGTATTTAAGTATTCTATCAGTTATCTGTCTTCCATAGCACAAGCTCTGCTTAGTTTGGGGTCAGATGGCGCTGTGTGTAATGTCCTGTGATATTTATTTATTTATAAGTAATAAAAATGAAACAAAAAAAAAACAAAAAGTTTGAAATATATTTTATGTCACAAACCGGCCTCGACTTATCATAACACCACACATTATTATGCCACTATTATGGCATTATTTGCCAATCTTCACGAAAGAAAAACAAGATACATTTATTTTGCTAAGTTCTGTTTAGCGCTGCAATGGTCATGGACAATTGGACATGCGTTATCTCCTACCATAGTATTGTTGGTCTCATAAAATAAAATGTTGCTCGTCTATTAAATTGTTTATCTTTTTTTTGTGACAGGCTTGGTATTTAGTGACAGTTTATCTGATGTTACCTATGTGACTGTCGCTCGAAAATGATAAAAAATAAAAATAAAAACTGGCCCTCAAGTGTAGTTAGCCGGAACAAACCGTTAGGTGCTTGGTGGCATATTAACAACTTGATAATGGAAGCTAGCCAGCCCAGTACTAGTACCCTACCACCATACAAATTAAAAACGAAAAGGTGAATAAAAAAGACTTGCTACATAACTAATACCATTTATTCATGTAACTGGTAAATATCAAATTAATTACACAAAATAATATGGCATCACTTTTAATATGATAATGCGTAATGCAAAATAAATGCTCTATCTTTTACATATAGAAGTCAAATAACATCTTCCAACCGAAACAAAAAGTTCGATATAATATCCCAGATACACAAGATTATGGTATTATCGTTTGAGCCTAGATCGTGTAAAAATAATGCTCTTATTAATACTTGCATGAATATGTAATTAGTTGTGATAAACTTTACTTGTTACAAGTACCAACTTGTGAAAATAGCCTCATGTGGGATTAATTACTAGACTTGTGTATCTTTGATATTAAGACTATCACAGACATAGCTATAACATATATTAAAATAAATCATAGCTAGGCATATTACGATACATTTTCTATAGTATCTTCAGAGTGATCGCACACGTAGTAGCTATATTATATATATATTTCTATGACCTCAACAACCTTTAACATGCAATTGTAATTTATACTACCTACTGAATATGTGTAGGTATAATATTATGATATAGCAGGACATTACGACCAGAGCAAACGCTAGAAAACCGCCAATTAAAACATTATCGTCTCTGTTTATAGTTGCTATAATATATAGTATAGCTACCTCTATCGACAAAAATACATTAGAGTATCTTTCGTTCAATTAAGTAACATAGTTTACCAGTAGAACCTAAAATAATAAAAAGTAAATTGATTGTGTATATAGTTACTTAATATATGTACCATGCAATACATAAATATAGCAATAAATAGGTAATTAGGCACAGCCATATGATCACCACAAAGACAAAGTCACAGCATGTTTATTCGTATCGTGTAAACAATTAATTTTCGATAAACGAACATATCACCAGCTAAAACTATTATACTGATTTTTTAATATTTGTAAATAAATGTGATGTGTATTCTGACTTCGTTTATATCTTACATATAAATATTTAATATTATTAACTTTATCGGATCCAAATCTATTAAACTACAACGGTGTGAGAGACTGCAGGAATTATAGTGTTATCATACAATCATGTAAAGTCATAACATTTATAAACAAACTCAGTCACAAACTTTATAAACGCACGTATATTTAAAACCATCGCTTACAATATATAATAGACGTCTAACAGCTCGCGTCGTATCAAAATCAATCAAGAATCATTTTATGTTTTACTTACGCGGGATTACTTGCGTTTGTTTTTATCGCAAAATTCTGACTATAGTTTAGGCCACATCCGGTGGCCTTTATCATGGAGATAAAGCTGCCTCGTTTTACTTCGCACTGCAGCGCCTCGCACGTGAATATAGCAGTTGGTGAAGATGGGGCGAAACCACGTCAGTTTCCATAGTAAAAGTCAAAATTGACTAAACCGTAATTACTATATGTCAGTATAAGTTTCCATAGTAAAAGTCAAAATTTACGAAACCATAATTACTATATGTCAGTAGGTATATGATTTGACGAGATACGATACGAGCCCGTCATTTTAGAGAAAGAGAACCAATAAATATTGGCTGTTGACGATTGAACATTCCGTTATTACACAGAATCATTTCTCTCTCTTCCATCCGAAGCCGTTTTAGTTTGTATGCGATAATGTTTTTAATGTTTAACGGCGGCTCATGGGTATGGCCTTAAATAATATGCCATTATTCAATAGTTAACAACGATGTACATATAAAATCGTTTGTTCAGACATTTTTATAGATTTCGACTTGCCATTTTCAAAAATGAAAGTTTTACAATAATATTGCCCATACAATGCAAACAAAAAAAACGTGAACAATTTTAGCACTCCCAGATAAAATATATGCATGTATCTAAGACTTAGATAGATAGTCAGATTTTAAGGTAATCATAGCTCGCCAAGCAGAATTGAAAATTATTTATACATTGCCTGTAATATACAAGGAGGAGCGAGAAGTAGGTAATACGAAAACATATACGAGTGTGTATCATAGTCTAATAGCTCTTACATACTCGTAGATATAAATATCAAGCGACATTTCACACAGCGCCACCTAGTCCCAAACTAAACAAAGTTTGTAACTATGGGAACCAGATATCTGATAGAATATATGCATACATTTTTGTTGTTGTAAATTTAATATATTATACGGTACCTACATCCAGAACGAACATCTACATTTGTCACAAAAATGTTTGCCCTGGACGGGAATCGAAGCAGAATTACTTCTAAATGAGATAACAGGACAGTAAATATAGTATTACTATTAACTAGTTTGTGTTACTTATTAACGTTAGTTATGCTCAGTCTGTCCCTTTCTCACGCGCGACATTACACGACGGCGACAAATTGACAGTACTTTGCATTACGTAACATTCAACAACATTTTTAAGGATTGCTTTATGTATTAATATAAAAATAATTATTCACATAAAAATCTGTTACATAGCCATTAATTAACAAGGGCATTATTACATTAAATAATTCAATTAATATTAGTTGGTGTTCATTACCTATAAAGCGAATTTTCATTATGATACTTACGATAGTTAATACAACTGGTTTTGGGTGAATCGTTAGACATTGTAACGACTTTATATGAATCATATTTTCTGTTCACAAACGCAGACTTCCAATACTACCTTATTTGTAGCAAATACTTACACCAAAAACCTTATACTGAAATCAAAGATCTTATCATGTTCTATATTTATTATAAGGTTTTCTTTTTTGACCATGACAACTTTTTGACTTCCAAAGAAAATTATGCCTTATAAAAGTGTCATATATGCAAGTAGAATATATGGATGTTATATTATATATGTATTTCACTGAACTTTGTATATCGACGTTACATTTTATCATATATGTATATTTTCATTTAACATTAAATAAAAATATACATAATTTTAACAAATATGTGATTTCATTGGTTCACATTATATTCCTTGCAACATGTTTCATTTTACTTACTGTTTTTGACTTAAAATTGAAAAATGATATATTTGTGATCAATTATGCTATATAATAAATAATTAATTATTCTCTTTACTACATGAAATTACTTTATTGCTTTATACATATGCATACGGTCACATCCTGTCAATATGTATTATGAGACATTGGCAGGATAGCAACTAAATATTTGCGTAGACGAATGACGTATAAAATTCACCAAATATGAGAGGATCTCTCACATTTTGTGCCTCACTCACTCAAACAAAAAAGTTTTCAATGTGCGCTGAATCATTTTGTGTAATGAATAGCTAGTCGTCGCTTAGTGTTTATAAACTTTAAACCATTATATTTTAACAACTATATTGCATTAATTTTAATAAGTGTAGATAACTTATGATATAAGTAATATTAAATAAATACTAATTGATTACTTACATAATGTAACTACTTTATTATAACTATTAGGTACGTCTACTTCGTTCATTTTGCAGCACGGCATATTTATTCTTTACGGACGGTTATCTATATACTGTGTAAATAAACTTGTTACTCCTAAAAGCATTACCATCACATAAATTACCACAGTTATACTTATGTAACATTTATAAATCAAACATTTGAATTACAGTGACACACTCATAACTTGGCGGTGGCGCTTTTAGGAACTAAATTTATCTGCAAGCTATATTTTTCATAATTGTTAATTGTGAGCTATAAAATGCAAACTTTAATTTTTTAATTAAATTTACCGATTATCATTATTATACAGTAAATGAGTTTAGACTATTTAGGTTTATTTATAACTTCAACTGTGATTTTTGAATAAGCGTCCTCTTACGTGAATTATGTAGATATAAGGTACCTACATGACTATTTGTTGAATAATTTTTGGTTTGGTCTAAAATAACGTTTATGAAGATTTCAGAAGTGTGGATTCTGTGCTGAAGGACACATGCAATGAGTCACTAAGAAGATATACTCTCAGCACTGTACCTACTTCAATCTCAAGCGTCATACGCCGGGACACATGGACAGTATGCAACCAAAAGCGATATTACCGTTTTTCAATAAATAGATTCAAAATACCGAAACTTTACAAACGCCGAAGAATAACACACATTTTCGTATCAAGGATACTAAAACGCAAAGCTTATCTAGTTGGAAAACTGAAATAGTTTTTAATTTAATTGAACTGATAAAAATGTTACGAGTGATATGAATTATTAATTTAAATAATTAAATATACATCATATCTATTTATACTCGAATTGGGGCTTGTGTTTGCGAAAATTACAAAATGTTTTAAATTGTGAATTAATTTCAGGAAAAAACTAAATTTACATAAGTTCCGCAAATGACTCGAAGGACCAGCTAATGATATCAATTCCGTATGACGTTTAGTATTTTGTTAAATATGTAGCCTCATCATATGTTTCGGGCATACGCTCACTTCACCCCTTTATTTCAATTAAACAGATATCTAGGCACATGTAAGAGCAGTAAGTTTTCAATTTGGCTTCGGTATTTGGTTTAGTATGATGTGGTTTTAAGCACGATTTAAATTGTTGAAGAATTTTTAACAACAAACGATGTTATATGTCAACTACGTCTTTGCTTCCAACGCTTTGTTAGAAAAGCTAGGTTTAAAAGAAAAAAATAAGTACATTAAACTTGCAAGTACAATGATACACCATCCCAAAATGTAAAACCAAGAAAAATCAACATGTAAATTTTCATCGTCACTATAATTCTGGAAGAAAAGTACAGCTATGATAAGACAGTTAAGTAAATTTCCCATCATTGTAGTGGTAAGCGCCCCGTTGTACTGTATGCATAAAACGATACTACAAGATATCATTGCCCCCATTATAGATGTCAGCAACAAATGGTACCAAAATGTTAAATTTCCACTACGTATCAATAAATCCGTATCATTCCATGTATCGACAACACAAGCTACAATCATGGGCGGTGTAAACAATATTATTGAACTGTAATACATGAGGCCTATTACTCCGATTTCTCTAGAATCTAATATCTTTTTGAAATAAACCCTGATTGCAGCCGAAAAACTGTAATTTATAAGTATTATAATATAATTAACAATCGCGACCTCCTCTGTTCCCCCGATAATAGCTCCAAATACCATTGCCGCTAAAGTCAATTTAACCAAAGTAGTTATTTCAACTTTAAGTATTATGTGTTCTAAAACTGAAGTGGCGATGACTAACAAAACAAGCCGATGCGACATGTTAAAGATGTTAATTTCTTTAATTCCAAAATACTCGATGTTGCTTGCTATAGAACCGCAGTAGAGAAGCAGTAGTGGAAACATGCGCCCTACTACTCTTCTGTCCAAATGTGGAAACTGCACCAAGTTGAAGTACCGTCCGATCCACAACATTATGACAATTGGTACCATTTGACTAAATCCAAAGATTTTGTAAGGCGGGTACACATAATGAATTTCTATAGCTTTAGTCACAATAATAAACAGGATAATGGACCCGACAAAAAATGTTGCACTGAGTACCTTCTTGGTGTGGGACAATGTTACTGTCCCTATTTCTACTGGACCTGGTATTGGCATGATCTTGAGGGACAGTTTGTATTAATACTATGAAAACAAACTCGTGCACAATTTTAAATGTTCTCTAGGTGTTTACGAAAATCTCGTAATAAGCAATTGGTAAATACATTTGATTATCATAATATTTCTTACTTAAGTTGTATATGCCATAAACGATGGATTTAAGTCACGGTAAACAAATATTTTGTGAATGTAAAAATACAAAAATTTGCTGCGAAAAGTCACTTCGTTCAGTGAGTAGACAAAAAAGTATTAGTTACCAAACGAAAAATAAAATAAGCACATTAAGATAAGCACGTTTTATATCATGGACCTAGGTCGACTAATTATGATTAAGCACTTAACTTTCTATTGGATAATGAATTAGTAGTAAGCTGAAGTTAAAATGCCTTTGAATGTAAACATTTGTTGTTAAAACCCTATTAATTACTTTGGCGATTAGATTTTGAAATGTGATTGGTTATTTACATTGAGCAATACATAATACCTAAATATCGAGATGGTCAAAGTACATGAATATTTTAATAACATTTCTATCAAAGGCATATATGTATATGAAACTAACGAAACAAATATAAACAGGCTGTTAAAAGACCGACTTCAAAATATACGGCTATATTGTTGAATTGAGCCACTACAGAGAAGAATATAATTATGTAAAAAGAAAGCACAAATTATTTTGTAAAAATACCAAGAACCGTGTTTTATTTTTGTCACAACAGTAACAGCAAATACTTTTCCTATTCCAAACGCTGAATAGTCAAACAACCAAAATCGTCATACTAGAATCTAAGAGCTATTCGAACGAGTACTATAAAGCAACGCATGTGCCAAACAATGAAAAATTACAATACCAGAATAAAACACATAAATAAATATCATAGGACTATACATAGCGCCATGTGGCCCCAAACTAAGCAGAGTTTATGTGATGGAAGTCAGATAACTTATAGAATACATAAATGCTTTTTTGTTGTTGTTGTAAATACATACAGAACACCCAGACACAGAACAAACATACGAGTATACCAGAAGAACAGAATATAAAACATAAGTTTTAATGCGTTATATAGACGAAATTGCAATTAAAACATTATTAGGCCATATGAGAGTGGAATAGCTTTTATTAATAGAAAAACATAACATAGCACATAGAGAAAAATTCTTATTACATTTGTAGAAAGACATGCAAGTTGTTAAATAGTTTAAAGGAAACTGCTGTGGGAAAGCATGAGGATGAAAAAGTAAAAATGTATATTGTATTGACATAATTATATTGTTCACTTACACCATCGTATTAAGGAAACCCTGTGAGGATGGTATGAAATATTGTAGATAAATAAATATTATTAAGACAATGCCTTCATTAGCTGGAAGCTATAACGACGAGGTCAACTCACGCCGCACGTCAAACCCTACATGAAAACCACCTGAGCACTCACAGAGTGAACATAAGCAATTTAAATACGAGACCTAATATAGACACAATGTAACAGACTGATCAAGACTGCGATTACCTTCATAAAATATGACATATAGTACAGATAACAACAAACTATTTGCAATTACCCATAGATCAAAATACTATGGCAACCTATTTCATTTTAAAGACCAAGTTTAAAATGAACATAAATTTTACAAAGTCAGTTCGTTAAAATACTGCCGTGATACACGACATGATAACACGATTAGTTTATTAAGCAAATTGGTTAAATAGATAAACACAAAAACTGATAATGTTTGCCTTGACTTTTAACTGAGAATGGCGTCATAAGTAAATAGGTGCGTATTAATAAATAAATAACAGCACATGAAGGAAATCTTCAAGGTGCAGTTGCTTTATACACGAGTATACAACCATCTCGTATATCTCTGTCCATTATAATTGGGTGCTCAAACAAACGCCATCAAAGCTCCATCCGTACATGGTGGATTGATGATTTTATGTATTCACGTTTATGCAATGTAAGTAAAAAAGTATAATACTATATCATGTATTTTTAAGAGTTCACTCAAAGAACTTCAATTCCTTATTTTTGTACAAATAAAACAGATGTGGAAGTCTGTCAATATCGGTGCCAACCACATGTATGCCAACCACAACTACATCATTGATTTTGTTTTGTTCGATATAAGTTATATACATCAAACAATTAAGTGTGTCAAATTAAAACCATTTCAAAATAAAGAAAACTATATATTTAGCCTATCTAAGTAACTTACTCAAAATTTTACTTTTACATAATGCAATTAAAAATATAACTGTAAAGTAATTTTATTGACAACTATCGAGTTTTAGTGACTTAACAATTTAGGTGATTTTACACTCATTTAACGTTGTTGTCTGGCATTGTATATCTTGCAGCTGTACGTGTTTTTCTATAATGCATGACATACGAGTAGACAAATGCAAAAGCTCCAACCAGACTTACATTCAATCCCACATAAATGTTCCAGGACAAGGTAGCTTCGCTTAAAGTCATTACCTTAAAGCACGTCATAAATATGTTCCACAAATTTGGTAAGACTGATACGGCGAGAGCACTATGAAGTTGTGTGCAAATTAACATGCAGTATGTTAGCACAATATCCATTGCACATGAAATCAGTAAATTACACCAAAATAATAGTTCACCCCAATTTAAATCGATCACCTCCTCGAAATCACTAAAAGCCCACGCTACAAATAAATAAGGCACAAACATTAAACAGGTGCTGTAGTACCACAATCCCCAAATATTTAGCACTTCAGAATCCAGTATCTTTTTCATGTAAACTCCATTAGCTGCATATATCATGTTGTTGAAAAAAATTGTAATAGAACTCCAAGTCAAAAGAAGATGTATATCATTTCCTGCTGTAATTGTGGCTCCTATGAATAGTGTTACAACGCTATATTGAACACTGCGAGATGCTTGAACTCCAAGAATGTTTTTTTCTAAAATCATTGTCATTACGATGACTAGGCGTCGAGAAACTGCTGTCAAGCGCCTATTTAATATTGTGGTAGGCAAAAGTCCGAAAACCATTAGTACTGTATAGAGCACTGCTAACGGCGACAAAATGATCACTATATTCCAATCTAGTGATGGAAACTGAATGAGACGCAAATTCCGACCGATCCTCAACAGTAATGATATCGCCAATATTTGAATCAACATCACAAAATGAGGCGATGGCAATAGATTTGGCATCAGTATCGAATCATTCAACACTGACGTTATCGATAGAACTCCGAAATAGAATATAGCCGCTAATCCCATTTTAGCAATCTCCGGTTCCCAAAATCAAACATCCACAATTGCGTTTACAGTATATTTCAATAATAAGAGTGACTCTATCTATGAATTATAAATGACGAATGGTATATTGTTAGCGTCTATGCCACTAGCTTCTGATTATATTGAAACAGCATATGTGTAAGTAATTGCCGATTCTTTAATTACTAATTACCCGATAAGGTTCAATTTCGACCAATTAATATTGATGTTTGTATTATGTTTTAAGGCACTAGCAAATTTTATGTATTCTAAATAAGCTGTACTTATATTAGGTTTATATTGCGCAATTTTAATGCTAACGCAGCTAGCAAGTTTAACATGTTGTTTGACAGTTTACAGGAAACTTATGCTGAGATCAATTAAAATATCGTATATATTTTTATTTAAACAACATAATGAAGAAACTGAGTAATTTAGATCATGTTTATTACTCTAGACACTATCTGTATACCTAGAGCATCAGGTCTGTGGATATCATTATGATACTTCAAAGCTGTAACTGATAACATAGATTAACGAATGATCTAACAATTCGCAAATTAACGATTCTTTACGCTGTTTTTGTAACAGTTAACAGTAATTTACTTTATCTTTTATACAAAGAGATATAAAATGAATAAATCAGTTTCTAATGATCACAATGATTTACAGGCAACAAAAAACTTTATTATTTATTATAAAAGACAATTAAAATTATTTTTGGGGAAAATTATCGAAAAAATTAAGCAGTTAGTCACGTGGCCGTGACCACCGTTATCGTTGATATTTTCGTAGAACAACTGCCATACAGATACGATTGTTTCTCACGGCATGACAACATTATTTTAGCACCATGACAGTACTGTCCATTTACATGGTATATTTTAAGGATAACGTAAATTTGCCAATTTTAAAAAAGAACACATGTAGTAATTTAGATATGGTCAACAAGGTTATTATGCTGTGTACGTGATATGCGATACATGAGACTACCCAAAAATGTCACTGTAAATCCAACTAATCTCAGCCACATAAAAGAAGCGAAATCGTTAAGAAGATATTTAAAAATACATAAGAAACTTCTTATTACGCTTGTAGTCAATGCACTTTTGAAATACGTGCACAAAATCACACCGGACGATTGTACAATGCCCTTTACAGTGGTCATTACAATATGACCCAAACAAAAAGGGTCCTTCAAAACTCTACATCTTGTAAATCTGATGAGGTCTCCGTCACTCCAAGCTACTAAGTAAAGTAGACTCAAAGTAGGTAAGGCCATGGTCAACGAATCTATATAAATAAATCCACACACGCTACACTATCGAGTTCAATAATTTCTTAGAAAAAAATCCAATAGCGGCGTTATAAATGTGTTGCAGTAGAATAAGGACGTACTCATTTAAAATAATACTATCATCAGATGTTACAATAATAGCTCCTCTCACCATTTTTGCGACACTAGTCTGTACTTTGCAAGATGACAACTTCCAAAAATATCATTTCAAAAATCAAGGTTATATAGTGAGATACTGATGGGACGTCAGACCACGTATATTGGTAAGGTAAAATCCATACCACTACAGTTACTAGTCGCCATAAACCCGAGAGATATAAGAGGCAACGGTCAAACGCTGCTTGCGAATTCTCTGTCGATACATGGAAGGTGCACGAAATCGGCATATCGTGTAATCCAGAACTAGGAGGGTAACCACATTTTGTATTAGATGGAAACATATACATCCTCAGTAGTATGTTGTCCAACTCTACTGACATCAATAAAGTCATAGCACATAATAAAATCGTCAATATCTTGGTATTTTTCATTTTTGTTTACTAGGGTGTTTTCTTATTTTGTATTTACATAACCAGGGTTTGTTTTTTTATATCACTGCACAGTATCATACACACATGTACTTCGTGTTACGTCATGTATGTAGGTATCTTCATGTGAAGAATTCGATTCTATAGCAATAATAAATAATTTAGTGTTGTATTTGTGCCATATTTAATTCTACATTATAAAATATATTGGGATTACACAATGAAAACTATTCTGCAGCCTATAGTGGTGTCTATAAAGATTTTGATGCACCACGTAAATTTGACAACGTTTCATTACCAACGGATGAACAAAAAGTATTTTGTTTTACAACCCTAATTACAAACTCAAATCAAAATTACGTACGATTAATTATTATTTATGTTAAATCTATATATCCTGATCTTGAAGTATTGTTGAGTAGAATTATGAATATTTTACTACATAACAGATCTATTGTTTGCTCGTCAACTCGCCTGATGTTGCGGCATCGGCGGTAATTACAAATGTGTAATCCGGTGTGATTTATGCGATTGTTTAAATTAATGTGTCTAAGAAAGATGTGAGCATGAGGCGTTTTGCATTTTGCATTCTCTCTCCACTAATGCAATGTGATTTTTTTCATTCAGATTTATAATAAGCTTTGATAAGATTAAATAAGGGTTAGGGCGTCAAATCACCTCCTGATATATTTTTATCATGGTATTCAAGATAAAATAAATCAGAACAAGAAATTATTTTTTTACTCTTTCTCTTGCGCTAGCGTAGCGAATGCTATGTACGCTAGCGCATACATAGTATATTATAATATTTGTACATAGAAATTGTATTCTTTATAATACGACTTCTGTACATTACGATTTAAAATTACGGAATTTCGTAATTTTACATGAAACAATACGAAATGTACATTGTTATCATTGTTTTGCTTTGCTAACCATATTGTTTTTTTAACTACCTGCAAAATTTGAGCCTGTACATAGTAACAGCACAATATGTCTCCGACCATGTGACTAATGGTTCAAACATTACTAGAGCAGAAAAGAGATAATATTTACGTTTCATGTTTACCGGAACCAGGTATCGTTATCTGCTATCATAACATGATAAAAAGTATTAATATCACCGCAATTAATATCAATTGAGGATGCTGTGACGTTGTATGTTGCTACACGAGCCATATAAATGCTATCCAGTTTCACGATAAAAATAATATTTTTACCCAATGTTAAAAATAGCAAATATTTATGCTTTCTAATTTACCGTAACTATGGTTCTTTATGTATCTTGATCTATGGTTTTTTCTATATCGCTGTCTACTTTTTTACAACTCAGTTCTAAATAGTCTGGATTCGAGTCATCTTTTCCCTACGACTGAGGTTCATCCATTTTTTATGATAACACCAGATATTTATGTGTACGCATACGTTAAATCTACGTATATAAATACGTTAATACGCATTTTTAAAGTAGGACTTTTAAAAGTTACTCAAAGGTGATTTATATGTGTTATATTTCACGACGGCGATACATTTACAGAATTTAAGAATTGGATAATATTGTAAGCAATTATTGTAAATAAGGTCTTAAGTATCTAACCATATCTCATTTGATATTAAGTAAAAATATAAATTGGCAACAGACAATAAATGATTTGAAATACCTACTATCTAATGGACCCTTTCTACTAAGAACTGGGTAAAACTATTGTTTACGTTTCACTAATTTCGGTCCTATGCGTCTAAAATATTAGTTTATACAAATTAAAAGCCACGTCAATGCAAAAATTATTTTAAGTATAATATCGTTGCACAAATTTTATACAATAAATCGCGTGAAAACATTTGCCCTTAAAAGTTTCGCGTACGCATTTACGCATGTTGCACTTCATTTTGCGATTTCTAGTTTTCTTTATGGTATCTAAAGAAACTTTTCTAAAGCCAGCAGCGTCAAACACTTTTAATTTTACTTTCAATAATCATTAAAACTCCAAGTTTTAATGATTTTCATATAGTTTTCAAACTAACCCGTTTATGAGTTAGTACGAACATTTTTATATATTAAGCTCATCTACACACGTATAAATATTAACAGATTGGAGCATGATCATAGCATATATGTACAAGATGCCACTTACAATACTAACACGAACACACAGAGAATTCATCCAAAACATACATGCTAAACTAGAATAAAAACGTTGACCACCATCTGTATTAGGTCGTGAACTTGATGTGATTGAAACGCGTGAATTTACAGTATGGTTAGGTTCATCAAACTCATGCACAAAGTTAGGACGAGCAGTAAAGCACTAAACAACTGTTTGTTTGCTGAAAGCCTATTAAATTCAATTTTCAAGTCTCCATGGTTATGTTTCGACTGGCTGGGTACATATAACTGATTGATAAATAACGCGCTTTACAGTTGCTTCATGATTTGGCTAAAATATGACTCGATTTTGGATAAGTTTCCGACCATTAACTCTCGCTCGTTTTAACATTTTCTTAAAGCAAATATAAGTGTACAGTTGAACATCAAAACATGTACCCAAATAAAAAAAAAGTATTTATTTATATAATGCCTAGTCAGTACGTTTCTGTTTCGACGCCCAAATTCATAGTCCAGTCATTACGTCGGAAAAATCGGCTTAAAAATGAAAGTGAACCGAGAAAGCCAAATTTTGGATATTACGTGAGGGGTGCCTAGAAAAGCTTAAGTTCAAATTGTCGACCAAAATAACCTTGTGCAATTTCCGCCATCTTGAAAAAACCCTTAAATTCAGTTTTTTCATCATAACTCGGTTCCCCGTTGAGATACGAAAATTTTTATGGAATACTTTTTTGTTGCTCTTTTTACGATATACAATTAAGGCCCCATACATTTCTCACGTTTCGATCGTCGTTTTCGAGATATCAATCAAAAATGTCAAAAATTTGGGGATGTTTTTTTTATTTCGCTATTTACTTTTTTCTGGTGAAAGATATCGAAAAATGTTCGAAACAAAACTTGTAGAGCGTGTCCAGACCTACAAATTCGGTTTTTTATTTTTCATTTCCGACAAAAATTACGACCTCCAATATCCAGACCATACCTAAACAATATCCAGATGGAGTTCCATTATTAGGAAACTCCTAAAACTGTTCTTAAATTAAAAACTATTAAAAACGTAGTTAATTAACTTATTTGCAATAAATATTATAGGTACAATAAACGAGCAAAAATGTAATGTATGGGCTACTTAGATTGTTTGATGATTTATAGTATAATCGCACAAGGCGGTAAGGAAACCAGTTGACATGTATGCCAATACCTCATTTTTGACAGGCTGTAGATAAGACGGCAAAGGATTAGCTTTTCTGTTAGATTTGAAGGTGTCGTGACAACCCTTATAGTTTATTGTGTTTGCTGGTCTATCCACCTATACAGGTGGACTGACCAGCAAAAGCCAAGGACTTTTATTCAGAGACTACTAAGGCGCCAATATGTAATAGGCTACTTTAAAAGAACGCAAACAATTGTTAAAAGACGTTTTGGGTAGCAGTTTACATGACACAAATCCAATGTGGTATGCAAAATAAAATCCTTGCCCATTCGAGCAGAACATTTCAACAAGCAATTCAAATTAGTGGAGTATCAGTGGTATGATAGTGGAGTGTGTATTGTTATTTATTTTTTATTATAACAGTTTCATTTTCTAGCTGACTAAATTTTATTTTCAAAAAAATCACAGTTGTAGTTACTTTTATAATGTTATCATCACAGCTAATTGGACCTTAGGGATTTAAGATATATGCGAACTACGTAATGGGGGTCATTAAAGTATTACGTAAGCAGAATTTTAGTAACTATTGACCCCTCCTTCCCCCACGTCAGCAAAATTAAGCAATGCTCATACTCTCCCCTCATATGTTTAAGCGATCTCTTCCAGACAACCTACATATAGAAAGGATTCAATTATTCAAAAGGATTCGATTATAAAACAAGGTGAGCCAAACAAACAACTTTGCTGAAAATATCACCATTCAAGTCCCCCCAATAAAAATAAGCAAAGTAATGACACCCACCCCCCGCCCCCCCCCCCAGCCTTTGGTGCTGACGTAATACTTAAAAGGCCCAATGGTTGATAAGTCAAACAAAATATTACAGAATAAACGCAAATAAGTAACAGTTATTATTACTACATTACAGTCTTCCAGTCAGCCTGTAAAGGTGTGTAAAACACTTCTTGCTAGCATATTCTACCACAGACACATAATCACTTTGTCCTAGATTTTATTAAAATGGAGCTAAATAGTATTTTCTATCGAAGTTTTTTAATTCTATTATAAGCTAGCTAGCTAAGGATATTTGAAAAGAAGCTATTAAAAAGAAAACGTTTTTTTTTTATTTCAAATGTACAATTTATACCTCATTTTATATTTTATTATGAAAGTATGTTTTACTTTTGCTATATATATTTATATACATTAATTCTATTTTTAAATGCGAGTTAAGTATTTACAAGTTGGTTAATAGGAACAGAGTATAAATTGATGGTTTTTTTCCAAAATAAGATACAAAACAAAATTATGAATCTCATGAAATTTATTACTTACTTAGGGTATTTGAACGCAATTGTAATGAAAGTATAATGTTTACGATAACTAAAAAAAAGGTGGAATTCCATGAGTTTACCAATTGAAAGTTTATTGTTTTGTAAGCATTAGTAATTAAAGAAAAATTAAGGTCAATAAATTGGCTCCTACACACGAACCATACATGTGAAATGAAAGCTATAAAAATAGGCAGATAGATAAAGAATCCGTTATCTAAAATATTTAGTTTGGATACCAACATAATTTAATTTTTGGCTTATAAGGACCACAACAGACAAGATACTGTGTTTTACCTGCATTATATTAAAAATATAACACAGTCTATTTATATTATATGGTATGCGATAGATGGCTAGATGTGATGTGCAAACTAACAAATTACTACACAAAAAGTTTTGCTTCATTCTTTGCATAATGTGTGGAGGCCCTTAGTCTTTTTACAAAAAAAAAATTGTACAAAATTATAAATTAAGCACCAAACTAACATGGTGTTGTTGTTTTTTTACTAGTTTTCAAATGTACAATGTAAAAACCACATACATTCAATAATAAATAAAATAATAAAAAATAAAATAATAAAATAATTCCCACCACCAATTGGGTGTGATTCTTATTCTTATTCGAAGTGGGGGTGATAAGTCTTGCACTGACATCCCGCTTGGGTTGTATTGTGCATTTCCCTCTACCAGTGCCTACCCAGCTCCTTGAAGTATCAAAGCGAGGCTCTGGGCCGCTGTCATAGTAGCTCCAGTGAGTTGGGTGTGATTTATATATGTACACACATCCAGTCAATAATATGAACTTTAAATAAGTGATTAATTGTCAGTTGTTAAATTTGTATCAATTGGATGCATTTTCTGAATTTAAAATACTTTGAATAAATAAATTTCTTCCACCATACTACATAAGGTTTATTTTACTTTATTGCTAATTTAAACCACTCAATAAATTAACTTTTTCTTTGCATTTATGTTTAGTTGATTTAACTTGTAACAACTGTTTGGTATAGTGATGTTACACTTATATATCTTTGAATTTTAACTATTCGTTTAGAGGAAAATAGTTTGGCTATAGTGACGCAGATTTCAAGTATAGCAACTAGTTTTTGAGCCATTTATAACAAGTTACAAGAAATTCCTTTGAAATATTGTAATTGAGTCTACATACAAAGGCTGAGTCAACAAAAAACACACAGTTTCATTCATAAAATCTTATCTATTGTTAGCACCTACCTACAGTCAGCAGTTGTAATAATACTCTGCTGTTTATAAATGTTCAGATAGGTAAAGTTGAATCCAAGAATCAGTTACTCTGTAATTGTCGGTGTCTTCTAAGCTTGAATTTTTATTTTGGTACCTATTAGGCTTACATTCATGCTAAAGAAAAAGTGGATGTTATTTTGAGAAAAACAACAAATACAATGTTTCACATGTTACATCATCAAGAGTGTGGTAAAACCGCTGTAAAATAATATTGTTTTACCAACTCAGCAAGATGTTGAAAGTGCTCTAAATAAACCAAAACCTATGCATATAGCATTTTCTGGATATAACAACAGAATTACAGTATCCCCGTCATTACTGTTATAACCAAAATTCCCTTTATGGCAAAATAAGGATAATAAATTGCTTGCTTTGCATTCATGTAATATAGTTTGCTTGCGAGTGTAGCTTAGCTAGAAAATGCGTTAATAATCCGGAAGTAAGTAATAAATTAACAAATTTATCAGAGCTTTATGTACTAAATGTTATAATTTTTATTGATTTTTTCTATGTATTATTATTATTTTATCCGTGCAATTCCAGTCAAATAATAATAGGTAATTTTACTTTGAATATTCTTGGGAAGAGTTCAACATATTCACACTTACTGTGCTGTGCAGACAACCTTAAAGTTATTATAAGTACTGTGTGAATTACAAATTTGAACCCTCAAAAGCTGGTACTCCCATTAGGTAACTTAACACTAATGATTCACCTAATTCTTATTCTTGAAGGTGTCTAGAGTACTACAGTAGCAACATCATTTCATTCATTAATCAACAAGGTAGGCTAACTTACAAATTATGTTTAAGTTCATGAAATCTTCTACAATTGATGTTGATTTACCCTGTCACAAATTCTCACAAAGTAATGAGCGCATAAGCAGCAATACCAAGAACTTTGTTTTGCTATTCAAAATTCTGTGTATTGCTGCTGTGGACATGGACATGCATTACCTAGTACCATCAGGAAAATGTCTCGTTTATCTCATTACCTTTACATTTTGACACTTCAATAAATTTGTAAAATTATTTTACAAAACTTTAGTTCCTTGAGTGTTTCTGTTCATGGGTAGGTTATTAAATCACATAACAATAGTAGCGTAATGTATTCTTATAATTAATTGAGTTCAAATTAGTTTCTTCAACACTTGTTCTTCCTGTGGCATACATACACTTGTTCTTTACACAAACACTGTCTAATCTTTGGCAACAATCAACAAAACTCAAAGAATGTCATAGATCTGCAGTGGTAATTTTTTTTGTGCTTTCTATAAAATTGTAGCGAATGCTATACTGTGTCCACTTTTGCATTGTTGACCAGCACATAAGCAGGTGCAGGTTTACGCTTGAACGTGACATAAGTGTATACTAGACTTCCTAACACACTTATATTCAACCCCACAAAATTTAGCCATGAGAAAATATAATCACCACCAATCACCATTCCTAGATATGTAACTAGAATGTTCTTCAGGCAGCCTATGATAGTGGTGGTCAGCGCACTATTGTACTGCGTGCACAGCATTACGCTGTATGATAGTACAAATCCCATTACACAGGACATAAAAAACTGCACCAAAAACAATGTGTCATTCCAATGCTCATAGGCAGCTGATTTGTCTAAATCACCTGTAGCCCAGGCTATAATCAAAGCCGGTATAATCATAAATAGGGAATTATAAAACATCAATCCGTACTTGCCAAGCTCTTTCGAATCCAATTTTTTCTTCATATAGACTCCATTTGCAGCAGTAAAGGCATCATTGAGTAGAACTAGTATGTAGCCAGTCATGGAGAAGGTAACGTCGTCTGCCGCTGCGATAATGGCCCCTCCGACCATAGCTAGGACGCTGGCTTGAACTGAGCATGATGCTTGAACACCGAGGATGATTTTTTCGAGGACCATTGTCATGCAAATGCTGAAGCGTCGCAGAGCTGTGAACATGGGTAGGCTGAGTTCCTTGGTACCGCCGAGGCCGGTGGCCATGTTACCCAGGTAGATGACCGGTAAAGGCCAGATGCGGCGCGCCACGCCTCCGTCCAGTGGCGGGAACTGCACCAGTTGTACTCGCCGTCCGACCCACAGCACAGTAAGTGTCGCCACCATCTGTCCAAGCCCCAGGACTTGGTACGACGGGAATGCATACGTAGTCAGTACCGTTTTGTTCACTACTGTTATCATAAAGGACGACACGGCATAGAATAAAGCGCTGAACACTTTCCTGAGAAACTGTGTCTTGCTCTCGGTTTCAGATAGACTTGGGGTCGTCATGGTGTAGTTTGCTGCGTGACCGGTAATTTTATTTATATTCCGATAGTATTAGTGGAAAAAGTGCAAGTGACTAGGTTACGGTTCCACCACGATCACCATACACCACATTATGTTAGATTTTATTTTCTGAAATTAACTTTACGTCACTTAGTTTTCATAATTAAGTGGAAATCAAAATTGGTACACAATACAATTTAATACTTTACAATTTAATTTAATACATTACTGAACTCACTACAACTCAATTACACAAAAAATCACAAAATAATTGAAAATAATGTTGCCAGCTCTTCGTCAGACAAAAAATACAGACAAGCTCTAAAAAAACTGTAAGAGTTACCTAAAATTACGCTTAGCTAATAAATATTACGAATTAGAAAAATCAAATTAAAAAAACACAAAATATCAATACGATTAAGTATCTAGTCTAATCTATCTATATATTACCATTTACTAAATGAACAATATTTGGTAATGGTGGTTTCACTTATATCCTACCGACTGCGCCAATGTAGAATATAAGTGAAACCACCATTGCATTGGATACACGACTGATTTATTCATAGGTAGATGGAATGTAGGTAAATACAGATTTAAAGATTCTTAACTACCTTAATTATTTACCATACATCACAGTATAATTTTATTTACTTGTTAGATCTCGAAAACGGCTCTAACGATTATCACTAAATTTGCTAAATGGAGATTTTAGGCAGCCAAAAATCGACCCAGCGTGATCTATTCAATTTTTTTGGACTTTTAAATTTTGCCTAGGCAAAGTTCGGTCGCCTAAGTACTAGTATTTATATGAGTAGTAACTCACTGGACTCAACAGACTAGTTTCAATAAGTATCAATACATTAAAGGTATCAAAACATTTTCATTGATTATTATTTTTGAAAGTTTGCATTGGGATTCCATGAACAAAAAAAAACACTAAAAAAACTAACTACAGATATAATCAGGAAATAGTGAGCCAAAATATCTACAAAATTGAAACAAAATTGATAACACTTGTAAAAAAATAAAAACATCACAACGATTGGTGAAACAACTATAGATTTGGGGGAAAACAAAAAACTTTTTAGTAAGTATGCTGAAATATTACTACCAAAAATGTGTATTAAAAGTTTCTACTATTTTGTACATCAGCTAAAAACTTCTAGTATAAAAATTACTAAAAGTGTAAGGCTGGCTACATTGATATTAAAATAGCTTTTTGAGCGAGGCAATATTGCAAAGTTTTTTGGCGGGAACGCGGAAAGAGTCGTGTAGCCCCATTGTATTTCTTTCCAAAACCGGTGTTTTTTCGAGTGTTTATGTATAAAATAGTGGTGTTTTATTCATAATGTACCGAATATCAAGCACGAGTGTGGGAAAGTGAGATATAATGTGGTGAAACATGATTTTAGAAGCTTGTTGTAAAATCACCATTATAACTTTACTAGGGTATGACTGAACCAAACCATGACTTACTTTGTGTAAATTAGATTTATTTAACATGTTTGTTCGTAAAATGTCAAAATATACACTGACAAATACACAAAGTGCGACGCCAAAAACAAGGAAGAAAATGGTACAGGCAAAATGAAGTACCTGTACTGGCTACCTGGCTAGGTATTTGCAAACGGATACCCAGATTTATTTAATGAGTTGAGTAGACGTCTGGGAATAGAACACTGTTCATTTTATGACTAAATATTACAAAAATTTCTTGCAAAAATCAAAAACTATTACATCTAACATCAGATAATTACGTATTTGTTGTACTTGCTGAAGAATTAACTTGATTTAATTTTGTTTTAGAACTAAAACAAAATTGTAGATAAGTAACAACCCTGAATCAATTAAAAATTAAATTAAATAGCTATAACTAATACCTATAACATTTAAACTTTAAAGTGCCTTTGATATTATGAGAGCAATATACGCTCAGGTTGTAAGTAGATGATATCAGAAAAGGAGTAAAATGTAAATTTCTACGAAACCCCTACCTGAACCTTATTACATCCTTGTTTGATAACTTTGGCTCCTAATATCACTTTAACAAAACCGCCTCGAATTGAAAGACGGGTATTTTTGGAATCGACATTCATTTGATCTAGATTTTAGATTTAAAACGTTTTAATTTGGTTGTTTTACAGGTGTGACGATGTCAAAATATCAACGCAAGTGGCGTCCCATACTAAATGCCGTCCCATCTTCCAGCCTTTCTCACGGCTCAAGGATGGCTGCGCAATTGTCGGTAAAAAGAGCTCGGCGGATGATGTCAGGCATGGCGAGCTATCCTGCCTGCGCTTCTAATCAGAATAGTTTATGGTGACCGAGCTGGGTTATCGGGAAATGCTGCTATCCTTGCGTTCCTGGCCTCGTTCATAAACGGTATGGCAAGATTTGGAGTGTTTGATAATATTTTACGTATTAAAATGAAATTACTGTGAACTGAAGACAGGAATACAGAAGGAGTAACACCAGAAATGGAACAGATGCTTAGGTCCCCCAAACGCAACGAAACTTGAAAACCTGTAACTACTCTGTATTTTTTAATGTTTAAAATCGTAGCTAAAGTGTTTTTAATGTAGTCTAAACTCTGTACCTATAATGTTAATGTTAATAAAGGTCATATGAGTAGGTATTCATTTTAGTTCAACGTTCCGGTGAAAAATGTTTGAATTTATCCATCTATATTAAAATTTATTGATGGACGATATTAGTCAATGCTGCGGAATTAAGGTGCATAATTTTAAAGAGTAGGTACCTATTTGAGTCACTACCCAATGTCCAATTATCCAGATACCAAACATTCAATTTTGATTGTAGGTGCTGTATAAAATAGTGGCAACTTTGTTAGAAGCTTCGACGGAGCTTTAGAAGTAACACGAAAAGACATTTTTCACCACATTATATCATTTTGTCACGCTGGTTCTCTACGTACCTACTTTATGATTAAAGACTAATATTTTAATTACTCTCAAACATAGGTACTAAGTATAGGAACAGTAAAGAAACGCCTTAGTTCATATTCATTAATTTATTCGACACAAAACCACCATATATATTTAAATTACATTTCGTAAAGAATGTTATCAAATATACCCATGTATATCGCTAACTGTATACCCAAAGCCAATATCTAAATAGTATAAAACGAAGTCGCTAGCCGCGACTGTCTGTTTCTACATTTACTTCTTCTAAACACAAAACGACGACTTTGATAAGTCGACAAAATTAATCGCACCCGTGCGAAGCCGTTGCTGATTAGATTTTTTTGTCATTTAGTCATCCCTAGAAATAAAATAAAGTACTTTTCTTTTTTAACAGTTAATTAGTAAAATTCAAACTTAACAATAAACATGTACCTATAGCCTCTGCATAGCCCTCACACTATACACTAATAATATATTAACATTTAAAATAATTAAAAAAATCCTACTAAGACCCTAACTGACCACCACTCTAGACCGCCGCCATGTTACCTAAAGTGTTGTTTTTTTGTTAGTCAATGTTAGAATATTAAGCTTGGGTTGTACTTGGCCGAAAAATAGCAATTTTTGAGTTGTGCCCATAATAAAAGCAGTTCACTATGATGAGTAGGTACATTGCCCCGCTTTCGGTTTATTTCATCCCAAGTTTATAACCCGGTAATCATTTGCTGGCGCAGACAGCTAAAAGTAGTCCTCTAGCAGTATTGACCTCTGAGACTCTAACCTAACCGGCACTATAATGGGAATCATTAATTTTTTGAGTTTGTAAATTTTAAGAACTCATAGATGCTGTGAAGATTTTTTAATCAAATGCGAATCGCATTCGATTAAAAAAACTTCAAATTTCAAATTAAAACCAGCAACTTCGAGCGTAACTTTTTTGCACTTCAATGCTGGTCAACGCAAAAATCAAGGACTACAATCACGGAGACATGATTGCTAAAATTAGGTATGCTTTCTCACGGTACGAGCTCTACTGTAAATAAGACTTTAAAGAAGGAATCTCTTTAACTCGTATTTGTATGCACAGTTTTCACTGCGTTTTTTGATTTGTCGTTTTTTTTTATTGATTCTTGAAGACGGCTTTTCCAACGAACGGTAAATAGTTGACCACAGGTTCTCCCAGCGCCAACAGATCCCGCACTGGCTTAAACCACGTGGCGACGTACGATATGATGTAGAGCCAAAAAAGGATCTTTACCACCCAGTCTAGAACGTAGAGGCTGGAAAAATTAAAAAATATTGAAGGGCATTTCACACAATGCCACAGAGCTCAAAATCAAGCAAAAGTTTATATTAAGGGAACTAGGTAACCGATATAATAATAATATATTTTTTATTTTTTTATTGTCAATAATAAATAATAGGCTTGCGCTGTCTTGCCTGATGTCAAGTGAAAAGATGGTTTGAAGCACGCTTGCCTAGAATAAACCAATTCACTCTCGACTTGATAGTGCCCAGGTTGTATCTTACATTGAACACTCACTTAGGCAGCAAATTCCATTGTTTAGCGGGTCGTACGATAAAAGTGGAATCGAACCGTACCTATAGTTCGAGATTTTGAAATATCTACCATGAAATGGCGTCGATTTTATAGCTACTGGTTACGTGAGCAATTATAAAAATATTCGCAGTAGTTACGTATTCGTTAGTAAAATGTAAAAATAACTGCGACAGTACCCATATGATGGTAACCCTCCCCGTATTTTATATAACACAACTTACAAGTTATGGTAAGATCGATTGATGGTAATCTTCGTGGGATCTTCCTTCAGGCAGAAAATTCTTCCACCTTCTATGCAAGTATCCATATACTTGTCTCGGTCGACATCAGTCAGGTCGGTTCTAAATATCTGTTGCTCTTCTGGACTTAGCCGCTCCTGGATCCTGTCGAAGTTTGAGCAGGGGAACTTCCATGGACGCATGGTGAAGTATTGGAGCACTTCAAGACCTTGGCTGATTCTGTCTTGGATGCGAACCATGCTGAAATTAGAATATATGCTTTGTATTTTTTTATTTTTGTACCGATGATAGCTCAGTTATTAGCGCGGGCGGGTTCCATAACAAAAGGTGTAAGTTCAAATGTTGGTATGAACTTGAAGTGTCGGTGAAGGAAAACATCGTGAGGATATAATGACTCGGCGGTAGGGTACATTCTTGACTTGGCTGGCAAGATACTACTTTCAAATATGCTGCTAATCAACTGCCAATGTGTTCCGGCAGCTTCACTTGGAGAGTCAGATCCATTTGACGCTTACGTGACGCATTAAGGAGAAAATAAATAACAGAATAAGTTCCACCAATGTCGGTCCCGTGCCAACTTCTATTCAAATAAACTTGTATTGTTGCAAAATAAAATTATTTTCTTTCTTTCTTTCTTTCTTTATTAGATACATAACAGGAATAGCGTTTAAAATTTTTTAGACATTTTCTTTAGAAAGTCACAACATTATTATTCACAGAAACATACATATATATTTAGGTATGTTTAATTGTATAAACATATTAAAATCAAAACCCTTCTTTTGCAAAGTCGAGTAAAAAGAAAATGCAGTAGAAAATGGCTACAATAAAACACTTATACTAAACATTCTTACAATTTCTTCTGGCCCAATAAGAACAACAACAGATCGATACAGTAAGCCGGTAGCATATGGTAGAAGATGCGCCGGAGTTCATGAAGTGTATGATTTGTGGTGATGTCTCCATTGGGGTACCACAAGGGCCAGGCGAGGGGATATTTGCGCCCGTATTCTTTACCCACGTTAAGAACTTCGCCCCAAGTAGTGGGCTTTTGATGTCCTATATTCACATTATACACTGGAATTACTTCAGACCTGAAATTAGAAGATAAATTATTTTATTATTTTTCTCAAACATGGACCAAAACGTGGCCATTGTACAATATTAAAATAATTTTTCGAAGGATACCTTAAATTTATTTATGTATTCTAAAATACGTCAAGTAAGTCTGGCAAGGTACATTTTAAGTTTAAAGTACAAAGTAGGTACTTAAGTACCAAATTATTGTCATTTGACCTAAACCTGATGTTAAACAGTGGTTAGTGCGGCCAAGAGAGAGCACCTTTGAATGGCTCAAAGTAAAGAACTCCAATGCGTTGTACGAAACGTAGGTATGGGTACCTACTTAGTGGAAAACGCGGATAAAATCACACTGTGACTAACTAAATAGTTACGGTGAGAATGTTAACTACCAAACGACTTATCGGTTAAAATTGAACGCGTGAAGGTTTTCCCAGAGCTCAATTGTTTTGTGGTCACTAATAAAGAATAATCAATAATTACGACAGCATGCACAATACTAGTAGCTACAAACACATTTGCATGAAAAACGATGGATTCACAAGAATATTTTGGAATGTTTTTTTATACTTACTTCTCTTTCTTAGTGCCTTCAATCATGCCTATCGCCAAGATGGCGTTGATGGCAGTATCCACGGGTATAACCTGAGCCATAAGGCTACCGTCACACAACATGGTGCGGATGACTCCTTTACCCGCTCCAAGCATCACACCAACCGGCCCATTCAAGTTGTCCACCCAACCAGGCAGTGGCTCTTTATATGCTGGACACACTGTAAATTGTCCATTATTATGAGTTATAAGGGCACCATAACAATGAGAGTATCTAGCCTTTAATATGGCCACCTGCATCGATTCTGAGGTTAAGACTTATAAGTACCTAACTTTTTATGCAACCGCTATCAGAGGGAGTGGCTTACCTATGCTTGGGCGAGCGATGACAATTGGTAAGTCAGGGTAAGCCTGTTCTACCACATTCTCTGCCAGCCGCTTAGAGAAGGTGTAGCAGTTCGGATGAGGGCCGAGAAGCGACGGCGTCAGCAGCTGCAACTGCTTATCGTCCAGCCACTCGGTTAGCTTAATCACGTTCTTGGGATTTGTGGGAGGCAAGTGGATCTGAAATGGCATGGCCAATTATAGTACCGTTACTTTTAATTTACATTGTAATAGCAGCAGGTGGCACGGCCAACGGCCAAATCTCGAAGACTGTAGAGATTCCTTATACAACGTATATTTCCGTCAATTTTGCAATAATTAAATCAAAATGTACAAACTTTGCATTCGCAGTAACAAGCATCAGATAGCAGTAGAATTCTGGCAACGCTTACTTTTTCGTCCAAAATTTCGTAGTCTGGATAGCAGAATGCTGTTGATAGATGAACAAAAATGGCCAAGTCTTTGAATCTCTTCGCCACTTTAATGGTTCTCAACGTTCCAGACGTATTCATATTTACATTGTCCCTCAAAGGGGCTTCCAAGCGCAAAGTAGCTGCGAAATGGAATAACACTGTTATTTCTTTCGCCAAGTTTTCAATTTCTAGATTCGATAAGCCAAAATCTTCAAATAGCACGTCCCCTTGTAGAACTTTCAGGTTTTTGAATGCGCTTGGTCTTTCGTTTCTTATGCGGTCAAATAACTGAAAATAATGTAAGAAAGAGGTTTCAATTGTACCTAGATAGAAATAAAATATCATGTGTGACTCAGAACTCGCGTAACGGGGGTCTATATCACCGCCACACATCGTGTATATACTAAACTGTTAACATGCAAAGTTACATTAAAATCGTTGATATGCATTTTGGAAACTACCTATGAAAATTGTAAATTACATTAATTAATGATCTCTGAATACTACTACCAATAAATTAATAATAATTATTATGATTAAATCAAAATAACTAGGTTAACCAATTAACTAGACAATTTCCGTATATTTAAAAGTGATATACGTTTGTATATACAGAGCTATTGCGATCAATCATTGAATGTCTTAAAGTACCTAATAAGTGCCAAAGCAACGCTGCCCTGGACTTTGATCTGTTACCCAAAGTTCTGAACACCACTGCAATAGTCTGACCATCTCACACATAGGCGTTATCTCTTACGATCAGGAGAGCGTTTCATCCATCTTATTACGTTGCATAAAAAAACTATCTATTTAAATGATTCTAGAGCAGCGATTGGCAGCATGCGCCTCTCCTCTTTACGGCCCGCGAGCGTTTTGTAAATGAAAGTTAATAAATAATTACGTTATGCGAGACATCATAGTATTTAATAAGAGTATAATTTATTTATATTTTTTATAATTTTCTGTAATACAATTATTCTATTTGCCTCATTAAAATTAATTATCCAATTAAGTGATGAAGCTTTGAAGTTCTTGTTAAAGGTATTTTATTATTATTATTTTTAAGTAATTCATTGCTCCTTAGTTCTACGTACCTATTAATGAAATTTTTTCGTATTTTTAACATCACCTATTACTAAAATTATAAATAGAAGCGGCCTGCCTCATTTTGCAAAAATGTTTTTTTAATGTAATAAGTAATGAGACGAAAGAGACGCTCTTCTGGTGGTAATTGATAATGTCCTTGACCATTGCAGCGATACATAGAAATTTGGTAACAAAACAAAGTCCAGGGCATCACTGCTTTGGCGCTCATAACTTTGAGACTTAGTAGCTCTTGGCTGACAAAAGTTTTCCAACTGCTGTTCTAAAGGGATGACTGAAACTTTAGTCTTATCGCAAGATTGACTCTAACTTACTAAATTTTGTGGTAAACAGTTTTTCGCTGCAAACTAATTTCCTGTAGTTTCCCTCACTCTTCTAGAGTTTGACCTGTAGATATGAAGCTGACTTTACAAATACTTACAGGTAATCGTTGCATATCTTCAAACCGCTGCGAGACGGACTTGCCTCGTTTTGGCCTCATCAAAATATAAATATTTCCGATGTCAGGCACGTAGTAGAGCAGCTTTTCTATCAAAACCTTGCCCATGAATCCCGTGCCTCCAGTCACCAGGATGCTCCTTCCGGAGTAGAATTCCCTGACGGACGCTTTCGACTCCATTTTTGCAGTCTAGAAATAATAAAAACAAAATTGTATGAGAAATATGTGACTCACATTCAACGCCTGGCCAAACGTCTAGAGGAGGCTTCAGGTGACCAGAATGCTGGTATCTACTTTGGTCAAAAGCTAAGCATTGCCGTCCAGCGTGGCAATGTTGCCAGCATTCTGGCCACATATCCCTCCTCTGACGGTTTTTTAGACTAAGTTTTTTGTATACATTTTGTAAATAGTACATTCAACTATGTTTTTGCAAATCAAAATTAAGAGCAGGCATACAGTAATTAAAAGAACACCTGGCCAAATGTGAGTTTGACTCGCGCCAAGGGTTCCTTACAAAATTCATCACGGGAATTCAGCTACGATTTTTTTTTATCATGAAAACCTTTAAACATTTCTCCAACGAAAGGATAATTCGAAATAAAGAGCAATATATGACGAAGTTGAAGCAAAAAATCCTATGAACCAAGGTTGTTCCATTAACTCAAATTTTAATTATTAATTGCATAAAAAAATTATTACGTGTAATATATTTTGACCTTGATAGGCAGATTTTTTCTTATTTTCTTCTTTTGAGGTACGGAATCCCTTCATTACTACAATCTCATGAATACGATTATCACTTTAGTGTTGATCCTAGAGAATTAATAGTTTGTTACTTTAAAAAAAGTTAGATGATAAAATACAATTACAACAAGTTCATTTTTAAGTCCGCTAGTATTATATATACGTGTGATATACGTATATGTATGTATATATACGTATATTTATTCCACGTTTGAATCACAGGTATAATACTAGGTTTGAAGCCAGTTGCGAAAGCGGGCCCACAAGTTCCATTACTTAACTAAGGTTAAGTGACTCGACGCTATAATATGCTCTGTGACACCAGTGTTTTCTAAATTGTTCAAAATTAGCATAAAAAATCACACATTCTGTGAGTGGTGACATGTACCTTAGGCCTTCAACTTTGACATCAAGTGTGGACCAGCGGTTTATTGTGCTGGCTGTGATATTTTTATTACGATACAAGCATATAGCATAACCTGGTCCCTAACTTAAAAATTAGGTTCAAAGAGAAATGAAACGGTAGTTTTGAAATACTCGTAACGACTTTTTTTATTACTTTTAATAAAGAGTTACTGTGAATTTTTATAGAAATTTCCAACCCCTATTTTGCACCCTTAGGGGTGGAATTAAAAATAATACTTTCTTAGTCCACACCTAGGTCACCTAAGGAACATTTGTGCAACATTTCACGCTTCTACACCCAACGGTTTCAGCTGTGCGTTGATCGATTAGTCAGTGAATCAGTTTGTCAACTTGTTCTTTTTTGTACTTGTTCTTGTTATATATATAATATATGGTGACATATATAAAAGAACAAGTTGACAAACTGGTTCACTGTTGATGACTGTTATATATATATATAGATTAGGGGCTGACTTCACTATTGTATAACTCTCAATGAGTTAAAATTCTTAGAAGTAAGTTTTTTTAATTCACTTAATTGGTTGTTTTTTCAAAGGATAAAGTAATTACTTATCTCTTTTAGACTGTTTGTCAAGAACCTTTTTCTTAGGAGCGCGTGAAGGTATCAAGTTGAAATTAATATCAAATAGGTACTTAAGACTGCAATCCTTTGGAGTTGTGAAACAATAATAGCTACTTCTAATTCAACGCAATCAACATATATTATACGGTCGTTTATGCTGCATATTTTGACACTCGCAACTCGCTTACATAGCTTCTTGACGGACGAACTATTTATGTATAGTTTGTACGGAACCCAAGGTGCGCTAATTCGACTTACACTAGTCGGTTTTTTGCCATTACTTTATTTAAAATGTACCTGAACTATTGACTAAAAAAAAAACAAAAATATTGATAAATTGAAAATCTGGAGAAATCATAATATGGGACTTAGGTCCCATATTATGTTTATTAGGTGGTATGGGGTTAGGTTGGGGGTAGGTCTTAAATCCGAACATTATTCTGTAATTTTAGTCAAAAGTCATTGAGATTCTAGTCTACTTTACATCTCTTTTAAATTTTAACGCCATTAGTCAGGCTTGCTAGACGCATCGCAAAAAAGCGCAATAAACTTTTGTGACTTGCATTTTTGGTAGCCGTGTCTCTATTTCTACGGCAATTTGGGAACAGTTCGATAGAAAGGCCTTCTAACTGGTTCTTATAAGAATCTAGTTGGTGCACGTTGTAGTAAGATACTATAGCTTATAATGTAATTGTATCGGATGGCCAGACGCTTGAAAAGGCGACTACGTTTCATGGTTGACATTCTAAAAACTGGAACAAACGGCTTGACACCACTTTTTTCTGCGAATTGACGAACAATGGAATGCGCTCGAAAAGTAATCGATTCATGTTTCTTTTAGGCAAGCCATTAACCCACCGTAGACCGCATCTTCGTGTGAAATGGCGCTCATACGCTAGCCTATTCATCATCAACGTCTTCAGTCCGTAATCTTTTACTGTTGAACTCAGGCCTGTTTTCTTGGACGCCATTTGTCTAGGTCCTTTTTTTGGTCTTGGGAGAGCTTATTACGTGATAATAAAAAATCTTTATTAGATATTAGTAATACTAGTGATAAATACGACTTTCATCGGCGGCAGTAGTTTGTTTACACCTCCTAACAGGCTTATTAATTGCTTCACTTCATGACAATTGCCACGTGTAAGTACAGCGTGTGTCGGGTCCCGAGTGGCAGGGGTCAAGTGAAAAGTACCAGCAAGCGCATTCCTATGTGCCTCAGTGCCCTTGTTTTGCCTGAAAACTTTTATAGAACAGGGTTTGAAGATAACTGATATAATAATAATATACTTTATTTTTGTAAATACATACTTATAATACATACAGAGCACCCAGTCACGGAACAAAAATTTATCGTCACACAAATATTTGTTCTGGTGGGTATCGAACCAACATCCTATAGCTCTTGAAGCAGAAAAAAAATTGCTGAAGATCACAAGGAATCTATTGACATTTTTAACTTGAAATTGTGTACATTTAAAACTAATGTCAGAAAAATTGTTTACTGCGTATGACTTTTGTACCTAACCGGCTAGAATTTTGCAAATTTATTTGAAATTGCCACTCATTGCATTTTTGGTCATTTTATGGCCACTTGTTTCAACCCTATTACTTTATTTTATTAATTCTTCTTAACTGCTGCTTGAATTAGTCTTGTTGTTTACACATATTATATAAGGGATGTAGTTCGGATCGAAACCTAAATCTGTTCACCTCTGTTAATTATTGTGACTGTATCCTGTTTTGTGTAATATAATTAAATAAATTAATTAAAGTGCAAAGTTGACTAAGCCGGGAATACTGTCGCCGGTACCGTCTACTCAGCGATATATTACAAGGAATTCACATCATGTGTTTATGTTGAGTAAGTTGTTTGAGGTAGACTGCGTTGCAGACTTTATATAAAGTTATATGTTTAGTTTAGGATGGAGAAGCCAGGGTGATACAGTTACGTTTGCAAGCAACGTGTTTCAGTAAGTATTTTATTTGTATGTGTTATGAAGTGATTCGTTCGCTCAGCATTGCGCAAGCTGTGTCCGAATGCATGAATGTATGACATCCACCGTGTTCAATGAACTTGCGTTGTTTTAGCAGTGTTATATTAGGATAATTTTTTGGTTTCGGTAAAGTTTCGGCAGTCTAGTTCGGAGACTGTTTGGCGTCCAATCTGGAGGTACTGGGTTCGAATGCCACCGCACACGCCTCTATATTTTCTAATATATTTGCGTATTGCCGCTGACTTCAAACGGCGAAGGAAAACATCGTGAGGAAATCTACATATGTGTGTTTTCGGCAGAGAGTTTCACATCCTCGCTGGGCTGTATGAATGAAAAACGTGGAAACGAAACATTTAGTGCGTACGTGGGAAATGTCTACCATGTACGAATGACACTTTGGCCGTGTCCTTCTAGCCGTCCGGTTATAAAAAGAGGCAAGTATTACATATTTACAATAAACATTCATTTAATTCTCAAAAGGAGTACAGTATACAGAGAAAGAATACAATAAATTTAGAATATATAGGCAAAACATAAAAATGTAACAAGAATACTTTTGTTTTTTTTTTTAATAGCGTTGTATTGCGTATACACAGACTCGTCATTATGTTGTTTACGAAATAGATCGATCTCCTTCACGGTTTTGGGCATTTTTAATGTCTTGACCTTCTTTTGCAAATGGCCAAATATTTATAAAGTACTTAGCTGTGCAACGGAATAGATAATAGCAAAATAGCAAACAAAGGAAGTTCAATGATCATGTATTTTTATGATCATTATGGTTGTGTGGTTGTTGTCGTAATGGTTCGTTTTCATATCATTCATAGTATCCAAAGGTTATCTGGTAAAAATCATGTTATGTGATAAGGCCGCCGTTTTGTTGTCCTGACGCTTACTAGGTAATATTACTATCAGTTATATGACTTTCATAGTACACGCTTTGAAAAAGAGTTACCTTTAATTTAGACCGGTCATAAAATTAATAGATCGCATTATAAACTAATACAGCTAAATTTGAAATCGAACTTTCCCACATTACAGTTAGGTAAGTACAGTCATATATGAGGGATATATGGTCGAAAATATATATTCAATATAATATATATAAATATAATATATAATATTTATATTCAATTAAATATATATTTATATTCATTTTAAGGTTTCCTTGAGCTTTGAAAATTCTCTGTAAGGATTCTGGTTGGCAAATAAAAACAGTCTTACTTTGACAGACATTAGAAAAACATCGAATTATATGTGTAGTTGGAACGTAGGTATTTAGGAATGTACTTGTAACTTTTAAGTAGGTTTTTCTGCACTCAATTTCTGAACGAAAAATCTCGACACAGCCAATGCAATAGCTAACCACACGCATTTTGTGGAAACCACAGTATGAGGTCAGATCATTATTTTATTAAATAAATAAATAAATAAATATCGCAGGACATTACACACAGCGCCATCTGACCCCAAACTAAGCAAAGCTTGTACTATGGGAGTCAGATAACTGATAGAATACTTAAATATTTTTTTTTTGTAAATACATACTTATAATACATACAGTACACCCAGACACAGAACAAACATTTGGTTTTATATCACAAAATACTTGTCCTAGGTGGGAATCGAACCCACGCCCCACAGCTCTTGAAGCAGACATGCTACCAATGAGCCAACAGGGCTGTATTGTCTTTATGGTTTGTTTCATTCACTCACATGGAGTTTCCATGAAGTTTTACCTATACCAACACAAAAATATTAGATACCGATTTTCACACTGAAGCAGGATCAGAGAAAGCAAGCCAAATATATCTTATATATTTCCGCTGTTCGCCCATCTTGGTTTCGTCTTGGTCAAAACAAATTTCGAAAATATAAAATCACGCAGTATCTCCGCTGTTGCCGTAGTGAGAGACCTTGCAGATTAGCTCTCAAGGTAGAATAAGCGGAAAATATGAGCTCAAAGTCCGCGGACATGTCGTAATAATATAAAGGAGTGCAATGGTCTTATACGGACTATAGTCATGCTCTCAAAACAATATAAAGAGACAAAGTTCAGTATAGTAACAAAGCAAGAACCTTTTGCCCTTATGCTAGTAGGCCACCTACTTTTCTTCCACACTTCTGTTGTACAAACTGCAATTTAGAATCATAATCTTTACACGCAAACATCCTAAGATTACTGGTATAATTATTGTATTATTCTTATCTTAAGGGGCTTCCTAGAAACAATTAAGTATGATTTATTGTGTATATTTAATTGTCTTTTGTTGTACTATACTGCTAACTTGTTAATTATAACGAGTATTGCATATTCGTACTGAACGTAGCTGTTGCTCTACCTATATATTAAGACCTTAATGTAACACAGCATAGCAATAAACTATACTTTGACTTTGACTTTGAGTGTTAAGTAGGTCAGACCAAGCAAAGGATTCCAAGTTTGAACCACAAGGGAAGTGAGAGTTTTATTGTTGAATCTTGAGCGTCGATATATTTTATTTATATTTGACTAGATAAAATACGTGGCAAAGTAATGAGCGCCTTAGCAGGAGGTCGTCTAGGTAGGTACCACCGCAGTACCAGTTATTCTGCCGCTAAGCAGTAGTGTGTAAGCATTACTGTGTTCCGGTTTGAAGGGTACTGCAGCTAGCGAAATTACTGGGCTGTTGAGACTAACTCTATCAAAAGTCTCAAAGTAGTGAGCGTCAAAGCGGTGATGCCCTGGACTTTGTTTTGTTACTTAAAGCTCTGGTTATCGCTGCAATGGTCATAGACAGGCGTTATCTCTTACCATCAGGAGAGCGTCTCGTTCGTCTCATTACTTTTTACATAAAAAAAAACTTATTTGTCACTCAAAGTTGTGTATCGCTGAAATGTTCATGGACAGGCATTACCTCTTACCATCAGGAGAGCGTCTCGTTAGTTTTACATAAAATGAAATAAAATAATTTGCAAAAAAATTAATCCAATTTGTTGTGTTCACAAAATAGGTATATTCCGTTTTTAAAAACTACGAAAAAATGGTAGTTTCAAGAAAATAAAATAATTAAAATGCTTATTTAAAAATAATTTATTTTTTAAGTTTTAAGTAAGGTTGCATGGTTTTAATATTGAAAAACAAGCTAAAATAATCCACGCTAGGATGCGCAAACGAGTATTATTGGGCGCAGAAATCGGTGTATGAGGAAAGCCTTCCCGGCTGATGAAATGAAAATAATAGGTTTCACTGTTAGGTACCGGGCATATGACGGTCCAAAAGGTATAAGGTAAAAATAAACTCGTGGTCTCGGTGATTAAAAATAATTATGTGTGTAAATCACGAACGTTTAAATGATGTGTTTTACATGGGTCACTCCGAAAGTTTTGCAAAACTAAAAAGTTCGGTAGGTAAGTTTAAATTTATTATCAAAGTTTCTTGCATTTAAAACAATTTTCGAAACACTTTTTCCAGTCCACCTCAGACACCTCTTCTACAGATTTCTGTTAGCGCAGCAATCTTCCGACGATGAAAACAGTAGGTATCGCTTGGGTTGATTTTTATTTTAGGGAATATGAAGTAGTCAAACGGTATTAGATGAGGGTTGTAAGGTGCGTGAATTAAACGTTCAAACGGTGTGTAGTCCAGGAAATTTCTCGTTTTGAGCGCTGAGTGCGCGGAGGCGTTATCATTGTGAAGCAGTAGCCCGTGGAGCCCCGTGTACGGTCGTTTGTTGTTGTTGCTCACAGTAATGAACACTTCTGACAAGCGTTTTGTAGTAGGTATACGTTAAGCATTGATGCTAAATTTCTATGATTTTGTAAAAAAATAAATTACACCAACCCAGTCTAAGTCAGAAGTCAATCATACGATTAATAAATATATTTTTTCGGTTTTAAGCGATATTTAGAAACGTAAAATCTTCGCACGTAAATGTTTCCGACGTCGATCTATTTTTCAATGAAACGAACAAATCAGGTATAAAAAATGTGAAGGAAAATTTTAAAATTGGAATGTTCATACTTTAGTAGTATTAATAAAATCTACACTAATTATAAAAGAGGAAATATTTGATTTTTTGTTTGTATGTTTGTATCTAAAATAATAGTGTCACATACATAAAATCTTTTCTGCAGAACTTTCTGCGAGGCCGAGTGCATTGATCTGCGTTGATATTGATATTACACTAGTTGAAAATACGTAGATGTAGTCCGATCGCCCCAGGCAACTAAGTGATTTATAATTGCAACCAAACCACGAAAGGATTTACTTATTACAAACATTGCTTAAATTTAACCTGTGATTTAAGTCTTCTCATTTCACGTCGCCGAGAAGTTGAGATGTTTATAAGAATTCATGGTCAGGTATAAGCAATATTTAAAAGTAAGGACCAAAGTGTATGTAAAGCCAGCTCTAGGAATAGTTATTACATAACTTAAATGCCAGGCTACAAACGCAAAATAAGTGTTAATAAGATGTTACGCGAGTTTTTTGGCTATTATAACTTTTTTATGCAATGGTATTTTTTATAAAGTTCATGATTTAAAAGTATGAACCGGATTAATTTTTTGTAAATTTGTAATTAATTTGTAAATACATGTTTTAATTTACACGAATATCACGACGTTCTGGAATGTACTTTGTACATCAAATTATAATGTTTGGATCGTGAAAAACTAATTTTAGTTTTTCATATTTCAAGGTTCTGTTCATATTTTACAAAAAACATCACAACCATCCATATTTTAAATTTATATATGATGGATCAAGATTTAGTTCACAAAAATAGTTTCAATAAAGGATTTGATACCTTATAAAAAATTAACAAAATGCTGTGCGGTAGTTTTGTAGACGTGGCTTACACACTTTCCGAATTATTCCAGTCACATTATAGACGTGGAAATATCATTCAACCAATATAATTATCAGGCTATGCTTAGACCAAATCGTCAGAGTTTTAATTTTGAAAATTTAAAGAGTCAGGTTATTGTGTACTGCAACCAATTTAATAAAGCAAATCACCTATTCATTTTCGTTTAATTTGAATCAAACATTTCGCGATAATTTTTTCAAATATTACTGTTACTACAGTAAATAATTTTTGTCAATAAACAAAGTTTAAAAGTAAATCTATTGTTATTTTATAATCAATATTTTTTCAATAATTTACATTTTTTGGTCCATTTTATCTGTTCCGTAGAAATAGATAGACAAAATATTTAGCTTTTTTTTTGCAAAACGTACACAGTTTAAAGCAACGAAAAGATAGTATACATTTTGATTATATTTCGTTTTCAAATGACGCGTTCGACATTGGGAGCGCCACAGCTGCCCAAAGTAAAGTTGTTCACAATGATGAGTGCATTTACTCTAATTCGGCTTAGTACATTTCAAGCTTTATAACCTTGTACATCTATTTATCATATATTAGCAATTAGCAATAAAACATTTTTGAATTAGATTTTTTTTCTTTTGAAGTTCTCCGCTTCCCTTTTGCCTAGCAAACCAGAATATATTAAAATGAATATATCTTCAACGATTTGTTTTTGTGATAGTTTCTGGAAATTCAAAATATCTTCAAAACCATGCAAGCGTGAGAAACAGACGAGTTTACGTTCTATATTAATATATTTAACAAATGTTATTGTTATTTTTGAGTGTTTTACATGTAATTGGTGGCTAAGTGCGTGATAAGTGTGACCTTTCTACTTAGAACTATGGAATTCTGTTCATTATAAAGGATTTTTAAAATTATTTTATGTATGTATGTGTATACATAGGTATTTTTAACCTCATACTTGCTTCACCGTACTGCCATAGTACAGCACGTCGCCGTGAGAAAGCTCATCCCCATTTTGTCGATACGTAGAAGTCTAGGACAAGCTTGCTTTTGTTGTTCGTATTTGCCGCTTACCTGTGCGATGTTTAGTTAAAAATACCAATGTACTATTTGATATTGTGGTCGGCAATGTTGTAAAAGGGTCATAACTATTCCGCAGCATCATTTTCCAGCGCAGCGGTAGATGTAGACCACTAAATGAGGTCCACAAGAAGCAAAACAACGTTTGAAACTATGTGCCCAACAAGCATGAGTCTGATTGGCCTTGTCTGATGGTGTAACGGTGCACTGTCAATTACAGTTCACGCCAATCATTATGACCGCACTGTTCTAATAAAACATTTCCCATTCAGAAATCAAATACAAATACAAATACAAATACTTTATTGATAACACCAATGTTACAAGTCACTTCAAAATTTTAAAGATGTCATTAAATGGGTTTTAAAACACTGATTACATGTCAAAATAAGGGATGTCAATATCCAAACATGTCAATATAAAAAATATTGTCAATATAAAAATACTGTCAATATAAAATATGTCAATATAAAAATATGTCAATACCAAAACAATATTGTCAATATATTAAAATGACATGACAAAAAAATCATAATTACTTACTAGTAATTCAATAATCTTTAAGTTTGAAATACTCGTCAATGTCATAAAACAAGGTTTCTAGCAGCCAAGATCTTAACTTGGTTCTGAAACACGCGGTGGAAGCTGCATCCCGTACGGAGGCGGGTACGCGGTTGTAGACCGCGGGCCCCAAAATGTATACCGACCTCTCCGACTTGACGAGCCGGTGTGACGGTGTTACAAGCTGGTCTTTCTTTTTATTGCTGCGAAGATCCAACGTACTGTGTACGCCCCTGCGTTGAAACTTATCGATGTTAGTATGGGTGAAAAGGGCTACTTGGTAAATAAGCTCACACGGCAACGGCAGTATCTGCAGTTCCCTAAAAAGCTCCACGCATGAGACATCGGCCTGAACCCCACATATGGCACGAATGGCTCGCTTCTGCATAACAAAGGCTCTATTACGATCGGCAGCGCGGCCCCACAGCTCCAACCCGTACGTGATGTTACTGTGGACGGTCGCGAAGTAGCAGGAGCGCACTACGCTGCGGGCAGCGGTGCTCGCGAGCCGCCGGAGCGCGAAACACGAGCGGCTCAGCTTCCCGCACAGCTCGTCTATGTGCGTCTCCCAGGTCAACGCGCCGTCAATATGGAAACCTAGAAGTTTCGTACAGTAGACTTGTTGGAGCGCGGTATTACCGACTGCTACCGAAAAAGTCTCTGTCGCGTGGCCATTGAGGTTGAAGGTAAGGAAACAGGTCTTGTCTTTGTTTAGCGCTAGTCCGTTTGATCGAAACCAACTATCGAGCTTGTTCACCACCGTATTCAGTCTAGACTCCAGCTCGGGGCGTGTCGGTGCGGTAACTACAGCAGCGACGTCATCGGCGTACATGTATATCTCAGCGTCGTCGATGGCACCAGGCAAGTCGTTAAGGAGGAGACTGAATAAGGTGTTAGACAGACAGGATCCCTGTGGGACGCCTATCACATTTTCCATCTCTGAAGATACGACGCGACCTCTATCACCTACCACGAGCTGCGTACGTTTAGTCATGAAGGAGGACAGTATGGACAGGGCGGGGCCACGGATTCCGTAAAATCGCAGCTTATTTGCAATGAGAGCGTGATCGGCGGTATCAAACGCGCGCGATAGATCGCAGCATAGTAGTGCAGCCTGCAGTCTTGCCTCGCGCGCGGTCATCACTTGCCATACCACCTCACGTACCAAGTCTGTGGTCGCGCGGCCCGCCCGGTACGCATACTGCCGTTCCGACAGAACCTCCCGATCTACGACAAAATTAAGTATTCTTCTATTGAGGCCGACCTCAAATACCTTGCTAACAGCGGGGACGAGGGATATAGGACGGTAAGACTTAGGGTCTTCTTTATTGCCCTTTCCTTTGTATAATGGGCATATCTTTACCTTCTTTAGTGCCGTAGGGTATACGCCATCCCGCAGACATGAACTAAACAAATGGCTAATAACTGGTGCTACTGGTTCTATTGCTGATTTTAGAATACTCGCGGATATACCGTAGAGATCAGTACTCTTTTTAGGGGCGATACGTTTCTTCGCTATCGTAACCACTTCAACCGGCGTGAACGGTTCTAACCTTATCGACACGTCGCTGGCGGATGCCTCGTCCCCGAGCGCGGCCAGAGCGCTGGCGTTGTCAGCCCCGGGCGCTCCGCATCTACTAGCCGCCGTTATGAACTCCGAGTTGAGAGCGTCAACCACATCCTTTTTTGTGTCAAACGCTTGACCATCCGCGTTTCGTACCAGGTCCGTGAAATCGACTCTCTCGCGAGTACCGCGACCTAACTCAGAGTTTATCACACGCCACATTCGTCGCGGGTTATCCTTGATAATATTAGAAAAATATTCTACTCTTTTTTCTTTTAATAAAGAATGATATTTGACTGTAAGTTCATCACACTTAGTACGCAGTAAATCGTCAGTTGAAAATTTTCTTTTTAGTTGTACCGTCTCATGCAGTAAGTGCTTAAAATTATGAACTTCCGCGTCAACCCAGTGTTTCTGATGAGTAAGTAGTTTTTTTAGTGGAAAACAGATATTAAACTTGTTGGAAAGAATATTAACTATACTCTCAGCTAGCGAGTGGCAGGAATTGTTAGCTTTATTAATGATTCCCTCCCAGTCGATTGAAATCAGCGCGCTAATAAAGGTGTGTTCGTTGGCTTCAGTGAACCTACGGCCTATAATGTGTGCCGGCGCGGGCGCAGATGCGACGCTCCTCTCCAGCGTGAGGCGCTGGGCACCGTGGTCGCTAAGTGGCCGCGTGTCGACGCCAAAGATTGCAGTTACACGTTTCGCGGGCATGTTTGTATACACGTGGTCTATCAGTGACTTACGGCCACCTACGTCGACTCGCGTAGGTTCGGTTACTAATTGATTAAAATTAAAGCTTTCGAGTACGTCTACCAACTGCTTTTGAGCGCTAGAACTGTCTAGTAGATCGATATTAGTGTCACCCATAATAACGCAATTCAAGCCCTCATCCGTTATTTTACAAAGAAGGGTCTCAAATAATTGAAGGTACTCACCGTGGCTCGTCAAGTTGGAGTGGTACACACCTACAACCAGGATATCGTCATCAAGTAAGTGCACGGCGCACACGTCAAAAACTTGTTCCCGTGTTAGGTCACAGTAATCCTGTCGGTTGACTGCCATCATACCGGACCGCACGTAGATGCAACTTCCACCGTGCGCTACACGTTCTCTACAACTAAAAGATAATAGATCGTAGTTACATAATGTAACAGAAACCAATTCGTGTTTGCGTAACCAGTGTTCGGTTATAATTAATACGTCGCAGGTAAGTTCCTTTGTCAATAACACCTCAAGTTGTTTTGTTTTACTAGTTATGCACCGTATATTTTGGTGACAGACTGCTAACGAGGTTGGTTCACTTCTTCGTGGCTGATTTCTCGGTGACGCACGGGGTGGCACAGGTGACGCCGGCGTAGGTCTCTTGCTTTGATGTCCCTGGGACTGCGGCAGTGACGGCATCGGCGGTACCAACGGTAGCGCTATTGCAGCTTCGCGGCTGTCGTCGCGGCGCCGAGTGTCGGCGGGGAGCGCCTCCTGCGCGCCCGCCGCTCCCTCGAAACCACTCGCTTACTTGAGTGCTGGTTGGCCAGTTCTCAGCGGACATGAAAAACTCGAAATGAGTGTACGGTACCGTGAGCGAGAAAGAAGAGTAGTATTTGTGAGCTAATTTTAATTTTTCGACGTGGTAGCTATCGCACTGTTTCTTTTTTCTCATATACGATATAATCGTATCGGTTGTGGTGTCCGGCGCGAAGAAACAGGCGTGAATTTTGCGTGCTCGCTCAACAGTTTTGAGTTCATCGTCTCTCGCTCCAGTTCCCTTAACTATAGTACGCAGCTGTGGACCACCTTTTCGGATTCTACGATTTGTTACCTTCTGCCATCCTTCATCAACGACGTCAATACTCGGTGCGGCCGTCGCCGCTGTCACATCTTTCAACGGGGCAGAGAAAAGCGCGGACGGCCGGTGCGGACCAGTATATAGCTTCCTACCGAAGGGCGCAGGCGTCGAGCGGCTGGTTGATTCCGACGCGTTGGAGAGGAGCGGTTGTGATGTAGATACCGGTTTCGTCTTTCTATTTGCACAACTCTTGCGTATGGGGTTGCACGACTCTTGCGGGAGGGTTGCGGGCGTTGCGCACGCCCTCAGCGTTTCGGGCTCCTTGGTGGCCTTGGTGGTGCACTGCATAGTGATCACCTTCGCGATATCGAGAGACAGACGCGCGGATGTTTTAGCGCTGTGGTCTTGACACTTAGTAATCGCGCCGACGAGCGTCTCGATTAACTTGGTATATTCCCCGATCTTCGTCTCGTGGCTAGCTATAATCGCGACAGTCTGGCTCAGCTTCGCTTCGTAGCTCTCGATGATATGAATGGAGCGGCCCAGCTTACAGTCGTACATAGCGCTCTCGTTGCTAAACTGCTCCCTCATTAATGTTATTTCTTTACGTAGCTTACTCATTTCGTGCATTAACACTTTAGTATCTCCGTCCTTGTCAATATCTACTGTAGGGGTTGGCGCTGCTTTCACCCTTTGAGTCACATATGGGTCCCGAGCTTTCTTTGAAACGCCTACTGGTGTCGAGCTGTTGTCGCCACCCTTCTTATTTGCGCACCGGCACTCGGGACAGATCCAGCGGTTGCATAATTCTATGGCCTGTTTCTTTTCACCGATACATAGAGTGTGATATGTTTTACCACAATTATTTAAATTACAGCTAAGGTAGTCTTCGGCGCTGGTTATCTTATTGCAGCATGCAGAGCAGTCCATCTTAATGACGCGGTGCGGAAACAATTAACCGTAGTGGAAAATATAACCAGTAGACACGTTTCTTACTATAAAAATTATTCGTTGGTTCGTCTTACACAAATATGTGAAAGAGTGAGGATCGAACTCGGTTGTTCCTACTTTCAAAGCAGGCGCGCTGACCGCTAGACCAAACGTACAATAACAATAGCGGCAAAATAGATAGTCGGTAGCTGCGATGCGCGCTTGTCTATACAGTTGTTATCGGTGACTCATACAGTGCGAGTCGTATTAATAATAGTCACTGTTGCCGCGCACTCCGTTGATTGATTTTAACACTAAAATGAGGGTGATTTGATAAAAAAGTTCGTCGATTTATTTTTATTGTTATTTTTGTTTAATTTTATTACGAAATACTTAGTCTTTAACACTGTTCCCTCATTAACTACTTTTTTTTTTATAACACTGCACAGTTTAATGTCTTATAGTCTATCTCACTACACTAATACACTCAGCTATTGCAAAACAGCTGATTCACTTTTACGCAATACTTTTTTGATTTAATGAGTTTACTATAATGTATTAGGTTTAAAAACACTGTCACTATAATTTATTTCCTATATTTAGTGATTAAACGAATTATATTGACTACAAATCGAAGTTACGTATTTTAAAATATTTTTTTAACTAGGAGACGATACACTCGCGACAACATCGACGATACTCTAACGACGACTGTAATGGTAATCGTTTTTTTAGTTACTTACATACTTGTAAAGAAAACGCAAACGAAAACGAAAACGTTTAAATATACGCTAAGTATGTTAGATAATAAAATAAAATAGTACAAAAATAATATTTAACACATTATACCATACAACCATAGTAAAATCTAACTTTTTTTGGCAACAGCCTAGACATGTTTTTGGCCACGATCTCACCTAATGGGAAGTGACAATGTGGGCGAAGATGGAACACACTTGCTTAGGATGTACCTACTGGGTTGTATTTAGTTGGAAACACAGACGTAGGCAATGAGTTTCACACAACAGTATTTCTTACAAGGAAGGTGATTTGAAAACATTTAGTGCGTTTATAAAAAATGTCCACAGAAAGAAAGTGTCAAAGATTTGTATTTTCGTTTGGAACAAATAAACTTAAAAACTACTGGACCGATTTCAAAAAATATTTCACTGTTGGGAATCTGCACTGTATTCTCACAGTAACGAGTATGCGAGTGAAACAACGAGGCGTCCGCTAGTATATTAATAAAAAGTTCTCGCAGACGTGAAGTGTCGCGTGTAAATGTATCACATTATTATCGAATTAGCATATGAGCATTTTACTAATTACAAAATTTTAGTATATAATAAATCAATTTCATATTTTTTTTTTAAATTATATTTTGCATCGAAAAGAAACAAACAACTACAAACAATACAACAATTACATTTCAAATTGTTTGCATTGTTTTTTTGCATTGCACTGTAGGTAAAATCTATATTTGGTTTTACAAGTATAAAAATATTATGTAACATCATTTTCTCCTCAGCTACCGTAGTCCCATGCTGTATTACCAATTTTGCCACAAAAAGTAAAATACTCTATCAGTATCATCCGTTGAATAATTTGTCTAAACTGCACTGTGGTTACATTCAGAGCGACCGCAAAGCTTGGCATGGATTTCAAACGGCCTACTCGAGTTACCCGCAATTGGGAGGTGAAGTAACTTAGATAAAAATACCCAACACCTATTAGTTCAGACTTGAGTTTCGAAATGCTTTTAATCTATTTGCCTATACTGCTCTTTAAAGGCATGTAAAGAGCATGCAATTAAATTTAATTTTTTTGGTTGTCATTCTAGATTTTCGTTTGGTTATTTTTCTATTAATAAGCTAGATGTTCCGTATCCAATAAGTATTTAAAAAAAAACACACACACACACACACACACACATATAGTCTTTCACGTTTTGAGACCTACTAGTAAATACAGCAGTATTAGTGAAATATAATCAGTAATAAGACTGGTGAGTCTTATTGACACCACTCGCAAATATCTCACAGTAATCAGCGCTGACCTGGATTTTATCATCCTAAAATCCTGGGTACCGCTGCGAGGGTATGTGTTTCAGTTTCGAGAGTAGGTACTACACCCTCCAAACCAAAACACAGTAATGTTTACTCACTGCGATTTGGTTTGGAGCGTGTTTGGTGTTTATACACACTGTTTGCGAAATTACGGGGCTGTTGAGACTAACAATCGAAAGTCTCAAAGTAATGAGTGCCAAAGCAGCAATGCCCTGGACTTTGTTTTGGTATTCAAAGTTCTATGTATTGCTGCAATGGTCTTGGACATGCGTTATCTCTTACTATCAGGAGAGCGCATCGTTCGTCTCATTACTTTTACATAAAATAAAATAAATAAATAACACTACGGCTAGGTGGTCGAATATCGGATACTGCGTTAGTACCTACCTAGATGACTTGCAGGTTGTAAATCTCCAAAGGTTGAAGAGATCTACAACCTAGTATTAATCTAAACAGACAAATTTTACTTAATAAAATCGTTGACTTTCCTAAGGTTATGTGTAAACATGAATGGGTTGAATAAATTACATTACAAACCTACATGTATTATCATTTTGTTTTTGAAAGTATAGGTAAATTCTGCTTCACAAGGGCTGCATCAATGTCATTTGCAGGTAACTAATTTATTATACAATACTACCTCTGTGGTTTTACCTAAGTTTTATAATTTTAAGTGCGGTTTACCCATTGCACCATAAGTACCTATAATAATTTGTAGTAGCACAGATTATAATAACTGTGCACCTGACGTAGTAACGTATTAGAAACATGTATTTTGCTTTGAATGTAGATTACTTTAAATTGAGTAACTTACTACTTACAGGGTTCCGCGATACGATACTATTAAGCAGTAAGGAGGTCATTGTATTCATCATAACATAACATAAACACCTTTTACTATAAGATCGACCTTGAAGTCGCAAGAAATGAGTCGACTGTTTCAGAGTTTTCGTAAAGATGAATTATAATAATAAATATCGTACGACATTACACACTGCGCCATCTGACCCCAAACTAAGCAAAGCTTGTACTATGGAAGTCAGTTAACTAATAGAATACTTAATTTTATTAGTATTTATGTATATAATTTAATAATTTTTATATTTGTTATATTTTATCATCATTTTAGCGTTTGATAACTTTTACTTAGGGAACTTTAAAGCAAAAGTTGTTTTGTTGTTTTTGTGTATCGTGAAGAATATAATTGTTTATTACTAGCTGCCCTCCGCGATATTACCCGCTGTTCCCACGTGAACACATCATTTTTCAGGATAAAAAGTAGCTTATAAGGGCGTCAGCTACCTTCATATCAAAATTCATCAAAAAACCACAAAAACTATTCGCTGCAGAATAATTCAGTCTCGGTCAAGCGCTCGAAGAGTGAACACGTCCTGAAGCCTGAAGATGCCTCGTGTAGACGCGAAACACGTGTCGGCAAGTGGTTCCTGCAGCGAGAAGAGGATACAAATACTTGTGGTTATTTTAATTAGTTTTAGATTTTAAGTTTATTTCAAATTTTAGTTTTAATTATTTAGTAATAATTCGGATTTATTTTTTATTTTAATTAAATTTTAATTCAAATCCTCATCACTGTTATAACTGAAACGATTGTTTAGCGAAATTAAACAAAATATATATACCACTTAAATGTGAATTTTTCGATCAAAAAGTTACATGAATTTTAAAAGCATTTGAAGAAAATGCTCTGATCTTTGGAAATTGGAAAGTAGTCAATAGTTCCTCATAATGCAATGCCATGTCAATTTGAGAATTGTCCGGAAGTGATAAAAAAATAACAGTGAAAGTATAACAGCGAAGTCGTGTCTGTTATGATCTGGTCACACAATACTGTAAAAACAAAATAGTTAGGGTTGCTATAGGCACTTCCTAAGGGATTTTACTGCCGTGCAAAAAAAGTCTATTAAAATTGGTAAATGTGACATATTAGTCTCAAAAGATTTTTAGATGTTAAAGGTTTCAAAGTCCAGATTAGATTTGCTGAGAACATTTATGCTTTTTAAACTGAATTTTAGGACACACGATCTGTGTGCGTTTTTTGGCGCTTCATTCCATTAGTTACAAATCAAACAAACTTACATTAGTAGTTCTTTGTAAGTGCCATTATGCAGTACTTTTATTTATTATCTATATAATAGAATAGCGTTCGCTTAACCGCGCGTTGCATCGCTACCATAATAATCCGTGATTTTTTTCACACCAATCCGACCCTACTATACCGTATCGGGCGGTATCAGCAACAATGTAACCAGCCTTAGAGACAAAGATAGTGGAGTGAAACCTACATTAATACGCCAGGGGTCGCAGACCGACCGAGTGCTATGTCGATCATTATGTCCCAGAGAGAGCACACTCGTAGTCGATATGGTTGTCGCGATGTAACTTGCTTCTGAGACTTGATTCAAACTTGTACCATCAAAGAGTAACTTGTCAGATCTTATGCAGAGATAGTTAAACTACTCTACTAGTAATTATTCAAAGTAAAACATAATTTATGCAGAGATTTAGTAAGCTTGGGGTGTACTTAGCAGAAAGTGGCTATTGCATTCGTCAACATGAACAATGTGTCACGCGGATTGTTTGGCGTCTCGTCGATTTTAGTACCTACTGTTCTGGTGCGAAATGACTGCAAAAAACCCAAAGGGATGACACTTCTTCCGTGGAAGATAGAGTTGCCCTTTTGGTATGCTACATGTGTCGACACAGTTTAGCGCCGATACACCATCCTCATATGAAATTAGAAAATGCTGAAAACCTCAAATAGCATAAATATGGTAATTTAGACCTACTAGAATTATGGTTCGTGGAGGCAGGCTGTCCATGATTTAAATATGAACCTCCCAAACATTTGTATTTTTAATTCAATAGTATTTTTAATAATTTCAATTAAATATTTTATACTCTTTTCGCGGTTTCGCGGTCAGATTAGTCACGACCACATAACCGGTGTTCATAATGATAAGTAAGGCACATAAAATTAATACTAACTTAAATAAATGCTATAAAGTCTTTATATCATCGCGGAGTAAAAAATCACCGAAGAGCGCATCAGGCGGCCATCTTAGCTTATAAATGCACATGCTTTTCGTTGTTAATAGAATTAATGGAATCATTTAATAAAATGTAAGTTCACTATTTAGTGTTATATTATTTGTGAATGCACTTAAAGTCACAAATCTATTTTTAACTAAAACTACATTTCCGACCGGTAGGTACATCGCAAGTTTTCACCATAGTCTTAAGCAATTATGTAAATCAACTATTAGTAACATAAGAAACGGTTGGCTAAGCCGAATGAAATGATTTACTCACGAATTTATAATTGTGGCCCTCCGGTGAATTTGGTATGCGACTAACTTATGAACTTGGATGGCTTAATGATGGAACTAAAATTTTTTACGAGCGGTCACCGGGGTTTGCCGAGCAAATGCAACAGTGGCTCCTACAGTAAACTTTACTGTTATGCTGGTCGCAATGTACCGAGTAGGTTTATTAATAGCTTTTACGAAATTTCTTTCTATGGATATGAGAATTTTCAATCGCATGCTAATAATAAGCTTAGTGTAGATATTATGGAAATCTTTTGTACCAATAACAGTTTGACTAAAAGTTTCAAGAATTTTCCATAGCGGCCGATGTTCTAAGTGCGAAGATGAATAAAACTTTTGTACAAATGTGTACCTATAACCAAAATAGATGTTTAACTCGATAACCCTGTTGGCTCATTGGTAATATATCTGATTTAAGAGCTGTAGGGCGTGGGTTCGATTCCCACGCAAGACAAACATGTTTTGTGGCATAAATAAATGTTTGTTCTGTGTCTGATCGTTCCGTATGTGTTACAAAATAATACATAAATAAGTATTCTATCAGTTATCCGATTTTCACAGTACAAGTTTTGCTTAGTTTGGGGTCAGATGACGCTGTGTGTAAAGTCTTACGATATTTATTTATTTATTTAAAACTCCATGAAAAATATGGAAATACACGTAGACCGCAGGACTGCTGCTAATTTTTTGGTAACAACTAAGGTATTAAGGTTATAAGCCTGGGGTGGCCCTGGCCTACTAATTATTAAGAACAACTTTTATTATGAGCACAACTCTGAAATTGTGAAAAAGAAAAATCTGTTCAACAGAAAAAAGTACGTTGATCATAGAACAAACGTGAGTCAATTGATTTTTTTTTTCGCTTTCAGTGTTGTTCCTATATTAAAAGTTAATCACAATAATGCCCCACCTTCGGTGTAGTACACCCTAAGCTTACAACCCTGTATCGTTTACGTGTTTTAAAAACACCAGTTGCGCTATTTCAAAATCCATTGGGAGTAGGTAGGTAACTTATCTTCACACTTTAAAACAAGTAAGTTTATCAATATGTGCCAATATCTCACACTCTGTCAGCCATGTAATCAGCCATGCATGCATCTATCAGTTCACAACTTCATACATACACACTTTAAAATCAAATATAATTACAAGAAGAATTCGCACAAGCATTAATATTCGCATTGCAGTATCATTACGTACTAAGTTATTAGGTAAATACCTACAATACCTACAGATATAGAAATCGATAAATAAACAACATGTTTGGATTATCTCGAAACCTTCAGCTTCCATTGCTAAACATGTTGACTAGACTTACGGATATAACAGTTAGATACTGACATCTCAATCGCTGTTACTGGGACGTAATTCGAATACAATACTAAAACTTTGCTCACAAAATGTATTTATAATATTTGTGAAATAAATAAAGAATTTCGTCATATCTTAAAATGCGAGTTGATTTTATCTGCATTAGTTTTTTCTACCATAAAAGATCTGCATTATTTTTTTCTACCATAGAAGACGTCACGAATGAAAAGCCTTCAACAGGACCACCACGCACATTAGTTGTTCGTTTTACTTTCTTTTTATGGTTGACTGATTTGTCCACAGCTCAACTAATGTCAAGTGACGGTGTGGTCGAAGATGGTAAGCACACCTAGCCTGGGACGGAACTTGCTTTCAAGTGAGGCTGCCTGAACACACCGTTTGTTAGGTTAGGTGCTTGGCGACATATATATTTTAAACTTGACGGTGGAAGCAATCCATCCGAGTATTAGAAAGTACTTTACCACCATGTTATGGTTTTCACACGAAGATTTCCTTCACAGACAGCTCAAGTTTACTGTTGGGGTTTGAACCCATGCCTTTCAGCGAGCGAACCGACTGCGTTAACCATTGAACTATCATCGCTACAAAACTTGGCAGTTCTTTTGTATATAATATGTAATTTATTGCAGTTGAAGTATTAAGTACTTGTGAACTTCATTTGTGTCGATTGTGGTGGACCAACGAGAAAATAAAGCGTCATTTTGATCATTCAGCCGCGGTCTACTCAAATAGAAATCTTTTAGAGGTGGTAAATGGGTAGACAAGGAAGTAGATACGTAACAGGCCTGCATATTTGGTGTGCATCGACCGCAGCGAGTCATCTAGAGAAAAAAAAGATGTGAATCGGTATATTTCCTTCTCTGTCAGTTCTCTGTCTTTGAACGGTAACCATAGATCACATTAGTGGGAAGGTGAGGCAATAGCTAATGGCGTGTAATAAATTACACATGTTTCTAATATTATTTTATCCCTGTGTACAGACAAAGTACTATTTTGTTGACGTGAATACGTCTTTAAATTTGCAAAACCATTTCGAAATATTACATTTCTGTACATTATTTTTACGTTTAAAACTCTTTAAACTATGAGATGGGTTTTATTTTAATAAAATACATGATATCTAATGTCGTCACATACGGCTCCTTCAAAGAAAGCAATGGTAAACGAAAACAAATTGTGTCAAGTCAACGGCAGCTATAATAACCTCTACCATACACGTAAGTCGAGTTGTTATTCGTTATATTGATACAAATATCTGAACTATATTAGGTACTTCAAACGTTACCCAGATTCTGATATCGCTAATAAGAGGGATATAAGATATGTTTGCTTCATGTCAACTGTGAAAGTCAATCAAATGTGTGAAAATAGTTATGTATGATACTTTATTGTTTTACATGCCAAGGGCATATACAATTATACACAAATAATTAATCAGCCTACTTTACAACCTCATCGCTAAAAAAAAGAAAACGTATTAAAAATCAACTACACAACAACAACAAGCCGAAATATCCAAATTAGTTTCATAAAATAAAATTTACTACCTATCAGTTAAAAATGTAAAATAAATACAACAAAACTTTACATACCAACCGAATTCAGAAAACTGTTGATAACAAAAACAGCTACTTATCTAACATCTACATCCAAAATTTAATTACACCACTTAAGCTAAAGGATCAAAGAAGACGTTATATTGAATGATCTTCAAATATGGGAATCCTATGATTTCTTAGTGTTCAGAAATTAATCTATACGTATTCACGTAAACATGCATGTATGCGGCTGTGTCGTGGACATGCCACTCCACGATTTTTCCATTTGGATCTAATGTGTTCTATTCAAAAGAAGAAATTCGTTTCTGAAGCAGCTGTCGCATTTTATTTTTATAACGTAGGCAGGTACTTAAGATTTTATTCAAAGTAGGTAGGTACTTTTGCCCATAAAATTATGAATCTTCACGCTTGCTTGTAACGTAATGCAGAATAAAATGAACAAAGAAAAAAAAATTGCGGGTATTATTTTTTCAACTCATAAGTACCTATAGTACCATTTTAAAACTTTGAAACAATTATAAAATAAGCTGGAAGTTCAAATTCAAAAGTGCGAAAATACATTTTGCGGTTGGTGTCAAGAAGGCAACCCGGTATGATAGCTTAGATTTCTTAGAAAGTTAGAACTAATAATAGGGTATAATTATGCAAAACACAAAAGCAAGGTGTTTTTAATAAGATGCCAGTTGCTTTAAGAAATTTACCAATGTCTGACTTTAATCGAAAAATTAAAAGCTTCTTTCTACGGAACGCATTGAGTTTATGAAAACTAATTGGAATGAGCAATCTTTTATATGCGATGTTGACTAATGTAATTCGTAATGTACCTATATCTAAACTTATTATTTAATTAATTAATTGACTCACATAATATTTTATGACATTTTAATTTTATTTGACAAAGTAAAATTTTTATATTTTTTTTAAATTTTCACCATCTGTATTGAATTGACTTACCTAGTATAATGAAACTCTGTTATAAGGTGACTAAGTAATCTGACTCTGAATACGTAGATACCTTATTTATTAAAAAGTAGCCTGTCTCGTTTGTACATTTGAATTCAGCATGAATTTGACAGTGCATTCTATCATCATCGCGACTTCATCCGCGTTGACTTTAGTATTAGGTTCAAAGAGTAATAAAACATATTATTGTGTATAGATAACAAAAAAGCAATAGTTTCATCTGTCATGGAACTTGCGCTATTTTATCCTAATTTAGGCATATATTAGGATAAAAAAATACCTTTTATCCCAGAAGAATATAAGACACATCTATAAGTACCTACCAAATTTCAAGTGTACAATTTTTGATAATTCATTTATGTTGTTCGTTCGTTTTTCTGAGATATAAAGTATTCTATTTGTCGATCCAGGTAATTAACTATCTGTGTGCCAAATTTCATCCCATTCCGTTCAGCCATTTTTGCGTGATTGAGAACCAAACATCTAAACATCCAAACATATAAATACTTTGTAATATTAATATAGTGTGATTAAGTAAAGGGGAAAAAGCTTTTGTCAGTGTAGAAAAGTTGTCATTAATTATAACTTAAGACAGATTCGCATGATGGGTTCTATAAAATTCGAAACTTAAGCCACACTTTTAATTTAGCTGTTTGTAATATGATAATAACTCTTAAGTAAAGAAAAATGTAAAAGAAAATGCTATCCTGGTTAATTACTCGTGGACACAGCATGTGCAAAATGTAGGACGTCGGAGTTTGTGGGAGAGTTTCAATTTTTTGGATGTAATTAACTGAATATACTGTCGTGTTTCATTCCAATGTAGTGCCCCATAGAAAGTTAGGAACCCTCACAGTATCCGAGGAAAAATGCGATTCTTTTAAAAATAAAAAATAAAAATTAAATTTACTATTGTTATGGCTTTGAAATGTGACACAAGTGTAAATAACTCGAGTAACTATAAAAAATTACGAGGTTAGTAATTAGGTACCGCTACATAAAACAGCGATGGAATATATATTTTAAAATCATTAAAAGTAAACTGTCCAAGAAGATTTTTCAAAATCATGTCTTTTAAAAGAAATATTTTTTGTCAAAAGTATAAAGTAAATTGAGTTAAATGCCTACGTTAATTAAGATTAACAATAATGGAACATTGATATATTTCAATGGTGCACTATGAAATTTGAAAAAAAAACAAAGGTACAATAGCCGGAACCAAAATAAAATAAAATTTCATTACGTTATTAGATACGCTTAAATCGGATCAGATACGACCTTTTTAGAACCTCCAAACTAGATCTCTCTATGCATATATTGACAACTAGCGGACGCCTCGCGGTTTCACCCGCGTAGTTCCCGTGGGGATAAAAAGTAGCGTATGTCACCCGGAGATGGTGTAGTGTTAGGTTTTCCCAACGGTGAAAAAATTTTTGAAATCGGTCTTGTTGTTTCGGAACCTATTCAATACAAACAATCAAATATTTCCTCTTTATAATAATATAGATAGATACATAATGTTTCAAAATAAACAGTCATCGTTGTTGAAAGACGATTTTTTGTTTACATCGATCAATGAAAAGTAAGAGCATGTTAGAACAAAAAATGTTACGTAAATGTATTATCTATAACCGGACAACTTACTTTGCTCTTGCTGCGCGCGTATCTTTCGAGTCGTAGTTGTAGAGCTTGAAGGCTTGATGGCCACGACCAACCGAGAGCGCCTCTCGCGGCTCACTGACTGGCCGGAGGCGGCATCGCCTGCGCAGCCTCCAATTACTTGCTTATTTCAACCCCTTCTTAGTTATATCTTACTGCACATTCTACGTTTTTCAGTCTCGTAACTAACCAGGAACTCGTCAAATTTCTCTACGGTCGTGCTTATGCCATGGTTCTTTTATTAAGATAAAAAAAGAAGCTTTGACATAATTATGGGTTGAAATAATCACTTGTCGGTATCATGTGATTTTTTCCTAAGACGGTTTTTAAAGCCGCGTTCTATTTTCTACCAGATTGTGATTTTAGCACTATGTTGTATTTCTTTTATTCCCTCAGAGGTATGAATAATGTATAACCTAATTTATTAATAATATTGGAAGAAATGAGGTATCTATTGACGTATCCTAGCGCTTTATATAGATAGGATAAATGACGTCACAATAAAATAAATAAGTACTTTGCTTAGGCTCATTTCCATAAATGTTCACTGGAATGGACTATATTCACACGGCTTAGTTGGAATGACAGAAAAGAACATTAACCTCCTCTTTTCTTTCAATGTCGTCGAATGAAGTTGTGGAAATTAGTTTAATAGAATAGAATAGAATAAACAAAGAAAAAGCAAAGAAAACTTTAACTGTGGTAGGTGTGACCATGAATTGCAAAAAGAAACTTATTGGGAGCAGGAACATCGTTGAGAATACTAGCCGATGATGATCCTGCATCATACTGCAAATTTACGAATGGACAAAAGTCAATTTGATTTGTACTCTCAACTACTTGTTGTTCCGTTTATAACGAAAAAACGTTCTCTCAGTGTTCAGACTGTTCCTTCATTCAATGTTCATTCATTCCAACTTGGAATGAATATTGCCGAACGCCAATATCCCACCTCGCTGAAACGTTCATTAAGGATTCATCCGGAACTCTTGTTTCATTTGATTTGTGAACGTCGTTGTGACGTTTGAACACAAAGTTCAAACGTTTCATTTCTAGTGAAAGGTGGTGATGAAAGACGAAGATTAGTGAAAAATTAATAATTAGATATTATCACCTAGATATAGACAAATTAATGCTAAAAGTCCTATTAACTTCTTACTGATATTAAATGCCACACGTAGATTGAAACTGTTTAAATAAAACGCATAACGTCCAAAGACATGGGTGATTGACGATTCTAAGGCAAAACTGTTGTCAAAGTTTTTACAGCTAAATGTAAAGCTATTACATAGAATGAATGATACCCAATGAACAAAAACGAGTATGCCATAGGAATTAAGTACATAGGTTTTCCAAAATAAAATAAAGACGAGGTCAAATAAAGACGACGACGTTCATGTATTTTTTCTATTTGTGATTGACAGCACGAAATTGAAATGCAAATTGATTTTAAAGTATAATTATTATAAAATACACGTAATAGTCTCTATACACTTGCGCGACAAAGTCTACTAATATGAGATAGATTATATTTGCTTTTTTATATTCAAACAACGCGTGCGGTGGGTGGTTCCTAATTACGTCGACAATCAGCATCTATCAATGCTTATCAGTATTAAAAGTTGCAGTGTAAAAATCGATTTCGTCGAATGTTGAAATTTTTTTTAAACGCAAAAGTAATGCGTCGAACGATATACTCTCCTAAAGGTAAGAGATAACGCATGTCCTTGGCCAATACACAGAACTTTGAGTAGCATAACAAAGTCCGGGCATCGCTGCTTTAGCGGTCATTACTTTATGACTTACGATGTTAAGTCTCAACAGCTCAGAAACGCTAGCTGCAGTACTTTTCAAATCAGAACACAGTAATGTTTACACACTACTGCCTGATGGCAAAATATCTGGTACTGCGTTCAAATCCCAACAATGAGCTTGACCTGTCGGTGAACGAAACCATCGCGAGGAAACCATATAATCCTGCTATCTCTCATACCAGAAAGGTGATTTGCAACAGGAAGTAAAGCCTCGTAGTTTCTCTCGTTATTCGCAATGGTCGTATCAACTTGAGAGTGGTAACTAGCCACCCGAGTACAAGGGTGGCTAGTTACCACTCTCAAGTTTGCAAATCACCTTTCTGGTATGAGAGATAGCAGGATTATATGGTTTCCTCGCGATGGTTTCGTTCACCGACAGGTCAAGCTCATTGTTGGGATTTGAACGCAGTACCAGATATTTTGCCATCAGGCAGTAGTGTGTAAACATTACTGTGTTCTGATTTGAAAAGTACTGCAGCTAGCGTTTCTGAGCTGTTGAGACTTAACATCGTAAGTCATAAAGTAATGACCGCTAAAGCAGCGATGCCCGGACTTTGTTATGCTACTCAAAGTTCTGTGTATTGGCCAAGGACATGCGTTATCTCTTACGTTTAGGAGAGTATATCGTTCGACGCATTACTTTTGCGTTTAAAAAAAATTTCAACATTCGACGAAATCGATTTTTACACTGCAACTTTTAATACTGATAAGCATTGATAGATGCTGATTGTCGACGTAATTAGGAACCACCCACCGCACGCGTTGTTTGAATATAAAAAAGCAAGTAGGGGAGACCAAGGTGAGTTGTGACAGAGGAGAGTTGTGACAAAGCCGATTTTTCGGAAACTATGATCGTTAGCGAGGTGATAACAGTGCGTATTTGTTTTTTTGAGACACGCTATTTGACGCAGTAAACGCCAGTGGTGCACGAGAAACGGTTTTGTGTGTACGACATTTCCATACAAAAAATTACAAAAAGTAAGTTTTTCCCCAAAATTTTGATTGCATAAATATCGTTACGTATTATGTTTGCATTGTTATGATATTTTTTCTCATATGCTTTTGTTTTTCAAGTTTCATAATGTAGTATTGTTTTTCTGTATTGACATTGTGTTTAGAAATTACGAATTATTATTCTGACCGGTTCACGATTTTTTGCAACAAGGTGAGTTGTGACAGCTTGTCACAACTCACCTTGTTCAGATCGTGAAATTCTGGCAAGGTTTTAACGTCTTGTGGTGTGATGAAGCATGCTGAATTTCTATTTCTTTATTCCAGAATGCCAAATAAATATATAGAAAAGATTAATAGGGGGCATAGCTAGTGTCGAAACTTATGAACTGACTTTTGAAGAAGTCACGTTAAGAGGTCAAAGTATTAAAAACGTCGCATCTTCAGTACAATCTCAACTACATGTCTTTGCAAAGATATATTAAGAAGAAAAAGGCATATCAAGCTAATCTAACAGACAGAGCTCCATGGGTCGGTTATGCCACTCCGACGATTTTTACTCTGATGCTGCACACTTTACTTGGTGGTAGATTTCTTTAGTAGGAAGTCGTCTAGGTAGGTACCACCGCAGTACCAGATATTCTGCCGCCAAGCAGTAGTGTGTTAACATTGCTGTATTCCGGTTTGAAGGGTACTGTAGCTAGCTAAATTACTGGGCTGTTGAGACTAAGCATCGAGAGTGTCAAAGTAATGAGCGCCAACGCAGTGATACTCCGCACTTTGTTTTGCTACTTAAAGTTTTGTGTATTGCTGCAATGGTCATGGACATGCGCTATCTTTTACCATAAGAAAAGCGCATCTTTCGTTTCATTACATTTACATAAAAAAAACATGTGCAGCATCGAGTTATGGGCTGACAACAAAAGAGACAAGTAATTTGGCCAATATGTTAGCAAAAAGTTAGTATTTTACATCTGTACTTACCCATAGCGCAAATAAATGGATAATGAAATAAAAAAAAAAAAAAAAAAACAGTAAAAAGAATCCGGCACCATGAGAAGAAATGAGAAGGTAGGAGAAATCTGGCTCAAGCTATTGATCGGATCAGATCATCGGATACTGATACTATTTATGTCGATATTACATGTTATTTTAGTTCGTACAGATATGCCAAATGATGATTAAAGTGCTTTGTTGTAAAACATATTTGTAATTTATTTATCATTAATATGTTAATGGTATTATTTATTCACCAAATAGTCTAAATTCACAGACGTCACAACTCACCTTGGTAGCTGTCACAACTTACCTCGGTATGAGGAGAGTTGTGACACGAGGAGTAGTTTTTGTTTTTGAAGATTTTCTCAGAAACCTTAATACTTTTATTAATTTTGATGATTGTTTCTTAAAGAGTACAGACTGAGCTACATTAGCTTTCAAAGCTCATAGATGTAGAGTGTTTCTTGACGGAGATATGTCAGTTAATAGAAAAATTGTCACAACCCTCCTCGGTCTCCCCTATAATCTATCTCATATTAGTAGACTTTGTCGCGCAAGTGTATAGAGACTATTACGTGTATTTTATAATAATTATACTTTAAAATCAATTTGCATTTCAATTTCGTGCTGTCAATCACAAATAGAAAAAAAAATCAACTTGAGAGTGGTAACTAGCCACCCGAGTACAAGGGTGGCTAGTTACCACTCTCAAGTTGATACGACCATTGCGAATAACGAGAGAAACTACGAGGCTTTACTTCCTGTTGCAAATCACCTTTCTGGTATGAGAGATAGCAGGATTATTTGGGATTTGAAAACCTGCGCCTATTGTCTATGTTATAAACTCTATGACAATCGGGGGGCCATAATAAGATGATCGGCATAGGTAAGTACCTATTTTGTTAATAGTCTGTATTGAGTTGAATATAATTATGTTTATTTATTTTTTCATTAAAATACATTTTACCTATGACTACAAACATCATCATAATATTGGATTACAGTAATGTTTTCTGTGTGCATAGTCAGCTTAGTTTAAAACTATTTAATTATAATTATAAGCAAATCTTATTAATTAAGTATAATAAAGTCAGTGTCTGGGATCCCACGTTCGATCTTGCTAATTTAATAATACATATACGAACATTATCTCAAAGCATGCTCAAATCAAATCTCCTATACATATATCATGCATTAAAATGCATGTTTTTATAAAGCTTTTATTTATGACAAAAAAATAAATCGCATATCTTTCTCTACAACGGGAATAGTTTGTTTCTACATCTCTCCGCCGTAAATTTTATTTATCATCCGTTTTAATATAACCGCGTCCGTCGCAGCGCCGTGGTAAGAAGCTCGTGGCAATACTTTGATCTTGATAGTTCATGTCCAATTTTGTTACACGTGTAACTTCATATCCCCCAGTCTGTGTACAGGCCACATGCACTCGCAACCAGCTGGTATGACCATGGTTCTCGTCTCCCAGCAGTCACTGAAACGAAAACAGTTTAGGTAGCTAAATGTTGCTCTAGTAAGTAATTACGATATTATTTTATACATTTTTATTATATTGACAATATTTTATATAATGACACATTTTTTCTTTTGACATTTTTTCATATTGACATGTTTTATGTCGGCATGTACTTTATTTGACATTTTTGTTTTTTTTTGATATTTTGTTTTAATTAATTGACATTTAATCAGCGTTTTAGAACTTTTTTTAATGATACACTTATTTAAAATGATTTTATTAAACTTTGACCTGTTACATTGGTGTTATCAATAAAATATTTGTATTTTTATAAGGTATTCCTGACAGTTACAGTCTGGTGGTGCCTTCAAGTTACGAGTGAACCGATAACTTTTAGGTAAGCGTGCTCCATTGTAGACCGCATCATCAGGTGAGTTTTAAACTGTCTAACATGAGATACAGTCTGGTGACAGACGGACAGACAGACAGACAGATGGACGGACAGCGGAGTCTTAGTACTAATAGTCCTGTTTTCCCCTTTGGGTACAGAAACCTAAAAAAGACTAGAGACATAGACTACCCTAATAAACTATACAATTCATTGCAAGCGCTTCACATATATTTTGATCTTAAAAGTCAAAACTTAGCGAAAAAAATTGCGAACTGCGCATATGGGTCAGCTTCGTCATGTAAGGCTATAATTATCTATGAGCCTTTTAAGATGCCGACATAATCCGGTACAGACCGGATTTACTTATATGAATGATTTTCTAGATATGTAGTTTTACCAAATTAGGTGTCTCACAAAACTGTTTACTTTATCTTTGTATGTCTATATTTACTTGATGAAACATTTGTTATGGCTGGTCAAAAATTTATTAAAAAAGTACGAGCACAATTTTTTATTGGAAAAACTAACTTTTTAACCAAATCTAAAAAAGAGGAGGTTCTTAATTCGACCGAATGTTTTTTTTGTTTGGATTTTACGCGATCATTCAATTTTGATGATTTTTTTTTTCCTACTTCAAAGTTGTTTTTAATTTTTTTTAAAGAAATCGATTGAGCGTTTTTTAAGAAATCAATAAAAATCTAAAAATTGTAAATATATTATACATCGATGACATTTTCGTTTACTCCAAAACCTCGCTGTTTCATTGGAGCAGTGCATTTACTTAAGAAACATGGAGTCGGTTATTTTAAATTGTAAATTTATACATTACTTAAAATTTGCTAACTCGATTTAAAACAGGTAACTTGTCTACAAGTTTCTATGTACTGATAAGAATTTAATTTTTTTTTTATTGGGCGCTTAGAATAAGATAATATATTATAATAGAATCAATTTAAATACTTATCTACATACAAGACAATCATATTCGGACTTAAACAAAGTAAGAGGAAAAAGTGTAATAATAATGAATTGGTAAAGTTATACCTTTTGTACTAAATTAAAATCATGTACATTCTTTCTCTAAGTAGTGATAGTTTGTAGCGATGATAGCTCAGTGGTTAGCGCGGTCGGTTCGCACGCCGAAGAGCGTGGGTTCACCCCCAACAATGAGCTTGAACTGCCGCTGAAGGAAAACATCATGAGGAAACCATAGCACCGTTGTAGGGTACTTTCTAGTACTCGGCTGGCTAGCTACCGCCCTCAAGTTTCTTGAAAGTCTGCCGCTAAACGTCAACCAGTGTTTTCCAGTAGCCTCACTTGACAGCCGGTTCCATTCCAGGCTAAGTGTGTTTACCATTTCGATCACATCGTCACTTAACATTATGTGTTTTTTTTTTTCGTTAATTTGCCCTTTCGGGCAGGCTAAAGCTATAAAGCCATACTGCCTCGTCTTCAGTGTTATTTCTGCTGTATCTTAACTATGGTTATCGTCAAAGTCGTCTTAGTCAAGTCCAGTTCGTGTCAGTTCGTGCCAGTCATGCTTTAGTAAAGTAGTGGCAACTTTACTACAAAGCTTCGATGGAGTTTTGGAAGCAACACGAAAACTCATGTTTCACCACATTATATCATTTTCCCACACTCGCGCTTGTAATTCGGCACTTTATGAATAAAACACCACCATTTTTATGCATAAACACTCGACAAAACACTAGTTTTGGAAAAAAATACAACGGAGCGACACGACTCTTCCCGCGTTCCCGCCAAAACTCCCTAACATTATGTGAGCTGTAATCAAACACATAGACAATAAAAAAAAAAGAAGCCAATAGCTTATAGACACATACTCAGTAATAGTTTATTACCTAGAATAACGTCTTCTAGTCAAATGTATAGTTTTATTCCACTGCACGCACGAAAATCCGAGGCTAGAACAGATCTGTAAGATAATTTAAACCTTATTATATACTATAGACAATTTTAACTGATTGCCCTGTTAGCTCATTTGTTAGTACTTCAACAGCTGTAGGGCGTGGGTTCGATTCCCTTCCAAGGTAAACATTTATGGGACGATTAATATTTTTTCTTTATGTGGGTATTCTATATTTATTATAAGTAGATATGTATTTACAAAAAAAAACAGTATGTAAGAACTCTATCAGCTATTTGGTTCCCATAGTAAAATCTATGCTTTGTTTGGGGTTAGATGGCGCAATGTTAAATGTCCTACAGCATTTATTTAAATCCAACAAACAGAATGTTGAATCATTATTACTGTCTTACATGAAACATAATAAAAAATTAAACGTATCTTTTGTAGTTAAGATCTTTTGTAGATAAGAAAATTAAACGTATCTTTTGTAGTTAAGAAAAAACAAGATTAACGATTTCTGAAATAAGTTTATATGCTCAGGCAGGATAGAATTCTTGCAAAATTCAATATTCGAGCTTGGTGATAGAGTGTATTTGTACCTCATTGGTGACTCCGAGGTCTTCGGTAGAGGCCATGGTACAGCGGACCTCCTCATAGTAAGCCGGCTGATATTCATACTCATTGGTGTTTAATTTCCTTATCTTCCTCTCCAAGTGACAGATGGGGTAGTGCTAAAAAAAACAAACACTCGTACACCAAATAAATATTAATTTGGAGTTTTGGCGGGAACGCAGAAAGAGTCGTGTCGCCCCATTGTATTGTTTTTTTTTTGTGAGTGTTTATGCATAAAAATGGTGGTGTTTTATTCATAAAGTGCCGAATCACAAGCGCGAGTGTAGAAAAATGATATAATGTGGTGAAACATGACTTTTCGTGTTGCTTCCAAAACTCCATCGAAGCTTAATAGTAAAGTCACCACTACTTTACTAAAGCATGACTGGACTTGACTGACATGGGCTGTACTTGACCAAGACTGGACTTTGACTATAACTTTAGCTACGAGGACACTTATTTAAGTTTTGAAACTTGAAAATATATAAATACTTGACACTGGCAAATGCTAAAACGCGACGCCAAAACCAAAGGAAAAAAAAAGTTGTCATCTGCAGAATAATTACGCATTGGAGTTTTGGCGGGAACGCGGGAAGAGTCGTGTCGCCCCATTGTATTTTTTTCCAAAACTAGTGTTTTGTCGAGTGTTTATGCATAAAAATGGTGGTGTTTTATTCATAAAGTGCCGAATCACAAGCGCGAGTGTGGGAAAATGATATAATGTGGTGAAACATGAGTTTTCGTGTTGCTTCCAAAACTTCATCGAAGCTTTGTAGTAAAGTTGCCACTACTTTACTAAAGCATGACTGGAATTAACTGACACGAACTGGACTTGACAAAGACGACTTTGACTAAAACTAGCTACGATGGCACTTATTTAACTTTTGAAACTTGAAAATATATAATTACTTGACACTGGCAAATGCTAAAATGCGACGCCAAAACCAAAGAAAAAAAAAATAATAATTACGCAGATCGGCAGCTGTCTGTTTCAGACATGTTAATAAACTTCTACGTTTACATAGAATTTGTTACTAAGCATCTTATCTATTTTAAGAATATACTTATAACCTTGTAGACAGGGTCTACAGTTATGTATATATATATATTTATAACTTGTAACCCGTGTTAGTTATATGTATGGGTATATATATATACATATAATTATGTAATTCAAAAAGAGATTATGGCAGCCCGTACACGTAGCGCGCGATCCGCGATCCGCGATCCGCGATCAATGATCGCGATCCAGACTGATCGTGTACGAAGCGGATTGACGGACTGATGCTCCGGATCGCATAATATCTAGAAATTTTGAAATCATGATCGCGGATCGCGGATCGCGGATCGTGATCATGATTGAACGTGTACGGCGGCCCTATGAGTACTCATCATTGAAAAAACTTTTAATATGAAGCCAACGTATTTTTTTTATCGCGATCATCTTTACAAGTAATTTTTACTATTACATAACACCGTTACTAGGTATGTAAGTAAAATATATTAAAATCATGATTGACAATTGTCAATCATGATTTTAAATTATCAACTTAGGAATTCCTAAGTTGATAATTTATTCCTATTATTTAACTAATGCGAGAAGTTAGGTAAGTACTAATTAAGTAAGTAAATAAGGACTTATTCGAAGGTACGTTTTTTTTTATGATTTACTTTGTAGTAGACCGCCTTAGCAGGAGGTCGTCTAGGTAGGTACCATCGCAGTACCAGATATTCTGCCGCCAAGTCTGTAAACATTACTGTGTTCCTGTTTGAAGGGTACTGCAGCTAGATGAATAAGGGCTGTTGAGACTAACCATCGAAAGAAAGTCTTAAAAGTAGATAGAAAAAAGTACAGAGAACAAAAGAACCTTATGAACTAGTGCCACAAGTGGCGGCCTTACCGCTAACAGCGATCTCTTCCAGGCAACCAAGAAAAGAAAAACACGGTAGAAAACATATGAAACAGATGGGAGTAACACTAATAAGAAAAATAAATAAAAATAATAAGCGCCAAAGCAGCGATGCAATTTGTCTTGTTCTTGTTCTATTCAAAGTTCTGTTCTGTTTTTGTTTACCATCATGTGAGCGTCTCGTTCGTCTCATATCTTTTACACAAAAAAAAAACAAAGTTACATATTTATGGGCATCTAGATCCTACTTTTCAGGCTGAGATGGCTTAACGGATTGAAATATGGAATGAGGATAGCTTTTTATCCCTGAAGACGAGACTGAAACCGCGAGGCATAGCTAGTGCTATTAAGAACATAAGTTTAGTGTTGTGTCTGACGTTATTTATATTTAAAGTTTTAAGCTATTTTGAAAGAAAAACATTTTAGTCTGCAACATAAAAACACAAAAAAAACTTACAAAATAAGGGCTCACATAATACTGGTATTTTTAGGTTTTTCTGGTTTTTATTTTTAGGTATATAGCTTTGAAAATTTTAATCTAAGAGTCATTACAAATTCTCGGCTTTGATGTTTGACTGCCGGAACTCCTACATTGCTGTACAAAGTTCAGAAATATTTTTGTGACCGTGACATCAACACATTGACGAACAGTTGTAGCAATGTCGGTGGGGCAGTAAAAACATTGAAAAGACACGATTAAATTGTAGTTACGGAAAATTTAAATAAAGTTATAAGGTCCTTACAATTTATTTACTTATTTTAATTTTACTTTATTACTTGCTAAGTGCGCCCTACGGCTTAGCCCGCTATCCTAATAAATATAAAATACTAGGTACTGTTTTTTTTTTCTTTTTTTTTTTTATAGCTGACAGGCTTGGTGTGTGTTGTCTTTATAACAGTACCGAAGAATAACAAAAGGCTAAAAGACTTACCTAGCTAAATAATGTTGCATCGGTATAGTCTGCGGGTACCTACTGTTTATTTTTATATTATCTAAAGCTATCTATATATAAAGCTATAGCTTTCTATAGTAATTGGTTGGTCCTCGAAGTTAAAATCCCGTGGAAGAGAATCCCACGACGCCTTAACTCGGCAATGGCCACATATGAATAAATACGCATGCAGTAGCTAACCTGTGGTCCAATTTGTCTGAGATCTCGCTCTCGCGGTGCCTGCAGAGATTCCGTATATTCTGGTAAGATCTGAAAATAACAAAATATGTTAAGTGTGAATTGGACTAGCGCAACTGAGGTTCCGTACCACAATACAAAACATAATATTCTGTTCGTAATACCCATAGAGTCTGGTATTGAAAAAAAATTTATGAATCTTAGAGTTACTGTTATTAATACTATGATAACAATAAATTGTCACTTTTTTATAGCAAAAAGTAATGGGACGTACAATAACGCTCTCCTGATGTTATAAGATAATATACTTTCCCAAGGCGGATATTACAGCGGTACCAAGAACTTGACCAATTTTATGTACATGTGCTACCGTTTTTATCTTAGAATAAAAACAAATGTTAACAAAAAAAAAATGTTAAAAATAAACCGGCTATTACGATTCAATATGAATCGAGCAATTCATACGTCGTTAGGACTGATGTACTATGTATAGATAGACAGATATGTTTAGTAACAGGTTCCTGACATACACTTCGGGTACAGTACCCTAAAAACTAAATTGAGGTAGCTTGATATTTTTTAGGGATTGTATAAATGAACCTTCACCATCAGAGTACTAAATTGTGTAGCTCAGCACAAAGTAACCTGAATTGGGGGTTTTGGCGGGAACGTGGGAAGAGTCGTGTCGCTCCGTTGTATTTTTTTCCAAAACTAGTGTTTTGTCGAGTGTTTATGCATAAAAATGGTGGTGTTTTATTCATAAAGTGCCGAATTACAAGCGCAAGTGTGGGAAAATGATATAATGTGGTGAAACATGAGTTTTCGTGTTGCTTCCAAAACTCCATCGAAGCTTTGTAGTAAAGTTGCCACTACTTTACTAAAGCATGACTGGAATTAACTGATACGAACTGGACTTGACAAAGACGACTTTGACTAAAACTAGCTACGATGGCACTTATTTAACTTTTGAAACTTGAAAATATATAATTACTTGACACTGGCAAATGCTAAAACGCGACGCCAAAACCAAAAAAAAAAAAACCTGAATTGGTCTAATCATATCTGTCACGGAACCGATACCCGTTGAGTAAACGTGTTTTTTTTTTTTGGAAGGCATATAACATAACTCCATGTAGCCTCAAAATAACTAAAGCTATGGGTAGTGTAGACTATGATAGGTTGATTTTGATGATCATAAAATTCTTAACTGTTATACATACGTAGACAAGAAATTATGATTTTTTAAAGACCAAATTATACAAGAGATGATGTAAGTTACCTCGGAAGGTTCTTCGCAGTCAGCTTCCTCATTGTCAGGCCTAATAAGACCCTGTTGACGATTCCGCTCCAGCCGTCCAAGAACCGAATTTAAAACCTTCTCTGGGTCTCGTATCCTCAGTACATGATCTATGAAGTCTCGGGCTATGTCTTCGTTAGAAGATGACGGTGAGGTTAAGCACGTTGAAACACAGAGGGCCTGTGGAATCATTGGTCATCAATCAAAGGAACAGACGTCGCCGCGCCGCCGCCATACATGCAGAGCGGAAATTGTGGCATATTTTTGTAAAATACGAAAAATTTAGTGAAGCAAAAGAAGCAAAGTAAGTGAAGTTCTTCACGACTTCTTTCGAACACAGTCGGACGTGGGCGAATATCTAGCAAACTATGGCGCCGAAGTTTTTAAGCAAAGTTTTTGGTGAAACGTAGTTGGGCGGATGAATGGTGTGAAAACCTTCGATCAAAGTTTACTAGTTAAAACTATCTTCTGTGTAACAAACAACTTTTTCTATAGATTTAAAAAAAAAATGTTTAATTAGGTAGATGTTTAGAAATTATAGAAAAACCTTTCACGCTAGTTCGAATTTTAAAATAATAACGCAATACAGACTTTTATGTTTGCAGTTGTTAATTTTAACAGATTCCGTCAATTGAGATTATTTTTTGCTCTATTTAAAATTTACAGATTTATTAAGGTACTAAATTGAAAGTATTGATTCGTAGCATCTTATTTTAAAAGCACATTTTTTTTAATTACGCGCCTGTTCATGTTTGACTACAAAATACCATTACAACTACAAAATATTATAAGTACCTACTTGCTTAAAATGTTTCTTGTATGTTTAGTAGACTACTATTTAATTGTTATAGTAAATAAAATAGGTATATGTAGATATAGGTCAGGTATATAAGCTTTATAATTTTATAGGTACACAATTGTCTAAAAAAAACCGCAAAGATAAGTATCTACCTTTTCACTAACGTGTCCCGCCACACCCTTGGCAGGTTTTATATTTTATAAACACAAAAAATTTATAAGCTTTTCCACTATTCCCCAAAAAAGCTTATTATTCGATACTGCATGATTGCAAGTTTTTTTCCCTTAATGCAGTTTTTATATGTACCTATAATTACAATATTATATAAATAGGTATATATGTATATGTAATTATATATAATTTTTTAGCTGACTTTAGCGTAAGCATCCAAATCTAACTTAGCTGGTTTCATAAAGTTCGGGCGAGTTCTTGTAAATCGCGCACATATTTTTTTTTAATAATTGGGAAAGTGAGCTCTTGTCACGTTATACTTTAAGATCACATATATTGTATGTGGTTACACTAATCTTGGATGATCAAAAGTCAAAAGTTTCGTATTTAATCATGCAAATGATTATAAAAGTAATGATTTTGAAAATTTAAAAAAAATCTTACCTCAATAATTATTACCAACTGTTTTAAAGACATGGCTAGTTTCTACAATCCACAGCTTGCACAGTCTCTTTTATGATGGAACGACGTTTTGTGAATTATTCTCGTCATGATACCCCTTTTTATACAACAGTATTTTTATCTTTATCCGAAACAATTGTCAAAGTGTTTTAATCAAAATGTTCTCGTTAATCTCTGCGATAGGAAAAGTGTGGCTATAACTGTGTCAAAAAAGATTCTTTAGAAATTCTGTCATTTATTACTGTAGGTACAGAAAATACAATCTACTGATTCGCCTTGAAAATTGTCTGCAAATTTGTAGCATCTCCAATAATCAGGCGTAAAATGAAACGCAAGTTTCTTTCATGTACAATTTTTTCAAAACTTGCTATGGTGGTTAAATATAGTTTTGTAACGATAGGTAGGTACAATACACCCGAAATTTTATCATATTAGTCTATAATAAATTGATCAAGTTATACGTAGTCAGAAATACGGAAGAGCATATTATTATCTAATAAGTAGATAGATATGCAGGTGTTTACTTGCAAGAGACATGCAATTATTACCAAAAGAGTGATTGATGATTCAAATACCTACCTACTCTTAGAGTATTAAATTATTTTTTTTAAATTATTTTGTTCGAATCATAACGATATTGAAGGTTTGTGCACCAAATTCTTATAAAAGGTCTTATCCACATTATTCTCGGGGCCATTTTCTATATTAGTCGTCACTTTTAACAAACTGATTAAGCGTTATCTACTTCGCTATGATTATTCTGGGCAATAACAATATTGAATGAATGCCATCCTATGCATAATCCTCCTCTTCATTAACAAAATTACTAATTCGTCAAATTGATTTGGGTTCGCTGCCAAACGACAAAACAAAACCAATACCTACAAAAACAAAAAAGAGCAAAGATAACGACAGAAATTCTCAAGAGTAGAATTGAATATAGCTTTATAGCTCTACATTTTGACCTTCATAATTTCCGCTTTCGCTATATTTGGCTGGACTAAAAGGAATCTAATCAAAGAGAAAAAAAAAATTGGATCTACATTGCGTACCGAAGATGAAAACGAAAATCTACAGGAAGGCAACAAAATTGATGTAGTAAACAAGAAAGGAAGAAATCGAAAGATTCTCAAAAATAGAGGAAACTTGCTAGGTCCTGCTAAGTACATGATCATAATAGTATGACTCTAAAAGTTAATAATTTCTATGAACCTCAGGCAATGTGGGGGAGAATACAGCATTGCTGCTAGCCAAACAACTGAAAGGTCAAATAGCTATTCCTTGACAATTTCGGTTGCCTAATACATTAGGTACAGCAAAGCACAGTTACATTTCATCGATAGAGGCATAGATTGTCGCAGCCAGTGACACTATGACGTGATACCATGTGACTGACAAAGCTGTCGTCAGACCTCAGGGATGAAAAATTTCGTGCTACATTGATGACGAAAGTTCAGTTAAGCTAGCCAAGAGTTCTACTGAATTTCACAAGATGATTAAGCACATTATTTTAAGATCAATCAGTGAATGCTTACAAGATGGGAGTATTTCAATTTGCCTTGTACCAGAAATCAAGCAAGTTGCTGATATATTCACGTAACCACAATATGGGCTCGGACAAGATAGGTAGGTACCTACTCTCCAGAGGATGGCTGGTGTTTTCAACTGGAGTGGAAGTAGGTAGATACTCCTCGGTAGCGTTCAAAGAGTTTACGTGATCCCTCTGTTGCCATTATAATTTACTACTTACTTTTTTTATTAAACTCTATTTTGTCCTACATTTTGTTTTAATTTTACGTCATCTATTAGGCTTACACCCCGCCTCCCTAACATTTTAAAGACGGACTTATCCGCCTTGATTATGTTGAGCCTTCACTTTCCGTTACGAAAATAAAAGGTGTAGGTACCTACCTGTTTATAAAAAGCTGTGTCACAGATGGGTAAGAAGTTTTAGTTTATTAACTCAGTTAAAGTACCTAAGAAACCTTTTCATGTAAGTAAATAAATAAATATCTACACTTAGTAAGTTTCAATGAGACTGACAAATAATCTATAATACAATAATAAACAATAATAATACAAATTATCATTTGGGATTGCCGTATCTGGAGCGAAGAGGGCCGAGGGATTAGCCGTGCGGCGATCTACACTCTCTACGGCTCGTGGTGGTGGCCTAGGGCTACTAATGGCGTGGTTTTCTGTGTGAGACCGAGCCATGCCGAGGTGACTTTGGCTAGAAGGGGCTGCGGGATGGGAGGAGTGTCGGTGATGCGGGCGATGCCATTCCCGACGGCCAAAGTAGCAGGCGGCGGGCCCCCTTATTATCTGACCCGTCGCATGGAGACCACGGGCGTGCAGACGTGGGGCCGTCTGACGTTCTTTTTGCGGTGTATGTCTCCGAGGTGGACACATCGTCATCGTGGCGAAGAAGCCTGGGCTCCGAGGTGTCCGAAAGGTTCTCAAAAGCAAAGCCGAACGCTGTCGAGGCCGCGGTAGAGTGAGAAAGCGTGCCCACAGCCTCGTCACAAAGCGTTGAGGTGGAACACTCTAGGGGTTTTAGGATGGAGAGTCCCACATAACCATCGTGCCCGCCTCAGGGCGGGCGGTGTATGAGTTATAATAGAATCACAAGTTTCATAAGTGAAAATTGTGATATTATTATACCTACATTATTATACTTGGTATTTATTTGATTCTTAATATATACCTATTCTTATATTTACCTACATTTATTATTACAGGTATATAAATGTACAAAATCAAACTTTTCAAAAAAATAATATTTGTAGCCAAAATTTAAAAAAAATTACTTTAATTGACATTGATAGATGTCAGTGATAGTTTTTTTTTTTTTTTTTCTTTGGTGTAGGCGTCACGTTTTAGCATTTGCCAGTGTCAAGTAATTATATATTTTCAAGTTTCAAAAGTTAAATAAGTGCCATCGTAGCTAGTTTTAGTCAAAGTCGTCTTTGTCAAGTCCAGTTCGTGTCAGTTAATTCCAGTCATGCTTTAGTAAAGTAGTGGCAACTTTACTACAAAGCTTCGATGGAGTTTTGGAAGCAACACGAAAACTCATGTTTCACCACATCATATCATTTTCCCACACTCGCGCTTGTAATTCGGCACTTTATGAATAAAACAACACCATTTTTATGCATAAACACTCGACAAAACACTAGTTTTGGAAAAAAATACAACGGAGCGACAGGACTCTTCCCGCGTTCCCGCCAAAACATCAGTGATAGTTGACAACGGACAGCTTGACTAGAGTTTTGGCGGGAACGCGGAAAGACCGGAAAGAGTCGTGTCGCCCCATTGTATTTTTTTCCAAAATTAGTGTTTATTTCGAGTGTTTATATACAGAAATAAGTAATAAGTTTTATTCATAAAGTACTGAAATAGAAGCACGAGTGTGGGAAAGTGATATAATGTGATTTTTGTTGCTTCCAAAACTCCATCGAAGCTTATAGTAAAGTTGCCACTACTTTATTATAAGCATGACTGTGGGCTTGACTCACATGAACTGAACTATGACTACTTTTTAACAAAACTTGATAGTATCAAAACACTTGACACTGGCAAATTCACAAAATGTGACGCCTAAATCAAAGAAGAAAAAAACGCTTGACTGCTCAAGTATAGATCGTTTCACGAAAGAGTTCCCTTCGTCGTCATGTTGGTAGTTACGAAACCAGTGTTGCTACTTTTTCAGAAAGATGTTTACTCGAAATTAAGGAAATATTAATGTCACTAACGTAGATACTATTTTTTAACATCTGGTCCGAAGTATCGGCGGGAATCCAGCCGGATTGAAAATGACACCAGACCAGATTGCGGTCCCTAGTCCTATAGTTTTAATACAACTATGTATTTTACCTATATTGATATAATTGACAAGGTTGAAAAATAAAACAAATGTTTATGGTTATTTTTTATAATAATTGTGTTCAACTAATGGGCCAACACCCGAGATGTCGCTACCACCTGTATCATCATCAGAAGAAGTAACGTCACTATCGTTTCCTACTTCAATTATGAATCGGTCAATTTCTGCGTCTGCACGTACTCCATCATTGTAGTATTTGTCTTCAATATTCTTGACATGATCACATTATTTTTTCCAATCTTCTGCAGATATGCTTAAAAATGCTTCTTCTGTTATTTTAACAATTTGACTTGCTTCCTGTCCAACATTTTTTTCTGCAATTCTTCTTTTCAAAAGACTCCATATGAGCTCAATTGGGTTTAAATCACAGTGATAAGGCGGGAGCCTTACCACTTTATGACCATGTTTCTCCAGTAACGTGTCTGCTTCGTAAACAGGCGGTTCTTTATGGTCTTTAATTATTTCATAAAGCTCAGCTTTTACCATCGTTGGTAAATAAGCGAGACCTTTACTAACAATCCAGTTTTGCATCTGAGACTTCGTACTGTTCATTGTTGGTGCTTTGTTGAGTGCCACTGTATGGTAGGGAGCATTATCCATAATCACAAGCGACTGAGGAGGTAGATTCGGTAAAAGCTTTTCTTGAATCCATTTCATAAAATTTTCTCGATTCATATCATCGTGATAGTCTCCGGATTTAGACTGTGATTTAAAAATCAGCTGAGCGTTGGGTACAAAACCGGTTTCACTCCCTGCATGGACTATAATCCATCGTGGTCCTTTTGAGTCCGAAGATAAAACGCCTGCTTCTGTGTCACTCTGCCAACATTTACCTGCACAGTAAGTTGAATGAACGTAAGTTTCATCTAAATAAATGACTGGACGCTGGTCTCCTTCACGATTTTCTCGTAACTGCTTCAAATATCGACTACGCCAAGCCACAATATCGTACCTTTCCATCATAACTTTTCTTTTTGATTTACATTTTTGGAAATAAAATCCTATCTTCTTCATTATTCGCCATAAAGTAGTGCGACTTCCCTTGAAATCGATATCATTTCGCATTTCATGCAGTAATTTGGTCAGCGTAGGTAATTCTTTTCTCATAGCATAGAATTCATGTATTTTATGTCGTAATGCACAAATTTCAAAATCATCCAGCTTAATTTGTTTATCGCGCGGCCGACTCTTACCAGGCGTCGAAATTCTTGTTGAAGTACTAGCAGCTGCTTCACCTTCTTTATAAATTTGTGTGACTGTTTTTTCTGATATACCTGAAAAAATAGTTTTTATAAAAAAACTCCATAAATGTTAAAATTAACTTAATAACAAATCCACATTGTTTTATTTATTTTGTAACACAATTGTTGGAGACACATTTTAAATTCAAAAACAATATAAATAAATAAGTACAATTGCTAGTTTTATATTTGAATTCTTTCTACATATCTAAAAGTTTATGTAGTTACTATATAAAATTATAATTATTATATACATTAAGAAAAACGAGGAATAGTGATTTGACCTGCCTGGTATCCCTATTTTACTAACCTGTCATGGCGGCGACACGGCTACGAACACATTCCAAAGGGATTATTGGCGCTTTGTTCCGTTTTTCACGTTCACAAAAACATTTGACTTTTAACACCATCTGTCTTTCACCACTTTTTAGTGTTTTGGGCATGTTTAGAAATTTTTTACTAATTAAAAACTTGAAAACAATTAGAGCAATGAACAATGAAACTATCTGTTTGACGTTTCGACGAACAGGGCTGCCAACATGACGACGAAGGGAACTCTTTAGTGAAACGCACTATAGTTTCTTGTCATAGTTGTTTGTGTTTGTGTTGGTTGTTTGGTAAAATGGCGGCTGTTGCGAACTCCGTTCCGTGGGCCAATAGCGGAAATGATTACAATTTACTCGACGTTATCGGTACGTGTCGATTATAACTTAGCGATATCTTTGTGTTAATTTTGGTAATCATTTCGCAATACCACATTTTCTATGATAACAAAAATTAGCACTAATCATAGGCAGTGAAATATTTCGGTACAATTTTGTTTATTTTAATTCGTTTCCAAGACCTACATAAGAGGTAAAGTCTATATCCAATTTTTACGCCATATATATACTTGTTAAAATTCTGTTGCTTACATATTCATATGTTGTAAATGTATAACTTCTAAGAGACTTGAACACCATAAAGAAATAATTTACACCCGAATAGGTAAAACCCATGTATAATTTCAATGTATGTACCTACGTCACGATTTATGTTGTGACGTTCGTACTGAAGTACTGTAATGATTATAGTGTTAATATTCACTAATAAAATGATAAGCCTACTTACCTCAGATTCATATCATGCCAGATCGTTTTTACAATATATGCAAAACAAACGCAAACATTACACTGATTTTTATTGACTGATTAGGCACATGCTAAACGTGTATGAACAATGCTCAACATTTGCTGAAATTGCATTATTACTTACATGCAACTTTCATAAACTTCACATTAAATATTATGATTAATTTGTTGAATGAAAACATCCGCAATTCATAACAAGGTTTAAGAAATAAATTAAGCATGAACTAGTATTATATTACCTGTGTCACTTTTCTAAATGACAATGTTTGTTTTATAGGTGTTGGAGCTACGGCTGTTGTGTTTAGTGCATACTGCATACCAAGGGAAGAGAAATGTGCCATAAAAAGAATAAACTTAGAAAAATGGAATACATCTATGGACGAACTGTTAAAAGAAATTCAGGTGAGTAACCAGGGAAGTCTAATATGATGATTCATCCATCTATGTCTCACCAGAAAAGATTTTACACATTTTTAACTGTTAGTTATTGTCTATTGTACTTCCCCGTGTTCCAGGCTATGTCCAGCTGTAACCATGAAAATGTAGTAACATACTACACAAGTTTTGTAGTATCTGATGAACTGTGGCTGGTGCTAAAACTGCTTGAAGGTATATTGATCTGTTTCGATACAAACTTTTTTTTTTAATCTTTACACAAGAGAGAAGATTACAAAAGAGGTCTGTAACTTGCTTAACACTGTAAACTGACTACATGATCAATAAAATTAATAATGATTGACTCTAATTATGACTATTTAAGAAAAAGAATACAATTTTACATATAAATAATACTGTCTTTAACACTGCATTTAAAAGTTTAAAAAATGGAGACATTCCCTTAGGTGTGCTATGATATAGTCTTAAACACTTGAGTTCTTCTTGATATAAAATGGGGTCTCTTAATTTAATTGAAATAAAATTATTTCACTACTTTACAGTGGATGTAGTTCTATTACCAACAGCTAAATTAATTCAGTAAAATTAGATAAATCACTGCATTGGTTACCCCCTATATATGAATTTTATTTCTAGCTAATATTAAAGAAACAGCCTTTATGACTTAAAATAAAACTGTTTTAAGGTGGCAGCCTTCTAGATGTCATTAAGCATAAAATGAGAGTATCAAATTGCAAACATGGAGTGTTTGATGAAGCAACTATCGCCACTGTATTGAAAGAGGTGCTTAAAGGATTGGAATACTTTCATAGCAATGGGCAGATTCACAGGTGAATAGTCAAAATAAAGGCAAGTCAGACCTCTGGACCAAAGCTGGCTAGTATTATTATCTTATATCTTATTTTCTAATTTTGACAGTTGTTCAAGGAGAGGAACTATTTGTCTATGACAGTTAGAGATTATTATACAATTTAGTTCTCGCAATTTTCCTGCGAATTGGATATTGCAATGTGGATGTTTCATGACTTGTACTTTCTGCGAACTGGCTGTGTTGTCATAGTGAGTATTTATGCGAATTAGGTATACAGTATATTGGAACCTACATAAATGTATGTGTTTTCAGGGACATAAAGGCTGGTAACATTTTACTGGGGGAAGATGGTGCCGTCCAAGTAGCAGACTTTGGGGTTTCTGCCTGGCTGGCTACCGGACGTGATATATCCAGGCAGAAGGTCAGGCATACTTTTGTGGGTACACCCTGCTGGATGGCACCAGAAGTTATGGAACAAGTAAGTATTATATTAAATGTGAAAGTTTTGTGTGTGAATGTCTATTATTGCAATTTTTTGTATTGTAACAGTTCGGGATTTGAGTCAAATCTAGAATGAACATGGGTTGGAATCTATATAAAGTTAGGCTGCCTTTTATCCTGCAAAACTCTTGTAGTATAGCGAATGGTATTCTAATAACATACTAAATGATACATGCGGTTTTACTCTCAGTGTACATTATTATTCTTATTCTGAATGGGGGTCCTGCCTGCATTCCCGTCCCGCTTGGGGTGTATTGTGCATTTCCCCCTACCAGCGTCTACCCGAGCCAACCCAGCTCCTTAAAGTATCGCAGCGAGGCTCTGGGCCGCTGGCATAGTAGCTCCATAGTGGATGAGATGGAGTTAAGCATGATAGCGTTAAGCAGTCTGCCTGTTGCGGGGATTTAGATGTGGTTTGTGAGGAAGGATGTTTCTTCCTCTCATTGTACATGTAGAACAATATATATTTACATAAACTCTTAGTCTTTTTACAAGACTTTGTTTTGCACCTTCATTTTAGGCAGATAGATACATAGAAAGCTTAACTATGTAATAAGGTAAAGCTTAGATTGGTTCTGTTGCCTTCTGTGACTGATATGATCTCCTAATAATCCGTAATATACAGCTAGTAAGTGTTGTTTCTATTCTTTAAATTAAACACAGCACACTGTCATAGCTTATGCTTATTGCAATAGCAAAATCTGTGTTTATCAGGCACTTGCAACAACCAGTACACATTATTTGCCAAATTTCTTATCAACATTAACATACAAAGCATAATACATCCCCGAAATGGACTGTAATTTCAACTTTAATTAAGATTCATTCAACTTTTTATTCATTAAAACTAACAATTAAATTTAAAAAGTAATTATGCATTCAAAATTGATTTACCATAAAATGCAATTTTAGTAAACGCTTCTCAAGCATGCACATTAGAAAAGAAACACAAAAAGTACTGATTAATCCGATTGGTACCAAACTCGTTACCCACTGGCCTAATGAAGATTAGCCATATAAAATCAGCATTATAACCTAAAATACGTTTTTCTTGCTCTATTTGTCACAAGTGCCCCATTTTTAACACTTGTACCTAAAGATTAATATGTTCACAGGATCATGGTTACGACTTCAAAGCAGACATTTGGTCGTTCGGCATCACGGCCATTGAGATGGCGACCGGCACGGCACCCTACCACAGATACCCACCGATGAAAGTACTGATGCTAACACTGCAGAATGATCCACCCAGCCTTGAAACAGGTTTGATCATTTTACAAAATTACAATACAAGATAACATTAAAAGTAAAATAAAGTGCCACAAGTCTAAGAAATTCACAAAATTACATGTATGTATTTAGATTGTTATAACTCTTGTCAACTTCTTTGTTTCATGTAGGTCTCTTTAAAGGTTAGAGTGAATAGATAGGTATCATTTTCTAGATCCGCTTGCTTTATCCTCAACCATAACTTTTGTTAATTCTATGACAAAATCCCTCTTGATATTCTTTACCTTTCACCACTAAACAGCACAACAAATCTGGATAAAAAGAAAAAAGACGTGGCACTCGGGGACTGCCGCGGTAAAGCTATTGCATAGCATTTTTACGCCGATACAACCAATGCCACCTAGAGGCGAGTTGCTGAACTAAAGAGTCAAGCGTGATATTTCAAAAAAGTCATTAAAAGGTCTGCTAGTCATCGATAGATGGCAAAACTAAAAAGTATCACCGCTGTGCCGGTGGGAGTGGGGGGTGCTAGGTAATTTTCGTTACGGAATTTCTGGATTCGGTCTCCACGCTCAAGGCCCGCGATAGAAGCTATGCAATAGCTTAAAAAAAAAGAAGTGACAGGATATAGGGTATAATTTTTTCTTACTACTTTCAGGTGCTGACGAGAAAGATCAATACAAGGCTTATGGGAAGACTTTCAGAAAAATGGTCACAGACTGCTTGCAAAAAGAACCATCAAAGCGACCAACCGCAACAGAATTATTAAAACATCCATTCTTCAGAAAAGCAAAAGATAAAAAGTACCTGACTCAAACGATAGTTGCCATTGGTCCGAGTATGGAAACTAGAGTGAACAAGGTAATTTTAATAAAATTAATTAAAACAGCTTTACATGTATCTATTACTATTGCTCTATTATTATTTAAAAGGATTTCTTTTTGTTTTACATCGATTTTATCTTAGTGTTTGCTAGTGTTAAATTTTTTTTTTTTTTATTGTTTATCTATCTGCAATCAGCCCGGAAGCCATAATCAAATTTTTTGAGTTTAATCTTAATTGGTTTCGGGATATGCACATCCTGTGATGTGTTATCTCATATTATGTTACTCGGCGACTAGATTTAATAAATAAATAAATATCGTAGGACACAGCGCCATCTGTCCCCAAACTAAGCAGAGATTGTGTGATGGTTGTCAGATAACTGATAAAATACATACTTTTTCTTTTGTAAATGCATACTTATAATATTATACAGAACACCCAGACACAGAACAAACATTTGTTGATACATAAAATGTTTGTCCTGAGCGGGAATTGAACTCGCGCCCTAGCTGTGTGTGTGTGTGTGTGATTGTGGCTAGTCGCGGTCTTTTAAGCCGAAAGAGGTAATCACTGGTGTCCAGCTAAATGGTTTCTATGCAGTCTAAGTCTTTGTTTATAAGCCTCAGAAGACCTTGCTATTTCCTCTTTGATTGTATGGATCTGCATGTATTCATGCACGTGTTTCGTATAAACCATGGGGCATTGCTCAGATCAGTGTTAAATATTTAAATATTTTAATAGTACTTTGTGATAAATCAATTGTAAGGTTTAAGTTACAGTCAATATCACACAAAGTAATACAGGTCAAGTCCAGTTATGCCCTAGTAAAGTAATGGTGACTTTACTGCAAAATTTAATAGTTTTGGAAATACCATGAGATTCGTAATATATGACTTAACAAATTGTAGCGATGACAGTCTGTAAAGTGGTTAGCGTGGTCGGTTCGCATGCCGAAGGGCGTGGGTTCAATTCAAATCCCAACAACTTAAGCTAGCCAGTAAAGAGAAACATTGTGAGGAAACCATAGCATGTTGGTAGGGTACTTTATAGTAGGTACTCGGCTGGCTAGCTACCACCCTCAAGTTGAAAATCTGCAGCCAAGCATCTAATAGTGTGTTCCGGCAGCCACACTTGAGAGAGAGAGAGAGTTCCATTCCAGGCTAGGTGTGTTTACCGTTGACACCGTCATTTAACATCAGGTGAGATGTGGCCAAACACCTAGCCTGTCAACCATAAATAAAAATAAATAAATTAAGTTGTTAATAAATTTTAACATTTTCGTAGGCTAGTAAGCGGCAGCCGGGTGCGTCTGGACGTCTGCACCGGACTGTGGCTGGAGAGTGGGTGTGGAGCGAGGAAGACGAGGCTGCCTCGACCGAGCATTCTGACGAAGAACCTGAAACCAAGCCGCTCAACGAATTAATCAAGGCTGACTCGAGCGCCAGCGAGAATGAAGAGGTATGAAACAACTTAAAATATTTTGTTACCAACTTTCAAATTTCGACTCACATGTATTTTTGATTTGTGGGTTCAATTCCCACTAATTTGTGTGACAAACAAAATATGGTTATAATAATAAATACATGACATTACATACAGCGCCATCTCTCTCATAGCACGTCATGCGAATATTAACTAATTGTAAAAAAATAATTGTAGAATTGGGGTTGTAAATTATTTTCAAATAGGCAAGTCAAATGTCAATTTTATTTTTAAATGTCATTGTTTTCTATTGTGTCGGTAGATTGGTGTTCAAGTTAAAATTTAATAGGTTAGCGGCTTTTTTGTAAAAATGTATTAATAGGTAATTTTTTTTTTTCGTGTTTTTTTAATGTAATGAGACGAGCAAAACGCTCTTTACGTGTGCCCATGACCATTGCAGCAATACACATAATTTTGTGTAGTAAAACAAAGCCCAGGGCGTCGCTGCTTTGGCGCTCGTTACTTTTAAACATTCGATGGTAAGTTTACATGTTTCTTATAGATTTGATGTTAGCTAAGCTACGAACAAAAAAGATGGATCGAAGATTTGTTCTTAGATGCCATGTCGACATCCCTACACGCGTCTTGCGCTAAACCTGCGTGAATCAACGATAGGAGGGAAACATGTACTACTTACTCAGGCCGCACGCGCTCCAAGTAAGGCGTGGTCATAATTTTAGTTTTTGATATTTCAGGAAGTCCAGAAACCCGAAAAATCGGGTATAGAACTGAAAGCAGCTAAAGTAGATGTGTGCCCAGAGAGTAAACCTAATATCGAAGCAAAGCCGCTTGAAGAGAAGCAGAAAGAAGATAGTAAAGTCGCCCCTAAGACTGCAGATGACGTGTTAATACCGCCTAAAATTAAACCATTGAAGGCTGTAATCAATTTAGTTCTACGACTAAGGTTGGTACCTGTTTGTAATGTTTTTACTAACTATCATTACTAATATTACCCTGGGTACATCTTTGAGCCTTTTGGGGTTGAAATATTAAGACTACGAGGCTCGGAAGTAAAAATTTCAAAGAGCCATCATCTTATCTGTCACATTGCTTGGTGTTAGATTTCCTTAGCAGGAAGTCGTCTAGGTAGATACCACCGCAGTACCAGATATTCTACCGCCAAGCAGTAGTGTGTAAACATTACTGTGTTCCGGTTTGAAGGTGACTGCAGCTAGTGAAATTACTGGGCTGTTGAGACTAACCATCGAAAGTCTCAAAGTAGTGAGCGCCAAAGCAGCGATGCCCCGGACTTTGTTTGCTACTCAAAGTTCTGTGTATGGCTGCAATGGTCATGGACATGCGTTATCTCTTACCATCAGGAGACCGCATTGTTCGTCGAATTACTTTTACATAAAAAAAAAACATCCAAAACGCTGACCTCTGTTTTACACAAATATATTACACTAGCGGATACCTCGCGGTATCACCCGCGTAGTTCCCGTTTCCATGGTATAGCTAAAAAGTAGCCTATGTCACCCGGGGATAGTGTAGCTTCCCAACGGTGAAAGAATTTTTGTAATCGGTCCTGTAGTTTCGGAGCCTATTCATTACAAACAAACAATCAAATCTTTCTTCTTAATAATAGTATAGATTTGCATAAAAAATATTTCTGTACATTAGCAAAGTTTTTATGTTGCCAGCAGCTGGCAACATAAAAACTACAATTTTAAGTTTAACACTCCGTTTAGAAGTATTCAGAGTGAAAATGTTCTAGGCATGATTCCCGTGACAGATGACAAGTATACAGTGTAGGCTATAATTTATTTCGTCTTTGAGAGACAAACAACAAAATGTGTGTACCTATAAGGGTTCCTTTTTGCTTTTGAGGTACAGAATCCTAAAAAATCCAATTCAAATATGTCTTAGGAACAAGCACCACGAATTAAACGACATACGTTTTGAGTTTGTCACGGGGAAGGACTCTGCCGAAGGCATCGCAGCAGAACTTGTGGGCGCCGGTCTGGTAGACCCTCACGACTCTGTGGCTATAGCCATTAACCTGGAGAGACTGCTTGAGGCGCAGACAACATCAGATAACGCGCCCAAGATTACAACATTCCACTTGGTAAGTGAAATTATCCACAAACTTGTTAGCTTTATGTGTGTTCTATCTTGCCGGGGTAGGTACATGGCTTTGGATACTTGTCCGGGTGTTTTCGTGGTCCGCCTAGACCCAATTAAGCTTGCTAGATTTGCTTCCTACATCGTAGACGCCTGTTATGAGACAGTATATAGCTCCAGACAAGACTTTGATACGAAGCGTACTATGGATACCCGATAACTGATTGTTTAGTTATACCTACTGATTGAATAGTTGTACAAAGTTATGTGTTTGGAGATGTAACCGAAAGGTCACTATTTGGCTGATCATTGTAAATTACTTCTATAACAGGCACAGTTCTGAAATGACGTAAAAAAATTATATGCAATTAAAAACTTCTATGGAACAATTTCGTTGGCCTTTTACTAAATGTATGGAGCCGATTTTTGGTGAAATTTTTGTAAATTATTTTTTAAATTTATTTTTATTATTTATAAATAATTTTTATGGATTTCGGCAGTATTAAAATATGTTTAATTGTAATGCGCGCCGTCTTCGCCTATAATTGCTGTGCCACTTATCTTGACAGTTGTAATATAGTAATTTAATTTTTAATGTATTGGTGTACACTGTGTTGGTGGACTTTATAAATAAATAAATAAATAAATGTATAATAATCGAATATACGGCTGAGTGTTTGTTCTTTCCTAATATCTAATACCTGTCTATTCGCGTAATATTACTTGTAATACAGTTATTTTGCATAAATATTTTGCTTTAACATTTTTTAGTCATAATATTAGAAGCATATATATTTTTGGAGTCCTCATAAATTTGCTTTTTATAAAAACAATGAGTAATGTAATAGTGTAGTGATTTACATTTAAATAATCTTTTTAATTTCTTTTCCAGAACCCTATCAGCCCGAACGAGGAATTCGACGATAAGGCACTAATAGGATTTGCCCAAATATCCATTGTTGACTGAGAAATAATGAATTTCATTAGTGTTTTAACGCTTTAGACACACCAAATAAGTTTCTAGGTCTTAGAATTTTGAGATCTCTAGTATATGTATACACCAACAACTACTTAATTTTTTAACTTATCGTCAAAGGAGTTTGGTAATTTCAATTTCATTTTTTTCTTCTACTTATACTGTCAACGTGAAAACAATATGTAATATTTCTGAAACCTTATATATTTCTAAACCAAATTAAGGCTTGTATATCAACGTTGTGAGCAAGCTTATTACAGCAGTCAAGCATCAGTCTGATGTTGTGTTTGATAGGTTCTTATTTGGCGGAGCAAAAATATGACGGTTATGTAAATACGTGCGTATTAAACTTTGATTTTTAGATTCTTTTTCATATTACTCGAAATTACAAATCTAAACCAAATTCTGATTTACTTAACCACGTCTGTTTCCATAGTAAAACCCAATACGTACATAGGAAGTTCTTAAAAATAAAAAAAAACTTATAAAAAATATCGTTTCTGTTTTTACATATTTCTTGAATATACGATGAATTTAAATAAAAATAAATGACATACTTTCATTTTAGTAGACAAAAACTGAAATTGCTATTACTTAGATTATCGCCTTAAAATTGGCTGCCTTTCTTTCATAAAGTTTTGGAAACCACGCGAAAATATGTTTCATAGACAAATTTGGTCTTCAGTCTTTTGTTATTGCTCGAGTGCCAAAAAAGAAGGATTTTGTTATTTGGAACACTTGTGCATAAATAATTACGTTATTTTTTTTTTTTCATATCATAAGTATAGGTACATGATACCCAAGAAACGCGAGTTTTGAAAAACAAATACAATGTTGAAAATATATTTTTTTCACGTTGGTGAGTGATGTAAGCGCCAAATATTTTTTTTTAAACAAGCAAAATAATTTATTTAGAATGTATTATATATACCTTTATAAGTATATATTCTTTCTTTCTTTCTGTAGATATCCACACTGATGACTAGGTATTACTTTGTATACGTACCTACATATACAATTATACATACATGAAATAGGTATATAACTCTCATTCTGTTTACTGTAAGCATATAATCTATAATTATGTAAGTAAACGCATATAATAAACACACAAAAATTGACCTAAAATAAAAGAACTTAAAATAATAACTACTCTAAAAGACCGCTATCAATGGGAATAGTTCCCAAAACGCTGGCCCCATTGCCGCGTTGTATGGCAATACTCAAACGCTGAGCAAAATAAAGGTCAGAATTAGAATTATTTAGAATTATGTATGAATTTTGTAAATATGATTTTGAATAGCAATTGCATTTATTTAATTTTGTTAAACATAAAAATGTCGATTACCTTTTACAAAATGGACTAAAAAAAATATTAGATCTAGCAAAAACATATTAAATAAAAAAAATTGCCATAATAGCATAGATGTCATTTATATATATTTTTTTTTTTTCTTTGGTTTTGGCGTCGCGTTTTAGCATTTGCCAGTGTCAAGTAATTATATATTTTCAAGTTTCAAAAGTTAAATAAGTGCCATCGTAGCTAGTTTTAGTCAAAGTCGTCTTTGTCAAGTCCAGTTCGTGTCAGTTAATTCCAGTCATGCGTTAGTAAAGTAGTGGCAACTTTACTACAAAGCTTCGATGAAGTTTTGGAAGCAACACGAAAACTCATGTTTCACCACATTATATCATTTTCCCACACTCGCGCTTGTAATTCGGCACTTTATGAATAAAACACCACCATTTTTATGCATAAACACTCGACAAAACACTAGTTTTGGAAAAAAAATACAAAGGAGCGACACGACTCTTCCCGCGTTCCCGCCAAAACTCCAATCATTTATATTACAATTAGTGAAATATAATTATATATTGAAAAATAATTTCAATCGATTAGTAAAGTACTGAAAGTACTGTTGAAATTTAAGCATACAAAGTTTTTGATAGACAGAGAGAGGATCCTCGGAATCTATTGTGCAAAATGAATTTGCTTACGATTTGTATTTTATTTAGAACAGCACAATATGCCTATCTGTCATCCAACGGGTCATTTTGCCAGTCCGTCACACAATGATTTTGGGTAGCCTTTACCATGTTTTAAGTCCCTTTTCTCTGACCATGGGAAAAGACATGATATTTTTAGAGCTAAAGATGCTCGATTTACACGTCATAAATGTCATTATCTTTGGCCCTTTTGCTTTTTAACTCGCTTGGTTACTCTGCTTAAGTCTATTAGTTGTGTTTCTCTAATGAGACCATTCTCTTCGTGTCTTCAACATCTTTGAAGGTTTTGTTGATGTATTGATTCACCAGTTTGCCTTCTGAATGGTCTACAATATCACACCCACATTCTGGATGAAACGGGAATCTTGTGTCTCTTGCTTTTTTTCGCTCTTCAAAGATCAAGCCGGTAACCATTTTCTTCTGTCTGGTCTTTCCAGTGGATGTTGATTTGTTATTATCTGACATATCTTCTGTCGATGAAGGGATCACATTATGTGGCTAGTCCTTAGTTGTATGACTTCTTTCAATATGTTTATTGTAAATGAAATAAAATTCCCAATGTAGAAGCAGTTTTTTAACAATCTATGGCAATTAAGTATTAAGTAGCCCACTTTTGATTTAGGCGTCAAATTGATTTATCTTTTTGTCGACACGTTTTTTTAATTACCTACTTGAATCTTGATTTGTTTATATTTCCTTTGTATTCGTAATGTTTTTTTGCAAATATTCCATATGATATGAAGTCGCGAAATCAAGTCGCACAAATTCCATTTCAATGTTTTTGTTTCCTGTAGTGCTACAAATGATAACTATTTTTTATTATGATTTTTCTGTACGATATGTACATTGTACATTCGACCCGTATGTCATCTAAGCAATACCTTGCTATAAGTTGAGCTTTCCACGTGAAGTACGCTTCAACTGTCTTATAATTTATTCATCATCATCATCATCATCATTTCAGCCGTAGGACGTCCACTGCTGGACATAGGCCTCCCCCATTGACTTCCATAAAGACCGGTTGGAAGCGGCTCGCATCCAGCGCGTTCCTGCGGTCTTTACTAGGTCGTCTGTCCACCTTGTGGGTGGACGTCCTACGCTGCGCTTGCCGGTCCGTGGTCTCCACTCCAGAACTTTGCAGCCCCATCGGCCATCAGTTCTGCGTGCTATGTGCCCTGCCCACTGCCACTTCAACTTGCTAATCCGTTGGGCTATGTCGGTAACTTTGGTTCGTCTACGGATATCCTCATTCCTGATAATTAATTATCAGGATTATTTTTTGATTTTTCCTATAATTTATTGATTTAATGTAAAACACTTTGGCCTTTTTTATCAAACCTTACCAGTTACCATAGACTACGTAGATCAAAGTCAATACATAATAAATTGTCGAATTTGCGATATTAGGTACATATTACCAATATCTTTCATTAAATTAAGAGCCGTCTGCAATCACGGCTAGGCCTGCTGTACAGATGCGGTGTGTTGTGGTGAACGTGACAGCAAATTGTTGTATGTATTTATCGTTATTCGACATCGTCTGTACTGGTAACTTGACTGTATGTCCAATAAAAGAGAACACCTGAACGGGCTGCATAGCTGCCCTTGTTTAACTCAGTGCTAGAATAAGATTGTCTGTGTTGTGAAATAATAAAAATGATCTGTCATCTAGGCTATTATGGAAAATGATATGAGAAAAGGTGCATATAGGTATGTTAATAGATTTCAAAACTTCTATTATTTATTTTTGTTGGTTAATATTATTTAAATTTTTGTTCGTTAAAATTATTTACTGTTTAAATTTTATTACATATAATCTAGGAGAATTTTATTTCACTGCATTCTCACCACTACACGACTTTAATCACAAAGCACAATCGATTGGTTAAATTGATATGCATAAAAAATTGGTTAAGTGCGAATCTTAATTCGCCCAGTATATATCACATAAGAGTGTTAACTGATTACGCGGTCGAGGTCGAGGTTCTAGAAGCTACTGCAACACAATTTTAATTCGCACGGCGACGATGCGCTACTCTTTGCCGAAACCTATTTTTCTCGAAACGTACAATATAGGTGTCTTTAAAACCTGAATAAACAGTTTCCTTCTAGCTAACCGCACCCTAGACAACATCGTTGCTTGACTTCAGGCAGGGTGTAATCGCGAATCTATTTTGTCTACCACTGCAGTATTAAATGTTCTGCCACCAAGCTGTACCTAATGTGTAAACATTATATTCCATATAGAAGGTTCCTATAGCAATTACATTCCATGATCTTCACTATCGAAAGTAATCAATATCCACCAATGCGGTGATACCCTAGAGTTCGTATTGTTGTTCAAAGGTATGGGTCCCGCTGCCATTGTATTAGACAGGTGCTATCTTTTACCATCAGTAAGGCGTATCGTTCGTCGCCGGATTCTAACAACAAAAAAGAAAAAAAAAATGTGAACCTGACTCTCACTTGACCGGTTTTTATTCCGACTTTTAATTGCACTATAATCACCAAGTTTGATGTTTCTATGTATAGGACTATAATGTAACTTTTTAAGATAGAACAACACCAAAGATGTTAAATAATGTGTGTACTTAGAATGGGGCCTTAACTTATTCTCTGTGAAAATATTAATTAGCCGTCTATTGCGGCTTAACAAATATTAGCTATCATGGGCACCGGCAGCAGGGGTGCAAGGGTAAAAAAAATAGATAAAAAAATATCATTTTAATTTATTACGTTACTGTTTAAATAAAAACTGAAGACGTTTAGTTTGCTGTCCAAATTTGTTCATCACCTTGTCAATAAATTGTAGTTAAATTATGTGTAGATGCAGATGCACCTGAAAGTAATACTGGCGGCGCCCATGTTAGCAATTGATAAGTCGTACGGATGGACAGACTTACTTATAAGTCTAAGTCTGTCCATCCGTATCCATCATAAGTCCTGTTAATCCTTATAAGTGAGTCCTATTGATCACGCTTTGAGTATGTCACACAAATGAAAAAATAATCTTATCAATAATATAATTAAAAACATCACTAGAAATAGTATTAGTAGCAAGCGGTCCGTCTGCTTGTTTACCGCACTTTTGTATTATCTAATATTAGCTGCATAATTTTGTAGGTTTTACGTGACAGGTCTAAATATATTAAAAATATTGTCTTATTTATTACTAGTCTTTTAGACGAGGTTTTCAATATTTTTTAATAAGATCTACAAACCAAGTAAAGCCTTCAAAATTAACGTACGAATTTACTGCTTATATATAAAAATGTACCTAATGCTTTGTACTTAGAACTTAGTTTATTTATAGCCTTAGCTTACCCAAGACCAAAGTTAGATACTTATCAGTATGAAAAAAAATATCGAGTATATTGTCTTAAAGTGTCATTTATACGTATTTATAAAATGAATTTAAACTTATATTTCACATAATATGAGTGACGCGATTTTAACTGAAGTTCTACTACTACTTGTATTATGACTGTACTTAACATGATAATTCGTAGAATTAATGAAAAATAAAAAATCTCACTAGTTCATAGAATTCTGAAGTTATATCTTAAAAGTATGTACTTTTGCTTATAAGTTGTTTTGGTAACAACAAGGGCGAAGATTTAAACTAAAACAATCATATTAGTAATGAAAAATTAAAATTATTATTGATCTGAATTAAACTTAAAAGCTGATTTGACTTAACCCTTAAATGGACGATTTTTTTTTACGTTTTAAAAAAATATATTTGTATAATAGACATGTATTACTGTCTAGGAAAAATGAGTAAAAAAATCTAGACATGAATTTACTATTTTTTTTTTGCAATAATGTGAGTGTTGTTTATAAACTACATTGCGCATTCAATGACATTTTGCAAGTATGGGTAAAATAAGAGTGGATATTGTTTTTGAAATGTGTTTATTTATTCTAAATTATGATATTTATAAAAACAATTGCTTTTTTTCGTATCACATAAAGATACACGACATTTTTGGCACATTTTGAACGTAAATCCTGAACATTTCGGGAATTTGCACCTCTGCTGCTTATCCAGCCAAACTGCCCAATGACATGTCTGATCCAATCTGACGTCTTTCAAAGGAATTGCTTGAGCTGGTCCTCGGAACTTCTTCATTACAAGTTCTCTTTGTATTGTGCTCCCACTAGGTCGACCACGTTTAGCGCCATTTGCAGGTAGACCCAATTTGCAGAGGGTTTCGGCAAGTTCTAGTCTAAATGTACCCAAATTGAGAAGTTGATCATTTCCTTTTATATTATTTACCTTCTTGAACATAACCCATGAATTTATAACTGCGAGGTCCAGGAAATGATAAAATAAGCGCATGGTCCACTTGCGGCTCTTCATTGTGATGTGATAACGACCTATAAATGAATCTAATAAGTCCACGCCCCCCATGTGAGCATTGTACTCCTTGATGACTTTGGGGCATGGAATAGCAACTCTCTCTTTCTTCGATTTATCAAAGCGCGTGACTGTGGTTGCTGGTTCTGCTCCTACGTAAGTGGAAAGAAGGTTAACGGGCTTGTTATCTTTCCACACAACAGCACTTACGTCAATATCATCCACAGTCGCCACGTTTTCCTCATAGAATCCTCTGGGTACGTTCTTTTTCATTATAGTGTTTTTGTCAGGCAATTTGCAGTTTCTCAATCGGTTTACTCTTACTGTTCCCAGTGAGAAAATTCCTTCCTTAGCTAAATAGGTGACGAGAGGCACAGAAGTATAGAAGTTGTCGAAGTATGTAATGTGATTCACATTGCGTGGTACCATTCTAGCTAACCTGACGACTGTATTTCCAGACTCTCCCAAATCTGGCTCACCAGGTAAGATGTTATTTTTGGAGCCCCCTCCACTGTAAACCTCAAATCTATGAGCATATCCTTGTAGACTGCAGATGAGATATAATTTGAACCCCCACTTGTGGGGTTTATTGGGCATGTATTGTTTTATGTAATGGCTCATTTTGGTTGCACACATCTGCTCGTCTATGGAAAGCCTTTGGTCTAAGGGAACCTTTCCAAACTGGCAGTTGAGCATTTCCTCAAGAGGTCTTATTTTGAATAGCCTGTCATAGTCTGGATGATCTTTGGGTAAGCATAGCGTATTGTCGGCAAAATGGAGAGTGGATCTTATTTTTTCAAATTTTTTTAACGGCATCGTATTTTTTATGTGATCATAACCAAATTTATCACTCCAGTAAGCCCTGGTGTTTGGAAATTTTATGACTGAGGTGTAAATCAGAATGCCTAGGAATTTATTTAGGATATTTTCATTTATAATTTCAGGATTGGATATTTGTTTCTGGGCCGCGTATAAGTTACTTTGTTCTACAATTTGCTTTTTTAGATCTGATGTAAAATAAAATGAAAAAAAATCATACGGCGTGTTACAAGACATCAATGCTTCCGTTATCTGAGTTTCTCCCCTAAAAATAAGGCTGTCTTCAGCAGTAACAAGATTCCGTTTTCGCCAAACCAGAGGTCGCTTAGAAATCCCTTGTGATCTACTCTGGGGTACTGCTTCTCCGGCTTCCAAAATAGGAGGGTCTGGCATATTTTGATCGTTGTCAATTACGAGAGGAGGATCAGCATCCACTTCATCAGACTGGGCATTCTCACCTTCATCACTATTTTCAAGGTCCCGAAGAACATCTCGAGCTGTTTGATAATAGTGACCTTCATCCTCTACTTCGGAGTCCGAGCCGTCTAAGCCATCTTCTGAATCTTCAAGAGTTTCTAAATACTTTGTAATTTCGCTTTCTAGTAATCGCGGCATGCTGAAAAGCAAAATAAAAACCCTTCACCAAACATGCATTTATTTAGCAGGCAATGCGCATTGTAGTTTTCCTACAACATACCAGATTTCGCGTAATTCGACAGTAGCATCAAGTAATTTTCAATGTTTTACAACATGAACATGTAATTGAAGATATAATCAAGCAAATAAAAATATGTTATATACTTACATTATATTTTATCAAAGTCCGAACACAGCTTCAAAACTTAGTTTCGCGCCACTAGAAAAGTTTTCTTCAAAGTGACATTTGACATTCATTTATTTTTAATGCATAAAAATATTGGATAGTGCCAACATTAAAAAAAGTACAAAATTCGTTCAGAAATAAGAACTAGTTGTCAAAATTAACAAAAAAATAAAATAAAGATAATTTTATCTGTGATGTTTAGTATGTTGTTTAAAAACAACATTGTCCATTTAAGGGTTAATTTGAAGAATAAGATGAACTTCCGCAACGTAATTCCTAATCTATTATATTATCTCACTAGTTCTTTTGAAACAGTATGTTTTGTATAGTGGAACGAGTGAGAAGAATCCATACATTCATTTCAAAACAATTGGGACATGAATCGTCGAGACGATATCCCCGCCATTTTTAAGTAAGTTTCAATACCAAAAAGTATTTATAACGAAGATATATTAGGAACTTGCTGAACCTGGTTAGTATGTTTTTAAACAAAATTGTCTTACTACCTCATAATACAGCAACTGTTTGCCATTATATAAGTCTGTTTGTACCAGACTTTTAGAGTGCATGTTGTTTTTTATTCCACGATTACATCACACAGATAATTTTAATTTTTTTCGAATTATGACCGTTAAATTTTTCGTTCTTTTGGAGCGCGAGTGAATGAAGCCCAATTCCAAAGTCTTTGAATTGGTTCACTAATCAACGCATTAGTTATTTTTCATTCTATTGTGTTCAGACGTTTTACTTTGAGTGAAGTAATTATGCAGAATGAAAATTCAAACGAGCCTACCAAGAAAGAAGAGAAGGTTTCCAATTCGACCCTTTTTTGTTACTAAAATATTAATAGCTGGCTTATATACTGGATACAGGATCTTTTTAAATGTTTGGCTGTGTTGAAATTGTTTTTTCTATCTTTAGAAGGAATTTCATTTAAGTTTGCTACTTTTATATGTATATGGAGTTGCAAATACTTTGACGTAATTTTGATGATGATATAATGTTTTATGCAAGCAAGTAAGAAAACAGCTATTACCGTTTTTTACTTAACTTATAAAAATTTTGCTTTTCTCGTTTGTTATCGTACTTAATAGAATAATATCAACAAGAAAATAGCTTCAAACCATTTTAATTTTTGTTAAGTGATTTCCAATCTTCGAAATGCTGTTTAATGTAATACTGCAAGTTGATTTTTTTTCGAATTATACCAGGTTTTTAAACTTCCTATATTTATCAAAATGTTTACACCGTTAGTCCAAGGAAGATATCGAAGACAATACGAAGTACGCATTCGAAAGAAATACATCTCTTTTGTTTAACAAAAATTTCATTCTTAAAATACGTACTAAATAACTTATCAAGTTTTATTTTGTGGACTTGGTATGCAGTGCAAAATTATAGTACCAGAGACGCATTTACCGGATATATCAATGTATGTACCTATGTATTATTTATAACACATCGAATTGATTTAAATAAGATATATGTGATCGCTTTTGATAATGAGAATAAAGAGTGAGAAAAATAATTTCTTTTTGTATGTATTTACGTCCTATAAAGTCTTTGATCTACCTAAAGTAAAATACCCGATATCCTAATCAATATTGCATCGTTTTGCAATTTAATTCACATAAATTGCAGAACCATTGCCAGTGTTTTCAGCTGCAGCCCGCTATTGCGATTCATGTTCGGTACTTTTTCCAACGTAGCATTTCGTAAATGTTTATTTACGTTCTTAAAACGAATCTGTATCATAAACACTTTTTTCTGATAGTTCGCATTCATAAAATAAATAATATCGTAGGACATTCGTAGGACATTACACACAGCGCCATCTGACCCCAAACTAAGCAAAGCTTGTACTATGGGAATCAGATAACTGATAAAATACTTAAATACTTTTTTTTGTAAATACATACTTATAATACATACAGTACACCCAGACACAGAACAAACATTTGTTTTATATCACAAAATGCTTGTCCTGGGTGGGAATCGAACCCACGCCCTACAGCTCTTGAAGCAGACATGCTACCAATGAGCCAACAGGGCTGTCATAGCTCACTTGGCTGCTAATAATAAATAAATAAATATAAATAAATATCGTAGGACTATACACACAGCGCCATCTGGCCCCAAACTAAGCAGAGCTTGTGTGATGGAAGTTAGATAAAAATTTAAGTATTCTATCAGTTATCTGACTCCCATAGTACAAGCTTTGCTTAGTTTGGGGTCAGATGGCGCTGTGTGTAATGTCCTGCGATATTTATTTATTTATTTATTTAGATAACTGATAGAATACATAAATACTTTTTTTTTTTTGTAAATACATACTTACAATACATACAGAACACCCAGACACAGAACAAACATTTGTTTATTCACAAAATGTTTTGCCCTGAGTGGGAATCGAACCCACGCCCTACAGCTCTCAAGGCAGATATACTACCACTGAGCCAACAGGGCTGTTATAGCTCACTTGGCTGCTGCTTAATTGAATGACTAGGTGTTAAATATCCCCAAAATAAGTAGTTACATTTCTTAGAAGTTTCAAAATGGTATAATACCTAAAACTGACGCATAGCGCTGTTTTACATGGAGACGTACTCGGTACCGAAGACGGTATGCTTGTCACTCATTTTAAAAAAAAGTTGAAAATGTAAAGTCGATCAAAAGGCAACTAAAATCTCGACAGTTGGGAACCCTACTATGGAAAGTATGTACATTCACAAATTCTTAGAACGTTATACTAAAAATAAGATCGTTTATCTGCTGACCATGACCCATTTTTATCGATTCCTGGATTTTAAGCTTGTCTGTACCAGCCTTGCATAAATTTCGCTATCGATTTATAATTAGATAGTTTACATTGTATCTTGTGAACCACTCTGTTTTTAAATGAAGGAGCCAGAACCGTCGAAGTTATTTGATGACGCCTTGTATTTCCAATAAATTTTATCGCTCGTAAGGTTCAATAGTATAATACGGTAGACATTCATGGAAATGTATTGTGGTACCTACCTACTTGAATGTCACTACTAGAGTGTAATTCGACTCTAAATAGTTTCTAGAATGCTGACAACAAACACGCAAAATACTGCTACGTAAGTCACATGAGGAGGTTCAAAGTTCATGACAAAACAATATCTTGCTAGCCAAGGTCAAGAGCTCCCGAATTAACAGTTTACGTCATTTATCCCAGATACGCTCGATAGCCTGGAAGTTGTTTGTTTCCCGACTTTAGTAGGTAGGTACCTATGCATTGGATACTCCGGCATTTGGAATGGACTTGAAAAATTATTATTTATTAACAATATTAAAATCGATTAACGTATTCACTGAACTTCTTGGTGATTATTATTTATTGTTTATTTTGTCCTGCTGCTGGGCAAAAACCTCTCTCCCTCCCTTCCACGCCACTTGTGTTTGGTGCTATTGAGGTCCACTCCATTCGTGAGCTCATCTTTCGACCGTCTTCTAGGCCGGCCTGGTGGCCGTTAACCTCCGGGACCCAGTCGGTGGTGGTTTTCACCCATAGCTCTGCTGGCATTCGGCAGACGTGCCCACTTTAGCATGGCACTTCATGGCAGCTTTTTGAGTCACGTCAATGGTCTGAGTTTTCCTACTTAGTTTTTTATGCGGTCTAATAACCTTACGCCCAGTATACTGCGCTCCATCGCTCGTTGACAAACCGCGAGTGTGGACCTTTGCTCGATTGTCAAAGACCAAGTCTGAGTGCTGTAGGTATGTGAGGATGGGAAGGGTGCACATGTCCATGAGTTTACGTTTCAGGCACATGGGTAATTTACCCTTATTTTAAGACCTTCATGGCTCAATAGCTTGGTGATACATAAGAAAATCAAAACCCGACGTTGAAAATTTGCTGTTTTGATGACAATACAACAACCATAATACTGAGTGATACTATTTGGCGGAATGCTAGAATGGTCGTCGAAACGGGCCTGTTAAATTGATCAAGCGGCTCTACCCATGTTAGTAACGAGTTTTGTAAATCAGTAGGTAGTAGGGGGCCATATGAAGAGTAAATATTTCTCACAAAAGAAACAAAAATGCTTGCATTAAATTAAAATAAATATTTATTGATTATACCTACTTATAAACAGTTAAATATAAAACAGATCGTATGACAGTTTTTTTCCCGGGAAGCACGAGATTAAGTGACATTGTGAAAAACATTTCACTAATTTTTCCATACACACGGTCCCTGTAGCCCGAGGGCCCGTATAATTGATATGGCGGTAGCTACGTCCTTGATCACTAGGTGGAACGGAATTGAATGAAATTTCGTACAAAGTTTTTAACAATACAAATACAAATACAAATCATTTATTAATAACACCAAAGTTACAGGTCATTTTTCCATTCATATTTAAAAATTATTATCAAAATCATTACATATGTCAAAACAATGAAAATGAAAATGTCAATAAAGTAATATGTCACATATAAAATGTCAATAAAATTATGTCAATATAATATGCCAGAAAAGGCGAGTGAAACCTTGAAATAGCTAGTTAATTTACGAAAGTTTGTTTTTTTCAATATGATTCGTTATTAAATTGAAATAAATTTGATTTTTGTTCTGTTTGTAATTGAAATAGTTGTTACCTGTTTCCGAAATTCCATTAAACTTTACGTGCTGTGGGTTTTTAAAAATATTACTACCATTTATTCTGTGGCGTAGGTAAGGTAGGGTTGTTGTTGTGATTGACGGAGGAACAAGGCGGGCTTCGATAGTACAAAGGCTGTGTATTAAATTTCGATAACGATTTTGCTTAAGGCGAAATTTTGCAGCTTTTACCAATTTAATTTTGATTTTTTTATAGGTACTAAAATAAATATTTTGAATAACATAAATCAAACTATATTAATATTGATTATTATGTTTTTGAAACTTCTTAAACTCTTTCACACATATTTATAATGATTCGATTTATGATGATTTACCGTAACCTTCTAAAAGATTCCATTGAAAAACATATCCGAATATATTGATAATAATAGACGAGTCTTTTATTTTTCACAATTCTGCAAGAAATAGTTGAGTTTCGTTTTATACCCGACTATGGTACATGCAAAAGTGTTATGTTTTTAGCGGTCTATGTATGTATATTTGTATTTACGTGTGTTCCACTGCAGAGTCAACACTGCTCAACCGCATTTGATAAAAACTACGGTGTTAATAGATTCGTTATTATACTCTGGGTGACGTAGACTAAGCTAAAAATTATAGTTATTTTGTCCCAAGTCGTATTATTGTGTTTACAAAACTGCTCAAAAAAGAGTAGGTATAACATTTCCAAGGCTCATGTATGTATGTTAAAAACTCTTAAAATCCGAAACATATGAATATATGGGGTATTGTAAAAATCCTTGCATCATTCCGAGTGACACTGCCTATAATTTTTTTATAGATTTTTTTATGTGCGCGTCCATTTATTTTTCTTAACTAAGCTTATTTATACTATATACCTAGCTAGTTTCTTTAAGAGTCATTTGAGTAAAATACGCAGCCTTGTGACGTTGGAATATAGAGCTTTAAATTCAGCTCATTGCAGTTTCGTGTTACACGCTTTTCACGTGATTTACTATTCAATATATTGGGGACTGTTCGCATACCTACTATCATGAACTAGACAACTAATTAAAACTGATATCTTTCACGTGATGTTATTTTTTATTATCCGTTCGGTTTTCATTGTGATCCTATGGTTACCGGATGAGGATGACTACGGTTTAGGTATACAAACTACACTAAATATATTTTAGGTGTTAAACACATTTTACAATATTCTGTTTGAAATTCTTAGTGTTTATTTTCTAAATTAAATCTTTCTGATTATATTTAGCTGACTTGGATCACACTGAAATTATAAAAGCGAAAATTTGTTACATCCTTTGTTATGTTTGTTTTGTTTGACCGACAAGGGCTCACCAGAAGACCAGCGCTTGTCATACTAATTAGCGTGACCAGTATTATGCTGAGGTGAGCCCCTATTTTGTAACTGTTAGTCTCTATTTGTTGTTATTTTTGTTTTGTTTTGTTGCAAAATAAAATTATTTTCTTTCTTTCTTTCTTTTCAATTCAAAGTAGTACCTACAACTAGTAACAAGTAAATTAAAAGACCGTAAGCTAAGTACAAGGGTACCGTACCTCAAATAGTAGGTCAGTTCTTATAACGAATATTAAACTAGAAGTGAGGTAAGGAAATTTAAATAAAATAATGCTAAATAATCGAAGATACTTATGGTCGAGCTACTAAAATGAAGAATATTTTATACTCAATACTAAGCCTGGAGTACCTTCTTTATAGCATACCTAATTAAAAACTTGTCAGGAAGTAATGGCGGTTGAAGGGTGATTAGATCTTCAGGGAATAAAGCTATCTTTAGTTTACAAGAAAAGCGCAATGCCGAGCAGTGTTTTAATCTGTTGTGGATGACATTAAATTAGTGTTTAATTATGTGTTTAGTGTTTAACATTGCACTAGTGCAATACTACTTGTCTAAGTAGGTGTTTGACTCTTTCCGTTTTAAAAGCTATACAGGAGCTGTATCGATGGATAATTTATATGTTTTGTGGTAAAAATAATGAGATGTATAAAATACTCTCTAGACGGTAAGAGATAACGCCTGTTAGCCATTCTAGCGGCACACAATACTTCAAGTACCAAAAAACTAAACTCCAGGACGTCGTTGCGTTGGCGCTCATTATTTTGAAATACTCGAAGGTTACGCTCAAGTCTCAAAGTAAGTAGTAAACGATTGTGAGAAAATCCGCAAATTTTCCGGAGAAAATTCTAACTTTTAATTCGTAATTTCATACGATCCACTTCATGGTTATTTACCCAGCATATTGTACGCTGTATATTAATATATTATACTAATATACAGTATATATAACAAGCTGAAAAATTTAAAAAAATCTATAACCCGACTGCGAATCAAATAGCTATAATAAATTACAGGAAAACCATTTTTAAACCAATTTATTATTCCTAATTAAATTTAAACGTATAATCTAATATTAAGCTTGGTTATTACTATTTCGCGCCCAAAAACCCCGTAATTTTGTCAAATACCTAGGTTATTGAGACGAATAAAATTAATATAATAATAATAGATGGCGAAATTACTGAGCTTTCAAAGTAATGAGCGCCAAAGAATTCTGAACTTTTTTTTGTTACTTAAAGTTCTGTCTATCGCTGCAATGGTTTTGGACAGCCGTTATCTTTTACCATCAGGAGAGCGTCTAGTTCATATTCTATTACATTAAAAAAAATCGTCTAATAAAATTAATCCATTCCGCCGTTTGGAAGATGTGAGGTTATAAAGAAATTGACATACAAGATTCGCGCGAATAACATAACCCTTCTTTGGCAGTCAGGTTAAAAAAAGAGGTCGCGCATTTCAAGATTAATAAGTATGATTACTTTTGTATGTAGCGAAATCGCATATTGTTTTAGTGTAAACGCACTTGCCTCGAAATTAGTTGGGTAAAAGCTTCTAAAAGCATGTTAAAATATCCCGTAACCCATACGAGTACCTAGTGTAGTGTGGTGTATACATATGCGTGAGGCGGCCAGCTCCGATTGTTTATCTTCGCGTCTATATAAACGCACGTACGCAGCGGCCTACCCGTACACTATCCCAATCAGTCACACTAGTACTACGCCGGCGTATTGTCTATACAATTTTGTAGAATAAAATAAACAATACAATGTTTAAAACAGTGTTGGCACTAGCGTTGTTGTTGGTCGTGAAAGTGTTGGCTAGTCCCCCGCACAGCAGGCCGAACTCCCTATATGAAGGTATATTTAAAAATATTTATTTATTGGAAGATTGTGGCAATATTTTAAATAACGTTATCACGTAAATTAATGTAAGAATTTTAAGTATTATTAAGGAAATTTGTGTTTAGATTTGATCTTAAGCGCTTCAGTACCTAAATGGACGTCTGAATTTCTTGAAAAATCGGGTGTCTAAACTAAGTGTTGCCTACATATTTAATATGTTTAATACTCTCCGTTAATTATTATTTTTAGATTATAAAGCGAGATTTACTAATTTAAGTGGCCCGTTGAATAAATCAGACTTTATTACATCTTACTAGCTTTTTTTTTTTTTTTATATATTGAATAGGTTCGCGCTTGACCTCATCCTGCCTGATGTGAAGCATCGATGCGGTCTAAGATGGAACACGCTTACCTAGAAGGAACCTGTTTACTCTTGATTTGAAGACACACAGTTACTACACTCAAGTTGAATATCTGCCGCCAAGCACCTAACGGTGTGTTCCGGCCGTCTCACTTGAGAGCCAGTTCCATTCCAGGCTAGGCGTGCTTTACCATCTTCGGCCACACCTTTATTTGACATCAGGTGAGCTGTGGTCAAACAACTAGACTGGAAACCATAGCTAAAAAAAATATAAACGTAATATGACATCTGTTATATACGTATATTTACATATAATAGATAAGGTAAAATACCGCGCAATTTTTAGCATCACACAAATTTTAAAGATGTTTATGCGAAAGTTTGTGTTTTATGACTTTAGTTTCCATTCAATTTTAGATAAACTGAAAAATTTGCATGGTATGGGGGGTATTGAAAATGCGTATACGTAAAACTCATTACGACATCAATAAAAAAAATGTTTTGTTAAGAATGTTTTCGCAAAAAAAAACAGCTGTTATACGCTTTTTTTTAGTTTAGTATTTTTTTTAGTAAATTTAGGGAACTGGTGTTTTTTTTTAAAAATATTTTAGATTTTTTTTTCTAATGAATTAGTGTAATAACAAACAATGTTTATGTTACGTCTCCCATATGTTCTTAGTCTATATTTTGTTTTCCATTTCATGATTAACTGAAAAAGATCGCTTTTCGGGATAAGGTTACCACTTGTTAAGGTTACCTTGTGGCACTAACATATGATTTATTTTGTTTTCTATACATTTTTTATTTTTGGTAGACAAAATAAAAAGTTTCTTTTCATTTACTCATATTGGGTTAATATCTAGCTATCCTAATACGATAGTTTTTAATTAACATAATAGAAATTGCCCCTAGCGACTTTTTGCGTTTTGTAGGTACTCATGGTTTTCCTCTTTGTACTATTGTGTCATGTTTTATCTAAGTATATTTTCAACAATTGGAATTTCACAGGCTTTCAAACGACTTCACGCGTTCTTTGCTTAGCACATCAAAGCTATTGAAATTGAAATTGTAAAACAGTAGTCATCGTTTCTAAAATCTAAGTACCATTAAAGGTGGTGTAATTAAAATTATAGTTTTAGAAAGAAAAATAAACATTTGGAAACTCTACACTTTACAACGGACAAAACTATACAAACAACCCATAAATAAGTAAGTGACAAACTACAAGTATAAACTCAATAACTTTATACATATATTTATGTATAGAATATATATTATATGTAAAGAAAGACATCCATCTATACATTTCATTTATTCTTCAACCAATGCTCAATGTATATTTCATAAAACTAGCTGTTATTGTTGTTGTAAGATTTCCTTCTCTGAAATTGAGATGATTGCTGGAATTTTAATTTTGTTTAAGTTATCTACTACGAGTAAGTAATTATTATTTACATAAATAGGTAGGTATGACAAGATAAGCGTTGAGCAGGAAAAAATGGCAAAAGAACTATAGAAATGAGGCTTTCCAGCAGAGGACTAAATAACTACTAACGACGACGGCGAAACAGTAAACAATAGTTAAAAAATAATCTAAATCAAAATGAATTGCTTTTACGTTAGCTCGTTTGGTAGAATATATGCTTCTATTGCGGCGTGGGCGAAGGGCGTGGGTTTGGTTCCCACTCAAGACTAACATTTGTGTGGCGAATACAGGTGTTTGTTTTTCATGTGTATGGTTTATATGTATTTTTTTACAAAAAATATATAAATACCTATTCTATCAGCTATCTGGTTTCCATAGTACAAGCTCTGCTTAGTTTTGGGCATGGCGCTATGTGAAAAGTCCTCCAATTCTTTTTTTTATAGTTTAATATTTAAGTCGATTGACAAAAATATATATCGCAGATATAAGTTACTGGGTATGATGAAGTAAAACACAAGCTATTAGAATTTACTTAATTAACTAATCTGTTTATTTAACCAATAATAACTGAGTATACATTTGAACAAATTGTATTGTATTTCTTGAGTATCGAAAGTAATGTCGGTAAGATCATATCAAATTTGGTTGAGCAGGAAGGGAAACACGTGTAGTGACCGTTAGTGTTGATACTATTTGAGGGGGCTCCTTAAACCTAAACGTGGGGGGCAGCGGCGGCCTAAGCTGTTAGGAGGCCCCGGGGCAACAGATCATTGCGAGGCTCTTTTTCTTTGAGTCCCTTGTAATAAATAATATAATTAGTTCTAGTGCTCGAGTAACATGCTTGTACTAATAATGAAACCGTGCGTTCAGGTGAGGTTTTGTAAAGTGCGAGGCGCGAGATACACGTACATTATATGGTAAAGACTTTTTCTACTAATGTAGTTGCGCGAGAGCGCGAGGTCCCTGCAAGCGCGTGGCCCCGGGCGGTTGCCCTGCTCGCAACCCCCTAAGGCCGCTACTGCGTGGGGGCGCGAGTCCCAGGCACTATACGGGTGGATGGACCCAGCCCCCGCACAGCGACATGCTAATATGAGAAGTTACGTACACATCGCTCTTACAAATTAATCATCATAGAATATAAATCGGAACTGATCTCTTTTACGCATTACGCAATGATCCTACTTATACCATTACGGAACTTTTGTACAAACGTACCTATCTAAAAGATTTTGAAACTTTTATATTTTAAAATTCCCATTATACCACCGTCTTTACAAGCATTTCTAATCTAAGTAAACATTTTAGTATTTACCTTTATAAAGTTTGAAAATAAATATAGGTACCCATAATGACATAATTATTAGTAAGTAAACATTTTTATAAATAGAAAACAGATATGTTTCGAGTATTTTAATAAAAACCAAACAAAATAAAGCTTTTTAAACACTTAAATACATTTGAGTAAGGTTAGTTAGGTACGAGAATGTCACAAGACCTTGCCCTGAGACTGAAACGCGGGAATCACTTCCGCATCATCATTCTTAGATTTAAATAGTCTTTTGTGTGGGTTGAAATTAAAAACAAACTGACCCATTAGGCCAGTTAATCAATTCGTCAACTGATAGTGAGGCGGCGTATTGGACACACGTGATCCGTCACCCCGATAGCGTCGGAAGTCATGTGCTTTGCATAGCTGTGTGGGGCACTATTAACACGCTTGTTTCTATGTGTGTATGTGTATTATTGTTTATTTTTATTTAAAGCTGGCGCTGATTAATATCTGACGTACGTTGGTTGCATAATGTTAACTGTCAGTACTCAGTTGTGTTCGCTTGCGATGCTTATGGGTTTTTCCTTCTTGGGAAAGCTTCGCAAAATTATACTATAGATTATATTTATACATATATGTATAAAGTGAGCTGATTTTTTTGTTCAATGTGCTTGTTGACCATGGCCTTGGGTTTATCTAGTTTATCCAGAGACTGAAGCGTTGACAATAATCAGTTGGCTTGTTAGCATTCATTATAAGTCTTCCAGTGATTCATCCATTCAAGACGATGTCATCCGTAAAACGGACGTGGGAGTTGTACTTACCATTAATATTGATGCCTTATCCTGCTCAGCCCAACGTATTGAACATGTCATGCAGTACGTTGAAGAATAATTTCGGAGAGATAACGTCCCTTTCCCTTAAGTCATGAAGAAGGGGATTATGTTTCATTCTCTGGTTCTGGACTTGAGTGGTCATTGTTGCAGCGTCATACACAGATCTCGACAACTCGTTATATCACCAATCTACCTAGCGCAATCCAAGTTTAGAACGACTCAAAAACCAGACCAACGATAATCCATAAATGCCAGGCAAAAAGACCGATTGTACTTTTTGGTCTTTAGTTCAATCAGCCACAAAATGGTCTTAGAAATCCGGCCTGCTCCAGAAGCTGAAATACGCTGAGTCATCGTGTAAGACGATTGGTGATTTTAACAAATAAATATTTTGTATACGTTCATGTATGTGAGGTTAGGTAAATATTTGCTGGATTCACTGAACTGCCATATTATTAGAGTGCTGTATTGGTACCTATTACATTTTTTGTTCAATTACAATGACTGGGATTCATTCATTTGCAGAATTGACCGTTTTGATCGCCCACTGAAAGCTTACAGCGAAACCCCAATAAAACAATTACGTAAATTGAAGTTCGCTTCGCTATTACATGGTTAATTATTTGTTACGTTTTCAACAATCTTGCATCATTTACAATTTATTTATTTGTGTTCTATTTAGCGGCAGGTCTATTTAGTAGGGTTTCCGATTTCTCGACATTTCTTATTTGTTGACATACGAGATTCTCGACTAGGTTTTCTCGAGTAGGTATCTCTAGAAATTTAGAACAAAACATGTTGTCATTTTACAAAAGATTCCGATTGATTGTAAGTTAGAAATTGAGTTTTTATTGTACACTAATAAACACATTGAAATACACCTCAAAACTGTCGAAAAGAACAGAGTCCATACCAAATTCTCCATGGCTGACATAAACTAAGGTTAGGTCACGAATAATTTATTTATCGAGAACTTTATTGTAGTTTTTAAATCTACTTTATAACCGTTAAAATTAAAGAGGTCAATGCCAAGTAAGCGCAGTAAAATGTACATTACCCAGCCACGTCAGTCTGTCGACATTGGCCTGATTAGATTGAAACCAAAATAAAATTAGACCAAGGACTAAACATCTAAGAGTGAGTTTTGTTCTAAGACTGGTGTGATTTCTTACTGTAGCAAGCCGGTCCTTTATTTTAATCCTTTCTAAACTAACGCTGCCTGGAAGAGATCGTTTTTAGCGATTAGGATCTGTTTTTGTTAATACCTATGAAATACACAGCCAGAACAATAATTTTTACAGCGATGATAGTTAGCACGGCCGGTTCTCACGAGCTTGAGCTGCCGGTGAAGAAAAATAATGTGAAAAATCCATAGCATGTTGATTGATAGGATATTTTTTAATACTTGGCTGGCTAACTACCTCCCTCGAGTTGAAAATCTGCCGCCAAGCACCTAACAGTGAGTTCCGGCAGCCTCACTTGAAAGTTAGTTCCATTGCAGTCTATGTGTGCTATCTTTGAGACGTACCGTCACTTAAAATAAGGTGAGCTGAGGTTGAGTGATCAAACACATAGCTCCATAAAAAAAGTCAACCATAAAAAAAAAAAACGTTGTATTAGAAGTACCTCGTTTTAGCTGGCCTAGACTGAATTCCAAGCCACACTGCTATCTAAGTTAATTTGGCACAGTTAGCTCACGTGTAGAGCTATCGACCTTCCGACTAGTAGAAACAATTACCGGTTTTATCCGATTTTTTGTATTGATGGAATCAAAACGATTGAAAAAATTGCAGGATAATTGTAGGTACACTAAAAGTACCTACCTATATTTTTTGTTCATTGTGTAATTTTGAAATAACTTTTGAAGATTAGTATAGAGACTTTTCAAGTTTGGAGATGGTAACCGTGCTGATATGACTCAGTAGGTACATGTATGTTAGGTTAGGTAAATATTTGACGGATTCATTGTCAACTGTCATATTACTAATGTAACTCTACCACCATGCAAATGCACTTGTGTATAGTTGTTAAAGTTAGTAGAAAAAACAATAATATATTAATTATATGATCGTTCCAGATCAAAGAGTGATCCGGCAGGAGGCGGGGTGCGCTGTACAGGGCGGCATGTGTCGAGAGCGAGACGATTGCAACCCGAGCGATACAGTGCGAGTGGCGGACCTCTGTCCTCTACAAAGCAATCTTGGAGTCGTGTGTTGCTACTATGTGAGTATAAAACACGGCATCTCATCATAATACACAAAAACGTAATCAACAAGAAGCGCCATCTATTGATTTGATGGTTTATTACTAAGCTGCTGATCAACATACAGTCAAAATGACTGCCAACTTGCATAGAGAGTGGCGCCATCTAACCTAACTTCACTGTAGTACCGTTTTTGTATAGGACTATGCATTTGTAGGTACTAGTATTTTATAGTAGGTATGTGGTACAAAGTTTCCTCTATTAATAATGCCACCGACTAAAACTGCGGCTATAAGGACTGACTGCCCTTAATGCCGTGGTAACAGTAGAGTCTGGTCTACACGTTAAATCCTCACTAAATTATTTGTCGCTACCACATCCTTCGTCGTAGGCTCCGTTAGTGTGAAGCGGGCTACTATTAACATACCAGCCATGTGGAAAAACATGCCGGTAGATTTTTTTAGTGCAAAATTGAAAAATCCGATATCACCGGCATAATTCAGGAACCACACAAATTTGCACAGATTCCATTCCAGGTGATATGTCAATAAAAACGGTGCCTTTATTATAAACTAGCGGACGCTTCGCGGTTACATCCGCGTAGTTTCCGTTCCCGTGGGAATATAGGGATAAAAAGTAGCCTATGCCACCCAGGGATAGTGTAAATTCCCAACGGTGAAAGTATCTATGAAATCGGTCCGGTAGTTTCGGAGTCTATTCAATACGAATAAACAAACAATCAAATCTTTCCTCTTTATAATAGTATAGATAGATAGATATTGATATAGACAGCGGCGGCCTTAGCTGTTGCGAGGCCCGGGGCGACAGATCATTGTGAGGCCCTTTTTCTTTGAGTCCGTTTTACAAAAAAAAAATTATTCGAGTGCTCGAGTGGCCGTAACATACTTGCACTAATAATGAAATCGTGCGTTCAGGGGGGGGTTTGTTAAGTGCGAGGCTCGAGATGTAGTTGCGCGAGGACGCGAGGCCCCTGCAAGAGCGAGGCCCCGGGCGGTTGCCCTGCTTGCCACCCCCTAAGGCCGCCGCTAGATATAGATGACATAATATAATGACGACTGTGTTTGGTCATATTTGAAACTTGAATTAACTTGTAAAACTACCTAGTCACAGTAAAAAGAAAATGAATGTTTATTCTTTCTCATTCGCTCTCGTTGTTCAGACAAAACCTCCCGGGGCCCACGCAAATCAAATCGATACTAACATTTTATTTTATTACCTGACCAATTTGCTGGCAACATTATTTATTTCCATTTAGGTATCTCAATATAATCATAATTCTAACAATTTTTTTTTTTTCAGCATTGACAACAGCAAGTTTTGACGGTTGGTGTAGCAATGGTAGATCAACGTACTTACACATTATTATTTCATCAGTATAATAAGAGTACACTTAATTAGTTATAAGTTTAGGTTACTCTAAGATTTACTTATTTATTACATTAGATTAAGCGTGCCCCGGATATCAGATCATTTTCAAGTGAATGTACCTTTATGTGATAATTATGTTTTTTATCCAGTGAGGTAATAATACGTATCTATTCCTTACAGTCATGTAAAAATCATTGTCTTTGCAAGTGTCTATTTTAATTTATTTATTTCAAGTAACACATGGACTCATTAAAATACAATAATAATGAAACAGAATAAAAATGTCAACAAAATACAATAAAATAAAAATAAAAATAAAAATGTCAATAAAATAAAATAAACAGGCATAGGGCGTGTGCCACAAATGTCAGTTAGGAAACTGTTTCCTAACCGGCATCGGGACAGCGATATGTCTGTCGCAGCCACATATGCATATTTATGTTTTGTTTTGTTGTAGGTTTTTTATGGCATTAACTTATAAGACGAACGTGTTCTCTCAAAGGTAAAAAACACGGCCCGCTCACAATGACCCTAGCACGTTGAGAAAACTGCAGTCAAACTAATAAATTTCACTCATCTTATGTTAGACATCTAGCGATGATAGCTCTAGCATCTAGCGAGGTTAGCGCGGGCGGTTCACACGCCGAAGAGCGTGGGTTAAAACCCAAACAAAGAACTTGAGCTGCCGGTGAAAAAATCATTGTGAGGAAACCATAGCAAGGTGGTAGGGTATTTTCTAGTACTCGACTGGCTGACTACCACCCTCAAGTTGAAATTCTGCCGCTAAATCACCTAACAGTTTATTCCGGCAGCCTCACTTGAGAGCCAGTTCCATTCCAAGCTACGTGTGCTTTACCATCTACGACCGTCACTTAACATTAGATGAGCTGTAGTCAAACACGTAGCTTGTTAACTATAAAAAAAGACGTGAATGGGTATTATAACTGTAACATTGGTTCAATACTCACACCCACTGTTTTCCACCAAATATAGAAACAGTGGGAATACAAAACATTAAGAATACAGAAAATGTCTCGCTTTAATGTAACGCGTTTAAAAAACTCAATAAATAATTGTTAGAGACTGTGTAGCAATATCGTAGAACGCCTTGAGACTAGATGGAGTGACAATATACGTAAGACAGCTGCTGGTAGTGACTGGTAGTAAAATCTGACGAACGGGATGAGTGACATGTCTGGAGAAAGTCCTTTGCCAGCAGTGTGCACTGCAGGCACTTTATAAGAGGGGAACTATGATAATGGAATATCACGTTCTACTTTTTCAAAAGCGTGATTCAATTATTTATTCAAAAAGTTACGCGCTAAAAAAATTTTTTTTTTTGCTGTTTTATTTTATAATAATGTTTGTAAAAAACAGCAAAAAAAAAACACATACTGATAAATAATTTGCACACATAAGTAAAAAAATAAATTTAAAATGTCTAAAAATTGTTATGTTTATTGCCAACTAAATATATACTAATGACATTTTGTGAAAAAAAATATTTAATATTTATAAATTATAATATGTACAGTGTACACATAATACGTAATGGTATGTTTGTATGGAAATTACTGATATCTAGGGACTTCTTGAGATGACTTAGATATCTATATCGAGCATTTTAGCTGACAACATTGTGATTAAGTCGATTAAATTAATAACGATATTATGAGCTTGGTTATTTTATAGTTAGTACAAACCCCATCCTCATGAAATTACAATCGCACGAACAAACTATTTTAAAATAAATTAATCACGAACAGATACGAGTTGGTATATACTTGAAATATCTATTAAAAGGACAAATGTAGTGTAATACTAAGTAAATAACTAAGCACTGTCAGCTCTTGAAAGAAAATAAATAATTAAATGAAATTCATTTAATTCCGGCAACTTTGCTCGTATATTTATCTCTTACAGAAAAATATGAGCTACAACTTTGTATATGATTATTACGTAAAAGGAAGCGAAAATAGCTCGGTAGTTAGCGTAGTCTCTACAATACCTAAGCTTGATCAGTTGATGAAGGAATACATCGTGAGGAAACCATAGCATGGTGGTAGGGTACTTTCTAGTACTCGGCTGGCTAGCTACCACCTTTTGGTGCGTTCCGGCAGCCTCAATTGTCTACTGTCACTTAGCATCAGGTGAGCTGTGGTCAAACACATAGCTTGACAACCTTAAACAAATGGTAGATTAGAAGCACCACAATTCAGCCTAGGCAAGCAGGCTGAATTGTGTGGCAGGTAAAACTATTCAAATATGGTATTCCCGTCATGAAATCGCATTTATTGGTTCGAATAATGACATATTTAGGATCAGTTAATTTTTTTATTCAACTTAGAAACTTGTCGATCAAGTCAATTTGTTAATAGTAAACGATAGGCTTGTACCTACCTATTAAAAATAATTCCAGAATAAGCGTATTATTTTTAACCTATCGTGATCCATCCTAAACAGCATCGTTTGACCACGAAAGTGTGTTAACTCGTACATAAATGAAATCAAAAGCCGATCGTATAAAAGCATGTCAAAGGATAGAAGCTGAACCGATTACGATATTTTACAATATCCTTAATAGTCCGATAACAGTTTAAAGCGGTGATCGTAAAATTGGAAAATTCGAAAATGACTGAAGATACTTTTTTGTACGGCATTTTCCATGAACTTTCTGTGATAAGAAGTACCCTACAGAGGTATCTGTAAGATGGTAATTAGATAGATAGATAGATAGATAGATAGATATCTAGTACTCATTGCCGGTTCTCTGTTTTTAAAGCTAGAGTGAAAAGATTTCTTCTAGATCAGCGTGCTCCATCCTCGGCCGCACCGTCGCTTTACATCAGGCGAGTTGTTGGCCAAACGCAGATCTATTTAATGAAAAAAAAAGTCAACCAAAATGCACTCAGAAAACCAATATATTCCACTCAATAAGCTTTAGCGCTAAACCAGAAACCAATTATGTAATAAGTGTTAGGTGAAGTAACCAATGGGTGAGCTATCGCTGAACATTCAAAGCTTTGCTTCATTCGAAGTTTTCTCGTCGAACTCCGTCGAAGCCACTTCAGTTGCCCTCCGGACGCTGACGCGCGCGGTCGCCTAAAACAGTGCTTATAAATTAGTAGGTACCTACCGCTGATTTTCTCTCGTGCGACTTGTTTTCAATTTCTTCACAAATATTCGGTGAGTGCTATTATTTTGTTCAATTGTTTATTTTCAGGTTTAATATGCAATTTAGCAGCTGCACGGTTTTGTAAAGTTTGGAAGTAGGTAAATAATTATATTAAAGAAAATCTGAAGTGTGTAGGTAGGTAGTTAAATTACTATAATTTAAAGTTTTAGTTAGTGACATTTTTATATCCATAATGCCTTTATAACGTTTAGAAAATTCATGATTTTCTTTAATGTATCAGTTTACAATCAGTTGGGGCGAACATCAAATTATTAAAATTAAATGTTCTTAAATTTAGGGAAGTGGGACTTGATAATTAAAATAATCTGCCTATATATGGAAAGGTTAAAAAGAATTTTTATATAGTTTTGTTATTAAAAATGTATCTAATGTTTTTAAGTAAGATCCTTTCCACTTTGGTTAGTAAATTCGAGTAAAAAAATTTATTAAAGGTAAGAGTGAAGTTCAGTGACAAAACTAATCGGATATCATAATTATTTCAATAATACACAAATACTTATTATGATACCGTAGGCATCTATTTTGTTTTATTGTTATTCATAGATTATATCGATGTCAGATTCATTTTTCAGGCTCAGAATACAGTCTGTATTCTGAGCCTGAGTTTTTAACAACAAACAGGTGTTGCGTTGGTTTGTAGTGTTAGTTCTGTAAACGTCGTTGATGTCGCGTGCCGCTTGTGCCGCGTTGCTGCCACGTCGGTACTCATATACCATAATTACTCCATTTTTTAACGTATCCATGATGATAAAAAGATTCAAATGCGATGAAAACAAAACACTAATCAAACAAATGACTACTATTGGAAAAAGAATTCCATGTTTTAAAAATTAAATTAATTAGAAAATTATTTTGATTTGAAATGGCCAGTACTGCAGAATGACAATTTCATAGGTAAACAACCTATTTTCGTAAGTAAAAAAAATTCAGTGTCGAGTTGATGTGTCGCATACTAAAGTATAGTAGGTATTTCTCATTTTTGTTTACAGAAACTTTTTTAGGTCTAAATAGCTTCTACTTGTTTTTTTATAGCTACCGATTCCAATAGTAAAAGACAAACAAGAGATAAAGAATTTTGACGAGAACACGGAAAAATCATGTCGCTGAATTGTATGTATTTTTCAATACTAGTGTTTACATTTATAAATAGTTATACCAAGACCATGAGTGTGGGTTAATGATTAAAAAAAAATCAGGATATAATTATGTAGAATAACAATATGTAGGACTTGATTCTTTGACTGATTAAGAGTTATTTTAATTGATAAAATCATGCGACACTTGAAACTATGACTGAACACTGGCAGAATTCACAAAGAGCAATGCCAAAAAAATATATCAGCGCCATATCGCAGCGATAGTGCGCCACGCCACAAAGCTTTAACACGCGCTAAAAACAAGTTCTGTTTGTCAGAGTTAAAGGTAGGTGGCGTCGCGACTTGCGCTGCCGACAAATATACGGAAAAGCCGCCAGGCTTGCCACCCCCGAGGCAACAGCGCACAAATCAACCCGCTCGCGGTCGTAACCCGATTAGGCAGTCTCAACAGTTCAGCAAATTCACATTATGTGGTCAAATACCAAATACTGAATGTTCGGTTTACTTGGCATTTGTGTCCTTCTTCTGTACATAATTACAATTGCACACTTTTTTTACAATTGCAATTTAACATTTTGAAACACATTTACGTCATATTAAAATTATTTGAGTCCTGATGATAAATTGTGTCGAATGTATTACTTCCCAATGGAATTCTGTTGGAAATGTGTATATTTACCCTCGAAGGATAAATGTTTGTTTTTACTTTGCCTGACCCGATGCAGTTTGTCGAAGCTTTTATGATTAGGTGATCAAAGGGATTGGGATTTAAAATCGGCCTGTGTCCACTAGGAATAAAACAAATGAATTATTTGTAATGGCGCCTATGTAGGTAATAAAAACAACGTAACTTAGTGTAAAAGATTAGAATTCGTTATAATTATTTTTGAAATATAAATTCGGTAAGATTAGGGATTCAGTCATGTGACAGTGAACACCAAACATAGAGTCTTACGTCACGCCATGCGAAACTCTATTGCTGTTGTTGACAATTTTGTAGAACAAATGCCGTACATAAAGATAACAATAATTAATTATTGATTCACACGGCCTGTAGTCGTTGAGACGCCATAACAGTCTAAGCGGTTTTCGCGGTAAATTTTAATTATTTTTATAATCGCAAAATACGTAATGTAAATTTGTAAATCTTAAAAATTGACACATTAATAAGTTAAACTTGATATCAAAGTAACCAAACCAATAACCAATTTTAACAATTTAGTAATTTAGCCTATTGTCCAGTTTTCTGTACTATTACTTAGCCACAGAACCCTAAAACCAATGTAAAATACGAGTTTCTCTACCTCTGCCTACAGAATTATTCATCCAAGCGTTCCTACATACGAACTGTGCATCGCCTCGAGCAAACCGCCCGCGGCGTCTCTTTTAATGGGGAGACGATAAGATGCCTATAAAAATACATAAATATGAGTAAATACGTATGTATAGGATTACGCGGAGCGGTAGGCTAAACAGAAAGAAGCTCATTTCACTCATTATTAAAACACTTCTGCTATGGTTAGGCTGAAATCGTTAAAAATATTGTTTTTGTAAAAATTGTTTGCGCGTGCGGACGACACGTTGAGAAGCGTGGGTTCAAACCCTAAGAATGAGCTTGAGCTAAGTAAGACATGGTGAAGAAACCATAGTAAAGTTACATAGTGGATACAACATTTTACAGAGTTTGCGTTACATCTGTTTCCCATTTTCAGGGTTAACTCAATTTTTTAAATGACAATAAAACCTATTGACTGCTTGTACCTGTCCGCTCCCTTTACGCTACACATAAGCTTAGTGTAGTCCATGCTGGAGTTATTCTCGAACGTTATTAAACGTTTGAAAACATTAAAATCTGTTGTAATTAAACTAATCTAATGATAGAACTTAGAATCTCTAAGTTGTAGAATAGAATGTAGATCGAGGTTTGTGATTTGTTTTGAACCGACTGTGACAAAATTATTTTATATATGCATAGTAACCACAGGACCGAGGCAGATGGCATGCAAAGAGAGAGGCCTATACCCAGCAGTGGGATAAAGAAGGCTGTGGATGATGATGATGAGTAACTCCGGTTTAGTACTACCTATGAGCGATACACTCTATTGTATATGTATGTATACTTATTCATATATTTGCATCGGATAAAATATTTTATCGCGAGAATTTATCCGCCGGCGTGCCTTTAGGGCACGGTTGCTGTTCAATATTTGTAGCTCACAATGTCGCTATTTAAACTACCGCTTCTGTGCGTTAAACATCGCTACCTACTGTTTATTTTATCGAACCATCACGTCAAAGGGTTTTTTGGAAGTGGGAGTTCACTTAATTGGCGCGGCGCGCGGCGATCTGGAACATACAGATCGGTACTTTTCAGTACTCCATCAGGTAGCTGCGAGTTCAGGTTGAATCCGTGCTATATCTACAGTAGGTAGTTCACTGTTTAGGTGATCTGGTACTTTGTCGGTGCAGCTAGTACTGCATAAATGTATACGTATTACACTTAATAAAATATTGGCATTTTTGAAAGGAAACATGTTTTGAAATTAATTGATTGGTGTCATAATCCAAACATTATATTGTACTGAATTGTAGTTAAAGTTGAAAATCAGTTGCTGGTGCAAGGTTATACCGCAAACCTCACGAGAGTCGAGATTTAGTTTCTATTCTAGACTATGTTATTGTTCTCGCTGCGAAATGTTTTATTAACTGTATTAACGGGTTAAAAATGAACCTGTTTGTTACCGTTATATCAAATTACTTTTGCAGGGAGTATGGGAATAGCTACGAGTGGGCAGGCACGTGTACAAACAAAATGTTTTCATTTTCTTATTCCAGTATAATTAGGGGACTTTTGTGATATCTACATGGCAGTTCCATTGGAAATTTCCACAATGTGTTTTTAAAACTAAAATAAAACAATTTATACCTACACACATCACATGCTTGTACACTCTCTCTCATACATACATTCACTCCCACGCATTCACACTAATTATAATAAAAGTGCGTCTTGAGGCGACTCAAACAACTGAACAGCTCTCTGGCTGCGTCAGAACTCGGACGGCATCCTGTTGTTCACCAACGTCTTTTCTTTACGATGTTTTCCTTCGTCGAATAGCTAGTCAGTCAGTCAGACTTTAAATCCATACGCACAAGCCAAAAAACTTAATAGTACTCGCACAGTAAGTAAAACGATCGAACTTGCACATCACGATAGTAAGGCTAAGTATACTTTTAAACAGTAGACTTCTATCTCATCTGACGTTAATTGAAAAGAAGCCTTGGATACTACTGCGTACACAAGCATATAGTAATAAATACTTATGGACTAATTCCATTGATAAATCCCCCATGCCCTTTCTTCTATCAGACAGCCAGAAGCGCTATCGTTTCATGATTGACATTTCAAAAATTTGAACGGTTTGAATCTATTTTCATTGTGTGAACCGCTTAACAGTGCAATGCGTTGCATAAATGGATGTTCCCCCATGAATGTTCCAACCTTCTTTTTTATTTAATAGTAATGGTAATCTTTCCTGACGGTAACAGATAACGCATGTAGGTACACAATCATTGCAGCAATACACAGAACTTTGAGTTAGAATAATAAATGATTTGGCGCTCTTTACTATAAGACTTTCGTTGGTTAGTCGCAAGCGCCCTGTAATTTCCCTAACTGTAGTACCCTTTAAACCGGAACACAGTAATATTTACACACTACTACAGCTGTCAATAAAGATCACGGTCGCCTATAGATACCTGCAATACCATAATATAGTACCTACTACAAATATGTTGCCGACCTTAGATGCCTTTTGAAAAACCCAACGTTGTAACACCACGGGAATACGGAAGAAGGAAGATCATTCTGTTATTTGCAATCCATTCGAATCGACATTATCTAAACTAGGATATCACAGCCAGTACGGCACGGTTGTATCTAAAATATATGTTCGTAACGAGCACATTACCGACAACCTAGTATGTACATCACATCTAGTATTGACGAAGCGGGCCCACCTTCGTATTTATTGCCCCAGGCATCAAGAGCGTCGCTCGGGCCGGCAAGCCGCAGGCGCTCTCAAAATAATTTTCCAAATGATTGTTCTGTAGATGAAACCCCCCGGCGTAGACCAAACCGGGGTACCCTCGAGCGCCAAAAGCGTTAGGTTTGCCTTTATATTAGAGTGCCCGAGGCGTCGCTTGCGGCACTCGGAACGCGCTCCACCCCTGTACCCTTTGCGGTATAAATATAAAATGATCATTATTTGCATGAGATTTTCGAATGTAGCAAAATAATTATTTATGACTGGTACGTTTCTTAAAAAGCCTTGAGCGATGGACAAGTCGTGATCTACATGGAAGGTTTTTTAAGTTTCGAAAAATCTTAATTTTTATAATTTACCGCTTTAAAACAGATATAAGCGTTGGTGAAAAAACAGTTAATTTCAATGATTTCCATGTAGGTATTACCCTGAAAACGTCTAAATAAAGAAGCGTGTGCCAAACGGGCCAACCAATCAGCGTGATTGTTCAATGGATGATTTACGACTCTTGGTGTTTTTATTATAGACTAGCAGCTTGCCCCGGCTTCGCATGGGAAAACAAAACTCGATTAACAATATAAATATAGCCTATGTCACTCAGTCATAATGTAGCATTCTAATGATGTAAGAATTATTCAGATCGGTTCAGTAGTTTCAGAGCCTATCCAATACAAACAAAAAATCTAACCTTTTCTCTTTATAATTAGTGTAGGTAAATAAAAAAAAACTTTAAACGGAAATTTAGCTTTTGAATTAGGAATTGATTTCCGAGAATTTTTGTTTTAGAAGAAAATTCCTACTTTATTTACTAAAAAGACCAATGTTTTCGCTCAAAGTATATACTGCTTTGATAAGTTGATCTCAATGTAGTGAGATCACGTCATCTGGTTTATAGTAGGTATTGTCATTTTAGAGTTTTTTAATATCAGAGACAATTTCTTTATGAAGTTCACATTAGGCTTAAAAGAGCCTAGTGACGAAAACGTGTAAAAATAATAGTTTTTACATTAAAAAAATGTTAAGGTACCTATCAATTTTTGTAATATTGTAAACAACAGTTTGTTATGCTTTACAACTGTGCACATTACTGTTACCCATATTTGCCTTACTGTAGCCAGCGAAGACTGAGCTAACACAACTCACTATCGAATTTCTTACAAGGTGAATATTTGTGAACGTCAATTCAGCGATACTTTTTTTAATACTCAAAGTCTACGATCAGCGGCGGCCTTAGCTGTTGCGAGGCCCGGGGCGACAGATCCTTTTTTTTTGTGTCCGTTTTAATAAAAAAATTAGTTCGATTGCTAGAGTGGCCGTAACATGCTTGCACTAATTATGAAACCGTGCGGTCAGGTGGGGTTTTGTGAAGTGCAAGGCGCGAGATATACTTACCTATGTATACATATGGTAAAGACTTTTTTCTACTTGGATAGTGAGGACGCGAGGCCTCTGCCAGAGCGAGGCCCCGGGCGGTTGCCCTGTTTGCCATCTCCTAAGACCGCCACTGTCTACGATGCCACTGCGTACACAAACACATAATTAGAGGTAATAAATACTTTCTACATGGACTAATTCCATTGATAAATACCCCATGCCCATTCTTCTATCGGACAGCCAGAAGCACGTATTCAGAACTTTTATTTTCATCAACATTTTTTTGTAATATATCTTAGCACATTTTTTTTTCTATTCTTTTACATCTCTGTGGTTTAAACTTGTAATATTAACAGTAAAAGTAATTAATAACATTATAAATGAGCGTTAATTTTCAATCAAAGACAATTCGGAAAAAGTGCAAAAGCTATAAAGCTAATTCCCATAAGTTGTGATTTTTGTAAGCTTTCATGATTGACGTTTCAAAAATTGGAACGAAACGATTTGAGTCTACTTTCATTGTGTGAACCACTAAACGTTGCAATGTGTTGCCTAAGTGGATGTTCTCCCATGAACAGAACCTACATTTTTGTATAAAAGTAATGAGACGAACGAGACGCTCTCCTGATGGTAAGAGATAACGATAATATCCACAACGTTGTAGCGATACATAGAACTTTGAGTAACAAAGTAAAGTCCAGGGCATCGCTGCTTTAGCGCACAGGAATATTTGCACACTACTGCTTAGTATCAGCAACAGTACCATATCAGAGGAAACCGGCTTCAAGGTCAAGGTCATGAAGGTTAGTACCAGTATCAAAGGGGTCAAGGTATCAACCACTACCAGCGAGGTCAACGACTAGAAAACTTTAGGTTCCAGCGTGGTAATTATTTTTGGTCAAACATTTTTTGGGGTAACCGAGTATGTCTCAACCAATGACGCAAACGATATAAAAGAGGAAGAAACTGTAAATTTAGTAGAATTTTTTCAAGTCTATGTATTTTTTTTGACAGCCCTGTTGGTTCATTGGTAGTATGTCTGCTTCGAGACCCTAAGGGCGTGGGTTCGATTCCCACACAAGACAAACATTTGTGTGACTAACATCGATGTTTGTTCTGTGTCTGGGTGTACTGTATGTATTATAAGTATCTATTTACAAAAAAAAAGAAGTTTTTAAGTATTCTGTCAGCTATCTGGTTCTCATAGTACATACTTTGCTTAGTTTGGGGCTAGATGGCGCTGTGTTAAAATGTCCTCCAATATTTATTTATTTATTTTTCGTCTTAATATGTGAATGTTTGTATTATATGTATAAATATATAAATTTTCTTGATACTGGCGCTAAATTAATATTGATTCGCTCTGATATTATACGTTACAAAATATTAAAACTTACGGTGGAAATACAGAAACGAAATAGGTGGACAAGTAGGTAACATCAAAACGCTGCCGCTGCTGTGTTTATATTGCATTGCCTACGGACAGCGGTGTAGAATTTCGTCATTTATCAATTCGATATATTCTCATGTGAAAAAATATCAGGTTATACTTTCTTAGAAATTATAATGCTTATAAGTATCAAAATACCTAGCAACAAATGAAGTCACATTACAGTGCTAAGGTATAAAGTTGTTTAATTAAAATACATAAACGGCATGCTGATTCAATAAAGTACGATAGTTATCAAAGTAGCGATGATAGCTCAGTGGCTAGCGCGGTCGCTTCACACGGCAAAGGGTGGGTTCGAACCCCAATTATGAGCTTGAGCTGCCGGTGAAGGAAAACATCGTGAGGAAACCATAGCATGGTACTAGTGTACTTTATAGTGTCTTTTCGGCTGGCTAGCAACCACCCAAGTTGAAAATTTACCGCCAAGCACCTAACGATGTGTTCCGGTAGCCTCACTTGAGATCCATTTCCATTCCAGGCTATGTGTGTTTACCATCTTCGATCACACCGTCACTTAACATCAGATGAGCTGTGGTCAAACACCTGGCCTGTCAACCATAAAAAAAGAAGTGAAACGATACATTTTGTAGAAAAAAATGAACAAAGATTGCGTAACACTACATAAATGCTTAGCAGGAAACATTATAGCAATTGCAACAAAAATAAATATCTACCAATATAAATATTAAAAGATCTATGCTTTGTAACGTTTGTCTTTGATTGTCATAGTAAAGCTGAGATTGATAGGAAATTAACGTCTTATAAATTCAAATGGAAAAATGACCGTGTTTTGGAAATTCTTGGTATGAATACCGTCTCACCGTAAGCGCATCCGGACATTTATAACGTTTCTTTGTCATAATGCTATTCGCTGCTCTTGGGTAAAGCCACCCTTAGAAAAATGTCTAAGCCAATTATGCTCAGCGTAACTTGTTAATTTTATCATCTCACAGCTCTTCTCGATGTTCAGCCCGAATACGACCTGTTTACGGGCGAATGGAGAAATATAATGGACGATTGCCTCAAATACTGTGAAGCAGCCTCAAAAAGGCAATATAGTATTTAGAAATAATTGCATGTTGACATTAATATATATAATTTATTAAACAAAATAAATTACCTTAAATTAATACTATTTACAAAATTATACAAAAAAAAACTTAATCTAAAGAGGAGGGATACGTTATTATTTTAATTATGTATTTGACAATGTATTTATTATTATTGATTGATATTTTATGTTGATTTTACTCTGTATTGACATTTTGATTTTGACTTTTATTTTTTTTTAATTAACATTTACTTGATTTCTTCATAGGATAATTTGTTCGTAATTTAAAAAAGTTAATTTTAATATTATCACTTGTGTAATTCGTTAAGTATGCGGTACTTATTGATTGAATAAATAAATACATCATAGTAAAACTTTTATTGATAGGAAAATACAATCCTTTAAATCCAAAAGGATAATTTGTCGATATTATGGGAAATTGTGGTATGAAAACCGTATCACCTTTTACATATCCGTTTTCGTACTTTAAATTATATAAACAATCAGCTAGTTTAAGTTTCATCCGGCGTACTATGACTTTCTTTTTACGCTATTTTTTACAAGTTCATGCGATCGGCTGACGCATAATCCACCCTCCTCCATGCAGCTGACGACTATTTTTCTACTCAGCATGATGTCAACTATTCATGAAAATGGGTTTCAGCCGGCGTACTATTACTTTTTTTTAAATTTTTTTTTACAACTTTCACGACCTTCCACTCCCAAACCCACCGCTACTTGGGCAGCTGACGTTCGGTTTTCTTATTAGCCATATGAGATCTACTATCAGTATCAATATCAGCCGGCTTACTACGACTTTTGTATTTGCAACGCTGCCACCCGGACTATAAGCTACTCGCAATCTGATACTATATGACATCATTATAACATCAGCTATCTGGAAATGAAAATTTCGTCAAAATTAACAGTATCGGAGATTAGCTTGGTCAAAGACACACAGACGAAAACTTGAAAATTGTAAGTATTTGGTATCAGTACCTACTCTCTCGCGGGTCGAACCTGGACTAGATTGGCACAGGACCGTGGCAGATGGCATGACAAGAAAGAGGCCTATACCCAGCATTGGGATAAAGAAGGCTGTGGATGATGATGATGATGATGATGATATGTACACTGTACGAGTATACTTGCAAATGTGCATTTGAATAAAACTTGTTTGTCTTTACAAACAGATATTTCAATTGTATTTATTTGTCTAAAAGTAATGTTTTTAACTCCTTTACTGTCATCTCAAAGCGAGTGGAATACAATAGCGAGAACTTTCCCGAACCAAAGACGAAAGTTTAATACTAACGCCGAGTAAGCAGTTAGCGGATACATACACAGACAGTACGACGGCGACGGTACAAAACGAATTAAATAAAAGAAATAAATGAATCAATAATAGAAAAGGTTTTAAATAAAATCTAATATAGAAAAGTATTATATAAAATATGTTAATCCAGGTAATAAACTATAATATAGTTTATATGAAAAAAATAGTTTGAATGAAATTTGGTACACATATTATGTGTACCAAATTTCGTTCAAATCCGTATAGCTGTCTTTGCGTGATTGAGAGTATAGGATAGGATGATTACTTTACTAATTACTTTATTAAATTTATGCAGATTAGTTGACAGAATAGTTATGAAAATGTTTAAATAATTTTAAGGAACACTAACGTAATACAAATAACCAGCCAAGTGCGAGTCGGACTTGCGCTCGAAGGGTTCCGTACCATTATCTATAAAAACGGCAAAAAATCGGATGTACCTTAACTATTTATTTTATTCTATTTTTTAGTATTTATTGTTGTAGCGGCAATAGAAATACATCATCTGTGGAAATTTTAAATGTCTAACTATAATTCATGAGATACAGCCTGGTGACAGACCGACGGACAGCAGTGTCTTAGAAATAGAGTCTCGTTTTACCCTTACACACTAACCCTAAGGTGTATTGTGTGAGTGTATTATATACTAGCGGACGCCTCGCGGTTTCACCCGCGTAGTACCCGTTTCCGTGAAAATACAGGGGGAAAAGTAGCCTATGTCACACGGGGATAGTGTAGCTTCCCAACGGTGAAAGAATTTTTGAAATCGGTCCAGTAGTTTGAGAGCCTATTCAATATAAACAAACGAACAATCAAATCTTTCCTCTTTATAATAGTATAGAATAGAATATATTATGTAGAGTTAGTCAATAAACGTCAACCATTCTAGACGCACGTCGCATTTTTTATTTGTACCAAATACTATTTAATCCAATACTATTTAATAGGATTGAAAGGTTGACCTTTCAATCCTTTTGAAGAGAAGTTAAAAATACACATTTAAAAAGTAAAAATATTTTGACGCCCATCGTTTGAGTATTGTCAAACAGCGCAACAATGTGGCCAGTGTTTTGTGGACTATTCCCATAGCGGATAGCGGCATTGTAGATTATTTATATTATATAAATAGTATAACCTCATCTATGCTCGATCGATGTACTCCTGAAAGACATTTTATGCGTGAAAAGTGAGCAAATACAAGTTCCGAACTCTTATAAATAAGCGGGTGATTTAGGGCAGAACGCTGTCCATTACGATGCCCCTAGCTGGTTATCTTTTACCATCATACTTGGGATTTTTTTAAATGTCAACTATAAACTATTATTATATCTAAGTAGGGCCACTAGGTGTAGCAAATGACATGTCATTATGGATAAATAATATAATAATAAGCTCCACAGTGACCGGTAGCAAACGATTAGTTTAACTATACTTACGTACTTAAGTTACAAAAGCGACGTCTACACTAGCGCGCCACGTCGTCGGCGCCATTTTCTATCAGGTATGAGAACGCGTAATTAAGTTCTAAAATTAGTGAAGAAGTGACTTCGTATAGGCTGAGTATTCAGTCTTGACGGTTGTTGTTATAGAAATACAGAACAAACAATTTGAACACAATCGAATGACATCCCTTTGACAACCCTGTTGGTTCATTGGTAGTATATCTATTCAAAGATCCGAAGGGCGTGGGGTTTGATTCCCACCCAGGGCAAGCATTTTGTGACATAAATAAATGATTGTTCTGTGCCTGGGTCTGTATGTATTATAAGTATGTATTTACAAAAAAAAACTTTTTAAGTATTCTATCAGTTATCTGTCTTCCATAGCTTTGTTTAGTTTGGGGTCAGATATTAAAAAAAAAATGTCATCCGACCCACGACAGCAAGTTCCTCTTTCGATCACCCATCTGAAGACTGACCAGATCATCCGTCCCGTAACATCGGTAACTGCCGGGGATCACTAAGTCAATATACGCCACGAGCGCTACGGAAATAATATGAAATATTGGAGGACATTTTGACATAACGCTATCTAGAATTAAATTAAATAAAGCTTGAAGTACTACAGAAAGCTGATAGCATACCTAATATTTTTTTTATGGTTGACGGGCTAGATATTTGACTACAGCTCACCCGATGTTTAGTAACAGTGTGGTCGAAGGTGCGGATAAATACAAATAGCCTGGAATGGAACTGGCTAACGACAGATTTTCAACTTGAGGATGGCAACTAGCTAGCCAAGTATACTAGAAAGTACCCAACCACCGTGCTATGATTTGCTAACGATGTTTTTCCTGCACCGGCAGTTCAAGCTCATTGTCGGAGTTGGAACCCACGCCAGTCGGTGTGCGAATGTGCGAATTTCATTGGCGCACTTGGCTTACGTGGTGGAATAAATACCCACGTAACCGAGGCTAACCAATTCTCAGCAGTGGGCTATTAAATGCTAGTGATTTACTGTAAAAAATGTTCTACGAGTATATCCCAATATATATTGGAGAACATTTCAAATATCGCTTCCCCACAAACTTACTAAACTAGATAACTGAAGAATATTTTTATATTTTTTTGTTGTTGTTTGGTACACACATTTAAAATACTCATACAGGGCAAACATTTAAGTTACATCACATATATGTATGTATGATTTGGTTTGGGAATCAAACCATTTTTCTATACCTAAAAAATTAGAACTACCACCAAATAAATAAGTACCTATATAATGGTACAAACTTTGCCTACTTTAGGGTTAATACCTGAGTGACCGAGCATTGCTGAGTGTACGCAAAATTTATTGATAAATTAAAACTCGGAAAAACACGTTTTCACAGAGAAGCATCGTAGCTCAAAATAGTTAAATAGCACATCCTTTGACAAAGTTTCATGGTCAAAAGTCATACTACTATATAAGCAGGTGATGGCGTGGTTCCTCTCGGATCCGTTCGCTTTCGGCCAAACATAAACTATTGATAAAACGGAAAAGGCGACTGCAATGCTCGCAGCCAGCCCGACGGCCACACCATTGTGTGTCGTCGTGCTATTGTGTGCATTTCATTCGCAGCACCAGTAATTTTTCATTGGTTACCTTGTCTGCATAAGCTTTATGTATGAAGAGTCACACGTAGTACTGTTAGTTATCCTGATATATCCATCAATGTCGGCAAACCAGATATTTCGATTCTTACAATTTAAAAAAAAAAAATTTTTTGAGCTGACTATGATGATGTACGGCAGAACTTCCAGTTGTTTGACAATAATATTTTGGGTAGGTACGTGTAATAATCTCCTGGCTACGCCGACATCAGCAGATGCCAGGAGTCTAATAAAACTGTACCTACATCTTTTTGGACAGTGATAGATGTTGTGCAGAGTGGGTACATGTATGATGTTATGGGAGTGGCATAGCCGAATATCGACAAAACTCCATCAAATGAAACAAAAAAAAAACTATGGTGAGTTTTTTTTTGAGAATTCGAAAGCGGTTTCAACTTTTCGATCAAATTTGCTGTACGGGATTTTTTGATGTTAAAAATCGAGATAGAATCGATATATCTATGGATACGCTGTACACCAAGCAAGGTCGGCCTCTAGGTATTACGCAATCATGTAAGTAATGCAGATCTATAGAAAAGTGTTTTTAACGTATAACTTACAAAATCAACTACAGAAAACAGAATGCAAAACTAAAAATAAAAAATCACGAGTAGATAATAAGTTCAAATAATGTTGTTTTCGTGTGATTTAGAGAATTAATGTATATTAGCATGCCTGCCTGCGACTTCGTCCGCGTTAACTTCAGAATTAGGTTCAGCGAGAAATAAAACATATCAGACTGCTGGTATCTACTTTGGTCAAAAGCTAAGCATTGCCATCCAGCGTGGCAATGTTGCCAGCATTCTGGCCACATATCCCTCCTCTGACGGTTTTTTAGACTAAGTTTTTTGTATACATTTTGTAAATAGTATAAACATATCTAAGTAACAAATAAGCAATAGTTATAAAAGTTGCGCTATTTTATTATTAAAATAAGATAAAGGACACCTTTCATCCCTGAATATTTTTCCATAAGACGCATCTTTGACGCCTCTGTTGGTTTATTAGAAGTCTGCTTCAAGAGCTGAAGGGCGTGAGTTCGCGTCCCACGTAGGACAAACATGTTGTTGTATAAATAAATGATTGTTATGTGTCTGGGTGTTCTGTATGTATTATAAGTATGTATTTATAAAAAAAGTATTTAAGTGTTCTATAAGTTATCTGACTTCCATAGTACAAGCTTTACTTAGTTTCGGGTCAGATGCGTTGTGTGTAACAATCCGACGATATTTATTTATTTTTTTATTTCAAGTGGATACGTTCAATAGTTTGTTTTTGACAATCCCACAGAAACCTTACATTTTTCTGTGATAAAAAAAGTATTAAATAATAAATAAATAAATAAATATCACAGGACATTACACACAGCGCCATCTGACCCCAAACTAAGCAAAGCTTGTGCTATGGAAGACAGATAACTGATAGAATACTTAAATACTTTTTTTTTTGTAAATACATACTTATAATACATACAGTACACCCAGACACAGAACAAACATCGATGTTAGTCACACAAATGTTAGTCCTGAGTGGGAATCGAACCCACGCCCTTCAGCTCTCGAAGCAGACACACTACCAATGAACCAACAGGGCTGTTAATATGTTAATCAAGGTAATATTCTATATGTGTGCCAAATTTCATCCAAATCCGTTAAGTCATTTTTGCGTGATTGTCTAACAAACACCCAAACATCTAAACATCCAAATAAGTATAAGAACTATCACATTTATAATATAAGTAGGATTAATTTGCTTTTGTTCATCATGACGTTGCAAAATTTTCTGCGATGTATCTTTGCGATTTGAGTATCAATTTATTACCATAATTATAATTATGATGCTGACGTATATTTCATTTAGGTAAGTATAGCTCAGTATATAATCAATTCGCTTTGAGCTTCCATCAAAGTTCACCACTGCAATCGACAGCCCTTAACCGAACAACTAGAAACAGCTAACTACAACAAGCGGAAGATACGACGCACCGGCGCTTACTTGAAATCCCGTCTAGAACTTACTCGTATAAATTAGTAAAAGGATGTTTCTATTTGCAATGCATCCTTTGTAAGTTATTTAGTACAAGTTAGCAACTAAGAAATGTTTATTAAACAAAATAAAAAAGACCTTAAATTATATTATTTACTAAATGTATACAAAAAACTTAGTCTAAAAATCCGTCAGAGGAGGGATATGTGGCCAGAATGCTGGCAGCATTGCCACGCTGGATGGCAATGCTTAGCTTTTGACCAAAGTAGATTCCAGCATTCTGGTCACCTGAAGCCTGGTACAAGTTAGTACATTTCCTTCAAAGGAAAACATACATGGAAATAGTGAACTTTGATCAAAGCTATGTCTTTATTTGGCTGAATAAGTTATATATTTTTAACGTACTTATATAAGACTTAGAGTAGCAAGTTGAAGTGGCAGTGGGTAGGGCACATAGCACGAAGATACCTCCTTCATTTCTTCTACCGTGCTAACAATAAGATTTGTACTATAACATCTATCGCACGTTGCACAAAAAACTGACTGAAAACGGGGGTATTAGTTAAATTGATTTAGTTTTCTTTATAATTTTTTACCTTAGGTTTGTATGGTAAATAGCTAAGCTAAATTGGTCTGTATGGTTAATGTAATGTATGTATGTATACACGCTTACATTGTTCTTTGCGACTATCTTAAAATTTGAACATTTCAACTGCGAACTCTGCGTGCTTTGCGAATGTTGCTTGAGCGTAAAAAATAAAGATTTAAAAACCAATACACAAATACATCCATTTTTTCTTTCTTTTGTCATGGTACTATGTGCATTCTGCCAAAGTTTTTTTTTTATCTTTGGTTTTGGCGTCGCATTTTAGCAATTGCCAGTGTCAAGTATTTATATATTTTCAAGTTAAATAAGTGCCCTCGTAGCTAGTTATAGTCAAAGTCCAGTCTTAGTCAGGTCCAGTCCGTGTCAGTCAAGTCCAGTCATGCTTTAGTAAAGTAGTGGCGACTTTACTATAAAGCTTCGATGGAGTTTTGGAAGCAACACGAAAAGTAATGTTTCACCACATTATATCATTTTCCCACACACGCGCTTGTAATTCGGCACTTTATGAATAAAACACCACCGATTTTTATGCATAAACACTCGACATAACACTAGTTTTGGAAAAAAATACAACGGAGCGACACGACTCTTCCCGCGTTCCCGCCAAAACTCGCTGCCAAAGTTTATGAAGTAGGTAAATCAAGTTTTTTTAATCATAATAGGCTTTTGTCACTTAAAGTCATAGTCACAGTCATGCCTTAATAATTAAACTGAGCCATGTCATATTGTTGTGGTGTAAATCGTTTTTACATATTTAGACTCAAGAAGTCTTGGAAGATATTAGAATGCATGATAAATAATATAATTGATGCAACGTTATTTTCCTTCGGCCACATCGCGTTTATTTATTTTATTTACGCGGCATAAAGACTATAAGTGTATTCAGTTGCCAATAGATTAAAAAATAAAATTCAATAAGCTCACCAATACTGGCCAGTAACAAAAGAAAAAAAAGTAGCTTCACGTTTTTCGACGCGTTTTGTACGTGGGTAACGTTTGACTCTCCCTTTGTTGATCTTTTCGACACGGGTAGGCGTTGAAAATATAATGCAAGCTTGTTTTAACTAAACATATTTACATCTCAGCAGTTATGATCTCAAACCGTTAATGTTTCCTTAAATAGAGTTATCGTCTCGCGTCGTTCGGTCTAGTTGCGCTTACTCGCCCTAAGGCTGTAATTATAATGGAATTAGAAGGACCCCCCCTCCCCCTCCCTTAAGCTACTCTTTAGGCATTCGTCGTGTTTCTTTGTATAATCTGCCTCTGGACGCATAAAAGTCTGGCCAAGTGCGAGTTGGACTCTTGCACCTCGCGGGTTCCATCCCGACTTCTTAACTGTGCTATAGAAAAACTGTTGTCTGCACACATTGACATACGAGATCGTGTTCAGTTAACTGCAAATAAGATTGCGATGGAAAGATATTGATTACCATACGAGTGTGAGTGATTACCATACAGCTGTTCATGCTGTATATTTTGATTGTGTTGACTTAACAGTCTGATTTTTTCATAGCTCTAATAGGATGCAGATTTAAGTATGTGATATTAATTTTAGTTTGATGGTTTAACGCTTTCCTCCGAAAAAGGATCTTGACAGACAGACAACAAAGTAATCTTACAAGAATCCTTTTTCTTTTTAGGGGATGGGACCCTAAATTTACGTAACCAGATAGAAAAACAAGATACTTCTGTGAAACATTAGCTTAGGATAAAAAACATGTGCAGTTAGAGCGTTCAGAACTTAGCTAATTGCAATTTATCCTTGTGATGCTTTGTAAATCATGTATGTATTATAATCTACATACACACGTACAGTACAGCTAAAGCTCACGCATTTCTTCATTATTTTCATTCTTATCTTACCATATTCCACTGGCTTATAAGGTGTTTTTATTAGTAACCATATCATCTGCCTTTTTTCGGACTTACATGTATGTATAATTGTGTATTATTAAATACAACTAAGTATAATGAACCATTTATCTTAGATACAAGATATTAATAAAAAAAAGAAATCGCAAAAAATATTTCATGAACATTTACAACAGCTGATTTTTCTTTTCGTGATTTCCGAGAGAGATTTAGATTATTTACATCTTGACTACACTCTTTTCAGCTTAATACTATCGATACCTATAACCTTGTATATTTCTGCCTGATTACCTCAAATCAGGGTCTTAATCATAGATCTTACATGAGACTTCTAGTCGAAAACACATACATTTTTAAAATAAGGACGTTAAACACCTCGTCGCCTTCTTTAATTTAAGATTGTCATAAAGAGTACTTTTCGACGCGTACCTATACAAAACTCGAAATCCGCCACGTTACTTGCTCATCTGTTCATAGCAAATAAAGGCCCTGAATAGTAAATATATCAGTACTATTTTCATTAAAATATTAATAACTCTGGCTGAAAGTTGGTTGAAAACAATTTACCAAAATATATATTTTGGTAAATAATTTCGGAGAAGATTTCATAAAACATTTTCGATTGAAAGTTCGAATTTCGCTGTAAAATATGTATAAAATGTTTTGGTGATTTCTCGTGCGTAATTTCAACATTTTAAACCAATGCCCGCAGGGACCTCACTTGCCAATAAACAGGTCGCTTTTACAATGTCGTGTATATACATTAATTAATTACATTACTTTATATCTTAAGAGAAGAAAGATATAAACTCTTTATTGTAAACACCAGAAATTAAAAGTAAAACAAAAATAGACAAGAACCTAAAAAAGGTAATACGGAGAATTTTACTAAAAAAAAAAACAAACAAGAGCAAGCTAAATTAAAACCTCTTTAAAAACAACGAGTAACTCTACAACTATGCGACTTTTACTAAACACTATTTTCTAATTTCTAAACAACTGTATTTTATCTGTCTTAAACTCATCGCTCCAGACAGAGACGACTAAAGAAGTAGGATAATAATAGAAGTACCCTTTCCCAAATATCGTTACTTTTATGTAAAAGTAATGAGACGAACGTAACGCTCTCATGATGGTAAGACATAACCTGTCCATAACCATCGCAGCGATACCCATAACCTTGAGAATCCAAAACATATATGTCTTTGTGTTTTTGTTTAAAAAAAAATGCGATTTCATGATATAGTGCCGAGTGATATTATTATAATGTTCATCAACATGTTTTTTGTGTTGTTTTCAAAATTCAATAGGAGCTTTGTAATGTCACTGTTACTTTACTAAAGTACCGGTAGGATTGCCTTCACTGTACATTGCGACTAAGATTTATTTTTACGTGATTTCCTTTTAAGATTACGTGAAAAGAGCGATCCTGTGCATAAAGAAAAATATAATGTACAAATTCTTTGGTGAAGCCAAATTGCAACGCAAATTGTGCGGCGACATTCTCACATGTCAACGTGGGGTGCGCTGTGCCGTCCGTAGCTCGCGGCGCGCCGGACACTCTGACTTCAATTATTTTTTATCTTTTGAATGCATCTCCAGTAGACCTATCTCGAGCTAACACCTAACGCCCTATTCATCTGTATTATGTGAGTTGAAATGTTCTGCCGTTTTGTTCTAGGAATACGTCGAAAGGGTATGACAAAAATAGGATTTTTTAAAAACTCTTGTATTACCACACACTCATGAATAACAAATGATTTAGCGTAGGTACGACTTTTTCTTGTTAACATTTTTCAGGAATATGACAACAGAAATATATTTCGAAATCAACGCCAATAAGAAAATCTTTAAATAGCATCAAAGCAAAGTCTGTTCCTCCGCTTATAGTAGATACGAGAGCTCACGACCAAAATTTTTACCTTATCGTTTTACGATGAAAACTGTATAAAATCGATATATTTGGTGATTCTGATTGCAAAAGTACTAATTTCAGAAATTTTCTGCGTCACGTCTGACCTTACCGCATTTTCGAAGATGTTAAAAAGTTTTACCGAACTGTTTCATAGTAATCTGTCTGATTTTCAGAATGTAGTTGAACGATAAGTTTTAGATACTGAAAACACAATTTTCAGACACCACAAGCGTCGCACGTACCCAGGAGACCATTTGAGAAAATTAAAAATGAGGCAAAAAAAAAAACCTATAGCAAACCGTCTGGAAATCTTGTTTTCAAGTGAACATTGATCAGTTGATGCGAATTAATCATTTTTCAGAAGAAAATGTGAGCATCTTATGTGTTGAAACCATTTTAAACGTGTTGAAAAATTATACCGTCATACTTCATTAATCAGACAACTTTTTGAGTCAGAAATTATTAAAAAATCGTATTGTGGCGTATTTACGTTTGTTAAACAAATGAATAAGCTGCAACTCGCAAATTCTTAGATGATGATCGATAAAGAGCTTACTCGAAACCATCGAACTAAAATTGAAGGACATTTTTAATAAATTGGAATAACGTGTGAAAAATACTGTTTATTGAAAAAATAGCATAGCTTTTTTGTTTAACGTAGCATAAATGCACCCCTATAAAACTGTGACGTTTCTAGCCGGTACTGCCCACTTAGTCGGGTTCAGATTCATCTACTCTAACGGTATTATACAGGTTTGGTCGTAAAACGAGGCGACATGGTTTTGGTCGTGGGCTCTCGTACTATTACTAATTCTGAACCACGCAACGGATTTTGATCCGATCCGATTTTCAGTGTCATTTAGAAAGTTTTCTCCATAAAGTTTGTATGTATATAGGTATAAAACATTACAAGCAACTTTTGTATTATTAGAGAAATTCAATACTATGTAATTGAAGTCGCCCAAAAATTTGTAAAATAATTTGCACCAGTGCAAAGTCTGAGCGTGTCGCTAGGTAAATTATAATGTACCTAATATTTATAGCTCAGTGATTTCAGTCGTTTCACATACCAATGGGCGTGAACCCCAACAAGGAAGGTAGTAGGAAAACATAGAACGGAAACCATAGCATGGTGGTGGAGTACTTTTTAGTTTTCGGCTGGCTAGTTACCACAAGTTGAAAATCTGTCGCAAAGCACCTAAAAGTATGTTTCGATAGCCTCACTTAAGAGTCAACTCCATTCCAGGCTAGGTGTGTTAACTATCTTCGACCACACCGTTACTTAACATCAGGTGAGCTAAACATCTAGTCTGCCATCTTTTCTTTAGATTAAGACTTACCTAAATTGATATAGTCAGTCCGTAAGTTTAAACAAATAACAGCTATAAGGTGTTCCTTGACACTTTAAAGGCCCGGGATTTTAAAAATAATGTCATTAAATGACCTTGATGCATAAAATACAATTTTAACAACACAATCTATTAAGATTTTTCAGACCACATAAAGTAAAATACCTCATTTACTAACTTTTCACAGAATAAAACCAATGGCAATCACAATAAGCATGTTTCAATGTTGCAAGGGTGTCTGGGTATTTAATGGTATAATTTGGTAGTTATGTGCCGTGAGAGAGCCGTAGTAGGTCGGGGCTCCCACGAGAGCCCGCGGATACCTCACGTCTTCAACGCACTTACCAATTTAGTGATGCATTACCATTAACGGTGCACACAGTCTGTGCTATGTTGGTTACTAAGCCAAGTCTTAGTTAAAATAAGGCTTACATAAACTTCAATTGTTTCTTATTTTTTTCTATACCAAGTAACTTCTTAGCCGAAAATCCCAAGGTAAAGTCGGTACGACTGCAATACGACGGTGACATTGTACTGACCAATTTAAAACCCATTTTTTTTCGGACAACCAGAAGCTCAAGAAGGCGTCGGTGATCGCGACATGGTCGATGTTCCGAAAAGTCGAATGAAATGATTTGATTCCACATTGAAATGTGCGGATCGCTAGACAGTGGAATGCACTGCCTAAGTGCGTGTTCTCCGATGGATATAATTAGGACATCTAAGTCCAGCGTGAATCGGTATGTTCTAGGCAAACGTGCTCCATCTTAGACCGCATCATCACTTAACTTCGGGTGAGATGGCGGTCAAACGTAGGCCTTATTATTATAAAAAAAACCAATGCGGATAAAATAAGCGCAACGTTAAAAGAACAAAATTCTTTTTATAATCCAATGAGCCAAAATTTTTAATAAAATTAGTTAGAAACAACCTTTTAATAAATAACCACACCGTCACTTAACATCAGGTGAGCTGGGGTCAAAGACCTAGCCTGTCAACCATTAAAAAAAAAACTTTATTTATCAATTTGTTTTGTTTGGTGCCAATTCTAAAAAGTTGTGTCACCGGCGTGTAAAAAAATTACAAGTAGGTAAAACATAATTTTCGCTGTAGCCGTAGTCCAGTGTAGCGACCGATTTCTGTTGGCGTTTTGAAAATGAGGCCATATCTCGTGTGATCAATCATGATCAATGATTATCCGCGTGAGGCCTGCCCTTGAACTGCGACTACCGAAGGTAACATCAAAGCTGTGCTTCTCATGATAGAGTCTGATGAAATATCGGTCTGATAAAAGAGTGACCTATCCGCAGATTCGGGACAGTTTCAAGATCACTATGATGACTCATACTGAAGTCAATCTTACACGAACACTGGGATACCTCACGATTTGACAGAAGTTATTGAAACACCAAGTGAACAGAGGTGCTTCAAATATTTGATTTTTGACATCGTAACAATTGTTGACTTATCAATTATAAAAAAGATAATAATATAATATCATTCTAACTTTTCATGTTTCCATTCCATTTCCATTCTAATGTTTCAGTTGTTCAAACATGTGAATACTAATCAAAAACTCTCCAAAATCAATAGACGACGTTCTCAGACTTCTCAGACTGTACCTACTTATTTATGTAATTATGATTGATTAAATTTTTTACAAATTGACGTGTTTCATTTTGGATTACATTGTTGCTTCTTATCAAGTGCACTAACCATATGAAAGTGTACATTGCACAGGGTAAAAAAAGTTAAATGTGAATATTCATGTTTAGTAAATTTATCGATCTAGGTATAATAACTTTTATTTTTTTATATAATTATACTTCATAGCAAAATGTATATTGTATACCTACTGCCTAACTTTCACATGTAATGTACCTACTTCGAATTTCTCAATTTATTTCTAACATCTTTAGTTACAGTCAAAGTCCAGTCTTGGTCAAGTCTAGTCCGTGCCTGTATAGTCCAGTCATGCCATAGTAAAATAGTGGCGCCATTACTATAAAGCTTCGATGGAGCTATGACGCCAACACGAAAAGTTATATTTCGTATCATTATACCTACTACTTTTTACACACGCGCTTGTAATTCGGCACTTTGTTTATAAAACAACATTATTTTTGTACATAAACACTCGAAAAAACATGAGTTTCTTTTTCCTCTTTCCGCCAAAACTAATTACTTTTCTCTTATTTCAGAATAACCATGCTGCCTGCGAAGCCAGGAAGCCCTCAGCCAGACGGCCTGGGTCCCATCAAGAAGGAACACATCACGGGAATCCCCCGAGTCGCTATCACCACCAAGTATAATGCACCCGTGCATATCGATGTTGGGGGTACAATATACACCTCTTCTTTGGAAACGTTGACTGCGTAAGGACAAACATACTTATTATCATAATCATATTTGAAATACTAAAACTTTCTACTTATTATTATTGTTATTTTTATTTTCTAATCATTTATTTGTAGTGTTTTTTTGTTGTTGTAGTGTTGTGTGTGTCAAAATAAATGTTTTCTTTCTTTCTAAATATTGTCAGTGTCGTTCCTTTCATATTGAAGTTGGGTGTAGGTACAGTCTACATCTCTTCCTTGGGGACTTTGACAGCATAATTGTTTTATTATCAAAATAATATTTGAAATAAAGTCAGTGTCGTTCCTTTCACATTGAAGTTGGGGGTAGGTACGATCTACATCTCTCTCTTTCTCTCTTTGTTTGTTACTTTTTAACGATGGTATGGTACAGATTTGTGTGGAAGTTGGAACAGAAATGGTGTATATTCTAAAATAGGTTACATTTGTCTTGGAAAATATAGTTATAACTAAGTTTCCGTAGCTGCAGATCGACGGTAACACGATAGAAAATATAGGGGTGGTTGAGCTAGCATGTCTTGCCAGTAAGTGGTCATCTAGGCTAAGTGTGATTACCATTTTTAGCCAGACCACTTAACATCAGCTGAATTGTGGTCAAACGTCCAGATTTAGACAATTTGCAATCTTCGACCATTTTATGGCTATAGGTATACTCAACTTTATTGTTATATTTTTTGATAGAAAAATATGACTACAAGTAGGTAGGTATGTTATTTGATTTATTATTGATATTTTCGTCAAATAACATGCATTTTCACTAAAATATGCAAACTTTTTTTTACATTATACAAACATATAATATTAAAAAACAAAAGACGATCAGCGTTCTTAACACTCGTGAAACATAAATATCTAAAAGTGAGTTTTGGCGGGAACGCGTTTTGAGCATTTGCCAGTGCCAAGTGTTTTATATTTTCAAGCTTCTTAAGTTAAATTAGTTGCCTCGTAGCTATAGTTTTAGTCAAAGTTCAGTCTTGGTCAAGTCCAGTCCGTACCAGTCAAGTTTAGTCATGCTTTAGTAAAGTAGTGGCGAGTTTACTATAAGCTTTGATGGAATTTTGGTAGCAACACCAAAAGTTATGTTTCACCACATAATATCATTTTCCTACACTCGCGCTTGTGATTCGGTACTTTATGAATAAAATACCACCATTCTTATGCATAAACACTCGACAAAACACAAGTTTTGGAAAAAATACAATGGGTCGACACGACTCTCTAACTCTCTAACTCCCATCTAAGAACTTGTCAACTAGTTAAAATAGTATACAAATAAAAACTCTTTGTAATCTGAAAACATTAAAAACTTTTTAGCATATGGCCAGTATCACACGTGATATAACATATTTATTTGCTATGCTCGTATAGTTAGGTATATTGTATCCAAACACAGTGATGGTCGTGAGTTCGTTCGACTCTGCCGCCGGCGCTGCCTCAGGCTCTGAACCCGCCCTCGTCGCTCCTTAAGTACTCTTTTAATCAACTCACCCGAGGCTGAAATGTTGTTATACCTATGACGGAGTTATCGTATGGTTGGTCGTCTATAACATTTACGGCATACATGTATGCATTATATTTGCCTGAGAACGAGTTTTAAATTTGTTTGTAGCATTTCCCCTTCACCGACATGACAAGATATGCATCACTTCTAAAGAAAATTTAAACAGTTTTTGACTACAAAATAAATAAATAATAAAAATAATAAATAAATATCGTAGGACGATAAACACAGCGCCATCTGGCCCCAAACTAAGCAGAGCTTGTGTGATGGAAGTCAGATAACTGATAGAATACATAAATACTTTTTTTTTGTAAATACATACTTATAATACATACAGAACACCCAGACACAGAACAAACATTTGTTTATTCACAAAATGTTTGCCCTGAGTGGGAATCGAACCCACGCCCTACAGATCTCAAGGCAGATATACTACCAATGAGCCAACGGGGCTGTCAAAATGCTATTATAAGATCGAGGACTTTCTGAAAGAAACATTTAAATAATTTTATTTGACATTTATTATATTAACATATATTCTAATCACTATTAATACTATTATTACTTTGACATTGATTAAATTTGCTGTTACTATTTTGACATTTAGACTTTTGTAATTTAAGCTCAATACTATGCAACCGCTCATGTTTAAATGCAAAAATATATATCTTTATCTATACCTTTACTGAAAAGATATAAAGTTTATAATAAGTATGTCTGATTCCGAATGATTTGTTAGTATGGATTGGGATTGGAATTCACGAGCCGCGTGTTGATCTATCTGAGCTATCAGGCACGTTGTATTATTTCAGGTTCCCAGAGTCGCGACTATGCAAAATGTTCAACGGCACCATACCGATTGTACTGGACACGCTCAAGCAACACTACTTCATAGACCGCGACGGCGCCATGTTCCGGCACATACTTAACTTCTTGAGGAACAGGAAGCTGCTGTTGCCTACAGATTTCCACTACTTGGACCTGTTGTTATACGAAGCCCATTACTTCGAGCTCGGCCGTAAGTATTTAGTGATGAAACTACTACTATTACTATTTTTACTTGCTTGTGTGGGACCTGTATTAACACTTTTGCCATCACTAGCCACAACACCACTACAGTGAGAACAGTTCTACTTTTGTTATAAGGCTATCTGCATGAAGCTGCTTTGCCATCATTCATGTCATCGTCGTTGAACTTTCCACCCAACTCACTGGAGCTACTATGCCAGCGGCCCAGAGCCTCGCTCCGATATTTCAAGGAGCTGGGTTGGCTCGGGTAGACGCTGGCAGGGGGAAATGCACAATACACCCCAAGCGGGACGTCAGTGCAGGACTCATCGCCCCCACTTCGAATAAGAATAAGAATAAGAAGGCTATCTTGTTTTTAACCGAAGGCTGCGTCTGTTTGTTTTTTCTTTCATTGATTTTGCCTTCGCGATTTGTGCATTTCCCAGTGTTTAGTGCTTCCATAATAATGCTAAGTATTATCTGAACTGTGTTTCACAATATTTCACTTGTTTTTTTCATTAAAAACAAGTCGAGATCAAATTCGGTCATGCCCTAATAAGGCAGTGGTAACTTTATTAAAAGCTTCGACAGGGTTTTACCTCAAATACACGTTTTACCTCATAGTAGCACTTCTATTACGTATACTTATTTGCATGAGGCAAATAAGTAAGGTCTTTACGAAGCAAACACAACAATTTTTATGCATAGGAGGATATAACTACAGGAGGTATGGAAAATACAATGCATATCCACGTTCCTGTTAAAAAACCTATTAGTAGGTATTGCAAAATTATTATCGTAGAATATTACACATAGCGCCATCTAATCCTAAACTAAGCAAAGCTTGTACCAGATAACTGATAGAATACTTATATGAGCTGTGAGCTGTGGTCACACATCAAGCATGTTAACTATAAAAAGAAATAAATAAAAAATACATAATATACGTACAAATTATTTTGTATTTGTATTTGAATTCATACAGAACAGAATCCAAAACAAACATTTATTTATCATCATATATTTTTATCCTGGTAAAAAATATATTTAGATTACTACGCATATGATCTGAGATCTCAACTATAGGTATGTTGTACAAACCCAATTTACAAAAAAATAAAATTGTTACGACGCCACCGTTTTGTTTTATCAGAGATGGTGTTCGCGATCACTCAGCTGAAACAGCAGCGCGAAGGCGGCACATTAGATCGCGATTGGATGACGCAGGAGTCAGATCGGTTGAAGCGGGAGGTCGAGTTCCTCATGCAGGAGCGGGACCGGCTGCAGCAGCGGTGGACATGAACTCAGGTGATATACCATTTAAAAGACCGAAAACGTATTTATATCGTTTTGAACAAACACAAGCCTATTCATTTGTTTTGGGAATAAGATATTTGTTTTAATCAGTTAGTGTTTCTTGTTATATTGTATTTGCTGTTGTTTGTGAGTTCAGTTCAGTTGTCAGTGATTACTGCCAGAGCTCACCGGAAAACCAGCGTTGGTCGAACCACACACCTAGTATAATCACAACCGCGCAAATGCAAAACTCAGACGCACCGAAAAATGAACAACTCACAATTGTATCAATTATTAATTGATACAATTAATTGATTGATTAATTGATACAATAATTAATTGTATTAATTGTATCAGTTCACAGGTTCAAACTCACTCAGTTTGCTATGGAAAGAACTATGCTTGGGATCGCATCCAGAACGTAGTAATTCGCCAGAGATACATTGCTCAGCGTATTAGTATCTAATGGTATAATTATAATAGTAATGAAGACCAAAGCAGCAATGTCCTGGCCTTGTAACCGATCATTTTTCATGCAGGAAAAAAATGGAACAGCTGAAAAACGGGACTTGACTAGTTTTAAATAATGGAATTTGTGTGATTCCAGTACGGCCCCTCCACCAGCGGTGCGGCCTGCAACAAACGTCGGCGGTTGTAAATTCTTAAGTTACAGAACATCTGAAACTTAATTGAATAAAAATGCAGTGAAAAATTGGACTGAAAAGAGATATGCAATAGTTTTTTTCTACATTTCTCTTGATATTGATTGTAGTCTGCGTGAAACGTATCTGTGGGTAGTAGGGAAAACGTAAAACCAGCTGCACACGTGGAAGCCGCTACCACAACTATACATTAGAATCTAGCTTTTCTCTACTCGTTCTTAAAATAGGACGGTCTTAGACGCTGTAAGATACAGTTTATACGTTGTAGCATGGTGCAGGTGGCCGGTGAGTGTAGAGTTTGACATGACTAGAGATTTTAAGACAACTTTTAATTGAATATCTATTAAAAACTTTGAATGCGTTTTTTTTTATGTTTTGTGATAAATATGTAAAATATGTTATTCATTCGTGTTAGGCAATTAATTTAAGTAGGTATATCCATTTTTATACAAATCCAGATTTTGAACTTATAAACTTCGCCGATTTATTTTACTTGCAAGAAGAATTAAGTTGATTTATTTTATTTGCGAGATCGATAAGGCATAACACTATCCGTAGGCTCCTAGCAATGAAGGAAGACATTGCCTTGCGTACATTTTATCGTTACAAATGATGAAACTTGATAGGAGTGACTAGAATGGCAACTCTCAGCCGCACCAAGCTATAGCAATAATAGAATAGAAATTAGTCTTAATTCTTCGTAATTCTTGCTGCTATTTCCGAAGGGGACATTGTTTTCAAAATACGATATTGAGAAAAATCTCTACATAGTATAAAACAAAGTCTCTTTCCGCCGTTTGTACGCTCTAAGCGTTAAACTACGCAATGGGTTTTAATGTGGTTTCGATCAATATACAAAGTGATTCAAGTGGTTTACATGTTTTGTTTTTATGGGCATTTAATTATATTGACATAATTATTTTATATGTGACATATTACTTTATTGACATTAATTTATATTGTTTTGACATATGTAATGATTTTGATAATAGTTTTTAAATATGAATGGAAAGATGACCTGTAACTTTGGTGTTATTAATAAATGATTTGTATTTGTATTTGTATAAAACATTCATATGCACCACATTAGTACCTACAATGCACCCGTGCAAAGTCGGGGTGAGCTGCTAGTAAATCATAAAGTGACATGTAAACTACGAGTATTACTGAAGTACTTTTCATAAATTAATTTTATATCAAGACATTAATTAAATCAGTGAAGGTTTATTATTACGCAATAGTATTAATGCAATTCACTATTTTCCAATAATAATTCATGCGAATTGCAACGTCGACGCGTAGCTATCATAATTCTGCTCCACTAACGCGGTATACTGCATATTGATTAATAAGTGTAGTAATCAACTGGACTATGAGCGCCTTAAAGGTTCAGCTTCATTGTTTGCTTCCCTACCACTGCCATATAAAACAATAACTGTCAAAAATATAATTCATTACAATAGATACTGTACCACTCGGAAAATGCTATTAGGGCTTTAGCATAAAATGTGCCAGATTCTAGTTTTACGGCAGCTCAAGGTTTTCTGACCTGGGGTAAAAACTTAATAGACACACGATAAATTGTTTAAAATAACCAATACAATCTATCTACCAGGTGAGATTTTTAAGATATACATATTTGTTATTTTAGACATTTAATTAACTTGATTGGTTTTTGCGATGTAAAAACAATGAGATGAACGAAGCGCTCTCATGTTGGTAATACCGCCATCATCATTGACTTTCGACAAAATTAGTCTCAATAGCCCTGTAATGTCATATGAATACCTATATGTACATCAAAAATTAGTCTTTCAATCGAATAAAATAAAGTCGCTTTCTGCGTCTATCTGTTTCTCCGCTAACTTCTTACAAACCACGCCATTTCGATACGATTATTATAATTATTACCAGTGGCATTTAGATATTATTTTAAAAATATTGTATAGAAAGTTGTATATGCAATACGAGTTCAGTTTAATTAAAGTTTCATTTAAGTCTAGTTTAATGCTTTGTAATCAAGTCCCGAATTAGTAAGTGACTTATTTTTGGATAAGAATAAGTATCTAATCTTTCTCGCTTACCATTTGATCTTTGGTTTCCTCGTCAAGAAAAGTTTATTTTCCCATTAGGCCCCAAAATTGGCCCTTAAATGGTCACGAGTTTGGGACCCAATGGTAAAATTAATTGAAAAATTCGTGCTAATTAAAAAGTAAGTAAAATTATCCCATTGAAAATCGACTTTACTGAATTTGGTTCATTATAATATAAAACTAATTAAATATGTGAACATCAAACTAAAACTTACGTGTAGGTATTTGTAAGTAAATTAAACATTGTATACAAATTTATTATTTTAATAGTTAACAATTGTTACAAGAGGGGTAAGAGAAATGTTACTAGCTACGTGCCACAAAGTCATTCGCGTTATTCGGAATTAAAAAAGTAGTATGCGAGTCAATCCGTCAATCCGTCAATCCATTACATTACAGCGTACAGAAGGATAAACAAACTTTCGCATTTATAATGTTAGTGTTAAGTGATGTTTTACTATCTGTCTATGACTAATTGTGTCTATGAATATCTGTTCGTATCTGAAACAGAAATTATTGTTACAAAATTGTTTTTCAGTTCTAGGTACTTATTAGTAAGTACTTAATTTTAGATACCTTCATTATATTGTGACGTAGTTAATATTGTTTTATAATACTATAATAATAAAATGCACTTAAATAAAACTCAAGCTGGTTATATTTTTGTATTTATTACAATCAACCTTTTAAATCTTTGAACAAATATTAAATGTTTACTGTTAACAATACATGGATACTGTTAATCAGTCAGCATCCTTTTAAGGGCATAAGTTGTACATTGAAACAAATATTTTTAATAACACATATCCCAAAAAAATTTAACCTTTTTGTGGTACTCCTTAACATTTTTTAGTTCTCTATTACGTAGACTGCATTCAACGTACTAACGTCCGAGTAGCCTCCCTCCCCCCACGCCGCAACCCTTTGTATAGAGTTAATTTAATAAAGAAAAAAGATGCGAATTATCAATAGAAGGGGAACAAATGTTGTTAGATTTCATGTACTGAACATGCCATGCCATGATGCTGACTGATTACAAATGACCCTGTATAAGGATCAAAATACATATACACGTAGGTACGTATAATGCAAAATATATCATGCCACTGCAAATATTTGTGCCATATTTTATACAACTATGGAATTTAAGTATAGACATCGGTTTTATTTAGCATTTATATAGGTACCATTAAAATCAGGAGATCTCTTTAAATATTTTCTATAAGTGGGAATTCAAATCAATAAAATCAGGATGTCAAATTATCAGATTCTCGTTTATTAGTTTGAAAAAAGTGTGTACATAATTATGTAAGTATAGGAAAGAAGGTACTTATCGTTTAACAGAAAACAATAATAAAATTAATAAAAAATCTTAACTCCGTGATAACAAATTTTTGTTGCTAAACTTTATTTTGAATTATGAAAAAATAGATTACATACAACAATGGAATAATTTAGAAAATTCTATAAAAGAGTCAAGGTGTGAAAATTTTGAATTCTAAAAATAACCCATAAAATAATTTTATTATTCTTCTGTAAAATAATTTTATTACTCCCACCTATGTGCACTAAAGCAATGCTGTCTTTAAAAAAATAGATTCTAATTTCTAAAGATCTTATGGAGATAGTTGACAAATATAAATACATTTTTGTCCTTATACAAAAATATACCTATTTTATACTGAGATTGTACCAGAGTCTTGTGTGTAAGTGTATGTCACAAAACCTTATTTAAAACGTATCTCCATACGAGTAGATACTATTTTAAAAGTTTCAAAAAAGAAAACGACAGACAACCTACACGATGCGTTCAGAATTCTTATTAAAATATCATTGGCACATGAATATCATTCATAACATTAACCAAAATAAAAAATGTACCTACAAATATAATTAATTTTATGAAATCTTTGTTTCTTTTTACACTTTTATACAAAAGCAAAAATCAGTCCCAATTTTATGTTCAGACTTACTATCAAAACAAGTAAGTAAATATATTTATTTCCAAACACAAATGAAAGTGTTTTTATACCTACGTTGAAGACTACGTTGTCTACTTAGTATACTTAACACCTAATATGGTTTTACGAAATTACGGAAAGTCTTGCTTCTGGCAAACATAGAATAAATCTATAGACATCATCACAATGAGACCAATAACCAAAGAATTTATTAACAGTAAATTCTTTAGTTTTAAACGTATTTTAAAATGTTCATTTGAACTAAAGTAAAACTTGTGGCAAGCAGCTTTCCTACGTCATACCTTACAACTTTAATCCAACTTCCAATTATTCTATTTTTCAAGACAAACACAGCATAAAGTAACTATGTAAGTAAGTTTAACTATACGAACTGCTAAATAAGACAAGGAGCGGCTAAACAAAGCCTCAGAGTTGATCTTTCAACTATACTGGCCAAAACACCGCGGAACTACAATGTTGGAGAGTAAAACGTAGAAAAACAGCCAGCTTAAATGTAAGTAAATTTTTACAAATATAGCAAATAATAATTATTATTTTAAAAAAGTATGGTAAAGTTCAAGAAAAATCTGCTTAATTTCTAGATACGTCTTATTAATAAAATGATACAATAAGTCTAATAATAAAAGAAGATCCACGCTGAAATAACATTAAACTGTATTTTTAGTGATCAACTGGCGGTCGATTTAAAGGCCTAAATACTTATTAAAGCACGTACGACTATGGCAGCTCAATTTTTTTGACACGTGAATATAACCAGATTTAAACTGTTCTAATAATCCTGCTATAACTTAAGGTGGTTCGATTTACATACAAATATTTTTTTGTCATTTATGGACAAATGGAGCATAATTTTACAGTGGAATCAAAAGTACTGGTGTTTATTTCGGTCTTCATTTGCAGTAAATCACAATTGCTTGGATTAAACAAAATTAATAAAAAAAATCAATAATGATTAAAAAATCATAAATTCATAAATCATCAATCAAATTTGAGTTTATGCTAATATTCTACTGTTTTATTCAAGCAATTGTGATTTCCCGCAAGTAAAGACCAAAATAAATGCCAGTATCTGTGATTTCACCGTAAAATTATGCTCCATTTGTCTATAAACGGCAAAAAAAAATTTTTATGGAAATCGAACCACCTTAACTAAAATATTTCCAAAGTTTTATTAGTTTTAAAATCTTGATGGGAACAAAATCAACTTCAAGATGGTCAATTGGACGACGGATCTGATTTTTTTTAAATCTGAGTTTTGGATTCAAATATTAAAAAAAACTGAAATTCCATTAAAAAAGTGTCACTAATTTGTTTATTTAAGGTAACGAATTTTAATATTTAGTTTTATTTAGCAAAAAATTCGCTTTATAAGGACAGGGAAACTACAAGAGCTTTTCATTTTTGGAGTGCACCTTAAGAGATTTTGGGTATAGCTCAGTCAGTACTAATGGTAAACGCATTCACGTTTACCAACTGGAAATTCAACACAAAATACATTTATAATGCTTTAAATACATAATAATTTTATAGTAAGTTAAAACCCCAACAGTTAAAATATACTCAGTCTTACTGTCTTTGAAAACAATAATGAATTGTACACTACGAAAGGCTGAGCTAAACGATCTCTGGGTATAAAAGTAACCATCGTGACAAATGTTTGTTCTGTGTCTGGGTGTACTGTATGTATTATAAGTATGTATTTACAAAAAAAAAAAATATTTAAGTATTCTATCAGTTATCTGACTCCCATAGTACAAGCTCTGCTTAGTTTGGGGTCAGATGACGCTGTGTGTAATGTCCTGCGATATTTATTATTTATTTTATTTAAATAAGTTGGATATTAAGTAATGATGTTCCTACTAACTTGTAATGTATTATGTTCTGCCACAGTTTTTCACTATAGTAAATATAAATAAATAAATATCGTAGGACATTATACACAGCGCCATCTGACCCCAAACTAAGCAAAGCTTGTACTATGGGAGTCAGATAACTGAAAGAATACTTGAATTTTTTTTTTTGTAAATACATACTTATAATACATACAGTACACCCAGACACAGAACACACATTTGGTTTTATATCACAAAATGCTTGTCCTGGGTGGGAATCGAACCCACGCCCCACAGCTCTTGAACCAGACATGCTACCAATGAGCCAACAGGGCTGTCACAAAAATAAAATCACTCCTCATTTTGAAGTTTACTGTTTATTCTTAAGATATTTCATGACAACCAGAGATCGTGCATCTTAGTCAATAATTATGTAGAGCAACATGAAAGACTTGTATAAATGTATATGTATGTTTTTTTCATTTTGATTTTTATATAAATAATAACAGGGTTGAGTGACTAGGTTTTGATTTAAAATTAAAAAATGACAAGTTCAACAAATGTATGATAGATGAACGTAACTTACAATATATTTTGCAGCACTAAATCTACTCATATTTGTATGTATGATTATTTTATATGGCCTACAGCAACTGCTCATAACAATTTATTTTTAACCCTCAAAATGTACCAATCGATTGTTAAAGTTCCCATTTATAATTAATTGTCATTTTATATTATAACTATGTAGATTTCGAATCATTAACAAAGTTGATATACTTATTTTTCACATGACCTGTATGTAGAATTTATTTTTTTATTCTGCAAATTAGATTTAACAACCGACCGTTATCATTACGAACGTTTAAAAACTAGTGTAAAATATCAAACATACCAACATTATTGCTATTGCAAAAAAAAAAGATAAACGATAGTAAAAAAAAGAATTGTTCAAAAATAATTCAAAAAGTATAAAAAATACTAACCTTAACAGGGCACACACAGGATGTTTCGGAGAAGTGTATAAATATTGAAGGGTACTTATTTGTTCACAAAGTAAACTTTTACTATGACTATGACCCGACAGTAGAATTCCGAAAAAAACAATTAGCTGTTTCGTATGTTTGGCTTCAGTTAAACTTTATTAATACATTTAAAGTTTACTACACTGTTTCGAAACATCCTGTATATTAAACTAAAACTCTGAAAAGGACAACGCAAGTATAAGGATTTATAGTAATATTTGACGGTCATAACACTTAACAGTTTATATACGGTATAAAATGTAAAATATCAAAGTGCCTTAACTATACTGTTGGAGTTTTGGCGGGAACGCGGGAAGAGTCGTGTCGCTCCGTTGTATTTTTTTCCAAAACTTGTGTTTTGTCAAGTGTTTATGCATAAAAATGGTGGTGTTTTATTCATAAAGTGCCGAATTACATGCGTGAGTGTGGGAAAATGATATAATGTGGTGAAACATGACTTTTCGTGGTGCTTCCAAAACTCCATCGAAGCTTTATAGTAAAGTCGCCACTACTTTACTAAAGCATGACTGGAATTAACTGACACGAACTGGACTTGACAAAGACGACTTTGACTAAAACTAGCTACGATGGCACTTATTTAACTTTTGAATCTTGAAAATATATAATTACTTGACACTGGCAAATGCTAAAACGCGACGCCAAAATCAAAGAAAGAAAGAACTATACTGTTTAATTAAAATATCTTCTAAGTAATAAAAGCCTTTATAAATAAACCAAAATATGATAACTTCAAAGTCAATGGCTTATAGATATTAATTTTTATTGTATTTTTTGTTAGTTATCAAATAAATCATTCCGCGATTAAATTAATCCCAATCAAATATCTATCATAGTTACTTTGAATTTCGTTTTCAACATACGCTTGTTAAAGCGCTGAGCACTGTGGTGGCCTAGACATTTGGTTTCAGAATATCGTTCTCATTTTACATATGCCTATTTAAGGGTTAATAATGGAAGTAGATAGAAAAATGTCAAAATCCATTATGACATTGACATTGATAGTGTATTAGAGACCGAAGTACTTGCTGGATATCAAACCAAGTTGCACTCTGACCCCATCAGTATACTTACAAATCAAAACTATCGCTGAAAGGTCAGCGCTTAATGCAGAGATTACCACAAAATTTTAAAAAACAGTAACTGAAGTTAAAATATTAAAACAATACATGTTTTTTGAAATAACCACGACCCGTCCAAAGGACAGACAAATAAAATTATTTTAACGTATTCCAATATGGTTTAAGAATCAATTTAGTTTTCCAATGTAGGTATTATATCACTGTTAAAATTTTGATTCATGCCTAAACTTCTATTTAAAATCTGCGATATTGACATTGACTTTATGCTAAAGTGATTAATAATAAATCCTATAAACTAGATTACTTAGTCACATAAAACACACTAAACGACAAACATTACATTTAGAGATCTTCCGACTATTTTGACGAATTGATAAAATTTGGAAAGAGATCACCAAATATATTTAAGACCAGATCAGCATCAAACTTACGGATAACACATATTAAAACTATAAATTCCTTAACAATAGAGCAAAATAACATTGCTTGACAATATAAAAAAGAAAACACAATCTGAGCTAAGATCTTAGAAATAATTACAAACTAAGATAAAATAAACGTCATAACATTGCAAGTAAACATATCGACAAAATTGTATAAATCAAAATAGCTAACGTTAGATAATTACGCAAGAAGCACGAGATTCGAGAAGAAACAACGTATTGTAACTTACGTATTTTTCATGAAGATCAGCTTGTTTTACACATTAATATCGATAGTAATTATAATTGTTATGAGGATTACTTTTTAGCAGTGTCGGTATGATTCGAGGCCAATATATCTTCCACGTCTTTTGAGGTCTGTAAAAATATACGAAACTATGAGTGTCTATCCACAACAGAAAAAAATAATTAAAAAATAGCAATAGTTGAAAATGTATGCAAACACCGCTGCTCGATAAATTCCTTGAGAATGCGTTATCGTTCTAGGCTGGGCCTGCTTAAATTTTTTTGACACTATTTTACATAACATCAGGTTGTGAAAATTAATATTACAAATTGGCTTACCAGAAAATCTGGAAAACTGGGGTCTACTGATTCATCCAGGGTTTCCATCGCTGATTGTATGTGGTTCATAAGAACTGAAAGCAAAATGTGGCACACGTTAACTATTTTAGTAGTAAGTAGGTTCGATTACCACTCAGAACAGAACAAACATTTATGCGATGAAAATAAATATTGGTATTTTCAGATATATGGTTCACACAGTACAAGCTTTGGTTAGTTTATTTTTAAACTTTCACAACTTGAACCCATTATTATGTTTATCACTGGGACTTATCCGCGCATAAGATAGTTACTAAGAAATTAGTTTTGTTTATACATATATACTTCGACGTTTTACCTACAGTCAGCTCGTAACTACGGCTATAGCGACATGGCTAAAACGTCCAGGAAAACATTTTTTTTTTTATATTGTTTGGAGCGCGTTTAAGTCCCGGTAATAAACAAAATTATGTTATTCATTATAATTGTAAATAACGGGTCATTGAATAACTACCTTCGTCATCGAAAAATGTTTCCAGGGTTGGCGTGCTACTACCAGACACTTGTTCATTAGCTGAGTTTGTTTTAACTGTTTTCTTATTAGTTGCCATGTCTTGATCATCGGCTCTAGGACGCTTAAGCCCTGCTGTATTATTCAAACCAGATGAACTTGCCATCATACTTTCATTGTTATTCGATTGAGAATGCATTTTGAATTCAATATCTGACTGCGTGCTATCGTCTAAATCATTCAAGAATGTCAACTCTTCATGAGAGGTAGTCAACGTGCCATCGAGCTCTGTAAGCGTAACTGGGCTGTAAGTTTCCGAATTTTCCTCTTCGGAGACTTGAAAGAACGCATTGAAAGAGGGAAAATTCAAAGCGTCTAAGCATAATGGTGTCATCACTTCAGTCATATCCTGGTATGGAGCCTGTGGCGTTTCATCGTAAATAGTGGCTGTTTGTTCTTGTGGAATGCTTGGCAACGGTTCTTTCTCTTCGGCGTTGGGCTGTTTAGGTATGGTTTTTATGACAGTATAAATTTTCTCAATTGCGCTGACTATGCGTTCTTTTTTGGGAGGTATCAAGGAGAGTTTCTGTGGAGAATCTAGTTGGCATGCGGACGTGCAGGGATTGTCAGGATCATCTGCCGATGGCAGTGTTGTCACCATATTGAGAATCGCTTTCTCTAGCTGCCTTGGATCTTCCACTGCTTGGCTGTCGCTCGTCTGAAATCGAAGAAAGAAATTTCATTTGGATAATTGTGCCTTGTTTATAGTATTTTTAGTTACTTGGTGGTAGATCTCCTTAGCAGGAGGTCGTCTAGGCAGGTACCACCGCAGTACCAGTTTTATTCTGCCGCTAAGCAGTAGTGTGTAAGCATTACTGTGTTCCGGTTTGAAGGGTACAGCAGCTAGCGAAATTACTGGGCTGTTGAGACTAACTCTATCAAAAGTCTCAAAGTAATGAGCGCCAAAGCAGTGATGCCCTGGACTTTGTTTTGTTACTCAAAGTTCTGTGTATCGCTGCAATGGTCATGGACAGGCGTTATCTCTTACCATTAGGAGAGCGTCTCGTTCGTCTCATTACTTTTTACATAAAAAAAAAAGAAAAAAAAAGACTTATGTTTGAAAATCGGGTCGGTTTGCTGTTATGAAGAATAATTGCAAAACGGTAGTTATGTAAGTTGCAGAAGCTGAAAAAAGAAATACTCTTACTATTCTGACGCTAAAACTTCTATAATATATCTACAAGACTTCTGTTCAACATGTTGCTGTTGCTAACAGCTGGGTTTCTGCCATTTTAGGCATGCAGCTTCGTCATCATTTTGACAATATATATATTTTTTCTTGTGTAATACATAAATAAATATCGTAGGTCATTGCACACATGCCGACTAACCCCAAACTGAGCAAATCTTTTCAACTAGTTAACTGGTTCCACTACCTCATAAGATTATTTTGTTCTTTGTACTTTTTTTTCTGTTTTTTATGCACAATAAAGAGTTTTCATCTATCTACCTATCATACATAATTATACACCCAGACATAGAGCAAACATTTATCGTAACATAAAAAATGTTTGTCCTGGTGGGAATCGAACCCACGCCCTACAGTTTTAGAAGCAGATATTTTACCAAACAGGTCAACAGGACAGTCAATTCGTTATTGGAAATGCTGCTGAATCTGTGAACGCAATTATCAACTTACTTCTTTGCCATCTTCCAAAGCCGGATGCCCTTCATGGTTGGCTTGAAGCGAGAACTTTTCCTTCATCATCTTAATGAGGTGTTTTCCATCCCGCTCATCAACCACGGTGTTGGTGCAGACAAAACTGGTGACACTCCCCGTGGAATCGTCCACGTCCAGCTTTCCCCTGGTCCGCATGTATATAAACTGGCCGTTTTTCGTCATAAGCCGATAGCACGACTCGCCGAATAACTGGCTTTGATTGTACACTGAAAACAATAAACGGTTTTGTTTGAATAAATCTGATAAGCTTATCTTTTCAATATTGTTTCTTAAACATCGCACATTCTTCAAATGCTGGTACGCATAGTAACCTTTTTATCTGATTGCGTAACTGTAATGCACTGTTAGCTAAATAATACAACGAGTAAACAAATATACACTTATATGATAAATAAATACACATTTGCACAGCACCACAGAATTAATACCTAACAGTTATCTTCAAGATAAAGCAAAACCACACACTAATGTGATGATACTTCGCATCATAAAGATCAAATTATTTATTTGTTTATCAATCAGTTTAGAGTAGGTACGACAGACGAATTTCTTTGTAGACTTAATGCAGTTTCTTTGCTTGGTTCTAATGTTTATACATAAGAAAGTTTTAGTAACGTCGCTTGGCTTAATCCATAGCTAAGCGGTCAGTCGAAATTGTTATAACCGTTCTTATTAACTAACAGTACATTTCTATTGACTAAAAAAGGCGTTTTTTTAGATCGCGATGCGTGATGGTCTAACACAGATTTAACAACTTTGTTTCTTTATTTTAATCTTGTCTATTATAGGAAAAGTATTACCGTTATTACATAACAGATCAATTTTTAAAGCCGGCGAGTCTTTGGATGGGTGGCCGTGGGTTTCAGATCGTTCTATCTGTTAGAAAGGGAGTACTGCCTTTAAAAAATTAAGGATTGTTCAATAAAATGTTTAACTTTATCGGGTTTATAGTTTGGATATCCAAACTGTAAACCCGTCAATACTACTGGCGTCAATATCCACTCCACGTCCACAGTATAGCGTCCAAAACAACATGAACCCCAGAATGTAGAGAAAACTTTGAGTGCACGGCTCATAATAAACTGGATCATGTCTAATTGAAATTACAAGCGAATTAATTTAGTGTGCACGTTCTCATTCATGCGGACTGAGCGTGAAGGCATGAGATAGACATTCAAAATAATCTATCTGTATCTACACATATAATAAAATCTTAATTAAACTTTTCCTGTACATTGAGTATTTTTATATTTCTCGAAAGTATAGTTTTTGCATTTTATGTCTGTCTGTCTGTGCGCGCTTATTTTAGAAACCAGGCAATGAATCAACGAGCAAGTTTTTGAAAATGATCCTGCTCCTCAGCTCATCTCAGCTCGCTCGTCCTGAGTCAGGTTCTATAGGTTCATCAAAATCGATGCAGGAATAACGGATTTAACAAAACGACATTTAGGCAAAACACAACCTACGATATCTATTTTCTTATACAATTGTATGGGACACCTTTTTCGATGTTATCATGAGAACAGATTTGATGAATTAGAAAAATAAAAGATAAAAATCGATCCGTAAATATTACAACGCTGTACACAATATTTTATTAGTTTTGAGGCAAAGACTAATTTCGCCGGGTCGGCTAGCTTATATTATTATTAATGCGATACTAGTGTCAAAGCAAAGGTGCCGCCCGAAGTCTGACATGCCATTTCTATTAGTGTGATTACTTTCTATCAACTGCTATCCCACGTGAGGTAGCATGCCACCTATGTTATGTCTATATAGCCTACTTCTGTGTCAACTGATAATAATTATCTTATGACATGTTATTGCACCGTGTGGAAATATTGAAAATAGAAATCCAACAACAATACAACAATTACAATTACAATTACAATTTAAGTAATTGAAAAAATTTCCCGTTTTGTCTATTGCTAGTCTAAAGTGGGAGAGTGTTCTTCTACAGTAGCAACAACAATGGCGATAAGTGGTAACTGTGCAGTAGGTACTAGTTTAGGATATACACACAAACTAGTATCTACTTTAACCTAGTCTGAATTCTTTGTGTGTTAAAGTACTAGTTTGCAGTATACCTACACACAAACTAGTACCTACTTTAACCATAGATTAAGATCAATTAAAAAAAAATATTGTAATTCCAGTTGACAAAGGTCACATTTGCAACACATTTTTTTTAATTTAGGGTATAAAATAAAAAAAAATGTGTAGGAAAAAATATTTGCGTAATCAGGTAAAAATTATACGTACTTTCTTTGAGCGCAATAATGACCCAGCGCACTTCGTCACGATGTATAAAGTTCATGGCGTTTATACCGCTGACTTCGCTCATCAGATACCCCGTCACGAGGGCTATACGTTGTTCGCACTGTATGATCTCTCCGTCTATAGAGTGCCTCGTCCTGTACTCCATTCGGTACGATTCCAGAGCCCTCTCGTTGATGAAAGTCTCGGTACAAGGACGCACCACACTTATAAACACCTGCAAGTATAACATAGCACACCAAGCTAGAAAAGCAACGATAGTTCTGTCTAAGATGACAAAATAAATAAGTCAAGTTAATACAAGGACTATGTCAATGTATAGTATAGGTTAGGAAAAATGATAAAAGTATAGGTTTATACAAAACTAGCGGACGCCTCGCGGTTTCACCCACGTAGTTTCCGTTCCCGCGGGAATAGAGGGATAAAAAGTAGCCTATGTCATCCGGAGATAGTGTAGCTTCCCAACGGTGCAAGAATTTTTGAAATCGGTCCAGTAGTTTCAATACAAACAAACAATTCAAATCTTTCCTCTTTATAATAGTATAGATAAGTACATAAAATATAGATAGATAACAATGATAATTTAATTTTAGTTTCTACACCCCATTATCATTATTTTGAGCTGCTTTGATACGCAATTTTGATAGTTAGAAAGACACTTTTTTAGCAAACGTTACCTACTCATAATATTTTTTTCTAACTAATTAATTTTATTATCAAAGAATTTATTGTTTGAAGTTTCAATTCGATAAGCTACACGATAGTTCGCCCTAGATCAGCAGGCCCCCCCAAAACTACGGGTTAAATTAACTCGTATAATTCCGCGTTGGATGACGAATTCGCCTGATGGCAAGTGATGATATGGTCGAAGATAAATCACACACATTTAGGAGACACCTATTCAAAAACTTTGACCTAGAAATGATCCAGATTATGCTCCTCAGGAAACAAGGAAGCCAGTAGCTATTTGAAGCCGAATGGATGAGAAACGTAGTATGCAAACGTTTGACCACTTTGTATGAGTGGTAGTAAGCCGTCTTTTTACTTTTCGTTGTTTCTATTTACTAGATCATTTAATCTAAAATAAGAGTAACAATAGAACGGGATTGTCACTATCTCGTAGTGATAACATCTCCGTCACGTCTGGTCTAACATTTGCTAAGAATTATAGGGTGAAATCTACTAACCACATCATTTCCACTGGAGCAAGGGTTTTCTCCCCTGGTTCTGACGCGACGCATTACCTGGCAGCAGCGGTTGTAGCCCTTCAACGCTCGATCTGCCATTCGGAATGATCCCTCAACGTGACAAGTGACATATTTGTTGGGCTCAGTTCGCTGGCCGAGCTTCAGCAATCTAGTAGAAAAGAATTGGAGAATTAGGTCAAATGAAGTTTAAACTTATTTCACTTTAGTTACCTAGTATGTTACAATTATTCAATAGTTATACTTATTAGAAAATATGTGTGTGTTTGTTACCGGTCTACGCTGTAATACGAGCCGTGAACCTGACTTGAGTGAAATTTGAATTGGAGATAAGTTATGACACCTGAGCCCTTGAATACGTAAATGACGCGATGGATTTAGAATTAAATTTGCTTAAAATTATATTCTCTATGCCGGTATCAAATTCAAAAGCTCAGTCATGTCTGTTAGAAGCTTTTTCTATTGTTATAATTCTGTTTATTTGTAAACGTTAAAAAAATATTGAAAAGTTTTTCATTACAGATTTGAAGGCGGTACAAAAGGCGTTACAATCGTCTTGCAATCGCGATTTTTTCGGGTGGAATGACCGGAATGTTTGCAATCAGATTGCTTTGTTTTTCATGATTCTGGGATTTTGTAAATCTTGGCCAAGTTTTACTTGGTCTATTTGTATATTCGGCAAAGAATTTCACGCGAGTTGGAGAATCAGGGACCTGAATTACTACATGTATGGTGGTTGAAACCACGTGACGCAGTCATTATGTGTATGCTGTACGAATTTACATGATGAAACTACTTGACGAAATTTTTTTTGTGAGTGATACAAGTTGACACTGAAAAAATCTTTTCCCAGTGATGATTACCAACAAAGAAAACGGTTAAGTGCGAGCCTGTACAAATCAAGTATCTAAGATTTTTACCATATAAGCCCTCGACCTGATTCAAGGACAACATAAAGTAGTAGATGAAAAAATATTCCCAACTGAAAATGTTATCGCTAAACATGTTTTTCTATATTCTTTTTGTATGATAGGTTTATAAATGATCGATTTCGATGTTTTTCCTTTATTTTTGCTAACAACCATGCCACGGAAATCAAAGCACCAAACGGTGTATTCTGACAGTTACATTCTAGCTAAATGTGTTAACCATCTTCGGCCACACCGTCACTTAACATCAGATAAGCTGTGGTTAAACAACCTAGTTATAAATAAATGACTCATATTCGAATATTTTAAATGTGCGCTAATGCAATGATCCTATTGACTTCTGCTAGTATAGAAAGTCTAGCTCATCTCATCCGTAGTAAATAAAAACAAAAAAACAGTTCAAACTCAAGTGTGTCGGAATTTATAAAACTGAATTAGAAATAACATATACGAGTTATTCCCTCAACCACAGAAAAACGAAAAGTCATGTCAACATTGCCAACCCATCCTTGCTGTGAAAACCAATAGATCACCTGATGATAAATCTGCGCTGCTCGTTAACCAGCATCTGAGCTGCTTTCTGCCTGCTCTCTGGTTCACTGGATATCACTAGTTCTCCATGATTCCCTAGCGCCTGAGATCTGGGCATCAACTGGTCACGCAACAGCCGCCTGTCGGCTTCGTGCACTAATGCAAAAATGCTCTTCCCTAGTAACTCCAACTGAAAGAAAACAATTTTTTTGTTTGAGTTAATCATTTATAATTTTCTTAAAGATATACCCACAATCATTGGCGGCTTTGAGGTCTTCTGCTAATTCAGCAGTCGCGACCATAATCTGTGTTCTGGGTAAACGTTCTGGTGCCAAAGTATCAACAAATGGCAATATGTCATTATGTTGACTTAGCGTACGTCCGATTACTTTTACATTAAAAAAAAGCTTACTTCGGTATATCCAAGGTATTCGTTGATGTTCTGCGAGACGACTACTATGAGGCCTTTGTATGTAGTGGTCAGCAGGAAGCCGTTAAGCAAGCTGAGGATGGCTTGTGTGGACGACTGCGTGAACTGCGGTAACGTCTCTTTTGGCGGATCGAACACTGGAAAAACACGAAACATAAACATTATGCTAAAAACAAAACATTTTTTTAATTTAACACCTTATAAATTAAAAAAATGTTTTGTTTATTTTATTTTAATTGTAATGTTACAGCGTAGGACAAATTAGCTTGTAGCGTTACGTTATGGAATGGTCAAACGTCGTTGTAGTAAAAACTCACTCACTAACCGTGCATTTATGGAAAAACCTACAAATAAGTATAAGTAGATACAGCTGTGTGACTGGTCGCTGCGAGTCGCTTTCCGATATTGCGCCAAACCACATTAGGGGATGCATCGGGCCTCGTCACAACTTCATAATTGAATCAGTTGAACATACATATCTCATATCTATATTTGTGTAGAGTAAGTGAGCGTGCTCTATCCGGGGCCACATCGTTGATTAACATCAGACAGAATCTGGCAAACCTAACAATGGAAAAATCTATTCAGGGTATAAAAACTAAATTAAATATTTAAAAAAACACAATATAAACTACCTAATCTAAAATCGATGGGAATAGTTTCCAAACCGCAGGCTCTATTTTTTCACCAGCGTTTGTTTAGTCACGTGATCACCAGACAAAATCAGTTGCTTTTTTTTGTTCCTGGTATTTACTTTTATTTGCGGTATTTAGTCCATTAGATACAACGTAAATGTCAAATAAAAAGCTGTATTTATTAAATTTTATATTTTAGTCTATGATCTATGTTACAGAGACAGTATTACAGAGTTAAGAATAAGGAAAAATAGATGTTTCTGAATTAAAAACCGGCCAAGTGCGAGCAGGATTAGTGCACCGAAGGTTCCGTATAAACATACAAATGTGAATAGTTCGTCCATCACGGGAACTATGAAAACACCGGACATTGCTTTAACGAAAAGATAAACTGAAATAAGGGACATACTAAGCTTTGCAATTAGAAAACTGTTGTTCCCATACATCAATATAGGTCACGGGCGACGGTTAGTTTACCAAGGGCAAATTAGTTTATAATCGCAAACTACGAATTTACGGGTTTCAAAGTTTACTTCTCTTTAAAGTTTACATATGCTATAAAACATGACTTCGTGCCAAATTTCATAATTCTAAGTCAACGGGAAATACCCTGCAGGTTTTGATTCCTTTGTGAGTGTCAGAATATGCGGCCGTATGATTGAGAGGGCTAAAAAGTCTTTTTAGACCTCCAAAGGATCGTAGATTTGAGTATTTGATATTAATTTCAACTTGATACCCTCACACGTTTTGGTACAACGGGCCTTGACAAACAGAGGGACAAAAAATTTGGGCCGATGTCCTTTTCTGCTATTCTTCCTTGGGTGTCTATTTTTATTGTGTATGCGTTAAGAAATTCAAAGAGCTAAGTAGGTAAATATTTACATATCGTTATTGAAAACAGCTTTTAAATTCACATTTTCTATGTAACTTAAAATTATTCTGAATAATTCACACCACTTCCGCAGCATGGCACGGTTTCAGTCACTGCGACAATGTCATGTTTTATTAAGCACTAAAACCTACTTATACCTTTCATAAGGCATAGAACGACAATTTGTGGAAAATTATTAAATATCTATTCCATTATGTATGTCTAGAGGGGGTAAATACTCGATCCTCAAGTGCAGCCTTTGTTGTGTACCTACTCTCTATACCAATATATAAAGTTAGTTTATCTGAAAACGCTAATCTCTGAAACTACCAGTTGGATTTGAAAAATTCTTGTTGCTTTTAGATTGAAAGTTTATACGCTATTTACAAAAAAAAAAGTATTTATATATTTTATCAGTTATGTGACTTCCATAGAAGCTTTGCTAAGTTTGGGGTCAGGTGGCGCTGTGTGTAGTGTCCTACGGTATTTATTTATTTATTGTTTGACATCATGAAACGATAGCGGGCGAAACCGCCGGGCACAGCTAGTGTATCTATATCAAGCGATCAGTGGCAAGCTGCCAGTTTGCAATTTCATAACTCACTGTCATTATGGTGTTGTTGGTTGCATTTTACCTATTGTACTGTAGTTTATTGGACTTAACATGTTTGATGAGTGGATGAGTACCGCGGTGCTCAAAATAAGACGATAGAAGTGGATCGGATGCGGTATATCGCTATATGTTTGTCACCGGCAGCCTACCACAACAACTATAAACCACAAGTACTTATGCATTTATAGACGTTCGTAAGCACCGACACATTATGAACAGTTTAACGCACCACGCTAGACGGAGTGCGCGATTTATTACAGATTTGTCATCTCTATGCAAAATTCTGTGCTGTCATGGATTACTCATACAAACATTTAGATAAATAAGTAACGTTGGACATTTTACATTGCGTTATATATAGTTTGCTAAGCAAAACTATGGGTACCAGATGACTGATAGATTGATTTTTTTTTGTTGTAAATATCATACATGTAATAGATAAGTATGTATTTACAAAAAAAAGAGTATTTAAGTATTCTGTCAGCTGTCTGGTTCCCATGGTACAAGCTTTGCTTAGTTTGGGGTTAGATGGCGCTGTGTTAAATGTCTTCCAATATTTATTTTATTTTAGATACAGAACAAACATTTATCGTCACGTAAATGATTGCTCTGGTGGGAATTGAACCCATGCCCTACAGCTGTTGAACCAGATATTCTACCAAATAATCTAACAGCTCAGCTCTCATCTAAGAGTTTCAGCAGAGACATTTAGTCTTCCATTTTTATTAACTACGAAAAAGTTACCTTTGTTTTGGTACTCAAAGTTTTGTGTGTCGTGTTTATGTACATATAATGGTCATAAACATGCGTCATCTCTTACCATCAGTAGAACGTCTAGTTCGTGGCCTTACTTATATTTTAAAAAATAATACTTAATGTATCAAGCTGAAAAGAAGCTAAGGTAATACTTTCTTGAAAATAACTTTAACGTTGGAACCGGACATAAAATCGCGGGTAAAAATTTAAGCTGAACCTAGCTCTTTGATCGAAGTTTGTCCTCGACGACATGTATGGAAGTTGTTTTTTTTTTCGTGATTTCAGCTTTTGTGTCATAGTAAAATTTGTTCATCTTCTTTTATGTTCATTATAGTGAAAAGTTCAATGCCACCCTATTGGGTTTGTACTACAATATCGCGTAACCTTGTATATCTGTACACTCTCCTACTCCTGACCATAAGACGGCTATTATACTATATATTATATGTATATCAAAATGTATGATTTGAAACCTTGTGATATAATCAATCGATTATTTATTTATTTGTAATATTTTTTAACTAAATATCTGTCTTGGTCCATACAATAATAATGATTTATGCGTGAAAATAAATTCAGTATGAATAAGTAATTTGTGCGACGTCTAAATGTAGAGCACTGAGAACCGTCTTCGTGCCATTTCTATCATATAGTTAATTTGGTAGTATCATGAGCTAGGGCGTGGGTTCCATTCTCACCCGGGACTAATATTTGTGTTAAGAGCATAATTGTTAATTCTGTCTGGGTGTTCTGTATGTATTTATTTAAAATATAAATGTTTATGAATATATCTTTGTTTTCTATCAGCTATCTCGTTCCCATAATTACAAGCTTTGCTTAGTTTAGGGTTAGATGGTTCATTAGGTTTAGGGTTTGAAATGATAATTATGTTTATTTTATTTAAATAAAAATATGTAAATACCACTTTAGTTTTTCTTGCACATGTTTTCCTCACAAAGTAAAGTGCATAGTTGTGTGTTGAATTTAGCTGCAAAATTTATTTAAACTCGTGCCAATTAAATGCTATCGCTACGCTCAGGACTCTACTAACTTGCGAAGCAACAATCCTTCGCTTGGTCTGTTTTCAATACTTCTCGCGACAAATGAGAACTTAGCAGCATACTGCATCAGATAAATATTATTTTTATAGTATGAGTGTGTAGCTATGAAAGTCTATAGACTGATATGTTTCACCATCCGAGTGTGTCAGTGGCCTTAGCTGGCAAGCATGGCGAGCCACGTGCGCGGGCGCCGGAGTCGATGCGCGTCACGTTACACTGCACGCATGCATGTACAAATCGGACAAACAAATTGTTGATTACCTTTACCTATGTGTCTTGTTTGTAATATATATTTGAATAATTTAATTTGAAGCAAAATTGACAATTTGATTAGTATTTGTAAGGTTATTGACATTGTGTTTGAAATTCAACAATTACTTATATTTACATAGAGTAAGGACTACCAACAAACTTTTGAGTTTTTAGTTAGGTGGATTAGAAATCTACCCAAATGAGACGAACGTCGAAGAATATTAAGTGTAAAAGTTTGAGAATGATTGAAAAAATCGGACGACAGTAACAATAACAATACATGTATACATAAAATATAATCAGTTGAGCTTCGGATTTACGAACTAAGCTAAGAGTAGCTTGTGTTTCGGAAATCCGTGCTCCCCGTATGGTACTGACAGAAACAGAAAAACATTGGTTAGGGATCGTTTAATAATTAATCCTATATAATTGTGTTCAAAATACGTTACATATTTAAGTAAATACGAATTTGATTTTTAAATTAAAGTGCGCAGAAAATAATCTAAAATAAATTAAAAATCAAAATCAACAGTAAAATGAGGCAACCTTAATTATTTTGTACTAGGTGCTAGGGCACATAGCACGCAGAACTGATGGCCGATGGGGCTGCAAAGTTCTGGAGTGGAGACCACGGACAGGCAAGCGCAGCGTAGGATGTCCACCCACAAAGTGGGCAGACGACCTAGTAAAGATCGCAGGAACGCGCTGGATGCGAGCCGCTTCCAACCGGTCTTTATGGAAGTCAATGGGGGAGGCCTATGTCCAGCAGTGGACGTCCTACGGCTGAAATGATGATGATGATTAGGTGCTCAAAAAGTGCTATTGTATGTCTTACGTCGATACTTGATGACGTAAACGGTAGCAAAAATGTGACCTAATTAATGTTTGCTGTACAAAACGTTGCAGGTACTCTCACTCACTCACAACACTCAACTGGCACTCCTTCGGTTCTCACTCAGACACTCTGGCGGTTTTTTGCACAATATTTAGTCCCCGCACCTATATAGGTCTCGTCTTGATATTAGATGACGTAGAGTTGCTGATAGCCTACTTCCAGTCTAAGAAACGTAATCGTTTTGCGGGGTGTAAGGTTCTTTACCACTGTAAATCCTCGCCTGTTGGTCAAGGGGCAAAAGAAGGCGACTAAACGTGTACCCTTCTCGTTAATTAGTTTGCGGGAATATCTTTCCGTAGGCGTCTTTCCGGAAGTTACTTTTGTTTCTTGGAATACGAGACGGCCCTTAGTGTAGACTGCTATGTTGATACACTGGTGCCTCTTGTTTTTCAGAAACATCTAAACAGCCCTGGCAGCTCTGACAGCCCTGTTGGCTCATTGGTAGCATATCTGCCTTAAGAGTTGCAGGCAGTGGGTTCGATTCCCGCTCAGGACAAACATTTTATGTATCGACAAATGTTTGTTCTGTGTCTGGGTGTTCTGTAAGTATTATAAGTATGCATTTACAAAAAAAAAAGTATATATGTATTCTATCAGTTATCTGTCTTCCATCACACAAGCTCTGCTTACTTTGGGGTCAGATGGCGCTGTGTGTAATGCCCTACGATATTTATTTTATTTATTTTTTAAATAGGCAGGTAATGAAATGATTACTGCAGCAGAATTTCTTGATCGGTGCAAATAGTTGACAGAAGTTACATATTTATGTATTTTTTGGTACAGTTGATGGGGTTGTGAAAGCTGAATGTTTAAAATATTTTTAAGGATTTGTTGGATTGCCTTAATGAGTATACACGTGCGCCTTAATTTTGTGCAGAAAGAAAGCCTAGCAATCAATAGGACGACGCGAGTGCATTTTGGGCACATTGCCTGAAATTAATAAGAGATCGTTTTAACTATCTGTAGCTCTTTTGCTTATGGATACTTTAAACAGTCTCTATTTACTGACGAGAATATATTTTTAAATTTGCTTATTTTATATTCTATAGTAATAAGACGAACGATACGCTCTCCTGATGGTAAAAGACAACGCATTTCGATGACCATTGCAGCAATACACAAAACTTTGAGTATCAAAACTAAGTCCAGGGCATCGCTGCTTTTTTGAGACTTTCGATGGTTAGTCTCAACAGCCTAGTAATTTCGCTAGCTGCAGTACCCTTCAAACCGGAACACAGTACTGTTTATAATGGTTACACACTACTGCTTGGCGGCAGAATATCTAGTACTTCGGTGGTACCTACCTAGATGATAAGAAAATCTACCACCAAGTAACGGTTTGCAGTCAGAAATGTTGCAAGGCATAAAAAGGTAATTGTTAACCGTATTTTTTTAAACTGTGTCTTGTTGAGTAGTTGCGTTGTCGGGTCAAAAGCCACACTTACTCAGTTAATAATAGATTTGCACTTTGTACTAGTTTATGGTTCGAAGTGGTGCCGTTTATAGGATCATAGAAGCCATTTCGATGATTATTATCCGCATGCAACTCCGTTTAATGATTGTTCCCACTTAAATATTTGTAGAAATGTTCCAATAATAACAGTTTGTGGAATAAATTTGTGACATGTTATACTCGAAAATAGCGATTTGGAAGGAACAGAGATCGATACAAAATTGCAAATACAAATATTTTTTATTGATAACACAAAAGATAAAAGTCTTCCGTTTTCAGCTATAGGTCCATACATATGTATAGTAAATAAAAAAACGGTTTTATTGAAAACTAGCGGGCGCCTCGCGGTTTCACCCGCATAGTTCCGGTTCCCATGGGAATACAGGGATAAAATGTAGCCTATGTCACCCGGGCATAGTGTAGCTTCACAACGGTGAAAGAATTTTTGAAATCGGTCCAGTAGTTTCAGAGCCTATTCAATATAAACAAACAACCAAAAAATCAAATCATTTTAATTAGTATAGATATAATGTACTGTCATCAGAACTAAATGTGTACCAAATATCAGATAAATCTGTCAATAGGAAGGGGGTAAAATTTCAATAACTAAATTTGACCCAAAACAACAACAATAAACAGCAAGCTAAATAAAAAGTTTTAAAAACTGATTACATGTCAATGAAAGAAAAACAAAAATGTAATTATTTAGTATGTCAACATAAAAATATAGTCAATATAAAAATATAGTCAGTATGAAAATATAGTCAATATAAAACGGGGACGAAATCAATGTATGTAAGTAGTAGAAGGACTTTTTGCAAAGTTCACCTAGAGATCTACATCTTTGCCTATTATCTAGCCGTCATACATTATTAGTACGCAAACAAGCACGATGTCTTTGAGCAATAATAGCTATGTGGTTAAACGGTCGGCTCGCACGCTGATGGGTGTGGGTTAAACCCCAATAATGAGCTTGAGCAGCCGATGATGGAAAATATCGTAAGTAAACCACGAAGAGGAAACCACCACCACTAACGTGAGAATAAAAGTGGTACCACTAAGTTGAAAATCAACCGCCAAGCATCTATCGGTGTATCACGTTACTCCCTTGAGAGCTAGTTTCATTCAGGCTAGGTGTGCTTTACCATTTTCGATCATACCGTCACTTAACATCAGGTGAGCTATGGTCAAAACACCTAGCCTGTCAACGATCAAAAACTAAGTTAATCCGACTAATATTGCAAATGCGAATATTTGTGAGTATGGATGTATGTTTGTTACCCTTTCACGAAAAAACTACTGAACGGATTTGGATGAAATTTGGTATGATGGTAGCTAAGACCCTGGACTAACACAGAGGAGTATGAGTGTGAGTATCCCGAAAACATGTAGCGGGTAACACCGCGGGGCGCAGCTAGTAAAAAATAATTACAGGTTAATAATGACTTTAGACTTTTACAAATGTGATCCAGTACATTAATGGGAATTTACTTACAAGTTACTCAGACTAGCTTAAACGACGGCATCCGTCGGGCTTTTGTCAGTGCTGGCGTCCCATCAGTTTTAGAACGAAACGGACTGATGCGTGACGACGGCAAGAGACCTGACGGGATGAACCTTATCCCTTGGAAGATGGGACGGCCTCTTGTGTGGGACGCCACTTGTGTCGACACCTTGGCGCCGTCTCATCTTCCTGTGACTTCGAAACAAGCTGGTGCTGCCGCATCTAAACCGCAAACGGCACAAATATAGTTATTTGGATAGAATGTATCTTTTTGTGCCGTTTGGGGTTGAAACTTTAGGTCCGTGGAGGCCGGCCGCTCTCGAACTGTATCGGGACCTGGCCAAACGTTTAGAGGAGGCTTCAGGTGACTAGAACGCTGGTATCTACTTTGGTCAAAAGCTAAGCATTGCCATCCAGCGTGGCAATGCTGCCAGCATTCTGGCCACATTTTTAGACTTTTTTTTGTATACATTTTGTAAATAGTATAATTTAAGGTCTTTTTTAGTTACTCAGACTATATACAATTATACATGTATCTGGCAAGGATCTACAATGAATATGATATTAATATTCCACAACAATGAGTCACACTGCCTTACTTGCTATGCAAATAGTTGAGATACCTTTGCAGCGTAATTATTAGGATCACCATGATATACGTAGCAGTAATAATTTCTGGAGACGTTCGAGACAAGACAGGAAAAGAGCTAAAGAAGTTTTTTTCCGCGTAAATTATTAAGATTTAGAAAATAATCACTTTTACATATGACGTCCGAGATGCTCTTCTGATGGTAATAGATAACGCCTGTCCATGACCATTGCAGCGATACACGGAAATTTGAGCGATAAAACAAGGTCTAGGGCGTCGCTGCTTTAGCGCTCATTACTGTGAGACATTAGATGGTTAGTTACAATTTTCAATTAAACTAAAATGACCCACCTCTGACCGTTCCCGGTGCAAAGGTGCCCATCACACTCGCTGCATTCCTACGCTGAATGGCAATGAACAACCTCTGCACCAGGATCGAACCAGAGCGGGAGTCACCTGTCCTATCTTTGAGCCTGTGACCCATTTCATTAAATCATCGTTTTATCAACATTGTCTCAATTTATAACAGCAGTAAAATATTCGAAAAATTCCACAGGTTTTGGCTATTTGTTCTAAATTAAACGATAGGACATTACAACAGCGTCATCACCCCAAACTTTTTGGGGTCAGAATCCCAAACTAAGCAAAGCTTGTACTATGGATATCTGATACTACTTATTATACATACAAAACACTTAGACACAGAACAAACATTTGTTTATACAACAAAACGTTTGTCCTGGGTGGGAATCGAACCAACAGGCCATTGAGCCAACAGGGATCTTCTAGTATTTTAGTACTAATCGTGGCACTTTGCATTCTTCTTGTGTCCCTTTTTTTCTGGTGTAGTAACTTGATATACTACATTGTCGTACCAAGATACCGAAGACATAATTACAATTATGTCTTCGGTACAATTTTACATAATTTTATGTAGTTACACATTTTCTAATGCGTGTATATATGTATCCGTATTTATTATGCATGTGCCCGTAGTTTAAATACGGTGATACGTATATTACTTTCACATGCACGTTCACACACAGGCGCACACACACACAAACAGTGTTTTTGTTATCAGTAAAGTAGAACTATATTTACAAAAAAAAAAGTATTTAAGTATTCTCTCAGCTGTCTGGTTCCCATAGTACAAGTTTGGGGCTACATGTTGCTTTGTTATAAATAAATATTGGAGGACATTTAATTGTAAATAAGTTATTTAAAAAAAATATACATTGTTAGAACGATCTCTAATTTCAGTCAACGTACCTAAAACATTGGCCTCGTTGAGTTGCGCGACTAACATTTTAGCACGAAATTAAGGCCAGTGTTCCTGGATAAAAACAGCTTTAATCGAAAAACAATACGTTTCTTTTTGTGCAGTAAAAATATAATGGTCATTATTGGAATTGTAGGAAAAAGTTAAGCCACCTGGGAGAGTTCATCGAAAAAGCTGCCTCATTTTGAGATAATTATAACAAAACAATGCATGGCAATAGATCATTTCAAAAATCTACATAACATTTGTTTAAATTGTAGCTTGCATTAATAAACTAAACTTGTGGTACTAACGAGTATCTAATTACCCAGTATCGTAAATATTTTCAGCTAACCGCACCGTGGAAGCGTTCTCATATCTCATGGTAAATGGCATGCTATTAAGTATACAAAGTGCACACACTTGCATAGGTGTAGGGATATCAAATGCTAACATGTTACATAGACACCTCATAACCATGTACCTCACATTGTACGACTACCTTTGCAATTTCACAGTGTTGCGCGTAATTGGTATGTACGGAGCTCGCATTCAAGCTAAGTATAACAATTACCTCTAGGAATGTGGTGAAACTAGAAAATATTTGCAAATTTAAACGTATAACTAGATCAGTGAGATATATAAATTGCGTCGTGGGTATTCAAGATGATAGAATAATTAATACAAGAACTTTTGAACCGGGATAAGTAGTACTAAGGTGGTTCGATTTCCATACAAATATTTTTTTCCATTTATGGACAAATTGAGCATAGTTTTACAGTGAAATCACAGCTACTGACATTTATTTTAGTCTTTATTTGCGGTAAATCACAATTGCATAATTAACATAATCTACTGTTTTTTTTCAAAACTCATAAATTCATAAATCATTTATAAATTTGATTTGATAATAATAATCTACTGTTTTATTCAAGCAATTGTGATTTACCGCAAATAAAGACCAAAATAAATGTCAGTAGCTGTGACGAGTGTAAAATTATGCCCTATTTGTCCATAAATGGAAAAAAAATTGTTTGTATGGAAATTGAACCACCTTAATGAGAGTTCTTCTCATGATCATTTTATGTTTTTTTTTTATATTGATGACAAACTAAGTATTTGCCCACAGCTCACCTGATATTAAATGGCGGCATGGACGGCCTAAAATCATAGAACTGGTTTTCAAGTGAGGCTGCCGGAACACACCGTTAGGTGCTTGGCGGTAGATTTTCGACTTGGGGGTGAGTGTGAGAGAGGGTGGTAGCTAGCCAGCCGAGTACTAGAAAATACCCTACCACTATGCTATGGTTTCCTAACGGTTTATAGTTTTATAGCCTAACCTGAAGCTCAAATTTTAAATCAATACTGTCTCATAGAATAAGTCAGCTCTTAAAGCAAATCCCACTAATATCATAAATGTGAATGTTTCGATGGATGGATGGACGGATGGATGTTTGTTACTCTTTCACGCAAAAACTACTGAACGGATTTGGATTAAATTTGGTATGTACCCTATCATTATAGTATGGGGACAAAAGTTTTCCAACGGCAAAGTTAAGTTTGTACTTCAATCCAGTTTTGCTTTCATAGTTCCCACGATGGAGGCATTATTGTTTACATACGTACTATACAAATTTGCACAGTGGTGCGAATTCGAGTCGCATTTGACCGGTCTTCTATTAAATAACTCGACAGGTATTTGATTTCATATCAAAGTAGGTCACAGCAGAAGTGTCCTATAATAAACATAATTTATCTGTCTATGCGATTTGTAAGGAAAGTTTTTAAAAGAAGGAATAATAATCATCATCATCATCAGCCTATATTAGTCCACTGCTGGACATAGGCCTCTCCCAAGACACGCCACTCAGCCCGATCTTCGGGTTTTCGCTTCCATCCACCGCCAGCTGTCCTACGTAAATCGTCACTTCACCTGATGTTAAATGATGGTGTGGTCGATGATATTAAAGCACACCTAGCCTGCAATGGAACCGACTCTCAAGTGAGGCTGCCGGAACACACCGTTAGATGCTTGGTGGCAGATTTTCTACTTGAGGGTGGTAGCTAGCCAGCCGAGTACTAGAAAGTACCCTATCACCATGCTATGGTTTCCTCACGATGTTTTCCGTCACACGCAGCTCAAACTCATTCTTGGGGTTTGAACCCACGCCCTTCGGCATGCGAACCAACCGCGCTAACCACTGAGCTATCATCGCTAAAAAATTGTATTTGGTGAAAAAAACAAACAAAAAAATTGTATTTGGTGTTTGACATAGCCCAGCAAAATAGAAAGTTAAAGTATCAGTGAGCAGAGCATAGCACGAAGAACTGATAGTCGATGGGTCTATAAAGTTCTCGGATGGAGATTACGGACTGGCAAGCGCAACATAGGATGTCAACCTACAAGGTGGACAGACGTCCTAATAGAGACCATTGGAATGAGCCGCTTCCAACCGGTCCTGAGGGAAATCAATCGGAGTATGCCCAGCAGTGGACGTCCTACAGCTGAGATTATAGTGTTGATTTTGTGAATACATAATTTGGTTTTTGCTTACCATATTGATGAGCGCGGAGGTAATGTGCCGTGTACCTCAGTACACCAGTTTTGTCGATCTTCTTGGTAGATAACAGCACGGGAGGCACCAGCGATGCCAGTTCTGCTATTGACTGGTTCAGCTTATCCCGCCGTTGCTTCTCTGCCTTGTTACGAATCTCCCGGGGATTTTCCCTGTGTACACCACAAGGATATAAAAAATAAAAAATGTGATTATAATTATATCATAGGACATTACACATAGCGCCATCTGACCCCAAACTAAGCAAAGCTTTTGCTAGGGAAGACAGATAACTGATAGAATACTAAGATATACTTTTTTTTTGTAAATACATACAGTACACCTAGACACAGAACAAACATTGGTTTTTATTACAAAATGCTTGTCCTGGGTGGGAATCGAACCCACGCCCTTCAGCTCTTGGAGCAGACATACTACCAATGAACCAATAGGGCTGACTTTTAGCATCTACGATTTTATAATACAGTTTCAAGGCTCGCGAAGACGTGCCATTTTATACATTGTATTTCATGGAATAATATCACTTGAATGCTTTTCCTGTTAAGGAGATCTACCACCAAGTGAATGCCTGCTTAGACTTTTGTAAAAACAGACGTTCAGAAGGGCGTATATCGATTGACATGATTTAAGTAGTACCTACATAAACAGCCGGAAAAATGTATGAAAAGTGGAGTAGTACCCCGAAATGGACAGCTTTTTTCATACACAACCGATCAAGTAAATAACTTTAATTTGTATGCTAGATCCGTTGACGCTATTTAGTTTATAGTAACTCAGTAAGTTACTCAACTATTTACTTATAGTATGTAAACATTACTGTGTTCCAGTTTGAAGGGTACTGCAGCTAGCGAAATTACAGAGCTGTCGAAATTAACCATCGAAATTCACAAAGTAATGAGCGCCAAAGCAGTGATGCCCTGGACTTTGTTTTGTTATTCAAAGTGCTGTATATCGGTGCAATGGTCATGGGCATGCGTTATCTTTTATCAACAAGAAAGCGTGTCGTCCGACTTTATTACTTTTACATAAATATATTAAATTACAAAAGGTGTTGATGTAATATGTGTAATTAAAACCAATAACGGAAGCCGTGTTGAATTTCGCTATTAGGTATATATACAATACATTTACCGCTGTCTAAGCATCGTATTAGTAGTTATCCATAAAAATAGTTATGAAAAGTAATTTGATAATATAGCACATTTATGCATTAGAATTATTTATGCATTAGTAGCAGTCGTAGCAGTGATAACTCAGTGGTTAGCATGGTCGATTCACACGCCGAAAGGTGTGGGTTCAAGTTCCAACAATGAGCTTGATTTGCGAGTGAAAGAAAACATCGTACGGCATGATCATAGCGCGGTGGTAGTGTACTTTACAGTTACTTGGCTGGCTAGCTACTACCCTCAAGTTGAAAATATGCCTCCGAGCACCTAACGGTGTGTTCCGGCAGCCTCATCTAACAGTCAGGGCCATTCCAGGCTAGATGTGATTACCATCTTCGACAACATCGTCAATTAACAATAGGTGCGGTCAACTTACGGTTACGGTGAAGGTGTGGTCAAAGATGGCAAAGCACACCTAGGCTGGACTAGATCTCGCTCTCAAGTGAGGCTGCCAGAATACACCGTTAGATGCTTGGCGACAGATTTTCAACTTGAGGATGGTAGCTATCCGAGTACTAGAAAGTACCCTACCACCATGCTCTAGTTTCCTCACGATGTTTTCCTTCACCGGCAGCTCAAGCTCATTGTTGGGGTTTGAACCCATGCCCTTCGGCATGCGAACCGACCGACGACATCGCTACGAAATCAAAATCTATGTTCGTCACATAAAATAACCTGGGTGGAAATTGAACCCACGCCCGGGAATAGCACACGACACAGAGCTATTCCCAAATGAGCTTACATAATAGTCAAAGCCATAGATGATAGGTTGTTATGTATATGTAGGTTTGTAGGTACTGATGGCTTAAGATGCCTGCGAGTGGTTGGTTATTTAAAAACTGGCCTGTATATAAAGAACACTCGAACGAAACGATTTGATTCCATGTTCATTGTGCGGACTGCTAGACAGTGGAATGCGCTGCCTGAGTGGGTGTTTCCCGATGGATATAATCTGGGTGTCTTCAAGGCGAGAGTACATTGGTATCTTCAAGGCAAGCGTGCTCCTTCTTAGACCGCATCATCATTTAACATCAGGTGACATGGCGGGCAAACGTAAACCTATTTTTCTATCTATATCTATGCTATTATAAAGAGGAAAGATTTGATTGTTTGTAATGAATAGGCTCCGAAACTACTAGACTGATCTTAATAATTCTTTCATTATTAGAATGCTACCTTATTCGTGATGGGCATAGGCTATATTTTATTTAAAAAACAATTAGGAATCCGTATGGAAAATTCAATAATGTAACCCAAGCTGTGAAAAATTTGAAAAAATCTTTACTTAGCATGCGCAGCGAAAACTATTGACAATAGAATAAAGTGACATTTTATACAGCAAATTGACAGCTACAAATGAGTCCGCAACATAATATTATATCTAACTATTACACTTGTCATCTACATCTTATAAAGTGGAAAGATCGATAAATTTATATTGTTAATCGAGTTTTGTTTTCCCGTGCGAAGCCGGGGCGACCTGCTAGTATAAGTATTTTTTATTTTTATAAATAAATAAAAAATACCTGTATATATCAGCATATATGCATATGTAGATATACCTATATATGTGTACATGCTATTGACAGAACAATTAATCTATACCAGGAATAGATGATTGACGGTTTACTTAGGTGTCTCAAAACATCCTGTTTCTCAACATTCATAAGGTACATTGTAACTTATAACATAATCTTGCACATGTTACTATAGATATGTCACACTATATATGACGTTGATATGTAAGATATTGTCATATTGATAGATAGATATAATTTTTTTTGGCGGAAGCGCGGAAGAGTCGTTTCGCCTTATTATAATTTGTTTCCTATAACTTGTGTTTTATCGAGTGTTTAATTATAAAAATCGTAGTGCTGTCGAATAATAATCTATACTATTAAAAAGAGGAAAGATTTGATTGTTTGTATTGAATAGGCTCCGAAACTAATGGACCGATTTCAAAAATTCTTTCACCGTTGGGAAGCTACATTATTCCCGGGTGACATAGGCTTATTGTCCCTGTATTCCCACGGGAAAGGGAACTACACGAGTGAAACAGCGAGGCGTCCGCTTGTAAATTATAAGTGCGAATGTAGAAATTGCTTCTTCTTTTTTTTTATATTGTATAGGTTCGCGCTTGACCACATCCTAAATTTGCTAAATTTGTTTTGCCTCCTACCTTGCAGTTTGTAATAAAACCGTGACTACTTTACTATGACCAGACTGTGTGACTTAGACTTGATTTTATTTCGGTTTATCTTTTAATATTGAAAAAGATTCGAAGCACTTGTCACTAGAAAATGCACATATTGCGATGCCAAAAACAAAGAAGAAGATAGGTACGGGAATGACAAAGGCATTTTAGCCCACGACGTGCGACGCAAATAGAGAGGTGTCACAAGTTAAACGTGTATGACTGTGTGTGGCTTTATAGCTCCCAAACGGCTGTACAGATTACGAATTATATTCTTGTTATTTTAAACGTGACTTGATTGTGTTCTTAGTGAATATTCAGGAAAATCTGTACATCGTTTCATTGATGATTAGCTCTTAAATGATTGGCATCATGACATTATGGTTAGCCTTTTTCTTTTTGTTGATGTAGGTATGTATAGTTAAGCACATTTCACTAGTCTGTTCGAGACAAATTTTCATATTCTGTTGCGGTGTCTGAGACTTTTTAAATTTGTACACTTTTTTTATCATGTAAAACTTACTAAGAACAGCCCTGTTGGTTCATTGGTAGGATCTCTGCTACAAGAGCTGAAGGGCGTGGGTTCGATTGCCACCCAGGACAAACTTTGTGATACAATCAAATGTTTGTTCTGTGTCTGGGTGTACCTACCGTATATATTATAAGTACGTATTTCCAAATAAAATTCTATTAGTTATCTGACTTCCATACTAATGCGCTCTGTGTAATGTCATGCGATATTGTATATATTATAACAGAAGTAAGTGCTTGAAATTGAAATAAATTTCGCCGCGTTGCACCGGGATCGTAAACTGAAACTTGTTAACTCTTAAAGTTAGAGTTTAACAACTTCTCTTTAGTACTCGTATAGCTTTGATTACTTACAGCTTAATACTTAGTAGATGTAATGTTGCATTAGCTTGCTTCTGTAAGCTGAAAGATAAAATGCGACTAGAGATTCAGTGAGAGAATCACGCCGCCGTTTGCAAAATAAATTTTACAAAATTGTAGAACTCATAGAGAGTTAAAAATATACGGGATTGACATATAAGCTACCCACGTGACATATCTACAGTATATATATATCAATCACGTACATTTTATACATCTCTATAAGCGTTATCGCTTATCGAATGTTATTCTGTCTAAGGCCACTTGTTCAGAAATCATGTAGACGCGCATAATTGATCCTGGCAACCACCTGAACGTAGGTCACCAAGATACAGGATTCGCCAAATTATGGGTGCAATACACAAACAAATTACACAAACCGTAAACCAATAAAAATTTTATGTTCTGTACTACATCTTATATTATGAATGAAAGTTTTTTTATTTGGTATTGGCGTCGCATTTTGAGCATTTGCCAGTGTCAAGTGTTGTATGTTTTCAAGTTTCATAAGTTTCATAAGTTGCCTCGTAGCTATACTTATAGTCAAAGTCCAGTCTTGGTCAAGTACAGTCCGTGTCAGTCAAGTCCATCATGCTTTAGTGAAGTAGTGGCGACTTTACTATAAAGCTTCGATGGAGTTTTGGAAGCAACACGAAAACTCATGTTTCACCACATTATATCATTTTCCCACACTCACGCTTGTAATTCGGCACTTTATAAATAAAACACCACCATTTTTATGCATAAACACTAGTTTTGGAAAAAAATACAACGGAGCGACACGACTCTTCCCGCGTTCCCGCCAAAACACCGAGAAGTGGTTTTCTAAACAAATCCATTTATTTCTTTGTGCTGTTTTAATTAAAATATACATTAGGTACTAAAATAAATGTTTTCTTCTGAGTTTTCGATATCTATATCCTCAGCACATTTTTTCATCTCCTAGCACCTCTGAAACTTGCTTCTTAAAATCCGCACTGTCACTGACATCATTATAAGTCGAACACTTACGCACCATTGGTTATGAATTCAAGCCGAGTTATTCAATAACGCAAAAACGGCTGAATTCATTTGGATGAAATTAGGTGCATATATAGTTTATTCACGGGATTAACATATAAGATACTTTTTATCCCGGGAAAATGTTAGGTTCCTGTGGGATTATCAAAAAACTAACTACAGGACGTGGATAATCTATCTATCTCTACTATTACAAAGAGGAAAGATTTGAATTTAGATTGTTTGTTTATTTGTAATGAATAGGCTCCGAAACCACTAGACCGATTTCAAAAATTCTTTTTCCGTTGGGAAGCTACACTTTCTCCGGGTGACATAGGCTACTTTTTATCCCTGTATTCTCACGGGAACGGGAACTACGCGGGTGAAATTGCAAGGCGTCTGCTAGTCCTTTATATGTATGTAGTACATGTTTCATGATGGATAAAGTTTATGAAGGATAAAACTCCTTAGTTACTTACACACATGTTTCATTTCTCTCCGAATCCAAAACTCAGGCCAACGCGGACGAAGTCACAGGCGCAAGCCAGTTCAAAATAAATATAATCTTATCTTATACTTAATACAATTTCGGCTAAGTACTCTTCAAACTTGTAACCCTCTAGATAACCCTTTTCTTAGAAATCGTTCAAGTTCCTACCTAATGCAACAAGGAACATTTACAAGGTACAATGTTGCCACTAGATACTGGTGTATTGAACATGATTACTTTATAAACAGCGTATATAATTACCTGAATAATTTGCTACGTACAGTTTGTCCTTGAATAACTATTAGTTTCTATATAAAAAGTATTTTTATGGACTAAATTTTATAAGCATATAAGATACATTTCGCTAATATCACGTCGTAAGACTAAAGCGCGCGTGTGCGCGAATGTACGCTTATGTATGCATATGTGTACGTACATATGTATCAATCTCTGAAGAGATAGCTAACACCCGGAATTAACGCAAATGCTATGCTAATACTAGAAAACTCACTACCACGCTACTAATATGCTTTAGTTTTTTACTACCTCACCGGCAGCTCAAGCTCATTAGTAAGGTTTGAATCGACGCCCTGTTGGTTCATTGGTAGTATGTCTGCTTCAAGAGCTGTAGGGCGTGGGTTCGTTTCCCACCCAGGACAAACGTTTTGTGGTACAAACAAATGTTTGATCTGTATCTGGGTTTTCTGTATTTATATTAGTATGTATTTACAAAAAAAAAGTATTTAAGTTTCAGTTATCTGACTTCCATATTAAAAGCGTTGTTTTGTTTGGGGTCAGATGGCGCTGTGTGTAATGTCCTACGTTATTTATTTAATTCACCCTTTGAGAGGCTATAATAATATATGATAAGTCGTTATTTGAGCTATTTATTTTTAAACGACTACTTTTAAACAAAAAAAAAAACAATTTCCTAATTTCTACTTTTGAATAAAATTCGTCTATTTACATGCTTACCATAATTGCTATTTTCGATTTATTACAGCTGCAATAATATTATGCACCTACAGTATGTAAAATTATGTATTAAAATTATTTCAGTGGACTGAAACATTGATTTTATGAGTTTTAATAGAATATGGATATCTGCTGATAAAACTTGGAAATCACGCAATGGCTACTAAGTTCAACGGGTCCAATCCAGAATTCTAACGGGAAATTTACGTATGGATAAGCAAAGCAAAATCTGCATGTTATATCCAAAGAAGAGACGCTGATCGCTTGATCGCTGTTAGCGATAAGGCCGCCACTTGTGGCACTAGTTCATAAGGTTCTTTTGTTCTCTGTACTTTTTTCTTATAGTGTGCACAATAAAGAGTTTTATTTATGTATCTATCTAAGACATTCATTGCTTTTAGGACAAACTCCTTTATTAACAACTTTCAAAGAAATACGTATCTAATCTATCTAGCATATTACTTTAAAAAAAAAACAATTGTTTTTTTTAAGTTGTGAGACGAACGAGACGCTTTTTGAAGGGTACAGTGAAATTACAAGGCTGTCGAGACAAAACGTCAAAATAAAAGCAAAATTAAAAATTTTGAAAACACCCACAACGGGTATAAACTACTTATAAATATCTAATATCATGCACCAATCAAACCCGAACCCATAACTGAAAACTGCATCAAAATCGGACTAGTAGTTTTGGAGAAAAATGGCAACATGGATTTGCACACACAATGTTTGCTGCAGCGCCCCCTGGTGAGTTGTCACCGTAACACCTATCTAAGAACATGCACCAATCAAACCCGAAACCATAACTGAAAACTGCACCAAAATCGGACTAGTAGTTTTGGAGAAAAATGGCAACATGTATTTGCACAAACAAACATCCTCTCACCCCAAACGCATATACCGCCTCCGTTTCGCAGTGAGCAAAAAATAATCATAAGCGCTAAACCAGCGATGGCTTGGACTTTGTTTTGTTACTCAAAGTTCTGTGTATCGCTGCACTGGTCATGGGCATGCGTTATCTCTTACTATTAGGAGAGCGTCTCATTCGTCTCATTACTTTTACATACGCGACACAATATTATGACAGTTACGCGATCCATTAAATGGTAAATAAATTAGTTGAATAAAATCTATTGAAAACAGATATAATTAATGATACAATGCCCGTGCTATTGCCCAATAACAGAAGACAACAGTAACTTGTAGCGATGATAGCTCAGTGGTTGACGCCGTCGGTTTGCATGCCGAAAGGCATGGGTTCAAACCTCAGCATTGAGCTTGAGCTGCCGGTGAAAGAAAACATAGCATGGTGGTAGCGTACTTCCTAGTACTCGGCTGGCTAATTACCACCCTCAAGTTTAAAATCTGTCGCCAAGCATCTAACGGTGTGTTCCGGCAGCCTCGCTTGAGCCAGTTCCATTCCAGGCTAGGTGTGTTTACCGTCGACACCGTCACTTAACATCAGGTGAGCTGTGGTCAAACACCTAGCCTGTCAATCATAAAAAAATAATTCAATTCATGTGTACAGAAAACGTACTTTTGTATTATTTTAAAAGTTATCTTAAGATTTTTTTCAATCGAGAAAATTTCAAATGGTCTTAGATAAATCATCATAAATCAATTTTGCTGAAAAAAAATGAATAGTTTATTCAGAATTATTGTTCTGTATTTCTAGTTCTTTGTGACGAACGTTTCACGCATCCAGGCCAACAGTAATATTTGCATAATAACTGTTCTAAATCTCTGCTCTATGTATAAATAAAAAAAAAACTGGACAGATTTCTGATAATCTAATGAAAACTCGCAGGTGTAGTAGTCTTTTGTTACCGTTCTGTTGAGAATAAATACCCATTGTGTGAACTTACTTATGTAAATAATAGATTCTATAAAGGTGCTGCATTGGTATCAGTGCTGTTGCTAGCCCGTCACTAATATATAAGGCGAACTATAAGGCGAACTGGAGACATGACGTAGATGTATAGAAATATAGGTTCACCCGGGATTTCTGGGGCAAGTAGCCGATTCAAATTCAGATTCAAGTTATTTTATTGATATAAAAACGTTACACATTTACATTTATGTCACAAATAAAACAAAAGCTAGAAATAAAAAAAAAAACATTAAAAAAAGAAAAGAAAAACTAATCATAAGAACAATAATAATGATTCCATCAGTAAAAAACATCGTCAAGAGTAATGGAGCTGTAACGCTCTTTACACTTATCTGGGTGTACTGTATGTATTATAAGTATGTATTTACAAAAAAAAAAAGTATTTAAGTATTCTATCAGTTATCTGTCTTCCATAGCACAAGCTCTGCTTAGTTTGGGGTCAGATGGCGCTGTGTGTAATGTCCTATGATATTTATTTATTTATTATCTCATTGAAGTGCATAAAAATTGATAAATTCACCATAGTTAATATAATTGATTCTTGCATATAAGATTACTTCATTTTTGCATATTTGGTAAAAAATTATTACTCATTAATTACAATGTCTTACAGGGAATTTAGGTAGGCGGGAGACAAACGGGTGTAAAAGAAAGAGAAATAAGAATATTTTATCTCTTTCTGTCCCATTAATAACAGTCATCGTCGCAAAAATAAAACTGCTGTCATCTACTCTTGTTCCAGGAAATCATTATTGAAATTATATTAAAATTTGCATTGTCTTTATTTACTTTTAAAAGTTTGCATGCTTCTAATTACTTATTTATTAGCACTGCAATAATGATTGTTGTTAGTTTTACATACCTTTAATAGCGGCGGAGGTGTACTATGTTATGGGACAATTCTATGTTCCGTTTTGCAGTTATCCAAACAGGATTGTATTTTAGTGAATACTATATCCATGTATTGTTAGATAATATAATCAGAATATGTTTTCCGATACTATATTTAGTTAAATCTTTCGTCTAAACCAAAGAGCATATAATATATAAACGCAGCAAAAACACCCACTGCAAAATCGATTCAAGGCAGACGCGCAAAGAGATTAAATATCCTCGTTGTTTTCAATAGAGTAGAAGCAGATGAGGAAAAGTTAATTTTCTCGGTCTTTCAAAGGTTGAAAACACTTAAGTACGAAAGAGTTTAAGACCAAAGGTGTCACCAGACACAGCTGGACAATCTTGAACCTACGGTAAATTGGAAAGGGTTGAATTTTACGTCTCACGTACCTACACTCGCACCTTACATCGACTTATGCCAGCTACACATACTAACCGAAGCAGCTCGAGATCCGATACTCGAGCACTTTACTTTGTCACGGTCTATTTCAGCTAGAATGTGCAGCACTTCTTCGTAATTTCAAGAACTACAGTCTCAGGTTGTGTACCAGCTGTTTATGCAAGCGCGTGAGCCGGGGAAGTGTCAGATATTCTATTTTCGTCAAGGTGAATAGATAGCGATAGTGTATTATAGTATCACTTTGTCTCGTGTGAATTCTGTCTCGTGTCGATAGTCGCCCGATTCAGATTTCAGGTTGCCAAGTTGTGTCTAATAAGTAATAAGTGTTCTATATAACAAAAGTATCATTCAACCCGCGCGCATTCAAATAGATGCTAAGCGCGGTCATCCATCCGAATACTCACAAATTACAATAAGACTGAATGAATTTCAGAATAACGTACTGAGAGTACGCTACGAACGGTACATCGTCATTTTTCCGTCATCTGACAAGTAAACGTAAAAGTGCAAGTACATTCTTACGTTAATCATTATGTAGTGCATCGTTTAGAAAACCATGCCAAGATTTAAATATAGAGCGCATCTCGCTAGCCATTACAGAGTATTACTGATAGCCAAGTCACATGGAAAAATTGCAAGTAGTACATGCTCTACAACTCTACAAGTCCGTGGTACTGTTTGATGTTCATACAGTTTTTATGGCTTACGTTATACATGGTAGGTTTGTTTGACAATCTGTTAAGATTGATTATGTGCAACATTACAAACAATTTGTTATATAACTTTGATGTGTTCCCTGGTGGATACACTCTGGGTGCTTTCAAGCCGCGAGTAAATCGGTTTCTATTAGGCAAGCCTGCATGTTCGCTAAACATCAGGTGAGTTGGCGGTCAAACGCAAACTTTAAAATATCAGACGATCAATAAAATAGTTCGTTTTTCGAGTTTTCTTTATTTTATAGAAAACTACACGTCGCGGTTTCAATCGCGTAATTCCCACTTCCGTGGGAATACAGGGATAAAAATAATGTCACCCGGGGATAGTGTAGCTTCACAACGGTGAAAGAATTTTTGAAATCGGTCCAGTAGTTTCGGAGCCTATTCAACACAAACAAACAGTCAAATGTTTCCTCTTTATAATAGTATCGATTACACACGATAACTTAGGTTGGATACTTAGACTATAGCGTCGGCCACATCCGATGGCCTTTTTCAAGGGGGCAAAACAGAGTACATGACGCCGCGTCTTGCTTAAACGTGAGTAATTCTATAAAAACGTTTTCTAATCGTAAGTAGCAATTTGAACTCGCGAATTTGAAAGTTAACAGTTGTTTGGTACTCTGTTGGCTACTTGTTATGTTGTCTAAATGTTGATCTTCTGAGGTTTTAGGTATATCCGGCATTAATTACTGAGCTTACCTATCAGACCCAGCCTAGGTTACTAGAAATTTTACCAAAGAAGTTGGTTTACTAATATTAACAATAAGTTTTGTTATTCCTATATTTTATAACTTCTGTCAACACCGTCATTTAAACTGCTGTCAATATTATCATTTTTTATCACGAATACAATTTCTTATTATATTAAATTATTTTTTATGCACTTTATGAAAAAAGGAATTCGGTGAAAAGTTCTGAATATCTTACAAACCACTTACCGAGTATAGAATGGTTGAAAAGGAATCAATGTCAGATGCCGAGCTTCAAACTAAATTAGTCGAGCAAGGATTTCCTGTTATGCCAATAACAGCTTCTACACGGAATGTGCTCCAGAAGATGCTGAACATAGTTCTAGCAAAAAAGCTGAAAAAATTACATAGTCCAAAAGTGATACATTAGGTAATTTATATGACTGACTAATTTACACCTGTTCATTAAAAGATTTCAAACATAGAAATCTCTTTTTAATTGGCAAATGTCTCAGACGACAATTCTTTCTTGTTTTCAAGTTTTGAAATAAATACCTCTGTTTCTCCTGAATCTATGGTAGATTCTTTTCATAGTTGTTTCAAGGACAATATTGGTTTAACTTGGTTAGCCGAGTCTGTGCGCTCGTGTAAAAGTAACTGCAAACGACGAGCGTGTATAAAAACTTTAATGAAAGTAAAATAAGTGAAACATATGTGCCAGTATCCCAGAAAGAGGAAATAAATAGTAACTGCCAACACCTACGAGAGATGCCATTGTGAAGAAACCTTAGCATTATGATACTATAGTAATTTCTAGAGCCCATTCGAATGACTAGGTTATTATTTTAATGTTATGCCTGTCTCGATGTGTTATGGAGCAATTTTGCTTTGAGGTAGTGTATCATTCATTCTATCTGTCATTATCTAAAAGGTTTATCGTCAACCCCCAAACTATCTGCGCGTAAATGCAGTGGTAATCGAAAAAAGATTTAATTACATTTTTGAAATTCCTACGTTACCCTCTGAATCATGTCTTTCTTTCTGTATGTTTCTGTTCCGACAGCGGCCTTTAGTAAAACTATCACATCTATAGCGAGATGTTGGGAAGTGGCCCTAGTCGTCCGGAGGGAAAACTTTGCCTAGGAATAGCCAGCGACAAGTTAAGAAGAAACTAAAAAAATGAATAGACGAATGGGGATTGACACGTCACGAGATAGACGCATTAAGATTTGAAGGATGACAATTTAGGAACAGGACATTGTAAGAGTGGACGAATTAGGAATAATTCGTCCTACAATGTGTTAGGTAAAAAACTTTGGTAATGCACAATTTAGGAAATGACCGAAGTAGGGCGCAGGGAATAAATAGAATACATATATATACCTATAAATATCGTAGGATATTTCACACAGCGCTATCTAGTCCGAAACTAAACAAAACATACTATGGGAGTACTTACGTACTATGGGAACCAGATAGCTGATTAATGGTGCCTGGAGTTTTTATTGAGTGCTAATAAATACTTAAAAATATTTTTGCAAACTCCTAAGAACATTTGCAATGGACACGGCGCGTGAATCATTTACGGTGAATAGGGTTATAAAGCTGCGTATTTCCGGAGTGTGTTATTGAAAAACAACCGGCAAATGGGAAACAATGATACATAAAGGGTAGAGATGGCCAAGGAAGGCAAAGGATTGTAATAAAAATAATAATCGAATCATGGTTAAATTCGGATCGGTTGTGTTTATATTTGGTCATAAAGCTTTATCAAATCTTCGAATTAATTTTGTCTTAGAATTTAGAAAACGATTCATATATTTCAGTACCAAGATAGCGCGTTGTAATATGGCTAAGTATTATGATTATACTTTATGTTATTTTAAGTTTACTCGAAGATAAGTAAATTTTTCTAACTAGCAAATTTATTATTACCAAAAAATTAAAATAAAATAAATTTCGTAGGACTATACACACAGCGCCACCTAGCCCCAAACTAAGCAGAGCTTGTGTGATTGAAGTCAGGTAACTGATAGAATACATAAATACTTTTTTTTTTGTAAAAACATACCTACTTACAATACAAACTTTTTTTTTAAATACATATTTATAATACATACAGAACACCCAGACACAGAACAAACATTTGTTTATTCACAAAATGTTTGCCCTGAGTGGGAATCCAACCCACGCCCTACAGCTCTCAAAGCAGATACAATAAGGCAATTCTAATAAATATTGTTATTTTTTTAATTGAAAATACTGATTATTAATTATAATAATCTATAAATTATTATTATTATTAGAATTAAAAACCTTAATATTCAATTTTATAAGAATCTGACGACCAACAAGCATAGGTAAGTTTTAGTCAACAACTTTTAATCGAAGTATTCGTATTCGAATAATTACTAATTAGTAATGAAAAGATTACTCGATTTTGCGCATGACTACTCTGTGCTGCTCCTATGGGCAGGTAGTTCTGCAGACAAAGGTTCATCAAGTTCTTTAGCGTGTGAAATCATGGACTTATAAACAACTAGACCAGTAGTGCCGACGATATTGTGGGTTCTCGCGCTCCTTTCACACGAATAACAAAATTAAATGAACGATAAGAAAGTAAATAACTTTATTTAATTATAATTGCCAATTCTTGTAGAGATTTTAATCCTTATAATTTATTAGCTTCACTTGAAACATGGAAATCAAAATTCACTCAGTTCTAATTGTAGCATTGATATTTTTTTTTTTTTTTTTTATACATGATAGGTTCGCGTTTGACTACACCCTGCCTGATGTTAAGCAGGATGCAGTCCAAGATGAAGCACGCTTACCTAGAAAAAAACCTGTTTACTCTAGATTTGAAGACACCCAAATTGTACTTCACGGGAAATGGATGATATGGATTAATAGCTGTGTAATTCAAATGGCAATGCAAATATTTGGTACTATAGGGTGAAAATAATTAACTTGGTGGTAGATTTCCTTAGCAGGAGGTCGTCTAGGTAGGTACCACCGCAGTACCAGATATTCTGCCGCCAAGGAGTAGTGTGCAAACATTACTGTGTTCCGGTTTGAAGGGTACTGCAGCTAGCGAAATTACTGGGCTGTTGATACTAACCATCTAGTCTCAAAGTAATAAGCGCCAAAGCAGCGATGCCCTGGACGTTGTTTTGTTACTCAAAGTTCTATGTATCGCTGCAATGGTCATGGACAGGCGTTATCTCTTAACATCAGGAGAGCGCCTCGATCGTCTCATTACTTTTACATAAAAAAAATAAAAAAAAATTTACAAGTTAGGAAGTGTGTAGTAGCAAGATCGCTGCAATGGTTATTAACAAAAACGTCGCGCTTAGGCTCAATTTGTTTAATAAATTCTATTTGAAAGAAAGAAAGAAAAAATGTTTAATCCTGTAACAAGCACAAAACCAAATAAACAGAGACAGACAAAAGTTACAGAATAGGGGCTCACCTCAGCATAATGCTGGTCATACTAAGTGATACGACCAGCGCTGGTCTTCCGTCTATTTATATCGATGACTACAGTGTTTCCACAGACCAGCTGACATTAAGTGATTGTGTTGTCGGAAGTGGTAAGCAGACCTACGTAATGGAGCTGGCTTTGAGCTTGGTAGCTAGCCAGCCGAATTCTAGGAAGTACTTTACCACTATGCGATGGTTTTGTCACGATATTTTTCCTTCTTTAGCATATACACTACACGTAGAGTTTTCACAGCTACTAAACATTTTTTTATCAGTATTTGTAGTGTTCATATATAAGATACTCTATGGTGCTGTGACATCGTATACCTACTTAATTCTCTTACTTAGATCTTAAAATATATATGTAACTATCTTTATTCGCTCGCCAGTTACAAACCAATGAATTTATTAGGGAAGAACAGCAAATATTGCATAAACAGAATTCTTAGGCAGGCATTCTTCGTGGATGCTTCTTTCACCAGTGCGTACAACTATTACGTAGGTATTTGTTCTACTATGTATTAAATTACAATTTACATGTTACTAGATTTCATTTTGACCAAACCATCTAAGTGGAAAAATTTACAAATAGACTAGATTTTTAGATTGCGCAATCAATAAATCGCCGAATGAGCGATTCAACTTGAGTAATTGCTTGTCCGGTATTTCATACGTTTAGCAGTAATACGGTAATAATATCAAATTGCGTCATTTGTTATTGAAAATGAATATTCTTGTCGATATTTCAATATATTCACAATCTTCTTTCCGGAATAAAAATCGGGAAAAGGAAATTTGTTTTATCGTAAATTTAATCATTATTTGGGAGCATATTAAAAGATTCAACTTATGAAACGCGCCTGGATATTTATTAAATAAGTGTTGAAATCAGTTGAAATAAGCATTTATGCTCTCAAAAGTTATCGTATTATATGTCACAAAATAAAGGAGTTACTTCATAATCATAATCATCGCTATATTTGCCAACACTTAGAAGATAAATAGTCTAAATCTAAATAAATCCCTGGATAGATCTTATCCAATTCGACTCGCAATTTTTGATTACTGTGCAGTTATTGCTCTTTCAACTTAATTTTTTTTGTTAGTATTACTTTGCGTTAGAATTTATCTAGATGTTCAAAAGAGTTTGCTCGTAATTGATAGATATTTTTTTTATGTAAAAGTTATGAGACGAAGGATATGCTCTCCTGATGGTAAGAGATAACACATGCCCATGACCAATGCAGCCATACGCAGAACTTTGAGTAGCAAAGCAAAGTCCGGGGCATCGCTGCTTTAGCGCTCATTAGTTTTGATGACTTTTGATGGTTAGTCTCAACCACCCCGTAATTTCGCTAGGTGCAATATCAAACAACAACAATATGCTAGATATCAACAAGTCTTTTTTTCTTGGTAGACATTAAGTCCTGAACAAATTCAATACAATCAATCAAAGGTTTACAAGAAAGCGACTGTAATGATTCATTGAGGGTTTTCTTTATCACAATAATCACTATAATATTATGAATTAGCGACCCACCCTGGCCTTGCACAAATTCACTTTATTTTGGAGACTTGATACCTTCTTTTCTGACATTTGCCGTGAATTTCCAAGTCTTTCGTACTAATTTCACGAAGAAAAAAAAATCAGGAAAATCGATCGAGCCTTTCTCAAGTGATGCTCCGGCGGCATACAATGGATTTTTATTCATATGTCATTGTATAGATGCGAAAGTTTCAAATCGAAAAGAAAAGAATCGAAAATATTTTTCAGTAGATTTATACAGTCGTATAGCAAACGAAATGACTAGTGAGAGTAAGCTGGCTTAAAGCGGTCATCGCTTTTACTCGCTACCTTCATAAAAGAGACATTTCATAACGTGTCGCGAGAGATTTAGTATTTTCTGAAAAGACTTAGATGGCGTCGAGTTCGCAGGCGTTGATTGAAAAGTTAAATAAACATTGGTCATCAAAGATAAGTAGGTACGTTTGCTCATAGGTTTTTGTAGAAATGATAGCTGAGTGGTTAGCGCGGTCGGTTCGTATGCCAAAAGGCGTGGGTTCAAACCCCAACAATGAGCTTGAGCTGCATTTGAAGGAAAACAACGTGAGGAAACCATAGCATGGTGGTAGGGTACTTTCTAGTACTCAGCTGCTAGCTACGACCCTCAAGTTGAAAATTTGCCGCCAGCCATCTAACGGTGTGTTCCGGCAGCCTCACTTGAGAGCCAGTTTCATTCTAATCTTGGTGTGCTTTACCATCTTCGACCACACCGTCACTTAACATCAGGTGAGCTGTAACACCTAGCCTGTCAACCATAAAAAAAATTTGGTTAAATTTTTATAATGCAGAACAATTAAATTGCGAGTTATCTGGCTGTTTTGTGGATACAAATCCGAGTAAGAAAGAGCCCTCCGAGATCATTTTGATTTGGATCTTGAAATCACAAAAGAGAAGGAGAAATTGTTTGCTGGGAACATCAAAACTAACTTTTGGAAGAGCATTAGAGTTGCCGCAAACTGTACGTTGTGCGCGAGTGGCATTGCATTTGACTCGAGTTGATAGGAAGTGTAATTGTTGCACAGGCGGCAACGGAATCAGCACAGCCGCGATACAGGCTGCATACGGCGGCAATAATGCTACAATTCCAGCACAAGTGTATAAAAAAATGTGACACGATTTGTTACTTATTCGCGTCAGATATGCAACAAAAAGGCCATTTAAAAAGAAAGTGTATAGAACTAAAGTTCAATGTTGCAAAAATACTATGAAATGCCGACTATGACGCTCCAGGATAGGACTAGGCAACAATATTATTTTTTCCACGGTCGACTTTCAGTCTATAGCATCCCACGCAAATTTGATTCAAACTGCGACGAGTCATGTAATCGCGGTCGCGTTACTTGTTATGTACTCATAGGGATAAAAGGTATGATAAAAAAATTATTCTACCCATCTGCCAAAAAATCTGCCCATTACGCTCGCAGTCGTAACTAGATTGTTGAGTGAGTTAAATTATTTTAATAATATCGGACTCCACAACAATATTTCAACTGTTCATATTCCTGGTCTCTACAACACGGGCCTGGAGCCGCCGCATTGTTGTGAGCTATCGTAGAGCTGGGATTTGAGGGTGTTTTTGTATTCAAGTACTGTTGTGACAGCAAGTTAGTTTGACATTTGCCAGAAGGAACTTACCCTGAATTTTTTATGGCATAGGTTCGCGTTTGACCACATCCTGCCTGATGTTAAGCTAATAATTGTTTGCTAAAACAATATAAACAGATAAACTATTACAAAAAAACTTACATCGAATCGGCTCGTCTCATCTTGGCTGCCGATATAAAAAATAAGCGGTAGGTAAATAATTATCATAAATTGTAAGTACTCTGTCTTACAAAAACAAAAAGAATCGAAAATAATTTTACAATATACCTATAATACCTATATATATGTATACATATAATATAAATACTTACTAAAAAGAAACGAAACCGTAATATTTTCTTAATTTTTGGGGAGTTCATTTTCTTTTTTCAAACATACTCTGACAATCCGATACACGTGTCACAATAATACGCTTATGAATCTTATAAGCCTTTTGAAAGGTATTTTTACACTTTTCCTCAATTATAAGAAAATACTTAAAATGACTGAAATTGTACTAATTTTAACTCACCATTTCATGAATAGTTAGTCTGATGTGAGATTAACTGTCCTGTTCGCTCATTTGTTTTATTTTAATTAGAGAGCTGAAGAGCGTGGGGTTAATTCCCACTCAGAACAAACAGTGTGATGAACATAGGTGTTTAAAATGTGTCCGAGTGTTCTATTTAAAAAAAAGTATATAAGTATTCAACTGTTTGATTCTCACAGTACATTTTGCTTAGTTTGAATTTAGTTACATCGTGAGGAAACCAAAGCATGGTGGTAGGGTAGTTTAGTACTCGGCTGGCTAGCTACCACCCTCAAGTTGAAAATCTGCCGCCAAGCATCTAACGGTGTGTTCCGGCAGCCTCACTTGAGAGCCAGTTGCATTCCAGGCTAGGTGTGCTTTACCATCTTCGGCCACACCTTCACTTGACATCAGGTGAGCTGTGGTCAAACACCTAGCCTGTCAACCATAAAAAAAAAAAGTTACATTTATGGGCGTGTGAGCGAATATATGTATTTATATGTTATGTGTTTGAGTATGAGTGAACGTGTGTCATGGAGGGTGGATACCTATAATGACAGCAAAACTGATTTGAAAAACATTAAATAAATTAAACAAGTATGACTTTACATTGAAGAGATAAAGTAATAGTTCAAAGCGGGTTAATTATTCATCAATGCGACTTTATTTATCGTAAATTTTCAGCCGAGTCTAGTTGCTGTAAATATTCTGTCACGAACTTGTTGCGGGCGGTGTAAGTTGAGGATGATCACGATAGATTTTATATGTGTAGTACACGCCCTTGTTCACAAACGACTTTTCTGCATATCTAGAGCGTAAAGAGAAGGCGAGAAGGATAAAGAGAAGCTAAATATAAATCTTGTCTTTTTTGTGTGCGCTTTTGTTTATTCGCCCTTTAGACTGACTTATTAGCTCAATTGGTTGAGATGAACATGGATTCAATTCTGTTTATAACCGGGTCTTAATCGCGCACAAAATTAAAAGTTATTTAAATTTAATTGTAGTTTGTGCCCGAATGATTTGATGTTTATTCTTTGTGTGCGTATTTGGTATGTATTATAAGTGCATAAATATGTTTTTACAAAATACTAGCTGCGCCCCACGGTGTTACCCGCTACATGTTTTCGGGATAAATAGCCTATGTGTTAATCTAGGGTCTCAGCTACCTCCATACCAATTTCATCGAAATCCGTTCAGTAGTTTTTGCGTGAAAGAGTAACAAACATACATCAATTCATCCATACAAACTTACAAACTTTCGCGTTTATATAACATTAGTAGGATACGTGTACTACCCTGAGCTGTTAGCTCATTTGGTAGAATATCTGCTTCCGGAGCTGTATGGTGTGGATTAGATTCCCATCAGCACAAACACTTATGTGAAGATAAATGTTTGTTCTGTATCTGGGTGTTCTGTATTATAAGTACGTATTTACAGAAAAAAAAGTACATAATTATTCTATTAGTTCCCATAGTACAAGCTTTGTTTTGCTAGATGACGCTATGTGAAATGTCCGACAATATTAATTTATATCCGTACCTTTATAAATATTATGTCAGTCATCTGGTTTTCATAGCTTTGCTTAGTATAGGGCTAGAAGACGCTGTTTGAAAATGTCACTCAATATTTATGTATAACTCTTTATCAATCTAAGCAATAAAATAGCAATACTTGACTTGTAATTTTTTATAATTATTAATAAATAATCATTAACCTATATACCTATATATATATTTATGTAGCGATGATAGCTCAGTGGTTAGCGCGGCAGGTTCGCATGCCGAAGGGCGTGGGTACAAACCCCAACAATGAGCTTGAGCTGCCGGTGAAGGAAAACATCGTGAGGAAACCATAGCATGGTGGTAGGGTACTCTCTAGTACTCGGCTGGCTAGCTACCACCCTCAAGTTGAAAATCTGCCGCCAAGCATCTAACGGTGTGTTCCGGCAGCCTCACTTGAGAGCCAGTTCCATTCCAGGCTAGGTGTGCTTTACCATCTTCGACCACACCTTCACTTAACATCAGGTGAGCTGTGGTTAAAACAACTAGCCTGTCAACCATAAAAAAAAAAAAATACAGCTGCCTAATGGTGAGTACTTTTGCTTCTTGGTAAGGCTTAGAACGAATGTTAGAGGGTATGTCAGTATGTCTCGTCCGGACTACTTCAAGATTGGAAAGGATGGCGTGAGTGGCTTAAGCAGAAAAATGTGTACATTAAATGTTTCTTCTTTTTTCACGTCGCATTTGTCGTCATTCGTCGAATTAGCAATTTTTTTTTGTGGTTGACAGGCTAGTTTTTTGACCACAGCTCACCTGATGTTAAGTGAAGGTGTGGTCGAAGATGGTAAAGCACACCTAGCCTGGAATGGAACTGGCTCTCAAATGAGGCTGCCGGAACACACCGTTAGATGCTTGGCGGCAGATTTTCAACTTGAGGGTGGTAGCTAGCCAGCCGAGTACTAGAAAGTACCCTACCACCATGCTATGGTTTCCTCACGATGTTTTCCTTCACCGGCAGCTCAAGCTCATTGTTGGGGACTCTCGACTCTCAACTTTTAAAACATTGCTCAATGTTTTAAAAGTTATGAATTTGCAATAACGATCGATATTTGTGATACACCGCCTTAAATGTAGAGCTGTCTAGTAACTCGTTAATTAAATAATCACGATTCATTAATAAAAGCTTGTAAATATTTGTTGTTGTATTGTAAATATAGGAGGACATTTCACACAACGCCATCTAGCCACAAACTAAGCAAAAGCTTGTAGTATGAGAACCGGCTAACAGAATACTTTCATACTCTTTGTGGTATAAACAAAAAAAATGTTTGTTCTGTGTCTGGGTGTTCTGCATTTATTATACGGATGTATTTACAAAAAAAAAGTATTTAAGTATTCTATCAGTTATCTGTAGTAATATCTATAGTACGAGCTTTGCTTGGTTTGGGGTCACATGGCGCTGTATGTAATGTCCTACGACATTTATTTATTATTTTGTTCTTAATACATACAGAACACCCAGACAAAAAACAAACAACTATTTTAGTCACACAAATGTTAGTTCTGAGAGGGAATCGAACTCACGCACTTTAGGCAGAATTTAACCAAATGATCTAACAGGGCAGTCAAAACCTGACATCGCAACAAGAAGATCTATGATGTAACCAATCTATTGCTTTATTATAAATTCTATGTATGTAATATTGTACACCTATGTATGTGATTTATATACTGTTCTTTCTTATCTTGTGAAGAAACATTTTTTTTTTAATTGAGTTGTCTATCGCGTCTTAGCAATACGAGTGGCATATATAAGACGTTAGAGTAATCAGTCTGACGTATTTATTTAAATGAATCGACATGAAAAACTAAAAGTTAAAAACTTCCCGTCAACAAAATAGAACATCGAACGAGTCTTATTAGATCACTGGAAGACACTACCGTCTATTCATCAACTAAAAAAGAGCTGCTAACCTTTAAACGAACGAACAGTACTTGAACTATAGCTATGAACACTTTCGGCCAAGTCACGTTTTGAACAAACACTTTAACTAACTTTAAAGTTAACTTTAAATAATAGAAAAACAAAAACTTTTACTTGGTGATAGATTTCCTTAGCAGAAGGTTTTCTAGGTAGGTACCACAGTACCAGATATTCTTCCGCCAAGCAGTAGTGTCATTTCACTAGCTGGAGTACACTACAGCTAGCGAAATGACAGGGCTGTTGAGACTAACCATCGAATGTCTCAAGGCAATGAGCGCCAAAGCAGCGATGCCCTGGACTTCGATTTGTTATTCAACGTTCTGTGTGATACACAGATCGTTATCTCTTAAAATCAGGAGAGCGTCTCGTTCGTCTCATTACATTTTACATACAAAAAAAAACGAGTATACAGACACACACACCCCACTGCTTGCATCGGGGGTTAAAAACATTTTTGAACGAAACATGCCGTTATGGGTACTAAAAGAAAGCGCTATTCAAATGAGAGTTAAACTTATGCAATTAATTTTAGTCACAGTCAGTTTTTCGAGCACTGCTTCGCGAGCTGAAGAGCCTGTGTTCGATTCCTACTAAACATTCCAAAATTTAAGTTTATTAATCATCATCATCATCATCATCATCATCATCATCATCATCATTTCAGCCGTAGGACGTCCACTGCTGGACATAGGCCTCCCCCATTGACTTCCATAAAGACCGGTTGGAAGCGGCTCGCTGGCTCGTTCATTAATAACACATCTCTAATTATTATATCAGTTACCTGATTTGGGACTAGATGGTGATGTGTGAAATATCCTGCAATATTTATTTATATATTTAAAGAACGGAACAAGCTGCTGGCTTCTTTGTTTCATGAGAGATATAATCTAGATTTTTTCAAGGTCAGAGTGAATCTATATCTGCTAAATCTAAATCTGCGTGCTTCATCTTCGACCACATCATCGCTTACTATCAGGTGAGTTGGTGGCCAAAAACGGGCATATCCGTATTAAAAAAAATTATAAATATGTAGTTTGTATGTTTGTACTTATTCACGCTGTAACGGATTTGGATCATCATTTTGAAAGTAGATACTCTTGACTTTTTTCTAATCCTTAATGGCATCGGCAGGGCTTATTATTTTAATTGTTCACAGGCTAAGTGTTTGACAACAGCTCATCTGGTGTTAAGTGACGGTGTGGTCGAAAAGCATGCAGCAAGCACAAGAAATGAAATCGGCTCACACCATAAGGTGCTTGGTAGCAGACTTTAACTTGAGATGAGCATGTGTGATAACTAGCCAGCCGAGTACTAGAAAGTACTCTGCCACCATATTGTTTCCCAAGGTGTTTTCCTTCATCGGCAGCTCGAACTCATTGTTGGCATTTGTATCCACGCTCTCCGGCGTGTAAACTGGCCGCGCATACCAAAATCGCTAAAAAAACAGTAGTGGTAGTCGCAGTTACAGTATTCGCGTAGAAGTTTGGCCATAATTTTGCGTAATATTGAACAATGGTGCGGTTTACAGTAGGAATCTAGAGCTTGTCAGTTTTCATAGCTTGTTAGATAAGTACCTCGTAATTTAGACGCATTTTCAATCAAGAAACATGAGTTAAGTACTATGTGACAGACGGTGGTGACGACAACATGGAAGGTAGCACCACGATGACGTTATAAGTCGCTGCAGGCAGACATTTTGTTTAAATTTCGCATGTATTTAAGTCGATCGGCTCCGATTTTATAAAATGCCCTAATAATGGACACGACTCTCGCGTACTTTAGTAATTAATTACAACACTGTTACAAATAAAATCGTCTATTCAGCCTCAAGTGACTACTAGATGCCTACGTATTATTATATCGACTTACTAATGTTTGTTTTATAAGCATTACCTGGGTACCTACTGCATTTTGCTTAGTAGAATACTGTAGGCAGTTTTTTTATCCGAATAATATGGTTTTATAAAACTCTAGATAAACATACTTTGACTAGAATACTAGTAATTAAGATAAATAACGAGGTATAAATAAACAAAGCAAATAAAATAAGCAACATTTAAATGAATGAAATACAATTATACATCCAATCATAATTAATTTATAATTTCACCAGATTGAATAGTAAATGAATCTCATAAGTCTGCATGTTGCAAGTCATTTTTGTTCAAGGCAAAACGCGGACTTACACAAATACAAAAACTTTAAAAAAATAACTGAATCTTCCAAGATTTGGTACATTTTTCCAAAACAATAGAATCATACTTCAACAACACATTTGCAGTAGAGGGATTCGCAAATTTAAAGCTGCAATAACATTTGCATTCGCATCACCAGCGCAACTGAGAGAAACAAATAAAGGTCTCTTAATTAGACATTACTGTTGAGTAAATCAAAGTCTACCCATTAGGTATTAATTAAGCATCGTTAGTGACAACGTCTCGCATAAATAAAAATCGCCAAACGCATTCGAAACATAAACAATCGTATAATGGCATCGAGATCGCGTACTTACCTTTTGGGCGGAGGCATGTATTGGACGGGCGGGGGCGGCATTGCTGCCGGCGGACACAGCACAGGCGGCACCGAATGCTGCGCTTGCGGCGGCAACACAGGCTTATCCAGGGAATGGGGATCGAAAAAGTAGGGGTCGTGCGGAAGCGGCGTTGGTGGAGGTGTACTTAGCCACCACTCAGCCATCGCAGGTAAGCTACTGCAGAGTTAATGCGCAGCGGAACTACACGCGTGCAGCGGCGGACGCATCGCGCGCGCACTGACGACTCGCATTCTAACCCGTCCCGCCGTCCCCCGGCCCACCGATGCAACGCATAAACAACACTGCAAATCCTTTATCTCCTCGCTTCGCGGTGCAATCGCCATCTACGTAGTTAGCTGATAACGCGTCGTGCTGCGTTCACATGCACTCGCCACTGGACGCGATCACTAGCTCGATACGAACGTTAGCCGACACCGACTGTTCTTTACTTTAGCAATAACTTTCAGCATTTCACTGCCTTCAGCGATGATACTATTATACTCCTTATTATGAAAAATATTTCAACAGGGCACATTTCTGAAATGGCGAAAATTTAATCAGTTGTTTTCAAAAATGTAATCCATTTTTTTTTTTGAAGCCGGTGTTTTATGCTTATTTATAGTAAAATTTGTAAATGATGTCACTATGACGGCTTTTCACTTCAAGCTTGCTTTATAATGGAAAACACTTGCCTAAAAATGTTTAGTAAATATATGTATAATAATCAGCTAATTGAAATTTTAATAGTCACAGAAAGTAGCAATTTGAGCTTATCATGGATATGTAGCTTCCAATCTGCGGTACGGTTTATTACTTTTGGAAAACTCTGTAAATGCTAAGAAGGTATTTAAGATGCAAAAGAAATATATTATATCTCTAACTGGAGCCGGACAAAGACAAAGTTGTACACAAATATTTAAAAAACTGAAACTACTCCCACTGGCATCAATGTAATTTTAGGGGCAGGAAGACCACTCAGGACAAGGAAATGATACTACCTACATACTACTATGAATTACCCGCTCAGATCCCTTAAAGAAAATTTTACAACGAAAGTATAGTAGTTGGTACAAAGTCATTTACCTGACGAAATGAAAGTCCATGACCATTGCAGCAATACACAGAACTTTGAACAGCAAAACAAAGTCCGGGGCATCGCTGCTTTGGTGCTTATTAATTTGAAACTTTCGATGGTTAGTCTGAACAGACCAGTAATTTCGCTAGCTGCAGTACCCTGCAGCTTGGCGGCAGAATATCTGGTATAGCGGTGGTACTTACCTAGACGACTTCCTGCTAAGGAAATCTACCACCAAGTAAATAATAAAAAACTATTGATACGCAATACATCAACATGTAATATACAGCCTACAATAATAGATTTTGAATTTTGACTTCTCTCTCTAAGTTCCTATTTGAATCGCAGCTTTAGTTAAGAAAGTAAAGAACTAAAAAGCAAATTTAAAGCACGCGTGCAAGATTGGCTCGTTCCACAAACTTATGTAATACATTCTATTCCTTTATTATTTAAGGCATAGAATTTACAACAGTGCAGGGGTGGAGTAAATTCCACTTGGCCAGTGGGTGATAGTGTTGGCCTCATGATAGCAGCAAGGCAAGAGATCGACCTAGGCCCGTAAGGTGACTCGTTGCCAGTAAACAAAATTGTACCTAACCAGGTAACAAAGTTGCTAAATCAAAACACAGATTGTTTACCGCAAATAATGAGCATTAGTTACTATACGAAAATGTTCGATAAGTAGGTAAGTATCGAATGTTTTACGTACCTATGTATTTTGTATATTTATAAGATGTACCTACAATCTACATATAGAGCAGAGCAAAATGTTATAAGCTTATGAATTAATGTATTATTGCAGCTGCATCGATATTGATAATAATAATCAACGACATGAGCTTGGTTTACTTAAACAAGACGGACTATGGAAAGTGCATTTAATAATAAATAATATATTACGAGTACTATAGCAAAAAGGTTGTAGTAGTGTTGCCCACTCAGCCTTTTTGGCACTGGATCTAGTGATAATATATATATACACCATGTTTTATAAGTCGGAACTTCATGGTGATAATAAAAGTGTGACGTAGTTTCGTCAAACTGGCCAGAAAAGAATAACAACTCGACCTCATTTATTTTTATTTTTTGACAGGCTAGTTGTTTGACCACAGTTCAACTCATGTTAAGTGACGCTGTGGTCGAATATGGTAAAGCAAACCTAGCCTGGAATGGAACTGGCTCTCAAGTGAGGCTGCCGGAACACACCGTTAGATGCTTGGCGGCAGATTTTCTACTTGAGATTGGCAGCTAGGCAATCGAGTACTAGAAAGAACCCTACCACCATGCTATAGTTTTCACGATGTTTTCCTTCATGGGCAGGTCAAGCTCATTGCTGGGAAATGTCAGTTTGACAGATGTCAGATTGACAGGTGTGAGATTGACAGGTGTCACATTGACAGATGTCACATTAACAGATGTCAAATGTACATGTCAAGACTCATGACTTGCTTATTTTTTAAATAAATAAATAAATAAATATCATAGGACATTACACACAGCGCCATCTGACCCCAAACTAAGCAGAGCTTGTGCTATGGAAGACAGATAACTGATAGAATACTTAAATACTTTTTTTTTTGTAAATACATACTTATAATACATACAGTACACCTAGACACAGAACAAACATCGATGTTAGTCACACAAATGTTAGTCCTGAGTGGGAATCACACCCACGCCCTTCAGCTCTCGAAGCAGACACACTACCAATGAACCAACAGGGCTGTCGACCTATATGTTTCATTTATCTCTGAAACTTATTCTAAAGCTAACGCGGACGAAGTCGCGGGCGTCAGGTAGTCAATAACATATACCAAAATCTTTTCATTTATTTAATGTTACCCTAATTGTTATTAAATGTAATAAAGATATTCTGTTCAGTACGTACGTTAGTAAGTCAACAGACTTTTAGAATCAATACAAAAAAACGAATGTGCAAAGCGCTTGTACCTATCATTCTAAGCTATGGTCCCGTAACTAAGAATAGTAATATATATATATATAGATTTTTGCATTTTCAAGGTCTAGGCTTATTTTACAAAATAATTAGGTACGTGTTTTTAAATTTATTGACACGCAATTATATCAAATACGGCTACTGTGGACTCGAATAATCGGTTATAGATAATGGCTAAATATTTTCTTAGAAGAAAAAACGGTTGCCGCATTTTGATATAAAGACATTATAATTTTTACACATTATATAAATGAAAGATCAAATAAAATGACATCTTTATCAAAAAAAAAAAAAACTAACATCGAAATTTGAACACGAACATTTTGTTTTTAATCAACATTTATTATAATCCAAGAATTTACAGTATACAAAATAAATAAATAATACATTGTATTTGATACTAAACACTTCATCTTTATCCCGGAAAAAAATCCATTAAATTTACTGTTACTTTACGTGTAATGCTAAATCGCGCCATAAAGGTACATTATTTGTCAAAATACTAAAAGTAGGTTATGAAATACGATAAACAGATGAATACAAGTACTTACCTAAATAAGTAGACTGCTAAAATTTTAATCCTTTTTTCATGTAATAAACCACAGTTCACTAACATAAAACCTAACGCATCGTATATAGTAATCCTATATTTTTATGATCCAAACATACGGTACCCTAAAAGCATTTATCACGGTACCCTATAAAATTAAACCCTTGAACTAAACTAGATCTTGCTTATTTTAAAGACGTTGCTACTACTTATAACTGTTTATTTGTATTGTACAAGATTTTATTATACCTAGGCAAAATTATTGGGGTTATTTACTTAATTTATTTGTTACTTGTAAATATATGAATCATATTTCAGCTGATAAATCATACATAGTGAATTGTTTGCCTAGGCATTTAAAAGTTTTCTAGAACTAATTCGTTGACTTACTTGATAGTGGGAGTTGTGGCGGTTTCTCTGTCTCCAGAGGATACGGGGGAGAGCGCAGGCCCGGACTCAGGTGGCGAAGTCGAGGGCGGCGCCGCCATCGCCAGCTCGCGGACATAGTCACGCGTGCTGCGAATAACTCCGATGCGAAAATGAGCTTCGGTCATCCTTGATGTAATCTGTAAACCACAGTTTCATTAATAACAGCATTTTATACTTCCTTTGATTATGCTTTAGCTGTAGGGAAACAAAAAAAATTGCTTAATAATTAGATATAGATAGATAGATATATAGCTCTTTATTGTGCACACCATAAATAGAAAAGAGTACAGAGAACAAAGAACCTTATGAACTACACAACCACAAGTGGCGGCCTTATCGCTAACAGCGATAAAGCCGCCAACTTCCAGGCAACCAAGAAAAGAAAAATACGATAGAAAACATAAGAAACAGACGGGAGATGTAACACTAATAAGAAAAATAAATAAAAATAAAACATAAAGTAAGTATAATAAACATAATTAAATAATTATAATTTAAAACCCCTCTTAATCCCACTAATATTATAAATGTGAAAATTTGGATGGATGGACGTATGTTTGTAACTCTTTCACGCTAAAACTACTGAACGGATTAGTATGAAATCTGGTACGGAGGTAGCCGAGACCCTGGAATAACACATAGGCTACTTTTTATCCCGAAAACATGTAGCGGGTAACACCGCGGGGCGCAGCTAGTTTATAATAAGAATTACATGATACAAAGTACATGTCATTCTTTTCTATTTTGGTCGTATAGTATGTTTCCTACCTGAATGTTTGCAGGTACATTGTACGTTCTTAATCCTGAAAATTCGTTGTTCGAGGTGCCAGCATGGTTTATTCAAGAGATGAATTTATTTAAGTTTTTTAGAATTATTTTATGTAAATTAATGAAACTAGGTTAACAAATAATGCATGTATATATATAAGCATTGCAGCGGTACACATAACTTTGAGTAACAAAATGAAGTCCAGGGCATCGCTGCTTTGGCGCTCATTACTTTGAGTCATTCGATGGTTAGTCTCAACAGCCCTGTAATTTCACTAGCTGCAATACCTTTGAAACCGGAACACAGTCATTTTTACACACTACCGCTTGCAAAATATCTGGTAATGCAGTGGCACTTATTTAGACGACCTCCTGCCAAGTAGATGTACCACTAAGCGCTTTAGTTCAACAGCTAAACTTTTAAAACATTGACTTTCCAGGTTAGGTATCCATCCATCTTCGACCACACTGTCACTTAACAATTGAGCTTGAGCTGCGATCAAACACCTAGCCTGTAAGCCGTAGAAAAAAAAGTTCCGTAATTTTCCTGCTACAGTGGCGGGGTTTCGCAGGATATCAATACAATACGATGTATAGACAATATCGATTAAAATAGAAAATAAGACAGAAATTACATAAAGAAAGAAAAATTGTATGAAAAAATGTAATATTTAAAACTAAAATTAAATAAAATAGTCTAAGTATATTTCAGATTTATGTAGACATTAAGTTTCTTCCGGAAAAATATTTAAAATTGTTTCCAAGTTAAATTGTTATTTAATATAAATATTTAAAATTATATTCAAATCCTCGTCATTACTATAGCAAAAAATTAGCAAAAAAAACTTGCAAGCACAAATACACTAAGCATAATTATAACTCTTAAATACCTTAAATTGAATTTCCGCAAAAAAACGCCTCAATACGTGCAATACATAATCCAATCCAAATATGTAGATAAAATTTCAGAGTTGTTAAGTGAAAAGAAAATTCTAAGCACATGTAAAATTTCACAAGTCGTTTTTTCTGCCTGCCGCCATGAGATCTACTTTTGTACTGTGAAGTCTGTGGAGATGAAGTTGACCACAAAACACATTGCCTATTGTGAGTAGCAATACAGCCATTTTAGGGTTCTGTAGCAAAATAAAATGAAACATCATAATAGTAGGAATTCTAAATGCTGTTATTTTGTAAAATTTCGGCCCTAGCTTGATTATAAATTACATACATTATACAACATTCTTATGAGTTTTGGCTGGAACGCGGATAGATCGTGTCGCCGCATTATATTAATTTCCATTTAAAAAAATAAAAATAACAAAATTACAATACATCCAAAATTTACGATTAATAAAACGAGCTCCATGACCCTTAGGCCAACTAAACACACTGCTCCAATGAAACAGCGACATTTCTGAGTCAACGAAAATACCATCGATGTATACAAATAAATATGATTGATTTTTTTTAAAACCGCTTAGTCGATTTCGATAAAATTTAAATGGGACCACCTCTGAAGTATGATCTACAAAGCAAAAAAAGAATCGTCAAAATCGATTCATAATTGGCGGAATTAACTTCCTCTTTTTTTGAGTCGGTTAAAAAATAACAGTGTTCAAATAGAGCCGAATTACGCGCTCGAGTGTAGGAAAGTAGTATAACGTGACTTTTCATCTCACTTCCAAAACTCTTTGTGTGACTTTGAATTAGACTTAATATTATGTAACTTATGAGACTTGAATATCAAAACACTTGACACTGGAAAAAGTACCATACAATATAATATACAAGGTGATACAATGAACATGTATTTTTTAGTTTACAAATAATCGTCATAATCAGCATATAATATAGTCCAATGCTGGACTTAGGCCCATCCCAAAACATTGCGCTAAATTTGTTGGCTTTCCACTTCCAGGGCAACCTACACTATGTTCGTAAATCGCTTCAATTGTCACAATTGCTTTAATTAAAGGCATGAAAGAAATTATTTTTTGGAAAATATTTTTTAACTTGAAACTTTAGGCCCTAAAGTTTAATAAAAAATATTTCTCAACAATTTACTGTATCTTTTTAAAATAGCTAGCCTAGCCTAGCTAATTTAGTCACTGCGCCCTACCCTAGGGTAGGGTAGGGTAGAGCGCCGTGGGTAGGGTAGGGTAGGGTGACTAAATTCTAAATTTGTGAGTGCGCCGCGGGTTGAAAAAGATTGGGAACCCCTGCTTTAGGGTATGGGTGACGTCATCGAAGACGGCGGAGTTTTACGAAAGCTGATCAGCCAAGATAAAAAATGTACATATTTAAAAAAAAACCTAGTGCCATAGTCTTCCCTAGTTAAAAATAATTCTGAAAACAATCCCAAAGAAAATGTTTCATTTGCTAAGGGACCCTTAAAATCGAGTTATGTTTACATCATTACCTATGTGAATGTAATAGTATTGGATTTCGTAACCATCGCAAGGTTTTGTTTACACGTACCAGTATAAACAGACAATTTTGTCAAGCACCGGTCAGCGCGTTCGGACCGCACGCCGAGACCTGGGTCCAAATCCCAACCATGAAAATGAGATACTTGTAAAAAAAAAACTTTTAAAATAATTTTGAGAAAATCATATTATTGTGACAAGCGAATATAAATCTGTGCAAGTTTAGCTTACATAGTTTTTAGAATCTGTTTTATCTCTGAGCATGCACTATAACCATACTAATTAGAATGTTATTGAAGTATAAGTTTAAATGGCATTCATTATTTTAGAGTAACGATTAATTATTTTAGAGTAAAATATATTATTTAGAAATTAATTAGGTGCCCGCCCCTACATATTTATTACAGTTACAGGTCAAAATAGGTCAAACAAGTACAAACCTAGCCATGGCTTAGTACTTGGATACGGGATCTTAAAAATAGTTTCTGTTTTCAGGTTTTTAATGTAATTCGTTACAAAATATAATGGATGCTTAACAAAAAAAAATCACAGCGAAATATGCAAACAGAACAGAATAAAAATAATAGAGTTGGGCTCGATTCCCACCAGGACACATATTTATGTGACGATAAATGTATGTTCGGTGTCTGGGTGTTCTGGATGTATCATAAGAATTTATTTAAAAAAAAAAAGTATTCTGTCAGCTATCTGGTTCAAGCTTTACATAGTTTAATTAAAATAATTCGTCAAACAACCGGTTAAAAAATTCAAACCCTAAATATGTGGCCAGAACAATCGGAGCGCTTACTGTGATCGTAGTACTTTATTTATGTAACATTAAAAATTAGGAAATTTTTTATACATATTATTTTATTATACATACAACAGAACAGAAATCGGAAAAATCGCCGTGTGTTTGCATTGTGCAAATAATAAATTTTGATATTTTGAAGCGTTCAATATAATGAAGTCATATATTGCACATGAAATATTTCTGATGTGCAATTAAATATTTTTCACCTGTAACTTTGTAATGAGTAGGTTGTCTGAATTGTCGTGAGTGATGATATAAGAAACCATACAATACAATAACAGTTTTATGCGTATAATTATTTACTGAGAAATTATACTTAGGCAAGTACTACTTACCTAGGCAAGTTAACCTGACCAGAAACAACAAACATGCGAAGTAATATTTCTTAGTATTTACCGTGCGCGGGCCGGTGCCATCGTATTACAGGGCCAAGGAACCCGGGAACAGTACTGTACGTGTACGGGTACTGTACTGCGGCCCAAGTGAAGATTTAAGAGGTCCTTTTACATACGTATCAACGCTGACTATTAATATCCGTTTCCCACCATCTCTGTCCAACCGAGATTGATATGATCCTACAAATGGTGATTTCGGTACTCTATCCAATAAATGTACAGTTGTTCTTGTTCTTATAATATAAGTTTCTGGAGGTCTTTGAATCCCAAGGCGCGTACCTGTCTTTCTTTTCCGAGTTATGTGCAAATTGCCTATGAAGGTGAAGGAAGATATCGTGAGGAGACTCACATGTCCGAAAGTTTTTTTAATATTATATTGTAGATAAGTGAACTGTACCAACCCGCACTTGGCCAGCGTGGTAGCATACTGTTCTCACATTGATAAGAAGCCCGTGCCCAGCACTGGGACAGTTTATAAAATTGATAAGTGTTAAGTTTTTTGTGTTTCATTCAGTAAATCAAAATAGATCAAAACTAGCTGCGCCCCGCGGTGTTACCCACTACATGTTTTCGAGATAAAAAATCAAGGGTTTCAGCTACCTTCATACCAAATTTCATCTAAATCCGTTTAGTAGTTTTTGCGTGAAAGATTAACAAACATTAGTACAAAATACAAAGTTACAGGTCTAAACATTAGGGATTCTGGAGTAAACTGTCCCACCAGTCACTATGGAATGCCCCTATTATTGACATATCGAGCATTTATATTTGTTTGTAAGTACTTTTGTGAGTTAATTTTTACGTACTTTTTACTTTTCAGTGCTTGGAATAGAGATTTTTCAAATCCAACACGTTAGTGTTAACCGTATGTTCGACTGATTTACTTTTCACACACCGATATCTGAACACACGTCCACTCTCACTTTTGATCAGAGTTGTGTGGGTTAATAGGATGTGCGTGAACTTAGCAGATCATTGTCCAGCAGATCAAAAATAAATGGGAGTTCTGTTCGCATGCAGGTGAGTTCTACAGTTCCTGATACTTTTTGGAAATAGTTCTGGCGATTTTGTCATAAAAATGTCAATTGTCAAAATGATCTGCTAACTTCCCGTACCTAGCAGATCATTTTGCAGCAAATCAAAAACAAAGGTGATTTCTATTCGCATGCAGATGAGTTCTATAGTTCCTGATAATTTTTAGGAATAGTTCTAGCGTTATTGTCAAAAAATGTCATAAAAATGTCAATTATCAAAATGATCTGCCAACTTCCCGTACCTAGCAGATCATTTTGCAGCAAATCAAAAACAAAGGTGATTTCTATTCGCATGCAGATGAGTTCTACAGTTCCTGATACTTTTTAGGAATAGTTCTAGCGTTATTGCCAAAAAAAGTCAATTGACTAAATGATCTGCCAATACATTATTATCAGAATGTTCAAAAATGACAAAATAAAAAAAATGTTTGAACAGATTATATAAGCTAGAACTCTTTTGTTTAAAGCAGAAACGTATCAGAACTGCAATGTAGAACACAATTTGAGCCCAGAACTCACGTAAAAGTACCAGCAGATCATACCAGAAAGTCAAAATATCCATAATTTAAGAAAGAATTAAAAAAAAATATTTAATCGGCTCTTAAAAGCTAGAACTCCGTTGTTTACCGTAGATACGTATAAGAACTGCAATACAGAATACAATTCGAACCCAGAACTCACGTAAAAGTATCAGCAGATCATACCAGAAAGTCAAAATATCCATAATTTAAGAAAGAATTAAAAAAAAATATTTAATCGGCTCTTAAAAGCTAGAACTCCGTTGTTTACCGTAGATGCGTATAAGAACTGCAATATGGAATACTATTCGAGCCCAGAACTCACGTAAAAGTATCAGCAGATCATACCAGAAAGTCAAAATAACCATAATTTAAGAAAAAATAAAAAAAAAATATTTAAGTAACTCTTAAAAGCTAGAACTCCTTTGTTTACCGTAGATACGTATAAAAACTGCAATATGGAATACAATTCGAGCCCAGAACTCACGTAAAAGTACCAGCAGATCATACCAGAAAGTCAAAATATCCATAATTTAAGAAAGAATTAAAAAAAAATATTTAATCGGCTCTTAAAAGCTAGAACTCCGTTGTTTACCGTAGATGCGTATAAGAACTGCAATATGGAATACTATTCGAGCCCAGAACTCACGTAAAAGTACCAGCAGATCATACCAGAAAGTCAAAATATCCATAATTTAAGAAAGAATTAAAAAAAAAATATTTAATTGACTCTTAAAAGTTAGAACTCCTTTGTTTACCGTAGATACGTATAAAAACTGCAATATGGAATACAATTCGAGCCCAGAACTCACGTAAAAGTATCAGCAGATCATACCAGAAAGTCAAAATACCCAAGATTTAAGAAAAAATTTAAAAAAAATATTTAAGTAACTCTTAAAAGCTAGAACTTCTTTGTTTACCGTAGATACGTATAAGAACTGCAATATGGAATACAACTCGAGCCCAGAACTCACGTAAAAGTATCAGCAGATCATACCAGAAAGTCAAAACACCCAAGACTTAAGAAAAAATTTAAAAAAAATATTTAAGTAACTCTTAAAAGCTAGAACTCCTTTGTTTACCGTAGATACGTATAAGAACTGCAATATGGAATACAATTCGAGCCCAGAACTCACGTAAAAGTATCAGCAGATCATACCAGAAAGTCAAAAACCCAAGATTTAAGAAAAAATTTAAAAAAAATATTTAAGTAACTCTTAAAAGCTAGAACTCCTTTGTTTACCGTAGATACGTATAAGAACTGCAATATGGAATACAATTCGAGCCCAGAACTCACGTAAAAGTGCCAGCAGATCATACCAGAAAGTCAAAATATCCATAATTTAAGAAAGAATTAAAAAAAAATATTTAATCGACTCTTAAAAGTTAGAACTCCTTTGTTTACCGTAGATACGTATAAAAACTGCAATATGGAATACAATTCGAGCCCAGGACTCACGTAAAAGTATCAGCAGATCATACCAGAAAGTCAAAATACCCAAGATTTAAGAAAAAATTAAAAAAAAATATTTAAGTAACTCTTAAAAGCTAGAACTCCTTTGTTTACCGTAGAAACGTATAAGAACTGCAATATGGAATACAATTCGAGCCCAGAACTCACGTAAAAGTATCAGCAGATCATACCAGAAAGTCAAAAACCCAAGATTTAAGAAAAAATTTAAAAAAAATATTTAAGTAACTCTTAAAAGCTAGAACTCCATTGTTTACCGTAGATACGTATAAGAACTGCAATATGGAATACAATTCGAGCCCAGAACTCACGTAAAAGTGCCAGCAGATCATACCAGAAAGTCAAAATATCCATAATTTAAGAAAGAATTAAAAAAAAATATTTAATCGACTTTTAAAAGTTAGAACTCCTTTGTTTACCGTAGATACGTATAAAAACTGCAATATGGAATACAATTCGAGCCCAGAACTCACGTAAAAGTATCAGCAGATCATACCAGAAAGTCAAAATACCCAAGATTTAAGAAAAAATTTAAAAAAAATATTTAAGTAACTCTTAAAAGCTAGAACTCCTTTGTTTACCGTAGATACGTATAAGAACTGCAATATGGAATACAATTCGAGCCCAGAACTCACGTAAAAGTATCAGCAGATCATACCAGAAAGTCAAAAACCCAAGATTTAAGAAAAAATTTAAAAAAAATATTTAAGTAACTCTTAAAAGCTAGAACTCTATTGTTTACCGTAGATACGTATAAGAACTGCAATATGGAATACAATTCGAGCCCAGAACTCACGTAAACATGCCAGCAGATCATACCAGAAAGTCAAAATATCCATAATTTAAGAAAGAATTAAAAAAATATATTTAATCGACTCTTAAAAGTTAGAACTCCTTTGTTTACCGTAGATACGTATAAAAACTGCAATATGGAATACAATTCGAGCCCAGAACTCACGTAAAAGTATCAGCAGATCATACCAGAAAGTCAAAATACCTAAGATTTAAGAAAAAATTTTAAAAAAATATTTAAGTAACTCTTAAAAGCTAGAACTCCTTTGTTTACCGTAGATACGTATAAGAACTGCAATATGGAATACAATTCGAGCCCAGAACTCACGTAAAAGTACCAGCAGATCATACCAGAAAGTCAAAATACCCAAGATTTAAGAAAAAATTAAAAAAAAAATTTAATCGGCTCTTAAAAGCTAGAACTCCGTTGTTTACCGTAGATACGTATAAGAACTGCAATACAGAATACAATTCGAGCCCAGAACTCACGTAAAAGTATCAGCAGATCATACCAGAAAGTCAAAATACCCAAGATTTAAGAAAAAATTTAAAAAAAATATTTAAGTAACTCTTAAAAGCTAGAACTCCGTTGTTTACCGTAGATACGTATAAGAACTGCAATATGGAATACAACTCGAGCCCAGAACTCGCGTAAAAGTATCAGCAGATCATACCAGAAAGTCAAAACACCCAAGACTTAAGAAAAAATTTAAAAAAAATATTTAAGTAACTCTTAAAAGCTAGAACTCCTTTGTTTACCGTAGATACGTATAAGAACTGCAATATGGAATACAATTCGAGCCCAGAACTCACGTAAAAGTATCAGCAGATCATACCAGAAAGTCAAAAACCCAAGATTTAAGAAAAAATTTAAAAAAAATATTTAAGTAACTCTTAAAAGCTAGAACTCCATTGTTTACCGTAGATACGTATAAGAACTGCAATATGGAATACAATTCGAGCCCAGAACTCACGTAAAAGTGCCAGCAGATCATACCAGAAAGTCAAAATATCCATAATTTAAGAAAGAATTAAAAAAAAATATTTAATCGACTCTTAAAAGTTAGAACTCCTTTGTTTACCGTAGATACGTATAAGAACTGCAATATGGAATACAATTCGAGCCCAGAACTCACGTAAAAGTATCAGCAGATCATACCAGAAAGTCAAAATACCCAAGATTTAAGAAAAAATTAAAAAAATATATTTAATCGGCTCTTAAAAGCTAGAACTCCGTTGTTTACCGTAGATACGTATAAGAACTGCAATACAGAATACAATTCGAGCCCAGAACTCACGTAAAAGTATCAGCAGATCATACCAGAAAGTCAAAATACCCAAGATTTTAGAAAAAATTTAAAAAAAATATTTAAGTAACTCTTAAAAGCTAGAACTCCTTTGTTTACCGTAGATACGTATAAGAACTGCAATATGGAATACAATTCGAGCCCAGAACTCACGTAAAAGTGCCAGCAGATCATACCAGAAAGTCAAAATATCCATAATTTAAGAAAGAATTAAAAAAAAATATTTAATCGACTCTTAAAAGTTAGAACTCCTTTGTTTACCGTAGATACGTATAAAAACTGCAATATGGAATACAATTCGAGCCCAGGACTCACGTAAAAGTATCAGCAGATCATACCAGAAAGTCAAAATATCCATAATTTAAGAAAGAATTAAAAAAAAATATTTAATCGACTCTTAAAAGTTAGAACTCCTTTGTTTACCGTAGATACGTATAAGAACTGCAATATGGAATAAAATTCGAGCCCAGAACTCACGTAAAAGTATCAGCAGATCATACCAGAAAGTCAAAAACCCAAGATTTAAGAAAAAATTTAAAAAAAATATTTAAGTAACTCTTAAAAGCTAGAACTCTATTGTTTACCGTAGATACGTATAAGAACTGCAATACAGAATACAATTCGAGCCCAGAACTCACGTAAAAGTATCAGCAGATCATACCAGAAAGTCAAAATACCCAAGATTTAAGAAAAAATTTAAAAAAAATATTTAAGTAACTCTTAAAAGCTAGAACTCCGTTGTTTACCGTAGATACGTATAAGAACTGCAATATGGAATACAACTCGAGCCCAGAACTCACGTAAAAGTATCAGCAGATCATACCAGAAAGTCAAAACACCCAAGACTTAAGAAAAAATTTAAAAAAAATATTTAAGTAACTCTTAAAAGCTAGAACTCCTTTGTTTACCGTAGATACGTATAAGAACTGCAATATGGAATACAATTCGAGCCCAGAACTCACGTAAAAGTATCAGCAGATCATACCAGAAAGTCAAAAACCCAAGATTTAAGAAAAAATTTAAAAAAAATATTTAAGTAACTCTTAAAAGCTAGAACTCCATTGTTTACCGTAGATACGTATAAGAACTGCAATATGGAATACAATTTGAGCCCAGAACTCACGTAAAAGTGCCAGCAGATCATACCAGAAAGTCAAAATATCCATAATTTAAGAAAGAATTAAAAAAAAATATTTAATCGACTCTTAAAAGTTAGAACTCCTTTGTTTACCGTAGATACGTATAAGAACTGCAATATGGAATACAATTCGAGCCCAGAACTCACGTAAAAGTATCAGCAGATCATACCAGAAAGTCAAAATACCCAAGAATTAAGAAAAAATTAAAAAAATATATTTAATCGGCTCTTAAAAGCTAGAACTCCGTTGTTTACCGTAGATACGTATAAGAACTGCAATACAGAATACAATTCGAGCCCAGAACTCACGTAAAAGTATCAGCAGATCATACCAGAAAGTCAAAATACCCAAGATTTTAGAAAAAATTTAAAAAAAATATTTAAGTAACTCTTAAAAGCTAGAACTCCTTTGTTTACCGTAGATACGTATAAGAACTGCAATATGGAATACAATTCGAGCCCAGAACTCACGTAAAAGTATCAGCAGATCATACCAGAAAGTCAAAAACCCAAGATTTAAGAAAAAATTTAAAAAAAATATTTAAGTAACTCTTAAAAGCTAGAACTCCATTGTTTACCGTAGATACGTATAAGAACTGCAATATGGAATACAATTCGAGCCCAGAACTCACGTAAAAGTGCCAGCAGATCATACCAGAAAGTCAAAATATCCATAATTTAAGAAAGAATTAAAAAAAAATATTTAATCGACTCTTAAAAGTTAGAACTCCTTTGTTTACCGTAGATACGTATAAGAACTGCAATATGGAATACAATTCGAGCCCAGAACTCACGTAAAAGTATCAGCAGATCATACCAGAAAGTCAAAATACCCAAGATTTAAGAAAAAATTAAAAAAATATATTTAATCGGCTCTTAAAAGCTAGAACTCCGTTGTTTACCGTAGATACGTATAAGAACTGCAATACAGAATACAATTCGAGCCCAGAACTCACGTAAAAGTATCAGCAGATCATACCAGAAAGTCAAAATACCCAAGATTTTAGAAAAAATTTAAAAAAAATATTTAAGTAACTCTTAAAAGCTAGAACTCCTTTGTTTACCGTAGATACGTATAAGAACTGCAATATGGAATACAATTCGAGCCCAGAACTCACGTAAAAGTGCCAGCAGATCATACCAGAAAGTCAAAATATCCATAATTTAAGAAAGAATTAAAAAAAAATATTTAATCGACTCTTAAAAGTTAGAACTCCTTTGTTTACCGTAGATACGTATAAAAACTGCAATATGGAATACAATTCGAGCCCAGGACTCACGTAAAAGTATCAGCAGATCATACCAGAAAGTCAAAATATCCATAATTTAAGAAAGAATTAAAAAAAAATATTTAATCGACTCTTAAAAGTTAGAACTCCTTTGTTTACCGTAGATACGTATAAGAACTGCAATATGGAATAAAATTCGAGCCCAGAACTCACGTAAAAGTATCAGCAGATCATACCAGAAAGTCAAAAACCCAAGATTTAAGAAAAAATTTAAAAAAAATATTTAAGTAACTCTTAAAAGCTAGAACTCTATTGTTTACCGTAGATACGTATAAGAACTGCAATACAGAATACAATTCGAGCCCAGAACTCACGTAAAAGTATCAGCAGATCATACCAGAAAGTCAAAATACCCAAGATTTAAGAAAAAATTTAAAAAAAATATTTAATCGGCTCTTAAAAGCTAGAACTCCGTTTTTTACCGTAGATACGTATAAGAACTGCAATACAGAATACAATTCGAGCCCAGAACTCACGTAAAAGTATCAGCAGATCATACCAGAAAGTCAAAATATCCATAATTTAAGAAAGAATTAAAAAAAAATATTTAATCGGCCCTTAAAAGCTACAACTCCGTTGTTTACCGTAGACGCGTATAAGAACTGCAATATGGAATACAATTCGAGCCCAGAACTCACGTAAAAGTATCAGCAGATCATACCAGAAAGTCAAAATACCCAAGATTTAAGAAAAAATTAAAAAAAAATATTTAAGTAACTCTTAAAAGCTAGAACTCCTTTGTTTACCGTAGATACGTATATGAACTGCAATACAGAATACAATTCGAGCCCAAAACTCACGTAAAAGTATCAGCAGATCATACCAGAAAGTCAAAATATCCATAATTTAAGAAAGAATTAAAAAAAAATATTTAATCGGCTCTTAAAAGCTAGAACTCCGTTGTTTACCGTAGATGCGTATAAGAACTGCAATATGGAATACAATTCGAGCCCAGAACTCACGTAAAAGTATCAGCAGATCATACCAGAAAGTCAAAATACCCAAGATTTAAGAAAAAATTAAAAAAAAAAATTTAATCGGCTCTTAAAAGCTAGAACTCCGTTGTTTACCGTAGATACGTATAAGAACTGCAATACAGAATACAATTCGAGCCCAGAACTCACGTAAAAGTATCAGCAGATCATACCAGAAAGTCAAAATACCCAAGATTTAAGAAAAAATTTAAAAAAAATATTTAAGTAACTCTTAAAAGCTAGAACTCCGTTGTTTACCGTAGATATGTATAAGAACTGCAATATGGAATACAACTCGAGCCCAGAACTCACGTAAAAGTATCAGCAGATCATACCAGAAAGTCAAAACACCCAAGACTTAAGAAAAAATTTAAAAAAAATATTTAAGTAACTCTTAAAAGCTAGAACTCCTTTGTTTACCGTAGATACGTATAAGAACTGCAATACAGAATACAATTCGAACCCAGAACTCACGTAAAAGTATCAGCAGATCATACCAGAAAGTCAAAATATCCATAATTTAAGAAAGAATTAAAAAAAAATATTTAATCGGCTCTTAAAAGCTAGAACTCCGTTGTTTACCGTAGATACGTATAAGAACTGCAATATGGAATACAATTCGAGCCCAGAACTCACGTAAAAGTGCCAGCAGATCATACCAGAAAGTCAAAATATCCATAATTTAAGAAAGAATTAAAAAAAAATATTTAATCGACTCTTAAAAGTTAGAACTCCTTTGTTTACCGTAGATACGTATAAGAACTGCAATACAGAATACAATTCGAACCCAGAACTCACGTAAAAGTATCAGCAGATCATACCAGAAAGTCAAAATACCTAAGATTTAAGAAAAAATTTTAAAAAAATATTTAAGTAACTCTTAAAAGCTAGAACTCCGTTGTTTACCGTAGATACGTATAAGAACTGCAATATGGAATACAATTCGAGCCCAGAACTCACGTAAAAGTATCAGCAGATCATACCAGAAAGTCAAAATATCCATAATTTAAGAAAGAACTTAAAAAAAATATTTAATCGACTTCCATATTGCAGTTCTTATACGTATCTACGGTAAACAACGGAGTTCTAGCTTTTAAGAGCCGATTAAATATTTTTTTTTAATTCTTTCTTAAATTATGGATATTTTGACTTTCTGGTATGATCTGCTGATACTTTTACGTGAGTTCTGGGTTCGAATTGTATTCTGTATTGCAGTTCTTATACGTATCTACGGTAAACAAAGGAGTTCTAGCTTTTAAGAGTTACTTAAATATTTTTTTAAAATTTTTTCTTAAATCTTATGTATTTTGACTTTCTGGTATGATCTGCTGATACTTTTACGTGAGTTCTGGGCTCGAATTGTATTCCATATTGCAGTTCTTATACGTATCTACGGTAAACAACGGAGTTCTAGCTTTTAAGAGCCGATTAAATATATTTTTTTAATTTTTTCTTAAATCTTGGGTATTTTGACTTTCTGGTATGATCTGCTGGTACTTTTACGTGAGTTCTGGGCTCGAATTGTATTCCATATTGCAGTTCTTATACGTATCTACGGTAAACAAAGGAGTTCTAGCTTTTAAGAGCCGATTAAATATTTTTTTTTAATTTTTTCTTAAATCTTGGGTATTTTGACTTTCTGGTATGATCTGCTGGTACTTTTACGTGAGTTCTGGGCTCGAATTGTATTCCATAATGCAGTTCTTATACGTATCTACGGTAAACAAAGGAGTTCTAGCTTTTAAGAGTTACTTAAATATTTTTTTAAAATTTTTTCTTAAATCTTAGGTATTTTGACTTTCTGGTATGATCTGCTGATACTTTTACGTGAGTTCTGGGCTCGAATTGTATTCCATATTGCAGTTCTTATACGTATCTACGGTAAACAAAGGAGTTCTAGCTTTTAAGAGTTACTTAAATATTTTTTTAAAATTTTTTCTTAAATCTTAGGTATTTTGACTTTCTGGTATGATCTGCTGATACTTTTACGTGAGTTCTGGGCTCGAATTGTATTCTGTATTGCAGTTCTTATACGCATCTACGGTAAACAACGGAGTTCTAGCTTTTAAGAGCCGATTAAATATTTTTTTTTAATTCTTTCTTAAATTATGGATATTTTGACTTTCTGGTATGATCTGCTGATACTTTTACGTGAGTTCTGGGTTCGAATTGTATTCTGTATTGCAGTTCTCATACGTATCTACGGTAAACAAAGGAGTTCTAGCTTTTAAGAGTTACTTAAATATTTTTTTTAAATTTTTTCTTAAATCTTGGGTGTTTTGACTTTCTGGTATGATCTGCTGATACTTTTACGTGAGTTCTGGGCTCGAATTGTATTCTGTATTGCAGTTCTTATACGTATCTACGGTAAACAAAGGAGTTCTAGCTTTTAAGAGATACTTAAATATTTTTTTAAAATTTTTCTTAAATCTTGGGTTTTTGACTTTCTGGTATGATCTGCTGATACTTTTACGTGAGTTCTGGGCTCGAATTGTATTCCATATTGCAGTTCTTATACGTATCTACGGTAAACAACGGAGTTCTAGCTTTTAAGAGCCGATTAAATATTTTTTTTTAATTCTTTCTTAAATTATGGATATTTTGACTTTCTGGTATGATCTGCTGATACTTTTACGTGAGTTCTGGGCTCGAATTGTATTCTGTATTGCAGTTCTTATACGTATCTACGGTAAACAACGGAGTTCTAGCTTTTAAGAGCCGATTAAATATATTTTTTTAATTTTTTCTTAAATCTTGGGTATTTTGACTTTCTGGTATGATCTGCTGGTACTTTTACGTGAGTTCTGGGCTCGAATTGTATTCCATAATGCAGTTCTTATACGTATCTACGGTAAACAAAGGAGTTCTAGCTTTTAAGAGTTACTTAAATATTTTTTTAAAATTTTTTCTTAAATCTTAGGTATTTTGACTTTCTGGTATGATCTGCTGATACTTTTACGTGAGTTCTGGGCTCGAATTGTATTCCATATTGCAGTTCTTATACGTATCTACGGTAAACAAAGGAGTTCTAACTTTTAAGAGTCGATTAAATATTTTTTTTTAATTCTTTCTTAAATTATGGATATTTTGACTTTCTGGTATGATCTGCTGGCACTTTTACGTGAGTTCTGGGCTCGAATTGTATTCCATATTGCAGTTCTTATACGTATCTACGGTAAACAATGGAGTTCTAGCTTTTAAGAGTTACTTAAATATTTTTTTTAAATTTTTTCTTAAATCTTGGGTTTTTGACTTTCTGGTATGATCTGCTGATACTTTTACGTGAGTTCTGGGCTCGAATTGTATTCCATATTGCAGTTCTTTTACGTATCTACGGTAAACAAAGGAGTTCTAGCTTTTAAGAGTTACTTAAATATTTTTTTTTAATTTTTTCTTAAATCTTGGGTATTTTGACATTCTGGTATGATCTGCTGATACTTTTACGTGAGTTCTGGGCTCGAATTGTATTCCATATTGCAGTTTTTATACGTATCTACGGTAAACAAAGGAGTTCTAACTTTTAAGAGTCGATTAAATATTTTTTTTTAATTCTTTCTTAAATTATGGATATTTTGACTTTCTGGTATGATCTGCTGGCACTTTTACGTGAGTTCTGGGCTCGAATTGTATTCCATATTGCAGTTCTTATACGTATCTACGGTAAACAATGGAGTTCTAGCTTTTAAGAGTTACTTAAATATTTTTTTTTAATTTTTTCTTAAATCTTGGGTTTTTGACTTTCTGGTATGATCTGCTGATACTTTTACGTGAGTTCTGGGCTCGAATTGTATTCCATATTGCAGTTCTTATACGTATCTACGGTAAACAAAGGAGTTCTAGCATTTAAGAGTTACTTAAATATTTTTTTTAAATTTTTTCTTAAGTCTTGGGTGTTTTGACTTTCTGGTATGATCTGCTGATACTTTTACGTGAGTTCTGGGCTCGAGTTGTATTCCATATTGCAGTTCTTATACGTATCTACGGTAAACAAAGGAGTTCTAGCTTTTAAGAGTTACTTAAATATTTTTTTTAAATTTTTTCTTAAATCTTGGGTATTTTGACTTTCTGGTATGATCTGCTGATACTTTTACGTGAGTTCTGGGCTCGAATTGTATTCCATATTGCAGTTTTTATACGTATCTACGGTAAACAAAGGAGTTCTAACTTTTAAGAGTCGATTAAATATTTTTTTTTTAATTCTTTCTTAAATTATGGATATTTTGACTTTCTGGTATGATCTGCTGGTACTTTTACGTGAGTTCTGGGCTCGAATAGTATTCCATATTGCAGTTCTTATACGCATCTACGATAAACAACGGAGTTCTAGCTTTTAAGAGCCGATTAAATATTTTTTTTTAATTCTTTCTTAAATTATGGATATTTTGACTTTCTGGTATGATCTGCTGGTACTTTTACGTGAGTTCTGGGCTCGAATTGTATTCCATATTGCAGTTTTTATACGTATCTACGGTAAACAAAGGAGTTCTAGCTTTTAAGAGTTACTTAAATAATTTTTTTTTATTTTTTCTTAAATTATGGTTATTTTGACTTTCTGGTATGATCTGCTGATACTTTTACGTGAGTTCTGGGCTCGAATAGTATTCCATATTGCAGTTCTTATACGCATCTACGGTAAACAACGGAGTTCTAGCTTTTAAGAGCCGATTAAATATTTTTTTTTAATTCTTTCTTAAATTATGGATATTTTGACTTTCTGGTATGATCTGCTGATACTTTTACGTGAGTTCTGGGTTCGAATTGTATTCTGTATTGCAGTTCTTATACGTATCTACGGTAAACAACGGAGTTCTAGCTTTTAAGAGCCGATTAAATATTTTTTTTTAATTCTTTCTTAAATTATGGATATTTTGACTTTCTGGTATGATCTGCTGGTACTTTTACGTGAGTTCTGGGCTCAAATTGTGTTCTACATTGCAGTTCTGATACGTTTCTGCTTTAAACAAAAGAGTTCTAGCTTATATAATCTGTTCAAACATTTTTTTTATTTTTTCATTTTTGAACATTCTGATAATAATGTATTGGCAGATCATTTAGTCAATTGACTTTTTTTTGGCAATAACGCTAGAACTATTCCTAAAAAGTATCAGGAACTGTAGAACTCATCTGCATGCGAATAGAAATCACCTTTGTTTTTGATTTGCTGCAAAATGATCTGCTAGGTACGGGAAGTTGGCAGATCATTTTGATAATTGACATTTTTATGACATTTTTTGACAATAACGCTAGAACTATTCCTAAAAATTATCAGGAACTATAGAACTCATCTGCATGCGAATAGAAATCACCTTTGTTTTTGATTTGCTGCAAAATGATCTGCTAGGTACGGGAAGTTAGCAGATCATTTTGACAATTGACATTTTTATGACAAAATCGCCAGAACTATTTCCAAAAAGTATCAGGAACTGTAGAACTCACCTGCATGCGAACAGAACTCCCATTTATTTTTGATCTGCTGGACAATGATCTGCTAAGTTCACGCACATGTTAATAGGTACCACTGCAGTATCTACTTTGTAGTAGTGGCGACCTTAGGGGGTGGCAAGCTGGGCAACCGCCCTCTCTCTTGCAGGGGCCTCGCGTCCTCGTAGAAAAAAATCTTTACCATATATATGTATCTCGCACCTCGCACTTAAGAAAACCCCCCCTGAGCGCACGGTTTCATTATTAGTGCAAGCATGTTACGGCCACTCGAGCACTCGAACAAATTTTTTAGTAAAACGGACTCGAAGAAACAGGGCCTCACAATGTCGCCCCGGGCCTCGCAACAGCTAAGGCCGCCGCTGCTCTGTAGTATATCCCAGTAGGTACTGTCGAGCAGTAGTAGGTATGTAAACATTACTGTGTTTCTGTTTGAAGACTACTGTAACTATCAAAATTATGGGAATATTAAGAATTCCAAGGTCTCAAAGTAATGAGCAACAAAGTCATGAGCGACAAAGTAATGAGCAACAAAGTAGTGATGCTCTGAATGCTGTTTTGTTATTCAAAGTTGTCGGTGTTGCTGCAGTGGTCATGGACAGGCGTTATCTTATACCACCAGGAGAGCGTTTCATTCGTCTCAATAAATTTACATAAAATACGCGAGTGTAGTGGAAGATTACACTGTGATTTTTAGGGGAGACCGAGGTGAGTTGTGACAGAGGAGAGTTGTGACAAAGCCGATTTTTCGGAAACTATGATCGTTAGCGAGGTGATAACAGTGCGTATTTGTTTTTTTAAGACGTGCTATTTGACGCAGTAAACGCCAGTGGTGCACGAGAAACGGTTTTGTGTGTACGACATTTCCATACAAAAAATTACAAAAAGTAAGTTTTTCCCCAAAATTTTGATTGCATAAATATCGTTACGTATTATGTTTGCATTGTTATGATATTTTTTCTCATATGCTTTTGTTTTTCAAGTTTCATAATGTAGTATTGTTTTTCTGTATTGACATCGTGTTAAGAAATTACGAATTATTATTCTGACCGGTTCACGATTTTTTGCAACAAGGTGAGTTGTGACAAGCTGTCACAACTCACCTTGTTGAAAAAAATCGTCCAGATCGTGAAATTCTGGCAAGGTTTTAACGTCTTGTGGTGTGATGATGCATGCTGAATTTCTATTTCTTTATTCCAGAATGCCAAATAAATATATAGAAAAGATTAATAGGGGGCATAGCTAGTGTCGAAACTTATGAACTGACTTTTGAAGAAGTCACGTTAAGAGGACAAAGTATTAAAAACGTCGCATCTTCTGTACAATCTCAACTACATGTCTTTGCACAGATATATAAAGAAGAAAAAGGCATATCAAGCTAATCTAACAGACAGAGCTCAATGGGTCGGTTATGCCACTCCGACGATTTTTACAGATGCTGCACACTTTACTTGGTGGTAGATTTCTTTAGTAGGAAGTCGTCTGGGTAGGTACCACCGCAGTACCAGATATTCTGCCGCCATTCAGTAGTGTGTTAACATTGCTGTGTTCCGGTTTGAAGGGTACTGTAGCTAGCTAAATTACTGGGCTGTTGAGACTAAGCATCGAAAGTGTCAAAGTAATGAGCGCCAACGTAGTGAGGCTCCGCACTTTGTTTTGCTACTCAAAGTTCTGCGTATTGCTGCAATGGTCATGGACATGCGCTATCTTTTACCATAAGAAAAGCGCATCGTTCGTCTCATTACATTTACATAAAAAAAAACATGTGCAGCATCGAGTTATGGGCTGACAACAAAAGAGACAAGTAATTTGGCCAATATGTTAGCGAAAAAACATAGTAAAAAGAATCCGGCACCATGAGAAGAAACGAGAAAGCAGGAGGAATCTGGCTCAAGCTATTGATCAGATCAGATCATCGATCAAGAGATTGATTTTAATAAAATTAATCTCAAAAGATGTCATACTATACTTTTAAGATACTGCTACTAATTATGTCGATATTACATGTTATTTTAGTTCGTACAGATATGCCACATGATGATTAAAGTGCTTTGTTGTAAAACATATATGTAATTTATTTATCATTAATATGTTAATGGTGTTATTTATTCACCAAATAGTCTAAATTCACAGACGTCACAACTCACCTTGGTAGCTGTCACAACTTACCTCGGTATGAGGAGAGTTGTGACACGAGGAGTAGTTTTTGTTTTTGAAGATTTTCTCAGAAACCTTAATACTTTTATTAATTTTGATGATTGTTTCTTAAAGAGTACAGACTGAGCTACATTAGCTTTCAAAGCTCATAGATGTAGAGTGTTTCTTGACTAAGATATGTCAGTTAATAGAAAAATTGTCACAACCCTCCTCGGTCTCCCCTACTTGTTGTCCAGATAATTAAAATTTTGGAAATAACATAAAGTATGGTTGAAGCCATCGAGTTATTATAACTACGTAATTAGCTCAATGGTTGTAGCATTTATTTATCTGTGCAAGTAGATTCACTTTTTCTGGAACGTAATGTTTCACGTCAGTGCGAAACTGACAGACAATTTTATGTATTGATCTTATAAGTATGGCTCTGAATTAATTTTTGTCTGTCGTAGAACTGATAACCGTGTTATAAAATGGAGATCGCGAATGAGCAAACGTAACGTAGGACGCCCTGAGACTCGATTGAGTGACGATATACGTAGGACTGATGATGATGATGACATTTTTCCTTAATAAACCATAGTCACAGAAATTAACGTATCTACTATGTACCTAGCTAGGTATATACCTAGTCTTGCCATAAATATTGTAACAAAGAAAATTTATTTTTTTCTTTTGCAAATAACATGTATTACTTTTACAGTGTGTTAGTTTAATACATAAATATAAAACAATTTAAAATATAAAAAGTTTATTCGAAGTGGTCTCCATTGGCTACAATACAGTCCTTTAAACGTTGAAGCCAGTTATCAATAGAAGTACGCACTCTTTCTATGGGCAAATTCTTCACTGCCAATCGTATGGATTGTTTTAGGGACTCCAAATTATCATGGCGTTTAGAGCAAGCCGTACTCTCTAAAACTGACCATAAATCATAATCCAGCGGATTAAGATCGGGACTAGACGACGGCCAGTCTTTAGCTCTGATGAAGTCCGAAACGTTCGCTTCCAAACAAGACTGCGTGGACCGAGCATTATGACCGGCGCCGAGTCTTGCTGGAAGGACCATACTTGGTTATTGAACATGGTGTTGTTAACTACTTAACTACCTTCTCAAGAATGGTATCTTGATACACTTGTGTCGATGTTTTGATACCTTTTGAGACCTTTTTCACAAAAATATGGCTCAGTCACTCCTTCATAGCCAACACCCCACCAAACCATCACTGAAGTCGGATAATGCCCACGTTGCACTCTGTCGACTAATTGGGAAGCTTCCTTAGAGCTTTGAGCATAAATACGGTCATTTTGTTTGTTAAAATGTTGCTCAATTGTAAAAATTTTCTCATCCGTAAACAAAAATTTTCTGTGACCTCCTTTTGCGTACCGCTTCAGTAGTTGTTTCGATTTTACCACCCTATTCTTTTTTTAATTATCAGTTAAGAAGTGACCAGTGCGTCTCTTATAGGCTGGATGTCCTAAGTCATCTTTTAAAATACGCGACATGGTTCTAGGTGCCATCTTCATATCCCAAAATAAAATCTTTTGCTTTCGGACAGGATTTCTTCGAATTCTACCCCTTACTGCTTTGACCACCTTTTTCGTACGAACACTACGTGGACGGCCAGATCTTTTTCTGTTACAAACAGAGGAGGTCTCATTGTACCTATTAAAAGCCCGGTACACAAACATTTGACTAATGCCAAGCGTATGGAGAGTTTTAAAAATTGCATTTGGCTCCATACCTACTTTGCGTAGCGCAATCACAGCGATTCGGTTCTCTTTGTCACCCCACTCCATTTTAATATCGCAAAATATTGTACAATTTATTGGCGCCAAAATGAAAAAACACAATGAACAATCATATAAAAATTACAGATTCCAAATTCAAATGTAATATTTTGTTTATTTTTAGTTTTAACAGTATTTATGGCCAGACTAGGTATAAGTAAGAAAACATTCGGATTTTTCTTTGAAAAATAAAAACTTATAGTCTTGTAGACAAGGTTGGGTAGGTACGTATATCAATAAGTTATAATATCTGTAAAATATAAAAATGTATGTAGGTATGTACCTACCTATACCGGTTACTGCAACATTTATGCACAGGTTTACGTACCTACTCCTTTTTATTACGTAAATAAATAATAATCATCAAATCATACAGACAAAAAGTAAGTAAAAAATCTCAGACATTTAATTAAGTTTTATTTTGTTTTTGTTCCTGACAAATCTAACCAAAATCAAATTTTTCAAAATAATTAAATGTGTGGGAACAAATGACTTCACTAACTTTTTTAATACCTAGTACCTATTTTAGTACGTAGGTACCTCAGATTTATACTTCGTAAACTAACATAAAGTAGGTAGGTACCTAATTCTTTTTACAACCCCGTTTCCTAGTCCTCAATAGAAGTTAAGTAATCAACTATTGAAAGACGACAATACTAAGACAGTTTGTAAGTAGACCACAGCAGAAGCATTAGGTACCTAGGTAGGTATGTGCAAGTTAAAATGTGGAATTTATTCCATTGCTTACAAATACTTATTTGATCACTGCTAACTGATAAGAGACCTGCTTAGCTATAATAAGGGCAGTGGCTCACGGGCTGACTCGCTGGATCTCCCGACCCGGAGTGTCTGTACCGGTATCCATGACGACGAGTCGAAAAGTGCAGCTCGCCCCTAACCATTCGAACTTAGATACTTACCTACGCGGAGGTCGTTCACCTCCGCTTGTGCACTCGGAAACTATTTCACCAAAAAAGTTCTTCGTAACCAAGAATTTTTCAAAACAGTTCAATCAATTTCTTTTCGTAACTTTTTAGAAGCACCTATTTATTAACAATAATGAGTCCACAAACCTTTTAATTTTTGATATATTCTTCAATTATTTTTAGTTATGCGACGGAACCGACACATTATAAGTTGATTTTGAATTTAATTTATTCACATATCGTTTATAACTATAAAATTACATTTTAACAACATTACTATACTTAAAAATGCACAAATATGTATTCGTATGTTATGCACAACACAAGCTGAACGATTGTGGTAAACAAATGAGCTAGCGACATCTAGTTAAAAAAGAACGAACCACTTCAATTAATAGTTTTGTACAGCACCGCTTTGAAAAGGTGCCTATATTTTATGATGAGATTAAATTGCTTTCTGCTCAGTATGTCTCGATATTGTCTTGATCTTACGACAGGTGGCAGTATGTGTTCACAAAATGTTTATTATAATAATTATATTATTATAATTTTATTGTTTATTACAAATAGGTTTCTTTTAACGATTTTCCCTAATCGTCCATTGTAAGATGTATTTGGAGAATTTCTGCCTCGAAATACACCTTATATAAAATTGTGACGATTTTAGACAAGGTTTCAAGAAATTTTATCAGAATAAAAATGCAACTTACATTTATTTATGTTGCATGGCCATATTTTAAAGAAGAGACATAGGCATAGGTATCTAGATAGGTAATAGGAGACATATTGCCTCGGCATACACTTTAATTAAAAATATTGCAAGTATAATATTTTATATAATTATAATGTAGATTACATTACCTACCGGTATCTAAAAACAAAATCGACCGCTTACCATCAGGAGATTGTTTTCGGGACTACAACTTATTTTAACCTTGTACCTTACCGAATTCGTTAAAAAAGTAGGTACCTACTTTGTGAATCTATAAACTGTTATCTACTTATTTAAAACTTTAATTAAATACAGGGTTACATAGAACGGAGGTAATTGTATACATGATTATTGAACTTGAACTCTCAAAAAAAAAATTTGGCATTGCAATTTTCTATAGGACAGCTGATTAATTTATAATGAGTAGGTACCATGACCTGCCTTTCTGTTTTAGTAGGTACTACCGTTACGCGTATCCCCGTATAATTTTGATTGAATGGTGTATCTCAAAAACTTTATTACGTTTCTACCTACTTATACTACCTACTAGGATTTTTTATGGTTGACAGACTAAGTGTTATACCACAGCTCAGAGATTGTGTTGTTCAAAATTTTGAATACCTTAACTGACCTGAAATGGTAACTGGCTCTCAAGTGAAACTCCCGGAACAAATATTATATTATGGATTACATTACATAAAGTTTTTTTTTATGCAAAAAGTTATGAGACGAACGAGACGCTCTCCTGATGGTAAGAGATAACGCCTGTCCATGACCATCGCAGCGATATACAGAACTTAATGCCTCACGATTTTTTCCATCACCGGCACTTCAAGTTCATAATTGAGATTTGAATCCACGCCCTTCGTCATATAATCCGACCGCGCTAACCAGTGAGCTATGATCACAACAAAAACTGTAAACAAAAAATTGTGACTGATTCACACTGGAAAAGAAATAAATTATTTACTTGTATAAATCACACTATTTACACAGAGATTCATATAACCATATTTTTTTAAAAAAACGAAACGAACCTTATTTTCTTTCACTACCTCTAGCATAACAGAACAAAAAAGTACATAATGTGCCTTTGACTTAGGTACCTATGTATAAGTATAGTTCTATAGAAAAGGTAGACAGTAAATGATTATTATTTATTAATGTATGTACAAGTGTATAATTTATTGCTTGCTCAGTCTTGTATCTATAGTTTTTGCTAATAGGTGCTACAGGATGTGGTGATACGGAACTCGTATATCGAATTGATTCTAACAGGAACTAAAATTAGATCAACGTGAGTCATTCCGTACTTACCTACATATTTTTTTAAGTAGCTTTTTGTCTTACGGGTTGTGTCGTAAGAAACGGGTTAGCTAATTGAGCTGTAAAAGCCTTGGTACTTGCTTGTACTAAATATCGTATCAACCGCGACATTCAATCAATACGCGATTCGGTGAAATACCTACCCGGTAAAGTAGAGAGTACTGCCCCGGCCAGACTGAGTTTTCTTCCAGGATATCCTCAGCGCGTAACTAACCTACTTTGCTTTGATTGAGTTTGTATAGTAAGTCGGTATAGTCTGACTTTTAGGTTGCATCGATATCTATTTAAATTTGAAAAAAAAATCACCTCATTTTATAATAATTATCATTTGTTAAAAAAAATGTTTCAAACTAGAAACTAAATTTCGATTTTCGATTTCGATAACTGATTGAATAATTTTTTTGTAAATACATACTTATAATAACACCCAGACAAAGAACAAACATTTGTTTATACCACAAGATGTTTGTTCTGGGTGGGAATCGAACCCACGCATTTCAGCTCTTGAAGCAGGCATACTACCAATGAAGCAACAAGGCTGTCGATAAGTATTGTTTTGCGAGATCGCAGATATTAAATTGTAAAAAAAACGTGAACTAGCAAATAGGTCAGTCTCTTTATTTGGACAAATTTTATCGTAGAGTCAGAAACTAAACCCAGTTGGGTCTAGTTTTCCAGTCCTCTTAGGGACGTGTGAGGAAACTCACAAAAATCGAAGTTTGCTGCACGAATTTGCATAATTTGGCTCCACAAAATGAGACCATATGAAACACGGCATTAGACTGACAATTAACTGCATTAACAGACGTGCTCGAAACGTTGGAATGAAGAGCATAGCTTGACAAGATACTTCTTCACGTTCTAGAAAATTAAAATACAGATATAGTTTATACCCTTCATAGTCATACGTTTTAGATCGAAAAAAGGAAAAACATGCTGCTTAGTCAGGGTATTATAAAAACACTAAGTAAGTAGTATGTACAGCGACTTTTTCCTTCTACAAAGCTGTACGATATTAGAGGTAGACAGACAGACGTTGCACATGCACATCCTTCGTGTATACAATTTTAGTCGGTAACCTGCCTATTTTATAACACTCGGTCGTGGAGCGGCTTTGTTTCCTTTTTAAAACAATCCCAGTCACACCGTCATAGTCGATCAGCGGTGTAATGATATTATCAGGATTTTCTAATTTTTTAACTTTGTGTTTATTACCACTTTTACGAACAAAAAATCGGAATCACTCAGTTCCACGAACGAGGTGTTTTTAAGTGTGACTGGCGACCTTCGTCTCGAAGAAGCCAGCGTTCCAGAGATTAGGCCGAGAGACACTTACCGAAACACTGCGCAATACGATTATGGTAGCTATTAAAACAACTATCAGTATTAAATATAAAGTTGTTTATTTACATAAATATATTCATTGCTGGAAAGAATATGAGAAACAGCGTTATCAAGGTCATATCAATTCGGTTGGACAGGGATGAATAGAATAGAATAAAATGATCTTTATTATCATAAAGCTGCATTCACAAAAAAATATTACATAAAATATTATTAATGCTCCTATATGGACTCATCAGCCTATAGGTGCTTCGTCTTTAAAAACTTAAATTAGTTTACACTACATGTTTTCGGGATTAAAAGTATACTATACCAAATTTCATCCAAATCCGTTCAGCAGTTTTTGCGTGAAAGTTTAACAAACATCCATCTATTCATCCAAACTTTCACAATTATAATATTAGTGGGATTAGTGGGATTGTATAAAAAATTTTTTTTTTTTAAATATAAAATGAATTCGTATAGGAACACAGGCAGTGAAGGTGACGTGGGTCGCAAGTCCTAGATATCTACTGTACGGGATCCTGTCGCTACAACACGATGAACCCGACTCCTGGTGATACAATAATTGCTAAGAAGTTTGGCGTAGATAGGTTACGATTTATAAATGAAAACATTTAACATGACTGTAGTGACACAATTGGCGACATTATATTGATTTATGAATTCTGATTCTGATTGGTAGAGGGAAAGGTAAGGCCAGAATGCTGGTGGGTTTTCCACATTGAACTTGTTAAGTTCTTAACCTAAATAAACGCCACGGTCACGTATATTCCAGAATCATGCATACATACATCTAATTGCCTTCATTAAAAGGTCGCGTCAGCAGTTCCAAAGTTTCCTAATTTAGGAAATCACATTTACGCAGTGCAATCCACGTTTCAGTTTAAAAAAAAAAGGGGTTTCTACAACTAGACGTCTTGAAAAAAGTCAAAAACAGCAAGTAACCTTATCACCGAAGCGTAGATAGAGACGGAACAATGGGAACAACGAGAACAATTTATACGTAGATCTGTTACTGTATCCACGATTTCCAGTTTTACCACACCGGGAGAAAAATTTCCCATACCTGTACCTGGACTATAGTTGTCATGATATACTCGGTACGTACTGCGACCGTATTGCTCTCAATAAATCTTTACAACTGCAAGCTGTAGGTAAGCAGGAACGTTTCGGGGCCAGCTCTACAAGTCACGCTTCCAAGTGTACTGAACAAGACTCATTTTTGCCATACAATCTTTATTAGAAATCTTAGCTACTAATCAGAGAAATAGTAGCTTGAAAAAACTATCAGGGAGCAGGAAGATAATTATGTCCATTCTCATTAGAGACGCCCTTCAAACGGAAGTGGAAACTGGGTTTGTTGCGTACCGCTATGGCAAGTGTGCGTCGACCGTTCCAGCACACTTCTGGCGCAACATGCGGCACTGGTGTCGACAGACGGAAACATTTAAGTTTAACCTTCAAAGAAAAAAGTTCGCAACTCAGTTCAGTGCGCTTTGGGTTCAATTATACCGATTAAATTTTATGCCATAAGGTTGAATTTTAAATGAAGCAGAGGATGCGGATAATGCATAGGATATTTAATTTTATCATTGGCTACTTTTACAATCGCTCTCACAAAATTATACAATGCTGCCAAATAAATTAATAACCACGATTCCAGCCAGCACTAAAATAAAGTAAACGCTATGAATTTGAAAATTATTGCAAAAGCAAATTAAATGCAAAAGAAGTTAAACATGTGTACCAGGATCGTAGCAAGTAGAAAGAAGTAGTCTCTGCTTACCCCTACGGGCAAAAGGCGTAATTGTATTTTAGATTGTATAAGCATCTATTACGTCAAACTAGAGTGAGACTACGTACCCAAAAGGAAATTAACAAATATACAATTCAAACGGAAAAAGTAAGTAGGTATAAAGGCATGTAGATATAGAATTTGAGGTATTTTTTTTATGTCCACTAGAAACAAATTTATGTAAATAAATCCTAATTTATTTATTTAGTATAAAGCCAATGCCAGTCTAAAAATTCTTTAAAATACATTTGGATTCATATAAAACAAATATTGATGTTTGGTGGGAACCTGCGAAATCTTCGATATACAAGTACAAATTGTGCTAGGCCAATTTTTGAGTCTCTCGTTGAAAAATCTTACCAAGACCCTTGGTAATCTTCATCTTGTAAAACGACTGATGATAACATAATATAAAGTCCTAGGTTAAATCCTAACATTACTTGGACGCCTACGCTGCTGGGTAGACGGCGAGGTCACTAAAGACCCGACCACAGCATATTTAATAGCACCAACGCCTGTAGGCACTCGGAACATTGCCATGAGAAATAAATAGTAATAAATGGTAATAAATCTGAACATATACCGTGTTACCTCGATACGTGACAGGCAGCACCACTTTAAATTACGGTGTTGATAAACCTGATCCATCCGTAACAAAACATCTAACTAGATCAATAGGTTACCCTGGTTATCTTGGAGCCCTCCTTTGAGTACCTATCAAAGCATGGGACTTAGAGAGTACAACACATAACCAGAGTAAAGTCTATACCCCATTGCATTGTAGAAATATTTGCCCCTGTATAAAAAACACGTAAATGTAAGTAAGGGTAGGTAAATGTATTCCTTCATTTGCAGTAATAGGGTACGACTGTGCACTTCCTGGGGTAAGAAGCCACTATTGTAAAAGGGGGTTTATATGCTCAGTATGTTTGGATGTGGCCCTCCAGCCATATGTCTGTTGAGCCTGGGAAGGACGATGATGTCTAACTTCGTTGTTGTAGTTAAGTTTTACGGACTAACATTCAGCTGCCTTAGAAACACCTGAACTGCATTGCTGAAAGATATGATTGCTGATTGCTGATCCGAAGCTCCCACTCAAACACTTTACTTATGTGTAGTTGTGGTCGCATTAGGTGGCATTTTTCTTGGAGACAAAGCTGAGTAGGTACAACACGCGCACGGCCAAGTCTTGCTTCGCACTACGGGCTGCTGAGCGTCTCGCACGTGAAGACAGCGGTTGCGCGGGCGCAGAGGTAGGAGGAGCGATTAGTGTGCCGAGATGACGGCGCACTCTGGAGTTCTACCTCCCCGGAGTTCTCCTCTACGGCGTCAGGAATTCTAGCACACAGAGCTCACTGCGACATCTTCAGATCCGCCACTACTCTCACGAGCGCTATTAGGTATCCAAGTCAGTGGCAGATTCCACCCTCCATCTCTATTAAAATTAGGACGCTTACTGTTATTACATAAAGGAACTGGCTTATGTAGTTTTTTATTATTTATTTTTTATTCATAATGCATCTCTACTTCATATTATGTCGTACACAATAGAAGATGACAACAAAGTAATAAGATTATTGTGATTATTTACTGACACATTGTTGTGGTTTCTGATCGTAATTTATTCAAATCTGATCGTAATGTTGATAATTTTCTGTCACGTTTGGATGGATGGATGTTTATTACTCTTTTACGCTACTACTGAACGGATTTAGATGAAATTGGGCATGGGGGTAGCCGAGACCCTGGATTAACACATACCTACTACTTTTTATCTCAAAAACATGTAGCGAGTAACACTAGTTACTTACCCGCTACACGGTACTGCGGGGCGCAGCTAGTTACCCTATAAGTATGTGCATCTAGTCTCTACCTGATACAGAATTAAACTAATTAGCAGTAATAAACATTTCGTCGAAATATCAGAATACAATACTATAATGTCAACTATGAAGGCTCTGTACAGATGCACGACTATACGCGGGAAGCAGAATGACACAATTAGTGTCGCAATAACTCAGTTCAATGTTCATAAATTACAGGAAGGTGGTCGTCTCGCGCCGTCTGTCATCAACAGCTTAATATGACGAATGTGTCAGCACATCCAGAAACCCACTTATACCCTTGTCAGATTGGGTGCTGCGGCGGATTACGAAAGGACAGACTCTAGCATGACAATTTGCGAAAATACTGAGATACAGCCATAAGAAGAAAACTTGAGAATTGGCACATAATACGAAAGTGTTATGGCGGTAAAAAATTACAGCACGTTGCGTTAGTTTTTTACTCATTAGTTTTCCGATTGCGTCCGCCAAATAAGGACGAAAGTTTTTCCACAAACGGTCACGCTCGACTCTCCGATAACCGATGCAAAAATGCATTAAGTTCCTCGTTCGTGTAATAACATGATTTGATTAAATTTGTGAACATTGAATTAGATGACCTTTAAGAAATTATCGCTTGACACAGTTGTAGCATAATATTGTGATAACTCTTTTAAACTAAATAATAAATGATAATGAATAATACAAACTTTTTAGAGATTTTATGTTTCTAATGATTTTATTTGAATAATATGTAGGTATATCCGATATTTGTGAGTTCATCGCTAAAACTGAGTGCTTTAAATACAACGAGCTGTCTGATCGATGAAACAATCCGTTGCCGTTAAGTAATCATAATTTAGTTTACAATAGGTAAATAATTTATTTATTAAACAAAGTAAAAAAGACCTTAAATTATACAATTTACAAAATGTATACAAAAAACTTAGTCTAAAAAAACCGTCAGAGGAGGGATATGTGACCAGAATGCTGGCAGCATTGCCACGCTGGATGGTAATGCTTAGCTTTTGACCAAAGTAGATACCAGCATTCTGGTTACCTGAAGCCTCCTGTAAGCGTTTGGCCAGGTCCCGATACAGTTCGAGTGCGGCCGGCCCCCACGGACCTAAAGTTTCAACCCTAAACGGCACAAAAAGATACTATCTATCCAAATAACTATATTGTGCCGTGCCGTGTGTTTTTAGTTTTTGCTGTTTACAATTGGTTGTTACCTAAATAATTGATCACAATCATCTTATCCTATTGTTTAGTATTAAATCTTTTCAGAGTTGTGACGCTGTTGTTCTTAGATCTGTAATGGAAATTACATTGCTCGTTTTATGTACCTATCTATCGCTAGGTACCAGTAGTTAATAGTCCTCCAACATTAGAATCCAAAATATAAAACTATTTATCTGGAGATTTTAAAATACAAAAACGAATTACTTTCAATTTTAGTTCGGTAGCTGAAATGGTTTTGAGCAACTTTTTGATATTTTTCACCGGATGTGGCCAAAACTATTATTATCAAAAAACAATTATTATTAAAGAAAAATTACTTACAGTAAATTGGATAATTGGAAATAGAAATGGCTTTTATAAACAGAATTAATTACCTACAATCCGGTGTAGTCATATCTTTCAGAATAATAAATCTTAACCAAATACAAACACAAGACAGCCCCTCAGTTTGTGGTTCGATGTATTTAAAATTACGTTGCTCAAAATACATATCTATCTGTTAACATTTTAATACACATAAAATAATATCCATGCTTTGAAAAAAATTAAGTATTATCAAAGAAATAAGTAGTTTCATAAAAATACTAGGTACAAAAAAAAGTAGGCGTGCCGTAGAAACGAAAATATCTACGACAAAAATAAAAAACAAAAAGATTTTTGACATAAATATATAAAATCTAATCATTATGTTGAAAACGACCACGTAGGTACAATTTAATTTAGTCTTATTAAAACTATTTAAAAATAAGTACTTAGTTATGTCAAAACACAACATTAAACTAGTAAATGAATCTAAGATTAAATTTAACTTTAATAATATTTAATTTTGGAACAGAATATTATTTGGCCAATAAACAGTAGCAATTTGCTTGAACTAATCACATCATTGGTTAACCACACTAATCTAATCGATCGATTAAGCAAAAAGTAATGATTGGATAATTTGATAATCGAATTAATCATAATCATAGCTGTCGTCGACCGAAACCGGAACTAAGAAGCAGGTACTATTTTATTTTGTTCTGCGATTCCACAGAACTTGGGCCACAAAAAATTGCTCGGACATCGGTCCTTTTTAACCGACCGCAATAGAAGAGGTATTTATTTATAAGAGTTATTATTATTTCGGCCTCTAGTATCCTATTTCTGGGCAAATGTCTCCCTTCCATCCTTCCAAACTACCTTCCAGTCTACGACTTTTACTAAGCGTTTAGGTTCTTCTTCTTTGATTTTGGCGTCGCATTTTGAGCATTTGCCAGTGTCAAGTGTTTTATATTTTCAGGTTTCATAAGATAAATAAGTTGCCTTGTAGCTATAGTTATAGTCGAAGTCCAGTCTTGGTCAAGTCCAGTCTGTGTCAGTCAAGCCCAGTCACGCTTTAGTAAAGTAGCGGTGACTTTGTTAGAAGCTTCGATGAAGGTTTGGAAGCAACACGAAAAATCATGTTTTACCACATTACATCATTTTCCCACATTCGCGCTTCTAATTCGGCACTTTATAAATAATACACCACAATTTTTATGAACAAACACTTGAGAAAACACTGTTTTTGAAAAAGAAATACAATGGGGCGTCACGACTTTTTCCCGCGTTTCCGCCAAAAGTGTATAAGTTAGCAATATGAAGTTCGTAATTTTGTTGATAAAGCGTTCAAAAAAATCGGCAATTAGGCATTGATGACTCATATTACGTGTCTCGTATATTCATCTCGACAAACATTTTTCACGTTCATCCATCAAATACATTTTGTTGTAAGCACGCGACGGCAATTTTCGTACATCAATTGTTTTGCTCAAACTCGTATTATAATTTTCAATTGTTCCACTCGTATTTTTTGTCGATAAGATCATTACGGCTCTCAATAAATACATATATTGGAGTCTATCCTTCTGTCCTGCTATAAGCCATCCATAGATATGTCAGCCAACGCAAATTTGCGGTTAGTCCAAACTATCTAATAATTTTGTGACGCTTCTTACTATTCTATATTTCGCACACCGAATAGTAATAATTCATTCCATTAAATTCTATTATTTTAATATTTATATTAACATTTAATGGCAATCTTGCTAGACAGTCTACCTATAACTCGCTGACAGAGAAATACTTTCTACCAAATAAAACTGCGTAAATTCGGCTGATAAATAAATAATCTGTCTATATCTATAGTATTATAAAGAGGAAAGATTTGTTTGTTTGTATTGAATAGGCTCCGAAACTACTAAACCGATTTCAAAAAACCGTTGGGTAGCTACACTATCTCCGGATGACATCCGGATGACATAGGCTACTTTTTATCCCTGTATTCGGAACGGGAGCTACGCGGGAGAAACCGCGAGGCGTCCGCTCGTTAATTATTATATTTATTGTAGCTTGGCCAATTCCATTCGTTTGCTCTTCTGTGGTAGTAAGATTCAATCGTAATATACACATAACAATGGAAATTAGAACACTGCATGCTCCGACGAGTCTAGTTTTATTGATCATAATTACGATCTGATCAAGCTATCTTCATCGCTTAGAAAACAGGATGGAGCTGCTCACTGCCAATTAAAAAGGAACCCTGAGTACAATAGTGGAACAACCTTACCGAAAAACCTTGAATGCGTTGTTCGCTCCACTCTTAATAATTGTTAATAAAACTAAATTGTGTTAAAATTTATATAATAAAGGTTTAAGTGTACTTATTTGCGTAAAACACTACATGGTAAATGTAAGTTTCGTGATCTAAATTTACCGATATACGAAACACAATGTTTGTAAGTGGCGTGTTTTTGAAAGGTATACGTATATGTCCAGCTGTGGACTAAAATAAGCTGATGATGATGATGATTCTATACGAAATACAGAAGTAATTTGTTTTCATGTTAATTATTCCTAATAATTTAAAACTAAAATATAGGTAAAATGTGTTTTTTTTTCAGTTTATGTACACATGACTTGAGTGACTAATTGAGCAAGTTAGTTGCCTAAATTCACTTGATACACTAGTGCGACAAAGATATACGACCTGTTGGTTCATAAGTAGAATGTCTGCTTCAAGAGCTGAAGGTCGTGGGTTCGATTCCCACCCAGGACAAAGTTTGTGGTATAAACAAATGTTTGTTCTGTGTCTTGGTGTGCTGTATTTATTAAAAGTATGTATTTACAAAAAAAAAGTATTTAAGTATTATATCAGTTATCTGACATCATGTTATCTGATCCAAAGCGCACAAGCTTTGCTTAGTTTAGGGTCAGATGGCGCTGTGTGTATGTGTGAACCTTAACATGTATAAAATACAGTGTGTTCTACCTCATAGAACATTGTCCTCATAGGTCGTTGTCCCGCTCAGATTTTATATGTATACATATTTTTTTATACAATTTTATATATCTATATCTAATTATCTATCTATCTAGACTATTATAAAAAGGAAAGATTTGTTTGTAATGAATAGGCTCCGAAACTACTGGACCGATTTCAAAAATTCTTTCACAGTTCGGAAGCTACGCTATCCCCGGGTGACATAGGCTACTTTTTATCCATGTATTCTCACGGGAACGAGAACTACGCGGGTGAAACCGCGACGCGTCCGCTAGCACTTTATACAGGTATATGGGAAAAATTACGGTTATTTTATTGTTTCGTTATTAATGATAAACTAAATATAAATAGGCAATTTAAACTCTTAAAACACAGTAAATAAGTTTTGTGTTTATTACGTTTTTTAAATGGTATATCATACATATTTACATATACCATACAAACCCTGGTTTTCAAGGACTATAACCTACTAATACATTTTTGATGATTTACGAGCAAAGGAATCATAATTATGTACTAAGCCATAGCTTGGAATCCATCTCTTTACTCTAGAAAACATAAAAAAAATATTTAGTTGAATACGTCGGAATTTCTCGAATTGGATGTATGGGTAATTTTCAAATACCGTAACGAAATAGTTAAATTTTAAAATTAGCATTTATTAAATTCTATTCAATATGCGTAGGTATCTATTTTAAAATCTGTATTATTGACGTTTTTTTTTTCAATACAATTCTTACATCGTTTCATGTGCGACGTTCATATTTTATACAATTTAAAATTTTGATGATTAAAATTAGAATTTTTAATCAAATGAACAGGATTTTTGGAAAATCGCACCAAGACCTGATGCTCACATTTATGTAGAAAATGACCTTCATAATTTTATTATAGAACCGGTTATCATTATTTTTTACGTAAAATTGTATTACGTAATAATTTTTTTTGCGAACGCTTTATATAACTATTATACAAGCGTTCTGTCTCGCTCACGCAATTAAACAATTCAAAGATGAAAAGCTTTAAAAGAGGGATTTCAAAATGCAATTTGTCTCGTTTTGTTGAAAGGTATTCATATTTTAAACGAGTGTTCGTTTTTTTTATGGTATACAGGCTAGGTTTTTGACCACAGCTCACCTGATGTTACCTAAGTGACGGTGTAGTTGAATTTTAATTTAATATTTTTAGTTACAATAACATTTGTCAGAGACTAGCCGTTCTATAGAAATCAGTGTCGCCGAATCAATTTTTTTTACGGCTTTGAGCGCCATGCTCTTTCTTTTCAGTAAATATCACTTCGCAATATTTAATTACTATTTATTAAAATCGAATGAAGCTGGTGAAATTCAGTAATTAGTTGGTTACAACACTAGTCATTAAAAAAAAAAAGAATGAGAACGTAACTGTTTTTAAGACGTTTCGGTCGGTCTTTCTTAAATGTCAGAGTTTTGGCGGGAACGCGGGAAGAGTCGTGTCGCTTCGTTGTATTTTTTTCCAAAACTAGTGTTTTGTCGAGTGTTTATGCATAAAAATGGTGGTGTTTTATTCATAAAGTGCCGAATCACAAGCGCGAGTGTGGGAAAATGATATAATGTGGTGAAACATGAGTTTTCGTGTTGCTTCCAAAACTCCATCGAAGCTTTATAGTAAAGTTGCCACTACTTTACTAAAGCATGACTGGCACGAACTGACACGAACTGGACTTGACTAAGACGACTTTGACGATAACCATAGTTAAGATACAGCAGAAATAACACTGAAGACGAGGCAGTATGGCTTTATAGCTTTAGCCTGCCCGAAAGGGCAAATTAACGAAAAAAAAAAAAAAAAAAAAATTCTTAAATGTCAAAATGGTCCTTTTATTTTTTGACAACTATAATATATTTAACAATGAAATGTCTGCGTGTGTTTCGGAAAAAATCTTCCTAATAATTAAAATTATTATTAAATACACCATTAGTAACTATTCTGTAAATGTATTAGTAAATAAAGATTTATTTATTTTAAAAATTGCCAGTAGGTGCAATTTATTATTTTTAGCGATAGGAGCATAAAATAATTAAAAAATTAGCTACAGTGGCTAAACTGATAAAACCAGACAAGTGCTAATCGGACTTGATCACTGAGGATTCAGTACGACACGTATTTAATCTACATAATATATTTAAATTTGCTATAGATACCTACTAATAGTTTGAGGGCGAATCATCGATCTAGCTCTCATCTCTAGAAAGCAGGTTTTTAAATTTTTGCGCACATTTTTTTCGCGTAATAAGATCAATCGAGCAAAGGTAAATATTAACTAGAGGAGTTTTGGCGGGAACGCGGGAAGAGTCGTGTCGCTCCGTTGTATTTTTTTCCAAAACTAGTGTTTTGTCGAGTGTTTATGCATAAAAATGGTGGTGTTTTATTCATAAAGTGCCGAATTACAAGCGCGAGTGTGGGAAAATGATATAATGTGGTGAAACATGAGTTTTCGTGTTGCTTCCAAAACTCCATCGAAGCTTTGTAGTAAAGTTGCCACTACTTTACTAAAGCATGACTGGAATTAACTGACACGAACTGGACTTGACAAAGACGACTTTGACTAAAACTAGCTACGATGGCACTTATTTAACTTTTGAAACTTGAAAATATATAATTACTTGACACTGGCAAATGCTAAAACGCGACGCCAAAACAAAAGAAAAAAAAAAATATTAACTACCAGATAAATTAAAAATACAATTTTCTAAAGTTTTAAAAGACAGGATCTATTAGTATTATAGACGGACTAGGTCTGATAATAAAGTGCCGACAGAAGAATGGAAGAAAATAATTAACCAATTAAAATTTTAATTGTTAATTTACATCGATGTTATCATAATTTGCAGCTCGTGCTTGTAGTTACCCGACTGCGCGAGAAGGAAGGTTATTTCAAGCTTGCTTCCAACGTCTAACATTGCTGGGATCGTGTTTCTTCATCTGGTGTTATCTAAAACTTCTGTAAAGAAGACATTATGTACACAGCGCCACCTAATTTCAAACCAAGCAAATTTACGTTTGGAACACCCTGATGCAGATCTAAGATCTATATTTGCCCTGGGCGGGAAATGATTAACGACGTACAGTTCACGTAGATCAAATATGCAACGTTAAGTCAATTTTTAATATGCCTACATGATATTTTCAATATTCTTGTCACATACGCCAATTACCTCTATATTAGTCATAAACAATCTTAATCCCAAAATCAATTTTAAACATAACATCCAAATAAATAGTTCATACTTAATACAATTCGGTATGTAAAGTTCATTTTTGTATTTAATTGATATTTTTTACTGATAGTAAGCTTTTCTTTATTAAACTGATTTGAATATTTTGGCTTTCTATGCGTTAGTTGATTTTTATAGCGATGACGTCATAAAGTAGGCTATACATAATATGCCCTTGCAAAACAAAAAAGTATACATAGCTAAATTTGACACATTTGTTTCATTTGACAATTGACACGAAGTCAACAAATCTCATATCATAGCCTCATAAAAGCGATGTCAAAGCCCGAGTAACGTTTAAAGTAAAATAATCCAATCTTTTGTATCAATAAAGCGACAACAAGAGAGGTTAGAGGTTATTATGGCTGCCGTTGCCTATGCCGCTGACATTGACAGATTTTGTTTTGGTATGCCATTGCTTTTTAGGCACTGAAAGGGCTATACAAACTACTATGTGACGTCATTAGAGGGCAACTGAAAGCCAAGTAAATTTTATTAAAATAAACACCATCTCATAGTTTAAAGAGTTTTAAACGTAAAAATAATGTACCTACAGGAATATAACATTTCGAAATGGTTTTGGAATCAGTAAAATATTTTTTTTATTCGCATACCGAATTCAAAGTCAAAATTTTCTATATAATTAAAAGATGATTGTATAGTTTTTAAAAAGTATAAAAATAATTAATAAAAACACAAACAATATGACTAACCTCTTTTTTTTTATGGTTGACAGGCTAGATGTTTGACCACAGCTCACCTGATGTTAAGTGAAGGTGTGATCGAAGATGGTAAAGCACACCTAGTCTGGAATGGAACTAGCTCTCAAGTGAGGCTGCCGGAACACACCGTTAGATGCTTGGCGGCAGATTTGCAACTTGAGGGTGCTAGCTAGCCAGCCGAGTACTAAAGTACCCTACCACCATGCTATGGTTCCCTCACGATGTTTTCCTTCACCGGCAGCTCAAGCTCATTGTTGGGGTTTGAACCCACGCCCTTCGGCATGCGAACCTACCGCGCTAACCACTGAGCTATCATCGCTACAAAACCTCTTTAATTAGCTTATCATTTTAACAAACCCACTGAATCCTATAGACATAATTACTATCTCATTAGTATTGACCAAAAGTGGTGAGTACTGCAAGTACACCATCACAAAAAAAACTGCAGAAAGAAATGAATGAATTAAAAAAAGAATCCTTAACACAGCCAATCTGAAACCGAAATACGCCTTTCTAGTGACGGTATTCAGATATCTTTGGTCTTGAGCTCTCGAGTTACCCGACTCTAAATTTAGGCAGGATCCAAACAACAGAAATAATAATAGATCGGACAGTCTCTACTGTTGTATTGTTTATTTGTATTTGTATTTGTACTTGTACATATGGTGCATAAAAGAGACGGCATCGTTCACGATTGTCAACACCAAGTAATTCATATCATCACCATCATCACCATCACCATCATCATCATCATCATCATCATCATCGTCGTCATCATCATCATCATCATCATCATCAGCCTATATTAGTCCACTGCTGGACATAGGCCTCTCCCAAGACACGCCATTCAACCCGATTTTCGGCTTTTCGCTTCCATCCACCGCCAGCTGTCCTGCGTATGTCGTCACTCCATCGAGTCTCAGGGCGTCCTACGCTACGTTTGCGCGGTCTCCACTCTAGAACACGTCTACCCCAGCGGTTATGCGACAGATATGTCTAGCCCATTGCCACTTCATATTATGTTTGCTCTTTATTTTTCACTTTAGCTCAAGTTTCCAAATGTAGTTCTTTACATTTGTGCAAACTCATAATGATTGTTCATTATGTGGTACGTTATAACGTCAGTAAAGCTTATGTAATGTATGTATGTAGGTAGGCCCGGCGTTCAAGCGAGATGGAGTGTTCTTGACCGCAGCGCACCGCTTGTCTAACAAAGACCTTAGCCTGGATCTGCATCACAATGTTCCTACGTGCATGACTTGATTTTTTATGTGATAGAAACCTCGCCCCAGTAAACAGCTAAGCTGAGTCCTCTGATACCATGCCTTTGACACAACTCTCGTGTACTTGACATTGAATTTATTTAGAAGATAATAATAACTGTCATTCGGCCCTTTTTTTTTCTTTGGTTTTGGCGTCGCGTTTTGAGCATTTGCCAGTGTCAAGTATTTATATGTTTTCAAGTTACATAAGTTAAATAAGTTATAGTCAAAGTTCAGTCTTACTCAAATACAGAACTTTGACACTTCTATGGTTCTTCCCCTAACATCCTTTTTTTTGTCGCTTGTTACTGAAATCTTTTAAAAGAAAGAGATAGCCGTAGCAGTTTGCTGTGTCTTAAGACCTTAATTAATGTAGAACTATAATTTTGCCATATCTCAGTTTGTCTTTTTTATATCAGCGGAGTATAAAAGTGACAGCATCATACACAACAGTCACCAACTTTGCCAAATCGTTATTCGTTGGAATGTCTCCAGAATATACACACTCTTTGGGCATTACTGTAAATTATATACTGTGTCAGATAGTTGTCATATGCTAATTGTACAATGTCAATTATTATTATACCAGCGGACGCCTCTCGGTTTTACCCGCGTAGTTCCCGTTCCCGTGGAAGTACAAGGATAAAAAGTAGCCCATGTTACCTGGGGATAGTGTTGCTTCCCAACGGTGAAATAATTTTTGAAATCGGTCCAGTAGTTTCAGTGCCCATTCAATACAAACAAACAAACAAATCTATCCTCTTTATAATAGTATATAGAATATAGATATAGATAAGTAAATATCTCGTTAATATTAAAAATGCGAAGTTATTTTTTGTATGTGTGTATAATATATCCCATTAATTTACACGCTGTAATCATTTTTTTCATACTTTTCTTTCCAAAAATGTGAAGAAACCAATGAAACCTGAGTGTAGTTGTTGTTAACATATGTTATGTTTCAAATTACGTCTTTGTGCATAATGATTACAGTGTTATATGGGTTATAAGACAGAGGTAGGTACTTTGCGCCCTTGATGCAATGTCAGACTACCTCCTCAACCCACGCTATGTGCCACGTCGATGAATTTTACGCTGATTGTTTCAATTACAATCTCTTGTTGTATTTGATGGTCACACTGATTAGCCTTCATCTAATGCAACATTAATGTGGTCAGTACCTAATGACGAATTTACATTATTCTAACTTTTTATTTTGCACTGGCACTACTCTAAACAAATTTACAGATTGAAATCCGTATTTCTGACCTGGTGGTGGTCACATTTGTATAGGCGATGTACATAAGCGACTGACACCAAGAAGCCATGCGATTCGATGTGACAACATTGGGTAAGAAAAACGGCTTTAGATATACATAGGTATATTATATACTAGCAGCGCCCCACGGTTTTACCCGCGCGGTGATGGATGATGATAATGATGATGAAAAGTATCCTATGTCCTATTCCAGGATCTAAACTACCTACATGCAAGTTTTCACGTAGATCCGTTGAGTAGTTTACGCATGACAGCGTAACAAAGAAACAAACTCACATTTTTATTTATAATATTATAATATTAAAGTTAGGATGTTTACGTTCATCGCATCGCGTCGCACTCCTGCGTTTGTTGCTAACGTAGAACAACGGGTCAACGACGACGCATGAAGAAGCTTAAATCCAGATTTAGAAGACTCACTCTGTATTGTTACCTTTTTTTGAGAGCGTATCGTAAGAGCGTTGAGTTTTCGTACTGCCTTGTATCAACCTTTACAATTATACTCCTAGGATAATTGGCCAATATTATTCCACCATAGAAATTTCGGATTGTAAAATTTTTAGGGTTTAGTTCTGTATTTAGTTCAGTATCTATGGTTTCTTCACGATGTTCTTCTTTCGCCGGTAGTTCAAATTTAATGCCAGGATTTTTGTGCCATCGAAATATCAAAGGCGGAGTTTTAATTACGAAAAAGTATTAAAGTTTATCATAACATCTTCTTATTTGGTGTTGCAATTCTTATTTTTAAAAGTAATGGTAAACAGTTTATTAAGCAAATTAGTGCATATTTAATACTGAATAAATGTTCATGATATTTTGTAAGCCGTGACTTGTCACAGGTTAAGTATTCAAGATTACATCGATCTTCGATCACGATTACAATAGACGTTTAGCATCCCATTACATACAGTAACCGTGACTGATCAGATTACGGCACAAAAAAAAATGTTTACAATATTTATAATGTTTTTTAAATACTGGAGAACATTTCATACAGGTCTATCAAAGCCCCAAACCATGCAGTTTTGACTATAGAAACTAAATAATTGATAGATTTTTTTTTGCAGTGAAAACTTCTTTGGTCACATCGAGCGATTTTTTGGTAGGGGCAAAACTTATAGGTGCGCATTACCGACATGCTAAAATGACATATTTTAAGTTTTCCCTTCTGTCGGCAGTTCCCATGACTGTCTATTTTTTTTTTTAATTTAGTCCGGAATAATTGCTGCAACGATCGGTGAAAATCTCGTTAAATATGTAAGTTTGTATAAATGTATGTTTGATTTTTCACGCTGCAACGGTTTTACATATTTCAATCTAATTTAGAATGATGTGACGTGGATTAATAGAGCTACTTTTTATCCCAAAAAATGCGAGTGAAACCGTGACGCAAAGCTAGTTAGGTCATAAAGAGGTCTAGAATAGTCTAAAAATAGATGAAACGAATGGTATCGCCAAGCGTGTGCCGGGTTCATCGCGTTACACGGACGGGATCCCTTACAATACCTAAGTCTTACGACCTACAGAACAGAACAAAGTTCAAGGCATCGCTGCTTTAGCGCTCATTATTTTGAGACTATCGATGGTTAGTATCGACAGCCCTGTAATTTTGCTAGCTGCAGTACCCTTCAAACCGGAACACAATAATGCTTATTGCGGTGGTACCTACCTAGACGACCTCCTGCTAAAGAGATCTACCACCAAGTAAATCTCGTTAGATTTGCAATCGATCCCTCTTTTGTAACGTTAATATGTATTTTGCTCGGGGCAATATTTTCTGTGTTATACAGACCAAAAGATTTACAGCTTCGCACACGATTTTGATACTGACATGAGTATTGAGTAGTGACCCCATTATTTAGTGGAGGGGCGTACAATTTAGCTTAGAAACGAGCTAGTGAAGTGAGGACCAGATTGGAATGCAGATAGAGGGTGCCGTGACTTTATCAGTTGTGCACATATTCGCCTTGATTTGTTTGCCCCAAGTTGACACAATTAAGCAGCACGAGGTCGCACTTTTCAGCTCATGCAACGATTGCAATCGAATTTATTTGTACCAACGTTGTAGGTAATTAGACACCTTTCGCAACTTAAGATTACTTACTGGTAAAAAATTGTCGCTGTAGAGTAAACACATTTTTAATCTTCTAGATCAGTTGGTAGTAGCACTACTAGATTTAAGGCGTGGGTTCTATTCCCACACAGGACAAACATTTATGTGAAGAACATTGGTGTTAGTTCTGTGCCTGCTTCTAAAATGTTGTATGTCCACGAAAACAAAACTGTTTTAAAGTGCTTCTTACTACAAAAACATCTGGGAGGCGCTAAGAGAACAAGGGATAGAACAAAAATATATAAGATTGATTAGAAATGTATACAAGAACAGCTCGGCGTGCATTCAGCTAGAAAAGAAAGGTGATTCATTCAAGATACAAAAAGGAGTAAGACAAGGAGATCCTCTCTCCCCAAAGCTTTTCTCCGCTGTTTTAGAAATGATCTTTAGAAACTTTGAATGGGAAAATCTGGGTTTAAATATCGACGGCCGCACACTAACACACTTAAGGTTCGCAGATGACATTGTTTTATTCGCAAAAAAGTCAGAAGACCTAAATAGAATGCTAAACGAACTAGCATCTGAGAGTGGAAAAGTAGGATTAAAATTAAACCCCGAAAAAACAAAAGTAATGACTAATGGAAATAAAAACAGTATAAATGTAGGCGAGTCGCAAATTAGTTATGTTGAAGAATATATATACCTCGGACAGCTGATATCACCTAAAGATAATATAAACCAAGAAATTGAAAGAAGGATAGCAAACAGTTGGAAAAGGTATTGGAGCCTAAGGGAAGTAATGAAAGACAAAAACTTACATATAGCAACAAAGAGCAAACTATTTAATGTGTGTATTATGCCAATCCTAATGTATGGAAGCCAAACATGGGCCATAACAAATAAGACAGGCAATAGAATTGCTATTTGCCAAAGAGCAATGGAGAGAAGCATGCTAGGAGTAAAGAAGGGAGATAGAATAAGAAACGTTAACATTAGGAAAAAGACCAAGATGCAGGATATAACACTGAAAATAAAAAAGCTAAAATGGAAGTGGTCTGGGCACATGATCAGGGGAAGGGAAAAATGGAACAAAATAATTACACAATGGTACCCAAGAGAAGGCAAAAGGAAAAGAGGTAGACAACAAAAAAGATGGGATGATGATATCAGGCAGGTTGCAGGCGTAACATGGAGTAGAGTAGCCAGAGAGAGAACAGAATGGAGTAGGTTGGAGGAGGCCTTTGCCTACTGGCAAACGGATTTACAGAGAGTTAAAAAACCACAAATACACGAATAATTTCATTTAGTAAAAATATATGTAGATATAAAATAACAGAGCAATAGTGTAAAAAAAAAAAAAAAAAAACCTAATCCGAATAAAAAGGCTTTATTATTATTATTATTATTATTACTACAAAATATTGATCACCTTAAATTGTACTTACACAGTTTTAGACAATGAAAATATTTCGTTTCATTTCGTTCCGTTCCGTTTCGTTTCGTTTCGCTTCGATTACATTTACAAAAAAAAAAAAATTAATTTAAAAAAAATCAAAAATATTTTATATGGCATAAGCAATGGCAATGGCTTCTCCAGATATCTTGATCAATCAATAAGTATTCTTACTAGTATGTTCCCATAGTACAAGCTTTGCTCAATGTAGGGCTAACGTTGTGTGAAAAATGTTCGTGTTGTTTTGTCAAATATTTATTTATCGGAGCAAAAACATTTGATAATACTACCACAGGATCGGAAACGACGGCGCGCAGAGAATAAGGTTTTTTTCCACACAGTGCAGAGGTGATAGTTGCTGGTTGATAGTGATAATGATGACTTGCTGGCGGCAAAATACATATCTGATACATGCGGTGGTACCTACCTAGATAATATCTAACCGAGGACATCTACAACCTAGAGAAAAAAAACGATTATCTTTAAAAACGACAAAAAATTACACTAAAATTTGTAAATATTAAATATTTATTTTATTCTGTTTTTAGTATTTGTTATTATAGCGGCAACAGAAATACATCATCTGTGAAAATTTCAACTGTCTAACTATTACAGTTCATGAGATACAGCCTGGTGGCATACGGACAGGAAGACAGACAGACGGACGGACAGCGGAGTCTTAGTAATAGGGTACCGTTTTACCCTTTGGGTACGATGGTAGGATAGAAGGATAGGCCGGAACGCTTCGTGCGCGAGTGTGACATTTTTTTAAATAATTGACTGTGATTTATTTTATTAGATTATGTAAATGATGAAAATAAATGAATTATTATTAAAACCAACTTACAGTCAAAATTAGTTTGGATCACATATTCTATTTTTGATATTTCTTGTGGGTTGGAGATTACTAGGTAGGTACTACACTTTTTGTTCCACTGAGTAAGTAAGTACTTATAAGGTAAAAAATAATTAATTGGTAATCGATCTGCTCTAGTTTTTTTCCTTGTTCCGGTTTTGATCTTAATTCAGCAATATTATAATGATGATAATTAACACCCACTAGTATGTTCAAGTTATTAAAGTAAACAAAACGGCATCTACTCGGTTTTTTATCCGCTTCTACGTATCACAGGAAACAAAATAAAAACCCACTAATGATTCACCTACGCACGCGTCTCACTTCAAATCATATTGACTACTATAACTTTATGACTATTACATAAACTTCTCGCAAAAACCGACCTAATTTTAATAATAAATTGGCTTTTTATTGCATTGCAATTAGTGTACCTTCAAGTACGACTAGCGTGCTATAAAAATCGTGTAGACCTTCAATGCTAGTTTTATGTATTATGTAAACACAGCAATTTAATTATATTATATTACAACTACGTTTAATAATAAATAATGTATGACGTTCTAATAATAACAATACTTCTCAATCGACGAATCATATTCTACTAATAGATAGATAAACTCTCTATTGTTTATACCAAATATCAAATACGATGGAAAATATATAAACTTGTAAACTAGTGTAATTGTATGCCACAGGTGGCAATCAAGATGACGGGTTGCCTGACAGTAAACAATCACCGTCGCCTCTGTATCTGTATCTGCAATAACAGGGCACTACAAATACGTTGCCAACCTTTAAAGGTTCTATTAACATGCCTTTTGAAGAACCCAACTGTAATTCCGCGGTAATACGGAAGAAGGTAGATCATTCCACAATTTGAAAGTGTATGGTAAAAAGGATCGCGTGATTCGCACAATTATTATGTGAATGAGCTTTCAGATGTTTGCGGCTAGTGCCATCGTCTATCGTTTAAAAAATATATTGAACCCAGTACTCTCAGTTATACTCACCCTAGCATCTCACGTTTATTTAGTAAGTCTGAGGTTTATAATTATTGAGAATGTTCAAATGACTAGAACTCTTTAGAACTCTTATCATGAAGTGTAGAACTCAGTGAATTACTTCTCGTCTGACGTCAAATCTGCGAATTTCGATTAGATGCTATGACCTGTAGTGTGAAGTTAGCATCTCATTTTTCAAAACTCACTTTTGATAGTAAAACGGAACACATAGGAACGGCTCAACGATGAGGTGTTTGGCATAATAGATAATATAGATTGAGAATTGTTTTTTTAGAGAATCAGTATTACGTCGTAAATTATTTATTTGTCATTGTAAATGTCACTATTTTTAATAATAATGACCGAACCTGAGTGCATCCAAGCTTAACTATGTACTAGTTTTAAATTATCTTTGGTTCTCGTAACTCTTTTTATTATACGAAATTGAAGTCTAGAATTGTACTAGTCTAAAAAAAAATTGGTTAATTGGTAGAATGTCTGCTTCAAGAGCTGAAGGGCGTGGGTTCGATTCCCACTCAATACAAACTTTGTGGTATAAACAAGTATTTAATTATTCTATCAGTTATCTGACTTCCGTAGTACAAGCTATGCTTAGTCAGATGGCGCTGTGTGTAATGTTCTACGATATTTTTTTTATTTTTTTATAAGTATCAAAAATATTATCAATGTTCTTATGAAAGAGATATGAGAACTACTCTTCGACCGCGACTTCGTCCGTGTTGAGTTAAGAATTGTTCCTATTCATCTAGCAGTATGAAATATTCTTTACAACCTATTATTATACCTACCAAACATACACATTTTTTTTTTAATAAAAATCGGTCGAGCCATTTCTGAGAAATGCGACCACAAGCACCGTGATACGAAACTTTATATAGGTATATAGATAGATAGAGAAGTGTTATAAAACCTGAGCCTAAAAATATGTCTGTTAGCTTTTCATGAACAAATAAATGATTTCTAACTTCATGAAATTTGTTAAATTTATTAATGTGAAATTTTTAATTTAACTTGATGCTTTATGATTATTGACATTTTTAAATTTGACCTGCACTGTATAGTGTTAAAAAAAACATTCATATGCCTGTAATATGGCAAATCCTAGCGGCAAATTTTACTTACACCTATATAGTTAACCTAGGATTTATTAATCTATTATGAATAAATGAATAAAAAAGAAACAAATCATCATCATCAATTTTATTTTAGACATTTTTGAGTGAGAATTTTTTAGGAAAACTGTAATATTGCAATATTACAGTTTTCCTAAAAAATTCTCACTATATATATTAATACTTTTCAAAAATTCCATTCTTAGAAAGTAGGTATCATTAAACCTAACGATGTTTTTTAAATGTACTCGTGTATCTACTGTGTATGAGTAAGCTATTCAGATAGACGGCTGACGGTGATAAATAGTCATCATTCGTCGTAGAATGCTTTGCTCGTTTACCAGACTGACTGACGCCTTGACGATTTCAATGAAAAAAATGCACCTAAAATTTATTAACGTAGACTATAATTATGTAGGTGTTGCATTACTAAAGAACAGTTTCGGAAATGTCGATTGTGATGCCTATTTTGAAGGTTGACAGATCTTAACTTATATTACCAAAGATGTTGTTTTATTATTATTCGTAAGCTGCAATATTTTTTTAAAATTGGTCTTAATGCACAAGTAAAATTATATATGAAATAAAATTATATTAAAAATTATATTTTTTAGCGATGATAGCTCAGTGGTTTGCGCGGTAGGTTCACATGCCGAAGGGCGTGGGTTCAAACCCCAACAATGAGCTTGAGCTGCCGGTGAAGGAAAACATCGTGAGGAAACCATAGCATGGTGGTAGGGTACTTTCTAGTACTCGGCTGGCTAGCTACCACCCTCAAGTTAAAAATCAGCCGCCAAGCACCTAACGGTGTGTTCCGGCAGCCTCACTTGAGAGCCAGTTCCATTCCAGGCTAGGTGTGCTTTGCCATCTTCGACCACGCCTTCACTTAACATTAGGTGAGCTGTGGTCAAACACCTAGACTGTCAACCATAAAAAAAAAAAATGAATCCTAATCCTAATTAATCCCACTAATATTAAATGTGAATGTTTGGATGGATGGATGGATGTTTGTTACTCTTTCGTTTGGTAGGTTTTTTGTTTATAGCAGCAATGGTCATGTGCAATTGTGCATGCGTTATATCTTACAATCATGAGAACATCTTATTCCACTCATTACTTTAACCGTGCATTCTAAACGAGCTTTTTTACTAGTAAGATCAATTAAAACGCAACTTTATAATGTTAAGAGTATTTTAAAATATTAAGAAGATGAAATTACAAATCAGCCATCGGCCCTCTAAAACACTTCAACACACCCCCATTTTTTTCTAGATCCCAGCCCTCTAAGCTTCCAGCGCCCACAAGGGAACGTTATCGCCCACTTTGAGAAAGGCTGTTCTACAGAATAATAATCTTTACATTAATAAGGTAGGTGATTTGTGTATACAATAAATAAGATCACAACCGTGTTATTAAAAACAGAGTATTATTAGTATATTGCTTGTACAATGGAATATATTATTATTTATTTACTTTTGTCTGTCAACACACGGCCTTTAAATTCCATAGCCATATAGAGAGCATTATCGCAAAATACTAGTCTAACTTGTAATCGAGTGCGTAAGATTCCATAATACATTTATTAATAGTTGTACAATAAGTACAATGTGTATTAAAACTCAAAAATGTAAGCATTCTTATACCTTTATTAATAAAATAGATTATGTATACAACATATATTAGGTTATCAACATATACAACCTTATCAAGATTACTTACCACAATAATACAAGTATTTATTAACAATTTAAAAAAACCGACGTCATAACCCTTAAGCCAACTAAACGCACTGCTCCAATGAAACAGCGAGGTTTCGGAGTAAACGAAAATACCATCGATGTTTACAAATTATTAAATTTTTCTTGATTTTGTTAAAAGTCGCTCAATTGATTTCGAAAAAACTTATATGGGACAACCTGTGAAGTATGATTTGCCAAGCAAAAAAAATCACCAAAATCGATTCATAATTCGCTTAGAAAAAAAATCAATAAAATTCAAAAACCTCCCCTTTTTTGAGTTTAAAATTAGATTCAAAACCGATGATTGTATGATGAAACTCTAGACATAATTATTTAAATAATAATCAAAGCCAGACCTACCGGTAGATAGACAATAATAAGTAGACATACCAGTTGGCTAAAGGTATGTAGCCCATGTTTTGGTAAAAATTGTTGAAGAACCGACATTCTTTTTTTTTTAATTAGCGTGATGATAGAAATGCCTGCGGGATACCGGGCCGGTATTGCTAAATGGAAGTATGCTTGAATATAGGGATTATTTTTAGACCTTCGACGGTCTATTTATTATTATTATCCGCGTTTAATGGTTTGTTGTTCAGCTTTCAGTATGTCAGTTAAATTTTATGGTAGAAGTAATTAAAAAAACTTTTTAACAATGTTTTGTTTACACTTGTAACAATTACGTGTTTGATTATTACGATAAAGTTGCTTAGTTTGGGAAAAGAAAAATAGAAAAAATTTGTAAAATATGCGCTGTGTAAAATCTCCCCCGATATTTTTTTTTTATATATTAACTTCATCTTTATTGATTTGATGTTTAAAAAATTATGTAGTCATATATGTATTTGAGTTTGCTTATGAGAAAAATTTGGGTTTCAATCTTTAACTTTTTGGATGTTTTTTTCAGTGATTATTGCAATTATCTCATTTCAGGATAGGCGTTCCGCGTTACCTCGATACAGAATCTGTGTTAATGTCTCAGCTTAAATAAGTTACAAAACAGCGTTCGATCTACGAATCGTGCTACGAATGTCTTAATGCAATGTTATATAATGCATGGTGGTCGTTAGTATTACGTGTGGCCTTGACTTTCACCTTGAAGGCTAAGAACTCACGGATCGTTTTTTTCCCGCGCACGCCGCGGTTGCCGGTTTTCAAGGCTTACCGACAACGCGCGTTTGCGCGGTCCCGCTCTCGCTGTGCCGCGATTGTGGAAACGGCCCGCAAATACATCCGTCTGCCGCCAGACGGCAAGTCGCGCTTCTAGTTACTTCTGATCGTGATTTTCAGTTCGTATTACCCATGAACCAACCGCATAACGTCCAGACGACTAAATCGTCACGTATCACGCGCGGTTCAGCATACGCTGCGGTTGCTCCGTACCACGAGCAGAAATCACGTCGAGAAAACTGCTAGTTATGGCACAGAATAAATTGCAGTAGAAAAGTACAGAAGGTACAAAAGTTACTCGATCAAACATGGAGTTTGGATATAAATAGTAATCTACTCTTACTCTTACGACCGTCACTTGCTTGCATACGAAATTGAAACTTATTCAAGTAAAATAAATAAATAAGTGTTCATATTCAGTTGGATACTGTTGAATTTGAGCCGGTTTAGCAGCAGAACATAGGGTTACAACTCGATGATATGAATATTAAAATAAATCAATGAAAATATAAATTGCGTTTTTAACACGTTCACTGCGTAACAGGCCAATATCGGCCTGCCGCGGTATTTCAGCTGGTGCGGACGAAGAAACTTTTGTCCCTCTCGCTTGTGCGGAACGATTATCTCAGGTGTTTGTAAAAATTCGACGGAGACAAATATATATTTAATCTTGCGGTCAAAGTTGTAGGTGTTCCCATCAAAACATAACGGCAGGCTTTTATCGACCTACCATCGCACTGACGGTGAAAAACATCCGCTGAGTGCGGCAGTGGGCCTATTTCGGCCCGCCCTTCCAACAGGCAGTTAGCGACCCCATACCGCACAGAGCGTGTGCCCCGCCAGTTAGTGTTGTGCTATTGTTGTGCTATTCGATATAATCAACGAAAGACCTGCCACGCACTGGCGGAAATATCATTGGGGGCGCATTTTGGGCCGCCGCCGCACCAGATGAAGAATTACAATTTTACTTGCCGCAGTGAACGTGTTAATAAATCATCTTCACATGAAATTATAATTACCTATCCAATAAACTTTAAAAAAATGGATTACTTAGTTTAGTAGTAATTATTATGAGCGACAACCTTATGTTAACTGTCTCACGGTGAGGAAAGGCGGACGATCATAAATTTGTATTTTAATTTTACGAAGTTCCTAATATACGATTGGTTTTAATAAATGAGAAGTTTTTTTCCAAGCAGATATAAATGTAAAAGAAAATTGCTGAAAGTGTGAGAATCGTCTCTTATATCACGTATTATCTACATTCTACTGAGGTCATGGATCGCACAGTGAGCGCGGATGAAAATCCCTCCGTGAAATTATAAACGTGTAGACCGGCGCGGTCGCGTTCGCGGTGACCACTCTACGAAATTTGGGAGGTAGTGTCTGTAGCCTTGACTTTAACCTTCAGCAGTGACCACAGCGCTACCGGCGCCTGCACCGATCTCAGCACGCATGCGATATAATCTCATTTAATTAACTGATTCGGTTCATGTAAATCACTTTTTAATAGGAGGCCATTAGTTGGCGTTTATTTCTGTCGGTCTCTAAGTAAAATCAAAAGAATGCGCATAAGAGCTGTGCAATTTAATACCCATTCTATTTTTACTACAAAACAAGCTAGGCTGAGAACTCCCATCTCCGCTTAACTTCAGACTTAACGGGCGGTCAAATGCAATCCCTTTATCTACCTAATAAAAATAAATAAGCAAACAGGCTATATACATGCATTGTATATTGTTTTGGATACCATCAATCATTGTTTATTTACAAATCGGTTATTCATAGAACATGTACAAAAAACTTTGAAAACTGACATATTTAAATACTAACTTTTTAATCCCTCAGCTCACTTTCCCATAGTACAAGCTTTGCTTAGTTGCCAAGTGCGAGTCGAACTCGCGCACGAATGGTTCCGTACCATTATCTATATACACGGCAAAAAATCACGTTTGTTGTATGGGATACCCTTTTAAATATTTATTTTATTCTGTTCTTTAGTATTTGTTGTTATAGCGGCAACAGAAATACATCACCTGTGAAAATTTCAACTGTCTTACTATGACGGTTCATGAGATAAAGCCTGGTTACAGACATACAGACAGACGGACGGACAGTGGAGTCTTAGTAATAGGGTTCCGTTTTACCCTTTGGGTACGGAACCTTAATAAAAAACAACAGCCGGCTTCTTCGATACTAAAGAATTATTATAAGCTAGACAAAGGTCAAAGTGAATAAGTATGGACGAAATATTCTATATATATATTTTTTTTTAATGGTTGACAGGCCAGGTGTTTGACCACAGCTCACCTGATGTTAAGTGAAGGTGTGGTCGAAGATGGTAAAGCACACCTAGCCTGGAATGGAACTGGCTCTCAAGTGAGGCTGCCGGAACACACCGTTAGATGCTTGGCGGCAGATTTTTTCAACTTGAGGGTGGTAGCTAGCCAGCCGAGTACTAGAAAGTACCCTACCACCATGCTATGGTTTCCTCACGATGTTTTCCTTGACCGGCAGCTCAAGCTCATTGTTGGGGTTTGAACCCACGCCCTTCGGCATGCGAACCTACCGCGCTAACCACTGAGCTATCATTGCTACAAATATATGTTTTACTTTCGACAAAGTCGCTTACCAACAAGCAATTAGCATCTAAATCCGTATAATTTGACTTTGGTTAATATCAAAAATTCACATTCCAGCAAATATGACCCAACTCAAGTACTCAGGACGCGCTGACGACGTTTCCTCGATATCTCGTTCATCTATGCTATAACGAAGCTAAATTAGTGCCAAAGGTAAAATTGAAGTCCCTTCTCTATTAAGTATACATAATGATGATCATGGGCAGACTTAACATCTGCCCATGACGATTGCAGCGGTACCCAGAACTTTGGCTAACAAGCCCAAGTCATCGCTGCTTTAGCGCTCATTTTGAGACGTTCGATGGTTAGTCCCAACAGCCCAGTAATTTCGCTAGCTGCTCAGTACCTTTCAAACCGGAACACAATAATGTTTAGAGATCACTGCTTGGTGGAAGAATGTCTGGTACTGCGGTAGTATCTCTAGACGACCTCCTACTAAGGAGGTCTACCGCCAGATTAGGTATTGTTTATTGTGACACATAAAACAGTAAACAAAACTGAGAGTGCAAAATATGCTTTGTATTACTTGTATTTTATCATGCTGCTATTTTAATATCTATTTAACAGTAGGTTAAATAGACGTTTAAACGTCTATTTAACAGTAGGTTAAATAGACGTTTAAACGTTTTTGATTTTCGACTAAGGCGTGTGAATTCCATAATATCATTACATCTGCCTGTGGTAGTGCAAATCACCTTCCTTTTCTCATTGACCTGATCAGATCACGGCAGCGTCGACGCTCCGTCTCCGCTGTCCGTAATGCCCACACACGTTCTCCTTATTTTTTATAAATCCTACAGTACAAGAATACAATGAATATCTTTATTCAATCAGGACATTTTTTATACAATGCCTTAATGATTTCTGCTAACTTCGTTTCGTGTCTGGGTCAAGGCGATTAATTAATATCTAATAATTTCGATACAGCCATTCAACGAATTGAAAAATTCAACGGATCTAACCAACATTGACTTATAAGGTTATTTTATAAACACCGGACTGATGAAACATCCATATTATTATTATTCTTAAATAACTTCGTTCGCGTTGCCTCCAGAATTGAAATGAAATTAAACATCTGTGAGTAACAAAAAAGCAATTTCAACCGCCAATACACTTCCCCTGTTGTATTAGGGTAGATTAAGGATACCTTTTAATAATTGTTCATAAAACACATCTGTATCAAATATCAGGTATAGATACTTTTTGTAGTTTGTTTTTTGATAATTCCACAGGAACCTATCATTTTTCCAAGAAAAAAAGTAATAAAAAAGTAAAAGTAACACGTGAATTGAAGTAATAAACAACATGTGTGCTTGAGTGACAAACATCCAAACATTGAAACATACAATCTTTCACATTTATAATATTAGTAGGACTCTGATGAATAAAAGTAGTATTAATAAATACTTCACTATTTTAGGACGTGTTTGAGTAGTCAGTACATTTTGACACATAACGATTTTAATGTTGAAATAATGCCTATTACTAATCGAGCTTCGAGAATGATCTCTAAATTATTTTCTTTGGCTGGAACACTAAATGTTAAAAAGGCATCTCCTTACTTTTTTAGTTCTTGGTTTTCGATTTACTTACTTTATTATTATTTTTGCTGCGCTATGATTTTCTCGTTATCTAAGTATTCTGTAGGACAAGAAATATTTATTACAATATTGTCTTTTCTATTGACGCTCACAACTCACTTCCTAATCTATGTCAATATCAGTTTTATATTTGTACAGGGTGTGGCAAATAATGACAAGTCGACGATATCGTCACCGTCGCGGGTCGAACCTGGACCAGATTGGCACAGGACCGAGGTAGATGGCATAACAAGAGAAAGGCGTGAGCCGTGGGACAGAGAAGGCTGTGGATGATGATGATAATGATATGGCAAATAATAAATAACGGGTGTAAGGGGTAACTGACGTTTAATTACGTCGGATACTCCGAATTTAGTTTCGATATCCGTGGCCTGCTTCAAGGAATCAAAGGAGAATAAAACGTGCCGCCTTCGTGTCTTGCTTCGAACACCACACACATAAAACATTTCGCATATTATACTTGTATATTAAGGAAAACAAATCCACGTCAGTTTCCTGTAAAATATTAATTTTTTTAAAGGTCGTAGTGATATCGATTCATCAAATTTTGTTCTACACAAAAAAATTGTCAGACAGTTTAAATTTAATGATAAAATCGCGTTAGATAACTTTTTGAGTCATCGTCATCATCAGCAGGTTTAGTGGTCCACTGTTAGTTGTAACCCACTCAGCCCGATCTTCGATTTTTCTCTTCCATCCACAACCAGCTGTCCTGCAAAAATATGAAACACCAAGTAAAGATATTTTCGTAGTTTGTTTAGCAACTTTGAACTCGTGATCCTTTTACATTAAAAGAGTCCACGTTTCGGCTCCGTATGTCTATGACAAAACTACGTCGAGTCTTCTCGTCATCCATCCCACAAAGTCTGAAGACAAAAGTCTTCAATCAGTGCGTCCTACCTGTCATGACCTACGGAGCCGAAACGTGGACACTCACAGCGGGAATGGTCCGTAAGTTCAAAGTCGCTCAGCGAGCTATGGAAAGAGCTATGCTTGGCATTTCTCTGAGGGATCGGATCCGAAACGAAGTAATTCGCCAGAGAACTAAAGTCATTGACATAGCTCAGCGTATTAGCAAGCTGAAGTGGCAATGGGCTGGACATATCTGTCGCAGAACCGATAACCGCTGGGGTAGACGTGTTCTAGAGTGGAGACCGCGTATTGGCAAGCGTAGCGTAGGACGCCCTGAGACTCGATGGAGTGACGATATACGTAGGACAGCTGGCGGTGGATGGAAGCGAAAAGCCGAAGATCGGGCTGAGTGGCGTGTCTTGGGAGAGGCCTGTGTCCAGCAGTGGACTAGTATAGGCTGATGATGATGATGATGATGATGATGATGATGATGATGATGTCTATGACAAGGATTTATAGTAAGAATCTTTAAAACAAACAATATTTGAAAATGGTAGGTATTGCAGTTTCATATTTTCATCTCCCAGTTACATACATACATATCACACACACACCACACACTCACACACACATACATGCTCAGCTTGTATCACTTGTTCGTTTCACTTGTTTGTTTATATAGTTTTGCTGAAATAATATTTTTTTTAATATAGGTGGGAATCACTGAATCTCACGACACGAGACTCCCTAGTGTGAGATTCAGGGTCCATAGCAAGAAGTTAGGAAATAAGTTTATTAAGTTTACTATCATAGTGTTTTAAGTTATAACTTCACTGTATATATTTTGCTCAATTAAAAAATTATTATTATTATTATATTACCACACGATATATTTTTTTTATAAACCTATAATACTATATATTGTTCTTGAATGCGAAATTTGAGCTCCATGTGTGAATAGGAAGTATAATATTTTTAAATTTAAATCTGAACCGGAAGAACATAATCAATTTACGGAAATGCTAAGGCACACACACGTTGTAAAAACAATGTAAAATAATAATTTAATCTATAATGTAACAATTATATTCGTACAAAATTGTTACTTTTTTTTTGTAGGTATAGAAGTACTATTACACAATTTTTTAAGGTAGGTAACTCCAGAATTGGTTCGCATAGACCATGGCGGACAAGAAACAGAATAAATGCATAACTGCAAACAATAGCCTGCTTTATATACTATTCGAAAAACTCTTCGCGTAATAAACTCATTCAAACGCATTTTATTAGCATATAAACGCATTTACATGGTGGTAGATTTCCTTAGCAGGAAGTCGTCTAGGTAGGTACCACCGCAATGCCAGATATTCTGCCGCCAAGCAATAGTGTGTAAGCATTGCTGTGTTCCGGTTTGAAGGGTACTGCAGCTAGCGAAACCACGGACAAATTTTCTACTTCAAACACTTTAGTAGGTAGGTACACAATTCATAAATATTGCAACAAAAAATAATTATATTACGACCAGAACATGTCTGAGGCGTATCAAGCGCTGGCTTTCATTTTACATTCTTCGGAAATGCGCTTCCTCTAGGATTGTCCTGTCATTTTATTTTGATCCATGCTCAAGTCCACAAGTAAACTTATGAGATATTAGTGAAACCAACAAATTCATAAAAGTGAAATAAAAACCAGAAAACACGTCTATTGTATGCAGGTATAGGTGGTTACTTACCTACTTAATTTAAATAATACACAAGCCTTTAGACATAGTAGGCATATAACCAACACTGAGGGTAACAACGACCAGTAACAACGACAGCAAATGACCTCCGGGACAATTCAATCGATATTGAAGAGGCAAACTAAAGATTTATTGAAGGATTGCACGCAAATTGAGCAACGCAAGGAGGAATTAAAGAAAGGAAGGCTTTTGCTCTGCATGCCGCGGTAGAACGGTGCATAGTAACCGCCACTCGCAAGTTTTACAAACTTCGATTGATCAAAATAACGTATAGTTTTCGCAAACTCATAAATCATGTTCGGACGAAACGTACAACCTAGAACTAAAACCAATTACTCATAACCTTATCTATCATAGTCGCAAATCTAAAAAAGGCAAATGAGATAAATTACTGCAATTTAAGAGGAGTTTAATGGTTAACACACGTTCTTTGGATGTACATGTGTATTGTGTATGCACGTAATGTGTGTGAATTTTTGATAGGGTAAACATTATAGATAGTTAGAAAAGTCTATATTGATGTTTAAAGGTGATTAATAAGGTTATAGATAAGCTGAAAGATAACTAATATCTTAGTGGGTAAGTTTATACCCTTAGTAACAGTAATCTTAAAATCCTGATCGTAACGTAATATACAAAACTAAAAACGTTAACATTGTTAAAATAGGCTGTTGTTTATAGTGCCGACAAGAGAGCGTAAACGCCTGTGCAAACGCTCTTAACAATAACTTCGCCTTGACCCGAGCGCTGGGCAAGCGTGAGCGGTGTCACTGCTGCTGCGGCGGCCAGGAAACAACGAGTACCGGTCCGCTCCTTCGTGACTCAAACAGGACAATTGGCAGCTGGTTTTTACAACATCAGAAATAAGCTTTCTTAATTGCTTATAGAAGTAAGCTGATCGCCTACTTCGTGCTACTGACGGTGCCGCGGTGGTGCGAATGCGTCGTCACATCACAAGACTTTCCTTTTAAAAGATGACCACAAATTAATAGCTACATCGCTGCAGTGGTACTGACTGTACACAGGATGGTATATTGTAAAAGATATATAGGTATAAGGTACAGTGGAAGTTACAGATGTAACTTGAATTTCTTTAGCGAAATACAAATATTCAAAATTCAATACAAAGGCATACTTGAGTTTTTGTAAATTCAGCGAGTTAGCAATTTATTATAATAGTGTTAATGATTAGTCAAATTAAATTTATTTAGTTTAACGCAAAAAAAGGCATACTTAGAATGGCCTTTCATTCAAATTCGAGTGTCCTAGAAAGAGCATTTATTAGCATCAATATAGGATTTTTGTATATACTAAAGACGATTATTTCGTGTGAGTTTAATCGTCATATTTATAATTCTAATTATAAGTGACAATATAACTAAATCCATTGTGTTATATATTAATCAACGGTTAAAGAATTAAGTTCTGATAATGGATGATAAGGCACTAAGATGGATTATATGCAAGACAGAATACGTTTAAGGCTTAGCGAGAAGACAACGGGAGTTGCTGACGATCCTGTTGGTTTTGATTACATACTCGTACTGCAGGTTCGGCTGGCTTAAAAGACGATATTATATGTCAAAATCTCTAAGGAAGAGACAAGTTTCTCTGAACAAAATCTGTGTTACATAAACTAAGTATCAGACTATTATCATTCTACCAGAAAAGTAAGAAAGATTACTACACAAAAAAAATATTATAAAATTTTCTGTTTATTGTATATGCTTATATACAATACTAGCGGACGCGTCGCGGTTTTAACCGCTCCCGTTCCCGTGGGAATAAAGGGGAAAAATGACCTGTGTCACCCGGGGATAGTGTAGCTTACCAACAGTGAAAGAGTTTTTTAAATCGGTCGAGTAGTTTTGGTGCCCATTCAATACAAACAAACAAACAAACAATCAAATAGGAAAGATTTGATTGTTTCTTTATAATAGTATAGATAGATGCTTATATACAATAAGTATTGTATCAGTTTATAATTACATCGGTTACCTGGTGGTCATTATTTAGTCTGAACCTTCACAACAGGATGGGTACCATTTATCAAAATGGTTACGTAACATTTCGACATTACATACATGTTAGTGCCCTTCTTTGCCTTCCTCATTGCCGGTTAAATCATAATACTGCTCCACAATGGATAGGTACTACGCTACGTGTGTATAGTCACGTACCATTCTGAACTGGTTCCTAACCCAGGTAAAAAAGATTCAAGCTATTTTATTTTGGTTCAAGGTGACAATTTTGATGAATATGTATTCAATTTTCAAAATATTTTTGATTGCTTCCTATATTCTGATGCCATTACCAATGTTAGAGTGAAATACGAGATAAACCGGTCGTTTGCCATGATAAGCTCTCGAACACTGTAAGGAACCGTAGTTTTATCAAATAATAAGATGGTTTAAAAAAATATTTTTGTTGTTTTAATATAGTTATTATTTTGTAGTATTTGCTCAACAAATTGTTTGTTTATCAAAGCAACTCTACCCTTTTTCAGACTGGTATAATTTCTCATTGATCAAAAGTTATAGAGATAAATACTCCTATCTGTAATATTATATCAGCGATCGACGTGCAGACTTGTTATTGATATCCATATTTCTAGTTTTTACTCGAGGGCTGTAAAATTATTAATTTTTAATCTAGACTCTATCCTAGAGTTTACTTTTATTAAAAATAAATTACATTTGTACACATGTTATCATTTTTGTGAGAGACAAGGTTCCTGCAGAGAGAATGTCTCAGAGTAATGAGCGCTATAGCAGCGATACCCTGAACTTTGTTCTCTTACACAGTTTTGGGTCGGTTACTACTGACAGTGGTCATAGACAAGCGTTACCTCTTACCATCAGGAGAGCGTCACGCTCATATAAATGATGTTTTGTGAAAAAAAGCGATCGCATGATTGTCAACGCTCTGCATTTACTGGTCCGTCACAACAAACCAGTTATACATTGATATGAATTATTGTCAATTTTTCATGGGATGATTTTCTATGGACGTCTAAAACAACAATTCAACAGAGTAAATCTATTTCATTGTTTTATTTTTCAAACTTAACAGTTAATTAAGAATAAAAACGTATTTCGTTTCCATTAACTATTTTATACTACGCACGAGGAAGCAAAGGAGGCGGTACGTCATTTCCTTTCTAAGTAAATAATAGCAATTATGCTTATCTCTACAAAACAGTGAGTTGATCAGTTTTGTCGATTTATAATAAAATAGCCTGTGGCCTGTGGGCCACGTCGGAAATAAATTCGCAGGCCGCTTCGTGACCGGAAACCGATAGGTCCTTGCTCCAACAACCCGACTCGGTTAACTGACAAAGGCTACCTGTCACATGAGTCTCACTATTTCCTATAAACAGTACAATGTGTATTTCCTAATTAGTAATATAATATCAGATTGGTAGTTACTTTATAAACCGGTTGATTATATGATCAAAGACAATGCATCGCCTTTACAGGAGTTTAAAATCACATCTTGTGTAGCGCATTTCGTCTACTAGTCTTTATAATTATACAATTAAATACTTGTGTTGTCTATCAATGTCTTTAATGTTTTAAAACACAAATTCTCTCATCTAGAGTTGGTATGTCATCGACTACTGCGCTAATGATTACTCTAGATAAAGCGGGTATGTTGCTACTGCGCTTCGAAAACTCTAAAAAGAATCTCTTGTCTTGTGTGGCGACCACATTTTAATTTACTGGCTCCAGTTGATTGGACAATACGGTAAAGCTGTCTGGCGGTCTTATGTGGGAACGGTCTACGTAACATGGCAGATGAAAACAATGAGCCTAGATTTTAGATGTTTTAAGCAATGAATCATCAGTTGCTTTTAGGCAAGCGATTTTATTTTATAACTGATAAGCGATGACCATTGTAGTCGTAGACTACATTATAGCGAGATGACAATCAAGCACAAGCCTATTAAAACATAAAAAGTGTGCAGAGAGCTGTCAAAAAAAGCTAAATCGTTGACATAATATATGATATTTGGAGTAACAAAACAAACTCTAAAATATCATTACTGACTTATTTTTTTAGGTATTCGGTGATAATTAGGACTATTATTTCGCTGCGTACACATTACTTACAGTTGTTTGGTAGGTAATACGGTGGTAGCTACATCAAACGACCGTCTAAGAGATCTGTCAACAAGTAAACATAAGGCGATAACGATGACAACATAGCCGAAACAGGACAAGTTTCAAAATTGTATTCGAACAATTTTCCAAGCGGACAGAAGTTTTTTGCGGGCACGGTCCACGCGTTATAATAATGAATTAATTACAAAGTTCATATCGGTAAGACTAATAGGCAAGTTATAAATACCAACTTCCGCGTTTTTTATGCGAATTACAGTTGGTAGCACGACAAAGGCGCGAGACAGAACATTTTACCTTTAATGGTTGAAATATTTGTACAGATATGGAATTTTAATTGTAACCATTATGTTCAAAAGGTATCAATGACAATTTTGCCTACCAGCGTGTCTTCGAAATTGATAATAAATCCAATATATCTGAGTCCTATGGCTGATACTATAGTCGGTAATCCCGAATAAGTAAAACAATAACTTACGAGAGGTTTCCAAAGTTGTTGGTCTTTTAGTTCCCACTGTGTCTCTTAATTTTTAAACACTTTCTAGGTTTTTCGGTTCTTTGTAGTCTGCTTAGCTAATGTTGCATTTTTACAAATACATTTAGTTCACAAATGTTTGTGACTGATTTCTAACTGCGCGTACATGGTAACATGATAATGTCTGGTATCATTAGATGTTCAAGATTAAAATGTATTGTGATCACAAAGATCATCTTACGAAGTTGTACATTTTTATGAGATATCGTAATTCGCTATTATATAAGATTGTGAAATTTCAAAAGAGTTATTTAAGTTTGTTTATAAAACCTATGATAGGACTGTCCATAGTAAGTTTTTTTGTCACGTTTTCACTTTAAAACTAAGCAACGAATAATAAAATCTGTCTGTGTGTGTAATCTGTTAAATTTTTTCAATGGAAATTCAAAATTACAGTCACAACTTGCTTTAATGAGATCCACTATCGTGGACCCCTGTTAACATCTTACTTACCAAATTATTTTTTCTCTGATATGGATCCCATGTCGGTCGCCGTCGAACCTTGAGGGTCGATATAGACAACTTTGGATATTATCTCTATCGACGATTTACAAGCGTCCTTGCCAAGGTTACCTTACTTATTACTTACTAGACAGCTTGACCGTCGCGTTACTCAGCAAACTACCCAGCAAAAATTACCAAGGCTACCTCGGCAGAGACGCTTGCAACCTCATCATTTAATGATTGCTATATGACGATACATCGTTGATTTTTAAATGTTGGCTACCCACATTTCATGTTTTAGTCCAAAACATAAACATAAACATAGCTTAGTTTTATCAATTTTATTTATGTTAAATTATTGAGTCTCGATTTCACTTACGTGACATTCAATACATTTAAAAAATACCAACCAATACTGATATTGTTTTTAATTAATGTTTAATCTTAATAGATATTATTTATCATTTCCACTTATATTACATATATTAAAAGTACTCACATGTATTTAGTTGTACCTACTTTTCGAATAGGTATTTTACCTGAAATTCGGTGCTCCGAATCTTTTCGATTTTGGTAGGTACCTACATAATAATTAATCTTTTGTGACTTCTTATTAAAAACTGCAAGTATAATGAATATTAATATATATCAGTGTTATCCAATAAAATAAGTTTAAATGCATACAAGCATAGATTCGATACCTAAACTTTTGTAATTTGAAAGAGATACAAAAAGTGTTTTTAATCTACATAAATACCTGATTATTTATACTAAACTAAACATATTTAAGTCGCGTCCCGCGGACTGCCTCGTGGCTCGCGAATTCCAAAGAAACTATTGTTTTCGAAACACAAAAAAAATGTTCTCTCTATGACACAATATAAATCCATATCAAAAATTAAATGGACCCGCTGCTGCTGTGTAAAAGGGGACCAAAAAAACCAAACATTCAAATGTTTCAAATCTTGTTACATGTTTGTTGTATGATGTACGTCAGAGGTGGTAAGCAAGCAAAAGAGTTGTTGAAACTTTTCAGCATTCTAAGCGTGGCTGCTTCAGAACTTGCGAAACAAGTGCAAGATAAAAGGGTATCTTTTTAATAAGCATGACCGTTCATCGTCACTGCTCATGTTACCATCCATATGAGTTAATTATTTATTGGATTAAAATTATTTTTTGTAGTGGGAGTCGATTCGTACTGCAGGGACTGGACGATATAAGTACCTACACGACCGCGAGAAACTGAAAGACTACTGGAGAGAGAGAGAGAGAGAGAAGACTCTCTTGTATGAGGATAAGGGTACACGGAAGACGGACGGCAGTAGAACAATCATAGCCGAAAAAATATATACAAAAAAAATAATTAAGTAATGAGGGAAACGAAATTTTGTCACCACATTGCATTATTTGCCATAGCAATGGTAGGTACCATTTGAGAGCTTTGAGTAAAAAATATAATAGACTAGTAAATAATAATGTGTTAATTACATTTGATGGTTGGTCTCAATATCCATGTAATTCCGCTAGCTGCATTGCTCTTCAAACCGAAATTCAGTAATGTTTAAACATTACTGCTTGGCGGTAGAATATATAATATTGTTGTGATATTTACTTAGAAGGTTAGATACTACTTAGTACCCACTCCTGCAGAAGTAGTTTTAAAAAGTACATACATTTTGTTAGTTCGTTTAAATTATAGGTACACTTTTTTGCATAGTTTGTTCTTGTAAATGACAATTATTCAAATATTGAATAAACTTGCTCACTATGTAGTTGGTCATATTTATATATAGATTTGATCGTATTTACAACTGTTGTAATTTTTTCTAGTCAAAGCTTTATGTTTTGGCCAAACGTGCGCAATCAAAACGACTGCCAAGCGAGAATGTCAAAGATCTTTTTTTTAAATTTACATTTAATCATATTCGACATTTTACTATATTGACATTTCATATTATTCATATTTGTTATGAATGTATCATTTTTCATGTCATTTTTAAAAATTAATGGCAACATTACCTGTAACTTTGGTGGTATTAATAATATATTTGTATATGATTTCGTGTTTCAAATTTGCAGTCGACCAGATGCACTGGCTTACCCGTTTAATATATTTAGTTGAATCTTTACTATCATACTAACTACTACATATTATGGTGCCATACAATTTTTTTTTAATGTGAAAACTAATGAGGCGAACGAGACGCTCTCCTGATGGTAAGAGATAACGCCTGTCCATGACCATTGCAGCGATACACAGAACTTTGAGTAACAAAACAAAGTCCAGGGCATCACTGCTTTGGTGCTCATTGCTTTGAGACTTTCGATGGTTAGTCTAAACAGACCAATAATTTCGCTAGCTGCAGTACCCTTCAAACCGGTACACAGTAATGTTTACACACTACTGCTTAGCGGCAGAATGTCTAGTACTGCGGTGGTACCTACCTAGATGATCTCCTGCTAAGGAGATCTACCACCAAGTAAAATACTCAACTATTAATCCAACCACATCACAAGAAAGTATTATCCTACCGGTGGTGCTACGTGAGGGACAAACGCACCAACACACAAATATAAAGCAATCCCTATATTCTACGCACGGATGACGCTGTTGATTGATCAATTAATGATTCAACACATTGATTCGCATGTCAATCAAATTTCATTGCAAACTATAGCTTTCCCTCAACAGCATAGGACAACGGGTTACGTGTAATGTTTTGTCATACACAGACTTGTGCTTTTGACCGACGCGTTGGTTTGGCCGTAACTTTAATATTATAATTATACTGTATTATCATTTTTGCACTTTTATAAGTTGGTATGTATGCAATTAAATCGATAAGTATGCTTGAGTTGTTGCTGTACCTATATATTTACCTACCTTATTTAAATTTAAAATCGTGGGACATTTACACACAGCGCCATCTGACCCCAAACTAAGCAAAGCTTGTACTATGGAAGTTAGATAACTGATAGAATACGTCCATATATGACAGAAGTTCTTGAAGCCATTATGTTATTTGGAATATATAGATGCAAAAATGGTATGGTAAGGATGTGTGACATAACGATGAATGATAGACATAACAAAACTTTTACTTTTACAGGCAAGCGTTTTGTGCTGCACTATTCAGTCTTACAAGAGTTTGAATCAAATCATACCAAGCAAAACCCTATTTAGTTTGATTCACTCACAGTTTTTTTTTTGTGAAAATTCCCTACGATATTTTTATTTTATTTTAAAATACTATACAAAGTTAAACAACAAAACTAGTCTACGTGTGCGGCCCGCTTTAGGGCGTGACTCGACCCGCTTCTAACTATCTGCTGAATAAATAATTGATATCTAATGTATCCTGTCTGATTAAATTAACTTGACAAATAGTTCCGCATCCGTAATGGATAATTATGTATTATTTTTACTTCATGTCCTTGTGTTATTTTCGCCGACGTTTGTTACGAGAAATTTTTGAAAGCCTAGTTGAAAGACCGTCTGACTTTCAATCCGAAGGTCCCGGGTATGAAACCTACGATACCAATCCTTTATCTTTTCTAATTTATATGCGTATTGCCGATGACTTCAAACGGCGAACGAAAACAACACGTGCAAACCTTAATGCCTGAAAGCTCTTAAAAAAATATATTTAAGATGTGTTGATCCAGAAATATTCGGAGTGAAAATTAAATTAAATGTATATTATTATTATGTGAAATACGAATTACGCTTCGGTACAACTTGGTGGAATATCATTTAATCGATTTTAATCTATTTACCATAAAATCGATTAGACGATATTCCATCGCTGTTATGATGCAGCAGGATGCTGACCTGGAAGCAATATTTTGGGAGTTTATGCAAAATCGGCAACTATTCGATATAGCATCGATGATAAAAACGTTTTATATGGTATACTTACTCAGATTCAGAAATTACGTGACAAGCGTGTGACGATAGTTTCCAAACGTAATCTCAAACAATTACCGTATTTTATACCAAATAAATGACCCACTGGCTCGTTGCCATAGATATACAAATTATTTCAATAGCTAAAGAAAAATAAGGCTTCGAAAAATTTTCGTAGAATGAATTCAGAACGTCTATTTTACATGAACTGGCATCAGTCAGCATCTTTATATTATCGTTCAATCTTACATCCCTGTTTTCTTTGAGCACGTATTGAGACGTGATGACGTAGTCGCTAATCGCATTGCGATGAAAATCAAAGAAGGTGGAGAAGACAAGGTCATGCTGTTGATCACCAATACGCTGGTCCGACCAAAAAAAGGCTGATCTCCACGGTATATAGATTGTCAAGTGAGCCTCCATAGGAATTGGTGAACTTCAAATTCAAAATGTTCATGGACAAAAGATAAAAAATAAACAAAATTGATCTTAAATCTAAAGAGATAAGTGTTTACACATTTATTTTACCTGTGGGACTGGCTGGCTGATATTACTTAAAAAACTGTACCAGAGCCCTCCGCTAAAATACCAAAAATGTATTATTGGCACAATAAAATAATCAGAATTCGTATGAACCAGGATGTAAACGACTACAAAGTAGAAGACAACTAAATTTGCCTAAATAGAGTAATATTTGTATTACCGTTAGATGCAACAAATTGAGTAGGTATACATTTTTTTCTGTTCTTAATTAAAATTATGAAAATAACATAGATCAGGTAAGGATTTTTCAAACAGAGTTTCGGTTTCCTTGTTTTAAAAGAGATCTTTATCTAGATCTTAATAGTTATCTTCCAATTTTACGTGCTTCTTGTTCGACTACATTGTCATACGACAAGCGAGTCAGTAGTGCAACATAGAAATAAAAATATTTATTTTAAAAAATAAAGTTATTCCTGTTATTATCTTAGTCTAATTTGAGTTCAGGTAACCTGCCTAGAATATGAAGAATACAGTGAATTCAAAATGGTTATATTTTAGAAGATTAAGGTCCCATTCTATATAGAACTAAAAAGAAAGCTCATGTTTTCAAAACCTGTAAGGCTTGAAAAATGTGATATAAAACAAATGTTTGTTCTGTGTCTGGGTAGTACTGTATGTATAATAAGTATGTATTTACAACAAAAAAGTATTTAAGTATTCTATCAGTTATCTGACTCCCATAGTACAAGCTATGCTTAGTTTGAGGTCCGATGGCGCTGTGTGTATTGTCCTACGATATTTATTTATATTAGCTATTTCTGTTGTTTTTTTTCAAGCATGCGTGTTCTATCTTAGACCATACCTTCGAGATGGCGGATGATGATGATGAGGATGGGTAGATGGATGGTGAGATAACGGTCTCACGCTAAAATAAAAAAACCAAAAGATTTTGAAAATAGTAAAAATGTTTATACAATAAATCATGACACGCCATGGACATGTTCAAAATTCTAATGCTGTGAATGTGGTATTGACAAGAAGATAAGGCTAACTAGGCATTTCAGCGGTATCCGTAAATTCTAATATTTTTAAAGATACGCATATCTGGTCTGGATTGTAATCTAGCTATTATGTGGACAGGTAATAAAACGCGTCAATTATCAGTTTTCAAACCAGTTTAATTCAGTTTTAATTATACTTAGAACTATATTGGTCACTAATTACCATAATGCATATATAATAAAGAAAACCAGATGACGGTTGAAGTAAGTAAATCATGTCGCTTTTATTTAGAGGTCAGCTTTCCAACCTTGTTGCTTGTGATTCGGATTTTATGACTCCTTTTGTTAAGTGGTGTAATCATTGACTTACATTATTACTTTACAAAGACAGGGCTAACGAAACGTTCTTAATGTACCCGATTCAATGGAGTGCTTGTGTAAATTTATCTTCAGCTTGTACTTGTACGACTTAGTTTAATTATATTAACTGCCGTCTTATTTGAGAACAATGGGATAGAATTAGTTGTTAGTAACTGTTATGCAACATAATATACATCATGACATACGGATTATTTAAATGTAATTTCATGACGCCAGGCACTAACGTATTTGTGAGTGTATAACGAAATTTGTAGGACCAAATAGAATTCACCCATTTTCTACGTAACATTGTACCTATTTAAATAAATAAATATCGTAGGACATACACACAGCGCCAGCTGACCCCAAACTAAGCAAAGCCTGTCCTATGGAAGTCAGATAACTGATATAATACTTGAATACGTTTTTTTTGTAAATACATACTTACATACATTTGTACTACTTTTTTCTAATCTACGTAACAGCCGTGCGGTGATGCTAATTTTCGGAGGGTATATCCTTACATATAAGATCTTCGGACGTAATGGTCAGTTGTCCACCTTACACTAGTTAACCACACATATATGGTTGAGAGGGCATTAAGAAATATAATTAAATCGAACTGTATTGCTTTGATAACTATCTGGATTAAGGTTATCGAATCGGCAAGACGTATGACGAGTATTTTCGCAAAACTTATGCTTAATTTGCTATAATAATTACGTGATTATAGAAACAACTCTGTCGTCATCAAGATAGAATAAAAACCAAACAAAAAATACCTACCATAACATATCTTGTTGTGAAATCATTCTCATGTTTTTGCTTTCATTATTTACTTGAAAATCCGCGAAAATAATGTGCATTCTTCATAAAATAATAATAAATTGTGCGTTCGTTGAACTCTTTCATAAGAAACATTTTTAGTTCTCTACTAATATGTAAGGAGGATGTATTTGTAAATACAAACCTTTAGTTAAAAGACATTAAAAACCCGTAACAAAATATTGGTAATAGATAGAGACGAAACAGCGACAGCGAGTTGAACAAATATCTTATTGCTCTTCTTTCTCCTTTTTAGATGCATTCTTACTCTTGGAAGTTGGCTGTTATAATATGTGGACCTACTTTTGTTTACATAATACCCTCATGTTGCTTAAGCACTATTTTTGATTCTTTAAATTATATTTTGTATAATTTCTAAAAATCTTTACCTTTAATTACCGTACTTAGTTTTTCATTTCATTTTACATTCATGTTGCCTTTGACAATCATCGAACTACGATAGAGCAAATTTACAAGTAAACACCGTCACTTGCGGTTTGAAAACATCAAGATGTTATCCATAAAAAAAATTATAAAAGAAAGGAATAGGGTCATACACTCAACATAATTATATTAATATACTGATACGTAGGTTACAACAACGACAAGTTCAATCGTTCGAATAAAACCCACATGAAACATTATCTAGCCAATCTTTGATTGACTGGAAGTTGACCACCTTGACAGCTGACATTCGCCATTTTTACTTTTCTCTTTATCTGTATCAATGTTGTAGACTATTCGTTGTATTAAGGCCGATGTCGAAAGAGTAATGCCCCACGCATGGTGCGACGCATTTGAAATATATCTACATAGATAGACGTATGTTTGGTTTATATAATAATTCCTTCAGACTGGTACTGTCTTCAGTCGTAGTAGCGGTACCACGACTCTGGTTTTTTGCGAGTTTTTCTTGTTTGCAAGCAGCAAGAAGATCTCTCTGTCATTTTTTTATGCTTTACAGGCTAGTTGTTTGACCACAGCTCACCTGATATTAAGTGACGGTGTGGTCGAAGATTGTAAAATATTCCTAGCCTGGAATGGAACTTACTATCAAGTGAGGCTGCCGGAACACACCGTTAGATACTTGGCGGCATATTTTCAACTTGAGGGTGGTAGCTAGCCAGCCGAGTACTAGAAAGTACCATACCACCATGCTATGGTTTCCTCACGATGTTTTCATTCACCGGCAGCTTAAGCTCATTGTTGGGGTTTGAACCCTGGCCTGAAATGGGGCTGGCTTTCAAGCGAAGCTGCCGGAATACAATTTTGCCGTTTGCTAAAGTAGAACGAAAATGAAGCGATGCAATGACCCCTAGATCATTTGGCAAGAAATAATAAAAATACCACGAAATTCTAGTACCAACAAATGGCAACAAATAACACGTGTCCACGATTATTGCAGCGGTATACAGCGCTTTTAAGTAACTCAACAAATTCCCGGGAAACGCAGCTTTGGCGCTTACAGCGTTCAAAAGCTCAATAGTTGTTTCCTTAGTAAAAGCTAAATAGTTGTTTCCATAGTAAAAGCTCAATAGTTGTTTCCATAGTAAAACTTATTCATTATTATGAGTACAATGACACCATTTTGCCTCAGTACACCCTAAGTTTACCATCCTGTACAATAGAGTTTAAATAAATAACATTCCATAAAACTAGTTCCCTTAGCAACTTCAACCTTTGCTTAGTTTGGTGCTAGTTGACTATGTAAAACGTCCAATAATATTTTTAAATTGTATGACTATTAATATCAAAAGCAGGCCAAGAGATCTCATCTCGATGAAGCTAGCCTAGAAAATAGCCCGAATTGCAGTAGTGCCTGGTTTTTTAATGGCATTATGTACCTACTAGTCATATAATTATTATCTATGACCAAGTATAAAATCTATGTATGACCTTATTCAGCCATACTTAGTTTAAACATAGAATAGATATATGTAATTATGCTCATTATTGTGATTACTGTCGTTGCGTTACAGCAGAAGGTATTACGAGGATTAACACAATAGTGTCAAGTGCAAAGTTGATTACATGTAGAATAGCATAACACTAGAATATTATTTATAGTTCTCATGTATAGTACTACAATTGTATTAATAGCTCGTAAGTATTTAACAGGTTTTTTGGCGGGAACGCGGGAAGAGTCGTGTCGCTCCGTTGTATTTTTTTCCAAAACTAGTGTTTTGTCGAGTGTTTATGCATAAATGGTGGTGTTTTAGACATAAAATGTCGAAAAACAAGCGTGAGTGTGAGAAATTTATATAATGTGGTGAAACATGACTTTTCGTGTTGCTTCCAAAACTCCATTGAAGCTTTATAGTAAAGTCGCCACTACTTTACTAAAGCATGACTGGACTTGACTGGCATGGACTGTACTTGGCCAAGACTGTACTTTGACTATAACAACAGTTTTTTAAAAGAAATCAATATTTTATATACGTATAATGTAATGAAAGTTTAAAATGATGATCTCATGTATAAACTCCATTAAGCTCCTTACAATAAAATTATGCCGCAAAACTTAAAAAAAGCTGCAAATCAGTGATAGCACCCTAAACAATAAATTTAGTATGGTCTATTAGATATGGTATACATGTACGAATATATGAGATATGAACAGCATAATTTGCTTCCACCTGCCCCTTTTTATTACCGGACGGCTAGACAGACACGACCAAAGTGCCATCCATAGTTGGTGGATATTCCCCACGTACGGACTAAACGCTTTGATTCCACATTCTTCATAAGCACAGCGAGGATGTAGAACTCTCTGCCGGCGTCTGTTTTGCCGCGAAGTACAACTTGGGCGTCTTCAAGTCCAGAATAAACAGGTTTTTTCTAGATAAGCGTGCTTCATCTTAGACTACATCCTGCTTAACATCATGCAGGGCGTGGTCAAACGCAAACCTATTTAGTATTTTTTTTTAAATTAGTATAGTCGAGTAATTTATTTGATCAATTCCCAGATCAATTTCGTCGGATGATTAATTAAAGTTTTCGGAATAGAACGTCATGTCATTAAAACTACTTATAACTAGACTACGTATTTCTGTTCGGCTACTACCGGGGATATACGTAACGTCTTATGAACAATGCAAATCGATCTAATTCTGGGAAACATTCACTCGTCTTCCTACATAAAAACTTATTTATAAAATTAATGATATGACGTAGGTATGTGGTTTCATAATATTAATCTTAGTTTCATAAAACGCTAACTATGAATACATTTCCATTCAAAGCATTCATCCAATACAATCAATTATACAAAAAAGTTTTTAAGATGCTAAGATGCCAATATATATGAGGTAAATAAATAATTACATACCTAAATGGAGACAATTTTATTGAATAATATTTTAAACAAAATGAGCTCTAAAATTAGGTACATACTACTTTTTGTCACTTTTTGAGTTGGAAGCAGGCATATAACATAGCCTGTTCACAGATTTTTAACAGTCATTGTATACAGGATTACGCAGAACGGTAGTATTAAAGCGAAAGGATATAAAATTAATGACAAAATTAACATCTTTTAATATGGAACCAATCCTACAAAAAAATTTGGTGGTTTGTAGAAATGTATTAAAATGATAAATTTTAATAGTTTTTCACAGTAAGGAGTAGTACTCCTTTCAGCTTACTACTACCTTTCCGCGTATCCTTATAAATATGTGGTCTTGGTTTAGATTAGAAAACGGTATAACGAAACAGACGCCATCGTCGTTTGTAAAACTTAATCGTGCGTACGTAATTAGGCCGATTTCAAAATGGACGATGTTATAACAACTTCTTCTTCTTAGTCAGCATCTTCATTGCTGAAGGTCGTGTCTAGTGTTTACTGTACTCGGCTTAGCATGGTCCTTCACGTGTTTCTGTCCTCAGCGGTCTTAATGGCTTTAGTAATTGGTAGGCCAGTGATCGTCTTTATTAGGTCTGACCAACGGGTAGATGAGCGACCGCGCGGTCTTTTCCCGTCGACCTGATTAATTACCATCAGCCTTTCCAGACTATCAGGGTTTCTGCGAGCGACGTGTCTGAAGTATCTGAGTATTCGCTGGAAGCAAACATAACAACTATCTACGCGTGTGAATCGGTTTCTTCTAGGCAAGCGTGCTCCACCGTAGACCGCATCTTCGCTTAACATCAGGCGGGATGGCGGTCAAACGCAAGCCTATCTAATATAAAAAAAAAAAAAAAAATCTACGTGTAATATTCAAATGTATCAAATAAAAACACAAAATCTTCCGATTTGGAATAATTCCACAGCAAACGTGCGTCAGTGACGCCAACGCTGGCAAAAATTGCAGGAAAACCTAACCGCAATGAAAACAACGACCCGCACAACGAATCAAAATTAATATGAATCAGCTTTGGAAGAAATTTCCTTAGCGCTATTTCCTGACGGCCTTCTGCCCCTATGGTAGCTAACATTGATATGTGCTGTTAAGCAAAGCAAATAACTGGCCGAAAAGCTTGTCACAAAAGCAATTAAATTAATTTGTATGTGTACCTGAGTGTATGACGTAAACTGAGTAAATACAATAAACAATAGATTTACATATTTTTTTAATATATAAATAATGAGACGAATGAGACGCTCTCCTGGTGGTAAGAGATAACGCCTGTCCATGACCATTGCAGCGATACACAGAACTTTGAGTAACAAAACAAAGTCCAGGGCATTACTGCTTTGGCGCTCATTACTTTGAGACTTTCGATGGTTAGTCTCAACAGCCCAGTAATTTCGCTACTTTTGTTCAGTACCCTTCAAACCGGAGCACAGTAATGTTTACACGCTACTGCTTAGCGGCAGACTAACTAGTACTCCGGTGGTACCTACCTAGACGACCTCCTGCTAAGGAGATCTACCACCAAGTAAAGAATAGAATAAAATATAACTAGTTTTTTTTGCAAATTGTATGTTCACCGATTACTCGAAGACGCTTGAGAACCGATTGTCTTTATAACGTTTTTTTTTTGTTTCAAAGGCTATACTTTCCAGGTGGTCTCATTTTAGAGATTTAATTCGAGCGGTTTTTAAAAATTCAATAAAAATCAAAAAATTGTACACATCGATGATATTTTCGTTTACTCGGAAACCTCGCTGTTTCATTGGAGCAGTGCGTTTAGTTGGCCTAAGGGTCATAGAGTCAGTTTTTTAGTTGTAAATTTATACTTGTTATAATAGATTACGGTCCATAAGTGTAAGTCTCCGAAAAGACATAGGACCGCAGCGGACGGGATAATACCGCTGTTTCAAGTGTTTATTGGCTTTGTTTTTTTTTATGGTTGACAGGCTAGGTGTTTAACCACAGCTTATGTGATGTTAGGTATCATGTGATATCAGTGTGGTCAAAGATTATAAACTCGCCTAGCCAGGAATGAAACTGGCTTTCAAGTGAGGCTGCGGAAACACGCCGTTAGGTAGTAGATTTTCAACTTGAGGGTGGGAGCTAGGCAGCCGATTAATAAAAACTATCTTACCTCCACGCTATGGCTTCCTCACGTTGCTTTCATTTACCGTCAGCTCAAGCTAATTGTAAGGTTTTGAACCCACGTTCATCGACGTGAGAACCAAGCACATTAACCACTGAACTATCATCGCAAAAGCTACTTTTTTTTTAAATTATTAAATTCAAACAACCATATAGAGCGAGGATACTCTTAACAATTATTTTGGAATGTTAATTGGCTGTATACCCGCGACATTGATATCATGTTACAAAGTAGAGCTACTTTGTCAGTTTACCTACCATCAGGAAAAATATCTGCTTGTTTGCCGTCCTTACTCTACATAAAAATTATTTATTTATAATTATTATCGGACAATGCTCTTACACAAATAGTTGTTGAAAACTAAATTTTGTAAACAATTACAGAACCCCCGCTCCATTATAGAGAATATAATTGTTTGTATGACATTATTTCTTTTTTGGTAATTAAATAGCTTGTACCTATTATATTAGACACAGTAAAGTTTTAAGTTATAATTTTTTATTTGTATTTATACGCTCCATAGACACCGGGGTCCCTGACCTTTTTATTTTTTGTTTCGGCGTCGCATTTTGAGCATTTGCCAGTGTCAAGTGTTTTATCTTTTTAAGTTTCTATAGATATAGTCAAAGTCCAGTCTTGGTCGAGTACCGTTCATGTCAGTCAAGTCCAGTCATGATTTAGTAAAGTAGTGGTGACTTTACTATAAAGCTTCGATGGAGTTTTGGAAGCAACACGAAAAGTCATGTTTCACCACATCATATCATTTTCCTACACTCGCGCTTGTGATTCGGCACTTATGAATAAAACACCACCATTTTTACGTATAAACACTCGACAAAACATAAGTTTTGGAAAAAAATACAACGGCGACACGACTCTTTCCGCGTTTCCGCCAAAACTCAATCCGTGACCTTTGTCAACTTGAAATACATTTTTTTTACATTAGTACAATTTAGGAAGAGGAAGTTAAAATATTCAAACTGTATTCTATTATACGCTATAAAATAAATGGACGGGCCTAATCCATAATCCAGAGAATATAAAATGCCCCACTGCTGGGCGTGGACTCTTCAGCCCAGAAACAAAGATTGGTATATTTTAAAATAAACTATAACGAGCCTTTTTCACAGAAAACTGATACTTACCTTAAAATATTTTATCACGCGGCGGTGAGATGATCGGGAAATTCCAAAGCAGGGCGGGCGTATAATTAGATCGAATAATTGGCCAATTTAGAACAGTTAGATTGCTGTATTGTCCTGTTGCAAATTTTGCCTTGGGAAATAGGCGATCCTCACGGCAACTGTTTAGCGTTTAAACTATATAGGGTGTTGTTTTGAACCTAACATGATCTATATATTTTGAATTGTGCTGCACTGCTTATATTGGTCCAGAAAAAAAAACAATTGAATTTTGTTTCAAAAGTTATACCCGGCTACATACGATGTAGCGCGATGTACTGCAGGGATTCACATTGTAGTACAGTAATATTAGTAGGGTAGCGTCAAGATCATAAGACCAGTTGGATCAGTTTAATTAAGAGCAGATTTCAAAAAGCAACAGACAAACTACTGGCCTAATTCAATTATTGTCTACGTGAAGACGTACCCACGCTTTCGTTGGCGTAATTTAGTGTCACTAGTCACAGACGAAAATAATTGTCCTACTATACATATTATGTTATAGTCAGAGACGATATCATATAAACTATGTTTAATGTTGAATTTTTTATCGGGAGTTTAGGTTTAATACATGTTTTTATAATAATATACCTACGACATTAATCTAAGTAATTATAATTCTAAACAAACAGCAAAACTACCCCCTCAGTATTCTCAGTCAGTCAGTAGTCTCATGAATTCAATATTACAATATAGTGGTGAAATGCTGAGCGAAACAATATATTACCAAAAATGACTTTTTCCAAAGGTAATAATTATACTTCTGGAAGCGATTGGAAATACGCCAACGGTGCTAATAAGAATTGACACAGTACCAATCTATACTATTATAAAGAGGAAAGAATTGATTATTGAATAGGCTCCGAAACTGCAAGACCGATTTCAAAAATTCTTTCACCACCAATTGGGAAGCTATACTATCTCCGGGTGCCATAGGCTACTTTTTATTCCTGTATTTCCACGGGAACGGGAATTACGCGGATGAAACTGCGTGGCGTCCGCTAGTGAATTATAATCGTGTTGGTTTTTATCAGCGCTGTTAACGTTGGTAATGGACTATATTAGCGTGTCTTGCATTGTATCCAATTTTAATTGCTATAGAAGAAACTGAAAAACATCTAGCCGTCGGTGTCGATTAAAAAGGAGAAAATTGTTCTCTCTTTTTGTCACGTGATAAGATGTATAGGTAAATTTTACTCAAAGGCTAGCAACATGGATCATAAATAAAATATAACTTTACGATTAACAAAGAATATTACAATTCATAAAACGCATATTTCTGTACTTATGAATATTGAACAAAGTCCTATGGGTACCTACGACCTTGGAGAACCATATTGCATCGACGAGTCATTGTTTGTTTTAGCATATTATACAATAGTAGAGTATTTACGGTAGTAACAGAATATTTTATGTTAATAGTCATGCCTATGTTGTTGATATTAAAATGCCGTTTAATAACATAGATACACAAAAACGCAGTCTTTCCATAATTTCTCCGTACGAATACCAATTTGTACACAAAGTTAAAATTCCTGTTTTGTTCTAGGACTACAAACATAATGACCGGAATTGGAGGCTCCAGGTTGCAATACCGTCCTCGTTAAAAGGGATCTTAGAGAGAGCTGTAATCTGACATAGCTTCTCTGGAAATAGTAACGACTATTCTTCTTATGAATTAACGACTGGCGGTGACATATTTTGTTGGTTTTCTACGCGAACGAAGTTGCGGGTAACAGCTAGTTATTCATAAATAAACATTAATATTTATTGGAAAAAAAATTACACAGCGCCATTTAACCCCCAACTAGGCAAAGTCGAATCACGCTCTTGGTAGCAGTTTTAAAAATCATCGTTACTCTGTTTTGAGAATTTTGTGACATACCTACTAGCTTTGAGTTCTCTAAAATTTAACTTCGTCAACTGTATCTTGAAATTGTTTATTGCATATTGTAATTACAGATTTATATTGAATGGAAGCTCGTTATTTTGCACATCAAAAACTTTAGAAGGTAAACAAATAAATAAGCTTTGTGCGCTGATCGTAAATTATATCTTAAACTGATGCCTAAGATACCATATTATGGTAAAACATTTTGCTGCAATTGTTTCTTTGTAAATTACATTTAGTGTATTCACAAGTCAAAATTCTCCAAAAATATTATTACCAGTTACCAAATTAAACGTTCTATTATTATTTTCAAAAACTACGCCTCCGATTTTGATAAAACTATTTGCCATTGACGACTCAAAAAAACAAGTTTGGGACCTTCAAAATAGTAGATAAGTAGACACCATTCACTTTTTCAAAAATATTACCATATAACATACTCGTTAGGTAGGTATAGCTGTATAACCTTTCGTCAGGTTATGTTATAGCCTTCATATCAAGATTTGCAGACATTATCTGATAAATGAGCATTGTGCAAACTCATTAAACAGAATGCCTAATCCGTTTACATAAATTAAAAGTAGGTACTTACGCGTTATTTATTACGTGTCCGGATAAATAAATTTTCAAGTAATTAGGTACTGATTTTTTCATAATGTACAGGTGAGATAATGCATTTACGGTAACAAACTATATGAATATATCTGAACATTAATATAATTGAACGTTTATTCCCAGTTACGACATTTTTCGGATTGGTACTCATCATTTTTACTTACCTACTATACCTACAATAGGAATCAAACATCGATACAGACCACACGATAAAGCTTAAAATATATTATGACCTTACAAATGAGTTGACCATACTCGTAAATGGTTGCATGGTCAATCTATTAGCAGTAGAAGTTGGAGCGCGAGGAATTCTAGCAAAATCTCACTTTATTCAACTACAAGCTGAAGAGTTTAAAAAATCTATGACAAGACTGCGAATAAAATAGCTATGATTAAAGGAAACAATCTTTTCAAAACAAACCTGGGTCGCAAGTCTTGCGTAGGCACTGTAAGGGTTCCTGTCTATGCAACGCTATGGTCCCGGCATCTCCGCGGTGATACCAGGACAGAAGCCGGAGATTGAATCGTGAAAGCTGTAACACAGGATTACCTAGTAAGGTAAACCCAAATTAAAAATAAATTTAATACTACTTTGTAATGCTATATTATATGCAATAAATTGAATGAAAATAAATGCTAAGAAGTTTTCTTGTAGTGCAAAAAGAAATTAATTGTTATGTAATATTTTATAGTTATTAAAAACTATCAAGCGTTTAAGCGACACAATATTTTTTATGATTTCGTACCAAAAATATATTTCATCATCATCATTTCAGCCGTAGGACGTCCACTGCTGGACATAGGCCTCCCCCATTGACTACCACAAAGACCGGTTGGAAGCGGCTCGCATCCAGCGCGTTCCTGCGGTTTTTATTAGGTCGTTATCCACCTTGTGGGTGGACGTCCTACGCTGCGCTTGCCGGTTCGTGGCCTCCACTCCAGAACTTTGCAGCCCCATCGGCCATCATTTCAGAAATATATTTAGCGGGACTTTATTAACGCTTAACATGATTGTATTTACTCGTTATTTAACCACTAATTAACGCTTTCTTTTGTGAGTAAACCGCTTGCCTTATCATAGAGCATTAGCACTTATGTAGAGCAGATTATATTAAATGGCATAAAAGTAAATTATAAGCATCCTATAAAGGCACGTTTTTCAGTCCTCTATGATATCACTTTCTATATGTCTATAAAATTTAATGGTAACTGCCACTATAAATGAACATTTGAAGCTATGTACCGTGCAAAGTGTGATAAAATCATATACAAAAAACTTGACTTGGTATCTTACCCACGTGTCTTCGCATTCATTCAGAATTATTTCATACGGCTAATTAACAACAAGGACGACATGATACAGTTATGAGGGCGAGGTTTATTAACAAATAAATATAAACATTATTGGTATTTTATAATAATAATGTTTATTGAATTAAAAAACAAGACTTAAGTATTTATTTTTCACATCGTAGGACGTAGGGCTAAATCGTAAATATCGTAGGACTAGGTATACACACAGCGCCATCTGGCCCCAAACTAAGCAGAGCTTGTGTGATAGAAGTCAGATAACTGATAGAATACATAAATACTTTTTTTTTTGTAAATACATACTTATAATACATACAGAACAAATATTTGTTTATTCACAAAATGTTTGCCCTGAGTGGGAATCGAACCTACGCCCTACAGTTCTCAAGGCAGATATACAACTAATGAGCCAACGGGGCTGTCATATGTATGTTAATTGTATCAAAAGATACCAAACAAACGTTTAGAGGAAGCTTCAGGTGACCAAAATGCTGGTATCTACTTTGGTCAAAAGCTTAGCATCGCCATTCAGCGCGGCAATGCTGCCACTATTCTGGCCATCTATCTCTCCAAAGTTACCGACATAGCCCAACGGAGCAAGTTGAAGTGGCAGTGGGCAGGGCACATAGCACGCAGAACTGATGGCCGATGGGGCTGCAAAGTTCTGGAGTGGAGACCACGGACCGGCAAGCGCAGCGTAGGACGTCCACCCACAAGGTGGGCAGACGACCTAGTAAGGACCGCAGGAACGCGCTGCTTGCGAGCCGCTTCCAACCGGTCTTTATGGAAGTCAATGGGGGAGGCCTATGTCCAGCAGTGGACGTCCTACGGCTGAAATGATGATGATGATGATGATCTCTCCTCTGACGGTCTTTTAGATTAAGATTTTTTGTATAAATTTGTAAATAGTATTATTTTATTTTGTGTAACAAAACTAAGTCCAAGTCATTATTGCATTGTTGCCTATTACTTCAAGACTTCTCAAACTATCCATTTGTAATTTCGCTCCCTTTAAAAATAACCTGTATATTGTATAAAAGCTAACGGCTTTCATATCGCAATGTTCAAAGAAGTTTGGTTATTGTTACTAAAAAGCGATTGAATATATCATAAGAAATATAAGGGAAAAATTATCCCACGTGAAATTATGTGTTACACGATACGCTGGTATCCTGTAAAACGTAATTTAATACGCTGGCGTATTCTGTCAGTCATCAAGAAATTATTCTTCCCGAATTTTATTTGCACTAGGCAATATTTTCTACTATACTCTAAGAGTTGAAAAACAACCTCAAAGGTATAATATACTGCGATATCGTGTTACTACTACTGTTTATATACGCTAGCTTCTACTGATTTCTGAATCCCGGCTCGCAGTTTCTTCTTTTTTTTTTCTTTGGTTTTGGCGTCGCATTTTAAACATATTATGCCAGTGTTAAGTGTTTTATATTTTCAAGTTAGTTGTTGTCTAGTTTTAGAAAAAAACACAACACGACTCTTTCCGCGTTCCCGCCTAAAAACCCCAGTTTTTTCTTTGTCCATAAACTCTTGTAACATATACTCTAATAAAATACGGTGGCGATTTATTTGGACAATTTTACCGAGTTTTGGAAAAGATACAAACAACGTTGTCCTTTGTACATTTTGCCAGTGTCCAGTATTCCATATTTTCAAATGTCTCATGATAAAATCAGGTGAAATAAGTTCTAGACACAGTCAACGTCTTATAAAGTAAATCACGGTCAAGTTCATTTCATGGTCTACTAAAATACGGTGACTATTTAATTAGAAGGTTTTTACGAGTTATGGAAACGACACAAAAAATATGTTTGTCTACATTATATCACTTGCCTATGTTCGCGCGTATAATTAGGAACTTTATGGTTGTTAAACATGAACACACAAAAAAAACACAAGTTTTTAATAAAATGCCTACTATACTTTTCAGCGTTCCCGCCAAAACTATTTTTTCATCTTCTTCGCATAGTTGTTGACTGTTGTCAGCGGTCAAACAAGTGGTTTTAGGCCAATGACTGATTTATCATTAAAGTTTATTGCTAAATGTTGTAAGTTTCTATTACCCTTACAAAAAAAAAATAAGCATCCTACGCCAGGTTATCAGACACATGTTGTTTGTATGTACTTGTACCTATAGTATAGTATGTACTTACCAACCGGTTTAGTAGGAAATCATACTTTTAGGAGTCAACGCGATTTTACGCTTTGTTTATCTATTTTTCTCTTTCTAAAATTGATATAGGTACCTTTCGTATTTGTTTCTTCACAGATTGGTGTTGGCCAACATTGAGGGCCAGTTTCATTCCAGGATAGATGCGTTTAGCATCTCACATGATCTTAATCAACACGTGAGTTTTAATCAAAACAACAAACAAACATTTAAAAAAAAAGATCAATTTAAATAAAACAAGCAAAAAAAAACATATTTTTTTGTTCCATTTCCTACCACAGTAAGAACGATACATTTGTTCAAACTTGTCGTAAGTTTCATTGTAAAAATATTTAACTAAAACAAATAAACAGATAGCTTAGCCAAGTGTAAGTTGGGCTCACACTAATGGTTCCGAACCGAATGAAAAATAAAAACGAACTTATTCTGAGTGGTTTCGACTTGAATACCACTGATTTGACTATCTATTTGACAAAATAAAACTTAAGCATACCAAGTATTTTTCATGCTACTCTACCGGTAAAAATCACAAAGTATGCTCATTTTATTGTATGTAAACATACAAACAGTTGATCGTAGGTACATATACTAATGGCATAGTAGTTTTGTTCAATTGCATCGTAGTAAATGTGCAATTGCTATTAAATCCAGTATTTTTTTATAATCCTGTAACATTCCATCTTAACATAAGCCGATACCAAACGAGCATTCGTATAATTAGTAATAGCTAGCTAGCTTGCCGTTGGCTCGGCATGTTCTACTCAATTTGATTTTCGCCAATTCTCTTTGCGCGTTAGTTTACGGTTACATCTAAGGTCAATACAGCATTGAGCATTTGTAATGCTCAATGCTGGACGCGTACACATAGAATTGGATTACGAGCAACGATATCGAGCAATAAACAAAAAACCGTAAGTAACGTATCGTAATCATCGTAGATGTTACGATGAAATACACTAATTTCTCGCTACTTCAAAACCTGGTTGAGTACCTACCGAAGACTCGAGCATAAAAATTAGTAAATGAAAATTACGTTAATACAAACGGGTTCTTGTATTTTTTTCGGAAGCTAGCTCTATTGTGCAATTCTTCTTTGCTTGCGATGTACATATAAACAGTGACACCATGGTCCCGTCTCACTTACTAAACACATAACCCTAAAAAAAGATTGTATGCAAGGACACCAGGAAGTAAAAGATGTACCTAATGGGCTGTAATAAAAAACCTGTCATGGGGGTCATAGTTATAATAATTAAATGATAAGCCTATAATAAATAGTTATGATCAAATTATGTTCAAACTTGTTTAACTAAATCACCATACTTAACCCATTTCGATAGAGATGATTTAGTTTTATAATATTATATCCATCGAAAATAGATCAAGGCTATTGTGTCGGTGTTTAACTTGGAATTCGACAGATGTTAGAGAACATTTATGCTTTTTATTGATCCTTACTTACCGAAAAAATCAGCTATTGATATAAATTGTTAAATTAATATAATTTGCTACAAATTGACATGAAATTAATAACACAGTGTGAAATCCATATAATGTCACTCGATTTAACGTTAAATTACTCTACTTTTGTTGGTTTGCCTTGCTGTCCATACAATAATACACTCTATATAGCATCACACACTCTACATAACGACCACAATATGTCGTTATAAAGCAAGTAATTTTGGGAACTAATAAAGCACCCACTGTTTGTAGGTACTTTCTAATTTGCCTACATTGATAGTGACAGCAGTTGTGTACGTTCTTACTTTGTCATTTAGTTTATTGTTTAGTATTATTGTCTGGCCCGTATTCACCTATATCATATTTTGTTTGTTGTAGTTACTTTGCACGTATTTGCTTCAGCAGTTGCTTGACTGTCGATATATTATTATGCATTTTCTACACGTTATCATATTTTTCGTTGCTCACAAACTTTCTTATCCATATAACGACAACTCTCTATAACGACAGAAAATGTGCAGACCCCTCAGCGTATCTAGCTTATTTTATTTATTATTATTGTAAAAATTAAACTAGCGAATGTCCGATTAGGGAAGACTATTAATCAGAATTTAAAAAGAAATGTGTTTTGATAGGCTAGGTGTTTGACCACAACTCATCGAATATTAAAAGTAGGCGCGGGCGAAGATGGTAAACACACCTAGTCTGGAATGGAACTGACTCTCAAGTGAGGCTGTCAAAACATACCCTTAGGTTCTTGGCGGCAGATTTTCAACTTGATAAAAGTAGCTAGCCAGCCGAATACTAGTAAGTAGTCTACCCTATCACGCTATGGTTTTCTCACTATATTTTCCTTCACCGGCAGCTTAAGCTCTTTATTAGGGTTCAACCCCTAATAAAGAGCTGCCAATAAATAAATAAATAAAAGCTCCCAATAAATCCTTAACTAAGTGCTTTAATTAAATACAAGGTATATATTGAAAATCATAACACACATTTTTGCGTAGTCGGATACCAAATAGGTAAGCACATATTTCAATGATTCACTCAACTAATTAAATTACGAATATAAAAATATTTCCGTGCTTTAATTATTAAAATGGGCTATATCGCCGCAAAAAATATTTAGGCCGCCAATTTATCAAAAATAAAACAATAAAAATTTAGAAACAAAAAGGATGAAGGTTAATCCGTAAATAGAAGTATTACAAAAAGGCAAAAAATATTTTAATTTGCAAAGTAAAAACTATACAGATATCGTATTTATTTACACAAGAAACAATAACAGCTAACGGAAGTATTGTATAAAAAAGACTTCTTGCTTTAAATAGGCTTTTGGGCTTAAGGTGATACGATTTCCATACAAATAAATTTTTCCATTTATGGAGAAATGGAGCATAATTTTACAGTGAAATCACAGCTACTGGCATTTGTTTTGGTCTTTATTTGCGGTAAATCACAATTGCTTGAATGAAACTGTAGATTATTAGCATAAAATCAAATTTATAAATGATTTATGCATTTATGACTTTTGAATAAAACAGTAAATTGTGTTAGTAAAGTTCTGTGTCTGGGTGTACCCAGACACAGAACAAACATCGATGTTAGTCCTAAGCGGAAATCGAACCCAGGCCCTTCAACTCTCGAAGCAGACATACTACCAATGAACCGACAGGGCTGTCAAACATTACTGTGGTTAGAAGGTGCCATGATCTTTGTTGTTACTAAAAATTCTGGATACTACTAAAAACAGGTAGGTGTAGATATAGGTTGTGTGTATACACAAAGCTGCTATTTCTAATTTCGTGTGAAATACACGTAAGTGTGTCGGAGGCCTAGAGGTTAATGATCGACATACAGTGCAGAAACTCCGTTGAGGAAAACCATTGATGTCAGATGTCTAACACTTTCATCTCACATGAGAAATAATAATATATCTTTTTACCTTTGCATCATGACATGCAAGTAATTTGTTTTGTTTAGGTCGATGACTGCCGATTAAAGGGTTGTGTGGAAGGTTGCTGTTTTTTATTACAACAGTCCTTACTTCTTTAGTTCCAAATGAATGCTTGATGTCCTGTTAGGTCATTTTTTACTCTTAAATAAATAAATAATAAATAAATATCGTAGGGCATTACACACAGCGCCATCTGACCCCAAACTAAGCAAAGCTTGTACAGAAGTCAGATATCTGATAGAATACTTAAATACTTTTTTTTTGTAAATACAAACAGTACACCCAGACACAGGACAAACATTTTTTATACCACAAAATGTATAATTTATATGGGTGGGAACCGAACCCACACCCTTCAGTTCTTGGAGCAGACATACTACCAATGAACCAATAGTTGTTAACACCTGTTGTTAATTGACGGTGTGGTCGAAGATGATAAACACATCTTGCCTAAAAGGTTCTCAAGACGATGCCGAAACGTACCGTTAGGTGCTTGGTGAAAAATTTTATATACTATATTAGGGTGGAACCTAGCCAGTCGTGTAGGTAGAAAGTACACTACTACTATACTAAGCTATTATCACTACAAAAATTAATCATTTAGAAGTAGCTCTGGTTCTTAATCTGTGGGTTCGATTCTCACCCGGGACAAACATTTATTTGATGAATGTAAAAGCTTGTTCTGTATCTGGATGTTTCATTATTTACAAAAAAAAATGTATGACAAAAGTATTCTATCATATTATTCTATTATCATATTTTTATATTTGGCCCTCATGGTACAAGATTTGTTTGCTTTAGTGCTATATTATAGAATTGTGTAAAATTTTCTCCAATTTTTATTTATCTAGATTAAGAGATTATATCCTAAACATACATTTTAGAATCAACCCTCCTTTTTATGTAACAGTGCAAAAACACACGTTCTGTTTTCAAATTTCGAGCATGACACAAATGGCAAAAATAATTATAATAATGGTTATCTTTGAACCTGGAACAAGACGCGTCAATCACAAAGTGTGATTTTAGATATAATTTATGAGTGACTTTAGATTACAGCCTTATTATAAAAAGTATTAATAATATAGTAGTACGCTTAGTACTTATCTACATGCTCGTAGATCATAAACATAAATATATAGGTAATTGGATGCATCTAGCCATTTGGTCTAGCTATAGACAATTAAATTTTATGTGTCGATGACTCACTCACCTTAGATGTAAAATTCTTAATACATTTGTATACTCTTAAGAGTCAACATTCAATAAATGTTATACCTAAACATGTTTTTTATCTTTAATGTGAAATTTTGCTTCCTTGCAATATATTGCGCAATTGACTACATTGTGAAACCAGCATAATATTATGTCCGCAGAAAAAATAATCAGGCTATATGAATCCACCAACCAGTATAACAGACGAGCGTAGTGAAATATCGGAAGTCTGTGTTTACAATCTGGTTTTACGGGATTATACATTAAAAAAATCATGTTACTAAAATTCATCATAATTATTGTATATGAATATTTTTATAATTGACAGGCTAGGTGTTTGACCACAGCTCGGCTGATGTTAAGTGACGATGTGGTCGAAGATGGTAAAGCACACCTACTGTGGAATGGAACTGGATCATGCGAGGCTGCTAGTAAATACCGTTAGATGCTTGGCGGCAGATTTTCGACTCGACGGTTGTAGGTATATAATTATGACGACCAGCCGAGTACAAAAAGTACACTACCGCCATGCTATCGTTTCCTCACGTTGTTTTCTTTCACCTGCAGCTCAAGTTCATTCTTGGGGTTTGAACCCACGCCCTTCGGCAAGTGAACCGGCCGCGCTATCTACACTATATTCGAGAACTTTGTAAAAGCAAAAAGAAACGTTAAGAAAGACTAAACCAACTCGAGAGAAATTTAAATTAAAGACGTAACGGAAATATATGTGTTTTTAAAAGTTGCCAAACATTCTATTCTGAAAACTTGTGAATGTAATAACAATAGATAAAAACAAAATATTACAGAACTTCGTAAGACGATTTGGTTCAATTTTATCTACATGGAACAAAACTTCATAACATTGAAATCAATCGGACGGCGGTGACCGCCTCAGGGTGACCAGATTAAATATTACGAAACTGCATAGTCAACTAGTCATCACGGAAAAATGCTTCAATGACAACAAAAGTTATTACCAAAACCTTTTTAACTGATTTAAAAAAAAGATATATTATTTGTTTTGATAATATAATTATTATCTACATTGTAATTGCATCAAAATCAATGCGGAATAAATTTTAGGCATTGCATGGTCGTACCTACCATTTGATATGAGGGTGGTTTCTTAATGACTGACAGGCTAGCTGGGTCACCATATCTCACAATATTCACAAGAAATTCAAAGAAGATTGGCGTTCGATCTAGTGATCGAACGCCAACGTTAGTACGTTCTCACCGTAAAAGTATCGGTTTGCCCAAAATGTACTTGCCAAATCATACATACTTCTGGCAACTTAGTACTATAAGCTACAGTTAGGGACTTTCCCCCATATTCTCGCCAATAATGTAATCAACACTACGAAACCTTGAAGGAACGAGCAAGGCTATTCGGTTTCCTGTACTTTTAATTTTTAACGTAAGTATAGATTAATGCAAAAAAGCAAGATATGGTCGCTAAATCGGAACATTGGGAGACAATAACTAAAATCAGTAGATCTCCCCAAAATCAGGCATCACTTAACATGGTGCAGAATAATCCTGCAATTGAGTTGTGCGGAATGAGTATTCGGAACCTGTTTAGTACGCAGTACCTACATATATAGGTACGTAGATTAATATGCAAGAAAAACCTAAAATCAAAGTTTGACGAGCATGAATTTGGATAAACGCCATATTTTTGTTTCGTTAAATGATACCCTATTGCACATAGTTTTAGACTGATGATTGACTGTAGTAACAGACGTGTTCGCCATAATGACCCGAGACCTAGAATACCCCATACCTATGCTAGACTTTTTATGACGGGAAAAATGAGTAAAACTTCGGGACGACACTAGTAGCTAAGCACTATAAACAAAATGTTTATTATAGAACAAGGTTTCTCAAAGTGGCTTCAAGCAGAATCTCAAAAATGGGACATCGTTTCAAAAACTCGAACCAAAAGAATTCCACGTTCATTGGGCGGACTGCTAGACAGTGGAAGGTACTGCCTAAGTGGGTGTTCCCCGTTGGATAAAATCGAGAGTGAATCGGTATCTCAAACAAGCGTGCTCCATCTCAGACCGCAACATCACTTAACATCAGGTGAAATGACGGTCAAACGAAAACTTATTTCTTATAAAACCAATATTTGAAATTGTTTTTATTGTCGCTCATGAAAAGGGTTTATCGGCTAAGGCTTAATAACGCAATGTAATATATTATGATTTCTGTATATATGCAAATTAAACAAGAAAATAACATCTGAGCTTAAACATGTGACGTCACCGTTTACGTCGAGTGTGGTCACTCGACGTTTAGAAGTGTAATTTGTTGCTGACGTCAGTAAATCGCCTTACTCCGCCAACGGAGGAATTCCCCAACGGCTCGCTGGAACATACTTTCTGTTTGCTTTTATGGGTGCAGCGCGATGACCTGAGGCCTACCACGTTCTCTAGTAACATTTTCGACTTCTTAGAAATTTCGAGTGTGATTCTTGTACGGTGGCATTTAATGAAACGATAATGTTTCGATGGTAAGTAGTAGTCGAATTGGGTTTATTTACGTATCGGAACGCATTTCCCTTCAAACATTCCGATAGGTATTCTAATTAAGTTTAGGGTACCTATTTAAAAACAAATGAAATAAAGTGAAAATCTCGACTTTTATTTAAACATGGTAACTTTTATTATATAATTAATGTAACTTTAATTTTTTTTAGTATAAAATTGTCCAAAATAGTTCCTTAATTTTGCTTTTTTGTCGAATCAGAACGAAGTAAGGAAAACTTTTACGAAACGAAACGGCCGTTATGGGCAAACAACTATACGCTGTACATTACCATACTATCCGTTCGAATGCAGTTTTAGCTTGCAGTTTTATATGGGTTTGAAAATTTAGTCGATCGATATTACCATGCATGCAGCAAGGATGCACCAAGCCCGCTTCAAATGCATCGAAATGGGAAAATTTTGCATTACAGCTACTAGGCTCTCATGACAGCCTAGGATATAGAAAACTAGTGCTTATTCGTTGTCTCAGCTCTGCTTACGTTAGATTCTGCAGAACTACATGTTGCACAAATGCATACGGTATTATCAATTCGAATGCAGTTCCAGGTTGCAGTTTTATATTGATTTGCAAATTTAACCGATCGAGATTACCATGCATGCAGCAAGGATGCACCAAGCCCGCTTCAAATGCATCGAAATGGGAAAATTTTGCATTACAGCTACTAGGCTCTCATGACAGCCTAGGATATAGAAAACTAGTGCTTATTCGTTGTCTCACTCTGCTTACGTTAGATTCTACAGAACTACATGTTGGACTAGCAGTGCATACGGTGCTACCCATTCGAATGCAGTTCCAGGTTGCAGTTTTATATTGATTTTCAAATTTAACCGATCGAGATTACCATGCATGCAGCAAAGATGCACCAATTCCGCTTTGAATGCATCGAAATAGGAAAATTTTGCATTACAGCTACTAGGCTCTCATGACAGCCTAGGATATAGAAAACTAGTGCTTATCGGTTGTTTCAGCTCTGCTTACGTTAGATTTAGCAGTTGAAAAGAGACCTACTATGCCTTGCACTTCTCCCTTACATGTGCAACGTTTTCGTTCCTAACACACGGACAATCTTTGCAGGTGTGTGTGCTGCGTATAAAATCAATAACTTGAACACTGGGAGTTTTGGCGGGAACGCGGGAAGAGTCGTGTCGCTCCGTTGTATTTTTTTCCAAAACTTGTGTTTTGTCGAGTGTTTATGCATAAAAATGGTGGTGTTTTATTCATAAAGTGCTGAATTATATGCGTGAGTGTGGGAAAATGATATAATGTGGTGAAACATGTCTTTTCGTGGTGCTTCCAAAACTCCATCGAAGCTTTATAGTAAAGTTGCCACTACTTTACTAAAGCATGACTGGACTTGACTGACACAGGACTGGACTTGACTAAGACTGGACTTTGACTATAACTAGCTACGAGGACACTTATTTAACTTTTGTAACTTGAAAATATATCAATACTTGACACTGGCAAATGCTAAAACGCGACGCCAAAACCAAAGAAAAAAAAAACTTGAACACTAAATTGCTGCAAATTTAAACTCTAAGGCCTTTCAGAAAATATTTATGATAGTTCATTTCCCTGCGCATCAAGTACGCGCATGGTTAAGATATTGATCCAAAATGCACTTTTTGATACTAGGATATCATGAACTACAAGAGCTATGAACGAGTGTTTCACGCGGTGCATTCTTTTTTTCTCGTTTGTGATGTTTCCTGAAATTATCAGGAAACGGAAAGGCGTTCCGGTTCATTTCGAGCACTGATGGTAAGAGAATTAATGCTTGCCTAAGATCATTTCAGCCGTACCTAGATATTTTAATAAGAAAACAAAGTTATATCATTGGATTTCATGATAAACTTTTTGTTGTTTATGTTAAACTACATACATTACATTTAATAGCTTCATAACAGTGCAACAAGTAGTGGAAGCAATTTAATACGCAGGAACGGCAAAGTACATTAATTATATTATGAACTAGCGGATGCCTCGTGGTTTCACCCGCGTAGTTCCCGTCACTGTGGGAATACAGCGATAAAAAGTAGCCTATGTCACCCGAGGATAGTGCAGCTTCCCAACGGTGAAAGAAATGTTTGAAATACAGTACAATGGAAACCAGACAACTGATATAATACTTCAATACTTTTTTTCGTAAATACTTGCATACTTATTAATTACTAGCTGCGCCCTGCGGTGTTATCTGCTACATTTTTTCGGGATAAAAAGTAGCCCATGTGTTAGTCCAGGGTCTCGGCAACCTCCATACCAAATTTCATCCAAATCCATTTAGTAGTTTTTGCGTGAAAGAATAACAAATATCCATCCATCCATCCAAACTTTCACATTTATAATATTAGTGGGATTAGTAATAATACAAACAGAACACCCAAACACAAATTTAAGCAAACATCGATCATCACTCAAATGTTTGTTCAGATGGAAATCGAACCCACACTCTACGGCTCCTGAAGCAGATATTCTACCAAATGAGCAAAGTAAAAAAAAACAAATATTAAAAATATATTTACCGTGACCAAATGTATGGAGCAACTGATATTTTTTCACGAAATGAGAGATGTGCCCTTGATAAAGTTATTTTTAATGATGTATACATTAATACCTAGTCGGATTAGTATACCCCCGGATTCTGGGTATACATTATTGTATTTATAAAATATTGTATAAGTATATCATTAAGATTAAAATGTGAATCTAGAGATCGTAGTAGGCCCCCAATTTGTATACCTAATACTAGTCTGCATCGTAAAAAAATTAACACCGACTAGTTATTAATCTGTGCCAGTTTATCTAGTAGGTATGATTGTGACTCGACCTGTCGTATGCTTGTACGATATTTTACCTTATAATAAAAAAAATAAATAAAATATATCACACAAAATTAATAGGTACTATTTACAAATTTATATAAAAAACATAATTTAAAAGTCCGTCAGAAGAGGGATATGGGCCACGTTGGATGGCAATGCTAAGCTTTTGACCAAAGTAGATATATAGACCATTCTGGTCACCTTAAAACGATAAAACGATAAAAAAGTACAGAATAATACATATATTATTTAAATGAATAAAAACGTCAGAGTGGCATATTAAATCTGGCGCAAGGGTAGGCCCCTCGGCATATACGAAATTACTTTTTAAACAATTTGCAAATCTCTGCAAAGTATAAAAAAAAATCAAGTACTTAGTTGGCAATAAATCGAAATTAATGGCATCCACGTTAATTGAGGGTTATGAAATTAGAAGGAAAACCGTTGGTTTCCCCGATAGTAAAGCAGAACATGAACATGATCTTCCTTGTATATTTAATCGTTAGTTATGAGTTGTAAAGTGTACACACAGGAAAACCAGCAGGTTACCAGGTGAGTCCCCATTGAATCTGGAAAGATCAATCAAGCTTATATTTCCTCAGGGAAAATGGATGATGTTTTCGCATTAATGACGCGTGGACCAATCGTATCTACTGCAGTTATGTCTTCAGAATCAGAATATGCTTTATTGTATCACTGCGTTCAAAGATATTTTTACAAAAATATTGCTATCAACAGCGTTATCCATCACGGGCATACAATAACATATAATACTATTTTAATTTATTACAAGTCAAATTTATGTCAAAAACAATATTAAAAAATGTCAATACAAGTCAAAAAGAACAAATTAATGTAATTAACTATTTTAACTATATTTATGATGCTACATACAATAGTTAATTTATGAACTATTACTACCCTACAATAATTTTCTGAATGTTATACAAAGTCTTAAATTATATGGCATATGGATAAACAATACAATTCTAAACCTAAAAATTAATATCAAAATGTTCTTTTAGATTATAAAATGTTTTAGAAATTAGCCAGTCTTCCAGCGTTTGAATTTGAAACCACTTAATTTTTTTAGTTCAATGGGTTCAACGTACATTGATCTTCGTAAACGAAGGGGTTTGAAGAGACATACTTTTTAAATCGTGACAAGACTTCTAGCCCAAAATTTCACTTGCTTAATATTATTCAATTACTCAAGTGAACTTTGGAAATCTTCTGAGTTAAACACCTCTGCAATACGTGAATATGTCAGATTTTTCACTCCTACGTATATTTTATGTATGAAATAAAAATGTAAATACAGTTAAATAATTGTATCCTCAATACACAAAAACTCGTACTTTTCGATTATGCAATACAGGCGGGCGCAATCAGTAAAAACCCAAGTGTCACACATAATACTATGGAAATGAAATACTAGATTATACCCACTTCTCAAAGTACTCTTGTACTATGATTTATTCTGCATCATAAAATAAAATTCTGAATAAAAATACTGTGCCAGTTTCGAGGAGGTAAAGTCATTTTATCATAAATAGTTTTATAGAATTCCAAGTATCTGTTACGACCAATTCTATGTTAATCAGTCATGAAAAGGTAAAAAGTAAACAGATTATTGCTTTAAGTACGTATTTTCGATACTAAATAATTTATATACCTAAAATAAATAAACATGTAAATAAAAATATTAATAATATAAAATATTATGACATAAAATCACGTCTGTCTGTCCTTCGATTTTCGCCATCATTTACATAATTTTGCCGGAAGGTTTTTTGTTTTTTATACTTGTCTGGCTAGGTGTTTGACAGACACAACTCATTTCATATTGACTGACAGTGTGGTCGAAGATGGTAAACACAACTAGACCACCAGCACCAGTTACCACCAGCTGAGTACTAGAAAGTACCCTACCACCATGCTATGGTTTCCTTACGATGTTTTCCTTCACCGGCAGCTCAAGCTCATCGCACTAACCACTGAACTGTCATCGCTACAAAAAAAGGTTAATGCCCGGGCGAAGCAGGGTCTGGCCGTTAATAAAATAATAATAACATGGAAAGAGCTACCATCAATACGAAACTAAATCAGGAAATGGTTTTCTTGGAAATGCCGATGTCTCGTCAGATTTTTGTCCTTAGTTGTTTTAAAACTAGGTAAAAACCCGTCGAGAGCAGTGACGTCAACTAACTAAGATTTGTCGTCAAACAAATATTAATTGATGCAGTGTACGGAACCTGAAGTGTGTCATTTATGATGTATTACTATAGTAAATTTTATGACTATTTTGTATTGGTATTTGTTATTTACCTTTGGTCGAATCATGCGGTCGGACATTTAAGATTTATATGTCATTCCTGCATTCATGATGATGGTGCTCTGTGATGAAATTAACCATAGATGATTTTATTGTTACCCAACTGCACAAGATGAATTTTTACTACAAAGTAGATGTTTTTTTTTCTTCCGATTTTTGTAAACAAGTACGTACTTAGTAAATCTAATGAACCAGATTTTATTGTCTACATTTTCATTGTCCTTCCTTTCCTTGAGGTTGTTTTTTTTTTACTGTTTTCAGATATGTTTGTTTACATCGATAAAATTGATGACTTCAGCATCATTGGGCTGGTCTGACGATGTGCCGTAAAGATTAACCACCTAGATGATGACCTAGATGTCATCTAGAATTTGAAATTAAATCATTTAACGAAGACTAACGTGTAGTATTATAGTGTCAACCTGTTTAATATGTAGGTATTTTAAGTAGCTTTAGCTTCCCTAAATTCGGTAAATATTACTTCTACGCCAATGAGCCAAATTTTATTTTTTCCGTTTTTGGCAGTCTGTTTTTTCCACAAATCCCCTGATGTTAAGTTAAGGTGTGTTCGAAGATGATAAACTCATTTAGCCTGAAATGGAACTGGCTCTCAAGTGAGGCTGCCGAAACACACCGTTAGATGCTTGGCGCCAGATTTTCAACGTAAGGGCTGTAGCTAGTCTAGGGCTATAAAGCATAAATTCAATATTTTTATTCACCAGCTCTAGTTCTTTGTTGGGATTTGAACCCATATCCTCCGGTATGTGAAATAACCGCGATAATCACTGAGCTATCATCGCTAAAAAAAATTAAATATCGTTTCATAATAAAATGTTTTTTATTTTATAATGAAACGATCTAACGTTCTGTACCCACATCACAGGGTGTGTGTCGGTTCAATTCCGAACAATGACCATGAGCTAGTCTTCGATTGGCTAGTTGACACGCTCAGGCTAAAAATTAAGTGTAAATAGTCACTTAATAGCCAATTCCCATTCCAGGTAATGTATTCCCTTACCGTACAAAAACCTTTAAAACTAAAATAAGTTATAGCACAGGGAGCAGGGGCGTAGCTACTGCCGTATCAGCCGTATCAATTATACGGGGCCCCGGGGCTACAGAGGCCCCTAACGTGTGTAAGCAAAAATTAATGTTGTCACAATGCACAAAAATACATATAACAAACTGTCATACGATTAACTGTCCATTTAACCAATAAATATTTATTTTAATTTAATGCAAACACTTTTGTTTCTTTTGCGAGAAATCTTTACCCTTAATTTGGGCCCCCAACTAATTTTGATGTGGGCCCCTCCAAGGCATGCTACGCCACTGACAGGGAGCCATGTTGATGTAATTTTCAACGTGTAGGAACGTTCGTTGAAGGTGCTAAATTAGCAATAAAATTATAATTTTTACGATCTGATAATACTCTAATTAGACTCTAAGTAAAGACATAAAACGCCTCATTATTTTGTACAGGAAATAGAAATGCTTAAACGCAATATTGTACGCTAGACTTTTTATATTCGTGTCCAAAAAACGACAATATAATTCAAAAAACATTAAAACATTAAAAATGTCTGCTGGTTTTATAAATACTTATTATTATGTTTTATAAACGTAATTAAACTAAAAGAAACAAAAAACAATTTCTGTGATGATCGACCTAAAAAATTAAAATATCTTTCTGCTTCTATTATTTTGTGAGAAAAGAAGCGGGAACAGACACAATATTTAATATTAAAATACACTAACTTAGTTTATGGTAGTAACAATATGTTATTATTAATTATTTATTCACGTATTTAAAGGGTAGTTTAATACGCTTTCAATTTAAGGGTTAAAAATGAACATCTGCTAAGTAATCCCGGGTTGGATCGTTCCGATTTAGTTTTTTTTTCAAAACTTGAGGGCTCGCCAGATTTTATCTTGCCCGATTGCAAGAGTTGAGTCACAAATACACGTACAGAATAATATATAATGTATAAAGATAATTTCTTTCAAATCCTGTCCACATTACAAATTTAATTTACGATCACTATAATTTAATTACAAATACAAATCATACAAACAAATTATTATTACAAAATTTAATAAATTTTTTATAGTTATTTTTTTGAGCAAACAGATTTTTTCTAGGTTAGATCACCTTAGACCTTTCCGTGCTTCATCTTAGACTTATTACTACTTAAAATCAGGCAGGGCGTAGTGAAACGCAATCTTATTTAGAATTTAAAAAAATTATCCTAAAAAGTCTAAAATAATATTAGCGTAAAAGAAGCTTTGACGGTTAGTGCAAGTAGTGGAGTAGGTAGGCGGTGATGAAAGACGGAGGAAGGTTCTCTAGTCTGGAGCGCCTAAGGGTTGCCGAGCAAAGCGGCCGCTAGAGGGCGCGAGGGGGCGAGGAGCAAAGTGACGCATGCGCGACGAAAGGCGCTGCGGGGTGGGAGGCGCGCGCCTAACACTATTTAAACTGTTCTTGCGAACGGTCATCATGCATTGGTCTGTTTGCAATCTAAAGTTTAGTTAGCTATAGTAATACGACAGCTCTGGTCGCAGACAGACAGGCACAAGCCCGTGGTCGTGACAAAAAGCTCTCGCAGACATACGCTAGCTAAACGCGCAGTGAACCCCCCGTTCAGGCCCTATCGTTCCTTGTTGAGTGTCGTGAGAAGAAGCAATGGCCGTCGCAGCTGCCCAGAAGAACCGCGAAATGTTCGCCATCAAGAAATCCTACAGCATCGAGGTGAGGAGCTCACCTTCTAAGATCCAGGGTCCTGAGGTGGTGGGCCAGGAGCAAGCCTCCGCTTCGCCATCCATCGCTCGTTCCCTAAGGATCATATCATTACAGTTTTCGTGGCCGGTCATTTGGATTTATCATCGTAACGTAAAAGTGCTTGATAAAGGTTTGAATTAATATTAATTGCTAATTAAAACGAGCTTTTTAAAAAAGTAAACAAAATGACCGACCATAAAAACAAATATTACTTAATCACAGTTTGCAGCTTGAAAATTCTGTTATTGCTAGCCGGCAGGCAGAACTATAGTTGATACCTAAATTTAAGGCTTTCATTCATCAAAACGCTATTTACATGACAAACTTTATTTATAAGAATGAACTTTTTAACTAGTGTTTATTTTATGATGAAACACGCGAGCACAAAATTTTTGCACTTTTTATATTTATCGTCATAATATCCCACAAAGACAATTTTTCTGACATAAAAATACAATATCTAAACATCGGGTATAAACCCCCTTACTGTCTTTAAAATACTTATAAAAAATTATATAGTCTCAGTTAAATGATTTAGAAAGAAACAATACCAAACCTACCAAAAAAACCTACAGTACCTACCTACTGCAAAAAAGGCCAGGGAAGCATGTCGAAGAAATCGTGTGAAAGTGATAATACAGTACAAAATGCAATAAATATATGCTGTTAATTGTGCATAACGTAAGAATAAGTGAGCTTACAAACTTACGGCTTTATCTCCGGGGTACCAATTCGCTTACATTATTTCGTCGCACAATAAAATAATGTGAGAGCCGAAAACTTTCTCAGTAAAAACAGCACCGCGTCATGTGATGAGTTACTTAATTTCCAAACAATAAACCGTTAATCTGCCATTGTTGACAAACAGATTACCTAATTCGAAATCATATAAGCTACGCACCGAATTTTGTAAAATGCACTGCGTATTACGTTGCAGAAAAAAAAACTACAGAGATAATGAGTTCCATCATTGTCTTCAAGATTAATTACCATTGTCAATATTCAAGGTGTTGTAATGCAGTAATCGTTACCTCATGGTTCCAATTTATTTACAATTAAATACACGTTGAGTACTTGAATACGTTTTATATTAACTCAGGTGGCCAGTAAATTTACAAGCTTTTGCGAAATATTGTATAAGAGTTATCCCCTGTTAGAAACTGTAAATTCATTGTCAACTGTACAAAACTAATGTATGATAACTCTTAACAAGCATTGCGATCTTATTTGTGTGTTGTTGATTAAGTTAGTAATCAGAGCTATGCGTTAACAAGGTCTAACAATTTTGATTTACGTGTGGTTAATAATTGGCATCTGAATGATTGTATTTCCTTGGCCGATGAAGGTCAGGTGACGCTCACTGGCCCACTGCAAGGAAAGATGTGACACTCTAGTTCTGGAGGTAACGATCACTGCTGTTAACATTCTACCACGAGCGCGAGTTATAACACATCCATTATTATGATCGAGTTATAATAATATGCAGCAGTCATTCTCGGTACGTTAATTTAACAACGTCATGCAAACCTAATCAGATATCTTAGAACGAATTGAAGGCTGGAACAACTGACGCCCTTGACCAATAGTTCTTCGCAGCGTTTTTTTTTTCAATTATTTAAAAACATGTGAAGATCACAAGTTTTTGTTTTAATTTGCTTAATTTAACCGTTTTAAATTCAAATATGGTATTATCAATGAATATACAAAAATATATACCCATTATATTGATAACATCGAAATGATACTTCAATATATATCTCACAGAAACAATAATAACAATTTGTATTCATGTTAGGAATACCAAAGACCGTCTGTCAGGAACTATTGAGTAATCAACATAGTGAAAGACGTGAGCTACATGAGAGACGTTACGAGCCATCAGCGTCATCGTGTTTCACTAGAGTGGTGAGGGTGCCGAACAGATCGCAGGTCGCTCCGGCTTAATTACCCGCCGGCCGATTGGAATGGTGAAGTGGACACTCGACCACACCAAGGCTATGCCAACCGGATTCCAAATCCTGCCCGCTCCAGTTAGGCGGACCTTTAACTTCAGCCTGAGTTTCCGCAATCTTGCCTTACTCGCACGTACGCTATGTAAACAATTCACGGCTGACTCAACAGCGAAACTCATTAATCGCTTTGTTTCATAAATCTAGATAAATTACTGTACAGGATAAGCCGATGGTTTTACTAACAACTTATTACGTTGAAGAAAATAAGTTTCAGGTTGAGCAATTACTAGCTTAGTGCATTTCAGGGGCTCTAGTAACAATGGAGTGTAATTTAGCGCGACCCTTGACATACATAGTTAGGTCCGCACGACCACTCTAGTGGAAAATGTTAGGTCTCACCGCCTGCACGCGCCGCTCCTTGCCTTGTTCGACACAAATCACATTGACTGCGCTCTGCATCTAACTTTACTTACATTGTCAGAGGCTATTGCATATCAATTTGCGAGGTTGACGTACTAAAACCGTCAGAAAAATGTGAGGGAAGAAAGACAACGCGCACCTTTCGGGAATATACCGAAACTGCTCTTTCTATTTGACTATCAATTACGCACTATACAATTCTCGCAAATAAATTTACACAGTCCATAATCAGAAACTTAAAATGGAAACAAACGAAATACGGCCTTCATAATACTCTGTTGAGAGTAATAGATATTGTTCTAAAATATCTAAAAGCCAGTTTATGCATTTCGACTTAATGCTTTGTCTCTGATTTGATCGGTATAAATATTCAGGTTACATAACCTATGTAATAAACGGTTAACATTGAGCTTGTCGAAAATCACAAAGAACTATATTATACATACAAACATCAAAATTAACATTGACACTCACGTACTGCGTTTGACCGTTACCAAGGCGAAGTGGGTGCTTAGCATTACACTTACAAAAACGGCTGTTAGCTCGAAAATGAGCAATAATAACTACACAAAAGTAAATTTGTTGAAGCACGAACACACTAATGATAGTATCTATTGTCTAAACTAACAAGTTGCTAAGTAGGTACAAAGCTGTTTCAGTCAAAAGGCATTAAGACTGGTTGCACTTAAGAGCGCTACAGTCGTAATTGGCTCCATTGCGAACCACTGGTCCAGAAAGTTCAGGTCCTTTTGAGAGATTTCAATCGCGGAGCTCGCATCCGGCGGCAGAACGCGGGGGCGAGAATAATGGGCCACTTTACACCCGGACACGCACGGGAAATAAGCTTAGGAACTCGGTAAAAGCAATTTCTGCTCTCACATGAAATATAATGCATTGTGACCGCTCTATAAGGATTTCAAAGATGAAAACCGTTTTAAGAGAGAGTCCTTTTGTGCGCTGGATATTATTATAGAGTTTTAGAAGTAGGTACAAGGAAGCTGGAATGTGTCATTCAAATAAATCATATCTACAAGGATATAACAAGATCAATAAATGTGTGTAAATGTGGTAAAAATAAATTTTGACCTAAATTATTAATTTATTCCATGCCATAAAAAACTAGTAAAAACTACACACAAAATGCAAAACGTAAAATTAAATAAATTATCCAACCCAGAGAACCGTAAAAAATCATTACCTTTATTAAGTAATTACAGACATAAAAGGTTTAAAACACGAGACACGCTTCTATAGAAGCTTTAACAGAATTAAGCATTAACATGCGATAAAATCACTTATAAATTAATTAAACACTCGAAAGCTGCTAATATGTATGATTTACATACAAACACGAACAGGTATATCATTTGTAATTTCTTTGATAAAGATAAAAACTAAAAGTACATCAAGCAAAAAGAATATATTCATAACCATCTCAAACTCTTCTCAATACCTGAAGCACACAGTTTTCTTTTTACACTCAATTAAAATTTAGTTACCTATACCGAGAGATAGAGGTCCAAAAAGCGATCTAAACTTAAAGTTACGAGATTAATAAACTTAAAAAAAATATGTTAATGTTGTTTTGTTTGTTTCAGAATGGCTATCCATCTCGCCGTCGCTCTCTCGTAGACGACGCTCGTTTTGAGACCCTTGTTGTCAAACAGACCAAACAAAGTGTGCTCGAAGAGGCCCGTGCCCGCGCTAATGGTTAGTATTGAAGACAAGTTTAAACACTAGGAGGGAATAGTAGACGAGAAGAAATGACTAAAGATTGAATATGAACATGAAAAAGATAATTAAATTGAATATGAATAATAGTTATATTTATCATGTAACATTTACAGAAAAAAAACATAAATGATACAATTATGGTGGGAATAAGTTTCCAGTATATTATTATTTTATTATTTTAACAAGTAGTTGAAGTGTAATAAATATTATAATCATGTTCGGATGGCATATTTTTACCAAAGCGTTCTAGCTTATCTTATTTTATTAATTATTAATCGTCAAAAAAAAACAACTTTCAAAAAGAACCGAACGAAATTCTGTATCAGATGTGAGAGACTGTTAGACAATTTTAAAATTTTAAGCAGGTGTAAAACAACGAAATGACAGACTGCTCCAAAGATCACATGTTTAACACGCGATCTTCCGGTTTTGTACATATGATAAGCCAACGTGATATACCTAACTGGAACAAATTTAGTCGAATGATTTCTTTAATTAAATATGTTTTACTACATTTTTATTTTGTTAATAATTATATTAGTTTACTTTATTATCATTTTTCTTCGTTTTATTTTATTTAGACTCTGGCTTGGACTCCGATTACATCCAAGATGAATTCCATTATGGCACTAGCGACACCTCCCCTACTGTTGAAGATGGTACCCAGCAGGATGAGACCAAGAATGGTCACCTTGGTAAATGTCCACTCATTCAGATTATTTTATGATTTGTTTTATTTTGTTTACTTTTTTTATATGTTTTTATTTTATTTTTATTTTAGCCGACGCAGATATAGGGGACGACGCTGCAAAGTTGGATGACGGTCAGTAATAAATCTTATAACATAATTATAATCCCGTAATTCGTACGCCCATCGGCTTAATACGTAAATAACAACTGTAGTAGGTTTTGATTGCAAGTAAGACTTTTAATTACAGATTATACCCTGACCGAAGAAGAGGTGATTCTTCAAAACGCTGCTGCTGAATCACCGGAAGCGGAACAAGCGATTCAGCAAGCCGCCCTTCTGTTGCGCATGCGTGATGGAATGGGCACTCTCGCTCGCATCCTCAAGACCATCGACAACTACAATGGTTGCGTTGAGCACCTCGAAACTCGCCCCTCTCAAACCGAAGGCGTGCAGTTCGATGCTCTCGTGAAAGTGAGCATGTCTCGCGTCAACCTCCTCCAGCTCATCAGAACCCTTCGCCAATCAACCTCTTTCGCCGGCGTCAACCTTGTGACTGAAAACATCTCTAGCAAGACCCCGTGGTTCCCTCGACATGCATCTGATCTCGACAACTGCAACCACCTGATGACGAAATACGAGCCCGAACTGGACATGAACCATCCTGGATTTGCCGACAAGGAGTACAGAGAGCGCAGGAAGCAGATCGCCGAGATCGCATTTGCGTACAAATACGGCGACCCCATTCCTTCCAACGTGTACACCGAAAGCGAAAACGCTACCTGGATGCGAGTGTTCAACACTGTCCTTGACCTGATGCCCAAGCACGCGTGCCGTGAGTACAAGGCCGCTTTCGAAAAGCTGCAAGAGGCGGATATCTTTGTTCCTCACCGTATTCCTCAGCTAGAGGATGTGAGCAACTTCCTCCGCCAGCATACTGGATTCACCCTGCGCCCCGCAGCTGGTCTACTCACTGCTCGCGACTTCCTCGCCTCTCTCGCGTTCAGAGTATTCCAGTCTACCCAATATGTACGTCACGCAAACTCTCCCTTCCACACACCCGAACCGTAAGTATATTCCGTTACATGTACTTTACAGTCTAGATTTCTCGGAAATATCGCTTTGCTCATGTTATGTATTAACGAAGTATTTTTATTTTCATATACAGAAGATGAATATTTTAACATCCTTATATGTCTGCGATTATGTTGCCTCGATGATATTTACTAATTGAATTTCAAAGATATTATCGTCCGTCTGATCTATGAGATTGCACTTATAATTTTATTATTTTCCCAAACATGTTTTGCTTTGGAAACGTAGGTTGACCAGTTTTGTCAATCAGCAATCAAAAAAATTAACAGCTATTGCAAGCGGAAAGTAGGAATTTGCCTTGACGAGTATTTTACGGAAATAAATATTACGTAATTAGTCCTTGTTAACGTAATGTAAATTGGATCAAATCATAGACGGTTGTAGACTGGGCAAGGTAATTAGATACACAAGTTGTTTCAATGTAGATTTTATTTGGAGATCTAGGTGAGGAACTGAAGATGTATATCCTTGAGAACGTAAAACCGGGTCGTAAATGATTTCCCGGTTGTGCGAGACGCCCGCCGTGATGGAACTCTAACGTTGTTAAACGGCTCTCTTAATGTAGTTAACAGTTCGAGCTCTCCTTCAAACTTTTATACTTCAATAGAGACATTTCATAGCGCACCACTCTATTAAAGTGGATGCTGTAACTTCATCAAGTTAATGTCGAAATTGCTTAGATGACCAAAATATAAGTACAGTACGCTTATGATAATAGTGAAGATAATGTTTATCTTTTTCTAGTGACTGCATTCATGAGCTCCTTGGACACATTCCTCTTTTGGCCGATCCCAGTTTTGCGCAATTCTCTCAAGAAATTGGACTGGCTTCTCTTGGCGCCTCTGATCCGGAAATCGAAAAGCTTTCTACTGTAAGTTTAATACTAATTGAAACAAAATAGCATGTGCGAACATTTAAAATATTCAGGCCTACGCCTTAGCAAAATATCTAATTATTATCACCCTTTAGACGGCAAATGATTGTAAATCCTTTTTTCACAGGTGTACTGGTTCACTGTTGAATTTGGACTCTGCAAGGAGAACCACCAACTGAAGGCTTACGGAGCTGCTCTCCTCTCGTCCATCGGCGAGCTGCTACACGCTCTCAGTGACAAACCGGAACTGAGACCTTTCGAGCCCGCAAGCACTTCCGTACAGCCTTACCAAGACCAAGAATACCAGCCTATCTATTACGTAGCTGAAAGCTTCGAAGATGCCAAAGAAAAGTTCAGGTAATATTAAAAATTAATGCATTATGTCAACTAATCAGAAAGGCTTATTTATGATCCAAAGTTTTGTTGGGCTGAAGGTAGTAATTACACATTTTATATCTTTATTGACAAGAGTAGCATCTTCTTAGACACGTACTTTTATATATCAGAAATTCCCCAGTTACTTTATGTTAAGCGAAACGTTGTCTACAGAAATAAAAGCATTTTCATTTTAATAATGTTGTGTTTTGCGCGCAGACGCTGGGTGTCGACCATGTCGCGACCGTTCGAGGTCCGCTTCAACCCCCACACGGAGCGTGTCGAGGTGCTGGACACGGTGGAAGCGCTAGAGACTCTCATCTGGCAGCTCAACACTGAGATGCTGCACCTCACCAACGCCGTTAAGAAGCTCAAGGGCTCTCATTTCGAATGAACACCCTACCGACCTAGTACACATCAACATGGTTCAGTGCACGCGGCCTCGCCGCATTCTGTATAGCTAGTGATATTATAGATGTAAGACTGTTGTTCGCCTGTGTGGAGCGTGAGTGAGCGAGTGTGAAACCATCCGATGGTACTTCGTTGAATTCCTTTTTGTACCTAACTGTATTATTTATTATGCCGAGCTCATTGCCCGGGCCTCGGAAAGTGCACGGAGCTCCCGATTGCCCATTTAAAGGAGGCTGTGCGCGTTTCGCGAGTCCTATTATTAGTATTAATTTATAATTTAAATACACAAACAAAAATGGAGCACCAAAAATAAAATAAAAATCAAACAATAAAAATATAATGTGTTTGAGTGGAATGCGATGTTTTATTTTGCCATCTGTAGCGTTGACCTTTAAATTTAGGAGATATAAAATTAAAATAAAACAAACCATATACCTATCGACCTCATCAGATGAGTGATTGATTACTTACTAAGTGCTGGTCTGTGGTTACTCACACCGAAACCAGATGAACGCGCGCACAAGTAGACCAGAACGTTAGACATTTTTTTTCTAATAAAAGATATTTTGTGCATATTGCATAATACTAATTTGATACCTAAGCTCATAAACACTTAGCATCTACATCCTACTCTATTTTGCTATACAAGTTTTTCTTCATTAGTCTTTATTATGTGTCGTACGAAATCTTGTTCTATTTTATATCGGAATGAGTATCGCATCGGTGTCTTATTTCCAATAAAAATATCTGGTGTTTCAGTACGAGATAAGAACAAGAATTCAAAATTAAATTTGCGGAATGGTCTCGAGGCACACCTGTAATAAGATCGTCAGGTCCCGAGGGAATATGATCGACTCCATTCGTAATCCGATTGTGAAAATTACTTTGCAATACTGTGCCCGTAGCCTATTTTCGACGTCCATCTGTAGCAGACTTGTTCAGCTCGAATCGACATTGAATTTAATATTCTCCGGTCACCAGTAAGGTTATAGTGAACTTCCTACTAGCAGTAGCTATTAATTCGGGTATAACTTAAGAGCCGGTAATATAGATACCAATTAGCTACGCTTCAAACATAATTACTTATCGTTTATAACTTAGAGAACGTTAAACGATCTAATGGATATACCAACAAGGGCCGTCTTTGTGATTGTATTGGGTCGTATTATAGGAAATAGCAACAGTCTATTTAGGTCTCCAACATGGTATTACTTAAAACTAGTTTGCGTCTATCTAAGTATTTTTTGTACAAAACCTCGTAATGTTTTATGAAAATATTGCATGATTTACGAGGATTAGGAGCAATATCATAGATTAGATGAAGTTTAGTTTCGATTGTAAGATTTTTAGTGTATATTTTATACATATTTGCAGTATGGCAGCCTAGTGCTGACGAATTGAAACCTAGCCTTGAGCAAATTAGCCTAGAGTTTGAGATAAAATATGTTAATGTGTCTGAGAAATGATTCTTATACGAGATATACGGCGAGAATATAACAAAATTTTGTGATAATTATGGCAGTGTTATTTGTTTTTTTAATAAACAAAAACTACTCTGTATCTACCTAAACTAGTTAACTTTTTATTTTGACAATAGTACTAAATTATACGTCATAAAGTATGATTTCATATGATATTCCCCAAATACGTGCAGTGTATAGATCTGCAAGCAATATATAATGAGTATAGGTATTATGTTGTCATATAAGCCCGTCTTACGGCTACTTTATAAAATTATTATTATTAGCAATAATATAATTACTAAAAAAAAAAAAAATTACTTAACTTTAAATATGACAGATTAATCATGCTCATTTTAATGTTAACGTTTGGGTAAATCTTTTCAGAATCAAAATTTAAATAACAAAGAACACTTTTACCCCTGAAGGAATGTTTGAAAGTGGTTTTATGTTCAAGACCCTGTTGAAGGCATTAATTATTGTTGCCCTTTACTTTCATAATCGTTATCTCAAGTATGACTAATAATATTATATCCAATTTAATCACCACAAATAATCTGATACGGTGTGAATGACGCAAGTCGTTGATCTCAAATTGTCGTAAAACTAAAGCACAACGAAATAGACATAATTAAAATGAGTGCAAAGGATAACAGGTTGCGCTGGTTGTGGTCCAGAGTCTGTGTAACAAAGAACCTGTTACTTAAGCTACTTGGGATAAAAAATGTTAATAAAAAGGTTGGTTGACATTAAGCGATCGGCGAGTTGAGAGGCATGATCTCAAGTCGGGCAAGGGCGCGCGCCACTCGGACAAACCCTAAGGGTCAAGTCAAACAAAAAGAAGCGCGCCGTATTGACGTTTAAACTTTAGTATGACAACAATTTGTTATTAACTTTGCTGCACCTAAGTAAGTCACAAACACGTAGTCTGCAACTTGCTTCATAAGTCATCATTGTCAGTCATGGTAGACCAATGAAAGCAAAATAGACAGATACGTTTAATACCATCTCTTCCTATCTCATTAGCCTGACAGCAATCCGCAATGATCGGTGCAGATCAAATTTTCAAACCTTTTATTACTCTAAGATAATACCAAATTATTTATGGGCATCCACTATCTTAAATGTTGTTTATTTCACATTTTCTCTCAGTCTGAACCAGTAAATGTGCATTGTAAGTATCATTGAAATAAGAATAAATATCTAGCTAACTAACTGGCCTGACTTCTAATGTTCAAGCTTAGTGTATTTTCATGTTCACTGTGTAAAACGTCCTACGATATTTGTTTGTTTTTCCTAAATGTAGTATTATTTATAAAAAAGTATCCCGTAGAAAGTTTTTTTAAACTATTTCGTGTTAAATAACAGTTCTAGAAACGGTTATATAACTTTAATAATAAAGCCAAAGTTTGGCACAGATATACTGCCATCAACAAATACTTATTACGAGACAATGTTAGATTTATTAGATTAATATTACAAGGGTGGCATTATAGAAATAACATTGTTAACATGTAGTATTGACAAAACGATAATGCATGAATCAAATGAAGATTTACCAGTCACCAACACGCTGTTGTTGTACTTATTTGGATATTTGTCGTAGTTATTTTAAATTTAATCAAGGTCATGAAAATATTCATATTGCTCCACAATTTTAGCCTAGGGTTTACGAACTATTTGACAGTATAGATATTTTTTCATGATTTCATAGATGCCTTTCTTCCATAGTCCTTCTTTCGACTTAGTACACACTAAGCATAAAAATAACATTGTATAAGCCAAACAAAAATATACAATCAAACGTTTGTTTATAACAAGGTAGATACTTTGGTGTAACCTTTAGGGAAAACTTTTTTATGAATTAAGCTTATGTCAATGTTGCACATCGATGGAATTTATACTTGTATCACTGCTGCGCTACGCACGCCCAGATGTGATCAAGTCTTTATGAATAGTGTCTGCCGTAGTTACATACGCAATATGCACGTAATAGATGTACTTCACCCGTGTATACCATAGGTACTTGCCTATACATCTACCATAGTTCGTGGTACCTTGTGTAAAACTCTTATATTTTTATACTAGTGTTGTAATTTAAAACCAAGTTTTACTTGTTCGTAATGGAGGTGTAGCCGATAGGATTTCGAGCACATTAAGTAACTGCCAATATACCTTGCAAAATATTTTTACTATCCATGTTTACCAGGCATAGTTGAGTTTTATTACATCCGTACATATAAAAACAAAATAATATAAAAATATTTTATATGAAATTAATAAAATCTATTTCATTTAAAAAACGTTTGGCCGCATACTCGCCTTCCCAAATAACAAACAGTGACGAGAAACCTCACGGTGCTTAGAACACGTGCCACACGAGTGTGCTTCTAAAGTCCCAGAGCCCACGACCAATGTCTCATAGCAATACGGCCAGAATCGCATCGAATTGATTGATTCGTTTATCCTGAACTCGAAAATATCCATATCAGAAATTGTTCGCGTAAGGGTCAGAAGAAAATTTGAACGCATTAAATTTGGAGGCCGTTATGCAAATGTTAATTTTTTTTGCCAATCGGTTACATAGCAATCTATCTGAAAACTGTTGGAGTAAGTTATCTTGATGTAGAAAAAAAATATCAGAAAAATTTAGTGTAGCGCCTCTTTCATCAGAAAAGTTTTCGATAATCCGAAATCATTTAAAAATGGTATTAAGGCCGAAGTATATGTTACAAGCTAATTAATAAGATCCGAAGTAAAAAAACTTCGAAACGTTCTTTTCGTTTTTGGGAGTATAGGCGACAGAGAAAATTTCTGAAAACAGTTTTTGATAATCTCGGTAACCATATAAAAGGTTAAAAAAAATTATCCGGGTTGCTATGATACGGGTCGGGTAAGTTTTTAATTTTTTTTTTAAATGCGCTCAGGCTACTATTACTACCTACTACTACTATAGGATACGTGCAAAATTTCTGAAAACGAACTTTACGTCATAAAATAACAAAACCTATGTACATATTCAATATCAGACGTACTGCTATGATACTGACTGATTTTTTTTTGTCACAACAAAAATTACCTCTCACGCCTTTGCTACACTTTTAACAGTTATTACCCACCTAATTGGGTTCAGAATCATATAATTTAACGATTTTATACAGTTTCGGCCGTAATGCTATGATAAAATTGGTCGTGGGCTCTCGTACTATAATACACATGATCTTAACCTACACGTTCCCATCCTTGCCTAATCAAATTTGATATGATACATCTAACGCTTGCTCTGCATACAGGATACATCCATAACTTCATTTCCGGCAATGAAGTTATGCATGTTCTTGCAATGTAGAGATATTTTAAATAAAGTTACTAATACGATAGTTTTAACTCCTACACTGAATTTCAGTGCCTACCTCGATTCTAATACTAAACTGGCTGCAAGAAGCTCGGCATTCTTAATAGTTCTCGGGTCAGAGGTGCTTCTCACCGGGATAATTACTTCTATTAAACACAAGTCCGGTCATGTGTCACTATTTTGTCGGAGCACCTAAATACCAGCTGGAAGCCTTGGAAGCTGTGGGCCAACGTGCTATGAGGCTTTTTGATGATAACGATTTAGTCTTTTTTTTTTGGAATTTGGAAAAAAGTAAATTTTATTAATTTTTTTTTAAAAAAGACTTTCAACTTTGTGTGTAACTGGTGTGCTAGAAAATTGTTCCATATTGTTTTACACCTTCAAAATCACACGCTCAAACGGCTGGACCAGTTTTTATGAAATTTGGTATGGAGGTCTCGATACCAAATTTTCTGGATCACATAGGCAACAATTTATCCCGAAAAAAATTAAGTCTTCACGTGGGAACAGCGGGTAACAGCGCGGGGCGCAACTATTGTAAAGTAAACGTCTGTTTAAAAAATACATTTCGAGCAACTTTAGACTAAAACTAAGGTCTTAGGTCAGGTGCTTGGTTAGTGTCGACCAAGCGCTCGAAGAGTCAACACGTCCTGAGGATGCCTCGTGTTGTGGCGAAACACGTATCGGCAAGTGGCTACTGCAGCGAGAAGAGGATTAAAGACTTGTGGTTATTTTAATTAGTTGTTTAATTTGTTTTAGTTTTTAAGTTTCTGTCAAATTTTAGTTTTAGACGTTAAGTAAAGTTTCGAATAAGTTTTTAATTATTAAATTTTTGTCAAGTTACGACACATTTAAATCCTCATCACTGTTGTAACTGAAACGACTGTTAAGCGGAAATAAACTAAATATATACCTTGAATATAGTATTTATAACATTTATACCTTGAATATTGGTTTAATATTTATAACATTTATAATTATACCATATTAAAAAAATATCAGTGTGGGCCGACTAAGGATAGCGATCACTTCAGGATTTTATAGCTTACAGTGCGTTTTCTGTTCCCTTTTCGATTTACAGTTTGACCTCTATAACTTATGAATCAGCTTGATTTTGTTGATCCGATAGATAAGCAGGAAAAGGCAATCCGGAATAAAAAAGTCCCTTCCGCAGTTTTTTGTGTGCACAGAGCACAAGTGTGGGGGCCCAAAATAATATAGAAAAGAACATAATAGAGAAAGATACATAGTACCTACCTAAATGATAGAAAAATGTTCTTTCAATTTACACTCGGAAGAGGTGCCGTCAATTTTTCTCATAATTATAGGTACCTAGTATGTTTATCACAAGCGTTGCAAATATAATTTTAATAAGTAAAAAGTTCAAGTTTGCTCAAGTTTACGCACTTAGGTCAATACCTAAGTGCGTAATGGAGTAGAATTACGTTAGCTTTTTCATTTTTTAAATGTTCTGGATTTCCATAACTAAACTATAATTACCTAGCTATGAAAGTCGAATGAATAACGTCGTTTATTATAATTTATATATGTTTGTCAGTCTATTTAATTGTTATTTTTTCGAACGAACGTAAAAATTTTTATAAATGAAATCATCAATAGAGAGAGCTTATACCGAAGATAAATTATCATCGCCATTTTACATCACAACGCTGTATGTAGGTATTTATACTAGGTTTCAAAAAATACCAAAAATTTAAGTAGAAGTGAATTATTTTAGTTTTCATCATTTCCATCGACAACTACGCGCGTGGTGGGCTACTGATCATTCCTGTTAGTCCATGTGTATTTATATAACTAGCATTTATATTAATATCACCAGTATGTATAGAAATAAAGATCACCTGCTACGTGACGCACTGAGCGTCCAGCTTGAAATTTTATTAATCAATACCTGTGATCTTGTATTGTAGGTACTCTGTAATAATATCATTTAATCAAAATACCGATTCTTTTTTCAGATTATGATTGTTCTGGAAAAATGAGATCGTGACGAAATTATTGTCATTGCGAGCGTTCACGTTTTTTAAAACAACAAAAACATCGACTATAGCAAAAAAGTAAAACTTTAATGTTACAAAAAGTGGTAAATTTCGAGGAACTAGTAAAAACAATGGCCAATTAAAGACTTGATCTCAATAACCCTACTATGTATCTATTTTAGTAGGTACTAATAACAAATTCGTTTGCTAAATTGGGCAAGTACGATGATTTTTTAGAAGCCGCGTTCCAATGACAGACTTTTGCGTGTTAATTAAAACAGGACTGAAATCGCTTGAGATTTGGACTGTATTCGCACGAACTAGTATTTTTTTCGGAAACTACTCATCCGATTATAAAAACAACTAGTATGCTTTATGATGCTAACCGAACTTCCTCGCCTTCCTTACTTGAAAATGATGCCAACAAATTAATATTAACACATTATTATGTCATTCTTCAGGTATTGGGATCAAATCATTAAAATTATACTGATTGGACGTAAGAAGCAAAGTCAGAATCGGCTGTTTCTTCAACCCCCTCAGGTAGAGCGATGGAGTAGCAATGCTTTAGAAGCATCACCTGCCTTTGCAAGCCTCGTAAACGGACTTCTACCAATTCAAAGTTTTCTTTTAAACTGGTGATTTGGATCTGCGTCCTTTGACGGATCTGTAACAAACAGTTAATGATTGATCGATACTTAGGGATTTAAAGATTAGCCATACTTTTTTGGTGTAGGAAAGCATCGGTAAAGAAAAGCGAGTTACGGCAATTACCTTCCGGAGGAACAGTGGAACGTTAAAACATTGACACAGCAGTAAATAATAACAAACAAACATTTTTTTGGCATAAGCACGCTTTTATTTTAATTAATAAGTACCTAAACTAGTATAAAACTGTGTGTTGAACAATAAATTTGCATAGCTTAAGGCAAAAAAAGAAATAATAGAATACAATGAACATAACTGTGACTGAATACAAAAACTGTTGTAAGACCTATTATATATACCTGCATGTATTCTTGCAAATTAATTATTTTTATTTGGTTTGATTTGAATACATGTTAGTTAAAATAAATAAATATGTTAGGAATAACGTTTAGATAAAAACTTACCTCATCCCTTTCCTTCTGATAGCTTCGACACTGAGCGCGACACGTAATCACCTGCCTCTCAAGGTCAGCTACCTGAGTATGCAAATAATGTCTCGTAGTCTCGGATCTCTCTTTGACTCTACTGAGGGCCCTGGAGTTTTCGTCCTTGTGCTCTTCGAAGGTCCTGCACAATGCGGAGTGCTCTGCTGCTTTCTCGCTGTATCTTGTGTCCAGCTGGTTCAGCTTCTCTTCTAGACGAAGAATTTTGCATCTGGAGATAAGAATCCCACTAATATTATAAATGAGAAAATTTTGATGGATGGATGGATGGATGTTTGTTACTCTTTCACGCAAATACTACTAAACGGATTTGGATAAAATTTGGTATGGAGGTAGTTTGGGTTAATCAAGGGTCGCAGCCCTGGATTAACACAAATTACTTTTTTATCCTAAAAACATGTAACACCGGGTAACACCGCGGGGCGCAGCTAGTAAAGAATATTACAAGAAAAGTAGATATTTGAATTTCATCATAATACCTGCATTTTTTATTTTACAGACTACAGAAAATGGAGGGGCATTTCAGCACTATATCAGAGTACCAAAATTTCAAGTATCCATTTCAATATGTTCGACATAATTATATACTTATTCATAATTTATACCGTTCAATTGTATTTCCGTTTATTGATTATAAATGACTACTTATTGAGTAACTTAAAAAAGAGGTTTTTAGCAGAAAGGTTCTCAATTCGCCTTTTTTATAACACGAAAATCTTCTAAGATTAGAATGCTCTATTACTAAACCGTTAGCATTTAAAATTAACGCTTCTGATATAATTAAAGAGAATGTTACACTTTTCTGAAGTTAAAATTAACCAAGCAATAGATAAGTTTAAAGACGAACGATGTTTACAAAATTTTAAGATATATATTATAATTGCGTATGAATATAGTTCTATTGCAAGACTTTAATAAAGTTAACATTAAGAACCTTGTTGTTCAGTACAACCACAGAACAATAAATAGTATGTCCAAGGTACCTACAACATAAGGACGCCACCTAATTTGTTACTATTGTGTGTATGTGGCTCGTACATCCGTCAAATTTAAATGGAGCTGGACCTGTGTAGTAATAATCCTCATGGCAAAAGAACATTTTATAAATTTACCACTACACACGATAAGTAGGTACCGCTTCGACGCAGCCTCCTAGAACGCCCCCTACAAAATGGTACAACGAACTTTGCACATTGAAAGAGGCTGGAGGAAAAAGAAAAATCTCGTGCGTAAAAATAACAAATATTTATTATAGATACGTACGTAATTTGTGTAGTTTTTGAATGAAGAAAGAAGAAAGCATGCGCGTATCCTACTGGTATCAATAATGACACTTAAAATCTATAATTACAAAATCGCGATCATACATCATAAGTAGGTTTTTACAAAAAAAAAACTATTTAAGTATGTATTCTGTCAGTTATCTGTCTTCCATAGTACAAGCTTTGCTTAGCTTGGCGTCAGATGGCGCTGTGTGTAATGTCCTATGATATTTATTATTTATTTATACATTATCGTGTAGGTACGTTCGTGTACATAATTATATTTAATTAAGTTTATCATGAGGTCTTATTCGCGCACAAAATACTATAAAATTAGTTTTGTCTATAAATAAAACCGGTGATACACAACTAGGTAATCGAGTCGCGAAAATTAAAAAATTACACGTAGGTACATATAACATCGCAAACAATGTTACGAATAAATTTAATTCATATGAAATGATGATGATGATGATGATGTATCTGGACTGCGCATTTTTCTACAAAAATTATCTTGTATTTCCTATTGTTGGTAGATCGCTAATCTACTGGTGGTAGATGTCCTGAGCAGGAGATCATCAAGTTAGGTACCACCTCAGTACCAGGTATTCTACATCCAATGTTTGTGACACTAGGTACTGACTGTGACTAGGTATATTACTGTGTTCCGGTTTGAAAGGTAGCAGCTAGAAAAATTACAGGGCTATCGAAACTAACCATCAAAAGTCACAAAGTAATGAGTGCCAAAACTGCGCTGCCCTGGATTTTGATTATTTATTACTCAAAGTTCTGTGTATCGCTGTAATGGTTATGGGCATACATTATTTCTTACCATCAGAAAAGCGTCTCGTTCGTTTCATTACTTTTATATAAAAGTAAAAATGTTTCAATTGTCAATTTTTGTAAAATTGTATAGTTAGGTTAGGTTAGGTAACTTGCTTGCTCGAGCTCTGTCATGAAAAAGCTCGAAGGACCTAGTTATAGTTATTGAAAGTGTAACACAAAATTAATACAAAACTATAATAATCTCATATAAATGGACTACCAACCAGTTTGATAATGATAAATTAAAAGAAGGCGGAGCAAACAACGATAGCAATAAATTTTAAATATGATAGTCAGATCTATAATAATTGTACTCAACTAATTCTTAATTAGATTTCTAGGTCCGATTATTCGGCTAGTAACATTCTTAAACTCACGTATGCCTCGAGCGTCTAAATTCTGAAAAACAAGTTTCATCTAACCTACTTTTAATAATTACTTTGACATAAAAAATAATGCAACCAACTTAATTCAGCACGACCTTAGTTACATTTTGTATCATACATATTATTATACCTAATACATCGTCATATCAATGAGAGAGCCCTGAACATTTGTAATAATTATTATAATTTATTAATAATAGGTACTAAGACAAAGATTCGCATGCGGAAAGGCAGAGTATGGCATTCTATGAATGTAGGTACTCCTTCCAACTACTTTGCCCATATACGCAAATAAATAATAATTATGAATAATTAATTTAATACTAATTTTATTAATTAATTTATATATAAAAATGATTATGTGTAAGTATATTACTTTTGATATCTAATACTTTTTCCGGATGTAGGTAATACTTCCGATTTTAGTGAATCTTCATGATTCAAACTCATTTTTGACCTAATTCCTAATCGGTCAGTATTCTATTAAGCGTGCGATATGTTATGATATTTTTAAATATTATGAATGCAAAAATGACCTGGAACTCTGATGTCAATAAAAGATTTGTGTTTGTATTTGCATATTAACAGTCGCCATTTCACCTGTGATGCAAAAAACGTTCTAGAGCTTGTATTCAAAACTTGTAGTGTAAAATTCTTGATTTGTTTATTAGAAATATTTTATTGCTGAAGGCTTTGTAGGCTTTGTTCCCATAGTACAGTCATTGCTTAGTTTGGGGTCAGATGGCACTGTGTCCTACAATATTTATTTATTTATTCTTCCTTCCTATAAAGTGTTCCTTTATTTTATTGAAAAATATTGCCAATACCTCACTATTGGCATGGTCCAAGCGCACCTTTAGTGGAAATAAATATATGGACCGTATTTTTTTTTCTGGTTGATATATTGTTAATTATTCATTACAAGTGAATGTGAGCAAGCGATTTCCCCTTACAACATTAACTAGTTATAACAAATTTACATGGTTCGGTTCGGTTATACTGACGATCGAGATTAAATTGCTCTATTGGGATTTCCCATCGCATATCAGGTAAACGGACGTTAGTTATATGGGTGGAGTGCACTAATCCGTAAGGGGGTCATTGTATTTATGAATAACATTTACTATGGGAACAGCTATGAAATCGCGAAAAAATAAAGACAACAACATTTACTTTTTCTATGGGATAGATTGGTTCGAAATGTTTTTTTTTTCTTTACATTTTTTGATCAAAACGTTTCCAAGCCTCGTTTCCCATTAATTTGGCCAAGTTACCGCTCTATGTTTACCAAGGGATCTAGGTCTACTCAAAGTCAGAGTGAATAAGTATTATTTATTACTCTGGTAAGTCTGTGTGCTTTCCTTCGGGCGAGTATGTGGAAAATTTGGACAGATTCGAATAAAAAGAAAATGTATGAACAGCTAATTTTAATTGTCTATAGGTACTTTCAAAATATTTTATTAACTTACTTGTATTCTTCAATACATTTCACGAGCTCATCCATTTCTTTCTGTTTCTCGTCCAGCTCAGTTTTATACGCATTGTTATCTTCTATCACATTGCATTTCTCCATTTTCTCTTGGTTCAAACTGTTCACTGTTACAAGAAGCTGAAAAAATAGTAAATATCACTTTTCTCGAACATAATAACCGACCTACCTTACTTTAACAAATATTATAAAATAAATTGAACTCTGTATAACCATCACAATTAGCAAGCGATCGCATTATCATGTGGTGAGAGATACAGTACAACCCCAATAATGTAAACCGACATACATTAATACAAATTTGCAGCCCCTTCCTTTGAGTGTCTAAAACATATTTCCTTAAAATACAAACCCTACACTACTTATGAAAATAATTTAGCAGCGATAAAAAGATATAAAAAGACTTGTGGTTATTTTAATTAGTTGTTTGTTTTAGTTTTTAAATTTACGCCAATTTTTAATAAGTTTTAGATAGATATTAAGGAAAGTTTCGGATAAGTTTTGAATTATTAAATTGTTGTCAAGTAATTTAAATTTGTACCTGCACTGTTGAACCGACTGTTAAGCAAATAAACTAAGTATGCATATACCTTGATTCAAAATGAACTTCCGCAAAGTAACGTCTGAATCAATCAATTATCTGCACCAGTTATATTAAATTCAAGCAGCCACCCGGTCCTTCTATGTTTCTTGTATAATAGCCAAACCTCTCTAAGTAAATTTATGGACAGTAAAATTCAGACCCTTCGTCAGTAAAAAATAAAAACTATCAAATCAAATATCATTTTCTTATCGAGGTCCTACTGTCATAAGAACTAGTGAACTTTGATAATAATTAATTAACAAGTATCCGCTTGGCCGACACAAGCGATACACACGCTAATTCTGCTAAAAAAATTGATTGGATTTTAAATGGTTTTTTTATAGGCTTGAATTTGATCACATTCTGAGTGATGTGTGGACCTAAAAGAAACTTGTTTACTTTCTTGGGATTCAAAATTTTCGGGGAACTCCATCTACATAATTGCAGCGCGTAGATATAAGAATGTGGAATAGCAACTATTATTAATTAATGTATTGCGCTTGTATGCAGGTACTACTGTTTATTTAGAAGTTTAAACTCAGGCTCTGTGCGATTCGATTGTTTCCATATGGGTGCTTTGATTGCACTGTTAGTTTGTGAGTTACAAGAAAGTTTGCCCAGAAGACGAATACGCTTACCTTTTCTTTAACTCGATGTAATTCATTAGATATCTGTTGTGTGTTGTCCTCAGCTAATTTTTGTAGCTGTTTCGCCTCTTGTAGCTGGATCTGTGCGCCTTTCAGTAAGTCTGGTAGCGGGGCTAATTCAAGAAGTTTCTCTTGGAACTGCATCTACGATGTGAAATCAAGGCGTCATTGTTACAAATCCTTACCATTTTGATGGCTAAGCATTGATTCAAAAGTAGGTATATGACGGATGTCACAAATTTGTAAACAGCTTCCTTATTGTGATTAATTCTACCCAAGAATGAATTCCATACCTACTACAACGTTTTTTTAACTAAAGTTTTATTAGGGAAAAACTTTTGCCTTTTTACTCGAACTTTCTCGACGACGCGACGCGACGTAGGTATCATATTCTCATTTTGCTAAAAATCTCACTCATACTATAACGAACAAACAAAACATAAGATAAGCACATTGGTCCAACCATTCTCAATAATGCATATAAGTGCCTACCAAACAAACAGCATTAAAAATTTTATCATTATTCTATGTGTTGTAATTTTGAAAAAGTCCTTAGTTATAGATAGTTGAATTCGCAAAATGTTGAATCCTCGTACTACTGGATTCCCAAAATGCTAAAACTTCGCAAGGTTGATTTCCCGAAATGTTGAATTTTCATAATATTAGGTGTTTAGGTGACAAAGTGTAAATTGCATGAAATTGCACTTCTATTGTAATACAGATTAGTACATTCCATTTTCACGCCATCTATCCGAAACATCATTGACTAACTAGATAGTAAAATGCTGGCGAAATCCTCATAGCAGCACCTTCAAATATCAAGCAATTTTGATTTCGTGTTGCAACGTCATGGCAAATGTTCAAATGATTTCGTCGGCCAGACGTACGTGGCGCTACTGTGACAGTCACTAGTAAAAAAATTACTATTCCGATGCCGTACTATGAGCTACCATTGTCATTCGAATAAGAGGAACACGACAAAGTTACAGGACTGAAACCTTATTACGCGAGCACACGATATGCAGTCGCGTAACTTTTAACCAGTTTTCGGCAACTTGAATAGCAATAAACGATCACGGGAGAAACTCTCTATGATAAACAGCGTCACATTCTTTTTTACATTACGTTGTCCTTTGGGAATCGTTTACTTTGCCGGAATAATAAAGAAAGCACCTACATAAGTAGGTAAGATATACCAGAGTTAAAACAAGATGTAAACTAGATCTATTTCGAATTTGTCGAAACCCACTGACTTCAATTGGAATAACATGTGCGAGTTTATGGTAGGCTATGTAAGGAGAACAGTAAATGTTGGTTAAAGTAGATTTGAAATGTTGTATCTGTACACTCACTTTCATTTTATGTAGTTCCATTTGAATCTGATCCGACGACTGCTTATTGTCATATTCCATCACATCGATTTGGCGTTGCATCTCTTCTACATTTTGTTGTGCTTGGAGATACTAAAATGTAAGTGCAGAAATCAATCCTCAAGTTAAATAGTAGGTAGGTACGTCTGCTCTGAGCTTTCACTCAATTGACTCCAAACGTCATAAATTCTGATCACTATGTATCTATAAAAGAGAGACTAGCATAAGCTGTTAAACCGATCGGTACCAAACTGCACAGGATCACCCGCTGGGCTAATCTGAAGATTGCCTGAAAATTCCTTCAAAATCGGTCACGCCGTATTGGAGTTCATATTATTATGGAATATACAGACATCGTTTTTATAAATACATAATATATTTTGGAAAATTAGCAGCCTAGTTGGGAGACCGTAAGGCTTCCAATGTGGAGGCCCTGGGTTCTTATCCCATGGCACGCATGGCCCGGGCGTATTGCCGATAACTTAACATCGTGAGGAAACTACATGTCTAAGAGAACTTTTAAAAAAAGTTCTCAAAGATGTGTGAAGTCTACCAACTCACACTTGGCCAGCGTGATGGACTATGGCCTTACCCATCTCACTTTATAAAAAGGCCCGCGATCATCAGTGGTACAGACTATAAAAAACAGAGCTGATTCGGAATATGTACCAATAGATTCACGGGGATCAACGCCTGTTTAAAATCGGACGGCAATAACTTAAGCTTTACTCAGGCGCCTGAGGCAAAACTGATAAACAAAATAAAATATAATTTGAGTGTGAAGTGAATAATATTGGAAGAGACCTTTGCTGGACAGCCGGCTTTAAAACACGGGTTAAAATAAATTCCATCCATTCTTCCCGCATAAATGAGATAAGTTGTGCCCAGCGCGTGCCAACTTTAATAAAAATAAATGTGATTCTCTTCCAACCTTAACCCTGTACTCCTGCAGCTGTTCCGACTTCTCATCGTCAGTGATCTTCATTTCTTCAATATGTTCCTTCAGGTCTCGTACTTGAGTCTTCAAGCCAATAACCTCATCTTCGATAATTTTCCGCGACTCCTATTGTAAGACGAATAATTATTACGCAAAGCTATTATTCAACTATGACCAATTAAGTTAATAAACCTTCAACAAGTTTTATTAGTTTACTTGATAAAAATTCCGTTATTGTTGGTACCTATTAATTGTTAGTGGATATACATAATATATATAACTCATAAATTATGTACCTACCTACAAGATCATCACGGTATGATTGGTCGGTGTAATTTTGTGTAAAAAGGATTTCTCTTGTAACTTTAAATTAAAGCCTGCTTCTCGCCGTCGTGACTTGCAGTAGCAGCGGTGTAAGTTGCCGTGAATTAAGCTGTCACCCCAGCTGCTAAAAATCTCTACCAACCTCACCTTGAAATTACTGGCTTTTCCAGCAGCGCAAATATCATTCAGCTTTAGCTCAAGATCTTTTAGCCTGGCTTCATATTTGATTCTCTGAAACCTCTCTTCTTCTGCAGTGTTCTTAGCCCGAATAAGATCCTCGCGGAGTTTTAACATCTATAATAAAATGTAAAGCTAAAAACTTTAATTAATTTAGTTATTTATTGCATGTATGCATTAAATGTACAACAGTTCCTCCTGCTGCATTATCTGCTATGTATATACCCGTGAATATAGTAAGTAGGTATAATTGGATTGTTACCTCATTGTCTTCTTTATTGCATTTTTCATCGTCATATCTAGGATAAGACTCAAACGACATCGGTTCTTTCGGTACTTCGTCTGATTCCTAAAATTTTATAATTTTTCAAACCCTAAATATCAGAAACCCTAAATTAGATTTTTTTTTTTTTTTTTGTAGTAGATAGGCTTGCGTTTGACTGCCGTCCCGCCTGATGTTAAGCGAAGATATAAAGTAGTTCGTGTTCTGGAATCATCGGGTACGTAGAAAAGTGTAAATGATGGCGGGGTATTGGGACTTAGGGAGTCTTGGAGCGCATTCGTAACAATGTATGAATCTCTGCAGATTATGGAGTAGAAGTTAGGTACTTAGCACCAGGTGGCAGAAAAATCCACAGTGTTCTATCAGAAGGTTAAGTGCCTACCTACAAAACCTTGGCTGATATAACGAAAACAAACACAATAAGCATCGGATGACGGGACAGCTCCATACAAATTATAGTACAAATGAAACTCTAATATTTAGAGCTAGCCCAAGACAAGATTCAAGATGTAGCTCCGTAGCAAGATCTAACAATGACATTTCAAAGGCGTGCCTGGTGTGTGTGGAAGGCTGGAACCTTGTGCGCATTCACAGCATTAACACAAGGTTGACCTAAGCATTACTGGCATGGGGAATAGAGATTACATAAGGATATCCTCGCATCTATATGAACCTCATTAGAAGTCTCTCGGACATTTAAAGATTTACCTAAACCGGATCAACCGTTAAAGTCATGCGCTTTTTATAGAATATCATTTGATTTTTGTAGCGATGATAGCTCAGTGGTTAGAGCGGTTAGTTATCACGCCGAAGTGCGTTGGTACAAACCCCAACAATTAACTTGAGCTGTCGTTAAAGGAAACCATAACGTGGTGGTATGGTATTTACTAGTACTCGGCTGGCAAGTTACCACCATCTCGTTGAAAATCTACCGCCAAGCACTTAACAATATATTCCGGCAACCCCACTTGAGAGCAAATTCCATTCCAGGCTAGACATCTTCGACCACTCTGTCACTTAACATCAGGTGAGTTATGGACAAACACCTAACCTGCCAAAACTAAAAAAATGTGCGTAGACATATGATAAGTTCGATAGATTGGTACGCACTGCCACTGTTCCAAGCGAAGACATTTTCACGTCCTGCCGGTTACGTCGGATTGCTGCAAGCTCCATTTGAATCTCTTTGACTTCACCTTCCATGTCGCCTAACTGTTTCTGCTGCGAATTCAGTCAACATAATAAAATGATTAGATGTAAGTATTTATTGATACTTCCAATAGGTAATGCGAGCGTGTCTTGGTTCGTAAGTTGATCTAAACCCTAAACAAAATGTATAGAGTCACATTTAGCGAACGATGGATTTATCGAAAAGTAATTAATTGTAACAAAACTATTACGTTAGAATAAAAATCAGACAACTGTGTGACATTGTGCGCTGCTTTATGTACTTTAAATTAATATACATCTTGATATTGCATTAACACATAAAACGTACTTTAGTAGATAAGTAGGTAGTATATTTTGATTTAAGGCGGGGAGAGACAATTTTATAGATTCTTCAGTTTTGGGTGTGTCATCACTAGTTTGAAACCATTAAGGTCAAGTGGTGTGAGCTATTTAAGCTGACCGGGGCATTACTTCTAACTATGTCTATATACGGCATATACGTGTCTTTACTTGGTGGTAGATCTCCTTAGCAGGAGGTCGTCTAGGTAGGTACCACCGCAGTACCAGTTATTCTGCCGCTAAGCAGTAGTGTGTAAGCATTACTGTGTTCCGGTTTGAAGGGTATTGCAGCTAGCGAAATTACTGGGCTGTTGAGTCTAACTCTATCAAAAGTCTCAAAGTAATGAGCGCCAAAGCAGTGATGCCCTGGATTTTGTTTTGTTACTTAAAGTTTTGTGTATCGCTGCGATGGTCATGGACAGGCGTTATCTCTTACCATCAGGAGAGCGTCTCGTTCGTCTCATTACTTTTTACATAAAAAATAAATAAATTAGAAGTAAGAGTTTTGTATGGTTGACAAGCTAGCTATTTAACCACAGGTCACCTGATGTTCGTGACGGTATAGTAGAAGATGGTAAAGCATAGTCTGGAATGTAACTCGCTCTCAAGTGAGGCTGCCGAAACACACCTAGGTGCTTGGCGGTATGGGAATTCTTGTGACGAATGTATATGTAAATGTTTGTTATATCTAGAACATTATTTTATGTACCTACTGTTCTTTTGTATGTTAATTCGTCAGGTAGGCATACATGTAAGTGTAAGTTATAAGTATGTAGCTTAGTACTTATCAGCTTTATTATTAGCTAATTGTTTTTAGTAAAATAGCAGCTCATGATCAGCTGTGTAACCCTCATATATTCGCAAAAGTTCTTTGGTCCCACAGACCGAGGCGTTTAGCATCACCATGTCGTCCCAATGATGTGTAAAACCTCATTGTGTTGTCCGCATAGCTAATGTTATGTCTTGTAAATAACCAGCTATGAGATCCTGTTAAGTAGGTAATAGAATACTCACCTACTATCGAATATCAAAGTTTAAATTTGTCTGGTTCCCATAACTGGTTGTCTGGTTACTCGACTGGTAAGCTATGGTTTGTTAGAAACTAGATCGCATTGTGAGGAAGGTCCATAAATATTTCTTTATACTATAGAAGTATTCGTGACGGTGCATAACGTGCGTGGGTCTCTACTTAACTACCTAACTAATAAAATACTATGTTCTTGTTCAGTGTTTACGCCACAATTTCGCTTTAGATTTCCAGCCATAGAAGCAAGCTATAGCCTGTAATTTGTCAAGAATTACCAGAAGTAAAGATTTTCCGTCATTACAATGGATATCATCTTGCTTGACTTTCGTAAATGGCCAAAAGTCTGACTGAGGCATATCCACTAAATAATTAATGCAAATGTAGTAATTAATTCACAATATAAAATGTAGTAATTAATTCACAATATAAAATTGATAAAGATAAAATAAACAGCAATGACATCATATGACAATCATAAACAATTATTTTTGACATAGATTATTTCTTGGACCCTTCAGATTATTATTTGGTATGTGTACAATGTACATTGATGTAAAAGTAAGTTGAATGTCACTGACCTCTATACACAGACTTCGTCGACTTAACCACAGTAAATGTATTTACTGTGACTTAACTACCTAAATAATACCTAAAACTAACTAATTATAATTATCTATTATTGGAGAACATTCCAATCAGCACCATCTCAAAGAAGATGAACATTTAATATTTATGTTCGTCTCACAAATTTTAGCTGTGAGTTGGAATCGAACCCACGTCCTTCAGCTCTCGGTGCAGAACTATTAAAAAAAACGCTAACAATGCAGTTATATTCATAATATTATTAGTAGGATACTTCGACTTGATTGTGCATCAAATTAAGCATTGTTGGCTTTATTAGAACCTTCTACAGACTTTTGCTACACATTTTTTGTTGTTTGGAATTTTGAAACATAGCACTTAAGCTGAACCTTGAAGAAACTTCATTGTAATTTATGTAATAAGTAGGTACTTAATTTGTGCGTAATTTGGCACACGTACTACTTATGCCATGCAAATCTTTCTGTGTATGTTTGTTACTTCTTTAAGCTGTAAAGCTTAACCGATTTGGATGAAATTAATGCAAGCAGGCTTGAATTAAATAGGTATATACCTACCTACTATATTTTATCGCTGCAAGTAGGTTTGCGTTATTATGTAGTTAGTTTTATCTGATTCCAAAAAATAAAAGAGGTTGTTGATGTATTCATGTAGGTAGGTATTATAGGTGGTATCTTGGACGCTTCATCGTCTGAGGGTGGTCATAAATTATTTTATTAATGATTTAAAAAACCACCCACTTTTTAGTTGCATTATTTATTCATTGATGAATTGACAAGTTGTCAGATTGACAAAATGGCAGATTGATAGATGTCAGATTGACAGATGTCAGTTTGATAGATGTCAGATTGACAGACGTCAGTTTGACAGATGTCAGATTGACAGATGTCAGATTGGCATATGTCAGTTTGACAGATGCCAGATTGACAGGTATCAGTTTGTCAGATGTCTATTTGACAGGCGTCAGATTGTCAGATTTCAGTATCTGTCAGATTGACAGTTGCCAGATTAACATAATACATATATCAAATTGACAGATGTGAGATTTACATGTCAGATTCAAGGCTATTTATTGCTTATTTGTTTCTTACATGTTTCATTTCTTTCCAAACCTAATCCTAAAGTTAACGGTGACGAAGCCGCGGGCGTCAGCTAGTAAATAATAATACAAAAACATGAAAAAATTGTACTTAACGCTGGCTGAATGCGCAAAGTGCGGTGTCAGGAAGAACAAACAAGAATAAACGTTGAAAGTGTCACTGTATTATCACCGTCATCCGTCACGCTAAATTCTAGCGGGAACACGTAAAAAAATCTCAATAAACCTTCAAGCAAGAGAGAAAAAAAAGAGTTTTGGCGCATTGCCATTGACGAAAACGCGATATAACCATGTCGCACAATAATTGTATTATTCTTTGAACTTTTGTGATTATTCTTGTTTATGTATAAAAATAGTGATTTTTTATTTATAAACTACCGAATTACAAACACTGGGATGGGAAAATGCTAATAACATGACTAATAAACATGACTTTTTGTGTTGCTTCCAAAACTGCATCGAATTATTTAATAAAGTCGCTATTATTTTACAAATACATCTAAACTCTACCACTAAATACGAATAAAAAATAAGAAAAATATCCCATGTCGCTGCCTCAAAACTTTTATTTTATGGTGAAATTTAAAAACTTATATCTTACCTTAAAAAATTGTACACTCTTTTTGGGGTGTTTGTGTAAAAACTACAACATGTCTTTTTTCCGCTGAATACCCTGATAAAGTTGCTCTTAATACACTGAGGCATAATCCAAGAACTTGACTCTAACTTTCCATAAATTATTATGTGACTTCTAGAATTACTTGTTAACTCTAGTCTAGTCAACTACAAATAACAATGTAAACCTACCTACTATGTAATATATACCTACCTATATTATAAAATTATTTAAATTATCATATTTTTGTTACGATGTGGCCAAAGAACTTTACCTTTAGCTTCATGGATGTGAAAAAAACGACAACAACTCATAGCATCGTCTATCGTCTTTGGGAATCCGGTGTAGGTACACATCGGACCCCGTCACGTGAATCTACTTTGCAGTCTTTGTGAGTGACCGCAGGAAAGAGACTAGTTTGTACTTTATTACCATACCTGTTATAACGAGGTATCTTTTCTCCACTTTCTTCTAATTTAATATGTTTTTTTTTTCGAATATTGGAAAATAACGTGTCTCACTGGCACAATACATCAAGTGTGATGTCGAAAATAAAAAAAAAACTGCTCTCTGCAGTTTGATTTTCAGTTTGATTGCTTGAACGCAAAAATGCAAATCCAGAGATAGGGTATAAAAATATTTTATTTGCAAATGTAATCTATAGTTGCAAATGATATCAACGGCTTTCAAGTAATTGCATAAAAATAAGCACATATTCGTTTTTTTAAACTTTTGTAAGCGGTCTTATAGTTTCATACAATGGGAGGACTTAGACAATGGTGAAACAATAGGAAATAGCGATGCAGTATTTGCAGACGTGGAAGTGATCTATAATCTCTATCATTATCTAGTGATAACATAATTTCGAGTGTGTTCAGCGTATTCTTCATGAGTAAGTTATTCCCTTATTCTTCTTAACGTAGGTTTAACTTGACCCAATTAAATATGAGTTATACAACATTTATTTATACCCATAGTTATTTTGTTTCTGAATACTGAATATAGTATAAATAAATGGTAATTATTTCAGTGATTATTATGTTGTAAAATCTGGTCAGTTTATCTACATAAAAGTTACCATTATGAACATCAATATGGAAGCTCATCTAGAGCTAAGTGAAGATGAAAGTGATACAGCAGTTCCAGAGAGTATAATCAATAAATGGCATCGGAGGGCCGATGCATCCCTCGATCTCACCGACCACGTGATATCACATAGGAAATTTATTAGGGTGAGATTTGAGCTCAATATTGTTATAATTTAAGAAATATACAAATCCTCTAGCACCCGTTGTGCACTCTCATCAAAAGACTGATACATTTTTGTCGTGTAGCTTCTCTGTGTCTTTCGGGATGATCCCATGAGGGAGTATGTGCCTCTACAATAGAGGCACCACACCCAGATGTCAATGGCATCGGGGTGTTTGTGTACACTGACACAATATTCCATATGTGGGGTGTGCTATGTATTTGTTACTGCGGTTGCACATTTCTGATAGCAGATGGGCCTTAACCTTTAGCTAGCCTCTATATATATTGACATTCATTACAATGACATTATCTGTTTGACTCCCATCTATCTTAACAAAAATAAATTTGTTTATATGGCTGTTGTAGACACATAAACTAGTGGTGTTTCTCAGTTTCATTTGCTTTTTCAGTGATAAAAAGTAGTCTATGCATTAAGTTATAATAATCTGCAATCAAATTTTCATTCAAATCCATTAAACAATTACAATATAAAACAGTAACAAATTAAAACATATATTTGTAAACACACACACTTTCGCATTTTTATTATTAGCATTACGGAAACAAAGGAAGTACCCATTAATAATAATTGCGCTTACTCTGTACATGATATCATTTATTATGTGGTTGTCCATGCATGAGCATTCACATATTGTGGTTTATTTGTCCACGCCAAGTTTTAAAGTTAGATTCATACAATGATCAATTATCACACCAACTCTACACATAATTGTTTAAAATTATTGCAGAGATGGAATCGTCTATCAAGACTGCAGCGGTCAATAGTATATGCAGTGCTTATAATAATAGCCACAATTGTTATATTACTGTACTCTTCAAAAGCAGGAGCCATAGCAGTGAATCAAAAGTCCAAAAATAGTGAATCGGCACAGGTGAGTTGCTAAACTTTTAAGAAGTAACATTTTAACTACAATTTGGCCAAAAATTGAGGTGACATCAACTTACAATATTTTTTCTATAATACAGCAACATAAAATATTTCTTTATTTATTGTGTAATAACAATAAGTAATATTATATAATATATCTGCCTATACATACTACCATGCCAAAGTATGTAAGTAAATGTTTCAAAAACTTAAAGAACAATATTACACTACATTGATTATACAAACTACTGTAATTTGTTTCCCAAATAGGTGTTCTTTTATAATTAAAATCTAGGTGCCTTCAAGTCGCGAGATTATCAATTTCTTTTAGGCAAGCATCAAAGTAACATTAGGCGAGTGCACAATCAAACACAAGCCAAAACATAAAATGTATTTACCATATTCTGAAAGATTATGAAAATGGTCCCAGTGACAACACAGATAAATCACTGAAGTTGTTAGTACAAACATAAGGATCATACATAATACATTATGATAATTTTAGCCTTATCTTGTTACAAAACGAATAAAAGCCATTATGTGGCAGCAAAATTATAGATAACTTATCTTATTATTCTGGTATTAATTTACAGTAACACAACACCAATTCTACAAACTTTAATACATTTTCCAATATCCTACCTACCTACTTTTGCTTCCGTTTACAGTTAGCTAACCACAGAATATGGCTGCAGAGTATTATGATACAGAAAATATGGAAAATAGTAAACTATACTTAATAACTAATATTTTATTTTTTTATGTTATCATCAGAACTGTTCAGTTTATCCACCATCTTCTTTAGTATGGTGTGGTGAGATTAGGCTTCAAGGATTTCTCCCCTTTGACAAAGCTGGGTGCCAGAGGCCATGAACCCTGGGGAAATTGCTCACCGCGAGTGGCAGTTCTTTTACAGCTACCTCTCAACTGCATTTAAATGATTGTTTTACTTGACAGGCTTTTGCATTGGCAATATCAGAACTATTGATTTTAACACTTTCTATACTTATCCTAGATAACTTGACAAACATGTCATTGTAGTGTTCATCGTATCAATCACCAGAGGCAGTGAAGTTGGCAGAAAACAATCAAGCACAACTTGCCATTTTATAGCAATTTATCTTATTATTATTAATCTGCTGTTTGACAGGCATTGATGGCCCAGTGTAGGTTAATTATAGAGAATGACTATTTTTACATTGTTGCTGCATTGTGAATCATATGTCTTGTAGGCATTATTTAAGCAAGTTTAGTCAAGTATTTAGTTTAGTTTAGTTGTGCTCTATACATATACTACCTACTAATATTATCAGCTAGTGGTAACAGCTAATTCTATTTCCATCACATTAAAATGCGGTCAACATCCTCTGTTGTCTATGGAATATATATATGTATTTTGAATGCAAATGTGAATTATCATTAGAATGTTATATGTTTGAAAATAAAACTCTTTTATTGGTTTGCACATTTGGACTGCACACTATGATGTGGGTTTAATTTTTTTCAATACTCAAAATAAAGATTAAAGTATCAAAATTAATTACTTATAGACGATTCTTTGGAAACATCTTGAAATGCAGTGTTAGAGCTATTTTAAACAAAATATAGCACATTATGAATTACTTTATGAATTAATTTGAATGACAGCCCTGTTGGCTCATTGGTAGCATGTCTGCTTCAAGAGCTGTGGGGCGTGGGTTCGATTCCCACCTAGGACAAGCATTTTGTGATATAAAACCAAATGTTTGTTCTGTGTCTGGGTGTACTGTATGTATTATAAGTATGTATTTACAAAAAAAAAAATATTTCGATGGCTCCTACGTAAACTATCGTATGCCACAAATTTGCCATTTTCACTTTTTTACGTTTTCTAAATGTACTTGATGAGTACTATTAACTGTGTTAATTTGAAAGTCAAATAATGAAAAATGTCAATTTTAGATTTCGGTTTTCTGTCGTATGTTGTTTTTACATGCGGCGTAAATCATCGTACTGACTCCGGCGATGTTTTACGTGGAAGAGTGCGCGCGCGCGACGCCGCGCCGCGCGTCGTATGTAGCACTTGCCACTTGATACGTCGAACGTGCCGCAAGTTCCCGCTCAAAATGTACATTTGTCGAGCTTCTTCTAATTTTATTAATATTGACTTTTTACATCAAAAATTAGTACATCACATAATAGGCCTTACAAAGCAATGTTCACGAGCTCAAAGGCTTTGTGATATAGCCTGTAGAGTGATCGATAATAATCTTGTTTGTGATGTTATTCAAGAAATAAAGAAAATCACTGTGTATCAAATCAAACTGAAGTGAGTACTGGGTGAGTCCTTAATCATGTTATATTAAATTATATTTTTAGCTTTCATTTGTTTTTTTAGTAAAGTTTATCAATAAAGTCAAGTAAGACTATGGTTAGTAATACATACGACTGTGTACGTCGGCTTTTTCGGTCAAAATAATATCGTAAGTGATACAAACATTTTTTTACTTCGTTCATATGAAAGTGTTTACTATTGTATTTATAACTTAACATAGTTTACGTCGCTCAATCTTTTATTGTAAGTAACAATAAGATAGTATACGTGGAACTTTTAAAAAATATTGCTATCTTATGTTCAATTTTCTTTGGTTACAGCATCTCAATTTCCAGCCGGGGCTGACTTAGTGGAAATTTCTGCCCTTTCTGAAATGCTGGGCGAGGATTTTTCATTTACACTACCAGAATTGGTGACTTATGATGTCATTCATTTTGATTCATTATTTAGTATATATTTTTTTTTGTTTTTAATTTTTTATTTATTTTTTATTTATTTATTATTAATTTTATTTTTTTGTCTGGTGGTGTTTGTTTCCTTTTCAGATGACTAATTGCTTGATGTTATTACAACTTCACAGAGCAGACAGCACTTAGAAAATACATTAGGGGTAAATGATACTGTTATTTAAAATAACATAACACCTCATCCAAACTCTCCTACCTGTTCTAACCACTTGAATGTTGATTGTACTAACAATACTTGTCTATGTTTCATCGGTACCTACTAATCCTTATGCAATGCAATACCAGTTTTCAGAATTTCTGGCTATTCAACACCTCAAGCAACCACCCTAATGTCTAATTATTTAGTTAACACTGACAATCCTGTTTCTAGAAAAACTATTGTTAGAAGAGATAACGTAAATATTCGGAAAAAGCATGAACAAGAGTGGATTGACACAAAAAGAAAAACATTAAAAAATCTTAGTAAAGCATATAGGTAAAGCCTTCAGCCCTTCATCATCATCCGCCTATATTAGTCCACTGCTGTCAAGCAAAGCACAGCCCTTAACAACCTTGAAAGCGTCGTGTAAAAGTAACACGAAAGTGCTGTAAAAAAAATTAAATGCTGAGATGAATCTTTCAAATTTTCTTGACTTAAGTCTACACTGCAAGGTAAAAATTGGACAAAGTTAAGGAATTAAAGGTGCTTGTTGAACAACCGAGCAAACTTCTGTATAAATATAATTAAAATGAACAGGAGTAGGTTTATGACACTTGTGACTAAAGTTAATACCGAGTGCCGAAAACAAAACGATATTTCAGTGGATACCTTTTACCATAATTAAATGCCCATGTCTCTAGCAAAAAAAAAAAATTTAGTTAGTCTTTGTACCAGCGGCGTTATACCAACAATTCACCACAATTTTTACACAAATCTTCAAGTAGAACCTTCAATAGCTTCATCCTCTCGAAAAATTACTTATGAGATGGATTCAGAGTAAAGCATTTAGTCCATGAAAGTTACAAGGTATATCTTGCAAGACTGATAAAGGGCACCTTGAAAACCCCTTGATGTTAATATTAACTTAAGTAAAAAATAAATGTGATACTATTTCATAAAATAATACATGAGACTGCGACTTACACGAAATACTAGTTTACATAATTTTAAAATATACTATCAAAGCTTAAAACTAATAATGTACATGGGATTTGCGATGGTTATAAAGTTAATGTTTCTCATTAAAGTTGCCAATTAGATCTCTCTTGTACCCAAAAGAATTTTGTAAACCTATTTATACTAGGACTTAAAAAAATATGTGAGGCTAGTTCATAATACTCTAGATACATAATTTTACGATTTTAGAGTTTACCAGAAGAAAGCAAAACGATTAGAATAAATGGTTGAGAAAATATATTGAGACAGCATCTCACAGGCTGATGAGGGTTGATTATGATGATTATAATAATACCTAGATGTCATTGTGATTCCAGAAAATTATGATCAATTTTTTAAAAATAAAATTAATTTTGATTGTTTGCATAAAACAAAATTTAATTCATCGTGGTTCAACAAAGCGATTTTTAAACAAATAAATAATTTTGTCTTATTATTTTAGTCATTAAGTGAATCTGTGCGCATAAAAGAAACTAACAAAATAGTGATTTGGTTTTTATAATTTTATTCTGATAATTTGTGAAAGAAACGTAATGTGAAATAAATCATTTCAAACAAAATTCACTGTTTTTTTTTTATTTATATTTTTAAAACAATTGTACCTTAAGATCAACTTCAATAATTATCGAAATTAGATCCTAAAATATTTATATATAATATCATATAGTGTTATTACACTTTGATACATATTTTAGGACCTAATTTTCAAAATACGTTACTAAATATTAACACAATGCACGAAGTAAAACGTGGTATGTGTAGGTTACGACAAATTTTACTTACTTAACGTCAGTGTAAACTGCCGTATGTTTCACATACGACATTTCTACGTAATTTTAAAGCGGTGTAAAAAATCGTAACTGCAATATCCAAGAAACTATTAATAATTAGTATTTTTGTCCGACACCATATCGAGGCTTCTTATAATATTTGTGCATGGTGTAAATTTCAGAACGACAAGTTTAATTTTATAAGTTCAGTGAAAGAAATCATCTTTAAAGCTCTCTCCTGTAAAGTTAGCATTTCAAACATACGATTGTTTACGTAGGAGCCATCGATTTAAGTATTCTATCAGTTATCTGACTCCCATAGTACAAGCTTTGCTTAGTTTGGGGTCAGATGGCGCTGTGTGTAATGTCCTGCGATATTTATTTATTTATTTATTTATTTAAGTTGTACCTAATTTCCAATTTCCAATTTCATGCTGCCAATTGTTATTCATAAAATAAACAATTGCTATAATGAGTGTAATGATAAGTTTTTTTTTTTAATTTGATTATAATATGTTTAATTATTATTGTGTGCCCCAATGGGCGCAGTTTGTTGGCACTCTTTTCTCATGTATAAATAAGATCCTACGCTACACAGGCTGACAATAAAAATATTTGAATTTGAATTTGAAAAATTTAAAGTGGAAGGTAGAAGTGTGGCTCTTACCCGATGCAAATTATTTTCAAACCCCAAGAAATACAAAATCATACAGCCCATCTTTTAAACTGGTGTGTTCAAATCATTTAGGCATAAAGTAACAATCACTTTCTTTAACTTAACATATTTTTTTTAGGAAGTATTGAAGAATGTGTCTCTAGTCAATGAGCCAGTCGAGGTATCACTCAAGAAACCGAAAAAGACTGTTGTAGATGATGATAGCGAGCATGATCCAAAGAGTCCAAAAGTATTCCCAGGTAACATTATAAAAGATAACATAGAATTACACATAGAATATTTTCTGACTCGTTAAAAGCCAAGAGAAACCCTTAGATTTTATATTTTGCCCATTTTCAAGCTCAAACAGAGATATTTGTTCTGTGTCTGGGTGCTATAAAATGTATTAAACACGAAAATAAGTATGATACATTTTGTCTTACAACTATGTTTAGCTTGGGGCTAGATGACACTGTGTAAAATGTCCTTGACAATGTTAGCCTTAGCATACACACATTCTTAAGTTGTACTACCTAATATACATTTCACCAGGTCCAACAAACGCTCGACAACAGGCTGTTGTGCAAAGTTTCAAGTTCGCATGGAAAGGGTACAAGGAACATGCTTGGGGCCATGATAATCTGAAGCCTGTGTCAGGCATGGCTTACGACTGGTTCTCGCTTGGTCTCACCATCGTCGATGGCTTGGACACTGCCTATATCATGGGATTAACTGATGGTTAGTATTACGGACCTATACCATCGGTGCTTTTTTTAAATAGAAAAGCAATAAACACACGTGTGATTCGTAAATAAATTGCCGCCTAAAGACGCCAGCAATAGAGAAGTCTGCTAAAGACGAAAATCCTTTCCGGATTGGCAAAGCAGTAGGTACTTCTCTATTGCTATATATATATATATATATATATATATATATATAATCCGGAAAGGATTTTCGTCTTTGCATCTTTTTTTAAATGTTCATGTTGTAACTGATTATTTCATAACTGTTATTTGTGCAAATCGATTCGCCGAAAAGTTGGACAGTATTATTCGATACAAAGAATTATTACTATGATGCTTTTATGGTTGTTTTGCAGAATTTGAAGACGGGAAAAAATGGATTATGAATAACTTAACATTCACGAAGAATAAGGACGTGAATTTCTTTGAAGTGTCTATACGAGTGCTTGGAGGTTTACTAAGTGCCTATCATTTCACTTTAGACGAAATGTTCCTGAACAAAGCTGTGAGTACTATTTACCACCACTATTTAACCATAACCATATGGAGTAGAGACGTGGACAATCCGAGCAAGAGAGAGACAGAGAATAGATGCATTCGAAATGTGGTGCTGGAGGCAAATGCTACGTATACCATGGACGGCCAAACGCACAAATGTATCTATTCTCTCCCAACTCGGCATTGAGACCCGACTGTCCACCATATGTCAACAGCGTTTGCTAAGTTATTTCGGCCATATAATGCGAGGAGGGGATGGCAGCCTTGAAAAGCTGGTCATTGTTGGCAATACCGAAGGAAAGAGACTACGAGGCCGGTCGCCAACACGATGGTCTGACCAAGTGAAAGAAGCCACCTCCTCTTCTAAATTCTACCAGGTGGTGAGGGCTACTTCGGACCGGAGTCGATGGAGACAGATTGTCCGTTTAAGAGGTTCCAGTGACCACGATCCTCAGACATGAGGGAACGATTGGAGAAGTAGATTTAACCATCATAAATTATACATTTTTTTTTTATCTAAAAAGTAATGAGCCGAACAAGACGTTCTCCTGATGGTAAGAGATAACGCCTATCTATGACCATTGCAGCGATACACAGAACTTTAAACAACAAAACAAAGTCCAAGGCATCACTGCTTTGGCGCTCATTACTTTGATACTTTCGATGGATTTTCTTTATACTTTTGACCTATACCTACTTAACAAGTGACAGAGGACCTTGTATGCCAATTGACACCTCATACATCAAAATCAGATAAGCGTTTTAGGTGCTATGGTGAAATGTGCATAAATAGAAACTACAGACTGTTAAAAACAAAAGCTTTTCTGTTTGCCGTATTTGGACAAAAACATCATATACCTTATTTTGGAATCCCTGTTACTTTTATAGGTACTTTTTAATAACACTAAATAGTCCCACTAATGAGGTCGCCAATAGGTAAAAAGTGGCTTGCCACACGAGGCACAAGACGTAATGCCTTGGCGGACTAAAGATTGAAACGTCAATTACAAAATATTATCTTTGCTTTATCCTGGACGTTATTTTGTATGGTCTACCTATTATTCAGTTTTCTAATCACTGATATAGGATGTATGTCATGTTGTAGTTTGATCCTGTCAATGAGGTTGAAACAAAGTTTCTTCATGTTTATGTACAACTACAGTTCATTGTGTTGACGTTAACTATGAACAATGGTTCTCACAGCTATTGTTAGCTTTCCCTGCCATACCTAATTATCGAATTAGGTATGGCAGGGAAAGCTATCACCTTTTATGAATTTATGAAGCGTTTACAGCGTTTGATTTCTCATTTTTCTAATATTGTGATGGCATCTTTTGGGATAGCAAATCACAAAAGTTATGTTCTGTCGAAGTGTAACTGAAACGTACAATTGCTTCAACACTTTGCTAAATTTATATTTTCAATTGATGGTATTTTGTAGGTGGATCTAGGCGACCGTCTGATGACAGCCTTTTCATCCCCGTCCGGTATTCCATACTCCGACGTGAACCTTGGCACAAGGGTTGCTCACGCACCGGAGTGGTCACACTACAGCACCACAGCTGAAGTGACCACCGTCCAGTTGGAATTCAGAGAGCTGTCGCGCGCAAGCAATAACCCTACTTATGAAGTAAGAAATAACGATGGCTTTTCTTTTCTAACTTATTTGCTTTCTTTAACCAAAACGTTTCACTTCGTATTGGCGGGCGTTTTATTTTCTTATAGTGTATTTGTATCGCAAATATCTGGTACAGGTTTAAGCGATAGTTAAATAAGTTGTTATATTTGATTTTATAGTATTTTACAAACAAAACTACTAGCAAACTAATTGAACTACCTTGGATATTAAGCTCTTAATGATCGTTAAAATGTACATCGCTGTTATGATTACGACCGTGATAATCTTTTTCGTACGTAACTATGTATATTTGCTGTAAGCGAAATAATTTGACTAATTTGAAAGTACACCTCGTGCGATTAGTCTTTGTGATCTGAGAGTTAAATCCTACATTCGTTGTTAGACGTTACTGTTTAAAGTCAATGAGCCGCATACGAAGTATTTATTGTGTAAGTAAAAACGTATTATTAACGTTTAGGATGCTGCAGCTGCTGTTTCTGAGAAAATCCACATGCTGCCAAAGAAGCACGGGCTGGTGCCGATCTTCATTAACCCGAACACTGGTCATTTCCTACCGCATGCGACAATAACCCTGGGCGCTCGTGGAGACAGCTATTACGAGTACCTGCTCAAGCAGTGGCTGCAAACAGGAAAGACTATCAACTAGTGAGTTCGCGTTGCTATTTCTAGTTCAGTACAAATTGTTATTTTTTTGTTAAATTATTAATTATTAATACAATCGTTCTTATACAATATAACATACACCATGAGTTTTGGCGGGAACGCGGAATCGTGTCGCCCCGTTGTATATTTTTCCAAAACTCGTGTTTTTTCGAGTGTTTATGCATAAAAATGGTGGTGTTTTATTCATAAAGTACCGAGTTACGAGCGCGAGTGTGGTAAAATGATGTAATGTGGTGAAACATGACTTTTCGTGTTGCTTCCAAAACTCCATCGAAGCTTAAAGTCGCCACTACTTTACTAAAGCATGACTGGACTTAACTGACACGGGCTGGACTTTGACTATAACTAAAGCTACGAGGCAATTAATTTAACTTATGGAACTTGAAAATATAAAACACTTGACACTGGCAAATGCTCAAAACGCGAAGCCAAAACTAAAGAAAAAAAAAACACATCATTAAACCTCGTCGAGGTCCTCATCAGCGCTAATTAATTAATAACTTACGTAACTGGATATCACATGACATTCCACATAATTATAGTAACATTACATCCATACTTTATCTAATCTCATTATTCTATAATACTAGTTCTGTTTACCCTAAAAGCCCATGACAATAACAAGTTTAAAAAAAAACTTTATACGTTTTTTTATCGCGTCCTACAAAAACTTGACTAATTAGATGAAATACCGAAACGTTACAGATAAACCGGCATGGTTCAGCTATTGTTAATCTGTATTCAAGTCAGATATAAAGTAAAAAGGTAGTAACGATTTGCCATGACCTAAAATTGACAATGGTTTATTTTGTAATCGAAACTTCCATTAGGTTTTATAGATAAACGTGAATAGGCGTAACGTATACCGTGTTATATTTTGTAGAATATCTTTCACTATATTGTTGTGTTTCCAGAGTTATCTGCTTTATACTGTTGTTATATGAAAAATTAGCGTGTTATATTTTTCTTTCTGAATCTTTCCTTTTTTTACATATTATAGTCGTTAGCTTAGCGCACGTAATAGAATATTGATAAAGTGGTAACCATGTAATAATAATACTCCCAAGTTTAGCATAAATAAATAAATAAATAATAAATAAATATCATAGGACATTACACACAGCGCCATCTGACCCCAAACTAAGCAGAGCTTGTGCTATGGAAGACAGATAACTGCTATAAAGTGCTATAGACATGTACCATGGCATAGCACTTAAAACATCATCTGGCCTCAAACTAAACAAAGCTTATACTATGGAAGTCAGATAACTGATAGAGTACTTAAATACTTTTTTTTTTGTAAATCCAGACACAGAACTAACATTTTTTTTTATACCACAAAATATTTATCTTGGGTGGGAATCGAACCCATGCCCTTCAGCTCTTGGAGCAGACAAATGAACCAACTGGGCTGTCAAAAAAATCAGTACACGCAGTTGCTGAGAACTTATGTTGTATTTGTTATTGTTTTACAACAAATTGAATTCACCGTCTAAATAGCGTTTTATAAAATAAAATTAACGTTTCATTACTAGGGTGACGATAAAGTAAGTTTTATCAAAATAATAACAATATACTGCAAAATATTTCAAATAAGACAGCAGGTTTTTCATGGCACTTATTACCGAGAACCTACCTGTAAATAAATAAGTAAACTGTACCAATTAACGGACGGTAAACTTGCAATTCCCCAAAAAATCCATGAATATTTTATTTTTTTAGTAAGTACCTAATACTATCTATGGTGAGTCTTGCTTTCCAATACCAAAGGGGAAAGTACGCCATTGGTCTTGATATTGTTGTTGTTTACTACGCGTCGCCGTAGGTACCTATGTAGTACATTTAGTAATTTGAACCAGTCAGGCTGATCTACAATTGCGATATCTAAATTACCCAGTGGCGTGTGCGACTGTGAATCATCAGCTAAATGGCTTTATTGTTATCTGCATTAGCAATTGACATTTGACACTTTGACAGCGAAATTAATTGTTTTTTTTTAATCTAAATAGTCTTTCGGCCTGCTGCTATGCTTTAAAAACGCTTATAACTGAAATAGCCAAAATCTAAATCACTTTCGTGTCGAGATAGGCGAAGTTGATTACAAGCAGTCTTGTGTTACGCTGGCGATGTTTTAAGTGCAAGAAATTACTCAACATTACTTCTGTAAAATTTCTTTATAATAATAAATAAATAAATAATAAATAAATATCGTTGGGTATTACACAAAGCGCCATCTGACCCCAAACTAAGCAGAGCTTGTGTGATGGAAGTCAGATAACTGATAGAATACATATATACTTTTTTTTTTGTAAATGCAAACTTATAATACATACAGTACACCCACACAGAACAATCATTTGTTGATACATAAAATGTTTGTCCTGAGCGGGAATCGAACCCACACCCTTCAGCTCTTAAGGCAGATATGCTACCAATGAGCCAATAGGGCTGTCAAATATTATACTTCTTCATGTCGAATTTCATACGGTTTTCCTTCCTTCCCACAGCTTGCTGGATGATTACCTGACAGCCATAGAAGGCATAAGAGAGTTCCTGGCAAAAAGGTCGTCTCCGAACAAACGACTTTTTATTGGAGAGTTAACAGCTGGCTCTGAGGTACGTAGAGGGAGTATGAATGTTTACGTAGGCCATAGGTATAGTCATCATCATCATCATCATCATTCCAGCCGTAGGACGTCCACTGCTGGACATAGGCCTCCCCCATTGACTTCCATTCCATAGGTATAGTACTCGTATCATATTTTATTGTTAATGGAAGTAAATGATAAACGTTTACTTTGCGGCGTATTGTTTTTAATGTAAAAGTAATGATACGAACGATACGCTCTCGTGATGGTAAGAAATAACTCCTGTCCATTGCAGGACTTTGTTTCGCTACTCAAAGTTCTGTGTAACTTTGAGTAGCGAAACAAAGTCCAGACCATCGTTGCTTTAAAGATAAAGATAAATTTAATTCGCAGAAGGGAGTACAGTATACAAAGAAAAGAATACAATTAATTTAATAGATATATCTAGAGGTGGTATTTCACATTAAAATTCAAAGTATAAACAGGTAATCTTTGGACCCCAAAATAAGCACGAGGTCTGTCTTGGGGACCAAGTGTGTTTTTAACAGAATATTCAGTCACTTTAAACAAAAACATTAACTGAAGTTTACTTAAAACATTATGTCAAGCTACAAACATGGAAATGGCAATATTTTTAATTCCTTGATTTAAAATTAGAAAACGGCGCTGCACCACATATGGCTCTGAGTTTTATGTAAACGGCTTAAAAAATATAGGTGGTCATTTATCTTGTTCTAAAATTTCAGTGTACAGCTTTTAAATTGATAAATGTATTTTAATTTACAGACATTTAACCCGAAAATGGACCACCTGACTTGTTTTCTTCCCGGTACGTTGGCACTGGGCTTTATGAACGGACTTCCCGATTGGCACATGAATATGGCGGAAGAACTGGCGTATACTTGCTATCTCACTTACGCGGCTCATCCTACCTTCCTGGCTCCTGAGATTACACACTTCAATATGGTACTTTTTTACTATTTTGTAATTTTTTTTTGGAAATGTATCCAAGATTGTCACTGTACTATAGGAAATAATAATTATCACTTAAAACCACACGATAAAACTAAACATAATATGACCTCAGAAATTAGTTGATTATTATGAATAATTAATTCATGTTTTTATTTATTTTTATTGTAACTCTCTTATCAACACACACCATCCTTAGCTTCGTAAAATCCTTTCCGTATTAAGGTTGCCTGGAAGAGATCGCTTTTAGCGAGAAGGCCGCCAATTGTTTCATTAGTGTTAAGTTTATATTGTTAAAATTGTTTGTAATTGGTGTGAACAATAAGGCAGTATTTATACGCAGTACAAATAGGAGCGAGAGGAATTCTAGCAAAATGTCTATACTATATAATCTACTAAAAAATTTACCAAATAAACCAAAAAAAATCTAGAAATAAATTGCTGGAAAGAGTATCCAAAGCAGCTTTGTTAGGATCATGTCACATTAGGCTGAGCAGGAATGGAAACATTGGCAGTAAAAATTATACTATTTAAACTTACACATTATAATAGGTGTCGCTAGACATGACGGTTGATGTCGACCGACTTTCGTCGTTAAGACGTCTTGTCTAGCCACCGATTTCATCCATATTTGTTTCGTCGATTTTAGAATGCTCATTTGCTTATATGCTTACGCTTATTGACTTCGCTTAACTGAACTATCATATCGCGCTATATCGCTTCTTGTCGAGCAATGTCGAGAGACTTTTGTTCTTGAATATGAGGCTATATGACTATTGGAAAATTTTCAGGCGAGCACTACAGACGATATGTATACGAAGACAGCGGATGCGCACAGCCTTCTGCGACCTGAGTTCGTCGAGAGCCTCTGGTACATGTACCAGATTACAGGGAACACCACGTACCAGGACTGGGGATGGCAGATCTTTCAGGTAACTACTATTTTCTTTTTGTTTTCTATTTCGTACTACTATTTCTACCCTTTTTTGGCAACGGACACTCAGATATATGGGTTTCTTCTAAGCAAGCGTGCTCCATCGTTGACCGCATCTTCGCTTAACATCAGGCGGGATGGCGGACAAACGCAAGCCTATAAGTAAAAAAAAAAATGTTTGATTTACAAATGTCAAAGTTATTATTAACAGAATATAAAGTTTCGATTAGATCTGTGAAAGATTCTCAGAGCCATTCTTTTTTTTTAAATTTTAATGTAATGAGACAAACGAAACACTCCTGAGGGTAAGAGATAGGGCATGCCCATGACCATTGCAACGGTACATAAAACTTTGAGTAACAAAACAAAGTCCAGGGCTTTGCTTCTTTGGTGTTCATTACTTTGAGACTTTCGATGTGGTGGTTGGACTTTGGTCTATTATGGAGTATGTTTACCTAAAATAAATCTATTCACTTGTAAACACACAGATTGTAAATTATGTATTGGGGAACACCCACTCGATCAGTACCATTATTTATTTAATAAATAAATGTATTCACAATATGCATAAACAGAATATCATGAATCATAATAGCTTTATTTTATTTTCTAACAAAAAAATACTAAATCAAAATCAGTTAATATCTTTGGACGGTCCGATACTTAACCTCTATTTGAAGTTAAAAATAATAATAAAACATATAGATTTGTAACAACCCAATTTGACTGCATCTCGGCAGTAAAAATCTTGAATCTTAAAGAAGACTTCCAACGGATTTGCGGTCGTTTTCAAAAAACATTTTAATTGTCAATAAGGAAAAAAATCGATAGGTTAAGTTTGGAGAAAAAATTACAAAATTACACATCTTGATTCATTCGTTTTGATAAAAAAAAAGTGCTGTGAGATTATTTTTTTTTGTAACTATTAAATCAAAAGTATCTATTTATATATATTTGATTAAGAAATGTTCTCTTTTTTGTGTACAAATAATAAATAATTATAAATCTAGTGAATCTAATGTAATTATAAATGGAATAACGCATGCACATTAGTAGAAACAAATAAATAAATTTTATTATTATTATTTAGCCTTTTTATTAGTTTCTAGTAATTAAGTTTATCATTCGCGTGTTATTTAATCAACTAACATATTTAAAATAAATCTTTCAGGCGTTCGAGAGTTACGCTAAGGTCCAGTACGGCTATTCATCACTCTCTAATGTCAAGTCTGAGAAGTCAGTGTGGCGGGATCAAATGGAATCCTTCTTCTTGTCCGAAACACTGAAGTACCTCTACCTTTTATTCAGCGATGACCGGTATCTCATAGATTTAAGCAAATATGTTGTCAATACGGAGGCTCACCCGTTGCCAATACACCAGAATTAGCGAATTAATTAATTACTAATTGTTACCTACAGTAGTATTAAATTGGCATGTTTAATCCGTGTGATATAGTCTGAAGAATTAAGTGACAGTGACGTTTATTCTTTTTTTTTTGTTTATGGTCAAAAAAAAAAATCTTATCCTTTTTCAATCTTACAATCAACATTGCAAATGTATCATATTATAAACAATCAACTGCCAATTTTATCTGGTAAAGTTTTAATTATAATTAATAAAATATTACATTGGATATAGTCTGATGCAAGAGATAGTTCAATTAAAACATCCATTTGATATTTATTAACTTAATTATATGTAAATTTTGATATTTTCTTTTTGGAGCTGTATGTCTTTGTAAGATGAGCCAATGAGAATGACAATTATTCTTTGCATACGTATGGCGACTGTTGCTTTCTCTAGTTTTCCAAAGGGCATTAAACAAGATACAGAAAAAGAACTGTCTTCCGCCTATCTTATTAACTGGACCAAAACACTTTGCATACTAAATATACCTTCATACATACTAATACTAACAGCAGAAAAAAAATGCAGAACTCAGACATATGCCGAATTCAAAGAAAATCGAAAATCGAAGCTCTGTTGTTGTTGTTGTTGTCTTTTCTGTCTTACAATATAGCTTTTTTACAAAACAAACGCACGTTAATAATGCAATTGTTGTGTATATGTATGAAGCTTGAATTATTTTTGTCACATACACATAATACGTTAAACAACTTGCCTAACTTAACATTCCTAAATATGCCTCTTATTATATGGGTGTTTCATAATAATTTTCGTTCGTTTGACAGCCCCGTTGGCTCATTGGTAGTATATCTGCCTTAAGAGCTGTAGTGTTATTTGGAACCCGGAGAAAAAAAAAAAATTGAAATAAATAAATATCGTAGGACATTACACACAGCGCTATCTGACCTCAAACTAAGCAGAGCTTGTGTGATGGAAGTCTAATAACTGATAAAATGCATATATATATACTTTTTTATTTGTAAATGCATACTTATAATACAAGAACACCCATACACAGAACAAACATTTGTTGATACATAAAATGTTTGTCCTGTGCGGGAATCGAACCCACGCCCTTCAGCTCTTAAGGCAGATATGCTACAAATGAGCCAACAGAGCTATTAATATTATATATACTTATCTAGGTAGTGATGTCTTACTGAAGATGCGTTTAACAAATAGAATCACATTCGCACAAATACATCGTCAATTATTACAATACTTCCGTGTAAAATCCGTTTGCATATTTATGAGTGTTAGAGATAGACCACTTATTTCACGTATTTGACTTGTCTATGTTTAAGCTAAGATACATGGATTAAAACTTTAACTCACAAACGAAAGTCGGTTAGAAAAACATTGTTAGTTTTTCAAATCGCCACCCAGAGATCTCACAACTTTAGAAGATATCGCTAACATTTCGATCCAGGCTTGTAGCATATACAACATGGGTAAATCCGGATTTAGAAGGTTCTTAATAAACCTCTCGAAGTACTGAGCGTTGAAAGTGAAAAGTGTATTAAGTATATCATGTTGAAAGCGGCACTAGAGCTACCCACTGTGGTCAGTTATGAGCATGCAATATCTACCAAGACTTCCACTGCAGTTTGAGAACCACTTTTGTCACGCAAGCTGTAAATGTTTGCCATAAGAATTTCATTCACGTGCTGCACTTGCACTATTATACACAGAACACGTAAAACCAGTGTATAAACATTTTTAAATTCGAAAAAAAATTGGTGAAACTCAAAGCAGAAATATCTTTAGCAGATTATGCGCCAAAAGTTGAGGACCGTGATGTATTGTGTGCACTGCCCAATTTTTTCGATTTATTTATACAGCTAAACGTAGTAACTATGTTTTAGAAACAAAACTCCCCGCGGAGTAGTAGAGTAATCGTGGCGATGATACGACAGCCATTTGCAAAAGAGTAGTATATAAAACTTCCATTAAATATATTTGGAAAAGGCCAAATTTTCAAACGCCAAAGACAAAAAGTCTAAACTATATATTGGGATTTTGGAGTATGGAAACTGATTTAAGCATTCTCGTATAAGAAATAAAAATCTCTAACTTTTTAATGTAAATTAATTAAAAAAATACCATGCGATGGTGTGTAGGACTTTTGTACCATTTTATGAGGCACTACAATTGAAATTGACGAGGGCGTCGTTACCGTCAAGTATATTGCCATTATTCACTTTAAAAGGTAAAGAAATAGAAGAAAGAACGAAAAGGGAAATCCGCAGCAACAATCTTTTTAAAAATTTTCTGTAGTTAAAACATTAGAAAGTCCAATCTTATTAAAATGTTGTCATAATACATTTTCGTAATGAAATATTATTAATTGAATGTTTATATTCTTAATGTTCTATGTAGTACACAATACTGGAGACATTTGATAATATTAAAATGTGTATGTATAGTATAGATATAGTAACAAGACTAAGTGACGATCTGATTACCATTGTATTAAAAAAGCAATGATTACATTACATTTTTCGCAGAAACTTGGAATTTAACTTGATCAACATTTTCACGCGAATAAATAGCTTGTTTCTTTTCTTCAGAGTGAGTACCTAGGTGTTTTTGTGTTGTCCGTAAACAGGTAGCTCTGATATTTTTGTACAGTCACAATTGTATGCGTAGGTACGAGATTTATCAGGTAATTAATAAACTTATTTAACAATACATAGTGTTACATTTAGCGTAATAAAAATATAGCTGTTACAAGTTGACGTTGTGACTGTTTATTTTTTTATTTATTGGAAAATGAATTGCATTAAAATTTGCGTTACAAAAGAATATAAGGCAATGTTTTATTAAATTATGTATAGCATAACATTTACTAATTTATCAAGTCTTTATATAAAATCTCACAGATAATAAAATTTAAAGTATTATTTTAGGATTTTTATCTATAGAGAAAATTGATCTATGTCGTGTTTCTAAAACAACGCTTCTCTTAGAAATATCATCAAAATTAAATTGTATTAATTTTTTACTATTTATTTATTATGTGCTTAATTTATACATTTTACTAAAAAAATATTACGAAACCAAATCGACTACGTACAAGCGTACCTACGCTCCTACTTTTCAAGGATGCGTACAATATAAGTTATATAAAAAATAAATATTTTGAAGAGTTTACTTTAAACGATGCTCAGAATCAACGCATCTTTAACAAGTAGTTTTATACAAATAAATTAATACAAATATTACTTATTTTTATAAAGATTCACAGAGTACATGCTATTACACTCTGTGACATGTACAAAGAGATCAAATCTACATATTGAGTGAATGAATTATAACTCCTTTATTTTTTTAATTTACTATCGGGTTTGATCTTATATTCTTTGTTAGTATCTCGTAACCTCAATTTTTTTTTATAATAACTACGATTTGTTTAAAATTAATTTTAATGTGTAATTAAATTGCTAATTTAAGCTCGATATTAACAGACCGAAGTGGCTGTGACACCCGTGTTGTGTGACTTGAATAATGCTATGTGTTCAACGCTTTTATAAAGTTACTTACACGATTTAGGTACAAATATTGCATTGCGTCATGAATTTAATGCTGTAAACGCAATCTTATGGTTTCGTATTTCGTTGTTTTATTTTATTGATAGTATTGTTATTTTATTAAAATTTTATATAATGAATATTATACATATTTCATGCGCGCAATCATATTCACTTTTTTATCTATCAGTGACATATTTAGGAAGTTATCGACTAAGTACTTGTAATTGCTTTGTATTTGTCCGTTTTATTTTGTTTCACCTTAAGTCATTAACGTAAAATGTACTGATATTTAACTATATCGAATTAGTATTATTTAAATTGTATGTACAATAAAATAAGGCGAAGATACATACCTGGAATGAAAGACAAAGTGAACAGTAAATCCGTGAAGGTACATCTTTATTTGGATATTTTATACGTTTTCTCAAAAGACGTCTTGTCTTATTGAAATTTTTGTTGAAATGTACGATACATTGAAATGTATCGTACATTTCAATGTTAGTACGGTTCGAAATATATTATGTAGATCGCTTTAGATCACATCGGTAGACAGTTTACCGCTGGACAGACAAACAAAACTTCGCTGGCTTAGTTTACATTAGTAATATGATACCGTTGGAAACCCTAAAAAGCTAATAAATTATTTGGCACGCAGCCAAGCGTTAGTGAGCGTAAGCGCCTTTTAACCAGTAAACGGTTAATTTAAAATCGATATGATATATTTACCACAAAAAAACTTGATCAGGGCATGTTGACAGTCAAAGTGAGTGCAGGTGGACTAAAGCGGACGGTGAGGTGACGGATTGATCAGCGCGAACTGGTAAACGAAGCGTTGATTGTCCCACCAGCTCGTCAAGCTTTGCTTATTTTGGGGGTATATGAAATGTCGTCGGATATTTCTTTTTATAACTTACGACAAATATCTTGTACACTAGAAATTGATCGAGTTTTGAGCCAACGTTTAAAATGTCGAAGCAAAGATTATTATATACGAGTAGCTTATAGTTTCTCATTTAGAGAACAAATTGTTCATTGAATGGCTTAGTTTATATTGATCATTAGTAATTGGATATTTGAAATTGTGTTTGTGTTATGTGTTACATTTTAAACTTTTATAGCATGTCGTCAGTCTCGATTGTTTGTGAATATGGTAACTGGTTGTATAGAGCGTCTATTAGTCTGCCTTTTCGAACAGCGGGTAACGATACAACTGCATATAATGCCTGCCATCGGTTTTACCACTACGTTGTTGCTGCTTTTCGGCTAGCCGACATCCACGCAGATCGAAGACGCGGTCTTAAGACCCAGAATACTGCTTGGCGAAATCTCGCTTGCACGTTTTAACATTTTTAAAGTAAAAACATGACTCAATAAAGTACCAATCTAGATTTTTATTTCAAAGTATTTATTACCTAAATATATGAATGGAAAAATGACCTGTAACTTTGGTGTTATTAATAAATGATTTGTATTTGTATTTGTATTTGTATTTGTATAACGTCACACAAATACCTTAAGACCACACTGGCGGCGTTCCCGCGCTGAATTGCCAGAAATTTGCTGTGTTAAGAACCAACACAGACACAGTTGAGTTGAGTTGTCTCACAGACGCCTACTCTTAGATCTTGAAAAAAAATCTTGGCTTCGTGACCCCATGGTCCAGCAATCTTAGCAGCTTCTCTCTCCAACCCAATCTAGATTATTTGTATAATAGAAGTTTTAATTCTATATTTCTTTACCTTTCGTATTCTCTTAGCAATTCAGATTTTATTTATTGCGATATCTAATTATATTCAATATCGTCAAAAATGTTAAAATACTCGAGCGACTTAGCTGTGGGATTGCGGTGTTCTGGGTCTTGCTTATAAAAGGCATTTATTATTTACAAGATTATGTGAATGCCCAAAAGTGCACTGTTAAAGATTGCAACTACTATTACTTTAAGTGATTTGTTTGTTTTAAAATATATGTTTAGTTTCTATAAATTTTAAGATTATTTTTTTTCATATCAATTATTTATTAGTGATGTTTGGTTAGTATAAGTAGGCAATTTTAATAATAACACTTGCGACAGAGGACTGTACGTACAGGGTGCACAATAGTTTGTAATGATTACACTTTATAAATATTTTTCAAAGCTCCGAAATATATTCCTGTAAGTAAACAATTTATAAGTCAGTAATTTTCATAAATTATCACCTTAGTAACGTCATTATTGTAGCTTTGGTACCTCGATAGATTTTTGTTAGCCACTACTCAGCTCACGGTTTATACAGGGTTATAAGTTTGGGGAGCACTAAGCCGAACAATGGTCATTGTACTAATCAATGTAAACAACTTTTACTATGGAACCAACCCTGTAATCGCGAAAAAGATCAACTGTTTCATAGTAAAACGTCATCCCATCAACAAAATGTATATTTGAATCTGTTCATAGATGACTACATTTTTGGAAACTTAAATATTACAGATCTAAGTCCTTGGTAATACCAAAAAATATATATTTTCAATTTGACTTTTAGTTTAATTGTAATAAGCTTCATAAGCTGATTGTAATTGTTTAATTAGCGTTGAAATGAAATATCATATCAGAAAGCATAGTCATTTTATTTGTATAAATTTAATTTGACGACTTATTCAGTTACCAGCAAACTAGTTCGGCAAAATGATAAAACGTAGGACTCCACTTTGTAAAGTTGTAAGTTTATTTCTTAAATAATAATCCATGTGAAGTGAATTTCTGTGTACCTAGTGTTATAATAATATTGATGTCTATACATAATACACAGATAGGTTTTTAAGCTTTCAGATGTGATAAACGTCTGGAGGGATTGTATTACAGTTAAATGCGCAACAATGTGCACATTCGGTGGGGCAGGAACATGACTTTTATAGCAACATTAATCAAATACCAAAGCATAATTTTTGTAAAACGTAAAAAAAATTCTATGGGGGCTAATGCCTAAAACATAAAACCTACTACAATGTATATGAAAAAGAAAAATGAAAGTTCAAAGATACTTTGAATTTTATGTCATAAATACCTAGCTAATCGTGCAAATGAGGGTCCTAAACTGCGAAAAACGAAAAATGAAACGACTTCAAACAAAATAAAAGGGTAGAGGCTCAGAGATAAAGCATTTTTGAAAATTTATAAAGAACCGCCTCAATACGTATCAGTCGCTCTTGGGCTGCTGCTAAGTAATATACATATAGAATGAAATCACGTCATATCTAGGTATACATCCCATGTTTTTTAATTATTTTTTTACAGCGAAGTCAACGGTTACAGCCCCATCTCTAATGCATTTTATTTTGGTCGAAATTTGACGATATTTTCTTCAATTATCAGATAAATAAATGGGGAACGTTTCATATCCTGCTCGAACGATTGTTTGCAATTAAATGTGTATGCGCCTTAAGACATAATCACCATCGACACGCACTGAATACGAGTATGTCAATCTTACAATATTTTTATAAATTTCATAGATAAACATAGATACTGATGTTCATAAATGTATGTTTTTACTAAATTACATTTACATTAGGTACTATTACTGAGAAATTGATGTAATTAACTGTCAATAAAATAAAGTACATAAAAAGAAATGTTACCTTATTTATCCTCGATAGCTTAGAAATATAATTAGTTTTGGAGTCCACTTGATTTGTAAATTTGAAGAAACAAAGTGAAATCATCTGACCAGGTGAACTTAGTATCGGCTAACTAACAGACAGCAGCGCCGCCTACCGGATCCAATTGTGTCTTCGAACCATCCAAGAACCCATTGTAATATACACACAAAATTTCATCCAAATCCTTCGAGTAGACAACCAAACAAAAATCCAAATCGGCTCCGCTGTTTTGTATATATTTTAGCTTAGGTTAGTATTATCTTCTGTAGGTATTCAATGTTACATTGCTCATGATAGTTAATTTAAAAAAAACATTTTAGAAAAGGCCTACATTGCTAAAACCGCCGCGGTGTAGTCGATTGTGCTTGCCGCCGCAAACTTACCGTGCGAACAATTTAAACATCAAGATTCTCGATCGATAAAATAGCGAACAAACATTTAGAAGTCTGTTCGTGCGATAAACGCAATTTAGACACATCGTCGCTTACCATCAGGCGAGTTGGTGGTCAAACACGGACTTATCCGTATTAAAAAGAAATTGCGAAGACGCCGTCTTTAATTTAAGTTTTAATCAGGAATTTAATTTACCTACAGTCTGATCTTAAAGGCATTCTTAAGAAAATACCAAAATCATACTTTGCCGTTTATTAGGTATCCCATAAGTAAATATTTTCATCTTAGGTTTTATAGAATACATACACAAACAATTAGTACCTACTTATGACAATTTAGCACTGGTTCACTTTTTGATAATATAGATAAATAGTATGAATAGGTACACATCCTATTACACTTCATAAAAATATTTAGTGTGCATTTCATTTCTAAATAATCTATGTAAAAGAATCAAAACTTTACATTATAAATGTAATACAAAAATATATTAATTTATTTTTATCACATTGAATGTTAGTGGAATACAGAGGAATGTGTAGATCCCAGTCTTAATACTTCAATAACAATGTCGGCAACAAGTATCTACTAGTAAAAATTTGCTTGTCTGCGGGTAGCTAAACCGCCATTGAAGCGTGGTCAAAAGGTATAAATGGTACATCAGTCATATAAATATCACATATCGCGTCTCATACAGGAGCGGTACGACAACAACCATTATAAAGGCAGGCGAAACAAGTTTCGTTCACGCCAGTTTCTATACAACAATTTTTTTTTAGAAATAAGTCAAATAGCTGTTCATTTTATAAAAATATACATATATCCTCTGTGTAGATTGTACAATATTTGTAGCATGATTTGTCTAGCTTGCGAAATTAATGAAAGAATTCGCTTTTAGCGAAAAGGCCACCACTTATTGATATTAACTCATAAGGTTCTAATCTGTCTTTTATTTTCTGGTGATTTCAATTCTATCAATATATCTACCTACATATTTAATTACACCAGGAATGCGTCGAGCGTATTAAAAACATAGCTTCAACGCGGACCTGCGCGTTTTTGGAAGCTTTACACCACTCATCCAGAGCAGAGATCTCTGCTGCCACTAGTTAATGGGCCAACTAACGCCATTCTATGTAGCTCTATATCAAAGGTGACAGTCCGAGTCAAGACAAGACTGAGTCTGCTACTTGACTTTAGGTTTTAGTATGTCAGTAAAAGACCTTATGAGATTGTCTCCATACTGGGCAAGTGGCGTCAAGACATACATGAGACAACAGATACATAACTAGGTATTTTATACAGCTTGCTATTGCAGATACATTTGCTCTATGGTAAGCATTACAGGAAGAGCCACCGTATTTCACCTATACGGCAAAAGTGTGGATATACACTGAAATTTACGCGTGAAAACCGTGAATGCATGGTACAAATAGTTTTAGGCGAATTTTATACCTAAGCCATATTAGTTTTTTTTAAATAATTCCAAATGAGTCAAGCTTTTTATATAGTATAAATAATAAAGTATAAAAAGTCTTCTATATCAGCTATTTAGCATAAAGTGTATGATGTTGTAATCCAACAAAATTTTGAGCAATATTTTTATCCGACACTTAATTCATTAAACAGATACATTAAATTCATATTCAATACGGCTCACCTTAAAATACTACTTTATAAAATAATAATACAACTACAGAAATTAAAACTAGACATAAAAAACTAAGTATAGAAGTCAAGAGAACTAACCAAATGCGGCAACTAACATTTACTATCTAGTAAATCATGTGGTTACACCTACACTAAGTAGGAGTACTTACCAGTTATCTTATTTTGCTAGTTAGTTAATACATTGTTGAGAGAGTAGGGTAGTTTGGCCTAAAATGATATCTTGGACATTGATTCAAGATACATTTGCTGACACATGATGTCAAGGAAACAGATCTTTCTTAACATACCATAATGTATGATGACAATTGAAACTTTTCTATGCAAATATTTATAGCTAAATTTCTCTTTTATTACATAGTAAAAGTAAAGTGAAGTTATCCTAGTATATATAGTAGGACAAAGCACACTTGCCATTTCGTCAGTGCTATAACTCTCAATATGTCATGTGTATTACACAATTTTGGAACATAAATAGCTAGTAAATAGTTCATTTATACCTCCATTCAACAACAAAAACTACAGAACGAGGTTCTAAGCCTAGTGTTTGACTAAGAGAGCTGATTTAGATAGAAGTTGGAAAGGGGAATCAATGGGAAGATGCAAATTCTCAATAAACCAGACATTGTTGTAGGATTTATCAACCACATTCTGAATAAAAAGAGAATGCTGTTAAATCTGTAATGTCAGCAAAGTCTACAGATCTGAGTCGAGAACTATAGCAGTCTACATCTATATTAACTATCTATTTTTATTGTATGGCATCTTACATGATAGTGCAATCACAGCACTGGAGTGTATAATACAGGCAATTTATGACACAATCATCTTCATCAGGATTAGATGTGGCTGATTGTGGAGGTGGAGATTTGATTCCTGTTGGTGGACTTACGAAAACACTATCTACTATGTCGGAAGACTTATGTTTGCTTTCTGGGGGCTTAACTACTCCATCATTATTCTCAAGGTAATCTGTATCATCTTTTTCTTTGATATTGCTATCGCCTGCAGCCTCCTGAAATGTACATATAAATGTTTACTAAAAGTGAACCCAAAAAAAATGATATAAAAGGTGAAATACTTGTTCATTATAAAGGTTGATATGTGTATATGCATTTGTTTTTTTGATGACTGATCAAATTGACAGACTGCCCAGACACATTATTCATGAGAACAGTTCAGGTGATTGAGATTGCTTTTTGCCACAATGATTACAAGTTGTTAAATCTGAAATGAGAATTACACACCATACCTATATACATATAAATTATGTATCAATCTGTATCTTTTTTTTAAAATATACACTAAAAATTCCACAGTCTGTGAAGTTTGTCAACTTTGAATTACAATCAATCTATCAGTATCTTCATAACCCTGTGATGTAATTTCTGGGTGGTCATCCTCTTGTTATTTCCAGTAGTTATTTGTGGTCGTACTGACTTAGTTCCTACCAGTTTTTGTCATAATATAAACACCTTTAATAATAGCTAAATTTAAAAAAAATATGAATCAATGATTTTACACATTACATTGTCAATCAAAATGTATATGGTTATGTGGAATGGTGCACTAAGGCAAAAGTAGCTTATTGTACTTTTTAATTTAAACAAGTTTTGCTAACAAACTTAATTAAAAAATAACCAGTGGTATCTTATATTCTTTCATGTTGGGTAAAAACAATATTTTTACAGAGAACATTTGATTTTTCAGATTTGTATAAAAATTGTTTATACTAATGGTCACAATGAATTTTACTTTACGATTAGTATTGGATATATTTGTAAATACATATGCTATGGAAATTTCATCACTGAAATGTCTGGTTTGGTCTCAAATTCAGAAATAGTGCTTTATAGAATAAAAATACATGACACTATAGACAACTTCACTCACCTTAGTCTCCTCCTTGTCATGACATAGTAATTTATCTTCAGGGTCAGTGGACAAATCGGAAGGGGCCCCCGAAAGGATTGTCACAGCTCCCGCACTCGCCGCAGTAGCAATTGGACCTTTCACTTTCTCTGGTACGAGTAGATTCGTTTCTTCATCTTTTTTCTTATGCAGCTGATGATCAGGCGAATCTCCCGACATACTGTAAAGCCAAATACAGTCCTAATGTGACCTGAACTCGAGCACTGGTGGTGACGAGTTGCAACAGAATATTAAACTGCATGCAACGAAGACCACTTTCGAACAATAGGTAGTTCGGTACAACAGCGATCAAATTACTGCAGACTACAGTAAATTGGATAATTCACCTTACAACAGTTTCTCCTTGTTCTGCAGACATTCGACGCCAAGTGCTGATGATTGTTTCAAAATTATTGTTTTCTTGCATTTTGACTGCTGAATGTCCCCAAATGACAAGAAATGAAAAAGTGAACAAAGCAAAAAGTTTACTCCACTTAAGTATAGTTTTTGTTTATTTCATTAGTTTTACAAGATTATCTTGAAATATGCTGATAATAAAGAACATATACTTAATTTGGAATACAGTAACTTTAAATCTAAAATGAAAAAAAGTCCGGCAGAAGTTTGTTTTGTATTGCCATCGAGATTCGAGTATCGACGCGTACGTCGTGCAAGCAGTGTGCATGCACTGCACACTGCACGAGTGCACGCATTATTTGTATAACTTTTTTTTAAATTATTTGCCTCATCGGGCAGGCTAAAGCTATAAAGCCATGTATTGAATAAGAACTTTAGAGAAATGTAGTCATAATAGGTATAAATAATATTATATCATATTACTCATACAAACAAATCACTGTTCAACGTTAATCAAATACCGAGTAGTATACTATATTTTATTATTGTTCACAGTAACATCTGCCAAAATAAATGGTGACAACGATTCGTTAAGGGTCGAAAGATAGAAAGAAAAATAGCAAGTCAACAAGTTAAGTTTGATAAAAAGAGCTGTCTGAACGTAACTAATATTCAACTATTATCTGGTAATAATAGTTATGATATTACAAGAATACGAAATATAATATTTCTAGTATGATTATTGTTCAATAATTCTAGTAGGTATATCACCTCACCTCTAAACACTATTTTTTTCGTTACTTTTTGACATCGTACTTTATGTATTCAGCCACTGTCAGGTTTGTCAAGATTTTTTAAAGAATTTGTTGGAAAATTAAGTGGAGCTTTTTAACGGTAAAAATAACAGTTTTTTTATTCAGATTTTTCGTAGGAAAATAGCGCTTTATTTACAAGAAGTTTTAACATATTTTTGAAAATAACACAAACTAATGAAAACCAAGTTCGCCAAGTTCACCACATTACATTACTTGTGCTGTGCGCTTAGATTTTTCTCAACCATTAACTATGAAATCATGTTAGATGATAAGTGATCAAATAATGAACTTTATTATATAACTGATTATAATGTGCTTTGACTATAATATGACTAAAAAATCACAAGTTTTCGAAATTTATATTTCGTTCCCGCCAAAATCCGATAGTAACATGTTTTTTTATAGTTTTCGACATTGCACTCTTTGCATTCTGCCTGTTTCAATTACTAATTTTATTTTATTAATGTTTGTTTCTGATTTTAGTGACACTATTATGTATTGTATTCTGTGATATCGGGTCAAAAAATCTTAGTCACAGTCAAATTCACATGTCATTAGGTAATCCAAGTCGTGTCCCAATAAAGTAATAGTGACTGTAAAGTATCTACAGACTTTTGACAGCCCTGTTGACTCATTGGTATTATATCTGCTTTTGCTTTAAGTGCTTTAGGGAGTGAATTCGATTATCAACCAGGACAAACATTTTGTGGTGCAAATGTTTGTTCTGTGTCTGGGTGTTCTGTATGTATTTATTATAAGTATGCATTTAAAAATGTATCTATTAGTTATTTGACTTTCTTTGTACTTACAAGCTTTGCTAAGTTCGGAGTCAAGTGGATATTCGGTACTGTACTGTACCTATGTGTAATGTCCTACGATATTTGTTTATTGTCCCTGCCCACACTTGTATAAAGTAATTCAGCACTTAATAAATATAATAGCGCCATTCTTAAACATAACTAAATGAACTTAAATACATTAGCACTCAATATAGATCAAGTTTTGGAAAATTACTTTAATTTTTGCCAGTGTGATTGAAGCGGATCAAATTCTAGGTCATCTTAGTGTAAACATAATTATCAATTTATGTATAGTTTTACTTAGTTAACAGTTCCTATGTTGTTTATGCAATCATGCGACGATTGCTTAGTTAGCAGTTTGACCTTTATCTGAGGAGTTATATAGGTAGGTACAAGCGTAACTAATAACGTTCGCATTAGTTTTTGACCAAAACTTATACTTACCAATTTGTTGTCATTAAGAGTTGGTTCCTTTATTAGGAAGTAGTATTTTTAAATAATCGATAGCAATACTACTTATGATAACTTTATCCACAGTTAAAACCTATATTAGAGTCATTAGAATTCCACTTTTTTTTTCTTTGGTTTTGGCGTCGTGTTTTAGCATTTACTAGTGTCATTCATATATTACCTACCTACCTATGTTGTATTATAATAAGTAGGTACTTCAGTAATTACTCACATATTGTTTAAAGTCGGCGCTCTCTCATTCCGCTTGTCATTATTAATGGCACTAAAAGCCATTTCTTTCTTTTTGTTATGTTTCCTTCCTGGTAACCATATTATTCCAAAACTTGAAGATTTTGAGCTTTTCGGATTATAATAAGCTGTTTCATATGTTTTTCTAGATGTACTTGGTGTAAGGCCGCTTGGAAACTTTCCCCCTGCGACTAAGAATGACGGCGCTCTTGAACTCGTATCTTTATCTTTAGGCGTAATGGTTCCTAATGTGCTAGTTTTGCTGGCCGTAGAACCAAATGTGCTGGTTTTTTGGGGCGTGGGGCTTAAGTTGCTCGATTTGCTCGCTGTGGAACCAAAGTTGGTCGATTTGCTCGCTGTGGAACCAAAGTTGCTTGACTTGCTCGCTGTAGAACCGAAGTTGCTCGATTTGCTCGGTGTAGAACCAAGGTTCCTTGATTTGTTGCCTGTTGATCCAAATGTTGATTTTCCTGATGAGCCGAAAGCTTCTGGTTTACCACCAGAGCCTTTTCCCAAAAGGCTGGCCCCACTATTACCAGTGGAGCCAGCCGACTTTTTCAGAATAGGGGCCAGGTTGTATTCTGAAAAATAAAATAATTGGAAAACTATTAAACGAATAAAATATATATTGGTATAGGCTGTGTGAAGTGTACGAACAAATCATCATACACACTATTTCTATGTTTTATCATACATATTATGTATCCTTAACTTTTTACCTACTATAGGTAAGGCAGGTAGGTACCTACTTTAAATTTATTTACAGGCGCGATAAACGAAAACAAATATTATATATCACGTAAATAATAAGTTTCGGAGTTTCCCTACGAGATCGAATCAGGAATGAGGAGATCCGTTATAGACGAACCAAAGTTACCGACATAGCCCAACGGATTAGCAAGTTGAAGTGGCAGTGGGCAGGGCACATAGCACGCAGAACTGATGGCCGATGGGGCTGCAAAGTTCTGGAGTGGAGACCACGGACCGGCAAGCGCAGCGTAGGACGTCCACCCACAAGGTGGACAGACGACCTAGTAAAGACCGCAGGAACGCGCTGGATGCGAGCCGCTTCCAACCCGTCTTTATGGAAGTCAATGGGGGAGGCCTATGTCCAGCAGTGGACGTCCTACGGCTGAAATGATGATGATGATGATGAAATAATAAGTAGGCACCTACCTAAGTAAGTTTAAGTATTTTGTTTCATTTTCATGGTATCTAGGTATAACTATACCTTCGATAAGCAAGTAGGTAAATTGGACATTACTAATATTGAAATTTCTTTTTATACCTACTATGACTGCCCCATTTTGATTGATTTATCGTCATGATAATAAAAATATCATTATGACGTAGGTCGTAGGTATACGACCGATTTGATACTTAATTAATCTAATTAGGTAGGTAGGAATAGATGTAGATAGGTAAATATACAGCTGTACGCGGAATGAAACGCGCAGTCTCAAGCCGAAAAGAACTTGTTGCGCTCAATATTGAGGCAATTTTTACTAAGAGGCCGTTTCTGTTGTATAAAAAAAACAACTGTTCGATACATTTCGTCGAGAATGAGTTAAACTTTTATGTGGAACAATTGCACCTACCTGATCTTATTTACAACAGATTACTTAGTCAGCGATGATAGTTAAGTGGTTAGCGAGGTCGGTTCACAAGTCGAAGGTGGGTTTAAAGAGATTGAGCTGCCGGGGAAGGAAAACGTCATGAGGAAACCATAGTTATTTTCTTGTATTTGACTGGCTAGCTACCAAGTTGAAAATCTGCTGTCAAGCATCTAACGGTTTGTTCCGGCAGCCTTACTCGAGAGCCAGTTCCATTTCAGGCTTGGTGTGCTTTACTATCTTTGACCACATCGTCACTTAACATCAGGTGAGCTGAGTTCAAACATCTAACTAGTCAGCCATAAAAAAACAACGTTTATATACAAACTATGTATTTATCAACAGTACATTCTATGTTTGTATGCCTAGAAGCTTGGCTTGGCTCGGTAGTGAGCCAAAAAATAAGAGCAGTAACAGATGTTCCCATTTACAGACATCACTAATCTCATTTGTTAACTTCATAATGATGGAGCTACCATAGCAGCTTGGTTCGGTTTGAAGTAGGTAAGTACATATAACACTTCAAACCATACCGAGCTCTATATACCTACCTATTCACAGCGTTCACTTGATATCAACGAATTCTATGTTCTTAGAAGATAACTTCAGAACAAAGAAGTGTCTACAAAACGGTCAACTAAATGCGTGATTAAAGTGTAAATGACTTCTTAAAGATTAAAAAATAAAATTATACTGTAAAATTTCGTATTAGGTACCTATGTATTTTTTCGCAGACGCGCTGAGCAGTTTTTTTTTCTAGTATTAATAATTTATCATAATAATGCGTATTTTATTATATATTAGGTAAGTATATAAAATAACAGTGACATAGGTATATAGTAAAGTAGATGAAATAGAAGTGCATAAATTGGAAATTAAGGGGTAGGATTTTTTACTTGGGAAATTAAGAAATATTACCTATTTCCTTATGAGATAGTATCGTGAGTTTGAAATATATTTGTTGTCGTCATAGTAACACAGTTTTAAATTACGCATAATAATAATAAATAAAATAAGACATTTCGCACAGCGCTATCTAGTATAACTTGTACAAGGGGAACCAGAAAACTGATAGAATACCTACTTTAATACTTTTTTGTAAATACATTTTTTTTTTTTTTTATGTAAAAAGTAATGAGACGAACGAGACGCTCTCCTGATGGTAAGAGATAACGCCTGTCCATGGCCATTGCAGCGATACACAGAACTTTGAGTAACAAAACAAAGTCCAGGGCATCACTGCTTTGACGCTCATTACTTTGAGACTAGATGGTTAGTCTCAACAGCCCAGTAATTTCGCTAGCTGCAGTACCCTTCGAACCGGAACACAGTAATGTTTACACACTACTGCTTAGCGGCAGAATATCTGGTACTGCGGTGGTACCTACCTAGACGATGTACTACTATGTTATAAGCAAGTATACACATTTAAAACAAAAGCCCACAATATTTATATAATTCTTTAAAACATCTACATTTCAACACTGTTCTACTCTTTAGTTCAAGTAAATGTCGCCAAAAGATTTACGATACAATAAAATTGTATCGTAAATCTTTTGGCGACTGACCACTTCATTTCTATATATATGGAACATACACAAATATATATTTATGTATGTTCCATATATATGCATTAAACCTTCTAAGAACCAGTTCGCCGATTGCCAATCATAAACATATCTAACCGTTGCAATATATATATGCACAAGAGTTAATTTATAATCTATTGTAAGATTTATACGTGAAATGTAGATACTCACTTTTTAATCCGTCGGTTATCTGAGCACTGTCACGTTAAGCCACGTGTGTATTAGAAGGTATATTGTTTGAGAAAGTTAACGGTACATTGATGCATGCTACGATGGGCCGATCGTACCCACGTTACGTGCGTTCGCGCAGTCGACCGCGCTGTGGACTGCTGTTTTCATGTGTTGCCACTCACCACCTGCCGCTTTTGGACCGATGAATCAAACTTTATTATTGTAATATGGATACGTAGGTTGGCCGGTTAGAAGCTTATTAAAGCTTTTGGTATGCGACCTGTTCAATGACGCCTTCTTGCATATTGCACAATACAATAAATTTTAAAATATGAAATTATTTTCTAGATTAGAATGGTACTACTGTTTATGTCAAGGATGGCTGTTTTTTAAAACATGTTTTTTGTTTTACTTTTTTACACCACTGTTCGTAATTCGTTTAAACGCTATACACTCATCCAAGGGTTATCTAGAAGCGATCACTCGTAGCGATACCGCCCATTGACCCTATTTATACGAGGAAAAATATGCTTGTTCTCTTTGTAATATCCCTTTCTGTTGTGTTAATAAAGAGTAATTGTGTCATATGACACCATTTTAGCTGTTGGTTATGAATACTCAATATTATGTTACTACATGCTGATAGTAATCCGATTATACTTATAGTAGGTATATAATTTGTGCCTATTACACTTAATATTTTATTTTGTACGTAAATAATTTTGGTTTTTTGGTATATGTGCTATTTTTTTCTAGGCTTGACTTGTGTAGCGACGATAGCTTGAGTGGTTAGATGGGTCAGATCACACGTCGAAAGGCGTGAGTTCACATCCCAATGTGGAGCTATAGTTACTAATGAAGAAGTCACAGCATGGTGGTACTTTCTAGTACTCTACTATCACCTAAAGTAGAAATCCTAACGGCGTGTTCTGGCAGCCCCAACTGAGAGCTAGTTCTCATTCCAAGCAAGGGGGGTATAGCGTATTCGACTATACCTTCACTTGACATCAGTTGCATACATCTTGCCACTAATAACAAAAGACTTAACATCGTGTAACCATAGCACTGGCGTCCAATTTTGCCCAATAGGTACTATGTAATAATTGTAATCTAAGTTATGTATTCATACTCAAAGACTTGGATTATCACTAGATTTCCATTGGTTGTGAGAGAAATATCTACTTGATTTTTTATTGGTCCATCTCTTTTTTCAAGATTCGCTGAAAAAGAACAGCACAATTTTTAAAAATACCCACATTAATTGGATAATTCCGTCGCAATGGTATCATCGTCCAATAGTGCACACCGCTTCTCGGTCCACACACTACCACATTCCGGTTTTGTATGATAAACTTTCGCAATATACGAATAATAAGCAAGTATTTTAATGACGTCATTTCTAAACGATATTAATGACCATGTTGGTGTGAGGACAGCGTCCAGAGGTCAGAGGGATTCTGACTCAGTGGCGTTCAGAATTATTATTTCACTTTTTTATATTTATCATACGCAAGGAGACTAGTCCACTTTATCTACAAAATAATTTGGGCCACCCTAATTTCTATTTTATGAATTTTATTATAAAGATTTTTTGTTTAGACAAGTTCGTAAATCTGGGTAAAGTTCGATGTACCTACAATATATTGTGTGGGTGTTATGACAAAAGATGTAAGATGTATCTACATTTTAAAATCTAGTGTTAAAAATCAATTGATAAATTTACTTTATTTAATTTACTTAACATTTTGTGAATAAACACAATCATGTTTGTTCTGTATCTGGGTGTTCTGTATGTATTATAAGTATGTATTTACAAAAAGAAAGTATTTATGTATTCTATCAGTTATCTGACTTCCATCACACAAGTATTGCTTAGTTTGGGGTCAGATGGCGCTGTGTATATAGTCCTACGATATTTATTTATTTATAATGAATGTGAAATTGTATTGTAATTCGAAATAATTACCTTTGTGTTATTTAATAAGTGCTATTTAATAAGTTTTATTTTAAGTTCGCACCTAGAACTTCTAGGTAGATATTTATGTAGAGTAAACAAATTATTGTTTCAGCGGACAAAATGCTCAAATACACTTGTAGTTGCTTGAATTTACTAAATGCTACTACTAAATGGTGATTCTGACGCACGTGACGGAAACGAAGTTGTAACAGTGACAAAACATCTAGATATTTTTTAAAACGTCCCTGCTGGAATCTTTAGAAAGGAAAGTAAAGTGACACAAATATATTCATTATGATTATGTAAACGACTCCCTTATAAAAATATTTATTATATACCTACTTGACGCATATAATAACTAAGTCAACTTATAATAATAACATACGAAAACAGTTAATGTTAAAGTCAAAGTCAAAGTCAGCGTATAATTTATTGCTATGCTGTATTACATTAAGGTCTTAAAAGTATATCAACAGCTTACGTTCTGTACAAACATGCAATACTATAAGATTATCTTATAGTACCTACTTACTGGTATAAACGAATGTTTGTTCTGTGTCTGGGTATTCTGTATTTATTATAAGTACCTATGTACCTATTGTAAAAAAGAGGTATTTAAGTATTATATCACTTATCTGACTACCATAGTAAAAGCTTTGTTTAGTTTGGGGTCCAATGGCGCTGTGTGTAATGTCCTACGATATTTATTTATCTTAAAATTATGCTAGTTAATTATATGTATATAATAACATATATAGTAAATGTGTGTAATTGCATATTATAATTGCCAAAAAATGTCAGTTTATCATACTAGTTAGTAGTTTGTCTGTTCCTTCTTTGTCTTTTTTCAGTTTAGATTTACTGTTTACTATGTTAGATACCAATTCGCCAAGCACGCCTGGAATATTTCAGCTGAGTACCTATAGAGATTTCATAATGCTGTTCCATTTGTTAGCACCGTTGATTGTCCTCCACTTAACATGGGTCCGCACAAATATGTTATTAAGTGGCAATTGGTATTTATTAACTGGTCACGATGAGCAAAGTTCTCGGCCTCTATTTTTTAATCATACGGCTTAGTTTTCGCATAAGAACACAACAATTTGTAACACAATATCGTTCAAAATTCGCATGAGAACTTTTTCGCGATGCGAATTTATGTTGTAAAAGGTTAGATATCATGTTGCATTTACTGTGAATTCGTATGTACATAGATTATAATACATTTTCTTCCTTAGTCAGGTAATAACATACTCACTGTGCTCCGGTTTGAAGGTAAATCATTCAAGGAATTACATTTCTTGCGATCGTGAACTAAGTTGCATTTTTTCGCGTCAATTATCATTATTGGTGTCCGTGCGAACAATTGCTTCAAAATATTCGTCATTACACGTTGTCATACGTACCTGAATCATAAAACCGGAAAATGATATTTTTCTGTATTCTCTCCCATCTTCTAATTTGTAGTATGTTAGAAATCCCTGTCAATATCGGCTGGTGGTTAAACTTTAAGATTATGTGTAGAAAACATTCTAGAATTAATTATTTACGAACGACGTTAGGTTTCGATGTGAGACACCTGATGTGTTTTAATGAAAGTTCCATGGGGTCTAGCCATTTGCTAAGTGATAAGTATGATAACCGGTCCCGAGTACAAGAAGCTTATTCCTGTTTAATAATTCAAGTCAAGTCTCGCACCAGGATTTTGTAAACGCTATACAATGCCTACGTGACGAAATAACCAGTTGATTTTGTATGTGGTCTTCTGGCCATGGCAGAATACCATACAAGCGATGCAATGATGTCAGTACCTTACAAGCACGCACGTACTATTTATTTACTAAACGGTATACTTTCGGAATTTTAAAAAGCTTGCCTACTCGCTTGCTGCTTCTGCCAGAAAGTACTTTGGTTAACTCGCAAATTCATTCCTACGTTACTCGATATCAAATGAAAGCTTCAAAGGGCGTGGGTTCAAACCCTAACAATGAGCTTGAGATGCCAGTAATGGAAAATAGCTCGAGGAAACCGTAGCATGGTGGTAGAGAATTTTCTAGTACTCGGCTGTCTAGCTACCGCCCTCAAGTTCATATCTGCCATCAAGCATCTAACGGTGTGTTCTGGCAGCCTAACTTGAGAGCCAGTTCCATTGCAAGTTATCATCATGCGCGTATCTTTGACCACACCGTTACTTGACATCAAGTGAGCTGTGGTCAAACACCTACCCTGTCAACTATGAAAATAGAAATAAATACAATACTCGTTTTTTTAATTGTTGACAGGGTATGTAGGACATGTAGGTGTTTGATCACAGCTTACCTGATTTTAATAGGAACTCTATTACAAATACTACTACTATCTAGGTTCGCCATCTCTACTTTCTCTCTCCTTCTCATGCATATCAACGTTTACACAATTTATCGATATCTTTTTAGGAATTACTTAACAATCTCTTAATTTTACAGCGAAATCACAGCTACTGGCATTTCTTTTGGTCCTTATTTGCGGTTAATCACAATTGCTTGATTAAAACAGTAGATTATTAGCATAAAATCAAATTTCTGAATTATTTTATGATTTTTGAATAAAACAGTAAATTATGCTAATAATATAATCTACTGTTTTAATCAAGCAATAGTCATTTACCGCAAATAAAGACCAAAATAAATGCCAGTAGCTGTGATTTCACTGTAAAATTATGCATCATTTGTCCATAAATGGCAAAAATTTATTTGTATAGAAATCGAACCACCTTAACACATTTAGCTCATCCCCAAATTTCGCATATTTGGAAATTTCGTACTGCTACTTAAGGGTTCCTTCTGTAAAGTTGCAAAATGTTGAACATTTTTTTCGTTTGAAAAAGATGGTGGTTCTTGACTTGGTTGTAGATCTCCTTAGAAGGAGGTCGTGTAAGTAGGTACCAGCACAATACCAGATATTCTGCCACCAAGCAGTAGTGTGTTCCGGTTAGAAGGGTACTGCTACTAGCGAAATTATCGGGTTGATACTAACGATCAAAAGTCTCAAAGTAATGAACAGCAAAGCTGCTGACTTTGTTTTTCTACACAAAATTCTGTGTATCGCTGCAATGGTTATGGTTTCTTACCACCAGGAGAGCATCTTATTCGTCTTATTACTTTTACAAAAATATAAAACCACAGAGATTTAATAAATAATCATAGAAGCAAACTGCGATAAATTTCAGTAAACTGACACCATGCTTCGCTAGCACAATTCAAATACCGAGCTACAAATACGTAACGATGACACTACATCTATTGTAAAGCGACACTTCGCGGTTTATTAACTGACAATGTATCTCTACAATTACCTATACATGTGCTATTATACTCGAGACCACCTATTAGTAAACAAAAGATATTTTTGTAATAAACGCTAGAAGGACACCACATACATGAGCTCGTCAAATTGCTGTTATAAGTCATCAGACAAAATATTTTCTAAATAGATACGACTAATATGGGAACTTACCTTATGATATCAATTTTTTTTATGGTTGATCTCAGCTCACCTTATATCAAGTGACGAAGACGAAGAACGACCACACGGTCAAAGATGATAAAGCACACATGGCCTAGAATAGAACTAGTTCTCAAGTGAGGCTGCCGGAACACACCTTTAGGTGCTTGGCGGCAGGCTACCCAGCCGAGTACTAGAAAGTACCCTAGCTCAAGCTTACTCTTGGGGTTTAAAACAAAACATAAGCATCCGCGCTCCAGCTGCCGAGTGTCCCTCTTTTTTATAAAAGTAAGAACTATAGCTAGCTAAACTCATGTGCATTATTCATGCCCAGTTAACAATTGGCTGAGTATATATGTCTGTTAATAAAAGATACCTACCATATAATTGATAAATTGCCGTTCTGATGGTAATTGCAGTAGGTGTGTTCCAGGGCCATGGTACATAAAAACTATTGTATTCAACCGGAACTCCGGATCCCCGGAAGTAGTTTTCCAAATATTGTTTTCATATAAAAATAAAATCTATACAGTGAATTATTAAGTTTGGAGTGTCCGAAATCAATAATAGCTTTCAATACTTTTTTGTTTTACGTGGCAAAAGCATATTATGTACATCAGGCAACGCTGAATATGTGCATATAATAATATGTACATATTCAGCTTAAGTCATGACGTCATCACTTTAAAAAGTTTGAAAACGTATCGAAAATAGACTATTTTTAATTTTATTTTAAAAGTAATGAGACGAACGAGACGCTCTCTTGATGGTAAGAGATAACGCCTGTCCATGACCATTGCAGCGATACACAGAACTTTGAGTAACAAAACAAAGTCCAGGGCATCACTGCTTTGGCGCTCATTACTCTGAGACTACCGCATAGAAAGCCAAAATATTCAAATTAGCTTCATAAAATGAAGTTTACTATCAGTAAAAAATATAAAATATCAACAAAAAAAAATGTATACTTATACATACCGAATTATAAATTTATTTTACATTGACGACGCGTTCAGAAAAGACTCTAAAGCCTGGATCATCGACGCAAAGTGGTTTGACTGTCGGTTTTCTACCGAATACACTTTGGAGAGTACGCTTCAGATCTGCATGACCTAATTCCACACTGCCCATTCTACTATCGGACAGCCAGGAGTTCTAAAAAGCGACATAGCTTCATGGTAGATGTTCTTAAAACTCAAACTAAACGTTTCGAATCTACCTCCATTGTGCGAACCGCTAAGCAATGGAATTTGCTGCCCAAGTGGATGTTCCCTGATGGATATCTGGGTGCCTTCAAGTAGCGCGTGAATCGGTTTCTTCTAGGCAAGCGTGCTCCATCATAGAGCGTATCTTTGCTTAATATCAGGCAATATAGCGGTCAAACGCAAGCCTATGTAATAATAAAAAAAAAGTTCTATTCCATACAAAAAAGTTAATGACCTTTAACAAGACAATGAAAAACATGATTGTTTCCGCGATATCAGGGTCATTCTCATAATGACAAGTACTATACCTCACCCTCTTTGGCTTAGTACAACACAAGCATATATCCTAGTATCTTCTTATCTTTTGAAAAAGGTCTAAATTTTTCGCAGATAAATACATAATATAAACTGCGTATACCTACTGATTTTTTAAAATAAATTGGCAAGATACGTTTTCAAAGTAAGTAAGTTTTGTAGATAAACCTAGACGATGTACCCGTACATTGAAATCTAAAGTCAAGAACAAGGTTGATGTCGGAAAGTTTTTCACAAAAACTTGAACAGAACACATTTGGATTTCATTTGAATCGAAAAAGCTAATTTTTGTTATTAGATAGATAGAAATTATTTACTGTGCAAACCAGAAATTTACAAAAAACAAAATAATTTTATGAGCCTGTGCCACAAGTGGTGACCTTATCGCTAAAAGCGCTCTTTTACAGGCAACCATGAAGAACAAGATTATATTAATTTATACATACATAAAATAATAGTTGAAGGAATACGTTATTGGTTGCAGCAGAGTTCAGCTGCAGGTCATGGGCAATGAGACAGCATAGATCATGTAAAAGTAGATATTTATTGCTAGTTCAAATTATTCATATTGAAATAACTTACAAACAAAACATTACTAACTAAGAGAAACCAGAACACAAATGTTATACTTAAACTATATAACTTAAACTATGTTTCAGTCAAAATAATCAAACGCTCCGTAAAATTAATAGGTAGTTAAAAAAATATAACCTAAAAGCGAAAAAAAAACACAGTAAATTAATAGAAATAATGATTCTCTATACTTTTACAAAGATTTCTTCATAGAGTTACCCATTCTATATCATTAGACATGCATTTTAAAAAAAATTTAATACGTACATAAATATTTAATCATCTCAAGATGTTTTATACATTCTAAGATATTGATGGTATCCAAGGTAGAAAATTATGGCACTGGATACCATAACTACATTAAAAAAAGCGTATATAACACTTTGAATTTGAATGTAAACATGTGCATAATTATATTTACTAATAGGAGAAATATCATTCATAATTAAGTCAAATTTGTTACTTCATTAAAATTAATAGTATTGTTTTATTGTCTATCTACGTAATGTTATAATGATATGGTTATTAAAGAGATGCGGTGTAGCATCCTATTACCAAGAACTCTAAATATCCTGTTAATAACGTAATAATATATATATATATAATTGTAGTGGACAACCGAAAGCTTAAAACAAAGTAAACTTAGCTTTGGCCGAGATATATGAATCTATTTTTTAATGAATGCTATAAACAATACTAAAAAAAATGTCATTAAAATAAAACTGTATCATCGCAAACCGAATAAAATAATTTAGGCGCAAATTACAATAATCATAATTATCTAGTATGAATTATTACATTGTTCGATGTACTTGACTTTTTAGATAAAGCAGAGTAGTGTGATTTCATCACCCACGTACTGTTACATTACTTCAATTGGAGGTCAAAGTCAGTAATTGGAGCACACACGATGACTAAAGTCCCACATAGTCCTAGTGAATTATCCTAGTGCATATATGTCATGGACAGCATAAATATATTGAGGTGAAGGTTAACATCAGAGATTCAGGCTATCTTTATCCGATACATCAATCAGCCTGACAGCCCTGTTGGCTCATTGGTAGCATGTCTGCTTCAAGAGCTGTAGGGCGTGGGTTCGATTCCCACCCAGGACAAGCATTTTGTGATATAAAACAAATGTTTGTTCTGTGTCTGGGTGTACTGTATGTATTATAAGTATGTATTTACAAAAAAAAGAAAGTATTTAAGTATTTTATCAGTTATCTGATTCCCATAGCACAAGCTTTGCTTAGTTTGGGGTCAGATGGCGCTGTGTGTAATGTCCTACAATATTTATTATTATTATTATCAAAGTTGATACATCATTCAAGAAACAGTGTTTTTAGAGACGAAAATGTTAAAGCAGTAGAGACAATTTAAAGCAAACACTTACTGTGTTTGTTACTTTTTCTGCTAAAGAATACATCTGTTTGATTTACAAATTGATTTATGTGGAGAAATATGAAGGTAAGACTATTGAAAATGTAAGTACTCATTGTTGTATTTGAGATATTGAATTACAAACATAGTTGATAAGTCATTGAAATATTTAAGTTCATACCACAAACATTGATCTAATACTATCTAGAGTTCAAACTCTAAGGACGACGATTGGGCGAATTGACAATTTGTAGGTTCAAACCTTTTTATAATATTTACGTACATTTAGGTGATATAACAATAATTTTTGTGTCCAACATTTTGATAGTGTTACTCTTTAAAATAAAGTTCATAAAGTTAAATCACTGAAGCAAAAAAGAAATATAAATAATAAGTATCGTTATAAATGTATCTATCGATAAATGTATGACAATCAATGTCTTTCAGCCCTTTCATTCATGGAGTAATGACATTCTTTGGCAGCGATGTGATCGGTATTTCGAACGCTATGCTGCCATACTTACTAATACGTAAATATTTGGTAGCTGTATCAAGTCTCCTTTACTTACTTATAGATATGTACAGCTAAACTCATAAAATCTATCACTAAAGATGCCCAAGCAAAATTTTGACAACCTTGACGTTGCTTGTATATGCATTGTGTGTCCGGGCTCTAGGAATCTTTGAAACTTATCAGCGATTTTTCATCGTATTTGTCTTTGTCTTCATAGTTGTCTAAGTTTGATTTTATTTACCAGGGAACTAACAAATATAAGAGGCGATGTGCCAGCAATGTTGGGTTGCAATACGGTCTCCAGTTCTATTTTTGATGTTAATTTGTTTTATGATGTAAAATTGTGTTTCAGAAATCGTATTTCATAAAACACAAGGCACGTTACATTTCTCTAGTTTACAAAGTTATTGAAAAATGTTGATTGTAGACAATTGTAAAAATGTAGGAGTAAAGGGCACATAAATCAAGTCTGCATCAAAATTGTGTTATGAAACACAATTTCGTTTAAACTTGGGTTTCATAAAACATAATTTTGTGTCTGCACCAGAAAACACGTTACATTGTTTCAGTTTTCAAAATTATTTAAAAGTTGTAATTGTGGACTAGAAATGTAGGATTAAAGAATACAAAAATAAGGATTATAAGGCCTTATTATTGAATTGTACGCATAATATTATATTTATACGATATTAACTTTCGAACGAAATGAAATATGTTGAATTCGTATTTTTGAAATGTTCTCATCTTGAACTATGCGAAATATTTTACAAACCAAAGCCTTGTTTTTTTCTTCTTGAGTGCATTACGCCGCACTTTTTTTTATGATTGACAGGCTAGGTGTTTGACCACAGCTCACCTGATGTTGAGTGAAAGTGTGGTCGAAGATGGTAAAGCATACCTAGCCTGGAATGGCTCTCAAGTGAGGCTACCGGAACACACCGTTAGATGCTTGGCGGCAGATTTTCAACTCGAGGGTGGTAGCTAGCCAGCCGAGTACTAGAAAGCACCCTACCACCATGCAAAATTTATACACTATGCTGGTATGAATTCTTTCTTGTGTGGAACGCTATTTAGAAATTTTATACATTTTAAAAAGATGGAACACAACTTTCGAATTATTAAAGGAAGACGCAAAGTTAGAGGTTACACCGAGCATTTCTAATCAAATCCATAAGAAAACTCGGGTCAGCTATTGTATTCTCATTTGTGTGAAATACATTTGAACCAGTACGATGTTGAAATATTTTCATTTTTTATAATTATATCAAATAATTTCTCATGTAAGTGTATTTCATTTTTTTTGAGAAATAAATTACCTTAAATAAAAAAAATAAAATGTGAACACACAAAAACAATAATACTTACATACATTATTAGCATCGTTTTAAAAAAATAATAAGGTTAGTACCTAATTATTAAAAAAAAAAAAATCTATAAACTAGGTTAATATTTCTTCGCGTCAAGAATAGGCACTTGACGAGTCTTTGACTAAGAGTTCTACGTCTTCTATAATTATGTTAAGTTATAATTAAGTCATGATTTTATCGATCAGTGGATGAGATCATATTTGAAAATGCATTTATTCTTAATGTGTATTCATTAGTTACAGATACAAACTTCACTTCCACTTATCCATACCAATTAGTTTTCTCAATAATATGTACCAGCTGTCTTTAAAAAAAGTGTTTAAGTTTATTTTAAGGTATTTCAAAAATGGTTTCTTACATTCTCGTAGATTTGTATACAAATAAGACGCTGTGTTTTCACCTTAAGAATAATTGCTGTGATTGAATCAAATGGAAATGGATTCTATGAAAATGCCTTAGCAGTGGCTGTAATAGACAGGCAGATTATTTCAACGCCTATCCCGTTTTGGATTAATATTTTCTACGTGACATGAAAAACATTTTTACGGTCTCAGAATTCCTAAAATAAGTGTGTTAAGTTAAAGATTAGCACTGTCAGACTGTCACTCGAAAATATTTTTAATGCTATAAACAAGTTTGCTAATCTGGTATGGAACATATTGTATAATTAATGTTTTCCGTGCATAAATACCTACTTTTTTATGTTTATCAAGCTAGGCGTTTCACGAAAGCTTAAGTGATGGTGTGGTCGAAGATGGTAAAGCACACCTAGTCTGCAATAGAACTGGCTCTCAAGTGAGGCTTCCGAAACACACCGTTATGTGCTTGACGACAACTTTTCAACTTGAAGGTGGTAGCCAGCCAGCCGAGTACTAGAAAATACCCTACCACCATGTTATGGTTTCCTCACGACGTTTTCCTTCACTGGCAGCTCTATAACCCTGAAATTGGTTTTTGTATAATATTATGTTCTAAAATGTAATTTTTTGTATCAATAAGCACCTATAGCTATTTATTTTGTTCAAAAAAAAAACATAATATAAAGCATTACAATTCTTATTACTATGTACTTATATTATAATTACACGATACCACACGTACTACTTTTACCTACTTACTTATAATTGCACTAAATACTTAAAATTTGCGCGTTGTTCAAGAAAACCTCCTTACAGCCATCCTTAGCTTTTAACTTAACAGATAGATAGATACCTAAGCAAATTATTGCTAACCCAGTGCTAAAAATCGACCATAAAGAAATCGTTGAAAAGCGGGACGGATTTGCTCACCAAAGGACAACTATCACCTCGCAATAGGTACTTTCATTATTTTTCCAAAAATGCGCATTCTTTGGTTCCGATTGAAATTCCTAGCGCTAATTTAACTTTCACTTGTATAAAGTATTTTGCTTCGTTTTACTTATAAAATTTTAAAAGTTCTTAATTTAGTCCTAAAATAACACAATACAGTCTGATTCAAAAACGTATTAAATATACTTAATTATAGGTCGATAGACTAATGAGATAATTATACTTACGACACCCTTAATTTTGATTATTATTACAGTCATACTAATTGATTCATAAAAATGAATCATAATATCGATATATAATCGTTATCAGGTTAGTTATTTGTTAATTACTCCTACATAGGTATAGTTCGAATTCTGTGTATGAATATATTTTATTATTAAGTAAGCAGCAAAATTGCTGTGTAAATTGAATTTGTTCGAATTATATTCATTGATATCATCCAATGCGTAATACCTAACAGCGACAAAGCATGTATTGTTTGAAAAAAAAAATAACATTGCTAAAGGAAAAGTTAGTAATACTCGTAGTTAATCGTAGAAATAAATTCAGGATTAAAACGTCTTGCTGTTTCCAAAAACTATGTTTCTTAAAATGAAGGTTTTAAATCATATCATATCATACCTATATATATTGTATACTGTATATGTATTATGAGTGTATACATGTTTATGTAGATATTTCGTTTTAATCAAATGATTATTTTTTATATACTTACTATATTATGTTTAATTTTTATTTTATTTTTATTTCTTATTAGTGTCACATCTCCCGTCTGTTTCTTAAGCTTTCTATCGTATTTTTCTTTTCTTGGTTGCCTGGAAGAGATCGCTGTTAGCGATAAGGCCGCCACTTGTGTCACTAGATAATAAAGTTTTTTGTTCTCTGTACTATTTACTATATAATGATGTGCACAATAAAGAGTTATATCTATCTATCTATCTATCTATCATATTTACGAATTATTCATGAAAAGATTAAAACACAAGTTTTTCTTAGTTTGTAGTAAGATGCCGCTATGTGAAATGCTTACCTATTCATAACATTAATTACATTGTCTGGGCATATCCTAAATAACGTCATTCGAAGCCAACTATCACAAATTATTACAATAGTTACCTACTTCTTCAGTCAAACTCGGACTACTTCAAATTTTGAATAAGTTCGATCGAAGTGGCTAAGCCGAATTACGATCATATTGATACGTCAGAAAATATACTAGATGAAAATTATACTTTGTTCACTCCTTTTTTTTAACGGTTTTATTTAGCTTGCCCTGTTTGTTTTGTGATATATACCGATTTTGAGGGTTTTAGTTGACAGATTTAAACTTTTTTTTTAAATGTTGTACATAGTTTTCATCTAATGGACTGCAATGAAAAGGACGGCAATTTTATTAGCAAAATTTGTCTTTCGGAGGACAACATTTCTTACAATTTGCTGGTGAACGGGATATTTGTTAAAATACAACATCTTTTTCATTACAGCTTCTGCGAGTAATTCTAAACAGTACCTGACTATGACGTTTAAATATCTTACGGCATTGCATTTTTGCTTGCAAAATATTTTTTCTACAGAAAAATATTCAAGTTCAACGAAATGTAGCTAAGATGGTTTATTCTGTCTCCATTGGGTTGCAGTTGATTTTTTGCGCCTATTAAGTTGTCATATTATTTATGTCAAAGTTGCATTTTGATCATATATACTTATATAACCCAGATGACGTGTTTAATCTGGTGTGTTACGATCAAAATGTTTAATATGGAACCCTTGGCCTTATTGACATCCTTTACATTACGGAGTCTTGGAATGCTTGTCTAGGTGGGTGTGCCTAAATTCTTAGTCAGATGTCACTGCTTGCTCATTAAAGGCGTCTTTATTGAGTAATACCAATGAAATCGAACTATTTCAACAAGATTTAACCAGTTTATTATTGTAATAGGTTATTTATTCGTGACTAACAAAGATTAAACGAACAATTTTTGCTTTATACATTTTAAAATTTACGAGAAAAATAGTTGAAAGAAATGTAAACTTATAGTAAATTTTCGTTTATTAGATACCTGCTGCAGAAAGAATGGAACAAGTGAGTAAGTAAACAGTTATAATTGGCGTTGTTCGGGTTCTACAAAAGTGATCTTAGAAGCTTTAGTTAGTATCTGTATTATCTGGCTGGTATACGCCATTAGCATGTCACCAATTCTAAGTGTCTACATACATTTAAAACTAATATTTTAGAGATCATGCCATCTTTATTCCTTCAAGTCTATACGTGGAGCAAATTTTCAAGCCCGAATAAGTTTATTCCACTGTTTATTTTGTTCGGTACTACAAACCTTAACAACTCAGATGGTTCAGTGCGCAAACGATAAAAAACAACGTTGCTACATTTTTTTTTAGGATACAGCCTCCTATCCTAAAACATATTTAAAATTATTATTAGACATAGATCATCTATCTCTATCGGACCTACTACAGTATGTTTAAGGCTTTACAGGGACGTAAGCTGGGGTAGACACTAAGCCAAAATAGGATCATTGCATATCATTATAAACAAAACACAACTCTGAAATCGTGTGTAACCTTTAGCTGTTCCATTGAAAGATTATGTTGATCCTTGACCAAATGTAAGGAGTAGCTGATTTTTTATTTATAATTTCAAAGTTATTCCCGTACTTAAGGTTGTTCATAATAATGAGTTCAATGACCCCATTCGACTAAGTTTCGAACCCTGTAATAATTTTACTGGTCTCACACCTTTTGTCCAAATCTTATCCGAATCCTTCACACTTGATTCTCGAACAACGCGCAGCACAAAATAGTCATTAAAGTAGCGTGTGTTTATTTACTACTATTTTTTTTCTCATGAAGCGTATAGGGATCAGTCGGCGTTTTTTCTTGGCGCCCAGTTGAAGAAGCAGGCTGCGCGCCTCGGCGAGGGTGACTGCGTCTGCTGTGTCTTCCACACCGGAAACGAACCCGCTCTCTGGGCGCGACAGAGCGGGCGTCGCCGGCAGCAGAGAGAACCACCGGTCTATCTTTGCACTCGATGACAGCTGTTGTAAGCAAATTGTGAGCTCAGACAAGGGTTTTAAACATCCTAAATTTGCGATAAGAAATGCATGACAACAACTGAGACGACGACCTCACCTGACACAAAAGATAAATCTCTGCGGTGTTTTAGTGTCAAAATAATGTAAAAAAGGTAGCAAGTGTTAAAATGTTCATCTTTTTTAAAAACTGCCCAAGCAGTGCACAAAATTTTGGCGTTATTATATTCTGTTATATTACCTTTGCTGGACCAGTCAGGAAAGAACTAGTATTTTTTACCCCGTTTCCAGTGCTACCATTAATCTACGACCCAGATACTCTGATTGGATCCTATTTGCTTCGCATAATCTCAGCTAAAAGGCATAGAAGTGTAAAACCAGAATTACTTTCCAATTTCAAGCTTTTTTTAACCTACTAGTAAAACCATTGCTTGTCCGTAAACCATTCTTAAATGAAGCACTCCTCTTCAAGGGTTAATTTAATTGAAATAGGTGTCTATTTTCATTTATATTATCATTCTAAAAAGATCATCTGTTCGAATAACTGACACGTTCATTTTAATTTTGCAAAACAAACTTTATCCCAAGTAACTTAAGAAATTTCAAGAATTTAAAAATAAAAATCGTCTAACTACAAAAACAAATGGTTTCGAAACTCGTATTCGATTTCATTGATGTTTTGGTTAGCAAACTCAGGAGAATATTGAAAATATTGTATTTTTTATCTGCCAGGAAACAAGCAAATCGGCAGCTTGGTACATTCCTTAGTCGTAAGTATGATATACGTAAAGTCAAATCGTTTGGTACGTATTCAAGAAAAACCTACGATGTGTAAGTGATGATGGGGCGTTTTAACACTTACTTTACATCAATTTAAACAGTATAGATATGATGACATCATGTTTTTACTAAACCGACCGCACCAATTAATTTTATACAGATCCTACTGCTTGTCTTCTTGAAAATTGTTTATTGATAATTACCTACACTTATACTGAGAAGAGGATACAAAAATATTCTGATATCTTGGACAAGAAAAAAAATTATATTTGGATCTGGAGATTTTTGTTCATCTACATTGAAGGCAAGGTTGTTTGTCTTGTCTTGCTTAGGTGCTCTGATGGTAAGTTAACGTCGCTTTTGGGTATCTACTAATATATTTTTTTTTAATAGACAATATTGTATTATTCTGAATAAAATTTCAATATGGCAACTGACGTAGTTTTGATACATTTTTGTTCTACTTATGCGGGATTTATCGGATACTTCGACTATTTTTTATTAACACTAATTTGATTTGCAAAGTTGTTAAAGTAAAACTAAAAAAATCGACAAGGTTGAGGATGAATAAATATTTTTGGTACTTCCTTGTACGAACTTTCATGTATTACCCATGCTCGCGCTCAGCCACTGACTCGTGTTCAAAAGTACAAAAGCAAACTTTATTAATTGTTATAAATGGAGTATTTGGATACTTTCCGATGTGAACAGTCAGACAATATTAATCAAATAATAGAGCCATAACTTTTTTCTTCACTTGTGTTGTTAATATCTACATTTTTTTAAATGAAAAATTCTAAAATAAAGTGTTATCGTTAAAAAGGTGCCTATCTCCTATACCCATCTAGAAATGAAACATTGATTTTTGGTTTATTTTTTAATGTTTTTTTCCCTTTGTGAAACATTGTCTACTGAAGCGATCTATGGTTTGTATTCACAGAAATATTTGCAAGTACATGACGACTACTACTGACATCTAATATAATTCACATCTTTTGTGATACAGGCAGTAACTAGAACATTGATTTCATAGACACAATTAACGCAAACACATTTTACATAACATCTACTACAACAGCTATTAACTTGCCAATAAAAGTTTGTTAAGAAGTTAACAGATTTTTTCAGTAATTATAAAATGTAACATACAAAATAATGCATAAAATACTGTTTCTTTGTAATTCCGTGTTATTTAACATTAAAAATATTTCAATATGTAGGTAAAGATTTGTTCACAAACAAATTTATAATATCAGATTAATTTACTGTGAAAAATGCCGTGAATTTGAAAGATTTTTGTTTGCTTCTAGAAAGACAAGAAACTATTAATATTTTCGTTCTACTTATACAAATTACTCACGTTTGATTAGGTCAGATACTTCGACTATAGTTTCGATCACATCCAGCGACTTCCGAATAAGTCCGAATTTATAGTCAAAGTATCAGACCTCAATCACACGCGAGTTATCCATGTATAAAACAAAAATTATTATGTTCATTTTTATTTTTATAGAACACACGAGAATCAAAACAACTTAAATTCGTGCCATTTAACCTAACATAACACTTTCATATCTGGCAGCAGAGGTAGTCTAACAAACTTATACTAACTTAGTTTACAATCATATCCGAATTATGTAGCTCTATTTTTATACAGTGTCCCATTGCTGGGTGTGGGCCTTTTCCGATTGTAAGAAGGGTACGGCCATTTACACCTGGTCTAGTGCCGGTTGGCAGACCACATGTATTTTCGAGAACTCTTTTAAGAACTTTCGTACAGGTTTTGTTTACTGAGATACACAATAAGAGGAAACAAAGGAAATTCTGACAATATAAGAATTTAACATCGATTAAAGGCCGTGTTGCCAACGTGAGATCTCAGCCGAAAAGAAAGACTCGCAATTCAAGAACACGCGATTAGTTCAATCGTCGAGCAAGACGTTCTAGTTAGACATAACTTGTATAATTAAACAAGTACCATGACTATTATGATTTAATTTTATAGAAGCAAACGTTATTTTCATACATTTAGCAGTGATCGCGCAAAAATTAACGAGGTTTGTAGAACAAAGTTAATCATGCCAACCCTTTTACTCTGAGTTTCTTATTGCCATATATTATATGTTAGGCGCTTACGAAAAAGCTATGCGACAGTGAACCTTACACAGGCATACGATATGTGGTTGTGTAGCTATTTCCTGAATGCCTAACAGGAATCCCAATGAGTAGCTCAGAGTACGGGGGCAGATCTTGATTCGCAATCATGTACGAATAATACAGTGTGTGCACATGTCCAGTGGCAGATTTCAAGGCTGGAAAAATTGCTTAATTCTGGAAATAGCTGCCGCACTGCATTCATGGACACATTAGCAATATAAGCTGTGGCTTCGACTTGCTGAAATCATGTGTTTCGATTGAAGTATGGATTATGCTGAAGTTCCTGCCTAAAAAGTAATTTATCATCTCAGCATATTTTTTCTAATTCACAGTTACAGTATGGTTATGTTGATTTTCAAAGAAATAAACCTCTATGATGGCAGATGCAGAGATTACACGCCAGGCTGTTACCTTTTAGTTTTAATAAATAAAGGCTCTTTTTTTTTAATGTGTTGCTCATTTGCATAGCTGTAAACATCGAAGCAAACATCGAGCGAAACCTCAAAAACATATCCGCGTAAGTTTTTCTTACTGCGAAGTCAGAATTGTGTAAATCTTGAACGATTTGAATTTTATACGGATGACACATAAGTAATTTTCGCATTATTACCTGCAAAGTTGATTTCTTAATTCTGAACTGAACATGCACGAAGAGACAAACAGGGATTTAACATTTTCGTCCGTAGCAACCGTTGGTATAGGTCCTAGTCTGGGTATGTTTAATGTTGATCATGTAGCTCTGAAATTTGCTACCCAAGACTGAATGAGTTTGATCGATGATCCAATACATAATCGACGAATGCCATAAAGGTTATTAAAACGACGGTGTACTTTGGACAGCGAAATTTACGCCTCGACAGCAAAGGCGCGATACTTAAAATTTCGCAGCACTTGCGCTTTCAACGACCCCCCTGCGTTCACGTGTTGCGTTCAGAAACTATGTTTGATCAACCCTTGAAATCTGCCACTGGACAGAGGACACCTGTATACCTGTTAAGCTATACTGTTTACGCAGTTGGCTCAATTAGAACTTGTCTTGCATTTTTTGTTTTGTCACGTATCAGGTACGAATTTATTGTAACAAATAGTTTTTTTTTTTATTTTATAATTTTTTAATTTTTTTTTTCTTTTTTTTTATCTACAGCTCTTTGGTACCATTTCTTTTGGTCCATACAAATCTAAATACACGAATACAAATCTAAATCACTTTTAACATTTACGTAATTAGGTAGGTAGATGAAAAATCTTTATTATAATTAGTACCTACCTAATTGGTATGTGGCACTTCTCTAAAAATTTCTAAAAAGCTTAGTAAAATCTATATCGTTGGGTATATAAGAATATCAATATTTCCTAATCATACCTATACTTAAGTAAAAATACTTTCTTAATGCCTAATTTATAATTGTACTTTCCTACTAAACAGATGTAACACGGATAATTTTTCTAACAAAGTTGAAGGTATATATTTTTTAGTTCAGATAAGCTCTCCCTATAATTTTGATTGTTAATAACATTTTTCTAAAATTTTTGAAAAACTTTAATTACAAATAGTGATCAAAAATCAAGTTGCGTTTTAAACAGACTGTTATCACAATGACTAGATATACATTTATAGGCGATATTTGGCAAAAGAAACCATAGGTATAAAAGTTTTTTCGCTACGCGATACATAAATATGTTAGTGCTGGAGTTTTTATATCTCATTCAACATAAATATTACTGTTGCTTACACATTATTACAGTTATACTCAAACTTTTTTGGTCTGTTACAATTTTATCAAAAAAAGATAGCGCGAGACGCAACAAAAATTAAATGAGGTGTTTGTAAAAACCTAACAATTGTTTTTCCTATTGGGATCAATTCAATCAAGATCTTGCTTGTGATTGCTCACAATCGAGATTAGAATGTGTAAACGTGTTACTGTAACGAAGTATACGCATTAAGTGCATTTCATTTCAGAATAAATAACAAAAATACATAGTTACATTATTCCTTAAATATGTTACTGCAAAAAATAATGTTAATGTTACATATTATGTAACATTGACAAATGTGATTATATATTAGGTATACAGTAACATTTTTTAATAATTGATTGATTCAGGAGTTACTTTGCGAAAGTTCATTTTGAATTGTTGCAGCACTATTTTAAGCTCTCAACACTGAAAAATTTAATTATTTTATTGATGTAGAACATACACGTACACAACATATAATAAACACACATACGCACGACATACATATATATATTTAAATATTTTAAGCTACACCAATCGATTTACCAAAACATGCCAGGGGTCGCGGTTTGAGTATAGCTGCATTATAACCATTACCTTGCTCATAAAACTAAACCTTATTTATTATGTCGATATGATAAAGGATATGTCGGTACTTCGTGATATTTGGGCTGGTTCTTGACGAGAGTAGTAAACATTCACGCTATGATGTGCGTCATAATAGCAAAACTATATTTATATACATCCACGTGGTTAAAACAGGTGTCATCACAAAATAACATTTCTGCTTCCACCTAGATATTTCATTTTGAGGTGACAACCATAACTCGTTTCTGCCTGTAAATATTTAAAAATACCTTTTTTGAACTAAAACTTATCTCTAACAACATATTATAAACAATAACATTAAAGGTAACTAAACTCAGACTAGAACGGATAGGAAACCTTAGACTACATGGTAGTGTGGCGAGTCCACTGTACACAGTCAAAACATAAGTCTACATGGTATTTTGGCTGGTTCACTTTGAGCGCAGCCCAGTCAAAACGTAAGTCTACTCGGTAGTGTGGCGGGTCAACTGTGAGTGCAGCACAGTCAAAATGTAAGTCTACTTGGTATTGTGGCGGGTCCATTGTGGGCGCAACACAGTCATAATGTAAGTCTGCATGGTAGTGTGGCGTATCCACTATGAGCGTAACGCAATCAAAATGTAAGTCTGCATGGTAGTGTGGCGTATCCACTATGAGCGTAACGCAGTCAAAACATCAGTGTACTCGGTAGTATGGCGGGTCAACTGTAAGTGCAGCACAGTCAAAATGTAAGTCTACTTGGTATTGTGGCGGGTCCATTGTGGGCGCAACACAGTCAAAATGTAAGTCTGCATGGTAGTGTGGCGTATCCACTATGAGCGCAACACGTTTAAAATGTTAGTCTACATGGCAGTATGGCGTGTCCACTATGAGCGTAACGCAGTCAAAACATAAGTTTATATGGTATTTCGGGTGGACAACTTTGAGCGTAGCGCAGTCAAAACGTAAGTCTACTTGGTATTGTGGCAGGTCCACTATGAGCGCAACACGTTTAAAATGTTAGCCTTCATGGCAGTATGGCGTGTCCACTATGAGCGTAACGCAGTCAAAACATAAATCTACATGGTATTTTGGGTGGTTTATTTTGAGCGCAGCGTAGTCAGGACGTTAGTCTACATGGTAATGTTATGGGCCCACAATGAGCGCAGCGCATTCATGATGTAAGTCTACTTAGTAGTGTGGCGGGTCCACTGAGAGCGCAGCGCAGTCATCATTTCGCTGCGGTTGGGCACCTTCTCACTAGTTGTTCGCGTTATAGGCGCGGCTGGAACAGCTAGCTGGGCTGGAGCCGGTGGTTGGTTATCTGTGGTGGGTGGCACGTGGACAGCAGCAGCGGTAGGCGCGCGAACTTCCACGACGCTCTCTGACGGGCTCACAGGCACAATCAGCCGCACGCGCCCATCTGTCCCCGTCGCTGTCAGCATGTCATTGTGTGACAGCGGCATTATAAACGGGATCTCACCTTCGTCAGAACTACACTCATCAGGTGTTGAGTCTTTCGACGACGAGCCCCGGCTGAATAAGGAATTATTCGAATGTCCGACGCTCATCGCTTGCGCTTGCAGCGACGCCGCCTCGCCCGCTATCGGTTGCGACTCCCCATATGCATAGTGGCTAATCAAGCTTGCCAAATCGTTTGCGCTATAGTGATTTAACAGCGGCGGAATATTGGGGAAAGCATTGTTATTCTGATAGAACTGCTGATTGACACTGAATCTAGTAGGTGACGTGTTCTCGGAAAAATTTCCCATATCTTGAAATTTGGAGAGTAGGTAGTTTTGCATTTCTTCGCTAGACATCCCGCCGAGCGTGGGATTAACGTTGTCTATTATTTCAGGGGCTGGGGACATGTTGAATGGTGAAGGCCGCGGCTTATTGTTATTTTCGATGTGCTGAGCGGTGTCAAAGCGTGTGAATAGATCAATGAGAGCTTCGCTGCTTGGGGCGGCTCTGATTCCTTTCTCTGCTGCAAAGTTGTCCGTTTTGTTGACGTCGGTCTTCTGCGTCCGGCAGCGTAAACAGATAAACACTTTAAATATCAGCCCATGGTTTCGCATGGGTTATGAAATAACTAGTGTTAATTGGCAGTCAAAACGCACAATCAAGCTATTAAACGTTCAAAAAAGGCATCGAAATTGGAGAATATAAGGTTTCTTTGGTTATGATTGTTGGCACGACAAAGTAACTTCTTTTGAGGTTTCATTGGAAAATTTTATAGAAAAATTGGTTTACTTTCGAAACGAGGAAACCTTTCATTCTTGTTTATCATAACTAAAATATGCTTAACTAACTTTACATTCAACAAACTTATTAGGTACGTGCAGACATTCACTTAACATAACGAATTACAAAAGAAACAGCAAATTGTGGCACAAATAAAGTTAAATAAAAACAAAGTTAAAGAGATGATGATGAAAAGGCAACATGCATAAAAATATGGAGTCATTCATTTAATTATGGGGTTACGGTCAAAGAATTTAAGATTATCATAATATAGATTATGATAATTATATACAGTATGATTTTGAAAAGGTATTAAGTATACTAGGTGCCTACACTGGGTTTAGTACCTATTCAATTTTATTAGTGTGATTTATTATTATTTATAAATTTTTATATTTATTATTAATTTTATTCGAATATAAGCGATATACTTTTGAAAAGGTGGACAGAATTTAAGCTTCTTTGTTTGTTTACTGGCATTATCAAATAATGTTTTTATTGCAACACTTCTATGCCTAAAAGCAGTCATTGTGTCCAACATTGTGACTAACTTTTTCTACGAAATATAACTCGAATATCGTAAAAAAAAATCAGATGTTCTAAGAGTTCAAAAATTTATTGAGTTATGAAGCAGCCGGATTTTGTGTTGCAGCCCAACACGGATATTTGTAAAAATAAAAATTGATTCCTATTTGACAAGTATTACGGATTGAATACACTTACCAAAATGTGATTGTGCAATAAAAATATTAAAAAAAAACATAAAATAGCAATTACAATCAGCAAAAAAATGAATCGCACAGAATGAGATGCAAATAAGTATGCAAACACATCAATAGTTCTACGAGCGAGCAATGGCAAAATTATGATATTACACAGACAGAGAACAATGAAAATGCTGAAAAAAAATAAACTACACAAAATGCATCCTAAACATCATATAACATCATCAACGAGCTTAACCGGGATTCCATTTCAAACGACTTGTCAAGTTGTCAGTATTTTGATATGAGTAGGATTTGTTAAGGAATGGTCTATGCGAGCGATATTACTACAGTCAATATTTTCCCGATATTTTATGCAGCGATATAAGTTCTGTCACATCAAAAGTAATCTTATTATTATAACGTTAGTGATTATAAGACGAAAATGTAAATTCGAGTAAGGCAAAGCTAAAAAAATTGAATGCAAATGCAAGGAGCTTGCCGAAATTTGGGTTTGTACCGACGTACTTATAAGTCAAGTTAAAACTTTGGTGACATTTTTTACTGAAAAATAATTTAACTACATACCTAAACAAATATGTATCAGTTTGTCAACATTAATATTGTAGGATATTTCACATTAAGCCCCAAACTGAGTAAGCTTTTACGCATTATGATATAGCATATGTAATATATATACTTTTTAACAGATTCTTATAATACATACAGAACAGAACAAACATTGTTAACAAACACTAATACATTTATTTGTACAGATTTTTATCACAAATTGTGTTAAATAATATATATTATTATAAATAACGGGTACTACACTGAATAAAACCCTCGTTAACAATGCGTACATTTAAAAATGGAATCCCGCAGCCGTATATTCATGAAGCAAGCAACGGTACGATTTTTGACCAATCAACAGTGACGAAATTTTATCATTATTACCCATTGGCTGAAACTTCGGTTTCCTAATATTTGTAGTACTATCATAAAGTGATCATGAAATATCGATATCGATATATGATGACCACTTTATGATTAATATGGTGTTTTTTTTTAATTTTGAAAAGGCTTGCTTTTAACAACTTGTTGTACAAAAAGGTACGATACGTAAACATCTATTTATTTGGCGGTAGATCGGTCGTCTAGGTGGGTACCAGATATTCTGCTGCCAAGCAGTAGTGTATAAATATTACTGTGTTTGCAGGTAGCGAAATTACAGGGCTGTTGAGACTAACCATCGAAAGTCTCAAAGTAAATGAGCGCCACAGCAGTGATGCCTTGAACTTTGTTTTACTACGCAAAGTTCTGTGTATCACGACAATGGTCATGGACAGGCGTTATATCTTACCATCAGGGGAGCGTCTCGTTCGGCTCATTACTATTACATTTAAAAAAATTGTGGAAGATCCTCTTAGCAGGAGGTTGTCTGGCTAAATACCACCGCATCACCACATATTCCGCTAGGATATTAAAGTTCGTCCATCTATTAAAAGTTCATGCTTGAAAGAAGCGGCTCTCATGTATTGACGCTTGTTACCTGAGGTAAAAGTGTGAGCTGGTGGGCGCTAATGGGCCGCACGCCGTCTTGTTCATGTTCTTGCAGGTGCGCCACCAGTGCAGTTATGTGTTCTATCAATTCCTTGTTGTGAATTAGCAGCTGATGAGTGCGCGCCTGTAAATTCCATTGACACATACCGATATTGATAAATTGTTAAAACATACTTTTCTTTGTTTGACATGCTAGGTGTTTTAATCACAGCTCGCCTGATGTTAAGTGAAGGTGTGGTCGAAGATGATAAAGCACACCTAGGCTGGAATGACTGACTCTCAAGTGAGGCTGCCGGAACACACCGTTAGATGCTTGGCGGCAGATTTTCAACTTGAGGGTGGTAGTTAGCCAGCCGAGTACTAGAAAGTACCCTACCACCATGCTGTATTATTTAGGGTTTGGCTATTTGCATTTCTGATTTGAGATAATTTAGATGTTTTGCCTAGAATACGCAACATTCTTAGACAGTATTAAATGGAAACGTAGAAAATAGAAAAGTTTCACATAAAGAAATCATAGTCAAATTTTTAAGACAATGCTGGTATATCAAACGAATCGCTGATTTTCTTTTCATCTCAAAAATATTTGACAAAATTGAAAAGCGCTCCACGCAACTGAACAAATATATTGAATAGTTTAGCTTATTTGTCAAAATAACAAATAAAGTAGGTGGTATGGTTAATTTTTATGAGTTTGTTTCAGATTTTTATAACGTAAGCTCTCTGCGCATTCTATTCAACGCCTAGAAGGTAAAAAGCGATATCGTTTCATGCTTGACTTCCAGAAACTCGAATGAAACGATTCGGTTCCATTGTCTTCATGCGAACCGTCAAACAAAGGAATGCCCTGCTCGAGAGGATGTGCCCCGGTAGATACAATCCGGGTATAAAGTCGCGAGTGGTTCGGTTTCAAGCAAGCGTGTTCCATCGTAGATCGCGTCTTTACTTAACATCGTGCGAGATGGCGGTCAAATTCAACCCTGTTACATAATAAACATACCAAAAAGGTCTAATTTATGTATTCTATCAGTTATCAGATAACTGATAGAATACATAAATACTTCTTTTTTGTTGTGAATAGATACTTATGATAAATACAGAACACTCAGACACAGAACAAATATTGCTTAGGCCACAAAGTGTGTCCGGAGTGGGAATCAAACCCTTCAGTTCTTGACGCTAGACATCCTACCAGTGAACCAACAGGGCTGTCATATGTCGATTTTTTAAATACACATAGAACACCCAGACACAGAACAAACATTTACACTCGTTACACAAATGTTTATCCCGGATGGGAATCGAACCCACGCCCTACAGCTCTTGTAGCAGATACATTACTAATTAAACTCAAAATGTTTAATAATAAATTGCCAAAATATATTACAGAATTAAACCATGCCGAATTTAAAAAATCCATTAATTTTTTTTTTTTGAAATCAATGTTTTTACAAATTAAGTGAATATATGTCAATGAGGTTCTTGGAATCCTCATTTATGTGTAGCACATAAACGGAGCCTCCGCTGTAGTATGTTTGTTGTTGTTGTTGTTAGATTGGGTTAATTACTCGTACGTCTTTATTCATTAAAGTGTAATCGTAAGGTTTTTTTTTTGTACAAGTGACTTCCTTTACCATTATTGTTATTTATGGCCAATAAACATTACTGATTTTTACTGAACTAACAAGGTAATAATGCAAATGAAATCGTCAACGACTTGGTATTGACTAATGGTTTCATGCAGTAGGAGTGCTGGGCGTATATCGCGGCACGCCAGCTTAAACGACGTCATCCGTCGGGCTTTTGTCAGTGCCGGCGTCCCATCAGTTTTAGAACCAAATGGACTGATGCGTGACGACGGCAAGAGACCCGACGGGATGACCCTTATCCCTTGGAAGATGGGACGGCCTCTTGTGTGGGACGCCACTTGTGTCGACACCTTGGCGCCGTCTCATCTTCCTGTGACTTCGGGACAAGCTGGTGCTGCCGCATCTAAAGCTGAAAACCTCAAACGGCACAAATATAGTTATTTGGATAGAATGTATCTTTTTGTGCCGTTTGGGGTTGAAACTTTAGGTCCGTAGGGGCCGGCCGCTCTCGAACTGTATCGGGACCTGGCAAAACGTCTAGAGGAGGCTTCAGGTGACCAGAATGCTGGTATCTACTTTGGTCAAAAGCTAAGCATTGCCATCCAGCGTGGCAATGTTGCCAGCATTCTGGCCACATATCCCTCCTCTAACGGTTTTTTAGACTAAGTTTTTTGTATACATTTTGTAAATAGTATAATTTAAGGTATTTTTTATTTTGTTTAATAAGTATTGAGTAATGCGCATTATAATGTGATAGTAACCTGAGCTTCACATCGCGCGGCCTGCTCCGCAGCCAGTTGATCACGGAGCAGTATGAGCTGGGCCACAGCGGCATTCGTTTGCTGCACCTGCTGATCGAGCTTCTCCTTCAGCAGCTTGAGTTTGTGCTGAGCACTCAGCAGCGTGTTAGCTTCTGTCATTTCCGCTGGCACGTCCACCTTCGTCACACACTCGGGTAACTCGGGCAGGATTACAGTCGGCGGCGGCTGGACATCGCGCTACAATAGAATGAAACATGTAAATTAACTTCGAGTGACACTCAAGCCGATTTAGTAGGTATTTAGGTTATACGTTATACGTATTCTAGGTTAGGCATTGGAATATTTTTCATTCAGTTTTAATTTTACTTTTAAATATTTAATAACATTTTCCCCCGGTAAGTTTCATTATTAAATGCATTTATTTTTATTTTCTATCACAAAATCTGTAAATTAATAGAAAAGTAAATTATCGATATTCGTCAACACAATGCAGTAGTTTATGTAAAACTAATGAGACAAGCGAAATGCTCTCCCGATGGTAAGAGTTAACTCCTATTATGAGCATTGCAGCGGTAAATAACTTTTCTAAATCATATAAAACAAAGTTGTCTGTCTAATACTTTATGGTTAATTTTGTAATGGTACAGAATCAATTTTCAGAAAATCATTTCTAAATAAAAGACTCGTTAACTCGGTAGACATCCCGTCACATCGCAACGAAGAGTTTAACCGGGTCTGTGATATTTTATTTTTACACATTTCAATTTATGAAAGCCGGGCTGAGTTTCTCCTGTAACCAAACTAATCTACGGAATTCTTTCTTGTTTTGTTAATTTCAGACGAGGGGATGGAAAATTAAATAAAAATAAAGAAGGGTTCAAAGTAACTGCTACGTTCAACGAATTGCATTCTTTTAAGCCAGTTATGATAGCTCAGTGGTTAGCGCGGTAGGTTCGCATGCCAAAGGGCGTGGGTTCAAACCCCAATAATTAGCTTGAGCTGCCGGTGAAGGAAAACATCGTGAGGAAACCATAGCTTGGTAGTAGGGTACTTTTCTAGTACTCGGCTGGCTAGCTACCACCCTCAAGTTAAAAATCTGCCGCCAAGCATCTAACGGTGTGTTCCGGCAGCCTCACTTGAGAACCAGTTCCATTCCAGGCTAGGTCTACTTTACCATCTTTGATCACATTTTTACTTAATATCAGGTGAGCTGTGGGCAAACATCTAGCCTGACAACCATAATAAAAAAAAGAAAAAAGCTATCTGATATTTAAATATTCTTTTTTTTTTACTTTAAATAGATCTACGTTTATTATTATTACGTTTGGCCACCAACTCGCCTAATGCAAAGCGACGGTGTGGCCGAGGATGGAGCACGCTGATCTAGAAGAAATCTATTCACTCTAGCTTTAAAAACGTCCAAATTTTAATTTATGGGAAACAGGGAAGCCGGCAATGAGTTCCATTCATGGGCTGTAAGCATCAAGAAAGTAGCGCGGAATCGCTGCGTACGAATACTGGGAACGTCCACGAGGAACGGGTGGCAGTATGCCGTTTTTCTTTTTGTTCTATTATGAAATCAGAGATCAAATTCAGAATACAAATCCTAAACGTTGCTTAATTGTTAAAGTTTAGAAAAAGTGTTTCAACTTTACTAAAATTATGTTGTTAAGTTTGCTACAAAAATATGAACAAATATGAACAAAACACGTAGAAACATGTGTAAAAGGGTACTAAACATGAAACACTTATAATTAAGTATGTTCAAATACTGAGCTTACCGTTCGAAAGCGGATCCTTTACTCTTTTAATTATGCATGTCACAGCGGAGTTTTCTGTAGGTGTAAATGTTCAGTTGCTAGAGAACATGGCAACAATTCTATTTAAATTGGAATGAAAAATGAAAAAAGCACACTTTTAAACATTCTGAAGTAGGGGTTATTATTAATTGAAAATTACGTCTCGTAGCAAATCTCGTAAAGCACATTTTTCAGTGTCATGTTTGATTAAATTTTCGATATAGTCCAATTAACTTTTTATTTCCACGAAATTCTTGAATATAATTATGATTAATTTTGAATTATTCAAAAAGTCATAGTGCAGTGGATGAAAACGTAAACTGAAATTGCTACAAGCCAGACAGCACCGTCTTAATCATCCCCCAAATAACTCTTCCTTTATGCTCACCGCTACGTCGTGCAACTCAAACTTAGTAACATTATATGCAAATCCGTTGAATTTCTAATGTCACCGTATTTGCAAAGCTGCCAAGGAAACTAAACTTAGTCTCATGAAAGTCGCAGTCAGGACTGAGCAAGACACAATGGTCCAGTAAATCTGAGGTTTCACAACAAAGTCGTCGGTCCTACCCTCAATCTATGTGTATAGCGGTTGCACGCCTTGCAAGTCAGGGACGTGACTAAGATACTGAATAGGTGGCGACTCGACTCAGCCGTTGGCGGTACACTGGGGTGTGTACACAGCAGATCACAATACATTCACATGGAGAATAGGATAAATATGCTACTGATGCTGCATACCAGATACTAATCACTTTTGCAAAATGAATGAATTGTGACAGTGGATGATGGTTTTTACGTTATTTTCTTATTTGCTAAATGTAATATGTAAAATCATCCGACGCCGCTGTGCTAGTGCCCAATCAAATACTGAAACAAACTGAATAGCAAGTCATAACTTGCTGCCGTCAATTGGAATATTTCTGCTAAGCCAGAGCGGAATGTGGCGCGCTTTCAGCGTTGTTAGAACCTTAAGAGAGATTTTTGCATAATGACGCCGTCGAATTTTGGAGCTCGCTGGTTAATGTTCTATAAGGCTGTAGTTGAATTTAGTAGTCAGCTTTTTATCAGATTTAGTGTGGTAGCTAACAGTACGATGAAATGGATTTTACTTAAAATGTTTTAATGCCGTTATTGGAGGCCCAACGCAAACTTATCCGCATTAAATAACTTCTACGCAATACAGGGATGAAATACGCATTACGATGCCGTTAACTTTTTAAATATGTCTATTATTATTATTATATTTATTTTTATTTATATTGCATGTGTTAACCATATAATTTTTTTTTACAAGCTTAATATGTTTTTTCTCAAGACAAACCAAAATTATTTTCCATACTAAACTATTGTATGTATACGGTTAAAAAAAGTAAATAAATAAATTACTACTTTTTTATGGTGTCTATTCTATATAATTATGTAAGTTGAATTATATTATTTTCGGTTTTTTTGTTATTTTTGCCGGAAATTAGCATCTCATGTTAATGCACTAGCTACAAAGTTAACAGGTTCCGGAAGTACACATTACACAAGACTAAGGAGGAACAGTATTCCGAGCCTTTTTAAACGATTTGCCAAAGATTAGTGAGAGGGATGTCAATGGACAACTCCTCACTGCCGTAAAACACAAAAATATGCAGAAGATACAGACAGAGAAACAGCTAAATGTCTCCGACAGATTGCTGTGCTGAGCGGGATATAAAAAAAAAAAAAAAATTGCCCCAAATAGGATTGATTTAAAGATTTAGCATAATTGCATTAAAATAAGCAATATGATATAAAATTGCGATGGATGTAATACACGGAATAAAAATAGGAAACAAATTAGAAACAGAATATAGAATTGGGAACAAATTCTATGTAGTTTGCATGAAACATTTCAAGTTTCTACGGTGGTGTAGCTATAGAATTAATTCAACGGTAATTCTCGGCCTTGTAATTTGAAGTAACATTTTAGAGTTGAAATTTAAGCTAAGCTTTGACAGATGTTTTCAGCGTCTTCGTTTTAATTTATTTATTTTAAATTGTGTAATAATGTAAAAAAGAAGGATGGCAGATTATTTACCTTTTCAGACTGAATCGTATTCACGGATAAAGTTAGTATTTCGTTGGAGCAAATTATAAGTAGGTAGGTACTTACAATTGTAGAAGTCGCGAGTTTTTTTTTTTTAATATCTTTTTTTATAGCTGGCGGTCGTGCGGTTTTAGCAAGCCCATGACATAAAAAAATATTGACGTTTGGGCAGTAAACAAATAAGTAATTATCCAAATAGGTTTTTTTTTTCTTAATACAGAATAGTTTCGCGTTTGACCACACCTTGCCTGATGTTAAGCAGGATGCAGTCCAAGATGAAGCACGCTTACCTAGAAAAAAACCTGTTTACTCTAGATTTGAAGACACCCAAATTGTACTAATTCAACAGTACATCCTTATGTAGTACCTCCTCCTTTTTTGAGTCGGTTAAAAAATATACTGATAAATTATCAACATCATATCTTGCCAAGGAAACTAAACTTAGTCTCATGAAAGTCGCAGTCAGGACTGAGCAAGACACAATGGTCCAGTAAATCAGCCACAGCCGACAGCCCCGTTGGCTCATTGGTAATATATCTGCCTTGAGAGCTGTAGGGCGTGGGTTCGATTCCCACTCAGGGCAAACATTTTGTGAATAAACAAAAATGTTTGTTCTGTGTCTGGGTGTTCTGTATATATTATAAGTATGTATTTACAAAAAAAAAAAGTATTTATGTATTCTATCCGTTATCTGGCTTCCATCACACAAGCTCTGCTTAGTTTGGGGCCAGATGGCGCTGTGTGTATAGTCCAACGATATTTATTATTATTATATTATTAACGATATGTCCCAAAAACTTTAAATATATGTATGTATATTTACGTTCGAACACATTACACCTCGAAGAAAGTCTCGGAACATCGTCTCGTGAATAAATACGCGGATAATCCAGCTAAAGGGAATTCAACAAGTGCTTCAAACAATGGGTACCTACCTATTGCGATCAGAGCGAATTTGTGTTACGATGAAATATTATTTGAATCTTTTCAGTGATACGAAATCTAAATATAGGACAATATATAAGTGTACCGCCCATTTAATTCTAATTGAATATAACTACGGATTAATCATAATTCATGAGTTTCTGTAATTAAAGCATGATATTTGGTTTATTTATTATTTCTAGTCAAACAAAATTCTGAGGACTATATTGTACAGTAACAGTTTGAACAGTACTGGGATTATTAGGAATTGTCCGGTATAATGCCAAGCATCTAACACTTTTTTAAATTACGTCAACAAAGAATACTAACTATCCCCTCTGCACTAATACTTCTATACTTAATAGATAAATGACAAATATTAGAAATCTCGGCATCTGGCTTCCAATATGGAGGGTGGTTCGAATCCTGGGTTCGAATAACACGGAATACACCTCTGTCTTTTCTAAGTTATATTCGTATTGCCGGTAACTTAAAACGGTGAAGGAAAACATCGCTACTACATGTCCAAGTGTTTAAAAAAATAGTTATTGAAGATGTGAGAAGTCTGTCGTGGTGGACTAAGGCCTTACCTCTTCTTACAATGAGGAGAGGCCTCGTCCATCAGTGGGATAGTTTATAAAACAGAACAGAATGGTTAAATATTATGAAATTAGAACAATATGATGATGGTATGACTGACTCTAATAAGAAATAAAATTAATATTACTTGAAAAAATCGCACTTTCTATCAAAATAAAGCACTATTTATAAGCTATGCCTACGCTACTTTGATGTGACTTATTGCCGTAATTTAGGAGTGTTAAATTAATATCTCTACGTATAAATTGTGAAGATATATTACGTTTACTTAACGGCGAAATAAACTCTCCGAAAAGACAAGAGCGTTTTATAATGTGCCTGCTGAAATAGTTAACTGCGCCCAGATGTTAATTGAATTGGTCGGTGATTTTTCGAGACCTAGGTACGTAAGTAGGCTCCGCTACGCAAAAACTATTAGAATAGATGCAAAGAGAAATACTCCACACAATATTGATGATAAGACGAAATATTGCCGGCTACGTAAATATAAATAAATATAAATATCGTAGGACTTTACACACAGCGCCATCTGACCCCAAACTAAGCAAAATTGATACAATATTTAAATAGCTTTTTTTTTTGTTGTAAATACATACTTATACATACAGTACACCCAGACACAGAACAAACATTTTTTTAAATCACAAAATGCTTGTCCTGGTTGGGAATCGAACCCACGCCCTTCAGCTCTTGGAGCAAACATACTACTAATGAACCAACAGGGCTGTCAAACATTGAGGTATTGTTTATGAGTCTCCATTAAATCGAGGTCAACAATTGTATAGTAATAATATACGTTTTTGCTCATTCTTGAACTGTTACGCTGTAAATATGTTTTTTAGTTAGGCAGGAAGATTCTCATCTTCAACCATTCCCATACTGGGGGTTAAGTTTTTACTACTGGTTAAAAATGGTAATGCTGTACTCTTTTGTCCCAGTCCCAAAGCAAAAAAACACGGTGACTTGTGCAATGCTTATTTAGTCCATTATTACCACAGGTCGAATAGACAAATGGAGGATATAGGCAAGGCTTGACGAGATTAATAACAAGCGTATTCTACATTCAGAAATACATACTCTTTTACTATGTGTAATATAATTACTAACATCATAATGCGATAATTTGTGTGTGTGTGCTCGCGTATTGGACGTAGGTAATTTAGAATGCAGATAGCTTGTCGGTACCCTGAATTAAAACATTATACTACTTTTACCCCGATAAACGCGGATGAAATCGTAAGCGTAGGTAATAGTTGTTACTTCGGCTTTTCTCTTCATGGCCAGTGCGATAAGCGCACAAAGCCCGAGTGGTGTTCAGTTTGGATCCAATACATTCACGTGCCGATGATATTATTATGAATCTGATTTATGTTACGCTTCTTAGTTTCGATGTGGGAGAGCGATTATCTTGAGTACGTACTATTTTTAGTACGTATAATAATACTAATGTTTATTTTTGTATGTTTTTTTTAGAATTCTTCCTGTTATCATGAGGAGGAGGAAGCTCGATACAAAAACAGTTACTAAAATGGTAAAATGTAAACTGGACAATTGCAAATATGACTCGAACTCGAACTGAAGATGTCTTTTTCTATAGATCTATTTTTGTTTAATTTAAATTTCATTATTTTTGTATTTTTTTTTGTATTAGTTTCTAGGTTGGTGTCGTAGTAAAATAAATTTTGTTGAAAATGACGTACGAACATTGTTCACGACAGTAATTATGTCATCAGTTCTGCGACAGATTTGTCAGCCACTGCTACTTCAATTTGCGAATACTTTGAACTATGCCTATGACTTCAGTTATCTGGCGAATTGTTTCGTTCCGGATACAATCCCCCAGAGAAATGCCAAACATAGCTCTTTCCGTATCTCACTGAACGACTTTGAACTTGTGGGAGATTCCAACTGTGAGTGTTCGCGTTTCGGCTCCGTAGGTCATGGACAAATAGAAAGCACTGGTTCAAGACTTTTGTCGTGAGACTTTGCAGTATGGGTGACGAGGAGACTCGACGTAGTATACCGAATACTGCCCAGGCTACCAAAATTTTTCTTTTGGATTCACGGCTCCGGCAAGGTATTTGACCACAGCTCACCTGATGTTAAGTGAAGGTGTGGTCGATGGTCGGTATGGCGAACAGTAAGGCTGTTGACTGTGCTGTGAACACTGTTTGGTGCTTGGCGGCACATTTGACAACTTTACGGGTGGTAGCTAGCTAGCCGAGTACTAGAAAGTACCCCCCCACCATGTTATGGTTTTCTTACGATGTTTTCCTTTCCCAACAGCATAATCTCATTGTTGGGGTTTGCACCTAACCTAACATGTGAACGGACCGCGGTAACCATTGAGTTAGTACCACTAAATTCATTTTGTTGCACACTATAATCATATTAAAATTGACATCGTCAAAATAATAAGCAAATATAACAGTTATAAGAAGAAGGATAAATTACCCTCCCACAATAAACGTGTTTTAAGTTCTGTTTGGTCTGTACCTGGATCCTCCGTTTTCCCTCCTTCCTTGGTGGTGGCGGGAGCGGGTCGCAGTGTTGGGGTCGAGATTTCTCCTCCTTCTTGCTAGCGGCTTTCTCCTCCTTCTTGCTAGAGGCCTTCTCCACGATGACCTGCACGGATGACGCGCCCGCTTCTGAGCCAGCGCAGATCGATGCCGCTGCTATAAAAGAAGAAAGTACGGCTCCAGATACACTTCATTCGATCTCTTCTAAAAAATCTATTTTCATTTCTCATACGCATTTTACAAGTGACGGTATAAAGTTTAGAAATTTTCTAACAACCGGGACTGAAATAGCCCTAAGTACGCGAGATGTTCACCCTCAGTCACTCCATGAGGATAAAGAAAACATTTAGTTTACCTCCGAGGCATTTCACGCTTAGGAGATTCACCTGTTTGATCATGAATTCGTGATAACGTCCTGAAAGTTGCTGTTAAATATTTCATACGTCAAAGCGGGTTTACATTTTGTCAAGAGAGCAGTCTGAAATTTGTTCTAAGCAAATGTGTGCTTGTTGACAAGAAGTGGTTGGCTTCGATTTCCCTACCAGGTAATACCTACATTTTGCACAGAGCAGATGAATACTTAATATCGGTACACGGCATACAAGTCGGTAAACAAAATAAGTTTTAATAGTTGATCTATAATATTTTTAATTTTAATAATAACTTATTATTGACTCTAAACAGCAATGACATGAATGACACAAATGACTGCTAAACAGTTACAGATTATTTGGTTATTCTGTGAAGTTGTGATTTAGTCTCTAATAAGTTTATGTCGCTAATTTGTCATTGACTTTGTGGTAGCCGTAGAATTGATTGAAAATATTTCACGATTTGTTTATACGAGTACATAAAAGTCTCTAAGCAATGAGTACCAAACCAGCGATGCCTGGACTCAAAGTTATCTTTTTTTCTTCTTTTTTTATATAAATGTAATGAGACGAACGATACGCTCTCCTGATGGTAAGAGATAACGCATGTTCATGACCATTGCAACAATACACAGAACTTTGCGTAACAAAACAAAGTCCGAGCATCGCTGCTTTGGTGCTCATTTATTATCTGTATCGATGCAATGAAAAAATTAGAATTACTTTCACTGTTTTTGTGTTTGTTACATGTATGGGTGTACTGAATGTATTTAAGTTTCTATTTTTTTTGAATTAGTAATCTGGTTTCCACATTTAACTTTGCTTAGTTTGGAGCTAGATGGCGCATTGTAAAATGTTCTCCAATATTTGTATTTTAATATTTTTTTAAATGATATCTGACTCTGTGAATAAGTCTACAGTAATTATCATCAAGTACTTGATGTTACCATTAGTCAATAATATCATTAAAACGCTTGCATTATTCATAAAGATGTTTTATATATACCCCAAACTTATGATCCTGCATCATTCGACAAAAGTCAGCGAGACAATCCAAATTTAAAATTGGTGCACAGAGTCAAAGTTATTAAATTCAAGTAGCATTGGAATTGATAGAGAAAAGAAATACTTACTCGCAGCTATAACATTCTTATCATGGTGTAAAAATCAATTCATATAAAGGTAGCGTATTATATAAATACATATTAGTTAATATATAGAGTTCAATCTAGGCAATATTTAGTAACACATCCCATTTTAAGTGAATAGAAAATGATTGATGGATTTTTTACATTCGTTTTCTTATTTTCTTGGTGAATTCCACGCCGCTATTCTTACTTAGATTTGAATACAAGTTTTTTAATTTCTACAAACTTTTCCCTGCATGAAATCTTGTCATAAATTCACAATTACTTCGTTCACATGATATTGGAATAAAAACAAACGTGCACAGGTAAATTCCACAAATAAAGGTAACCCTCGTAAAAGCATGACGTAGCTCGTTAAACAGCTGTTGCCTAGTACACGATGCGTCGGATGTCATAAAAACTATATATAAAGTTAATTATACACGCATTCGACAAAAATACCTATGCTACATAATACCGTATATCGAAAATCTATTTACACCCGTTCCAATATAACACTAGTAAGTAGAAAAAAGTTATGCACCATTATCTATACCCATCCGTTTCTTCTATATTTACACTCAGGTAAGTAAGAAAAACGTATCTGTTATTAGCCACACACACCCGTTCCTTATATAATATCACTCGTGTAAGTAAGAAAAGCTTATGCACCATTAGCTAGACACACCCGTTCCTTGTATAATTGCACTTGTGTTAAGTAGGAAATATTTATGCACTGTTCGATTTACATACCCGTTCCTTATATAATAGCACTCGTGTAAGTAAGAAAAGCTTATGCACCATTAGCTAGACACAGCTGTTCCTTATATAATAGCACTTGTGTAAGTAGGTAAAGCTTATGCACCATTAGCTAGACACAACTGTTCCTTATATAATAGCACTTGTGTAAGTAGGTAAAGCTTATACACCATTAGCTAAACACACCCGTTCCTTATATAATAACACTCGTGTAAGTAGGTAAAGCTTATACACCATTAGCTAAACACACACGTTCCTTATATAATAGCACTCTTGTAAGTAGGTAAAGCTTATACACCATTAGCTAAACACACCCGTTACTTATATAATAGCACTCGTGTAAGTAGGTAAAGCTTATACACCATTAGCTAAACACACCTGTTACTTATATAATAGCACTCGTGTAAGTAGGTAAAGCTTATACACCATTAGCTAAACACACCCGTTCCTTATATAATAGCACTCGTGTAAGTAGGAAAAGCTTATGCACTATTAGCTAGACACACCCGTTCCTTATATAATAGCACTTGTGTAAGTAGGAAAAGCTTATGCACCATTAGCTAGACACACCTGTTCCTTATATAATAGCACTTGTGTCAGTAGGAAAAAATTTTGGACCATTAGATGTATTTGTATTGGGTGTATACAAGTTCTCTATATAGTAGCACTTGTGTAAGTAGAAAAACTTTTGCACCATTAGTTAGGCACACTCGTCCCTTAAGTAATGTATAACAGCATTTGTGTATTTTAGAAAAAAACCTTATGCAGTATTAGATGTACAATTGTACACATCCGTTTCTCATAAAATAGCACTTGTGTAACTCGGAAAAACTTGTGCGCCATTACGTGAGAGCCAGGGGTTTTAATCATCGATACTTCAGTGATTGTGCCTTAACTTTTTCTAGTATATTTGTTTTATCTTGTCTATTGATGAACTGTTAAACTATTTCTAGTGTACGCGTCCCAGCTTTCTATATTTCTCTGCATAATACGTGTGGTGATTTTACATCACCATCCCCAGGTAGCCGTCAAAACTTTGAGGACAGGTTGTGGACACGTGAAACGCAGGTAAGGAAGATTATGTGCTCCAAAATTCATGAGTTAAGACCAAAGAGGTTGTTTTATTTTAGCTAGAAAGAACAACAAGCCAAGGTACAGATGCGAAGGTTGAAAAAATGTTTTGCTTTATCGTAAAGTAAAAAGTTGTGTGTCGTCTGTCCATGTCAGTGTCACAGTCACTTTTCCCTGTAATGGTTTTTAATGAAAATTTAAGATTATCGGAAAGTACAAAGGCAACATTTCTATTTATTTATCAGAAAGTATAGTAAGTAGTTTAGTTTTTATGACAATATGTAAAAATGTTATGTAATCCAGCTTTCATTAGTTTATCTAAAAGTTAGTGGCGATGATAGCTCAGTGGTTAGCGCGGTAGGTTCGCATGCCGAAGGGCGTGGGTTCAAACCCCAACAATGAGCTTGAGCTGCCGGTGAAGGAAAACATCGTGAGGAAACCATAGCATGGTGGTAGGGTACTTTCTAGTACTCGGCTGGCTAGCTACCACCCTCAAGTTGAAAAATCTGCCACCAAGCATCTAACGGTGTGTTCCGGCAGCCTCACTTGAGAGCCAGTTCCATTCCAGGCTAGGTGTGCTTTACCATCTTCGACCACGCTTTTACTTAACATCAGGTGAGCTGTGGTCAAACACCTGGCCTGTTAACCATAAAAAAAAACTATTTTTAGGGTTCTGTACTTGACATGAAGGGTCTAGCGCTAAGGCTACAATTCCCGTTCGTTCCGTTCATCTGTTTTACCTATTTAGACGTGTTTCAAAGTTGTAACATCATTCATTTTTCTGAAATATTTTACATGTCATTAATGTGATGAAATGCCAAATTTGTCAACTAGCACGATACATTTTACATTTCATGAGTACGCTTCGCTCTTGACTTGTTTAATTATAATAAGATCATTCGTTTTCCTTTGTCCCACATTAAGTAATTTGTTTTCACTTTTTCTCATTTGTTTGGGGGAGACAGTTCTAATATGCTTAAAAAAAAGTAAACTTAATGTCTCAAGTAGTATTCAATTACTTTTTTTTGTTAACTCAAACTAACTTTGCTATTTATATATATAATTACTAGCGGCCCCGGCTTCGCACGGGTGCACATTTAGTTTTTAATTAAATTCTAGTCAGACTACCACGGCAAAGTCTTTTCATTTTTCAGGTTAATATATGGTCTATGACACTTACAAAATAAATAACGTAGCTTTCTACTGGTAAAATAATTATCAAAATCGGTTCAGTAAAGGTAGAACTTATTCCCTACAACCATCACAAACTTTACCTGTTTATAATATTATTGCCTAGATTACTATAGATAACTAGCAATGCGCTCTGGCTTTTTACAGGTGCAAACTATTTTGGAGAATTTATTACAAAAAATTGAATGAACTGAATTGAACGAAAGTTTAAGTCTAAAAGTTAAAATAATATGTAAATAACAGAGAAAACCGTATCAAACTGCGGTGCGTGGTTTAAATGAAGTAAGTGAAGAACCAGACAGATATGGGCGGTGACTTTGTTTTACATTATTTAGAGAAGAGATGCCCATGCATATTAAATCTTCAGCAACGGCACAGAATATATTTTCAAAGTTTACGAGTTTACACGCAATGATTATCAGTGGCGAGCAGCGAGGACAAAACAAGTAAATATCTTCATCTTGGTAGGGGTATCTAGTTTAGGCTGCAGATATCTGCAGAATTATGTAATGATCATTATCGGATTACATTTTTTAGGAAACTTACATTAGGGTGTCTACATTGATTAACTATAGAAAGAGGATGTTATGATGCATGTGGTCTGTTAAACTCGGCTTGAGGGTTTTGACCGTGACACCATCTCCTGACCGCATTTAGTCGGCAGTTTGACCGTTTTCGAATTTTTCGCCGCCAAAGATCGTTGCAGTTGTGAAACAAATCACTCAATTTCACGAGCGAACTCTGGTACTTTAGTTAGATTTTTTAATGTATAAACGTGTACTCATAAGCAGTGGTCAAGGTGTTTCTGTCTTAGTGGCTCTCTCGGTTCCTGGATACAGTTCACCGTTATGGTATTTGGGGTAATCACAGTCACAATAATAATTGTAGTCACCAGTGATAGGACCTAAACCACCATCAGCAGATTTTTAGTGCAGAACTGGTTCTTGCATAAACTGTTCTACTAAATACCTTAACTTGATTCCATCTTGGTTTTTACTCTGTTATGTTTTTTTAATGCCGCTGTTGAAGCACATATTTACTATGCAATATTGTTGTTATTCTTATAAAACACTTCACCTCATTGCTCTCTACAGAGCTATGTACTATATATTTCAAGAAATATATTATTAGCAGATGAATAGCTACTGTATTTGCTTTAATTTCGAGAAGAAATATTCTTCTGTATCTCATTACTTATCTATGTATATATTTTTCATACGTTTTTATTTACTATTTGTTACAGTGAATATCTTTATAAACCAGCCGCCACCAGCCCTTTTATTTTTATTTTGCTTTAGTAAATCTGTTTAAGTTCAAATAAACCAGATCATAATAATTTGATATAGTGAAAAAGTAAAAAGTTTATTTATTTCTTATCTCTTATAGGTAGTACAAAAACAAGATAATGTGTGTTATATAGACATTTTAAATCAATTAGCTGTATAGATCTATAGTGTTTTTGTATATCCTCCTCGAACACAAATCAGATACCGTGTATAAACTGTAGCATGTATAGTTTGGTGAGCATGTTAGCTCTATCCTTCTCCACTCCCGGAAGGTGACTTAAGGCAAACTGGAAGTCGTCCTCGTTTATCACATAGGTCTAGAGTCGGTAAACAGAGTGGAATCGACTTAAGACGTTAACACTCGTATGTAAAGTGGGTCAACTAAAAAGATTTCTGTACAAAAGTGTCGGTAGACCTTTGCTCCTTTATTTTCGCGATACAGGGCTTTCATAGTTCAACTTTGCGTCAATTAGTTTCATAGAAATGATACGGGATAAGTTGATGGCAACCCTAGTTTCGAGCTCTTACCCAATGCTAGTCGTAAAGATCGAAACGTCAACACGACTGTACTAAAACGGACGTGCAAACGCGACTCCACTGAATACAAACGTACTGAATATAAAGCTAATGGAGACCCTTTTGTGACGGCGTAAAAACCATCAATCATATGTAAACAAACTTTTATAATTTTAGTCATTTAGAATGACAAAATTTTTAGCGTTTTCCTTGTGACATATTTCAGCATATTATATTATTTAAAAAAAAAGCAAACCCGATGGTTCACCAATGTAATTTGACGTAGAAATTTAAAAATTGTCGTTGTTAATGTATGCAATACATTGAAATTAGATTACGTAGTGAATGATTTTGAAATCGTTGTGCATCTTTTTATATTGTCAGTAACATGACAACACTAACGTAGGATTTACGGCTAACTCAACAAGGTTATGACATCATATTTACGACCATGAAAAGATTTGCTGTCTGCATTAAAAACTATCGATAAATGTTTCAAGAAAATAACAAATCATTAAAATATTAAATTACTCAAAATCAATGCCAAATTCACCTGAAAATATCTACAAACTATCGATATTGTTTTCGATATTTGTTTATTATGTACCCTTATTGGGTTTAACATGTACTTTTATTGGCTTTATTTTTATGTCTAGACATTGTAGCGTAAAAGAAAATAACGTAATGGGCCTTTTTTTTGTCTGCCGGGACAGTAATGTTCTAGTAGATTTTACAAAATTTGTCAACCGGTAGGTACTTGTATGGCGTATTACACGCGAAATCAGTTTTGTAAGTAATGATATAATACTTATCCAAATATTAGGAGTACAATCTTCGCTCTATTTAAAACTATCGCATAAGCGTATCGTCAATAAATTGCAGTTGAGATCAATTCGCAAAGCATTTATAATATCAGTAGCAGAAGCAACAATTCCCAATTATTTATCATCAATTATATTAGTGCAACAGTATAAAGAATACTTCCTGATATTTTACACTAATATTTTTCTGTAGGTACGTTAAACCGGAATTTATCGAACTGAACAAGTAACGGAATGCAGCTAACATTTACATTTCACATCACTTCCACAGACAGGGATTATGCGAATATCAAAGTAGATATCGTACGTGATCGCTCCGATTCAGATTCCAATGTGTAACAAAAAGAAATGAAAAATATTTTGTTTGCATGTTGAGTTGGCAATCCGATCAGATTCTGTTTTACAATAATGATTAAATTACTCCAAGCAACCTGTTGTTTAACTTCCAACATGGTTACTAGTGAAACTAAGAGTAGTTGACGCAAAATGTGGTGGGACCTACTTACAACGTAAATATTACATTTTATCAGAAACATTGTGGTGCTTGGTTGTTGACTGAGGTACCTCAGGGTCTATCAAACCTTTGAAAACAGCATTGTCTTTGGCAGTACGGGCGGTTTCATTGGCAGCTGACGATGTAGAAGGTGCCGGCTGGTCTGGAGAGTACATCTGCATCTTGTGGCAAACCTCGAATGCTTGGCCCACTGTGCGCACGATCCTCATAGCTTGACTCTACAACAGAACATGATAACCTTTATGGTAGTCGAATGGGACAAAACTCTAAAAAGTTAAGGCTCATAGATTTGTCTTGCGCAAATCAAAATCCTATGCGAAGTGATAGAAGCGATGCAAATAACAATAGTAAAAACAAGTTGTTAAACCTCAGCTCTTTTGGTATCAGTATCGAGTCGAATTTCACGAAATTCTTAGAAAAACGACTTAAAAGGTGTAAAACTTCAACTTGATTTTATTTTTTCTCAAAGATCAATGGCCTATGAAACTTTTACTTAACTCCTGTAAGATTTATTTTACTTTTGAAAAATACACCTTGAGAACAAGAAGTGAGATAAAAGTGATATGACAGCCATATTGTAAGAAAGCGGTGAGAATAATTAAAACACAGAACTAACCGGAGTAAAAGTATTGACAAGATTAAACTGGTACATGCCAACACGTTTGCCCAGTGTGGCAACAATATACATATAACATCCAACAAAAAACACGAAGAGAAAAATAACCCAGTTTCCGATCGCTCTATTACTCCTGGCCATTGTAGCGGTCGCGGTGGTTGCCTGCGGGTATGTAGATCCCTCAAGCCACCGCAGGCTTAAATCCCTGACCACATTTGATGTGAGACTTGGACGCCCACAGTGAACCTGGCCCATAACTTTAAAATCAGCAATCGATATGGAAAGATTTATTCATATACTCGGAATTCTTTAACAGGTAATGAATCGAAACTAATGTCATGTGGCATAGAACAAGAGTCACAATTAGTTAAGCTAAAGTGACAGAAGGCCGGACTGATTTCCCAAAGAACCTATAACCAGTAAACTAATAATAATAATAAATAAATAAATAAATGTCGCAGGGCATTAAACACAGCGCGATCTGACCCCAAACTAAGCAGAGCTTGCGCTATGGAAGACAGATAACTGATAGAATACCTTAGTTTTTTTTTTTTATAAACACATACAGTACACCCAGACACAGAACAAACGTTTGTTTGCACCACAAAGTTTGTCCTGGGTGGGAATCGGTCTCACGCCCTTCAGCTCTTGAAGCAGACATTCTACCAATGAACCAACAGGGCTGTCATACTAGTTATTTAGTCGATAGCACATGTAGGCAAACGTAGTGCAGTACCCCCTGTAGTCAGGTTGAGTGACTTCTTATGTTGATCGGGGTGAAAGCTGAATACAGAGAGCTGTCGACCGAGCTCAGTATCGCAAGGAGGGGCATACACCCAGCAGTAGACAGTGAAAACCTGATGATGATGATTTTAAAAGTTTCATACATAGATAATTCTGAAGAAAATTTATTATTTAAACAGTCGGTCCCGTAGGTACGCTTATTAACGACCAGAAACAAGCAGAGTGAGTAATTTATTACATAGTTCGCTACTGTGTCCGCGCCAAGCGATCAATGTCAAGGAACCACGATATTTCAACTAATGACTGAATGAAATATTTACTATATTTAACTAATCCAGAGTGCTTCTTCGAAGTTCAAGATCATCATTACACGTGGTTTCTGTTTTTACAGTTTTCAGCATTATAATTATTTATTTAACTTAAATAAATAATATTGTATGTAATTTTGGATGTAAGTCATCAATGAGAAAAAAATCAGCCACCAAGGGGACATTTGGATAAGAATCGAATTATTTGACAGCCTTGTTGGTTCATTGGTGGTATGTCTGCTCCAAGAGCTGAAGGGCGTGGGTTTGATTCCCACCCAGGACAAGAATTTTGTGATATAAGAAATGCTTGTTCTGTGTCTGGGTGTCATAAGTATGTATTTACAAAAAAAAAGTATTTAAGTATTATATCAGTTATCAGTCTTCCATAGTACAAGTTTTGCTTAGTTTGGGGTCAGATGGCGCTGTGTGTAATGTCCTACGATACTTATTTTATTTATTTTTTCTGTAGGATAACTGATTTTACGATTTTCAGATACGTGTTCATAGTAAAAAAAATCATAATGGTGAGTACAATAAACCCTATCCAAACGCTCTTTAAAATTCAATCTTAAAATCCTGTAATGAAAGAAATAAAACAAATTGAAAACATTTATTTTTAGCATGACCACTCTTTAAGTTCACAATTCTAAGCTAGAAAGATATTTACAAAAATAAACACAGTGACAAATAATTCGATATTCCGAATGTGAATTAAATATTTCATCCTAATGCAAGGGGTAATGGTATATCGCGAACGATAATCTCGCAATCCTCGCAAAAAAGAGATAAAAGAGAGATGAAAAGACTGTCCGTGTCTGTGTGGGAGATGACACATGTTTAAATATCTCCAATTCGCTCCGTCATGGCCGTGTCGCTAGTCGACTAACGGAAAGAGATTATTCCATTTTACACTTCGACGCTTATGCTCGAAATAGGAAGAGTTGTAAATAATGTAGAAACACCTGATAGCTCACATGTTAAGATTGTAAATATAGTTTGAACTTTGAACTTTTTCTGTCTATCTATTCAGTGCGCAAAATATATTTACCTACATGCTTAAATACGTACCATTCATACAAATTTTCAATCGCAAAATTGAAATATACGAAGTATTCTTACACTGTACAAATATTGAGGCAGAATCCAACTGTTCTCCAGAGACTAAAGAAGTAAGATACAGGTTTTAAAACATCATTTAGGAAGCAGAATATAGTCCAGATCGCAAAACATTCGCGATTGGGGAAATTGAGCATTAATTTAGTATGAAATAGCGCAGTGGGGCAAATGGCGTGTATACTGGTTCAACAGCTTCAGAGTTGATCCTTGGACACTGGCCAGAGATCACTGGCATGATACCACGCTTCTTATACATTTTCAGAATGAGACACGATATACACAGCTTAAGACCCTATATTACGCACTTTCAAGTCCGTTTGTTACTGCAATCTAGCACCAGTCTAACGCCGTGTCGGATAGAGTCTCATTTATCGGAGCAAAAATATATACTACTAGCGGACGCCTCGCGGTTTCATCCGCGTAGTTCTCCTTCCCATGAGAATATAGGGATAAAAAGTAGCCGGTCACCCGGTGATAGTGTAGCTTCCTAACGGTGAAAGAATTTTTGAAATCAGTCAAGTAGTTTTTAAGTTTATTCGTTACATACAAAAATAGAAATCTTTCCTGTTTATAATATTAGTATAGATTATTCAATACTACTTAATCACATTTTGAAAATGATTAATTTAAAGACATTTAAGATATAAATACATTCACGTATAGAACTCAAAGTTTGAGAAATCTCGGGTTCTTGTTTTCGTCTTTCACAGGTATCCGTCTTCTCCTGATAAGTTGGCAAACTGGGAGTTACTCACGTAATCACTCAACTTTATAAAATGTCCTGAGGGTCTACTATAGTTTCATGAAAACATTTCTAGTATCATGGACAAAATACGGATCGCTCTCTACAATAAAGAGAGCAAGACTAAGATCGTTACGATATTAAAATTAAAATATTTTATGTTTTTGTAGTAGGCCCCGCGTTCAAAATTATTTGTGAGAATAATAACACATTTTGACACTGATAGATGATCGAAACACATTAAATGAATGATGTATTAGATAATATTCACTATAGTAATAATTAAAATAGCTAAAGCTAATATTGCGATCAACAGTAATACAGTTATGTAAGATGTATTATCGTGTTTCTTTAATTAAACTTCCACCCTCTAATTACATTTGATTTATGATGATATAAACTTGTAACTTTATAAACTGTTATAGATTTGAAATAAAAAAATATATAAAAGACCGGTTGGGATAGCTAGATTACATATCCCGTATATTTTCACTGGCAAGAGTGGCGTAACTACCGCTTAAATCCTAAGCTTCTGATTTATACACATGTAACACTCTTAATAAGAAAATATATCACACGCATACACACTTACGCACACACAATACAATATAATCAACAAAGCAAAATGTTTGTATACTATTTACTTATTTCTTTGTCTAAATTCTATTATTGTTAAACTTCACATTTAGTGGGAAGACACTGGCTGTCGCAACATAGCGAAAACTACAGCTGCAGACAGGCTTACTAATATTATTGAAATGAAGCAATAACATCATTTAATATGTACGACTTTTATTACAATTTTTTAAGGCACGTTCCTCAAACTTTATTAGCATACTCCAGACAGTTTCTTAGTTCTCTTGTCTATTGTACAATAAAAAGTGAATTTATCTAACTCTTATATTTATTATATGTCATACTGCTGAGCTAAAGTCTCCCTCCCCTCTAACTAGTCGGCTATTTATACATAAATACTACTTAAGCCATTTACAAAGTTCCAATTTCCATAATTATCCCGTAGGTTACTTTATTCGCGACATCACAAAATGTCGGTCAGGCCGAGACAATGACCTTTATGCCGATATTTTTTTTAAACTTTATAGCCGTGAACACGTCATTCATCTATTTTCGTTGGCACCGTCACTATAACAGTGAGGTCGAAGAAATGCGGTTGGTTTGGGTTAAAAGCATCAGTACGTGGTTACTCGAAAACGTCTTGGTAAATAAAAAAGATAGCACGTGCTCAGTGTCAGGTATTCTTTAGTCGCAGTAAATCAAACTATTCTTAATACCGAGGCAAATCCCCAGGTGAGAGAGGAAACCGATACCGAATATCGATATCGGAGCCCATCTGTTACAACAACATTATAATATAATATTTAGTAAGCAACTCGAGTTAAGATTGGGGTGTAAACTAAGCGAGCGCTTACGAAAACCTAATAGAATTCACCTTTGTGCTTTTCTAAATTTAAATCTACTGAAATTTAGGTTAAAGTACAATTTTAGACATCTAGACTATGATAATCGATTGAAAAGATGAATCTAAAGATAGACCTTTGCCCGACTGTGAACGGATTTAGGGTGAGATGAACTACATATATATCTCACGCTAGTTTGAGGGTTGAATTTGAGAATCAAATGCCACGGGATCAGACTTCGACATTGATAAATTGCCCTTCATTGAAAGCTTTTTTTAAATCTCGTAGACTTACATCGGGACAAAGAATTTGTTACATAATTCCTTCCTATGTTAGTAATGTACAATGTATTAAGTTACCAGCCTATCACCAAATCGGCTAATGGATTTCAATTAACAAGGTGTCTTGTGACGCTCCCTTATCATAGAAGCGATAACAAATATATCAACATTTCGTACAAAGCATTGCTACATACGTACCAATGCTTCTAACCTAGAACGATTAGCTCGCTTCCATATACCAATTTTGGTCAAACCAAAAAAAAAAAGTAAAGGTGTCCTTATAGGATATTACGTATTACTAAACCTACCGTAACATATTGTTTGTCTCTTTGTTTGTTCGTTTGTCTGACCTATTTTGACGTATACAATGATACATTCCAAATTATAACAAGTAACCGGTTCAAGTTTACACAGAATATGCATAAAATATAAAAAAAAATCTTACACGAAATACATTGTTTTTCTTTTATAAGTGTTTTTTTTTTTGTTTGACAGCTAAGTGTGTAATAAGTCTTATTTATAAATCAGACTAGCTGCACCCCGCGGTGTTACGCGCTGTGCCCACGTGAAAACTATATTTTTCGGGATAAAAGTGTATCTGTTAATACCGGGGCGTCATCTATCTCCATGCCAAATTTCATCAAAATCGGTCCAGCCGTTTGAGCGTAAAGAAGTAACAAATATACAAACACACGTACACACTCACAAACTTTCGCCTTTATAATATTAGTGTAATTATGCATTTCCACTTTTTAGGGCTTTGTTATGATAGACAGTTAACACACATTGTTTGGAACGAGAACTATACTTGGTGCTTGGCAGTAAATTATCAACTTAAGTGCTAGCTGACTATGTAGAATATGTTTCTAAATTAAGTTTTTCCCTCAATCCAAATTACCTTTACCCAAATCTATGTTCGAGGACTTACATTTAAAAAAATTAAACGCCTAATACCGATTAAACGGGATTTTTTTAACCGATGACTCCTAATACAATTTTCTTTACACATTTTTACGGAACACTCGTCGCGCGAATTGAGTCGCACTTGTCCAATTTACTGATAAATACAGTAAATTTTATGTGTTTATACCGAACCCTCGAGGCCCATGCCAAACTTGCAGTTTTTAGCCGTTTACTTTGTAAATCAATTGCTTGAAACTTCAAAGAAAAAATCAATGAGCATTAGATACTATTGCGTCTAATTCCCAATGTCACAGATGCTCTTTCTTCAAGATAAAGTGCTGCTAATTTTAAACCTCGAAAACCTAATAAAACTCGTTTTAGGTCTCGTTAACGCAATTGTAATATCTTTAGTTTACAAGTATATATATTCCAACAACACAATATCTTATTATAACCCTATTGTCAGAATGAGCCGCCAATCTTTAACAGATACATCGATATCTTTCATTTAAATCTATAACAATTTCAAAGATAGATTATAATATTTTAGACTTTATTGTTTAATAATGAATTAATTTATAATTATAATCCTAATTAATTAATGACTTAATAACATACAAATAAATTATCTAACGACTTTTTAAAATATATGTATATTGCACCTAGCCATACATAGTTTTAGAATGTGATACAGATCTACAAAATGTATATTGAATTAAATTTATTTGTGTTACATTGTGTTTAGTATGTCATTAAATAAATGAAATTAAATATGAATACTATTAAACCCCTAGTAGGAAGTTTCCAATGTCAACGACATCCTAATTTATTGTGCAGTCACAGAGATTCCACTACCAATCTGTACTAGTAGGTATGAAGAGATATTTTTAGCTCATTGATTGATGACAGACGGTTACGAACCGATAACTTTTTGATCGATAGACGAAATAAATAAACATTGTAATATACTTTTAGATATAGTTATGAAATTTAAGAGCTGGGTATTTATTTGAGTACATAATTATATCTTCTTTATATATAAATAAGTATTAAGTAGATATAATCAATTTAATCATGTACTTTTACGTATTTACTGACTAATTTAACAACGCAGAACTTGAACCGCCGGGGCTACAAACTTGAAATTTTGACACTTGATGCCTTTCATGTTGAAAGCATCCACTAAGGAAGGATTTTTGGAAATTTCACCCCTAAAATAAGGGATTAACAATTAAAGTATGGAAGTCCATCATTTACAAAGTAAACGAAATTTCGCGATAAGTCATATACTAGCTTTTGGTTAGAAGCGAAAGTAAACGTAGGTATATCGGCATTTTTCAAAATTTTACCCCTGATTAATTAGGTATTGAAAGCTTATATGGAAAATTCGTCGTTATGAAAGGATAAAGCATACAATTTAATATTAAAGATATTTTACTAAGTTTATGTTTTTTTTTATAAATAAGTTTACATCTAAACTCGATAGTTACCGTTGTGCAGCGTGTCTGAATTGCCTTAATTTTTTTTTTGTTACCTATATACCTTTGACCGCCAACTCACCTGATGTAAAGCGAAGATGCGGCCTACGGTGGTATTGAGACTTATTTAAATATACGAGTTGAGCAGCTTAGCAGTTCAGATAACTGCTGAGCAAACTAAGTTTTGTGCCGTATACACTTTAACCACGAACTGCGGGCAACAGTTAGTAAATGTATAAATAATTACCTTTTCAGAGTAGCTGGCTACTTTGAAAACTGATTTCGTCTATGAAAGAGAGAGAAATGAAAAATCGTCCCTATCTATCTATCGTAACAAAAATGTAGACAGATGTTTAGTAATATTATGCCGTTGATTTCGTCTTATGTTCAATCTTTGCGACGATCAGGTATTGATTGTTGTCAATTTTTATACCAAACAAAAAATTTTCTTTTCTTCGTCTAGATACATAATAATTTAATAGACTCTACTTATTGTGCTAGTTACGGTAAGCTTATTTGAATTTAGCTTCAATGTTTTTGCGGTCTATAAGCACGAGGTCAGCGCAGTCTTATTCTATTTCTGTGTGACATCATGTATTGGTGCCATGACATTTTAGCGCGTTATTTTTGTTATTCATAACTTTAACTTAAACTTTCTACAACAATACAACCTATATCTACAAAAATCAAATGTAGATAATTTAATTGTTTTATCTGTATACTAGCTGCGCTTCGCGGGCTTGCCGGTTTTATTTCAGAAAAAAAGTACTCTAAATATTAATCCAGAGTACAAGATGGAGCTAACTCTTTTTTGTGCACACCAAAAATAGAAAGAAATGTACAGAAAACAAAATAATATTATGAGATAGTGCCACAAGTGGAGGTAAAGCGATATCTTCCAGGCAACCAAGAATGAAAAACACGTTACTGGATAAAGTGATAACAGACATCTCCTTTGTTGTAAAAAAGCAACAAATACAAGCATTTCCTATGTATCCAAATGAAATAGTAACTACGCACACAATTACCAATGGAAGTCAAATAGCTTATTGTCTTTAGGAATCAGATATTTTTTTGTATTGTTTATATAATTATATTATAATCCATCTAAACTCTTAACGATGGTGTCTTCACTAAAGAGTTTCGTAAATTTCCACAGGCAAGCTTTATACATTTATGCTCCATTTCACTCCATTAGCTCTTTGTGTGTTGATTTAAAACGTTAACGCATCGAGTGAATTAATGATAGCAACACTGAGTTTTGGTAACTATTCTAGTGCGTAATTCACACGTTGGCGGCGGCAGTTCAAAAATACCTCAAGCAAACATAGGCACTTTACGAAAGTTTCCCAAATAATAAAATGGACCCGACGATAGAAGTATTGCCCTTGACGTAAGATCACATCGAAGCGGAATAATGCGCAAACATGTCACTGGAGTGCTCGATAAAAAAAGAATAGCTTCCGCGTGCGGCAGCAACAGTCCTTGGATGGGGCCGAGGTAAATCAAAATAAACGTGGAACAATTCCGTCTCTTATGCCGACCGCGACTCGGTCAATGATCATATATCACCTTTACCACATCACTCCACTCATGTCTTCGCTTTCATGTATACGACTCGAAATCTCTCCAGGTTGACGTAATTATTATTGTGGGGCTTTATTTAACGTCTCATGGTACAAGCCATTTTGATTTTACTGTTTTAAACACTACGGTTCCAACGTGGTAATTCCATGAAGTCATCTGGACGGCTAATTTCAAACAGCAATTATTATTACGCTGACAAATGATTTTACTGCTATAATAAATGTCTACTGAACATGGTTTTTGCTCTACATTATTTTTCCGCAATCATTTTTTTTTGTACGTAACACGTATCAAAAGCATAAAAGCCGACTCACCTCTAAATCAGAATCTAGTCCGTCGACACTGGAAGAAAGTGGCTCGGACCTCAACGATACTCTGTTTGGTCTCCGCGTCAGACTATTGACACCCATGAGTTTATGAGATCGTCCTAAGGTAGCAGTTCCGTTTCGATCGCTGGAAATCACAATTTCTGGTTCTCGAAACGATAATTTTTTTCGTGGTCTTTCGTTGGCGTCTTGCATGTGCACATCTTGGTTACTGCTAAGTCTATCTCCAACGGGAATGACGAGTCTCGATTGCAAACACACTTCCTCGCTAGAGTCAAAATTTCTTTGTGGCATTGGGGACACGTCCCTCGGATAGCTTCCACATCGAAAATCTTCCAAGTCCCTGTCATACTGCTTCCCAGTGCCGACAGACATGGGCCTCGGTCTCACACCACTCGCATATTCACGACCTGTTCCCTCTTCTAAACGGCTTCTATGTTTTTTACGAACTTCACTAAATTCTGGTTCCGATCGACTACTTTTGAGCCTTTGATTTTTCTTTTCTTTCAACTCTTGCTTTGTGGGTTTCGGTCGTTGATGTTCATGTTTTGGTTTTAATGCACCGCTTAGAGAGAATAAAGTGCTACGTGCTTTGAGCAGTACTTCAGTGGGAAGGTTCTTCAGGAGGTGTTCGTTACGTCTCTGCTTGCTGTGATCTTGGGACATTTTGTGTTGTCATGGAGTGCATAAAGTTGAAAGAGTTCGCGATATACTGTGATTGAGCGATATGCGCGCGCGGTCGCACAGCTTTTCTCGAAACAACTGAAGTGGCGCGGTGCGCGACGCAAGCGGCGGCGGTGGCTTCCCGAGCGCGTGCGTCGCGCGTCCTCCTAGTACCGCAAATAAACATTCGCGTTTCCACTACACTCGCTTCTTTGTGCTCCCTACCGACTGATCAACGAAACATAAGTGATAACAGTTCACGTCTGGAAGCACTGGATCAGCTGATGAGTTGTAACATACCACGCTCGTCACGTTATCTTCATTTCAACTCCTCCGATTTTACGATAACTTTAAAGATGAATTACAGAGAAGTTGGAGATTTGTTTGGAGTTGATGATGCGAGTATAATCTCGTCAGATTAATGGTTGTAATTTATAAAGGACAACTAAATCTAATGTTCATCCTAAATATGTTTAACGTTATATTACTCGAGAGATTCGTTTACATATAAGCTGTATACCGACTCTTAATAAGGGTAATTTATTTACTTTCCCACTCGTAAAGATACAGACCTTAAATGAGTTCCAGTTTTGCCAGAACCCTAAAATTACACGTAAACGACCATAAAACAAGCAAAAACATTATATATTGTACGAATACTGAGGATTAATACAAAACCAGCCAGCAATGAGCCCTCAACAGCAGTCCGCAGTTCTAGCCTCAATTTTGTCTAAATTAGAGAACTTTAACACTTAGGAGCTTCATTATAGGATAAACCCGTACTTGTTCCGACGATTTAGGTAGCAAATTATAAATGTTAACATACCTACCTTCTGACACAAGACGACGTTTGTTAGTTATTGTTCTGGTAAGAAAACTTGATACTTTGTTTCTTAATTAAAACATAATTTCTTATGGAAGTAATCTTGGTTTGGAACGCTTGCTACTGTGTCTGTTGTATCATAGTTGTCATTCGGCTAATAAATAACAAGCCGATTTTTAAGTACGAGTCAGCTTCCCGATAATCCAGGAATATTTCAAATATTTATTTTTATGTGAATGTAATACGAAGGAACCCCTCTCCTCATGGTAAGAGATAACGCCTATTCACGACCATTGCAGCTAAATACAGAATTTTGATTAACATACCAAAGTCTAAGCCTTCACTGCTTTGGCGCTCATTACTTTTAGACTTTCGATGTTTAAGTCTCATAGCCCTATACTTTTGCTTGATGCAGTACCCTTTAAAACGGAACACAGTTATGTTTACACACTACTACTTAGCGGCAAAATATCTGGTACTGCGGTGGTACCTACCTAGATGTTTTCCTGCTAAGGAGATCTACCACCACGTAAATCTACTACTTATATTTTAACTAGAGTACCTACTATATAACGCCATTTTGTAATAAGAAAAACATAGTTGTGGTATACTTACTATACATACGAATAAGTACAAGAAATTTTCGTAAAGTTGATGGAACAATACAGGCGCTCTTGAAACTTTCCAGTCTCAGTTAAAGTTGATCTCTCAATTTTGTAAGTAATCTTGAATTGATATTATTATATAAGGTGGTACGATTTCCATACAAATCAATTTTTGTCATTTATTGACAAATGGAGAATAATTTTTCAGTGAAATCACAGCTACTGGCATTTACTTTGGTCTTTATTTGCGGTAAATCACAATTGATTGAATAAAACAGTAGATTATTAGCATAGAATCAAATTTATGAATGATATATTAAATTATGATTTTTGAATAAAACAGTAGATTATGCTATAAATCTACCGTTTTATTCAAGCAATTGTGTTTTACCGCAAATAAAGACCAAAATAAATGCCAGTAGCTGTGATTTCACTGTAAAATTATGCTCCATTTGTCCATAAATGGCAAAAATTTATTTGTGTAGAAATCGTACCACCGATGCTGATATAAAAGAGTAATTACAGTTCTGACAATATATTATGCTTAGTAAAGTTTATATCTATGTCATAGTTGTAAAATAAAAGCATAAGACAACACTGAGGTCGTAGAAAAAGCAATTTATTAAAAGTTAGCGAGTTATATTATTAAATGTTTGATTATTATTAGGGTCGCGGGTCAGAAGGCAATTATAAAATACATAAAACTTACTTTATTTGTTTCATTATTCATTGAGTTATACATCGGAATATCTGTAAGAGAAGCACATGCGGTTTAACGTGGATCGTTCCCCGTTTCTGGCAAAATAATGGTGCTATAATCGTAACACTTGCCATGATAAAATGCTTTCCAATCAATTGGCGTAATTAAAATGGTGCCGCGAACGACTCAACGCAAACAACTCAGTTACTTCTTGAATATTTATGGCATTCGGGAACGAGTGATCGGCGACGGTAATTGATTATAAAAGTCGAGTAGCTTGCGGACTCGGAGATTTATGTGGACTGTAAACAGGAGGTGTGCGCTGTTGTGAAACTCAGGCGAGGGAGCTCCTTTACAGCTTAGAGCTCAACCCAAGTGCTGACAGCTCGAGATATCTGACTTCTAGAAGAACTGATTGACAAGTTAGACATCACTAGAACCACTTCATAACTGTACTGTCTCCGAAATAGACATTATAAATAGGTACTTAGAGCTCATTTTACAAGATAGGCAATAGACTTAAAAAATATGTAGCTAATAAACTTCTTATCACAAAATACATGCAAACTTTCTAATCTTAATTTTAAATTAAGATTAGAAAGTTCAGTTAGGCAACAAGGTAATGTTAAAGTTTAAGATAAGCCAGTCTCATTCCAGGTTAGGTGCGCTTTACCATCTTCGACTACTTCGTCAATTAACATCAGGTGAGCTGTAGTAAAAAGCTAGTCTGTCAACCATTAAAAAAATGTGAGTAGAAAATATACCTATTACCTATAAAGAAAAAAAATACATTTTATATAAAGCGATAAAAGTCAAGTGCACAAAATGGCATAATGCACGAACGTGCTACGGCAAAAAAAAAAACAGTTTGCAGCGTGCGGTGGGTACAGCTGGTGGCATTGTTGTGTTAAACTGTAATTTGGCCAATCTTGCAATTAGTCTCGTATATAAGTACGTAGCACGGTCGGATAGCCAATGAAAGAAAACATAAGGAAACCTAATACTTGACTGACCATCACCTCAAATCGAAAATATGTCGATGAGTATATAATGGAGTGTTTCAGCAACTTTGTCCAAGTCCAAGTGAGTTTACCATCGTCGAACACTCCATCATGCGAGCTGTCAAAGCATCAGACATATAACCTGTCATCCATAAAAAAATGTGCACAGCTCCGTTATAAATTCATTACCTCGATACATAAATATAATATAAAAATAAAATTAATATAAACATAAATTTTACCATTAGCGTGACGTTTATAAGCATTCTTAAAATTTTAATAATAATAATAATATAAATTTATTTCAGAACAAGCCCATATCAATTAGTAATAATAATACATGAATACAATGTCAAAAAATAACAATAAAATTCTAAATAAAAATGTCAATAGAAATATGTCAATGTCAAAAAATTACCTTAATCTAAATTGTGGTCTAAAAACTGCCTTTTCAGTATGGAGTTTTGACCAATGCTTCGCTATAGGACAGTCATAGTCCATTCTTGAAGCAAACAGTTGCAGGTAACTGTTGGAATTGCCCCGGACACGGCGCATAAGAGACGCAACTCGCTTGCGCATGATCGCTGCAAAGCCGTCTATATGCGCGTCCGCAAACATCCCCGAAGCACTACAGTACGGGGGCAGCCCCATCAGCACCCTGAACGCATTATTGTATTGGGTTCGCAGGGCGGTGTACGATTTTTTTGTATATTTGACCCATAGGCTGCACGTGTAGAAAGATTGGCAAAAAGCTCTGAAAAGCGTTGCCTTTACTTGTACAGTACAGCGTGCAAATCTACGGGCCAGCATATTAGCATATCAGCATATGAATGCCAAGATTCGAATGAAGCCGTGGGCGGAACCGACAGATGATAAGCTACAAACAATATGGAGGTATAAACTATCTCGAATTAGCAATTTTTAATTTGGTTTATGTGAGGAAACGTTACTATCTACTGAGACAAGCAGAGGCGTTGTAACGCTGATGTATTTAGGGAAAGCTAATAGAAGTAAACCAGCTGCGAGTAGTGATAGATTGCTATTTTTATCTATAACCTCTTTGGGTTATAACAGCTTCCTCTTTACACATGAGCGTATGTACAATTGTACACAGCTTCTCTTATACTCCAGCCTGTTGGCTCATTGGTAGCATGTCTGCTTCAAGAGCTGTGGGGCGTGGGTTCGATTCCCACCCAGGACAAGCATTTTGTGATATAAAACCAAATGTTTGTTCTGTGTCTGGGTGTACTGTATGTATTATAAGTATGTATTTACAAAAAAAAAGTATTTAAGTATTCTATCAGTTATCTGACTCCCATAGTACAAGCTTTGCCTAGTTTGGAGTCAGATGGCGCTGTGTGTAATGTCCTACGGTATTTATTTATTTATTATTTGTTTACTCGTATGGGAGTTTTGGCGGAAACGCGGGAAGAGTCGTGTCGCCCCGTTGTATTTTTTTACAAAACTAGTGTTTTGTCGAGTGTTTATGCATAAAAATGGTGGTGTTTCATTCATAAAGTGCCGAATTACAAGCGTGAGTGTGGGAAAATGATATGATGTGGTGAAACATGACTTTTCGTGTTGCTTCCAAAACTCCATTGAAGCTTTATAGTAAAATCGCCATTACTTTACTAAAGCATGACTGGACTTGACTGACACGGACTGGGCTTGACTAAGACTGAACATTGACCATAACTATAGCTCAGAGACAGCAGAAATAACACTTAAGATAAGGCAGTATGGCTTTACAGCTTTAGCCTGCCCGATGGGGCAATTTAATTAAAAAATAGATATTCTCGTATGTGGTTATCGATACAATAGAAGTGGATAGGCGTTTTGGCAGGAACACGAAATCATGCTGCCGCATTTTTTTTACGTTTGACAGGCTTGGTGTTTGACCACAGCTCACCTGAGGTTATGTCATGGTGTGGTCGAAGATAATGAACTACTTTAGCCTAGACTGGATATGGCTTTTAGGTGTAGCTGCCGGAACACACCGGTAAAGATGCTTGAGAGCAGACAATAACGCAGCGATGATAGCTTAGTGGTTAGCGCGGTTGTTTCACACGCCGAAAGGCATGGTTTATCCCTACAATTAGTTTGAGCTGCCAGTGAAAGAAAATATCTTAAGAAACCCATAGTTTGGTGGTAGGGTACTTTCTAGCCAGTACACGACTGGCTAGCTACCATCTTTAAGTTGAAAATCTGCCGCCAAGCATCTAGTGGTTTGTTACGGCAGCCTTGAGAGCTAGTTCCATTCCAGGTAGTAGGTAGGTATTTTATTTATAAAGTGATAGAAAGGGAATAAATAATGTGATGAGACATGTATTTTCGTGTTCCTTCCAAAACTCCGTGAAAGCTTCTAGTAAAGTTGCCAATACTTTAGGTTGTAAGTACCTATACTGGATTTGGCTGTAACTTTACTTTGTGTGTTAAAAGACTTTTGAAAATAAAATGGAAGTCAGTAAAGAATGAGAGACGATGAGCGAAATTAGAAACATTTCTCGATTTGAAATTGAAACTTGAAAGTTTGACAAAAAATACTCGCCTTGACCAAAGCAATTAACGTTTCGGCAGCCTAGTTGAGAGACCACCCAGTTTCCAATTCAGAGGTCTTATGTTCAAATCCCACGGACACGTATCTTTTCTAAGTTATGTGTGTATTGCTGATAACTTCAAACGGTGAAGGAAACCATCGTGAGGAAACCTTAGAGTTCTTAAAAGAAGTTCTCGAAGATATGTGAAGTCTGCCTACCCGCACTTGGCCAATGTAGTGACTACGGCCTTACCTTTCTCACAATAAGAAGAAGACCCGGCAGTGGGAAGCTATTTAAATAGGATTGACTCGGACCAAAGCAATCTCATTAGGTAAATAAATAATTTTACATGTAACAATATTATTCAATTATAAATTGTACATCTTTATAGAGACCCTCATAAAACTGGTATTCGGATAAAACACTTGCTGCGTCGGCAACACATGGGCTTACCAACCCATTCCATTCCTCGCATTCAGCTTTACAAAGTTAAATACAGTCAGTATAATATCTCTACCCTACCCATAAACGCACATTCAAAGTATAAAACCCTCACATCTACTTCACATAGATACCCGAAATAAATTTGAAAAATCCGCCCTGTACACTTTTGTTCTTGTAACAAATCTGCAAAATGCTACATAATAATAATAAAAACCAATCTCTTTTTGCCTTTTAATCTGTCTCTGTCCCATTGAGGCAGTTTTGTATTGTTGTTATTGTTACAGGGTCCAATGTCATTTTGTAAAACAGACAACAAAAAAAAATCTTTCACAAGTTCTTTTAGTTAGCCCTTAAGCCTGGCAAAGACAGGTAAATTATACCTTAGAGAGATACGAATATTTATAAACATAATTTCAGTTTTTTTTTCTTATTTTCGCCGAGTACGGGGCAGTGTCTTGGAGTTTTTAATTAATTAGCAACTTGAACTTATAGATGTTGTCATGTAGGTCAATTAAAATCTTTTACATAAAAGGCGAATATTTTACCTTGTTATGTACTTAGGTGTTTTTCGACATCTATTATATTTATTTACTGAGATAAAAAAACGACTATAACAATCATTTATATCTATCTCACAATTAAATAATAAACAATTATCTCTATATCTAACATAAAATATTTTTTCAGAATCAGATGTCAAAATAATTTTGTTAATAAATGCTAAAGAGGTTATACTAAATAAAAAATTATACAAATGTCAATATAAAGTAAATGAAAAAGTCAAAGAAATAAAATACAATTAACATTAAATACAATTTAATTTTTTTCTATTAAAATCTATAAGATTGATTGATTGATTGATTAACTCTTTATTGCACACACTAAAAAAAAACGATACAGAAGAAATAAGATATAACAGACCATAGAAATATTAACCCAGATAAGGTTAATTCTGCTATTATAATTATATGACAAACCAAACCGAAAGAAGGTTTACTAGTAACATCATGATACATTTCTTTATCATTAATTCCTCGATAGAGTAAAGAGCTAAAATACTAAAATAATGAACAAAAACGCAAGCCTTTTATTTTTGGTTACCCAACATTATTTTCTTGTAGTGAATTATTTTCTATTTTAAATTAAATTAATTGTTGTGCTTGTTGTATATTTAACCTTAGAGGATAAAGTACTAAGTACTTTACTAAGGTCAAATCTCTAAGGTAAAATGCTTCAACTTTAGTTTTTGTTGAATTAATGTTACAGACTTCTCCTCTATAACTAAAAGCTTTCCAGAAACAGAAATGATAATAGAGACTCGGCCTGCCCGAGTGGTTGAGCAACGACGAGAAATACAAACTTGAGGCGATAATATAGGAAGTGTAAATATTTATGTTCCTGAAGAACCAACTCAATCGCTCCGTAGCGTCGACAACACTTGACTGATAAGATTGAGGACAACTACCTATGAATCTCGCGAGAGGAGGCGCCAGCAGTAAGGTGGCGAGCTACAAGCGCTATAAAATTCGAGTACAACACTAAAGGTCGGCCCCACACAAGAGCACGAAATGAGGACATCTCACCGGAAAGCAACAGGATAAGGGAACGTTCCGAGGCATTTTTATTTTCTCTTTTCAAGAGACACGAATTATCTCAGCGAAAAATCCTGTTACGGTTAACATAAAGACGCCTCCCGTACCTCTCAAAATCAAGGGGGAATTTGGTGACGACGTTAAGTGCAAACGTGATTGCGGTCTCGTTAGTTTTATACAAAAAGGACAGCGTTCATTCTAAATCCCAGAAAATAAATAAAGCATGAGAAATATTTTTGCCAAAGTAAAAAAAGGAAAGATCTCTTCAGTCTTAGACCACAATTTCTATAGATACAATTAGATAAGATTATTTGTAATTATTTTGATACAAGCTGCACCCCGCGGTATTATCCGCTACACGTTTTCGAGATAAAAAGTAGCCTACCTATCACCAACACTATATACATCACAACAATCATAGCGGTCACCAACATAAAAAAAACAAAAACTAGATGTTACTGCAATTATAGGTGACGACGACATGCATATATGTGTTAATCCAGGGTTTCATCCAATTCCATTCTGCAGTTTTTGCGTGAAAGAGTAACAAATATACTCACAAACTTTTGCATCCTACTTATATTATAAAGCTGAAAGTTTGTATGTTTGGATGTTTGTTACTCAATCACGCAAAAACGGCTGAACGAACTTGGATGAAATTTTACACACACATATATAGTTTATAATATTAGTAGGATAACACGGTTAGTGTTTTTCGAGTTCTTACCTTTTTGTTGCTTTTGAAGACATTGCATTTGAATGCGTTTGTGACGCCATCTCTAGCGATGTAAGAGAAAATTTTTAAGTCGGAGCTGTCATGTGAGACGTAGAAGATGCGGTAGATCGGGTGGTGCATCAGCTCCAAACCATCGGGGACGCTGTTGGCCTTGCGCCCAAAAAACCTGGCAGTGGCCTTCTGCTGTAACAACAAAAAAATATTTAACGAATGGAACATTTATTATGAACCTTATTCAAATGAATGTGTAGATGAAACTACACCCAATTTTCGCCTTCCCTTTTAACTTTGTTTTAGGCTTGATATTTTTTTACAGTGCACTGAAATTACACCGTCAATTGCTTGTCTCGCTACACAAATACTCTTTATATAACATTCCCTTACGAACGAGTGGTCCGAGGGTGAGAAATGGCTCTCAATTAGCCCTTAGCCGGTCGGAAACGTAATTACAAGCCTACGGCTCGCATACCGATAGCAGCAGGCATTATTAACTCTAACACAAGGGTAACAATACCCGAGTGCGTATAAATTGTACTTGGCCAGAAGGTACACGATCTGCGAAGTTTAAGCAACTTTAAGAAAGATTCCAACAATAAGTCAAACCTAATTAATTAAACTATTTTACATACTTCAATTAGTTTTGTATCAGGCCTGCTCCTGGATACTATCAGAATGCTTATATTTTTGAGGGTTGATAAACAAAGCGTTTGACCACAGCTCACATAATATTAAATGATAGCGTGGTCAAAGACGGAAGCACACATGGCCTGGAATTATACTGCCTCTCAAGTGAGACTGCCGGAACACACTGTTCGGTAGCCAGTCAAGTACAGTCAAGTAGCCCTATCACTATGCTATGGTTTCCTCACGTTGTTAACTTTCACCGACAGCTCAAGTTCGTTGTTGGAATTTGAACACACAACGTGTGTTAACCGTCCGCGCTAACCACTGAGCTTACGCTACGAAATTCTGTCTACGAAACGTTTATGGTTACCCAATGAAATGTGACTGCATTTATAGTATTACAAATGTACAGTGGACTGCCATCGATATCGCATATGTATAGAATATAGAGAAGCTAAGCGCTGAGTTGGGTAGTGCCTATTATAAATAAATAATTTTATTTAATAAAGGTCATTTGACACGCCATCTAGTCATTAACCAAGCAAAGTTTGTACTTGATAACTGATAGCATGCATGTAACTTTTTTTTGTAAGTGCATACATTATGCCTTGAGCATTTGCACTTGTAATACGAAGCTGGAATGTTGTAGCACATGCCCAACATCCAGCTCCATTCCAGGTTTACCAAATATGTTTACCATCTTCAACCACACCGTCACACACATCAGGTAAGCTGTGATTAAAAACCCAGTCGGTAAAGTTAAAAAGGTCGGCAATGTATTTGTAGTGCCCCCGGTATTGCAGATATTTATAGGCGACGGTGATTGCTTAACATCAGGCAACCCGTCAGCTTGATTGCCACATGTGGCATAATAAAAAAAAGTCTTTCAAACATAAAAAAAAAAAAAATATCTTTTATAGATAGGTAAATACGGGTAAATAATATAATTTAACAAAAAAAAAAAAGAAACCGTATCTAGTAATTTTTATTTATTTATTTTTATTTTGTCAAAGAGACAATCACAACATAAATGGCCTCTGGAGGTAACTGGAAATGAATTACTGTAATTTTTGTCATATCTGGAAGAAATCCAACAATGTATAAAAGAAAATTTAGCCCGTCTTCGCTGTTTGCGATGTGCGTGCGAATTAGTCACAGACAGATGCAAAAACCTAACCTAATAGCGAATCAACCAGCTGACCTCCTTTTAGTTAACATCACTTTTAATTGACACACTAATCAAAAATAATAAGTCTGGGGTACCTTACTATAAGTACGCACCAGCGCCAGTTCTCGAAAATGGTTGTATTTTACCCTATTGGGACCGGTCTATCATCACGGACAGGACTATTGTCATCAATAAGCCTGATATCGTGGTGGTATACCGAGCCCAACGCCAGGCAGTGCTCGTTGACATCACCATCCTACATGATGAAAATATTGTCAAAGCCGAGAAGGACAAGCTCAGCAAGTACCTTGACTTGGTTCACGAGATAACTGCTATATAGGATGTTGATTCGACGATAATTGTCTCGATAGTCGTTACGATGAACGATATTATAGCGAAGAGTCTCGACCAAAATCTTAAGAGACTCTCGTTAGACGGTGGGGTCAAAGGTCAGATCCAAAAGGCAATGGTCCTTGACACTGTGCGCATTGTAACTCTGCAGCCCTAACCCTGCCCCGTTGCAGGCGGCACACCAGTTTTCAATTTTTTTTAATTTATGTTTTTCATATAGGTAGGTACATTTAAAGTAAGTTTTATAAAACTAAGAAAATAAATAACTAATAATAATAAATTTGCGTGAAACATGTTTTGCAACTTTTAGTTGGTAAATAAAAAAAAGTAAAATAATAATAAAACCTTGTTTAATTCTCTAATAAAATAGAATTATCACATTATCACTTTTTTATTGCATATAAAAGCTCAATAATGACATTTTTAAAATTTATTTATCAAATAGATTTAGTATTAAGAATTAGGTACAACAATACATTTAAATATAATTATATTATTACATGCAACAATCTTTATTTTATTTTATTTATGTTTAACTATTTTTATTTATCCTTGCAACATAATTTATTAAGGACCTCCCTAGAGAGTAAAGGCCTCCTCTATTTTTCTTCACCTAGTTCTGTCCTTCGCCTTATCTGACCAATTAATTCCTGCTGTTTTTATAATTTCATCGAGCTCGTTTCGTCTCTCTGCCAGCCTACCTCAGTTTCTCTTGCCAGCTGGTCCGTTCCATACAGTTATATTTTTTGCCCAATTTTCACAATACGTGCGATATGGCTGGCCTATTTCCATTTAAGTATTTTGCAGTCCCTAACAAAACACAATTTATTATCGCATAATAAATAAATAATATGATTGAAGATCTTCGGATAAGTCCGTCGAAAAATGATGATTGAAAGGTTATTCTTTGGATGGGTAACCGAAAGTGCCATTTGCAAATAAGCGCTCCTGTCTAACGTTAAATGTCGATCGCAATTGATTGTTTTATAACAACAATCGTTAAGCTATGTCTGAGGTCATTAGGCGGCACATTAACTCCGTTCCCCATCCAGCTGTGTTTACCATCATCGATCACGCCGTCACTTAATGTTTGTGAGCTTAAGTGACCTATGGTCAAATACCTAGGCTAGCGCCTATAAAAATGGACTAGAGATGACTGGAAACACAGTTACGAAATTACCGTTTCATTTGACAGCCCTGTTGGTTCATTGGTAGCATGTCTGCTTCAAGAGCTGAAGGGCGTGGGTTCGATTCCCACTCAGGACTAACACTAAGGACTAAAAATAAATGTCTACCCGTGCGAAGCCAGGACGGACCGCTAGTTTATTATAAGTATGTATGTATGTACAAAAAACGTATTTGAGTATTCTATTAGTTATCTGATCACCATAGTACAAGCTTTGCTTAGTTTGGGGTCAGATGGCGCTGTGTGTAGTGTCCTACGATTTTTATTTTTTTATTTGGTCAAGTTGTTCATCTGTCTTTATCTAGTGTAGCGTGGAAGTGGACAGGATTATTCTTCGGGGTGTAACAATGGGCGGGCCAACAATGGGCGCTTCGCCTCGCTGCCACCGGCAGACGGCCAGGTTGACAGCCGCCTATTATAGCTGAGACATGATTAACGATCTCGCGAAAAAAATCTACCCCGTTTCGTAGGCCGAGTCACTCTCGCAAAATAAGTTGATGTTCATTCAGGGTTTCTACTTTCATATTCAATGTATCTTTGTTGTGAGAAAATCTCCAAATTTAGCTCTTAAGTGACTGTCATTGATATTTTAGTTTAGGTGGAATATCGTGTGACGAAATGTGTGTAGGTACCTACTTACTTTCATCGACTTTGTATTGTTAAAGTAACGGTTTGCATTGCTGTAATTTTTTTTTATGGTTGACATGCTAGTTATTATATCACTGCTCACCTGATTTTAAGTGACAGTGTGATCAAAGAATTAGGCTAGAATTTTATTAAATTTAAAGTGAGACTTTCGGAACACACCGTCACACCGGCAGGTCCTTGGCGGCAGATTTTCAACTCTATGGTGGTAGCTACCTAGTCGAATACTGGAAAGTATCCTACCACCTTGCTGTGGTTTCCTCAGCGGTAGATCAAGGTCATTATTGGGATTTTAAATCACGTCATTGGGCATGTGAACTCATCGCGCTATACCCTAAGCCATAATAATGAATCGCAGTTTCTTCTGGATTATCAACAGAACCAAAATACAATAATACGCATTTCGACAAAATTTTACACCGTCCGATAATTGCTCTAACAATTTTTCACGGCGCAGTCTTTGAATATGAAATACTAGCGAGCAAGCTACGACTGAACAATTTAAATTCTGTTCCATTCAGAAAAGTGTTGACGATATCTTGACAAAAGAAACAAAACACCCACAGTTAGAAAACTTGTATTAAAATATAGAGATCGAAAATAAGAAGGCAGAATCGAAGGAAGCCATTCGCGATCGACTAATGTAAAGACAGATTATCAAAAAGAAAGAAACCTTCGTGCATGCTTTATCTTTGACCACATCATCGCTTGCCATCAAGTGAGTTGGGGGTGAAACTTGGACATATTCGTGTTAAAAAAAAACTTTTCGACACCCTTTTATCCCACTAATATTACGAATGTGAAAGTTTGAATGGATGGATGGATGTCTGTTACTCTTTCACGCAAATACTACTAAAGACAAATTAAATGAAATGGATACAATTTGATATGTAGGTAGCTGAGACTTTGGATAGGCTACTTTTTATCTCGAAAACATGTAGCGGGTAACACCGCGGGGTGTAGCTAGTGTCGAATAATAACATACAAGGTGGCCTCCCAGAAAGCTCTACGGCTTCACCGTGAATACGAATCGTACGCTCAGAAATCCTGTCGAAGTTTTCAATTTAAGTTAAGATTGAGTTGGAGCCACGACGATGTGAATTTTTACGGAATTTCATGAATAACAACACAATGTTCGGTAAGGTGTCACCTTCGAACAAATGGATTTCATGAATCCTTCAGCGATTAGACTATAATTTTATTCACAAATATAGACAAGAAAATTAAAAGGCCCTGACACCAGTAATAGAAAACCAAATTTCGACCCGATCGGACCTGTGGAATATGCTCACATCCTTTCATCGATTAGATAAGAACTAATAATAATCATCACAGGTACATTTTTTAACATAACATATTCGAGCAAGTCAACTTTCAACAAAAAAAACTAAAACAGAATTGGTTCAGCCATTTGGGAGCAATGACACAGACATGTACATACTGAAAATTAAAATAACCGTCTCTTCGGTTTCAAATTATTCAATATTACATTTGTCATATAATTTAAAAGGCTAATATTTTTCGTATTATAAAACAGTTATTGCAATTATTTATTTATACCTTGAAATTCAATATGTATTATGTTATTACTTTTTGTCAGTAAATAAAGAATATAGTCGTTCGTAAAACTTTGAAAAAAAAATTACTTATGTTGACTATTTATGTTATAATACATAGGTCAAAACAGTAAAAATATTGCAATGATATTTTTACTGTTCAACCTAGACTATGTCGACCCTATTTTTTATAACAAATCATACAATTTGAAATGTTGTCCATATGAACGGTTAATTTGCTCATTTAACTCATGTATTGCAGCAGCTATTGCCTTCCCTAGGGCCAAATCCATTTTCTAAATAAATAAATAAAAACGCTTAACAAAAAAATACAGAGTAACAACATACACCATGAATTCTTTAAGTAAAGTTGCTTTTCTAGTTTTACGTAGAATAAAAGTCTTTTCTTTGCTTATTTTTAATGGCATATTGGTAATAACGTCAATAATGTCATATAAATTATGTTGACTGTTTATTTTCCTAGTTCTTGGTACACTTCGTTGTTTACTTGTATTTGAATTCTCTCAATACTTAGGTAGCCCAGCCGAGATTGTTTTTAGATATAAGGCCGCTAGCTAAACCAATGCTTTTGTAAGCAAAAGCGTAAATATAATGGCGGGTCGAAAATGAATAGGCCATTGTGGAATTCCTTAGAGGATGATTTAACCCGAAGGGGGCCCATACATGATTAGCTTAATTTAATATTTATATTGACTATTGTAGTTCATATTATTAATAATTATTTTCTTAATTTTTACATTAAATATATATAAAACACATAAATAATATAAAATAATTAAAAACTAGGATGCCGCCGGCAGCGGGGCAGAGCTCAAGCTGCCGGTGGATAGGGCTGCAAAACGAGGAACCTCCTAACAATGCGCGCTGTGCTAAGGATCGCTGCCTTCCTGCTACTAAAAGTTGGTCGAGATTCTTCGCTATGAGACCGTTCACTATGACAACTATCGGGGCAATGATAGTCAAATCAACATCCTAACATCAACAACACAAATTATCAAGAAAAAAAAAGCTGTTGTATTATACCAACCTTGCCCAATCTCTTGCTTCTAGCTGCAACTCTCACTCCGTCAATAGAGACGTCGACGGTCACTTTACGCTTCTTTGCTCCTTTGGCTTTGAATTCATACTGAAACAAACGACAATCATGTCATTATTTTAATAAATTACAACAAAATAATATAATGTAATTAAATAGTTACATAATTATGTTCTCTCGCCAGCCTAGTTAAAAGATTGTCTTGTTTCCGATCTGGCGGCCATGGCCATCGAATCCCAATCCCGGCACGCGCCTCTTTCTTTTTAAGCTATATTGTCGCAGACTTCAAACGGTGAAGAAAAGCATTGTGAGAAAACGTACATTTTCGAGAGTTCTTAAAAAAAAGTTCTCGAAAATATGTGAAGTCTGCAGCAGTCCAGCAGTGGGCCAGTTTATTTATTTTTATTACGCCGGTTTATAATTCATTTAAACAAATACTGTGCAAAGTTGAAAAATGCCATAGCATTCTCACGCTTAGGAAAAGTGTCAACGATTTTTAAATTCCATGTTGCTGGAAACTTTAAGATACCTTAATAATATTACGAAACGAGGCTCTTATGCGCTCGGCAGGTTAATATCATAAAGATGAGAGATACGGCACAATTTGTCGAGGAAATCTAATGAGTTAAATGGGGGTTTTATTACCACTGAGAGCATTTCAGGTATACATCCCAGATAAAATAGAAATAATACGAACAAATGAGTAATTACTTAGGGGATGTCTTTTTCGAGTCCGTAACGTTGAATGTTTATCTTCACTCGCTGAGCAAAAGACGACCAACTATTGTCATGTGAGAAGAACAAGAACTTTTTTTTTTTTTTTTTTTTTTTTTGGTTGACAGGCTAGGTGTTTGACCACAGCTCACCTGATGTTGAGTGAAGGTGTGGTCGATGATGGTAAAGCACACCTAGCCTGGAATGGAACTGGCTCTCAAGTGAGGCTGCCGGAACACACCGTTAGATGCTTGGCGGCAGATTTTCAACTTGAGGGTGGTAGCTAGCCAGCCGAGTACTAGAAAGTACCCTGCCACCATGCTATGGTTTCCTCACGATGTTTTCCTTCACCGGCAGCTCAAGCTCATTGTTGGGGTTTGAACCCACGCCCTTCGGCATGCGAACCTACCGCGCTAACCACTGAGCTATCATCGCTACAAACTGGGCAAGGTCAAGTCTGGGCATGCCCTAGTAATATAGTGACTTCAAAAGAGTTTTGAGAGCTACACGAAGAGTCATGTTTCACCACATATTATCACTTTCCCACACTCTAGCTTATAACTCGAAATTGTATGAATAAAAACATTACAACTTTTTTTATAAACATTCGAAAAAGTTTTGGAAAATAATAAGTGTAATGTCAAAGGCTTCAAAGCCTTGAACATGGATGCTTATACCGCATATATGATCAACGCAAAGTTGCTTGTTTGTCGGTTTTCTGTCTGATAATGTATCATTTTGGGGAGTGCGCTTCAGATAGAAAATTGCACCATGCCCATTCCACTATCGGACAGCCAGGAGCTCTAAAAAACGACACCGCTTCATGGTTGATCTTCTAAAAGCTCAAGCTAGGCGGTTTGATTCCACTTTCTTCATACGAGCTGCGAGATATTGGAATTTGCTGCCTACAAAATTTCATGGATAACTAACTAACACACAGAGCCATTTTGAATCAAGATGCTCAAGGTCTTTGAGTAGCAAAACAAAGTCCTGGGCATTGCTGCGTTGGTACTTATTACTTTGAGACTTTCAATGGTTAGTTTCAACAGGTCCGTAATTTCCCTTCAAACCGAAACACAGTAATGTTTACACACTATTGCTTGGCGACAGAACATCTGGTATTGCGGTGATACCTACCTAGACGACTTCCTGCTAAGGAAATTTACCACCAAGTCGCTGAAGCTGAAGCTAAGTCGATGTCTCTTACAGGCGCGATGAGGGTACGATCATGTAACCACTTCGGAGGTTGGTATATTTCCGTCACTTGTTATGGTCCATTGAATAAACTGGTGCGCCTTTCTGAATGAGAGTAGGGTTCTCTCAGCTCAGTTTCAGGAAAAAATTGACGTCAGCAAAGCATGAACCACGCAAAATGTATTTTAAATGTATTACGTCAACGCAATTGAAAGGGTTACGTAATGTTTACGTGGAAGCTTCCGTTCTAACTTTTAAGAAAAAAAAAAATCTTACACGTAACCATTACAACTAGGCGACATTCTTAGGTTCGACTTGCGTTGACATAAAGGAGAGAAAAATAAGATTTTCTTCTGTAGTGTTTACTGGTCTTTACTATTTTTACCCACGACAGAACGTAGACGGTATATGCGTTTGGGGTGAGAGGATGTTTATTTATGCAAATCCGTGTTGCCATTTATCTCCAAAACGACTAGTAACAGATTTCCTTTATAATCTCTTGATTCTATTTCGATGGTTTTTTTTTCTTTTGTAAAATAATATTTAATCAGTAAAGACAAAGCAAAAGCTGCTCAACAATATTCGTAATTAGAAATATTCAAATTTACTACGAATACCTACTTTCATTGAAATGTATATTAATGGCTTACATAATTATACAGCTAAATGAAATCAAAGGCACAAAGTTCTCAATGTAAGTTAGAATTTCGGCAAAGTCATGGTAATACGAAACGAAGATTCAGAAAGTGTTGTCACGTGACAAGATTCACATTTCTACCCATCGTTAGAATGGAGTAGATTCTACCAATCGTGAAAAAAACTTACTAACATAGCGAACTAACGACCAATCCTGGCTTCGCATGGGTGCAATGTACCTAGTACATTATTTTTACCCAACTGCCTGCCAAGGAAGCGTTATGTTTTTCAAGCGTATCTTGTATGTACATAATTATGTATGTAAATTTATTTATTACCTTATTTCTTCTAAACGGCCGTATGGATTACGACAATTAAGGTGTTGTTAGATTCGTCTCAATAACCTAAGTGTTCTTAGATAGGAGTTTGACAAAAACACAAAATCGCGCATTTTTAGCGCGAAACAGTAATACGTTAATTTAAAAAAAAATACAGAAACCTATCAAAAAGTTTATCTAAGTAAAGGAAATTACAAAAATACATTGAAGTTATTATTGTTATTGTTAAAATTTAATTAGGGATAACAAATTCGTTTAATAAATAAATAAATAAATATCACAGGACATTACACACAGCGCCATCTGACCCCAAACTAAGCAAAGCTTGTACTATGGGAGTCAGATAACTGATAGAATACTTAAATACTTTTTTTTTTGTAAATACATACTTATAATACATACAGTACACCCAGACACAGAACAAACATTTGTTTTTGTATCACAAAATGCTTGTCCTGGGTGGGAATCGAACCCACGCCCCACAGCTCTTGAAGCAGACATGCTACCAAATGAGCCAACAGGGCTGTCAGAAACACCTTTAAAAAGGTGTTTCCTTTAATTATAGCTAGTTTATTTGCAGTTGAGTTATAGATAGTGTAAACTATCTATCTGGCTTGTGATCTATCTCGTAAGGTTTAGCCAGCGTTTGCAATGTAAGCGTACAAAAAACATGTTTTTTACGTCATCACGTTACAAATCTTTGAAATTCTCGGAATATGCAGGTATTATACATATAAACCTTCCTCTTGAATCACTCTGTATCTCTTATTGATGGAAACCGCGGTGAAACCCGTTGCGTAGTTTAAAAAATCTAAGCATACAGGCGTCGCAGCGGGAAAATATTATGCTACCACTAAGGTTTACGGAATAGAAATTGAAGATTTTTCCAAACGACATTCATAACAATCAAATTACTTTTACGTACATTTGAACATGATACCAATAATACTTTACAATGATTATACTTACCTTTCCATTTAAATGAACTGCTAAGAGTTCAAATGATTTTTTATTGAATTTTTTACTAAGCGTTATATAAAAAAGTGAACGAAAGGAACGCTGGGATGTCGTTGTGTAAAATAAAAAAGCGACTTACATGTTTCTACGGTTATTTATTATTATTGTTATTTAGCCCATTTTGTCCCACTGATGGGCAAAGGCCTCTCTCCCCCCATTCCACGCCTCTCTGTTTTGTGCTATTGTGGGCCACTCCTTATGCACAGTATCGTCGTAAAATCGAATGATTGTCTTACACAATCACAGAACGATTAATTAATGTAATTATTATCAAATCGAGTTTGTCAATTTGACCCATCTCAGATCTAATGACGCCACAAAGGTTTTCAAATTCGTTTAATGAAACTGCAAACTTTGTATTTGAGTTTAGTGTAATTTAATCTATTAACTTTCGTGTTGCCCTCAGTCTTAGAGAATATTTGTATATGCTCCAAAAATATAATTAATTTTAGAATTATGTATATTATATTTTTTTCGATTAGCTGTGAAATTTAACTAAATGAAAAAAGTTTTAATCTTATACAAATACCTAAACAAATTAAAATATATTTTAGCAATAATAATTAATTATTGTTGTTATTGACAACAAGCAAGAAGTTTACACTATTCTGGTCCGTGTTCAATTTTGGACTAGACTTTGTCATAACTTTTAACTCTAAATGCCTATTTTAATCTGATAAGGCATAATTTTGGTTTACTTATGCATGAATCCGGTATTGTTGAGGATGTTATAAGACAAGAATGATTAGCGATCTGAAGTGCACTCGGGACAATGTAAGGATTCCAACGATTTCCTATACATCCAAATCTGTACAGACAATTAAAAATTATAGTAGTATATTATAGTATAATTATAGTAGAATGAGGAAACTGACATAAATAAATTAAAAAAACACTCCTTTATTAGGAAGTGATGTAATAATAGGCTTCCAGTAATGATATCTATAAGTAGATAATCAAAAATCTTGTAAGTCTTCGTTTGTTCTGCTTTTCACATCTTGGGAATAATTCACAACCGAGCCGTGCGCCAGTCGAATGGAAAATTGCCTTTCTAGTTATGTTATCTTCGTCTCCACGAAAATGAAAGCACATAACGAAACATTTTATGTGCTTCTCATAATTGATCTCATAATACAATAGCCAGCCAATACAAGTTTGATTCGTGCATCAAGAAGATTCTGTATCACAAAAAAATTGTTACGAGTTGACCAAACAATTTGATTCATTTCTTACAGCGTGAAATCTATATCCAGACACAAACAAACAATCTAAAAAATAGTAGTTTCTCGCTGTAAATAAAAACTACAGCAACAAATTGAAGAAAGGGTATAGCGTAAAAAATATTGTTCGTTGATGTAACTTCCAGTATTAGTTGGAAGAATATTGACAAACCTAAACCAAAGACATGTTATTAAAAGCAATTAAAGACATTCCATTCTAGAAAAGTAAAAAAAAAAACTAGAATTGAATTCCAATCGCTCAATTTAGAGTGTATTCTATGACTGTTATCTAGTGTATGATACTATGGCCATTTAATGCTCGATGAAATAAAACTTGACAAAACCTCCTTATTTTTGCTCACTGTACAAAACACCCGAGGTTGTGTTCTGGCAACCGCTTTTGGCATAAGTTTTAGTTCCTAAACTCCTATGTAGGTCTCATCTTGGTACTCGTTGACGTAGGGTTGCCGACAGCCAGCCATGCTATGGCATGGTCGCGACGGCAAGAAGACGGACCCGACCCCAGGAGGTGGTCTAGCGACGGGCTCTCTACGTGTCCCTCTGATAAGCGGAGGGCACAGTGGAGGAGCCGAGCGGGAGGGGGTTGCGGGATGGGGGGAGTGCCGGTCTGGCGATCCCCATTTCCAGCAACCAAAGTGGCAGGCGGCGGGGCCACTTATCTGACCCGTCGCATGGAGACCAGGGGCGTACGGACATGGGGCTGTCCGACGCCCATTTGCTGGTTTGGTCTCCGAGGTGGATGACGATGTGTCTGGTGTTCGGACACATCGTCATTGTTGCGGGGTGAGCTTGGGCTCCCCGAGGCGGGTCCGCGAGGACAAGCGCTGTCGAGGCCGCGGTAGAGTGCGAAAGCGTGCCCGCAGCCTCGACACAAAGCGCCGAGGTGGAACACTCCAGGGTTTTTAGTGGGTAGGCCGTCATTAGGACGGAGAGTCCCACATAACCACCGTGCCCGCCCCAGGGCCGGTGGTATACACAAAGTATTTTCCCTGGACAAAAAAAAAAAAAAAAAAAAAAAGGGTTGCCGACAGCCGGAACTCAGTTTATCACCGTTCTTGTGATAGAACAATAGCAAAACAACGTTTGTTAAAATATGTTTCTACCCCTTTTTTTTGTTACATCAATAACAATTTGATAGAGTTGTCACGTATTTCAATACCTCAATTTTATAGACTTAAAGATTTAAACTGCTCCTGTTACGATTCAAAGACCTAAATATCTCTTTAAAGTTAGGGTGGCCAAACTAGCGGCATAGCTTAATTATTAAGGTTTCGTTAAAATTAAGTTACATAACCTTAATGGCTTCAGTGGAGGTTAGATTAGGCTGAATTTGACAGAGTACAAAACAGATCTACAAAATAGACGTAAGGTAAGACATTATGTCTATATATGTATCTACTGTAATCGCAAAAGTGTTTTACTTACGCCCTCAATTTGCCATCAAAAGAAAATGTAATTGAAATTGTCTAGCCCTAAGAAAATCGAGGCGAAACAATATTTGAGCAAACAATCTTCTTTTTTATTAAATTCTTTCTAAAGGAAAATATGTTTGGTCTTAGGTATCTTCCAACAAAAGCGGGTCGTTCACTGTTGACATTGTTTTTAGGCGTAAACAATGATACATTATTCAATCTTCAAATTACAGGTTTTTGGGTAGAGAGTGTTTTTTTTTGTAAAACAGACACGATATTAATAGGATATAATCCTAACTTAAACTCAAGATTTCTCTCAATTGTATCATTTTCTTTGGTTTTGGCGTCGCGTTTTGAGAAAACACGAGCTTTGGAAAAAATACAATGGAGCAACACAACTCGTTCCCGCCAAAACTCCAAATTGTATCATTATTTTAATGTATAATTCGTAAAGTATATTCATAACGCTATTGGTGATTAGCTACTTTTTACCCTGAAAAAATGTAGCGGGTAACACCGCGGGGCGCAGCTAATATATTTATAAATAAATAAGGTGTCAAATCAATTTTTTTTTTCTAATGATGTATCTGTTTGTTGTTAGATATCTCATTGTTATTACAATCAAGCTTAGTTGAGACTGTTATAAGTAATTTTAATGTAACTTAAATTGCGAGTAGAAGAGTATAATCGAAGAATGTGTCCATTAACACTTTTTTTACTGTCTCTATTATTATTCAAATTACATGTAAATACAATGTTACATAATAATTTAATATGATACAAGTATAACATACAAAATATATAACATATTAATGTTTGTCCAAAAAGCAGGCTTAGAGGAGGCTTCAGGTGACCAGAATGCTGGTATCTACTTTGGTGAAAAGCTAAGCATTGCCATCCAGCGTGGCAATGCTGCCAGCATTCTGACCACTTCTCTGACGAACTCTTAGATTAAGTTTTTTGCATAAATTTTGTAAGTAGTATTAATTTAAGGTTTTTGTACAAATTAATATAATTACATTTTTTTAATTGATTGTAAAAAACATGACATGACAAGACATTTGGTACTTACGCGAACACGACGCATAGCTGCAACGATTTCGACGCGACTCATGGGACGAGGAACATCCATAGTGCCAATATACTGGAACAAAAATAAAACCAGGTCAACATTAATAAGAAATTGTACGTGCTACAAAGCTGTAAGTCAATAATTAAAACCTAGTAGAACACAATAGTTTGGCTAAACTTAAGTTCATGCAATGCATTGCAAAGGATTTTTGGAATTGAGTTTTTCTTAATTGTTAACTTTTTCAATTTTGTACGCAGACAAAATTTCATGACTATTCATTAACCAACTGTTTAGTTTACTTCAGTTCATTCTTTACTTCGTAGTTAGCCTCCCTATTAATTAACGAGTATTTCAGTTAGGTCTATAATTTATGACCAATCGCTATTATTAATTCAATTTCTCTTTTTTTCAGATTTGAGTTAAAATTTTAAAAATAAAAATATATTTAATGGTTGACGAGCTAGTTGTTAGGTGCGATGCTAGGTAAAGCATACCTAGCCTGGAATGGAACTGGCTCTCGAGCGAGGTTGCCGGAACACACTGCTAGGTTCTTGGCACCAGATTTTCAACTTCAGTTCTAGAAAGTACCTAAGAACTTTGCAGTCCCATCGGCCATCAGTTCTATGTGCCCAGTCCACTGCCACATCTTGCTGATTTTCTGGGGTATCTCAGTTACTTTAGTTTTGCTACGGATCTCCTCATTTCTGATTTGACCTCGTAGGGAAACTCCGAGCATATCCCTCTCCATAGCTATTATCACTACGCTAAATTTAGGATCCATTCGTATTTCTGTGTAAAGGTGTCTCAGGGATACAAATCGTTTTATTTCCCAGTAATACGGTGTCAAATAAATCGTCATTTCAAGTCATTTCTATGATCCCCCTAAGACAGTTTCTTACGTGACGAATATAGGAATCGTACCTGGGAAGCGCGCCGAGAAATATCTTAAATCTTTTGTCTCATATTCCTTTCTCATCACGTGCCGTGCGAACCCGTGTGCTATGCGCATGATAATAAGATTATATCAATGTCAAAGACCGAAAGATAATATAGGTACATGAACATCAGGCACGTTAACGTACGCTGACTAAATTATGTTATGCGGAAGTGTAAATGCCGTATTGGAAATTAATTTAATATCGATGACTACAGTTTTATGTTTCAAAATGAAACTTGGCTGGCGTTTGACATTTTGTTACTATAAGTACTAAGTACTAAGTGTATTCTAGACTAATATAGACCGAATCTTTGACAAATCAAGGATTATCTCAATATTAGTCAACGAATGTGTTATGGCAGATCCCCATTAAAATCATTTTTTTAATGAATAACATTAATTTTCTGTAGTGTCTAACTTTACTTTACTTAAATTGTTTGATTTGGTGTTAAAATCGTGTATTTGCCTATATTTTGCGGGTAGGCGGTATTTTACCAATTTTTCAATAAAACTTTGAAGTAAAATAAAAGTTCTTACAGGCGTGATTTAAAAAACATTCAAATTGTCTGTACTGCTCTGTCTCTTACCTAATATCTGACGTTTTTATCGCTCTCATGACACGCAAATATACTCAGCCGATGTTTACTTTTGTTTCAACTTAAAAATCCCGGAACTCGTTTAAAGTATTAATGGATTTTCATCCTGTACACACCACAAATCATTCTGGAAAACGAAATATTACAGAGGGAAATCAGGATACCGCATTGCCTAAATTAACAATGAATTTCAATGTGATATCATTCTCAGCAATACTTTTCTCTTTTCTACTCTTCAAAGTAGTTTAATAGGTATCTTTTATTCTTCTTATTATCTTATTCCTTTAGATTTTTGTAATTTTAATTATGTATGCGTATTTGTTTTCGTGTACAATGAAATTATAGGTTTCAGAATAATTAGAACATATTTTTGTTTATGCAACAGTGATGAGTTAAATCAACAGTCACATGATGGAACAAAGTAATGTTTACACACTACTGCTTGGCGGCAAAATCTCTGATATTGCGGTAGTACCTGCATAGACGACCTCCTGTAAAGGAGCTATACTATCAGTAGTAGTAGCATATAGTGTACAGTGTACAGCCTTGAAAGTAAATAAATATACTGACTAAAATGGCATCGTGAACCAAACTATAGTAAGTGTAGCATATTATGTCGACTTAATAAACGAAATTCGCAACTCAGACAAATATTAGTAAACCGCGCATATTAATTACGACCCTAATGTAACATTATAGTGACGGCAACAGACACACGTGCGTCTAAAAGATGTAAATTAAGAAAATTCGCAGGGGCAACAAAATTGGGAAGATTTATATCGTTCATGCCTCGCTAAATTTGATTGACTTGTAACCATTGGTCATAAATAAACGACTAAGAGTACGAGTATAACCATCAATACTTACGTTTTCAAAATCATAACAATCAGACCTTTTATCTAGATTACAGGATAGGCGTTTGATCACAATTCCCCTGGTCGACGGTAATGGTAAACACAACCAGCGTGAAACAGAAGAGATGCTTTCAACTCAGGCTGCTGGAACACACCGTTAGATACTTGACGGGAGAAATTCAACTTGAGGATAGTAGCCAGCTGAATACTAGAATATACCTACCTACTTTTTTTTATAACGTATAAGCTTGCGTTTGACCTCCATCGCCTGATATGTTGTACGCTTCCTTAGAAGAACCCGATGATTTCCCCACGATGTTTTCTTTCACCAGCAGCTCAAGCTTGTTGGGGTTTGATCCCACGCCCTCCGATAAGTAAGCAGCAATCACTAAGTTATCATCAGTTAAAACAAAGTCAACACGTAAAACTATTCGATTCGTAAAAGCAAGCAATTCTTACAGGTGTTAGTTATTTACTATCAGTGTTTCACCGGATTCATCTGTAAAGTTTGTCTCATTACCTTAAGCGAATCAACTGCGCAGCCTTTAGGAAGCGATTAGGGGTTTATATTGAGGTTGTGAGCCCATTTGGCAGAGATTACACGTGCCTAACTTACCGCTCGTAATTGAGTTTCAAGTTCGTTCAAAACACTGTCCTGTCCAAAATAGTGTTGCGATGATGTGGTTGTAAGTGTCTGAGCACCCTATACTGAACAATATTATACTGAACTAATAAAATGCCTTTTAGTTTGCGCTTGTACCTAGTTATGTAGTACACAACTACCTAAAAAAGGAGTGTTATGTTTTCAATGCCAAACAGCCCTGTTGGCTCGTTGGTAGTATATCTGCCTTAAAAGCTGAAGGGCGTGGGTTCGATTCCCGCTCAGGACAAACATTTTATGTATCAATAAATAAATGTTTGTTCTATGTCTGGGTGTTCTGTATGTATTATAAGTATGCATGTAAAAAAAGCATTTATGTATTCTATCAGTTATCTGACTTTCATCACACAAGCTCTGCTTAGTTTGGGATCTGATGGCGCTGTGTGTAATGTCCTACGATATTTATTTATTTAATGTTCATGTATGTATGAATGTGAGTTTCTTTAATCCACCATAACTTTTGAATGTCTGAACAGATTTGGATGTATGGGATAACGTTAAAATCCTTACATCATCCCAAGTGACACTGGTTATATATAAAAAAATGTTTGTAGCCATTCGGGTATCATTTTCTTAATTAAGCTTGTTTTTGACTGCTCCTAGTGTCCACAAAACCAACAAATACCTTATTTAACTCACTTAACTGTAATTATATTAAAAAAAAAAACAATTTAAATACTACTTAAATAATACTTAAATAATACTATAAATACTATACTATACTATACTATACTAATACTATACTATACTATAATACTTAAATACTATAATATAGTATACTATATTATAGTATAGAGTTTTACTAAGTTGCCGTGGTAGTATAAGTTATAGTATTGCCTCTGACTTCGAACGGCGAAAGAAAACATCGTGAGGAAATCTACAGGTTCAGAGTCCCTAAAAAAATTCTTGAAAATGTGTGAAGTCTGCCAACCCGCAATTGGCCAGCGTGGTAGACCATGGCTTAATCCTTCTCACAATGAGAAGCACTTGCCCAGCAGTAGGCCAGTTTATAAAAAAACAGAGTGGACTCGGATAGTAGGTAAAGCAGAAGCAGGTAGTAGCTAGCGAGCCGCGTACTAGAAAGTACTCTACACTCATGCTTTGTCATGATGTGTTCCTTTACCAGCAGCTCAAACTCATTGTTGAGATTTAAACCCAGACCCTGTGGCGTGTGATCCAACCACTTGTAAGCCTGAACTACTATAGATTCTCACGTAAGCGTAAAAGTATATATTCTATTCTATACAAACTAGATTTTGCTCTAAATGTATGTTCATTCTACCTTTTTCGTTCCTCCGTAAGAAAACCATAATTGATCTTAATAACAAAGCGTTTATACGAGGAAACTTAGCTAGCCATCGTGATAGTACCTACAACACAAATCCCATTCGTCTCAATTTGTCCTAACCAAATGTGAAAAAGTATGCGTCAGCACTCTATTAAAATAATGCTTTACCGACACATCTATCTTACTCACGTCTAGTGTTAATGAAATCTCGCTCCGTTTTTAATTTTTGTGCTAAAATTATGATAATGCATTTGTATTATTGTTTATTTCTAAATAGTACATGACAAAGTCACTTCCCGCTGTCTATACGTTTAGGTAAGCGTGCTCCATCTTAGACCACACTACTGTTTAACATCAGGCAGAGTGTAGTCAAAGGCGAACCTATTTTGAATAAAAAAAAATTAAAAAAATACCGCTGAAAATACGCAACGGGTTTTAATGCGGTTTCCATCAATATAGAAAGTGATTCAAGAGGAAGATTTATAATTATGTACAATATGTCCATATGCACCACATTAGTATCTACATTGCACCCGTGCGATAGTAGGGCGGGTCGCTAGTTGTATACTCGTACATTCTACAGTCTACACTATTAGCCTGCCCTGCTTGTGACTGCCTGTTAGCTCATTTAGTAGAATATCTGCTTCAAAAGCTGAAGAATTCGTTTCCCACCAAGACAAACATTTTTATGAGCTGATAAATTTTTGTTCCATGTCTGGCTGTCTGGGTGTTATGTAAGTATTATAGGTATTGTATACAAAAAAAATGTATGTAAGTGTCTATTAGTTATCTGGTTCTCATGCGTAGTAAAAGCTTTGTTTAGTTTGGAGCTGGATGGCACTGTGTGAAATGTGCTACATTATTTATTTATTTAACATGTTGAAAATAAGGAAATGTAATAATAAAATTATACTAGTACTCGAAATGGCAGTACGCCACGATTATAGTAGAATTCCGTAGTTATAATAGAAATGAATAATTATTATCGTCGTGATTAAAATTCAGATATTTCGATGATCTGATTATCTTGTTTAACTTCTAATTCTAACTTCTTCTAATTAGGAAAAAAGGTGAGAGTTCTAAAAATTGTTTTTGTTTATTTCTTGACGTGATAAAATCGAGGTTCTTCCCGAGGATTTGCAAAAATGTATGTTTTATTCAAATTAATTTTTAATGATAATAAATATTTTAATAACATACGCAGATTGGTTCGCCGTTAAGCACACACTCCTTTATTTTGTCGTTCTCGTGTAGGTAGATAAAATTTGTTGCGTCAATATGAAATCACTTACAAGAATCCTTTTCCAAGCTAAAATTCATTCGCACGTTGAAAGCTCCTTCGATGCGTATATTTTATTATGCTATGGTAAGGTTGCGGCGAAGATGTTTCTGACTCATTTAAAATTCTATTCAGTAAAAAATATATCTAAGGGCAAATGTATTTATCTTTTGGCAGACTTTTAAGTGCTAGAAGTGCCACAAAAGCTACATTAAGACTTATTTAAAAAGTTTTATAATGAGGGTGGAAATAACCATGTTCTTCGTCATGATGGACTTAATTTTTGTGCAATTATTTAAAATGGTGAATGATGATTATAAAAAGTCAACCACCGGATTAACGAGTCAGATTTTAAGATTAGTGACCGCCGATGATATTACAACTGTGAGCTATCGTACCTATGTCAGATTACTTTATACAGTCCAGTCTTGGTTGTTTCTCCTCAACAATTGTTAAGTCAAGTCAGAGTCTATAGACTCACTTTAGCGCTGGTCCCTGATTCTCCAACTCACGTGAGATTTCTTGCCGGAAACAAGTAAGACTTTTATAACGTAATACAGTTTTATAGTTTGCTTTTATATTTCAAAATGAGCTCCTATTAAGATTTTATATTTTTTTCTTTTCATGGTAAAGTAATGGGATGAACATTAACGTACATAAAGAGATAACTATTGCAGTGGCACCCAAAACTTTAAATAACAAAACCAAGTCCAGGGCATTGCTGTTTGATGACAAGATAAATAAATAATAAATAAATATCGTAGGACATTACACACAGCGCCATCTGACCCCAAACGCTTGTGCTATGGAAAACAGATAACTGATAAAATACTTGAATATTTTTTTTTTTTGTAAATACATACTTATAATACATACAGTACACCCAGACACAGAACAAACATCGATGTTTGTCACACAGATGTTAGTCCTGAGTGGGAATCGAACCCATGCCCTTCAGCTCTCGAAGCTGACATACTACCAATGAACCAACAGGGCTGTCAAGATAACGGCCAGTAATTTCGCTAGCTGCATTTTAAATTGATACACAATGATATTTACCCACGACTATCTAATAAACATATATAATATCAAATCGTAAAATGACCAAACACCGTTTAGTCACCTAGAGGTTTTTAATCGTCCAGAAAGCGTTTGTACATCTCGGCTCATATACCTAAAGTTTTTAGTTATGGGGAACAGCCGCAGAGTAATCGACGAACCCCAATCTCTAACAAGAATTCGATAAGAATGCGGTGAGCTCTCCACGTCCGCAGTAATACTATCGTGGGCCGGGAACCGGTCCCGAGCCAAGGACGTGCCTAGTCACGACCGATCTCCACCCGCTCGCGCTTCTAGACGTAATCGACGGTGAAATTATATCACCAGCAATATCCAATGAATTGAACGCTTCTTTTGACACTTTTCTTCGAGACACTTTCGCAAATAATACAGGTGCCGACGACGGGAGCGAAGAATTTCGGTTCGTTGTAAATACATACATTGTATCGTTATTTTTGTAACTGAATTTTGTTCAATGTTAGGTATCATGTATCAAAATAACCTAGCAAGTTTAAGTGTCTTCAATAGAACGTTTCATGCTATAGTCACTATTAAATACTATACAGGTGGATTCATTGTAATCAGTAATTATATCCAGATTCATTATAAGTTGCACCCCGCGGTATTACCCGCTACGTTTTTTCGGGATAAAAAGTAGCATAAATGTGTTAATCCAGGGTGCCAGCTACCTCCATACCAAATTTCATAAAAATGGCTTCACCCGTTTGAGTGTGAAAATGTAACAAACATACAAACACACTCACAAACTTTGCCTTTATAATATTAATGTGATGACGTCACCCAATCAATGACCATTCCTAGGTAACTTAGAGAAGAAGCAGAGTTCACATTTTTAGAAAATGAGTAGAATATTAAAAAAAATAACTGTTTAGAGGTGACCTACAAAATACTATCAGTTTAACATAATACACATCAAGAGGAGGGCTGTTTATTGTGTTTAATCGAATCAAAGGCCCCACCGAGCACCCCAAATTTAATGTTTTGCCATAGTAGACTAAAAAGCGATTTGTCTGGGGCTATAAAGTATAACAATGCTGTCTGACGACGGACACCGTTCGCATCTATGTATACATGTATTTTTATATACTTTTGTTTGGTTTTAATAATAGTTTTTTTATTATTTAGTTAAATTACAATCTAATTACCTATTAGTTAATGTTCAATGCAATAAATCACAGGAATAAAAGACAAAGCGAAACATCGGATGTTAATTTGTACATTGAGAGTTATAAAAAATAATTTGTTTGCTATTAATAGTAAATAATAGTTATTAAGTGGTGGTAATAGAGTGGTGGCAAGATATGCGGAGCGATGGTCGTCCAGCCGTAAGATGGGTTGACGATAATGTCACCGTAGCCGGTCGGACCTGGACCAGATTGGCACAGGACCGAGACAGATGGCATGACAAGAGAGGACTGTACCTAGCAGTAGGATAAAGAAGGCTATAGATGATGATGATGATGATGAACAACTATTAAGAGATTTCTTGTATTAGGAATTATTATTGCTTTATTTTGGTTATAAGCCTGAAGAGTTAACTGAAAGGGGTTTGGTGCATTTCACACAACTGTTACTAAAGACACAAGTCTGAAATGGCAAAAAAATAACTTCATAAATTTAATCAAGCGTTGAACTTTTTCGGGATTTTATAATTAAGCCCATTATAAAAGTAGTACGTACTCAATAATGGGAGCAATTACCCTTTTCGGATCACGGATAATTTCTGAGACTTTCAAAGATGTTTCCCAAGTGCAAACTAAGAGTAACCGGTCGTAAGCAAGGACTATCTCTTTTTCATACGAAATAAATCTGCACATATTTATATTCAGTGGACTGACGGGAACATAAAGAGAACACGTTAATATTTCAACGGATAAGTAAGCCAGGGATATATCATGAACATGCGTCTCTTCCACAGATATCGGTCTTGAAGACGGTTCAAAAAGTCCATACATTATTCAACAAGGCACCTGCTTGAGTACGCCTTTTCCAGATTGCAATGAATGCGTGAAAATCCGAACAAAACTAGAGTGACCTAAATGCTAGAGTCATGGCAGAAAGTTAATAAAAACTAATATGTTCACAATTTATCACATTGTTATATACCTATTACAAATAAAGCGATAGTTTATCTAATTTTTTGTTACTTTTTCATGGAACACGCTTACTTGGGAGAAACATGAAAAAATCTTTTCTGAAAAGTGTTTTGTAGATTACTTTTTATGATTATTACTTTGTTTCTAATAAATAATTTTAAAAAATCTTAACATTGTAACTTTCGGGTTTAAAATTCTATAAGCAATTAGACTAAGGCTAAACGGTTGTTTTTAACTCTTAGTGGGTTAAAACACCACAAACCATTGATAGCAAATACAATACTAGTAAAAAGACCATAAACGTTTGATACCAAATACAATACCTGTTAAAAGACCACAAACGATTGATAGCAAATAGTACACTGAGCTGTTATAATTAAAATGCAAAAACAGCGCCCACAGATTTCGCGGAGCAAGACAACTCCGTACAAATTCATCTGATTTATTCTACAAGTTGTCACTCACCCTAAAACTTAATTAAAATTGGACGAGTCAAATCAAACCCTCACAGTGTGCTTTTCATTATTTCTGGATTTAGTCCTTACTCCGGTTGTCATTTGTTTATTTACGTTGTTCCACAAAACAATTAAACGGTTGATTGGAGTTAGAGCCCTCCGTGGCGGTTTTCCGAGAATCGACTATCGGCATCCTTATTAATAGCGTCCGAAAACACGAAACTTTAAGCAATTCCTTAAATCGTGATATCATTGAATACAAAGCGTTCGGATTGACGACGGGTACATTGGAGGGCATATAGAGATTGCTATTAGTGAAACTACAGGACCATTGGGACTAACTATGACTCTAATGAATCTAAAGTAATGAGCGAAGCAGCGATGCTACTTTGTTTTGTTACTCCTAGTTTTGAGTACCGCTGTAATGGTCATGGACAAGGTTATCTTTTACCATCACAATGAGCTCATTGCTTTTATGTAAAAATAAAGATTTAATAATAATTAAAGGCTTTTATACGGAGTGGTTGATTGACATTCATATAATTAAGTTTAATCCTTAATTAAACATTTATCCATCAAGTGTCACTAGGTTCAGAGCCATTAGCTCCAAGACAGCGCATGCCTCAAAGTAATCAACGTGTTTCTAGCGATACTGACGGTCTCAGAGTTCATCATTATTTTTTTATGTCAAAATGATAAGACCAACTGTCGCTCCCTTGATGGTCCATTGATGACAATATATGCGATACAAAGATCTTTGAGTTACAAAGAACAAATTTGGCATACACATAACCTACATTACCTGGATTAATCTACAAAACACTTTTTAAAACAAATTTATTTCATTTGAAAGATAATTTATACATTTATTTAAAAAAAACTATTTTTTGTTTTACTGATATCAGATTGACAGATGTCAGTTTGACAGATGTAGATTAATGACTTGCTTATTTATTACTTACATGTTTAATTTCTCTCTAAACCTCATTCTAAAGTTATCGCGGACGGAGTCACGGGCGTCAGCTAGTATTGAATAATAACGAATGTTACTGTGTCTAAGCCCTCTGATCAGACATAATGAAAATAATAACTACCCCGTCAGTTAAGGATTTGATCTAACCAATTCATCCTGGTAAGATTTTACACCGTAAAACAAAAAGATTTACTCGCTCATTACTTCTTAAAAAACACGGATAGCGTTCCTGCCGACACGCTAACCTGATTTATATTCAGAATGCGAATCAGTACGTAAACCGACGTTGGGTCGTGGTAACGCTATAAATCGTTAAATTATTCATTATGATAAGTGATCCATTTCAGACACCTTTTTAAATTCGAGGCGAACCTAACTTCATTGCGAATATTCAACTAATGGCATTTTAAATTCCTAAAATGCCAAAAATATATCTTATGCTCCAGACTAGATGTACATACGATACCAACGTAGTAGAGAAGTCAATGAGTAGGTAAATAAACTTGCCGTCTCCGACAAAACCGGTCAAGTGCGAGTGGGACTCGCCCACGATGGGTTCCGTCCGTTCTGCACGAAGGGGACCGTTGTATGGGAGCCCCCCTTAATTTTTTATTTTATTTTTAGTATTTGTTGTTTTAGCAGCAATAGAAATACATCGTCTGTGAAAATTTAAACTGTCTTGCTATCACCGTTCTTGACACAGCCTGGTGACAGACGGACGGACGGACGGTCAGCGAAGTCTCAGTAACAGGGTCCCGTTTTTACCCTTTGTGTACGAAACCCTAAAAAGTACCGTTCCTATAACGTTATTCATGCGTATGAAATTGTATGTAGAGAATTACTTTTCTTATTCTTCTCCAATTACTTTTCTTCAGGCAGACAATATCCTACTCCAACATAACTTTTGATTTCTACAGACATATAGAACTGTAATAAAAAAGTAACTGAAATTGTTAAGGAATCCTTTTAAAAGGAATCGTTTTAATAAAAAAATTACTCCACTTCGTTCGTTGTGCCCAAATTCTTTGATGTTAGGATAAACTCTCCTTTCTGTAACCCGACCTTTCCAAACAACTTCACTGTTTTCATTATTTGCAAAAAAAAATACGCAAGTCATTTCGCGAAAATTGTCTATCTTATGTGATGTTGGCGACACTAACACTCATCCACCACAGTAGTCAAGTATAGTATTATTGTATAAAATTCTCCCCGATTTGGTTTAAGGTGGTTCGATTTACATACAAATATTTTTTGCCATTTATGGACAAATGGAGTATAATTTCACAGTGAAATCACAGCTACTGGCATTTTTTTTAGCATACAATCAAATTTATGAATTTGTGATTTTTTATAAAACAGTATATTATGCTAATAATCTACTGTTTTACTCAATCAATTGTGATTTACCGCAAATAAAGACCAAAGTAAATGCCAGTACCTAACTGTAATTTCACTGTAAAATTATGCTCCATTTGCCCATAAATGGCAAAAAATTATTTAGGTATATGGAAATCGAACCACCTTAAGTCCAAATTTCATACAATTGCAGTTCATTGCATAAAAATGCAAGATTCTTATTTGATTGGCTTACTAAAAGTTTTAAATTTTTTGCGATCTTTTTTTTATGGTTGACAAGCTGGGTGTTTGACTACAGCTCACTCGATGTTAAGTAAAGATGTGAAGGCGTCAGAAATAAAACACTATCAAACCAAGCCCAATTAATAAATTCTATTAGTATCTCTATAGCTGGAGTAATTATTTCCTTGTATATAAATATAAAAATTTCAGCGTAATTGAAATGCAAGCCTACCAAAGTGGTATGCTGAAAGAGCATCACTGACGATTCCTGATTTAAAGCGGGTTTGGAATGCATCCGCGGGATGTGCCCTCGTTTTACCGTATTCAAAGCCGCCTGTGTGCAGTGCAATTTACTAAAGCTTAAAAGGCTCTTTTTGAATGTGCTTGTTTAACCTACTCATGTGTCGCTTTCAACTGGCAAACAAAAAAAACCGCTGAAACGGCTGCTATCCACCCGATGTCTAATGAGTCTTATAATGATGTCTAATGAGTATTATAATATACGTTAAAATTGAGAACGAGGTAAACATCGAAAAGAAGGTTTTCCTCGTAGCCGCATGGTTGTGACATTAAATATCTTTGTTAAAATTATTTCTTTATACGTATAATTCATTTTAAACACAAATAGGGTTTTAAACTGAGGACGCTGATAGAGGACATAGAGCCCATGAGGGCGTTGCAATAGAGAAGGTGAAATTTTAATGTTTAACTAACGACTTTTAATTTGTAATATATAGCGCTATTTGTACAATATGCTTGAATATTAATTGGTCAAGTGCGAGTCGGGCTCGCGCACGAAGGGTTCCGTACATTATCTATAAAAACGACACAAAAAATACGTTTGTTGTATGGGAGCCCCCTCACATATTTATTTTATTCTGCTTTTTAGTATTTTTTGTTATAACAGCAACTTCATTCAATTCATCATCTGTGAAAATTTCAGCTGTCTGTAAATTTCAACTATCACGGTTCATGAGATACAGCCTGGTGTTAGACGGGCAGACGGACAGACGGACGGACAGCAGAGACTTAGTAATTGGGTTCCGTTTTACCATTTGGGTACGGAACCCTAAAAAGGCAAATTCTTAAGATTGGCCAACTAAAGTTGACAGAACGAAAAATTTATTTATCATTGCAGTTCATTAGACAAGGACATTATTATGTTTTTTCTAGAGTTTATTTTCAAAAGAATGTTATTGTAATTTTCGAGGTCATCAGCTTATCTACCAAGCGAGTCCAGATAAAAGTCATTGCACTCGCGATAACCAGGTATATAGAAATAGCGGCGAAGCTGACGTTTCTGTGAGCTCACCGTCACTTATAGTCATCAGAAATATAGAATTGGCCTATAGAAGCCAAAAATATAACGGGTTTGACAAATGTTTATGCCAATCTCGTACATTTTTGGCTTTTCTTTTAGTGTTAACGCTTTTCACTACTTGGCTAAGCCTGTTGCAACATAAGAGAAGATTGATTGAGATTGAAGAGATGTTATCTATGCGACGCATCTATATTTTGGCTTTATGTTATGGATAGAAATATCCTTACTTTGGTTTTTATGTTAGATAAATGCTTCCATATTTTGGCAATAGAACGAACACCTAGGGAAAGACAATTTAGTCTACGGCCCGTGAGAAGGAGGCTGGTTTAAGTCCGTGAGATTCCTGTCTACTTAATTCTCAACCCAATAGAGTACCTAAACATTAACAGTAGTCTTAATTTGAATAAGTTTTCACAAACTTTAGGTGGGCTGAACAAGAACGCGGCAGTTACGGATCCACTTTGACAGCCATTAGGTCTTCTGTCAACACTTTGATTTTAACAAGGAGACCAAGAGGGGTCCGACTACCCCTATAATCCGTTTACGCGACGCGAGACCCTTATAGACCAAGTGGTGACGTTTTATCAGACGTCTTATCAATTTAGCCTTCACTTTGTCTAAATATTTACAATGTGTTCGACGTCTACATTATTTGCAACTCTCTCTATCATCGGGTTTCACAAAGACAGGATCGAAATTTTACGCTTTTAACCTTAAATAGAAGTGAAAATGGGACAAATTAGATAAAATTATAATCGACAGTGACTGGCACTTGATTTACTAACTTAACGATTGAACGCTCTTTCAATTGTATACAATTATAATTTTTATCAGGAATCTCTGAAAATAAAAAATATTTAAACTCAGAAATTAAAATTCTTCAAAGTTTAGATACAATTTAATCACTACTTAACTGCTATAATTGTTACAAATGTACTATTGGTATGTCCATTACTTGTTATATTTTTTGGGCAAAAATTCTAAGTTGATTAGAAAAAAATTTAACAAGGAAAAACGAAACTGTATTTATTTACATACATAATGTAACAAATCTACCAAATGTTCTAAAACTGCTTCTGAATGAAATGGATTTATGAATGAAAAATTCACAACTTTGTTGTTCATAAAAAATTGTGAAGTTGTTCTATTTCTTTTTTTTTTTTTTTTTTATGTAAAAGTAATGGTACGATCGAGGCGCCCTCCTGATGTTAAGAGATAACGCCTGTCCATGACCATTGCAGCGATACACAGAACTTTGAGTAACAAACCAAAGTCCAGGGCATCGCTGCTTTGGCACTCATTACTTTGAGACTAGATGGTTAGTCTCAACAGCCCAGTAATTTCGCTAGCTGCAATACCCTTCAAACCGGAACACAGTAATGTTTGCACACTACTGCTTGGCGGCAGAATATCTGGTACTGCGGTGGTACCTACCTAGACGACCTCCTGCTAAGGAAATCTACCACCAAGTAAAGTTCTATTTAAATGGAACGAGCGAGTTTTCAACATAAACTTTATTTTCCGCTATTTCCTCGATTGAAATGTTTGCAGTGAGTTTTAAACTATCTCCAAACTACTGACCGGTACGGGTTTCAATAGAAAATATCTTTTGTGCAGAATCAGGAGCAGTATTTAATGTATCACGATGTTTCACATTTTGAAACTGATAATACAACTAATAAAATAAATAAGTACCAGAGGGTTAACAATACTTCATTCACGTGTTCACCTATCTATGATTTATCTCTATGTATAAAGGATATTTATAATAACTAAGCAAAAGCTACTATGGAAGTCAGATAGCTGATAGAATACTTAAAAACTTTTTTTTGTCAATGCATACTTATCCCACTAACATTATAAATGTGAAAGTTTGGATGGATGGATGGATGTTCGTTACTCTTTCACGCAAAAACTACTCAACGGATTTGGATGAAGTTTTGTACGGAGGTAGCTGAGACCCTGGATTAACACATAGGCTGAAAACATGTAACGGGTTATACCACGGGGCGCAGCTTATAATACATACAGTACACCCAGACACAGAAAAAACATTTGTTTATACCACAAAATGTTAGTCCTGGATGGGAATCGACGAATGAACCAACAGAGCTGTCAATAAAATGTACGTATATCTATGTTATACCTGGCCTGGTCAGATCCTTTCTGATATCCTGATTAGATTTTTTATCTAGGTAGCTAAGGTTTTAGATAATAAAAGACAGTACTAGTTAGTACAGCTAAATCAGTTAGGCCAAGAGTTTAATCACCTGCTGGCAATTAAGAACTAGCAATCTTTTTTATTTGGATAGTCACCAAAAATGTATTTTTGCTGTTCCTCTGGACATGATCAAAGCAATTTCGTATATTTTATTTGCCTCCAAAATATTTTAAATTTAGTTTTGTATTCTGAACACACCTTCATCTGAGTTATTGTGGTAGAAATTCACAATAACCGGCACTACCAGCACCAGGTATTGTCAAAGCGGCAACAACATCCATTTCATGGAACCGCATGAATTGAAATGCTAAATAAATTGAAATTTTACATTTCATGTTTCAGTTTTTTACCTGACTATAAGTTACTAGCTTATTGTCCATTTTATTGACAATAATTTTTATTTTATTATTTGTACAGTGGAAATACCTCAACTTTGTGAAATGTCTTCAAAGGAATCAGACTTATAAAAGAGATTTAGAGATAGGTAGTTTAAATTAGCTTCTTGAACCAAATGTTTCAGTTTCTCGATTGAATAAAAGATTTTCAAGTTCCAAAGAAGAAAAAGGAGTTCTACGAAAGCGATAAAGTTTCTTGGCCTGATGCCAGTAAAGTTACTTTTTCCATCTGTGATATTTTTAATCTTAACCATTCTGACTAAATGAATTTTATGCTAATTTTCTCGGGTCACTCCTTGAACCCATTTCAGATATTTACAGGTTCAAGTTACTAGAATTCTATCTGAACACGTTTTCTACTGACTAGGTGGTAGATCTCCTTAGCGAAGAGGTCGTCTACGTGCGTGATTACGTGTGAATACGAATCAGATATTTTGCCGTTTAGTAGTAAACATTACTTTATTGCGGTACCGAAATTATACGACTAATTAGACTTAAGTACCCTCAAAAGGCTTAAAGTAAAAAAAAATGTGTTATTCATTTCTTGCTTATAAATGTGAAAGTTTGGATGGGATGGATGTTTGTTACTCTTTCACGCAAAAATTACTAAACAGATTTGGATAAAATTGGTATGGAAATTTTATCCAAATCTGTTGAAATTAGATGGTATGGTAGCCGATACCCTGGATATAATTATATACCCTGGATATAGATATACATAGGCTACTTTTTATCCCGAAAAAATGTAGCGGGTTACACCACGGGGCGCAGCTAGTTGAACATATACAATAGATTGCCATACGGTACACATACGAGTACATTTAACGCTGTTACGTACTGCCAACAAATTATGTAGTTTGTTGGCAGTACGTAAGAGCGTTGATGTAGCGATGCCCTGGAGTTTGTTTTGTTACTCAAAATTCTGAGTACCACATGAAGCGAATTTACTGGGCTGTTGCAACTAACCATCGAAAGTCTCAAAGTAATGAGCGCCAAAGCAGCGATGCCCTGGACTTTGTTTTGTTACTCAAAGTTCTGTGTATCGCTGCAATGGTCATGGACAGGCGTTATCTCTTACCATCAGGAGAACGTCTCGTTCGACTCATTATATTTCACATAAAAAGAAAGCGTCAAGCTTTATCTCTTCGTATCGAAAGAGCGTTTTTCTTTAATTTCTTCTTACTACAACGAAACAAATTTCGACAATAATTAAAATTATTATAATTTTATTAATTCCATTCTCTGAGGACCATTGATTTGGATAGAGTGGACTGTCGATGAGTAGCTAATGTCAAATAGCTTGTATTAATTACGAATATCAATTTAGATTCCCTTTTACCTAACCGTATATTAATGTTTGAATATTAACAAACGGAGATCGTTTTGAATTGGTTGTTTACTTGTTTAGTAAGTAGGTAAAGATAACACAAAGTAAACATAATAGGCGTATTTACGTAAACTTTGCCTTTATCACTTCCTAATTTAACTGAAGGAAAACATTCAAAATTAAATGAAAATGTATCTCATACTAACCTAAAATACTGCATATCATAGAAATAATAAAGTACCATTTCTTTTATAGTAAATAAATTCTAGCAAATTAAATGTTTCTAAAGATGTTCCTAATGAAAAGTCATATATGAGAAATTGCTCTAGGCGATAAGGTCGCCGTTATACGCCATATATTTCAATTTATTTTTTGTTTTGTTATATAATTTATCTCTTTTTTATGTTTCGTATTTGTATGTTATAATGTATGTATGTTTGGTGTATAATAAAGCTGAATTATATTCTGTATGTATATTGTATATAGGTTTAAAAGCTTGAAGTTTATTAAGTCAATAGGAATCACCATTATGAATAACATTTACTAGAGGCAACAGTCTGAAATCGCTAAAAAAAGAGCTGCTCTATTTGGTCTAGAGCCAATGATCTTTTTAGTGTCCCGTACCCAAAGGGTAAAACGGGACCCTATTACTCCGCTGTTTGTCCGTCTGTCTGCCTGTCCGTCTGTGACCAGGCTGTATCTCATGAACCGTGATAATTAGACAGTTGAAATTTTTACAGATGATGTATTTCTGATGCTGCTTTAACAGAAAATACTAAAAAAAAAAAAAAAATTTAGGCGGTTCCCATACAACAAACGTTATTTATTTGCCTTTTTTATAGATAATGGTAAGGAGTCCTTCGTGCACAAGTCCAACTTGCACTTGACCGGTTTTTTTATAAGATAGCTGATATTTTTTCCGCGATTGCAGACTTGCATATAGTAAAAGTTGTTTATAATAAGTAGCTACAATATCCTTTTCCGTTTAGCACACCCCAAGCTTACATGTCTGATTAAATAAACACATAAATACCATTGTGTGTAAGTGCCGGCAGCAATTTTCATTTTAAAAATCAATTAAATAATACCCCTCAAAACTGAATGCATTTACCCAATTTATGTCTGTGGGATCCAGAACCAAATTGCATGTATGATAACGTTCTCTCTCTGAGAATAAAATAATTCATTCTAAACTCTAATCATCATCATCATCCACAGCCTTCTTTATCCCACTGCTGGGTATAGGCCTCTCTCTTTTCATGCCATCTGCCTCGGTCCTGTGTCGATTTGGTTCAGGTTCGACCCGCGACGGTGACAATATCGTCGACCCATCTTGCGGCTGGACGACCGACGCTCCGGAACTCTAACCAAAACTCTAATAACTCTTCTGAATTATTTATATGATGACGTAACTTTCTAATTATATTTATGATGACGTCATTTATCCAGTGACCTTTACAAACCTATCGACACATCATTCGCCAGCAAGTGTCGTCGCTGCGGACAGTAACGAATCTACGGAAATGCATTACACGTAGATATCTCTTAACTACAACAGTTTGGTTTCGCTTTTGTTTATTTACACGAAACTGATGTATCGAACGAGTTTCTTTTGCGCAAACGCACTTTATCATAGATTTTTATTACTACAATCTGTATTACTATAATCAAATCCAACACAATATAATTAAAAAAATAGTTTGGTTTGTGCGATCAAATTCTATCTATAATCTGAATGCCATTAACTAAAAGGGATAAGACGGACGACACGCTATTCTAGTGGTAAAAGGTGACACCTGTCCATCACCATTTTAGTGGTTCCCAAAACTTTGGGCAACAAAACAAAGCCCTGCTTCGGCGCTCATTACTCTAAGTAATTTAATGGTTAGTTTCAAGATCCCTGTAACTTCGTTAGATGTATTCTTAATACAGGCAGTAAAGTTAAGCATCGAACGTATGTAAAGAAGCCCCTCAGACACACTTACACTTAAGTCGTAAGTCCTAGACAATGTATGGGTTCTCGTCTCGTGCGGTACCGCCACCTACACCGTGATACCATATAACGGTAAAAAGTTGCGTCGCTAAACTCGATGTCCCCTCAACTTTACCCTCATCCAAAAAGTTAATAGAATTGTTTTTCTTATGAATGTTTGCTTATTGTAAACACTCCGCCCGGCTTCAAAGCAAATAAAACCTAACAAGTGTAGTGTGGGTGGGTGTAAGTGAATAAGTCTTGCCAAATGTTTCAAAACCAACATGTTATTTCAACTTTTGTGGTCAACGTAACGAGAAATACAAATAAAGTGAACTAAACATTTGTAATTACGGAAAATCGTGTTAACTTAAACATTATGTTTAGTTTATTAGTTTATGTTTTATTTTAAAATTCATGTTTTAGTGGTTCTATTTAAAATTCTTACAGCAGCGAGATTTAACCTGAAAATTTTAGTTTAGTTCGATATTGGGATGCGATTGGTAGGCTGTAATATACAATTAAAAAAATTAAAGTCTAAACTAGAGCTTTGAAGATTATGGATATAAAGAAATCGAAATATCGTAAAAAATACACATTTTTGCACTCACTACGCGACGCGAAACCCTCCAAGTCGGAAATAGACATAAATTGGTGCGGCGTTCGATGTCTACGTAGCAGCAGCGTATTCTAGATTTATTGATATTATTTCGGCCACTTGTCATTCTCATACTGATAAACAAGCGAGTGACAAGGACAGGACACAATGTCGAAGGCTCTAGAATCAACCCTTTGCTGCTAGAGTGATTGTAATGCCACACGATTGCAAACGACAACACGCCATTTAAATACAAGACGCGATCGCAAGGCATTCCAATGTCCTTCCTATCGAACCTCGAGCGCTGTTCGCAGTTCGTACTCGTTCTGTTGCCAATTCCAACAATGTCGTTTTAGTAATAAGATTTAGCTGGATACATGGAGCGTCAAATTTTGCAGTACACAATATCGTGGCCGGAAAAAATCTTGTTGAAGATTAATAATAATATACACTAATATTATAAAGAGGAAAGATTCGAATTTTTGTATGTTTATAATGAATAAACACAAAAACTAATGGACCGATTTTAAAAATTATTTCACCATTAGAATGCTACATTATCCCTGAGTAACATAGGCTATCTTTATTACTACAATTTAATTTAAAAATGTCCACCTGAGACGAGCCGCTAGTTAATAATAATTTGGTTTATTGATGCTCTAAAAGACTGAAAAGTGATGAAGGTTTATTATTTTTTTAAGATTGTCTGAACTATCGTGTAAAACATAAATAATATACATATAATATGTATTATTGTATATATAACAGGACTACTAGGAACTAATAGTTTCCTAACCGCATTCGCAATTTCAATGTCACAATTTCATTATTATTAAATGTTATTTTTTTATCGTATAATAATGATTATTATTTTTGTTGTTATTATGTATTATTGTTGTTATTATGTTTTAATTTTGATTCATGTATATAATATGAGTCCTATGTTACTTGAAATAAATAAATGAAAGTATTTAGCATACAATCTTGTCATGTACATATTTGTTTTAGAGAATTAGGTCGCGTTGACATGTCTATGAATTCTCAAAACATAATAAGTAGTTGAACAGATGCGAAGGAATACATGAACATACATACTCGTACACATTTACATATGAAGATATTATACACTAGCGGACGCCTCGCGATTTCACCCGCGTAGTTCTCGTCTCCGTGGAAATACAGGGATAAAAAGTAGCCTATGTCACCCGGGAACAGTGTAGCTTCCCAACGCTGAAAGAATTTTTAAAATCGGTCTTGTAGTTTCGGAGCCTATTCAATACAAACAAGCACAGAATCAAATCTTTCCTCTTTATAATAGTATAGATATCGCCCTTATTTTATTTAGTCCAGTAAATATGTATAGTTATCAAGGCAAGTGTTACATGTCAAAATGGCAAGTAGCGAAAAGTTCCCTAACAAGACTTCATATTCCTTAACAGTCTACGAGTAATTTGGGTGTGTCGTCTACGAGTAATTTGGGTGTGTCGTTATACAACATCATAGCTATATTGTAGAGCTTAAAACTTTAGTGAAACTGCGGTCGACCCTGTTTGTAGCTTATAAATAAGTTTACGGTAGAGACGATTAATCAAAGAGTGTATTGGAGCAACATTTAAATGACATAACAAAAGTTGAACGCTTTTTATTTTATTTTTGGCTACTACCGTTTGTGTTCGGTCTTTCAAAGGTTAGGTACGTATTTTAGAGTGAGCATACACAATATTCTTAGAATAAGGCGCCAGATTGTTGGCGTCTTGAATGATACCATAACTTTTATACTATATTGAAAACATATTATTTCCGACATATTTCTAGGGGGAAAAAGGTATAGAATATTTATTTATATATAAAAGAAAATATATAGACGGTATATTTATGAAATAGGTAACCATCTTACGAGTAAATACTCGTAGTTGACAGTTGAAATTTGTTTTGTAACCTGAATAAGTGCGGTCTATAAAGCATGCTAATCTAGAAGGAACTTATTTACTCTAGATTTGAAGACACCCATATTGTAATTTTCAAGGAATACAGATACCAGCAGACAGTTCCACAACCTCGCTGTGCGAATAAAATATGTGGATCTTTTTGTACTAGTGAAATATCCATCAAGTATGAAGGTTTAGGTGTCTGTTTGGTCGTCGTAAAAGGGCAGGTGGATTCAAATTGTGAAGTTCTGGAGGACACACTCTGCAAAAAGTATCCGATAAAAACCGACCAGCCAGCAACTTTACGGCAAAACTCAAGGCTTTGTAACCGAGACTAATTTCAGAGACGAATAGCAGTTCCAACCTTGGTTACGAAAAAAACATGACGTCGTGGATCGCGACTATAAATGTGGGAGTTAATTTTACATAGGTAATTGTAGAATTATAGAACAATTCAAGTTGGAAATTAATATTATTAGAGCCAAATTACTTTACATATATAGATATAAACTCTTAAAAGAAAGTTCACTTACTGAGATTTACTTTTTACTGTAAGATAAAATTAATTCACTTTGAACTAACGCCGTGCAGGAGGATCCGCGTAAACAAAAGCGTCCTGAATGGCCTCAGAGCGTACCACGCCATTTTTATTCTTATTCAAAGTGGGGGTTTTATTTATTAGTCCTGCACTAACATTCCGCTTGGAGTATTTTGTGCATTTCCCTCTACCGGCTTTAACCCGAGCCGACCAAACTCTTTGAAGTATTGGAGCAAGGCTCTGGGCCACTGGCACAGCAGTGAGTTGGGTGGAATATTTAATGACAATGATAAGCGTTCATTGATGAAAGCGACGCTGCTTCATGCAGTCTGTAGTGGCAATTTTAGTTTCTTCTGTAGCTTTTTAATGCAAATAGATACTCTACAATTACATTTTCTTGCAACAAGCTACGGCATGGTGGCCTATCCATCCGTTTCTTAGCTCTTTATCCGTCTATGGTTTTGTATAAACTTGTGAGCAGGGGTCGAATTAGGCTTATTAACGAACTGGAACGCATTTTAAATCATTCGATAGGTATTTTAACACATTAAATGTACCTACTTAAAAACAAATGAAATAAAGTGACGACTTTCATACATAATAAATTTTATTATATAACTTTTATTTTATAATTTATTTTAAAAAATCCACTTTAGTTCCACAATTTTGCTTTTTCTGTCAAACGAAAGTATTTGTAGTATGGTATGACACTCTGCAATGACCTCACCATGATACGTGAGGCTAAGACCCATATTGGCGCCGTGCTAAGCATGCTCAGAGAAACCATACAAGTAAAGATATTTCTATCTCAATAGTTTATATTTATAGCAAACTAGTTAAATGAAAAATAGTTTAATAGCAAACCTTCCTTTGTAAAACAGCATTACGAAGAAACCGTATATAGGTATAAACGGAATTTCGATGACATCACAAAGATGACTAGGTGCATAAAATAACTGTGATCATCTATAAATGATTTAAGATTTAACAGCTGTGTTCTAATCTTTAAGATAACATGTAATAAACGAAGTAAAAGAAACGAACCAGACGCTATCGTGATGGTAAGATAAAATGTATGCCCATGACAAATCGACTTATCTTTTAACATTCTTTAAAAGTATCTAAAAACAAGACACGGTAGCTTTGAACTCACTAAATAGTAAAGTAAAATAATTTACCAAGTGCGAGTTAAACTTACGCACCGAAGGTTTCTTATGAGCACACAATAAATTGTATTTACCAAAATCCTGTTTTATTACTTTGTTAGGGTCACTCGGCACCCTTAGTACGGGATTCGGCTCCTTTAGTCTTGAAACTTATATGAGGCATCAGTAATAAGTTTCTTTTCTTTGTATTATTTCTCATTAAATTTTACTCTGGCATAGCTATTTTTATCGCGAGTATAGTGTCAGTTCTCGTAATATAAGTTGTTTTTAGGAGTATCGATAATTCCGTAAATATATAATTTATTAATGTTTTATGTGCTGGGTCTTTAATAATAATAATGAAGTCCTTTTTATCTTTATCTTTAAATGCAGTGTTTATTTTTAAATTATAGATTCGTTTAAATATTTGTTTTGAATGGGAATCGAACCCACGCCTTACAGCTCATGAAATAAAGTTAGCAGCGAAAAAGCTAACAGGGTAGTCGTTGATCAAAGAGTGTAGATCGAAGCAAGTCCTGTGTCGCATAACTATTAAATTAAAAATAGCTTCTAACAATAAAGTTTTAACATATAGTACCTATGACGAAACGCATCACGTCATTTCGTAACTATTTTCTCGACGTTTTGTATTACTTGTAGGAATGAATATGTATCAACGACCCTGAGCTCTGTGAATGGATGCATAAAAATGACGTAAGCGAAAATTGCACTGCTGATTAGCATTTCTCAAATGCTCTTTTTTACTGTAAGCTGGAACAAATAGTATTATCAAAAAATAAAGAAAAAATAGTACTATCGTGGAGTATAATTATACAAGGTTACGTGGAACGGTACTACTTAACCACAAAGAGATGCACAATGAACAATTGCAGAGCCCACAATACATCGTGAAAAAATCAACTGTTTCATAGACATCATTCATTTTCAACGAAATACCACAATCACCAAGTTATTGACATTGATGTGTACAGTGCCCTCCTTTTAGGCTTATTACTGTCGTTTCGATTAACGCTATATTGAAATAATTACAGTACGATACAACTGTGGCATAATAATTAATTGGGGGAGAACTTTTCTCAGCTGTGGGATAATAAATTAGAACGAAAGGTGGCAGGTCCTGTCAGAAATTGTTAGTAGCGATCAGTTTATTCATTTTTAAGACCTGTCTTTTATTTTCTCGCTGACAAAATGTTACTCACAAAATTGAAGCCTACTGAAATTTCTATTATAATCAGCCATAATAATAAATTATGTAGTAGCATGAAAAGGCGCCAATTATTGTCGTACACGGATGACATAATGTATGTATCACCAGGGTAAATGATTCACGGGTGGCTGGGCCAAGCGATTGTCAGTACTGCCCACAGTGTGCGGGTGGATGCTTTGAGCTTACGACCCGCTTGCCATAGCTGCCAACTGACCTGTATAATTTTCGAGGTTTCTGTCTTTCTAGTCATAACTTCGGATTAATATATCATACCTACTTTTTTATGGAGAAGTAATAAGACGTAAATAACGCACTAGATGGGCATAAAGTCTGTCCATGATTATTGCAGCGGTACTCTGAAAGTTGTAATGAAACAAAGTTCAAGGTATTGCTGCCTTGACAATTTTTACTTGATATTTGATAGTCATTAACATATTCTCATCTGTAAGAATAAAACAAAATCTAAAACACGCAATAGATTATGATACGATTTTCATTGTCAATTAGAGATTTTTTTCGGAAGGTTTGATTACAAAGTAAATCCTAATAAACTTTTGTAATAGAAGACGAATTCAATGTTTTGTAGTAAAGTCACTAAATTAATTGCCTTCATGTATCGGTCAAAATTATACCGGTTTACTAGTTTATTGATAAATGGGAAAACTGCAAAACGAGTACCACAATTGCAGCTACGGTAACACAAAACACTAAAACATTTTTAAGGAATTAATCTCGTTAACCAACACTGAATTATACAATAAAAACAACTCAACGTAAACTTTGTTCGTCGTATAATACAAAAGTTTGTGGGAAAAACGTGGGTAAGTGAAAAACTACTGAATGCGCGCGGGATTTTCGCTAACGCTACGAATGGAACTAAAAGAAAGCTTAAGTTAAACCATACTTTACTGGAGCCTACGACTCAATTACGGTAAGACTGTATTATTATTAGAATTCTTTGGAACTAGAATCACGCGGTTCCCCTAACATGTTAAACGGTTTTATTTAGGTTGTCCTGTTTGTTGTTGTTGATGTTCTTGGGTAAAATTTATTAATTGAATTTGTTTCTAGATAAAAAGTAGCAAACGTTAACGTTATCCAGATAAAAGCTACCAATTTTATCCAAATCCGTTAAACTGTTACAGCGTAATGAAGTATCAAACAACACACAAACTAAAAGTTGTATAATCCAGATACATATAACATTTTTGGTAATTAAATTCTATAGTGTATATAGTTTTTTTTTTTTTTTTTTTTTTATAGTAGATAGGCTTGCGTTTGACCGCCATCCCGCCTGATGTTAAGCGAAGATGCGGTCTACGGTGGAGCACGCTCGCCTAGAAGAAACCGATTCACTCGCGACTTGAAGGTACCCAGACTATATTCATTGGGGAACACCCACTCGGGCAGCTGATTCCAATGTTTAGCGGTACGCACGAAAAAGGTGGAATCAAACCGCTTAGTTCGAGCTTTTGGAACATCAACCATGAAGCGGTGACGCTTTTTAAAGCTCCTGGTTGTCCGATAGTAGAATGGGCAAGGTGGAATTAGGTCATGCAGATAGGGTTGTTTAAATATTTAATTACCGCACTCATACATACTAGAAAGGGACTACATTTAAATAAAATAAATTAATCTAAGAGGCATATTTAAGGCAATACTCAAATGTTGTGCAAAATAGGGGCCAATGTTTCAGTCACGTGTGGCGTCGACCAGACGAGATTAATTTTTTTGTCCCGCTCCCTATGACCCCGAAGTTTCAACCGCAAAATACTCAAAGTTGTACTCACTGACCCTATCATTTTTTATCTAATTTTTGTGATAAGTTCGTTTTCTCAGAGCCTATTTCTGTGAACAAAAAAGGCTAAATCTTAAGATAACTACATAATTTGATGGCAAAGTTTTTGAGTAAATCACGAACGAACAGACAGACAAATATGTAAATACATTTTTAGCTTCTATTGCTTCTATGTAGGTAACAAAAGAGCAGTGATCACCTCATTATTTTTGTATCGTGACCTTCATTGTACCTGTGATTTGGCAGTTTTTTCCACTTTTTTCCTCAAATGAATTATATTTCACAATTTCTTTTGGTATACTTATTTACACAATCCTCTGAAGTAGTTTTTTATGAGCCAAGTGTATATAATTAGTATATTAATGCATTATGATGAGTTTGAAATAATTTGTGAAAACTACAGTTTGAAACTAGTTTCAAACGAATCACTTTCGTGTGTCTCGTTCCACCTTACAGCCGCGTTGGAAACTAATTTTCGCAATCAGTTGAGCATTTTAACTAGTACATTGAGCCTTTCAACCATATTATTTATTTCATCATATTATGGGCGCAGAACTGCAAAGATATGCAATTTTTATGGTAGAGAAAACAAGGCTTCGAATAATTACGTTCAAAGATGTGCGATAATCCTAGCGTAAAATTGAAATGTTTCTCAGTAGAGTCAAATTTTACATTTATAGCAACGATCTACAAAATTTCCAAAAAAAATTATCACAATTAAAATTTGTAAAACATTTCATAAAAGCAGAAACATAATGATATTATAGTATTTATATATAGAAATAAGCCTTTTTATTTATAAGGATTTAGTTTACTTGTGAGAGTGATGTGAGAAAATCTTTAAAACCGAAGTTTTTTTTTTTTTTTAATGGTTGACAGGCCAGGTGTTTGACCACAGCTCACCTGATGTTAAGTGAAGGTGTGGTCGAAGATGGTAAAGCACACCTAGCCTGGAATGGAACTGGCTCTGAATGATATAATGATACGCATGAACTTACGTAGCCACCATATGTTTGCTATGCAAATCGAGACTTTATGACACGCAGAATTAGACTGATGGTAGACTACAGTAACAAATGACGGAATATAGGGTCGTGAGATATGCAGCTTGATTACGTATAGCTGATGTCACTCACAATCTTAATCGTCTTCCTCGGTGAAGTTACGCTTCCCCACATCCTTCCTAACCACAGTGTGTGACCAACGTGATAATTGCTTTCCTCGTGGTCGATGTCAGTCCTCTTGCCACGATTAGTTAACAATTTTGTTCTAGTTTACTTACTAAGTTACGATTAGACAGAATAGAATAGAATAGAATAATGTTTATTGCCCAAAAAGTCACACACAAAAAAAATAAATTGAATTAAACATTATCAGTGTTCCTATATGGTCTCGTCAAAAAGTTTGTACAATTTTTATTAAGTCAGCTGTATAGAGGCATCGTCTTAAAATAATAATAAAAATATCACAAACATAAAAAAAAAAAAAAAAAAAAAAAATAATTAAAAATTGTATAAAATTGAATTCATGACGTCGGAAAGAAATTGATAATAATATTTGTATAATCAAAACAAATCATGAGCTAATAATTATATTCATTGTGTATACTTAATTCATAATCTCTGTAGTCATTATTTAAAAATTCTGTTATTTTATAAATTGACTTAGATAGCAGCAGTTTTTTAACATTTTCTCGGAATTTTCCTTCAGTCTCAATTTTTTTAATTTGTTGTGCGCTTTGGAAAACTAAGCTAAAAGGGGGATATTTTACTCTTTATTTTAATTAAGTTTTACTGTAGGCACAACCCTAAAATCTCTAAAAAAAAGTGAGCTGTTTTGAACATCTGACCTAAATCCACCCTGGTCATACTTTTATCGGACAGCCAGGAGCTTTTAAAAAGCGGCACCGCTTCATGGTAGATATTTCAAAAACTCGAACTAAACGGTTTGAGTATACATTCATTGTTCTAACCGCTAGACAATAGAATTTGCTACCCGAATGGGTGTCCCCTGATAGATACAATTTGGATGCCTTCAAGTCGCGAGTAAATTGGTTTCTTCTAGGCAAGCATGATCCACCGTAGACCGCATCATCGCTTAACATCAGACCAGATGGCGGTCAAACGCAAGCCTATCTACAATAAAAAAAAAATTATCAAGGTTCAACGTACTTTTGCTATAATAGAACTGTAAGAAGACACAACACAGATAACAAACATCTACAATAGTCACATAAATGGCCGCCGCTTGTGGCACTAGCTCATAAGATTCTTTTTTTTTAACACAAAAAGTAAGAAGACGAACGAGACGCTCTCCTGATGGTAGGATGGTAGGAGATAACACCTGTCCATGACCATTGCAGCGATACACAGAACTTTGAGAGACGAAACAAAGTCCGGGGCATCGCTACTTTTTGTTCTCTGTACTTTTTTTCTGTTTATGGTCTGCACAATAAAGAGTTTCTATCTATCTATAAATTTTAGTCCTGGGTAGCAGTTCAACCCGCACCTTACAGCTATTAACTGTTAAATGACTTCACAGAGCAATCAGTATCCATTTATTTGAAAAGTTTTTATAGATACATGCGCTGTGAAATACAGAAAACAGCGTTTATAGGAAGAACTGAAAGCGCAAGTTAAACAATATTGTTACCAAATCGTTTTTCGATAACACGTCCGCGTCGAACCTCGCTGTAGGCGCACCGCGGATTCGAAATCAACGCTGTCGATCATGTAGGACAAATTGCCTCGTCTGTCGCCACGAGTTTCACATTCTCTTATTTACGGGCTTTGTTCGATCGAATGGCACATTTTGTTTCTAATCTATTATGTCTTTAGACCCTTTACAACGTTTTTTTAATCCGAGGGTTACTAGAGTTTCAGGTGAAAAAGCAGAAAAAACATATTACCGCGTTGTATTATTTTTCAAAAGTTGTAAGTAAGCGGCAAGCTGTTATAATGAGGTGAAATGTTTGTTTTCATTCTAAAATTATATAAAAGTTTTCATTCATTTCATTCCAGTAAATTTACTGGTTGGTACTTAGTACTTTAGTACTTTGTACTGGTGACTTGAGAACTAACTTTTGTGAATTATAATTAACTAGGGCATGAACTTGACGTAACTTTGACTTACTTTATGTGGTTGTAACAGTAAATAAGTTTTACTTAGCCTGTTTCTAACACGAGCTACTTAAAAGTATGAAATACTGCATACTGTTACTACTAAATTCGCATGCCAATTAGAGTAAGATGTGCTGTACTAGTATTATATATTTAAGATAAAAATGTAACCACATCTTGAGCGAATAAAAAACTTAAACTTGAACTTGAACTGACACAATGCAAAAGATGAGATGACAAAGCTGAAGAGAAAAAAATCTCAAAGTTGTAAGTATCCCTTTTTTTTTAAGTGGCTTGTGAAATCGCTTTGTCTGCCTCATTTTAAAACATGACCTTTTTATACTGGGCTGTAACAATATGGAGCTTATCGTTTCGTGTTCTAATTCGATTTTTACTCTTCTTTATTCCGTGGCTCCCAAGGGCTTATCCAAAACTACCAGGTAAACAAGTATTTCAGGGAAATTGAGTTTCGTATTTTGCTATTCGTTTACTCGTATATGTTAGAGTATTTCTTCATACAGTCTAATTTATTTGGTTCGCTAATTTTTGATGAAAAGAATATTGAATAGAAAAATTTTTAGATTAAGATTTTGGTTAAAATAAAAAGTTTCTACCTACCGATTGAACATTACAAGAATCATTAGGCCTAACATATTAATTTGCGAGATTTAGTTCGTAAAGAATTATTAAATATGAAAAAAAAAACATCAAACAATCAAACACAAAAACAGAACAACATCACGCAGCATGTCATAGTTATTAATTTATAATTACGTTCTTAATAAATTTGATATCATTAATAATGCAGAAATACATATGAAGCTATAAATATGAGGTTGTGTGTGTGAGTGTGAGAGAGTGTTTTATTTTACAGAACAGTTACAGAACTGTAGTCGCCAGTCATTTGAGTCGTCCGATCCTCTTTCCAGCATTTGCTACGGACGATGCTAGCAGCAAGCGGCTCAAACATGTGGACCTTATAGCCGCACTTTGACTTTGTTTCTATAGCAAAATTGGTACGTGAACGGTACCGGCTCATTCCTGGTGCATAAATTGGCTTTTATCCAGAACAGGAATTGTGCCAGCATTATGGGCATTTTGCACTAAGTAGGTACAGTCAGGGTGGGGGTTTTGGACTAACCTGTTGCTGACTTGTTGTTACACTTAATAAAAGTTTTAAATATTTTTGCTATACAAAAATAACTGTTTAGTAAATTTAGTTATAATTAAATCGTTTAAATAAATCTAATAAATTGACAAGCCAGCCCCTCAGTAAGCACATACCTTACAAAAAAATACAAAACAGATTTTTTTTATGGTTGACAAGCTAGTTGTTTGACTGCAGCTCACCTGATGTTAAGTCACGGTGTGGAACTAGAATAGAACTGGCAATCAGCTAAGGCTGGCCGAACATATCCTAAGATGTTTGGTGGCAGATTTTGAACTTGAAAGTGATAGCTAGTTTGCCGCGTAGGAAAATTGACCTTGAAACTTAAAACTTGAAATACCTTACCATCGTGCTATTGCTTCCTTCACCAGCAACTCAAGTTCATTGTCATAGCTACAAAAAGTCCGGTATTTAGTACAACTTCAGTTGTATAAAGAAACAACCCCACGTTTGTAAACTTTACAACTTTGAAAACGAGTTGCGTAAAGTAGAATAAGAAGTCATACAAGTAGCAGGAAATAAAACTCCCCGTCAAATATGAAAAGAAGTCCTCAACAAAGGGAACAAACACATTTTTTTTTTCTTTTTAATGTCAAAACTGTTGGGCAATTTTCGGGGTGTTTTTTATTCGTGACCCAGTTACGAGTTAACAATGAGCTGAAGCTCGACAACCTAAAGTTTTCTGTTGATGTTAAGTACGTACGTAGTCAGTGGTCGAAGATAGTAAAGTACACCTAGCCTGGAATGGAACTGGTTCTCAAGTGAGGCTGCCGGAACACACCGTTAGGTGCATGGCGGCAAACTTGAGGATGATAGCTAGTACCAGCCGAGTAGTTAAAAAATACCCTACCACCATGTTTAGATGTTACTTACTCAATCACGAAAAAACGGTTCATCTTTACAGAATCAACTTATATATCCTATGAACCCATATTAACATGGTTGCCAATACTTTTTGATTATTTAAAATTATAATCCATACTCAACACAGCTCTGTATAACCATACAGCAATCATAATCATGAGAATAAGAGATAGTACTCAAGAAAATTACGATAGTACGTTTTAGGTAAACTTACGAGTATATAAGATTCCCACTAAGGCACTCAAGAGGGTTGTAGTGTTTCAAGTGCGATTATTATCGGTGAGCTCCGTCAGCGCTGTGTAATACATTCATGGACCTACTATATCCAATGACTGTGTACCCCAGTGACTGAACTAAATATTAACTGCCCTGTCTCTTTTGGTAATAGCTCTACTTCATGAGCTGGGAAGGCGTGGGTCCGATTCTCAGCCAGGACATGTTTATGTGACGAACATAATTATGTAGATTGTATTATGTGTAGATGTTCCAAATATATGCACGTATTACAATCATAAAGCATAGGATTCTTTCAGTTATTTGGTTTCCATAGATTTATAAAATAATTGATTGATTCAGGCGTCACTTTGCGGAAGTTCATTTTGAATGTTCAAGGTTTATATCTAGTTTATTTCCGCTTAACAGTCGTTCCAGTTCCAACAGTGATGAAGATTTAAATTAAACTAATTTTACACTGCTTATTAATTAAAAACCTATCTTACTTAAAATCTAGAACTCATAAACTTAGAAATATACTTAATTTGACAAAAATTAAATTAAAACTACAAAGCTTTGCTAATGCTACTAGCTTTGCTAATTTTGTGGTGAGATGGCGCCGTTTACAATAGTAAAATGTCATTTAACTGACAGAATACTTACATACTTTTTTGTTGTAATACACACTTATAACTGAAATTATGATTGTATACACTCAGAAACAAAACAAACATTTGTGTTCAGCACATTATTGTTTGTGAATGGGGAAAACACGCCCTTCATGAAGTAGAGCTACTTCCAAATATTTTACTGTGGTGGTAGACTTACTCGTAGCAGGCGGTGGTCTAAGTAGGTATCACCGCAGTATCAGATATTCTACCGCCAAGCAGTGATGTGTAAACATTACTGTGTTCCGGATTGAAGGGTACTGCAGCTAGCAAAATTACAGGGCTATTGAAACTAATCATCAAAAGTCTAAAATTAATGAATGTCAAAGCGATGCCCCACACTTAGTTTTGTTACTCAAAGTTCTGTGTATCGTTGCAATGGTAACGGGCATGCGTTATCTCTTACCATCAGGGGAGCGTCTTGGTTCCATTACATTTTAATTATGTTGAAAATAAGCTAATAGGGCAGTTAGTAATAAAATTTAAGAAAAACGTTTACACGTACAGACACTATTTATAATAACGTCCTAAAAATGTAAATATCAAAGTAATTTCATATTGAACATTCCTATCATTGTATTTCCAGGGCCAATCGTTTGGATCAATTTTGATAAAAGTAAGTGAAAAAAAGAATAGCAATCACCTTTTAAAAAATGTGCTAATTAATTCACGAAAAATTGAAATGTCAAGGACACCACTACGGAGTACTAGCACTTAACATAAATGTCTATCCTGAATCACCACTGCTAACTCTATTAACCGTGACACTGCGAATTAAATCGATGCACTCGCACCTAATGCCTTGATATCTGACGCTGCTTTAAATCAGGATAATGGATATTTCTTGGCGTGTTTTAGACCTACTCGTATCAAGAACAAATTACCATATCAGCATATTGAAAAAATTGCAGTTTTATAGATTCGCAAAACTTTATTGCTTATTATTTTTAGCCAAACTTGTGCACTAACTGTACTTTCTCCTTTTGTATTCTGAAATATTTATCACGAAATTTACGCTACTACATGCTATACTACCATTTTATCAGTAATATTATTTTGTCAACATTTTTTTTTGAGTTTGTATACTGGACGATTTACCAAGCTACGGAGTAACATTTCCACCCCGGAGCGTTGTTGTGAGCCCAAATCTATGAATAGGCTCTTTGTGACCGGTTCATTGTGTGCTGTCTCTTCAATGGAGGGCTGTACCCGCGCGAACCTCTTTACACAGGACCAATCTTTATTTTATTAAGGTTCCTTGACTGAATAAAATGTAGAAACCATTCATGATAACCCTTTTATTAAATTACAGAGTTGAAATGCAAGTGACTGAGACGTAAGTGGTAAAAGGGGACGTAACCTTTTTTCGGGTTAGTAAGGCGAGCGAGGAAACAACCTTACAAAGCTTGCCTAATCCTGGCTTAGCAAGCCGATGTGCCTGCAAGCCCGGTGCGGATGGAACTCGACCGGCCATATCCACTAACTACTCTTTACATACATGGAGATACATAATATAAAGCCGTGTTTGTGTTTTTTTTTTACTATGGAATATTGTCAGTGTTTTTCTAAAGTATGTATTTACAAAAACGTTATAATTTGATGCTTTGAACTAGAATTATATTTATGCATCCATTAATTATATTATTACCTTATATTCTTGTTGCTTAGTATAAGACTATTTATGGAAAGTTGAACTGAGTGTTGGAAACCGCGCACTAACCACTGTCTTTACGTTACATGCGAGGCGCGCAGTGACCCACAGTGCAAAGCAAAACCGCGCGTTGTACTTAACTTAGTCTCCATGAAAAAGCCGAATATGGCCGAAACTACAGTTAGAATATCCGACACAGTTAAAAGTGAATAATCTCGCACAAGAATAACAAAAATGTTATACTTATAGCTTTTACGACAAATACAAACTAGATATTCTTCGGATAAAGAACCAACAAAATTTTACTGGAAGAAACCTTTCGAATAAATATTACATATTACATTCCAAAAGCTCTATTTGGAACGTTAAATCAAAACTATCGATATCGATAAATATCGAAAAACAATATCGTAAGATTTGGATTTGGTCGAGCATTTCATGGGCGTGCGCTTGCAATAAACGTTACATCAATCGTAACAAATCACAAAGCTTTTCACAAAGTCGTTTATTGCTGCCATTACCGGTGTTAAGATCGAAACAACATTTCTGTCGCACAAGGGCGAGGGCGGAAACATCGCTAATTGAATTCAGAATTGCTTTGGTTCAAATCAGGCAACTTTTAGCTCGTCCACTCCGTTACGGCCGGCTCCCAAATTAGCACCTCACTTTGAATATCAAAAGTTAAATATTTCGTTATCAATATTCAGACCATTTGAAATAGCATCATATCTTTTTTAATAGTTAAATATTCATTCCGTTAAATGAAGTACAAATATGTATTTATAATAAAATATTATAAAATTGCAATTTTATTTGATTATGAAGTGTGCTTCATAGTCACATCTTACGCATTATGAACAAACTGTTTTTATTTAAATCAGTTTCTCCATACATTTGGTCGAAAGACAACGTTTTTTTTAATACGGACAAATCCGCGATTGTCTACTCGCCTGTTGGTAAGTGACGATGTGGACGTACGTTTCTTATCACTTAGCTATTTTTTTAATGATTTCATCGATGTGATTCAAGCAAAAATTGATCAAAATGATAGCAAAACCCCTGCATTAATCTTAACCGTTCTGTTTAGTACTGTGCTAATAGCAAACCCCTGTAATTTCGCTAGCGGCAATACCACTGAAACCGAAACACAGTAATGTTTGCTTGACTGCAGATTACCTGATATACAATTATACAATCGTATTTGTCAAGATAATTTTCTGCTAAGGATATCTGCTACCAAATAAAAAACGTCATACGTCAAAAAAGCGTTTGGCTACCAACTCGCCTGATGGTAAGCAATGATGTGGTTGACGATGAAGTACGCAGAATTAGAAGATACTTATTCGCTCTGACCTTGAAAATATTTAGATTATATAAGCAAGAAAGCCGGTAGCTTGTTCCATTCCTTGGCCGTACGGATGAGAAACGTAGTCAAAACGTTTCGTACGTACCCAAGGATGTTCCACTATGTAGGGGGCCGTCTTTCTACTTGTTATGTAGTAAAAAGGGGATGGAAGTACAAGGTCGTACAGCTCAGTAGCAAGTAGCATACGAGTACGCTTGCTGTTGAAAGATTTCATCTCTTTAGATAGCCATGCATTTACATTGACAAACCTACCAACCATAAAATAAGGTGAGCGTATCCAATTACTTTCGCAGTTTCAAATTACATTACATACGGATGCTGGCAATACCACTGACTTGGAAAATTGTTTCAGTTCATCTTTACATATTTAGTATGTATTCTGAATAAGAAACACGTGCGCTATTTTACGTTTATGAACACGTATTACGTTCTTCCAGCTCAGTGGTGCTCAAAAACATCACAAGCAACCTTTGAGAGTAGCTATTCTATTTTTTTGTCTCTCAAATTATTATGAATGAGTTTGACCTTGACTCTTGAAGAGTTGAGGCGGTGAAAATATCACACTTGCAGTCAAAAGTTTTTTGTAGTGATAGTTCACACGCCGAAGGGGTTGGGTACAGATAACAATGAGCTTGTGTTGCCGCTGAAGGAAAAAATTGTGAAGAAACCTTAGCGTGGGTAGGGTACTTTATAGTGCTTGGCTGGCTAGGTACCACCCTCAAGTTAAAAAATCTGCCACCAAATACGGTGTGTTTTGGCAGTCTCACTTGAGACCCAGTTCCGTAACAAGTTTGTTGTAAAAACTTTATCTGCATATTTTCTAAGGTGTATAAGTTGTAGTAGCATTGTATTGTACTATTACAAATTATATACCTTTAAAATCGTAAAAAATAAACAGCATGATCATGCTACCATATAAAAGATATTAACATTTTTAGGAAGAGAAATAAACAAATAAACAAACATCGAAACAGCCTAAACCATTTGGCAGTCTTCTGAGTAAATTAATTTCCATTTTTTTTTATTTGTACTAAATGCGAACAAAATTCGCTACTTGTTTAATGAGGTAAATTCATTAGTCGTAATAATTCAAAGTCAGAAAGTCCTTTGATGGAATGAAAACATTTTTACGACAAATCGGCTTATTTAATAAAATGGGAGGTGGTGGCTCATTTTGAGCTCCCAAAAGGCAAAAAAATGTTAAACGAATATCATTTAGGTAATTAGATAGGTACTTATGTAAATTTACTTGTACTTTTCATACTACTTTCTGTGTGATGAGACGTGAAAAACTCGCTTCTTGTTTGCGCTACGCGGTTTAATACCGCCAACAGTTTATTTTTAGTACTAAGACATTAGTTACTTAGCTTATTCGTATTGGGACTTTGCGATCTATGTAAAATCAATAATCAAACGCACTGCATAGTTGTAGACTGGAATACGTGGAATAAATGTTTTATGGTTGACAGGCTAGGTGTATGACCACTGCTCACCTTATGTTAAGTGAAGGTGTGGTCAAAGATGGTAAAGCACACCTAGCCTGGAATGGAACTGGTTTTCAAGTGAGGCTGCTGGAACACACCGTTAGATGCTTGGCGGCAGATTTTAACTAGAGGGTGGTAGCTAGCCAGCCGAGTACTAGAAAGTACCCTACCACCATGTTATGGTTTCCTCACGATGTTCTCCTCCACCAGCAGCTCAAGCTCATTGTTGGGATTTGAACCAACGCATTTCAGTATGCGAACCGACCGAGCTAACCACTGAGCTATCATCGCTGCGAGTTGTGCTTACCTTAGCTTCAAACGAGATGCCATAAGTGAAAGCTTCATCAGAATGCAAGGGGATTCTCGAATCGTAGTCATCAATCGTCACTTGATCGTATTCTGGCTCCTTGGTGGTCATTTTCTTCTTCCACTTTAGGAATTTCATCGGAGCCTTTTTCCACGTCTTTGCTTTAAGCACTACACGGAGGAACGGAACCTTTTTGGACCTTTTAAACATTGGTGTGCATACTCAGTACACAGTCTATATGTAACGTGTTTCGGCTCGTTTACTTAAGACCTGAAACAAAAATAAATATAAATTAATATAGTTATTTGGATGGCATGTATCTCTTTGTGCCGTTTGGGGTTGAAACTTTAGGTCCGTGTGGGCCGGCCGCTCTTGAACGGTATCGGGACCTGGCCAAAAGTTTAGAGGAGGCTTCAGGTGATCAGAATGCTGGTATCTACTTTGGTCAAAAGCTCCCAGCTTTGGCATCCAGCGTGGCAATGCTGCCAGCATTCAGGCCACGTATCCCTCCTCTACGGACTTTTAGATAAAGTTTTTTGTAAAAATATTGTAAATAGTATTAATTTAAGTTTTTTTTTTTTTGTTGTTGAATCAATAATAAAAAAAGTGGATATAGTAAAGTTAACACTCTTTTTCCATCAAGAGAAGCCTGCGCTTTTCCGATTTGGACAATTCTAAATATGAAATCATATAATATGTAGACTGTAGGTTTGAGTGTGTCACGCATAACGTCAAAGTCAGAATTGCAATTATTACGTGGTTTTAAACCAATAGGACATAAGATCTATATTTTATGTTTTATTTCTAAATTGCATCAAAACTGTTGCCTGAAGCATCATAACACCAAAACGAATGTGCCGTGGCTGGTGAACTTTATGTGAGCTATCAGCGTGGGAACACGACCCTTGTTTTCACATCGAGATAAAACTGCCCCTTTATGGTCAACGATGCGAACAAAACTGCAACGGCGAATCAATGACAGCCCTGTTGGCTCATTGGTAACACATATCTGCCTTAAGAGCTGAAGGGCGTGGGTTGTTTATTCACAAAATGTTTGCCCTGAGTGGGAATCGAACCCACGTCCTACAGCTCTCAAGGCAGATATACTACCAATGAGCCAACGGGGCTGTCAATATACGTTGCTTATAATAACAGTTTCTAGTCTTCTTTTCTGCCTACTTTTGTCTTACATAACGTGTGGTGGTTGGTTAATGACGAATGTGGTACATTCCGTTCTTATCATTATTCCTTATTGATGCTTCTAATAAAACAAATACTAACAAACGCGTTATAATAAGTTTCCGCAGAATGTCCGTGCGTGTGTTTCTCAACATGTTTTGGCATCTTTCTTTATTACTAGTTAATTAATGGGTCCTATAAATCAATACATCACGTTTCTCAAATAGCTATGCGACACATCAAAAGCATTAGCCGTCGTGTTCAGGTCGTAATTAAACTATAAACCGCGTACAAACCACTAGTCGTTTGTTCTATTGGTCTATTGTAAACATTCACGTGCGGGTTGTCGGCAAACAATGTGGCTTCGTAACTTATCTCGGCTCAAGATAGTTTGTTGCTGAGTAATGATGTATGGCACTTACTCAATGATTTACTTTTACCTGCAGCTGTTTTTGTTAAGGAGCAAATTGTTTCGATAAAATTTTACAGGCGTTTAATACTGATGTTGGTTTTTAGTTTACTTTTGTTTTTATCTTAATGTATGTGTAAATATTTTTTTTTTTATTTATTTATTTTTATTTTAACTCTCTTATAACACCGTCCTTAGCTTAAAATCCTTTCCGTATTAAGGTTGCCTGTAAGAGATCGCTTTTAGCGATAAGGCCGCCAAGTTTTGTGTTAGTATTTAGTATTAAGTTTATATTGTTATAACTTTTTGTAATTGGTGTAAACAATAAAGAGTTATATTATTATTATATATATATAAAAGTAAGTATAAATAGTATATATATATATATATAATTATATATATATGTATATACTTACTATTTGTTTTATTTATTTTTCTTATTAGTGTTACATCTCCCGTCTGTGTCTTATGTTTTCTATCGTGTTTTCCTTTTCTTGGTTGCCTGGAAGAGATCGCTGTTAGCGATAAGGCCGCCACTTGTGGCACTAGTTCATAAGGTTCTTGGTTCTTTGTATTTTTTTCTATTTATGGTGTGCACAATAAAGAGTTTTAATATATCTATCTACATGTTACAATTAATTGATGTTAAAATTTGGGAAAACTGTTTGCATGCAAAATAAAGCAAAGACGGTATACATTTTAAGTCAACCTCATATTTGAAGTGAAACACTCTTATGACAAGTTTGTACATTTTTAAGATAGTTATGTTTTTACATATATAATATATACAATACACTTTAAAAAAAATAGGATATTAAATAAATACGTGATTAATAATTGCATGTTATTTAACGATATTTTTAATTAAAGATGAAAACAATGTCAACTCTAACCGAATAAATTTATTGTTTTCTGATCAGTTTTGTTCAAACTAGGTAACATCTAAAAGAACGATTGTTTGCTCCGGAGTCAGCAGAGCGACTCTGATTTCGCTATAGAAACAATTTACTCCTTTTCTTTGGTCCGTGTATATCAGAGTTCACTAGAGTAAAGAATGAATGCAAAATAACTTTTCACATTCAAATTACATCATTATAAGTACACTGCAGAAATATCTAGGAAACATTTCTGAAGAGAATATGCGAAAATAAAACGTCAGCGTGTATTTTCCCCCTTATTTCTAAGCTGTTGGGATACAATAAGGGTAGTCTTTATGATAGTTTAATGAAGCGGAAAACATTAAGCTTTATCGTGGGATTGAGTGGCCAGAGATTAAACCGTGCGCCGATAAACTAACTCACCACAAAAATAACACGTTTTGTCTAATCGAGCAAGTCCAAGCGATGTCTCCAAAAGTTATCTTAAAAAAATGCGCTGAATTACATCTGAGGATCGATTGATGACGTTTTTAGGGTTCTGTACAGAGAGACTAAATTGCTATGTGTTATTACTAATTTGCTAAGTCTATACTCTATATACACAGAAGTGTCAAACTTAACATCATTATAAATAGAGCACAACTAGCGACCTAACACGAGAGTTTTTTTTAATCTTTTACCTTTATTATGCCCCTTTGTTCTACTATAGAACACCCAGGCAACGTAAAAAACTTCACGCGCATATTGAATACGTGAAAGTTTCAGACAGTTTGTTTTGCAGTTCGTTTCTGCCGTGTACCGGTGAGTTGTGAAAGGATTACCCACGGGAAGCATTACCACAGGGCTATAAACTGGGGCGTTTCAAGTCAAATGTGAGTAGGTAATGCACCGGCAACACCATTGTGTTCTAGATGCTCAGCGACGGTGACCAGGTGCCATCAGGTGGGACACCTGCTTGTTCATCACTCTTGTAATCTCTTACCCCCGGGAGCGCGTCTCGTTCGTTCCATCACTTCATGACTACTGACAGAAGTGAAAATTATATTACGTCACTTTAGCATGTCGGTGATGCAAACCGATAAGTTTGGTCCGTACCAAAAATCGCTCAACGCTAAAGAAGTTATACTTTTGCATTATAAAAAATATCCCATATTCACATGCTTGCGATATGGATTCGATCGCCGATATTGCCAGTTCTAATAATATATAATTATGTGCACAATTGCAGTCTTGGATGTCAACTAATCACATTGTACAGTCAGCGATTGCCAAGTCGGTCAATATTTCATATTATTTGATCTACTTTTTTTTCTTTTTTTTTTTAATACGGATAAGTACGCGTTTGTCCATCAACTCGCCTTATGGTAAGCGACGATGTGCTCGAAGATGAAGCACGCAGACCGAGAAGATACCTATTCACCCTGACCTTGAAAAGATCTAGATTATATCTATCAGGAAACAAGGATGTACTTAAATATCGATCACATCATGTCGAGCCAGTCGTAACACGCAGTACCTAACACTCTTAAGGGTAAACGATCTCTGTATAGTATATGTGTCAAATAAACTTATTCTCTCACGAAGGTCCAAGAAGTTTAGGTGTCTCATTATGCCCGGATTGCGCCAACTAACTTTTAACGAGACCACAACCCAGAGCGCCAGAAATAATAAAATTTGGTGAAATAAACGGTTAGAAACAGCGGCACACTTTTCGTTGATTGTATACTTACGGGGAGGACTGTTTTTTTTCTTACCGGACTACGCCAATATAAGGGTTAACTAAAAATGTTGTAACCTATGTTGCCGACGACCACGTGGTACTTCATGCTACTTATTTGTTATGTTGAATAACCCTTAGTTCGGTTTTATGCCTAACGTATACTATAAAAACATTTGAAGTTAGTAATTACGTAAGATTCATATCATATTTTACTTGGTGGTAGATCTCCTTAATAGGGTATCGTCTTAATATTTGTCTGGTACTACAGTGGTAATATTATGTATATAATGTTTCAAGATTAACGTAATCTAGATACAAATCTTTTCGCACTCAGAAACCTCTGTATAGCAAATTTCATCGAAATCGTTAGAAATCTCAATATACGAGTAATAGGTACATATTGAGATATACAAACATAATATATTGATATGAGAGTAATTGGTATATATTGAGAACTCGAAAAGGGAAAGGGTTATGTGATTGACCTGTATATACCTACCTAGCATTTTTCTGATATAAAAACCAAATGTTTGTTCTGTGTCTGGGTGTACTGTATGTATTATAAGTATGTATTTACAAAAAAAAAAATATTTAAGTATTATATCAGTCATCTGACTCCCATAGTACAAGCTCTGCTTAGTTTGGGGTCAGATGGCGCTGTGTGTAATGTCCTACGATATTTATTTATTATTTATATTTATTTATTATATATAAGTGTATAATTCTGACGTGCAAAGATTTATTTTTTCTTAAATTTGGTTATCCTATGATACCACATACGCGTCCAAATCAGTGAAGGAGTTATCAGTAGTTATAGCGGAATCAGGAAACTCACATACATGATCTTAAAAAAACATAGCGCTCCTTTTTTGGGCAGACGTCCTTTTCAGAAACTATGACACCTCAGTGGTAAGCGCGGTCGGATTTTACGCTGAAGAGCATAGGTTCAAATCTCAACAATGAACTGCCGGCGAAGGAAAATATCGGGAGGAAACCATAGCATGATGGTACCGTAGGTACTTTCTAGTAGTCATCGATCCGGCAGTCTCACTTGAGAGCCAATTATCATTTCAAGCTAAGTGTGTACACCATCCTCGACCACACCATCACTTAACACCCAGTGGCATACGTTCGAACATCAAGGTTACTAACCATAAAAAAGTAGTGTAAAGGACTTCTTCTTAAAATAATTTAATCACCATAACGACAGTATTCGTCAAGGAACTTTCAGAGATCAAAGCAAACCAGTTGACCTTCAAATTAGTTTATTTCGGCTTGAACTAAAACCAGAGAGACCTAGCGTTTTAAAAATAAAACATTTGTCGTTGAATATTGCGGTATCGCCAAATATGGTATCTATTGCCATTTTTGAGAAAAATAAACTATGTTGTGTCATAAACACTTACATAAAAAATAAGTTAAACCAGTTCGTAATTTAGTGATGAAATCTCTGAAAAATATCTAGCGTTATAAAATAAAACCTTTTCATTATTTCAAGGCAGTAAACAAATTACAGACAAAGCGGCTGTTTTTATTGTTTTGATAAACGCTCAATAGCTTTCAAACTCCGCGCAAGCAATTAAATTTTTCATTTACTTCACAAAGAATTGTCATCTCGTTTGGTCGACGCCACACGTGAACAAAACGCTAGCCTTTATTTTGCTCAGCGTTTGAGTATTGCCATACAACGCGGCAATGGGGCCAGCGTTTTGGGAACTATTCCCATTGATAGCGGTCTTTTAGAGTAGTTATTATTTTAAGTTATTTTATTTTAGGTCAATTCTTGTGTGTTTATTATATCTGAGTGACATAAACTCTGTATAAATAAATAAAAGAACCTTCACAAACATATTAGATAAAGCTCAAACATGTACACAGACAGATGAAAAAAATAACCAGATGGCATCACTCCAACAACCCTAATTTTCTACAAAATGCCTTGAGTATCTTGTCTACTTCGGGAGCTGAAGGGCGTGAGTTCGATTCCCCACAGAACTAACATTTGTGGAACAAACATAGATGTCTAAAAGTGTATATTAAGTATTCTATCAGCTACCTGGTTTCAAAAGTACAAGCTTTGTTTAGTTTACCGCTAGATGGCGATGTAGAAAATATCTTAATATATTTTTATTATTATAAAAATTACAAAAAAATTCAGTGTTGAATATGAAGATTGATTTGGCATTGATGAAGAAAAGTTTAAGAAAACCCTGCAATACTTTATTTGTACTAAAAACTACGTTCCGATGATTTAGTATGTTTTTTGTTATGGTTGACAAGCTAGGTATTTGACCATAGTTCATCTGATATTAAGCGTTCAAAGATGGTAAAGCACACCTAGCCTGGAATCGAACTGGCTCTTAAGTGAGGCTGCCGCAACTCACCATTATGTTCTTGGCAGCAGATTTTCTTCTTGTATATTAAAACAAGAAAACCCAGATCCATTTCAAACATTTGTTCTACATACAACTCATAAGAGAAAGTTAATAAGTCCGGATTAAATTTCACTGGAAACATGAGAGGAAAACTACTTATATGACGACGAAGGGTTTTCAATTCTTAACATTCAAATTGGAAACAACTTGTCGCGTGGTTTATTTGAACAAACCGTAATACCAGTAAAATAAAAGATAAAAACATTTTCCCGGGGAAGTTTTATTTTTCATTCATCTAAACTTCCCGGAGCTACAAATGGATTATTGCCGGAAAATGCAATAAAAGATGCAAAGGAATGTTTGCATGAATAAACACGCGGTCTTGCTAATCGTAATTTTTTTTTTATTATATAGGCTTGCGTTAGACTCAACTCGCCTGATGTAAAGCGAAGATGCGGTCTACGGTGGAGCACGCTAGCCTAAAAGAAACCGATTTACTCGCGACTTGAAGGCACCCAGATTGTATCTATCAGGGATCACCCACTCGGGCAGCAAATTCCATTGTTTAGCGGTTCGTACAATGAAGGTAGACTCGAACCGCTTAGTTTGAGTCTTTGGAATATCGATCATGAAGCGGTGTCGCTTCTTGGAGCTCCTGGCTGTCTGTTTGTCATAGTACTACAGCCATATTTACGATAGCCCTGTTGGCCAAAGAGCCAACAGGGCCAGGTGAGAAAATCATAGCATGGTGATAGAGTACTTTCTAGTACTCGGATGTCTAGCTACCACCCTCAAGTTAAAAATCTGCCGCCAATCACATAATGGTGTGTTTCGGCAGCCTCACTTGAGAGCCAGTTATATTCCAGGCTAAATGTATTTACCATCTTCGACCACAGCGTCACTTATCAGATGAGCTGTAGTCAAACACCTACCCTGTCAACCATAAAAAAGTATAAAAATAAAACCAAATACCTCAAAGCAGTTAAAATAATATACATTTGGTTTATCCCATTCACTATAAGAATGATGCGACAAAATTAACAAAATTAATTTTTTATCAGTTTTTAAAGCAAGAAACTTTTGCCTTTATAATATTACATACCTACATGTGCACATAAAGCCATTCTAATAACCATACATATTTATTACTACATTACAAAAACAAATAAAAAAGTAACTACACAAAAAAGGTAATTTAAAAAGCCTACACGAGAAAGAAATTTTTAGCCAGAATGCTGGCAGCATTGCCATGCTGAATGGCAATGCTAAGATTTGGGTTAAAGCAGGTGCCAGCTAGTGCCAGGTTTTTAGTGCGTAGGCCGTCATCAGAACAGAGCGTCCGACATAATAAAAAAAAAACATGCCATCTTTCTGATTATCCGACGCCACTTAAACTTTTTCCAGGTTATTATTTAGCTCGTGAGAATACCCACCTAAAATTCCAACCCCAAACGCCACAAACAGTATATTTGTGCCGTTAGTAAAAATAAGTTTATCTTATTATAACTTTACGGTAGGCAAGGCGCTCTGTAGAAAAGAAGCGGGACGGTCACGGCAGGTGTACCTGTAGACTCAGTAAAGTCATCGAACCTCGCTGAAGGTCAGACAAGAAAGAAAGTAGCTTGGAGCACACCATTCATGAATCGGCACTTTGTGTGAGTGCCATCGACTTTGGACTCTTTTGATTCAATTGTCGGGTGAGCGGGCTTGGAGTGCCCCAAATACTCTTCACCTATAAAGCTTGAGTGATACGCATATTCGGGCTCACTACGAGCGTAGAAAAAACTGGTCAAGTGTGGGTCGAAATTTCGCACTAAAAAGGGTTCTACATAAAATATGTAGGTTACAAAAAATCTTTGCTCAAAGCTTGCTCTAAATATTAGATTAGATTAGATTTTCTATTAGATTAACCATGGTAATTTGATTTTGTGTAGAAGTTAAAGTGCGACCTCGTTCATAACTGTATCAATATTAATATTAAAAGGTAATTTTTTTTTTATCACAAATGTTTTATTACCTACTTTGTTCATAATACTTCTATAGACAATTTTATTATACTTTGACACAGTCGCAAACAAACATCTATTTTCATCATATAAATGTTTGTGCTGGGTTGGAATCGAAGCTAAGTGCTACAGCTAATAAAGAGCTAATACCAAATGACCGAACATGACATTCCCACCAAAATAACAATAATAATAAATATATGGTTGCATGGATAAGACGTAAAAACTTCCCCATTACAAAAAAACATTGTAAGTCTGTTTCTTTGTTGTTGGCTTTGCATTTTGTGCATTTACATCAGTCAGTATCAAATATTTCGATATTTTTTAGATTTTTATGAAAACCTTGTTAACAAGACATGTGAAATATGTCAAGGACGAATCTGTTCTAGTAAAGTAGTGATGACTTAAATACAAGCTTCAATGATGTTATTAAAGAAACATAAAAAAAGACTTAAAAATACTTTCTTACACACCCGCGTGTAATTATGCTGCTTATGAACGAAACACCAAAATTTTACACATAAAGCAATAAAAAAACACAAATAATGGAAAAGAATACATTAAGACAATATATTTTTTTCACGTTCCTGTGAAAACACCAGCATTGTCCATCAACTATAACTAATAGAACGTTGGCAAGGGTAGTGACGGGAAGTCAGCCTGATTAAGCGGCAGCAAACAGCTAAGCAGTAAGCAATTTCTCTCCGGAATAGACATTTTGTACGGGAAATGAACAGTAAGCCCAACTCGACGGAGTTCATGCTTTGAAGGTGTCAAGACTGTCAAGTTAAGGCGTCAGTGAATTATTATCCAAATTAACATCTGAAGATGCGAATCAATATTTCAACCGTGAAACCAGGGTGGGGGAAGCTAAGGTGGCGTTTACAGGACGTGATAAGACTTCTTATGAGACAAATTACCGACGTACATTATCATACTAATAATACCAATTTGAACGTTTGTGATCCACCAAGTTCTCGAGGTTATGTGTGTGAGAGAGATATAGATTTTGAGAAGAAGAGCCGCTGCCAGATAAGAAATTCTTACTATCAAACGTGATAGAAAGGAACTGAATAAAATTTTAAAAAATTTTAAACGACAATAACGGTTCGGGAGTCACTAAGAGGGGAAGGGGAATAAACGGACAGAGAAAGAAATGAAAAGGAAACTTCAGATACGTAACCCTTAAAAAAAAGTCTTTTTAAAAACACTGCTGCCAAAAACAAAACAAAAAACGCAACTTTAAAACAATCTGTATTGTTTTTGTCTCCGTCATTTCTTAGTTCGATCGTGACATTCTTTGGATGGGTAATCGCTAAATGCAGCTAGGAAAAAACGCTTCCGTGCGTTTGGTTCGTTCATTCAATAATAAGTATCCAAAACCAGCCTTCAGTTGACATACTAACTAATTGCGGCTGACCACTCGGACTGTATGTATGTATAAACTTGCTTAATGTACATAACATTATTCGTATAGATAAATTCCCGTTAGATTGCCTGATTGTGTCTCTAGTGTACAAACTACATTTTACTTCTATAGCTAAGAACTTGCTTGAATGTGTGCTAAAATAATATAATCTTGTTAGTACATTTTATGTCGGTATTCGGCAAATGTCTAAATGGAAACACATTTAAACCTTGTCATAGATTTACTGTCATAGGTAAGTATTACGTGTACAAACGATAACAAATATTGTGAAATACGAAATCAGTCTGGGTCACATTTAAAGTCATACAAAGTCATGGTCGAGTCCAGTTAAGCCCTATTAAAGTAGCGGCAACTTTACAACAAGCTTCATCATAGTTTTGGAAGCAAGGCGGAAAGTTATGTTTTACTACTATATTTTCCGCACGTAATTCGGCACTTTAAGAGTTAAATCACCAATTTTTATTAACCCTTCCACTATTTTACAAGCACTCGAAACATACCTCTTTAGAAATGAATCCAATGGGTTAACATAATTTTTCTACGTTTTTGCCAAAACTCATTTTCAGAGTCTTACTTATTTTATGTCCGTAGATCCAGAAAGATTAATCATGACCACAATATTCATAAGGATTTATTCAAACAAAAACACAATTAAGTAATTGTTGAGAATGGGGCCCGTTGTGTGCGGTGAACCTGTCAAAATTGTTCCTAAAACATACGTACAAACAGCAAATACGCATGACTCGAGCACACATCCGACAAACTGACAGTTTGATATCAATCCCAACATTTTACTCAAATCTCAACCATAATGACATGAAATGTAAAATTCTTAATCCGACGCGATGAAAGATTAAATTCTATTAAACATTATAGTTAATACACCTAAGTCACAACACATCAGTGGTCACTACTATTAAAAGGTAGATAAAATTCACTAAAGGTGTTTGGACCGACTGGATATAGAATCGTCAGAAGCTTACAGTTTCTTTTTTATCGCTTGCAAAACGTTTTGCTTACATGAAATCCTTTTCGCGTTATATTGATCTTTTGTAAGTCACCGTTCAAAATAATTAAGAAGTAAAATTGATGTATCTTTTACCACTTTAATGTTATTCGTTCTAAAAAAAATAATACCAAGTTTTTTTCAATCTCGATTTCAAATTTAACTTTAATTTAGCCATTTAGTTTGTTTACCGGTTTTACAAATATAAAGTTTATTGGTGCTACCTGCTATGCTGAACAGTTTCTGAAATTATGATAATAAATAATATCAGTCTATTGGTAAAAACTTGTAGTATGTCATTTGCTAACCAAATTTATTTTCTTGTTGATTTATGCTGTATGTTTTCCAAAAAAAAAACAAAATTAAGTAAATATAATTTTAACAAATATTTAAATAATATAACATACAAATAACAATTTAAAAAAATATCTTAGAATCTACACTATTTACAAATTTATAATAACAAATTAAAATCTATATTAACATACATTTGTATGTGCAAATATGAGCATCTTTTCAAAATTCTTACGTAAACGAGTCTAAAATCCATTCCCATCTTTCTTGAATTAAATTTCTATAAAACGTGTAATTATTTATTACAGAAATGGACTGGATCCCACTATCAAACCAATTCTGTAATTTCAGCTTAATTTTGATGCTAATGTATAAGAAAACAAAAATCTTTCTTTCGAAAAATACGTGTTAAGCCTAAGGGAGAATAAAAAATACTTTAACCCTATTCTCGTACATTATCCCTACGTTTACCTGTAATGAATACGAAATTTAAATTTAAAATAAAATGAAAATAGTAGATACATTGTAAAACAAAAATTTATAGGTGGCAAATGATTTGCCAAAGATTGTTTTGTTATTAATGCTTTTGGCAAAAGCTTAAGAAAATCCTGTGTGAACATATAAATCGTATACATCGTAAGGGCAGCACTTCCCTTGTCAATTAGGATTGCCATGTCGAAGGTGGAATACAATAAACATTTCAGCTAGCGATGGCGTGGGTTCGTACGAAAATGTTTTCTTTGAGAGATAAATAAATATTTGGGTCTTATACTCGTTTGTTTTGTCAAATTCACAGTCAATGTTTCCTTTATCGTGAAGTAGTTTGAAGTTGCAAACATTTATAACATATTTTATTAAAACAAATAAGAATTACAAATAGTCAATTCATCACATAGCTTGTCACAAAATGGTGGTATTTATATAAAATGATGGTCATCGACGCAAAGTTGGTTGTCTGTCGTTTTTCTACTGGATACCCTTTGAAGAGTGCGCTTCAGATGACCTACTAGATAACTACTAGATAATTACTGCACATTCTACTATCATACAGGAGCTCTAGGAAGCGATACCGCATCATGCTAGAAATACTAGAAAATCGAACATTTCGATTCCACCTTCATCATAATTAAGAACCGAGCCAATGGAGTTTGACTACTCGAGTGGGTGTTTCCTGTTAGATATAATAGAATAGAATATAACTTTATTATAAACCAAAACAAAACACAACAACATACAAATATGAAACATAAAAAAAGAGATAATTAACATAAAAAAGAATATAATACATACTTGGTGTATAAGGGCGGTCTTATCGCTTAGAGCGATTTCTTCCAGACAACCTTTGGATGGAAAGCAAAACAGAAATAGGATGGTGTATAAAAAAAGACCACACAATAAACGTATAATATACATATAAAAAAATACTAATTAAACTAATATGTTTTTTTTTATGGTTGACAGGCTAGGGGCTTGATCACAGCTCACCTGATGTTATTTGACGATGTGGTTGAAGATGGTAAACTCACATGGACTGGAATGGAACTAGCTCTCAAGTGAGGCTGCTATCGAGACAAGCTGCAATGTTTTTTTTTTGGTACTACATTCATGTACCACTAGTTTCAATTGTGATAAATAAATTAAAAAGACCCAAAAAAATTAAATAAATAAATTATATGTCACGGTCAGATGAATTAAATAAATTAAAGGAGTACAATGACCCTTTCGGCTAAGTACACCTCACGCTTATAACCATATACACTAAGATGTTTTTGTATAATTTCTAAGGAACTTTCGTCTATAATCTCGTTTGTGCAAGGATCAAACGCCATATACCTACCTACCTTACTTATATGTTTAATGAGTGACGTTCTTATGACGTACTAAACGTGCGCTCACCATGCGCATGGGACGGCCACACACACACACAGACACATGTATGTATTAGAATAGCGTCATATAAAGACCGGTAGAATAGATTAAAAAAGAACGGAACGACATGTTTCCTCCTATCAGTACCATTTCATAAGAGTGCGTGTCCCGTGCTAGTGGTAAACGAAGTTAAAGATTACCTTAAATTTGATTACAGTCCTCATTAAATTTTATTGGCAAATATATTTTATTAGACAGTGACTATCTCTGGCATAAGCCAAGTGTATTCGCCCACTTGCAAAAGTTATCGGAGTTAAACAAACAATGAAAAATGTTTTTTTATGTTTTTTTTTAAAGATCTTTAAAAAAAAACATAGGTGAATGCCTATTGGCATGGGCAAGCGTGCTCCATCTTAGACCACAATATCACGATCAGGTGAATTGAAAAACATTTCTTCATAAGTGAATATATATATATACATTTTTGTTACGTCTGTCCTGTTAGCTTATTTGGTAGAAAATCTGCTTCGAGAGCTATAGGGTGTGGGTTCGATTCCCACCAGGACAAACATTTATGTGACGATAAATATTTCTTATGTCTGGGTGTTCTGTATGTATTTACAAAAAAAAAGTATCAGTAGATATTATATCAAGTATCTAGTTCCCTTAGTAATAAATAAATAAATATCGTATTACACACAGCGCCATCTAACCCCAAACTAAGCAAAGCATGTATGGAAATCAGATAACTAATAGAATACTTAAATAGGTTTTTTTTTGTAAATACATACTTATAATGCATACGGTAGCTAGATAGGTTTGGGGCTAGATGACATTGTGTGAAATGACCTACGATATTGTTTTGTTCTTTTCAGACTTCCACTCTGCTACTAATCCGCGTGTTCATAAGCCGATTGTTGGATAATACGGATCGTGCTTGGCGCCGTTGTTTGGTGACGGCGGTTACTCGGAGCGATAAAGCACGTGCCAGCTCCTTATAGGGCTCACTGCTATTGAACCCAACAACTTATTGGTACCAATGGCGCCATCAATAAGTACTCAAGTCATTCAATCACATAAATCACATTTACACTTGCCTCGGATTATATGACTCTGTATTTTTGTATTAATTGTTAAGTTTTTTAATTTAACGAGCAAGACGCTCTCCTCATGATAAGAGATAGCACCTGTCCATGACCATTGCAGCAATACACAGAACTTCGTGTAGCAAAACAAAGTCCAGGACATCGCTGCTTTGGCGCTCATTACTTTGAGACTTTCGATGGTTAGTCTCGACAGCCCAGTAATTTCGCTAGCTGCAGTATCCTTCAAATCGGTACACAGTAATGTTTACACACTACTGCTTGGCAGCAGAAGTTTTGGATAGTCTACTTTATTAGTGAAATAAATATTGTAGGACACCGCCCCAAACTAAGCAAAGCTTGTACTATGGAAACCAGATAGCTAATAGAATACTTATTACTAACTAATGTTACAACACCCTTTAGCAGGTTAAATTAATAATAAGATGAATGCCTGATATTGAGTACCCGATTGGCCTTTGCCCCAGCATATAGATATATACATATATACCTAAGGTGACAATCACAACGGTTTTTTTAAATAATTAGCTAAATCAGTTCAGCCGTCAGCAGAACTGAAAAATGTGTGTTTTTATTGAAATAAATATCTATTCTTATATTTCTGTTTTGTGTGTTATGAAATAAATATTTTTTTTAAACCGTTCTTAGTTAATGAGCTTACCAACGAAAATCCTTCGATTTTTATTTTTTTAGATGGATGTATGTATGTACATGTGTTATGGGTCCTCAACATGTCAATACCTTAAAAAAGTGTATACCTACATCAAACGTAGGAGCACTTCAATTTAACTGAAATTTCTGAGTAACTTGAAAATTACGTTTTGCAAGCTTCGATTAAGAATGACCTGAAGAACGCAATAAAGTTAAATAAATCAATCAAAATCTAGTCGCACACATTATCAAATGTGGATCAATAGAAGGAAGGAGGATATCGTGCAGAACGCTGAATGACAATGATGATGATGAAATCGAGATAAGAGCTACAATCGCAATTTATTAATTCACCTGACACTGTTTTGAAGTGTATCTCGATTTCCATTTGACACAAATTCGGCTAAATAACACGAAACTTTTATAAGACGTCGTTTCGTCGTGAAACGTTCTGTTACAGTAATGACAGTTTTATAGCGAGAGTTCCACTTTAACAGTATCTTCAAAATTTAAAATGCCAATAATACGGAAAAGGAAATACGGTTTTTTTAATAACAAAAATTTTAGTTAAAAAAATATTTTAAAAACTAGCTTTTATCTCGGACAATGAACTAAAAAGCTTAAAATAAATTCTAGTAAGTATTTGGCGTGTAGGTACTTACCTACATAGTATATTCTTAAGGTGGTTCGATTTCCAAACAAATAAATTTTTGCCATTTATGGAATGAAATGGAACATAATTTTACAGTGAAATCACTGCTACTGGTATTTATTTTAGTCTTTATTTGCGGTAAATCACAGTTGCTTGAATAAAACAGTAGATTAACAAATCAATCAAGCCCAAACACGATGAGTTTATCTTGTTCAGTTCAGAAGTTCTTATGACCATATTCGGTCTCCATCATCAGACCAGCTCCATAATACGATATCATTGTATTAGCACCGATGATGTATAAGTATACCAAATTTGAGTCCAATCGGACATCGGGAAGTGGGTCAAATTTATATTGCAAGATTTGACCCGTACAATCCGTACATATATCTACATACATTGCAAGTTAAATAAAAGCTTGTATAAAACCGTTTATAAATACGCTTATACGTGCGCTTGTTCTCTTATGGCCCGACAAAAAAAAACAATTGACGGAAATGGCTCACAATTTGTCGCGTACAATTTATAAATGTAACTTCCAAGTTCAAGTCACAAAGGGCACAAAACAATAGTACGTTATTTTTATTAGCATACAGTAAATTTTCTAGGAGAATTTACTACTTATATGGCAGGTGCGAGCTCGGTACTCCGTGAATGATTTCATTCCTTCTGTTTCCTGGTTAGAACGTGGAAATCATACAGAAGCGTTCTAAATTACCACCGTTTAAATGTACCGGAAAACTTTACGTTGTTGAGCTTCAGCTCATTGTTAAACTGGGTCGCAAATAAAAATTGCTAACATTCCAAAAAATTGCCCAACAGTTTTTAAATAAAAAAAAGAAAATGATTCGCAATAAATTTTTGTTTTGTTTGTTGAAAACTTTTTTCCGTTAATCTAAAGGGGAATTTAATTTTTCCTGCTACCTATATGACTTCTTATTCGACTTTACGCAACTCATTTTGAAAGTTGCAAAGTTTACAAACGTGGGGTCGGTTCTTTGTACAACTGAAGCCGTACAAAGAACCGGGTTTTTTTACCTTTGACAATGAGCTTGAGATGCCGGTTAAGAGAATTGCAAACATCCAAAAAATTGCCCAACAGTTTTTCACATTAAAAATAAAATAATTCGCAATAGCTTTTTGTTGAATTTTTCCCCCGTTTAATATGAAGGGGAGTTTTATTTTTCCTGCTACCTATATGACTTCTTAGTCGACTTTCCGCAACTCATTTTGAAAGTTGCAAAGTTTACACACGCGGGGTCGGTTCTTTATACAGCTGAAGCTGTACAAAGAACTGGACTTTTTTACCTGTGACAATGAGCTTGAGCTGCCGGTTAAAAAAATTACCAACAACCTAAAAATTTCCCAACAGTTTTTACTTTAAAAAAAAAAATAATTCGCAATAACTTTTTGTTTTGTTTGTTGAAATTTTTTTCCGTATCACATGAAGGGGAGCTTTATTTTTCCTGCTACTTATATGACTTCTTTTTCAACTTTACGCAACTCATTTTCAAAGTTGCAAAGTTTACAAACGTGGGGTTGGTTCTTTGTACAACTGAAGCTGTACAAAGAACTGGGCTTTTATTACTTTTGACAATGAACTTGAGATGCCGGTTAAGACAATTGCCAACATCCCAAAAATTGCTCAACAGTTTTTACATTAAAAATAAAATAATTCGCAATAACTGTTTGTTGAATTTTTCCCCCGTTTAATATGAAGGGGAGTTTTATTTTTCCTGCTACTTATATGACTTCTTATTCGACTTTACGAAACTCATTTTGAAAGTTGCAAAGTTTACAAACGTGGGGTCGGTTCTTTGTACAACTGAAGCCGTACAAAGAACCGGGCTTTTTTACCTTTGACAATGAGCTTGAGATGCCGGTTAAGAGAATTGACAACACTCAAAAAATTGGCCAAGAGTTTTTCCTTTAAAAATAAAATAATTCGCAATACGTTATTGTTTTGTTTGTTGAAAACTTTTTTCCGTATAATATGAAGGGGAGTTTTATTTTTCCTGCTACCTATATGACTTCTTTTTCGACTTTACGCAACTCATTTTGAAAGTTGCAAAGTTTACACGCGTGGGGTCCGTTCTTTGTACAACTGAAGCTGTATAAAGAACTGGACTTTTTTACCTATGACAATGAGCTTGAGATGCCGGTTAAAAGAATTGCCAACAACCCAAAAATTTCCCAACAGTTTTTACATTAAAAAGAAAATAATTCGCAATACGTTATTGTTTTGTTTGTTGAAAACTTTTTTCCGTTTAATATGAAGGGGAGTTTTATTTTTCCTGCTACTTATATGACTTCTTTTTCGACTTTAGGCAACTCATTTTCAAAGTTGCAAAGTTTGCAAACGTGGGGTCGGTTTTTTGTACAACTGAAGCTGTACAAAGAACTGGGCTTTTTACAGCTATGGCAATGAGCTTGAGTCGTCGTAAAGAAAATCAACGTGAGGAAACCATATCTTGACGGTAGGGTACTCTGTAGTAAGTACTCCGCTGCCTTATTACCACCGTGATGTTGCAAATCTGTCGTCAAGCAGCTAACGGTATGTTCGGGCAGTCTCTATTGAAAGCCAATTCTATTCTACATAGTACCTACCACACCGTCACTTAACATCAGGTAAGCTATGGCCAAATACCTAGCTTGTGAACTAAAAAAATGGGTTGAATGAAGGTACATATTGACAGAAACACGGAGCAGATTCCATGTCATTTCAGAATAGTGTCACGTAAAATATAGGATTGAGCGTCAAGCGAGAAACGAGATATTGATGAGAGAAATCATTGCGAAGCGTCGTCGATCACATACTTAATGCAAACATGACTAGCGAGATTCAAAGCGCTGTATTTGCAGCTGACACCTACTCGAGTTTGACCAGGCACGGTTTGCCTAAGTGGAACGTCGAGTGTGTCTGAGGACTTCAACATTATACCATAACCAAAATATACATCTAAACAATTATGACCGCTCTGTTAGATTTAGAAGTTTAGCTGGGGTTCTTGAGCTGTAGAGCGTAGATACGATTACCACCTCAAACATGTGACAAACAATGTTTTTTATGTGTTCTTAAAATAAAAATTATTTTAATGGATCTAAACATAACTTTATAATTAGATTTAAATTACCTATTACTTTTTTTGTTGCCATATCGTTAATTCCAATATTAATCAATCTTGTCGATTTCATTATCGGTGCGTACTTTTTTTACTTTTGTTTATTTCATTACGTCTAAATGTTCTAAATATGTATAATTATGTATTATAAATATGTTGTGTCTATAGTACCAACAAGCTTTTCTTAGTTTGATTCTAGATGATGCTGTGTGTTGATGCCTTCCAATAAGTATGTATTTATCATTTACTTAATGATGTTCTACAACTTTAATATACACATACTGTACAACTAGTACACTCGAGCTACAAAGTGTAGCTCGACTAGTTGTTTCAAAAAGAATTTGAGCTAGTAACGGAAGATTCGATTACTCTACAGATGGGTACAACGGTTAACATATTCACTTTACAAACAATAATTTGTTCTAAAACAGCAACCATTGAAGCTATGCCAAAAGCATATCAACTCTGACATTTGGCTCAGCATATACAAAATAATGTGCTGGCATTACGTAGGTACTTATTATGTTTTACTTGGTACCTGGCGCGTAGCTGACGCAAAAAAAAAGCAATAGTACCTTCGCGCAAATGCAAGCAATAATAATAACGTTTATTTGCACATAAATAACATAAACCATGATCAGCATTCACACAAGTCAAATTTTTCACAAAGATGTAAGACACTTGATGTAGTTGAAGACAATGTGTAAAATAAAATAAAAATAAACAAATTATAGAACTATTACAATTTTTGGTCACTAGTCATCGCCGTAGGATACCCTGTGTTGCGATGACTAGTACTCTTCTGTTGAGACCTAATTGTAATATTACCTTAAGACTATTCACATAAGTTGACCAAGTTTCATCACAATAGCACGTTCGGTCCGGCAGTGCTTAAAATACGAACAAACATTCATTTTTACATATTGGATTAGTAGAATGTTAAGACAATTACATATTAATCTTGTAGGTACATCATCATCATCATCATTTCAACCATGGGACGTCCACTGATGGACATAGGCCTCCCCCATTGATTACCATAAAAACCGTTTGGAAGCGGCCCACATCCAGTGCGTTCCTGCGGTCTTTAAAAGGTCGTCTGCCCACTTTGTGCGTGGACGTCCTACGTTGCGCTTGCTGATCCGTGGTCTCCATTTGAGAACTTTACAGCCCCATCGGCCATCAGTTTTGCGTGCTATGTGCCCTGCCCACTGCCACTTCAACAACAACAACTTCTTGTAGGTAAATCATTTTAAAAATAAAGCAATACAGCAAATTGTAGTATTTACAATTTCGACATAATTAAGTACCTGCGTATGTATAATTGTATATATTGCACATAATTCTTCAAAGACGTGTAAGCTTAAAAATGTATGTCACTAGAACATTGGCGAAGCAAGCGCCAGGAGTGGATGACTGCAGCTAAAAATTATAAGTGGATGCGGTGCATATTAAGTTCCTGAAAGCCTCGCACTCTTGACTTAAGTCAATGAGTCCTCATAAAACAGGTCAGGTAGTTTTTTTTTTATGGTTGACAGGCTAGTTGTTTGACCACAGCTCACCTGATGTTAAGTGAAGGTGTGGTCGAAGATGGTAAAGCACACCTAGCCTGGAATGGAACTGGCTCTCAAGTGAGGCTGCCGGAACACACCGTTAGATGCTTGGCGGCAGATTTTCAACTTGAGGGTGGTAGCTAGCCAGCCGAGTACTAGAAAGTACGCTACCACCATGCTATGGTTTCCTCACGATGTTTTTCTTCACCGGCAGCTCAAGCTCATTGTTGGGGTTTGAACCCACGCCCTTCGGCATGCGATCCTACCGCGCTAACCACTGAGCTATCATCGCTACAGTTACTGTGCTAGTAATAGCTAACATAGTTAAGGTACTATTATATAATAGCATTTAATCTTACAGCAAGGAAATAATAGTCTCCTAAACAGTCGTCTAGGTAGGTACTAGGTAGGACTAGGTAGATAGTCACCAGTAGATCTCAAAGTAATGAACGCCTTAGCAGCAATAACCTGGATTTTGTTTTGCTACTCAAAATTCTGTGTACCTTTGCAATGGTCATGGGCATAAGATATCTCTTACATTTTCTTAGTATAGTTATAGTATTCTCTTACATTCAAGGTAAGCGGCTCCTTACTATTACGTTTCAAAAATGTGTTCTCGTAAAACTGACCTATTTTACAAGAACACACAGTTCATGTGCTAATGATGACGCAGTTCAGGTACAATCATTTGATCTGCCTACCCTGTCAACTCATTTTGTAGAATATCTGCTTCAAGAACTATAGGACGTGGGTTCGATTTCCAGCAGAACAAACATGACTGTATGCGATGATAAATGTTTGTTCTTTGTTCTATGTGTATGTATGCATTTAGAAATATATAAAAAAAAATACATTTAAAAGCTCTTCATTTTATAAAAAACTTTTTTTTTTAATTAGTTGCAATCAAACACTAAATTATATCAGTCTCGTAACTGTTTTTTAATCAAACGAAGATAACAAAGCTCGCATACTCAGCGATTTCGAATCGTTTCTGAGTCATAAAATTTATACATTCGCCACACTCTAGAGGTAGCATTAAATCCTTATCATTCCCATCTTACCTTCCGAGCTGTCATTAAATAATCCCGTTAACTGAAGGGTGGGTTGGAAGGCTGGAGTCGACACGACGGGGCCAATTGTGGGCGCAAGCGATTACGATTTCATGAAAATATTTCAGACAAACCGACGCACAGACCGTGAACCTGTACCGTGAACCGGTGTCGACAAACAATAATATAGTCGGTAAAAAAAATATTTTTCCTACATCGAAAGAAACATCAATAAAAAAAGGGTAAAACAATAACTTCTGTGTGAATCTATTAAATGTTAGAATTGGGAGCCGCATAGCTGAGACCGTTCAATGTAACAGCTGACAGAATACTTAAATACTTTTTTTTTTGTAAATACATACTTATAATACATACAGTACACCCAGACACAGAACAAACATCGATGTTAGTCACACAAATGTTAGTCCTGAGCGGCAATCGAATCCACGCCCTTCAGTAGTCACCAATAAACCAACAGGGCTGCCAAAAAAAGGTGCGTATTGCCAAATTATTCAGACTAAGTCGCTCATCGGCTATATCTTGAGCCCAGCGGCGTAAGTGCACGTGCACCGGAGGAACCGGTCTGCCGCGCAAGCTACCGGACCAGCCGGCTTGGACCTTATAAAACGTAAGAACTCGTCTCTGATGACTAAGCGATTTGTTACGTCCGATCCGAAATACACGGAACTCAATCAATTTTTCAGTACTGTAACTCTATCAACACATTTTTTTTACAAATGTATCTAATTGAAATTTCAATCGCTCGTCTTTTTAAAATGTCTTTTTAAATTACTTATACATTTTAAAAACATAATATAGATTTTATAAAGTTTAACTTTTAAAATCACAACCAAACGGAACGTGAGAAAGTGTTATATATCATTCTAGTGACATAGAAATTCTGTCAAATTATTTTGCACTTTACGACTACACTATCGCTGCTACACTCAGATGCTACATAATAAAGTAGTCAACTAGTTAGCTTAAGTTTTGACACAGAAACCAAATTTTATCCGCATATCAGATGGAACTGGTACGTTTCGGTATGATTAAATCATATCCGGCTCCGTCGCAGTTCGCCCCGATATTAATTCAGAAGACTGAATATCAGAATTGGTATGGCGAATTTTCATTTCATATCCATGCGGTTCCTTTTAGCACCAAACTAGAACAGTATACATACGTTTTTACTAACACTCGTATACGACCAGTGATTACATAATATATTGTCTTCGATATTTGATTTTAAATAATTATGAGGATAGATATTATGGTGTTTAAATATAGATTCCTTAAAGCTCTAAGGATTTCCAACAATCCGTTGTGTTATAGTAATTTCATAGTGACTGAAACAGAGGCAGAGTTAAAATTAGAAAGATAATAAAATTTATAATACGCGCCATAAAGCTTAATAACGTATTTCGATCACGTAATTAAGAATCAAATTAAAAATCTCCTCTGTAACTCTACAACGAATATGTATGGAAGAATTCGTTTTAAAAGTATCAGTGTTACTCATACCATACAGCTTTAGATATAAGCGAAACTAAAAGAGGAAAAATATAATCAGGCAGTTATCAAATTCCTAAGACATTTACTTTATTTAATGTTAAAGATTAACGAAATAAAAATATCAAACCTCTCACAACAAGAATGCTATTTTTATTTCAGTTATTTTAATCTTTCGTTTCATCTTAGCTCCCTAATGAAGAATGGCTTGATGTAAATTTGAATTAACATTCTAATTTTCATCTAAGCCAGGGTCTCATTAACAACTGGAAGATGGTTGGCATTCGGTAATTATGTGCGTTTGGAAGGTTTCGTCTAATTTGTTTTGCAGTAATCTGGGTAGGAAAGTAAACCTGACACTGCGCCTAATCCGGGGCGAATTAAATTAATTCGACACTCTTCTTTCTTTGAATTCTTTTCAATGAGTGGTAATCCTATTTAATGAAATCACAGATTTCTTTTTGGTACCAAACTGACTTGAATAAGAACTGTACAGTGTACCGAAGCACTCGAATATTTACGCTACCTTAAATCTTATTAACTGACTCCATATCACAAGTAATCTTCACACGAACAGGTTACTTCGACTTAGTAGGAACAATAATAATTAAATTAGAGTAGTAAAGAGGTACAGTGGTAAAGATGCCGGCTACAAAAACTGTGTAAAGTGTGTGTAATAGTGATTTTTTTTATTGATTATCCAGCATTACGTAAATAGCGTTTACTGCAATTGCTTCTAAAGACAACATCTACTCTCTAACGCTAACCTCTGATTATATAGCAGAGGTACCGAGTACTTTGAGCAACTAAACAGAGCTATCATAGCGCCCATCACTTTGAAACATACGGTGGAGGTACCATAAGTCATATTATTGTCATAATAACATATTTATTAAAATGAGTTTTTTTTTATTGGTTGACAGGCTAGGTGTTTGACCACAGCTCATCTGATGTTAAGTGAAAGTGTGGTCAAAGATGGTAAACCACACCTAGCCTGGAATGGAAGTGGATCTCAGTGATGCTGCCGGAACACACCGACAGATGCTTGGCGGCAGATTTTCAATTCGAGTGTGGTAGCTAGCCAGCCGAGCCCCAGAAAGTACCCTACCACCATGCTATGATTTCCTCACGATGTTTTCCTTCACCGGCAGCTCAATATCATTGTTAGGGTTTGAACCCACGCCCTTCGGCATGCGGACCTACAGCGCTAACCACTGAGCTACAGTTATACAGTAACTGTATAGTAGTATATATATACAGTTTCGTGATGTTTATTGATACTTAGTATAATTTTCCATTCACAAATGAGGCAGGTAACCGAGCTCTCCCCTCAGTGACTTATTAATGAAGAATAACTACGTTCATACTCGTGTTGCCTACCGACCGCTTGTTAGATCACGAACCAAATGCAACTCATATTACAAATTATTCACAGACCACGAGCACTTTCGAGTATTATGTACCTACGCAGCCTCGGCCAACAGGACTAATTTATTCATACACATTCGCATTGTAAAGAAATACGAATAAATACCTATTTGTGATCCTAAAAAAGCTCCTGCTGCTAATCCCATTGACACTCTTTGGGTGCGGAATCCTAAAAGGGTCCATTACGTACAACGAATTCTAAGTGCCTATAAGAGAACTTCAAAACAAAGAAACGCGTGCAATTTGGGCAACCAGCGCATGATTGTTCTGTAGATTTCTAGAGACTTTGCCATTTGTATTTATTTTACAATAATTTTGTACAATATTAATCATATTATGTAATTATTTTTAAATGTAAAAGTAATGAGATGAACGAAATGATCTCCTTATTACAGACTAGCGGACGCCTCGCGGTTTTACACGCGTCATTCCCATTCCCGTGGGAATACAGGGATAAAAAGTAGCCTATGTCACCCGGGGATAGTGTAGCTTCCCAACGGTGAAATAATTTTTCTGAAATCGGTCCAGTAGTATCAGAGCCTATTCAATACAAACAAACAATCAAATCTTTCCTCTTTATAATAGTATAGATAGATAGATAGCGCCTGTCTATAACTATTGCAGCGATACACAGAACTATAAGTAGTATAACAAAGTCCAGAGCATCGCTGCTTTGGCGCTCGTTACTTTGAGACTCAAATTCAAGTTATTTATCCATTCAAGCTCTACTTTCGATGTTTAGTCTAAACAGCCTTGTAATTTTACTAGCTGCAGTTAGTACCCTTTAAAAAGAAATACAGGTTATGTTAATAAATACTTAATTCATTCATAAAAAAAAATATTATGTATTTAACCAGGTGCGTACACTGCTCTGCAGTTAAGCGAACGACAGTATTGTTCAGATCACGTGATCTAGTATATTTGTATCATTTATTACGAATGAATATTTTTCCAACAGATTTTATGTTTGATTTTCGTTTTAAAACGATTTGATTCCATGTTAATTGTGCGGACTGCTAGACAGTAGAATGCGCTGCCTGAGTGTGTGTTTCCCGTTGGATATACTCTGGGTCTCTTCAAGTCGAGAGTGAATCTGTATCTTCTAGTCAAGCGTGTTCCATCTTCACTTTACATCAGGTGAGATGGTGGGCAAACGTAAGCCTATTTCTGATCCTGATATATTCTAGTTAGGTTTTAATAAATAGCCGCTAGTAGAATATCTAGACAAAGTGTTATTTAGATTCTTCTGCATAAAATTGGCAGCCTTGTTCGAAAACAGAATAACTGTCAATCAAGAGATCCTGGGTACAAATCACACGGTACGTGCCTTTCTTTTTTAAGGTACGTGCGTACGTACGTACGTACGTATTCTTATTGTTATTAGCTTCAAACGGTGAGGAAAAAATCGTTAGGCAACCTGCATTTCTAAGAGTTTTTATTAGACTCAAAAACTTGTGAAATCTACCAACCCATACTTCGCGCGTGTGGCAAACTTTGAGCTTACAATTATAATTCTTCTTTCTTCTCCTTACTGATTTAAAAAAAAAGGTATTTATGTATTCTATCAGTTGTCTGACATAGTACAAGCTTTGCTTAGTTTGGGATCAGATGGCGCTGTATGTAATGTCCTACGATATTTATTTAAAGATTTAAAGAAGGCTTGCGCCCCGCATTGGAACAGACTATAAAAACAGAGCTGTGTAAGTACTCATAAATACAATACATACGACAAAATGATATTTGATGTTCTATTGTATTGTATGTTGGCGTTCATATTTATAAACATTCAATTTAAATAAATCAGTTTCAGTAGAAAAGACATCAACGCACGGGTCGCCCACGGTTGCGTTGAATTATACACTGTTGGCGTCACAGACTAGAGAATTACAGAAGGAAAACTGTTAATAACTAAGGGCCGTCTAAAAATTGCATTACATGTCTAAGGGTGACGGTCACGAATCAACCAATCGTAACATTAATAACACATAAGAGAGGAAAGTGTTATTATTTTTGGTTTTATGTATGTTAACTCGGAAATCTTGAAACATCTGCCTGTTTTTTTTTTAAATACGGACCTTGTTTATATTTGATCACTTGTATATTCCAAGTAAACGTGCTACGTCCCATACCGTATTAATAAATCTATTACATAAAACTTAATAAATCTTATGTTATTTATACAAAGTAGTTCATTTCTTTTCGTCATTTAGAAAAAATAGAGCGATGCAAAAATGGCAACAAGTGTAAAATAGGTTGCACTTGAATATTGTCTTATTTAGTAGCAACTTTTTCTACTAAAATCTTTGTGAAACTATCCATATTATAGTGGAGTTGTGTTATGTAAATTAAAAAAAAAATTAAAAGAATCCTAATTTGTTGTCTGTCCTGTTAACTCATTTAGTCATTAGTAGCTTTGATCGCTCTGTGTCCCGTATTTGTTATAAGTTTACATGTACAGAAAAAAAAGCTAATGAGTCTATAAACTATCTGGTTCCTATAGTACAAGGTTTGCTTACGTTGGGGCTAGTCGGCCGTGTGTGAAACAGTTACGATATTTATTATTTTATTAAACTTATCTTTTTGATGCTTACAAATTGATTTCGTTGTACAATTTGGATGGATGGATGGAGGGATCTGTAATACATTTTTTTCTGTTTTTTTTTTTAATGTAAAAAAGTGAGACGAATGAGACGCTCTCCTGATGGTAAGAGATAACGCCTTCCCACGACCATTGCAGCGATACACAGAACTTTGAGTAACAAAACAAAGTCTAGGGCATCACTGCTTTGGCGCTCATTACTTTGAGACTTTCGATAGTTAGTCTCAACAGCCCTGTAATTTCACTAGCTGCAGTTCCCTTCGAACCGGAACACAGTAATGTTCACACACTACTGCTTAGCGGCAGAATAACTGGTACTGCGGTGGTACCTACCTAGACGACCTCCTGCTAAGGAAATCTACCACCAAGTGACTTTTATCCGGATATTTATACTAAATAAGATTTCAGGCATATCCGGTGACTTTACTCACGTAGTAAAAATAGCACGGCGACATGCATTTATTTAAAGTGACTGTTTCTTTAGACGTACTTATATCTAAATTATTTATTTATAGTTATTCTTCTGTTTCTTCCAGAATTCGTCGCAACAAATTCAACACGAGCCGACAACAACTGGCAGCCGCTGGGGAACAGTTGTGTGACGAGATTTTTTGTTACGAGTATACCTCGCCTCGTCCACGACCGACCAACGTAATGAGGAGCTGTGTCGCACGTAACTCTTGATTGTACCCTTTATAATGTACATAAGGAGATGAAATGGAATATTTGATTCAATTTGGAGTACACTGAGCGGGTACGTGGGTTGGCAGACTCACACATCTTCGGAAACACTCTGAGATGTAAGTATCATCACAATGTTTTGCCGCACAATTTGTAACTATCGGCAATCCTATCCTACTTATATAAAAAACGTCAAAGTTTGTGATGATGGATGAATGAATGTATGTTTGTTACTCAATTACGTAAAAACGGCTGTACGAATCTGTATGAAATTTGGGACACATATAGTTTATAGTCTGGATTCACATACCTATATAATACTTTTTACACGACAGTCTGAACAAACTTTTTGTTGAATTCCACGCGGACGAAGTCGCGTGTTACAGCTAGTACGTATATAATTTTGGTAAAAATTAGGTCCATAGCTTCAAGACTAGATTTGCAGTCAGACGGTCTCCTAATGATATACATAGATTTATTATTATTTGATTAGCACTAATTATAGGTACTATGGAAAGCTGTGGCGTGCTCCATCTTATACCAATGACTATCGTGACGATACCTTCTTCTTGGTTGCCTGGAAGAGATCGCTCTTAGCGCTAAGGCCGCCACTTATGCCACTAGCTCATAAGGTTCTTTTGTTCTCTGTACTTTTTTCTGTTTATGGTGTGCACAATAAAGAGTTCTCTATCTATTTATCTTCGTCTGGGTCGACCCTGAGATCGCCCAAATTTTGGTGTCTAAACTGTAGTGACTTTTGCTCAGCGGTCGTTTTGTCAATTTTATTTAAATGTATATATATACATATTTCACATACCTACTTCATTATTAATATTTATTTTCTAGTAATCGGTAGTTACCTAGACCCTTTAGTCGAAAATTTACCGCCAAGCACCTAACGATGTGCTCCGGCAGCTTCACTTGAAATCCAGTTCCATAAGTTTCCGTAGTTGTTAGGTATGCTTACCATATTCGACCGCACCGGCATTTAACATAAGGTAAGCTGTGGCATAACGCTACATAACAAAACTCTCTGCATTATACATTAGAAAAGTACAGCGATATTTAACGTAGCTCATAATGTAGCGCCTACTCAATTCCGGAACAGTTTATCCGGATCATACAAATATGGTTGAAAACTTTAACTTCTCTGGATAAGCACCAAATGGCGATAATGATAAAAATAAAAAGCTATTGTGCTGAGAACTCCTATCATGAAACAGAACGCTATTTAAAAAGGTAGGTAAATGGACGATACAAAAAACAGACAAGTTAGATCGTAGGTACTCGACTTCTACCGAGTTTTTATCGTTCGACAATCAGAAGTTTGTTTTAAAAAGGCTTTTACCATCATCGTCTTCGTTTTATTTCTTAGATCTTTGTCTAATTGCCAGTATCGGAATAGCTTTGGGCTATTCGATAATTGTGAACGCTACCATTCGACCTTTTTAAACAAGATGTCGCAATTATTATTAGATATCTTTTATCTTTGGTTTCTGCGTAGCCCATATTTATATTATTTTATTGAAATAATCAGGAAATACTTAACTAAAATAACTGAAAGTCTAATAAAAAATATTCTCAAAGATAGAATTTTATTGTACTCAAGTAATTTAAGACGCGAAGGCAAAATGTTTGAGCCTTTTGCGGTTTTGTTAAGTTTTTTTTTAGTTGACTCAACCTAATTTAGGTGTTTGGTCAGAGCTCACCAGATGTTAAGTGACGCTGTGGTCGAGGATGGTAAAGCTCACCTAGCCTGGAATAGAATTGGCTCTTAATTGAAGCTGGCGGAACACAAATATAGGTGCTTGGCGGCAGGTATTAACTTGAGGGTGGTACTATCCAGCTGAGTACTACAAAATACTCTACCACCAATTTATGGTTTCCTCACGATATTTTCCTTTACCGGCAGCTCAAGCTGCTGCATTGTTGGGGTTTAAACCCACGCGCTTCGGCGAGTGAACCACCCGCACTAACAAGTGAGCTATCGTCGCTAGTTATGTGCGTTCTTATATAATTGTATCCACCTAGAGCCCTGTAGTTTTAGGCGTTACTACCAGATATTTTCCTAGAATTAAATACCGAGTAGGTACTTAATAATGTCAAGGTACGTACGTCCTTGACAAATTTCATACACATCATTACAACGGTTACATAAATAATTAAATAAAGATAACCATATTTTCAGCCCCGTTGGCTCATTGGTAGTATATCTGCCTTGAGAGCTGTAGGGCGTGGGTTCGATTCCCACTCAGGGCAAAAATTTTGTGAATAAACAAATGTTTGTTCTGTGTCTGGGTGTTCTGTATGTATTATAAGTATGTATTTACAAAAATAAAGTATTTATGTATTCTATCAGTTATCTGACTTCCATCACACAAGCTTTGCTTAGTTTGGGGTCAGATGGCGCTGTGTGTATAGTCCTACAATATTTCATTCTTACACAAATACCAACGTATTTATAATTCCAAAATTGCGGCAAAAAAACGTATGGTCCGTGCATTTGGTCGAAGATCAATGAACGTTTTCTACAAATTAACTGTTTTTTTAGGCGATTTCAAAGTTGTGTCCGTAGTAAAAGTTGTTCATTACCCCATTTCAGCTTAGTACATCCCAAGCTTACGACCCTGAACACCCATTTTACCTTTGTGTGCGTGAAAATGTTTTTTTTATTGTTGACAAGCTAGGTATTTGACCACAACTCACCTGATGTTAAGTGAAGGTGTGGTCAAAGATGGTAAAGCACACTTAGCCTGGAACATAAACTGAATGTTTCAAACAAACCATTCCACAGTTTTCAATCTTCTCAGTTATAATTCTATAATTCGATAAAATAAGGGCGCTTGACGTTACCAGCGCGACATAACGGTAATTGTTCCTCATTCAGTGGGCAATTATTAAACACGGGGAAGAACAAAAGTAGCAGCATAGTTGTTCACGAGCGAACTAACTCGACGCTCCACGGCAAAGGGTGCTGCTATCGACCCTTAAATTTCAAATAACCGATGTGGAATTCATGGCTTGTATCACTTTGCCTTAATTAATAATTAGAAACGTTAGCTTCAGCTAAAATATTCCAGGTTAAGGTTGTTATATTATGAGGCTTGAACGATCTTCGCCAGATATCGACTATTGTTATTTTCAGAATAGAATATATTTATCCCATCATTCTGAAATCGAGTAGGTACGTTACTTCATCGGTGTAGTATAAAATACGATAGTGTCTTCTGTTGTAGGTTCAGTAGATTATCTTGATGGTTTTTGTTTTGTTTTATTTAGTTATTTGCCTGAATACCATAAATTTCTTTTAATTGATTTAGATCATACCTTCGAAACTTTTTTATAGCCTATAGGTGTATAGGACATAGGTATATATAAAAATTACATCTATATGTTTGTATATACCTATTTCGTTCCATTTAAATTCATATTCATTTTTATTTTTTTTAATTATTGATTGGCGAGGTGTTTGACCACAGCTCACCTGATGTTAAGTGAAGGGTGGTCGAAGATGGTAAAGCACACCTAGCCTAGAATGGAACTGGCTTTCAAGTGAGGCTGCCGGAACACACCGTTAGGTGCTTGGCGGCTGATTTTTAACTTGAGGGTGGTAGCTAGCCAGCCGAGTACTAGAACGTACCCTACCACCATGCTGTGGTTTCCTCACGATATTTTCCTTCACCGGCAGCGCAAACTCATTGTTGGGGCTTGAACCCACGCCCTTCGACATGCGAACCTACCGCGCTAACCAATGAGCTATCATCGCTACGAATTTTATGTTTATCACATACTTAGTTTAAATTGTATTAACTTAATAGTGTTACAACATCTCCAGTCTGTTTTTACGATATATCATGTTTTCCATTCTTGGTTGCTTGGAAGAGATCGCTGTTAGCGATAAGGCCGCCAATTGTGGCATCAGCTCAACAAATAGGCTTGCATTCGCCTCTCGCCTGATGTCCAGCGACGATACAGTTAATGTTGGAACACATGAGTGAAACAAATTTAAGTACACAGTAATATGTGTATTTACAAAAAGCTATTTATTAAAACACCAGTTTGTTTTTAAACTGTTTCCCATAATATCTATATTTAAATCATAGCTAAATTCTTGTATAGGTATTCATAAGTTCCAACGCTTATAATAGTTACTGATCCTTAAGAATAACTTGTACTTCTCGGTTAAGTGAATATTCTTGTGAGAAAAACATATCTTAAGTCATAAATGTTTATTGCCTAAGTTATATTCTACTTGACTATTTCGTCAAGTAGAATATAACTATAATACTTATAGAAAGATATTCAATCTTTCTACATATAGTAGAATTGACGTTTAGCACTGGTAACATTCTACATTGTGCGCGATAAATCCTATTCTACTAATACTATAAACGTGAAAGTTTGTATGTTTGTTACTCAATCACGCAAAAACAGCTGAACGGATTAGAATACTTTTACAACAGATGTATTTAATTTGAAAGCTAAATATTGTAATACATTACATAATTAAACAAAATAAAAAATACCTTAAATTATACTATTTACAAAATGTATACAAAAAACTTAGTCTAAAAAACCGTCAGAGGAGGGATATGTGGCCAGAATGCTGGCAACATTGCCACGCTGGATGGCAATGCTTAGCTTTTGACCAAAGTAGATACCAGCATTCTGGTCACCTGAAGCCTCCTCTAGACGTTTGGCCAGGTCCCGATACAGTTCGAGAGCGGCCGGCCCCCACGGACCTAAAGTTTCAACCCCAAACGGCACAAAAAGATACATTCTATCCAAATAACTATATTTGTGCCGTTTGAGGTTTTCAGCTTTAGATGCGGCAGCACCAGCTTGTCCCGAAGTCACAGGAAGATGAGACGGCGCCAAGGTGTCGACACAAGTGGCGTCCCACACAAGAGGCCGTCCCATCTTCCAAGGGATAAGGGTCATCCCGTCGGGTCTCTTGCCGTCGTCACGCATCAGTCCGTTTGGTTCTAAAACTGATGGGACGCCGGCACTGACAAAAGCCCGACGGATGACGTCGTTTAAGCTGGCGTGCCGCGATATACGCCCAGCACTCCTACTGCATGAAAGCGCGTGGTGGCCTTGAAAGCTTATTTATTAATTGACAAATTGTCAGATTGACATTTGTCAGATTAATAGATGTCAGATTGACATTTGCCAGATTGACAGATGTCAGATTAATATATGTCAGATTGGCATATGTGAGATTGACAGATGTCAGATTAACAGATGTCAGATTGGCAAATGTCAGATTGACAGATGTCAGATTAACCGATATAAAATTGATTTAATTATGTCAGATTGACGTGTCATTTTGCTATATTTTTTAAGCTATTGCTTATTTGTTACTTACATGTTTAATTTCTCTCTGAACCTAATTCTAAAGTTAACGCGGACGAATTCGGGAGCGTAAGCTAATAAGAAATAAGTTGCGTCGTGCAAGTCTATATTCACCGTAGGTCAATTAATATAATTTGTTCTACACTACGCGCTACACTGAGACGTACCCAGCTAATAAATTGAGGGTAGGCCATTCCATAAATTACAATGGTTTAATTTACAGGATTAACAAATCTATGCTAGGTATAAAAACATAGGATTAACACGGCAAATTTTCTAACCGAATTAGAAAATGTTGACTTATTAAGTACATTATAAATGTGAAAAAATAACTATTTATCTGTTTTGTTATTTTTTTCGATTATATTATATGTCATCAATCTGATTTTCATGAATGTTGACATTACATTAGGAGATATGCTACTTTTCTTCTTTTCTCTTCAATCTTATAAGTCTAATAGAGGTACTTTGAAAATTCTATACATATATGTATGTAGATTTATGTGACTATATTTAAAAAACGAGTTGCCAAAATTTCAGCGCAATTGCATACACCACGTAAACGCGAAGACTGAAGAATGCGGGTAGTTGGCAAAAAAGCACTATAATATTTTTTTAACGTATTTTTTTACATCTGACTAGGCATGCGTTTGTTAACGTATAAAATGAGATGAACTATAGTCGCTTTCCTGATGGTAAGAGATAACGCCTGGATATAAATGCAGCAATACCAAGAACGTTTTGTAACGCAATATTATTTTGCTCTCTGAAATATTCGCATTGAAATATTGATAACAGTAACCCTGTAATTTTCCTAGTAGGAACACAGTAAAGTTTTCACAATACTGCTTGGTGAAAATAAATCCGATACAGCTGTGTGTACTACCCATCCGAACGAGCGGATCTCCCACATAATTATTTAATTTGCTAGGAGTTTGAACATCACCACCATTCTTCTGTGCATTAACCCCCGGTATTAAATTTCTGGATCATGTGAACTTCCTGTTCTATATTATGACCTAATAAACTAGTGCACGGTAACTCTTTTGAAAAATTTGCTAAGCATTAGTCTCTAATAGAATTACAGTAAGCCAATTTAAAATGCAGTTAATAGAACGGCAAAAGCTCAAGAAGGAATCAAAGGAGGAAAGTTCCGCTAGTGAAGTATAATTAGGTGTTGTTAATACATATATATTTTTCAAGTGATATTTATAAAAAAAGAAATATAAATAATAATAATTTAAATACAATTCGTGATCACAGTTTCTCATAGAAACTACCATAATAATGACATCTCAATATATTGTAAACATTCTAACATGACTATGAATAAAGCTTTAAAGCTCCGATTCTTTTCTTTATATAACAATACAGCTGAAGACGTTGCAGATTTCCAAATAGCTTACACGTAATCATGAACACTGCTAATGACTGAATGTTTAATAATGTTTTGTTACTTTATCAGTGAATGTTGTATTTTAATATCAATCTACATACAGCTGGACTACTTAGTTGCCTGTGCTATACAAGGAATAACGTACAGTTCGCGGCTTACGTTGTCTACGCGATAATTAACGGCATTGAACTTTGATGTGGCTAGGCCATTACAGAAATCTAATTGGATTTGTATATGATCTGTATCTTTACCCGTAACTAAAATCTGTATCAAAGTAGGTAATGTTAACAAACTTTACATCAAATCCAATTGGGAAACGGGAATCCAAACATTAGAGGTTGCTTAATTTAATCAAATTTGGTTTAATCTCAATACTATTCAACGCTCTAATTCAGGTGAATTGTGTTCACTTAAGAAGTCATCTTTTGTTTCGACACAGCTTATTAAATTGCTACAAACAGCTTATGCTCTGCTTTTGCATCCAGAGATGGCTTATAAATATTTAAACTCTCAGTTTAATGGAAGTTCCTACGTAATAATCTCTATGCCTTAACTTAATTCATTCCACAGGAATTGTTAATCTACAAATAGATGTAAGCTAAAACGTAATAACTCTACTTTTATTTACTTTAAAATCTTAATTAATTTTAGGTTCTATCGCTAACTGAATTTCTGGTAGTAGGTAAACATGTTTCCATTTGTCTATTATGTATTCCTTTGAAAACGAAACCATCTTAAAGATACCCAGCCACCCATATTTATCGAGAGAAACTGACAACGCATTCCACATTCTAACGCTCTTCGTGAGCGCTCGTGGAATTTTGGCATGAAATGTTTACTATGACCTTCCCTGTTTCAAGATTTAGTTTTGAGCTTGGACATGCATCGCAATCAATACCAACTCTTCAAGCTGGTTGTTGGTAGAATTATCTCAATAGTTGTGAACTACGTCCAATTACGATTTTGGTTATCGATTTTTAGATGGACTCTATTTTTTTAGACGATTATTCCTAACATTTCAACATGTTCTAACAATAGTACAACATTAAAAAAAATATGTTGTAAGGAGCAGTCAGTCGAAATAGGCATTTGTTGACGGAGAAGGCACTGGCTGAGTTTTGACTACATAATTTGGTAGATATGTATAATTTGACAACACTGACAATTTTCCAAAGGCAGTCTCAGTCTCTGCAACAAAAAGTTCAATCAATGAATTGTCGCATTTTGTAGTCTACGAGTTTTGTTTCATGTCTTGAATTGGATGTTTGGTTTTTAGTTTGGTTGGTTCACGACGGTATTTTCTAATTTAGCCATTATTAAATAATTGCATCAATTGGACTTCCTTGAGATACTACAATTACCTGACTTACGGGCTTAAGGGAACCTAGAGCATAAAGATTGTTTTTTTTTAACGTGCTTTAGTAATTTTAAAGCCTAACCATTTTACCTACTAAAACAAAAAATAACAAATCGACCTAGAAAAGCCTAGAAACAGCCTAGCACTTTCCTTTCACTAATATAGTAAATTATAGAATGCATACAATTAATATCTGCAATGATAACGTGCCAAAGGGAAGGCTCTGAATTAGTCATTATTATTCGTAGCTAATTAATTGTAGCAGTTTTTTAACTGTCCCAAATAAACTATTAAAATTAATTGTTTGAAGTAGAAGAGGATCATTTGTCAGTGTTTATTCTAAAACTTGAAAAACAATAAAGCTCAGCCTTTTTTTAAGTTTACGAAACATCGGAACTTGATACAACACGTATAATTGATGACTAACCAGTTACCCGTCCAGAAACCAGTTTGTCCATGTTAGACCGTAGGCAGATAAAGTACCAACCTATTGAGTAATCTTAGTTCATTTGCACTCGAGTGCATTACCGTTTACACACAGTATGAGACAACTTGTAGGTGCGTTTTATTCTCTAAACTATGTGGTCATTTCCTCAAACAAAAGTAGCTGGTAGTGTTTACGAATGTCACGGAAGGCCATGTGCATAAAACATTCGCAACAAGATACTAAGAAGCCGCAATAAATGAACCATCGATGTAACAATGACATGCTTCGTAGAAATCAACTTAGTATAATCCAGGTCTGTCTATCTTGGCAGTCATGTACGCGAGAAACATACAAACAAAAGGCCACTCACTGTACTTAATTGGTTTGGTATTGTACACTTGATGAAACCTCCAAACTGCAGCAAGATTGAAAGTAGCCCTTCATAGGGCTGCTCTATCTATGTACGTTACACACTTACGTGGAAAGGCACTGACCCATTAATTAACTTCAAAACGCATACAATAAGGCTCTTTAAGAAATGATCAGGCTTCAAACAAGATCGCGTCGAATAAATGCAAGACGTGCTTGGATTTAAATAAACATTTCCAGTAATGTCCGTTTTACTTACCGGTTTACTGAGGACTTCGTCCAGCCGTGACTTTATAAATCTCACACACGCACACCGCAGGACGCGCGTATAAAAACAAACTTTTAAAAGTTTTTAAAAGTGCACGAGTTTCAAAGTTCACAAAAGTTCATACGCGCATGGAATTCGGGAGCGAATCACGGAGCAGTTCTGTTGTAATAGATGTTTTTTCTCAGCGAGAACTGGTTTCCGGAAAGTGATTTTATAAGTTTATCGGAGGAGCGGGCACGGAGGTCGCATGAACACTCGCCGGAGGTTCCAAACGGTATGAACGTTGCCCGCTCGACGGCGCCGCGCCACGGTCCGGGCTCCATCGCGCCCGCGGCCGCCCCGGTGCGCGGCGGGAGCGCACCCCGCGCCTCGCCCCGATCCCTCGCCACCGCGTGCTATGCCTCCATGGCCCACCTACCATGGCGGCACTGTTCCATCATAATTTTGTTATCTGCCTGCTTGTTCCCGAAGGAAGAATTTATGTAAACACCTGGAATATACGTACCTATATACAGCACAGGAGCTTAACTTGCCAGCCGGAGGCTTCAAGTCGCTTTCCTAACTTCTTCTTGAGAGCTTTAGGTGCTTAAAACTTACAAAAGTTAATGGAATTTTAGCACAAGTTTACAATAAGGAATACCAAAATGTATAAGAACTTTTGAGCATTTGAAGTAGCAAGATTGTACGTACTGTACTTTAAAATACCTATAATGTTTAGTAGATTTTTGGTTTTCGTACTACTTAAGGTAGTTTCATAGATAATGTAACCATAAATAAAACCGGTCAAGTACCAGTTGGACTCGCAACTGAAGGTATCATACACGAAAAATATCTTGTAGATCAGATAATACTTAGTTTGACGTTTCCACTTTCCATGTCTGACCTTTTATAAAAGACCGTTTTTTTATTATACCATATAATAAAAAAACCGGCCAAGTGCGAGTTGGACGCGAGTCCGGCTCACACTTGGTCGGCCGGTTCTCGACGGATGCCGTACCATTATCTATAAAAAAAAACACATTTGTTGTACGGAAGCCCTCCTAAATATTTATTTCATTCTGTTTTTTTAGTATTTGTTATTATAGCAGCAACAGCAGAAATACATCACCTGTGAAAATTTCAACAGTTTAGCTATCATGGTTCATGAGATACAGCCTAGTGACAGACGGACAGACAGACAGTCTTAGTAAGTCTGCGGAGTCTTTTTCTACCATTATTTACGTCCAGTAAAAACGGAAATTCTGTAAAAATATCAATCGGTTACCTTCCTCTACTATGTTCCTCTACATGTCACAAATATGTCAGACAAACGGACAAGTAGACGGGCACAGTGGGTTTAATAATAGGGTCCCGTTGAAGACCCCTTGGGTACGAAATCCTCTACACTATTGCTCCGTACTCTACTTGTACTCTATTCCAGTCAGATTTTTCATGAGCAAAATAGCTACGCGACTACGAACTTTATTGCGTAGGCAAACGATATGCGTTCGCGTAGTTATTACCAGGAAGCATAATTAGACGCTCAGAGTGCGTGGACAGTATTATTTAGTAAACATTTTAAACTTTCAAGTCCCTAAAAAATAAAAGGTTAATTTATAACTTAGAAAAAAAAATGTCTTATACTAGAAGCTTTCAATAATTACGGCATAAAGTAAGATAAAATTAAGTGATTTATAAAATTAATACAGGAAAATTTAATTGATAAGAATCACAACTCATTGAATGTTAAACGACCAGTCGAAGATAATGAACACGCCAAGAAATAAAAGAGGTTTAATTTAGAACGTAAAATTAAAACTAGCGAGAGCTACTGTATGTTGGCCCAACATAAACCCAAAACGTCGGAACTTCGCTGGTTCAGTGGCGACTATCGTAGACTCATCGTAGAGTTCCGGTGAGTCACGCCTAGCATGCATAATGTACACGCGTGAATGGTCACCAGGCTACAGACAAGCAGGTGATGACAATAGAATATAACTATGAACTATCAAATTATATGGATACATAGTTCGTTGAAAAAAGTTATAATAGACACCTTGAAACTTGATAATTGATGTACCAGACGTTAAAACTTGGCTGTATCTATCTATGGTTTTATGTAAAAATAAATAATATAAATAAATATCGTAGGACTATACACACAGCGCCATCTGGTCCCGAACTAAGCAGAGCTTGTGTGATGGAAGTCAGATAACTGATAGAATACATATATATACTTTTTTTTTTAAATGCATACTTAAAATACACCCAGATACAGAACAAATATTTTTTGATACATAAAATGTTTGCCCTGAACGGGAATCGAACCCACGCCCTTCAGCTCTTAAGGCAGATATGCTTGAGCAATGAGCCAACAGGGCTGTCTGTTAAAAACTGTTTACAATATCTAATATGTAAAAAATAACTTTTGTTTGGTTGTATTTTATGTGCTGCCGTACCGTTCATGCGATTGAAATGAAACTTGGTCAATTTATCACTTGCAATTGCGCGAAGGGGCATAGTACGATTATTTTATTAACATTTAGAGGTGTTCTTTTTGCGGCGGCATCGTGCCGCGTGTCAGTTGGTTATATCCAAAATAATCTAAAAAAAAATACCATTTTAATTATATCAATGCTGTTTTGTTTTACAGTATGTTTTGGTGTATAAATGTATTAATGACACTTGTATGATTGTAACGAGTAGTTTTGATAAGTTTATTTAACTCGTTTTTCTAGTAAGTATACGTGTAAAAAATATAATTATTCAACCAACGTTTGACATCCCATTATCATATTTTAGAAAAAATAGAATAGCACTTAGTAGTAGTTTGTATGTTTTTATTTTATTTTATTTTATTTTATTATATTCGTTTTCACATAGATAACTACATTACTACATATGTTATAAAACTTACAGTATAATATATCTAAATGTGCTATCATTTAAGGAAGTACCGCATGCTTTATTACAACATTTTTTTTAAAAATATCAGAAACTAAGGTTATACATATAAGTAAGCAAATTGATGGACTACATTAAGTTACATTTTAAGAATAAGAATTAAATTTAATATTTTACTGTTTGGCTATTTCGGCCAAAAGAGAGTTAAGGTTAGTTTTAAATTTTGACAAACTGTCTCCGAATATATCTAACTTACTATTATGTAGGCATTCGTTGACGAGCCTACTAATTCTGGGAACAGGGGAATTAGCTCCTAACAATATAGTAAACAATTTAAGTTCACTTGATCGGAATTAATAATTAATTCATTTTTTGTATAATATTTGTATATTAGGTTAGGTACACATAAATTTAATTTAGGTAGTATATAGCTTTTACATTTATTTTTTTATTGTTTTGTGTTACATAGTTTAAGTATGCAAAGACTTAGTTTATTCAAAACTTTAAATTGATTAATTATTAATAAAATTTAGAACAATAATAAATATAGTAGAACATTACACACAGCACCATCTGACCCCAAACTAAGCAAAGCTTGTACTATGGAATACAGATAACTGATAGAATACTTAAATACTCTTTTTTTCAATACATACCTATAAAACATACAGGACACCCATTGCATTGTATGGTTTTATTAATAAATGAATAATTAATTTTGGTCCCTTAAGTTTACATAAATATGTCATAGATAGACAACATTTCAGCAATAATTCAATGAAAACCATCGTTACCTGCTTAGTTTAAAAAAATAGTTATTAGTTTTTTATGCTTCTTGTTACAATATGTTTTTGTCTTTATAATTTAGGTTCACATTTATGTGAAGACATATTAGTATCAATATAATTAAATTCGTGCTCCTGCAATGACAATAAAAGAATTTTGTATCAAATAATTTATAAATCTAAGATTAATGACAATTAATAAATAACATGTATATATGTAATGTTTTACTTACATAAATGATGCAAGAATCTTTTTAATTGAAAAATACCGAAAAAATATAACGCAAAATTATTTTTTTTCAAAAATTATTGTTTTTCCTTGTTGAAGTGTTTATGAAAATAACTGTGGTTTTTTATTAATAAAAAAATACGTCTTCAGGGGATTTAGATATAATATTTAGACATACACACATCTCATATTTGATTTAAAACTCTTAATTGACGTCAATTGTACCTTCAAAAAAAGGTTTAATGGTTTTCCTGTACAAATAAAAGATGGAAACAACTCAAATTTCACAACATTCACCCATTTCCCTTCCTCTTGCCAACAACAACTTCAAAGTAAGAACGAAGAAACCAACAAAAATTAGCTTAATTGTTAAAAGGTTAACAAACAAGGAAAAATATTACCCTTGTTGCTAACTGCGCACTTCAGTTTCGCAACGCTTTCCCTAACCTTTCGTTTGTTTATCGCGAAAAAATTTCAGTCACATGTCATTTTAGACCGGGAGGTAGCGTTGCAAATACAGTAGTCGCAGTAAGCCGGCTGATGTTAATATCGATAAGTGAAATATGACTAATAAGTAAACCGGACGTCAGCTGCTCAAGTGGGTATGGGTGTAGGAGGTTGGGAACGAGGCAAAAAAATAATAATTAAGTAATAGTACGCCAGCTGAAACATTTTTACAGAAATATTTGACATCATATTGAGCTGAAAAAAAATCGTCAACTGCATCGTGGAGAAATTCATCTATTGAAAAAGGTGACAATAGATCGGCGTGAAATCACTACCTAAAATGCAAAGTTACCTCCCAGACTATTACGTTTAATTGTATATTGTTATTTTTCATGGTTAGAGGAAAATTGAAATACCAATTTCGTTTCGTAAAACAATTAGCAGTGAAATGTACCTACCTGAGTAGGAATACCAAGATTGCTTATACAATCTTGAACATTTAATAAGTAATTTACCTTAAAGGCTAAAAACGGATAAATTCAGCAAGTATCTTGACTTGGCTCACGAGATAACTGCCATATGGAAGGTGATTCAATGATCATTGTCCCAGTCGCGATGACAAACGCTCTTAGAGCGAAGAGTTTCGACCAATATCTTAAGAGACTTTCGTTAGGCTATTAAGGGTAAAATACAAAAAGCAGCTATCACGGACACTGACAGACTGACACGGTTAGCAGCCCTTACCATCGCCAGCTTGAACCCTAATCCGCTGCCAAGGCTACCTTAGTTTATAGGTAGGTAAGTCAAGTTTCCTAATATGAGTTATAAAGTTCAAATAGTCTATCTAGTCTTAAGTAGGTAATCATCTATTTTTCGTATACATTTTTATTATGATAAACTAATTTATCTTATTAACTGGCTCATTCTTTTCATACGTATAATTTATTGTATGATCACGTTTTTAAGAATACTGAAATCTTTTGTTTACTTCGTTGAAATATAAAAAATTGCCAGGAAGCCTCTTGTTCTAATGAGAAAGTAAATTCGCTTCCTTTGTATTGTGGAGCTGAGATGCCGAGTAGGGCGTGACATTGGACTGTCCAAAAAAGCCTCACTTATACGTATTTTATATAAGGTGCCACCAACAAAGAGAGGCCGCAATCTCAAAAACGCTGATCCCAACGAAGCTTTAATTTTAGCTGAAGTGAAATCGACTGAAGTGTACACGCTTTCGCTCTTATTCCCCCGACCCTTCTAGGTTGCGAACAAATATATATACATTCAGAAAAAGTATCTTAACTTACCCAAGTTCTACCATGCATATTTTAGAAGCATCTTAGCATCAAGGGAAATTATAGTTTGTCGCCTTAGTTACAAGTATCTATGTCCATGACGTGCGAAACCTTATCCTAATTAGCTTCATCCTCATATCAATAAATAGTAATGGGTTTTATTAATCGCGTATTAATTTGCTCAATTTAAAAAAATATATTACATAATCCTTACGTACAATTTCTACAAAAAATTAGATGCCACCTGTAGCGTCGCAAGATACAAGCAGCCCGTGGTAAGATATGATATATACGAAAGTTATTATTATGTTTATACTTATTTTTTCGCTCGTCAGACGAGGAGGCAACATTATTATTATACTAGCTGCGCCCCGCGGTGTTACGCGCTACATGTTTTCAGGATGAAAGTAGTCTATGTGTTAATACAGGTTGTCAGCTACCTCCTTACCAAATTTCATCAAAATCCATTGAGTAGTTTTTGCGTGAAAGAGTAACAAACATACATCCATACTCACAAACTTTCGCATTTATAATATTAGTAAAGGATTTATGTTTCATTTTTATTATTTCTCGTTAGTCGATGGAGCAACGTTTTTCACGGGCTTTTGGCCAAGCAATATACTGATGAATTTTATTGATTAAGGGATAAGAATATACGGACCATTCCCGCAGTAAATGTCCGCGTTTCGGCCCTATAGGTCATGAAAGGTAAAACGCACTGATTGAAGACTTTTAACCAACCATCCATCCAAACTTTTATATTTATAGTATTAGTGGGATTGTAAATGAGACAACTGAAACGCTGAGAGAACCATTAATCATGCCCATCGCACTGGTACCTAAAACTTAGAGTAGCAAAATATAGTTCAGCGTATTGCTATTTTTTTAATAACTTTGAATCATTGGATGGGTAATCTATCCATTCTACAAATACATTTATCAAGGCGTTTTGTGCAATATCATTATTTTTACCTATAAAGTGCATTGCCGATCAATGTTTTCAGTGAAATGCTGGATATATCCGAGTATTTTAATATACCTGCTCGGATATATCCAGCGCTGAATAAATCCGAGTAAACGTAAATAATAATCTACACTAAAAAAAATGTTATAATTAATTTTATGTAAAAAAAAACAATAATAATAATAATAAGTAATTACTTTAGTTTACTAATTAAGCATTCTATCAGTTACCTACCTGACTTCTGTTAGTACAAGCTTTGCTTAGTTTGGGTTCAGATGGCGCCGTGTGTAATGTGCTGTGCTGTGTCGATACGATTTTTTTTTTCATCATCATCAGCCTTTTGTAGTCCACTGCTGGACATAGGCCTCTCCCAAGACACGCCACTCAGCCCGATCTTCCGCTTTACACTTCCATCCACCGCCAGCTGTCCTACGTATATCGTCACTCCATCGAGTCTCAGGGCGTCCTACGCTACGTTTGGCCAATTCGCGGTCTTCACTCTAGAACACGTCTACCCCAGCGGTTGTCGGTTATTTTATTTATTATTTATTTATATCAAGTGAAATAATCTACTCCAGCCGCACAAACAATTTTAAAACACTAAAAACTTAACGCTAATATATTGTTCAGTGATGATGGCGTACCTACTAACCCGCACTTTATTGAGCGTATTACAAATTCAGAATACGCAGATAACATTTTTTTTGTAATCAAAACCTTAACTTTTAATACTTTATGTTCACGGCACACTGTAAATATGAAATGAAGCATTTTTTTTAAGAGAAACCCAGTTTTGTTATAAACAGTGCCTGGTAACTCTAGTACCTACTAGTGTTAGTATAAAGCCTAAGAAAATAACAGGGATATAATGTTTTATAATGTAAATTTTTTTTTAATATTTTATTTTGACATTTTTGTTTCGTTTTCTTATTCATCGACATGTAATTAGTGTTTTATAACTCATATCATGACATGCTTATTTGAATTGACTTGTAACGTTGGTGTTATCAATAAAATTTTTGTATTTGGTGGTTCTTCATCATAATTAAGTGTGACTGTAAAGTTCGACGGAACAAAGTTCGTGAATAAATTGCGTGCCCGGAACGGTTCCTACAGCTATTATGCTCGTGGTAGGTGACTCGCAAAGGAACGCGTCTCTAACAAAAGGAATTTTGGGAAACGAAGGGGTGTCGCGATTGTTCACGCTGGCGTGATAAATTGGGTTCAGTTAATATTTAATTTGCTCATACGCGATTTTGAGACTATGTTGTCATGTTACTTTTTCTGGAAAAGCGATAGCGATGATAGCTCAGTGGTTAGCTCGGTAGGTTCGCATGCTGAAGGGCGTGGGTTCAAACTCCACAATGAGCTTGAGCTGCCGGTGAAGGAAAACATCGTGAGGAAACCATAGCATGGTGGTAGGGTACTTTAGTACTCGGCTGGCTAGCTACCACCCTCAAGTTACAAATCTGCCGCCAAGCACCTAACGGTGTGTTCCGGCAGCCTCACTTGAGAGCCAGTTCCATTTCAGGGTAGGTGTGCTTTACCATCTTCGACCCTTGATTATGTCATTAATTACTAAGTGTAAGTTAGAATCCCGCTGTAAAATACCAATTTGCATATCAGCGTATAAAGTACATCTTCAGTCTATTATTCAGATTAGATTAATTTATTTACTTAATTATATACACCGATACAGATAAACAGCAATATCAAATCAATTGATTAAATCAAAGCATTAGCATAAGTCCGCATTTGATCATCAACTCGCCCGATGGTAAGTGATTACATGTTCGAAGACGAAGCACGCTGATTTAAAAGATACCTATTTACGCTAACATTGAAAGATCCAGATTATATCCCTCAGGAAACAAGGAAACCGGCAATTTTTCCCATTTTTTAGCCGTGTGAATAAGAAACGTCGAGTCAGAACGTTTGATACGAGTGTGAGAAAAATCCACGATTTATGGGTTGTAATAGCCTGTCTTTTCACTTATCACGTAGTAATTCCCTGATAAACTGCCCTGATAGCTCATTCGGTAGTTTATCTGCCTCAAGAGCTGGTTCGATTCCCACCTAGTATTAAACTTATATGTTTGATGTGCGTCTGAATGATCAGTATCTACACTAATGACAGCCCTGTTGGCTCATTGGTAGCATATCTGCCTTAAGAGCTGAAGGGCGTGGGTTCGATGTTCTGTATGTATTATAAGTATGCATTTACAGAAAAAAAAGTAGATATGTATTCTATCAGTTATCTGACTTCCATCACACAAGCTCTGCTTAGTTTGAGGTCAGACGACACTGTGTGTAATAGCCTACGATATATATATATTTTTTTAATTATATAGAGGAAAGATTTGATTTTTGTTTGTTTCTTTGTATTGAATAGGCTCCGAAACTACAGAATTGATATCAATAACTCTTTCATCGTTAGAATGCTACATTATCACTGAGTTACATAGGCTATATTTGTCCTGTGCGAATCCGGAGCGAGCTGCTAGTATATTATTTATGTGTATGTATTTACGAAAAAGAGTATATAAGTATTCTATTAGTTATCTGGTTTTCATATTACAAGACTTGCTTATTTTGGGGCTAGATGGTGTTGTGTGTAATGGCCTACGAAATTTATTTCTATTTTTTTTTTTATAAGTGTGTACTAAGTGGAGGTACAACTATCTGATGAAAATTCCAGATATACATGAGAATGAATGCTGTGAAATGGATGAAGGAAGTGCTGAATAATTTAATCCGATCAATATGTGAATTTAGTCGAGTAAATTGTATATTCAATATGGGTCTAAATCAATGACAAAAATTGTTAGAATTATACTCACAAAAGCGAGCCCGCCACAGATTTTAAAATGTTATAGTAATATATGTTTCTGGGCTTGTCATGACATCAGTGGCTGCGGAAAATTGTGACGCAGTTGTTCTTAGGCCGCTGAAAAGTTGAAAGAATATGCAAGATAGAGCAATTATCATGTATTTAAAAAAAAATATTACAAATGTTTGTTTATTACCACAAAATGTTTGTCCTGGGCAGTAATCGAACCCACGCTCTACAGCTCTACCACCAATGAGTCAACAGTGCTGTCAATAGATGACTGTATTTACTACTTTTTAATTAGTAGTTTTGGCTCTTATGTCATTTTAATTAAAGAGGGCCTATTATTTTTACGGTTGTTTGTAGTCTCAGTACAAAAACTTTGAATGAGAAAGTAGATTTTACACAAGGATAACTTTCTAACTCCCTCAACTTATCTGTTAGTCGTAATCTATATAATAAACTGCGTCCCTTAGCATTTAATGGTGCTTAACGGGCTTCTATTTAAGGGTGCCAAATAGTTATCCTTTGTTTGCCCACATTTTCAAATACATTGAATAAGATAGTGCCAGATATATTTTCACAGTTGTTACCTAATATAAATTTGTTTTAAATTATGTTTTGACATTACATTACCAATGTGTTATTTTTATGCCGTTCTTGCATCTGTCCCATTGCAAAAAATTCGCCATACTCAAAGTGTGCTCAGCGGAACCTTAAGTCCGCAAAGCCTCTGTGAGGGTTCCGCAAAAACTAAACAGTTTACTATACATAACTATTAAATACCTATTCCAAACATAAAGTTAAAAAACTTTACTAAGAGTTTTAAAAAAATAGTAGGAATGCGTTATATACGAGCGCGACATTTCAGCCAGGAGCGTAGACAAGACTAACTAAACTGAAAATAAAAAGTACACGTAAAACAGTTTTTGAATACTTTAGGGCTCCGTCAAATATTTCGCATTCAGAAAGGGTTCCGTCGTCAATGTTTGAGAGTTACTGCTATAAACAAATCGTAAAGATTAATAAAGCTATATCGAAATTCAAGTATTTTATTTATGACTGAGCATTATGTATAGTAAGTAGGTAGAGGGTATAAAAGTCAAATTGGTCCTCTCCATTTTCGTTCGGAGAAAGTAATAGACTGAACTCGCATGAGGGTTACATTATCATAAACGGCGCCCAAGGCTGAATATCGGAGGAATGAGAGAAGTAAGCCTTAATTTAAGAGCAAATACCGAACGCTATTTACCAGTGATTTCCATACGCATCTCTGGACTTAAATGCCACAACTGGTAGGACAAAAGCACGGATCAGTAACACCTCGTATTTGTTAGAGTATACAGATGCATAATACCGACTATTAATGTATGCGATAATTGTATGATCAGAACAAATACTTGATACATTTATGTATACAATCCCGAGACAATCGGTTTCTTTTAGGCGATCGTAATTTTTGCATTCGTAATGATTGCAGATTCGAAGTATTGGACACAAAACTTTTTATGCAACAGTGCGAGATCAACAATTCTCTCGCTTCATGGTAAGTACTATGTTAACTTATAACAGTCCAGTGCAGTGGCACTGGGCTGTTAAAAGTTACTTAGAACTTTACTTTTCTACAGTATAAAATCTTACGTTGCAACCCACTAAGCTAAGGGCTCAGACAAAGTCAGTCCTGAATTAGCCTATAAGCTATTTAAGCAATTGCTTAGGGCATCCCGACTAGGAAGACCAGAGAAGACCGTAAAAAAACGAGCATACGAAAGTTAAAGCAATTTCAAAATCCACGCGTTTGAAATTGTTGTTGACGTTCGGTTCGGTTGGGAAACAACACACAATATGTCCCGAGGTGGGTTGACGTCAGGTAGGCGGCCGGTCGTAAAAATATAGCCGAATCTTGGCAACATGTGAAATCATGTTGTGCCGATCCAACCTAGCATGGGATAAGTACAGGAGGAACAGCACATACGTATATTCTACCTACGGTACGTATTAACATTTTTTTTTATTAATTCTGTGTAGTTTACTTAAGGATAAGGGTCCACTGCGAAAGATTGCTTAGGGCATCAAGTTACTTTAACCAACAAAGTAGAACATGTTTTGTTTTTTTTTAATGTAATAAATAGCGTTGCCAGATTTTTCGCATTACAGTATCGGCTAACGTGACTAATTACATATACCTATACAAATAAATCATCTGGTAGTTTTAATTGAACTAGGTTTTATGTCGTGGGCTCTTAGAAGATAATATTAGTACTAAAGTCCAAAATTTAATGGATTGACATTTTAGAGATTGACATAAACTGTTGATCCCTGATTAAATTAATCAGGGATAAATATTAATCTAATGGTTATAAATTACAAGTAAAAAATATTTTTAAAACCAAGCTTCTATGTAGGACAATGAACTAAAAACTTAAAAATGAATTCTTAAGTATTTGGCATTTAGGTACTTACTATATATAATATACTTGTTTTTAAATATTTATTTTTTCTATTTATTTATTTTTAACTTTTTAATTTGTGTGTTGTGTGTAGTTTGGATAATGCTTTTCAACGCGAATCAATCAAGCCTAAACTCAGTGGGATTATGTTGTTTTATCACAGAGATAACATGGCCACCTTGTAGCGTCATCATCAGACCCTGGATATCGTCTACGCATAAAGTTATCCTCAAGACGAATCAACTGAGCCCAAACTAACCCAAACATCATGCTATGGTTTCCTCACGATATTCACGATGGACATCTGGTAGTGGGTCAAATTTAACTTGCAAGATTCCACCCAAACATAGTTATATATATAACATAACAATAGCTTATAAAATAATGCAAGTTTCATAACTTTTGCTTGTTTGTTAATGACACATGTTTCATTTCTAAATGAACCTAATTCTACAGTTACCACGGGCGTAAACTAGTATATCATAAAAACAATATAGTAAATTATATTATTCGGTAAAAGTTATATTAAAACAAAGGTATATAAGTATAATTTGAAGTGTTTCAAAAAGTGAGTTCTGGTTCCATCAAGCGTAGACAAGTAGAGGAGCATATTTGATGATTCGGAAATCTGTTCGCATTGCCGCCTAACCCGCTGAACGAAAATCCTTTACACAGCTTTTCGTTAATGTCGAAATAAAACCTGAAATTTAATATTTTTTATATATTACATGTACATAATCGTAACGTAGAACGATAGCTCTATGCCGAAAGGGAATCATAGGCTTGTCAACTAGGAATAAAACTACTTAGTGGTAGATTTCCTTAGCAGGAGGTCGTCTAGGTAGGTACCACCGCAGATATTACAGATATTCTACCGCCAAGCAGTAGTGCGTACATATTACTGCGTTCTGGTTTGAAGGGTACTGCAGCTAGCGAAATTACTAGGCTGTTGAGACTAACCATCGAAAGGCTCAAAGTAATAAGCTCAAAAAATAAGTATATTATTACTTAAAAAATTAGTATATTAGCAGTTAAAAAATAAATATTGGCAAATAAATCTTTGACTAATAAACTTTGACTTGACTTTGAGTCTTTGCCGTTTTTGCTGGGAAAACGACTTTTTACGAGATTTCATTAGGCAATAAAAACTTATTTACATACACCGAGCAAAGCATGGTCGCCCAGGCACTATTACTTACATGGGATGATAATCATAACCAATTCCAAAACTCGGTTGCAATCGACATAAGACCTTGTCTGAATAATTAGATTTCTTTAGTGGATGAATGCCAGATTCTGTAATATGAAAATAATGTATCATTATATGCTCTCTGTGCTTACAAATAACACTATATTTTTGTGGGCGTGATCAATGATCATCCCCATAATGTTTTTTGGCATTACGCATAAGTATTGCTGTTCAACGTGGCAACACTGCCTACTTGTCGGATAAGTTATGGTGCAGGTTGGTGTCTACTGGGCTTCAACATATAGAGTACGTCTTGAAATCTCCAGGTTTTCTTCAGTGTAGACTCTAGACGAATCTTTTTAGAATTCAGTCAATCACCATTTATGATTACCGAATCCATTGTGTGGCAGGGACGAGTATTTGAGTGTTGGGCGAGTTTTGAACAGAGCCAAACGCCAGTTTTGAACGTGCAATCAAAGTGTGGGTATTAGAGGCCTCTTTTGATACGTATCACCTTGTCGGCCTTTGTTCCCATACCTGCTTGACCGATCTGTATTTCGTCTAAAACATTAAGATTAATTATGTAAATTCCATACCTCTACAAGTTTCATGACACTCCGTAAGAGTTGCAAAATTATTGAAAGAAGATTTACACCGGCCATAGTAAAACGTTTTACAATCTTCAAGCAATGTATCGTAGTAATATCTAAACAAATAGAAATTAGACTTAGATTAGACGATCTTTAAGATTAGTTTATTTTATTTTATTTATTGTTTTATCTGTATTACTAAAATCAGTTTTATTAAATAAATAAAATAAATTTGAAAATAGAAATTTGCAAAATTAATTATCTATACACAAACGCTTTTAGCATTATTTTATCAATTTTTATGTCGAGAGATTTATAAAAGGGGTCATCAAGACTAGCATGACACAGCATCCTTCTTCTGTACTGTTTTTCTTAAGCCCATATGCTACAAATATTTTTGCATTTAGTATTTCCACTTGGACATCTTATGCTTCTTCTACTGTCCATATTTATTTATTCCGATAACATCTAATTTTAAAATAAGTTTATAAAAACCTGGTAGTCTTAATGCCACGCCCACTGGTACAGTCGTTACTATTCGGCTGAAGCTTACACCAGACATCCCAATCTTGACGTTTTAGTTCTAAACAAACATAACAGATAATAATTTATAAAATTATTTCATGGAGAGAATGTGGTGATGTGAGTAGAAATTACTAGTATATTTAACGAAATCTAAGCGCACATTCAAAAGAGAAAACGATTATCGTGCTTTAGTACAGAATATATATAATATTTTTCCTGTTCATAATACAATTATATCTTGGTAGATACCTAAATGAGAGCCTTAGCATGGATAGGACTCGCTGTGGACCTAAAAAAATGGAGTGTATCATCGGAGTGTAGTGTATCATGTATCATCGAAAGAAAAACACATAAATCATACACATTTATACCTACATTATAACAATACATAAATGATAACATGAAATAAAACTGATAGATAACAATTATACACATACATATAGTTACTAAAGAGAGTAATGCCTGACTAAAATTTTCCAGTGACAGTGCGTTAGAGGCTTATTCCACAGTTTCAATGACGTCACAATGAAAATACCACTGTAGAACTAGGTTTTGTGTATATTTAACTTAAGAACACGTGTCATAGTTCAAACATTCTCGATGATAGCGTGGGGTGGTATGATTAAAGAGAGTAAAGTACAGAAGGAACAAAATATGAACATCTTGGCGGCAATGGATGGAGAGCCACTTGAGCTTAGCGTGTAATTCGTAAACGTGGCCAAAGCGTTTTGATTCCACATTTTTTATTCGCGCAGCGAGGTTGTGGAACTTTCTGCCGGAGTCTGTGTTTCCTGTTAGGTACTATATGGGTGTCTTCAAATCTACAGTAAATTTAAAGGTTTCTTCTAGGTAAGCGTGCTTTTTTTTTGGTTGACAGGCTAGGTGTTTGACCACAGCTCACCTGATGTTAAGCGAAGGTGTAGTCGAAGATGGTAAAGCACGCCTAGCCTGGAATAGAACTGGATCTCAAGTGAGGCTGCCGAAACACATCGTTAGATGCTTCGCGGTTGATTTTCAACTTGAGGGTGGTAGCTAGCCAGCCGAGTACTAGAAAGTACCCTACCACCATGCTATGGTTTCCTCACGATATTTTCCTTCACCGGCAGCCCAAGCTCATTGTTAGGGTTTGAACCCACGCCCTTCGGTAAGCGAACCTACCGCGCTAACCACTGTGCTATCATCGCTACACTTAGACCACAACGAGAGACAGAGATTTTAGTACTAAGATCATTGTATTCATCAATATGAACAAGTTTCACAAGACTCCTTAGCGCTGAAATCACGAAATTAATTAGCTGTACCGTACATTTTGTCGAAGTTTGAGGGCTTTTCTTTAGAACTGTTAATAATGTTTTTCGCTATTTCAGTGTCGTCTCGTAGTAAAAGTTGTTCACAATGATGAATATAATGACCTCCATTTCACTGCGATCTACCGTTTCCGTTTGAGCTCGTTTACATATCTACACATACACACAAGCACATACCAGGTAAGTATGTATGACGATGTGTCCTGAAACATTCCAGGACACCGTTATAATTATATATCGTAAACGCTTTGCAAAGTTGATACCTTTATCTTCGTCAGGGGTAGTGGTTGGTAGTGTTATAATTTTGGCAGTGGTGTTGAGGTCAGTAGTGGTAGAATTATTTGACTCGATTTCCTCTCCCGACTTTGTTACCTCTTCTAAATCCACAAATAGCACATAACTACTCAAAATTAAATATAAGAATATCAGCATATTTCTATTGTTGAACATGCCGAAAAACAAATATAGAAATAACATTTATTGACATAAACATAACTACTATAATAAAAATGCAACCATAAAGTCATCGAATTGAAAAATATAAATTTTAATTTCAATAAAATATTCTAGGGCTCATAATAAACATAGGTAACATGTATTTTAAATTCCATGTAAAGTCCGAAACAATATATTAGCAGATTTTAAGCTTTTCCTGCGGCTGTTGATAAATCTCTGATGGCAGCATCCAAGGCTTGTTGCTCAAATTCAGGTGTGATTGCTTTTCTTACGTTAAGTAATATCCAATCTACCATCCATTTTTGGTGTACTTTGGTTTCCGCTCTATATCTTTTTGCTTGATAATCCAGGCGCCCTTTCGTGGCCCGATATACTTGCATTAGTCTTTCTCGATACGCAGCTTCCAACTGCATGGCAATATTTTCTTTCTTCGCGTCCATCAAACTCTTTTGCCCATTAGCTCTCACCTGAGCTGTTTGCGCACTTTCTATTGCTTTATTATAAGCGTTTTTCTCGTCGATTCTATCTTTCTCCCAACTTTTTTCAATTGCATTTACTTCATCATCAAAACTCTTGCCTATGTCAGGCCCGAAAGTAGTAGTTACATAATAAACGACCAATCCAACAGACAAGCCAAGGTAATATTCATGTTCCATAACGTAGATCTCTTTGCTTAGCCAATAGTTAATGAGAACAAACCCAAATACGTACGGTCCCGAAGCGCCAGTTTGAGGGTAGAAGAAAAGAAACCATTCCTCTGGTAAGAATCCAAAACGGACAGGGCCACTTCTTTCAGCTCGTTTGAAATCTGGAAGCTTTGCAGAACCCCCTCCGCTAGCGCCTGGCTTTGAAGCAGGACATACTGCTCTTTTACGTGTAGGACAAGTCATCGAATGGGCTAACACTATTTTTGGTAACAGCAAACTTTTTTGACATCTCAGTCCCGCAATTCGATTACTAAACATTTTTACTAAATTATTCAAGAGTTTCGATAGAGTATAGTTTACTAGTCTTAGATTTTGGTGAATTATTGTTTCTAAAATGTCAGTGGAGAATGAAAAATAAACATAATGCGCAAAAGACTATAAACCTCATTGGAGGCGTGTATGATAAACGTCAATGCCATAGAGATGTTTCGGCGGAAGCACGAAAAAAAGTCGCCGCATTATCTTATTTACTAAAACTTAATAGTGTTTCTATTCATAATGCACATGAGAAAATAACATGATTTCATAAAATATGTTTTTTCGTGCTACTACCAAAATTCCATCAAAGCTTCAATTAACTTGCTATCTTACTAGAGTAATTTAGAATATTGATATTCTTAATACTAGCAAATACACAAAGTGTAATGCCGAAAAAACTAAGGTCAAAAAATGTCATAGTGACATTTTTGACTTTACAAACGCGTGACGCTTGTCATTCCTCTGAGCGCGGAGACAAATAAACAGGAGTTTCCTGTTTTACCCAACGACGAAACGAAGACGGTGTATGCGTTTGGGGTGAGAAGATGTTTGTTTGTGCAAATCCATGTTGTCATTTTTTATAATCTTAAGTAAAATTATTTTGTATCTTATTTTTTAAAATTTATTCTTGTTCAGTATTAAAAATGAAACAACAATTTAAATACAATACAACTCTGTTCCTTTAATTACATCCACATGAATAATGTCATAATATACATTATTAGATCGTTGAACAATAATATAGAAGTCCAAAGTTTTTTTATAAATAGGTATTAATAACATAGATTACAATCACGTTACAAGCACGTTATAAAATGTTTGTCTAAAAAAATCTTAAATAGTGCATGCTGAATTGGGAAACGTTTAGTTTAAATTAAAATCTTAACACTAGTACGAAGTATTAGTTATAGCTGTTTTTTTATTTAAATATCAAAGCAACACTAAGCCGTTTAGCGTGTGAGCCATTTTTTGTGTATATTTACTCGCGAAAACGAGACAGACGTATCCATATTTTTGGTTGGTCACTATTTTGCGCAAAGTAAGGGGGCAATAGCTTAGTCTACTCGTTACGGGCTTTAAAAATAAAGTAAATACAGTTAGAATCGAGTTACAATTTTAGTATTTTAAAATACAAATACATATAGGTACTAAATACTACGGGCTTTGATAATTTTCTGCATTTTAATCAGTTTACAGCCTGTACTTCGCGGCGCGCAGGATGGGGTACTTCTCATCAGTGCAAAGTCCACGGAAATCGTCCATAGACAGGTCCACGATCGAAACTCCACCAAGATTCTTGGCCCTTAAAAAAAAGAAATATTTTAATTGTAATCATACCCTACATGGCTAATAATAATGAATACCTAAAACAAGCCTATTATAATCATAATAATCAGCGTATCGTAGTCCCCTGCCAGCAATGTGCCTACTAAGTAAGCTAAATTAATAGATTGTTAATCTTTCTGCACTTTTAAACTCTTACTGAAACTACTATGTGGGTATCATTATATATTGCTTGAACTAGCTGCACTTAGCCGTTTCGGTACCTGTGCAACTTTGTATGCGAAATGTACTCAAAGATGATTGTATATTGACAAATAAATAAGCAAATCGTTTCGGCCGCGTTTTTCCCGGATAAAAACTGTCCATGTATTCATCCAGGTGGTGTATAAGCTATCTAAATTACAAATGTCATTGAAATCCAATAGCCATCCGAGCACTAGAAAGTACCTACTCTACCACCATGATATTGATGATGTACCATAGGTTGATCTTGTAAACTTAGGACTTACTTGACGTAAGCGGCCTTTTGTCCTGCAGTGTCGGGATCCTCGTAAGATACCCACAGACCGCCCTCTCCGCTGTCGTCAGGTAGACGGAAGGCATATGTTCCTGAGGGCAAATCAAATAAACTGTAAATTACATGTCAGCTTTTAGCGCTCTGTCACTTGTAATATGAAGAAATTCTCAGTAAGGAAATCGAATATTATCGAATTTTTATTTTATTTTATTATTATTTTTCTTATTAGTGTTACATCTCCCGTCTGTTTCTTATGTTTTTCTATCGTATTTTTCTTTTCTTGGTTGCCTGGAAGAGATCGCTGTTAGCGATAAGGCCGCCACTTGTGTCACTAGTTAATAAGGTTTTTTGCTATCTGTACTCTTTTCCATTTATGATGTGCACAATAAAGAGTTATCTATCTATCTATCTATTATTTTTTGGCATCATAGCATTAGCAGAAGTCACTTTGACCCTGTCGTTGTACAATCTTTCGAGCTTTGATTTTGGATCGTCACCAGTTTACTACCTTATACCAAAATTGTGTCTAAAAGGACCGAGACGACATTACGAGAGACGCCGAGCACCAAACATTATAATGATTGCAAGTTCGATAATACTAATTACGCGAGTAATACGTTTTTGCGCTCAGTTAGAGAATTAAATAGTCGATCGTACGTCTCCTGCGCATCTAACTTCGGTCACTGTAGTAGTTATACCGTACTGTGAGCACAAGGACTGCAAAAACAATTTACAGAAAAAAAGCTACTATTTCATTATTTTGACAAAAATCATTAATTGACTATTTTATTTACATCTTGGAACGCAAAACCTAACTTATCGCGTAAACATTGTGCAGCAGATAGCGATGCGGTGTCACGCACACATAGGTAGCCAAATGACTTCAATGCACTTGATGTAAAACCTCTATCTACCTTTTTCCTTACATACATACATGATTACAAAGACAACCCTATATGTTTATTCGCATTTAGTAGGCAAGAATATACAAGAACCATTATCATAAAATAAACACCAAGACAATTATAGCAGACACAAAAGAAAACAAACAGAAACAAAACGGAATGGACGTATTGTCCACATAATTTTAATGGATTTACTTCTAGGTAATGTGGAGGTTAGTTTTATGGGTTCTTTTTTATATAGTATTAGCAATACATAGAGATTTGATTGTAAATAGCAAAAAATAAGATAAGTTAATTAATCATAACCTATTTTTGTATCGATTGCAGGCGAGGTGTTTAAATTAATATTGTAGGACGTGTAACACAGCCTCAAACCACCATCTAGCCTCAAACTAAGCAAAACTTGTACGTACTTGTATATAAATTACATAGAATATGTTTACTTTTTTCCAAATACATACAAACATAACTTATAACATATAGACATATATATAGACAAACAGCTACATTTGCTACAAACTGTTAGTCCTGAAAAGGAAATTTTCTTCATCGGCAGCTCAAGCGCATTGTTGTGATTCGAACCCACGTACTTTTAACGTGCGATCAGCGTTTATTTATCTACTTATCTTTTATAAGAAATAACTTCTGCGCGTCAAATAAATAGCCAACAACGTGAATTCTGTAGCTGTATAGTTAGGTAAACAATCATCACTTTCTATTTTAATACTGGTAACCAGATTATCTTAGTTACGTCAAGATCGACTTTACCATGGGATTCTACTGTTTGTATGTTAAAATTAGAAGTAATAAAGTTAACTAATTGCATACCAAATGAAATGGAAATTAATTTGTCTGTTTATTTGCCAGACTATCTTCACTCAGAGACCTACGCTTCGTTCGGTCAATTAGTAACAATATAAGCGTATGATACTGAATTTATCACTTTATTTACAAAACAGGATGACCTTTACTTATCGTAAAATACTAAGTTAGCGTTAACGAGCTACTGTCTACTAAGAGTTCAAGAAAATGATTGCGCAAGCGTCAGTCACCTTTGTTTTCTGTTATTTAAAAATAATCATTGTCAGCTATTTTATTTTTCAACGTTAAATGTAAACTTTTCATAATACGTTTTTTTATATGTACGTTGCTGAACTTGATCGGCGACTCTGGTAAATGGTTTACTGGATTGCTTATATGACAAGAATAGAAGTTTTTTTTACATGTATGTGTAACGGTGAGTATGTGTATAATCTGCCTAGTTGTCAGAATGCCAATCTGAAGGTCTTGGGTTCAAATTCCACGGCACACTTCAATTTTCGCGGCCTTTTAGTTATGTGCGTATTGCGACTGGTTTCAAACGGTAAAGGAAAATATCGTAAGCTGCATGTCTTCTTGTCGAAGATGTTTGAAGCCTGCCAACTCGCACTTGACTTATGTAGTGGCCCTTCTCACGATGAGAAGAGATTTTCAACTAACCTGCCGAGTAGGTACTAGAAAGTAACTTTCAATATGATATGGTTTCCTCACGATACTGTCCTTCACCGAGAGCTCAAGGTCTTTAGTGAGGTTTGAATGTACGTCCTTCGACTACTTCGACTTCTATCATCGCATTTTAACAGCGGTGATAGCTCAGTGGTTAGCACGGTATCGCATGCCGAAGGGCGTGGGTTCAAACCCCAATAATGAGCTTGAGCTGCCGGTGAAGGAAAACATCGTGAGGAAACTATAGCATGGTGGTAGGGTACTTTCTAGTACTCGGCTGGCTAGCTACCACCCTCAACTTGAAAATCTGCCGCCAAGCATCTAACGGTGTGTTCCGGCAGACTCACTTGAGAGCCAGTTCCATTCCTGACTAGATGTGCTTTACCATCTTCGACCATAATTTCACTTAACATCACGTGAGCTGTAATCAAACGCCTAGCCTGTCAACCATTAAAAAAACAGAGTAGTATGCTGATTGGATTCTTAAACTACTGTTCTACTCAAAATTATGTTTCGCATAATACACAATATAATTTTGTAGCGATGATAGCTCAGTGGTTAGCGCGGTCGGTTCGCATGCCGAAGGAAGTGGGTTCAAACCCCAAGAATGAGCTTGAGCTGCCGGTGATGGAAAACATCGTGAGGAAACCATAGCATGGTGGTAGGGTACTTTAGTACTCGGCTGGCTAGCTGCCCCCCTCAAGTAGAAAATCTACCGCCAAGCATCTAACGGTGTGTTCCGGCAGCCTCACTTGAGAGCCAGTTCCATTCCAGGCTAGGTGTGCTTTACCATCTTCGACCACACCGTCACTTAACATCAGGTGAGCTGTGGTCAAACACCTAGCCTGTCAACAATAAAAAAAAAAAAAAAAAACTCATACATTATTATTGTGACTTATGTAAGTATATCTGAGTCTCAGTGTCGGCGATGTCTAACGTCTCTCAAGTTACATTATGTGACTATACGAGTACATAATAATATATTAGGTTCCCCACAAATGAGTTTCTAAAGACATAGCTTGGAGTTCGCTGCCAAGTTTCAATGAAATTAAGACGAATGTTTGTTGGCGCGATTCTTCTTACTTAACAATACCTAGATGTAAGGGTTTCACGAATCGAACTAATTTATATATTATACTAAACAATTAATATCTATCTACTACTATCGCAATTGATATCTACTTTTTTTATTTAACTAAGTACATTAACTATTTTTATAAACTTCAAAGAACTCTTTTTTCCATATAGAAAAACAATTTGAGCAATACTGTTTATGATTGGAGAAGAAATGTTAGTGTAGGTTTGTGTTTCTGTACCTCGAAACGAACTCGGACCTGCATGGTGGAATAAAGCCTTCTCCTTTCTAAGCATTGTCATTTGTGTAAGCCTCGCTGCAGGATGTTAAGGGACGTGACGATGCAAGAACTAATTAAGACAGCATACAGTGTCAATGTTAATGAACCAGCACCATTAATAAAGTATTAAACGAAGCCCAAGCTCTCTATGAAAAGTACCAACCAAACATGTTGAGCGTTAAATCTGCCTCCTTGGTTAAGCCCATTTCTGAAAAGTTAAATTCGCCACTGATTTCTTAGCTATAAGCTTACCAAAGCGCACGGAAAAGTAGGCACATAATCGTGTACTTACTTTTAATTGCTATGAATTAAAATAATGCATGACAACTATTATTAAAAAGGTGTTTTAGTAAAAGTATGTTCCCCAATATGGAAAAACTCGCTCGTCGAGGGTTCTATGACTTTGGCGTAGTAGAGATTTTATTAGAAGTAATTCTTGGTTCACTTACCGAATCGCTTGCTGGGATCAGTGACCTTCCTAAGGTGAGGACGCATGCCTTTCTGGTGAGTTGGATTAATCAGCTTGGTGCATACTTCGGGATAGCTCAGGATTCCTTCGATCTTGGTATAGGGACCTAATGACAACATGACACAGTATCACCATCTAAGTCTTTTCAGGCAGACAGATAAATTTTCACTATCAAAAACGGTTGACGGTAGGTAGATTACCGAAATACCAGATATTCTAGTTCAAGTTCAAATGTTTTAGTCGCTCAAGATGTGGTTACATTTTTGATCTTAAATATATTATATTAGTACAAAACATCTTACACTAATTGGCATGCGAATTTACAATATACCTAGCTCTAAGCAGCACTGTGTAAACATTACTGTATTCTGGTTTTAAGGAAAACTTGCAAAATTTAATGGCTAATACTTAAGACTCAAATATAATGTCTCAAAGTCATGAGCGGCAAAGCAGCTATGTCCCGAACTTGTTTTGGTACTCAAAGTTTTGAGTACAACTCACAAGAACGCTGCGTTTGATTAAAAATTACAGATTAAAAATTCGATTAATTAATTAAATTAAATTACGTACAAAAATATGGATTAGTAAGAAACATTTGAATTGAAATAGCATCTCACGTCATTCGCGCGGCGGTTCACAATGTTTGTACACACGGTATTAGCGGTTGCGGATAAGGGTATCCACTCAAATCCGTGCTTTCATCGGTATGCTAAGTTTTACTTTACTCACCCGCCTCTCCAGGTCCGTCGGCATGTAGTGGAGGTACACCAGCAATCTCACTGTCAGAGTCTAGCTTCCAGGTGCGTGCAACAGTTGAAATGGCGACCAAAAGTTTATAACTCGGAGCTCCAGCGCTCAACCTAATAAAAACAAGACAAATGTTACTAAATCAAATACGTTCATTCATTGAATTCTTGCATCATCTCCCACAGCCTTCTTTAGTCCACTAGGTACTTATTATGCCATCTATCTCGGTCCTGGGTCAATTTGGTCCAGGTTCGACCCGCGACGGTGAAGATATCGTCAACCCATCTTGCGGCTAGACGACCAATGTTCCGGTTACCTTGGCTAGGCCACCACTCTATTGCAACCCTATTTCATCTGTCATCACTTCGTCTAGCAACATGTCTTGCCCAGCTCCATTTAAAATTCATAACTTTGATACCGACGCGATGTCTTGGTACTGGTTTTCATTCTTTTAGGTACGCAGCTTTCAGAAATATATGGGTACTTACAATATCTACTATTATATAGTAATCAGTGTATCTATGTCCCTAGTAAATGTTCTTCCCACGAATAAGCAATAGAGATTACAAAATTTGGATTCTACTGGGTATAACCCGCGCGCATTTTAACAATATTATTTATTACACGTACAAAGCTCGTTTATGAGAATAACAGTAGCCTATGTCTATTCTAAAAAAACATCGTTCATTTGAATTTTCGTCAAAATCCAATTAGCGGTTTAGTTGTGTGAAGGTAAAAAAAATAGACAGACCGAGTTACTTTCGCTTTTATAATATTATATTTAGCCGTAGTTAGTATGAGAAACGGCTAAAACATCTTCTACGAGCAATTTTAACTGATAATAATTGTTGCAAAACTATTTTTGTAAAAAAATTCAGGCCACATAAGCTATAAATGAACATGAAATAAGAAACGATGAAGACTATGACTAGAATATAATTAATGTAACGATGTACATATCTGTGTAAGAAACGAGGTATTATACTCAACTCTAAAATTACAAGATACCGAAACCAGTGAATCTTTTTAAGTCAAGATACTCGTAATTGAAAGATATTGTATTAGCTCAACAAAGGAAGTCAATCCTCATACACCCGGGTAATGCCTTCAAAAAAACAAGGTAAACGGAGTAAGCCGCCTTATAACCAGGATTTTATACGTATAAAGTCGTAAGTTACAATCAAAGTGAAATTTAGCGAGGCTCCCGGAGGATCCGGTAAAAAGGTCTCGCATGAGCATACTCTTACCTACCCCGAGACCGTGCACCACTATCTCATGCAAAATTACTTGGAACCATTTACCGAACGGGGTCGCAACTCATTTCTACGTTCTTTATGAAAATAATGAATACGCTATCATTAGGATGGGCCACGAGGGTTGAATGGGTTACGAATGCGCTCCTAAAATTAAATGAAACGGGGGAATTATTATTTATTAGCGCGTGGCGCCTTTTTGTTTCCAGTCTTTGCCGATATAATGACAAGTACTTTTGCATAATGTTGGCGATAATTTTGAAAATTTTTAAACGGAGAATATTTTGATCGTAAATTATGTAGACGAAAAGGATGCGAGCTTAAGTTTCAGCGGCAGCTGAGTGAGAATTTAATAGGTATATTTCTCTAAAAATCTTAACAGGGAGTCAGTTGACAAAAACGATTTATCGGACACTGAAATGTTTTTCCCGGCTAATATTTATTGAAATTCCGGGTACATTACAGCTCTGATTGCCTTAGTATGATATAGTAAAATCAGTACGTATAAGAGTTCTCTATTACTATTGTAATAGCTCTAAGAGTTCTAAGGGAATTTTGGCCGTAATGCGAAAAAATCATTTTTAATGGTAAAGTGTATTTTCGTGTAGTTCTCATAGCAGCTTCTAGTAAAGTCGCCACTACCGCTATTTGCACTATTTGCTACTGCACATCATGATTTTATTGACATCGCCTATTGCTAAAACTCATTTTACTCGATTATATCACACACTTGAAAATAGGAATACTTGACACTGGCAGATGCGATTAATAAATTAAAAACTCTAAGCTAACAAATAGACAAGGTAGGTACACGTTATGTTTTAAATTTCAAAGAATAAGACACGTGGCTGATTGGCCTGAAAGTGGTTGGACAGTCGGTACTGTACCGTCTAGCGCGATAATCAGGTCTAAGTAATTTGGATTTTATTGAACTAATTTAACGGAATAAACCTACCAACTGAGAATACATGTGGAGTTTCATTTGAAGTCCAGATTCTGATATAGAGGAAAGTTCATAGTATACCTACTTTGGGGTCAACTTGAAGACCGTATAAGAGTATCTGTATCTAGTACCTTTGACACGAATAATATTATCAATAGTTGTGCATGATTTACTAACCAGTAATTGACGACGCTGTCAGTGTTGAGCAGAGGGTTGCGGTTCTGAGGAACATAGGTCGGGGAAATGAAGTCGGCCTCCTTGGGGTTCCTTTCCGGGGTGTTGAAGTCAAACGTCTGAAGATTCACCATATCTACCAGGTTTATGATAGCTGGCACGTCGTAGTAGACTAGAATGAAATCATGAATCGATTTGGTAAAAGTTATAAGTACAAAAAATTTCGTGGTGCCGGTGTGTCGTGGACACGGACGTATGCACGTGTACATTTTTAACCGACTCAAAAAAGAATTTTATAGAAAACGATCGAACTGTTTTTAAAATATCAACAAAAATCGAAAAAAATGTATACAAGGATCATGGAGTCGGTTTTTGTTTAATTGTAAATTTTGTATTATTGAACATTAAGAAGTCCTTTGGATATTCATGTTACATTAAAAATCCTCACCCAACGTAACAAATTATTTAATCCTTTAGCTATCGAGTGGTGTAATTAAATTTTAGATGTAGATAACTATGAAGCTACCATACCAAAATGGTGATAACCTCCAATCTTGTTATTATCAGTTATCTGAATTACCTCCAACTAAGAAAACAAATTTGTCGATGTATACACGTGAAAAGAAGAAATTGTTATCAACTTGTTATCTAGTAATAAAACCATACCTATATACATAATACACATATTTACATATAATGATCATAGTAATAAACAGATAAGTAAAAAAAATTAAATAATAAGTCAAATATAAAATAATTATGTCAATACGATTAATTTTTTTTTTTAAATAGCAACCTAATCTGAAACCCCTATGAGTATTTTTAATTTTTAAGGTTCATTAATATTGTACTTTACTATTTGTAAAACCATAAATAATAAGGTAATTTTATTAAGAAACTGTAAAACGAAAAGTGTTCATTAATTGTACTACTCCAAAAGAAAAATCGATTGTAAAGTCTACGCATATATATTCCAAAGTGGAAAAGTTAAAAACATTTTAATGGAACCCTGGGGAATTCCCCAGATAACAATAAGACATTATAAATCGCATTGAGAATAACGAATCTAGCTTAATTAAAACGAAATTAATGAAAAAGCTTTCGAGCAATTTCGTTTTAACAGACTTATAAAACCTTTGAAGAAATTTTATAGCCCTGGTATACAAGCTTTTTTGTTAAGACGTACAAAGTAATTCAAGAAAAAGCCGTGCCGTGGCATGTTTTTATCTGACTTCCCAAGAAATCGGGGTGTGTTTTTTAGTTTTAAAAACTAGCGTCTCTTTTGGAGGTTTCTGTTATATGTATAATATATTATAAGTATAATCTGTTTTTTTATCCTAATTATTTATTATTCTGGTCCAATGATTGTGTGAGATCATATTACTAAATCTAGCAAAATCGACTGAACATTTTGTAATTTTGTTTATATAATTTCTTTATTTAATTTCCATCATTGCACTGTTAGGCATAGGTTCTACGTATAGTACGTAGGAATAGTAAAATTAAAAAAAACGTATCTACAAAAAATCAAACTGAAAAATAGGTGTACTTTTTATTTAAAAGAAAACTAAATAGAACTACATATAAATGATTGTGATGGTGCTTTAGTCCAAATAAACAATATGCTAACCGCACAAGGTCAAACCAATATCCTTTTATTAAGATCCAGTGGATAAACGCAGATAATAATATGTAAGTACCATAATACCTACCATATAAATAGAATAAGTGCAAAATACACCTACCGAATCAATTGAATTGAATTGAAATGAATTACTTATAGTGTATATAGTTATATCATGTACATGATTCATTTCCGGCGGGATTAATACGTATATATATATTGAATGATTTTTATGTGTATCTATATATACACATATTTTGGTGCATTAATGCTCTGTGCTCCATCGTAGACCGCATCTTCGCTTAACATCAAGCGAATTCGCGGTAAAACGCAAGCTTGTAATAAAAAAAAACATAAATAAACCCATACAGCATACATAGAACGTCAATGTCTTTGACCACAACCTGCCTGGTGTTAAGCAGTAGTTTAGTCTAAGATGCAACACGGTTATATTTATCTTCATGACATTATTGTTTTTGGACAAGAATCGAACGCGTGAGGAATCTACAGCTCATGAGGAAAGACTACCACAAACTAAGTTATAAGGCGGTCAAATATATTAAAATTATGTTACATGTAACTAGCCGCCAGCAGGTTTATCTGCGTTATGAAGAAGAGCAACTTATCATAGGATAATAATAGCTAATGATGATGTTGAAAAGGTGCCAAGAATCAGGATTACAATTTCCGCTGCTGGATTTACAGAAATGATTAACCCACAAATAATTTCGCCCGCGTCAGCCCTGTTGTTTATAATCTTACCCACTGCTGGGCGTGAGTCTCTTCACATTGCGAGAAGAATAAGGTCATAGTAACTCTAATCTTCGAGAACTCTTGGACATATAGGTTTCCTCACAATGTTTTCCTTTACCGTTTGAAGTTATCGGCAATACGCACATTACAGAAAAGTCAGAGGTGCGTGCCATGGGATTCGAACCCAGGACCTTCAGATTGGAAGTCAAACGGTCTACCAACTAGGCTGCCGGAACTTGTGAACTTTAGTATAACAATAACATTAAGTATAAAATGTAAATATTTGTCTGTTAATGTATCTATTATTTATTCACATTGCCTCAACGAATTTGAATGAAATGACGAATGCGGATAACTGATAATCTTAATTCACCCCCGAAAATGCGTGTGACACAGCGGGGATGCGGGGCACAGCTAGTTTGTAATAATAGTAGGGAAATAATAGATTTAAGTAATTGTTCTTACTGGTAGAGTTGACGTTAGGGAGAACTGTGATAGAAAGCTGCCTGGTGGGTTTTAAACTGAGAGCTTGTTTCAACTCGCGAACGAGCGCTGTATATCCTTCCCTGTGCTCCGTTTCCTTCTCGTCCACGGGCGTGGAACCGAATGTCTTCTTGATGCCATGCCAGAGTGACCCTGAGAAATATCACACAATTGCTTATTCATTCTTCGACTACTTATTGTGAGACAGCTGTTATTTCAACCAGGGTATTTTTTGGATAAAATGTAATGCCTATCACGAAACGAATCGCACACCGCATAGTAAAAAACGATGTGTTTTATGACTACTGCAGCAATACCTACAAATTTGAGTGACAAAGCAAAGTCCAGTTTAGCGTTAATTACTTTAAGATAATCGATGTTTAGTTAGATAGCCCTGTAATTTAGCTAGCTGCAGTAAAACCGTGACACAGTAATGTTTACACACTACTGGTGGCAAAATATCTACTACTATGGTGGCACGTATCTAAGTAGGTACTCTATCTCCTGCTAAGGAGATCTACTACTAAGTAAAGTTTATCTAAGACATTATTTGATTAAGCTTCTTACTTCGTCATAATATATCTATCCATATTGTGAACCTACATTGGGAATATATTAAAATAAAAACTAATATACCTACCTAGCCATTATCACAAATCAATTATTTACTACAAATCTATAAAAATATAACAAAACCTAATCTAAAAGTCCACAAGCTGATGACAGGATAGGTGGCTAGAATGCTGGCAGCACTACTAAGTTTTGACTAAAATAGATACCAGTATTGTATAATTGTATAATATACTTGGAAAACATATTTAGCACATTCACGATAATATTGGTATTCTCATTTTCTTAGTAATTAATTTCGTGTAACACAAACATTTACAGTAGGTACTTATGTTTATGGATTTTATTAGAATCATTTTATATCGTAGGTACTTACCCCAAGAGGAACGGATCTTCTTTGGTTTCATTTTAGGAAGCTGCCAGGCGAGGTCTATTCCATCAAAACCGTACTGCTCTATCAAAAGTATGGCAGAGTTAACAAACGTGGTGCGAGCTTGCGGCGACTCCAACTAAAAATTTTAATTTAATGATGTGAAAAACATTTTACGCTGTGCCTACAGGTAGATATTTTACATGGTGAATATTCTCCTATGTGCACTAGGCGCTTCGACTCCACGTTTTTTAATTCCACGACGCGGTGTTACTCTTTGCCCAAGTCAGTGTTTTCCGAAACGTACAACATGGTTGTCTTTAAATCCAAAATAAACAGGTTTCTTTTAGGTATGCATGCTCTATCTTAAATCACATCTTTGCTTAACATCATTTAAAATGAGATCAAACGCGAACCAATCAAGAATGAAAAGAAAATCCGATTTTTTTGCATGTTTTTTTAATATTACTTTTTCGCCTACATTACAAATAAATAGATTTATATTTCTTAGCTTACGATTGGTTCAACTGTGTATGACACATTATTTTAATAGATTTTTCATCAAATAATTGTAAATATTTAAAACTTCACGTTGGCAAAATGCACAAAGTCTAAAATGAAGGGTGGGAAAACGTTACAATCCGGTACGGTATGTCCTTTTAAATGATTAGATTAATTTAAAGTTATAAAAACCCTCAGACGAATAAAAGGTCCTAGTAAAAACCTTAATCTTTGTAATGACTTGACATTGGCAGGAAGTGTGACGCCAAATCAAGGAGATGGACAAAAAGACTATTTTAAGCTATGATAGAGTTAAACTATACCTACTTATGTAATTTTATTACATTGAATATTGCGGATTCACACCTACCTCAGCTACCTCATCAAAAAGAAAAGGAATTTTAATTGTTTTTTTCTTCTTTGTAACGCTTTCGGTACTTATCTAGTCTTATATTGAAGAATTGAGTAATTAATAATAATCCTACTAAATATAAAGCTGAAAGTTTGGATGTTTGGATGTTTGGATGTTTGTTACTCAATCACGCAAAAACGGCTGAACGAACTTGAATGAAATTTGGCACACATATAGTTTATAACATGGATTAACATATAGGATACTTTTTATATCATAAAAATGGTAGGTTCCCGTGGGATAAATAAAAATGTTGAAAGGTGCTACTCCTACTCTCCACCAGATGTCGTCAAGTTTGACAATGCATTGTAAAATAATTATTTTGTAACAGTCTCTTATTTGTCTCTGTTTGTTTTTGTGTGTTTGGTTTTGTTACAAAATAAAATTTAGTTTCTTTCGTTCATTGTGAATTGAATTTATTTGAATAATATAATTAATATTCTAGTAATGACTTGGTTTTGTTAAAAACGACATCTGGCGGTGGGTTGTGGTTGTTACTATTTATCTTAACTCGCTAACAGATGGCGTTGGAAGTATTAAAAATCCCTGAATAAAGTAGTTTGAAAAAAAATTGGCTATTGTATTCCACGCACTTCGAGACGGCAGTAATTGGCGTTTAAAAAAATTTATTATCAAAATTATTCCTTTAAAATCATCATGATCATCATCATCAGCTTAAAGTTCACTTCGCTCGAAATATTGTCAAATTAAGAATATTTCTAAGTTTATGAGTTCTAGATTTCAAGTAAGATTAGGGTTTTTAATTAATAAGCGGTGTAAAATTAGTTTAATTTAAGTCTCCTCGTCACTGTTGGAACTGGAACGACTGTTAAGCGGAAATAAACTAAATATAAACATTGAACATCCAAAATGAACTTCCGCAAAGTAACGCCTGAATCAATCAATTATCTATTTCACTATTATCATACATTTACTTACTTATTATAAAAGCTTATTGTTCTGAAATTCTGAAAAGATTTTACAAACATATATATATATAACACTTCAATCGTATAAACGTAGCATATACCTAGTTACTAAACATAAGAGAGAGTCCTTAGTTGTGAAAACACAGTGTTATATAGATAGATGCTAGATGTAATTTCGGTCGAATATTATATTATTATCACTTACCAAACGGTTGTATTTCTCTACGTCTTCATTGTCTACGTCTCCGCCGATCGAAAGCAGCGTTTTCAATGCAGGATACTTGGTTTTTAAGTTAGTTATGGTGCGATAGTTGGCATGCGACGAGTCTATATCCAGGTTTTCGTTGAGAGGAACCATCTTGTACGTGTCCGGCTGGATTCCGGCATACCCGTAGACCAAGTGGGTGCAGAAAGACAACGCTGGATCCAGATCCCTCGGTAACATGCGGGCTTGCGCTGGGTAAATACAACCCTCAACTAATTCATGATATTGACATTGGCTCTAACTTACAACTAAAATACTGCCATGGCAAAGTGTCTACATTTTATATAGTTAGGTGTAAAAAACTTCAAAGTTAATAAGCTTCAAGTTTCTACTAATTAGAACCATGTGGATTTTAAGACATATAAATTTGGGTGCTCCAAATATGTCAGATACATATAAATAAATAAATAAATATCGTTGGACTATACACACAGCGCCATCTGGCCCCAAACTAAGCAGAACTTGTGTAATGGAAGTCAGATAACTGATAGAATACATAAATACTTTTTTTTGTTGTAAATACATACTTATAATACATACAGAACACCCAGACATAGAACAGACATTTGTTTATTCACAAAATGTTTGCCCTGAGTGGGAATCGAACCTACGCCCTACAGCTCTCAAGGCAGATATACTACCAATGAGCCAGCGGGGCTGTCAATGCAGTATATGTGATATGTTTAACTTGCTTACCATCAGGTAATAACGGATAACATTTTCATACATCGCCATCTAGCGCTAAACTAAGTAAAGCTTGTACTAAGGGAACCAGATAATTGATACAATCATAAACTATACACTTCTTTATGAATACATACTTTAAATACGTCCTATACGCACAAACATCTATGTTTGTCACACAAATGTTTGCCCTGTATGAGAATCGAATCCACATTCCACAGCTTTGTAAGCAGAGCTACTTTTGAATGCTCCAACAGGGCAGTCAAATCAAGTCAAGTCAGTAAATATAAAATCTCAGATAGAAAGTTGGTTATACAACAACTAAAGCTAACCCTTAAACTTTGTCAAATCTCAAAATAAAGAAAGGAACAGAAGCCGTGAACGCGCCCTTTACTGAAGAGTCAAAAACTACTCTTAAATAGAGTAGTTTGATGTGCACCAATACCATATTTAATTTAATTATTATGTCGTTCCTTTGATGTCATGCCGTGATTTTATCTAAACCTAAACTATAAGATTATCTGTTACGTTTATAAAAAATACCTGTTTAGGAATGGCCAATTTTGTATTAATTATTAACTTATCTTCAATGTTCTCAACGTTTATCTCAAACGACTAAATAATGTTTGAGCTAGCAATATTACACGGTTGGGAAGTGAAGGGGGCAAGACACGGGGCTTGTTATGTTTTGGAACACAATGCGCGGCTTACGATTGCACCTGAACACGCCCTCTGGTTCTTTCTGTATTCTGAGTTATAAATAAAGCAATGCACTTGTATTTACCTGACATGTGTAGGTTGGTATCTAATAGTTATTTTTTGTAGTAATTGTCTATATTATAGATATTAGAATAAGGAAAGGAGAAATTGAGATTTGGTCTTGGTTTTTTAACTATTATAAGTACGCGTCCTACATATATAATAAAATGTATTAATTTACCTACGCAACTATACGTATATATCTACATAAATTTGTTACTAACTATAGAAATAAGGTCAGTATACATTATTGTGTACTAAAATCTTATAATTTATCTGTGTTAAAACTAATAACAGAACATTTCAAAATTATACTTCAGAGCAGCTGTACTGCGCTATTTTACTGATTAAATTAAATCCAAGTACTAAAGCCTACCATTCACGACATTAAGTAACGGTACAATTAGACGGCGAATTGAGGTGATTAGTCTCAAGGTATCGTACTTTATCTTTATTTTTTTACCGTACTTTTGAGACGTTTAACCAATTTAATCGATTAGTTTTGTGAAGATCTATTAAAGTACATTTAAGAAACGGCCCTACACCAAGAGTTACAGCGTTTTGCATCTTTTCTATCTTTGAAGTATAGTCTAAAATAGAACGACAGAACCGAGTATTATGGATTGATGTAATAGAGTTGTTGCATAAACCCCATAATAGAGACCATTAGCACCTGCAGCCGCAGCTGCGTTAAAGATTTCTATTTGCTTCCATCACTAGTCGTCCATAACCTCCCTAAACGTGTTAGTAATTCGCCAGCATTTAGTACTAAAATATTTATCGAAGGAAATATTTATGTCGTTCTACATCTATTCGTGATGTATATCAAAGATTAAAACTACCCAAGTGAAGTTAAGAATATACGTGACTATAAAATTTATATGATTAAATTTTATTAGACTCAAAAAATAGAAATGGCTATTAGGTGACGAACACATGATTTTCATGCTCGTTAACAAACTGTATCCGACACAATGGCCCCCCTAACATGAGCAACATGACGCGCAACGCTCAATCTAAACGACGCTGTATCATTCCCCAGTGTCCTGTTACAGCTAATTTTCCCGCGTCAGTGTCACGACATTTACTTGTTACCGATTGCGGTAACAAAGTCATCATTTGTTTATGGGATATTTCAAACCGTGATCAGCAAATTATTTTTTATGTTGTAATAATTGTATCCATGTTGGATGTTGCGATCATCTGCAATAAAGTTCCAAAGTCAGTTCTGCTACATGTCACTCTATTCGTCATTTAGAACCCATCTGAAAATAAAAATGTTACATTTTGTTTCGATTGTGCTTATGCTAGCCCAAGCCATTTTGCTTTGAAAGATATCGTTTTACCGTCTGATAGGATATCCTGAATTATCGGCCCCGCATCTTCCCGCTCTCACGTATAGGTTTCATTTTAAATATCCTAATGTACTTGCAGGTCACAAAAGCTGGCGTCTAACAAGGGGCACTTCGTAAAAATCACGGAATGTACGAGTACGTACCAAGTACACCAAAGGAAATCTTGAAATCGTGGCTGCGTGTCCGCGCGGTTGCGATGTATGTTAATATGAATCGAATGCATGCACACGCGTATTCTCGCGGGCTCACAGCTAGCAGGGAGGCCGATGTAAGGTGTACGAGTGTACAAGCGTACGAAATGTACGAGTGACAAAAAGCGTGCAACAAAAACGAGCTTACGCGTGCAGTAAAAACGATAGTCTAAAATCGCTTTCATTACATTTTCCTTCTACATCTCTTTTCTTTTCAGGTTACAATTAAGGAACCTACTGCAAAAATTAGCGTGATCTTTGGTCCCTACATTGTTTAACTCCAAGAAATAAAAGGTGTCCGATTACTGTGATACTGCTGTACGATTACGATTTAATTGAACAAAACCAATATCAAAGCTTGTTGGAAAATATTGGCTAAAATTGTTTTTAAAAAGACACTCTGACATATGAAAGCGAATGGTTTAAATTTTAAACTCTAGGGCTTAAAAGCTTAAGCAAGCCTATTGCGAAGCGGCACTTTGAAGGATATAAAAAAATATACGTTCTAGATATGTGAAATCATCCACAGCGACGATTTGACACACTATATATAAATAGCAAAGAAGGCTGTAGACACTCTTGATAATATAAATAATCAGGTAATACAACAAAAGGTTTTAGGTTCCTGTGATATTATCAAAAAACTAACTATAGGATGTATCCACTTGAAATTTAGTATTGAAGTGTTTTACTGAACATTATTCCAGAATAAAAGGTACCTATCTTTTACATTAATCAAGGCAATTAAGTAGCGTATGTCAATAAATAAATAAATATTATAGGACATTACACACAGCGCCATCTGACCCCAAACTAAGCAAAGCATTCACTATGGAAGTCGGATACCTGATAAAATATCTAAATACTTTTTTTTTTTGCAAATACATACTTATAATAAATACAGAACACCCAGACACAGAACAAACATTTGCTTATACCACAAAATGCTTATCCTGGGTGGGAATCGAACCCACGCCCTTCAGCTCTTGAAGCAGAAATACTACCAATACTCTAGAGGGCTGTCAAAGGCTGTCAGTTTTATGACTATAGCTCTTTTGTTACATGCTTAATTTTACGATGATTAGATTTCGAACGAAGTCGCGGGCGCAAACTAGTATACTTTAAACGTATAAAGCAAGTGTTCTATTGTTTCCGACACATTAGCCACTTAGCGACCGGAGTCTAGTGACGTAACCACATAACAAGGATAAAGGATGAGGTTACATAGGCATTGGGCAATTCTATGTTTGGCCAGCTCAGCCATATGAGGAAAATTACAGGATAACTTGTTTACTCGTAAGATACAGAATATCAAACAACAGGTAAAGAGATGACACAGATATTTTGATAGTTGTTTAATGATTTTAAAACAAAGCTTACAAAAATGATGTCATAGAAATTCATTGGTAGAGGTTACCGACAAGACCGATATCAAAATTATCACTATCTATAGGAAAGAATATTAAAAAAATCTAAAATAGATACAAAGTGAGACGTTATAGAACTACAATAAAAAAAACAATAATGCTCAATGCTCATACCTACTCTAGCTGCATGTTTCAAATATTACGAATAATATAAAATATAATTAAAGTAAATAAATAAATATCATAGGCCATTTTATAGAGTGCCATCTAGCCCCAAACTAAGCAAAGCGTGCATGTATGGGAATTAGATAAATGAAAGAATATTTTTTACTTTTTTTTTGTAAATACATACTTTCGTCACATAAATGTTTGTCCTGGTAGGAATAGAACCCACGCTCTACAACTCTTGAAACAGATATTCTACCAAATGAGCTAACGGAGTGGTCCAATATTCTCTATTCAGACTGAATAGTGAAAATGTATCCAATGTAAAGTCACGATTCGCCCTGGCTTCGCGCGGTCGTAATCTATATAAATTAGCAACTTGAAAGGTTAGACTAGCGCAAGCCATAAAAATGGTTTTATTGGTGACTTGATTAGAAAAAAATGGTTAGGTACTAAGATACAAAAACCTTGGTATATAACATTGAAAATCGTATAAAAATTAGTTGCGTGTTCTAGAAGAAGTAAGCAGTGATACAACAATCATCGTCATATTTCAACCGATTTACACAAAACTTTGATAAATTATACACCTAAACCTTCCTCATGAATCACTTTTTCTATTGGAGAAACTCGTTTGCATTCGTTCAGTAGTTTTTAAGTATATCGCGTCTATTTAACAGACAGACAGACATGGTGGACGACTTTGTTTTATAATATGTAGTGATAATGATTTAGATAAAAAGAGATACAAAATATATTATCTCACATTTTGCCTTATATGTGTTGTTAGAAAGACAAAATGACATACTAAACAGTGAAATCGTACATTGTAACTGCTTGTGTATCAGTTTTGCAGTGAAAACAAAGTAGCCACAGTGAAACTCGTGGACGAGCCCGCTGAGGGGTCTGTTCTCTCATTTCATGGTAATAAAAAGGGAAACTCAACTTAAACATAGTGTTAGTACAAACAGTAATATATATAATATATATCATATTAATAGTGTTTATTACCAGGACTTAATCGGAAAATAGTTTTTAAATTAGTCTTATTTTTGTTGATGTTGACGTGCTAGTCTAGGAACAGAAAATTAAGAATTCTTGTACATAGTTTTCCAAAATTATAGTTACAATATTTTCCAGTATATGTATTTATATCATACTCTGTTTTATCAATAAAAGCGTAGCTATCATAATTATAATACCAAAGCGACCTTTCACGTTTCTAGCAAGGTCAACATCTCAGTATAGATACAGTCACTGCTGTGGCTATTGAAATTCGCTAGTAACACTAATTGGGGTACTTCAAGCCCCTGATTCTATAGCTAACATGATATTTCTGCCAAGAATGCGTATATAATTTAGTACTGTATACACTTTTAAAGTTTATTTCAATAGTTCAAAAAGACAAACAGACATCGTCACGTTTTTTTAATTGACATTGGTGTACCATTCCACGTGAAATTAACTCGAAGTCCACTGCGTTACGTTCGCGGCGCGTTATGTGTTCATAGATAATAAAGGGCCCTGTTGAGCTGCATCCGCCGCCTCCTTGGATATAAGTTGAGCCTGATCACCGTTGTGAGATCAACACAGGCGTAGAGGATTCTCGGCTAAAGTACTCTATTCCTATGAAGATCATCACAACTGTGAGCAGAGGTAATATAGAGTCCTCCAAATGACGGATACGCCCATAGCAAATAAAGTATAGTTCCGGGCGAACAAGCACACTGCAACTCAGGGCTTTCATTTGTGCTTCTCGGTATGTTAGATAAGCCACTTCGAATAGATTTCCAATTTGCGTCCATTAAGAAGGAAGTAGAGTGCTTGGTTTTTGAATCCACAGATATATAAAGGTGCACAGATATAAAATGTTAAGTGGTAATACAAATATTATTAAGGGCAAGTATAACGCTTGCCGTACGGCGAATGTCTATGACAATTCGTCACTAATTTCATAAAAACAGTGCCTTTGTACTGTTTTGTACAAGGATATATCAAGGTTACTGTTTAAATAACACTGGTGATAGTAAAAGAAATAAAAATATGTTTTGTGAATAGTGCGCCAAACAGAAGATCACAGATTAAGTCCCAAGGTGATAAACAATGTTCAACGTTTGTTATGTAACGTTTGTTTATTAACTTTTGTGGTAGCAGTTAGGAGAAGAAGCACTTCACACTCATAAAGTTATAAGGGTTCCATACTGAAACCGTAACAATAAGGTAACCTTAACGGTGAAGGAAATCATAGTATGAAAATCAGCCAATCCGATCCAAATCAACTTGCGTGGTGGTTTTCACAAATAAGAACTTCCCAACATGCAGATCTTCTCACGACGTTTTCCTTCACCGTTTGAAGCTAGCAGTAATATATACATAAACTCAGAACACTCGAGGTTTCAAATATATAAGTAAATATGTTGTATTATAGAGCAGGCACTGACGAGAACTTGATTTTACTTTGCTTGTAAACTGTAAGCCTTCGAGCCTTCTAACTTGCCTGCCCGATTTCATGTACTTAAACATAATATTGTAAATAAGTTCTGAGCACATGTTAGTTGATCATAGGTATGTACCTACGTATATTGTCCAAAATTCAAGTTTAGATTTGTCAACAAATAATCTAGACTAGAACAAATTAGTGTGTAATTGTGTTTAGATGACATTGTTGTTTATTAATTTTGTTTATACGTTATGTTTTTGAAATCAATTTCGTATTGTGTCTCGGTACGAAATTCTTTATTTATTTACTAATCTACCCGTTGCCCGCGACTTGACTAGTCTACATTAATCTTTATGAAATAAGGTATGTTTTTGGTTATTATAGTAAAATCATATCAGCCGTTTAGGCGTGAAAAGGTAACATATAGACAGGCGTTTTCATAATATTAGTCTGGATTTATTCATATTTTTGTGGAGCCATGAACGAGGTGAGAGTAGGTACACTGCTCTGCAGTTAAGCTGAACAAAGTGTTTTCGGATTAAATCAAATAGTACGTCGAACATTTATACGATTAATATTAACATGATTATTTTGCACGGTGGGTACGCAATTAAAATAATATTTTACTGTATTCATTACAAATACTAATAACAACTTAAAAAAATATCTTAGAATTAATACTACACACTATTTACAAATTTATAAAAACAACCTAATCTAAAAGTCCATCAGAGGAGGGAAATTTACCAGAATGCTAGCAACATTGCAACGCTGAATGGCAATGCTAAGCTTTTCAACAAAGTAAGTGCTAGCATTCTGGTTATCTGAAGCCTCCTCTAAACCTCTTCGGCCAGGTCCCTAGTTCGTGAGCGGCCGGCCCTCACGGGCCTGAAGTTTCAACCCCAAATGGCATAAACAAGTACATTCTATTTAATTAACTATATTTGTGCCGTATGAGGTTGTATACAGATTTTCCTTTCTCTTTATGTAGAGCTAGGTAACAGGAGTTTTGTATATATATATATATATATATATATATATATATATATATATATATATACATGAAAGTAAGGGTTAGTCCCTATAAGAAACTGTTTTAGTTATGCCATTTTCAACACTAAATTTTATTTTTTGTGCTGAGGGGAGAGAACAAGCCAATCGATAGTCTTTGAAGGTCTCGTTTCTTTAGTTGTTTCTGACAATTTCCTTTAACATAGTTTATGATTTATATTTAGATACGGTATCGAATGAAATGATTGTTCTGAGAATTTCTAGAAGACTTGTTTGTCGCGTTTTATCATTTGGCCCTTGTTGACACACGTCTATACATAGATACCTACAAAACCAATAGGTTTTATCAATTATCATTGTGAATGTAGTTATGTAATTCAAGTGGCCGGTCTTACTGTGATAATATACAGTATTTATGAGAACGATGAACCTAGAATTTAAAAAAAATAAGCATATCTACATAAATTGACCAGTGTAGCAGAACTAAATCAAATTCATTTTGTGATTTTGATGTTGGTCCCATAAAAAAGAGTGTTTATATTGATGTGTAGAATTACCCTCTTTAAGTATGTTCTTCGTTCAAAAAAACGTGTTTTTTAACAAATTATTTTTCTTCGAGTACTCTACCTACGCGCATCATTACTCACAGTGATATTTATTATTAATGCGAGAATGTGAGTGTATATAAAAGCGTTTTCACGCTACAAGTAACAATTTTATTAGTGGTCTTGGAATGGAGATAGTTTATACCTAAATTATACAAATGAAAATTTGGTAGAATTAAAACTTTGAACACCGCCGAAAAGTAGTCTGTGAATTTTCTACAGTATTCAGAGAATGCTTTGCTGATCAATTCGATCTTATAGATAGGTACATCCATCTCTTTTTTACTACAGAATAAGGAGAAAAACGGCCCTTTACCACCTTTACCATATATCGTGGTCTTTCCTTGGATACGTATCAAACGTTTTGGGTCTTCGTTTCTCATTCGTGAGACTAAGGAATGCTAAATGCTGCCAACTTCTTTGTTTCCGGAGGGATACTATTAGACATTTTCAAGGTCAGAGTGAAGAGGTATCTCATAAGTCTGTGTATTTCATCTTCGTGTAAAACATCGCTTACAATTTTTTTCGCGAGTTAGTAGTCAAACGTGGGCATACACCTACGCGTTAAAAACGAGTAACTAACTAAAATAACATTGTGACGGTGGAGTAGAATTCAGTTTAATTACAATTGCCAAACCTAAAATAAAATAAAATAAATAATTAAATATCGTAGGACTATACACACAGCGCCATCTGGCCCCAAACTAAGGAGAGCTTGTGTGATGGAAGTCAGATAACTGGTAGAATACGTAAATACTTTTTTTTTGTAAATACATACTTATAATACATACAGAACACCCAGACACAGAACAAACATTTGTCTATTCACAAAATATTTGCCCTGAGTGGGAATTGAACCCACGCCCTACAGCTCTCAAGGCAGACATACTACCAATGAGCCAACGGGGCTGTCAATGATACTGTGACAGAATAAAACAGCGAATAAACTTTGGTTAGCTAGGTTAAATTACTTTTACTTATTGTTGTTGTTTTACTTTGTTACTTATTGTATTGTCGTTACTAAAGGCCCGCATCAATAAATAACAATCTAGAGATCAAGGCGAATGAAGAAACAAAACATTTAGGTATAATTTAGATAACTTTAAATAAATAAATAAATAAATAAATAAATAAATATCGCAACATTACACACAGCGCCATCTGACCCCAAACTAAGCAAAGCTTGTACTTTGAAAGGCATGATACTTCTGACGCGCTTTATTTGCTGCTGTTTTAAAACCCTGACATTTTTACGAACACGTCTAGTTCTTTTTTACACAAGAAATAAAGAATTGCCCTAGAAACAGAGGAAAAATTGGTTTTACTACGAATTTTATGTATCCGCCTATAATAATGAAATAGAGCTAGACGAGCCAAGAAAAGAACTTCAAAACAAAAACAACAAAAGTGTGTGATTGCGGACAACCAATCTGCGTGACTGTTCTTTATATTTGAATCTGCGCGGCTTTTTATTTTTGGTTAGATATTTGACCACTGCTCGCCTGATGTTAATTGACGGTATAGTCGAAGATGATAAGCACCTATCCTGGAACAAACTTGTTATTCGTAACGTTTTTGAGCGAAGAATAGATATATTTTTGCTGAAACTGACTTTCGTATTGTAGGTAGGCATTGTTGGTTTGTTTTCGTATTCACGTTGAGCCAAGTTGAGCTAAACAAATTGAGTATTCGCATTGGTTATTGGTTGATATCGACGATTCTAAAAAAAAATTGAAATCCTAATTCAAAACTATTTTCAACTAATGTGGTGTTTCATTTATCTTGACTTGAAGGTTAAACAGATATCACAAAGTCAAATGTCTTGAAAAAAAACAGATCAACATTTTTGTAATATCTTTAAAGACAAATCAAGACACGTGCAGTATAATCGGACAAATAGGTAAAGGCTGCCAAAGATGACTATTGAGGTACAAAAAACTGAACAATACCTATCAAAAGTTTCTGAATAAAATGTTTACAAATTCGGTCTCAATTGAACCTAAAATGCTATGCATCGGAAATCAGGGAGAATTGTGATAACGAATGGATTGCGGTGAATACGGGCGAACATTTCAAACTGCAGGTAATTTGCGTGATTGTGCCCAAAATTGTCCGTATGATTGTGAAACAATGATTCAATATAACTAGTTGTTCGAAGCGAATGGTGACGTCACGACCCCTATACCTACACAAACTCCAACTTTACCAAAATTTTAAAACCTAAACAAAATTGTGGTTACAAAATTACATAAAAATCAGATCATCAATTCTCAAACTATTATTGGAGACTTACACATACACATACCTATTAAGGTATACAATATAGACGAACTGTGGATTTGCTTCGCTCGGCCAATTACTTCTTGCATAAAAACACAATACAGTTAAATTATTTTTCTATGTGCCATACAAATGTTTTACTTACTAACAATTGCTATTAGTTTTGTCGATAAGGCGGTAGTGTGCATAATTATATATTCGTAGCTTCATGCTTCAGATATAAACAACAGGTAGTACTTTTATCCTACAGGCAACACTGCACGTATTTTAGAGAAAGAGAGAAAAATGGAGGTAGGCCATAGCCTTCATAGTCGTCCGCACTGTGAGAGCTCCTCATTCTTTTTTCGTGCATGGCAGCGAGCACACGTACTTTCGTCCGCGTTTAAAAAAGTTAATTTAGTATGCCGAAACGGAGTTCAGAAGAAAAAATTAATCACGATAGTGCAAAAATTAAAAAGTTAAAGTGTGTAAATGATAAAGTTCGACGTAGAATTAAAACAATTATTTAACTAGTTTGTTCAGTGCCTTTTTGGATACATTAAATACGCTTTAAGCTTACCTGGAGGTTAACCAAGCGTTGACCCGATGGTTTAGCATGGCGTTCAATAATTGCTTAAAGCTTACCTGGAAGTTAACCGATGGTTGACTCGATGGTTTAGCATGACATTTCTTTATTGCTTTAAGCTTACCTGGAAGTTAACCGATGGTTGACACGATGGTTTAGCATGGCATTTCCTTATTGCTTAAAGCTTACCTGGAAGTTAACCGATGGTTGACTCGATGGTTTAGCATGGCATTTCATTATTGCTTGCCTGGACGTTAACCGATGGTTGACGCGATGGTTTAGCATGGCATTTCATTATTGTTTGCCTGAACGTTAACCGATGGTTGACGCGATGCTTTAGTATGGCATCTCATTATTGCTTAAAGTTTGCCGAGAGGTTAACCGAGAGTTAACACGAAGGTTTAGTGTGGCATCATTAGTAATTGTATAAAATTTGCCTGGAGGTTAATCGAGAGTTAATATGACGGATTAGCCTGGCGTTTAATAACTGCTTGGGCATCATTCGTGGATCAATATTGAGGTTTATAAATATGGAGACAACTCCAAAAACATTGTGGTAATGTCTATATTAGTTTTAGGGCACATTTTAATTTCAAGTACCCAGTTTTATATTGCCTAGATTCGATGACGATGACGTCATGACATCCGAGTACAGAACAAATATGCTCAAAAAATGAAATCTCAAGATTTCAATAAAGAACGTACACGGAATTAGTTCCGAAACTGCTTTATGCGTTAGAAGCCATAGTTTACGGGCCAAATATACACTATAATAAATTAGCCCAGTGCTGGCTACCCCTACTTTGAAAAAAGGCTTTTCATGTTGAGGTTAGGGGAAAAACTTGTAAATGAATTTACAATTCCCGAAAAATTGCAAGCTTTCAAAAGCTTTAGTTTAAACCAGGAATTAGCGGCAGGCCTTCCTTATTTTTACAAAAAGTCGTGTCAAGAAGACTGTACAGGACCAATCAGGTTTAAGCATAACTGCTATAAATAAAGCAATAACATCTATTGCTTTTGACCAGTAATAACAAAGCGTAAGCGCTTACGAGATCATCTAACTTTGTCGCAATTTGATAGACATTTCTTTGAAAAAAGGATAAAACTGTTCACCCCGTCTTTAGATAAATCTGTATCAATGGCCTTTCGATACCATGACAGAGACGAAACTCCTTTTGGCAATAACTTGCCTGAAAAAATTAAAGCCTCTAAGGCTATCGAATATAATGGGCTCCAAAATTAAAAAACCCTCACTCCCAAAGTCATTGGACATCGGGTAACACCGCTACTCCGGCCGCTCGTCACCGACATCAAGGAAACTGTTTGGCTTCTTCTTCTTATCAACAATTAGGCAGAAGAGGACACACTCCTGTGTACTAACGCCGCCGAATCGCTAACAACCTACTACGATTCACAAATTGTAACATACTATTCCAATTCTTATGGGAATGATTGATTGATTAACTCTTTATTGTACAAACTAATAATTATACAATACAGAAGAAATAAACTTAATTATCAACTGTAACTGTACTGTATGTAACAACTGGCGACCTTATCGCTGAAAGCACCGCGCATTTTTACAAAAATGTAGCAACTCATTACAGGAGTCAAGGTTTTAAATCAGTTTATTTTGAAGTGTTTAGGCAGAGACGAATATCTAAGAAACACAAATGAGACCCTCAGATTACCCAAATGCTTAGGATTTGTAGTCAACTATGACAAAAGCTGCTCACAACCACAACAGTGGTGCAAGTTTTAAGTTGATTGAATGATTAAACATAAAAGAAAATTAAATGTTAAATTAGTTAAGTTTTATTTATATCGCGGTAGTTATGACAATTTTGCTTACAACTGACAAACATCAAGATATTACGATTAGTTCAAACCTTTTTCTATCTACCCTCTTTTCAATACGGGATTTCGCGCATTTGATAGGTATTCTTACATCAGCAGTTCAGCACGCTCAGCGAAAAAATATGTTTGGCCAAGATTCAAGATATGTTTAATAATGCTTCCATACAATACAATGTATTGTAAATACAAAATAGTACCTATATTGTACAAAGTCAAATGCCTGTCGGGCACAGCGACGACAAGATTAGATTATTTTAAAAGTCAAAAATTATTATTTATTATACAAAACAGGTTAAAAACACCTGGTAATAGTAGGAAATGACGACAGGTACGATGAAAAATCCATACCTGACATAAATATCTTACCAGACTGGACTTAATAGATAGGTAATATTATCATATATTATTTATTATATTATTGGTGGAACCAACATTTAGTATGAAACTTCGCATTTACTCGCACATATTGCAACAATAAATGCACCGGCGAGGAATTAACCAATGGTGAACTCGAATTTTAAATTACTTACACACAATTATAACATACTGTTTTTTGAACTCAAACTGGTTATATCAACCAATTTCCAATTTTCACATCTTCATGGCTTGACCAAAACTTTTTGACAATGATGTGAGACAAAAATATCACGTTATGCGTGTCATACGTGAACATTAAAAATAATATCGAAACTGACTAGGAATGCGAAGAGTAAAACTCTGACATAGAATGACAGCTATCTTATTCTCGCATAAAGAAGGTTATCACAACTTTTGGAGAACCCGTAATTGATATTTACTCTTATAGCGCTAACACATAATGTAAGCATTACATCTCCTGGAGACCAGATCCAGACTTTATGTATGACTGCTTTACTTTAAACTATAAATCAATATTTTTCCTCGCGTTCTTCCCCCATTTAGGTACAATGATGTTGAAAGGTCTACAAAAAATAATCGATGACGAAGCCAAAGAAATTTTCAATTTCCTAAAAATGGCCTCTCCAATCAGCGTTTCTATTGGTCAATAGCACTTATTTACTAAGACGGTGTTCGTAGAAAGATGCACCCCTATCAAGCCTAGAACTTGACAATGGCATCGCTTTCTCGAAATATATTAGCTCAGTACAATGGGACGACCTATGAATTATGGTGACAGATCTGTCTCGGTTATTGAATAAATTCGCATAAAAGTACACTTTCATCCTCATACTGTTTTTGACTAAACAGTTTTCGAAAGGTGTCACTTTCGGCTTCTTTAACAGCCATCATTCTACTTTATCGTTATTAGTATATAACAAAATTACCTCGAATGTTTAAATAAATCTCTGAATGATCTTCTACTTGAAATCCACAGGTAGTAATTAATTTAATTGCAAAATGGGATCTCAATAGAAATATATCATTAGAAAACATAACGTTAAAGCTAGTGATGTTACTGGCGTTATGCCCAGCATAAATAGTAAAAAATCCTCTACTTGATAAAAACAGAAAATATAAAAATAGGATCTTCTGCCGTTGGAATAGGTATTACAATGTTTAGCAATAAAAAATCTCGCGTCAAACGTAACCAACCAAGCATTAACCTAATGCCCATGAAAATAGGGCTACGGTGATACGGCGATTGAGGATTATATATACCTATGTTAACCCATCATCAACAAAAAACCTCATATTAACATAAAACTGACCGCATAAATCAACGAATTGTTCAAACTATTAGCCGTTGGATTAAGAAAGTGCTGAGTGCTAGTGATGTCGACGTTCACTGGCATAGCACACGACATGCCACGACATCCGTGGCACATGCATCGGGCATATCTATAGATATTTTCCTAAAAATGGCAAGCTGAACTAATAGCTCACCAACATTTATTTATGCCTAACTTTATAATAGGCCAATTTCGAACATAAAATATATTATGTAGCTTTACTAGATCGATTTTACAATTCTATGAAAATGGGATTATATTATGTTAAAGACATGCAAGAAACAAATGTTTCTCTATAGCTGACTGTAAACGATTACTTTCTGTGTTAATACTTATACTGCGGTCAAATAGCAAATAATAGATATCATGGAGCATTCCACGCAGAGTCATCTGGCTATGGGAACCAGATAGCTGATAGAATGCTTATATACTTTTTATTTTGGGTGTTGTAAATACATACTTATAATACTTACATACAGAGAACAAACATAAATGTTTGTCCTGGTGGGAATCGAACCCACGCCCCATAGCTCTTAAAACAGATAATCTACCAAATGAGCTAACAGGGCAGTGAAATGGTCTTAATATACTTTAAGTTTTTTATTATATATACATAATTATAACAATGAATGTGAAGTTAAAGAATGTTAATGTAATATCTAGTGGGATATGAAGATAATGGTTGTTCATTTTGTAAACAAAATATTTTATACTTTCACAAAATTTTCGCTCTAAACATCTACCTGTTGTTTATATCTGAAGCATGAAGCTACGAATATATAATATGTGATTAAACGAACTTACAAAGTGAAGTTCTATCAATATTATATGAGTAAGCTTCATGCGAAGATATACTCCCGCCCTCCCAATAACCCAAGTAAGAAAATTTTGGTTTATGCTTTCTCTGAAGAATAAGGAGCTCTCACAGTGCGGACGACTATGAAGACTATGGCCTACCTCCATTTTTCTCTCTTTCTCTAAAATACGTGCAGTGTTGCCTGTAGGATAAAAGTACTACCTGTTGTTTATATCTTCGCATGAAGCTTACTCATATAATATTGATAGAACTTCACTTTGTAAGTTCGTTTAATCACATATTATAAGCTGTTTGAATTGGAATAGGCCAACTCTGTATGTTTAACAACAAGCTGCATCCCGCGATTTTACCCGCGTTTTCCAGTATAAAAAGATGCCTGAACGTTAATCCAACCTAGTAGCTAGCCAGCCGATTACCTACTAGAAAATACCCTACCACCATGCTATGGTTTCCTCACGATGTTTTCCTTCACCAGTAGCTCGAGCTCATTGTTGGGGTTTGAACACCGGCACTTCGGCATGCGAACCTACCGCGCTAACCACTGAGCTATCATCGCTACAAAAATTTTTAGCTAATTCTAATTTTATCGCTCTTCTTTTTTTTTATGTTTTATCTAAAGTCGACGTACCATCGAAATAATTAAACATGATTAAACCCGCATAAGTAAAACGATTTATTTTATCGAACATTTATGTACCTACCATTAGACAATTAAAATAACAGTTAAATCAGTTTTTAAAACAAAAATCGTTAGCAGTATCGAAAATGTGTATTGCAAAGATGACAAACAGGAATATAAGAAGAAATTCCCGTACGATGGAAATTGAAAAGGAAATGGAACAAATTTACACTAATACAAGCAGTATTAGTATTAGCAGTATTTTATTTCGTGCTTAGAATGTGAATCCCGTAAGGTGTCGCCCACCGCACTTTTTGTTTCGAGTTGCTGAAGCCAAGTTACATCGTCTACCCACGTGACACGTATCCTTTATTTCGTTGCAAACAAAGTCAAATGGGCAGTAAATAAATAGTATAGCCACACAAATTGGCGGTTGTGTGTGAGTTAACATATTTAAAACTGTATAAACCGATGATCGTAGATCTCTGTGAGAGTGCAAAGAAAAAAATACACATCACAAGCGAACAAACCGTCATTGCAATAAGCAAAACTCTTCATAAAAGAATCAAAAATAGGCACAAAGTGTAATGCCAAAAAATGTCGAAAATATGTCTTTGATATTTTGTCAGTTACTGTTGTTAAGGTAAGTGCCTTGATGTATTCAAGGCAATGTAAAACAAGTTTGTGCAACTAGTATATTAGATGACCCACCTTGAAATTTGAACATACGAGTTTAAAACTTCGTTTCCTCTGAATTGAGATGTACGTAAGGTCAGAGCTTTATTGTTGCGACCGACAATAGTTATTCTACCCACCTTGAATGTTTTATTTTTCGAATACCATTAATATAAGTAAAGGAAACAGTAGATGTAAAAATATATAGTTGGTACGTGTCATATTTACCTATATAAACGTGCCTAGGTATGTTTTGATTTTTTTTTCTTTTTTTCTTTATAAAAATTATATTATATAAATATTTAGTACAGTGACACATAATGAAAGTAAATACGTATTTATATAATTAACGTTTGCCAATAATTGCATTGACGTGGTATTATATTATTTCTACAAATAAAGACTGACTGTCATTTGGTTCCTAGTTACGTTGCAGTGTAGGTAGAGTGCCTTGATATCCCACGCCTGTATACGTACTTTCCTTAATTTATCAAGAAAATTTGTATTAAACAGGTACAAAAACAAAAAAATAACTTACGAGGCTACATTTGGCCAGCTTTGTAATAAGGCTCACGTGAGGGCTAATCTCAATCGAATTAAGTAGAGATTACATCAATATTTATTCAGCAGAGGACATTACCTCTAACCTTATACATTATTCACACCATCTGATTCCCCGAAAACAGCGGTCAGTGTTTAGACAACATATATAAAACCAGTTTCGTAAAATCAACTGAACGAAATTCGCAACCGAGAAAGCGCTTAGCGATAATGTAAAATTATATAAGTAATACTTACATTCTCTGACATAGCTTTTGCTATCGTAGTAACAGATGACTTTGCTTTGTGATACTGGTGGGTTCGCGACAGCCAGGGCCAAAAGGCCGAAACAGGCAATCAAAATTTTCATCTTCCGATTAATTGGTTGCGTATGACTGATCCCCACAGAGTTTGTGTGGCGAATGCCAACCCAGCACCAGCGAGCTCACCAGTTCGCCGCGCTTCGGCGGAAGGTCAAAGAGTAACGATGTCCACATCAACTCGTTTCGCCGAATGTTATCTCTTGTTATTGTAAAGTGTAAGGAACGAGTTACCTACTTTACCAGTCGCTGATTATTGTAATCAGGTCCTAACTTAAAATTGTTGTTATGTCATGGAAATAATAAACAGATAAAATCGTAACAAAAATCTGAAAATGTACTCTATTCTACTTGATTTCTTTCACATAGATCGTAGGTGACGTAAAATAAAAATGTTTAAGTTAAAGTTTCTATCTATTATAACAAGTAGGTATTAATAGATAGATGTAAACCATATAGATAGTTAATATATACCTATATCTTTCAAACCGATATTGAAATCGGCCTCACTTACCTTTACCTATTTCGTCCTTATGTATTGTAATTGTAGATATGTGTATAGCTGAGCTCAGAATCACCTACTTACATATTCTATATACATTCTACATTATATATTCTATATACATATTTTATTATACTACGATATTAGAAAAGAAGTTTACATCTAGTAAAAGGACCGAAAAGCAATATGAATGTAATGGTCCACTATGTAGGTATCTAAGTAGGCACTCTAAGTATGTAGGCAGTAAAATGTTCAACTTGCTATTCTTTGAGCAATACAAATGCAGCGCGATGATGTCATTTATAAACTGTAGAGATCTTGACAAAAAACATTTAAGTAAATGCAGTCTACACAGTAGTACACGTTCAGGTATTCAGAAAACAGGTAAGTATACTTTATTTTCATTAAGTACTACAGAACAACAACCCCCGCCAATAAGTCGAGATTGTAAATAAATAGCCAATACTTTACGGTATTTTATTATGAGTGGCGTAATTGATTATAGTTTGTATTAAATACAACAAAGCAGTTGAGTTTTTGCTGAGAAGAACGGTAGATCTCTATAAATGGAAGAGTAAATATGAGCGTAAATCATGTACCTAAAAAGTATAGATTTAGTTCTACACTAGAACTATACAGAGAAGAGAAATAAGAAGGGGCACACTATATTAGGGCAAGAATGTACTATTTACGAATGTAATATACCTTGTTTATTAAGTTTAAAATACATATTTAAATATATTAAACTGGCACTATTAGACAGCCCTGTTGGTTCATTGGTAGTAGGTATGTCTGCTTCAAGAGCGTGGGTTTGTTCTGTGCCTTAACTACATATTTTAAAGTATTCTATTAGCTGACTTCCATAGTACAAGCTTTGCTTAGTTTGAGATCAGATGGCGCTATGGGTAATGTCCTGCGATATTTATTTATTTATTATGTACGAGCGGCCTGTCCTGGCCTCACACGGGTGGACATTTATTTTTAGTTAAATTCTAGTTATAAATATGGTATAATGTAGAATTCTGATAGTGAAAGAATTTTTGAAATCGGTCCAGTAGTTTTTGAGTTTAATCGTTACAAACATACAAAAATCGCAAAATACAAATCTTTCCTCTTTATAATATTTGTGTAGATTTTAATTTTAAACCAAAGTTTCACCGTATAGAGACCGGTCTTCTGAATGTACCTACCTACTAGTATAATGTTGGCTGAAGCTCGAAAGTTAGCTAAAGATTTAAAGCTGTGGTGAAAGAGTTCGACTTGCGAAATTTCTTAGTGTCACCTTCATAATAGAAAGCTTTAATCGATTAATACTTTCACATCACAATGATATTACAAATGAGAACTCTGTCTGTGTCTCACTCTCTCTCTCTACATGGCTGATCACCTTTTGAACATAATTGACAACATAGATAACACTGAGCAAAAACATTTTCTAGGCTACATATTGAACTTTTAACTTTTTTTTTACATATTGAACTAGAAAGTATAATCGACAATCGTAATTGCAAATTCTGTTCATTGTTGGTATTTGAACCACTCCTTGTACCTACCGTGTGCGGTGTGAACTAATGCCCTAACCCCTGAGCTATCATTACTACAAAATTGAAACAAACAAGCAGCAATTGAAAGCCGCAATGATTCATTTAATCTTATTGCGGTTATTAGAATTGGATCAATATACAAACAAGTAAATAAACTGTTAAATTACAAGGATTTCATTCTTATATCGAAGGCAAGTGACAAACTCTACGACTTTTCCATTTTGCTCATTGGTTTTAAGAACTGTAGGGCGTGGGTTCGATTCCCACTCAGGGTAATTATTTTGTGGTATAAACAATAATGCATGTTCTGTGTCTGAATATACTGTATGAACTTATTTAGAAAAAAAAATATTTATGTATTCTGTCAGTTATCTGGTTCCCATACAAGCATAGCTTAGTTTGGGGGCAGATGGCGCTGCGTGTATTATCCTATTACGATGTTTATATATTCATCGTTATTTATTTTTCATCTTATTTTTTAAATTTTTTACATTAAATATTTAAAAAACATATATAATATAAAAAACTTAAAAACTAGGGTGCCGCCGGCAGCGGGGCAGGGCTCAAGCTGCCGGTGGTTAGGGCTGCAGAGTGAGGAACCTCCTCACAATGCGCGCCGTGTCAAGGATCACTGCCTTTTGAAGCTGACCCTTGACCCAACCGTCTAGCGAGAGTCTCTTGAGATGTTGGTCGAGACTCTTCGCTATAAGACCGTTTACCGTGACGACTATCGGGACAATGATCGTCGAATCAACATCCCACATGGCGGTTATCTCGTGAGCCAAGTCAAGGTACTTGCTGAGCTTGTCCTTCTCGGCCTTCACGAGATTCTCGTCATGTGGGATGGTGATGTCAACGAGCACTGCCCGGCGTTGGGCTCGGTCGACCACCACGATATCAGGCTTATTGGCGACAATAGTCCTGTCCGTGATGATAGACCGGTCCCAATAGAGCAAAGCACGACCATTTTCGAGAACGGGCGCTGGTGCGTACTTATAGTACGGCACCTCAGACTCGACAAGGCCGTATTGAAGAGCAAGCTGCTGATGGATGATCCTGGCTACTTGGTTGTGCCTGTGCAAATACTCGCCGTTAGCAAGATGCGAACAACCGGAAATAATAATATATTCATTATTATTACTTATCCACAAGTCGATAATGGTTACTTACTTCCTTCATTATTAACAAATATAAAAAATAAGGTAACATTTCAATATTTTCGCAGCGCCATAATCCTTAATTTTTTACGAGCACTAATGGCCGGTACATATGCAGATGGACACAACAAAATTGTACGAGTTACTTAATTTGCCCCAGAACCCCAAAATGGAGGTGGTCTATTTTATTGATATTCGACTTTTGTTATTAAGTACAAGTACCTACACTCGTAGGTATTACAGGATAAAACGAATTCTTTTTCGTCATCAAGCAAGGACCGTCTAACTTCCTTGCCAAAATGTATTTTCTGTAATCGGTACAGTTTAAAATGACTTCAATGAATTCCATATCTTTGAACCGTTGTTCAGTCGCGATGCTACAATAAATATGGTGCCATAAATAAATAAATAAATAAATAAATAAATATCACAGGACATTACACACAGCGCCATCTGACCCCAAACTAAGCAAAGCTTGTACTATGGGAGTCAGATAACTGATAGAATACTTAAATACTTTTTTTTTTGTAAATACATACTTATAATACATACAGTACACCCAGACACAGAACAAACATTTGTTTTTGTATCACAAAATGCTTGTCCTGGGTGGGAATCGAACCATATTCGTTGGATGTGACGAACATCCTACTTATTCCTACGATATTGTTAGGCGTAATTGTACAACCTAATATTTGTTGTTAATAACCAGTAACCATAATATAACTAACCTCACGCCTTACTGAAACGCGTAACCAAGTATTCAACTATTGATAGCCATGTGATGTTACGCCATATTCATAGACAGTATCATATTTTGGTGTTTAATATATTTATAAGGCCCGTGGGCCACCCAGCCGCACCTTAACCTACTTCTAATTTTTACTACTTCTAAATTACTATATATTACTACAACTATACATTATAACATATCATTACGACACCCTGTTGTCTTACCGCGTCCTATCAATACCTAAGCGCCTGGAAGAGACCGCTCTAAGCGATAAGGCAACTGATTGTTGCACTTAATATTATGTTAATTGTTTTTGTTATTTCTGTTCTGTCAATAATCTTAGTGTAAAAAATTAAGAGATATCTATCTATCTATGGCAACAAAAAATATGCGAGCACAATAATATGATAAAATAAGTAGGTATGCAGAATAACTTTATAACAAGTAATATTATGCGAAAACACAGGTTACCAAAGTGATGACAATACACCCTCTAAATAATAGTCTTTGTTCGAGATAATGAGTCAAACTGTTTGACTCAAACACAATCACGTGTCAAAGTGTGATTGCTTGTTATATTATTACAAAGGGAAGCACGTAGGTAGGGTGAATTCACACCCAGCACTGATAAACCTCAACGCACCGGTTCTATTTATTATTCCTAAGTCGTTTCAAATGTTATTGCAAGACATTAAGTATTTAGTTACAGTAGACAGATATACCTATCACCGTCGTGAACAGCAAGACGCATTTGATGGAAGGGTCACGGAAGTTCCTAAGAGCACATTGCATGAGCCCATAAATGCAAGGCGTTATTTCAATGTTAAAAATAATTTATAACTGGAACATGGTGAAAGCATGGATAACACAAATATATCATCATCAACAAATTGACAAAGTAAAAATTTTTGATCTAAGTATGTAGATTGATAACAATATTAGGTAATAACGTCACATTTCGCTTATTGAATACGTATGCCTGTATTGTATATAGGTATAGTCTAAGGTAGACGGGTATAACCTATCATTGTTTGAAGCTGGTTAGTCATCAGAGAATAAACTAAGGAAACTGCCACACAATTGTAGCACGACTTCAATCTACCTCTGTATGCGGTGCATGTGTCGCGCGTAATCAAATAAGGCCACGTACCTACAGTACAGTCCTACCTAGCCATAACAATAAAATGCCTATATTAAAGCTGAATTTGCACCAAGGCAACGTGCTTCATTTATGCCATTACGTACAATACCAATGCAATGCATAATGACACATATTTTATGCACTTAGTTATAAAAAATAATTATTAGGTAGGTAATTAACATTTAGTATACCTACCAGCTACCTATTACAATAATATTGAATAATTAAATAAGTCATCAATTAGATATCCAGCGACGAACGAAAGTACGAGACGTCGGAGTCGAGAATATGGACCTCAAGTGGAGCTGGGCAGGACACGTTGCTAGGCGAAGTGATGAAAGGTGGAGTAAAGTTGCTACAGAGTGGTGGCCTAGGCAAGACAAGCTGAGCATTGGTCATCCTGCCACAAGATGGGTCGACGATGTTGTCACCGTCTCGGGTCGAACCTAGACAAGGTTGGCACAGGACCGAGACAGATGGCATGATGGCAGAGAGGCCTATACCCAGCAGCTGTGGATGATGTTGAAGAATTTAGGTAATTTCGAGTCGTTTTTGCACAGAGGTCCGTGTGACCTATAGTGAACTGTTCCATCATAAAATAATCCGTACACATATGTGGTAAGTACCGTACTTTAGCCTAAAGTTAGACACAAATCTAACACGTCCGTAGTGAGGGCGCAACTCTCAAAATTAAACGTTTCTTGTATAAATTCCTTTAGATACCGTTGTGTGAAATAGGTTTTATGTAAAAACAACCAGCAACCTAGTTCTGTAGGTATACATAATAATATTATATATTTAGCGAAAAGGCGGCTAAGGGTTCGTTTCCACTGCAGCAGAGTAGATAGGAGTAAAGTAGGTAATGTGGCGTTGAACAAGGCCTTTCGGTGCGATAAAATCAATTATAAAATAAAAAGCCCAACAGTCGTGTACCCCATAAAAAGAATTAGTAGAAAAGGATTTATTTTGAACACTTAATGTACCTAACTACTCATCTACGACGGACTTTGCTATACGAATGTGCCAAGTACCTTCGCCCATCTCCCTTCTTTCCCTTACAACGCCAATCTGTACTTCGCTTCGCATCGCACAGGCTTGCTACGCCTCGCTCTTGACCGCGTGCTCATATTATATAGTACTTATATGAAATTCGGAAAGCTCAGTTCCACTCCGCTTATACCTACTGTTTCCCGTAAAGCAGTGCAAAGATTTTGAGCATTGCGATTGGCCGATTCATGCACTGCTAAGCTCCGCTCCGGTCAACTCCAACTCAGTGGAAACATAGCTTAAACAGGCGTTATATTTATAACTTATTAAAAGCAAAATAAGAGGAGCCTTGTGACACTTTGGGTAAAGAACCTTGAAAAAGAAACATTACTCATCAGTAATACCTTTTATACCACATAGAAATGCTTTCACTGTGATCAAACTATAGTAATAAAGCTTATTTTACCCACTTTGTAGCGAGGCGTAATAATTTCTCGCCCGAGCTCTCGCCTGAAGGTTTGAATTTCGCAATACATAGAAACCAAACGGAACGCGAACAACATCGTCCTTCGAGCAATTAACATTTCGAAAGCGTCGTTGTCGCATCTCACGCCTTAGAGCGCCATCTCGTGAGAACGACAATAAAACGTATAGTGTTTCTTGCCGCCCGCTGAACGCGTGAGCTATTCACGTTCCTTTTTACTCTTATTTGCCGAACAAGCATAATTTAAACTCTCAGACGAACCCCTTGGGACCGGAAGTGGGACGATTACTGTGCCCTTCAACTTGTGTGATCATGCCAATTGGAACAATAATATCACTTTGTTGAATTGGTGTAATCTTAGCTTAATAAGGATGACGTAATCATGAAATCATATTTATTTACAGTATTGTTTGATCTAAATACAATTGAAATCACACCAAAGAATAATAGCACTCACTCTAAACGCTCTCTCAGAATTATGCAAAGAAAACTTGCCTAACAACATAGGTAGGTACAGGCTTCTATTCAACATAGCTATTGAACCGATTTTTTGAATATTTCTAAGGGTAAATCATAGTGTCATTATAAGGTACATATAGCTGACTTAGTCGCCGACTGTCCGTTATCGAATAGGTCAAAGACACTCGATAGCCTCGTGTTGGTGTTTGTTTGTTAAATATGGATTTAGGGAAGTCCCTGCAGTGTTTATCTTACATATTTTCCTATATAATGCTTTAATGTCGATACCTACCGTGTGAAGACAAGACAGCAACAAGCATAAATTAACGTTGTGAAACCTACCTACAAGTATAAAAGGGTGTTTACCAAGAACCCGTTAAACATCCACGATTTCACTCTTACTTTTCAAGTCTGCTCACTGCACTTACACAACTGTGAAATAATATGTAGGTAGGTAGTCGTCAGAACCTTCCACCAAGTAAGTAGGTACATTTACATAGAGAACAACTTCAACGAACATCAAACATTCTTTTGTTTTCGGTACAGTTTTATATTTCTGGTGCCCCTCAACAAACCCCCGTCCCTCCAATGCCGCCGGCATAGTCTCACCTTCTCAGTAAGTCCTATCCTTACTATCCCTTACCGTTGCCTGGAAAATTTATCTAAGCGATAAGGCCGCCAATTGTGTCCAAGTTGTTTTTACTTACCACTTTATACTCTATACTATACTTTTTTTACTGTCTATCTATCTAACAACACTTCGAACGTCTGTAAACACAGACTATCTATTAGCAAAATATATGAAAATTTGTAATGCGCCTACTTAATTTTTTTCGATGATTACCGTGAAACGTTACAAAATAAAACAAATATTTCGCAATTGCAGTTTATTAATCTCATTAAACATTTAACACATTTACATAAATTCCTTGAAATATTTCTATAAACCTTTAATTTTGAATGGCTACATTTATTTCAGGTAAACAATGACAGGGCTACGCATTCACTTGTTACTGAGCAATGAAACTGAGAACGGGATGTCGGCAACACGGATACAAGTAGAGACAAATCACAATTATGTAACTATATTTTTTATAATCAAAATAATAAAATAAGTGAGTTTGAAAGCCCTAGAGGAAGGATATTACTCTTATGCTAGGTACAGATAAGGCACACGGACCCCAATGAATGTATCGTTATCTCGTCATGTTTCTATGAATTAAAAAGAACAGCTCAACGTTGGCCTGATCTTTACAGAAATGTATAGCAGGTTTCCAAAAGTTATTAAGAATGCTTAAAACAAGCCAATGCTCAGAACTATCCATCTTTACTTATTACATTTACAAGTAACTACGAATGGAACAAAGAAAAATTACTTTTAATGTTTTATGTGTGTTGCTATCAAATAATTGCTAAAAAGCTACCAAATTCAAAGACACTAAAAAATACTGTTTTATTCGTATTTTTTTCTAACGTAGCAGCAACATTTGTTACTGTAAATGTACTAAGTAAACGCTCATAGAATGCTTTCATTTAGCTTTATATTTTACCGTAACAATCAGACATCATCAGATAGCGCACGAAATATAATATAAATACACCAGAGAGGCATACTAAGAAAGCAAAGAAAAGAAAAGTACGATCTCTAATTTGAAATAGTTAATTTTACTTATTTGGGCACAAATATAAAAAATAAAAACTATATTCGATAGAGGAAAGACAAAAATAAGACGCCGTCACTATCGGGAGTAAACAGAATCACACACTTTTTAGGTTTAAAAAAATATTTTTATTTTTTTAAATCTCGTCAATTACGTAACGACGCGAGTTAGTTAAAATATGTTAAAAAACTGCTACACGTATAACATTATAAGATTAATTAAACAGCCAGTCTAGTCTACACATATCAATAAGTAGGTGATCTTACATCAAAAGCGAAAAGTTTGGCACATACAAAGAATTGGAAATAAATGGTGAAAAAATTTGACGAACATGTGCGATGCTTTACACACAAATAAAATTGTGCTGAATTCTGTACAGAGTGCTAATTTCCTTGACCTTGGGCATGCGACGCGAGGTTCGTAGCTGGATCAATGGGCTTCTGCTGAATTGGAGGTTGTTGGCCTTGTGTTTGTTGACCTTGATGTTGTTGACCTTGAGGCGGCTGACCTTGAGCCTGTTGCCCTTGAGGCGGCTGATACTGGTCTTGTCCTAGCGGCTGTTGATAGCCTTGTGGTTGTTGGTTACCTTGAGGCGGTTGGTTGCCTTGAGGTTTTTGGTTTCCTTGAGGTGGTTGGTTGCCTTGTGGCGGTTGGTTGCCTTGTGGCGGTTGGTTGCCTTGTGGCGGTTGGTTGCCTTGCGGCGGTTGGTTGCCTTGTGGCGGTTGGTTGCCTTGTGGCGGTTGGTTGTTCCGAGGAGGTTGATTGCCTTGCTGAGGCTGTTGGAAGCCTTGTGGAGGCTGCTGGTACCCTTGCTGACTACCCTGTGGAGGTTGCTGATATCCTTGCGGCTGCTGATACCCTTGAGGTTGCTGGTACCCTTGTGGCTGCTGGTATCCTTGAGATTGCTGGTATCCTTGAGGCTGCTGATAGCCTTGCGGCGCCTGTCCCGGTTGGTACTGTTGTCCGATGTGTTGTTGGTTCTGCGCGTGTTGCTGCATTGCCTGCTGTTGCTGGTAATGGTGGAACTGTTGCCGCGCCTGATTTATCTGGTGTTCAGCGCCCGGCAAAGGACGTCCGTAAGCATCCACCTGATATATCGAAATATTTTAAAACTCTATCACAATCATGTTTATATTAAAATAGAACAAATGCCATTGGCTGACTAATTGTACACATTGCATGTTACATAGGAAATAGGTGACGAATCCTATAGCGTAATTTCATTCGTTATAAACGTGTATACGGAGACTACAAGTAATTTAAGTCATTTTGAGTGTACTCAAACATTTACGCTAGTTATTCATATATTATTTTGTAAGACGACATTTTTAAATCCGTGGTGTCAAAAAAGGGCAAAATAATTCTTCATTAGAAAATTCGTAGTGTCAAAAAATGGGCAAAATAGTTCTTCATTTCAAAATAGGCGTGTTTATCGTTTTCAACTTTATCGTCGCCAAAATTCAGGTGAAATGTGATTCGTCTAGCCTGGCAAACCTAAAATTGTGCTTAAAATTGACAATATCAGCAAAATTACCGCTAGCTTTAAAGTTACAGTACTGGTATTGCCCTAAGGTATGAACAATTCGGAGCTATTCTTTATTAATTATATTCACAAACACATAATAGCCCTCCTTTAGCGTAATCAGAGGCTCTAGCATATCCACCTTCGAGATTTAGTACGTAAACAAATGTATGAAAAAAGTTGATTCCGTTTATTTCTGGCACGGTCGACACACTTTGCATACTTGTTTCGGTCGTTTGCGTAGTATAGAAATCTCGTAAATTGATATGCTAGCCCATCTTGTAATGCCATGTTTTAAGAAAGCGAATGCAGACGACCTACATTTTAATCGTGTTTCCTAATTCATCCTCATAAAGCATACTACCATTCTTCAGACAAGGTGTGATACTAACCAGACCACGTTGTTGCAGGAACCTCAGTTCTTCGAGTCTCCTTCTCTCAAACTCCTGGTATTCAGTCTGCGTGTAGATTTGATTTTCTTCGATCGATTTCCAGCCTATAATGAACGATCCATTTAATTAGTATTTTTGTTTTACTTATGGGCTTATTAATATTAAATTAATTTAATACTTTTTAACCCGTTGTGCAAATCCGTTCTTACTGTTATGTTCTTCTGATATATTGTTACACTAGATTATTATTTTCAATTGTATTTGATACCTTCGGTGTAAACAATAAAGAGTTGATAAATATATGTATTGTATAGTACTAGTTTAAAAAACGTAGGGAATCAAGTAACGTCTCCTATCATTATCCAAATTTGGTAGTAGCTTTAGTTATTGATTATTTTTTATTAATGTTACTACTGATTATATTTTATACACACCTTCATCACGATTAAAGTCTGCCTTTTGAGTCTCTAACATGAATTCATGAAAGTCGATCAGACCATCGTGGTTCTTGTCATTTTCCTTGAAGACGTGCTCTCTCATCCGCTCCATTTCTTCGGCTCTCTCGTGCAGGTCCTTATTAGGACCACCTGGCCCATATAACTTGTCCAACTCCTTTATGAAAAGAGCCTTCACTTCGTCGGCATCCCATACCCCGTTACCATCAACGTCTGTATAGAAAATTGTTAAACTAAGCTACAATGTGTACGAAATAAAGTTAAAAATAAACTGCAACAAATCAGTGCGGTATAGTGTACAAAACAGCGGACTGATACATGTTATGCATTTTAACATCGGCAGTAGAATCTGATTATAAATGTATAACGACAGGCAAAGGACTAGTGATTCTACCTCACACAAACCGGACATCAAATTAATCCTAACCCACATTGGCGCGACCAGTGGCAGTGGTATGGCCGCAAGTTTTGCCACAAGCACAGGTCGTGTCTGTATGGGGCAGGCTTCACTATTACTACCGCATTAATCGGACTCCAGGCAAGGAATTCTATTTCCCGGAGCCGACCTCTTCCTGTAGTACATATATAATTTAAGTTCTTGAAAACGAACATATTATCATATACTGCATGTACTTTTTTTATACAAAAGTAATGAGATAAACGAACCGCTACCCTGATTGTCATTGCGCTCATTAATTTGAGAGACATTTGATAACTAAACTTGGGGTAGAGCTTACTTTATAAGCTGTTATGTATAACTGAAATCTTTCTTGTATTTTCAAGTTTATTCTACAAGTGGTGATGTAAACGATTACGACAATATACTATTCTACATGAGTGAAATTTTTATAATAATGCGACTAAACTCTGGCACTAAAGAACATATATTTGCGATGAACAACACTTCAATAATGAAAATTAAGTAATGCACAAGCTGATACAAGCGTGTAAGGCAACTTAAACTGCAGCATTGCTGACCAGTGTCAAGTAGTTACTGGTAAACACTAAAAATAAACAAAAACAGATCAAAAAACTTTGAAACGTAAAATCCGTGCGTGGTGTTATTCAACAGTTCAAAATTTTAATCAAAGTACATGACCGTTAATTTTGATGATACAAGTATAAACAGCACACGCTTTGGATCTTACCGTGCATCATGAAAAACACCTTTGGGTCGAAATCTTTAACATCCATTTTGTCGGCGCTTTTCCATATATCTAACAATTGTTCTCGCGTCACAGGGTGGTGAAGCTGTTAAATACAATAATTGTATAATTAATATAAGTAGACACCACTCACCGTGCATCATAAAGAATACTTTAGGGTCAAATTGTTGGTCCTGCATGTGGTCTTGTTTCTCCCACACTTCCTCCAGTTGCTGTTTAGATCCCGGATGGTGGAGCTGCGTTTATCAATTCATATCATTTCATACATTTGTTTATAGTAGGTACATTTATAGTATATATAATACTTTGGCGGACGATGCCCGCGTGTATTTAACCAGCGCAGCAAATCTGATTTATTTTGAAGAAGTTTATTACAAAAGAAGTTCGTAATTCAGCGCATATTTGACAAAAATAAATTTATAAATCCGTATGTTATATCCGACGATTTGACCAAGCAAAAATTCAAGGTAATCTAGGGGATTTTAAAGCGTAACAATAACACGGAACAAGAAATAGCAGAACAATAGAAACTTCCTGACCATTATCGGTACTTAAAAATTGAATTTCCATTGCGCGTTATCGTTCACCCTCTTAGTCATAACGTAGAACTTTACGATTTGATTATTAAACAACGTATAAATCTCATTGCACAATACGATTAAAACCCGACGTAAGCATATAAAGGCCATTTGTTATTCGTCCTTAAGTGCATAAATGCGCGCACTAATCTTTAGGAAATCGATCATGGCTGCAAATCTTGAAATTCATTTCATAATTCGACCCCTAAAGATCTGTACCCACAAAAATAGCAATGACTGATACTGTGTATTTTAAAAAACTAAACCAGTTTTTTAAAATACATACTGTGTATTTTAAAAAACTGGTTTAATTAAGAATATAACTTTATTTTTATGTAAAAGTAATGAGACGAACGATGCTGTCTCCTGATAGTAAGAGATATCGCTTGTCCATGACCACTGCAGCGATACACAGAACTATGAGTAGCATACAAAGTCCAGGGCATCGCTGCTTTGGCACTCACTACTTTGACACTTTCGATGGTTAGTCTCAACAGCCCAGTAATTTCACTAGCTGCAGTCACCTTCAAGCCGGAACACAGTAATGTTTACACACTACTGCTTGGCGGTAGAATATCTACATCTACATACTAAATACATAATAAAAGTAAAGCATACAGAAGAACGTTCCAAACATTTTCATGTAAATTGATGGGGCATGCTCGGTTGCTTTCCCACAAAAAGTGTGTGTTTATAGAATTTATACAGCGTAGAACAAAATGTTTAAAAAAAAAGACGATACAAATAAGCCACGACCTTACGTCACACAAATGCACCAAGGCAATTGTGTGCGTGTAGTTAGTGTACCACAAGCATAGATTGTAGGATCAAGACGTTTTAATTCATTTTCTACACAACATCCTGAGTACTCCGACAAGCATGAAATTAAAAATATGTATTTTTATTTTATGAACAGATTCTAGTTTATTTTGATAGATTACTTCTGCTGTTGACAATAGCTACCATTCATTTTTTGTTTTTGGCAAAAATACGTTAGCGTTTGACCACACCCATGATGCGGTATAGAAATATGCACAATTACTTAGAAGAAGCTCGTTTCTTCTGGTCTCGTCATTCTGTAGGGATAATGTAAAATTGTACATCATAATAAATTACCGGTTTGTGATGTTTCTTGGCCTCCTCTTCTTGTTTCATTTTCTCCATGTACTCTTTTTTCTGGGTTTCGTCTTTCAAGCTTTCAATCTTTTGATGTTTCTCGAACTCTTTCTCCATTTCATATTGCTGAAACGAAAAAACAACATGTTATGAAGAAATAAGCATTATGTTCTTATGGTGTTGTGTTTTGTTTTGGTGCGTAATAAAGTTGTATTCTATATATATGAATATGACGTAACATCCTGCTTTTCTAGTCTGTGGTCTTATCAACCGGTCTAGTTAAAGCGGTGGCAAGAGCTAATATGATTTCGTTTTTTTATCGCGATCGATGCTTAGGCCTTCACAAAAATTAATAACAAAAAGCAGATATTAACACTACGTGTTCAAAGTCTACACTTCCTAACTAGATATTTTCGCAAGTACGTATACAAAGGACGTAAAGACTGTGTCATATACCCTTTAGAAGACGTCTACGTCCAGCAATCGCCGAATTTAAATAGGTCATATTGATGATAGCACTTAATTATGCCACAGCTAAAAGGACCTTATGCTTATTCACTTCGAACCTATTTTCATTCAAAGTTTACTATTCTATACATTACAAAATTCTCAACAATTTGAACCCATTATTGTCGTTTTATTGTATATAATTTAACCTGTAAAACGTCTCGTAATCTAATAGTACTAAAATAGTTATGGTCGTAGATTATAGTCTACTTTAATTTTGGACTTTATTCAGCGCTGTCCCAAGAGCCAGTTTGGAATATTTTTCATGTCTAACCTTGAATTCCTCTTTGCGTTTTTTATCAGCTGCTTCTAGATCAGCGGTGGTTTTCTTGATAAGCTTCTTTAGATCCTCGATCTCGAATGTGTGAGGGTTGTTGTGATCCAAATGTTCGTTTGTGGACACTTTGCCGTGCACGTCTAGGTTGTTCGTCAATTCGAATTGCTGAAAAATGTAATTATGGAATTCTATAATGTATTTACCTCAACAGTGGTGAAGTTATATAGCCGGTATTAACACTTTCGTTTGCTTGTCCAGAGGTAACGTTGTTTATAGTTAATTTTGTACAATATGATACACTTAATTTAACAATAAGCAAATGCTTTGCCTCTACAGACGTTTGATAGCGATTATTACTATTGAAAACGAAATTCATACAAGAAAGGATGCTTATCCTTTGAGCTATTTGTATACCTACATGGCATAATGATGATCAGTAGATATGTTATGTTTTTTTTAAGTACATTGGCATACCTTAGTCGCTAAATGACGAAGTCTGTCCAATTCCCGCCGTTTTATTTCATCAAGCTTTGTTCTCACATTGTGATTGACAAAGTCCAGCTGTTCGGCAATTTTGCCTGTCTACAAAAGAAAATAAATTTTAGCATAAAACCATATTCAAGAATTTTTTCGTACATATTGAAATATGCATTTGATTTATGTGTAATTTTATTCAAATAACATGATTTTCTATGGGATCAATGTATTTTAAAAGTTATAAAATTGTACATCTTATCAGTTTCATAGAAAAATATTATTGCTACTTAGCAAGGTACGGGATCAGGTCAGGATCTGCTTTTCCTCATTTTACATAAATAAGGAAAACAAAACTGCTCACCATACAGGAAAAAAAGTAAGTTTCTTTAATCTAAATAGAACAGTCTTAGAAATAGAGTTAATGTTCCACCCGAATGCCACTAACATGGCTTTAAATTAAAAGTAACAAATAGAAAATCACGAGAATTATCGTCGTCCTGTGTAAAATTATTACAAAACAGAATTTATCAACAAAAACGCAATAGGCATAAGTAGGTAGGTATGTAAATAAATTTTATTTGAAACATGTTAACCATACATGTTTCAAATAAAATTGGTTCATCATAAAAATAGTCTTCGTGTAGCGGCATTGATTTTATAAATAAAAGGAAAGCAATAAGTAGACCTTGACAATAATGAAGCATATAAAGTCCAACTATAATTACACAATTATTTTTATTTCCAATTTGTAGTGTTAAATATAGAATCGTTTATGTTCACTGAGCGTCTTTCGACTTTTAATATACTTTTATGTACTCTTAAAAATGTTTTAGAAAAAGTAACTTACTCGCACATCATCTTCATCGGCCTTTTCAAGGCGCTCCCTGAAATCTGGATCACTCTCCAGTGCTTGAACCACTTCCTTTAAGTACCTGTGGTATTCCATATACTCCTCCTGATGAGAGATATAATGATTCTCCTTCACTATTATAATGGCAAGACCTTTTTTTTTTATGTTTGACAGGCCAGGTGTTTTGACCACAGCTCACTTGGTGTTAAGTGAAGACGTGGTCGAAGATGATAAAACACACCTAGCCTGGAATGGAACTGGCTCTCAAGTGAGGCTGCCGGAACACACCGTTAGATGCTTGGCGGCAGATTTTCAACTTGAGGGTGGTAGCTAGCCAGCCGAGTACTAGAAAGTACCACCATGCTATGGTTGCCTCACGATGTTTTCCTTCACCGGCAGCTCAAGCTCATTGTCGGGGATTGTCCTTAAACGGGTAACTATGTTAGTTACCCATTTAAGGACAACCGTCATGCTGGACAAGAACATTTTGCCAGATTTACACATCTGCGAGGATTTGAACTGTGACATGCAGGTTTCCTCACAATGTTTTCTCTCACTGATTCAAGCTAGTGGAAATTTTCGCAAGTGAAAAATTTCAGTTAAGACTGGAAACCTGTCTTACAATTTGGAACTCAGTAATGGTAGTATGTACATTCATATACATAAAAATACATTTCTCTGTACAGATAGTCAATTCATAAACTCTACAAAACAGTGGTACTTTTTATAATTATTAGTATATCTGTATATCCAGTTACATTAACTGCAATCTGTTGGAGATTTTTGTTTACTCATATTAAATTGTATTTTGTAGACCACCATAGTAAAAAATTAAGAAATAAAATTACCAAATCATCTTTCACATCGCTGTCCTGTTCTTCTTTAGACTTGTCTGGTGAAACAGGCGGAGCATACGAACAATGAAGTATAACACTAAACGCGAATAGAGATATGAGAAGCTTCATTGTCAATCCTGAAACAAAATGTTTTTGTCAAAACGTGACTGAGATCACTAATAAAGTTATACAATAGTTGATTGATATAACACCATTTTTAATCATATATTTGTTAATATTATTTCAATTATATGATTAAAAATGTCAAAACATTAAAGGCATGTCAACATGAAAATACAAAACGAAAATAATCAATTGTACAAAATGAAAATAATTAATTACTTACAAGTAATTTAATCATGTTTTAGTTTTAAATAATCGTCAAAGTCACAGTCTCTACAAACCAAGTCTTAGCTTATTTTTTTTTTATATGAAAAAAGTGGCAAACAAGCGACGGGCCACCTGATGGTAATTGGTCACCGCCTCCTATGGACACCTTACCAATACTTGTTGGATATCAGTACTCATCAGACTTCACTTTGCTTTGCTTAACTTTTTTTAACTTCCATCTAATGCATTTGTTTCATACTATGACAATCATCGCCCCAACTTCAATTCTTTATAGTCATGTAAGACATTCAGTATTGACCAGTTATAACAACAAGTAGACAAAGTTATGGCAAACTTTACTATTGTTATAACCAATGTTATGTATATATCCATACATGTTATTCTGCTGATTTACAAAATAGTGTTTCTTATAAGTATAGAAGCGCGCGCGGCTGCGACCGGTGCTGTGCCTGGCAGATGAATACACAAACTCTTGTTCACAAGCAATCTTCGCCCTCATGCGACTCTAACAAATGATGACGAGAATTTTGTTTGTTTCCTATTTGTATAAATTGTGATCTGTGTTTCTGGTGTATAATAAAGTTATATTCTATTCTATTCTATAAATAATAATAATAAATATCGTAGGACATTACACACAGCGCCATCTGACCCCAAACTAAGCAAAGCTTGTACTATGGGAATCAGATAACTGATAAAATACTTAAATACTTTTTTTTTGTAGATACATACTTATAATACATACAGTACACCCAGACACAGAACAGATTCTATTTTACAGGTAAAAATGTGCAAGGTTATTCAAAATTACATAGCCATTTATTGTAAAACTTACATTTGACAACAAACAAACTTTTTAACTGAATAGTATAAACCAATAGATAGATTAAGTGTGGAACCAAAGGATTTAAATCCAGTTACAGTAACATCTTACACAATATTTCAGTAAATAAAAGAACTTTGATAATAATAAGTGTAGTGCAAGAAATATTGCAATGGGTCAAAAGCGGATTCATCTGGTGTTGTTTCTATGATAACCTCTATTAACCCAATACACAATGATTCCTTGAAAATTACACTAGATATGGACTATAGAATATAATACGCTTGACAAAGTCCATTTTCCTTAACATATATTATCTCTTCATAGTATAAAAATAAAAGTAGTTTCCCTCTGAAGGAAGCTAAGATCTTTTAAATTCGCAACAGATTTTAATGTGGTTTCAAATAGACAGAGTGATTCAAGAGGAAGGTTTATATGTATAATACATGCATATTATAATAGGGAAATTCCACATTAGTATCTATGTTGCACCCATACAAAGCCGGGGCAGGTCACTGGAGATATATAAATTAATGAAGATTACAATGTAACTCTGTGCTTACACTGTTATTTTTATCATCTTTAGTCTGTCATCTCTCACAAATGACTGCAGATCTCTCATTGCCCAATTGTTGATCCAATATATTGCTGGGTGCCTAGTACTTTGTTGACCATTACATTTCCTTAATATCCCTTACTTCTGCATAACGCAAACACTATACAATGGCCTTAAGGAAGTCACAAACATAAGAAGTTATGTGAGCTTTTACTACTACTAGAAATTCACATAGGCAGCTACTGATAACTACTATTTGTAAATCTAATCTTCTATGAGTAGGATACTATAATCATATTAAGTCAAGAATGTTTAGTCATTTTCTGTAGATTAATAGTAATAATTATCGTTTTTAATATAATCAGACACTACATTGGTTTCATTAAATGATCTTTATTAATCCCACTAATATTATAAATGTGAAAGTATGGATGGATGGATGTTTGTTACTCTTTCACACAAAAACTACTGAACGGATTTGGATGAAATTTGGTATGGAGGTAGCCAAGACCCTGGATTAATACTTAGGCTACTTTTTATCCTGAAAACATGTAGCGGGTAACACTGCAAGGTGCAGGTAGTTGATTCATAATTAAAGAAATATATATATATATATATATATATATAGTTGACAGGCTCAGTCTATGCAATAAGTAAATGGCACTAGTCAATTTTGCCTCATTATAACCAAGGAACGATTTGCACATAAACAATAAATAAAAGGATTCTAAAGATTTATACACCTAATTTTACTAATCTTTTTGGATATTTCTTGAATTATTTATATGTTAATGGCACGATTTAAATTACAAATAAAATACTTTATTTATTTTATTATCTATGCACAGGATTGGTACAGGATAGTTACGTACTACTGTTTTAGAATTGTAGGAGAGGAATAACTATTTTAGTAAATACAAAACTTGAATTTGGGTTAGTTAACAAGTTTCTCCATACAACCCCTACCCAGTTTTTACACATTATTAAATACTTAGGTATCTAGGTATTTTCTACATAAAGAAGAAAAATCATTAATGATGCTATCGAGTGGTGGCGAGATAGAAATGTTTAGAAATGAGTGAATAAAAAGTTACTATTAGTTAAAAATAATGAATACGTACCAGAGCCAATACACACAACAACAATACCTATAAATAGAAAGAGAAACTATTGTGACAAAACCAAATTCAATGACATCGAAATGCTAATTTAGCGATTTTTTCTATTTTTCTGCAAAACTTGTTAACTGACGTGTACGTGTCCAAGTGGACTCAGATTTACATTTTCATTTTTAATCAATGTCAAAGATGTAGTTTTTTTTTGGCGTCGCACTTCATGTATTCTTCCTTAAGACAATATTTTATTAAGTCACGGTCAAATCAATTATTGGTTGGTACTTATTTTAATATACATAATTTGTAATGATAATAATTGTAATGATAATAATTGTAAATGTGTAACCATAATTTATAGCAAATAAAAGATTTTTCATAAGTTTCTCTGACCGTCGCCTATGCACAGAGGATTTTATATAATATTATAGGACCTATGGACACCTGCGAATTTAGAAATGTTGTCGATGCGATGCGAACCCATAGAAATATTTATACCCACCCTTTTTAGTAGTACCTATATAATAGGCTGAAGCTGATATCCCGGTGCGCTATTTCAGAGATTTCGGAGGTAGGAGCAATACTCTACGTGGGGCCGCAATTTCTGCTTTGTAGACTGAACCTCTGACCTGACGTGAAGTATAGCTTTGCTCTATTAAGCACACCAAGAGGCAAGTTTTGCCATGGCCTCAAGTGATCTCTAAACTAGACTTTAAAAATGTTAACGCCAAGGATCTCTAAGCTCTTTGCAAATTTTCAAGGTAATGCTTTATATAATAAAAATGGCAGCGACCACAGAAACTACCTTTGGACAGAACGCGCAAACTTGTTAACTATTTTTTAATTATACTACGTTTAATATTTTAAATCATTCCCACTCAGAGTTCGCAGTGCAAGATAAAGGTCTGTTTGAAAATATCTCTTACTACATTAATACAGGGCGTAAGGCCTAAGATTAGATAAACTGAACGGGTATGAAAGTAGGTACACTCATTTATTGTAAATTGTAACATATATTTTGACCCAAAAATCTGCCCATCCTGCGCGACGTGATTGACAGATGCGTCGGTATGAGCTCCGATATGTCTGATAATTAATGTGATGTGAAGGTGCTTAGTCTGATATTGAAATAAATAAAACACTGCTAAATTATAATCAAAAAATATATTATGCATATTATCTTATACATTATTCATATAATCTTCAAACAGTAAAAATCATTTTTCTTATAATATACAAAGTACACTTGTTCTAGGCGAGTAAAATAAGTTTTTCTCTCATATACTCATTTAGTAAAAATTCAGGAAGAATTTTTTTTTCTTCACATCTATGTATATAAATTGGCTGATCAAATGAGGAATTTTCACTCTTACACAGAAATTGACAGCGAGAAATAGTTTCTTCCTGAATATTACTATATTACAATTATGCACTAAACCACACAGCATAAGTAAAATCAATGCTATAAAATATAATTCTACTGAGCATGGTACAGTGCAATATCTAAATAATTATGTTGCACATAAACTATACATAAGTCACACTAAGAACAATCTTGGCTGTAGAAGCTAGAATAAATTGTCAAAAGCAGAATGACAGCTGCTACGTTTTTGAATGTAATAATTTAGCAACAATATTTTAATGTTAATACAGTAATATCTAATTTTACATTGACTGGAGTAAGGTTCCGAACACAGCTCACCAAAGGAAACAAAATAGTGAAATACGCAACAATGAGCTTGAGCTGACAGTGAAGGACGGCCATGGTGGTAGGGTAGTTTCTAATACTCTTCCGGCTACCACATTCAAGTTTAAAATCTACCACCAAGCACCTAACAGTTTATTCTGGGGCAGCATCACTTGATAGCCAGTTGTGTTCCAGGTTGTGTGTTTACCATCTTTGACTACACTGTCACTTAAAATCAGGTGAGCTGTTGTCAAACACCTAGACTGTTAATCATAAAAAGATACATAAATACTATGATAAAGAATATAAAAATAATTCTTTTTTTCTCTTGAACCAGGTCTGCTATCATATATAGTATACATAATATTTATCCATAGTGTAGTATTATAGTTGCTGATAATTGTAAATTATAAATTAGTTTCACACAATTTATTTCATTCAACTTTTTACAATAAATTCTGCTGTGGTTGCCAGAACGTTTCTCAGCATGGCTCAACATTATCTTTAGAGTGTAAATATAACTAATGTAAAATTGTATAACATCATGATTCAAATACATATATTCTATTATACTATTTTATGAACTAAACAGCTCTAGAATAACCTGTCTACCATTTCAGTCAATTAGACGACAATAACAATTTATAATAAGTTTTGTTTTAACAATGGTATAATATAACTAGCACCATAATACAAGTTACATCATATCAATATTAGATACACAATATTAAAATATTTTTGGTCAATTTCAACAGATGTGTTGCATTAACATGAATAGAGATTAGAATTATTATTCATAATGAAAGTTGTAACGTTTACCCATGTACAATGGGGAACAGAAGATTTGCCCCCGACGCGTGTCGGATTGTGTTAAGCAGGGACTCAAAAACGTTGAAAGCGATGCCTATAACTTAATTATAAATTATAGCAGGAGTTGGAATGTACATCACGCATTTTAACGGTCCCTACGTACATAAAGACGTCAAAAACCTAGGTTTACAAGAGAGCGTAATTTATGTTCAAACCGCTCTAGAAATAATTACACATATATACTTTTTTTCTACAATGTTTTATTAGCTTTGGGAACTTTAGGTACCTATGTGCATATGAAAAATCTAAAGCCAATATGCAATTAAAAAAAAATGTCGTTTTTGACATGTCCTTATGTACGTAGGGACCGTCGATTTGTTTTATAAATATCATATACCTAGTAATTTTTAAACTTTCGCGATTAGAAATTTTGAACACACTTTTGTTTATTAGACTTAATCGCGTAAGAAATAGCTTTATTTACCTCGACGTTTCGGTCATGTCGCAATGGACGTGGTCATAAATTTAATATGACAAAACTTTTGCTATGCAATAAACATAGATGTATTGATTGGATGATTTAATTTTTTAGTAAATGTGAAATAACAGTTATATAGGGCTAACAATCAAAAGCCTTTTTCGATTAGATCGTTTTTGTGAAACATTTTTATATAACACTGATAGCGCTCCATTGTTTTGTCTGCTATTTTTAAATTTAATCGTACTCTTTTTCCGAACTTGAATAACTTTCGTACTTATTAAGGCCCTGAATTAACACAGTGGTTTTTTTTTTATACGTATTAACAACTACCATATAAAAGTCAATTTAAATCACTTTTGCATAATTGTGGAAACACACACACACACACACACATATGCAAATTTTCTCAATTATAATGATATAGTATGATCATCATTTCATATTAATAATTATAATTACTAAATAATATAATATATCCATTGAATAGCAAGTACTTACTAGTAACAACACCACATTAAAATAACAAAATATATGACATTAACAAATAATATAACTAATCAAACTTCATTCAGGCGCGATTAGTCATTAAAATCAAAAAAAATCATAATAACAGGGTTCTTTCTCCAGTAGCCGCAAAACCACACAAACATGTAACCATAAAGAAATCATACTCATTTTGAGGTTTACTAAAAGCTGAGGTACTGGCCAAGGAAGACACAATAACGAGATGTAGTGACTACGAGCGGCATCGTTAAGCATGGCAGAGTGCAGAGCGACGACAACCATCCCGTGCGTGCGGCACGCGTAGACTGGCGCGCGCAAGGTCTCGCTCGCACACTATAAATATACGCCAGTCTACGCGTGCCGCACGCACGGGATGGTTGTCGTCGCTCTGCACTCTGCCATGCTTAACGATGCCGCTCGTAGTCACTACAGAGAAAAATATTTAAAAAAATAAAAATTCAATGAAAATGCTCTTCTTGCAAATCTAATCATCTAATAATCTTGCCTTTCTTAGGTTTTGCAGCTTTCTATATTCTATCACCATGCAAATTAAAGGAATGGAGCTGATGACAGAACTCGATTACTCCATAACTTCCTTGTACCGTGAACCCGTCCAATTACTTCAGGTAACTCTTGTAGAGCAAGAGGGAATGTGCGGTGTCCCTATCCGTCTCGAGCAAATATAGCATGTCGCGCTGATTGATACGCTTCAGGCGAGTGCGCAGCGCTAGTTGACTGCGCCCACTCTGTGACAACAGAACACATTTATACACACACTAGCGGACGCGTAGTTTCACCCGCGTAGTTTCCGTTCCCGTGGGAATACAGGGATAAAAATTAGCCTATGTCATCCGGAGGTAGTGTAGCTTGTGTTTACTTGGTGGTAGATTTCCTTAGCAGGAAGTCGTCTAGGTAGGTACCGCCGCAGTACCAGATATTCTGTCGCCAAGCAGTAGTATGCAAACATTACTGTTCCGGTTTGAAGGGTACTGCAGCAATCGAAATTACTGGGCTGTTGAGACAAACCATCGAAAGTCTCAAAGTAATGGGTGCCAAAGCAACGACGCCCCGGACTTTGTTTTGCTACTGAAAGTTCTGTGTATCGCTGTAATGGTCATCTCTTACCATGAGGAAAGCGTATCGTTCGTCTCACTACCTTTACATAAAAAAAAGCTTCCTTACGGTGACAGAATTTTTGAAATCGTTCCAGTAGTTTCGCAGCCTATTCAATACAAACAAACAATCAAATCTTTCCTCTTTATAATAGTATAGATTATTTTTATTATGTAGAAATAATGAGACTATCGAATCCCGGCTCGATTGTGGAATGATCTTCCTTCTTCTGTATTTCCGTGGAGTTACAACATTAGGTTCTTCGAAAGGCTTGTTAACAGAACCTTAAAAGGTCGACAACGTATTTGTAGTACCCCTGGTATTGCAGATATCTATAGGCGACGGAGATTGTTTACCATCAGGCATCGCGTCTGTTTGCCACCAGTGGGATAAGAAAAGTATTACACCTGACCATTGTAGCGGTATTAAAACTTTGAGTAACAATATATGTAGTGAACAATATATGTATAGTCCAAGGAATCGCTGATTTGACGCTCATTACTTTAAGACATTCGATGGTTAGTCTCGATTACCCTGTAATTTCTCTAGCTACCCTTCGAACTGAAATGCAGTGATGTTTATACACTACTGATTAGCGGAAGAATATAGAATACTGCGCTGATACCTTTTTTAAATATGTAATTTTATTTGTTCTTTTGTTTGTATCTCCTTCATACATACTTGCGTCTATACAAGTACAGAAACTGCTTAAATGACATTCTTTTTTGGGTTATCGGGTGAAAAAAACTTTAAAGAAGAAGAACATTATACTCGTATAGTGTAGTGTAATACGTTACCAGTTGGCTGGAGCCGGCAGTCGAGGCCGAGGCCGAAAGCGCATCGCCTGCGCCGCCGTCGAGACGAGGCTTCTTGCGGTTGCCGATGGCTTGCAGAGCTGTCAAGTTGGCCTCACGCTGGCGTAGCTCTTCCAACTCGACACGTTGCATTTCCTTCGCCTAAAATACAGGCAATCTAATTCTAGTACACTAACATTTTATAAAAGCGAAAGCCGCTGGCATTTTTTGTTTGTTAACATTTTACGACTGAGCAACTGAATGGATATTAAATTGAAATTATATAGGATGTTTCTTGAGAACCGATACAGACTCTTAATTTTTTTACGACAAAACATTTTTTGGATACAAATTTTAATAAGAAATTCGGTAAATAATATTCATAATGCGCGGCGGTTGTAATTTTGTAAGCGCCTGACGAATGTAGATTTAGGATTTTTAATCTGTGACAGTGACCTATGTACGTGGCGCGCGAAATGCGCGTCAGACTACTCTTCATATGATAACAGTGAAAAAAAATGTAGCGATGATAGCTCAATAAATAGCACAGTCAGTTCACAAGCCGAAGGGCGTTGGTTCAAACCCCAATGGGCTTGAGCTGTCGGTGAAGGAAAATATCGTAAGGAAACCAAAGCATGGTGGTTCTGGCGGTTCTACTACTCAGCTGGCTAGCTACCACTAAAGATGAAAGTCTGTTATAGTGGTGTTTGGACAGTCACATTTGAGAGCCAGTTCTATTAGAGGCTAGGTGCGTTTATCATCTTCAAACACACCGTCATTTAACATCAGTTGACTTATGGTAAAATAACTAACCTATCAACCATAAAAAAATGTTATTTGTCGAAATCTTTTCAGCATACCTTGGCTTTCAGCTTGGCCTGTTCAGGGTCTTCGTTCTTGGAGCGCGACTTGGCGGCTCGCAGCAATATCTCGCGTTCTGAGTCTTCGCGCCGCTTCTTGTCTACGCGGTCTAGCTCTTCTAGAAACTTAAGCTGCCCTTTCACGTCTTGTGTAGTTTCGTAAGCTCCGTCAGTCTGTCAACATATTTATTCGTTGCACACTTCAATTTATAGAAACATAGAAGTTTTTTATTGACACCGGACATATTATGACCTCAAAACGCTTACCGCTATAAAACATGCATGTAGATAGAAGGTATTTTTATCCATTTTCTTGATTTTAAAAACTGATTTTTAGAGGCAATAAGAAATAGTCATAACAGACCTTACTTGAAAACTGCATATGGTTAAAGTTGAATGAATGACGTTATGGTTAATCGATAGTTTTAATCATTATGGTTTAAGATATTTATTTTCTCAAAAAGAATATAATATTCACTTAGATATGAGAAAAATACATGTTTTGCCTTAATTAGGGTAGGTTCTCACGAATTGCAAACATACAAGCGAGTCGAAACAAACAGTGGCGGGTAGGCAGAAAATTTGTTGAGACCGTAGTGAACTAATGAGTTAGGCTATTAGCAATAATAACAAAACAGGAAATTCTATTACGTATCGAGTTGGGTTAGTGAGTGATGGCAATGTTGTTATAACTATCTCCTTATATATTCCCGATGTATTTTTAAGTATTAGTTTGTGTATTTTTATGTTGTATTTATTATTTTTGTTTTAATAAATTGTTTTAATACCTAAAATAAGTAAGTTTGAGTAATGTTTAAAGTTTTTTTTTATAAGTACATATATATAGTTAAAAAAACATACTATTATGTATACATATATATTTTTGTATTATTTATACTAAGCCGTGAATTTCTTAAGTATGAAGTGTTTAGTATTTTTTTTGAATAATGCAAGTGATTGAATGTCTTTTATATCAGCAGGTAGTTTATTATATATTTGAGTTTCTTCAAAAGTAAATTTTTTCAAATCGTACTAACGAGTATTTCAGGCACTTCATCCTTGTGGTACACATACCAAATATAAATAATGTTCGTTAATTGAAACAGTATTTTTAAAGACCCACTTGAGTCGTTATTTTCGATAATGTTGTTTAATTTAATTTTTAAACTGTAGGGATTTACTCGTAATTATATTTATCACCGGGATATAATCATCATCGCACATAAAACAGTATAAATTACTTTTATCTATGTATGTCCACGTTTCGGCCACGTTACAATAGCCAGCTCAAATAATTCTCCAGCCTCCTCGTGACCACGACTATTGCAACATGGCCGAAACGCCGAAGTAAAAAAAAACAACACTAATTTATAGTATTTCGTACGCGATTAAGTTCTGGTGATAAATATAACTGAAGTTTTGTATCATAAATGTAATTATTCAGTATACCTTAATAACGAGGTCCATGCGATGTTGTGCTATAACAGCTAGCTTCTCAACCATGGTCTTCAGGCGCTCGTGAAGGGCGTGACTCAGAAGACCAGCCACGTCGGGCGACGAATCTTCGAGGCCATGTTGGGCCGTGATGGACTTCACACGCGCTTGCATGATGGATAACGGCACCAAATAATCTTCCTTGCATGACCTAAAATAATGAGGGTACTTACAGAATTATTTTTTATATTGTTTGTTTTATTTGACAGATCAAGTAGGAAAAATCCCGATTGCGATATTATTAAATATTTATTCATAAAGATAAAATTTACTTTTGCATGCCTCATAAATATGAGAACGTATGGTATTTTATGATATAATTTTAAGATCTTTGTTATACATATTTTACTAAACAAATATATTTGAATGTTTTAATTTGAAAGTGAATCACCGGTTGCTCTACTAATAGAATTTACTAGTTAGGACAAATAAGAAGTTTAATTTTATTACATTTTCAAACTTTCTATCGCTGAGACTTCACGAAGTAGACTGAACATAGTATATGAGCCCTTGCCATATAAAACAAAAAAGTATACATAGCTATTTTGGTATATTTTGACTGACTTTGACAATTGACATGAAGTTTTCTTTCTTATTTAATTTGTCCTATCGAGCAGGCTAAAGCTGTAAAGCCATACTGCCACAAATTAAATTGAAAACATATACGTCTTCGATTTTTGCTTTGATGAATTGATGAAGTAAATAAATCTTAAAAGGAGTTTTGGCAGGAACGCGGAAAGAGTCGTGTCGCCCAGTTGTATTTTTTTCCAAAACTAGTGTTTTGTCGAGTGTTTATGCATAAAAATGGTGGTGTTTTATTCATAAAGTGCCGCATCACGAGCGCGAGTGTGGGAAAATGATATAATGTGGTGAAACATGACTTTTCGTGTTGCTTCCAAAACTCCATCGAAGCTTTATAGTAAAGTCACCACTACTTTACTAAAGCATGACTGGACTTGACTGACACGGATTGTACTTGACCAAGACTGGACTTTGACTATAACTTTAGCTACGAGGACACTTATTTAACTTTTGAAACTTGAAAATATGTATATAAATACTTGACACTGGCAAATGCTAAAACGCGACGCCATAACCAAATAAAAAAAATCTTAAAATATAGCAATATCAGAGTTTATGGCTACTGTTGACTTGACATTGACAAATTTTGTTTTGATTTGCCATTGCTTTTTTTCTCTAAAGTGGTTGTAAAATAATTGAAATAAATCTACCCACACCCTAATACACTGATAAAAACAGAGCTGATCTGTGTTCTTATCCCTAGATTAATTACAGGTCTGCAAAAAAATAATAATTGAGAGCTGTTTTGGTTTTTTTGCGTAATTCTTATGTTTTTGGGTGTGCTGAATCCGAAAATGACTTTCATTTTGTCATAGAACGTCACGTTTTCTGACAATAGTAAACAAGTTATTATCTCAAAATAAAAGATAATAGACAAAAAAAAATTTTTTATTTATAATTGAGTGACAAAACTTATTTTATTTATTTTTTATTATGTAAAATACATTCGTTAGTAAGCACTAAACACATTTGTTTTTCCCAGTGAGGCTCCTTTTGGTACATTTTCTCTTGTGGGAAGCATCTGGAAGGTCTCTCTGAAGCATCCAACAAATTCAAATTCAAATTCAAATTATTTATTTGGCACAATTCATAGTTACATAAAAATGAACCCATTGGCTCCGAACTAGTAATAGTACTGTGTTTCGGGAACCAATGGCTTCTCCCGATATTTTTATACAGAAGGCCAAATGCAGACAAAAAAAACTAAACAATTAAAAATTAAAGTAAACAAACAAAAATTTAACCTGCATTTATATATAAATATATATTTGTGTGTGTGTGTGTGTGTGTGTGTGTGTGTGTGTGTGTGTGTTTGTGTGAGTGTGTGTATGTGTGAGCGCACACGGGTGTGTGTACGTATGCATGTAGCGTGTGTGTTTGTGTGAGTGTGTGTGTATGCTTGTGCATTCTACATTTTATGATGTTTCTAGGTCAGTAAGCATAAGTTCCAATCTATCATAATCAAATGTATTTAGCCAAGTTAATATAGTTTTTTTAATCTCATTATTACTATAATTTCGTATTTTATGACGAAGTTCTATTTTATTATATAAACGCGGAACAATACCTTCAAAACTTTTACGTGCAAATTTTAATTTAGCACCCGGGACAGGACACCGCCGGGGTCTTTTGGTTTCATTTAGTAAGGCCGGGACAGTTTTTCTATGGTATCGTCGCAAACTTTCATAAATGAATAATTTTCTAACACTTAGTACAGATGCTTTCTCGTAAACGTCATTTGTTGGGTGCCTGAATGGCAAATGAAGAAGTACTTTGAGTATGGCACGTTGTGCACACTCAGCTGGTTTAATTATAGTCTTTGCTGCAGCTCCCCAAGCACAAATGCAGTACCTGATGATACATTCACATAGCGCTTTGTAAGTTTGAATAACTAATTTAAATTCAGCGACAGTTCTAAGTGTTTTAAATATATATATTAATTTTCTAATTCTACCTACCAAAATTTTAATGTGGATTTTCCAGTTGAGATTACGATCTATATGCATACCAAGATATTTTATAGATTCGACCTGTGATAGTGTAGTACAATAACAATTGGCTTGTCTCGCACCACGATTGCATGGAAATGTATGAATCCTGAAATTGATTTCATACTTAGGTGCCCCTGCTTCTGTAGTTCTAAAGCATATATACTTTGTTTTACCGCTATTTAATGTAAGGAGATTATTTTCGAGCCAATTTGTCACTACAGCCAGACAATTTTCAGCTTGATTTACAACTTTAGGCCAGGTTTTTTCGTGAACAAGAAGTACGGTGTCGTCAGCAAACATTAACAGGTCTAGCCCGGGCAATGTAATATCACATAAGCTATTTATATAAATGAGGAATAGCATAGGACCCAGTGTGCTACCTTGTGGGACACCATAAGTGCACCACTTGCTGTCACTCTCATATCCCCCAACACGCAAATTTTGCGATCTTTCTGTCATATAGTCAGCAAACCAGTTGTGAACCAGACCTCTAATTCCAGCATTTTCCAACCTAGCTAGTAAAATTGGTATTGAGACAGTGTCAAAAGCTTTTTGTAGATCCAGAAAAACACCTATACATTTCTCTCCACTATCTAAGTATGATGTGATTTTACTAGTCAAGGTGAGTACGGCGTCTTCTGTAGATCTTCAACAGTATTCTGCCATCATTGAGACGTTCCATCTTCCCTTGTATCTTTTTTATCTTGGTGAAATCACCTTGCTCTTCACTTACATCTCTTAAATTTTCTAAAAAGTATTCGAGATGGGAATAAAGAAAATGAACTTTTAAACTCATTAGGCAACCTAAAGCCTGAAACGCTGTTAACATTCTTTTGACGATTTGTATGACGGTCTTTGTTGTTGCCTAAAAATTTCTCTATGACCTTTTTAAAGGCAATCCAGCCTTTTCTTTGAGGTTGGGGAAGATTCAAGTCTCTTACCAAATCATTTAGCTCGCCCTGGGAAAACAATTTCGGACTGCTGTCATCTTCAAATTCAAAACTTGACTTGTCAGCGGGTACAGGACCATCTTGGTCAGGTACAGGACCATCTTGGTCAGAATTTGGAATCTTTTTCAAGGTAGTAGGGACCTTGAGCACTGGTTTTTCTGTCCCATGAGGGATAGGACGAACACCTGATTGTAGATTGGGGTATGAAATTGAATGCTTCCGTTTTAAATTATACCCTTTCACATTACACGAACAAAAGTAACAATCGTCACTATGGTTCTTTTGCTTGCGCCATACCATAGAAATCGCATATCGGAAAGCTTTTTTCTTGCCCTTAAACCAATTTCGAAGGTCTTCAACACATCGTTTGCAGTCTTTATGAGGAGCCCAAACTTTATCCTGATCTCCGAGTTTTAAACCAAAATACGCGAAGTATAATTTTTTCACAAAGTCCGTAATATTAAGTTGTTGCTTTCATACCATATATTCGCCACAAATATAACAGAAACTGTCAGACAAATTCACACACTTCCGCATAGATGACATTGCACTATATTGAACCAAGATCTATATAACACTAACGAGATAATGCGAAATTGTCCCGCGCCACTTTTTACACTGTCGGAGCGCGTACGTTTAGGCTACAACAGGCTTCTGTTTGTTATTATAGCTCAAATAAGAAGTTCTTTATTTAGAAAGTAATGATATGATATGTATACAGGCCATAACTATATGGTATGTATTCTGTATACATTAAAAAAAACAGTAATCAAAATGAAATTGTGCCTATTATTTATGACTTCAAGTTACTCCTTTTTTATAATCAATTTTTGCGTTTTGCATAAAAACCTGACGTTCTGGAATTTTTTGAGTATTTTTTTCGTTTTCAGAACACCTAAATACATAGAAATCAGTTAAAAACAAACAGACAGCATTTTTGATGCAGACCTGTGAACAGAACATACTTTATTAAAAGTTTCGGCAGTTTTTTTTAATTTACCTGATCTGTGTGCCAATCATTTCTGTGGACCCGAGGATCCTCTGCGTCTCCTCTGCAAGATTCACGCCTCCCATGGCGGCTACGTCATTAATATCGTCATCGCCGGCCATCTTGTCGTCCGTATACTGTGGTGACACGAACTGGCTAGAGTTCTTTTTCTCTTTGTCCTTGAGGAGTGACTTGCCAGGAGTGAGAACGGTAGATAGAGCGGCTGCAGGCGCGCCACCACGGTGCCCACTGGACTTAACTGCCATTCCTTTCCCGCTGCCAACTTTGCTAACGTTGAGCTTTGTGTGAACAGGTATGTTTTGCAGCACCGCAATTGTTCCTCCAGGCTTCGACGCCGGCTTCTGTATAATATAATTTTACTTCCATAAAACGGAAAACTCAACGGGAAATTTTGACATTTTCGAAAGTCAATTTTCTAGTTGGACATGAAAATAACTAAAAACTTTTTTTTTTTATACTTATTGCCTGAAATCAACCAACTCATTTTAACCACCTTTAGTTTTAGACTCAAGATCTTTAGTTAAACTTACATTTTAAATAAAATAAAATATTAATGTTGATACATTCAGAGGCATGAGTAGTTGAGTACCTAATACCAAATTTTTTTTTCTAATAAATAGTATTTATATTAGTTTATATGTATGTATTTTTGTATTTTGTTATACAATAAAATTTTGTTGTAATGGTTCAGTTCAGCTGTTGCGGATGAGAGTAACTAACAACAAAGAAACTCAAATTTAGGGCAGTGCTGAAAATCAGCACTGCGGAGAAATCCGCAGCATAATTGCTGAGTACTGACCTTTTTTTTAATGCACTAGACACTGCAGCATCAATTCTCTCATCTACCTACTGTTATTTATAATTTGTAGGGTCAATATATTATGTAGTTTAAATCTTTTAATTTGTTTTTTTTTGTAGTTTTATTCGATGTAGTGCACACTAGATAGTGTATAAAAAAAATCTTTCTTTCCATTCAAATGAATTAAATTATCTTCACAAGGAAATTCCGTAGCTATAAATTTGCATTTGATTGGGCTAATATAAGTTCGAAGACAAGATGGCTAACCTTTTGTTTCTTAACCGGCGGTGGCGCGTCACTTCCGAGATTATCCGAATTCAAGCACCGATTCATTTTCTTTCAATCTGCGTAACTAGTGATCCTATGATGGTGCCAACAAAGCGAGAACCGCACGATCGCTCTCACCGGCTTGTATTTGCCGACTGATCAGAGATCATACTCGTATTAATATAAAAATCCGATTCTTCACTGGAAATCTATGCACATGTATTATCATCAATGACTTATGTAGAGTGAACACACGATGGCGATGATAAGTTGTTTCCGATATGCAAAAGCATTATATAGTCAAATCTATAGAATATTTTGTTTACGTCTGAAGTTAATCGATAGGATCGTATGTATGAATGAAGTACATTATCTCCAAACAATACACCAAGAAGCCTGCGTCAATGCTGCATGCTCTGGTGTATCTATCTGTACGAGCGATTGACGTCAACATAAGAGGAAATGCAGCAGGATATAGTTTACTATATCCTGTATATTTCATCGTCTACGAGGGCAAGCATCGGTTCTTCTTTCAAGTCTGAGCTACGAGTCGGTCGTGAAAAACTAAGATGGGAGATCCAATCGTGAGTAGATTGGATATTTATTTTCCTACATTATTAAGTGTTAGTTATTACATGGTAAAATCAATATGACTACCTCCGTCTGGAGTGTGCCACGATTTCATTGATGACGAGGACTGAGTTGGTTAGTAGCCTTGTAACTTTTTTACGTATTTGATCTCAAAAGAAATTATTCATGACCATATTTGAGATATGTATAATTTGTAACATTAATTTGGAGTGGCGAAAAGTAGTTGGAATTTTATTCTTTCAACCTTAATGTCGTATTAGTTGGTCACCCTATCTCACTCTGACCGAGATACAAGCAAAGCGTGAGTTTAAGTTATTCAGAACTTATTGCACATCAATGTACACGTGCAGTTTGTGGGCTAATTATTATACTGAGAGATGTTACAGCACCCTCCGCGTCCAGTATAACAACGCCGACAAAGTGGTGATGGGACTGCCCCGCTGCCCCGTTTCTTTAGCGCTTCGAGCATGTTCACGGAAGCGCGAACCGATTGTTTTAGTGCCACTATGCATAAACGCGGCGCGTCCTTGGTGCTCCGGACGCGGGCCCTCTCCAACATTGTGTTGAAGATGATTGCCGCCTGATTAGACTGCTCTTTCCTTCGGCATGCCTGTAATAGACATTTACCGGTGCCGGTTCCGATGAGACAGAGCTAAGATACATTATTCTTGATTTATTACTACGACATCTATTGCTACCGATATTGTTATTATTATTATTTATCTGTTAAATGTTTTACTTGATTTGTAACTTGTGTTACCAAATATTTGTTTTATTTTGCAATGTGATAATATTTTAATGTGTTTATTTGTATTTTTCTCAGGTCTTGTTGCCTCAAGTACTTAAATGTTTTTTTTAAAGCGAGAACTATAGTCTTGTCTGTTTGGTTCGTAAAAATGTATACCTTCAGTTGACTATCCGAGGTACATAATTAGATATGTTACTAACCATTTGGTGGCTGCTTGTAGCTATAACAGTTTGCGGTGTAGGAGGGGGAATGTTGGAGAATGCCACGTGTGGTGCTGGTGGGTTGATCCCTTCGATCACCAGCTCTTTGGTTACCAACGACTGGCGGAGCAGCGGTAGACTTTTCTGTTAACCAAATATTAAGGTACAGGTTATAATTAACAACAAGAATTTTTTTGGGTTGAGCGTTATTAAATCTACTGGTATGAAATTAGTAATAAAAAAGTCAAGAGCTAGTGAATCTCGCGCTCAACAGCTCGATCCGCTGTTGATAGCCTGTAGAGTGTAGAGTTGTACCATATTATTGATCAAAGAGCTGGAGTTGTACAATACTTAACGTGACCATATGTCTCGTTTTGATCGGGACTGTCTTATTTTCTGCTAGAACGGTCAATACTGATATCAAAATTCATAAAAGACAATTAAGGCTGTAGTGTTCAGCTTAGCGGATAAGTAACAGATAGGAATTATCAAAACATTTGCAACTAAAATCCTTCAGTGGAAGTTTTCAATATTTCTATTCGAGCAATCTGAAGTTCAGATTGCAAATGGTTCAGATTCTGAACCAAAATTTTGATTTATGTACATACCTACAGTGTTTGTGTAGACCAAACGTACATTAGTACAACTATAAGAAATATAGGGGGTATAATCTCTTTGATGAATATATTGTGGGCATCTGAAAAATCCGTCGTGAATGCCATGTTAATAATGAAAATGAAAATTATCAAAAAATGTCCCGTTTTTTTAACAAAGGCCTCCTAGGAGCTAGCCAGGTGTCACTTGCTTTTGGGCAGTTTTTCATAAAATGCTTGAAACATACCTTCAGGAAGCCGATAAGACAAGGCTGAGGGCTGGCATTTAGCAGCCTTTCAAGTCTGTCGCAGAACTCTTCTGGTTCCACCTGAGCATCAATCAACTCCTGGATGAGATTTCGCACGTTCATTTCCACAGACGGCGGCTCTCTTGACGAGAGATCCAGCAGGTTGGCCAGGAAATTACGGCACTTCTCCTTTGTGTTGTCCGATGGTTTCTGTTGCCACACGATATATATCGATAAAAGAAAGCGAGTATTGCACACCCTACATGCAGCAGTAAGAAAGTAGTATAGTTTTTTAACTATCGGATAGATAAAATTCCTTAGATGAGGTTGACTAGCAAAAGCGAAAGATTGTTATACTTATCATTGTTTGACCCAGTAACACCTAAACGGATTTTAATAAAGTTTGGGACGCTATTCCGAATCAGCCATGTTTTTATAAGCTGTACCACTGCTGGGTGCTGGTCTTTTATCATTATGAAATGGGTAAGGCTATATTCCAAAATACTGGCTAAGTGCGTGTTGGCGGACTTCATATATCTTCGAGAACTTTTTATAAGAACTCTCAGACATACCTACAGGTTTCTTCACGAAGTTTTTCTTCACCATTTGAAGTCATCGGCAATATGCACATAACTTAGAAAAGATACGAGGTGCGTGCCGAGGGATTCGAACTCAGAACCTCCAGATTGTAAGTCAGACGCTATATATACCCTGATATAAACATACACTACTATACGTTCCTGGAAACATAAACCCAGCTAATAATGAAATAGTTGCTCACGACGTATGTCGGTCCGGGAGCGGGTATAGTTGGCTGCATTTGATAGTGCTGCTGCTGCGGCGCAAGCGCAGGCACGGGCGCATAGGCCGGTGAAGGCACGTAGGAAGACGCTGACGCCACCGCTGGCCCCGGCAGCGGCGCCATACTCGTCGACACCGTTGGCACGCCCGGGTGCTGCGCCAACAATATTTGTCACTCAGTCTCACACACCACGTCCTATTACAACGCATATACATACATATATCGACATAAGCGCGCATTCGAAAGCCAAGAGAAATAGAAAGAAACACAAAGGTTGCAAATGCCTTACATGTCGGGCGCGAACGGTCGATGAGGTGCAACTGAAAGAGATAATCTACCAACCAATCAAATGGGTTACCTACTATTGCGTATGTGTCGAGAAAAACATGAACGACGTCAACTACGCCTCCAAACGGCACGTTCGCGCCTAACATAAACTGATGAGTCCACAAGTAATTAGTATTTTGTAAACACACAATGATGAAAAAACCGATTACGGTCTTACCTTGTGGTAATTTTTGAGCATGCACCTCCACCATTTTATACATTTATGACCGACAGGAAATTGGACAAACGTGAGAGTAGCTAGTTGGTCAAGCAGCGCGAGAGTTAGGAAAAAGGGGTGAAGAAAAGGAAAGGCGAGGCATTGCATTCAAAAGGAAGTAGGGGTGGGTGGGATGGGCGCGTGATTAGTGGCGATGCCTACTTACTGCCGGCACAGTCGACAGCCGGATGGTCTGAGAAGGTGGCGCCGCCAGCGTGCTGGCTGCGGGTGCGGGCGCGGGGCCAACCCTCAGCAGTTGGTATTGACCATTCTCAGTCTTTAACAACAAATGACCCTGCTGTCCCGGTTGAAGACTCTGCAGAGTTTGTAGCGTAATCTAAAAATTAACGTTCTCGTTTCAATTTTTAGCTCAATTCCATCGCCGAGCCAATATTTTGTAATAATAAAACGTGAAAAATACTTCACCAAAAGTAAAACCGTAAATTGATCTAAGCAGGTCATTTGTTAATAATAAAACGTTGATTACGTAACAGTGTCAAATGATAGTAAAACATTTAATATACGGACACAAGGAGTGGAGCCTTTTAGGGTTAGCAGAGCAAGCTGTGTGACCAGTATTATGCCCCAGTTACTCCAAGCCCAAAAGGTAGAGGATATTTGCACTATATACACATGTACACACGTTATGTTTTATGTGAACTGAAAAGTTATTTTACACAACATTAACTAACGGGATTATTCTGATCTATAGCAATGTATTAAACCCTGTGGAATATAAGTGATTTTGATAGATAATAGTGCAAGGAGTATTTATTAGTTGGGAAGTTGTAATCTATCAAACCTAGAGAAATAGCATAGTTCTTTTAGATGCAAAAGCAGTGAACCAGTACTAGTGCTGCCTAAGTACAACTCTTTAGTTGAGTCTTAGTAAACTTGGGAGTAATATTTTACTTTTAAACTTTTATTACTTTACTCTATACAGTGTTGACGGCATATTGTTTTGGTTGCAGGCATAACTAAGCAGTGTAGAGTGATTTGCACTACAAGGCCTTACTTCGCCATAATTGTTGATAAAGTTGCTTGTATCTATCATGATTTATAAATACACTTTAAAAGGCATTGAAACCAGCTACTAATGTGGCTGCAGTATTCACTACAATTAAGATAAGTTATAACTTTTTTTAAATGTAAACAAATAAAGATAAAGGTTTTGAAACATGAGTACAATTTACTCCTAGAGGATTTATATACTCATTTTCTTTAATATCTGTTTTTACGTATCTGTCTGAATTTACTAAATTTTTTATGCTGGTAACTATAACTTTGGTAATAATGGTAAATGGATGATTGCTTGATTTTTCTTTCGCTTAAACACAAATTAATAGAAATAGATAGATATTATTTAAAAGCTAAAAGTCGAGTGTAAAAGATCTTTTAGAATGCTGCACTCTCTATGTTAGCAACCATTTTTTCATAAGCAATTAAGACTTAATGGCAGTAGCCTAATGACACAGTTGAAGATATAAGAGCTCAGCAGCCTCACAATTGTAGCAAAGTATATGACAGCTTGGATCTTACATGCAACTTGATAATGGTATAGTGAATATGATAAATGATGAACCTAGCACAGGTTTTTTAATAGATTTCAGATATGAAAGAACATTGTTTGAAGCACTTAATAAATATTAGGTCCATACAATATATAATTGCATAAAACTACCCATTAATCATATGGGACCATTTGAACGTGCCATGGTAGTAAGTTGACAACTTTTTATACCAAATATATTACAGGCCTACTTGTCTGTATTTTTCAGAATATTTATCATATTGCTTCAAATAATTTTCTATAATACATTAATGACCTATTATGATAGTTTTATACACATGGAACATGAACATTTTAGTTTACAAGCTTGGGTGAGTTATTTGTATAGCATTGATGTATTTAACGCTTAAAATGTTTAAAAAGCATTTCGAAATTTTTCATTGTTGAGCTAAATACTTAGTATGCCTACATCTATTAGTGATGACATTGATTGTCAGTATTTTTTTGAGTCAAAGGTATTTCAATACTTATTTCATAGTATTTTATGTATGTACAAATGTACAATTGTATGGACAAAATGCATAGTGAAATTACTGAATTATTTAGACTAACCTTAATTACTACAGGTAGACAATTTTAGGCTGATGATGACGGACCAAAACACAATTTCAAGAATTCAACTATTTAAGCTATATGCTATGCTTAAATTGTTTAAAGTACAATTTTCTTATTTATCAATATTTTCAGTACAATTGTAAACTTCAAATTTACTATTAGTATAGAATCCCATAAGTATTTTAGAGAATCTATCCTAGTATTGCATTCACAAGTTTAATTCAATCAGACCAAAGTTCTAGTTTGAGTTCTATACAATGACTTGTTATGATGTTTTTTAAGTAGTGATTAAAAGATACAATGAATTAACTTACACCAGGAGCAGCTGGACGAGTACCAACAACTTGTGGAGTTCCAATGACCACTCTTGGAGATACAGTGGCGACAGACTTCTGAGCAGCTACAGCCGGGGCTCCTGGCCGCATGTTCAATATCTGGACATTAGGAAGTATAGCACCAGGTTGACTTGGACCCAAATTCTGAGATGTAACCATCACATTTTGACCTCCTGGTTTATTCAGAGTCATCATATTGGGAATTGAGCCAGGCATGCTAGAACTAACTGTCATTGGTACTGTGACCATACCTGGCTGCATGACTTGTGGTGTATTATTACCCTGTTTTATTACTAGAGACGGCTGCATTGTAACAGCGCGTCCGTGTCGCTGTAGGTTCAAAGGTGCAAGCTGACAACTGACGCTATCTCAAGCCACAACACAGATTTAATCGGTATGCTTACTTAATAGTTTGATAAACGTTAGATGACACTTCACATATTAATTAAATAAATAGGTCATGGAAATAAACTGATTTAGTAAAACATTATTATCTATCATATATAATGTTTACATACGACTTCAGACTATGAAGATTAAACAGAGTTAGCAGAATACAGTTTTGATTATTAAGCAGCAGGATTTTTTGATTTTCGATTGGATTTTCGCTATTTGAACAATTTTAAAACATGCAAATAACCGATTGTACCATTTGTAGTAATTTTAACTAAAATATCACTTCCCCAAATTGCTTTGTTAATATCACCACATCATTAAATAAAACACAATGATCAAGTGAATCACAAAAGCTAGCTAGCATTAAATAATTGAAAAGTAATCAAAATTAGCGTACTCGTACATCACATTCACTTTGACACTTCTTTTTTGTTTTTGGCATCGAAATTTGTGTACTTGCCAGTGTTAAGTATTTTAAATAATAATAAAAACTATTATACTAGATTAAATCTGGTGTAATAAGTAACAACAAGTAAGTCAATATTATTAAGTCTGATCATATCCTAGTAAAGTAGTGATGGCTTTACTACAAGCTTCAAAGTTCTGTGTATCGCTGTAATGGTCATGGACAGGCGTTATCGCTTACCATCAGGAGAGCGTCTCGTTCGTCTCATTATTTGTCACATTAAAAAAAAAAAAAAACTTCGATTAAGTTTTGGAAGCAACACGAAAAGTCATGTTTAACACATTCCTACACTTACGCTTCTAATTCGGCACTTTATGAATAAAAATAAAATATTTTTTTATGAATACAAATACAAAAGCACTCGAAAAAATACAAATTGAGGAAAATAATAACAGTGATAATTATGCAGAGACAACACTTCCACCTTATCGCCAAATAAAACGATGTGTCTGACAATTTTAATTATCTCTAAAAAAGACAGTAATAGAGATGTCGAGTGTCTTTTATGGAGTTATTAAACGTCATACTCCTCAAACCGTAAGCCTCAGACCTTGGACCCTTCATAGAACCCGACTGTCTGAGCCTCAGTCTGAGGCTCAGACGCTTGAAAGATCACACCTCGGGATCAGACGAATATTGTAGATATCTTTTCAGTTTTCCTACATTCTTTCTTTTCCTTATTTTTGGCATCGCACTTTGTGTATTCTACGTGTAGTCATACATAATTTGTAAATAGTTTTGATTCCTTTCTTAGTGTTAACATAATAATGCGAAGTTTATCGTGATTGCCGAACTCTTAAGTTATTTTATAAGGAAGTTTAATAATCTACTATTTTGTTCAAGCAATTGTGATTTACCGCATATAAATACCATAATAAATGTCAGTTTAGTAGTGTAGCTGTGATTTCACTGTAAAATTATGCTCCATTTGTCCATAAATGGCAAAAATTTACTTGTATGGAAATCGTCCCACATTAACAGATTTTATTGCGAAAAAGGAGTTATAGAAGAGGACAGAATTTTGAAACATGGTTCCTGATGGTAGTGCGGGAAAGAAGGGTTAAAGAGAGTGGTGTAAAGAAGGAGCAGAATGTAAGCATATCGGCGACGACTGGTGGGGAGTCACTTGAGCTTAGACTTAGTGCGAAATTCAGAACTGTGGTCATATTTACGCAAGCGAAATATGAACCTTGTTACATAATAAAAGAATTACTAGACCAAAACATTGGCTTTATTCAGCTTGAAAAGCACAATGCAGAATAATGACTGTATCTATGTCATGTGAAGAAATAAATTAGAATGAGTAGAATATAACAAAGGAGGCTTAATCTCTTAGCAAGAAGTTACACCACATTCACCCCTGCTTTAAAATGAAGTGGCGTTGGTATCGCAGATGTATTCATTGAGGTATGCAGGGGCTCGTCTTTCACGTGACGAATGACGTGGTGCCGTAACTTCTTGCGGTGTTGTAGTCGTAGGCTCGGCTGGCTCAGCGACCTGTCCTTCATTGATAAACTCATCTATGGCATCTTCAAAATTATCTTCGTCTGGCAAAGGTGCCAGATGCCGATTTGAAACGGTTGTTTCTGTACCATTCTTAAGTTTGATATGCGAATAGAGCGGATTTGCTTCTATTAGTTCCGCTTCTTCCACTAGGGGGTCAAACTTAGAACTTCGCACATGTTTTTTTAACAAAACTGGTCCTGGTGACAATAGCCAGGAAGGCAACATCCGTTCATGTGGTGTTGTATTAGTGCTCGTGCACAATAGAGAGCGAATGGAATGTAGTGCTAAAGGTAGAACTTGTTCCCATTGGGTGACTACCATATCTTTTGAATGTAAGAATAGTTGTATTGTCTTCCATAGCGTTCCGTTTAATCGCTCGACTTGACCGTTGCATTGCGGATTATATGGCGTCGTTCTGCTGCATGCTATGCCCAAAGGAACTAAAAAATTCCTGAGCTCATTTGACATGAATGATGTACCTCTGTCTGAATGAATAAATTGTGGAGAGCCGAACATGGCAAAAATTTCCTTCAAACATTTTATGACTGTATTTGTAGTCATATCTTTACAAGGAAAAGCGAATGGAAATCTTGAAAATTCATCAATAATTGTCAAAATATATTTATTTGGCGTATTCGTTGGTAAAGGACCTTTGAAATCTATGTTCAAACGTTCAAAAGGCGCTATAGCTTTGATTAAATTGCCTTTTGTAGTTGCATAGCGAGGCTTGACTTCTGCACAGATCCTACAATTCGCTGTCATCAGTTTTATATCATTAGTCGAGTATGGAAGATTTTTCATTCGAATCCAGTGAGTTATTCTTACAACCCCTGGATGACCAAGTGCGTTATGCAATTCGTGCAGTCTTTGCGGGTTTAGGTGCGCACATACGCGAGAAAAAGCATCTGCTATTGTATATTCACGACCAGGTCTATATACAACATCATATTTGTAGCAAGACAGTTCCAAACGCCATCTTTCGATTTTCTCGTTTTTGATTTTACTTGTATGTTTCTGATTAAACATGAATGAAACTGATCTTTGATCAGTAATGAGAATGAAGTGTCTACCGAGTAAAAAATGACGCCATTTTCGTAGAGCCTCCACGATTGCAGCAGCTTCTTTTTCTATGGCAGGATGACGGCGTTCCGGATCAAAGTTCGTGAGAAGAATGCCACAGGTCTTCCATTTTGTGACAGTGTAGCAGCTAAAGCATGATCTGAAGCATCTGTTTCAACTGTAAAAGTAGTATCTTCTAGAACTGACGTAAGGGATGCTTTTGCAATATCTGACTTTAAAGACTGAAAAGACGACATGGCCTCATTATTCATAGGAAATGTTGATACTCCTATTAGTGGATGAACTTTCTCTGAAAAGTTCTTTATCCATTTCGAGTAGTGTGCAAACATTCCTAGCGATCGTTTTAAAGAAGGCGCATCAGTGGGTAAGGGGAGTTTCATCAGTGGGTCTAGGCGATCTTCATCTGGCTTTACCGTGTTATTCTTGATCGTATATCCTAAAAGCTTTATCGATTCTTGTCCAAAAACCCATTTGTCTTTGTTTAATGTAAGTTTGTATTTTTGTGCGGATTTCATGAACTTTTCTAAGTTTTTATCGTGTTCATCTCTATTCTTGCCACAGATAGTGACGTCATCAAGGTAGGCGTAGGTACCTATCAAATTCTCTTTTGTAATAATATATTGTAAAGTTCTCTGAAAAGCAGCTACCCCATTTGTAACGCCAAATGGTATTCGTGTAAATTGGTATAAATTCCCACAAGCTTCAAAAGCCGTATATATTTTTTCGCTAGCGAGTATTGGTACCTGATGGTAAGCGCTTTTAAGATCTATCTGGCTGAAAACTTTATGTTTTGCTACCTTTGATACAAGTGATTCTATGTTTGGTAGAGGATAAGCATCCAGTTGAGTAAATTTGTTAATTGTTAGTGAGTAGTCTATGACCATCCGTTTGCGGTGTTGTCCTCCGCTAGTAACTAAGACTTGCGCCCTCCATGGAGTTATGCTGGGTTCTATGACACCATCTTTAAGGAGCTTATCAACTTCATCTTTAATAAAAGCTTCATCAACAGCGCTGTATCGTCTTGACTTAATAGCGATCGGTTTGATTGCCAGTGATAAATGATGGAATATGGATGCAGGTGGTATGTTGGCAGCTAAAACATTGCATATCTTTAGCGGCTTTTCACTGCTTCCAAAATTCATTTCCACTGACGAGTGTTTTTTTAACAAGTCATGACCAATTATGATATCGGCGCAAAGATTTTCAATTATTAAAAGTGGTACTTGCTTATATGTGTAGCCATTTAATTCTATCGTGGCGAAACAAACTCCTTGAACAACGGAAGTATGATTGAGTGATGCTAGAGTTATCGTTTGATGATATGGCTTATGTCTAAGATTCAATGCTTGGGCAATGCCGTTATTGATGAAACTTATCGAACTGCCTGTATCTATTAAGGCATCGGCGCGAGTCTAATTAATTATGACAGGAACCGTTGCCTGCTTGAGACTTGATGGTGATGCAGCGCACATGTCGGGCTCTATAGCCCCTGTATTTACTGCATTTACAGAAGGCTTGGAGCTGCGACACACTTTGCTAAAATGACCTTTTTTCCCGCATTGTTCACAGGTGCTATGAAACGCAGGACATTTTATTCGTTGGTGTATATTTCCTCCACAAAACCAACAACGTTTATGCTGTTGAGTTGGTGGCGCTACCACAGGTAATCTTTGCTCCAACGGTGGGTGCGATTGTGAACTAATTTGTAGCTCTGGAGTTTGAGCAGCATTTAAAGTCAATTCCGTTTCGTTGGCGAAAGATTTTGCATTATTCTCAGCTGTTTCAAAAGTAATAGCTTGATTTAGAGCTTCTTCAAGAGTGAGGTTGATATTTTCAAGCAATCTTTGACGAATGTTACGAGACGAGAGTCCAGTTATGAATGCATCACGGATGAATTGATGTTTGTGTTGCTTTGCTCAGCAGTGACAGATTCAAAAGTGCAGTCAGTTCAGTTGCGAGCCGTTTCAAGGTTTGGACGTATTGCGAAATCGTTTCTTCGGGTTGTTGACGCCTTGTTGCGAGAACATGTCGAGCGTGCACAACGTTTTTGGGTTTAAGATAAATTTTATCTAATATTTCTATTGCGGCTTCATATGTTTGACATTCTTGAATTAGCTCGTGTACATGTGCATCTAGATGGTTTATTAGTAGCATTAATTTTATACCTTCAGATTTAGGTAGCTCCACCTTTAGGAAGTTTGTGAATAGAATCTTCCAGTGTTTCCATTTAATCTGGCGTAACGTCAAAACGTTCAGGGCGTAAATATTTTGACAAACCTTCCGACATGCCGCGAGCCAATGGTGCATCACTTTTTATACCTTTGTCCATAGTTTCTTTATTTTTTTTATAAGAGTAACTCAAGCTGAATAAATTGTTACATAATAAAAGAATTACTAGACCAAAACATTGGCTTTATTCAGCTTGAAAAGCACAATGCAGAATAATGACAGTATCTATGGGCCGCCTTACACGTTCAATCATGATCACGATCCGCGATCCGCGATCCGCGATCATGATTTCAAAATTTCTAGATATTATGCGATCCGGAGCATCAGTCCGTCAATCCGCTTCGTACACGATCAGTCTGGATCGCGATCATTGATCGCGGATCGCGGATCGCGGATCGCGCGCTACGTGTACGGGCTGCCTATGTCATGTAAAGAAATAAATTAGAATAAATATTAAATATAACAAAGGAGGCTTAATCTCTTAGCAAGAAGTTACACCACAAACCTGATGCAGTAATTTTGATGGTGCTTACGCTTATTCAGCAAGTCTACTATTAGGTCTAGTAGACATCAGCGTAGTCAATGATTAAAAGTAGAAGAAGAAATTTATAAAATGAATATTTTTCTTTCGAGTTTTATCTATCTATACTATTATAAAGAAGAAAAATTTGATTTTTTGTTTGTTCAATAATAAAGTTTTTGTATAATAAAGTGGTGTTTTGTTTGTTAAGCGCTGATTTATAAGCGTGAGTATCTGAAAGTGATATGTAAAGATAAATGATTTTTCTGTTACTTCTAAATCTCGTATGAAGCTTGCAATAAAGTCCCCTCAAATGCATGATCAGACTTGACCTTGACTCATTTTGTATGACTTTAACTTATTTGACTAGTTTTAGCTAAAAGTAGAAAAATATTTCAGTAAACATAATGCACAAAGTGCGATGCCAAAAACTACGAAGAAAAAGCTGAAAAAGTCAAACACATTAGAAATCTTTTACTTGTAACTTGATAAACTTGTATTTATGTACGCATGCAGTTACATTTTATTTCAACAAAACAAATTAAAATATTTGATCGAAAGTAAAGTGAAACTCGTTTTGTACAAAAATTTTATTAAAATGAAGTGAATTATAATGCAATCTGTTATAGTTTTGTGTGTTTATTTTTGGTGGATGAATTGTCTACTTCCTTTCTCAATCTTAACACGAAACTTTATTGGAATCCAAATTATTTCTACATCAAATCAAGGGATCACCAAACGAGCTACAAGGAGATTCAGTTAATTTTATTACTATAGGTAGGTACACAAATCATTTATTAGTAAAGTATTGTCGTCTACGATAAAATTCTAAGAATACTCTAATTATGTGCTTGCGTAAAGAGGGGGCGTCGATTATTCCTAGTTGACATAAAATTATACTAGCATTTTTTTCAATTTAAAGTGACATGTAGTTAAGAATAAAAATGCAGCCCCAGCATTTTTTTTTTTTTATGTTTGACATGCTAGTTGTTTGACCACAGCTCACCTGATGTTAAGTGAAGGTGTGGTCGAAGATGGTAAAGCACACCTAGCCTGGAATGGAACTGGCTCTCAACATTACACAAGCTGAAGCTTCTATTAATCCACTAATCTAACTAATAATCTTCTACTAATCCAGTCCAGTGTATGAATTTCATGCAAAACTATTATGTATGAATTTCATGTATCGGGCTGGTTGTTATTACCTTACTAACATTAGGTGCAATATTTTTAGGGCTATGTTCTTTTTCAGATATCCCTTTATGCAGAATATAAGTTCTTAAAGTTCTTTATAAATTGGCACAATTACTTACATGAAATTGTGAAATTTATTTCAGATGAGTTATACCTAATACAACATGGAACGCTTCCCTCTCAAGTCATCTGTCTCTAAGACTGGTTCAACGTATCAGTCTGTGTTTAAAAAGGTATGTAATATTATAATTAATGTAAGAGTCAGCGTGAAGTTAAAACTTTGGTGGTTTATTTCCATACAAATGTGAAATAAATAATAGATGTGATGAGAATTTACTATGGTGGTAGCTTATATTACTGATGTCCTGTCTAAACCTTAAGTTACTTACTTACATATTTTATCAACTTTGAGTAGTTAATTAATAAGTCCAACCACTGTAGAAACTCAACTAACTAGATTTATTGTTGATTTAAATATGAACTGACCACAAGTTAAAGCAAAAGTCATATTAACTTTATAAAAGAAAACTCAGTTGGAGATCCAAAGTACTGCATCCTGCTGGACTCTTATGATGCATAATAATGTATTAAGTAATTGAATGTATGACTATCAATTAATTTGACTTGTAATTTATTGTGAAAAAAAATAAAAATAATTTATATATATATACAGTAAAATGGTTGAGTTTCTCCAAAACTGATAACCTGTAGACATAAAATAATGTCTTCAGGTTTATTTGTATTTTTCTTCTACGAAAACCCTACAGGAGAAAAAAAGAGCAAAGCATAATTATCCTGACAATCTCACAGCGAAGCGTGAGTCTCGGCAGTCTGACATAATCAGTCTGTCAAGTCAATTGGTCTATTAATATTTTATCACATAGCACTCACTTAATGTGTATCTGAGCACTGCTGTTATCTAGGTCGCTAAAAGGCTACCTCACACACGCGGCTAGCGGTCAAATGCGGCCGTAGTGACGGCTGCGAATTTAACTGCTACCGCAGATCTTGTCTAAATGCGGCATGCTTCATTCTTTGCTATCGCATGCTGATGTCATAGGTCACCCTTAGTTGGCCACGATTTTGAATAAAATATTATGTTGAATTTCTCTCACTTTCTTTTCCACTGACAGAGCAAGATTTCAATAGTATTATTATTATTATTATTATTGTTATATTCTCTTTTCTTAGAAAAGCTTTACCCAAGATATGTGACTCAGCCCGATCTTCGGCTTTTCGCTTCCATCTCCACTACCACTACGTATATCGCCACTCTTTCGAGTGTCAGGGCATCCTACGCTACATTTGCCAATTCGCGGTTTCCACTCAAGAACACGTCTACCCCAGCGGTTGTCGGTTCTCCGACAGGTATTACCAGCCACTTCAACTTGCGCTATGTCTATACTTCTCTGGCGAATTACTTCGTTCCAGATACGATCCCTCAGAGGAATGCCAAGCATAGCTCTTTTCATAGTTCTCGAGCGACTTTAAAATTAAGGACCATTCCCACTGTGATTGTCCACGTATCGGGTCTATATGTAGGTAGGTATTTATCCATTTTTAAAACTAAACGAAAAAATATCATCAAGTAACATCAGGCCACACAGAAAATTGTTCGAAAAAAAGTTTTTTGTGTAAGATACTGGCCAGTTATAATTTATTTAAAAACACCCTTATTTACAAGAAAACATGTTAGTATTCGAGCTTTAAAATTTCCACATTTTTACGAGCTAATTTGCACTATTTTGTTTAATTGAAAAATGGATCAGCGCACAAAATCATTCGCTGATTTTGTGCGATGATATTTTCGATTTCAAATCTCGCCTAAAACCAGACGAATCGTATGGTATTCTTCAAATGGCATTAATGGAAGAAACCCCTTTTGAGGCAACCGTTAGAAATTGGTTTAGATTAGACGCATGAAACTTCGTACGCTTTGACGCTGATAGATTCTTTGAAAAAAAAAATTAAAATATTTTTTATGGGACTTATTTCGTCTTGCAACACTTTCTGTGTGCCCCACATAGGTGTAAACAATTGTAGGGGAGATAAGACTTCCTTCACAGAGTGGCGTTTTCCTGTTATTTTGTGCAATAACCTTCCATTGAGGACATAAGAACCCACTCAACGTTAACTGAAATCGGTTAGTGCAAATGTAGCCAATTGGTCACCCTTCCCTGTTATTCTGCCACCGAACGAGATTGGCACAATGAAGCGTATCACGACAATGTTCAATGCATTCAATAACATTAATATATGTTACTCAAAAATTATTAGTTATTTTTTTTTAAGTCAAAGTCAAAAGTTTTATTTACATGACAATAGTTTAAAAGGTCTTAAATGTTATAGTTAGCGTCTATTGTCAACCATTACAGTGTGCAAATACATTAAATGAATTAAATAAAATTAAACAATTCTGCACTTAAAATAAAATAATATATTTCAATTACATTTAAAAAAATATATATTAATTATTACATTTAATAGATGTCATTTTAGTAATTACAATTGTTGCATTAATGGTTGTGAGATCTTAATTTTCCTATTTGGTCCGTCTGTAAACATGTAGACGACACGACATACCATTTAAGAACTCATCAACATCATAGAAGCACTCCTTCACCAGCCAACATTTCAACCGTGCACAGAAACGTCTATAAGGCAGATTAACATATTCTTCTGGAAGAGAACTTGAATTTCTCATTTCTCATGTAGTTCCTGTGGCTGTCGACGAGAACCTTTGTATTCCGGGATACTATTAGGTATCATACTATAATGTCAATATGACTGCCCTGTTTGCTCATTTGGTAGAATATCTGCTTTAAGAGCTGTAAGACGTGGGTTCGATTCCCACCAGAACAATAATTTAAGTGAAGATAAATATTATAAATATTTGTTTTATCTGGGTGTTCTGTATGCATTATAAAAAATCCGGCCAAGTGCGAGTCGGACTCGCGTACGAAGGGTTCCGTAGCATTATCTATAAAATAGACAAAAAAATCACGTTTCTTGTATGGGAGCCCCCTTAACTATTTATTTTATTCTATTTTTTAGTATTTGTTGTTATAGCGGCAACAGAAATACATCATTTGTGAAAATTTCAACTGTCTAGCAATCACCGTTCTTGAGATACAGCCTGGTGACAGACGGACAGACGGACAACGAAGTCTCAGTAATAGAGTCCCGTTTTTACCCTTTGGGTACGGAACCCTAAAAAAGTATGAAGTATTCTATTAGTTATCTGGTTCCCATAATACATATAAGCTTTACTTAGTTTGGGGCTAAAAAGTACTCATACTACTATGTATAAGTTATTTATTTATTTATATAAAATAAAGTTGCATTCTAAAGTAAGCTACGGATTTTGATACATATTTCACGTTTATCACCGGGTGTTTATCGCGCAAAAAATAATATGAAATTAGTTTTGTTATTGATACCTATTTCAATGTAATTTGTAAAATGTCTTCCGGAAAGTTTATAATTATTATGTCCGTATGAATTCGGGTGTCTATAGTAAGTAATGATTACACTATTTTGATCAAAAGGTTTAGATACTAGTAACCATTGAGAAGTTCTTAAATCTTATTTCTAATTTCATCATCAGATCAACTGGTACCAAATTACGGCGTCCGCTAGTTATACATAATTCCGATAAAGAAGATTTTCTTTATCGGAATTATGTATAACTAGCGGACGCCTCGCGGTTTCACCCGCGCAGTTCCCGTTCCCGTGGGAAAACAGGAATATAAAGTAGCCTATGTCACCCGCGGATAGTGTAGCTTCCCAACGGTGAAAGAATTTTTGAAAGTAGTTTCTTCTTTATAATAGTATAGATAGATAGATGTATATAATAAGTCCATAGAATCTTCTAGTAAAACCACCATTACTTTACTAGGGCATAGACTTGTGTTAACAGTGGCTTAGTATGTGTGACAAAAAGGCAACCTCAGGCAACCCGTCAGCTTGATTGCCACCTGTGGCATAAAAAAAAAAAAAAAAAAACTAAGATTAAACCCGTTCGACATATAGGTACATAAATAGCAAAGTGTAGAAATAAATAGTATTAAGGACGGACGTGCCCAGATAAATTGATAAAAAAAGCTACACGCATACAAACGGCACCCAAATACTAAAGTATTCTGTGATCCCGACGTCCTATAAAAATAATTAATAAGTAGGTACAGATGCATATTATCAGTAGGCGAACACCCAATGGTTCGCATCTCGGTCACGTAGCTTGTAAATACCGGCATGGGAGAAAGCCTTTAGCTTGCCATTACTCACTGATCACTTACAGGTAAAATAGGTAGTGAATCATCAAAGAGCTTATATTACCGAGGGTATTGATATGGGACTGCCCAAGTTGCATTTTAAAAAAGGAATGAGATGTTAAACCATTCGTAAAGCTTAATCTGAAAGTGGGTACATGAAGCGTTTCTACCCTACTGCCATAGTCGTACTGTAACGGAGGTTATTGATTTTTCTTTCGCACGCGCTTGTTGCGGTCTCCTTCTAAGTCCACCGCTCGCGGCACTTTATTTGTAAACTGGGGTGTTATCTATAGTTTTCCGAGAATCTGGTATCTCGTATGGGTGTGTTTGTACGAAAAGAAAATGTATTGTACACAATTTCCCGACAGTTGGTAACTGTGTGACGTGTGTTTTGTGTTTTTAAAATAAGAATCTACATAACAAGTGCGCTTTATATCGACGGGGACGAAATCAAATTGTGTACGAGCGCGTCATAACACTGAAGTGTTTTGGAGGAAAATAAGTAAGTTTGCGTTGGAGTTAAATTGGATAATTAAACGCAGCGCTTACAAAAATTATGTTAACATTTTGTGTGTAAAAATTCTCACTCAATAATCAAAGTAGGCAAACGCGCAAATAAAAATAGCTTTGCTTCAATTTCATATCATAGTGATGTTAAAGAGCTGACTAAAGACGATACACGTAGCGTATTTTTTAAAAGATTTTTTTGAAGGTAAGAAATGCTATATCTACCTATTACAGGTAATAACTAAACTTTACAAAGGTCAACTTTCATCAGCTAATCTAATTTTTTTTCTGTTGATAATATGCAGTTTTCTGACATTACTTTAAATTTGTTTATTTTTATCATGATAGAAACGAATAAAATTGAATGTGCAGACGTTGCATAAAACATACATTTGAAGCAGATTTAAAAAGTAGTAGTATAGGTTATACCCATCTAGGCACATTATTTTCACACGTTCAAGATTCTACTTCAACTTTCAAGATAAAGATTAATCCAGTATTTATGTCTCAGTTTAGAAATGCCATGAGAAAGAGAGAGAGAAAATTACTAGAATAATATCTGATTGCACAAAGAATAATCTTAGGTTTAGAAAACAATAGGTAAGAAATGGGTTTTTAACACTTTTTTTTGGTGGTTATTTCCTATTAATTAAAATATTGTAAATGCTAGTTTTGTGGAAAAAAAATCGTAAAAAGTACCAATTAGTACCAATCGTAGTGTTGGTACCTAATAATAAAGTACCGTTATTCGTGCCCACATATTTGGTATTATTATTTTCATTTAATTGGTGTTATTGTTTATGTGCCCCACTCAATAAAACGATGATACGAGTATTACCACGAAAGTAGTCGATACACATACATTACTCATAATATCATACACTACATAGCATTTGGATGTTAGCAGCAGGGAGGCGGTGTGGGCGGTGCGCCAAATGGGCGCGGAGTACCATCGCCGAGCGAAGATGACGTGGTAGACATCTCGCCGGGGTTTCAACAGGCAGGAGACACCGGTACCACGCCCACCAACCACGGCACCTTTCAGCTATACGAACACAGCGGTCGAAATTCCACGGCCAGTGCAAACTGTAAGTATTGACAGTTAAATGCCTTATTATCTAGAACATTAAAACGAAAGAAAATCACATTTAATTTTCCGATTGCGCAGAAAACAAATGATATTGAATAATTATTATTGAAGCATTGTTTTTAGGTGATATAAAATTTAAACCTAGTTAATATACAAAATCTAATTTTTTTTATATATCGGCTCATTGGTTTGTCGATAAACTAAATGGAAATCTGTTAAAATGTAAGAATGATTGTAATATGTATTTTGATTTCATGCTAGACGGAGAGCGCACTATAGAACTTATGGGACATGAGAATATGAGTTCAGTGTAGAGCTCTCTAAGACGTAATATGCGATTTGTTAACGCAGAATATAACAAAGACTTTCTATTTTGAAGCTTACATTGCCCAGTACTTCAGCGCAACTGCTGGTAAGATTAGAAGACAATTGAAGTAGAACGAAGAACAAGCTTGAAATGCAAACACTAGAGTGTCTTACTTTCTGCAACATTTGCTTACCTACATGCTTATATTTCTATGTATTTTCAAGTAGCAAACTAAGGAACCTTCATTAATTTCGTCGTGTACGCCTGTTTAGTCTTTATGTCACGGTTTTTTTATTCAGAGACTTTTAATGAATACACTATAATTTATACAATACATAATTCTCAAAAATTATTTAAAAAATACCTTCAGTTTCCATTTGTTCAGAAATTTTACTAGAGCTTAATAACAATCCAGTAATTGCGCTGGTCAAGTTAATGTTAGTTAAAGATTGAAATAAAATTATACGTCGTTATCATATAACTTTTCTCTATCTACGCTACGACTAAAAACCGGCCAAGTGCTAGTCGGATTCGCGCACGAAAGGTTCCGTACCATTATCTAGAAAAACGGACAGACAGACGGCAAGCAGCGGAGTCTTAGTAATAGGGTCCCGTTTTACCCTTTGGGTACCTAAAAATGGCTAAAATTCAGCATTCATAAATTTGCTTAATCATACGGTTCTCTTGATAACGTGCATTTATAAATTATAACTGTTTAGTTCTCATAACCAATGCACTATAAGCATCTACATATTATATTTTATGCAAAACATGCATCTATAAGCATGCAATATATTCGCAGTGTTAACAAACATACAATATTGACCCTTAATGAATTGTCGTTGCGAAGTAAGACGAGGTTGCGCGTGCGTTGTCATCTGCTTTAACTCCTTGAAAAGGGCCACCGGCAATTACACCGGAAAAAGTGAGTAATCCCGCACAAGTAAAACAAACATTATTATACTGTTTTCAGATATGCGTATAAATAAAATCTCGTCATCAAAAGTTTCTGCGCTTGCTCTTGATTTACCTAATTGTCACCGCGGAGCGGCGCGTCAAAAAATTGTTAAGCGACCTACATTCAATTATCTTGAAGAATATAAGTGTTAAATAAACAAAACAAACACAAAATTTGGCACCACTGTCCAATGCTCTGATAACGCTTATCGATATTCTGTTTTTTGATTAGATACTTTGGATATGTATCTATATCGTCTATTAGTTATTTTATCAGTATAAAACTGATGATTATAGTAAGTGTTAGTGCATTGAAATGTTGGAACCCACTGAAATAGACCCAGGCGTTACGGAGCCCTTGTTCGATCGCAGCCATGTAGGTAAAACAATATGTTATTTTTTCAGACATTTTTATGAAGGATAATGGAGTAGATTCAATGTGTCACGAGTACTAGAGTAGGTACGTGGCAGTTTACTGTCGCGGCAATAAATATCAGGTTCTTCATGGACGAGCGTAAATATATGTACATATTTGTGATTAATTTTACATAAATTATCTTAAGTTATAATGCTCACTAAGCCTGTTTTAGTAGATTCAAATTTGAGAATCTTATTATGTAGTAGTTGATAAATCTTGCAAACTAATCTATGAAAAATATTTGTTGCACACTTTCCTCGTTGGGCCACACGGGTCTTGTTTTAAATTTTATGTGACAAAAATGATATCGGACTCAATTTTTTTGCAAGATAAAAAGTGATTTCTGTACAAATAAAGACAGAAAACATTAAGAGTTATTGTATGATGTATAGTATTTTTACCCTATTAAACGAAACCACACTCTAATCGTATTTGTTTACTCTCCACAATCGTATTTGTTTAGTCTCTGAGTAAAAGGATAATAGTGATGTACAGACAGGTGTACATGCGGATATAGCGAAACTAGCGGCTTTCTGGTATACCACAGAGAGGTCTAGAGCATTGCATATTACAAAAAAAAAAACTAGATAAGTTTTCGGTTTATAAATGTGTGAAAAATAGATCAGCAATTTTTGACTTGAAAGTGATGCCATTGTATACACCCAGCTAGCTAGCTAGACCTGAATCTAAACCATAAAAAGGTATAAAATAGCCTGTAGGTACATACTCGTATTTCAAATGTAGGCAAGCTTACCTAGTTTTGTTTGAGTTAACGCTGCATTATCGTCTTTTACTTACCTAGATTGCATTTTATACCAAACTGCTTTGTTTTGTCTAACCTACCTAGTTAGGTACTGTAGTAATGCAATGAATATTACGAAAAATGCACGTGATCGCGCTAGTTTTCAACACATTTTCGTCATCAGTGAGGCCCAGTAATAGTTTGTAGCTCCAAGGTGCTTCTGTGTAATGTTTACAGAAAACATAATTTTCTTCCAATTGTATATAATTTTTACAATAGTTAAAATAACCTGTAGGTAACATATTATTATTACGTGAGGAGGCAACGGTTGATTTTTAAAAATTGTGGTAGGTGTACGCGGCCACTGATTGTAATAAAAATAATTATAATTTGTTTATGTAGGTTGTTCATTTGTTTTGGTATATAATTAAACTATACACATTTAGTAATTTCATACTCATACCATCATAGTTATTACATACCATTTTAAGGTACTAGTTACCTACTCACAAAACTAGCATATTTATAGCATGAAATCTATTGTACTAGTAATAGACTGCGAGACATTCTTCTTATTATTTATAAACTATAAATTACCATCATATATAAGTCTCATGACTTATATATGATGGTAATTTATAGTTTCTAAATTCTCCTAAGAATTTATATTGTGTTGCAGCAATATCACTTGGGAGCTAGTGCCCATTCCAGGCTAGATGTATTTATCTTCTTAGACATTACTTAACGTCGGGTGAGCTGTGAGCTATCTTGTCACCTATAAATTTTTTTTTGCAAATTTTTATAAATGCACATGTTTTGAACACATTGTAAATAGTCTAAACTAATATTGTTAAAATAAAACAATTGTTTTTTTTTGTATGTTTGTTTGGGTAGCTAGTTTCATTATGAACAACTTCGATATTAATTTTTTTAATCGTATTGTTATGTTAGAAATGGTCTACGCGATACTGGCAGCCCCAAACCTGGCCTGCTTTTTGGCACTTTTGACATTGACATAAGAGTAGACGCGTCGCCTTTCTGCGTCACTTTTATGACGGACCGGATTTTGTTCCCGAATTTATTTTGTTATTATTATTTAAATCAACATTAGATTAATTCTAAGAACAAAATGCACTAAAGTCGTTTGTAGCGGACAACGCTGTTCTTGCTCTTTTGTTTGTATCTATAAATCAGCATACCAAATGATCACGCATTGAACTTTAAACTGGTTTTGTGGAGGATCTTCATTACTAAAAATTACTGTTGCAGGGGACGCAATCATGTTCTCTGGAATGCAAGGTTAGTACTTTATAAACAAATTTCCATGTAAACACAAAAAAAAAACTCCCGATGGGAAGCTTGGCTATAGCACCTCTTGCTGTAACATCCGATTCTGAATCTATTGACTAAACATTTTTTTTTGCTATCAAACTATCTGATATATACATATATAGTTCTAATGCTTTAATTTTGTAACAGTTGAAGATGATATTCCGGGAATTGGCCAATATGAAGATTTCCACACTATTGATTGGCAGCGGGACATTGCTAGGGATCGAATGCGACATCGGTACCTAGTCCGAAAACGGCAAGACTCAATATGGGACCTGATCAAGGTAATTCTAGCTAACCAAGATTTATACATATTTTGTATTTTCAATAGTGGTAGTTTTCAATTCATTTTTAATGCTGGCTGAATGTATTAAAAATTGTATTTAAGTTTTGTATAATACAAATTGTAGTGTGTAATATAACTAATTTAGAGATAAAAAAAATTTTGCTTGATATAGAATAAAGTTTAAATTGTATTAGTGACTTTAGTGCTGGTTTTAGATATAACTTTTGTATTTTTTGTTATTAGGGTGCACACGATGCATGGTCTGGATGGGTGTGCGTGCTGTTAGTTGGCGTGTGCACTGGAATAGTCGCCGGTGTTATTGACATTGGGGCTTCCTGGATGACAGATCTCAAATTTGGCATTTGCCAAGCTTTCTGGCTCAATCGGGAACAATGCTGCTGGTCTGACATTAACACAACATTCGATTCCGGCAACTGTTCAGAGGTAAATTATTCACCAGTTTAAAATAATTAGTACCATTATTGCCTATCATTAAAGATACAGTTAATCACTTTCAAATGAGATCTTGGATTTAAAAAAAATTGTCTGTTTATTAAGCTAAAAAAAAATAGATACCATTTACTTGTGACAGAAATTTTCAGACAGCTACTTTACAGTACAAATTATTTTTATTCATACTTCATAAATGAATTAACAAAAAAAACACTACAGGCATCCACAAAAGGCAAATTTTACCATGTTAATTTCAAGTTTAACAGTTATCTATTATTGTGTGACAGTGGCTGACATGGCCGCAAGTGTTTGGCGACCAGCATGAAGGTGCCGGCGCGTATATCATCAGTTATCTGTTCTACATTGTATGGGCACTCACATTCGCCGCGCTCTCTGCGTCACTGGTCAGAATGTTCGCGCCTTACGCATGTGGCTCTGGTAAGTATTATCAGCAACCATTCTTTCACACATAACCAAACTTTCAACTTCAACCAAAACCTTAGTGATTTTTTGGGTGTATAATCAAAGTTTGTTTCTGTCACTTCAATGATTCACAAAATAATTGAAGTGACTTTGCTTTAACTTTTCTATTTTAGCTACGAATTTAATTTTTACTTGGACATAATAAGTATTTGTTTGCAGGTATTCCGGAGATCAAGACTATTCTGAGTGGATTCATCATCCGTGGTTACTTAGGCAAATGGACACTCATTATCAAGGTGGTTGGCCTGATTCTCTCTGTGTCTTCAGGCCTGTCACTGGGGAAAGAAGGCCCCATGGTCCACATAGCCTGCTGCTTAGGTAAATCATTAAAAAATACTATCATACATTTTTTAAATCTCTAGTTTTATTGCAAATGTTGTATAGTTTATTAATTATTTCTGGATTTTTACCTTGAGATACTGAATAATGACTGACAATTCTAAGGAACCATCTAACTCATATTTTATCTCTGTAACTTTTCCAGGCAACATCCTATCATATTTGTTCCCAAAGTATGGACGCAATGAGGCTAAGAAACGAGAGATATTGTCTGCGGCGGCGGCGGCCGGAGTCTCCGTGGCTTTTGGTGCACCTATCGGTGGAGTACTCTTCAGCTTGGAAGAGGTACATTATGCTTTAAATTTTACTAGTTTTTCTTTTTAAACACAAGCAATTATCTAGATTTGTTGATCAAGTCAATGATTTACTGAGGTTTTGCATAGCCTTATTTTATCATTTTAAATATGACATCAGGTGAGCTGTGGTCAAACACCTAGCCTGTCAACCATAAAAAAAAAACTATTTTGATACCTGGCACAAAAAAATAACATGCATTACTTATTATAATAAGGATTATTTTATTGGAGAGTGAGGCCCTCATTTATTATCTTTTATAGATCCTATATTTATGTTCCTATCTAGGAAAAGTTTATATTTAATTTCAGGTGTGAACAATATATAATTAATCTATTCAGTTGTGCACCATAATCACTAAGAGCATAAAATAAAGTAGAGTGTCTGTTTGTACACTTTGTTATTCTAAACTGCGCAACAAATTTAGATGTAGTTTTCATTATTATTTGGAGAATTTCTTCTGGAAGGTTTATGTTTATGAAAAGCTGGGGTGGGTCGGTAGTATATAATATTTGTGTGATGTGTTATGTGCAGGTGTCATACTACTTTCCACTGAAGACGCTGTGGCGGTCGTTTTTCTGCGCTCTCATTGCTGCTTTCATCCTTCGCTCCATTAATCCGTTCGGCAACGAGCACTCGGTGCTATTCTTTGTGGAGTACAACAAGCCATGGATATTCTTCGAACTGATACCATTCGTCGGACTCGGCATCATCGGCGTAAGTTAACTCTCAAGTCGAAACCCTGCCACTAAAGAAACACAATCGGTTGCACTGATGAAGAATCTAGGGTGTGAATTTTTCTAGGCAAGTGTGCTTCATTGTAGACCGCATCTTTGCTTAGCATGAGGAGGGGTGGGGTTTTATTATATAATAATTAAATATTTGTGTGCATGACTCTTAAATTGTTAAATTGGATTAAAACACCTAGCCAGTTAACTGTTAAAAAAATAAAGAAGTGGTAAGCACTATCACTGTCAATAAAGTAATAATTATATTATTACATCCCATACATATTGGCATAATTTTTTTTATATTGACTGCCCTGTTGGCTCATTTGATAGAATATCTGCTTCAAGAGCTCTAGAGCATGGGTTAGATTCCCACCGGAACGAACATTTATGTAACGATAAATGTTTGTTCTGTGTAACGATAAATGTTTGTTCAGTGTCTAGGTGTTCTTTATGTACTATAAGTATTTATTAAAAAAAAGTAAATAAGCATTCTATCGGTTATGGTTTCCATAGTACAAGCTTTGTTTAGTTTGAGGCTAGATGATGTTGTGTGAAATGTCCTATGATATTTGTTATTATTTTGCTCTATTTTTAATATCTGAATCTACATTCCGTTCACTGTTAGAATCCACTCTAATCTGTGTAATTAGTATTTCTAAACAATGATAAATATATTCTTATTGCAGGGTTGCATAGCAACAATATTCATAAAGGCTAACATATACTGGTGCCGATACCGCAAGTTCTCCAAGCTGGGCCAATACCCGGTGACTGAAGTACTGATTGTAACTCTAGTGACGGCTATCATTGCCTATCCCAACCCCTACACTCGCATGAATACCAGTGAGCTGATATATTTGCTATTCAACCAGTGTGGCATCTCTAGTTCTGACCCTCTGTGGTAAGTGTTTGATATGTCTTTACTAATTACTACTAAGCTCCAGATTAAAAAATAGTTTTCTAATCGGTAACGTTAACTGCCCTATTAGTTTATTTGGTTGTGGATCTGTTTAATTTAAGATGTTTGCTTCATTTCTGCAGAGGAAAATCTTTTAAGTTCCTTGAAACGAGACAAAATTGTACTTCTTCGGTCATTTCTTCTTTTCACTTCATTTGTTCTTCCATTAAAATTAAATAAGATTACATGTCTTTGGAGCTCCTATAACCTCAATATTGCTTTCAATCCTTTTTTTCTGGCGACAAGAACATATTGTTGCCACAGAAATTCTGTCAGGTTTTTCATAATATTAGAAAGTAAAGTGAGTAAAACACGTGGTTGCAGTGACTACAACCGCAACTTTACTGACGTGAACTCGGCAATCGAGAAAGCGGCGGCGGGACCCGGCGTGTACCGCGCCATCTGGCTGCTGGTGCTAGCGCTGATAATGAAGCTAGTCATGACTATATTCACCTTCGGCATGAAAGTCCCTTGCGGACTCTTCATACCTAGTCTAGCGCTCGGTGCCATTGCTGGCAGAATAGTCGGAATTGGTAAGTACTGAATATGCTTGATTTAAAATACCACATCGCAGTCGCTCCAATATGTATAAAATGTGTATTTGAAAATATTTGTGTTTTTCTAAATAATATGTACCTATATCTGTATGTATTACAAGTATGTATTTACAAAAAAAAAAAGTATTTATGTATTCTATCAGTTATCTAACTTCCATCACACAAGCTCTGCTTAGTTTGGGGCCAGATGGCGCTGTGTGTATAGTCCTACGATATTTATTTATATCACTAAAGTAAAAAAAATAACATCACTAAAAAAAGTAAAAATTGTTAATGCTATGTAATAAGCAAAACCTGTACTCAGTTATAAGCCGATGTTTTTGGTAATACATACATGAATACCCAGAAATAGAACAGAATGAAATGTTCGTCTCATAAATGTTTGTTTTGGGTGGGAAATAAATTTAAATAACGAAGAAGGCATTCATGATTTGGCATGTGTTTTACAGGCGTTGAACAGCTAGCATTCTACTATCCGAAGATTTGGATGTTCAGCGGCGAATGTTCGACTGGAGACGTCTGCATCACACCCGGCCTCTACGCCATGGTAGGCGCCGCAGCGGTGCTCGGCGGGGTCACTAGGATGACAGGTTAGTTTGCTATGACCTACGATACTATTACGAGTACATCACAGAAAACTAAATAACATTCTATAGAACCGACTATCTTTTCATGTTGCGGAAGTCCACGATTCAAATACCTAGAGATGTGATACCGCGACTCCTCGCATGTATCTACGAGAATAAGTACGGATGGCACAGAGACATAAGCCGAAAATTAAACATATTAAAAAAAGAAGCCTAGCTTGTTTTTTTAATACATGTAAATTGATCTGATTACATCAATACACAGAACTTTGGAAAATCCAGGGTATTGCTGCTTTGCCGCTTATTACTTTAAGACATTTGATGATTAGTTTCAATAACCCTGTAATTTCGCAGTACCTTTTAAACCGGAACACAGTAACGTTTACACTTTTATAATATCCGATACAGCGGTGGTACAACAGATAACAACTATGAACACGTATCGCGCTTCCTACGGCCGGAAAACAACTGAAACTTACTGTGAGCTGGCGCTCTTTTTAATAAATTTTCAGACTCTTGTTATACCTCTACTTTATATAGTATCTACTAAGTTCGTATTCAAAAGATCCAAATACACAAACACACTACAACACACACACCCTACAACACACACACCCACCCACACACCCTACACCCCCACACCCACCCTACACCCCCGCATACCCTACACCCACACACACACCCTACACCCCCACACACACCCTACAACCCACACACACCCCCCCTACAACACACACACACACACACACTCTATACCTCTCTTACAGTAAAAAAACTACTTAGGGTAAGGGAGAAGCTGTTTGTTTTTGGTTTTCCAACTTATATAATTGAAAATATGGGAGTTCACAGTGGTACATTTAATCTACCGTAACATTTGCAGTGTCGCTGGTGGTGATAATGTTCGAGTTGACCGGCGGCGTGCGGTACATAGTGCCTCTTATGGCTGCGGCGATGGCCTCCAAGTGGGTCGGCGACGCGCTCGGCCGGCAGGGTATCTACGACGCGCATATCGCGCTCAACGGATACCCATTCCTGGACTCCAAGGACGAGTTCCAGCACACCAGCCTCGCCGCTGACGTGATGCAACCCAAGTCAGTATCACGTGGTCAACGCTTCAAACAGATTTGATGATTATGAACGTACTTTGTACCAACATTCTGACAAAAACAAAATGAATAAGCGTTGCATTAACTTTGTATAATTTAGTTTTTTCTGTATCATATTATTAGTTAATATGATTATGATTTTATAATCGAGTTATGTAATTTTCTTTTGAAGATTGACAAAACTACGTTCATACCTAATTGTGAGGGGGAAATAACGTTGTGTATATCGCTTTATATGTGCTCCGCGATATCATTTTCCTAAGTTTCAGCTGGTTAATTGATTGTGCAGTTTTATTATGACAAATATACATAGAATTATACCTTTCCCTTTTCCCTTTTTTCTCCCATAGACCGCATCTTCGCTTAACATCAGGCGGGATGGCGGTCGAACGCAAGCCTATCTACCATAAAAAAAAAAATCTTTGGATTTATATTATTTTTAAGTATTATCAGAAGTAAAGTCATTTTCAGTTTCGAATTATGCGCGAAATCATGGTAGTTATAATTTATATTAATAATAAATCAACATTGCCATTTTTTACACGAAAATACCAATTTTATTTCAGTATTTACTATATCTTAGTATCCGTTCGTCTGTATTTATGTAAAACATAGAGAAAAAAAAATTGCATAAATACTTTTCATATCGCTATAAGCGAGTACTTTTAGCGCTTTTTAATGATGACCGAAATAGAATAAAGCAATCCACTTAAAAATCCAGACGGTAAAAAACAACCGAGGACGATACATTTATAAAACAATATCAGTTAAAATTAAAAAGATAAATTGTGTACGTTTCACTTACCATATCTTTTTATGACGCGATAGCTGTGTTTATATTGAACATGCGTCATGATTTACCAAGCGAATGATTGCTATAAGGTTGTTTAATGATAATAAAATGTATTCTTTATTTCTCGTGCCCTTGTACTGGCACTTTTTTACGCTACGCTTGTGCTGTGCATACGCTATACACAATAATCTAAGTTATTATTCACCATTAAAACTGTCAAATTATTATGGAATATCTCAAAAGCACTACCAATCGACGAGCATGTATAAAACCGTTAATGAAAGTAGAAGAAGCATCTGTCTACTTCCACAAAAGAAAAGATTGTGATTGTTGTATTTATGTTGTTGTATGTATGTATGTAAATGCTTGGATGGTCATATGCCATTCATTTTGTTTTGTTACTCAAAATTCTGTGTATCGCTGCAATAGGCGTGGACAGGCGTTATCTCTTACCATCAGAAGAGCGTCGCGTTCGCCTCATTAATTTTTACATAAAAAAAAAACATGACGTGAGCCTGATTGGAATGAAATTTAGAACGCCCTATCTTGTATACTTATATGCCAACGCAAAGTTAAAATATCCTCATGATTGATTAGCGAACTGTCCAAATTATAAAATTGGTTTAATTTTATATTGTTTTTTTGTTTTGTTTCTTGTTAAAATGCAATTTTGTCCTTCTTTTTTATGCTACTGCTATTGATACTATTGTTTATTTATTAAAAACTAACAACAGAGCTCTGCGTACATGGTCCATAATGTTCTAGCGATCTATTATAATGTATGTAATGCACTCCGGTGACGCTGTAGAGGCCATCTGCGGCCAACAGCAGAAGTCTTTAAAAAAAAAAAATGAAGTGAATAAAGAGTCATTGTTATCTTCAAAGAGACGCGTATGTCAAATCATTCATTTTTTTCGTCATCACAAATCTGATCTGATTCTGATACTGGAGATAAAAATCTCTCAAATTTGTTTACAATTTCACCTATTTTTTATGTTCGAAATGGGTTTACTATATGACCACGACCTGCCTGATGTTAAGCGATTGTTTAGGATGGACCACGATTTCCTAAAAGAAGCGATTTTGTTTTGTTTGAAAGGTGAAGAGTGTTCTTATCTTTGATGAAAAGCGGTCCAAGATGGCCGCCGCCACAAAATGGCGGATTACATATTTTTTCACAACTCCCTCAATATCGGTATCAAATAAAAGGCCGTGACTAGTAAAGTTATTGTCAGGCGTTTTTTAATTTTTAAATTTCTTATCTTTTTGCAATTGAAAATTGGTTTGCGCTTGACCACACCCTGTCTGATGCTATGCATTGATGTGAGATGGAGCACGCTTGTCTTTTGTGCCATGTCTTTTATTTTGTCTTAGCATCATAAGTGTCGATTACATCATTGCGAGTCACTATTTATTTAAATGGTTTTGCTGAGTAAGCTTTCTATATTCTTTCGTATACGCTGAATTACCTGTCCTAGTGAAGGATATAAAAGGTCTCTATCAAGGCTTGACAGCCAGTTGCTGTTACAGGACAAAAACCACGTTACGATGATTTGTGTGGTTTTGTACGCAGACGTAATGAGACGCTGTCGGTGATAACGCAAGACTCGATGACTGTGGACGATGTGGAGACGCTGCTGAAAGAAACGGAGCATAACGGCTATCCAGTCGTCGTCTCCAAAGAATCTCAGTACCTCGTCGGCTTCGTACTCCGGAGGGAAATCAACCTCGCGATAGGTATGTTAATGTTTGATTTTTCATCTAAATATCTTTTTAATGTTAATCTTGTTGTTTGACCATAGCTCACCTGATATTCATTAACGCTGTAGTCCGTGTAGCTAGTCAGCCGAGTAATAAAAGTACCCTACCACCATGCTGTGGTTTCCTCACGATGTTTTCCTTTTTTTTTATAGTTGACAATCTATGTTTTTGAGATCACAGTTCACCTGATGTTAAGTGATGGTGTGGTCGGAGATAAAGCACACCTAGCCTGGAATAGAATTGGCTATCAAGTGAGGCTGCCGGAACACACCGTTAGGTGTTTGGCGGTAGATTTTGAACTTGAGGGTGGTAGCAAACCAGCTGAGTACTAGAAAGTACCCTACCACCATGCTATGGTTTCCTCACGATGTTTTCCTTCACCAGCAGCTCAAGCTCATTGTGGGGGTTACTTGAATGAATCTCTTCTCTAAATAGTATAAAACAACTTCTGAACCACTCATTGGTTGATTGATTTTCATTGTATTTTTTTTTTACGGAATTGTACCTCGAGACCTTTAATGTTTAGTAATCAAGTCGCAGAGAATAAATTGCATCCGTGCGAATTCAGGGCTAGTCAATAGTAATATTATTAACTTTTTTTGCCTATCTGGTCCCACTGCTGGGAAAAGTCCTCTCTGCCCCATGTCCATGCTTCTGTCCATAATAATAGACATACATTTCAATAGTAATATAATTCATTATTATTAATAGTTTATTAAGAATGTGAATTTGCATGAATATTCTTTTGAAAACAACTTGTGACGGTTGATTTGATTTTTATGACATTTTATAAGCAGTGGAAAATTTAATACAATTTTTTGCTGTGTGTTATACAATCGATAGATAAAACTAAAAAATTGCTATTGAACTAACCAAGTCACTTTTACTGACTTTCACTTTACTTTCCTGCGGTAGCGGCAGTGGTGGCTGTCTATGAATTTATTCGCTACCTTTGTGTAGAAAACTTAACTGTTTCAACCGTACAATTTAGTCATTTTAATTTGCGGCTAAAATTATTTTTGCGATAAACATTGCGTTCGCTAACAAAAAAGGCTTCGATGAGTACATTCCTATCAAATATGAGCACATTCCTTTCAAATATGGAACATTGGTTGTTTGAAAATGTGGCGTATCGTAAGTGAGCAGGCGGGTTTTAGTTTTCCGACTTGTATCATGTTATACTTTCTTTTTTTTCTTTGGTTTTGGCGTCTCATTTTGAGCATTTGCCAATGTCAAGTGTTTCATATTTTTAAGTTTCAAAGGTTAAGTAAGTTGTTATAGATATAGTCGAAGGATAGTCTTGGTCAAGTACAGTTCATGTCAGTCAAGTCCAGTCATGCTTTAGTAGTGGTGACTTTACTATAAAGATTCGATGCAGTTTTGGAAGCAACACGAAATGTTTCACCACATTATATCATTTTCCCACACTCGTGCTTGTGATTCGGCACTTTATAAAACACCACCATTTTTGTGCATAAACACTCGACAAAACACTAGTTTTTGAAAAAAATACAACGGGGCGACACGACTCTTGCCGCGTTCCCTCCAAAACTCATGTTATACTTATGATACCTATATACGTGTATATTGCTGTGTAGGCAACGCGCGTCGTACGATGGAAGGCATCACGGGCAGCACTGTGGTGATATTTGCGGGGCAGGCGGCGCCGGCCCCCGCGCCGCCCAGCCTCGTCCTGAGCCGGTACCTGGACATGGCGCCTATCACAGTCACCGACCAGACGCCCATGGAGACGGTCGTGGACATGTTCCGCAAACTCGGCCTGAGGCAGACGCTTGTCACGCACAACGGGTAATTTTCAGTTGTTTTTATTATATTACCCCTTTTTAACCCCTGACGCAAAAACGACGGGGTGTTATAAGTTTGACGTGTCTGTCTGTGGCATCGTAGCTCCCGAACGGATGAACAGATTTTGATTTAGTTTGAAAGGTGAATTAGTCGTGAGTGTTCTTAGCTATGTTTGATAAAAGTCGGTCCAAGATGGCCGCCGCCACAAAATGGCGGATTACATATTTTTTCAAAACTCCCTCAATATGGGTATCAAATGAAAGAGTTTCACTAGTAGCATACAACGCACCAGTCGGAGGGTTTTTTTAATTTTTATACTTGTTGATTACCTTTACATTACAAAAAATGTATTTACAAAAAAAAGTATTTATGTTCTGTCAGTTATCTGACTTCCATCGTACAAGCTTTGCTTAGTTTGGGGTCAGACGTCACTGTGTGTAGTATACTACAATATTTATTAATTTGATGGGAATCGAACCCACGACGTACAGTTCTTTTATTCTACAAAATGAACTAACAAGTTAATCAATATTTCATTTAATTTATTCAAAACTATTTTACAATAAACTATTTATGACTTCATAGCCGTTGAAATGTCATGTGGTTGTAATTTCAGGCGTCTACTGGGTGTGATTACCAAAAAAGATGTGCTGCGGCATGTGAAGCAAATGGATAATGAGGATCCCAACTCGGTGCTCTTCAATTAAGCACTGACACTGTATCTAGGTCTCGCGTCCGCTTGCCGCACGCTCGAGTCACGTCAACCACAACGCCGGACTGGTAACCATATACGACCAACGATGACAATTTATTTGTGACGATAGCAACACTAGATACATACTACGTAAATATATAATCTGCCGTCGTAAAGAAAAAAGACATTTTTCTTTACGGCAATTGAGTTATATACGTAATCGAAATCGGTAGTAAAAAAGACCAGTATTTTTTTTTACTAAAACGGAAAAAATGTCAGATACGTCTTTTTCTCTTATGACAGCAGTGCGGATACGTCTTTTTTCCTTATGACGGCAGCAATGTGAATGGTTACCAGTCCGCCTTTGTTGTAAAAATAAATTAAAAAAAATAACTTTGTTACACCAAGCGTAAACACTTATTGATGGTATGAGCTAACGACTTCGCAAGAGTGGCTTCCTTATATCGTAACGTATAATTGGCCCTGTGACATTTTATATTTAGCTTATTTATTGATTTTGGTTAACAAATATTGTTTAGTATATGTATATTTTTTAGGTATAATTGTATAGGGAATCTGACTACAAGAGGTTGTTAACCTATCATCAAGGCGACATTGTACAGACAACAGGTCGATATTTAATCTCAGGCTTTGTATATTCAATTAGGTTTCTAAGGCATCTTTGTTTGTTGTGCTAATATTTGCTGTTTTGTATTTTCTCTCACAAAACACAGTGTAGATTGATGCTCGTTCGCTTATAATTATGTTGTAGATTATTCTATCACATAATATGACAAGAAATAAGGTGTTCTTGTATATATGCGACGTTTGTGTGTGATATTTAAATATGGTCCATGTAATAATTGTTATTATTATATTGTGTTGTAATTTGTAAAACAATGAATATTCATGTTTTACAATAAATACACACAACTTTGTGATGTATTCAAAGTAATAATCTAATATTCTAAATCGATTTGCTTGTTTGCGATCGACATTTAACTGAAAGTAATTTATTATTATACAAAATGATTTTCAGAAAATGTTCGAGCTGTATTTTTATATATTGACTATTGTTATTGTAAATTAATTATACAATCATGTTGTTTTATCTTAGGTAAGATATATTAATCGTATTAATAAAATACTAATTTATTAAATTTTATTTTTTAGCGTTTTTTACGATTTGACTTAGTATTGATGTTTTGACTTTGTTTGTTTTTAAATTGCGTAATATTATTTTCTCTCGCATGCTCGGATATTCACAATTCAATTTTACACGGTTTAATTAATGAAATAAAAAAAAAATGTCTATCTGTATCATAGACTTCGAATGGGCAGTGATTTGTTAATGTTAATTTTACAATGTATTAGAACATATTTTTTTTGGAAAAATAGCTTAATTATTTTTTCGTATATTCAACGTAATACCTCTAATATACTCTAAAGTGACCTTGAAGTTAACTAGTTTGTAATTATCAGAAATGGTAGAAGACCACAGGGATTCCTTTTCTTTGATGACACTGAATATGACACTAAAATGTTTCATCAGGTTATAAGAAATGTTCACGACGAACTGATAGTAATGTGCTTTCTAGTTGTCATCTAGTGAGAGGGATATTGTCGAATATTCTTGTTTAAAAGTAACCAGGGTAAAAAAAGAAAAAAAAAATGGTGGCACAATTTGTCTATGACTTGTCTCTATAACAAGCTTAAATTAAGAATAAATGCTTTTTTTTTTAATTTATAGCTAGTGTCATTCTTTATGATGTATATTCTAGCAATATCCATACATCCAAATCTGGGCATTTAAAAGTTATGGTGGAGTTTTGGCGGGAACGCGGGAAGAGTCGTGTCGCCCCGTTGTATTTTTTTCCAAAACTAGTGTTTTGTCGAGTGTTTATGCTTAAAAATGGTGGTGTTTTATTCATAAAGTGCCGTATCACAAGCGCGAGTGTGGGAAAATGATATAATGTGGTGAAACATCACTTTTCGTGTTGCTTCCAAAACTCCATCGAAACTTTATAGTAAAGTCACCATTACTTTACTAAAGCATGACTGGACTTGACTGACACGGACTGTACTTGACCAAGACTGGACTTTGACTATAACTTTAGCTACGAAGACACTTATTTGACTTTTGAAACTTGAAAATATATAAATACTTGACACTGGCAAATACTAAAACGCGACGCCAAAACCAAGGAAAAAAAAAAAGTTATGGTGGATTAAAAGAAATACATATTATGTATAGTTGTATATAGATAAATTAACCCTGAATACAATACACTTCCTTTTTGAGCTCGTAAGAACGAGGCAGCAATACTTCACTTGTGACTTTGCTTAATAAGACTGCCTAGATAAAAAAGGGTAAAAATCGTGTACGACCAATTAAAAAAAAATCGATTGACTCGAAATTCATCTCGGAAGCTAGGAAGTGTACTTTTAACTTTTTGTAAGGGCACATTTTGAAGAATAGGAGACAAGAACAAAATTGTGAAAAGGCACACATGTGTTTTAACTGAAAAGATTTTTCCTCATTTAAGGTGGTTCGATTTCCATACAAATAATTTTTTGCCATAAATGGCAAGTAATGTGCTGCCAGTGTCATAATGCCAAATGCCAGTAGCTGTGGTTTCACTGTAAAATTATGCTCCATTTGTTCATAAATGGCAAAAAATTATTTGTATGGTAATCGAACCACCTTAATATTGAAACATCACAAAAAGCTCAATTTACACCTTGTTGTCTCGTCTCTTGATTTTAATATATTTCCCCATAATTGTTAACAAATTTAGTATTTTATTTATATTAAGACTATTAAATATTATTAAATCGTATTGTTACGTGAATATCCTAGCTGTGTGTTGAGAATATATTTTTACAAGGTTCGGCGGCATTTCGGTATTGATGGATTCACGTTTTGTGTGATGTTTGCATTCGATTGAGAGATTCGAGTCAACTCAAGTTGATACAAGTACAAATAGTACTCTATATATGACTACGAGAAGTGATATATAATAACCTCGTCTTATTACATTTGCCAGAGAATATGCAATGCTTAGCTCACACTATCACGTTCGTCGATTAATGCCTTTTCCCCAGCAACTACAGCTATAAAATCATCTCAATTTGTAGGATGCAGTTACATATCTACTTGTTATGTATTACTTGTTATACATTTGTTATCTGATACATATTTATCTTTATCTGGTTATGGAATCGACTGGCGTGACGAAAGGTGTCACTGCCTATCACCATAATTAAAACAACAAAACACAACTTACTACACACACAATCACACTTGCGCGTGTAGTGAGTAAATTGGTGTGAGTAGGATGGCATGATAACGATTGTCAGTGACGGCTTTCGTAACATCACGTTTGGATTTTAAGGACAAGTTACTTGTAGGGTTTTTATCGGTAAACTGACCAAAACATAAGAGCATTGATTTTTTTTTAATGCATTTTAATATGCAGATGTAATTACCTTATTATTTTTCAATTTTAAAATAAAATTGTAGCATGTTTCAACACGTGTCAGTGTGTGATATATTAAATTTGCTCAATATATCTTATTATCTAGTGATCTGAATTGTTATGACCTTGCGCGATCTACTCTGACACTGTTGACTCATTTTTACTCAAACTCGAAAAGTAAAAGTAAGCAATTCGTAATACATAATTGTAAATATGCGAGTCTTTTTGTCGATAGAGCTCTGGCACCGAAGTTGCTGGTCTGGCAGCACAGATTAAAGAAAAGATTACTCCGACAGTCTTAAAGCTTTGTCAATAAGAAAGCGAAGGCGTGAACACATCAGCCGCGATATCCTGTGGTTTAAACGGAGAGCGAATAAAACTTACAGGCATTGCTTGTAAATTAGTCGGTGTTTTACCATTTGTGCCTAACATCTTATGACCGAGTTCCAAACAAAGGAAGCGGCGAATTCGGTGTGTAAACATTCTAAAAGAGCATGAATACGAAATCCTTAAATATCCGATAACTAACCACGTACACTGTCTGTGAAATGTTACACTGTATGCGTTCTGTGTCTATTGTCTGTGAAATGTTACACTGTATGCGTTCTGTGTCTATTGTCTGTGAAATGTTACACTGTATGCGTTCTGTGTCTATTGTCTGTGAAATGTTACACTGTATGCGTTCTGTGTCTATTGTCTGTGAAATGTTACACTGTATGCGTTCTGTGTCTATTGTCTGTGAAATGTTACACTGTATGCGTTCTGTGTCTATTGTCTGTGAAATGTTACACTGTATGCGTTCTGTGTCTATTGTCTGTGAAATGTTGAATAATTTATCATATAATATATAAGTGATATCAATTTTATATTCTAAAATCACTGTAAGTACAAAATGAAAGCAATCTTAATGTTCGTGCTTTGGGCTATCGCTTATGCGAATTCAACTGCGCCAGCGTGTTTCTAATTATTGTGATGTTATTTATAGTGCTTTTAACCGACTCCAATGAGATCTTTTCAAAATGATTATACATATATTTAATCGAATTTTAAACGACTTCAATAAAGGAGGGTATTCTCCATTTTGTAGCAATTTTTGTTCAATATACAAACATATTGCTACCTCAGAACTCGGACATTTATAAACCGATTTGTACATTTTTTGTGACGTATGTATTTAGTGGTGTTTACGTCACGGAACAGAAAATATTCTGTGGTTTACGGTCTTTAGAATATTCCTAAAGAATTACCTATTTACCCGCTTAATGTACAATAGTTAATGTTTTTTGTAATGTCATATGCTATCACACTCTTAAGTGCTGAACTGATTTTTTTTTGAGTAAACTAAAATAAAATATTGTCCCAGAGAATTTTTGTACAACGCACTCGGTCCCCATGATACAAGCCTTGTGCTTAGTTTGGGGTCCAATGATAACCAGTTGTAACGTCCAACACTTCCATATGTATGTATTAATTTCACTGTTTTCTTTTCTTTGTATATATGTGCTTAACACATTCTGTTAAATAAATTTCTTTATATTTTCTTTTTAATGATTCGATAACAATGAAAACGGAAGACAGACACCGTAATTTCATAATAAAACAATGTAAACTTGCATTGTTTGAGCTTAATAGGAATGAAGTCGGGGCTTTCGTAAAATGATACGTGTCGTAACTTTATATGTATGTCGTACAAAAGGAGTCGGTTACGCTATTGTGTAATTTTAGCAATATTTGAAACTTTAGTAAGTACAGTACGTTTCATATACACCAATCGTGATTTAAGTAGTATTTTTTATAGTTGTCGTAATAACTATTATATATTTTCATATTGCGTTTAATGTAATTATATGTATATTTCTATACAAAATTATATTGTTTAGTATTGTATTGCTTTTTAATCGACACGGTACTTTTACGTACCATTTAGTCAGTAGGTAAATGTATTTTAAAGATAATTATGTCTTTGACTAACCTACAATTTTTAAAGGTCTAAAAAACATACTTTTATGTATTGTACTCATCTATTTTGCCCGAGTTAAACGTGTCGAAATTGTGTTTTTTTATGCATATTTACTATATATCGAATATAATTAGTGCATAGGCAGCTTATAGCTTTTTGTAACCAATAGCTTAGGCGAATAAAAAACAACGCCTCTTTTCTGTTAGTCAGAAGCAAATCATGTAACAAGTTGATAAGACAAATCTCTTTAATCAATCGGGGATACTTTGTCGGGCAATCCTAGAGCTCCATTTAAGATTACGAATTACGAAGAACTATTTTCACAGATATTCACTATTACCTTGCTATATACCTTTTTTTTTAAGCAATTATTGGTTGATTCTGTTTCTAAAGTTCTTTTTATAGATTGTCTTCAGTTTTTGTTGGATCAAACGCGTCATGAAACTTAAATATTTTGAAATGCGTGTACTATTTTCGGAATCGGTTACGTTGAAACATTTTGAAAAGTTAAATCGGAAACGTTACATTTTTTTACTTCCGTACCAATAAAATATTAAGTTATATTTTTCCTTTATCGATGAACTGACACATATAAAAGCTGATCATTTTAAAAAATGAATTTTGTATAGCATATTATATAGATATACATAATATATAGTTTATTTATCAAGTAATAAAATTTGCATGTTTCATCTATAATACGTACACTTATATAAAATGTTAAACGTCAATAAAGGAAAAATCTTGTAATCTGCTGTGTCTGTACGTATAGCACCTACTTAGCTAAAGACGAAAAAAAAAATGTATTTGAAAATGAATTTAATCACATTATACCTACCTCTGTCAGATCCTGATTATCTACGTGAACATTACGAATGTAATCTATTCTAGCAAAAATTTATAGAACAAGAATGTCCAAACGTTACATGTTTTATCGATTTCATCGCCTAATTCCATTGAAAAATTAAGCATCAAATTTTGTTCGTGTTTTTGGTATTATAAGAGAAGTGTATTACCTTTTAAACTAACATGTTAAAAATGACTAACATACTAATACAGTTTTTAAGGTTCTGTACTCGAAGGGTGTTCAGTAGGACCCTAATAATGAGCCTACTGTATCTGTCTGTCCAACCGGTTCACTATTGCCTCGCATAAAATTTGGGAGTCATAATTTACAGTGGCATACCATTGTTTGTTCTACGTATAACAATTATAGTACACATAACGTAGGCATAATATTGTTCCTCATAACAATAGGCAGTATAACGATAAAGAGATATAAGATCAACATGCATACGTTTTTAACGGATAATAATATTCAACCACAGTGATCATCCCCTTATAGATTGATAGAAACTCTTTATTGTGCACACTAAAAATAGAAAACAAAAGAATCTTATGAGCTAGTGCCACAAATGGCCGCCTATAGTATGTAGAGGAATCCGAAAAAGTAGTTATAAGATTATAATTATAATTTTGTAACTAAAATTAACACGTTCGAAACAACAGCATATAAATGGTCCAAGCGCCACCTCGCCGCATCTTAATTTCATATTCATATTATCGGGCCCAAAATTCACGAATGAAACGTAATTATGAATGTACGCGGCTCGAGGGTCAGGTTAAGAAATAAAAGATATGAAAATTACAATTAAAATACCGAAAAACAAATAAAACATTATCTAAATCCAAATACAACCAAAAACTTATACGTAACAATATTATGCCATAGAAATACATATAAGCTCAACAAATGTATGCCAAAAAACATTAGGATAGGTAATATTTATGCCTAACAAAGTTTATGGCTATTCCAAATAATGATTATACGAAAGTAACTTATGCCAAACATTTCTGTCAAATTAAATTAAGAGCTCAAAAATTATGCGTATCAATGGGATCCAAGTTAGAACTGCATACCATAATAGAAAGAGTGTTGAAATGGTCAATAAGAGTTACTAGCGCGGTTTACCTAACTAATGTCACTGCCGAACAAAAATAAAACAATATATACTTGACTTCATAATTCGTACAGACTAATTTTGCTTGTAAGAAAACGAATATAACAAAGATAAGATTTTAATAGCTCTAGTTTCTGTGATAATTCGGTGTAAGTTTTTTCATCTTAAAGGATTTTCATATGCTAACTACGTTGAAAGTTCTTTTTTTGATAACTATGAATTTGGATTAATTCTAAATCGAATTAAGAACGTCTATTAGGTAGTGAAATATATATAGAATAGATTGGTAGCTTCATGAGATTGCTGTATTTTGGCTTTCCTCTTGCAAGTAGTTTTAGAGCATATATATATATATATGTATATATATCATATATGTATATAAACCAGCAGTTGTTTGCAAGCATTGCTAATTCCAGCGGACCTGATACTTCTGTTCTATATTATCATAGAAATATCCTGATGAAGCCGTACTCCGTCCGAACTAAAACGAGCTGATAAAAATAATGTTACTGGTGATTATTGAATTTCTAAATTTAGCTAGCTATTTTTGAACCCAAAACATGTTTATTGTTATATAATAAAATAAAATAGTTCTATTATAGAAACGTCATATTTCTTAGTGTGGTTAGGGAGCACACTTCGAAATACTAAAAACGGATCAAATATTTGTCAGACTTTGGCTTTTTTCTATTATATATATTTTATCGTTGTACACAAAAAGAAATGTTAGAAAAATTGAACTGAAGAAGTTAGATGTGCACTACCTCAGAATATCAATTAAATAACTCCTCAGCTTGCACTTTCTAAACTGATCGCAAATGTTTCCATTCGAAAAAGAAACTCAATTATGCAGAACGTAGAAGGCTGAGTTTGCGAGAGTAGGTACTTTTCGAATAAACACTTTTTTAGATTCGAGTCCGGGATGCGGCGAATGATTTCTCTTGAGGCCGAAATTATATGCAACAGATATAGTGGTAGGCGATATAGGCATCGAGATATGAGAAACAGTTTTTGTCCTCGTGCAACTAGATGCATTACGATTAAGTGATATTTCTACTTAATCATCACGTATGTGATTGATACCCCCAGATTGATCCTTCTACTGTAAAATTCTGGCAAATGGATGTAAGGAAATACAAGCGATATGGCGTTTCTATATTTCTATCAACCATGTTTTACTGTTCTTGTACTTTAAAACTCAGTTTCAAGGTTACTGCAGTTAGCGGCATTACAGGGCTATTGAGGCTAACCATCAAGTGTATCAAATAATGAGCGCCAGAACAGCGAATCCCTGGACTTCGTTGTTTTATTCTGGATACCGCGGCAATGATCATGGGCAGATGTTATCTGTTACAATCAGGAGATAGTGTCGTCATTCTCATTACTTTTTCATGACACGTATTGAAAAGGTCTGACTTGTCGATTTCTGAGGTATTTACGATAAGTGTGAACTACGGACAGTTCACTAGTGCTCATTATTGTCTCTCGCCATACAGACTAGGTGAAAGCCCAGATGCCAGCTATTCCTGACACAACATGCAACGTTAGGTTTCTCATTGCAGCTCTAAGCATCGTTAGTTAGGACAGGGGTATTTCTTGTCTTAGGTTTTTTATACTATGTATAAACATATCTATATTGTAAAAAACCAAGGCCTTGAAAGGAAAGTAATAAATGTGTGAGTAACGTATTTGTAAATATTGCATCGACTCTTACACTAGATGTAGGTATAAAAAAGGTTGTTCGCGCAGCTCTTTTATGAATTGAGAATTTATAATAATCATAGCAATCTGTGAATAGTACGAAACATACCTATTAACAATGTTTTTTGTTTCAATTTCATATTTTGTAAGAAATATTTTAAGAGATATTATTATTGGAAATTTTGGAAATCGCACGATATTATGTCATCTGTTTCGACTAACTTTAATGGTATTTTAGCATAGTAATTGTAAAACTTTTATTATTTTACGATGGTACCTAAATGTACTAAATACTTTCTTCTAACTACTTAAGAAATACGTTGATATATCTCGCTGGGTAAGTATATACTCAATAGTTAAAATTATGTACACATGCCCTATAAGTATAGTCTAAATGTAGTAATTAGTGACACATTTTTATATTATGTATTAATACAGTTTTAATGTTGATTGTTTCACACTTCAATGAGTTGAATTTACACAATATATATTTAGTATTAAGTACCTAATACATAGAAATAAAGATATGCAATAAAACAATTCGTTTTTCTGATGGTCATTTACGTTGTAGGCATAACTCGAGAAGACTGCTGTTGAGTAGGGGAGAGGCGTTGCGTTGGTACAAAATTACATATTATGTGGGTAAATGACACCCTTGGTTTTCCTCGAAACCACAGACATTTTCGTTCTCAAAAGAACGTAGATGGCCGTAGACCAGTCACGACCTGTAGTGATGTCAGTGTCATACCTCAAGTTCGGATAAAATATGCTAATATGTAAAAATACTCACTCCTACACCTGTATCAAAAGAAAACTAGGAAGGTGTCGAAAGCTTTGGGACTTCCGACAAATAAAAAGCTTCCTTACAAGCTTATACTAACACCGGAGTTAATGAAGTTTGCCCTTAAATTTATTGCAATTACATCTACTCTAGGTCTAACCCAAAAGAGGACATCAGTACAAATTTGCTATGCCATTTTGTCCGCAGCAGGTTTCATTTTACCCGACTAGGGTGAACACAACAGTTTTGAATAAAAAAAGGTTTTAGAAATGTTATACTACTGAACTGATACGAATAAAAATAAATGACGCTAGAGGCCGATATACCTTGCAAGATCTACCAAGATTACTTACAAAACAGAATAGGTAAAAAAAACCGACATCAAATGATTTTTTGCATTTTATATTAACGTATCAGTTTTTATGGGAGCGTTCCTCTTACTACTAAATAATTCAATTATTATTTATTAGGTAGGCAATGTACAAATCAAACGACAAAAGAAATTAAAATGTTATTTATTGTAAACACGTTTATACTATGTATTTATGGGAACATGACTGTCGATGTAAGAGTTTGTGTAATAAAGTTATATTATCTAAATAAATAAATCTGTTTTTTAACCTTTGAGTTGTGTTCTAGGATATATCGACATTATCTTGCCTTACACGAGATTCACATCTGTATTACTACACTGGTAATAAAATAGATGTAAATAATCACTTTGACTAAGATAAATAGTTGAAATATATCAAATATATCGTAGTTGAAACAAAATTTCACTTTAGGTAAGTACGATTAATACTGTGAATTTTTAAAAAAGGTTTTATAAATTAAGAATATTAATAAGTTTTATTAAACAAAAACAGGTGAAAATCACAAAGCAGGATGATTAAACACAAACCTAACAAACAAATAGATTGTTACAAAAAATAATATCACAAATAAGGTTACAACAAAGTAATTATAAACTTTATAATGCATAAATTATGCGCGTGATAACCAGTATGATAGATTTACTAACATTCATAGAACAAAGTCATGTGCACATATGAATACTTCATCATATTTTACTAATACAAGCGATAACGCGCGTTCTACTATATCCAAAGATAAACAATTTGGTTATGTTATTAACAATTATACTTTTAAAAACGGAAATATTCCTATGAAAACGTTGCTAATGTTAGTGTCATGTAATATAATTATCGATGCCATTAAGTGTTACAATCAGCTTTTTTTTTTCGACAGAACTGTTATAGGACAAAGTGAAGCAACTTATTTTAAAGTATGAGAAGTCTTAATTAATAATGTGTTATAAAAATATCGTGTTATACAATTTAAACTACTACATTGATCTACATATTTATTTGTTCACAAATGCACTATGTATAATAAATTGTAAATTATTATTGTATTTGGTTGAGTATAGAGGCGGGCTTGCTCCTTACTTTGCACCCTCAGTAATTTATCACAATACTTACGATAAGCGTGATGTGTTTGCGGCGCATTTTAATATCCTATCTGAGATCAGTTAATTGAAACTAAAGTCACATTAGTATCATGATTAATCGATGCTTGTTAGTCGCTAATTAACTAATAATCGCCGTTTGTTTCACCCTCGTATTCTAAAACATCTTAGGATAAGTTTTGCCTGTGGCTTATCAAGACAATGACACCAAATACACACAATTAACCCTTCAAAGGATAAGCAATGAAATGGTTTTTTTTCGAGTTTCATTAATCAAAACATACTGGTCTTTTTGGATAAATTATAATATTGGACATAGAGCACAAAGTGTGAGCAGGGGAAATTTTAAATATTTGGGTTTTTATTTTGTTGTTCGTGTTATATACATAATAATATGTTCATCTATATACCTATATAAAAAACTCGTGTCACGATGTTTGTGATGGCACACCTTCGAAACGGCTCGACCGATTTTTTTGCTTGAAAATGAATGGTTTAGAAAAAAATATGCGCCCTTTCTTACCAGTCATTCATCAAACCAATATCATCAGCAATGAAAAGCTCACAACAACGTTTTTAAAGCAAAGCAGCATCCTCAATTTACCATGTAATTTTTTGACGCTGTTCCTGTGCCTACCTATTTCGGGGGGCGTCCTCAATATAGAGGAATGATCAAAAATTGGTTTTTAGGATTCGAGGTATCTAATTTTTATTAAGTTATCGAATACGCTCAATTTTTACTAAAATGTAGGCAATTGAAAGTTACTGTTCAACACAAAAAAAAAAAAATCGGTGCAAGGAAGAGTTAAGTTTTAGAGGTATTCAATTATGATTTCGAATATGTACGCTCAATCTTAACTAAAGTGCTTAGCATCACCGCTTCTAATTAGCAAAAGTTAAGTAATCTGTTTGCTCAATATAGAAACAAAAAACGGGTTTAGGTATAAGTTAAGGATTCGAGGTATCCAACCTTAATTAGGTTAAAGAATACGAGGGTTAACTTTTAGATCTCTGACCTTCACTTGCATGATACGGTGAAAATGAAAGAACTAGAAGAAGCGATTGCTGAGGCGCAGCTTTGAGTGGGGTCCTCAAGACCGGTACAAATGTTTATAACGCGTCGGCTTTGCCCCACCCTGTCATGTTAAATTCGTTAGAATCTAAATTATACTCTAATGTAATAAAATATTGTACCTATTACACATATACATTATATATTTTGTTACAATCGTAACTATAATTGTCGACGCCGAGTCGAAATTGCACGTAGGAACTTAAACTTGATTCACATTAGTGATAAAATGCGCGTCGCAATGTTGATCGAAGTGTAGCCACTATCTGTAGACGCGGCGTCGACAGAAGTGCAATCGCGCAATAGCCTTCATGACTACAGAACAGTTATAGTATAGTTAATGAAACATTTAAATAAGAGTAACATAGGATTATAAGATTCGGGTGTACTAAATCGATAAACGGGTTCTTGTACGCATCATTGTGAAAAGATTTTACCATTGATACAACTCTAAAATCTCGAAAAAACAATTGCTGCTCCATACATATGGTCATGGGTCGATGTACTTTTTTTCATGGAACTGCAGATTATTTCACTGTTTTAGAGTTGTGGAAATGTTGTTCACGAGATATGACGAGTACAACGACCACCTTTCTGCTTAGTACACCCTAAATTTATAACCCTGTATATATTACGATCAGAACTCCTAAATAGTCAAAATTAACAATTTCAAACGAAATAGCGAACGTGACTGTAGGCTTAGGTCAAAACCAGTTTTGACCAATTCCGATGAAAAATGTTCTTAATTCAAATAGATCAATCAAATACATTAATAATGTAATAATTACATCTAAAATTACGTATATATAACGGTAATGAACGATTATTTAAGTACTATTGGCAAATGTATTCGCTGCCGGATCCGGCAACGAGAAGTTAAAAGTTTACATTTGACCAAAGAGTTCTGATTGTAACATATAAAGAGTGCTATAAATATTAAGTGAGAGAAGTTAGCCGCACTCGTGCCGTTGTAGAACTACTGAAACTTTGTACAGACTCTCCATCATGAATGACAGGTTCTGTGAGAGCTCGTTCACCGGCCGTGTGATCGCCACCATTTCTGAAATAGTAACGTTTGTACTGTTGATTTTATGTGCAAAAAAAAAACTATTTTCTTTTCGCACTTCGTCGTCGATTATAAACAGGCGAGTGGCTGTCCTCGCCTGTTAATAATAAGCGACAAAGAAGTGAACATTAAGACATAAATAATCACATACATTGTACGGAACGAAGAAAGTGAAAAATTGTGCATGTGGTAAGGTATGCCGTGCACTGAAGCCTTAAAGTTCAGGGGATCCCTCGGATCCTGTACAACAAGCAAGCCAAACTTACTGTAACACCTTTAAGACATAAATATGATAACTAACAACACAGCTGTGGCGGCCCAGTTAAAAACAATTCAAACTTGTAGGAAATGTTGTGTAATTTTTTCTGTTGTTTGTATAGTGTTGTCAAGTTTACTTATTGAAAAGTTATAATTACTCTACTCTTTTAATTCACTTGATAAAATTTAACCCATTCAGACAGGGCTCCTATTTTTTCCTATTTTTATGCACCAGAGCATTTGGACATCCTAGCTACGCCACTTTTTGAATATCACACTGATAAGTATAAAAGTATCGTATTATCCAATCAACGTATACTTAAGTATGACCTATGTACCTATGACTACAATATATACTCGGTATGTAGTAGTATGCATTAATATTATGCGCATAAACACGTCACCACATTGTTCATAGCAAGTGAAAATTGTAGCATATATGTAATTAAAAAAAAAGATTGTATTTATTAAGATATTGGCAAGTATTTAAAAAAGTTTTTATTACCGGGATGTGCCTGCGCAAGGCCGCGGCAGTACACGTGCAGCAGGCTCGTGACCTCGTCCTCGGGCAGCTCGCCGCGTTCGAGAATGCGCTCCGCGTTGCTCTCGCGCACCACCGCCAGCGCTGCGCCCCATCTGTCGATCGATCACAAATATGTCACAAATTCACACAAAAAACCAATTTCAGATTTTCAGGCGCGCCTGTCTGGCGCGCCTCAGATTTTCCTGACACAGGAAAACCTGTGTCGCGAAGTGTACTGTCTTCCGTTCCATGCTCGTATATACATAATAATTTTAACATAATGCACGCGGTAAGTTCAAACGTTTCTATCTGCTCATTCCGGTCAGAGGTAAGTCTAGCTGTCAAGACTCGCACGCGATAGCAACCCCAGTTTATCCTTGTTGTTCACTTTGGAAGAGGTCCTATGCATATTGCGAATGGCATTTGTTTTGATCACGGAGAGAAGATTCATGTGTCTTACCTCTGTCTTTGCATGAGAAGAAGCAAGCGCGCGTCGTCATGAGGCGTGGGCGACGCTTCCACCCAAGGTTCACCCGCGCTTGCCAACAGTGCGTTGCGCACCGCGCACACTGCGCCGCTCATTTCCACGCCCTGCGCACATACGACGTTACATTAGCTCCATAATATATTAAAAGTAAACCTTTTTTTATGGTTGACATAAACACTCTGACAACAATCAAAAAGGAGTTTTGGCGGGAACGCGGGAAGAGTCGTGTCGCTCCGTTGTATTTTTTTCCAAAACTAGTGTTTTGTCGAGTGTTTATGCATAAAAATGGTGGTGTTATATTCATAAAGTGCCGAATTACAAGCGTGAGTGTGGGAAAATGATATAATGTGGTGAAACATGACTTTTCGTGTTGCTTCCAAAACTCCATCGAAGCTTTATAGGAAAGTCGCCACTACTTTACTAAAGCATGACTGGACTTGACTGACACGAACTGGACTTGATTAAGACTGGACTTTGACTAAAACTAGCTACGATGACACTTATTTAACTTTTGAAACTTGAAAATATATAAAAATACTTGACACTGGCAAATGCTAAAATGCGACGCCAAAACAAAAAAAAAAAAACAATAAAAAAAAGCCGACAAACAAAATATAAGTGTGACAGGTGGTAACAAAACGTACTCGGTTATCGAGAGCGGCGTGATAGACGGCGACCACCATCTTGTTGTTAGTCTCCAGAAGCAGTAACAGCTGGAAGATCAGCTTGTAGAGGCATCGTGCTGTTTCGTCACTGGTGCGCGAAAGCTCCAATGCCTGCATTAACAAAGTCATTGTTTTTAAAGACATACCTATTGGACAGTTTTTTTGTGTAATAAATACGTTGAATTATAAATTCATATACCTAACCTTACTTTTTGTAGCTAAATAACCAAACATGTTGTAGTATAGTAGCAACTATTATCTGCCGTTGAGATCATTACATGAATCGCAGGAAATAGAGAAAAAAGCACTTTCAGAATTTGCGGAAAAGCATAAAAAACGTAGGCCGCTGCTAATTATGCCTTCATGCAGGTTATCTCTAGCACTTCTTTACGCGTACGAAAGTTCATCACAAACTTGGTGATCTCTAGCAGGGGGTATCGTACGGGCGGCGATTCTTCAACGTCGAGCCATTCCAGTAACATGACTAACTATATACAGGTAGGCTGTAAATAGCACCAAACTTCTAATGATGCATACCTATAGTAGGTACAACGTTAACTAGAGCTACTGTGCGAGTGGCCCAGAGCCTCGCTCCGAGGAGTTGAGTTGGCTCAGGTGGATGCTGGTAGGGTAAAGTACACAACACATCCCAAGCGGGACGCCGATGCAGGACTTATCGCCCCCACTTTGAATAAATGTATAAACTATAGGTATAATCTTTTTTTTTACACAGTGTCACCTGAGCCCAAACTAAGCAACGCTTGTATGGAAGTCAGATAACTGATAGAATATTTCAATACTTTTTTTTTGTAAATACATAGTACTTATAATAAATACAATAAATATAGAACACCCAGACACATAGCAAACATTTGTTTATACCACGAAAAGATTGTCCTGGGTTACCCAGGCTGGGTAGGAATCGAACCCACGCCCTTCAGCTCTTGGAGCAGACATACTACCAATGAACCAACAGGGCTATTAAAAATCAAAGATATTTATCAAAAAGTCATGAGATTTCAAAAGTATAAGAACGTTACCTCGAGCGCGTTTTCACGTCGATCGAAATACGTCTCGAGATGCTCCGTGATCTCTAATGCAGCGTATCGCACGGCGTCTCGCACGCGCGGTGCGTCCGCGGCGGCCTGACCGCACCACAGCAACGGCGGCTCTTCGGAGCCGAGTCGCTCCAGCACCGCGGCCAGTTCGGCAGCCGCAGCACCGCCCGCGCCGCCCGCGCACAGACCCGCCTCGCTGATCAGCGACACGGTCTTTGTGCTCACCTCCTATAGAAACATTCAACGTGTAAATTGTTTTATCATCATCATCATCGTCAATCGTTTTATTACACGTAGAAACTCTTTTACTCCCAGTAAGAAACGAAACTTCACTGAAAAAAAACAGTGTGACTACGTCGCGAACACGGCCGCGTGTATGTGCATTCTACGGGTTATAGTTATTTTAGAGTAGATATTACATTAATGTGATAATTGTTGTAGAACACTGGAAAGCCCTTTGGCTTTACATGTTTCAAGTCTTCACTCAACTTAACGAATTTTTTGTTCCTTTAGCTGTCGAGTGGTGATCTATACCAAACCTACACGAAACAGTTTGGTATTGGTTTGGCATCCAAAATTTATTATTTTTGTTATCAACAGTTTCCTGAATTGCTTTTCACTATGAAAGCAAATTTAAAGACGCATTCGCATCAAACAGCAAACCGCCATCTCTGGATCGAAGGCTTCACTACCACGAAGTGGATAACGTGACGCCGCCACCCGAAATACGTCCAGTAAGTGGCGCCATCTATACCATATGACTGGCACTAGGAAATAAAATAAACTTACCATGTAGCTCACCAATTCACCATGGGGACAGGTAGCTTGAAGAATTGCCCTATTTACAGTAGCGCCATTTTTTATGTGACGATCTGTCTGTACTAATATTATAATCTCTTAGCTTTTAGTAACTGGTGTAAAAGTTTTTCTCGCTCGTTATTATTTGAGGAACCGATCAGAGCTAGGTAGACAAGCTAGCATAGAAATTTGGCAAAAATATGTAGTACATAAACGGTAGAAATTAGTATGGCAATTGGGACAGCGTCGCCTCGAAAAAACTGCTATTTAAAAAAAATATCGTACTAAATTCTCGTAAATATATAAATAAATACAAATACTTTATCGATAACACCAAAGTTATAGGTAATTTTAATATTCATATTTAAAAATGTCAAGATCATGTCAAACGTCACACGATGTCAAACGATTAGAGGAGGCTTCAGATGACCAGAATGCTGGCAATCATTCTGGTCACCTCAGAACAGAAATCTAGGTACTATAGTCAAAAACTTAGCATTGCCATTCAGCGTGGCAAAGCTGCCAGCATTCCGGCCACATATAACAGACTTTTAGATTAAGTTATTTTTATAACTTTGTAAATAGTATTGATTTTAAAATTACACGCGACACGCGGGCACATTGTTCTAGAATGCGGGCCCCAGAATGTATACCGACTTCTCTAACTTGACGAGCCGTTGCGACAGTTAATCCTTTGTTGTTACTGCGAAGATGCAACGTGCTGATTCAACGCCCATGGGTTGAAATTTATCTATGTCTGTATATGGTACCATTTCTGACTCAAAATGAACTTCACAAAGCAACGCCTGAATCAATCAATTATATTTATCAAACAGAATAAACCCATATTTAGTAACATAAGGTAGAAATGTTTTAAGTTTATTCTGAACTACACATAACGCTAAAAAGCCAGTCGATATTATTAACATTGTAAAAATAATAATAGGTATTATATATCGATAAGTCTGTCTGTCTGTGTAGAAGCTGAGTGTATGTTGATACCTTGAGCACAGTGTGCAGCCTATGCAGCAAGGGCAGCGGAAGCATGAGCGCGGCGTGCCGCAGCAGCGCGGCTACGGAGGCACGCCACGGGTCGCGCGGCACGCTCACAGCTACCACGCCCGGCACCGGGGTTTCGTCGCCGCGGTCACCTGCATCACCTCATGCACATGTAATTCGGCACGTTTTATACAAAAAGTGCCGAATTACAAGCAATTTTTTATTCATAAACACTCGATAAAAAAAATAGTTTTGGAAAAAACACAATGGGGCGACTCTTTTCGCGTTCACGTCAAAAACTCTTACCAGACTTATATACCGAAAAAGACTAATGATATCTGGTAGCGATTATAGCTCAGTAGTTAGCGCGGTCGGTTCACATGCCGAAAGGCGTAAGTTCAAACCTCGACAATGAGCTTGAGGTGAAGGAGAAACATCGTGAGGAAATCACAGCGTGTTGGTAGGGTACTTTCTAGTACTCGACTGGCTAGCTACAACACTTAAACTGTCGCCAAGAATTCAACGGAGTTAGGCTCACTTGAGAGCCAGTTTCATTCCAAGCTATGTGTGTTTACCATCTTCGACCTAACTTCACTTGGGTTAAAAATCTAGCCTGCCAAGTATAAAAACAAATATATATTTACAACAGCTTAACGACCAAAATGAAACGAAAAGGCGGGCCTGCAGGGAGCGCTTTTCACAAGACTAAAAGAATGTGCATAAGAAAACGCTGGCGCTCAAAGGTATCACTCGTCCTTTGGTCGCAAAAATATGACGCTTGTGTACATATAAATAGAATGCATTTTAATGGTGATCGCGATGATTCGATATCATTGTGATGATGGTACATTACCGTCCGGCTCACCACTAGAAGCACTGGAGTACGAGTGCGTGCGCACGCGCATCGCGAGTTCGTGCGTCGAGTGGGCGTCTCCTTCCCCGCGCCCTGCACCTTCCTCCCACCCGCCCTCTTCGTCCGACGAGTCCTCGTGACCATCCTGTCAATACAACACCAAATAATATCATCTGTTTTAAATTATAAATGATATCTACAATTTAGATAATTGTGAATATAGAATAGACTAGAAATATTGTTAAAGGGACGTAATTAATAAGTACGAGGTTCATTACGAGGAAACTAAAAGTCACTCAAAAATAAAATGCCATCTCTTGACGTTTCACTACTAGGAAGTGGCCAACGTAAGACCATAAATGCGCAAAATAAATGGTACTATATAGACCTGATTTCTAGTGTCATACTAGAAATCAGTGGCGTAGCGTGTATCAAAATTAGTTGGCGATCCCAAATATAAGGTAAAGATTTCGCACAAAAGAAACAAAACTGCTTGCATTAAAGTAAAATAAATATTTATTGAATACATGTTTTTGTTCCTGGGAAGCACGAGATAAAGTGACATTGTGGATAACATTTTACTAATATTTTCTTACACACGTTAGGGGCCCCTGTAGCCCGGGGGCCCCGTATTGATACGGTTAATATAGCGGTAGCTACGCCCCTGCTAGAAATATTCATGTATAATATAATTATTGTGATAACTTTTATGTAACACAGCAAGTAAGATACGTACGGGTTTCGGCGGTGCGGGCGCCCGATTTGGCGGACTACGTTCGAGGGCGGACGCCTCGCGCTCCTCGCTGGGCAGCCGCCGCCGCACGCCCCAGTTAAAGTTATCCGAGCTCTCGCCCTGAAAAAGAATTTTATCTTAAACTATAATATAAACTGGAAGTGTTGCTAGTAATCTGTACTGTTTGACTTTTATGGGTCAATAAAGCATATTCTGATTCTGATTTACTCCTGTAGTTGTTTCTTGGTTATTTTAAAAAATATAATAAATTAGGAAAATTAGGTAATAGTTAAAAGAGTGTGTAAAAGAGTTTACCTCGATACTCTCACTCTCGTACTCGAGGAAGTCAAAGTCTTTAAAGACGCCGAAGTGGTCTGTGGGGTGCGCACCGCCCGAAGGTTCGTTACCCGGCGTACCAGACACCTCCTCAAGCGAAGACGCCATCGAAGATTCACGCTCCAGTAACTCCGAACTCTGGCTAAATATGACCTGGGAACATCGACCACTGTATCAAGCATCAAACAAAAATAGGTCGCCTCTCGTTGAAAAAAACGCGATATGGAGACATGTCTAAATTGTGTAGAACGAAGGCTTTTCTTTTTCTTTCTTTCTCCCACGCTTACACGTGCCAAAGCTAAAATATTTATACGTTGTTACGTTTTTATTGGAAAAATAAACCATTATTATCACGGCTCGTTTAGTAGGCTGTAGAGGTTTAATGTTTCTTCACGATAAAAGAATTACGATATCTAGAAAACTAGTTGAGCACGCCTGTTTTTAGAAACAATTGGAACATATTATTGTGGGTTGTTTTCTTTACGAGTTCGCATTACCTGTCTTACGTGGGAAAATGATTTCTTTTTAGCTTTCACATATTTTTGGTACAATTTAATTTTTGGATAAAAAAAAAATAGCTTACAGGATATAAAATACAAAAAAAATTCTCTTACGCACATAAGTGCATTAATCGCATCATCATCAATCAATTTTTATGTGAATGTTTGCAGTGAGCAAACCTGTTACTAGAAGTAGTTAGCTCTTCACTCTTCAAGATGCTTCGAATGTATTAAATTTTTTGTACACTTTGTTATAATTAAAAAAAAAATAGAAATTTGAGTTGAATCGATTTGAGACACCTTTAAAATGCGACAAAAAATACGAGCTGAAAAACTTCCAAATAATTTTTAGGTTCGGGGAGGTAATTGAAAGATAATCGAGTGATCAGTGAGAAGCTTGTATATTATAAATTGTTCTATATGGTAGTAAATTTCATGAATAAAACGATACCGCGGAGCTATATCGACGCGCGCGCCATCTAGTTTAATTGTAAACTACTAATTTTTCTTTGCATTGGACACGAGCTATGCACTTGCTACATTTTGTTGTATTTAGAAACATAAAATCATTTACGTATCACAGCTCTCAAAAAGTATAAAATAACCGTTTAACCAATAGAGATGTGGTTTTTGTTATAGAGAGGGTATGTATGCTTACATAAGAAAGTGCTCGAAAATATATTTCAAACTTCTATAGAGAAGATAATTTCTAAGTGAAATGTGTCTACTAATGAGTGATGGTCTAATATACGGTTAATGTGCTTTCCTAACTAATTAGTAAGAACATTAATTAACAATTATTGTGAGTGTGTAAACTGAAACATTTCCTCTTTTTTTAAAAATTCAGTAGGTACAATTTGTGTGCTTTTTAACGTTTTATTTCAGTATTGTAATATTTCTGTGATGTGGAAAAGACACAAAACAAAATGCTAATGTGAACACAATACAATTTTGAGGACGGCAATAAAATAATACAATCTCGTATTATAATCACAACACCATGTCATCCATTCAAACATGGAAAAAACGTACGAAACTCTGCTGCGCTGGCAAAACATCAAAAACTTTGAAACTTGATGCGAAATGAAGCCTGGAAGCAGTCAGGGGGAAGTATTACTGGTACACGTTTAAATATAGACCAGTAATTCCCAAAGTACTAACAGACATACCTAAGGTATACATAACGCTCATATTGTAATACCCGTCACAGCGTCGAGTGGAAATTATTTAACATCTGTTACCGCTGTTGACGAACAGAAGAAGAATAAGGTTCCCCATAGACATCAGTAGTGATGAGTGAATTATGTATTTCCCGGTAATTACCACCACGAAAGGGAAACAAAAATATGATTTATTATGTTCTATTATATATGAGAGCTCTAGATGTACGAATGAATGCAGTCGACTGTTTTTTTTTGTTTGTTTCAATAGTTACGTAATTTTTAATTTAATAGCTATTAATTTGATGTAACTGGCTTTTAGCCGTTTTTAATTAATAAATATAGTAATACATAATAAATCATAGTTATTAGATTACATAATAAATAATGCCGAACGTAATAGATCAAGCGCATAACTCAGTAGGGTTATAATTATGACGGAGCGGTATAAAACCCGTCTCGTATAGACGCGGCGTAATAATTATGTCAACTTAACCTGCGGCTAAAACGGCAACTTGTGCCGTATCAAACAAACCTGACTCGTATAAACACGGCTTTGAACCGACTCAGTTATGCGCCACCCCTATAAATAAAACAGTTTAGCAAATTTATCACAATACTTTTTAATGACAGTCACAATTCATCTGACTTTGCGAACCACTGATTTAAACAAACATGTGTCCTGGTAGACTAACGTGACGTGACGTGAATCGAGCACCCAGCGTACATAGCTTAGTGAGAGTGTGAAGCATTGCAACATAAACAGTAGGTTATGAGAGTTACCTTAGAACATAAAGTGGTTAATAAATCGTCCTATATGCAGCGATGGGTAGAAATCATAACTTTATTATTGCATTGTACAATGTAGTACTTTCAAAATTGACTTTTTTTTTTTAATGTAAAAAGTAATGAGACGAACGAGACGCTCTCCTAATGGCGAGAGATAACGCCTGTACATGACCATTACAGAGATACACACAGAACTTTGAGTAACAAAACAAAGTCCAGGACATCGCTGCTTTGGCGCTCATTACTTTGAGATTTTCGATGGTTAGTCTCAATAGCCCAGTAATTTCTCTAGCTGCAGTACCCTTCGAACCGGAACACAGTAATGTTTACACACTACTGCTTAGCGGCAAAATAACTGGTACTGCGGTGGTACCTACCTAGACGACCTCCTGCTAAGGAGATCTACCACCAAGTAAACAGTAACAGTACCGTTCGATTTTAAACCTTATTTATATTTTAATATAAGATGGTTACTCACAGATGGGCTCTTTGGTAGACCTACTCTCTGACCGCAGGTGGTCAACAGGTTCACTAGACACTCTCGCACACGACTCTGTAATCACATAAATTATATTGTGCATATAAAAATAGATGTAGGTACAAATTAACAAGTTTTTTTAAATATCTTCATCTACAAAATTATTTCCTATAACAATAAAATTTACATTGAAAACTTTAGTTGACAGATTTGAACAAAACTAATTATTTCAATAGTCTTTTTCATTGTAGTCCATTCAACAAGGACTGTATTTTTTAAAATAAGTTTAGAATCATCAACTTTTGAAGCGATGATAGCTCAGTGGTTAGCGCGGTCGGTTCGCATGCCGAAGGGCGTGGGTACAACCCCCAACAATAAGCTTGAGCTGCCGGTGATGGAAAACATCGTGAGGAAACCATAACATGGTGGTAAAGTACTTTCTAGTACTCGGCTGGCTAGCTACCACCCCTCAAGTTGAAAATCTGCCGCCAAGCACCTAACGGTGTGTTCCGGCAGCCTCACCTGAGAGCCAGTTCCATTCCAGGCTAGGTGTGCTTTACCATCTGGTTGGTAGGTGAAGAAGTTACAAAGGTACATACAAATAAACTTACGCTCATAATATTAGTATAATAAGCGCTACAAAAATGGTAGGTCAAGAGTCCTCGACCGCAGACTGTTTACGAAATCTCTACAGAAATTCTAAGAAACAATAAATCAATATCTGGTTACTAAATATATAAATGGAAAGACTTGGGCTCAGCCTACTTCAACGGAAAAGCGTATTTGTATGTATGTAATAAAATTATTATAATTAATTTTATGTCTGTAATAAACCCTGTCTTGGATTCGCACGGACATATAATCCTTCTTCTTTTTCCTTTATACTTGTGTTTCCCGAAAAATACAATATGGGTAACAAGAGTAAACAAGTTCCTTCTAGGTAAGCGTGCTCCATCCTAGACCACAACGTTGCTTAACATCAGGCAAGATGTGGACAAAAGTAAACGTTTAAAAAAAATCTTATTGTAAAAATATAACACAGATTAGCTTCCGAAATAAAAACACATTTTAAATGAATTTCATTTTCACTGATTTCTTAAAATATTTAGTAATCAGTGATGTGTATAATACCTGCGACATCCAAGGTCGTTTCCATCCCGAGGCAAGCGCGTCGGCTGGCGACAGGGAGAGCGAGCGGCGAGGCGAGGCAGCGCTTTGTGGGAGAGAGGCGCTCGACGCCGCCGCCCCACCGCCCACCACCGTTGACGCTGATGTCGATGCCGATGTCGACGAACCTGATCAATAAAGTTTGTAAAATTTAAATTGCCAGTTTTCGTTAAAGTTGACATGTTACCATGAATAATAGAAAACATCTCTGTTGGTTCATTGGTAGTATGTGTGCTCCAAGAGCTGAAGAGCGTGGGTTCGATTCCCACCCAGGACAAGCATTTTGTGATATAAACAAATGTTTCTTCTGTAACTGGGTGTAGTGTATGTATTATAAGTATGTATTTACAAAAAAAGCTAAGTATTCTATCAGTTATCTGTCATCCATAGCACAAGCTTTGCTTAGGTTGGTGTCAGATGGCGCTGTGTGTACAAAGATATTTATTTAAAAAAAAGAATGATGTGCTTATAAGATTTTTACCAAACAACCATTTTACAGAAAATTGTAATATTTAAGATTTAGAATACCCAGGTCTTATACTGTTCAGAAACCGTATACATTTAGAAGTGTCTGTGAAATCTAGAATAATCGTCATCTCCATGCCAAATTAAACACAAACCCTTTTAGGCGTAACTACTCAACTCACAAACGTCTGAATTCATAATATTGCGCCACTCCATGCTTTCGTTTCTGCCTACATACTTTTTACGTTGACAACTTTATATTAGTGAGGCGTCACAAATATAAAGTTGGAGTTTCTTTTTGAAGAAACTTAGTTCCTGAACCTGTGGACTTTAGTTAATGTGTACCTTTGTCGGGCGTGGCGGAAGATGCGTTGGAGAGCGAGTTTGGGCCGGTGGCAGGCTGGCTGCCGCTCTTGGGAAGGTACTTGCGACCAATGACGGGCGTCTGCGACAGGTCGAATGTGAAGTCCATCGTGCGACCCGGTAGCTCCTACACGCAAACCCAAACATTTACATAGCTTACACTTACATTTTAATTAAAAAAATGATACATTTTCTTTATTTTATTTATACATAGACATATATTATATATTCATAGTAGCTTAAAGTGTATCTAGCTTTATTATTATGAATGCAATCGGCCAAACTTCGTGAGAAGCTTGCTTAATTTTTTAATAAAATGAATATCAGAAATTTTAAAATTAAATTAATTGTCTTATACAAAATTATAATAGTAAACACAGTGAGACATGTCATACTGTTCGTTGCCATCGCGAATTTTTGGTTTTTATCGCGTATTTAGGATGGCATTTTTTTTTTGGGAGATACTTATCAGGAGTTCGCATGGGTAGATTTCCACCGCAGTATCAGATATTAAACATTAATGTGGTTTGAAGGCAACCAGTGAAATTACAATTTTGAAACTAATCATCAAATATATCAAAGTATTGAACGCTAAAGATGCGACGCCCTTGACTTTGTTTTGTTACTCATAGGTTTGTGTACCGCTACAATGTTTATTGAGCGCTTATTTCTTACCATCAAAATAACATTTCGTTCGTTTCTTTTTTACAAAAAAAAACAATCTTTACTTTCAATAATAATCGAGGAGGAAAAGAGTTTAGTTTTCCTTATTATAACGTAAACGCTTTGATTTTTATAACAACACAGCTGGAAGGTAAGAAGTTACCTTCAGCTGTCTCCTTACCTTCTTCCCGTGCAGTTCCATATCCAGCACGGATGAGGCGTGTGTGTCCCAATATGGGGGAACAACGAGAGTGGAACTGCGCGTCACTATCAGCTTCAATATTTTCATAGCCTCTTTGTAGTTGTTGCCTTCTTGCTGTAATTAAATCGGACGATACACAAAAAAATCTACGGAAAAGGCAATATGCAACGGTACCTTCTAGAAAATAATCTTATAACGTACTCGTAATACTCTTGAATGGTATGTCATATAAGAAAGTTAATTATTAATTTAAAATTAATTTGAAGTTTTAATGTGAGACTTCGGTCTCATTTTTTTCTAAACTTAACTTATAGCATTAAAAATGTTGAGTGTGTATTTTGAATACTAGAAATAGCATCTAAAGTTAAAGCCGCTATATCTATTCTGAGGTTCGAACTCAGGTTATGAAATCGGCTATATTGGTTTTACTGTGACATCTTGTATTCTATTTTCCGAAACCAATGAGAATACTCGTATTTCTATTCATAAATGCCATCCCAATGTTTGCCATCTTCGACCACAATATCACTTCACATCAGCTGAGCTGTGGTCAAACACCCAGCCTGTCAACCATAAAAAAGATTATTAAGTTACTGTGGTTGGAGTTTTTTAACTTTTTTTTCTTCCTTTTCGTGTTGCATGATAAAAAAATAAGAATGATTTCAGTACGTACGTCAATAAACTTGGCGACGGCGCGTAGTAGATCAGCGTTGGCCGGCTGCGCCGTGAGTTCCACATAATAAAGCATGCAGTGTAGGATAGAGAGCACGTGAGGTTGTAGATTCCCAGCGCCCTGAAACGTTTTTGGTGGTAGATTTCCCACTTGGTGGTAGATTTCCTTAGCAGGAGATCGTCTAGGTAGGTACCACCGCAGTACCAGTTACTCTGCCGCTAAGCAGTAGTGTGTAGACATTACTGTGTTCCGGTTTGAAGGGTACTGCAGCTAGCGAAATTACTGGGCTCTTGAGACTAACCATCGAAAGTCTTTAAAGTAATCAGCGCCAAAGTAGCGATGCCTGGACTTTGTTTTGTTGCTCATAGTTCTGTGTATCGCTGCAATGGTCATGGACAGGCGTTATCTCTTACCATCTGGAGAGCGTCTCGTTCGTCTCATTACTTTTTACATTAAAAAAATAACACCTCGTGTCACTTAACAGTTGCTATTTTGAACACATGAATACACATATGAGCACTTTACATAATTTTCTGCGCGAACAAGTACGAGTGACAAACATAATTTGACATCCATCGCATGTCCACCAGTCACGACGACTTAAAACATTTTCAAGACGCTACGCACATATAACGTGAAAACAGAGACGAATTTCATTTATGAAAATAGAAATTCTAAGCTAAGAGTATCAGTCTGAAAATGTTATTTAAGTGATTGTGACAGCCCCGTTGGCTCATTGGTAGTATGTCTGCCTTAAGAGCTGTAGGGCGTGGGTTCGATTCCCACTCAGGGCAAACATTTTGTGAATAAACAAAAATGATTGTTTTGTCTGGGTGTTCTATATGTAATTACAAAAAAAAAAGTATTTATGTATTCTATCAGTTATCTGACTTCCATCACACAAGCTCTGCTTAGTTTGGGGTTAGATGGCGCTGTGTGTAATATCCCACGCAGGGCAAACTTCAAGTTCAAAACAGATACTCAAGGCAGATACTACCAATGAGCCAACGGGGCTATCAAGTAAACAGTAAAAAACAGTAGTAGTTTTAAAACAGTATTTCGTGGATCGCAACAGATTTCTATCCAATTGCGAATATAATACCAGTCTAAATGATTACTTACGTTCAGTTTCTCCTTCGGTAACATAATCTTCGAGATTATTATAAAAGCCGATACTACGACTGATGTTACATACTTTGGTAATCTCGTTGAAATCATTAATAATATACGAATAATGTCTAGACGTTAACGTCAAAGATATTTATCAGAGACGCAGTGACCGTCGATACAGAGGTCAATGTGGACAAAAGACTGTCTTAATAAAATTGTGCAAACTCACAACCCTGTTGGTTCATTGGTAGTGTGTCTGCTCCAAGAGCTGAAGGACGTGGGTACGATTCCCACACAGGAAAAACTTTGTGGTATAAACAAATGTTTGTTCTATGTCTGGGTGTACTGTATTTATTCATCATCATCATCATCAGCCTATATTAGTCCACTGCTGGGCATAAGCCTCTCCCAAGACACGCCGCTTAGCCCGATCTTCGGCTTTTCGCTTCCAACCACCGCCAGCTGTCCTACGTATATCGTCACTCCATCGAGTCTCAGGGCGTCCTACCCTACGTTTGCCAATACGCGGTCTCCACTATAGAACACGTCTACCCCAGCGGTTATCGGTTCTGCGACAGATATGTCCAGCCCATTGCCCCTTCAGCTTGCTAATACGCTGAGCTATGTCTATGACTTTAGTTTTCTGGCAAATTACTTCCTTTCGGATACGATCCCTTAGAGAAATGCCAAGCATAGCTCTTTCAATAGCTCGCTGAGCGACTTAGAACTTGAATTTGAACTGTATTTATTATAAGTATGTATTTACAAAAAAAAAGTATTTAAGTATTCTAACGGTTATTTGACAACCATCGTACAAGCTATGCTTAGTTTGCGTTCAGATGGCTCTGCGTGTAATATCCTACGATATTTATTTATTAAAGTACATTATGAGTTTACCTTCTCGAGTATTTCGACGAGGAAGGCGAGCATCTGAAGACTGAGATGCGAGTACGTATCCCAGAGGTATTTCACGACACACTTGGTCCACTGGAAGCTCTCCTTGCTAAAAGTACGCCTCGAGTACAGCGTCATCACCGTGCCGAGGTTTTCAAGCTTCTTGCTCTTTTCCGCTGTGAACTGATAAAAGAAGAAAACACCAATATTAATAGCGGTGGCGAAAATGCGAGTTTCGTTCGGATGATCAAACGTTATCTATTTTCGTAAAATTCATATCCAACTTTAAACATATATTTTTTTAAGGTTTTTTTTTATGGTTGGCAGGCTAGGTGTTTGACCATAGTTCACCTGATGTTAAGTGACGATGCGGTTGAAAATGGTGAAGCACGCCTAGAATAGAACTGGCTCTCAAGTGAGGTTGCCGGTGCACACCGTTAGGTGCTTGGCAAGAGATTTTCAAGACTCATGCTTCACTCGAGAACGCTGTGGTATGGAAGAGATGAGCGTTTGCCGATTGGTAGTTGTGTTGGAACAGCATTACCTGAGCGATGTGACAAGCTGCGCGTACGCAGAGTTCGTTGGCGTCTTCATAGTGGAGCAGCATGTAGGGAAGTAGCGCTACCACAGTCATTGGGAAGGCGAGCGCTTGCGTCGGGTCGATCACCGGCAACTCCAGCAATGGGATCATGTCTGCTAGCACGCCGATCACGGGCTCGTATGTGTTTGGATGCGTGCAACCCTGCGGGCGTTGAAAATGACGTTGTCAGACTGAAGTAGGTGGGTAGGTTGGTAGGTAGGTGATCAAATGTTTTTATTTTACTATAAATTTATCATACTGACATCGATAGGGTACAAGCAAATATTTGTACATGTTGTACTAAACCGAAAGCGAGTTAATACACTCATTATTATAAAAAAACTTTTATAATGGACTCGACTTTGAAATTATTAAAAAAAAACAGTTCTTCTCATCAAACGCTGTACTATAGTCCAACCCCTGTATTGTGAACTTTTTTTGCGCTCACGAGAAAGCTATGCGATTGCGAACCTTATTGCGCAGACATACGATATGTGATAGCTTAGTTATTTCCTGAGTTGCAGGTATCGCTAAAAGCAGGTCAGAGTACGGGGGCTGGAATTTACGGACAGACGTATGAATCAGCTGTTTTTTTATGCGTTTTAAAAATTGAGTACATTGTATTTTTTTTTCATAATGATGAGAACAGTAGTGTCCTGTAGTTTTAGTATACATCAAGCTTAAAACTGAGTAAAAATAGACGTACATACGGTATGTGTCAAAATTAATGTAAAAATGATAGCATGTAAAGCCATCAAAAAGGATAAAACTCTTCGACAACAACGCGGCCATGGGTATGTTGGCTGCGGATTTGACAGCCCGGTTGGCTCATTGGTAGTATATCTGCCTCGAGACAGCTGTAGGGCGTGGGTTCGATTCCCACTTAGGGCAAACATTTTGTGAATAAACAAATGTTTGTTCTGTGTCTGGGTGTTCTGTATGTATTATAAGTACATATGTATTTACAAAAAAAAAGTATTTATGTATTCTATCAGTTATCCGTCTTCCATCACACAAGCTCTGCTTAGTTTGGGGCCAGATGGCAATGTGTGTTTAGTCCTACGATATTTATTTATTAATTTAGTGAGTGGAATGAAGAGCTGGTAATGTGGGCATACCTTGAGCAGTAGTGAGTGCAGAGATGGCGAAGTGTGCGCCTGCGTGCGGTCGAGCCGCTCGCGCACGTCGGGCCGGTCGAGTGGCAAGCGTGCCATCACGCGTGCCAGTAACCTCACGCCCAGCAGGAACTCGTGCTCGTAGTCCGACTCCAGCAGCGACGCGCCCACCCAGAACAGGGTCGCCAGGATCGTCAGCTTGTCGTCCTAGACACACACCCATGCTTCAATCTAGACTCTAATTGTGTAACTCACATGCGATGTCTGTAGATCACATATACAGTATGACTGGTGAGACACCTACGATACTCGAGCACGTGATTTGGCGATTATATTGGATGAAAAAAAAATTAATTGACTACGAGGTAAACTTAACCGAAAGTTATGTAACTAATTACTAAACGCATGGACTGTGCGGACGCACGAAATCGACATTGAGGACGCTTGCGCCGACGACAGGCGACAAGCATGTACTTGTCGCGTGATCAAAACATCGTTATCAGGAGTGTATCCGCGCTTCATTAATTTATTGGGAAATTGGGGCCAAAAATTAAGTACCTAATTTTATTACATAATTATAACGAGAATCGAGTACCAAGTACTCTGCTAGTATCGTACATGTCTTACCAGTCATGCTGTATAATCTGAATTTAGTTTACAGCATGTTTTTAATTTACTGTGACTGGTTTTCTTCTCGTTTATAGACTAGGACTGTGTCAGTCACGAGTTTTTGGGCATCTCTATACATTCAACAGTTTAAAATCAACCGTCGCCATAATATCTAGAGGAAAGTGTTGATACCTGTGTTGCGGTGTCGCCAAGTAGTTTGAGCGACTGTGCAGAGCGTGACCGACACAGGTTGGAACAGGAGCCCTTTGCCGCCTCTGCGCACGCTGTTCCCCGACCACGTTCTAACAACACATTTCCAGCGTTAAAATGACATCCGCGGTAATATCGGTCATTGATATCACAGTCTGATGAAATATAAACAAAAATAAGCGCCATCTACAACGAAACCACCAACGTTAAGATATGGTAGCTCGAAACACGCACAGAGAGTGGCGCCATCTAGATAACACTAAAGCACATAACATTAAAAATTGTCTGATTACCATTTCTCGTACATATAAGATATTTTTTGTACATTATTATTAGAAACCTAATCTATGTTAGATCAACTTGACAATCAACTCTGTTACTTAGATTCCACTTCGAATTTTTATGATCTAACACCTACAGAAAAAGGGAGATACAGTTATAAGACAGATCTGCTTATCTGTGGTTAGAGTTAGTGTAATGTTTCCTTGTTATGCGTTAAATTAAGCTGTAAACGCTAGGCATATGGTACTCGACAACATAACACGTCACAGAAGACACTTAACAAAAAAAAACTCAACATAATACAATCGACTCAATCTCATGTAAATCAAACACGAAAAATCATTAAAATGCAGACACACGAAACGGCAGTATGATCTGAAGGAAGTTTTTACACCTAAAAACAATTAAGTGTTCCTTACGTCGAGAGTGAATACCAAATTATATTTCTTTATTTTCCGTTCAAAGGCTAGCTGTCTTCCTTTAGTAACCCCCGTATAAAAGTGAGGACGTACCGTGTTGTTTCTCAGCAGAGGAAGGCGGGGCGTTGCTCTTGCGCACACAATACGATACCGAGTAGGAGGTACTGCGTGTGTGGTTCGACACACATCCCACACACACGCCTGGCGAACGCTTGCCTGCACACACAAAACCGTTAAAATGTATAAACAAATTATACATATGACAGGTTAAGTGTTACGTCATCATAAATCTATAACACGGCTAATTTAAGAAGGCACGTGCTTCTGTAATTAAATTTGTGTACTCGCTCGTCCATTTTATTAGCCGGCTTAAAGGGCCAGTTAGGGTATGTGTTACCATTACCAGTTCACTTCTTCCGTTGGTGGTGTTATAGTTTCCCAGGCTAGAAGTCGGAGAGGTCGGTATACATTCTGGGGCCCGCGGTCTACAACCGCGTACCCGCTTCCATTCGGGATGCACCTTCCATCGCGTGCTTCAGAAGCAAACTTAGATCTTGGCTTCAAGAGGCCTTGTTTTATGACTTTGACGATTATTTAAAACTAAGAGAATATTGAATTACTAGTAAGTAATTATAATATGTTTGTTTTTATGGTCATTTAATCATATTGACATAATAATTATTTTATATATGACATATAACTTCATTGACATTTTCATTCTCATTATTTGACATGTTATGATTTTGATATTTTTATATATGAATGGGAAAATGACCTGTAACTTTGGTGTTATTAATAAATTATTTGTATTTGTATTTGATGTATCAGGCTAAGGTTAAATCCGAAAGCCTCGTTTAGAATAACCGCACGGTAACAACCACAACGCGTAAAATCTTTTAGCGCGTAGCTAAGATTAAATTGGACCGTCTTTAGACCTTTTAGAACTGTCATTGCGACCGCAACGCGCGGATAGGATTGTTTAAATTTATCGAGGACTGTTAGACAAGGTACTATCGATTGTAGCGCTCTCTACACTCACTTCAATAAGAACACGTATATCATTTTCTTAAGGTTGATATTTCTGCGCTCCCCGTCGTCACCGCGCTAGCTCTTCACTCTGATCGAGACCTTATTATAACAATTATAAAAAAGAGTGTACCTGGCGTATACGGCACACCATTAGGCTGAACGCCGTCCTTGTTGTTGAGATTGGGCGTGGACTTGAATATATCGCGCATGTAATCCAGCGGCCGGAAGTTGGACTCCAGAGAATCCACCGCCGCTTCTAGTGTCAGCAGTAGCTCTGTTACGTAACCCTACAAACACACGCGCGCACATTTTATTTTTGCCTAAAGTGCACAAAACTATGCCTTTACTGTGTTGCCTGCAGCTTCGCTCACGTGAAGATACATAACACTATAACTATGTCAATCCCCATGATGTAAAATATCTCCTTGTTAAATTATAATAAGATCAGATCAGAAGTTCAGGGGATTTCTCCCCTGAACTTCTGATCTGATCTTATTATATTGATCTTATTAGGTAACAAACAAACAGAGTTACAAACATTTATGTTATATACTAGCTGCGGCCCGCGGTTTTACCCGCGTGGTGACGGATGCTGATGATGATGAAAAGTATCCTATGTCTTATTCCAAGGCCTAAAGCGCTTACATCCAGATCCGTTGAGTAGTTTACGCGTGAAAGCGTAACAAACAAACAAACTCACATTCGCATTTATAATATGAGTTAGGATTATAAATATAATATATAGCGAATATTCTACAGAAAAATATATGAAGATTTTTTTTACAGTAAAAAGTTATGAGACGTCTAAATGCTCTTCTGATGGAAGAGATAATGTCTGCACATTGCAATCGATCATTGTAACAGAATCTAGAATTTAGAGAAGCAAAATCAAGTTCAGGGGATCGCTGCTTTGCCACTTCGTCACTTTAAGATATAAATGAGTTTTGTTAGCTCTGCAATTTAAAAATGTAACAGAGAAATTATCGAAAATACCTTGCTCATATTTGAAAGAACAATGTACGAAAGAATGAAGCAAACGTATTTTTTTTTACACACAGAGCCATCTGACCCCAAACTAAGCAAAGCTTGTGTTATGGGCGGCAGATAACATACTTATAATACATACAATACACCCAGACATATAATAATACACACACACACATTTGACACATTTGAATATACCACAAAATGTATGCCCTGGGAACCTTTGAATTAGGACTGCGGCAACAGTTTACCTGCATATCCTCGCCCTGCTCTGCAACAGTCTCGACGAGCCGCGACAGTATATCAGACACCATGCGGCCCGTCATGGCCACGCCGATGAAACGGAACACCTACACACACGCATCACACCGACATTAAGAGAAATGTAAATCTACATTTGTAGCGAAATATAGCTCAGCGGTTAGCGCAGTCACAATCCTTTCAAATAAAATGGAACTGGTTTGATCGTGAACTCGTATCATGGTAAGCGACAAAAGACCGAAGACGATATTTTGTAGCGATGACAGCTCAGTGGTTAGCGCGGTCGGTTCGCATGCCTAAATGCGTGGGTTCAAACCTCAACAATGAGCTTGAGCTGCCAGTGAAGGAAAATATCGTGCGAAAACCATAGCATGGTGGTAGGGTACTCTCTTGTATTCGGCTGGCTAGCTACCACCCTCAAGTTGAAAATCTGCCGCCAATCATCTAACGGTGCGTTTCGGCAACCTCACTTGCGAGCCAGTTTCATTCCGGGGTAGGTGTGCTTTATCATCTTCGACTACAACTTCACTTAACATCAGGTGAGCTGTGGTCGAACACTTAGCCTGTCAAACATTGTTCAAATCCATGTTGCCATTTTTCTCCAAAACTTCTAGTCCGATTTTGATACAGTTTTCAGTTATGGGTTCAGGTTTGATTGGTGCTTTATCTTAGACAGGTGTTACAATATTTTATCCTTTTTCAATTACTTTTTTAACTGCCGTGGGTTAAACAAAAAAATTAATTTTGCCTTTTATTATCATTGCAGTACATTGAATAAGGACAGCAACATTTTGGTTCTGTCAACTAAAACCTTCGAAACTGGCATTATTGCGCTAACAAAGTATGCAGTTTTAACAGTACCTAACATTGTTATAATATACAGGGTTAACTGTTAACATACGGTTAACATTAGGTACCAAACTTCAACATTATATTCCTTTCTTTTGATACAAAAACAAACAAACGCAGAATATAATAATAATACAAGACAAAAAAATAATGGGGAATTTACGGGAAAAGTCACAGATGCAAAGAAGTTGATTGCGAGTTTGTTAGATAGACAAATAGAAACTTTATTGTGAACACCAGAAGTAAAAAAAACGGTCACAAACGGCGGCTTTATTGCTAAAATCTATCTCTTACAGGCAACCAAGTTAATCAACAATTATCCTGTAAACTGAGATATATGATTTTTATTTTTTTTATTTATAATTATACGCTCCACAGACACTGGGGTCCGTGACCTTTGTCAACTTTAGTTAGGTACATTTTTTTTTTTTTTATAATTTTACATTACAAAATGAGGAAAGTTACGTTGGTAATCTTAATCTAAGGTTAAAGTAGGTACTAGATTGAGTGTATACCGCGAGCAGACCAGCGAACCGCAAGCAGCACCCGATCACGAGTATGATGCATGTGCCAGCCATCGCCCTCCTCAACCATATCTGAGGGAAGAGAGCGACCCGACACACGACGCCGCCGCAAGAAGGACCCTTCGATGGTGAGCATGAATGCTCGAGGCATACACACAATCATTATTTCTATTTACATCATGAGTTTTCATTTGAAAATATGTGAGTGATTCGCTGATATAATATTTGCGAGTGAAACAGCTTTTATGTAGTGAAACGAGAGTTGTACCTGCAGCGAGCGGCCGGCGTAGTGCCGCGAGGGGCAGGAGAGGCCGAGCTGCAGCGCTGTCTGCGCCCACCGCTCCGAGATGAGTGCGTGCGGCAGTGACTCCCGGAACACGCGCTGCACGTGCCGCACCAGCCGCGACATCTGCTGGCAGCTGCGCAGCGACCACACTGATGCGCAACACGTAAACATTAATAATCAGCCCTGTTGTTTCATTGGTAGTATGTCTGCTCCAAGAGCTGAAGGGCGTGGGTTCGATTCCCACCCAGGACAAGCATTTTGTGATATAAACAAATGTTTGTTCTGTGTCTGGGTGTACTGTATGTATTATAGGTATGCATTTACAAAAAAAAAGTATTTAAGTATTCTATCAGTATCTGTCTTCCATAGCACAAGCTTTGCTTAGTTTGGGGTCAGATGGCGCTGTGTGTGTCTTATGATATTTATTTATTTATAATGGTGCCAGCGGCATTTTGGCGAAAAAAATCTTGTCATAGCACCGTGTTATTTTATAATACTTGTGGTTTTTAAGTGTTAAAGTTTAAAAAAAAGTGTTTATTGGAAATAGTAGCATATTGGCAAAGCATGCCAATAAATCTCAGACACAATCCTTTCAAATAAAATGGAACAGGTTTGATCGTCAACTCGTATCATGGAAAGCGAACACGACAAAAGACCGAAGAAGACATTTTCTAGCGATGATAGCTCAGTGATTAGCGCGGTCGGTTCGCATGCCGAAGGGCGTGGGTTCAACCCCAACAATGAGCTTGAGCTGCCAAAAACATCGTAAGGAAACCATAACCATGGTGGTAGGGTACTTTCTAGTACTCGGCTGGCTAGCTACTAGTCAAGTTGAAAATCTACCACCAAGCATCTAACGGCGTGTTCCGGCAGCCTCACTTGAGAACCAGTTCCAGGCTTGGTGTGCTTTACCATCTTCGACCACACCGTCACTTAACGTCAGTTGAAATGTTGTCAAACACCTAACCTATCAACCAAAAAAAAAAACGATACGTAGGCTGCATTTGCATCATCATCATTTTCATTTTTTAACAAAAACGCAAATGTCGAATGATTTTTGACATAACGCCATCTAGCACGATAATAAGGAAATACAAATTAATATTTAAGTAGATATACCTTTGGCAGTGATGTCCTCATACTGCCATAGTGGCATGTGAGTAGGCCTGTTGGCGAGGAAATATATGAGCGACTTGATTACGTCGGCGACGGGCGTCTCAACCGGGCTAGGCGGGGCGGTGGCGGCGGGCGGGGCGGGCGTGCCGTGCGCGGCCGTGTTGACGTGCGCGGGCGTGCTTGTGTGCGCAGGCGCGCTCACGTGCGCATCGCCATCGCTGGTCTCACTGTCAGCCTCACCGGTCACTATAACCGGCAATGACGGGTAGTTGTCGCCGTCCGCTGTAAAATAAGATCACATAATTCAAAGTCTATTCTATCCTTATCTATATAAAATATTAATCTATCCTTAAGCTAACCCACATTTTTACAATCCCTTCGTTATATTTAATTGCAAAAAAAAACCACAAACATGTGTTTAATGTATGCCCATATTAAAAATATGTTTGTGTTTTTTTCTCATAGAATTATTTCTTTACGACACCAAACCTTTTTTTTTAATAATAAAAATTGTTTTTATAAATCCTTTTACTAAATTTACTGAGACGTTAAAATACTTTTTTTTTTTTTTTTTTTTTTTTTTTTTTTTTTTTTTTTTTTTTTTTACACACAGCGTTATCTGACCCCAAATCTGTCTTCACAAGCTCTGCTTGTGTGATGGAAGACAGATAACTGATAGAATACTTAACTTACTTAAATACTTTTTTTTTTGTAAATACATACTTATAATGCATACAGTACACCCAGACACAGAACAAACATCGATGTTAGTCACACAAATGTTAGTCCTGAGTGGGAATCGAACCCACGCCCTTCAGCTCTCGAAGCAGACACACTACCAATGAACCAACAGGGCTGTCAATCCACTATCCCATTAATATCATAAATGTGAAAGTTTGGATGGATAGAAGAATGTTTGTTACTCTTTCACGCAAAAATTACTGAACGGATTTAAATGAAATTTGGTATGGAGGCAGCTGAGACCCTGTACACCGCGGGGCACAGCTAGTATACCTCATATCCCTGAGTTTTAAGATGCGTCAATATACATCTAATTTCACAAAATACTATTATTTTGATAGTTGGTATCATAAGTTGGTCTGGCCTAGGTTTCCTTACCTTCAGGCGTGACTTGTGGGTCGGAGCTAAGAGAGCGTGCATGTGAGCGTGGCGAGTGGCCGCATTGAGGAAAAGTATCCGACTTATCATCTGGCTCTGTAAATACAAACATACGTTAAGATACATCAAGTAAATTTATTAACTATACAATTCCCAAAAGGTGCTATAGTAAACCCAAAGAGCTGGGCTCCTTAGTCGTTCTGAACTGTTAACCACTTTCACTTTATGACGAGCAACATAGAAAAAGTTATCAATTCGTGGAAAGAATGTTAATTTTAAACCAAAGAGATGTATAAAACATGATTTTTTAAGGATTCAGGGCTCCGTCGAGCGTACGCTCGCCGCTTCTAATTTTCCAGAACATAAATTTATATTTCATATAAAAAGTACATTTATGCACGCAAATATTGCAGAGTAAACTTCAGACATTGAAAAATACCCATCATGCTACAGAAAAATTAGCCATATATATAATATTATTTTTATTTTATTTATTGATACACAAAACAGAACATAGTCAGAACAGATACATAATTTGCTAGGCACAGTTTCGAGCCAGACTATATGCCTAAACAAGTGTATACAACATGACTATAAATTTAGAAGCAATTTTATTTATTCAAATTTAATGGTAAGCCGATGTATCACATCAAAACAGGTACACACTGAGAGTAACAATAAAGTGTAAATACCTTCTTGGACAAATCACGATATCAAAGAAAAAACCAATACGTAAAATACATTTTAATTCTTATAACTAGTAGCTTCATCTCCTTTTTTAATTGACGTGTAACATTGGTGCTATCAATAAAATATTTGTATATTTGTATTTGTATTTGTATTTGCAAAAGGTCCATCGCAGTATCTGAATTTGCGACGCCACGTAGTAGCGTGTGAACATTAGTGTTTCGGTTTGAAGTATAGCTAGCGAAATTATAGCGACTGACATCACAAAATCTCTGAAAGCAATCAGCGTTAAAGCCGCGATGCCTTGAACATTGTTTTGTTACTCAAAGTGCTGAGAACCATTGCAATGGACTAGCGTTATTTCATAACATCGAGACAGCGTTTCGTTTGTATAATTACTTTTACACAGAAAAATAAGTCTGCTGGCTTAACGAAAGAAATGTAACACGTGATCATAGAGTTACCAGTAAAGTTGGTAAGGTTCTGCTGACGTGCGGGCTGCGGCGGAGGCTGAAGGCAGAGGTGCGACGAGCGCGCGGCCAGCAGAGTGCGAGCGACAGCCAGGTGGTCGTGGTGCGCTGCTACCGCCACCAACAGATTCAGCAGCAGCTGCCGACAGTGCTGATGCACTATCCATCTGAACAACACAAAATCACATTACAAATCAATTATATTATCGGCGCAGTTGCATGCACCATGTTCACGGGAAGCCCGAATAACCCCACCTGCATTTGATAGAAACGTTGGGAATTAATAACCGAACTATCTATATATATAGATATATACATTGACATTTTCATTGTATTGACATAATATGTTATGACTATGATATTTTTAAATATGAATGGAAAAATAAATAATAAATAAATAAAATAAATAAATATCGTAGGACTATCTATACACACAGCGCCATCTGGCCCCAAACTAAGCAAAGCTTGTGTGATGGAAGTCAGATAACTGATAGAATACATAAATACAATTTTTTTTTGTAAATACATACTTATAATACATACAGAACACCCAGACACAGAACAAACATGATTGTGTTTATCCACAAAATGTTTGCCCTGAGTGGGAATCGAACCCACGTCCTACAGCTCTCAAGGCAGATATACTACCAATGAGCCAACGGGGCTGTCAAAAAATGACCTGTAACTTTGGTGTCATCAATAAAAGATTTGTATTTGTATCCTGTGTTTAACAGTTATTGTACCGTGTGACTTAACCCTGGATTAGGGACACAAACCGGGACATCTGAACCGGGCGGCAGATTCCGGGGGCGTCAAAATCATAATATAGGTTCCTAATATGCTTGAAAATAAAGTCTGTTTCACAAAGCGCATACCATCTAAGGCACGGCGTTCTATCGATGATTCATTTTATTTTAAAACACCCAGTTGGTTTTGGAACACATCCTTCGTTATGGAAAATATCCTAAGTATCACCGTCCCATCTAGAACTGGGGGCTATACGAGCGAGCAGAATAAACGCGGGGGTTTTTAAGCAAAAAATCGATCTAGCTGAGTCTCATTTCAAGGAAAACGCGTTATCCGAGTTTTAAATTACACAACGAGTAAAGCTCCGTCGCCCAGACACTAAGTAATACAGACTTAACTACAGAGTGCAAATTCATTAAAGGATATTTATTCTGTTCTCCCGGCTACAAAAATGCCACAATATGTATAATACATATAAAATGTGGTCAAACACCTGTCTAAAATAAAATAAAAAACAATCAATCCATTTATTGTCACTTGTGTACACCTATGAACAATCAAAATCCTAAATAAACATTAAACATAAGAAAACTATTAACAAATACACATGGCATCGTAAATCCGTCAAAAGTCATAGACGTTTAAGAATATGTACCTGGTGTGGTCCATGGCAAGGAACACGATATGCAACATCAGAGGCACGTGGATGGACCAGTCGAGTTCAACACCGTCCAGCACTACGTCGCAAAGCAACATCACCGCCACGTTGCATCTGCAAACACCGCAATATTTAAATAATATAGCGCCCTAGTATTAGAAACGATAATGTAAGAAGGAAACGTTATTACGGTTAAAGTGATTAATTGTGACCGACGATATTATTGCAAGTTGACACTGGACCACTATTGACACGTGACCGAAGCAGATAGCACAGCAATAAATAAAATAAATAATTAATTAAGATTGCAATCCAGCAAATTGGGACCCTGCAATCCAGCAGGATCCCGCATAATTTTAGAAACTGCGGAATCCCGCAACAGCCAGCCGGGACTCGATACTTGTGGGTCCGCAGTCTGCAAGCATCAAATCCCGCAAATTAATTCAAATTATCGCACTAAATTCACTTCGCAGCGTGTTGTGCGACATGAATTGACGTTGTTGCCGTTCGGTCGTTTGTTTACATTTTGTATTGCACGCCACACTTGATGGCCATAAATTTGTTAAATTTCTTTATTGATTCTTAACTTTCATAAGAAAATTAAGACAACTAGTAAACTTAGATTCATATAACACTTTAAATATCTAAATAAAGAAGACTTATTTATAATTACCTCACATAATGATTAAAGTATTATTTTTTATTCCTAAATAAGTAACCAAACAGTGAAATAACGTGTAGTAAAATATTGTTTATTTTTTTAATGTTTAATGAACATTTAATTATCGCAAAACAAAAAAAAATATGTAACTTCCGAAAAAAGTTATAACCTTTGCGGGATTCCGCGGGATCTAGCTGGATTTGAGTCAATCCGGCAAAAATCCCGCTGGATTGCAATCTCTAGTTCCGATTCTAATACGTGCACTTGGATCGCGGAGTGTCAAGTTGTAGGTATCCCGTTTATGCACCGTACGAGTCAATGGTTATGCTACATTTCACAATGATTATTTATCGCTACGGCAAATCTATTAAAAATGATTTTTCCCTCATCATGTGTTGCAGAAATTAATTTCCATAGCATTGAACTTTTTATATTATACCTATTCGTGACTTACGCAAATAAAGACGACATAAAAGTTGTAACAGATAAAATACATACAGAACACAGAGAACAAGCATTTGACTTTTAACTTACTTTTAAGTACCACACAATGTTTGTATTGTGTGAAAATCGAACCCCCGCCCTACATCTCGTAAAGCACATATACAGCGAAATTTGGTTAAGTGGGATCTGGATAAGTGAGAAACCTCCAAACAGTCCCACCACTTTGGCACTGAATTACCTCTGTTAATGGGACGAAGCAAACCTCTATATCTGGGATTCGTTTCTTTCGATCATATCGTCATAGTTACCTCTATTACCTAATAACGTTTTGTCCTATGCACATATTTATAAAAAAAAAACGATTTTTTGATTCCTAATAAAGATTAAAAGTCACGTATAACGTTTGCATAATAAGTTATTTTATTTAATAATCGCACCTCTATAACTGAAATAACCTGTATTCTGACCTCTATTAATGGCACCCTCTGTAAATGAGACAGATATTTATTTATACCTGGATATCTGAGACACTGGGTAAGTGGAATACCTCTATAAGTGAGACAAATTTGCAGGTCCCTTCAGGTCTCACTTAACCAGGTTTCACTGTACTACCAAAGAGCCAACAGGGCTGCCAAATTGGCATGTATCTATAGTTTTAATGATAACAAATTGATAACTAAAATTCAATTCAGTAGATCACAAAGTGTAATAGGATAAAGAAATTGCAGCTACGTAACGGCTAATGGCCAGCACCTGTCGAGTTTAACCTCATTACTTACAAATCGCACAGAAAGAGCGCTTGCGCGATTTGTAAGCTTGTTAAAGAAGTCCTTATATTATGAAGAAATACGAGCTTGTAAACAGTTAAAGGAAATATATTTATAGAACGGGGTGAGGTTGTTTAGCTTCGAGCTTTGATTGAAAGAGTACTTTTGTTACTTTCAACAAGGCACTTTACAACACGTTCCTCGTCAATAATAATCTGTACAAATAATATAATTTATAGATATAATGAATAATAATCTAAAATATTATGTACCTACGTAGCGGTTTGCCGAGCACTTTCTTTATAATAAATAACGCACCAAGTGTTAAGACATTTTTAAATGCTGAAATATTTACATTAAAATAAGTAAGCAAGCAATTAAAAAAATAATGTACGTATTAAATGTCCATGATAAATCAATAAAAAATTTAACAAAAAAATTATGAAGATCAAAATTTGTCCTGTTGAAAGTAATTTGTAGCGGTCAGCGCGGTCGGTTCACACGCTGAAAAGCGTGGGTTCCAACCATAAAAATGAACTAAAGCTGCCGGTGAACGAAAACATCGTGGGGAAACCATAAGGTATTTTCTAGTAGGTAGCTGGCTAGCTTCTACCCTCAAATTGAAAAACTTCCGCCCGGCACCTAACGGTGTGTTCCGGCAGCCTAACTTGAAAGTTGTATCAGGCGAGCTGTAGTCAAACGCCTAGCTCGTCTACCATAAAAAGAAATAGAGTTTATATTGTAATACATCAGTATTACTAAAAATAATATAAAACTAATATTAACAAAAATGTGTGATATTTATACTCCATGGTGGTTACTCTGAACCTCAGACTAGGGAGTGTGTCGAGAGGTTCACTAACTTCCACGCTATGTATATAAATAAAAATAGCCAATAGTAATGTCTCATACATAAAGTGAGAAAACCATTGCCAAAGTATTTTTAAAAATAACATCTATCTTTATATTTAGAGCTTGGAGCGTCGGCCGATAAGAATAAATCAATGAAGGTATATGTGTCAGTAAGGTCAGTAAGTCGCCGCGCGTCATAAGCTTTAAGCGATTTTAGCTCGTTAGCCTCGGAGCGAATATTAGTGTGAGTGTGACTGTGATCTATAGGGCCTGGGTTCGATTCCCATCCAGGATAAATATTTAATATAATTCTTCGGAGTCAAACCTGTGGAACCCAGATATGGGCTGGCTGCTATCTGGCAGGAACTCTGTGAGAAGCGCGAAGAAACCTCCGTATTCGGGCATCGGCAGAGGGCGTGGCTGCGGCGCGTCGAGACGCGGCTCGAGCGGCGTGGCGGGCGCGCTGCCCGGCACCGGTGTCGCGCCTGCACCGCCACCGCCCTCGCAATGCTGTCCCGTCTCCCATGCAACGAATAACACTCATAGAGATCCACACTCGACGTGTAATATTTACAGTAGATTTCGGGTATAACGATGATGAAGGGATCACTGTAATTTCGTCGTAGAATAGTAACATACACGTCTACACACTATATCCGGAAGTCGTTATAGGCAAAGGTAAAGATAGATAAATAATACCACTTTGTAATTAAACCATAAATTTAACTCCGAAACGTACACGCTTACCTACCTACGTAGCTAATATCTATAAACAAAAGGTAAAAATTGCTGACCTTCTGTGTGAATGTATGAAACAGTACATAAACACCCGAACTCTGCGTTACATCCCAAGTCGCTATAATCCACGTTAATTTTGTACTAAAATATGCTTTAAATTCAAAGGACTTCACTTCATTTCACTTCACTTAACGTCGCTATAGCTATATATATAAAGGCCGCAACAACCGAGGTCGTAATAAATGAAATCCACTGTAATTTCATAGTACCGCGGTGCACTTTTGAAAAAGTCTAATTGTTTGTAATTAACACTATTCTTCATATCACGTCGCGTTTTGGAATTCCCTAGCTTGGAAGCTGCCTCATATCAAACGAATATATACCTGACCCATAAAGCGGCTTTGGAATCCAACACTAATACGAGTAGTGAGCAATAGAACCATTAAAAAAAAATTTACAACGTGAAAAGTATTGCAACACTTTTATATTTAGCGAGACAACCCATATTTTTCAGTTGAATAACCATTGCCATTGTAACACGAAAGAAAAGTGAAGGTAATTTTTTTAAATTAGGTAATTGCTTTCTCATGTACTTGCTTCGCACCAATGTGAAATGTGACTCTCGAATATTATTTACCGAGAATAACTTAGTAAGCCGATGTTCCTTTTGTTGAGTACGTAAATCTCGAAAATTTACATCCTACTTATTATTCTTGCCCGTGATATTACAGGATAGATGTGTAAACTCGAATAGACTCAATCAATTGGAAATATTACAATAGTACATTTCAGGTTTGAGGTGCTGTACTATAAGTAAGTACGCACCAGCGCCAGTTCTTGGAAATGGTCGTGCTTTACTCTATTGGAACTGGTCTATCATCACGGACAGGACTTTTATCGCTAATAATTACAATATCGTGGTTTGTAGCGTTGATAGCTCAGCGGTTAGCGCGGTCGGTTCGCATGCCAAATGGCGTGGATTCCAACCCCAACAATGAACTTGAGCTGCCGGTGAAGGAAAACATCGCGAGGAAACCATAGTGGTAAGGTACTTTCCAGTATTCGGCTGGATAGCTACCACCCTCAAGTTGAAAATCTGCCGTCAAGCATCTAACGGTGTGTTCCGGCAGCTTCACTTGAAAGTTGTATTCCAGACTAGGTGTCTTTTACCGTCACTTAAAACACCTAGCCTGCCAAGCGCAAAAAAAAACATAACCAGGCCAACGCTTCAAGTGTTGGTGACCTTGACTTTGGTCATGAGATAACCGCCATGTGGGATGTTGATTCAACGATCATTGTCCCGATAGTCGCGCGGTGAACGGTCTTAATGCGAGGAATATCGATCGGAGTCTCGCTAGGTGGTTGGGTCAAGGTGCACATCCAAAAGGCAGTGACCCCTTGACACGGCACACATTATGAGGAGGTCCCCTCATGCAGTTCTAGCCACTGAGCCAGCTTGAGCCCAGTCCCGCTATCGGTGGCATTCTAAATTAGGTTTTTTTTATAGTATTTATTATTTTATGTTTGTACAAATCTAAAAAAATAGAAAAGAAAAAAATATATATAACAGAATAATAATACTCCTAACCTCCCCCACTCCCTTATTGGTCTACACCTCTTCCCACCTCTCGTCAGAGTATTGTTTGCCGTAATACGTTATAATACCATACCATAGCATGGTGGTAGAATACTTTCTAGTACTCGGCTGGCTAGCTACCACCCTCAAGTTGAAAATCTGCCGCCAAGCATCTAACGGTGTGTTCCGGCAGCCTCACTTGAGAGCCAGTTCCATTCCAGACTAGGTGTGCTTTACCATCTTCGATCACACCTCCACTTAACATCAGGTGAGCTGCGGTCAAACATCTAGTCTGACAACCATAAAAAAAAAAAATATAGAAAACACTTATTTTTTCAAAAATTCAAGTTGCTACGCATTGTGTAATAATAAATGGCTCACGTACATAATATTGATGTGACAAATATACTTCGTGAAATAATTAAGAATTTAGACGTGCTATACAAATATATGATATACAATATACATAAATTTGTATAGCATTGGAAAATCGTCAGAAATATTGCATGGTGTGCCAAGTTTAGTTATAACAGCAATAACTCATACAAAGGGTATATAAGTATATAGTATATACATATAATGATTATTGGTTTATTGTCCTTGCCGTATCCGGCAACGAACCCGACTAACTTTGGCTTGTTATGATCGATTTAAGATGATTGTTTGTATACATACCGGAGTAGCATCTCCGTCAGAGGGAGGGGGATCTTCGTCGGCGGGTGGCGTAGAGCAAAGCGGGGCTGATGCGCGCTTTGACCCCGGTGTCTCGGGCGCCTTTCCGCCGCTGTAATTACACTTACTTCAAGACATCACACTCTCACCAATTTTATGCTTTAAGAAGCTTGCAGGTTGCCGACGTAAAACACGCAACTACTTTAGAATTTAACTTTTTTGTACAGATGATAGGTTTTTTAAATGTAATAATAATGAGACGAACAGGACGCTTTCATGATGGTAAGAAACAACGCTTGTCCATGACCATTGTAGCGATACACAGAACTTTGAGTAACAAAACATAGTCCAGGGCGCTGCTTTAGCGCTCATTACTTTGAGACATTAGATGATTAGTCTCAACAGCTCTGTGATTTCGCTAGCTGCTGTTACCCTTCAAACCGGAACACAGTAATGTTTACACACTACTGCTTGGCGGCAGAATATCTGGTACTGCTGTGGCACTTACCTAGACGACCTCCTGCTAAGGAGATCTACAACCAAGTAAACTTTAGAGTAAGTTAAAATTTTACCAATAGTTCAGTGCTTAGCGCGGTCTGGGCACACAGTCAAATCCCGACAATAAACTTGGACTGCCAGTAAAAGAAAACATCGTGAAGAAACCATAGTATAGTAGATACGCCACACGTGAACAAAACGCTGGCCTTTATTTTGCTCAGCGTTTGAGTATTGCCATTCAAACGCGGCAATGGGTGGCCCCATAGCCGCGTTGTATGGCAATACTTCCCGTTTTGGGAACTATTCCCATTGATAGCGGTCTTTTAGAGTAGTTATTATTTTAAGCTATTTTATTTTAGGTCAATTCTTGTGTGTTTATTATATCTGTATGTAAAGTAAATATTATTCTATATAATAAAAAAAAAGAAAAAAAGTATAGTAGAAGGGTACTTTTAAGGACATACTTTTAATTTCTCTACATTGCTAAAAACATATTTGCGTACCCATTATTTCCAATCTGATAATATGCAGTTCTAACCTTTTTCAAGAGTGAATAATTTCTGTGTCGAGTAGACATACGTTAACTGTAGTATTATAATATCATCTAGATTGCTAACGCATTTCCCCTCTATTTTGTATACATTTTACTAGTCTCGGTGTAATCCAGGCTTTCGTTATAATTTTTCGTCTAAGATAATTAGTAGTTACAGTATTCTATTTAAATGTCGTTTGCAATTGATCTATTAGGTAGGATAATGTGAATAGTAGAGTAAACTTATCCGCTACAAAGCTGCCAATGATGATGATAACAGTAGTAGAGTATCAGAGTATATTCACTCATGCAAAAATAAAATTTAAAAATACATTCACAAACAAGTGTGGGAGAAACAGGCGTCGCAACTAATTCAATTAGGGTGACCCGACTGCGAATTATTTTATCAGAGTGTCATATTCATAAAGAAAACGACCTAAGGATAGATTTTTTGACCCATGTTTTCTTAACTTAATTTTTTATTACTCACTTCATTATTTTTAAATCATGAGACGAACGACTCGCACTCCTAATGGTGTCCGTGACCATTGCAGCGATACACAGAACTTTGAGTAACATAATATGTATATAAATTTCCAATTAAGAAAAAAACCGACTCCACGACCCTTAGGGCAACTAAACACACTGCTTCAATGAACAGGTTTCAGAATAAACAAAAATATCATCGATGTATACAATTTTTAGAATTTTTTTGATTTTCAAAAACCGCTCGGTCGACATCGATAATATTTATATGGGACCACCTCTGAAGTAAGATCTACCAAGCAAAAATAGAAAATCAAAATTCATAATTGGCAGAATGATCGCATAACATATGTACAAAAAAAACATACAGTCGAATTGGGAACCTCCTTTTTGATTCAGTAAAAAACAAAGTCCATGACATCGTTGCAACCGACGCGGAGGGGTCTGGCTGTCAATGATGTATCACGTCACCTAATGTAACTGACACGTCAATTACAAAAGACTATAGTGGCTCTAAAGTGAAATTTAAACTCCAATATCAGATAGCGCTCGGTAGAAACGGAAAAAAGTAGCAAAGGCCATACGTGAAATTGGAATTGTACAAAGAAAAGTGATTGTACCGTACCTATATATATTTTCAGTTCAGTGCTCTCCAAAAAACCATTAATTTATTTACTGAATGAATTAAGAATTTCGTAACATGTCACAAAACTAAATAAATTTGGTCAAAATTATGTTTTTAATTTGATCATAAAAACGTCATAGATGAAGAAATCCGTCCAAAGAACGATCGCGCTGTTTGACGCAATACACACTAGTTCTGTAGTTATATTTTGAGTATGTACGTAGAATTCGTTGGATTTACTGGTTGTTCTAAAAGCGAGCAGTTAACTTTTCCTAGTTTATTTTATATTTACGCAGTATTCAGTCATGGTTTTAGGTACGTTCCAGGTACACAAATGTAATATATACTATTATAAAGACGAAAGATTTGATTGTTTGCTTGTGAATAGGCTCCGAAACTAATGGACCGAATTCAAAAATTATTTCACCGTTGGGAAGGTACACTATCTCCGGGTGACATACTTTTTATTCCTGTATTCCCACAGGAACGGGAACTACGCGGGTGAAACTGCGAGGCGTCCGCTAGTTGTTCTAATAAACATAATGACAGCAACTCCAACGTCGTATAGGTTAAAACATAAAAGTCATTGAAAGGAAAAAAGGAAGCCTTATAATAAGATTAATATAAGAAGAGATTAGCCAGTAAAAAGTCGAACAATAACAATTGGTCGCTTTGAAGTCTCAGTTTTATTACTGGTCACTGAGCTAAGAAGCTTAACGCTTAGAAATGTTTGGGGCTTTACCTAGCCCTAAATACACATATTATAATATGCGATTAAGTTAAGTTCGTATGGGCTTAGTAACTTACCTAGCTTTGGCTGGATCTTCGCCGCTGTGTCGTTTTGTGTGGATCGTACCTTTCTCTACAGGTGCTAATTCTCCAGTACGCCCGGTTGAGTCCTGCACAAAAACACACGATAAAGTGCATACCAGTATTAAAGGTCAGGAGGTAGTCTAGGCAGGTACCACCGCAGTACCAGTTATTCTGCCGCTAAGCAGTAGTGTGTAAATATTACTGTGTTCCCGTTCGAAGGGTACTGCAGCTAGTGAAATTACTGGGCTATTGAGACTAACCATCGAAAGTCTCAAAGTAATGAGCGCCAAAGCAGTGATGCCCTGGACTTTGTTTTGTTACTCAAAGTTCTGTGTATCGCTGCAATGGTCATGGGCAGGCGTTTTCTCTTACCATCAGGAAAGCGTCTCGTTCGTCTCATTGCTTTTTACATAAAAAAAAGGTCTCATCTTTTCACATAAATTTATTTTGTTACAACGTGTGGTACTTGGTAATATTCCAGCCGCTCTCACGTTGTAATGAATACTTTACCGTCTCATCATTTAAACTCTGTTCAGGAATCTTAGATAATTTATGTAAACAAAGAAATGTCACAAAAATTCACAGTCCAATTGTTATGCCAGTTGCCCAAAACATTTTTTACTTGTGAAAAATATTGTTGTTTCTATTTCCCCGTTTTGCTCGCGTGCATAATAACAAGTTAAATGAAATAAAAAAAACACAGCTTGTTAGTGACCAATATACGCCCTCAAGCCACTTCTTGTTTGTTTCTTCGTACACATTAATAACCTTGAGTTTTTCCGTGGCACACATAGATTTCCACGGTCGCTTTTTGACCGGCGACAGATTTTATATTGTTGACAATGGCCTTCAAATTCAAATGGTCTAGGGACCAGGTTGAGTCTTCATTTTGCGAAAGAAATTGATCAAACTTAACAAAAAACGTAACAACAACAAGATGAGACTAATAACATTAACCAATTTTGACCTAACCAACCTTTGTAGCGATGGTAGCTCATTGGTTAGCGCGGTCGGTTCGCATGCCGAATGGCGTGGGTTCAAACCCCAACAATGAGCTTGAGCTGCCGGTGAAGGAAAACATCGTGAGGAAACCATAGCATGGTGATAAGGTACTTTCTAAGTACTTGGTTGGCTAGCTACCACCCTCAAGTTGAAAATCTGCCGCCACGCATCCTACGGTGTGTTCCGGCAGCTTCACTTGAAAGTTGTATTCAAGGCTAGGTATGTTTTACCGTCACTTAACATCAAATGAGCTGCGGTTAAACACCTAACCTGTCGACCATAAAAAAATAATTAAAAAACCAACAAGTCTAACAAAGCACAATTGCACAACCGCAGGGAGAAACACATCCGAGGAAATGACGGCGGCAGAAATGTTTAGAACCTCTACAGTATATAATTAAAAAAAATCTTTCAAAATTTTTTTTCTTTTTCATAACATCATACAGAACAGATATTACGTTAAAATAAATATTACAAAACGATTTTTGTTTTATAATTGTTCAGATTACGACTAGAAGAAAAAAAAGTCAAAAGTCAAACTATCATTCTACATAAAATATCTAACATTCTTGAAAAGACTAAAAGTAGAATCTGTTTATTTCTTACCATTAGATTTAACAGCAATTCTGTTACAAATATCAGGTGTATTTATAAACTAGCTGTTACCCGCGACTTCGTTCGCGTGGAATTTTACCAAACATTTTTGTCCAGTTTGCAGAATATACGAGAAGTGTATAACTATGCATTGGTCGCAACGTAAATACATGCTGAGCTTAACTTCATTCTTCTTTTTTGCGAATCGATGGTTCACGTTTTTAGGGTTCCGTACCCAAAGTAAAACGGGAAAAACGTTTTTTTTTTTTGTAGGTATGTATATGTTTAGTTGCAAACGCATTTAGTAAAAATCTGTTAGTTGGTTATTACAGAAAGACACTTGAATTTTATTTATTTGTCTTTAAATAATTTTTTAAACTCCAGTTACAGCCATCTCCAAGTGAGTGGAATACAATAGCTAGAATTTTCTCGAATCAACGACGTTATTAACTAATGTTTATTACTACTAACGCCACCTGTTAGTAGTTAACCGGTTTAGATAGAAGGTACTACGACAACCCACCACCATATGTTGTCAAGTGTCATAATACACAATAGTAATGTAATCGAAATTTTTTTGATATTAACAAATGATGAAAAAACAAAATAATTAATTATTTATTTTTGGTATTCTAATGTCAATCCTGGTAATAAACTATAATATGTGTGCCATATCTTATCCCAATCTGTTTAGCCGTTATTGCGAGTTTGAGTTAAAATCATCTAAACATACAAACTTTCACATTTATAATAATTTATAGTAGAATAGGCACACATAGCCAATTGTTGTTTAGAAACACGAGTAAAAACACAGCACCCACGCTTTATGAAAAAAATACAGGTAAACAAGAAAACATTTCTGATAACAATGGCCAGTGTCATATTCGCGCAATATCTTACATTCACATTTCATGGTAAGGTAAATGATAAATAAGATAAATAAAATACATTTTGTTGTGATGATATTTTAATAGTCACCGCGATCGGTTTACACGCCAAAAAGCGTGGGTTCGAACGCGAAAAATATATTTACGCTGTGCCGTTGAACGAAACCATCGTGAGAAAACCATGGCGTGGTACTTTCTAGTACTCGACTAGCTAGCTAGCCACCCTCAATTTGAAAATCAGTTGCCAAGCATCTAACGTTGTTACGGCAGCTACAATTATAATAATAATAAATATTGTAGGACATTACACACAGCGCTATATGACCCCAAACTAAGCAAAGCTTGTACTATGGGAGTCAGATAACTGAATACTTATATACTTTTTTTTTTGTAAATACATATTAATAATACATACAGTACACCCAGACACAGAACATTTGAGATTTTTGACACAACATTTGAGACACAAACAATTGAGATCTAGTTCCATTCCATGTCTTTACCATCTTCGATCACACCATCACTTATCATCAGATGAACTATGATCAAGCACTTACGTAACGCGGCGACAGATATGTACGCTGTGGGCCAGAATATAATTCGTGTGAAATGTTACACGAAGGTCAAATTTAACGTGACGAGCTCACTCGCTAGTTTTCAATTGGCAAAATAAACCTGGCCCGAAATGTCTCCTTCCTATTTAAACCACTAATATTATAAATGTGAAAGTTTGGATGGATGGATGAATGGATGTTTGTTACTCATTCGCGCAAAAACTACTGAACGGATTTGCATGAAATTTGGTATGGAGGTAGCTGACACCCTGGATTAGCACATAGGCTACTTTTTATCCCGAAAACATGTAGTGTGTAACACCGCTGGGCGCAGCTATATATAGTAATAATACTTCATTTGAAACACCATGAAAAAAAAAACATTATATTAAGGGAGTGTTGGCTGAGATCCCGAGATTCAGACCTTGTTCACCCGAACCCGAATTAGCTCCTCCCTGCGGTTGGTACTTTATATATGTAAATCATCATCATTCACAACCTTCTTTATCCCACTGCTGGGTATAGGCCTCTCTCTTTACGTGCCATCTGCCTCGGTCCTGTGCCAATCTGGTCCAGGTTCGACCCGCGACGGTGACAATATCGTCGACCCATCTTGCGGCTGGACGACCGACGCCTATTTCCGTTTTTCTTTCCATCCAAAGGTTGTCTGGAAGAAATCGCTCTACGCGATAAGACCGCCGTTATAGACCATTTATGTATTATATTGTATTGTTATGTTTTTATCTCTATTTTATGTTTCATATTTGAATGTTATTTTTTGTTTTGGTGTGTAGTAAAAGTTATACATATTATATATATTCTATTTTACAAGTTACCTGTGAACCGGCGCCAGGTCCGTCGCTGTGCCCCGAGGTGGCCTTGCGCATGGACGTGAGCCGATAAAATGGAGGTGTCTCTGTGCGCTCGATCAGGCAGTTGAGCGTCTCTACCGTCTGCAGCTCTGTCATCATTTCGTCCAACAAGCGCTCGGGCCGAGACCGCGCCAAGTACAGCACAACACGCTTTGCCTAATCATTACATTACAAAAGATTAAAACGGTCATGGAAGCCTAGCGACACTTTAGAGTGCTATCTACCCAAAATTGAGCCCAAAGCAAGAACACAATTCCTATACAGTTCATGTGTCATAGCGATCTACCACTATATTGACCAGCCAAAGGTTGCGATATTTTTTTATGTTTGACGAGCTAGTTGGTTAACCACATCTCACCTGGTGTTAAGTGACGGTATGACCATCATATTGTTCAGCCGCACACAAACTTAGTAACAATACGAGTGTGTATGTACTTAATTATTTGTTTTGAAATGACTAACCATAAAGTGTCAAATGGTATAATAACATATAATAATTATAAAAATTTTGATTGTATTTAGCTATTGGGATATTTTAGTATACAAAAAAGTAGTATTCATAGTATTGCGGTAGGATACACTCTGCTGGCTATCTACCACCCACATGTTGCAAATCTGTCGCCAAGCACACGGTGTGTTCCGGAAGTCTAAATTGAGAGTCAGTTCAATTTCAGGCGAGATGTGTTTAGTGACCATATGACCATATCATTTGCAATTATGTTATTCTAGAATCCAACAAATTATTTATTATTAATTTTATTTTTTTAATTTATTTAGCTTTCCTGGAGTTATTTCTATGTAAACATGTTAAGTTACTCACGTAAGGCAGCAGTTCGTTGGGCGCCATGCCGGAAACGATGATGAGATAGCGAATGATGACCTTCAGGTTGTTTGGCCAGCATGCGCATAGCGTGGACCATAGCTCTTCAATCTCCTTCGGATGGCTATCAGAGAACTGCACCAACGTACACATAATTTACAATAATAATATAATTATATTTTTTAATTTTTTTTTTTTAGTACAGTGTTTCCAGCCGGGAATAAAAATGTGTCTAAACTAAATAATAACTTTTTTTAAAGTATACAATTCTATGGTACCGAAAAACCATTTTGATTTGTCTCAGAAAAAAAGACTCAATGCGCAAACAAAAAAATATAATATAGTAACTACATGCAACAGATAGATTACATTTTGAAACTTCCTACTTCCTACTTCCAACTTTCTATATCAAATCCAAAGTCATACAAAAGTGTCTGCACTTTGGATCCGTATTGGAATCTCAAGGATTCTGAATAGGCTATAGGGGATAGGAAAAAGGACTCTTGAATAATCGTTTTATATGTTATGTTCATTCTTAATTTAATCCGGGACTTAGAAACTGGGTTATGTCAATAAACCATAACAATATCCGAATATGACCATACGTTCTACAAATTTGAATATTTAACGATTATATTTTAACTGTGCACAGTACAATGAAATTGCAGGATTCGTGTCAATTGAAGATCCGCCATATTTCTTTAACAAAGTCAACACAATGCACATGTGTTGACTTTGTTAAAGATGGCACAATGCTCCTATCTACAGCTTCGTGACCAGACCGTCAAGAGGGGGGTTTATAATGTTTGAACACGCTTTGTTTAATTCTGGACGCCTACAAATATAAAGCTACGAGTGAAGTCACAGATATTTTGAATAAAGCTAAAATAACATCTTTGTCATAAAAGGTGAAAATTTGTAAAGCATGATAAAACCACGGCTGATGCGAGTACATCAATACTCGTACATGTATTTTTGTCGAGTAAAGTTATTCACGAAAGCATTCTGGCAAACGAACGTTTAACAATTATTTTTTCTTCAAAACCTACGTGAAAGTGATCATTTTCTGCCTGCGTGCTTGATCCTTTTTAATGTTATACATGGATTCTGAAAAATATTTTTTATTCACTTATTTTGTAATTTTATCGCATTGTCACCCTATAAGGAAAAGGGGGGAACTAAAGTAGTTCAGAGGCAATATCGTCACAAAACCATTACAGTGAAATAGATACCGAGTATAGCGGAAAAGTTTAAACGACTGGACATGGTCATTTTTTTCCAAGAGGAGTTTATAGTGGTTACATCCTCTGAGCTCAAGTACGGGCAAGGTTGAAAAGTTCACAAGATCCAATGCAGACAAGTACCAATAAAGATAAGTACCTCCTTCAGCAGAGCGGAAACGACACGTAAGTGGGAAATCGCAATAATCGAGACGACTGTTTATTATTATTGACACGTTGAAAAATCTGTCTATAAATAAATTTAAATCTGTAAAATACAAAGGAGTTGTGCTATAACATGTCGTTTACAGATTTACGCGAAACGGCAGCACTAAGTCTCGTGGCTTAGTACTAAGCTGTTCAAGAGCTCATTGTTACCATTTCACTTGGGACTAACTCAAAATCATGAATAAGAAATGGGTAGTATATAAGCGAATATTAATTCAAATTCAAGGTATAAAAAATACTGAATATGACTTAGGTACTAAAATAATAAGTGAGTAAAAATCTGAGAGAAGACAAAAATGCTGAAAATGGCGTTTTAAAATTATCTTAGTCGAGGTGTATCAAATATTATGGTCGGCAAAGGTATTTTTTGGGCACTTTACTAAAACCGATTATACATACATATGCATATTGCATGTATATGTTACTTGGTAAAAAATACGCCCACTCAGTATTTTTTCGCCCGCTTCAGTATTTATTTTAGAATTATTATATACGTGACTCCGTATAGTTGTATCCCATAAGGCCATATTGGTTTTATAATAGATTTGTAGACAAGTAAGTTGTTGTTGATTGTCAATTTCGAATATCTTCCCAGTATCCAATACAGCTGTCTACATTTCAGGTTGATTTTCATGACTTTTTGACTTGACATATTTTTGCCATGCAAGTGCAATCCACAGTTTTTTTCCACCATGCAAGTTTCACGGAGTATTTTAGTACGGTGTGGTAACTCTCTACCATCCGAGTTCACCGGAGGACATGTTTCTATACGTAGCGTGAATGTAACTTCTATTGATTAATTAGGACTCGCTTTGATTCTCCGCTTGTCGAGCCACTTGTTGATTTCTATCAGACTTCGCTGTAGTTTTGCTGTAGCTTCCGGAACTTCCATACTAGAAGCTTAAATTGCCGTGGCATCTGCAACCTACCCCAGATGTTGGTGGTGAATATGCCGTAAAAGTGATGTATGCTTCTGGGTGTGCCGTACTTGGGCACGGAGCCTTGTGGCACTCCAGCAAATAAATCATAGACGCCTTTTTCTTTTGCTTGAAATATTTTATCGGTGAGATATGATTCCAGTATCCGATAGGTGTGAGGTAAGGAGTAGTTTGATTTTACACCGGAGTCAGTCCCTTGTATTGTGCCACATTCGATCAAAGGTTTGTTGTACGTCAAGGAACGCCGAGGAGCAATATTTCTTACACTCGAGGCTGTCACCGATAAATCTGCACACTCCTGTGTCGTTCAATGGTACCAAGCTCAGGCTTGAGTCTTTGTGGGATTTTTTTTCGGAAAATTCTATTATTATCACCTCAGGTGAGATACCACTAGCTTTACCTCATTACGGTACTCAAAACACTCAGGGGGTTGGACGTGAACAAGGCCGAGTAGTCCGGATGGTATTCCGGCTATCGTATTGAAAAAATGTACACCGGAGTTGGCTAAGTTTGGTAAGAACTGGTAATTACCCGTCTTTACCGCCTGTCCTTGGCAACTGGCGTAGTCTCTACGTGTTGGAAACTTGCGAATATTCCACCAGTTTAAAAAAAAAAGGAATTTCAAATATCATCATCATCATTTCAGCCGTAGGACGTCTACTGCTGGACATAGGCCTCCCCCATTGACTTCCATAAAGACCGGTTGGAAGCGGCTCGCATCCAGCGCGTTCCTGCGGTCTTTACTAGGTCGTCTGTCCACCTTGTGGGTGGACGTCCTACGCTGCGCTTGCCGGCCCGTGGTCTCCACTCCAGAACTTAGTGTATGTACTTATCTCAAATATATTTCAGGCCAATCTCAGTCATATACAAATTGTGTAAAACCAAGGAGCGTGTACTGAATAGGACGCTCATGGCGTACCTTTAAAATAACAACTTCATTAGCAATCAGCTATACGGGTTTCGCTGAAACCGGTGGACAAAGGATCTCTTCGTTTATGCCACACACATTCTGAGCGAGGCTATTGAGAAACGCGGCGAAGCCTTGGTTAGGTCTTTTGGCATCTCTAAAGCCTGTCACGATAGCCTCTTTGGCTAGATTCCATGTTACGGCTAGCCTGCTCACCGCAAACATTTTACACACCCGAAAGCGTGGCGCTAGCAAAAAGCAAATTGTTCATCTGTCAGTTCTCACCGATGTATATGTATGTGTACAATGTACATACCTACATAACGTTAAACAAAAATATTGCCTTTATCAACCGACCTACGTTGAGCTCTAAATTTATACATGAATTCTATGAACAGAAACTAAGCAGGTAAAATGTCTATATTTTCTTCCCTAGGTCTAACTTGTTAACACCACCCTTTGTGCTTGCTTTTAATTATGTAACTTTTGTGGGTATCGATTTCGTTAATAATTATGAAAGTTTATAAATTTTACTAAAATCAAAGAGGTACGGATGACGCTTCAACCGGGACGAAGAACTTACGATCTACAAGAAACCATAGACACACCTAATTCTTGGAAGCGTTTGATTTTTCCGAGACAAAAGCTTTGGACGTTTCCAGTACACACATGATGTGGTAATGAACCTTTCTTATTTATATTCATACAGACTGGGGGACCGATCGGCGACAGAGAGTGTGCAGTAATCCCGCCCACAAAGTACCAAGCATGCATACTGAATTGAAAGCGTTTATTACAATTTCCTGTGCCAATTTATAACATCCTGTCGGTACAATATCGCATGCTACTTAATCGGTAATGATATTATCCATAAAAAACATTATTGAACTGATAGTACCTCTATAATATCAACGCGGGACAATACACAAGTAGTAATTTCAGACGACGCAATTCTTTTTCTACAGTTGTGTCAACAAGCATCAAGTGAAGGGCGGAGGGGTCGTAAGGCGACAAATTGTGCCAAAAATCAAGTAGTTGAGGTTGAGGGCTAGGCGGCGGGCAAGGTTGCCGCATGACTGATGGCTGTCAATACAGGCGCGCCGCACAATCCTTTACCCAAATATGACACCCTATGTCCACATACACGCAGTGGCTGACTGAACACAGGGATCAGTTACGTCTACAATATCGACTGCCGTGTTATAAATACGCGTACTTTAGGTACGACACATACGAGTAAATCTGTCTGATATACATTAATGAGATTTTATTTAAATTACTCTATCCACCAAAATCATAGACCGGGCAGTCTGGAAAAAAGGAAGGTATTTGCCCAGCAGTGGGTAACTAGAGTATAAAACAATAAAAAAATAATCAGCCACTCACATACCGTTGTTTTTCAAACAATTTATTTTTTATTAATTGTTGGTACTTTAGAGTGTGTGTGAACTAAAAATACGGTGAAAAATAACACTTAGTTTAAAGCTTTTATGTATTATGATTTTCACGACAGAGCAATACTTAATGAATAAAAAGTTTATTGTATAGTGAAGGAAAAAAGCACGTGGGCACTTTAGAAAAAACTAAAACATTATGTTGATGTGATCGGTACCAAACTTCATAGGATGACCCGCTGGACTAGTCTACAAATTTCATCAAAATCACGCCGTTTTAGAGTCTATAGGGAACATACACAAATCGATTTACATACATACTCGTATATATAATGAAAAATTGCCATAATTTACAAATATCACATTTTTTACAGCTGTTACGGGCAATAACAGTGTCGAGTGGGACAAAACCATACGAATATTTTACATAATTATAATTATTTAGGTTGCAGATTCAGCGAATAACACTCTCCATTACGTGTATTGCTTTAGTTGCTTAGGGATATTACAAACATGCTTGTACTTATTTTTATTTATTAAAATCAAATTTGATTGAGCGTACGCGCACGTCTTTTGCCATCATTATTCGTCTCTATCTCTCTTTCTTTCATTTATCACTATCTCATCTTTACAAATCAATACGTTTTCTAATAAATAAAAAAATATCTTTCTATATAAATATATTAAATGTTGTGCGTTTGTAAGCCTATATGCTAATAACAGCTGAATCGATTTAGTAAATTTTTTTTAATGTTCTTGATACTTGCACTAAGTATAGATGCGGAGTTGAAGACTGAACGCCATCACTGCGTGTTCGAAATACCGGGCATACATTTAAAAATAAATATTCCCAGAAAAAAAAAAATAGAAGTAAAATAATTAACTGACCTTAGCGGTGATGTAGAAGAGATTATTGAGCACCATCTCGGTGGCTTCTGCTGAACCGAGACCCTCGCGCCGCACTGTCCTTCCCGCTTCCGAAGCGTAGTACTAAAAAAATATACCCCATTACAACCGTCGAATAATCGTGCAACACCATTCCATAGACATATATACAGATTCCACAGACAGGGTGTCCAATAAAGGTAGCGGGTATAAACTGAGAGATGCAATTAAATAAATAAATTTATTTAATTGCATCCTTTATTTTTCATTAAAAAACAGTTAAGTGGAAATTTATTTGGCTAATACAATGTAATCCACACTGCTGCGCGCTTCTTTAATTTTGAATGCAGGTTGGCGATGATTGCATTGACAAAGCGCAGTTGGGATTGCCCTTATCTCTGACGTGATATTGTCTCAGATTTATCGGGCAGTTATACCTTACCCTTAAGGTATCCCCATAAAAAATATTCGAGAGAACTGAGGTCTGGACTTCTTGGGGGGATATTCTGCCGCCAAGCAGTAGTGTGTAAACATTACTGTGTTCCGGTTTGCAGGGTACTGCAGCTAGCGAAATTATTGGGCCATTGAGGCTAAACATAATATAATGAAGTAATGAGCGCTAAATAAGCGATGCTCAGAAATTGCAAAAATACTACCAAAACAGAAACAATTAACAAATAAATTCGTTCATTTCATTTCGTTCTTATTTTTTAAGTCTGTATCAAAAGGCTAGATCCTTTATCGTACGTCTACCTGACGATAACACTTATTTATCTAAAATGTTCGCGCTTGATGTAATTGAGGTTAGAGGATAATTTTAGAATCATAAATACTTCAGGAACGTGCCACTTTACGTTACCATATGTTATTTCTTTTTATTAATATGTAGTTTTACTGTATTCTATAATATACCACTTTCATCGTGAACTAAGGTGAATATGCCAGTTTCTTTAGAGAAATGTTTAAACTATGTATATTTTTGCTCTATATTTAATAGTGGATATTACAAAAGCATTAATGAGTTAAGGTTGGAGACATGTCTTTTCTTACCTGTATGTAGGACAAGGGGTTAGCTGGCGGCACATTGGGATCGACGAGCTCAATGTTCACTAGCCAGGGCAGTAAGTACTGAAGCAGCAGCTGCCGAACCTCCGTACGAGCCGTTTGAAACCGCGCCGTGATCTCTGTAACCAGATACTGCTATAATAACAATTTATGACTATTTTCCTCAAATAAAACCAAGATGTCTTCAGACAGGACAATAACCTTGACATCTTCGCTTAACATCAGGCGGGATGGCGGTCAAACGCAAGCCTATCGAGTATAAAAAAAAAAAAATGTCCTCCAATATTTATTTTATTTTATTAGAGCTATCAGACTCGACAAATTTAATTGATTACCAAATATTAACAACAGTACGACAAACCGTTTCCTCTTTAAATCTGAGATCGTGAGTTTTTTCATTGTGTAACATATGTATGTACAATCCATTCCAAAAAAAAAAGTTCGATTTTTTCATTTTTATAGATACCATACTGGTTCCACAGTTAAAACCAGACCGTCACGATTTTATTTTGTTTCAGAATACAGCTACACAAATATTTAAATAGTTTCGTTTTTGGCGAGAACAAATTAAAATCGTATAGTAAAAGTTACAAAACTATTCATTTATGATGTAAAGATGTATGCCAGCAGTGGTCGATTAGTTAAAAAAAAACCTGTATTCAGCTAGTTATGTCCTTTTTGCACATCCTCTTTTAGGGCCGACCTTAACCGCTGCCTGAAGGCTTGCCACATTTAGGTACAAATGTCAACTACAAACGTTAAAGACAAACGTTTGTTCCTATATAACTTAATATGGATGTTGCCTGAAATTTATTTTTATGTGATATGAAACTTAATAGAATAACTAAACAATCAAGTTGAATATATATTTTATTAATCGTTTTTAGAGGAATAATAAATATCTATTGGCAATTATGGTTAATTGGATTATTGAGTAGAGATGTTTTCTAAATACGTAAGCGTTGTTCTATTATTTCGCGCCCAATAAAGCATTAACGTGCTCAGGTAGGTGTACTTCAAACGTGCAATTAGGAAGCTTACAAGACTCGATTAGCTCCAATTAATAATAATATTCTGTATAAATATTATGTTCTTTTCGCTACTCCGTTAGTAGTACAGTCACATTTAATAATATTTATTGATAACGAGGTGTTACAATAATAATTATAAACAAATAATAAATGTCAGTAAATATTAAAAATATGATAGTAGTATGATATCAAGCAGTAGTTTAACTCTATTGATATTGAATACATTATACGATATTAAATAAAATATAAGTACCGGAAAATTTAAAATGAATAGATTTAAACTTACATATTAAGACGAAAGCCTTCATGTAACATGTGTGTGACTCGAACAATAAAACCGAAAGGAAAACAGCACGTAAAAATAAAATAAATGTGTAACAAATTGAAATATTATTAATGTTAACTAATTTTATGTTCACAAACCTACTTTAACATAATAATTGGGAAAAAGGAAAAATCATCGAGCTAGCGAGCTATAATACATACCCATGTTATTAATTCAATTTTTGTAAAAGTTCGCGGGGTATATAACCAAAATTCTAAAACAGGCTTCTTGATATATATATACTTTATTTCTACAACACTGAAATCACAAAGAAAATATTAACTGTTCTTAAGAAAAAGTAACTTCAATTAATGATTTTATTATTAGGGTATTTTAGTGCGATGTACTTAACTGTTAAAGCAAAATAAAAAATACACAGGACAAAAAAAAAACGAAATGTGGCTGTGCCGTGAAAACGGCCAATGGAAACGCACTTAATTAGTCCCCTCATCGTATCGTAAGCCTGAAAATAAACTTCCGCATGGTAACGCCTGAATCAATAAATTTTCTGACGTAAGTTTACTTATTGTCTGAGTACTGATTTCTATGTATATATTAAAGAACATCGGTAAATATTAATAATCAATATTGCCAGACAGTTTTCGCGGCATTTATAGCAGCCAGACGCTTATAAATTAGTAAAAAATACGTAACTTTACTTGTCTTTATGTGTATTCTTGGGCTGCCGGTTGAATCTAACATGTATTTATATACCTTCAGACGATGCTAATACTACTTTGTCCAATACATTAAGTTACTCAGGAAATAAGTAACGTCAGGCTGCCCTGGGATCTTGTTCTACATGTGAAATTAGACTGAGTCACAGTCAAAGTCACACAAAGTAAGCAACAAGGGTCAAATCCGGTCAAGCTCTAGAAAAGTAGTAGTTACTGTATTAAAAGCTTCGACGGAGTGTTGAAAGCAATGCGAAAACATGTTTTAACCACAAAGTAATTTTAACACTTTTGTACACTCGTGCACGTAATTCTTATAAATAAAAATAAAACATTATTTTTTGACGTTTGTTTTTGATGATGATGATGGCATGATTTTTCTGCGTTCCCGCTAAAAATCTGTTACAATTGTTTAGTAAATGACTAGTGTATGTTTATGTTCGTGCCACACAAACATGAAGTTATATACAAATGTCTAAAAACTACATCTCACAACTATCGAAAGGCGTCAATATTTTAATTTCACTAGGATCGCCTATACTCGATAACTCACGTAGATATAATAATACTATTAAATTAATAATAAAAAAATGCTATACGGTGTTGCGTAAAACCTTCGCGTTTTTCCAAGTTTTAAATGTACATCAAAGCTCGGTCGCCCAGCTACTGTCGAGCAATTTATGTTTACACACAAATACAGGTGAAAATCGTCATTTTCATAATAATCGTCTTGAACTAGGTGTAGTTCAAGTTGAAGTTCACCGTGGACATATTGCGGCTGTAAATATCTGGACGACTGAAGCGCTGAGTCTTTGGATACCTGTCAAGAGCATTATTTCTATGGTGTGCAACTGACCTGAGAACATGGGCATGGTCGTATGCGGATGGAGCTGGGACAGCTGGCGCGAGAGGTACAGCTGCGAGCGGCAATACGTGGTACACAGAAGAGCGTCTAGCGTCCCACGACCTTTCTCCGACCCTGCACATAAACAACAACGTATTATTACTAAACAACAAAACGATACTACAGGACTTTGACTGCCCTCTTGGCTCATTTGGTAGTAACTATGACTCATGGGCGTGTGTTCGATTCCCACTCAAGGAAAACATTTATATGATAAACATATTTGTTTGTTCTTTGTCTGGGTGCTTTTTTATGGTTGACAGGCTAGGAGTTTGACCACAGCTCACCTGTTAAATGAAGGTGTGGTCTAAGATGGTATAGCACACTAAACCTGGAATGGAACTGGCTCTCAAGTGAGGCTGCCGGAACACACCGTTAGATGCTTGGCGACAGATTTTCAACTAGAGGGTGGTAGCTAGCCAGTTATTATTATTACCTACCAATTTATTATTAATTAATTAATACATTAAATAAATGTCGTACGACATTTCACATAGCGCCATCTAGTCCCAAACTAAGCAAAGCTTGTACTATGGGAACCAGATAACTGATAGATAATACTTATAGGTACAATTTTTTTTTGGAAATACATGCAGTACAAACATTTAAGAATTATAATAAATAGTAATTCCTTACTAAAATTTGAATTTTCATTAAACATTTTTTTTACTACATACAAAATGGTTGTCATTTTTAAATTTAAAAATATGTGCAACATAAATGTTTGCTCTGGTGGGGATCGCATCCACACCACGCCCTTCAACTCTTGAAGCAGACATTCAATCAAATGAGTACAATTTTATTTTATCAGTCATGGGTTTCCAATATAATAAGTTTTGCTTAGTTTGGATTTAAATGGCGCTGTATGAATTGTGTCCTATTTTTATCTGTATTCCTGAATTCAACTCTTTTTCTCAATCGAATGAAATGTAAACGCAGATGAACTTCCGAGACTTTGAAATCTTAACATTTTGGCGTACTCGTATTTAGTCAAGTAAAAAACAGACAAAATAAAAACATTTTGTACAGTAAATGAGAAGTCCAATTACCACCTTAATGTTCAAAGTCACACGACACACTGTCGTCCGCATATCTGTTTCATCGTAAACAACAACCTTAAGAAGGTTACGGTTTATAAGGTGAGACGCGACTAGCGTATGTGGTCAGTGTTAGACATAGGTATCGTCACAATAAAGAAAGGCCTCCACAGATTTGACCTAAACACCATTAACATTCAGAATTTAAACATATATCGCAATTAGTTAGTAGCAGTTTTCTATATACAGACAACCGCGCTCCTTTAGATCGGTACTGTTTCACAGTGTGAGTTATGGGTGTGTGCGAAACGTCTTATCGCAAAAAGTCGTAGCTGCGATTTTCTCCGATGCCATTGTTTTGTGAGACTGCTATTGGAATTTTAACGCTTACTGTACGTTGCAGCACGTACAATAAGCTTAAAAATTCTTACTCTAACACGGGTACAATATCTTTTACGGACATAATTATGCAGTTTTTCTCAATACGTTTTCTTTAACAGAAAAGCAAGTGAAAGTTACTATCTTTTTTAAAAAAAAAACCCTAAGAATTTATTCTTATTACTATTTAAAAGATTTCATTATGAAGAACTCAGCGTTCGAACACTCATCCTCATGATTGTAAAGAGCATTTTTTCCAGTGGGCAATCTCTACATGTATATGATTCATTTTGTGTGATACGTGCCCAAATACACATAAATATTTAAATATCAGACTAGATGTTTGACCACAGCTCAGCTCATGTCAAGTGTCGGTTATGTTAAAGATGGTAAACATATCTAGCCTGGAATAGCTGGGTATCAAGTGAGACTGCCGGAGCAGCAGATTTTCAACCTGAGAGTACCTACAAGCCAGCTGAGTACCAGAAATAACCCAAAACCTAGTTTCGTTAACATGTTTTCCTTCACCGGCACCTCAAGTTCATTGTTGGGATTTTAACCCTCACACCCTGCAGACCAACGGCGCCAAGTAGATAGTTATTGTTCCGAAAAATGTTTTTTCCATACGTGAAGTATGGCGAAACAAGAAAACCAAGCCCAAAACAGTAAAAAAACTCGTTAAGGTGGATCGATTTCCATACAAACAAATTTTTGCCATTTATGGACGAATGGAGCATAATTTTATGTTAATAATCTACTGTTTTATTCAAGCAATTGTAATTTACCGCAAACAAAGACCAAAATAAATGCCAGTAGCCGTGATTTCACTGTAAAATTGTGCTCCATTTGTCCATAAATGGAAAAAAAATATTTGTATGGAAATCGAATCACCTTAAGTTGGTATTTTGCTCTGACATCATAGCCACAAGGTATGTTATAGAGCTCTGTCAGGTTCCGCACGAGGTAAGACAGGCTATGCACAGAGCTTCGCACGTGGGCTTCGCATGGGTTAAGACAGGCTACGTGACAAGCTCCGCTGTGGGCGAGATGGCTATAACTATGTTCGGTGCTACAGCTAAATTCATGGAATCAATTTATTATTTATGGATAACTGACAATGAAGAGTTGACAGGAAAACGTGATACCTATACGCATAGAGGAGAAAAACAGTGTAAATTATTGACGACACAAAGGATTAACAAGATGTGAATAATTAATCAGAATGTACTTAGTCGAGCTAGATAAAAGCATTGTGAAAGGTATTGAATATGACATTTTGCAACGGTTCACTGAACACAATAGTGTGTTTAAAAGCATCAACATGTTATTTACAAGTATTCTACCTAGGGTTATTGTTTTCATCATGGAGCAAGATAGTGAAGTTAATGTTTTAGAGGAAAAATTTATCGATCTTTAGATGAAATTTGCGCGCTTTGTGTTCAACTAATAACAATTATAATTTGATAGAGGTAAAGTTATTAGACGAAAACAAAAATGTTTATACAATACTTAGGACCGTTCAATTGTTTTTTTAAGACAGTTCACCGCGTCTACTGTCGGGATAATGATCGTTGAATCAATATCCTACATGGCGGTTATCTCATGAGCCAAGTCAAGGTCATTACTGATCTTATCGTTCTCAGTCTCCACGATATTCTCGTCATGTGGGATGGCGATGTCGACGAATACTTGAGCGTTGGGCTTGGTTGTGTTGTTTACGCTTGGCAGGCTAGGTGTTTGACCACAGCTCACCTGATGTTAAGTGACGGTGTGGTCGAAGATGGTAAAGCATACCTAGCCTGAAATGGAACTGGCTTTCAAGTAAGGCTGTGGGAACACCACCGTTAGATGTTTGGCGGCAGATTTTTAGCTTGAAGATGGTAGCCAACAAACCAAGTACTAGTAGGTAATAGAAACCACCCTACCACCATGCTATGGTTTCCTCACAATGTTTTCCTTCACCGGCAGCTCAAAGCTCATTGCTGGGGTTTGAACCCACGCCGTTCGGCGCACTGACCGCGCTAACCACTGAGCTATCATCGCTACAACACAACGCAACAACCTAATAATACTAACATCAAAGAATTTATTATCTAACCGAAGCCACATTTAAACAGAACAGATGCAGTCTTAAACGTTTGTCAATTGAATTAAAGGTGTAGGTAGCCCGACGCAAGTAAGTATTCTGTCTGTACCTAGATGGTATTCGCTTTATTAGTGTGTAACAGAGGATTAAATCGAATAAATCGCGCAGGGTAGTTTTTTTTTATTATACTAAGAAGCTTCGGACTGTCGACTAAGTTTGCTGTTAACTTTAATGTAAAAGTGATATCAGATACCTCCCTTCTGTTAGAGAGTTGGTAAATGAATTTTTTTCAGGTACTTCAATAATTAATCATCTGATTTGTATGGTAGTTTTAAACGGAAGCATAAGTAATAGGAAAGCAAAGATCCGACTAATAGCTTTCTATAAAAAAATATCTATAGCGCTAGTGACCATTGCAGCAATACACAGAACTTTGAGTAGCAAAACAAAGTCCGGGGCATCGCATTTTTTGGCGCTCATTACTTTGAGACTTTCGATGGTTAGTCTCAACAGCCTAGTAATTTCGCTAACTGCAGTACCCTTCAATCCGGAACACAGTAATGTTTACAAACGAATGATTATGTACGAGGCCTTATCGACATGTATTAATTAAATAATAATTTATACAATTTTCTATTACATGTATTTAATGTGAAAACGAATTTAATAATCTAATGATGATCTTTTTATCTTCATATTAAATTTTTGTCTATTTCATTTTTTTGTAGCGATGATAGCGATGATAGCTCAGTCGGTTCACACGTGGGTTCCTCAAACTCCCGACAATGAGCTTAAGCTGCCAGTGAAGGAAAACATCGTGAGGAAATTTATTTACTCATTGAAATTAAAGTAAATATTTAATTAATTATATAATTAAATTAGGTTGTATTATAGTAATTTGTCTTTATTGCTCTATGACTTTAAAGTAAAGGTTCTCAAACTAATTTCATCTACCGCACACCTAGAAAATCAATTATTTTTCAGCGACCCCATTTTTTTTACATTACTAGGTACATATTAAAAACCACAACGATATTCATTACTTTAAATAATTATTTACAGTGTGCTATTTTAGTTTGCGTAAGTTTATAATATTAAGATTATTTTTAAAATTTAAGTAGCTTAAATTACAAATCAGCCATCGCCCCCTTAAACCACTTCAAGAACCTCTGATTTTTTTTGGGCCCCTTACCGGCCCCTCTTACCCCCCTCTAAGTCTTCAGCGCCCACAAGGGGCCTTATTACGCCCACTTTGAGAAATACTGACTTAGGCTCATTAACGTTCTTTTTACTGACTGTTATCTATGTAGCAGACGATTCTCCTACCATTTTACATACTATAAACTCAAAACAAACTTCGTCTGTCCATTTAAATCTATGTGCTCACTTTTCGCATCTAAGTAGCAGAACTGATATATATAAATACATATCTCACGTGATGTTAAATGACGGTGTGGTCTAAGATGTTAAACAAGCCTAACCTGGTATGGGAACTGGCTATCAAACGTGGATTTCGGTAGACATTGCTATTTAGAATGGAACTATACTTGGTGGTAGATTTCCTTAGAAGGAGATCGTCTAGGTAGTTACCACTGCAGCGCCAGATAATTTGCCGTCAAGCAGTAGTGTGCAAACATTACTGAGATCCGATTTGAAGGGTACTGCAGCTAGCGAAATTACAGGGTTGTTGAGACTAATCATCTAATGTCTGAAAGTAATGAGCGCTAAGGAAGCGATGCCCTGGATTTTGTTTCGTTACTCAAAGTTCTGTGTATCGCTGAAATGGTCATGGGCATGCGTTACCTCTTACCACCAGGAGAGCGGCTCTATCGTTTTATTGACTTTACATAAAAAAAAACAAAAGACGAAGTGTTTCATGAAGATTAAAATACTATTTCATTACAAACACCAACTATACGCTGACACCGCAATGTTTACCTAACCTGTCGAGAATTCAACTTCCATTAAAAATATCACTTAGCGAGGCGGTTAGCGCGTTTGCGTCATACGCGAAAATGCAAACATCGAAATAGAAAATTATTACAACACGATAGGTCGTCTAGGTAAATAGCACCGCAGTACCCGATATTCTGCTAACAGTAGTGTGCTAACATTGCTGTGTTCCGTACCTAGAGAAATTACAGGACTGCTGAGACTAATCATCCAATGTCTCAAAGTAATGAGCGCCAAAGCGGCGATGCCCTGGACTTCGTTTTGCTATTCAAAGTTCTATGTATCGCTGCAAGAGTTATGGACAGACGCTATCTCTTACCATTAGGAGAACGTCTCGTTCGTCTATCGATAATTATTATCGATACAACAGCAAAATTACAAATCTAATTTAGTAAAATCACTTCAAATACATATACAATTATACATATATAAAAATGAATATACACAAAAAAGTCAAACACATTGATTACATGTAAAAAATAGGTAGTAATGAATAACGACAAAGCTCAGCTTATTAGTAATCCGAAGCGTTTGTGGGTTGGACATATCTGTCACAGAACCGATAACCGCTGAGGTAGACGCGTTCTAAAGACGATATACGTAGGAGGGCTGGCAGTGGCTGAAAGCGAAAATCCGAAGATCGGACTGATCGGCGTGTCTTGGGAGAGGCATATGTCCAGCAGTGTAATATGATTAGCTGATTATGATGATGATGCATGAATAACGAGCCCACACTTCCGTCTCAACTCAAGTGTGTGTTATTATCTATACATATGTATATGGAAGTATTTTTGTGAAGGAGAACATCGTGAGGAAACCTCAGCATGGTGGTGTAGAGTACTTTCTAGTACTCAGCTGGCTAGGTACCACCCTCAATGTAAAACTGGCGCCAAGCATCTAACGGTGCGCTCCGGCAGCCTCATTTGAGAGACAGCTCCATTCCAGGTGCTTTACCATCTTCGACCACACCGTCATTTAACATCAGGTGAGCTGTGGTCAAATGCATATGCAAAAAAAATTGGACAAAGCTAAATTATACACGCCGACAATAATAATACTTTTAGCGTTGAAGAGAAATTATTTCTTTTCACGTCGTGTACCTAAGGCTGAATATTTTTATTACTTTACCAGTGTACTAAAAACTTATATTAATCATTCTGCACTGCACTTTAATCATAAGATTCGTTCATTTTGCGCGTTCCGTAGGCTAATTATGCCGTAGAAGACATCGTGCTACGGACGCTACGAATTCTGTAGCAGCCGTATTTACTGTGACTATTTTACCGCCATGGAAAAGCATAACGCTGAAATATATTTTGTTGTTAAATCAGAAGCCACTAGAGCTAGTCGTCCCACATACAATTAAGAATTATGCAAAAAAAATGTACGTAATTGTAAACCATCTTAGAGGAGATTATCAAAAATGAAGGAATTGCGAGACTATGGATGCATTTATCACTATTCTTGACTGCGTATTGCATTCTAAAAGGCATAGTTTAATAGGATTATTTAAGTATGGTCCATTGATTTATTCTATAAAAATAAATTCTAGAGGCATGAGGAGCGCGGGCAAAGAAGAAGCGCGCGGGTGTGGGGTGGCGCCGCGGGGTCGGCGGCACCTGTGGCTGCAGCAATCCCTATATAAGGCCAGCAGCGGCTCTCCTCGTTTATTCCCGGTTGGCGCGGTGCGGCGTACGCCCGCCGCTGCCGCCATGACGTTTCCGCCGGACGATGTGTTTCATAACTTTTCTGCGAACGCGATCGAGAGGATCACAACAACTCCCGCATCGCACGCCAAAAACATTAACGCCACGACGGCAGCGATTTTTATAGAACAGTTAGCTATAGCTTTGAACGTTTATTATACGCCCGTGCTGATAGTCTTGGGATGCATCGGGAATCTGATTTCAATAATAGTGTTTTACAAGAGCAAGCTGAGCCTTCAGAGTACCTCACAGTACCTGTCGGCTCTCGCGTGCTCTGATACGCTATTTCTGTGTCAGTTAGTGCCACCGTGGTTAAAAGCTGTCGGTGCTTCGACCCTATTCTCGCGCAAGGGCTATTGTCAGCTATTCGTGTATCTGTCATACGTAACGTGCAACCACAGCTCGTGGTTAGTAGTCGCGTTTACGGTCGAACGATTTGTGGCGGTTGTGTATCCTTTACAACGCAACGTCATGTGTACGGTGAAGCGTGCGCGTTACTTCATCGTGTCACTAGCGATAGCCGCGCTGGTGGTAAACCTGCCCGTGCTGCGATTCGCGGTCCCAAACGCCAACGACTGCAACATCGACGAGCTGCTGATGTCACACGCGGAGCGGTTCAATCTGGTCGACACGGCTGTTTCCTTCACGCTGCCGCTCGCAATAATCATGGTGCTCAACACATGGATGTACGGTGTGATCCGCCTGGGGCGCACACACAACAACCTCATGCGTCAACAACCAGATATAACACAGACTCCGCAAACCGCACGCGCCATCGCCGCTCAGCGCTCGCAGCAACGCACCACCAGAATGCTGCTCATCGTATCAAGCGTCTTCGTGCTGCTCAATCTGCCTGCTTACACTATGCGGATCGTCGCTTACGCCAACAACATGGTAAGCAGTTATGTTTTTAATGTTTTCAGGTTTAAGGGTGGGAAGCGTAGATACTAATTGCTGTGTCGAGTTGCGGAAGCTTTGCAATTATCTTTGATAACCTTGTCACAGAGGCAACGGCGTTTCCAGATAGACACGAAGATCATCTCTAAAATACAAATTTAATTGTACTTCAAAGTGTTCACTTTTTAAATTAAGGTGGTACGATTTCCATACAAGTAAATTTTGTCATAATTTTACAGTGAAATCATAGCTACTGGCATTTATTTTGTTCTTTACAAGCGGTAAATCACAATTGTTTGAACAAAACAGTAGATTATTAGCATAACATCAAATTTATTATTGATTAATGAATTTATGATTTTTGAATAAAACAGTAGATTATGCTAATAAATCTACTGTTTTATTCAAGCATTGTGATTTACCGCAAATAAAGACCAAAATAAATGCCAGTAGTTATGATTGCACTGTAAAATTATGCTCCATTTGCCCATAAAGTGTAATAATCTCAGTTAAGTGAATTTGTAATTTTTATGAGAAATAAATGTCTTAAACCACATAAATGGGGGAAAAAATATTTGTATGGAAATCGAACCACCTTAATTTATTTTATGTTTGTAATTTTGCATATATATCTTAAAAGAGTTTTATAAGATATATATATACATCGTCCGGCAAGTCGGAAAAAAAGTTATATTTTAAAAATAACTACACATTTAAAACCGTCTACTTTACTGCGAAAGCGAACCTTCAACTTTTATGATAAACTTTCTGTAACTCGCGCTGTTTCCTATTCCAGAAAGCTGAGCGTTAATACAAAGACGTGTTTTTTAAGGAAATTGTAAATTTATTATCACAGTGCGAGAATACATAATGTTAAAAGTAAATGGAAAGAAAAGTAAGACGCATTCATAGATTATGGCTTAAGTTGCAGCGGCTATGCTTAACTGTATTGATTACAATCAAAGAGAACCGCGCATCAGAAACTCAATTAGTTACATTATTCATGCCGTGAATGGCTGTGTTGAATGTATATAAATCATAGCGTGGTTTTTTTATAATTTTAACGCGCTAAAAGCATTTTATTCCTGGACAATTTGCCACCCAAGTTAACGGTTAACCACTGTCCAACGTCTTAATTAATTCCATCATTCAGTACACATCTGCGTATTAAGCTGGTTATAGCTAAAACAATACATGTACAAATTGTACATTGTACATTTAAAAATTAGTACCCGGCTTATTCATCATACCACGCCACATTTTAGACCAACAAATTACATGTATTGGAATTAGCTAATTCTAAATAAAAATAAATTTAAATGAATATTTATGTCATACTTAAAATGTAAAATTCTTAACACTTTTTTCTGTATTCGAAAAACGTATTATGATTCGTAGCCATTGCGTTATTAATAACAGGCGATCGCTGTCGAACTTTATATTAATAGAGATCAATTAACTTCAACACATAAAAACCACAACATAATAATGCTACATTACAATGTTTGTTCTGTGTCTGGGTGTACTGCATGTATTATAAGTATGTATTTACAAAAAAAAAAAAAAGTATTTAAGTATTCTATCAGTTATCTGTCTTCCATAGCACAGGAAGACAGATAACTGATAGAATACTTAAATACTTTTTTTTTTTTTTGTAAATACATACTTATAATACATACAGTACACCCAGACACAGCTTTGCTTAGTTTGGGGTCAGATGGCGCTGTGTGTAATGTCCTGTGATATTTATTTATTTATACTTCAATATATCAAAGGGATTCAGAACTCTTAGAATCGTTAATGGGAGTGCAGTTGTCCTGTCACAGGGGGATATACGCAGAAAAGAGCCGGATTATTATTTAATAACCATTAGCTGACTAATGGTTATAAAATAATCCGGATGGAGGTCCGAGGTGCATTTTTATTTTCACTTACGAGATCAAAGTGTACTTTCCCGACAATAAATGAATGGCGTAGATTAATAAATAAATAAACAATAATGATGTCGCCGTGGGTTATTCTTGACAAAGAACAACTTCACTATTAAAATATGCATCGTTAAAATGCTTCGAACAACCTGTGTTAGCCTCGACCTGTTCCATCGATTTTCGACTCGGAAAACCCCAGAAATAGAAATACGACACAGAAAGATCTATGCACAATTGCACATAGTGAGATTTTTTTTTTAACAATAATAATAAATTTTTGTAACAAAACCGACGTTATATGTATATTTGTGTATGTAGAACAAATTTTAAGAATTAAAATAGAAACTGAATTTAGACATCGTTTTTTTTTTAAAACAAATATTGTTAATGGTGATATAACGCCATGCCACTTAATTAAATGAAGATGCGGACAACGATAGAGCACGCCTGCTAAGAAGAAACCGATTCAATTTTAATAGTTTAATGAGTGCATAATTTTAATTATCGATTTAATATTTCTATTGTCGAATACCCTCCATAGGTGTATACTCTAATAAGTGTTTACAAGTTTTACTCTGATTGCATTTTGCGTTAGCGTTTTTAATGTAATAGAATTAAATGAAACGAACTAAATTTAAATGAAACGAACGAGGCGCTATCCTCGTGGTAAGAGATAATGCATACCCATGACCATAGCAGCGATACACAGAACTTTGATTAACAAAACAAGGTCTGGGGCATCGCTAGCTTGGCGCTCGTCACTTTGAGACATTCGATGGTTATTCTCAACAGCCCTGTAGTTACGCTAACTGCAGTACCTTTTAAACTGGAACACAGACTTGTTTATACACTGCTGCTACCTAGACAATTTTCTGCTCAGGAGATCTACTACTAAAGAAAATGTTGCAATTATTTAAAAATTGCTATTGTAAAGAATAATAAAAACATTAACAAATAAAAGTATTTAAAAAAAAAAACAGCGTCATAGGTAATGATTAAAATTCAATTTACAAAAAAAATTTACTAACGACTGAGTTGGGATAGATTTCTAGTTGTAAAGTTGTTCAGCTAGTTTATGAAGAGAACTTTGCTGGAGCTTCTCTCAACGACTATATCTGGAACTAAGTTGTTCTTCAGATAAATATAATTAAAGTCTCCGATTTAATTCAGCGTATTAGCAAGCTATAGCTCAGCGTTTTTCCGTGGATCGGCTATACGAGTATTTATCACAGAAGTTAACGCAAAAGGATTGGAGTTATCAAAAATAGTGAATTAGCTAGGAAAGTGTTTGCGCATTGGTACATTTGCGCACTGAAGTACTAAGCTAAATATTTTTATTTTTTTATAAATCAATAAGTCAAACAGTACTTAAAATAAATAGAAGTAGGAAACGAAAGACAAATGAAAAAAACCTGTAGCGGCCATAACCGCCTATGGTCATTTCTTGTTAACGCTTGGTAAAATATTTATACTGGATTCGATGTCTCCCAAACTGTACCAGGGAAATACAGATTTCATCAGAACTCTACATCCTTGCTGTTCGTAAAAAAAAAGTAGAAAGCATTAGCAGTAATGTTTGTCTGATTGGCATACGCAAACTAAATGTTAGTGTAAACTATTTTTACTAGTTACGTTAAACTAGCAAACTATTATAATTATTTCAATGTTTTGATAGTATCCTGAATTAATATTTGTGTATCGGTTCGCGAGTAAATCGTGCCGGACGTTAGCCACTGTCTTGGTGTAATTACGTGACGTCAGGACATTGTTTGCGCAGATTAGCAACCGAAGGTTGAAAATCACTCATCCACGCAGAGGTTAACGACTGTCCCACTGCCAAATCGAAGTCCTAAGGAACATTTGCACGACACCGACAATCAATTTGAGATTAGGAACACTATTTGATACGGACACTTTAATGCTTCTAGGATCCAATTTGTGGACCAACCACGCGAATGATGTTCTACTATTGGTGTATACAACGACTTTGAATTAGGCTCAAGATGTATTTCAGAAGGACTAGATAATAAATAATAAATAAATATTGTAGGACATTACACACAGCGCCATCTGACCCCAAACTAAGCAGAGCTTGTGCTATGGAAGACAGATAACTGATAGAATACTTAAATACTTTTTTTTTTGTAAATACATACTTATAATACAGTACACCCAGACACAGAACAAACATCAATGTTAGTCACACAAATGTTAGTCCTGAGTGGGAATCGAACCCACGCCCTTCAGCTCTCGAAGCAGACACACTACCAATGAACCAACAGGGCTGTCAAAGATGGCACTGAGATCGTTCGAATGAACTTAAAGTTAGTCAAACACTTTTCAAATAGTACTCAATACACAACAACTTGCTCTACTTACAAAAAATTAACACACGTCAGTTATTTAAAATTAGTCTAATATAACCATAAATGATAAAATCTAATCATACATATTACGTTAGTTGTTGTATTTCGTAAATTTTGTCAATTAACTCAGGAGCGATATTTTTTTAATTCACTTATCAAGTCTACGGTGTATGTTTATTAATTTGATTTGATTTGTCATTTAAGTGTTTTAATTTCTTTCATATGATATATATAATAATACACTTACATTATTACAAATTTTAAGATAGTATACAACTATTTCAACTATTATCTATTTATATATATTCATCTATCTTGTGAAAATCATAGGTAAAACCAATGAAAGTCAGCTCTCAAAACTATTAAAAAAAATATTATCAAAAAAAAATAAATCAAAAAGTTGTACAAAAATGTGATTGAATGGCCGATGGATAACTGTTTTTTTTAGTAAGAATAAGTCCGCCTTTGCTCCATCACTAGCCTGATGGTAAGCGATGAAGCACGCAGACTTAAAAGATAGCTATTCACTCTGACCTCGAAAAGATCTAGATTATACCTCTCGGGAAACAAGGAAGCCGGCAGCTAGAGCCATAAAAATACTTGTTACTTACCTGTTCATAATTAAAGAGATACTTTGTAAAAAAAATGTTATTATAGAAAAAAAATAATTGTAGACTATGTCAAATTAAGTATTGATATTATATAGTCCATGTATACAAGCTATATAAGCTTATATATATGCAATAACCAGAGCAAGAAAAATAGTTCAAGGTTAAATATGTTGTTAATGTCACCAGGATCAAAATAACGGATGGATTATTATCACCTCACTCATCCAAATCGGATGATTGATGATGTAGCTAGGCGCAACGGTGGCACATACACGTGACTACATAGAATAGAATAGAATACATCTTTATTATACATCAAGAAAGAGATAAAGAATATAACAGAACAAAAACAACAAACATTAATAAATGTATGGCGTATAATGGCGGTCATATCGCCTATAAAAAAAAACTATTAATGTATTCTATCAGCTAACTGACTTCCATCACACAAGTTTTGCTTAGTTTGGGGACAGATGGCGCTGTGTGTATAGTCCCACGATATTTATTATTTATTATTATAGCTATTTCTTCCAGACAACATTTGGATGGAAATAAACAAATTTAGTTTAAAAACAACTTAATAAAATGACAGGAAGAAAAAGGTTGCAGATTTTTATCGGTTTTATATACTGGTTTGACTACACTTAGCTTATTTGGTAGCATATTTGTTGCAAGAGCTGTAGGGCGTGGGTTCGATTCCTACCGGGACAAACATTTATGTGACGATAAATGTTTGTCCTGTGTCTGGGTGTTCTGTAGGTAGGTATTATAACTATGGATTCGGAAAAAAAGTACATAAGTATTCTATCAGTTATCTGGTTCAGTACAAGCTTTGCTTAGTTTGAGGCTAGATGGCGCTGTATGATATATGTCCTAAGGATATTTGTATTTAATTAACAATAAATATACATAGACTTATTATTATGAGTTTAGTCTTCATAACTCTGCTTATTGGCGGTAGTCGGTTTTTTAAAATAAATAAATTAGCGTGCGTTTAACCACCATATCGCCACGGGAAATTCCCGCCCGTAGGTATCTATGCGGTGCAAAAAAAAAAGATTAGAACTACAGAAAGTTTTATATTTCGTAGTAGCATTAAAAGGAATTATTTACAGTGGCTTAAGTTTAAACTGAGTTTATTCCTGATTTAAGAAATTAATGAAAGTACTAATAAAAAATATTTATAAAGTGTATTATTAAAAAATTAATAATTATTAACAAAACAATTAACAATTTTTTTAAATTATTTATTTTTTATTCCTATTTATTTATAAGTACTTATTTAATAGGAAAGGATATGGATGTCCTTGTCCTTTATTCTGGCAAACTGACGTTTTTTTGACAGCTTGTTAGTTTGACATTTGTCAAACTGACAAGCTGTCAATTCATCAATGAATAAAGAAGCTTTCAAATACTTTTATTTTACAATTTAGGTATTAACTACTACATGTAATGAAACATTTAATCAAAATAAAAAAGACCTTAAATTATACTATTTACAAAAAAAAAAACTATCATATAAAATTAAATTAAATTTCAAATTAAATAAATCTTTTGTAAAACAATAATTCAAACATTTTCTCATTTATAATATTAGTAGGATTAATTCAATTTCGGGAAAATTGGGAATTGCATATTTTGGTTCGATTGAAAAAATAATAATATCACAGCAGCGTTGCTCTGGACTTTGTTTTGCTACTGAACGTTCTGTGTATCGCTGCAATGGTCATGGACAGGCGTTATCTCTTACCATAAGGAGAGCGTTTCGTTCGTCTCATTAGTTTTACATTTTTTTTAAACTCGGACATATAGTATAGGGAGCTCAACGATAAGCCCCAAGACATTACGTACTTACTTCTATGCTCCGATTGAAACGTACCCGTTAATGATTAATATAGATTATTTATAGACCCTAAGGATTTCATGAAATAATTTGATATGTATTATACTATACATTAATCGTATATATGAGACCGTAATGAAGTTTAACTTAGGAACACTTTTGTTACTCTAGTCACTTTTTATAATACCTACATAGCGACTTATTTAACGACGCAATGATATGGCAATTTTTTTTTATGATGATATTAGCTTTTGACAATGTTTATATCTATGATACTCATTGACACTTCATTTGATACCGAGAATATCTTCAGATTACTTGAAAAATAAATAAATATCGTAGGACATAACACACAGCGCCATCTGACCCCAAACTAAGCAAAGCTTGTGCTATGGAAGTCAGATAACTGATAGAATAAATTAAATACTTTTTTTTTTGTAAATACATACTTTTAATATATATAGTACACCCAGACACAGAACAAACATTTGCTTATTATACCACACAAAAAATTCAAAGTTTCAAAGTTCTATAGCTATAAAATTCGAATGTTTTTACAAAAACATCTCTTAGCAGATCTCGTTAAACACTTTTGTTCTTCTTAGACATTCTTAGATTTAAAAATCCATAAGACAAATTCTATACAACGTAATTGATTGACCCATGGCTTTAATTTGCGGAAGTTTATTTTAAGTATTCAAGAGTTATATTTTAGAGGAGGAGTCTATTTGAAATAAATTAAATCCTCTTCAAAGTGTTGTAACGAAAACGACCTTTAAGCAAGAAATATACGAAAATATAACTCTTGAATATTCTAAATAAAATATCTCTTATTCTTCAAAGTTGCTGCATATAATTTAATAAGTTTATTTATTTTATTTTATAAGTTGCAAACTGTAATTTGTAAAAAAATAAATTGCGACCTAGCCACATGAAATTTATCAAAAAAATCGAACTTTTAAATTTTCTTAATTTTTCAAGTATCAAATGCAAGAACAGTTTTACCGGTTTTAGTTGTAGACTTTTACCTGAATATGAAATGCCGGGATTGTGGACCCGGAAGTATCAATTGCAGGAACAGTTTCATAAGTTTTAGTAAATTTATCGAGATATTATGAATACCCATTAGTTAATTTGAAATTACATTTGTGCGGTGAAAGTTTAAGTGCAGACTGCACTTAAACTTTCACCGCACAAATGTAATTTCAGATTAGATCTTGAAGAATTTATCTCTACTACACCGATTACTTAATACCGAGATTGTGTATCAAATCCAAGAAAAAAATTACCAGTTTCTGTTAATTTAACGACCCCAGTAGTTCATTAAGGTAAGTAATTTTAATAAAAAATTATGTACATAGTTGATTCACAAAGTTTTAAATAACTACGTCAAAAAAAATTCAATGTTTTGTACTGAAAACCACATCTAAGGTAACTTTTTAATTTAAGCGGAAATCTTTTCAATGTAACGATTCTAAAAGCCCGGTAAAGTATGAAGAATAATTTGGTGTCACTGAACATTGCTCTGCGCTACTCTAACTAGTACCACTGACCACCGCTGTGCGTTACTCAACAACGCGCAAAACAATCAGCCATGACTTCGGCTGTTGATACAGAAATTTTCAGGTTATTTCGATATTTTGTTCTGTAAGAGATCAAACAAAAGAATACCGGTCTTTTTAATTATAATGAAGTCAGCCCCGTTGGCTCATTGGTAGTATTGGTGTATTGGTAGTAGTCTGCCTTGAGAGCTGTAGGGCGTGGGTTCGATTCCCACTCAGGGCAAACATTTTGTGGATAAACAAATGTTTGTTCTGTGTCTGGGTGTTAAGTATGTATTTACAAAAAAAAAGTATTTATGTATTCTATCAGTTATCTGACTTCCATCACACAAGCTCTGCTTAGTTTGGGGTCAGATGGCGCTGTGTGTATAGTCCCACAATATCTTACTGTTCTCTTATCTTTTATTACATTTACTTTCGATTTTTGATCGCTGTTATTTTTGGTTGCTGCTTCAGCGACCCAATATGTGTCTTGACACATTTTGGGTCGCTCAAGCAGCAGCGCTGATATGATAACACAAACAAATAAAATATTGTAGGACTTTTCACACAACCACATCTGCCCCAAACTAAGCTTGTACTATGGGCAACTAGTTAACTGACAGAATACTACTTGGCTGATGATGATGATGAACAATACAAAGGCATTAATTATGTAGTAAGATTAGATTTGTCCAATTTGCCATCATATTTTCGATACGATGAAAATTTTATCAATAGCATACATGATAGTAAAATTTGATAGTTTTTTACTGTTGACAGTCTTGGTGTTTGACCACAGCTCACCTGATGTTAAATGACAGTGTGGTCGAAGGTCTAATTGGCTTTGTGGAAAAATCTAATGTTTTGAATAATATGTTAAGACTAATTAAGTTAATTTACCGACATGTACATTTGTATCTGCTTACAGACTTAATACATTGTGACATTAAATACTAAGTTTTTAATAAGACTTATTATTATAATACATGTATTCTTGCGAATAAATTATATTATTTAATTGGTGACACTGAAATCAGGTAGTATTAGCGACTTTCTTTCAGCTCCATAGTACCGTTATGCGTAGCCCTGTACAATGTTTTATACGTATCATATATTACGTAGATGTTAACTGAAGCAAGTGTATAATAAATCATTTGTCACTTACTAGCATGATTAGACACTTTCATTGGAAATATTTATAAGAAGAAATTAGCTGGCAAATTTAACAAACATGAGTCATAGACTATAGCTAGATAATATACTTGGTGGTAGATGTTCTTAACTGAAGGTCGTTTAGGTATGCACCTCCGCAGCACCAGATATTCTACCGCCAAGCAATAATGTGTAAACATTACTGTATTCTGGTTTGAAGGGTAATGCTAGCGAAATTACACTGCTATCATGACTAACCATCTAATGTGTCAAAATAATGAGGTCCAAAGCAACGATGCCCTAGACTCTGTTTTGCTACTCAAAGTTCCGTGTATCGCTGCAATAGTCATGGGCATGCGATATTTCTTAACATCTGAAAAGCGACTAGTACGTCTCATTACTTTTACTTTAAAAAAAAATTGGATCTTTCTATGAACAATATGTTTACTAGACATTTACTAAATAAAAAATAAATTAATTAAAGATGAATATATAATTTTACAACTTTTTTACCTTAAAATTTATTTATTGAATTTCAAGATATCTATAATCATTGTAAACATCGGTTTGGAAAGTGACACAAACGCATATAAAGCTTTATTCTGATCTCGCGTAAAATGCATTAAACTAACAGCGAAATTTAAAATTGAGCATTTCCAGCGCGAACAATATATCAAAACAAATATCAAGTACGATTTTCTTTGTTGACAGAGCGAGAAGGAGTACAGCGGCACATGTGCAGCATTGCAGCAAGTCTGCTTATCCTTTTTCAATACCAACTTCGGTATTAACTTTGTGCTGTACTGCTTGACGGGCCAGAACTTCAGGCGCGCGCTGCTAGAAATATTCCCGTGGTTACGGCGACGCAACGTGCCGAGGATAACAATAAACAACAGCGACCAGCATGCCCCCCCCGCCTCTAGTGTCACAAGTAAGTCAGTCTGCTATATTCAATGAATGGCATGCGAATATACATCAGGGTGGGTCACTAATGTATGAAACTAAAAAAAACCGTTATTTTTTTTAACGATGGGTGCGGGTTCGTTGCATAATTTAGATACTTTACTGGGAAAAATAATTTTAAAAATCCCAAGTTTTAGGAAATGCCTCCACAAAGCTCCCAAAAATTGAAAAAAATATAAATTTTTGGTGTATCAAGTTACCATTTAAATAAAGTAAAACAAAATGTTCAAATTAGTATTTGTTGTTAATACTACTCATAAAACAATATGAAACAATTTGAAACATGTAATAATCAAAAGAACAAGGTAACACCTAGAAAAAAATATCAAATGACTACGAAAAAATATAAAATTGAACGAATTTTAAATCTTTTTTGCTCTCAAATTGCGGCATGGATTTTCTGTTTTTTCTGTGATTGTTTATAAATCCGTCTCTACTAAGTGGGCCACACACTGAAGCTGACGTTTCAGTTACAATTTTGACGCGTCTTTTTACAGTTGGAGTGTGACACGGAAATTTAGCTATGTTAGATAGGATGACCTCTACTGCCATCTCTGGATTACTGATTAGAGTCGTAATTTCAGTTTTCATATAATTGCATTGCCGCGACATCCAAATGAATTGAAGGTTTTCAAGTCGTTGTACTGTTCTTTTTAATTCTTACAATAATCACTGAGTTTAAGTTTCAATGAGAAGAACATTATCATTGGCGACTAGCTGTTACCCGCGACATTGTCCGCGTGGAATTTAACAAAGAGTTTGTTTAGTTAGCCGAATTTAGTAAAAAAGTTATAAATGTGAAACCCACAGAGAGACTTTGCTATGGTACCTACGAGACTGCGAGAATTTTTTTTTACGTTACAAAGAAACGTTATAGGTGGTTCAATGTACGAATGCGGAAAAGGTAAGACGGTATCCATACCACGAATTGCCATAATTCCACCAAATGAGCCCTTTGAATTTAAAAGAATATAATTTCTTATCAATTTCAGCTTTACTATAATAATCAACAAGTCACAAGAAAAATTGTTGAGCATAGTTGGCATAGATTTTTTCTAAGAGTGGCTTTACCCATGACCAGCTATACACGTGCAAAGGATGCCACAAGCACAATTGTTTTAACTCAAGAAAATCATTCACCAAACCAAACCATAAGTATTAATTTAAAAAAAAATATAATAAAATCCACGAAACTTCGATTCGCAAAGCAGAATGAGATTAAGCTTAGCATGGGCTCATCGTTACATACTTGCATAAGTAAGTAGTCAAAATTCATCCAAATCAGTTCAGCCGTTTTGGCGTGATTGAGTATCAAATATACAATTTTTTTTACTATTATAATTTAAAATTTTATTCTAATTATGTTATCACATACTTAAAATATGTTGTTGTCTATTTATTTTTAATTTAATATACAAAATAATATTATTAGGATACACCTTAAAGATCCAACAATTTTAAGGAACAATTTTACTCGGTGGTAGATCTTTTCAGGAGGGGGGGTTGTATTAACTACCGCAGAACCAGATATTGTACCGCGAAACAGTTGTGTAAACATTACTATGTGCCGGTTTGAAGCTATGTGCAGCTAGCGAAATTACAGGGCTGTTGAGACTAACCATAAATCTCAAAGTAATCAGCGCCAAAGCAGTGATAACATTGACTTTGTTTTGCTACTCAAAGTTCTGTGTATCGCTGTAATAGACATTGGTTGGTGTTATCTCTTACCATCATTAGAGCGTCCCGTTCGTCTCATTTCTTTTACATATAAAATTTAAAAAAACATTTTCTTTTAGTAATTAGAAATGTATGAATGTATGTACCTTGTTATTTATTTATTAATATTCGAATAAAACTACTTTACAAAACTGATGTTTCATTCTCTATTTTTACATACAAGCGTGTTCCTTTCTAACTAAAATAATAGTTTTAACAACTTAATAAATTGATGTTCATTTACTTAAGAAAATTTCTAGTGAAGGATTTGCAATTAAAATTTCATAGAATACGGTTTCTATTGTAATGAGCAATCATTTTGACAGTTTAAGTAAAAGAAAAAAAAATATATCCATAATATTTGCTTAATCATGTTATTAAAAATAATATGGCTACTAGTTAACATAATATTTGACAGCCCCGTTGGCTCATTGGTAGTATATCTGCCTTGAGAGCTATAGGGCGCGGGTTCCATTCCCACTCAGGGCAAACATTTTGTGAATAAACAAATGTTTGTTTCTGTGCCTGGGTGTTCTGTATGTATTATAAGTATGTTATTACGAAAACAAAAAGTATTTATGTATTCTATCAGTTATCTGACTTCCATCACACAAGCTCTGCTTAGTTTGGGGCCAGATGGCGCTGTGTGTATAGTCCTACGATATTTATTATTATTATTAATATGCCGTGCTATACATGTACAATGTTAACTTTTGAAACTTGAAAATATATAAATACTTGACACTGGCAAATACTAAAACGCGACGCCAAAACCAAAGAAAAAAAAATGTTGTGTTTACATATGAATTTTATTCGTTTGATCCGTGTTGTCAGGCCGCGTCTGATCGGTGATTTGTAAAGAGCAAGAAGCTGAAATGCCGCATAATACAGGTAGTAATGTACATGTACGCCAGACCAAATGTCCCTTCTTGTTCAAAGGATTCTCATCTTTTTTTTTTTTTTTTTATAGTAGATAGGCTTGCGTTTGACCGCCATCCCGCCTGATGTTAAGCGAAGATGCGGTCTACGGTGGAGCACGCTCGCCTAGAAGAAACCGATTCACTCGCGACTTGAAGGTACCCAGACTATATTCATTGGGGAACACCCACTCGGGCAGCTGATTCCAATGTCTAGCGGTACGCATGAAAAAGGTGGAATCAAACCGCTTAGTTCGATTAGTTCATCTATACTCCTTATTTATTATTCATTGCTAAAAAATATACCTTGGAACGGAACTCATTTTTATTGATGCAGAAATGCGATTTTTCAAAAGGCCGTTCTTTTAATGACATACATAGATAGTTTTCCTCAGTATGTGACTTTATCACGTCAGCACTATAACGTTTAATTGAATGGTGTTTTGTTTTATATCTCAACGATTTTATAAAAGCTCAAAAAGAACTAACGCTATTCGTATGTAAATAAAGATCAAGAAATTAAGGTGGTTCGATTTCCATACAAATATTTTTTTTCTATTTATGGACAAATAGAGCATAATTTTACAGTGAAATCACAGCTACTGGCATTTATTTTGGTCTTTATTTGCGGTAAATCATTGCTTGAATGAAACAGTAGCTTTGGCGCTCACTACTTTGAGACTTTCAATGGTTAGTCTCAACAGCCTAGTAATTCCGTAGTACCCTACAAGTACCTTTCGCTGTAGTACACACTACTGCTTGGCGGTAGAATATCTAGTTGTATAAATCCTCGTAGTTTTCAAATAGTGTTCACGACTATTTATATCTAACTACTGCCTGCCAGTAGAACAAGTACACTTGATTTTTGATCCCAATTCTTGGCAGTTTATTAAATTTCGTAGAAATTCACTATTTGGCTCAAACAAATTATTTGAATATTTACGTGCTCTTTTAGATGAACAAACAAAATCTAATAAGAAAAGTCTAGCGTGGGTGAATGGTTTCTAATAACTCAATTAAAAATTATTACACGTTAAAGACAAGTTTAAACTGCTACATTGTCTGCATTTATTAATATGGATGAAGATTTCTAATTGGTAGATATGGATAGGAAGGGGGTGTAGCAAAAATATACAGAATAAAAATTTTACAAAAAAAAACCGACTGACGAGAATGTGTTATAAAAAATGCACCGAAAAGTAACACAAAATCTAGTGAAAACACTGATAAGTCACAGGAAAGCAAAATATATAATTTCGTTTACTAAATTCCATTTTTAGTTTTACTTATGTGGCGTTACTCATTCTTAGTCAAAAGTTTAAATTAAATATAATTCCCCAAAACGGGTTATAAAGAAACTCTGCCAGAGTTTCAAATGATCCGGGGTCACTTTAATTTTTTTAAATTACTGGGCTTAGGAAGCTAACCTTCTGTTGTCTCAAAGTAATAAGCACTAAATCAGCGATGCCCTAGACTTTGTTTTGTTACTCAAAGTTCTATGATGGAGCTCTAAGGTAATAACATAAAAACCATCTGAATTGAAAACGTTCCCATTTTTTCTGAAGTCGGGTAAAAGAGACGCAAACATACGCGTCCAAATAGATGGAGCCATCATTTTTAATAATAATAATAATCATTTATTTCAGGTTACTAGGACCCATAATTATTTAACTAAATACAGAAATACAAAAAAAAATCAATTCAGTAAAAAGTTTTTCAATGTTTTTTTTTTATTGAAGTAAAAACTTCTTTAGCCGCGTTAAGCGATTTTTTGGTAGAGACAAAACTTATTTGTCTGACCGAGATATTATGACGTCCACGTGTCGCATAGTTATTATACCGCTATTACAAAGTCATAAGTTTTCACTTCTGCCTATATTTTATCTTTCTTTTGTTGCTGGTCGGTATTGGCGCGCAAGTTGAAATAAAGCCGGTGTTGCCTAACATATAAAATAACTTTCTAAGAATATCCAAAGTTTATTTCCGCTTAACAGTCAGTCTGTTAAGAGGAAATAAACTAAATATATACCTTGAATATTCAAAATGAACTTCCGCGAAGTAACGCCTGAATCAATCAATTAACTTACTAAGAAATCTTGAACGTTGAAAATAGTTTTGGACACAAAATGACCAATTTTGATTTTGTTTTAGGAATTTTTTCAGGTAGGTAAATAATAATTTATTTCTTAAAATAAAATTTCGATAACAGACCCTTACTCGTGCCTATACTTAACACCAAATTAATATTGTACCGTTGGTAAATCTTTCGCATGAGAACAGATGCTCCGATTTGGCTCTTATTAACTGTAAATAAATTAAATTAATGTTTTTATTAATTTTTATTCATCAAATTATCATACAGTTAATATCAATTTTGTTTAGACCAATATGGTACAGCTGTGGGCCCCAAAATCACCGGCTCGGTGGCCCTAATTAAAAAAAAAATACCTCCTTGTAATTTGCGCGCATACACAGAATATAATTGTAGTTGTATGGTAATAATAGTAATAAATAGTAAGTATAACAGATACTAAAATAACAAGAAATAAATTAATTACTACATATATTTTTTACAAGTTACTTTGTTAAAAAACGAGGCCCTTAGCTAACAAAAGAATGCCAGTTAAAGCAACTCTGTAGAACTAACAATAGACTGATAATAATTTAACGGGCAAGTCTTGTGAAATAAGGCAATCGATGTGTTTTTGTCAACATTTTTGTGCCATTATACATCATGTGGAAGTTTGAAATTAATGAATACTATAGTACATATCCTGAATTATTATGCTTGGAGAAAAAATAGTTTCAAACGCTTTTCGTTTCTTGAAATTATGAAATAGAATATGGCCAAATTATTTTTAATCCGTAATATTGACATCAAAATAATTATAGGAAAGGCGCAATTTTATAGATGCTAACTTTGATGCAGATACATTTAAGGCTTAGACCTTTTATTGTACGTTTTGTTTATTCTATTAGCAGATAAGTACGGATAGTTTGATGAAAATTTCTGATAGTGCCTGCTGAAAATCTCTTTTCTGCGTTACGTCTGTTGCTGTTTTATTTTGGTAGGCGCTACAAACCATCAAGAATCTCTGAATCTGACAATCTAACGTCACGAGTCTCGTGGTCGTGTATAGCACGTCACGAGAGGCCGCAAGAGGTGGGCGCGCGGTGGCGGCGGTACCGAGCACCGCGCGCATGCTTCCCGCTATTTGACACTTGACACTGGCAAATATTCAAAACGCGATGCCAAAACAAAAAAAAAACTTCTGTCATAATGTAACAGATAATCAATGTAAAATCCGCTTCCGGCAATAGGAATAAACATTCTGTCTCCTTCTTGCTCGTGGCTATAGTAATTTAACTCTCCTTATCTATTTTAGCGTGACGTCAATGTATTCAAATCTAACGCCAGACGTATGTACGTCTGTGTGAGTGGAAAATATCAATGTAGGTGTTCAAGCAGAAGTTCCCACGGTCGAGGACTTGGCCCTTAACGAGTCATACAACGTACACGGTTATAAGCGCCACTAGCGAGAATCCATTCTTAGACTGAGAGGTTCATGTCATACACGTTTTTAAAATATAATTTATCCATTAGAGACACTCGAAATATGTGAATAAAATGAAGCAGAAAATGTAATGAAAAAAGATGTAAATAGACTTTTTGTCAACATATTGTTATTAGCTCAGGTGACACATTATAAATGGTGTTTAGAATCCTCTCAACCAATCAAGTTTCATGAAATACGAGTATGAGCATTTACGTATTTAATTTTTAATTAATCCTAATATATCTCCGAATGCCTAAAAATAATAATGATGGATATCTAATACAGAATACTGGACAATAACATGTACGTGTATGTCACTAAGGGCATATGAAAATAGCATGTTATTAAAACGGGTTTGATTTTTAGACTCAAACTAATAAAGGCTAAAGGCTGCCGAGGTTGCTGGAAATCGGCTGAAACAGCGATTCACGAGTGCTAATCAACTTACTGTAGAGGATGCTTATGAACGCACATTTACGCAATATTTTTTTTATTGTTGACAGGCTAGGTGTTTGACCACATCTCACCTCATGTTAAGTGACGGTGTGGTCGAAGATGGTTAAGCACACCTAGCCTGGAATGGAACACAATTGGAAATGTAGACCTTAGCTTGGTTATTAGTTACATTCCGAATCAGCCCTATTTTTATAAACTAACCCACTGCTGGGCGCGGATCTCTTTTCATGATCATGATTGCGGGTCGCTGTCCAACTGCGGGTTGGCAGCAGACTTCACACATATTTAAGAGAAAAAAAAAAAGAATTACTCTCACTCCTTCACTGTTTGAAGTCATATACGCATATAACTTAGGAAAGACGCGCGTGCCATGGGATTCAGATCCCGGACCTCCAGATTGGAAGCCAGACAGTCTTCCAACTAGGTTACCGAACCGAATAGTCATACATACATATATGTATAACAATATACTCGTATATACATACATTTCTATCAGCATATTTATGTGACAGTAACCAAGCTTAGTGAAGTCTTTCTCCGACACCCTCGTTTTGTAGGGCGGCAATAGAGGTCACATTGATGGGGCCGATAACTCTCGTACTTATTTATTGTTTGCGATAACGAAATACCGAACGTATCGTCACGCAACCAAGACAACATCTTACTTTAGATAGTTGTTTCGAGTTTGAGTCCAACTTTTGATACATATTCCAGCTGGTTTAAATGTAAACTAGGTCGCTTATCAGTTCAACAAAATTCGGGCTTGAAGTTTTAATAAATGTATGGCCAATGCCTCGCGGTCTACTACTACGTACTACGCAACGGGAGCTATACTTTTCCAAGGGATTCTTTTAACCATAATTCTTCAGTTTCAACTCAATCAGTTCCATTCCAGGCCTGGTGTGCTTTACCATCTTCGACCACACCGTCACTTAATATCAGGTGAGTCAAACACCTAGCCTGTTAAACATTATAAAAAATCTTTCAAAAGCTTTTTTTTAATAAATAAAATAATGTAAGGATAGAGTAGTAGTGTAGTGTCAGCATTGCTGTTTCGGTTAGAAGGGTACTCTATCTAGCGACATTAACTACTAATGATACCACTACCAACAACCCACCACTACCAACCCACTGTTGGCCAGCGTGGTGGACAATACCCTTACTCTTCTTACACTAAAAAGAAGCCCGCGGTCCAGCAGTGGCACTGTTTATAAAAACAAACTGACCCCAAACTGAGCATAGTTTGTACTATCGAAGTCAGATAACTGATAGAATATTTAAACACTTTTTTTTTTGTAAATACATACTTATAATAAATACAGACCCACCCAGACAACGAACAAACGTTTGAAATAAATCAATATTTATTTATTTATCATTTAATAAATATTTATCCTAGGTGGTAAGATTCCCATCTCTTAAAGAAGATATCCTACCAAATACGCTAACAGGATAGTCACCGGCGATGTACGTTCTACCGTTAAATGAGATAAAACTATAAAATTCGTTTTATTGTGAAATTAGGTATTTACAGACCCATTGTAAATCATAACTGTTTTGGAATAATTTGCATAATTCGAAATATTGTTTAAACAAAAACCGTCAACACTACCGACTCGTGTTAGAAAATAAGTAAGTTAATAAACCTTTTATTTATCTTACGTTAATAGAATGTTATTGCTTCGCAGGGGATTCTATATGGGTTCAACCTTGAATATATTCGATCAAGATTTAGTGTCAGAAATTGAACGAATATAGCCATAATGTAACAGTCATCATAGCTGGAGCATAAATATATTTAGATGATTCTCCACCAAGTGCACCTAAGCGGTAGGGATTACGAAGTATTTCCCTTTTTTCTCACTAGGAAATATTTATTAAGGCCGAAGGTATTAAATGAAACAATTTGTCGCGTAATGCTTATAATCCTCTTCAGACCCCCACTGCGAAATATTTAGTGTGCCAGAAGAGAGAATGAGGCAAATCAAATTCTTAATTTAAAGTACCTACTTAAAAGACCAACTAATGGATTTGACTACATTGTATAACTATTATACAATTAAACCTTTCTAGAATATCTGGTAGTATGGTATGGTGTTACGAGTAGGTACTGTTTTTTACTATTCACTATAGTTTGAGACAAATATTTTTCGGTTTACGACAAGTCCGTCGCAGTCTTTCACGCTAAGTGCGCTTTAGAATATTGGTCAGTTAGATGGTTTTTAATAAACTCTTTGTTAGAAAGTAATCTATGGGGACAAATTATGGTCAAACCTCGACTTCTTTGATATTGTTGTTAATGTGACAACTTTTGGGAACAATGGAAGACAAGGGAACTTTTGGGAAGACAAGGCGGTCGTTTTTGAAGAGATATTAATATTTTTTCTAATTAAATGCTTGGTATTTTTTAATTTTAACCCCTCATTTTCCGATTCATGACCTATCTTATATTTTTTTAGCCTTTAATTGTTTCATTTGCCTCACAGTCAAAAGTCTCTCTCAATTTCATTTACGATAGGAATAATACGGGCGTTCTTTTTATTATTTATTAAAATCTAAATTGTTCAAGAATATCGAAGTTTTTACGAACTCCTAATTGCATTCAAGCCTTGTAAGGGAACAAAAAAAAATATGACATTCCGCAGTAAGGAGCTACGCTATAGTTTTGCAATTATTTCAGAAATATTTGTCATAAAATTCAAAGCAAACTAGACATAAAGTGTATAGTACCTTTATAACTAGTTGAACTAGTTGTTGCCATTTGTACGTGTCGATAAGATTTATTACGGAAGCCCGGCGGGCATTTTGCTCGAAGCTTTCTTTTGTCCAAATATTCGAGCAGGATATTGAATTTACATTCGTTGGAGAGTTTATTATGGGGGAGGCGTCGCCCTTACTCGAGAACTAGCTTTTCACCTCTTTTGCATCTTTTAAAACATTTTGAATGACGTTCAAAATGTCTTAAATGATAACAAACAATTTTTTTTTAATCGTAATATAGTCTTCTGATATTTATAAATAACGCATTCCTACGAACACTACAGTGGAACGCAGAAGTTGAAACAAAGTTCGGAATATCGCTATTTTGGTGTTCCTTACTTTAAGACGTTCCACGGTAAGTTATATTAGCCTTAAAATTATGACTACAGATAAAAAAAAATTTTTTTTAATTTTTTCTAAAAACAAATGAAATCTTGTAACAATGGAGTTTCAATTGCTAGGATTCTAGGACGGCACCACCGGAAAATAGTTTATGGCTCCCAGACCGCGTGTTATTACTAGCTCTAAATCACTGGTCGGCGAGAAACCCGTGCAAATTGGTCGTGGTGTCGATATACAGCCGATTTTTCCTCGCGTTATCCCCGCAAAAACTCAATACCGCTTTCTGTATTTTGGATAGACTTAAAACTTTGTTGACGACAACAATTTACAATAATTTCCTTCTAAAGAAATAAAAATAATACTACGATAAAAAAATACCAAACAGGAAATCTTACAGCTCACACAGACTAATTAACCGCTTGAAACCACAACATGTTAATTATATTCACGCGTCGAAGCCTTTGAATACGTAAAGCATGGCCACCACATCTTGAGAACAAGCTAGCCATATTCATATTATAGCAGGTCCTATTGTTTGTCAACAGCGTCGTTCGTGCACTCGTTCAGTAACAATTACTCTGAGGCGACAACGAGTTGTGCGGCGAACAGTGGAATGCACATGGCGGGTGGGCGATGTGTTTTCGGACACAGTGATGGGCGAAACTACAGAAGACATGAACCTGTACATATAGAGAACCCGATGAGCAGGCGGCAACGAACACATGAGCAAAAAGTGATTCAACGTTGGAAATTCGACAATTCGCGTCAACAACAGCGACGCGAGTCCATCGAGATGCAAGAGCTCCCTGTCAGCTACATATGACGGCACGAGACGCGTCCATGGGGCGCGAACGAGACGCGTCCATGGGGCACGAACGAGAGGCGTCCATGGGGCGCGCACGAGAGGCGTCTATGGGGCACGGTCGTGAAGCGTCCATGTGACGCGACCGAGACGCGTCCATGTGGCGCGAACGAGACGCGTCCACGGGGCGCGAACGAGAGGCGTCTATGGGGCGCGATCGAGAGGCGTCCATTGGGCGCGGACGAGACGCGTCCATGTGGCGCGAACGAGACGCGTCCATGTAGCAAGAACGAGACGGTCTGTTCACGATATCAATACCATTAATTGAAGTAAATATAAAAATTTACTTTGTTGGTTATGTGCAAGACAATATAGTTAGTACGTTAAGTTCACATAAATATTGCAAGAACCTATTAGCTCATAAAATAAATCAGTCTCAAAATTCCACTTTCATTTCAATAAAGTTTACCACTTGAACTCTGTAATTTGCATATACAATTTCCTCAAATTCAATGACACAAAAATACCATTTATATAATAGCAGTTGAAATTAATTCATAGCGTTTTCCTAAAGATGTCATAGGTTTTTTCCGTAGTTATATACAACAAAATATATTTTATGACAACTACTGTTTTTAGGTACCGTTTTCAATACATACTTCAGTTTAAAAGCGAAAATAACAAAACTTTAAAATTTATTGAAAATATCAATATTTGTATTTTTGTACCATCTATTTTTGCAAGGAATTCACCTTCATTATTTTAATATCATCATCATCATCATCCACAGCCTTCTTTATCCCACTGCTGGGTATAGGCCTCTCTCTTTACATGCCATCTGCCTCGGTCCTGTGCCAATCTGGTCCAGGTTCGACCCGCGACGGTGACAATATCGTCGACCCATCTTGCGGCTGGACGACCGACGCTCCGCTGCCCTTGCCTTTGCCCTTGTCGCACTTTTATTTTAATATGCTAAATAATAAAACAAAAGTGCGCCAGAAAGTCAATGTATTTTAGTAGATAGAAGTTTAGCTGAGAAAACTTGTCGAAAATGGTTTGCACGTTTTGTTACAATTAATTTAAAATTAAAAAAACCCCCAACACTGTTCAATAAATTTAATACCAAATTTCGAATCGATCAGCGGTAAATACTGACATACATAAAAGCTGATTATCTACAAACAGCTAAACAAACTTTCTTGAATTATAGTTAAGATCACTTTCGATCAAGTCACATAAAAAAAATGTAATTCGCCATTTTGTGGCGGCGGCCATCTTGTACCGATTTTCATTAAACATAGATAAAAACACTCCCGACGGAGTTTTGGCGGGAACGCAAAAACAGTCGTGTCGCCCCATTGTATTTTATTCCAAAACTAGTGTTTTATCGAGTGTTTATGCATAAAAGTAGTGGTATTTTATTCATAAATTGCTGGATCAAAGCGCGAGTGTGGGAAAATGATATAATGCGGTGAAACATGAGTTTTCGTGTAGCTTCCAAAACTCCATCGAAGCTTTATAGTAAAGTCGCCACTTCTTTACTAAAGCACGACTGGACTTGACTGACACGGACTGTACTTGACCAAGACTGGACTTTGACTAAAACTATAGCTACTTATTTAAGTTTAGGCAACTTATTACTAACTTACTAACTGAGGCAACTTATTTAACTTTTAAAACTTGAAAATATGAAACATTTGACACTGGCACATGCTAAAGATGCGACGCCAAAACTAAAGAAAAATAACACTCACACCTAATTCACCTTTCAAACAAAAAATAAACAAAATTTATTTATTTTATTTATCAGTTCGGGAGCTACGATGCCACATACACACACGCGCACACACACACACGTCGTTTTTGCGTCGGGGGTTAAAAAGTAGTGATTTCAACTTAGAAGATTTGTCTTGTCAGCCAAAATAAAAAACTAAGTGAATTTTGATAACGACACCTAAGAACAGATGTTTTAAAGAAATATTTTACTGTAAGTTACAATGAAATACTGTACCTACTACCTATGAAATTTTTAGGAAAACGCCACGAATAAATTCCAACTCCTAATATTATATTCCTAATACTTTTTAGAATGATGTTAAATTTAGTATTTTTCTAAATTAGATTAACACTAATTAATATATATGTATTAGTAATAGTTGTACATTTTAGCCCAAAAAAGCGTGATATTCTAAAATTTGTAGAAACATAGATAAGTTTCAGCATTTGCTGTTATTTTAAAGGAAAATTATATCTGTGTACCATTACTATTACATTAAAAAAAGCGGGCTCTGGTAGTTAGGTAAAAACCAATTTCCGCTCGTGTATCACGATATTTTTACACATTTGTCACAATATGGTAAACTTGAAAAACGACGGACTGTAAGAATACGAATCCATATTAAAGCACTTGAATTCAAAAGGTAGTACTCTTCGAAATGTTGCACAAAATTTGCACAAATACTAACAGAATGTTATTATCCTATTATGCAGCAATTAAATAGTTTTGATTTTTGTTTTTAACAAACAGTAGTCTCAAATTAAGGATGCGGTTTTGATGATTATGGGAATACTATGGGAAAATCCACACAAGTTTTTTAGTTTAATTGGAATATTTTTGAATTAACTTTATATTGTAGAATTTAAAAAATAAAACTTACAACAAATGCATTCTCTAAGATTTTTTTTAATATAATGAATTATAGTTTACATTTAATTTGAATTATAGTACCGAAAGCAAAAATAAATATAGAAAAAATTCAGTACGCTCCTACAGATTTCAATTGGCAAGAAAGCCCTTGGCTTCATGAAACATTTCTTTCGATATTGTTTCAGATGTATTTCTCAAACTTAATATATGTACCTATAATTGTAAATGCATTAGAAGTAAACAACAAAGTAAGGAACTCGTCTTCATTGGTTGCCGCTCTTGAATAATTTTTATAATGATTAAGTCTAAACTTTATGTAATCCTTATTTCGGGATTCTTCTGCGTCTTCGGACAATTGTCTAATAAGTAAACTAGTACATAGTACTCTAATGATTTTTTTTTTTTTTTTTCAGGTCTTGTAGCTGACCATTTTTCAAAAGACGAGTTAATAAAATGTGTAAGATCATCTCCATACTTCTAATCCAAGCTAGTGTTGACAGTCCATATTGAAATGACCTTTCGTTCAAATCTTGTGTCCTAATTGCCTCAATAAGTAATTTATTTCCCGAGAAGTAGCTCCACAAACTGTTCAAGGAACGCTCAAACAAGTTTCAGTAAAAACTTGTGCCACCTTACCATCATCATAGTTGAAAATAGGTCATGAGTAATTTCGATTACCTCGCCATTCTTATTTATCAGGGAGGGATAAAGATCTTGTATTAGACTGTTGGTGTGGGTCACGACGCGGTTTTTTCAGGAATGTCTTTGGCAAATTCTACCCAAATATGTTTGCAATATCTTAAAGACGAGCAAGTATTATTCTTCCAAACAACAGTATTAGTGGTCTCATTTAAGAGTAATAGGATCAAGAGCAGCAATAACAAGGTTTGCATCTGATTAAAAAATCGTTTTCTTCAGGTAAAACTTAACCTCAAAGAACTATTAATAATACTCATCGTTGCTCAACTTTCTATCAATTTAAACGTAATAGATGATGTAATAAATAACAAATGATTTTATGGGAAATAAATAATATAAAATATTTTAGATTTTTATCTAGTGATATATTTTGGTACCTTGTCAGAAAAGGCGGAAAAAGGCTCAACATTTTTTCTCTCCTTAAGTAAACTAATGTATTAAGATCTTATACAACAAATATCTTGACGTCGGTAAACAGCGGCAATGGGTAAATCTCTTGTTAAAAAAAGATTACCTTGAAATACACAGCATCTTAAACTATATTGCTATCTGCCGCCAAGAACCTAACGGTGTGTTTCGGCTGCCTCACTTGAGAGCCAGTTCTATTCCTGGCTAGGTGTAATTTACCATGTTCGACCACACTGTCACTTAACATCAGGTGAGCTGTGATCTAACACCTAGCTAGTTAACCTTGAAAAGAGCTTGTTTATCAAACTAAAGTTATTATTTTTATAACATAGACTTTCGCGTGAAACGGTTCTGAGATGGGGTTTGATGATTGCTTGATGATGGGGCATTTTTACGGGGGTTTTCCACATGACGAACGTGTCATTTGAGACTATGGGATATATATATGATTGCTACTTAGGCAAATTCATTAAGCATCACGAAATGCTTGCTGGATTTCAACGAAGAACTTTTGCTGCACCTGTCTTAATCAATAAATATGTATATATGTAGGGTAAATGTTTAGAGTGTGTTTATGTAATATAATTGCACTTCATCTAATCAATACTAACTAGATTATAGACTAGATAAAAAAACTTCGCAGGCCTTGTACTTGGTAGATAGGTTTCTAAAAAAATGTCTTGTAAATAATTTCAGAGACATTATGTGTATATATATTTGTTATAATATGTACATATATATATTAGTTACATGTATAGGTTCTGTAATGGTTTAATGGAACCACATTTTCTTCGTTTTAAGATAATAGTAGTATTAAGTAGTGACTTGGTTAAGGAGTTCCGGTTATTATTATATTATATATCAAGCAATATAGAGGAAAATAGAAGAAGAATTAGAATTTGTTCTTTTCCTCAGATTTTGATGAGCCATTATTATCATTAATTTTATTAACAAGTACAAGTGAGTTTGTGTTTAAATTTTATTTAGTATAATCTTAACGTTCTTTTCTCTGTTGTACCAAAGCGTTATTTGTAGTTTGTTGATTTTCATAGGTTTTTAGATATTGGTATTATTATACGTATTTATAATGTATGTACATTTTGTAACATGACACTATACGATGTCATGATAATATTTTTATAAACTTAACGTAAATGCAAAGTGATGGGATGAAACGAAACCCTTGCCCAAAGGACGGGGTTTCGGGATCGAGTCTAGTTTTTGTTTACTGCGACACCGTTTTTGATTTAAAGTAGGATATTTAGGTGATTAAAATTAAAAATAATATTATTTAGATACATAATTAAAAGTATTGTATAAAAATTAAGTCGACGCATTTAGGTAGTTGTTTATATTTAATATTAGTACCTACTTGTAAAAAGCCTATTCATTTCTGTCAAAATTGTCATCGTTTGTAATTAATATGTACGCATGCTTATGGTTATTTAGACTAATCAATACAGAATTAGCATTTTTTTTGTGTAAATAAAACAGGATCTAGCTTTTTTTTTTTTTTTTTTTTTTATTGTTGACAGCCTAGTTGTTTTGACCACAGCTCACCTGATGTTAAGTGAAGGTGTGGTCGAAGATGGTAAAGCACACCTAGCCTGGAATGGAACTGGCTCTCAAGTGAGGCTGCCGGAACACACCGTTAGATGCTTGACGGCAGATTTTCAACTTGAGGGTACCCTACCACCATGCTATGGTTTCCTCACGATGTTTTCCTTCACCGGCAGCTCAAGCTCATTGTCAGGGTTTGAAACCCACGCCCTTCGGCATGCGAACCTACCGCGCTAACCACTGAGCTATCATCGCTACAAATCATCGCTTCGTTATCATCGCTTCGTTTGGCATTGGACAGACTTTGTTATAACACATGTGTTTTCGAACAGTAATTTTTCTTAACTATGAAAAAATCAATGCATTCATATCCGTCTTAACAATAATAATCATATTATATTATGTCGCTCTTAGATGACATATCTTAAATAAGCTGATGTACGGTGTGCTTCGATAAATAAGATATATATATTCTTATCTATCCTATTAGTCTTTTACGTCACACAGCGCTCTGTTAAAATGATAATACCCTTGGGGATTAGAACGGTTTATTTTATTTTATTAGATATTCTTGCGTCTTATTTGTATATTAAGGCATTCAAATGAATGCGACTGAAAGTACGAATGCCCAAACTCACTAAACAACTTAATTTTGTTTTATACATAATTATTACACATACCGTTATCTCAGCCAGCGCCGGAGCTAGAGGGGGGATAGACCTTAGATGTCGCATCCAGAACTAGGGACTCTACGAGCGAGCTGAATTAACATGGGGGTTTTGAGGGTGAAAAATCGATCTAAGTTCCATTTTTAATAAAATACGATTTTTCAAGTTTTTAATTTTATATGCTTACACCGAGCAAAGCTCGGTCGCACACATAGTACAAGTAAGAATAAATTTGTGAAAAAGGTACTTATTGTACAAATACAAATAATGTTTTATCGATGAGACCAATGTTACAAGTCAATTCCGTAGTATCATTTCAAATACATATTTGATTAAAAAAAGTTTAAAACACTGAATACATGTCAATGAATAAAAAACAAAATGTCAAAATAAGGTATGTCAATATAAAAATACAGCCAAAACAAAAAAAAAATTGTCAATATAATAAAACTACATGACGTAAAACAATTTTCTCGATTCTAAAAATGCCACCCATACATTTGTGAGTTTTTTAAACTATTTATTTCAAATACTGGGGGCGCTACTATCAAGCTTTTGACAGCCCCGTTGGCTCATTGGCAGTATATCAGCCTTGTACAAATATTACAAATGTTTGTTCTGTGTCTGGGTGTTCTGTATGTATTATTAGTATGTATTTACAAAAAAAAAGTATTTATGTATTCTATCAGTTATCTGGATTCCATCACACAAGCTCTGCTTAGTTTGGGGCCAGATGGCGCTGTGTGTATAGTCCTACGATATTTATTTGCCCTAGTTGAAAAAATAATGTAATCCGGGGCTGATCTCCCCTGATGTTATGTGAAGACGCTGTCTACAGCACAGCTTGCGGGCTTAGATAATAACAAATCAATGTTGACTTGAAGACACAACACACCCAGAATGTATTTATTGGATAACACCCTATATCAGCAAATGTTACTATTCACTTGACGTACTGAATGTAATGACGCATACTGTATATTATTTAGTGTAGTCTGCAGTAAATGTATATAATTAATGTACGATCTTGTATGAGAATGAGTTTTTTCCCACTAAAGGTGGGTTTTTTCAAATTCATTTTCATAATAGACTTCGTTTAGAATTATTGTTCTGATTATACTTTTACTTCAGAACACGAGGCGCTAAGCGCTAAACGATGAGGCTGACAGGTTCATCGGACAAAATTAAGAGTGTGGCGTATAACTTGATGATAACCGATTAACTTGATTAGCCCTTATGTTCTTAATGAGCCACATTTCTATAGTTTCGTTCTGAAATAAATTAAGCAACCACGAGCTTAGTTGGTAAATTACTACATTCAACATGTATTTATGTCTATTTCAATAAATATGATTATTTATTATTAAACCTTTGTTTTCTTACCCGATCTTAGTCACAATAAGCAATATACATATTCATTTTAAAGAATATAATGCATAATTTAAAATATTAAAAAAAACTACATTCAAGGTATATATTTAGTTTATATCCGCTAAACAGTCGTTTCAGTTAAGGCAGTGACAAGAATTTAAATTTAACTAACTTAACAAATTAATAATTAAAAACTTATCCGAAAGTTTACTTAATATCTAAAACTAATATTTGAAATAAACTTAAAAACTAAAACCTAATTAAAATAACTACTTGTATAGTACAAGTCTTTATATTCTCTTCTCGCTGCAGTAACCACTCGCCGACACGTTTTTCGCCTCTACATGCTCTTTAAGTTTAAGAGTCAACACGTCCTGAGAATGCCTCGTGTAGAGGCGAAACACGTGTCGGCAAGTGGTCACTGCAGCGAGAAGAGGATATCAAAACTTGTGGTTATTTTAATTAGGTTTTAGTTTTTAAGTTTATGTCAAATTTTAGTGTTAGATATTACTCGTAAGTAAAGTTTCGGATATAAATTGTTGTCAAGTTAGCTAAAGGAGAATACCCACTTTGTACCTATCACATGATTTTTTTTTTCGGTTATGAATAAATTAGGCATAGAGCTTATAAAAAAGAACTATATTTTAATAACGTAAATACCAATTTTAATTAATTTCTATTGTGTAGTTACTGTGATATAAATAACATCTTTATTTAGCTATTCAAATGACTACATAATGCAGCCAAAGTAAAAAAAAAATACGTTTCGTTTTTCGGAGAATTAATTTTGTTATCTTGATATTACAGGGTATGTGTTTTTTTTAAAATAAATATACACAAAAAACACAATCAATGTTTTCATGCATAAAGATATTATTTTTAATATTATTTACTAAGAATACCAATCAAAAGAGCAAAAAAAAAATATATGTAAAAATATGAGCGCAATGCAATCAATGTGAGAAACACTGACAAATATTTTTGTGAAATGGAACGTAAATTGACAGTGAAACTCTTTACTCTTTACTTCTGCAACTTATAGGAAAAAATAAATATTATCATATTGAACGTAAACAATATTATGTATTAACGGAAAATAATTTGAAATTATGGTCAATGGCCGTGAAGCAATCTCGGAGTATTGATGCAGTTGCATTGTAGGGCGTCGCACTGCGGGATGTCGTGCTCATGTGATGACAATTGTTTGGTATTTAGGGTGGGCTAGATATCAAGAGAATGTTTACCCACCAGTGGCGTTTTTGGATGATGTTGCAGTAAGGGAAGATATTGATTGAAATAAAATATTTGATTAATTCTACACATTTATTTTATTTTCATATGCACCAACATTTGGGTTACTGAAGTAAACAGGCAAGTGACTACACCAAAATGATAGATGAGACTTAATAGGCTAACTATAGAAGTAGGTACATATTATGTGAGTGTAGTTCCTCGAAGAATGGACTAAATTATCGTCAGAATAGTTAATTCCTCTTCGTTTCTTTTGATTGCCTTCATAAATAATGACTAATTAAACATAGTAAGTACAATAAATCTGACGAAATCACCGATTTGAACAATTCCGTGTCACTATGACAAATTTTTATCAGATAACATAACCTCAAACTTGTTATAGCAAAAACTTTTTTATGTTACTTACAAAGTGAACCATATTGTAACAGACGTATCTAGAGGTAGTTGCAATTATGATGAGCCACAATATATATTTATTCATCATCTAGACAAAAATACCTTTGACAGGTATTTTTATGTATAAGAAGTGGGAATTCCTTTTTTAAATCCTCATCACAGTTGTAACTTATGTTCACACAAACATACACACATTCACACACAAACTCATTATAAATGTATCCACACAAACAGACACACGTCCACACACATACCTACACACATAAAACATACTCATGAATATATAAACAATAAATAAGTCCTACTTCCAAATTTTATACTTTTCTCTTAATAATTAATTTAGTCTGCTCAGTCTTAAGTCCATAGTGATAATATAATAATTATAAAGATAAAACGATGTCTCAGTTCAGGTCATTAGACCTCTCAGACACCGTTATGTGTAGATAAATGTAATAACCGTTTTTAGATCACTCGAATATAATTAGTTGTGCCCAGCATAGTTCCCGTGTCACGCTTTCCTCGGGCGAGCGCTTCGTCCCAGTAACACAAGCAGTCTGCTTAGTTCGGAGGCGGAGAGGCGTTCCGAGGTCGCGGCGATGGGAGGCAGGGCAATTCCTTGTAAATGCTGATCACAATACTATTCATTATAATTTATGCCTATTAAGGTGGTTTTTGCCTTCACAACATTTACTCATTTAAAAATAAATAAAGATTTTTGTTTGTTTCTTTGTAACTGAAACGACAGTTTAGCGGAAAAAAACGAAATATATACCTTGATTATTCAAAATGAACTTCCGCAAAGAATCATTCAAATATATTAAAAAAATATATAACACAAAATATAAGTAGATATTCTTACACATATCTTCATACGTTTTACATGTTTATTTTTTCATGACGTGAAAAAAAAATTGCGTACATTTGATATCATTGCATCAAATGTCCGCGATTATTTTTTTTGTTTTAATATAATGTTGTGTACACATACATAAGTTGACAATCTAGGTAGATATATACCTTGATTATTCAAAATGAACTTCAGCAAAGAATCATTCAAATATATTAAAAAAATATATAACACAAAATATAAGTAGATATTCTTACACATATCTTCATACGTTTTACATGTTTATTTTTTCATGACGTGAAAAAAAAATTGCGTACATTTGATATCATTGCATCAAATGTCCGCGATTATTTTTTTTGTTTTAATATAATGTTGTGTACACATACATAAGTTGACAATCTAGGTAGACGGGGCGTTCTACTTTTCTACCGACAATCTGAGTGATAAATTTTTAGATTTCAAAAAAAAATAAAAGTGTAATTCTTTAAAAAAATGTATTTTTACATTATTGTCCAGTTATCGAAGATTTCAGATATGTATAGTGCATCGAAGTTTTGTTATTTACTTTTTATTTATTTTAAGTTTTATCGGAATAGTTAGAAAAAATAAACACCTCTGTCACAAACTAATATATTTATTAATTATTATGTCAAATCAAATTTACAGTTTTTTTTAACTTGGCATAACTAGAATACAAGCATTTATTATTATCGAACACGATTTATCCCAATTCTTGTTACAAATATAATATAAAAAATGACATTTAATACCACTCTGTCACATTTTTGCTCATTAAGACAACAAACTTTAAAATATTTTGCAAATAATTGAAATAAACATAGCTGAAATTCTGTTACTACCTTTTATGGTCAATATATAATAATATAATACGTTATTTTAGTGTATATGTTTTCAATAAACTGAACATATGCTGCTTTAATGCTTAATTACAAGGGGGACAAAATTGTGCTAGAGTATGACAGAATGGTAGATATTAATAGGCCAACATTTAAACTTAATCCTTTAAGGTTTTGAAAGTTTTTAAAAAGGATAACAAAACATAAGGCTTCTCTTACAATGCTACATAAGATATTATTTCTTGGTATAATCATTATTTGGTGCACGTAAAATCAGACTAATCTTTTTTTTTCTCTTATTCGACTTTTCAAATACTTCTATAACACGCCTTCCTCTTTTAACCGTAATCATTTTTATCAAGTTTTCAAACATCACATCTGATACATCTGATTTTACTAATTTAAATATTTTGTCAGTGTCAACAACAGTTTTATAAAATATCACCTGAACATTTCCATCTTCATCCACACAACTTTTTTCAACTCCTAAGTAGGTGCACACGACTTAGTTTCTACTGGGTACTTTTACTGACATAATACCATTTTTTATTAATAATGGGTCTCCAGACAGGTCACATGAAGCACCTGGTTTTATGTGCACAGGTTTTTTTCTGATTAACGAGAGGCTGAAGAGGCTGATCATCTTCTGAAGTAGTAATACTACTTCAGAAGATGAAGATGATACAATGTTATACAACAGTCTCATAAAATCTCTTTGTAGGAGCTCTAATTATTATGTTGTTTATTTATATCAGCCAATGGTTCTTTTTAATCTGAGGTTGGGCTTAACTACCTACCTAGCTTTACTTTTATAAAGAGCAACTTAATAAAAATAAAGCTAGCAAATAATATTTGTTGTGCAGCATTTTTTTATTACCAAAGTCTCTTGAAACAGTTGAAGTTTTAGTCCGGAACGGTTAATTGTTGTGTCTTGTAGGAAAGGATAGGATTGTTTTGGAGCAGTGTTTCATTTTGTTTTTGTTTTTAATGTTTTTGTAATGTTCCTTAATGGCACTTGTCAAAATACTATATGTATTTTCTTTTTTCTTCTTTATTCGGCGCTTTTAAATTTATCTTAATTTTTTGGTTTGGGTATATTATGTAATAAGCTGTCTTCTTTTATTTTTTTGGCGATGAAGTCTTTCCTTGTATTTTCGTATTTTTCTATAATTAATTTTACATGGCCTTGAAGTTTCATATTTTGCCTATAAATTTTCGATCTGTCTCGGCTAACTTTTTCTCTTCCCCTTGCTCTAGCAGCGGATGAGGTTGGAGTTAGTGAACGAGATCTAGGAATTAAAGGAGTAACCTGGGGTTTGAAGGAACAGGTGTGGAAGTCGAGTATTCATTAGAACGTTCTGCAAAGCTTTCTGTTGTTCTCTTTTTGTTTCTAACTTGCCATTTTATTTTCATTTGTCTGTGTACTCTTGGTGTCAGATCTTTGACTAGCTTTTTGCAAGCATGGTATCTTTCTAAGTCTTATCATTTCACTTCTACGACTTTTTCAGGGTCCTGTTTCCTTTTTTCACGACAACGTCACTGCTTTTCCGTCGCAAATAACGCTATTATTTAATTACCCTGATGATAATACCTTAAATGAATAAAATAATTGATAATGTAATATATAGAATACAAAAGATATCAATTAACTATTGTGAAAATCAATTACGGCAAAGTTTCTGACAAAAAATACCACTCCGTCACGAGCTATACTACTCCCGTCACAGCTATTTTGTGACAGAGGTGCCTCGTGACAGAGGTGTAAAATAACAGTGTTCGAGGATTTCAACGTTTATAAAATTACAAATTGTTCGTAAAAGTGAGTAAATATGACAGATATACTGGGAAATAATAATATTACGTAAATAAATGGGAATTACAATAATATTTTAAAGTAGTAACTTACGTGACAGAGCGGTCGCGGAATAAACACACGCACCTCTAGTTCACTACCAGCGGGCGCCTAACTCGGCTCGCTCCAGGGTGGGGTCTCAAGGCTTAAAGCCGAGAGGAGAAGGAAACCGTGCTGTTGTTTAGTGTTGAAGATCAAACAGCTAAGGCGTGTTTATTGTTTTGCGAAATGCGTGACGGAAGATAGCAAGAAAAAACATATGCAGCCGTACCCAAGGATAAAATATTTTTTTGCTTAATAGTATGAACCTTTACGTTTATTATATTTTTATTAATCTAAAGACAATATTTCAGCATTTCAATAAATAATTTTATATTATAGGGTCCTATATGATTTTTTTAAGCGACATCATTTTGTAACATTAGGCAGCGTAAAGGGACACGCTTTATTTGTATGTAAAACACCTCTGTCACACGTTTCGAATACTATGTCACAATAATTTTGTAAAAAGCAAAAACAATAAAAACGGGATTTTAGTATTATTATAATGACTATATGGTCCAAAAAATCTTGTGACAATAAAATTTGAGAAACTGCAATTTAGGACGGATACAGATTTTTTTTTCCTGAGGAGACACGTCATTGTCGGTAGAAAAGTAGAACGCCCCAGATATATACCTTGATTATTCAAAATGAACTTCAGCAAAGAATCATTCAAATATATTAAAAAAATATATAACACAAAATATAAGTAGATATTCTTACACATATCTTCATACGTTTTACATGTTTATTTTTTCATGACGTGAAAAAAAAATTGCGTACATTTGATATCATTGCATCAAATGTCCGCGATTATTTTTTTTGTTTTAATATAATGTTGTGTACACATACATAAGTTGACAATCTAGGTAGATATATACCTTGATTATTCAAAATGAACTTCCGCAAAGAATCATTCAAATATATTAAAAAAATATATAACACAAAATATAAGTAGATATTCTTACACATATCTTCATACGTTTTACATGTTTATTTTTTCATGACGTGAAAAAAAAATTGCGTACATTTGATATCATTGCATCAAATGTCCGCGATTATTTTTTTTGTTTTAATATAATGTTGTGTACACATACATAAGTTGACAATCTAGGTAGTAGTACGAGAGCCCACGACCAAAATTTTTGCCTTATCGTTTTACGATCAAAACTGTATAAAATCGATAGATTTGGTGATTCTGATTGCAAAAATACTAATTTCAGAAATGTTCTGCGTCACGTCTGACCTGACCGCATTTTCGAAAATATCAAAAAATTTTACCGAACTGTTTCATAGTAATCTGTCTGATTTTCAGAATGTAGTTGAACAATAAATTTTAGATACTGAAATCACAATTTTCAGACACCACAAGTGTCGCACGTATCCAGGAGACCATTTGAGAAAATTAAAAATGAGGCAAAAAAAAAACTTATAGCAAACCGTCTGGAAATCTTGTTTTCAAGTGAACATTGATCAGTTGATGCGAATTAATCATTTTTCAGAAGAAAATGTGAGCATCTTATGCGTTGAAACCATTTTAAACGTGTTGAAAAATTTTACCAATATTTCCCATAGCATTCTGTCTGAAAACTATTCTACATCATGAAAAAAGTTGCCTGGATGCAGAAAAAAATTATATCAGACAAATTTAGTGTCATACTTCATTAATCAGACAACTTTTTGAGTCAGAAATTATTTAAAAATCGTATTGTGGCGTATTTACGTCTGTTAAACAAATGAATAAGCTGCAACTCGCAAATTCTTAGATGATGATCGATAAAGAGCTTACTCGAAACCATCGAACTAAAATTGAAGGACATTTTTAATAAATTGGACAAAAGGAAATTGGAATAACGTTTGAAAAATACTGTTTATTGAAAAAATAGCATCGTTTTCAATCACTGTCGGGCTCGTCATCGTAGTCGTCGTCATCATCAAAATCACTCTCCAGTACCAGATCTAACACACAGGTAAGGCTAGCCATTTTTTCAACTAGACCGTGCAGCACGTTTCAATGTAACAAAGTAAGCGTCGTTGAAACCGTTGCTATAGTCAAAACAGCTGATGGACGCTTGCGCTGTAGGCCAGCCAGGGATAGGAACGTAGCAAGCACCGCACGTTACCGGGCGACTCCGAAACGTTCTCTTCGTTTTTGAAGTTTTTGTGACATTTAAAATGTCTGAAAACGATTTTTTCATAAGTCTGGCAGCCATACAAAAGATTAAAAAAAAAATGAATCAAGCTGCTATGTGACAGGTCGGGTAAATTTTTTGACATTTTTGAAAATGAGCTTAGGCCACATGTGACGCGCAAAATGTCTGAAAACAAATTTTTCCGTAATAAAATGACGAAACCTATGTACATTTTTATTATCAGATATATTGTTATAAAACTGTTTGCCTATTTTTTTTAACGTAGCAGAAATGCCCCCCTATAAAACTGTGACGTTTCTAGCCGGTACTGCCCACTTAGTCGGGTTCAGATTCATCTACTCTAACGGTATTATACAGTTTTGGCCGTAAAACGATGAGACATGGTTTTGGTCGTGGGCTCTCGTACTATAGGATCGGTTGATGTTGAGTGACAGTAAAGTTGAAGATAAACGAAATGATAACGAAATATGGCTACAGAGAATCCGATGCGATTGGTTATTGTACCTACTAATACCCACCTAAAATGCGTAGTATGAAAGCATCTTTACTTTTTTTGATACGCAAAAACATTATCTATAGATATGTTTGTTATAGAATACATAATTTGACATTGGGCAAGAGAAAACATTTCTCCGAAACTCGACCTAGACAGTCATTAAGTGATTATCAATGCTTAGTAGTTGCTAAATAATCAAGATATAACATTACTTCTCAGAAACAAATTTTCGTGTATCCATTTTTGGCTGCCTAGGACTCTAGTGAAGAGGGTCAGACACTAAACTAGGCAGAATAATTGAAACCATAGCACTTAAATAAATTGATGACGGTACTAGTTTTATTAATCATAAATATTATATTGATTAGTATTTCTGAAACATGGTTGGTTCTTGATCCATAAATTGTAGCAGATACCTACTTTCGGTGTAACTGATCTGGATGCAGAAGTCAACATATGCTAACTTTTCATGAACGACGCAAAATTGCAGATATAGTAACGTTACTCAGAATAGCGAAGTCTCAAGTGGACTCTCTAGATATCCTCTCGAAGATATTTATGAAATCATCTACTCGTTCCTTCCAGTATCTTAAGTTTATAAATATTCCATAATATTCTACGAATATAAGGCAAATTCCTTCCTCGTTAAACCTCTTCAAATCATTGGTACCTGTTCAATATTTCTCCAAATAAAGCCAGCAAACTAATGTCTAAAATTGGTTTGCTGGTGCTTCCTTCCTATAGAGTTCTTGTAAATGCCCAGACGATCGCTATTTCGTTCGTAGGGAATGTCTCTTCTTTATTTTGTAGTAAATTTGTTTATTTAGACTCAATATGCGAAAACGAATTTGGTTAGTAATAGTAAGCTAGTTAACTATAACAACGTTTTCTGAATAAAATAAAAAAAATATATCTAGATTTGTAATCAAAATTACAGTAGACAAGCTTGTGCGCGCGACTTTGTCCGCATTGACTTAAGAACTGGGTTCAGATAGAAATTATTATGTGCAAGTAAGAAAAGAGCAATAGTTACATTCACCATAAAACTTGCGCTACTTGATTACCTAAATTAATGTAAAAGATACTTTTTATTCCGGAATAATGTTCCATAAGACACATCTAAACCAAATTTCAAGTGAATACGTCCTGTAGTTAGTTTTTTGATAACTTCACAGGAACCTAACATTTTCCCGGAATAAAAAGTATACTACATATTATGTTAATTTAAATAATAACTTTTATATGTGCCGAATTTCAGCCGTTTTTACGTGACTGAGTAACAAACATCTAAACATACAAACTCTTACATTTACAATACAAGTAACATTTTTTTATTAATAACCTGGATATCTCCACAGACGTCCCAATCAATGAGGGACGCCGAGAATTTAAAGGCATTCGTGATTACACGATACAGGTTTGCTACGCTTTCCCGAAATTTCTAATTTCGTCCAGAAAATACCACTGTTACATTCTACACAGTAGGTACTGTATTTATTACCTTTTCGAACAAAATGTTGTGTTGAGTATGTTTATGTGTCTTTTTTTACGTAACGGCCAATAATGATTTAACCAAAATAACAAGTGATAAAATTTTCACTTTACATACGTTTAAAAAAAGAAATATATATTGATGAAACGTCGCAAATACGGACAATTTATATAAATGACGGGATAATTTTGTTTTTATGTAAACTTAAACCAAAACATTTTTGAGGCACAAAATAAATTTAAGTGATTATAACATTAGCGCCAATATATGAAACACAAATTTGAAGCAGTATATTCGTACTGGAAAAATAGCTGTCAGCTTCAGGTTGGTGTGCGAGCTCATTAACTAGTGTGAGTGCGCGGTGCCCGAGTGCGGGCGCGCGATCTGTGCGAACAGGTGCAACCCGCTCTGACACTGCGCGCGCGCACCTTCCAGCGCGGGTAACGTACAGCGCTCATCGACACAACGCATCCGGATTATCTAACCTATTATTTAATAAAAGGCAATAGTGTTACAATGAGCGCACACTTCCGCCTGAACTAGAGAGTGTTCGCTCCCACCATTCCTGCGACAAACAGGGAAGGATAATGACAAGTTGGGTAGTAGATAACAGGTATAAGACGAAGACAAAATGATAAAAATCGGGTGTAATGTAACTAGACAAACAATCACGCGCAGTAAATTGGCTCACATTCAGGGCTCCTATACATTTCTAATGTTGCCGGATTGATGTACATGGACACACTTAACGTAACTCTCATATCACTATTGTGTCAATTTTTGGACATCACTATCGAGAACATCGCAAGCAATGGCTATCTTGTGTAGCCCGGTTTTATTTACTAAGCCACATATATAGTAAATACTAGCAAACTGTCCCGGCTTAGCACGGGTAAACAAAACTCGACTTACAATTTAACACACCGTTAGACTCTTGGTGGCAGATTTTGAACTTGAAGGTGGTAACTAGCCAGCCGAGTACCTACTAGAACACCTACCACCATGCTATGGTTTCCTCACGATGTTTCCTTCACCGCCAACTCAAGTTTATTGTTGGGTTTTGAACCCATGGTCTTCGGCTTGCGAACCGACCACGCTAAGCTATATAAGCTGAGCTATCATCGCTACAAAACATTTGAATCCAAATCAGCCCTGTTTTCTTAAACTGTCCCACAGCTGGGCGCGGACCTCTTGTAATTGGCCAAGTGCGCGTTGACAGATTTTAAATATCTTCGAAAACGAATTATTAAGAACGCGTATGTGTAGGTTTTCTCACGATGTTTTCCTTTACCGTTTTCAAGTCATCGACAATACGCTCAAAACTTAGGAGAAAAAAATGCGTGCTGTTGGATTCAATTCCAAGATTGGAAGATAAAACTTTTTTTTAATTGTAATTTCCATATATTACAGTTTATGAGGATGTCGCTTTTAACGCATGGTGGAGTTGTTTTGTAGACCTGCAGGCTTAGCCAAGTAACATTTGAATAGCGTTAACATTAATTTATTAAAAAAAAAAACAAAATGTGCGAGATCGGCATAAGCTGTCGACATGTCACGTGGACAGCTTATGTCAATCCAAGGATTACATAGTTGCGGAGAAAAAATCCATAAACATCAACTTTATTGATACATTATATGTTTTTAATGAATAACGTGTAGGTTAATGTTCTACAAATTAATTCGATTCTATGATTTGTATTTTCTTATTGCTAGTATTTTTAATCAGTGGGCAATAAAAGAAGCCTGCACACATTTTCCAGAACTGTACTAGCTGCGGCACTTCTTCGGAATTTAGAGTAGTCTATGTGTTGCTAATTAAATGCGTTTCAAATTCCATTAAAATTCGTTAAGCCATGGCAGCGTTAAAACACACACAAACAATAGTAGCCGAAATAAATAAATACAAGAGCTAAATGTATAGTTTAGTTCTGCTTTTTTCATTTTTATTTTTGAGGAAACCAAGCTTTACCTGGTGCTACGGCTACCGTAGCTTGTGCTACGCTGTCGTAGCAAATGCTACACGTTTGCGTCAGCCACTTGCAATTTTCAAGTATTATTTTGAGGCAATATTTGTCATGTTGAAAGCTCTCGTATCGACCAACAAGCTTTTAATGTTACTTTTTATGACATGTTTGTAGAATAAATAATAATTATCACTGTACTGGCACAGTGGCGCTTCCAGAACTCGATTCTCAGTTAGTCGAAAAAAAAAACATTCTCATCCTCTAGACCCCTAAATACGCAGTATCTCAAACTATTTAAACTTTGTAACTCAAACAAAACATTATTTCGCTGCGAGGTATTGATAGTACATATTTATACTATATAACTCGAACTTCAAAAAGCAGACTCTGCAAGTCGAAGTTACTAAAATATAATGCCGTCTTACTTGGGATTCTCCGAACTCATAACAATATTGTTTGTTCATTGTTGAGTTGTCGATCAGTATTTATTTGGCTATGAAATATGAAAATTAATACTAAAAGGAAACTAAAGACTTTTAATCTACGTGAAACTCGACGCTATGAATGCGGTATAAAGTGGCACAAAGAAAAAAGGCGTAGCAGCTCAATACGGATTACCAGCAAGCACTATGCCAACAATATTTTTTTTTTAATTTAAATTTGACTACAACTCGAAAAACATACTTAGAAATCGCGCCTTTCTAAGTCGAAATTGTAGCAATTAAATCCTTTGTATCTCGATCTTCTTGTTAAGTCGAAAACTCTTTCAGCATTTCCCTTGACATTCGAGTTATCGAAATTTTACTGTATTTTGTATAAATACACTGCTAATAAAGCGTTGTACGAAAGAATAACAGAACAAGCTGTAACCAGGAATGTTTCCGTAGACGCTAGAAATACAAGGATACCCGAAATAATCATAGTAGCAGGAATCCAGCATCCACATATTTATCTCTAGTCTCGGCAGACGATATTACAGAAGAAATAAATTTGTATATACTAACAATATTCAGATAAAAATATACTATCCCACCAAAATAAAAGTGTTACACTTACGGTGTATCATGTACTAGTCATAACATGATTTTCATAAATTTCCTCGTAAGTTTGACGAAAGTTCATACTTGCGAAGACGGCTAGTTAAAAAGTGTCAAGTTTTAAAACGTAGGTAACAATTTTATCTTCTATAGTCGTCTCAACTTAGTACTCGATTACCCCTCAACTTTTATTAATATTATTTTAATTTAATTTTTCCCCCCTTTCCACCCACTACCTGATGTTGTAAATTAACATAAACCAAAGTAGGAAAATCAACAGCGATATACCATTAAAGTGGTTCGATTTCCATACAAATAATTTTTTCCATTTATAGACAAATGGATCATAACTTTACAGTGAAATCACAGCTACTGGGATTTATTTTGGTTTTTATTTGCGGTAAATCACAATTGCTTGAATAAAACAGTAGGTTATGAGCAAAATCTACTGTTTTATAAAAAAATCATAAATTCTTAAATCATTCATAAATTTGATTTTATGCTAATTATCTACTGTTTTATTTAAGCAATTGTATATTACCGCAAATAAAGACCAAAATAAATGCCAGTAGCTGTGATTTCACTGTAAAATTATTCTCCATTTGTCCATAAATGGAAAAAAAATATTTGTATGGAAATCGAACCACCTTAAGTCCTAATATCGCTTGCGTGTCATCTAATATGTTTTGACTTTCAGCATTAAGAAACCCTTAATAATAAGTGTGTACTGACCAGAATCGTCGTCAGCCGGCAACAGGCCCACTGTACCGAAGAAGCGCTTGTCGAGAAGTTGAAGCAGCTGCAAGGCACTCTCATGCACGGGTGCACGCGGGCATCCTGTGCACATCAGCGTCACGTTGATGATGGCCGTGTAGTGGTCGCACGGATACTCTCTGTCGACAACACAGCTTACTTTTATTAACATTCGCAACTGTTTTACACGGAAGTAAAACAAAAATGTTCAGCATGTTTCCATTAAAATATTACGAGTATACAAATACGCTCTGATGAAATTTGATGCCTTTAAATGCCTACATCCTGATAGTAAAACATTCAATTATGATGCATATCTCGTGAATTTCAATTAAATTTAATATTCGTCCAGTTGCAGTTGTTTAATGTGATGTAGATTTTCATTAACTATGCTCGCAAATAGTTGGAACAGTGGTTGGTTAGCGTTTCAAAATAATTTAGACATTTCAACTCACAGATATAATTCATTTCTAGTTTGAACGTGGGAAATGTTATCAGAAAACACTTAAGACTACTATGTCACAGTTTGAGATTCACAGTCAAGCCCATCGTGCCATTTACCATTTGTACTTGATTAGCTATACAAATAGCGCAAATATCTGATTATTTAATTACCGGGGCGCAGACTCCTAAACATGTCACAGCGGATTTCCTTGATCAGGGCTGAATGGTGAAACTACGCTGAGCCCCATCCAACTTTCACAACTCGGAATCACAACCAAAATTGAGATCGACGTGATAGGATTTTTTTTTAATCAACCATACTTTTTGTTGTCATACGGAGAATTCTTATCAAACTTCATACCAACTAGCAACAGTTTAAATTCTAAACTACAAATACTACTAGATAGTTTCAAGTATTTTACAAGTCGGTTTGACAATAAGTCATTCAATGATATTATTCTACAATACGTAAAATCAATATTTAATGAGCATAATGTTATTTATTACCGATATGATTTAAGTGGTAATGTTCGACATTAAAATAATGCTATCGGAGGCCTTTCCATAATCTACAAACGCCGGTTTAACTCACAAAACTTAATCCATCAAGGATAGCGAAACGAAGGTAAATGCGCTAAATTTTGAAATAGTGCATTACAAGTGGATTAGGCCTACTGGGGATACCACAAATAAAAAAAACGCGCCACTTGCTCTACCTCATGGTGGTGTGGAAATGAGTTGATTGGCCAAAACGCATGTTGGGATGGACTTGGCGGACAGAAAAAAGGTCATGCCATAATTTGTAAGAAATTTTCTCAAGTTCAATTTATTACGTAACTATTTTCATCGTAAAATGAGTCAGAGTGGAGATATTGTAAAAACAATTTTTGGCCGCCACTTTTTCATTATGGCGGCGCGAGCGGCAATGATACAAGGTGGCTAAGATAAAATTTGGAAAGAGCACGTCAAATCCTATAATATCACCAATTTTCAAAACTCCCGGAAAACTTTCCAGGTAAGTACTACCAAGACGTAGTAGACTACCAAGTGACTATTATAGCAACGTAAACAGATAGCTCATATTTTTGTATATATCACAGCATTCTCAGCCAACTAGCTTAATAAGCCTTTGACATCAAATAGGTAACTAACTAACCAAGCCACGTAGATATTAGGGTGGAGCGAAAAAAGCGAAAAAAATTTTTTTTTTTATATTTGTAACTCCTGTATCCTTAATCGATGACCCGATAGGAAAGCTTCATTGGTACAAAAAAGAAAAATTCTATGACTTTGTTTTCAGGTGGCGCACCGAGAGTATAGTTTACAAAAACTTACATTTTTAGTTCCAAGTTGAACCCATAAAAATTAAGTAATTTCGTAACTTTTTGCTATATACATATTATTTTTACCTAGTTCTTAGTCTTATCTTGCGTATAAACGTATTCTTTTGTAGAGAAACATCATTACTTTTTGCTGAAAATATTTGCATATTACGAATTTTTCTTCGTAATAACTGTCAAAAGAGTAGTGAACCTTATTTTTTTAAATGCCTCAAACACGGGATTATTTGTGGTGTTTTGCATTTGGTAATTCACTGACACTAAGTAGTAATATGTTACCGACATATTGTGATGTTATAAAATGTTATTTGTGGATTAGAAGCAACATATTTTCAAACAACGGAAAAAAACTTTTTTGTGAAAGAAATGTATGAAACTACTGCGACTGACACGGAGAAAATATAAGTCAAGTCATCAAATCATACGATCGAGCTATCAGGAAGTTGTTACAATGTTGATTACGTATTATAACAGGCATAAAAGTACCCAAAAACTGCGCAAAGACGCTAAAAAACAAATGTTATTTCGAAAATTCCCTGAAAAACTTGTTTGATAACGCAACATGTAAATGTAAGTCTAGTGAAGTACCTAAACAAATGTGTAACTAAACTAAATTGCTTGCTGCTGAAGAAAACTTCTGAGAGACCAACTAAATGATCAATCTATCATTTTGTCATAGTGAGAATAGGAGAAGAAAATATGATGAGTTTTCCCACAAACATAGCATTATTTATATATTTTCTATACTAGTCGAAATGACTCAAAAAAGTTAAGAATAGATAGCCTCATGACCAGCCAGGTTCAGTCTCATCCAAGCTGAGATTGACTGGTCATGAGGCTTCAGTCCGGTCATATTCCGTTCAATAGATTCCTACATCTGATGGGTAACGCCAAACTGCGCCATTACGCCATTTGTAGTTTAATCTATTTAACTTTATATTATTTTATTTTTATTTATTTATGTTTTGTCTGTTTAACATCACGCAGAGTGTGGTCAAACGCGAACTTATTTTGAATAAAAAAATTAAAGAACATTTTTTGTTATTATTTAATTGGCTTGTACCTAACTATTGTTATCAATAAAGTACTATGACTATGACTGCACGGAGTGCGGGGTGGTCGAAGAAGCATATCATGTGGTGGCGAAGTGTCTCCGGACCTAAGTTGAGAGGTATCAATTCTCATGAAAAACCAACCTCAAGGGATGCAAGGTGGTGTAACAGTGTACTGGCTAATCGATAGATGCCAGAATACTGCCCTGCATCACTAATGTATACTTTAACAAATTAGGGTGACATAGTCATGTTTAAATAAATACTCTCGACACAAATGATTTTTTATAAAGTTACAAATGAACAGTTTACATAAGGTGGATGTTTTATGTTATTAAGAGGCCAGTTGTGGACCAACTCGAAATAACTTACATTTAATTCAATTCTTTGCCACGTGACGCCATTGATTGGCAACCCACGTTGTCAATATGGCATCGGCATGCGACAATTTTTTTTTTTGTTTCTCACAGTTTAAAAGCACTTGCACCAGAAAATAGTACAGTCGAAAAGTGTAGTCACAAAAATATTTAAAATTTAGCTGTTACTTTCTGAAGCAGTTTGATTTTAATAGGAAACAGAAAAAATGTTTTGTAGCGATGAAAGCTCAGTGGATAGCGCGGTAGGTTCGCGTGGGTTCAACCCCCAACAATGAGCTTGTGCTGCCGGTGAAGGAAAACATCGTGAGGAAACCATAGCATGGTGGCCTACCACCATGCTATGGTTTCCTCACGATGTTTTCCTTAGTACCCTAGTACTTTCTAGTACTCAGCTGGCTAGCTACCCCCCTTAAGTTGAAAATCTGCCGCCAAGCAACGGTGTGTTCCGGGAGCCTCACTTGAGAGCTCGTTCCATTCCAGGCTATGGGTGCTTTACCATCTTAGACCACACCTTTAGGTATGGCTTTCAGGTGAGCCATAGCTCACCTGATGTTAAGTAAAGCACCTAGCCTGTCAATCATTTGGGGGAAAAAAATTGTTGACCGAAAATTTGTTGAATGTAACAGCATCAACGTGGGTTTGTGTTTTCTTCTTGTAATCTATTGTTTGTGTAATAACTGAATAACAAATGGATAATGATTATTTTATTATTTGTGTTTTATTTTCTTAGGATCTCATTCTTAGAAATCATTATCATTTTACAACAAACGAAAGTATATCTGAGTTATCGAGCTTTTTTTCGGTGTGCGTAAATTTAAAAACTTGGAAAACACGTTTTCCCGGAGATACTTGGAAACCTAGCTAGATTGATTTTTCGCCCCCGTATCGTAAATTTTATTGAAATAGAGTCGTTTTCGATATCTCAATATTTACAAATTTATAGTATTCTATTATTAAGATGAAAGATTTTATTGTTTGTATTGCTCTGAAACTACTGGACCGATTTAAAAAAATATTTCACCGTTGGGAAGCAACGCTATCCCCGGGTGACATATGCTACTTTTTATCCCTGTATTCCGGGAACGGGAACTACGCGGGTGAAATCGCGCGGCGTCCGCTAGTATTTAATAAAGTATAATATTTTAGTCGGATACCCCTACAATATAAGAAATGACCCCCCCATTTTAGAATGAAATGAGGGGCCCAAAAGTGTCCGAATGAAACTCAATTTTTCTGCTTAATTTTTCTATATGTACACTGTACAGTATAAATCTATATCGCCTTATGCGGCGCTTAAGTAAAGTCGATCTTTACCCGTCTATGGGGAATTTGCTCATGCAGTAATAATCCATAGTTATCCTTTGCTTTTTTTTATATAATCCTATTAAAATATATATTTGTTTGCTTTTTTTAAGATTTGTATTTGTGCTTGTTTCGCTTTAGGTATTTATAAATTTCTTATTTAAGCCTTAAACATTATGTTAGTTAGACTCGGTATATTATTTATACCTTTGATTAAACATTCACTTTAGCAATTTATACATTTCATACATCTAAACAGTACAAGGGAGCTAGTTTAATAGCGCCGTTTAGTGAAAGGCTAGGCTGATATCTGAAAGGCTAAGTAAGCTAGTTGGCTGCGACGTGTATAACTCGACTTTGTACGGGACGTAATATACTCATAAAAATAAGCAATTAATAAAATTACATTTGAGTATCATTGAAATCAATCCAAGCATAAGAAATACTATTGCAAGAAATCATTAAATCTAACTAGCATTACATTGGTCCAGACACATAATATTCAACATAAATATGAAATAAAATAAGCACAGGAGAATTGGTAATATGATCCCACGGTGTTTATAACTTCGTAGAAAGTAATATTCATTCAGCGGGATACGCTATTCAATCCTGAAAATGTTTTATCAACTGTACATTCTTCTATGACTAATATTATTCTGAGTAACTACAGAGCTTTCAGAGAAATGAAAACCACTACAATTATTTTAGTCTCTTTGTTGCGACACAACTGAGATGAATCCCCCCCACTTGGTGGTAGATTTCCTTAGCAGGAAGTCGTCTAGGTAGGTACCACCGCAGTACCAGATATTCTGCCGCCAAGCAGTAGTGTGTAAACATTACTGTGTTCCGGTTTGAAGGGTACTGCATCTAGCGAAATTACTGGGCTGTTGAGACTAACCATCGAAAGTCTCAAAGTAATGAGCGCCAAAGCAGCGATACCCCGGACTTTGTTTTGAAACTTTAAGTTCTGTGTATTGCTGCAATGGTCATGGGCATGCGTTATCTCTTACCATTAGGAAAGCGCATCGTTAGTCTTATTACTTTAACATTATTAAAAACTGCTGGGTTTTTTTAAAGTAATGAGACGAATGAGGCGCTTCTATGATGGTAAGAGATGGCCTGTACATTAATATTGCAGCGATCCACAGTACTTTGAGTAACATAGCAATGTCTAGGCCATCGCTGTGTTGGTGCTCATTACTTTGACACATTCGATAGTAACGGTGATTAGTAAAGATGCCCTAGTTTTGTGTATAATTTAATTCATATTAGTACAAAATACTTTTGGATAATATTTTTGGACAATACAGAACCTACGATACAAGTGCTTAGTGTAGGTTCTGTGTATCATTATTATTATTATCTGTAATGTGAATAAAGATTATTAAAGATTAAAGATTATTAAAGATTGTATTAGGTATACACATAAGTAAAGTAACTAAGACAAGCAACATTTAAAATAATAACTAATCTAAAAGGCCGCTATCAATGGTAAATAGTTCCCAAAACGCTGGGCCCATTGCCGCGTTGTATGGCAATACTCAAACGCTGGGCAAAATAAAGGCCAGCGTTTTGGTCACGTGTGGCGTCGACGAGATGACAAGTGACTTGTCATCTCGTCTGGTATACACATTAATAACAGCAGATAACTTTTTGAATTTTATAACATTTTTGTTAACATCTTGTCACTTAGGTGCGCTTCCGACAGAGCCATGGTGTCATCGCTCGGGTTCGGTTTGGAATTCGGTATGTAAAGAAAAAAAAACTTACTTAATGTAAATAATTTACTGATTCCAAAACCATTTCGAAATATTACATTCTTGTACATTATTATTACGCTTAAAAGTTTTTTAACTATGTAATGGGGTTTATTATAATAAAATATTGTCAAATAAACTTGATTTTTGATCGACTTCTGATGACGTCACATAGTAGGCTGTGTGGGGCTACTTTCGGTAACTAAAAGAAACAATGGCAAACCAAAATAAAATATATCCATGTCTAGTGAACCGTAGCCATAACAAACTCTTCCATAATTACACGTACGTACGCAAGTTGTTTTTCGCTTTATTGATACAAAAACCTTTTAGGATTATTTGTCTCTACACCTTAGTTGGACTCCGATATCGCTTTTATGAGGTTATGATACAAGATTTGTTTACTTATTGTAAATTGTCAAAATAGCCATGTATACTTTTGGCTTTACATGGCAAGGGCATATTTACATTTAACCTACTTTTATGGCATCATCGTTATAAAAAGTTTGGAAACGTATTAAAAATCAACTACCGCATAGAAAGCCATATTTAAATTAGCTTAATAAAATAATGTTTATTATTATCAGTAAAGAATATAAAAAAAATATAAAAAAATATTTAAACACTGAATTGACATCCCGGTGACAGTCGAGTGAGAGCGTCTTGGAACTGTCCTAACTGTTTAATTCCTGAAATATTCCTTTTACCCTGCTGGATTATATTTACACGACTTTCCACTACACACCCACGCGATGTCTAAAGAAAATGGCAACCGACGGCCTGTCACTGTCGACGAGTATTATATTTTTACAAAATTATCCGTTCAGTAGAAAACATTTTAACAGTATGTACAACGTACATATATTATTTGTTAGCGCCACTCAGTGACGCTTTCCCTCTTTCTTATTCCACTTAACTTCTTACTCATCTTCCAATTAACGACGACTACCTCTATTGTACCTCGTTTTGTTGATAAGACATCACTGCCGCACACGCGAGCAGTCTGCTGTGGATCCCATTGTTTTTGTACTTAATAGGTTCGCGTTTGACCAACCTCTGCCTGATGTTAAGCAGGATGTAGTCCAAGATGAAGCACGCTTACCTAGAAAAAACCTGATTACTCTGGACTTGAAGACACCCAAGTTGTACTTCGCGGGAAAAACAGTTGAGCGTTGTTGACACTCGTCAACGATGGATGCGTTTTAATTACTCGAGAATAATTTCTCCCGCAAGTCCGCTTTTTCCGCGATCTTCGGTCGTTCATCTTCTCGAGCGATCGTAAGCACGGGATAAGGAACCCAAATGAGGCCGTTCCTTACGTTTCTTTAAACGCAATTCCGCATCAATACAGTCTGCTACCGCCGAGAACACGCTGACCAGAAGGCCGAGAAACATTCCAGACCACCAGGGACAGGGTTACGTAACCTTGCTTATCAGTCCGGATATACTCAGGTCAGTGATCGTTCCGTACCACCCGTACACGACCCCGTGTTGAGCGTGCTCTGCCATATAATCTGGTGGTCGCGCTAACATTACATTTAAAGATAAAGCTAGTTTAGTTAATTTTTCTGAATGCGTTAACTGCCGACAAAGTAAAGATGAAATGATGAATGAAAAAGATGGTAATTAAAATTTTATATCAGAGTCAAATCTATAGAATCTTAAAGATTTGGTGTGTTTGATTCGGACGTCCAACACAGTATATAATACATAAAGACTTAATAAAAAGATTCGTGTGGTATCTCAAACAATATTACTCGTAAAATTAATTTGGTGTTGGTATTTTCCCCAGTTAATGATGAGCAAGCAGACATAATAACGACAACCGCAGTGGTTGTGGATTGAGATAAATCTTACAAGCAACGTGTTTTGCATTGATCCATGATTTGAAATGGACAGCACTGCAGAAAAGCAATTTCATAGGGAAAGATTTGTGTCAAGTTACTATTATGTAGGTGTAAGTAGATTGGTATAGTTTGGACATACGAAGTGTTTTTGTTTTACTTGTGTGGGATTACTCGCGTTTAGTTATTACGGATACTTCGACTATAGTTTCAGCCGGTGGTCCTTTTCATGGAGACAGACAATAAAGTTACAAGTCAAATTCGTTGATAAAATTTGAAATATATAATTATATGTATATTTTAAGAAGGTCCTTGCCTGATATAGTGCGATTATGTGACTTATATTTATAGGACAGATAGTATAATAAAAAGGCTATTAGTTAGATCTACATACTGATGAAAAAGAAAGAACCACTGCAGATGAACGGGTCTTAGGAAAATTTTATTTAGGATTTTAAAAAAAAATATGACATAACTACAGATGTCAGAAACTAAAGGCAACAACCCGTTATTAGGACAAATTAATTCGTTTTAACCTTTTTAAAATCATGATGAGTATCAAAGTGAAGTCTATTAGAAGCGGTAAAAATAAGAAAATTAATTTAATATAGGAGAGCTTAAGTTTTTATTAGTTAGGTCTGATCTGATATAAAAGACGATAAATGTAATATAATACCTGAAAGAAGAGCTGCCCTCCCTGTAAAATACGATGCTGCTTAAAATAACATACCTAAATAGAAAGCACAAACATTTCCAAGAGTTTAAAAGTGCAATTTACAAGGATTATCTTTTTACGATTCTGTCTCAACCCCGGACTATTGCCCTGGCTGCACTTTATTTCTTTTCTGTTATGTATGTATGTACCTACCCAATATTAATTGTGCATTACTGTTGGAATCTTAATCGTTTCATCGATTGCTTGATTAGAAAAAATAATGACACAAAAATGTTCTATTTTTCATTGATTTCCTTTTAAAGCTTGCGAAAAAAAGATGCAATTAAAAACTCCTATGGTGTAGATGAAAAATAGGGCAAAAAAAATCCTAACTAATATTACAAATGCGAATGTAAGTTTGTTTGTTTGTCACGCGTAAACTACTCGACGGATCTGGGTGAAATTTTGCATGAAGGCACTTTAGGCCCTGGAATAAGACATATGATACTTTTACATTTATTAAAATTACATTGGTAATCTGGATTGACTTTGATCACAGATCGCGATCGAGATTTTCTGTATACGGACCGCCTAAGGTCGATGGAATTGGAAGGATCCGCTACTTTTGTTGAAATTCCTAACATCTTTATTGCTATAACTTTTCGTGACTATGATAGATCAATAATAAGTGCGAAGAGTGTGAGTTGGACCCCAACAATGGGTTAGAGTTATCAGTGAAGAAAAACATCGTGAGGAAACTAAGGCATGGTAATAGGGTACTTGCTAGTACTCGGCTGGCTAGCTACCACCCAGATCAACTTAAAAATCTGCGACCAAGTACCTACGGCGTGCCTTGGTAGCCTAAGTTGAGAGCCAGTTATATACCGTGGCTAGGTGAGATTATTAGTATCGACAAGACCGTCAGAGAATATCTGTTGAGCTGTGGTCAAAGGCCTAGCCTGTTACCTATTTACATTTAAAAAAACAAAGTTTCGCTGTATATAACTGTGTATGTTGACAATGATCATGATTACAGTTCATCGTATGGAATTTCTGGAATCATCATGATCAACTATATCATGTGTGCGTACAGCATATCGCGAAACTTGCGAAATAATTTAATATCAGTAAAATGAATACAAACACACTTTTGGGAAAACAGCGCTATCTTGTGGTATAAGTTGCTTAGCAGCACCTAACATTTAACCTTTGTACCTTTATGTGTAAAACGGGGCAGCTTAACTTTCAGATTAATATAAACACGAGGTCAACGATTACTACTGACTTCCATTTACCCCGACTTACATTTCCATTAAAGATAGGCTGGATGACTCCCAAGGGTATTCTCCTTCCAAAGGAACCATAATCGCTTCACTAAGTAAAATGATCAAATTAAATAGTTTCAGATTTGTTTCATGCCACACTTTATACATCATGATCAAAGGAATAATAATAATTTTGTAGTGATATTAGCACAGTGGTTAGCGCGGTTGGTTAACACGCCGAAAGGCGTGGGTACAAATCCCACCAATGAGCTTGAGCTGCCGTTAAAGAAAAACATCGTGAAGAAATCATAGTGTACTTTCTAGTTTGCGGCTAGCAAACTAGCACCTAACGGTATGTTCCGGCAGACTAACTCGAGAGCCAGTTTCATCCCAGCCTATGTGTGCTTATTATTCTCAACCACACCATCACCAGGTGATCAGGAGAAGTGTGGTTAAACACCTAACAAAATATTAACAGTCAACCATAAAAAAATTAAAATTAAAAAAATGTTGATTTTATTGAAAATAAAGATAATTATGATGTTTATAATGTACTAAAAGATAAAAAAATATTCGGTAGGTCTTACGTCTCTTATCAGTCTAGCTAGTGCATTGATCAGACAAAAAAAATCACAATATTGGGGCGTGAAATTTTTATCAACGGTCCCGCTGATATCGTTATAAATACTTTATACATATTTATTCATGTTAAGATACTCAAGAATATAGGTAAGTACCTACACGCTAAATACTTAAGAATCTAATTGTCCCAGATAAAAGCTTGCTTTAAAAAAAACACAATTTAATTCACGTCGTGTTGCGCTCTCCATGGAGCGACAAGACAGCCAGTCTTACATCTCAGTTTTCGTAAACTTTGTGATTGTGTAGGTAAACCTTGTACTGGGCCATATCTTAAACATAATCTTCTTCTTAATTAACAAAAATGAATTTTTGTTTGTTCATATAAGTACTATGCGTTGCCGTACCGTTCATCCGATTGCGATGAAAAAGATTGGTCAACTTATTGCTTGCACTTGCACCAGTAGCGTAGCATGCCCCGTATCAAAATCAGTTGGGGGGCCCAAATGAAGGATAAAGATTTTCCACAAAAGAAACAAAAATGCTTGTATTAAATTAAATATTTATTGATTATATGGACATTTGATCGTATGACAGTATTTTTCCCGGGAAGCACGAGATCAAGTGACATTGTGGATAATGTTTTACTAATTTTTGCTTACACATGTTACCTCCGTATCCAAGGCCCCGTATAGGGATTGCAATCCGGAAAAACGAATCCGGTAATCCGGCGGATCCGGCACCATTTAACGGTTACCGGATCCGGTACCAATATACCGGATCCGTCGCTAGCAGTTTGTGGCAAAGCTGTTGCATTAGTAGGTCACTTGGTGGTAGATCTTCTTAGCAGGAGGTCGTTTAGGTAGGTACCACCGCAGTACCAGTTATTCTGCCGCTAAGCAGTAGTGTGTAAACATTACTGTGTTCCGGTTTGAAGGGTACTGTAGTTAGCGAAATTACTGGCCTGTTGAGACTAACCGTCGAAAGTCTCTAACGTAATGAGCGCCAAAGCAGTGATGCCCTAGACTTTGTTTTGTTACTCAAAGTTCTGTGTATCGCTGCAATGGTCATGGACAGGCTTTATCTCTTACCATCAGGAGAGCGTCTCGTTCATCTCATTACTTTTTACATTAAAAAAAAACTTGTCTTAACATTGGTTAGGAAATAAAATTTTTTGAAGATTTTAAAAGTTGATTTTATCCATTTGTGATTTTTAAATTTTAAACTACCTACATATAAGTGCAGTGACACTTGATTAACTCACTTATTTTGTACTAAAAAGCGAAAATCATCCTGATTTGATCAATCCGGCCGGATCCGGGATTGATGGGAATCCGGTCGTATCTGGCCGGACTGAAAATGACGCCGGATTGCAATCCCTAGCCCCGTATCATTGATACGGCTGATATGGCGATAGCTACGCCCCCGACTTGTGCGAAGGTTATTCTCGTAGGTATATGTTTAGTATTTTCTTGCGGCAGCCCGCGTGATTTCACCTAGTTATAAATAATAAATCAATACTATGTCGTTGAAATTATAAAAAGGCGATTACTGTACAGATTAATTTTATTACATAAATAAAACTAAAATTCGAGAGCCAGTTCCATTCCAGGCTAGGTGTGCTTTACCATCTTCGACCACACCTTCACTTAACATCAGGTGAGCTGAGGTCAAACACCTAGCCTGTCAACAAAAAAAAAAACTACTAGTTTTATTCATAAACATTGTGATACAGTGCTTTTAGCGTATTTGTATGTTGTAGCGAATACAAAACAATACAATAGACAATATACAACATTTTATTTGTAGTTGAAATAAACCAAGAAAAAAGGATAAAAATCTCAATAACTTTTTTTTACACATCTATGTAAATAAAAATCAAATTATGTTTGTATAAGCACATAACTTGAGAACGGATGAACTAATGTAAACAGACTAAAACTGTACAAAATAATAATAATAATAATAAATATCGTAGGACTATACACACAGCGCCATCTGGCCCCAAACTAAGCAGAGCTTGTGTGATGGAAGTCAGATGACTGATAGAATACATAAATACTTGTTTTTTTTTTTTAAATACATACTTATAATACATACAGAACACCCAGACACAGAACAAACATTTGTTTATTCACAAATGTTTGCCCTGAGTGGGAATCGAACCCACGCCCTACAGCTCTCAAGGCAGATACACTACCAATGAGCCAACGGGGCTGTCCAGGCAGAATATTACAATTCTATAGCCAGCAATAAGTCACGCGTGACGTTTAGTGCGTTACGCTAGATTATAACATCACAATATATAAATATAAATATATAAATCGGTAATCTACGCTCCTACTCCCACTACGCACTGTCACATAAAAAGCAATAGGAATCGCAAAATCTGCGTTCGTCAAGCGCTTTCAAAACCCGCCGATCATTTTTCGTTATGATTCCCCGAAAACCGAAAATCTAATTATACTACTAACAAGTTCTTTTTTGAGGAAAAATAGTTCATAGGTTACTTTCCGTCCTCAAGATACATACATATTATAACCATATCAGTATGATGTAGTAGGGTGATAGATAGTAGGTGATGGTAGGTAGCCTACAATATAAAACCTAGTTCGATAATAAATAATATAATTGAATAAATATCGTAGGACATTACACACAGCGCCATCTGACCTCAAACTAAGCAGAGCTTGTGTGATGGTTGTCGGATAACTGCTACCATACATATATATATTATAATATAATATATTATATAATATTTGTATTTGATAGCTTTGTCTACATGTTATAAAATCCATATGTCAATATAATTAAATTTAATTTTAACACGATATTTTCACTACGACCAAATTACAATCCATACAATATTAATTACGAATAATATGTCAAACTTAATTAAATAACCTACACAACTGTTAAAAATTAATGTATAAAAAAAAAAAAAAAAAAACATATAATATTATATAATATTATAATATAATCTATAATTATTATCTAATGAATGTTGACATGTAACCTATAATTGTTATAAAAAATAAACTATAAACTATACTTTTTTTTTTGTAAATGCATACTTATGTTACATACAGAACACCCAGACACAGAACAAACATTTGTTGATAGATAAAATGTTTGTCCTGAGCGGGAATCGAACCCACGCCCTTCAGCTCTTAAGGCAGATATGCTACTAATGAGACAACAGGGCTGTCATAAGACTTCATATTTTTATATACATATTATGTACTAGTAGACGCCTCGCGGTTTCACTTGCGTAGTTCCCGTTCCCGTGGGAATACAGAAAAAATAGTAGCCTATGACAGCCGGGGACAGTGTAGCGTCCCAACGGTGAAAGAATTTTTAATCCGGTCCAGTAGTTTCGGACTCAATTCAATACAAACAAACATACAATCAAATCTTTCCTCTTTATAATAGTATAGATAGATAATATAATAAGTCACGTCATTAAAGGGGAACACGAAATGCCGATGATGCAATGCGAAACATCTGGCAACGCTCTTTAAATATTCTTTTAAAAATAGAATTTCTAGTATGAAAATACTCCCAAATTTCGTTTGTTCCTCGAAACAGGGGAGGGGGTATATTCATAACTATACGATAATGCAGTGTTATCAGTGGCAGTAGCGTGATAAGCGACGTCAAGCGCGCACGGGACTAGATGGATGCTCATACCAGTTCCAGGAAAAATAAAAGAAAAATTCCATATAACTTCAGTTATAATTAGCAAATTTATAAAAATTAGGAAAATCGATACCTTAATAACTAAAAATAACAACAACTCAAACTCAAAAATCATTTGTAGCGATGATAGCTCAGTGGTTAGCGCGGTAGGTTCGCATGCCGAAGGGCGTGGGTTCAAACCCTGACAATGAGCTTGAGCTGCCGGTGAAGGAAAACATCGTGAGGAAACCATAGCATGGTGGTAGGGTACTTTCTAGTACTCGGCTGGCTAGCTACCACCCTCAAGTTGAAAATCTGCCGCCAAGCATCTAACGGTGTGTTCCGGCAGCCTCACTTGAGAGCCAGTTCCATTCCAGGCTAGGTGTGCTTTACCATCTTCGACCACACCTTCACTTAACATCAGGTGAGCTGTGGTCAAACAACTAGCCTGTCAACCATAAAAAAAAAAATGTTGGTTAAAATTAACCTAGCTTCTTTGAGTCGTATTAGAAAAAATTACATCACAACTTCAACTCTTCATTAGAAAATACTACCCTACGCGTGTTACTTCAAAAGATTTTCATTTAGTCAAGATTCCAAGAGCTTCTTCTCTATCTATAAAAAATATTGGAATATTTTTTTTGCAAAACATTCTCTTTTCATAAATCTCAAGATCCCATAACAATACTTGTTTGTGTTCAGACTTTCGAAGAATTTGAACAATGAACAAACGTACGATAGCACAGCGCTATAGAGGACGGATGGTCGGAATATGACGCCGATGCTTAGTGATTACTACTATTCATTATAGTTAGATCCTTTTTGTTGCAAGGAAGGATTTGGAAGGAGAAAGCAACTAGTACGCTACGTTCTTTCGTTTATCGCGTATCTTTTCGAAATCGTGTTACTTTCGTACTCACAACTTTGGCTTGTGTTAACCTGGACTTGACATCGTTTCTGTTGATAACTTAAGCTTTGTTTCTCTGGACTTGATTTGAGTTGTGCGCACTGTGTTACTCCTCTTGAATGCCGTATTTGTATAAAGCGGAACAATATGCAAACATGCATCTTATTTATGGTGAATACCGTGGTAATGTCTCTGCCGCTGCCAGATTGTATCGCGAGAGGTACCCAAATGCGGAACGGAGTTTTGGCGGGAACGCGGAAAGAGTCGTGTCGCCCCGTTGTATTTTTTTCCAAAACTTGTGTTCTGTCGAGTGTTTATGCATTAAAATGGTGGTTTTTTATTCATTAAGTGCCGAATCACAAGCGCCAGTGTGGGAAAATGATATAGTGTGGTGAAACGTGACTTTTCGTGTTGCTTCCAAAACTCCATCGATGCTTTATCGTAAAGTCGCCACTACGCCACAGTCGTACTTTACCAAAACTGGACTTTGACTATAACTATAGCTACGAGTCAACTTATTAAACTTTTGAAACATGAAAATATAAAACACTTGACACTGGCAAATGCTCAAAATGCGACGCCTAAACCAAAGAAAAATAAAATGCGGAACGTCATCTAGACCAACGCGTGTTCGTCGTGAATAATCAAAAGATGTAGATCCTGCATTATTGCAGACGGTCAACATTTCGAACACATAATTTAATAAAGTACCGATCACAGTAATTTTGTTTAATTTTGAAATTTATTGCTCAGTTTACATTACGCACTCAGGGAACCTTAAAGTATGGTACCTAAGAATACCGGATAATTTCAAAATCACAAATAAATAATAATAAGGTTAATATGTCGACATACATAAAGCGATGCGTCAAATCCATCATCACTTAGCGGATTAGCGGACATCACCACGCCTTACTCAAATATGTCTTTAAGACCAATTCAGAGCATGCCATAACATTTCGCTGACTTTCCACAAGTCACAGGATGCCGGTACCCGCGACATTGTCTGCGTAAAATTTGTATTCCGAATAGCCCATTTTTTTTCTCTGAGCTCTCATCAATCTCCATGCTAATTAAATAAGTAAAAAATGTGGTTTTGCAGTGAAAAGGTAATATGTATCTTCATATTATGCGAAAGTATCGGAACCCGTGTAATATAACGTGTCCCAAAGAATGTACGTGATGGATATATTATGTACATGTATACATATCTATGTAACGTATCCGTGTTTCGTTCCAGAACACTGTTTCGTATCACTGATATATACTTAAAGTGCAGGATGTATGGCAAATGATAAACTTCAAATTTGTAAGAGACCAGTGAGTTTTGTCAAACGTAGTCATGTTTGACAAAACTCTCTTAAAAAAAAAAAAGATTTTATAAAATAAATTTAATTCCCTCGCATACGTGTTGTATGTACACCACGTATTATACATTTCGTACACTTCAGGAAACGCAATGTTAAATTGAAGTTTAATACGGAACAGTATTCTGACCTCTTCCGTTAAGGGATTAGCTTAAATAATGTTACACCACACTATATCAAGCTCAGCTCAGTAACAAGCTCAGTAATTCTCAAGCTTTTTTTTTCGTGTTTAATTTAAAATGGAAGCCTTTACATACAAGCGTTGTAATACCGAGGCTAGAGACGGTGTTCAGTGCTCGGCCTGCAAGGGGCGCTTCGATTTTCTATGCTCCGGATAACCGAGACCGGGTATCGTAAACTCGGTGAAAGGAGGAATGTCTGGAAGTGTCATACTACTATTAGATAGCCACTCTTGCAAATTGCCTTGCAAAGGTTTGGGAACCGCTGGCTCGTTTTCGGTATATTGTCGTGTTGCACTCTGCCGGTGCGCGCCGTTGTCACACCCTCATTTATTTAAATATTTTTTGCGATTTCTTTTATTTGTTTGCTACAATTTTTGATAACTGCATCCGCAACGCTGTCTCAACAAGCTCTGTTCGTTGTTCGCTATATTTATGTTGCGCCTCATTGTCTTTTATGCGTTATTATGCTCATACACCTACACGGAAACTAATTTTACGTTTTAAAAATGGTTAATATTTATTACCAAAACGTTCGCGGGCTTCGAACGAAGACTACGGATTTCTATAGAAATGTATCTTTGCATAATTACGAAATTATTTGTCTTAGTGAAACTTGGTTATTGGAAGGAATCAGGAATAGTGAATTATTCGACGATAGATACGTTGTATTCAGGCGAGATCGGGATTATAAAAAAACTGGTGAGACGAGGGGCGGCGGAGTGCTTTTGGCAGTGCGCCGCGAGCTGGTGGCCGAGGCCCGCAGTGAGTGGTGCTCCAATGCCGAGGATTTGTGGGTTACATTGTCACTTTCGCATCGGAGTCCGAGGGTGGTATATAAACTACATCTATGCGTTGTTTACATTATCGCGGAAAACGCGGGCAGTTCTATGTCTGAGCAGTTAGCCATATTCTCCAATAACATGTCAGATATTGTGCAACAAAATCCGTGTGATAAATTTCTTATAATGGGTGACTTTAATATGACTAACTTATCATGGCATGCGTCGGAACACTCTTTTTACACAGCGGGCAATATTCAGGGCTCTGCTCAACAAGAATTATTTGATGATCTCACTATGTGTAACTTATCACAGTATAATAGTATTTTGAACACTAATAATAGGGTACTCGATTTAGTATTTTCAAATAATGATGTTTTAGTTACACACTGCGATGCCCCCCTTTCGAAAGCGGATATGCACCACCCTGCACTCTGTATCTCCGCAGATTTCGTCCACCTCCATAAATTAAAACCTCGTCCCTATACTAAATACTTGTACCACATCGGTGATTACGGCTCGATGACGTCGGAACTTGACGCGATTAACTGGGAACATGAATTTACGGGCAGAACATTAGAAGAGTCTGTTTCTTATTTTTATTCGACTTAATATGATCTTAGGCTTAATTACATTCCTTCTAAAACAGTCGTTCCGTCACAAAAGTACCCTCCATGGTTTAAAAAAACTCTCATAAAAATGCTCAAAGAAAAACACAAATACCGCCAAAAGTATAAAAAATACGGCAATCTTTACGACCTCCATTCCTTTCATATTGTGAGGGATCGAGCTAAATTACTGGAAAAAGATTTATTTGAGCAATACATATCCAATATTGAAAAAAACATTGCTACTAATCCGAAAGCCTTTTGGGCCTATGTCAAATTAAAAAATGAGAGTAAATGCTATCCTGCTGTCCTACGTTCCAGGGAGCGGTCCTCGGGCTCCGGCGAGATGTGCGACATGTTTATTGAGTGCTTCCACTCCACATTCCTCGGTAACACATCTAGCTACGACTCACCCAATATTTCTACATACGACGAATCGGTGTCTTTTATATCGGAGGTTGTTACAATCTCTTGATCTAAATAAAACTGCAGGTCCCGATGATATTTCCCCGCTGTTGGTCGTGAGGTGTGCTAGAAGTATATCTGTACCTCTAACACTGCTCTTTAGGCGTTCTATGGCAGAAGGTAAGGTACCTTCCATCTGGAAATCAGCTTATGTCACACCCGTTCATAAAAAAGGTCCGAAAGACCAGGTACAAAATTACAGGCCTATTTCTAAATTAAGTGTACTCGCTAAAATACTAGAAAAGGTGGTTTACATGCAAGTTTACGCGGCTTTAAAACAGACATTTAGTTCACACCAGCACGGTTTCTTGAAGGGCAGGTCTTCCACCTCAAACCTGGTTATTTGTGGTGACTATTTATCTGCACACATGGCTGAACCTTCTCAGGTGGACGTTATATACACCGATTATAGCAAATCTTCTACAACACTTACGCGAAGCCGGTATAGGTAAGAGGTAACTTGTACCGGTGGTTCACGTCCTACGTTCAGAACAGGTGCCAGACGGTAGCACTTAACGGGTACACGTCGTCTACACTCCAGATTCCTTTTGGCGTCCCCCAGGGGTCGCTACTAGGTCCACTGTTATTTAATATTTTTGTTAATACTATTTATAAATGCTTTGAACACTCTAAAATATTATTGTACGCTGACGACATGAAAATCCTTTGTCCCGTAAACTCGTTAAAAGATGCCCGACATCTCCAGGCTGACCTTGACCGTTTCGATGACTACTGTTCACTGAACAAGCTCGATTTAAATGTTTCCAAATGTTTTGTATGTTCGTACACTCGTAAACCTCAGCCCTTTAATTTTACTTATAAACTTAAAAATACTCCCATATTAAAAGTTGAATCCATCCGAGACCTGGGTGTAATTTTTGATAATAAGCTGATCTTTGATGAGCATATAGACAGTGTTATAAGCAAGGCTTCGAAAGCGCTGGGCTTTGTGACGCGGCTATCTATTGACTTCGAGTCAATAAAAACAATAAAAATACTTTATTGTGGCTATGTTCGTAGCCACCTCGAATATGCCTCACAGGTCTGGAGCCCTAGATACGATGTCTACATAAAACGTATCGAACGCATCCAGGCGCGGTTTTTACCATACCTGCAATTTAAAACCAACACGTTTTTATCCGACTACACGAAGCGTTGCGCTAAATTCCATCTCCTTCCGCTTGAGTTGCGGAGACGCGTTGCGGATGTTGTTTATTTGTTGAAGGTACTAAATGGTTCGGTGGATTGTCCCGAGCTGCTTGACAAAATAGGCCTAAAAGTAACCGCAGATCCGTACAGACGGCCGTGCTCGCTGCATGTCCCGCGAGCCAACACTAACTACAGGCAGAACGCATATGTACTGAGAGCGAGCCGCAGTTTGAATGAGTTCGCAGCGCTGCACGACATTGATTTGTTTAATACGTCTGTCGCGCAGCTTAGGCGGTTAATTGTTGACGCGTTCTTCAAACAGTAAGAGTATGAGTGCATCTACGCACCGTACACATATAATTATGTATATTGAATTGTTTGTGGAAATTTTTAATTGGCCTTATATATTTTCATAGGTAACCAAACAAAAACTAGCTGTTATTTTCCCTAATATCAATAAAATAAAATAAAATATCCCTTAAGTTGAAGTTGATGTTGATGGATAATTCGTACCTTTCAGGCTTGATCAGGGAAATTTAGGTGTGATGCGATACAACAATGTAGCGTAATCTGAAAGCTGAAAGCGACAAGAAAGAAACAGACACGAAACACTCAAATAAATATCTGACGACACGTGACTTCCCCTCAATTTTTGGTACTACTCATTCTTCTAAACATTAAGGAAGAATAAATAAAAATATAGAAGACATAATCCACAAAAAAGTAAAAAAAAAACTACAGAAATCTAATTGGTTTTAGGGCGGAAAATTTCAAAACATTGTAATAGTTTTCTAGGTGGTAGATCTCTTTAGCAGGAAATCGTCTAGGTAGGTACTACCGCAGTAACATATATACAACCGCCAAGCAGTAGTGTATTACGGGTTGAGGGTACGGTAGCTACCGAAATTACAGAACTGTTGAGACTAATCATCGAAAATCTCAAAGTAATGACCGCTGAAGCAGCGATGCCCTGGACATTGATTTGTTACTCAATGTTCTATGTACTGCTGCAATGGTCACGCACATGCGTTATCTCTTACCATCAAGAGAGCATTTCGATCGTCTCATTACTTTTACATTAAAAATAAAAAGTTAAGAATCAATAAAGTATACATAGTAAAGTCTCAAAGTAATGAGCGCCAAAGCAGCGATACCCTGGACTTTGTTTTACTACTGGAAGTTCTGTATATCGCTGCAATGGTCATGGACAGGCGTTATCTCTTACCATCAGGAGAGCGTCTAGTCAGTCTCATTATTTTTCACATTAAAAAAAAACGTTGTATCTCGGAACACCGGAAAATCACTTGGAACTATGTTGTATCATATATGTATAATCTATTACTTACCCTAAAAAATATACAATACAGAACCAAAATATACAAACAACAAGGAAATTATTGATCCTGTTAATGAACATTTCAAGGAGTCGGCACACTCATGAAAAATGCATTAGCCTTTATGGAGATTGTTGTTGTGACATGAAAGCAAAAAAATAAATATTATAGGGCGGGTAAATTTTCATCCTATTCTCGTATCCTATTCTCGTATTAACAGATACGACGAGCTCAGCTTATTGTCCCAGAACTACATAATTATCTTTTCCATAAATTACACCTAAATATTATTTATGATTTTTTTATGGTTGGCATGCTAGGTGTTTGACCACAGCTTACCTGATGTTAAGTGACGGTGTGGTCGGAGGTGGTAAACACACCTAAGCCTGGAGTGGGACTACTTATATGTATTAACAAAAAAAAAAGCTTCTGGTTCTATAGCTTTGTTTTTGTAAAAAAAAACGAGTGAGGCTGCCAGAACACATCATTATGTGTTTGGCGGGAGATTTTTTCATCTTATGGCTTCCTCATGATGTTTTTCCTTTACCGGCAGCTCAAGCTCGTTATTGGGGCTTGAACCGACGCCCTTCGGCGTGCGAATAGACCGCGCTAACTACTGAGCTATCATCGCTACTTTATTTATTCTATCAGTTATCTGACTTTCATAGCACAAACTTTGCTTAGTTTGGGGTCCTACGATATTTACTTATTTGCATATACCTACAAAAAACAATTTAATTAGGTAGGTATGTGGATTCATTGTACAAGTTTTAATTGATTTTTCTTTTTATTGTATTGGTATTTGACTATGTGTGTATCGCGTCGAAAATGTATATTTTTATTTGATTTTTCTACAAACAAAGGCAAAGCATGTAGGCTAGGCTATAGTGCTTCTAGGTACGTAGACATATTGAATTTTTCCTCGAGACAAATACAGGTTTTCTCACAATTATTGTTTTCACCGAAATGCTGGCGCCGTGAATTTTTTTAATCCCTACCTAAAATTCTGGGAATTTCCGAATTGTGAGACCCGAATTCTTATGATACGGATAGAACTCACAATCTCACAAATACCAAGGCGTATTGTGAGATTTATAATGTTAATGTAAACGCTAATGTGATGTTTTGAAAGGTCAAACCAACTAACAAAAACACTTTCATATGTGTATATATCCTAATGCTTAGTTGAGACGTTGAGCAATTTTAATTTCAAAACATTTGTACAAAAAAGTAGTAAAGGTGAAAGTAATACAAAGTAATATTTAAATTTAACAATGCTGTTATTTATCGAAATTTAATTATGTGTTGGTCACTTTTACAAACTACTAGCTGTTACACGCGACTTCGTTTGCGTGGAATTTAACAAAAAAATGTTTGTTCAGTTCGTTTAATTTACGAAAAGTTAATAATTCAGTATTTCTCGCAAAGAAGTATCAATGGAAAGTATCTTATATTTTAATCCAGATGATAAAGTTTCATCCAAACTCATCCAGCGTGCGAAAATTTCAGAAAACTTAAAGACTATTTTAACTTTGCGCGTTTCACAGTTGCAATTGCACAAGATGGCACGTTCCATAATAAAGGTTTGCCACCCCTAATCTAGAGTATAAGTTATCTACATTCTAAATTTTATGAATACGTCATTAAGTCCTTACAACGTTAAGAAGTAACAAACGCATAATCATGCATACAAATCTTCACATTTGTAATAATATTGCATTAGAAATGAGATAAACTGTCAAGTGGGGTTAATGGTAATATCTTGCTTAATTTATTTATGACAAATGTTTTTCAATGACACGCCTAAGCTACTAAAATGGGCATAACTAATTCAAAAACTGCTTATGAAACATAAATAGACTTTAAATAAAGATGGTAGAATCCCAAAAATTTTCTTAAGAAAGCAAAAGCATTTTTATAAATGAACGCGAAAATGTTTTGATAGAGGAAATTAAATATCATTTCTATGTAAATTGTTATCTTTTGTAGAAGTTGGAATATAATCATAAGTTTCTTTAAAAAGTAGTATAGCTATGACGCTTTTAGCGGGCCGACTAAACATTAAATTAAATTATACTTTTTTGATTCTAAGGAAATATGTTTCAGTATGATTGCATTCTAGAAACAACGCCCCTATTGAGAGAATATTGGCGGCTAAATCCACTAACGTGCACACTTTCAGTCTATTAAAACGAAACCATGTATATAAAGGACCTAGCCTTCTATCTCAGAAATGAAACTACAATAAGGTTTTTACAACTTGATTTCTTTACTTTTACGATAAGACTAACTACTAATCGAGATGGCCGCGGTGACGAGTATCTGTATCTACCCCCATATCGCTTCGGTGTCAATAACGCATGTCTAGTATTTATAAACGTCAGTGTCGCTCGCAATACAACTGTCAATGTCAACAGATGCTTGTCACCACAGAGTATATAGTAGATCCGAAATAATGTACATAACTAGACAATTTTACATATATGTACTCGTATACATAGCATCGAGTCGAGTAGGTATCTTACATGTACAAGAATCGACATACAAATTTAATTATATTTATAGGTCACGCCGACATTTCTTATTTTTGACTTCGCAGTTTGTGCATTTGACAGTATTAAAGTATTTAAATATTTTCAGGTTAATTACAAAAAGTCAAGTTAAATAAGCCTAAGTCACAGTCAAAATCGTCAGTAAGCACGGTCTAGTCCAGTCATGCCTTAGTAGCGGCGACTTTACTACAGATGGAGTTTTGGAAGCAAAAGCCATGTTTCACCGCATTGTACAATTTTACCACACTCGTACTTGTAATACGGCACTTTATGAATGCAACACCATGATTTTTAAACATAAAACACTAAAAATAACAAGTTTTAGAACAAAATACAATGGGCCGATACGATTTTTTCCGCATTCCCGCCAAAACTCATGCCGACATTCGCGCAAAGGGCCGCTTGGTGGTTCGCGAAGTCCACATATCGAACTACGCTGCCAAAATATCAATTTAAGAAAACGATGTTTATTCCATAACAACCACACAACAGATCTAGAATCAAATCACACTCCTCTTTAATTCCCAACATTTCAAATATCCAGCACGGTAAATAAAAAAATAAAATAGATTGATTTGTTCAAGTACTTATATCTAGATATTACGAAATTCGGCTTTCTGGTTTACATTATCATTATACCAGCTAGATTGTATCTACATCGTTTTGTTTTTTTTTTTATGAGATTTGTCTAGCTGGCAAAATTGAATCCGCCCACTATCTTATCTAGATTGAGTAAAACGGTAGTTATGGACGAGAAAAACTCTACGCCGTCAGGTGTAGGGTCGAAATTTTGTTGACAAGTTTTCTTTAATTTTATAGAAAGAAAAACCACAAACAAAAAATCATAAACAGGGCGCAGGCAGCGCCGGCATCGCGCCGCGACATTTGTTCTAAGACAGACAGATCTGCCCACGACCGAAATTCACTCGAATATTTAATAATGTGCCAAAATAGATCACATCCGCTACGCTCGTTTATAGATTTTATATTCATTTTAAGCGAGTCTTGTATAACTTTGTAAGTTTAACCTTGTACACCCTTACATTTATTATTATTATCGTCTGTGATACCGCTATTCTTAAATTAAAAATCTGTTATCAAGCACCTATGATGGTTTATTTAGGCATACTCTACATACTAGTAGTGAGACAACCATTTTAGATCAGACTGCCACTTATAACACCTCTTGTAACTCTTACCTCTTAACCACGAAATTACATTGTGTATATACCGCAACCCTGTTCATACTTCCTGCCGCAATACCCGTTTTTTAGAGTAGGTATAATAAACGAAAGTTTTTTTGCCCACAGCGTCGAATCTAAATACGGATTTCATGATAACCCAGTGAGGTCCGCAAATGTTGAAGAAGTAGGTCGTTCCATATATCTTAAAAAAAGGTTTACTTTTCAGTGCCCTATAAACTGTCTGCAGTAAAAAGACAATAAACGTAGGCGTTGGTCGGATAACTTATAAACAAATAGCCGACGGAATTCATCATCAACCCATAGAGAACGTCATATTAGACAACTGCGATTTTTTTTTTTTATGGTTGACAGGCTGGTTGTTTGACCACAGCTCACCTGATGTTAAGTGAAGGTGTGGTCGAAGATGGTAAAGCACACCTAGCCTGGAATGGAACTGGAAATTCCTTTATTTCACTCAATACCGAGTCATCTTTTGACATCAATTTTACGTTGTGGCTGATTAATGGCTTAAATATTATTATAAAGTGAAAGTTAGTATTTTATTCTATTTTTGACTGAAGGGCTATCATCAATTGGATCAATTGGAGACGAGATTTATCATTCGACCCAAAATAGCTCCCAGTCACAAATGCCAAACACGGTCACCTATTCGTTCGTTCTTCGTTCGTCTAACTTTTCTTTTTTAAATTCATATAGTCTTGCGTTTGACCGCCAACTCGCCTGATGTAAAGCGAAGATGCAGCCTATGATGGAGCGCGCTCGCCTAGAAGAAACCGATTCACTCGCGACTTGAAGGCACCCAGATTGCATCTATCAGGGAACACCCACTCGGGCAGCAAATTCCATTGTTTACATTCCATTCCATTAGCACTGTGAGGCCCGGGGCGACAGATCATTGTGAGGCCCTTTTTCTTTGAGCCTGTTTTACTAAAAAATTAGTTCGAATGCTCGAGTGGCCGTAACATGCTTGCACTAATAATGAAACCGTGCGTTCAGGGGGTTTTGTTAAGTGCGAGGCGCGAGATACACATACATATATGATAAAGACTTTTTTCAGCATTTTTGTTTTTTATGTGAAAAATAATGAGACGAACGAGACGCTCTCCTGATGGTAAGAGATAACGCCTATCCATGACCATTGCAGCATTGCATTGCATTGGCGTAACTACGCTGTTATGTTAAACGCCTTAGCTTAAAGATCACACGTTCTCGTATATTATGACGTCACCATATTGTACATATTGCGTACGTGTACATGACAAATTTTTAGCTTATTATGCTCTTCTGCCATTTGTCACGAGTCAGTTTCTGGAAATAGGACCTCATTTATGTAACAAATCGCACGCTTAATAGAATACTGACCGATTAGGAGTTAGGTCAAAAATGAGTTACGTATAGACGCAGGCTTCTTTTAATGCAATCTATGATATGAATTTGGAAAAACATCAAAATTGCGTCATCAAAAGACCACCTTTACACATTATCGGTCTTTTTAATTTTTATGTTTCTAACACAGTCTTTGTTTAAACACCGACTGATGTCAGTTTGTGTCGGACGCTGTTAAAGTGAAGTTGCTGTTGTTTAATTGAACCAAGACCGAATCCGAGTTGAGTGTATTTTCTACAAAAATAAATAGTAAGTTTTATAAGTTGATTTACTAATAAACAAACTAAAAACATATTGAGTCCTTGAAATAAAGAAATTAGTTTAACAAGACAGACTAATAGTTGAATATGCCACCAATAATAAAGTTTATTTGCTTTAGTTTTTAAAGTAGACAGACTTAACTCAAGAAGTTAATTTTAAAACATAAAAAAATATTTGTTATTATTTAATTTGAACAAAGTTAATCACACATGACTATTGATAAGTTTATAGACTACACGAAAAAAAATTAACATATTTATTTACCTAATTAATGTTTATTCTATTTAAAAAAAAGCCGACTAGGTCGTCATTGCACGGAGGTTTTTCGTGATTTCCCAAAAACTGACTTTTTTGAGTTAAGCCAGTATTTGATTATGCGTGCGAAATGTACTGCACTAAACCCTTTTTAGATTATTTTAGTAAATATTGTAAAGAGTTATATTATTATTATTACGATTGTATTATAGAAGTTTACGTTAAATAGTATAGTTATACTATATCTAATACTAGCTGCGCCCCGCGGTGTTATACGCTACATGTTTTCGGAATAAAATTAGCCTATGTGTTAATCCAGGGTCGCAGCTACCTCCATACCAAATTTTATGCAAATCCGTTCAGTACTTTTTCTGTGAAAGAGTAAACATCCATCCATACATCAATACTCACAAAGTTTCGCATTTATAATAATAGTAGGATATTACCAAAGGTTAGGTACCATTAAATTTTCCTATAAAATATATTTATTGAAATCTAGGATATCCAAGCGAATAGCCGTGCGGTGACATATTATTAGTGTCATCTTTATAATTATAACATACAATAATACACATTAACAATACTACTATACGTTAACTTTTTTTTCTGATGCATTTATTTCTACATAGTGAACATTTCACACTTTTCTTACATACAGCAAGGATGTAACGGCGTCTGAAGTAAACAAGTTTCTTTTTCATCTGAGACCGCATCCTGCTTAACATCAGGCACACAAACTGTTTAAAAAAATACATCATAGTGAAGTGGCAGTATCTTACCATTGGATTTTATCGATTGTTTATCCCACGGTCCTGTCAGCTGTGGAATTACTTACTCCCTTCGGTGTTGCCTTAATAGTCCTTATTATGATATTTACATCGTGGTAGGGTACTTTTTAGTACTAGGCTGGATATCCATCACCTTCAAACTTATCGCTAAGCACTTAATATAATACCAAATCAATACTAACGATAAATATATATATATATATATATATATATATATATATATATATATATATATATATGTTTTATACCTTTCCTTTTAAAATATAATAACTGTTCCAAAGTTTATATAACCACTTAAGCTCCTGTATCAAATTGTATTTGAATGTTTTATGTTATCGTTTTATTTACATAAGTTTTTACTTTTTTAGTTTTGGATGAGTATTATGCTCGCAAAATAATAATATTTACACGGTTGTACTGCCAGGACCAAATACACACTGGTAGTTGTACATGCTTGTTTATTACATATTTTATGATACAATAAAGAAATTTTAAAACAAACAACAATACTAACGATAGCTCACGTTACTTACGTTAAAAAAGTAGTGGTACCTAGTATTTTGAATAAGTTTGTTTACTGACCTGGCGATGAATATGGCAGCAAGCGCCATGAAGCAATTGTCCACCGTCGAGTCCAGGAAAGGATCAATGTAAGGAGTGCATCCAGGTCCTATGTCTTATTATAGTGAGTAAAAAGACGAACAAGACCTTCTTCGGACGGTAAGAGATGACGCCCGCCCACGACCCATCGGTACTCAGAATTTGTTTCATTGAACTTGTTCAAGAAGACAAGAATATTTACTCAAAAGAGAAGCGCTATCTATTAATTAATGTTTGATGGACGCCAACTGAGTACAGCAGCAAACGAAATTACGGGACTGTTGAGATTAACCATCGAAAGTCTTCAAGATTACTTTAAGAGCGCGAAAGTCGCGCTGCCCTGAACTTTATTTTATTAATCGAAGTTCTGTGTGTCGCTACAATGGTATTTTTTTTATGGTCGACTAGCTAGCTGTTTTGACCACAGCTCACACAGTCTGGAATAGAATTAGCTCTCAAATGAGGCTGTCGGAATACACCGTTAGTTGCCTGGAGGCAGATTTTCAACTTGAGGGTGGTAGCTAGAAAATACCCTACCACCACGCTATTGGTTTCCTCACGATGTTTTCCTTCACCGACAGCGCAGACTCATTGTTGGGGTTTGAACCCATGACCTTTGGGGTGTGAACCACCCGTGCTAACCACTGAGCTATCATCGCTACAAAATGGGCATGAGTTAACTATTACTATCAAGATAACGTCTCGTTCGTCTCATTACTTTTAGATTTAAAAAAAAGTTGGTTGCCAGGATGACATTAAAAATTAACCCGATTTATTGCAGTACTATTTCTTGTATGATGATGACTGTGCTAGTATTCAATTCTTTCAATTCAAGCTGTAAACGATTTATGCTTACTGACCTGGCACTAAATATAGCGGCGAGCGCCATGAAGCAACCGTCAGCGACGCGCGGCGGTCCAGTGAAGCATTTGTCCACGGTCCAGTCCAACAGTGGACCAATGTCAGGGTTACAATCCAGTAGAAGCACTATGGTCTCGCGCCCAAGCTCGTATATCTAAACAATTGAATAAAAAAATATTTTTTAATCATCTATTTTGAATCACGCTTACTCAGGTGAGTGTTTCGTTTTAAATCATCATCATCATCACCATCATCATCATCATCATTCATTTTAGAACGAACGCCACGCGGTTTCACCCGCGTAGTTCCCGTTTCCGTGAATACAACGATAAAAAGTAGCCTATGTCACCCGGGAATAGCGTAGCTTCCCAACGGTGAAAGAATGTTTGAAATCGGTCTAGTAGTTTCGGAGCCTATTCATTACAAACAAACAATAAAATATTTCCTCTTTGTAATAGTATAGATAGATAGATATGTCGTGTTGTTTTGTAGTGTTGTGCGACAAAACGTTTTCTTTCTCGAACATTTTACAGATAAAGACACGACGGCATATAAGATACGTTGAAAATGTAAACACACCAACTTAACTATAAACAATGATGAATTCATCATGAAACTGAACCGAATTTAGGTACAACGTCACATGCGGTAGAAGAACTGGAAGCTTTAGAAAGAGCATAGTTAGATATAAAATGTCTTTAACATTTATTTATTTTCGCCAAATGTTGTCCATTTTTACCTTGTCGTTGGTCGAAGACAGCATCTCGCTAAGCCACGGATAAAGCGATCCATCTTCAGCGAGAGCCGCAGGCGCGAAGCAAGGCCCACAGCAAACCAATGCGCTCATCGCCTGTCATCATAATAAAAAATAAAACTTTATTTCGTCAATCAATTAATTAGGTTAACAATTTAATCTAGCTTATACAATAAAAGTGAGCACAAATCATTTCATAAATACATTCATAATTTAGCATTCAGATCATTTTGGGTCTTGTTATAATATATAACAATTCAATTTAGCTAATATTTTCAATTAATTTTTCATAAAACTGAGTGATACAACCAAACTCACTAAACAGTATATCTCTTGAGTTTAGATCAAACAAAGGTCATAAGACTAAACATCAAAATGTAAAAGCAGTGATGCACTGGACTTTGTTTTGTTACTAAAAATCTGGGTACAAATGTCAAATGGTCATCAATAGGAAAATTGTTCTTTAGTTTGATTACCCTTAGCTATTGTAATTGTTCGAAAAATTTTAATTTATAGCTAATTGTTTTAAGTGCATTGTGCAATAGTAATAAAGTGAAGAGTGTATAACTGTATACCCTGAGTGCGGCGAGGTTGAGCCTTTCATCGGTGTCGGGTTGCAACGGCTGTACAAGCGGTCCGAGCTGCCGCCCCAGCGGGCCGCACCACGCGCCGAACAACGCAAACAAACTGCGCACCACCTCGCGCTTCATCAGCGACCCGTACATCTCCACTGCACATACACAACAAATAAAATATAAATATTGGGGCGTGTAACTTATAAAATTTCGCGATTTTTTATTATGCTATAGGATGCGTTTGTACAGCATTGACGAAGATGCTGTGTGCGATGGAGTACAGTCTCCTAGAAGAAACGAATTCACTCGTAACTTGAAGACACACAGATAGATTATTATATCTTCTTTTTCTTTTGTTTGTTGTTTGTTTCCTATTTGTATTAATTGTGATCAGTGTTTCTGGTGTATAATAAAGTTATATTCTATTCTATTCTATTCTATAGATACAGGAAATACCCACTCAGCAGCCAACTTCACTATAATGCTATTTCGGCGCGTACGCCGAAAAATAATATGTGCTACGTTGTATTGTTTTCGTATACATGTATTTCTTCGAGATTTTAAATATAACAATTGTGGTGTACTTTTCGTACAGTGTCGAATGACAAATAAAAGTGCGAGAAATTGACAAAATGTGGTGAAACATGTGTTTTTGTGTTGCATCCAAAACTCCGTCAAAGCTTCTAGTAAATTTGCCACTACTTTACTACAGCATAACAGGACTTGACCATAGTCTTAATTTGTGTGACAGATTTTACAGATGTGATTTGATTACTATGATTGATGATGATTACTATGTCATTAATTTAATACAAATACTTGAAAAATCTAAATATCCAACATTGCGAAGTCATTACTAATTACACGAAATATTACACGGTCGGTAGAAAATTTTGTCAACAACATTCGGGCGGGTTCATAGTTACTCACGTGGGAAGCTCTTGATGAGGTCAGTTACAAAATCCGCGAAGGTTAGTCGTTGTTCTCGTGCTGCTGGTGCGTCTTTCTCGGCTTCCACTTCGAGGCACTGCCGCACTCCGTCCAGGTATTCGGTCAAGGCCGGGTGTAAGCTGCCGCCTTCCAGTGTGAATTGACTGAAAAAACAATGTGAATTCAGTACTATAGTGAAGTGGATATGAGGGAGATAAACAAATAAAATAAAAGTTAACACAATTAAACTTTAAGAAAAAAAAGTAAAAGCTCATAACAAAGTATGAAATTGAGAAGCGCCAACCACTTTGTTTTTAAAGAAACAATATATTTAAGTGCTGGTGCCACAAATGGCGGCCTTATCGCAAAAAACGATTCTGCCATAGAATGTCAAAACACTATTTACAATATCTATTTATTTATTTCACTCTAACCTCACAATCAACAAGAATAAGACAGAAGCCGGAGCTTGAATCGTGGCAGCTAATCTAACACAGTAGTATAGCTGCCAACGAGAATTCATATTAATTTTATTTGTAAATTAAATTAGTCTTTACTAAGATATAATCAATCTGATCGCAGTACCGACATGTAATACTAACCCTTAATGTCTGATGATCTCCACAACATAGGGTAGTGTATAAAGACAAAAAAGGCAATTACTTATTGAATTGAATACAAACAAACATCAACGTACCTGTTGGCGAAAGTCTTCCTTTGCGCAATGAGTAGCAACATCTTGTTGAGATTGAGCCTGAGAGCATCTCGGCGTCGTCTCCTACGCATATTCTCCTGTTTTCTGTCGACTGCTTCTCGCAGGAGCGGCACCAACTCTTCCATAAGGTCTCTGCAAGAGTATTTAAGTGTAAGTGTTTTATTTTTTTAAATGCACAATTTTCAGTGTTAAAATTGCACCTTGAGCATACAACACAGGCACAAATATTTTTAAATTTTATAAGTTTAAATGGTGGTAGATTTCCTTAGCAGGAGTTCGTCTTGTTAGGTACCACTGCAGTACAAGATATTTTTCCACCAAGCAGTAGCTTGTAAACATTCTTGTGTTCCTATTGAAGGGTTCTGCAACTAGTGAAATTACAGGGATGTTAAGGCTAACCATCCAAAGTCTCGAAATAATAAGCGCCAAAGCAGCGATGCCCTGGACTTTGTTTAACTACTCAAATTTCTGTGTATCGCTGCAATGATCATGTACAGGCGTTATCTCCTACCATCAGGAGAGCGTCACGTTCGTCTCATTACTTTTACATTAAAAAATTAAAAAAAGGTGAAACAAAAATGACAGCCCTGTTGGTTCATTGGTAGTAAGTCTGCTCCAAGAGCTGAAGGGCGTGGGTTCGATTCCCACCCAGGACAAGCATCTTGTAATATAAACAAATGTTTGTTCTGTATCTGGGTGTACTGTATTTATTTACAAACAAAAAAACTATTTTAAGTATTCTCTATCAGTTATCTGACTTCCATAGCACAAGCTTTGCTTAGTTTGGGGTTAGATGGCGCTGTGTGTAATGTCCTATGATATTTAATTATTTATTTATGTGTACTGACTTCAAAGCGTCCGGGTTAATGTTTCCACATGCGGCTATAGCAGCATCCCGGACCTCTGGCACTTCACAACGCGCCAGCGGTACAGCCAACTTGTGAAGCGAACCGGGCGACGCCGCCGCACCTCTTGCCTCACCCCCGCTACGCTCGCTCAAAGAATCAGGCGACGAGCTAAAATATTACATCATGTTACACTAATGGTTCTCAATAACACTGTCCTAAAAGCTTTCTGGGCTGATGGGTATTATATCACAAAGGCGGATGAGTACAGTAGTCATCAATATATAGTGTGATTTCATATGGTTGACAGGCAAGGTGTTAAAACAAAGATCATATGTTAATTGATGGTCCCATCAAAATAGTAAAGACACTTAGCCTGGAATGAGAACCGATTACATGCAAAACCTTTAGTAGACAGCTCCCTACAACACATATAATAACAATAACCTTTAGTTATAAATCCGTTTTAGTACATATTTATATTCTCTACTACTCAAAATCATAATTATACAGTTTGAGGTATAACTGTCAGGAGCTCATTGTATTCATCATTATAAACAAATTATGAAATCGCGAAAAAAAAATTAGCTATACCATCATATTCTTAGTCGGCATCTTCATTGCAGAAGGTCGTGTCTAGTTTTAAATGCACTCATTGTAGCATACTCCTCCAAGTGTTTCTGTCCTTGATGTTTTTAATAGCTTTAGTAATCAGCAGGCCAGTAATCGTATTTAACTGTTCCATACATACGCATAAATGTCAAAAAAGTTTTTATACATAACAGCCGATTTTTATTTTACTAGTCGTGTATATGGAAAAAAGTTGTTCATAATAATGACCCCCTTTCAGCTTAGTGCACTTTATGTTAACAACCGTATATTTTATAAATAAGAAATTTACATAAATGGTAATAACTCAATGACAAATTAAATGAAATGAGTTAAAAGGAATAGTTACGCGGTCTGAGCAAAGTTCTAGACTAACATTTATATACAAAGCATAAACGCATTATTTATTTTAAAACTTTCTAGTTTAATTTGGTTCTGATACAAAATATATTAATGGTGGAGGGAGCTACCTGTAAAAGGATTTTTTTAAAAGTAATGATCACCATATGGAAAAACATGTGAAACACTGAGATCCAGAGGTTGGATGTAGATGTGCCTTAAAAACACGCATACTCCCGCCTTCGTGCAATACAACTAAACAATAGCTTTATCTCAACAAAGCAACGTTAACATATGCTCGCATTACTATACTACAACGTACTTCTGACACGCATTAAAAAAAAACAAGCCATGTTATATCATAATCAACCAAAGCGAAACTTAATCGCCAAGGAATTGTGTGGTCGCACTTAGCAATCACACTACAATAACAATAGCTTAAATCTACCAAAAACCATAAAAAGACACACAAGTTTAGAAGCTTTTGAGTACATATATGGTATGCGTACAACAATTTAGTCACCGTGATGATTTAACAATGACAAAATGATATAATTACTATAAATAGCCCACAGTAATGATAATTCACAACGATACAAACAAAATGCAAACAAAATCATCGCCTGATCTTAGTTTACCTGCTTTTCTTCTCACAAAAGTAGCAAATGTATTTCATATCAACGCGTTTGCGATGTTTGTAGTCGCTCCCTAAATGGTATCAGTAGATATTGCTAATTAGCTACACTTAACGAAAATTGATTCGTGCACTACCACTTTTGCTACAACATTTAATGATGCTCTAGCTAGAAGTTTGAAATTATGTTACAATTGCCTAGATAGTTATAATATTAGCCTTTACCTATGAAATTGGCGTTTAATAAATAATTAATTATGGCAAAAATTAAACGAGTTTTTTTTCTATATTTTTCATTTCCATTGATCAAAATAATCACCAGTTCTTGCAACTTGGAGCCCGTGTGCTATGCAGTATGAGGTCGCGCGTTGTCGTGCAGGAGCAGCGGAGAACGATTGATCAAAGCAGGCTGGAGATATGCGAGATTCTCCATCATTGTGTTCAGTTCTTCGCTGTACATATTTGCAGTAATGCTCATCCCGTTTGGAAAGATGCTGTGATGGATCCCACCGGTGGCGGCGCTAGACCACCAAACAGTGACTATCACTTTTCACCAGGATCTAACCAACTTGCTGAGCGCTTGCGATTGTCAAACAGAATCAATTTTTAGACGCAGGCAACAATGCGGTTCAAAATTCCTTCTTTGTGTGCATGTTGAGTGTAAGGCACGTCTCGACTCGTATTTTGCGATGGCGATCATTGGGTTCGTTGAGCACTCATTTGTTAAGCTTTTTTACCTCGCCAATTTGACGCAAAAGGACCCATATTGTTTTGACGCTAACGTCGAAAGCTGCTGCTAATTCAGCCGCAGATTTAGTATCATCAGCTTCCACAATCGCCTTTATTGTCGACCAAGTTTTCGGACGACCACGTGGTTCATATCTCAGGTCGAAATTTCCAGAACGGAAGCGGGCAAATCAATAACAGGCATTGCGTTGGTTAGTAGTGGTAGCTCTGTAAACTTCGTTAATGTCGCGTGCCGCGTTGCTGCCACGACGGTACTTTCATAATTACTCGATTTTTTAACGTATCCATGATGACGAAAAAGATTCAAATGCGATGAAAACATAACACCAATCAATATACAAATTACTATTTAACGAAAAAGAATTTCCATGTTTTTAAAATAAAATTAATTTGAAATTACAATTCTTAGCCAAACAAAAATTATTTTGATTTGAAATGCACCGTGCTGCAGGACGGCAATTTCATAGGTAAAGATCTATTAGTTTTGTCATCAGTTTAGACACGTATGTGAAAACCAGTAATTTAGAACATATACACCGCGATAAAATCTACTCGACTTTTAATCACGCGAAAACGAGACGAAGCTTTTAACTATCTTATTTTCGCACGATAAAAAAATCGATAAAATTTTAACGCGACCCGCATGCTAACCTACTAGAAGACTGTGGCTTTAATCGGAACTGTCCTCATCTTGCAAAACTTGTTATCTCTCATCTGTGACTAGAGACTTAAAATATAATTAACATTCAATTAAAAATTGCAATTGCATCACCTACATAAATTACTATATAATATTATAGTTTCTCTATACACATTTATTGCTTTAAGACTTTAAGTATCAAAAAATGTGCCATTTTCACATTAGCTATATTTCAATTTAAGAAAACACTTCATCATAACAAATGAATAATAAGTTTTGCTGTCACCTCCAGTTCTCATGTCAAAAAGATGTCAAAGTTTTGCATTTAAACATAAATCAACTTTTGGCAACAAACCAGCTTTTGGCTATTGCTTCAATAAATTTTTTGGTATGTCAAAAAATTCACATCTGTAGGAATTATCGGGAAAGCCCTTTCTACAACTATCGCTACCGGACCAGCTAACACATAGTAAACACAAACACACGAAATCTACAGCGTTACCCCCACAGAGGTTCCGGACACGCAGAAAGGAAGAGCGCACTGTCCGGGCAAAACAAAACGTATGTAGGTACACCAAATATCATACAGGTGACAAGTACATAGAGTGAGGTGTTTGTGTATCGGGAAATATACTCGAGAATTATGCATGAAACAGAAAGCAGATAAATTCTTAGTCATTCATCGATTTATATTATTGTCTTTACGTTTGATTCAGCAAAACCTTTAAAAAATTCCGTTTCGTAGTAAAGGCGAAAGTATATAGATCTATAATAAGTAAAAGTAAAACAACAATAGCTTAACACTGTAATCACATTTGTCTTTATGAAATAATATAATAGAGCAACGTGTGGGTAGATATATGTCATAAGAACATTAGTATAGTTCCTATAATTTACTGCATTTATATACAGGCATAGATATAAATACATATTATATACCTAGCTTAAGTATTTTACCCGAGATGCAGCTAAATATGAGAAATGGCATAGGCAGCCCGTACACGTTCCGCGCGATCCGCGATCCGCGATCAATGATCGCGATCCAGACTGATCGTGTACGAAGCGGATTGACGGACTGATGCTCCGGATCGCATAATATCTAGAAATTTTGAAATCATGATCGCGGATCTATGGGCCGCCTTACACGTTCAATCATGATCACGATCCGCGATCCGCGATCCGCGATCAGATTTCAAAGTTTCTAGATATTATGCGATCCGGAGCATCAGTCCGTCAATCCGCTTCGTACACGATCAGTCTGGATCGCGATCATTGATCGCGGATCGCGCGGAGCGTGTACGGGCTGCCATAGAGTAGAAAGATCTTACTAGATTGTCATTAATAAGTTCTACAAGAGCTAAATATACTAAAGATAAATACATACTATTACGTTTTTATAGAGCTTACAAGATTTTCAAGGCAGGTGAGCAACAAAAACCTACGTATCTATAAAGCAGTAATATATAAAGCACTATATGCAAGCGAGGAGCGATCTCCTTCACAAAATTATAACATCCTCACCGCATGCATTTTATAGATACGCAGATATATTTTCAAAGAGATCTAGAGTATCGTTGAAAGTGTGTAACTTGACAAGTATGTATTGTATAATACAAACAAAAACACAAATATTGAACATAAAGCGTCTATGTTAAATACAATACACAAACTATGTTCGTATGGTCGAGCTGAATATGTGTATGAGTGTGTGACGTGGGTGTGCGACGCACTTCGCCGGTTGAGGGGCGCACCGCTCGCGTCGCGGCGGTGGCGGTGGCGGTGGCGGTGGTGCGTGCGACTGAGGCGCCTATGCGTGATGGTGAGCGATGGAGTGAGCTATGTGAGGGCCGCCACTCGACATAGAGTTAGAGCGATGAGCGCGGGCGCCAGTGACAGATGGCAGCGGACATGACTGATGCGACGTGCACAATGCGAGCGTCAGATGGCCACCTCGTCCGCTTGTGGTGCCTGTGCGCGCGCGCATAGCTCAGCGGCAGGGTGAAGAAGCCTCCGGAAGGCGCGTTCAGGCTCTCGGAGGACGAGCTCAGCGCCGCCAGCCCTGTCCACCCCTCCGTCTCCGCGCTACGGGATAGAGGGCACTGCGTTCACCCGCTGCTCACACCGGCACCGATTCCGGCCCGCATCCGAGCGTGTCATAACCTCCTCGGTAGAATTATGTATCTTGTATCTTGACGTTACACAAGATCCACGCTCAACTAGCGTTCTTCTTCGATCGCATTTTGTTTATCATTACATATTATTTTCTTTAAGAAAAATGCAGTCTGACACTGGATTTAGCTGTTACCCTGTCTTTACTATAACTAATATAAAATCAAATTAATCACTAAACGTGTGTACATACATATTGACACAAATAATAGCACTGAAAAAATATTTATAAAGGTAAAATAAAATACACAATGATGCTTGTTTTATTAACGTGTTTCATGTTATTTATTATATTCCCAACAATAAAAATTATATAATAAAAAAAGTAAATATGCTAAAAGTGTTACATTTGTGCTGTAATATGATTTGAATATAGTTGTGTTAGCAATCCGTCAAATTGGGTATAGAAAATTCAACCGCATGCCGATGTTATGTAAACTGATAGGTATATTTCAAGAATAGAAACGGTAGCACTGACAGCTCCCTGAACAAAAGAGGAATCTGATAATAAATCATCAGGGCAGAACTCGGAAGCGGTAAAGAGTTCAAGAAGCTGCAGTGAGGAATGGGATTATCGCGGGAAACACGCAAATCAGAACAAAATATAGTTCAATACATTGCTGGGCTTGTGTTTATAAACGTTGTGTGCGACGTTACCGGCGCGACTGAAGGCAAATCATACAATATACTATTGCAGGTGTTATAATCATAGGAATCTCATTGACATCTTCTTTCCTCGATTCCTTGTACTGCGAAAATTCAGTCCGTTAGGAGATATGCAAGGACCAACTTTAGATTTACAAAAGTTGGTTTATGGAAATTTTAATATTCTCTTATAGCCTCAATGTAAATTGAATTGAAATCTGACACTCTTGTGAAACGTTTCTAAACACAATCCGCCCGGCCATTTAGCAAAACAAACATGTTATCTGTTTCAGCAAATTAGCGTATAAAATAAGATATTTTCAATTTTACATACATATATATTATATTAAAAATTACTGCCAATTACATTATACTTAATAAATTTTGAATACTCATATCAAGCGAAATAACTAAGATTTAATTTATTTTATTTGAGGGAGTTTTATGGATTTGTTGAGAATATTGTAAGTGTGAAGATGGAACGAAACAAACAAGAAGTCTGATTTTGTACGGACCAGATATTTTGTTCTGTACAACGATGCTAAAAGAGATTATTGACTTTAGATTTGTCCAGTAGAAAAGCGAGCTGGATGTCTATAGGGTACAATAGCAAACAATAGGTGTATCCATTCCAGGCTAGGTGTGCTTTACCATCTTCTTCGACCACACCTTCACTTAACATCAGGTGAGCTGTGGTCAAACAACTAGCCGGTCAATCATAAAAAAAAAAAAAAAAAGAAATGAGGAAAAGGTTGTCTTTGATCAACAGTGGAACAACAATAATTGGTCTGTGAAACTTTTAAACATAATAAAAATCAAAAATTTCTTTAAAATATGCCTTGCCTCGTTCTCCAACAAGAACTTTCTTTGTCTCGTTTTTTGAACTTTCTGGAATGCTTTTTATCTCGTTCTCGAACATAACCCGATTAGAATGTTACAATAATGTCCTTCGACTGGTTTTAGATCATAAAATAACGTTACCACATCATACATACATATATATCGGAATATGAATCATACAAAATATAGACTGGGCTGGTCAGTTATATAGACTAAATTCTGGGTATCGCTGTAATGGTCATGGCCAGGCGTTATCTCTTACCATCAGGAGAGCGTCTCGTTCGTCTCATTATTTGTCAAAGAAAAAAAAAAAAAAAAAGACTGACTCGTTAAACTCATTATAAAAAACATGAACATTCTAAAAATTATAATGTTGTCCGCAACCCTAGAATTTCACACAAAAAAGATCGCAAGCAATTTGAGCACGTTTAAGGTACTAATAATATAAATATCTCTCGCTAGTACGCTAGACGGTTGGGTCAAGGGTCAGCTTCAAAAGGCAGTGACCCTTGACACGGCGCGCATTGTGAGGAGGTTCCTCACTCTGCAGCCCTAACCACCGGCAGCTTGAGCCCTGCCCCGCTGCCGGCGGCACCCTAGTTTTTAAGTTTATATATATGTAATGTAAAAAAATTAAAAAATAAGAAAACAAATAAATACGATATCAATAAACTGCAAAGTCTTCAGTTCGAGGGTTATAGTGAACAACACCAGTAAGCGGGAGTTCGAATTGATAACTTGAGAGTGTAATAGGTAGAGATTTACTACGATAACATGACCCGCCCCTCCAAAATTCAAAACATTTGAAAGTATTTACAACGCACCACCACGCATGTGCGCTTACTGGTACTGCCGTCAAACACCTAGCTCAACGAACACCGAGCTAGCAACAAATCCATGGATTTGTGTGTCGACTAGTGGCGTTCATTAATCGCTTTTTATTACATTAGTATGACACTGACGTACTCTATGAAAATGACACGTGCGTTGTCTTCCGCGGTCAACTAGTTATGGTAAGTTGACAAACAAATCTGGTGCTACTGAGGACGAATAATAATTACAACTACATACAACCTATTTCTTTAAGGATGTGACTACACACATTAAAACAGTAATTTGGAGGGGAGGGTCATGTTGTCGTAGTAAATCTCTACGAGACGTTCCATCTTCACGGTGTTCAGTGTTGAGTATGTTTACTGATGAGTGGGAGATACGTGTACGTGTGCGTACCTGAGACTTAGGTCGGGACTGGCACAGCGGATGACGGGACTCGGAACAGCCGGAACTACGAGATATGCCATCATCATGTAGTATTTCCATACCTGAACAATAACAATTACATGACCATTTATTTTTTATTTGACTGCCCTGTTAGCTCATTATGCAGAATATCTGCTTCAAGAGCTGTGGGGCGTGAGTTTGATTCCCACCAGGTCAATCATTTATGTGACGATAATTATGAAAAAAAAAAATGACGATTTATTTACAAAACAATGTATGTATATAATGATATGAGTTCATCTTGTTAGGTACCACTGCAGTACAAGATATTTTTCACAGTCCTGTTGGTTCATTGGTAGAATGTCTGTTTCAAGAGCTAAAGGGTGTGGGTTCGACAAAATAGGGGATCACCTCAGCATAATACTGGTCATACTAAGCAGTATGCCCAGCGCTGGTCTTCTGGTGAGCCCTTGTAGTTTAAAACCAAAAATGTTTCTATAAAACTTATATAATTTGACTTGTAACAATATCAATAAAACATTTGTAATTGTACTTGTAGAACTTTAAGGGCCAAGTCCTCGACCGTGGGAACTTCTGCTTGAACACCTACATTGATATTTTCCACTCACACAGACGTATATACGTCTGACGTTAGATTTGAATACATTGACGTCACGCTAAAATAGATAAGGAGAGTTAAATTACTATAGCCACGAGCAAGAAGGAGACAGAATGTTTATTCCTATTGCCGGAAGCGGATTTTACATTGATTATCTGTTACATTATGACAGAAGTTTTTTTTTTGTTTTGGCATCGCGTTTTGAATATTTGCCAGTGTCAAGTGTCAAATACAAAACGGGCGGGAAGCATGCGCGCGGTGCTCGGTACCGCCGCCACCGCGCGCCCTCTCGTGACGTGCTATACACGACCACGAGACTTGTGACGTTAGATTGTCAGATTCAGAGATTCTCGATGGTTTGTAGCGCCTACCAAAATAAAACAGCAACAGACGTAACGCAGAAAAGAGATTTTCAGCAGGCACTATCAGAAATTTTCATCAAACTATCCGTACTTATCTGCTAATAGAATAAACAAAACGTACAATAAAAGGTCTAAGCCTTAAATGTATCTGCATCAAAGTTAGCATCTATAAAATTGCGCCTTTCCTATAATTATTTTGATGTCAAGATTACGGATTAAAAATAATTTGGCCATATTCTATTTCATAATTTCAAGAAACGAAAAGCGTTTGAAACTATTTTTTCTCCAAGCATAATAATTCAGGATATGTACTATAGTATTCATTAATTTCAAACTTCCACATGATGTATAACGGCACAAAAATGTTGACAAAAACACATCGATTGCCTTATTTCACAAGACTTGCCCGTTAAGAAATGAGCTTACAGAGCAGTCAAATAATACATTTCATGAAAACATTAGCTACATAAGTAACAATTACTTTGTCACACGATTACTTCTGCTATCACTAAGTGTAATTTCAGGTTATATAGAGCATTTACTCATGATTCTGTGTAGATTAAAATTTGTAGCTTACTTGCATGTAGCCGTCTCTTTCTTTCTCCGGTTTCCTGGGTAGAGCCGGAGAACGGGATAGAAGAGAAGCACGGTTATCATTTACAGGGCTGGAAATAAAAATAGAAACTGTAAGTGTTAGAAAATTTCACTGATAAATAATCCAATGGCCTGACTGTACGAGAGAAAGCTTGATAAGGCTGGTCTTCAACATAAAAACTTATGGTTATGGTTGGTCTATGATTTTAGGATCCCCGTTCTTTTTGTTGGCATTAGCTGAATCTGTCTCACTCATAAGGTTCTTTTGTTTTTTTTTCTTTTTATTGCACACTAGCAAAAGAGTTTCTATCTCTCTTTTTGACATTGGAATCTCTATTTAGGATAAAAAAAGACAAAATCAAACAAGCTAAAGAGTTTAAAAAATCTATAAAATTATAGTTATTTTATTCACAGTCGAATAAAATACCTTACAGCATCTTGTTTTTTTTTTTAAACAAGATGGTGTAAGGTCACTTGGTTTATTAAGAGGAATCTAACAATACCCTAATTGTCGTAATCCATTCGGCCGAAAAAAACGAGGTGATAAAGAAATTTACATCTGAACAAAAAACGCGTGAAAAACTACAATAAAATACCTGGACAGATTTGGACGTATGGGATATCATTAGAACCATTACAACATCCTGTGTAACACTGGCTATATTAAAAAAAAAACATTTAGTAGCGATCATTCGTATATTTTTTTCTTTTTAAAGCTTGTTTAGCTTATGAAGTTCGCAAATGTTCTGACGTTGCTGTAAAATGATTCATACTCACGCAGGTTCAATAATGGTAAAGAGCGCATGTATCCTAGCGTGCAGTATTGGCCACGCCTGCAGAACGGTGGCAGGACAGCGAGCTGGCACGCGGTGTCGCTCCAAAAGCCCAAATAACACCACCTAGTCACACATACATACAACAAGCTATAGATTGGAAAACTAAAACACTCCTCTATATGCGCAGAATCACATTTTTTATCATAAATTATTCAGTATTACTAGGGGAACGGAGTCTTTGTTCCTGCCCTAAACACCAACAGCTCGCTTTTGGTGGCATTGTATCTGAGCCCATGAGCCTCCGCGTAACACTCGCATATCAAAATTAGCTTCCTAAGGGCACTGATCGATGGGCTCAACAGCACCATGCCGTCTGCATAACTGATATTATTGATAAAAACTCCATCAATAGAGCAGCCGACACCTGAGCGGCTGAGCTCACGAATCAGACGGTCCGTGTAAAGTTTGAAGAGGGTCGGCGAAGTTAGCCCGCCTTGCCTCGCACCACACTCCAACCAGTACTCATCCGATAGTGACCCCGACCACCGATCATTTATTTCATAGAAAACTATACATATCTAGAATATCTACACTTATTATAAAGAGGAAAGATTTGGTTTTTGTTTGTATTGAACAGGCTCCGAACTTCTGGACCGAAATGAATAATTGTTTCATCATTAGAATGCTACATTATCACTAAAAAACATAGGCTCTATATTTATATTGTTAATCGAGTTTTGTTTACCCGTGCGAAGCCGGGGTGAGCTGCTAGTGTTTAATAAGATAATTCTTTTGATACCAAAACACAACGTGATTGGCTCAAAAATCATTTTATAATAAATGATAATTTATTGTTATATTTACCCATTAATTAAACCATTCAATTATTTATTTTTACTCGATTATAATAATTAATTCCACATATGAAAGTCCATATTACATCTTGTGTGTCATAACCAGTAATTTAAAAAAACCAGTAAATTTGCACCAAAACTCAAGTTTAAAGGAGTAGGTACTAAAGAGACCAAAATAAGATACGACAAGACTCTACATTTTTTATATAGCATGTAGAGAAAGACAGATAGAACAGACAGGTACATTATATGAAGACTTAAGGAATATCATATGCGAATTATGGATATTAAAAAAAAATATTGTTAAACGGTTTCATTGAAAATAATATATTGTCATCAGAACTAAAACTGTGTACAAAACATCAGATAAATCTGTCAACAGGAAGGGGGTAAAAAACAGAACAAACATTTATTGTTACATAAATGTATCATCATCATTATCATCCACAGCTTTCTTTATCCCACTGCTGGGTATAGGCATATGTAGCGATGATAGCTCAGTGGTTAGCGCGGTAGGTTCGCATGCCGAAGGGCGTGGGTTCAAACCCCAAACAATGAGCTTGAGCTGCCGGTGAAGGAAAACATCGTGAGGAAACCAAAGCATGGTGGTAGGGTACTTTAGTACTCGGCTGGCTAGCTACCACCCTCAAGTTGAAAATCTGCCGCCAAGCATCTAACGGTGTGTTCCGGCAGCCTCACTTGAGAGCCAGTTGCATTCCAGGCTAGGTGTGCTTTACCATCTTCGGCCACACCTTCACTTGACATCAGGTGAGCTGTGGTCAAACAACAAGCCTGTCAAGCATTAAAAAAAAAAAAAAAAAAATCTCTTGTCATGCCATCTACCTCGCCATTTATTTATTTACAGCTCTTGAAGGAGACATTCTACTAAATGAGCTAAGAGTGCAGTCAGTAAACATAAGAGTATATTCACCTCCCAAGGATCCGCACCATTGGAGGCGCTACCACTCCAACTGTTTTTGGTAGAAGCATCATCGTGCTGGACACCTGAAATATTAATAAATTATTATCATTATTAATTGGTTATTTTTCCTAGTCACAGCCTAACCTTACGTATATCGTTACTCCACCAAATCTCAGGGCATCCTACGCTACGTTTCCAGATATGCGGTCTCCACTCTAGAACCAACGACCAGCCCACTACCAGCTTGCTAAAACGCTGAGCTGTGTCAGTTTCTTTGGTTCTCTGGCGATTTATTATGTTCTGGATACAATTCCCAAGCATAGCTATTTCCATAGCTAGCTGAGCAACTTTGAACCTGCAAACTGATCCTACTGTGAGTCTCAACATTTCGGCGCCGTTAATCATGACTTTTCATCACATTGACATTTTCCGAGTTTTAAGAATAGGTGACTACGTACTTTTTCTAAACTACAGCTTCTCGATGAACAGCGGCATTTTCGAGCATATACATCATCATCATCATCATTTCAGCCGTAGGACGTCCACTGCTAGACATAGGCCTCCCCCATCGACCTCCACAAAGACCGGTTGGAAGCGGCTCGCATCCAGCGCGTTCCTGCGGTCTTTATTAGGTCGTCTGTCCACCTTGTGGGATATACTTGTACAGCTATAACTATAAAATCCATTTTCGCATGATTTGTAAAGACTACGAACCAGCTGTCCAGACGAGGTGCGTGCGTTCCGCTATCCACACTAGGTCGGGCGTGCCGGCGGCTAGCACTGCCTGCTTCTCGGTTGGCGGCAGCAGTGGCGCGCACCGCTCCGCGAAATGCGGCACGTGCGCGTCGCACGCGTCGATCAACGCCGGCTCATCGCGTGTCAGCCCTAGCTTTTCTAGCAGCGCCTTGCATTCCCTGTAACACACCACATAGAGTTTGAACGCTAAAAAACATATAAATGCATCATATTATCTTACAAAACTACTTTTTTTTTTGTTTGAATGACTATTGCTGTTTGCTGCAGATGGCCTCTACAGCGTCACCGGACTGTATTTCTAAACTGCAAGTCACACATACAGTTCCAGAGTTCCAGAGAAAGGGCTAGAAGCTTTAAGGTTCTCGTAGCTTCTAGAAGCTACTACGTTGTGATTCACTTTATTAGTCATTAGCTGTGGACGAAGACTTATTTTACTAGATACTATCATGCTGGCAGAATTTACAATTGAACAAAATAAATTTAAAACCCCCCGACAGGTGTATAGTATTCTATTAGTCAAGCCCTTTCATTTGATACCCATATTGAGGGAGTTGTGGAAAAATATGTATGTAATCCGCCATTTTGTGGTGGCGGCCATCTTGGGCACACACAGAGACACGTCAAACTTGTAACAACCCGTCGTTTTTGCGTCGGGGGTTAAAAAAGGCCAAAAGAACTTGATAAAGGCATGTCAAAAAATCTATGGAATAGATCACCTGTGTGTAAAAGAACGAGGACATTTCAAAATTAAAAGATTGGACGAAGTTTCAGGAGTTCCATAACAAGTAACAAAACTCCGAGGACACTCATATCCCACTTGCTTACTGTACTTGTACCTGAGTATGTGTACAGCGAGGCGGCGCGGATAAGCCTTGCATTGGCACAGCATGACGAGGCCGAGGGCCTCCGCGCCACGGATGACGGCGGCGAGAGCGTCGCTCCGGGGCGGCGTTGCCCCACCCGCCGCTCCTGCCGCGGGCTCCCCATTCTTCCAGCTCGTTAGCAACTGTAGCAGCATGCGTAGACCGTTCTCGACCAGTTGCGGAGAAGTGTCCTGGACAAAACATCGTTTCGTTTCAGTGGTATGCTTATTAGAAAACATATTTTACCGTATGAAACTGTGACCGTTTAACACATTCACTGCAGTCTACCTACAAATGTTCCAGACGAAAACATAACATATGACGATGCAAACTCCTGGCGTGAGCACACGTTAGTGTTCGGAAACTTAGCCCGGTCAGGATATAATGCACCTAAGCTTTACCACACAACAACCCGTTACCGTAAAGAAGTTCAACAGCATATTGTGAATACGTGGAAGTCTCGGTCAGTTCATTTTTACCGTTCGCTTCTGCTGTGAGATGTAGAAAACCTTAGAGCGAAAACGGTTAAGGGAAGAAAAAGGTAGTAGTTTGTAAACATTATTAACAGATTATCTGATACTGCGATAGTACCTAAACGAATGCTAAGGAAATCTACCACCTAGTAATATTATTGAGATAACGAGACAAAGATATTTTACCTGAACTTCTTTTGCAAGGAATTGAGTGAAGCCAGCTAAGACGTCTTGCCGCCACTCGGGAAAGTCTACTATCAACGTCTGCAAGCTCTGGAAGGAGAGTCCACGGAGCTCCTCGTCCATGTGCACCGTCAATCGGCACAGCAGTTCCACCAGCTCACTCGAACTCATGCCTTCGGGGATCAGCCTGTACAAAAACAGCTCATCATTTCGATTCAAAAGCTTTTTATATTTTGTAGTGAATTTTTTTGGGTTTATTTTCAACTAGCGACTCAATTTATTTTGGAGGCAGAGTGGTTATAAAGCAATTAATTTTACTAGTTATAAAAATTTTACTAGGATGTTTTAATGTACAAACTAAAAAATCTCTAAATTACAGAGAAAATCGTATCAATATCATTTTTGACATTTTTAAGTACCACTCCCAATGTACCACTCGCCGAAAGTTAAGAGAGGTACTGTTATTACTTTTAACTTTGACGCTCATAACTTTATTACTTATTTTGACAATCAATGGTTCACCTCAAAAGTACTGTGAATTCAGTACGAAATTTAATTTGTCAAAAAAGTGTAACATTTGACTTTAGTTGATAAAATTCAAACGCAAAGTTACGAACCTGGGTATGGCAGCGACACACGTTCTAAAGAGATCAATTCTAGGTTTCCTCTCGCCCGTATTTATCTCCTGCTCTTTGGTAACATTCTGCGTGTTTGTTAGCATCAGCGGACGGCCGTAGTGAGCATCGAGCGCCCGCAATATCTCCACTAACACCCGACGCACGAAAGGGAAATATGCGCTCATGCCTATAGATCTTGCAGTTTCATCAGTTAACATTTTATTCAAAAACGTTTTCTTAACCCGCAACGTGTTCCCGGAAGGTAGAGTACCCGCCGTTCTGGGCATAGGCGGTTCTCCCTCTTTCTGCTGCAGACTATCTGCCACGACAAGGAACGCTCTGAGACCTATCGACATTCGTTCCGGGGTCAAGATGATTTTTATCGTTCTGCCCACCATGAGCAAGTCGAAAACTATTTCCCTCATGGCGAAGTCGAGCCGCTCTTGAGCTATAAACTGGATAATCTTGACGAAAATGTTAAGGGGCGTGTCCCGTGGCACGACACCTTTTGATCCTTTAGGAAAAAGCGAGTTAACGATGCTCTGCAGACGGGATTGCGTGGCAGAATTACTCTCGCATTTAATCCTGATCATATATACCCAAAGGAGACGGTATAGTGACTCTGTAATAGTAAAAAATATACATAAATAATGATACGAAACGCTTACGAAATATCATACTATCTAACATGTCTATAGAAGAATAAGTTTATCGATGTTTTAAAATAAGACTGAGTCGCAATCATACACGATCAGCAATCCAAGGTCCAAGGTCACGTATCGCGACTGTTTATCCATGAATATAATGTATAATCAATACATCCGACCGACTGCATTTCTCGACCTTGGAAAACGGAGTGAGTCGGAACGCAATCCATATTAAAATATTTATGGGCTACTTTAGAATTCACCACAAACACATTTCTTACATGTACCTACGTTCGATATTGTTTACTGAAAATAGGTTTGCGTTTGACCGCCATATCGACTGATATTAAGCGAAGATGCGGTCTACGATGGAGCACGCTTGCCTAGAAGAAACCGATTCACACGCGACTTGAGAACACCCAGACTGTAAATACTTGATTGATTGTATTGTTGATTGTAAATTGTTGTCTTTTGTTAAAATAAACCTGGAAATTATATTTTTTTAATTAATTGTAATACTAACCTAAAGCGACTCTGCACATCTTGGGGTCTCTGTTTTTCAAATGCGAGAGGCACATGGCGAGGAAGCAATGCCAGTTGGCAAGAAAGAACTGTTTCTGCGAGACGCAAAGTAGACAGGTCACGAGCGGGAACAGCGCCAACCGATGCTTCGACTTGGTGCTGGCGTCTAATGTGTGGCTGTACAGCATTTCTACGAAGTTCTTTAGACACGGCACGTTCACCTCGTTCTTTACCGTCTGAAGACATACAAACATAGATTTATTCTTTATTGTTCAGATCAAAAATCATATACATAAAATATTATAACTTTAACAAATAAATAAGTGACGACTTTGTTACTAATATAAATTCCATATAAATTCCAGGTAACCTTGGTATACACAGGAATAACAAGTAGAATAGCTGACCTTCGCTCGGACGTCATGTTATATGAACTGAAAGACAGACTGTAATAATAATAAATATATGTCGTAGAACATTACACACAACGCCATCTGACACTAAGCAAAGCTTGTAAATATGGAAGTCAGATAACTGAAAAAATAAATAAATAAATATCGTAGGACATTACACACAGCGCCATCTGACCCCAAACTAAGCAAAGCTTGTACTATGGGAATCAGATAACTGATAAAATACTTAAATACTTTTTTTTTTGTAAATACATACTTATAATACATACAGTACACCCAGACACGGAACAAACGTTGGTTTATACCACACAATGCTTGTCCTGGGTGGGAATCGAACCCACGACCTACAGCTCTTGATTAATAATGGTGGGACTTTTAAAAATAAACACTTACCGCAGCGACGGGCACCAGAATTTCAACAAAGAGTCCGGCGAGCGCGTGCCTGATGTCCTTGTCCTTAACTTCTAGAAAGTACTGGGCGCATTCTTGAAGAAACTGGAACGAAGCCTCGAACTCTTCGATTGGCACCATTTTGACGCGAAAAAACTTCATGCCCATCAGAAGGGAAATTATGCTTTGGGTCGTATGGGGGGATGGCTCGCGACTTTTCATCTCCTGTGGATTAGTAAAGGCTGATTTACACTGGAACGGCAGAGACCAGCAGCGGTCAGCAGTGGCGGCCATTAGCGGCCGGTAACGACACAAGGCCGCGGTAGGCTCGCGTCGCCGCTGGCGGCCTCCCGACACCACGCGCCTACGTATCTCGTCGCGAGAATATAGAGAACTGGTGCGCTCTGTGCGGGGGTGTGCAGAGCGTGTTTTAAGCGATACTTGTCATTTAACTATGTAGACAAAGTTAAAAATTATTACACACTAAATGTGTGTAATACCACGGCGCTGTTTCCCCGGTATGAGTTGAACCTAAGGTAGCAGTATAGTTTCTGATAAATAGGTACAAACACGTGTTTTATGTTGTTTTCGAAACTACGAAAAACTTCTAATAAATTGCTACTTTATTACACTTTGACATGGCCATGACTTAAATTTTAGTTATTCTAATGCTGGTTAAAATTTACTTGTTTATATTTATAACATGGCAACCGTTGATCACTTACAAAGTTAAGGCTTAGGGATTATTTAGTTGACAATAAATAAATAAAAAATGTTTAAAATAAAGTACAGTTTAGTTTACCTTTAGATCTGCTGTGAACCGTTTTCTTACAGAAGCGAATCTGGACTGAGCCAAGACTCCAATCACTTCTGCGTAGAGATCCGCTATAATATGGACGTTCGCTGCATTCGGATTTGATTGAAGGCTGAAAACAACACAGAATAATTAAGAAAGTTCTCGGTTTTCGCTGGCTTTTTTTTATCACACCCTACAGAACAGATCGTGTATCAGAGAATATAGTAGTGAATAATCCATAATAGCCTGACTTTGTGATTCAGGAGGTTTTATATAACCTAGTATATATTGTAGAATATAAGTGAAACCACCATTGCATTGGATACACGACTGATTTATTCATAGGTAGATGGAATGTAGGTAAATACAGATTCTTAACTACCTTAATTATTTACCATACATCACACTTCCCCTCTTAATAAAAAAAAATAATATATGACTGTTGGTAACATTATTTTCCGCCTGTCGCCGTTGTCGAAATATATGCCGTTCGGCGATCTCTGAACGCTTCGGTTCCAAGTGGTCACGCACCAACGCCACCAGTTCCTCAAACTTCTTGTCCTCTGGGTGATGTGGTGAGCAGAGGTCACACATGAGGTCGTACGTGGCGGTGCCGACGTGTGTTACCAACATGGCGACTCGCAGCTCAGCCTTGATTTCGTTTAGTAAAACAAACTGTTCTACGAGTCGTACGTACGCGCACCAACTCGCCCGCCCATGAATGTCAAATTCATGTAATTTTCCGTACGGCATTTTCACTACTTTCGACGTAAATTTCTTTCGTCTGCGCCAATGTAGAATATAAGTGCGCCACCTACCTACCGACTGCGCCAATGTAGAATATAAGTGAAACCACCATTGCATTGGATACACGACTGATTTATTCATAGGTAGATGGAATGTAGGTAAATACAGATTCTTAACTACCTTAATTATTTACCATACATCACATATAATTATAATATATGTAAAGGAAAAGGAACACAGCGAAAAATAATGCTTTTTGTGATTTACAGTGTGTATGACCACAGCAGAAAAATAGCACACTAAGTTTATAAACTTGACCAAAACAGTACACTGTGAACAGTACCAACGGAAACTAGCAGTTCATGTTCTTAGCTGTAAAGTTAACAGGTTCCGGAAGTATACATTACACAATACTAAGGAGGAACAGTGTTCCGAATCTTATAAATCGGTTTACCAAAATTTCGTGAGAGATATCTCAATGGACAACTCCTTACTGCTGTAAAACACAAAACACGCAGAAGAGTTCAACCATAGAAACAGCTAAATGTCTCCGACAGAATGCTGTGTTGCACGGGCGGGATATAAAAAACAAAAGAAAAAAGTACAGAATGTATTATATGTTAGCTTAACCAATACTTTTAAACAGTTTTTTGTAGCGATGATAGCATAGTGGTTAGCGCGGTCGGTTCACACGCCGAAAGGGTTGAGTTTAAGCACCAACGATGAGCCTACCGCTGAAGGTAAAAGATCGTGAGGAAACCATAGCGTGGTGATAGGGCATGTACTTTCTGGTACTCAACTGGCTAGCTATCACCCTCAAGTTCAAAAATCTGTCACTAAGCATCAGATGTGATCAACCAAATAACCTGTTAAAACAAAAAAAACATAAAAGGATCCCTAGAACAAAATTCTGATAAGCGTTCAACATCTTACCTAACCAGGTCGTTTACTAATTACTATACCAATGTTAAATAAAATACCCTTCTTTATAGTTGAACCGCTTGAAGGCGACGTTTTCTATGTAGTGCACGAGGTCCTCGTGCCCGGGGTGGAAGGGTAGCTGCTTGAGCACCTCGATGAGCGCCAGACAGAAGAGGAACTCCACCGCCAAGTCACGTCGCTCCGCCTGCAGTTCCTCACAGGTACGCTCAACGTTCTCTCCGCCCGCTCCTGACCCCGATACTATGTAGATAATGCTGCAACCACACGTACATAAGTCTGAGTTCTGTTGCGTATTTATAAATGTCTCAGTACCAGGCCACGGCGTGAGTATTATCACACTAATACAAAAAAACTTCAAGAATGTGTGCGAGCGCACAAGCGCGCGTGTCCGAAAAGACCTCTCAAAACGTCATAACAAAACATTCAGAACTTCTATCTTAACAAGATATTACAACATTGTCTTTTTATTGCAACGCAATGCAATATTCCAACAGCACGTTATATTTTGTTTTATTTGATTCTATATTATATTACTGTACAGGCCAAGAGCAGAAACGTTCATTGGTTTTAAAGACGCTAGTATATAAACACATTTTATAGAAAATTATATACATAATAAGATGGAAATAATATGAAACTCGATGCTCAGAACATTTAGGAAATGTACTATGTGCATATCAGAACCTGCATATCTGCAAAACCATTTCAAATTACATCTGCACTACATTGTGTGAAATGGCTGATTATTGTTATTAATTAGTTTATTATTAGTTCATTATGGGTGCCCTACAACAATAGTTGACCTACTTCCTTTGTTATTACACTAAAACTCGACCAGCAGTTTACATTGCACTGGATTTTCTAGGGCTGAACAAAAAAGAAAACAAAAAACTTCCGACTGAAACACATTCTAAATGATATTTGATACATTAATTTTATTATTTATAATCAGTAGGTACTAGTGAAGTACCCAACTGCGCCTTCGCACGGACATATAAACCTACGGGGAAAAAAATATAGTAAAACCCGCATCAAAATCCGTTGTGTGGACAGCAACTCTATTTTATACTATTTAGAGATAATGAGAGAGGTAACCTTTTGTTCCTTAAATCTTGGTGTGGTTTTTTGGCTTGTTCGCTAAGTTGAGGTGACTCAGCCATTTGTCGCTCGAGCCAACCGAAGAGAGCACGCAGAAGTGATGGCAAACAGTGCTCAGCGACTGTGCCGAAGGCCGACAGGATCTGATCTAGTTGAGGATCTTCGCCGCGCTGCAGCGTCTTACTCAATGGCTTCTCCTAAAGCAATGAAACAAATAAAGTCTTACTTTATTAGTATACTGGCTTCGCTTCATATTTTCATTTACGTTTTCCTGGATAAAAAGTAGCTATTGTGTTAAACCAGGATATCAGCTATAAACATAACAATTTGTTATCTAAGTCCATTATACCATTGCGTAAGCAACCACGAAAAATAACAAATAAACCAACTTTAGCTTTTATTATATTAGATAGATAGATAGATATAACTATTTATTGTGCACACCATAAATAGAAAAAAGTACAGAGAACAAAGAACCTTATCAACTATTGCCACAAGGGGCGGCCTTATCGCCTTGTATTAGTGTATAAATGTGAAAGAAATCAATGTTTATTACTTTTTGACGCATTAACTATATAATTATACCCTGGATTCACACATAGGGTAATTTATCCTCGATTGTTTAAAATTCAAAATAGGTTTGCGTTTCACCAGACCCTACCTGATGTTAGGCATTGAAGCAGTCTAAGATGGAGGACGCTTACCGGGAAGGAACCTGTTTAATCTTTTGAATGTCTTCAAGACACCCAAATTTTAGATACATCGCGAAAAATACAGAGTTCCACATCTTCGCTATACATATGCAAAGCTTGGAATCGATGCATTTAGTATGTATGTAGGGAATATCAGCGAATGGTGTTCTAAAAAATACATAGTTCAATTCATGATACTGTGGGATAACTATAATCAGTTAAAATAGATAATGAGTACTTGTAGCTAACAACTACTTGTTTCTATGACAGACTAGGTAGCCATGGGGCATTCATAAAAAAAAAACACACACACACACTACTGTTTAACATCAGGCAGAGTGAGGTCAAACGTGAATCGATTTTGAACAAAAAAAGAAAAGAAAATGTATTTGAATGTAGCTGCTTACATAATATATTTATCTTGATTTACATTAAGTTTATTGCGTTTGTAGAGCTAGAAAATCTCAAAAGAAGAATTAGAACGACGGGTACATAAAAAAAGGAAAAATGCCAGTCCCTAAAAATACTAATCCCTAACCTAACCTACGTTGGACTGGCCCCTCCATCTAAAGAATAATATACTGGATTCATACATTCCGACTCTTAGATATTGATGCCAGACAAAAATGAAACCTAAAGTAAGAAAGATGCACAAAATAAACAGTAAACTAGGAGCCCTTCACTTTAGTCTACAGTTAAAATGACGACGGGCAGGCCACCTGGCGCGACATAAGAAACGATAAACAATATTAAAATCACACCGGGGAGAGAATGAAATATGAAAGCTGCAGACAGAGGAAACTGAAACAAACTGAAGCAGGTCCTTACTCAAACAGTTCCTGTTCAATAAAATCAAGATATATAGATGTTTATATATTATTCATGTAGGTATATCAGGTCTATTCATATTATATAGAAGTATGTATAAAATGAATGTAGGTATTTATGTTGATACTGTGTTTTTCCTTCTGATAGCTCAACACGCCTTTTTACCTCCCCAGCGAGTTATATCCATTCCAAGGTTACCTAAAAGAGATCCCTCTAATCGATAAGGCCGTCAACTGTTTCAATAGTTATTTTATTATTTTGGTGTGAACTATAAAGAGTTATTTACATACATTATACATATCAATCAATCTATAGTGATAATAAAGAGCATACATGAGCTCGATCAAAATGGTAAATTTCAATACATTAATATTTAAATATACACATTGTTCCATAATTGAAATGTACTTGTAATAACTGAATTACTAATCATATTAACGTAAGTACTTCTTTTATTCCTTAATTGTTATTATGAGATATAGTCTCACCTGCGGTTCTGCCATAACTGCCTCCATCTTGCGCTCAGCCTGAACCGTAAATTCAGTAAAGAGCAGTCTCATCACATACTCGCCAGGGCGGAGATCGCAATCCGGCCCCGGTACTGCAGAGCCTTTGTGTGGACCCCATGGCAACATCGAAACTGTGGTACATAATACACACTGTACAAGTTCCCACACTAACCTTGTATTTATGACCTTGTATTTATTGATTCATTATCTATTAATAATGTAAAGACAATGCCTAAAGACGCTATGACGCGCTTACAAAATGTTTTGAAGAATCGGGGAATAAATTACAAAACAAAAGCTCAGTTAGTCAGTCTTGAAATTCCCCATCTTCCTCTATGGAGTAGAGACGTGGGCAATTGGAGCAAGAGAAAGAGAATAGATGCATTAGAAATGTGGTGCTGGAGGTGAATGCTACGTGTATCATGGACGGCCAAACACACAAATGTATCTTTTCTCTCCCAACTCGGCATTGAAACCAGACTGTCCCCCATATGTCAACAGTGTTTGCTTTCGTATTTCGACATATTGCCATATAATGCGAACAGGGTATAACAGCCTTTAAAAGCTGGTCATTGTTGGCAAGACGAGGCCGGTCGCCAACATGATGGTCTGACCAAGTGGAAGAAACCTCTTCTAAATTCTACCAAGTGGTGAGGGCTACTTCAGACTGGAGTCGATGGAGGCAGATTACCCATCTAAGAAGTTCCAGTGACCACGATTCTCAGAAATGAGGGACCAATTGAAGATGAATCTATTAATACTATAATCTATCAATAAATAAAAACAACCAGTAATATGGCATTATTTATTTAATGTGGATGTACCGTAGTGTAGGCACTGCTATTTTTGACTTGCAAATAGTACATTGAATAATTAATAACATTTGAATAATGTACTCATAGTGCAATTCAAGATAACTATACTCTACTATAACTATATGTTGGTTCTATTACATAATAATATGTTGAATTGTACTAATATTATAAATGCGAAAGTTTGTGTGTGTGATTTTTTGGCCCTGTAACCAGCTGCTCAGCTTGTAGGTGGTCACTAGCTAGCCAAGTACAAGATAATAGTCTACTGCCATACAATGGTTTCCTCACAATGTTTTCATTCACAGGCAGCTCACTTGATGTTGGGATTTGAACCAGCCTTGTCCAACTGCTCTAAGTTATTATGAATACAAATTTTATGAGTCAGTACCTCTAGTTGATGTAAATGAAGACATGGTAGTTCCAGGTGATTTCCAGTCAGTGACAGTGGTGGTAGACGGTTTGTCGGCTATAGTATGTGGATTATCGGAACTCGAGTCAGGGCTGAAAACCGTGTAGTAGTCAACACCCTCGTGGCGCGGCGCCTCCGACAGCACGCTGCCCTCAGACTCCGCTTCACTCGATACCATCGACGATGGTGCCTCTTCAGTACCTGACGCTGTAATGTCAATCAAAATCAGTCACCAAAGACTAATATCAATAAACTAAATATAACATCAGTAATATTAAATAATAACATAATCATAGGATACTTTTTTTTTTTAATGGTTGACAGGCCAGGTGTTTGACCACAGCTCACCTGATGTTAAGTGAAGGTGTGGTCGAAGATGGTAAAGCACACCTAGCCTGGAATGGAACTGGCTCTCAAGTGAGGCTGCCGGAACACACCGTTAGATGCTTGGCGGCAGATTTTCAACTTGAGGGTGGTAGCTAGCCAGCCGAGTACTAGAAAGTACCCTACCACCATGCTATGGTTTCCTCACAATGTATTCCTTCACCGGCAGCTCAAGCTCATTGTTGGGGTTTGAACCCACGCCCTTCGGCATGCGAACCTACCGCGCTAACCACTGAGCTATCATTGCTACAAATACTTTTGCATACTTTTTGCAAATCAAATTATAGCCAATTTTGAAATCTTTTCTTAATTTTATGTTTAAATATTTGGAATGCATCATCTATTTGGATTATGGTCTTACACTACATTCAATATTTTATTGGAGTGGAAAACAGAATTAGACAGTGTTCCTGTTATGAAAAACCATTGTATGATGTCCTAAATTCTTCATACTAGACATACTATTTGAAATTATTTTCTATGTGCGCTTACCAGACAGCTCCTCGGGATATCCATCCGAAGGAAGAGTGCTCAGTGAGTCTGACTCCTCAGAGTTTATCATTGTGTAAGTCTCGTTCTAAGCTTTGCACATGCTACTGAAATAAAAATGCTTGTATTACTTCAAAAAAAACAAAATTTCAGAAAACTATTACATTTTTTCTATGAAGAATACACTAGGTTTCAACATGTCTTTCTTTATTATTAAATTATAATACTATAAAATACACTTAATGCTATTTGTAGGTAGAACAAATATTGTAACTACCTTTTGGCTATATTTCTATTGAAGGGAACGTCATGGTCACAAGTTCCTAGAACAAAAACACATAAATTACATAAAACAGTGCCATGATTCACACAATACACATATACCTACATCTAATTAAAATTAAATACCATCTCACAGCATTATTTTCGCAAAGAAAAATCAAATAGCATGAAGTAAATAATTTAATACCAAACATGAATATCAACTAATTCGCAATGCAAACAACTTTCGCACAAAATAAAAAAACGATGTTGTTTCTCTATTGTGTGAATTCGATGTTAATGTTTTTTTTTGTATTATGCTCATAAGCACTTACATCAAAACACTAATGTAAAAAGTTTACCAAAGTAAATGTATTTGATCATCAAAGAGCCAAGCAGAATTTAGCATTGATTTGAAATAAGAAAACCTTTCAATAATAATTAAGTACACAAAAAGAATGCCACAAAGTGTGCACATAGCCCACAGAATACTGACCCTTACCTAATGATGCAGTTCACAATGCTTACATGAATAGAAATAGTGAAGCTTGTTGAATTTCTAACGTACAATTGCAAGAAAAATTAAAAACTTCTCAGGTCATGAGAGTTCATTTTGGTACCTACATATTATTTCCAAGCTTACAATGAAAATTTGTTATGTACAATGAAATATCTTTTGCTAACTATTTGTTTCATTAAATAAACACACTAATAATTTTATTAATCGTATAATTTCCAGATATAAAACTTTTGTACCATTGTACAAAATTTTGAATCACCAAAATTTATATACACATGAAGTAATCGAGTTATAATTCAGCGTTCGGGAAGAAACAAAAGCAATGTCATCACAAGCATTCCCGTTTTTCAATTGCATTTATAATATAAGCTAAAGAATACGCAATGATCACAAATTCACGAAGCTCAGCTGAGTTAACTACACTGTCTACAAACGGTACCTACCTACCTACTTACAAATTAAACGAAGGCAACAAATTTCTTTACCTTATCCTCTATTACACTAAAATGAACAGCTCATATGTTATGAAGATTGGCTCAATTATTCGTAATAATTACGCTTAAAAACAAATTGATCTCAACCAAAAACATTTAACACCAGTAATTCACAAGAACCTGCAAAACTTGTAATTTGTTGGTAGATAAGTATGGTAGAAATAGTAGAATTTGTAATGGGGCATAGACTATATAATTTAACACTTATGCTGGATAAGAACAAAAAAGGGTTTTGGCGGGAACGCGGGAAGAGTCGTGTCGCTCCGATGTATTTTTTTCCAAAACTTGTGTTTTGTCGAGTGTTTATGCATAAAAATGGTGGTGTTTTATTCATAAAGTGCCGAATTACAAGCGCGAGTGTGGGAAAATGATATAATGTGGTGAAACATGAGTTTTCGTGTTGCTTCCAAAACTCCATCGAAGCTTTATAGTAAAGTCGCCACTACTTTACTAAAGCATGACTGGACTTGACTGACACAGACTGGACTTGACTAAGACTGGGCTTTGACTATAACTAGCTACGAGGACGCTTGTTTAATTTTTGAAACTTGAAAATATATAAATACTTGACACTGGCAAATGCTAAAACGCGACGCCAAAACTAAAGGAAAAAAAAAAAAAGAACAAAAAAGCCCACTGAACGGAGTTTTGGCGGGAACGCGGGAAGAGTCGTGTCGCTCCGTTGTATTTTTTTCCAAAACTAGTGTTTTGTCGAGTGTTTATGCATAAAAATGGTGATGTTTTATTCATAAAGTGCCGAATTACAAGCGCGAGTGTGGGAAAATGATATAATGTGGTGAAACATGAGTTTTCGTGTTGCTTCCAAAACTCCATCGAAGCTTTGTAGTAAAGTTGCGTGATGCATTCATAACAGGACTCTCGTCTCGTAACATTCGTCAAAGATTGCTTGAAAATATCAACCTCACTCTTGACGAAGCTCTAAATCAAGCTATTACTTATGAAACAGCTGAGAATAATGCAAAATCTTTCGCCAACGAAACGAAATTGACTTTAAATGCTGCTCAAACTCCAGAGCTACAAATTAGTTCACAATCGCACCCACCGTTGGAGCAAAGATTAGCTGCGGTAGCGCCACCAACTCAACAGCATAAACGTTGTTGGTTTTGTGGAGGAAATATACACCAACGTATAAAATGTCCTGCGTTTCATAACACCTGTGAACAATGCGGGAAAAAAGGTCATTTTGGCAAAGTGTGTCGCAGCTCCAAGCCTTCTGTAAATGCAGTAAATACAGGGGCTATAGAGCCTGACATGTGCGCTGCATCACCATCAAGTCTCAAGCAGGCAACGGTTCCTGTCATAATTAATCAGACTCGCGCCGATGCCTTAATAGATACAGGCAGTTCGATAAGTTTCATCAATAACGGCATTGCTCAAGCATTGAATCTTAGACATAAGCCATATCATCAAACGATAACTCTAGCATCACTCAATCATACTTCCGTTGTTCAAGGAGTTTGTTTCGCCACGATAGAATTAAATGGCTACACATATAAGCAAGTACCACTTTTAATAATTGAAAATCTTTGCGCCGATATCATAATTGGTCATGACTTGTTAAAAAATCACTCGTCAGTGGAAATGAATTTTGGAGGTAGTGAAAAGCCGCTAAAGATATGCAATGTTTTAGCTGCCAACATACCACCTGCATCCATATTCCATCATTTATCACTGGCAATCAAACCGATCGCTATTAAGTCAAGACGATACAGCGCTGTTGATGAAGCTTTTATTAAAGATGAAGTTGATAAGCTCCTTAAAGATGGTGTCATAGAACCCAGCATATCTCCATGGAGGGCGCAAGTCTTAGTTACTAGCGGAGGACAACACCGCAAACGGATGGTCATAGACTACTCACTAACAATTAATAAATTTACTCAACTGGATGCTTATCCTCTACCAAACATAGAATCACTTGTATCAAAGGTAGCAAAGCATAAAGTTTTCAGCCAGATAGATCTTAAAAGCGCTTACCATCAGGTACCAATACTCGCTAGCGAAAAAATATATACGGCTTTTGAAGCCTGTGGGAATTTATACCAATTTACACGAATACCATTTGGCGTTACAAATGGGGTAGCTGCTTTTCAGAGAACTTTACAATATATTATTACAAAAGAGAATTTGACAGGTACCTACGCCTACCTTGATGACGTCACTATCTGTGGCAAGAATAGAGATGAACACGATAAAAACTTAGAAAAGTTTATGAAATCTGCACAAAAATACAAACTTACATTAAACAAAGACAAATGCGTTTTTGGGCAAGAATCGATAAAGCTTTTAGGATATACGATCAAGAATAACACGGTAAAGCCAGATGAAGATCGCCTAGACCCACTGATGAAACTCCCCTTACCCACTGATGCGCCTTCTTTAAAACGATCGCTAGGAATGTTTGCACACTACTCGAAATGGATAAAGAACTTTTCAGAGAAAGTTCATCCACTAATAGGAGTATCAACATTTCCTATGAATAATGAGGCCATGTCGTCTTTTCAGTCTTTAAAATCAGATATCGCAAAAGCATCCCTTACGTCAGTTCTAGAAGATACTACATTTACAGTTGAAACAGATGCTTCAGATCATGCTTTGGCTGCTACACTGTCACAAAATGGAAGACCTGTGGCATTCTTCTCACGAACTTTGACTGATCCGGAACGCCGTCATCCTGCCATAGAAAAAGAAGCTGCTGCAATCGTGGAGGCTCTACGAAAATGGCGTCATTTTTTACTCGGTAGACACTTCATTCTCATTACTGATCAAAGATCAGTTTCATTCATGTTTAATCAGAAACATACAAGTAAAATCAAAAACGAGAAAATCGAAAGATGGCGTTTGGAACTGTCTTGCTACAAATATGATGTTGTATATAGACCTGGTCGTGAAAATACAGTAGCAGATGCTTTTTCTCGCGTATGTGCGCACCTAAACCCGCAAAGACTGCACGAATTGCATAACGCACTTGGTCATCCAGGGGTTGTAAGAATGACTCACTGGATTCGAATGAAAAATCTTCCATACTCGACTAATGACATAAAACTGATGACAGCGAATTGTAGAATCTGTGCAGAAGTCAAGCCTCGCTATGCAACTACAAAAGGCAATTTAATCAAAGCTATAGCGCCTTTTGAACGTTTGAACATAGATTTCAAAGGTCCTCTACCAACGAATACGCCAAATAAATATATTTTGACAATTATTGATGAATTTTCAAGATTTCCATTCGCTTTTCCTTGTAAAGATATGACTACAAACACAGTCATAAAATGTTTGAAGGAAATTTTTGCAATGTTCGGCTCTCCACAATTTATTCATTCAGACAGAGGTACATCATTCATGTCAAATGAGCTCAGAAATTTTTTAGTTCCTTTGGGCATAGCATGCAGCAGAACGACGCCATATAATCCGCAATGCAACGGTCAAGTCGAGCGATTAAACGGAACGCTATGGAAGACAATACAACTATTCTTACATTCAAAAGATATGGTAGTCACCCAATGGGAACAAGTTCTACCTTTAGCACTACATTCCATTCGCTCTCTATTGTGCACGAGCACTAATACAACACCACATGAACGGATGTTTAATCATCCCCGACGTTCTCCGACTGGAGAATCAGTGCCTTCCTGGCTATTGTCACCAGGACCAGTTTTGTTTAAAAAACATGTGCGAAGTTCTAAGTTTGACCCCCTAGTGGAAGAGGCGGAACTAATAGAAGCAAATCCGCTCTATTCGCATATCAAACTTAAGAATGGTACAGAAACAACCGTTTCAAATCGGCATCTGGCACCTTTGCCAGACGAAGATAATTTTGAAGATGCCATAGATGAGCTAATCAATGAAGGACAGGTCGCTGAGCCAGCCGAGCCTACGACTACAACACCGCAAGAAGTTACGGCACCACGTCATTCGTCACGTGAAAGACGAGCCCCTGCATATCTCGATGAATACATCTGCGATACCAACGCCACTTCATTTTAAAGCAGGGGTGAATGTGGTGTAACTTCTTGCTAAGAGATCAAGCCTCCTTTGTTATATCCTACTCATTCTAATTTATTTCTTTACATGACATAGATACTGTCATTATTCTGCATTGTGCTTTTCAAGCTGAATAAAGCCAATGTTTTGGTCTAGTAATTCTTTTATTATGTAACATTGCCACTACTTTACTAAAGCATGACTGGAATTAACTGACACGAACTGGACTTGACAAAGACGACTTTGACTAAAACTAGCTACGATGGCACTTATTTAACTTTTGAAACTTGAAAATATATAATTACTTGACACTGGCAAATGCTAAAACGCGACGCCAAAACCAAAGAAAAAAAAAAAAAAAAAAGCCCACTGAACGCCTACGAATGTAGTTTTGTTTCTTTTCATTTTATTGAAACAAAACGAGATAGTGCTATGTATTGTATCAGCCCGGTCTGTACCCAACGCATAGGCGGCCCGGCCCGTACACGGTCAATTTGGATCGCGATCACTGATGATCCGTGATCACGCGATCACGGATCGCAGGATTTCGTCACAACATTACACGGTCAATCTTGATTTTATCAGTCCATGTATCGGAACTGCCGCGTTAACACCGGTCGTCATGGATTCACCTAAAGTTAAAGCCTTTTCTGTCCCTTGTATTGGCCTTAAAATTTTTGAAAAGGATTCGAAAAAGGCTCTGGGTTAAACAGTGGTTACTCAAAAGAGAATTGTACACTCATTTAATTATTTTTTTGACAAACTATGTTTTTGATCACAGCTCACCTGATGTTAAGTGACGGTGTGGTCGAAGATGGTAAAACACACCTAGTCTGGAATGGAACTGGCTCACAAGTGAGACTGCCAGAACACACCGTTAGATTTTCAACTTGAGGGTGGTAGCTAGCCTGCCGAGTACTAGAAAGTACTCTACCACTATGATATGGTTTCCTCACGATGTTTTCCTTCACCGGCAGCTCAAGCTCATTGTTGGGGTTTGAACCCACGCCCTTCGGTATGCAAACCAACCGTGCTAACCATTGAGCTATCATCACTACAAAATGAAGATGATGAGAATGATAAATCTACTATATGAAATCCAACTAACTACTGAATCTACTGAACGGTTAACTAACTACTAGACTATGACAGCCATGTTGGCTCATTGGTAGCATATCTGCCTTTCGAGCTTAAGGGTGCGGGTTCGATTCCCACTCAGTACAAACATTTTATGTATTAACAAATATTTGTTCTGTGTCTGGGTGTTCTGTATGTATTATAAGTATGCATGCATTTATAAAAAAAAAGTATATATGTATTTTATCAGTTATCTGACTTCCATCACATAAGCTTTGCTTAGTTTGGGGTCAGGTGGCGCTGTGTGTAATGCCCTACGATATTTATTTTATTTTAACTAACTACTAACTACTGAAAGATGAATTGGCCCGTTCGATCGGCGGCAACGAGGAGCGCGTGTCATTGTCGTCCATTTTCAAAGAGCGCACAGCGTAGACTGACGCGATCTTGCGCTTACACGTTCAATCTGCATCCACGATCCACGATCCGGTTTTTTAGATTCTAGATATTTTGCGATCAGGAGCATCAATCCGTCAATCCGCTTCGTACACTATCAATCTGGATCGCGATCATTGATCTTGATCGCAGATCGCGATCGAAATTGAACGTATACGGGCCGCCATACCTCTTGAAGTTAACACGTTCCCTTTTCAATGACTCTTATCATTCGTAATTACATAAAGTGTTTAAGCTGAACAGTTGAAATGACTTTGGACGTATGGATAAGAAAAAAATTAGGCCCGAGTGAACAAAAACAACAAAAGAGCCGACGCAAAATGTTGCCAGTTGATGTCATATTTGGGAAAGGTAAAAATAAAACGAGGTTTACCATATACCATAACACCAATTTTTATAGATCGTTTATGTACTATAAACGTGGAAGTATTCTTTATGTTCAAATTTAGAGAAAAGTAGAAGTGTTAAGGCGCAAGGTCTGGTGAGTACGGCGGATGACAGAGAGCTCTCATCCCAGCTCTTGCAGTTTGGAGCCCGTCTACTGTGCAGTATGAGGTCGCGCGTTGTCATGCAGGAGCAGCGGAGACGAATGATTGACCGAAGCAGGTTGGAGATATGCGAGCTTCTCGGAACGTAACGTTGGCTTGGCGGCTTTTCTTTAATCGGCACATGGGATTGCGACTATCATCCTCAATCCTCAAAAAATGTCAAAAATTATATCATTTCGTACGACATGATGCAATACTTTTTTAGTGTTCACGGTCACTTGACTATAGTCTAACTTTGCTAAACTTTCCGAAAATTGTAATAAATTTCATGTTAAAAGAAATTTGTTATTCTTTAGAAAATAATTTGTACGTTTTATTCCTAATAGGCTACACACATTACATACATGCTATTATATACATGTATCTTTGCACTGCTTTCTAATTATTGAATTGAGTTGTATTTATTTATTAAACTGAAATAGTAATGCCAATTGCAATGTTACATAATAATTAAATCAGAATGTAAAAATTATAAATATAAATTACAATTACTTTAAATTTATTGTTAAAATTATAATACAGTCCAACAAGTCAAAATAAAACATAATAATATTATTACATTACAAATTATACAACTTATAGGTACCTAGGTATATTGAAATATAATTATTAGACCAACTAAACATAAACTCACTCGCGCTCTGCACCCACACGCTCAAACGTTCCCGTGAGGCTGGCTGCGTACCTCGTTGGAAGACCAGCGATACGTGCTCGGTCAATTATAAGACCGAGCGTGAATCGTGTCTACTTCAAATGTTAAAGTAAAAGTTAATACATTAATCTGAATAAAAATTGATGTGTGTATGTATGAATGTTATTCCAAAACGCCATAACCGATTTAGATTACATTTTTAGGTAATTTTCAAAATAGTTTTGTGGGTGATCCTACAAAGTTTGGTAATGCTTGGATCACCAGAATTAAAAATAAAACTTCACTGCTCTACATAAAATACAATACGGTAGCATATGTTGCCAAGGAAGACTATAACAATTACACTGGAACAAGCTCAAACGGTATGTGCTAAGGTTATACTAGAAAAACTGTTCCGTTTCCACTAATACAGCTTATACGAGGAGTATGGTGTTTTACGTGTTTGTCAACATTCTGAGATTTGTAATTGCAATACGTAAAGCTGTACTGGTCACACCTGATTATAATCGCCTTCTAAAATAGATAGTAGAAGATATCAAGTTGCCGCAAGCTCGCTCTATTTTTGCTAAGCACCATCCCAATATTTCTATGCCTATCTCTACATTCTATGACAGTTGATAAATGACACTGGTTAAATGTCCCGAGACCAAGTACGATGTAAAAAAATTAAAAACACTCACACTGGTTCTGGCAGCACTGATTGTCACATAAAACGGGTGGTCCGAAGTATATTTAACGTACTACGCATGCTGTGAATGATAGTGAGAATAAACGTAGAACCGTGTACGCCAATGGATAGATATTAACTAGAACTGTGTCTATTATTATTAACGCTATTGGTAAATTGACAGTGTTAGTTGATTTCTGACTGCTACCAGATTTACCACAGAAGTCCAACCAATGACGAATAGCAGAACAGAAAAGCGTACCTACTGGCGAAGGGAAGACGAAAAGTGCTGTATGGGTAAGGTGAGATAATTTTTCAAAATAATTTTATTCAACAATACAATTCTATTACACGCGTTTATTTGACCTAAAAATGTTAATATGTAAATAGATCAATTGTATAATGCGCTTTTGTCTTTTTCTATCGTTTTGTGTAGGCAGGCTTTAATAATGATCATTTAATTAATTGTGATTGTTCCAGTGAACTTATGTCCTTTATGTTTCTTTTCTGTGATTAATTTGTATATCTAAAGTATGCACAAACGAATACATTATGCTAAAATTTGATCCACGTTAATATATCGCGCGTATAATGTACCAAAATGAGTTCAAATGTATGTACCTATCTTGTTGATTAAAGTTATTTCTTAAAGTCATTGTCCCATTAGTACAGGCTAATGGGACTTTGGTCATGAAAAAAAGAGGGTAGGAAACTGTGATGGTGCCTTACATTTTATATTTTAGTGCGCAATTTCAGTGTTTCGTTATTGTTAAGTGTAGGTATTTCCACAGTGCTTATCCATGTCAATGATAGTCACAAAATAAATTGTTCCAGAACCCTGGGTCTGCAATAATCCATCACTTCTGTCTACATTTCCACTGAAGCATACACCTTAAGAGATCTAGAAGTGAGTGCTACTAATTTTTACATTCAGTTTTTTATAATTTTTATAGATATATTTTAGACAAGCAGAAATTTAGAATGAAAGAGTCTTCACCCACTTTCTACACAATATCTGCTATAAACACTATATCCATTACTTTTTCAAATCTGTGATGTTGGTTAGCTTCCTACGTAATTGTGTTAAAATTGTATAACTCATTAATTTGATTTGATGTAAGCCAAGTCACCGAGGTCTAGAATGTACTATACCACTATGTTTTACCTTACAATCTTTTTCCTAATTAGTGGAATCCATGTGTACATAATTTAGAAAAGACGGAGATGCATGCTGTTGTTATATTTCCTAAGCTAAGATTGCCAGAGGAGAAGTTACATCTTAATAGATATGTGTGTTTCAAGACTTGACTAAACAAGTTTATCCTAGGCAAGCAGGCTATTGTAGATAGTATCTTTGCATAACATTTAGTGTAGTGTAACCTATGATATGACCGGCTGATTGTTATTATTGTTTTTCATTAACATTATTTCATTTTATTGGCATTTGGTGTATATATTCTGTTTTGAACTGTATTCAATGGCTATATGGAATAGAAACTATCCTATATGTAGTTTTAAACTTTGTGACTTAAAGACATATTTATAGTATTTATCACTGGGTCTTAATCGCACACAAAGTAAAATGAAATTGGTTCAGTCTATTTACCTGGGCATATTGATTGTGTTGGTCACAAATTAACTTGAGAGTGCAGGTTATCTCGATGAAAAAAGCTGCATAAGTTTGTAATAGCTGAGCATTTGCGCGAAGCGATGTCCATTCATTGCATTGATTTCCACGATCCGAAAGTCCTTTCTACTGAATAACATTACTTGTACATTGAATAATGGTTCGAGATGTGATTGAAATAAAAACATTTGCAATTTCAACAAGGCTATTGCAAGACGGCCGAAACAGTGACGTAAATAAACTTAATTTCATAGTATTTTTGGACGCCTCGCGGGTTAACCCGCGGAGTTCCCGTTCCCATGGGAATACAGGGATAAAAAGTATCCTATGTCACCTGGGGATAGTGCAGTTCCCAACATTGAAATAATTTTTGAAATCGGTCCAGTAGTTTTGGAACCTGTTCAAAACAAACAATCAACTTTCCTCTTTATAATAGTATACATAAACATTAAATAAATAAAATAAATAGATATATAATTGGTACATTAATTATTATTTTAATTAGTTTTATTTGTTCACAGGTAACCACAATGTGGGGCTTTATGTTGACTCTCTTTGGGTGGATTGGGCTCCACCCAGTTCCAATATTGGCTTATTTAATTGGAACAACTGAGCCTGCTCTCAAACTATTAATATCTATTCTGATGGCATACCCAATGGCTATTGTTTATCACAATCACATAAGAAAACAATATAATAGCACATATAAAAACTGCTATTTTTTGTTAATGGGTGTTGACATCGCTTTTTACAATTTTGGATTTGCCATGTTCCACAATGCTATACCAGCTCTCGTTATCTTTGTGTCAACCAAAATTTTAGGAGCAGGAAAATTAAATGCTACTCTAACATTTATATTCAACATGACATATTTGTTAGCTGGTTACATATGGACTGAATCTGAAGATTATGACATAACATGGACAATGCCACATTGTGTACTGACCTTAAAACTCATAGCGCTGTCATTTGATTTATGGGATGGGCAAAAATTAAAGAATGGCAAAGAATTATCAGAAAATAACAAAAAAACGGCAGTTGTAGATCAGCCATCGTTTGTTGAGCTACTCGGATTCGTTTATTTCCCATCATGTTTCCTTGTGGGGCCGATATTTTCATTCCAGAGGTACAAGCAATTTATTAGTGAAGGCTTCCCGCTCGACAATGAATCTCCGGTGTACCAGGCATATGCCCTGCAGAGGCTCATTCAAGGAATAGCATATTTGACAGCATTTCAAATTGGAGGTAATCTATTAACGTATATATATCTCTCCACCCAACTCACTGGAGCTACTATGCCAGCGGCCCAGAGCCTCGCTCCGATATTTCAAGGAGCTGGGTTGGCTCGGGTAGACGCTGGCAGGGGGAAATGCACAATACACCCCAAGCGGGACGTCAGTGCAGGACTCATCGCCCCCACTTCGAATAAGAATAAGAATAAGAACGTATATATATTTCAATTATATTGTAAGTACTTAAGTTTGTGTGTGGGTGTATATAAGTAACGATGTGTAGTATTTATGTATGCCTAGTACTTATACACACTGTAAAAGATTAACGGATTTAGATGACATTTAAAATGCAGATAGCTTATCACCTAGAATATTACATGCGACTGCTGTTCTTTTATACTAGAAAATGCGAGTTATACTGCAGCACGCAGCTAGTAATTACTATAACATAATTGTTATACAATTCTTATAATATATGCACATGTTTAAATTAATACAGTAATAATGGTTTGATGATTGGTCTCATGGAATCAATTATAAGTTGAGGCTGTTAATCAGCTAGCCACCTAAATCAGCTAGCGGGCCAGCTCACTACTCCCGAAACCATACGTTGGCTTAAAAAGCTGCGTGACATTTTCGACAACTAGATGGTCTGAAATCCAGCTAGTGATAAAGAAAGGGCTGGCACCGGTGGGGGCAGCGTCCTGAACGACAAAAACTTCATCTCATCTACTTATTGCCTAAAAGATTGATAGCAAATTATAAATAACAAAAAAGAAAAAAATTGGTTGGATCCTAAAGAGGAAATACAATTTCTTTAGATCAATGTACAAATTCCCTTCTATCCTTAGATAAAATAAATATATTGACTAATGGTATAGAATCCTTGTTGGTCAAAAAACAAAGGTGCGTAACACTATTCTTCACTACTCTATATACTGTCCCAAGATAATGCTTCCATTTAATATTAATATGGGCAACCCAATATTATTTTTATTTGCCTCAAGACAGAGATAAGTGGCCACCAATCACACTTCATTATAGAAAGTTAATTTTGATTGTCTTGTCTGAGTTGCAATGGGGGTGGTAATAGCTAAACATATATAAAATTATTTATTTATCAAGAAATCCAACAAATACGTGGTAAAAAAATGTTTGTTATCTTTCAGTGTCTGTATTCAGCATGAAGTATATGTTATCAGAAGACTTTGCAACAACATCTATCATCTATCGGCACTTCTACTGTGGGCTCTGGGCTCACTTTGCTCTATACAAGTACATCGCTTGTTGGCTTCTCACTGAAGGTACTTTACTTTTGTAATTTTTTTGTGACAAACATTTCGGGTCATTAACTACATACAAAGCATTATCTAGTTGTTTAATCATTAGGTATTGCTATTATGTAGTTGTGGTGAATTTCTAACAATAACTGATGTTTTTTTTTTTAATTTGTCTAACATGTCAACTGATAACAAAGTTTCCACAGTAAAATTTATATGTTAATTGTATTCAAATTGAGTATGAAAATATGAAGGAAATCAATGTCCATTATAACCCACAAATCTTCGCTACTATGAGTATATCTTAGGTTTGCCAATTGCAATTACAACAGCATAATTTCTTATGTACTTTTAATTATTTGTAAACGTAATACTTGTCTAAGATTTACTGTGATTAATTTATAACATACTGGAAACTGTTATCCTGGAAAAGCACAGTCAGGACAGTATCGCTCGTAAGTTGTACACAAAGATAAAAATTTATCAGTAGTCACAAATACATACCTATTTAATTAGAGATAAACACATTGGAATTAGTATATTTCTTTTGAAAGAGCAACGAACTTCGCAAACAATGAATCATTCAAATTGGTGTAGTAAAAAATGTTCTCCAGTACCATGAGTAGAATATAATCGACTATTATATTAAAGTAGGTATATTTCTCATCTCTAAACGCACTTACATGATTAACTCGCGTATATTTGTAGTTACATTTTTAGTGAAGACGTTTTGCGTACATTGGTACCTATTATTAAAATTGAAACAAATAAACTGTTGGAATTAACAAGGAAATTGTAAGTTGTTGTTTTTATTGTGTTTAAACAGCGAAAGTTTATGCGTTGATTACTGTTATAAAGCGATGTGAATTTTGGTTTGGATACGTATATAATTCTTATTGGCTATTTCTTAACAGTTTGCTGTGTTTGTAGCGCCCGGGTACAGAACACTGATAGAAGAGTATTAATATAGTTTACTAATTTCTATGAGATAGCATCAGTCGACGAAAACAACGGGACTTAGCCGAGCCCTAATGGTTAAGCTTTCCAATGTTTATGTATGTCCAGTTTAAGAGCGCGCAGAAAAACGCAAAAGGGGTACTTTCGATGCCACTCTTTGACATTAAGAAACATAAATATTACAACAAAAAAAAATTGGAGTATACCCCGAAGAAGTACAATAGCCTGATAGAATTTTGAAAATGAGTGAGTTTATCACAAAAAAAACTACAAATGCCGCAGAAAAAATCTATTTCAATTCAAATACTCGAAATTATCAGCGATGATCCCACATTCTTTTTTATGAATAAAATAGCTACACTTATGTTTTAGTGAAGTCGCTATTTACTTTTTTAATTTGATGTAAAAGTTTTGAGTAATTAAATAAAACTCGGTCAAAAATATACCCCAGATTTCAAATCATGCCATTCTCGATTAATCTTGTTGCTTCGCACTAGAGCAGATGGAATCTATTTTTTTCTGGCATTAGGCCCGCTTTTTGCTTTCATGGACACAAAACAAAGACTTTTGCTAAAAGGACTCTTTTGAATTTATCATGACGTGGAGTCGTTTCGTTTGACGTCATCGTTTGAACTCTTAAAACAATCTTTAAAATCATTTAACGTTGTAATGAGTTCTAGAATTAGGGGTCTGTTCACAATGATCTCCAAATCAGTGGCGATGTGAGGAAACCCGGTATTCGGGAAGTAATGCCCATCCTATATGTAATAATCTTATATATTATCTGTTCTTAGTCCTACAATTTCCCTTGATATACGGAACATACATGCACAGAAATAGCTTGATGTATTTATGTGATGTACATAATAATAAGCGTATGAAAATTGTAGAGAAACATTAAATATTGACTTTTTTTTTTAACTTTTTTCTAATCTGATTGTCCGTTGTTACAGCATCGTGCGCGAGGTTCGGGCTCTCGTACAACGGCACCTGTGTGGACACGCATGGGCAGCAGACCTCGCGCTGGGACGGGTGCAACAACATCAAACTGCTTCGGTTCGAGAGTGCTACACGCTTTCAGCACTATATCGACAGCTTCAATTGCAACACTAATCACTTCGCCTCCGAGTATGTCTACAAGCGGCTCAAGTTCCTCAACAACAGGAACCTGAGCCAGCTCTTCACGCTTCTGTTCCTCGCTCTTTGGCACGGCACTCGCTCTGGCTACTATGTCACCTTTTTCAATGAGTTCCTCATTATGGTCATGGAAAAAGAACTAGAGGTTATCCTTAAGAAAACTGCAATTTACCACCAAGTCTGGGAACATCCCATCGGCAAATTTGTGCTTTACGCCATTCTCAAAACGTACACGATCGTTTTTATGGGCTGGAGTTTGGTTCCATTCGATCTCAAAACCTATACCAAGTGGTTGCCCGTGTATGCGAGCCTCTGGTTCTCCGGTTTCCTTCTATTCGTGCCGTGGTCGTTTGCTTATAAACCACTTCTTAAAATGGCCATCAAGAAATTCAAGATAACCACCGAAAAATAGTGAAATGAATCGATTGTTGATTTAGATAGAACGATTTTGTAGTATTTTAAAATAATTGACCATTATTTAAAGATAATAATAATAGATTGTAATAAATTGTCTCACAGAATTGTTATGTTCAAGTAGGCACTTTTCTAAATATTATCACTCTGAAATTTCAATTTTAATAATTTGTAATTTTATTAGATTATAAAAAGATGAGTGAATTCTCTGTTTTTATAATATAAACTGTATTACTAGACTTATGTTTTAAAAAGTAGCACAACTTTATTGTCTGTATAATCTATATGAAACGGTTAACTCTCGTAGTAATTTTGTATGATTATATTTCTATAAAAATTGACGACTTGGTCCTTAAAAATTGACGACTTAATCCTATACACACCTACTCGTGTCGAAAATTACAAGGGAAATGAGATAAGTTTTAATAATTTATGTAGCTAAAATGTACATTGTGTTTTAAAGTAGAACCTTGAAGGCAATATAATTAAATAAGAGTAAATAAATAATGAAATCAATTAAAATTTAATGTTTCTCTTAACGCGGCTCTCAATATACTCCCAAAGCAATGTAAAATAAAGCAAAGCTTTTTTAAAAAAAAAAATAGGCACGCTTTTATAGTAAAATTATAAATTTTCACACTGAAGCATTGTCAAACCTTGAAGTAGCATTATAAAAATATATGGCGTAAATGGAATTTATGAATAACGTTATGAATAGACATAGGATTATATTATTATTATGCACTATCAAAATGCCAAAATATGCGTGTACCTAAACATGCACTAAAAAGGGCGAAATATGCACAAAATATGCTCAACGAAAATACTATTTATTAAAATTTATTATTTAAATTCACTTTTATTTTTACAATACTTATAATATTATTAATATTGAATTAATTGTTAGATTAGTATATTTATAAATGTTTCATATCAACTACTCGACTAGCTCTACCTATCGGTAGCTATGTAAAATTATAGGTTGAGTTCCTATTCACAGAGGTGGCAGCACTTTCTATGTAATTTTTTTGTGACAGCAGATGTTTTGTATCGCATTTTCACCACTTTCAACCAGTACGGGCCGCCGGCCGAGTGCTCGTGAGGCGTACGTGTAGTAGGTACCTACGTCCCTGTCTGAGGCACTCCACCGCATAATACAACAAGCATGACACTACTAAAATAAGCAATAACGCTCTAAAAATGAATAGGTATTATAATAGTTATGAATAGGTAATAATGATCAAATATGCTTGTTTGCCAATAATGGCATGAATAAATATCTTCGTCTTTTTGGCTAATGAGATTTGCTATAGAACGTTTCAAATTAATGAGCACCAAAGCAGCGATTCTCTTGTTTGTCATTTAACTTTCTAGGTAGGTACCACTAAAATGGTCATTGGCAGCAGTCATATCTAATTCCCGAGTAAATCTCTCCCTTTTTAGCGGTGACGTAAAATGTAGGCTGATTGTATCGTGTTATTTAGTGCGTTTAGTGGCAACACTCAGACCTATCAGTTTGAGTGTACATCCATGGCCAGAATAAATGATTAAAAAAAAAATCAGTGTGAGTGTGAGTAGAATAGCATGAGTTATTTGACGAACAACGGCGACACCACAATTCAAGCATCGAGTACATAAACAAAAAAATAATTAACTACCGCCTTTTTATGCTGAATAGGTACATACCGTGCACAGAGACCCGGCAGTGAACGACAACGAATAGCGAAAGATCGGGCTAAGTAGCGTGTTTTGGGAGAGACTTATGCCTAGCAGTGGACTATGATAGGTTGATGATTTGATGATATTATACCGAGCCATGGTATGTTGTCGACTTGTCTTATGTTGTTGTTGCAGTTTTGCATTGCATTAAAACAAAACGAGATAACACTACACTCGTCGGCGTTCGTTGTCTTGGTGTAGGGCATATGCAGCATGAATACGTAGACAGAGAAAGAATTTTTTTTTTTTTTTATGGTTGACAGGCTAGTTGTTTTGACCACAGCTCACCTGATGTTAAGTGAAGGTGTGGTCGAAGATGGTAAAGCTCACCTAGCCTGGAATGGAACTGGCTCTCAAGTGAGGCTGCCGGAACACACCGTTAGATGCTTGGCGGCAGATTTTCAACTTGAGGGTGGTAGCTAGCCAGCCGAGTACTAGAAAGTACCCTACCACCATGCTATGATTTCCTCACGATGTTTTCCTTCACCGGCAGCTTAAGCTCATTGTTGGGGTTTGAACCCACGCCCTTCGGCATGCGAACCTACCGCGCTAACCACTGAGCTATCATCGCTACAAATAAACTGCAAAAGGCGGTCCTCACTTACCTGATTTTATATAAGAGGAAATAAATATCGTAGGACATAAATTTACAGTAGATAAAGGTACAGCCCCAATAAGATCGAAATGTTAATCAAGTGTCTGTTGGTACCTACATGGTACCCACATGAAAAAACACACTTCCGTGTTGGCAAAAGTTAAAAAACCTTTTTGTAAGATTTATTTATAAAATATATTTGGCTATACCTATTAGGTACCCTTTCTTGTATCATATTCCATTCTTACAAGACCCTCTAAAACCTTTAGTTTAATTCCATTCAGCCTCTTAGGTTACACAAAAAAAATATAACAGTACTTGTGTAGGTACTGCAGATAATGCGTGGGAAAATATACTGTCCTGTATTATTGACCGAGGTAAGTCGTCTGAGCGTGCTGGAGCATTTTGCGCGGTTCCGTAGCGGGCGTGTCCCGCTGTTCGCGCCGGGCAAGGCGCGCAACGCGGCACGCCAGCATTCCCCTATATTTCGTGCGCAAAGGCACTTCAACGAGCTGCTTTGAATATCTACTTCCATACACTAAAGTTTTCGCGGATGGATGGATGTTACTTGTGAGGTACTCCGAGGTTGGTTTTTTGTGTAGTATTTTATAGCTTAGAATTATTATTAGTAGATTTATAATTGTTTTGTAGAATAAAAATGTAGATTGTTATATAACACCTGATACAATTATCTGTAATAGGAGTAGGTTATATGTACCTACCTGTCATGATGATTAATTTGATTTTGAAATTTAATTTAAATAAATTTATTTCGGGTAACATGTACCATATACATAACATACAATTAATAAATAATATGTAACAATGCACAAAATGTAATAATACAATCTTAAAATTCAGTATCTAGTAATTCGCGTTTTCTTAATAATTAATGCTCTGTGTCCGTGTATTAGTGTACCATTTATTTGGCTTAACAATGTTTTGGTGTTAAACTGTAAGTTTTTTTGTGTTTTTACAGAAATAAAATGAATAAATAAATAATATGAGTCAGTTTTCTTAGGCCAAACACCGACGTGCTTAGGAACTCGCATGTCGTCCCCATAATTCAAGTTATTAACGTATACGCCGACATGCTGATTGCTGGTTTGCGTACCTGAAATTACATGTTTAATTATTCCTTATCTGCATCAAATTAGAGATATCGAATGGAGCCGCAAGAAGAGTCGTCATTTTTACAGGATGATATTTATGGGAAGGCTAAGGTTTTCCCTAATCAAGGAAATAATTGTATTAACATATATGAGAGTTGGGAGGTTTTCTGACGAGTTAATTGTTAATTATTCTTCTACATTAATGATGCGCAGTTCGTCTCTATGCCTGATGCACTTCAGAAGACCTTTTTTTTTTTTTTTTTTTCCCCGGCAAAATACTTTGTGTATACCTACCACCGGCCCTGGGGCGGGCACGGTGATTATGTGGGACTCTCCGTCCTAAGAGTGTTCCACCTCGGCGCTTTGTGTCGAGGCTGCGGGCACGCTTTCGCACTCTACCGCGGCCTCGACAGCGCTTGTCCTCGCGGACCCGCCTCGGGGAGCCTAAGCTCACCCCGCAACAATGACGATGTGTCCGAACACCAGACACATCGTCATCCACCTCTGAGACCAAACCAGCAAATGGGCGTCGGACAGCCCCATGTCCGTACGCCCCTGGTCTCCATGCAACGGGTCAGATAAGTGGCCCCGCCGCCTGCCACTTTGGTTGCTTGGAATGGGGATCGCCAGACCGGCACTCCCCCCATTCCGCAACCCCCTCCCACTCGGCTCCTCCACTGCGCCCTCAGCTCACCAGAGGGACACGTGGAGAGCCCGTCGCCAGACCACCTCCTGGAGTCGGGTCCTTCTTGCCGTCGCGACATGCCATAACATGGCTTGTCGTGACCTACCTCGAGGACCTATAACAACTGGCGCCAGACGACCCCATGTCTGAACGCCAGTGGTCCTCATGCGACGGGTCAGGTGAGTGGCCCCGCCGCCTGCCACCACGGCTGCAGAGGACAGGGAGAGCGGCACAACGCAACACCAACACTCCTCTTCCCCTGCAGCCCCACCGCGTCCGCCATCGAACGGTGGCGGCCCCGTTAAGGCCGCGGAAGGTAGGGAAAGCGGCAACGAAACACCGACAGTCCTCTCCCGCCGCGGCCCCCAGCCCTCAGCCGCAGTGTCTTCCATTCGACACTGCAGCCCGCCTCAGTTGCGATACCGCCCACACAGTCCGCAACCTACTTGGCCGCTTCTACCAGGCCCGGGGGAACACCCGGAGAAGCAGCCCCACCTCGGGTTCCGTTTAGTTTCACCGTGGTGACCAGTCACGGTTACTCAGCCCCCCGCCACGACAAGGCGGGAACCCACGGGGGGGACTTCAGAAGACCTGGTGTAACTTAATAATGCGCTTTTCCTCTGTATTTTTGTTCTCAGCAAAAGTATCTAGAGGTGATGTCGCCTTATTATTTACAGCTATTTTTGGATAAATAGGTAAATTTTAGAATTCATGAAAAATTACAGGAATACTTAATTGAAATAACATTTTGTGGATGAAATAAAAATTAAAATGAAAGTGTGCTTGTTTGTTTCCTTATTCAAGAAATATATTATGTTCTAGTCAACACGTGTAACATCACATAACAAGTACCTAGTGCCTAATTATAAGTCAGTGCCAAGTCCACCCTGAATTCAAAATTTGAATTTTATTTTGCTAAGTCAACTATTGTATAATCATTATGATACATCAACAGTATTAACATTGTCTATATTGTTAAAAATACTTCTAACAACTTCTAAGCGATAGGTAGTGCGATTAAATCATTCAATGGAATCGATTTTTTGAAGCGAAAGTATTACTCACCCTAAACACCATTTTGGAACAAGTGGCAATACAATTTTAATAACTCAAGAAAAACTGTCATATTCCGTAGGAAAAAAGCATTATCACTTGGTTAAGTTATTTATTTATAGGTATATTTAAATCAGGGAAACATTTTAATCGACGATTTACTGCGTAGTTAATGCGACGAACTTACAGTCAAATATCACTCTTTATTGAAAGAAAAACAGAAGTTAAAAATAATATTTTTAATATAATTAAGGATGACCCGCGACGTAAGTAGCGTGTGATACATTCTTGAGGTCGCGAACCTTGTGAGGGAGTCGATTTCACGGACCTGGTGCGGAACAAGTTTGATAAAAAAAAAGGATGAGGTTGACGCGTTCGTAACGGCGCGGCGACTAGTAGATGCGGAGCATCCGGGGCTGACAGCACCAGCGCCCTGGCTGTGCTTGGGAACGAAGCATCCGCTACCGACGTGTCGGTATGGTTATCCCCTGTCCCCCGTTGAAGTGGTTACGATTGCGAAAAAAACACATCGATTCTTAAAAAAGTACAAAGGACCTAGACAAGGTAACATTCGGTTAGCGATGATTCTAAAACACCCAAAAAACTACGAGATTGACATAGGTTGTCGATATGTCACGTGGGCGCACATTTGCGCGCGTTTTGATACCGCCGATCGCGCTCTACAACCGCGTATTTCCGCGGTTTCGTCCGTGATGCATTTACCGCGTGTTTCAAAACCAACTTAAAGATCTTGGCTGCTAAAAACCTTGTTTTGACGATTATAACAAAAAAAAAATTAAGTAACCGGTTATGTTCACAATTATCATTATTTACAGCGATACTAGTATCTAAGTACCTAATAGTGATTTTCTTTTATATTTTATTGCATTGATATACCTAATTTACATTTCTTTATTTCATAATTTAGCTTGATAGTCGAATTAAAGTGTTTTAAAGGATAAAAAAAGATTGCGCTATAAAAAATTCATTTACATTTTATTCTCATTGCCACTTGATCACTTTTTTAATGATATATTTACTTAGTACCTACCTACTAGCAGCTCATCCCGTCTTCGCACTGGTAAACAAAACTAGATTAACAATACTTATAGTCTATGCTACTCAGTGACAATGTAGTAGCATTCTAATGATGAAATAATTATTCAGATCGGTCCTGTAGTTTCGAAACCTATTCAATACAAACAAAAAAACAAATCGTAATCTTAAAATTAGTGTAGTGTAGTCTACACGACTTAGATGTAGATTATGTGAAATGATATTACGAAATATTAAAGTTGTGTTGAAACTATAATCATTCCAAAGTGTTGTTATATTCATAATTTAACGGTGAGAGATATGAGTTCGGTTGCTTGATGGTCAGGGTCCGAGGGGTTCTCTGAGAACGATGGCCCCGGCTCCCGGAGACGGCACCGCCAAGCTCCTTAGTAGCTACGCCACTGGGTAGGTAGGTACCACAAATATGATATACGTAGGTATATCTACTACAAACAGAGGGGCAGAGTACCTAATAGTGTTATGCCTTGAAACAACTTCAAACAATAGTCCGCATCTATTAAGGAATCGTTGCACACAGTCGATAGAGGCAGTTAACTTAACTTTTCTACTGTGGTTTTACACAAAACCAAATAATGGAAAAAAGCCTTCCACTCACATGCGGACACAGACGCGAAATTGCATAAGAGTGCTCGTTTGTAGGTACAATACACAACGAGTAAGTAGGTACCTATATAGTATATCTTTGTGCGGGGACATCCATTAATTTAGCTTAAAATGGGGATAGAGATCCAGTAAAATCTCAGTCAATAAATAATTAATAAAATCAGATTTATTGAAAAGTTAATAATGTGAAAGTGGGATCCCACGGCACGCACCTCTGTCTTTTCTAAAATTATGTGCGTGTTGTCGCTGGCTTCATACGGCGAAGGAAAATATCGTGAGGAAATTACTGTCTCAGAGTTCATAAACAAAGTTTTCCAAAATATGAAAAGTCTACCCACTAGCACTTGGCTAGCGTAATGGCACAGTTAATAAAAACTGGGCTGGTAAAAGTAAAAAGTTGTAATAATTCACTTGTAAAAACCGAATATGTTTAGGTAAGGCCCTCATTTTTTCACTCATTTTTGCACTGTAGGTACCTACCCAGCTACCCTTAAAACTGAAGCGAAGAGAGGAACCGCGTGAGAGGCGTCAGTGAGAACTGACATGTGTAGCCAATCCCGTCTGGGGATAATATCGATCGATTCACAGCCTCGGGTACTTCGAGTATCTGACTGATATACCTAACTACTTATATGTAGGTACGTTTATATCTATCTGCTATCTATGTCGACGATTAGACATCATGAATTAGTTTTCTGATATTTTAGCATGTTTTATTTTCATGTAAATACCTGACCAATCGTTGACTGAGTGTGTGTATTTGTTAGGTAACTAGTTACTTATTCACAACTAATAACGGATTTAGTCAAAATTTCTTATGGAATAAAATCTTATAAAAACCTCTAAACCTAGGTCAGAGGGCACTAGACAAAGTAACATTCGATACACTCGACAACGCTAATAGAAAGGTCCAAAAATGTACCTACTGGGTTAATATAGGCTGCCCACGTGACATATCGACAGCTTACTCCAATCCCATACATTTTTTACGTTTCTAATAGGGTAACGCGGCACAAGCGTCACGCAACGTCAACGACGTTTACGGAGCTAACACCACTAACCAACGCCTCGCCTGTTATAATTTGCCCCCCTTCCGTTCTGGAAATTTCGACCTGAAACATGAACCTCGTGGTCGTCGGAAAACTTTGAAACAAAGAAAATAGATATTTTATTTTGCAACAAATACAAACACAGAAACAAACAAACAGAGACTAACAGTTACAAAATAAGGGCTCACCTCAGGATCAATACTGGTCATACTAAGCGGTATGACTAGCGCTGGTCTTCCGGTGAGCCGGTTGAAAACCAAAGCGTGTTTGTGTGTGTGTGTGTGTGTGGTCTTTGGTCGACAATGAAGAATTAAAGGCGATTGTGGAAGCTGATGATACTCAATCTACGGCTGAATTAGCTTGTATATATAGCTTTCGACGTTAGAGTCAAAACAATGGTGGTCCATTTGCGTCAAATTGGCAAGGTAAAAAAGTTTGAGACGCTTGAGCTTGAGAGCTTCCCTAATACGGCGAATTACCTTTAATATATTTTTCATATTTTCCAAAATCCTTCGCTAGCAAAAACTAATTGAAATGAACGACATATAACATTTTTTGTTCTTATACCACACAAGTTCTAGAAACTAATGATTATAACACGCACACTAAACTTCTAGTAGGTACCATTTCTTATAATAACATCTATCATTATTTTATTTAGATCGAAACTCTGTACTTACCACATTTATTTTTTTGAGTTCGTGTCGAAATTATGGGCTTTATTCCCCTTGGGAATAGAGACACCTGGCTAACAGGGCATCCTAGAGGTGCTTATCAATGTATAACTATGGATATAAGCTAGGTTAAGTAGATACGCTTCGTGTTTATGGCATTATTGTTTTGTAGATATTTTGATACTTCCAATTTATATTCTTGAAATAAAGCTGGAAGAGTTTACACATTATCTCGAACATGCAAGTTTCCTTACTATCATGCCCTCCGATTACATCAAAAGAATATAGAGAAGAAGAAAGAATATACCACACACATAAAACATATTTCGGAAATCAATACGGGAAAAGGTGTTATTGTATGTAAATAGTTCGGAAAGAATTCCTGTCCCTCGATGTTTGAAAGTCTATGTTTGTTGTTCTGTCTTACTAGTCCCATAACGGACCCGTTTCAGTATATCTATACCTCTACATGTGTGCCATCTTCATGGAAAGTTGCCGTTGTTGCTCGGCCTTTATGTATATAAATTATGAGAAAGTGATTTAAAAAAAAAAATTATTATAAAAATTTTAAGTACCTAGTTATCGGGTAAATAAAACAAATAATATCAACATGATATATTTAATTTTAAAATAAAGATTTTTCTTGCATTATACCTATCTACAATTAAAAGATTCTTTCAATAGAAACGTGTGTACCTACAGAAATACGTACTTTTTTATGATACAATTATTTACTAATGAATTTGTTGTGATTCTATTTATTGAGCGAAGGATCCTAAAATTTGTGATGTTCCTAGATTAGAAGCTTAGGATGTACTATTGAGAGGGGGTCATGGTTCTCACAACGTATTATTAACAACTTTTTAAATTGGCACAACTCTGAAACTGCGAAAAACAGCTGCATTCGATCGAGAAAAAACCAATCGACAAACGAAATATTACAATTTTAGAGTTGTGCTCATAGTAAAAGTTTTACATATTGATGAGTACGATGGCACACTTTTGTCTTAGGGCATATGTACATACAATCACACCTGTTCCCCGTATGAATAGGCAGAGCCAATACTCTGATCTTTACATGATACTCGGATATTTACATTAAACTTTTAATAACCTAGTATATATTATTTTTTAATTTTTGGCTGGTGTGTCTTAGATCTTGTAATATCATAATGCATAAATACTAAAAACTATTTATGTAATATATTTTACCCACACTCTAAAACGATTCTAGATTTCATTGTCGGTGGATATCATTTCTTAGCAAAATCATTCCCGTATCCATAAGGTCTCAATTTGATTTTAATTTAACACCAAAAAAGACTAGTACTGTGGAACTTAAACCTGACAAACTATTATTATACTAAGAGCACCTTAATTCGTAAATATTTTACACAATTGACGATTATTCAATTCAATTATTAGTTAGGTATTATTTACGCCTACTTCATCTCTGCCCTAATAAATGTAAATAAATAAACCGGCCAAGTGCGAGTCGGAACGAAGTCGCGCACGAAGGGTTCCGTACCATTATCTATAAAAATGGCAAAAAATCACGTTTGTTGTTAGTAATAGGGTCCCGTTTTACAATTTGGGTACGGAACCCTAAAACAGAAAAGATAAAGTTTGATAATGAGTTTCAAAAGAGACTGTAATAGACCTTCGATAGAAATATATTCCAAACTACTAATCCCTATCTCCGACCGCTATTGATAAATATCATTAGATCAACAATAAATAATCTACACACTTTATAATTAGAACTTACTCATAAACGTTGTTCAAATCAACAAAAATGTAATACAAAATTGATGTGCGCAATAATAAATTAATAACAAATTAACGTATTTTAAAGTTTACTATGCCTATACAAATTGTTCTATCGAGGTGGTTTTTCTTGAATTGAATAAAGTTCTAAAACATATAATTTAAATTGTAGATCAATTCAATATTGTAACACTTCCATTAAACAATTTGTATATAAAGGGTTACCTACATGTATATAGCTGACGGGGGGTCATAGTTCTTAGCGTTACGAATAAATTTAACTATGACCACAGCTCTAAAATTGCAGAATAAGTATCAACAATTTCATGGTAAGTTGACCCTTGATGAACTCATGAATCAATCAACTGTTAATTAATGGCAGACACTTCTATACAAAAGGTATTATAAAGATAAATGCTATGAACCCTTTTTAGCTTAGTTCACCCTAAGCTACCTATTAATGATAATTGTGTAGCAACTCTAGTATTTTAGTATATGCATACTATATTTGAAATCACCGCCTAAGGCCCTATAATAATAGGTGAATATTGTACGTTGACTTGAGAAACTCACGTGCACACACATAAATCACGTACTGCGTGTGCTATAAAGCAGTGCTATTAATAAAATATAAATAATGAGATCAATTGACGAGCATTTTGTTGAGAGCGTGCAATGTTTATCAAGGTTCATCTTTGTCCGAGTGGCTGATGGATGATAGTAATCTTGGGTCTTCGGGTATCCAGATCTTTGCGTGAAGAGTGCCGCCCGATGGTCGCTCGCCTTTCCGCGACCATGACAGCGAGTGTGATTGTAAGTCACTACCTGAAAATGAGACAATATAAAAAAACTGAATATTAAAAGTTGCTTTTTTACTATAAATAGGCTTGTTTTTGATCGCCATGTTAGGTGGCCAATCGCCTGATGTTAGGCGAAGATGCGGTTTACGATAATAATAACATCGCCGTGATCAAGTAGCAACCATCATACACCAGTACTTAGCATAAGTAGATACTAATATATGGTAATAGGCAGAGGCGTCTCTAGCCCATGTGGTGCCCGTGTGCAATCATTACCCTAGCGCGCGGTCAAAATGGAACAGGTACAAATGTTATAAATTGTAGAATAGATCGACTTTCATACTAATTCGATCAGCTGATCGGTCATTTTGTATGGAGAGTCCATTTTTTACGATTTCCATTTTTTAACATTGACAAACTGGAGCTCGTGTCATCGTCGTTTTACTTGGGTTTGAGTTATAACGCCCGGCGTCCGTAACACGGGCGCAGATTCTTTGAAAGTGGCGAGGCCGGCGCCCCCTGACACCACTGCGCCCGTGTGCAACGCACACCCTGCACCATAGGTAAAGCCGCCTCTGGTAATAGGTGAAATAATACCGTATTATAAATACATTCCACAGTCTGTTCTGTGGAAAGTAACAACTAAAGACTATACCTACTGGGACCGCACCATGATAACTGAGAAAACAGTTGGTGGGTACATTTTAATAGACCGGACATTTCAGTATCTACTAGATAAATACGAGTACAATAAAAGTTCGCTATCTGCAATACACATAACTTGCAAACAACATACTCCGAAAAAATAGCAAAATGCACTGATTTATCAATAGAGATCAAGACCCAGTGGCAAACCAATAACACCAGGACGATACCAATATTGTACCAAGTCGTATTTTAACGTCTTAAATCATCAGACCTCGAATCAGGTCGCAAACGGAACGATTTGATTCCATGTTTATTGTGCGGATTTCTAGACAGTGATGCACTACCGGAGTGGGTGTTCCCCGTTGGATATAATCTGAGTGTCGAGAGTTACTGTTAATCGGTATCTTCTAGGTAAGCGTGCTCCAACTTAGACCACATCATCAGGTAAGATGGCGGGCAAACGTCAGCCTATTTCTTACATAACAAAAGGGGAAATAGATATCAAACCCAATCTTATAGAATAGATTGATAAATATAAATCCACAAAGCTTTTGCGTAATCGGGTAAAAAATAAGGAGTTCTACGATAAAATATGGTAGATTGTTCTCTTTAATTACGCTCGAACAAAGACATTCGAAGCGCCCCATTGCGAGAACTTGAGGTTTATTTATCTACAATAAAATGATTTGCGGGAGCTGTAGCACCCCATAGTGTATTCGCAAGTGCACTGTTTATTTCGGGGTGTTATTGTAAGCGCAGAACGCTGTTAGGGCTGCGTGGCAAGCGCACGTGCGCTTTGTTGCGCCGTTTCACCCTCGCGATGTTTCGATAGCGTTGACCTGCGTGTCGATTCATTTTTTGTTACATTGTTAATTTGTTAAATTATTCATCGTTGTCTATATGTGATAAATTTCATTTATAAGTTTATGTTTAAAGACATTCATTCCCATTAAACTACTTGAGAAAGTTACTAATAAAATGTATATAGCTCGTGGACACAAAGAACGTACGGGAACCAGACCAACTAAATTTCTTAGCATTCAAAAGTATCACTTGCAAAGTGATACTTTTGTGTCGGTTCCTTCGTTATAGGGACAGAAACCTGAAGAAACCAATTTAAATACGTAGAATAATCCTCACAAACACCCCCATGTCCTATCCTTTCTAAATCAATTTTATATGTACCTACCATCCTATCCTGCTTTGCAAACTCTTTCCAGAAATTAATTCATAGATATTATTGGCTTTTAATAGATAGTGAAGAGATTTTTCTGGAATTTCTTTCCCATTTATGGTCAACTTATTAACCATTAACCATTATTATATACCATTACCATTATTATTATTATTATTCATTATTTAGCCATTTAACTTAACAGTTATATAGGTATGTTTAGTTGCCACTAGTTTGCATTTAGCCATGATTTTTTATGGATCAATTCTTTTTCCTAGGTGTTGTCTATCGCATTATTGTAAGCCCATCGATAAATCACTACATGAGGTAAGTAGATAAATGTAATACAAAATACAGTACATGCGGAATCAAATTTAATAACTATTTCCTTCATGTGATTACACCGTCCAGTTGTCGCTTTTGGCTAGGCTCATTTATGTATATCGACCACCATGTCATTAGCGTGTACAGCGCCCTATTATTAACCGAGTCATAATACATGTCATAGTCGTACATACCTACTCGTTAACTTGCACCACTTAGAATTTTTCACTTGAACAAGCAAATGACTAAAATCAAAATCGTTATGTCTGGCCTCGATAATTTTTACCGGCGTACTTAGATAACGCTCCTAACTCTTCTTCGATCCTTAGAATTTGGTTATACTTGCCGACACGCTCACCTCGTGCGGGTGCTCCACATTTCAATTGACCGGCAGATAGGCCTACTACCAAGTCCGCTATGAAAAGATCTTCGGTGTCACCCCAACGATCAACCACGACCACTCCAAACCCGTTACTTTTCAAAAGCTTAAATGAATCGATGATTTCAGTAAGCGTGCCAGCTTGGTTGATGCGGAGGCCTATCGTGTTTCCAGCTTTCTTTTCTACCGCCATCGATACTCTTCTCGGATTCGTTTGTGTTAAATCGTTTCCAAAGATCTGAAACGTGGTACGCGCCGCTAGAGTGGACCACGCCGCCCAGTCGTCGAAGTCGAATCCGTCCTCAACAGAGCACACTGGAAACTCCTTCATGTTATCCAAGTATATTTCAGCGAGTTTATCCGATGACATGTACTCCTGAGGGTTCGAGTTAGGATTCTTGAATTCTAAATCATAGGCTCCATCTTTATACATATCTGTAGCGGATGCATTTATTGCTATCTCTGCTTTTCCAACATAGCCACATTGTTTGATAACGTCTGTGAGGAACATAAGCCCCTCTCTGTGGCTCTCAATGGGCACAGAGAAGCCTCCACGGTCGCTTACATAAGTAGCTTCAGGGCCATATTTACTTCCGACCACATTCTTAACATATCTGTAAATATCCGTTCCGATACGCATAGCATCAAGGAAAGAAGACGCACCCGTGGGCATGATTGAATATTCTTGAAACGGCAGTCCGTTCGATGAAAGGTTTCCACCCATTAGAATTGTAAAATGTGGCACCGGTAAAATAATTGTTGTGACGCCCGCCATGTCAGAAATGTGTCGATACAGTGGCACCCCTTTCTTCGCAGCACCAGCCTTGGCTACGACGAGCGACACTGCCATTATTGCGTTGGCGCCGAGACGTTGCTTATTGTCAGTGCCGTCGAGAGCGCACATGAATTGATCTATTTCCCTTTGCATCGTCACTTCCAAGCCTTGTTTAATGAGTTCAGGTGCTATAATGGTGTTGATGTTCTTCACGGCATTTGAGACGCCCATTCCCATGTACTCGTCAGGGTTGTTGTCCCGGAGTTCAAGTGACTCTGCTAGCTTTTTTACATCCTGTGAGGGCACTCCGATTCGGAAGAGTCCTAATTCCGTCACCATGTCCACTTCTATAGTTGGAGTAGAAGAAGCGTCGAAAATTTGCCGCGCAATTAAAATTTTAATAGGCATTTTTACAATAAAATAACTCAAAATAAAATACCAATTATGTCAATATGCCGGCGTAAAAAAGAAAATCAGATAAAACATTTGAAAATGTCTGTAATGACATCACCGAATTTTATATCTAGTACCTACCTACTTCATTGAATGACATTCACAGATCGTGAAAAATATTTAAGATACCAAAGAGAATATAGTCCAATTGTATAGTTAGTTACTGTTAGACTACTTTGGGCCTACCTAAACCTAGCAAATTTTATAAGGAAGTTTTTTGAATAGTTAAGAAGCTAGGTGTTGACACCACAAGGCACTTGATTTTAAGTGACAATGTGGTCGATGATGGTAAACACATCTAGCCTGGAATGGAACTCTCAAGTAAGGCTGCCGGAACATATCGTTAGGTGCTAGGCGGCAAATTTTCAACTTGAATATGGTAGCTTTGGCTACGATTTTACGTGCTTATGTGACATGCCCTTATTTTTTAGGGTTCCGTTAAAAGAAAAAAAAAACCCAATCACAGGTTGTCCGTTAGTCGTTTTGTCTATCTGTTATTTAGACCTTTCAACCAAGGTCTAAGATCTGTTAAGATCAAATAAATTAAAATGTATCGAATATTTCTCGTTGTCTTAAAATCAAGAAATTTAGTAAGAAGTGGGGTATTACTGCACAAGTACACACACAGTAGGATAGTACAGTAGTTTTAATGTTTTTATAGCTAGAGTAAATAGACTGCTTCTAGATCAGTGTGCTCCATCTTCGGCCGCACCGTCGTTTTCCATCAGGCGAGTCGGTGCCCAAACGCCAAAAATTAGGCATATCCTCAGAGGCTCAGACGATTTGATGAAGGGTCCAAGGGTATATCTCATTTTTTTTTTGCGATTGTTAACATATCTACATACAGTTGCTTGAGTTGATTTCACTCAAACAACTATAAATTGTCCTTTAACCCAACTTATCGTTAGAACAATGTGCGGGGCCTTTATTGTAAAAACCTTCAAGACTTGATAAGGAATTTATCGGTGTGGTGACCTCTGATCTAATGCCTAGTCTGTTCATAAAAATAAAATATTGTGTAAATATTTACCTATTACGTCAATATCTCAACCGATAATGCCATCAAATGGAAGCAAATAAAAAAATCTATAAATTGATAGATGACGTTGTAAAAAATTTTAAACTTTGCTTTAACATTGATTGTAATCAACAAAAAACAAAAAAAACAGAGGACCGCGGACAGTGTTTATGTTAACACATATAAAAAACAATGTGATGTGAACGAATTGGCCATCTTATGAACAACAGATGAACAAGTAAACTTTTCGTGTCTATATGCGATACATGATTACTTCTTCGAACAATAAACACAGTGTAAAACAGAATAAGCGATAACATTAATTGTATGTTTACATTGTGAACGACATTTGAAATGTTAAGTGTTGTGTGTCATCAGTAAACTGTGTATAAAATAATAGCAGAATATTATACCAACAGTGACTTTGACATATGATCAAAACATTAAATACTTAGTGCTTACATCAAGTGCAAACGGTGAATTTGAACAGTTACTTATTAAAAAATAGATTAAAGGGTACACTTCTACGAGTCTGCATGAAAAAGAAAAGAGCCAGTCCCATTCCAGGCTCGGTGTGCTTTAACATGTTCGACCACGACTTCACTTAACATCAGGTGAGCTGTGGTCAAACACCTAGCCTGTCAATCATTAAAAAAAACTATTAAACAATAATTAATGATTTTTTAAATCACCAATTTTTGAATGACATTTGCAATTACCTGTGTGACATTTTACTTTAATTTTGACATTTTATATTTAGTTAAATGTCCTACGATATTTATTTATTATTTTTAATATGACTGTGTATAATGTTTTAATTATAGTTTAAGAGAGCCTTAAATTAATTTCTACTTATTTACAAAATGTATACAAAAAACTTAACCTAAAAGTCCATCAGAGGGGGAAGGTTTTTATTTTTATTTTTATTTAAAACATTTTTTTTTTATATTTGTAGGTATGCGAACACAGTGTCATTACTCATCGCATTTGTACGCCTAACCGACAGAACATGATTCAGCTACATGAACATTACTACGGAAACAACATTTTCTCGAGTTGTTATTCAAATAAATTATATCTTTATAAAAGTATTCTAAGTACTAGTTCGCCCAAGGCGTTAACGCACGTGCACTAATCTCTATGTAAATCCGATATTACATTTTGATAAAGCGCTTTTTAATAATTGAAACAGAGATTATGTGCCCCGCGGACTCCTTATCGGCCCTTTATAGTGATAGCATGTATTATTTTATAGGGAGTAAGGGTAGAAAAACAATGAATTGTAGGTAACTCGTACCCTCGATACGGCTTAGCTTATATTATGGTTTCAGTATTGTGTAACTACTAAAATAAGCTATTCCATAGTAAAATTACCTTGATCCTTGACTAAATGCATGGAGTAGCCAATTTCTTTTTGGGATTTTACAATTTTTCCCATTTCAAAGTTACAGACGAAAAAGCTACGCGGCGGAATATCGTATACCCGCGCAATAAGGTTCGCAAATGCGTAGTATTTTTATGGTCGCCTAACAGAAGCTCACAGGACATGACCAGGTGTGTTTACCATATCCAACTACGCCATTACTAAACATAAGGTGAGCTGTGGTCAAACTCCTAGCTTATTAATAAAAAACATTACTTTTTGTTTATTTTCTTAATGCTGCCTAAAAGTAGGTAACCCAAAATACATTTCAGTGAAATTTAATCGACTATGTTTGATGACCTAATGGTAGGAGCTAATCGAACTCACTCAGTACATTAAAGTATGAATTAAGTTGTCCCCTAACATGAGGCATTTACAGGGGTGTTGAGAGCTTAATAGTATATTAATGCACGCCTCTGCATTCAAGGGGCGATCTTTTAATTTGTTCCGCTGATTTGCAAATAATATAGATACTCTTGTTTCTCCGCCCTTGTTTGCACTTTTAGCTCTGTTGGCACAAGTGCTTGGGTAAGTGTATGGATTACGTACTATAATTTTATCATTACGACAAATATTTTTTAGGTAGTTGTTGTGAAATTGTTGAATTACTAAAAAAGATAAGTCACGGTACCACACTTATTTAAATTCGAAAGTTTTTTAATGTATCTTAATGTTTCTTGCTTTTTCACATTGTAACAGACTCCGAATTTTGTTTGACTTGAACAAAATTTCTATGTTCAATGTAAAAATCTCTAATTTTTACGTTTTGAATGAAAGTGCACGCATAACAAAACCCTATTTCTTGACAATACGCAGTCACTCCTCAGTTTTTTTTATATTCTCAGTTTCTTTTATACTTGTCGCTTATTTGTGTATACATTCTCAGAATACAAGTATTTATTTTATTTCTAAATAATTTTATGTATTAGGATATATTATTATTAGAATGTAGATATAAGTATTTATGTTATAATTATATTATTATCCTTTGTGCATATCCTACACCCCGTATTTTTCTTCCTCTGATCCTGTCCGTCCTACGGTTGCCTGGAAAAGATCGCTTTTAGCGATAAGGTCGCCAGTTGTTACACCTATAAATTAATTTTATTTCTTCTGTATTGTTTTTTTAGTGTGTGCAATAAAGAGTTAATCAATCAATCATTCATATTCAAAGTGTTTAGATATGTTTTTATTTATTTAATACAGAAAACACAGAACTCAGTTCCTCCAGATTGGAAGCAAGACGGTCTCTTCCTAATAGGCTGCCTAACTTCCAAGAATACTCTTAAATAACATAAGCTTTACATAATTATTTAACATATCTATTATTTATGTATTCTATCAGTTATTTGACTTCCAAATTATAAGCTTTGCTTAGTTTGGGGTCAGATGTCGTTGTGTGTAATGTCCTACGATATTAATTAATTAATTTATTTATATTCTCATGCAGTTATTATAGAAAAGGTCGGAACTGTACGTTGCTACTGGTATTTTTTATACAATTTAAGTATACTCATGTACTACGCATTCGCCCCTCACCCGATGAGCCATGTGGGTGAGAAACAATTAATGGCAGTTGCAATTAGTGACTTTTGTTCCGGGAGCTATCCCACGGGATACGGAGTCGCATCACGCGATTCCACCGCCGCCGTGAGAACGTAAAGCGCACCTGGACCAAACTGTTATTTACTAGCGGCATCACGCGGTTTTACGCGTCCCCATACTCTGAGCATCTTATTAGGTTTAAATTTAGAGAAACTTAATTATCAGCGAAGACATTACTGTCACTTATTTGATAACATGGTTGGGCTTAAAAAATATTATATTTTGTCTTAAAAATGCATTAAATTTAACGAAAACAATATAAATAAATAAACTAACATAACTTTACAAAATTTGAGGCAAAAAGATTAAAATGAACTAGGCCCGTGCAACGCACTTATATTATTAGCATTTAATAATATATTATTGCGTTTTATATTAGACACTTACGAAAAAGCTACGCGAGTGCTAATTTAATTTCGCAAGCTAACAATATAATTATGGTCGCAATGCATTTTCACTAGCGCCTAACAGATACCGCAATAAACAGTTCAGAGTACGCGAGTTGGGTTATGAGAACCGCATATGTTTCCGAGATTAAAAGTGGCATACGTTTTAATTCAGTTTGTAAGTAAAGCCCACCTAAAGAACAACCACATTATAAGCTCAAACGAAAATTGTCTGAATTCTGCTGTTTCTATACACAAACTCTCAGGCTATTATAGAAAGTCTTTTAACACACGGCATTATTTTAATAAGTCCTATTATTATTACCTATTGTGTTTTCTTTTTATATAGGTACGCATAGACTTCTGAGGTTGACTCATATTATTATTTTGACTAAGGTGTAGACTTTGTGAAGTTAGACCTTGTAGAGTTTTGTATCTTGGCTCTACATGAGATCTGATAACTTTTTGAAAGTGCGAGTCATATGGTCTCGTCTTGGCAACATTTAAATGAAAATATTTTTGGTGGGATTTAATTTCTTTTTGTAAGTTGTTTAGTTTTCTTTTTAGAATTTAGTTTATCTCGTTTAATCCAAATCTGTTACGAGATTTACCTGTTACAAGTTATGAGAGTTCAAAAAAACGATAAAGCTCTGCGAGAAAAGGTAGGTAGTGCCCTTGCGCTTCGCTTGGCTCGTCTTGGCGGGGCACTACCATGATATATAAACATTTAGAGCTGTAAACAAGTTTGTTCTGTGTCTGGGTGCTCTGAATGAATGTATTTACGAAAAAAAAGTATTTAAGTATTCAATCAAGTATCTGGCTTCCTTAGTACAAGCTTTGCTTAGCTTGGGGGCAGATGACGCAGCGTGTAATGTCCTACAATATTTATTTTTATTGATAGCATATCGTGTAAACAAATGGGTGATATCGAACTAGGTTCAAAGGTGCAACAGGGGTCGCCCCCGCACCGCACACATACCATCTGCGACGTGCTTCACCGGTCACAGGTTAATCACGTTACACGTACCTACCTGTTCTGATGCCATTCATTTTAGATTATTTTTTATGCATTGGAACAATTAATATTATTTTTATGTTTGACCACAGCTTACCAGATGTTGAGTGACGGTGTGGTCGAAGATGGTAAAGCATACCTAGCCTGCAATGGAACTTGAGAGTGGTAGCTAGCCAGCCGAGTACTAGAAAGTACCCTACCATCATGCAAACGCTTCTTTAGAGCTCGGTGTATATGCAATATGTTAAACTTGGGAAAACGTGATTTCCCAGAATTTACTAGCTAACAAAAAAAGCTAACTATCTATCTAGATCAATTTTCGTAATCGTTACAGCCGTTTACGAAATTTCAAAATATATTATCTCTGTATATATGGTACTTAGGTGACTGACCGTTTTCTCAGGGATTGTGACCCAGCTAAAGCGATTTTATGCCCCTTCTTTCAAATCCTTAGAGCTGTTTTCGAGATCTCAAAATATACAATACTTATGTATTTTAACAAATATTGCTTGCTTTGTTTTTATAAAATATCATTTACCTGTTCGGGTAAAAGCCTGAAAACCATCTCTTTTTGATATTTTACTTTATAATTTTGACTGACGTCTTCAAGTCACATTGGATGTACTAGTAAAACCTAATATTTACCAATATACAGAGTTTTCAGTAACATAATTATGTGTACCATAACGTGCGTACAACTAACTCGAAAAATCTGGAAAATCGCGTAGCTGTTGGTTGCACATAGTCTGTCTATGAAAGCGTAGATATATATAATTCCTAGACCTATGCTAGCAAGAAAAAACTTATACACCCACCTCGAATAATGACCTTTCTCGGCGTCTCCTTGTTATGGTTGTTGACGGCACCAGATATCATTGATTCCGGACCATTGCGGTCGGTACGAACCTGTCGAATAAAAATCTTTTTAGAGCATTTCTTTTTTTTTATCTTCGACCACACCGTCACTTAACATCAGGTGAGCTGTGGTCAGTTACCATAAAAAAAATTATTGTGTAAGAACATACGTGGCGCATTCAGAAAGTTATGTGAAACTAAAACAATTTTTTTTAATGGTTGACAGGCTAGGTGTTTGACCACAGCTCACCTGATGTCAAGTGAAGGTGTGGTCGAAGATGGTAAAGCACACCTAGCCTGGAATGCAACTGGCTCTCAAGTGAGGCTGCCGGAACACACCGTTAGATGCTTGGCGGCAGATTTTCAACTTGAGGGTGGTAGCTAGCCAGCCGAGTACTAAAGTACCCTACCACCATGCTTTGGTTTCCTCACGATGTTTTCCTTCACCGGCAGCTCAAGCTCATTGTTGGGGTTTGAACCCACGCCCTTCGGCATGCGAACCTACCACGCTAACCACTGAGCTATCATCGCTACAATTCTATGGGTAAAGCTTTTTTAACTAGTTCTTTTTAAAAACTCTTCACCAGCGTCTATACAAAGTTTCAAGCGCCTAAAACAATTTTCGAAACACTTTTTCCAGTCCGCCTCAGACTCTACTCTGTAAGCGCATGTTCCTGCGACGAAAACTGTATCCCTTTGAGTGATTTATTTATTTTAGGGAATAAAAAAAGTCACATGGTGCAAAATCAGGGCTGTAAGGCGGGTGACCCAAAAGTTTAACCGACAAGTTCCTCTTCAGAGCACTGAGTTGACGGGCGCGTTGTCGTGGTAAAGCAGTCGTCCGTGGAGCACTGTGATCGGCCGCTTATAGTTCACAGCAATGAACACTTCTGGCAAGCGTTTGGTAGTTTAAGTATTGATACTACTTTCATTTCCTAAAGAAATTGATACCAAATATCCAGTCAAAGAGAAAAATCTAGTAATCAAAATCTCCCTGCGCTCATCGATGGCCTCACTTTAGCTGGCATTGATTCGTTTTAAAACAGCCAATACGTCGACTGGGTCTCGTTTCCGTATAGTATTCATAACTCCAAGATCTGCACTTCATCGTCACTAATTATAAAAAGGAAAGATTTGATGTTTTGTTTGTGTATTAGTATTGAATATGCTCCGAAACTACTGGACCGATCTGAATAATTCTTTCATCATTAGAATGCTACATCATCATTGAGTGACATAGGCTATATTTATATTGTTAATCGAGTATTCCCATCACCTAGCGGTATGAAAAATATTTTACGACCTATTCTCATACCTACCACATATACATTAAAAAAATCATAAAAATCGGTCAAACTACCGTGACACGAAAACTTTATATAGAATAAGATGGAACATTCGTAAGCTACAGTGCTACGAAATAATCTTTCTACGAGAGCTACGGAGCTTTTAAAAGTTATGCGGCTGTTCGTAGAGCGTATTGCATATAATGTAGCCAATATTGGAGTTTATTAGTCTTATAACGGCCCAACGAATGTGGTGCTGTCTCTTTTTTATTTCCTTAGAATAAAACGAGATGGAAGAATATTTCTTCGTGTTACTTGGGCGGGTATGCACTTATTAATCAATATACTTTGAGGCATATATGTATTACAATAAACCACCACTGACAACAAGTAGCCTTTTAATCGTCTATGCGATTAAACATTTCACTGTCGAGAATGTGTCGATAAGACTCCTATTGTAACAGGTGTCCACTTGTTACATATTCAATAATTTTTTGTTGGTTAAACATCAAGAATTGTACATGCTTGGGTGGATCTATTTTCTACTTAGAACCACGCTCACGCTCTGCCTTTGAACAGAGGATCCTCTATTCAAAGGCGATGACAAGCTTACCATCATACTAACGCTGTGCCGCCCTTATCTTTATAATAAATGGCATAAAAGTCTAAAAAATCAATGTGAAAAATTTCGCGATTTAAACATTTATAACCAAGACTCGCACACAAACCATTATGGGCCGAAGTATATAAGTGAGGCCGTGTAAATTAGTTTTATTAATTTTTCTAGTCTTCTAGATCTTATAGTCGTAGTAACGATTTGACTGGAGAATGTAGGTAAACGAGAATGAAGGTGTTGCGAACAAAACAAGTTAACTACTAACCAATTCTCCCAGAAAGCTGATGTATCCGATGGCCAGTTTGAGCGTGTCTACTTTGGAGAGCCGTTTCTCGTACGGGAGCGTGGGTATGTGTGCGCGTAGGCCTTCGAAGGCGTCATTAATGGACTGCATGCGGCGGCGCTCCCGCAGGTTTGCCGCTTGCCGCTGCTGGATCTGTTGCTGAGGGCACTGCGACTGCGACCGCCGCTTGCGGCCCCGTCGGTGCTCCGCTCTACGACACAAAAGTTACATTAATATCTGAGGAACTACCATTGACTGCGACATACCTATCACCGAATCCAAATCGGCCCCGTTTTTCATAAACACCACCCACAGCTGGGCGTGGGCCTCTTCTCATTGTGAGAAAGGTAAGCATAGTCCACCACGCTGACCAAGTGCAGGTTGTTAGATTTCACACATCTTTAAAAAGATCTTTAAAAAAAAACTCTAAACTCTTTTCTTCTTTCTCTGTTTGTTTTGCGTCTGGGTGTTCTGTATTTATTACAAGTATGTATTTACAACAAAAAAAGACATTTAAGTACGCCGCCCGCCATTCCGCGTCTTCATTCAAATTGGAACACTTTTTGGGGACCGCCCAAAAAGTATTCAGATTTGAATGAAACCCAGGTCAAAAGACACAGAAAAGATTGCTGATTGCAGTGATATAATATATAAGTCAATATCGCATGGAGCTTAAATAAAGTCGCCTTTTGTCCGTCGATATGGTTCCGTAGAGATAGAAAAGTACAGAAATAGAAAAATGAAATCATTAATAACAATAAATAACGTTAATTTAAATTAAATTTAATCTATCGGGCATGCCACGGTCCCGGAGAATCAATCAGACATATTATTTTCGGTTATTCGGCGAGTATTTGCACAGGTACAACCAAGTAGCCAGGATCCAGGATCACTGTCACTTTAACATTGACAAAAGATTACTATATATATTTGCTCACATTTTTTCCGTGAACTTACAAGCTGGAGTAGGTACACACGAGTACATTAGTAAAAGTTTTTTTACTTTAATCAGTAGCCCAATCATATACATCGAAACAAATAAATTGTTTTGTTGACTAATTATTAAAATGTGGGATCAATTTTTTTTTGCTGGATAACCACACGATCTCATTTCTCTTGAAGCATTGAACCGCTTACGTAAATTGTAATTTTTATTTGTCTGTTTTGTTCGGCATGCAATCAATCATCTCTAAATTTTGTCCGACTTGTATAAGTAACACAGTTTTTGTTCATAAGAGTAAGACACTAAAAAGTCTAAAATAAAATAAAAAATTCAAAAACCTAACTTGAAAATAAAATGTAAGTATATAAAAGCTATGCACTAAAAAGACCGAAATAATACTAAGAATAGTAAACAAAATTAAAATAAACTATAAACAAAGTGAACTCTACCTACTTAGGTTTAACAGACTATGTTAAGAGCTGAAGGTCTAAGTTAATTACACGCATTGAGTTTCGTAGCAGGCGGGACCCAATTGGACATTGTAAATCGAATGAAAATTAATGGGTTCCGCTTGTAACTGCACATAAAGCTGGTTTAACTGAGGAACTGGTATTTTTTAGCTCATAATATACCCGTAGTCTGTTAATTTTTTTTTTCTAGTCATGTTTTTGATTTTTAAATAATTTATTTTATTTAAGTTACTATTCGATACTTTATTTCAGTAAAAATTTGTTTTACATATTGTGAAATTATAGAGGTATAAAAAATTAAAGGCAATTAAATTAAATTCTCAACTGCTACAACCAGAAAGTCTAATTTCGTACGGATATTTACAAATAATAAACAAATTAAATTTATTATTTTCGTAAAAGCGGTACAAAGACACACATTGCATGCACCTATTCGATATGTTTACTTTATACTCTGTAAATAAAATATTATTATTAATTTCTGTTCGCATTAGTTGACAGTCAAATAAAAATAATAAGTTTTATTGTTTGAAAAATCGCACAAAAAGTTACACCCACTTTATTTTAGGTAGATAGACAAATAAAAAAAGGTAAATATTTAGAATCGCTTACTTTTAAAAAGAGTACCCACTTGAACCTTATCACAGAAAAATATTCGCTTTCAACTACTTAGTCTTTCATATCACTTATTCGTAGTTAATAGCTTCTCAATCCGACTGGGACCTGAACTGAAAATATACATTTAATACCAGGTATGTGAACCTAAATAGATGGGATACCTGATATTCCTGGGCGTAGAATGATTCTCCTGATCGCTCGCGTATAGACTGCCGTCAGACATAGAAGAGTCATCGTACAAGAAGACGCTGTCCGAGCCGTTGGCAGATGTTGGAGATCCGCTGGAGCCCGGCACCACGCTGGCAGCCTCGAGGGGCATGCAACGCGATCCGTTCACTTCATCCAAGTTGATCATTGCAGAACCGCGCGCTCGGTCACCCATCGCTACTGATGAAGCCGGGACATACAACTGAGCCACTGCACAAGACCACCAGCGATCCGCCTTACAACCCTCAGGCCCCGCCCACAGACTATCGCCATCGCACACTTCGCCACTCCACCCACGATACCCAACATAACGTGACCCTCAAAACCTTTTGATTTAACCCCTCGCAGTATATTAGAACCGCATAGTAAAGCGGGCTAGTAGAGGTCAGCTGAAATTAGTTCCCGTGCGCGCAGGGTGGCGTAGCTTGGTACTTTAAATATGGATTTAATGCCCAAAGACAGAAGGTTTATTTTTGTCTTCGGAATTTCATCGCAGCTTTTGGCGAAAGTTCTTGTGAAGCTTTTGCAAAAGCATACGTATGTCTGTTATCACTTAACTGCACATTAGATTTTGACAAATGTGTTATGATAGCAGCTTACTTACTTACGTATTTAGTACATAGGCAATCTTTTTCCGCAAGGAAAAAAATATTTATTAGGTATAAAGGACAACGCAACACAGCGCAACACTTTCGAACGATATGATTGTTCCCTGCGGTTTTCTTCTATCTCTTCTTTTCTTATATTTTCTCTTCCCTTTGCGAATATACTTATACATGCAAGCAAATTGATAAACGTGAGGCATAGAATTACGGCTAACTTATAGGTACCTACTTTCCCTCTGTTTGTCGATTACGTATGCTCGATTGGATCATTATATCGTTATATGCAATCATAGGAGAAAGGTTCAGTGAATAATAAGACCGTTTTTCGTATGCAGGTAATAATTCTAATGTTGTTGTTCGTCTGTCACAAAGTTGCGGCAAACCTGTCACTTGTGTCACTAGTTCATAGGGTTGTTATTTGTACGTTTAATTTATTTTCTGGTGTAAACTCTGAACCTAATGAGCTTTTAACTATTCTTTGTCTAGGTATGGCCATACGATTGTACGTCAGAAACGAATTAAAAATTAATGTTTACTTCGACACTCGTACTTTTCGAGGTCGTATACTTTAAGGTAGTTTATACCTAAGCAACGCGAATCAAAACATTTCTTATTAATTTTTCGTTCAGTATTGACATAAAAACGATACCTACACATTTACATTTATGTCACAAATTGCAATTGAAGTACATAAAAAAACAATAATAATAACAAACAAAAAATAATTCTAAAAACATAGTAGGTAAAAAAAATTTAATGTTAATAAATAATTATATCAGTAAAAAACATCGTTTAGTAGGTAATTTATATAGGTATCTTACTATCTATTGATTTTCTATAAACGAATTAAAACAAAACATCACGTCAGGTGACCAAAAATTTAAGTGTACACACAGTTCTATTATTTTCGTATGCCAGTTTTCTACTCTTTAAAACGATTTATTTGCGGTTTAGAGCCGCAGCATTTGGTTTAAAACGTTTTAAATCGGTTGTTTTACATCTACGTAGGTATAGTCTGACGGGAATGTATATTTTAGTCATGTCATACTAGGCGTGTGCTAGTAATGTACCTAATTTCAGCCAAACACAAATAAAACATTTTAGTGTTCTCAGTGGAGTTCTGACTTTCTGAGTGGACTCAGAAATGGAATAGGTATTGTTTGTGAGATTGTTTTTACCGCTAAACTTGAATACCTATATTTTGCAGCTTTACGCTACGTACGTGTGCCATAGGCGATAGTTGCTTACAATTAACCGGAATATTTGCTTATTTCTGCTCTTTCTAATTATACCCCCATTGAAGTTTTGAAATGTTCATGATTAATCTTTGTAATTAATTTTAGTGTGTTTACTGCCATCTAGACATTTTTCTCAGTACTACTTGTCCAACGCAATATGGGTTTTGTTTATAGTTTAATCGTTTAGGCGACAATACCGTCGAGTTGTTTTAAGAAGCAAATGTTAGATGGCGCTTAAACTCAACTGACATAATACTTTCATCAGCTAAGAAAGGGTCAAAGGGATCTTTGCTCAACTGTTACAGTAGACACGTAATGTGTTTTGAGGTGTATTCTATATAAATAAATTTATAACGATGGTAATTTAGCTCTAATTGTGATAATTATCACATTTACAATAAGTTACTTAAGTTACAATCCATTTTAGTTTATGAAGAGCCCAAGGAGGACTATTCAATTCTTAAATCTCTGAGATTTACTCAGATTAAAATTTAATCTGAGGAGATTTATAATTATGCTTATTTGGCATAGTACTTTGTGCATTTTGCCAGTCTAATTTTTTCGATGGTTTTTGGGTATTTGCTAAACAATTAAGTGAAATAAATCAAAGCTACATGTTTAAGGTCAAAATCAAGTCAGGTCGTGAAAACAGTGATAACTTTAATGAAAGCTTTGGCACAAGTTTAAAAGACGAACATAATATTTGTTTCACCACATTTTTAAACTTTTACATCACTAATATCACATATACCTACCTCCTCGTTGTGAAATTGGAAAGTGTTTTAATCACACCCAGTAATTTTTTTATTGTTGTTAGACTAGGCGTCTGAGTACAGCTCAGTGACGGCGTGGGATAAGATTTAGTGGCGTAGATAGGAATGCTAGTCCAAAAATAATAATTAAGGCCCTATTTAAACTGGTTGGGGTTTATCCAGTAAATTACTTTTATATTAGATACTGACGAAAATAACTTTTAAATAAGTAAAGTTGGCTTCATTAAACAAACAACGGAAAACATACATGGAATTTTCTAAAAGTTTTAATTACTTCAAATCGAGTTGCTATTTTTATAGTTGTGTTGCAACCTGATCTATATAGGTAATTTTATGTCTTAAATTTGGGAGAGATTATAGCAAGTTCGGCTTGGTTTGTTTCAGGATCCGTGGGCCCCCAGACTTTCAGAGCCCCATTGCATGGCACTAAAACCTTTCTTTTTTCCCAGGGAAATCCTTAATGGATACCACCGGCTTCGGGGGAAGCAGGGCTCTCCGTCATTTAGGCGGCCTACCCACTAAAACCCCAGGGTTTTTAGTGGGTAGGTTGTTTCTGTTGTTTATTGTTGTCCATGTTTCTGCCTGGCGCATACGTATCGGGGCTACGGGGACGCCCTCGCACTCGTCCGCGGAAAAATAACCTTCAGAGTGTTGATTTCGATCCCGTGACTGTGTAACCGTATTCAAACACCTACAATTATCACTCGGCCACCAGTCTACATGACACTCAAACCTCACCTAACCTAGTCTCTTAGTTAAGGTTCACGAAACATAACACACGAGGTTGAGGTTATCGGAACACACTGTACAGTATATCAATCTTAGGTGCCTGGTGGCAGATTTTCAACTGCTGTGGTAGCTAGCTAAGCTATCCAGAAGAGACCTAGAAAGTAGGTACCTACTTTACTGTCATTGTATGGTTTCTTCACGATGTTTTTCTACACCGACAGCACAAGCTCATTATTGGAATTTGAACCCACGCTTTTCACCGTGTGAACTGACCGCGCAAACTGTGTCATCATCGTTACAAGTATCATAGTTGAGTCTAAGGGTACGAGTATAAGGACCCTGAGGAAAGGGTCTAGTGGTTTTTGTAGCACCTAGGTAAACTAAGTTTTGAAGTACGCGCTTGGGTTTTCATGTTTTCATGGTTGGCATTCAAATATTATTTCGTTCATACTAGCTGCGCCCCGCAGTGTTACCCGCTACATTTTTTCGGGATAAAAAGTAGCCTATGTGTTAATCCAGGGTCTCAGTTGCCTCAATATGAAATTTCATCCAAATCCGTTCAGTAGCTTTTGCGTGAAAGAGTAACAATCATCCAAACTTTCACATTTCTAATACTAGCTGCTCCCCGCGGTGTTACCCGCTACATGTTTTCGGGATAAAAAGTAGCCTATGTGTTAATCCAGGGTCTCAGTTGCCTCAATATGAAATTTCAGCCAAATCCGTTCAATAGTTTTTGCGTGAAAGAGTAACAGACACCTATCCATCCATCCAAACTTTCACATTTATAAATAAGTAGGATATCACACAATATCGCACAAATGTCGGCTATATTGGTATGCGAAAACACAAAACGGCATTAACACGATTAAAAATATAGGTAGGTACTCGTGATCTTTGATACCTAGGTACCTACCTCTTTATTCAAAATTATAATTCAGTGAATATGACAATTATTCTTAGTCAGAAAGCTGTCACTGATTGAAGGATCTCACAATGACATCCACGGCTACGGTAAACAGCAGATTTAAAAATTATTATAAAACCCAAACTCCAAGACTATTCGCTCGTATTTAGAATTCCGTATTATGTACATATAAGATCAAAGATTACATTTAGTTTTAGATTGCTATTATCCGAGCCCGGAACAAGGATAATATTTTTAAGAAAGAATTTACAGTAAGTGAATCCTCTTACTAAGTACCTAGGTACCTAACTCTTTTCTTTTACTGGGTTTAAAATTGACGGTGATCTGTTTACAGCTTACGTACTAGGCTGTACCTATATCTCCTTAGCAGGAGGTCATGTATCACAGCAGTATCAAATGTTCTGCTGCCATGTAGTAGTTTGTAGTATTGCTATGTTCCGGTTTGAAGAGTACTACTGCTAATGTAATTACAGCCAATGAGACTACCTACTCATTAACGATGAGCACCGAAGCTGCGATGCCCTTAGCATTGCTTTGTTCTGGATACTGTTTTATTGGGTATGACTTAAAATTGTTGGTGTTTTTTCAGGTCTTATAAGTTTTCCAGTTATAAAGCGTAATTATAAGAATTTACAAAAATGCCAAGCGTCATCGTAGACTTGTCCTCTAGTATGTCAGTTTTCGTCGATAAAAGGGTGAGTAGATAAATCTACCTTTTATAAATACCCATTATGAACAAAAATTATCTAGGTCTAGAGCAAAAGTTTATTATATACTAGCTGCGCCCCGCGGCGTTATCCGCTACATGTTTTCATGATAAAAAGTAGCCTGTGTTAATCCAGGGTCTCAGCTACCAAATACCAAATTTCATCCAAATCCGTTCAGTAGTTTTTGCGTGAAAGAGTAGCAAACATTCATCCAAACTTTCACATAACATTAGTGGGACCTATTCCATAGTTTTTTTTTTATTTTCTGTATTATAATAAGGTCCTAATTATTTTAAAAATAAGTGGCACTACTGACGAGCGTCTCGCAGCCAAGATTGCTAGCTATTCTTTGTAAAGATATTAATATCTTTACGAAGAATAGCAAGTCTAATTAGAATTGCAAAATTTTGTTGACTTACTAAATCTCAACTAGAGCGCTGCTGTTCGCACATGTAGGTACCTATGTAATTCATTCGAGTCTTTCTCAGAATTTTAGAGTTTGTTCATGAATGTTCGAGAATGTTCATTACTCGTGAGGGCTTTGCGAGTCCTGTTTGTACCTAACCTAATCTGGTAGCGTAGATAGATGAACTGTTTTTTTTAACAATAATTAATAAAACTTGTGCGTTTAGAGTTCCACATTATCATTTGCGGAATCCTTGATGAACGAGTTTTCGCCTTTTGGCAAATTTATTTTTGTTCGGCAGGATCCCATGGGCAGCCATTTTAGATGGGATAGTATTAAGAAATTTGTATTTTTAGCGTGCACCTACTCCAATTCAGTACACAATTTTGATTTATTTTCAAAGGTGAAGTCTACAGGTAAGGAACTTGTCAAGTTAGCATACTCACATTTAATTTGACATGAAAAATTACAGTTATACAAATTTAAAGATACATACTAAAAAAACCTAATATCTTTGTCTTTGTACCTTCATTTACTACATACTGCCAACAATTGCATGAACAACGTGATAATTTGACTAAGTACGCTTGCAGTTTTGTAAGGAGACAGGTAAATAAAATAGTAGAAATACACGAAATAAACTGGGACCCACGGATTGCCCGTTCTGCCGTGGCTGCTTTCAGGAGAACGAAACTCTAGAGCATGTGTTGTGTTGTGGCACTGTAGTCTGTACCTAAAGCCACAGTATAAACTAAGATTGCATGAGGCATCTTCATCCATGTCACCACGAATAATGACTGTCTTTTATCACATATTAACATATCCATCTCAACCACTGAAGGTACTATGCCAGCGGCCTAGAGCTTCGCTCCGGCACTTCAAATAGTTAGCTTATCTTGGGTGAATGCTGCTAGAGGAAAATGTACCTACAATTTACTCTAAACGGGACGTCAGTGCAGGACTTATCACTTCCATTCCGAATAACAATAATATATAGGTATATCGTTAAGTAAGCATTAATTAACATTTTATTTGTAGGTATGTCATAATGGAATACTAGTACAGAGATAGACATTATCCCATTCAATTAAGGCACTTACAGCCGAACTCAGAGACATTAATTAAATAAGTCCTAATTGGCACTTAACTAATTAACATTAAATAAGTTAAATATCTTTACATCACAGAGACATAATTTAAGGACTCATTAGTTAAAGTCAGATTTAAAAATCCGTAGGGAAGGCGACGTCCTAAATTTCTATCGATAATTTGTCGGCAAAGTGTCTGTGTTGCCGTAAATAAAAAAAGCTTGTAACAATCGCATAAGAAAATTAGATAAAGACATAAAAATAGATATATAAGCGTTAATTAATAGTTGTTTCTTTAGTATGTCGTAATTTCCACTAAAAAGAAGTCATTAAAAGACTTTTTTACGTTAGTAAAATACAATGTTTTTTCTTTTTTCCACTGTGGCATCATTTATTTTTGGGTGTAAAAAAAAAAAATTTCAATGTCAAACGTCATTCATTACTGGGAGTTTTGGCGGGAACGCGGGAAGAGTCGTGTCGCTTCGTTGTATTTTTTTCCAAAACTAGTGTTTTGTCGAGTGTTTATGCATAAAAATGGTGGTGTTTTACTCATAAAATGCCGAATTACAAGCGCGAGTGTGGGAAAATGATATAATGTGGTGAAACATGAGTTTTCGTGTTGCTTCCAAAACTCCATCGAAGCTTTATAGTAAAGTTGCCACTACTTTACTAAAGTATGACTGGCACGAACTGACACGAATTGGACTTGACTAAGACGACTTTGACGATAACCATAGTTAAGATACAGCAGAAATAACACTGAAGACGAGGCAGTATGGCTTTATAGCTTTAGCCTGCCCGAAAGGGCAAATTAACGAAAAAAAAAAATATCATTCATTACTGTGTTGTGTGTTCGGTTCAAATCAAGTTCGTTTCATGCTCTTTAGGAGTATTATTATTTTATCAAAAATTTAAAAATACATTGAAATTGGCAATATTACATTTCTTACTGTTTCAGGTAAAAACCTGTATCGCGCAAAAAATTCTTGACCTGAGTATTTTGTAAAAGGATCGGAATAATCTCGTAAATACCGCCTCGGTCCTACTTCTCTATATCTTCTTACATAGTCCACAAACTCAATAAACTCCACAAAATCCATTATTCTTTAAATTAAAAATAATGCAATCCAAACCCCAATGTCAATTGTCAAATCACTCATTAAGAACTTAAGGGAGGATCTAGCGTCCTTTAAAGTTAAGGGCGATGTAACTTTTTTAAATCTTTACTTAGTAATGACTTAAAGTTGCATTAAACGTTTCTGAGTGCGGCTGTTAGGTACATACGGCTAGCGCTGCTTTCAGTAGGTACGTGTTTCGGGTTGTTTCGACTTTACGTTCCATTTCGTAGTAGTGAAGGGGCTAATCAATAGGTGGCGCTACTTTTTGAGTTAATTTTGTTTTTTCTCGGGATGGTTTACGTGTTTTTTATTGTTTCGCTTGACTATAAGTACATTCAAACTCACTATTGCAGTTGTACTAAATTATTGGTTCAATGTATTATGGATTATCCTGTAACACAGATAATTCATAATTAGATATATGAGGGCAGAAAGTACCTAACATTCAACATTTTCGATAACGCTAATAGAACAATCCAATAATGGATAAATGTTAATAAGGTTTAACATAAATATATAGAAGCTGCACACGTGACATATACTTATGACGATAGATCATGTCAATCCCGTAGGTACAGTTTTTACGTTTCTAATAGGTTTATCGCTAAAGGTTTCGACCTTTATTCTCGTTCGTTGTAATTAAAATTAAATCTAATAATCCGTTGTCTTTCCTCCGTGATTATGTAAAAAATCAGCTGAGTTTATGGGCTGAGCTCTAACTTTTTCTTTGTTTTCAGTGAGTTTATATGATTTTATAGTTTTGCAACTTGTAATGGGCATGGCGTATATTTTCATGGATTTTTTTATAAAACAGTACACCAGGAGAATTGACGCTCCAAAATTGCTAAATCCACTAATGCGGGGTGTAACGTTCGGCTTGTTTCTACAAACTATACTGTGGGCTCTTTTTGTAAGTTTTAATTTGAATATTTTTGTGTTTTCTTTAAATACTATGTTAATACTTTTCTTAAAATATTTACACACTGAAAGCACCGGTTAGAACTTTCCGAAAGTTATCAACCAGACACGGTACTACAATCCAAAGGGCCAAGGAGGCTACACTTTAAAGAACGAGATTTTATTTTGTTAACATGTAGGTACTTTGTACCAACATGCAGACAAAAGCATACTAGGTACTCAACAAAATACATTTACAGTGTAGAAAACATGTTCTTTTTTCACAAGACAATTTTTTCGTAAGGTTGATGAAAGCACATTCGTACTTACATAAACCGCTCGTTATGAAGTGCTGACCTTAGAACGCTGTGTTTTTAGAATCTTTTTTGCGGCGGACTAATAGTATTTCTTGGAAAAGTTATAGGTACATCTTTTTACCAAAGCTCAAGACGGGTTAATGTTTTTATTACTATTTTATATTTTAATATTTATCAACGTGTTTTGAGTGATATTCCATAACTTCCACACCCGACACATTTCTTGAATTTGTTATGTGTTTTTATAAATATGAACCGAAAAGATATTATTCTATCTGTTTATTTTTTATTTCTAAGGATAATTCCCATGTAGTGTGGGACAAATAATTTTTATTTAGAGACTTATTTTCGCTAAAGAATAGATTTTCAAAATATTGAACAAACGTTACCAACACATACGATTTTGATGTTTTGATTGTATTTACATGAGTAAATAGAACACAAAATCGTATTGTACGTGGTAACGGTGCGGTGGATGCAAACTACCCACATAACAGGTTAAGGACGCACTTTATATCTCTAGTCGATTTTAGGTATTCTGTGCGCTCCGTGTTGTTGTCCCATGCTCCCTGTTGATACGATTATTTCACATATATCGCCAACGCCGTTAAAAAAAATGTTTATAATATTTAATGTCTCTAAACGCCATTAAATATTATAAACATTTTTTTGTAAATGTTTAAAAATATTACGCTGTAAACTTTTCAGCACAGCCAATACATGGGAGATACCATGCGCTATCTCTTTAGCAGTTTCCTAACGACACCGGGCTGGTCTAAGTGTGGCTCGATGTTATTTAATCCGAATGTGACCTGCATACCAGCGCCTGAAATTCTTTATAAGTGTCATGAAAAATCTAAAGCGCAATTAATACACTTTTTCAATACTTCGTCACACCATTATTATATGTGAGTATCACGTAGGTTATCACCAGATTTGACAATAATAACATAAGACTTCCAGTTGTTTTATAATGTGTGCAATAAAATCTATTTACTCGACATATTTTATAGCTAGTGATCCCCTACAAAATTTCAGTCTGCGACCGCGCCTGCTGGTTATAGTACGAGAGCCCACGACCAAAACCATGTCTCATCGTTTTACGGCCAAAACTGTATAATACCGTTAGAGTAGATGAAGCTGAACCCGACGAAGTGGGCAGTACCGGCTAGAAACGTCGCAGTTTTATGGGGGGGCATTTCTGCTACGCTAATAAAAATAGGCAAACAGTTTTATAACAATATATCTGATAATAAAAATGTACATAGGTTTCGTCATTTTATTACGAAAAAATTTGTTTTCAGACATTTTGCGCGTCACATGTGGCCTAAGCGCATTTTCAAAAATGTCAAAAAATTTACCCGACCTGTCTCATAGCAGCTTGAAGCATTTTTTTTTAATCTTTTGTATGGCTGCCAGACTTATGAAAAAATCATTTTCAGACATTTTAAATGTCACAAAAACTTCAAAAACGAAGAGAACGTTTCGGAGTCGCCCGGTAACGTGCGGTACTTGCTACGTTCCTATCCCTGGCTGGCCTACAGCGCAAGCGTCCATCAGCTGTTTTGACTATATCAACGGTTTCAACGACGCTTACTTTGTTACATTGAAACGTGCTGCACGGTCTAGTTGAAAAAATGGCTAGCCTTACCTGTGTGTTAGATCTGGTACTGGAGAGTGATTTTGATGATGACGACGACTACGATGACGAGCCCGACAGTGATTGAAAACGATGCTATTTTTTCAATAAACAGTATTTTTCAAACGTCATTCCAATTTCCTTTTGTCCAATTTATTAAAAATGCCCTTCAATTTTAGTTCGATGGTTGCGAGTAAGCTCTTTATCGATCATCATCTAAGAATTTGCGAGTTGCAGCTTATTCATTTGTTTAACAAACGTAAATACGCCACAATACGATTTTTTTAAATAATTTCTGACTCAAAAAGTTGTCTGATTAATGAAGTATGACACTAAATTTGTCTGATATAATTTTTTTCTGCATCCAGGCAACTTTTTTCATGATGTAGAACAGTTTTCAGACAGAATGCTATGGGAAATATTGGTAAAATTTTTCAACACGTTTAAAATGGTTTCAACGCATAAGATGCTCACATTTTCTTCTGAAAAATGATTAATTCGCATCAACTGATCAATGTTCACTTGAAAACAAGACTTCCAGACGGTTTGCTATAAGTTTTTTTTTTCGGCCTCATTTTTAATTTTCTCAAATGGTCTCCTGGGTACGTGCGACACTTGTGGTGTCTGAAAATTGTGTTTTCAGTACCTAAAATGTATCGTTCAACTCCATTCTGAAAATCAGACAGATTACTATGAAACAGTTCGGTAAAATTTTTTGACATCTTCGAAAATGCGGTCAGGTCAGACGTGTCGCAGAAAATTTCTGAAATTAGTATTTTAGCAATCAGAATCACCAAATCTATCGATTTTATACAGTTTTGATCGTAAAACGATAAGGCAAAAATTTTGGTCGTGGGCTCTCGTACTATTAGACACTACAATGAACGCAGTCCATTTTCTACTTTCAACACATACATTACCTCATTAAGTGTTGGTGGCGAATTATACCAACCCTGCTCAATAGGTTCGTTATTGTTTTCAGACAATCATTTGGGGACCTCGATAGAAGTAAATTGACAACCAAAATGTTTGTCAGTGCAATAGTGTGGGTTATTAACTTCTTTTTGTCAACAGTGTCAGATGATACTCTTTTAAAGGTAAGTTATTTTAGCATTATAATATTCCTTAAAACAGAGCTTAGTTTAAGTGCATTATTACCTAAATTTAATAAACCTTAATCTGGCGTTTTAAAGTAAAACTTACTATAGAATAAATACGCCAATAAACAATATACTTATTCGTTAAGAATTTCGTAAGTGCTCGAGGTTTTTTAATTGAATATAAAATGCTTGCAAACATTACAGTTTTTTATAAGACACATGAAACAATTAAACAACTAGGATAATTACTTAATTAGCCTAAAAAAAATTGTCAGTAGAAAATTGGAGTAGGATGATATATCTCAAGGCCACAAGCACTGTGTAATACCGTTTATTTATTAGGGTTTCGATTGATTGTAAATAAAATTGAACTGCTTTGATTTGCGTGCTGTTAACCTGTATGTCAACTGGTTTACCACTCGTATAAGAAAGTAAGAAGACTTTACCAGCCTAGTTTTCGCTTCTTACAACGTCTGATTTGTTTATATATACTCGTATGTATATAAATATATATTTCGTTTGATTCCAGATTTTCAAGTTAGCGTTTTTATTCAGAACTTCTTCAACCTTTATTATATTAATATTTTTATATGTGTCAGCAAGAGACACCAGTGCTGTTACAGCATTTCATGATATTTTTATTGTAGGTACGGGTCACTCCATCGTAAGTACCTGTTAACGTACTGCTTATTACTCTAACACTAATTTCATAAAATCAAAAGATTTAGACACTGTTGCAAGAAGTATAAGCAAAGTTTTAAGTAGTAAATATTGTAAGACAATTCACAAAGCGCCATCCAGTCCCAAACTAAGCTTGTACTATGGGGACCACATACCTAACTGATAGCATACTTACATAATGTATTTAGGTACTTTTATTTGTAACTACATATATTTATAATAATATATGTAACATAATACACACATTAACAATGGAATTGTCTCTGAACTACTATACTAAACTACTGGACCGATATGAATAATTCTTGCATCATTAGAATGCTACATTATCATTAAGTGACACAGGTTATATATTTATATTGTTAATCGAGTTTTATTTTCCCGTGCGAAGCTGGGGCGAGCTGCTAGTATATATATACACCTATAATATACACCTAACATAAAGCATAATTAACATAATTAATATTATAAAGTCAATGAGACGAACCCCGAATAAATATTGCTAACGAAATTTAAAAATGAATAATTAATAACATTTAACCTTAAGCAAATATAGGTATTGAATTAAGGCTTTTAACTTTTTAACCGTTGACATTTCAGGTTGAAACAGCGAAGCATATTGCTTACATGTATGGCATTGGGTTTTTAGGTCTACACGATTTCAGCAGCATGTCGGTCTATACGATGATAGACAATGCAGTAGTTTTGTATTCAATGCTATTTACAGTAACGGCGTTAATCAGATCTTGGGTGGTACGGGTCATGTTTTTAGAACTCACGACTTGTGTCAAAGTTGATATGATGATTGGAAATCACTATCTTATCTTTGCTATTCTACCCCTGAGTACGGAGTTGTTTCACGCGCACAAGCTCTATATATTTTACTTTTACCTGAACGTAGGCCTCACCACGACAGCGTACCTCGTAAGTATTTAATGACCTACTGAAATAACAAAATTTCACGACAAGTGCAGAGTTATTCATATATTTATCAATGTACTCGTATGTACTTTGATTAATATATGAATGAAGATTCAAGGTATATATTTAGTTAATTTCATTTCACCGCCGTATGTGTATCGACAATGCCCGTCGCGCGCGGCGCCGGCGGTGGCACGCGGCACTAGCTGTTCGCTTGTGTGCCTTGCGCACTCAGACACGGAGCACACAGAATACCTAAAATCGACTAGAGAAATAAAGTCGGTGCGCCCTTTACACAAAGTAAAATAAACTAAATGAACCTTGAAAAACCTTGAATATTCAAAATGAACTTCCGCAAAGTAACGCCTGAATCAATCAATTATAGTGGTGGTAGGGTACTTTCAAGTATTCGGCTGGCTAGCTACCACCCTCAAGTTGAAAATCTGCCGCCAAGCATCTAACGGTGTGTTTCGGCAGCCTCACTTGAGAGCCAGTTCCATTAAGCAGCCTTGTTGGGCGACTGTCTGGCTACCAATCTAGATGTTCTGGATTCGAACCACACGCGTGCACCACTGTGTTCTCTAAGTGTGTGGCAATACAATATGTGCGTATTTCCACTGACTTCAAACGGTGAAGGTAAACATCGTGAGGAAACCTGCGTAATTATATCCGAGAGATTTTTTCGGTTACTCCGAAACCGCGCTGCTTCATTGGAGCCGGTTTTTTAAATTGTAATTCCATATATTTTCACAATGAGAAGAGGCTTGGTTGGAATTTGTTTTGTCAGTCATTGTTCTCATTACCATGCTATGATCATGGATTGGATTGAATCATCTCTTACAATGAAGAGAGTGTTCTAAAACTTAAGCATGCCGGAGATTTTTAATCTGTACCTATCTATTTTTTACATATTAGAGTTAAAAAGTATTAATTCCTTGTACTTTTTCAGATAATGTTAACGCTTACTATGGCAAAAATACTACATTCGGAATTCACTTCTGTCAAAAATATATATTTAGTGGGCATCCTATGCTTTTTAGGATTTACAATTTCATTAATCATTACAACGGTAAGAATAGTTTGCGTTTGGACGATAGAACCTTTTCTTGATGTAATTCATTTATATTCGATAGTACATTTACTCGTAACTTATCGAGCAAAGGAACTTATTATGGCACGGTGTCGCAGTATCGTACGCACAGAACTCAGCCTACCAGGGAAGTCACCCTGAGGATGGTCTCGGGAGCCGACCGATTCGTATGTAATAACGTCATCGCCCGGGACGTGCAATTTGTGACGTTCATGAAATCAGGCACGCCTCCGTGGCATGCCCTTCCTCGAGACCCGAACTTGCACCCTCCACACACCTCTGGGGCTAGAGCACCCCAAACTGCCTCGGCAAGTATGCCAAGCTTCGAAACCGACTCTTTACATCTCCGGCATATGAGGAGGAAAAACAGTGGACTGAACTGACTATTCCCTGACTCGTTGGGTTTTAAATACATACGGGCCTCCTATTAGCGTTAAGAAACTTAAAACTCCCCTATCTTTTCGAATCAAACAACAGAACCTGGTATTATTTATGTGCATTACAATTGTTTTATTATGTTTGTCCTGTGTCTGGGTGTACTGTATGTATTATAAGTAAGTATTTACAAAAAAAAAAGTATTTAAGTATTTTATCAGTTATCTGACTCCCATAGTACAAGCTTTGCTTAGTTTGGGGTCAGATAGCGCTGTGTGTAATGCCCTACGATAATTATTTATTTATTTTATTTAGGTCGTCTAGGTAGATACCACCGCAGTACCAGTTATTCTGCCGCTAAGCAGTATGTAAACATTACTGTGTTCCGGTTTGAAGGGTACTGTTGCTAGCGAAATTACTAGGCTGTTGAGACTAACCATCGAAAGTCTCCAAAGTAATGAGCACCAAAGCAGCGATGCCCTGGACTTTGTTTTGTTACTCAGAGTTCTGTGTATCGCTGCAATAGTCAGGCAGGCGTTATCTCTTACCATCAGGAGAGCGTCTCGTTCGTCACATTACTTTTTACATAAAAAAATAATAATATATATATATTTCCTATCTATTCAATCTATCTATACACATTATTATACATCGAAACCGCAAGTCTCGTTGCGTATAACTGACTTCGAAGGAGTTGTTTTGTTTTAAAAGTTCTATTCGCTTAAAAACAAAGTAAATAAATATCGTAGGACATTACTCGCCTCGCCAACTGACCCCAAACTTTTGTATACACCTACCATAAAATGTTTGTCCTGAGTGGGAATCGAACCCACGCCCTACAGCTGTTAAAGCACATATGTAGTATATGTTAAGCCAACAGGGCTGTCAAAGTATACTTGAGAATGATATTCAAACATTTTTTTTAATGTAATGTGATGTACCTACTAGACACTCTCTTGATGTTTAAACATAACGCATGTCCATGACCATTCATACGCAGAACTTTGTGTAGAACAAAGTCCAGGCCATCGCTGCTTTGGTGCTCGTTACTTTGAGACTTTCGACTTTTATATACCATGGTGAGCGATAACATCTCTTGACTTATTCTGTGGCTATTTTTTTTGTCAGCAATTACTTTCATGACTCGATGCTAAATAACTTGGGCATAAAGGATGGAATATGCTCGAGGTACAATATCTCGCAGGGTCATTTCCTTTAAACAGCTCTGCTGACGTAAAAAATTCAGTAGTTCTCCAAAAAATTCATCGGTCTCGCTCGCAGACACAGATCGAATATATTATACGTACAGTAGTGCCGGTTGCTGGAGTTACCTTACATTTCAAATTCCTTCTACTCACATATTCAGCCCTTCTGGCTTAACCCACTACGTTTATCGTATTGAAAGTTTTGTACTTATAAGAAATCAAAATAATCCATGACATGGTTAGGTACGTCAAAAGTAGATTATCCTACTAACATTATAAAGGCGAATGTTTGTGAGTATGAATGTGTGGATAGATGTTGTTTTTTGCGTGAAAGACGCAAAAACTACTGAAAGGATTTGGATGAAATTTGGTATGGAGTTAGCTGATACCCTGGGTTAACATATGCTATTTTTAAATTCTCGAAAACATGTAGCTGGTAACACCGCGGGGTGCAGCTAGTTGAAAATAAGTTGTAATGTACACAATTATATTACAGAGACCTTGATTTAATGACTAATGAGCTGTCTAGAGGCTAGTAACTAGGGATTCTTGATGAAAAAAATAAGCCTTCGATTTATTGATGTCGGTCCTTAACTCTGCGTGAATGTGAGTCAAACATAATAGACACTTAATAAACGAACTGATGAGTGCTATTCAATAAACTCGATTATTGTGAGTCTCCTGGAACTGTTGACATATTTGTGCTTATTTTCTTATGTTGGCTAATTCAAATCAAATTAGTATATTTACAAAGTAGGTACAGGTATAGTAGAACTGGATGATTAAATGTCTGAGTACAAATAGATTTCTTTTAACTTTATAATTGTCAGAATAATCGCTAATGTGTCAAAGACATAATCATCATCCAAGTCCAGGATCCAATACAAAATTAGTAGCAGGCACAATCAAATTTCACTCTACTTTGATTTTTCAGATGCCGCCGAATGACCGAAAACTAGAGGGGTTGGCCATAGGGGTGGATGTAATAATTTTTTATCTGGGTGGATTCAAAGCAGCCCTCATCATGTGGATTTACGGAGTTGAGAGGTTTTCTACCGACATTCATTTTTGGCTCGGGTTCAAACCAACTAAACTTTGGATAATATGTTGGGTCTGTCTTCCTATAACATGTTTTGTAAGTTTTTTTTGATATGATAACTCTAATGACTTAATTCGTGGAAGCTTGTGACGCTGAATTCAATGTTTGCTATACAGACAAATATGAGCTGCTTGCTATATAAGCGTCAAAGCTGCGAGGCCCATAACATTGTTTGTTACTTAGTTAGTTGTTAGTTCTGTATATCGCTGCAATGCTCATGGATAGGCGTTATCTCTTTTCAACAGGAGAGCGTCTCGTTCGTCTCATTAATTTTACATAAAAAAATAATCAAAAGGAGGTTATTGTACCCATCATTATGACTTACTTTAACAATAAGAAGAATAGATTTAATTTGAAATCGGCTGTTCCATAAATTATATTAAGAGTGAAAGACATTTAATTAGGTATTAAAAATCTGATTTCCAAAAAGATCAAAAACGTGGCTGTATTTTTTTGATATAACTTTTTAGTAGTGTAGGAAAAGGAACAATACATTACCTTTTTAAGGGTTCTTATCCAAATATTACTTTTCTTTATATGCTTGTAATTAATAAATCCTATATGACATTCTATCAAAATAAAGATCTGAGCAAAGATGCACAGTGCACATACATACATATCTGGCTTTAAGATAAATCCATAGATTAATTAATTAAAACCGGCCAAGTACGAATTGCACTCACGTACCATCTCCAACTCCGTAAAAGTATCTATATAGTTTTATGCATTTATACATTGTCCATAGTCTATTTAGTTAATACATTAATTAAATTAATATACATATTAATATGGAGTTACTTTTACGGAGTTGAATTGCATGAGTCCGACTCGTACTTGGCCGGTTTTAACTATAATTTATTGAATTGTTTTGAAGCCAGATATTTATATGCAGCTTTACTCAGATCTTTATAAATATTTATAGAATGTAACCTACACATATTACACCTACCTAGTCAGTAAACCTAGTCAATTTAATTATTTAATAAATCGACAAGGTTTCGGTGTATGATATTTTGTTACATCTTTGGTTTCATTTCAGGGATTTTTAGCGAGAAAAGTTTACTTGTTGACTCAATTGGAAGACATGGGTCTATTAATGTCTGCTATTACATGGATCGTAGTAACGATTCTAACAGTTGCCTTTTTTCAAATCAAGACTATTGCAAAGTTTTTGTTGCAAAATGTAAATAAATATTTAGGTACTTATTATTATACGAAATGTTTCAAGAGTCAATGATAATAGGCGTTGCTATACTTGCATTATTTGTTGTTAGCACGGCAGAAAAAAATATCAAGGTTGTGTCAAAACATCGCTACCGTCCACCGATGCTAACAAAAAATGTTAATGGAATTATTTTTTTGAATACGCTGTATTATATTTATTAGGTATGCAAAGCAACTTAAAAAAACCGAGCTAACGAAACAACTCTATTGATTTTAAGTGATGGTAGAGTCAAAGATACTAACCTTGTATTGAGAATTGCTAAGGAATACTATATAGCTGATAGTCACAAACTCTGTAACTAGTACGAGTAAGAGTAAGGTGTGGGAATGGGAAAAGAAACGCTCAATTAACTGGACGTAAACGAGGGGAAGATTATAATTTATGTCCCTTACTAAGAATAAAGATACGTTTGTTTTTTTCATACTTTATTTTTTCAAAGAAAGCGAGTCAGCTTTGAGTTTTTTGTAAATTGATGACATGCTTTGACCACAGCTCACCGACGGTGTAGTCAAAGATGATAAACACATCTAGAATGGAACTGGCTCACAACTAAAACTGCCGGAAAATACCGTTAGGTGCTTGGCGGCAGATATTCTATGGTAGCTACAGTACCTAGGGTGTATTTTTATCCCGGAAAACATGAATAAAATGAATGGAAAGCTAGTAAAATGTAAAAGTCTATATTTGAAAGTTATTGGTTTAATTGGAATCAGTTATGGCGAAGAGCCCATTTGCTTAGTCGGCTGACAGAGTACTTCGTAACAGAGATTTCTACTAGAATTCGGATATTCGGATGTCAGAGTTGTTTGACTTTCATCGAGTGTTCACGTGACACGTTGTGCAGGCTTGTAACGTTCTGAAGCCGGGCATATCCGTCGGCACCACGAAGTGCATCAGATACCGGAGACCAACTCGTCGGGATGAATTACGTATTAATCTATTGTCAATCAATTTCTACAATACTAATCTATGTCTTTCTTGTAGAACCTAGTGAATGTGATTAGTGCAAATAAAAGATACGGCCCTCCGGATATCGAGGACAGAAAACGGCGAAGGATTTTTAACGAGACCGTGCATCTTAGACAGTGCAAGCACAATTGTCACTTGTTTGATGTAATTGAACTAACTCATTTTTACTATGTAAACTGTCCTGGTTTGACACATTTTCGTGTTACTATTTACTCATACGTAGGTTGGATGCTCTAATTAGTTAATATAGTGCACTTACGCAGCACTCTACCCAACCCTGCGCCAGCGCAGCAACCTCTGTCATCAGTGCGAGACGCGCGGCGACCCGCATTATGAAATAAGATGTATCCGCGCGCACGTCGTACTCTGTTTTGATTCCTTGAAAAAGTTCACCGAATATATCCACACCTTGTTGAAATTTGTAATAACTAACTTTTAACGGATCTACGACGGTGTACAATAAAAACATTTAAAACTATTTTAGAATAATAAATAATTACTTAATATTTGTTCAGGTTTGTCGTGTAGGTATTACTATGGGATAATAAAGGAAATAATACGTTATCATTTAAATATAAACGAATATATGTTTTTGTCATGTTGAAAAGATTTGTTTCTTCGCAGGAGATGATCGATTGTAGCCATTTACCATTAATGCGAACGTCATCTGGAAGTATGCTATTTGATGCAGAATCCCTTACAGACATTTATGAAGCCCGACCAACAATAAGTAAACAGCGCCCGTCCGTTGCTATGGGTGTCACTTGAGGAGACTATGTAGCATTATCGGTTTCAGCTGTGTATAAAACTTATAGGATTTCTTGGAAACAACTCATCTTATTTTGAAGAAACTTGTATCCATTCCAATTGAAAATATATGGCATTCACGTATCTAAAATGAAAATAAAGTTTCTGGCCATTCAATTAAATAGCGTTAATATTAAGGTTTTGTCAAAAAAAAACTACAGTAAAGTTTGTTTCTTTATATGTCATACTACATTGCTAATTTTTATATGGTTTGTGTTACTCTCTTTGTATTATTTGTATGCTTTTTCTTAATGTATATATATATTTGTCAAGGAACAGAATTTTGTTAAAAAAAAAATTGTCATCTACTAATGTAAAAAAAATATGCTGTTTTGTGTATAGAAATGAATAGATAAATAAAGATCTATTCATTTACACTGGATAGGCTCGCATACACACGTATCATACGGAATTACTTTTGAGCATATTATAAAATTCAAACGAGCATATTTCGAGGGGTTCCCTTATGAACACTGCAATATTGAATAATTTGCTAGAAATAAAACTACACGTAACAACAGCGTGACATTTCACGCACCCCGGGCCATTCCGACACGCGTGAACTTAAACGCCTTTATTCTCCAGAGCATAGATTTTATAACTACATAATTATATTGTATATAATAACGTGACAAATAAATAAATACTAAATAAATAAATAAATATCGTAGGACAATACACACAGCGCCATCTGGCCCCAAACTAAGCAGAGCTTGTGTGATGGAAGTCAGATAACGGATAGAATACATAAATACTTTTTTTTTTTTGTAAATACATACTTATAATACATACAGAACACCCAGACACAGAACAAACATTTGTTTATTCACAAAATGTTTGCCCTGAGTGGGAATCGAACCCACGCCCTACAGCTCTCAAGGCAGATATACTACCAACGAGCCAACGGGGCTGTCGAACGGGTACAAACCTGTTTGTACCATATTTTATGCATACAGTGGCGTAGCTACTAAAAGGCTAGGCGATGAACCGGGACCCTCAAGCACAGGTGGCCCTTCGGAGCCTGACCACCAAGTAAACCGAGCTTGCTGTAATACCTCACGCATTTGGGATATAATAATTTATTTTCCAAAAAATTTTTTTATCCTTGTTTCCCAAACTCGGCCAGGCCGGTTTCTTGGGATCCCTGTTAAGATTTACCCTATTTAGCGGTTGCGTGTGTTTGCCATTGTTCAACATAACAGATTGCAACACAACTATAATCATGGCAATTCAAAAGCAATTCAAACTTTTAGGGAATTCATCGAAATTCTATCTGCTGTTTGAATAGTGTTACCAACTTTACTATTTGAAAAGTTATTTTAGTAATGTAAAAGTAATTTAGTGGATAAAACCTAAACAGTTTAGAAATATCTCTATTTTTTTTTTGCATTTGGACCTTTGGATGCCTAGCTACGCCTATGCATAAGAAGACTTAAAAAAATATAGAGCCGTTATATAATTTTTATATGTAAAAATTACAAGGCAGTTGGTGCAAACGTTACAAGTACATAAAACCAGTTTGCATTTGCAAAAGCGTCGTCGTATTGTCATTGTTCTATAACTATTGTCTTTACATTTAACTTTACCTTTACTATCAATTTACATTGAATGAATAAATCATTGATGAATTATGGAATAATGTTTTTTTTTTGTATAAATAAAGTAGTAGCGATAGATGGGCAGGAGTCAGGCAGGCCGGAGGGCATGGGTTCAAATCCCGACAATTACTCATATTACTTTGAGACATTCGATGATTACTATTAATAGCCCTGTAATTTATATCTGCAGTACTTTTAAATCGGAAAAAATTACTGCTATTTTGTACATCTAAGTGTTCTTTTGACCACAAAGTACTAGATATTTCAAGGCAGTTTATTACTGTTTCGGTCTGCTTCTATTTTTTGTGTTTAAATTACATTTTACTGTGAATAGGTTTTAACTAGTTACAAAATATAACTAGTTCTGGACGAGTTTTCATAGTTACTATTTGTTAAAGTAATACAACGAACAAAGCTCACGTTTCATTACTCTTAATGCTGGTAGCAAGAAATAAAGCCTGTCCATGACCATTGCAGCGGTACTCAGAATCTTTAGTAACCAGTCTAAGCCCTTGATTCTCTAGGTAGCAAGAGAATTTTGTAGGTAGCTGTAAGCTGGGTGCGTAGGTTAACATTATAGGCTTGTAAACTTTGTTTGGGCAGTTCAAAACGAATGTAGTGGATATGCAGCCCACCACCAGACAACCCTGTTAGCTCATTGGTAGTATGTCTGCTTCAAGAACTTGTAGGGCGTGGGTTCGATTCCCACCAAGGACAGTCATTTTGTGGTATAAACAAAATGTTTGTTCTGTGTTTGTGTATTAAAAAAAAAAAAAGATTTAAGTATTCTATCAGTATCTGACTTCCATAGTACAAGCTATGCTTAGTTTGGGGTCACATGGCGCTGTGTGTAATGTCGATAAACGATATTTATTTATTAAAATAAATAAATAAATTTAATATTATCATTTCATTTCAACCTATTTTGCCCCACAGCTGGGCAAATGCCTCTCTTCCTCATTTCCACGCTTCTTTGTTTGATGCTATTGACCAATCCTTATCACGAGCATCGAGCTCATCTTTCCATCGTCTTCTAGGCCCCAGTCGGTAGTGGTTAAATAAATAAATATTGGGAAAATTCCAACCAGAACCATAGGTTTTCAGATAACTAATATTACCTACATATATTCAAATTATATTTAATCACTCAAGCATCTTGTCATATAATGCTTCGTCCTAGATGGGAGTCGAACCCAAGAGCCTTCCCACAGTGCTTACGCTTATGAAGCAATGCTGCTGTATGATTAACAGGGCAGTAATAGCTACATGTAATAAAAAAGTTCGTATTTAATAAAATTTATGCCAAGGAGATTGTGTATTTTGAGATACGAGGACACATGTCATGTTAGAAAAGGAAATGTTTAAATCTTAAGTGTAAAGAAAGCATAACCATGTTCTTGAAGTGCTCGGATAAAATAAAAACCATGTTGTAATATTTCGAAAATAGATTTCGTAGATAGAAGAATGTACAGAAATGCCTTATAATTTTTATATAGACTTACCAACCTTGTTTATTTCTCAAATCAATTTAATGCCACAAATACTAAAAACTTTCTTGCATTCACCGGATACACCAAATAAAAGATATATGAAGGAAGAACTACCAGATTTGTAAACAAACATAGTTGCGGCGAGAGTACGGTAGGAAACAGATACGATCGATCTACGATCAGAGAGCTGCAGTATTTAGATTGGTCAGCAATGCATAATGTTTTTGCTTTTGACCACTTGACGGATTGCTCATAGTGAGCTACGTATAAAGTTTGTTTCTTTAAAGGGTGACTCCTTACTATGTTTTCCCTTCAGCAACGAAAACAAGTTGGGCTCCTGTCCAAGCGACAGTTACAACTAAAATCTTCACGTTCGTAACAGTCTCCTGATTTTATATTTGATCGTTTATTGTCCTTCTCACCATACTAATTGGGGAGGTTTTTTGCACCAACTAGCTGAAACATGCGACTTAGGAACATGCCCAAAAAGGCATCACGGCGTACAATAAAATAATTAACATTAATCGTTAAAGGTTTGCCTCAAAACAGCTGAAAATAAACAGAAAGAAAACAAAATATAACAAGAGTTAATAAAACATGAGCGATGGCGTGAATTGATTTGGTGTTGTATGTTGGTCCAAGAAAGAGCGATTACCGTTCAATAAGGCTCGCAGCGAGGATTCGAGCGGAGCGGTGCTCGGCGTTGCCGCTACCAGCGAGCGGAAAAAGGCAGCCGGGCCTCGGTCGATAGGCAAACGGGCGCATGCCCGGGCCCTTGCCGCCACAGGGGCTGAAAGAGCGCGCCAGTCTACCGGCTGGGTGATCCGCGGCCGCCGGAGCCAGCGTCCCGCCGGGCGCTCGCGGACGTGCATCGACATGCATGCTCGCAGTGCTCGCGGTTCACACACCTTCACCTTGGCTATAGCGCTCGCTATAGCGTGGCTGCCCCACTCCGATCATGCCGCGTGAGTATCCTTACCGATTCCGCACGTTGAATCACTTCCCGATAATATTGCGTGACGACACCTTACACATTTGGGAAGCCATAGCGGACGTCTAAATCCTTCAAAGTCGAGAGTTTGCATTCTATGCTTCCTTCTGATTTGTTTCTTTGCGCGATCTCGGTAATAATAGAAAAATAATCTAGAGTTAAAAAGATTCAACTTTTCATGGTCACTGTGAAAGTCAAACTCTTCGTACGCGTAATAATTTTATGATGAGTATATAGTAATTACTTAAGATGTTTCTGAATGTTTTGCTTAAAACTTACTAAACTTGTACGTTTTGAACTGAAAATGTAAAAATTTACGCGTTTATACATAGATTTAGGCACTTATTTTAGGTTATAACCAAAATTTGTCTTGCCGTCTTTTGTAGTATTACGGTAATTTTATTCAGAGACAAGAGATTGAAGATCTCATACGCGTCGGCGAATAATTGAATATACGTATGTCAAGCTAACGTAAGAAAATGTTGAAAGAAATGATTCATGTATCCTCCTAAATTTGCAACTGCACTCATGAGAAAGAAACACTTCGAAATTATACTCCGACAAGAAATGGTGGCTCTAAGAGCATTTGTTTTTTAAATCTGAAATAATGTAATGTAAAATCTACATCTAGCTACACAATCTTACTTAAAGATGCTATGACATGCACTTCACTAGTTATGTGTTTATTAAAAATGTTAACTATGAAAACGTCCATCCTAACCGAATTATTGTATTAAAATTAACAAAATAGAGTCTAGTCAAACTACAGGTTTTAACTGCTGTCTCTCGGACTTAAAGATATAAGTATCAGACGACGGATAAGTTTTTCAATATTTTATTTTTAAGGCTTGAATAAGAGGAAAACTTCTTTTGTTTTTGTAAAACAAGCATTCAATGATATCGACAAGCGGGTGGCGGGTTCATCGCGTTGCAAAGATAGGAACCCCTACAGTGCTTAAAACTTGCAACAAAGGTGTAGGTTGAAGGGATCCCTTTAAATACGTGTTAACGCTCATCCCGGCGTTTCCATTCCTGGTCAATCTAATTTGATATGATCCTACCAACGCTGCTTTAGTTCTATTTCCATGTTGCAATAGATTGTAATGCGATTTTGCTGGAATTCCTCTCGCTTCCCCCTTCTATTGCACATAGATTGAATATGAAACCATTTATGGGCATATATTTGTATGGTCATAATATCTGTTTATCTTAACCGTGTGGTGTGGTATGGTGGCTGGATGACAAAAGAGCTAAATCCTCAAAAATTTTATAATGTTTTTCATAAGCATCCATCATAAGAGACCAGTCGGGCGGTCTTAGGATTGAGTAGGGCTTGTTTTTAGGATTTGCAATTGAGTCCTCGGTTAAAAAGTTAATATGTAATTTGCTTGTCCTTTTTGTGCCTGCAATTTAATTACTTTATCATGGCGGCATGAGTATTGAATCCTATCAAGGAGTACCCAGCATCCCACCAGCCAGTGCCTGGCTGTACCTATTACCTAAACGCAAAAATGGCAAGACTTGTCTGAGGTTTTGCCCACTTAACTAAATTACTCTGGTCGACATGATCCTGGAGATTAAGGCGTTAAAATAGAATTTTACCAGAGCAGGAGACCAATAGCAATGTAAGCCACTTTAAAGGCTAGTGGAATGCAGAGCTTTCCAATTGATAGCCATTTTGTATTTCCAAACTTAAAAAAATGTAAAAGTATCATAGTATAAAATTACATTTAATAAAATCTAAAATGTACGATTAGTGTAGTATGTATGTATGTATTATATACTATCTCAGACCTATTCGAAAAACAAACGTTTCGTCGGGTGTGAATTACATTTTTCTATGCGTTAGCAATTTCTTCAGGTATCATAAGTAGTAAAAATCTTTCATAAAGACCAGTAAAATGATATCCTTACTGTCTTCAAACGTTCTTAGATTATGTATGAGCATACACGGTTATTTCTTAGCTTAACCCCGTGTATTCTTATTATCTAGGGATTATAATAATTTAGTAAATAATAATTATTATAACATTTCTAAGTATAAGTTGTTTAACATTTTGCGTAACGACCGGTAGTATTATCACGAGTGACAGCTAACATGATCAGGCTACAGTTCATGATGTGCTATAGTGCACTTTCATGATTAGTTGAGCGAGCTTCTCCCCTTTTACACGAAATAGATGAAGACACACCTGAAAGCTTTATAAGAAAAGGAGGCTTAAGTAATAATTCACAACTTGTAGAAGCAATATGACATAGTCACATTTTGTTACTTTTAATCTACTTGTAAATATTTGGATTTACAAAAATATATAACTACATTGTAGGTAGGTATAATAATGATATCTGTCTCCCGTTTATTTTCACATGTCTTTTCTTTGCGTCTGAATATTTTATTTTATGGTATTTTCGATTGATACATTGTTGCCGCATTTTATTTTCAGCAGTTCAATATCAATATTTCGTATAATGCTGTTCTTTATAATCTACATGTAGTATTTTTTTCAATCCAATGATGTCGAAAAATTGTCTGTAAAATTAAATAAAAATGCAAAATAAAAAATCTGAAAAATACGCTCAAAAATAGTAACTGTAGCATGACCACTTAGCGCACCATCACAAATACCGCCCGTTTCAACGACTCCGAGCGCTGTGTCGCGAGATGACGAGTTCGCCACCTTTGCGAGACAAATGCCTCGTAGAGCGACAGCGATGTGAGTGGGCCGCAAACATCGGCGCCACAAAAACCTGCACGTCGAGGATAGCCACCACTGCCGGCACACCTGGGGCCTGTGGGGCAACTTACCTTGCGTCCAGAATTGCATTAGTCTCAGATAAATAATGACAACTGAATGTCTAATACGGGGTTACAGAGGGTAGAACCATGCTTTAAGCGTACCGTGTACCGCGATCCAGCATACGTTTAAGACTTGCACTGCAAAGCTGATCTGCCTTAGGTGGAGGCTCAGATAAAGCTTTCTGTATTCTGAAGCTAGGGAAATAATATTCCTCGTTTTGTGACACAGGCTTTTACTTGGACCGATATCCAATTTCAACAATATGTAGTTCGGAACGCGTTGACAATTGAAAGCAAAAAGTCTAAATATAAACAAGCTATATTCGTTCCTACAGAAAGCTTGCTGATAGGTATGTTCAATGGAGTTCGTTTTAATAGACCAGCGTAGACGTTAGCTGTGCGATTCGTTCGGCAAAATATTCTCATGTTTCCAGCTCACTACTTCTGGATAAAAACGATTCGATGCTCGCATGATCGTTTAGCGACACAATTCATTCAAACATCCTGGATGTTTCCAATTTATTAGTTCTCGATAATAATGATTAGTCGCTCGTAAGACCGCTTGGCGACATAATTCTTAGAAACTCCCGAGCTCGGTTCTTTTCCCAGTTTCTTGTGAAACGGGGAAAACTATCTATCAGTATCACTTTTCTGATCTATAAGTCCGGTAGTTACAACGAGGACAAAAAGTGTGGATAAGTCCGCATTTGACCACCAACTCGCCTGATGGTAAGCGATGATGTGCCCATCATATACTTATACACCATCTGTAGGATCCTTGTATCCATTATGAAAACAGTAGGTAACGCGCATATTATCCCAAACAATGTTCTGGATACCACTCTTAATAGATGTAGGGTAGTATGATGGGTCTCATACTACACTAAGGAATACTTCCTCAATGACATGACCGTTAGCCAGCAACTCCGGCGGAACAGAGAAGCATTTTCCGCTGGATTGACGATAATAAAGCCTATGATATAGTACTTCATTGATAACTAGAGATTGTTTTTGAGTTGTAACTATACAATATTGATAGAATTAAAATATATTTTAGGTACATACAGGGCTATGGATCACAAGTAGTAGATCAAGTAGCCAAGATTAACTATTAGTAACTTGCTGTTCAATACGATCTTGTAGAGTTCGAGGTAGCGTAGTATAAGTAGGGGAAAGAGGGGAAAGACGGTGTATTTAAGGTTTGATGCCCAATGAGTAACCATATTGTATTTTATTTCAGCAATCATATAGTCTTCATTATGAAAATCTTTTTAAAAATCTGAACATATTCAAATTAAAAAAATCAAAAAATAGATCCCTTCATCTTGCTCCGATGGGGCGAGATGGGGTACCCCTATGGTGAAGATGGGGTACCACTAAGACAACCGCAATGTTCTTGTTGTTGCGCATTAACCACAAGCCTGCAAAACTAAGCCTCACAAGTCTTTCATCGTCAGTCCATAAAGTCTTTTCTCCACCTAGTATGTAATTGTATATCTTTTGCTTTTAGGGTTCCGTACCCAAAGGGTAAAAACGGGACCCTATTACTGAGACTTCACTGTCCGTCCATCCGTCCGTCCGTTCGTCCGTCCGTCCGTCCGTCTGTCACCAGGCTGTATTTCAAGAACGGTGATAGCTAGACAGTTGAAATTTTCACAGATGACGTATTTCTGTTGCCGCTATAACAACAAATACTAAAAATAAAATAAAATAAATCTTTAAGGGGGGCTCCCATACAACAAACTTGCTTTTTTTTTTTATAGATAACGGTACGGAACCCTTGGTGCGCGAATCCGACTCGCACTTGGCAGATTTTTTTATTTGTTCTTTTCAAAGCAACCTTGAATTGATTTGTCTATTGTTTTTTTCTGAACTGTCACAGACTATCTTCACTTTTCCAACGTAGAATGTGGGACTGAAAATATTTTAGCTGCTAACATATAACCCATTTCTACTTTTACTACAGCTTCCACTGCATTTATCACACTCTCTTCAGAACAATCACTTGGACTAGTTTTCTTTTTATAGTTTCTCTTCATTCTAGAACGAGACAAATCATTTTATACAGTTGTGTAGTATTTATTGTTTGTATTGAGTAATTTTAAAATGGTATTATGAACGGGACATGATGGGGTACCTACCCCGTCTTACCCCTACCTAACGTACTCTGTGATGACGTCCCAGAGGTCATTCTGAGTTTAAAAAAATACTAGCAACATACAGGAAAATTAGTTCTTACTTGTTAGCGTCGTTATTGTACATAATATAAACAAATTTAAATCTTGTCTGAAATGTTGTTACATCAGTACACTTGCACACTCTAAATTAAATAAAGAAATAACTAGATATTTGGAAAAATCTGTTCGTTCCAAATAACAAATAAACTGCGTTGTGTTGTTATTAATACACTTCGCCGAGTAATGATCAATATGGCGGCGTGATGTCAGATGGGATTTAAGCTTTGCTCCGTTAGGACGGGTTTATCATTACAGACAGGACAACTATAGCCAATAAGCCTGATGATCGTGGTAGTCGATCCAGCCCAAAGTCGTCCACGATAATTATCCCAGTAGTTATCATGGAGAACGGCCTTATAGTGAAGAATTTCTAGAAACTTCTTAAGAGACTCTCGCTAGGCGGTTAGGGTCAAGAGTCACATTGAAAAGGCAAGTGATCCTTGACACTCGCATTGTTAGAAGGTTTCTTACTCTGCTAGTCTAACTACCGGCCGCTTGAGCTCTGTCCTATTGCTATTATTATAAAGAACCTGAACTTTATAATAATTATGTTTTATTTCAGATTTATGTTGTAAAAAACTTATATCTGAAAACAGAATAATAGCCCTGTTGGCTCATTGGTAGTATAATGTTTGTTCTGTGTCTGGGTGTTCTGTTATTATTATAAGTATGTACCTATTTACAAAAAAAAAGTATTTAAGTATTTTATCAGTTATCTGACTTCCGTAGTACAAGCTCTGCTTAGTTTGGAGTCAGATAGCGCTGAATGTCCTACGATATTTATTTTATTTAGAATAAATTACTAAATAATAACAATAACTCTTTTTTTAAAATCGACTCTAGTAAGTACATAGTGTACAGAAAGCTGAGCCTCTCGTGCTTCTCGCTTTGGTGGCTCGCGAGCACCGCAGTAAATGACTTTTGCTGTTGACCTCGGATGGACACTACAGCGTCACCGGACTTTGCTACATACCGTCCACCGTAACCGGGAGGGGATCCATCTCCCCATATACGAATAATATTTACTCTTATTTCAATACACCTGAGTTTTAGCGATGATAGCTCAGTGGTTAGCGCGGTAGGATCGCATGCCGAAGGGCGTGGGTTCAAACCCCAACAATGAGCTTGAGCTGCCGGTGAAGGAAAACATCGTGAGGAAACCATAGCATGGTGGTAGGGTACTTTCTAGTACTCGGCTGGGTAGCTACCACCCTCAAGTTGAAAATCTGCCGCCAAGCATCTAACGGTGTGTTCCAGCAGCCTCACTTGAGAGCCAGTTCCATTCCAGGCTAGGTGTGCTTTACCATCTTTGACCACACCTTCACTTAACATCAGGTGAGCTGTGGTCAAACAACTAGCCTGTCAACCATAAAAAAAAAAGTATTAAAAAGTCGTTTTTTCGCGCACAAAATATATTTTAAATATATTACCTATAGTTTTTGCGTGACAGAGTAACTAACATCCATTCATCCAAACTTTCACATTAATAATATTAGTAGTCTGACTTACTGAAAAATAATTATGCGTTCAAATCGTGAGTATTTTGAATGTAAGAAATAGATTATACCTGTCCACGATAATTGCAGCGGTACCCTGTACTTTTAGTAAACACAAAGTCCAGGGTATCGCTGCTTTGACGTTTATTGTACACGGGGCTAGAAAATATAGGGCTTTAAATATTCATCGCATGTCTCATAATTATGAGCACCAAAGTAGCGCCACCTTGGACTTTGCTTTGTAAGTTTTAAATAAACATATTTCATTTTCCTGAAATTCATCACATATTCAAGAACTTCGTAAAAGTAATTATAAACTTGATAGAAATTGAAATCAAAGATAACATTGAAAAATGTGTTTTGCAAGACTTGCTAAGAGACTCCATTGTAAAAACAAGTAAATGTTATTGCAATAGATAAGTATTATTTAAGAACTTTGTAAAACAGAATTGATTTTAGTTTTGTACTTTTATTAGAAATGTGAGAAAAACTTCCAAAATCGGAGTTAAACACGGTTTATTAATCGAACTTACGTAACCGCCATATTTTTGCTCCCCCAAATGAGATCCAATTTTCGAGGACGTTAAGCCGATGATTGACTGTAGAAACAATCGCGCTTGAAATGTTAGACGTTTGTTAATATCTTTTGACATATAGACATAGCTAGGTATGTACTTGCCTACGCGATAAGGCAGCGCGAATACATATTGCATACATATTGTAATGATGACAACCCGATGCATGATTTTCCTTTGAACTTCCAACTCGATGAACTTTAAGATCATATTCCAGGAATACGTTGTATATCAAATGTTAAACGACATCAATTATCTTCTACAAGGCATATTTGGGTAAGTGTTTTGATTTTATAACGACATTGTCACTTACTTCGAGTAGCGTTAAAGTACCAGACTCGACAAAGAAAGGGCTCTTGAGCTTCCGAAGATCGGATGAGGCGACCCTCACTTGCCCCTCGAAATCTAACAGAGCTGAAGGAAGCGCTCGTTCACTTAACTCGCCATTTTAACCCACCTTTTGTAACTTTGTTCTTTCAGATAATCTTTACTCTTAGCGCTTATAGTGCTAAAAGCAAAGATAGCTAGTACAGCTAATGTAAGTACCTAGTGTAGCTCTTAGTGTTAGTAGCAACACTAAAAGCTTACATTATTTACAGATACTGAGAATTTTCTTGTAAAACAGATTTTTAAATTCAACATTAACATCTGCTGGAATAATAAATGTATAGTTTAAAAAACTAAAAAGAACGTGCTTAATAGCGAAATGAACTAAAAAGTGGAACATTTATAATACTATTAAGACCAACATAATACGTGTACCTAGTTTCATAGCCGAAATAAAGACAATACATTTATTTAGATAACGTAGAATAATATTTTACCGTCACTATGTAGACGGCATGGCATGGTTGGCGGTTGATCATGGCATCAGGACAGAGTTGTCACATTATTGCATTGTCGTCGGTTCTTAACACGTGTGCAAATTTTCAAGTTAATCGAACATCTATAGTATGTGTTGAATATTCCGTTATAAAAGCTATCAGATAGCGAAATTACTGGGCTGTTGAGACTAACCATCGAAAGTCTCAAAGTAATGAGCGCCAAAGGAGCGATGGCCTGGACTTTGTTTTGTTATACAAAGTTCTTTGTACATGTAATGGTCATGGACAAGCGTTATCTCTTACCATCAGGAGAGCGTCTCGTTAGTATCATTACTTTATACGTAAAAAAATATACAAATATTTACTTCCGATTTTTTATGTGGTGGTAGATCCTTCTTAGCAGGAGGTCGCTATGTAGGTACCACCGCAGTACCATTAGCGAAATTACATGGCGGTTGAGAGTAATCATCGAAAGTCTCAAAGTAATGATCGTTTAAGTAGCGATGCCCAGGACTTTGTATTGTTACTCAGACTTTTAGGTAATTTTATATCAAAAATAGAAGTAAGTAGATTGCAGACGCCAGGATAGACAAATTAATAATGAAATACCTTGAGATGTCTAGTAATAGTCAGAAAGATAAAAGATATACAGAATAGTATTTTTTTACAATCTTGGTAAAAGTGTCTTGATGAATCTTGGTTATGTTAGAATGAATAATTTGCCTACATAATTAGTGGCAACACACCAGCCGTTTCTGTCCTATGTCCTTCCAGCCTAGATTTTTCATTTCACAACAGTGACTTGTTTCATTTTGATTTTGAAGTTTTGAGGTCAGTAGGACAATAGAAAACCTTTTGCGTTCCTATGTTACGTTGTTATTATGTTGGTAGCTCAGTCCAGTCTATTCTTAGATTTTAAGATATTTTTCACTGTGACGTTCTGGGCTCTTTTTTCCCGGTATACTGCCTTCAAGGATCACCTGTGAGAATTAGTTTAGCGATTTGAATGCGTACGAAGATGGCAGATTAGGGTTTTATAAGCAAAATAAATAAATTAAATATAAATATTGGAGGACATTTAACACAGCGCCATCTAGCCGTAAACTAAGCAAAGCTTGTACTATGGGAACCAGACAGCTGACAGAATACTTAAATACTTTTTTTTTGTAAATACATACTTATAATACATACTCGTACAGTACACCCAGACACAGAACAAACATCGATATTAGCCACACAAATGTTAGTCCCGAGTGGGAATCGAACCGAAGTGTCGCGGGCACTGGTTTCGATGCTTTTTAGATAGTTATGTTATGCGCGCGCGCCGTGACCAAGGAACGTAACGTACGCCCGATCTCGACCGCAACAACAAAGCTTTTCTTGATCGATGGTTGCAAATATTAAAATTGACGGAGTAAATTTCCGTCTACCCTCTTTTGCTTGCTAGAATGGAACAAATTTATAACAGCTCACTTTTGCGGTCCATCTCCTGATCGTTGGCGTTATAGTCCAAGAAATTCATTAATAACAGTAATTAAAAATTTTAAACTCTACTTTTTCTTTTTCATGTTTTAGAGAATATTTTTTACTGGAAGAAATATTCTTTAAAATATGGGTTATGATGAGAATTCTTTATTGTTACAGTGGAACCGGTGGCGGTGGAATGTTTGGAGATGTTAACATTTCAGCAATTTTGGATTCTCTCAGTGTAAGCTACGACAAACGTGTTAGGCCAAATTATGGAGGTTTGTATCGATAAGTTTGAATTTATCATATTTTTATTTAACATGCATTTGTTTCGACTACATCCATCATTCTTGCATACATCTATCATCTACAAAAAGATGTATACATAATCATACGTATACATCTTCTTTCCAAACATTAGCCAAGCGATAAAATTTAACAAGTATACATTAGAATTAAAAATACATCTGACACGAGCAACACAATACCTAATTTCGACTCTATTAGATTTGTGTATCTTATATGCTAACATACATAAAAGAGCTAATAATCATCTAACGGCTGAACAGATTTTATAATTTTTATTACACGACTGTCGAAAAAAGGAGTGTAATGTTTTCAGAGTCATGTATCATATATATACTCGAATACATATGTACATAATTATGTATGCCAGTTTCTTTGTTCCACCATAAGTTTTGAATGCCTGATAAAATTTAGATATATGGGGTATCGTTACTTTGTCCACTTACTTACTTTCATTTATTGGCATTGGTGTTTTTTAAATTATATTTACTCATTTAAAAATGTAAAATCAGTTCAGCTGTTCAGGAGCTACAATGCTACAAACATACAAACATATACCTACGTTAAACTTCAGCGGGTCAGTTTCCGTCGGGGGACAAGAAGCCGTCTCTATCATACGTCAAGTTGTAACTATGTAGAACAATTTGTTCTATGCTCAAATAATAAATTCTCTTTACTAGTATTACGTTTTACAATTAATTGCAATCCATGGAAGATTTTAAATTCGGGTTTTGTATCGAAATAATGAAACCGATCTTTGTTTTTTCTATAGAATATTTTTTTTAAAAATTAAAATTATGTGAATGTGTGCATTTTCGAAGTATTTTAGTAGAGTGGTTTCATCAAAAGTGTAAGGTGATGATTTTTTTTCCGATTAGCTTTAACTTACAGAGATCTTATTGATTTATTAATTGTCAAGTGTAAGTAAAAACTATGTTTGAGTCAAATAGGACAGATAGTAGAGACCTCGATTAGCCGTTTGAGAAGTTAGTTACACTATTATCACACTGTTAATTATACTGTTTCAAATAAAAAGGGTTCATTGTCATTGTTATTATTATAGTGCGTTATTTATTGGATACTTGCAGGTATGTTTTTTGCCTCATTTTTAAATCAGTTTACAATAGTCATTTAAAATCATTTAATATTTTAACTTAATTTTAATTGAAAACTCAAGTGGTACATATTCGGCCAACTCATTAATGTCTGCCGTTCAGATTTTTTCTTATAATAATTTATTTCAGTAATTTTATATTTCATTTCGTATACTTTCAATAAACTGAATTTTATCAAGATCTATAAAATAGATAAATAATAGCTTCAGGTAATCGAGCGTATAACATTTCAGGACCACCAGTGGATGTGGGAGTCACCATGTACGTGCTCTCCATCAGCTCGCTATCTGAAGTGAAAATGGTATATAATGCTGCACTAATTTAGTGTCATTTAGGTACATTTTTAGAGCGAAAGTTAGTGTGCCAGTTTAGTGTAACAGCTCTTGGTCAAGTGCAGGACGTTCAACCGAGTTACTCCGGGCGTCACGACTCCGACCTTTGATTTGGTTTTCACGGCGCGAGGCGCGCGCGGTACTCACTTGTGGGCTTGATTGCAGGTCCGCCAGTGGAGGTGGGTGTCACCATGTATGTGCTCTCTATCAGCTCCGTCTCCGAAGTGCTCATGGTACTCGCCCCTGTCAGCTCACACTTGTCTCGGTCGCTCCGGCAGCCGCACAGCCGCCGCGACCGAGCAGCCCCAAACACGAGGCTGCGAGCATGTCCGCGTTATGGAGCCGACCACTCGGATCGAATTACACCACCATTTCTTTATGAGTGACTGTCTAGGTGGTTAATCGCTCATTGACGTAAACTGACGTTGTATTCGAAGATAGTAAGCACACCTAGTCTAGAATCAAGAGATACTGCTGTAACACACCGCTAGGTGCTTGGAGGAGCATCTTGAGGGTGGTTGAGCTGGCCAGCTGAGTACTAGAAAGTACCCTAGTATCATGCTTCGTTTCCGTACGATATTTTTTTCACAAGCAGCTCACGGTCACAGTTCGAATTTGAACCCACGCAATTCAGCGAGCAATCCGATCGCACTAGCCATTGAGCTATCAGCGCTATAAAACTATTTTTATTATTTTCATCAATGTCTCTATTTTAAAAATTCAATTAATTCTGTGAAATTCATCCGAGTGTGTCATATGTGAACCAAATAATAAAACATGGCCCTTGAGCATTTCTAAAGCAAAAACTATCGCAACTGCTCTATTATTTTTGGTTAAAGCTTTATATGTTTTTAAGTTGGAATATCTAGAAATTTGTTGTGATGTGGGTATTTTTTTTGGATTTATTATTTATTTTGTTCTGTAACTAGCTAACAATTCTTTCTACCCACGTTTCTCTTTCATTTCGAGATAAAAAGTAACCTATGGTACAGACTAACTGCTTTATAAATTACATTCAAAATCTTTAAATCGTGTATAAGAAACTTACATACGTACCTACATTCAAACCAATATAATTTTAATATGATAGTGTAAAATTGATTTTAGAAACAATACATTTCAATTTTACTATAAAAACTGACGCAGTTTTGACACATCTTTGTTTTTACTTATGCGGGATTGCGCAATGCGAAGACGTGGCCGCGCGCGCGTTGTACTCACCTTTGTCTCCATGATGAAGGCCACCGGTTGTGACCGAAACTATAGTCGGAGTTTCCGATAAAATAAAACGTAAAATTAAAACAAAACATATTTCAATCCTTCCATTGTAAAGTAATTCTAAAACTGCCAACTAACATACATACATACATACATATCTCTGAACATAGCAAGTTAAATAAAAAGTTGATATAAATGAATGTTTTTAACTTTTTTTCCTAAAAAGTTAAAGACATTGTCACTCGGGATGATGTAAAGATTCTAACACTATCATGCATTCAAATTTCTTTACAAATTGAAGTTATAGTGGAATAAAGAAACACATACATACATACGTACATGAACTCTGAAAATATTTACTTTTTTTTTTGAGTAGTCGTATACATTTAAAACGCATATTTATTTCAAGTGGGGTTGAAACATTTGATTATGACAAAAAAAAACCTTCATTTGTTTTCGGAGTTCTGGTAAAAATAAAGTCGAGCCCAAACAAAAAAAAATCTTATTAGTTTTATTTTATTTTAATGTAACCTGAGTTGTGAATATTTATGCCCAAACGCCATGATACTTTTGATGGCAGTTCCTTAGTCCGAATTCCCTACTGAGACCAGGGTATATGACCCCTAGTGGAAACCAAATCAAAGGAACCATTTAACGTCACTGCAGGACGTGACCACACCGGGACATTAGTTACGAACCCTAGAGTATTTAACACCCCTTATTCATAAAAAAAATAATGTGGTGGATATTTAAGAGCAATTTCGGATTAGCTTATGATATTTTTTTATCACAACACAATAGTTCATCATTTTGCTGCAATATTTTATGAATAAAAGGGTTAAATTGGAACAAAACACGTTTCGACTGTCACAAAATTATTGGAAACGTTGGAATTTCAAAGCATCCTATGATAATTGTATTAAAAGCGTTAACTATGAGGTCCTTTTGAAAATGATACATTATTATGATTACGCTAGTCTAGGAGTACATTTAGGTTAAGTAATGAGATGAACGAGACTTTCTCCTGGTGGTAATAGATAACGCCTGTCCATGACCAATTGACCATTGCTGCGATACACAGAACTTTGAGTTGCAAAACAAAGTTCAGGCCATCGCTGCTTTGGTGCTCATTACTTTGAGACTTTCGATGGTTAGTCTCAACAGCTCTGTAATTTTGCTAGCTGGTACAGCGGTGGTACCTAACTAGATGACCTCTAAAGAGATTTACCATCACGCATGTGTCGTGTGACCAATTCCGACCAGTTTTAGGGTTCCGCACGCCGATATTCTATTACTTATGCTAGCATGTCTCAAGCCGCTACAGGTACTTAGGCGGTTGATAAATTCACAGAACATGCGCTAGGGCGAATAATGAAAAAGTAAAATTCAAGGGGGAGATACCTTATACGTTTTTTAATATTTATGCTCTATTGTAGGTAAAATGTAGAAGCATCAAAATTTGTACGTTTATGGAATAAAAACCGGCCAAGTGCGATTCAGTCGAGAGCCTAACTAATTTTCTATATCTATAATTAAGTCATCTATGTAAGCGAATAAGATTGCCAATATGCTTTACTACTTGTTTGGTGAAAACTAGGAAAGTTACTTATAAACATTGCTTAAAATTATTCAATGCGTAAAATGTACTGTCAACTTCTTGTCAACGAGAAATGTCACGCGTGGAAATTAGACAGGTAACTTAGAGCAAAGTTTGTATATAATAATTTTGTGTATTAAGGAGTCCCCAGCATTTAACTGAATTTATATTTTATTGAAATAAAGTTTACTATAGCTTTACTTGTATGCTGATATTGTTATCGATGCCTATTGTAATTTCAAATTAAATGAGTATATTTGCAATCTGCCAACGTGTTTTGTGAGCAAAAGAAAAGTGTAGGTACCTCCCCATTCAAATTATATCGATATGTCAAAAAATATAAATGTTGAAAAAAAAAAACAATTGAGCTCTCAATTTTATAATAGCGATTTCCAAATTTTGTAACATTATGATGTTTTCAGGATTTCACTTTGGATTTCTACTTCAGACAGTTTTGGACGGATCCACGGCTTGCATACAAAAAGAGGCCAGGCGTCGAAACGCTGTCTGTTGGCTCAGAATTTATTAGGAATATTTGGGTTCCTGACACCTTCTTTGTAAATGAAAAGCAGTCATATTTTCATATTGCTACTACCAGCAATGAGTTTATACGTATTCATCATTCTGGGTCCATAACACGAAGTATAAGGTAACAAACTTGAGTTTTATTACTGAATCGACTAAAGCCATTGAAAGTTATCACACATTAAAAAAAACCGGTGTTCTGAAACAATTATTTTTATTACAGGCTGACTATTACTGCTTCTTGCCCCATGGACTTGCAATACTTTCCCATGGACAGACAACTGTGTAATATCGAAATAGAAAGTTGTGAGTAATTTAGCATAACACACATAAATAATAATTTTAAAAAAAATATCCAGTTTGTCACCATACTATTTACGTCATAATTAACAACTCTTGTCTGACGCTTTGTGAATATAACTCGATTGTTTTAAATTTCCCAGCGGACTCTATCCCGAAGCATTCATATACAGTAGAAATAACAGTCATACTGAGAACGCTTAACTTTTTTTTGAAATAACGTGTTACGCAATTACCTGTTTTATGTGTAAAATAATATTCAGCAACGCTATCTTTGATGACCACCTCCCACTTTTGATTTAATCGATTCATACTTTCCACCTGCCCATGTGATATCTACTTAAACCCACTGCGATGGGTGCTTACTTTATCGTTCCATATCTCTGCATGACACAGTCGGATACACCATGCGGGACATTCGATACAAGTGGAACGAAGGACCCAATTCAGTGGGTGTGTCGAGCGAAGTGTCTCTACCGCAATTCAAAGTATTGGGACACCGCCAGCGAGCAATGGAGATCTCCCTTACGACAGGTACCAAGTCCATAATCACCAAACATCAGAAATTAATGACTACTTTATCATGCCATCTACTAAATATACCATGCATTTGCTTGAATTTCAATACTTAACCATTTTTAAATTTAGGTTATGTATACAATTTTTTTCATGAAATGAAACATTGAAAATGTCTATATCGCTTATAATCAACTTAATTCCAGGAAATTATTCACGACTGGCGTGCGAAATCCAGTTCGTGCGCTCAATGGGATATTACCTGATCCAGATTTATATTCCTTCTGGATTGATTGTCATCATATCCTGGGTATCTTTCTGGTTGAATCGCAATGCTACACCAGCCCGAGTCTCCTTGGGGGTTACCACCGTGTTGACAATGACCACGCTGATGTCATCCACTAACGCTGCTCTTCCCAAGATATCTTACGTGAAGTCCATTGATGTTTACTTGGGAACCTGCTTCGTCATGGTGTTTGCTAGTCTTCTAGGTAATCTATATATCCAAGTATACATTTACAAAGACTCCATGGACCCTAAGCCCAAACATACCAGACGCAATTTACGTTTTCAGAGTTGTATATAGTGATATTATGTACTACAGCTTCCTTTTGACTTAGTGCGTTGTGTCTGGTAAATACAGCCCTGTTCATCATCATCATCATCATCCACAGCCTTCTTTATCTTACTACAGGGTATAGGCCTCTATCTTGTCCTGCCATCTGCCTCGGTCCTGTGCCAATCTGGTCCAAGGTCGACCCGCGACGGTGACAATACCATCGACCCATCTTGCGGCTGGACGACCAATGCTCCGCTTACCTTACCTAGGCCACCACTCTGCTGCAACCTTATGCAAGCCTTGTTATAACACTTTTATTTTAAGCTAATTTTTATTGCATTGATAGAGTATGCTACGGTTGGCTATATGGCGAAAAGGATTCAAATGAGAAAACAAAGATTTAACGCTGCACAAAAACTTGCTGCTGAGAAAAAAGGAAACGTGGAAGGACCAGCCAGCACGTCAGAACCTGTACCTCCGCCCAGAACAAGCACGCTAACAAGACCGATCCCTCCAACTAGGTCGTCGGTGCAGACATCTTCTTTTTCGGTAAGTTACACCTAGCCAGGAATGGAACTGGTTCTCAACTGAGGCTGCCGGAACACACCGTTAACTTGAGCTAGTCAGCCGAGTACTAGAAAGTACCCTACCACCATGCTATGGTTTCCTCACGGTGTTTTTCTTCACCGGCGGCTCAAGCTCATTGTTGGGGTTTGAACCTACTCCCTTCGGCATACGTACCGACCGCGCTAACCACAGATCTATCATCGCTACAAAAAGTATAAATTAACTGAACATTATTAATATTGTTTATTGTTGATACTGGTTTAGGAAGATGTAGAAAGACACACTGAATACTTACAATATGATATACATACGTAGGTAGATTGGTAAATAAAATCCCATTACTTTCTTATGCCACGCTACATTTACGCTACTACAGCCCTGTTGGTTCATTGGTAGTGTGTCTGCTTCGAGAGCTGAAGGGCGTGGGTTCGATTCCCACTCAGGACTAACATTTGTGTGACTAACATCGATGTTTGTTCTGTGTCTGGGTGTACTGTATGTATTATAAGTATGTATTTACAAAAAAAAAAGTATTTATGTATTCTATCAGTTATCTGACTTCCATCACACAAGCTTTGCTTAGTTTGGGGTCAGATGGCGCTGTGTGAAAAAAAAAAAAAAAACATTTTTGATTTCATATTACACGGGGATACGCGTATTGGCAGTACTAAGTCGAAAAGAGTTCATTATGATCAACCTAGACCTATGGAATTGATTTTGATATGGCGAAAAACTTGTTCTTCTCACAATAATGTCACTTTCACCTTCGAAGGAATATATGGCTTTCACAAAAATGACACTTTTACCTTTGAAGGAAATGTCACTTTTACCTTTGAAGGAAATGTCACTTTTACCTTTCATGACGATTACCTACAGAAGTCTAAATGGCATAGTAGGTAGCAAAATTGTGCAAAATATTTATGTTAGTTTTTAGTTTTTGCGTAACCTTGTATACTTACAAGGTTACGTATGTTTTATTTCAAATACAACATGTTTGTTTAAAAAATCAGGTCGTACAATAAGATTTTCTATTACTTAATTCATTATGTTTTGATAAGTAACTATGTTTTTTTGTTTTGTACAATAAGTATTATAATTATGAGATATACAATATTACAAAGTATTCTTAGGAGTAGTCTTCTAAGAAGGTTGTTTAAAAATTATTAAAATGTTTCAACAATTTTATGTCTGATACACGTATTGAGTTACACAGCCGCTTAGTATAATCAAATTTTATGGGGCTTTGCTTATGCACATTGCGTAATGTTAATCGTTAACGTGAATTGACTAAGCATAGATTAAATTTAACGAATGCTTATTAAATGAAGCTGTCCATGTAAACCTAAACGTACGTAGAAATTTATTAAATTTTTATAGTAAAAGTGAAAGGAACTTAGTCTCTTTAGTAACTTTTCTAACAAACTAAACAACCATCCAAACTAATCAACCTGCCAGTGAACCAAACAGGTGGCTGAGTAATTTACGAAAATGAGTATATTATACAAGTATCATGTAAAAGTGGGAAGAAATTCGAAAACCGCGCGTAAATTTGTGACGCATTTAGTAAACAATTAAAAACAAACTGTGTCTATTTCTATTGTATTTTTAGGAACATCATCGGTACCGATCACACGACTCTAGGGGGTATCCTAAAAGCGGAACGATGGAGAGCTCTATCAACGGGTCCCGCGCTACGATCGCCGCGCCTGCTCAACCCCCTGCGCCACAACCTGACGAGGAAGCGGGGACTCTACACCTGATTAAACCTCCCAAAGTAAGCCAATCCATTACAAAACAAAAAACAATATCGTGGGACACACAGCGCCATCTGACCCCAAACTAAGCAATGCTCTTATTATAGGAGTCTTATAACTGACATAATACTTAGATTTCTTTTTTGTAAATACACACTTATAAAACGTCATAAAAGAGACATCTGAATCAATCAATTATTTATCTAACATTCTTTATATTTCAACGTTAATAAAAAAACTATCACCTGATATGAGATTTAAGTATGTCATTGGTTACAATAAGTGTTTATGACAATGGCAGTTATACCATCATCATAAACACCTTATCTAGTCTAGTCTCAAAATATCAATATATTTTTATCGTAAAATTATTAAAAAAATAGCTATTGCGAATTGCGTCACTGTTCCATATTACCATAATTAAAAGCAATAAAAGGCTGCATTTAAGCGATGATATATTATTTACATATTTTTCATTGCATTGCGATAAAAACACACACAATTTTTTTTATTTCCTGATAATATATCAGGAAATAAAAAGAAATCAAGGAATTACAAACCTGTTTACCGACTAAGACAAGCAGTTTAAGTCGGTAACCATGTTAATGTCGGCTTTTGCGACTTACCCAAATAATAACCAGTAATAAATATAACTTAATCTTTACTTATGACATGAGTCACATATGCATTTCAAAGCTTAGAGTGCTTACTATCTAAGTACAATCGACAACAAGTAACACAAACGCTATAAACCAAGTTATACGCGAATACTTCTGCTATTGATATTTGTTGTACCAGTGTATCTAAGTTTATTGTTTGTAATGATTTCTCTTACGTAAATATTTCGTTAATTGCAGGGCATCAATAAACTGCTCGGAATTACACCTTCAGACATTGACAAGTACTCCCGTATCGTCTTCCCTGTTTGCTTCGTCTGTTTCAACCTTACGTACTGGATCATTTACTTACATGTGTCAGATGTGGTTGCCGATGACCTGGTTTTACTTGGTGAAGAAAACTAATGATGAAGAAAAAAATTGATTAAACAATACAATACCCAGAGCTACAAATCCAAAGAGGCATTCACTCCACTAAAACATTGCGAGCATCTCCACTAAAATACTGCTCACGTAAACTCATATGTAGGAATTTAATAATAGAGCTTTTGAATTTAGAAATGCATTTACGTTGGTATAAAGTTGTAATAGTAACAATTTTATCGTTCATACTACTGCAATGATGTAAATTAAGAATCTATTTTAGTTCAATATATGTAAATATACTAAGGTTATACGAGTACAAATCATACACACAGAACATAATATATTTGTTCATTCTGATGATGTTATTAATTTTATATTTTTTCCAAGATACTGCGGATACTTACTTGCAGAAACAAGTAAAAAGCTATTAAATGTAAAGTTTGGAGGTATTTTTTAAAACGTTATAGATAAATTAGTCTTTAATATTTTAGAAAGTATCTAAACATTCATTATAAAAAGTATACACCAGTACAGTAGTCATTAAAGCAATAAGAGATAAAATATATGTACCTATTATAGAACCGCCAAGATCTTTTAAAAGAAGTAAAATAGATATAATAATAATAATGTGTTTTATATGGTGTAATATATGTATGTCAACGAATGTGATTTAATAATAGTTTTCAAATATATCTAGGCAATATGTGAAACCATAGCAAAATAGAATTTTTTAGTTCTATAGACCTCAAATGCGTGTAACTTTTCTATGATTTATAGTATACCAAATAATGTTCGGGACTACATTCGCGTATTTGAATATTACGATGTAGTTATTTTATGACTTGTTTACGATATTAAACTTAAAAACCATCATGATCAGAGGGCAGCGGAACAGGACTCAAGCTGGCAGTGGTTAGAGCTGCAGAGTGGGAAACTCTTACAACGCATGACGTGGTGAAGATCACTGCCTTTTGGATCTGATCCTTGACCCAAACATCTAGCGAGAGTTTCCTCCTTGTTAAAAGGTCTTTTACCGTGACAGTTATGGGGGCAAACATCCCATTTAGCATTTATCTCGTGAGCCAAGTCAAGGTTCTCGCTGAGATTGTCCTTTTCGATTTTCACAATATTATCGTCATGGTGATGTGGTTTAACACTGGCCGGGGCGTCTGGTCCGGTCGACCACCAAGATCGTCGTAAACATTTGGGTGATGCTGCTACTAATAATAACTAGTTGCTCAATATCTCTTGATGTCGTATACCGCTATAATTTATTGTCTTGGAAAGCCGTACCTACATATTGAGAATTTACAACTTTCTTCCGCTGTACATGCATGACCGCACACTTATCCTCAATCGTCATATTGATAGCGCTGCTAAAAAATATATGTAATTTTATAACAATTCCACAAAATCGGGGCGTCAAACGCAGATCAAAATACACGTCAAGTTTTTCGAAATCGGGGGCCCAGCTCTGAGAGTCTTTGAGCTGAGAAGATGTAGTGCAAACCCACAATGAACTCCCTCTAAACTGTCACCCTGAAAGAAGTCTTACTCAATTTTTATTAAGCCCTGTGTTGAGTCAGAGTTATTGTCATTGGTTATACCTACCTTTGCTCCGTCCATCTCCAATAGGTGTGGTAACGGTGTGGTCTACGATGGTGAACACTAGGTAGTCAGAAGTGGAATAGGCTCAAGTGAAGCTAACGGAACACACCGTTAACTTCCTCACTATGTTTTCTTTCACCGACTGCTCAAGCTCATTGTTGAGATAAGAACCCATGCCCTTCGATGTGTGAACCGACCTTGCTAACCGCAGATCTATCATTGCTACAATCAAGATAAACTTAATCCAGATTTATTTTCAGGTATTCGTAATAGATATATTTTAGTTAGAGTTATTGTTTAACTAAAATATTCAGGGAATTTTATTTTAAAATTTAGATCACATTAAAATATTACTGTAGGTTTCAGATCCTTCTGGCAAGATATTTTATTGTAGGATACTTAAAATTATGTCACAAAGTTTGTTTGTTTAGAGTGATACGAATTAAAGATTTTATATGTTTATTAACTTTGAAAATTGGCGCCGTATAATTTTTCCTAGAAATAAAATTAATACAATACATATCTTGCAAAACAGTGAAGATATTCTCACAGCTTATTTCTAAGCAAATAACGTAATACAAAATATTTTTTTTTGTTATACCAGCTAAATGAGAGAGATCGCAAGCTCTTTTCGCATAGAAACAGTTTTTTCAATTATATTATTGGGTAAACTCATTTTATGACCATTTTGAGAAAAAAGTGTAAATTAAGTGTTAGAAGTAGCATAAGTGTAAATTTTGTATAATACCTACGCTAAATACAAACGCTAGTGCAAATTTTATACAATATTAGGTTTTTCTCTTTCGGAATCCATTGGAATGCCAAATGAATATTGTGTACAAACATATAAAAATAATATATTTTTAGGTATATATTTTATTCACTACAAATATAAATCGTATTTAAAAACAAACCAGATTGAAATAATAAATAATTAGTGTCTTAAATCTCACCTCAGTATACACGTGCATATTTTGTCAAAAAATATTAGTAATCAAAGTCATTATTAATAATGTAATATATACAAAATACAAAGTAAAATGCAATAACAAAAAAGTGCTAAGACTTGAAAAGTTAAGTACAAGATTTATCAACGAGATTATCACTTGAGAAATAACATAATTATGTAGCCATAGGGACCTATTTACTCATTTGAATAAGCTTTAATAAGGAAAGGAAAATGCCAAATAAAAAAATATAAATGCATAATTTTAAGAAATTAAAAGTTCATTCATATTGATGAGAATTTTTCACGCATAATACGGAATAGAAAACAAATATTTATATTGTACTGCTGATAAAGTTAGAACATAGCCCCTAACGTTACAACTAGTGCCTCTTCTTCAAGTGATATTTGGTCCGGGGAAAAATCAATGGTTCCTTCCGACAATTTAAATGAATTTAAAAACTTTATTATTGAATAACACTTATTCAATAATAGGGAGGAATGCGAAGAGGACTTAAAGTAGTCACTAGCTTAACATATAAGTTGTATTGTAAATAATATTTATACAGTTAAATAATATTCATACGATTAATCTACATGGTAATAATTATTATTAGTTTCCTAAGTAATATTACTCTGTTCAATTACAAAAATAATATACCTTCACCCGTAATAACACTTCAATATTATAACTAGTGCACGAACACTTTACGTAGTTTAAAATTAACAATAATTATTATAATCGATTTGATTGCACAACATTGCATTTAATCTCTTCGCTTAAGGCATTCGAATAAACATCTGAGATTTATTGTATAATCGATACAACTAATACATATTCTTGCAATCAAATACACGCAATTGTCTTACTTAATAGGTCTGTGACAATCAAATACACACAATTGTCTTACTTAATTGGTCTGTGATAATCAAATACACGCAATTGTCTTACTTAATAGGTCTGTGACAATCAAATACACACAATTGTCTTACTTAATTGGTCTGTGACAACCAAATACACACAATTGTCTTACTTAATAGGTCGGTGACGATCAAATACACGCAATTGTTTCACCTAGTAGGTCCGTGACAATCAAATACACGCAATTGTCTCACCTAGTAGTTCCGTGACAATCAAATACACGCAATTTTCTTACCTAATAGGTCAGTGATAATACACACAATTGTTTTACTTAATTGGTCTGTGACAACCAAATACACACAATTGTCTTACTTAATAGGTCGGTGACAATCAACCACACGCAATTGTCTCACCTAGCAGGTCCGTGACAATCAAATACACGCAATTTTCTTACCTAATAGGTCAGTAACAATCAAATACGCTTTAGAAGGAAAACATTACTTATTGCCATTAATGACATGATATGAAATAATAATTATGTAAAATAATAACTAAAGTGATAATTCTAAGTAAATGCGCATTATTGTATGTAATAGATATTTGACGTTAGAAATAAAGTTATTTCAAATAGTGCTGTGACAAAACTGAAACTTTTAAAGGTATGGAATAAAATATAGTAATATCCATAATTATGTTACTTTAGTTACTTTACGTTACGTTACGTTAGTTACTAATTCCAGTAACTCATTATAGATAAATAATATGACTCAATGTTATGTCTGAACATCTATTATTATCAAATCAAATCAATGCCAATGAAATATTTTGGCGGTTGCATCATCATAATGTCATATATTGTAAATAAAATACATTCTGACTTACTTTTTGGAATTAGTTATTGGGTTATTTTAAATCATAAAGTACTTGAGATTTTTTTTCTTTCTTGTATAACAAATTTAATATGCGCTAAACGTCCATATTAATCAGTGCTACAAATTGTCTTCCATATCCCGACTTGCAGAACATATGAAAAATATGAACAATATTTTTTTTAAGAATATCCACTTTTCACGGCATCGTCAATACAAGTCAAGCACAATAAATTAGCTAAGGCTGGCTCACTTACAAATTGGGCAAATTGTGAATTATGTTGTTTTTAATGTTGCTCAACAGAAATTATTTAAGGTTGCAGAGAATATAGATTGTTAATAAAGTATGTAAGAATATAGTACAATTTAAGTAAACACCACACATAATAAGAATTATTTGATTTGTTTCCAAAATAATGATTAATGTAAGATTTATTATTTAGGTACACATGTTTTGTTATTAATTTATATTTTTACAACATTCTAATAACTCGTCTTCAAACGAACAATCTAATAAAGACTGAATCAATATTTATTCGGTTCCAAAATTTGGTTTTGATGATAGCAACTGAAACAATAAATATTTTTTAAAAGGCAGTTAAATTAATATCGATGTAATTTAGTTTTAATTATCCCCGAAAATAGCTGTCGCATAATCTATAGTGTGTAACAAATTTGTTACCGTTTTAATTTGAATTTTAAATGAATTGTTATTAAATCCTTGAAGTAAAATATGAATTAAATATACAATATTAGACTATAATATTATTGTTGTAAGAATGTGAAATTTGCATTATATTGCACCTAGTTGTTAAGGAAGTAGCGTAGGAAAGCATGAGGGACAGTGGGCGACGCGTGTATAGAAGAGTTGCATTCTCGAAGCTTCACAATAAACGTCAATACTAGCTTTGCAAGTAGCCAACACTATAAATGAGATGATTGATTCCTCTAAAAAGACGCGCATCGCCCATAAACCTCTTGCATGAAACCAAATTCTAAATCACATTTAAATGAAGAGTAGTAATGTAATTAAAAGAAATATATTATGGAAGTAAAATCAATTTAGATAATTAAGATTATATGTTATAAAAATGTACTAGTTTAAGTAAAATTATATATATCACTTTCTCAACTTGTAACGCTCATGTTTCCGACACATATTATTTTATGCACCTTGATTGTAGAGAGATTGTTATAGTGCGAGTGTAATCGAGGAAAGCTTGTGACAGCGATTCGGAAGAAATAAATTATTTTACATTCTTACCATTACTTTATTTAAGAAGGTTATTCAGTACAATCGTTTCTTTTTGGGTTATTGATATATTATACCTAGCAACCTCGGGCAACTTCTGTGCCAACTTCGTCACGAACAATTTTTGTTCCGTTACTCTTATAATCATACATTTTGTAATTCTTAAACTTTGTTTATGTCCTTGATTTAGAATGTGCCGAAGAATTTTAGCATTTAAATATTATTATATCATTTACTTTATGGTATAGTATTCAAATAAGAGAACATACATTACTTATAATTTTTTGTATTTATTACCCAAAAATATAGTTTTTGTTTTAATTATGCGGGATTACACATGTTTAATTATGTCGGATACTTCAACAATAGTTTCGGCCATATTCGGTAGGTTTCTTCAAGGAACAAACGCACGCGCGGGCTCACCTTGCTTCGCACTACGGGCCGCTGCGCACCTTTCTCGTGAACTTTGCGGTTGGTGCGCAGGCGCAGGGTTCGGAGTGAGTAGAGTTTCAAAATGCGCCGGTGCACTCTGGGGCCGTTCCATGCTGAAGTTGTCCTCTACGGTGTCAGGAATACATACAGAGCTTACTGTGATGTCATCAGATACGCGACCACTTGCACGAGCTCCATGAAGTCAAGATCTCCAATTCAATAAATAAATATCGTAGGACATTACACACAGCGCCATCTGACCCCAAACTAAGCAAAGCTTGTACTATGGAAGTCAGATAACTGATAGAATACTTAAATTTAATGTTAGGTTCCAACGTCTACCTCTGTTAAAATTAAGACGCTTACTAGGATCTATGATTTCCTGGACTATCCGAAGCATATAGTTTTTTGGCGAGCTAGCACTTTTGTCTTATCGAATCAGATATAGTGCAGCGCATCCGTAATGATCGAATGTTCCGCCACCCCCGACCCGTTGTTGTTAATTTTTTTTCCTGTCATGTGTGTTCTGGAATATTCCTGATTCCGATAAGAAAGGACTCCAGAGTGCACCAGCGCATCCTGGTACTCCCCCGCGCCTGCGCACCAACAGCTGTCTTCACGTGAAAGGCGCGTAGCGGCCACCGATTAAGGGCCACTGGATGTGGCCGAAACTATAGTAACTATTTTTTTATCTAATAGTAATGAGCCAAACGAGATGCGCTTCTGATGGTAAGAGACAACGCATGACCGTTAAAGCGATACACATACTGTGTGTAGTAAAACAAAGATCAAGGCATCGCTGCTTTGGCGCTCATTACTTTAGACTTTCGATGGTTAGTCTTAAGAGCCCTGTAATTTTACTAGCTGCAGTACCCTTCAATCCGGAACAGAGTAATGTTTGCACACTATTGCTTGGTGGCAGAATACTTGACACTGCGGTGGTACCTACCTAGACGACCTCCTGCTAAGGAGATCTACCACTAAATCAAACTATAAACTAACATAATTAAATATGAGCAACCACGCATAAGTAAATACAATTTTTCCATTTGTGACTATAAATCTAAATATATAAAATATGATAGGAATCAAATAACTGATGAAATCCTTTTATACTTTTTTTGTTAATACAAACAGTGCGCTAAGACAGAACAAACACCTTCACATGTTCGTCACACAAACGGTAGTTCTTCGTAGGTATTGCACCCACGCCCTTTAGTTCTCGAAGTAGAACTACCTACTACCAAATAAGAGCAGTTCTTTATAAGACAAAACTTTAAAAAGCATACAAGTTTAAGAAAAAATCTGGAATGTTTGTTATACGAGTCATATAGCACAAGTTGTTAAGCGTGAGTTTTTGCGAAGCTGCCCGCGGGAGATTGATAGTTATTTGTGATATTAGTTTATGACAATGCAATTTTTGTCTTTATATAAAGGGCTACTGATATTTATCAATAACTCCGTATATAAAGACACAAATACATATATCTTCATATAACTGATTTTTTTTCAAGAAACAAATTATCGATTTGTCATTTGATCAAGTCCAGAACCAGGCTTAAATCCAGACTTATAAATTCGAATTGTGATAATGAACCAATGATATATGGAACTCCAACATCAAATAAACGTGTGTAAATAATACTTAAAAGCTGTCACTAGCCCATCATTTCTAATTTGTTCGTTGCCTTCTACATACTCAATTATATTATTACTTGGTAAAAGAAGCACTAAGTACTGCAAGTAACACATATTAGTACTATCAAAGTTCATCACAGTATAAGCCAGAAAACCGCGCACCAACCATTGTTTTCACGTGCGAGGAGCGCAGCGACCCGCAGTGCGAAGCAAGACAAGGCCACGCACGCCTTGTGCGCAGCGTTGTCTCCATGAAGAAGGCCACCGGATGTGGCCTAAAGTCGGAGTATATCCGATATAATTGTGAGTAATCCCACATAAGTAAAAGAAAAAACAATAATCAAAAAGACACTATGTTTTTTTGTTAATTTAATTAATGTGACATTATAATCTACTATCGATTTTCAAAAACTGGGGTTACGTTCTACTCAAAAATAATAATTAAGTATATTTATCGTAAAACATACAAAGTAACGAGAGTACAAGTAAAAGTCTTCTGCACAAAACTGTTTCTATAGAAGATCAGATATTACTTTCCATGTAATATTTTTGTACATATTTTTTGGAAAAGGTAACGCGTCTTTGCAACTGTTAATGTGAATGCTTGCAGTACCTAACTTCACTTGCAACAGTCAGAGTTTATTCATTATTGTTAAGTTTGTATAGAGTTTGATGATAATGCTCCATATTGTATCAAACAATAAACACCCTCACGTTTTTACCTGATTATACAAAAATAAGAAGTAGATATGATGTCTATTTTACTGTTGATTAATTCAAAAACTGTGTCAATTCTGTTGTAGGTACATTCTAAACTAAATAAAATTTGACGACACTAATAACTTTTATCATTCTAATTTCACGTTCGAAATGTAAAAATATATGGTTAATTATAATCTTAATAAGTGATCATTTTTCTCTATAAAATATTTAGTTTTTTAAAAAAAAGGGCAAAAGATTTTTTTTAAAGTCCATAAATTAAAAAAAAAATTACCAATAGTTGAATTTCAATTTAGCAGAACATATTTCCTGCTCCGTCCCACTGCAAGGCAAAGGTCGCTCTTCCTTTGATTGTTCTCTGTTTTTTTTAATACTGAACTTAGACGATATGAAGGTGTTATTTGTTTGATATTAATTGTATACTGTTACGGCACAAACGAGGTTTTCTTATTAGGCCCTTTGTGAGATTACATGTTGTGGTAGTTATTGACTTTACCATTCGCTTATAATGCTCAATACATTACATTATTTTTCTTCCATTATAGCATTGGTAACTGTAGTTTGTAATAAGTTCTTTGCTCAAGCGCGCTCATAAATACCTAAATGTTGCCATGACATGTATTTGTTTTTCTAAAACATAACAAGTTTTTCATAAAGATGCAACGATAGTAATTATTAAAAAATCGTGTTTCAGAAAATTTAATTTGTCTGGTAATTTATAATTGAGTTTAAATATGGGAATTACTTATGCATAATATACTTTGGTTATAAGTCCTAACAGCAGCTAATGGCATCGAAACCTTAATCACATATATCTGACGTGAGTAATTCTCATATTTTAATAAAAGAACACATAAAAGCTTCCATTATTATTAATTATGGTTAATTATTATTCGTTATTATTAATGATTGTTAATTGATCTTTGTTACATCACTTTTAAATTGATGGTGTTGGTGTGGTTAAAATATTGCTCAAACTGAATGACTTTAAACAAGTAGTTACATTGTAAAATATTTAGTTCTGTGATCCAATAAATTATATGATCTGTATTGATGTTTTTTTTAATCAAAATATAGGTCATCAAATACCTACTTAATGAAGAATGCTCCTTTACCTTAGGTTAAGAAAAATATTATAGAAATTAAAATTAAATTACCCCATATCATAATATAAAGCAACGTCATATACCCTGAGGTTAAGAAAATTTAGGACAGCCTCCAATGGCTTGATGTGTGACAGTGATTTTTTATAAATGAGCGCCAGCCATAGTTCATCATCATCATTTCAGCCGTAGGACGTCCACTGCTGGACATAGGCCTCTCCCGTTGACTTCCATAAAGACCGGTTGGAAGCGGCCCGCATCCAGCGCGTTCCTGCGGTCTTTACTAGGTCATCTGTCCACCTTGTGGGTGGACGTCCTACGCTGCGCTTGCCGGCCCGTGGTCTCCACTCCAGAACTTTGCAGTCCCATCGGCCATCATCGGCCAGCCATAGTTACGCCACTATAATTGTTGTCTATGACAACATTATTACTATCACTCAAATATATAAGTCAATATGCGGGTACATTATTCAGTACTGCATTTGGGTATGTGTTTCTTAGTACAGACAAACATATATTGTCATATTACTACTATGTGAACCCTACATTCTGTCCTGAAGGTAATGATGTTTCGGAGCGTAAGACTCCCTATTATTAGGATTTAGGGAATAGCAAATAGTTATATTGACAATGTGAAAGCTGTTTGCCTGTTTGATAGCAACTTGCTAAGGTTTCCTCACGAAGTTTTCCATCACAGGTAGCTCAAGATCATTGTTAGGATTTAAACCCACGCTACGCTAACCACTGTATTATATATTACTATATATATTATATAGTAATATAAATATTATATATTACTATTACTATATTACTAACGGAAAAACACAGGCTTCTCATTAGTGTATTTAAAATAAAACAACCATCTCAGTCCCAAGTAACAGTGTTTAATGCTTTATGCAACGAGATGAAAATACGCTATGATATGCTGGAAAAATAAATACTTAATCTTTATTCTTTTCTCATATCTGTGTCACAGTTTCATTAGCTTTGTTGCATATTATTTTTTATTTCTATTGTTGACAATAATAATTATTTACAGATTTCGAAGATGCCCATATTGGATAACTTTGGATATGAACGTGTTGAGTTTAGGTAATTTAGAAAAAAAACGATACAGCAGCTATCGACTCCTTTTTATTGGCGAAGATTAAACTAGCTGGATCGGAGGATCTAGTCGACAGATAGATCTTTCACTCAATAAAAATACAGCTATGTTTTCGTTGCAGTTTTTTAAACAAAGCTTGAAAAATCTCAATCTGTGGACTATATCCTTCTAAATTTGCCATGCTATCTAGGTATAAACGTTTGAATTCAAAACTGTCCAATACATACATACTTTATCATTATAATATATATTCACAAAGTAAAGCAAAGTACTCACAAATTGTGTTTACAGTTATTAATGACAATTCTGCTTGTATGAAGCTATGACTACATTTCTTTTCTCTACGAGAAAATTAAGTATAAAGATAAGATGCTTCTGAATTCCGGTACATAATATTTGATAGAATAAAGGGATATTGTAGATAGTTAAATTAAGAATTAAGCAATAAAATAGTTACATAAAACTCTTAGTAATACTTAGCTCGGTAGATTAAATATTATGCGCCCTACTACTTAAACGCTTACTTGATTTTCGTTTTTTTTCAATCACGCAATCGCGTTAATATCTCTATACATAATTGTACGTACAAAATTTTTTGTTCTAGCACAATTATTTTGTTATTATTACCAAGTTTCAACATATGTTTCGCAATTTTTCGAAACTTTTTCTCAGAACAACTACACTTATTCGCTAGAAACATAGGCTCCGATTCAAACATAAAAAAATATGTTTTACCACCTATAGTTTTTGATTACAATGAAAAATGAATTTATATCACAGTGGCAGAGATTCATAATCGATAAAGCATTATCCTCATTTATTGAAAATGTTACCATAGCACTAGCTTACAATAATTCAATCCTATAATTCTTTACAAAAATAAAGTTATTGCTGACAGCTGAACTAGAAAACTAGGTAAGGTACTCAGTCTAACGTTCATGTATTATAAACTTTAGTACAACTAACGAATGAGATACATAAGTTACAGTACAGGAAGGGTTCGATTTATTATAACAGTAATTAATAAGACATAAGTTGATATGACATTGAATTTAAAATTTTCACATTAAAATAATTGGTCTTGTTATACCTATGTATAACGTATGGTCATCGTTCACTTATTTTGATGTTATTATTATATGAAAACAGACCACAACAATATTAAAAAAAAAACAACTGTCTTAATATAAACTAACTTAAGTGAATCATAGAGGATATACAAGATCACTGACGTAAGGTAGCATGTTGTTGTATTATTGTCAACTAAGAGTATTTTCGACGCATCCTTCACTCAGGTATTATGAGACAGCCAAACAAATAGTGCGGATTGAGATGAAGTGGAATCATTAATAATGAAATGAAAATGTCATAGTCATCAATCCATTATCACACAGTCTACTTGAAGACATAAGCCTTTTTAAAGGCACGTCAATTAGCCACATAGGTGTGTGTTTGAAAAATTATATAAATGCTCACAAATTAATTTCTTATTAAATTATTTTAAAAATCTCACTAGTATATTTCCAAGCTTGGAAGCATTGTCTTTTGTAAATACATTTAGTTTTAACGATAGTTCTTGATAAGGCTAGATCAAAAGTATGAATAAATAATAATGTGATAAATATTGAAAAAATTGAAAATTGAAAAAATATTATAATATATAAACTATTTTATGGAGTTGACAATCCAAAAAACAAATTTTGTTATCATGGAACTTTTTAACTTTTGACTAGGTAGGTATGTTTTCCTTTTATTTTAAATTAATCGTTTGCTAATAATAAGCATACATTTTCTAGCCTTATCAAATTGCATCTAGATGAGAGCTAACTAAATATATATAATATATATATACATATACATGTATGTAATAATACTATGTTATCACGAAGTGACAATCTTCAACCTTTGTTGCTAATAAAGTTGTTTAAACCCTACTTATACTTACAGTTTAATGAAAGAGTACGAAGATACTTTACAAGGGCTTAAAAATGAAATATAATAACATTGTTATAAGAAATGTTGGCTTCATTTACATGATATGTAGCTAAAAATCTCCATCAAGAGTACTTAATGGACCATGAAGTTTTTAAAACCTGTGACATTTATGTATACCCGATACGAAATTGCAAGCGGGGCTCATTCTGTCACAGACGCTATTAATAAAAAAATCACATCACACAAAAACAAATAACAAAAAGGCATTTTATGAAAAATTGTGGCTAACAAAACTTAGATCTAGTCTTTTTCTATAAATAATTATGTAATTTAGGATTTGAACACTAATAGTTGGATAGTAAGGAAAAATTCAATACAAATAGGAAATTTAACGAACTATATAAAATACATTGTACCAAAAATTATACTAATGATTTTTACCCACGACGTTTAACTTTATGTCATCTATAGTGTATGAAAATCAGAAGAAAAATATGAATGCACACTTTTTGGGTATCTTAGAAATTTTAAATCTTTTTCCACTAAATGTAGAGTAAATACCAAAGGTAATAAAAAATGCTTAGCCCGATAATGATTCTACGCATGAGTATAAGTAAAGTTATTATTCATTATTATTTTACGCAAAAATATACTTATTGATTAACACTATATTATTGCTCTTGTTTATTCAATGTATATGTCTTCTATAGGATACGCTGTCTCTATAAACTTCTGGTAGAACCGCTGGAAAGCCCGCCTGCAAATATAAATTGTTGTTAGGATCGTTATTTGCTTAACATGAATAACAACAATAAATCAGTCATAACGCTACCGGAAGCTAGCACGATGACTGATTTTTTCTGGTTGATTTCCATATAGTAGTACATCGAGATTAATTGGATGCGTATTGTCGAGCGGAAAAGCGATTCTATCGAATCCATGGGCGTATGTTTTAATAGACTCCATAGACGTTACTTGTGTAATTCTTACGGCACAGAACAGGAAATGTCTTAGGCAGATTTGCACAATTTCTGAATAAAATGGATTCGATACTCGCATTACCTTACCGACACAATTCCAAGAAGCCTTCAAGCTTTATTACCACCAGCGTCACATAGGCAAAAAATATAGAATCATCATATTATTTCCTACCATCTTTAAGCTCCTTACATCAGCGGATTATTTCCTAGACAACCAGTGCGGGATTCATCGTGATGTTGTGGTAGTTGTCTAGGGCCTCACACCGCTCTCCTTGGCGAGTGAGAACTGGCGCAAATCACTTCAATAATAAATTTATAATTCATCAATAAATCATTATGATTATTATCATTTTAGCCATTTCATTTAGCCAACATTCGTAATTAATTTTCTTGTAAAAGTTAATGGCTACTGCCTAGCTTGGTTTAACATCTGTATTATGCAGGCAGTTTACTTCCCAAAATACTTTAATAAAAAAGATTGTGTAGGATAAGGATAGTTACTGTCCTTTGCAACAAAAGGTTTTGTGTATTATTAAACCTTTTTTTTATGCTTGACAGGCTAGGTGTTTGACCACAGCTCACCAGATGTTGAGTGACGGTGTGGTCGAAGATGATAAACACACCTAGCCTGGAATGGAACTGGCTCTCAATCGAGGCTGCCGGAAGACACGGTTTGATGCTTAGCGGCAGATTTTCAACTTGAGGGTGGTAGCTAGCCAGCCGAGTACTAGAAAGTACTGTACCACTATGCAAAATTATTTTGACAATTACGATACGAAATGGATACGTCACCTGTATTCTTTAAACTTGAGTTTGCTGTGAGCTTATCATCATGATGTCGAACATAAAAAACGTTAGAAAAAACAAGACGATATTAAATGTTTGTTCTACGCCTGGGTGTTCAAAACATATTATTTTAACTAGTTGTGAAATGTTTATCATCCAATGTTAACATTTATTTTTGTTTACTCACCCTACAGCCTCTGCTACGGGCCTCGTGGACTCCTGTCCTCTAAAAACGTGGCAAGCAAACCGCTGGAGTGTGGGATGTTTAGTGATGAAGCCCAGATATCGATGGTCACGCGGATGAAACGCACAGAAAGATACGTTCTTTAGTGAATAGAAATAGTCGATACAAGGCCCACCGCGATTTCCCTGAAATGCAACACATTTCTTAGTCAAAAGTTTTTTTCTCCTAATTTTATAGTTACAGAGAGTCACTAGTCCATAGTAACATTGATTGAAGTCGTTATATTTATAAAACTTAAAAAAAAATGGATTTTTTATGTTACTTTTGTCCCTATGGCAGCCCGTACACGTAGCGCGCGATCCGCGATCCGCGATCCGCGATCAATGATCGCGATCCAGACTGATCGTGTACGAAGCGGATTGACGGACTGATGCTCCGGATCGCATATCTAGAAATTTTGAAATCATGATCGCGGATCGCGGATCGTGATCATGATTGAACGTGTAAGGCGGCCCTATGAGCGTATGGGACGTATGGGACTCTTTTGAACTGAATTCCTTGCTGGACTTTATAACTAGTTAGATGTTGTTTTTGCTATTCTATTTTTTTATGTTTTTCGACATTTCATACTATAAATAACCAGAATGTGACTATTAAAATGAGGACCTAACTAGATTTTACATAAAAAATATAGCTTACGTAAATAAAATATGCTTTTTAAAATTTGGGACACAGGCAAAGAAGAATTCCGGTTTCGTAAATGGCAGTGTAACTATATTTATTTTCTAAAAAAAACTGGACACAACCACCAGCAATTGTTATTTTTAAAGCATTGCTAAAATTCACTAAAATCCATGAGTAAATTGAATTCATAAATATGAATTTTGTGTACTTATTTTAAAGTATGACTCGGTAATAGTATCACAGATCAATATGACCTATCTATCGATAATGATTACTTTTTGTTTCTTCGAATTTTACAAAGTTAGTTTAGTTTGTAAAAATATTCCATAGATAAATTTTGATATTTTCAGAAGCAAATTGATAACACACTCACATCTGGTTTGGAGCGATCGACCATGCGTAGACCTTGATCCGAAACTTCTAATATGCATGCTTGCAACGCTGGTTCCACTGAACAGTCGCCAACAATCTTTTTGACCGCCTGGCATACGACACCTGTTCCTTTGTGAGCCAACGTTTCTACTGAACCCATGTACCTGAAATTTTTATATTTTCAACAATTACTATTTATTGGGATATAAACGCCAGATTTTCGCAAAAACTGTTACATCAGTTACTAGCGGACGAATATATTCCACTATAATTTTGCTCCTCAAAATGTAATTTGGGTAAATGTCAGTTTAAGAAAATGATTTAATTGAAAATAAAAAAAGTCTATAGGGAAGCTTGCTCCACTGTTAAAATAAAATTATTCTAATGATAATGCCTAATACTATAATGACGTCTTATGATCTGTCGATATTCGCTAAACATGCTTGACATCCGCTACATTGCGACGCTTCGGGAGTAAACTACCCAATTCATTTCAACAATCGAATGTGGAGATATTCTCAAACTCATTTATCAACAACATTATAATAGGTATAATTAAAATAAATAAACGAATATCGTAGAACATTACATAGCGCATAGCGGTAGTAGCGCCATCTGTCCCCAAACTAAGCAAAGCTTGTACTATGGAAGTTAGATAACTGATAGAATACTTAAAGTAGTAATATAGTAATAAAGTAGTAAACAAAACACTTAAATTTGTAAGTAGCACCCAGACACAGAACAAACATAATGTTAGGTATATTGTTTATACCACAAAATGTTTATTCTGGGTGGGAATCAAACCCACACCCTTCAGATCTTGGAGCAGATATACTAACAATGACATACTACATACACACTACAGGGCTGTCAAATGAATTAATAAAAAATCTATCTTTTGTCTGTGACATAATGCCGATTATCCATGCTGAATTGTATACATATGGTAAAAGTATTTTTGTATTCTTTTGACTGTTTGTATTGGGTCAAATAAAATGTTTCTTGTTTTTTTTTACTGGCAATAAATATGCAAAACGCTAACCCTAATAAGTATCGTTCTCTTTTGACTTTAGTATTTGCAGGATCAAAATCACTGTAATCCATGTCTACTGCATATGCCGATGGGAATATGCCTTGCTGCCCAGTCCTCAAATTTACACCTGAAAAAGAAAATCACAACTAACTTATCAAGATAATAATTCTGAATGCAACGTTATTTTTTTATATTGACAGACGAGGGGGTTGCCACAGCTTATCTGTTATCATGTGACGTGATATGTGGCGTGGTCGAAGATATTACACACCTATTCCAGAATGAAACTCAAGTGAGGATACCAGAACACACCTTTAGGAATTTGGCTGTAGAATTAAACTTGAGGGTGGTAGCTAGATGAGTAGACCCTCCCACCATACTATGGATTGCTCACAATGTTTCCTTCACTAGCAGCTCAAGCTTACTTGGTGGTAGATCTTCTTAGCAGGAGGCCGTCTAGGTAGGTACCACCGCAGTACTAGATATTCTGCCGCCAAGCAGCAGCTAGCGAAACTACTAGGCTGTAACTGTTGAGTCTTACCATTAAATGTCTAAACTTAATGAGCGCTAAAACAGCGATGCTCTGAACTTTGTTTTGTTACTCAAAATTCTGTGTATCGCTGCAATGGTATTGGACAGCCGTTATCTATTACCATCAGGAGAGTTTAGTTTGTCTCATTAGTATTACATTTAAAAAAAACCCATTGTTGGAATTTGAACCCATGCCTTTCGGCATATAAGACGACGCTAACCAACTGAGCCTATTATTCTTTTATGAATAAAACTATTTCATACCTTCACACCATAAGTCGTCAGCTTCCTTTTGTACGTATATTGGATCACCGATCTCAACTTCTATCTCATCGTGATGCCGAGGATTGAACTTATGTAATCCTCTGTGTGTGGCTTCTAGCATTTCAAGTTGACTGTGAGGTACTGTGGTCATATTACCGCCAAAATTAAGTCCATTAATGCTACAACTTGATGACGGAGACACTGTAATAGTATTTTTAGACGTTAGTATATGTGATACAAATACCTTATTGATAAATATTGTGATACACGCCATTATTCATACTAAAATAATATTATGTATTGTATTGTGCAGTGTACATTATGTGCTTTTCTTAATTATTTGAAATCCCAGTTTGAAACCAAATTTGTACCAAATGTTTGTTGTATGTGGGGCGAGCATAATCGAACAACAAATGTTTTAGAAGGGGGGCAGAGATAATATGCTTTGAAAAAAAAAACACATCACTTTATACGTTGCGCTTAAATATACACAGAGTATGGAGCACGGTGCGTGTTCATCTTCGTTCAATCCTACCCGAACAATAGCGCACAATTATTTTAATAGAAGACTACCAAAATATCCTCCCTAGCATTATCATGAATAGTTACGAGTAACCTAATAGTTTTGCTGTATTTTTGTTGGTATATAATTTTTCTCAATAATTCTAAATTACTCATGTATAAGTTACATTTAAACAGATTTGAATTTGGCTTTGATTTAAAACTTGTTGGATGTAGGTGATAACAAAAACTAGTTGCCCATTTCCCTGTGTTCTTTAATTCCAAGATGAACAAATAATACCAATTATGTCGAAACAAAACAATGAGGTGATCACTTGGTTATCACCTAGGTGCTATGGTTTTCGAAGTGAACTGAAGAAACCATAATTTTCAGGTGAATATAAATAACCTCGTTTTTTTTTATTCAGGAAAAATGGGAGTGTAAGAGATGTAATTCACACAATCAACAAATACGTATTCTCACCATTTTGTTGCAATGGCGTTGGAGATAAGCTCTTGGGGCCTGTGTCGATCGGCGAATGTGCAGTACTGTGACCACTGTCCACATCTCCAAGGCTCTGTAACTTTTCCGAGTCAGGGCTTGAATCTTCGTCCAGAAGGTAGCCGCATTTTAAAACAAGTAGCGGCCGCCCTTGACAACCCGGTCGGATAAGCAGCCCAGCCAACGAACCCAATTCATCAGCCAGTGAAGTCGGCTGACTGCAAGCTAGAATTGATGCTGGAAATATTAAAAACTTCTTTAAGTCTCTAACAAAACCAAAGCTACAGAAGGTATTTGTAGTGTTCGATCATATATTTTATAATTTAACTGTATATATAATACAAAAAAATAATTATAAGATTAAGTAGGGATAATAAAATTAAGGTGAAGGTAAAGCTGTTTTAGACAGGATTGTGTTCTTAAAAGGTAAATGAGGGAGCCAAAATAGCCAAGCACAAGATCATTTCACACAGCTAACGACCAAGAAAATGGGCGTAAAAATTAATTAAATAAACCGTAAACATATAATTTAGTTTTTTGATAATTTGGATAAGTATAATGCACATCTAACCATAAATAAATTAATGGTAAGATGTTCATAATACAATGACGCCACCCTTTCGACTCTGTATACTTCAAGCGTTAAAACCCTGTATGATTGAGAAGTCATGGGCTTATATTTTTTTCATTGGAGTTAATAAGATTTCGCTTTAGATCTCGTGACGGTGAAAAGTCACGCATTTTTTTTTCTCATTCTCAATATATCAATCAAATCGCTGTGCCAAAATTTAATTTAAATTTAAAATCATATAAATATCCATACGCATCGCAAACACTCCAAGCGCACGCTCCTGTTGATTGTAACACGTCAACAGGGCAAAAGAACAAATAAAAATACTCACATTTCTTATTCTTTGGGATTTCCGGTAGCTTTCGCCTCCTTCTTTCTCCATTTGCAAAGGTTTGATGACGTGGGCTCCGGGGTGATTCTGTCGGCTCCGGCTGAGGAGTCGGAGAGCCCTCTCCTTCTTGAGCCTCGACCGTCGGCTCCGCATCTCCTACACATCCTCTGTCCTCTTCCGGCGAGCCTTCACTCTTTGAAGATGGCGACTCATCTTCAAATCCGACATTTGGTACAAGCCTATCAACAACCACATTATTATCAGACATCATAAGCGTACATTACACGACTACACACGAGTTACGCCCAATTTTTGATAAGACAAATCAAATGTCACACTATGCACAATTATTTTGGTACGCAGTAAACCAACGGCGAGCGATGAAGTGCAGATGAGTAAAACAATCTAAAATAGGGTACTTACGAATAAAACGGTGTCGGAGCCTTAATGTGCTGTGGTAATCTATCGAAAACACGGCGAAATTCTTCAAATTCGCTATCAGCCATGTCGCCTTACCTATACACTTGATTGTCGGAAAGAGCGAACCTCGCATGCGCAGTTATACCCAGATAGAATATCGACCAGGCAAGTTACCCCTAATAAATAGAACATGTTTCTCTTGTATGGGCTAATGCGCGCGCACCTTGCCGTCCCATAACGCACGCGTCAAAACTGTCACCCTAAATTTGAAGCTTCCTTCGGGACTCCTAGGTACTTCTGGTACTGATCATGCGTCATGTGGGTCCCCATGACGCATGATCAGTACAATGACTTTGTATTTTTAGATCTTGACAATTAATTATGGTAAATCTGTTGTAGAATTTTAGTTCGCTAATTGCCGTTCGTTCATAATCGCATCGTTGGGTCAATATTTAAACCAGCTCTAGCTTTCAGCAGTAAGGTTATTAAGATAAAAAGTTAGGTAATTAGGGAAACATTAAATGTTTTTTTAACACCACACTTAAACACACAACAGATATAAACTTTGTAAGTATGTAATTAAAGCACCATAGAATAAAATCTTGTAAGTTAAAATATGAATATATCGTTAAATATAAATTAAATATCGTATCGTAGAACATTACACACAGCGCCATCTGACCCAAAAACTAAGCAAAGCTTGTACTATGGTAGTCTCATAACTGAAGAATATTTAAATATATATTTTTTGTAAACAAATACTTATAGTTCATTTCAACTTACTTTTATTGTTGGATCGATTTGAAATTTTGCAAATTTATTTTGAAAATTGTTAGAAATTTTTGTCACAATTCAAATGTTGGATAACTCTATTCTTGAAATTATGGACAGAAAGAAGAAAGAATTTCGAGAAAATAGAGAGGTGCATAATGCATATTATGTAACCTTTTATGAATTTACATATATATGTACGTATATACTTATATATATAATATACATACTATAAAAAAAAATATATTTAAGTATTCTATCAGTTATCTGACTCCCATAGTACAAGCTTTGCTTAGTTTGGGGTCAGATGGCGCTGTGTGTAATGTCCTACGATATTTATTTATTTATTTATTTATTTATTTATTTATTTATATAAGACAACATCTAATAAAATCGTGTAGGTCGATTTCAACTTACTTTAATTGTTGGATCGATTTGAAGTTTTCCAAGAATGTATAGTTTTATTTTGAAAATTATTCGAAGTTTTTGTATAAACAAGACTAGAATATAATTTACAATTCTAACGATGAAAAAAAATTAAAAGAAAATTTTTAGAAATTTTTGTCACAATTCAAATGGTGGATAATTCTTTTCTCGAAATCATGGACAGGAAGAAGAAAATATTTCAAGAGAATAGAGTGGTGCATATTATGTAACCCCATATAGGGTTACGTAACACCTCTAATGGCACCCCTTGTAAAGCAGACGACTGCTTGTTATTTTTCAAGATTTATGGCATATTTCAAACAGGGAAAGAAAAAGAAAAAGAAAATACTTATTTTTTTGAAAATTAAATGTGAATTTATACAAAAAAAAAGGATTTTTAAACAACCAAATTTCTAGGAGTTATCAAGTATTTCTATATTTTAATCAAATTCTTAAAGGATCATTGAAGAGATAAAGGAATATAAATGAAAAGGGGCGCGGCAGGCGTAACTCGAAAAATATGCATTTTTGTACGTACATGTTTAAATCGTCGATCCAAGTTCCGCTTGACTGACGCTCATTTATGTGAACTAGGGATGTTAAGAAAGTAGATATACCGAAAGGGTTGTCGAAGCCGGATGATTTATCGGTATCGAAGGCAGATTCAGAGTCGGAGGCGGAAGCGATGTAGAAGACAGATATTTATGTTAATTTAAATGGGCAAACCCGGGTATCTTTTTATAAATTAGTACGTTGAAAACACTTAATCTATTCACAGCTTTAAGTTAAGTAAGAAACAAATAACTAACTGAACAGGGAATACGAGCGGTAGAGGATTCTCTTGGCGCTAAAACAAATCTTGTTTGTTCGCGTTGTGTTTTGTTTTTTTTAACGTAACGAACGAGGCGTTCTCTTGGTGACAATGTAATATAATGCTTATTCATAACCATTGTAGCGGTAAATTTGACTAGCAAAACAAATCCCAAGGCATCGATGCTTTGGCACTCATTACTTTGATGCTTTCGATGGTTAGTTTCGACAGCACTATAATTTCGCTAGATGTAGTATCTTTCAAACCGGAACACAGTAATGTTTACACACTACTGATTGGCGGCAGAATACCTGTTACTGCGTTGGTACCTACTAGATGACTCACGTTGGACCGGCGCGCTGATTGATGAAAGAATATATTAGGGGAAGATAGAGAAAGCGCTTTCAAATTTCTAACAAATAATGTTCTTTTGACCCCCCCCTCTTTACGTTAACACAAAGTTATTTGTTAGTTAAAAATTACTGGAAATCTATTTTTCTGCCAACATTTACACACATGTATGGTTTATCACTTTCTTCTCATACTTTCCCAACTATATGATCAGTCGCTTCTCTGTTTTCAATCTGTAGCCTCAAATATAAGTTTCAATTGTGAAATTTGAACGTGTGAAATCCTCAGTTCTAAAAGCAAACTAAAAGTGTCGCAAAAGGCTTGATGTGATTTATCATCTTCGACCACACCGCCACTTAACATTAGGTGAGCTGTGGTCAAACACCTAGATTGTCAAACATAAATAATAATAATAATAATAATAATAGGGCAGTGACACGGCGCGCATTGTGAGGAGGTTCCTCACTCTGCAGCCCTAAGCCACCGGCAGCTTCAGCCCTGCCCCGCTGCCGGCAGCACCCTAGTTTTTTATATTATATATGTTTTGTTAATATTTAATGTCAAAAAAAATTAAAATTAAAATGAAATAAATAACGATGATAATAATAACATATCAATACATTGACAAAGTATGAAACGCTTTTCTTCACGTATTCGTCTAAGCAGTTTGTGAATCTTTTCAGATGATCTTTCGACTTGCTCATATAGTGTAATCAATGTATTGCTCAAGGCTATTGTTTACTGCAACCAAAATTCCGGCATCCTACGTATGGAGCCTGGGCCTCCGCTAGGCTTTCATTGTGTACGCGCTTAAGTGATAAAACCTGGCTGTCTGAGGTACGTCATGTAGTAGGCACGGTACACACTGCAAGAGGTATGGTAAGTAAATAGATTTTTTTTTCCCAGAAAATTACCAAATCCCTTAAGATAGTACCTGCGACCTACGTAAATCCATAGAGTAAAGATATACAAAAATGAAACCCTACTAGATTTAAAAATATATAAATCCAATTTTTCTGATCCGGCACCCGCACCGTCACCGGCGAATTTGAGATTAGCGCACATGTCTAGTTCTATTAGTTCAGTACATTACGCACTCAATAAAATTAAAGAGGTTGACGAAAAATTTTGATATCGATATTTTTTTCCATGTAGTATTTTCCATAATCCACTGTTATATGATAGATAAACTCAATTTATTAAAGTTTTCTTGGTGATCTGTACTAAGTATATAAACTGATTGATGTGACATGAATGGACCCCCTCAAATACTAATACCATAGGTAATTAATTATGCTCTAAGCATTTTATTGGAGTGGCGTAATTTATTTTTTTTTATTTTTGGCCAAAAAATTATTCTAAATGTTTAAGATTTTATATTAGTCACACACGAGAAAGCGCATTGTACTTACGCCAAACTATTTGTCATCAGAAAATTATCCAGTGATGATGTGATTAAAAAAATTATGATATTATCAAACATTGTCATTTCTGTAATTGGTACTTCAATGAAAATAGGAGCTCGGCAGCTCAAGTTCATTAATTAGAATTCAAAGCCATGCCCTTCGGCATGAAAACCGACCGCACTTACCACTTATCATCGCTACAATGATGATAAATTAGTTGAACTAGACGTAGTCATAGTCAAAGACACAAAGAAACAAAAACGTTCAAATGTCCTTGTAGTGGCGACTTAAATCCTAGTTATTATTATGTGTTGCAATATCACTTTTGAGTTTCTACCAAAACATGATATCGATAAATTAAAACTGCATACAACATTGTATCTCATCCCTGGCTGTGATGCCACATATTGATTACAGAAGTAATTTTTTCTTTTATTCTTGGCTCCACACTATAAATCCATTAAGCCACTTTTAATCACCTAACATTAATTTTTTAAGCCCTACAATTTACGCATTACGATTTATAATAATAGCCGAAGTAAATATAATAGTCAAATAAGATCCACTAAAGTGATAAAAACTTTACTAGTTATATGTCTTAGAAATATAATTTGAAAATTCATCTTTTTCAATTGCTAAACATCTTTTTTAAATTCTATTTAAAACTTACTTACGGGCAAACAATGCACCATTGTTTGCAGTTTGCTCGATGGTAAATGTTTTTGGTGGATAGAAAAGTCCAAATCGACGAAGTGCAGTTTTTTATATGATTAAGTGTGTGACACAAGCTATGTGCCTCCTGATGGTAAGTGGTCACCGCCGCTTTTGAACACCTACACTACGGCTTTGTCAGTGTGTAGCTTACCTTTGATGACTCTATTCTTCTTTTGTTTGAAGTGATGATAATTATAATTCGGTAGAAAAATCTAAAACCATTCCACAGAAGAGAAGTGCTAAATCAAACTGACATGCATCTATTACGGATGAAACTTCCGGTGATGACATCATGTTTAACGCGTAAAACCGGTAAGATGGTATATTGGTAGTTTACTGTAGAAATGTTACAAACAATCTGACGTTTATATAGGTGAATGCAAATTAACAATTTTCTGTCTAAAATATGTTCTCAAAGCAAAACAAACTTCACGAGAACAATAAAATCCAGTTCGTTTACAGACTAGCAACACACATTTGTTTTAAATCAAGGAACCCCAATCGTATCTAGTTGCAGTAAGGCTTATTTTAAAGTGATAGTCAATGGCACTTACAATGCTTCACGCTAGTAATGCATGTGGCCAGTTACTGCACATTTTATGTGACGTCATAACGTTGCGTTTGCATATTTGTTACCAGTGACAACGGATTTTCTAGCAAAGTAGATTTGACAGTCATTCAAACTTTTTTCTCTTCTGTGGGTTTTAAGAGCTATAAACCAATGACGACCAATGCGAATGATTTTTACTAGGACTAATAGTGAAATTAAAAAAAAAACGCAAAAAATGTTAACCTGCATTTTTGTTGTAGGTACTAATAAAAATGAAACAATGTGTGAAACGATTTAAATAATTGTGGTGCGTGTTGTGTTTCTTATCAATTGAACACGTATTGTTTACAGGATTACAAGCTTAGGGTGTACAAAGCCGAAAGGGGGTCATTGTACTCATCATTATTAACAATTATGGAGCATAGTCAACAATGGTAGCATTTGCATTTACATCTCTAAGCTGGCATATTTATGTCAAAAGTTGAGCATAGCAAATTTCTAGCGCCGCTAGTGTCTTCGCGGCAGCGATCTCGACAGAACAGGGTATTTAATTTTTATTTGATCAAAATTTTATAATTTCGAAATTATTGTTCAAGAATGAACTCTGCATTTTCTGTATAAGTATGTCAGTATTCATGTTTTTATTATGAAAACTGATATCGCGAAAAAAAAAACAGCTATTCTATACATATTGCTGAAAGTCAATGACACTTTCCTATGGAACAGGTGATTATTATTTGGCGGTTTCGAGATTACTTTCACAGTAAAAGTTGTTCATGATGAGTATAATAAACCCTTTTCGGCTTATCTAGGACGGTTTATATATACAATTATAGAATGTTATTGTTTTATTTGTATATGTATTACATTTCACGGTGAGGGTTCTGTACAAGATGGTCTTTCCGGGGGGCAAAGGTATCTTGTGCAGAACGTAAATTAGGCTGTACCATTAGACGAAGCTTCAATATGCAATTAATATTTCCAACTACGTTCTTTTTAAGTATTCAGATTTCTAAAAAACCACATTGAAAAGATGAACAAAAACCGTGATGTAGAATCGAGCCCAAGTTATTTATAACATGTATTATTTCTCAGACTTTGTGGACCGCCAGCGTCATACAGTCGTCGTACAGCTAGACTGCTGTTATTAAGGTTTCTCCCAGGGGTGATTGCATTCTAGTGGGTCTATTATCTCTCTTCTGATATAACTAACACAATTTCAGAAAATTCAGTGAGAGCAAACATTTGTTAACATTTCCTTATAGTTTTCGTGTACCAGGTACCATGTATGTTTTCAGATCATTTATCGCTGACATTAAGGATAAAACTCAGACAAAAACAGGTGAATATATAGTTACTATTTATATTCTTAATATAATTGTTATCACCAACTTACATGGACATAGTCACCATCCAATACATCTGATAGCGAATAACATAAGCAATGAATTATTATCTACTAACGATCTTATACAATAAAAAAATAATTTCACCCCCAAAAAGAAAAATAAAAGCACTTGATCAGACTCCGGATGTGCTATCTCTCTCAGAACACGAGTTTATTGTGATAATGAACTCAATAGCTCATGATTTTATGTCTAGTTTTGTGTAATGCTCGACATGTGACCGTGTCCCACTTTAATTTTCGTAGTCTAATTGAATTTTCTTGCCCCTTCATTTTGGAGCAATTCTAGATATTTTCAAAAATGAGAGAAACAAGTGATAATCAATACGGCAGCTTTTGCAATAAGCTCCCTGGCCCTATTTCAAAGGACCTGGTCCGGTCATGTTGCTCTTTGAGAAAATTGTCTCGTACATGCAATTTAAGTCGACATTCGATGCGTTAACGTTCCCGTAGAAAAGGTTTTGTAAATCTTTAGTACATTTTTTTGGGGTCAATTCACATTGCGGCCTTTTTTTTTTGTTTTTTTAATGTAAAAGTAATGAAACGATCGAGGCGCTCTCCTGATGTTAAGAGATAACGCCTGTCCATGACCATTGCAGCGATACACAGAACTTTGAGTAACAAAACAACGTCCAGGGCATCGCTGCTTTGGCACTCACTACTTTGAAACTAGATGGTTAGTCTCAACAGCCCAGTAATTTCGCTAGCTGCAGTACCCTTCAAACCGGAACACAGTAATGTTTGCACACTACTGCTTGGCGGCAGAATATCTGGTACTGCGGTGGTACCTACCTAGACGACCTCCTGCTAAGGAAATCTACCACCAAATAATACCCTTTTTAATAAGTGGTATAAACGATGTATGTAGGTATGTATAATATATAAATGGTATGCTCACAATAAACATGGCGCATTACTAACATTTTGAATCTTTACAAAGTAGTAAAATAAAAAAGTTTTGGCGAGAATGCGGAAAAATGATGTATCTTATATCTTCGTTCTATAATTTCATAAATCTTGTGTTTTCTCTGAGGTTTATTTTTATTTATTTATTTATTTAATATTACATGACCCTTAATACCTATAATACATTAAAACATCTTATATAAGTATATTAAGTATATAATTAGGTTTTACTAAGTATTGAGTAAGTACCCTAGACTTCACACTAGGAAAACCTGTGTCGCGAAGTCTAGTGTCTTCCTAGTCCGGGTGGCAGCGTTGCAAATTCAAAAGTCATAGTAAGCCGGCTGATATTGATACTGATAGTAGATCTCATATGACTAATAAGTAAACCGAACGTCAGCTGCCCAAGTAGCGGTGGGTTTGGGAATGGGAGGTCGTGGAAGTTGTAAAAAAAAAATTAAAAAAAAGTAATAGTACGCCGGCTGAAACCCATTTTCATGTATAGTTGACATCATACTGAGTTGAAAAATAGTCGTCAGCTGCATGGAGGAGGGTGGGTTATGCGTCAGCCGATCGCATGAACTTGTAAAAAATCGCGTAAAAAAAAGTCATAGTACGCCGGATGAAACTTAAACTAGCTGATTGTTTATCTAATTTAAAGTACGAAAACAACAATCAGCTGCGTGGGTAGCGGTGGAAAGACCGTCAGCCGATGCAGTAAAGGTTGAAAATATTGGAGCATTGCTACTAAAAAAGTTATAGTAAGCCGGCTGATGTTGATACCGATAGTAGATCTTATATGTCTAATAAGTAAACCGAACATCAGCTGCCCAAGTAGCGGTGGGTTTGGGAGTGGGAGGTCGTGAAAGTTGTAAAAAAAAATTTAAAAAAAAGTAATAGTACGCCGGCTGAAGCCCATTTTCATGCATAGTTGACATCATACTGAGTTGAAAAATAGTCGTCAGCTGCATGGAGGAGGGTGGGTTATTCGTCAGCCGAACGCATGAACTTGTAAAAAATCGCGTAAAAAAAGTGAAACTTAAACTAGCTGATTGTTTATATAATTTAAAGTACGAAAACAACAATCAGCTGCGTGGGTAGCGGTGGAAAGACCGTCAGCCGATGCAGTAAAGGTTGAAAATATTGAAGCATTGTTACTATGCTGTATCCTTTTAAACACATATTTCGAGGTAGGTTCTGGCCTTGCTTGAGCCCATTGCACGACCTTCGGGCTACCTAACCTTTTGCCCTTAAAATTTTAAAGTAGCATCTGTGTGTGTGTGTCTCTTTGTCGTACACAATCAGTTTCGGTAGTAAGTAGGGTTTGGGAATTACCAACAATACCAGCATCTTATAGTAACGTGAGCATCGAAATCTACCTTACAAACATGAAATATAATTTTTGTGTCCGCTTCTTCGAGAGCTGGGCAAGATAAATTATGATCGACCGTACTTAAAATTTCATTATTTTGTGATTCATATTTGTAACAACATTCGTAGTTAACATAGATCGTTTTATCGCCTATGTAGCCAGCCATATAATTATTTTTCCAGTCGTCACAAAGAAATTCCACTAAAGCTGTTTTGAAGTGCATGTTCTTCAGTTCGTTACTAAAATTAGCTGGGCGTACTATGGCTCACGTTACTATAAGATGCTCAGACACGGATATTTGTATTATAATACTCGGCAATATGAATGTTATTCAAAACGATTTGAAAATTACAATGCACATTGGTTCCGGGAATTCCCAAAGATTCGTTAATATTACGAAATTGTACGAAAAATTGGGAACTAATTTGTGCTCTGCATTGCCGGGGTTCCATGCCCTCACAGGGTGCAATTTCAATCCTGCATTTTACAGGAAAGGAAAAAATAAGCCTTTACAATTGTTACGAAAATCTCAAGCATATATGCAAGCATTAGGCAATATTGCAAATATTCCGAATTGTCCATTAGACGAGGTCTTCATAACGATTGAAGAATTTGTTTGTCGCCTGTATGGATTCAAAAGGATAAACGATGTCAACGCCACACGAGTTGCTACGTTTATTAAGAAATATCAAATTAATGGCAAGAACGATATGTTTAAGTGGAAAAACCGCATCGACGGGGCAATCTTCCCACCATGTAAATCAGAGCTTCGCCAGCATTTATTGCGCACGTCGTATATAGCACACCTTTGGAGCCATGCTCACCTTCAAGACCCTTCTCAATTATCTCCCACTGACTGGGGATGGGAAGAAAAAGATGAAAAATATGTCTTTAAATGGTTCGAGGGAGATCAAGTAGCCCCATCAATCACCAATATCACTGATAGCAGCGAAAATATTGCCGGTATGGATTTTTTGCCATTATCATTTGCTTTGACCATGTATATTTCTGTTAGTCTAATTTTAATGATTAACATGTTCATTTATAGATGATGGTGAAGAGGATCGAGGAAGAACTCAAGAAAACGATGAAGAGAACGACTTCAGAGGAGACAGTTCCGATGACGATTCCAGTGATGATAGTGATTCCATCGACAATTAATAAGTTTGGCAAAATTCTCTATTTTATTTTAATTTACTTTATTTTATTTTTAGTTGCTCTTGTTTTTTTTCAGAATCTTGATTCGGAAAAAAACAAGAGCAACATCAAGAAAGGAGTCTTTAAGATTTAATTTTATTATGATTTAATTTTCTGTTCAGTAAATGTTGATGTTTACAAAAAAAGTTTTTTTTTAAATATGTTTCACCAGATACTAACTGAATTAAAATTCTTCTAAAGAGACTTAAGTACCCCTATTAAAAAAAAACATTTTCTTTAAAGTCCCGGGAATTCCCGGGACTTTGATTGTACACTGTCTCGTGTCCGAGGACTTTGAAATTGTTCGTAATTCCCAAACCCTACTTACTACCGAAACTGATTGTGTACGACAAAGAGACACACACACACAGATGCTACTTTAAAATTTTAAGGGCAAAAGGTTAGGTAGCCCGAAGGTCGTGCAATGGGCTCAAGCAAGGCCAGAACCTACCTCGAAATATGTGTTTAAAAGGATACAGCATAGTAACAATGCTTCAATATTTTCAACCTTTACTGCATCGGCTGACGGTCTTTCCACCGCTACCCACGCAGCTGATTGTTGTTTTCGTACTTTAAATTATATAAACAATCAGCTAGTTTAAGTTTCACTTTTTTTACGCGATTTTTTACAAGTTCATGCGTTCGGCTGACGCATAACCCACCCTCCTCCATGCAGCTGACGACTATTTTTCAACTCAGTATGATGTCAACTATACATGAAAATGGGTTTCAGCCGGCGTACTATTACTTTTTTTTAAATTTTTTTTTACAACTTTCACGACCTCCCACTCCCAAACCCACCGCTACTTGGGCAGCTGATGTTCGGTTTACTTATTAGACATATAAGATCTACTATCGGTATCAACATCAGCCGGCTTACTATAACTTTTTTAGTAGCAATGCTCCAATATTTTCAACCTTTACTGCATCGGCTGACGGTCTTTCCACCGCTACCCACGCAGCTGATTGTTGTTTTCATACTTTAAATTAGATAAACAATCAGCTAGTTTGTTTCATCCGGCGTACTATGACTTTTTTTTACGCGATTTTTTACAAGTTCATGCGATCGGCTGACGCATAACCCACCCTCCTCCATGCAGCTGACGACTATTTTTCAACTCAGTATGATGTCAACTATACATGAAAATGGGTTTCAGCCGGCGTACTATTACATTTTTTTAATTTTTTTTTTACAACTTCCACGACCTCCCATTCCCAAACCCACCGCGGGTGCGCCAGCTGACGCTCGGTTTACTTATCAGTTATTCGAGATCTATCGAACAAGATAGCAATGGATCGGCGTAAAATCACTACCTAAAATGCAACGCTGCCACCCGGACTATCCGTTCCATGCTCGTATATACATAATAATCTTAACCTAAATTTTTATAAAAAATAAAAACAAGTTTGTGTGTGTGAGTGTGTGTGTGTGTGTGTGTGTGAGTGTGTGTGTGTGAGTGTGTGTGAGTGCGTGTGTGTGTGTGTGAGTGTGTGTGTGTGTGAGTTTGTGTGTGTGAGTGTGAGTGTGTGCGTATGCGTGTGCGTGAGTGTTATAGAGAGTTTGTAAGTGCGTATGTATAAGTGTGTATGAGTGAAAGTATGTGAGAGTATATGTTTATGTAATAAAATAGTGATGTTTTATTCATAAAGTGCAAAATCAGGTGCTCGAGTGTGGGAAAGTGACATAAAATGGTGAAACATGTCTTTGCGTGTGCCCTCCTTTACTCCTTAGTACTTTACATCGATCGGTCTTAACCTTGACTTATTTTGTGTGACTGTGACTATTCATTGAGTTTTTATCTAATACCTATTTGAGAATAAATAAACTAGCAAAATCACAAAGCACGAGTCAAGCGCTACGATACCATAAACAAATATAACAAACAAACAAATATAACATTAACAGGTAGAGGTAAACCTCTACTGCATTTGTTAACATAACTTAAAAAAACTGATAGTGTTATCAAAAAAAATTCCATGTTTACGTACGCAGCTTTTGTAACACTATAACATTCCGCTTTTTGGACGAATGCAGAATTGTTAGTTTGCCCTATGACCTAGACCAAAAATTATTTATCGACGTTCAGGACATAAACTTAGTATAACATATTTAGTTCGAGTGGCTCCCGGTTCCCTTTGGGGTGCGGCTGTGTCAATTCCTTCCCGTGTCAGAGCGGCTTACTGTGTTGACACTGCACTTGGAACGTGCCTTCGAGAGCTCCAGTCGGCTTTGCCAATAGTAACATAGACTAGATGTAGCGGACATAACCCGAGAGTAAATTTTTTTACGAAACAGAATCTTTGCTTTTGATAAACTAAGTTAATTTAGTTAATTAGTTTCGACTTCTTTCGAAAAAAAAAACATGATAACACGTTCTTTTGACTGCCCTAAATAAATAAATATCGTAAGACATTACACAGCGCTATCTGACCCCAAACTAAGCAAAGCTATGGAAGTCAGATAACTGGTAGAATACTAAATAGTTTTTTTGTTGTAAATACTTACAAAAAAACTATTGTTTTTGTATGTATTTACAAAAACCGGCAGCCTCACTAGAGAGCCAGTTCCATTCCAGGCTAGATGTGCTTTACCATCTTCGACCACACCTTCACTTATCATCAGGTGAGTTGTGGTCAAACAACTAGCCTGTCAACCATTAAAAAAAAAAAAAAAAAATACATAGGTACTTATAATAATAACAGAATACCCAGAATCAGAACAAACATTTGTTTATACCACAAAATATTTGCCCTGATTGGGAACCCACACCCCTCAGCTCTTGAAGCAGACCTACTACCAATGAACCAACAGGGCTGCCCTGTAGGCTCATTAGATATAACATTTTCTCCATCCAACTAAAATGTGTAACTTCTCTACAGTTCAACTCAACTATAACTGAACTTAATACCAACAACACCACTATGAATAAAATCTGAAAATCCAAACCAAAACAACAACAACCAAAAACCCCAATGCTTTTAAAACTTTTATGGCATCATTTTCTCGACCCAACGAAAACGTGTAACTTTCCAACAACTGAACTTTTCATAGTCAACTGTCATGAAATTACGTAATATGATCAGAATACACATTTCATAGCGTTACGTTCGGATGCGATTTTTCGAAAGTGTCACTCACCTGGTGGTAAGAGATAACCATCTATGACCATTGCAGCGATACACAGAACTTTGAGTAACAAACCAAAGTCCAGAGCATCCCTGCTTTGACGCTCATTACTTTGAGACTTTCGATGGTTAGTTTCGACAGCACTGTAAATTCGCTAGCTACAAATACCCTTCAAACAGGAACACAGTAATGTTTACACACTACTGTTTCGCGGCAGAATATCTAGTGCTGCGGTGCTACCTACCTAGATGACCTCCTGCTAAGGAAATCGACCCCAAGCCAAGTGCGAGTTGCTAGACTTCACAAGCTACAACATAATAGTTATAGTTGAAGAGAAATCTACTTCAAAATTATTCTCTTTCTTTTAGATTGCCGTGGGCCAATGTGAGTGCCTAATAATAAAATGTAAATGACATGCATATAGCAGGGACAAACGTGTGCTACTGCTACACTTAAATAATAAAGGACGACGACTGTCGGATTTGGCGTATTTCCAAAGAGTTTTCGGCATCTTCTTGTAGTATTTTGTAACCTAAGTTGAACTTTGCTATAGTTTTTCTTTTATTTGCTACTTATTGTTTTACAAATCTTACTAGAGTTTTAAACTCTATTGTTATTAAAAAACATGGTTCTGTATATATTTGTTTACTTCATTGCAGTGTACGTAAATAAAAATGTATTTTTAATGACATAACATACTTAAAATTTTCAGGTGACCAGAATGCTGGTATCTACTTTGGTCAAAAGCTAAGCATTACCATCCAGCGTGGCAATGTTGCCAGCATTCTGGCCACATATCCCTCCTCTGACGGTTTTTTTAGACTAAGTTTTTTGTATACATTTTGTAAATAGTATTAATTTAAGGTTTTTTTTATTTTGTTTAATAAATGTCATAACAGTTTATTGAAATTTTAGATTGAGTAGAATTGGTACACTACAAGAAAATTGCACTGCGGTAAATTCTACAGAAAATAATACGTATGACTTTGAAATAGTTTTTAAAATTTAGTTAACGACATTTATTTATTTTCAGTTTTTAATCTAATAGTTCTTAAGTCAGTTTTTTACCTATGAGTAGCAATTTTTTTAAATTAAAGGTATTTTAGGCAGACGGAAAAGAAAGAGCAATATTATTTTTATTTTTATTGTTGACAGGCTAGGGTTTTTTGGCCATAGCTTACCTGACGTTAAATGACAGTGTGGTCGAAGATGGTAAAGCACGCCTAGCCTGAAATGGAACTGGCTCTCAAGTGAGGCTGCCGGAATACACCTTTATAATGCTTAGCAGCAGATTTTCAACATGGTCTGTAGCAATGTGTAGAGATGTAAACATCATAATATACTCATATCAATTTAAAGATTAATTAGCACTAGTCTAACGAGGCATGAACATGATAGTGTGGGACGTGGAACACAATGGACTTTTAGACTATACCGACATAGGGGCTGTATCAGCCGAAAGATGACGTTAAACGCATGTAGAGTAATACAGAATCACATATCAACATGTAAGCATTTCAAGGAATAAAACTTTTAGTAAAGTAAAGCGGTCTATAAAAGGTTACGTTAATTGTTTGATTAAAAAAAATGGTAGCTGACTAGATTTCTGTATGTTATAATATTATAATTTTTACCATGGAAACAGACGTAGTTTTGTCACATTTTTGTTGTATTTATACGGGACTAGCTGCACCCCGCGGTTTTACCCGTATGATGGATAATGATGAAAGTATTCCAGGGTCTAAAGTACCTATATGCAAAATTTCACCCAGATGCGTTGAGTAGTGTACGCGTGAAAGCGTAACAAACAAACTCACATTCACCTTTACAGGACTAGCTGCGACCCGCGGTGTTACCCACTACATGTTTTAGGAATAAAAAAATAGCATATGTACCTCAGCTACCTCCACACTAAATTTCATCCAAATCCGTTGAGTAGTTTTTGTGTGAAAGAGTAACAAACATCCATCCATCCAAACTGTCACATTTATAATACTAGTGGAAATAATCACGTTTAATTATATTGGATACTCGGCTTATAGTTTCGGCCACATGCGGTGGCCTTTATCATGGAGACAACGCCGAGTACAACGCAGGCGTGTTCGTGTTACTTCGCACTGCGGGCCACTATTAAGCATGTGAATCTATGGGATCTTACGGTAGGATCCTTTTATATAATACTAGCGACTCTCTCCCGCTTCACACGGGTTCAATGATACTAATGTAGTGCATATACAAGTATAATACATATAAACCTTCCTCTCGAACCGCTATGTCAATTGATGGAAACCACATTGAAATCTGTTGCGTAGTTTAAAAGATCTAAGCGTACAGACGGTGCCGCGGGAAGCGACTTTGCTTTATATGTACTATGTAGAGATTAATTAACTTCATTTTAAACTAGCAGATGCCTCGCGGTTTCACCCACGTAGTTCCTGTTCCCGTAGGAATACAGAGATAAAAGTAGCCTATGTCACCCGGGGATAGTGTAGCTTCGCAACGGTGAAAGAATTTTTGAAATTGGTCTCGTAGCTTCGGAGCCTATTCAATACAAACAAACAATAAAATCTTTTCTCTTTATAATATTGTAGACATAGATAAATAAGTTTGTTATACGATACACAATTAGTATATTAAAAGTCTAAATATCAGCTTGCAATACATTATTTTCAAGAAAAACTAAGACATTTTTATTTAATATTATAAAGCGATACAACATTACACAATTTTAATTTAATTGTCTCCAATTTAATCTTTGTTGTTTAAAAATATGCCACACTATAATTCAGGATTCTATATAATCTACCATCACAATCATTTATTTTTCGTATTAACTAAGTGATATTAGTTGAGAAGGTGTGATTCGTAAAATAAATACAATTGAGTGAGATAAACAAACACACTCGTATATATCCGATTCTATTTTTATTCTTGAGAAAGAAAAGTAAGCGAACCGTCTTGATAATGAATGATAGCGAATGCTCTTTTCGCTAAACTATGGTAATAAATACAGCGATGGGAGCCGTTAACACCCGTCAGGGTACCGGCTGAAGGAGGTTCTCCTATTCTGGTCTGCTTACACGGACTGTGGGTGTGTGAGTGATGACCCACGTCTTTGTACACAATGAGTTCCGTATTTAATAGGCAAACGTCTACACTTTTGACCATAACACTAAATATTAAAAAGAACGTTCACTGACAAAAACTATGCTATAGGCAATTACAACTTACCTATCTATACATTATAAAGAGGAAAGATTTGATTGTTTGTTTGTACTGAATAGGCTCCGAAACTACTGGACCGATTTCAAAAATTCTTTCCCCCGTTGGGAAGCTACACTATCCCCGGGTGGCAAAGGCTACTTTTTATCACTGTATTCCCACGGAAACGGGAACTACGCTCGTTCTCGCTCGCTACGTTCCCGTAGTTTTATTTCATTATAAAATGTGTGGTAAGAATGGCTTCACACCTATTTCGCCATCGTCCATAAATATTATGTATTGAAAGAAACTCAGGCTCTCTGTATATTTTTAGTTTTTACTCGATTGTTGAAATTTTATTCAAATATAATATGCAACAATTTTCATTACGACACGTGGGGTACATGGTGCGGCCAAAACTGAATGTTTCCACACAATCATTGAAAATTCCCATCTATTATGAGGACAATATTTATCTAACCAATTATTTATAATCTACATATTATGATTTCGCGTTAGACAAGAAGTTAGACACCACGTTATTATAACCTTACGGTAACTGTTTTGCTGACAGAAATATTGAAGAACAATGTGACATTGTAGTCCAAATTCTGACTAACCGACCTAAAAAGCAAAAAATACTTTATTCGTCAAATCCAAAGCTCGAGTTGCCATACTCGTGTTGCACGATTGCAATTTTGCACGAAATGGGGTTTTAACAGTGTTACCTAATAGGCATTCGTGTGACGTTAAACGCAATGGAAGAATAACCACAAAAATACAACGGATATTCACAAACAGTTGTATGCTTAAAATAATTACATTAATGGCTACACACAAATAAACGTTATTTTTATTTTTTTTGAAAGAACCCACAATGGTTAAAAAGTAATTGTCACCTATCTAAGATAATGCACCAACCAAACTCGAACCCATAACTGAAATCTGCATCAAAATCGGACCAGTAGTTTTGGAGAAAAATGACAACATGTATTTGCACAAACAAAAATCCTTTCACTCCAAACGCATATACCGTCTCCGTTCCGTCGTGGGTAATAAGTATTATGATGAATGATAGATCACGGATGCAATTTTTGCAGCCAAATTTGGAAACCGTCTGACTACCATTCTGGGAGCACACGCCCAACAGTGGGACAGCTTATATAGCTTAAACATTTATTTTTTCACATTGCTTGCATTAAAATTTAGCAAAATTCAAAATAAAATGGGAGTTCAGTATGTCCACCGCTTAATGATATGAAAAGAGAACGATTCACAAGTAACTCCGAACACTTGATTCAGCCAATCAAATATACCCACCCTCCTGCCGACTCCCGCTTCTCGACACTTTATAAACCCCGCGGAGTACGGGGAAGGCGCAGTACAACCTAGGCATTGCAGAGGCGCATCATCCCCCTAACACTAGTACAGAGCGCTGAAATCTAGTTTAACTTTAAGGTAACCTACAAACTTTGATACCCGTTTGAATTGTAGCTTATTGACTTACTGTGAGTGCTTCTCGAAGTTAATAATGAATAATACAATTTTAAAATTTTGATTTTAGAATTCATCATGAGTGGTTCTGGAAAAGGTCTACTAGGCCTTTGGCTTTATAGGAACGGCTCAGAATGGGAGGTAAAGAATGAATCTCCCCATCATCCAAAGCTTGGAGAGCTTCATATGGCTGCACAGCATCAGCAAACGAGTGAACGGATCTCTGTGATATTTACCCTGAAGAATCAAGTTGGAGGATTGGTCCGCGTTTTATCCGTTTTTCAAGACTTGGGCGTCAACGTCCTGCATATTGAATCGAGAAAGTCAGCATCTGAAGTTACATCTGTGAGTCTAATTTCATTTCACTAAAAGTGCGTGTAAAGCGTCTAAGCGAAGCACTGTAGCTTATTTATGTCGTAGTTTTTGAGTGTAAAAGCATTGATAATGGACTGTTCTTCCCACATGACACTTTTATTGGAAGAAAATAACATTGATTTTATTTGGTTTTCACTATGTATGCAATACCATTGGCAGCGCTTCACGGTTTCACCCGTTATCTTACTGAAACCATCTAGTAGTCAATCACGTGATAATTGTTTGATGATCTTTGATTAAAGTTTCATTTAAATTTATAGCAAAAAGCGTTGTACTAACCACAGGCCACAGATTGTAATTCAAAAATTCAACCTATCCGTCATATTGCGTCATTGCAGTGTTCACCACTTTTTAGTTCGTTCTTTATTCGAAGACAACCGCTAATGAGTTTGCTTTTTTTTATTTTAAACTTATCCATTTACATTTACTACTATAAATTTCAATTATACTACAATAAATACTAATTGAGTGTAATCTTTCAAATCAGCACCGAAAGAAATTTAGATTATTAATTTTATTTTCTTCGTTCGTCATTGTATTGGTAGTTTTATATTTTTACCTAACATGATTGTTGCAAATAATAATCCTTTTTACTTTGCTAGAAGTTTTTACAGAATAATCGAAGCATGCGCATAGGCTACGAACTTAATAGTCAGACAACGTATATTGTGTTATACTGGTAAAGAGACGATAATTTTATTGGCGACAACAGCAACTGCGAAATGAGTAGTTAAAAGTGTCTATATAGAAAAAAAAAATCTCCAAAGACAAAATATTTCTAGATTTAGCAACAAAGACCCTACAACAACATCACTGCAATTAATACTGAGGTCTAGCAAAGTACCCGTACATTTTAGGTTTTTTTATTAGCGTTATCGCCACTCGGATGTCACTTTGTCTAGGCCCCTAGGAACGTTAAAGGGGAGAATGAACCAATTGACAGGCCATTGACAAAAGCTATCGATTATTTGCTATCCATTGTTAGTGAGATGCTGATAAGAGATCGATTGGGAGATCTCGTTCTATCTTGGTTGATCCGATCTTCTGACTCAAGAATCGATATGGAGATTTGTCATTAATGTTCTGGGGATAAAAGTAACTGTGATAAATCTTGAGCAACAGTTACCATTATGGCACATTTCAATTAAATAAATCTATACGTTGCAGAGTTTAGTGAAAACAAACATATACACAAACATTTTGCATTAATAATATTCGTGTCATTTTATGAAGACTAGGTTGCATGACGTGGTTTACCTGATATTTTCCAAGGAAAAATATTCTATGTCATCTAATGTACACTATCAAGAATAAACGTAACTTTGCCTAATTATATTAAGGTTAGTTCGATTACATTGATTCGATTGGTCACTGGAAAAGTCAGTCGTTCCGGTAAATAAGAAAACAGAAAGAGAAGCAGACTTGCGTTTGTATTTACATGAATAGCGTGAATTTTCATCAATTAACTCATTTAGGCCGACATTCTCGTGGATGTGGAATGCGACCCACATAGAATGGAACAGCTCAAGCGCATGCTGAAACGAGAAGTCCAAGACTTTGAAGTGGTGTCTTCGCAAGGTGGAGAAGAATTCCCGCCACCAACACCATTATCTGCGGCTGCCAGTTTTGGTAAGTGTAGACACTAAGAGACTTTATTTATAAGCATTGTTTTTGTTTTCAAAAAAGGTAACGCTTATGAATTACCACTGCAGTGGTACCAAAAACAAAGTCTAGGCAAATGCCTCAAAGTATTAATGGTTTGTCACAATAGTCTTGTAGCACCACAAATCGGAACAAAGTATTGTTTACACACAACTGCTTCTTAAATGACTTCTAGTAATATTTAGAGAAATTGAGACGATGATATGTTAATCTATTTTTAAAGTAGGATGTGTTGTTTTCATGCGTGATATATCATTTCAGTGAGAAGTGCGTGGCATTTTAACCATTGTATAGGTATTTATATTTAGAATAAGTTCGTGTTTAATCACATCCTGCCTGATGTTAAGCAGTAGTGTGGTCTAAGATGGAACACGCTTACGCAGAAGAAAGCTATTCACTCTGGATTAGAAGTTCTATAAAATCCTTAATAAATGCAATAGATAATCCAGATTAGATGGAACTGAGAATTTCTATCCCACTTTCCTTGGGAGGTGCGTGAAAACACCGTGCGTGCCATCTCAGAGGCTATTCTTGTCGAGCAACAGACGCACCCCGAGTTCGCCGCCCAAGGCCCCACGCCGCCTGTTATTGGGGCTGGAGGAGGGCGTGGAAGATCCTCCTCCGACGCCTGATTTTGGGAGATCTGTATTGACCTCCCTTTCGTGCTCCACTGTTTCCTCTGGGATGTTTCTAACTCATAAAAGGAAACTGATGTTTCCCACGATCTTTCACATCCAAGCAATCAGCGCATTAACACTGAAAGCGAGACATTGTTCCCCACCGCGGCGATAAGATCACGGGGCTCACTTGCCCAAGGCAGGCATTGCTCCAACGTGTGCTGCGCCGTTTCCTCGTCACAACTGCTGTGATAGCATGCGCTTGTTGGTTTTCTTCTGGCTATACGGAACAGGTACTTTCTGAAGCATCCATGCCTCGAAAGCACCTGCTCAAGCCGAATGATAACCGACCCTGTGTCTTTGGAACTGGCTGGATAGCTCCCATGGTCCAGCTTCCAGCCCTTAGATAGGCCAGAAGCTCGTTCCACTCCTCCATGGACCGACAAGTGTGGAAATTTCACACTTGGACCTCTTGCGGAGTCTGGGTCGGTGAAGCTCCGTGCGCCATGCATACACGTTCGCATGAATCTTTGCCTCTAGGTACCAGAGGTGACCCGGCCAAGAAGCATTCCACATCACAAGAAATTGTATGATATCCCTTTTTGACTTTGATGGCTATCACATGCTGTGGTCGCCTTAAATTCAAATTATTTTATTCACATAAAACGATATACATTTAAATTTATGTCACAGAACGTCAAATATTTATCTCATGTCAAAAATAATAATAAATGTCACAGATCAGTTAAAACATCGTCAAGACTAATTGATCTGTTATGCTCTTTACACCTATCCCATTGATTAGTCAAGTTTTCAGCATATAAAATTATGCTAAGATGCATTAGTATTTTTTTTTAGTTTTAAAACAAAATGTCTAAATTAGTGTTTGTGGCAAGTAACGCATTAAAGTGGTGGCGGACGCGAACAAAAGAAGACATGGAGCGTGCAACCGTACCACCCCGACTTATGTAGAACAGATCATGCGGCCGACTGCACCTATTCGCCGGAGCTCAGCTTTATCTTAATATGAACAACTTGCACTGCGACTTTCAGCGTATAGTCAGCTGATCCAAAAGCCTTCTCACTTCCAAAGAATTTTATCCGAGCTGCCCGAGCAGAAATTTTGTAGGATATGTGTAAGGATAGTAACAGTAGAGCTTCTTACAAAGTAATCACAAGAAGGCCTTTTGTATTTTCCGGGGTACTTACTCGTAACATGATGCGGGTTTCATCAACAAATGCGGGTGCAATCAAACGTGACCTCAGACCATTAACAACATTTACTCTATAACTAAATTGTTACATTCAGAACAAAAATGATTAGGATGACTTTTAATTGAAAAATGTCTAAAAGTTATTAGGATGGCGGTCAAATCTCATAACATTGTATTTATTTTGATTGAATAACGTTTTATTTGTCACATTGTTATATTTTATTCATTGAAACATTCGATCTATGCCAAGTAAGTTAAGGCAGTCATTAGGAGATTTGGCTTTTAGGAAGAGCTTAAGATTGTCGGAGTTTAAAAGACATTTTGGCAACACTCAAAACGTTGGGCAAGTCATGAATCATGACAGAAAAAGAAGAGGGCGTAGACCCGATCTAGTGTGATAAGGCCTTAAGAAGGAACGCGAGTCCAGCGGGATTTAAACAATAGGCATTTGAAGAAAAATATAAGCTCATTTTTTGCATTTAGGAGATAGAGGAGATTTAGCTCAGCATATTACCAATGAGAAATAGATAAAATGCTGGATAAATTTCTTCAGTAATGAATTAATAAGATGTTATTTATATATAATTGTTAGCCTTAATTTTTGTAAACCAATCTTGTAATGTTAATTTATATTGTTCCGTATTTATGCATAGTTAAAAAAATGTGAGTATATTTTTTTTTAAGTCCAACTATGTTATCACATTAGTGACAGTATTGACTTAGATGATAATAAAGTTCTTGAAACCTAACCTAAACCTTATGTCCCTATATTTTTTTTAATTATAAAAATCTTTCGAATTTATTTTATAGTTGTTTATTTTGTTGGTATAAAAGGGCAATTTATTACGAATTTTGAAGTGACATATTTTCTTATGTAATTAGTTGGTGGAAAAAAATGGTAGTGACGTTTAGCAGACCTTGATTTTATGACAAAAAATATTGTTTTGTAAGCGTTATCCAGGGAGAAAATTGAGAAATACATTTGTATGAAAAAACGCTACTAGCGTTACCTCCTAAGGCAGGAGATTCATAACTACCATGTCTTACAATGGCGTCGATCTCTCCTGTAGTCGGAGAAAAAAGTAAGGACACCCGGAAAGAATCCAATAGTCGGCAACTTGCGTCATAGTATGTCGTTTATCTATTTTGTCAAAAGCTTTCTGGAAACAAGTGTCTGAAAACCGCAATTTATCGCATCAGAAATATACTCCACTAGGCATAACAAGGTTGTATTCACCGAACGCTCAGTCCTAAAACCATTTTGCTCGTCACCTAGCAGTTTGTTTACTTGTCAACATATCCTCTTATGCAGGATGTATTCAAACGCTTTCGCCTGCACAGACAGTACCGCTATTGGACGATATTCATCAACCAATGTCCTATTGTTACGCTTGAGGATTACTCTTGGGGATTACTTCCACTGAAATGGGCGTTTGCCATGTCCAAGTGCCAGATTTAAATTGTGGTAACGTGGTAGTATGGTGTGCCCTTTATACGTTTTGAGAGTATAGGTAGGTAGGTTGTCTAGCTTCGTGGAGCTATCTGCCTTTAACTTATCTATACCACGCTCAATATTTTCAGGTGTCAAAGAAGGTATATTAATGTAACCACTGTAATTCGTCTAAAAATAGACTGGATAAATAGGCAGCAAGCGTCTCAGCATCATCCACAAAAGTATGCAAAATCCCTTGGTATGTAAGACAAGGCTCAAACCACCTAAGGTTGTGTGCATGAACTCAGAAACACTGAGGCCTAAGTTGTAGCTATTCTTCAATATCAAACATATGATCTTTGTGTGCCTCAGAGATACACATCTTCAACCTGGTACCGAGATCCGAAAACGTTTTGTAGGCTGCGACACATCTAGATATCAACCATACAGTACATCTATACAGACCAATGACAAGGTGTTGAATGCATTGGCGATATGAAGTCAATGCGACCATAACGCGCCTCCTTCTCGTCCTAGAGGACTTTGACGAATAAGACAGCGTCAACCGTGGATCGGCCCACTCGGAAATCGAATTGCTGGTCAGATATATTTCTACTGTGGTGGTCGACGAGACCACTAGCTATTATACACTCGAACAGCACCGTTGATAAGTAAAGGTCTTGCACAATGCATTGTTTGACTTCTGGCCGACTTATAATGAATACCGTCCCTTCGAATATTCTTTATTCATAAGAGAGTCAATATTGGATTTCCATTTATTTAATGAGTGTTTTCATAACGAACACCCTTTTCACAGTAGAAAAATGTTTTTTTTAACCCACAGGCAGCAAATAAGTTGTGTCAGGTAGCCCTTGTTGCCAGTCGTAAGCATTCACCATCACATAGATATCTGCAATACTATGGGCACTGCAAACATATTTATTTCATGGTCTATTTTATACACTTTTGATGCGTTTAGATTTTGGTGAGATGCACTGGTTTCCTCGGAAGATATCAGACTTGGACCGAGCCCAGAACGTACTGATGTATGGAGCTGAGTTGGACGCTGACCATCCGGGATTCAAGGACCCAGTGTATCGTAAGCGACGCGAGCAGTTTGCCGCTATTGCAAATAATTACAAATAGTATGTATTACTTTTTCACATTTTGTATGACTTATTGAGTTACTTCGCCTCGTAGCACCAAAATAGCTAGCTATCATTCCAAAATAAAAAATGTCTCGTAAACGCCTTGCGGTACATCCAAGCATTCTTACTTGAAATGCATTTTCATTTCTGGCTAGGCGTAACTATATATTTTCATTGAAATTTCAAACATATCAAAATTCAATTAAATCCGTTTAACCACAACTTTGTTGTCTGAAGTTGGAGATGTAAAACTGTTCACATTTCAATGTGCTAAAATTATTCTAAAACAAGGTAGTCCCAAGTTACAAATTCGTTAATCGGTAGATTTAGACTAGCAACAGGTGAGTTATGACAGGCTTGCATAGGTACTTATTTGTAGAGTTCTGTCTAGTCCAATTTGATATTTATAAATCGTTACCTGTTGCAGCGGACAGCCGATTCCGAAAGTACAATATACTGAAACTGAAATTAAGACGTGGTGAGTGTTTACCAATTATACTATTTTAGCTTTCGTGTTCGTGCACGCTTATGATTTTCAAACTGTTATTTTGGAAACAATTGCAGTACTCTTGAACACATCGTGCATCAAGTTGGCGTTTAAATATGATTCGATATTGTTTGCTTACTGCGGGCCAATATAACAGTTTTAGAGCATCTATATATATATCTATACTATTATAAAGAGGAAAGATTTGATTGTTTGTATTGAATAGGCTTCGAAACTACTGAAATCTTTCAATCAAAAAATCTTTCACCGTTGGTATGCTACACTATCCCCGGGTGACATAGGCTACTTTTTATTCCTGTATTCCCATGGGAACGGAAACTACACGGGTGAAACCACGAGGCGTCCGCTAGTACCTAATGAAATGGTAAAGAGCCGGGTCTGCACATAAAATGTTTATCAAAAAACAACTTATTCACGTACTTATATTAACGAGGCCAACAATATAGGCGTGTCTGTTTGTGTATCCGTTTGTGTACACCAATGTTAAAAACAAGTGAACAAATTTGAATACAGTTTCACCGTTGAAAGGTTTTTAGAGCATGATTAAAACAAAGTTAAAAAATAATGCATGGTTTTGAAGATATATACAAGACATGCTCAACTTTTTTTGTTTAATTTCGACCTTACCGAATATCCCGCGGACGGAGTCGCAGGCACAGCTTGTTCTAAATATAACGAATACTAGACGTAGCGACACTATCGAAGGTGACATCAATTGATCTTCATAGAGCCAAGACCTCGCCTGATATCCAGCCACAGTTGGTACTAAGAATAGCTAGGAAAAGCATTTTCATTCAAGCAAAACTTCGTATTGACTCTTATAATTCTCATGAAACTTGTACATTGCCGTGCGCGAATTTCATTTAATCAACTGCAAGCAGAGGTCGTTTCTATTTGGCAATCTGTAGTCGCCATCATTATTGTGCAATTAAAATACTCAAAGTTTTAATATTCAAAGTCAAACATGAACGCTAACCTACAAAAACTTCACCCCAATGAATTCTGTAAAAGAAAACTTACAAATAAAACCCCTCTACGTTTGCCATTGTGTAATTGTATTACCGAGCGCTGTTACGAAAGCGTCAACAGTCAACTCGCTTTTATGAAAATAAAGCAGTAACCGACTGCAAAATCGAAATGGAACAACAATACGCAACGTTGCCGGAGATTCTTTTGTTTACTTATCAAAGCTTTCAATTTATATTTCAAGAGAGAATTTCCCCTAGTGATGTCTTACAAGAGAATTGCATAGGTATTTTATTTTACTTTTATTTTACTTTCTAAATAATTTCCTATTACGGATTTTTTATACTCTTTTCTTTGTTTAAGCTTTGGACCACTTGTTGCGTCACTCCCAGGAAGCTGTTACTAAATCAATCTTAATTTAGGTTGTTTCTGGAAAGGCTTGGTGAAATTCTTCTCGGCAAATTCCTGGGACAAATATTGGTTGTTGGCTGATAAACTTGTCTGACGTTAATTACAGGGGTATTGTGTTCCGCGAACTTCACAAACTGTACCAAAAACATGCTTGCGAGGAGTACTTGGAGAACTGGCCACAGTTGGTTAAATATTGTGGATATAGGGAGGACAACTTGCCACAGGTACGTTTTGAACAATCTTATAATAAAAACTGCATTCTATTTTAAATAATAATTAAATAATAACATGATTATACGGTTAAACGTGAAACAAGAGTAATGTATATCAATTGTATGTAGTCACTTAAGATAGTGAAGCTTGACCCTAAGCTTAGTCTTGGGAGCTTGTTTCATAGTATGGCTGCCTTCACAGAGAAATAGTATTTTATAAAAAGTTATAAGGTAAGCTATGATTTATACTTTAAAATGTATTACACATTATAAATAAAGGTAAGTTTTAGATACTAGTCCTATGCCCAAAAGACTGTCGTTTGGCGGTATTTCAACAGCCAAAAAGATATCATATAAGTAATAGATAGATAAAATAAATACTCTTTATTTTGCACACCAAAAATTCAGATTTACAAAAATATGATATTTATAAAAAAAAAAAAAAATGTCAATAAAAACAAAAATAAGCCACAAGTGGCGGCCTTATCGCTAAGAGCGATCTCTTCCATGCAACCAAGAATAATTCATAATCCCTTTATTTGCGCTATGGGTAAGTACAGATGTAAGCAAAATAAATAATGAGTCAAGAAAAACCACAGACTACCTTTCGGCATGCAAATTAATTTAATTAGGCATTTCACGCAATAAAAATAATTGTCAAAATGTACAATAATTGAAAACATGATACCTACATAACAAGAACAGACGGGAGATGTTGCGATAGTTATAATAGTGTTAATTTGTTATAATTTACTTTTAGTTGGAAGATGTGAATGCTTTCCTGAAACGTAAGACAGGATTCCAGTTGCGCCCGGTAGCAGGATACCTGTCACCTAGAGATTTTTTGTCGGGTCTTGCTTTTAGAGTGTTTCATTGCACTCAATACATACGCCACTCATCAGATCCCTTTTACACACCAGAACCGTGAGTATTTATTTTCAAATTTGAGTAGTAGGCACTTTAACTAAAAAGTAATGTTTAACTACAGCCATTGTATGAATGAATTGTACGTCGTGTCGCTTAAGTATATGTTAAGTCGCCTAAGTAAAAGTTTCGAAAGACAAAATGGCGTTTAGTTTTTTACTTTTTTTTATTTTTTTTAATGGTTGACAGGCCAGGTGTTTGACCACAGCTCACCTGATGTTAAGTGAAGGTGTGGTCGAAGATGGTAAAGCACACCTAGCCTGGAATGGAACTGGCTCTCAAGTGAGGCTGCCGGAACACACCGTTAGATGCTTGGCGGCAGATTTTCAACTTGAGGGTGGTAGGCTAGCTACCACCCTCAAGTTGAAAATCTGCCGTATAGTACTAGAAAGTACCCTACCACCATGCTATGGTTTCCTCACGATGTTTTCCTTCACCGGCAGCTCAAGCTCATTGTTGGGGTTTGAACCCACGCCCTTCGGCATGCGAACCTACCGCGCTAACCACTGAGCTATCATTGCTACTTTAAGGTGGTTCGATTTCCATATAAATAATTTTTTGCCATTTATGGACAAATGGAGCATAATTTTACAGTGAAATCAAAGCTACTGGCATTTATTTTGGTCTTTACATAATATGGTAAATCACAATTGCTTGAATAAAACAGTAGATTATTAGCATAAAATCAAATTTATGAATGATTTCTGAAGTTATGATCTTTGAATGAAACAGTAGATTACTATTTTATACAAGCAATTGTGATTTACCGCAAATAAAGAACAAAATAAATGCCAGTAGCTATGATTTCACTGTTAAATTAGGCTCCATCTGTCCATAAATGGCAAAACATTATTTGTATGGAATCGAACCACCTTAAGGATACAGTGAGTAAAACTTCAAAAATCGAAGTTTGACAAGTATGAACTCGCGGGACTACTATTTATTCTTATGTTATTATGTTAAATGTGACTCTAACTTACACAGCATTAGATTGATTATCGACTGTAGAAACAAAATGTGCTCGTGACATCAGAATATAGACCTTCATGACATTATTACACAGAAAACGGTACCGTGCATGACCCTAAGCTAAATGACAATATTTCAGGGATTGTTGCCACGAACTTCTAGGCCACATGCCTCTGCTAGCCAATCCTAGCTTCGCACAGTTCTCTCAAGAACTTGGTTTGGCTTCGCTGGGCGCATCCGATGAAGACATTGATAAATTGGCCACGGTAAGTAAACTCATGCCGTGTAGCATAATAAAAACGTCTCCCTTCTGAAAACGAAGACAGCAACTGCAGACTACAATAAGTCTTTTAATAAAATTACCTTGAAACTTTCGACGGTTGTTTATGCCAACAGAAGTTATGATATCAAGAGTTGCTCGAAAAATTCGCCTTTGATATTTTTACACACAAAAGTTTATAAATTTTTAATAGTTTAAAAAAACCCACTTTATTTGGTTTTATTGTGTGAGACGGACTTTAAACAAGTAAAACGTATAAACGACAGTCTGTTTATACGAGATATTATGCACCTAATAATTTTTTTTATTCGGTTGGATGAAAATGAAATGGCGTCAGAGTTTCAAATATATTTTTAAATCGTAAAAGAATTGTTGTCTATATTTTTATTGCTTACGTTCTACATAGTTTCTAAAAAGATCTTTCAATGTTTTTTAGCTATACTTTTTTACCGTCGAGTTTGGACTCTGCCGCCTCGTTGACGGAAGTTTTCGAGTATATGGAGCGGGTCTGCTTTCATCGGTAGCAGAGCTGCAGCACGCTCTGACCACACCTGACAAGATCAAGCGTTTTGACCCAGAGGTCACGGTCAATGAGGAGTGTATAATAACATCGTACCAGAACGCTTACTATTACACGGACTCCTTTGAAGAAGCTAAAGAAAAAATGAGGTTTGGTTTTTAATTATTATCACAAGCGTTCATTAACGTTCTTGTTCAAAACATAAAATTGACTCGGATGAGCATGAAATCAGCGAAATGTTCAAGTTCAAGTTTATGGTCGACTTCAAAAGGCGCAGTATTGTATCGTACGTTAGGATACAATTACTCGTATTTCTGTAAATTAAATATACTACATACTTAGTCTACGTTTTGTTGTTTAGGTATTGGGTCAGATTAAAATAGGTAACAATAGTAGACAGTAGTACTATTTTTCAGATTTTGTTGCTTCATTTGATAGTAGTTTTGCTACCTGCGCTTCGGTACGTGGATTCAATTCCCACCTAGGACAAATAAATTATGTTTTTTTTTTAATGTAAAACTAATGAGACTATCGAGGCGCTCTCCTGATGTTAAAAGATAACGCCTGTCCATGACCATCGCAGCGATACACAGAACTTTGAGTAACAAAACAACGTCCAGGGCATCGCTGCTTTGGCGCTCATTACTTTGAGACTAGATGGTTAGTCACAACAGCCCAGTAATTTCGCTAGTTGCAGTACCCTTCAAACCGGAACACAGTAATGCTTACACACTACTGCTTAGCGGCAGAATAACTGGTACTGCGGTGGTACCTACCTAGACGACCTCCTGCTAAGGAAATCTACCACCAAGTGACGAATATAGATGCTTGTTCTGTGTCTGGGTGTTCCGTATGTATAAATAAAAAAAATGTGAAAGTATTTTATCAGTTATCTGGTTCCAAAAGTACGAGGCGTGTTTAATTTATGGGATCATTATGCCCTCCGGTATATTTAGGTATATTTCTGTCATTAATTCAATAACTTAACTCATAATTTGATTATGTTGAGTCTATCATCAAGAAAGAAAGTTTCCATTAAAGTGCTGAATAGTGTGAAATACTGAAAGCACTTTAACATAGTTCCCACAGTTTTATAACAGTGCACTGAATAATTAATTATAAATTATTTATTCGTACTAAGCCACTGAGTCTTCAAAAGTTAATCAGAAATAGAATTTCTACATTTAATTAATAATAAAGTATGTATTTATACGGGATTCCGCATGAGGGTAGTGCTAAGCTAAAAATAACAGTGTTTTCAACCACTAACCCTAAAATCGCGTAAAAAAGGCTGCACCATAGAAAAATGGCATACACCTTCGGCGAAATGCATGGAACAATAATTTTTTTTCCAGTTATAAGAGACTGTTTTTTTTCTAAATTGTCCACCTGCCCTTATTCAGTCTTAGTATTACCATGTCATGGGACCTTGTATAATTTTTAACTGAAGTAGTTAATTTAAAAACAATTTTCAAGTTCATAAGAGTGAAATAGTTAAGAAAATATAGGATTCCCGGTCTGACCAAACATTTGTTTTTTATTATTGACAGGCTAGGTGTTCGACCGTAGCTCACCTGATGTTAAAGTGATGGTCTGGTTAAAGATGGTAAGCACAGTAAGCCTGGACTGGAACTGGCTCTCAAGTGAGGCTGCCAGAACACACGATTAGGTTACCAACTAGAAGGTGGAAACTAGCCAGCTGAGTACTGTAAAGTACACTATCATAATGTAATTGTTTCCTCACGATGTTTTCCTTCACCCGCAGCTCAAGCTCATTGTTGGGGTTTGAACTCACGCCCTTCGGCTTACGAACCCATTGAGCTATCATCGCTATAAAAGTAGTTAGTACTAAAACAAAAATATAAAAAATGAAAATAGATGCTTAGAAATTTCAAATTGCATAAACGGTTAGTACTTGTTTGATTGTCCGGTCCATTCGACGTCGCATGCTCGTACGATCAATCAAACCGGTCATATGTTATGATAAATTTATTATTAAACGTTCTAGTTCTCAACATAGCACTGAACGTGTCTGCAATTTTGATAAACTAGTATTTGCCGATCACTCTCTGACTAGCTAGAAGTTAGTGAAACATTTCATAACTTTGAAACATTGACTTTCGTCTACTCGCACTGAAATATGCTAATTATTATTTTTAAAATAATTCGTATGTTTTAGAAATGTTACATGTTTCTATTTTATGTTAGACTCAGAAATGTCATATCCGTTATTAATTGTAATGAGCTCTATTATACATACTATGTTTTTTAGTCTGAATATAATAAATAAAGTTTTCTTAGGGCGTTCGCGGAAAGCATCCAGCGTCCGTTCGGAGTTCGGTACAACCCATACACCCAAAGCGTGGAAGTGCTCAGCAATGCACAGAAGATTACAGCACTAGTTCGGGAGCTCCGAGGTGACATCTGTATCGTGTCATCAGCTATTAAGAAAATTTCAGCCCAAGACTCTACATTGGACGTAGAGACTATCGCAAACATGTTGCATTCTGGATTACAGGTAAGGTCGTGAAGTGTCTAAAGTTTAATTCATTAAAAGTACGGCAGTCTTTGTTTTTCTATGGTTGACAAGCTAAGTGTTTGACCAGCTCGCCTGATGTTAAGTGATGTACAAGAAGAAATGCCTATGCGTAGTAGTAGGCGATTAAGAACTGAAATTTAAGACGATGACTAGTTTGTTTTGTATTGATTTTTTTCCATTGTGTTTAATTTAAACTCACAACCAGATCCACAGCATTACTCGTAAAGGAAATTTATGTAGTTTGCACCAATAAATTGTAGTGACATTTATTTCTGTTATATTTTGCTTCATGTCTCCGGGGCGATGCAACAGCGTCCATCATTCAAATGTCGGTAAAATAGAATAAATCTATACTTACAATAAAATAAAATAAAGTTTAAAAAATTTAACTGGATCAATTAGACAAACTATTCAAAGATACATATTTTTGAAAAAAAAAGATTGTCAGTCAGTTGAAAGAGCATCATGCAGAAATTACTGAATAGAATTTTAAAAAACTTGGCAGGATTATAGTTAATACCATGAGGTAGGTTCTTAGATACATTTATCCCGAAATTCGGCACAGTTCCCGTGGGAAGGTAGATGAAAATAAAAATGTTTACTTACCAACAATTCTTTAAAGCCTAGTCCGAATTCAATTTTTTGGTTGAAAAGGCGGTACTCTAAAATTGTGCAGTAACATTTTCAACTTCATCGGTTTGGTAGTTTGGAAATGTCCGGCATCAACATCCACAGTATAGACGTCCAAAATAGTAAGAACCCCGGAATGTAAAGGAAACATTGGGTGTACGGCTCATAATAAACTGGGAATCGGGGAAATGGGAATTGAAGCGAATGAATTCAGTGTGCACGTCCTCATACGTGAAGACTGAGTGATTAACCCTATTGTCACAGTAGAGCCAACCTAAAGGCATGTGACGGACATACAAAATAGCTCGAAGCAAAATTGTAAAGCTAGTTTTGAATCTATTTAATACGTTGGCTTACGTTTTGAAAAAATAATTATGTCTAAACATATCGTAATGTGAACTAGCTGACCTGCGCTCAACAGTCACTAATGAAAAACACTTTTTTGTCGAGTAAGTGAAGAAAAGGGTGTCCGGCAAATACAAATACAAATACAAATCATTTATTAATAACACCAAAGTTACAGGTCATTTTTCCATTCATATTTAAAAACTATTATCAAAATCATTACATATGTCAAAACAATAAAAATGTCAATAAAGTAATATGTCACATATAAAACAATTATGTCAATATAATTAAATGCCCATAAAAACAAAAAAATATTATAATTACTTACTAGTAATTCAATAATCTCAAATAAATGAAGGTATCACGTGTAGCGAGGAAGTCACAGGTACAGTTGTCTACAATATTTTTTTTAAGTCCAAAAGATTGTATCGATACAAGTGAAGGTCTCAGCTCCGTGACAGCAAATTAAATGATACGTAATGAGAAAATGCCCTAAACCCGTTATGCACACAAATTGATCTCTAGTGTATACTGAACCCTCAATTTCAATATAGCGTGTCGATCCGGACTACCGTAAACAGAGGATCGACGTATAACATCGAAATAGCACAAACCGCACATTGTTAAAGTCGAAATGTTTTGTAAGTCCGTTACACACCTTTGATCATTCGATCAAAGGTTTTATAATTAGATGTTTTGATTGAAACGATATTCTTGGATATTTTCTTTTAGAAGTATTAGATATGTGTTTTGATTATTGGTAAGTTGAAAATCTGCCGCCAAGCATCTAACAGTGTGTTCCGGCAGCCTCACTTGAGAGCCAGTTCCATTCCAGGCTAGGTGTGCTTTACTATCTTCGACCACACCTTCACTTAACATCAGGTGAGCTGTGGTCAAAACAACTAGCCTGTCAACCATAAAAAAAAAAAAAAAGCTCGCAAGTATTAATAAAATTAATAATTTCAGCTTAATTTTATTAATATTATAGAGAACTATTTTTACATAGTAAAGGGTACTAGGGTCCTTAAAGTACCCCATTTTACTGTTTAAATAAATATTTCGGAAAACTCATTTTTGTATAATATGGAAACATTGTAAATTACTCGCTACTTATTTTCAATTTCCTAAAGTGGTTTGATAACTGAGCTGAAATTCAATTTGAGACGCTTTTTTTGTTATAATGACATGCCTGTAACAATCGTTGTCATTTATGGCTAAACAATGATTCTAATTCTGATTCTGGTATTGTAGGTGTCCATAGGCGGTGGTGACTACTTACCATCAGGTGGCACGTCACTTCTTTGCCAATTTTTCACATAAAAAAATAGTATTCTATTTTTTGTTATTTCAATAAATTAAATTTTACACTTTTCTAATTGTTTAATAATCAGGTCAGCTAAAATTTACACACTAATTGCGCAAACAGAATCTGTCCTTGGTCTGCTTATATTATCTTGGCCTGGAATAAACAAAAATAATTTCATACCTACGCACGTTAATAAGAATCAAAATCTTCTCATCTTGATGTAGCGAGTCCGCATTGCGACATACATACTCTTAAAGCAGTGTAGTGGATTGCACCATCGGAGTTTAACGTATAACCCATATAATTTACATTTGCAGAACAAGAGTTGTTTGATGTTATATCGAATCGAATAGAACGAATCATAATAATTTTATTGACCAAGTACGTTATTTACTAAAGTCTGTAAGAGTTTGTCACAGCTCATTTTGTCAAGTTTGTAATTGAGATTTTAGGAATGATTTTGTGTTGTTAGAGGTATTGAAGGATTTTGCTAGTATTGCTCTCGCCCCCACTTCTATGGCATATAAATTAACTATAACCATTTATAATCAATTCATTTATAAGGTCATAATGTATATTGAAGTGTATCGTGTGGTTTTCAAGGATATTTGCTTTCCGTAGTTCTACAAGCATTATACTATTGAGTTTTTTTGTTAAAATTTAAACGTTTCATACAATAGCGTATTAATTGTCTGCTATTTAATCTAATTTTAAAGATACCACGTGTCAACCTGGTAAGGAAACGACACCGTCTAATAATAACAAACTCTTTTTACAGACATATTTGTTGTAACTCATTGGCTCATTATTGAGTTTTGTTTTATTTTAATACGTTGTTGACTAATGTTCTTAATATTTTATATTAGGTGGAGAGAAGTCCTCAGAGCACTTCTGGAGGAAGCTCACCAAACTCGGAGCGAGCCGTCTCACCGCGTCCAGATGTAGTGAAGTAAAAAGTTAAAAATACCACAGTCTCTGTCAAGTTTGTTGATAGCACCATGTTTCAGTTGCGATCGAAAATAAACAGTGAGTGTTTGATCCTTCAGTCTGTCGAATCTTCAATCAGTATTCTAGCGTGTTTTCATTATTCAACAGGTACACTTTACCTGATATCGAACAGTCATGATGCTGTACCAAAATTGACAAACATAAATTGATCGGTAGTCGATAGTCGGCCGGTGTAAGTCGGTAGTAGAGCTTTCATGTTATTACTCATAAACATGTATTTATTCATAGAAAAATAATTCAAAATGTATTTAAATACTTAGTTGAATGTTTGAAAAGTTTAATAGAGCTTGATGTATTAAATTGTTCGCTGGAAAAATGTAGTAAAATGCTAAATTTTATAATATTTTTTTGTTAAAAATTTGTTATGTGTTATCAATTTTTATAAAATGTATACAAAACGTTATAGCGGAGCTTCAAACTTATAAACATTGTATGAAAAGTAAATAGTTATAAGATTTGATGTGTAATGTATTAAAAATAAACCATGATACCGGAGTGATGGTGTTATTTTTGAACCTTGTAACCGTCTGTTGAAATTTCAAAGAGCTAGTAATTATAATTGCAAATTTACTTTCAAATTACAAAAGCACTCCCATAATTATTACCAATGTTTTATGTCTTTTTGCAACAATAATGCTTACAAGAAAAGATATTAAGTGACATTTTTAAATTACCTTTTTACTTAAGTTTTCGTTAATTAAATTATAAAATTAATCGGTAATTTTTGTAGTGTTAAAAACGTTACCTAAATAAAACCAATGACGCCAAACGTTTAGGAAAATTGTTGGTAAGATTTTTTTATGGTTCTTCTCAATGATAAAAGAGATAAAAGAATAGACAAGTAGAATATATCACTGGTACTTCTTGTAAGTACTGGATAGTTCAAATCGTAAATAAAATTAATCCTATTTTCTGACGCTCGATTTCATGACGTTTCCAACGAGAGAGATCGCAACTGAGAGCCATCCCGAATATGGTTCCAGAAATTCATAATATGGGAACAATGCGATTTCATTTACATTTGGTATGATCAGCAAAAAATTTTGACCACAACATTCTCGTAGTATCAACACTTATATGAACTAATAGCATGATTAGTAGCATATATATCATAAATGCAACCCGCCGCTTCCAACCGGTCTTTGTGGCAGTCAATGGAGGAGGCCTATGTAGAGCAGAGGACGTCCTACGGCTGAAATGATGATTATGATGATATCATAAAAACATTAATCTAAATTGCAAAAACTAACGACCCTTTTTTAAAACAAGTTAGACGTTTGACCACAGCTCACCTGATGTTAAGTGACAGTGTGTTCGAAGATAAATCGCTCCCAAATAAGGATACCAGAACACCAGAACACCCGCTCGGTGCCGGCTAGGTAAGTTCCGCTAGCGCGGTCAGCTTATGGCCAAGGCTATTGCAACATGGGCGAAACTTCGAGGTAAACAAGCAAAACTTTTTCTTTATGTTAAGATAATGAGACGAAAGGTACGCTCTTCCGATGGTAATAGATAACGCATCTCCATGACCATTGCAGCAATACACAGAACTTTGAGTTGCAAAACAAAGTCTGGGGCATCGCTGCTTTATCGCTCATTACTTTGAGATTTTGAGATGGTTAGTCTCAACAGCCCAGTAATTTTGCTAACTGCAGTACCCTTCAAACCGGATCACAGTTTATTTTTATTACTACCACTACTTGATAGTTACCTACCATACTTTAGAGCTGTCATATTAGATAGAACATGAAATAACTTAAAATGTTTCGCAAAAAAAAAAAAAATCATTTGCCCGAACTTACAAAATCGATACTTCGAGACAGAATCGAGACATCTCTTTCGAGGATAGTTAGCAATAAAACTTCACATTTCTTGCGTTCTCGATAGCTGAACGTCGGCGTTGTCTGTTCTTTTACTTGCAATTTAAACGACTGACGTCATCGCGGGTCGATGGGTTTGCGGACACAGCCTGTGCGCTTCTTCCTTATTAATATCACAGAGCGAGTGTGTTATATGTCTTTCATTGTACCCTTAGTACAAGTAGTAAGAACTAGATAACTAGAAAAACTTTGAAATTGTTGGGAGGCACGTAAAGAGACATAGTAAGTAATTTTATACGGCATAGTATATCTTAGGGATTATTCACGCAGGTCGAGGGGCTTTATAAATAAAAGTGATTCAACGATGTCAATAGTAGTACAGTGACCATAAAAAATGTATCGATGACGTTATAAAATTAAACAGCTACTCTTGGCTCCAGGCCAATAGTGAAATATGTAAACTACCGTGAAATTCATGGTATCATTCGGCCCCTTGCGAGGGACCATTGAAAGTCACCAGAGCTCGGTTATTCCGGTTGTAGAGTAGAGACAAGAATTTGGCGGTTTAGGCAATCTGCCAAAATGCGACACCAATGCTTTTTAATAAAAGACTTAATCAGGTCGGGCAGTAGAATTAAATACACCTTTTAGTTTGAGTGCTTCTATGTTTGTAATGTAAACTCAGTACACGTTTTCGTCGAGTTCAAACTTTAGCTTGCATTGCGAAGAGTGTTCAAAATTAATATTTACCTACATGTAAGACATAAATATAACACACCTGAACATCATTTGATAAATAAACCAGGAAAATTATTACGCAGTCGTTCATTTTAATCTTAGTCCTTGGCAATGGTTCTTGAATTTAATTATAACTACTCGCGTATCTGTCAAAATCGCATGAAAGTTGGCAAGTGAGCGACAACACTATCGTTAAAATTAGCTTATAACATTGAAATTTTGTATGACACGAGTTTAGACCTAGCTTTGCGCCTATGTCTTTTTTTTGCCCGGAAATTATGTGGGAGTCAAATTGTTAAGAAGACATAACAGTCTAACGTTTTAATGCTAAGCAAATGATTCATAAATTCTCAACCGTAACATTATTATTTTCAATATATTTAGAAAATGTTCTAGTGAGCTCACAATGCAAAATGTTTAACTGTTTTCCTTTAAAGTTCGAGTAGTTGCCAATTTTTGTAATACTGTATGACGATAAGCAATTTCTAATCAAGATGTATACTGAACAACCTGCGGTACGCAGTTTTGTCCGTATCGTGATAAAATTAGTCCATGTCACTCTTCAATCAATCTATGTATTGTATTTTCATGATAAAATTCACGTAGATTCATGGAAAATAAACTAAAAAAACAGTAACAAACATTTCAAATTTAGAGCATTAGTAAGGAAGTCGAAGTTATTGTACTTGTTGATTAGAATACAAACAATACACCCAGGAAATTGTATATAAATCACGCTTTAGAGCCGTGCCAAAAGCAAAATATCCGATATGAAACGTGACTGATTGTAAACAAAGCTGTGTTATACAATTATACTTTCTAGGCATACATCTGTTGCCGCAATGAATTATGGTTTTAATGCAGTACTTGTAAAAGTTTTATGAAAACTATGGCAAAAATGTTCATAATTTTGTAAAACTAAATTTATATTTAAAAAAAAATGTCATGTTATATATAAATCTAAACACAGTAAGTTCATCACATTTTTTGAACTCGACTTAAAATTATATCGCCATCTTATGAAGATTATAAGTAAAAGGAATCTCGAACTTATTGATAAATAATTGGGTGACGAAATGGAAATTGTAAAGACATTTTATTTGTCCGAGTTTTCATTAATACCTACATACGTAATTCTACTACATAGACAACACTATTAATAAACAAATGATCGGCAAAACAGTATCGCTAAACTAGATAATGGTGTAAACGAAAAAAAATAGTGTTGTAAGGTGTAGGGGGTTGTATACAAAACTTTTATCATTTTTATTTTCTAAGTTAAGTCGTAAAAATATGTTGAACATGAAAAGATAATAATATGCTCTTGTTACTAATAGAAACGGTCGGAGATGACTACGTCCGCGAATAATTAGAACTTCGAGTAGTTAAGAGTATAGAAGGGGAGAAGGATTTACGTGTAAGATTTTAGGCGGGGAAGCCCATGGCTTGCCAGTCGCCGCAGTCGCGCAGAGCTCCCGCGGCGTCACCACGCCGCGCCGTCGTCGTAGCTAGGTTGCTCTCTACGGGCACGAATCAATATTACCGCTTCATTGAGACGCCCAAACATTCACAATTTATTACTGAGGATGGACTGACTACTCGACTATTTTCATTAGACGGTTTTCGTACCATCCTTCAATGTTTATCCGCGTATCGCGCTAGTGACAGTTCCGCGTCAATGTAAACAATCGACACGAAAATAAACCAACGTACCAGCTGATAGCTTCACGGGAACAGTTGATAAATTCTAATAATAGAAATTCCGAATACACTGATTTTGTCAGACGTACCATGACCATTAATTATTTTCCATCGTTGTTTATAAACGTGAGTTGTACGGTTTTTACTGATTATGTAAGAAAGTTTGATATATTTTTTTTTAATTATATAAGGAGGATAAATGGCAGGATCGCATGGTTTTAGTGCCATCAAAAGACCGGCAGTAGGACGTCCACGTTTCGAGCGTATGATAGTGCGGTGGACGAAGGTCGCGAGTTGCGTCGACGCGGCGTCCACCGGCGGCATCGTCATCGCGGGAAGTTGGCAAGGTGCGCGCACGCCGCCGCGCGTCTTGGTCTGCGATCGTGACGCGCCCTAACTCGCTCGTGTCTCCCGCTTGGTCTACCGCTCCCGCTCAGTACAACCTTGCTCGCGCTTAGGACATGTCCGTGTTATGGATTACCAATGCATCGTCGTATACACCGTCATCAATATCGCACCGCCACGATTTGCTGCCACTGATTTCTCCGATGGTTGTGTCACATGGATTAAAAATAAAATTAAAAGGTAGGTGGTTGTTATTAATGCATACTTACATAGTTTTTTATTTACAAACTCTGATCTAAACAGAATTATATTTCAAAATGATGTATTGCAATATAAAAAAAATGGATATTTAGCAAGATTAAAGCCTGCACAGCGATTTAAATAAACGATTATTGCTCTTATATCTATGGAATGAATATGAATGGGCTCGAAAACCACTTTTGTAGTAGCAAACCTACTGAACAATCACCTAAATCGAGGGGCTTATTTTTATTAGACAAACCTCGATTTATTTTCACCGATACAGACACGTTACTTTCCAGGGATCATTTTATAAGCAAACGCACTGCAATCTGGCTTTGTCAATACATAAAAATAAAAATAAAAATGTATCGAACAGCAAACTTTCCCATTTTCAAAGACGGTTAAAAATTAAGTGTAAATACCAAAAGATCAAAATTTAACACACACACACTCGAACACTCGGTGTCGGATGTTTTCTTTTAAAGACAGATTCAATCGAATTAAAAAATCAAGTTTGTTAGATTATTTTCGGCTCGCTGATTTACGTGTCTGGGTTGTGTCATGAGACAAAGTTTAAAGCTCTTTAAATATACGCTCAATCTATTCAAAAATTCAACAATTTATAAATATTTCACATAAGTATGTCAGCCGTTGAAAACCTACTATATTTTTTTTATTTCAGGACGGTAGCAGAATACCTCCATTCTTTAAAACTAACACCGAGAAGTGGGATTGCTTATGGAAATTTAGCATGCATGTATTACAGGCAAGGATTCATAGATTTAGCTATAGAAACTTACAAAAAGGCAATAGAACTTCAGCCAGACTTTCCAGACGCCTATTGCAATCTCGCTAATGCACTAAAAGAAAAAGGGCTTGTTGCTGAAGCTGAAGAATGCTACAACTCAGCATTACGCTTGTGTCCATCACATGTTGACACCCTAAACAATCTTGGAAATGTGAAAAGAGAACAAGGTAAAATCCAAGAAGCAACGGAATTGTATAAGAAGGCACTTGAAGTATTTCCTGAGTTTGCAGCTACACATAGCAACTTAGCTTCTTTGTTACAACAGCAAGGTTTGTAACATTTTTCTTTTTGTAGTTTGTTTAAAAAAAAAAAACATACAATATAAAATCTATATCGTATATATAAATGAGATTAGAAAGCCTATAGACCAATAAGATTCTAGGGACAGTCTTTTGTTCAAGTTCACTACCAGTGGTAATATACACATATGTACATTTGCATAGCTTATGGCTTAAGTCAAACAATCTACCCCAGTTACATCATGCGAATAAAGTTACTAAAAAAATGTAAACGTCTACAAAATAATTTGCAACACATAAATTAATATTTTTTTAACGTTTATAATTCAGCATTTGTCGATCTACTCGTTTGATGAAAAGCAATGATATGAGTTAAGCATTAATAGAGTGGATACAGCGCAAATTGTCAAACGTAGCGTAGGACGCTCTAAGACTCGATGGAGTGACAATGTACATAGAACAGCTGACGGTAGATGGAAGCGAAAAGCCGAAGATCAGGCTGAGTGGCGTGTCTTGGGTGAGGTTTATGCCCAGCAGGGAACTACAAAAGGCTGATGATGATGAGTTAAAAATTCACCTGAGATTTCGTGTATAATTAATTAACGCATATTGCAAGGTTTTGCAAAAATATAACATGCACAATTATTTCTGTCAAGGCAACCAAGATATAAAAAATACGTATGGCATATTTATTGCGGAGTTTTAAAAAATATTGATCGTGGCTATAGCTTCACCTCCACACCACTTAGTAATTGTTTGAACCGTAATTACTTCGAAGCTATTAGACTAACCATATGATACGCTAAATACACGCTAGAACACGCTGTACACACGCTGTACACATACATATATGTAGAACATGATAAATTCGAGTATATACCATGTTACTTTATTATGTGTCTAATTTTACACAAATCATACCTTAAAAATTACAGGCAAACTTCGAGAAGCTTTGATGCATTACAGACAAGCTATAAATATTCAACCAAAATTCGCCGATGCTTTCAGTAACATGGGTAATACCTTGAGAGAATTACAAGATGCAACAGGCGCTATGATCTGCTTTAAGAAAGCAATAGAACTAAACCCGACATTTGCTGATGCACATTGCAATCTAGCCAGCATATATAAAGACATGGGAAGAATCACTGATGCTATTAAATCTTATGAAAATGCTTTGAAATATAAATCAGACTTCCCGGATGCTTTTTGCAACTTGACGCATTGCTTTCAAATAGTTTGCAAGTGGGACGATTACGATGATCGTATGCATAGTCTCGTTTCAATAGTAGAATATCAATTAGCTTATGAGCAACTGTCTTCAGTGCATCCTCATCATTCCATATTATATCCACTAACTAATGCAACAAGGAAAGAAATTGCCTTTCGGCATGCTAAATTATACGTTGATAAAGTTAGTTTTCCAAGCAAAATATCTTTCCAATACAAAAAGAAATCTAAATCTAGATTAAGGATTGGTTACGTTAGTAGTGATTTCGGGAACCACCCTACCTCACACTTAATGCAATCTATTCCTGGATTACATGACCGGTCAAAAGTGGAAGTGTTTAGTTACGCTTTGAACACAGATGATGGTACAACATTCCGGAAAAAAATTCTTAAAGAGTCAGAACATTTTATAGACATATCAAATATTCAATGCAACGTTGAGGTCGCTACAAAAATAAACGACGACGAAATAGACATTTTAATTAATATGAATGGTTACACCAAAGGCGCTAGAAATGAAATATTTGCTTTGAAACCGGCGCCGGTACAAGTTATGTGGCTCGGGTACCCAGGCACAAGCGGAGCTAGTTATATGGATTACATAATAACCGATGAAATTTCATGTCCTATGGTGACATCAATAGATTTTAGCGAAAAATTTGCATACATGCCACATACATACTTTATTGGAGATCATAAACAAATGTTTCCTCACTTGCAACATAAATATCTAGTGAGATTTGATAACAGCGGTGAAAGCACTAATTCAGCTGTAGTCAATGCTGCAGAAAGCATCCATATTGAACAGTTATTTGACACTGTTGAACATTTAGTAAATGTACAGTATGAAGAATTACTTCCAATTACACTTATTGTAAGAGAAATAAGCATTCCGAATTATGCTGTAGAGTTGACAATAAAACCAGAACAAATACAGGTAAACAATGCAAGTCGTTTTTTTTTGTTAAATCTTTGTTTCATAGTAATTGTTATTGGAATATATTTTTACATTTTCAGGTACTTGTCAAGGGTACACCTATATATAACGGTATATCCGTATCTAGTTATAGTAAAAAGATGTCGTCAGGAGAAGAAGTTTTTGATAACATAGTATTTACCTCAAGAAGACAATACGGGTTACCTGATGATGTTGTTGTGTTTTGTAATTTTAATCAGTTGTACAAAATTGACCCAGATATATTTAAAATTTGGATAAAAATATTGAAACAAGTTCCAAATAGTGTTCTATGGCTATTGAGTTTTCCGGAAGCTGGGGTACCGAATTTGAAGACATACGCTCGTAATTTAGGTAAGTACTCATTAGGATTTTTGGTAAAGTTTTTATTAATTGAATTGTACTTAATCTTAAAAAACATAATTAATTACTAAAACACGCTGTGTCAAACTATAATAATAATGATTATTAGCGTTTTCAAGAACATTTGTCTGTGACATCAAGTAAACATTACCTTGGGCGGTTGCATAACTTAACTTTTTGAATTCATGCAAATCCTGTTATTCTTAAAAGTAATCGAAGTTTAGTTTGAGTAAATAATTTACATTTACTCAGAAAACGGTTCAAGGTGAAATTTTAACTGACACACTAATAAAATATCCACTTCACGCACTTCACCATTCCCTTTGATATTTCAAAAAAGACTTTTCATTTTTCGTTGTGAACACTAAAACAGTTTAGGTAATGGTTAAATAAATAAACGGTCGTTTTAAAATTTGGTGAAACCGAAAACGAAGCGAGGGAGAGAGAGAAATATGCTTTATTAGGGGCAGTGTCTGTTTGTCCGTTTATGTTGTCGCCACATATTGACCTACATCTTGAACCGTAATGAAGCTAGTTAAAATGATTACAGAATTAATCTGTAGCATAATAGCTGAAAATATAAAGGGAAGCTCCTCAGACAAGTTTTTTTTGCTCTACTGTAACAACGGTAAAAATAGAACAGTCACATTTGGTGCAATTTGTATTTAATTGTATAATTATAAGCCTTATAGTATAACAACAAAAAAAGTCAAGTACAAGAATCTTGCTAAGAATCTAATTTTTTTTATCAAATCAATGTATACCAAATAGCGGCAGGGAAGCTGTTCACTCAATTTTTCATCGATTTCCATACAAATCAATTTTTGCCATTTATGGACAAATGGAGCACAATTTTACAGTGAAATCACAGCTACTGGCATTTACTTTGGTCTTTATTTGCGGTAAATCACAATTGCTTGAATAAAACAGTAGATTATTATTAGCATAAAATTAAATTTATGAATGATTTATGATTTTTGAATAAAACAGTTGATTATGCTTATAATCTACCGTTTCATTCAAGTAATTGTGATTTGCCGCAAATAAAGACCAAAAAAAAATATGGCAAAAAAATATTTGTATGGAAATCGTACCACCTTAAATAAATTTTTTTTCACGTCTCTATTTTAAGTTTTTTCCGTTTTCTATGAGCGCCAAATCTACACCTAACAATTTGCATTCAGTTCATTTTACGGGTTTTAAATAAAACTACCATAGGAGGTAGATGGTGTCTTCGATAAACATAAGGGTACGACAAAATTTGTTGTGAAACCTTAAACATCTACGCTTAGATATAATAATTTATAAAAACTTGTAAAACAAACATTTCGTATCAAATTTTGTACTTAAATGTTTCTCTACTTCGTGATCTTCATAAACTGCAACCGTGCGTAACTCTCATGACCTACATTGACATAAAGTTAATTATGACTCGAAAACCAAACGGCCCAAATATAGCCATGTAGATAGAATGTGCTTGTTTATGCCATTTGGGGTTGAAACTTCAACTACGTGGGGGCCGGCCTTTGACGAACTATATAAGAACTGGCCAAACGTTCAGAGGAGGCGTTGGTTGACCATAATTTTGACATTAACTTCGGTCAAAAACTCAGCATTGCCATACATCGTGGCAATCTGCCAGCTTTCTAGCCACATTTCTCTCCCCTAGTAGACCATTAGACTAGGTTTTGTTTTTTTATGAATCTGTGAATACCACTAATATTATAAATGTGAAAGTTTGGTTTGTTACTCTTTCACGCAAAAACTATTGAACGGATTTGTATGAAATTTGGTATGGAGGTTGCCAACACCCTGAATTGACACAGGCTACTTTTTATCCCGAAAACATGTAGCGGGTAACAACGCGGGGCGCAGCTAGTAGTAGGTACCTATTTGTAACAATTAAAAAAAACGTGCCTATTTTGTGATATAATCATTAATCATTTAATGAATTATACAAATGTGTATTTTTTAGGTAATGTGATAGATATGATAGCTAACGAACTTAAGTTACGAATCTAATACCAATTAAAATTATTTACAAATGGCAAACTTTTTAACACTCCGCTCTCGTGTTTTTAATTATACTTGCAAGAATTTTTTGTAAATCTGGTTTACGTGCTGATATTTTTGACACGTGCACCAGATATTGTCACGACTGCGTAATAATAAATATTTAAATTTATAAAATACAATAATAATGCAGTACGTTGATTTCACAAAATTTCAGCGTATAGCTGCGTTCCGTGGTTTCACCCGTCGGGAACAGAAATCCCTTACATTCTATGCACAAGGTAGATTTCAAATTTCATTCAAATCCATATCTAAGAGCAACAAACAAACTTTCGCATTTGTAATATTAATGTTACGACATGTGATTTTGTTTATTTCCTTAACTTAATGAGCTCTTTTGTATCTAATATGTTTTGTCTCTCTGGTGGTAAGAATGCCGTTTGTCCCTAACTATCATAGCGGGGTATCAAAAAATCGGGTACTCAATTTTTTAAAATACCTATTTTGAATTTTAAAAAACTTTGAGTAACAAAACAATGTCCAGGGCATCACTGCTTCGGCGCCACTTAGAGATAGACTTTCGTTGGTGAGGGTTGATTAAGGGTACCCAAAATTTTGAATAATGAAACAAATTCCAGGTCGTCATTACTTAGAGACAAACGCTCGACGGTTAGGTTAGGGGTGCCCAAAGTTTTGAGTGTCACTGGTCACTGTGTTGGCGTTCGTTACTTAGTGATAAACATGTGATAGTTGGTAGTCTCAATTATCCTGTAATTTTACAAGCTAAAATAAATACCCTTTAATCCGGGACACATTAATGTTTACTCACTACTGCTTGGTGGCAGAATATCTGGTACTGCGGTAGCAGCTAAAAAGATCCACGTATTAAATATTAATGAGCTTAATGTCTGTTTGCCAGGCGTACATACGGATCGCATGATATTTTCAAGATTAGCATGTAAAGAAGAACACGTACGCCGTGGTCAACTGGCAGATGTTTGTTTGGATACGCCGCTATGTAACGGGCATACTACGGCTATGGATGTTTTATGGGCTGGTACGCCCGTTGTGACGGTGCCAGGAGAAACTTTAGCATCAAGGTATCTATCACATTACCAGTATTTCAATGACAACTTAATTAACTAGACGCATGGATGTATCTTGTTAATTACTACTAATGAAAGTATACAGGCAGTATCAAAACCACGCCAGTTTCGTGTTCGCGATGTGCCGGTGTGTAAATTTACTATCACGTCATGTATGTAAATATGTGTGTGGAAATACACGGGTAATTTTGCTTAGCTTGAGGCTAGATGGCGCTGTGTGAAATGTTATAGATTTTTTTTTTCTAATGTCACGTGATTTCAAGACTTCGATAAACGGCGACGGCGACTCGATTGGTAAAGAGATCCAAGAGAATATATCCACACACATATTTGGATACGAAATAAATAAGTTTAGATATACATATACAATTATACATACATAAATGATGTATGATAGACAGGACATGTTGCCAGATGGGCAAACGTCGACAGATTGGTGGCCGCGAACTGGTAAACGAAGTATGGGACGCCCAGTTTATGTGGTCGACGGTGTCGTAAAAATTACGGGTCAAACCAGGACAAGGTCAGCGCAGTGGGTTCAAATCCCAACAATGAGCTTGAGCTGCCAGTGAAGGAAAACACCGCGAGGATACCATAGCATGGTGGTAGGGTACTTAAGGGTACTTTCTAGCACTAGAGTGGTTAGTTACTACCCTCAAGTTGAAAATCTAACGGTGTATTCCGACATCCTCACTTGAGAGCCAGTTTCATTCCAGGCTCGTTTGCTTTGGCGTGTTTAACATGTTCGATCATTCGATCACACCGTCACATAACATCAGATGAGCTGTGGTCAAACTATAGAACAAGTAAATCATATAAAATACTGTTACACTTTTTGGGTAGCTTTTTAGAATAACATGTGTCATCTACCTTTTTCAGAGTTGCTGCTTCACAATTAAATGCTTTGGGATGTCCTGAGCTGGTCGCTAACAACATAGAAGAGTATGAATCATTAGCTGTAAAACTAGGAACCAATGAGAAATTGTGAGTATCCTTTCATCTCACTAATATTCTAAAGACGAAATTAGTATTGGTTGAGTTTCGAAAAATACAGTTACCTAAATTCATTTCGGGAAGATAAGATAGACAAAATTACAGCGTATCATATTGTCTTACCTAAGTCTGTCGTATAATTATAAATATTATTGTATTAGATGATAAGATTTATGATATTATTATTTTTTCCAGTCGGCATTACATGCGAGCTAAAGTTTGGAATGCGCGGACAACCAGCACATTGTTTGACTGCAAGTATTACGTAAGCGAATTAGAAAAAGTATACGAGAAAATGTGGGAGCGATATGAAAACAAACTAGACCCGTCTCATATTAAAGCTGTTGATTAAGAATGCAAACAATGCTATGCAACGAAAAGAAAACAGAATGGAAAGTGAAAAGAGACAGACAACACAAATCAGACCAGACCAGCGTCACGAGACCAGACCAAATCAGCTATGCTGACCAGGTTCAGCACATCGTGAACGTGTGCATTGTTTTCATGTGTCATAAATCCTACAAGATTGTTATTTACGTAAAATTCAAAGACGGGGTTTGTCGACAGGTGTTTGATTAATAGAAAATCTAGAACTGGAAGTTCTGAACTCGAATATTGAACCCACTTATTTCACAGCTGCCAAGCTAAATTAGAGGTGTACTGGCTACACTGCATGCGAGAACTTTGAGTCAAGATTCTCATCCACAGTCCCGTCTCAGCGCAGCTTTCTGGCAGGACATCTTAGCGTACCAGCTCAACATCTTTTGGAAACAAATAAAAAATACCTTTGTAATACCTACGGACCTACCTAACGGAGTTGCAATAAAAATCTGAATCGAATGTTTTGTGTGGTGGCAAGGAATACTCGGTGCGTGGGCATGACTCACACTTGGCTGATTCTGAGAAATCACTTTTTCAAAATAGTACTAAAATAGAAACCTTATTTTTAACTAGAATCCTTTCGCCAGATAGTGAAACTTCAAGGAGTAATCAAATTAAATTCCTCCGTTAAATTAAGCCTATGTCATTACGGAATGAGAGTTGAATTAACCTTGCACAGTCAAACTTGAAAATTGTATATTAAAATCAATCAAGCCTTTTAGTTTGTAGGTTATGATTTATAGCAAAGACACCCATAAAGCTTTACTTTTCTTTTTAAATATCTGGGTAATAAGAAATATCATCTAGCAAGCCGTCCTGTGCAAACTTCGTGCCTAATCATCTCTAAGCAGGTTTTTACTAGTTAATATAAAAAAACAAGTTATTTTAAAAATCATTTATTTTGTAAAGTTTTTATGCATTACATAAAACATAGTTACCAACTAATAGACACTAAATGAAAGGACTTAAATATGTTCCACTATAATTATGTAACTCATTCATAGTCCAGTTGAAATATGAAATTATATGCTGAGAAAGTAGATTCATATTTCTAAGCTGTTCCTCTGAGTAGCTAGGTATGTATATTCCTATATTTTTGTATACTCGTATCGTGTGTCGAATTACACTGTAATGTACAAATATTCAAATGTGTTTGTTACTTATTACCACTATCCGAAGCAAACTGTACATTTCATTCCAAATATACCTAATACCTACTCGTCACAATTAGCCAATGTCGATTGCTAGACATGGCATCACCTAGTTCACGCCGTTCAAATCACGATATTCGGATTCTCTCTTCCAAAATACACAGGAATATTGCTATCTAGCTATTAACATCCAAATTTTGTTTCATGACTTTTGAATTACACGAAAAATGTATGACCGCATAAAAATGCTCATTTATACTTGAAACAGCAACTATTTTTTCTGGGGAATTATAAAGTCATGGCTCAAAACTACTGTATAGAAGTTATTAAAGATATTGTTAGCTAGTTACCAGTAACCCTGACTATTGCCATTCCATCGAGTTTCAGCGAGTCGTACCCTGCATTTTGCAATTCGTGATTGCTACTCTAGAAAACGTCTAGCTCAACGGATATAAAATCTGCGACAGATATGTCCGGCCGCTGCTATTTCAGTTTATTAATAGGCTGAGTTACACCAATGACTTTAAATAGGTACATATCTAGCGAAATATTCCAATCTCAGAGAAACGCCGCGCGTCTCTTTCAATAGGTCGCTGAGCAATTTTAGACTTGTGGCTAATCTGACAGTGAGTTTCGTTTTGGCACCTTAAGTTATTTCAAGTATATCGCACAGTTGAATACTTTCATATTGCGATTACAAGATAGAGTTACTTAATTCACATTCACAAATGCTATCAAGCCCAGTTTATCCCATTTTCTTTTGGCCTCACTCTCAAATTAGCTCTGGCTAGTTAAAGCGTCTGCCCTATGTAAACACACTTATAAAGAAATTAAGTATAAAGGTGCTCCTCCACAGGGAGCATTCGCCTGTACTGTAACGTTACAGATTCGAGCATTACATCAGTGAATGAGCATTATAGTAAGCATCTTGTAATAATACAATTTATAATATAATTTTGATACAACTTGTAACATCATAACATTGTCGCTTCGTCTGACAATGTGAAAACAGCTAATTTAGCTGCAAGCAAATGCTCAAAATAGAATTTGAATTGTTACATCACATACGAATGATCGTCAGTCAGAGGGGCAGTATTGTAAGGTAATGTTTAAATACTAATTTTGGTTTGTTACATTACAGCGAATGCTTCCGGTGATGGGAGCAACTTTATGTAAGAGTAAAAATTTAACAATTGGTCGCTAAAGTTTTTTGAAAGATTACACTAACATTAAGAGCGATTAAACAATTGGACACGAAAATCAAGTAAATAATACACTAAATAATGTTTAGATCTTAGTACAATAATTATGACTTAAAGTATCATTAAGGGCTAACATTTACCACATAAAAAATTATTATTTGAAGACTAGCTCTTTGAGTTTTAGAAATGACTAAGCATTTTGTTTGGTTATTTTTATATGCCATTAAAATGTAATTAGGTACGCAAACCCAATAGCATTAATAACATTTCAATAATTAAAATTGCTAAAAATTATTATTAATATTTTCTTGAAATGCAAGAAGAAAAATTTCAAAAATCTATTGCTTTATAATTTTATTTTTTATTTTATTTATTGCGTGTTTAAATTGTGTGTGACACAGTTTTTTTTACTTTAGAGAAAGTTATGTAGAATCAATAGTGCACACTATGTCGATAGCTGTATGACATGTTAATTAAGATTAAGAATATAATTATTTCTCTAGGTTAGTGTACTCATATGAGAGGTGCTCTTATTAAATTGTTAGGTTGTTACAGTATACAAAGCACCTAATAGCTAGTATTAGTGTTACACCACGATATAGTTTCATATCAAACCAATTCAAAACAAACAAACAAAAAATAAAATAACATTTTTTTTTCCTATACAGAAAATGTTATCTCTGCATCAGGTAATCCGCAATGGATTCATTATTTTAAATTCAACTTGAGCATTTGATTTAGAAAATCATAGATTTGGGTACCATAATGAGGTTTTGTACGAACAAACTAGGTAAATATAACAGTCGAAGTCGTAGTGTATCTAGATAAGTATAAGTAAATTATTATTATAATTATAATGCTATTGTTTTAAGAGTTTCGAAGACATGAGTTATACTTAAATATTAGGAGAGATACGTTTTAAGCCCCTTACTCATACAAGCAAGAGTTGAGGTAGCGTCAAAGCATGGGCGAACAAGTGGTTAAGGAAAATACAGGTGCCCGCTTGACGCCCGCGCCTCGACGCCCCACCGCCGCCTCGTATCTTACTTGTGTGAGCGACAGACTTTACGTTTTACTGGATAATATACCTACAACGTTTTGTTATTGCTAACGTAGTGTTTATATCATGACTACTTCATTGAATAGTGCAGGAGGGTGAACAAATTACTATTATGTATAACCATCACTATTATTAATTTATTACAATATTTACTTTTACTTTAGAACAAACTACATAAGTAGGTAATTCCTATCGTTAACCTAATATAAAACATAATTTGAATTACTTACATTTGGCTTAGTTTAATAAAAAGTTTTAATTTCATCACTAAGGTCGGTTGTTCTCTTAATAATGAACATTTATTATTACAAGTTTAATTTATATCTTTTAGATTTAACTACGAATGCTTTAAGGTTACGTGTCTCTGTCCATCAGAGCAGCGATTTGTATTTAAGTAGGTGCTTGATAAATTAAGCTCATCTACCGACCTTTAAAGAATTATCATCTTGTCCCGTTTATTTTTTTACCGTACGTATTCCCATCTACTTATTATATGTATATACTAGGAAACTTTGAACTAGGTTGGTATATAGAAGTATTGATTAAGTACTTAGCAACTTATTAAGAGCCAGTGCTGTATATCATACCGAATAACTTTTGTTTCAGATGTTTTTGTATTTCTTCCAGGTACATTCGGGGAATTTACCTGGAAGAACATTGTAGGGGAATCTATTTTACCTACCTTTTCATTTTTGACAACAGACATAGAAAAGTTTTTGAGTGCGATGGAGCAAAGCTGCTAAGAAGTTGATAAGAAAATCAATAATTATCCTATTATACCTTATCTACTTGTCTTTTTATCTGTGTGCAGACAATCAAATCACAAATAAGTCACTTTTCGTTTATTTAAAAATAAAAGTTTATAATGTTTTTTAAATAAACGAATAGCTTATTATAATTATAATCGTCGTCTGCAGTTGTTAATATTACGATAAGTACACATAATTATAATTTATATTACTTTATAATTATTTCTACTTAATAATAAATGTATTTCTTAAATGGATGAATGATATCCCTACATTAAAATCATGTGCAACTAGCGTTTCTTAGTCGATTAATATAATAAATTATTAAATAATATTTAATTAATGAAAATTTAAACAAATTAATAGTCTTACAATAACACCTGAATCTAAGACATACAGATACAATAAATGAATACTTACGTTATGAACATGGATTAAGTATTAGTTTATTCAATTGAGTTGAGTTTTTTTCGTTAGATAACTTTTAAGTCACTTTGTTGACAATTTTATTTTAAGTGTTAAAATATGAACTACGCTTCACTAAATAATCAGACCACTTCATACACACATGTTAATGTTTTAATTTTATCTATTTTAAAGCTCTGGCACATGACTATTCATCCCAGTCTATTTACTGCAGTTGACGTAGTATTAAGATGTCACTTACTCCACTGCAATTGTTTAAAACACTACATTTTTCAGACACTGTCTAGGGCAGCCATACTCAACCTTTTTTTATAGGAGCCACAAACATGATTCAGTCATTGTGAAGCGGGCTACAAACTAAAAATTTAGGTTTTAATACAATCATAATTGATGTATTAATGAAATGAAAAAAGGTGTCATAAAAAAACAATTTAGACATGCAACATCTTGAAACCTTTTTGATATCAGGTAATCACGAAGTCACATGCGTAGACCAAGTTTTAAAAATATACTAATGTTTCATGAGATTTTTGGTACTATTTTTTCAAAACTCTTGTCATTTCAGGTTTACCTTATTACATCATCCAGACGAGAGATTGTTAGTTTGTTTCTGTAAATATTCTTTGAGGATTTAAAACAGACAATTTTCATCACATATTATTTTATGCTTTGAGGAAATTTCTGGCAATCTTTTGTAATTAAATTCACAATTTCAATAAGCAAGACTGTAATTTACGAGGCAATATTAATTTACCTTCCACTTAGATATAGTTGCAACATGTAAACATTCATAACAAATCACTAACGACAATCAAAGCGACACGCACTTACGTGAAATTATGAATGGAAAGGCAATTTCTGCAATGCAGCGTACCCCCGTAGGGTTATCTAGTATCCATTTACTCAGTGTACTCAAAGTTGATTGTGTGAAAGTTGAAATTGAAGTGAAAATAGGTGGGCCAACCACAAAGGCCCAGCGGGCCGCATGATGCCCACGAACCACAGGTTGAGTATACCTTCACTAGGGCTATACTGCAACTGATTTTAAACTAACAAAGAATAAAGCTCCTATTGATTAAGGTTCTTACCCTATAGAGCTAGCAAACGAGATTTGAAAATAAAATCAACATGCTTCCTTGGTGCTTTCAAGTCGCGAGTGAATCGGCAATCGGAAAGCATTCGCTCCATCGTAGACCGAATCTTCACTTATCATTAAGCGAGATAGTGATCAAACATATACCTATTGATCATTTAAAAAAATCACGCGCCTTTTAATCTTCAGTTTTACGTAAGCCACGTAGAAAATAATTTTGTAGCAATAGTTTCACTGTCTGTCTAAGTTTAATGCTGTCTGTGATGAAGTCCTGACCTAGGATATTTATGCCGATACTTACTATATTTTACAGAATGTACTTGAAAAGTGTAAACTTATAACTTATTCGTCTTCCTTTTAAACTTGTTTAGTTTCATGTATCCATCCAAAATTAAGAAACACCAAGAGAAATTTTGCTAATAGAAATGTTACTTTTCTCTGCTTTTGAAAGGCTCAACGAGATGTTTCCATGTACAATCTTACCACAGCCAATATATGGAATGAAATGAGTTATATTTCGAAGTCGATCGCATCATTTTCAATGCAATTGCCAGATCAATAAATCTAATTTGTGCATTGATTATAAATTTCTTATTTGCTTCCGACATCAGGTACATTGCTAATTAGAAATAACAAAAAAACGCAAGTCTATGTTGTGGCCATGAATTCAACAAATCATCACATCCTAAGGTACTTTCATACAGATGTTAAGTTCTTTACGCCGCATCAACTTGTATGGAAAACATGTTAAACATAAATAAATATTCATGATGTTCTAATAAAATGATCTTAGATAATAAAATCTAATTTATTTACTTTTCATTCCTAATCGTTAGCTAAACAGCATTAGACAAATATTTTAGAATTTCGTTTCATATTTACAATACGTTTTCGTATCGTAATTATTATGCATATAACTTATCTACAATAAAACGTTCTACTACAAATCCTAATACTATAAGTACCTAAATATACTACCTAAATCACTACTCTCTAACATCCAAATGTATAAATACAAAATTAAATAAACGTGTCTCATGAAACGTCATTTTTTAAAACTAATGAGTACTTATACAATGTCGTCGATTAAATTAGTTATCATTTATAATGCGTGGTAATGTATTAGTATATATTAATTATATGCAAGTTAAATTCAGACATTATGCATAAAGCATAAAGAGTTTGGCTTTCTAATTTTAACAAATGTCTATTTAGATTAGTACGATATTGAGCATAAAACATTTTGATAGACTCAAAAGCACTCACACGGATTATTATTTATCATTGTGAATTATCGACCAAGCACTCAACCGAGTTGCTCGTGTTTCAACTGTTATTTATAAATAGTGCAGCAATATTCATTATAATTTCTACAAACAGTAAAGCGTAAATCGTAGGTAATGGAAAGCAATTACTGTTGGCGCCTTTTCACAAAAAAACTGTATTTTGAGCCAACGTCAGCATTAATTTCAATTTGTATTTTAACCATTTGTATTTGTCATTTATTCTAAAACGGTGTTAATTGTCATGATGTTTTAAGTATATCAGTTCATATTTTATTTTACGACGCTATAAATGTATGCACATCGGACATTATAATAATATATTTTTATTTTCATCTTTAATTAACTTTCCTTCATTGGCAAAACAAAACGCTTAGCTCTAGCGTTCTCTATTTAATTTTAGGTTAACCTAACACGTTAGTTTGAATGTAAGAGGTATTTTTCAGATTTCACTTCATATCTTGCTGTTCTATGTGCATATAAACTTGTTTCCTGTTGATTCAATCGGAGCGCACTACTAACACCAAGGACAATAATATATTGTGTACAAATTTCATAGTTAAACTCCGAAGGCAAGGTGGCCAAGCTAGTACATGTATAAAAATTGAAGTTATGATATTAATTTAAAAAAAAAATGGTGGAAGAGATTTTTATTCTGCCAATAGAGCTAGAAAAATGCCGTAATACGAATTAACAATAGGTAGGTATAATTATTTAATTTAATTATTTAATTATACCTACGCATGTTCAGATAAGGTTATACATTTATAAGAATTTCTTAAAATACATTTACTGGGGCCTTAAGTAATCACGAAAAATGCACGCAACTGCAAACCTTATCGCACGGGCATACGATATATGGTCGCTTTGCTTTTTAGTGCTCGCCTTACTGGAATGGGAATATGAGCACTGTTAATTGATCTTAGTAGAACGTCAAGGTAAAATAAATACCTTGATTGATAACGTATGTATATTTTTGTTTTTTAAAAAAGAAACAAGTTTATATAGCTAATGATGCAATCCGAGTATGTAGCACCTCATCCATCATTTACAACCGTGACGTGACGTATCTGTTTTTGTAACCAGATACTGCAGCTAGTACGAATAAATATTAGTACTTAAAAATACGAGTATATATATTATTATGGAACCTATATTTTATCTTTCGTTCCACGTAGCTTAGAAATGAATATCTAATATTTCTAGTTTTGAGCTTTCGATTGACATACATTAAATTTCTATAGTAAACATCTCTAAACAATTTTATCGTAGTGACGGTGCTTGGGCTACAGGGCAGTGATACTTAGATGAAAAAGTAGGTATGCTTATTATAATTTTGGCGATTTAAAACAAAAATACATAAATAATGAGTCTCTTAAGTACATCGAGCTTGTTTATAAGTCGTAGCTGAAGACGGGATCTCTGCTTGTCAGATAATCGAGGTTTAAATAGTTGCCATAATGGGAGAGCGACGTATACTCCTATGATATATTGCGACGACGAGCGTCAAAAATATATAATTCGGAAACGACATACTTCCCATTAAACCAACGTTTTTCTAATGCTCAAGCTAATTTAATTCCAACTACATACTTCAGGATTCTGTAGATAGAACTAGCGAGCAAGAAAAATCTAACTAATCTAAATTAGAACTAGATAATATATGAAAGCGTAGCATGAACTACTGTGCGACTATTACGTAAAAGAATCGTTGTGAAATCTGTATATAAATTAAACATTCATAGTACTTAGTATGTAGTATTAACCCGCCTAAATTTATTAATTTATTTAATGAAAATACCATCTTTTTATATTATTTGAACGTTCGAAAACATTCTTACCTTGACATAATACGTTACAAGTCAAAGTATGTAGGTAAGTGAATCGGTTGGGGCATCGTTCGGCGTTGCTGGAAAATCGCCAACGAAATGCTTAAACACTGCGTTCAATAAACAAATTTGCTATAAGTATGTGACATGTACCGCATTGCTTTGACTTGACTGCGTTTGCTTTGCTGTCGTTTAGTTCTTTTTGCGTAGTAAGGAAAAAAATTGCTTTGTTAGCGTAGCAGGTACCTACACATATGACATTACTTGTAGCATTATATGGCGGTACACAAATTGAGATCAGATATAAATGTGAAAATATAGACCAAAAAAATTAATTCCTACCTACACAAACACTTTTGAACGAAATCTTTATGATATTATAGGTATAGATACTATTGTAGATATACGGGTATTGAATCGGGCTAAACATTCCATTGTTTACCGCCATTGGCATAATATGATCTACTTTTAAGTACCTTTTCTGTCTATATGAACGATTTGTAGTTCAAGCTGTATGTGAAACATAATGGATTATACACTTTACTCAGTAACAACGTTCTTTAATATCTGTAACTACTACTTATATTAACAATTAAAATTGTACGACAAAATCCTGTTTTACAGTAAAGCTAGGAAGAAATACTTACAATATGATTGTGTGTACCTATAAATGTACAGAGAATTAAGCCAGTGTGAGTATAAGCAATCTCAAATAAGTACAAACATCATGCTGATTGAAATACTTTTATAGATTATCTAAGATAAAATGTGAAAAATGTATGTTTAATACGTATGTATCTAAACAACAATCATGCATTAATTATTTCTAGTAATTTTAAATCAATCCCATATTTTGTACTTTTGCTTAATCTGCTAACAACTAGTGGACTAGCCTTTATTACACGCCAAATATTACTTTTGAAACAAAATTACATACCTATGTAGGTAATAAGTCGTAAAATCTGTGGAATGTGTAGGTAGGTATCACATTACATTTTAATAAAATGTTATGTCTTGTGAAACATGAATATCAATCGATGGACCAGCTGGACACTTAGAGAATATAGGTACATTTCACTATGCTGATCGAAATTTTAAGTCAATAGTCTTTAATTCTTTTTACAATCAATACATGGAAGACTGTTTTGATTAGGGGGTCCGTTGACTCCCGTTATTGTTTCGTTGAACAGGTGAAAACGCGGGTGTGAGTCAAAAAGTCCATTAAACATGTTTTAGATATTTATTTTATTATCTATTTAAAAAGAGATGACAGTCCTTTGTATTGATAACCTCCTAGTTACTTACACCCAGCAGGAAAGAAAAATAACGTTTTTGTTTTTATTACACATGAGAAACTTTGTTGTTGGAACAAATGAAACATTTGTTATTCAATGCAGATTATATTATTAATAGTTACTTTTTGTTTTTACCAATAACTTTCACATTGATAAATTGAAATATACAATAGTAAAAAGTCACAAATGATGGCGTCTACAACTGAAAGAATGCCAGAATAAAATGCTAGTTAACAATGAAACTTCAACCAGATTGCAGGCAAGGAACAAGCGGGTTACTACTTCTCTATTGATTACAAAAATATTATATACGAGTAAGTTAATTACTATTAATTAATATTAAAACATTCTACTAAAACTAATTTGTAAATCAAGCAGAGAAAGTTGAGCATCAGATGTTTGTATCACTTATTCGTCCACTATAATAATTTGAAACATTGCACGAAAAGTTTGTTACGTTTTTGTATTTTTTATCATCACAGATTTTTGTGAGCCACCACAACATACTCGACACCAATAACACCATGTTTCAAATTATTATTTGCTAGAGCAGTGGATAAATAAGTGAACAATATACAAGTCCCTCTATTTATCCTCTTCCAGTAGAACCAGGTCATCAGCCACGACGTCGGAAACATGGAGATAAATAATCCAGTACATGAGATTAAAACACACGAAGCAAACGGGGAAAACTATGCGGGAATATTTGTCGATGTCCGAGGGGGTCATGCCCAACAGTTTGCTTATGTCCTGAAATAAAACGTTATTATTTATTGGCATTGTACTTAATAAAAGAAAAAAATGTTTTGTTGTTTAATAAAACATAGCAATTTAAGTAATTTTGTTATGCCACAGGTGGTAATCAAGCAGACTAGTTGCCTCATAGCAAGCAATCGCTGTCGCCAGACTACAAATAAACACCTCAAGATTGTTACAGGCATTTTCTCGTAAATTTAATCTTATCTTTAATCTTTTCAAAGCAATCACATTTTTTTTAGGAAAGTTTATTAAGAAAATTAAATTGTCCAAGTTGACGTGGAAGGACATAACATTGAAAAATAATACGTCTGCACACAAAATGTAATATAAACAAGGACGATACGCAAACTACTCGTAGCAGTAAACCACGCTTTTTGACACCCATCGTAAAAAATATTAATTCGCTGGTAGTATCAAAACATGCACTGCGCCAGCTACTTATCAAAATATAAATGTGTTAAACCGTAAAATCACAATTAACGCAAATTTAATAAAATTACGAAAACAATAGACTAGTTTGAAGCAAATTCTTTTTGATCGTTTCCCTAAAACTTGAGTAGCATACGTTAATAGTAATACATCGACCGAGAAATCCAGAACTTAGGGTACACTCACCACCAGTAACAGCATTCTAGGAGCTTATCAAAAACAGTTTTTTCATATTAATGTAAACGACTTTACAGCATGACTTACTAACGAAAAACGATACGACAAAATGCATTTTTGGTAATAAATCAAGCGTTAAAAAATTTGCGAGATTCTTTATAAACAAGCGAGGATTGCAATTTTACGGCGACAGATCAACAAATCGATTTTTTTTCGAGATATTTCCTAAAAAAATCATTTCTATACAAATTAAAATATGTTGAAAACAAGCCCAACTAATATACTTAGAGAAATTCAATAGCAAAATGTTTGTCACCTTGTTAGGGTGGAGAATATGTGGTGGGGGTCCAGGATTTTCTTCCTCTGCCGCACCTCTGCCCCCATTTATGGTGTTCTCCAAAGTGCCACCTTTTGAATGTGCTTTTGGATCATGAACTTTGAAACGCACTTCCTGAAAGTATAACTTTTATTTAAGAGATATTATCAATGTAATCAAATAAAAAAAAAACAATTATATTAGATTAATTATTATTGAACGATCCCTAACTAATATGTTTCTGTTTCTGTCAGCAACGTATCAGCATAGGTTTCCGAAACACAAACTACTCCTAGTTTAGTTCGAAAATCCGAAGCACAATCGATTGTATTGAAAACACTGTGTAGCAAATAATTAGAACAGAACAATTATTAATTAATCGAATTTATATAAATCGAATACGTATTTATGTTCATGTCAAAAATAAATTATTTAATTTGATTTGAATTACTTTATTTCAATGCCGGATTTAAGTCTCGCGCATCACATGACATTATCTTATTTTGTTAATGCAATACATGTTAACTGTTTCAGTCAATTCTTTACACATATACTATTGCGCTTATATACACATAATATCTTGTCTCTTGTGAGCTATAGTAGTAGTATTCTACAATAAATAATTATTCTTATATCACGTTTCCAAACATTTATAGTTACTTTAGAGTATTTTTGAAACATTTTAACCAGCTCATATCGTTATTCTAAATATTTGAATCTTACCGAAGGGCGACCGGAAGGACATCTTCCGAGTGTGCTCATTTTAGATAAAGTATGAGGATCGACTGGAGGACAATCAACAGGCATTTTCTTTTCAGACGCAATTTTCTGGATGGCAACGAATCTTTGTTTTCTCATTTGAATTCTTTTGGCCATATATCCAACAGTGGCGTATTCTACAAAGAAATAAAATTAATCATTGATGTTAGCTTATGACACATTTTAATATATACATTCGCTTTAATGTTACAAAACATACGAAGCATTCGCAATTGTTTAGCAATGTAATGTATCACTTAGCATAACAAAAAAAGAAACAAAATAAGATTGGGTATTACCTAGAAGACTAGCGAAGACCATTACGAAACAGGTACCCAAATAGACGTCGATAGATTTGACATACGAGATTTTTGGAAGAGCTGCGTTCGTGGACGACATCAAGGTGGTCATTGTCAATACAGTAGTTACACCAAGGGCTACTCGAGCTGGTGTCGCATTTCGATTTAACCAGAACGATACCCATGATATAATTACAATCAGACCAGACGGAATATATATCTGAATGAGATAATATCCCATTGAACGCACAAATTGGATCTCACATGCCAGTCTTGAATAATTTCCTGTAAAAAATTTAATGATTAACAAAAGCTGTATAAGAAGTTACTAATTATTCTACTTTTATAACAAGTTTGTGTCATCAATTAAACAGACATAAATACTAGTTAGGTAGTCTTCGATTTTCACGTAATTGTTAACGTTACAATAGACATCCAACAAAATAATAAAATTATTTTCTCTATAACACCACTCAGTGTATTATGTGCATTAATACAAAAGCGGGACGTGAAAAGATTCGTGGCTGAATGTCCAGTGTTCCACGTAACGGTGTTCCTTATCGTCTGAATTGTCTCTAGTTTATGTTGCGGTCTGGTGAACCAAAGTACCTGTAGTGAGAGAGATCTCCATAGCTCGCTGACGATGGCCGAGCACCTTGAACTGCGGCAGCGACACTTCGCTGGAAACACCCACAGAGTTGGGCCCCTCATTCCATTTGTATCGGATGTCCCGCATGGTGTAGCCGACTGTGCGCAGCGGATTATTAAAAATGAAACACCCCAGGCCCATTGCAATGGGTTTTAAAACTCGAGTCGTTATTCGATCGGGGTATAAGAGCGGAAAAGTCGCGCGGCCGGTATCACGCGTCACGCGTCGTCATGCGTCAGTCATTGTCGTGTTGGCGTGTGTGCTAGTGTCGCGTTGTAATCATCTGCGCGCGAGCATCGGGCAGGGGAGAGACGGGGGGGAGGAGACGGTGGCGAGCAATGGGCGAGTGCTGGGAGAGCGGCTAGCGCGATCGATCAATTACCTGTCGTCAGTGTAACAACAGTAGCGCGTTGCCGGTGGCCGAGCACGCGAAACTGTGGTAGCTGCACTTCTTGGCTCATGCCGACGCTTGTCAGCCCATCTTTCCAGTGGTATCGAATGTCTCTCATTGTGTACCCGACTCCGGAGACATGCCAAACACACAAAATGCTATCACTTACGCTGCGAAGCACGCGAATCCCTCTCGCAGCCTTCACTCCCGACGATGGGGACTCGCGCTCATGGCGATGCGATAGCTAATACATCGCTTGTTTCTGTTCACTTATGTTGGGAAATGATAGAAAAGTATGGATCTACTGATGCTGCCTATGAATAAGATTAAAATATCGAAACTAATTTCACAACTATCGCTATCTACGATAAATTAATAGATCATCAAATACAAGTAGGTAAGTAGTTTATTACAATTGTAAATAATAATAGAAAGAAAAACATAACAGTAAGCGTATTTGAAACAGAAGCGGATATAGAGGGTAGGGCATGCAGTAGTGGCGGTGGCAGTGTGAGTGGTAATGGGTTCGGCGATGCACTGGGTGCGGTGCCGCCGCCTGCGTCGCGCAGCCTGCAGCTCGGCTCGCGGGCGGCAGAGCGCGTCACCACCGTCTCCGCCTCCCGGCCTGCTCGCCACGCCACAGCGTCAATGTCTCGTTATCATTTCTTTTGTTTAATGCTTGAGACAACTGAGGCTTACTATAACACGCGTCTGCCTTCCGCGGATGCTGTATGCGAGAAGGAGACGTTACGACTTATGCAAACACGCAACAAATCACATGGCGTGTCGACGTTACAGTTGCACGCTTGTGATCACAGGATTTCCCTGAGTAGCATCTGTGATACAAGAAAGTGGTCACAACACATCTTTAAGCCTAGTGATAAAATTGCATTGAGGCGACAATATTTGGTTTCATCTCAGTGAGTACTACAATAAGTATATTTTGTAATCTCTTTAATGGCTAAGTAGTACAAGTAAGAATATTTATGGCACGCACCTTTATTGTGCAGTTTCAAAATTAAGATAAACAAGCTCACGCTGCTAAAATGTCATGTCACACGGTTCCTGAATTGAACCATATAGGACTATAGGTACGTAATAATAAATAATTAGTAGCATGTGGCTTAATCGTAAATGTGTTAAAAATAAACATTTCATAGTCTGTGGCACCGGAACATATACCTCGCCGCATTTTACTCTCGATTTTTTTTCTTTTTGGTTTTACAAAACAGCAATACAACAATCGTTAAAAATTAAACTGAAGGTAAATTTTTATGTGATCGCACGATTCACGCATCCCAAAGCTAAAATGTACTAGGTACTACTATACATTATATAATATATAGATATTTGAATACTAATTGATTTTTTTGTTAATATATACTTATATATGTGTGTGTATGTATTTATCATATCTACATACGGAACAAACGAACTCCGACATATAACAAACATTTATTAGGTAGCTTTATATCTTAACATGTTCGTCACTACAGATCTATAAACCCATCATGACATGATTCATTGGTGTCATCGTAGCGTTCTGATGAAATGAAAACGGAATCTTTGCCACGTAAAACTCCCCCGACTATGGAATCTACCAGAGTGTGAGTTCAGAATTCTTGTACATGTAGTTTGATGTTTCCGAATGAGATTTTTTCAAAGATACTTTTTATAAAGGTGTATGCGGAGTAATAGTACTGAGCCGGAGATAAATGATTGAGCTCAATGAAAAACTTTTACCACGGAACCAACTTTCAAATCGCAAAAAGTATGATTGAACTTTATTAAAGTTCAAAATGCGCGGGACATCTATTTTCACGATTTCAGAGTTCGATATTTTGCTCCCATAGTAAAATTTCTTTAAAATTAAAGGAATAGAGACTTGTTTGGATTAGTATTAGTGTTCTGCGTTACCTTATATATTTATATATAATAACTTTATGATTTTTTTTTTTTTTTTATGGTTGACAGGCTAGTTGTTTGACCACAGCTCACCTGATGTTAAGTGAAGGTGTGGTCGAAGATGGTAAAGCACACCTAGCCTGGAATGGAACTGGCTCTCAAGTGAGTATGTAGTTATATTTTTAGGTTACGAAAAAATAGGTCTGCGTTGTGGAAGATTAACCTACAGTAATGCATTTATAAGGGGTCGTTAAAATATATTTCAATCCAGTAACCTTTCACATTTTTAGCAGCGGAAACTTCATGTAAAAGGTTTTTTTTTCACAAAACAAAAGGCTATTATTATACATACTCATTTTAATGATACACTCAAAGCGTGCCCGTCGTAATGTTAGCACAATTTTCTGCATAAATAAAGGTTTTTTTTAAGCAATTTCCGTTTATATCAACAATAGTCATTATTGTAACATTATATACCTACTTGACATGAACAATAATTTTAGATACCTTAATCATAAATAAGATACTTACAACTTTCGATTTCTATATGGCAGAGCTGCCGATCCATCGGAAAATATTGAAGATTCATAGGGCATGATGCTGTAATTGTCAGTCTGAAATTTGAAAATCACGTTGTTACAAAACTTTTTCACTTGTTTAAAAAATCGTTCAACTGTATTAGACAAACCTGATACTCCTAGTTATTGAGCCTGAATAGTGGATGCGAATAAACTCGTTACTTGTGGTTGCAATGTGGAAATATGACTGTTTTTCGTTGACAAAAAACGTATCCGGAACCCATATGTTCTTTATAAACTCTGAGCCAACGGATAAAGTTTCAACTCCTGTACGTTTTTTGTATGCTAATCGTGGATCTGTCCAGAATTGTCTGAAGTAAAAATCCAATGTGAAGTCCTGAGAAAAGTCAATATAAATGTGAGTACTATTTAGTAAAATTTGATTCAACTTTTCTAAATTCCGAACTGATGTTTATTTATTAAAATAACGTATACTCTCAAAGTGTATTATTATTATACTAACACCAAAGTTTCTGAAATAATGGTAGTATTATTTCGTTGCTCTCCGCGGTAAGTCAGCACGGTTAGTAACGTTATAATCCCCAGGCATAGGCTACCGTAATAATTTTCCAAAATAAGGTCCTATCTTTTTTATCCATCCTTTATATCATTATTAAAACCTGAAATCTTTAATACTAACATAAAACAGCTAAATAGTTTTGCATGCTCAATTTAAAATAAAATGTTGTACACAATGTGTAGTAGTAAACACTGCGACAGTTGTGAAAACACTAGAAACACCTGTAGGATTCGAACAGTCCGAAGTTCGTATAACTTCAGATAGAAATAATACCACATTGTAAAGTATTTTAGACACTGGCACTACGAGTACAACGAATTGGAAAATGTAGCGTTAAGCGTGATAACTGGCGTAAAATGCATAAGTGTAGGTTGATAAAAGCTTTCGGGATATGTGATTCGCAGAACTGACGTAGAAGGTGTATCGAGTGGGATGGGAGGAGGAGGGAGAGGTGGGCAACCACGGCTCGATGAGGGCAATTTTCTCTTAATTGAAGCTAGCAAGCTGACACGAATAAATAAGTGTAGCTATCTATTAAGTTCGAATAAAATTTCTTGCCTAAAATATTTGTCAATTAACACGATTACCGATATTTTGAGCGGATATATTCCCATCCACGGCAATGGGTCACGTCACATAGTGACCTTTTTAATATTGATTTGGTTTCCACTTTGGGGTTTTCATTTCTGAAAACTTCCAGCGAGCTCACTCTTTTATACCTTCTAGAAAACCGTAGTCTACTTGCCACCAAAACAAAAAGTATACATACACAGTTGTATACATGTTAAATGTAAAGAATAGGTGCTCCAATAAAAAATTATATCCGGAACAATCCATGTGCAAAACTTCCGGAAATAATAAAAAAGTTACGACTGTATCCACAATTATTTAGTAAATACTTACACATAATACGTACAAACATATACAACAAACTACGAATGAGTCACGATTAATACAGTCGTCGCAATTCCATAGAGCTTTGACGCAATGTTCACTTATTTAATACATTACATGAAGTGTAAAGCAAAATGTTACTATTTTGCCATTCCCTTTTATATGCATTTTAACTAAAAATAAAATAGAACGACGAGTTTCTGATACAGATATTGCCTGCAAAAGTGTTGATAATGACTGTGATTAAAGTCACGCCTTGAATTATACTAATTTTATACATTTTCCGAACGGTAACTTGTGTTGTTAACATGTTAGTAGATTCAGTCAGTTTTCTCAAACAACAAAACTATAAAAAATTTTGACCATAGATAAAAGAACTGGTAGTCCTTGGCAGCATTCCTGATGTTCAATTTAATCTTGCTGACGTGATAACATCTTTACAATTATTGTACTTTAAGTATTGATTCAGTCTATGTAAACAATTATATATTATGCATGTATGCATCTAAATAATTACTAAATTTAGATACTTGAACAATGTAAAATAAATAAAGAGAATAGCGACAGTCAGAAACCCAAAGTGTTGAATAAACAGAGACACATTAGTCCGAGCATCCGTTACAGCCACTGTGGAGTTACGAATACTGCAAAACACACAATTGGACACTTTCAAAATTGCGGAAGTAACAGTTGCATTTCTTATTATGATGTCACCGCGACACTGAATATGTATACAGTATTTGTTTTGATCAATAATAAGAAAGCAAGAGGGCGAACAAAGGGCGATCTGCTCCACCAAACGCGGACATGCTCGCAGCCTCGTATCTGGGGCTGCTCGGTCGCGGCGGCTGTGCGGGACCGAGACAAGCGTGAGCTGACAGGGGCGAGTACCATGAGCACTTCGGAGACGGAGCTGATAGAGAGCACATACATGGTGACGCCCACCTCCACTGGCGGACCTGCAATCAAGCCCATTAGTGAGTCCCGCGCACGCTTCGCGCCGTGAAAACCAAACCAGGAGGAGTGGACGTGCCCCATCGCCGGGCGAAACAGACGAGACGTAGGAGACGCGGATGGTATCGATTTGTCGTTTAATTTACTGGGCCATGCGGAGAGTAAGCGACGCTGCACACAGCCCGCGGCGCTCATGACGGAGCGCTCAGCAACGCGTATAGTCGCGCCTAGGTTTGTCGATCGAACCGTGGACACGGGTGCTACGATGAACTGTTTAATGTTGGTGAAAAAAAACTAAAGGTATACAAATATTACATTTATGCTATTATGCGCTGTGTCATTATAATTTGTTAGTAAAAGGTACCATTTTCACTTCAGACAGAGAGCTGATGGAGAGCACGTACATGGTAACCCCCACTTCCACGGGTGGTCCTGAAAACAACATTTAACATATGGCACGTGTCGGAACAGCCGATCATCTAGTGTGGTATCGCAGTGTTTATAAATTATCCTTTTTGAGTGAAACTTTTTATGTTATCCCTGTAGATGATATAATAGCGAAGATAATTTGTTCAATCCGTCACTATAACTGATATTTGTACAAACTCAGATTAGTTTTAGATTTCAGTCAGCTTTTGATAAAGTGCTTAAAAAGGTCCTATGAAATTGCCGTTTTGCAGTACTGACTATTTCAAATCAAAATTATTTTTGTTTGTCATCGTCATCGCGGCACAAGCGGCACGCAACACCGACGACATTTACGGAGTTAACACTACAAACCAACGCACCGCCTAAGCTTGGTTTGCCCGCTTCCGTTCTGAAAAATTAACCTCGTGGTCGTCCGAAAACTTTGGTTCACAATGAAAAATTAAAGGTGATTATGGAAGCTGATCGGCTGAATTAACAGCAGCTTTCGACGTTAGCTTCAAAACAACACTGATTTTTTTGCGTCAAATTGAGCTTGACAAGCCCCCTGAACTTAACGATCGCCAGCGTAAAGTACACATCGAGACTCAACAAACACAAAAACGAAGGAATTTTGAACTGCATTGTTACCTGTGACGAAAAATGAATTCTGTTTGACAATCGCAAGCACTCAGCAAGTTGGTTTCAGCACCTAAACAATGCCCTTAACGAAAGCTTATCCCTAGAAAAGTGGCCACTAGCCGCCGTACTCCCCAGACTTTGCGCCTACCTACAGACTTCGATTTTCTGCAAAAATTGGATAACTTCTTGGCGGCTAAAAAGTAAAGGCAGGCAGTAAAAAGCCCTTGAAGAATTTGTTGCCGTCCAGCCAGCTGATTTCTTCAAGAAAGTTAATATAAACTGCCAATGAGTTGGCAAAGGCGCGTTAATTTCATGGGTGATTATTTTGGTTAACAGAAACAAAACATTTTTTTTTTTCATATAAAACGGCAATTTCATAGTTAAAGACCTAATACTACAGTTTAATAAAGTCCGTTTACAGAATAGTCTATTTTAAAAATGTAGTCAACTTGCGAGATTTGTTTACTACGATCCATAGTTACATAAAATGTAGAGAATCTGCCGGCACAATGTAATATAAAAATACTCGAACGGTATTTTAAAAACTATTTTAATTGTCCGTGTTCGTTCAATGAAACTAGCCATGCAAATAATAAAACATTTTATTGCGCTGAAAATTCGAAAACGAAACAACGTTTTACCACGGCAAAAAGTATTTTTAAAAACCTGAAAGATAATTATAGTCTTCTCTTTGTACATTTAAACTTATTACGAGTACTAGGTATTTTAAGACTAGATATACTGATGAATCCAATAATTTCTGATTGGGCGGTCGGGTTAGAAGTTAATTGGCGCAAGTTAACATATTATGTGGCAGTCACCGTATTTTACTATTTCTGATGTCAGTGGTGCAATTCATTTTATGTTCGTGCGATAACCATATTGCCAGGGGAACTAGTGACATGAACACAATTAGGTCAACACGTTCGCAAAATTCATCGCTATTTTCCTCACAGTCTCTATATAAGTGAAACATGATACATAGATGATGGGCAGAATAATTAATGGCATCATGAAGCTATAAGGTTTTTTTGTTATTTACAACGTTTTAATTAAATCTTTTACCGCCGTGCCTGCAAGATTTTGTTGACTAAGGAAAAATCTTCTTCACTCCTTCATATTGGGAGGCCAGGACCAGGGTTTTGTGTGCGATTTACTTTATTACGCTATGATCAAAATCCTGGTGTTTATTTCAACTCATAAGCATTGCCAGCTTGATCTTTTGAATTGTCTCCTACATGTTTTTTAAAATTTTTTTTAGGTGTTAATACGAACGAGACGCTCTCCTGATGGTAAGAGATAACGCATGTCCATGACTATTGTAGCAATCTACAGAACTTTGAGTAGTAAAACAAAGTCCAGGGCATCGCTACTTTGGCGCTCATTACTTCGAGACTTTCGATAGTTAAGTCTCAACAGCCCTGTAATTTCACTAGCTGCACCTTCAAACCGGAACACAGTAATGTTTACGCACTACTGCTTCATCGACAATTTTTCTCAATCATAGCGTCATCTAGGTATAAACTAAACAAAGTTTGAGTAAAAACAAAGTTAATTATTATTGATACAAACTATTTACTCTATTTTTTTTGTGTAGTGTTGTAGACAGTTAAGTAGCTTGAGTGGTTAAATGGTATGTATTTTTTGGTTAGTAAAAGCACTTGTCCAATAAAAATATCTACCACGTTCAACACACATTAATTTAACGTTTATACTTAAAAATTCTAGTTACTAACCTCCATAGTTGGGCCTTACTCTTTTGTCGTAACTTATACTAAATGAGTCTAAAATGGCTGATATATTGACATCACCGAACATGCCACCCCCGCCGGCACCCCTGGAAACAAAAAATAAAATTTAATATCTATTCTGTGAACAATGTGCGAAATGATATCTCCACTCTCCAGGTATGACTTTTTTGTTGATTTATTTAACGTGACGAATGTCATAAGTTATTCTGCAGAAATATTTTGACATATTATATTACCCTGTAATAAAATGGTTACAAAATCAAGGAGAATGGTTTATTTCATTTATTATTTACACTCCATAGACATCGAAGTTCGTGACCTTTGTCAACGTTTTTTAGAGAGAGAGGATCGTTTTAATTTGTATTTTAAATTATTATTGTTCTGCTATTTTTAGTTTATCTGTATTAATAAATATAAAATGATGTTCGTTGATAAGCGTATAACTTTATAATGTATCAACCGATGTAGCTGATTTTTTAAATGTTTCAGATACTTTTTGTTTTACTTATGCGGGATTCATCATCATCATAGCATAGTCCACTGCTGGACGTAATCTCTTCTAAAATATGCCATTCAACCCAATCTTCGGCTTTTCACTTACAGTCACTGTCCGCTGTCTTACTTATATTGTCTCAGGGCGTACTGCACAACGTTTGCCGATTTGCGGTCTCCGGGACTACTTACGCTGAGTTATATCGGATATTCCGACTATAATTTAGGCCACACCCGGTGGCCTTCATCACGGAGACAAAGCTGAGTGCAACGCACGCGCGGCCTCGACTTGCTTTGCTTTCGTGATACTTCGTATAAAGCATGTATAGATGTAAGGCTCAAACCCGAGTGCTACCGCACTAGGTACGAAGCACCGGACATTCAGCCCGTATGTATTACAAGCATTTCTAAATTGACAGAAGGTTTATGCATAAATGCATAATCCGCAAGAATTTTTATAAATGAAAGTCTGCATGTGTGTTATAATCCTTACGGACTCGAAAACGGCGTTAGCGATTGAGATTAAATTTTTAAGCAATCAGATTACCCCAACGGGTGATCCTGTTAAGTTTGGTAGCGGTCGGATTGATAGTATACTTTTTATTTCGTTTTTTCTAAAGTGCACTCGTGCAAAGCCTAAACGCCTGCGATATAATATTGTTTATGGTAACGGCAGAATCAGAAATATGAATATATCAATATACTGTATTGTAAGTTAGTTTAAGCACTTATCTTACTAATTGATAGTATGATTACGTTGTTTTTATTATATTTTAACGTATAAAACTAAATATATAAAAAAGGGAAAACTACAAATGTTTAATTTTAAAATAGTATATACAAACATTATTTCATTAGATACGATTTAACTGCAACTTGTGCAAAATATTGTATACTAGCTGGTACCCAGCCATAAAAGTGCAAAAAATAAGTTGACCAAGTTTCATCGCAATCGGATAAACGGTACGGCATCCCACAAAATATGAACAAACAAAAATACATTTTTCTATATTAGATTAGATTTTTTTTATACAGTAGATAAGCAAGTATACTTTTTTTTTTAATGGTTGACAGGCTAGTTGTTTGACCACAGCTCACCTGATGTTAAATGACGGTGTGGTCGAAGATGGTAAAGCACACCTAGCCTGGAATGGAACTGGCTCTCAAGTGAGGCTGCCGGAACACACCGTTAGATGCTTGGCGGCAGATTTTCAACTTGAGGGTGGTAGCTAGCCAGCCGAGTACTAGAAAGTACCCTACCACCATGGAAGTTTCACTTTGTCAAGTTTCTTTTGATCATATCTGCATATTATAAATAGTTCAGGGTACCTATACGCCTGTTCAATATACTAACCGTTGTATAATTTTTAGATTACGATATATTTTAACTAAAAAACTGTAGTCGCGTGTATTCTTGAATCACGCAAACTGCTAGGGCTGGTATAGAGACTAAGCTAGAATTTTATTTAAAACCTAACTACCGTTAACTACCGTAAACAATACCATTGTTTACAGATATTAAAAGACATTTCCCACTGCTCTATCTAGCCCCAAACTAAGCAAAGCTTTTGTTATTGGAACCAAATAACAGATAAAATATTTATATCCTGATTTTATTTATAGATACACACACACAAATATTTAGAAAATATATCTAGATATAAAACAAATACATATTTTTATTACGAAAATTATTGTACCAACACCCTTAAGATCACAAAGCAGAGCTACCAAAAAATTTTATGAAAAATAATTTTCATTTCCGTGTATGATGATTATTATCTCGCTTTCGTACTTACTTATTTTAACATTATAAATATGAGATTAACTTTGTATGTTTATATGTGTGTTTGTCTGTCTGTTACACTTCTACGCCTAAACCACTGAAAAAGTTTGAATTTTGGTATATAGAAATAGATCGATTTAAAAAATAAAATAAATTGACTACTTTTTGTTGCGTAAATAAAACTTTAAGGGCTGAAAGTGTGTACGGAAACAAATAAACTATACATTTGGCAAGAAATAAATAATGTATCCGTGTCATTGCCTAATCAAGGCAGATCAGGGGCAATTTCATTATTCTTTGTAGAATATCCGGAGGTCCTTTCCCATAAGTTGATAATGAAAGTTATATTCAGTCTTATTAATGCACCAAGACTGTGTAAAATCACACGACTGCAAATTACTCACCCGAGACGTAAATTGGTTTAGTACGAATTAAACTGTTGTCGTAGTTACTTACTACGGTTGTGGCGTAGCAAAATGAAGTTTAAACTTCTACATGCGGTAATATGTTAAATTGTTATCAAAACTTGTTAGATTTATTTACAAATTTACTCTGTTTGTTTTCCGAATAAAATTAAATATTGTGCAAAAAAATAGACAGTAATAGCAACCGTAGAACTAAGATGCATTGATTCCCCGCATTCCAATAATTTCGACCAATTTGTCATTCCAGGTTAAATAGTTAGTATGTTGAAAGTAGCATTCACGACGACAATAAACAAGGCTCAAGGACCATCACTGAAAGTAGCAGGTGTACTTTAGAAAGAAACTGTTTTCCCATGGGCAACTGTTTGTGGCGTGCTCACAAGCCTCTTGGCGTATAATGTCACGTTCTCAAAATGCCACTTTAACACAACGTCACGTTTTTTTTTCTCGCACAATGTCACATTTCAATCATTTTATACAGTCACAATGTCACTTACGCACAATATTAGACTTAATCTGCACAGAGTGCGTTTACATATATATAAAAAAAATCTTAAAAAAAGAATTAATAACTTAATTAATTCCTAAAATGTAATTTAACTTCAGTAACATAATCGACATATACTACTTATAATAAAAATGCTAGATTTCAAATTCTGTATATTGAAGATATTTAGATTTTTTTTCAGGCAGTCTATTATAGAATAAAAAATATATGATATATAATACTGAACCAAAAAATAATAATTTAATAAATTTTTGTGTCTGCTTGAAAAAACATCACGATGAACTACTACAGGAGTTTGAATGAACTTAGTCTGATTCCTGGGGGATGAAAGTCAAAATGTTTACTTAGCAATATTTTTTGAACCCGTTGACCGATTTCAATAATTATTTTTTTGTTAGACAGATGGCACTCTAAAAATTGTCCACTAAAATTTTTAACTTCTTCACTTTGGTAGTTTGCACTGATATCAACATCCACAGTATAGTCGTCCAAAATAACATAATCCCCGAAATGTAGAGGAAACTTTGAGTGCACGGGTCATAATCAAAATAACTCGAAGCAAAAATCTAAAGGTAGTTTTGAATAACTATCTATACATACATACTAGTATAATAAAACTGACGTGTGTCAAATTCTGTACACTGAAGCTATTTTTTTATTACTAGGCAGTATTAGAGATTAAACAAAAAATGAAAATAATTAGTTTGTATCTGTCTGTTTGTTACTTGAAAGCGCATCGCTACTACTAGAAAGATTTAAAAGAAATTTGGCATGAGTATCATATGAAATAGGCTTTTCGAAACATTTTTTATCCCGAAATTCGGAAAAAAATCAGGCAGATTTAAAACATTAATTTTGCATTACATACCTCATTTCTTAAATAAGGTTATAGGGTATTTAACATCACGATACGACTTTAATTAATGGTTGGCAGGTGATACCGCCGGGCACAGCTAGTATAATAATAATTAAAACTATAAATGTGAAATCTCCAAATATTGTACGTAAAACTATACGGTTTGCGTCCGTTTGAAAAGGATTTTAGTTTCAAGGAAATACGTAGTCACAAAAGCGGTACAAACCGTGAAACGCGTGCCGCGACCTCACTCCCTCGCAGACCTCGGGCCAGTCTATAGAAAACCATCTCAAAAGACAGACGCTAGCATTCTAGTTTAATTAAAATATACCTGTATCTCTCTATGGTAATGTGAACATTTTAATTTTGGTTCAAAATGCGACATCTTCATTATGACAAAAGTTAATAATCATCACTTTCAATATCAACATGAAATTAACAACGGTTTTTTTGGATGCCCACTATTTATTAACTTAAGAGTTTACACAGTTTATATACCTTACATCCATACTGATAAGTTGTACTGGTTTACGTTTGTGCTACGCAACCACTATACAAAATACAAAAAACAAAAAAACAAAATACAAAATATTATGAAGGATTAAGACTTCCACCCAACGATTTCAGCTCCAAATGTTCTACTTATCCGCTAAGCGAAACACTACATCCTCCATTGTCTGATTGTCATTGATCTTTCTGTAACTAAAAACGGGACTATTGAGCGTCCAGAACCATTCTCTGGGGACACCGGGACGGAGTAGCGGAAAATGGGACTGTCCCATGTCCCTATGTCATGTTTTTATAATCTAACTAAAACCTGTCTGCCACTCTATCGTTATATCCCTATCTATGCGTGGGTTTCCTGCTACCAGCTGTACTGAAATAATAGCTGAGACACTATGTAGCATTGTGCCGTTCGTTCGGTCTTTGCACCTAGCGCGCCCGTACTAGGACTAGGCGTCGCGGATGACTATATTTCATAGGAATACACCTGTCTCATTCCCAGTCTGCCATGACGCTTTATCTCTCTTCTGTGCGATAAATGTACGGCGTTGTGATTGTATATATTTTGACACTGTTTACGATATGAAATATAAGAGGTGCCTACGATAATAATAAAATAAGAAACATTTCTAGTTTCCACAAAATCTTATTTTCCGTAAAGCATGGAAAAATCAAAAACTTTACTTAAAAGTTTTGTATTAATTTAGGTTTGTTATAATAGTTTCATCTCATTTATCGACTTATTTACCTACATTACTTACATCCAATGGTTGTCTAGAAGAAGTCGCTCTAGGCGATAAGACCGCACCAGCTAGTAAATAATAAAATAAAGACAGTATTTAGATACGGACAACATTTTTTTATAAATAATACAATAGGCTTACGTTTGACCACCGTCGCACCTGATGTTAAGTGTTGATGCGGACTAAGGATAGACTGTCAATAAATATTGCAACCGTACTAAGTTCTAAGTGACGAAACAGAAAACAGTCGACGTTATTATACCTAATACAATACACGGAACTACGAAAAACCAAATCTTTGAATGAATAGATCAGCAACGTATGTTAAATATGTTATTACAAATCAATAAAACTCTGAAATTGCAAACTACAATATTGATGACAAATTAATAATTTCTCCTTGTTTTTGGCCTGAGTTTATTCGACAATACAAAAATAAACAATATTCTAAAACAAAAATTTAATGTTAACGGCACAAATATAGTTATTTAGATAGAATGTACTTTTATTTGTGTCGTTTGGGCTGGAATCTTTAGGTCCGTGGGGGCCGGCCACTCACGATCTATGTAGGGGCCTGGCCAAACTTTTAGAGGAGGCGTCAGGTGACCTGAATACAAGCATCTACTTCCTTCGAAAACTTTACATTGCCATTTAGCGTGGCAATTTTTAACAGTTCCAGCACTTGGTTTTTGTCACAAGTACAGTATAAGTATATTAACAGCTCGATAATGATAGTAGAATACAAAACACTTAGCATTAAAGCTTTAAAGCTTAAGATATTGTATGTTTTTAGGTGTATTGACTCATATTCTGTACATCTACTTGGTGGTAGATCTCCTTAGCAGGAGGTCATCTAGGTAGGTACCACCGCAGTACCAGATATTCTGCCGCCAAGCAGTGGTGTGTAAACATTACTGTGTTCCGGTTTGAAGGGTACTGCAGCTAGCGAAATTACTGGGCTGTTGAGACTAACCATCGAAAGTCTCAAAGTAATGAGCACCAAAGCAGCGATGCCCTGGACTTTGTTTTGTTACTCAAAGTTCTGTGTATCGCTGTAATGGTCATGGACAGGCGTTATCTCTTACCATCAGGATAGCGTCACGTTCGTCTCATCATTTGTCACATAAAAAAAAAAATAATAATAATATGCCGTAATTATTTTCTGTAGTTTATGTCTTGCGTTTAATGTCATTGCGTTCTGTAGTCGAAGTAAACACGCTAAATAAGTATATTTAGCGTGTTTACTTCGAAAGATAAGTAAATATTTGATGACATCTCACTCAGCGTTATCTATCCCCATACTAACTAGATAGCGAGTACTAAGGGACTATACTTTTTTTTAATACACACTTATAATATGTACAAAATTCTCACGCATAGAACAAACATCAATCTAGATGACACAAATGTTAGTCCTAAGTAGGAATCGAACCCTTGCCCTTCAGGTTTTGAAGCAGAACTACTACCGAATGAACTAACAAGGCAGTCAAAGGTAAAGATTGATCTCATCCCACTTATATAATAAATGTGAAAGTTTGGATGGATGGATGCACGTTGAATAGCAATGTTGATGTTTGTTACTCTTTCCCGCAAAAACTACTCAACGGATTTGGATGAAATTTGGTATGGATTATTACATAGGCTACTATTTATCCCGAAAACGTGTAGCGGGTAACACCGCGGAGCGCAGCTAGTGTTTTACAATCATGTTTTATGTTTATCGGTTGATAGACTGTGTAATACAGTTTTTTTTTCAACTAAGTCTTCATTGTTTAGCCAAAAAGCATTATTGTAGTAGGCTATTAATATTTTCAATGGTGTACATTAGTAGGTATTGAAAAGAACACCGTAAATAGTACAACATAATTCATATTGTGAAAAAAATTGGTTCAATATCAGATCTACTGTTACTTACTGAAAGTTAAACAGCAGTTTGCGTGTTAAGCCTCCATCACGTGAAACGGTAATCTACTTACGAGTGCCGCGAACTGTACTGAAGTAAACCCGTCAAGTGCGGATCACACTTACGCTTCTAGAGCTTCATATTTCTTTTCATGTGATTAATTTTTAAAAGGGTAGTTTCTTAAGCAAAAACATATTTAAAATTTGTTGCCACTATCGAAACTGGTTTAATACATTGAACAAGACTTTTGGAAAACAAAGCATTCTAATGGAAGATGACAAAAAGATTAATGACAAATGCTACACCGAACTCTATGATTATTTAGTAAGGAAAACGAGTGATCCGATTTAGTAAAAAGACGATATTAGAGTTATTGGGGACGTGAAAAACAAAAAACATAATTATTGTTTTTGAGACTAACACACTTGAGTCAGCGAAGCCCTGGACTTAGTTTTGCTACGCAAAGTTCAATGTATCGCTGCAATGGTCATGAGCAGGTGGTATCCCTTATCATCACGGGAGCGTCACATACGTGCCATTAAAAAAAGATATATAAATAACCCCTTGCCAGAGAAGTCAGTCAACTGGCGACAACAGATTTAGCCATAACACTTTTATACTCGTGTAGTGACGACATACACGATAGTCATAATTTATAGGTAAAATTAGAAACATACCAGCCATGTTAGGACGCATCAGTACCAGTTCAAAAACAATAAGCTAATGGGGGAATAGAAATCGCCATGATAGCAAACTATCATTGTCATCAACGTCTAAAATGAATAATAAATGAATAAATAATATGCCAGATAGCCGTCATTTTGGAACTCTTATTGTGGCATTTTGGAACGTGGTCTGATCGAATCGCTTGCACGGAGCTCGATCGCAACTAATTTTTTAACTCAGGGGACGTGCTAAAGAGTTGTTGTACGAAGTAGAAATAAAAACAAACGTGGAATTGGTGCAGAGGACAAAGGATATATTTTCAATAGATTATAAATAAAATTGTGTATTGCACACGACTACAAAAGAAATTCGACGTAAATTTCTCGCATGCATCAGGAAAAAAGAGCTGTATTCGAACAATACTTTTGATCAATATACGTATTTTTTATTTATGTTGCTTTATTTTCTCAATAACTTGAGAAGGTTTAAGCCAAATTTGTACACTGTTGTAATTAGATATAAATAGAAAAGTTTTTGCAAGCATTCCGGAAAGGGTGTGATTAATTTTTGGGATTATTTCAAAACGGATATTTCGGACAATTTGTGTCAAATTATTTTACTTTATGAGCTGTTAATTAATTATTATCAATAGTACTTTTAATTTGATTGCATTATGCTATATCCTTCCATATCATAACTGTATATCAGATACCAAATTCAAATTCAATATAAAATTAGATAAATATAAAATTAAAACTAATTTAAAAAATACTTGGTGTCCAAGAGCATCCTTTCCATAAAAAAAAAATGTAACGTTCGCTCCGCCCATATACCCCTCCGTACCGATTCTTTCTGAGCCTGTAAGCTATTCGCTAATAGTAAAAGCATAAGGGTTAAAATAGAATCTACCGCTTGACCGTATTGATGCTCGGATGTAAAAGACGTAACTCGCAAGTTTAATTAAATTTATTAAGAGTAAAGTAATTAGTCTTTTTTAAATGTTTTTTTTTTTTATAAAAAGATAATGAATGTTATACTCGTCTCATGAATATTTATTTTTGTTATGAACTTGTTATTTTTAAGAAAAAAACTATAATATCTGACTAACCCACTATGTTTTAATAGCTCAAGTATAGGGTGAATCAATGGATAACAAAAGGTTTGATAAATAACATGTTTTAGTTTTACAACGGTCTTAATATTTATGATCGTGGGATTTTTAAAATTAACTGTAAGTATTTTGGGTAATTTAAAAAAACAAAACAATTGGCGCAGTCTTCTCTTAAAAATTTCGGTAAAAATTGAGAAAATCACAAAAAAATCACAGCTGAAATTTTTTTTGACGCATTTTTTTTCTAAATGTTTCTCCCCCCGTACGTACAAACTCTTTCGAGTTCGTCAAACTCTCCGCTGATCACGCGGTAAATACGCCTTCTGCTTCTTTTAACGCGATTTGCGTTTACGTAGAACGCATTTGTCAACAAGCTCGCTTGATGGTGAATGATGTTGTGGTCGAAGGCAAAGCACGCTGACTTAGGATATAGTTATTAATTCTATGATCTTGAAAATACTCAGATCATATTCCTCAAGAAACAAAGAAGTTAGCAGCTTGTTCCATATCTCGACCGTGTAAGAAACGTAGAATCAAGCAATTTGGTACGTATCCAAGGAAAATTCACAATGAATAAGGTAGTGTTTCTACTAAGTGTTATTTCTAAGGTGAATCTAAAACTTTAAGTTTTTTAGTTTTATGAGTATATGTAGATAGTTTATTAATACCTATACGACGCGACGCTACTACTTCACTTCTAATTACTACTGAGTAAGTTTTAAGTAGGTTTTCTAGTGTAGATAAACTGTTTTTTTATTTTTATTGTTAAAGTAATGAGACAAATGAGACGCTCTCCTTATGGTAAAAGATAACACCCATACATAGAATTTTGGGTAGCAAAACAAAGTCCGGGGCATCGCTGCTTTGACACTCATTACTTTGAGACTTTCAATAGTTCACTCTTCAAATCGCAACACAGTAATGTTTAGACACTACTGCTTGGCGGCAGAATATCTTAAAGTAAACACAAGGTTATTGAATTGCCTTATAACATAGTAGATCACTGACCAAATTATACTTAACTGTTATAAAAAAATATTAATCCTTGCAATCACGAAATTTTAGATATTCAAGCATTTAATGGATTGCAGATATTTTTCTGTTGCCAAGAAACTAGCAGAGGAACGCGAAACAATAAATTGCAACGCTTGCCAACTCTGCAGACAATACCATTTTCTTCCTATACGAAAAGGGAAAAACATTAGCACTTACTTTTAATTTACCCACAAATATAATTAAATAAATCTAAGTAATTTGATTGAAAAATCGATAGTTTGTATTATGATTGTGTTTTGAATGAAATCGTGCAATTGACTGTATAATTTTATACTTAGTCGTATTTGTAAACAATAAATTGATAATTTCATCATTTATCTTAGTTATTTTATTTATTTTGAACCTCATTTTGTATCCTTTACAGTTTCATGCGGAAAACTCAAGGACCGAATGACGTATTTGCGCAGGGCCTATCGCTTTTTTAGTACTGTCATGCGGGGTTTTACCTGACGCGTTGTTGGAAGCCTATTAAGGAATTGTAACCACGCATTGTATATTAACTGCGAAAATGAATTGATCAATGTATTGCGTTCGTGTTTTGTTTTCTTTTGTAATGCCTGCAACGCTCATGGTTTATATCATATATTATATTATATTATGATTAATGTTAAAATAAAAAATGTTTTAAAGCACTACAAAATATTTATTGACGTCACATTATGGATATAATAAAGCCTTATAAGAAAAAAAAAATTACAAAATATTAAAATAATAAATACAGAGATCAATCCAAATTGTATTTCACTAAATACAAGGGAATCCATATAAAAAGTATATTTTAGTTGTCTCAAGTAGTAAAACTAATGCATTCCATTTTAATGCCCCGTCGAGATTTACGATCACCCCAGCTTATCGTGGAATCGTGCTGATGTTACGGGCTTTAGAGAGAGTTTTGCAAAGCTTATTTTGTTGTTAGAAAAAAACTCACGCGACATGGTTGGCTTGCGGTAGAAATGCGGCCGCGAGTGCCAGCAGTATGGGCGCGCTGCGGGGGCGGGCGCCGCTCATCGCGCGTGTGTTTGCATGTGCGCCGGCTGGCTGTGGTGCGGTGGTCGCCGGTCGCCGGTGTCGCGCGGCAGACTGGCAGTTTCTGGCAGTTTAGGCGGGCGCGCGCCGTGCCCGCTTACCGCGCTCCGGCTATCGATCGTGCAGGCGTGACCCGGCCCGGCACCGCCTGTCGCTACACTATCGACCGTCACGCCATTGCTGCCATTGCTGGCACCACCGCTACCGTTGCTGCCGCGCCGTCGCAGCCCATGCGACGCTACTACTTAACTCCAAATTACAAAGAATTTGTATCAACATTGAAAATTTAATTACAGATAAAAATAGCTTCACAACTTTAAATGATTTTAAAAGCTTATCTTTGGTATGATCATTCAAGCGAGGCATAGTCATAATGCAAAAGCTAGACATACAAATACATTATTTAATTACTTAATAAAACAAAACTTAAGATCATAAATCTTATAATATTGATGCAGGGACCCAAATCCTTAGCTTACTAATAAACATTAAAATAAAAATGAATGACCTTTTAATATATTTTATGCCTGTAATGATATTTATGCAAAAATTTATTTAATATTTTCATAAAAGTAATTGCGCTACAAAACACCACGGTAGATAAATTTTTCCCAATTACTACTTATTGAGTATTCATTTAACTAATTCAACAAATTGGGCCTGAAAATAGGCCATATGATTTTCCTCTTAGTGATTATTTTATCTACTGGAATATTCACTGCTATTTAGACGAGCAATCCGTTTGAAATAATTATTTCAGTTTCAACGTTAACGCGCTGTACGAGCACTTAACAAATTCATATCATGTTTCATTAAATATCAATATCATAGGACATTACACACAGCGCCATCTGACCCCAAACTAAGCAGAGCTTGTACTATGGAAGACAGATAACTGATAGAATACTTTTTTTTTTTTGTAAATACATACTTATAATACATACAGTACAACCAGACACAGAACAAACATCGATGTTAGTCACACAAATGTTAGCCCTGAGGGGGAATCGAACCCACGCCCTTCAGCTCTCGAAGCAGACACACTACCAATGAACCAACAGGGCTGTCATTATTATATTCAGTGGTATAGCGACAACACGAGTCAGTTTATGGGATTGTTATTTATGTTTTTTTTTATTTTATATATGTGCATATGTATGTGTAAGTTGTTATGTATATGAAGTGGTATACATGATTTGTCAATATTTTCCAATCTATGGAATAGGATCTGAAATGACGTAATTTTCGATGTGACTTTTCAGATTTCCAAAACCAAGTAATTTGACTCTGTACGGCATACGGCAGTAGAAACATTTTTCTCGTAGTTCACCGCCCGTTATCGTGAAAAGCCCATCCGCTTATTATCGATGTGTGGAAGTCACTTATGGTACGTTTTAGTCATGTGTTCCTGTGTGTGCTATGCAGTAATATTCCTTTTCAGGCTTTTCCGCTGAGCTTTAACTTCGGTCGCTTTAAGATTTTTTTAACAGAATCCTTACCAATAAAGATTAAGATTAAGCAACGAAACGGATGCTACTGGCGTTGCAGTTGTCTTTATGCAACAGTGACTTTACATTAAAACTTTTTTTACAAAAATAGACTAGAAAAATACTAAAACACAGAATGTTTAACGTTAATGTACGGGTGTGAGCGTAAAAAATAATCAAAGCAAATAGACACTAACTTAAAGAGTTTATCAATTGATGTTTGCAGCATATCCTGAAGAAATGTGTTTGACCATAGGACACTATCACCAATATCAATTTCTCGAGTGAATACCATAGAGATACTGTTAATTGAAAATAGAGCTGAGTCTGTTTTAATTTTTGTATAGATGTGAGACACATTCCAAAGCATTGGGATCCCCAAAACTGCTGTAAATCTTCTCGTTCCAAAGAATCCTGATGGTTTCTTATTATCGCAGAATCCAAAGCATTGCAAGATGTATGAGCAATACAATAAAATGTTTTATTGATAACGCCAAAGTCACGAGTCAATACTTTTTGTTAAAAATGATTACTCAGTTATGAAATCCTAACCGAGAGAACTTTTAACTATCAAACTAAATAAAATATCAACTTTTTGAAATTTTCAAAATCAATTATGTATACCTTGTCATTTATCTTGATTACTAGTGTTATAATATATAATAACTTTATCGACATAAAGAGGCATCGCTTAAAAAAATAAAAATGGAGGTATAAAAAAATATTTAAAAAAACTTTAAAATTCAACTGAACCCTTCCAACATCAATCTGAAGAACACGCTAAGCTATGTGCGTATTGTTGATTGTCCTTACTTTCACGCGGTTATTGAACTTCTGAGAAACCGTCTAAGAGTTCTTAATGTTTTCAAAGACTGAGGTGTGAAGTTTGTATTGTGTAACGAGTTAGTAATTAAATAGCATTGTTCTGAACTAGCCGTGCCTTTGTGTTTGACCTGCTCCACGCCGCCCCCGCGATTAACTTGACAAGTTTACAAAAGCGCTTGGCTTGCGTAGTGAACGTGATCGTATTACAATTCTCACAATGGAAAGAGTGTGTGGGCAGGAATAATGAGTCAGGGTAGTCTTACCATGTCACTTTAATAAATACTGGAATAACCCTTCGGCGCGCGCGACAAGTTCTTTGATACTTATAAATAATAATTTATAAATTCCACACGCCAATTATACTTTTGTACATTTACCTATGACAAGCAGTCCAAATAGGTAGGTCCAATTTCGAGAAAGAGGTCAGTCGCGAATTCAACTTGGCTGGGCAGCGTTCGGAAAACTGCGCAACGTTTTCTTCTCCGAATTATCCCAGTGCCTCAAGTCGAAAGTTTTCGACCATTGTGCGACTTATGGCGTTGAAACGTGGTCTCTGACTATGTGCCTTCTTGGTAAGCTCAAAGTGGTACAACGAGGTATGAAAAGGCTATGATTGGAGTTTTCAATAAGAGATCGAATCAGAAATGAGGAGATCCGTAGACGAACAAAAGTAACCGACATAGACCAGCGTACCTATTAGCAAGTTGAAGTGTCAGTGGGCAGGGCGCATAGCACGCAGAACTGATGACCGATGGGGCTGCAAAGAAGTTCTTGAGCGGAGACCACGGACCGGCAAGCGCAGCGTAGAATGAGGACCTACGTAGGACCCACAAGGACCCGCGTTCTTGCGGTCTTTATTAGACGGCCTAATAAATACCGCAAGAACGCGCTGCATGCGAGCCGCTTCCAACCGGTTTTTATAGAAGTCAATGGGGGAGACCTTAGTCCAGCAATGGACGCCCTATGCCTGAAATGATGATGAAATTAACGATACGTTCCTCAACAAAATCTTATAAACTCAGTAGCCAACACTAGTGTAAATTAATATACCACCAATTGCTCACTACAACGACGATAGATACAACATACAACGTGCTGCAGCAGTAGATGCATTCGTTAAAAAAACAGTGCCAAAAAACAATATACTCGTAACAGTAAAAAGCAACGTAGGAACCTAAAATAAGTATTACATGGTACGACATATTTCATAAAAAATATTGGTAAGATGAACCCTAGCCCTACCAACATAATGTAAGCGTATAGCCTGACCACACAGTCTTATGCGAGATTTTTTACTACCGCAGCATTTGGGTTTAAATCATATAACAAGAAATCATAAATCATAATCATAAAAAGAGATCAATATTAGCTGAATATACTAGTGGTTACTGCCCATGGTATTTGAACACAGAGTAAAGTGCTAATTACTAATTACAAAAAAAAACGGTTGACTACTGGCTGCAGTCATAATTTACAGTGGCATGCGTCTGTTGGTCCTACGTATGGATGATAAAGATGCGTAAGAATGACAAAACAAGAAGCCGTCTCACTCGTGCATCATCATCATTCGATGTAACTTTAAAAACTGGGCACACTAATGATGAATGATGTGCGAGTGAGACGGCTTCTTGTTTTGTCTCGCTCGCACACTATAAATATACGAGCGAGACCTTGCGCGCGCCAGTCAACGCGTGCCGCACGCACGGGATGGTTGTTGTCGCTCTGCACTCTGCCATGCTTAACGATGCCGCTCGTAGTCACTACAAATGAATCGATATCGTATTGCTGTTTGAAGATTTTCCTAGAGTAAATTGGGTGATCGTAGCAGACGCAAGAAATATTCTTACAGATTGAAGCCGTCAAAAAAACAATCAGTTAGAATTTTCACTCACTTTGTTATGTATCATCAATTTATTATACTTAACGCCCTTAAGTAACAACTTGCGTGATCCACAACCCGTTGATTTTGTTGAAGTCGAGCATTTCCAACATGCCCTTGATGCCTGGATCTATTTCGCTGACGTCATGATCTAAAGCTTTTATTAAGGTCACCTTCGCAATCTATACCCATAGTCTAGTAAAGTTCTTATGAGGTAAGAAAATAAATTACTCTAAAATGTACTACAGTAACATTTCTATATCAATCGAAATGAAAAAAAATGCGGATCACATACACTCAAGCATTTAGCAAGAATAAGCAATTCAAAATATTAAAATAAAAAATTAAATACTTTAAAAAAAACATCGACTGGATACTAACGACGTTTATGGTAATTATTTTTATCTGCAGAAAAACAAGAGCCAAAACAAGCGTCCCAAAGTAAGTTCCAAGTGTAAGTTTAAATACTGTTACGGATTGTGATGTGCAGACAGACAAATTAAATAGTCAAAATCAAAATCAAAATGTACTTATTTGCTAAGTACAATTTTTAATAATAATAATATCGACATCTGTCTTCCGCTGCAAAGCAGTCATGTTTTTTCGAGTGAAATACTGTAATTTAATTAAAGCAACTCTTAGATTTGACCACAAAAGAACAGTAATACAGTCACCCATTTTAATTTTTACCAGTTCCATTATACCTATTTTTCTAGTTTATACAACCTTTAATTTTTTTTTACCGATTGACTTAAATTATACGTCAAAAAATACATCACAGCAAAATATTTTAGAAAAATGAAAAATTATGTGGACGCGTTCAAGAACGAAGACAGCGGCGGGACTTCATGACGCACACACACCATCGCCCGCTCCGTAAACTCCGAGCGTTTCGTCGGGGTATAAAAAGTTCGCTACACCCCTGGCGACAAGCGCCTCGTCGAGCAGCAGCGACGTGAGCGCGCCGCGGTCACCGGCGCCACCACCACCTGCTCGTCAGGGACGGCCAGCGCTACCGGCACGCCTGAGGCTTGCGGGGCAACCTGCTTCGCATTCTACTCTCACTGCCAGTGGTGTAGTGCAACGCATGCGATGGTCACGGACCAATAATGAGAACTGCATGCGTGTCTATTAAGGGGCTACAGAGGGGAGAATTAACCTTTCGGCGTACCGTGTTAGGATGCTGCCTTTACAAGTATCTCGGTATGTCAGAGCTATAGCAGAGTTGGGTATAGCGGTAGCGGACATCAAGAGCTTCTTTTGTCGCTGACAAAAGTACTTAATAGTCTTTTGTCTGGTGGCAATAAGGTGCGTGCCTTTAACGGTTGGGAGGTGCCTCTACTGATATACTCCTTTGGCATACTGAGGTGAACTCAGACTGAACTGGACGCCCTGGATAGAAGAGTCCGTCAACAGCCCACCCTAGTTATTAAGATTTTTTATATTATTTTCTATTTAAAGAAAAAAATAAGAAAAGAAATAAATTAACATTTTATTATTTTTATGTATGTAAGTTTTATTTCTGTTATGTTGATGACCGTTATGTAATGTTATTAATTATAACGAGTATAGTGTTGGTGATCCATATAAATAAATAAATCATAAAATGCCAATAAGTCCAATTACTCTATTTAAATGTTATTGTCTTATTCGAACCTTTTTTTTTTACCTCTGAGTAGCAAATAAGTAGAGTATCGCTGTTTTGACGCTTATTACTTTAAGTCATTTGATGGTTAATCTCAATACCCCTGTAATTTTGCTAGTTGTAGAGTACCCTTCAAATAGGAACACAGTAATGTTTACACGCTACTACTTATCGGCAGAATATCTCATACTGCGTTAGTACCTATCTATAACTAAACCGCACGATTGATTTTTGATTGATTGATTGATTGATTGATTGATTGCGCGGTAGGTTCGCATGCCGAAGGGCGTGGGTTCAAACCCCAACAATGAGCTTGAGCTGCCGGTGAAGGAAAACATCGTGAGGAAACCATAGCATGGTGGTAGGGTACTTTCTAGTACTCGGCTGGCTAGCTACCACCCTCAAGTTGAAAATCTGCCGCCAAGCATCTAACGGTGTGTTCCGGCAGCCTCACTTGAGAGCCAGTTCCATTTCAGGCTAGGTGTGCTTTACCATCTTTGACCACACCTTCACTTAACATCAGGTGAGCTGTGGTCAAACACCTGGCCTGTCAACCATTAAAAAAAAAATTAAAAAAAATTGAAAGTTTCCCCACGCGGCAAGAAGCTAGCGGGAGGTGAATGACGACTGGGTATTATGTGTATTACCGGGCAGTCAGGGTGGATATGAAGTCAAGTGAGATTGATTTTATAGGTATTCTTAATTTCAAACAGCTCAGGCATAATGTATTGTTTTGTTTTTCATATTATTGCATTATAATAAGTATAATTATTTACAATACATTAATTAAAATATATGTTATGTTGCAAAGCAAACAGTGAGATAAACATAAACGTGCATTATTTTGCGTCGCCGAATATTATCCCAGGAGTTATCTTGGGTTAAATAAATACGCGTGCACCGTAGCCCGCCCCTACTTAACTCCCCGCCGCGTAGGCGATCTTCCAATTCTGCGGTTCACCTATAGATGACCTTTTCGTGAGCGTTTTCACATGCCAAAACAATTAATCCTGAAATTGTAAACATAATAATGTTTTGTCAGTGAAGAGGCAATCCCGGCTTCTGTTTTTACTAGGCACCGTATTTATCAATCTACCCTGCTTAGTTTGAACTTTTGCCACAAAAACTAGGGTTACGTGAAAATTTTGCCTTGGCGCATTTTATAACTAATATACATAATTATAATATCACATTATTATCTAGATTTATTTCGTGCTTATAAAAACAATTAAAAATAAGGGCGTGGGTTCAAACCCCAAACAATGAGCTTGAGCTGCCGGTGAAGGAAAACATCGTGAGGAAACCATAGCATGGTGGTAGGGTACACTCTAGTACTCGGCTGGCTAGCTACCACCCTCAAGTTGAAAATCTGCCGCCAAGCACCTAACGGTGTGTTCCGGCAGCCTTACTTGAGAGCCAGTTCTATTCCAGGCTAGGTGTGCTTTACCATCTTCGACCACACCTTCACTTATCATCAGGTGAGCTGAGGTCAAACACCTAGCCGGTCATCAATAAAAAAAAAAGATAAAATTGCCCATATTTTGCCAATCTTCCAGTTATCACAAAACTGTAAGGAAGTCCGTAGAGAATAAGACAGGATGTTTCTTTCTCATATTGGGAAAGACCTTTAGAAAGGCAAGTACTTCGATACGTAATAAAGGGGTCAGATTTTATCAAACATAGACTCACCCTGATTTCGACAAATAGTTTCCTATTTTTGGGATACCTGCCAAGTCACCACTGCATTATATCGACAAACTTCTATCTCGGCCCCCAAAAACACCTACCGACATCACCGAAAAGAATCTTGGCACAATTTTGGGTAGGGTGAAATAAGACCTCTCAGTATTTAATATCACATTCGCAAAATATCTCGCTCGTATAACGTCATGATTTTGTGTCGAACATTGAAAACAAATGTTACTCTGACGTGTTGTAAATATTTCTATGATATTAGGCAATAAGGTGCATTATTTTTAATTCTCGACGCAAACAGAGGCGCGTGTATTTGTATGACTGTATGTGGCATTATATATGCAGATCCCAAATGGCTGATTTTGAATTAGTTTTTTTTTGTTTGATAGGTGACTTGATCGCGTGTTAGCTATAGCTATAACTCAAATCTGTATAGTTCTTTAAAGATTATAAATAAATAAATATCATTATTTATCAGTTCTTTTTATAGTTGATGAATGGATATGAGCATCTTCCACAGGTCTGATCGAGTAATAATTTGATATTCTGCTACTGTTTTTTTTTTTTTTTTATGGTTGACAGGCTAGTTGTTTTGACCACAGCTCACCTGATGTTAAGTGAAGGTGTGGTCGAAGATGGTAAAGCACACCTAGCCTGGAATGGAACTGGCTCTCAAGTGAGGCTGCCGGAACACACCGTTAGATGCTTGGCGGCAGATTTCCAACTTGAGGGTGGTAGCTAGCCAGCCGAGTACTAGAAAGTACCCTACCACCATGCAAATGATGTTTATCTATGTATTTCCTGCTATCTTTATTGATTTTTTAAATTTTAATTGTTACTTGTTTAATAATGTTAACTCCTAATATTGATATAATAAATTATATGAGTGAATGTGTGTTATGCGTATTTCACTCCCGTAACTTGTAACTAATACGATCGGTAACGTGCGACAGATGAAAAGCAAAGCGTTTACGTCGTGTCGCGTTGAGCACAGAAAAGCAGCAGCAACTAACGTGAAGTTGTTATGATACTACTAGTCTTTTGTGGCAATGATAGCCTAATGGTTAGCGCGGTCGGTTCACACGCCCAAAGGCGAGGGTTCAAACTCCAACAATGAGTTTGAGCTGGCGGTGAAAGAAAACATCGGAACCATAGCGCTGTTGGTAGGGTACTTTCTGGTACTCGACTAGCTAGCTAACAGCTCAAGTTGAAAATCTGTTGCCAAGTATTTAAAGTGTGACCATCACCATTACCATTTTAGATCACACACTTAACATCAGATGAGCTGTGTAGCGTAATAATTATTGTGAACATAATGAAAGTGCTGCTGAAAGTAGAAGTAAGGAATAATTTCTGTTGACATAAAAACGCTTTTAGGTCAAATAAAGGATTACTTCCATTTCCTTTCCTTTTTATGTTTTTAACACTGTAGATACGTACCTATAGTTAATTGGCTACAAGGAACAGAAATTCACCAAGGAAAAATGAAACAGTACTATTTTAAGGAGTTGCACAACATTTATTAAGTACATCTAAAATTACGAATATCTATTAATAGAATCCAAAAATTGTTACTATATAATAATAAAATATGATAAATGCATGACGTAATTTAATGTTTCAATACTTATGTTCAATAATATTTAAAAATGGCAGTGGGCACGTAAACGATTATAAAACTAAGTTTTATTCAGCTTTGGGGTGATATAAACATCCCCTGAGGTATTTTAAATCAGGCTAGCGTAATCGGCTTCAATGGCACCTGAGTGAATAGCACGTGAAAAGTTTAGGTATTATGCTCCACATCGTTCTTTGAAATAAAAAATAGCAACGCTTACTAATAAAAACATTTTTCGAGTCGAAAACATCAATATTAAAAAAAAAAAACAATACATAAATTCATACATTTTACACAAGATCGACATGTCAGCTGTCGGCTATTGCGATTCAATAATACCTACTGCATTTGTGTCATACTACAAACACAGATAAATCTTTACAGTACAGTACAAATACAAACGAAGTTTCACGAGTGGACGAGAAGAGTGGACGTTTGTGGAATGTAACAAAAAATATCACAACCCTAACAATATGTCCTCAAATTTTAAAACGAATAGTCACTACTATTCTGTATTGTGAAACTTAACATCTGGTGGTGGGTAGTGGTAGTGCCCTTATACATTTTTGGTAATAATAAAAGCTTTTCCTGGGCAATTAATGATCGAGCGACCTGTAAGTCCAAATAGGCAATGCACCACGATTCGTTGTGCTCCGCCACAATCAGCCTATTTACAATTTGTCACAGTTGCGTTGAATATGCGATTACCCAGTTGTAGCATGCACTAAATAGTATGAAAAGTTGTTTGCCAATAGTGCATTTTGTAGCACAGTGAATTACTATTTGCACAAGTGCCATTGAATTGCCGCCAGAATTCAAATAGCTGCCTTTAAACAGAGCTTCAATTATAACTAATGGATTTTGTATTCAACGACTCATAAATCACCTTTTAATAATTAAATTACGCATTAATCCTAAAACCACAGCCCTGACGACGTAATAAAAGTTTAAATAATTTTATTTTGACACAATCTGACAAATCGATATTTGATTGATTCAGGCGTTACTTTGCGGAAGTTCATTTTGAATGTTCAATGTTTATATTTAGTTTATGAGTTCTAGATTTTAAGTAAGATTAGGGTTTTTTAATAAATAAGCAGTGTAAAATTAGTTAAATTTAAGTCTCCTCGTCACTGTTGGAACTGGAACGACGGTTAAGCGGAAATAAACTAAATATAAACATTGAACATTCAAATCGATATTTCTTTAAGCTATGTGTTGTTGGCTAAAATATTAACACCCAGAAAATTAATTTCTCGTAAAGCGAAAACTCTCCAATCCGAATAAATATTCATTGTATTTGGTAGATCTATAATAATTCATAGTTACAGAATCATATTTTTCATACTTTTAAATCGCAAAAATATAATGTAATGGAAGTTTTGAGTCGAATACGGGATGCAATAACACTTGTAAGTTTGATGCCACTACTGCACTGTTCGATCATCACACCGAGAGTAATTCAGTTTTACAAGCTTTTATTTTAACAATGCAATTTAGGGAAAATGTCCAAAAATCAATTGGCAATATAAATTCAAAGACATTAAAAACGTAACACGGAAAATATTTACAAAGTAAATTAGCAATGTTGCCAAGCAGAGAGAAGGGAGGTTGTAGACTATAGTTTTGACGGATTGGGGGCTATGAACTGATAAATGAAGCGTTGGTCTCCACCAACTCGTTAGGTAGACGATATAATAAAATCGGAAAAAGGAGACCAGGACAAGTGTAGTACAAGAGAGGCTTATGCTCAGTAGTGGGCGTTGTATCCCACAATAGCGTGAATGAGGGACAGAGCAACGGTGAAATGAAATGAAATGAAATTTCGGTGATGGGAGAGTTTCACTTTATGAAATATTTATTAACAATTAATTAATTTTTATCCGTGTTTCGTCAGTCTAATCAGTTTTAACAAATATTACAAAACTTGACACGTGACTATTATTATTACACAATGTATAAAATGTAATATTTAATTAATGGATACGTTAATGTTGGAATTGTTTTTATAAATTTCACTAATGTTTATACTGGAAGACTCAAATAAGTCTAGACTTGGTAAAACGATAAAGTAAAGAAGATTGGTAAAACCAGTCTTGTATTCAAAAAATATTTTGTACGAATATATTATATAATATGATACATAAAAGATTTTCATTATTTTTGCCCATTGGGCTGCGAAAAAAAACAACGTAATATAAAATGTTCAAATGCAGTTATTAACAGGTATAGTCGACGTTAGATACAGTTTAGAAAAATTACGTTAATATATAATATAGGTGCATACATAATAATTAATAAAACGTGATAAAAAACGTTTCTTAAAGACAGTACATAATTTTGAAAAAACTAATCGGTATGGATAGTAGAGAGTACCAGTAGAGATAGGTGGGATAAAATTCCAGTCTTCTCCACCAGGGAGTATACGTTGGTAGGGACTAGTGGAATAGCCCGCAAAAACATCACAAGCTTACAGCCACATGTACATGAAACACATGGTTTTCTAAAAGTAACTTTATTCTGGCAACTTCAAAATAATTTATGAATTGATTTTACTCGATCGATACGTACAGGTTCGATGTAAGCGCGACTTTGCCTTTCAAGGAGACTTAGGCTGAAAATGTTAGGATTCTGTTATCCTGTTTTAGATTAATATTAAATTTTAAGTAACAACATGAAACATCGAAATAGATACAAGACTACTAAATTGTTACGACTTATTAATCCTGAAATAATGGCTACATACTAAGAATATTTATTTGAAACGTATAGTAATAGTAGTTACCCTATAGATATGACTAGATATAATTTAAATGTAACAATTGTTAACTAATACATATTTGGGATTCACTAATACGTACTACGTTTAAATATTACATGTAATTTTTGAATCACCGAAATAAACATAATTTTAATATATCATGTGCCATTAACAAAATTAAAAAAGAAAACAAGACATAACATTAAAAAAAATCGGCACTTTTTTATACGCTACCGAGTAAATGTACTGATGAATAGATAGTTGACCCATAAGACACCAAACATATTCACTAATGGATTATTTCAAAGATGGACATGCATAGCACAACGACAAAACAACCCAGAAACTTGCTGTTCATTCATCGCGACATGAACATGGCAATTGATGCATTTATTAGTTAATAATAAATAATATTTGTAATAGATACAATGAAAAACGAGGAAAACTAATTAAGTTATTGTGATAATTAAAACAATATTTAAAAAATGTCACAAATTCATTCACTTCGCTGTAATAAATTTGAGTAATCATTGTTTTAACATACCAAACCTGGGCAAAGCTCTTTGTCAGGTATCGTCAGAAAAGTTACCAACAAACATTTTCAATTATAATATCTAATCTGGTAATACGCACAAATAAAAGTATAAAGCCATGTACGCCTTAACTGGTTTCAACCTGGACTCTCTCACTCACATGTTTCGTTTTTCGTCAAAATACGCATTGATATGACGTTGCTGGTATATGATAGTAAAATTTAATTTGGCAGCAAAAGGAGAACGTAACAACGCGCCTCGTGGCTAATTTGAAATTAGTGTTTAATTGACGTTCCGTTAATTATTCCGTTCCGTTCCGTTCGACGCCAATTCAAACTGAATTCTATATAGTGTTACGTAAATACGACCACATGACGTGTTTGTTATGTAATCATGGGGAATAAAGCTCAACCAGTTAATACTACTGACAAAAAATGTCACAATAAAGTACAATTATGACTGATCAATCATGTGATTCATTTCAAAATGGAGTTACATAATAAAAAGCGATATTGCAATAGAACCTATGTTACTTAGTTTCACGAGCAACGAGGTTTTTAAGTACAAACAAGGACAAAGAAAGAAGATCTTAGGGCTCTAGAAATCTTAGGCTCTCTTAGAAATTTATATCAATCGGCTCAAAGTTATAAACATTGAGCTGCCGTAGTTGAGAAACAACTTTTGGGTGACGAAGGCCCGACGAAGGAAGTAAACAAATCATTTTTAAAAGACACAGATTCAAACTACACCACAGCCTATGCGAACAGAAACTTTTGGCAAAATGTTTCTGAAACTTGCTGCTTTCACCAAGTAATTTCTCCCTTTTTCTCTGTTCCATGATAATTTTTGTATTTAAGTTTAATTAGTTAGCTAGTTAGCTGGGCATTAAGTTTTCTAATGGTGATTTGTCTCCATGTTCTACTTATTTGGAAGGCATAAAAGAGCAAACCATCTGTGGTCAAGCAATTAGGAGCGCCACAAAACTTTGTTTGATTCATACTGATATATGGGGACCATTGACAGTGAATAGTTGGAGTGAACAAACAAAGGCCTAGTATTAGGCTCTTGGAACGGTAGCCAAAGAGGCGAAATACTCAACTAAACATCAGTTTTGGCAAATTGAAAATTAATTTACCACTCGAGACTATTGTTATTTATAATGACAATAAGATTACTCTTAAGATGATTAAAAACCAACGTTATTGAAGAACCAAACACATTGAAATCCAGCATCATTTTATATAAGAATTGAGCGGAAGTTTATTAGGTATACTATGAGTTTTCAGCAAAATTAAACGCCGACCTTTTTACAAAATATTTGCCAAAGGTTAAGGCATAATGTAAAAGTTTTAGATAAAATTAGAATTAAAGTTTTTTTTATATTTTTTTGTACACTTGTAATGAAATAGGAATTGCCTGAGTAAGTTAAAAACTCTTACGTTGCTGTTGTTTTTGTTATTTTCATACATTTTTGTAATTGTCTTTGAATATAAAACTATTTTATTTTTAATGTACTAATAATATTTTATTTATATTAGTGTTGTACATAGTACAATTATAACTAACCACATTACGCTGCACATAACATATGTATATTTAATGCCCGCCTTTATTCTCTATTCTCGATCTATGACTTAAGTGCACAATGAAAAACGTCAAATCGGGAGTTTGCATTTTTTTAACGACAGGCCTAGTTCAGGTCACACCACTTTAAAACTACTTTTAATCGGGATCTTCAATTTTAGATAAATACATAGAACTTCATTGACGAGAACATATGACTTTCTAGTCGTGGAACAAGCCAAACGGATTTTACCTCGTATCCATAGCTGTAGGTATTTATTGTACGAGCAAGGAAAGTGCTTTTACTGAAGCGCCAAAGCCGACAGAGAAATAAACTTAAACATTTAAAACAAACAACAAATAAAATATTTCCTATTGTTTTTCGTAATGACAGCATCTACTGTCTGTCAAATCAATTTTCTTTTTAAACTTCCGCCAGCCAACTTACAGACAGAAAAAAAGCGGAGATACGTCGAAAATGAGATCGCAAGCTGCATCAATGCCACCATAATAGCACACGTACAAAATAATTTTACATATAAGGATATGTTAATATTGCCAAGTGTTAAAATTTATCAGTTCGTTAGTAACTTTCATGACGAGTGGTACATGTCGTAAGTGTATACGATATCTACTAACTAATGATATTAGTCTAAAAATTTTGCTTCTCACACTTTACTATTCACTAGGTACAGTGATATTATAATAACACTGATATATCTAAGAAGAAGAATATAGATAGGCACATAATAAATGAATATAACATCTAGTTTTACAACTGGAATTCTCGATTGAGTATTCAAGAAAAAGTACGACACCAATTCTAATATACGATATTTCCTATTATACTAAAGGATTCTTCGCCCTTAAACAGCTTTAATTAATTAATGTTATTAATCCCAAATGGATAAGACTGATATTTCTATCAAAATTTGCAATATATACAGCACATATTGAAAAGTGTACATTTATGTACAATTTAAAGGCCCTAATACACGGCAATACATTGGCACGGAGTGTCCAAAAACTGCATAACTTGAAGTCCTCTTGATAAGAAAGACTAATTTAGCTGCTACACAGATTATATAAATGGTGTAGCTACATATTCTACGCATAATTTTTTTAGTTAATGAATTAGTTTCAAATAGATATATTCGCGTTAGACGATAAGGCTGAAAATTGATTGTGCATAGTATTTAGGTTAATAGCATTTTTGGCGTGCAAGTATATAAGTTACATGTAAGTATTGTAGGTACTTGTTTTCCATCTCTCTTAACAGAACAATATACTTCAAGATCCCACATTATTTATACACATACAAATCGTAGAACAATTATTATGTAATTAGCCTAATATTAATCTAATACTAGCCTCTTCAGCTTCAATCAAAGAAACAAAGAATTTCTTATTATTGGTTTGACGGCGTAAAACATCGCGCCTATAAAACAGTAACAGTAAACAGTGTACCAACAACAAATTTAATATTTTCCATGCATTTTTAGCGTTAGCCTATCTATTCGTAGGATTAGCTAAAATACGCCAATATTCTTGTATTCTATGTACTTTGTACGGTGCACGATAACTCTGTTTCTTTCATTGACGCTTTTAGGTCACATCTAGTTTCTCTAGTTTCCGGGTATGGCAATACTAAATTAATTTCGTCAAAAGTTTGTGATCAACATCTGTTGCTACCATAACAGATTTGACTAAGAGGCTTCTACGCTTAGTTTTAGTGTAATATTGTAGCGATGATAGCTCAGTGGTTAGCGCGGTAGGTTCGCATGCCGAAGGGCGTGGGTTCAAATCCCAACAATGAGCTTGAGCTGCCGGTGAAGGAAAACATCGTGAGGAAACCATAGCATGGTGGTAGGGTACTTTCTAGTACTCGGCTGGCTAGCTACCACCCTCAAGTTGAAAATCTGCCGCCAAGCATCTAATGGTGTGTTCCGGCAGCCTCACTTGAGAGCCAGTTCCATTCCAGGCTAGGTGTGCTTTACCATCTTCGACCACACCTTCACTTAACATCAGGTGAGCTGTGGTCAAACAACTAGCCTGTCAACAATAAAAAAAAAGATATATATAAATAGTTTTATAAGAATAAATCTAGACTACTAAGTAAGCTAAAGTTATATTATGTACATTTTTATTGAACATGTTGAAGTAATATTGGCAAAATTTAATTTTTATATGTAAAGCGGAGTGCGAACAATGTATATAATTCGTATGACCCGAGCTAAATATGCACTATATAAGTTATCAGGTCTAGAGTAATTGTAGTTTAAATCAGAGTTTTGAAGAAGGTAGCAAGAGATTTTTTTTAGTAATAGTTTTGGCTTCGAATCCTAAACCTAAATGTTGTTTGTTCTGTGTCTGGGTGTACTGTATGTATTATAAGTATGTATTTACAAAAAAAAAAGTATTTAAGTATTCTATCAGTTAGCTGTCTTTCATAGCACAAGCTCTGCTTAGTTTGGTTTGGGGTCAGATGGCGCTGTGTGTAATGTCCTATGACGTTTATTATCATTTATTATTATTATTATTATTTATTAAATGGTGCGTATTTGTATCGCAATCTAAATTCAAACCAATTATACATTAGTCTTAAAAATCTACAGATTACAGATAGACAATTTCTGGACAGTAAACCATTCTTTATTCGTTTGATTGTGCCGAACGATCGTTACCTAGCTAAAATGTTCGTAAATTAACTACTTTTTTAACAAACCTTCAATAATAAACTATTAAAGTTATTGCTTAATAATACATATGGTGCCATTTAGTATTGCTTTTGGCTTTTTCACAGTTTTTGCTTGCATTAATTTAATTCTTACAGATTGTTACCGTACAAATCACTCACACACACACATACAATCATACATGTACATGTACTAATAACGAGCACTAAATCGATGAAAAATACTGATTATCATCATTAAAGATTATTTAAAACCTTTTCAATCTCAATATACTTGTCGCATAGAAATATTGACAATTGTACTATCAACATATCTAAGACGTATCGAAATTACTAAAAATTCATGCAGTATCTGCCTTCTAACTCCGGATTAACAAAAACTGTATGGGAACTAAATAACTGACGTAATATTTAAATTTCATTTTGTAACGTACATTAATACCTTGGTATTAACACAATACAAACATCAATGTATATTTGTTACATGTTTATCCCGGTTGGGAATCAAACCCATGCTCCACTGTTCACGTAGCAGAGCTATTGTCGATTGTTGTTCAAGTTAAACTTACGCGATTGCAAACCTTGTTAAAACTGCAAGTGCATACGATTTGCAATTTCGTAGTTACTTAACCTGAATCGCAATAGGAGCGTACGGTATGGCAGTCACAGCAGTCGACTGAGAAATATATTTGATTAAAACGTGAAAAGAGAATAAGAGCGCAAAAACAGTTTAAACCTTGTACATACAATATTCTATATGCACTCAACAAGCGCGTAACAAAATATGCATTGCTATTTTAAAGTTGAAACAGGTCCTTGCTGTTAGGTTGCTTCGTGAGAGAAGACCGGCGCATGTTGGCGGCGGTCTTCTCCGCGGATCAGACATGCGTAAAGCTCGCATGTACTCCATCCTCCTGGGAGATCTGGGTGCTTGCGGTGAAATACTGAAACCAATACGAAGTCAATCACAAAACAATATAATTATTTTCATCATCGAGGTTTTTGTCACAAATACAATATGACATATTACACTAGTTACTTATTACTAGTATTATAAACACAAAAAGTCTGTTTGTGTGTATGTTTATCACTTCACTACGCTGTAATGCTTCAATGGATTTGTAGAAAACTAACAACAACACACTGAATTAACATTTCTATGTAACCTGAAAAACGCAAGTGCGGCTAGTTACAAAATAAGTTTAATTATGTGATTAATATTAGTAAACAAATAAAAATTGATTAAAAAAATCTTATGTATTATGTATACAATTAATATTATAATTTAAATAAATAAATAAAATAAATATCGTAGGACTATACACACAGCGCCATCTGGTCCCAAACTAAGCAGAGCTTGTGTGATGAAAGCCAAATAACTGATAGAATACATAAATACTGTTTTTTTTTTGTAAATACATACAGAACACCCAGACACAGAACAAACATTTGTTTATTCACAAAATGTTTGCCCTGAGTGGGAATCGAACCCACGCCCAACAGCTCTCAAGGCAGATATACTACCAATGAGCCAACGGGGCTGTCAATTTATTTGTATATCAATAAAATAGGTGCCTAATAGTGGTAGAGATGACTAACGGAGGAATTTCTTTAGGAGAATAAAGGGAATACTTTACTGGGCTTAATATCGATATGATAGTATACTTGTATCAACAGGGTTTTAGTAAAGTAACTCTGGTGCCATGCGTGGACACAAAGTCTACTGGAAACTGTAACTTTTTATAAAATTGGACAAAGGATAACAATAAATTGATTTCAGAAGCGCCATGTTAATCATATTTTAAAATTGGTCCTTAAAACAGATTAAAGGTAAAACGTAGATAAAAAGTCCGTGCAGGATACACGAGAGAAAAGAAACAGGCAAAACCTTTAATGGTTGAGCCATGTATAACTTACGGGTTGAAACTGCATCATTTTGATTAGTAAATTTTGCGATGTGGGTTTCCCAATAACTCTCGTCCTAAGAGAAATTCATTGTGCTATGCAAAAAAAATATCAAAAGCATTAGCAATACAATCTCATATTTGCATAAAATTAGACAATGTACATCACATATTATAAGACTTTGTTTAAGAATTATGGTAATAAGCTTGATGCGTAGTGCCAACCAAGTAAAACTATCTCCGCAACAGGCCGTATCAACCGCAACAGGCCGTATCAACCGCAACAACGGGGCCCAAAAAATTATTTCCAGTTATGCTAAAACTAACTTCAAAATAGGCAATAGCATAAAATTGATAGAGTACCTACTTGCAAAAAAAGTAGCGAATATAATACTAGATCCAGTTAACATTAAAATTTACAGACAACTAGTTTAGCTTTACGATAGTTTTAAACTGATGTCGAAAAACAATTATTGATGCCTGGAGTAGCGTTTTCTTTTTTTGTTTTACTGACAAAGTGTTTTGACCATATCTCACCTCATCTTAAGTGACGGTGTGATTAAAGATGATCACACTGAGCACGGAATGGAACTGCTCTTAAGTGAGATAGCCGTAACTCACCGTTAGATATTTGTGGGCAGATTTTAATACACATTATAATTATATAAAGTTTGTTCACGTTTATTCTGCCCTTGACAAGAGAAAGGTTCCAAGAACAACAAAAAATGAAGTAGTCTCCAAAGCGTCTATTATAATAAGAGCAAAAGAATAAATTGACGTACCCCGAATGGCGCTCCGTTCCACCCAAGTCTGTCATGGTCACGGTGCGGCGTGCGTTGAGGCTGCGGTTTGCGGTCCGTTTTGGAGGCAAGGCGCGCTTTGGCCCGCAAAGCGGCTCGTAGGGGCACGTTGGCCCGCGCCGCTTCCGCCCGCCCATGCTGGCAGAACTCAATAAGCGCGACACCCAGCGCCACTGTCAGACCCCCTACCAGCACGTAGAAGATGCCCGCCACTTGACTCAAGCTCATCTCAGTTATTGTTGCCTCCTGAAATCCACAAACACTTCAATTTACTTGCGAAATATTTATTATTATCATCACTTACCATCAATGACGATGACATAATTAATAATCAAAACAAATGATTTTATTTTAACTTTTTTCTCTTAACCTTGATTGTCTGAAAAGCCATGTCTAAAACAAAAAAAAATTAACTCACTTTCGCCGACAATTTTTTCGAACTTGTATATAATATGCGACAATGCTACTTTTATTTACATAAAAACAGATTATTTCGAGAAAAAATATCAGTGTTCGCAAATATTTTTCACAAGTTTTCCATTTTGGACAACATCTTCGCTTGCATTCACCGACTGAGACAAACTCAATATCACCGAATACAAAAGGATATCCATTCATTTTTTATCCTGGATCAGAACGGGGATGCTTTTTGTTAAGGTAAAATGTAAACAAACTTGAAAGTCACAGATAAGGTCCAATCAAAAAGGTTTGATAAAAAATTTCATCATTCACAAGTTAGAATTCTTTATACGTATATAAAAAAACCCTCTCAAAAATGTCTTTGAATCTTTTCGTGGACGTTACAATAATAGTCTAAAAGGTAGAAACAAAAGGGGGGAATGAATATAGAAAGACTATGCGATATCTATATTCATACAAGTATTCATTCGTACGTTTACATTGATACGTAGGTACTGACCAGATCAGAATGGAGTTCAATGCCGACATTTTGTTATCCTGGAAACGTCAATCTAGGCATTTTTTAGGCTACAGTAAGTAAATTTCTTCTAGATCGACATGTTCCATCCTCGGCCACACAATTACTTTCCATCAGGTGAAAGGCCAAGCGTAGATCTATATTATACTATAAAAACTTGAAAATAGCTCGACAGATTTGTTTTGTTTAGAAGAAGGTTTAGCAAATTAGGAAAAACACAAAGAACCAGCTGAAATTCAAATTACCAGCCTGGGTTCCTTTTAATAGATGGTTTTCGTATAGGCCTACCGTTTGAGAACTGTGTCATGCACAAGTCTTATCTATTCCATGCGGTAGTGTAAAATCTATTACATTTAGAATCTTGTTTCGTTTCAAATCAATTTTTATATAAAAAAGTACCTACCCCATCTCTGACATCGTCACAGTCACGACTCTTGGTTGACAAAATCCATTTCCCCCACAAGTTTGCAATGACGCCTTCTCTTTTCAAATGTACGACGGCCAAGTTAATACCTTCACTGGAAATAGTTTATGAAATATTTTAGTTCAAGTATCTTATGTGAATCTTATGCTATTTCTAGTGGGGAGTTTCATTCAGTATTATAACTCAGTATAATTATATTTCCGATTCAAATCCAATTCGCTTAAAGTAAAGACAAAAATACATAGTACTCGAAAGCATGTTTGTTAACGTTCACATCCAAGTAGAGGAACGAGTATTAGTCGTATTGGTCTAATTCTCCGACTCAATTTCAAAATGAAATATTCATAAGCAATAAATACATCATCGTAATAAATACCACGATGCGGTCCAATGCGCTTTAAGATCAATCGTATGAACACATCTTCAAGTGGATAGGGATCATGTTATCGATTCCTCCTTTAGGTATAAAAGAGTAATTCCTCTTTTTACAGGGGTTCTCTCAGGGGAGTTTGGCTCAAAAACGCAATTACGTCGTCAAGCCCGAGTGCCGGGACTGTTGAGTTTTTTGAATCTGTGTTCAGTAAACAAGCAAAAGAGCTTCTTCAATAAAGTTTTCCCCTATCTCCAATATCGTGGAGCGTCATAAAGCCTCGTTCGTGCCATATAAAATGTAAATTTTAACTTGTTGTCAAAAATCACGTCCGCAAATCGCACACCACGTAAATGGGTACTATAAATTCGAAATATAGAGTGCCGCTTTCCTTACTGACAGAGCCCATGTAAATTTACGACTTTTCAGTATTCAACTGGGAATTACCGCATAGAAGCAAAGATTCCAGCTAGATAGTAATAGGATCTCGTCTCGCCGTATAGCGCCGGATATTTATGCTGGAGACTGTTCGATATTATCCAATGCATGGCACGGTGAGCGCACCTTCGTGTACGATTTCTTTCTTACTTTCTCACCCACCCAACAAAATGAATATTTCCTGTCCTATATTTTATTGTACAATATTTTATCATCGTGGTAGTTGGAAATATTAAATGCAAAAAATGTAAAAGACTGGCAATGTAATAAATAGTGAAGTTAAGTGTAGGGTGCTTTTAATTTTTTGTATCTATATTTATGGTTTTTATATACCAAAAAGCGTTAGACAAACCAGTATTTGTGATAATATTTTCACTAACTTAAGCGGGATTTTTCATGTTTAATTATATTGGATATTCAGACTATAATTTCGGCTACATTCTTCATGATCACAAAGCTGAGTACAACGTCGTCTCGTTTTACTTCGCTTTAGTGCGAAAGTGCTTTAATCCATTACAAGTAAAACAAAAATGTGTCAAATTCAGTCAGTTTCTACGGAAAATTGATGATAATACTATACTAAAATATTATATCAACTATTGGTAAATACAATGTTTATACATAATTACAGAGTAATATATTGTATTGTTTCATTTTGTTTGTTGTTTATTGTATCATATGACAAAAATATTATTATTTCATTATTATGGAATCACTGTCATATTATAAATGCTAGCGTTTGTGAGCGAGTATAGTAATATGTTTTTGTGTTGTAACAGATTAAATACGGCGACATTTTCTTCAGCGATATACATATACGGTTACCGTAATAAATGTATTTTACATTAACAATACCAACTTACAAAGTTAATTTTGTAGCGATGACAGCTCAGTGGTTAGCGCGGTAGGTTGGCATGCCGAAGGGCGTGGGTTCAAACCCCAACAATGAGCTTGAGCTGCCGGTGAAGGAAAACATCGTGAGGAAACCATAGCATGGTGGTAGGGTACTTTCTAGTACTCGGCTGGCTAGCTACCACCCTCAAGTTGAAAATCTGCCGCCAAACATCTAACGGTGTGTTCCGGCAGCCTCACTTGAGAGCCAGTTTCATTCCAGGCTAGGTGTGCTTTACCATCTTCGACCACGCCTTCACTTAACATCAGGTGAGATGTGGTCAAACACCTGGCCTGTCAACCATAAAAAAAAAAAAATTTCGTAAAAAAAATATTGCTAATTTATTTGCATCTGAAAAGCGGAGCAAAAGGAAGGAAGGTCAAATGAATAGTCTGCTCATTCACACAGTCCCGGAGTGGACAGTCGCCGTTTTTTATTTGCCAAGTCATGTTTTTATTCTGAAAACCAAGTTCTCTTTGACCGTCCGATCGTAAGCTTGCATATCATCGTTCCTCGTAACGAATTAGCAAATAAAACAACTCTGTGAGTTTTTTATCCGACAACCACACATTACATTTCCACTGACGTTTTTGAAATAAATCGAGTTTAAGTGTAAGTCATGTGAGTAATTTTTTTATTTATTTAAATAAGAGTTGCGTTTGACCGCAAACTCGCCCGATGTTAAGCGAAAATGCGATCTACGGTGGTGACCGTAGATCGCTTTTCGCTAAGCGTAAATAAAAAATGTCTACGTAAAGTATACACTTAAGCAATAATTTTTACCTTAACGGTGATCCTTTTGTCGTAGCCACGGCAAAATTCACGTGCTTATAGTTGCAGGCTTGGGGCGATGATCCACAGCTGGTCTGAACCGAGTGATCAACAAAGTGGACAATTTCAGGTTCGCTTGACATGGAATCTTTTGTGGAGTACTGAGCCGGGAACACGTGATAGTTCTAAAAGGTTTGGCATAATTTGGTCTTGCGAAAATTATGAATGCGAGACAAAAACCAAATATAGCTGGAAGAGGTCACTGTGTTGCTATTATCACTTAGTGGTAGATCTCCTAAGCAGGAGTTTGGTACCACCACAGTACCAGATATTTTGCCGCAAAACTGTAGTGTATAGATGATTTTGTGTTCTGGTTAGAATGGTACTGAAGCTAGCGAAATTACATGGCTATTAAGACTAACCATCAATTGTCTCAGTAGTGTATATCTGTAGTGAGCGACGCCCTGGACTTTGCAGTTTTGTTCTGTGTACCACTGGAATAGTAATGGACATGCATTGTTTCTTACCATCAGGAGAGCATTTAGTTAGTCTCAAAGATTTGCTTTAAAAAAGGCAGTCATGAATACTGAAAACAGAAGTGAAAACTTTAAACTTTGGAAGATTGTTTTAATAACTATGCAACATAAAACATTATCACATGATGAGCGTGACGCGATCCCATAAGTTTAGCCTCCACTGAAAAACTACTGTCAGTGGCTAAAGAAGTTCTCACTTCAAAATTCCGTAAAAAGGAACTGTTTCTACTTTTGTTGCACTTAGTGTGTATACATTTTTTTTGTTTATAAAATGGAAACACAATCTAGCAGGTTTCGTGATGGTAAGAGATCGCCGCCAATGGACTACTGCATCATCAAATGTTGACATTGCGTTGCCTATTCTATAAGATAAGGATTCTGTTAATATTTTTCGCTGAAGCGACTCAAATAAAGCCTTCAGAGAGGGAGAGAGAGAGATTATATAATTCTTAAATCCTACATTTGAAAGTCATTTAAAGTGAAAACTTCTTAAGCCGCTTTGAGCGAGTTTTGATAAGGGCAAAACTTATCGGTTCCCGTTATCGACATGTTAATGTGACGTGTTTTAAGTTTTTACTGCCATCGGCAGTTCCCATGACTCCGTATTTTTATTTGTTTGGTAAAAATATAATAATAAGACAAAATGTTCTCCTGATTGCAAGACGCCTTGCAATCAGGAGAACCTTGTCACCTTGTCACGCCTCTTGCAGCAAGTGGTCCATGAACTTTGATCAACAAAACTATGTGCATAACATCCCTGCAACAACCCTCATTACTTTGACACGTACAACGACGAATCTCACAAGCAATGTAATTTTGCTATCTATTGACTACGGGGGAATGTAATTGGCCGATTTCTAACTTGAGAAATCTGCCACGTAGTAAAGTTTTGATCAATTTTGAATAGACTACTGTGAAAAAATGCCAATTCGCTTCAGCAGGTTCAATTACAGATTGCGTGTTACCTGCATTGCTTAATAATCAGGTCGATTCTTACTTCAGTATAGGGTATGTTCGGTGCGACGTTGGCCAGCACCGTCGGCTCGGCGATTCTCTCTAGAATGAGGTAGGCGGCTAAGTTGGCCGTGTACGAACACACTAGGATTAGAGCAAAAAACCACCATACTGTGCCCACAATACGTCCTGATATCGACCTAAAAATGAATACCGTTTGTTTTAATAACATGCATTATGTTACAGTATTGTCCTTAATTTTGTAATAGTCAAATGCTACATACCTTGGGACAACATCGCTTCCTTGTTGCATAAACGATCCAAGCGAAAACCAAAAGGAGTTCCAGATACTGAATTCATTGTGTAAAATTATCTGAAAAAAGGGAAAAGTTTTAAAATTGTTTTTGTGTTGTAATTATTGTAAAGAACTACTGTTTTTATTACAGTATTTTATTAAAAATAGCGGCGAATAAATCGTTATGTATTAATTACTTTGTTATAGATCTTTAAAAAGATTTTTTACTTTATTTTGACATTCCAAATATGGTATTATACTGGCAGAATGCACATGGTGCGATAACAAAGTTTATAAAAAAAAATACTAATAAAAAATATACTCGTTTTTAAGACAGATACCTCGTTTGTGCTGCTCATAGGATGGTCCAAATGTGTATCCGATATTGTAATGGACCGCCATTCGTTCGGAGAAAATCTCGATACCAAAAAAAGAACTATACTAACAGCAAAAAAGCTGAATATGACACACAACTGAAAAAATAAGTTTTATTATACCGTTGAAATTTTTACAAATAGATGAGTAATACTTGACTCGAGTTTAATTTAAGATTAGTAAGAGTAGAATATTATCAAATATCAATTTTAGCAAACATGAAAGATTCATAATTTATAACGATGAAATACTTAGTAGCGTTTATTTATTTTCTCTTACCCAAATTTCTTTTGAAAGTGGTCTAAGGAAACCAAAAGTATCGGTTATTTTCTTCTGGTTGGAAGTTCTAGTTTGTTTCAATGGTCTGGCCAGCGACAGAAATGGTTCGCTGAAATCAACCAACCGTCCACGTCCCGGCGATACTGCTAATGGTGCTATAGCTATATCGGCTGCCTAGAAAGCAAATGAAACGAGAAAAAGTAACTGTTTTCTGTCATGAACCCCTGAACTTTTTTTATGGACTTATAGTTCGATAAAAAAAGAAAATGTGGTTGGTGTTTAATATAAGAATACACGAACATATAACAGCTTAAAAGTATTGACGAGTCATGACCATGATTATGAGTAAATTTGCATTATGTTATACACTGCAGTAACCGCCACTGTTTTTATAGATATATTATACCTTAATCGTTAAATGTTACGCTATTCTGCAAAAATGTTTGTTTCTTATAGATATATAATAAAATTAAAATAAAATCCAGTTGCAAAGAGGAATTATGATGATGATTTTAATGAGCTCAAACAGAGTTTGATGAATTTTGCAGAAGTCCGGTTTCGTCGCTTTGCAGCTCTATCATTTCACTTATGTATTCATTTGTATTGTAATAGTGTAATAGATTGAACGATATGTTGAAGAATTATAAACTTTCAAATAGACACTACTATTAGAATTAGAAATGGGTTACATTTGTATTCTTAAATTTTGTTACTTATGTACATAATATAGCAAGCAAGTGAAATCTAATACAAAGTGTGACCAAAAAAAGTAAGAATCCTTTTGGGTACAATGATGTTACGGGCTAACCTCCTTTTAATATTAGATTTGCCGTTAAATTTCTTTTCAAAGTTAGGCTAACGGGTGTGCCGTGAACAGGCTGTGCAAAGGTATATAACTACAAAAATACGAATACGAAGAAAACTCAATAAACAACATCCTCGAAAAAGGGCATTTGGTCGCACATCTTTCGGAATTTGACAAAAAGTATTTCTTTGAGTTAGGTTAAGTTACTTTCGCAACTAAATAGTAGTTAAAGAAAACCTTACCAACAAAGTAAATTTACTATCTCGTGTGTTTTGCTGTACTTTCTCCTAAATAAATGCATTAGATTAGGCTAGATTATAACCGGAGTTTATAATTCGGAGACGCTATAGAAACCAACTAAGACCAACAACAGTCCTAAAAATTCTTACGAAATTATGTTAGTATGAACGGAAAGATTTGTAATATTATATTATATAAAATATTATTTATTTTATGAAAAAGTAATGAGACAAACGAAAGGCTCCCCTAATAGTAAGACATAACCTTTTATTTTGCTGCAGACGCCCACATACACCATTTCATCACAATATAGGTACAATGAACCCACATTTTTTTCTTATTTTTCAAATTTGTAAATTTGTAAAACATAATAACTCTGTACGTAAAAAAAATGTCGTACGAGTTTTCAGTTTGAAAATAGTTATTTCGCAGCGTACAACGTATGCATTGCAAAGCAGAGAAACTGCAAGTTTATAGTTGGCACTCTGGTTCCTGCTAAATCGTTATTTACGGCGCGCTAAAAATCCTTTGAATTATTACAGTTGTGGTAAAATATTTTACAATGGTGAATGATGCTGATGGTTATTTGTCGGTAGAATGGATTGTTAGCATTAAAATCTTGACGTGCAGACTGGCTTCATAGACTACTATCTAATATCTACAATACCAGGAGCACAACAAATACGTAGTCGACCATTGAAGAACCCTATGTCAAATTAATACTCTGTGGAAGGTGATCATCCACATGATCATCACACAATTTACATGTAGTTTATAGCAAAAAGGTAAGCATACACCGCACAGTGTACGATTTCCATAGAGCAATTATGTTTAGATGAGCTTTCAAGCGATGGCGACTAATCCGGTGATGGAACCGCGATGCCGGCATGAGATCGGATATTTATTCACTCCCCACTGTAAATTTATATGCAATAGAATATGCAAATACAAATACAGATGTTTTATTGATACCACCAATGTTACAAGTCACTTCAAAATTTTTAAATATGTCATTAAATTATTTTTAAAACACTGATTACATGTCAACACAAAAATGTCAAAATAAGTTATGTCAACATATTATATATGTCAACATAAAAAAAAATATGCGCAGAGACCTGACGTCTCTACGCAAACTAAGTGGCTGACAGCTTTATGATGCAATGCAACGGAGTTATCAAGTGGGTAGTGCGTTTCAAATATTTTCATATTTTATTAGTGCAAATACTAGCCACGAAGCAGTGCTGTGTCGGTATTTTGCGATGGGAGTCATATAGTTGGTGACTTCTTGTATTTTAAACCGGTGCAATGAGTGTCATATTGATTCTATTTAAACACTCGTGTTATGATTGCTTCTTTACAACCTGTTAAATGTAGGTAACACTTAACTAGTTATAGCAAATCGCGAATGTCTATGTCGGCTTAAAATGCTTTATTTAAATTGAAAATACGTAAGAGAGCATTTAAAAAAATATCAACGTAGACAAACGCCATCATCATTATTTTCTACCCTTTGAAATGTGTACTTCTTTGTTAGCGTGCCATCTTTACACGATTTTTAAAGCAGCAGCATTGACGCGTATTTTGCAAATGCAGCAACAAAACGGCGTTAGTTCATTTTAGGATACATTTCAAAGTAATTATGTGTAATTTTTAGGCGTTATCTAACACCCTTCAATCTTTTTCGTGAAACTATTTTACTTTTTATATACATAGTTTATGAGCCTTTACTTGACAAATTTTCTTAATGTTCTCCTTTTTTAATGTTGAACTGGTGGTGTTATATATGAAACTGCCTATTCTACTTATAATTCGAGGTTTTCTTTTCATTTTGAAAAAACGAAATATCCAACTCAGTTATCTTGGGTGATATATATAAATTAACTACTCACCTTTTTAGACAGTTCGTTTACAATACTAGACCAGCTTTCCACAGAACTTTCAGCAGCAAAACTACTGTCTTTAGCAAGCCGTATTTCATCTAAAAAATAAAATCACATTTTTATAAAATTATCGAAACTGACGAGATTTTGACACATTTTCGACTCACACGCAAAAGCTGTTTACAAGGCGTGCGAAGACCCTCAGTGCGAAGCAAGAATAAGACACGCGTGCATCGTTAACTCCTTAAAAAAGGTCGCTGGATCTGTTTGAATCTATAGTCGGAGTATCCGATTTCAACAAACGCGTAACGTGAAATAAAACGAAAATGTGTCATAAACTAGTTGAAATAATTGTTGCATATTAATATGCTATTTGTTGTTTAATAGTACCTGCAATTCGTCAATCGTATTGGTATTTCACTCGTAGAATTAATTAGAAGTCAATTAATTCTTGTAACAAGGAAAGGTATTAAAAAAATTGTAGTATTATTTTCAATTACACGTCGTTTAATAATATAATAATAGTAAGATTGATATTTCGCCCCCATAAACCGTTTCTAATCTGTACTAACGTTTTAAATTAACGGTTACCAACCGTTAATTCAAAACGTTGGTGCAGAATTTGTAATCACAAGACATAAATATTTATGCAATAATAAAAAAAATAAGTTAAACGGTATTTTTGAAAATAATATACTGGATTGTCATCAGAACTAAAGGTGTGTACCAAATATCAGATAAATCTGTCAGGGTGTAAAATTTCAATTACTAAATTTGACCTAAAAACAACAACAACAAACAAAACAAGCTAAATAAAACCTTCATTTTCAACAGTTTCATAAAAATAGGTATATCGAAAAATATTACTCGTAGTAGACAGATGTAGTAGTACCTGGGCCGACGACCGAGATTCGCTCGGTGTATGCAAAATTTATTGTGTAATGAAAACTCGGAAAAACGCTTTTTCCCAGAAATGAAACCTAGCTAGATCGACGTTTCGCTCGCAAAACCCTCGTTTAGCAAATTTCATTGAAATCGTTAGATCCTAGAAATCTAGGGCGGCTAACGGCTCTAACGGTTTCGGTGACTTATATATTATTATATATATATATATATATATATATATACGAGTATATTTGTATTTGTACATTGGTTGTTTAATATAATTTAACACAGAAATACTATTTAGTATCCTATATTTAAATTTCTACAAAAGCTTAAAGATGCTTACATTTAATCCGCAGTTCTTTTGCAATCAAATCTGCCAAATCTTTACAGAATCCGTAAATCTTTTCTTCTTTATCCTTCTGTCCGTACTCAGCTGATTTTTTCATTAAAAACGGATCATGGAGAATTGTAGTGACAATATAAGTTTTATTAGTATCGTAAGCAGCAGGTGATTTCAGATGGGTGTGTCTGGAAGACACGAGTTGTAAGCCATGTGCATCGTTCCAGGTACCCACCTAAGCGAGAAAAAGTAATTAAGACGGCTTTTTTCACAGTTTTTTATAAATATCTATACATACGGCACCGTTTTAAGCTTGGAGTGTACTATATCAAAAGGGCCATGGTACTTATATTTTTATATGTTTTATAGATATAACTTTGATCGCGAAAATTGTGTTGACTCTTATCATAATTATAAGTAGATACTATTATCCATTCTAGTCTTAGTATAATATTCTTGAATTAAATTTGTAAAATTGTAAAATTGAAATAATGTTTTAAATATTTATCAGGAAGAGATTATTTTCTTGAACCTTTTTCAAACCTCATTAATATGAAGGATATAATTTATTCATATTTACGTTATTATTTAAACGTGAATAATTAATTTATTCGGGATAATAATGTTACACGAATATGCAAAAACACATTTTCATATACGTATCAATGAAAATAGTCAAGAAATACATTTCTCTGTGAATTTTAATATGTAAATCTCTTGAATATATATTATATTAATATCAATAGATCCGTGAACCAAATTTTACGAAATTCGACGGTTTGGAATTGATTCTTTTAACCAGTATGGTTAATTTATAAGAAATATGATTATACTGGATGGACATTAAAGCGACACTAATCCTGCCATTTGGATTTGAACCTGGACTCTACCACCTAGCGAAAACTTTAAAGTTTTCATGAAGGTTCCTTCACTATAAAACGGTTTGCTACTACTACATAGGCACGGCAAGAAACTAATCATATTATAATGTATAATGTATGTTATAATGTATAAATACATTCTTGTGTCAATAACCATGTTAGGGAATATTTCAGTTAAGGCAAATAATAATTATCTCAGAGCAGTTTGTTTAGTTTAAGAAAGAAGCTAAGACACATTGAACTTAAATGAACCTCGAGGAAACAATGTAACCACAAAAAATACTTACATAAAATATAGACCTACTTGATAGATAAAAACTCTTTGTTGTGTACAACAGAACTCTTAAAATCAGGAAAATTAAAAATAGAAGACAAACAAATAAGTTAAGAGCTAGAACCACTAATGGCGGCCTTATAGTTAAAATCAATCTTCTAGGCAACCATAGCAATAGCAAATTTCTCTTGTAGTTCGTCGATCGCTTGTAATCTTGTTTTCCCGGTGTTGCCAGTTTTGTATAGCACTCTACAAAATCGATACAAACCGAGTACACACTTGTCGCTTGTTTTAAACGCCGTTCGTTTGTCGGTTTTTTTTCAAGTTTTATATGTTATACCTTCTATTTTTATTTCACCTCTTTTTTTGTAAAGCTAGTCTTGTACATTTTGCGCCAGAAATGTCTACTTACTTTCAACATAGCGCTTTGTACTGTCATTTCGATAACTTGCAGAGTAAAATTACGTCGATGCCCTTCTTCGTTGAACGATATATTGCCTGTTAAGCCCTCAATATCCGTCTAAAACATAATATAAAATGTTATTTTCACAATATAACAAGAGGCAAACTTCTAACACTGTGAAGTAATGAAGCTCAGGGGCACAGCCGCCACACGAGTGCCGATATTACTTTCAAACTAAGTATTAGTATGTTTATTACATAACCAAAACTTCCCACCGTGTGCACTTGCAAATAAAAAATATTGTCCTACAATTTAATGTATAGTGGCAGATATCTAGTACACGTCCAATAAATACTTTCTACGAAATGTTATGTCCTAGATACTTATTACAGCATAGCTTATTACACATCTATATAACATATCATATTGAACATCTTATATTTGAAAAAAAAATTGATCCGATAAAGTTCAACAAAATATTAGTTTTTTAATTTATTTCATGCGTGACAGGCTAGGCGTTTGACCTCAGCTCACCTGATTTTATGTGACAATGTGATCGATGATGGTGATCACAGCTAGCCTGGAATGTTTTTGACTCTCAAGTGAGGCTGCCGGAACACATCCTTATGTGTTTAGGGGCAGATTTTCAAGTTGAAGGGTGGGTGAGCTAGCCAGCAGAGTACCAGAAGGTACTTTACCATCCACGCTATGGTTTCCTCACGATATTTTCTTTCACTGCTTGTTAGGATTTGAACCTTCGACGCTGACGTGTGAAATTTATAATATCGATCGATATTATACAATAAGCCATGTATATACCTACATGTATAGGTATAAGTAGGTTAATAATTATAATTAATCAATATCATTGCTGAAACGTTGTTATAGTGGTAGCTAAAATTAATAACATGGGACAGTCTGTTGTCAAAAGCAGTTTAATCAATGTTACCTTTTTGATGAGTCGAGAAATTTTGTCACCGTGTTCAAACGGCACCACCCAACTTTTGCCGGGATTGCAGTCAATCACCTTTGTAGAATTTGCTAACCCTGCAGCTCGGCGTAAAGCGTTCCTAAAGGCGTCGGGTTTTTTTCTCCAAAGTCGACCAAGCGCATCCATTAAAACTTGCACTCCATCATACATGAGAGCCGTTTGTGCCTGTCGTCGTTATTTTGTGTAAATAGAATTGCTCAATAATAGTGACGATAGTAAAGCGAATTGCACGATGTTAGTGATGGTGATAAACCAAATTGCACGATAATAGTGATGGTTGTAATTTGAATTGCACGATGATAGTGTGGTGAATCAAATTGCACGATAATAGTGAGGATGGTAAAACTAATTGCACGATGTTAGTGATGGTAATAGTGATGGTGGTAAACAAACAAACTTAACTATTTTTAATATCACTCTTTTTATCATTTTCCTTCTTTCTTTTTCAATTTATTTTTGTAAAATTTAGAAAAGTTCTCCTGTGGTGTTACTCATTAAAACTTTCTTACATGTCATACTAGATTGAAGAAAATAAAACACAAGGCAGCTAAGATATTTATAAGTAACAACTATAATTATGTAAGGGCAATTTGGAGGCAATAGTATATTCTCAATACGACTTTAGCATTGGTTTGTCTCTAGACTTTAATCGGTCTAAATACATTCTATTTGTTTTTGTGTCTTAAATAAATAAATGCTGGATCACATTTTACACAGTACCATAAAGTCTCAAAATAAGCAAAGTTTGTACTATTCCAATTGTTTATGTATGTAAGCCATTTGTTTCTCAACAAATAGCTGACATGTTTTATTTTAAAATACGTTGGTACTTATTACACATAAGAATAACCTAGACACAGAAAAAATAATCTATGATCGTCACACTAATGTTTCTGTTGGAATGGAATCAAACCTACACCTCACAGTCTCACACACACTGATCGGTGATCGGTTATGTTTCGTTGTATGAAAGAACAAAAGAAAAAATAACAAACAGGGCAACTATATAAAACCGTTTAAAAAATAATATTTCTATAAACTGATAGGAAACCTAGGACAATTGTTCTTGTCCCCAACACACCAAACACAGTTTTATAAAATGTTGTGTGCAATTTGTGTGGTGTCAATCAACCTTTCATCACACTACAATCCCTTTATTAAACGAGCAAGCTTCGGGGCACTAGTAAAACTATGACAAGAAAATGTGTACGCTAAATGTTTCCATGAACATTCACTGACGGAATTTGAAATAGATTTTTCGCAAAAATACATTTTATTATACGAGTAGGTATTAAAATCATAAAATATATTGTGAAATAATTTTGTAACGAAAAGTTGCATTGAGTGAAACGTAATTAACTTATTAAGTATTGACTTTAAAAAGAATGTTTGTAGTGACATTGGCTAACACCTTTTTAACATCTACTTACATGGAACACCGTCAAATAATTATCTAGAATTTTGTTTGTTCACTTTTTGAAGATTTAAGTATCTCTCTAGTAAAAAACTTCTAGAATTGTTTTGCTGTACAAGTTTTAGATGAGAGTAAATAAATGTTGCACTTACCGATACAGTCCCCTTGAAGCGCGGGTCCATTCGACGTAAACCGTCCATGAACTCGCGTACAACCTTACGCGAGAGATCGATGATACGGAACCCCGTAATATTGACTGCTCCGTATTCTGTTACTTCGTTTTCCCAATGATCGTCCATAACCTATTAAATTAAATCGAAATAACTAATTAAATAACAACCCACTACGAAATGGAATACAAGAACACACAAGTCATGTAAAATAATAAGCTAGTTTTGAAGTCTGAGAATTTAGCTCTTGTGTAACATTTAATACAGTGCCTAATGACAAAGTTCATATAATAATAATATATTTTTATTGTTCAGAAAACAGTATACCTACTAATAAAAAACCGAAGAACAGTCCAACTAAAAATACAGTGAAACATAATAATAAATACTATATAATGTTACATCGGTATGCCCAGGATCCTACACTAGGGTAATATGTGTCGTAGGCTCAAATATTCATATTTATTATGACACAAAAAACACACTAAACAAAACTGACGAATGTAAAAAAAAATGATTATTAACGATCTTTCTTTGTTTTATCGTGTCGCTACTTCGACATCGGTGTTAGGATGCGTTTATGCGTGAGGAACGTTGTTGTATATCGTCTTTGTCATTGTACATGTATGTATGTATATTTATTAATTATAAAAAATAAATTTTAAATGATAAAACTGACGTGTACAATTGATTACATGAACACAACTGAAGCTATGTTATATCGAATCGAAATCTTTGATCAATAGTACGCTGAGTTAATACACCGCTTCATGGTCGATATTCCAAAGACTCGAACTAAACGATTCGAGTCTACCTTCATTGTACGAACCGCTAAACAATGGAATTTGCTACCCGAATGGGTGTTCCCTGGTAGATACAATCTGGGTATCTTCAAGTCGCAAGTGAATCGGTTTCTTCTAGGCGAGTGTGCTCCACCGTAGACCGCATCTTCGCTTTACATCAGGCGAGTTGGCGGTCAAACGCAAGGATAAAATTAATGTAAAAAAAATACTCACTAGTCCACTGAGCATATAGTGATATGTCCTTCGCCCCAATTGTACTTTTCGTACATGTTCTATCAGTACGTTTTTAGCGTTTTTAGCGTTGCAATCCAATACGATACGCTTATCGCCCCAGCGATCATGTTGTTCTAGGGCCAAAAGAAACTCCATGGCGTCTGTAGCATTATTAATTCGCTTCACTAGTGAGATACGAAATGCGGTCTTCCCTGGCTTCATAGATTGGTAAAGCTGCTGTAGTCGTAGTAATCCTGATCGAAAACAGTTTTGATGTGATCACGAAGAGTCATAGTGTACGAGTAAGTTAGCTAAATTATGCTTTAAGATATATGCAAATTTATTCAGTTGTTGCCTTGTTGTCTCACAGTTGTTGGCTTTACTCAACATTACAACAAACAGCACAACTTATAATTAATGAAACTGGAAACTAAATACTATATTTATTAATAATATCATAGGTCATTTGGCCCCAAACTAAGCAAAGCTTGTACTATGGAAGTCAGATAACTGATAGAATACCTGAATACATTTTTTGTAAATTCATATTTATAATACATACAGAACACAGGACAAACATTTGTGTATATCAAAAAACGTTCGCCATGGGTGGGAATCGAACCCACGCCCTACAGCTCTTAAAGCAGATATAGGTACTACCAATGAGCCAACAAGACTGTCAAGTTACATTTTTTTTTAATTATAAAAGTAATGCGACGTACGGGACGTTCTCTTGATGGTAAGCGTGGTTTTCTCTTGGCCTATACTATACATCCTATATACGCAGTAAAATATCTGTATTTAACCCAAACAACATGTATAAGCCGCGTATTAAGAAAAAAAAAGTAACGTAGCATCGAGTTTTATTTAACCATTTATATGCCGTTCTACATTCCAAATCTAAACCAATTCGAGTCCACACGAATTTTATCGAATTAAACGCTCCATATAAAACAAGTGAAACGAAAAAGGGGCAGAGCGTGCTTGCAGGGGAGCAAAAACGTAAATACTTTTTTTTTGAGTTTTCTCTGTGCGTGTAAGACTTACGAATATAAAATAAATTTATAATTTGTTAATACAATAATATCCATTGCTCCACATTTACTTAAATTAACATTTTTCAACGGTAGGTACAAAATCAATGAAGGCATGTCTTTTTTTGAATTTATTAAGGTGGTTAGATTTCCAAACAAATAATTTTTTGCCATTTATGGACAAATGGAGCATAATTTTACAGTGTAATCAAAAGTACTGGCGTTTATTTTGGTCTTTATTTGCGGTAAATCACAATTGCTTGGATAAAACAGTATATTATTAGCATAAAATCAAATTTTTATACCTATAAGCTTTTTTCTATGTTTTATGTTTATTGTTTTATTTGTATGTATGTATTGTTAATTATGTTGAAATGTGTTTTATGTCCCAAATAAAGTGTTGTCTATTGTCTATTAATGTCTAATTTTTGTACACACACATAAATACAAAAAAATCGATTACGAGTATATTCGCGTTCTACGAAGCAATATTTATTATGGTAGTAAGATGTTGAGAAAGTAATTAAAAAATGTAAATAAATAAATAAATGTCGTAGGACATTACACACAGCGCCATCTGACACCAAACTAAGCAAAACTTGTCCCTACTATGCAAGTCAGAAAACTGATAAAATACTTTTTTTTTTTTGAAAATACATACTTATAATAAATACAGAACACCCAGACACAGAACAAACATTCGTCTATACCACAAAATGTTATCCCGGGTGGGATTCGAACCCACGCTCTTCAGCTCCTGGAGCAGACATACTACCAATGAACCAATAGGGCTGTTAAGAAACAAACATAGCTTTTGTGTATTATAAAATTTACAGACTAATTCACTGAACACGAGAATTATCAACACTGTTTCTCTACTAAGAGATAAATGAGCGGTGAGAAATGTGGTGAAAGTTTGGTCCGCTTCGGACTATTCACACCATGTGTCGTCTGAACTCGTGACCCTTGAGGTTTTCTTCGTCGCTAGCCGACTAATGGGCTATTACGTCAGCTGTTCCAGACGTTGTATGCGGTTTCGATGACAAACTCGTCGATCATGTTGATAGTAATTGTGTTCAAACAAGTTGTTCAGGGAATCGACAACATCAATAACACTTATGTAACTTGCAAACCTTCTGGGATACATTCAAAATTGCTCAATGGGAAGTTCTTTAAAACGCTCTACAATTTACTTCGCTGTCTTTTTTTTTATATTTGTGTAAGCTCTTATGAAATTGACGCTAACCAAGCCAATGCTTGAAAACATTAAAATTGTATCTAGATTTTACAGATGCGCCACTTACAAGACAAGGTATGTTTTCAAAAACAATAATTGTAGCTATAAAAGTTTTAAATTGTCTCGCTGACAACGTTTTGTGGCTTTGTTAACCTTTCTCCCAAAATTTACGAAACTCCCTCGAGTTTTCGAATACGGCGATTATAAACCATGTTAATAGTTCGCTAAAGTTCCCACTTTGACGAAAGTTATTTCATCTTACCTGTTTATGATGGGAAGGATGACAATAACTACTCTGTACTTTATACTTAAGTACGTACTTATATACTTGCTTGTACAGTGGTACCTACCGCATGACGATTGACGACTACTTTATCCCACTAATATCATAAATGTGAAAGTTTGGATGGATGGATGTTTGTTACTCTTTCACGCAAGAACTACTGAACGGATTTGAATGAAATTTGGTATGGAAGTAGCTGAGACCCTGGATTAACACATAGGTTACTATTGATCCCGAAAACATGTAGCGGGTAACACCGCGGCGCGCAGCTAGTCTGTTAATATGATTAATTTATGATGATACACCTACTGAGTATCATTATATTCTTAAATTCTTTTTACATTATGTCTAATATCACTTGACAAAAACCTTTTCTTCTAACTTGATAGCTCATATTGCGGCTTGTGTTTCGTCGCCCCTCTCTGCGCCAATTTCATTTGATGAGATCTTTTTGTTCTTTCTTTCTCTCACTCGCACAACCCCTATATTCCAATATCCTTGCTTATAGATTGCAAATTGGATTAGAAAGAAGCTATTTGGAGTCTTATCGAAATTGATTTTACCGGAAACATTTCCCCCTAAAATAATGTGCACACGAGAGAGAGGCGTAACTATCTTGATGTATTTTATCTAATAGAAAACAAAATACCCACTCATTTATCATCATCATCATTTCAACCGTAGAACGTCCACTGCTGGACATAAGCCTCCTCCATTGACTTCCATAAAGACCGATTGGAAGCGGCTCGCATCCAGCGCGTTCCTGCGGTCCTTATTAGGTCATCTGTCCACCGTGTGGGTGGACGTCCTACGCTGCGCTGCTGTACTTACTACGACGTACAACTTTTCCAATGCATACAGCATAGTTAGTTCATTTATAAACTAATCCTTCTCAAAAAGAAGTCAATGTTATACATGAAAAATGTAAATATAGGTAAATATACACCATGTCATTATAAAACATTTATCCAGGACAATTCAAAATGTCGATAATCAGGAAGCGACGTGTTCTCTCGACGCATTGGAATTCAATTTATTCAATATTCTCGCGCTAAGAGACATTCCATAGCTATCTCGCAAGCCAACATACCGGAGATGTGAAATTGTTTTTTAAAATCAAAAGCCTTTAAGATGTAAAATAACTGTACAAGATGTATAATAATTGTCGGTCTTACAGGTATGCAACGCGTTTTCCATATTGATGGAAGCACCCATTGAAAGTTTGCGCAAAAAACCTACCATCTTAGGCATTCGGATAAACAGTAGCTTTACTCTTACGTAGACCGCAGTTGAGTGGCAATATTACTTAGAGAGGCTAGCATATAATTTTGCGAGACATTTTATAATTATAAATAGACTTATAATTATAAGTAGCAATGAATTGTTTTAAAACCAACCACTCGTCTAAAAACCCCTCCGGGGTAAAAACTAGGAGTCTAAGTTTCTAAATAAAAAAAATCTATGAACATATACCATACAATCTGTAAAGTTTTCAAAAATAAATAAATCATTAATTCGTTCCTAAACAGATTTACGTACCACTTAAACTTAATTTTTATGAAAAGGGAAACAACGCTCTCGCTTTGAAGTACATGAAAACCGTTTATTTCAAACATTCGAATATTATCGATTACGTCTTATATGTAATTCTCTATAATTATTACTCCAGACCTGCTGAAAGCCATTACCGATAAAATAATTATATTACCGATAATATTGATTCCTTCATTCTGCTTCACCACATAAGGTCGTCGTTAACTTTTAATAATCAGTTAATTATGCTTCGAAATTCAATTTACATCCAACTTGAATTAAACACCATTTTATTAATTTAATTTAATTTAATTCGATTTGATTATCCACACACGTGAGCGTGACACGACTGCAAACGACCCGAAAATTTCAGGTCGAAAAAGTTCGTAGCATTTACGGTCGTCTGGAGGAAATCGCTTTAGGCGATAAGGTTGCCGTTATATTACAGCTTTTCTTTGTTATTTCTGTGATATGTATGTAATATGTTGGTGTACAATAAAATTCTATTCTAATCTCTAGTTTTCTTTTCAGGTCTTCGATCATATTAAAAGTCGAAATATCAAATTTACAATTTGATGATCGCAAAAGTTTAATAGGCTAAGAAGAAACGTTGCCATGAGAGTTAAAGATCTAACTAGTGATTGAGACGTAACGTATGCGTTGTTAACTTTATGATCTCACTTTATACCCGGCTCACTCTAGAACCCAGGTGTTGATTGACTAGTTATTTCATTTTGAGTACGATGTTCATTAGGTCAAATGTTTTATTAACAAATAGTCCTTTCGTTAGGCTAGTTACATAATGGCATATCGCAGTTAATCAAACTTTTGTGTTTTTTAAAGTTTAGTATACAAACATTTTCTGTATTTTTAAAAGTAAAAGAAATGAGACATATTTAACGCTCTCCTGGTGGTAAGAGATAACGCCAGGCCACGACTATTGCATCAATATACTGAACTTTGACATACAAAACAAAGCTGTTTTATAGATCATTGTTCAGATATTGATTTTTATATCATTAATATATGTGACGGTGTAGTTAAAAACCGGCCAAGACTCGCGCACGAACAGTTCCGTACCATTATCTGTAAAAACGACAAAAGAATCACGTTTGTTGTTTGGGAGCCCCCTTAAATATTTACTTTATTCTATTCTTTATAAAACAACCTACATGTAAAAACAAAAATACCTGTCATATTATGTTGGTATTTTTTTTTTATGTGGTCTAATAACCTTACGCCCAGTATGCTGCGCTCCATCGCTCGTTGACAAACCGCGAGTGTGGACCTTTGCTCGATTGTCAAAGACCAAGTTTGAGCGCCGTATGTGAGGATAGGAAGAATGCACATGCCCATGAGTTTACGTTTCAGGCACATGGGTAATTTACCCTTCATTAAGTCCTTCATGGCCCTATAGCTCTTCCAGACATTTTCGGGTTATTAGACCACATAAAAAACTCAGTGCTGCGCTCCAAAACTCAGATCATTGATGTAACTCAAAAAGCTGCCATGCTAAAGTGGGACTGGGCTGGACACGTCAGCCGAATGCCAGCGGAGCTATGGGCGAAAACCATCACCGACTGGGTCCCGGAGGTTAAACGGCCACCAGGCCGGCCTAAAAGGCGGTGGAAAGATGAGCTCGATGCCCACAATAAAGAGTGGACCACAACAGCACACAACAGAGAGGTGTGGAAGGGGGGGAGAGAGAGGCCTTTGCCCAGCAGTGGGACAAAATGGGCTAAATAATAATAATAATATTTTTTTTATTTAAAGTTATACGCTCCACAGACACAGGGGTCCGTGACCTTAGTCAACTTGAATTACATTTTTTTTTAATATATGCTTCTCTATGAATGTTACTTCCGATCAACACTTATGTATAACTTCTGATAGACGATGTTTGCAATCACCAAATAAATTTCATTTTATTTTATTTCAAACTTCTAACTGGCGTCCTTTTGCGACGTGGGTTAAAAACACGAGACCACGTATTTCCTATTGCCGTATAGTATGAAAGTGATTGATGTTCATTCAATTTCACGCTCGTTGCAATAATAACAATTTTAGGTCCGACAAAAGTTATGTGTTCTCTTTTTATTGGAACTGTATGAGATTACCGAAATATAATTACATTAATTATATTTCGGTTATTCGCGAGTAACAGATATAACAGATAGTGTATATTGTTATTTTATGACCTAACACCTAATGTTAACTCAACAATATACCTACTTAAGAATTCGGTATGTAAAGTTTTTTTTTGTATTTATTTTATATTTTTTACTGATAGTAAACTTTATTTTATGAAACTAATTTGAATATTTTGGCTTTCTATGCGGTAGTTTAATTCTAATACATTTTCAAACTTTTTATAGTTATGACGTCATAACATTGGCTGAATATGTAAAATATGTACCTTTTTTAGGCACTGAAAGAATCCTTATACAGCCAAGGACATGACGTCATTAGAAGTTAATTGAAAGTCAAATTTATTTTATGTATTTTATTAAAATAAACCCCGTCTCATAGTTTAAAGAGTTTTAAACGGAAAAATCATGTACAGGAATGTAATATTTCGAAATGGTTTTGGAATCAGCAAAGTATTTTTTTTCTTTACATATCGAATTAATAAGTTATATCCTAAATATGTTTGTATGACTTACGAAAACAATGTAACTAAAAGGTTAGTTCACATATCTGCATAGACAAACTGTGCACATAAGTTGTCAAATACAAAATCAGATATAGTATTGGCATAATGCGATACCACGGCCTCAACGCAAAAGGCAATAAATTATTTTATTCAAAGTTAAAATATCGGATCGTACATCCAAAGTCGTCTGAGCGTGTTTAGATAATATCGTATTCGATTTACTTACTTGCTAGATGGAAGCGCAGCTGACAAAACATAGCGCCAGCTCTGTCCGGGACACAATGTCAATAGAACACATATGTATACTAAGAAAGAACAATCCAATTGATTTTGTTTTATATTCTTTTCTTGAAATAAACACTAAAATAAAGTTCGTTGTTGCATCACTGACGGAGACAAGGAACAAAGTTGAATGCTTCAGATGAACCAGATAAACTTAATTCACTGCGATAATTTTGTTAATTAGTAGCGAAATGCCCGACACTTCGTACCCGTTGCGGTAGCGCTGGGCTTTCAGCAACGCTTCTAGTTACAAACGAACCACACTCGATCAATTCATTCATCACTTCCCGTGTTAATCGGTTCCCAACGAAAATGTAATTTTATTTGAAAATATGGATGTTAAATTGTTAGCATTTATAAGTAAGCGGGTTGGTCCTTGAATAATAATAATAGAAATGTCACAAAAGGTTTTTTTATATAACAGATTCTAAAACTGATTTTTTTAATGTTTGATAAGCTACGTGTTTGACCATAGCTCACCTGATGTCGCGACGAAGTGACATTGTGGTCGAAAGTGGTAAAGCTCACCTAGCCTGGAATAGAGTTGGCTCTCAAATGAGGATGCCGGAACACGCCGTTAGGTGCTTGACGTCAGATTTTCAACTTGAGAGTAGCTAGCCAGCAGGGTACTAAAAAATACCCTACCACTATGTTATGGTTTCCTCATAATGTTTTCCTTCACCGGCAGCTCTGGGTATCATGGCTATCTCCATTTAATTTCGTTTAGTATACTTTAGAAATTTAGTTTTTATATTTAGATAAACAATTCTTATAAATTACTTTCTTTGTCTGTGTGTAACAAATTGACAATCCTATGTTTAGAAAAAAATCTAAACGTTTGATATCAAATTAAAAACATCGATCCGATTTACTCTTACGACACGTTTACAGTAATTTCAAGCAATAAAAGTACGCATAAAGATGTCTTACAAAACAAACTGCCTCTTACCCAAAATTAAAAAGGTTTAAGGGAAGAATAATAAATCCCAGCGAAGAAAATGTTTTCTAATAAATTCCGATAAACTTGCGCTGCTATGTAATTTTCAACATGGCCTCGATTGTTCTCTGCACAAAGTTTCACCTGCTAAAACTACCTATCAGCATTTTTCATAAAAATATACTATGCTTACATGTACAAGTTTTACCGTCTAGAATAAATTCTACTAGAAATTAACTATAGCAAAAAGTTTAACATCATATTATTTTAACGTGGCTATGATTTGCATGGCCTTAGCGCTAGACTTTTAGGAGATGCACACATCTCTTAAAAGTCTATCTCTAAATCTAAATGGTGAATTTGAATATAACTGACTGAAGAGAATTATAATTTGGTCAAAAGCATATTTAGCGTACAAAATACTTTTAAAAAATATTGTATTTACTTATATAAGAGGCAAACACAAACTCGCATAAATTTAGATTATAATGTTAGGTAAGTATCTAAAATAAATCATTTATGGTACGTTTGAATTGTACTTTTAGACTTTAGGTTTCCACATTTTACAAAATTTCAAAATTGTATGTTTTCAATACCAGCTCAAGCTATACATTAGTTAGAACTCTCCTATTTAATTTTGATATGGAGGAGATAGTGTTAAAAAACTAGAAAGTATACAAACAACCAATACATCTACAGAATAAAAATCCACTTCTAAAGTTCATTTCACCTTTTCAGGGCACACCGAGTTTACGTACTCGTAAAATTAACTATTTAGTGGATGACTAGTGACTACATTCAAATAATAATACATTTTCAGAATTACCACGACTATGTTAAGACAATTTAGACTGTATGTTGTCCGTCAGTCAGTGAATTAGACACTTAAGGTAAAGCCTAAATAGTGTTAGAACGTCTAGTATTTCCATTCCTTTTCTAATACCGTTCAACGAGCAAGGCGTTCGGAATGAAATAAGAAAAGTGGGTTCTGCTGTCATTAGCTGCAGTTTTAGTGCTGAGGTCGTCCCATAACCCCGCTTGTGGGTGGACGTCTGAACATAAAATGTTATCGTTATTACTATGTGCTAATCTAATGAAATTAGTAGCAGCCTACCTGAGATAACTTAAATCTAACAAAGAACCATTAGTCATAATTAAAAAATACTTTTTTTCTTTGTTATAAATACAGAATTACAATACAGAAACTTTGTGTACACCGAAACTAACGTTGTCTCTAACACTGAGATGAGTGGCCCATTCAACATAAATTTTATGTTTGTGTACTTGGATAATATGTGTTTCTTTTTTTTTACTCATGTGGGACTCACGTTTAATTATGTCGTTCGCACACAAATGTGTCAAAGTCACATCAGTTTCCATAGCAAAAATGTTTTTCTATCTTTCTTAATTTTTTTAAGTCAGCTTACTTTGAATGCTAGTTAGGTTGTGTTAATATATTATATGAGTATTTTTGTGCGTGTCTTTTACTGCATTTTTGTCTGTTGTCCATCTTAGCAACATGGCAAAGTAACAGGATTTGATATGACGACGTTGTATAAACAATTAAACATAGCCTTGGTTTTTGACCACAACTCACTGATGATGAGCGACGGTGTGGTCAAAGATATCATCATTATTTCAATTTTAAAATAATCCTTATGATGCAAGCCCATTATAAAGCCCGTCACAGACGGGGCAAACAGCTTTATATATATTTTTATTACGTCACCAAAATAATATTATTATGTTATCAGAGATAGCAAGGTATATCACGGTATTAATAGTAAGGTCGACGACGATTTCAGACCTTATGACTGCATCAATATACATAATGTACAATTGTACATAATATGTATATTTTAACACAGTAACTATATTAATATACATTATAGCTCCGTCTGTGACGGGCTTTAGATAAAAAAAAATCGGTAAAACTAATAGTGTAAACGTTCGACAATGACCGGAGGTATCGATTGTTAAATAGAGAAATAAACCGCAAAAACCCAATTCTCAATAAGGGGCAGACTTATTTTCCGGAATTAAAAAGTAAGGTTGGCGCTATTCCATCAGTGATAGGTACCCATTTAACGGCTGCAGCGACTATTAGCCGCAGCCACCGTTTTCACCGCCATCGCTTTCGTGTCGACATTTTATTATCGGCGGAGTCAGCTCTGTTGTAATCCTCGCCGAGCAGTACAATTTACGATTTATAAAACCGCCATTTTCTGTTGTAAAGCAAAACGATAAAGCGGATAGTAAGCCTCGGCTTCCACAACGTAACCCTGTTCCTTTGCATCGTCTTATCTTAATATTCACTGATATTAAAAAGTTAATCCAAAAAATAACAAGTACGATCTCGGTTGCGCTTTGTTACCGTAATCTAAGCTTTTTAGGCTTTCAAAATGCCTGTGGAGATTTCGTCATAAAGCATTGAAATATTACGAGTTAACATAGATTTAGTGATACATAATTTTTAACCGTTGATTTTAACATAATTATATTTAAATTGCCAAACACGTAAGTCTGTAGCTGAGGATTTACTCGAGGCGGGATCCGGTCATTGGATTGAGCTCCACGATAAGAAAATCCTCTCTACTGAACGTCATGACTATTCAAGAATGGTTCGTGAAGCGGCTGAGATCAGTAAACATCGCAATTACATGCGGGAGGATGGATTTAGGTTATCAGGGTGGTGGAATCCAGTCACAAGCGAGTTCTCGTATCGTGATGTAGTTTTAGAACGGTCTGCGCATTAGTTATTTTAGTGTCCCGCGGTTACAACCTTAGTTATACCTACTACTAAATTATAAATAAGCTTATTATTATATAAATAAAATACATATTTTGATATAAATTGTACATATTGTAGCCACAAATCCTACACTTTTTTGAGTAAAAAAACTACTTAATGGATTTGGATGGAATTTCGTATGAAGGTAGCTGAGACCCTGAACTAACACATAGGCTACTTTTATAGGCTTATATTTTTATCCCTAAAACATATAGCGGGTAACACTACGCGGGTAGTACACACATATGTATATCGAAAAATAATTTTAATTATTTTCGTATCTTAAAACTCAAAGTAGAGTAAAAATTTTGGCGATAGTCATTTAATCGTATTATTTTCTAAGCCTTTTGTTTTTCGAAGGTGTTTTAATCTTAAAATGCCGAATCATACGCATGACAATATCCAGGCAGAATTGAATATGTGCAAACATGTAAACAGGTAAATGACAACTTCAAATAAATTTTAGTGATTATTCGGTGTTTACCCAAAGAGCTTGAGTAATGCTAAGCCAACCCGGATAAACCTAAACCGTTCTCTGGCATCGCCCGTAACATACTTGTTACAAAGTTTAGAAGTAGACAGCGAATAAATTATATAGGAGTCTTATAAATATTTTCTTACATCATGTTTTACAGCAAGTAAAATATGAAAGCGTGAAAGAATTTTTTTTCAAAGCCATTATATTACAAAATAAGGGTCTAATTGAGAACTTTTTCCTTAAAGGCGGTTTGAAAAGCAGCATCAAACAAGCAATAAAGAAGGATTGTATACAATACACATAATTTTAATTAGTTTTAATCAAAAATGATCTTACCATCATGTGAATCATACATGTAGATTATTTCCTTCCAACCATAATGTATGATGGTATCGACAATGGCTCTGTGGTAGTCTGGTCTCATACTCACTGCATGGTCTATTAGGCCAGATGATGGTGGTATAACCTAAAACAAGATAATAGAATGTATACGGACGTAAATGTTAGTAGCTGTGATAGCCACTTAGCTATACACGACCACGTTAACCGCTGAAAGTAGTGGGTTCAATTACTAACAATGAGCGTGAGCGGCTGGTGAAGGAAAACTTCGTGAGGAAACTATTGTATGGTGTGTGTGTACTTCCAGTACTTGGCTAGTTAGCTACCACCCTCAAGTTGAAACTTTGTCATCAAGCATTGTGTTCCAGCAGGCTTACTTGAGGCTTTACCATCTTGGAACACATCGCCACTTAAAATCAGGTGAGCTGTGGTCAAACACCTAACCTGTCAACAGTAAAAAAACACATCTTAACTAATAACACACCAATACATCTCGTAGATCATCAACTACTGAGGTTATTTATACGTAACACAACAAGTAGTATTACAGTAAAATCCTACCAAAGACAGACAAGACTCCTGCCTTCATACTTAAGAAGCTTTTGTACCCTACCTTCTCGGGGAACCATGGCGTCACAAACGGCATTTGGAAAGTGTTGGTATAAGAGTGAAGAGTATCGAAGGACTCCGGTGTAACTGCGCCCAGCATAGCGAAAACTCCACGGGCAAACTGGTTGCATACTGCGCACAGAAATAAACCCTTCATTTAAATATATGTTGAGGACGCTAATGGGCTGATTCACTTTACCATGAAGGAACAATAAGAGGAACAGTTACAGTGAGTCTACAGCTTTTAAGATCATAATGATCATCATATAGGAGTTGAAAAAGTATAACAAATTATTTAAAGTACAAAATAAACACTATATTTTTTGTAATCAATCTTTCAGACTATAAGCAGATGAGGTGAAGTTTTTTTAGTCGTTCAAAATATGATTTACCGTAAATTTTTTGATTAATTTACTTAGTACGGTACTTGTAGAGAATGAAAACAAATAAATGTATTTAATTGAGCCAATGAACTAAATTAAAACTGTTGCATTTAATATTGTACTTTAAAGTTAATTTCATCATGAAACGAGAGAAAAAGTCTTGAGAACAACACATTCTTGGATTGAATTACACTATACACTTTATTTTCAGTTCATTAAAATATAGCCCTTCTCCGACAGGCTTTTAAGGTAATTGCGTTAGGGTGCAATTACAATGAAAGTTCAGTGTAAGAGTCGGTAGGGGACATCTACGCTGACGCGGTCATCCTTTAAAAAGTTACAGCCTCAAATGAATTAATTTTATTACCGTTCTTGATGTCATAATTTCACTACAAGACACAGGTGACTTTACAAGGTTTTATTTAACTTGCAATGTATGTTTGCTCGGGTTAATTCGTGCAAGCTGAATTAGAAGCACTTGGACTGATCCTACGTAGTTGATACTTGACAGGTTGGTTCAGTTCCGATGACAATGCATTTATATGGTTTTTTTTTTTTTTTTTTTTTATGTTTGACAGGCTAGTTGTTTGACCACAGCTCACCTGATGTTAAGTGAAGGTGTGGTCGAAGATGGTAAAGCACACCTAGCCTGGAATGGAACTGGCTCTCAAGTGAGGCTGCCGGAACACACCGTTAGATGCTTGGCGGCAGATTTTCAACTTGAGGGTGGTAGCTAGCCAGCCGAGTAGAAAGTACCCTACCACCATGCTATGGTTTCCTCACGATGTTTTCCTTCACCGGCAGCTCAAGCTCATTGTTGGGGTTTGAACCCACGCCCTTCGGCATGCGAACCTACCGCGCTAACCACTGAGCTATCATCGCTGCAAAAACGTGATCGCATGGTAAACGTGACGTGATATAATTTTTAATCTAGTGTTGGTCAGATTCAGTCCTTAACGTTTATGTACACATATTTAATTTAGACATTCTGTTTTAAATTGCACAGTTACCTAGCTTTAACGCAAATAAAAGCTTTGTTTTTAAAAATATTTTTAGTAATAACTTATTCAAACGTTTTGAGAAGGCTTCATTCAGGTGGCCAGAAAGCTGGTATCTACAATGGTCAAATAGTCAGCGTGGCACATATCTCTCCTCTGATGGACTTTTAGGTTAAGTTTTTTGTTTAAATTTGTAAATAGTTTTAATTTAAGATATTTTATTTTGTTTAATAAATATATAATACTATTCAAAGACATAATCCTGTTTAAAGATGTCATTTTCATTAGCCAATGAGAAAATTGAATAATCCAACAAACGCAATTTAAAATCTCCTAAGTCCCAGACTTATGGTAACTTTTGTTTTGGGGTTGCAAACAAACATCAACACTGTAGGTAATTTAAATTCTCTCTAAAGACGTTTATTGTTTACTTTTAACCCCTTAGCCAGATGGGACTTTCCAAGTAAAGCAATCAACCATTGTTTATAAGTTTAGTAATGTTGACATTCAAGTCAAACTGTGTTAATGTAGTTTTTTTTTTGTGTTTTTGGGTACCAATGTAGTTTCGAGGCTGTAACTTGAACAATGGTATTAAATAATATTTAAATGTACGCTAACAAATAAATCTTTGAATTGTCTTTAAACTTTATCGGTCATCATATAAATCTTTTTTCATGTAGATATTATTTATAAAAGAAAAGAAAATAGTTCAGACTTTTAGTCCATAACAAGCAAATCATTTTGCTTTATTCAGAAAACAATCATGTTCAAAATGTCAATTAATAAAATTTATAACTGTCTATAAAATGAGAATATTCAAAATAAAATCAAAACATTTAAAAATGTTACCCGAGACAAACAATCCAATGCAATAATTTCATTTTTTTTTAATTTTAATAACGAGAAACATTTATTTGATTTCTATACAAATACTTACTCAGTCGAGAAAGTTTGAAAGCATCAGCCGTGTTGATAACATCAACATAAGCCTGTAGCTCGAATCGTCGGTTTGTAATGTTCTGGTTATGCACCGTCATGGCATACTTGAATACGTTTTGGATCTCTTCCGTGTTTTGATCGAAAACAGCACCTGTGTACAATGATTAATGATTCAAAATAGCACGATATGCACATGCCCCCATCTCATCGCCAAGGTCGATTCATATTATCGTATGCGCCACGCATTGAATTTGCAAAAGGTGGCATGGTGTTTTTCAGGTTGGTATAATATAAAGTGACGATATGGTCGAAGATGGTAAACACGACTAACCTAGAATGGGCACAGTCTATGTGGATAGTTCCGTGTATCGCTGCAATGACCATGGACAGGCGTTATCTCTTACCATCAGGAGAGCGTCTCGTTCGTCTCATTACTTTTTACATAAAAGAAACACCAAGCCAGTAAAGTTCCTTTACTGGCTTGGTGTTTCTTTTATGTTAGCTCTTAAGATGGTTGTCGGAACACACCGTTAGGTGCTTGACGGTAGATTTTCAACTTGGTAATAGCTGTACAGACGTATACTAGAAAATATATACACTACCACCGCGCTATGGTTTCCTTAAGATGTTTCCCTTCACCAGCAGCTTAAGTTCACCGTTAGGATTTGAACCTAAGGCGTGTGGTCTGAACATACTAACCACTGAGCTACCATTGCGAGAGAACGGTATAATTGCAAGACATGTTCACAGTGCTTGCAAGATCAGATAAATTTTGATAGGAAATGAAATGTCCTCCTAATAGGATGAAACATCCATTGTCCTTACGTCGCGTCGTCCATTTCATTTCAGTACCATTGTCCTGGAACGCAGTAAAGAATTCAACCTACAGAAGTATTTAAAAAACAAAACTGTAGTTTAAAAAATAGTGTTGTACACATTGTTTGAGCTAGGGGCTGAACTGTCGGACTGTAGTACAGTCTAACGAGGCCTAAATCACATACATGGCTAAAATATCCATCTCTAATTTGCAGCGCTAGTGATTTCTAATCAACGTGAGTGCTATAGCGCTTTATGTCATAGAATATGAATAGTTACTTTTTTTTTTATGGTTGACAGGCTAGATGTTTGACCACAGCTCACCTGATGTTAAGTGAAGGTGTGGTCGAAGATGGTAAAGCGCACCTAGCCTGGAATGGAACTGGCTCTTAAGTGAGGCTGCCGGAACACACTGTTAGATGCTTGGCGGCAGATTTTCAACTTGAGGGTGGTAGCTAGCCAGCCGAGTACTAGAAAGTACCCTACCACCATGCTATGGTTTCCTCACGATGTTTTCCTTCACCGGCAGCTCAAGCTCATTGTTGGGGTTTGAACCCACGCCCTTCGGCATGCGAACCTACCGCGCTAACCACTGAGCTATCATCGCTACAAAATACTTTGACATTATATTAGATACATGAATTTTTATGCATGTTTTTTTTTTATGTTTGTATTTTGTTTTTATGTCGCAAATAAAGTGTGTCTAAACAAAATTACTTTCTAGAAAGTACTGCGATTAGTTTTTAAAAAGATTTTGTTTTGCAAGTAGTCCGGTCTAAGCTATTGATAGATTCAAGCGTTTTAAAGTTAAAAAATTGTTCATACGCTTTTGCTCCGAGAATTAGTAAATTAAAATCCACAGCTCGCTGCAATTTCACTCGAACGATGTTTGAAACAAGCAAATTCAGTTAGCTTTACGTGTTGACAGCACACAAAGTCGCCTTTTCCTCTTTTAGTAACGGAAACTTCCACGCACCGCTTTTGGTGCACCGTGCTAACGATATTTCGTCAATATTTACGAGTAGTATTTATATTCTCTTCGATTCGGACTTTTTCCGACATCACGACAAAAAACTTTAAGCCATTTGGAGTCAAAATCATGATGCTGGAAAATAATTACGCCAGAAAAATAAACAATTAGGTCGAGTGGTCACTTCTAGTTTTAGATATAATGTGCCTTTCGAAGACCCTTTTGCCTTTTTGACGGTTAGTTTTATACAATGGACCAGCGGAGCCGACAATTTAAAGTGTCATGTGAATCATAGTACATGACATTACATAAATAATACAATCTGCCCGACTCCGGACAAGGAATTCTGTTTCCCGGAGCTGACCTCTTCCTTTAATACACAATATATTTTATAAAACAAAAACTACGTTACTAGCTACTTGAATATATGCAGGTAGAAAGGTACTTGATTGCAACTAAATAAAAAAATATAGAACACTTCACACAGCACCATCTGGTCCCAAACTAAGCAAAGATGTAATAGATAACTGATAGAATATTCATTTAAACTTTTTTTTTGTAAAAAAACATACAGAAAAATCGGGCACAACAAATATTTATCGTCACATAAATGGTTGTCCTGTTTGGAATCAAATGCCTACAGCTCTTGAAGCAGATATTCTAACAAATGAGCTAACAGGGCAGTCTGTCGAAGAATACCCAGCAGCAAATTCCGCTGTATAACACGAGTTCGTACAATGAAAGTGGAATCGAACCGTTTCATTTTCATTGTGTCTCAATATAATACGAGCCAATGTTGAAAGTTGTTATTTTATTGTTATAACAATACATCATATTACGTGAATTATACTAACAAGTCTGAGTATATAGACGTTTTACAAAAATCATTACAAAGCAAGCTTTGTTTACACAGTTTATTTTACCTGAAAGACTGTTACTTCATTAAAAAAAGATTAAAAGAAACTTTTCAGCTTCACAAAGACCGACTCCCGGAGCTTCATAACGTGGCTGGCGTCATCACAGATATATGTACATAAGTATCTATGCAAGAACTCTAGATTCATAATAGCCTTCACAAACAAGAGTAATTAGTTTGCGAAGTAGAATAATTGCTTCGCGAGGCATGTTCTGTACTATAATTTTGATATTTACAGGGTAACATAATATAGGTAGAGGTTGAAAAATTAAAATTTGCCTACATCATACAACGTGCCACAAATTTTATTTTAAATGACACCACGCTTTATTTTAACAAATCAAACATATTTGAAATGTGTTAATTGAACCATTTCTTTTAAAATCAAACGTAGTGTACTTTTTAAAATCTGTATCATTGATATAGATCTTATAATATCCGTCTTATTAAATTTACTCTGACGTCATACTTAACAGAAAACGGTTGTCTGATTTAATATGTTTTACTTCATATGGGCTTGCCGTCTTTAACTCTTATTTTAAAATTTACTTAAACTTGAATAATATTCCTAGTTTAAATTTGGTCGAAGAGCTAAAATCCCAAATGCCACATGCTGGCATTTGTTTTGGTATTTATTTGCGGTAAATCACAATTGCTTGAATAAAACAGTCGATTAATTTATTTATTATAAGCATAATCTAAAGTTTTATTCAAAAATCATAAATTCATAAATTTGATTTTATGGTAATAATCTACAGACATTTTATGTCAGCCAGAAGTTGACAAGGCATCTCTTAAGCTTTGATTAACTTTAATAAAACTTTACAAGTGTTTATCATCTGTCTAAGTTAGTTAATAGTCGTAGTGGACCTTCGGGACCTAGCCAAACGTTTAGGTGACCAGAATGCTGGCATCCACTTTGGTCAAACGCTCTACATTGCCATCCATCGTGGCTATGCTGCCAGCTTTCTGGCCACATACCCCTCCTCTGATGGACTTTTAGATTAAGTTTTTTTATATGAATTTGTAAATAGTATTAATTAGAAATATTTTATATTAATATGGTTAGTGTATTTTATAAGAAATCGACACATAGTCGTTATTTAGTTATAAATCAGCTTGCTGTGTTGTTTCTAACGAATACGCCTTCTAAAACCTATCTATACAAAACAAAGCCAAACTTTTAACAAAATTTGGGGCAAAATTGGTACATTACATGCTACCAAAGTTGTTATGCTTGCAGTGTTCTTTGAAACAAACTTTCAAGAATTATTATTGTTATTGCTTTGTTATAATGTTGATACTGGGAATTGGAATTAATTAAATACTTATAACAGTATAGTAATACACTTATAGTGGCAATGGGCTGGACATATCTGTCGCAGAACCGATAACCGCTGGGGTAGACGTGTTCTAGAGTCGAGACCGCGTATTGGCAAACATAGCGTAGGACGCCCTGAGACTCGATGGTGTGACGATATACGTAGGACAGCTGGCGGTGGATGGAAGCGAAAAGCCGAATATCGGGCTGAGTGACGTGTCTTGGGAGAGGTCTATGTCCAGCAGTGGACTAATATGTAAAGGTTGATGATGATGATGATGATGATGATGATGAAATACTTATAATTCCCACCTATTGCGACTGACGATTAAACTGGAATCACTACCCAGCAGTTGATACAGTTCAATTATATAATTATAGTACCAACTGCTGAATTACTAAACTGCCATTTTGTATAATGCTACCTATTTCACCTTATGTTGAGTGATGATGCGGTGTAAGGTGGAGTACGCTTATTATTCTTATTTGAAATGGGGGCGATGAGTCCTGCACTGAAGCCCCGCTTGGGGTGTATTGTGCATTGTGGAGCACGCTTATTCATTTTTTACTATTCGTTATCAAGGTTTCCCAATTTCCATTAAAACTTTTTTAGTAATTCTAAGTATAATATTATGTACGTGGCAGTACGGAACCCTACGAGCGCGAGTCTAACTCGTACTTGATAAGTTATATTTTGTAGTAGTTAGCTATTTTGCATTACAACTACACGTACACGGTAAAAATATTATTTATACTCGTATGACCATGGTAAAAGGTAAAAAAGGGTGTCTGTTGGTGACAGCTTTGATGGATCGAAATATGAAATGTAGACTGTATGTACGGAAAAGTAAAAAACTCACATAATAGTTTTCCTGCAAAAGAGACCATAGAACTAAAACTTAAGCTGAAACAATATAGGTAGAGCAAATCACAAAATCATATTTTGCTATACGGGAAGAATTTCATAAAAACGCTGTTAGCGAAGTTTATCAACGTTTCGAAAGACATATCGTACAAAAATTTAAAAAATATCAAACGCCAGTACACAGGAACAATTTAGATAACTAGACAATCCAGATTACTAGACAATAACCAGACAATCCAGATAACTAGACAATAGACGATAACCAGATAAAGGCGCAGCATACAATGTTATTTTTGAAGTAGCCTCCGTCTGCGTCTATGCTAGGAATTTTTGAAAAAAAAAAATTGTTTTAGTTTTATCTTAATCGATTTACGCCTAGCATACTTATGGATGAAGACAAGTATTTATAAAAGCTATTATTTAATAAATACAATACGAGTATAAATATCTTTGGACATAACACAGTGCCATCTGACCCCAAACTAAGCAAAGCTGTATTATGGAAATTAGATAACTGATAGAATACTTTTTTGTTTTTTAATTACATACATACTAAACACTTAGATACAGAACGCACATTTTGTTTATACTATAAAGTATATGTCCTGGGTGGGCAACGAATCCGCGACAGAAAGATACGAAACAGCTGTTAAAGCAGGTATACTACCGATGAGCGAACAGAGCCTCGATCACGAACGACTTGCGAATAAATATGCGTATCGACATCGATAAACATTTGTATGAGATTTGTACAACTTTGCATGCTATCGAGGACACGATACCTTTACGATACGAATTCGATCAATTTTCGTGATCAACGCTCAGGGCTGTCAATAGAATTTGCATAACTTCCGGACAAGCAGAACGCTAGTGAGCTCTGAATGTGGCAGAGTTGCTCCTTTAAACATAACCACGTTTAGAGAGACAGGCTGAATTCTAAGCTATTTTGAAAGGAGCTATTTCGAGGAACAAGCAAAATGCCAGAGAGCTATTGAAAAGCGTCTTCAAACGCAGATTCGATTATATGAACATGCTGAAATGCCGAGTTGCCGAGTTGTTAAAAACAACTGAAACGCCCTTTCAAACTCCCCTCCATTTCGAAGAACAAGCCCAGCGGCATGGTCCCATTAAAGAGTCAGAAATTCTGGAATAGTATCAGGCGAAAAGAAATATTCATGCAATGCAACCAGATGGTCCGTATATAATAATTGTGGATTTTGATACGATCTTTTGGTTGATTACAAAGCATATACTTTCATTGTTATCGGTTTGATGAATGAAAAATACCAGTTTCAAGATGCTTTAAAATTTAAATATAAAATCGCAGGAATGTGTTGTTCTAATGGCAAAGTATAACTTCTTTTACCATATTATTCCTAGTATACTTAAGTTTCAGAATTGGTGCAGATGGTATATGGTTCAGATAAATCACCGTGCTTATTAAATAAACCCAAAAAGACAACTCATGCTTTCAAATTGCTACTTTTAGAGTAAATAAGGCCATAAGAATGCCCGGGTTTTTATTAACCAAGGTAACAAGGTCATATATATGATCGATTGATTCACAGTTTTTTGAGAGCAATTCTTGCAAGTTTATTCTGTGAGTGATGAAAAAAATGATTTAGATCGTCCATAAACACTGAAGGAGTTCATCAAGAAGCAGTATTAAACGTTCAAAGAATTTTACAGAGACTGAGCTATGTCTATGATTTTAGCTCTCTGGTGAATTACTTCGTCCCGGATACAATCCCTTAGAGAAATGCCAAGCATAGCTCTTTCAATAGCTCGCTAAGCATAAGCATCTTTATAATTACGCAGGTGCAATGAAAAATTGATATTGAAATTGAAAATTGACAGAGAACGTTTAGATATGAATTCTAAAAGTTGCATGTTACTTACAAGGGAATTTTGTAATTTTGTAATGTCTTGAAAAACAATGTGCAGCTCATTTCTAAAATTAAACAATGAGCTCCATCCGGACTTGCATCAAAATTTAAATTTTGATCACTGGTTATGTACAGTAATGTTGGCAACAAAAAATGAAATTGTCGACAAAATTAACACAAACATTTTGAAAAAGGTGCAGTGAGAAATAAAAAACATAATTATATCAATACATACAATCATGGACATTTACCACGCTGAGTTTTTAAGTTCTCTTGGGCTGTCATGTGTAAAAATCGTATAAAGTCCATTGAAATTAGGTGCACCAATTATTTTATATAAAATATAAATGCACCTCGATTATGACTTAGCACTAGGTTTCAGATTTCACAATTAAAACTAATGATAAGTGATGCCCCAGTTAGACAGTTTAACATACTCCAGTTTATCGAACTTCATTTTGCTGTTACTACTAACAAAGCGCAAGGGCAAACATTGCAGGTAACAGAAAGCCATGCCTTTTCCATGGGTAGATGTGTGGTAAATTCGAGTGTATCCAATGCTCAGAACTTGTATATATTAGAACCTACAGAAGGGCATACAACATAGTACACAGCAGCGTCCTAAAATAATACTCTATTATGAATCCATGGTTGCAATAGCTGAACACAAGCGAAATTATATACAGAACGCTAATTACATGTACGTAAAGTTTAAGATAGAATGAGATCATGATAACCTCAGCCAGCTGGGGTTGCGTACACCCACCGCTTGGTGGGGAACTAGATATTGACCTGTTTAACACTAGTACTCTAAATTTAAAGCAGCTTATTTTTAGTCATTATTTTTAGCAACTTTAACTTTACTTTACTTGTTACTAGATATGTAAGTATTGTTGTGTGAATCCGTCTCCTTCTACATTTCTTCTGTTCTACTTGTGAAAATTTTTAATTGGCCTTCCATTCTTATTTATTATAATTGTCCATGTACCTAGCTGAAGTTTCCCTGATTATAAAAAAAAAACCTGTGAATCTACTCACAAACTCCGCTACTCATTTTGTACTTCTACATTTAATCCCGATTTATATTGAGATTGTCTGTTACTTCATTTGCTTTGTAAAATAAATATTAAGCTCAGCCTGTACTCGTATTAACCAATAACCTGAATTATATAAGTAAATAGTTTTTACGTTAATGCTTCGATTGACACAATTTGTAGCGATGATAGCTCAGTGGTTAGCGCGGTAGGTTCGCATGCCGAAGGGCGTGGGTTCAAACCCCAACAATGAGCTTGAGCTGCCGGTGAAGGAAAACATCGTGAGGAAACCATAGCATGGTGGTAGGGTACTTTCTATATATTCAAAGTCGACGGTCATAAGGAATTGAGCTCTCTTGGTCTTAGGATTAGTGCACATATCGGCGTATCCGGTAGGCAGCTGCTTGTCTCCTGCTAGCCATTTACCGCAGCAACTTTGTGGTACCTACACAAGTGCAGACCATAGGCAGTATAGAAAAAGATAATGGCCCTTTCTTAAAAAAAAAATGCCGTAGCCCTTCTATGGCCGTTACAATATTTTGGTGTCACACATTATAGTAGTAGATCTACCCTGCCCAGATTTGCCTCCAACTTACATTTTTCTCGTTCCAGCCCTACTTTTACCCCCATTCTTATTTCCACCGTATATCCACTCCCGCCCCGCTGTAATCTCGTTCCCGTCTCCCTCCTTTGCTTTACTTCCTCGGGGCAGAAAAATTTACTTAGTACTGCAAAGATAAATATGAAATTGTGCAGCAACGATTTTGTGGTACATTGTTATGTCATTTTTTGTATTAATGTTTCAAATTTTTAAATTTAACTTCTGTTAGACTTTTTGTTTTGTGTTGTCTAACTCCAATCTGCCCCACGTGAGTGTAGGCAGTTTTTTTAAAGAAATAGTTGAAAGTAAATTATAATAAAGTCATTTAAAAAAAACTTTATGTTCATTTAATTTTACATTGCGCTGTAATTGAGATATAGAAAGTTAGAACATGGTTCAATAGAAGTGTGAAAATAGAACAAGTTTTTTTTTTAATTTGAAAGCTGTCAGTTGATTCTCCCTAGGGCTGAAAAGTATTGCTTTCAACCCGCGCTTCAGGCTACTTCAGATCTATATGAACAGCAAAAAATAAATTAAATCCCATGAATTGGCCTATTTACTTAGATTTCGACACGGAGATATTACCTTTTCGCGTTAAAATATGATTTTTACTGATTTAGTTAGTACAGAGATTTATGAAACAAAAAAATAGTCTTATTTTTTTTTATAGTTGACAGGCTAGATGTTTCACCACAGCTGAAGGTATGATCGAAGATGGTACAGCACATCTAGCCTGAAATTAAACAAGCTCTCAAGTGAGGCTGCCCAAACACACCGATAGATCCTTGGCGGTAGATTTTCATCTTGAGGGTGGTAGCTAGCCAGCCGAGTTACAGAAAGTACCTACCACCACCATGCTATGGTTTCCTCACGATGTTTTACTTCACCGGCAGCTCAAGCTCATTGTTGGGGTTTGAACCCACGCCCTTTAGCATGCGAACCCACCGCGCTAACCACTTAGTTATCATCGCTACAAAAATACAAGATACTCAAAATACTAATTTTAATTCTACGCCAACGAAATCATACGCACAAGCTAGTATTTAATAAGGCTCGATTTCACTAAATGGCCGTCTAGTTTAGGTAATGATCGGTTCTATGATTTGTCTGCAACATACCTTATAGGTAATTGTACAAATTAATTCTGGCGTATCTAATAAATCTAGACGTGTGGTCTGTTTAATCGTGCATGTGGTGAAGATATTAACATATTATATATTAAGAAAGGATATTTGAAATTATTTTATTTACACTCTGTACTATTATTAGTACCTTTTTATTTCTGTACCTTTTTACACCGCCTACCGTAATAGATGTGCCCTATGTTCTGTCCATCTAAACTAAAGGTTGTACGATCACAAATTAGTCTTCATGTTGTTTCATTATTTGTATTTCTTTTTTGAGGTTTTTATGTTATAGTGTGTAGATGGTTATTTTCTTCGTTTTCAAAAACTAAATGTAGTGTATTACAGGAAGAGGTCTGCCGTTTCCCGAAACAGAATTCCTTGTCCGGAGTCCGGCAAATTGTATATTTTAATTATTTAATATTGTTACGTTCACAAATAAATTGAAATTGGAAATTGTTGGTGTACTTTTTTAGTTATATTTTCTTATTCGTCAAAATCACACCCTTTTATTTCATTATTTGTTGACTTGTCAAATATAGAATTACATGTTTAGTACCAACAGGTAATAGAATACCTTCTATTGTATACCCTTCTAACAATCAATAGTTACGAGTATCGATGATATAACAATATATATATAGCATACGATAAGCTATTTTTAAAAGCCTACCTATACCCAACCCTTCAGCCTCCTTTTCAGCCAGTTTAACACGCCGAAACTCTGCGTCGAACGAAAGAGAGAGACGAACATATTGCGCCAAAAAGAGAAAGAGATACCAATCTACTAACAAACGTAACACAGGGATAGTCCGATGTAGAGGTTAGAGCGGGATATAAACAACTTATATCAAATACAATATACTACATCTCATATAATCTTTTCATATATTTATTGACATAAATAAGAATAAAATACTTGAAAGGGTTATCATTTTAAGTCACAAAAAATACATCTACAGCGCTCAGATAAACTGTCTAAACGACTGAGTAAAAAAATAATTAGTAATTGTATAACACTTACCAACAGCAATTTTTTCGACTGGAAATATTTGAGACGTTATCACGCCTATTGGCAACAGTAAATACGATAGTAACAAATTCCGCTTCTTGAACACCATTTTTAATAACCCGTGAACAGTTTTTTTGATATATGACTATTGCGAAATAAAAATCACGCGCTTACAGGCATGATTTGTGATTATTTTGTATTAAATATAAAGCGATAAACTGACGGGATGCTGCGCGCAAACCTGAGACTTAGGGGCGACTGATGGCGTGCGAGCGTGGCATGGGGCGCAGGGCCGCCCCCACTCCGCTTCGGCCTCTGAGCGTCAATCTCACCCCTCACTTATCGTTTTTTGCTATAATTTAAAAGTTTATTTAACGCAATTAATACATCACCCTGTTTATTGTCATTTTCCAAATAGAAGTAGGTTTTTAACGCAGCCTTACCGCGTATAGTCACACCATAACAAAACCTTTTCCTATATTACATCTACTTCTTTATTGTTACTTTTATGTTGAAATGGAATCATCTAAAGTAAAGTAAAGTATTTTCAACTTCTTTGTTTCTCTCAAATATATGTTTTTCTTAGAAAAGTGATGCGCGCGTCGCTTTTCTAGCGACAAGGGTGGGGTAGCCTCCCCTACTTGGTGCCAACACTCGCTCTGACAATAGCGGACAATTCTTTGCTATAAGTAAAAAATAATTAGAAGATCATACTTTGAGATTTACCGTGTTATCGATTTAAAATTTGTGACAAAAAAACACCCGTTAACATTAGAAATTAAGTAGGTACAGATAGAATGTTGAGTAGAAATGTAAATATTCCTAAGCCCTACAATTTTTGCTTGCCGTACACACACTACATGCACACATTTTACAGAGTATCCAGGAATGGAACGATATCCCTATATTTGCGAATTGCTCACATCATGCCCAACTATATGCCAAATTTTAGTAAAACCATCGTTGCTTTTTTGAAAAATTTGACTGACAACTTTATTTTGACATTTTGAACCCTGCTATTTTATTTAATCATGCATGATGTATTCAATTAACCTTTTTTACTTTTCTTTCTTAAAATTTTAAGAAAACCTAAAATTGAAATAAATAAAAGTCCATATCTCCACAATGCCACCATTTTAGTAAAACGAAATTTTGGCATATTATAATAATATGTAGTTAGGCATGCTCAATAGTACTGGAATATCGTTCCATTCCGTGGTGCCCTCTACATACCAAGGCTTTTTATCACACAAATTCACCCTGGTATCTACAGGGTTATACGCTTAGGGTGTACTAAGACGTGCAAAAGAAACTGTTCCATAGAAACCACCTTTGACCAAATGTATGGCACGGCTGATTGTATTTTTATTTAGCGTTGTGTATTTAGTCAAGTTTGTTTATAATGGTTAATACAATGACACCCTTTAAGTTAGTACAACCCTAACCTACAACCCTGTATAAGCGCGTAGTTCGTGTAAATAATAAAATTGTAAGCCCAATGAGCATTCATTCAATACTCACATTCAACACAATATTTTGTTTTGTTGACGTAAATGGACATTTTTCCTGGAAAAGTTGGCTGTTTTCTCGCGAATATTAAGTCATAGAGCAACAGTTATTTTTGATTCTGTATAAAAATTTATCTCAACAGGTTGTTTACCAATAATTCTATATATGTATAATAAATTGGTTAGTAAGTCTAGTTAAGAATAATGACTTACTAACCATCGAAAGTCTCAAAGTAATGCGCGTCAAAGCAGCGATGCCCTGGATTCTGTTTGCAATGGTCATGGATTATCTCTTACCATCAGGACAGCGTATCGTTCGTCTTGTTACTTTTACACAATATATATACATCTATACTGACAGATATTGTTTTTGTTGTCGATATATATTTAAACATCTACAAATAAGTTATTTTTAGAAAAAAACATAAAATCTTTGGATTTAGCACACCGAAGGGCGTTGTTGCTCTCGACACAGAATATCATCGGACTATTTGATATTGTTGCGTTGTAAACAAATAATATGCCAATATGTGCCTGCATTCTGGCCACATATCCTACCTCTGACGGGTTTTTAGACTAAGTGTTTGTAAACATTTTGTAAATAGTATAATTTTTCCATTAGTAGTTTTTATCTCAATAAATGTTCCAAATAAAACATTCTAAATTTCCTGAATTTAAAAAAACGGACGGAAGTAAAATACATCAAAAAGACGAATATAATTGTGATGTTGCAGGAGTCAATACACGTCTGCTACACTTTAAAAAAGGGCTCGTGCAAAAAAAAGAAATAAATGCAATAACGGCTGGCAATAACACTAAAAAAATAGGGGAAAAACTCGTCTGAAACTAAAAATACGCACGTATGCTGTCACAGCAAGTAAGAAAGGAAATTTTGCTGTTATCGATCATAAAAATGACCTTACGTATATTATCCCGTAAAAAGTTTATGTCACAACACTAACAAAATCCTTCCAACATAACTCGGGGCCACGACTAGGAAGTTTAATATCCTTAAACAGTTGACGACCCTCACCCACAAAACCTTAAAAGCTCAAAGGAGAAGTAAAATGATTTCCATTGTAAATTTGAACAACTTTGACTCGATCTCTCATTTTCAGAATTGATAATCATTTAATAAACTCTTCTAGAATAGTTTCCTCATTCATCGAAAAGTATGAGAGAAATCAACTTTTGTTTTGCTTTTCAAAGATTATATTAGGAGTATATCCGGATCAGCGCTTTACTATTTATATACAGTCCCACTTCTGACCTCTTCTCATGGTGAGAAAGGTAAGACCATAGTCCTCCTAGCTATCCTAACGTATATGGACATCTTCAGGAGTAATTAGAAATACAGATATTCCTACGATGTTTTCCTTCACCGTTTAAAGATAGCAGCAATACGTACGTAATTTAAAAAAGACAGAGGTGCGTGTCTTGTAATTTGAACCTCAAGATTGTCAGCTAGACGATCTAACAGCTAGGCTGATGTAGTTAGTATATACATATTTATAGACCAACTAGATACATCAGCCTACTACATACTAGTAATCTATTTTTCCATATAAAAATAAACCCCTCTTTCTCCTGGTCACGCTATAACTTGAGTAAGGCTGTACCGATTTAATTCACCTTTTTTTAAAATGATTTCTAATACTTCGTTGAAGGTTCTTACATTAAAAAAATTAAGAAAATTGCGCAGAAACTTAAATAATAAATAAATGAATGCGTGCATGAGTTAACGTTGAACGAACGAACCAATGAACAAATGAACGAAAGAGGAAAAAATTGTTTTCTTGTTTGTTTATATTGAATAGGCTCCGCAACTACTGGACCACTGAGTAATATAGGTTATATTGTTAATCGAGGTTTGTTTACCCGTGCAAAGCCTGGACGGGCCGCTAGACCTAAGAAGACTTAAGAAGTAAGTACCTAACAGGCGTAAATTTGTGTAGGTTCAGTTCTTTAGAGGCATTTATAAAAACTTCATTTAAAACAACACATTCCACTGTTAGAAAATTTAAGGTGTCATAACGACTTCCTTTATTATAAACTTTTTTAATGTCATTTGCAAAAAACATGTAAAATAAATCTGTAAATGTATTGTCAAAATATTATTCTGTAAAATATATTGTTTGTAATGAAATCAATGTCTTAAAAAAACCTTAGCTCCGGCGTTATACACTCTACTTTGAAATAATTATCAGTTGTTTGACAGTAAAAGACAGATTGCACATCTGTTACAGTCGTGAAACTTCTTTCTCAAACAATGCAATTCGAGTGCACAGTTGGCCGAGGTTAAATTTGACATTGATAATAATGATAATTTCGCTGATGGTTCTTTACTTCTTTCCCTTTAAAAATGGAGCTTGAAATAATAAACCGCTGTATTATACTCGAGTAGCGTGTTGTAGTATAAAACAAGATTATTAAAACAGTTTGAAACAATTTGTAATTTTTGCCATGGGTATTTTCGTATTTAAATTGCCAACATTAAAAAAATGACTGCTTCGTTATCTCCAAGGCATGCAAGTGGGAAATCAGAATTAATTCTAGCAGGTAAACAATATTTTACTTTGAAACTTGCCGTGATTTTGACACATTTTGTTTTACTTCTGTACTTTCGGTGGCCTTCTTCATGGAGATAAAACTAACTATAGTCAGAGTATCCGATATTACTAAACGTGAATAATCTCGCATAAGTAAAACAAAAAAGACGTGTGGCACTCGGGGACAGCCGCGGTAAAGCTATTGCATAGCGTTTTTACGCCGATACAACCAATGCCACCTAGAGGCGAGTTGCTGAACTAAAGAGACAAGCGTGATATTTCAAAAAAGTCATTAAAAGTTCTGCTACTCATCGATAGATGGCAAAACTAAAAAGTAGCACCGCTGTGCCGGTGGGAGTGGGGGGTGTTAGGTTATTTTCGTTACGGAATTTCTGGATTCGGTCTCCACGCTCAAGGCCCGCGATAGAAGCTATGCAATAGCTTAAAAGGTAAACATTATGTTTATCATCTGGAAATGATCTCGCACAAAATACTATTTACTCTTGATATTCTACTACTTTTGTTTCTTGATATTTATTTTTATTATTTAGCCCACTTTGTCCCACTGCTGGGCAAAGGCCTCTCTCCCCCCCTTCCACGCCTCTCTGTTTTGTACTGTTGTGGTCCACTCCTTATTGTGGGCATCGAGTTCATCTTTCCACCGTCTTCTAGGCCAGCGTAGTGGCCGTTTAACCTCCGGGACCCAGTCGGTGGTGGTTTTCGCCCATAGCTCCGCTGGCATTCGGCAGACGTGTCCAGCCCAGTTCTTGATATGTTCATCATAATTTAATTTCAATTTCGAATACTAGTCATAGATCTTTGTTTTAATTTTGAATGAGGAACTTTCGTGACATCTTACTCAGTGATAGATCTCCTTAACAGTAGGTTTTCTAAGTAGTTATACTGTGTTCTGGTTTGAAGGATTCATCTAGCGAAATTACATGCCTGTTGCGACTAACCATCGAAAGTTTCAAAATGGTGAGCACCAAAGCAGCGATTCCCTGGGCTTTGTTTTGTTATGTAATGGTCATGGACATGTTATCTCTTACCATCAAGAGATCGTGTCGTTTGACTTACTTTTACGTTAAAAAAAATGAATACTAAATTGCTCTGCAATGCTGTGGATAAGCGCCAACTAAGATATTTAAATTGCTTAAAGTTGTAGATATAACTCTTAAGATTTATAATTTTACGTAGTATCAAACAATTTAAAGAAGTTTCGCCTAAATAAATCTGTAAAAGGAGCGGTGGTCATCATGGCAGTGCAGTGCAGGTGCAAATACAAAAAAGTCCGTTCCGGATGCAAAAAATGTTTGAGTTTTGAAAACTTCAATTAGAGTTGTGAAACTTATTTCTCAAACAATGTTTGAAAACTGACACCGGGGACTTCGACAAGACCTAGATCATTGGGTAATGGTAAAAATTTAATTTAAATTCTTTAGAATTGTAATTTATTGCACCACAACTTTAAATCACTAACCCACGTGTAGGTTTAAAGGCTCTCTTTACACATGTATTAACGCTAACCTTCACAATCCCTATTCCTATTACTGCACAGATATACATACAAACTGTCGTAGTTAATAAACCTACTTTGTTATTAATTGCGACTCTTCGCCGTTTTTCCAAATAAAAAGGAAATGCATTATTTAAATTTTGAACTCTGTAATGTTAAATGAAGAAAATATTTTTTATGTAGCTTCACTTATAATTTTTATTTTAAAGAAACAAGATGTAACATTTTTAAATTAATATATTATTTTTCTTTTTTGATAATAGTAGTATTACTTACTATAGGTTATGGGCAAATTTTTACTACTATTCTGGAGGAAATAATAGTGGGGTTTTTTTTAATACAAGTTTTGTTTTCCTGTGGCGATGGCGAGTGGAGATTGTAACCAACCACATAGTTCGGTAAATTTTACGAATATAAGAAGCCTATCATCGAAGAACGATTACCCAACATGGAAATTCAAAATGCGTATGTATCTTCTTCATGAAAATTTATGGAGTGCGATTACTGGATACCCACCTTCCGATACTTCCACTACTGAAGTAAGGCAGAATAAAGATGTGAAAGCCATGACGAAAATCTGTCTCACACTTGATGGCGGAGCAATCACCCATGTAAGGAGCTGCAAAACTGCACGCGAGGTATGGGAATCTCTGTCTAAAGTTTACGAGGATAAAGGCATTGGTAGGAAGCTAGCATTAGAGAGAAAGCTTTACCGTTACCATTTGAATGATTTTCAATCGATTGAGGAGTACATCAATGCAGTCATAAATACGGCACAAGACCTGGCCGATATAGGCAGAATATTAGATGACCTGTCTATCGGAGCTATATTGCTTGGAGGTTTAACACCAGATTTTGATCCGTTAGTGATGGCGCTTGAGAACTCGAACGTTGAAATATCTACCGATCTTGTAAAATCGAGACTATTAAATGAAAGTGAAAAACATGCCATGAAGGAGGCTGCGTTGGCTTCAATTAGTAAGAGCCGAAGTAAGAATAATGTAGAAACTCCAAAGCTTGTCTGTTACGGATGTGGAGAGCCGGGGCATAAGCGTCCTAAGTGTCCTCACAGGAAACGGGCAGAGGTAATGAAAGGAGAGAGTAAAGCTAAAGATGCAAATACTACTCTTTTATCAGCTCTTGGTGCTGGAACTTCTATTAGTAATGAAGACTGGTATATTGATTCTGGAGCATCTGCTCACATGACGTGCAGAAAGGAGTGGATTTCAAACTATCGTCAGTTAAGTGATAATAAGGAGGTCATTTTAGCCGACAATGATAGAAAGTGCTGTTCTGGACTTAGTGATGTTCAGATTAAGGACAGTAAAACTACATTAAGTTGCATTAAGGACGTGTTATATGTTCCTAATTTAAGTACGAATTTAATTTCAGTGAATAAGGCCGTTGAAAAGGGAATTAGCGTAGTTTTTGACTCGAAAGGTTGCTCAATGTATAAGGCAAATGATGTCAAAGTTACAGGACGACTTTTATGTCACGCTACTTTTACCGGTGGTTTATATAAGCTAGATAATTGTGAGGTGAAACCGCAAAAAGAGTTCGCAGGTTGTGCTAAGGAAGAAACTTCGCAGTTATGGCATCGCAGACTTGGACATTTGTGTCGAGTGGGACTTGAACAACTAAAACAAGGTAAAGCCATTGGTGTTAGTTATAATAGTTTAGACTCTAACCCTTGCATACCGTGTGTTGAAGGCAAACAAAGTAGAAAGCCGTTCAAAGCTATAAATTATCAAACTAGTTCTGCTCCTCTGGTTTTAATTCATTCAGATCTCTGCGGACCATTTAGTACTTCTTCTTTAGAAGGTAATAAATATCTGCTGATTTTTGTAGACGACTTCACTAGAATGATTTTTCCATATTTTGTAAAATCAAAAACTGAAGTGCGTTCTAAGTTTGTTGATTTTCAGCTAGAAGTTGAACGACAGACTGGATATAAAATCAAACGATTGAGGACAGACGGAGGAACCGAGTATGTAAACTCTGAGTTTAAAGGGTATCTTAAAAGTCAAGGTATTCTACATGAAACTACGGTTCCTTACTGCCCTTCTTCGAACGGAGTTGCGGAAAGGACTCATCGTTCTATAGTAGAAAAAGCAAGGTGTATGCTTCAGTAGTCCCGACTTCCTAAAACTTTTTGGGAAGAAGCAGTTCGCACTGCTGTTTATCTTAAAAATAGGTGTCCTCATAGATTCTTAAAGAATTCAACACCCTATGAGAAATGGTATAAGGAGAAGCCGAACTTAAGCCATTTACGTGTATTTGGCTGTCACGCTTATGTTCATGTACCTCCCTGTGAGCGTAAAAAGCTAGACGCTAAAGCCAAACAATATATTTTTGTTGGGTACTGTGCTGACAATAAAGCTTTTAGGTTCCGAGATCCTACTAATATTAGAAAAGTAGTGAAAGCTCGTGATATAGTTTTCTTGGAAAACTGTTTTTCCAATTCTGCAGTAAACGAAGAGCTTCATAGTCAAAATATCATTCTAACATCAGACGATTTTCAGGTTCCTGATAAAAATGTTCCGATCATGGAGGGGAAAGTGACTGGTGATGAAGATCATGACTCTGATCATTTTGAAGATGCTGATGTCTTAGACGATGCACTTGAATCGGCTGAGCAACAACCACTTGTGGTTCCTGTAGATGAACCTTCTTGCAGTGACGCGCAGAGGTATTTTCTCAGACCACGACCAGAGGTAAATTACTGCAATTTAGTAGATTTTAGTAGTGGTGATTTGTCCGATGAACCTTCATCTTACGCCGAAGTTGTCAGTAGGCCGGATAAGGAAATCTGGTTACAAGCGATGAAAGACGAGTATGATTCTTTTATTAAAAACAACACTTGGACTCTTACGGATAACTTTCAACAGAAAGTTATACCATGTAAATGGGTTTATAAGCTGAAACGTGATTCTGAAGGTAAGATTGTCAGATATAAAGCCCGTTTAGTCGCTAAAGGTTTTCGACAACGTTACGGAATCGATTACGAAGAAACATTTGCACCGGTTGTACGTAATTAAGAAGTTGGTCTACAAATCATTGCAATCAACGATGGCGAAATTAAAGTCAACCAAAAAAAAAAAAAGGTATATTTTGGAAACTTTAAAGCGTTTTGGTATGGAAGATTGCAAATGTCTTGCGACTCCAATGGAATGTGGGATCGGTTTGCATACTATTGAACAAGATGCTATAGACAATGTTCCGTATCAGAATTTAATAGGTTGTCTTATATATATAGCTGCGAACACACGACCAGATATTTCGTATGCAGTTAGTTATTTAAGTCATTATGCCGCATTAAGCATTTGCGTTGCGTTAATGGTATAGGTCTTCATATATAGACAAACATATATTTGTTTTTGCCCTATCCATTGAGCGTTTTTTTTTTGTTGCCTAAAGGTGTCTGTAGGTACATAATATATAGTTTCTATTTATTAACCCTGTGTGTTTACTTGGTTTATTTGATTGTTAATGTTACAGTATGTTAGTCTTTTTATTAACCCTGTGTGTCATTTTATGTGGTTTAATTGTTTCTTAATGTTACAGTATGGTTTTGTATTAGTTACTACAAATAAATAATTATGTATGCCGTTAAGAAACTGTGACTCGCGATTAAGGGGGCATGTCGTAGTTAATAAACCTACTTTGTTATTAATTGCGACTCTTCGCCGTTTTTCCAAATAAAAAGGAAATGCATTATTTAAATTTTGAACTCTGTAATGTCAAATGAAGAAAATATTTTTTATGTAGCTTCACTTATAATTTTTATTTTAAAGAAACAAGATGTAACATTTTTAAATTAATATATTATTTTTCTTTTTTGATAATAGTAGTATTACTTACTATACAAACAAATTAATAATCATTCTGCCAACGCTTTCTTGGATACTCTTAAAAACAAGTAAATATGTAAGCACGTAAAAACTATTACAAATCAACAATCTACAATAAAGCTACTCCTCCTGATTCCGTGTATCATGAAATTCTGGCAAGAGCGTCAGAAACGTAATTTCTCATTCATATTTATTATAACGTCGTGTAAAATATTTAATTTTACCTAATTTTATCAGGTTCTTAATAACAACTGCATAAACCAACAATATAAAACGGCATCTAGTCCTCTCTCCGCAGTCGTAAAATATAAAAGTAATAAATGTCAAGTGCAAACGGGCAAGTTTCACAACATAAAAGTTTGCGGTTGTGGAGATGGCTGCCACTTGCTTTAGCAATTTTCTCTTAATATTGTTTTACAACATCGACGCAAGTGCACTTATCAACATGTGGAATAATAGATATGTGCTTTATCGTTCAGTCCAGTAATAATTTAAGAAAAAATAAATAGATTTCTGCTTCGATAAACTGTTTATTCCTTTTCGCAGCTTCAATAATATTCGGTTTATATTATTATTATTACTTAGGCAAGTAATTGTAACAGTAAAAAACAGTTGAAAATATGTAACTGGTTACGTTTCAACTCTAATTAAATGCCTGTTAAATTTTCAGAAAACTTCTTTCGGGGCTTAGCTTTTTTTACTAAGTATTAGTGAACATCTTATAAATAATTATAGTATCTTTTTTTAAATTCAAATGTGTCGTTTAATTGTTTTTTTTTTTTACAAACATTGGCAATTTTAGTTTAGTAAAAGCGTAAATAAAATATTTACTAAATTAAATATTTCACTTGGTGGTAGATTTCCTTTCCAGGTTGTCTAAGTAGGTATCGCCAAGCAGTAGTGTGCAAACATTACTGTGTTCCGATTTGAAGGGTGCTTAGCTGTCGAGACTAACGATTTAGTCTCAAAGTAATTAGTGCCAAAGCAGTGATGCCCTGGACTTTGTTTTGTTAGTCAAAGTTCTATGCATAGCTGCAATCTCTTACCATCAAGAGAGCGACACGCCCAACTCATTAACTTTAAAACTTAAAAAATCATTTTTTTTAAACTTTGAAAATAAAATTTGTGCCGTGTTACTATTGGAGTAATAAGTAGTAACAAAATAGCTAAGTAGCTTTATAATTGGGATGTTTATAATTTAATTTTGGCATAATTGGGATGCGTGATAGTCCCAAGTTAAAAAAAAACGTTGATTTTTTTTTTTGTTTATTTTATAATATCCGCTCATATAAAAAACAATAAGACATCGTGGTAATGCATTTAGGGTTTCATTACACGAGTAGCTAGAATTAAGCTCAAGCATTTAACCACTGCATTGAGTGAGAAATCATTGTATAGAAAGTTAAATGCAATTATAAAGTATCTAAAACAAATTTGAGATTCTATTCATAAATTCTATCACGTGAAATATAATAGGCCTCGTCTAGAGTAAATAATCTGTGAATACATATGGCGGACGAGAACGCGAGCGCGTGGCGAGTTCTTGTAGTGGGTAAACAAAATGAAGCTGGTTTTTCATACACGCTAGCAGAGTGAGCGCGTGTGAGGCCTTGCTAACTAAACTTGACACTGTAACAGCAACGAACGGCACAGTTGAAATTACCGCACGCTAGCGGCATAACCTAATTCATTTAGAATGGGATCATTCTAAAAAAAAATAGGTCATGTCGCCTGTTGCATCCATCTTAGTTTTTTTAATGTGAATGTAATGAGAGGAACGATACGCTCTCCTGGTAGCAAGAGGTAACGCATGTTCACGGCCATTGCAGCGATACACAGAACTTTGAGTTGCAAATCGAAGTCCGGGGCAACGCTGCTTTGGCACCCATTACTTTGAGACTTTCGATGGTTAGCCTCAACAGCCTAGTTATTTTGCTAGCTGCAGTACCCTTCAAACCGGAACACAGTAATGTTTACATACTCACTCTTACTCACTCACTGTGTTTGTCCACTCAGTAACTTAACTATAAACCCAATCCGCTTCTTTTCGTTCATTAGTTATTTCTGCGCCCGCCTTCGCTACCGCATGGGCTTGCCACTCAGGACGAGGCTTTAATTTTGAGTCTAAATTTTCAATTTTAGCTATCCTTGCTACCAGCTATATTAGGCGACAAAATTAAAGAGTTTTTTTTTCGAATATTGTGTAATTGAGACCTGTGGGCGCCACTACTAAAAATCGAGTTTTTGATGCAAAAAGTTACTAATGTAAGTGATATATATATGACAGCCAGGAACTTCAAGAAGCGACACCGCTTAATGGTGGATATTCCAAAAACTTGAACGGTCTTGAATCTAACTTTTCATTGTACAAACCGCTAAACAGTACCTACAATTCGGCAATTTCAACTTTGACCCCAATAAATAGTATGCAAAACAGGTCGTCTACATAGTTCATCACATTTCGACATGTGTTTAGTCATTTAGGTGTGCAATCCTAACTAACGAGCGAATCCTAACGTTTACTTCCAGGATGTGATTACAAGTTTCTCAAAATGAAAGCTGGAACATTTAATTGCACAGGAGAAACCGCTGACATCGGCAACGACGTAGATGCAGACCAGGGTGCTCCAATTATTTGAAACAAGTTACTAAGTAGCTAGATAAACGCGAAGGCTTTGTTAGACATTCCGTGAGAGTTCTGAGATTACCATTCTGTAAACAGCCATGAATTTCATTTCAGGTTTTGTACTGATACGACGAAACGAAATATATATTTATGTATGACCATTTATGATGCCAATAGGGATAAAGGAAGGATTTACAGCGATGATATCTCAGTGGTTAGCGCGGTTGGTTCACACACCACCCAACTTGAGCTGCCACTACCGCTGAAGAAAAACATCGTGAGGAAACCATAACGTGGTGTTAAAGTACTTTATAGTACTCGGTTGGCTGGCTACCGCCCTCAAGATGAAAATCTGTCGCCAAGCTTTCAGGCAGCCTCACTTTACCATATGTGACTACACACACAGTCACTTAACATCAGGTGAGCTATGGTCAAACAACTAGCGTGTCAATGATAAAGAGAAAAAGAAGGACTATTGTATTTGAACTCTAATGTTATAGGGTTATGGGATAGGAACGAAAAATTCTCCAACTGATCCAACAAAACACCACATCTAAAGATGATACGCAGGAAGACTTAGATGGACTGACAACATCGTGAGCTGTGAAGAACTGATGAATGCAAATGGTCATTATTCATCTAACCGTTAATTCTATCGTTCAAGGATGAAGTCAGCAGTTTAATTTTGAAGTACATTTATTTGGTGGGTTCTATATTCCCTGAAACGGAAGACGGCCCCCGTTGCCGGCATCCCTGGGGCCGACGGGGCAACCAGCCACACGTCCTGCTCTCTTGTAGGACGTCGCATGCAATGGTCTCACTCTACTGCGGTTATTATTAATGTTTTTGAGCGATTTGCGTGTATTTGTTTGTTCCTATCTAACGTAAATAGTTTGAGAAATCAGAATGCTATATGCATATTATTAGATCTATGCCTACGTTTTGTAAGGACCGTACTTTACAACTTCTAGGTACACAATTTTTTTAAATATACTTCATTTACTAACTTATAATTCGATTGGGCGCTATCACCTTGCATCTCGCCTTTTCCTAACCGTTTTTTGCGAACCCGGATTAAAAATAACTATTTACCTACATTGTTTTTGAATTCAATTGATTTCAAAATGATATTTTGTCTAATTTTCAGCTGCTTAATTTAAACTGATGGCGCATTAATGAAATTAATTATCTAAAAAAAATCAATAATAACATACGATTATGTTCACAATACATACATACATACAGCTATTAATCATTTTCACGTCTAATAGATTTTGCACAAATTTATTTACAAATGTATTTTATATCAATGATGCGGTTATTACACAATGTTAAAAAACTCGCAGCTCAAACAACAATCACTGAACTTTAATAGCTTCTTAAATTTATGTTTGAATAAAACATTATGGTGAAAAGATGAGCATAAGAGGGATGGTCCCGGTTTGGAGCCGGAGGGGGGATATAAACTGCTATCGGAAAATGTTTAGTGTGGAGACTTTTATACCCCAGTGATCAAACAATACCGCCCGGTACTCTCATTCAGTTTTGTTAAGGTAGAAAGAATGTGAAGGAAAGATCAAATGGAATACGACTTCAAATTGTAGCGTTTCTTTTTTCTATCCGCTCAAGACAGAGAGGATTTTTCACGTGTATTTGTGCCCCTATGTAGCTTAACTGACTTGAGATTTAGAAGTATGTTGATAATAAGTTACGGGAGCCTAGTTACTGACCGTCTGACTTTTAGTCTAACGGGTTCAAATCCTACGCACGCATCTCTGCTCGTTCTAACTTATGTGCGTATAGCCGCTGACTAAGAGGAAACCTATATATCTGTGAGACATTTAAAATTTTCTGGAAGAAATTTCTGGAAGATATATGAAGTCTCACAACGGACACTTAGCGTGGTGATCTCTGACCTTAGCCTGCAATGGTCGTAGACTTGCGTTTTCTTATACTATCAGCATAGCATCTCGTTCGTCGCGCTAAAAAAAAATTATTTAAAAAAGTCCTTTTTAAAATGTAAATGTTGTATTATGTAAAATTATATAAGTTTGTGTTCCCTACAATAAAGTATTCTATTCTTATTACGCTAGTAACTAAAATAAAAAAAACTAAAGTAAAAGAATAAGTGCTCAGCAATCTGTGGACACCATACAGTTGTGGAATTTACGTTCGCAGTAATTGCTTAATTGAGGAAAACGCTTCTGGTGGCTCACCTTTTTACTTTCAGAGAGCCAAATACAATCCGTAAGTGAAAGTCTGTGCCACAACAAACGCTGCAATGTAATTAAACGTTGTTAAGCCAAAAAAAATGCCATTATACCTACTGGAAATTTATTTACCACTGAAGTACCAATGAGTAATTACTCATTTGAATAAAATCGAAGCATGCATACTGCCTACTACTTAACTCGCCAAATATTTCTAAAAGATTTCAACTTAGATCGAAATAAAAAACACACTCATATTTCTGAGTTGTTTCACTCAAATATGATGAGTTTTTCATTTTATAGAAAATGATGCCGCCACTCTACAGATTGCAGAGAAAAGGGGAGAAAAATTGTTACACAAACACTATACTCAAGCCAGAAAAATAGTATTAAACTACTTTTTAGTTGGCTATTACTTTTGTGAGATCTCATTTAGATATATAATCATAGAAGAATTACATTGTCCACAAGACAGCCTTTATAATAATTCTTATGTCAATCACCGACCGAGTTAAATGATTGATTTTCCAATAATGGGCACTTCAGAAATCTAATCAAACTTTTCGATTGATTTCTTTTCAGCTCACTCAACTCTTCAAATTGTTTAGAAAAAAACTCAACTTGGGTATTGAATTTACGATTAAGATTAAATTCGATAGATTTGTTCTACACATACTGATATTAGGCTAAGTGTAAAAGGAGGCATTAATTTGGCTCATCGTGAAATAAAACAAACAAGAAGTCATTGTTGTCACACAAATTATAACTTTACTTAATGTGAAATAAAGAAAACCTGAGATACAGCCGAGAGCTCTAAGACATACCATTCGTAAAACATAATACATTACATAGGTTACTAATAGGTAATATTATATCTTGTTGTATCCATTGTATTAAACAATAAAGTAATTTAAGATGTAAACGGATGATGATATATTGACTATTTTCCTCTATATTGACTATTTTCCTCGACACAAACTTATATTTTAGCGATAACGCCGTCGGGCTCTCTTCAGATCATAATTTCATTTCCTTTATACTTGTTATCCTTATTTTTGTCCCGTGCCGGATGCGGAAACCGAGGTCAAAAGAATAATATAACGGTAAAAATCTCGAAATCCCCGCCGGGTTGGAACTGGCTAATATCGCTTTAAATCCGTGACTTCTTGAGTATATTAAATCACTCTGGATTTTTGGATAAGTTACGATTCCCGGTGGGACCAATTGTAATCGCGAGCTTAGGTTTTATTCGAGAGTACGCGGGAAATGGTAGAGGGAAAATAGAGCGGCGAAGGTGTTGCGAGATCTAAGCCCATTCGCTCCGTCGGTCGTTATTATGTTGAGGGGCGCTGGTTGGAACGTACTAGTCAGGGCGGCGATATACTATTGATAGTCCCGAGGGTATAAGCCGTAACTTTTACAGAAAGCAGAATTTTCTACTTAGCAGATCAAATGGCTTACAAGGTAAGCTATGATGTATCGCAGACAAACTTTTAGCTAAAATTAAGGTACCTTGCAAGATTGATGAGGTGGGTTCTTAATGGACTGTGGCCTCTGTACAATAATACATTTTTGACTGCAACTGTACTTTCTAGATAAATCAATAAAATTTATACACCTGCAATTCCAATTCGGTTCATCTATCTATACTATTATAAAGAGTAAAGATTTGATTGTTTGTTTATTTGAATTGAATAGGCTCCGAAACTACTGCACCGATCTTAATAATTCTTTCATTATCAGAATGCTACATTATCCGTGACGGGCATAGACTATATTTTATTTAAAAAATAATTAGGGTTCCGTATGGAAAATTCAATAATGTCAGCCAAGCTGCGAAATTTTTTAAAAAACCCTTACATAGCATGCGCAGCGAGAACTATTGACAATAGAATAAAGTAACGTTTTATAGAGTAAATCAAAAAAGTCCGCAATATCATAGTCCAAATATTACAGTTGTCATGTACCTACATCTACACTAATTATTATTATAAAGAGGAAAGATTTGATTTTTTTATTTGTTTGTATTGAATACTCCGAAACTATGGGACCGATATGAATAATTATTTTTTCATTAGAATGCTACATTATCACTGAGTGACATAAGCTATATTTATGTTGTTAATCGAGTTTTGTTTTCCTGTGCGAGCTACTAGTTATATATAACAATTGGACAATTATAAAATTGTAAAAAATATAAAATAATAATATAAAATTGGACAATTGACATTTTTTTATCATTTGACATTCGAAAAGAAAGTGTAATTTAATAATTATACAATAAAGAATTCACAAAACATCCCGTTCCTACAGCATTTCACTCTTAAAATCCTACTAATATTATAAATGTGAAAGTTTGTGAATATGGATGTATGTTTGTTACTCTTTCACGCAAAAACTAGGTACGGAGACCCTGGATTAACGTTAGGCTATTTTCTATCCCGAAAACATGAAGCAGGTAACACCGCGGGGCGCAGCTAGCTAAGAATACAAATACAAAATATCATATTGAAAACACCAATGTTACAAGGCAATTCCATAGTATGATTTGAAATAGTTTGCAATTTATAAGGCAAATATCCTAATTAAGAATAATAAATGTAATTTTCTCTATTAAATGAATAACCAATATTCTTTTGAGAAGGTAAACAACTTAAATCATGTAATAGTATGACTCTAATGATAATAAGGCAATCTTTTTATGTCGTAGCGAGCACAAGCAAACGCTGATTTGACTGTATAGTCAATTACGCTACGAGTATAACGCGTTCCGAGAAGCTAATACACTTCTTACAAAACAAATCTACTGGAACTCGACAGACAAGGTTATCAACCATAAAAAGTTTCATCGGTTGTTTTCCTATATTCATCGTCTAATCTGATTCAGAGTTTTATTTATTACTAGCATGCGCCCGCGACTTTGTCCACGTTGACTTTAAAATTGGGTCCATAAAGATGAAACGTAGTGTAAGTAACAAAAAAATAATAGTGTTATCTATTATATTTATTTCCGGAATAAAAAGTATCATATATGTTAATACAGAGCTTCAAACGAAGGGTGAATAGGGTATTTAAAGGTAGGCAACTCACTGACAATGCCCCGGGTTTTGCAGGTGTGCATAGGCGGCGGTGACAACTTACCATCAGGTGGCCCGTCGCTTGTTTGCCACTTTTTCACATTTTAAAAACCAGGTAAAAAACTATCTGTTAACGATAAGGCCGCCACTTGTGGCACTAGTTAATAAGGTTTTTTGTTCTCTGTACTCTTTACTATATATATGATGTGCACAATAAATAGTTATATCTATCTATCTATCTATCTATCTGTGTGCCAAATTTCATCCGAATCTGTTCTGCCGTTTTTGCGTTATTGAGTAACAAATATCCAATCATCTGAACTTCCAAAAATACGAACTTACACATTTACAATACTAGCTGTTACCCACGACTTCGTCCGCGTGGAATTTTATAAAAAGTTTGTTTAGTTCGCAGTATAAAAAGTATCCCATATGTTAATCAAGGCAATAAACTATATGTGTGCCAAATTTCATCGAAACCCATTCAGTAGTTTTTGCATGAAAGAGTAATAAACATTCATAGGATTAGGAAGACTTAGCACTCAATATAATTCACAGCTAAGTTCAAACAGGGGAAAACTTTTATCAAATCAAAAATTAAAACGGCGGTGTTACATGCTTTCACGTCGTGCACATTATTTGTTATGTAAATCTGAAGTAACATGAGATTCTAATTCACAGCGCATATTTACCAGCGTCACGGGGTAGTTTGTTTTCTTTAAACTCGCCCGCAGCCACAGATTCAGTAAGAAGATTCATTACTTATTCAGAGTCATGCACGACATCTGAGCAAGCCACGATTCTATGTTGCCACTTCCCACTTCATTAGCACATTTAAACACTGAGATTTTGGCCCGAGTACAGCTTTTCACGTCAAGGTTTCAAAAGTTTTTGTAGAGCGAATGCATAGTCGAGTCTGTGATTTTAAGTTTCTCAAAAGACTATTTTCTACTATGTATTTATTTAACATTGTTTGTGACACAAAAATCTAAATACAAATTACACTTACTCGAAAATTATCGGGCACAAGTGCCATTTACTTGGTGATCTTGTTAGACGACCTCCTGAGTCGTCTAGGTAGGTACCACTGCAGTACCAGTTATTCTGCCGCCAAGCAGTAGTGTGTAAAAATTACCGTGTTCCGGTTTGAAGGGTACAGCAGCTAGCGAAATTACTGGGCTGTTGAGACTAACCATCGAGAGTCTGGAAGTAATAAGCGCCAAAACAGTGATGCTCTGAACTTTGTTTTGTTACTCAAAGTTCTGTGTATCGCTACAATGGTCATGGACAGGCGTTATCTCTTTCCATCAGGAGAACGTCTCGTTCGCCTCATAACTCTATATAATAAAAAAAAATTTTTTTCACCATTCTGACTAAAAAAACATTAACAATAAAAAGCCTTAGCATAAGACAACATGTAGACATTAACAGGGTTCGTTCTATATAATATACAATCTATTAAGTACAGACTGAACCCGTAAAGTAGAAATTATTTAGCACACCGTTAATTTAGTGTTATTTTGGGCTTCTCACTCTTTGCGTTTAACTTGGGAACGCTTAATTCGGTATGTAAAGAAAAAAAACTTTACAGATTCCAAAACCATTTCGAAATAGTACATTTCTGTACAATACTTTTACTTTTAAAACTCTGTAAACTATGAGGAGGGGTTTACTTTAATAAAATACATAAATAAAACTTGACTTTCAATTGATGTCTCATGACGTCACCTAGTAGGGCAACTTTCGTAGACTAAAAAAGCAATGACAAACAAAAACAAAATCTGTCAATGTCAAGTCAACGGCAATCATAATAATCTCTTCAATAAACGTACGTCGAGTTCGCTTTATTGATACAAATATCTGGATTATATTACTTTAAACGTTATTTGGACTTTGATATCGCTTTTATGACATAAGATTTGTTTACATCATGTCATGAATTGTAAAAACCGAAGACGTGACTGAATGGCTTTACAGATTTGGCCTGCCTGTGGGGCAAATTAAAAAAAACTTGTCAGTTCTGTTGTCAGAGTTAATCAAACGTGTCAAATGTATTTGTATACTTTTTTGTTTTATATGGCAAAGGCATATTCTACACATTCAGCCGACCTCATGACGTCATAACTATAAAAAGTTTGAAAACGTATTAGAATTTAACTACTGCATAGAAAACCAAAATATTCAAATGAGTTTCATAAAATAAAGTTTATTTACAGTAAAAAATATAAAATAAATACAAAAAAAACTTTACATACCGAATTGTATTAAGTATTAACTGATGACTAATTTGTAGAGAATTTTGTTGCACTACGATTTGGTAGCTACATAAAATACTTTGAGACGCGGGAAACAAGGTGTTTACAAAAAATATGGGTTTAAACTCTAATGTTTTAATAAGAAATCACGCCAACAATTTTAAAGCCAACATTATTAACGTCGAAACAAACATATTCCCCACGTGCGTACTGGATGATTCGACCAAACGTTTTTTTATTTGCTGGTGGTTGTGAAACATTTTGCTGGATTCTATTTCAACGAAAGAAAAATATGGGTGTTTTCAAGTCAAGAGTAAACAGGTTTCTTCTTCAACCTTTTTTTTAGTTTGTGAATATTTATGTATTTAAATTAGTATAATTACGAGTATAATATACATGCATGTTCGATGTACGTATAACATGTGACTATTTTTTTCACAATATATCATTGTAACTAGTGCTCTGGTGTCAGTGGATCCGATTGTACTTTGTGTTTATTTACATAAAATAAATAATTAAATTTTAATTAAAATATGACGACGTCTTTAAACGTCTCGTAGGAAATTATTGGTTCAAAAGAAGTTAGAGCAATTTATGTTTCTGCGTGAGTGCACACATAAATAAATATCTGATGACATTCCACACAGCGCCATCTAGTTCCAAACTAAGCAAAGCTTATGCTATAGGAACTAGATAACAGATAGATTTTTTCTTAAATACATACAAAATACCTGGGTATTTTGTATGTATTTAAGAAAAATAACAAAAACACAGGAAATACAAAGAAACACCTATATTCGTCACACAAATAATTGTCCTGTGTAGATTTTTTTTTTTAGATCTGTACCAGGTACCCTGTACTCTGTATCTGCACTGTCTAGGTTTATTTACTACTGAGGTATCCTATTACTGCGAATTATTATTATTGTTACTATTTTAGTAATGACACGAATGAGACGCTCTCCTGGTAGCAAGATATAACGCACTACACTCGTAGCAGTGCTGTAAGGCTTCAACGGGAGATTGGATGGATTTATCTCGGATAAATACAAGTATTTGACTGAACGTTCACGTGATTTTCCGATTGACCGCCAATCTCACTGTAGGTTTCTACTAATTAAACAAACATCAGCGCTGACAGCAACAAGTCCAAAACATGTTAGCTGGCAACCCTTAACTACTCTGCTGACAAGAACATTGAAAAACGTGAACGGAAATAACGAATATATGCTGCAGTTATAAGCTCTGAAACCAACAAAAATGTTTAGAATATTGTACTGGCAATGTAGCAACAGCGCACATTTATGATAGCTATTGTGCTTTGATGTGACGTTTTATATTCTACAAATACGTACCACTAAGAAAATATGTTTTTTTTTACATTTCACACAGCGCTATCTAGCCCCAAACTAAGCAAAGCTTATACTATGGGAACCAAATAACTGATAGAATACCTGTATTCTTTTTTTTGTAAATACATACTTACAATAGGTTCGTACAGAATACCTAGATACAGAACAAACATTTTTCGTCACATAAATAATTTTTCTAGTGGGAAATGCACCCAATGCACCAAATGAGCTAACAGGGCAGCCAAAGTCATATAAAAATAAGCGTTGTTCTTAAAATAATTACCTTTGTCCTTGAACTATAGACACAAAATTCATCGTAGGCTATCGTGGAATACTTCGTAGCGATGATAGTTCAGTGGTTAACGCGGTCGGTTCACACACAGCAGGGCAACCCCCTCAAACCCCAATAATGTTCAAACCTCCTTTAAACTATCGGTGAAAAAAAACACTGTAAAGAAACCATAGTATGGTGGTACTATCTAGTAGGTACTCGACTAGCTAGCATCCACCCTCAGGTTGAAAATCTGGCGCCAAGCACCTAACGGTGTGAGAGCCAATTCCATTACAAGGTTTTGTGTTTACCATCTTTGACCACACCGTCACCGTCATCAGATGAGATGTGGTCGAACACCAAGCCTATCAACTATTTAGTAAAATAAAAAGAGCTATACTACAAACTGGTCTTTGTGTCCGATATGGGACAGCATTTGAATTTGAGAATTATCAAAAAACGGTTCAGGGATTATTCCAATTTAATAATAAAAGTTTTGGCGTTTGATTCCTTAATTTAAATCACAAGTATGACACAGCTGCTACATTTGAATCTCAACCGCAGCATCTTAAAATTGGTTTGCCCCATTTCAAACTCCACGCCTTAGCTGTACAAAGAAAAATAAATCATTTTTATCCTTAACATACTTTCTACAATGCCGGTCGCTGGACCACGCCATCCTGAGGGCCTAGCTAAAGTAACATTCGATTAGCGATAACGCTAATAGAAAGTCCAATAAAATATATTGTCTCGGACATATATTATTAAATGTCATATCGGACATATAATAATATTATAATATGTCCGATATGTTACGTCAGCAGCTTAAGACAATCTTGTACAATTTTGGATTTTCTATTAGCATTACCGCTAATAGAATGTTACTTTGATTAGGCCCTCAAGTATTAGATTATTATGATCATTATTTTTTTCTTCTTATTTTTTAAATTCTTTACATTAAATATTTACAAAACATATTTAACATAAAAACTTAAAAACTAGGGTGCCGCCGGCAGCGGGGCAGGGCTCAGGCTGCCGGTGGTTAGGGCTGCAGAATGAGGAACCTCCTCACAATGACATGACATCTATCTCCCGTCAAAGCAGTCGTGTGGTTTTCTTTTGAGTGTTATTTTAATTTAATTTAAACGACTTTTACATCTAAATTTCACAGCAAAATAACAGAAATAGTCATACAAACAACCACCAGTTTTAATTTTTATTCCGTATTACCTATTTCTCGTGTTTATTACAACCTTTAATTTTTTTTACCGATTGACATTATATTGATTGATATTGACATAATAATATGTCAATCACATCAAATCACAGCAAAATATTTTAGAAGAAAAATGCAAACAAATTATGTGGACGCGCTCAAGAACAGTTGCAGCTGCGGGATTACATGACGCACAACTACCATCTCCGCCCGCTCCGTCAACTCCGAGCGCTTCGTCGGGGGATGAAGAATTCGCTACACCCCTGGCGACAAGCGCCTCGTCGAGCAGCAGCAAAAATATGAAAGCCAAAGCCAAACTAAATATTAGCTTTATAAAATATTTTACGTTCATGTTTTTTAAATATTTTAAGTTTTTTTTTTTATTGCAATTATTTTACGTCGAATTACAATAAGTATGTAGGACGTAGGTACTTAAAGTAGCATTAAAATAAATTATACAAAGATTTTAGTACTTATTAATATAAAAAAATATCATTGGGCATTGGGGACACACAGCGCCATCTGACCCCAAACTAATCAAAGCTTGTTATGGAAGTCAAATAACTGATAGAATACTTAAATACTTTTTTTTTGTAAATTCTTACTCATAATAATTTAAATACAGAACAGCCAGACACAGAACAAACATTTGTTTATATCACAAAATGCTTGTCCTATGTGGGAATCGCGCCCACGCCCTTCGGTTCTTGGAGCAGACATATCAATGAACCAACAGGGCTGTCATACGGACATACTTTTTTTTTAAGGTTGACAGGTTAGGAGTTTGACCACAGCTCACCTGATGTTAAGTGAAGGTGTGTTCGAAGATGGTAAAGCACACCTAGTCTGGAATGGAACTGGCTCTCAAGTGAGGCTGTCGTTATTGTTGTTTAAAAAAGTCGTTAATATCACAAAATGGTTGAACAATGAGCCACTTTTTTAGCTTTGCTTTGAATGATGAGAAGATATGTGCACCGACTATCGCTTTAGGGAGTCTGTTGCACACATTGGGTTCCATGACATGAATTTGTTTGGAAAACTTTACGAGTGACCGCGGCACGGAATTAAATTAGGACGGCATTAAATCGCATTACCCCGGAAACGATTTTAATATTTAATTTTAAATAAATTACTTTTAAAATTTGCAGTTAATTATTACATTTTGCGCAGTAACTAATAGCATATGAGAATAATGTGAAAACACACATTTTTCTAAATAAACTTGAACTTTTCTATAAAAGTTGATATACTACAGAATAGAATGATATAAAAAAGTTAAAATATAAAATTAGTAACAAAAAACAACACAAAGTGTTGGTTCCGAAAGTTTTATTTTGTATTCACGGTTTGACCTAGGTGTTCTCTGAACGTAGAAAATATAATTTAGGTAGGTACAGGTAAAAGTACTATTATTTTTATTTAAAATTCGAAACTATATCTTTCACATTTATTAAAACAATTCTATGAAAATGAAATTTAAGTTGTAGATAAATAAAACAATTTTCAACAGTTAGTTAAAATGTTTACTCAGATTTATTTTATATGCTTCCGAAGCAAATATTACACCTAGATGGTTTTGTGCCATACCTACATAGAAATACATATATGAGATGTATAGGTATTAAGTTTATTATGTTTAGGTATATGTAGGTATATATTTAATTATATGAGATAAGATGAACTAAGAACAATGAAACTCTTTTCGGAACATGAAATCATAAAAAATAATTTAAGCAATAACCACGCGATACGTGTATTTAATTTAGATATGAAAGAACTCAAACAGATATACCTAATATATTTTATGGGTATGTGTGTGGTTCTGTTTTAGGTATTTACATGATTAAAACTGATAGTCCTGTCAATATATTTACCGACAGCCCTGTTGGCTCATTTGGTAGCATGTCTGCTTCAAGAGCTGTGGGGCGTGGGTTCGATTCCCACCCAGGACAAGCATTTTGTGATACAAAAACAAATGTTTGTTCTGTGTCTGGGTGTACTGTATGTATTATAAGTATGTATTTACAAAAAAAAAAAGTATTCAAGTATTCTATCAGTTATCTGACTCCCATAGTACAAGCTTTGCTTAGTTTGGGGTCAGATGGCGCTGTGTGTAATGTCCTGCGATATTTATTTATTTTATTATTTAGTTTTACGATTAAAACTAAGGAGCCATGTTCAATGTTCATGACTCGATTAGGTACTGAGACACCAGAAAACACCCAATTCGCCCTCGTGGCAACATATAATAATAATAATAATCATGACACATGTCTTCCGCTGACGGACAGAAGTCTTTTATTTTTGCGTTTACAAACAATTTAATTTTGAGCTGTTTTAATTTTGTATTTACCTTTATTTCGCCTTCAAAATTACCGGAATAGTAACTGCAGTTCATATTAAAATTATTCCCGAGATATTACATACAAAATTTACAATTTCGCAATATATTCATCGATTTTACTGTCAAACTTTGACAACTAAGAATAGCTTCGGACAAAATTGAACAACAACAATGAAGAAAAGTAACTATGCAAACGCGATCAAAGAAAAGAAAACCAGCGGAATACCTTGACGCACAAGAACCACCACCGCCCGCTCCGTCAACTCCGAGCGCTTCGTCGGGGGATGAAGAGTTCGCTACACCCCTGGCGACAAGCACCTCGTCGAGCAGCAGCGACGTGTGCCAGGATGCTGCCTTTGTTTCAGGCCCTTGAAACGACCGTCACCAATATAACCTCATTAGTAGGTATTTTTATAGCAAATTTACATCAAGATTAATATACCTATTGATATAATTATTATTCCGAAAAATATTTAAATAAAAAGAGTTAGGACATATTTATACATAGGTACTTTGAGTATTTTGAAGTCGCGAGTGAACCTTTTTTCTATGCAAACTTGCTCCATCATAAACCGCATCTTAAAATGGCATCGGAAACGGCAGTCAAAAGCAAACACATTACAAAATTTAAAAAAATGCACTAGTATACAATGATACTATGTCAGTATATTTTATAGTTACGCGTAGTAATAACATTTCGTACGGGTATGCAATAAGCATGTACCGAGGCCCTGAGGTGAATTGAACGCATGTGATGCTCTGCTAGGGACCACAGTCTTTGTTGTTAGTTCGGACAGAGAATGTCCAATTTGTAAAATGAGCGTACCCTTATCACGGAAGCGATATAACGGACCTTGTGCAAAAACTATGTAGGTAGTTGTTTATGTAAATTATTCGTTCTTGTAATGTTAGCACACAAAACCTTTTACTAACAAGGACTGTTCATTAAATTTTACATTTAATAAGTCCAGCACTGTGGTGTGGAAAAAGAAATATTGAGACGTATCTACGACATTAACATCATTTCTTTGTATTCTATGTCATTTCTGAGGAGGTCACAAATGCCTCCACGTCTTTATATTTTTGAAAAAAGTGAGCTGTTAATATATTTCTTATAATTTTTATATTGTTTTCACGCGTAGAGCTAAAATTACTGAATTACGTACCGCGTCTATAGGGTTTCTTTTTACCGCGAAATCTAGCAATGAAACTTATAATAGATCTATTTTACCACCAACCCCTGCAATATTTTGATGAAGAATTGAAATATTTGTGAGATTCTTTATATTATTTTTATATTTATTCTGAATTATGATTTTTTTTTAATAATTTTATTGGTTTCTTGATTATTTATAATCAGCATAAAGTAAAGAAAGATCGTGCCTGGTTTAGGGATTTTATCAGGTTTGGTAGCTATTTTTGTTAAAAAAATCTAGGAGTATCTGTATTTAGACTTAACTAATTAAAATAACTTAACAACAACTTAAATCTTAAAATTAATCTTACCTACTATTTACAAATCTATAAAAACAAACCCCGAATCTAATAGTCCATCAGATTAGGATCATGTGGCTAGAATGCTAGCATAGCCATTTTAAATGCCAATGCTAAGCTTTTGACCAAAGTAGATGCACACAACTAGAATTACGATCTATAAATATTATTTTAGAATTTATGTGGAATAAGCGTTTAAACTGCCCTGTTGGTTCATTGGTAGTATGTCTGCTCCAAGAACCGAAGGGCGTGGGTTCGATTCCCACCCAGGACAAGCATTTTGTGATATAAACAAATGTTTGTTCCGTATCCGGGTGTTCTGTATTTATTATAAGTGCATATGTATTTACAACAAAAAAAAGTATTTTAGTATTCTATCAGTTATCTGACTTCTAAAACCAATAAAAAAACGCACAAGCTACAAGCTTTACTTAGCTTTAGTACAAGCTTTGCTTAGTTTGGGGTCAGTTGGCGCTGTGTGTAATGTCCAACGATAATTATTTATTTATTTATTTAACTCTTTCACATCACCAGTCCTGTGATAAATCTTTGGAATTATATTCTAAATAGCCGATGGAAATTTTCATAGGTTTCATTACTTACAACGTAATCCTAAAAATGAGAAGTTTAAAAACAGGGATTACATACAAGTAGCTACGGCCTACTTCGCTAATGTTCTGGGCAAGGGCGGGTCCGTGAACCCCTAAAGTTTCACCCCGTGATCATAATTTCAATTTAAAAGTTTTCTAACTTTGTTTACGTTGCGCTAAATCAACGGATATGAGAACCGTGGACCGAGGGATAGAACAAATATTGTGAAATGAGGTGTGGTAATAATTTTAGACAAACACGACTGGTATACGATGCGTTGGGTTTCATTCTTACCACAAAAAAGAAAGGCATATTAAATTTTTTTATAATTGCCACTTCACATACACTGGTTTCCGTGACGTGAAAATCCAATTTTTGTTTGTTGGTAAGGTTTGTGAGTCTTTTTAACTGGTTGAGAATAAAGTGCATAAAAAAGTACGTAAGTATATATATATATTGCCTTTTTGATATATAGTAATTTAGGCATATTTAATAACATGAAAATATCATAAGTCATCTATTTTGCAATCTCTGCTTTATGTTTCACGCTTTCGCGTTTTTATGAACAGTGTGTCTAGAAGAACTTTTATAAAAATCATAATATAGATATCTTTTGAACTGTAGATGAGGAGCTCGTTGAAATATCGTAGAATATATTGTGTTAATATCGCGAAATTTAAACGACACACTTAATAACAGGATAACCTCGATACGAGAGTCTAACGAGCACATAGCAAGTAGTCTTTGAGACATTTATTTTTTTTACCTAGATTTTATTTTGAGCAAATGGAAAATCTTTTCTCATAAATTCTATAGTTCATTTTTAACGCTGAAAAATTGTAAATCCATTGACTGCCATTTTGAAATGGCTCGGATCATCGAATCGAGTTCTAAAATATAATGAGTAGAACAACCGAGCACTTAAAATACTACTTTTTTTGTAGTTAACAACTGGCTCGTAAGGGCGGGTGCGGATCATACCGTTAGGTGCTTAACGGTAGATTTTCAACTTGAGGATGGTAGCTAGCCATCCAACTATTAGAGAGTGCCCTATCACCATGCTATGGTTTTTCTCACGATATTTTCCTTCATCGGTAGCTCAAACTCATTGTTTGGATTTGAATCCACGTCCTTCGGTGTGTGAATCGACCGCATTTTAAACAGCGCCATCTAGCCTCAAATTAAGCGAACTTTGTACTATGAGGACCAGATAACTGGTAAAATACTGACATAATTTTTTTTCACAGAAACATACATTTAAAATACCCGAACACATATGAAAAACAAACATCTATGTACATATGTCACAAAAATGTTTTTCCTGGGTGTGAATCGAACCTGAGTCCGCTACTACGGTCATGAGCATGCGTTGTCTCTTGTCATCAGGAGATTGTTTCATCTCGTCTCGTACTTTCACATATAAAAAACTTAAATCGTGAGTACCGAATCTCCATTACTCTCTAACCATGTACAAGCAACATTTACAAGACCTGGATAATATTGTAATACACAAAAGCTAACAGTATATTCGTTAGCAGATTGACCTCCTACTATCATTTGATACTTACATGTACAACATTGTGAAACTTAAACCTCGTTAAATCCCATAGTCTGTCAGCAATAAATAAACGGAGTTATGTTACATACATAGTAAACGCAAAGTACCTAAATAACTCGTTGTAATAGATTTTGCCGTAATGCGTCAAACAACAATAATTTATGAACAGATATTTGGCAAGCATCGGAGACCGGAAAAGCGTGATAATTTCTGGTGAGTAGGTTTTAGCGTTTAAGGCAAGGCGACGCATGTATCATGCCAATTGGGGTATACTTTTTGGTGGAACGCGTTTCTGTTTGTTTCTTTATTGTGACAAATAATAGTGTCTATCCTTCTGGCCCAATATTAGAATGTTAACTACCTAAAACCTGGAAGAGATCGCTGTTAGCGATAAGGCCGCCACTTGTGTCACTAGATAATAAGGTTTTTTGTTCTCTGTACTATTTACTGTATAATGATGTGCACAATAAAGAGTTATATCTATCTATCTATCTATCTATCTAAAACATACATTATCAAGATACTGAATTATTATTATTATTATTAGAACGAATCAAACAAACCGTCTTGCATCGCAAAGACTTCCACAATACTGCCACCGTTCCTAAATTGAATGGCGATAGCCATCCTTTGTACAAGGAAGGAGCCGAAGCAATAGTTACCCCCTTTTCTCTTATTCGGCTTTCAATTTTGACTACATAATAGGTATATATTGGTAAATATTATTCTCTCGTTTGTTTGATTTAAGACCAATTGTTTAATTATTCTTGTTGGTTATATAGTATGTGCCCGAATGACAAAAATGTGCTATTTGTTTTCTCAACAGCAAATTTTGTATGTAAATTATGTTAAGAAATTCGTTGATAAATGCGCGCCGGGTTTAAGTGCCTAATAAAATGTGATTTTTTTTAAATCATATTGCTTATTTTGTGCCTGCACCAGTGCTCGTGACGCGGGCGCGGGATTCGAAACGTATGCAGAACGCTCACCAATAGCAGACATTACTTTCTGATTACTATGCAATTATGTTAGTCGGTAAACGCAACTGTTTTAGTTCATTTCTGTGTTAAACGTGTGTTTTCTGTGTTCCTATGACTAAGCTTATCTATTACACAAGTTTTAATTAAGTCCTATGTAAAGAAAATATTATAGGAGTTTTCAATGTAGCTATTATTTTTGTAACGAAGGACTGACAACAGAAAAAAACAGGCATACAATATCATTGTATTGAGCAAGGCAACAAAATTCTATCTACCTTAAACACCTAGTACATTCATAAAAAAGAACGTCAAAATATAAATATGTGCAAAGCGGCCAACCCAAACCGCGGATTTATTCTGCCGTCATCTCGTGATCAAAAATAATAATTTTGGCTTTATTAATTTCGTAACAAAATTCGTAATTTATTCACTGAATGAATTAATATTTTTTGTGCAGTACCTACTGAACAAAGTGTACACACTGCTTTACAGTTGGGCTGAACAAAAAAAGGTGAATTAAAATGAAAATAACAAAATAAAAAACAGGCAAAGTAAACAGAAATAGACAACCATCAGGAACCTTATAAAAAACACTAAATACGTTGACAAACTTATTTTAAACGCGAGTAACGTTCGAGGTAGAAATTTTAAAAGTTTCATCGAGCAACGAAATAGACCATTAAGCAAGATTATTAAAGAAAAATAAAAGTAATAAAACAAGTCGTGCGTATCGTGTAGAAAAGAGGATGTTGAGGAGGCAAGGGGCTCGAGGGCGGGCGGGAAGGGCGGGCGGATTCATCCCCAGTCGTCTCTCGACAGGCACAGTGGTAGCGTCGAGCCGGCATCTCACCTCGCTCCTGGATAAACTTTTACCCTTCGAACAGTTGTGATTGCGCGCGGGATTTGAAGTGAAGATAAAAATGCGCCTTATTTTTTGAAACATTGGACTGTAACTTTCAAAATGAGGCCATTTAGACTTTTATTTCGCGTTGTTCAAATGGTGTTTCTGACTTTGATAATTTTTTACTTGAATACTTTCGTGGGGCAGGCGAATAGTGAAAAGATACCAATTGGTAAGTTATTTTTGACTTTGTAAATTGCTTATTTACTTTATGGCACAGTTTTGCTAAATTTGGTAATGAACATATATTTAATGGACTACCAGTTATAATGAAAATACGCCTTAATTTTTATAATTACTTTTAATACCAGAAATAGTAAGCCAGAATTAAAAATATTCCAGAATTGCCCCGATTGAATGATACAGCGATCGTCCAATATTTAACATAATTTATCCTAATTGTAAATGACACCAAATAAATTTTAATAAACCCAAATTTAGTAAACAGAAAAAAATGTTGACTACTAAAAAAATTATGAAATCTTCGCTAATCAAAATATTAAGCATTCTACTCCCTAAAAATTCGTTGTTTGTTAATAAAACTTTACTTAAAAATAATCATAACTTTTATTTATTTTTAGCAATTATAATTAAAATTACTTAATTGTATATTTGAATAATATTTACATTAAAAATTATACAATCAACACTTACATGGTTATTATTTCACTTAAATTTAAATTACAAATTTTGCTCAATTCGGTGTCATTTTACTTTCATTTATAATGTACTACATTTAATTTGGTATTAATAACGCGCATCGTAACTATAGGTATGTGCTACAGATTAGTGATCGTTTACTATTTTTGGTGTTATCATAATAATAAATTAAATGAACCAATGTTCCTAAAACTGGTGGGACTGTTACATTTTTAGGGTTTGGTTTATGGAATTTTTTTGGTGATGCGCTATTATTATCTTTGTACTGTGGCGGTTGTGATATTTTATTTAATGTGATGTTTTTTATTTTATTTTATTTTATAGTCATACCAACGAAGCAGCTACTAATACAGTTGGTACATATAAAATTAAGTGCTGCCTCAATTATAGGTATAAACCTCATTCAGACAGTATGCTAAAGATTTTGAAACATAATTAAATTTAACTGAAATATTAGCTAAATTGAATCTAAATTAATCATACACTTTATGAATTAAGATAAAAACATTGAAATCGAAATAATAGTTAATACAATAATAATTACAACAGAAACAAAGATACTCATGCTTTCGATAGAAACTGTCCAAAACTTAATTTAAAATCACACAAGCGGCCTGAAAAAACATCGATTTCCAAATGCCTTTTCAAGCCACACTTATCAACTAAATCGATCTCATTATGAATCACATTATAATTTCTTAATATCCTGTTTAAAGGAAAATAATGGCCCAAATTAGAACGAGCAGAACTAATAGCAAAAAGCTTAAATTTTTTACACTCGCTTACCTTACTCCTAGGTACAGTGATATTTAATTTAGAGAGTAGGTAAGGAGCGTCTGTTACACTGTTAAATAACTTGAAGAAAAACATTCCATCGAGCAGTTCTCTGCGAGAATAAAGAGATTTCAGATCGAAATATTGGAGACGATCAGCGTATGTTGGCAGTTTTTTAGCCAAATTACAGCTGTATGACAAATGCCAGAGAAACCTTTTCTGCACGCTTTCCAAACGCTTATTATAAACATCGTAATGTTTTAGCTCATAAATATCATATTTTTTCATGGTTAATCTTAGCGATATTTATTGTTCCACCGTTCTCAAAATAAATCCCATTCTATTTAGTTCACGTTTATGAGGAGTGTGTCAAAATTTACTCAAAAATAAACGCATACTAAAAATCGATTTACCAAATGATGGTAATTAATTTATAACATATGGAATCTTAACATGAGCGTATCTCACGTACTTTACAGATTGGCCTTTTACCTTGTTAAATTATGTTCAATTAATGTGATGCAATGTCCCATGAAATTGCTTTAAATGTCTCAAAGTAAAGCGCAAGCGATGTCCTGATTCCGTGTACCGCCACAACGGTCATGAATTGGCGTTATTTCTTACAAGTAGATAAATAAATTTAAAAAATATCATAGGACATTACACACAGCGCCATCTGACCCCAAACTAAGCGAAGCTTGTGCTATGGAAGACAGATAACTAATAGAAAACATAAATAGTTTTTTTTGGAAATATATACTTATAACACATACAGTATACTCAGACACAGAACAAACAATTGTTTAAATCACAAAATGCTTGTCCTCGGTGTGAATCGAACCCACGCCCTTACACCCACGTACGATCCGTTCAGTCTTTTCTTTCGTATTTCGTTTTAGGTGTTTGTTACATTTATTTTACATAAAGATTTTTTTGAAGTGTTCAACTGTCATGCCTAATGCTGACTAAAAAGTTATTTCAAATTTTACTCTCATTTGAAAATGGAGCCATACGGGCGCAATATTGTTTTTTTTAATTTCATTTATAGCCCTATAGTGTCACTCAGAATGATGCAAGGATTCTAACGTTTTCCTATACATCGAAATCTGTCTCGTAGTAGAATAAAGAAACTCACATCTATGAACCCTAAAAACATTACACTCTTTTTTTTAGGTCATCGTGTAAAAATAACTTAAACGGTATATTTCTAATAAATCCTAAATATTTCCAATATAGATATAAAATAAAAAATGTTTTTAAAATAGAAACTCTTTATGGTGCAAACCAGAAATTAAAATGTACAGACAACAAAAGAACTTACTGTAAAAGCGAATTCTTTACAGGCTTTGTTTTAGAGAGTGCTTTCAGATTTATATAATCTAATCGCACGTGCTCATTTTACTATCGGACGGTCAGAAGCTCAGAAAAGAGACATCGTTTCGTTCGTTAACATTCCAACCATTACAAGGAAACGGTTTTATTCCACTCTTTTTCTGTGAACCGACAAACAGAGGAATGCGCTACCCGACTTTTTGGTGGTGTTTCAATGTGGCTTCTAGGTAAGCGTATTTCATCGTAGACTGTATCTTCGCTTAACATGAGGCGAGATAGCAGTTAAATGCAAGCCTATTATAAAATATAAAAAACATGGAATTAATGGATATCGCAGACAAAACTTACTTTCAAGAATGTTGTTGGAAATATTTTTCCATCATTTTGTTTTTAGATGTTTGGTTACCATAGAAAATGTCTTGACATATTGTTACTCGTTCGAATACAATTAATGTTAAAACTAACACTTTGATTTATTTTATTGTCTATACAAGTAAAAATCAAATTATGTCCGTTGGTAAGCGCATACCACAAAATAAAAACACATGCACAAATAATCTTAGAAGTATTTTACACACATTTAACACATTATAAAGTGCGTATTTATATCTAACTTCATAGCGGGTAAATCCGATACTTGTTTAAAGATCGACGAGCTAGCGAGCTTAGACTGAAATTAAGCTGTTGTTATATAAGTTTCCATTTACGCTGCGAAACATAATACACCTACCCATCCAATACGAGATATAATCTGCTTAGTACGGCCACAGATTTTAAGTTTGAAATAGAAATAACGTTGAAGCAAATATCCAGCAAACAATTTCCACAAAGACATTCCGTTTTACACCTTTCTACAAATGCGGCATAGGTTTTAAATATGTTGTTGTTAGGTATTTGATTTGTATTTTTTTTTTTCACAATAGAAATTTCTCAATATTATAAAAAAACCTAGAGTGCCGCCGGTAGCGGGGCAGGGCTCAAGTTGCCGTTGCTCAGGGCTGCATAATAAGAAACCTCCTTACAATGGCGTGGTATTACTATATTATGTAACTAGCGGACGAAATGTTTCCTCTTTACAATAGTATAGATAAATATAGATTATTGATTACCATTTTTATTATTATGGTGTTTCCTAATTTTCTTTTTTACCCACGACGGAACGGAGACGGTATATGCGTTTGGGGTGAGAAGATGTTTGTTTGTGCAAATCCATGTTGCCATTTTTCTCCAAAACTACAAGTCCGATTTTGATGCAGTTTTCAGTTATAGATTCGGGTTTGATTGGTGCATGCCCTTAAATAGGAGTTACGGTGACTACTTACCAGGGGGCGCTGCAGCAAACATTTTTTGTGCAAATCCATGTTGCCATTTTTCTCCAAAACTACAAGTTCGATCTTGATGCAGTTTTCAATTATGGATTCGGGTTTGATTGGTGCATGTTCTTAGATAGGTGTTACGGTGAATACTTACCAGGGGGCGCTGCAGCAAACATTTTTTGTGCAAATCCATGTTGCCAATTTTCTCCAAAACTACAAGTTCGATTTTGATGCAGTTTTCAATTATGGATTCGGGTTTGATTGGTGCATGTTCTTAGATAGGTGTTACGGTGAATACTTACCAGGGGGCGCTGCAGCAAACATTTTTTGTGCAAATCAATGTTGCCATTTTTCTCCAAAACTTCTAGTCCCATTTTGATGCAGTTTTCAGTTATGGGTTCGGGTTTAATTGGTGCATTATCTTACTTATATAGGTGACAAACTTTTTAATCGTTGCGGGTTTTTACAAAAAAATTAATTTTGCTTTTTATACCACAATAATTTACTACCTATTGTACCTATACGCTATAATTTACTATTTTCATTTATATTAAACAAAGGCTTCATCATTAAGTTTCCACAATTTCATTTTGTAAAAAAAAAGATTAAAATATTATAAAGCTCAATATTATGAGCACCTGAATTATAGTAAAAACTTTAATAATATTTGCATTTTGACACTTTTGGTGTTCAATAATTATATATTATTAAAAATAAATGTAAAAAAAGTTATTTAACACAAACTTTAACTTAGCCACATTATAAATACAAAGAAGAAAAAGACTGATTTTTGTTTTTTTTTTGGGAAATTGTTTATTAAAATAATCTGCCTGACAAAAAATTTCTTTACATTATTTATCTATTAGTATATTAATCGGATTATTTCTATTATTATAGTTTAATATGCAATCGCCGCTCGATCTGTTTTATTAAACTAAATAAGTTTTATTTTCACTAGCTCAATAGTAATGTTTCATAAGCTTCCCGAAATTATTATAATTCCAAATTTCACTGGAACGCTTTAATTTTAAATTTGAAACCCATCAATATATATATTTTTTGTCTACAATATTATATTGACTCGCTGATGGTTCTGTAGCAGATATAAAAGATTTATAAGTAGAAGCCTACGTATCTAATGACAAACGTATCAACAGTATTGTCAAACAAATAAATGTCAACTTGCTCAAATAGACTCTCATCACACAATCAAATATTCATAAGCTAGAAATTTAAATCTATATTACATATTTACACGATTATTAGTTTTATAAGTCGTATACCGTTTTGACAGATGGTCTAATCAGCCGTGCCACTGACCGTGCAAGATTTGTACTAACGGCGACACGTGCAAACGATAAATGAGTAGGGAAAGATTAATGGCGTGGAAAAAGTTTACCCTCCTTCGTTTGTTCCACGGAAACCTAGCGGATTCTATTTGCACAACAAGTTTGAGTACACTACGAGAGGATTTTCGCTAAAACAAAAATGACTAGAGCGGTTATAGCGATGCGGTGAACATAAACAAACTTTGCATAATTAAACTTAATTTCATCAGTAAAGTGTAACTAACACTTTACTGATGAAATTATGTATTGAACACTTTGTTTTCTTTTTTTCTTATCAGATGAACTTTCTGAATTTTCTACGGAATTGATAGAAAAATAAAAGAGTGAGTTATTTTTTATTACATACTAGCGTACGCCCCGCGATTTCACCCGCGTAGTTCCAGTTCCCGTGGGAATACTGGGATAAAAAGTAGCCTATGTCACCCGGGAATAGTGTAGCTTCACAACGGTGAAAGAATCTTTTAAATTCGTCGAGTAGTTTTTGTGTTTATTCGTTACAAGCACATAACAGACTTATAATATTAGTGTAGATTTCAAAGGGACTAGGCAAGTAAATACCATGATAATATGAAACGCTGATCCTGGGGTCTGTCAAGAATAGGGGCAGAGTTGTCACCATACACAGCAGGGCCAGTGAGTGGCATCATGACACTCAACATTTAACGAATTAACGAAGAAAGAAGAGGAGAGAGAGATAGAAAGTAGATCGAATATAGTAATAGTATGTCGTGTAAATGCCGATCATAGTATAAAACTAATGTGCTAATAATATGTTATTTTTTACACACCATCATGTTGGCTCATAACAGACTCCGATAATATATTTATAGTTATTTAAATGATTTTATAGGTAAGCTTAACACTTACTGCATTTTAAGCGCAGGTGCGGTCTAAAAGTTTACAAATTACATTTAAAAAAATCTGCATTTTTAGTAACGATATAACGCATAACATACAAGTGTAATTAATGCCTTATATTTTCTTGTAATTTTCATTTATTTTTAGACATCATTAACAAGATTTCACTTTTTATATAAATGCTATATTAATGTTTATGTCAAAATTGTTCAAAGATTAATGAAAATTGTAAAATTGTAACTTCAGTATTGTGACAATGAAATCCTGTTGAATGTAATATATTATTTTTTCGGCAACAAAACAAAAGGGTCGGTCAAGGACAAATTGAACCGGCGTAGCAATCACTCCGCAATTTTCCAATTCTCTTGGGTTTAGTACTATGTATGTCCTTCTATTCAATAGCAAATACGGATTTGGGCTTAGTTTGAACCGTTTTCAATCTTTAAGCTTCCAAAAAAGGTTTCAAGTTTCAATGGAATTAAAAAAAAGAAAATATCTTCAATAATAAAATTGTTATGCAATTATTTTGATGCATTCTTCTTTGTAACTTTTCAACTTATATGAGTATTGATTCAATGTAAGTTGTCTTAGATCTATTCATGTTTCAGACATTTTACTCTTTTATATAAATATGTATACAAAACTAGCTGACCCCACAGACGTTATCCTGTCTTAGCTTCATAAGACGCGCGAATTAAAATTTTTCAAAATTTTTCAAATTTTTTGCGCAATTTTATTAATTTTTCTTTCCGTAAGAACTTTCTACAATATTAGACAACTTAAAAAATAAGATGAATGAAATCGGTAAAGTAAATAACTATGTATGATAAAATATAAATATCGTAGGACAATCAAATGACTAAACAACAGCCAATTCAAGTTCAATAATAATTTGTAATTTTATTATATCTTTTTTTATGATTGACAATGTTTGATGTTGAATTAATGCTAAAAGACGGTTAGGTTGAAGATAAACACACTTATTATTAGCTTGGGTGGAACTCGCTCTCAAGAGAGGCTGCTGAAACAAACCGTTAGATGCTTGGCGGTAGATTTTCAACTTGTGCGTGGTTTCAACCTTCTTCACGATTCCTTTACCGGCAGCTCAAGCTCATTGTTAGAGTTTGAATCAACGCCCTTTGGCGTGTGAGCCGACCGCGCTAACCACTGAGCTATTTGAAACTAGAACGATATGTCAACGAAAACTGCTTGTTAACTTATTGATGACACACATTAGATAATATTTAGGATATATGAAACCCTACGATTAGGCATCTTTTAATACAACAGTTATAAACCGTGTGATACACTCGAGATCTTAAATAATGGAGTGAGTTATAAGTGCCGGTGTACACTTCATCTCGGCAAGGTACGCACCTGGTATTTTATTTTTACCGTTCCCTTGGCTATAACACGAGACACACTCATAATACTAAACGTCACACATGAAAAGTATCATGTGCGAACGTGGAACTTACTTAAAAAGACGTATTTTTCCATGTCCTCCACGTTTTTAGAAAATTATAGGGGTTCATGCTAAGGATACAAGCAGAAAAATGAATCTGCGTTTCTTGTCGTTTCATTCTAATTATAATAACAATAATTATTCTATTATATCCGTAGGCATTACAAATTATGCCAAATACACAATCAATTTCAGCATAAATGATCAAGTAAAAGTAATAAGAAGTTGTACTCCCATTCGGCTTAGTACACCCCAAGCTTACAATCCTGTGTAATAGTGACTTACTGAATCATCATATGAAGAAGATTTGATTCACACATACACTTCCCATTATAAATAATTCATATAATGGTCTAGATACAGCGTACCATATAAAATCTAATCTAGCACATTATTGGTAACATGTACAAACCTAAAAGCTTTCTTCGTTCTGATATGAATCATATGTGAACAAGATCCTACAACGGCAAGTAATAATTGATTGATAGACGGCACATAACATTGTGAGTAGAATTATTCTTTGAGAACAATACCAACAAAGAATAGCAGCACTCAAAACTAAAAAAAATTTTTTTTGGCGAGAACACTGAAAGATCGTGTCTCTATTTTTAAAAACTTATGTTTTCGTCATGAAATGCCGGATGTTTAAAAAAACGCACGATATACAGCAACTGATATAATGTAGTGAAACATGTAATTTCGTATTGTTTCCGTTTCTGACAAAGACTTCATTACTTTACAAGGGCATGGACTAGACTTAACTTACTTATGAGTTTGAGTGAAACTAAATCTTACTTTACTTAATTTCGACTTAAGTCATCTGAATACAATGACCTACTTGACATTAGCAGAACTTGAAAACTGCGATGCCAAAAATAAATTTCAGTAACGCAAATGTCACTAAAAGCGTAACGCCAATAAAATTATTGAGTGAGAAAAACCAAACATTCGTGGTGTCAGTAGAATACAAGGTTAATTAAATTTAATGACTCCCAGAGCATAATGTACCTATATGGAGACAGCGTTTACAATACACGTAATCTGTAGGCTTGAGTTGGAACGAGCCCGTATGCCATTATTGTGATTTAGACTGCGGCTGTTCTCAGAATGTGAGCTAATAAATTAGATCTCAATCAGGCCGTAACCGTCATTTGTTATTCGTGTTTCACACATGTGCAAGAATGTGTCGCTTTATCGATATGCCGTGCCGCAAGTATGCCTGTTCGAGCAAAGCATCTATTATATAACACTATTATTATTCGGAAATCTAATATTTACGACATAAATTTAATAACTTTGAAGATGAACGGAACATATTTCATAAAAGGAAAAGATAAAAATATGCTTTGTCACAGAGTCACGCTCTAGCAGTTCAGTGTTAAATAAAAACGGCTAATATCACTTTGCCTAGGTAGAGTTGTATAAAAATTATGAATACGTGTTCTGGGGTGTGGCGTGACGGGAACCCTGCAAAGTTTAGGAGATGACTTTCATTGTTTATGCATGAAGTTATCATTTATTGCGGATGGCAGACGCCTCCGTTCCTATTGACAGTGAAAAGCTCATGCAAACCATTTAAGATGTTTGTTTAGTGGCAGAGTGAAAGGGACAAGTTTCACTCTGCCACTGTAGACTAAAAAAAAAAGGTTTCGTGTAAACTAAACAAAGAACAACATCTAATTAACGCAAGGTTTGTTTGAGAGAGGCTTTTTTGATATGTCATTTTGATTTTATTTGATATTTACAAAAATAAAATGTTAATGTTAAAGTAAAATCGACTGAGGTCGTGCGACCAAGATTACCAAGACAACACAAGACAAGATTATTTATTTTTATACCTAATCAATACCGCGACATATTGAGCCGTTACTGATGTCGATTAATTTTCTCACATTTTTGAAAACTTTATTAAATTATTCAATTACCATTTATGCATCTACAAACATCTCCAATGTTCGCCACGTAGCTGTCATATAACTTCTTTCAATACTTGAACTATGTGTTAGCTGCTTACGTAGAAAGACTAAAATAGTCCTAAAAGCCTAGCTTTCATTTATGCAGTGCACGCACTAACCAACGGGCCAGCATTTCTTTTTTATTTATATTCGGCTTTACACTTTGTACACTGCCAGTATTCCAGTGTATTTAATATTTTCAAGTTAATACCTTGGATTAACTTGAAAATAATATTTAATTTTTAACTCCGTGTCATAACCGCAAAACTGCGACGAAATTAAATAGAATAATACATAACAGAAAGAACATGAATCAAACATTCGTTGTAAATTGTTTGACAATCAATAACCATGAATAAACAGACATTATTACAAATAACATTACGATAAAAATAATTACTTAGGTGCGTTGTTTTTCAATATTACCTTCCTTCTTTCAAACGACGTGCGTGTGCGACGCCGCGTTCCCGGTGATTGAGCGGGGAGAGGTGCCGGACTTTTGTGCCTCAGTGGTTGTCTCAAGGCTATTGCGTCGGACGAGTTTTTGATAGTTAGTCAACCTACCCTTATTGCCAACCAGCCCCGGTCTCAATAAAATAAAATATTTCATTGTCTAAAACTGTGTACAGTTTAAGCTGTTACAATTTAAAAATATTTGATACTTCAAAACAGTTTTGTGCTCGTGGAATTCCAATATTTTGGTAGGTGTAAAGGTTTAAAATAAAATTGTAATAAATTGAATAACTACGACAAAATACCCCACTATAGATACAACGTAAACCAGACGAAACCACTGAGAACCGAACACAGAAGTCAACGAAAATTCAAATATTCATTTTAAGAGTAAAACATTTTTTGAAGCCACCAGGATTTTAATTCATTTTTAAATTTAGCTATGGGCTATGCTTTAATGCTTTTACAAATTTGCAATGTCATGAATATATTGACAAGGAAGTGGCAATATTCTTAATTTCTTGAATAAAGGTCGATAAGAATCTAATGGTGCTGCACCACATAATATGGCTCTAACGCATTCCCAAACTCTGTACCACTTCCCCAAAAAAGTTTATCAGTGTGTCTCTTCCAATTAAGTTCCATATCAATTATTATTAATCCTAGAAAAGATGTTTAATTGACCTTTTTAATGAGTTAACCATTATAATTTACTTCAATATCGATTTTGATAAAATTAATGTAGCAAGTTTTTTTACAGATTTATTTTTAGATTGTTTAAATCTAGCCATTTAACTATAGAATCAATTGCATTGTAAGTTTCAAGTATATGCTTAGAATAAATTTGTTTGCCCTTTTCAGTTGTCACTATTATATAAATGTCATCAGCAAATAATACAGAATTATTATTACACTAACTATACAGTACAATAGGTCTAGAACACTACCTTGTGGAACGCCGAAGCTGTTAATTTTTGTTTCAGACTTATAACTAATAAAAAATGTCTTGCTATCTAGCGATAACATTTCAACTGACTGTATTCTTTTATTTAAATAAGATTCAATCTAACCCAAGAAAGCGTTCCTTCTGATGCCATAATGCTGAAGTTTAAATAGGAGTACATCGTGCAAGACAAAATCAAACGCCTTTGTCATGTCAAAAACATAGCTGTCAATAGTTTTTTGTCAAACTTCATTGCTAACTCATTAACTAAAAAAAAAGATTTATCACGGTCAAAGCCAATCGTTGCCGTAGTAACTTTATGAAAATCAACAACAAAGTTCTAGAAAACAACATAAAAAGACATGTTTCAACAAATTATATAACTGCAAGCGCGTACAATTTGGCACTTAATAACCTACTATTTTGTCCATAACCCTTTTTAAGTTTCATTATCAAATCCATATGATAACAATTATTCCTATATCGTGTAAATAAAATACATTATGCACCTGGAGCAGTGTTTATTGTCACGGGCGCTCTATGGAATTCTCAAGATAGAGGATTATTCGCTTCGCTCGAGAGTTAGTCCTAGAATCCCGGGTAAAGCGAGTAACGTGCTCACCTTAAATGAAAACGCGCTTTATCCCCGAGAGAATACACTACTTTTCACACTTTCTGGAAGACAATAGAGGCAATACTATTAGAATTAGAGCTTTTTTTCTGCGTGTACAATGTACGAGTACATAGTTACGTTACCAAAGGCAAAGCCTTCAAAAACACTGATTTTAGGCAATGGACTATCCAGTATGTCTTCGGATGGGTGATCGCCTGAGGCATATATTTTTAAGCATTGCTGTGGGTCACATAACACGTGAAGATCTCGGTTGTATGTTGTAAAATTCTACAATAACAACACTAGGGCTGGTCACTCGGTATCTACGATTTTTATTTATAGTTCTCGGTCAAGCAAAATCAATAAATCAAGTAAAAACTAGATGACCGACGCGGCGAAGCTTTTTAGCATTCAACAGTTACGTATCACCATGCGGGTGCTGGGCCTATCGCGCTGCAGGACGTATCGTCTAAGACTTGCGATCCAGATTAAGGTTTAAGGGATCCATTTGTAAGTATTTTCTATTATAAGCCTTAAACTCGTAGAAAAATATACTTTAGTTCAATTCTATTCACAGTTCATTGCGGTGCAGAAAAATAAACTCAATATAAAAATATGTGTAAATTCTTGCAAACCGATTTTATGTTGCGGGCATATCGTCGTTCGATTCCGTGACAGTTCTCTCCTACAAGAGATATGAAAGGATAAAAGTATTTTTAACGTAAGAAAAATGATGTAAGCAGAAAGCTTATGTTGACTTAGAGAGTCTTCCAATATTATACCATGTTTTACGTTTCTATCACGTCCGGGATTAAATAAACGGAGATGACGTTTATTGAGTATTATTAATAATAGAACATTATTTCTATCATTATTGACTTTAACTATTTAATATTACATATATAGTTTATACACACGTCAAAATGTAGTGTTTTGAAACGACTATCTGTGTGAATGAATGTTTTACTATCACAAAACTAACTATAACTACCAGTATTTATATCCTCTTCTCGCTGCAGTAACCAGTTGCAGTCAATTGGCTTACCGCTACACGAAGCGAGGGAGGATCCCTCAGGCCTTGAATAACTCTTATGCAACTTCTGTAACTATTATCTTTAGCCGAGAATAACTATCAAGCAACAACACAACAACTCACAACATATCTCTTAAATACGACTAACTTAACTTCCACAAAGTAACGCCTGAATCAGTCAACTAAAAATATACACTATAAAAATTTCGCTTGTTTTGATATATTGTACCTACGTCAGAATTTATCTAATTTTCAGTCTTTACGCCGTCTATACCACAATGCCTTAAGACGAAGTCTTTAATCAGTGTGTCCTACCCGTAATTACATACGGTGCCGAAACGCGGTCGCTTACGGTGATGCTGGTCCACAAACTTAAAGTCCCTCAACGTGCTATGCTCGAAGTTCCTTTGCGAGACAAAACTAGATACGAAGTCATCTGACATAGGACTAAAGAATAAGTTAGCTGAAGTGGCAGTGAACCGGTCATGTTTCTCAAAGAACCGATAATAACCGGTGAGGTACACGATTTTTAGAGTGGAGCCGATACGTCGGCAAACGTAGTGTAGGATATCCTGCGGCCTATCTCCTATCCTGGTGGTGTAACGACCTGCGTAAAGCGGCAGGCAAACACTGAGTACAGAAAGCTGTTGACCAAGCTCAGTATCGTGAATTGGGCCTATGTTCAGCAGTGGACTGGGCAGCAAAAGGCTGATTATGATGAAATGGAATTATCGTTATTTGGTTTAGTACATACCTATCTATAAGAATAATGGTAACCTATTCAATATGGGCATTAAACAAAATCAAAAACAGATTTATAAATAGTAACGTAGTTATTTTAATATGTATAGCATCCATTTTTATATGCTTGCAACCTTAAAAGTTTATGTGCATTGTGCATACCAAATATAAATAACATGATAGACTAACAGAATATATTTAAAAAAAAAACACTTTCATGATTTTAATATAGAATTATGTTCATAATTATATACTAAGACACCTATCCAATTTTGTTTTACATAGTGATTTGTTTGTTTTGCTTATGAGGTGGCTATCAAATGGAAACCTATTTATTAAGACACGATGTAATTATAAACTCATAACCCATATAATCCCACCAACGGGACCTTAAAATGGACTTTAATAAGGAGTAAGTAGGTACTCATTGAAATGATACATTTCAATTTATAAATTTAATCCTTGATTTGTTTGTCTTTACGGTAAACATGATACATTTTAATCTCATTCGAAGGCCAATTATCTCGATATTTGTAATAATCTTTTTCCATCAGACTAGAGATACAATGTTGTATATATTAACACTATCGATAATATTAACGATAGTCGCATAATAATGTAATCGTTAATCTTTCTACCTATGCGGGTTCTCACAAAATTATGAGTATAAAAGAAGAATCATCTCAACAATGCTGTCGACCATATATTATATTGCATCATACATACAATATACATTTATGTTTATGTGAACAATTTTTTTTTGTTTGACACCATCTTGCCTGATGTTAAACAACATCAGGCAAGATGATAACCTAGGATGGAGTACGCTCACTAAGAAACTGAACGTTTGACACAAACTAAAAATATTTTCCCGGTGAATACTTTTTAAAGCGTCTATTCTCTATATTTATGCCATAAATTAAGACCCTACCATCTTACGAACACTTCAATAAATGTGCCAAGGAAAACGCTTCAGAGGTATATTGGTGCAGAGGCAGCGGAAACGGTATATCGGTATCTCCACTTGAATGATTACAGCCGGCTATGGAAGTGAATGTGCATCTTCTTACCCGCAGGAGAGCGGACTCAGGCTGATGTTGGTTATACTTAACGTCTATAACTTCGTACCATTGTACTTCATGCCTATTGTGCTCGGAATTCAGTCAACGTTAAAATTATGTACTATTTATATACTGCATTGGACTGAATTTAATAATCGAGCGTAAAATGACGTAATAATGGTGTATTATTGTCCATTATTTGCTCGTAAATTACGGTTGAGTTAAATTTGTTGGTTTAAATAAAAATCAAATTATGTTTATTGGTAAGCATTTAACCAATTGAGCAGATTCTTCTTTTATAAATGGGCATGATACTTTGAATGAATTTTGTATAATATATAACGAGGCCAAAGATCGTGTGTTAGCGCACCTGGTACGAAGTACCGCGTATTCAGATAGTAGTCCATAAATATGTAACAGAGTTTTTGATACTTTTCTGGTTGTTATCTGACTATTGTTACCTACTATTGCTTCGTAATACGTGATGAGACATTAACAAATAAAAATTACTTGACATCGGATACAGTTTTAATTTTTCTTTCTAGATCTCATTTCATTTTATCATAAAGTTTCGTTTCAAAATACTTGTATATTATCCATATCCAAATCTTTGCTGTGTTGTATATTCTTAATTTCAAGAAATCATTCATGTTAATGGTAAGTACAGTGGGTGACAGGATACTGCCTTGTCGGACTAAAAAGGAGCCGTTACACTTTTTACTCATGTAACCACCTATTTTTAATCGTTATCGTCTATTGCAGAGATTGCTGGAGAACCATGCGAGGGCATTTACTCGTATGCCAGACATTCCAATGTTTAAGAATAAACAGAATAAGAACTGAGACTGTGTCAAATGCCTTAGCAAGATCGAGGAACACGCCCATACCCTTGTTCTCTTCATCCAAGTGTCCTGATAACTTGGACGTCAATAGTTCGTCAGCATCTTCTGTTGATTTTCCACGCCTAATACCAAACTGTCGAGCTGACAGCAAATTGTGTTTGTCCAGATATTTGACTAAGCGTACATTTATTATGTTTTCCAATATTTTAGATAAATAAGAGAGCAGTGAGATTGCACGGTAGTTGTCCACTCTATGCTTAGACCCGGCTTTGTGTATAAGACACACAATTACCTTTTTCCAGCTGTTCCCGAAAATCCGAGATGTCATGTTTAGGTTACAGATATATATTAGTGGATCAATAATGGCGTATTTTATGTGTGTTAAAAAGAACAGGTGTAAAAGCGTCAATTCCAGGAGCACTATCTGTCTTAAGATTCGAATTAATCATGTTGACATCATGCTGGTCAGTGGCATACAAAAACAAAGAGTCTGGAACATAAGATTCCAACTTTAAGCTGCTACACAAAGCTTCCTGTGTTACTGAGAGTCTATTCAGACTATTACATAAACTTACTGCGTTTTGTCGGGAATTGTGACTCTCCAAGAGCTCGTCAGAATCATTTCTGTGTTGAGGGAAGTCATAGACTTCTTTTATTGTTTTCCACAACTGTTTTGGGTTTTTGTAATGCTTTGATATTTAAGCATTCTCGTAGGTGGATTTTACTATACGCAGCAAATTTTTACCAAAATGTTTGTATCTGTGGTATGTCGTTTGAAGACTAGAACTGTCAGGTTATTTTCGTATTTTGAGAAGTAGGTTGTCTCGGTGTCTCATACATCGTATGAGCCCTGGAGTAATCCATGGCTTTAGTCGGTGCCTTGTTGTTTTACAATTTCGGTAACATAGCTGTTACCGAAATCGTAAAAAAGCACACTCACAAGTGTGTGAAAATGGTTCAGTAAATTAATGGCGTCGTTTACATTGACCACTACCGGTAATTTGTTCCAATATAAATTTGTTTCCCGCTTTAATTTTTAGTTAGGTTAAGTCCTAACATGGTTAGGTCATGATCTGTTAAGAAGTAATTAAAAGCAAACTAAACGCAGGACGTTGTCATTGTTTTTAATAAAAATACGGTCAAGACATATGCGGCACCTCGTTGGTTATGTAATAGCTGGAAGGAGAACGTATTCCATCATGAGGCACTGATATATTGTTTAGCTACTATCAAGTTCATGTTTGCATCCCCAACTACAGAAAGTACAAGTAAGTTTTTGTGGTATTTTATAAGTTCAAGCACTCACTCAAGTGATGCAAAGAAGTTATCAGTATTGACAAAGGTGTACGATAAATATCAATAACGCTGATTTGGTTAGCTATATAGACACAGGCCTTTGGCGACCAGCAGTCTTGTAAATGGTCACCCCACCACATTTATTAATTATTTTGATAGTGTGAAAAGCATTATAGCCCGGGACAGAAGGGATATAGGGATAAGGTTGACTGTACCAACATTCTGAAAAAATCATGACGTTATAAGAAATAATATATATAGAAGACGCAAATAACTTTGGACAAATGATATAATGTACAAAAACTTGATTTTTTGTGTCCTTTCTAAAATTCTGAAAGAGCTTATAGTACATATTTGTAGTTGGCTATACTAAGATATGAAATACCTCACGCTATTTTATCCTGATCTTCATAAGTGTTCCCTGACGGATATAGGTAAACTAAGTGCCTTCAAATCACGAGTGTCGGTTTCATCTAAGCAAGCGTGCTCATCGTAGACCGCTTCTTCGCTTAACATCATATGAGATAGTGATCAAACAAACATATATTTTCCATTTTCTCTAGTGGTTACAGATTTGTCAATATTTGATGACATAAAGTCTTATTGCAACTGTATTTATATCAACAGGCCGTATACCGTTAGCCATTTCTGGAAAAAGCCAATGACAAGCCGATACCAAAATAGCTGAATGAACTCAATAAACTAATAACTCAACATTTTCAACTTACTTTGTTTGAACTGACAGGTAAAGTAATAATACAGCGGGGTTCAAATGGTTAAGTTACATGCCCAATATATGCCTAAGTAAATATTCGACAGCGCACTCTGTCCCTTCCGATTATATTATTGTAGGCGTATATTGTGTTGCAAGTTGGTATTTAGGGGAGTCGAATACAGGAAGAAGAATTTGACGAAACTGAGTTCAGAGGCACGCTATGAAAATCACTGAATTGAATACCTTTCGCAAAAATAAGAAACAAACTATTCACGCAGATAAATAATTAAAAGAAAAACCACAGTAACTTTCATTAGCTTTGAAGCGGTAATGAGCTATTTAGGAAGTTACTTACTTAGCTATATATCATCGCAATATGGTACGTAGTTAATTTTAAATAATAAATAAATAATACATACATGCGAATGCATTACTTGTTATTAATAAATGTGTTTCTTGTAAGATACTTTATAAAAAAATGATTTTTTTTAAACATTTCCAAATCATGTTTACATTTCTTTTACAGCTTAGCTTTAAATAAAGAAATAAAAATAAATAAATATCGTAGTACTATACACACAGCGCCATCTGGCCCCAAACTAAGCAGAGCTTCAAGTCAGATAACTGATAGAATACATAAATACTTTCTTTTTTTTTGTAAATACATACTTATAACACATACAGAACACCCAGACATAGAACAAACATTTGTGTATTCACAATAGTTTGCCCTGAGTGGGAATTGAACCCACGCTTTACAGCTCTTAAGGCAAATATACTACCAATGAGCCCACGGGGCTATCAAGCCCGGAGCTTTATAACAGCTTTAGCTTCGAAAATTCAAGGATTATTTTAATATAAGTAGGTGTGCCTTATTTACAATACAGATTACATGTAACACTCACATCACAAAAGACACAAGCATAAATTCGCCTGTTGCTTCTCAAGCAAAGCTTTGTTGAGTTCAGAATTAATCGAAAACTTACTAATAATAAATATAAATCCAGTTACGGTCATAAAAAACTGCGAAGCTGTGAAAATGCGTTCACTCTTCACGTGAATTGCGAGTTTGGAAACTAGCACCCAAGCGGGCTCAAGTGGTCGCAATGGTGCTTCTCACTGAATAAATATAGATACGAAACGCGTAAAAATTCTCACAAATGTGACTTTGTAAACACTTTTTATCGGGAAAACATTTGTATCGATTTAGCACATTAAAAATAAGCAATACTACAATTAAAACTACAAAACTGAATACTATTATTGTATTATTCTTTGACAATACAATTGAGAAACGTGAAAAACCAAAAACTGTCACCTATGGATATCTGCATCGTGGACTACATCTTTAACATTAGGCGGGATGCCGTCAAACCCAAGTCTATTATTAAAAAAAATCTGCAGTTTCAGGTACACAACAAATATGTTGCTGACTTTTCAAAATTAATGAACACCAATCTAGCGATATCCTTGACTTTTTTTATTAGTAAAAATTCTGTATATTTCTGTATTCTGTTATGTATATACTGTATTGTGTATTTCTGTATTCTGTTATGGTCATGGACATGCGTTATTTCTTAGCATCAGGTGTTAATCACGATCATCCTTTTTTTTGACGAAAAAAAAGTAATATCCATTACCCAGCCATGCAATATTTTAGTACCGATTCTGACCAAAACAATTATGAGTTAATAACAAAAGTCAAAACATGGAAACTGTCATCGTTTAGTAAAATTTCGGTTTTACTTATGCGAGATTGCTCGTGTTTAATTATATCGACTACTCCTACTATAGTTTCGGCCATATCCGGTGGCCTTCATCATGGAGTCAAAGCAAAAATCAAAGTAAATATGCAACGCGCAAGCACGCGTGCGCGGGAGACGCGGCCGAAACTATAGTCGTAGTTTACGACATAATTCAATGTGATTAAGCCCGCATAAGTAAAACAAAAAATAAAATCTTGGACAAAAAAATGTTTATATTGTAAACAAATTATTTTAACCTAAACATTAGATAGATAGATATAACTCTTTATTGTGCACACCATAAGAAGAAAAAAGAACCTTATGAACTAGTGCCACAAGTGGCGGCCTTAACGCTAACAGCGATCTCTTCCAGGCAACCAAGAAAAGAAAAACACGATAGAAATCATAAGAAACAGACGGGAGATGTAACACATAACACATAACATAAGAAAAATAAATAAAAATAAAACATATTATAGATATCTATATAAAACATATGATTTTGATTATACGCATTAGATTATATATGTAAATGTGATCAATATTATTGCAACTAAGAAATTCTCGAAAAAGAGTATAAAAATATTTTTTACAAGATTTGCCTATTTTTATTGCGTTGAACGAAACGATGGTCCAGGAAGTAGTCGAAAATCTTATTACGTTCACAAGGAGACCCTTAATTTACCGTCGAGCATCTTAGCGGCGCGCGAAGGGTACCCTATCACTCTCAAGTCCTTTCAAGACCCTGCTCTTATTTAAGTTGTCATTAACGAAATTGTAATTGCCATCGACGTGCAATAGAATGACTTATTTTTTGACTCGTTTGTTAATCCGTCTCAAAACATTCTGTTCATCTACATGTTAGCGATCTACTCCAGCCTTCCACATGCTCATCTTCCTAGTTTGTATGTTTGTTACTCAATCACACCAAAAGGGCTTAACGGATTAATAATAATTGATGTAAACTTAATTATTTTCACGAGTATTGCAATAAAGTAAACATTTTTCAATAAAAATCAATTTTCAGATATTAATCGAGATTGAAATAAAATAAAACTAGACAAGTCACTGCACTAGTAGTGTGATTTATCAGAGCTGTAGCCAAATATCTAGCCTGTCAAAAAAAAAGTCATCCACACACAAACGCGCGCGCACACACACACACACACACACGCATGCTTGATTTAGCAATTTTAGCAATGTCGTTGTCATCGTGTTGATGTTTTAAAATCTTTCGCGATTACGCAAAGTAGGACAGTTGCCCTGCAATTGTTAAGGTGCTACCGGTCAGCCAAACATGCGGCTAGACCAACGCTGCAGCCTATGAGTCTGGTGGCATCGACGCGCCGCCGCTGACCGGATCCAACCTATGGTTCTTATGTTTACGCTCCTTAATGTTTCATTACTTGTCTCAGTCAACGTTGTCACCCATTGCAAAACGTATTTTATACTAAATATGCGCATTTTGGAAAATATCACGTGAGATTACATCAGGGGGGGAGAGGGGTACCCAAATATCAAGAATTCTAACCAAAGATCAAAAAATCGCCAATACCATCACGTTATTTATAAACCTCTTATACGAAAAGCCTATAGTTTTAGTCAATACAAATATAATTGAACTGAGACCTCACATAAGTGTAATTTGTGGACGTCCTACTAGTATGATGGCATTACCTATTTTATTATTTATTACTCTTTTTGAATCTTTTTACAGCTATTTAGGATCTATCGGAAACAATAAGTACTCGGGATATTGTGACTGAAAGAATTTATATCTATAGATTCTCGATTAACTCCCACGACGCAGCTACTAGCATTTTATTTTCCTTTAAACCTACCCCATTTTTCTAGCTCCACGTGGAACGAGACTCATTTGATGCGGCGATGGAATATCCGTTACAGTCTACCGATAGAGATAAACTATGCTCGACTTAAATAGTAAAATACTGTTCACTTAGCACTAAAAGCTGGATTCTTAAAGACTACATTACTGACATGTGAATAGAGAATAGAGAAGTTCATAATTTTTATCTAAATTTATTTATATGATGTTAAATCTGTTCGTGGAATGTTAACGTTAATCAAATAATTTGTAAGAACGTTGGTTAAAAAAAATATACAAATATAGTTAAAGCTAAAACAAGCCAGTCCAGGCAAAATTGTGAACAATAGTTTATTTTTTTATATCAAGAAAAAATATTGTGCGCTACTAAACTATAATATTATTATATATATATTATATAAGTGCAATTATGTTTTAGTACCATCAGCGGATTTTAAAATATTTTTAACGACTTCATACAAATAGGTATCTCTTTTTTTCACCACTCTGTGGTAATGAGCCATTATAGTTTTAAAATAAGATAGTTATACACTTCTACGGTTTAGCAGTTTCTCAGTTAAGTGGGTTAAAATAAAAAAAGAGCATAGAAAACTAATATAAAATTTAAAACTGCTTAATGTTTTAAATATATTTTTTTAATTTTATTACGTTTTTAAGCACTATTAATACTTTGTCTCATATTGTGCATCTCTTCTTCTCTCTCGTATTATAACCCTTTACATACAAATAGAATAAAGTCTAAGCCTCTTTTGTTTGCAATGGGTTAAAAGGCCGGGATTTGTAAATACTATAAAAATATTTCAACTATGACAAAGAGACGTAAATAAAAGAAGATTAATCCATCATATCATTCTCGTTTTGTCAAACGCTGCAAAGTCCGATAGCAAAGTTATTAATGCTTAGAATATTTCACTACCGGCCAACCGTTCATTTAATCATTGATCCATTTTTCATCACTACGCAAAAAGATGGTTTTTTTTATTCAGTGTGTATTTTTGTTTATTCCTTACCACAAGTCTCCTTAATTATTTACTATAAATCGTATTTTGACAAATCAGGTGTCTATTAACACGTCCATCAAGTCGTGTCGCCCCATAGTATTTTTTTATTTGTTAAAAAATTAGGGGTTTTATCTTAAAGTACCGAATTATAAGCGCGTGTGTGAGAAAGTGATACAATGTGGTAAAACAATATGTCTTTTTGCATTGCTTCCATCGAAGCTTTACAGTAGTCATTATTTGATTGGACTTGACCAAGACTGGACTTTGATTGTAACTGATGTAACGTTAGACATAAATTGCAATAACCGAAGTACATAAGAAGATTAGGCATCAAAGACTCCGTATCTAGTTGCCGACGAATTATAAAAAAAGGGTGCATCGTCACTGGAAATGTACTTAAAAAACTAAAGCGGATTTCATAACCTAAATTTGTACCTCAATAAAAAACATTAATAATCGACCTTAATGAGCGCATTTCGAATACACAATAATTTGTAAGACAACAATCTGGCGTGTCTTAAGTTGCTATAAAAAAACGCGGTGCGATGGTTAAGTACTTGGTGGGCACCAGATATAAACTATTAAACGTATGTCGATATACAATTTAATTCAATTCATTCTTATTAAAATATAGGTACAATAATGTACACTTATTCATGTCAAACAAAATATTAAATTTAAAATGTCATAATAATATTACATGTCAATGGTGACTGGTGTAATGAATATAAAATGAAATAATTCAAATAAGAATAAGATTTCAAATAAAAAGTAAATGATACTAAAATATCTTAAATAAAATTAGCTAATTAATTATTTTTACATTCCAAGGATAATTTGCGCAAAGAGGACTTGTCACTAATTACCTATTATATAAAATAATAATTTTATTGTAATAAAGTGAATAATTACTTACTAGTAACTCAATATGCTTTTGGTTTTAAATAATTGTCAAAGTCAATCGTTCGTCTGAATTTGCATTTACACTTATTAGCGTACAGATGTAAAATTGAATTCGAACAATTTCGATTAAATACGCATGTGTTAACAATTCGAAATCCGTGTTACCGCTTTCAGTTATACATTTAAGTTTATCAATCTAAGATCTTGTTTAACGACTTTGACAATTATTTAAAACTAAAAGATTATTGAATTACTAGCAAGTAATTATTCGCTGTATTACAATTTAATTTATTGACATACGTTTAATAGTTTATATTTTAAAAAAATATTGTCGTGTATTCAGTATTTTGATACAATGTTAACATATAAAAATCTCTGTGTAAAGGATTTTGATGTCAATTTTGAAAAGTAATATTCACAATGTGCGAGGAGGCTGTACCCAGGTCAGAGTAGTGGACTGTAAGCTAAAGCCTCCAGCCTAGGTACTGAGCCCACCCGTACTGCGATTACTGGTCAAAGAAAAGCGGTTTTTTTTTTTTTTTTTTTAATGATTGACAGGCTAGTTGTTTGACCACAGCTCACCTGATGTTAAGTGAAGGTGTGGTCGAAGATGGTAAAGCACACCTAGCCTGGAATGGAACTGGCTCTCAAGTGAGGCTGCCGGAACACACCGTTAGATGCTTGGCGGCAGATTTTCATCTTGAGGGTGGTAGCTAGCCAGCCGAGTACTAGAAAGTACCCTACCACCATGCTATGGTTTCCTCACGATGTTTTCCTTCACCGGCAGCTCAAGCTCATTGTTGGGGTTTGAACCCACGCCCTTCGGCATGCGAACCTACCGCGCTAACCACTGAGCTATTAGTGGTTTATTAGGTATATTAGGTTCTTACTTCCTTGACACCGGCCGAACCCGACCCTCTATAATATAAAATATATAAAAATGTTTTGTAGCGATGTTAGCCCAGTGGTTAGCGCGGTCGGTTCACATGCCGAAGGGCGTGGGTTCAAACCCCAACAATGAGCTTGAGCTGCCGGTGAAGGAAAACATCGTGAGGAAACCATAGCATGGTGGTAGGGTACTTTCTAGTACTCGGCTGGCTAGCTACCATCCTCAAGTTGAAAATCTGCCGCCAAGCATCTAACGGTGTGTTCCGGCAGCCTCACTTGAGATCCAGTTCTATTCCAGACTAGGTGTGCTTTACCATCTTCGACCCCACCTTCACTTAACATCAGGTGAGCTGTGGTCAAACACCTAGCATGTCTACCATAAAAAAAAAAATGTTGAAAAAAATAGTCTGTTTGTATTAAGTTAGAATTGAAATTTGCTGGATCTAGACATGACGCGAATTTGAAATAAATATACGACTATTTAAATTTCATTTGAAAAACGTATTCGTACTACTGTTGGTACAGTATTGTACTGTGCTAAGGATCTCTCTGTGCGAAAGCGTGTGATTCAGAAATAGAACCTTTGTGGTATTACCGCGACGATTCTACGAACCCATTGAAGTTTATTAATCTTTCGTTAGTGGTGGTAGATTCTAGTTCCAGGATTGAATTAGTTCGAGTTATGAAAAACAAGAAAGGCATAGAGCGTGGAAAGGGGAATCTTTGTTTTGTTATAGAATACTGTAGGTTATTTACAAATATTACATATAATTAATACGACACACTCTTATTATAGAAACATGCATATTGTTAAGAAATAAACTACTTATAAACAACTACCGTGTATAATAAGAAACGAATTAAATTATGTACATCTACTTTATAGAGGAAATTCAGATGCTCTTAAAAAGTCGTTTTCAGATTCCGTTCCAGGCTAAGTTTGTTTACCATCTTCGACTACGCCGTCACTTAATATCTAGTGAGCTGTAGTCAAACACCTAGCCTATCAATCATAAGATAAAAAAGATAAAATTTAAAATTGTGAGAATGTGATTTTTAATCAATTATTTTCCTCTTAATTCTTGCGCAACTTTTGAAAAACGTTTGCATTTTTTATTAAGCACTCCATATTTTAAGAGCCATTAGCTTGAGAAAAGCTTCTGTTACGAGTATTTACTAAATATACTAATTTATGCTCATGGTTCGGCTTAGTCAGAACAGCTCAATAGTTTTGTTAGTTTCGATGTTGTTATTATTATCATTTAACGATAGTCTTGACAGTTAAAATGTTGTTTTATTCCAAACAAAGAGCATTTTCAATCTATGTATGTAATGTTTACCTGAACATAATACCTAGTGTAAACGAAATACAGAGTTCGCCGACATTTTCATCTCAATTCCTTAAAACCCTTTCTAAGCAGATAATCGAAATGCGTCGTTAGGAAGGTACGTCTGGGTCTTATATTGAAAGAAAACACTCGAAACGGGATAGACTGCCAAGGGTAGAGTTTAACTGTCTTTAACTTTTGCAAGGGTCGAAAACACGGAGCCCGGTTGGGTCGAATGGACCGTCGACTCATAAATCTCGCGCTAGACAGTAACAATGTGTAGCCGGCTTGTCTTCAGCCCTTGCGTTATACGTATGTACATAATACATAGCCACACTCTTAAACCGTAACAAGCGTTGTAATGGGATCTCAGGACGCGATAATCTGCTAACGCTTTATGTTGTGCTAGCACGTTAGTGTAATGATTTTTCTCTTTTCAGCATGGTGTAGAGAGCAAAAGGCAACTTTACAAGCTTTTGCTCTTTAACACGGTAGAGTTTTCATTAGTTTCTATACTACATATTGAGTTAGCAGCCTAGTAGAAAGCCTTGTGTGTATATTACTGCAACAACGGCTAATAGAGTAACCGTAAGCTTAAAGTGCAGTAAAATGACTCTTTCTGCACAATGTTTCGCCTCATACGGTGGTGAAGCGCTTTTAAGATGTTCGCGAAAGCACGTGTGGCGTCTCTCGGATTAATCAAATATTTAGTATTTAATGTCTTTAGGTCTAGCAATTTGGTAAAAGATCTAAAATAAATTGTATTTTTAAATAAACCTAAGTGTGTTAGGTACCTGAAATTTATTTCATTTAATGTTGTCCATAAACGAACGTAATAAACGGACTAATTTAAAATAGAAAAAAGTATAATGATAAATTATAAACGAAAAATTGTTTATTTTTTAAATGAACAATTGAACATCAATATTATATATGATATTATTATATTATGATTAGTCTAAGAGCCCACGACACTAAAACTAGTTTGATAGGACTAACTGATAATTTGTATATAATATAATTAGTCACGTCATTAATGAGGGAACACGAAATGGCGATGCTGCAATTCAAAAAACCTGCCAAATCCATTAAAAAAAAAAATTAAAATATCCGGTTTCTAGTATAAGATTTTGCCAAGTTTCGTTTGTTGCTCTGAACAGGGGAGGGGTAGGACTATACGATAATGCAGTGCTGGTAGGCTGGTAGGACTATACAATAATGCTGTGCAGTGAGGCTTCAGGTGACCAGAATGCTGGTATCTACTTTGGTCAAAAGCTAAGCATTGCCATCCAGCGTGGCAATGCTGCCAGCATTCTGGCCACATATCCCACCTCTGACGGATTTTTTGACTAAATTTTTTGTATAATTTTTGTAAATAGTATTAATTTAAGGTTTTTTTTATTTTGTGTAATAAATATCATAAGTCTTACTTAACGATAATAATACAGACTACAAATTTATCATCACGTGAGCTGTGGTCAAACGCGTAGTCCATCTATTTATATTAATTTAATTTATTTTAATTTAATTTATTTTTATTATTATTTAATTGACTTGTGACTTATGTTATCAATAAACTACTATGACTATGATAAGAATGGTACGAATTACTAATTAAAATTAAATGCTCAAGGCGAGCGAAAAAATAGTTTAGCACATAAGAATAAAAAATTTAATTAAGAGTAATATTGTTGATAGTAGTTTTTTAACACCTCATGTTGTTGACACATCATGTTGTCGTACTTGTGAAATAAAAAAATATATTGACAAAATGATCAAATTATTGGAAACCCCAATATTCTTTCTTCATTGCCCGCATTTCAATACCATTTCACGTTCATAATCATTCAGAATCATTTGTTTAAACAATCAACGAGACGTAAAATTATTCGTACGTGACCGTGGCACGCATGTTCAATCAGTACAAATGGAAATAAACCGGTTTTTGATTGCTAACAAAACTGAGTTGAAACGCCGAATGCTCGGAGGGAGACTTTCAATCGCTGCATCGGCCACTTTCTCCACTGTTTGGAAAATGCAGCAGTGGTTTTTCTTACACAGAAATTGATGATCGTGCTAGATACCTAGATACGAGGCGTCGCTTATCACGCTGCTGCCACTAATAAGGCCAATCTGAGGTGCTTGCAGCACTGCAAAATCGTATAGTCCTACCCCTCCCCTGTTTCTGATCTTATGATACTAGAAACCGGTTTTTTTTAATGGCGTTCTCTTGTTTTTTGCAGTGAAGCATCGCCATTTCGTGTTCCTTCATTAATAACGTGACTCATTATTTACATATTATCTGGTAGTCTTATCGAACTAGATTCAGTGTCGTGGGCTCCCCTGCTAGATGTACGCTGTTTTATTGCTTCGGAGAAATAAAGCAAAATATAACAGAGATAAAAGTCACGGCAATTATTTATAGATGCAGACTTCATTAATTTAATTTACGACTACATAATACTATAGGATCAGTTTGAGAGTTTACACGAAAAATATGAGAAATTCGGCCAAATTAAGGATTACATTGAGACTCCACTACTTTTTACTGCAGTTTGAGTTTTGTAAGGACTGATGTTTTTTTTTTGTTAAGAGTTAAAACATGTTAAGTGATAGTGTGGTCGAAGATGATAAAACACCGAGCCTGTAATTACAAATGACTCTCAAGTGAGGCTGCTCATGTCAGCACGCGCATTATCAGGGTTTGAACCTACGCCCTTCGGCGTGTGAAACGACCGCGTTAACCAATGAGCTGTAATCGCTAAACGAGTCCATAACATTACGCAATATTTTTCATGGTGAGAAGTAATGAGACAAATTATAACATAAATATTTGAAGACCTACCTAGTTAGGTAACTGGTACAGATTAAAGTTTCATCAAGTATATATCTTACAAATAGGCTTGCGTGACCGCTCTTGTCTGATGTTAAATTAGGTCTACGATCGAACCCCCTTGCCTAAGAGATTCACTTGATATTATAAGACATCCATCTAAACAGATATTAGAAGATATTGTAATTAAACTAATAGGACAAAACTTAGCACGAAATAGTAGCTACTATTGTTGGAAGTTGGAAAAACCAAGACCGAAAACGAAAGACAAGGAACCAAAGGAAAGAGCCAAGTCCTTAGGGATTTTATAGTGTGTTTCATACGCATCCATCATAAGAATCCAGTTGGGTGCAGTACTTAGGATTGAGTAGAGCTCTGTTCTTAAGCTTTGTAGCTGAGCCCTATCTTATAGTTAATTTGTCTTTTGCTTGTGGTCAGTCCTTACTTGTGGGAATATGGTTAATTCTTTTAGCAGAAACACACTCTTTAAAATATTCCGAGCTAAAGCTTATGTCAAGAAGTTATTCACAAAAGTCAGAAATTTCAAATGTAAAGTTAGGATCAGCCGATTTATGCCGAATAGCTTTTGTTACAGTAGAAACATTTCTCAACCAGTGTTCGTGTGGTTTGGGTCCGTTCTAGTCAGCTATAATTTTATATTATGTGAAAGGAAATACATCCGCAGTTGCGGGCGCTGGTATTCTCATGTACTAAGTTTGCACAGTTACGATAAATTTTCATAATGCACGCTACACGAGGGATACAATGCGGACATAATACATAATTATTATTGTAACGCGCTTTAACCCGCTGTTCTGATTCCAACCACTAAAGCAAATTTTAAATCTCGCGCCGCTAAAATAACCTAGTAAAAAGTTCTTAGTTACGCTACTTATATCTATACTATTATAAAGAGGAGAGATTTGTTTGTTTGCTAGTTTGTTTATATTGAATAGGCTCCGAAACTACTGGACCGATTTTAAAAATTCTTTCACCGTTGTGAAGCTACACCATCTGCGGGTGACATAAGCTACTTTTTATTCCAGTATTCCCAACTACACGGGTGAAACCACGAGGCGTCGGCTAGTAGATAAATAAATATTGGAGTACAAGTCGCACAGTGCCATCTACCCCCGAACTCAGCAAAACTTGTAATACGGGAACTAGAATAAGTACCTACAATCTACATACTTTTTTTTGTAAAAAAAAGTTGTATTTTTTTTTTTAAGTCACCCTAATTTACGTCCCCATGATTCTACCTCCATAGGGCCTGCTAAATCTGAATGCAAGCTCAAGAAAGTCTTTTGCTCTCTTACTCTTACCTTTTGGAAACTTCTTGACGCACTCCTTTCCTTTGCAGCAGCCTTCACATGGTTCCGCCTTCACATGGTTCCGTGCCCACTTTTTTAAAAGTTAGTCCATCGACCCAACTTTTCAGCCTCACCATCAGAGGTCTACTCAGGTGACCTAATCTTCTATGCCATACATCGTATGAGTCAGTAGAAAAATCCTGAGGACACGTCAGAACCGTCGCTGCATTTTGATTAAAAACATATAACCCTTGTCTCACTGCGAATAATCATAAATTAGTATCTAATGTACAGGGGAATGTGTATGTTATGGGGGGGTAGCGTAAGATTCGAAGAAGTTCTTATGCTTCCGGATTTAGCTTCTAACTTGCTGTCTGTAGGGAAAATGTGTAGTAAGAGTGTGACTCTTTTGTTTATATAGATTGCGTGTTTTACTCCTTACAAGAAAATATATTATGTTATGTTCAAGCTATTAGTATTTATTATTTCCTAAATAGATAATGAATATTATTCAACTGTGATCAGCTCTCGCTATCAGGTTATGGGCCCAGCTTGTAACATAATTATAACATAGTTTTACGAGAGAGTAAGTTGTGAAAATGCAAGCCGTGAGTTACAGTATTGAGAAGCTGGCCGGTCAAGCCAACTATGGAACATGGTCATTTGCGATGGAGATGATGTTGACCGACCTGGAGCTATGGGACTGCATAGGTGAGGATTTTAAACTTGATACAGTTGAGGCGAAGAAAAAAGATGCCAAAGCTAGAAGTAAGATATGCCTCATGTGTAAGGAAAATATTTTTCCCATGATTATGTCTCTCAATACCGCAAAAGAAACATGGCAAGCGCTACAGAGGGCGTACGCGGACAGTGGCCTGATGCGTCGGCTATATTTGCTACGCAGGCTGTTCAACGTAAGACTTTCATCGTTCTCTAGGATAGAAGAGTATCTTAGTGAGATCCAAGCCACGAGTCAGTCATTAGTCAGTATTAAGGCGGGACTAGATGACGAATTCGTCGGAATTATTATGCTAGCAGGTCTGACAGAAGACTACAATTCACTCGTCATGACTCTAGAGCATTCTAGTACTAACATCTCAACGGAAACGGTGGTGGCAGCGCTGCTGAAGGGAGGCGTGCGGAAGGATACACAAACGGTAACTCAGAGTGGGACAGATGCTGTGATGGCAGTGAGGAAAACCAAGAAAAGTTTTCAAGGGACATGCCATCACTGTAAAAAGAGAGGGCATTTTAAATGGCAGTGCCCTGACCGAAAGCCTGAGAACAAGCTACAGAATTCTAAGGTTACGAAAAGCAAGGATACGTCGGGTTTGATCGCCGCTTTATCAGCGACTGCTGGTGAAGGGCAGTGGATCATCGATTCCGGAGCTACATCGCACATGACATTGAATGCACATATTCTAGAAGATAAAAAGAACATTAGTACTAAGTGTGTGACTACTGCGAATAATCATAAATTAGTATCTAATGTACAGGGGAATGTGTATGTTATGGGGGGTAGCGTAAGATTCGAAGAAGTTCTTATGCTTCCGGATTTAGCTTCTAACTTGCTGTCTGTAGGGAAAATGTGTAGTAAAGGTTACACTGTTGTTTTCGATGCGGTTAGTTGTAAGATTTATAAGAAGGATTGTAATGTATATGTATCTGGTAAGCCAACATTGACAGCATCACTAAGACAAGGGTTATATGTTTTTAATCAAAATGCAGCGACGGTTCTGACGTGTCCTCAGGATTTTTCTACTGACTCATACGATGTATGGCATAGAAGATTAGGTCACCTGAGTAGACCTCTGATGGTGAGGCTGAAAAGTTTGGTCGATGGACTAACTTTTAAAGAAGTGGGCACGGAACCATGTGAAGGCTGCTGCAAAGGAAAGGAGTGCGTCAAGAAGTTTCCAAATTATAATATAAGTATTTATTGAAATGTAAAAGTGAAGTACCTGCTATTTTCAAGGAATTCAAAGCTATGGTGGAAAACCAGACGGGAAAAAGGATAAAAAAGTTGCGCAACGATAATGGCTCGGAATACATGAACAAAGAGCTTCAAGGTTTTCTCAAGACACATGGAATCCAACACCAGAAATCTGTACCATACACTCCACAGCAGAACGGAGTTCCCGAACGTACTATACGTACAATAACCGAGAAGGCTAGATGTATGGTGCACGATGCTGGTCTTGATAAGAAGTTTTGGGGAGAAGCTGTTGGTTGTGCCGTGTACCTGAAGAACCGATCTCCAACGATGGCTCTTAAGGATAAAGTTCCTGAAGAAGTTTGGACGGGGGAGCGAGTAGATATATCCAATTTAAAGGTTTTTGGATGTAAAGCACAGGTTCTGGTAAAGGATCATAGTCGAAAAAAGTTTGATCCAAAGACCGTTGAAATGATAATGACTGGATATGCAAGTGATTCAAAAGCATACCGTTTTATTAATATGAACGGTGAACCAAGAAAAATTGTCATTGCTAGAGATGCTACTTTTATGGAAAAAGTTCCTGTGGTTGTGAAAAAACAAGAAGTTTCATTTCCAAAGAATGATTCTGTTTGTATACAGGATATTCCTGTTCCTATAGTTGAACAAACAGCTCAATCAGAAACTAGTTCACCGAGAGATTTTTTCGATTCTGTTGAATCAGAAGGTGAATTAGAAGTTCCTGTGACAGAGGTATTACCTTTGATATCTGTTAATGTAGAAGCAGAAGGTTTACAAGATGTACGGCGATATCCAAAACGAGATAAGGTTTTGAAGAGGGAAAAGGATATGGTATACAATTATCATGTATCAGAGAGTCCTGATCCAGTTTCCGTACAAGATGTCATGGAGCGTTCAGACAAAAAGCTATGGATAAAAAGAAGATTGCAGCATTAAAACGTGCTAAAGGAGACTTTGGAACTATCGCTACATTACAAGGGAAATAGTAATCTTTTGATTGCGTATGCATATGCTGATTGAGGTAACGGGTCTGATGAGAAGTTTTTCTCAGGCTAAGCTCTCTACTTCAGTGGTGCTGCAGTGTCATGGCAGTCTGCTGAGCAAAGATGCATATCATTTAGTACTGCAAAAGCCGAATATATTGCTATATTGTGAGACTGCTAAAATGCCTGCTGATATTATGTTAACAAAGGGAGTAGGTAGGCTAAAGTATTAATGTTCTGTACACATCATATCGGATTGAGTGGGGATGTTGTTTAGAACTTCATGGTGTTGTGTTCAATCCTTTATGGTGTACATAGGTTCTTTTGTGCCAGTATGTTTGGCGTGTAAGAGTGTGACTCTTTTGTTTATATAGATTGCGTGTTTTACTCCTTACAAGAAAATATATGTTATGTTCAAGCTATTAGTATTTATTATTTCCTAAATAGATAATGAATATTATTCAACTGTGATCAGCTCTCGCTATCAGGCCCATAATGTAAGTCCTAAATAGGAATATCAAATCCAAAATCCAAATCTTATATGAAACACTTGCAGTAACAGATAGTATAAAATATTTAAAAATGGAGGAATACAAAAAACGTTTTGCAGAGAAACATCGATTAAATAGCCTAGTTGCATGTACTCTAAGTCATCCAGGTGACACAGGAATCCGTAATTTGTGCATCAATAACTCATACATAAATCCGCAGACAACCAATAGTTTGCACATGATGAGCGGTACATATCTTTACACCAATCCACCTCCGTATGGTTATGACAGTCCAGCACCTTATGTTGCAGCCACAGTAACTAGAGCTTATGAATACAATAGAAAGCCTGATAAGACACCAGTAACAATAAATGAATTTGAAGTTTTAGACACAGCCATAGACGATATCAATGAATTTCCTACTGAAGGCATTATCGGAAATTATAACCCATCCATACTATTTTTGTTTGCCCAAATATTTTTGATAAAGCATTTTGACATTCTCACTAAGGGAGCAGCGCGAGTCATAGATTTTTTGAAATCGAGCAATTCAGACGTGTTGAGCAAAGGACGCCAAACATGGGATCCGGAGCTAATGAAAAGTACAACATGCTCCAAAGCGTTCAATTCATTTCTTCAATTACTAAAAAAGAATCTGCATAAGACACCTAGCACGTTGTTGGAGGCCATAATATTTTGGTATGAGATGTACAATTTACATGTTTTAAATGTCATAAAGAGAGTAGGAGTGATAGTGAGGAAAACAAAATACATAATCAGACTGAAGATGAGAGTCAATACTAGTCACAAACGCTTTATATTTAAGAAAGTCACTATTCAAGGAGTCAAAGAATGCAATAAGTGGCTAGATGATTATGCTAGGAGTTTTTGTTCATATATTAAACATGCTGAGCGAGGCAAGAAGGATAGAAGGGCCATAGCTTCAGGATCAATTGTAATAAGGTTGCACTTGCGAGTTATAGAGGAGTTTCAAATCAAATATTTTATTTTTTTCAAATATTTCAAATATTCAAATATTATTAGTATAGGTGGCGAAGAAAAGAAAAAGAAGATCTTAAATGAGCTGCAGTTATCGACCCTAAAAGAAAACTTTACAGAGTCGTACATATTGCAGGGTACGGAAGATGCATCAAAGTGGAACGAATGTCAAACCCCAGCTGAATTCATGTTGTTGCATATGACATGGTTCAATAATAAAGTTAGGTCTATGAACAATCTACCGAATGTGTCTGATGATGAATTAGTTTTTGAAAAGATATGCAGAATAGGATTTTACTATTTACTCATAAAAAGGATTAATTTAGGGATAGGATTCTTATTGGAAACTGGCGACTACTACACTAGGCTTTTATGGTCTGAAACAAGATTAACAATGCTAAATGCACACTAATTTATTCATATACGGCCCGGTGGACATAGCCACCGCTATCTACTATACATGTAAATACATAACATCTTTCCCCCCTTAAAACTAAAAAAGTTTCCTGTAATCTAACACTGGCCTATTCCTGCGGGTACGGCGGTTAGATAGCGACGACGACGGTGCGGACAACGGCGTGTCGCATGCGGCGGCTGCTTCGCTTTGGATGGGAGTCCTGTACTCAGGACTGTTCGCCTTGGACCCCGATGCAACCGGATCTGGTGTCCCGGCTAGTATTTCCACGGTTGAACGGTTCTCCATGACGTCACGTTCTTCATCCACATCGGAAAAGTCGCTTGTTTGCCCGGTCTCGTTAGCCGGGTGCTCCGCTCTCGGTGACGCGGCGGCGGCGACGGGAGAACGCTGCGAACCGGCGCTGGTGGGCGGCTCGGCTGCCGCCCGCGGTGTGATCGCGGCCGGAGTCTCCGCGGCTCGCGGGCTGCCCGTCTCCTCTGACGGCATTGTCACGTCCCATCTATCAGCAGTTTTCTCGATGTCTCCGCTACTCGGGATATCTATTCTCTTTTTATAAATCTGGTTTTTATGCCGCACCACATCCTTGGTACTGTCTGACCATTTAATTTTGTACAATGTTTTCCCAATCTTCTTTATTATGACTCCTTGAAGCCAATTATATTTGTTTTTGTTTATATAATATTTAACATAAACTTCATCCCCTTTTTCATAGTCTGTGTATCGTTTGCCGCCGTAGTGAGCAGTGAGCACTGTTTACGTCCGACGAGTTTAGATAACTCCGTCGATAAGGGTGCATCGGTGGCAGTAACCAGATCGTCATTACCCTCACCGTCAGAGTTACCTCGCTCGACGTAATTCACTTTTTTGTTAGGGCACATTCTTTTCAAGTGCCCCTTCCGAGAGCACCCTCTGCAAGTGTAGTTGGAAAACCGGCATTCGGCCGTACGATGGTTCCTATAACCACACACGTCACAGGTTTCACTGCGACCTTGGGGTTTTTTCCCAACACCTCCTTCTTTTCGCTGATTGATTTTGAACACGGCGTTGCGCGAGGCGGCGGCCGCGACCGCGGAGCTGCCCGCCGCCGGCCTGGCGGACGCGGCGCCCGCGCGCGCGCACCGTACGCTCTCCACGATGTCGACGGCTTTTCCCAGCGTCAAGTCTTTAATGTCTTGAGCAAACAGCTTGTCCCGCTCATGCCCGGGTAACATTCCTATCACGAACTTGTCCAACAGCGAATCTTCTAAGTTCTTGAAGGCACAATGCGCCGCGAGTCCCCGCAGACGCGCGGCCCACTGCGAATGCGTTTCACCGATTTCCTGCCCTGCTGCGTAAAATTTATGCCTTTCTGCAAACCCGCAGCGCTTCGGAGTGAAATGACTGTCCAGAATCCGTATTACACTGTCGTAGTTCTGTGCGTCCAGGTCCTCCGGCAAGGCGAGATCGCAAGCCAGCTGGTACGTCGACTCGTCGAGTGCGCTCAGCAGCACCGCCTTCCTTTTTACCCCCGCTTTGTCCGTACTCTCATCAAAATTATTCGCGATGAACCACCGGGATAACCGACTTTTATAAATTTTCCAGTCCTGGGTTTGATGATTAAAGCCATTTATGGCTCCCATCGGACAAGTAACACCAAACATTTTTTCTTGAGTGTGGGTAGGTCTCGTCGCCAATTGTTACGTATGTGTGGCGGGTAGGAGCAATGATAACGGCGGTAGCTAAATGCACACTGGTTTATTCATATACGGCCCGGTGGACGTAGCCACCGCTATCTACTATACATGTATATACATAACAAAATCCAAAAGCAGAACTTCTACCAAATGAGGTAACAGGATAGTCAAATATATTTTTTTATGTATATGTTTGTATGTTTAGGTGTCTTATATGTATATCTTTACCCGTAGATTCAAAAAGCAGACATTAAATGATATTGTGATCTGTGTTTCATTTGTAAGTTTTTGGTGTGTAATAAAGTTATATTCTATTCTATTCTAAATTCACAATTATTTAACATGTAGGCTTCTTTTTATCCTGGAAGTAAAAGTCAGTCCTTTACCATCTTCGACCACACCGCCACTTAACATCAGGTGAGCTGTCGAACACCTAGCTAGTCAACGAAATAAAAAAGTAGCAAGTATAAAATAAAATTGTAAAATTATGAGGGCATTTACCATCATCATTTGTATATTTTCATCAATTATATGTTGATTAAGTTACTATAAAAAAATATTAGGAGCGCCTCGAAGGTTCGTCTTATTTCAAGTATTTACGTATAAATTTATTTTTTTATTTTATTTACAAAAACACATTGCGTAAAGTTATGTTCGGATACATGCGCCAGTTATAGGCATACACAGCTTGATTAACATATTGCTTGTTTATGGAAATAAACCTACTCTTAAAGAGATTCTACACATTTTTTAATAATCAAAAAACTTTTAATAGTAGGTACATACATCAATATTAGATGTTTTTTTGCAGTTAAAAACAGGATAATATATTGAGTTCAAGATTTTTCCTGCGAATCTAATCCCACTAATATTATAAATGTGAAAGTTTGGATGGATGGATGTTGGTTACTCTTTCACGCGAAAACTACTGAACCGATTTGGATGAAATTTGGTATGGAGGTAGCTGAGACCCTGGATTAACACAGGCTAATTTTTATCCGGAAAACATGTAGCGAGTAAAACGGCGAGGCGCAGCAAGTGTATAATAAATACGATAAAAACCACCACATTCAATTTAACGTTCTGATATGTCACATCAATATCATAATTATTCAGCCGTAGGACGTCCACTGCTGGACAAGGCCAATGATTTCCATGAAGGCTGGACGGAAGTAACTCGCATCCAGCGCGTTCTCGCAGTTTTCTATAGGTCGTCAGTCCACCTTGTGGGTGGACGTCCTACTTTACGCTAGCCGGTTCTGTGGCCTCCATTCCAGAACTTTGCAGCCTCATCAGCTATCAGTTCTGCGTGATATATGCCTTGGTCACCGCCACTTCTCGTCATTACTGTTTCGATCTCGTAGGGAAACCCCGAGCATAGCCCTCCCTATATCTCGTCTCTGATATAGACACATAGAAACTCTTTATTATGCACACCAAAAATATAAAGCAAAAGTATCTTATGGGCGTGTGCCACAAGTGGCAACCTTATCGCGATATGTCACATACATGACAGTAAAATAGGTATATTGGTAAATATTAAAGCACCTGCAGCTACTATAACTAAATATTCAAAAAGCAAAACCGAGCGCGTTAACTTAAGACTGTCAAACGATTCTTGGCCTCAGAACCCGGAACTTCTGTACAGCAATAATACCCGTACTTCGTCCCATAATACTCGTGGGTGCTTTTTTAATGTGTGCTTTTACTAGTTTGCGAATCCAAATACAAAGTTTTACAATCTGAGCATAAAACTGTTCTCGTATAGAATAAGTTATATTTGTATTTTCGTGTTGTTAGTTTTGTTTAATTATGCATTCGTTTCCGCTAAATACGGTTGTCCTAATTTTGTAGCATTATTAAAGGTAAAACGGGGACTTTTAACAAATATTTGGCATCGCCTAAGTGATACATTATTTTTTTTAGGAAAGACCTTTTCAATTGAACAAAATAATATAATATTAAAAACGATATTATTCGATTTTTTGCAATATTCGTATGTACTAATCAAATAAAACTATTTTATTAAGATAGATAATAATTATATTCAAGAACTTCGTAAATGTAAAACGTATATATGCGAGGGCAAAAGCCGAGTGCTACGCAGACAGCATCCGGCGATGCCGGATACGATGTACCGGGCATTCAGCTAGTCTTAAATAACTTGTCATTATTATAATTACTTTACTTTAGACGATAAGGCTGTCGTTGTGCTGACACTTGCTTGATATTGCTTATTTAGATTTTTAATAAAATATAATGTACAAGTTGTGAGACGAACTAGATGCTCTCCTGATGATAAGAAATAGCGACCATGGCCATAGTAGCGATAAACACAAAAAAAAATCCAGGGAACGGCGCTCATTTCTTTGAAACATTCGATGGTTAGTCTCAATAGTCCTGTTGTTAATATTACTGTATTATGCGTGCAAAGCATGCAAAATAACTTATTATTTTAATAACCTTGAACTCACCACTACCACCAGACACCAGTTTCTGATGCATTGCTGCTCAGAATAAAAATAAAGTAATAAATAAAATAAATAAATAAATAAATATCATAGGACATTACACACAGCGCCATCTGACCCCAAACTAAGCAGAGCTTGTGCTATGGAAGACAGATAACTGATAGAATACTTAAATACTTTTTTATTTTTTTGTAAATACATACTTATAATACATACAGTACACCCAGACACAGAACAAACATCGATGTTAGTCACACAAATGTTAGTCCTGAGTGGGAATCGAACCCACGCCCTTCAGCTCTCGAAGCAGACACACTACCAATGAACCAACATAAAACATAGTATGTAACTCCATAAAGGATATACGAAATGATGCTTTATTTCCACCTATAAAATTTACAAGCCCAGCCGATTTTAGGTCTTTTTCCACACCTATCCACAGAATGAGTAGGTACTTCAGAAAGCTTGTAAGGTAGGTAGATTCATTACGAAACCTCATCATGCGGGACTGTGTAGTTGAGTGATTTGTCATCCTTAGGGACAAATAGGCCACTGGCGTTGCCGACCTCAGTCGGTTGAAAGCTACTTTTCAAGTGCTTTTTCCTATTTGTAGCGCTAAGTGAGATTGTGAGGGTTATATAGTAAAGGGACCTCTAAACACAGGATGAGATGAATACTTTGCTACAACGACAAAGTTGGCAATAAATTTCTTATTTTGATAATTCATCTATTCCTTCAGAAATCGCTGCGCCCCGCGGTGTTACCCGCTACAGGTTTTTGGGATAAAAAGTAGCCTATGTTTTAATCTAGGGTCACAGCTACCTCCGTACCAAATCTCATCCAAATCCGTTCAGTTGTTTTTGCGTGAAAGAAAGAGTCACAAACATCCATCCATCCAAACTTTCACATTTATAATTTTAGTAAGACTTTTTTTATGTAAATGTAAAGAGACAAAACCACTGGTATTTGATTATTATTAAACCAATATCTTGCATCGTGCTGTTTGGGCGCAATTTTGAGATCAATCATTACATGAATCGTTGCTGTATATTTGCTTATTAGTCACAATAACCTAATAATTTCGGGCGCAGTGCCCTTCCAATTAGGACAAATTGATGTTTACACATCACTGCTTGATGGCAAAATATCTGATAGTAGGTAGGTACCTAGACGACCACCTACTGTTATTAACTGCTTTCCATAAAAAAATCCGTAAAAGTTTTAAAAAAAATTATGAAGTTTCGCTTCGTTTACCTAAATGGCGAAATGAAAACGTTCAACTAAATTTACATGCTATTTATTAATTTTAACCTAATAAGAATTAGCTATGCGAGGTTACGCGGTCAAACGGTAAAGTATATAAAAAGTGTACAAATATGGTATATAAAAACCAACCTTAAAATTACAAAACATATAGAGAAATATCATTAACGCTCGACAAAATGTATGAAATAGCAGATCTTTTTGCAGCTTAGTGCCTTTCACGTAACCCTAATATGTATAAAAATCCAAGTAGGTTTATGTGTATATGGCATATAATTTTTTTTTTTTTTTTTTTTTATAGTAGATAGGCTTGCGTTTGACCGCCATCCCGCCCGATGTTAAGCGAAGATGCTAATATAATATAATATATTAGGTACCTATATGTACATGATTATTATAAGTAATTCAATTACGCCAATCAAAACATTTCTTATCAAATTACTACGTCCGCGGTTCCATCCTTATTTTCAGGGATAGCAAACAGGCAATGACTTTAGTGGCCGTTACAGATTGAAAAAGTAAAACACATCCTCAACCACACACGAGTACGCGCACACACGCATGCGTGCGCTCTCATTCACACACATCCACACACACTCGCACAACGTCATAGAACTTATGAATATATGTATGTATATTAACTATTTATGCACAATATCGTTGCTGCCAATATAAGTGCTGTCAACCAATATAACTTTGAATCCTTTCACGTAACCACGAAGAATCGACGATTTTGTCAATGTTAAATGACTTTTTGGATGTATTGGGAAAGAAATCGTTCCATTTGGTTTAAATCTAAGAAAACATTTTTAATATCTAATTATTTCAGAAAAAGTGGCGGTGAAAGTGGTTATTACCACTGTAACATCTTAAATTCAATCTTAAAATAAACATAAAAAATATATTAATAATATGAACACGCTATTTAATCACTTTGTCATATAAATCAGTATTACTTCGGATAACAAGTCAAGCAACCTTTGAACGCTAGTCTTTTTTACTTTTTGCAAATGTTTCAATAACTTTTGGTATTCCGTGGAACCCCTTAACGTTCGAATAGCATTTTCTTTGGATTTCGCATCGAATTTTTGATATACTTTATTCCATAACGTATTAAGAACCATTCCATCAACCGTTTTTTTGTCGTAATGATCACTGCTGCTAACCTGAAATGACAAAAACACTGTTTATTACGACGCGTTCTGCTTTCAAAGGATTATTTAATAGTTATACAAGATAAGGCGTTAAAAAAACATTTAAACTTCTGTCTGGCGCATTAAATTAGGTTTCGTTACTAGACTAGAAATCACAATGGTTTTTTTCTGCATTATTTCGTTAGCCTTCTATTAGCACTTGTGCCAACAGAACATTTTGTTAAAATAGGGCTATATAGTTCTAAAAGTAATTTTAGCAGGTTATTTTTCTTTTAGTTTCTTTAAATCTCTATTTATTTCGAATTTCTGTGTAACTTTCTTTTTGGTGGGCTAATTAATTTTTTTTACAACTGAATGATGTACGTTTCTGTAGAAAGAACCGTAATCGCTGAGGTAGACGTTTTCTAGAGTACAAACCGCGAAATGGTAAACGTAGCGTAGGCGATAGCAGGTGGTGGATAGAATCGAAAAGCAGAAGTTCGAGCTAAGTGGTGTGCTTTAAGAGTGGCCTATGTCCAGATGTGGAATAGGATAGGCTGATGATGATGATAACAATGATGAATATACTATTGACTCTCACAACAAAAAAAAAGCTTGCGTTAAAACGTGTGTAAAAAGAGCCAGTGAAAAATATACAACAAAATATGAACTGCGTATAAATATTAGTTTCTATCGCAAACTGATATTGTTAACGCATTTAATAAAAGATAATTAATTAACGCATTAATACAAACATACACAGTTCGAATCAACAAAGATAAAAAATTGGAAATAAATTGTAGCAATGATAGATGTATCTAGTGGTTAGCGCGGTCGGTTCCCACCCCGAAAGGCCCGGGTTAAAATCCTAACAATGAGTACGAGGAAAACATCGTGAGGAAACAATAGCAATGTAAAAGTGTACTTTCTAGTACTCGGCTGGCTTATAACCATCAAATTGAGAATCTGCCGCCAAGCACCTAAACGATGTGTTCCGCCACCCTCACTGGAGAGCCAATTCTATTTCAGGCTGTTTACCATATTCGACCACACCGTCGCTTAACATCAGGTGAACTGTGGTCAAACACTTAGCCTGTCAATTGTAAAAAGGCGATTAGATTCGTTTATTTTAATTGATTGATTCAGGCGTTACTTTGCGGAACTAAACATAAACATTGAACATTCGTTTATTTTGTTTATTAGTTTTATATGTCTATATTGGAGAGAACGATTTTATTTATATTTCACATAGCAGTGAACATGACAGTGTTCAACTGAAACTCTGTCTCATATTTTTATATAAAACCGTTTGTTTTGTATTAATAAAATATCAACGGAACCTTTAAAAGAAAAATAAAATGTAATACTCACGAGTTCACCATAAAAAATGAGGGTAAACAAAATAACCAAAAAGGCCACTTTATGTGGCATATTGAGTTACTTCCAGAGTGACGGAGCGAATGACACTGAAAGACGACTGTAAAAGAAATTTTAAGAATGTAATAAACATCCTTTGGCGTAAACGGATCATCTGAGATATGTTTACTCCATTCTGGAAATGGAACCTGATATTTCAAACAAGAATTTGATTAGCAGAACACAACAGATTAAGAGAAAAGATTGTACTTTTACGGTACATATTAATAATCTTATATTACACTCTGTCCGTTATGTTAACCGTTTTTTGACAGCTCATACAAAGTTGATGACATAACTTTGTACAGCGTCTAGCAAAATTAATCTAACACAAATAAATACATTTAATCTAGCATTACCTCTTTATGTCGTCTACTTTGTAAGAGCTGTCAAAAAGAGGTTAACCTAATGGACAGATTATAGGTTGAATATTTTTGAACAATAACGGCTATACAAAATTTTCGGATCAGATGAATATACGGTAAACGATATGCCCAGTAGCATCTCAAAATATTGTAGTCGCCTGCCACGCTAACGTGCTCATATTTTTCCGTATTTTCCCGCATGTTTGTGTGTGATATTGCACTCAACAACACGCCATTCGCTAAAACAACAAAAAGGTGAGGTTTGCCAGACAAAAAGGCTTCTAGTGTATTATGAATGTATTTTTTTACAGAAAGTTGTTTTTATTCTAATAGGTAATAATAACGCGTCTTTTCATTTCTAATCATAACTTAAATTCGACTTTCGTATCATAGTAAATATTAATGAAATAATCTTTTGCAGACTATTCATTTACTATAATGTTCAATCAGCTTTTTTCATGTTTTAATGCGGGTTAAATACGAGTAAAGAAATAACTTGACGCAGTGAAAATAATTTACGAGTAGCAACAGCATTCCTATCTTTTAACATGTATTTATTAAAAACTACTAAATATATCTATTTTAATTTAAACAAGATGAAATCAAAAACGTAGTTTACTGAATTCGCAAATTCTTTCTACCATGTTATTGTCAACACTTATACATTGTTAGATACTATAACTACGCAAGAAATTCAATAACACGCTAAATAACAAGGTATACTAATAAATAAATAAATATCGTAGGGTTATACACACAGCGCCATCTGGCCCCAAACGAAGCAGAGCTTGTGTGATGGAAGTCAGATAACTGATAGAATACATAAATACTTCTTTTATTTGTAAATACATACTTACAATACATACAGAACACCCAGACACAGAACAAACATTTGTTTATTCACAAAACGTTTGCCCTGAGTGGGAATCGAACCCACGCCCTACAGCTCTCAAGGCAGATATACTACCAATGAGCCAACGGGGCTGTCTAAATGCTACGACAGTCTGCGCCAGATATTATTATTATGTATTACTAACAAGACAGCTCAAAATATTATACCTACATCACTGCGATATTTCCATATATTTACGTGAAAAAATAAATAAATCCAGTATTAATAATAAATCTAAAATTGCCAACTTCATAAATAATGGTATCTGGCAATACTTGGCTTTCTTAACCTGAAACAGCTCTTGAAACTCTGCCCGGCAGTTTATTTCAATTTCTCTAAGCTCGCTCAACACAGAATTTTACTTTGTCCATTTCGGCGGTCATCTTTTATTTCTTATAACTTTCGTAACTGACACGTGGGAGTATCTTGTTTTATTGAGGCACTAGTATGACCACAGTGGTTTTACCCGCTTTAGCAAAAACATTACAAAAAGACTATGATAAGATTCTTTCAGATCTTTTATTCTCAGAATGTTGAATAGATTCAATACATATTTGTATTCAAATCTATTGCACTCAGAAAGAACCCCCCTCATTCCACACACACACACAAAATCAGGCGCCCTGTCCCACAGGCTAACACGCACACGCGCGTAACATACGTTTATGAAAATAAGGAGTTATTAAGTCCTTATCTTTAAGCACTTTTAAACTTCATAAAACTCATCATCTTCTTTAGACTGGGCCAAATTCTCCATCTCAAACTTAAACACAAAATTAATTTATTTTCATTTTAACTAAAGACTATCAACATTCAGTCTGTATAGAAATTGAAAGTAATAATGCAAATTAATTTTAACTTAGGTATACTTATTACGATTAGACGGTATACTTTTTACGTACAAGCTAATATTATTACAGGTACTCTTTTATTTAGTTATAAAAATAACTAAAGTTCACAAATTTAAACCAAACACATTTATGCAAATTAAAATTATATTTGCATTTATAAAATATATTTATATTTCCTAATTTTACTAGTTATACGCTCTTATACCAAGAAAAAACATAACGTATCCCACGTGAGGTATCATAGAAGAGAGAATTCAATATTATTAGAAAATTATCAGGCTTTCAGAGTTCCGTACAATGTTTCAAATTAACGTGGCAGAAAATAGGTGTTTCTGAAAAAATTAAGAATATTGGCACAGAAGTTAAAAATACAATAAAAAATATTTCTTATTTAAATACTATAAAGAAGTGACCATTCAATGGCATTCGAACGTAAACTAATACAGTATTCCAAAAACAATAATTAACTTATTAAATTAATTTCATTTCATTAAACAACAACTATTTGATTGAGGTTTGCCAATATTTGTTGTATAACACATTATACGAGTATTTATTTTCTTATTCTTAGTTTTGAAATTTTACTTCATATAGATATAAAAACGAGTGCCTCTAGTGGTGATTAGGTCTGCAGAGTAAGGAACCTCCGTACAATGCGCGCCGTGTCAAGGTTTGGATCCAAAAGGGAACAGTGACCGCCTGGCGAGTGTTCGAGACAGTGATGAAAAGAAAGAAAAAAAAACATTTATTTTATGACACAACACACTAAGGTATATGTGTGTACATAATAAAACACGACATAAATAATAACTGAACTGACATGATCGTCGAATCGACATCCCATGGTGAATATCTCGTGAGTCAAGTTAAGGTATTTGCTGTGACTGACACGTCGTTATTTATTCACGCCGAGTTTTAAGTCGATAACTCCAGTAGTTAATCGGATTATAGAACATTGGATGGAGCATACTGTACGCTACATACAGGGCTACAGGCGGCTAGTAAGGTCAGTAAGCTTAGTGTTAAGATCTTGTCTATCAAATCAATTTTGAGATTAATTGCGTTAAAACGTTTACAGAATATTCCTAATAACGATGAAAGATGAAAAAAAATTATTAAAAATAATAATAACAAAAAGTACATTTAGAGCATCTCTATATAAGGTTTCACTTCAATTTTTATTTTGGTTGTATCGTAAAATCAGTAATATGTAAATAAATGCATAAAGTTTTGTATTTTTATATCAGATTATATGCCTCGACGAAGTATAATAACAAATATTAAATACCGTCTAAGTGCGAGTGAAACTTGTGCTAGGAGTTTCAGCCATTTGAACGAAACGCTAAATTTGCCAATTTGTGTTTCATATAACACAATAAATTTTGTGTGGTGGTACAGAACTCTCTAAGAGTAGACTTACACCTGACCGCTTTTATTTATGTTTTGTAAATAAAAGCGGTATTCCTAAAATATTTCAAAGTACAGTTTCAAACTGCCAATATAACTGTAGTTGTTGATATTGTTGCAACTATTTTCAAATGGACTATTTACAACAAACAAAACGTTTATACTGTTACCAAACTTTTTGCAAATACGCGACTGTGAGTAAATACTTGTTCTACATCTATGAGAGCACTGTACTTTGTGGCTGTTGTTGAATCTATAGTTTTAAATCTCTTTGACGCAACTCTACAACTAAATAGGCCTGTAGATGTACACATAGAATATTATACTTCTCCGATCCAATGAGGGCTCGACGTATTAAGCTAACGTTTGGAGATAAGTACATAAAGTGCGCGCCGGAACTAAGCTTCCGGAAATCTCCGAGAGAGGGGACCTCAGGAGTCGCGTGAAGCTGACTGAAGCTTGACATGTCGCCTTCATAATGTTACTATTACAAATGATGCAGCCGAGATACGCAATGAAAAATCACAAAGCAAAATAAATTACGAATTCAACTTCAAAGTACTTTGCGTGCTATTGTTGCGTAAATCGAACTTTTTTTTACTTGCGTCGCAACATGCGACAGAAGAAAGAATCTTTGAAAAGAATGTAAATGGAAAAGTAACATTTCCTATTTGTCTCGGAAAATTTTTCGTCATAGCTGACGTTGACAACTTTTCTACAACGAAGTTACTAAGTTTCCTTATCAAGTAAAGATCAGACGACTTAGCATATCTATTTTCGAGATTTACATACTTAATAAACGATAGAAAAATGTATGGAAAGTTAGATAGCGCCCCTGGCGGAAGTAAATGGAAATTGCTTTTGTTCATGCATTTGACTACCTTATGCATTCTAACGCTATTCTCGCATGTAAATATGCTAAAGCCACAGTTCTAAATAATAAGAACACAGACCAGAGTTGTATCAATACTGTAAATATAATCTGACGATTACTGTGGCTCAGAGATATTTCATTTGTTTTAAAAGTAGACCACCTCAAAAAACCACGTTCGCTGCGCCCATAATAAAAGAATACTAAAAATATAGAAATAATATTAATTAATATTAGACGGTTGGGTCAAGGGTCAGCTTCAAAAGGCAGTGATCCTTGACACGGCGCGCATTGTGAGGAGGTTCCTCACTCTGCAGCCCTAACTACCGGCAGCTTGAGCCCTGCCCCGCTGCCGGCGGCACCCTAGTTTTTAAGTTTTTTATATTATTTATGTTTTATACTCATTTAATGTAAAAAAATTAAAAGTTAAGATATAAAATAAATAGCTGAAATTAAAAGAATAAGATTTTTTTTAGTTTACCACTTAAACCTTATGGTTCCTCTGAAGTACAGAAACGCAGCTCACAAATGTAATTAAAATATTAAAAGTAAAGTAATTGGTCTAGAAAAACGTTTCCATGCTATAAACTAATAAATAAATGGTAAAAAAAAATTGAAACGTCGACTCGACAAAGAAGAATGGTATGCTCGTTTATTAGGTTTTTTAGTTTTTGTAGCTTACGATATTTAAAAAAAAATTAAAGAGGTTAAGGACCACTATGACTATGCTATCCCCGTAACACATGAAACTAGAATAATACCTAGGCGTATTCCACATACTTGTGCTACAACATTGGGTTGCAATGTTGTAACACAAGTGCACTTGAACCCGTGAAAATATCGTTAATAAGACCACAAATAAATTTACTCATAAAATCGATCTGTGAAAAGTATATCAATCTAAGAATTTATTATACTATGATGAAGAACGCAGTAGTAGAAAATAGTGTCAGAATTTTTATAGTAAATTGATATTATTTATAGGTCATTTATCAAAATAGTTCGTTTCCGTTTTTTTTTGTTTTCTGCAACACTCAATTTTGTATCGATATTTTTTTCATCGATACGCTTTTTACTAGCGATCACTTCCCTGCTCACTATGGCCCGGCTAAGTTTGCAGGTAATGAAATCATGCGAAATATTCCAAAACACTTTAGTCTATAGCTTATATTTTTTTGGTATTTGAAGAGATAATGTTTTTCTGAACATTGTAGTCGTATGATAACAGGTATTATTTTGATGACATATATTTAATTATTATTAATTTCTTGTTTTTCTAAAAAGTTTTTATATGGTCTTAAGACCACAATATTGTTTACCTATGTTGCAAAAAATAAATGAACTATGATCTACAAAGGCAACTTTCTATCTACAAAGGATATTAAATTCCTTGCATATTGGATTATTTTCATAAAAGCTTGTAGCTGAAAAAACCTGGGCGAAACCCAGCTTGTTCGGCTAGTTGATGCATATTTTATACTAATTTGAGTCATTTACATTTTTAAGGAGATAAGAAAATAGGAAAAAATAATCTTTATTTCGTAAAATTCCATTCACAAGAAATAACTAAAAAATATATATTTTGAATTTTCCTAATATAGACGCGTCAAATTCTTTGCTATTACTAAGAATCAGTTGCATCAGCCTTGTCTTTGAAAAATAACTTAATAAAAAAATGCAATAGCATACATTTTTGAAATAAATTAATTATAATTAATACATATTTTGTTTCTATTTTACTTGCTAAACATTACTTATTACTGCTAATACGCACTATAAACTAAACTTTTTTTTTAAACAATTACTAAATACTTTCATATTAGCATTTATAGTAAGATAACCACTCCTTGTTTGCAAAAATTTAAACGAAACGTCACGATTCTCTGTAAGGCAACATTTTTTCCTTTTGCGTAAATAAAATTATTTTCACTTAATAAAAGGCAAAAGCTCACACTTAGGCAGAGTAATTAATTCTCTTTACATTGAAATCTCAGAACTGACGGCCGTATTTCACAATACGCAATTATTTTCTTTGTGCTAGATAAATTAGATGTTAGGTATCTACGTTTCCAAATTAATTAAAGTAAAGAATTTTACAAACTCTTTCAGCAATACGCTAGTACACAACATTGCCAACTTACTAACACAACGACTAGTGTTTTATGTGATGCATCATCTGCCTGAAGCCTGTCCATGACCATTGCAGCATAACAGAGAAATTTGAGTAGCAAAACAAATCCAGGGTATCACTCACTGCTTTGGCACTCATTACTTTTATTTTGGTCTGGTCACTACTAGCTGCAATACCCTCGAACCACAGTACAGTAATGTTTATGTACCATTTCTTGGGGGTAGAACATCTGACACAACGACATTGCCTATCTATTACGTAGATGACCTCCTGCTAAAGAGATTTATTACCTATATAAACCTACCTATAAATCTGAATGTACCTTTATGAATGTTTTGGATATCACTCAAAGCGAGATTCCATCGTGTCTGCTACTAAGATAGCTCGTAAGCTAAGCTCGACGCTTGATATTGTTTTTATTTTTATGTGAAAAATAATGAGACGAACGAGACGCTCGCTTGATGGTAAGAGATAACGCCTGTCCAGTGTCCATGACCATTACAGCGATACACAGAACTTTGAGTAACAAAGCAAAGTCCTGGGCATCACTGCTTTGGCAATCATTACTTTGAAACTTTCGATGGTTAGTCTTACCAGCCCAGTAATTTCGCTAGCTGCAGTACCCTTCAAACCGGAACACAGTAATGTTTACACACTACAGCTTAGTGGCAGAATAAATGGTACAGCGGTGGTGGTACCTACCTAGACGACCTCCTGCTAAGGAGATCTACCACCAAGTGGATGTTTCACTGGATGTTCTGCGTGTATTTACAAAAAGAAAGTATTTAAGTATTCCATCAATTGTCTGTTTCCCATAGTACAAGCTTTGCTTAGTTTGGGGTCAGGTGGCATTGTATGTAATGTCCTACAATATTTATTACTATTTATTAAAATGTCAAAGTTATGACTTATATCTTCCGCATTAGGTGTAACAAAAATTGGTAACAAGCCACGTGCCAAGCGCTGTTGCTATGGGCTTTCATTGCAATACTAGTGCTGTTGCTTACTAATGATTCAGTATAGAATTGTTGTGTTCTATTTGGAGCTTGTTTGAATATATACGTATGAATGGCATTCATTTAAATAACGTTTACTTGTTTCGAATAACGTCCGACCCAACGCTGCCACGTGCTAATCTAGTGGCCGTACAGTTTGTATGAAACCTCTCTATGTTTGTTTTACTTATGCGGCCATATTCGGCAGCCTTCTTCATGGAGACAAAGCTGAGTACAACGCACGCGCGGCCACGTCTTACTTCACACAGCGGGCCGCTGATTGCATCGCCCCTAAAGATAACGGTTGATGTGCGGGCGCAAGGTTGGGGCGGATAGTGTACCGAGATGCGCCAGCGCGCTCTGGAACCCTTCCTCACCAGGGTCTACGTAGAGGACGGTAGAGGAGCTACGGTGTTAGGAATATTCCAGCACTTTTGAATTTTTCACAAGCTCGCACTTTTTCCTTTTCAAACCAAATGAATCATAAGTAAAACAAAAATCTGTCAAACCACGTCAGTTTCCATAGTTAAACCTCTCTATGATAAAAGACATAGATAACATATGATATCAGCAAAGTAGACTAAAGTTAGGTTAAGATTAAGTTAGTAAACGAAGCAAGTAACAAGCTATATGCAGTCATAGTCAATTGTACTTTTATGACTATACTAAAATACTAAACTTGGTGTTAAACGACATAACATGTAAAGTCAAAAAACAAATATTTCAAGCTATATTCCCCGCTGAGTAAGAGACAAAAGTTTTATCAACCGCCAAGTAGTAGTTACGCTGTTCTTTGCTTTTGTGTAAGGATAAATTATAATATGGTTTAATATTGTAACAGTCTTTATACTCGTATGTTACAAATTGGTGCTTTCGAGCCTTTCTATATTTGCTCTCCTGCCTACACATTAAAACATTTATAACCTAATTTAAACATATTTTATTATTCACATTTTATCTTTGTGACATTTAGTACACGACATATTGACATTTAATTTAATAATTATATTTATTTTATATTGAAAAATTTAAACATATACCTAAATGTTTTTACAATACAAAATTATAGAATATAAGGATTATATTTAGATAGGATATTATTAGATAGGAAACTTAACAATAGTAGGTAGATGTGTACAAATATCTCGAAAATTTTACTAAAAATAATTTGATATAATGGACATTTTTAAATCTTCAGTTTACGTAGTATGTGTTTACAAATTAGCTGTACCCACAACTTCGTTTGCGATACGTAGAGGCTTTATTTGTCGGACATTTTTTCTTCGCTCGCTCGACAAAAAAGTGCTTTCTGCAGTGAATACTACTTTGTTGTAACGCATACAAAGATGATCCCAGGTCAGCTAGATAACATTAGACATAAAACTTTTAAAGGGCACTTAAAAAAGCACGTATCTGCACGAATAACAACGATTCGTTTGTCCAACTGCCAGTTTATCATGAGCCTTGCATTCAAAGATTTCTCTACATTCCCAAGTTCACGGTATTTTGGATATCTGTAATTGTAATGCCGATCATATCCAAACTACCGAACCGATGATGTTAAAAGTTTGATTTGTCAATTCTTAGAAAATCCCCTCCCTAACGAAAAAACAATAATTGAAATCGGACCACGCGTTAAAGAAATATTGCTATCTAAAAACATTTTGACTTTCATCCTCCCCTCTCACGGGAATAGACAGATATTTACAAATTCATTAATTTAATTACATTTTTTTTCTTCTGTGTCGATAATAGAGTGCCTTCCAATTAATTTTTTCAAAATATTTTCTGTTTGCAGAATTTGGCCTCCGTCAGTTTTATTATAAGTATAGATGTTGCAGATTTTATATAATAGACTACAATGGAAAAGCCATCAATATTTTTAGCCAGTTTAGATCTGTTAAATAAAACCTCAAAAATAGGTTATTGCTATTTGCAACACGCAAACCCTCACCGCCACCCACAAGGAGAAAATTGTGAAATATGTTGACCTCTCAATAGATATAAAAATTCAGTGGCGTGGAAAAAGTATCAGGACAGCTTCTAAACTCAAATTTCATATAAAAAAAGCCATAAACTTTTTTTTATGGTTGACAAGATAGGTATTTCAACACAGCTCACCTGATACTAAGTGACGGTGCGGTCAAAGATGGTAAAGCAACCCTAGCTTGGACTGAAACTGGCTCTCAAGTTTTTCAACTTGAGGGTAGCTAGCCAGTCGATTACTAGTAACACAAAAAAGCACTCAGGTATAGCAAAGTTCTGCAAAATTGGAGAATTATTATCTGGGACGAATGTATGGCCCACAAGCATTTGAAACTTTGAAGCTTTCGATAGGACGATGAAAGATCTTAATAGAAATGATAGACTTTTGGTGGTGCGCTATTCGCTATGTGGGGATATTGGTGACCGAGTGTCTATCCGATGATCTTAGACAGACATTACCAGTCATACCACGTGATACATATGCGGACAAAGTTAACGCATGTCTGAAACAATAGTACCTATGTTAACATGTGAAAACATTGCGACTTAACATTAATAGTCTAGTTTTTTATTGATTGTAATTTGTTTTATGTGTTTGAATAAATAAAAAATATATACACGTTATCAACTGCAGAACGATCCATGGGCATTGTCTTTCTCGGAACAATCACTCAATATAGGCAATGGAAAAATTTAATTACAAGCAAAATGGTAACTACGAAAGATGCTTTGATTGTCCAAATTTGGCAATATACTCAATATGGCTAAGAAAACGAGCTATTTTAGCCGCAAAAAAAATGAAAATGTTGATGCTATTAATTTTAAAATACAAAAGACATAACCTAACAATAAGATATCCTTTAAATCGATTGACACTGTTGTTGATCCCGACGAAGCAATCAATTATCCTGTGATTGAATTCGCTGGATTTACCATGCATGCCACAACTTAAAACTGAAAATTGGCTCAGTGATAATTTTACTCCGGAATTTAAATGCACCTAAGTACAGACACAAGATTGGCCAATAAAAAAAATATGGGCATTGTTCTTCAAGCTACCTACAGGTAGCTTACTAAGCTACAACTGCTACAACATTGCATTGTTATATAACAATGCAATGCTGAATTGGATCAACAGACATCACTTATACCGATTACGTTGACCTGAGTCGGTTAAGAATTCTGTCCTGTATTTGTCTGTGTGGATTTTATAAGCGATTGCAGGAACTGTACTATGATGTCCAGTGTATTAGCGACTCAACTAATTCTATGTTAGATACAAAAAGAGAATTTCAGAACATTGGGTGTGTGTTGAAAAACAGCCGGCGGCACCCGTCGCACAGTGACCAGTTTAAATTTTACGAAACTGCCAGTGTCAAATAAAATACTGAAATATCAACAAATATTATCATACAAACACTGTTATAAATCTGGAAATTTTGTAAAGTATTAATTAGACGGGGTTTAAATTGCAAATATCGCGGGACAATTAAAAAATCACTTGATTCTACCAAAGTTATGTACAAAGAAAGTTATGTATTTTAAAAGTCAGCTAAATGTAGCTGACTTTTAAAATAGATGTATTAGTACGTTTGATAACTGTTGTCAACATTCAAATTGCACGAACTTTGTCGCTCAGTGAACTACGGAAAGGCTCTTTAGGCGATAAGGCCGCCAATGTATTACCGCGAATCTACGTTGTTTTATATGTAAGTTTTTTTTTTAATGTAAAAGTAATGAAACGATCAAGCCGTTCTCCTGATGGTAAGAGATAACGCCTGTCCATGGCCATTGCAGCGATACACAGAACTTTGAGCAACAAAACAACGTCCAGGGCATCGCTGCTTTGGCACTCATTACTTTGAGACTAGATGGTTAGACTCAACAGCCCAGTAATTTCACTAGCTGCAGTACCCTTCAAACCGGAACACTGTAATGTTTGCACACTACTGCTTGGCGGCAGAATATTTGGTACTGCGGTGGTACCTACCTAGACGACCTCCTGCTAAGGAAATCTACCACCAAGTAGTATGTAATGATGGTGTACATAAAGTTATATTCTAAAACATACGTAAAACACTGTTTATTGAAGTTTTACTCTTTTTTTAAGTAAAAATAGTACAAACAATAGGTAGGTACTAGATATTTTAACATACTAACAATCATGACATTGTCACTTTAATAGTAGAAACTAATTTACTTTACAATATGACTCTGATTTATTCACAAAGATGACAGATTAGTCTATTACTTAATCCTTATACAATGGTCGACGAAACAGATAGAGTTAATGTCAAATACTTGGTCGGATCGCCTTAGGATATCGAGAATATTAAACTAATTGCCGAGAACAACGTATTACAGCTTAGTCGTACGTTTGATTAAACTAGCACATAAATGTGTATTCTCGATTCAAACTAAATTTTGAACTGAGACAAATTAGATTTGTAAATCTACAAAACTAAGCATGTACCATATATGTGTATGACTAGCTTTACAGGGTTCTTATAGGTTCCTGTAGCTTAAGCATACCATATTCAGGAGAACGTCTCGTTCGTCTCATTACTTTTTACATTAAAAAAAAAACCCATGCGTAAATAACATTATTCTCTAATATCAAGTGTCAAACGCAAAAAATTAAAAACTTATTTGTAGTGGTATCGAAGAAGCTATATTTTAATTAGTACAGTATCAATTACAAGCAATAATGCAAACTTGAGTTTTCGACGTTCTGAATGATATTTCCGCGAACTAAATTTACTTTTAAGCCTTTAAGTGTTGTGGCTCTTTCGCGATATTAAAATAAAATTATTATTGGTTGGAGAAAGCTCGCAAACTGTTATAAATATCAAATTAACGACTGAAAATATTCATATTTAATGTTAAATTTCCATCGACTTATCTTTATTGCAGTTCAGTAAATTAATACACAATTACAAGACGGGTAAGTAAGTATGATAAAAATATATATGTACAAAAAAGGATTTGAATATTCTATCGAGTTCCCATAGTACATGCTTTGATTAAATTGTTATTAGATGGCGCTGCGTGAAATGTATTTCAATGTTATTTTTTTATAACGTGTATAAACCGGCTTTATACCATTACAAACCCATTCATCTTCCTATTTGGCTTATAAGTTTAGGAATATTGCATATAATTATATTAAATATGTATATCTTTTTACTGTTCAACCTTTCTTTGTACATAACTTTGGTAGAATCAAGCGATTTTTTAATTGTCCCGCGATATTTGCAATTTAAAACCCATCTAATTAATACTTTACAAAATTTCCAGATTTCTAACTATAGAACATTATCTCAGCTGTTTTAATTACATAATTATGTATTTAACTATTAGGGGGTCAGTGTTTTTGGGACTATTTCCATTCAAAGCCAACCTTTCAGATTATTTCATTTAAATTTATGGATTCCTATATAGTAGGTATCTACTTTTTAGTACCTTTTTAACATTTAGGTACCCACATGGTCAGAAAAATGCAAACAAAAACTACTTCACCACGTAGATGTTAATAAACACAACATTCGAAATACATATTATACTGGTATAGCAAACCTGTAATTTTCTTGAGTGAAATTCAGAGTCGCTATTGTGTATGGTAAACTCGCATAAAATTAAAGTAGTAATGGTTATCTTCATGAGTTTTGGCACGTGCAGTCGATTGTGTATGCAAGTAGGGATGGCATATACACTGAGCATTCAACTGAACAACATGCACAGGCCCCCAGTATTCAGTGTATGAAATTTGAAATAGTTTTGCAGCTAGAGGTTTCCTTAAGACCTAATTTTGGAAATAATTTTGCAGGGAGACACTTTCATTATTGATAATTTTCTGAGACAATTGCATCAACTATGTAAGTTTTTTGTTAACATTCTGTTTTGTTTATAACATTCTGTTATATTAAACGATCTAAAAACGCGAAGCTGAGTGATCTGGTTTGCGTAAAGCTTGGCGTTTACACTGTTCTTGCGTTTTCTGTTTAAAATGTACGAACTGAGCCGAGCGGTGTCCGAGGCAACACGTGCGATAACATTACCGTCCCGATAGCGCGAAATAATCCCCTTAATGCGCAAAATAAACGCTAGCTGCATTGACAATGGCTAATTAAATTAATTACAGAGAAAATTGATTGCGTATGTGTACTCATTCGCGCTCTACCACTCTTTGCTTTCAATTTACAGGTCAATAGTAAAGTTCATCACTTGTAAAATATCTAATAGATAAATAGGTATTGATTATAATTATATATTGGTTATTGTTATAATTATAATTATATATTGGTTATAATTATTGTTATGACTTGCGCAAGAGAATCAGCAACATAATAATGCATATTTATATCAATTATAAAACGCGGCGCTCAAGGTGAAATAATTTTTAATAGTTCACACCAAAAATTGCATACTAAATATTATGCATAGTATCCTTCTGGTATATCTTAGCAATAGGATGAAGATTTGGAAAGTTGTGGCTAAGTTTTGCTGTTAACATAATCGTAGACATGGCTAAGGCGTTTGATCGGATTTGGCATAAGGCACTTCTTGCAAAACTACCTTGTCATTACCTGCGAGATTTTATAAGTGTATCGATACCTTTAAAAAAACCTTACACGAACGTTGGACGTTAGGATACTGTGTGATAGATGGATACTTCATGATTTGATCGAAGCAAAATGTAACGATCCAGAAACAAAGATGATCTATGTAATTAATCCTTTCGAAGAGTTGCCTACAAAAGTAAAGAGAGGACGGAGTGTGAAGATGATGATGGTTGCCTCATTCTTCAGATAGACTGCCTATGTTGTCACGATAGCGCACGAAAATAAAAAGGTCACTTCAGAGTGCTTAAGAACGCGGTTTTTTTATTGCTTAGTTTACTAGTATTTTTTTGTCATTGGTTTTGAAAACAGGTTCTGGAGTAGCGTCCTCGCAGCAGCATCCTTTTTTACCAAAACAACGCATTAGCATACTCACACCACAGCCGAATTTATTAAATCTTCTGGAATTGATTTTTGGACGCATCTGCCATTTGGCACTTACCACACGCCTTGATATTTCTGTTTATTTCCAAAAACAAAAGCTTAAAGGAATCCGATTTTAAGACTTCGAAAAAGCGGTGGCAGCTTTTGTAAAAAGGCTGGCAGTGGATCCATTCTTCTGTAAGAGTTTACAGACTGTGCTCACATCCACACGCTGCTTTGTTTTTATCTATACATTATAAACGTTAGGTGTAATCATCGTATCGACAATTTTAAATGCTCGTCTCGTTTATTCAGATGTTAAAACAACAGTGTACATACGTCTTCAATTCTTTTATATGAACTGTTTCATCTAATATCGCCGTCCAATACTGCTGGTTATATTTATAATGTAAACAGAACATAAACATAACGCAAAATTCAGTCTTGCTTCATGTATTTGTAATTTAATTATTTACATTCAGAGTACAGTCAATCGATCATCATTGAGCATAGCTGTCCTGTTAGCTCTTTTGATAGAATATATGTTTCAAGAGCTGTAGGGCGTGGATTCGATTCCCACTAAAACAAACATTTATGTGACGATAAATGTTTGTTCTGGGTCTGGAGGTTCTGTATGTATTTACATAAAAGTATTCTATCAGTTATCTAGTTGCCATAGTACAAGCTTTGCTTGGGGTTAAGTATAAGTTACTCGTATTTTCCTACAATACTTATTTATTATTAGCTGCGCCCCGCGGTGTTACCCGCTACATGTTTTTGAGATTAAAAGTAGCCTACATTTTAATCCAGGCTCTCAACTACCTCCCGAAATTTCATCCAAATCCGTTCAGTAGTTTTTTCGAGAAACATCCATCCATTCATACAAAATTTCATATTTATAATATTAGTGGGATAGCACAAAGAGTAAGGGAGAAACGCGCACTAATCTATAATGCGTGTTTTTAGTGAAAACACAGTGTCCCATAGTACTAAATTTTTTATGGTTAGATTTACCGGCGCCATTATGTGATATGATGGAAGCTTTATTCTTGTTCCAAGAGCAAAGAATAATTTGGCAAGAGCTGCGTGAGGTACTTCTTGTATATGCTCCAATCTGTTGAGAACGGGCGCATCCGGTGAGGCAGCGACGCGCGCCTCTCCGCCGCTGTTCTGACATACACCCTACATTTATTTGCACGACGCAGATTAATTCCACATCATCCGACACATATCCACAGAGTTCCGGCCATTAGTGTATTCTGAACAAAACAAACCATTATCTAGAATGTATATTCTGAACAAAACACCACTCAATATGATAGAAATATTTTTAACGGTAGATGGATTTAAAATGTTCATCCATTTCATACATAATAACTTTTATATGACTTATTTTGAGTGACCAACTCTTTAAAGTCCACAACAAATTAACTACTTTCACTGGTTTGTATTTGGTCGAGGTAGGTTCTAGGACTACATAACTGATTCGGTTTGAAATATGTATGAATTGGTACCAACCTCATAAAAAAAACACGAGTTCTTAAAAGTTTGACTCTGTACCATCCACATGCCGTCAATGTTTAATAGCTATATTAGCTCTAGTAATTTCAATAGGATTAAAACAAAGTGACCCGGGCCATTAAGGGCATCTGTTGGTGAGAACGTAAAATAAAAAAAGCTCCTTTCGACCCGTATCATTCGCCTAGCAATAAAAACTAAGTCGCCGCGTATTTCTTACGGCAAAGCCTTTTTACAGTCTCGAATAATACTTGATACAAAATTCGTTGGCTAGTCCCTGAAGACCTAAGGTTTATTTCACTGAGTTTAGAAAAGACTTCAATTTAAAAAAGTACCGTATTAACACTTTTGCAAATATGCTCGTTTTCATTACATTACAATTTTGTTTATTATGATGATGCCAATGTTTATTAACTTCTGTACTTTAAAGTAAAGAAATAAAGAACAAAAAGATCAACGGTTTGTTCGATAAAACGCGTTTTTACTAAAAATGAGCTCTTTGTAAAACTTTTCCCGTTTTCAATAATTGGCACTTTAGAGAAGTGACGTAAAAGTTATCTTGTTACGTACTAGATACAATTAAATTTGGCTGAAAGATATTTTTTTTCTTTAGAAATAGGATACTTCTTTACTACTAAAAATGTTTTTACTGACGTAAGTTGAAGTCACTATACTCATAAAGCCAAGGCAAAATTATACCGTGTGTCGATGGTGTATAAAGTTTTTTTTTTTATTCAAAATAAGTTGACCACACCCTGCCTGATGTTAAGCAGGATGCGGTCTAAGATGAAGCACGCTTACCTGAAGAAACCTGTTTGCTCTGATTTTAAAGATACCTAAGTTTCCTTTAAGAATATATGGAGATAATATTTACTTTACATTGGTTTTTTTTCCTCTGTACAGAAAAATTGCCTTTCGCTAAAACGTCAAATGTTATAAGACACTATATCAGATCTCTGAAAGCAATAACGATTTGTTGCAAAAACCAGCCAATAAATCCATATTTTTCTCGATCCAGTCTAGGCTATAAATTTCATACCGGAATACTATACCGACGCGTATGGTTGCAAAACAATAAATTGCGAATGCCGACCGCACACCCTAGTTATATTCATAAACCAATGAACAAATGAAGGTTTTAATTAATCAGTGGAAAGACCAATTTGTAGTATTGATACTGATTTTGTTAAATTTGACATTTAAAAACTTCTTTGGTTGTTATCTACTCAGGCAGTAGATATGTAATCTAAAATTATTTATCTATAGACTTGCTTTAAGATTACCTGTATAACTACCACCTAGCTACTTACCTTTACCTTAAAGCCAGGAGCTTTAAAAAGCGTCACCGCTTCATGGTTGATGTTCCAAAAGCTCGAACTAAGCGGTTTGATTCCACCTTTTTCATGCGTACCGCTAGACATTGGAATCAGCTGCCCGAGTGGGTGTTCCCCAATGAATATAGTCTGGGTACCTTCAAGTCGCGAGTGAATCGGTTTCTTCTAGGCGAGCGTGCTCCACCGTAGACCGCATCTTCGCTTAACATCAGGCGGGATGGCGGTCAAACGCAAGACTATCTACTATAAAAAAAAAAAACCTATTTATTTCAACTGTCCAACCCCGATCTATAAACGTGATATATGTGGGAATCATAAGCTAGGCACATATAGTTTCTACAAATTTATTCAAAAATGCATTTTTTGTTTCAGGAGTAATTTTCGAACAACATTCCGACGAGGTTCAAGATGCTTTCAAATTCGGCATGCTGCAGCAGCCTGGGAATCTATCGCGCCTGGATTTTCAACTTTACGTGGATGTCATCAATACTGCGGATGCTTTTAAGCTCTCCAGACTCAGTAAGTGATTAAAACTAAACTACTCTTCAAATACACACGATGATATGCGCAATGTGTTTATTGTAATTTAAAAGGTGAAATGAAACTGAAGTGAGTGACAAAGAGTAACATTTGTTTGAGGAAAGGCAAGGGATATTTTTATTTGGAGTACTGCGTGTTTACCAAATTTATATACACAAAGTAACTCTTATTGTGCATCGAAAAATAAATACTAAGCACGCCCAATTCAACTCCGTTACCGTCAACATTACCCTCAAGAGAAGACCGCCGCGTGCCACTGATCCCCTAACAAAAACAGCTTTCGCTCAACGTCTCCCAAACTTCAGATTCCCATTCATTTACAATAAAATTAATACGATCCAAATCTGCAAGAGAATGTAAAATAATAGCCTTCAAATATTTGCAAACACTAACACATTTAGATACAGAAAATTTACTTAAAATAATAAAAAAAATTATAACTAGCTTTGAGCGCAGATACACACACACACACTCTCTCTCTCTCTCTCTCTCTCTCTCTCTCACACACACACACACACGCACGCACGCACACATACATACACACCGCACCCATCTATGTTGTAATCGCAAGTGTAGGTAGTCCCTGCGAAACAGGTCCTCGCCTAGTGCAAGGACTACAAGCAACGATGAAATCTGTAAATAACTCTAATTTTCTAATTTTCTAATTAATTATTTTGTATTTGTATTTGTTAATTAGTATTAAGTATAATGAAATATAATCTTAAGTATTAATTTTGCCTTATTTTATTCGACGTTTATACGACGTAGCCTGGGTCCAAGATACTGTGATTAGATAGTCACAGTATCTTAGCTAGCTGCCGCTGAAAGTGAATTTCACTGACAGGTTATGTTACGCTTTAACCGGTGCACTCTATTCTTGTAGAGATGTACGTATATTAAAACTCGAAATTGCACTTTGAAACGAGTTGTAACTAGACATTGAATCTCTTCCAGCATTCATACCACAGTCACCAAAAAAATTAACAACCATAATACAGCATACATATTACATATACAGAGCGCCCAAGATACAAGCTTTGCCGAGTTTGGGGCCCGTTGACCGTTCTACTTGAAATCGGAATGTACAAAAACCATGTAACCATTTGTCTGTATGTAATGTAATGTTCTCTAGAAAATAAACTATTGTTATCTATATAATAAATAAATATTGGAGGACATTTAACACAGCGCCATCTAGCTCCAAACTAAGCAAAGCTTGTACTATGGGAACCAGACAGCTGAGAGAATACTGAAATACTTTTTTTGTTGTAAATACACTCTTATAATACATACAAAACACCCAGACAAAGAACAAACATCGATGTTAGTCACACAAATGTTAGTCCTGAGTGGGAATCGAACCCACGCCCTTCAGCTTTCGAAGCAGACATACTACCAATGAACCAACAGAGCTGTCATTATATTAACCTAAAGATAACCCTATCTTCCATTATATATGCCCAAATATTTTATTCGTGGGTATATTATACTTTCATACATGTTAATAGCAATTAAAATACGTTTGTACGTCGATTTACTTTTGACAATTAACAGCCGAATGGAACGTAGATTTGTAGCGATGATAGCTCAGTAGTTAGCGCGGGCGGTTCACACGGCGAAGGGAGTAGGTTCAAACCTGAGCAACGAGCTTGAGCTGCCGGTGAAGGAAAAAATCGTAAGGAAACCATAGCGTAGTGGTAGGGTACTTTCTGGTACTCTACTGGCTAGCTACCACTCTCAAGTTGAAAATCTGTCGCTAAGCGTGTTTTGGCAGCCTCACTTGAGAGCCAGTTCCATTTCAGGCTACGTGTGTTAACCATCTTCGAACACACCGTCACTCAACATCAGAGCTATCGTCAAACACTTAGCGTGTCAACCATAGGTAGGTTCGCATGCCGAAGGGCGTGGGTTCAAACCCCAACAATGAGCTTGAGCTGCCGGTGAAGGAAAACATCGTGAGGAAACCAAAGCATGGTGGTAGGGTACTTTAGTACTGGGCTGGCTAGCTACCACCCTCAAGTTGAAAATCTGCCGCCAAGCATCTAACGGTGTGTTCCGGCAGCCTCACTTGAGAGCCAGTTGCATTCCAGGCTAGGTGTGCTTTACCATCTTCGGCCGCACCTTCACTTGACATCAGGTGAGCTGTGGTCAAACACCTACCACCTACACCTACACCTATCCTAACCTAACCATTTAAAAAAAAAAAAAAAAAAACCATACAAATTTCATCTTTTTTTATTAGACAAAAATATTATATGACCCATAATTATCGTAGTAAAGTCACAAAACTATTTGATAATGCGCAATTGTTACTAAGTAAGAAGTTTACTACAGTCTATCGTTCAAAAAGATATTTCGAATACAATCAATATCTACCCTCAGAGGAACTGCTTCTTATTCTTATTCGGAATGGGGGCGATGAGTCCTGCACTAATGTCCCGCTTGGGGTGTATTGTGCATTTCCCCCTACCAGCGTCTACCCGAGCCAACCCAGCTCCTTGAAGTACCGGAGCGAGGCTCTGGGCCGCTGGCATAGTAGCTCCAGTGGATGAGATGGAGTTAAGCATGATAGCGAAAAGCAGTCTGCCTGTTGCGGGGATTTAGATGTGGTTTGTGAGGAAGCTGCTTCATGCAATCTAGTGAAGATCCTAGTTACTTCTGTGGCTTTGCAATGCCACAGCACGTGCGAGGAACTGCTTCATGAGACATTAATTCGATAACGATAGCAATATTTAATAAATTTTCAGAAGAGCAAAAGTGCCCGTGTTGGTTAACATACCAGTAAGTATACGGGCGAAACTTTCCAACAAGAACTATTTTCTCGTATAACACAACTGATAAAAGATATTTTTTTGGAAACATTTTTTCCGTATTACGAAAACTGAACTCGAACAACAAAACGAAATATTTGAAGAAGTCACCCGCCGTTGTTATAGTCCTGGTCCCCGGGTCAAGGAGAATAAGTCTTACTCTGCAGAAGCCTCCTTGACACACGACTAATTTGAATGTAAGGCAGGTTTCCCTTTTTATTTCGCCGCGTCACGGTAGGCTGATCAAAATACTTTTGAACCCACCGCTGGAATTTCTCCATTGGCGGTGTGTTTTTATTTCAAGTTTCACACATGCAAAACTTGGCAACTGCGTGTACGCTAGCACAGCTGATTACAATGTTTTTTGTTCGCAATTAAAGAAAAACCTAAATATTAAAACGAGAAAATCCTAATGTATATTTACAAGAATAGGTAAACATAAAAAACGTAAACGTAACAATGTTAGTTCATATTAAGTAATAGTTAATCGGAATTCGACCTAAACTATACCTACCTATATAGTCTTCCTACACATGTATCTCAACGTTCAGGTTTACAACATCTTGTGCCCTAGAATGTCTAGTAACCAAAAGAATCCATGTCCTATTACGTCCAATCACACAATGTCCAGTGTCTCACATTAATTAAAGTCCAAACATACGTACGAGTACATTTGAACAAAAAATATACAACTGTCTCGAGACATTTACTTCGCTCTATCTTTGAGCAAAACTATTCAACGGCCTATGGTTCGAAGATTTCAGATAATTGAAATATTGTTTTACACACCAAATTACATCGCTAATTTGTGGAGGTACAACATCCTTGTTGGAAGACAGTCTGGCTTCCAATCTGGAGTTCCTGGATACAAATCTGACGGCACGAACATCTGTAGTTTCTAAATTATGGGCGTGTTATTATAGAAAACGTGAGGTAAGGCAAGTAATCAAGTATAAGTAAAACAAAAACATGTGCAACATACCGCTAACTTCAGACGGCAAAGAATAACATTGAAACTTGCATGTCTGAGAGCAATGTTTATCGAAGACGTGTGAGATCAGTGAACCTGCACTTATCAGTGTAGTGGTCTATGGCATTTCCTCTCTCACAATAAGAAGCCATTGCTCAACAAAGGCGATCAACAATAAGCAACGGCAAGGTTATAAATATGGCTGATTCCAGTATTACCACAACATGAGATTCTAAAATATCGTGTAAGAAAGTATGTCAATATGGCACATGACATGGACATTAAAGAAATGCTCATCAACTGTGTAACGTTCAGCAACCAAGCGCAGCCCCTTATTACGACGTGTTAAGTTGTTACCTTCTTAAAATTATGCGCATATATTTTCTGCCAGGTCAAAGTTACCTTGCATAATGTAATCATCTAAAGACGGAATGGAGATTCACATGAAAAAGTGACATGCTCGCAATTTAGACATAGCTTTATTTTACTTTAACTTATTATTATTTTCGTTACAATGTGCCTAGAAGTCGCAGTTTGCATTCAGAATGTGAGCATGCTTGAATATAATATGAATAAAGATCTAATACAAAAATCTATCAACCAGTAAAGTATTTTGCTATCGAAGTAATAACGTCGGTGGTTTATTTGCAGAGGTCACATTACTTAAAGCGATATTGCTGGTGGGCCGGAGATTGAGCGATTAGGTCGTATAGAGACACAATTCCGATTGGTCACAATAGCACGGATCACAATAGAAAATGGACACAATCGCATTCCGATACAGGACTGTGGATTCTCCGCAAAAACTCAGCTTCCATAACATAGCGCCGAGCGCCGTTCGCTGTTGCCGGAGATACATTGTGATCTTTGTATGATGACAGCAACATATCCCAGATAAATAATCTAAACCCGTTATAACTTAGATATATATATATTTTGTATGTTTAAGATAATTCAGTGAAGTACCTTATAATAAAAATATAATTCTTTAACATGAACTCGCTCATTTTATTTTTTAATTGCTTCCAGAGTACAAACTAATTTAAAAAGCATTTAGTTTTCTTTTTGCCTTAATTGAACAGTTATTTTTTTATATTATAAAGGCTTGCGTGTGACTGTGACCATTTCACCTGACGTCAAGAGAAGATGCGATCGATGATGGAGCACGCTTGCTTAAAAGATACAGACTAACTATATAATAACTGTGTCATGTATTAAAAACAATAAACTTTACAGAGTGACTTGAAGACACCCAGATTAAACTTAAATTATTGAATTAGCTTAAATTAAAATTGCAACTAGAAGGTTCACGGCACGTTCTAGTCTAAAGTATCTTGCTGCGAATTTTCATCGAAATTACAACCACAGGAGGAAGAGTAATGCTTGGCTTAATTTTTGTGCCAGAGCCTCTCTGACGCATTAAGGGGTCGTGATACAGTGACGTTTGCTCACAATGCGGCTCAAGATCAAAACACGTCGGCGACTAATGACGACCGACACGAATTTTTATAGGAGTTTCCTTTCTCCAGGTGCTAGCAGCTAGCCTGGATGTACATAAAAGAGATGTGCTTGTTTGTATGTTAAATAATAGGACGCGTTTCAAAAATGCTAAATCTAATCGACATGACAAACTAATATTCCTTTAAAAAATCAGGCTAGTGTTTTGTCACCAAAATGTATGGCAATATTTTTTTTTACTAATTGCTTATTGACATAAATGAACTACCGCACTATAAGAAACGAAAATTGTCTGAATACCTGCTAGATCACTGCTACTACAAACTCTCAGGCTATCTTACTTATAGAAACCTTTTAACGCACAAAGCAATATTTGAATCCGTCATTGTGTTTGTCTTTAATTGCTATTATTTTTAATCATAATTTGTAATTCATACTTTCAATTTTTTTTTTACTGACATTATCAATTTAACTTGCACTGTATAGTCTCATAAAAACATTCTTATGCCTGCAATATGGCAAGTACTACCGGCAAAACTGTAACTAACAACTGACACTTAACCTAGGATTCATGAATATATGAATAAATTAATAACAATGAATAGTATTTCGTTCACAGATATCCGTTGAATTTACACTCATAAACGATCTTAAGAAATTAAAGCTTCCGAACTGTATATACAAAAACCATGCCTGTAGTCATTTTATTTTCCTAGTAATATTCTAAGGCTTTGTGAGCATAGAGGTTCGCTATAGCCATTTATTATGGTTTCCTTACAATTACGTACGGCGTGTATTGGTGATAAAAAGTGTAATCGTAAAACTTATATACACCGTATTTATAAAAATATGTTTTCCGTTAACATTTACTTTAGTTTAGTTAAAAACAATTATACCTATTATAACTTTTTATCCTTTGGTTTTCTTGTATATGTGCAAATCCGTGATATTTGCTACGTGCGCCTTCAGTAATCTGTGAGAGTATTGGATGGGTACAAAGGAAGAGTGACAATAAAAAACTGCCAGCTAAGTATCACGATTTTGCTCTTCCTTTTTTGTTTAGGCAAGGGAGACTTTGCAGCGAACAGAACAAATGGCAGCTTGTAAAAACAAATGGGTGTCATTAGGTTTTTTATCTCATCAGCACTAACTCATTTCTTACAATCTTCCTCTATTTGTAGTGTAGCTTCCACCATGTATAAAATTTATTATGAAAATGTGGAACGATTATTATTTTTGTTGTATCACAATAGCAGTTCTAAATAATTACAGATTATAGTTGGAACAATAGTTTCAGAAAATTACGTAATAAAATTACTTTGTTTTATTTTGGAAAGTTATTAAACGTTGTTTTGTGACCCTCATACCTCTAGCTACCTCTTTATTACTATACATATTATCAAGCCTCCAGAAATATAGGGATAAAGAGACTTATTGTCATAATGAGGTAATAAGTATTCTACCAAAGGCACTAAGCATGGATCATAAACTTTAACCATGACTTATGTCTAGCACAATGTGTGTTAAGTAAACTACATCAGTGTTTTTATTGAAAAAATGTAGGTAAATTTCTTATCTACAACGATTAGACCAGATGAAAAATGAGATATCTGACAGATCTGAAGTAAAGATGCAACGTTTACATGATTCCATTTTTATATAAAACATCTGCATCTGCATGATTTCATACAAAGGGAACAGAAAGTATGTATTTACGTAGAATTTTGCTGATAAAATAACAATGTACAAATAGCAGTGAGTATCTGTGAGTGCTCGTCAGGTATTTCAAAGAACGTGTACGAGTGCACAGAGCCAAAGGATTATGTTTTCCGCTGCTTAATATATTTAATGCACAGAAAGTTTTGTAAACCGATTTCATTTCCGTGTACATGTTTGTAATATCATACATTATCATTACATGGATATTTTTGACACATATGTATGTACAATGTACATTCGTTAAAAATTCGGTTAAGTGCAGGTTAGGTTCAAGCACCGAAGGTATAGTCACATCAAACAAAATACCTATTGTGACTTCCACAGAAAAAAAATCAGTGTTAACGGAAAAAGTTTAAAGGTCACTCTAATTACCACAACTAGATGATTTTTCGTATTTGTTGTAAGTGTGCACCATAATTATTGTGCACCATAAGTGACAGGACGCGAAAGCTAAAAGAAAATATCATAGAGGATTCCTAAAGAAGGAATAATCATTCCACCCTCATTCCCGTGTAGCAGAATGTATTCCGGTATTCCGGTTTTAGAGGCTGGGCAAATAAGAGAAGTTATTGGTGTGTAACTAAGAGAACAATTTGTTTAAGACAGCCCCGTTGGCTCATTGGTAGTACATCTGCCTTGAGAGCTGTAGGGCGTGGGTTCGATTCCCACTCAGGCCAAACATTTTGTGAATAAACAAATGTTTGTTCTATGTCTGGGTGTTCTGTATGTATTATAAGTATGTATTTACAAAAAAAAAAGTATTTATGTATTCTATCAGTTATCTGACTTCCATCGCACAAGCTCTGCTTAGTTTGGGGCCAGATGGCGCTGTGTGTATAGTCCTACGATATTTATTTATTTATTTATTAAGTGTCCATACCAAGAACGCAGTTCGTGACTCAGTGGTTAAACCTACTAGTTATACATTTAATCCACATAAGGGAATGAGGTCATTAAATTTAAATAAATAGTAGTAATCAAACACAACAAGCCTGAAAAATGTTGAGCTTAAAAGTAGGAATAAAATTTAATTATTTAATTTACAGTATGTTTCCGTGAATATGTAATTTGTCCAGTAATAAAAAAGTTCAAAAACACTAACTTGTCGTATAATAAAATTGTGGTAAAAGAACGAAATAAAGTAGCCTCTTTGTTTGCCTCTTGCTACGATTAACATTCAAACTCGAACCTAATCTCGATTTGTCGTTTGAAATAACATTAATAAAATAATTATAGGCATTAAGAGATAATTATTATCGAGAACTAGGTGCGCCCCGCGCTGTTTCTACGTGCACGCTACATTTTTTTGGGGATAAAAAGTAGCCTACATGTTAATCCTGGGTGTCGGCTACTTCCATACCAAATTTCATCAAAATTGGTCCGGCTGTTTGAGCGTGATTTTATAATTTAGTGTGATACCCTTCTAAAAAAATTCCGCCGTTTTACGCAAGTGTGGCTACTTTATGTGTTACATGACCGTAGGTAACAAAGCCCTAGGACGTAATTTAAAATTAAAATTTAATTTTACTGAAAAATTGTAAATGTTTTCAATCTAAAACATGATTGGCATGAGATGCCAGTACTCACTCTGGGTCAGTGTTTGGCGTATTTTGGAATAATGTCCGCGTTAATCTAAATTTGCGAAATTTAAAGAAAAATGTGGTAGTGGCTCGCCACTCTCAATTTAGACGCATAAGCAAAGTACTTTTTCTCAACTATAAAATCAGCATAATATTTTGTAATTTTTGGAACGGCGAATCTGGCAAGTTGCCAGGGTCAATTTAATCTTTGTACTACGCGGCCCGGTGTGGTCACTCTATCTCATTCCTCTTGGTTCATTTTCACAATTCAGAGCCTGTTCTACTCGTGGAATTAAATCCTTCTTAAATCCTTATCTTCATTCATTCAACGAAACCTTTTCATGAAACATTTTAATACGAGTATACATTTACTTACCGATTTTAATTAGAAACTCTGATTTTAGTTATGTATAACATTATTATGTTAAGTATTTTAGTCGAGTAAGCAACTAAACCTTTAGTTACGAAAACAATTTGAATCTACTTTTATTGTTCGATCGGCTAAAGTGTGGAATACATTACCCGAGTTGGTGTTCCATGAAACAATCTGGGTGTCTTTAAGGCGAGAGTGAATCGGTGTCTTCTAGGCAAGCGTGCTCCATCGTAGACCGTTATAATTCATCTTTATGGTGATTAAACGCAAGCCTTATACATAATAAAAAAAGTTACTTACTCGATTAAAAATATTAAAAAAATCATTTTTTGTTTAAACTTCAACTTCTCAAATTGATTTTAAAAGTTACAAATTATCACTAACCGATTGGTTTATTAAATCTTCATTGTCCCCCACTTAAACATTAAATACAGAAGAAAAATAAACTTAACAACGTAACAACTGGCGACCTTGCCTTTTCGTAAGTTCTTTATTGCAAACTCTTTTTAAGCAGAAGTGTTCGCTATTAAACAGTATGTTTATTGTTATCACGAAATTACATATTCAAAGGAAACTACTGTAAAGAATCAAATAATTCTAAGCCATTATTGAAGCATCCTTATATAGAGCAACCCTAGTCTAGCCTTAAATACCACCGTGATCCCATCGCGAGGAGTTAAGCACACGATAATTTGACAACTTTAAAGTGTCATTTGGGATCTCGCGTTGTGTAACAGATGCTAGTGGTAAATAAATCAGAGCCGCCTTGAATCTTGAGTGACTTGCTCGTTAAGGTTTAAAGTATGACAGATTCTAGCTCAACATAAACCTATACTTGTTTACCATCAAACGTTACTTAACTAACAGTACTTATATTTTATGAATATCTAAAAAAACTGTGTAATTTATAATCAAACTTTACATATTTAGTAAATAAATTCAAAGTATTTATTTTACGGAGACAGTAATGTTGCGCTATTTTGAGTATATAACGAAGTCTTAAGCAAAAATATTGATCAATATTTTTCATGCATTTTTAGATTTATTGTAAGATAATAATTATATTGATTGATTAAGATTGTATATATACATGTCATTTTTATATTTTACTTTGAATTTTTGACTTGTAAAAAGTGTCTTATTATTATTTTACACAAATAAATCAATATAATATAAAAGTATATCACTATGTAGTAATATTTTTGCATTATATTATTATATAAATAAATATAATTATATGGCACACACTTATATATATATATGTGTACTAGATAGCCCTGTTGGTTCATTGGTAGATTGTATGCCTCAAGAGTTGAAGGGTGTGGGTTCGATTCTCACCCAGGACAAACTTTGTGAGACAAACAAATGTTTGTTCTGTGTCTGGGTGTTCTGTATTTATTATAAGTATGCATTTACAAAAAAAAGGATATATGTATTCTATCAGTTATCAGACTTCCATTACACAAGCTCGGCTTAGTTTGGGGTCAGATGGCGCTGAGTGTAATGTCCCACAATATTTATTTATTTTATATTTATTTATTTCAGAGTTAAACAAAAAAATACAGCAACGTCATGTCTGCGGTGACACTAGATTTATTATTTTCACAGATAAAATAATGCTGAAGTTTATTATGTATTATATGCTGAAGTTTATTATGATACATACAGAACACCTAGACATAGAACTAACATTTGTTGATACATAAAATGTATCAATTTTATACCACAACACTAGAAACTTCTTTGGGTAAATTCCTGGAGTCCCGAATAGCAAGTCAGGCATGCTACCACTTCCCAATAACTATGAATTTCACCCTAGATACCTTTCCGCGTCATTAGACGAATGCCAGATACGAGTTTTGTTCCTTTGAATTCGTATTTCGTCGAGCGATTTTAGAGCAATTCCGTGCTATAGACAATATAGTTTGAAGGTATATACGATACGCATAAAATTATAGTTCAAAACTAAGCTTTATTTTAAAGAAGAATTTCATAAGATTTGATTTAATTTAATTACTAAAAGTTATACAAGTAATGATAAATTTGTAGTTTTTTTTGTTGTTGTGAATATTTGTATTTGATAATATTATAACATATTTGTGGTGTATGTACATTGTACATTGTACACCAAGGAGTTTTTATACTTTTTATAAGTGGCCTGTTTGTCGTGCGATTCACCGATGGTCTTTTGTTTCAAAGGCATCGTTTGTCAAATAAATGGTTTAATAGAAAAACATTTCTCTGTGTTGTTTTAATTTAATATTACAACACAAACAACAACAACTTTTAAAAAATCTTACAATGAATACTACCAACATTATTTAAAAAAACAACCTAATCTAAGAGGCCATCAGAGGAGGGAAACGTGTCCAGAATGCTGGCAGCATTGCCACGTTGGATGGCAATGCTAAGCTATTAAGCAATGTAGATGCCAGCATTCTACAACCTAATCTAAGAGGCCATCAGAGGAGGGAAACGTGTCCAGAATGCTGGCAGCATTGCCACGTTGGATGGCAATGCTAAGCTATTATCCAAAGTAGATGCCAGCATTCTGGTCACCTGTCCTCTCTAATAAACGTTTGGCCAGAGCAGATAGTTCAATATAGTTAAAAACTTAGTTTCGAGGTTCTAGTTGTACTCGTAAATGTTATAATTATTATAAGTTTGTGTCTTATACGATGTCATTTTGCATATAGATACACAATTTTTGGTTCTGCAGACATTGCGCCATTTAAGTAATCAATTTATTATAACTGAACAGAGCTCCATAATCACCTGAACAAAGTAATGTGTAACAACATTAATTAAAATAACCGTGCCGAGGACGTTGCCAATTGCGAATTATCAATTCACATACAGTTCCGTAATAAACATTAATAAATTACATCTATCTGTTAGTATAGAGGTAGTTAAATGGCTTACCGCGTAGATAGAATAACTTATACAACTACAAATAGGGTTGGTTAGTCTAAGAGTATCTACACCTTCGATAAGAGTACGCAATGTCAATATCAGTGAAGTAATTTGCGATACGCGACTGTGTTTAGTTTGCTTTTCCAGTGCAAGCGAATGAAAAGTGTTGTGGAAGAAAACAAAATTACCCATGTTTCAAGATTTTTACTTGTATACTTTTTTATATGTAATTAATAAAACGAACGAGACGCTCCCCTGATAGTAAGAAATAACGCATATCCATGACCATTGCAGCGATACACAGAACTTTGAGTAGCAAAGTCTAGGACGCATATACATGACCATTGCAGCGATACACAGAACTTTGAGTAGCAAAGTCTAGGACGCATATCCATGACCATTGCAGCGATACACAGAACTTTAAGTAGCAAAGTCTAGGACGCATATCCATGACCATTGCAGCGATACACAGAACTTTAAGTAGCAAAGTCTAGGACGCATATCCATGACCATTGCAGCGATACACAGAACTTTAAGTAGCAAAGTCTAGGACGCATATCCATGACCATTGCAGCGATACACAGAACTTTAAGTAGCAAAGTCTAGGACGCATATCCATGACCATTGCAGCGATACACAGAACTTTGAGTAGCAAAGTCTAGGACGCATATCCATGACCATTGCAGCGATACACAGAACTTTAAGTAGCAAAGTCTAGGACGCATATCCATGACCATTGCAGCGATACACAGAACTTTGAGTAGCAAAGTCTAGGACGCATATCCATGACCATTGCAGCGATACACAGAACTTTAAGTAGCAAAGTCTAGGACGCATATCCATGACCATTGCAGCGATACACAGAACTTTGAGTAGCAAAGTCTAGGGCATCGCTGCTTTCGAGCTCATTACTTTGAGACTTTCGATGGTTAGTCTCAACCGCCCTGTTATTTCGCTAGGTACAATACCTTTCAAACTGGAACACAGTGATGTTTACATACTTGGCGGCAGAATATCTGGTACTGCGGTGGTACCTACTTAAATGACTTCGAGCTAAGGAGATCACCACCACTAAGCAAAATTAACTTTCGGCATATTGTAAGAATGTTTAAAACAAAGTTAGCTACAGCAACTTACAGCCGAATTTCGATGAATGAATATACGACGTTGACATTCGACGAAGAATCAAAAAGTAGGTTAGCAATTGCGCTCACAGAAAAATTTTAGTTAATTTTATAAAGCCATACTTATGAAACAGAAAAATCTATTGCCACCTAGCTCACCAATGTACTAAAATAGGAATTGAAAATGACAGCCCCGTTGGCTCATTGGTAGTATATCTGCCTTGAGAGCTGTAGGGCGTGGGTTCGATTCCCACTCAGGTCAAACATTTTGTGAATAAACACAATCATGTTTGTTATGTGTATGGGTGTTCTGTATGTATATACAAAAAAAAAGTATTTATGTATTCTATCAGTTATCTGACTTCCATCACACAAGCTTTGCTTAGTTTGGGGTCAGATGGCGCTGTATGTATAGTCCCACGACATTTATTTATTTAAATATAAATAAAATTTTAATATAAATCGTGGTAGTTGTCGTGTTTGTAATAGAAAAAAAATTCGTTATAACTAGAATAAATCAATCACGCTAAAAAAAATGAGTTGTCTACTATAATTCATATATGTATTATGTTTTACACACCAACCTGATATCTATTTCTATTTTTCTATCCATCCAAAGGTTGTCTAGTAGAAATCTCTCTAGGCTATAAGACCGCCGTTATACACCATTTATCTGTTATATTATTTTGTTATTCTTTATCTCTTTTTTATATTTAATATTTGTATGTTTTATTTTGATGTGTAAAAAAGTTATATTCTATTCTATTCTATAATTAAAGAGCTTAAATGACTAACACTTTTAAATCATTAGAAGAGTTACTTTTAACCTAATATCTCAATTTCTTATAAGTCATTATTTGCTTCACCCAACAGATCTGTACAAAAGTTCATAAACCAAAATAAACATTTACATTCTACATGTATGATATGTAACTCGTAGCGATGATAACTCAGTTGACAGCGCGGTCGATTCACACGCCTAAGCGCGAGGGTTCAAACCCCAACAATGAGCATTGAAGAAGGTTAGAAGGTACTTTCTTTCTAGTACTCAATTGTACAAGCGTCACTTAAAGGATATGTACATTCCAGACCAGGCGTGTTCACCATCTCTAACTACACCAATAACAAGCGAGTTGTGGTCAAAGCCTAGCCTGTAAACTTAAAAAAAATATACAAGATTTTTACATAACTGATAAAAACACTAGAACCATCTATTATACCTATTTACCAAACAAAACTGTCCTTTACATGACGTAATCTCTGTCACAATGCGATTCCCTCATCAATTTAAATTGAACGACAGTCTATGCGGCCGTAAAATCAAAAGGGACATAGGGAGCGATTAAGACCGAGAGATTAGTTAATCGAACTGTTCTCAAACACAAATAATACAATTAAATGTATCTACAATTCTACATGTTAATTGGTTCATACACATTAGTATGTGTATGAACCAATGTATGTATGTTTTCTTTATTTATGTTTATACATTTGATATTTTTTGCCGTTTATACCTACCTAGTTCACAGTAACTATAGTATTGTTTATGAATAGCTTCCTTTAATTAATTTATTAATTTATATTTTTTTACTTTTTTTAGTAAACTCACTTATTTCACACCGTTAACAGCATTAACTATTCAAAATCCGTCCATAGGTTGCCTGTAAGAAATTAATTTAGGCAAGAAGACCGCCGTTGTACTGTTGCTAACATATGCATTTAAATAATAAATAAATAAATATCGTAGGACTATACACACAGCGCCATCTGGCCCCAAACTAAGCAGAGCTTGTGTGATGGAAGTCAGATAACTAATAGAATACATAAATCCTTTTTTTTCGTAAATACATACTTATAATACATACAGAACACCCAGACACAGAACAAACATTTGTTTATTCACAAAATGTTTGCCCTGAGTGGGAATCGAACCCACGCCCTACAGCTCTCAAGGCAGATATACTACCAATGAGCCAACGGGGCTGTCAAAATTAGTTAGTGTTTATTTTTTAAGATATGTATGTTTTGGTGTATAATTAAGTTATATACTATTTCATTATATACTGTTGTAATTTTTTTTAATTTCATTGGTGTCCATGATGTTAAATTTCAACCACGTGCAATGGAATTCACGCTGAAAGACGCTAACGAAAAATGCCGCATAAGCCAAACGATACACTTTTGTATCTAAGCAAGATGTGACGTGCGAACCGAATGCGCTAACCACTGAGCTAGCATCGCTACAAAACGTTACATCTACACATAATTGCGAGACAATTATGTGAAATTAAATTGAAATTATTGAAATTAAATTATGTAAATACTAGATAAGGACACAGTAACGAGCAACCAAGTACACATTATAAGTTTCATTTAAGTCAATAGTCGAAACAATCTACGAGCTGATGTGAATGTAAATTGGTTAAATATTTCTTTGCCACTAAATTTGTTTTTTGTGCCACTGAGCTATTTCATAAATTTACTATCAAAGCATTATCCATAGTCATAAATGTCACTAGCTATAATAGAACAGTAGGTAGTGAATCTACTGTCTACGAGCTACATTGCTAACTTGATTGGTTTCAGTGTGGAATGTCTGGTATTGCCTCAAAGACTATTACACTGCCCAATCTGCCCTTCGATTGATATGTTCAGAACTCGAAAGTAGTATTTTCGTATTGTGAATGCAAGAATCACTATAGAAATTACTGTGTAGCTTTGTTTTTCAAACGAAAAAATAAAGATAAAAATAATTTATTTGCATATACGAGAAATTTATACAATACTACCGGACGCCTCGCGGTTTTACCCGTGTAGTTCCCGTTCCCGTGAGAATACAGGGATAAAAAGTAGCCTATGTCACCCGGAGATAGTGTAACTTCCCAACGGTGAAAGAATTTTTAAAATCGGTCCAGTAGTTTCGGAGCCTATTCAATTCAAACAAACAAAATATCAAATCTTTCCTGTTTATAATAGATAAATAGTCCATAAAATATATTACGGTATTAATTATAATATCATAAGTAAGTAGCTATGTCATATTATGGCGTACAAATGTCCGAGTGATTGCGCTATTACATTTTAATTTAAAGTAGTCGAAATTTAAATACGAAATAAAAAAACACAAAAACTTTAAAATTAAAATTTAAGTCCATAAAATAAAATTAAAAAATAAAACCCATGTCAAATATAAACTATTCTGATTATTTACTGATTTCAGGTTTTTATTACCGTTTGCCGGCTGCCGTTCTTTTACGCACGTTTTGTTTGCCTTGGTCGCGTCGATTTCATTTTACAATACGTAGTGTTGGAAATCGCTCACTGTTTGTTTTTGCACATTGAGTTATCTCTAGGATTATAGTAAAAGGTTGCATTAGAGTATTTCTATGGTGAAAAAGAGGTATGAGAGCCGTTTGAATGAAGATATATTTACTTATTATTTCTAGATTATGTTTCTCGCAAGAGGAAAGCCGAGATCCAGCGACCTTAATGCTCTGTAGATCCAACCACCTGATAGATATTCTTTCATAATTTTTTACTTTGTGGTATCTATATACCACAAAGTAAAAAGGAAAGGATGTATATCCCCTGCTAAGGAGATCTATATCTGCTTTAAGTTGCCTCAGTAGGTACCACCGCAGTACCAGATATTCTGCCGCCAAGCAGTAGTGTATAACTGTTCCGGTTTAAAGGGTATTCTAGCTAACGAAATTACAGGGCGGTTGAGACTAACCATTTGAAATAAGCCAAAGCATCGATGCCCTAGACTTTGTTTTACTACTCTAAGTTTTGTGTATCACTGCAATGGTCATGAACAGGCATTGTCTCTTACCACCAGAAGAGCGTTTCGTTCGTTTCATTACTTTAACAGAAATAAAGATTGCAACTATCATTAAAAAAACAATCTTGTTTGCATGTTTAGTTAATATGTACAGTTTTCTATTAAAAACTTTTAAATTAAACACTGCTATTATGTATATCACAGTAACTAAAGCTAATCTTTTTTCTATTTTCCAAAATATGGAAAGAGGCCAAAATATGGAATATGGAATTATTAGCCTATGATACCAATCACCCTGAGTAGTGAGGATAATAAAAAAAGCATCAATAAAAAAAGAATTATAAAAACTTCATACAAAACCAGGAAAACTGACGATCATAGCTTTATAAAAAATAGTTTAATAAATCGCGCTATAACGTTTCTGTCCAAAGAATTAGAGACCTTTTATCATAATAAATGCGAAGCGTAAAATAGGAATTGTCATTTTCAACACAATATCATTAAAGTTATTTTGGCTACATAACAAATTACAGATAAACAAACATCAAACGTGTTTAGCTAATTGATTGATTGGTTGCTAACCACATATTTAACCGAAATTATGGTTTCAATTTAATGTCCATTACTTGTTACGTAACTGGTTTCATGTCTATAGACATTTTCGAACCGACACAAACAAAATTATTTGTCAAAAGGTTAGTTATTTGCAATAACCTTATACACATAAAATACAACATCGTTACTTAAAATACATGTAAAAGTCATCATCCGTTATTATTTGTATAAAACAAAAAGCCATTTAGAATTATTCAAAATCCCCCCCGCGCATCGAGCCCCGGCTGAAAGTCCCCACAATATAGGCCGCGTTCCCCCGCTGTAGCGCCAGAGGACTAGACCACCCAAAGACGGGTATCCAAATCCCGTACAAATTTCCGAGCTTTGGTACACCACACTATCAACGGTAAACGGGCCAAGTTCATACGCAGTCTCCAAACAAGCTTATATGAGGTGCTTTTGAAAAAAATTTATAAACGACTTAATATAAAAATATAAATATTTGAAAAAAAAACTGAATCTAGAGTGTCGCTAGCAGTGGGGCAAGGCCCGAATGACATGTGATTAGGCCTCCAGACAATGCGTCAATGATCACTGCATTTTGGAATTAACCTTTGATCCAACCACCTAGCAAGTCTCTTAAGATGTTGACCGTGATTTTTCACTATAAGACCGTTTATCGGGACGACTATCGGGACAATGATTGATCGGAGACAACATAACCGCCAAGTGGCAAGCCCCACGTGGCGGTTAGGTTGTGAGCTTGTGAGCATTGCCAAAATAAGTTTGGACTCGCCAGCCAATTTTATATACAACGACCAAAGTCTCTGAAAATTCTCCAGCAACACGTAGCATCACGCTAGCACGAGATTAACAACTGTGGTGACCGGTGACCTTTGTATATTTATGAATTCAACGACTATAGGGTATTGCCAATTCCCCTGGCATTAGGATCAGTCCACAGGTCGGTGTCGCCGACAGACGGACGGCCGCCTATTTCAGCGGCATGTACCTTTTTACCCCTAAATTCTTGACTAACTTTTGACTTCGATAAGTAATTGTTATTTTAATAGTTTTTTATTCATACACTAGCAGCTCGCCCCGGCTTCGCACAGGAAAATAAAACTTGATTAATAATATAAATATATCATTTAGTGATAATATAGGATTCTAATAATGAAAGAATTATTAAGATCGGCCCAGTAGTTTCGGAGCCTATTCAATACAAACAAAAAATCAAATCTTTCCTCTGTATAATAGTACTAGGGGACGCCTCGCGGTTTCACCCGCGTAGTTCCCGTTCCCGTGGGAATACAGGGATAAAAATATAGCCTATATCACCAGGGGATAGTGTACCTTCCCAACAGTGAAGGATTTTTTGAAGTCAGTCTAATAGTTGTTGAGTTTATTCGTTACAAACATACAAAAATTCAAAAATACCAATCTTTCAAAAATACAATTAGTGTTGATAGCCTTGCGTCAGACCATCATCTCGGCTGATAGAGATATTTGTGTTTAGTAAAATTCCAACTATAGTGTATACTCATATTAGTCAAGCAGTGGGACTAGCAAGACAACTGGCTAGCTAAACATAACACTCATACTCTCATACTCTCTTGGAATATATGCGCAGCAAACATTTCGACCGAAATATAACCATTTAGATAGTGCAGCTCTCATCCGTCAAGTAGCATTGTGCTAAGCTCTCGACGTCTGCAAACACGCACTTGAGGCGTGCTTAATAACAACCTCGGTTTGCTCTAAGTAGGGTTAGAAACCAGGAAGACTATACGTTCCAACTTTAAGTACATCAAGTGAGTACTTGCTAATCATTTTTTGTAGCTCTTATTTGAGCCATCCTTGATATATAGGTATTTACCTACGAAATTACCGTTTTATGTTTAAAAAAACAACGATTTTTTTTCTATTTTCTTTATTTTTATTAATTAACATAATCACCCATGCAATCGATGCATCTTTGCCAACGCAATGGCAGTTTATTGTTGCCCTTCTTGACGAAATCATTTGTACGGGAAGCAACAAATTCTTCAAAAGCATTTTTTACTGGGTATTGAACTTTTTTCCTGCCAAGAAGTTATCCAAACTCTGGAAAAAGTAGAAGTCTGTATGGTCTGGTACAAGGTATGGTGAGTACGGCGGAGTTTCACGTCAAAATTTCCAGAATGGAAACGGGCAAACGAATAACACGCGGTGCGTTGGTTTGTAGTGTTAGCTACGTAAACGTCGTGGATGTCGCGTGCCGCTTGTATCGTGTTGCTGCCACGGACGGTACTCATAATTACTCGAATTTTCAACGTATCCATGATGACGAAAAGGATTTCAATGCAATGAAAATATAACACTAATCAATAAACAAATGACTTTTGGAAACATAATTTCATGTTTTTAAAATAAAATTAATTTTCAATTTAAAATTGTTAGCCAAACAAAAAATGTTTTCATTTGAAATGGCCAGTGCTGCAGAACGGCAATTTTATAGGTAAAGACCTTGTTTTAGACACGAAACGAGTAAATCAATACTAACTGGATGTACCATTTCCTTTATATAAGAGATAAAATAATATTTATCACCGTTAAGGAAGAAGAGCGTTAGTAATTGATCCTAAGGGAGTTGAAGTAGAGAGCATGGTTTATCACTTTGAAGATTCCGTCTGAAAGCGAAAGACAGAAAAGTTAAAACCCCGTTTAATATTAGAAGTTGTCGTCTGACTTTTACAATTTTTCTATATTATCACGGACGTGGCTTTTTACTATCAAATTAGAGTTATTTGTCTTATAACATTTTTAGTTACACTAGACAAGTCATATGTACATAAAAATCTTATTCATTTTATTTCTAAATTTATTTTTTGCATATTTTTTTTTTACTTTTTGTTTTAGATTATTACATAAAACAAAACAAAAGAACGATTTGATAGACGTTCATGTAGTATCCTAGAGTTATATCTTTATTTCCGTTTACAAGTTCTTTTTTGTTACAAGGACGAAGATTTAATATAACCTAAACAATATACCTATGTATAACTCCAGAGTTCCATAAGATAAACTAGTGTAAAGTAATGCCAATCAATTTGAGATACACGATGAGGTGATAATTATCCTTGTATATTTATTTTAATTGGTTGGTTTAGACGATGATAAATTATCATCCTTGTATATTCAAGGTATATAATTATTTAGTTTATTTCCGTTTAACAGTCGATAAAGTTACAACAATGACGAAGTTAGTTAAATTTAAATCTTCATCACTGTTGTAACTGAAACGACTGTGAAGCGGAAATAAACTAAATATATACCTTGAGTATTCAAAATGAACTTCAGCAAAGTAACGCCTGAATCAATCAATTATCATCCTTGTATCACTAAAAGCCAGAACTGCAATTCCTAATTTAATTTTCGGAACTAAAAGTATAACGCTATAATATACTACTGTAAATTTGGACCGCTAGCACTCGAAATTAATACCTAATTATATCTATTCTGTACTGCTCTAGCGGTAATCCAGGCTTAAATTTTGAATTGATAGAATGTAGGTACCACTGTTGGCCCGGAAGCTGCTACCTGGACTTTAACAATAATTTCGCAAGAGCTACAAACCTTATAAAAGTAAAAAGCCTCTAGTTGTTGAGATAACGTGCAAAATTCACGAGTATAATGTCACTTTCACGTGCACAAGTACTATTTAGCATTTCTCGAGGGAAACTTGAGTTGACTTACTTTTTTTTTTGGAAGGTAAAGAAGTATAAAAGTTCACATTACAAACAACAATAACAGACGAAAACGATATTTGCCGGAGGGTCTCGAGTCGGAGTCAACATTTACTGAACTCCTTGCCATACCTATCTACAGGTATGCCTAACTTATTTGTAATGAGAAAAGTTCGAAGTAAAATATGAAGCACTTGGCTATATTCTATATAAATAAAATAAACAGTAAATAGTTTTTTTTTCAATAGAAATGGAGTAAATCCGACTTCAAACATTTATTAAAAAAAGATTTTGACACTTTTACAGTTTAATTTTCCTGTGCAGCCACAAACAAACTAGCAAAACAAACAAACAAACAAACAAACAAAAGTTTTTAAACAAACTAGCCCAATACGTGAGCAAAACTTGACAATATTTTTTTAGATGTCAATCATGCATAGTGGACACTTTCAGCACCTGCTTGCTATGAAATCGGCTGAACAAATTTGCTTTTTAGGTATTTGACACTCCCGTTATTTAGTTGTGCAATCGCAGTCAAAGGCTTTTGGTAAAACTTCTCTAACAGATACTATAGAAGTAATCGAGATGATTGAGGTCTGATAAATATACTTGGTTTTACTTGGTGGTAGATATTCTTAGCAGGAGATCATCTAGGTAGGTACCACCGGAGTACCAGATATTTTGTGGCCAAGCAGTAGCGTGTAACCATCACTGTGTTCCGGTTTAAAGGGCACTCCAGCTAGCGAAATTATAGGCTGTTGAGACTAACCATCAAAAATAATCAAAGTAACCAGTCTCAAAGTAATAAGCATCAAAGCAGCGATGGACTTTGTTTTGTTACTCAAAGTTCTGTGTATCACTGCAATGATCATAGACATGCATTCTCTTACCATCAAAAAAATGTCTCGTTTCTCTCATTACTTTTACATAAAAACGTTGGTAAGCATAGTACTGAACCGAATTAACCGATTCATCTTTGGAAATATCATCATCATATCTTTCATCGAGGCACTAAAGCACCTACTACTATAAGATTACGCGTAAGCATCGCATTTTCAAAACAATGATGCGATAATTGTCGGACTATTTCAATATACAACAGGATGTGACCAAAAAAAATTTTACTTGCAATTTTTTAAATATTAAATGTGACATTTCAAACAAACGACTACTAACTTTGAATCATAAGTTGTTTTTTTTTAAGTTTGTCAGGCTAAGTGTTTGACCACAGCTTACATGATGTTAAGTGACTGTGTGGTCGAATATGGTAAGCACACCTAGCCTGGAATGAAACTGGCTCACAAGTGATGCTGCCGGAGCACACCCTTTAAATGCTTGGCGACAGATTTTTAACTTGAGGGTCGTAACTAGCCAGTCGAGTACTAGAAAGTAATAAATAAATAATAATTATCGTAGGACTATACACACAGCGCCATCTGGCCCCAAACTAAGCAGAGCTTGTGTGTGATGAAAATCAGATAACTGATAGAATACATAAATACTTTTTTTTTTTGTAAATACATACAGAACACCCAAACACAGAACAAACATTTGTTTATTCACAAAATGTTAGCCCTGAGTGGAAATCGAACCCACGCCCTACAGCTCTCAAGGCAGATATACTAACAATGAGCCAACGGGCAGTCCCGTTGGCTGATTGGCTGGAGTACCAACGCTTTGCTTTTCTCACCATGTTTTTCCCTTTACTGACAGCTCAAGCTCATTGAACCACGCCCTACGGCGTGTGAACCGATCGCGCTAACCACTGGGCTATCATAATAATAACATAATACATTACAGAATAAAATGCCGAAAGACTCGTATAGCGTTTGCAAAGTCGGAGCGTATACAACAAATATGGCAGTTTCCATATTAGCATTCTTCTAAGGTGAAAGGGCCCGAAACAACGACGTTATGAACTTTTATAAAGACTATAACCGAAAGGTAGCTATTTTACAACCGTTATGGAGTATCCTTAGTCCACGACTGTGTTGAAGCGAAAGCGGATCAGTAAGCGAGTGAATTAGAAAAGAAAAAGTAAGGTAAAGTTGTTTTTAGTTTTAAAATTTCTTTAATGTATCATAAAATATGTAACAAACATGTACAACTGCCAGTGTGTATTTATTTGGTCCTGGCAGTACAACCGTGTAAATATTATTATTTTGCGAGCATAATACTCATCCAAAACTAAAAAAGTAAAAACTTATGTAAATAAAACGATACCATAAAACGTTCAAATACAATTTTATACAGGAGCTTAGGTGATTATATAAACTTTAGAACAGTTATTATATTTTAAAAAGAAAAGGTATAAACATATATTTTTCTTTTTTGGTAAAATTGTATGGTAAAGTAGTATTGCCAAAGTAGCGTCGACTGGCATCTCTTTTGTCAAAGTGTGATAAATAGCCTAGGGCAGCGGTTCTGTAACTTTTTTTCTGCAAGCGAAATATTTGACGGAGCCCTAAAATATTAAAAAACTGTTTTATATGTATTTTTTATTGTCAGTTATGTCAGTGTTGAACTGTTGATTGCGCTTCTGGCTGTAATGTCGCGCTCTCATAAAACGCATTCCACAATACTCCTTTACACTTTCAGTTTTTTTTTTTTACTTTATATTGAAATATTCTTAATATTTATAGTAACTCTTTTTTTTTTGTTTCGTCACCTTTTTTGTAACAGTAAGTGCCTGCAAACGTCGCTGTAATATTGTTCTTTGCTCAAATAAATCAAATTATTATTATTGTATTAATAGCAGTATAAAATAGATTTAACTTTGTGGTCGCCATAAATACAATTGCAAGGTACAAAGAGAGGCAAGATTTTATAGCGGGAAGCCTAAAAACTTACGCATTTTTTATTATTTTTCTAAAAGGCGTTTCTATTAGTTTTGCTTCAAAAACCAATTTGAGTGAAAAAATATGGGCTTATATTGTGAAACATTTTTTCGTGTTGCTTCCATAACTCCATCGACGCTGATAATAACGTTACCACTGCATTACTAGGGCAGCGATGGAGTGACGATACCATAACTACAGCAGGAAAAAAGTGGATCGAACGAGCTAAAGCCAGAGAAAATTTAATCAAACCAGCGGAAGGTTATACCCAAATTATTTTATTATTTTATGTTATTTTTTTATTATTCAATAAAAAAATAACATAAAAATTCAATGAAACAACAGAGAAAAACATAATGTTGAAATAGTGTAATAACCTATAGTGCATAATGATAATTACAAGTGATATTTCATATACATTAATGGGTAATGGGAAATGAAAGACTATATTAAATTATTACTTAAATAATTATTTACCTGTTTTTTATTTTTAAATTACTTCTGAATATCAGAACTCTTAATACTGGCAAATAGACAAGGTGCGACGCCAAAACTTAGAAGAAGAACTATTTGTTTGTTACTAAGAAAATCCTCACCCTAAAAGAGCAGGCAACGCAATGGCAATGCGTCTTGTGTTGCAGTTGTCCAGGCGGCGGTGACCTCCTACCACCAAGAGACCCCCTTGCTTGTATGCCTTTAAATTTAAAATAAAACATGACTTGTTCAGTCAAACGTCAGTCTTTACGCCCAAAGGGTAAAACGGGACCCTATTACTAAGTCTCCGCTATATGTCTGTCTGACTTTCACCAGGCTGTATCTCATGAACCGTGATAGTTAGACAGTTAAAATCACATATGATGTATTTCTGTTGCCGCTATAACAACAAACACTAAATGGAATAAATATTTAAGGGGGACCCCATACAACAAACGTGATTTTTTTGCCGTTATTATAGATAATGGTACGGAACCCTTCGTGCGCGAGCCCGACTCGCACTTGGCCACTTTATTAATTAATTACAACAGTTTAAACTAGTGCTGTAACTACTACATTACAGCGTTTCGTTAAATTATATTATTACCATTGCTTAAAAAACCTATTCAATTAAATGTCATGAAAAGCATTTCGAATGCACCATTTTTATTCGCATAGCAACGTTGCGAAACTAACTACCGGAGTCTATGAAAGGTTCAATTTTGGTTTCTTCAAATATATGTTCCTTCTAAGTAAGCGCCCCATTTTAGACCGGTCTACTGCCTAATATCTAGCAGAGTAAGTTCAATGCGTCTTCACTTTTAAAAAAAACAAAAGTTTATTCACGTAATGGTATACTTACTTGAACAGTTCACTATCGTATCTGCAATACTTGACAGATAGCTAGGCAGCACGGAAATCGCGCTCGCGAGCGCCGATAGGGCATCTCAATGCGAGGGTACCCGGTGGGATGACTCGTCAACGTGACCGGCATACCGCCGCCACCCTGCGGGCAGACCAAGCTATATTTGCTTTTTTTATTACCGCATACATATTTCAACACGAATACCCCCAACAATATTTGGAAGTACTGAGAAGCGCTAATGCGTGCGTGGGAGGAAATATGATCAATATGAACCCTCTACTCAATATTCTTGACAAGTGAAGAACTACAGAATTTAATAGATTACTAAGTGAACTCTTTACCTACTAAATTAATTTGAAATCCAGTTAATAATAATAAAGCCTTTTTATTTCCCATCACTTAGTTATGTATTACATTTGTATTCTATTTTGTTTTATATATACAATGTATTAAATATTATTGTATGACATTTATCTATATTTATAAACTTTCATATATTTTGCATATTAGGGTATAGGCCTCCTCCAGTATAGTCCAGTTTTCCCTGACTTTAGCTTTGTCGATCCATTCCTTTCCCGCTGTACTTATGATGTCGTCATTCCATCGTTTCACAGGTCGTCCTTTTCGTCTTTTCCCCCTAGGGCCTTTCCATCTCGTCGCTTCTATTGTCCAGCGCTTGTCCCTGTTTCTTGCTGCATGGCCAGCCCAACGCCATTTTAACCTCAGTTAAAATGGCGTTTGAAATTTGAAATTTGAAATCCAGTTACATTTATAATAATAAATAATTAAATGACATATTCATGAATTATTAGGTATAGCCGTATTTAACTTATACATATACTTGAACAACACGCTGACATTTGACATTTGATTGATTGATTGATAAATCTTTATTGTACCTACACACTAAAATACAGAAAACAGAAGAAATAAACATTTGAGGTTATCCTACTAATATTATAAACGTAAAAGTTTGTATGTTTAGATGTTCTATGTTTGGATGTTTGTTGTTCAATCATGCAAAAACGGCTAAACCGATTTATATAAATTTTGGCACATAGGTATATTATATAGTTTATTACCTGGAAAAACATTGAAGGTTCTTTTTACATCTGAAAAATATTAGGTTTCTGTGGGATTATCTAAAAGCGAACTACTGGACGTATCCGCTTGAAATTTGGTACAGATGGGCCTTATGGAACATAATTCAGGGATAAAAGATATTCTTTAACTTAATCTAGTAATAGTTTTCAGATTTCGGATTTAGTATAAAATAAGATATTTACCAATAATTTAGAACTATATTTATCGTTTCGCAAAACACATAATATAGATTTACCTACTGTTGGCAACCGCGCTGAGTAAATTTCCAAAATTAACCAAACATTACAATATATTCATATTTTGCATGGTATAAAGTTACATTTTAGTACTCGGCTGGTTAGCTACCACCCTGAAGTTGAAAATCTGCCGCCAAGCATCTAACGGTGTGTTCCGGCAGCCTCACCTGAGCGCCAGTTCTAGTCGAGGCTAGGTGTGTTTAACATCCCCAACCACACCGTCACTTAACATTAGATGAGCTGTGGTCAAACACCTAGCCTATCAAACATAAAAAAAGACATGGAGTTATTCATAAAATGAATATTAAATGTAATTGTTTAATCGTTTTTGTGTCAATAATAAATAATTTGAATTTAATTTAATTTAAAAGTCTTACGCTATTAAAATACCATTAAATACCAATGTTAGCCTTTGTAATCGTATCGTTGATTTGATTACAGTGAAACAGTACCCCTTAGGATTCAAAGATGATTTTCTAAAATAAAATACATATACACATGTAAAGACGCATCGTTCCGCACTATATTTGCTTACGAAGCTCTCGTATTAGCATTCCGCTCACTACTTGTCCTATGAATCTAAACAACAATAGATATTAATATGCGCGTTGTGAATAAAGCTTAGCTTAGTATAATGGTTTCTCGCTGTTCAAACTAAACATGGTTTCGTGTGTCAAAGAATTAAAACTGCTTGTTCTATTCCTGCATCTCTACTTACGCAGGAGTACTTCCACAAAGACCGGACAAAAATGTATTATGAATACGTAATTACAACGATTTATATAAATTTTAGGTAAATACAACATAGACGTTCCGATAACGTCATAATATATACATATTATTATGTATATGACGTTATCAGAACGTATCGCGTATAGCAAGTGCCTTATAAACAATTCCTTACCAAAAGTTTTACACTTCTGAATCAATTTAATTATATTGATATGAGATTATTTTTTTATGTCATTTCTGTTAATAATTGAATATGCGGTAGAGATCGCGAAATGTTTATTCGTCAAGTATGTCCATTAAACACGTGTTTCGAAGACAATATTATGGTGTAAAATAAATAAATTTTATTTATTTCGTCTACCGTTTCATCCAATTAGTAGGACGTGAAAATTGATTCTTATTTGTTTTAAGATTTTGTAAATATGATCGAATTATAGGATTAAATGATACGATTAAGGTTTTCGATCATTATCGGCACGTCTTAACACGTAATTTGGTAATCATTTAAATTCAAGCGACGACCACCGAAGACCGAAATCAATTCTTGGCGTAGTCTGAATTTGGGGTTTGCATTTAAAAATCGATATCCACATTTAGGTCAAGTCGATATTAAAACGCAAATGTTTGAAACGATTATTATTATTTATTCAAATGCTGAATTTCTGGATGGTTTAATAAATTATGATTGTAAGATTAGGTTAAGTAGTTAATTTTAACTTTCACGATACTGGCTTTCTAGAAGTCTATTTATAGTTTAATATTAATATTAACACTTTTTTTGTGATAAGAAGTAATGACATGAACGAGATGTTATACTGATTTTAAGTATTGACACTTGGCCATGGACATTTCAACGGTACCTTAAATACGGTAAGATAGGACAGTAGTAGGATGGTAGGGTAGGGTAGTAGTACCCAATACAAAACAAAGTCCAAGGCATGATTGATCAAGTACTTTTGAGACATTCGATTGTACAATATAAATGCGCTACTGAAATATATCTTCAGCCGGCAGCCTTACATGAGATTTGACAGTTCGGATTCCAGGCTAGGTGCGATTTACCATCTTCGACCACACTACTACTTAACATCAGATGAGCTGTGGTCAAACACTTAACATTTAAATTAAACATTTTTTTTACATAAATATCGCAAACTTTGAAGTGCCCGTTCGCACTTCTCAAAGTGACAACTTCTCAAGCAAGCAAGCGGTTGAAATTTTGCTACATTTGGTACAACAAGCTGCATTTTGGTATTACAACCTGCATCACATACTTACACTTTTTAAATCACGTCCTAATAGAGCATCAGCAGCATTTATTTATAATTTACTTGACAAAATTAAACTCATTAGAGTTTTTTTTTTCAGCCTGTAACCAGTTTGCCCGCGGTGTTATTGCGATGCTCGGCGCTGTATCTCTGGACTCTTTTGACACCATCCATTCGTACATGAACACATTTCAAATGCCATTCGTTACTCCGTGGTTTCCCGAAAAGGTAAGTTTATAGACAACATTTATTAACCGCAAACTAAAAAAATGAGTGCTACGGTATGGAAACTTTATATAAACTTTTACTAATAAAATAGAACGTTGCGACTAACTAAATTACCGAGGCCCAGTTGCAGCTCGCAAACTATGGTGAAAATTTTATAGTCACCGGGAAAGAGTAAAACTTGCATTTAAAAAATGAATATGATAGCTCCAATGTGGGCAATATTACATTGCCCACATTGGAGATTGTGATCAAATGTGGTGAACATCCAAACCGCCTGGCAGAGATGGACCTAAGCGAACAAGCACTTGTTCTGCTCAATATAGTTCTTTAGGCAAATCTTAGAAACTGAATTAGAAATACTCATATTCTATAGAGTCGAAACTTGACACCTTTTGGTTCAGTTCCGATGACAAATCGTTTTCATGCTAAGCTTGAAGCAGGTTTTTTTTTAATGGTAACTTATTTATGTATCAAATTGACATAATAAGTATTGATTTCACTATGAATTATAAAATAAATACGGTAGTTAAAAAAAAAATTACGCGAATTATTAAAATTTCAAGAGTTGTCTAATTTTGATCCTTTAATTGTATAGATATCAATAACAACATTTTCCGGCTGACCATATCTTTAAGATTAGGAGCAGTATGCCAGGTCCCTCATCGCTGTTCGTGCAGGGAAATAGCGGATCGCCTTGGCCACCACGCGCTTTCATGCAGCAAGAGTGCTGGGCGTATATCGCGGCACGCCAGCTTAAACGACGTCATCCGTCGGGCTTTTGTCAGTGCCGGTGTCCCATCATTTTAGAACCAAACGGACTGATGCGTGACGACGGCAAGAGACCCGACGGGATGATCCTTATCCCTTGTGTGGGACGCCACTTGTATCGACACCTTGGCGCCGTCTCATCTTCCTGTGACTTCGGAGCAAGCTGGTGCTGCCGCATCTAAAGCTGAAAACCTCAAACGGCACTAATATAGTTATTTGGATAGAATGTATCTTTTTGTGCTGTTTGGGGTGGAAACTTTAGGTCCGTGGGGGCCGGCCGCTCTCGAACTGTACTTATCGGGGCCTGGCCAAACGTTTAGAGGAGGCTTCATGTGACCAGAATGCTGGTATCTACTTTGGTCAAAAGCTAAGTATTGCCATCCAACGTGGTAATGCCGCCAGCATTCTGGCCACAAATCCCTCCTCTGACGGATTTTTAGACTAAGTTTTTGTATACATTTTGTAAATAGTATAATTTTTGCAATAGTAGTTTTCATCTCAATAAATGTCTGGTTATCAATTATTCAAAAGAAATAAAGAATAAAATTAAATAAATGAACGGTCTAGAAACTCCTATAGAGCAACAGAAGACAAATAGTTTAATTGTTTTATTCTAGAAACCATAATCGATTCAATTGAAGGAATTTTAAATTTGATTAAAAGTAGTTTTAAATTTTCACCATAATAGTGCAACTAAACAAAATTGAAATATGATATAAAAAAACGATAAGTCAATATAATATATTTCTGTTCTCTTTGCTCTGACACAACAATTAAGCTCTATACCATTTCCTTGTCGCGAAGGGAGAGTGAAAATGAATGAAGGTAATATCTAACAGTTGATGAATAGGTCTTGATTAGGCATTTGCCTTTTATTCATGAAAAATTGAACCCCTTGAGGAGCCATTGACAGTTAAAAAAAATATTTCGCGTGACGCTTCCTCAGTAGAATCAATTTAACAACAAAACAAAACACAATTTTAGATATTCACCCCACCGGCCACGGAAAACATAAAATTAATAACTGCGAACACGAGTCTCAAGGGCTCGGTTAATTTAACCCGCATAAAAAAATATTCGCGAAAGTCGGTTTTGTTTGAATTAGGCAATCTGAAAAGACATATAGCACACGCATAGCACCGGACAAACCGCAATGTATTGCACAACTCCGTATTCAAAGTTTCTTTTTTGTATTTATTTTATACTAGCTGCGCTCTGCGGTGTAACCCGCTACATGTTTTCGAGGTAAAAAGTAGCCTATGTGTTAATGATACCCTCTCATACTGATCTCAGCTACCTTCATACCAAATTTCATCTAAAGTAGTTCAAGGAGTTTCTGCGTGAAAGAGTAACAACATACATCTATACATTCTTGCAAACTTTCCCGACTTTCCCGAGTTAGACTTATTTAATACTAGTACGAATTTGATAAGACTAAATCTGACTACAAGCTGGTTCGGTGAGTCCCCTGTCTGACTTTTACTTCTAATATAACCTGTACTATGTACATAGGTACTTTTCTCTCTGTTAGCAAACAAGCTTAGTTTCAATATGCGAAAACTGTTAAATGGTGTTAAGATAGAATTATAGTTTAGTAACTAAGATATTTTTCACTGTATGTTTTCCAAATAAAATAAAATAAAATGAAATAAATAAATAAACTTTCGCGTTTATAATATTAGTGGGATTCACGCTAGTTACCTAGTTAGCCAGTAGTAACTAGTTGTTTGTTTGTATTGAATAGGCTCCAAAACTGGGTACTGAACCGATATGAATAATTATTTCATCATTAGAATGCTACATTATCACTGAGTGACATAGGTTATATTTGTATTGTTAATTGAGTTGTGATTTCTCGTGCGAAGCCGGGGCGAGCTGCTAGTAGGTTATACACAGGATTAACACATTACTTGTTATCCCAGAAAACGCGGGTGAGCCCAAGGAGCTACTTGGTGTTAGATCTCCGTAGCAAGAGATCACCTAGGTAGATACTACTACCGATGTTCTGCCGCCAAGCAGTAGTGTAAACTTTACCGTGGCCCGGGGTGAAGAGCAGCTAGCGAAATCACAAGGCTTTAAAGACTAACCATCGAATGGATTAACTCATAATGGATTAACACATAGGCTACTTTTTATCCCGAAAACATGTAGCGGGTAACACCGCGGAGCGCAGCTACGAAGTTATAAACTTACATACAAACAGACAATTTTTCACGTTTATATTATTAGTGCAATTTCAATTTGAACCTTACTGACAGGTGCTTCCGCCATCGTCGGGCCTCGTGGATTACGCCGTGAGCTTACGACCGGACTACCACCGCGCTGTGATTGATACTATCTCCTACTACTGCTGGAAGAACATAATTTACATCTACGACTCCCATGATGGTAAGTAGCCAATAGAACGATATCCTATACGTTTCACAGAAATTATTTCCTGAAAACGCCTGCTTGGAAACATTGACTCTAAAACGTTTTGATGCATAACTGTAAGTTTTGAGTCTGAACGGAAAATAAAATAAAGTTAGAAAAAAAAACGAATCAGAAAAAATTGTCGCTAGCTGCATTCATTATATTAATTTATTATTGCTTTTACATCACGGCAATATAAATAATAAATAAATTAATAAAAACGGAGGCAGTATCTTTTTTTTTTAATGTTTGCTGGAACACACCTTTAGATGCTTGGCGACAGATTTTCAACTTGAGGGTGGTAGCTAGCCAGCTGAGTACTAGAAAGTACCACCCCCATGCAAATATTAAACTCTAGCTATATTAAGCTATCCTATATAAAGTTCACATTGTCATAAACGGTTTGATGTTACGTGACGTCATAATTAGAAAGTACCGCTCAGGATTTCACAATTTTATTACATTTTATAAAAGAACATCTTAACAATGTATGACGTTAGTCGAAAACCGAAACTAATTAAGTAACCATACATAAACATTAAACATATAGAAAAAGAAAAATATAGACTTTTTTGCTATATCCACAATGTTTAACTTTATGGAAATAAATAAAGTTACAAACAAAAAAAAAGATAGCAGATATAGGATTACTGACAGGTATGTTTTTTTTAATACAATTTGATTTAAATTGCTTCCAATTTAACAAACGTTTGTTTTCTGATTATTATTCCTGACTGTGAAAAGCATTAAAACGGGTAAATGTTACGCCTTCATTTCTGAACAAGGAGAGGGGAATTTTTAAACTGGCCGCGTTCAGAATGTTAATTTCAAGACAAAGTAAAACAACTAAACTCTTCTCCAAATAATGGTTTTGGAAACCTAGAAATAACAATTCTGGTTTTATTTCATAAGATTAAGATAAACTACGTGAAGAGTGTTCAAGTTTACTTAATTATATGTAATTAGTCAAACCTCAACATTAAATGATCATTTAGCTCGTAAAAATTTGATATCAACTTACCACTGATCCCATCGATGTAATAGAATATTTCTAAGACAGAGTGCCATACTCAAGTTTTTTTTTATATACCACTTACACGCAGATTTTTCCCGTGTGCAATTTTACACGAATATGTCATCAAAAACATGATTATTCCAAAAATTGCTTGTAAGAGAAATTTTGTCGTAATTTTCATAAGCATGTGTGAGTACTCAACAGCACGTAGCCGTAAATTTTATTACTTTGTAAGTAAGAGGCTCATATATTCGTGGGAATTTTGAAGAACGTCTCGAAATTTAAATGAAACCTTGTGTTATACAATCGATTCGAATTTTGTACGAGTATATGTTTCTAAATAAGTAGCGCACAAAATATATGGAGTAAGTGGACATATACATTCAAAAACGAAAACATTTTGAAAAACGTTGTTAATAATATATACCTACCTATTGACACGTTTAGCAGAAAAGTAATAGTCATTTAGTACTTAAAAATTTTACCAAGTCTCTTCCATATCTAAGACATTGTGTCACGTGGTTGAATTTTCCAAAGGTTTACGTATTTAATAATATAATTATATGGCAAAATCAAAGAAAATATTTGTATTTGATAGCTTTGTCTACATGTTATAAAATCCATATGTCAATATAATTAAATTTAATTTTAACACGATATTTTCACTACGACCAAATTACAATCCATACAATATTAATTACGAATAATATGTCAAACTTAATTAAATAACCTACACAACTGTTAAAAATTAATGTATAAAAAAAAAAAAAAAAAACAATCACAAGACAGCACTAACAAAATAACCCACCCCTAACTGTACCCGGTGCAAAGGTACCCATAACACTCGCGGCGTTGCCGCGTTGTATGGCAATGGCTATCCTCTGCACCAGGTACGAGCCGGAGCGAGTGTCACCTGTCTTGCCCCCTATTCTGCGCCCTATCTCATGCACCAGACCCTTGGCCTCTGTCCCCCAACAACCCAAAGTTTCCACAGCGATGGGCACAAATAAATATTGCGGTTCCAACGCTGCGTACTTCAGACGCTTCGTGTCAGCGGCGTCTTCTGCTGCAGCCGCCGGCGAGTGGATGGTACGACCAAGGTGGCTGGTGGCGAGAGTGTTGACGCATGTGGCGTCCCATACGAGACACTTGCCGTTTTTCCAGGGCACCAAAGTCAACCCATCCGGTCTCTTGCCGTCCGATCTGGACAAACCAGGAGGCTCCAGCACACAGGGAACGTTTGCGGACACTAAAGCTCTCCGTACTATGTCGTTTAAGGCGTGGTGGCGCGGAAACCTTCCAGTGCAACGACGACAACTCAGCGCATGATGACCGTCATCCTCCACCATCATGCCGCAGATGCATTTGTGGGGTTCACACACCTTGCAGCCCAGACGGAAAGCCACTGCCACACGCACCGAGTCATCGTCGAGTAAAGTGCCCAGATGAGGTGAAGGTAACGCGTGCAGCCAAGCCCCGGATTCAGGTTGGGACACAGCACGAAGTCTGGCCAAGTCCACCCCCGCGGCGCCGTCCAAAGTCTGCTTGTGAACTCGTCTGGCCCCAACGTCATCCCATGCCCGCTGGATTTGGGGAGCCGCAGGGCCAGCTACACCAGGGTTAAGAGTTGACCAAGCCGATATTGCCTCAGGCAATAAAGGAATGCTCGCCTCGCCACCATTCAAATGAAGAATAACAGCAACAAGGTCCGCAACTCCGTGCGCCGATGCAAGAAAAGCCGGCAAGCTCAAATCCTCAGCACGTCGCACTCCGAGGCCTCCATAGCGTATTGGGAGAGCTGCTTGAGTCCACTGCAACTCGTTTAGGGAGACATTTAAAATTGACTCCACGGCAGACTTTAAAGAGTCGTCAAAAGAAGAGACCATATTTTGACACAACCAAGTTGGGGCGGTTCGCAACAGATAAGTGATCTTGGGAAGCGCGAAACACATACGCAGCAACACTAACGCCACATGCGCGGAAAGATGCTTAAGACGTCCCTGAGCAGCCGAGAGAAGCTGCTGTCGCGATAAAATAGCCTCTGGTACAGCGTCCAGGAAAATAGGAGAACCCAGAAGAGTCAAAGTGTAAGAGGAAATCTCTTTCAAACCTGGTAATAGAGCACTGAAACATGCGAAGTGTGAACCAGCCGCAGCGCTGCAAGGAAAAAACTCGCATTTGGACGGATTCACCTCCAGACCCAGCTCTCTAAGACGAGGAATAAGAACCTTCAGATCCTGGTAAACGTCCTTCGGTGAACCGCCAATGGTACCATCGTCCAGGTACCACAAGTTCAGAGAAGACCTTATTAGTGATAAAACTTTGTGAATAGCCAGACTGAAAACGAGTGGCCCCAGCGGATCTCCCTGCTGCGCCCCGACTTGTGACGAAATTAAATTGCTGCCATAGAACAGATTAGAGGGAGAGGAATACAATTGATGAAGGAAGGGATAGACGTTAGGGATTTTATCTTTGGCCTCACTCAATAGGACGTCTCGCTCCAATGTGTTGAAAGCATTGCGCACGTCCAGCTTAATAACCACGCAATGGGAGTTTGCTGGATTCATCACGAACGCACGCGTCGCATGAATGGCGGCCTCACACCCTCGCTGTATCCCAAACCCCAACTGATGCGGCTGCAAGTAATCCGTCACAGACCCTCTCACCGCCCGGCAAGCAAGCTTAGCAGCCAACCGCCGAAACACACTTCCGATAGCTATAGGTCTCACCCCTCCATCTTTCTTGGCCAAAGCAAAAAGAGAGGCCCCGTATAAGTATGGACAGACCTCCATATTGAGCTGGCCGCTGAGCAGAAAGTTAACAAGTTTGGTGAGACACTCTAGCAAACGCGGACCGTTTTCACCAGCCGATGGAGACGTCAACTCTTTTAAATGACCTGGGCGGATTCCATCCAAACCGGCCGCAGAACTGCTGTAAAACGAGCTGAGGGCCAACGCAACATCCTCAACCGACACAGATACCGGTGAGTACGACGCATCCGGTGCTAGTGGGAAATTGAGCGGCCGAGATGGGCTCGGGTGTTTATTCTCTAGGGCAGCCAGCGTAGCGGAGTCATTTTGCGCAAAAGAATCATCCGAGACTAGCAGCCGGACTGCACCCCTTAGATCTCCTTCAAACACCTTGGACTCGATAGCCTTCTCCACTGTACGCGATCTGCCCGACCCTGCACTGCCGGACACATCCAATTGTAGCTCTGACCCGGATGCCCGGATATTACACTTCACCTTCGCAGTCATATTGCCCGGAGTGTCTTTTAGGGGAACTCTAAGCGCACCATAAGCAAAGGTTAGAAGTGAACACCAGTCATCCACGCCATTGCTGCTAGCACATTTTTCTATTATGTCACTGAGCTTACCCGCAGCCTGGTTCCTTGCACCTTTGGGAACATGTCGAAGCACCGGCGTACTCCTTTTCAAGGCCGCGAGCCTATCTAGAGGACATGAGCGCAGTGCCTGCGTATCCGAACAGGCTTGCTGGGTAGCTGATCCTGTAGGAGAGGTCTGTCGGATGGGGACCGTCTGTATCACCTCTTTGTGTTTACGGCCTATGTGAACTTTGAGCCCATGTATTAACTATTATATTAACACATTTAGCAGAAAAGTAATGGTCATTTAGTACTTAAAAATTTTACCAAGTCTCTTCCATATCTAAGACATTGTGTCACGTGGTTGAATTTTCCAAAGGTTTACGTATTTAATAATATAATTATATTAACACATTTAGCAGAAAAGTAATGGTCATTTAGTACTTAAAATTTTTACCAAGTCTCTTCCATATCTAAGACATTGTGTCACGTGGTTGAATTTTCCAAAGGTTTACGTATTTAATAATATAATTATATTAACACATTTAGCAGAAAAGTAATGGTCATTTAGTACTTAAAAATTTACTAAGTCTCTTCCATATCTAAGACATTGTGTCACGAGGATGAATTTTCCAAAGGTTTCCCCACTTAAATCTGAAACTTCTCTCCCTAGCAACATTCACATTCAAGTGATATCTCTCTGTAGATTTCTACCTTTGACGTTTTGACAGGTCCATTAGCATATATTATGTATATGAATTTGAAAATATTTATTAAATAAGTGTTCCAAAATAAGGTAAGTCTTTCATTATCTTGTCCGCGTATTACGTCATCGTTTCTCATTTTTTTAAATCAAAACCATTACAATCTGATGCAAAGTGTAATAGTACCTTAATAGTATAATTGTACTTTTGTTGTCACGTAATATTTTGAGCTTTTTGAACTTTTGCGAGTTGAACACATAAAATTATACCTATTTATCACCGGGACTTAAATGCGAATAAAATATACTACGAAACTACTTTTGTTTATTTATTGTAATCGCCGCGGTCAGGAATCGGCAACCTGTTAAGACGAAAGAGACAAAAAGTGCAATTTACAAAATTTCCGAGTGTATAGAGCTTCTAAAAATGTTAATATATATGAACTTCATTTTTTATACCACTTTAAATACTTAATTGTTTTATGTATGGAACTGAAAAGCCGCAACTTTACATGGAAAGAGCCGCATGCGGCTCGCGAGCCGTAGCTTGCCGACCCCTGGCCGTGGTCACGAGCTGACACTAAATAAACAAAATAACTTAATACAATTTTGAGCGCCATTAAGTCGTGGTGGTAAACATAACAGGAAGTGTCGGTAGCTTAGTCGGGAGACCGTCTCGCTTCCAATCTGGAGGGCCTGGGTTCGAATCCAACGGCGTCAACCTCTGTAGGTATGTATTTTCTAAGTCATGTGCGTATCGTCGAAAACTTTAAGCGGTGAACGAAAACAACCGTCTATAACCAAACCTATAGCCTACCAACCTGCACTTGGTCAGCGTGGCAGTCCAACATTACTTTTCTCACGTTGAAAAGAGACCTGCGCCCAGCAGTGGGGCATTTTCTAAAAACGGGGCTGATTCGAATCAATAAATATAATATTAAGCCATGTCCATAAATATAGCTCATAGGTATAGAAAACTAAACATACTGTATGAGCTAACAAATAAAGAGTACCTGCAAATATTCAATCATATTAATCGACCGTCTACGTAGACGGTCGGTAGAGGTAACAAGCTTAAAGGAAGTGGACTACGTCATCCACTACCTCTAAGTTTGTTGGTTCAAGTAGTTCGATCTATACGCTTTATTTGTGAAGCATATTCACGTGTTTGGTGCAGCGCAGAATTCATTTTGTCACCAGATCAACTCGATTAATAGAGCACTTAGCAAAGACATTTACATATAAAATGTGGTAGCCAAATACTTAGTACTTATCATTAATATAACAAAGACAAAGCAAAAATATGCGACGTTTTTTTCATAATTTATTCTCGTTAGTTGAATAGATGCATGCATTTTCGTCAATTTGTTTCTTTGTTAGTTAACAGAAATCAGAAATCAGAAACATTTATTGTACACCGTGTAACATATAGATCTTAAACAAAACATAATATGTGTAGTACACAACGGTCTGGCCTTTTAGAGCCATACAAGATTTAATATAATTTGAAATAAGTCATACGCATTATAATATCAATTCTAATTTAACAATTTTAATAACATTCAATAATAATAATAATCTTAGTCCATTAAAGTATCATTTAAAAAGTCGTCAATTTTATAATAAGTCTTAGTAACTAAAAAGTTAAATAATTTTCCCTTAAAGGCAGGTACACTCTCCGAATCCATCACAGATTTTGGCAGGTAATTATATATTTTTGGACCCATACCCAAAACACTTTTATTGTACAGTGCGGTGGGTATGTACCGGCATACTGATTACATTTCGATGACGTTTAGACGACATGTATTTAAATAAATGTAAATTTTTCTTCATGAACAACAACAGATTTGTAATGGAAACATTCTTAGATTCAAATTGAAAAAAACTCATGGTATGATTTATAACCGTAGGTACAAGCCTGTTTTTTTTCAATTAACATCTCCTTACTTATATAAATAACATTCTGTTTAATGTACAATGTACTATATCATATAATGCGTTTTTTTTTTGCACGGGCAGGCATATAAAGACATAATGGGATTTGGCTAAAATTGATCGAAAGTTGATTTGATTTTTTACATGTTAATACTATTCTTAAAATAGGTACATGGCGTTGATTATAAGTCTACTGATATTAGTGTACTGGACACAAATCTTGCCGACCTTTAAGTATGGATACCAGACATGGTCATACAACTCAATAATAAATTCAAAGTAGATCATATGCCAGAAAGCGATGGGGATAGGCCTATACAAAAAAAGAATAACACATAAATTAAAAAGCAAGCTTTTTAGGAGAAAGACAAAGTTGACAGTTGTTCCTACTGTCTGAAACTAAAATAGCGATAAGCGATGGTGATGACTTATCAAAACGTACATAAAACAGGTGATCATACAGTGTGTTCTATTGTTTATTTATTATTTAATTAACTCTGTCCCGCGTGCCCTTGGTTGAACAGAGAACTATCACTGTCATGGTTATTGTCACGAGAAAGTAAGCAGTAAAAAGAGAGTACAGAAATAGTTACTATTTCAGAGAGCGGTTTAGTATCAGCCATATCACCAAAACATTGCATGGTTTTTTAAACACTTAGCTGAAAAATCTAACCAGATGAAAATGATTTTAAAATTGGTGGTAATGAAGAAAAAGTAAGAAAAGGCCTAAAACGAGAGGACGGATTTGCATTACTCTCAATAATATATCATTTATTTTGATCCAATTATGTGTTATAGACCAAATACAAATTAATTAAGCTTTATAATACACACATACACACGCATGATGCTCATAATATATTTTACAGATATTTATTATTCTTAGCCCATGAGACAAATCTTTGGTAACATGTGTATGGCCTCCTGCGATAGAAGCCTTAGCTTAGTGCAGGGACCGCTGTAAATGTTTGTATCTATGCACTTAGGTTAATAAAGTTTTATTATTATTAATATAATAAATACGAAAGATAAAGGGCATATTAATACAGGACAGGTCAGACTATAAGAAAATGACAAGTAAAACGTACGCCCACACGGCTTACCGTCAATTTATTTCAGTTTTCAATTTAAATTCCAAGTGAGTACTTATTACGAATCAGCTTCCAAAGAAAGAAAAAACACAGCTCAACATTTCCAAAACACATAACCATACAAAGATAACAATAATGACAAACGCGTAAAACAAAGGAACCTGATCAACATGTTTTGATTCAGATCCAAGTCCTACACGATACAGATCTATTTGTAATGTGAAGAATTATACTATGAACATTAACATTGAAGCAGGAAACGACCCAGCGTAAAATATAAAAAAAAAGCAGTAAAATGGGAGAACGGATGTCATAACAAACAGTCGCAACTTCAGCCCGCCGGGTATGATGCAGATGTTAAAAAGCCGAGCCAGTGTACATCACTATAAAGTAAGTTAAAAGAAACTGTGTCATAACTTTATAAACTGACACTTTGGACTTGCCGCGTTGCCAGTACGCAAATCCTTCCGATATTAAATAACCTTTCAGGAAGCCTGTCACTTCAACGTTGATGTTCAGAAGAAACTAATTTGAATACTGTATATACTTATAGTATATTCTATACAGTATATACTAGTACATATACTAGTATATACTAGTACATGTACTAGTATATACTAGTACATATACTAGTATATACTAGTACATGTACTAGTATATACTAGTACATATACTAGTATATACTGTATAGAATATATCATTATATATACACATATTATCATTATTAGCTCATTCAAAATATTAGTGTATATTATTATGTACAGTAACTTAACAGTTAATATTAGTAACTGCGCGTACTCTTTATCGAATTTTTAATGTTCTTCTTTGTTTTTCTTTAAAATTCTACTTTATTTAAAATGAAATAATTAGTAGTACATTTCTCACATAAAAACATTTTAGCTATGAATTCGAACCGCGTTTGCTAATTTCGTTTTATTCCCGAGAGTCCCATCCTTACCAATATTATAATGCCTTTCGCGCAGGAGCGTTACAAGGGATCGAAGATATTTTCGGTTAAGGATCGTGACATATACGAAGTTACTTTCAATGTTTGGCTAAAATTATAAATGATACTCTGTTATCTATGTGCATCAGTGCGTGCGTAAAAAAAGTATAAATGCTTTTAATTTCAAAAAAAATTACAAATTTGTAGCCTCAAGCTCTCTGTCACCCATAGATTATCTCTGGATCGTTAGTAGGTATATATAGTTAATCCAATCGTTGTTGTGTAGTAGTTTCATTGGATCACTTATTCTGTTCATTGTACCTACATGATTTTTGTATTATAGCACGACCAAAAATTCGACAATTGTAGTCTACTGTTTACTGTCACTAAAGTAGGTAAACAGCCCAGGAGCTACGAATTCGATTAAAATGCTAAAATAAGGTAAACTGTTAATTGTTTTAGAGCGTAGTGAATTTTGATACAATGTGTGTACAAGCACAAAGCTATTCAAATGATGCATTTGGTTTGATTCTTGTTTTGAATCGAATCTATTTAAAAATCCTGCGTACCTATTTTTACAAATTTCCATTTGATAGAAAAAATATCTGGGGTAAACCAGGCAAACGTGCCCCATCTTTACAAATACCCAAAGTTATTTTAAATTCGGTGCCATTTTCATATAAACGTTCAGTCACGCCAATACTCCTAAGACGGATAGTATGTAAACAATTCGGTGCTGGGTTTATTTTGACTTGATAGAGAAAGTGACTAAATTTATACGACACTAAATTTGTTTCACAAGTTTTGCTTTTTTTCTTGTAATTTTTTTATGAAAGTACTTCTTACAGTTTTAACCATTTACTGATTTTTATTTCATTTCCCCAAGTGTGAGTATATTTGATCATGTAGAACATTACACGAAACAATTACTAAAGTGTCTCGAATCTGTTTGCCCATTGCAATTTCTATTATTTTGACATAGGTAGTTAAGGTTTAATAAATAAATACTTAAAATGAACAGTAGAAATCGTGGTATGTAATAAAAATTAGGGGTTAAATCGCGAGTCTTATGTATAAAATACCGTAGGGATGAAGACACTTCAGAGGATGCAAATGCAACCAGAAAATTGATAGACCGCCTGTGTTAGGAAAAAATCTGTTGTTTCTTTTGAAATAGTTAAGACTTTTGTTTGTTGCCTATGATTTCGCTGACTCTTTAATTATTATTTATCACATCGATTCAGTACCAAAAAGAAGCATACAGTGAGGGATTGGTTTCAAAGTTTAATGGGCACCCAGAGAGCCCTACAAGAAAAGCGGAAAGCTTTTCTCTCGCAAGAGTCTGTGAGTGTAGACAAGAAGTGTAGAATTTCTGGAGTCGTACCACCTCACTAAAAAGAAATGTGACCGGATTCAGTTTGTGCAATGTTCTAGTTGGTTACATGAAGATTGCATACATTATCTGGATCTGAAAAAAAATGCCAAGTATAAAGCTATACAAGGGCACATTTTACAGACAATTCAGTCGAATGTGCCCCACCAATGATTATAAATAAAAAAAAGGTTAATTGTAGTTGATTTTAAGTAACTTTTTATTTTAGCTGAGCTTAATGAGCCAGTGATTACGACTGATTTCCTAATAAACATTATTTTATAACAATTCTTTTTTTAATGCAACTCTTTAAATAGTGGGGCTTGTTTCGAAGGTTTACCCTATAGCCACTTTCTACATTAATTTCATTAAACATAACATTGAAAGGAAATTTATAACAAAGCTCAAACAAGGTCGCCTCGGGAATGATCTGTTTACGAAGCTTATCTATGAAAAGTTGAAAACACCTGAGAGTTTTCAGCAGCAGAAAGTTTCGAATTGTATTATTTCTAGTAGGAAGTAAATAATCGTGTAAACAGAAAGAGTTTTGTGTGCTGTCACTTGTAGTTCAAGTGAAACGATATTTTTTTTAATTTTTTTTTTTAGGCTTGCGTTTGACCGCCAACTCGTCTAATGTTAAGCGAAGATGCGGTCTACGGTGGAGCACGCTCGCCTAGAAGAAACTGATTCACTCGCGACTTGAAGGCACCCAGATTGTATTTATCAGGGAAAGCCCACTCGGGCAGCAAATTTCATTGTTTAGCGGTTCGTACAATGAAGGTAGACTCGAACCGTTTAGTTCGAGTCTTTGGAATATCGACCATGAAGCGGTGTCGCTTCTTGAAGCTCCTGGCTCTCCGATAGTAGCATGGGCAGGGTGGAATTAGGTCGTGTATAAAACAAGCTTAATGATAATTAATAAAACTAAAAAACATTCGAGTCAGCCATGTTTTATTAACTGTCCCACTGTTGGGCGCAAGTCTCTTCTCACTGGCCAAGTGCAGGTTGACAGAAAGAACACAAAAATATTTTCTAAAAGTTTTTCTTTTTAAGAACTCCCAGATATAATGTAGGTTTTCTCACTATGTTTTCCTTCACGGTTTGAAAATATCGGCAATAGGCACATAACTGAAAAAAAATAAAAGTACCTGCAATGAGATTCGAACCCAGGCTACTAAAATTAGAAAATTTTAATAGACTTTAAGAAGGTATAATTTTTTAGAAGGCTATAAAATCTTTTACCAATTCATGGTTTTTTCGAATTTCTAAAAGATTTTTTGAAATCTTGTAGCCAATTTCACTCGGGACGACGTAAAGATTCTAAAGATATCCAATACATCTTAATCTTTTCAGACATTTAATAATAATATAATAATATTCTTTTATTTCAGGCATAAAATAATCCCATATAAAAAATTAAAATTTACATTTTAGCTAAGTTAAGTTACTTAATCTAAAATCACAGACTGGTTATCTATGATTCGCACTCTGGTGCACTTTCCTCCACATTTTAAAAATTGGACTTCTGTAGCAGTCACTCAGTCCTCGCAAGATGCTATTTTTCGAATGTATCAACCCATTCCAGAAGGAAGCTACTCGGGATCTAATGACGGCATAAAAGTCGGGAACCCGCGCATCGGCGAACATGCCCGACGCGCTGCAGTAACGTGCTAGTTTCATAAGGATACGGTACGCATCATTAAAAGTTACGGTGGCATAAAAAACTCACTCGCGTAAAAAAATAGAATTAAAAGCATTGCCAATACTTTAAGTGGACAAAAATTCAATTTGCTAAATTTAAATAAAATTTTAAAACGTCTTTAAATGAATTTAGGCAATCATAATATTTGTCATCAATGGAGTTTTTCAAAACTACCAATTTCAATTGCGCTACAAAATGTAGTAAAATGTCTGTAAAATTTAATATGCATTTTACTCTCGAATACCATGATAATATTGCACAGCGCAATATCATTATGGTTTTCACTTACTATAGAAATTCATTCTTAAATCTCAAAAGCGAATACTGAAATGCAAAACGAGCATTGCTACCGGTAACAACGCTTCCTCAGATGGCAATAACGTCGCGATCTTTCTGCTGGTGTAATGCCTACTCGTCTATTTATCGCGTTCTCTATCTTTAGTAATGAGAATTTTGAAATACCCATTTTTGTTAGCAGAAAAAAGTGTTCGTCAATTATATTTATTTTCACAGAAATATACATGAAAAAATGTTTTACTTATTACTCTTTTTTCTCGATTGGTAAATACAAGAAAAATAAAAACTAACATTAACACAATAGAGCAAAAAATATTTTTTAACAGCATCATAAAATCGTCTGCAGCATCTCTAAATAGTATGAAACAAAGTCGCTTTCCACCGTCTGTACGCTTAGATCTTTTAAACAACGTAACGGATTGTAGTGCGATTTCCAGATTCAAGAGGAAGGTTTATATGTTTGTTTATAAAAATATGCACCACATTCTACATAGCACGCGCGCAAAGCCGGGGCGGGTCGCTAGTTTACATAAAGGTAACACACATGGTAGGAACATGAATGGTCGTGACATGTTATTGAAACAACCTAATTGTCAACTCTAATTAACAACAATATAAAGTGATCTCGAACGTATTGTTGTAATAGAATAGAAAAGTTTACAAAGCGTCCGGATGAAACATTTCCACTGCAATCGCATTGTAGGAATGTTTGTAAGTCAAACAAAAGTTCTATAACAATTATTTTTCTTTTAATATGCCACCAAGCATTATAATACTTACGTAGTAGTGAGATAGAATACACTATGATGCTGTTGCTAATCTTATGTACCATAAAATCAATAAAATAACTAATGTAATTCCTCTCCCTTCAATCCCTCCCTAAAAACGCTCAACCAAATCGTACAAAGAATCAGAAAATCTTATAAAACGATTAGGGTAGGTGAATTGAATAAGATAAATCATATATAATTTTTACAAATATCAACATAATTCATTATTTTACGTTATTTGAATTATACGAATGACAACGTTGACATTTTTTATTATGTAAAAATATCAAACCTATTCATATCGACTACCTTTCATGTACACAAACCAAGTTAAATGCTTAAATTGTATGTGGGGCGTTCTACTTTTCTACCGACAATGACGTGTCTCCTCAGGAAAAAAAAATCTGTATCCGTCCTAAATTGCAGTTTCTCAAATTTTATTGTCACAAGATTTTTTGGACCATATAGTCATTATAATAACACTAAAATCCCGTTTTTATTGTTTTTGCTTTTTACAAAATTATTGTGACATAGTATTCGAAACGTGTGACAGAGGTGTTTTACATACAAATAAAGCGTGTCCCTTTACGCTGCCTAATGTTACAAAATGATGTCGCTTAAAAAAATCATATAGGACCCTATAATATAAAATTATTTATTGAAATGCTGAAATATTGTCTTTAGATTAATAAAAATATAATAAACGTAAAGGTTCATACTATTAAGCAAAAAAATATTTTATCCTTGGGTACGGCTGCATATGTTTTTTCTTGCTATCTTCCGTCACGCATTTCGCAAAACAAAAAACACGCCTTAGCTGTTTGATCTTCAACACTAAACAACAGCACGGTTTCCTTCTCCTCTCGGCTTTAAGCCTTGAGACCCCACCCTGGAGCGAGCCGAGTTAGGCGCCCGCTGGTAGTGAACTAGAGGTGCGTGTGTTTATTCGGCGACCGCTCTGTCACGTAAGTTACTACTTTAAAATATTATTGTAATTCCCATTTATTTACGTAATATTATTATTTCCCAGTATATCTGTCATATTTACTCACTTTTACGAACAATTTGTAATTTTATGAACGTTGAAATCCTCGAACACTGTTATTTTACACCTCTGTCACGAGGCACCTCTGTCACAAAATTGCTGTGACGGGAGTAGTATAGCTCGTGACGGAGTGGTATTTTTTGTCAGAAACTTTGCCGTAATTGATTTTCACAATAGTTAATTGATATCTTTTGTATTCTATATATTACATTATCAATTATTTTATTCATTTAAGGTATTATCATCAGGGTAATTAAATAATAGCGTTATTTGCGACGGAAAAGCTGTGACGTTGTCGTGAAAAAAGGAAACAGGACCCTGAAAAAGTCGTAGAAGTGAAATGATAAGACTTAGAAAGATACCATGCTTGCAAAAAGCTAGTCAAAGATCTGACACCAAGAGTACACAGACAAATGAAAATAAAATGGCAAGTTAGAAACAAAAAGAGAACAACAGAAAGCTTTGCAGAACGTTCTAATGAATACTCGACTTCCACACCTGTTCCTTCAAACCCCAGGTTACTCCTTTAATTCCTAGATCTCGTTCACTAACTCCAACCTCATCCGCTGCTAGAGCAAGGGGAAGAGAAAAAGTTAGCCGAGACAGATCGAAAATTTATAGGCAAAATATGAAACTTCAAGGCCATGTAAAATTAATTATAGAAAAATACGAAAATACAAGGAAAGACTTCATCGCCAAAAAAATAAAAGAAGACAGCTTATTACATAATATACCCAAACCAAAAAATTAAGATAAATTTAAAAGCGCCGAATAAAGAAGAAAAAAGAAAATACATATAGTATTTTGACAAGTGCCATTAAGGAACATTACAAAAACATTAAAAACAAAAACAAAATGAAACACTGCTCCAAAACAATCCTATCCTTTCCTACAAGACACAACAATTAACCGTTCCGGACTAAAACTTCAACTGTTTCAAGAGACTTTGGTAATAAAAAAATGCTGCACAACAAATATTATTTGCTAGCTTTATTTTTATTAAGTTGCTCTTTATAAAAGTAAAGCTAGGTAGGTAGTTAAGCCCAACCTCAGATTAAAAAGAACCATTGGCTGATATAAATAAACAACATAATAATTAGAGCTCCTACAAAGAGATTTTATGAGACTGTTGTATAACATAGTATCATCTTCATCTTCTGAAGTAGTATTACTACTTCAGAAGATGATCAGCCTCTTCAGCCTCTGGTTAATCAGAAAAAAACCTGTGCACATAAAACCAGGTGCTTCATGTGACCTGTCTGGAGACCCATTATTAATAAAAAATGGTATTATGTCAGTAAAAGTACCCAGTAGAAACTAAGTCGTGTGCACCTACTTAGGAGTTGAAAAAAGTTGTGTGGATGAAGATGGAGATGTTCAGGTGATATTTTATAAAACTGTTGTTGACACTGACAAAATATTTAAATTAGTAAAATCAGATGTATCAGATGTGATGTTTGAAAACTTGATAAAAATGATTACGGTTAAAAGAGGAAGGCGTGTTATAGAAGTATTTGAAAAGTCGAATAAGAGAAAAGAAAAGATTAGTCTGATTTTACGTGCACCAAATAATGATTATACCAAGAAATAATATCTTATGTAGCATTGTAAGAGAAGCCTTATGTTTTGTTATCCTTTTTAAAAACTTTCAAAACCTTAAAGGATTAAGTTTAAATGTTGGCCTATTAATATCTACCATTCTGTCATACTCTAGCACAATTTTGTCCCCCTTGTAATTAAGCATTAAAGCAGCATATGTTCAGTTTATTGAAAACATATACACTAAAATAACGTATTATATTATTATATATTGACCATAAAAGGTAGTAACAGAATTTCAGCTATGTTTATTTCAATTATTTGCAAAATATTTCAAAGTTTGTTGTCTTAATGAGCAAAAATGTGACAGAGTGGTATTAAATGTCATTTTTTATATTATATTTGTAACAAGAATTGGGATAAATCGTGTTCGATAATAATAAATGCTTGTATTCTAGTTATGCCAAGTTAAAAAAAACTGTAAATTTGATTTGACATAATAATTAATAAATATATTAGTTTGTGACAGAGGTGTTTATTTTTTCTAACTATTCCGATAAAACTTAAAATAAATAAAAAGTAAATAACAAAACTTCGATGCACTATACATATCTGAAATCTTCGATAACTGGACAATAATGTAAAAATACATTTTTTTAAAGAATTACACTTTTATTTTTTTTTGAAATCTAAAAATTTATCACTCAGATTGTCGGTAGAAAAGTAGAACGCCCCATGTACCAAAAAAATACCTAGGTTATGTTAGGTACAATATGGGTGTCTGTCTTCAAATCTACAGTAAATAGGTATATTCTAGGTAAGAGCACCCCCTTACCCCTGGATCACCATCCATCTTAGACCACACTACTGCAAAACTACAAGCAGAGTATGGTCAAACGCGAACCTATTTTGAATTTAAAAAAAAACCTCTAATTAATACTGCCATGCATGATGTTGCAAAATTAAGTACATAAAAGCCAAGTAGATTCATTTTTTGTAAAAAAAAAACGCGATGGATGTTACAACACGAGAATATACCGATAAACTGGGAGTAAGGACGTGAAATAATAGGGGGCGGCCCATTACTAGTGAATAATAGCACCTACTCAAGAAGTTGTTCATACAACGAAGCTCGTGAACAGGTCGAGTATCGCCTCGAGGGCCAAACAGGTAATAACGCTTTCTGATAAAGATACAAAATATACATATAACAGTGTTACGGTAATGGTAGTCTGGTATAGATCGAGCATGACTTCCAAGAAAAGAACACCTGGGAAGCGCTGGTTATTTGAATGAAGGTACATTATTACGTAAAGGTCGCGGGTCGAACTTAGGCAACGTTATCACAGGATCGGGATGGGTGGCGTACAAGAGAGGCCTATGCTCAGCAGTGGGCGATTACGGGCTGAAATAATGATTGCATTATCACGAAACGAAATTGAGTACTAAGAACGGAGCTTATTTTATAGTTTATAGTTTATTTTTTATAACAATTACAGGTTACATGTCAACATTCATTAGATAATAATTACAGATACAGTATTTGAATAAAAATTTGAATTACAATAATAAAATAAAATTAACAAAAAAATTATTTATTTAGTATCATAATAATGGATAATAATCACTTCAATTAATATGACTGCACTTTGCACTGTTAGGATTCGTTAAGAACTTAAATGTAGAGAGGTATTACTATTAAAGTCCCCGTATATTGCTCTGGTGTAAACAGAAGTCGGTGAATCAAACTTATAGTAAAAGTGTATAAACAATATAATTATTGTATTTCACTAATTGTGAAATTATTAAAGATTGCCAAAATCTATTCTTCGCCGTTACAACGCGGATTAAATCTTGAGCATTCTCTATTGTACTCAAAAATAAATAATATAATCAATGCAAAAAATAATGGTCATAAATGAAGCTAAGTGAAGATTCCCTGCCAAGTAAAATCGTCATAGAACTATTGAAAGGCATTAACGCAGACACACTGTAACCTCGCAAGCGACAGGTTTCCCCTCTCTTCCGAACCAAAGCAATCGACTTGTTGGCCACGGTCGGAGGCTCCATTCATCTCGCACAATATAAGAAAAGGCGTAATCATGTCGAAAGAGGAATCACGTCCAACGAGCTACAGCGCCGGAATTCCGTCTGGCCCGACATCTACTGGCGTCTTCGCTGTAGATAATTTTCTGAGCAAAAATAAAACTTTTCAAGTTTTGAAACTTAAAACAAATTTTAAAACTTAAAAAGTTTTAATTTTTAGATTAAAATGACTACCCAAAAAAATTAAGGAAAGCGATTGAATCCAAGGTTACTAAGCATTTTATCATTCAATTTAACGACCTTTTTTATTACGCACTATTTTTATAGCGAGCGAGATATCAAGTCGCTCTTTTGATAGTAAACGCTTGCCCATAACATTTTACGTGAAGCCACTCGAATATTGTATGGCAAAGAACTATACTCGTCTTGATATACCTATGTAGAAGACTTAAAATTAACAAATTTTAATCATTCCTATGATTAAATAATAGTTGTAATAGTTGACTAATTCTTTCGTACTATAGATCAACAATAAAAATAAAATTCAGCAAGTTGTGTCTCGAGGCTTTCACAGTCCACTCAAAAGATGCTCAAACTTAACCTGATATAGATAAGCTTCGAAGTCGTTACCAAGCTGGACTTTTAAAGATAAAGAAAAACTTTGCGATTCCATTTCGGAAGATTTTGTAAGTGGATGTTTCAAAGTTAGTGCAGTTTTCGCTACGGACCTCGAATCTACTGATCGACTACAAATATTTAGGTATATTTAAGCATCTAAAATTTACACAGGGCAGAAAAGTAAATAAACACTTTGGATTTTTTTTCTAATGTTTCCGCTAACCATATTACAAGCCATTAAAATTCTATTAAAGTTTTAAAAGAGACCAAAAGTTTTACTTTTTTGCTTAGTTTTTAGTAGGTGTTATCTCCTTTGCAGGAAGTCGTATGTCAGTGCCACAGTATCAGATATGCTACCGGCTAGAGACAGTGTGCAAACATTATTGTGTTTCACAAAGAAATGTATTGCAGCTAACGAACTTACAGGGCTATTGAGATTAAGCATCGAATATCTCAAAGTAATGACCGTCAAAGCAGCGATGTCCTTTGATGCACTTTGTTGTGTTACTCAAAGAATATCAGTGCCATCCTGGGAACGTTTATTTAAAGTGTTGAAACGAGAGGTCTCATTATTTTTATACAAATATAAAAATCCAGTGTTTAAATCTATAGCTCGGTAATGTTATGCGTCTCTTTAAATAACGCTAATACTAAATGCCATTGCCAATTTTAAATCAAACTGCATTAAAAATAAACTAAATTATTTTTAAGTATACGTTTAGTAATCGTATTTCAGAGACTGTACTCTTAGTAGAAAGACCGTCACATACAAACGTATGGGCAGACGCACACCGCGTAAGTAAAGATTTTCTAGTTGTATACGGAACCTGAAAAATGGTAGTACGACGCGATATGAAATTGCAATGAGGCTGGGCGTCAACGACGTGTCTTCAGGGGCTCGAGCGCGGACAAATCCAACGATAACGCCTTCATTACCCTCGCGTCAACCCTCCTCTTGTTCTCGCCTGCGTCACTGCTTCAATCTTTTTGCGGATATTACTCTAAAATTAAGACAATGACACCAAACGACTGCACCACTCCGCTCTCACAATGATAAATGACCAAATCAAACTAAAATCGACATTCTGAACGGGGTTATCTTTATATGTTCCGTGAGGACACTGAACAATAATTCTCATTTGATTGACAGTTCTATCTTTTTTAAATCGATAAGTAACTTTTTTTGACATAAGCCGTGTGATTGATCATAAACCTAGTTGAGGTCAAACAGTGATGTAGTCCATAGTGAATAGTCACCCTTATCTACTTAAAAACAGTTCTGTCTGTTTTTGAAGACGATATAGGGCATATTGATATTGATTTTGGGCACAGGCTCCGGTAGAGATTTCCACGAGTACTGTGCCTATAAATAATGTGAAACCGAGCGATTTCTACGTACGTGGGGAATGTCCACAAAAGGACGGCATACATATACATAGATCGTGTTTGACGGAACGGCCTTTAGAAGAAAAGGCGGGTGGAATTTCATGGTTCACTCACAGAAATTCGATAAAAAGAACCAATAAAGAAGCTCTTCGTGGATGAACAAGGCTTTGCATCCATGATGTGACCATATCTACTTCACGTTAACATCGGTTGACTTCAGTATTTCTAAGTGGTATTTGGGAAAGCAATCCTAAATTTGAGAATACTAATTCAACGACCCTACGGATATTGATCAAAGTTGTCTGAAGACAACAAGACAACTATACTATACATACGATGACTAACAAAAAAGATACCTACAATGCACTATTACTAACAACTTGGATTCTTGCACAAGGTTTAATATATTACTATAATATAGTAATTTTAGTAAAAATCTTAGTTTGCATTTAGGATTTTAGATTTTATTCATAATTATGTGCTTTGATGAAATTTTTTTAATGTTTTTTTAAACGACACGTGATAACATTCTGGTTTAAGTGCCATCTCAAAAGGGATGCCATGCTTATGTGCGTTAAATTATTCTTTTAAATCAATAAAAAATTAAGTTAAAAGTTTCTAAGAGATCACAAAAATGCTTCAAAAGTCTATCTGATATTTACGATATTTAATAATGAAATTAATATCGTAAGACATCACACACAGCGCCATCTGACCCCAAACTAAGCAAAGCTTGATAATGGAAGTCAGATAACTGATAGAATACTTAAATACTTAATTGTATCTCAGATCGGTCTTTGTAAATAAAATATTAATTATGCAGTATTAAACAATACCTGTGAAACTACAAAACCCAGATATATTAAAAAAATAAAAAGAAGTAAGGTAATGAATATTTTTTATTCATTTAATCAGACATAATTTGAAAGTAGTATTAAAGAAAGCTTAGAGTGGTAGACAAAACGGTAGCAAGTTTTAAAAGTGATCAATGCCATCCAGGTCGGTTTTAAATAGCATTTATCCATATCAAGCTACAAAACAATTAAACAATACCCAACCTAACAACACATCTAGCTTTATACAGTGTTAAGCATCTCGTCCACTCAATCTACTCTTTAGTTTCAAAATCAATATTAAATTGTAAATGTTTTGTATTCTTTGCTTGGTAAAAAAATTATTCAATTTTGCTTACTTACAATGAAACAATAACATTTTTTGCAGGTTTACTCCGTCTACAACAACTGTTTCAGCACCTAGTACCTGGCAAGGCTTCTTTTCGGATTTCGTACGTAAAGCGTGTATCTAACGCATCAGATGCAGTAAGCTTCCTAAGAGGCTTAGAAAGGCTCGACCGCTGGAGCTCCAAATACGTTGTCTTGGACTCTTCCACCATACTAGCGAAAGAAGTTGTGATTTCACACGTTCGTGATGTACATCTCGGCCGCAGAAACTATCACTATTTATTGACTGGACTGGTGAGTGATATTTTTACAGATTTCGTGCTCACCCACGAAAAATGATCCAATTTTATTTATGTCTAGATGACCAGGTGAACTTCGTATCTCCTAAAATTGATTTGAAACGAAATAACTATTTTAAATTTAATAGATTTCATTTAACCGCACGAAATGTATAACAGTTATACGTGAATCAGCTGCCAATAGCTAGATCTACTATAAATATCATCTATCCAAAGAGTCCGTACTGGCTATTCCCTTACAAAATGATAATGGAATGGTCCCTATTATGGCTCACCACCTTTGCCACAGTCACATTTTCGCAAAACTCAGACAAAAACTGGTGCGGCTACAGAATATGCAAAAGACCTCAAAAGACGTGAACCTGGACAGTGGGTACATGTTTGAGCTATATGTTGACAGCGAAACTTGTGCATATGCTAGCCCCAGAGGTGTACAATCGGCTGCCACAGAACGTGCGCGATGCGCCCTCTAGGGAATCATTTAAGAAAAAACTAAAACACTGGCTGATCGAACAGGCATCCTACAAGTTTGACGATCTGTATACAGAGAAAATTTCTAACTGACATTAATTTAAACATGACTGTATGTACAATTATAATAATGACATAGAAATACTGTGACTAATTATACAATCTTTTGTATACCAATTTTATTTTAATTTGACGATTTAATTATTATTTTTTATTCTTATTTTGTAATCTTTTGTTAATTTTATTTTATTATTGTAATTCAAATTTTTATTCAAATACTGTATCTGTAATTATTAATAATGAATGTTGACATGTAACCTGTAATTGTTATAAAAAATAAACTATAACAATAACTATGGGGTTGAAACTTTGGGACCAGGGACCGGGAGCAACGAAAATATTTATAGAGTTGTCAGCTCATCTGGACGACGTCACGCGTGCATGACCAAAACCCTGGCCTATATTATGCCCATCGTTTGAGTATGACAATACAACGCAGAAATGGGGTCAGCGATTTGGGAACTATTCCCATTGATAGTGGCCTTTAAGATTAAATAATTAAATATATATATTTTTTTTAATTTATATGTTATCTACGCAAATATTATTTTACTCCTGTTGTTTTTGTCGTAACCTTTCTAAGTTTATTATTCCGAAACCACTTTTTAAATTATATTATTTGAATGGGTTTGAGAACCATGTTTACGTTTTTACGAGACCAACACGCACAGATAAAAAAATTTAAAACCACAAACATGACAAAGTAAAGCTAAAAAAGGTACACATACATTTTTTTATTTTGTACCTATGTAATTTTTTTATAATCTTGCTTGTATTTTACCGAAGTTAATTGAAGATGCGGTCTACGATGGAGTACGATTGTCTAAAAGAAACCGATTCAATCGCGACTTGAGAATCAACAACTCGGGTTGCGCACTTCACTGTCTGAAATGTCATGAATACATTTTGCACAATCTTATTATTTTTACTTATGTATAACGAAGTACGAGTATTTGTCCAATCCATCATACTATCGTATCGTGATACTATCGCAGCCACCAATAAAATGTATTGATATATGATAGAGTCATTGTTTTTACTTCAGTATTGAAAGCGTACTACCGCTGATGGATTGGGTCTATACAATTTATCAGTTGGTTGCTCACAGATTCTTGATTTCATGCGTATTTTATGTATAACGTATATATGTATTGTACACATCAGTTTACTCAGCTCTAGAAGCAGAGATATACTACCAAATGAGCAAACAGGGCAGGCAAATAAAAAATATACTCGTATGTACATTTTTATGAAGCTAATTGCAGTCAATTAATGACAGATGCTTCTGTACAAACATAAAAAAACTGTCGTACTCAACAAACTTGAAAATAGAGAAAGTAACTATTCCCCTACTAAGACTTTCCTTATTTATAGGTAGTTGTATTTAGTCATTTATTTATTTTTACATGCACTCATATCACTCATGAACTATATTCTTCATTTATTTTTATACGGCGTGTTACTATATCCGTGTTTATAGAGCTTAAGCCGAAAAGAACTGATTGTACTTATTGTTATGAACAATTTTTACTATGACACCAACTCAAAAAAATTTGCTATTACATACAATTTGTGTAGTCATCATCATCATCATACTCATCGCTCCCATTCCGAATAAGAATAAGAATAAAAATTTGTGTAGTGCATTATACATTTTTGTTTAAATCAGCTTTTGTTATATTCGTTCCGGCTTAGTACCACAGTTCAGCGTAACCCTGTTTTACAAATTCAGGTGATGGATGACCGATGGGATAGGGACGTCACTGAATTTGGCGCTATTAACATAACTGGATTTAGACTTCTGGATAATACAAGAAAATACGTTCGTGATTTTTTCGACGCCTGGAATAACGATTTCATTTCGGTGAGTTATCTTTTTTAAGGAGTCGTGTGATTGACAAATTTTAGAAGAATGTTTTACACGAGTGTATTTCTGAGATTGTTAATTAATACATATTATATATATACATTTTCCGCTGACTCCAGAATGTCATAGCAAATAAACAAAGCAGAAGAGCACATGTTACCACAGAAAAATTATACATTACGTAAAAATTATATTTTTTTTTATAATAATAAATAATTAGTAGTAGCTAATATCTAAAGTTAAATATTGCACATCACAAGATCTGTAGACGTTTTACTTAATGGAAATGAGATCATTAACCCAATACACTTTGTATTTAATTTTCAACGCAATTAATTACGTTAGTCAAACTAATTACTACCTAGTTTAAAGGAAATTCTGGTTCAGATATTCAAGAAGGGATCAACTTTTAATTAGGTCACGATATCAATATGCCCCCGCAAGGGTGAGCTAACACAATATAATTACATATTATTACTCAGTTCAGAAGTTTTTAAAAAGTTGTTTCGTTAAGTTGATTGAAAATTTTAAGTTATTATTAAAATTGAAACTAACTAAAAGTTCGGGTGAACTAAAAAAAATATAGTATATATATGATATATGAAAATTTTAATTATTTTTGTTTGAAGCAAGTGTGTAGTGCCTGTCCTAGTTTTTGCACTAAACTAAATAAATTATTTCAAAATTTTTGTTTTAGTTTAGTGCAAAAACTAGGACAGAGACAAAAAACTGTTACATTCGTTAAAGAGCTATATGTTACAAAAACACACTTATTCTACAAAAACTGTTATTATTTTAAACAGGCTAAAGCTGCGCTGATGTACGACGCCGTGCAAGTTTTACTGGACTCCGTAGTGCGTCTGCTACGCAGAAAGCCGGACCTAATCAGAAACGCCATGCGACGGAACACCAACTCAACGACGGGGCGAGTGATAGAATGCAACCCCAAAGGGAAGATCACAGCTTATGAACACGGTGACAAGGTTTCCAGGATGATCAAAAAGGTAAAATGTAAAACAGAAAAGATCGCGCACAAGTGTATACATTTCTTTCAACAGTACCTTGATTTTTTTCACTGCCAATGCGAATTATTGATGCTCTACATTCAATTACGAGTGCCAGCGAATGCTTCGTTATTAGTATGGAGACCAGAATGCTCGGTGACGCCACGGTGAATATGGATGAATCACACAACGATATGCAGTGGTGAAAGGCAAAAGCCAATAAAATATTTATTTTACGCTAACGGTTTACTCGCCATTCAATTTATCGCACTAATGGCGTAGAACCAGTGAGCGTAGAATTCGTTCGTACCTACGTCAAACTCTAAGCCAACAATGTCATTGTTATTATATTAATTAACAGATACCTTGCCCTCCAAAATTGTCCCTCGTCGTAGACCCATTAACGCTCACTACGGCTCATTATACGTATAATCCTCCGCATTCATGATTTTATAACTTTAGCTAAGCAAATACTGTTCGATTAAAACCACAACACTTGTCGAAAAATAAATTAAACATAATTATTTGATCCTGAGAACGTAAGTAAAATTGTTTTTTTATATCAACAAATTTAGTTTCTTAATCATATACTTATATAGTACTTTCAAGTTATTATTACCACAAAACACTAAATAATTCCAATTGAGAAAGATGCTACAATGGAGTCGATTTTCAGTAAAAAGAATTCGTTTTTCTTCCAATTGTAATAAAATAGTACCTACAGTTTTTGTAAATCCGCTTACAATAAAGAACGTTAAAAAAGGGCGAACGAAACTTTAAAAAGCCGGGCAGATGACCGGTGTCTTTTATACGGCGAATGTCCTTCTCTTTATGAAAACATAAATCGTGAAGGGATGAGTAAAATCGTAAGAGTCTTACTACGGCGAAACCTGCCGCCCGGCCTCGTAGTTATATGTCTACGTCGTATTCCAACGCAGGCGGGGTTCTTACCCCATATCATAACATAGAGGCGTTTAAGTCTGGCGTTGACATATATCAACTTTACGCTATCTCTAATGAATTCTCACGTAGCGAGTTCCATTGTGCCATATATACGTCCAATAATGTTGATACAAATTTAAATAGCGTAGAGTTACTACAGGTGTTAAACACATACACAGTCCGTCTGTTACATGGGTTGAGTGCAGAAAGTACATTACGCTTTCGAGGTGCTGACGAATAATTAGGTTCCTCCGTGAAGCGTAATGACTTAAACGTAAGCCCCCGCACTTGCAAACTTTCCTGATTCGCTGCTGGTACGTGAGAATATGAGAATTTTTATAACATTCTCGTTGCCAGCGTATAAATTGCTAAATTGCCATGCGACTTAAAACATTTAGCTTTTAAATTTAAAGACAAAAGTCATGTTGTTTGCTTCAGACTGACATAGAAGGACTGAGTGGACAACTGAGATTCAGCGAGGAGGGTCACCGCCGTAATTTCTCGCTTCATATCGTAGAGAACACTGTCGACGGCGATATGGTCAAGGTGAGCTTATATAATTATAGTTTTGTTCATTTTTATTTAATATTGAGCTAACAAACGGTGTACGCATGCCTTGAAGAAACGAATTTATAAGTGATTAGTTAACAACAGACTTAATTGTTTTGAATTGACTACTTATGCTGAGATACTTTCCAAATAGGTATGACACAAAATTATATATATTAAAATAGTACATGTAAAAAATAGTGTATGGTTTCACAACATACCTAAAGCCAATCTATCATAATTATCTAAAAGTATTTTCTCTTTCGGGTGAAAAATATTTTGTGACTGGTTGTAAAATATAAACAAATGATAATATACTACTCGATATAATAGTGTCGCTGTCGGGTCAGTTATTATTACAGGTTTTTAGGTGTCTACAAATGTGGCGGAACAAATGTAAAAAGAATTCCGACTTTACCACGACTAAATGAGAATCCGTACGACAATTAAGTCTTTGTCTCGTCCTTTTGACAGTGATTTAAACGTATCTGCTAACAATAGAGCATTTTGTTCGTTCGTCAGTAAATAAGAGACAGGATTATGGTAGTGCTTTGCACGGCAGAGAAAAGTCTGCTGGCGAGCCACAGTGCGCAGTAACAAATGAAGACGCCCGCCCAGAACGAAGCCAATAGAATTGACTGTGATCAAGAATTTAGTCTGCGAAAAACTCTATTAGTTTAGGCGCAAATTCAAATGGGTCTCATTCTCGAGTATATCATTATCGACAGTGTCAAAGTCCTTTCTCATTTGTACTTTCTCCGTAATATGTGATAAACTAGTCTGTTTTAAGGCTTGTTTTGATGAAGCGTTCTTTCCTGAATGCATGTTGTGAACTGAGAGGTACATTAGTATGGTTCTATGGATGTGTATAAATTTATGTGTGAAGAATACTTTTGAAAGTTTTGTAAAACAAAACGATATGAGTGTTTGTACGAGCTTATTTATAGTTATTTGTCGACTTATTTCAATATTAGTACTGTTTTCATCTTGCAGGTTAGATCCTGTGTTAAAAATATGTGTTATGAGCTCTTTTATGCGATATTAAAAGGCTTTTTATATTATATACAATTATTTATGTACTTGGTACATTATATACCAAGTATTTTACTTGGTGGTAGATCTCCTTAGCAGGAGGTCGTTTAGGTAGGTACCACCACAGTACCAGCTATTCTGCCGCTAAGCAATAGTGTGTTAACATTACTGTGTTCCGGTTTGAAGGGTACTGCAGCTAGCGAAATTACTGGGCTGTTGAGACTAACCATCGAAAGTCTTAAAGTAATGAGCGCCAAAGCAGCGATGCCCTGGACTTTGTTTTGCTACTCAAAGTTCTGTGTATCGCTGCAATGGTCATGGACAGGCGTTACCTCTTACCATCAGGAGAGCGTCTCGTTCGTCTCACTATTTTTCACATAAAAAAAAAAAAAAAAAAAGTATTGTATATTATAATCTAGACCAACGGAATTTTTGGCTTCCTTTTGCCAATGTTCTATTTAATACTTCAATGGTTATCCTATAGACTGTCTATATTAATTAGACAACTAGTACTCGTATGGCTTCGCTTTAACAATCTTAATTTAGTGTCGGAGCTTTATTTAACAAAGCGATGTTGTCATAAGTAACTAAGATTATTCGCTGCAGTGAGTTCAAGTTCTGTGTGTGTGTGATTGTATGGTTAAATCCACCATTGTCTATAGGTTGGGTATGGGTTTTGTAGCGATGATAGCTCAGTGGTTAGCGCGGTAGGTTCGCATGCCGAAGGGCGTGGGTTCAAACCCCAACAATGAGCTTGAGCTGCCGGTGAAGGAAAACATCGTGAGGAAACCATAGCATGGTGGTAGGGTACTTTCTAGTACTCGGCTGGCTAGCTACCACCCTCAAGTTGAAAATCTGCCGCCAAGCATCTAATGGTGTGTTCCGGCAGCCTCACTTGAGAGCCAGTTCCATTCCAGGCTAGGTGTGCTTTACCATCTTCGACCACACCTTCACTTAACATCAGGTGAGCTGTGGTCAAACAACCAGCCTGTCAACCATAAAAAAAAAAAAACTTTCAGGATGCGTTCGGCTTTTGGGAGAGATATTTTCATGAACGCGGTTCATATAATGATCATGGGCAACTGCTCTATCCTTATTCTTTTTCAAAGTGGCGGCGATGAGTCCTGCATCGACGTCCCGCTTGGGATATTTTGTGTGTTTCCCCTCACCAGTATCTACCCGAGCCAACCCAACCCCTTGAAGTATCGGAGCGAGGCTCTGGGACGCTGGTATAGTAGCTCCAGTGAGTTGGGTGAAATTTTTAATGACGTTGCTGACGAGAAGCATTCAAGGTTTTGCGGCGACATGGTTAATAACGAGGCAGTTTCATGCAGCCTTATGGCAATTCTAGTACCTTCTGTGGCTTTGCAATGCAAATACTCTACAGTTGCTCTATCACCTTCGAATTTCGAATAGTTTTGTAAAACTATGGCGATGGGAGTCGGTGCTTCATTTGAAGAGTTTATAAAACTTTTCTTTTTTTTTTAATCTTAGATTATGTCTTTGGTATACCATGTGGGATATCTATTACATTGCTTGGAATTTTGCACCTTTTTTCGGTGCAGAATATTTTGTGACAGACTCTGTTTAATAAAGAAATAAACAATAAACTACTTGAAAAATGTTGTTTAAAAAAATAATTCAGTACAGTTCTGATACTAGAATGCGTAAGTAATTGCGGTAGATCAGCGGCAAAGGCTAACAGATTCAACCGCCAATTATATTCTATATTACATATTTGCGACAGGGAACGAGTCATAAAAATATTATATCGTAGGTGGCGGTATGGTACGATCATAAAGGTCTCATCCCCGTCCGTCCAAAGCTGGCACCTCTTGACGTGTCTGGCAACTACGATCGTAACAAGACTTATATCGTATCGACAATCGAAGAATCACCGTACCTGATGCGCAGTAGACCTGATGTGCATGACAAATCTCTGGAGCTCTACCGCGGCTACTGTGCTGATCTAGCCACCATGCTCGCCGACAAGCTGGAAATCAAATGTAAGCTCTCTGGACTCTTTTATATTGTTTTCTATGACAGTAGTATTTTATAGTAATACTTTATTTCTTTATTGGTCAGATTTGTTCTCTTTTACTTATACCTCATTATTGTTAAAGCGGTAGACATAATATATATAATACGCCTGTTAAGCTACCGCTCATAGATCAATGCGTACAACATTGAAATATATTTATATGTAGAGATGATAGTTTAGTGGTTAGCACGGCCAGTTCACACGCTAAAGAGCGTGGGTTCAAATCAGCTTGAGCTTGAACTGCCGGTGAAGGAAAATATCATGAAGAAACCACAGCGTGGTGGGAAAGTACTTTCTAGAACTCGGCTAGCTAGCTCAGCACTCAAGTTGAAAATCTGTCCTCAAGCGCCTAACAGTGTGTTCCGACAGCCTCATTTGATGGCCAGTTCCATTCTAGGCTAGGTGTTTTTACCATATCCCACTGTCACTTAACATCAGGTAAATTGTGGCCAAACACCTAATCTGCCAACCAAAAAAGAATGTTAAAAAAACATTGGTAATGTTCTCAGTACATTATCAACCTAGAGGTATATTTGTTTCCTATCTACTTGTTTTGCAGCGGTAAAAATTATGCAACACACTGTTGCAATGTCTGCGTGGTGTAAAGCTACAAATTTCTTATCATACTCTACTGAATAATTTATAGTAACGAAATAATATAAGTAGAATATTTTTTAATGAAATATCAGTCATCTCTGTCTGTATTAAAAAAAAATTAACAACTTTTTAAATTAGATCGTATAATAATTTCACCGTAGGGACTTTCTGCAAAGTTGTATAACGAATCATTGCTCTTGACAGATGAGTTTCGCATGGTAAAGGACGGGATGTATGGTAACGAGAATCCAAAAATAGTTGGAGGCTGGGACGGCTTGGTTGGCGAGCTGGTGCGAAAAGTAAGTAAGGTCGTCTTTTCCTTATCATTATTATTTGGTTTGGTAGAGAAAAAATGTTTTATTTATCATAAATTTAGGTTTATCTGCCGGCCGAAATAAAAATGCTATCTAACAGAAAATTTAAACTAAATTCTTGGTTATTATGTAAATGTTACTACACAATTTCAGATTAATGATAAAAACTAGAGGACACTTCGCGGTTTCAGCCGCGTAGTTCGCGTTCCCGTGCGAATATAAGGATAAAAAGTAGCCTATGTCACCCGGGGATAGCGTAGTTTCCCAACAGCGAAAGAATTTTTGAAATCGGCCCAGTAATTTCGGTGCCTATTCCATACAAAGTCAAATATTTCCTCTTTACAATAGTATAGATAGAACATATTATTGTGCACCTCTTAAAAAGGTAGTTTGTATGCAACTATATTTATTTTTGTGCGAGTTTAAGATCGGTAGGTACTACCTACAATCGACAATAAAATTTTAAATCTTGAGTCGGCATTAAAAATACTTTGAAATTCGTGTGTGAATTAAGAATTGGCGAGCGAGAGGTAAAAGAGCTGGCGCCTACCTACGTCAAAAGCTAAGCTTAGCAATACAACAGGGCAATGCCGCCAGCGTACTAGGAAGCGCATGGCAGCGCACTGCGCGGCAGCGCTCGCGACGGCGCCGGCGTGTTCATTTTATAGTAGAATAGTTTATTTGTTTTGTTTATTTAAATGGTTTTGTTTGATATTTAAATTATTATTGGTTAAAAATCAATAAATATAAAACATATCCCATACTTAACTCGTTTTACCATTTCATATTCCTACCCCTCACAATTCTCACATCTATTGACTAATAAAAACGGTCAAAATAAGATTTAGAACGAAACTCCGTTTGCTTGTTTTGAAAATATTTATACTCATACAAACTAGAGTCCGTTTTTTACAGTATTTCGGTGAAATCAATAACGAAACATGATATAATTGATCACGACTCGGGTGCAAACCAAATACGACGATTACAAATCGCGCGTCGGAGCCGTTTTTCGAACCGAGAGCAAATATTCATATCAATTCTGAAATGTCCTCATATATATGAAGCTGCATATTACATTACATGATTCCAAACATGTGACGTGAGATGCATTTCATAATAACAGTACATATGATATCTACAAGGAATATTAACACTATGATGTATGCGATAGTACTTATTTTTGTTAAAAGATAGGTAAAAGGTTTGGTCAACTGTGTCCATAATCTAATAATCATTTCGAGACATCTACAGAACTACTTTACAACGTTACCGTTCGCTACCAATTACTGCCAATTAACGTTCAACTGCTGTTCAAACACTCTGAATTTATAGAATTAATAAACTTAATTTCTTCTCTAATATTTTCTTTAAATAAGTAGTAACCAAGTCGCTGTAAACCACACAACGGAATTCATGATTTACTCTGTCATTCAAATATTTTTACCATTATTTATTTTAAACCACACAACGGAATTTGATATGATTTTCACTGTCATTCAAATATCTTTGCGAAATATTTGTGTGAGTATACAAAACATCCTACATACAGTAAGTAGGGTAATTATAAAATCGAATCGAATCAAAATAAATCACGGCGGATGATGCGGATCCGGGGAAGGGCACTAGTAAATTATTTTAGGTATCGTGACACACTGGAACGTGTATACCATGCGACATCAGGAAGACTAATTTAGTCCCAATACATGTATTTTCCCCTCAGAATATACACAATACATGTACTGTGCAGCACTTTAATATGCGCGCAAAACAGTCTTAAGTTGCAGATACTACTAAAATACAACTTTTTTAAGATATAAAGTCTAACTTAGTTTTGGCGTTTTTTTACATACATTTATAAAACATAAAATTGGATACCATACTATGGACGTTATCGTAATTTTGATACAATTGAAGTGGCGTAAAATTTGTCGTGGTTTTGAATTGATGCAGAAAATCTAAAGATTGCATAATATCGCCGGGGTATCGCAGTAATCTCAGTTCGCAGGAGCGTCCACAGCACGTTTAATCTCCGCACCAATAAAACGAAATGCCAACTAACAAAGGTAACGCCGTTGCACTGGCTCGTCAAGACAAGACGTCGTCAAGAGGTCGGTTTACATAATTGTGCTCGCGGTATACCTACAATCGCGTAACCGCTTCCATCCGGGATGCACCCTTTACCGCGTGCTACAAAGCCAATCTTAGGTCTTGGTTGCTAAAGACCTTGTTTTACGACTTTGACGATTATTTAAAACTAAAAGATTATTAAATTACTGGTAGTTAATTTTTGCACATCTAATATTTATATATTTTTATTATTACATGTGTATTTTATATTGACACATACATATATTTTCACTCGTCACTGTTTTAGACATATTAAATTTTTGATTTGAAATTATATAACGAAATTTGGCTTGTAACTTTGGTGTTATATAACATAATTATTAGAATTTCTATGATATAATAAATATTAGTACTTGTATACCTACAGAAGAATTAATCTCGAACAAATGTCGAGCTGCAGAATAACAAAAATTACCATCTCGTGCTACCTCATGCTCGCACGCAAAATTGAAATTTATCGAGCGGCGCGACCTTTCCTATTCGTTTGGATTCGTTTCGCTGCCTCGGAGTCAGATTGCAAGGAACACATAGTAGTTGCAACTCGTCAATATACATTTCCTCGTGGTACCTACTGCAGATAGTTTTATTGGTATTTCATGAATATATTAAAAGGAACGAAAGTAATAAAAAAACGATATTGAGAAAACTACTTGAAGAATATATATTACTTACCTACATGTAGACCTATATACATTACAGTACAGTAGAATAAGTCAAATTATCTCGATGTAAAAATTAATAAGTAGTAATAAATAATTTGGCTAAGAGCGTGCATCATTGCAGTTAACTAAATAAAAAAGTCATATTTGGTTTGCTTCTGTATCTACAATACTTTTAAATAATTAATTTGAATAAATAATGTACGTCTGAACGTAGCTTACAAGTAAATTTTCTCCAATAATTTCTATTATACAATTTGCATTAATTCTGATAGTTAATGAATATATAATTGCCACTAACAACTCCAAGCACAACTTTCTAATGCTAGTTAAGACACCCCAAAACTTGGTGATGTACTTTAATAACATTATTATTGAAGTTATAGTCATTACATTCAATTCATATTTACTTGTACACAACTCGTTCAAATTGAACTCATTGAAAGGTATTAACTCGATAAAGTAATATATAAATATGTTCACGCCTAACCTAGTTGTAGCCGAAAATTAGTACCTATACAAAAATACGAGCCTAACCACCTTCATAGTCATTTTGGAGGTCGTTTTCAGACCATAAAAAAACAAAAAGTTTTACAAAAAAACTAACAATATTGTCGTAGCATTTTGACGGCCGAGAAAGAAATACTAAAGTAATATAAATTAAACAACTTGCTTCTGATCAAATTTTATATGATTTAATAACTTGATATTTTTACAGTTATTAATGTTTAAAGGATTTACTAAAATATACATATTTGCTCATTAAAATAATAAAAATCAAGGTGGATGACGACTTAGTGCATTGCCAAAAAATCTGTTTAAAAAAGTTAGTTTCAGTTACTCATTCCAGGTCAATAAAACTATAAAATAACCGTTCAAAATAAAATAAAAATTGTAATAGAAAGTATATTGTTTTAGTTCAAATAACAATTCACCATTATAAAAATAATCATCGACAACAAATCAAGTTAATTACACCATTTTTTTTTTAACCACCATTAACGGATGTTTTTTTTCTCAGGAGGTTGACATGGTCATTGCTCCACTCGTCATTACCATAGAACGCGCGACCGTCATTGATTTCAGCAGGCCTTTTCTATCGTTCAACTTAAAAGGATCACAGGTTGCTCAGCATGAAGTGACTTCTATCTTTAACTTCCTTCGCCCTCTTTCACGAGAAACATGGGTAAGAGAAAATAATGATGTTTACTAAGTAAAAGCAATAAAAAGAACAGCTTGTTATTATTCCATATTAATGTATTATTCCGAGTATGTTTTTTTTGTATTTGAATATAATATTGAATATGGTAAACACATCTATCTTCGAATGGGTCTGGCTTTCAAGTGAAGCTGTCGGAACACACTGTGAGGTGAATGGTAACAGATTTTCAACTTGATAGCTAGTAGTAGCTAGCCAGCCGAGTAATAGAAAGTTGATGTTTTCCTTCACCGGCAGCTCAAGCTCATTGTTGTAGTTTGAACCCACTCTTCGGCGTGCGAACCGGCCGCGCTAACTACCGAGCTATTATCGCTACAATTTTGAACTGTTACCATTAACAATATTAAGTGACTGCATAAACAAGATTTCAAGTTATTTCACAACTGATAACAAGTAGAGTTTGAGGAAAAGTAAAAATTTACATTAACCTTTCTATTTGCGTTGTATTTACTTTCTTTAATCAATGTAATTTTTTTATTAATATGTCACAAATAAATTATACTTTCCATCATTGTCATATATTAAATGTTTCTAGCTTTGTATCCTGTGCAGTCTGGTGGTAGTAAGCGTTGTCATGTTCCTCGTATCACGATTCTCGCCAGATGAATGGCGGATCGTTTCTGTCACAGACTCGCAATCTTCTGAACAATCTGACGTCACGGCTACTAAGGTACGACACCGTTATCCTGTTTACGCCTTAATTCATTTCTTAAGACTCTTTATACATCTACACCTGGGTCGCAAGTGCTATCTTACTGTGCGGATTTCCGTCCCTGCACCGCGACAAACCGGTACCCGGTCGGCGATACCATTGAATAAAGAAGTTTCATCTTGTCATATTCATAGATAAATGCGCACTACGACATTCCCAGCTTCGGATTCAATAAGTTTGCGATTTAAACCGCTATCAATGACGACGAAACTACTAACCACTCTCACGTTAGGACGTTATGTGTACAATGTGCATTCAAGACTAAAATTAAACCCGTTTCAGACAACTGTGGTTAACGAATTCAGTTTCTGGAATTCGATGTGGTTCACTCTGGGAAGCTTCATGCAACAAGGCAGCGACATTACGCCGAGGTCAGTGAATAGTTAAGGATTGCAACACGAATGTGGTAAAAAAAACAAGTTGACGAATGCAAAACCAATAATAGTCTAAATGCAAAACCAATAATAGTCTAGGGATTCTGATCACACTTATCGTGAGATGTTTTTCATTATAACACTAGTGAAAAAGCTTGTTCAATCATTCAAGAAATTGATGTCGTACCGTACAGTAATGAATCGTTAGGATTTAGAATTGCTACAGTGAGCTAATATGAGACAATGGTGTCTAAAAAAGTAATACAAATACAAACAACTTTATTGCTTTGTGTAAAAATACAATAATTTTAGCAACCCTGTCTGCAGCTGTAGCTTTCGCTATGTTGCTGCAACCAATGTCTTTCTACTAATTATAAAGTTTAACATAGTTATAACTTAAGCTAAGAAATTATATACAAATATTATGTTTAGTTTATATTGTAGTGTGTATGCGTGAGTGTGTTTGAGTGGGTTTTTGTGCGTGTATGCATGCGTGTTATATATTTTTTCATGTGTATCAAACAGAAGTATAAAAAATAGTCTTAGAATACGTAATTTCTGAATCATGTCTTCAACTTTTCATTTATATCTTGAACTTTGATAAATCAATGAAAATGCGCAATTAATAATATTTTCGGGCTGTTATGGAGCGTAGCGTCCAGGCTAGGTGTGCTTTACCGTTTTCGATCACACTGTCTTTACACTTAACATTACTTAACACCACTTAACATCAGGTGAGCTGAAGTAAAATACCTAGCATGCCAACTATAAAAAAAATTAGGCGGATACTATCTACCGCATACCCTCACGTTACAAATGAGCTCCTATCGTTTTCCGATATTTTCGAGAGATCGCGGTAACGTGGTACTGTAATGTCTAGACCGGGTTCTAGTTTGGAACGCCATTTACGAAGATACACTGGCACCGTCATTTATCAATTATTCCCTTCGCAGTGTCAGAGCTGGGGCCAAACAGCCCACCTCTAAAAGCATTGACAATATTTAATGACAAGTGTAATTCCTCAATTAGTTGCTTTTGAGACTATGGCCGTCCAGTACAAACGCAGGTTTGTAAATCTGTAAAAACAAGAAGTAAAGTGCATAAAGTGTATTGCAGATATCTATAGGCGACAGTAATTGTTTACAATCAGGCATACCGTCTGTTTGACGGCCCTCTACGGCATAAAAAATGTAAAACCTGTTAAAAAAAATGTAAAAATTGAACAAGATCGGTCCTCACATTGGGAATAACAGAATCATGTAAACGCAAACTTCGAAGTCGAGCATTGCTATTCGACGGCAATGATGTTGGTGTTTTAGGAACACTAAGGCATGGCATAACGGCTACTAACACACCACTGTGCAGTTTATGTTTTATTGCTTATTTTTATACTGTAAACACTTTTTGTTCAAGTAGAACCATTTTATTGTAAATCCCTATATAGATTCCAGAATACAAATATTAAGCATGTTCAATGTGATCTCTCGACATACCGACCTTCTAAAAGATTACAAGTTAATAACGCGTCGCGTGTGCATTACATACGAATTGATGCACTTATCGCTCGTTGAACGAATATCATAAACGAAATCCTGGCCTTAGTCCATTGTAAGATAGAGGCCAAGGACGACAAAAGTAGCTGCAGCCCAAGCACCCTTATTTAAAGCCGTACCTACCAATCAACGCCTGAGAATAAAAAGAAACGAAGGAAGACTCAGCGTGAGATGAGACATCAAAAAAAATGTCTAAGTTGTGACGGTATACACCCAGTTTTTGTAAAGTGTTGTGGTACTACATAAGCTAGACTAGTTTATATCAACTTTAATAGCTCTTTCAATCATTGTCTTTGTATTGTCATTGTCATTGTAAAATCTGTCTCTCTGTCAAAACATAACAAGACTCAACATTATATTATAAAATATATATCTACTACTACTACTCCCAACAGTCATTCCTCCTCAGTTGCTCATTTTGTTGACTCGGATACCGTTTGATGCTGTCTTTACCGTATTTCAATAAATTTGAATTATCTTTCTTTAAATAGACTATCAAATTAAAATAAATGTAGCTCGGTGTCTAAATTGTATTTATGTATGAAGAATTGGTTTTCTAGCGTCGTACTCAACGGTGAACAGTCCCAGAAATATTTAGTCACTATTAGGGTTTCACATAGTTCAAATCTAGGTTCGATCTCCTTCAACTCTCTTGTAAATGATATGTACGTATAGTCGTATAGCAAACAATTTCGTAAACTCCTTGTTTTGCCGATGGTTTATTTCTTTACTATTTATAAAACTACTTAAGCTGGGTTATTATCGAAACAATGCGGTATTAATGTTGATTTTAATGTCCACAGATCCATATCTGGCAGAATCGTCGGCTCTGTATGGTGGTTCTTCACGCTGATCGTGGTTTGCTCCTACACGGCTAATTTAGCTTCGTTCCTCACACTCACACGGATCACAGAGCCGATTCACTCCTACAACAAAATCGCTTCATGCCCAGAGGTTTGATGGAACTCATTCTAATGGATATAAAACTAATTCAAAATACATATTATAGGAAATGTATTACCAGATTTGTAACATTTATGGTCTTGCAAGAAACCCAAACGGCTAAATAATGTATCGTTATTAAAAATAAGCTTAATTATGATACAAAACATCACAGCTGCTTCTTATTAGCATGGAATGATTGTTATTTGATTTAATTAATTTATTAAAATGGCTTGTAACTTATACGTTACCAATAAATAATTTGATTTTGAATATGACAGATTAAATTTCATGTTAGATTGTAGGCGGATATGTACAGCAAATAAAGATATAGTTAAGCTAACAGGCTGCTGTCCTACAAAACAGGATATTATGAGCAAGAAAAGCACAACCTACATCAACGAGATTCATGGGACCGAAGACGGTTGGTTTGCCTTTCTTCTAGACAGGCCGGGCGATGATAATTCCAAATCTCCCTGCGAAATGGTCGTCTCAAACTCTGATCCCGGACTTAAAGATTTCGGCGTCGCTTTTCCTAAAGACTCCAAATTACGGTATGTATCATTTGCCATTGCACTGTTAGCTTCATATTTGCGTTTTAACTCTACAATGCTTTTGCGACTTCGCCGAGCGACTGTTCAGCGCAACTTAAACTATGCTTATATTTAAGTCTTCGTTACGAAAATCATTTTTATTAAAATTGTTGTGTTGTAACATGATGTTTTACCTGAAACCTGTAAGTGACCAAAATTGGGTTACAAAATATTATTTTTCTCACAAGTCTTCTTTTCTAGTGATGGCGTCAACCTTGCCCTGATGGCTCTCAAGAATGACGGTGAACTCAATAAGCTGGTGCGCAAGTGGTTTTCTAAGACAGAATGTGATTTCCCGGCGGTAAGTGTGCCAATTTCTATAAAAAAAGCCGACGTAAAAGTTACAGTGTAGATAGCCCGAACGATACAACTAACAAAAATTAATGTTAACATCAGGAATCACCGTAAATAACATTAAGATGTTCTGTTTGATTCCTAGTATTGCCGAAGATTATATATAATAATTATATTTAAACATAAAGTAGTGTTTGTTGTTATTCAATAATAATATGTTACAAACATATTTTCAACTTTTAAAATTAGACCAAGGGTAGCTGGTGTTATGAAATTAAATAGACATCTATGCCATTGTTACAGTCGAAAATCGGCGGATCAGAACTCACCCTGGAACAAATAGCCGGTCTATTCTACATTCTTATGAGTGGACTAATAGTTGCTCTCGTAGTAGCGCTGGTCGAATTCTGCCTGAATGGACGCGCAGAAGCCCGCCGCGCAAATGTCTCACTACGTGCCGCCCTCCAAGCCAAGTCTCGTCTCTCCACTGCTGAACAGAAATCTCCGACACCACGCCAGCAAAGGGAACAAGAGCGCGGTTGGAACGGTGGAGCCTTTTCCGGCGTGAGTACATATGATGTATGTCAAACTTTTCAACTATTTGTTTTGGTTGAATAGTTACATAAATAGATTAGTAAAATTATTATGATGTTTCTTTTGTTACGCAATATTTAATATATTTTGGATCTTGCCCCCTTTGGCCTATTTTTATATCTGGAATCAAAACTCAACCTCTAAATAAATTAACAATATTGATCAAATAATGGTCTAACATGTAAATATTGTAATGACTGAAGATAATCATAAATACATTATGCATTACGTAATAACAAGTGTTTATCTACATTTATTATCAAACTTACTTTTTTTTTGGAGTTTTACGAGGTTTACAAGACGATTAACAAACTCAAGCACCCTACCACTGGTCTTAATGCCTAGAGATTAATGCGAGTTTTAAATCAAATTAAATCAAACGGTTACGCAGCACAAAACAAATACCTGTATACGTATATAGGGTTACAAGAAAAACATAGTTAATGTCTTCTCAGATCTTAGAAATATATATCGGTATTTTCATAGAAAAGCTTGTCGACTCTTGAATGTATGTATGTATTATACATATGTTGAAATAAATGGGGCAAATCGCAATTTCGATATTGCGTTGAAAGTTATTTATAACTAGCTTTATGACAGGTACTTTGCATCCGGTACGGTAGCGATCGGTCTTCGGACTCGCATCTGTATAAACGAATATATAAAAAAATCACCAAAATCGATTCGGCCGTTCTCAATTTATTTTCCTGAAATTATGTTTTGAAACTATGTACCATTTAAAGTCATATTTTCGCTCATAAAATCCCGGCCTGCTGGAAACTCGATCACCAGCTTCGTGTAACATGATGAATAACACGTACCGTCTGAGCGTCCCCTAATTGATCTTTAAAGCAACACACACTGATAAAATATCCTATTGTGCTCTTGTTCACGAAAGACGTTAGTTCAATTTCCAAAGTAACGTCCGTTCATCGCTATTGTGCTTATTCTTGAAACAGTTCCAATTAAATGTCTACATCGTAATTAACTAGTTTAATTTTCTTGAATAATAGCTGTGCCCGGCGGACCACACTCGTGGATAGACCCTCCGAAATTGCACATTACTTTGAAATAAAGTGTATGAATTCACTCTCCGGCTTTCCAATTATCTGATTTTTAATGAAAAGGAAAAACTGAACGTTCCATTAATTTCGTGCTGGAAAGGAATTTCATCAGACGTTATAAGTCAATAAGTTAACCAGCTTAGTTCTGCAACTTTAATTTTTTAGAATTGAATGCGTGGGAATCTCGATGTTTGATTTTACGCGACTACGCAAAATGATTTTCGTAAAATCTTTGCATTTGTGATACAAGTGTGGATTAATTGGCAATCTGATATCAAATCTAACAAAATAATTTTACTAATCTTATCAGTGTAGAGGATTTCTAACGTCGACCAGGTATACTGAAACTACAGTCACGAAAATTGCACTCCAAAACAGCTCTTTATTCTATAAAAATTGAAGTGAAAATCAAACAGCATTAAATTTTTTATGTGTTTATTATTCTTACCAGTATTACACGCCAGCCAACCAAATCGGTCAAGAGGAGACTGCATTGCATGCCAGCTTCACGCAGGTCTGATGCTCAGCCCGGGAGGCGGCCACCCTGCGCCGACCATCCCACTCCAGGCACCCCTCCGACTCTTTCGAGTTATACCAGCTGTAAGCAAACAACTTACACATGCAACTTACACGATATCAAATTTCGTGGCAACTGGATGCTAACCCTTCTGGCGACATTTCACACCACCATCTGAGCTAGTCCCACAATTTTACTCTGTAATGACCTAACTGAAAAACACATCTAGTTACTCATTTTGCTCTCGTGTCAATGTCACAAAGTTTGTATCGTGCAAGTTTGCTAATTTAACAGCGAATCGTCAACAGGATCTCCACCAAAAACATGCGACATGATCGTTTACTTCCCACGTCACTATGTAATAACATAATATTTGTTCGATGTTAATTAGATAAATAAAACCGGTTCACGGTTCATTTTTAGCCACTATGGTATTTCGATGTTCAAGTATAATCAAACCTATCCTTTTTAGATATAGGAAAAATTGATGCAACAGAATGGATGTCTTATTTCAACACGATAGATTTGTCGTATGGTCAAATGACGGAGGGGTATGGATTGGAAAAGGGATATTAATTATACCGGTAATTTTAAAATCCTAACGGAATTCACATTAGTAAATGATTATCAGGGTCTTACGATTATGTGGGTAGGAAGTAAAACTTATTCAATTAGATAAATCTGATAAGTGATGTACCTAATTCTAAAAGTCCCATAGCAAATGAAAAAATCCTCATTTAAAATTTTGATTGAAAAATATTATTTCTATTTCCGTTTAAAATGTTTTCCGCTTACGCAAAAATGACATACCTATATATATTTGTTACCAAAAATGTTTAGAATTCAAAATCGATTATGTACTTGTTACAGCATTAACATATATACGTATTATACATACAAGTTTGGTAAATTTTTGTGATATTTTCCGATCGTTTTCTAAATGTTTTATAATGTACAGGCAAAGCGTGTTACTTAAGTGAGGCTGAAGCTTTTCTTAATGTTAGTTTACCCTAGTGGATTTGGTCATTGTACTTAAAATGTAATGGTCGAAGTATTCAACGCATAACATGTATGTTATAGAACGCATCTTCCGCGTCTCTCACAAGTAAGACTGTTGATATTTTTTTGGATTGGAGAATACAACATGGTGGCGAAACAAGGCATTCATTTGCAGACTTCCGTTTCTAGTTGCTGCTTTTCTTCTAAATATATTTGGAATATATGCAGCATTCAATTAATTTGAAGTCATATCAAAACATACCTACTCGTAGATCAATAGTGATTACTTAAAATGTTACTATAAGGCGTAGAAATGGATGTCTTATTTATCTGGACTAATCAAGTTATATTACATAATACATACAAGTAACTTACTATGAACAATGTGTTCGTAACTAAATCTAAATAATAGTACATAATGAATATTAATTACATATGATTTAATAAATTTTTAACCTAGGTATATTATATTTTACAAAGCGAACGTAATAGTTATTTTAAATTTTATTTTGTTGTCTACATGTTTAGTTTTTTATAAATTTTTAATCTTAAGCAAGAAATGCCAAAGGCAATTTTATTAGGTAAAGACTCATATCAATATAGTGATTTGTAATAGTGTAAACCTGAAAAAATAATTATTTATTTTCTGTAAAGAATTCTATGCAAAAATTATAATTTACTTAGATGTCTCTTCTAGTTTTTTCAGCATTCATGTTTAACTCAAGCACTCGGTTTTTTCTAGCTATCAACTCATTAAATACTATTGATTTGTATAATCTTTTTTACGCTTCCGTCCTATTTATGCTGTTCTGATAAGTTTAGAGTACCTACCATTTGTGATAGTATTTTATCGCTCTAAGATAGTTTGTTTTCCTTTAGTTCATATTTTTGTAAGTAATAATGAGAATGGCATACTAAATTAATTTTAAATTGCAAAGGTATCACGAATATAAGTTGTACATTCCAAACTTAATATAATATACTCACAATTGTACTTTTAAAACCAAATACAAATCTAATATTTTCAAGTCCCATTAATTTGATTTGCACCGACCACGGCAGACAGACGATAGAAAGAATTAAGAGTTTCAGTTTTGTTGACCAGTCGATAGTCCAACCAACCTAAACTGTTCTTCGCGTCTCCGAGGGGTATAACAGTAAACAGTGCTTGAAATGCGATGCGAGTTTCTGCTATGCTCATATAAAGAAAACTGCTAAATGAGCACGGTCATGTGCATCCGTCCGTCTGTGAAAGGCTAAACTCTCACTCTGGTACCATGTGTTTTATTTATTTAACATGCATTGTCCTACTGCTGGGCAAAGGTCATACCAATTTCTTTCACTTTTTCCTATGCCAGAACCGTCCAATCTATTTTAAGTTTATCGCGCCGTCGTGTTGGATGGCGACTTCGAGGTCGACTGTTCGGGGGCACCCACTCCATAGAGACATAGAGTCAATTCCAGCCGAATACACTCGGCATCCGGCCTGCCCTCTCATTTAGCGCAAGCTTCCGTCAGATATATTTATAAATAAAACCCATAATAATTTACTGTTCTCATGTACCATTATCAGCTTTCATAATTTTGCATTTATCTTAGTTCCAGTTTGTAATTTATTACTGGCTAACAATCTTGTTAAGAATAAACTTACAAAAGCGTAACAATTGTGCTGCCTGATTTATTTAAATTAACGCTGCATTGTTTTATTCATAAAACTTATTATATTTTAATACTGAAAGTACAATCATCAAATTATAAGAAATCTCAATAAAAATAATAAACACAAAAAAACAAATTGTAAGCAGACTTACTAGTTAATTAGTATTTTGCCTACACGTGCTCAACAACGCTGATGACATTACCACGATGTGTGGCCAGTAAAATATGCTGGGTCTAAGGTGCTGTACATAGGTTATCTCTCTCCCTCACGGCCGAAAGGAATGATCTCACATCCCTTACGACTGCCGATCTTCTATCTTTGGTCCCATAAACCAAGAACCACATGTTCAGGGAAGGCTAAAAGAATTGTATGACCTTGTGGATAGCAAACCTAAAAATAAGCGAACCAAGAGGGATTTTCTGCTAAGCTCTGACCTAGGAGAAGAAGTCAGTTGCCGTCATAGGATATGGTGATGGGAGGCGAGTAGCAATGGGATAGAAAAGAAAAAACGACTATACACGGCGTAATAGCCTTGACCTCCGACAACATAGCGCCCTTCTCGATGCAATTTATCTTAATTTGTTTGTTTGTTTAAATTGATTTTTGCTGCTTCACTATACATAATTATTTAGCTCTAACAAATTACTATGATGACTATAATACGAATATTTAGATACTTTATACAAATATTGTTAAGTTAAACGTTTACAATCATATTCTTCAAATGACTGATTTATATAATCGTTTCTTTGAACGTAGAGCTTAGATTTTAAGTAATATTTTAAAATGTTATCGTTTGTAATATGATACCTAATTACTACAACATAGATGTCTATTAAAGTAGGCACATAATTAGTTTTAAAACTATTTTAAGAAATCGTATCTAATATTTGTGTATTTATCGATCAACTGTTAATCAAAGTGTTATGATGGCATTTAAGCTGTACCCTAAACCAACATATAAAATACGAAAAAAAAACGATGTTTTGATGACTTCATTTGTATTTATCTTACAGTGTACACATATGATATTATATTAAACTGTCTAACTGGATGTTTCTTAAATGGTATACCAATAAAATTACTAAGAAAATCACCAGGATTGTTTATATTTCTATACCAACTCTTAGTCACCACTATTCACCACCTATTCACCATTTATTTTATTAAACTATTTTGTCACTTTTTTTACACCAACCTTTAATAGCTGTGTCGTTATTACTTTCCATCCAAAGGAAGTCTGGAAGAAATCGTTTCTAGGCGATTAGGCCGCCGTTGTACGCCTGTATTCATGTATTAGTCTATGTGGTTTTTGTTTTGTTTTTATCTTTACTTCTCTTTTTCATTTCTCTTTTTTTAAGTTTTGTACGTTATAATGTATTCATATGTATGTTTGGCGTACAAAGTTGTATTCATTTATATTCTAATCTATTTCTATACAGTAGCACGGAGGTTCATATTTCATCTCAAATTATATGATCATAATATTAATTAATTTACTTGGTGGTAGATCTCCTTAGCAGGAGATCGTCTAGGTAGGTACCACCGCAGCGCCAGTTATTCTGCCGCTAAGCAGTAGTGAGTAAACATTACTGTGTTCCGGTTCGAAGGGTACTGCAGTCAGCGAAATTACTGGGCTGTTGAGACTAACCATCGAAAGTCTCGAAAGTAATGAGCGCCAAAGCAGTGATGCCCTGGACTTTGTTTTGTTACTCAAAGTTCTGTGTATCGCTGCAATGGTCATGGACAGGCGTTATCTCTTACCATCAGGAGAGCGTCTCGTTCGTCTCATTACTTTTTAGATTAAAAAAAAAATAACGATGCAGGAATCTGGCAATGATTAAAAGTTTGAGACATCGTAACAGCAATAATGTATCGTGGACCTGGGCAGGACATGTGATCAGGCGAAGTAGTGACAGGTGGAATAAAGTAGTGGCAAGTTTTTTTAATAACATAAAGGCTTGTGTTTGACCGCCATTTCGTCTGATGTTAAGCAAAGATGCGGTCTACGATGAAGCACGCTTGCCTAGAACTGATTCACTATCGACTTTAAGGTATCCAGATTGTATCTATCAGGGAACACCCACACGGGCAGCAAATTCCAAAGCTTTTAGGGGATGGTAAGTAGAAAGTGAAAGTTTGTTTCGTCTTGAATGTTTGCAATTTGTAAGTACCTACCATAATTAAGAATAATATGTATTTTTCTCATATAAGTGAATGTTATATGTTTTGAGAAATAAATATTTTAAATTATAAAGTGGAATTAAACCGCTTAGTTTGAATTTTTGGAATGTCAACCATGTAGAGGGGTTGCTTTTTAGAGCTCAGGCTGTCCGATAGTAGAATGGGCAAAGGGAAGAAGATCATGCTGGGGGAAATTGAGTGAAGTAGTGGTCGCGTATATTCTAAAAATAACCGAAACACGCAGATGCCATAGTAAAAGAGACCTGTACCCAGTAGTAAGATGAAAAGACTTCGTGTGGTATTTATTTACTCTTCTTTCCATCTAAAGGTTGTCTGGAAGAAATCGCTTTAGGCGATAAGACCGCCCTTATACATCATGTATCTATTCTATTGTTTTGTTATATTACTTCTTTTTTTGTTTGTTTCCTATTTGTATTAATTGTGATCTGCGTTTCTTTTTTGGTGTACGAGTATAATAAAGTTACATTCTATGGTAATGAAAATTTCTAAAATGCATTTCACAAGCCAAAAAACGCAACAAACTCCCGACACGATATAACGATTCTACATTGATACTATAAAAATAATATTATAAATTTAAAAGTTTGTGCATAAAGATTTTTGTGTTTGTTACTCAAACACGCAAAAACAGCTGAACGGATTAAGATGGATTTTGCCTAAATTAACACGTACCGTACACGTACTTTTTATCCCGGAAAAATGATAGGTTGGGATTATCAATAAAATAACTACAGTACGTATCCACTTGAAATTTGGAACATTAATCCAGGTATAAAAGATATCATAAACTAGATAGCGAGCCAAATTTCAACTGAATCTGTTTAGCCGTTCTTGCACATTCTTCATATTGTTAAACCAATTCTAAAGTAATCGCGGACGGAGTCGCGGGTAAAAGCTAGTGCGCAACCAGTACCTAACTGTATGAGTATAATCGGGTAAGCGAGGTGCGAAAGCGTAGCGCTAAGTTGATAACCCCAGATCATTATTTCGTGGTGTAGTAAAAGCGCGGATCCCTCGAGGGTCGACCGAGGGTCGTCATCTCCGACGAGGCGAGCTTTCATCTTGATTGCATTCCTACGAAGCCATAAATTTTCAGCCTTAATTTTATAGTCGTCATAACGTGAATATTGTTTCACAGAAAAACATGAAATTTTAGTAAAAAAATGTTAAATGATGCAACCGTAATGGATTATTTTCTATAGAACTTCAAGTAGTGCCGTACCTACTCTATAAGTCGGTGTTCATTTTTTTTTTTTATAAACTGATTTTATGACAAGTTATTTTTAAATCGCAAAACAAGCAGATTCTACAAGAGAACAATTAATCTGGTTTATCTACACTATCTATCTATTATAAAGAGGAAAGATTTGGATTTTTGTATGTTTGTAACGAATAAACTCAAAAACTACTGAACCGATTTCAAAAATTCTTTCACCGTTGGGAAGGTACACTATCCCCGGGTAACCCCGCGGTAACGGGAACTACGCGGGTGAAACCGCAAAGCGTCTGCCAGTCATAGATAAAATTATATGAACAAGTGGTCAAATAATGAGGAGTGGGAATAGTCGATGATTACGCAGATATTTAGCTACTTATATTTGGTATTTATGCTACTTCTTGCACATAACTCACCTATCTCTCTCTTTCTCACTTATAAATACATGGCATTATCCTAAGTATCCGCTTTTCAAAGTCCACTTCCACACTTTTATGACAAATGAGAGTATTACGCCGAGATTCGCAATTAAATGCCCGCAGAAGGTATAATCAAGACAGTTTATTCAGTCGAGCTACGTTTCCCCTAGGAGTCACAGTTCGGGCACGTAATATCTAGGTGGGCGTTGCTTCCTTTAATGAAATAATATTTTTCTTCCTCTACAAAATATTTGTCACGAAAGCAAGTAATTTTATTTAAATATTTTTATCAACCAGCTTTTGAGAGATTCAATGTTTATGTTTGACACTACTTTGGAAATGGTGTTCGTCTGGTCACGGACGAGTACCTACCTGTAAGTACCCAAATGTCATACTCTTTGTCATTATATGAAGCACACAGGCTTAGAAAATAAATGCAAAACTATCTGTTATTTTCGCATATTCGTAATGCGAAAATAACAAATGCCAAACATTTTCTCTCAAATTAAATTATGACTTCAAAAATGATGCATATCAATTCATTCGTATAAAAGTATTTAGGTCCAGCTGATGTTTTCAAATAAATATAAATAAATAAATAATAAATGTGTCAATGTGAAATGTCCACCTATATTTATTCACGACTATCTTCGATTTGAAAACAACAGTCGGAAAATGAAATGTTAAGCGTCTAATTTCCGAGTAAATTAACTGGGGTGTCAAGAGATTAAGCTATCAGTTTGTGAGTTACTCAATTTGGCCATAAATTAATCAGGCGAGTATTTATTTGCCACAGAAATTAATGCACATTCAAGTTTCATTAAAAATTAATATTCCGTTACGTCAACATTTACAGTTTTGAACAAATGTTATTATCGGATAATTTTATAGTCTGATTAATGGCACGCCTGTTATACGAGTAATTATTATGACAGATTTGGTGGAACAATACAACCTTCTGAAATCGGATGAAACGACAAGTTTGAATAAAAAAATGCAAAATGATGTATTTAAAAGATGTAGGTACCTATTTCTTACAGACTTACTAACTTCACACGATGACCTTTTTAAATTAAAACAAATCATGTTCATTTTTTTTTATCAATTTGCCCCATCGGGCAGGCTAATGCTGTAAAACCATACTGCCTTGTCTTAAGTGTTATTTCTGCTGTATCTTAGCTATAGTTACGGTCAACGTCCAATCTTAGTCAAGTCCAGTCCGTGTCAGTCAAGTTCAGTAAAGTAGTGGCGACTTTACTATAAAGCTTTGTTGAAGTTTAGGAAGCAACACGAAAAGTCATGTTTCACCACATTATATCACACTAACGCTTGTAATTCGGCACTTTATAAATAAAACACCACCATTTTTATGCATAAATACTCGACAAAACACCAGTTTTGGAAAAAAATACAACAGAGCGACACGACTCTTCCCGCGTTCCCGCCAAAACTCTCATGTTCATCAGTTTTCTAATCTGAAGAACAGTTTAAAAAACTGATAAACATGAATTTTGTGTGAATTGTATAAACTTTTTTTCTTTTTTTTTTACTTTTATCATGCGATCAGCCTTTTCGGCTATGAGCAGATATGATGTAGAATAATGGTCGGGTACAGATATATCCCATCAGAAATATCTTCCAGATGTTAGAATGGCTTAGTTAGAGCTGCCGAGTTCTAAGATCCTGCGTCTCTTCAGTCGATTTAGGCAGTCTGGTAGTGTGAGCTGGGCAGCTAGATGGTTAGGATGCTTTTCCAGTCTGATTTTATATTTATCTGCACCCACTTTAATTTCTTCTTTTACGGCTGGATGCACAATTGTTCGTGTAGTTCGGAGTTTCTTATAAACCAGGGTGCATTACTAATTTGTTTCAGTATGTAGTTCTGGGCTCAATTGTATAAACTTAAAAAATGTATAAGATCGAGCAGGTAAGACAAACTTCATAATTACAATTAATCAACCTCAATATAATTATATTAGTTTGGAATATGTACAGCTCTAAACATGATTATTTTCTTCGTTGTTTTTTCATCCTGCGGCGTGGCGAATTTTATTCGTAACAGAACTTGAATTGGAAGCATTTTCTGAGTTCAAATGCAGGAAAAACTTTACAATAGCTTTTATTCTTTGTCGGAAAGTAAATCAATTTACGACTCACGATGAATCGAACGGGTTTCTTAAACAGTAGTAAAAACAAAAATACTAAGAATTTTCTAACTCTGACAGAATTATTTACATACCTACATACCATATTTATTAGCTTCATGACATTTAGCATAATTATTTAATTCTCAGATTAAACACTACTAGATTTGAATACAGTGACGTCACGCTAAAATAGATAAGTAGAGTAAAATTACTATAGCCATGAGCAAGAAGGAGCCAATATTTATTTTTGTTCCTATCGCCGAAACCGGTTTTTTCGTTGGCTATCTGTCACATTGGGACAGAAGTTAGCCAAACAAACTGGCGTTCGACGTAATTATTGTTGATTTAAATAGTTTTACGTTGTGTATTGTGTTTGTTTTGAGAGACTCGTCTAATATCGTTGATAATATGGGTGGCTGCAGCATCCAAGGTTCTAAGAGCCGCAGTGAGAGGAAAATCAGTGGCATTACATTTTACTCGTAAGTAATAAAAAATATTGAATATTTTACACTCCAATGCGTTTTAGATAATATCTTGAAAGATTACATTTTATTTATTTATTTATTTAATTATATTACACAAAACAGGATACAGTCTCAATAATTAACAGAGGTAAATAAATTTTGGTTTCGATCCGAACTACATCCCTTACATATGTGTAAACAACAAGACTAATTCAAGCAGTAGTTAAAAATTAATAAAATAAAGTAAAGTAATATGATTGAAATAAGTGGCCATAAAATGACCAACAATGCAGTGAGTGGCAATTTCAAATAAATTTGCAAAATTCAAGCTGGTTAGGTACAAATGTCATACGCAGTAAAGGACTATCGACTTTGACGATAGCTATAGATAAGATACAACAGAAATAACACTTAAGACAAGGCAATATGGCTTTATAACTTTAGCCTGCCCGAAGGGGCAAATTAAAAAAAAATCAAACTCCTTACTTCTGCAACTTAGAGGAAAAAATTAATCTTGTCATATTAGACGTAAACAATATTATGTATATTTATTAACGGAAAATAATATGAAATTATGAATCCCGAAGTATTGCTGCTGTTGCATCGTTGGGCGTCGCAATGTGGGATGTTGTGCTCATGTAATGACAATTGTTTGCTATTTAGGGTGGGGTAGATATCAAGGGAATGTTTACCTACCAGCGGCGTTTTAGGATGATGTTGTGGTTAGGGAATATATCGATTGAAATAAAATATTTGATTTCTATACATCTATTTAATTTCTATATGCAGCAACATTTGTGTTACTGAAGTAAACGGGCAAGTAACTAGGGAAGCAAAAAAATGATATAATTATTACATTCAATAGCCTAACTATAGAAGTAGGTGCATATTATAATAATAATGATGGCATCTGTCTCCCGCTGCGAAGCAGACATGTTTTCTTCAAGTGAAATATTTTAATTTTATTCCAACAACTTTTTGATCTCAATTTTACCACCAAACATCAGCAATAGTTGTACAAACAGCCACCAGTGTTAATTTTTATTCCGTATTGCCTATTTTTCGAGTTTATTACAACCTTTACAATTTTCTTTACCGATTGACATTTATCAAATTGTCAAAGATTGTCAAAACAAATCACAGCAAAATAGTTTAAAAGAACAATGAAAGCAAATTATGTGGGCGCGCTCCAGAACAGCTGCGGGATTACATGACGCACAACTACCATCACCGCCCGCTCCGTCAACTCCGAGCGCTACGTCGGGGGATGAAGAATTTGCTACACCCCTGGCGACAAGCGCCTCGTCGAGCAGCCTTGACTATCTGAAGCAGAAAGTCTATGCGTGAGCAAACCGTATTCGCCGCTATAGAGAGCGTGCGGATAGATATTGGCAAAATCGCGTCTTTCAAAGTGTCCAAAGGAAGGTGTATCGAGATTGGGAAGGAACCGGCCAACGTGTGAGGTTGTTGTTGTTAAAAACTACAAAGGTGTTTAGCAATGCCATCAAGATGGAGTTTGGGGTAGACAAGTGTGCGGTCATGCACGTACAGCGAGGGGAAGTTGTAAATTGTCCAGATTTACAGCTTTCCGAGACAATGACTTTCAGATCTCCCTCCGAGGCCGAGACTTACTAGTACCTCGGTATGTCAGAGTCGTTGGGTATAGCGGTAGTGGACATCAAGTGTTCGGTGAAGGAACGCTTCTTTTGTCGCCTGACAAAAGTACTTAATAGTCTTTTGTCGGGAGGCAATAAGGTGCGTGCCTTCAACGGTTGGGTGATGCCTCTACTGATATACTTTTTTGGCATACTGAGGTGGACTCGAAACTGAGCTGGACACCCTGGATAGAAGAGTCCGTCAATAGCTCATAACTCATCGCATGCTAGACCCACGCTCGTCTGTTATGAGACTGTACATTCCACGAAAATTAGGGGGTCGTGGCTTCTTAAGCGCCAAGAACCTCCATAATCGTGAAGTGTGCAGTCTCAGGGGTTATTTCCGCGACAACGAGTGCGGGATGCATCGAGATGTTGTGGCAGTTGACAAGGGCCTCACGCCGCTCTCCTTAGCGAACGAGAACTGGCGCAAACCATCGGTGCTAAGCACCGAAGACCGTAAGGAAGTATGGAAGAGCAAGCAGCTGCACGGGTGGTTCTATCGGGTCCTAACGGGCCCCGATGTGGACATGCTCGCGTCGGTGAACTGGCTACGCTTCGGAGACCTCTTTGGGGAAACTGAGGGTTTTGGCTGGTGCGATTGCGGACGAAGTTATCAAGACGAACAATTATCGGAAATTTATCATGAAGGACGGTACGGTCGACATCTGTCGGGCATGCCACCGTCCCGGAATCGCTCCGACATATTATTTCCGGTTGTTCGCATCTTGCTAACGGCGAGTATTTGCACAGGCACAACCAAGTAGCCAGGATCATCCATCAGCAGCTTGCTCTTCAATACGGCCTTGTCGAGTCTGAGGTGCCGTACTATAAGTACGCACCAGCGCCAGTTCTCGAAAATGGTCGTGCTTTGCTCTATTGGAACCGGTCTATCATCACGGACAGGACTATTGTCGCCAATAAGCCTGATATCGCGGTGGTCGACCGAGCCCAACGCCGGGCAGTGCTCGTCGACATCACCATCCCACATAACGAGAATCTCGTGAAGGCCGAGAAGGACAAGCTCAGCAAGTACCTTGACTTGGCTCACGAGATAACCGCCATGTGGGATGTTGATTCGACGATCATTGTCCCGATAGTTGTCACGGTAAACGGTCTTATAGCGAAGAGTCTCGACCAACATCTTAAGCGACTCTCGCTATACGGTTGGGTCAAGGGTCAGCTTCAAAAAGCAGTGATCCTTGACACGGCGCGCATTGTGAGTGAGGAGGTTCCTCACTCTGCAGCCCTAACCACCGGCAGCTTGAGCCCTGCCCCGCTGCCGACGGCACCCTAGTTTTTAAGTTTTTTTGTATTATTTATGTTTTATATATATGTAATGTAAAAAAAAAAAATAAGAAAAGAAATAAATAACTGGAATAATAATTAAACACACTAATTTGTACAATTTCGTGTCGCTGTAATTATTTTTTATCAGATAACATAACCTCAAACTTGTTACAGCAAAAACTTTTTTATGTTACTTAAAAAGTGAACCATATCGTAATAGACGTATCTAAAGGTAGTTACAATTATAATAAGCCACCACATACATTTATTCCTCATCTAGACAAAAATACATTTGATAGATATTTTTATGTATGAGAAGTGGGCATTCTTCTTTGAACCAGTGGGCAGTCCGTATATGAATTTTCTTTTAAGATAATAGATAGATACTTTTTATTACTATTGTGTTTATTTTTGTCGTATTTTTACCATTTATTTGTAGTGTGTTGTTGTTGCTGAAGTGTTGTGTGTACAAAATAAATGTTTTCTTTCTTTTTTTTTTCTGCTACTCTGATAATGTAGACTTGAACGTGCTCTTAGTTATCTGACAAATAACAGGATGAAAGACGTTACTGCACCTTGGAAACATTGTCCGTACCGATTTGAGTATTTGATCAAGTAAGCATAAAACACTTAGACTTTAGCAAAACTTGTTTTAATAGATAAGTAGGTATGTAAGTATTTGTATAATTGTATTGAAAACATAGATATAAAAAAGCGGGATCTTCTGACACAGGTATTCTTAATACTTACCAAAGGTCCCATCCCAACCTACCTAATGTAAAGTGAAACTTAAGTTACAGAAATAAAACATTTTCATTTTCACTTATTATCAATTATGAAGGTTGAGCAACTTTCATTAATGGGTATTCAAGGCCAGTAAAACCGGCTTAACGTGTATTATATGTATCTCAACAAATTCAAATATTAGTAAAAAAAAAATTATAAAATATTGGTTTAATATTTATTTATTCTATATTTATTTTATACTAAATTGATTTTGACGGCAAAAATTATAATTTTATTTGCACCCAAAATGTAACTGAAATCATTGCTGCCAGATGGATAATCTAAATCAAATGACGGTTAATCTAAAGCTTCCACTCATACTATGAAATCACTAGACTCAGACGATAGGGAAAAAGTATCAATATAAATAACAGTGACTTCGAAACACAGTCACGAAAATTATACATAGTTGTTTTCAGAGCGAGTAGATATACGAGTACATATGTTAAAATGACGATGTGAAAATACAATCTTAATTTTAAGGAATTTCCTATACCTATGGCTCGAAGAACCTGGAATGTACAAAACAAAACTTGCATGTATATGTACTTTACTTGTGAATGAAATCCACAAATAAACAATCTTGTTAATATTTCTAAAAAATTTATTTACGTGATTACGCACTACATCTCTCAATAGATGTAGATGTTATGTATATATATAAGTATGTTCCTTGAGATGTCCGAAACTAAGAAGCACTAGATTTCGCACTAAGCACTAAATTTCAGATACGGCACTAAACCTATTAAAAAGCTGTAGATCTAGTGGCAAATGCACTAAGTTGGCGGCAAAGATACTATTATACTTCTATCGAAAAAGCCATACGTATCAATTCAACCAGTACATTTAAGTTAAAGTCTAGGTGGGCGTGCCATAACCACAATATTGCTTGGAAACAGGCAAGAAGCCGTAAAGTTCAAACTTAATTAGATAAGTGATTGTTTGACCGTGTGTCTTATAGTATATGTATGTATGTATGTTATTAAGAGCACAGTTTGAGATGAGTTAACAAGCATTTGACATTAATTTTATGTAATACAACATTACTCAAGCATTCGACGCCGAATATTTGGCATCTCAACGTGCTGCTGAAACTCCAGACCAAACCGAACGGCAAATACAGCACGCCGAATATTTGGCATCTCAACGTGCTGCTGAAACTCCAAAGCAAACCGAACGGCAAATACAGCACGCCGAATATTTGGCATCTCAACGTGCTGCTGAAACTTCAGAGCAAACCGAACGGCAAATACAGCACGCCGAATATTTGGCACCTCAACGTGCTGCTGAAACTCCAAAACAAACCGAACGGCAAATACAGCACGCCGAATATTTGGCAGTTCAACGTGCTGCTGAAACTCCGGAGCAAACCCAACTACGGCGACTAAAGCACGCCGAATATTTGACATCTCAACGTGCTGCTGAAACTCCGGAGAAGTTACAACTGAGACGGCTACAGCACGCACAATATTTGGCATCGCAACGTGCTAATGGATCCATTGAAGAGTCCAACAAATCGTCGAATAACCATTGCTGACCGGATGGCTCAGCGACAGAAAACGTATGCAAGAAACACGTAGTCAATATTTGATAAAGCAGCGTTCGAGTACGATTCAACTCTTGACTATACCAGTTATAGGCTTATAAAAATGGAGACGGTAAATAAAGAGTGAGAGATTTTGCAGGGCACTTAAATGGAAGGAAGAAACTGCAAGAATGTGTTGTTCTGGAGAAAAAAATTCTATTCCTTCAATAAAGGAGCCGGTAGTCTTAAAACAGTTATTTTCTTAAGAGACTGAGGAAGCACGTTTCTTAAATAATATTAGAAAATCTAATTCCTGCTTCCTTATGACATCTTTTGGTGCTGACAGTGATTGCGATGCCAGGATTTTCACCGACTTTTACCATTCAAGGTCAAGTATATCATAGAATTGTTTTTCTAACTCCTACCCCGAACATACAACCACAGTTCTTACAGGTGTATTTCATGGGTGATGAGGAAGCCGAAATTGAGCGGGTAGCAAGGGTATCACTCTGGCCAGCGATCAAAGTTAGGGAACTGTTCGCAATTTTAGTAAGCACTTGCGGCCTATCTAATCCACCTCAGTTGTGGGATAAATACAAGGAAGCTTTATCAAAAGATATCGCGCATAGGCTGGATGGCGCTCACGATGACTTAATCATTAACGAAGCTTTGATATTGATTAAATAAAATAAAAAATAAGGATAAAATGATTTCCATATCTGGAAAACGTCTTGCTAATTTCGGCCTACCCACACCGCAGCGAAGAGAGGAATTGTCCAGCGATGTAGTGAAAGAGCTAAATTTCGATACTGCTGTTTTAGAAGCCCAGGTCAATGAAATAGCACCACGATTACTTCCCGAGCAGCGTCAAGTCTACGCAACGCTTCTGCGCCGAGTCAATAGAGGAGAGGGAGGATTATACTTTCTTGACGCGCCAGGGGGTACGGGCAAGACATTTGTGCTAAATCTACTGTCCCAACTCCGCAAGAACCGAAATATAGCTCTGGCTGTGGCTTCTTCGGGTATCTCTACAACTTTGCTTAACGGTGGCAGGACTGCACATTCTGTTTTTAAATTGCCACTTAATCTTGCAAGCGAAAATACCCCAACATACAACATCGCGATAGCGGACAGAAAAACAGCGGCCGAAGAGTCCTTTTGCAGCAGTGCAAATTGATTGTATGGGACGAGTGCACAAGGTCGCCCAAGCATGCATTAGAGGCATTTAACCGCACCCTGAGGACATCCACAGCAACCAGGCGCTAATGGGCGGCGTTGTCGTTTTATATGTTGGTTGTTCACGTGTTTCAAGTGCTCGAAACTTGCACGTGTTGAGGGCAAATAATAAGTCATTTAATGTTGTTTACAGAACGGTACCTTTGGAATTGGAATCCTAATCCTAACTTCTTAACTTTTAACTATTTTTACAATAAATAAAAATTTCGATAGTGACTTTGTTTGTTTCTTCGTTTGTAACGCTTTCACGCCCTGACTATTCACCAGATCATCATGAAATTTTGCTACCAGGGGTACAAAAAACGACAGAGGAAAAGGACATACCTACTTTTCAATCGCGGGTAACACCGCGGGGCGCAGCTTATATTATAGCAAATTTTTAACGTATCCATGATAACGAAAAAGATTGAAATGCGATGAAAACATAACGCTAATCAATAAACAAATGACTACTTTTGAAAAAAGAATTCCATGATTTTAAAATGTAATTAATTTTAAATTAATTGTATTATTATATTATTCTTAGTCAAAAAAAAAATTATTTGAAATTGCCAGTTCTGTAGACCGTCAATTTCATAGGCAACCCCTATTTTATTTTACATGTAAACGGCGGTTTATATTAATTAAGTTTCTAGAATATGAATATGTTGGTGGTCAAACGCAATCCTATTGGTAATAAAAAAAATATAAACCTTCCTCTTGAATCACTCTATAAATTGATGGAAACCGCGATAAAATCTGTCTAAAAGATCGCACAGACGGTGGGAAGCGACTCTGTTTTATACTATGTAGAGATAGTTAAAAAATAAGAAATGTTAAAAAATGGCACGGACCGGAAAGTTGTAAAACAAACAATAAAGAAATGAATCTAACAAAAACGCTGTTAACAAATGAAGTTCAATTATATTTACTTGAAGTACCTACCTATAACACACGCGCCGGCTATTTTAGCAACCTTCTCAAATTGCAAATGAAGCTAGATATGTATACCTTAAACATTCAAAATGAACTTCCGCAAAGTAACGCCTGAATCAATCAATTTTCATAAGTTAAATAATAGTAGAAGTCTAGTCTTGGTCAAGTCTAGTCTGTGTCTGTCAAGTCTAGTCATGCTTTAGTAAAGTAGTGACAACTTTACTATACATTATTACCTACTCAAATTTTTTAACGTATGGCCATGATCAATGATGACGAAAAAGATTCAAATGCGATGAAAACGTAACACTCATCGATAAACAAATGACTACATTCGAAAAAAGAATTCCATGTTTTAAAATAAAAATAATTTGAAATTAGAATGATTAGTCAAACAAAAATTATTTTATTTGAAATGACCAATACCTACTACAGAAAACAAATCATAGGCATATAAGACCTAATATATTTATGTACCTTATTTTATTAACCGGACAATAGTTCAGGACAAAATTAAATCGTTTTGTTACATTTTATTACTTTGTTCTAATATATTTATCGCAAAATTTCATTTCATTGTACACTTAATATTACGATTTCTTCTCCTCGAACATTCTTATTACAGTTTTATCTTGAAAAACTCATCATAGTTTGAAACATTTATTCACTTGAAATAAGATATTACTATTTTTGTAGAAAAATACTTATTGTACCCACCTTAATTAGAAAAAGATATCGGTTATCTTGACAATAAGAAGTTATCCTATAAATAGAGTTTTCTTAGAACATCAAATAATTTCAACCACGAAAGTTATTGTTTTATTTAAAAGAAAACCCGTTTATATCGAAACCTGTATATTTCTTTTATCTAAATACCTTAGAATAGAATAGAATAAGATTTTGTTTATTTTGATTGTAAAAACATTGACATTAGCTTATTTTAGTAAAGTTTTGCTTCGAGAGCTGAAGGGCGTGGGTTCGATTCACCACCGGGACTACATTTACATGACGATAAATGTTGGTTCTGTGTCTGGATGTTCTGTATTCATGTATTATAGGTGTGTATATACAAAAAAACTATTTAAGTATTCTGTCAGCTGTCTGGTTCCCATAGTACAAGCTTTGCTTAATTTAGGGCCAGATGGCGCTGTGTGAAATGTGCAACGATATTTATTTATTATTTATAATGATTGGTTTTTATTTTATTTTATTTATACAAGTCTTCCAAGATATTGTATAAAACACCTAGTTAATGTGATTAATTCTGTGTCAATTATCACTTTGTCTAAATTGAGTAGATATTATACAAAATGGTTGGATAGTCTCTATATATTATATCTGGATTTATATTTTCTTGAATCCAAGAATTCTTCTTATCCGCATATGGATAATGCCGCCCTGACTGACCTTATTTTTTAAGAGCCTTGGCTGCACGAATGATCTGAAATTCCCCTGATTGCGATGGTTGATGATCGAAGATGGCCTCTGTAGTAAATACACCTAGCCTGGAATGAAACTGTTTCTCAAATGAGGCTGCTGGAACACTGCGTTAGATGCTTAGGTGCAGATAACTTGAGGGTGAAAGTAGAAAGTACTCCCACAACGCTATGGTTACTATTTCCTTCACCGGCAGCTCAACCTCATTGTTGGGATTTGGACACACGCCTTGTGAACTGACCGATCTAACCACTGAGCTATCGTTGCTATATAAGCTACCTGGCCACCTCGACATAATCCTTGGTGGTCCAGATCCAGGTCTTATTCTGTCCTTGCCTTAAATATAAAAGGCAGGTTAACAGATGTGTTATTGTCTGGAGTGCAGCACTACAACTACAGTGTTTTTGATTTGAGAAGACTCATCATGCCAGGTTTTCATTACAGTGGTCAACCCCGGCAAGGATACTTACATATGCATTATAGGACGTCCTCAGTGGCCAGTGTAAGTTGTGTCCTGGGGTAGACTTCAATGGGGCTATGTAAACTCAACGGCAAGTAAGGCTACCCCCTACCGGGAGCCTTACTTGCCGCAGCTCAATCAGATGGCTTTGCATGAGAAAACTTTGCTGTTGAATGTCTTGATTCCTGCTTAAGCTTGAGTATTTCTCATCATTGAGCATGATGAATGTTGGGCAGGGTGATACCAGGTACTGAGAGTGTATAATAGCTTACCTACTCAGTTCCGTGGGTTTGAGGCATCCGGTTAAACAAGTGTGTAGGTACGTAAGTTAAATAAGAAAGATAAGTTTAAAGTTGTCCTATTGTTTATCTTTTTTAAAAGGTGAATAGTTCTTCTCGGCTCTTATATGTCTCGCCCAATTGTTGTGGTTGCCTGTACTTCACATAAACAAGTGATTATTATATTCGGTAGTCAATGTATGCCCTGCTTGCTATATCGCAGTTTCAGTATAATCGTAAACACCATAACACAAATAATATAAATGTTCTCACCTCTAAAAACAGTAAAATACTTTCCAATTTTATTCAGTAGTGTTTCGAAAATAGAATTATTTATTTTTTTAAACGATTTTGGCATATAAACTTCGTGCTTCGTAGTTTCAAATTCGTAAGTCACAAGAGTAGCTCGATGATAGTTTCCAGTTAATTAATAGTGGTATGATTGCATTCAATCAATAAAGACTATGCACGGACCAATAACGTAATAGGATAGCTTCAATGAATAACTAATGCACACGCCACGTACTCAAATTTCTGTTACAACGTATATGGGGCGTTCTACTTTTCTACCGACAATGACGTGTCTCCTCAGGAAAAAAAAATCTGTATCCGTCCTAAATTGCAGTTTCTCAAATTTTATTGTCACAAGATTTTTTGGACCATATAGTCATTATAATAACACTAAAATCCCGTTTTTATTGTTTTTGCTTTTTACAAAATTATTGTGACATAGTATTCGAAACGTGTGACAGAGGTGTTTTACATACAAATAAAGCGTGTCCCTTTACGCTGCCTAATGTTACAAAATGATGTCGCTTAAAAAAATCATATAGGACCCTATAATATAAAATTATTTATTGAAATGCTGAAATATTGTCTTTAGATTAATAAAAATATAATAAACGTAAAGGTTCATACTATTAAGCAAAAAAATATTTTATCCTTGGGTACGGCTGCATATGTTTTTTCTTGCTATCTTCCGTCACGCATTTCGCAAAACAAAAAACACGCCTTAGCTGTTTGATCTTCAACACTAAACAACAGCACGGTTTCCTTCTCCTCTCGGCTTTAAGCCTTGAGACCCCACCCTGGAGCGAGCCGAGTTAGGCGCCCGCTGGTAGTGAACTAGAGGTGCGTGTGTTTATTCGGCGACCGCTCTGTCACGTAAGTTACTACTTTAAAATATTATTGTAATTCCCATTTATTTACGTAATATTATTATTTCCCAGTATATCTGTCATATTTACTCACTTTTACGAACAATTTGTAATTTTATGAACGTTGAAATCCTCGAACACTGTTATTTTACACCTCTGTCACGAGGCACCTCTGTCACAAAATAACTGTGACGGGAGTAGTATAGCTCGTGACGGAGTGGTATTTTTTGTCAGAAACTTTGCCGTAATTGATTTTCACAATAGTTAATTGATATCTTTTGTATTCTATATATTACATTATCAATTATTTTATTCATTTAAGGTATTATCATCAGGGTAATTAAATAATAGCGTTATCTGCGACGGAAAAGCAGTGACGTTGTCGTGAAAAAAGGAAACAGGACCCTGAAAAAGTCGTAGAAGTGAAATGATAAGACTTAGAAAGATACCATGCTTGCAAAAAGCTAGTCAAAGATCTGACACCAAGAGTACACAGACAAATGAAAATAAAATGGCAAGTTAGAAACAAAAAGAGAACAACAGAAAGCTTTGCAGAACGTTCTAATGAATACTCGACTTCCACACCTGTTCCTTCAAACCCCAGGTTACTCCTTTAATTCCTAGATCTCGTTCACTAACTCCAACCTCATCCGCTGCTAGAGCAAGGGGAAGAGAAAGAGTTAGCCGAGACAGATCGAAAATTTATAGGCAAAATATGAAACTTCAAGGCCATGTAAAATTAATTATAGAAAAATACGAAAATACAAGGAAAGACTTCATCGCCAAAAAAATTAAAGAAGACAGCTTATTACATAATATACCCAAACCAAAAAATTAAGATAAATTTAAAAGCGCCGAATAAAGAAGAAAAAAGAAAATACATATAGTATTTTGACAAATGCCATTAAGGAACATTACAAAAACATTAAAAACAAAAACAAAATGAAACACTGCTCCAAAACAATCCTATCCTTTCCTACAAGACACAACAATTAACCGTTCGGGACTAAAACTTCAACTGTTTCAAGAGACTTTGGTAATAAAAAAATGCTGCACAACAAATATTATTTGCTAGCTTTATTTTTATTAAGTTGCTCTTTATAAAAGTAAAGCTAGGTAGGTAGTTAAGCCCAACCTCAGATTAAAAAGAACCATTGGCTGATATAAATAAACAACATAATAATTAGAGCTCCTACAAAGAGATTTTATGAGACTGTTGTATAACATTGTATCATCTTCATCTTCTGAAGTAGTATTACTACTTCAGAAGATGATCAGCCTCTTCAGCCTCTCGTTAATCAGAAAAAACCTGTGCACATAAAACCAGGTGCTTCATGTGACCTATCTGGAGACCCATTATTAATAAAAAATGGTATTATGTCAGTAAAAGTACCCAGTAGAAACTAAGTGGAGTACACCTACTTAGGAGTTGAAAAAAGTTGTGTGGATGCAGATGGAGATGTTCAGGTGATATTTTATAAAACTGTTGTTGACACTGACAAAATATTTAAATTAGTAAAATCAGATGTATCAGATGTGATGTTTGAAAACTTGATAAAAATGATTACGGTTAAAAGAGGAAGGCGTGTTATAGAAGTATTTGAAAAGTCGAATAAGAGAAAAGAAAAGATTAGTCTGATTTTACGTGCACCAAATAATGATTATACCAAGAAATAATATCTTATGTAGCATTGTAAGAGAAGCCTTATGTTTTGTTATCCTTTTTAAAAACTTTCAAAACCTTAAAGGATTAAGTTTAAATGTTGGCCTATTAATATCTACCATTCTGTCATACTCTAGCACAATTTTGTCCCCCTTGTAATTAAGCATTAAAGCAGCATATGTTCAGTTTATTGAAAACATATACACTAAAATAACGTATTATATTATTATATATTGACCATAAAAGGTAGTAACAGAATTTCAGCTATGTTTATTTCAATTATTTGCAAAATATTTCAAAGTTTGTTGTCTTAATGAGCAAAAATGTGACAGAGTGGTATTAAATGTCATTTTTTATATTATATTTGTAACAAGAATTGGGATAAATCGTGTTCGATAATAATAAATGCTTGTATTCTAGTTATGCCAAGTTAAAAAAACTGTAAATTTGATTTGACATAATAATTAATAAATATATTAGTTTGTGACAGAGGTGTTTATTTTTTCCAACTATTCCGATAAAACTTAAAATAAATAAAAAGTAAATAACAAAACTTCGATGCACTATACATATCTGAAATCTTCGATAACTGGACAATAATGTAAAAATACATTTTTTTGAAGAATTACACTTTTATTTTTTTTTGAAATCTAAAAATTTATCACTCAGATTGTCGGTAGAAAAGTAGAACGCCCCACGGGGCGTTCTACTTTTCTACCGACAATGACGTGTCTCCTCAGGAAAAAAAAATCTGTATCCGTCCTAAATTGCAGTTTCTCAAATTTTATTGTCACAAGATTTTTTGGACCATATAGTCATTATAATAACACTAAAATCCCGTTTTTATTGTTTTTGCTTTTTACAAAATTATTGTGACATAGTATTCGAAACGTGTGACAGAGGTGTTTTACATACAAATAAAGCGTGTCCCTTTACGCTGCCTAATGTTACAAAATGATGTCGCTTAAAAAAATCATATAGGACCCTATAATATAAAATTATTTATTGAAATGCTGAAATATTGTCTTTAGATTAATAAAAATATAATAAACGTAAAGGTTCATACTATTAAGCAAAAAAATATTTTATCCTTGGGTACGGCTGCATATGTTTTTTCTTGCTATCTTCCGTCACGCATTTCGCAAAACAAAAAACACGCCTTAGCTGTTTGATCTTCAACACTAAACAACAGCACGGTTTCCTTCTCCTCTCGGCTTTAAGCCTTGAGACCCCACCCTGGAGCGAGCCGAGTTAGGCGCCCGCTGGTAGTGAACTAGAGGTGCGTGTGTTTATTCGGCGACCGCTCTGTCACGTAAGTTACTACTTTAAAATATTATTGTAATTCCCATTTATTTACGTAATATTATTATTTCCCAGTATATCTGTCATATTTACTCACTTTTACGAACAATTTGTAATTTTATGAACGTTGAAATCCTCGAACACTGTTATTTTACACCTCTGTCACGAAGCACCTCTGTCACAAAATAGCTGTGACGGGAGTAGTATAGCTCGTGACGGAGTGGTATTTTTTGTCAGAAACTTTGCCGTAATTGATTTTCAAAATAGTTAATTGATATCTTTTGTATTCTATATATTACATTATCAATTATTTTATTCATTTAAGGTATTATCATCAGGGTAATTAAATAATAGCGTTATTTGCGACGGAAAAGCAGTGACGTTGTCGTGAAAAAAGGAAACAGGACCCTGAAAAAGTCGTAGAAGTGAAATGATAAGACTTAGAAAGATACCATGCTTGCAAAAAGCTAGTCAAAGATCTGACACCAAGAGTACACAGACAAATGAAAATAAAATGGCAAGTTAGAAACAAAAAGAGAACAACAGAAAGCTTTGCAGAACGTTCTAATGAATACTCGACTTCCACACCTGTTCCTTCAAAAAGTTAGCCGAGACAGATCGAAAATTTATAGGCAAAATATGAAACTTCAAGGCCATGTAAAATTAATTATAGAAAAATACGAAAATACAAGGAAAGACTTCATCGCCAAAAAAATAAAAGAAGACAGCTTATTACATAATATACCCAAACCAAAAAATTAAGATAAATTTAAAAGCGCCGAATAAAGAAGAAAAAAGAAAATACATATAGTATTTTGACAAGTGCCATTAAGGAACATTACAAAAACATTAAAAACAAAAACAAAATGAAACACTGCTCCAAAACAATCCTATCCTTTCCTACAAGACACAACAATTAACCGTTCCGGACTAAAACTTCAACTGTTTCAAGAGACTTTGGTAATAAAAAAATGCTGCACAACAAATATTATTTGCTAGCTTTATTTTTATTAAGTTGCTCTTTATAAAAGTAAAGCTAGGTAGGTAGTTAAGCCCAACCTCAGATTAAAAAGAACCATTGGCTGATATAAATAAACAACATAATAATTAGAGCTCCTACAAAGAGATTTTATGAGACTGTTGTATAACATTGTATCATCTTCATCTTCTGAAGTAGTATTACTACTTCAGAAGATGATCAGCCTCTTCAGCCTCTCGTTAATCAGAAAAAAACCTGTGCGCATAAAACCAGGTGCTTCATGTGACCTGTCTGGAGACCCATTATTAATAAAAAATGGTATTATGTCAGTAAAAGTACCCAGTAGAAACTAAGTCGTGTGCACCTACTTAGGAGTTGAAAAAAGTTGTGTGGATGAAGATGGAGATGTTCAGGTGATATTTTATAAAACTGTTGTTGACACTGACAAAATATTTAAATTAGTAAAATCAGATGTATCAGATGTGATGTTTGAAAACTTGATAAAAATGATTACGGTTAAAAGAGGAAGGCGTGTTATAGAAGTATTTGAAAAGTCGAATAAGAGAAAAGAAAAGATTAGTCTGATTTTACGTGCACCAAATAATGATTATACCAAGAAATAATATCTTATGTAGCATTGTAAGAGAAGCCTTATGTTTTGTTATCCTTTTTAAAAACTTTCAAAACCTTAAAGGATTAAGTTTAAATGTTGGCCTATTAATATCTACCATTCTGTCATACTCTAGCACAATTTTGTCCCCCTTGTAATTAAGCATTAAAGCAGCATATGTTCAGTTTATTGAAAACATATACACTAAAATAACGTATTATATTATTATATATTGACCATAAAAGGTAGTAACAGAATTTCAGCTATGTTTATTTCAATTATTTGCAAAATATTTCAAAGTTTGTTGTCTTAATGAGCAAAAATGTGACAGAGTGGTATTAAATGTCATTTTTTATATTATATTTGTAACAAGAATTGGGATAAATCGTGTTCGATAATAATAAATGCTTGTATTCTAGTTATGCCAAGTTAAAAAAAACTGTAAATTTGATTTGACATAATAATTAATAAATATATTAGTTTGTGACAGAGGTGTTTATTTTTTCTAACTATTCCGATAAAACTTAAAATAAATAAAAAGTAAATAACAAAACTTCGATGCACTATACATATCTGAAATCTTCGATAACTGGACAATAATGTAAAAATACATTTTTTTAAAGAATTACACTTTTATTTTTTTTTGAAATCTAAAAATTTATCATTCAGATTGTCGGTAGAAAAGTAGAACGCCCCATATATCTAGTTTATTTCCGCTTAACAGTCGTTCCAGTTCCAACAGTGATGAGGACTTAAATTAAACTAACTAAACTAATTTAACACTGCTTATTAATTAAAAACCCAATCTTACTTAAAATCTAGAACTAATTCTTAAGAACTAAGTTTTCAAATCCTCCTCTCTCTGCAGTAGCCACTTGCCGACGTGTTTTGCCTCTACACGAGGCATCCTCAGGACGTGTTGACTGTCCTGAGGATGAAGTCAACACGTAAATGCACAAAATGCGACGCCAAAATCAAAGAAGCAGAAATAGGTAATTGTGGAACATGAGTACCGTCGTGCCAGCAACGCGACACAAACGGCACGCGTCATCTACAAAGTTTACGGAGCTAAGTCAGGCAGGCCGCACACCAGCGCTACATGCTACATGCGTCGTACATTTACGTCGCCACAACTATTGCGCTACAATAAGTAGATATATCAAATATTCAACTTTAAAAAGATCATTCATGAATGAAACTATCACAAAATAAGTATGTATAAAGTAAAATCTATGTATGTATGTCGAGATGATAAATAGGTACAGAAGCGAAACGTGGTGACTAGTAGACAGAACCAGACGAACCAGGAGACCCTAAGTCCCACCATACTATATCCTCTACCTTAGATCTGAGATAAATTCATGTCGTGACTGGCATCAACAAACTCGAATATACTGCAAAATTTTATCTCTACTTTTTTATCTTATTTTTACACCTTGTACAGAAAATTTTTAAAGCGACACGTAGTAAAAATATCAAGGGGCTGTTAAAAGGTAAATTTAAAGAACGTGGCTGAAATTATAAGCTGTCTTCTTTCGCCCGGTATGAGTAGTCATTTGCATATTGCCTCAGGGTCGAGAAGAGCTTTGGCTCATATTTGTAAAATTGTAATCATTCGTCAGATTTTCATTAGTTTTCGGTCAATGGGGGAAATGTATTACTAGATTTTGTTATTTCATGGTAAATAATAATTAAATATTCCCATGACTAGACAAATTTAATTACTGCAATCGGCATCTTCAATTACAGAAGATGCAGATAACTGAACAAATTTAATGATAAATAAGTATTTCTTATAATAAACATTGTTAAAAAAATGTGCAGATTGACGTGTGGCGTCACCGAGAACCCTGAATTTATGGGTCTAAATATGACTCTTGGTCTCCGGCGACCGGGAGGTGGAAATTGCAAGGATTAAAACGCAAGTTCAAGCGTGGAAGTGCTCTATTCACGCTAATGTTGCCTCTCTGGTATACGGTCATTGTGGTAACAGTGGTTTTTAATGTGTGGCAAGTCATCACCTGAATATTTTGACGCAATGATTACAAAATCTAGTAAAGATCTAAGTCGAATTTTTTTTGTGAGCTATAAAGTTATCTTATCGAAATCAAAGTAGAAATTTTCGGGCCATTACGGTAAGCCCGATAATTTGTAAAAGTATTCAATTAAATAAAAATTGTTTTATATTTTATTCTCGTCCTAATGAAGAAGTAATATTATAATTTTGGCGTATCATGTTGCTGGTAGTTTTCTGGGTGTAAATTTTACCTAAGATTATTGAGCATGTATAATACTAGACAAGACAAGACAGATAAGTCAGCTCTGTTCTCTCTGTGCTCTCTGTTGGTGTCAGAATGATTTTTGGTCGGATCTGGGTTCCTACCGATGGTAAAACACTCTGTAGATCCATTCTGTTGCCATTCATATGATAAATGACATAATTATATTAAAAGACAACTGCGTTTCAATTATTTTCACTTCTCATTGAACACGTCTCGTCTAATAGCATACACTGTATTTGTAATGTACCTATAATGGTTTAGGACAGGCTTTTTAATGGCATCTGGGACAGATTTTACTCCAGAAACATTTTCACTTTAAGTTTGTTTCTTATAGATTAAAAATGTATATATATCTCCAATTTGTAAAATAATAGATAGATACGTCTTGGTAGATAGTATCATTTCTAACTTTGATAATAAACAGTTGTTTTGACACTTGTGAAAATTCCGCAGCAATATTTACTACATCGGTTTCAAAACGTTAATACTACTGATATCATAAATAAGGAACGGAACGGCACGTTGTCGTTCGCTTGAAGCCATCATTTTAATTGCACAATTAAAAACTTTGACAAATTTTACGCCACGCCAACAACGACTGTAACGAGAGAACTGCTTGTTATTTTATGACAGGTTGTTTTAATAACTTGTACACCACCTTTTGACTGGTGTCATAAATAAGCATGGGAAACAACAACCACGACTTTTTTGAGATTCCAGAGTATTGCATCGAAGCTTATTTTTGCAGTGTCTATCTTTGACATTCAATTTCACTTTATTGAGGTACTGGACTGTAAAACAATGAAACTGTAACGTGTATCACGTTGTGTATCAATATAATCATCAGTTGAATGTATAAACGTGCATTATGAATGGACGTTTATACATTCAACTCTTCGGCTCCTTTTTTTGTAGGTGGTGTTCTGATATTTCAATCTAGTAACTAGATCAGTCAGTTGCATTACTAACTTAGCAATTCGAATCAAACTCATTTTTATAAACTGTTCCACTGCGAGGCGCGGGCTTCGTCTCATTCTGAAAAGCGTAAGGCTGTATATTGACCAAGTGCGGGTTGGAAGACAAAAAACAACTTCGAAAACTTGTTTTAAGAACTCTGACATGTAGATTTTGTCACGATATTTTCGTTCATCATTTGTAGTCAGCGGCAATACGCACATAATATGTAACATAGAGTATAAAAAAACGAACCTAACATTTATGACCGAAGATTAGGACCTCAAGAATGTCATTGTTGGCTTAAACTTCTTTGCCATCTGCTGAGGTTACTACTTTAAACCAGAAAGAAGAAATAACAATAAAGCCGTCATAACAACTCAAGAGTACTTACCTACCTAATGATAATAATTAATTGATTGATTCAAGCGTTATTCTGCGGAAGTTCATTCTGAATATTCAAGGTATATATTTAGTTTATTTCCGCTTAACAGTCGTTTCAGTTTCAACAGTGATGACGATTTAAATTTAACTAACTTAACTACAATTTAATAATTAAAAACTTATCCGAAACTTTACTTAATATCCAAAACTAAAATTTGATATAAACTTAAAAATTAAAACAAACTAAACAAAAAACTAATTAGAATAACCACAAGTCTTTATATCTTCTTATCACTGCAGTAAACGTGCCGACACGACATGTGTTTCGCCTCTGTACCTACGAGGCAACCTCAGGACGTGTTGACTCTTCGAGCGCGAAGAAAGCATATAACGAAAATATACAACAATATTTTTTTATGATTAACAGTCTAGGTGTTTGACCACAGCTCGCCTGATGTTAAATGATGAGTGGTCGAACCTGACTTGTAACAGACAATATAAAACGCGAAGAAAACGTATCAACGACTGATTCTACTTGGGGTTCTCAGTTCTACAAGGCAATGCGTTACTTATTGCCGGTCCATATAACACATTAAGACAAATTCAGTAAAAGGTCCGAAGATGGATCTTTCCCTCAATTAAGCAATTAGGGACGGTTAACCCTTTGCAAATTCAATAAGCGCTCACTAAAAGCAAAGGTGTATATGAAATAGGCGTATAATATCATATAATTAAATACAAATATTATCTATGTAAGTATTCAAATAATAAAATAGTAAACCACAATAAAAAGTAATAGGTAAGTATACTTTTTAACTTTGCAATAATTAATTACCTATAGAGAATTAAGGATACTATGTGAAATAACAAAGATTGCACAAGCGTTATATTGTGAAAAGAAAAAAAGAAAGTTTATTTTAATGTTGCATAGGTAGGTATACCGAACTGCGCGGTGCGTGACTACGCCTACCCTTTTCATTATATCAGTATGAGGGTGCAAAGATTACCCCCTACGTTGTTGGCTGGTGGTGAGTCGCAGTCACATTTATCTAAAATAGCAGCAGATCACAATTATTTTCCGTAAAAGAAAGTATATGCGCTAGAGTATGAATGTGGGTGTCATAGCGAATCGAAGGAGGTACCTACGCACGGAGCTATCTCGTATAAATGAAAAGCTTTATTTTTGACTAGTTTTCTTTAAAGTAGTAGGTGTGACAGAAGATCTCGAAATCGTATAAGATGAATGGTCTTATGTATTTATTATGTAATCAGACCATTGATAAAAGAGTAAGTTACTTACCTACTTTCCGAAAATTAATACAGATATTTTCGAATCATTTCAATCTTCCGAGTCATCTAATGATCATATTACATTACTAATGAATGAAAACGCCCGTACGGTAACTACACAGCACATATTAAATGAAGATGAAACGATCGACCGCTGATAATAATACTGATATATCTCTCTGTATCCCTGAAATAATAGAAACTCAAAATTCATTTGTTATCGAGTAAAAAGTCTAGAGAATTGGAGAGAGCGTACAGAATGATAAAATCCCTCATAAGCGCGGTTGAAAATAAAATAGTAGCGATAAAACAACAGGCCAGGGCCCAGAATATTGAGTTAGTCAACTTTTCAGACAATCGCGGAGAAAATCTGTACGCTATAATAACTAATCTCGGTAAATTATCCAATGTGCAATCACACGGTGACACTAAAGATGTGTGGCTTAAAATGTAATCGTAAAATTTGCCACAAAATATCTGCACGACAATTTTTTTGCCGCCTTCGGAGCGAAGAAAAGTACCTAACACATGCCAACCATCCATCTCTGCGACGCCGAACAGACTACAGTAGTTGTCAAATTAATTGGGGACAGGATAAAACAGTTTAATACACCACCACCTAGTTTCAATTATTTTTGAGCATAGAAAATGAATTTTTGAGGTTTTTTCATTCGATATTGTTTCTAATATTATTATCATCATCCAAAATAGTTTAAAAAGTGAGAAACGTCCGAGAAGTATTGGAGAGTGGGAATCCGTCACATTGGACCCCAGATACGCTCCGACTTCTCATCAAAAGGACACCGATGTCGCGGTGGGGCCCCAGCTAACAGCGGCCATGCGTAAGCTGTCAGAGCTGCGTGGAGCCCACTCAAAACCCTCTCTCATCTCTCTCAAAAGGATCTCATTTTTTGGACCTGGTGGCGGAAAAAAGCGCTACAGAGCATTGCTCTACCAGATATCTCCTGCGTGTGTAGTCTGCGAGCGCAACCTTAATGTAGTCTGTAAGAACGCCAATATTTGACGGAGCTTTCCCACTTAACGTCCTAGCCTCTAAGCTGAAAGTAGTATAGGATTCAATTTATACATTATAATGTGTAAAGTCTTAAACCTTAAAAAAAAGGAGCAACTCCCGCTATGCCTAAAACGTAAACTTATGGACGTAGGTTTATTCTTCTCATTCTCACGTACGGTGTACCTACCTTTCCAGCGAACGATGGATCGCATACCTATCTTGAAGTAAAATTAACAGACCGTATAAGGAGCACGATACAACGCTCCAAAACTAAAATCACTGATATTCACAAAGTGGGACTAGGCTCGTCACGTTTATCACATGTCAAATGACCGCTGGGCAAAGGACACTAAAGTATGGACATTGGACGCCAAAATTTAAACGACCTCAAGGTCGTCCCAGACGAAGGTAGTGTGGCGAACTAAATCATTACGATAGTTACTGGAAATGCTGAAAACTGAAAATCACCAAAGCAGAAGACCGGTCAGTCAGGAAAGAGGGAAGGATGGCCTTTGCCCAGCAGTGGAGTAATAGAGGCTGAGTAAAAAGAAGAAATTAAAATGGTTTTACCTGATATAAAAGTCAAATCAGACTGACCAAAATACATAAGTGTTTTTTGTACATAGGATACACGCCTTTGCAAGCCGATAAAATGTAATAACGCGTCGCATCGATTAGCCCTCAGTGAGTCGACAGGAGCAGTAACAATATTACAGATATTGTGACCAATAACGCTCCCGGCGAAGCTTTAACGGAAAACCAATTCTTTTTTATTGGCCTAATCTACGCTATTATACAAATTGTGCTTCCATAGCTGCCGCGGGCAACAACCCTTTGTGGAGTTTTTCTTGGCGATATTTTGCGTAAACCAATTTTACTTTGAAATTCTCGAATCTGATTATCACACCTAGTCTCTCCAGCTTAATGGACCCTGTAGTTCAAGCATTTTCATAAAGCATTTTCAAAAATATAAAAATCGACGTAGTAAAATACATATTTTTAGGGTTACGTACCCAAAAGGTAAAACGAGACCCTATTACTAAGACTCCGCCGTCCGTCTGTCACCAGGTTGTATCTCATGAACCGTGATAGATACAGTTGAAATTTTCACAGATGATGTATTTCTGTTGCCGCTAGAACAAACACTAAAAAAAATTAATAAAATAAATATATAAGGGGGCTCCCATTGAACAAACGTGTTTTTTTGCCGGTTTTTAAATAGATAATAGTACTGAACCTCGATCACGAACAACTTGCGAAAAAGTATTCGTATCGACATCGACAAAAATTTGTATGAGATTTGTACCTACAGTTTTGTATGCTATCGAGAACTCGATACCTTTACGATACGAATTTGATACATTTTCGTGATCGATGCTCTGAATCCTGCGTGCGCGAGTCCGACTCGGACTTGGCCGGTTTTTTTTATGTAGGTAAATGTAATGAGACGAACGAGACGCTCTCCTGATATTGACGCCTGGCCATGACCATCGCAGCGATACACAGAACTTAGTGTAGTAATACAAATTTAAAGCCATCATTGCTTTGACGCTCTTTACTTTGAGACTTTCTAAGGTTAGCCTCAACAGCCGTCATTTGCTAGCTGCAGTACGGTAGCTTTTAGTACCCTTCAATAAGTAATGTCTACACACTACTACTTGGCGACAGAATATCTGGTAGGTACTGCGGTAGTACCTACCTAGACGACCTGCTAAAGAGATATACCACCAAGAATAGAAATCTATACATGTTGAAATATATGTAACTTTCAATAAGCACCACGTAATATCACAAACAACTCTAAAAAAAACTTTAAACGTAAACTAATGTACCGAATTCGACGTTTTTAGAATATATAAACGGGCACCACATAATATGCATAATTGCATACATATCACTAATGTGAAACTGGATAAGTACCCAACACTTCTTTGGTAGGTACCTACTTGATTTTTTTATATCTACTTCAAAAAGCACTCTGAGCATTACATTTTTTTAAATAGAATCTTGTAGTCTTGTAATCAAGTTGAGATACATCGATCGTAACATACAAACGAATCTATAACGACATACTCAATTATTTCACTTTTGTTATCTAGTAGAGGTACTTCAAAATTGCGCCTGTGCGACTTTAAAGAACGTAGGTACTGTTCAAAACGTTTTCTAATAATTTTAATTTAAAAAAACGGACTATGCCTAAACAAGCCTAGGTTACATTGGAACTATTCTAGTGACCGTAAAAACCACATGAAAGACAAATAGGCAATTTCACACTTGGATGACATATTTTACACGTTTTGGTTCAAAAAATTAAACTACTGAATTTTGATAAAAATTCCATAGGACTAATCGGAAAGAAAATCCTTTAAAATAAGAAAAACTTTTCGAAAATCAGTTTAATAGTAAATGAATCCGATGTATCAAAAGTAAAAAAATATAACCTAATAGAGAAACTTCTCCTTTCTTGAAGACTGTAGTTAGAGCTAAATTATTTTCTTCATCAGAATAATCAAAATAAAAGTTTCAGATGCTATTTTAATATCAATTATTATCATACTTGTTGCAAACTTGAAAAATCAATATTGTATCTTGGACGCGAAGTCAACTAACGAACATTGTTAATATTTTGTTCATTAATTGGTGATGAAAAAATTAAAACGATACAAATTTTTTTTAAAGGATAAAATACATTGCACTTTACTTTTATGACTGATTGAAAAGAAATCAACATGCTAATTCGTATTATGAAAATAATAACAATTAATTTTCCTTACACCACCGACTCGCCTGCTTCATATGGTGGGAATGTAAAGAGTTTGATGATGCTTATAGATGATATAGAAAAATTACATCGGAAGTTTCTGTCTCTCAACTAAATCAAATGGAATAGAGATGTTGCAATGAAGAAAACATTGATGAAACGGTTTATGGTTTTGATGTCACGAAAGAAAATATAAATGAAATAATAATCCATATGTACGCATCTATATGGAAATAAGGTTACTTTTCCACATACCTATTTTATGGCAGCTATTTTGGATGATCATTTTTCAATTAAAATTAAACTATAAAACTATTTGCATAAGATGCTAAAGAGAATCTTGATATACAATATGGTGGAGTGTTATACGATTAAAATATTATGTATATGTATAATACTGGAGAAGTATTATACAATTGATTAATGAAACGTACCTACCGGTACGAGTAATATATCAAGCAAATCAGTAAAAAACTACCCTTCACAAATTCAAATCAAATCCACTTATGCAATGAGTACCTACAAGATATTATTATCTAATATTAACCACCACTAACAAAACAAAAAAATATGATAACAACTGATAACGGTTTACACTGATTTACGAAAATGCCATGTATTATGGATGAAAGTTAATAAACGACAAATCTCTCGGTGTCACTAATGATGAAACCTAATGACAAATTAATGATGACAGATATAATTATCCATGACCATTGTATCGATACCTAGAACTTTGAGCAATAGTTCAGGCAGCTTTGCAGCTCATTACTTTGAGACATCCGATAGTGAGTCCCATCAACAAAAAAGTATCAGAGTTGGTTGCAGATTACTTTAAGTGCGTATTTCTCCCAGCCATATCAAGTTTAGACCCAATGCGGTTAAGTTAATGTTTCAAATCTGTCGCGGAAAGAAATTGAATCTCAAATAGAACACTGGGAACCTAAAAGTTCACTAGGTCTTGATAACATCATCATCATTTCAGCCGTAAGACGTCCACTGCTGGGCATACGTCCTGGTCCTGATAAGTTCCATCATAATTTTGTAGGCTTTTAAAGAGCAGATGACTGAATGTTTGAGATAGATACATGTATAAGAATAAATTATATCCTTGCCTTTGGAAGAAATCACGTATGGTACCGAAATTTTAAATCAGGTGACAAAGCCAAAAATTACCGACCTATAGCCATGTTACCTACATTTACAAAACTTTTCGAAATCATAATAGGTATTGTTGCTTATAAATAAATCTTAGGTAGTTTCTTCAACTTATCCTACAAAATTCTTATTGGTCACCCTTAGTTTTAATTCCCTTCAGTCTCGTAGGTTACATGAACAAATGATAACAGTACAGCAGATGATGCGTGGGAAAGTATACTGCCCTGAATTGTTGCGAGATGTAAGTCGCATGAGCGTACTGGAGCATCGCGCGCGGTTCCGAAGCGGACGTCCCACTATTCGCGCCAAGACCGGCGCGGATCGCGACGCGCCAACACTCCCCATATTTCGTGCGCAATGTCACCTCAACGAAATGCACCAAATATTTCCCCATCCTGGGGTATTTGCGAATGGATGGGAATTAAATGTGAGGAAAACCCTACAAGATTGTAAACTCGGTGGATAGTTTTGATTTTTTTGTTTTTGTGTCTTATTGTTTGTTTAGTATTTTATAGCTTAATTATTATATTAGAACTTTATAAAATATTGAATTTATAATGCCTTTGTTCTGTTTAATATCGTTTTGTAAATAAAAATGTAGATAACAAAGGTAAGAACCTCATCTTAGATAGTTATCTGTAATGTTATATCTGTCTTGGTAAATAAATAATTTAACCACCATACTTCAAGGTTTAAAATGCTGAATATAAAAATTTTAAAAGTAGATGTCACCTGATGGTAAGATCTGCCTTTTCATGACAATTGTAGAAGTGCCCAAAACTTTGGGACAGCTCTGAACATTCTGTTACACATGAAACAAAAGAATCACAAGCTGTTTGATGAACCTTGTTCCTGATCAGAAGCTCACTCTAACTCTCCCATTCTGTGAACTCCCACCGCACACAAGCTCTCTTGAAAGGCAACCCTAAATGTGATGTCTGGAAACATCTGGTTGGCTGGATTTAATTTCTGCATGCTTGGCATATTGTAAGAAGAATAATGCTTGATTGGTATAAGATTTTTTTTATTTATAATGTATTCCAATAATTATGGACTGAATTTTTGTTTTAAGAAATGAAGTATCTATCATTTGCTTTATTAATTAATGCTTCTAACTGGCTTTTAGCTTTATTAATTATTAAACTAAAGTAAATAAACAATTTCAGTCTGAAAACTGGATATCAGTACTGACACTGGTCAGAGAGGTGAAGACAGTAACTATATTAAATCTCTTTTAACTACCAGTGACTCCTCTAAGAGATCTTGATTATGTGTTGTTTGCCATTACTTTGTGTATATAAAATGTAGCAGATTGCATTAAAAAATATAAAATTGCATACCCAACAAAGCTGATGAAAACATAATTATATAGCAATCAATACCATTATTAATATTAGTGAAACATCACTGAGGAGTAAGGTCAAATAAGCAAAGAACCCACTAAGAAGGTATAAAAAAAAGATACCTGAAAAATATTATTCATAAACATACCAAACTACAAATAAATCACTGCTAACCCATTTGAATACACAAGACTAGATTTTTGTGTTTATAATAGCAAAGCTACAGCTCCTGCCACATTTTTTTGGCAGTTGTGACAATTTTTTTTGCTACCTATAGTGCATTGACACACCACCCTAATAAATACTCCAGCACAAAAGATTATTTTTTCGCGATTATGATCCATAGAATCTGGCATAAAAACAAGTTTCATAATTATACCGTGTGTGTAGTATCTTTTCTTCAGCGAGACGTCATATAAACAACCTTAATATTAATAGTAGCAAAGAATTATACCTAAGTAGGTACATGTAAAATCAAAGACAAGCAAGTTCACTGCCAAATGAATCTTGAAAATTAAGTGTTAGACAAAAAATGCACACCGCCATTATACCTATCAAGATTATTTGAAAATTCGGATATCTGGATTAGATATAAACAAATAAAGCCGATTAAAACGCAAAACGATTTGAAACGAACGACTGTTACACGAAAGAAAATATTTTTGACGAACCATCACCAACAATAGATTCTAATCAGATTTCGTGAATTTTGATTTTTCCATGTGATCGGGTCGGCATAACAACTTCACCAATTTCACCATCCTCCCTGAAATTTCAAATCTCGCAATCTACCTCACAACTTCGACCAAAGTAAAATGAATTTGGTCGAAGCCTCGAAGCCTCACAATACAATTCCGATGCTATAACTGTAAACCGGTTGAATGTAAACAACACTGCACTTATTTTAGTTTTTGCTTTCGCAGAACAATATAATAAAGCGTTTTTCATTGCTTTTTGAAAAATATTTAAGCAGACACAAATTGGTTTAAACAACGTAGACCCAAAAAACAAAATTTTATCAAAACGAAAAAATTGAAAAAAAATATGGCAGCAAGCCGCCCACTGCAAACCGGCAACAGTTAGTCAGCTAGGTATGAAAAATAATACAAATTACAAAATGCATCGTGCACGAGAAAGGAGGCAATAATGCAATACCCATATTCTAAAGTAATAGTATGTACTTACTAGTCTAGTCTATGGTATAGACAAAAGTTTTACACTGCACGAAAGCTATAAACATAAGATGTACAAGAAAGGACGAGACATAGCAAGAGATAAGACTTCTCCCAGCGGTGGGATAAAGAAGGCTGCGGATGATAATGATGATAGTGATACAATAAAGCAAATTCTAATTCTGATTCTGATTGTGATGATGACGAGTCGCGTGACGCGTTTATGTAGGTACTAAAAAATGATTCATAGAAAGTGCCTATCTTCTTGAACGTCTCTCGTGATTAGATTTGTCCAGATTCAACCCACAGTTTTTATTAAATCTTCAGTGAAGTAGCTTGCCCTAGACAAGCCCAGTATCAAAATGTGTTGTAGCCCTTCTACCCGACTTTCATTTCAAAGCTCCACGGGGATCATGGTTATTACACTTTCACAAGCCTGTCAACGAACATAATTTTTATAATCGTACAATTGTTGCCCCTGCGGCTGCCCTAAGAGGCTTTACCTACCTACTAATTTTTGTTTACACAATAATTATAATATAATTATTGTGTAATAATATAATTATGTTGGGGCCTTTGTAGCAAGAGTATTGATACAACTGATACGGCGGTTGCTACGTCCCTATATAACTTCTACTCAACAGGCTAATAAATAGATCAGTTCATCTATAATAAAGAATAAACTTGATGCACTCGGAAAGTTTTGAAAAACTAAAAAAATAGGTTCAATGGGTAAAACTTTTAAAACTCCGCCAGCGTCTAGGGTCTAGGCGTCTGTACAACAAAGTTTCATGCGTCTAAACCAATTTTCGAAACACTTTTTCCAGTCTGCCTCGGACACCTTTTCTACAGTCTTCTAGAACGCGGTTATCGCACCTTCCGGTGATGAAACCTGTTTTTCTTTAAATTTTTATTTTAGGAAACAAAATGAAGCCACACATTGTTATAAGGAGGGTGACCCAAAAGTTTTACCGTGGTGTTGTTAAAGTTGTTTTTTTTTTCGATGAGTGCGGGGCTTCACTTTGGTTGTGACTTTCACAGTGGTTTGTGTTGAAACGTTTCAACACAAATCATTGTTTTGAAACAGCCAAACTGTCGTCAAGCACTTCAGCGCAGTAATAATGTTGTAAACACAATGAGCCTTTTTCAAATTTAGCAATCATGTCACGAAACCATTCTACGCGAGCCTACTTCTTAGCATCGGTGAGGTAGTTGTACGGCACCCAGCGGGACCTTCCCACGCGAGGATGCTCATGTGAAGTATTTCGTGAAAACATCCCGATCCCATCTGCAGTATGTGCTAAATCTCTTCATAAATGTAATTCGCGTATTCTCTTGAATTATTTTTTTGTTGAGGAATTAAGAAAGATGCGACCACGCATTTCTTTATCCTTCAAAGTTAGTCGACCGCGCTTACATTCGTTACACCAGCAGTCTCAGCATGGTTGCCTTCGAAGGGCCTTCATCCATAAATGTCATATAAAGTATATTATTCTATTTGACTAGTTTTAGACGACATTTTTCAAGGAAATAAGATATCTTGAAATTTTAAAATTGAATATCTATATTTTTACTTAACTTAATAATAGTGCCTCAAGCTCAAATAAATAAACCGTTAATTACAACAATAATGCATACAAACTTTTTTTTTGCAAATCTTTTTGTGTGGCCTGCTTTTCTCGCTTCAACAGATGATATTTATGGAGCGTGTTTATAGATAGTCTATGTACGGCACGACCATTAATTTTTTTTTTTTTTTCGTTAGTTTGCCCTTTCGGGCAGACTAAAACTATAAAGCCATACTGCCTCGTCTTCAGTGATATTTCTGCTGTATCTTAACTATGGTTATCGTCAAAGTCGTCTTAGTCAAGTCCAGTTCGTGTCAGTTCGTGCCAGTCATGCTTTAGTAAAGTAGTGGCAACTTTACTATAAAGCTTCGATGGAGTTTTGGAAGCAACACGAAAACTCATGTTTCACCACATTATATCATTTTCCCACACTTGCGCTTGTAATTCGGCACTTTATGAATAAAACACCACCATTTTTATGCATAAACACTCGACAAAACACTAGTTTTGGAAAAAAATACAACGAAGCGACACGACTCTTCCCGCGTTCCCGCCAAAAAAAACCCGCGTCGGCTGCGTGCAAAAAAGGTTTTTTTTTCTTTGGTTTTGGCGTCGCTTTTTAGCATTTGCCATTGTCAAGTATTTATATATTTTCAAGTTTCAAAAGTTAAATAAGTGACCTCGTAGCTAAAGTTATAGTCAAAGTCCAGTCTTGGTCAAGTACAGTCCATGTCAGTCAAGTCCAGTCATGCTTTAGTAAAGTAAAAGTAGTGGTGACTTTACTATAAAGCTTCGCTGGAGCACCACCATTTTTATGCATAAACATTAGACAAAACACTAGTTTTGAAAAAAAATACAACGAAGCGACGACACTTTTCGCGTTTCCGCAAAATAAACTAGTATATTTAGTGGCTTTAGCGCCCATTACTTTCGGAAACTTTCGATGGTTAGTCTCAACAACGCTGCAATTTCGCTAGCTGCCCTATTTCATAGCCTTCAAACCGGAACACACAACTGCTTAGCGGAAGAATTTCTGGTACTGCCGTGGTACCTACGTGGACGACCTCTTGCTAAAGAGATCTACCACCGAGAATTTCCCACCAGGTGTCTTCGTTTACAAAAAAAAATTGACAAAATCTCGCCTGATGTTAAGCAAAGATGCTACCTACGATGGAGCACGCTTATGTGTGTACACTAAAACCGATTCACTCACAACTTTAGACAAAATACTCAAGTTGTATCAATCGGAGGATATTCACTTGGGCAGCAAATTCCGTTGTTATTACACTATAAACACCACACACACAAAGATGAAGATAGTACTTGATAATATGTGTATAAATAAACACTTTTATGACGAAGATGAAGTTAGTGTTTGACGATATGTGTATAATTACCTTGAAAGAATATAAAAAAACAAGTAGATTACAACAACCATTTATTATTATAATCCAATACACATGATATAGATTAAGTGGAATATGCATTGGTTACCTACTCGTAATACATCTAATAATAACTTATTATTAAAATTAGTAAATATTGATATTTGCCGTCAATGGCTATATTATTTTAATATAACATTAGTTATAAGCAATGCAATACAATTATTTCTATTTTTATGAATATTTACTCGAATAAACACAAATATTTATAAATAATTATGCTTTTTAACCGATTTCATATTAATTCGACAAGTTTTTGAGATTTAACTGGTTAAATCATTTAATTTTACATCACTTACATTAATTATTCACGCAAAAATTATAATTATTAAAAAATATAATAACGACCAAAAATACATTCTCTTAAGTACTTACTATTAAAATAAATACAAACTTCAAAAAAATACCAATTTAATTATTTTGTTGTTCAGTACTAAATAAAATGGTCTACAAAAACAAAACGTAAAATAAAAAGCTGCAAAAACACAACAAAATTAATAACTTATCAGGAACTTACCTTAACCTTACAAGCTAAAGGGGAATGCAATTTGGGAATTAAAGTACCTACGCTTTCCTGCACTCCAAAAATTATGACATCATTTCTGTTTTATATTATTACTAACGTGGTGATACATCCCGGAAAACGTGGTTAAACTTGTGGGGCGCATGTAATGAGCTATTCAAGGTTAGAAATGAAATGGATAAGATTGGGATTCTAACTGATTCAAATTTGGTATCAATCTTCGACCACACTCTAAGGATTATTTGATCAAAAATACCAAATCATAATTACAATCTTGACAAGTACAAATAGGATTTCATAATGATAGTACATACTTGTCAAGAGAGATCCCCTTCTATTTCGTCCCGACGTTGAGATGACAATCAAACAATGAGTTAGCTTTATCTTATCCTGAACACAACACTGCACATTTTCGCTATAAACAATTATAGAAGCTTACATCTTCATGGTTCGAGGAATCTCTTATAGGTAAAATCGGAATGTTTTTGTGCAAGTCGGTTTATGTATAAATCAGTCTTTCTATTTGGGAATGAATTTTGGCGAAGTATATTTTGCACATATAAGCAAAACGCGATTAATAATATAATTAATCTTACAGTATCAACACTATTACCTAAAGGCTACTGTTCATTAACATATAAGGAAATACATAAGAAAATGCTAGGTTATTTAAATTTAAGTTAATATAATTTAGGGTAATTTAAATAAAACATTAACACTGATAAAGGAAGGACTAGTGCAAAGAGAGCGTTGGGATGGCATAATAATCGACCCATTAACCAATAAATATACAATACATTATTAAAAATAATCGGGTCACAATGAAGTCTGACTCGTATGGTGTTTCGGAGAAGGGATACAGATCTACCCAATAATGTAACAATATTTAATGGAACTGACCAAGAAATCGCTAAAAAAATATCAGCTGTTATATGGAAAACCGTTATTGACCTTCAAAAAAAATTAAGGAACAGCAAATTTTTTGCTATTCCAGTGTCGAATAATGGTAAAAAAATATTTAAATTTATAAGAAGAACAGCATCCCTATTTACTATCACCTACTTCTCTGTAACACCTTTAGAATTAAATAATAAAAAAATCATACTTAAATTATTATGTGTCTTGGCAGTATTTGTGTTTCCGAATTAGTTCTTACACTAAAAAGCTACTGCACTATGTAACTTTTAAAGCTTGAACACTTTAAGTGTCTTATGAGGCAAGGACGGCAAGGTTAGCATGCAAATTGTCCCCCTACTATTGTCAATATAAGTCAGTGCAAAAAATGCATCCACTTTCATAGCCTTGTCATATTAAAATGTCAAAATGAATAAGTGACATTGTTACCACAATCCAAATGCTTAGCAAGCATACGTAAAACTTTAATTGTAATAATGTATGTGAAATAGACTCTGTCTTTAATACCCTGTCCACCAAGCTTTTAGGCGGTTACACTAGGAGTATATTTGCACAAGATATTCAATACAAAAAGCTAAATTGAACTGATTTAGTTTGTCAATTAGTTGAATATGAACAGATGTGATTGAGAATAATCAACAGCAACAGTTTATTTTAGTCTTATTGTCATTATAACGTTAGTGCACTTAGCTCTATGGTTTCAGCTGTGTGATGTATCACATACAAAATACACAAGACAGCCAAATCATAATAAACAGAGAGTTTACTAAACGATTCATTTATGAACCATGTAAAATAATATGAAACTGAAGTGTGGTGAATCAGCATATGTGCGTGTGTAGTTTTATAAAAAATGTAAATTAATAGTATTTATAAAAAATATAAAGTATATTTAAGTTTTGGCCACAGACATGATGTATCATAGAAAATTGCAATTTCAATGATTCATCTGATCAAAATTAGATATTTTAATTATAATCAACTAATGAGATTCAATATAGTCAGAAATACACTGGCAACACTGGCAATATAATCATGAGATTCCGAAAAAGTAATATAGTAATTGTTACATCAGCTGTCAAGAATGTGCATTTACTCTAAATAGGACATAATATAGTAAATCGATATGAAAACGCATAAAGCCTATTTCACACAAACATGGTACCGTTTATACTGAAACCATGTGTGGGAAAAGGGCCTTATGTATATAGGATACATAATATCCTCTAGATGACATTATAGTTGACCCTTATTGAAAGTGATCAGTTACAACACTCATTTTCAAAGAATAAGCTGTTATTATTATTATTATTGCTATAGCTGTTTGAACACAGTGAATCAAAATGTATCTTGACCTCTCTCTAGTGCAGAAGAATGCTTCTCTTATTAATCCTGCCTATTGTGTCAATTAATTTCGATTTTCCATAGATTTTATGAGAAGATACACTATCATTCACTGCGACAACAATGTTAAATAATTTTTAGTGAAGAGTACAATGCTGATTATGTATTTATTTATATCACCTTCTTAGTGAGAATACACACCGACGTGAGACCGCCGCGGAGTTTCGCAATCTCCGAAAAGCAAATAGAACGGCGCGTGTAACGAGACTTTTCGATGAAAATCTGAAAGCATTTAATTTTCTGAATTATTCATTTCATAGTGGTACAGATTTTAAAATCACTAAGACTAATTAACTCAGACTAAAACTTTTAGAAAGATTTGTGACTCTAGCTCATTTCTGGTACAAAGATTAGTCATTGCCCATTCAGTGTGGAAATACACCTTTGCACCCGGAACAGACCTTCGTTTTATGAAATAGTGCCTACTTAAAAAATATTGTCTCCGAATTTAACAATAATGAACTTGAGCTGTCGGTAAAGGAAAACATCGTGAGGAAACTATACCATGGTAGTAGGGTACTTTCTAGTACCTACTCGGCTGGCTAGCTACCACCCTCAAGTTGAAAATCTGCCGCCAAGAATCTAACGGTGAGTACCAACAGCCTCACTTGAGAGCCAGTTCAGGATAGGTGTGCTTTACCATCTTCGACCACATCGTCACTTAACATCAGGTGAGCTGTGGTCAAACACCTAACCTAAACAAGAACTGGGCTGGATGTTCATGAATGTTCATTTAAGACGTTTTATGTAATGTTACAAAAGAATTGCGGTGCAATCCAATTTTTATTAGTGAAAAAAATTATAAAAAAATCAAAAGTTGTCAGTTGTAAAACCGTTTGAGGCTCACCTTAAAAGATTCAGGGACTTCTTCGATTGCTTTGTGGATCAAGGTTTGGTTGACAAATAAGCAGTTTGCGGCCTCAGGTTCTGCCACTTCTATGACGTCGTAGTATCGAGAAACTCGCCTCATGATTTTGTCTATTATATCTTTTGACATGGCACTCGGACCCACTGCTAAAGTCATGTCTCCAGCTACAGACACATAGTTTTTAATATGGTCAGATCCATGAGGCATCTGCAACATCATTAAGTCAATAAACACAAGTATTATACAATTTATTAATAAAAGGTATGGTACTCAACTATTTGTAATGAAAATAGAACAGAATTTTGCCACAAGTTGTAAACTATCATGTTACCAATCTTGCATTCATTTGTTTAGCTATTTGTGTGTATGTACGTATTGCATAAGATTTTGCATCATATTCAGTATGACTAAAGACAATGATTCACTTTAGACATTGTTTATAATTATATTTACTTAAAGCAGATGCCCGAATTAGGTAACAAATTTAAAACAACCCCAGACACCAATAATACACATAATACCAAAATTCGAATCGATCAATGTCGAGCAGTATTTAAGTATTCTATCAATTATCTCACTTCCATAGTACAAGCATTGGTTAGTTTGGGATTGGATGGTGCTGTGTGTAATGTCCTACGATATCTATTTAATTATTTTTCTCCTAGAACTAGCAGAGAGAGGTATAAAGGTATACTTCCTTACCTTGATAGCAGTGACGGGGAAATCCGAAAAAGCGTCGGCCAATTCGGTAGCGCCAGCTTCGTTGGTGGTATCAGATAAACCAACAATTACCTCCACCCCTGAAATATAGGGAAACTGCATGTCTAACCTTTGTCATACTAGTATACTATGGCATATACTAGGCATTTTGTACTGACAATGTACCAGTATTGGAGAACATTTTATAGAATTTTTTATAGTAAATCAAAAACGCCCAAAATACTATAGCTTTAGTGGATCATATTTAGAAAACTTTATTTTGAACTTAGCAACTGAACAACATGCACAAATTATCAATCCTAACCGATGTGATATAATATGCTTTGTATCCACAAACTAATTAGAAAACAAATTTCGAAATACAGCCAAAATTTGTATTCTAACACTTGGTATTTTCACCTGGTTTCGTTACTCTAGTTGTAAGACTTCTCAAGACTCATAATTCAATTTTCCAGAACTAACTCCACATTTTTGTTTTACTCATGTTTAATTTTATCAGAAACTCAGACTATAGTTTGACACATGAATAAATATATATATATTATATATATATATCGTCGGACATTTCATATAGTGCAATGTAGCCCCAAACTGAACAAAGTTTGTGCTATGGACCCAGATAATAATTATGTTACATGCCTTTATTTAATTTTACTATTCAAATTTAAACCGAGTTTCAAAGATGCTGCCTGTTTTGTTTATTCTTATATAAAAGTAAATGTTAAGAGACATTAAGTGATATAGGCACCCATTCGGTTTACTATACCCCAAGATCGTAACCTTGTATATAGATACTTTACCTGTAAATAGAACATCAGATCCGCAGACCTTCGCCACTGGATTGCGCTGCTCCACGATCACTTGTGAGCATTCAGACTTAAGAACATTTTTCAGTATTTTGGCCTGGAAAATAAAATACAAGTTTAGTAAGTAAATGTTTTTATGGCATGAAAAATTAATGAGTTTTTGTAACATAATATAACTTCGGGCACCATAGTATAACCTTTGACATTAGAATTGGTCTCACCACCTTACTCCTATAATTTCGAGATTAGAGATAGTTTTTACTACCTAAAATAGGTTGAATTCAAATAGTTTTATTGTATACTACTTCTGATGCAAAATAAAGTTTTTATTATTAGTTTCTGACACATCATAATATCATATCATAACCCAGTCTAGTACATAGTCATATTAAATTAAGAAAAAAAAACAATTATAGGTCTGATTTGTGTGCCAAGAGTTCCATACAAACTTGTAATTATGTAGATATGTCATAATGGGAATCAAGTTCAAAGATTGAAATTACAGACAACAATGAAAGCCTTCAAACTAACAATAAAGTAAGTCAGACTTAAAGAACTAACTAGTTGTAGTCGGACAAAAATACTCCCACTCAATTATATGTATACCAACCAACCATGTATACCAACCATGTATACCAACTGCAACTGTTTGTAATTACAAAAAATGTTATGTGATATATGTATGTAATTATAAATTAATTATTTTAGTAAGACCATGTTTCTTGACAAATATGATAGGGAGTTAATGGGAAATAACACATGTTTTGATTTACTTAGTCTCGACAGACAAACAGATGGACACTGGACAGTGAAGTGGTCCTATAAAGGTTTCTATTTTTTGTTTTAAGGTAAGGGACCTGAAAAATGTGAGCGTTGAGATGGCAACAATGTGATGTTAAACCAGTAGTTTGTATAATTATGTAATGTTGATGTAGTGTGAACATGATCTGTAAGGTCAATTAAATTGACTGAATTAACCTGGTTACCCAGCAAGTTTCATTATGATTAATCAACACTAACAGAGTAAGTAGGAGTTTTAGTCCATATCAAAATTATCCTATACTTGTACACACAAAAATACACATTACTTATGAGACTCACTATAATATGTCCCAAAGTTTTGTGTAATTGTAATGACTTGAACTTTGTTTTGTTACTCATAAAGTATGACTGTGAGAATCTGCAGGCATTAAGTATATTTTACCGTCACAAGAGAGACATCCATTCCATACATTAACTTTACACTACAAAAATAGAGAATACATAAACATGTATATGCTTCCTCTCCATCAGTAAAGTTAAATTTTCTTTCAATAGCAGATGTAGCCACAAAATAAAAATAGAATGTGAAAGTTATAATTGTAATTTTAAAAAATATGTATTTAGTAAGTGAACTATAGCCTACTTATTGTTTAGCTGTATCAGTACTACAAAAAGAAAGAAAATTTTAGCTATACAAAGACTCAGATATTTCTAATAAGCCATAGTTCATTTATCAAGTACAAATCTTGCAAATCAAATTCAGATTGACCAGAAAGCTCAGGTTCACTCAATATTAAGTAACTAATTATTATAATGCTAGTTCTTAGTAATCAAATAATAAAATATTAGTATAGAAATAGGATCACATGAACAGATTATTTTACATAATTCTATTATATAGGTACATGCATTTATTACAGAAATAATAAGACACTCAATAAAGTAATAGGTAGAATGAATGATGCTTGATGATGCAGTACTTAGAGAATTACAGAAAATTAAAAAAACACTAAAGTGCACATTCAAAAACACCTGTCAAATAAAATTTGTTTAGTTATTAGTAGTATATTTTAACTTACAGATCAAGTGAAGTAAAGTGAGTGCTGAACTTAAAATATGATTTATATTAATTAAGAAGGGGATTTTAATAAGCAAGATTCAAAAGCAACTTAATGAATGATATACCAAAATTGCAAGAACTGCAACACAATAAACAAAAAGATGTACCAAAAGCCAAAAAAATACCATGTTTTACTTGATATTCTTGCACAAATTGGTAGGTGGATTGAACAGATTTGTTATAATTAGGAATACTAACATTATTTTGGTCTGCTACAGTCCTTGGTTTAGGTAAGAAGGCAATACCGTTGCATGAGATCGCAATATGCTCTATCAATAAATATGCGTGGTATGAACCCTGCAGATCTACTTCTATTATACGGAGATTCAATTCGCGGAGTATCCTCACGAGACATTGATGTTGCCGACGAATTAGATCGACGTCCCTACAGACTTCGTCGCCTAGAGAGGCCTTCACGGTACCCATGATCACGGTATGATAAACGTGTGGCATCAATCTCCAATGGATTTTATCGAGCGAGGCCGCTCCTCCAGGCTTCTTTGGTTTCTCTTCCATAGCCATTTGTAATGTACCTGTTACAGCAACGACTGCACAAAATAACTCAATCGATTAAAACTTGTATCTACTACGTCAGTATCCTGTCCTAGATTCAATTTGAATTGTACATACTCGAAGAAGATATAATCACTAGTATCACTACACGGTTTCAGAGACGGCACACGGCACTTCAGTCATATCAAACAAGGCATTTTCGCAAGTTTCAATACTCTCTTGTAATAACTCTACTAAAATTAAACTATATTGCAACTACATGGTTAAGTGCAAATGTAACGCTTTTAATTCTGTTCGGGTAGTAATTAAAATATTCTTTAGCTGAATGTTGGTATAACGTACATTTATAACCCAAATTCCTTCCGATATTTTTTGGCATCACACACTATGTATTATGCCAGTACCGAGAAGTTTATTATATTTAAGTATCTCAAAATATAATCAAGTTAAACATAATTATTCTAGTCTCATTAATAAGTGGACAATCAAGTGCATGTCTTAATAAAGTAACTAAGTGTGGACTTTGCTAAAAGCTTCCACACCTACAGTATTAAGAAAACAATAAGTTTCTTTACATTATTTCATTTGTCACACTCAAATATGCGTATTTGTAGGCACTTTCTAATTGAATCATTAATGATTTAAGAGAACTCCTTAGTGTTCACAGACATATAGTATACAGTAACAGAAATAACCAACAAGTTTTAACTTTTGATTATGTAGAACAGCACATCGACGAACTTTCCCCTCAGACGAATAATGAAGAGTTTCCCGCTAAAACTTAAATACATCACTCTGATTTTGTAATCTATGTTCTATACTGGGTACAGACCGGCTCATTCACCAGTTGTTCACCAACAAAAATCCCGTTTTCTTTCTTTTTATTTGACTGAAAATAAAACGCTATTGAGTTTTTGGCGGGAACGCGGGAAGAGTCGTGTCGCTCCTTTGTATTTTTTTTCCAAAACTAGTGTTTTGTCGAGTGTTTATGCATAAAAATGGTGGTGTTTTATTCATAAAGTGCCGAATTACAAGCGCGAGTGTGGGAAAATGATATAATGTGGTGAAACATGAGTTTTCGTGTTGCTTCCAAAACTTCATCGAAGCTTTGTAGTAAAGTTGCCACTACTTTACTAACGCATGACTGGAATTAACTGACACGAACTGGACTTGACAAAGACGACTTTGACTAAAACTAGCTACGATGGCACTTATTTAACTTTTGAAACTTGAAAATATATAATTACTTGACACTGGCAAATGCTAAAACGCGACGCCAAAACCAAAGAAAAAAAAAAAAAAAAAAAACGTTATTGGCCCGGTCTGTACCGTACTCTGTCATCTTTCATGCTATTTTATTTGACATCTCTGTTTCTCTGCAGTGAGTTTTTTCAGTTTATGGTTTAGAATTTTTGAGGTATTATGCTTTGTTTGTGTTGTTTTGTTTACTGTAATAAAAATATCGTATTTACATGGCAGATATATTTTAGATATTATATTTAACCCGTTTGCATAAAAGTTTATTGCTGTAATCTCTATACATAAAATCATGAATAAAGATAAAAGGGAGCCAGACTATCCCGCGGAGTTAGAAACGCAATTTATAATGAGACTTCCTGAGGAGCCAGCAAAACATTTGCGTAATATTATAAAGACTGATGCCGAGACACTAAAAAATCGATTGGCTATACAGGTTGAAAATGATATGAGACACGGAGAAGTGAAACTCGATCATTGGACAATGCACGCTAAGATTGTGGACCTACCGACCATAGTAGAATCTCTTAAAACAATTGATAACAAAAGCTTCTATAAGTCAGCCGATGTATGCCAGATGATGATATGTAAAGAAGAACCAGATCAACCAACTGTAGAAGAAGAGACACAGTCCAAAAGTAAAAAGAAAGATGTCAATAAAGTAGACAAAAAGTTTCTATTTCCCCATGGAATCACTCCTCCTACTAAAAATGTACGTAAAAGACGTTTTAGAAAAACACTAAAGAAAAAATGTATTGAGGCTCCAGAAATTGAGAAAGAAGTGAAAAGGTTGCTAAGAGCGGACAATGAGGCTGACAGTGTTACATGGGAGATATTAAAGGATGAAGAAGTTCAGCCTTCCAATCTGGAAACAAGTATTAAGGCATCTTCTAAGAAACCAGAGAAGAAACATAAAAAAGAACGAGCTCGAAAACGTGACAACACAAAAGGCCCACCGAAAGCGGAATCAACTAGCAGAGTTGTGGACATATTTGGAGGAGCTGTAAGTGATAGTGACTTAGAAGATAATGTCAATGTTGATAACCCGGACTTAGATGATAGCAGGATGTCAACATATGATAGTCGCTTATCTGATGCTGGATCTTTACATGATCTAGTTGACTTGTCTAAAAGAGATAACTTACCAATAGAGTTCAGTTCCCTGATGTTTGATGATCCTCCACAAGGACCCAGCAAGCCTTATGTACATCGTTCTGAGGTTCCGAGTACATCTGCATTAATAAGTGGTGGGCAATCTTCAGAAGATGATGGTGATTACAATTCAAGAGACTCAAAAGAAAATATGTCTCAGAGAATAGAACAGGCCCGTATAGATCTGGAAGAGTTAAAGCAGCGCAGAATAAGAACTCAGAATGAAATTGCTGGAATGGATAACTTAGCTTTGCGACAAAGATTCCAAGATATATTACATACATTGAATCAGGATATCATGTACAAAGAAATGGAATATCAGGGAATGATAACTTTGCTAAATTCTGAAGACATATAAATGGTTAAAAAATGTTATGTACCTTTGTTGGTTACTAAATGTATTTTAAGTTTGAAAAAATATTTTTATGTCTATTGACAGTTTGTATGGTTTTATATTTGAAATGCTTCTACCAACATAAATGGAGCCTATTTATAGTGTTTTATCTAATGTTCTATGAAGTATATATATAATGAAGTTGAATTTATATATATAATTTAATTATGGTAAGCAATGATCAAATGCATTTTAATGTTAATTTTTATAAATATACTTGAAATCATATTTCTTCAATATAGATATTTTATGTTCATGTTGCAATTTACAAGCACTTGTCCTAATATTATATGTGTGATACTTATTCTTATTCGAAGTGCGGGCAATAAGCCCTGCACTGACGTCCCGCTTGGGGTGTATTGTGCATTTCCCCCTACCAGCGTCTACCCGAGCCAATCCAGCTCCCTGAAATATCGTAGCGAGGCTCTGGGCCGCTGGTATAGCAGCTCCAGTGAGTTGGGTGGAAAGTTCAACAATGATGACATGAATGATGGTGAAGCAGCTTCATGCAGCCTAGTAGCAATTCTAGTGCCTTCTGTGGCTTTGCAATGCAAAAGCACATGCTCTACAGTTTCATTCTATGTGTGATACTTGAAATGTATTATTATGCTATTCAAGGTCCATATGCACTCATGAATTGCAAACTTTACAAATTGCAAAGTTATGGTTTTACCAATTATCTATATTTATCCCAAATGTGTTTTGTGGTTTGTGCTCATTTTATGGGTTCCTATCTATGTTATTTCATTTGTATGATCTAATGTAATGTAGGTGTAGTATTGAAAGTCTGTTTAATCTTACCTGCCTTATTTGGTAAAAAATCTTGGTCTCTCTAATCTATTTTTCTAAAATGTAATTACTAATTCAACACATGTAATCTAGTTCTAAAACTTAACACAGTTATAATATCACTTTATTTTATTTTATGTAATGTAAAACAGATTTTATCTGAACACATGTTATGTAGGAAAACGATTCTTTAGAACTACTTGTAGTATGTCAAGAATAATGTTGTACATGTTTTTGTTATAAAGAAATAATTCTTGTATATGGCATGAAGCAGTTACTATTTGCATACACTTAAAAACTAAATGAGTATCTAACTTAATATTAGCTATGTTCAATTGTTCATATAACTTGTAGTTTTCTCGCTCTATAAAAGTAAATAAAACAGTGTGGACACATTTCAATAGTGTTGGTGAGAAGTAGCTATGGCTCAAACTTTTCTAGTAATAAATTTGTTGTAATAAGTTTATTATTCATATCTTATAGGTAATAGATGAATATTGAGCACTCTCTTAATAATTATTGTTATCAATTGAGAGCTAATTTGTCACTGATCTAGTAGGTGCAGGTAGGTTTATATGTAAAAGTTTTCGCCCATAGGCAACATGCTTGTGGGAAATATCAAACATTTAACATTCTTATGAGTGCAGTTAAGGATAAAATTTTCTTTAACTATCTTTTTCATTATATAAGAGTGCTTGAAATCCCCTACACAACAAAATAACTCTTTCAACCCTTATTGAGGCTGGTAGTTAAGGCAGGTGTGGCCACTTTTTAGAGTAGGCTCTCGTTTTCTTATCACATCTTCCTGGCTAAAATACCAGGTGATATTTTGGTCTCGTAAGATCTTGGAAACTTAAGATACATAAAGTATGTAATTTTTCACTCTTACAAATTATGTAGTTATAGCAATAGTGTACACTCAATTTTCTCTCTCTGTCACAATGTTGCACCTCATTATAATGTCACCTAGGTATGACTAGTCAAAAAGTGTAACTGGTGTTTGAATATGTTTAGTGGGAGTAGTATTTTTTAGCATTTTCTTGCCTCAATATATTGTATAATGAGCTAATAAGACAGTGTTTCTTAACATCACAATATATCATTTCCAAGAAAAAAGGACCACTTTCAAAAACTTGCACTATATATACTCATATAATTATATATATTTATTTACACTAACTACAATTAATAATTATTAAGGTGGTTCGATTTCCATACAAACAATTGTTTACCATTTATGGACAAATGCACCATGATTTTACAGTCAAATCACAGCTACTGGCATTTATTTTGGTCTTTAATTGCGGTAAATCAGAATTGCTTGAATAAAACAGTAGATTTATTAGCATAAAATCAAATTTATGATTTTTGAATAAAACAGTAGATTATGCCAATTACTGTTTTACTCAATCAATTGTGATTTACCTCAAATAAAGACTAAAATAAATGCCAGTAGCTGAGATTTCACTGTAAAATTAAACTCCATTTATCCATAAACGGGAAAAAAATATTTGTATGGAAATCGAACCACCTTAATGGAGTTATTGCCGAATACAGCATTAGGATGATTAAGTATGAACAGTGTCACCAACTTCAGAAATAGTTATGTTGTCAGTATTCTTAAAAAACCGGCCAAGTGCGAGTCAGACTCGTGCACGAAAGGTTCCGTAACATTATCTATAAAAATGGCAAAAAATCACGTAGCGGCAACAGAAATAAATCATCTGTAAAAATGGTAACTGTCTAATTATCACGGTTCATGAGATACAGCCTGGTGACAGACGGACGGACAGCATAGTCTTAGTAATAGGGTCTCGTTTTGCCCTTTGGGTACGGAACCCTAAAAATGGTTACATACATTTTCGCATTGCATGTTCGGCACACCATATTTACATTTTATTATTACATACTTTTAAGTTTGTTTTCTGACGGTGGCCCTTTTGTCATTAAAAATAATTTTATCAGTAAAATTGACAGGATAGTTCTTTCACTAAGCTACAGCTTGTTTTGTATATGTATATTTTTATAAAAGTTAACCCTACTACGTGAAAACTAGGTTAATAGTATAAATGTATTTTAAGAAATCTTTTTTGTAATATTAATTAAATTGAAAAATAATATTAAAAAGTGGACACAGGTATATTTGGTTTAGACTTGAACACTTTCACTTATATTAGTGATGTATATGGGACCATCAGCTGGCTAAATCACTGTATAGCTTACTCGGCTTATCAGTCTATTGTAAGTTATGATGCTCAGTGGTCTGACCACTATCTGTTGTTCTCGTTGTGTGATATCTGTTGAATGTAATCTAACAGTACTTACTCCCAAGATTATGCCTTAAATAACGTATATAACAAACTGTAAAGTAATTCACGGAGAAAGTCGTACAGCCCAACACCGCATCCCTGTGATGGACCTGAGGTATTTTACCAAGGAAAGAATCGAAGAAACACAAGTCCAGAACGAAGTAGTTACTGCTTACTGGTCCTAAACGACAGGAATTCTGCCAGGAAACACACAACAGACTTCACGATCTCATACGATCTGCCACCAGAAGATCAATGGAGGAAGATTCAAACAGTGTTTACCGCTCTAAGGAAACAAGTCTTAGGCATTACGAAAGAGGGCCGGGCCATTGACAGGGAAACGTGGTAGTGGAATGATCGGGTTCAGGAGGCAACTCAAAACAAAAAGACAGTGTTCAAGAGGTGGCAAAACACAAAATCTCCAAAAGACCATCTTGAATAAATAGTGTCCAGACGTAATGCCAAGAGAACAGATGCAAAGGGCGAGCGGCGTAGCAATCCTGGTTCAGGATGACTCGACGGTGAAGGAGCGATGGTGAGCTTACTTCTGAAATTGTTTAACGAGTAGCACACCTATATAACACCTCCCGAGTCGCCCCCTTACCTTGGACTTGTTGACCAACCTTGTTATACAACCAGGTGAAGCTGCCAATAGTCTCAGGCGCATGAAGAATCGTAAAGCTTTGGAGCCAGACGACATCCCAATAGAAGCATGGATATCGTTGGGGTCTCGGGGAGTGCACCTACTTACCAACCTTTTCAACCGCGTCCTTGTGAGCAGAACAATTCCAAACCCTTGGACGCTAAGCATTGTTATTATTACGCCTACAAAGGTAAAGGCAGCGTTCAGGATTGCGAGAACTATCGAGGTATTAAGGTTATGTGCCACACTATGGAACTCCTCGAACGCGTCATGGAATGTCTTCTACGACAAGAGTGTACCGTCAATCTCTGAATATCAATTTGGATTCCGCCCCGGGCACGGGACTATGAATTCAATTTTTGTTCTAAGGCTGCTTGTCGAGGCAAACAGAACGAAAACTAAACCTTTGCATATGGCATTTCTCGATTTGCATAAGGCCTTTGATTGTGTGCCACGGCGGGTATTCTGGTGGGTACTTAGATCCAAAAACATACCAAATGCATACGTCGACCTTACTAAAGACATGGACCGTGATGCCGAATCAGTGGTGAGGACCGTCATCGTTTTAAGATCATTCCTCAGTAACCGCTAGGGTACACATGCTGTAATGGTTGAAATCCAAATGCCAGCACCTTGGGCGATGATGTATGCTGAAGATATCACACTAGTAGATAAGGACAGAACCAATTTGGAGCATATTGTAAACCGGTGGAAGGGTTCGCTTGAAAACGGAAGGCTTAAGATAAATGTGGCGAAGATAGAGTACATGGCGAGTAATAGCGCCGATAACAACTCCGTCCAGATAGGGAACGAACTGGCTGTAAAAGCAGATAAGTTCAAGTACCTATTACGAACCAAAAGACCAAGTAAGAATGGACCCAGAGTCAGGTAATTTTTGCAGTTTTTGGTGGGAGACCAGTAAAGCAAACGTGCGGCCTGGCCTTCCGGTGGGCGTCGCGGGAGTGAATAAACCTATTGTCATTACTAATATATTTAAGGATCAGTTTTCTGTAAGTCCTCTCTGTCCGGCTGGGAAGGTGCACGATACTGACTTGGACGATCAGGTGGCTGGTAATTTGTTTATTGCCAGAGTTGTATCGAAAAGTATTAAAGATATCTTACTAAATAGCAGCGGCTAAGCCAGTGTCCGGAGCTTGGATGCGTGCCTTGCCGTCTCCTCATATGGGCACGCTCCCTGACGACGACTCTCTCCGAGTGGCTGTAGGTCTTCGACTCGGATGTGCTTTGTGCGAACACCATAAGTGCGTGTGTGGTGCATGGGTCGACATGTACGGTCACCATGGGCTAAGCAGCATTAAGTGTGCAGAGCGTAGACCTCGCCATCATGAGCTTATTGAAATCCTTCGGCAAGCCTTGGCAGAAGCAGAAGTGCCTTGCACGTTAGAGCCCCCGGGTCTGTCTCGTTCCGAAGGCAAACTCCCGGACGGTCTAACGCTTATCCTTGGCAGAAAGGTCGTTGCTCGGTTTGGGATGCTACATGCATGAGTAACTTCGCCACCTGCCACCTTGACGCATCCCAGCAAGTGGTCGGTGCGAGAGCGGAAGCGGCCGCCAAGGCAAAGCATCTCAAATACGCATGTTTGGAATCAGCGTATGAGTTTGTTCCGTTTGCCGTCGAGACTACGGGTCCGTGAGGGTCCGTCACTGCAAAGTTTGTGACGGATTTAGGGTGTCGCCTAAGGAAGAGGGTTCGGGATCCGAGGTCGAGGGATTTCATTGTCTAGCGCATTTCGTTGGCGATCCAGCGAGGAAATGCCGCCAGTTTGATGGTACGTGGTACTGTATCGATCTGTGATTTTAGAAAGTTACACAGATTTGTGATGATAATGCGATTGGTCACGGTCTAAAAGGTGTTACAACGCCAATAAATAATTCTAAAACATATTGTGACAAAAGCCAATGCATGGTCTTTGAGGCTGATGAAAATTTCACTCAAGATGAACCTCCGTTTTTGCTCAATGGAATACTACTAGATTTTGTGACGCAGTGTAAATATCTAGGTCACATAGTCACTACCGACCTCAAAGAAAGGAAAGCCTTATCAGCAAGAGCAAACTGGTTGCCCGCAGATTTGCGCGTTGCTCCGCAGAGACGAAAACTAATCTCTTTAGAGGTGCAGCCTGTGGGCCCACACTAAAAGATACAGTGACTCCGCGTACTGTACAATAACGCTTTCAGGATGTTATTGGGGCTGCCCCGATTCTGCAGCGCCTCTGGCATGTTCGCGGACGTACATGCGGCACGCTTCCATACCGTTACGCGTACGCGAGCCGCGTCATTGGTGTTACACTCGCACTCTGTACATACTCTGTACACTCGTACAGAGTATGTACAGAGTGCGGGCGAGTACCAACTGCGTCCTGGAAATGATTGCGTCCTGACTATACTGCTCTTAGCTTCGTCAATGTGGTGTGAAACACGTCTCTGTGCCTATGCCGAGGAGGTGTTCATTTGTTTGTGTTTTTCTTTCTTTTCTTTGGACGGATTGTGTGCAAATTATGAGATAGCCTAAAATAGGTCGATTAATTTTAATTTTTTTATTATAGCTTTCACTTATTTTTACTAATATTGAAGGTGGTGGTAATCTCTATTGTTACTTTTAGACACTGTTACATTTTAGAATCAGAATCTTTGTAGTTGTTATAAGCGTCAGTTTACAATTTACGATTTGGAATAAAGTTATTGGTATACTTAGATCAAATATTGGTTGTTTAATTATTATTTATTAATTAATTAACCTATTAGCTAGCCCAGTGGTAGTTTGATATATTTTTTTTAATAGAAGCAATACAACTGATCCCTAATCGAGAAAGCTAAATCATGTGATGACTTTAATTTATATTCTAGAACAGAAGTGTTTGACCACAGCTCATGTTGTATTAAGTTTTGACTTGGATGTTAAGTGACGGTCATGAAGCTATAGCTTCATGGTGACGGTGTAGTCGAAAATCACTTCTAGCTTAGAAAAACTGGCTCTCAAGCGAGACTACCGGAACATGGTTAGGTGCTTGGCGGCAGATCTCAACATAGCTAGGTACCACCCAGCTAGCTAGCCTAGAGTGCCGAGACAATATGCGGCGTCACCGTGTAAAAATAAAAATTATGATTTTGTTGCAGACCTGTTTGTTTTTTATGCAGAGTGAACCAAGGCTATGTGGAGCTAGCTTATTGGTTAGCTTGGAGTCATCAACATTTCTAGTGGCTCGTCGCTGTAGGAGTAAAAAGGCTGAAGCTGATAAGCCAGTGTACCATTCCAAATGATGGAACAATACTTTATTGGGACTGCAGTTGTGTTTTGCATTGTGAAAAATGATTTGCAAGGCATAATTACAATATAAAATATATATCATTTACCTCATGAATGTAGAGTATATTTCAAACCCAAAGACATAATGATCACTACATTAAAATTAAGGATAAAAAACAATTAATGATTATGGCAGAGAAAGCTGTGCCTTCTGCAAGTAACTTTTCAAAATTGCAACAATGACAATTCTGGTCATAATACATTATCATATACTCCACTGACATTACAGATATTTAACAGTAGGATGGCAAGAATTTAACTTTCAAACTGGATGTTTTAAGACCTGCAATACAAATAATGTTTAAGAAAACTAGTGTTAAGATAAGACATTGTGTAAAAAAGTTATGACCAGAGTACTAGGAGGAAAAAGACTGATTAATAAAGAGGTGGATTAAAAGAATTCTTATATTAGATACATAATAATATTAGTAGTGATAAGTCTTCATTTATATTCGTATAAAGCATTTTTATTTTACATTACAAAACACATGTTCGAACTATTGGGTTTCCTCTTGGAGTTCATAACCATAGTACTCTTTTAGAGGCCGTAGTAATTTCCAAGCATGGCTGATTCCCATATACCTTGGTAACGCTTCTTAATACTGCATTATCTAGATAAAAATGTTTTCCGTGCTCATCACCATGTTATTCGGAAAGAAACTCAAGTGGGAGAACAACATATTGCAAACAAAGACACAGTACAAACATTTGTTTACAATCAATCTCAATCCAAACAATTTCTTTAAATGTTTCAATAAATAACTTTAATACCTATCTTAATTCTTAACTGCATTAATAAGTTATTTGTCTTGTCGTCAATTTTCATATTGCATGAGACTAGATATCTTTTAACTGCTTTATTATATAGTTTACGTTTTCGGTTCATTTGTAACTCCAAAGGATTGGTCATTGCACTAAAAAAAAAACTTTTATTATTCCCGCCAATTTATTGAAGTTGCATTTCATGTCTGACACAAAAGTCCGAAATAGGCTAACTGTTCTAACTATACCGCCACAAGTCACGCATCGATAGTTTAAAAGTACGCACCGGCACTTGAAAGACACTAAGCCATTTTTCAATACAAAATATTAGTGATGAAGTAAAATTGGGCTGTCTAAAACGTCGATAAAATGGTAACCGCTAACAATATTGATATTCTAGAAATAAAAGTGTTAATTTACTAAATAAATGCTTTTTTTTCATAATGTAATAGCTACATTATAGCTCATTAACTAAAAAATTATTAAGCGTGCCCCTAAAATAAATAAGAACTAGCTCACTACGTTTAATCTGATAGAAAGCCGACGGCGGCGGTGTTAGCTTCCAATTAGTGTCTGAAAAAAAACCAAATTCTTTAGCAGCTAAAGCCCATTTTTTTATTCACTTTGATTAGATAATAACAAATACTGTTTAAATAATCCTCAATTTTATTTTATGTAAATAACGGTCGAAAGTGATGTCGCTAAATGCGTGGTTGGCTGGCTGGACACATATTCTTACTCTTGCAGGCGACATTGGACAAATAGTGTTTTATGTATGCCCTGGACTTGTGTGTTGGACTGTGACATGGATAACTCAATAATCGTGTAGATCAGTAGATAAGTAGGGGTCGGGCTCCTAAAATCCTGAAATTCAGTAAAATCATATTATGCTATACAAATGGTTATTCCCGAAACTCATACCAGCTTCTTTAAACATTTATTTGAGATATTTATAGTAAATATCAAAGTTAGAATACAGGCACGTTTAAATGTCTCGAGAACGAATTGATATTTTAGCTACTTGCAGCGTTCTCGCTTGCTTTTCAAGCAAAAATAGAGTAATAACTATCTAGACTTAAGACCACAATTTTTTGTTTACCTATTTTGCAAGAAATAAATGAATTATTATTATGTCAGGTATTTATTTTATATGTAAATTTTTTTTTTTACATTAAATAAGTATAAAACATAAATAATATAAAAATCTTAAAAACTAGGGTGCCGCCGGCAGCGGGGCAGGGCTCAAGATGCCGGTGGTTAGGGCTGCAGAGTGAGGAACCTCCTCACAATGCGCGCCGTGTCAAGGATCACTGCCTTTTGAAGCTGACCCTTGACCCAACCGTCTAGCGAGAGTCTCTTGAGATGTTGGTCGAGACTCTTCGCTATAAGACCGTTTACCGTGACGACTATCGGGACAATGATCGTCGAATCAACATCCCACATGGCGGTTATCTCGTGAGCCAAGTCAAGGTACTTGCTAAGCTTGTCCTTCTCGGCCTTCACGAGATTATTATTATTATTTTTTTCTTTGATTTTGGCGTCGCATTTTAGCATTTGCCAGTGTCAAGTATTTATCTATTTTCAAGTTAAATAAGTGTCCTCGTAGCTAGTTATAGTCAAAGTCTAGTCTTAGTCAAGCACAGCCCGTTTCAGTCAAGTCCAGTCATGCTTTAGTAAAGTAGTGGCGACTTTACTATAAAGCTTTGATGGAGTTTTGGAAGCAACACGAAAAGTCTAGTTTCACCCCATTATATCATTTTCCCACACTCGCGCTTGTAATTCGCCACTTTATGAATAAAACACCACCATTTTTATGCATAAACACTCGACAAAACACAAGTTTTGGAAAAAAATACAACGGAGCGACACGACTCTTCCCGCGTTCCCGCCAAAACTCAAAATGTAGTTTAATATTTCGAGTACAGACCGGGCCATCGAAGTGTAATTCGTTGGCTAGCCCGGTCTATACTCGGCTTATACGACGCATGCGTTATTATCACTTGGGTAGGTACCATTCGGTCTATCGAATATAGTGCTGTCTCATTTGGTTTTAATAAAATAAAAAGAAACAACACTACATTCCTTGGCGTTTGTTAGGCCGGTCTATGCCCCAGTAATAAAACGTAGTGACACGTCCACCCAACCTGTCAAATTACAAGATATTCTTTAGTGTCTTCGAATTTGCAGGATATTTAATGTTTTAACATTAGAGAAATGGTAAGAAATCACACATAATATGCTTAATACTGCCCTAGAGCAATGGAATTCCGTAGAATCATAGACCAGTAGTGTTCTAGCCACGTAGCTGTTTGATTGTTGGCACTGAATCGTGGATGATTTCATGTCGGCGTTCCGCGTTGTAATAATTGTGTAATTAGTGTTTTTAGAGTTTGTAAGAATTTGCATTGATATGTTTGAGGAGTCGCTTCGTCTGGAAATCAAGAGGAAGCTGACGGCGCGGTCAGACCGCGTAAAATGTGTGGATCAGCACCCCACGGAACCGTGGCTGCTGTGTTCACTCTACAGCGGAGATGTCAACATTTGGAACTATGAGACACACGCGCAGATAAAGAGATTTGAGGTAACCAAATTTCCTATACCCAAATATATTATTCATTGCACTGTTTTTATAGGTACTTAGTTCTTAAAATAAGTCCAAGTTCCTATTCTGCCTTGTTACTCTCTGCTGTTCAGCAGTGCAGTAATTTATTTATGACTAATAACCAGTGGCTTTGCATGGAGTTACAGGGGGAAATTCTCTAAATAATAGTGAAATACTTATCTAATTTTGTTCCATAGTATAGTAGAACTAAATAAATAAACAGATATGTGAAATGTGTCTTAATTTTATGCTATATAGCTAGTCATTAATTGTTCAATTCCATTTAGCTGCTGACTGCTTAAGTATTAATGATGAATAAATAAATAAATATTGTAGGGCACAGAGCCATCTGACCACAAACTAAGTAAAGCTTGTAGTATGGATGTCAGGTAACTGATAGAATACTTTTTTAAATAAAAACACATATATAATACAGAACACCCAGATGCGGAACAAACATTTTGTTTTACTTCAAAATGTTTGTCCTGGGTGGGAATCGAACCCACACCCTACAGCTCTTAAATCAGATATACTTCCAATGAGCCAACAGGGCTGTTAATTAAATTGTATATGTTTATTATTAGTCTTTCCTGATCCTACTGATAACATAAATTAGAAAATGTTTATAAGTATTTCAAATTACAAGTTATTATTATGACAATGAAAAGAGAATGTGATGACAAGCATTAGCTTCTTAGTTATGAAGCCTAGAATGCCAAAAACCACATGAGCTTATTTAATGATGCAAATTTTTTTACTTAAAAATTTAAGTGGCTTCTAGCCCATAGTATTGAGAGAAAATTTTTGCATATCTACCATTTGTGTTTTTAACAAAACTACTTAGTTGTCAAGAATAAGTAGTTGTTTATTGTTATGGAATTCAGCTGATCTGTGTTAAACTTGGTGTGATTTATACATACGGCATATTATACATGAAAGTATAATAGCAAATACCACCTACCTCATAAAAATTGGGTAGTAAAGAGTCTACTTGGCCAGGTTTTTATAGTCTTGATTCTCTGATATACACCCTTTGCTACTGCTACATATCTAACTATAAAACATTACTATTATGCTACATGATACTGATTTCTTGTCATCAAAGTATTATTTAAAAATTAAGTACCTAACATTCATCAGCATTAGTTATGCATTTATAACACATAATTATATATATACATGAGTTTCATATATTTTTTATGACATTGAGTTACAACATGATTATTCAACCTATAGTTTTTATGAAAAAGTAATGAGACGAACAAGACACTCTTCTAATGGTATGAGATAATGTTTGTCCATGGCCATTACAGCAAAACAAAGTGTAGCATTCAACCCATAAAACAACAAAGTTAAACTTTTTAAATAAAATGTGCAAATGAAATGATAGAAATAATTTTGTTTTAACTTATATAAGATAACCGTAACAATATTGAGTTTACAGCATAGATAAAGTAAAACTGATTAGAACATTTGATGTAAATGTTGTAAGTTGTAGCTTGTAGGTAAAGCATCATCGTTATTGATAGCTCATTTACCTTACTGCTGGTAAAAAGCTTTCACCCTCATCTACCTATTTTTCTGATAGGGTACAAAATGTTTTGTCAAATTCATATTATTTGAATTATTATTATCAGTATTATTAGTTGACAATTTACCAAAAATTTCACTATTTCGGGATGCAGTGTATAAATCATTTTGTTGACAACACAAATTAACCTATTTAGAGTGGGGATAGTATTCTAGGATGTTACCGAGAATGAAATATTCTTTATCTATTAGGGACAGTGAACCTTTGTTGATAAAGTTTGATGTTGTGTTACACATTCTTCTGAAACTGAGCTTTAAGAAATAATAGAAAGTGGCTTCAAACCAGTGTCATAGTTTGTCAAGTCAAATTAACTACATTTATTAGACATTTGTGAATCTTCTAACTTTAACTGAGCTATCTGGTGACATATAGCCCAATCTTTTAGAACTATAGTGTATATGTATATAGGTATCCCAGTGCTGGAATGAAAAATAAAGGTGACTTTCCTAGTACATGCCATGGTCAACATTGTCTTCCTCCCATGGAAATAAGGCAAAGTTAGAATATGATTCCCTTGTCTCGTTTCTAGAGGGGTAATACTCATCACACCTAACATGATTGATGATGCAGTTGATACTAAAGCTAATGTAGTAGATGTTTATGAAGATGATGGTTTTTGTAAAGACTTATATCAAACTTATTATCAGGTATGTGACCAACCAGTGCGCGCTGCAAAGTTTGTGCCCCGTAAGAACTGGGTGATCACCGGCTCGGATGACATGCAGATTCGTGTGTTTAACTACAACACACTGGAGAGAGTGCACGCTTTTGAGGCGCATTCTGACTATGTTCGTTGCATCGCCATACACCCCACACAGCCATATATTTTAACCAGTAGTGGTAAGTTTATATTTAATTTATTTGTATATAGTTTATAAGAAAATTGTAACCTTTACTTTTTAAGTGTTATACTGAAAATAAACTAAGACATTGATAGTGATGCTAACTTAAGTCTGTGTGATGTTACATCATTCTCAGTTAATGTTACTTGAGAGTGAAATAACCAGCAAATTAATTGAGATATCAACCCCAACATAATAGTAAATAACATGTTGCTGTGCCGAAAAATAACCATAGCAGTAAGATAAACACACTTAACAAAAATGTAACTAAACCAACTTCAAAGTAACAAAAAATTACACTAAAAAGCGAATAATAATTGAAAATATTAATAAAGGTATGTGCTACCTACTAATCTGTTTGAATTCGGAGCCAAGCTGAATGTCTTTGCCTAATAGACTGAAATGTTAAAGAGACACCAATAGATAGATAATAGATATAAACAGAATGTGAAAATATGGAATAGATTAAGCGATGACTCTTAAACTAGGCATAAATACATATCTAAATCAAATTATGATAACTATTTTATTGCACATGTCAAATTTATCTTAACAATAAAAAAATAAGACACACATTCAAAACTAATGACTATAATCTAAAATAACATGACTATTTGTAATGCAGATGACTTGGTCATAAAACTGTGGAATTGGGATCGCAACTGGGCATGCCAGCAAGTGTTCGAGGGACATACTCACTATGTGATGCAAGTCGTTATCAACCCAAAGGATAATAACACCTTTGCCAGTGCCAGTTTAGATGCTACGGTCAAGGTATGATTACATTGGTCAATAATAAGATTAATTTTTGTATAAGATATCAAACACCTTTAGTTCTATTACTTTTATGTATACATAAAATTATCCATTTACATTTGTCGAAAGTAAATTAAGTTTTTATATTTTATTTATAACCCCTATTTTGTAACTGTCTGTCTCTTTGTTTTTGTTTTTGTGCTTGTTGCAAAGTAAAACTTTTTTCTTTCTTTCTTTCTATAGAATAGCTGTTTATGACTCATTTTTAAAAGACAGAAAAATATTTTTTTTGCCGAATGTGATCTTGAGAGGTGGTTAAGTTAATAGTTGTATAAGATATTATCATTAGAAATTTAATACATTTTTTTACTAATAGAGACATTAAACACTGTCCTCAGGTCTGGCAGCTTGGGTCTTCTAGCTCCAACTTTACTCTGGAAGGCCACGAGAAAGGAGTGAATTGTGTGGATTATTACCATGGCGGTGATAAACCTTACCTTATCAGTGGTGCCGATGATCGACTTGTTAAAATTTGGGACTACCAGAACAAGACCTGTGTCCAGACGTTGGAAAGTAAGTACATTTAAAGTAAATTAGCTCCTTTAATTTACATTAAAATGTTTCATTTTAAAGTACAAATTGAATGGTAAGCTTTTTAAAACAAAAAACAGTTTAGAGAATTGTAGAACTTGAATGAATATACTGAAGGGCTTTATCATATACTGGCGAGCTACAGGTATGTATGCTTGTCATACAAAGTACCAACTTTTGAGTGTGTTAAACACACACTTTAAAACGAAAATCGAAATTAAAAATAAAATCCGTGTCAAACTAGCTTAAAACTAGCTGTCCGTAATACTACCTTTTATCCGCGACTTAATTCACGTGAATAACATTTAAGAAAAAAAAAATTGTGCCACTTTTATATTTATTATTTTCCAAAACTTGTGTTTTTTTTTAATATTATTTATGTGTTGGCTTCCAATACTCCATTGAACCTTGTAGTAAAGTCCACTACTTTGGACTTGACCATACTCGAACATTCCTTTGTATGACTTGAGACTTATTTAACTTGATTTTTCACAAAATACTTCAAAATATAGAAAAAAAAATTAGTATTATTTACTTGGAAGCAGCGATGCCCTGGACTTTGTTTAGTCACTAAAACACCGCTGCAATGGTAATGGACAGGAGCTACCATCAAGAGAGCGTTTCGTTTGTCTCACTAAATTTACATTAAAAAAGTCCAAATTATATTAGGAGATAATTTTGTTTTGTATGGCCAGGTCATGCCCAGAACGTGTCAGCAGTGTGCTTCCACCCCGAAGTGCCGATCCTACTCACCGGCTCCGAGGACGGTAGCATTAGGATCTGGCACGCGGGCACGTATCGGCTGAAGGCCTCTGTTAACTACGGTTTTGAACGCGTCTGGACGATATCCGCCATGCACGGTTCCAATAACGTCGCTATTGGGTAAGCTGTATTTTTTTTTTTTTTTTTTTTAGCCGTCCTCCTCCGCTATTTTCCCCTGACAATGGTCAAGGCCCTTTTTTGGGTTAAGATATGAGTAACGTTAATTTTGAAAAAATTTTGAAGTTTAAGTTAAACATTACTCATTAATTTTCCAATTTTGAATTATATATTTTTTTGTATTTGTGCAATTTTACCAAAATCATTATCAAAAAAAATCTTACATTTATTTATATTCATCTATTTTTATTACTAATTTTATGTATCTGTTTATAGTTCATACTATGTTTATTATATATTATTTACCATTGGTAAATCTTTGTCAATTTAGCATAATATGTATCATACAACTGTATGTTTAGTCATAATTTACAATTTAATTATATGTATAACTTATTAGTTTAACTTCTACGGTGTTTGACCATTTTAGTCTATTTATGTTTTGTCTACGTAGTTTGTAATATTTAATGTTTTTGTGATACGTTATTTCTTCTTTTATTTATACCTAATTTGGTAAGCTGTATATTAATACAATGTCTCAAATAACGAAAAAGAACAAAACAGTGATAATCTGGGCTTTTTGGTTGTAAAAATTTCCAATGATCATGGTTATGTTTTAGAATCATGAGAGCGCCTCGTTCGTCATTACTTAAAGGAAAAAAAACGATATAAAACATTGAACCTTTTTTTTGGCATATTTGACCATATACTGTCTGATATCAGTGTGTAGTCCTTAGTCCACCGCTGGACATAGGCTCTCATGTTGCACGCCATTTAGATCGTTCTTTGGTTTTTCGTTTTTTTGGTCCACATTTCCATTTTCTTCCTCTATTACTGTCTTATGTAAATCACTTGCGAGTCCAAGATTATCTTTGGTTACGTTCTATGCAAGATTATTTGTAAATAAATCACTATAGTTCGCTACATGCGAACGGTGGAAAATTAATCAATTAAAAATAACGCTATATGTGACACCCGGATTGACTAATCACGAAATGTTTATGTTTCTAAAGAGGAGGCAAGGTATCTCACTTATTCTTATTCGGAATGGGGGCGATGAGTCCTGCACTGATGTCTCGTGGGGTGTATTGTGCATTAAAAGGTATCACACTTCTTTGTAATGTTTATGAAACATTTATGTGACTTTACAGGTACGATGAAGGTACAATCATGATCAAGGTGGGTCGTGAAGAGCCAGCTATCTCTATGGACGTCAACGGTGGAAAGATCATCTGGGCCAAGCATTCGGAGATGCAACAGGTCAACCTGAAAGCGCTACCTGAAGGTCAGTACCTACTGTTATTCATAAATATAGTTTTGGAAACATTAATCAAAATAACAAGATATCGTGAATAATATTATACATGCGATGTGACAATTGTGGCATACGAGTATCTGAACCAATGGCACCTTTAAACTAATAGGTTAAGACTAAAAGCGCAAAGTATACGACTGTTGATTACAACTCTTTTGACTTTTACTTGGTGGTAGATTGCCTTAGCAGAATGTCATCTAGGTAGGTACCACCGCAGTACTAGATATTCTTCCGCCAAGCAGCAGTGTTTATAACATTCCCTTGTTCCGATTTAAAGGGTACTGGAGCTAGCGAAATTACTGGGCTGTTGAGACTAACTATCGAAAGTCTCATAGTAATGAGCGCCAAAGCAGCGATGTCTCGGATTTTGTTCTGCAACTCAAAGTTCTGTGTATTTATGCAATGGTTATGGACATGCGGTATCTCTTATCATTAGGAGAGCTTATAGTTCGTCTTATTACTTTTACATATTCAAAAAAAAAACGATCGACATCCCAACGTGAGCGAATACATAGCAAACTGCTGCATGAAAGTGTTTTGGCGGAGTTTTTAGTGGGACGCGGTCGGGCGGGTGATCCTTGATTCCGATTCCTGATAACAACAATCACTTTTTATAGGCACAGAAATAAAAGACGGTGAAAGGGTACCAGTGGTGGCTAAGGATCTCGGCGCGTGTGAGATCTATCCGCAGACTCTTGTACACAACCCCAATGGCAGGTGCGTACCTATATCATTTACCTGAAACTAGAAATCCGATAATGTGGCCTTAAAATTCAGTTTCGCCCTACATGACGTGTAATTAAAAAAAAGAACGATCATGACGTTGAAAACAAAACGATATATATACGGTAACTTTGTGTACGTTTATTCCGAAACGAATGTAACAAATACTTAATCTATCATGTACCTACTTAGATTTGTTTCTACTTTCGTTACTTCGAAACATTATCACCATCCTGTAATGGATTGCATCACTTCCAGGTTCGTCGTAGTATGTGGTGACGGCGAGTACATTATCTACACGGCAATGGCGCTTAGGAACAAAGCGTTTGGCAATGCACAAGAATTTGTGTGGGCCTTTGACAGCTCGGAATACGCCACCTTAGAGAACTCGAGCACTGTCAAAGTGTTCAGGAACTTTAAAGAGAGGAAAAGTTTCAAGCCCGAGTATGGAGCTGAAGGTAATTTAATTACTATCTATGAAGCTTTTCTCACAAATGTATTTGCGGTATATTCTTCAACTTTTACTATGAATATTCCTCTTACAGCCTTTGTATTTAAAGCTTTAAAGCTCTTAAAGCCTATTCCTTTGACAGCCCCGTTGGCTCATTGGTAGTATATCTGCCTTGAGAGCTGTAGGGCGTGGGTTCGATTCCCACTCAGGGCAAACATTTTGTGAATAAACAAATGTTCGTTCTGTGTCTGGGTGTTCTGTATGTATTATTAGTATGTATTTACAAAAAAAAAAGTATTTATGTATTCTATCAGTTATCTGACTTCCATCACACAAGCTATGCTTAGTTTGGGGCCAGTTGGCGCTGTGTCTATAGTCCTACGATATTTATTTATTTATTTATTTACTGCAAAATGAGTTGTCTAGTGCAAAGGTGTAATAAACGAAATTGACATTTTGTCATCCAAAACAGTGTACGATTTAGGATGATCAATATTTTCGCAGTAAGTGTAAAGCCACCATACTCGAAAGTGTGATCCGCGGAAAGCGTCTGTGAAGGATCCGAAAATACTGGTCATATTGTAAAAAAAAAAACTAAAAAGTTACTTATAAACTTACACATTCCAACATAAAGTTAAAATAATTACTAAAAGTGTAAAAAAGTATAGTGGAATGCGTAATATGAGAGCGCGACATTTCAGCCAGTAACATAGTCAACAGTTCAACTGACAATAAAAATACACATGCCACAGTTTTTGGATACTGTAGGGCTCTGTTATCAAAAAAGTCTGATAATAATTATAACCGTTGGTAAAACAATAGGATGTCTTTTCAAGTTTGATGAAATTCCAGGTATATTTGGAGGACACATGCTGGGAGTGAAGTCTATTAGTGGGATGGCATTCTCTTTCTACGATTGGGAGCGCTTGGAACATATTAGACGGTAATAAAGATGTACTATATCTTGTTATTATGTTTAACACAAGATGTGACCATTCCAATGCTTTTACGAATTATATTTGTTTCTTATGCGCGAATTACGTTTAGTTGGTTATTTACATTATTCATAATTTATCTCTGTTTAGTTTACCATTTCAATATTAAAAATTCCGTGAATCTGTACAATACGTTTTTACTTCTTAAACGTGAACTTATTATATTATTTTTTCAGATGAAATTTAATATTATAATAATTATGTAAGTTTTTACATACAGACTTCGTTAAAGTATTCAGGATCACGGAATAGTTCTTTAGAGGTTTGTTAACCGTGTTAATTAACGTGATCTTTCACTGCGACATTTTTGTTAAATTTGTAAACAATGTTAGGAATTAATGCGTTAGAATAAGACTGCGCGATAACTGGTGGCGTATTTAATGCTGTGTGATTACTATGCGAATTCGAAATTTTAATTTTGCGACATTTTTTTATTATTACATATTATAAGCCTTGCGTTTGACCGCCAACTCGCCTGATGTTAAGCGAAGATGCGATCTACGGTGGAACACGCTTGCCTAGAAGAAACCGATTCATACGCGACTTGAAGGCACCCAGATTGTATCTATCAGGGAACACCCACAACATGACATAAAACTTTATGATCTCAGTTCCAAAATTTTTTTTTGTAGCGATGATAGTGGTTAGCGCGGTAGGTTCGCATGCCGAAGGGCGTGGGTTCAAACCCCAACAATGAGCTTGAGCTGACGGTGAAGGAAAACATCGTGAGAAAACCATAGCATGGTGGTAGGGTACTTTCTAGAACTCGGCTGGCTAGCTACCACCCTTAAGTTGAAAATCTGCCGCCAAGCATCTAACAGTGTGTTCCGGCAGCCTCACTTGAGAGCCAGTTCCATTCCAGGCTAGGTGTGCTTTACCATCTTCGACCACACCTTCACTTAACATCAGGTGAGCTGTGGTCAAACAACTAGCCTGCCAACCATAAAAAAAAATGTAATTATACCATCACAATCGTAAACACATACGAAATATTATGAAACGATATTGGTGTTGTGGTAGTTGATAAGTAATAGCGACTTACTTGTGTTCAAGCTAAAGCGTAAATCACGATTGCCAGCTCCATATAAGAGAATTAGAAATAAACGCGTCTTGAGGTGTAGTAGTTGTATTAGGAAAAAACGCACCATGCAAACGTCAAGTCTCGGACCCATATCAATGAATTCAGAATAGAAATAATGTTATATAGTTCAAAAGAACTAAACGAACAAACAGATCAAAATGCGACTTAATTTTAGACTATTTATTGATTAAAATAGTATTATTTGCTTTGCGTTCTGCTTGTGATGCTCAGCAATATTTTTTTTTTTATCTAAACTGAATAAATTTTAAAACATTCTATTTAATACTATTGATTTTAGTTCCTCAGTCTGGTAGCAATCAAGTAGCTTTATCTGTCGGATCATTGGTAGTTTGTCTGCTTCAAGAGCTGAAGGACGTGGGTTCGATTCCCACCTAGGACAAACATTTTGTGGTATAAACAGATGTTTGTTCTGTGTTTATTATAAGTATGTATTTACAAAAAAAAAGAGTACTTAAGTATTCTATCAGTTATGTGATTTCTATAGTACCAGCTTTGCTTAGTTGGGGGTCAGACTGCGCTGTATGTAATGCCCTACGATATTTATTATTTATCCAAATAATAAGTATATTTTTTAACTATTTTTTTATTATTTGGTGTTTGATTGACCACTATTTCACCTGGTTTCTCTATATTTCCTTACGTTTCTGTGCGATAAAAAAATTAGGAATAATTATGTTGAAATCGTGTAATCTTGTCTTAATTCTATGAATAGCGAATATCATAATTAATGTTTGTAAACATTTTGTTTTTACAGAATTGTGATTCAGCCCAAGAGCGTGTATTGGTCCGAGAGCGGCAATCTGGTATGCCTGGCTACTGAGGAGGCGTACTTTGTTCTGAAGTACAACGCTGCTGTGGTGGCACAAGCACGAGCAACTAATACTAACATTACAGAAGATGGCATCGAAGACGCGTTTGAGGTGAATAAACTAACAGCACTCCTTACAGTTCCATAGAACCATATGGTTAATTCACAGCAGCATCTTACGGCTTCACCCGTATCCAGCGGGAACCATGTATTTTGTCGGATAAAAAAGCCTAACCTAGGGTAAAAACAATCTCTTAAAATTTTTGTATCTCTCGAGTTTCTTTTAAATACGTTAAAAGAAACTCGAGAGATTAAATACGTTAATAATTAACGTTAACTTTTTATATGTCCAGTTTTGTGAACCTATTTTTTTAAAATGTTTTTTGCTTAATAACAATCTGTTTTAAGAATAATAAGCCGCTTCCTTGTCCGATAAATATCGGTAAATTGTAATCTACGAGAGCCATAAGTTATTGAAATATTTATTTCCAGCGCTCTCTTTTTGTCTCATTGTGAAAATCTTATGCGGATATTAGGATAATCATGTCTTATGGTATGTTGGAGTCCACTTTTTCCGCTTGAAAGTCCGTGCAAGTTGATTTATGTGGATTGTTTTTTTTTTCTTTGCTTTTGGCGTCGCGTTTTAGCATTTGCCAGTGTCAAGTAATTATATATTTTCAAGTTTCAAAAGTTAAATAAGTGCCATCGTAGCTAGTTTTAGTCAAAGTCGTCTTTGTCAAGTCCAGTTCGTGTCAGTTAATTCCAGTCATGCTTTAGTAAAGTAGTGGCAACTTTACTACAAAGCTTCGATGGAGTTTTGGAAGCAACACGAAAACTCATGTTTCACCACATTATATCATTTTCCCACACTCGCGCTTGTAATTCGGCACTTTATGAATAAAACACCACCATTTTTATGCATAAACACTCGACAAAACACTAGTTTTGGAAAAAAATACAACGGAGCGACACGACTCTTCCCGCGTTCCCGCCAAAACTCATGTGGATTGTTAGCTTCTCCTGGTACTTCAGGCTTTGGGTTATTTCTTGCTGGACAGTTTTTATGCCGAGATCTAGGTACATGTATTGTTGCTAATATCTCCATACCGGACCTCGTTCTTAGTGTTTTCCTCTGGAACCTTTCTAGTATGTCGATGTTTCTATTGCTGGCGGTTCTCCACAGCCGTGTACCGTGTCCAGATAGCAATATTTTGATGTTGTCACGACCTCTTAGTAGCCGGTTGAGATTACGAAGTTTTGCGTCTAGTTGTCTTCTTTTGGTCTAGATGTGCTTTTGCTATATCCTTCTCAGTTTCTGGGTGTGAGTAGACAGCAAGGCCAAGTCATCACCATACGTCACAGTTGACGTGCTATCGTTTGTTGGTATGTTTGCTGTAAAGATAAGGTATTATATTGACTGACTTGATGATTGATTGATTGTAACATTGGTGTTATCAATAAAATATTTGTATTTGATTGGGCCCAGAATGCTGCCTTGCGGGACACCTGGTTTGATTTCATTGAGGTCGAATACTTCCTTGTTATACTTCAGCCGATAGCTCTTTTTATCCAGGTACGATTTGAGTATGTGAATAAAACAGTGAGGGAGCGTCCTTTTTAATTTAAAGATAAGGCCATCGTTCTACATACACCCTATAAAATGCCCGGCTGATGTCTAGAAAGACCGCTGAACAATAATGTTTGTTTTCTAGACTTCTTCTCATAATGACGACAATACGGTGAACTTGTTCTATTGTTCCATGTCTTTCACGGAATCCAAATTGATGTTTAGGTAACACTGCACCAAGATGCTCCTTCATTAGGTTGAGGTGTATCCATTCGAAGAGTTTTCCAACTACTGGCGGCAAGCTGGTGGCTCTATAAGAGATCTTGTGCTGATATTGTATGCCTAGGAGGTCAGTAGACAGCAGAGGATACTGTTTCCTGTTTGTTATCTAGTAGTGCAATGGAGGTTCCTTGGATTTTATCTGCGTGATACTCATTTTAATACTTACTGCAATGCCACCGTGGCTGTTTCCAGAGAGCTGATTGGTTGTGTAGATAGTATTGTTTTTAAATGTAACATGAGACTTTGAGGTAAACCTCGTTTCAGATATTAATGCTATGTCGATCATTTCGTTTGAAAAGAATGTCGAAATATTTGACATCTATTGCATTGAAGAATTTACTTCTTTTTCTAAGTGCCTTCAAATGAGATTTTCATTTAATTTAGTTATCTAACGTGAAAGATGTCTTTGTTATTCTGCTTTGGCTTTTTATAAGAGGCTTCAAATAAGATTTTCCATTTGATTCAGGTGTCTAAAGTTTGTTTAGGTATTGAGGATACCTGTCATAAATATAGTATCTGGCTTTGATATGTATTTATATATTACCCTCTGTTTTAGTTTCATATGTAGATTCTTCACTAAGGATTTCGAAGTTGTTATGTGTGGATATTTGAAAATCTGACGTGTTTTTGACATTTTTATTTGTTACATTTTGTATGGAGTTTGTCTCGTTCCGTTTCTTTCTCCTGCTAGGATTTTATCTTTTTGTTATTCCTCTATATCTATATTTTTTGGGTCATTTAGTACTATCTGTTCTTCAACAGACTTTTGAATTTCCTTAGGTAATGCCACTAATGAGCTGCTCGTAGTTCTGTAAAACATGCAAATATGAAATGTTTGTTTGATCAAATTTGGTCTTTGTAAATTAGTATGTTTATAACTTGCGAATTTTCCATGAGATTTCCACGAGTATGGACCGATATAAACAGTCGCATGAAGGTTGACACCCATCTCAAGAAAGCTGATACACACAACGTTTTCTAGGTCCGCTGCTGTTTTGGTTTTGAACCTATTAATAAAAAAAAAGAATGAAACTTACAGCATGAAGCAGTTGCATACATACTTTTATTAGTTTGACTTCAACGATTCAAAATTCTGCACAACTTTATTTAAAGTGTTTGTTTTGTTGGAACGTGGAATTAAATAACAGTGAACCGTCGGTATTCGACCGACGGTTCCATTTAATTCCACGTGCAGACGACAAGGAGTAAATAAACGTTAGTCACCTTTTTTCCTTGATTATTAAGCGAACGTTTCATATTTTATTCATTTGGAGCATGAGTAAATAATGCGGTATTTTAAAATTCGAAGGATATTGATACACTAATGAATAAATTCATCACTGCGCTGCTAATGAATACATGCAACACTGTTTGTTCCTTCGTGCTGAACAGAAAAGAATCGTCAGCGAACTAAGTGACACTTCTGGAAGGTTTAATTTCAAATGAAAGATGCTAAATGAAATAGTAGCGGGTCGCTGCTCTGCTCGCGGTATACACACAATCTAGTACCTACTTTAACCTTAGATTAAGGTTACTAATACAACTTTCCTCTTTTTGTAATGTAAAATTGTAAAAAAAAAATATGTAACTAAAGTTGACAAAGGTCACGATATAAAAAAAAATTAAATAGCACAGAAATTAGGAAAAATACAATAATTACGTGAGCTGTTTTTTTTAAAATTTAAAATAGGCTTGCTTTTAGCATCTATTTCGTCTGTTATTAAGCAAAGCGAAGCTACGATGTTCTATCGTACCTGCGCTTCGCTACAAGCTCGCTTGCCTTAAAGATACCGATTCACTCGCGACACACCCAGATTGTATCTGATGAGACTTTAGTGTGATTTGGTGGAACTTCTCTCTCCCTAACGTAAGATTTACGCTATGGTTGCTAAAGCAGTAAATTTAACTTATTTTTTTAACAGTCATATGTTTTTTACGGGCACAAATGATTGATTTATTTGATTTTACTGCTATAAGTTTAATTAATTTGACTGGAAATTGGAATGTTACAGGTTGTCGGTGAAGTGAACGAAACTGTGAAGACAGGACTCTGGGTGGGGGATTGCTTCATTTACACCAACTCCGTGAATCGACTCAACTACTATGTGGGAGGCGAAATCGTCACGATTTCGCATTTGGATCATACCATGTACATACTGGGATATGTAGCTAAGGAAAACAGGTTAGTCATTCTACTGTTTTTACTACTGTTTTTAGACGTAAACGTTTCCATCCTTTAGCAATTTTTTATTTATTTCTGAATAAAAAAGAAAATTACTAAAACAAAATTCAAGGATTTTATAAAGTTGAAACAATTCAGAATATCAAACTCGATTGAAATTTAAATGAATGGTGACATTGAAAATTTGCTTTACAAGATTTTTTCACGTAAACAATTGAAACTTGAAAATGAAAAATACATCAAACGACTTTATCGTTTGATGTATTTTTTATGGACCAGACCAAACATTTCATATTCGAAGTGTGCCTAACGAGACCCTAATGCTTAACCTATTATGATCTGTATGTTTTGAAAAGTAATTATGTATGAAATGAAAATAAATGTATCATTAATAATTAATTATTGCCTACAATGGCAGATCTAACAAATAATTAAAATAAATTATATTTACAAGGGAGAAGAAGACACTTTCTCGAAGGTAAGAGTCCGTGTTAGTAACAAATGCCAAAAAAATAAGTTTACAGGAATAAAGGAGCTCAACCCCTATTATCCTTTCAATAATAAATAATTTATTAATTGGTATAAACTATTTTATATATTTTTTAATATCTACATAGTACCGTTAAATATTGATCATGATGTATTCATATATACAGAGACATACTCGTATTTTGGTATGCGGTTTTAGATCACAATTGTGATCTATATTTTAATTTGTTTCCGCAAAGATTGTCTACAACTGTGCATCTTAAGAAATAAAATGTTCTCTCTAACGTATCTACCTTGAATGTGTATTTTGTTTTAGATTGTACCTGAACGACAAAGAACTGAACATAGTATCGTACTCTCTGCTGTTGTCCGTTCTGGAGTACCAGACGGCAGTGATGCGCGGAGACTTCGAGACTGCAGACCGTGTGCTCCCGACAGTGCCGCTCGAGCACCGCACGCGTGTCGCACACTTCCTCGAAAAACAGGTATTATATAACATCTACGTATCGTCACAGGTAATGTAATGTTAGTACAGTTACATCATTTCTTATGAAAAGCGGTGTTACGGTAAAATGGGATCTTATTTGGCCTATTTTATTTTCTATACTGCGCTATTCTCTGTGCGTGTACCGGCATATGAAATCGGATGACTTGTAAAGCATCATGTCGAAATCGGATTGCATGCCGAAGGACATGAGTTTCAATTCCAATAGTGAGTCTGCAAGTGTGTGCTACCAATGGAAGAAAAATGTCGTGAAGTAACTAAAGCATAATGGTAGGTATACCTACATTATTATTATTATTTTTAAATACTTACTAATAAATAATTTATTAATTGGTATATATGTTTTATTTTTATTTATTTTTCTTATTAGTGTTTCAATCTGCCGTCTGTTTCTTATGTCATCTATCGGGGTTTTTTTGGTTGCCTGGAAGAGATCGCTCTTAGCGATAAGGCCGCCACTTGTGGCACTAGTTCACAAGGTTCTTTTGTTCTCTGTACTTTTTTCTGTTCATAGTGTGCACAATAAAGAGTTCTATCTATCTACATTGTACATAGTACTCTGATGGTTAGGTATCAATCTCAAGTAGAAAGTCTGTTGCCAAGCACCTGGCGGTGTGTTCTGGCAGTCTCATTTGTGTTTGATCTCAGAGTAAACCATCACTTAGTACCAGATGTGTTGTGGTCAAACAGATCAACAGCCTATCAACTAGTATTAAAATCGTTTTTTTGTGCAGGGCTTCAAGCAACAAGCGCTGGCGGTGTCTACTGAGCCGGAACACCAGTTTGAGTTGGCTTTGTCCCTCGGCGAGTTAGAGCGCGCGCGGCAGTTGGCGGACGAAGCCGCCATAGCAGAGGGTGCGCCCTCGCGCTCGGGCGCCGCGCGCTGGGCGCGTCTCGGCGCCGCCGCCGCCGCCGCTGCTAACACAGACCTCACCAAGATATGCTATCAAAATGCAAAGGATTTGAGTGCCCTGCTCCTTTTCGCATCTTGCACAGGTCAGAACTTTTACTAATCCACATTTTAAACTTTAGGAACTCACTACGGGGCATAGATAGTGTTGACGGTCATTAGAAAGTGATTGGGTAATTAACGCAAGAATTCATGAAGGAAATCATGTCGGTTCCCATAGTTAATAAATAAATATCGTAGGACATTACACACTGCGCCCTCTGACACTAAACTAAGCAAATTTAAGTCAGATAACTGATAGTATACATAAATACATTTTGTTTTGTAAATACATACTTATAATAAATACAGAGCTCCCAGACACAGGACAAACATTTGTTTGTATCACAAAATGTATATCCTGGGTGGGGATGGAACCCATGAGCTAGACATACTACCAATGAACCAACAGGGCTGTCAATAAATAGTAAAACAGTAAACACACCTTCACACTCAAATAGTTCGCACACACTTCGTTAACCATGCAAATGTTTTGATGTAATACAGATAATATTCTATAAATAAGTTATTTAATGAACCACTGACTATATCTCGATATGATTTCTTTATTCAGGTGACAAGCCGCTACTAAACGAGGTTGCGAACATGGCGGGCGCGGAGGGAAAGGACAACATCGCTTTCTTGTCATTTTTCATGCTCAACGAGCCTCAAGTCTGCTTGGAGATGTTAATATTGAGGAAAAGATATCCTGAAGCCGCTTTGTTTGCCAGGTCAGTATAAACGACTTGTTAAGATTGAAGGTAGGTGACTGTGCATATCTTCCAGGTCTGCATGTTTTCAAGACTTGTGAATCCATTTCTCTAAACGATACATTGTAGATCACCATTGTAACATTTGGTGCGTTCTGGTCAAACTTTACACCTGTCATAAATTAAAAGACTGCTGCGCGGTTATATAGTATATACATTATATGCGACTTAAATATATATACATAACCTGTTCAGTGAACAGCTTTGGCGCATCGTGGAGTTTTGGTGGAAAAGTGGAAAAAAATTGACGCATTGCGTTCAAAAGTTGCGTTTTTCGAAAATAGTTGTGTTTTTTTCATACAGTGATGAATTAGTACGTGAACGTGTAATGAAGCATACGTTTTCGTGGTGCATCCAAAAACTTCCGTCTAAGGTTTTAGTAAAGTTGCTACTATTTTTCTAGACCATGAATGAACTTGTCCCTGACTTACGTTGTGTAACTTTGACTTGTTTAGACTCGGAATTGATTTAACATGAAATACTTGAAAATCGGAATACTTGCGACTGGCAAAATGAACAAAATGTGATGTCAAAAATAGCGCAAAAATAACTCATCACAACCTTTTTTGACCAAAATACTAAATCGTGTTTGGCACTAAATAAAAAAGTCCGTTGTGCATATTCCAAATATTATTATGTAAAGTTTGTTAATCGAAAACGAGGCATGGCGTCAGTTATCTCTGACCATCAGGAGAACGTCTCGTTCGTCATTACTTTTTACATAAAAAAAAAAGTTACAATATAAAGGATTTAGTTTTCCGACCTAAATCTTAACGCACTGTCAAGAAAACTATACAAACTAGTGTTTGTTTTGCGTCTAGATGTTCTGTATGTATTAAAAATTATAACTTAAAATTATTATATTATTTATTAATTAAAAATTATTAATTCTGTCAGTTATCTGGTTATGTTTGTATAGTTTGGGGCTTTTTTTGTACCTTTGACATGCTACATGTTTGATCACAGCTCACCTGGTGTTAAATGATGGTATGGTCGAAGATGGCATTGTGTGAAATGCCCTCCAATATTTATTGATTAGTTTGTTAATATGAATGGTTGCTTACAGATCGTATCTACCGTCAAAAGTAACCGAGGTGGTGCAGCGATGGCGCGAATCACTCGGCGTCGATACGAAGGCGAGCCAGTCCCTTGCCGACCCAGTAAATTACGAAAACCTCTTCCCTGAAATACAGGTTAGCTGTACAGTTACATATAAATACTAAATTATGTTTAGCGTAGCGCGACTACCTTAACAAAGCTGCCTGTGTGTGACGTCTTAAGTGTGGATGAACTGTTTGAAAGAAGATTTTTGTGTGTGAGAATAATATAGAGATAACGAACGATAGTGAAGTGAAACTACGATCGGCTGACTCCACTAAGTTCCGACTATTAAGTTGCTTTGTGAGAGGTCTGTGTGCTACAATGGGTTACGATGGTAATATTTGAGTTTTTAAAAGTCTAAAAAATCTAATGGTTTGAATGACTGTTGATAATTTTGTTGGAAATAATATTTGTTATTATTTAACAATTTAATTATGCTGGTGAAACTTGCAGTCTGAAACAGCAAAGTATGAAAATTTATGAATATCAACGAATCCTTTAAAAGTTTTCTCTTGTAGACACAGAACAACCTAAAGGTTTATAATAGAAAAGGTTTATTTTTTAATTTTCTGCTCGAACTAATTAATCTGAAATCGAAAGCGACATACCAAATTTTCGAAAGAAATTCTCTGAATGATAAATGGAAACCGTATCAAAGCCCGTTGTTTAGTTTAGAACTAAGCCAATAAATAAGATACACGCTAAATGCTACTTTATTTATTTTGTGATAAACATGCTTTGCACAGTTTTACTTCCTGATTAGAGGTAGCAAATTAACGTATGGTGATCTAATTCGCAGGAATCATTAGAGCTTGAGAGGTTCCAGAATGAAATCGGACATAGCGCTTCGAATCTTCAACATATACAGCCCAACACGAAATTGTGCAACACTGAGCGCAACTTGCTAGAAGATCGACAACGTCAGCAGTCGCGGTTGCAATTACATTCGACCGCCGAGTATGTACTCCAAAACTAACTTATCCAAATAAATAAATATATATCGTAGGACTGTACACACACATTTCCATTCCAGGCTAGGTGTGCTTTACCATCTTCGACCACACCGTCACTTAACATCAGATGAGCTGTGGTCAAACACCTAGTCTGTCAACCATAAAAAGAAAACATAATTTTTCCATAATTATTTCGATCACAATAAATCGAACCAACTTGACAATATCGCACGCCGTACATGCCAACAAATGACAACTTTAATGTAAGCATTAAGGGCTAAAAATCCAAAGCTATTGTTGCCGAATATGGCCGAATAAAAAAAAATATGAAACAGGATATGGTTAAAGGCGGTGGAACAGATAATGCAAAATCCTTGATCTCCTGGGCATAATACTTTTTGAAAACTGCGACGTAGTTATATTGAAACTGAGCCAAAGTATCATCCACAGTACTATGTCGCAGCCGAGTGAAGGACCAGGTGGCTTGAGCAGCGTGACTCCGATTGATTCTGCTCTGGGCATGAGTCGACTCGGGATTCCATCTGTTCAGGCTTATATCAATCCTTCGCCACCTCGCCCCGACGACCCTGATGAGCACAATGAAGAAAGGTAGTTCAAATATATAGCAATTAAACATTATAGATGTGTGTAGGTACTGGCTGAAATGAGAAAAAAAAAACATGCATTGCCTTATTTTCCAAAAGTTGTGCGTATAGTTTCGCGTTGGACTGGAGTTAAGCAACAATACAATCTAGGAAGGAGCACGGTTAGGTACCTAGATGGAACCTATTTTTTTTTAATCATATTGTTTCGATATATGCTCACAGATGTGATATAATGTAGTGAAACATATCATTTTGTGTTCTTCAAAACTTTTTTTTTTTTTTTTTTAATACGGATAAGTCCGCGTTTGACCACCAACTCGCCTGATGGTAAGCGACGATGTGGTCGAAGATGAAGCACGCAGACCTAGAAGATACCTATTCACTCTGACCTTGAAAAGATCTAGATTATATCTATCAGGAAACAAGGAAGCCGGTAGCTTGTTCCATTCCTTGGCCGTACGGATGAGAAACGTAGAGTCGAAACGTTCTAAGAGCTTCGTAAGAGCTTCTTGTAAAGTCACCACTACTTCTAAGGTATGGGCTGGACTTATTTTAAGTGACATTGACTGTGACAAAGGTATATTTTATTTGTTAGACACAAAATATAACTATACTGGTAGATTGACAACAACCATGTAGTATAATATATATAAACACCTTTGTATATGTAATGTAATTTTTATCAACTACATACTGGTAAAAGTGTGATTTGAATAATTCCAGTAAGCATTATATTATAAGTGTATTATTCACAGTACTGTATCGAAACCGAAAGAGCCATCAAGTGGCTTCCGTAACGTGGCTCGACTCGAAATCCCGCCCATTAGGGATCTTATGTTTTCTCCTCCACCTCGCTCTGACGACCCTGTTGAGCGCAGCCCGTAATGGTAATTTAAAAATGCGAAAATTGTCGTTACTGGGTCAAAATATAATGCGCCGTACCGTACCTCTATTGAATGAGGCTTATTTTATGTGAATTTAACTGGGACATAGTTATATTTTTATTTGTTATTATAAGACACAAAATATAACTACATAGTTAACACTGGTAGTTAGAGTACAAAAAAATACGATGAATATAAAGGTTGTAAAGAAAATATAAACACTCAGGAATACGCTATATTGCATGCAATTAACGGTTTCGAATAAAACCGTGATTATACTTAACGAGTAATATTTTTTTTTTTTTTTTTTTTTATGGTTGACAGGCTAGTTGTTTGACCACAGCTCACCTGATGTTAAGTGACGGTGTGGTCGAAGATGGTAAAGCACACCTAGCCTGGAATGGAACTGGCTCTCAAGTGAGGCTGCCGGAAAACACCGTTAGATGCTTGGCGGCAGATTTTCAAGTTGAGGGTGGTAGCTAGCCAGCCGAGTACTAGAAAGTATCCTACCACCATGCTATGATTTCCTCACGATGTTTTCCTTCACCGGCAGCTTAAGCTCATTGTTGGGGTTTGAACCCACGCCCTTCGGCATGCGAACCTACCGCGCTAACCACTGAGCTATCATCGCTACAAATAAAAAATTGAAAACAGAGACCATGGCATTGGTCGATTCGTTTAAACATGGCTTAAAAAAGTCTTTCGGCCTCGTAAAAAGAAAGAAAAACATTTTTTTTTTATAAGACACTAGATACTACAACGAATAACTACAGACCACACGAATAAAAAGATTGAAATTAACATACGGACATAATAAATTTTTTACCGTCAGTAAGAGGATTACAGCTGCAGTGTCTAGTGCATTAAAAAGAAAAGAGGCCAGTGCTCAGCAATTGTGTCGGTACTCTGCTGATTTTCAGCACTAACCAATGTAGACGCATGGGGTTAAAAAATAGAGGTTATGTAAATTGTACAGTCTCGTCCCTAATCGTAAAGAGTAATTAACTAATCGACACATAAATGTTACATGATATCCAACCATGAGGCTGCTTCGCCATCATTCATGTCATCGTCATTGAACATTCCACCCAACTCACTGGAGCTACTATGCCAGCGGCCCAGAGCCACGCTCCGGTACTTCAAGGAGCTGGGTTGGCTCGGGTAGACGCTGGCAGGGGGAAATGCACAATACACCCCAAGCGGGACGTCAGTGCAGGACCTATCGCCCCCACTTTGAACAAGAATAAGAATAAGAATGATATCCACCCACAGTATCACCCCGGATGGTGTGACGCAGGCAACCTCCTCTCCACTCCAGAAGAATACCTCTAGTATTGAGGACATATATCAAGAATTGAAAGTTCTCGGGATTGACGTCAACGCAGACGATTCGGTAAGTCAAATTTTGACGTAAATACGTCGTTAAATATACATCCAAAGTCAACTCAGAAAAGTTGTGATAACAAGTTCCACCTATAATTTTTTTTTTATTTTTTTTTTACATCGGACTAGGCATGCGTTTGGCCACGATCTCACCTGAAGGTCGATGTGGCCGAAGATGGAGCACGCTTGCCTAGAAAATACATATTCACCTTCTTGAACAACTCCGGATTGTATTTTGTTACATATGTTTCGTCTTCATCAATCGATAGCCAAAGGATCTAAGAATTCGTTATGTTTAATGAGGACTTGAAACATGTAACTTAATGTTAAAAAATGTACACGTTCACGTACACAATTTTTTTCACGTGTTTTTTAGGAAGCAGTCTTTCACCCCTAATATATTTACATTTTCATATGTGTCGACGACACAGCCACACCCCGCTTTTTTAATGTATGGCAGGCTAGGTGGCTTACCTCCTGGTGTTAAGTGACGATGTGGTCAAAGATGGTAAAACACATAACCTGGAGTGGATTTGGCCTGATATATGGACTTACTGAACTGATTTGTATTGAGTGTTTTCATTCAGGTGTCCGGTAGGATATCAGGAATATCATACTTTTAAAATGCAAACAAAAAAAGGTTTGATCAGAGACATTGAATGGTCGCTAATAGTTGCAGTGTATTGCAAATCACAGTTATATTGTTAATGGTAAAGTATGTATGTATATTTGTTTATTCTTCACGGTGAAGTGGCTTTACGGATGTGGATGAAATTTAAAATGGATATAGTTGATATTTTGGATTAACATATACATACATATCTGTATAATTGACTAAACTATCTAGCTCCTCTTTGCATTTTACAGATGGAAAACCGGCAAAGAAATGCGAGCATAGTCATCGTAAATATATTAAATTTTTAAAGCAATTTACATTTCACGTTAGATCGGTCTATTGAAACAGTTGTTTGTAAACAAATGTCTTACAAGTATTGTTTCATTTGTTGTTATTCAGATGGTGTACTGTGTTTATTGTTTGTATAATAATGGTGTTATTCTCTTGAAATGTTACACTCAACTTGTATCAACGATTTTTAGCTAATTTTAGACCTATATGCATATATTTGTAAAATCCATGATCGGATTAAAACTTGAGACAACGCAAGGCGTATAATTCACGTGAGCCAAATACTAAGTTGATCACCACGGAAAAAAAACTGACAAAAACTTCATGTACGCTCACGAAAAATACTCAAAAACTATGTCAATTATTTGTCAATCACGTCATGTCAGTCATGGCTTCAGGCTGTCAAAGTCGACGCTACGTCTGAATTTCTATTTGGTCCGAGCCTTGAAATTAGTCACGACTAATTAGTAGAATAAGAGTCGAAACAAAAGTACCATTACAGAAATAAGTTAAACAGGAGTTACATACAAATACAATCAAATACACACCTAAGATGTTTAATATTCTTGTTCTTTTCCAGGATCTTCTCGATGATGCAGATACCGACTTACTGGATTAGTGACTACACCATTTTCATTTAGATTTATTACATATTATATATTAAGTAGAAGCAGTTTCCTTAGTGGAGGACACTCGTTTCCTTGTAATTGAAAAAAAAAAAACTTTGCGAATTTTATTTCTTGATGCAATTGAGAATCAAATTGTAATGAACAAAAAATATTCTTTCTATTCAACTATCAAACATTTTCGATATTATGTCGGATTCTGTGCCTCTTTATCACCTTCAAAAACACAATAGGGAAAAGTTCTTGTCTTTGTACTAGTTGTGTTGTGTGTGTCCGACGCTAAGTGAACTCCCCTACTAAAAGTCTTGTATGGTCATTAAATGTTTGTATTCCATAAAGTGCTAATAAGTTGTAAGATTAAAGTATTATAAAGAAATTCCAATTTTCTATGATTTCGTCTTTTATCCTAAACCTCACAACGCCCTCATATACTTAACACAATTCGTGTTCTATTCACAATACATTTTAAAAGTGTAACACAATGATAGGCTAGGTGGCTTTAATATGGTCGCTTTAATAACGCCCAAGGTGATATGCCAGTATCAGAAACTTGAATCATAACTAATATTATAAATTTAAATTTAACTCTTTTGTAGTTTGTTAAATTTTACACAATAAAACTGCCCGGAAATTTGCTATAGAAACTTTACAAAATATATTCCTAAATTTTTAACATATTAAATAATTCTTAAACCTCGTTAGTACTTATGTTGAGGTGTGTGAATAACGCTGAACCTTAGATTGAACGTTTATTGGAATCCTCAATAGTCAGGTAAACATGTAAGGCCAACCATTTGTTATCACTGATCGGCGGCGACAGATGTGGTGCGCGCGCAGTTTGTTGCGAAAGCGCGAGAACAGCGCGCATGCATCGCGAATTATCCAATCTCTACGTGATTTAAAAAATTCTTAGCCGAGTGATTTCAAACGGTGTTCTAATAATTTGCTTCATTTCTAGTAGGGTAGCAGAAGAAAACATCTGGTAGGTATTTTATATAATACTACATAATATTACTATGTAATTTAATTAATTATTTTTATCAAATTTTGAGAATTTTTTATTTAAAATTGTTTCGCGTTTGACCACACTGCCTGGTGTTAAGTAGTAGTGTAGTCTAAGATGGGGCATGCTTAACTAGAAGTATATTATTATTAATTAGATTCTTTTTCCTTAAGTTTTGAATTTTTTTACATTAAATAAATAACTTAAAAACTAAGATTTTTGTATGAGTTGCGGGGTTGCCTAAATTATATCGAAGATGCCATAATTATGCATATCATCTCAACTGATGCGTGAGGTACCTCTACCAGCATAACAAAAGTTTTGGTGCAAAACTGTGAATTTTGAGTCTGAATGAAAAATAAAAATATAATAGTCCAGTAACAAGTAGTGTGAATTTGTGTGTATGTAGGTATGTGTGAGTATCTCTCGCCCCTATTAATTCAAGGTTTGACAGAACATGGTTCATTAAACACACATACCAAATAGTATACCGTTTTATAATAATACAGATTAGGTAAAGGGCCACATTCCTTGCCCACATACAAATAAATCGATAGAAGAATAAAATGTCGTGTATAATAATCAATATTGAAAGCAAATATCAAGTGAAAGTAATATAATTATACAAATCTAATAAATTCCATTCCATGGCACATTTTTTGTCGTTTAAAAAGTCTGCAATTTAATAATAACGGTTTTGAAGTAACGACATTTTAAATTTATTTCTGGACATAACCATACCAAAGTTATCTTTTGTTATAAATTGATTGTTATTTAATTACCTAATTGGTCTTGAATTTTGTTAAATATGGATGTCATACAAAATCGACTTTTAGCCATTAGAGCCGTTTCAGCATCACATAAAAATTAATTTAATTGACTTGTTTATACCTACTCAAATCTACATACGTAACCAATCAATACGTAACGTACGTACCATACATCTAATATATAATTATTATATGTCAATAAAGTAGTAGCTAATAGTAGAAAGTTGAGATTTTAGTAACGGTAGAATAAAACAAACGCGACCGGTGTCTAAGTAGGTACCTATGTACCTATATCGACATAATCTAAAACTGAGTACCTAATAATTCTAAAACTAAGTAAGAGCTTACGGGTAAGAGGAGAATGAATAAGAGTAGCTCAGCTCATAGGTTCTATTGTTAGCTGCCCATTTTTTTTTCTATTTCTTGTGTGCCCTATGCACCCTAAAGGGTTTCTAGGTATCATCCATCTAGTAGGTACACACTAAATATATCATTGGTGGTTTGTAATCGAATGGTAAACTTAAATGGCTGTTCTCATTGGTGCAATGATCAGTTCTGATGTTATGTAAGTAGGTAGGTAAGTACTTGGCGCAGTACGAGTTACAGAATACTTACTAGTATACGCCCAAGGTAAGCAGTGTTACTTGAGATTTAACAGATATTTGAAGGTCTCTGATTGAACAATTGCCCATAAGAACGTTCACAGTTTCGGACATTTCCTTACATATACTTGTAGGCCAAACGTCTAGGTAAATATATACATATCACTAGGATCAAGGAAAATATTTTAGTTTCGAAACGAATCTGCGCTTAGAGAATACAAATTGTTATCAACATTAATCAATACCAATTGACTAGGTAAGATGTGGGCAGTACCTAACTTAACTATCGAGTCGCACTCAACGGACACCTACTGTTTTTATCCTGACTGTTATCTGGGCATTATTGTGATGTGTAAAACCTGCCTAGTTCTGTGCAAACAATACTACCGGATGGGTTTCTTTACGAGTTTAAAGAGGTTGTCTACAATCTAGAAGTATGCGGAGTAGGTAAGTAATTATGTACTGGGGTATAAGTAATATAGGATCCAATCAATCAACCATAATGAAGGATTCATCCACGTATGTTGGATGAACTTAGCGTATGCCAAGGTCTGATTGTTTTTAAAGTAGGTAATATTTTCCTCTATTTGTGCCACCAGTGAATGTTGTCATTGTTAATTGTCATGGCATGCTCATAACCAGAAACTTAAAGGTCATAGCATAACTATTCACACAGTAATAACTCTATATAAATGTTTTTGAAATGGTTGGATGATTGAGAACGTTGAGGAATTTTTCAGAAAACCTGTGAGTCTATTGAGTCTGGATTAACGGTATTTACCTTACTAGATATAAGAAAAACGAGTTCAGGCGATATCAGTACATGTACATGTCATTTTACAAAGTTATTTTAAATAATTTTAAAATTTTGTGTTGAAAGAAAGAAAGAAAGAAACATATTTTATTTTGTAACTTAAATATACAAAAATAAAAATGAACGAACAGAGACAAACAGTTACAAAATAGTAATAGTTGCTCTTTCCGCTGTAAGGAGAGCGAAACGGCGACGGTGTGGTTGAGTATGGTAAATACACCTAGCCTAGAATGGAACTGAACACACCGTTAGATGATTGGCGGCAGATTTTCGACATGAGGGTGGTAGCTAGGCAGCCTGGTACCTACTAGAGAGTATCCTACCACCATGCTATGGTTTTCTCACGATGTTTTTCTTCACCGGCGGCTCAAGCTTATTGTTGGGGGTTGAACTCACACCCTTTGGCGTGCGAACCGACCGCCTTAACCACTGAGCTGTCATCGCTACCAAATCTTTCCACCTTTCATGGAACAACTGATTTATTATTTAATTTTAGGGTCGGGCCATAGTAAAAGATTTTCTTATTCATGGGTTTACACTTCTCCGAAACACTGTATAACGGTATTGACAAGCCAACAATAAAATCAGTCCTAAGTGGTTAAGAACGTGTACCTGTATTATTTTACATGATTTTGCGACGCGATTAGCCGGTTTATCTACCTCAACTAACAGGATAATCGTAAAGTTTCGAAGTTTTTAGGATCACATACATTAAAAACCACATCGATGAAACTTGTTTTGAAAGTCAGATGACACAGTATTAAGAACCTACTTGTTAGCATTTCTCAGGTTAGGTTAGGTTATATAGTCGTCGCAGTAGTGGGGAGTGATCTCTCGCTTCCAGCGTTGATACGTTCAATGCTCGGATGCGAGAGATCGTGGGAGGCGGCAGTTTCCTTCTGTGAACAAGTGATGTTCCAGAAGGAAACGGCAGAGCGCGAACGGGAGATCACAACAGATCTCCCAATGCGCCGCCGGAGAGCCGGGCGTCGGAGGAGAATCCACGGCCTCCTCCAACCTCCATAACAGGGGCTTTGGGCGATAGACTCGGGGGGGTCCATCGCCCGACAAGAGTAGCCCCTGAGGTGGCGCGCGCGGTGTTTCCGCGCGCCCCTCAAGGAAAGAGGGATGGAGGCATTACAGCTCCATCCCTAACAGGGAAGGGTCCTAGGGGACCAGCGCCGCCGGGGCGGCGGACGAGTGCGAAAGCGTTCCCGTAGCCCCGACACACGGGCGCCAGGCAGAAACACCCCAGGGTTTTTAGTGGGTAGGCCGCCACAATGGCGGAGAGTCCCACATAACCACCGTGCTTCCCCCGAAGCTGGTGGTATCCATTAAGGATTTCCCTGGGAGAATTAAAAAAAAAAAGGTTATATAGGTAAATATACCTACGTCGGTGTGTAGGTAAATGCGATATACTAACATACTTACATACAACATGACAACTATGGTGCTACCTATTAATAAAATTGTTTGATGTTTACTAAATGAATTTGTATATCCTATTCAAACTTCCTTGGGCACTGGAAGGTTTTACAAACTACGTACGTTCTTCTACTTATGTGAAAATCTGAAAGATATTGTCAATGTTATGCCCAAAGTCTGGTGAAGAGATAAATACGGAATACCCCTGTTATACAAAGATAACCCGATTTAAATACGAAATGAGTTCAGATTTTTAATCTTATACTAGATTTTATGATCACGCTGTATAGCGTTCGAAGATTTAGCTACTATGATTGACTCCTAATTGATACTGCTGTATTGATGGGTATTGCAGCTAGAGAAATTGCAGGGCTATTGAGACTAACCATCGGAAGTTTCAAAGTAATGAGCGCCAAAGCAGCGATGCCCTAGACTTTGTTTTACTAGGTACTCAAAGTTCTGTGTATCACTGCAATGGATAAAGACAGGAGAGCGTCTCGTTCGTCTTATAACTCCTACATTAAAAAAATATTAAAGCAAGATATATCTCGTGAGTCACCTAAGTATTTGTGGTTTTAGTTTAGACTGTGAGGAAAAACGAGTTCAAAATTTTGCCATTTATTAGGTGGGTCAAGTTTACCATTTATAAGTTGACCAGACTGGCACAGGACCGAAGCTGATAGTTGAGCAAGAGGCCTATACCCAGCAGTAGAAAAACGCTATGGAGATGATAATGATTGTGAGACAAAACGGACACCTGTCCGTTGTGTCCCATCCGTATAATGCCGAATCCCGGTTTCTTGAATGGTTAAACCAGCAGATAGGTATCGTCAGAAAAATAGTGCACACATGTGCCGAGCAAAGTGCTCGATGTTATTGCTAAAACGTGCTATATGTATTATAGACTAGATATCTACTAGTGCTGCCACAATATTACCTGCTAATGTGACACGTAATTAAATACGAATGTTTAGACCAGATAAAAATTATCATACTCTACTTGACAAAGTAGTTTTCCACTGTATATATATATATATATATACATATATATATTTTATAGTTGACAGGCTATATATTTAACCACAGGTCACCTTTCCTCACGATCTTTTCCTCCACCGGCAGCTCTAGCTCATTGTTGGGGTTAGAAACCCACACCTTTCGGCGTGTGGACCGACCGCGCTAACCACTGAACTATCATCGCTACAAATGCCATGCAATGATTATTGTTTATAAAATTATTTATAGTTTTATTATTAGTTTTTTTATATTAGTTCATGACTTTTAAGCTCGATGTGTAGGTACTAACCCAAAAGAGTCATTGTACTCATCATCTTTTTTAAACAACTTTTACTATGGAACCAAACCTGAAATTGCGAAAGTCAATCAGTTATTCCATTTAAAAATGTCGTTGACCTTCAACAAAATGTATGCAACATGTGATTTCGGGGTTCCTAAGTAAAAGTTATTCGTAATGATGAGTATAATCATCATTATTGCTTACAGTCTTCTGTAGGTATTCTCTAGTATGTATTTCGTAATTTGGTAACGAGCTGATGAGTTGTTGATTCGCGATTTTAACAATATCGATAAAATATAGATATTAAATCTTTAACAAATGGTCACAGCTTTAATAAATTAAATTTTGTCAAACATGTGGGACATTAAATTGATTTATTTATAATATAATTATTTATTTAAAAAAAAAACATATTATTGTAGCGTAAGACGTACGAGATAAATGCAGCATCAAAATGTGACCGTCACTTATAAAATCATCACTAAAACGGAAAGATTAAAATTTAGGCTCTGGTTATCATACACTTAAGATAAAAACTACACTAGGTTAGGTATATATTCATATGTAGGTGCCGACACTATTCAATGGAAACTTAGTAGCCATTTTAAATTGTCATTGAATAAATAAATAGTGATAACCGAGATTCGCTTGATACGTATCGGGCTACTTTTTTAATGTTGTTAGGAAGAGAGAGCTCGATCTTCTTGACGCAGCCTAAAGTAATTTCATGGGGCTGAGTTCAAACATTTACCATCACTCACAATTAGAACGGACACGTGCCCAGCAATGGGACAGTTTATAAAACAGGGCTAATTCGAAGTTCAATCACAAACTATATTCAGTTTGTCGGCTGTTACAGTGAAGTTTTATGTGTTTATTTATGGAGACAAAAATTGTGCTTTTATAACATACAACAATAACAATAACAATGCTTATTATTTCTATTAGTAGGACCGCTATCATTCGATTCATTGGTCGGAGATTGGTACCTTTATTTATAAGATTTCAAATAGGAGTGACAATTATGCAATGATAATTATCATTGCATAATTATCACAGGCGAAACAGCAATCGTTGTAAAATGTATGTATTATTGATGCAATTGTTTGAACAAATTGTAAAAAATATTTTATTCTTATAAATTCTATTCTATTCTATTCTTATAATAAAATATTTTTTATTTATATAACATAGCTTTATATTTTAATAAAATATAAAGCTATGTTTATGCCAAATTTATTCGAAATCTTTTGAGTGATAAACATACAAAGATACAAACTTTCCCTTGTAGCACATTAACATTGTCTGAAAATGCTATGTTTTATCATCAATACTATATTACAGATATTTAAAAAAAATACGAACTTCTGTAAGTAAGTACTGCAAGTACAGACCGGGCGGTAGGTACGTTTTTAACCAAGCGTAGGTACCAAAGTAATAATAAGTAGGTAAATACCTAAAATGTAAATTGCTCAAATAAATATTTGGATCCTGGTACCAAGGACACAAATTAAATTTCTCTAAGTATGTGTAATGTTTTCCGAGTCGACCGCAAGACCGTTGAAGAATATTTACACGTCTAATAAAAGGACGCTAAGTATTTGTTACTTCCTAAAAAAACAACTTAATAACTTATCAGAATTTTAACTAAAAACAAGAAACTATTTTTAAATTAACTAGCTACTCGACGCGGACAAATTCGTTTCCCAAAATAATAAAAAGTTATCAAGCATATAACGTTAATAAAAGATACTCCCAAATATTCAGAAAACCCTACACTAACACATAAACAAAAACACATAGGTAATAACTAAATGTAATATATAACTACTTTTATAATTTACTCTGTGTTTTATATGTGTTTCTTTTTAAGTATTTCATTGATAATAATTACGTATAAACACCCCACTCCACGCTCAATCATGATTATGGCAGGTCATGTTTTCGGTTAGCCCAGTGATTTTAATACATTTTGCAAACAGTTGAATGCAACTCTTTTAGTCTGCCTTATATGTTTAGTATGATTTTGCTTTGCGAGTATCTACAAAGTTAAGGCTAGGTACAATTATAATTGAAATAAGTTGTAACGAAAAATATTTGTCTAAACCAGGTTTTATACCTACAATCGTTTATCCAAGTAATGGTGCAATTTGTAACGAACGATGTATGTGATCCATTTTTGTCTATCACAAACCCCAGGCATTCTACTGAGATCTAGGATAACTCACATTTCTAGGCAGATTGCATGAGGCTGGTATGCGATTCAAGCGGGAATCGCATACCAGCCTTATGCAATCTGCTTAGAACAAACTCCAATCGCTGTAAATGTCGTTTTATGAGGATCTGTTATTAAAATATCATCTAAAAAATTATACACGCCTGCAATAAGCAACTGTTCCATGGTACACCAAACACTAATCTAGAGTACCGATCAAGGTCTTTATTGCATATTACTATCTGTTAATTTAATTGATTAATCCAATTCTAATTGATTATAGGCTCTAGATGAATCAAATTTTGTAAGTGCCACTCTGCCATGGAGCACATAAATCTTCAATCTGCGGAAGTGCGTAATTGTTTTCATACATCCCTTTCTTAAAGATGCGGATTTATTTTACAAATTTTGCAAGCATTTCCATCGGGCTTCAGCACAGGTACAATTGACTTTTTCCAAATCGCCCAAATTTGCACTTCTATTTCCTTTTCAACTAGTTGTTTCACTTTTAAAGCGACTAGACGCAGCTTATAGCTGGTCATCTGGTTTCAATTCAATGATCACCTTGTGTTTATTGAGTTTCCCTAATTCATAATTGAACAAGTCAGAATATTTCACATTCATTTTCTTGCACTTTTAATATAGGTATTCCAGTCCAAGCTTTTGGGACCAATATTTAAATTGAATATTTTCTTAAAATCGCGTACTCGCAGAGGCGATGTTTTACGCTTGTCGATACAATAAAATAAAATTAATAGCATAGTAAGTCCCTTGTATGTTAGGTACTAGCAAAGATAAATAACCTTCAGACGTGATCTTGCCGCGGCGGCCGTGCTGGGGTGGCTAATCCGGTCGGGACTCAAGAGCGAGCAGTGACGCACGCGCGAGCTTTGTTCGTCCTTCTTCCTTTTCGGAGTGCGAGCGGTTTTGATTTGATTGTCTTCGAATAATGGACGATAAATTGCTGTAGGTAGAACCAAGACAGCAATATCACAATCAATTTGACATACAGTCAATTTATTTGACATCTAACGGGATACTTCGTAATATTGGTATAATATCGGTCGTTGTTGGAATTTTTAACATTTAGTTAAAGTTCGGGAGGACTTAATTAAATTTTGAAAACTAATTTTAAATACGTATTGCTACGTACGTTTTGAAGGCTTTATTTATACTAATGCTTAACAACTATTGAAAAAGTTTATACGAAGACTATGCTATCCCGGTGGTTCAGTCGCCGGGACTGTCTACTAAGCGATGTGCTGAGTAAGACATTCGAGAAAGCAGACTCTAAACAACATATATTAGTCGAGGATGGCTAGGTCAGGGGAATACCTAACTAGCTACTTACCATCCAAATTAAAAATCTACCGCCAAACATTAAAATGTTTGTTTTGACTTGAGCCAGTTTTCGTTCCGGGTTAGGTGTGTTTACCACGCCGTTACTTAAAACCGTGTGAGTTATGGTCACATGTCTTGCCAACTGTAAAAACACCTGGCCCGTCAACTTTAAAAAAATAGTAATTTTAAATATAGCTGTTAAGTATGATTTCCGTAAAAAGTTAATAAGAAAATCACTGAGAAGGTAAATTAGAACGAGACGTAGGAAGCTACTACTTAAGGTAATTTGTGTTATCCTTAGACATGATAGTCATATCCCTACGTATCCACGGAATTTAAAATCATCTCTGCACAGATTTTTAAAACATTTTGGATTTGTGCTTTCTATTAGAATCAAACATTTCGTTTTGATGATAATGATGATGACATTGATAAACTCCAGTAAAATAAGCTTACATTTGGTAAGTTACGCTCAAATCCAGCTCATGCCCAAGTAAAATAATGGTGTCTTTACCATAAGCATCTACGGAGTTTTGGGAATAACATGAATGGCACGTTTCATCTCATTATAAATCACTTGCCCACACTGGTGCGTATAATTTTAAGCTTTATAATTTAAGAATAATTATTATTCCAAACAATGACATGATTTTTCCGTATTCTCGTCAAAACTCCCGCAGTGATAGTTTCCTGACTCAATGATTTGTCAATTCGACAACGAGTTCAAAATCAATGTTCACTGATGGTGTGGTCGTAGATGGTTAATACACACTAAGGTTTTTACTAAGGTTAGGTACTGTTTTTTTTGTACCTTGATCGCCCATTTGGTAGTAATTCTGCTTCTTGAGCTGAGGGGCCAGTACCTAATCAATTATTTATCATCTAAGACAAGTATTCATGTGACCGACACAGATTTTTGTTCGTTACCTGGCTGTTCTAAAATAAAAATAAATGTTTTTTTATCTGTCATACCCAAAGTACAAGCTTTGCTTAGTTCAGGGCTAGCCTATTATAATAATGGCTCGATAAGAAATGATCAAGGTCTCTTTGGTAAGAATGTTTACAATTACACCTTCTAAGCACATCTTGCTGAATATTCGTACTGTTATTTATGCTGTGCCATATTATTGTAGTCTTTAATAGTTATCTACCAAAGCAGGTACAACAACAACATAAGAAGATTTTAATGACACAAATGGAATGCATTGGCTTGACGTTCAAAACTAATTAGTCGTTACGTGTTATCGCCATCATTATATTGTAACGTATAATAAGTACCTATTCATTAAGTCGTTTTTCTGGGTATTTGTTTGACAAATTCACGTTTTCGTGACATGTGTAATTATAATAAAAATAATTGTATCTGTATGTATCATATTTTACAGGTGTTCGTACAATGCCTTGAATTTCATTAATATAATTGGAACATACCTAGTTGATTTTTTTTTAAATATAGATACTTAGGCTGTTTTTGTGGAAACAACATCTTCCTAATTCACAACAGAAAAAAACATGAATAATGCTGTTCTTCTCTCATACCTTGATACTTAGTAGTGCTCGACAGGGTCCACAATTGTATATTGTAACTGTACTTATTTTATTTTCTGTTTTTGTTTGTTTGTTCTATTTTTGTTTTTATTCTATTGTATTTTTTTTTCCTTTTTACAACATTACTAATGAAATAATATGATACATAAATATTTTTATTTGTGACATAAAAAGTACGTTCTGCCAATATTCGTCATATAAATAGCTCTATATTGATGCGTAAACTGATATAGATATAATAAAAAAATAGCGCGCTTAAAAATAGTTTAAGTGGGGCGCTCTATATACCTAACGCTAGTGTTAGAATACACTTAAAATAGGGCTGTCTATCTTTTGGCTAAGCACAGCTTGTACGATGAGAATAATTATGATCACTGATAAAATATATTTCTTTGTAAGTAGGTACATCTATTCCCATCTATCTAATAGACTATTAAACGGTTGTAACCCTTTCTATGCATTTTTTGCGTATTTCCGGGTTTGCATTAGGTAATACATTTTGTACATGGATATGTACAGTTTTATTAAACAAAATAAAAAAATGCCTTAAATTATACTACCTATTTACAAAATGTATACAAAAAAACTTGGTCTAAAAAACCGTCAGAGGAGGGATATGTGGCCAGAATGCTGGCAACATTGCCACGCTGGATGGCAATGCTTAGCTTTTGACCAAAGTAGATACCAGCATTCTGGTCACCTGAAGCCTCCTCTAGACGTTTGGCCAGGTCCCGATACAGTTCGAGAGCGGCCGGCCCCCACGGACCTAAAGTTTCAACCCCAAACGGCACAAAAAGATACATTCTATCCAAATAACTATATTTGTGCCGTTTGAGGTTTTCAGCTTTAGATGCGGCAGCACCAGCTTGTCCCGAAGCCACAGGAAGATGAGACGGCGCCAAGGTGTCGACACAAGTGGCGTCCCACACAAGAGGCCGTCCCATCTTCCAAGGGATAAGGGTCATCCCGTCGGGTCTCTTGCCGTCGTCACGCATCAGTCCGTTTGGTTCTAAAACTGATGGGACGCCGGCACTGACAAAAGCCCGACGGATGACGTCGTTTAAGCTGGCGTGCCGCGATATACGCCCAGCACTCTTGCTGCATGAAAGCGCGTGGTGGCCGAGGCCATTCGCTATTTCCCTGCACGAACAGCGATGAGGGACCTGGCATACTGCTCCTATGCGGATATGTAATATACCGGCTAAGGTGTATAAAAAAGGCATTTAAAAAAAAAAACAATGTTAGTTACATTAAATAAATAAAAATTACAATTATTGATAACACTATGTTTTTGTACATACTTATTTTGTAGACATGTCTAATACGCACACACTTAAAATACCCAGACACAAAAAAACATTTTAGAACATAGGCATTTTTAAATGTGATTTTTCAAGTAAAGTATTTTTTTTTAATTTTCGTATTTTACTGTATATAAAATTTATGTGAATAAAACCTTATTATTTTTTTTAGAACATACATCTATATTCGTTACATAAATGTTCGTCATTGCCAGGAATTAATCCCACGCTCAGTAGAGTTCCTATTAACTGAACTATAGCGCAGTCAATCAGTTAAGTAGACAGCCATTGACCACGTTTGTTTGTTCTAGCTGCAATGCAGGCTAACGAGAAAGTGATCATCAGCCATATAAGCGGCAGTGTGGTTTCTTACAACCAGGATGACCAGTGAGTACTAGTTTAAATAAATTTTTTAATCATAATCATAATCATTTATTTGTTTGCGTATATGGGTAGAATGGTGGAAATTAAAAACATAGCACGCCATATGCCGCCTTTCGGCATGCAAAAAGCAAAAAGATTAGATTTTTTGTAAGTTCGTTTGTAATGGATAAACTCAAAACGAACCGATTTTAAAAGTTCTTTTACTAAGGTGTTTTGTAATTGTAAGATTTTAAAAAAATTAGAAATCTCTATAAATATTGCAATAAAGAAATCCAAAGTATCAAAAGGTTGCCCAAGACATTATTTGGCATGAGCTGCGAAAACTATTGATGATACATAAAATAATGTGTTACATATTAAGTATTAGAACTCATCATATTCTACATAATTAATAAAGGAAAATTGGTCGGTGATGGATACACTACACTACGAGTACATCCTGTAGCACCTACTCTATCAAGCGGCAGAGGTTGACGGCCATGAGCTAGGAACATTGATGTCATTATAACAAGTCCTTGTGTCAGGCCTGACTGATGTCTTACAAAGTTGAATGGTCTTTTTTATGGTTGTCAGGCTAGTTGTTTGGCCACAGCTCACCTGATGTTAAGTGACGGTATGGTCGAGGATGGTAAAGCACACCTAGCCTGGAATGGAACTGGTTGTCAAGTGAGGCTGCCGGAACACGCCGTTAGATGCTAGGCGGCAGATTTACAACTTGAGGGTGGTAGCTAGCCAGCCGAGTACTAGAAAGTACCCTACCACCATGCTATAGTTTCCTCACGATGTTTACCTTCACCAGTAGCTCAAGCTCATTGTTGGGGCTTAAACTCACGCCCTTCAGCATGCGAACCGACCGCGCTAACCGCTAAGCTATCATAGCTACACAAAAGTCAAAAAGTTAAAAAAAGTCTTAGATTGTTTATGGCAATCAGCATAAATGCGCTGTTGATGTTTTTCTGTTTACAATTGCATTACTTATGCAATATGTTCCAAACTAAATTATTCTGATAAAAAATAATAATTTTACAAGCTATGATGTATGACTGTAGCTAGCTTTTAGCTATCTAAACTCTGTACAAAAAAAACTAAATTATTATTTTTCATCACACGGCATTTTTCTATTTTTTTAACACACCTATCGTGTCAAGCATAAAATAAAGTACAGTTTTATCCACCGAACGTTTTTTTGTTCCATGGCGAAACCTAAGTACATAAAACACAAATTAAAACTAAATTAATCACAGTCGAATATAATAGAAAAATCGAAATTTAAAAAAATAAAGTAGATCTAAATTAGTTAGCTTAGATAGTGTATATCTTCTAAGTTATTTAGAAATAAAGTATATGTATGTATGTATTTATGGTAACTTCTCAGAATATCGGGATAGCATTTGCTTTTTAAATTCAGTGTCAAAATACTTTTTGACCTACCTGATATTGACATACTCGTACGTTAGTAGACTCTGTACCGAACTGTCATTGCACTGTCGACTACATGATCATGAGTCGCCAACGCATCAAGGTTGAACTTCAGAGTAAAAATGATACAGATGGACACGTAAGTTGTTTTGATCTCAGCTAACCTGATATTAAGAGACGGTGGTGGAAAATGGTACACCTAGCTCGGAATGGAACTAGTTCTCCAGTGAGGCTGCCTAAATACACAGTTGACAGATGGCTAATTTCTTAACTTGTGTTGTGGTGGACGATAGCCGAGAACTAGAGAGTACCGTAGAATACCGTGCTATGGTTTTCTCACGACATTTTCTTTCAACGCAGCTGGAACTCATTGTTAGGATTTGAATCCACGCCCTTCAGCGTGTGAACCGACCACGCTAACTATTGAGTTATCGTAGTATCGTCATTGGTAGTATGTCTGCTCCAAGATCTGAAGGGCGTGGGTTCGATTCCCACCCAGGATAAACATTTTGTGCTATAAACAAAATGTTTATTCTGTGTCTGGGTGCTCTGTATTTATTATAAGTACCTACATATTTGCAAAAAAAAGCATTCAAGTATTCTATCAGTTATCTGACTTCCATAGTACAAGCTTTGCTTAGTTTGGGATCAGATGGCGCTGTGTATAATGTCCTACGATATTTATTTATTTATTTAATCGTCGCTACTGTAAGGTAACGATGATAGCTCGGTACATGTTTCATACAGAAATACTTCATACACGTTTATGGTTCCTTAAAATGCTTTTATGTAAAAGCAGTTTAAAGAGCTATTTAAGAGCTCATTTTAAAATTGAGATGAGCAATATCTCTACCAAGTGAGTCCACCATCTTTGTAAACGTATTTACTATTCACGACGCTGTTTCGCCGCGAACCGGGAGTCTCATTGAGGTCGACAGCAGATGCATGCAGCACCGATTGTGTTATAATCATGTTTTTTGTTCCGTAATTGGTAGTTGCTATTCTACGTTCAAGAGGTATGTAATATCTCTAGCGTTATAAAAAGCCTAACGCTAAAAATTTTAATCGAAGTTATTTTGCCAAACTTCAACAATTGTATGTGATCACGTACATCCGGCAGCCTCACTTGAGAGCCAGTTCCATTCCAGGTTAGGTGTGCAGCACTATGAAAATGATCATAAATTATTATGATAATTAATTGAAGAGAACAAAAGAGCGGTATGAGAACATTGCATGAGATATATGTATATATACCAAAAAGAAAAAGCGTACGCAAAAAAGACTTATCGTAAGACCCCAAGCGCAAAACTCAATAAGATTTTTGTCCTCATACGTGTGTCCTTATTTGTAAGTACCTAGCCACTTGGAAGACTTGCGACATTTTGTATCAATTATCTACACTTAGATAAAATTTGTGATAGTAATTCTCTCACATGCATTTATAATCATTTTGATGATTATAAACAATGCAGGCAGCGGATAGCCCGCGGTCATCCTAACCGTTATGTGGATTGCGCCACCACGAATTTGTAGCATTGCATCCAAACAAACTGGCGGAGAAGTTCAATGACACACAGCTCCGGCATTGCCCAAGGAGGCATTGCTTCAGGCCCTTGCCTCGCTTCACTTTCACCCGCGAGCTCTCATCAGGAGTCAGTCCGCTGCTGACCAGCTTTAGTGCAGCCGGCTCCCTTGAAATAGCATAGGACGTCGCTATGGTGAGTGAAAGAATATTTCCTTTTAAGAAAATACTGTCATTAGGTCAACTATCACAAAGTATTGTATTTATTGAAACAATTGTTGCGTTATTGAAATTTGCGAAATATATGACGTTTTTGAATGTGCTCATGAACTTATTTCTTTAGCTACAGTTTACGTACAGTAAGCATGTAAAACGTGTTAAATGTGTAAGTTGTGAAAATGTTTGTTTTATACATGTATCATAATATATACTAGATATCCGACTTATGTATATCGTAGAAGAGTATATTATAGAAAATCTTAATAGTGTTTTAGTAACTGCCGACCGAGATGTCGATTCAAAACTGTACAGATGCACGCTTTTCAATTGATAATCATACTAATAGAGTTAACTGTTTTTTTCAGAGGACCACAACCATCATTTTTCTGCTGTGTTCCAGCTGTTGCGTTTTGGCAGCCGAGGAACAGCAACCTGCTAATAAAGACCTGGAAGTAGCCACCAGAGATCTGGATGTCAACGACGCTGATGACAGCGATGACCTCGCCCGAAGGCATAAGAAAAAGAAGAAAAAACATCCACAGTCCAGCAACCCTTGCGGTTATGGGCGAACCTTCCTCGGAGACAAATTTTTTGGTCATCCAGATTACACATACGTGAACGCTCCCGTTATGAATTATTTCTTCGCTTGTGGAGGTCCAACTGTACCTCAGTACGCCCCTGTGCATCAGATCCCTGTATACCCAATACAGATTTCTCAACACCAGGGACACGGCCACGGAGGCCATGGAGGTCATGGCAGCCACGGTGGCCACGGCGGTCACGGAGGTCACGGCTTCAGCCAGTTCGGTTACAATATGCCATTTCAACAACAAGGGTACCAGCCACAAGGGTTCCAGCAACAAGGGTACCAGCAACAATACCAACCAGGATACCAGCAAGGGTACCAACAAGGATATCAGAGACCGTTCCAGAGCGCTGTGTCTGCCGCAGCTTCTGGTTTTGGTACTGCTTTAGCAGATTACTTCACAAAACCGAAAAAAGCACAGCGACAAATAAACCAGCTACTACGCCCGATATACAAACTGTTTTAGTGTGAAGTGTTACCAACATTTGTTGTGAAATGAAATGAGAACAAACGTGGGAGTGAATGTTGAGAATTTAATAGTTAAGTTAATTTTATTAGAAACGTACTTACTTAGAGGCTTTTAGCTTATATGTCGTGAACTTAAATATTTAGGTTTTACTTGTGTTGTTATAATTTTTATTCAATTGACCAATCAATTAAAAAAACAAAATCGATTACCTAAATTAACACATTATACATTATACATACCTACTACACTAAAAAATAACTACTCAATCTAAAAGGTCGATAGTTTCTAAAACGCGGACCGCATTGCCATTGCAAAATAGAAGTTTTGTTCTCTTATGGTGTCGATCAGAGTGGATGACATCTCCTTCAATGTTTATTATATTTTAAAAATGTTATTATTTATTAAACAAAATAAAAAATACCTTAAATTATACTATTTACAAAATGTATACAAAATTGATCGAATAGAACAATTTTAAAATAGATAGAAACGATGTAAATTATGACGTGTAGTAATGTATATGTTTTGTCATGATGGTCACACAAGTAAAACATCTTTTAATTATTTGTCATTTATTTTTATGAGTTTAATTTGACTATCAAGCTAAATTATGAAAAAAAGTATAATAAATATCTTCAATTAAACAAAACGAAATAACTTAAAATAATAACTACTCTAAAAAACCGCTATCAATGGGAATAGTTCCCAAAACGCTGGCCTCATTGCCGCGTTGTATGGCAATACTCAAACGCTGAGCAAAATAAAGGCCAGCGTTTTGTTCACGTGTGGCGTCGACCAAACGAGATGACAATTCTTTAAAAATTTTTTTTGCTCCCGGTCCCCACGGTCCCAAAGTTTCAACCCCAAAAGGCTCAAATATGTACCCACTGTCCAGGGTACTATACTTGCGCCTTTTGAGGTCTTCTCCAAATTCCGCCGCTGCGCCAGCCCTAATCTGAGTTCTTGGAAGATGTGACGGCGCAAAAGTGTCAACGCAGGTGGCGTCCCACACTAAAGGCCGTTCCATCTTCCAGGGAATCGAAGTCATTCCGTCAGGTCTCTTACCATCATCTCTTATAAGGCCGCTCGGCTCTAGGATGGCTGCGCAATTGGCGGTGGTAAGAGCCCGGCGGATAATGTAATTAAGACTGGCGTGCCGCGGAATCCTACCCGAGCTTCTTGTACAGGAAAGACCGTGGTGACCGAGCTGGTCGACAGCCACGCCACATTGGCAGCGGTGTGGAGCGCCGCACGGTGTGCCCAATTATTAATATAAGTTTAGTTAATAAATAAATTGTGAGATCCATGTTCTAACGGAAACCGCATGTAAGTAGGTAAGTAAGTGCCCGCTGCACTTATATAAGTTTAAGTAGAAGTAAATAAATCCAACGACAATAAAACATGTAATTTTCTCGTCTCTGATTAATTCCTCCTCCTAGTGTCGTGTTCCTCATGTCTGAGGGTCGTGACCTCCACTTCCCAGGAGCCGTTCATGCACGATGTTGCGCCATCTACGCCTATCGCTGGCGACATGCAGCGCGTCATACACCGATGTGTCGAGTGCGGTGCGAATCTGGTCAGACCAACGCATCGGGCTACGGCCTCGTGTTCTCTTGCCATCGACTTTCCCCGTAACCATCAGTTTTTCGAGATTGTCGTTTTCCTTTCTCGCTATATGGCCAAAATACTCAAGAACACGCTTGAGACAGATGGTAGAGAGTCTTTTCGTGATCTTAAGCTGCTGAAGTATTGATACGTTGGTCTGATGTGCTGTCCATGGTATCCTGAGCATCCTTCTCCAGTACCACATCTCAAATGCATCAATACGCTCGCGATCCGCCGCTTTCAGAGTCCACGTCTCAGCTCCATAAAGAAAGATAGAGAAGACCAGAGTCCGGACCAGTCTCATCTTCGTCCTCAATTTCACACCTCTATTCTTCCACACTTTATCAAGCTGAGACATAGCACTCTTTGCCATTACAATCCGCTTTCGCACATCTGTTCCGCTGGAGCCTATATTGTTGATGTTTGAGCCAAGATAAACGAAGTCGTCAACAATTTCCAGGTTCGATGATCCAGTGAGGCTCAGAGATCTGGCACGATCCACAACCATGATTTTGACCTATTAATAGACCTATTAATGGAGAGCCCAAGGGTTTTACTGATCTGCTCCATCTTATTCAATAGCAGTGACATTTCACTTTCATCCGCAGCCAATAGTGTTGTATCATCGGCGTATCGGAGGTTGGTGATCTTTTCTCCGCCAATACTAACACCTCCATCCCAGCCGTCACAGGTTTCTCGCATAATGTACTCTCCGTATGCATTAAAAAGTATGGGCGAGACGATGCAGCCCTGGCGGACACCTTTTCCGAAACAGAAAGGTTGGGAAGTTACTTCATCAATTCTGACTACTCCTTGGCTGGAATGGTAAAGACCTTGGAGCAATGCGGTCAGATGGTTTGGAACACCCAACGCATAAAGTACCTTCCACAAAGCATTCCAGTTAACACAATCAAATGCCTTGCTGTAGTCGACGAAGCACATGACAACTGGCACATTGTACTCATACGCCTTTTCAATTATTTGCCTAACATTGAGAATCTGATCACGCGTGCCCCTACCTTTGACGAAACCTGCCTGCTCCCGAGGTATCTGTTGGTCTAGGTAGTGCCGGATGCGGTTGTTTATTACATGGAGCAGGATTTTGCTTGCGTGTGATATGAGCGCCAGAGTACGGTAATTGTCGCACTGCCTCGTCGAACCCTTCTTATGCAAAGGAAGGATGACGGATTCGGTCCAATCCCTCGGCCAATCTCCACAAACCCATACTCTGTTACAAATAGAGAGCAGAGCATCGATACCCCTTTCACCCAAAGCTTTCAGCAGCTCAGCCGTTATACAATCCGGACCCGGTGCTTTTTTGTTCGTTAAGGCAATTAAAGCCGCTACGATCTCAGAACGAAGAATGTCAGGTTCTCTATCTAGACTACCCCCAGGGATATTACATGAGCTCTGTGAGGGGTCTTTGTACAATTCCTCGCAATAAGTGCGCCATCTTTCTGTGATTTCATCAAGTTGATGCAAGAGTCTTCCATTGGCATCTTCGATCACCCAAACTTTGGGTTTGGGTTTAAACTTTTTAGTAATTTAATTAATTCTCTCTAATCAATTCAACCCTAATTAATTCAACTCAACTCTGATTAATTCAATTGCCTCTCAAATGGAATATATAGCGAAAATTGCACAGTAAATGAGATTAAGCGGTCTGACGCAGACGGTAAGTGACTCCACCGTGTTATGTAATTGGTTGACGTCGAGCGCTTGGTTTCGTTACACTTTTAGCGGTCAAGGGGAACTGGGAAGTAAATCTAATACTGTTACCTAATCAAATTGAATATTTTTTAGCATTCGATAATTAACTTTATTGAATGAATATTGCATAGATTGTACAAATTTTAAAGCAGCGTTCAAGCATTCAAAAGCAAGGCAATTGAATATTAAAAACAACTGAAGTGATCAAGCATTCAAAAGCAAGGCAATTGAATATTAAAAACAGGTGAAGTGATCACGTACGCGCCGAAGGAACCTTAAAGCGAAATAATTTAGCACGTTTATTTTTGTTAAAATCGTAACATAAATATATTGTGTGGCGTCTTCAATACATGAATCCGACTTACAATTGGTAGATTTTTTAATTATTTAAATAAACTATGAATTTCAATTCGCGAGTGAGTTGTTTCTTATTTCTTTTTCCTCACCGTAGATCGCATTTTCGTTTAACATCAGGCGAGTTGGCGGTCAAATGCATATTTGTAATAAAAATTATAAGTAAAAAAAATCTAAGACAAGCTTTTATCTGGAACAATGTACTAAAAATTTAAAAAGAAATTCTTGTAAGTATTTGTCGTGTAGGCACTACCTACCCGTTAAAGGTTACAGGTTAGGGACTTACTATACTTCTGCACCTTAAACTTTTAAGAATATAGGTACACGCACCTACACGCTAATTACTTTATTGAATTTATTTTTAAATTGTTCTGTCCCTGATTAATGTTTATTTTATAGTAGTAGTTATAGTATAGTTTTATAGTTTAGTTTATTTATGATTTTGTTTTATTTGTAAATTTAACTTAAATAAATACGTATTCTGATTAAAATAAAAAGATAATAAAAAAAAATATTTAGATATATTTTTTTACTTTTAATTTCTTTTTAAATGTTTAGTAGGTAAGTATTTTAGACATTGCTCCTCAAGACGAATCAATCGAGCCCAAACTCGGTGTGGTTATATTGTTTTATAACAGAGATACTGTGACCACGATATCGTTTAGGCATAAAGTGCTCCTCTAGACGAATCAATCGAGCCCAAACTAGAAGCGTTTATCTTGTTTAGTTCAGAAGTTGCTATGTCCATCTTCCGTCTCCATCATCAGATCAGTTGCATGGTACTATATCATTGTATTTTAATCGAAGATACACAAGTATAAGGCGGGTTAGCGCAATTAATGATGTACCTATATCTTGAGATTGTGGTTCTACTTAGATTGGTAAAGCTTAGTTCAATGTGGTGGTTTGATTATTATTAGAATGGCAGCGGGATACGATGTACATAGATGCGAATTGAAAGTGTCAAGAGTCTCTAAGAATGACAGGTAATAAAAGAGAGGTCTAGATATACCTACTCAGCTATACTAAATCAGTGGAAGTAGGAAATAGTGGAAATGGCACATAGTGCGAAACGGTGATTTTAACTATTCAAACAGATAATAACTCTAGGTTTAAATGCAAAGTGATTGTTTGTCACCAATCGATTGATTGCTGAACGTGGGTGATATTAATTGAATTGGCAGCAGTGCGCTTTGATAGAACATAATCGAGTAGTTGGCGGGAAATTGTCTGTATCTCTGATTTTATTTTTATTTTGATCGACGATAATACTTCCCAAAAACCATGTCAGGCTATAAAGACATGAATGTCCCTGCCAAAAAAATATAAGACGTCTCGGGTGGTAAAAGGACGTGGGCATGAGACACTGACAGGGATTTCAGTGCAGCACTTTCATTCCCTCTGAATTCCGAATAAATATAACCAACTACAGGAAAATCCCTCTAAAATCCGTCGAGCCACATAGTTGTTTCCTCAACGACAACACACTAGGTAAGATCCAGAGGTCCAGATATAAAAGCAAACTGATTATGCAGAAATGATGTTTATCGCCGGAACGTAAGCATAACAAAAAACATCACTTACAAAGTAATTTAGTGCACGATTAAGTCCGGATAGTAAACATAGTTAAATACATAATATGCAAAAAAAAATAAAAATACAAATGAACAAAAGATACAAAATGCAAAAGTTTGAACTAATGTTTGACTTTTAATAGTTTTAGTTATCGTTTTTATTTACTAAAATATCTCAATTCATGTTATGTTTCAACAACCTTAGTTGAAGCTGGTGAGCATTCTTGGTAGGTGTGTTTACTATCTTCGACAACACAATCACCAGTCAACTTTAAAAAAAGATATGACTTCTAAGTATTTTTTGTCATACAAACACTGAATCAATGCTCTTTAGACGCTGTCCTTGGAATTTTCGCGTTTTATTATGGTTTAGTTGCGTTAGTTTTGTTTAATTACTACGCATTTTTATTTGTTTTATTAGATAAATACATAATTTCCTGATGTTATCTCTTATATACTTTCATGATTAGGAATCGTAAGCCTGCAGTATGACGTTACTTAAAAAAATTAAATTTGATTCTTAAGGAACCTGAAAATTGTTTTAGCCAAAGTTAAACATCCGCTACTCAATTGAAAGTCAGAGGTCAAAGGTCAAATTTAAAATATAACGAGATTTGTTCTACGACAACTATTTCACTCCTATCAAACATTTCAATACGAATGAATGCACAAGATATATGATGTAATTCAAACTGCTGCAATGACTAAAATCAGTATCCTAAACTGGGCGCAAAGAAAACTCTGCATGAAACGATGGCATGCTTAGTAGATACTTGATAGGGATACTTGTTGATTACTGCAAGTGGGATAGAGGGGAAATTTCTTTAGAGGTGAAATTTCTTTACTGTACTACGTACTTTATTGTTCATACGAAAATTACAAAACAGAAATTAAAACATTTAAAGATCAAGTTAAGAACTACAATAGGCGGCCTTATCGCCTAGAGCGATCTCTTCCATTGGTATGGGTTGAACTCGCTGAGAAGGTGTAACAGGGTGTAACTAATTAGAAAAACACATAACGTTAACATAAATATTTTAAATTAATAGCACTAGAATTAAGTTCAGAGAAAAATTAAACATGTGTAAATAACAGATTAGCAATATTCATGAAACTTGCGCTATTTCATTATTAGATTAAGATAAATAATATATTTTATCCCGAAATAAGATCCATCTCTTATGGAACATTATTAAAAAAAAATGTTTTCCTGGTTAGCCATTCATAGAAGACACGTACGCGGAAAAAACAGTCGATTAAATCGAGCGGTACGAGACTTCCACGCATCTAGCAAAGTCAAAGTCAAAGTTTTTATTTGCATGACAAGAGTGTAAAAAGGTCTTAAATATAATTGTTTGCGCCTAATATCAACCATTACGGCGTGCAAATTCATTAATATACAAATACAGATAAAAATACATTTTGATAATAATACTAGTAGGTACTGATTTTTGATTGTTGTATTATACATAAGTATCTGTATGTATGTACAACAACATCAATCAAAAACAAACTAATCTACATATTTCACACGCTGGCAGTAATGACAGTCAAAAACTTCCATCAGCGTTATCTCAAATTGCTATTTTCCTAGCATATGATTGTCATGGGAAAATCCTAACTGTTTGTATCCTTTCCGGCAACACTGTTGAAACGACGTGAGACAATTCTTTGCGGAAGGTGTTCTGTTAAACGTATGATTCAGTTGTACAATTATTACAACTTTAGTGGCTTGCCTAGTACATATACATTATGAGTTGAAACATGCGTTTGAGGGCATTATATTATTAATTTTTAACATTATTGATTTCAGTACCTCCTAATTATGCATATCACCGGGACTTAACAGCACAGAATACTACAAGACCCAACAATAAACATTATTATTCTAATGAACTCTTTAAAGTCAGTTTCTTGTTTTCTATCGTGTTTTTCTTTTCTTGGTTGCCTGGAAGAGATCGCTGTTAGCGTTTAAGGCCGCTACTTGGGGCAATAGTTCATAAGGTTCTTTTGTTCTCTGTACTTTTTTTCTTCTTATGGTGATTAAGAGTAAAAGAGAGAGAGAGTGAGTAGAGTAGTAACAGAGTAAGAGTTATATCTATCTATCCATCTAAAGTCTAAGATTGCCAGGAAGAGATCGCTTTTAGCGGTAATGTCGCCAGTTGTTACGCATATCAATCAAGTTTAATTTCGTTTTCTTTTGTACCTACTATGTAATTTTTGGCGTGAACAATAAAAGTTAATCTATCATTCAACTTCATGTTACTTGAAGTTACAAATGCGCAACTAGAGTAGATTCATGTATAAAACTGACCGAAACAGAATTATTAATGAAAATCTCTACTTTTTGAGCGATGAGACTAATGAAACGTCTTATTTCCTTCGGTTATAGATAACACTTTTTCACGACTATTGACTGCAGTGATAACCAGCACTTTGATCGCCAAGCAAAAAATTGCACGGTATCATTACTTTGTCGCTCCTAACTTTATTTTGTTAGCTACGGTATTATTCTAAATGAAACAGAAACGTTTACGTTTACTCAGAACTGATTGGTAACTTTGCGCTTTATATTTATCTATGTATTAGGGTGGAGCGAAAAAAGCGAAAAAATGTTTTTTTTTAATTTTTGTAGCTCCTGTATCTTTAATCGATGACCCGATAGGAAAGCTTCATTCGTACAAAAAAGAAACATTCTATGACTTTGTTTTCAGGTGGCGCACCGAGAGTATAGTTTACAAAAAACTTACATTTTTAGTTCCAAGTTGTACCCATAAAAATTAAGTAATTTCGTAACTTTTTGCTATATACATATTATTTTTACCTTGTTCTTAGTCTTATCTTGCGTATAAACGTATTATTTTGTAGAGAAACATCATTACTTTTTGCTGAAAATATTTGCATATTACGAGTTTTTCTTCGTAATAACTGTCAAAAGAGTAGTGAACCTTATTTTTTTTTTAAATGCCTAAAACACGGGATTATTTGCAGTGTTTTGCGTTTGTTAATTCACTGACACTAAGTAGTAATATGTTACCGACATATTGTGATGTTATAAAATGTTATTTGTGGATTAGAAGCAACATGTTGTCAAACAACGGAAAAAAAAAATTTGCGAAAGAAATGTATGAAACTATTGCAACTGGCACGGAAAAAATATAAGTCAAGTCATCAAATCATACGATCGAGCTATCAGGAAGTTGTTACAATGTTGATTACGTATTATAACAAGTATAAAAGTACCCAAAAACTACGCAAAGACGCTAAAAACAGATGTCATTTCGAAAATTCCCTGAAAAACTTGTTTGTTAACGCAACATGTAAATGTAGTCTAGTGAAGTAAACAAATGTGTAACTAAATTTCTTGCTGCTGAAGAAGTCTTCTTGAGAGACCAACTAAATGATCAATCTATCATTTTGTCATAGTGAAAATAGGAGAAGAAAATATGATGATTTTATGGAAAAACTCATCATCACCGTGGGTGCACCAAGTACCTACTTCTTCACCTGCCCTAATGCAAGTTGGAGCGTCTGATAGTTCTTCTACTAAAATATCAGATAAAAATAACGATGTGTTTGATATATATGATAAGTTTCTACGCCAAGACGATCTAGCAAAGCAACTCAACAGTAGTCAACAGCTGAGAGGCAGGCTGCAAAATCTAGCTATCGCGTGTGATAAAACTGGAGTTTCTGATCCATCTGCTGCATTTATTGTGAACGTGCGTTGCTTGATTTGAATGTTATCGGTACAGACAACTCATTAAAAGTAATAGAACGAAGTAAAATACGGCAAGAGCGGAAAAATATACGCAAAGATTTGCAATGTATTGATAGCAATTAACCTATAATAGCTAGGTATTTATATATACTGTTGTAAATGTCATAAATAACGGTAAACAGGGAAAAAGTTCACAAATTCTAACTTCCAGAACCTAAGGTGGATGAGCCACGTTATCACGATTAAATAGATTGGCAGATAGAAAATATAACTGAACTTTTAATAACATTGAAATACACCGATATGGAAATTTTTCAAACATTTCCTCAGGAACTTGATGCTTTAATTGAAAAGTATCCTTGCTACACTGAGGTAGTAGAGTTGCCTGAAGCTCATAACAGAGGTTTCATTATCCGTTTCGGAACCAGAAAACAGAGATAGTTTAATTCGGATGAGGATGAAAGCCAGGCGAGACTTTCCACTTTGCGACACAAAATCTCAGTTTTCATCAAAAAAGATGGTGCTGGAACTTCCGACTAAGGACATTAAAACATAGTTATAGTGGTGTTTATATGCGTGTTTTTTATAGTTGTTCATTTCTTTAGTAAATTTAATTGTCAATATTGTAGAAAATATAGCAATATAGTCGTAAATAAAATTTTGTTTGTGAGCCAAAAATCGTTTTTTTTTTTATAAACTTCAAACCTAATGCGCCACCTCAAAATATTAACGTAAATAGCTGTAATTTTGCATGAACACTTCTAATACTACGTATCATCGATTGATAATACAGGGAATTTGAAATTGAAAAAAAAAATTTTTCACTCCACCCTAATGTATATATTCAATTATTTATTTATTTATTATCCCAAGACACGCCACTTAACCCTATCTGCGGCTTTTCGCTTCCATCCACCGTCAGCTGTCCTACGTATATCGTCACTCCATCGAGTCTCAAGGCGTCCTTCGCTATGTCTGCCAATTCGCGGTCTGCACTCTAGAACACGACTACCCCAGCGGTTATCGGTTCTGCGATAGATATGTCCAGCCCATAGTGGTATACATTTAGTTTATTACTATTATTAATAGTACCTACTTAAATGCAAAAAAAAGATCACATAGAAACAATAAACTAGTAGAGTTTATTCGCATACAGCTACTTATTCTCGGCCTTGGATGGATATTCGCGCTACAATTAACCTTCGGCAATGTGACAGTGCTATCAAGACAATAAATATTTCATGAATGTCATCTTTTTACAGAATTTCCGAGGGTTATGGAATGTTTCAATCTCAAGAGCAGGTCGTCAAGGGTCCGGACGTAGAAGACGCCAAGGAGGCGACAGAAGATGGTCACCATCATGTCTCACACCCGACTTCGTGAGTATAATCTTACTCTACAATCCGATATGATTTAATGAAATCATTCCAACCGGACAACCAGAGTTAGGGATACAGTCTCATGGTTGATGTTCCACTCGAATGTAACGATTTCATTTAACTTTCAAACTGAGGAATGCGCTGTCTCAGTGGGGTTTCTCCCATAGGTAAAGTCTGAGTGTTTTTACGTAGATATTGAATCGATAATATGTAATATGTTCTAGAGAAGCGTAGACCATATTTTAACGATGGTGGTTAAAGGTTTTTTTTTCATAAAGAAAAAAAAATACGTTGATGTTCTACTTGGAATAAACAGATTTCTTTAAGATCGACATGACATCCTTCCTCGGTCGCAACGTTACTTTCCATCGGGCGAGTTGCTAGACCCACGTAGATATATGTATAAAAAACTACAGTACAGTTCAAGAAACAAATAGGTGTAGTTTGGGTTCAAATCCCACCAATGAGTGAGAGCTAGAATGAGAGCTAGTGAGAGCTACCAGTGAAAGAAAACATTAATATTATACATAATACATTATTATTATTATTTAAATGCTGTATATGAAGTGCCTCAGAACCAAGTTAATGAAAAGCTAAAGTATTAGTAAGTATTTATAGTATGGTATTGTTACCATATAATTCATGTATTTTATTCATTTCTCTGTATTTTTTTACACCGCAAACCTTAATAGCTGTGCATTATTACTATCTATCCAAAGGTTGTCTGGAAGAAATAGCACTAGGCAATAAAGATCGCCGTTGTACTACCATGTATCTATTAGTTTATGTCGTTTTATTTATCTCTTGTTTTTATATGTTATAATGTACATAATATGTATGTTTGGTGTATAATAAAGTTATATTATATTATATTCTAATAATAGTTATAACGGTAGCGCTATCTAGATATTGCATTGATTAATTTAATTCCAATCAATCTAGCTCTATCATTTCCGATGAGATGGCGGTTCAAAATAAGCATAGGAATTGTTATATATAACCACATTGACGAATTCTGGTTTACGTTATTATGTTTTAACACAAGCTTAATTTTGTTAATCGCAAATAAAATAATGGATATTTCTTACGAAAGTAAAGCCATTTAGAATTTAATACTGTCAAGTTAATTGCATTCTATAGATGCAAACATACCTAATATTATGAATTTGTATTTTAAAACATATACTGAAACCACTCATAAATCGTAATTTAAATAACAGCAGTAGCAAAAGTTCCGATTGTCATAAATTTTCATAGCTCATAATTTTGAAATTACAATTTTTGGTATTGCGAAATAATCGTAAACTTTATTTACATCAGAGTATTTTGCTAGGATTGTTCCTTATCAGAAACGCCGATTGATACAGCAATAGAATTTCAGGGTCAATTGAGAAAACTCTTACTACTAACTTACTACAATGTTTGATTATGCTACGTCATTGTCGATAACATTAAATTTGTCAAAAGTCGACATTATATTTTTTCCGCAATATTCATCAGATAATGTTGCTAGTCACCTACACATTCTATTGTTCCAGTTGCTTCGCTTGGTCTGCTTATTTTATTTATATATTAGTAGGATCCTAGTTGAGTATTGGCATATTCAACTAGGATCGTAACAAAAATTTCTTATCCAAACTAAAAGCTTTAAGAAAATTAGGATGTAACTAATTTACGTTATTTATACATTTAAGTTTTTAATGTTTGCAGATATAGCGGCACCTTACTCCATCTATTCCGGGGCAACATTGGCAGTGGTTTGCTGGCAATGGGTGACGCTTTCAAGAATGGAGGAATTGTGTTCGCGCCTATCATGACCGCGATGCTGGGCGTTATTTGCGTGCATTCGCAGCATCTTTTGGTTGACTTTCTTATTTTATTTAGTAAACTCCATCACTACCTTCTTATTCTTATCTTACTATAGTTTTTGACGAACGAGACACTTTTCTGATGGCAAGAGATAACGCTTGCAATAGTCATTAATATCATAAATCACTATCTATCTATACTATTACAAAAAAGAAAAAAGATTTGATTATTTGTTGGTTTGTATTATATTGAGTAGTCTCTGAAACTAGTGGACCGATTTCAATAATACTTTCATCTTTAGTAAGCTACACTATCTCTGGGTGACATAGGCTACTTTTAATCCCTGTATTCCAACAGTAGTTGTATATGCATGTTTAGCAAATATAAAAATAATGTATTTACTAACTTACAATAGCTATAATATAGTGTCGAAGCATGAAACTACATATACTTCCTATTTAATTTTCAAATAAGTGAATTTATTTTTTATTCTTTTGAGGAATACATGACTTTAAACTCTACTGCATCAGTATTTTGCGTAACAAAACAAAATGCAAGGCACCATTGCTTTGGTGCTTACATAGATAATCGAGATATGAGCTCTTATTACTTTCATACATTCCATTGTGTCTTATTAGCCCTGTAATTTTAGTTGTTTGTGTTTTCATTTTAATTTTCCCGTCAAATGTCCTCAGGCTTTCGCGTTGGTGAAACGTCCTTGTATCTATTTCTATTAGGTATAGAAACAACATATGTGTAAAATGCTACATGCTTTGAAATAACTATTGTAACTGCCTACGTGATTTAAATTTCATTTGTACGTGATTGTGTTTGACTTTGATCTATCTACCAATGTCGTGACCTTAAAAAGAATATGCAGAGACTTTGAGGGAATGTTTATGATTTTTTCCTTCTCAGAGAATAATGGCGTTTCACGTTTTCTGGATTTGCTAGTGTCAAATTATATATGATTTGTTTAGTAGACAAAAAACTGAAAATTTGGCTATGCTTCGAGCTATTTGCTATTGTCAAGCGGGGATATATATGGTGCTATATTGGCCTCTTTGTAGTAGTGTAGTGACGAACTAAATTAAAAGTAAGCACTTTCTTTTGAGTGAACTTTCATAACTTTGTGACAAGATCTCGTGGTAATATGAACATACCTCTGTTTTAGCTTAACTGTTCGGAGGAGATGCACAGGCAGACCAAGCGAGACAAAGCGCCTGGGTTTGCAGAGACAGTGTATCTAGTGTTCGCTAATGGGCCTGTGCATTTGCGCCCCATCGCCCCTACCATGAAGTTTCTCGTCAACGGATTCCTCTGCATTACCCAGCTGGGCTTTTGTTGTGTTTACATTGTCTTCATCGCTAATAATGTTAAGATGGTACGTTACAATTTGTAATATATAGGTAAGTAAGTATATCTCATACTATTGAGATGTTCATTGGATAAAGTTCATAGCCTTCGATCACTACACACGTCTTGTCATTGTGATAAGGGTTGAAGGGATGAAAGGATTTGAAACACAGCAACAGAAAATTAAGGGATCTAGAAATATAGTCAGATTGAATATGACCGCAAGTTGAATGTGTGGTCATATTTGAAACCAAAAGGTTTTGAATGGTATGATACACTGCTTATTTCATAGATACATATAAAAATCAATGGGTGTATGTTTACAAATGTATGTAGGTTCCAAATGATCCCTATGGATTCCAAAACGGCGAGACCGATTTGGATGAAATTTTCAGACAATCTTCAGATTAGTCCAGCAGGTGATCCTGTTAAATTTGTTAAATTTTCGTAGCGATTGGATTCACAGTTTTTTTTTCTATAGTGCTAAGATGGGGCGTGCTAGTACTTGTTAAAACTACTGCTTAATTATTTCAAAATACCTATTTAAATGTTCTAATATGCTTGTTTTTCGCCTTATAATAAGTTACGTTTTCATGACCTCGTAATATAATAGCGTATTTAGTAACGCCGCGCGGGTAAAACCGCGGCTGTACTTAGTATAGTAGTTTATCTAAAAGCGATAGTATTTTAATATGATAAACATATTTCTATGCAACCCTATTAAGTCTATTTCTATGTTTAGTCGAAGCTAATAAGACTATGTACCCATCTATATCAATTACAATATTGGAAATTATATAAGGCGTTCTCTACAAAGTGTGGTCCGTGGGATTTTTCATTACACACACACACACACACACACATACCCCATACAATCTCTCAAAAACCTTTTCTCTAAAAGAACGAAAGATTCTCCTGGTGATAACTGATAACGCTTGTCCATACCCAATACAGTGGTGCCTAGAACTTTGAACATCAAAACAATGTCCATGGTTTAGGCGCATCAGCTTTAATTACTTTGAGACATTCGATGGTAAGTCTCATTAGTCCTATTTATTTCGCAAGCTATATGTTACTTTATACCTTTAAACTGAAACACAGTAATGTTTACACACTAGCGGTAAAATATCTGATACTACGGTGGTAGGTACCTAATGATGAGAAGATCTATTACTAATTAAATCAGCCGATTAATGATAGTTTTAGTCAGTAGCATAGAGTATACAAAGTAGGTATGATTTGAAGCATTGCAACAGTCCTGTGCTAAAGACACGCGTTGCCATTCCCATTGCGAGATTACTACACCTACATTTTATGTCCTACGCACATTACACAAGATCTTGCGATATAATCATATGGTTCCCTATATGCACTGCGAATGCCATGATTCTTTTGAAATCGCCTTGTTATTGCCATAAGCAAAGGTTAGTTTCGTATCTACATAAAATTTTGCGCCAAAATAGTGAACTATATCTGCATTCGTGCCCAAAGTTACAATGATGTTTAATCAACTATATTTTAGCCATCTAAACTTATTCTTTCAGATTTGCGACCAGTATGATATGCAGTTAGATCTCTCCATCCATATGATATTCGTGATAGTACCTGTACTACTCGCATGCATGATTCGGAACCTCAAGTATTTGATCCCGTTTTCTACGATCGCGAACTTGATGATGGCGGTAGGCGTAGCCATGGTGCTCTACGAAGCTACTCAGGATATCCCGCCAGTGGAGACTAGAACTTACCTGGCATCATGGCCGCAACTACCGCTTTATTTCGGAACAGCCGTGTATGCATTCGAGGGTATCGGATTGGTGAGTCTTTCGACTTTTCTCTTATACTCTTTAATTGAATAATTTACTTTGTAACTGCATGAAATTTGAAAAGAACGCTTTAAATTAAAATTTTTAGGTGCTACCATTGAAGAACGAGATGCGTCAGCCGGAACTGTTCCAGAAACCTCTGGGAGTACTAAACGTGGGCATGACATTCGTGGCTGGTATTTTCATCACTGTGGGCTTCTTTGGCTACCTCAAGTGGGGTGAAGACGTGCAGGGCAGTCTCACGCTTAATCTGAGGACAGACAGTATGTGAGTGTAACTTTGTTGCCTAATTCAATGTTTTTTGTAGTATCCTTACTTTTTTGCCGTTTTTGTAAGTACACATTTTCAACACGACCGTTTTTTTTATTATAAAAACAAAACTCTGTATAAGCGTAAAAACAAGTTTGTCTATGTCTAAACTAACAAGAATAGAAAATAAATAGACAAAATTTGTCACTCTTGCTTTGAATCAGCATGATGCCGATTGTGAACAACAGCCACTATACAGTATACACCCGTAGTGGGAAGGTTACATTATATATGTACATATTAATGTAACTTTGTAACTTGACAGCCCTGTTGGTTCATTGGTAGTGTGTCTGCTTCGAGAGCTGAAGGGCGTGGGTTCGATTCCCACTCAGGACTAACATTTGTGTGACTAACGTCGATGTTTGTTCTGTGTCTGGATGTACTGTATGTATTATAAGTATGTATTTACAAAAAAAAAAGTATTTAAGTATTCTATCAGTTATCTGTCTTCCATAGCACAAGCTCTGCTTAGTTTGGGGTCAGATGGCGCTGTGTGTAATGTCCTGCGATATCCTGCGATAACTAGGTGATCCGTAACAAGAGCTAATTATGAACAAAACTGTAAAGAGATATCTTCAGAACTTAACCTCTATAAAATTACAATACACGCCCTAAAAAGATTAGAAATCGTAACAAGTGCCTCTATCTACATAAATAGAAACAAAAATGTTTTCTATGATTCGTGCTGGTTTCATGCCTATTAAAAAAAAGTTAAAAGTCTCGAAGTTTATACTGGGCTGCCTTTGGTTTTGACCAAGTACAGGTTGCATGCCCAAATTCGTATGGTAAACGTTTCACCTTACTGTGTGGAACTACTTTTTTACTATTGGAATTTTTAATTGGACACCGACTCACTAGATGTTGAGTATTTAAAACAAAGACTACATTACTAATCTCGAAGATATGCATTAATATTGCCTTAAAACGCTCAGACTGTATAGTTCATAAGGAACAATTAATACGACAGTGAGTTTTGACTAAGACTAGTGTTTTCGTTTTAGTTTGAGTAAGGTGGTTCAGTGCCTGATTACGCTGGCCATCTTGTTCACGTATCCTCTACAGTTCTACGTGCCCGTAGCAATCACGTGGCCAGCAATTAGGAAGAAGCTGGCGCCTTCTTCTCTTATAGTCAAGGAGCTCTTGTATCGAGCCGGGCTTGTGCTACTCACTTGTAAGTAATTATTAAATCTATCCAGAACTACAAGCATAGAAATTTGCGCGAAATTCTAACTACGTAAAGTATTTTTAGATATTTCATGAATTTTTATGTCTTTCCTACTTATCCCACTAATATAATAAATGTGAAAGTTTGGATGGATGGATGTTTGGTTACTCTTTCATGCAAAAACTACTGCACGGATTTGGATGAAATTTGGCACACACATAGTTTACGACCTAAATTATCAAATATAATACTTTTTATACTGCGAACTGAACAAACTTTTTGTTAAATTCCACGCGGACGAAGGTTGTCATAAATATTTCTCGCAAATTTCTGAACAAAAGCCTCTACCCTCGTATATTTGCAATAAATAAATTGATTCGTGTCGTACGTCGCAGGGCATGGGTTCAAATCAATGACTGTCTTGTTAGCTTAATTGGTAGAAGTTCTACTTCATAAACTGTGGCTTCTATTCTCACACAGATCAAATACTTATGATGAGTATATATGTTTTTTTTAATGTAATAGTAATGAGCTGAACGAGACGCTCTGCTGAGTAAGAGATGACGCCTGCCCATGACCATTGCAGCGAAATACAGAACTTTGTGTAGTAAAACAAAGTTCAAGGCACCACTGCTTTAGCGCTCATTACTTTGTTTTGCGTATAGGTGTGCCAATTGAACGTATTTTCCAATAATGTATACATACAGGGCTGTTATCTTGGGGTGTATGATACATAATCATAATTACTTACAATGACCCCCTTTCAGGTTAGTGCATCTCAAGATAACAACCCTATGTATAAATATTAGAATACATCAGTTGCGTGGTTGATAGCGCTTTATAAAATGCCCTCTAATGTTTATTACTTATTAATAAATAAAAGTCCCAGCAAAAATGTACCGATGAAGGAAAATTTCTAAGGAAGACCTTTTAATTTAAATTGACGGCAGAACAAACAAACACAAACATTGGAAAATACAATTAAATCAATTAATTATTATAGAAACCTCAAAAAAATCGGAACACAAACATTGTGTTCCGATTTCTTATTTGAAAACGGGTTTGATTGCGATAGTTTTAAGTTAGTACATTTTTTCAATTTTGTGCCACAGATAGAACAGACGGTGTAGGAAGCCTTGTATAGTTATATTGTTAGGTATGTTAGAGATCGATCGATCATTTTACAATGGATATTTACAATATTAATGAAAGAAATTGTCGCAGGTCATAAGTTTCTTAAAATGTATAATTGTTTGTACTTACAGTTGGACTAGCAGAATCGATTCCTCAGCTGGGTTTGTTCATTTCACTGGTGGGTGCTGTGAGCAGTACCGCCCTAGCGCTCATGTTCCCCCCCATTATCGAGCTGGTCTTAGCATCACAGAAGCCGGGAGGGATACCCATCTACACGGCTTTGAAGAACGTTATTATTATACTATTGGGGCTCTTCGTATTCGTCACAGGCACTTATGAAAGTGTAGCTTCCATCATAAAAGTGTTTAAAGCAAAAGAGTAGACGCCATGCGAAGGGTCATCGAATCAGTATTTAGGTATGTCCGGTTGGAGTTACTACAGAAACCCATCCATCGATTCCAATGAGGACACCTTTGACTAGTGTTAAGCATAGGTATACTCCAGTTTATTTTTTTGTACGTTTTTTAAATATATTTTTTATAGACTATTAAGAGGATAGATGATCTTAACATCAAGTTACAAAATTGTTTCAAAAACAATGTAGGTACGCAAAGATTGTTGTTAATGTAAGAATCTAAAAGTACACGCACTGAAGCAGTGATAAATAACAGATTATAAAGATTGTAAAATGTTTTTCAATACATTTGTTCGAAAAGCCGAACGAGGCATGTAAATTGTTCGAAAATTTAAAATTACGTACGGTAGGTAGGTACGACTAATTTTCTATTATCATTATAATGCCGTCATGAATCCGATAATGTACTGATCCCTTGTTATACAGAAAACGGATGAAGACTCCTTGCTCCTACAAAGTAACATACAATACCCAGACAGCATGAACACAATTACACCAACCTGACGTACCTATGTGTGCGCGCAGGTTTAGTCAACTTGACATACATAATTATTACAGCTAATAATGTCTAGTTTGGGCTCAGATTAAATAGATTACATTTTAATCTGAGAGTTTGGGTCTACATAGCGCTTTATTCAATTTTAGTAATTTTTATAATGTAATTAATTACTGACACTGAGTTTTCGAACCTTCTTGCTGGTAGCACTAAATGAAATAAAACTTACCACTGCAAATAACATTTTCTTAAAAAATATGATTTCATAACTTTTTGCTGTTTTTAAATGTATTGGAAAACATGCGAGGTGAAGTTGGTTACAAAGTGGTAACGATGGACAATTGTCAAATCGTTAGTAAAAAATCAACTTATCTCACTTGTATCATAAACCCCGTTACGTAGTACTGGTGTGTAGCAGTTAAACTGTGACCTATAATCTAGTAAGTTCCTTTAGGAACTATAAAACATACCACCTTCACGAAAACCAATTATGACTAAGTAAGTATTTGAGTTGTATTTGTTTTTGACCACGGACCGGCAAGCGCAGCGTAGGACGTCCACCCACAAGGTGGACAGACGACCTAGTAAAGACCGCAGGAACGCGCTGGATGCGGACCGCTTCCAACCGGTCTTTATGGAAGTCAATGGGGGAGGCCTATGTCCAGCAGTGGACGTCCTACGGCTGAAATGATGATGATGATGATGATGAAGTATTTGAGTGAATTATAAGTTTAGTATTTTTAATGTTTTTGTACTATTTTTGTATTTTAAATGTTTAAGATCTCGCTATATGACAGCATGTCAAGCAGTATGTCAAGTCTGTGCCAGATGGCGAGCTCACCAGCGGTTTACCAAGGTCCTGGAATATTTCCAAACCGGGACAAAAATTGACTTGGGTTGCCGCGTTTCACCGTAAAACTACAAAGGTCATTTTAGTAGACGCTGATGAGCTAGTCGTCTAGCAGACTTTACCATAGTAAGTCTAGCATGAGCTTAATGTGTTGAGCAGCATGCCCCTCACATGCAGCAGGTGCTCTGGCACACACTTGCAGAATACTATTATTAATATCATGGTTTTTTTTCTTAATTTTAATTATTATTTTTGGCTGTGGTAGTGTTTCATCACAGAGACTCTCGAGGCGTGCGTAGAACTGTACAATATAAACGGGATAGTGCCATCGTATACCCCGTTTCCAGAAAACTGGGCAAAGAACCGCGGATGTCGGACGCGAGCGTCAATTTAGTTAAAAAAATTTCAAGAAAGTAAATTAAATGTAAATTTGGTTACAATTGTCTTCTTTGCAAGTGTGTGTTCACCTGTGATTTTATTAATAAAAATGAATGAAAAATCCTATAATTCAGGTAATAATGTATCTGAAACGTAAGTAATACATACAAGTCTTCATTACTTGTGTATGAAAAAGTAAACAATCTTGGTTAGTTTGTTTTAACTTACTTGAGATCCAATTCTCATTCCAGATCAGATATGTTTCTATCAATTACAAAAATAGCTTGCAATGTAATTAATCATTATTGTATTCTATTAATATTTTTTCCCAATAAGTGAATTGACGTTAATTTCAACTTTAGCTCAGTACATAAAAGATTGTTTACATTTTTTAAACAACTTTGAAATAATGTTCTCTAGGTATACTTTTTAATTTTTTACTCTCTAAAGAATATAATTATAATTAAACATGGTGCCAATACGAACTATACTGTATCGTTGTACGCTAAATGTTAAGGTTTAAGTATTAGTATTAAATAGTTAGAAATAAAACAATATTTTACTACAGTTCAAGTTTTATTAAGATTTAATGCCGAAATATACATACAACCAAAATAAAAATAGATTATACCAAAGTTCTACCAAAGCGACGTACAAACTTAATCTATTTTTTCAATAATTCACCGATTAGCCTATATTCATTCTTTCACATGAAATGGAAAATGTAGGTAGCAACAATATACATATAAATTATAAACTATGGTGTACAATATTATGGATGCCAATTTAAATTTAAGAATCTGTTCATATTAGAAACATCGACGTAGTTGTTTGATTTAACACATTATTAGTTAAAAGTACACAAGAATTTTACATTTCAAAAAGCTAATAGCCAGATAAGTGTTTAGAAAACCTTTTAATACCTACTTAAACTTATATCTTACAAACATTCGATTGGACAATAACACTTCTAACAATTATAATACATGTTTTTATGGGAATAGAAGGACATTTTCGCCCTTTTCTAGGGCTCCAAAGAGCGCCACGAGTAATAATTTAATTATTTTTATTCTCTAAAATATTAATTAAAAAATATTATTTAAAAATTCTTATAATAATTATAACTATTATATCAATACAAATTAATTTCCATTTTTAAGTACATTCATACAGAGTTATTCATAGATGTTATATGGGTATTTTTTTTAAATTTTAGTCAAGCGTGCATAATTTTAATATCACTTTTATTACACAAAAGATATTTTTTAGAAGAAAATCCCTCCAACTTCTTTCACAGATCTGCTTTTGCAATAACGGGCATTTTAAATTTTTTTTTTACGGTCGACAGGGTGTTTGACCACAAGGTTAAGGGCCTCATCGAAAACTGTCAATTTTGTGACAAATGATTGCTAAAATATTATACCAACTCCGAATGCAATCAATTGTGTTATGCAATACAGATGGGGGCAAAGAACAGCGTGGGCCAGCACCAGCTGTTTTAAAAAACACGTCCAATTAAGTTAACACTGAAAAAATATTGCATATTTTATATACTCCGAATGTAGCACATGAATAGAAATAGAATTAAAAGATTTGATATTATTTTTTATATTATTTAAAAACTTCTTTAAAGTAGTAGCTTAATAGAATAATTGACTCAATAGATATTTCAATCAAAGATGAGACTGGTAAATGTGTTTTGCAAGACGTTCGAAAAGATTCAACTGTAAAAAGAGGTCAAAATACGTAAGACTTATAATTTGTATAAACTTCGTAAATATAATTGAATTTACTTTTTCTTTTGCTTTTCGAGTAACGTGAGAAAAATACAAAAAAACTAATTTTGACTCGCACGAATTTACATAACCACCATATTTTTGCCTCGCTAAATGAGGCTCTATCTAATACCACATTAGACTTATGATTAACTGCACACATGCGCTGGAAATGTTGGAATATAGGGCTTTAACTTGCAACACAGCATTTCAAAGAAAGCGAATACGAGAGTTTTGGCGGGAACGCGGGAAGAGTCGTGTCGCTCCGTTGTATTTTTTTCCAAAACTAGTGTTTTGTCGAGTGTTTATGCATAAAAATGGTGGTGTTTTATTCATAAAGTGCCGAATTACAAGCGCGAGTGTGGGAAAATGATATAATGTGGTGAAACATGAGTTTTCGTGTTGCTTCCAAAACTCCATCGAAGCTTTGTAGTAAAGTTGCCACTACTTTACTAAAGCATGACTGGAATTAACTGACACGAACTGGACTTGACAAAGACGACTTTGACGATAACTATAGCTAAGATACAGCAGAAATAACACTTAAGGGCCAAGTCCTCGACCGTGGGAACTTCTGCTTGAACACCTACATTGATATTTTCCACTCACACAGACGTACATACGTCTGACGTTAGATTTGAATACATTGACGTCACGCTAAAATAGATAAGGAGAGTTAAATTACTATAGCCACGAGCAAGAAGGAGACAGAATGTTTATTCCTATTGCCGGAAGCGGATTTTACATTGATTATCTGTTACATTATGACCTTCGAGGAATCACAAGCATGGAGGAATCGTGTTGAATTGAACACTTACAATATATCCGATCGTGTTTTTCTTATTTACCACGCAACAAGGGAGAAGGAGAAAGAAATACACAATCTGCCCTTTCTTGAAATGCCTATGAAGCCGAGTTTGCTATAGAATCACTATTGTTATGTATTGAGTATTATAGTGATGTGACAAAATTTATCGGTTTATGAATCGGAAATATCGTTCTTTTTTTAAGGTCAATCAATGTAGCTTGGTCAATTTACTGTCGTACCTTCATTTTATTAACATTATTTATCTAAATTATATTATTTCAATTAAATTTAAATAATTTTTATTCGGATATGTTTAGTATTATTTCAATATAAATGCATGTCAAATTCAGTAAAATTTATATGCACATGGGTACTATTGGTACCTGAAATAAATGAATTTTAATTAAACCTACCTTAGAAAAATCACTTAATACTTTTTGAGAATTCGTTACAGTAATATTTTTTCAAAATAATAGTACCTAACGATAGATAAACTCGTGGACCAGGCAATACTTTACCTGGTGGTCAAAATTTGTTTCCCAGTTTCAGATTGGTTCTTATGTTAGTCAGACCAACAGAACTTGTTGTTCCCAGTGATAAATCTGGGATAAAACAGTCTGTAATCCCCCTCCGAGGCAACGCAAGTTCGGTAAGTTGACAGTGACCACCACTGGGAACAGAAATTCCCGTTGGTCGCACTAATCTTGGGAACACGCAAAATACATGCATACTGGCTATTGCTTTGAGAGCTCGGCAAATTCCCATAATATATTCAAAATGATGTGCTAATCAAGCTACTTTTTGCGGTCCCTAGTTATGGCTGTTGTGGGACGCCCTTCAAGGTACAAAAATAAAGTTGAGCAGGACATTCAAATAAAAAGTACATTAAATAAAATAATAAGTACAAAATATTTATGTTTATTTATTGTCCTTTAAACAATACTGTTTTGTTCAAATAATTACGTACACGCTCTTCGGGTTGAACTAGAAGTTTTGTTATATAATGGATTCTCGTGATAAAGTATGTTTCAGCGATAGATTTAATAATTAAATTTCGGTGATTATCGACTCTCCATTGACTCCATTGATTGATTGATTATCGACCCTTAAATATAACATTCAGCTGTAAAGTGATTCGAGCAGAGACGGGAATACTTAGTGGGTTCCCAATTGGCGCGCCTCAAAGCTTTAATCCAAATCTTCCTTAAATTGTCATCTAAAGGAAACCTGTAAAATATTTTTAAATAGTTACTAGGAAAATATAAGAACTTTAATAGTAAAATAGATTCATATAGTATTCTGAAAAAAATAATATTTTGTGTGAAACAGGCACAACAATCTTTAGTTATTTTTATAATACCTATTTATCATATAAAACAATCTCTTAAAAACAGTGGTGCTGTATAAGGTAGGTATATTTCAAGAAACTACTACCGCAAGTTTTACAAAAACGAATCGGTAACAATGTAGGTACCTACGTCAAGGAACATCACTATAATCCAACAACGAAATTACTTTCTGGAATTGACAAGAATTTTGAGATCGGATAGACATTATTATGTTTTTATATCAGGCTCAAAACAATGAATTTAAACATATTCAAATATTTCATGGAAATTTTAAGTGGTTCCACAGAAAATTCCAAAAACTCTTACCGGTGAAATGATATGCTTCGATTTTCTTCAGTTTTCTTTGAACTGTGGCTGTGACAGCCATAAGCTACACAAGCCATCACAACAAAATGGTTTTAAGTGTTCATACAACAAATTATTTCACACCTAATCACTTCCTAAACAAAAATAAATCACAATTTTCGAAAACACAGCAAGTCACCAGCTGGTCACTTTTACAAGTTAAACGTGGCTTCACGTCGTTCAAGACGATAGTTTCTGTATGATTGCGTCTCTTTCTATCAGACGTCAAACTTGTGTAAGATAAAGCAGTAACAACTATATGTTGTTTGTTTCAAATTGAATAAGAGACCTCCATACTTGTCATATCTCGATGTTCTCGATGGTTTGTAGCGCCTACCAAAATAAAACAGCAACAGACGTAACGCAGAAAAGAGATTTTCAGCAGGCACTATCAGAAATTTTCATCAAACTATCCGTACTTATCTGCTAATAGAATAAACAAAACGTACAATAAAAGGTCTAAGCCTTAAATGTATCTGCATCAAAGTTAGCATCTATAAAATTGCGCCTTTCCTATAATTATTTTGATGTCAAGATTACGGATTAAAAATAATTTGGCCATATTCTATTTCATAATTTCAAGAAACGAAAAGCGTTTGAAACTATTTTTTCTCCAAGCATAATAATTCAGGATATGTACTATAGTATTCATTAATTTCAAACTTCCACATGATGTATAACGGCACAAAAATGTTGACAAAAACACATCGATTGCCTTATTTCACAAGACTTGCCCGTTAAGACAAGGCAGTATGGCTCTATAGCCTGCCCGAAAGGGCAAATTATTAAAAAAAAAAAAAGAAAGCGAATACACTTCAGTTTGAATTTGACAGACGCGGGACCCCCAAACGCGGGAAATATATTTTTTTAAGTTTTTGGCTCTGCGCGATAACCGATAGAATGTGTTTGTTGTGACAACATGATTTTGAACAAAAAATAATAATAAACAATACTGCGCACCTTATTTTTGTACCTTAATAAATTCAAATGATTTGTAGTAAAGTGAGTTTTATGTAAAGTTTTTAAGAGATTTTGTCACATATTTTACCATGGGAACTGACGTGGGGTTTTGTTTGTTGTTTTGGGACCGAAACTATAACTCAAAGTATCCGATATAATAAAACGTCAGTAAAAAAAAAAAAAAAGTAAAAAATAAAAAACAAAGTAAAAAAATACTACAACATAAAATGAAATAATTTCTGTGTTGGTAGTGGCGGATCGGTACGATTGAGTGGATCAGGTACAATATAGATCAGCTAGAAAAAAAGTATATTTGTGGGATGAATGGATTTTTAATCTTTCAAAACGCTTTTACTATCAACATAAGGTTCTTTATTAATTATCTGAGGAATGTTAAAAGTATTTTAGTGACTCAATAACTGAATTACCACTTGTGATCTCTTAGAACTCTAGTTTGTTCTGTACTTCTAACCGTACACGAGAACCTTCCGACATTCTTGGTAAAAAAGAAATCATAATATCTCGCAGAATCGCGATATGATTGTAATTTGCTATGAAATACTTTTTAGATATATGGTTTATTGTCTTAATCTTATCTAATACTTTTTATATTTTATTACTTTTTTCTACAAGCGTGTTCAAAGAATAAAATTAGCCGATAATGAATTGAAGGTTTTATCAATGGTCCATTAATTAGTTTAATTTTTTTTTATTTTGATAAGAAAATAAACAAATGTGATGACTTACATATTTTTTTTTATAAGAAAGGAAACAATATACACTAAAATTAGTTGTTGGATCTTAAACCAAATAGCATTAACTGATTCAGAATACATAAAAGCAGGAAAGTTACTATTTACTTGACGATAAACTCAAGTCGGAAACTATTAACCGTGAAAAATGTAGTTAGTTCTTTAAAACCAAATACAAAATTTGTTAGAGAAAGAAAGATGCTGTATCTTATGAATCATGATAATTAGATAGTTGAAATTTTCATAGAAGGTGTATTTCTGTTGCCGCTATAAAAACAAAGACTAAAAACAGAATAAATTAAATATTTAAAGGGGTTCCCATACGACAAACGTGATTTTTTGCCGTTTTTATAGACAGCGCGAGTCCGACTCGCACTTGACCGGTTCTTTATTTTTTAAGATTTCGTAATGTGTTAAGTTTTAATTTTTACTTTCCGAGTAATATGAAACAAACCTCAAAAATAGAAATTTGATACGCATATGTAACCGGCATAGAGGTATTTGCTCGGATAATCATCACACAAGGTTTTAAGGAACTCTTAAGTAAATATTGCGGATATCAAGTTGAAACCTAGGATGCTAAATACGTTACAGTTTCGCGACCGATCTTGAAATGTACCCAGAATTTAACATAAGTATCAGAGCTAAAGGACTGCAAGATGGTATTGGAATAATTATAGGAGAGATTTATACATTGTTCACAAATCACTTTAAATTGTTTGAAAAATTGTTTGCTTTGTCACTGAATTAAACACGCACGCTGATAAAAATTGAAATTTAAAACATAAATTAAAAATTATGTAACTTTGTTGTCAAGATCATAAGCATTTTACTTTATATTTGCGAGTGTAACAGTGGTCTTACATTGTCGAAGATTTAGGGTCAAATAGTATATTTCAATTGTATGAATTTACAGCGACTAAAACACATACCATGTTTTAACTCCCTAACTAGCATTACTTTTTGCATGTATGAATGTACTTTTGTAAACCTTACTGAAAATTATATAAACCGACCCAAAAAATATATTTCAACTATAACACTATATACTTAGTCTGGCCATAAATACTGTTAAAACTAAAAATAAACAAAATATTACATTTGAATTTGGAATCTGTAATTTTTATATGATTGTTCATTGTGTTTTTTCATTTTGGCGCCAATAAATTGTACAATATTTTGCGATATTAAAATGGAGTGGGGTGACAAAGAGAACCGAATCGCTGTGATTGCACTACGCAAAGTAGGTATGAAGCCAAATGCAATTTTTAAAACTCTCCATACGCTTGGTATTAGTCAAATGTTTGTGTACCGGGCTATTAATAGGTACAATGAGACCTCCTCTGTTTGTAACAGAAAAAGATCTGGCCGTCCACGTAGTATTCGTACGAAAAAGGTGGTCAAAGCAGTAAGGGGTAGAATTCGAAGAAATCCTGTCCGAAAGCAAAAGATTTTATTTTGGGAGATGAAGATGGCACCTAGAACCATGTCGCGTATTTTAAAAGATGACTTAGGACTTGCAGCCTATAAGAGATGCACTGGTCACTTCTTAACTGATAATTTAAAAAAGAATAGGGTGGTAAAATCGAAACAACTACTGAAGCGGTACGCAAAAGGAGGTCACAGAAAATTTTTGTTTACGGATGAGAATATTTTTACAATTGAGCAACATTTTAACAAACAAAATGACCGTATTTATGCTCAAAGCTCTAAGGAAGCTTCCCAATTAGTCGACAGAGTGCAACGTGGGCATTATCCGACTTCAGTGATGGTTTGGTGGGGTGTTGGCTATGAAGGAGTGACTGAGCCATATTTTTGTGAAAAAGGTCTCAAAAGGTATCAAAACATCGGCACAAGTGTATCAAGATACCATTCTTGAGAAGGTAGTTAAGTAGTTAACAACACCATGTTCAATAACCAAGTATGGTCCTTCCAGCAAGACTCGGTGCCGGTCATAATGCTCGGTCCACGCAGTCTTGTTTGGAAGCGAACGTTTCGGACTTCATCAGAGCTAAAGACTGGCCGTCGTCTAGTCCCAATCTTAATCCGCTGGATTATGATTTATGGTCAGTTTTAGAGAGTACGGCTTGCTCTAAACGCCATGATAATTTGGAGTCCCTAAAACAATCCATACGATTGGCAGTGAAGAATTTGCCCATAGAAAGAGTGCGTACTTCTATTGATAACTGGCTTCAACGTTTAAAGGACTGTATTGTAGCCAATGGAGACCACTTCGAATAAGCTTTTTATATTTTAAATTGTTTTATATTTATGTATTAAACTAACACACTGTAAAAGTAATAAATGTTATTTGCAAAAGAAAAAAATAAATTTTCTTTGTTACAATATTTATGGCAAGACTAGGTAGGTATACACACTAAATGTAGCGCTTTTTATTTTGGTTGGATTTTTTTTTCTTTGATTTACGGTTGGTACAAAGTACGCATTAATTCCTAAATCACGGTTTTCGAAGTATCGACCTATAGACAATTGTGAATTTGAATGCCTAAAAAAGTAACGACATCACAATAAAATTTGGCTTCCGATTATCTTTTACTAGTACTTTCATAGACACATTTTGCATAAGAATTCTACCTCTACTACTGAGGTAATTAGGTAATTTTAATAAAGAATTCGTTTAACGTTGTAACTTTGTGCAGCGGTAGAAAAAAATACCTAGGTATCCTTATTTTGTTGCTACCTTCACTTTTAACAAATCATATTTTGACGTTTACTTGAAGATTTTAAGGATCAAAAGTTTAGTCTGCCTAAAGCAAAGTCTGTCTCAATGTATCACTCAGATTAGCACCAAATCTTTAATTTCGAGATTCCCGCATCTTAAGTATAACTTCTACATATAAGCTTGGCTTAGTTTAGCTTTGCTTCAATACATTCCGGTCCTCGTGATACAGACAAATGTAGACTTAGATTTAGTTTACAATGCTTCGAAAAACTTGTGATCAGTTTCGGACCTTATGTCTAGTAATTAACATTAAAAGAAACTTAAAAACAAATGGAGATTTTCTTTTCTTTTTTTAATTTCCCTAATATGAATTTCTTTGAAACCCAATGTTAATTTTTATAGCAAAACCTCGCAGGCACCTATCCTACAACACACTTTTAAATATTTGGTGTATGAATTTTGCTGAAGATATGAAAAACATAGCTCGAAAAATGTTTCGAAGTTTGTAATAGATTTTTAATCATAGGCTGAAAAACCCGATTCTAAAGCTTTGAATAGTCGTTTTCATTATCGAAATCCATACTTGAATACTACGACAGTGAATTTTTTTGCGTGACAGAGTTCTAAGTTTAAAAATAATTTACATAAAGGAAAATACTGATTCGGTCATTAAATGAAACCTAGACCGGGAAAGTCACCTATTATCTAACATATTTAAATAATTAAGCGAAAAAAAAACGCACACGCAAGAAAATTGTAACACTGGAACACATTAAAGACAAACTAAAATAATTGATGAAACATTAATTAAATCACATATCTTACGAATTCTAGTTCCTGTTAATCCAACAGTACACAAATACCTACATTAAGTAATACTGCTTTAATATTATCTTCTAAATTAGTACGGATACATAAAATTATACACACTTACATTCTAACCGAGCACAAACAAAAAAAATCAAAATTTAAAAATAAACAGCATATAAAATTGACGGTACGCAATGCACAGTGGTATCACCTTACAGACAACTTAGTAATATTACATGCAGTTAATCAATACAATAAAGTTGAAATTATATTAACTTATCTACGTCTACTGATAAAATAATTAAATAGTTACGCAATATTTTATATGTAAGTACCTGTAATTATCCTATAAACGGGTATTATACTCGTATATTTTAAATAATAAATAAAAATACATTACAACGTACGACATAGATATAGAACTAGATTTAAGGTTATCATGAAAAAGGAAGGGCATAACATATGTTGCAATGCTTATTGGACTTTGTAGCTGAGACAAAACATAGAATACGCAATTATTCATAAAATAAACGAAGTTTCAATATAATTAAGATCGTCATATTACTAAACTTTTATTTGTGGTTTTATTACAGCCCTGTTGGCTCATTGGTAGCATGTCTGCTTCAAGAGCTGTGGGGCGTGGGTTCGATTCCCACCTAGGACAAGCATTTTGTGATATAAAACCAAATGTTTGTTCTGTGTCTGGGTGTACTGTAGTGTATGTATTATAAGTATGTATTTACAAAAAAAAAAAATTTAAGTATTCTATCAGTTATCTGACTCCCATAGTACAAGCTTTGCTTAGTTTGGGGTCAGATGGCGCTGTGTGTAATGTCCTGCGATATTTATTTATTATTATTTATTTATTTATTATTCTGGTCCTTTTTCAAATGTAACCTAAGATCTAGTTTAATATGTACCTATGTTCGTTAAATGAATATACAATACTACCGATTGCTCCAGTAAATAAGCACAAAATTAAGCATTGAAAAAAAAATTGTTCACAAAGCAAATATACTATAAGACACGAAACAACAAAACACGCGATACTACTATTATTTACGTTTACTGTCAAGTGACACTAGAAGCTAATTAGGAAATAAAAAATACTAGTACGTATACCTAAATTAAGTTACTATATAAATTGTAATTGTATTGTAATGAAGCGTGTCTTATAAACACATGATTATTATTAAATAAATAATTATTAATAAATTATTATCATTAATTTTCATTCCTAAATTTAAGTATTTACAGCGGCAACGTGGCGGGGCCCTGCCGGTGGTTAGGGCTGTAGTGAGGAACCTCCTTATAATGCCCGACTAATATTATAATCATAACAAATAATTAATTTTTATTAAAACATAAAATTAAATTATTATTATTATTACCTATTGTTAATTAATTCATAAATCAACGGCTCAATTTTTTTAATCGTATGTTTCAATTCGCATTTGCATCTGAATATATGAAATCGAATTCAAACGAGCTAAATTTTACCTATCTTTGGACCATTTGAAAGCTCGGTTACCAATTAGTTTTATAAAACATTTAATGCTTTATAAAACTGATACTTATTAAATTATTATTATTCAAAATTGTCTGATGGAAAACCAGCTGATCAGAGAAGCTTTTAGTAAGATTAAACGAATACAATGTAAAAAAAGTTATCGATAAATTGGTAATCGGTATCGTAATTTATTTTAATATTTTATAACGAACGGAACAGGAACGGTAATTTAAAAGAACGTATATTTGGTTTATTATACGTAAGGATGTCAAACTTTTGGTTTTGATTAATCAAATTGAAATTCTCATGGTTCAATTCTTTCGTTGCGTTATCGCATGATGTGAACATATAAAAAATAGCTTTTATGGCTTTTAGATTTTGTTCGAGTGTCGACCATAATAGTACATCAAATAATTGCGTATGCTTAAAAACAGAGCCCCAAATTGAATATTTTACATTACCGTATATTTTACCCCTATACAAAAATATGCTTTAACAAGTCATACAACAATTTTTATTCAACTTTGACTTTGTGATGTTTAGGTACCTACAGGAAGTAAATAATAAGTTTCAATAGATTTAAGACTAAAATAATTTTGACAAATATTACTGACATAATATAGAATAAGAAAGTGTAAGCGAGCCATGTAAATTGTGACCTAAATACACGCTAAATACGAAATATACAGGTGTCGTGAAATTCGTACCCGAACCGCGAGGTGCACACTTTTAAAGATGTTCGACTAAACAAAATAATATTTTATTATCAGCAACCAAAATTGGGTCGTATTATATTTAAAAAAATAATTCAATTAAAAGATTTTTTTTATAGAACTTACGATTAGACCTACAAACTGATAGTGTTGCCTGTTACAAATAAAATTTCAATGGCATTAAGCTTGCTGAAATACATAAATCTTTAGTTATTTTTTTTGGATCGAGTTAGTTGTGTAAGTTTTTATATTCATCTTAAACTATTTGTTGTTCGCGACTTCGCTGGCTAGTCGAGTGATTTACTATTGAGAAAAATCTAAGCAAAATACATATGATGTATAATACAAACTACTATTTTAAAGCTAAACAGCTTTAAAATAGTAACAAAACCCGTGTAAGCTAAGCCTCGTGCGCTATGGGTGTAGTTTTATTCTGAGGCTTAATTTTATCTTTTCTTTTCGTCATAATTACAGTTTCGTCACAACTACACTTTTTACAGGAATATAGATAAACGGCACGGCGTAACTCTTTGGTTCAGTTTCTGAGTTTATCGCGAACAGAGAGATAGAAAGATATTTTAATTTTAATTGAAACGTTTTAATTTTTCATTGCTTCAATATACCGTTAAAAAAATATATTTTTTAACTATCTGTAATGTACAGTAAACGTCTCGTTTTATTATAATATGTACAGTTAAATAGGTATAATTTAAAAGAGTTATTTTGAATTTCGACTAATGAATAATTTAAATAGAAACGGTTATTTACACGGTAACACCCTGGTGGGCTAGACAGGACGTACACAACACCAAGTAATACGCATACAAAATGTTTGAAAACAAGCATCGAAGCATACACGAATGAGCGAATTTTTAATTACAAAACTTTGTAAAAAGTTACACGTAGTGTTTATTATTTTGAGTAACTAAAGACGTAGATATTGAGTTAAATGTAATCCTTTTGAATAACTTGGTTTAGTTGGCTTAGACACAGACTTATTTAACACAGAATATATTCCATATAAATGCTTTAAATCTACACAGCATCAACCATTCTATATGTATAAGATGCATTAGCGAGCAGAATTCTGCATCAACTTCTTATCGAATTATTATCAATACTATTTGCATGTTTTTTACACAATAATGCACTGACGACGTGAATGCCATTTGAAAATTAATGTACATTTATGATGATCATAGAGTGAATTCCATACAGTGAATTCCCTAAAGTTAGTTTTTGTTGGTATCGAGGTCATATTTTCGCATATAAAAGAGTAAAAGCTGGAGTCTGGGTAGCATACGCATGGTACTATGGCTTGGCCATTGGCGCCAGAAATACAAGGTTTTGTTATAATGGGATGAATGTTATATAGACGCAGCAGATACAAACAAATATTCAATTGTTAAATATAGACTTACCGAAAAATGTGCATTCGTATGTTATGGCACTGGTCGCATACTCGTAGTAGCGGCACTTTTAGCCGACTTCAAAAAAGAAAAAAGTTTGTCTATTCAGTTTCTAATAGTTTTGAACCGATTTACGTGTTACAATTTACTATGTAGAACAAGTTCCCGAGGTTTAAACATTATTTAACTTTGGTTCAATACTTTTTAACGATCTCCAAAAGTATCAATAATTTTGAAAGGTCGCCTATTGACTGCACTATTTTATTGGAATTCTTCCTTGAAGTCAGTTTTTTAAATATAATAAATTATTCAGATTGGTATTATAGTATATCTGCAAATATTGATTTTAAAGCAGGCAGTGATAGAACGCTAACTGGGAATCTACGGCGCAAGGTATATGAAAAGCTCAGGAAGAATAGTTCAAAAAGGCAATAGAGCGATTTTGCGATCCAACATAGTTATCCTATTTAAAACTACAACATATCTGGTTAAGGTGGTTCGATTTCCATACAAGTAATGTTTTGCCATTTATGGACAAATGGAGCATAATTTTACATTGAAATCACAGCTACTGACATTCATTTTGGTCCTTATTTGCGGGAAATCACATTTGCTTGAATAAAACAGTAGATTAATAACATAAAATCAAATTTATGATTTTTGATTGAAACAGTAGATTTATGCTAATAAATCTACTGTTTTATCCAAGCAGTTGTGAGTTACCACAAATAAAAGCCAGTAGCAGTGATTTCACTGCAAAATTATGCTCCATTTGTCCATAAATAGCAAAAATTTATTTGTATGGAAATCGAACCACCTTAAATACAAAGTACAAGGCCAAAACACTAATTTATACAAATACGAATTAATATACACAGTCTATTGTTGTCTAACAGCGAAGCGTAGAGATAGAATTTACTTCGAGTACTACAAACACTATGCAATAAAAGTTTTTAACGCTTTTTACTTAGTAAAATATTATAGTCCATGTCTAATAGGCAAGAAAAATCCGCTATATAATTACATTACGTAAGTACTAAATCTTATTCTTATTCTGAATAAAATCTATCAACTAAACATATGAACCATACCACGGTCATGCCAAAACAAACAAAAAGGAGTAAGTAAACCAATTTATAAAATGTACATTATAGGTAAACTTAGTGCCACGCACACTCGAAACAAGCCAAGAAACATTTCGATAATTGCAATAAAATGTTAAATGAAACTTTAATTTTATTACCCACGACGGAACGGAGACGGTATATGCGTTTGGGGTGAGAGGATGTTTGTTTGTGCAAATACATGTTGCCATTTTTCTCCAAAACTGCTAGTCCGATTTTGATGCAGTTTTCAGTTATGGGTTAAGGTTTTATTGGTGCATTATCTTAGGTGACAATTACTTTTTAACCGTTGTGGGTTTTTTGAAAATTTTTAATTTTGGTTTTTTAGGGTAATGATAAGGATTTTAAGGGTCAGTGAGTCGGTTATTATTATTTTTTTACTATCAGAATGTTCTTTAACGTGACAAAAACGTGGGGTTTTTTTTTTGTCTTTAGCACCAATATTCAATATTCATAGCCTTTCATTATCTGATAGGATCTGGAATTTCAAATAATAATAATGTCCACCATTAAAAAAATAAACGAAAACTAGAATTACTTACTCTTATCACAAAGAAAGCAGATTAAATGAAAACAAATTTGTTGCTGTAAAGTACATTACAGTATTAACACTAAAAGCTACATAAAGGTATTAAAGCATTAAAAGTATTTAAATTTCACATTAATTATAACTATGTTTAATGCAAAACGAATGTCAAACGAAGCGGAACACGATTAATTATTATTATCAGTAAGTTCAACTAGTAATGTTATTATACTAAACTAAATATACATACTTGTTGTTTCTTAACATATTTAAAATTACTTAATGTTATGTTTAATTAACTTCGGGCACCTTATTATTTCTAAAACACAAAATGATATCCAACATTCAGAAGCTTAACTTAAAATATAAATTAGAAATATAGATTATTTTAATAGTTAAAAATGAAGGATATTTTTAATTGTGCATTAAAAATATCCTTTACTGAATTAACTGAATGTTTTTCAAAGATATTATTGAACTAAATGTAATTTTAATATAGATAGAAGAATTATTTAGCATTTTAAAAAATTATTCAAATATTTTAATTTTAATCCAAAAATTTTGGTTTAAAGTTACAATGAGCCAGACTTTTCATGTCTTAACAATAATTCAGTGGACAAAAAATAATAAATAAAAACACAAAACACAAACACACACACACACATCGTAACACGTTCATGCCTTACTCCAAGCCTTAGGTAATTAAAAGTGTAATATGTTTCCGAAATAAGAAACGAAAACATCTATTTGTGTACGGTCGGTTTCCATTATTACAAGATTTGGAAACCTAAATCTAGTTAAAACGAAAATAAAACTATAGTTCACTAATTCTACCGTAACTATTTTTTAACGAACAGGTTTTTAGAGATTTTCCGTAATTTTTAATTTTCAAATTTGATGTATACTTTACCCACAGGAAAACAATTCTAGAGACACAAAATATTTTTCTCCTAAATAATGGTTATAAATAACATCAACCCATATCTAATTTAGAAAACTAATATTTGGTATCCTTCCGTTGAAGAAAGGACAGCACATGATCTTTGTGCAACTCATGTTTGCACGCCATCTTTGCCTAGATCCCCACAAGACATCTTGAGACAGAATAATTTTTATAGTTTAACTTATATAATGGCGCACTAATTACTAATTCTCTACAAAATTATTTATTTATTTTTTATTCTTTACAAATTCCAGTAAGATTAATCATACATACATTCCGGCAATTCTGAGGATAAGTGAATGATCTGTTATGAAGCCGATCAACGGAAAAGTACCGTATAAGCAAATGAAAATTTGCAGTAAAAAGAAATAAAATAGCATTCTTTCCCCTTTGTATGAAATTTTGTTACGATTAATATAGATTTTTGATGCGAGTATTAGACTCGTACATAAAACTTTTTTATTGCCTTTTTATATTTTTTTTACAATGTAATAGTTGCGTTTGATTGCCAACTCGCCTGATGTCAACCGAAGATGCGATTTTTGGTAAAGCACGCTTGCCTAGAAGAAACCAGAAGTGAAAAAGAAACAATAATAATTTTCGCCAACTTTTCTTGGTCATTTCCTCGACCAACCACATGAATTGAAAAATTTTTACCCTGACCATGTGACTGTATTAAGCGTCCTGGACTAATTTTGGACCCCAGTTTTTCCTATACATACATCCAAGCAAACACGTTACCCATACTTTTGATTTCCACTTTTAGCTCCGAATTAATAAGTTTTTGTACTAAGAAATTGGGGAAGATCCTGAAAAGCGATGAAATAACTAAGAATACGGCACTTTTCTTTTGGTTGGAAGTATTCGTTTTTTTGTATCTCTATTTTTGTGTGTTTAGAGCCAGCGCGGCTATCCGGGCAAACGGGGCCAGTGCGGGCTGAAGGCCGCGTCCTACCTCCAAATGACGGCAACGTTGGGGTCGTCTTCGATGATCTGCTCGAGAGTCGGGATGTCGACGCGGGCCATGCAGCAGATCTCATCCGCGCAATGCCGGCCTGTGAATAGCCGCCGCAGCCCAGATATCGCCTCCGTGCGCCGGTTGAAACCGTTCGACCGCCCTTGTGAGCGAATGTACACCGGGTACCTGATACAAACAAACAATACAAACAAACTAATATCGTACGCATAGTTCCTCACTAGGTTTGTTTAAGCTGGATTGGCATCATGCCATCACAATGTTGCCGGTTTTTTAACCAGAATACGTTTCCTTTATCTGATGTACAGCATTAATGTAGTCTAGAATTTGGCACACTCACCTAGAAAAAAACTTAGATTTCCATTTCTAGGGTTGCTTAACATCGGGCGAACCATCCATTGCACGTTTTCTATAAAAGCTGTTAGAACATTAAATGATCCCTTTACCCTATATCTGCATATCCTTTAGCTAAAGTACGTCGCCTCGGCCCGAACCAGTAAGTTGAGATTGTTTGTTAATTAAGCTCAATGACGTTACAATGGGGTATTTAATGTATAATACACAACATTATGATCCTACAAAAAACTTGTATTGTGACGCATACCTTTTTAGGCACTTCAGGAGTCCGTGCAGCTGCGCGAAGACGACAAGCCGTCGGATGTCGAGTCCAGAGACATTCGAGAACCGCTCGCAGACGGCGCGGAGCGTCGTGCCCTGCTGAAGCGCGCACAGGATCACAAGCACTTCGGATATCGGAGGCTGCAGACAATAAAATTACAATAACTCAAGTAAAAGTTTCGGCAGGAAAGCGGATTAAAAAAAATCATTTTTCATAACATTTGGTTCTTCAAGTGTCTATGTTTAGCCAGCTATTAAAACTTATAATAAAATTAAAAATCTGTTTAGTATCAAAAGCGCTTTGTAATTTATAAGAGTTACGGCGGGAAAACATTGTCTTATTTTTAAAATCTTGTGTTCTTTCAAGCATCTATTTATGTTTCGCCAGCCATAAAAATATAATTAATTCTAGAATACGAGACAATAAAATGATTACTACTACTAATTAATTTTTTGGGACATTACACAAAAAAATAAAAGTATGTATTTTAAATTCTATATGTGGCGTTTTTCAGGCTCAGTTAGATATGTTATTGAACGCTCCTCGTATAAGCTATCCGCATTCTGAATTTCATCATTCATCAGACTCCGTTAAACCTCTACAGAGTAAAAACCATACATACGCACACACAAACAAATTTTCGTATTTATAATATCAGTAACACTGGCATCTCACTAACATTATGAATTGTGATAATCATGTTATTGGTATGTCTTGATTGCGAAAAAAAACGTATACAACAAAACGTTGCAACCTTGGCAGCCCCCATCTCTTTTTCAAGGTTATGTGCCCTTGAAGCACCCTCCTCAATAAACTCAGAGATTAAAAAGGGTGCTATGAATTTGGCCATAGTTAGATTTCCCCTAAGCAAACCAGTGTTTCAATAGTTCCCCTATATGTTAACGTTCAACGTTTCACGGTTGATTTTCATCGACATCAAGGGCAATGCAGAAAAGATAATTATTTTATACAAATAGTTTTTGACCGTGAACTGAGACTTTGGTCATGTCCGAGTTTGAAAATTGTATTTCTATGAATTACTTATCAACTAAATTTTAAATAGTTCCAATCTGTGATTCATAAAATATTGTAGAAAAAATTTGGGTTGCGCGGATTGGTAATGCTTTAAGCCGAAAAGAGCTCATTGTATTTATCATTCTGAACAATATTCATTATGAACAAAACTTTGAAATCGCGAAAACAAAATTAGTTGTTCCATACAAAAATGTCAGTTGGATTAATGTAAGGATTTTTGTGGATGTTGCTGATTTTAAACTTTTTTTTTTAAATATCAGAATTAGTCGCATAGATAAAGTTGTTCACAACGATTACGTAAAATAAATCAAAAATATTTTATTTCTTGTAAATGAGTACCTATCTTAAATGTACGGACTGTCCCAAACAGTTGTTGTAACTCTGTTCGCACTTGAGGTGTTCAAGTGCGAACAGAGTTACAACAAACGGAAAGAATATTAACGTACAATGAGCTTCTTTTGGCCTTAAACTGTTAACCTGCGTAGCTTCGTGAACCTAAATACGAACACCGACGTGTCTGTGTAAACTCAGAAGCCTTCGATCCATCAGCCCGGTAACAAGATAGAAGTTGAAAATACGCGTGTCCGTAGGGGAGCCGGGATTAAGTCCGGTCTGCAAAACCTATATAAAGCCGATATACCTTGCAGATGCAGGGCTCAGATAAATTTAACCCATCCCCTTCTCTCCCTATAACACCCCGTCTATCGTCATGGCAACCTATAATTCCATTCCCTATTTCAATATAAATATACCTATATGTGATTTAATAGGTTTTAGTTCATCATCCGGTGTCCGTGTATACGATATGAGTGTGGATGTTGATAGTTGGTATTAATTTGTTTGATACGACACGTCCTTTGAACTCGGTTTTACGGGGGAGGTATTGCGTTCAGTCAATAGTGCCCCTAGCCGATGCACAAAGCACCTGCAAATGATACCCCAATTAAATTGACAGTGAATTTGCACATGAAAGCTCGAATGGATTGGAGTTATATTAATTTTAACTTTAAATCTTGTTTGTGTAAATAATTTTTTTAATGTCGTTTTGATGAAAATTGAAAAAATGTTATGGAACATTATGTAACGCTAGAGAAATTAATTTATACACCACCATTTACATTTTAGAAACACAGACCGAGTAAGACAATCAGAATTTTTATTTACTTCATAATGCCAAGTTTATTATTTAATCAAAATTTTCAGAAATCCTGCCTAAAATTATGAACATAGCACTCGTTTATTACAAAAGAATACTATTACCGGACCAGCTTGCGGTAACCAATGGCGGCTTTCATTGAAATATTGCAAAAACCTTTTCTTTCTCTATCGCACTATCGCGACCGAGGCCTCCCGATCCAGTTGCACGAGCTGGCCACTTGATTTATGAATGAACTTGAGACGGACTAGGTTTAGGTAAATGCCTACGGTAGAATAACAACCACCAGTAATCACCTTCTTTTGTAGATAATTTTTCGACATGGACTTTTCAAGTTTTTTCCATAGATAGGTATTATATAGTATTAGATAACGGCATTTTTTTTTTCTATTTTTCTAGTAATTACTAAATAGTGGTGTATATTATACAAAAATATCTACCATAAGGATATTATTTTTTACCAGTGTATCTTTTGATTTAGTATAACATCAATAAATAAATCAATATAAAATACGTAAAAATAAAAAGAGCATATAGAGCATAAAAGTTCTTGATAATTTTATTTTAATTTACATGAATAGCAATCCGCTACTTAATAACAAAGTAGGTACACTATCCGAGTGATAATAGCCTATGTGTTAATCCAGGGTCTCAGCTACCTCCATATGAAATCTCATCCAAATCCGATGAGTAGTTTTTGCGTGAAAGAGTAACAAACATACATTCTCACAAAATTTCACGTTTATAATATTAGGATATAATAAGTATAAGTATATTGTACGAGTTAATTAAAAAAAAATGCAACAATTTATTTACTAAGATAATACAATATTTAATAACCAACCAATTTACCAACGGTATCACTGAAAGCTATATTCCTGCAAATCCCTAGCTTTGCCAAAACAATTCCTGGTAGACTATTGTTTATAAGCCGCTAACAAAAAAAAAGAGAGATCCCTGCTTTGAAGTTTTTAATTTTTGATGCAATCTTGTTTTTTTTTTTTGAAACCAAACAGCCAGGCGGCACTGGAGATCACTCGCTCCCTTTGTTTTGAAAAAATGAGCAAAAAGACGAAAGCGAAATATGTTGATGTGAACGAGAAAGGAGAAAAAAACATGAATGAAAGGAAGATAGAGTGAGATATACTTTAATGTTTATCAAATTATTGTGTGATATATACAAGTGGAAAGACTGACCTTCTCTTTGTTGCTTTCGTTATTCTTATGGATGAAATCGAGGCAGGCTCTCTGGAGGTCTTGGTCAGCGAATAATCGGCTCAGGCTCGGCGTCGCTCGGTACATGTTGCTGAACTTAAGCAGAGGAATCAGGATCACCTGGATATGAAAACTTTTCTTAAACAAGACAATCCAACAATCACACTTATTATTATAAACGTGATTATAGACAGCGAGAGTGATAGACGCACAATATTTTACATGATGAAATTACAGAACGGATTCTACGAGTATACCAGCGAATTTTAAATGTTGATTGGCTTAAAACATAGGTCACTTTTATTCCATAAAATATGCAATTTCTGAAGAATAGCAAATGGACAAATTATTAATTATTATTATAATGTGAATATTATTATGTTTCCAAAAACATACCCCAACGCATACCTCTATACGTATACACTAATTGAGACCATATCTAAATTCGGCAAAAAATTAATCATAACATGTGTTTAGATTTACACTTTTAAATTTGTTTAAATGGTAAACCTCGTTTATATAGACTTATATTTCTAACTAGCTGTGTGTTACCCGCTACATGTTTTCGGGATAAAAGGTAGCCTATGTATGTTTTAATCCAGGGTGCTACCTTCATACCAAATTTCATCCAAATCCGTTCAGTAGTTTTTACGTGAAAGAGTAACAAACATCCATCCATCCAAGCTTACACATTTATAATATTAGTGGGATTATGCGTATACACTACTACTACGTATAAGAAGATAGCAACCTATGAATCTACAACATAATAAACAAATAATATAATTTAAAAATAAAATAATATAATTTTTTTGGGCGGGTTGTTTTAGTTTGACAATTTATTTATTTGTTTTATTATTATTAGTATTTTTTATATGAATTGTATTTAAAAATTCGCGAGAGAAATATTACTTATTTCATACACTAAGCCGAGAAAAACGTGGACCAATTTGGTAAATAAATATGGACGACCTCTTGGATATGCAGCAAATTTCTTAAGTTATCAATGTAAAGTTGTTTGTTTTGATGTACTGACGTCTTCCGGGTATAGCGCTAATTCAATCGGTGCATGCGGTAGTGGAGTGGCTCAGGACGGGTGGCATAACAAAATTATCCCGCTGCATACGTGATGAATAATAAAATCTAGCTTCAATGTACTTAACGAAGACACCCTCCCCTATCGCAGACACATACAATAAGCGCTAGATTTGCACCAACAACCACCATGTATAATACTAGGTGGTAGATCAAATATTCTGCCGCCATACAGTTGTATGTAATCATACTGTAATCCAGTTTGGAAGATACTGTTGCATACAAAATTACAGGGCCATTGTATCACCAGAGCAGCGATACCATAGACTATTTGACAGCCCCGTTGGCTCATTGGTAGTATGGCGCTGTGTGTATAGTCCCACGATAAAAAAAAAACTAAGTTTTGTTGTAGGTACTCAAAGTTCTGACCACCGCTGCGATGGTCATGACCGGACGTTATCTCTTACCCTTATGATAAAGTTTAGTTCGTTTAACATAAAAAATAAAATGACAAATTATGAATCAGTTCTGACCGATTCAAATTAACCGACGCCGGCAACGACTTTCGGGACGAACGACACCAAAAAAAGGAACTTAAATCAAATACAAGAATAGGTTTGGAGTAAATACAACAACAACCTAAACCTACTTAGCCTCTCTTTGTTATCTGCAACGTCTACCAAATGTATTTAAAAAAAAAAAACAACTATTTTGTTGACTGCGTTGATTCAGTCACACTAGATGAAGTTTCGAGTGTCATAAGAAGCCATAAGACCTTCCTCAACAGTAATTTCAATTAATTTTTAGCCGTTAATTATAACTTTTTTTAAATTTCGTTACAACTACTATAAAAAAGTTATAAAAATTATTGCGCGATAAATTTACAAAAAACTAATCAGTTAATCAGGATGGCCATGTAACCAATGGACCATATAAATCACACTTAGGTATTATTTTCATGTTTGAACATCGGATTAATGAATTATTTATTAATTATACTACATTATGACAAATTTTACTATATTTATTATACTATTTATCATACCATAGGTAATTATTACTGGAATAAAGTTTTTGTACAATTTTTACAAGTTTATATTGTTTGGCGTTATCATAATATTTATACTAATGGCCTTACAAGTAATACAGATATTATAGATACTTACCACGCCGTAATAAATCAAGTTTTGGATGCAAGATTTCACAAGCGTTTTTTCCACATTTGTATCGGCCGCAATTTTAGACACGTGGTTGTAACCGTCAATGTAAGGTAGGAGCTGAAAAGAAACAATTATTCAGAAATCGTATTGCGTGCAAACTACTAAAGTTCACCAAAAATGTAAATTTGAATTAATATCGTACATTAAAAAAAATCTTTTCTTTATTTTTTACAATAATGTTTATACGCAAAAATGTTTCTTTTTTCATTAATAACTAAAATAATTGTACAAAAATGATATTTTTCTTGAACTTAAAAAAAGTCTGAGTCTTCGGGTGAGAAGATCATAATACCTGTCTGGTGGTGAGGTCCCAATCCGCCTCGAGGTCTACTTCGAATGGCTCTTCGTGGTCGATATCAAGATGTTCCTGACTTTGGGCATCGTCTCCCTCAGGTGGTGTGGAGGCGGGCGCGCGGCCCGGCGCTGGCAGACCCACCGTCGCAACCAAAACTGGCACATCATGATCGGCCACTGGCGACGGGTCTTTCCGCACTTCTAACACCTTCAGATGCATCACTGTCTCGCCCTCTGTTACAATTTTTTTAGTGTTGACAAGCTTTGTCTTTGACCACAGGTCACCTGATGTTAAGTGACGGTGTGGTCGAAGATGGTAAAGCACACCTAGCCTGGAATGGAACTGGCTTTCAAGTGAGGTTGCCGGAATACACCAAGCCTCATCACGTAGGTCAGTGTATGTGCGGTTTAGGAAATTTAGACGTGTACAGAATCATCTGCATGACGATGTACGCGATGGTTGATCAAACAGCGGTTCCCAACTCTAATATCAATACCGTGCGCTAACTATGACTGACAAAAAAAGTTACTTGTGAGGAAATTTCTACTACATTAGGTATTGGAATGAGTCAAGTTCAAAAGATTTTACACGTAGTCTTGTAGGTAAGAAAGCTTTATGCGACTAAAAATTATTATAGGAAAGTTTGACAGGGGGCATTCATTGGATTTATATAATACTGTGAGAGGCGACGAAGCCTAGGGTGATCTGGGTGTACTGCTTTCAACCGGAAAGAATAAATAAAGTCAATCGGCAGAATTGATCTTTCCGTTTGGAAATTTGCTGACGAAATTTTAGAAAACCGCACTAGTAACAAAATAATTGCATCGTTTTTTTGGCAAAATAGGACATTAGACAGCAGTATTGCTCGAAGATGAAAAGACAGTGACTGCAGATTGGTATGCAAAAATTTCCTTGCACAGAGTTTTAGAAATAGTTCGCAAAAGGTGTCTTCAAAGCGATGTGGCCTTACACCAAAATAACATGTCCGTACTTTCGCTAAGGTGACGGAGGCGCATTTCAGGCCTGCAAATGTACAACCAATCTTTTCATTTTATTTCCAAAAACTAAAGATAAGCTTCGAGGTTTAAGATTTACACACGCGGAAGCATCGGTGAGTGCGTTCAACGAAGCCATTGAAGAGGCCTCTAAAAAGACTGGTGCCACTGCTTTTAAAATAATTCCAACGAATGCAAAAATGAATTAATTTGTACTTTGAAAAATGATAAATACATCACAAGTACGAGTATAATATCTGGTCTTATTTATTAGATACCAGAAATTTTGAGTCTCCGGAGTATGCCCGGCGGAACGGATAACACTGGTTCGCAACATAGGTTTGCCTAGTGCGAAATCCAGGGTACTTGCTGACCTTGTGTATTTTTGTACTCGGCGTGAACACTGCTTATTTAACACTACTTAATGTCACAAATAGTTATAGTGAATGGTGAGAGTTTTTTGACAAAATCCGCGTTTTGGGAACAATTTGATTTCTTACCCTAAAACACATTCTTTTCTATTTATCGATCAGAAAGTTACGATTTACGTTAATGCTGTTAACTAAAAAAATCCACGCAACGGATTTTGATACTGTTTTCACTATAATTGAGAGAATTTTCCGGAGCTATTGTACAAAAGATATATCTTTGTAAACTTTAGTATAAAGGGGAAAACAAAGTATTGAAACAATTTGCAATAAATAAAATTGCACCCGTGCGTAGCCTGGATCGCGAATAAACTATTTAGAAAAAATATATATTTATTCCGCCAATAGTTACTCGTCCGTAGATACCGAGAAATTAAAAAAACCAAAAACATCTATATAACTCAGACTTAACAAGTCTAATTTTTATTGTGTTGTATACAAAAGAATTGTCAAAATCTGATACCATTTAAAAAGCAAATTCGTATAGGTACAATTTACGTTTTATGTTTTATATTAAGTTTTATGTTATTTAAGTTTTATGTTATTTAAGTTTTATGATAAGTTTACTGTTCATACGATAGAGTAACTGTTACTTCCGTACAAAGTCTGGACTGATTCCCACTTGTTGATGCTCAATCTTATGCAGCACGTGTGCCGTATTCTCTAGTATTATGTCTCAGAAAATAGCTGGTCTCTACTTCACACGCATTATTTCGTAATGTTTATGAAAAAAAAATTACTTCATAATGTACTGAGTTATGAAAAATTACAATCGGTGACTGACAATGCCATAATTTATTACATTAATTGATTCCAAAAATAATTCTAGCAATTTTCTCCAGACTACGAGCAAATATAGTATTGTTGAGTTTTTTTATTTTAATATAAATTTAATTTTACAACACTACATATATATTAAATGAAAAAATTGTGCTTTCAAGACGCTACGCCATTTTTTTTGGACTACCACATATCTCCTACTAATAATATAAACGCATATTTGTTGGTATGGAGTTATTTCGCAATAAAATAATTCAAAAGAGGACTACGTAGATTTTGGCATAGCGGCATATCTAATATGAAAGAAAGTTGCACGGAGATGAAATCGCCAGCTATACTCATATAAACAGATACCACAACTTTGTCAAACAAGAAAAATTCACTTACCAACTAAAGTGGCTTTACGATGCGTGTTTAAATCGTGCAGCAAATGAGCGAGCAGTGTAGGGAGCTTGCTTGACGCACTCGACACGAAGGCTGTCTCCTCTTCCATTATGGTCTACAAACACAATACAATCACAATCAAGCCAAAAAAAAAACAAGACATAAATCTAAAGAAATACACGTAGAACTACATCGACTACTATATATCCCAGATAGAAAACTAGTAAAACTCTTTGAAAAAATAAATTTAAAAACTTCAATTTGAAAATAGAAGAAATGCTAACCCGAAATTGGCTGAACGGCCGGGTCGCGGCGAGTGTGATAATTTGAAACTTCGTAGCTAAAAGGTACCGCCGCGACCCAGCCGTCGAATGCGTTTGTGAACGCCCGTAGGCTGCATTTATACACCCTAGCCACCCTTCTCCTACCTAAACAGGAGCAGACCAAATTACATGCCACCCTGACCCTAGGAGAGCACTACAGGGACGCCATTTTGTAAGCTATTGAATTCATTTGTTTGACGGTGCACACATACTCATCCATATTTAATCACTAGTATTTGTGTTTAATACTATCTTGTAACCGCGGCATCGCTTGCGTGGTTTTATTTTTAAAGTTGTCTTGATTTTTACCCTTTGGATACGGAATCCTAGTTTCTATTGTTTAACCCCCGATGTTATCATGTATCTATCTGCGTATTCGTGAAATGTATAATTCAAGATTTTTGTGTTGTATATAATCTGACCTCTAGTTTTCAAGTTTTCAATTCTTAATTAATACTTGTATTTTATTTATAAAGATATGTATCCATGTCGCTGATATAATTCTATTAAACGAGCGATATTTGTTTATACATATATATATATATATATATTACATGTGTATTAAAACAATAAAAACAACTCTAACTTTTTCTATGAAATGTGCTATACGGAGGGATTTTGGGGGCGAATAAGGTCTCGTCTCTGAGAAAACGCATCTTTCGAAGTTATCGAACACCGACCGAAACTCGATCGTACAGATACTGCTTATACGACGATTCCTTTATTTTTTATTTATTTAATAGGATATCCGTCATAGTAGTATTTAACATAATATGTATATTCTGTAACATTTCAATTAACTGCATAATACAGTGGATAAAGTACGGGGCATTATAATATAAATAAAATATATAAATATCGTAGGACTATACACACAGCGCCATCTGGCCCCAAACTAAGCATAGCTTGTGTGATGGAAATCAGATAACTGATAGAATACATAAATACTTTTTTTTTGTAAATGCATACTTATTATACATACAGAACACCCAGACACAGAAGAAACATTTGTTTCTTCACAAAATGTTTGCCCTGAATGGGAATCGAACCCACGCCCTCCAGCTCTCAAGGCATATATACTACCGATGAGCTAACGGAGCTGTCAATATAATATAATACATATATAGTGGCAATATAATTATAAGTTGGACTGACACACAGCCACATAGGAAAGCTTAACTATTAGGGCTTAGCTCGGCGTTGTTATTGGATTTCATTTCACACGGGCATCGTTTAAAACAATGGTTTTCCTCGAATAACGCGTAGCGGAGGGCACACGTTGCATGATTGACTTGCGTTGTACGCTAGGCTTTGAGTCGTGCGCTACACAATTAGCAGTCATTGTCACTATTGATGTATATGTAATAGGGTACATCATTTTATATTTTATAATTAATTGGCTTGCGTTTGATGGCCATGTCACCTGATGTTATACTACCACCGATCTATCCCGGCTTCGCACGGATGTATAAACCTTCCGTATATTATTTTTTTAATTTAAATAGTAATGAGACGAACAAGACGCTCTCCTGATGGTAAGAGATAATGTCCATTGCAGCGATACACAGAACTTTGAGCAACAAAACAAAGTCCAGGGCATCACTGCTTTGGCGCTCATTACTTTGAGACTTTAGATGGTTAGTTTCAACTGTCCAGTAATTTCGCTAGCTGCAGTACCCTTCGAACCGGAACACTGTATTGTTTACACACTACTACTTAGCGGCAGAAAAACTGTTACTGCGGTGGTACCTACCTAGACAACCTCCTACTAAGGAGATCTACAACCAAGTAAACCATATCTATAACATAGTGGTAGGTAGCTATTGATAATACACAAGACAAATAACATACGTACGTATATATACATACATGCCTAGAGTATAACGAATCTACTTAAACTTTTTTGATGAAGTGTAGTAACATCATCATCAACACCAGCCTATCGTACTTTACTGCTGGATATGGACCTCACCCGAGACACGCCACTCAGCCGAGACACGCCACTCAGCCTGGTCTTCGACTTTTCGCTTCCATCTACCGCCAGCTATCCTACGCATACCGTTATCCCTCGAGTATCAGGGCGTCCTGCACTACGTTTGCCAATTCGCGGTCTTCTCTCTAGGATACGTCTCTCTCAACGGTTATCGGTTTAGCGACATATATATTCATTTCGACTTCCTTATACGTTGAGCTTATGCCTGTGACATTAATTCTCAAATAAATATACCTAATTCATTATTTAATCGTTTATTACATAATTCTTTATGACTGTATTAGTATCATGACCGTATTGTGTGTTCTTCTGTACCTATGTAACTTACCTAATATAATTAAATAAGCTGCTCTCCTGATATCAAGAGATAACGCAAGTCCATAACCAATGCAGCTATACATAGAATAGTTGCTTTGACGCTCATTACTTTGAGACTTTTGATGGTTAGTCTCAATAGTGATAGCTGCAGTACAGATGGATATGAAAGTACTTGTTACATAATACAGGTAGATATAGTTATGGGTGGTCGTCATCTTTTACCAATAAGATGGTCTCATGTTCGTCTTTTTATTTCATAGCATAATAAAACCCTAGCTAATTTCTCGAATAATACCTTTTATAGGACAAAGCAAGTGGCTGAAATGATGTTTATGAAGCTTTGCCAAGAACTAGTGACTATCATGACAATAGGAATACATTAAAACCTGGTTTTTAGTTGAAAACATAAACGCTTACCTACCAATGAAAATTTTCACTGGCCGCGCGTACTAACTAAAAGTTCTATTTTAGTAATTTGACTGCATGTTATTTGTATCTTTGAGGCATAGTATATATGGAAAAATAAGCTTTTGAATTCGACCCTAGGTCATTAATATGCACTTTTGTATGTGCCCCTCTTGTATTTTCTATCAAAGTTATTATCCCACCTTTTGAAATCTGGATATACTGGATTACGATGTTTATTGAAATACCATATTTCAATGATCATGACGGCAGATGCAATATGACCGTTACAGCTGCTTTCACATGAAAAGCACTGGTTTCCAAAACTAGTTATCACACATTAATGTTTTGCTTTGTAAAGAACCTTTTTAATATTATGCAGCAAGGATAGCTCATTCGTTAGCACGGTCGGAAAACATCGAGAGGAAACCATAGTTTTAATCAGATTTTTTTTTCCACAAAATGAAAAATCAACTACCAGGGACAAGTGTGTTCCAGCAGTCTCACTTCAGACTCCATTCCAGGTTAGTTGTGTATACCATCTTCAACCACATCGTCACTAAACATCATTTGCGCTGTGATCATAAACGTAGCATACCATACTCGTACATAAAAAGAAGCGTGCGTATTATATGTGAATATTAATTTTTATTTAGAAAAGTGCGAAAAAACTGTGGGGCTTGCATGAGAACGTGTGAAAAACTTTCGACAGTTTCGACCAAAATGTATGTAATGATGACTTTTACTTCAAATTATTTTTAATTCCAGAGCTGTGTGTGCAAATGTTGGTCTCAAAAAATTGAGGAAAATATATTTTTTTTTGTTAATTTATAGATATATCTGAATAAATTATGGAAAGTAGTGAAACTCTCTTTGACAGTTTTTGCGTGGAGTGATTAGCTCATCTGTGGCAACTGTATTCTCACTAGCACAGTTGTAGTTTGCAGAATGACTGAGTTTTATTTTTAGGTGGATTAGTCAATGATTATTTTTTAAGTAAGAAAAAAGTCATATTGTCTTCGAGCAATAATTGATTTTACAAACTCGTGACGATAGTCTGACAAACATTCGTTTACTAGTTAATTTTACTAGTTATGTAAACCGAGTTACGTCTCTTGTATAATGAACTGTTATCACGAATATCTATTTGTGTATTTAAATAGCAAAGATGTTGAACCTTGATCTGCGATGCTTCAGCCGATAGCAATATGTTTTGGTAAATGCGAGAAAAAAACATTCGCAGACGGTACGTAATCGTGTGCACCAGCGATTCGCGTTGCCGTATTGATTTTATAGCAGTATAATAACATAGACGGTCTCTTATTTCCAATAACCCTTGGACGAGTAAAGTATAAGAGTTAGAGTTAAAACATTAACACTTACCAAATGTTCTCCAAGTTTTTTGACTACAGGTTCATATTGCACAGTTTTGGACCAGCTGTCACACACAAAACACAGGTTGAAGAGGTATACGTTGCGCTCATACCTTGGGTTGTCTATCCGTATTGGGTAGCCGACAATTTTGTGGCCTAAGGCATTTCTGTAACCAAACCACGTTATATTAAAACCTGTGCAATTGGTAATCCGTTATTTGAAGATTCAATTGTTGGACGCGGGCCTCTACTTATTGCGAGAAGGGTAAAGCCGAAATCCACCATGCTGGCCAAGTGCGGCTGGGCAGACTTTACATATCTTCGAGTTAGTTTTTTAAAGAGATCTTTTTTTTTTTTATATTGTATAGGTTTGCGCTTGACCACATCCTGCCTGATGTGAAGCATCGATGCGGTCTAAGATGGAACACGCTTACCTAGAAGGAACCTGTTTACTCTTGATTTGAAGACACTCATATTGTACCTTTCGGGCATGTTCACTTTTTTAAGTCATACACGAACATGACTTGTGACCTGTACCTCAAATATCTCTGTCTGCGTGCCATGGGATTCGAGCCCTGGACTTCCAGATTAAAAGTTAAACGGTCTCCCAACTAGGCTGCCGAAAATTATGTATGGTCGTATACACAACACGGCACATAGGCATAGTAAAGTAATTTCACTCTTACAGAAAAGGTTTGCACTTTATGGTGCAAATCTTTTCAGTTTAGTTGCTCTAGCTAGAAGAATGTTATTTGGGGTGACGAGTGAAACGATATACTAAAAGTGCAGACAGTTATAAGTGTTCACTCGAGAATAATATTTTTTTTCACAAAACCGCTAAGTCTTGGACCTTAACTATACATACAATAGTATCATAAAATTAATAATGCACAAGCTTAAGCACACACATACGCACGCACACGGACATACTAAAACAGACGCACGTTATTCATGTAATTATTTTAAAAAATGTTTTGTTTCTAGGTCTACAGCATTTTGTTCTTGAATAATATATTAGGGTTATTACTAGTTAGGAACTAATGGGTTCATTTAAATAATTATGTGTATCCAAAATGTATGCCAAAATAAATTGATTTGATATACTACGTCTATGAGACAAGCTCACTGGGTTATCGAAAGGAAAAAAAATGTAATACTATTCGCAGGTCTGCCGAAAACATTACTTGGACGTTTGATATACGACGTCACAAGGCCGTTTGTTGTATGATTTTTCTTACTACTTATTAACTCTGCACGTCTTGCACTTATTAACTATTTTTTTTAAAGTACGAAATAATTAATCAAACGCGTTGCTCTCGATTGTAAGCGTTAATGCTTAACGAGGGCCAAACTGAAAGTTTCGGAAATAGAAATATGAAGTCAAATTGAATAAAAGTATATTTATTGTATTCGCCTTTATATTTTATGCGCTTTTCCATGCGTTCAAACCAGTCTTTAAAACACTTATTAAACGCTGCTTCTTCTGGCGTCTGAAATCGCTGAGCACGCAACTTATCCTTGATTTTCGGGAACGTCAAAAAGTCGTTGGGGCTTAAGTCAGGGCTGTATGGAGGATGGTCCAATAGTTCGACTTTTTCACTAAAACTGCATTTGAACGTTTTGCGGCACCAAATAACACGAGACGTATTTTGCTCGTGAGTTAATAAGTGAGGGATCCAGCGGGAAAACAACTTTCGCACGGCTAATTCTTCCCGTCAAATTATTTGTATCTGACTCATGCCAATACCCTTGAATTTCCCGATATGTCACATGCCGGTCTTCTTGTATCAGCTGACGCACAATATCGATGTTTTGCGTCACTGCCGATTTTGGTCGACCTTCACGCACGTCGTCCGTGAGGGACACACCGCCACGTTGAAAATCTGAATACATATGTACATTGTCGTCTTTGAAGGTGCTTCATTATCATAAGCAGCAATCATCTGGTCTCCACAATGTTTTTGTGTTAATCCACTTTTCAAGCTATAATATCACATAGCTCTTAAATTTTCTTAATTTAACGACTTCAAAAAACAATTGAAACCAAAGAATTACTTTTTTCTATGTGGCCTGTGTGTTAAGATAATGAAAGATTATAAAAAAGATTTAATACGTGAAGTTTGTAAGTATTAGATTCCCGAAACTTTCAATTTTAGTCCCGTACTAGAGCATAGAACAAATATTACAATTTTTTTTTTTTTTTTTATAGCTGACAGGCTAGGTGTTTGACCACATCTCACCTGATGTTAAGTGACGGTGTGGTCGAAGATGGTAAAGCACACCCTGGAATGGAACTGGCTCTCAAGTGAGGCTGCTGGAACACACCGTTAGATGCTTGGCGACAGATTTTCAACTTGAGGGTGGTAGCTAGCCAGCCGAGTACTAGAAAGTACCCTACCACCATGCTATGGTTTCCTCACGATGTTTTCCTTCACCGGCAGCTCAAGCTCATTGTTGGGGTTTGAACCCACGCCCTTTGGCATGCGATGCGACCGCAATAACCACTGAGCTACCATCGCTACAAAATATATATTAATATATATTATTATCTACCAATATTTAGACCTGTAAAGTAGGACTAAAAGTACATTCTAAGGTTTCGAAACAAGTTTGTCACAAGATGGGCCTTTTACTTGTAACATTGAATATAGTAATAAAATTATCTTCAAACCAGCATCCTTAATAAGCAATAACAGCAGAATAGCTTATTTTCACTTATATATATTCATCAAACACTTTTTTCATAAAATAGTATTGTGTAATATAAATTAACTTACTATTTAAATTTGTTTGTGACTATTTATTGGTATTGTCATAATTAATTTTCATTAAAATTTCAGAAGAACCTGTGCTGCAGTATGTTGATAAAGCATATGTTTTCCTAAATAAACTTTTTGTCAAGTCTTGGTATTGGTGAGATATAATGCTTACTACTGCTTCAAGTCATCTACCATGTAAAACTGTCATTTAATTTACTCAATAATATACAAAACAGAATATAATATTTGACAGCCCTGTTGGTGCATTGGTAGTATGTCTGCTCTAAGAACTGAAGGGTGTGGGTTCTATTTCTACCCAGGTTAAACATATTGTGGTATAAACAAAATGTTTGTTCTGTGTCTGGGTGTTCTGTATTTAATATAAGTATGTATTTACAAAAAATATATATTTGAGTATTCTATCAGTTATCTGACTTCCATAGTACGAGCTTTGCTTAGTTTGGGGTCAGATGGCACTGTGTGTAATGTCATATGATATTTATTTATGCCAATTCAATAAGTAATACATTTAACTGATCTGTATCACATTCCAAATCTATTCAAATGTCTTAGTGCATTATATTTATATTTTAAAAAGTCACTAGAGTATTTAAGTCATTCATTAGGATTATAGAGGTCATGACTACATACTATAAAGGTACTTACATAGTCATTGTACACTGTTGTATTTGTGGCTTCGGTATGATGTAAGCACTGATTGAATCAAAAATATCCTTGGATATGTAATCTTCAGGGAACTGAAACAAAAATTGATAGTTACTATCACCACAATGTGAAAACATAAATCATAGATACATAGAATAGTAGATTAGAATTTTTTACTTAGTGGTACACCAGAATATAATCAAGACATAGATCAAAAATAGTAAAAGCTTAGGTAGGTGTGTCAAATTACAGATATTAATATAGCTTCCTTTGACTAGGTACAATTTCAATTTGACCATACTTTAAAATAAGTAAGTTTATCTTGTCATATTATTGTCATTATTAGACTATCAGATTGTTCAAAATTAGTCACTAGTGTATTCCGTCTTAAAAAAATCTAAGTGATCATACAAGGTAGCTAACAAATGCTGCAGGATGCAAGGTAACATGCCATGCTAGTGTATGGCTGCACACTAAAGCAAAATCCATATTATATCCGGAAATGTATCTAGCAATAACCAACAGCTCTAAATAATGTATGTTATTAATTGAAAACAAATTAATTCAAGAACATTTAAGTAGTCGAGTATACTTTGGAGATGATTCATAATAAAAATTAACTGCATAAAACGAAGGTAGTACATTGTCTCATGCAGTCAGATTTTATCTATTCTGTTATATCTATTTCTGTTTTACAAAATATGCATGTGAAAATTATATCTGCAACTTAAGTCTGTGCTCTGTAACCTTGAGGAACTTGTTTTTTTAAAAATAATTATTCAAGGCTTGACTTCACATTCTCCATGGTACTCTTTTTATGGACATAATAATTTTACAGTTGTTGGGTAGGCTGATAGTGGAAAATTTACAAATCACCTCTAGCGGGAAGTCAATGCACGTCTCACTTTGAATTACATTACTTATGTCGGTTTGACCTAGGGGAGTCAAATTACAATACGTGTCATTCGTTTTTATAGACTTTAGAAAAACATTTCGAACTGAATAGATGTTTTTCAATGCTTCATTTATTTTCTGGCTGATCGCAAAAGCAGTGACAAAAAAAATAGCAAAGGTGAATTGATGTGTGTTATTTACATAATGCTACTGTATGTTGATTATAGTGTTGTATCTGCAAAGTGACGCAGCGCTGTTTGACTATTTGACTCGGTGCATTTTCTTACCTGGCATGAAATCTTGGGTCCCGCTATCGGGTGAAATTCACCCAGGAAAATGCACCGGATGGGGCCTTCCCGACCACAACCCTCGTAGTAGCGTGTCTCCATGATAAATCTGATATTAAAACATAAAACCTAGTGCTATCCTGACTAATTATTTTCCAGTTAATTTAGCCCAGTCGAATTTTCTCGTTACATTGTAGCAACGTAAATACACAGTTTAAATTCTTCGAAATAAACTCGTTTTAACAATAAAATTACAGGTTTGTTATAAGTTTGGACATGTGACCCGGGATAGAAAATAATGAAGTATTTTTATTTTTAATTTATTTTCCATTCTGCAAGTGAGTTCTTCACCACATGTAATTGACACTTGCTTGACAGTGACAGATGACAGTGACACACATAGATAAAGTATGCTTTTTTTTCGTTTTAGACATCGCTCCTAACAAGTTCTGCCAGTATCACTTTCTGTAACTACAATAATTTATTATTATTAATCATGTTCTGCTAGGCAAATAATATTAGTATAAATTACAAACAAACCCAGAGCGTCCTTGCTTATTAATCTATGTATGCAGTGTTCCTTAGAATTATAGCTGGCATCAGTAAACCCTCAGAGTAAACTAATATCATTTATTGGAAATAGTTAACAATAATATCAAATGTAAGTAGTAGGTAGTCACTTGTACAAAAAAAACTTACAAGTATACTTAATGAATGAAGCTGAATCTTTAATTACATTAACAACAACGAACATATTATGCATAATACAGTGCAGGTTCCGTTTATTATGTTTTAACTATATATAAACAAGGATTCCGAGAACCTCATTGGCATTATATTTACTTAATTTGTAAAAAGAATTGCCTTTAGAGAAATTTTTAGTGGTTAAAAAAAATTGGTATCTATTGTAATACATTTTTAATATTTTGGCGTGACTGCCCTGCTTATCAACTTTATCGAAGCTAATAACGCATGGCACGACCAGATTTTCTTCGTTTCGCATGTTAAATAGCTGATACTCATTACTCATCTTTGTTCTTTGGCAAATTAGCTACGTGTATTTCTAAATAAATATTGAAGGATATTTATAACAGCGCCATCTAGCCACAAACTAAGCAAAGCTTGTACTATAGGAACCTGACAGCTGACATAATACTTAAATACTTTTTTTTTGTAAATACATACTTATAATACATACAGTACCTACACCCAGACTCAGAACAAACATCGATCTTAGTTACACAAATGTTAGTCCTAAGTGGGAATCGAACCCATGCTCTTAAGCTCTCGAAGCAGACATACTACCAATGAACCAACAGCCAACAGGGCTGTCATTCTAGTAAGCTATTGTAGGTATATGTATAGTGATATCACTATACATATACAACTACATTACTAGTATATGTATAGTGTTGAACAAGGTACGATTTTACACCATTAATTATTCTACTATCTATCTTTGATTTTGTAATAGATATTAGCTGTGTTACCCCATATCTTTTTCTTTTTAGCTTTATCTTTATCTTTTAACTGCTGAAGACTGGCAATTTTCTTACATAATATGTATACCTACTTATATTATATTATCAAAATGAGCATTATGGCTAATTGAATATATCTATTGTGTACCTATCCTACAAAGATATTTTATTTACTGGCCGAAATACCAAAAATACCGAGTTTCGATTGATAATGCATATCTAATAGAAGATAATTTTATTAGGATTTAGAACGATACAATGGTATCGTTCTAAATCAAATTATTCCCTTAAAAAGTCCATAGTAGTATTTATTTTCGTATAATTATAAGTTATGTTTGTTTGCATCTCTAAATACCAACATGGGTATCATCGGCAAAGAAACTTACTTTTGTCGACTCCGGCATGTCACTTGCGCGATCATTTATAATGTAAATTATAAACAATAGAGGACTAAAACTGAGCCCTGAGGCATTGACATAATTATTACCCGATGCTAAAGAAATATCAACGAAGACACCAATAATAACACATCTTTTAGAAGCAGGCGTAGCATGTATTTTGTGTTTAAATGAAGTTCGAACAAAAATTAAAGAATGGACTCAAGATTCAATACTATGAGTTAATGACTAAATTTTTCTTTCACATTTTGCTTTCACTATCTACCTCCTCCAACTGATGCAGTATTTGAACATCTAAAAAGGCTGTCAACAAATCTAGATATGGCTAGAGAATGATGTAGGTATTGAAAATTGGGGATGAAAGTATTAGAAGTAGAAGAAGTAGAAGTAGAAGAAAATGTTTGATATGGACAAAAAGGGGAAAGAAACATTTTCAAAAAGTCGTAGTTTTTAGTAGATAGTAGTTTTAAAAAAAATCATTTTATTTACTTTTCCGTTTAGGTCCTATTCTACTACCTAATATTATAATTGTTTGTTACTAAATCACGCAAAAGCAGCAGAAAGGATTTACATAAAATTTGGCACAAATATCTACTAAAATAGAAAAACATATAGAATATTTTTGTATCTCGGAAAAATGCTCGATTTCTTTGGGATTACCAAAAAACTAACTACAGGACGTATCCACTTGAAATTTGGTATAAATGTGTATTAGCTATGTCACAAATAAACAAACTATCTATCTTTGAGCCAAATTTCAACCAAATCCGTTCAGCTGGTTTTGCGTGTTCATGTCCGTATCGTTATAGTTAATTGCTCATTTTTATAGTAAGTACAGTAAGTAGCTTTACCATCTTCAACCACATCGATACTTAACTTCAGGTGAGCTGTGGTCAAACACCTAGCCTGTCAACCGTAAAACACCATGTTTTAATAGTGTTTGCTGCTATTTTTTAATTTCTAGAATTCTGGAGACGTGAAAAAAGATATCCTTTTCTCCTATTCTATCATTTACCTACTCGTACTTTCTGAAATAAAACCGGATTCTTCCGGAATCCTTTAATTACCGCGCTGATACGCCCGAGCTGAAGTCGAGACTGAATACGGTGGTGAACGAGTTCGACAGTTGGTTCCAATCAAACGGGCTAGCGTTAAACAAAGACAAGACCTGTCTCTTTAATACTGCGCTCATGTCTTCTACTCTATATTATTTTGATCTATCTCGTAAGGTTTAGCCAGCGTTTGCAATGTAAGCGCACAAAACATGTTTTTCATCACCATAATATAACAAATCTCTGATTTTAAAAAGGTATGTATACATATATGTTCAAGTTCAGAACCAGCAAACAAAACTTCGACGAGGCGTGAGATAAGGGGACGTTATCTACCCGAAACTGTTCTCAAAAGTACTGGAGGATATGTTCAACACGCTGGACTGGGCAGGGCGAGGCATCAACATTAATGGCGAGTACATCTCACACCTTCGTTTTGCGGACGACATCGTCATAATGGCTGAATCGCTGGAGGACTTAAAATGGATGCTGACCAGCCTTACTGATTCTTCTCAACGCATCGGTCTACGGATGAACTTGGATAAAACCAAGGTCATATTCAACGAGTACGTTGTTCCGGGACCGGTTGCCATAAATGGTTTCACTTTAGACATTGTTCATAAATACATTTACCTAGGGCAGACGCTCGAACTAGGTAAAAACAACTCCGAAAGTGAAGCCAATAGAAGAATACAGTTGGGCTGGGCAGCATTCGGAAAACTACGTCGAGTCTTCTCGTCATCCATCCCACAAAGTCTGAAGACAAAAGTCTTCAATCAGTGCGTCCTACCTGTCATGACCTACGGAGCCGAAACGTGGACACTCACAGCGGGAATGGTCCGTAAGTTCAAAGTCGCTCAGCGAGCAATGGAAAGAGCTATGCTATGCTTGGCATTTCTCTGAGGGATCGGATCCGAAACGAAATAATTCGCCAGAGAACTAAAGTCATTGACATAGCTCAGCGTATTAGCAAGCGTATTGGCTATGGGCTGGACATATCTGTCGCAGAACCGATAACCGCTGGGGTAGACGTGTTCTAGAGTGGAGACCGCGTATTGGCAAGCGTAACGTAGGACGCCCTGAGACTCGATGGAGTGACGATATACGTAGGACAGCTGGCGGCGGGTGGAAGCGAAAAGCCGAAGATGGGGCTGAGTGGCGTGTCTTGGGAGAGGCCTATGTCCAGCAGTGGACTAATATAGGCTGATGATGATGATGATGATGATGTATACATATAAACCTTCCTTTTGAATTGCTCTGTCTATTGATGGAAACCGCATAAAAATCCGTTGTGCTGTTTAAAAGATCTAAGTGTACAGATGGCGGCAAGCGACTATGTTTCATACTATGTAGAGATGAGATAGGTCTATTCGTTATGACGCATCTGAACAGCCGAATCTCCGCAATACTGAATGTGACCTTCCCAAGATAACTCTTCCTAATTAATTATTCGGGAGTACCTAAGTAACGGAACGCAATCTCTGTACCTAATACTTATACCTACTTACCTAGATACATTGACCTAGAGCGCAGGTGACGCTTTTAACCGTGAACCAGGAAGCTTTCTCAAGGTTAAATTTGCGCATGCGGTCTCAACCCTCTAATTGTGCTACGTGACTTTGAAACGAGGTAAGGGTAGAAATAAATATTTACTAACAAAATTATTTGTATGAAGTTAAACAATGTCCATGGACAAAATGAAGCAGTAATTTATCAAACATGATTTTTTTTATAAACTGCCCGACTGCTGGGCGCGGGTATCTTCTCGCTGTGAAAAGGATAATACCATAGTCTACCACGCTAGGCGAGTGCGGGTTTACAGACTTCACACATTCACGAGAACTTTTTTTTAGAACTCTCAGTTATGTTGGTTTCCTCATGATGTTTTCCTTCACCGTTTGAAGTTATCGGTGATATGCACATAAAATAGAAAAGACGTGCCTGCCGTGGGATTTGAACACAGTTCCTACAGATTGGAAGTCAGACGGTCTCCAAACTAGGCTAACTAACTAATTGTTTTATTAAGTTTAAACGCTTATAAAATTGAGAAGCCGCCTGCAGGTACATACAGGTGCACACATAAATGTATATGCAAGCAGCAAAAAAAATAAAATTGACGCGAAACAGCGAAGGTGACAGCCGTAGGCAGACGTTATTTTTAGTCATCAAGAGAGTGTCTCCTTACTTCTTTAGAATAAATTAAGGTTGGTGGGTAGTACCCAGATATTTTATTTTGTGAAAATTTGTAATTTGCTTAACTCGTATAATTATTACATATGGAGCAGAGTGTCGATTTTAATTGAAAAATAAAAGATTCATAAATATAACCAGAGAAGTGCATATTTAATTAACACCATTGTTACAAAATAGATGAAATAATAATAATATTGAGTGCCAATAGTTTCGTACTATAAATCACAGAACCTATGAATATCTATAAATGTTATTCGTTATATACCAAATAAACAAAAAATGTTTGTACCTCCTGGTAAAGATATGTCGAGCGGCTTTGGCCCCTATGAAGGCCTATAGAGATACGGTACCCGCGAATACCTAAACGATTGAATTCTCTTACAGAGCAAGAAAATCACTTCCCTATCAAAAGTAGTTAACTTAGTCTTATGAAATGGCTAAACCATAGCACCTACTTATTTAAAAAAAAATCTGGTGCACTAATAAATAATGAGTTGTTCAGTGTTAGTGGAAGCAACCAGCTCTTCGAATATAGAAGACGACTTATATACGTGAGTTTTTTAAATGTGTCATATGCATGGTAAATTATAAAATAAAAATTGTTAAAATATATTTACATGTATGTCTTGAGTTAAAATCAATAAATAGCTGGACCGGTGCGGCGGCCTTGAAATTCTTCTTTGAGTTTCCGGGGTAGCCTTGAAGACGATAACTACAGCGAATAAATAGATTGCTTTGATTAAAGTCTATATTGTTAGCATGTACGGTATTAAGCCATTATGGACTAATTGGTAATTATATCCTTTACAACTATGCCTTCCAGTTAAGCTAAGAAGTTACCTAGTGGTAGCTTATATTAGGTACATATGTTTATACCATATCTAATAACGATAAATACCTACATGTATGTAGGTATAAAAACTTGCAGTTCTGTCGAGTTTCTGTCTAACGCGTGAGGGTTTGGGAAATAAAAGCGTAGGTGGGACGTATAAATCGATGTTGACCTTGGTCTTGAATTACGGCTTCGGCCTTCATACGTTTTAATAATTTAATTGGTTACTACCAAACCTTAGCCAAAGGGTAGGCACTATATTCTATCTAATATGTCTATAATTTTAGGTACCTTACTTTAGGTACACGTACGTACGTACTTACTTTAGCTCGTTTCGAACCTTTTATCAAAAATTCAAAATTCATTAAATATCTACAGCTACCCTTTGGAGCATACGATATTTAGAACTTATTGGTGTTTGAGACTTATTATATATTATGATATTGTAATAACTACATTCGCCAAAAAATAAATAAATAATAAAAGATTTTTATTTAATGAAAAAAAAGTAAATTGCATAACATGTTGTTAATGTCATAGTAAATTTTATGTCATAATATATTGAGAAAGGAAAAAAAGGGCATAGTAGTTATTATGTCAAGTTGTTTATTATTTAAGAATTTGTCAATATTATAATAGCATTTGTCAAGTAATATTTCAATGAAATTATTTTTAAATTTTCCTATTGATATAGCATTCATTTCGTCAGGTAAATTATTAAATAACTTTGTATAAACATATAGGTATACTTTAATTGTAAAATTTTCAACATAATGTAACATTCTCAATAGACAAAATCAATCTTAAATTTGTCATATTAAGTATAAATTACCATTTTTCGACAATAGATTTAAATGTCGATTGAAAACATAATATCTGCTAAGCAGTCGTAGAGTAGGTATTCGTACCTAATCAATAAGGCAATAGTCCACCAGTTTAAAATCACTCAGCAAGCAATCTTAAAGCAAGAGCTATGCATTTCTCTAAGGCACCGTATTTGGAATGAAGCAATTTGCCAGTGGATATACCTAGGTACTCAACGTATTAGCAAGCTGAAGTCGCAGTGGGCATATCTATCGCATAATCGATAACTGCTGCGGAAGACATGTTCTAGAGCAGATACAGCGAGAGACTCGATGGAATGATCATACACTTAGGAGCTGTGGTGGCATGAAGCGTAAAACCGAAAATCGGGCTAAGTGACGCGTGTTGAGAGAGGCACTTGTCCAACAATAGACTATTACCTATATAGGCTGATTAAACAATCAACAACAATCGTACAAGTTTCAGTAGATAGTGGACATCGTGAACACAAGGCATGTGGCAAATATACCTACGTACCTACTGGTATTTGTTTGTCTTGTGTCAAAATTATCAATGCGCACATAAAAATATTTTCGCCCGGTAACCATAACCTTACAATAACATTGTTCCCAAAATATAAATCTATTTAACAACTGATTTCATGAATACATAAAGTAGAAGACCTTGTCGCGCCGGCAACAAAGCATACTATTTGAATAGCGCCATGTGATATTCAATCACTCTAGAACAAATTTTTCGCTAGTGAACTGCCGCGTGCAGTAAAAATAAGTGTTTCGTACTTGAAACACTAGGTACCAAGTTACTCAATTGTGGCCCAAGCCACAATCGAGTAACTAAGGCCTTAGGCCTAACGCATACTGCAAAAGCGAAGCAAACTAATAGCGTTAAATTATAAACTTTACCTGCTTAACGATCCCCACCAGTGATGTGGGTGATGTCAAGTTTTGTGATGCACCCAGGACAAAATGTTTGTATAATCTCTCTGTATTTTATGCAAACAAATGTTTGTTCTGTGTCTGTATGTATTATAAGCATTTATTTAAAAAAAAAATATTAGGTATTCTATCAGTTATCTGACTGCCGTAGTACCTACATGCTTTGCTTAGTTTGGGGCCAGATGGTGCGGTGTATAATGTCCTATTTATTTTTATTTATTTATTAAAGTAAATTCTCAGTAATAAATATAGCCTATGTTACTCATGGAGAATGTAGCATTCTAATAGTGAAATAATTTTTAAAATCGGTCCATTCGTTTTTTATTGTATTCGTTACAAACATACAAAAATCCAAAAATATAAATCTTTCTTCTACATATTATTAGTGTAGATAGATTACATTTTACGTTTATAGAACTTTTAACGGCAACGCGACGTAATCAGCACCCGTACGGCGATACCATTTATTGGATTTTCTTCAATTTTCTCCTGAAACAATGTTGGAAAAATTGCTTTTTAGGTACCTACTTACACAACGTGTAGTGTAGATATTTTTATTACTGAACATTACAACTTCAATGTAAGGTTATGCAGAGTGGTAGTACCAACACGAAAGGAGGCTAAAACGAATAACTTTTACTATGAGACCAAGGTTTTCTTGACCAATTTCAAGGTTTTGAAATCGCAACTAAACAACTTTGACATTTTTGTATGAAGCAGTTGACTTTTTTTTCAATTTCAGTGTTGGTGCCATAGTTAAAAAAAGATGGGTACTATGGCCTCCTCACGGTTTAGCACTACCGTTCCGCGTAAGCCAGTGTCACTAGATCTATTTTATCGATAGTAGCTGAAAACAGTATTTGTTGCGGAATGTTTTTACATAATATATTTGTGCATTCACAGTTATTTTCCGTTGTCTACGAGACGTTAGTGTAAACAACTTGACATATCAGCGTAGAGTTGATGGTAAATGACATGTATGGACACCATTTGCCAAGAAATCGAATAACCAAACCTTTACATTCTAAAATCGTCTGGAAGAGGTCGCTTTTTGCGATAAGGTAGCCAGTTGTTAATTAAGTTTATGTTCTTTTTCTTCTGTATTGTAAAATTTTTCAATCAATCAATCAACCAATAACAGGGCAAAATTTAAACACAAAAAACTTACTAATAATAATTATTTGTGACTAGCTTTTACAGAACAATAAAATAATTATAATCGTAAAAAAACTAACGTAGATAAACTTATTTCGAAATTTAATTAAATGCTTTGTACTTTTTTTTCATATGATTATTACAAACTTAAATAATAAAAACTGACGTTTATTTCGACATTGAAATATATGTATGCATGTATGCTAGAAACTTAAATAATAATTATATCTTAAGGTTTTTGTATATTTTATAGTTGTTTATTATTTACTTATATTAAGTAGTATATCATATTTATTGGAAATTCTTTATCTGTTATTATAGAAAAGTGTCCTTAAATATTTCTATGTCCCCCTATTTGACCCAATGTGGATGATTACAGACACCAACGTGTCAGACGACAATTCAATTACAACCAATAATAATTTAGTAAATTATATACTAGCTGTACCCCGCCCCGCGGCATTGTCGATGCGTGCTCTTTTATTCAGTCAGAACAGACAGAACTGACTATTTCATTGTATAACATACAAAAAAGACATTTTTAACTTTTTTTTTTAAAGAATTGTTCAGGACGGAACTGGTGGCGAACTTCTTCTACCTATTGGAGGCTGGGTGACAACAATGATATACCTTCATGACTTTTATTCGTCTTACCGCCGGTTTTTCTGCATTGATTTAAATGATAATTATAATATTGCCCTACCGATCCTCGATTGTGCAAGATGAGGTTTATTATTTGAAGTATGTAGTAGTTGTTATGAGGTTTAATATTACTATTTCCATACCATGGCACAAATAACACAAATCAATTAGGCCTAAGACTAAGTACTATCTACTTCGGTGGTAGGATAGATATTTAGTTATTTTTGTAAATAGCCAAAGTTTGTCAAACATAGGATAACAATCGTTTCGTAAAAAAGGTGATTTTCGACGCCTTCAAGATTGAAAGATAAAGTGAGCATTCATACTTATTCGGTTGTAAAAATCCAGCTTAATAAATATAACTTAATGTAGTATATTATATTTGCTTAATATGAGCAATGCGCATGAACGTTCCTGTTCATTCAAGTTATATTGAACCCTATACATATTTTTGCCTAAATGTCGACATAATTCCGATATATCATTGCAAACTCTAAAACCTGCTCCGGACTCTGCAGAATATATTTTAATAAACTGCTCGATTGTTCATTGCCTGGTATCTGAGATTAACGCGCACAGACAGACAAACAGACAGGCCGACATACACGAAATTCAAAAACTATATTTTTGGGTTCTTAACGTATTATATGTATACCTATAGATATTGAGGCATAGCGAGTGACGACGCTCATTTTACAGTATTTTGCAAATGCGCTTCCTTTAGGGTCGATCATTAACTTTATTTTGATTGAAACGTGCTACTACGCTGGCGGTAAGACATTATCTGGCTTCTTCTGTAAGTAGATACTTATTTATTTTATTGTAAAAACTTAAACTGGCTCACTCAGCATTAAACTACGAACGGGTACAGGGTAGACCAGTAAAACTTTAAAATTCACCTAATCATAATAATCATCCAACTTACTTTTCTCTATACCTAACTCAGAAAGTTGAGTTTTTGGCGGGAACGCGGGAAGAGTCGTGTCGCTCCGTTGTATTTTTTTCCAAAACTAGTGATTTGTCGAGTGTTTATGCATAAAAATGGTGGTGTTTTATTCATAAAGTGCCGAATTACAAGCGTTAGTGTGGGAAAATGATATAATGTGGTGAAACATGACTTTTCGTGTTGCTTCCAAAACTCCATCGAAGCTTTATAGTAAAGTCGCCACTACTTTACTAAAGCATGACTGGACTTGACTGACGCGGACTGGACTTGACTAGGACTGGACTTTGACTATAACTAGCTACGAGGACACTTATTTATCTTTTGAAACTTGAAAATATATAAATACTTGACACTGGCAAATGCTAAAACGCGACGCCAAAACCAAAGAAAAAAAAACTCAGAAAGTTGTGATTGTAGATATAAACGATGATGATGAGATGTTCGAAATAATTTTTATTCAGTTTTATTACTCAACACAAGTTTCAACGGTTATTTATTGGGGGCTTTGCGAAATATGAGTCATCAACGCGCCAAAAAATTTAACTTTAAATTCTCCCTATTTTCAGACTATTAACATTGTATAATTAAGATCTATCGAAATTATAATGATTCAAAGTTTAAAGCACGTACTTTTATAAATGATTTCTCTTTTTAATTATTACCCCACACGATAAGACTGACGGTTAAATTATTACATTATTTTTGTACTACTATGGTACTGTTGAAGAGGAAAGCAACTAACTAATGATTTTACCAATAAAATATTATTACTTTATATAAGAATGGAAACTACAATTTAAGTGCCTACAAAGAAGCCTGATCTAGAAATAAATCTTACACAAAAAGAAACCTTTCCAGCGATGTCCTCGTTATGCGATCAAAGCAATTTACCCTGCATGTCGTGATTTTAGAGTAGGTATTTTAACAGTATCCTAAGCATTATCTGCAAACTCATTGCAATCCTCAGCTAAATTCTGTTGGTCACCATCTTCAATATTTATTGTAAGGTTGGTCAGTTCAAATTAGAAAATTACCTATATCATCCAGGTCCAATCTCAACATAGTTTTGTTATGTTCTTGCAAATTTTTACCGAAACTTTTGTTATTGTATTCTCGACACCGTCACGCCCGCCGTTTACACATAATACTTATTCTGACGCGTTTGACTTTTATTTGTTTCGACCTAATTTGTTAATATAATGTTTTCGCCTAGCGGTGGTGCTGCGGAAGTATAATGCATAAGCGATTTTTATCTATTTGCTTTGCAAATTGTCAAATGTCTGTTCAGAGCTTGGGTATTTGTAACTAGGCTGGCGAAAGAAAAATAACGTTGACAAAATATGTCGTCCTTGAAGTTGCTATAGGTAACCCACTGGCCGGGTTACAAACAAAGCAATTTTTTATATCCTTGGAGTTTTATACATGTATATTATATAGCGAAGAAAGAATAAATGTAGTTAATTGTGGATCACTAATTATACAGTACAACATATCGAAGTTTCTGATAGGACTACTCGATATCGATCGCACTGCCTTAGGCAATTAATTTGTGCAATTACTTTTACTGGTAACTTATTATGAATTTTGCACCGCAAGGGTTAGTATGAAAAGATTGTTAATGTCGGAAGCAAGTCGAAGGGATGAAGAAAATAATTTTACAACACTACAAACTTTTGCGGTCAGTGCTGAAATATTTTGTTTACAATACCTACTATATTCTTAAAAAAGATTTAAAAAAGGTGTATTTAAACCAATTATTTATTAACCCGATAATTTGAAGTATCATGATAATTTGTGATTGAATATGAGTCACACTTTAAAACGGTGAAATTTTGAACGGTGATAGCTTATACCTAATAATTATCTTTATTTTATCCTAGTATTACATTATCATCGGTTCTCGTGGGATATTGAGTGAAATTCTGCATCCAGAAGAGGAAATTATGTTAAGAGTTTATACATTTATAATATTTCGTGTTTCTTTTTTAGATTCAAAGAGGAACCCTGTTCACCTCCGGTCGGCAGTCCACCAGGTAAGTACCTTTGTTTTAGAGTTCCACAGCAACATGGCATTCCGTTCGTTTGGATTTGAGAAAACTATTTAAGACTCACGTCGAACGGTACTTTCACACATCCCTGACAGCCCTGTTGGCGCATTGGTACATCTGCATTAAGGCGTTGGTTCAATTCCCACCCAGGACACACATTTTGTGGTAGAAACAAATAATTGTTCTGTAAGTATTATAAGTTGTATTTACAAAAAAAGTGTACCAGTTAGATAACTGGACTTCTGTAGTACAAGCTTTGCTTAGTTTGGGCTCAGATAGCACTGTCCTATCCTACATTAACTAAACTAAAAATTATTAACTAAAAGTTAAAAAAATACAATTATTATAGGTATAATTGTGAAAATAAAAACGGCAGAAACCTACTCGCGCACCGCGGGTTCCGTAAAAAATAGGTACAAATATTTTATAGATAACACCAAAGTACGTACCTAATAGGTAATTTTTTCATATTAATATGATTAGCTAGTTTCTGAAGTACGCTATGAAGGTGGATCTCGAATGGGAGCAGGTACGCGGATGTAAAAATCGGGCTCCAGAATGTATACCGACCCTTCCGACCGAGCCGATGCGACGGCGTTACTAGTTGGTCCTTCCTTTTTTTACAGCGAAGATATAACGTGCTGAGGACGCCCTTGCGTTGAAATTTATGTATGTTTGTATGGGCTACCTGGTAAATAAATTTACACGGTAAATTTAGAATATGTAGCTTCTTAAACAATTTCACGTTATGTGATTAGTTCGTCCATCATGGGAACTATGAAAGCACCATTGCTTAGAATGTTGACGAAAAGGTAACGAAAAAGTTTTTTTTTAATTTTCATGTAAAGGTAATGAGACGATCGAGACGCTCTCCTGATGGTAAGAGTTGACGCCTGTCTACGATCATTGCAGAGATAAACAGAACTTTGAGTAGCAAAAGAAAGTCCAGGGCATCACTGATTACTTTGAGACTAGACGGTTAGTCTCAACAGCCCTGTAATTTCATTAGCTGCTCTCATCATCATCATCATCATCATTTCAGCCGTAGGACGTCCACTGCTGGACATAGGCCTCCCCCATTGACTTCCATAAAGACCGGTTGGAAGCGGCTCGCATCCAGCGCGTTCCTGCGGTCTTTACTAGGTCGTCTGTCCACCTTGTGGGTGGACGTCCTACGCTGCGCTTGCCGGTCGGTGGTCTCCACTCCAGAACTTTGCAGCCCCACCGGCCATCAGTTCTGCGTGCTATGTGCCCTGCCCACTGCCACTTCAACTTGCTAATCCGTTGGGCTATGTCGGTAACTTTGGTTCGTCTACGGATCTCCTCATTTCTGATTCGATCTCGTAGGGAAACTCCGAGCATAGACCTCTCCATAGCGCGTTGTGCTACTTTGAGCTTACCAAGAAGGCACACAGTCAGAGACCACGTTTCAGCGCCATAAGTCATCGCTGGTAACACACACTGGTCGAAGACTTTCGACTTATTATTATTTCGACTGATTAGCTGCTCTCATTTCATTTAATTACCTTTAAAACCGGAACACAGTAATGTTTTCACACTACTGCTTGGCGGCAGAATATCTGGTACTGCGGTGGTACCTACCTAGACGACCGCTAAGGAAATCTACCACCAAGTAAACTGAATTAAAGTTGACAAACTGAACTTTGCCGTAGTAAAACAGTTGCCCCCATAATTATATCGACATAGGGTGCAGTCAGTTTAACAATTGCAAATAAGTTCATTATTGTATAATGATAACTGAAGAATAGAAGAATTATGTAACTACAAATTTACAGTTTTTAGATTTTTCCTTTACTTATGCTATAAGATATTGATTCTTGACAATTTTTTTTATTCTAAGTCAACAGGAAGTACTTTATAGATTTGATTCTCTTGAGAGTATTACCATAATAATATGAGACATTGGGCTGACGTAGGAGTTAATTTTTTTTCTAAGCTTCATGAGATAAGTAACAAGAGACCTGAGTATTTGTTATTAATTTCAATTATCTAAGGAAAACAGACATACATACAGACAACGAAGTGATTCTATAAAAGTTCCTTTTTTCTTTTGAGGTAAGGACCCCTAAAATTGAGATGATTTATGTTATGCACGCTCATACTGCAAAATTAGACTGAGTTTATTTTTAACATTATTATGACTAGAAATTCTATTCACTCATGAGTTTAAAGCCGGTCAAGTTAGACTAAGTATTATATTTATTTTGGAATAATCAAATGACTTGTGCTGGTAAAGTAATTGGAACAATAAAGTTATGGTTATGGGGATCCGTGTTGATGATGGTAATTTATTTCTAGCATGGCAACTTTATCGTGAAATTTTGCGTACGGAATCTTCTGTATTCCTGTGTCCAATTGCTTTACACACATTATACGAGTACTTATTGTCGCCTACATAATTATACATAAATACATATTTTATAAAATATTATGTTAGTTTAAAGTGCGGCCGTGACTGAAAATGTCTTTATTATGCGTGTGCACATAATAACATTTATTACATTCTAAATACTTAAACCGCAAAATATTTCATATGTCTACCTTGTGGAGAAAAACTTACAAAACGATATTTTTGCATTATCATTTTTAAGAGTTCCTAGCCTTTAAAAATTATTCTGACGCACGCAGATTGCAATCCTATGTATGCATTATGCCTGCGATTGTTCCACACGAGTTTAGCGATTTGTGGTGTATGTACTTGTACATCAAGGAGTTTTTATACTTGTGACCTGTTACGTTTTGTGTCGTGGGGTTCGCCGATGGTCTTTTGTTTTGGGGCGTCGTTTGTCAAATAAATGGTTTAATTAGAAAACCATTGTGTTGTTTTAATTAAAATACACATCACGATGATAGCTTACGGATAATGAACGGCGTGAGTTCATACCCTAGCAACGAGCTTGAGCTGTCGGTGATGGTCGATGATTCTAAATTCTAGTATCGGACATACACAAATATTTATTTTCTAGGCAACCCGATTCAGTGCATGCAACGTTGATTGATGTATACCCACTGAGCCTTTGGGTAAGCAACAGATATAAGCATTTTTATTTTATATTCATTAGGATATAAGTAACAGATAATTATAATCTAGCACGAATGCGCTACTGTTAACAGTCGAGTATTATTTTTTGGAAGATTAGGTTTGAACTCTATTGTGCCGCAAGCACGTCGTCCGGTATGATCGGAACAATTCGAATCTAATAAACCTATTTTAACTTTCTTTATTTTATGACTGATGTATTGTTGACTAGCACCATTGCATTAGGGAAACCCTGTAAGGATAGTGTGAAATTAAGTAAATAAATAAAAATCCATTTATCGATGGCAGTAGGTAGAAGATTTTGCCGATATGAGATTAAATCATTTTGCAATACGCTTAAGCTTTCAAAAAAGGAAAGTTAAAGGGCTCTGTCAAAGGAATTCAAGATGCCCCTAAGGGGGCATTTGCATACTGTCACAAGGTTGCTTTCTAGACGATGCATGGTACCCGAATTATAAAATCATTTACGTAGGTGAAATCAAAGATCAAGAACAAATATATAATTGTTTACAATGAAAACTACTGTACTTACTGTAATTCATTTTATTTTATCTGTTATCTGGTTCCCACAGTACAAACTTTGCTGAGTTTGGGTCTAGATGGCGCTGTGTGAAATATCCTACAATATTTATTACTAATTAATTTATTAGATACAATCCCAGTAAAGAGGTACCGATGAGGAAAAATTCGTTGGAAGTACCCTCAATTTCAAATTTTGCTGTAAAGCATCTGACTGCATGTTCTGTTATCTCATTTCATTTTTCAAATTCAAATTCAAAGTATTTAAATTATTTTTGAAACCACGTTTGCTCGCGATAGCATGTCTTATGAATATAGATTTACCAGTTACTATGTCACTTAGATGTTTCTTTGGGTGGAAAACGATTGTGCCCCTCAGATCACGCTTCGCGCGTTGTATTGCAATAATGCTTATTGTTTTAAGATATATATGTTATGATGTGTTACTGTACAATAAAGTTTTATTCTATTCTAACAAGAAAGCAGAGCTACTACTAAATTATATCAGATATCTCATTTATTTCTTTTGTTACAGAATCTCTTTGAAAAATAGAAGTAGTAGTATACGTTTATAATGTCCGCATTTCTCTATGATAGCTTTTATATCCTGTCTCCATGATCTGTGGCTTTTACTGTGACGGAGTGTAAAAGGGAAGGTGTTATTTACAATGGTCAATATCGGTTACGGTATTCATATTACTTGCGTTCACTTTTTATAATACACTTGCGCAGTGGCTCTCAAAGAAAACTGAAACGCGATCCATTAAATAGAAACTTCGAAATTCGGGACTCACTGCTTGGTTGTTATGAATAAAAAAGGGCAGAATTTTATTAATTGAAGAATTTTGAGAACTGTTCAAATTGAAAAAAAAACATTCAGTTCCAATCAATGATTTTAATACTTTAGTTAAATAAAGGGGGGTTCAATAAGAACTTTGTTTTGTGAATCAAAATAAAACAATAAGTTTAGATGACAATGTTCAAATTGTTATCGTATTAAAAAAAGTAAGATTCGACAATTATGATTGAAAAATGATATCTGATAAAATATGTTCACCACGACTACGGTTACAGATGACGATTCTTTCATCAAAGTTTTTAATCACCTTTTGACAAAATGGCGGGTCTACTTCGTTAATCATTTCACGAATTTTGAGTTTTAACGCTGTAATCGATTCAATTGACTCCATATAGACTCTGTAATAAATAATCCAGCGGTGTTAAATCACACGATCATGATTGAGGAGTGCAATTTAAAAAAGATTAGTAAAACTTAAATGTTAGGTTCTTTTAATTGTAATAAGCTTGGTACGTCCAATTTACGCGATCGGTCTTTTATTTTAGGGTCCACTCAATATCAGAGGGTCAGTAGATTGCGAGTTGCGACCCATATTGTGAGAAGTGCTGCACTAACGACTTGCGCTGGTTTTGCACGCGTGCAATTTATTATGGTGACTTGGTTACGAAACATTGATTTGCTTTACTTAAATAAAAGTTTATTAGGATGTATTTTATATAAAAACCTTTCGAAAAAAACTAGTTCTGTATCAAAATCCGTTGCGCAGTTTAGAGGAAGTAGTCGAACATACAGACAAACGGGGACAGCAACTTGGATTTAATATATAAATCTTTTATAGCTCAATTGGTAGTAGTTCTGTTTTATGAGCTAGAGGGCGTGGGTTCCATTTCAATGCAGGTTACACATTTGTGTGACAAACATAGGTCTTTGTACTCTGTGGTCAGAAGAAGCATTTTTATGGCCGTTTTTATTCTTAAGCAAAAAGGTCCGATACGAATAATCAATCTTGATTATAAAATTATTTAGTTTGATAAAGATTAATATCCTGATACGTATACCATAATATTTCGACTCTACTCATATTTTGGTTACTTAATTGAGAAAAACTGGTTATTGTGACTTATTCGTGGTAATGAGTATTATAAACATGTATCAGGTACATTGTTTTATCTATCATCAATAGGTTTCGTAGCGGATTTAAAAAAAGTTAGCCTATGTTACTCTCTGATAAATAATACCTATATGTAGGTGAAATAATTTTGATATAGGTTGAGTAATTTTTGAGTTTACCCATTACAAACAAACTTACAAAGGGTCTTTTCGCTTTATATGTAGTTTTATTAACTAAGATTTACATAAACTCATTATGCATACTTACCTACAACTATTGATTATTCCATAGATTAACTCCCTGGATCGGGGCTCTTCAACAAGGATTGTTTGTGTTCAACTTCGGCATCTCCAACCAACTCAAGTAACCACCTTGAACTAATTTTCCCAGTAGTTCCTACTAAGTTTTCCGACTACTTCAGAAACTGAGGTGTTTTGACACAATTACGTATATTTTTCCAAGGGAATTATAAATTCTTATTTTGGTATTGTCCGCGTTTAGCGTATTATAATACAAGGGATGTGAGAATATAAACTAATTCTCTATTAATTGATCAGAGGATCTCGAGACAGCTTTGCTTATCCATTAATGGTACAGCTTTGCAAAACTTTGTCTTTTTGTACAAACCAAAATCAACCTAATCTCCGTCGCGTTAACAATGTTTTCGAACGGAGAATCAAAAACATGTTTGATTAGATGGCTACTTGCTAAAGTGAAGTGTATTCGATTTTAACACTTTATACTTAAATGTTACAGTATGTTTTAGCTTGAAAACTATTTCTAACAACTAATATCAGGTTCAGTAAACCGAGGGTTTGCCTCTTGCGCTAAAAGGCATTGCTACTATTAGGTAATCTGTAAGATACCTATGAACATATCTAAATAATAACTAAAAATAGCATGTGCATCCATCCATTCATCGCGGATAAGCGGTATACGGTAAGTAGAAGAATAGATAAGAATAGGTAATTTGTAGATAAAAATACTACCTCAGCGAGTCATGTAGATACGAGTATATGCAAGATTTTTAACTGACTTGACTACCCACTGCTATACCTAGATGTGTCCTCTAAAAGTAATCGGTATAAACGCCGCATACATGTGGAAGATTGCTTAACTAACCTACCTACGCTATAGAATTTCTTCTTCTGGTATATAATATGATTGTGTAGTAGATTTTCATGATAAATACGATATATCTTTAATAAATCTAACTAGTCTTTCTAACCTTCGTATCGTATGAGCGTGGAGCTTAAAGTAGGGCTAAATATATACCTTAAGAGGAAAACAAAACTGAAGGCGCAAAAATACAATGCTGTCAAGATATTTCGCGTTCCTCCTAAAATTGTGTCTACTCTAGATTTAATAACATATAATTTTTATACCTTTTTATTTACTTAGCTACATATGCCTAGGCATAAAAGTTTTATTGGTGTAGAAAAAGTGGCTGAAAAAAAAACATTTGTTGCTACCACCTTGTAGCGATGATAGCTCAGTGGTTAGCGCGGTAGGTTCGCATGCCGAAGGGCGTGGGTTCAAACCCCAACAATGAGCTGCCGGTGAAGGAAAACATCGTGAGGACACCATAGCATGGGGGTAGGGTACTTTCTAGTACTCGGCTGGCTAGCTACCACCCTCAAGTTGAAAATCTGCCGCCAAGCATCTGACAGTGTGTTCCGGTAGCCTCACTTGAGAGCCAGTTCCATTCCAGGCTTGGTGTGCTTTACCGTCTTCGACCACACCGTCACTTAACATGAGCTGTGGTCAAAATAACTAGCCTGTTGACTATAAAAAAAAAAAAAAACCACCACCACCGGTCAATACAAAATAAATCGAGATATTATTATATGTATAAAGCTTGTCCTCGCCCTAGTTGCGTGGGCATACCTACAAGTAGAGATGCGGCGATTTCCTTGTTAGCGGAGCGCCCGCCGCCTCCTTTGTTAACGTGCTGGCTGGCAATTTTAAGAAGAACGAGGACTAGATAGACCTAGAATGATTCAGAATTAGATAGACCAAGAGACAAGCAGACGATACCGTCAGTTAGGTAAAGTATTAATGTTTGTTTTACTTGTGCGGGATTATTTACGTTTCATTAGGTCGGATACTCTCACTATAGTTTCAGTACAGTGTCAGAAATACTATAATACACAGAATTCGCTGCGACGTCTTCATCTACCAAATATGAGAAATCCTTTATAGGCAAAACAAATGTGTGTTAAAACCACGTTGGGTTTCATGGCAAAAAAATAATTTTGTTTCGTTACATTTGATTGAATTTTTTTTATTATTTATTTTATTCCTAAATACTTAATAAATATGTACCTACATATTTTTGGCTTTTATATTGTTAATTTTCTAGCCCCCACAAAGGGATACCAACTACCAGGACTTTCTTTGTACATTTCATTTTAATTAACCGGTGAATTAGTTCTATTGTATAATGTAGGTACATACTATGTTTTTACTATTTTTTTTGACCAAGAAGAGTAGTAACCTTTGTCAGCCAAAATGTTAGGTACATTTTTATTAGTTTTTTTAAATTTAAACTTTATGTTAGTTAACAATATGTGTCATCGTACAAGTATTTGTTCCATTGTACGTTCTCTAAAATAGCTGAACTATTTAGTTCAGGCAGGAAATATGGCATCCGCATCAAGCTTGGCCATATTCATTCAGTACTTAGTACTTAAGCGGTAGTTAATACATATTTATTATTATATAATATTATTCTCGCTTGCTATACATTCTTTTATCGTTAACGTTGTACTCGTATGTTATTCTCTCAGTACTGGATTTTAGGCACGTGAGCGAGACTATTTGAGGGACCGCGCACTAGCGGTCCCGCGCAGCCACGCTTGTCTGGTCTCCTTGTATCTTATATATCCTAAAAAGTTTTATAAAATACAAGGAGACTAATATTATATATTACCAACAAATAAGTCAACGTCTTTGTACTATTGCAGCAATAGCACATTGTTCTCGCTTTGCAAGTTAGCTGACTTCACGCATCTTCAACCTCAAAATTAGTATATACATAATATAATAGTATATATAAGTGACCTAGGACCTCAATATTAGGCTGCCGTAACTAGCGACAAACACATCATTCTAATACTATGTGAAAGTTTGAGAGCGAGTGAGTGTTTATGTATATACATAATTATAGGATAAAATTAGGGTTAATCTATAATTCGCATAATTTTCCAAGTATTCGGTTCGTTTGTCCGGCGGATCGAGCATGAAGTTTCAGCGCCAGCGACCATGTCGCCTCGCCTATGATTTTACTTAAGTAAACAAAAAGTATCGAGACTCTCACTCGCGGGGAGTATGGTTGTGTGGGCGCAGCTTAGAAAGCTCAGTGCGCTGGCCGGAGCGAGCGCGAGCGGTCGGGGCCCTAGCTCGGATATGCCCGAATTATGGACGTGTGGAGCGAACACTCCGCGACCAGCGTCCACATGGCTGCAGCGACCGATACTCAAGTCGACTTCACCCTTCTCTACTACAAGATCAAAGACGACGACACCCCGCAGCCGCCTAAGAAAGGTCTGTTCTTGCGAACATATACACTCTAATTTGAAAGCCTTCTATCTAAGGCTCGCTCGCTGCGCTGTAGCTCGCGATCCCGACCCGGAAGAGAGACTTGCGCAATTTCACTTGCGATTTACGGCAGCGTTATTGCGGAACAGTTCAATGCGCTCTGCTGAAGCTGCAGTGAGCTCAGTAATCTATGATTGGTTTAATTTTATTGATGACTATTGTATTTTATCTTCTACAATACGTGTGTAAGATATATACACAAATATAATTAATTATAGCATTACCTACATACTTATTTAAGTAGTATTTTCGATACAACATCTGTTTATTCATTCGTAAAGGAAATTATGATATATAATGTTTTAGAAGCTTAATGCTGTCAGTGCAAATTGAACAAGTGAAATACTTTTATTTTTGGCTAAAATGATTTTTGATGCGCGTGCAATTTATCTGAAAGATAGATACAATTTTTGTAAGCTTATTTAATTTTATTAATTTAATTGCCTATTTTCTGTTTGCGATGTGTTTTTCCGTATTTACATCTATTATATTTACGTAATTTTTTCTATAACTGTGTGACTAAACGAGAATGTCGTTCACCTGATTGTAAGCAACACATTTTTTGAACAGATTTTTTTACTATGGAAACTGCCGTGGTTTTGACACATTTTTGTTTTAAATATCCATTTTGTTACTCTGAAACTCGAAGTAGTCCATTGAAAAGTTACATTTGGAGTTGCATTTGTCAGAGCACGCAATTTTTTAGATATCAAGGAGGGGTTAGTGTAAAGTTATATCCAAGTTTATGGGGTTGCAACCCTTGTCCCCACGGCCGCCATCTTGGAAAAAGGTGTACAAATGATTTTCATGGTTTACCTGATAAACTATAGATCTCACAAAAAGAAATGTCAAAACATTTTTGTTGTTCAAGTTCAAGTCCAAGTCATTTAATATCGCGTTGCAAACAAAATTCTCTACAACTTTGGTCAAGTTACTTTTAAAAATAACATTTATAAGCGAAAATCGGTGAAAACTTGAGTTTTAAATATTTGATCTTTTTAACTTTTTTTAAATAATTTTACAAAAAAAAATATATCAGACTATTTTTATAGAGATGGGGGGGGGGGGGGGGGCTTAAGGAATAATTTTCATTACAAACTCTTAATACATAATTAAAAAAAGTTATAACGACCAATAAATATTTCATCGATAATCGTTATAACTTTGTTATTTTTGGTTCTTCGACTAAAAGTTACGGACCAAAGATGTAGAAAATTTTATGCAACAAAAAATGTTTTCATATATATTTTTTTTGGCGGCCGTGGGATAAGGGTTGCTAACCCATAAACTTGGATATAACTTTACAGTAACCCCTCCTTGGTATCTAAAAAATAAAATTATGTCCTCTGATAAATGCAAGCTAAGTCCAAAAAAATTTACATTTCAATGGACTAAAGTTTAAAAAACGTGAGTAATCCCGCATAAATAAAGAAAAACATTTTTTTAAATAGTTATTGAAAAGTATCGATACTTCATATTAGATATGCTAATCACGCATAAACGAATTTTATTTGTTCCGCGCTGTGAGTTCGCCACCTTTACATTTTCACAACCCTAGACATATGTGGATCATATTAAAATGCATAAGCTATCTGCGTTAAATATTTTGTCAAGACTCGATCGACGATTTGTAAGTCGAATAGAAGAAACGGTAAAATATGAAGTCACGCACATTACCATACATACATGCAAACATCGATTTGTCTTAGTTGTTAAGATCTTTGTTCACTCGATCAATTTTAAGCAAGACAATTTTAGCTGTCTTCTAATATTTACGTAGTGGCTGTCAGTAGGTACTTGTTTTAGTGTAGGTATTTGGCAAGACATTATTGTCTTCCCCAAGAAATATCGGAAAACTAGAGAACCTCTGGTGAAACGTCTGGATAGAAGTTATTAGGTACTTTTATCTCCCAAAATTAACTCAAGTGCTCCTTGGTTAGAAGCGTCGTAGTTCCCATATCTAAGTAGATAATTATAGGGCGAAGTAAATTTGCGCTTACAATGTGGCTAATATAATAAAAGAAGTACAAATTTCCTGATGTGACTCCTGAGCAGAAGGCCGAGAGCTCTTTTCATAGCTTGTTATGTTATTTTGAATCTCTGGGTCGACTCTCTTTATTGGTGTCCATGTTTCGGCACTGTAACTTGGTACAAGAAGCTTGTGCTTTTGAGTCTCACTCAAGACTTACATTTGAGTGTTTTGTGTCTGGATGTTTTGTATATTTACCTTAAATCTATACCTATTCCTAAAAAAAGTAGTACCAATTCTGTATTATATAGTATTTTGTCAGCTATCTTGTTCCCATAAATAGTACAAGCTTTACTTAGTTTGGGGCTAGATGGCGCTGTTATACGTTATTTTGTAGCGATGATAGCTCAGTGGTTAGCGCGGTAGGTTCGCATGCCGAAGGGCGTGGGTTCAAACCCCAACAATGAGCTTGAGCTGCCGGTGAAGGAAAACATCGTGAGGAAACCATAGCATGGTGGTAGGGTACTTTCTAGTACTCAGCTGGCTAGCTACCACCCTCAAGTTGAAAATCTGCCGCCAAGCATCTAACGGTGTGTTCCGGCAGCCTCACTTGAGAGCCAGTTCCATTCCAGGCTAGGTGTGCTTTACCATCTTCGACCACATCTACACTTAACATCAGATGAGCTGTGGTCAAAACAACGAGCCTGTCAACCATAAAAAAAAAAAAAACCAATATTTATTTATTTATTTACATTGTATTGAATATTAGATAGATAGATAGATAGATAGATATAACTCTTTATATTGTTCTCTTGTATTTTTGCATATTATAAGTAAGTAGAGAATATGTCCAATAATTATATTTTCCTAAAATAAGTGCCAAGTGCTGACGTCCAATTTCAAACTTCTAGGAAATAAATTCCATTGTTTTAAAGAGGGCGGAGTTCCAGAAGCGACGTTGAGTAACTGACGTAAATGGCTAGTTATCTGTTAAATATTGCAATGCATAGGCGACGGAGCTCTTTTAAAATGAATTTGGTTCACTGACATTTATCATGCACATTTAGAAGTAAGAGGCTACATAATTTTGTATGTAAATTGACGAGTTCACTTCCTTCTATCCATGAAACCGTTATGTGATGTACCTAACATATGTAAAATATTGGCAACCAAGCCTAGAATTGATATACTGTACGAATACTATTTATACGGATATATGGAATATATATACATCTATTCGGGCTTTGTACTCATAGGGAAAAGGCCGTTAAAGTCTCGTATTTTTGCATTAATTGTCTTTATTACTAACAACTAACTTACTTTACTTTATGAACAAATTGTTAATATAGTCAACTTTCTTTCAGTCTATGATATCAATATTTTAATATCGTATTATTAACATTATATTAAAGAGGTCGTGGGGGGAAGGGGGGGGGGGGGTATTTAATTTATTTAATATTAAAACAATTTTTTTAGGGCCAATCGGAAATTTTGTAAATTATAGTTTTTGGCACTTCCGACCTAACAGGTTGCCGACTCCTGGGTTAGATGGTTAAATGTTTACAAAGTATACCATAACGGATGACTTAAAAAAAGACGTTTATACGAAAGCGTACTAGATGGCACTGTACAGTGTTATAAGGTTTTTAATTATGTTTATTGACATTATAGGACTTGTATTAATTACATGTGATTGTGCTACCATTAGCTATCAATCCGAATTGTTCATTTTAATACGATTTAATAAAAAATAAAAAACGTGTTATTATTTAATATAATTTAGTTTTTTCAGTTCAGTTAAAGTAATTGTATGTGGATATAATAATATGTTTCCTAAAAAAAAAGTACACCATTATTTATATGGTTTGTTATGTACGGTACAGGATGTAGGTATATGAATATGTTATGTATATGTAAATGATAGCTAGCCAGCCGAGTACTACAAAATATCCTATCATCATTATGGTTTGCCTTTACCATCAGTTCAAACTCTTTTTTTTATGTACACAATATATGTAATGAGACAAACGATACGCTCTTCTGATTGTAAGAGATAACGCCTGTCCATGACTATTGCGGCGATGTACAGAACTTCAAGTATTAAAACTCAACAAGGGCATCGTAGCTTTGGCGCTCAATAGGTACTTTAAGACTTTCGATGGTTAGTCTCAACTCCCAGTAATTTCGCTAGCTGCTACATTATTATTTCGCTAATACCCTTCATACCCGAACACAGTAATGTTTACACACTACTGCTTGACGGCAAAATATCTAGTGCTGCGGTGGTACCTACCTAGACGATTTCCTGCTAAAGAATTCTACCACCAAGTAAATGCAAGTACAATATGCAGGCAGACTGCCAAATGTAGATAGATAGAAATTCTTTATTGTGCACATCATAAACATAAAAATTTACAGATAACAAAATAATCTCACCGCTAAGCATTAGTGTGTTCCGCTTTGAAGGGTCCTGCAGCTAGCGAAATTACTGGGCTGTTGAGACTAACCATCGAAAGTCTCAAAATAATGAGCGCCAAAGCAGCGATGCCCCGGACTTTGTTTTGCAACTCCAAGTTCTGTGTATTGCTGCAATGATCATGGACAGGCGTTATCTCTTATCATCAGGAGGGCGTATCGTTCATCTCATTACTTTTACATTTAAAAAAACTTCATATAAATCGTCGTTAAGGCTATTCTGAAAGTAAAGGCAATATCAGATATCAAACTGTAATTATGCAATGAGGAAAGCAAAAAGAGTGAATAGAACCAGCCTTAAAAATATTTTGACGTCAAGAATTTTGGTATTGATTTTAGTCAGTAGATACTTTGTGTGTGGGGTGGCATTTGATTAACGTGTATTTTAATTTATACAAATATAAAGCAGAAATATTTAGCTATCCATACTATATTGGATTGATTGGTTACATAGCATAAACTCTAGTTTAAAAAAGTATGGACGATAACATAAGCCCATTAATGACATCAAATCTGCTCTATTTCAATTGTATCGTTTAAAACTCTCTTACACTTTACTCGAATGTGGTCCTAGCCACAATAAGTGTTTATTGTAACTTGTTAGGTAAATCAATATAACTGAAACCAACTCGTGACATAATTTGATGGTGGACCCGTCGAATTTGGGTCCATAATATTATCAAACCGCATTTAAATGAGAAAAATAAGAGTTTATTAAAATGAAAGTCAGATTTTGTGAATAGTTTAAAAATTATGCCATAAATTTTCTTATTTTAAGAAGAGGCCTTGTATATATAATATGGTTTGTTAAAATTGACGATCACTCTCAGTCGTCCGCCCCTCTTCGGTACTAAACTACACCATCACGTAACAATCAGTGAGCTGTGGTCAAACGACTAGGCTAGGTGATGTTACTTATTAGTAAGTACTATTTTACGGCGTAAAATTTGGCGGTCAAGCAAAAACTGAATTACAGATATATAAGTACCTATATAGAATATATAAGTAGGTACCTACGTATATAATTATGTATTTTGATCAAGGGGAAATTGCAAATACTAGTGAAAGTATTTTCTAATTTTTCTCAGACTTCGTCATGCTTCTATGGTGTAATCATTTATGTATATTTGGCCCGTTATATTAATTACATATAGGTATACTCCATTTATACTTCCTGTTACTTTTTGCGTAAACACTTTACTTGTTTTAACTCATAAAACTTGAACATCAATTACCTGAGACCATCATGTACCGTTATTTTATCACTTCCACGTATGCTAATTTGAGAATATCGATACAGCTAACATACATTGCGTTTTTTTCTAATAAATGTTTAACTCCGGCCTATTATAGCACTGTCATGCAAATGAAACCGAGCGTAGATCCGCTTCGGCAACAGTTCGCCGCCTGAATTAAAATAAGGAAAAAAACATCAATGTGTTTCGTGAATTTACGTAATGGATCTCTAACATTCTTTCGCGTTGATTGTAATAGTGTTGGATGTTATTAGTTTATCAACCTTCGTTTCGATTTGTTGATTTCGAAACAAAATGAGTTTGTTTCTATTTTTGTAACTGTCAATTATATTTATTTATCTTCTTTTCCTTTGCAACGCTTTGTTTCATAACATTGTCAGGGATTGACACTTTTTTCTTAGAATAACTGCTTATACGATATCAACGGAACTCTATAAATAAGTGTTATCCGGCCGGCCTCGGAGAACAAGATGGTAACTGCAATAATACAACTTTTCAGGAAAAATAATTTTTACTATTGCTTACTGGGTAATAGACTTAGACATTAGCAATGAGGCTTAAATAAAAGCATTTTTAACTTTTGTATTGTTGTAGTAAATGATTAATTAATTACCTACACTATATAAAATGTATTAAGACATAAATAAAATAACAATATCACCTAAACTTATTGTTGTACAAATGTACAGATACAGTACAGATGCATCATTGTCTTGCGATTTTATTCTGTAGATAATTAAAGCGTATTTAAGTAATGAAAATTATATTTACTTAGGTACTTTTATTTTGGTAAATGCTTAAGTATTTAGTATGATATTAAAACTTTGGCCGGTTATACTAGTTTCGTCAATGAAACTAAGATATAATATACTCAGCTCTAGTTTTATGAAAAATAAAAATAGCCTTCTTGATATCCCGCACAATTATTATCACGTGGAATTACTATCGCCACCTTCTTTTTACGATATAAATATATCAAAAGTTTTTATCATATCTTGAATTAAGTAGTTATTATAATTATTCAATAGTAAAATTTATAACACTATTGTATTATTTCAATATATCTATATAGTTATAATTTTTTTCTCATTTCATTACATTTTTGGCGGGAACGTGGAATTATGTTATTTTTAATGTAATAAATGCAGTTTTTTTTCAAGTGGTTATGAGTAAAAATAATACCTAGGTAGTGTTTTCATCCTAAAATCCATTCAATTATACGCATGGCTGTGGGTAAGTGATGTAATTGTGCTGAAGATGACGTCTATAGACTCGTGTTTTATTCAAAACTCCGTCGATGCTTCTAGAAATATTGCCAGTTTACTAGGGCATGACCGGAATTGACCCTGTTTTAATTTGCGTAAAATTGACTGTGCTTTAGACTTACATTACTTGTTATTCATTACTTGATACACATTTATGTATTTCATATTGATCAAATCCTGAAGAATATTAAAACACTTGAAACGGACGAAATGCACAATGTGCGATGCCTAAAACAAAAAACCTACGCGACTATCTTCGTGTAATAAACTACTTGTCACAACAAATTTCTTTACAATATTTTTTTTTAATAGAAACTTCGTATTAATTGAAACTTCTTTGTGATCATATTTTGGAGTGTCACATTTATTATACTTTAAACATGAGACAACCTTGGGAACTTGGTGGCATAATTATCTAGTAAGTACAAACTAAACTTTCACCAAAGGTAGAGTAATTAACAAAGTGTGGCGTTAATTTTTCGTATTTGCCACTACCTACATATTATTATATGACTCTATTGACAGCCCTGTTGGTTCATTGGTAGTATGTCTGCTTCAAGAGCTGAATGGCGTGGGTTCGATTCTCACCGAGGACAAACAGATTGTGGTATAAACAAATGTTTGTTCTGTGTCTGGGTGTTCTGTATTTATTATAAGTATAAGTGTATATATTTACAAAAAAAATATTTATATTGATCGGCTAGACGTTTTTAGCGTTTTTACTGCTTATAAAATAAATGCCATAAAACTAAAACAACAACTACTAAATTAATAATGTTGAAAAACTTATCTTCATTAACATTACTAGCTGCTAATCTTATGTTGAATTTAGACCTCTCCTCTTATCCCAATCTCTGACTTTTCGTTTATATCGTCATTCCATCGAGGCTCAGGGAAGATTACACTACGTTTGACAATACGGATAAAACACGGATAACAATGGAAAATCATCGATAAGTAACATAATACAGATAATAATAATTGGTACACAATACATATATTTATTGCTAATAATATTGTAATGTAATATTACTTTAAAAATCGAAGGCTAATCAATAAAACTTTTTTAAAATTCTTACTTATAACTTTAGTAAAAATACTTGGGCCTCATTTCCATACGCTAAATTACATTAATTGTCACTATGTGGCTATGTCACTTGGTGGTAGATCTCCTTAGCAGGAGGTCATTTAGGTAGGTACCATCGCATACCAGATATTCTGCCGCCAAGCAGTAGTGTGTAAACATTACTGTGTTCCGGTTTGAAAGGTACTGCAGCTAGCGAAATTACTGGGCTGTTGAGACTAACCATCGAAAGTCTCAAAGTAATGAGCGCCAAAGCAGCGACGCCCTGGACTTTGTTTTGTTACTCAAAGTTCTGGGTATCGCTGTAATGGTTATGGACAGGCGTTATCTCTTACCATCAGGAGAGCGTCTCGTTCGGCTCATTATTTGTCACATAAAAAAAAAAAAAAAAAAGATGGAGAGTGAAGACGTGAAATATGAGTGCCGGGATAGTACCAAGTGGTTAAATATTATAGTCTTTGCCTACACTTCCGGGTATACAATTTAATTCAAACGGCATTACATTAATTACAACCGTTCATATTCATGGTTTACAATTATTTTAAATATCAACGCACAATACGACACAATCAATACATTTTTCTCAAACATGCTTGGAAATTTGAGCATTATTTTCACAACCGAGATAAATCTAACATCAACATCTAACGGTGTGTTCCGGCAGCCTCACTTGAGAGCCAGTTTCATTCCAGGCTAGGTGTGCTTTACCATCTTCGACCACGCCTTCACTTAACATCAGGTGAGCTGTGGTCAAACACCTGGCCTGTCAACCATAAAAAAAAACGAAATTGTTGTAACTATTGGCCAAATACATGCAAGTAGCAGCTGGCAAAAATTTTATGAAAATCCATATCTGTCGCGGTTTAGCGGCCAAATAAATTACATAGTAAACTCATATCTGTTGTGTAATTTAAAAATGGAACGATCTTTTACTTCGAAACATGGCAACCAAGGAGGTAACTTATCAAAGGTTTTATTTAGGTAAATTTCAAACTGGCTTGCAAATCTTCGACCATACAGGGCTGGTTTATTTACTTGAGTTGTAAATAGAAAGCTAATTTTTGCACATTATTTGAGAAAAGTGTTTTACAACCCTTGGCCACAACTAGGCATTGATGAACTTAAGTATGTGTGTCTCGGCTTCGCCTCGGCCCACATTTACACGTTCGTTCATCATTGCCTCTTTTGCTAGCCGCCGCAGTAATTAAAAATTACTGAAAATAATGAATATCTAAAATGATAGTAACATAATAATTCTAATATATTATAATACATTTTAAAGGAATAAACTTGTGAAATGTTAATTTCCCACACAAACTTTCATCCTCTATTTCCCCCACTTCAAATTTTGTAGTGTACACTGTTTTGCTTGAGTAAGTTACATGTATTAACAATGCTGCTAGTGAAACCATTATTTTAGGTGACATAAATATCGCTTAAAAAGAATGGGGAGGCCTATGTCCAGCAGTGGACGTTCTACGGCTAAAATGATGATGAAATATCGCCTAATAGTTAAGACGACATAACTATTTCGATATTGGGCGTTCGGCATTAACGTAAATGTGGCCCAAGCTTATGACAGTGAGAATGTAGGTTAGCCAGTAAAATGTTGTGCAGCACAAAGTAACTACGTTTAAATTATTTAATTCCATCACCTGAGAATTAACGAAAATGTTAAAACAAGGTGCTTATTTACCTATAAGAAATATTTAATTCTATTCGTAGGTATAGATACATGACGTTTAACTGTTATGACGGTGTGACAACAGACGAAGTGTTATGTGGCTAAGCTTTTAGCCGGGGCATGAAGACTTGGTTCTTGAAAGTTACATTAAATTGTTTACGGGATTACGCGTATCTACCGACAGTATTACATGATACTATATATTTTATTATATAATACTAAATTGAATACCATTGACATCAACGAAATGTACTAAACTGCTGATTTTTTTAGAGATTTCAGTGTCGGACCCCAAGTATGAGTTGAAGTTGTTTGTTCTGATTAATTGAATATTATTCACCATTAATATATTATAATACTGGAGAATTCCTTTAATTAAACTCAATGATATTGTTAATTAAAAACCGTGAAAATTGCAAAGAATATGTTGCAAACTTGAAAGGTCAATACTGCAGGAATAAATGGAAGATTAAAAAAAAATAACGCAAGCTTTTATTTAATTTAGTGCGAAGTAGGAAAGTGTCGGTTGCCTGTAAAAAGCTCACTTAGCACCAAGACGGTTCGCATCGCTGCCTCGTAACGCTGTTTCTTATTTATAGGGTCTATTAGTTTCCTAGTCGGAAGCCATTGCAAATCTGTCGAGTTCTCAGAGGCTTGTGGTGTGGAGAGGGAAGGGGGAGGTCAATGGCCGGCAGCGTTATGCAATGACGTTGAAGTGCTGGTAGGTACATTGGTCAGCCGGACCGGAGCGCGGAGCTAGTCGGCGCAAAGCCGAGCACACGATCGTTGCCGTAGGTTAGGACTAATAGACGTTAGTGATATACGTTCAAAGACATGCCAGGTAATCTTTAGTGATCTTAGAGACGTCGCCAATTAAATTAATGGGAATTATTTATAGGTAATTAATGTCATTGTTAATAAAATTAATTGAAACTGTTTATTTTTCTAACATAAAGTAAAGATTTTATTTTAATACGTTAAGAATATAAACGCAGATGAGACCTCCTCATACACATACGCACACAAACTTAAAATTTTTGTTCTAAAAATTAGAGATGATATCTCTACGGGGACTGGTCTACCCGTGCGAGTGGATTTAGAAAGAACGAGTGGCAAAATAAATACTGAAAGGATGTAATCACATATTATACAAACTAAGTAACAGAGCTGAATGCCCACATCCTACTCCATCTAGTAATAACGTTCCGCCTCTAAGTATTCGAAGACCTTCCTAATCTGAATCAGCCCTGTTCTTTCATAAACTGACCCACTGCTGAGCGTCAGCCTCTTCTCATTGTGAGAAGTTTAAGAGCACACATCTTTGAAAACTATTTAAAGAACCCTCTGACCTGTAGGTTTCCTCACGACCTTTTACCGCTGACCTACTTCCTACAAAAGTATACCAGAAACAATTAAAAGCCATATTAAAAACATTACAAAGAACTCGACGTAGCTTTCGTAGCTTTTATTTTAGACTTCGTAAAAATGTGTGGAAACTGCAGGTAGTTACGCAATCTTCCTACATTTTTCAAAATTAAAACATTCTGCAAAATGTACGTATTTTGATACACAAGTATGGAAAGAAGAGTACTGCCCATAAACAAGACACTTTTAACTAAAACTGACATAAAGCACACAATACATACACGACAAAGTTGAAACTTTCTGGAACCAATTTTTACTCGACTCTAAAGTCGACTCTAACTCTTTCGTTGAGCTAATTTTTGACATCGTAGAAAGGCCTGAGTCCACTGCACTAGCCAAGCACACCGTAACATCGGAAAAAATAAGATTTCTCAATTAGCGGCTTAAGTAACTGGTCCACAAACATACAAGGGGATTGCTGATTAATTTATTACTTGATTAATATGAAGCTCGGCAGCGATTTCGACGGCGTGTTTATTTTATAGTAGTATAGTTTATTTATCATTTTGTTTTATTTGTTAATTAGTCGTGTATATAATAATAAAAACATTAAGTATTGCATTTGTAGCAAATATATATTTAAATTCTAATTTAATGTCAAAAATATTGTATGTCAGTGTATATGAAGCTTCCCATGAAAAAGAACGATTTTTATTATTTATACTATACATAGTAAGTGGTGGGTATAGTATGTTCTTTGTGTGGTTGTCAAACATGAAATGAAAATTGATGTGTTATAGAGAACGTCCCGTATAAGTACAGTAGGTTTTGTAAGAGTTCTGCCTAATTCAATAGGTTCTACTTATGCTTTGTATACTATATTGGTATTTAGGTAGCATAGCTTGTAATTATTATTATATTATGGTTATTATATTTCGATACTCATTGTTTATGCCAAGTTATATGTTAAAAAAATTGAATCGTACGAAACTTTAGCACGAAAAATATACAAAAATGAAAAACAAAGTCGATGTCAGTGTCTAAGAAGAATCACTAGAATCACGTTCAATAAAAACAATGGCATAAATTGTATTTATTTATGTACGTTGAATGCATAAGAGGTTGTTCGAATGAAACCGTTGTTCGAGATTTACATCGCTTGAGATACATTGAGTGTTAATGAAGATATAAGTATTTTCTTACGAAACAAAACCTTCGATAGGACTCTTTTCGGAAGGTGCTGAGGAAAGATACGCCTGGGTGGGAGGGAGACAAAAGATCGGTTAGTGCAGGTTCAACGATCGACTCTTGCGCAGTTTGTTGAACTACAATCATTGCTTTGGAAAATTGTTAGGGCTGCTGACAACATGTTGTTTCATTTTCTTTATGTGTTATGTTTTTGACTGTTCCATGAATTGCTTTTGCGAAATTGCCTGGCGACTATGATAATTATATTAATATACGCGTATAATTATATAATCATAACGACTATTATTATGATATTGATTTTATCATAACTAACAGGCTGAAATATTTTAAAGAAATGGTCCTGACGTCTTTACTGATCACAGAGTATTTCGATGCTAACTATCTCTCAATAATAAAGAGAAGTTTATAAATTGTAGTATCATAACATATGAATCATCTCAATATGAAAACAAATTTAAAAAAAACATCTTCAAGTCTTATTAAAAGGTAGCGAAACAAACATTACAAATATAAATGAATGATTAGGACCATAACCAAAAGAAACACACAAAATTGCAATCAAACGTTGTTTTTTTTATAAAAAATACAAAAGCAGCGAAAAAAACATTTTTTTTTTAATTCTACAAGGTTAATAGCTTCGTCAGAGACTAAAATGAAAATACTAGTCTCGTAGAAACATATTTAAAGAAATTATTAAGTTTTATAAAGAATTGCATTAGACTAAACAAATATTAACATAAATAAATAAATATCGTAGGACATTACACACAGCGCCGTCTGACCCCAAACTAAGCAAAGCTTGTACTATGGGAGTCAGATAACTGAAATAATACTTAAATACTTTTTTTTTTGTAAATACATTCTTATAATACATACAATACACCCAGACACAGAACAAACATTTGGTTTTATATCACAAAATGCTTGTCCTGGGTGGGAATCGAACCCACGCCCCACAGCTCTTGAAGCAGACATGCTACCAATGAGCCAACAGGGCTGTCAAGCATAAGCAATTATTAATGACGATTGTACAGGAAATGTGACAATACAAGATTAAAAAGGATGGATGAAAGAACAAGAAAACATATCAAAGTACAAAACGCAAACGAATGACAAAGCATCTAGCGACGAAGTGCTAAAATGGTCGCACTCGCAACTAAGCAAAAAACTGGAGATGGCTTGTGCTGGTGTCAACAACCGCACAATACTAAAACCATCATCATAGACATATGATATACCCAAAGTTAAAAAGTAATGAACGCATCAGTTAAAAAACGAGTAAACGAATCTAAATTCACATTGACGAAATTGTGACATGTAAATAGATAATACTAGCGGATGTCTCGCGGTTTCACCCGCGTAGTTCCCGTTCCCGAGGGAATACAGGGAGAAAAAGTAGCCTATGTCACCCGGGGATAGTGTAGATTCCTAACGGTGAAAGAATTTTTGAAATCAGTCTAGTAGTTTTAGAGCCTATTCAATACAAACCAACAAACAATCGAATCTTTCCTCTTTATAATAGTATAGATAGATAATATTATACAATGTGATAGACTAAAATTACTCAGGATGTTAAGGTGAAATAAAAGGCTTTTATATTTCATTTTTAATCTGTATTTAATATTGTTACTAAGAACATTCAAATAAAAATAAACGGCCAAATTCAAGTCAGTATCATGCACTGAGGGCTTAATGAAAACAAAAAAGAAATAATTTATTGGATCTGGTTGACACCTTTGAGGCTCTTACAAGCCTTTAATATAAATATATATCTCATAGAGCAACGAAACATTTTGATCCAAGGTACCACCTACCCAATTTTTGTATGCAAACAACATTTTATGTAAAGGACTCTTTTGTGAGAGAATTAAGTATGCGTACTTACTATCAAACGGTAAAAACTTAGTCATGTTTTGAATACCTGTAACAGTTAGATCCTTAAAGCTACGCAATTGATTTTGATACGTTATTTACTAAAATTTGTAGAATTTATTTTAAAAAGTTTATATTTGTCATTAGGAAGCCAGGACCAGTTGTATTTTTTTCAAATAATAATTCGCTATATATATTATTGGACGTGACAGCCCTAACGGTAGTCTACAGAATAACGCGCGCCCATCTTTGTCTCACGCCCTGTGATAGAAAGAGATAATGTTAGGAAGAAATCCGCAGTTATGTAACCTGTTTATCGCCAATCAGTGGTACTCGCGATCCTCAATTTAATTGCTAATTTGTGGACGTGATAAGATAAAAGCAATCACTTGTTTACCAATTTATATTAGACTAGCGGACGGGATCTCACGGGATCTCGCGGTTTCACCCGCGTAGATCCCGTGGGAATACAGGGATAAAAAGTAGTATATGTCACGGGATAGTGTAGCTTCCCAACGGGGAAAGAATTTTTGAAATCGGTCCAGTAGTTTCGGAACCTATTAAATACAAACAAACAGACGATCAAATCTTTCCTCTTTATAATAGTATAGATAGAAAGATTATTATAAATAAATTAAAGTAATTTTATTGAGCGTACATAAATGTTCAGTGAAATATTTCTTTTTACAGCCAATTGCCATATTTAATTTAAATTATATATCTGTATTCTACATAAAAGTCACAGTGTTGTTATGTCCTATATCGTGCAGACTTGACCCACTGTGTTGTTGGTATTTTAAAAATTATTTTTTTACTAGCTGCTAACCGCAACTTTGCCCGCGTGAAATTTAACAAAGAAATGTATGTTCAGTACGCAGAAAATAAATGTAATAATAATAATTGTATACTTAATGTAAATCCTACTAATATTATAAATGCGAAAGTTTGTATGTTTGCTACTCTTTCACGCAAAAACTACTGAACGGATTTGAATGAAATTTGGCATGGAGGTAGCTGAGACCTTGGATTAACAAATGGCTACTTTTTATCCTGAAGACATCTAGCGGGTAACATTGCGGGGCGCAGCTAAAATAAAATAATTATTTTCAACGAAGATGCGGTCTACGATGGTATTTATAAATTGTATTCGGTAAATACAAGTGAAAAAATTTATTGTAATAGAAAAAAATGCCAACCCTTACAAACAAAGTGGTACTCGGCTGACTAGCTATTACCCTCAAGCCGAAAATCTGCCTTACTTTTTTCACTAAGTCGATTTTAGTACGATTTTTTTTATGGTTACCAGATTAGGTATTTGACTATAACACACCTGATGTTAAGTGACGGTGTGGTCGAAGATGGTAAAACACCCGGAATGGAACTGACTCTTAAGTGAAGATGATTTTTAACTTGAGGGAAGTAGATAGCCAGCCGTGTACTTTTCAAAAATTATTTTAAATACAGCCAGGCCAAAATTAGAAAAGTAACTTTACCTACTACTCTTTAAAAAGTATATCCGTCTTTGTCTTTTGTTACGGAAGAATATGAGAGGTCACCAAATTTATCCTGTCTTGAATCTTCAGTTTTAAATTGTTTCCATTTTTACCTTTGACATGTCTCGGTCAATAATCGCAAAGTATAAAAGTGACAGCACGAATTACAAAACGTCCCTGATAACAGATTATATATCCTTTAAATATTATTTAGACCTTATTTAGTCTTGTGGCATAGATCATCATTTGTTTCCTTCTGCTGTTTCCGAAAATTCTTGTCTATCAGTAATACCTACAGTTTTGATATGCCGTACTGGTTGACCCACTGTAGGTTAGGTCACTGAATAATAGACTTGTTTGCGAATGAGGGCGATGCAACACATCACAGTCAATTGATAAATTACAAAATTACTAGTACCCAATGGTGCTATCATACGATGTATTTACTTTCATCTGTATAGTGTTTATTGTTATTTTGACAAGAATATAAAAATCTAGCGCAACTCTATTAAAAAAAAGCTATTATCTATCATACATTATGGATAAGTAGATATACCATAAATAAGAAGTCAGTCAGTCAGTATAGGTAAGTAAATGAACAACATAGTATTTTTCAAAAAAATCTTCACAAAATTATGATAATTTACAAAATACATATCAATAAAAAGTATTAAAAATGTCAAACACAAATATTTTTCTAAATAAATAAACCCACTGTCTGAACTACATAATTTGTGTTTACAATGATTCATTGTCAAAAACGTTTTATTTCTTTTAAATAATCGGCTTAGTAATTTTATCGCCGCAAATTTTTTTAAACAAAAAACAATGCGGTTTTTGCCTAAATCAAATATGTTACAACAGATTTAAAACGTAATTTTGATAAAAAACGGAATTACATAAGGATCTCTGATAAAATTAAAAAAGCTTTCGACACTGTCAGTCATGATATGAGAAGTTTTCATCAAAACTGACAGACATAGGGGGTATAGAATCTGCTATAAATTTTTTTCAGTCATAGTTTTTTTATTTTTACAAAAATAAACTTTAATGAATTTGTTTTCATGACATAGTTTCGCTTACCTTGTACCTCGTCGTTTGATTGATACAACCATTTGCCATTTATGAGCGCAATTGGCGCAAATCATTCCCAGTTGTGTGATCGATTGTACGATTGACACTACTAATTTAACTCGTATCATGCATGTATACATAGTATTTGTTATCATCGCACGTATCGTACGCGCACACAAAGACCAAGCGAGTCAACGCGAGACATGGCATGACCTCATGTCCACTTCATGTTCAGATGCGTATAGGTTTGAAAAAGGATTGAAACTCCAAAAACTACTGTCTACCTGCTACTACCTGTGGCTTTGTTCACGTAGTTGAGTGAATTAAGATTTAAAAAAAAGTCATAATTTTTTTATTCTGTTGAATCTTAAATCGTATGGTTCTAAACAATTTTTTAGCAAGTAAACCTCTAAAGTTATCGGATTCCTGTTAATAAACCTGCATCATCGTAGACCACGTCATTACGCTACACATCAGTCAAACAAAATCCAGAAATAAACTTTTCACTGTAGAAAATGAGCTCAATTTTGTTGACGTATTTGTACATATTAAGTAATACTTTTAAAAGCTATTCATTTATTTTTTTTTTTTTTGGGTATACTGAGGAGTTACTATTTCTGTCTCTTAGTGATTCGGTGTCAATATTTATTTTTAGATATATAGACTACTTGTTTTGTTGACTGCTCTGTTAGCTTATTTGGTTAATCAATAAAGTCAATTTTTAATGGGTAGGTTTTATCTGGGGCCGTACATACTAATTATTTCGAGCGAACTTGTGTACGGAATTAAAAAATGGCAAAGTATTCATTTATGTGCTATTGGATATATATATATATAAAAGAAGAAACCAGACTGATTCTTAGTGTTTTACCACAGCTCACCTGATGTTGAGTGACGGTATGGTAGAAGACAGTAAACACACCAAACCTGGGATGGAACTGGTTCTCAAGTAAGGTAGCAGGAACACCCTTTTAGGTCCATTGTCTCTTTGCAACTTGAGAATGCACCGAAACAACTTACACTGGGCGTAGTAAAATTATGGCCTAATCGAGCTTGATAACTCTATATTTATCACACCGAATATTGTATATATATCTAATAAGATATTAATTAATTTTAAAAAAAGTGTATTAATCGTCGCTGTTATCGCTAAAAGCGATCTCTTCCAGGCAGCCTTAGAATGAAAAGAATACTTAAGAGCGCTCCTAATGCCAGAAAAACGAAAAAATGTGATATTTTCAACGTCACTCTTTGATATTAAGAAACACAAATATTACAACAAAAAAATTGTGGAAAATGGAAATGGATGGAATGGAAAATTTTGAAAATAGGTCGGAGTTTTTCACAGAAAATACTACAAATGCCGCAGAAAAAATCTGTTTTCAATTTAAATACTCGAAATTGTCACCGATGACCCCACATTATTATTTATGAATAAAATAGCTATTATTACTTATGTTTTAGTAAAGTCATCAATTACTTTTTTAATTTGATGTATAACTTTTGAGCTCATTAGATATATTTTGTTCAGTTTTCAACAAAAACATTAACTTATTTAATTTTACTTAGATTTTCGTAATATGCACAACAAAATTAAGGATTTTGAACATGTTTCTATACCTATTAAGTATTTGGTTTAATTTTGTAGATATTAAAGGATCATTTACAGAAGCAAAACGTTTTAATATATGTACAAAAAAATCAAACGAACAATTGAAACAGGCATCTAAACAAAAGATTTCAACGCGTGTCGTAGCCGCTGCTACGTGGCTTGGGGCGCGATGTAGAAGTTAGCTACGAACCCACGCAGCGTTACGTAGGGCGGATATAACTTAAAGTAACGTATTTACGTATGTGTAATATATATTTTATTTAAATTCACAAAAACTAAATTTAAATATTTTATTCAAACAACAATCGTTTCTAATATCCAATATGTTTTAAAAAAATGTTTGATTAAAAGATTTAATTTTTTTTTTATAACTGCTATTGGTATTTCTTTTTTGATATTTCCTAATTTCACCTTCTAGTTTAAATTTTTATTGCTAGTAAAAAAAATAAAAAAAAAACCCAGAAAAAAATAATGTGAAAAAAATCTTTTGAAAATGTTTTGACCAAAACGGCTTAAAGCCGACATTAATTTATGTATCTCTTAACAAAAACTCAGTTAATAAATTGAGTATTACACATAAATAAAAAAAGAAAACGAGTTTGAAAAATAAGATCAATGATTACATTACATACAGTGCAATAACAATAGTAATTGAATAATAATCAGAACCAAGCAACCGTTCTTCTCACAACATGCCAAGTACGCAGACATTAAATTCAATCTACGATCCTTCAACACTTCACATTCGAGCGTTCCGTGACGACGATTCGTGAAATAGGGGAGACGGCCCGACAAACTGCATGGATACCTACAGCTAAAATGGTTTTCGGGCACGTATAGTTCGCACAACCAATGTTCAGATCTGGTGTATCAATATATATAATGGTCTACTTACTAAATAGACATTTTGCGAAATAACGTAACCAATAAATTGAATAATTATTAATAATAATAACCATAGAAAGTCTCAAAGTAATGAGCACTAACGCAGCGATGGCCTAGACTTTGTTTTGGTACTCAAAGTTATGTGTATCACTGCAATTATCTTGGGCAGGAGTATCCCTTACTATCAGGAGAGCGTCCCGTTTGTCTCATTACTTAAACATAAAAAAGCAAACTTTTGCTTGATCCTAAGACCGTTATGGAAGTTGATCTCAATTTTCTGCATAGATAAGTGCTGCCACGCTGGGTAAAAGGTATGACGTAGAAAATTCAAAATTAAGTTTCAGGCCTTGCTTCCGCGAAGCGGGTGGCGCGGGCGGCTGTAGATAATACTACTAAACATTTGATTGAAGTGATTTTGTGGTCGAGTGTCCGTATGTGTCAGGACAAAGTGATGCCAATTTCCGCTTTTTTAGCTCGCAACTTGAGGTTCGTTCGCATGCTATAATTTTTTTTGTACCATCAACATTTTAGTAATTGTTAAATTTTCGCGATTTTAACACATAATTAAGTTAATCGCGCACAGTATAACTTGGAATTATTTATTTGTCAGGTCGCGATCATGGCTTTTAATTAATGTAAAAGTAATGAAGGTCACTTGATGTAAATAGGTAATGCATGTCTATGACCATAGCAGCGACCTAAAACTTTAAACAGGAAAACAAAGACCGGAGCATCGGTACTTAGGGACTTATTGCTTTGATACCATTAATGGCATCAAAGCAATAAGTGAGAGTAACCATTAATGGTTACTCTCAAAAACCATTTACTTACTAGCTGCCCTTAAAATCGGACACAGATATGTTTACATGCTTCTACTTGGTGGCAGAATATCTGGTACTGCGGTGGTACCCACCCAGACAACATCCTACTAAAGAGATCTACGGCTGTTGCATGACCGAAACGCAGAGGTAAATAAACAAAACTAATCTCATAGTGCTTTATTTACAATTAAGTTCCGTCGATAAACATAGCTATGAATACATTTTTAACTTTTTGAAATTAAAGGTAAATTTGGTCATGTGAGAGTTACCGTAAAACAAAGTCTAAACCAAAAAGTAAATAAATATCCCAAAGCCAAGCAATTCAGTGTTTTGAGTTTTTTAATTTTTAAGACATAAAACGAGTAAGGTAAAAAATATTGTACCAAAATGTTTAAGTAATGCTATTGTTTAATGTAAAATAAGGTTATTGGTCACTTCGTGAATCACTTTTCTAATATTTTCTCATATTTTTCTCGTTTCCTGTCTGCTCCTCTCGTCCCCGCGTCAGTGGAAACACACCTTTAACCTTAAAAAAGGTATAAATAGGCGGGTTTGTCAGGCCCGAGCTTATTGGTCCCGTGCCGCGCCGTCAGTTCTCACTGTACTGCAGTGCACTCTGCATCTCACCACTTACAGATCAAGTAAGTTACCAATTTGATAAAAATTATATTTTTTTATTTCCAATTTTGATATCAGAATTCTAAAGTATTCTAAACGTTTTGCTATTCATTTTCGGAAAAATAAAACAGAATAGTTTTATTAACATCTAAATTTACTTTCAAGTGTTGTTGAGACGATTTATCTATCACGAAAGATTATATTATGAAAAACAAAAGCTAAAATATTTTTGTACCGAGATTCTTTTTAATAAAAAATTATAATTCTAGAAATGACGTCGGAAAGTTTCTGGAAGTGACTTTGTACTTCACGCTACTGATTTGCCAGCTTTATCACCATAAACTGCAAGTTCTTTAAGTACATTACATGTACAAGTGCTGACTAGGGTTTTTATATTTCATTTTAAAACATTTTTTCAAGTGTCATGGAAAGTTTTTCATTTTTTCTAATTATTAAGTTTGGGAACAATAATAATAAATAATCAAAATGATATCACTGGTAGGTCTTTAATGTCATCGTAAGTGAAAGCAAACCATTTACTTTCCTGATCAAGTTTTACGCTTCTCCAGAGCAATTTATTCCGCGCAGAATTTTAAAGATCAATAATTTCTTATCCTGTCCGACATAACACTGCATTTGTTACTTTTATTTCTAAAAAATCTGTTTGTAGTCCATATTTAGGTACTTTTTTGTAGTTAAGTTAAATTTTATTTTCATGAAATACTCTTCTACTAGAAAGAATACTTCAAAATTTATTCTAATCCAATCAAAAAAATTAAAGCGCAATCTCAAATATACTAAAAATTTTTTACAAACTAATATATTTATTATGAATGTTTTTGAAATCTATATAAAACAAAACATTAATTTTCGTTTCAAAATGTGAAATTTTTTCAATGACTGATTTGAACATTTTCAACGATGTTTTTTATACAGAATTTGCACCTGTATCGTTTTTTTTTATTTTTGTCGTACTGTACAGTTTATTTCATTTATTAAAACAGTACTGCCGTTTTTTTGTATTTCCTCACCAATACAACATTAGGTACCGGTTCTTCTAGTTTCGATGCCATAATGTTCCAGGTTTATTTGACTGAGTGTATTCTTGTAAATGTCTTTCCTCTTTTTTCCGACTTTTCATCTCCGTAGTCTTTATCAACTTCGTGTGTGTGCTTTTTCTCTAGAGCCCGCAAAAATATCTGCGCTATTTTTATACGTGTTTCCATGATCGCATAATGTGCACATAGTGGTGCAGAAATAAGAAAAAAAGGTATTATTCATTAAGTAATAGGTATATACTGAAAATTCGGAATAAAAAATTGCGAACTGTAAAATTTCGCTGAGCTTCACTTCACCGTAACGCGTAGATTATTTCTGATCAAAAAGTATTCTTAACAAAATTTGTAGAAAAATTCTTGTTCTATAACTTTTTATTGTTAGTTGTTACCCGCGACATCGTCTGAGTGGAATGAAAAAAAGTTTGTTCAGTTCGCAGAATTGACGAAAAGTTTATAATTCTGTATTCCTTGCAAAGAAATACCTTAGTTCCTAGGTAACCTACCATTTTCCGGTATGAATAATATCATATCATTTATGCGGTGGGACGAAAAGAAATTAATTTTCTTGCAATTTTTCAAGAAAACAATCAAAAGCTCGTTTTTATTTCCCAACGGGTGCCGTCCTCGTTCTCAATACGCCAATATCGTCAACAGTGCCAACAACGCTAATGAGAACCAATACGGTACCGCGCGGGTAGATTTAATACAAACACACGGCACACGTCTTGCTATTTATTTATTTCTATTGTGGCGTGAGAATTGTTGATCTGTTTCGAGCAGCATACGATGGCAAATTATTTTTGAATTATCTGATATTTCTATAAAACGAAAGTAACTGGAATTGGCCACATGGAAAAATGACAAAATAACATTTCCGGATTTCGAAAATATTACTCTTACTATACTTTATGAATTGCGATATCGTCAATTATTTTTTCATTGTTGTGTCGTTTTAAAAATTACGAGAGAATTGACTCGTGAAAATTTTCGGTCAGCCAAAATCAGGGGTTACCGATACTAATATTGATACTGTTCGAGAACTAATTAAAATAGACCTAAAAATATTGAAATAATAGCATATATATTATTGGACGACGGAACTTTAGATTAGAATGAAAAAGCTAATCGGCAGAATGAATCTTTCCTTTTGAAGATTTGTCGGCGAAAGTTAAGAAAAGCTGCAGGCAAAAAAATGTTTGTTTCGTTTTTGTTTGAAAATCGAAGGACGCATGACTGCAGAATGGTCTACAAACACTTCCTCGCCAGAAGCTCAGAAAAAGTTCGCGAAAAGCATCCTCGAATCAATCAATGCTTCTTCGCCATGATTTTTGCACGTGGCATATTTGAAAGTTGCAAATGTAGAACTGACGATGCATCAGCCATACACGTAGTCCAGCCCTCGTATCTTGTAACCTTTAATTTTTGTGGTTAAAGATGTGACAAATGCGTTCCACGACGGCATTGAAGAGGTCTCTAAAGAGAGTAGTGCCGTAGCTTTGGTTCAAATGAAAGTAAAAATGCACTAATAGAGGCCGTGTACTTTAAAAAAACAATAAATACATTAGAAGTATATCTGGTCTTATTTACTAGAATACATGTATCCCTATTTTCGTATTTACTAACTTACAGGAAGTATTAAGTTTATGATAAAACCAAATTCTCGTTAATTTTTGTGTATATGTACATATTTTTTTTATTTTTTACTTACTAATATTTTGGAAACGGTTAACAATGTTTTTATTTTCTACCCTTAAAAACGTCCTCTACGTCAAAATACATATATAAAAAAGACAACAATGGAATATCATACTTTTAATGTGTAGGTACATATTATTGTATATCATAAACAAAGACACAGTTGACATCTATCGGGCATGCCACCTCCCCCGGAGAATCGCTCCGACATGTTATTTCCGGTTGTTTGCTTGCTAATAGCAAGTTGCATGGACGCAACAAAGTAGCCAGGCTATTATTTATCGGTTACTTAAGCTACTATACGGCCTTGACGAGCCGTACAATAAGTGTGCACCAGCGGCTGTTCTCGAAAATAGTCGTGTTTTTCTCTATTGGGGCAGGTCTCACGAACAGAACTTTTATGACCTATAAGAATTGTATCGTGGTGGCCGACTTAGCTCAATGCTGCGCAGTGCTCGTCAACATCAGCGATGATAGCTGAGTGGTTAGCGCGGTTAACATATTAAGAGGGTCTCTAACCACTCAGCTATTAGCGATGATAGCTGAGTGGTTAGCGCGGTCGGTTCGCATGGCGAAAAGCGTGGGTTCAAACCCCAACACCATCGCACATTAAGAGAACCCCGTGAAGACTGAAAAGAACAAGCTCGGCAAATATATTGTCTTAGCAAACAAGATAACCACCATTTGTGGTATAGTGATACGATGGTCATTGTCCCGATAGTCGTCACGGCGAACGGCTTTATAACTAAAAATCTCCATCAACATATTAAGAGGGTCTCGCTGGACTGTTAGGGCAAGGGTCAGATCTAAAAAGCAGTAAACCTTGGGGCAGCTTTTATGCTTAGGATTCTCACTCTGCAGCCCGGCACCCTATATGTATTAGAAGCGCTGTAGATAGTTTTATTATGTTAATAATTTGTTATTAACATAATAAAACAAAGTCCAAGGCTTCGCCTCTATGGCGCTTTGAGACTTTTGTCGGTTAGTCTTAACATCCCCGTAATCACGCTAGCTGCAGTATTCTAATGAAACGTTACACAGTAATATTTACATACTACTGCTTGGCGGCAGAATATCTGGTACTTCGATGAGACCTATCTATATGACCTTCAGCTAAAGAGGTCCACCACCAAGTAAATATCGAAGGATATATATTTGGCTACACAGCCCAAAACTGCAAGTTCTTTGTAGCAATGGTAGTAGCAGTGTTCAGCGCGGTCGGTTAACATGAAAAACCTAGATTCAGACCCCAACAATGAGCTTGAGCTGCTGGTGAAGGAAAATATCGTAAAGAAACTATAGCGTTGTGGTAGGGTACTTTCTAGTAGGTACTTGACTGGTTTGCTACCACCCTCAAGTTGAAACTCTGCCACCAAATATCTAACGGTGTGTTCTGGCAGCTTCATATGAGTTCTATTCCAAGCTAGGTGTTATGGGAACTAGATCAGATAGCTGATAGAAAATATTTATATACTTAAATACAAATTTATATATAAGGAACACCCTGACAGAGAACAAACATCTATGTTCGTGACCCAAATGTGTGTACTAGGGGGAAATTGATACCACGTCCCCCAATGGCTTGTCCGCTCAAGAAACGTTTACTAATGAGCTATTACTGCAGTTGAAATATATATAATGGTATACGGGAATTTTGTTCACTTATATCTCGAAAATGGAAAGTATCGGAGGTTTGTGCTAGATCATATCCACAACATGGTAGTTCTCTATCGACTTTTATAAGTTTTAGTAATTAGTAAGTGCATGAAATGTTAAAACTTTCACCACTTGAAAACAAAACTAATAAAACTAATTTCATAATATTTTGTGCACGATTAAAACCCGGTGATAAACATAATTATCCCACTAATATTATAAATGTGAAAGTTTAGATGGAAGGATGGATGTTTATTACTCTTTCACGCAAAAACTACTTAATGGATTTTGATAAATATTGTTATGGAGGTAGCTGACACCCTGGATGGACACATGAGCTACTTTTCATCCCGAAAACATGTAGTGGGTTACAACGCGGGGTGCAGCTAGTGTATTATAATTCAATGCATTTCTTTCGCTAATATACCGGAAGAAATGAAACTTTGTGTTAAATTGTTAACTAATGTTAAAAAAATACTTGTGCTCCAGTTTATTGCTCCAGTTTTGCTCTATTATTCGATAAGGTTTACTTTTTCACTGCGAGCTAAAAAATATGTAGCAATACCCTGTGTTTAAATTCAAATTTAAATATTTTTAACAGCATATTAGAGTACATACTGAATTTGAATTTAAAATTCAAAAATCAATTATTAATCAGTCCTGTAAATATAACTTTAAGCTAATTCCATGGTCCCTTAGCTTAGACAAAACAACAAAAATAACACCTATACTCAAGTGAAAAAACATTTTCTAAGATAAATAAATAACAATAGACAATTGAATTCAATGAACGCGTGCGGGTTATATGGCACAAGAATGCCTTCCCTTTGTGCTGCGCTGCGGTATTTCTTGATAAAATTTATCAACTAGGGGAAATATTTTAATTTCTAAATATTTTAATGCTATTACGATCACTCACATCTCGCATCAAATATTAAATTTCTGTTGAGAAATACCTATTCCGACTTTGTTCGAAAAATATTGAAAGTGCATCAATTGATTTTTTTTAATGTTTAACGCTAGCTGCAGTAACCCTTCAAATCGGAACACGGTAATGTTTATACAATACTGCTTGGCGCTAAATATTTGGTACTACCTATCTACCTATGTAATGATATTACAATCAACAGTTTTGATAAGATAAGATCACTAAAAACAAAAATCATAATCAATACCTACATTTATTTGTATTATTATTGATTTGCAGAACAGTGAGAATGCGCGCGTAAGATATTGTAGAGCAAAGCTGGACCCTAAGTAGAATCGTGGACTTGAATGTTTTATAAGAAAACTCACTTAGGAAGAAACGTCATCAATTGATTTGACGGTGCACTACTAAGATGGCAACTTAAAGCCAATATAATACTAAAAATGTCGATAGAGTGGCACCACCTAGGAACTAGAAAATACCCCGAATTATAGTTTCAATTACCATTTTTGTATGGTATGATCCATATGTACTAGTATTATACCTACATATTATACGTGTGCCATAAGTGAAACTGGTTTCTCTTTAACAGTTCTTCAACATTATTCGGCGGATAGCGTAAGCGGTGGAGGGAAGGCAACGTCTCCCTGTAAAGTCTGCGGAGACAAGGCGTCTGGCTATCATTACGGCGTCACCTCCTGCGAAGGCTGCAAGGTAAAGTACTCATAGAAGTTAAAACTTAACATTCAATTTATTTAATTCCGTTGCATTGCGAGTGAATCAATCAACCAGTTAATTAAGAAAGTATATTTAATGTTATAGTTAGCTAATGATATACATATGTAATGTCTTTCTGAATATTTTTACAGTAATACGAGTAGGATTGACACTTTATACTAAGGAATAAATGGGAAAGATTGTTTGTTAAATTTTAAATGTTATATTATTATTATTGACAGTTACTTAGTTATTTGCTTAATTTTATTTTTTGTTTAATTAAATATGCAAAAAAAAAACAAGTAATAAAAAGCCTTAAAAACTAGAGTGCCGCTGGCAGTGGGGTAGGGCTCAAGCTGCCGGTGGTTAGGGCTGCACAGTGAGAAACCTTCTAACAATGCGCACTGTGTCAAGGATCACTGCCTTTTGGATCTGACCCTCGACCGAAGCGCCTAGCTAGAGTTACTTAAGATGTTGGTCGAGACTTTTCGCTACAAGACCGTTCACGGTGACTAGTATCGGGACAGTAATCATCGAATCAACATCCCCCATGGCGGTTATTTCATGAGCCAAGTCAAGGTACTTGCTAAATTTGTCCTGCATATTTTATTATCGATGTTTTTTCAATACAATTTCAACAAACAAATTTTGATTCAAAATTTTCAGCCAAGAAAGGAAAATATGTTACTGAATAAAAACAGGCGGGAGATGTTGTAACACTTATAAAAATTAAACTAATTTTGTAAAGTGGTTTGTTTGTAAATAGATAGGTATGCATAGGTACTCGCACATGCATGTGTATGTACATGAAACTATAGATGAAGTACTACTACTAAGTAAGAATACTACTACTATTGGTATTTATTTATATGACTAAATTAAGATTTTGAGAGGCATCGGACTAAATAAACTCTTGTTTGCAGGGTTTCTTTCGCCGAAGCATTCAAAAACAGATCGAGTATCGGTGTCTGCGCGACGGGAAGTGCCTGGTGATCCGACTCAACAGAAACCGCTGTCAGTTTTGCAGGTTTAAGAAGTGCTTAGCAGTCGGAATGTCTCGCGACTGTAAGTAATAAATAGATTTTAATTAGTCCAGAGCACGATTTTTTAGAAACAATTATTTTCACCTTGCTCCAGAAGTGTTAATTGTACAGTTTTTCAGATTTTTATAGTAACAAGCGTTTAAAGTTACGAAAAGAAATAAGTTTTTTTTCTCTGTGGGGCCATTGGTTGCTGAGATGTCGATGACAAAAAGATATGTTCAATAAACGACTCCAGATGTAATCAAACTGCATTTTTTTTTAATGTTGCGATAGGTACGGCTACTTTTCACAGAGACACAGAGACACAAATTTGGATTTTTTTTATCCCTTTATTTTTGCTTCTAGTATGTATATATTACTGGCCATAAGCCTTGTACCTATGTAAAATTATTGTTGCTGGTTTTCAGTCTGTATTGCGTCCACTTAATAAATGTTGCGTTCTTTACACACTTTAAGATCTTGCGATCTTGTTTGACTATGTTGTTAAAATACTTTTGTTCACTTTTTTATGTAAACATAATGAAACGAACGAATCGCTCTCCTTATTATGAAGGATAACAACTGTCCATGATAATTGCAGCGGTACCTAGTACTTTAAGTAACAAAAATAAAGTCAAGCGTATCGTTGCTATAGCGCTCATTACTTTGTGACATGCGATGGTTAGTTTCAATAGCCTTGCAACTACGATTACGTTAGTTACTGCAGGACCGATCAAACCGGAACACGGGCTTACACATGTTTGTCATCAAATTCAAAAAATTAAATTTGAATTAAGAGAAAAATAAGAAACCCGTGTTAATAATACTTTTTCTGTATGCGCTAAAGTTTAGATTTGTACTGACAATTAATCATGATAATAGTTAACGCTGATTTTGCTACTTAATGAATAGTACTCGGAATAATTTTATTAGTCGGTTAGGGAACGAACTTTTAAAAACGAGATTTAAAACATTCACAAATTGATGTTTAGATGAGTAATATCTTGTCCCTGTAGACATGCACTCCAATTGGCGCGGAGAATTCCGTGTATTCAATAGGTCAGGAATAAAATATCTAGAGCGTGCTAGGTCATTACTTCATAATATTCCCTCGATTCATATGATTACCTGACATATTTACCGTCGTATAACATTATTTAATTTATTGCATATGTACGTATTTTATGCACTTATACCTGCTAAAAAAGAGGTATAGGTACTAGATACAGATATTCCGCAGTACCTGATATTCTGACATTCTGCCGCTAAGCAGTAGTGTGCAATCATAACTGTGGTTTGGTTTGAAGGGTACTGCAGCTAGCGAAATTAGTCAGTGATGAGCGCCAATGCAGCGATGCCCATGACTTTGTTTTACGTTTTGCCACTCAAGGTTCTTTGTATCTCTGCAGTAGTTATGAATAGACGTTATCTCCTACCATTAGAAGAGCGTCTCTTTAGTCCTATTACTTTAACATAAAAAAAAACTTATGACTAAAATCTTAATGAAAATATACTTATTAAATGAAAAACTTAATGAAAATATGTTCGTGTATCAGCAGTGGGAAGCTAAAGGATGATGCAGTCTGGACGATCGCAATAGATAAATCCATTAACTGAAACCTCGTTTAGAGTAGTTGTTTAATCTTATTTCTTGATAACAACTGTCCAATTACTGGTATCCTCTCTATGAGCTCGGATATATTAGCACGCGATGGCTCATTTTCCAATTGACGTATGGCGGCGCGACGTGCAAAGTGCAATGCCCTCTTTCGAGTGCACAATATCCTTACATAGGTACACAATGTACAATATCTAATATATATATGACATTCGTTTCATACAATAAACTTTCAACCTTACTTCTAGCATAGAATTGTGATCAACAGTTCAATGCTTCTGGTATCTTCTAAGTTTAGTTTAGCTCGAATTAGCCTTTACAAACTTGCCTTTCGTAACGAATCTTGTACCTACTTGTTCGTAGAGCGCGAAGAGTACGATAGGAATCAATTAATTATTTATTTATATAAGGGAATCATGTCCAGTAATGGGCCTAGGGCTATATGGACATGGGTTGATTAAAAAAATAATATCAAAATAATTTTTTTATAGCTGTAAGGTACGGCCGTCAACCCAAGAGGCCTCGTGAGGCTGAACCCAGCGAAATCCTACCGGAGCCAAAGAAGTACATGAAAATCGAAGTGGCGCCTGCGGAGGAATCCGCTGTGACAGTGGAGGCTGAGACATTGCAGCAAGTGTTGACGGATGAGCTGGAGAAGCTGAACACCATGGTCAACTTTGACAATAACGATTATTCGGACGACCGGCGGTTTATGCTCGTGCCCGAAACCCAGACCGTCAAAGACTCTGGCAACGAAGGTAAGTTCAATGAGTAAGCTCAGTTTACGGCAATGGCTCAAAACATAGCTTGTTAGGACTGTCGCGCATTGTGGCGGCGGATGCAGCACAACAACGCGAGACACCTGCTCTCGGCCAGCAGTTTCAGGGCGGTCACGAAAACGGTTTTAAAGATTTCGATAAAATTTGCGACACAGTGGATTTAGGGGACAAAAAAAATGATCTAGCATGTGACTAGTGACGCGGGAAACCGCATTTTTCTGAGTTTCAAATTTTGAATACACTGAGCAAAGTTACAAAAAACAATGTACAAAATAATAATGAGTGCAAATTTATTAAAGGGTACTTATTTACTAATAATGCCTTCCATTATGCATACATTTTTGAGATTTTAAACATCTTAATTCACAGGCTGAGAGAGGATTTATTACACCATTATAAAGTTTCTAGCATGGACTACTGTAGCAGCTATACCAGTGTGGTGTAGCATAACGCATATATAATTTAACTTGTAGTAGGAAACAGACTTGTTTATTGAAGGTATATAAAAAAGTGAAAAATCTTTATTTATTTCTTTACAAGATATGTATGTATGGTGTGTGTGTGTCTGTGTACGATAATATTACTAGGTAGTGATCCCAGATAGACTCACCCGCATCAATCTATAAAACGCTGGGTTATATTAAATCTATTTGCAATTTGTTGCTTGAACTCTATAAGAACACCGAGTAATAGCGCATCTGCTGGCCTAGATTATAAAATTGCATGGGTACTGTACTAGGTGTCTGAACATAGATATGTAGTGTCACTTAGCTGAGATCAAACCATCCCGCACTGACAGTTAGTTACGGCACAGCCAAGGAGGCAATTTCATCTAATCATAATCTGGGGGGGGAGTTAGGCTAGCAGCAAAACGAGGCATAATTTGTGTAGCTCTAGGGTCCTTTGAAGTGGATCAGCCACCACTATGATGTGAGAGTGCGAATATATTACCTCCTAGTGCGATTATTATCTCCTTAACTTCAAGATTTTGTAGATCTGCAGAATTGCAAAGGGCGCTTTTGAAGGGATCACTCTAATTTAAAATATTGTGCATCTTGGTATATGCGAAAGCACTCATCGATTAGTACATCCGCATTAGCCTTTTGTTGTCCACTGCTGAACGCAAGGCCTCTCTTAATGCACCTTACTTTCTTTCTCGCTTCTTCTTTTCTTTTTCGCTGTTCTGTATACAGTTTTTGATGCTTTATGTAGGCAGTTACCTTACCGGTTATCGGTTCCTCGAGAAATGTGACCGAGCTGTCACTTCTGTTTACTAATTATTAGAGCTATCTCGATAAATTTAATTCTGTTGAAGAAGCTAAAGAATTCAACCAGATTTAAGGGTTGGACAAATTGAGTTTATTAATCACTAGCTGCGCCTCGCGGTGTTACTAGCACCATGTTTTCTGGATAAAAAGTAGCCTATGTGTTAATCCAGGGTCTCAGCTACTACCATATTAAATTTCATCCAAATCCGTTCAGTAGTTTTTGCGTGAAAGAGTAACAAACATGCATCCATTCATCCAAACTTTAACGTTTATAATATTAGTGGGACTATTAGGAGCTGGAGGCGACGAAGTAGCCAGCTCGACGACGGATCCAATGACGGACGCGCGGCTGGTACTGTGGCGACGCCTAGCCAGCCAGCTCACTCCCGCCGTCGCCCAGGTCGTTAACTTTGCTAAATGCTTTCCTGTATTCTACACGTTACCGCAGGATGACCAGGTTATACTCATCAAGGTAAATTGTACTTAGAATTTTATGATCTTTCTCATATAACCCATGAAAAATAATATACTCATAAAACGCTTTCTTAAAAATGTTATCTTTTTTTATTTTATCGTTTAGAAATTAAAATCCGAAAAACTGTATCACATCACATGATGGGTTCATCATATTTTGAACAATGAAGTGAAATTGATACCTTTGCCGTACCAGTGCTCGGCTGACTAGCTACCACCCTCAAGTTGAAAATCTGCCGCCACGCATCTAACAGTGTGTTCCGGCAGCCTCACTTGAGAGCCAGTTCCATTTCAGGCAAGGTGTGCTTTACTATCTTTGACCACACCGTCATTTAACATCAGATGAGCTGTGGTTAAACACCTAGACTGTCAACAATTACAAGAAATCTATTGTTATTATTTGGATCTTTAATCTGGAGATTTAATCAATACGTTTGTATTTTTTACGATTACTTTTTCTCTTGAGTTAAATGTGTTTTATTCTTCTGGTTCGATCGACTAAAGTGTAAATTCGATCGACAGTTGGGTTTCTTCGAGCTATGGCTAACACGCACCACTCGGCTCTCCAATCACGATGCCATTGTGTGCGACGATGGCACTGTTATCTCGAGGACTCAGCTCAGCTTGATCTACGATGTGAGTACTACTAAATCTACTTTTCTGTTACAGGAACTTTAACTTTGTCAACTAATGCTATTTACAATCGGAATACCCTTTTTTTAAACATAAACTGTATTGGTTACTTGTACGTAGCTTTAGCAACATCCGAAAGATTTTTAATTTCTATGAGGTCACAACTCCACTACTAGGTCAATTGATTGACGCTCTGAGTTGTAAAGCGTGGATTTGATTAATTATTACCCAGAACAAACTTTTACGTGACGATCATAGATATTTGTTCTGTATGGTGTTCCGTATGTCATTGCATTAAGATAAAACATGGAAGTAATCTAAATGTTATGAGATTTCCAAACTTTGTTTAATTTGAGGCTAGATGACACTGTGTGAAAGGTCTCCTGATATTTATTAATTATTAGCTGTTAATTATTTATTCATATTAAATAGTTATATAATTTATTAAAGCTAATAAATAAAGGGGTTAAGAAGGGTCTTAGCCCCTTTTTTTGATTAGTATCTGGACCTCCAATTTTTCATCACCACGGGGAAGATCAGGAATTTTTACCTGTTACTGCCTACAATAAATTTAAGACGGGCGGGCGTATCAACAACGCAGAAATATATATTCTTCTTATCAACCATTAAAAAAAAGTGAAATAAAAATGCGTCAAAAAAATTTTTGTCACACGTCGGCTTCCATAGTAAAATAAGAAAAATTTCAAATCGCCAAATATTACGCATTGGGGCGTATAACATTTTTTACGGTTGTGTCGATGTTTGTTCTAGTCTTCATTTGCCTCTACCCTGCTGTCATACGTGTGGTCGCTAGTACAGTTGCACATGACAGATGAAGAAATGACTACTTTCGCTGGCTGTCTGCTCTTCTGCCCTACCCGCGACAACCTCATTGACCCGGATTATATCCACGCTCTACATCACGGCCTCAACGATGCTTTCTGTCAAACTGTGAGTACCTATTCTACAAGAGGCTCTCTAGTGCAGCTGCTGAATCACACTATTAGATGTTTCGGGCAGTTTTTCAACATGGAAGTACTCACTACTACTTCCAAGTTGAAAAACTGCCCCTAAACATCTAATAGTGTGATTCAGCAGCTGCACTAGAGAGCCAGCTACTGTCAGCTAGCATAACAGGATTTCCTACCTTCGGTTAATACATAACGTCAATGAACTAAGGTCAAATAACTAGCGAATAAGCAATATATCATTCTACATATTCAAGCTTAGCAAGTAATTTGTTTTGATATAGTTTGGTCATCTGTTACCTAAATAATTACATTAAGAACATTGGTGTAGTGACTGCTTTCATTTAAACATGTCATAATTTTTCCGAAGTAAATTGTTGGTAAAGTGTATTGTACGACGCGATAGGTGCTTGCGAGTGGACCAGACGGCGCGGAGCGTCTTGACGCTCTTGCAGCTGCTGCAATTGAAGCGCGGGCCATTGGCAAGCGTCACCACGACCTGCTGGATTGGTGCCGCGAGCGTTGGGTCCGCCTGAGCTTTCCAGCGCTGTTCTCCGAGATTTTTGATATCCCCAAGTCTGAGGAAGAAGAAGCCGCGCTCCAAGAGTCCAAGCTGGCTGCCAAAGCCGCCGCTCAACCTTCAAGCTCCGCCTCCGAAGCCACCCCAGCCTAAATTTTGCAATCCAAAGGTACTTTGCCCATGAAATAACTCGATGCAGTCATATCGAGCAGATTAACTAGGAGCGGCATCGACAAAGCATGCGGATATAATTGGTAGACATTTGTGACAGTCCATACATTTTCATAGCACTAATTTTTTAAGGAATTCGCGTTCGGTTCGTATCTGTGTCGCGTCTTATACATGGGTAAATAGTATAAACTAATCAGCAGTCTGCACCCTGGCATTTCTTTTTCACCATTACATAACACAGCACTGATAGTAAGTAATTTTTTTTGTAGATTTAAACACTACTGTGAGATGATCGTTGGAAATATGAGAGAACATTTTGCAAGTGTAGTCTAATAATGGGCACAGTTTAATTGCATTTTTAGTTTTCCATTGAAAATGGTTTAGTTTTATCAAAGCGTAATAGACTAAGTAAAGGTAAACATTAATTTTAATATAAGGCTGGAATTAGTTACATCGTGAGGAAACAGCAATACAACAACATCGTAAATACCAATAAACATTGTAAGCCTAAAAGGGTAGCTCTAAGTTGATACCAACAAACCAACATTGAATACACAGCTTTCAGTAAAATACTTTGAATTTTAATGTTACTCTAATTCCAGCCTTAGTAGGTATCAGACCAATGGAAGTTCAAACTGCAAATGGTGTTCGGTTCACATGCCCGAAATACTAAGTTAATAACGACAGAATAACTGATAGTACTTAACGTACGTGCATACACACATACGGGCACTGGTTTCAGGCTGTCAAAGTAGTCTTTGCGTCTGAACTTTTAATTGATTTGAAGAGTAGTTAAGAAGTCTTCTTGAAATATTTCTTTACATATTCATTTTATCTAATCCTATAATCGTAATATTTTAGTTTTTTGTTCTAGTTTTTTCTTCTTCTAGATTAAGATCTTACATAAGTTTTTTAAAGCTTCATGTTTGAACCTTGTACCTACAAATGCTCGTTACAGTTAAAAAGGCTACTATCAAGTACAAAGATAAATGAAAAGGAAATAAAGCTTATTGGAATATTGTAGTACTGGCACCTATCCAGGTGACAGTACTACAACACACACTGTACAGGTCTGTTTGCTATTATCTTTGTTTACAATAAATAGTTAGTTTAGAATAATATGTAAGTCTATTTTAAGAGCGTGCCTAATGCCAGATAAACATCAGATTCCACCCGCTCTAGTGCGAAGAAACAAGATCGAGAATTGCATGACAATTGCATGATTTGAAATTCAAGGTATATTTTTGACCGAGTTTTATTTAATTACTCAAAACTTTCACATCAAATTAAAACATTAATTGATGACTTTACTAAAACATACGTGTATATTATGTGTGTTACGTAAATATTTTGTTCATAAAAAATAATTTAGGGTCATCGCTGATAATTTCGAGTATTTGAATTAAAATTGATTTTAGCTGCAGCGTTTGTAGTTTTTCTTGCGAAAAACTCCGACCTATTTTCAATAATCTATCCAACTATCTAAAATCTATTTACTTCTTTAGGATTATACCCATACTCCAATATCTTTTTGTTGTAATATTTATGTTTCTTAATATGAAAGATTGGCATCGAAATTTTTTCCGTTATTCTGGCATTAGGCGTACTCTTAAGCATTAATGTGCCTATTATTTACGGGCACGTGTGAAATGTTTACTTTACATATTTCAAAAAGGATATCTAGATACCTAGTATTCAGAGCTAGGTAAGCCTTTAGTAGCGCCAGGGTGTGGTCATATTCATAGATAATAATTATCACGTTAAAATAATATATAACACTATTTGTGTCTATCTATATTTTATCATAGTTGCAGTAGTGCTTCATAAAAAACAATGAAATGTACTATGTTTTGTTTGAAAATTTTGGAAAACGACTTATAAAATCTAATGATTTTGCAATATTAGTATAGTAAAAGAAAGAAACGAAAAAATCATTATTTTTATTTACATGAAAAAATGTATAATTTACACTTAGTTTTCTACATCACATATTATCACGTTAAAACAATGTATAACTCTGACAGCCCTGTTGGCTCATTGATAGCATGTCTGCTTCAAGAGCTGTGGGGCGTGGGTTCGATTCCCACCCAGGACAAGCATTTTGTGATATAAAACAAATGTTTATTCTGTGTCTGGGTGTACTGTATGTATTATAAGTATGTATTTACAAAAAAAAAGTATTTAAGTATTTTATCAGTTATCTGACTCCCATAGTACAAGCTTTGCTTAGTTTGGGGTCAGATGGCGCTGTGTGTAATGTCCTGTGATATTTATTATTATTATTTTATTATTTATTTATTTATCTTCATCTTAGATTTTATCATAGCAGCATCATAAGAACAATTAAATGTATTTTTTATTGAAAATTTTTGGAAAATTACTTATAAAAAGTAAGGTTTTTGCAATATTTGGTACTAGTATAATTTACACTTAGTTTTTTATCACATATTATCACGTTAAAACAATATAGAACTCTATTTATCTCTATCTATATTTTATCATACGAAAAATGAAAGGTTCTTTTTACCTGAAATTTGAGAAAAAGTTACTTATAAAACCTAAGGCAATATTTGATACTAGTATAATTCACACAAATTTTCTTTTACATATTATGATTTTATAACAATATATAACTTTATTGTCTCTATACATATTTTATCATAGCAGTAGTGCATCATAAGAACAATTAAAGGTACTTTTTGCGTGATATTTTGGGAAAATTACTTATATAACCTAAAGATATTGAAATATTTGGTACTAGTATAATTTACACTAGTTCCCATCACATATTATCACGTTAAAACAATAGACAAATTTATTGTCTCTATCTATATTTGATCATAGCAGTAGTGCATCATAAGAACAATGAAAGACCTGAAATTTTGGAAAATGTTAAATACACAGTATAATCATATTTATAGATGCACGTTATAATCGTATAGGTATTTTATCTAGTTAATCATAATATACTAGATGTAACCGTAAAACCAAGTTAAATAGCATTTACACAAACTTGGTTACTGAATTTCACCTTCAATGCAAAGATTTGAAATATAGTTTCAGAATGTTTCGGTTCACCATTTAGTGTAGTGACCAATAATTAGATAATAATTATTCATAAATATACCGTATAGATCAATACTTTTATGTTAGTTTCAACTGTTAATGCATGTGTCTATCAGTAAGTTTTTTATTTAGTAGCAAGAACTGTTCGAATCGGTACCGAATTTATTCGTTGTAAGCTTTAGGTGGAAAAGTTTATGAAGGATGGCAGAGAGGTAGATTTATAAGAATTGACTACGTATGAAGGCTTTAAAATTATTAAACCTTAACGGCAAAATTATTGGCTACGCAAAATGTTATACTTACGAACTATAAGTATAAATTAACATTGGCGCTAACAGGCTGAGAGCACTATATTGGCAGCCCTGCCTCTTTAGGTACCAAAAGTATACAGTAAATCCTAGCTATCGTGTGTACCTATATTGTTACTCATCTAGCAGTACAAAAAAAATTGGTCTCCATTGATTAGATTTCAGAACTCGGCCAGTTTTTGGTATTGAACAAAAAAACTAACGAATATACTCTTCGCTAAAATTAATTAAAGTCGGCCTTAATCAAAATTATGACTACTTACCTGGACAAAGTTTTCGGAATAATGTATATTTTTATCATATTATATTATAATTCTTGTTAACCTACTCGATTAGTTATTTTTGAATGTGCTTTTTTTGTGTGCGTGTGAATTTATTTTTATAACTCTTTTTTAGTACCCGATGTACCCGATGTGGTAAGGTTGTTAACATGGCGCTCTCAGTCTATTATTACCTACGTACGAATTCAAAATTATTGCGACCTGTGTATAGGATGCTAATTATTTATCTATATTAAGGATCCAATATCAGGGTAGAAATACTTAACTGCGTATTATGGAAAATGAAATACCTTAAACTAAAAAGGACACTCTAGTTGGATTACCTAGGTGTTTAGCAATTAAAAAAAAACTTATGTTTAATTTTAACTTTTTTATACTTTAAATTATTTACTTTTGAACGTGGGTAGGATATAAATTTATACATAATTTAAAGTTTTGAACTAAGTATAAAACAAAATTTATTTAAAAATGAACTTTGTTCTTTAATTATCTAGATTGTTTCATAATCATCTAATGAAAATAAAAGACAAAAACAATTTATGGACTTCATGTTAAGTGCGGCAATATAATGTTTTGTCTAGATTAAAGTTGCATTCATTTGGGATATTTCATGCGTGAAATATTAATTGGAGTAGGAAGTAGAAAAGAAGTTTGTTGTAAGATCAAAAGTGTATCGAGGAGTTGGTATGTTGGTTGATTTTTTATTGTTAAAATAAGTGGGTTTTTTTTCATTGTTATTCAAAGTAGACTTAGAATATATTATGCTTTTGTTGTTTTAATTATGAAAGGCTGTGTATTCATTTTAGTATTGACATTTTGTCTTGTTATTTTTATATAATACTATAATTATTATATATCGTGCTATTTCTTTGCTATAATTTGAAACAATGTATGAGAACATTTTATAAATTTTGTGCTTAGTTATTACTTAGGATTACGAGTACTTTGGCAAGTAAAAAGAGTCAACGAGTACCTGCCCGTACCTACATGTTTTTTTTGGTGGGACATAAGTAAAAATTAATACAGATAGATAAATACGAATGGTGCCAAACTAATACCCGTTAAAATAAAATTATAAAAATTGTTGCATCAATGTTATTATCGCAAAAGATGACCAAAGTTACAATTTTCCCCCCGCATTGGTACTGACTATGGGTATATTAAAATACAATACTCTATTTTCAAATAAATACCAATTCGTTTAATAAAAATCACTTATCGTATATTGTGAATGGACGATGAATAGTAGGTATAGTATAACTTTTGCCCGCGGCTTTGCCTTCAAGGGTAAAATAAATGATCTCATCTCGGTGTAGACTTATTGAGAACGCTAATGATCTCATATAAAATTTTAGTCTGTATTACAAACAACACGGCATTGGTTGGATTTAATTGTCAATCTTCATATTGACAATTATTTATCACATATCTATTGGGAGTGCGGTGTCAGTACCTCATCGTTTAACAGGTAGAGTCAAGTTTGACATTTTAAAAATTATTATGACATTTGTATTTTTGATTGTATTTTGACATTTATAAGATACTAGCTTGGGCCCGCGACTTTGTCTACGTTGGCTTTAGAATTGGGTTTAAACAGAAATGAAACATGAGCCAGTAACAAAAAAGTACCTAATAGTTTCATCCGCCATGAAACTTGCGTTATTTTTTAAAGGATGCCTTTTATCTCGGAACAATGTACCATAAAACTCATTTACGTATACCAAATTTCAAATGGATACGTTCTGTAGTTCGTTTTGCGATAATCCCACAGGAACCTAATATTTTTCCGGAATAAGAAGTATCATATTATGTTAATCTAGGTAATAAACTGTCTGTGTGTCAAATTTCATCCAAATCCGTTCAGCAGATTTTGCGTGATTGATTCACAACCACCCAAACGTCGAAACATACAAACTTTCACATTTATAATATTATATAGTAGAATTATTTTGACTTTTATTTAATACTATTTTGAAAAAAATTATACCTATTACATGCTATTTAATTGTATTTCTCTGATATACTCGTAAGATGAATTCATTATAATATGTGTACGTCACACTAGGCAACATGCGCGTGAAACAATTACTAGCCATTAATATGCTTTATAAGTTGTTTACTTACCTTTATCTCATAAAAATTATGAACGTTACAGTATATTCGATAGCACTCTAGTAGTGCAAATATTAGGGTTGCCTTATCTTAGCCTGGCGCTTTCAGAATTAAGCCAAACTATTGTGTAAAGACCTTAAATTATTATACTATTTACAAAAAGTATTCAAAATATTCAACTATTGTGTTGAATAAATAAGTTGATACATAAAATAATACGGCAACCCTTCTTCTTTGGGTACCAATACCCAAGGGTAGCCGACATCCCGATCTCAGTGTATCAGCTTATTTTAATCTAGTGTCTCACTTAAATCCTTTAAACCCCACCAAAATGTCACCGTTTCCTTCACCCTTCCTTCTTCCGTATTCCCGCGGAGTTACAACATTGGGTTCTTCAAAAGGCATGTTAATAGAATCTTAAAAGGTCTGCAACGTATTTTAGTACCCCTGGTATTGCAGATATCTATAGGCGACGGTGATTGCTTAACATCAACCAGTCAGCTTGATTGCCACCTGCGGCATAAAAAAAAAAAAAAAGCTATTTTTCGATAAAAGATTGTCTATAGTCGCTATCTAAAATAGGCCCTATACATAGTATTATTCAGTCTTCGATGTCTTTATGAAAAAATGTGTTAAAACTTCACATCAGCATGTTGCCTTGCGATCGTATTTTATTCTTTATCCTTTGAAATTGTCTCTGGAAAACAGGCACATTTATGAGTTTCATTGAGTACACGGCCTTATACATAGCTTATTAGTTAGCTCTGCTAAATAGGCAACTAAACGTTTTTATAGTAGCAACTTTAGTTTAGCTTAGATTTAGAACGAGTGTTATTTTATTATAATTTGAACTGTTTTAAAAAATATATACGTAATGGTTATTCAGTTATGTATTAATTCGGTAAATATTCAAATAGATATATGTGTATTTAGTAAACGATTGTAATGATGTTTAATCAATAAAGGACGTAGTTAAAATATGTGTTTTATTTCTATAATGTAAGCCACCATCAGGGATAGTCACTTGCTTTTGTCACACATATCTACATAATTTTATACATTGTATTTTTTTTTCCAATATGGTAGTCGTCACTAGGTTAGATAGATACTCCAAACTAAATGTTCGAACAAAGTTAATACTTTAGCTATAGTGTTAGGTAGATTAGGTACCTACTTCCTTTTCTATGCAATGGCCACCTTTAGCAACCGTTTTTATAAACTGTCGCACAGCTGGGCGCGGGCTTTTTCTTATTGTGAAATGGGGCAAGGTACCAAGGTACCACGCTGGGCAAGTGTGTCAAGACAGACTTCACAAAATATCTTCTAAATAATTAAGCAAAATATCCCAAACTTTTACTGTCGATCGGTGGCTAAATTTTAACCGACATCAAAATTAATAATGTCTTTGGTTGCAGCGTAGTACAATACTAATTAAACTTCAGCTTACTGATTCATATTTTTATCACTGACAAAAATTACTTAAAGAAATAAAAAACCTATATTGCCATTTATATATAAAATTTGCCCAACTATAGACATTCTACAACACATATTAAAAATGATTATCTACTTAATAATAAAATATTAGGCTACTTACCTACTGTAGGTATGCGTGATAAATAATGAAGTGTTTGTTCGTTCGTGGGGTGCATGAGTGACTCACTAACATGCACTCCTACTCCTAAATTCGCCACATTAGCGTTTGCAATACCAAAATACATACATACCATTCTAACTTAGCTTTGTAGTTCAAGGTATAAACCGAAGTATGATAAGGTACCGCTGCTACGCAAGCGAAACTTAGCTAATTTAACTTAGTGGAGCGGCTAGCGCTACCCCAAAGCGCCATCTTGCTTTCACATGAAATACAAAGGCGGAACAACCGCAGTATCCATAATACGGGGGCATGCCCCATGTGCAGCTATCAAATGAAAGTCGGGTAGAATGGCCATTGACAAATTTTGATATAGGGCCCGTCTAGGGCCCTTGTAATGTAATGTTTACAAATAAAATACGTTGTTTCAATTTCATATTGCTTTAATGCTTAATCATATTGCCACTTTCTTAAATCACATGGAAGAAAAATAATTCACTAAAAACAAAATACATTTTTATAACTTACGTTTTATTAAATTAAATAACTAAATTCATTGAAATTAAATTAAACAATTTCTATTTATTATTTTGAATAACAATAACATAGCGAAAAGCTAAGACATTTTAATTTTAGGGGCAAAGTTCTCTCCCCTCCCCCCCCCTTCCACTACTAATCAACATTCAAAGAAACTAATTTCTCGTTTGCGATAAAATCGGCAGAAATTAATTTACACTGACATTTGTAAGTGCAATAGCGATACCTATAAGAGAAATAGCAACTAAACTTATTAGGTAAAGGAAGAAAATACTAGTCTTTAATACACGCATGCCGAAGACTATTCTGTACAGATTTATTATTTTTACATTATTATTTTAAAGTGATGTGCCATTTTTGTCGCGTACCGATTCCATACATGCCGTATGAAAATAATTAATTGTACCTAAGTATGCAAAAGCAAGCGAATTAAAACAATGTAAGATAAGAAATGTCAGCGACGGGTATTGCACTTCAGTTTACATTAAGAGTAGTGACATCTTTTACATTGCTCATTTTCCCGCGGAAAGCAACAAGTCGCGACGCGATACGAAATGCATATCAATACAATATTGCTCCGAGATAAACTTTACAAATGTATGATACCAAAATGTTTTTAAAAAATGTGTTTTCTGATGTTGTCATCTTTCATACGTTTTGGTATCGAAAACTTGTCAAAAGTTTATTAGCAAATTATTACACCTTTCTGATCTACGAAAGAACGTGGGCCACGAATTCCAACGTGGCATCAGAAAGTGCCTAATATTTTCACGTTGCTGCGTCTAGGCACTCACGTAGCAACGAATAATAAGTACAATCATGTATGCGCACCGCGCTAATTATCTAGTTCGCATTTCTTTACACTTTTTATAGTGCTAAAAAGGGTAAGATTACAAATATGTATACTATTGTCTGATTTTTAGATGATAAATCGTAACGCACATACTACGACTGCCTATGGAAATACTATTTCGTACAACAGTTGTGGCGCTACAAAGCAATAAAGAAACTTTTTCTTTGTATTATTTTCCGATTCATAGTTAGACGTATATATACATAGACGATAGTTACTAATGCCATATTACATCGGTGTTTGTGTTATGTCGGATAGCGGTTTATTTGTTATTTTTGGCCCCAAATTACTTTAAATGCAAGTTACAGTAAAGCGTTGTGATCACGCGTGTCTTGTTTAGTAGATGTCGTCGTTGACTAATCATAAATAGGTATTTTATACAAATTTTCTGTGACTGCAGTGCGAGTAAGCAATACCCTCGTCTAACGCCTCTCTTCTGTACAAAAGTATCGTGACGAATATATCGTACCACATAAACAAACTAGAAAGCGTTGGAAACACCAAGGCTACTTACACAAAGATAATTCTGTTCACTCATGAAACAAACCAGACATCAATAAACAGTTAGTGAAAAAAGTTCAACTAAAAGTTGTTAAATAATTCTAAAACACCTAAACGACACTTCTTACCGAACCAAACGTAACAAATTTCTGTATGCTGACGGCCGTAAAGTCTAAAAATAATTTAACTAAGTTTTAGTACTACCTAATCGCATTACATATAAACAATACATTAAATAAAACGCTAATATCAAAATTATACAACACCGAAAGTTCTATACGATTAGTAACTACAACTAAACATTCTACTTTACCATCTGCATAGACGTCGCAACTTTGTACACGTCACGTAACGAGGTTAGAAGTAAGTCTATATTATAGTAGTGCAAAAATATCGTGGGACATTTATTCTTAAATAGTCATAAATAGTTCTAAACCATAGGTAATATGGTGGTCATTTTAGAAGTGTTAATAAATACGTATTTTATAATCAGTATAAGACAGTTTGCGCAGGTGAGTATGTTCTAATCGAGTATTTAATGTGATACATTTAGTAGACATTTCTGTTTCAATCCGCTATATAAGAAACATTGTACTTATGCTAGTGGCAAGAGTTTCCACTAATTGTGATATCAACACTATATATTTGCGAAATACAATTAAAAAGGCATCTGTGGCAATGACGATTAACTTTATTTTTTAGCAAGTCCGCAAGTTTAACATTAAATCTGTGTAAATCGAGTTCGTTTAAGATAAAGTATGCGCCAAAGATCCTAGCAAACAGTGCATCATTTAGGTCTTACAGAGAACTTATCTTTGAGACTGTTTCCATTATTAAGTCATATATACATACTTGTACATCGCATTTCTTGTGAAGTTCTAGTGAAGAAGTACTTGCGAGCTTCATTATTTAAGTATAACATAAAATATAAGGAAAAACTATAATCCGGCTAAGATAAATACCTAACCATATCCAATAAGAAATTTACAGATATAAATAAAATATTAAAATAAACGGTCGCAACCTTTACTGTAGTGCCCAAAGTCACCTTGATAAATAATTTATCGTTGAGCTAGTAACGGTCTTTACAGATATATCAGTACTTATACTTTGTAGCAGTAATTTATCATAAACAATTGAACTAACAAAATACTGTTTTTAGCTCTTCTAACTTAATTCAATAAATAATAAGGTATTAAGACAGCGCCTAATCTCTGTACAACCTTAGCTCACCCAACTTCAAATGTATGCTTTTGTTTTTGTTATCTCATCGTGACAAAGTTATCAAATTTGTGTAAAAATTAGGCACCGAATTAAGACCCTTAAACAGACAATACTGTCCAGTGAATAATGACAAGACATATTTCGGCACCTCGATGCAGCACTTGTCCTTTATGTATGTAATATAATGCTGTTTTTACCGTTTACATAGATAAATTAGGTACTAACCAGCGCTAGATTAACTATCATTTAGAAAGACGTAATGTAAGTTTTTAATGTAAAGACAAGAATATAAATAAAGCTCATTTGTGTTGTAGTAACAAAATTTTGGACGGAATTGCATTGCAGTGTGATTATTTTGTATATATTTTAATCGGACAGACAAAACTTTTTCTTATATATGTGCTTATTGTTACTTATCGTAAATATCATTTTGCACTGTTATCTGATTAATTTGAACGAATATTACATTCAGATTTCGTCATTTTTGCACATTTGTGTTAAGTTTTCGTTGCGACTCCGAAACAAATGAATATAACTAATATAAATATTGTAAGATTTGTTGAAACAACTTAAGTACATAATACAATTTTAAATCTTTTTAATGTCTACGCAGGTAATACCGTGGGCTTATAGCTCGTATTATAATATTTTTATGTGAAAAAGGACAAGTGTGTTGTGTTTTGATATTCTAAGAGAGTATAAAAAGACAATGTGTCATGTACAAGTTCAAATTGGTCAACCAGTAAGGCGTCACTTTGAATATTCACAATGAGCCAGAAGCCTAAATGTATTAGAATGCGCACACTAACCTGCCCTACACTGACGCGTCTAGCGGTATTGTCCGCGATTTCAGCCCGTCTCGGTTCGTAAGGCAGGCTTCAATTATTGCCTCCGCGTCCACTACCACATGGGACGACAGTGTGGGTAGGTCTAACCGCTACCGCAGGCCTAGTATTTTCGGAGCAAGCTTAAATCACGCTACCATACATTTCAAAAAAACATTCAAAAGTGTATCCATTAACCATTTATCTATCAAACAATGTTTATTTTAAGGTAGGGCGACACGTAAGCAGACAGACACACATCGCACGCATAATCAAATACTGACCGATTAGGAGTTAGGTCAAAAATGAGTTACGTATAGACGCAGGCTTCTTTCAATGCCATCTATGATATGAATTTGGAAAAACATCAAAATTGCGTCAATAGACCACCTTTACACAATATCGGTATTTTTCCTTTTTATGTGTTTCTCACACAGTCTTTGTTCAAACACCGACTGATGTCAGTTTGTGTCGGACGCTGTTAATGTGAAGTTGCTGTTGTTTAATTGAACATAGACCGAATCCGAGTCGAGTGTATTTTCTACAAAAATAAATAGTAAGTTTTATGAGTTGATTACTAATAAACAGACTAAAAACATATTGAGTCCTTGAAATAAAGAAATTAGTTTAAGCAAGACAGACTTAACTCAAGAAGTTAATTTTAAAACATAAAAAAACATTTATTATTATTTAATTTGAACAAAGTAAATAACACAACTATTGATAAGTTTATAGACTACACGAAAAAAAATTAATATATTTATTTACCTAATTAATTTTTATTCTATTTAAAAAAAAGCCGACGAGGTCGTGATTGCACGGAGGTTTTTCGTGATTTCCCAAAAACTGACTTTTTTGAGTTAAGCCAGTATTTGATTATGCGTGCGACATGTTTGACTCGACTTATCTTCGAAACGCTTGCCGCTGTTTCCGTGTCAAAATCCGACAAGCGTTCACAAACAACTGGTGCGTGGTTAATGTCAGAAGTTTGGTAACAATTTTAGTCAATTGTGTTTAAACTAAAACTGTAACAATAGTTCTTCACAAAATTATTAAATATACGATAAACATGTATACGCAAATCTCTAAAACAGTTTTTTTTTTAGTAAAATGATCGTAATTTGTTTCCCGTTTTACTTCCTTCTTCATTGCAATAACGAATCGTACGAAATTTATTGTTAATAAATAAATAAATAATACAACCATGCTTTGTTTTCCTTCACCGGCAGCTCAAGCTCATTGATGGTGTTTGAATCCACGGTTTTCGGCATGCGAACCTGCCGCGCTAACCACTGAGCTATCATCGCTACGAATGTTGATTGAGGCATTAATTAATTAATGTAGAACTTCAGAGCTTGGTGAAGTTAGACAAGCGTGTGGCTTTGCTAATATAGCTTTATAACAAGCAATTTAAAAAAAAATGCTTTCAAACACAGAATTTATATTGCAATGTTTTTTCGTAACCAAAGCACCAGTTATTATGTTTTATACCATAAATAAATTTTATTACATGAACTAAGAAAGATGTCGCTTATTTTAGCGCTTGTCACAAGTGATTTTTGGCCATAACGATCTACATAGAATAATAATAAGAAAATAGTATATATTGAGACCGCAGACTTGGGCCCTTCACATATTACGATAGCTTTCTACGAAACTGATAATGTAGCCTTTGTGTTGACCCTAATTTGTCCCCCCCCCCCCTTCTCATCTCCTAGTTTTTGATTGATATCAATAGAAAACTGTACAATATTTATGATAATAATAATAAATATCGTACAGTTTTCTTTTGATATCAATCGAAAACTAGGAGATGAGAAGGCGGTGGGGGGTTATATTACACACAGCGTCATCTGACTCTAAAAAAACAAAGCTTGTGTGATGAAAGTTAGATACGGATAGAATACATAATAATTTTTTTGTAAATACACACAGAGCACGCAGACACAAAACAAACATTTGTTTATATTACAAAATGTTTGTTCATCGTCATCCGTCCATGACAGACTGTGGGAACAAACGGAAAGCAAACTACGATTACTCAACCTAATACATGCATAAAATATATCAGTAGCTATTAAGTATCGTATTGTGAAGGTCTAGTCGGGTGGCATAGTCGTTATTTCTGCTAAGAAAATATATATATTCAGTTTAGAATCACTCATCACAAACGTAGGTATCTGTCACATTTGAACTTGAAAAACAATCTTACAAATTAGGTACATTACCATAGCCAAATAAACAGAGTTTGCACTCAAACATACACGGTTTTACATCATATTTATAGTTTACAAAAATTAAGGGAATATAGTACATTATGTGAGCACATTAACCGCACTGAGAGACTGAACGTCATAAACTTAAGAAGTAGACAATAAAAACAAACCAGGTACGGCTCCATTCTACTTAATACTCAACGATGAAAAATGATGCACCTACCAAATCAAAAGGTAGATCATATAAAAGCCTGCCATTTTGAAGTGGTGTGTGACAGCGGCCGCGTATTGAGACAGCCGAATGTATAGCTATTATTGCACGTCTCGTCTGGATACGGCTTAAATATGGCACGATGGTATGTCGATTATTGTACAAATAACTTCAAAACCTACTACGGTTGTAATGCGAAAGCTTTATAATTATTTGTTTCGATTGTTGTTTTTGTACAAAGCGAGTGTGACAAATCGAGGCGTAATAAATTATACTGTAAAGTAAGCATTTCAATTGCTATCATATCATACAAACGGGTTTTACTTCAAAAAAAGAATACATTGACAGCGTTTAGTTTACTGAAAACAATAGTTTTATTGCAGTTTATTTAGAATAAAAAACTTAATGCCTCAAGTGTGTAAATAACATGGATTGTTAAAATCTCGGAATAACGCTCTTTTAAGAACGGACATTTGAATTAGTTTCAAGTAAAGCGTATTATATAATTACAAGCATGAAACGCGATGTCATATTTCAGAAGTGCTGTTTTTATCAAGCAATGTTTATACATACCATAACGTATATATGTTTTGTTATCGTTAGCTTTTTATGGAGCAATAAAATTAAAACAATCAGTCAACTATCCTGTTATATTGTATGATATACTAGAAATTGACATGTCGTGAAGCAGGTTTTAGTGTCAACACCACGTCAGCTTCCATATACTAAAATAATTTAGAGTAAATTTTACATTATAATTAAACTTGTGATGAAAATAAGAGTATCGCAAAAACGTGAAGAGGACAACAGTAATGTAAAACAAAATAACTTACCCAAATTGAAATTACTCAAAAAAAAATTATGCGTCGTTAAAAATTGTTAATTGCGCGCCTATCGGTATCAAAATGTCATATTATTTATCATCAGTTCATCAAATATAATTAGATTTTTTGTAAGCATTTCATGTTCTATTTTATTTATGCCTATAATTACAAAATTTAATTGATGAAAATATGCTGATCGTAAAGACCAATATTATTTTTTTACAATCCATTAAATTAAAGTGTAAATTATTCTCGAATTTTATTAATCTTTTATATGTAACACATACATATATGTATAAATAATTTTGTTTATTTTATTCATCTTTTAACATACAAAACAAAAATATAGTCAATAAATAAATTAAGTTTTAAACCATTAAGTTCATTGTTCATAACGAGGTCGATTCTGCCTATATAATTTACACCGCGGGCTTATACATACTTATATAAAGTATGTTAGTACATGCAATAAACATATCTAACAAAACAAAAGTTTACACACCTCTTTATATAAATAGGTTAGAAAATGATCATCTTTAATTAAGATATATTTTAGCAAACAGAATTGACACATTTTAACGTAAAAAATAACAATTCATTTATTGAAAATTTACATAATAAATCAATGTAAAGGTAAAATATAAGTAAAAATTAAATGTGTATAATTGTGTTTCACTTATACATCACAGACCAACGACAACGCCTCGAGAGATGCGCCTGCATTTAAATAGCTCTCTCCTGTAAAACAATGTATCTGAATTGTAGTTAAAAAAAAGTCAGCCTGGTTAGTATTTGAAAGGTACGAGACACTTCTCATAACTCTAAAGACACAGAACGCAAAGCAACCAAGTGACTCGTGACTGAAGGTGAGTGTAGGAAGTCAGAGCAGCCTTTACTTTTTTGTAGGTGTCCCGCGCTGTGTGAGTCCTTCGAACCTCTTAAATGTGTAATTGATGAACACCCAATCTTTGTACGCCACTTCGCCGTCTTGTGTTATCGGAGCAGCGGCTGTAAAAAGATAAAAAGAGATTTAAATATGGAATGTACGGAAAAGGGTATGGAATATTATAATTATTGCGATCTTTTGCTTACATAATAACTATTTACAAGTTTAATGTTTATTTATTTCATTTAAGTATTCTTCAGTTATTGTCGAAATGGTTATAAAGTTAACACTCTTATAGATCTGTCAGAAGACGGCGGTGGTACCAAGATTATTTTTTGAAACATAATATCATATAGTTTAGACTTACGTATTTCGAGTTTGACGTCGGGGAAGTCGTCGAAGTTGGAAGTGTCGTCGATGGAGCGCACATCGATGGAGATAGCGGCGGGGCGCTCGCGCACGTGGCTCCAGTCCACGCCGCGGAAAAATGACACCGACTTGACGTCCTCGATGCCGCGCGCCGATCCCAGTCTACCCACAACCAAAACAAAACACTGATAAAAACTTCCAATGGATATACATCGAGATTCCAAAAATGATTACTCAATGATAATTCTATATCTTTATGTGTTCATCGAATGTCTTTGAGATTAAATGATTATTCTAAGCTATATCTTCTTCTTTTTTTAATTTTTATTTGTTTCATATTTGTATTTATTGTGATCTGTGTTTCATTTGTAAGTTTTTGGTGTATAATAAAGTTATATTCTATTCTATGACAGATATAATCAATATCCATTGAAGTATTACAAGCACACAGTCACATACTCTTTCTTTTATAACATACGTGTTTCATAGTGCCATGTATATAGGTACTCGATGTTTAACTCTTGTAGAGAGTGATAGACTATCGGAATAATTTCATAGGTAGACGTAGAGTTTGTAGCGTTCTGTACGCATCTTGTATGGCAAACCCGATCCTGACAATATTTGGCAGCAGGTCGAACTTACAATACACTAATTCTCAAATCTCTCAATTATCATAATTATAAAATATTACGCTGTAATAACTAAAAAGACAGCTGCACGCAGTTAGTTTGAGCTATGCTCATCTATCCTATTATAAAGAGGAAAGATTTGATTGTTTGTATTGAATAGGCTCCAAAACTACTGGACCGATTTCAATAATTCTTTCACCGTTGTGAAGCTACATTATATCCGGGTACTTCGGGTCCGGACATAGGCTACTTTTTATCCCTGTATTCCCACGGGAACGGGAACTACGCGGGTGAAATCGCGATGCGTCCGCTAGTCAATAATAAACCTAATATTATTTATTAATGTGAAAGTTTGTTTGTTGATTTCTAAAGTAACAAAGTATCGATTTGATTAGTAATTGAATATTGATTAAGGGTCTGAGAGTGCGTAGGCTAGTTTTAGATAAATCAAACATTTCCTATGAGATTGCAGAGTATACAGCTGGTGAACATGTAGTATAACATAACCATTTAAAATTCCATTACACTGGCGTACTCTCAAAAGATAATTAGGCGATGTTTCGCTATGCTGACCAAGTAACGGATATCGGATTCACATACATCATTTTTCTTCTACGGATGCCTCCTGAATAAGTAATCAGGTCAACAACCCTCACAATGTGAGTATATCTAGTAATAATAAGTCGTGGTAAACAGTTTACCTGCGGTCTGGCTCGGAGCAGAAGCGTAAGATTGTTTCCCGTGCCTCTTCGCTGATTGGTATCTCAGGGGGGAAGGTAAGGGATTCACGCCACGACATCACTTTGCGATAGGTCTCCTGAGGCGACTCCGAGCAGAACGGTGGGTAGCCAATCAGCATTTCATACCTTGAAAACATATCTTACAGATAAAACAAACTGCGCTGGCCCTCTAGCACGCGACGGGGTCAAATTATATTTCCCCCCGCCATGGCAACGCCAAAGCCACAGTGGATACGCCCGTTTCGTTTTTGCAACATAAAAAGAATGAAGAGTATTATCCCAGAAGAGAACTAGGACGTGTTTAAAGACCTTTACCAACAATAAATATGGAAACATCATTACTCTATTAAGTTTGTACTCATAATATAAAGATGTTATTTCTAACAATCAGCATAGACATGCGTATTGAAATAAAAGCGATAGAAACTGCCTTTATCCCACGATAAAGTACACCCACAGTACTGCAAATGTATCTGTCATTTTTTATCATAGATGAAATAGCCTATTAATCATCATCATCCAGCTAAGTTCACAATTTCATTTCACTGACCCGGACTAAGGCGAGGGGAGTTTCAGTTTACTATCGGTCTAAATAATTCAAACTCCGATTTCTGTGATTGGCGCGCAAGTTATCAGTTCACACGCCGAAGGGTGTGGGTTTAAACCCCAACAGTGAGCTTGAGCTGCCGGCGAAGGAAAACATCGTGAGAAAACCATAACATGGTAGTAGGGCATTATCTAGTACTCGGCTGGCTAGCTACTACCACCCTCCAGTTGAAAATCTGACGCCAAGCACCTAACGTTGTGTTCCGGCTGTCTCGCTTGAGAGCCAGTTCTATTCCAGGCTAGGTGTGCTTTACCATCTTCGACCACACCCTCACTTAACATCAGATGAGCTGTGGTCAAAAACCTAGCTAGTCAACCATAAAAAGGCAATTCTTGCAGACGTGTTTAACATGAGGGGTCATTAGTACCATCAGTTAAAAGGTTTTGTTATCATTGATGTTGACAGCCCCGTTGGCTCATTGGTAGTATATCTGCCTTGAGAGCTGTAGGGCGTGGGTTCGATTCCCACTCAGGGCAAAACATTATGTGAATAAACATATTATGTTTGTTCTGTGTCTGGGTGTTCTGTATGTATTATAAGTACGTATTTACAAAAAAAAAGTATTTATGTATTCTATCAGTTATCTGACTTCCATCACACAAGCTCTGCATAGTTTGGGGCCAGATGGCGCTGTGTGTATAGTCCTACGATATTTATTTATTTTTATTTATTATGTAATATAGAATATTTAAAAAAAAGAAATAACAAATAATACCGCTAATAGCAAAAGCGCACAGCGATTAATCTAAGCTAGCATTCCGCACAATGGTGCATTATTCACCATAACAGACATCACAACCAGCATAATTCTAAATAAAATAATAATAAATAAAACTTGATCACATTTTTAGCGAAAGGCATGTGCTCATAATTCGCAGTAAATCAATTAAATCGCGGGAAACATAACTGAACATGAACCAGCAAATGAACGTATCGCAATGCATCTTCGTGTCTGGTATTTTAATATCGAAAAGGCATCGTCATTATTCGTAACTTAGTGCTGTTGATAAATTTTGCCCAAAGCTGGCTATTTTTCGTTGCAATTCCTTGTTTTTTGTTATTCTGTTACTTGTCATTCATATATTCATTCATTTTCATTGCATTCATTCAACAGTTGTCTGTTTTGCGTCAGATATGACCGCGTTGAACCTCAGTTCTCGCTCAAGGCTCGCTAATAATCTGAAGTATATACACATCAGACTTAAAATCCCACTCCTAGGTGTCCATAAGCAGAGATTATCATTTATTAGGTGCACCGTGGCTTGTTCCCACATTTTTTATTATAAAAACTTTACGAATTAAACGCGAGGTGCCCGAATCGCAAACATCATTGAATTTCTCGCAATGTTATCCTTCATCGAAAAGCCAGTGATTAATTTCGCTAAGCTAAGGGCAAGGCAAACATCTTTGCTCGAGCCGCATGATATAAAAACTTTACTCTTGGGTATATGCTTTTACTCGAAATTGTATAATTGGGCCATATTTCATCACGAATTAAACGAGACTTGCCCGATTTGCAAACATCATTGAATTTCTCGCGATGTTATCCTTCATCGAAAAGCCAGTGATTAATTTCGCTAAGCTAAGGGCAAGGCAAACATCTCTGCTCGAGCCGCATGATATAAAAACTTTACTTTTGGGTATATGCTTTTACTCGAAATTGTATAATTGGGCCATATTTCATCACGAATTAAACGAGACTTGCCCGATTTGCAAACATCATTGAATTTCTCGCGATGTTATCCTTCATCGAAAAGCCAGTGGTTAATTTCGCTAAGCTAAGGGCAAGGCAAACATCTTTGCTCGAGCCGCATGATATAAAAACTTTACTCTAGGGTATATGCTTTTACTCGAAATTGTATAATTGGGCCATATTACATCACGAATTAAACGAGACTTGCCCGATTTGCAAACATCATTGAATTTCTCGCGATGTTATCCTTCATCGAAAAACCAGTGGTTAATTTCGCTAAGCTAAGGGCAAGGCAAACATCTTTGCTCGAGCCGCATGATATAAAAACTTTACTCTTGGGTATATGCTTTTACTCGAAATTGTATAATTGGGCCATATTTCATCACGAATTAAAAGAGACTTGCCCGATTTGCAAACATCATTGAATTTCTCGCGATGTTATCCTTCATCGAAAAACCAGTGGTTAATTTCGCTAAGCTAAGGGCAAGGCAAACATCTCTGCTCGAGCCGCATGATATAAAAACTTTACTCTTGGGTATATGCTTTTACTCGAAATTGTATAATTGGGCCATATTTCATCACGAATTAAAAGAGACTTGCCCGATTTGCAAACATCATTGAATTTCTCGCGGTGTTATCCTTCATCGAAAAGCAAGTGGTTTATTTTCGCTAAGCTAAGGGCGAGGCAAACATATTTGCTTGAGCCGCATGATAAATTGTCGTTCAAAAACTATTCGTATCATATCGCAGTATATGCAGAAATAATTAATACGACATTAACAGAATTGATTGTAGAGTCGTTTGAATAAATTCGTCAATAAAGGCCGGACATAATGCTGATAAGGCGGTACATGTGCAATTTCGCTTCCTTTGTTGATAAGCGTAATTAAACAACGTCAATTCTGTTTTCAGTTCGTAATCTCAGAACGGATTAAAAAACAAAATTATGCAGATAAAAAAGTCACAATTCAAAATTATTTACTAACGTACCGCGCAGCCTATTAAAGTTATATTCAAATTGCGAAAGTTGGCATGTTTATTGATCAGTCGTGATAATTGATTTAGAACGGATCTGGTTTGATTTCACTTTCATTGGGCGAACCGCTAATCAGTGCAATGTTTTGGTTATCTGGGTACCTCTCAATTCGGGAGTGAGTCTTTTATCGAAGATCTTCGCTTAACATCATGAAAGGATGTGGGCAAACGCAAGCGTAATTTAATTAAAAATTAAAAATTTGACATAACTAAACAATCGCAGAGCAAGTACAGAAAAACGTCAGATGCTTTGATTAAAGCGATAATTGCATAGCTTGTAACTTTTTGCTCAGCTATGACATCCATACACGAAATACATATATAGGTATACTACAACATAGAGAAACCGTAGAGAAATATTAGCAGACGGGAATATCACATAATAACGACAAAAGCAAAATGACGTGTGTGTAAATATAAAACATAGACTCACATAATGACGCCCAGACTCCACCAGTCAGCCTGTGGGCCGTAGCCTGTTTGTAAGAACACTTCTGGCGCGATATAGTCGGGAGTACCCACGGTAGAGTAAGCAAGTGCACGTCTATTCCTCTTCCAGGACTCGGCGCGCCTCTTCGAGTCCATCGCCGACGACGACGTCGATACTGGGAACGAGAAGAAACCTACTAACCATTAATAGAAAATGTAGATAACTACGATGGTTGAATTCATGCATGCATTTAAAAAAACAACACGACTTCGAGAGTAAGAAAGGCAAATGGCATAGGTAAAGTTTATTATATGACCAATTTTAAAGGTTTTAGTTGACAGACCTAAACATTTTTACGTGTCTATCCTTGTCTAATAAACTGTAATGAAAAGGACAGCAACATTTTCAGTAAGTTTAAATCTGACAACTAAACCTTCTAAAATTGGTCTTACTATCTGTTAAATTTGAAAATTTAAAAATCTAGAAACTATCCGCTTAAATTATTAAGAATTATTTTGTATAATAAGTATATTATATAGAATAATATATTTATTAATATATAAAATAAATGATTACGGATCACAACGTACATAATTATGTCACACTGAGCGTCCGGTTTTGCCTTAGTCTTATGATTCAATAACTAAATGCGAAAGAAAGATTGTTTAATGTTCTAGGAAATTATTTATATCTAAATCTAGAATACAGTACACTGTGTAATTGTGTATGCTCAGTAACAGTAGAACTTCCGCAAAACGCCCGTATCTATCTTTTAACAATGTACTGTGTTCCACGTAAAGTCGTTATCAATTACTTGGTACTAACGTACCATGTAATTGATAACGATATAATTTTACAATAGATTTCATGCACATTCTGCGACCAAATTTATTTCAATCCTAAATTACTCGACAATCCATATTATTATCCATAATATAATAGGGCATTACACAGTACACACATCGCCATGTGACCCCAAACTAAGCAACTATGGAAGTCAGATAACTGATAGAATATTAAATAATAAATACCTTTTTTTTTGTAAATACATACAGGACACCCAGACAAAGAACAAACATTTGGTTATACAACACAATGTTTGTCCTGTGTGGGAATCGAACCCACGCCCTAGCTCCTGAAGCAGACATTCTACCAAAGAACCAACAGAGATGTCAAAGAAGAAGTAGTAAGAAAGGGATATACTTTAATAGCGTAATAAACAGAGAAACAGAGTTGATACTTACTAAAATCAGAAGGAGTGGCTCGCGATAGATCCCTGTAGAAGTCGGTGCGGTGGCTTTTCTTCAAACCAGTACATAGACCAAAATCACTCAGTTTGATGTGGCCGCGCGCATCCAATAACAGATTGTCCGGTTTTATGTCTCTAGAAACAATAAAAATCATATTCAATTAATTTTGTATTAGCAACGCTTAAGAACTTCACTTGGGCTGTTTCAGCTTGATAAAGTAACATAGTAATTAATTTATGCATTTACAAACTATCATATATAAAACACTAGCGGTTCTTCCCGGCTTCGCAATGGCGGGCATTCAAAAAATAAATTAATTCTAGTAATAAATATAGCCTATGTTACTTTGGGATAATGTAGCGTTCTAATGGTGAAAGAATTTTTGAAATCGGTGCAGTAGTTTTTGATGTTATTCGTTCATACAAAAATCCAAAAATAAAAAAAAAACCTCTTTATATTATTAGTGTAGATTAGCTTAATGGTTACAGATTATTTAAGTGTCGTGCTTGTTTTTTTTTTTTTTTTTTTTTTTATGGTTGACAGGCTAGTTGTTTGACCACAGCTCACCTGATGTTAAGTGAAGGTGTGGTCGAAGATGGTAACGCACACCTAGCCTGGAATGGAACTGGCTCTCAAGTGAGGCTGCCGGAACACACCGTTAGATGCTTGGCGGCAGATTTTCAACTTGAGGGTGGTAGCTAGCCAGCCGAGTACTAGAAAGTACCCTACCACCATGCTATGGTTTCCTGACGATGTTTTCCTTCACCGGCAGCTCAAGCTCATTGTTGGGGTTTGAACCCACGCCCTTCGGCATGCGAACCTACCGCGCTAACCAGTGAGCTATCATCGCTACATGTAGTCGCTTGTACTGCCGCATACTTCGTAATATTTATACATATGTAATTATATTTACTATTAACTTTTGCGATTGTGTTGATTGTATTTTCTCGGTGTATTCAACAATTATATTCTATTTGCCCAAATGATGTTCGTTTTAAAGTAATAGATAGTAACAACAACAATAATTCAAAGTCAACAACAACAACAATAAACAAGTAATTTATTCATTATTATATCTACCTACAAACATGTCAAACGTAAGTTCAGTAAAATCCATGCGCAAGCAATTCACACAAGTAATGTTAGAAATTCAGATATGAAATCTTTCGCGCCAATTACAGACGTCGGAGTACGAATTAAACGTGATTTTGTCCAATGATAAACGTAGTACTTGGTTCGCTGTCCGTCCCGGGCCAATAAGACGCGATTGCAGGATGATGTATCGATACGTAACTTTATCAATGGAGAGTTATCAACTCACCTGTGTATGAATCCGAGCTTGTGTATACTGTCTATGGCGAGTGCAGTTTCCGCAACGTAGAACTGAGCGCACTCTTCGCTCAGGGTATCTTTCTTCATGAGAAGCGTCATCATGTCGCCGCCCGGGAGGAACTCCATGATCAGGTAAAGGTTCATGGGGTCCTGGAAGCTATAGTACATCTTCACCACCCATTGATGGTCGGCTTCCACTAGGATGTCACGCTCGGCTCGCACGTGAGCCACCTGAAAAACAAATGGGAGAAATTATGTATGGAGGTTGTGGACGATTGTCATAATTGTAAAATCAGTGTACATATTTACCTAATTCACAGAGAATTATTAATATACATAGCTTATTTGTTTATAGATCCTTTGTAAGCTGAAATGCTTGAATTCTACTCCCACCCACGACAAACATTTATTGTATGAATGTTTGTGAAACATATGTTTGTTCTGTGCCTAGATGTATTAAATGTATACATGTATCACAAGTATGTACCTACGTATATGTAAAAAAGTATAAATAAGTACTGGCTCCGCAGCGCGATTTCATCCGCGTTCTCAAGGATAAAAAGTGGGTGTGTCAATCCAGGGTATAAGCGTCAGTAAATTTCATTCCAAATCATTATTAGTGTTATTTATTTGGTTCCCATAGTACACACTTTACTTAGTTTGAGCCTTGATGGCGCTGTATAAAATTCCGTCCGATACTTATTTATTTAATATTTAAATCAATAATTGAAGCTAATAACTTTGTCGCAATTTACCTACACTGTGTACAAAATAATAACTTAAAATTAAAGCTAAATAATGTATAGTGAGTAGAATGTAGTGTAGGTACTTTCTACGCACTATTAATGAAAGAATTGTGAAAAAAAATAAAAAAATATTTGGATCACCAACACTATATACATCACAACAATCATAGCGGTCACCAACATAAAAAAAAACAAAAGCTAGATGTTACTGCAATTATAGGTGACGACGACATGCATAAAGTTTTAGGAAATGTCTTATCTGTAGGTACCTACTAGACACTAACCGAAGGACGAAGCATTATCCATTTCTTTTGATACAAGTAATTCCATTTTGTCAGGAACGCATGCGTCAATAAAACAGGTTACAAATTATATAAACTATAGTTACCTGTTCCTTTTCTAGCATGTCAGCTTTCCGCAATATTTTCATAGCATACACGTGCCCCGTATCTTTCTTTTGCACCAACCGAACTTCTCCAAATGCACCTCTGCCAATGACCTGTAAGGGTTTAGAGATTTATTGACAAAATAAGCTTAAATAGGACTGAAAATTAGCACCAAAAAAAATGTATGCTTGCAAGTCAATATAGATTACCGATTCAGGCGTTTGTTTGCGTCTTATGGTAATCTGACCGATGTGATACCAAATCACCATAAGTCGGTACAGAAATTCGGTATGTAAAGATATACGAGTAAAAAACTTTACTGATTCCAAAACCATTTCGAAATAGTACATTCATGTACATTATTTTTAAGTTTGAAATTCTTCAAACTATGAGATAGGATTTGTTTTCATAAAATATACCTGACTGTCAATTAATCCCTAATGACGTCACCTAGTAGGGCTTCTTTCATAGACTAAAAAAAGCAATGTCAAACCAAAACAAAAATTGTCAATGCCAAGTCAACGGCAGCCAATACATGTACGTCGAGTAATTTTTTGCTTTATTGATACAAATATCTGGATTACTTTACAACGTTAGCCTGCCCAATAGGGCAATTTTTTTTTCAACTTAACCTCAATTATATTATCAACGTGTCAAAATAGCTATGTATATTTTTTTGTTTTACATGGCAAGGACATATATATGGTAGACATCATCGCTATAAAAAATTTGAAAACGTATTAAAATAAACTACCGCATAGAAAGAAAATATTCCAATTTAGTTTCGTAAAATAAAGTTTACTGCCAGTAAAAAATATATACAATAAATACTAAAAAAATATCTTTACATACCGAATTATCGTGATTTAACGTGGTGTTGTTATATTTGAAATAGTATTTAAATGCCGATAATACCTTGAGTGGTTCAAAGTCTTCGACGCCAAGCCTCGATCGCTTGAGTCTGAGGAACTCTGTTTCTTTCTGCGCATGTTGCTGACGTTTCTCTTGCTTTTGACTCTCTGTCAGGCTATCATCTTTGAGAGACTCTTCTAACTTTTCAAGTCTGTAGAAATAAACGTTGGTTCCAGGTATATTGTATTATATTGTTTAAAAGTGTTAAAACTAGCAGCTAGGTAGTAAAAAACCTAAAGAATGAAAATACCTTGAGAACGAAGGTTGTCTATTTTCTTTGTATAGCAAAAGCGGAAATTGTTCAGAAATAAAGTTTAAGCCATTGTTGGCAAACAAGACCACCTCTTGTTACGTCAAATGATTAGCAGTCTTCATCGCCTATAAAATATGTTGATACCAGAAATCCAGGAGTTTTAACATTGACGAGCATTCGAGACTTATAACGCGCATGTGGAAAAAAACAGTATTCAGTGAAATTCTCGAATATCACCGCGATTTAAATAAATTTAAATGTATGCTAAACTATATAGGCATATATCGGCGTCAGGACGCACGTGTGCATACTCATCCATACGAGTAAACAAAAGCTTAGAACAATAAAACTTAAGAGTCGGCAGTTTTTTTTTCAGTTTATAATATTTTATGTACATACCTTTGTTTTCTCTCTAAGTGTTGTGTGATGAGGTTTGTGTAGAAATTTTCGAGGGTGACCTTCGCCTTCGTGGCCTTATCCACCGTATGCCCGCTGAAACGGATGTTGTCCGTCCCAGTCATTTCCAGCACCCCTGGAACAATACAGCGATTTTTCGATACTATATATAGAATTCAAGTTAATAATATCTGCCGGTCAGTTCAGTAAGCTAACTGTACGCACAACTGATTAAAAACTATAACGATTTATAAATGATGACCTGTTACCAAAGAATGATTATGACGTGCTTACCTAAGTAGATGCAACTTTTGCAAATTTATTATAAATTAAGAGTTATTGCCATTGCTATTATTGCACGGTAATGTGACAATATCTAATGAGAGATCTATTTAGTAAGTAGATTCTAATTATCATACTAGAGAAATATTTTAAAATGGCTTGTACATATGAGAGACAAAAAGCGAGAAATAAGTTTTTGTTGTAAAAAGTGTTGATGAGGAGCTTTATTTTATCATCCCCACATACGCTAACGCTCAGTTCGCCATTTCCGTAACAGAAATCGGCAAGAAAATTGAACGGTTAGTCTCTTTCTACTCTCATAAAATAAATAGATATTCTGCCGCCGAGCAGTAGTGTGTAAACTGTGCTCTAGTTTGAAGGGTACTGCAGCTAGAAATTACAGGGTTGTTGAGAATAACCAAACCATTGAAAGTTTCAAAATAATGAGCGTCAAAACAGCGACACCCTGAACTTTGTTATGCTACTCAAAGTTCTGTGTATTGTTGCATTGGTCATGCGTTATCTCTCACCATCAGGAGAACGTATCGTTGCCCTTCATATTAAAAAACAATATACACTTTGCCCTTGTAGTCATCGTGCCCCAGTGCGATACATGTTCCACGCTCTTCGGCCCATGGTATAAGTTGAAATAGCAACAAACATTAGTTAACCGGTAGGAGGTGCATTTTACTGCCTATTCCATTTGCGATTCAGGAACTCCAGGAACAATACATAGTCCACAATTATTATGCGCGTTGTTCAATTGTCATGAGTATTAAAGTCCATGTCGCAAGTAACAATGATGTGATCATTCACGAGGCCTGATATTCATAAATTTCTCTCCGACATTGCAATAACGAGCTTGATTTGTATGTGTTCAATTTAGATAAGTATAAGTACCATAGTAATATTAAATCTTATAAAACTTTGCTAGACGTTTGAATCACTATCACTCAATAGCACAATATGAAAGCCAATTTTGCGTGTGTCTTTTTGTTCGCTTAGCCCACACTACGAAACGGATTTCGATATGGTTTTCACTAAAATTTCTTCCGGACGGTTCATATGTCCATGCAAGCTTTAGCGAGCAGCTAGTTAGATATTTTATTATCTGACGTATTACATTTGTAATCTGGCTTTAAAAACATATAAATATTGCAATATTTAAGATGTACACACTTGATATTTATTAAGATGTACATAAAAATATATACGTAACAAATTAAGAGCTAATTAAAGATGTCAATTCCACAAGTATGATTTTAATCATGTACAAACAATTAAAGCAGTTTTGGCAATTATTTCCAAATGACAAGTTTCAGCAATCGTTAGTAAGCATGAAAAGTCACGTACGTTGCGACATCTACAATGTCATGCACTAATAATAATAATTTGTAAAGATGTTTTCATTTGTCAGTAATGTTTATGTTGTGTTTTGTTATTGGAGGTGATCGACGAAACTACTCATCCTGATATTTTTTTTTAAATTACTTTGTCGATGAAAACTAACAGTGTCATAAGCTGGCTGAGTTGGAAAAAGATGCGCTTTTTCTGTTCTCGAAAATGGGACAGAATTATCCGTGTTCTAACCTTATCATGTTTTTGCGCGTCTTTTTCTTTCATGTTAAAGAGCGGATCGCTTCTCATGAGAAAAAGAGAAACAACAACGCGCCATTAGCGGCTTCGTCCACAATCAATGTAACTTATGTCGCAATATGAGTCATCGGTATTCAAAAATAAAGCATACATTTTAAAACTTATTTTACACAACACTCAAATATAACAATAATTTACATAAAAAGAACAATGGCACATAAATTTATTCGAATAAACCAATATTTACACAGATGTTTTGCTAAGTATGCAAAACGAAACCGTATTCTTTTAGTATTCAAGAAAACAATGACCGAAATATTTAAAACACTAATTGGATAATCCACAGAAAGCGAAACTAACATCTAATAGAACTAAAATTCATTATAAAAATAAACAGTTGTATTTGTACCAGATTGAAAACCAATTTACGATCACTTGTTTGAACAGTGTGCTCAGCTGTGCACTGCATGAATAAGAGCAGTCTTCGCAAATTAATAAACAATAAATCAATACAGGTATTTATCAAATTAACAATACGATCACAACGTAAACATTAACTCCAGTACACCCAGCAAGAGATACCACACAGTTCACGTCACTAATAGCATGAACTTGACGGAGATAAATATTTACAAATCGATAACTAGTAAAGCTTTCAGCTAGACATGAGGACAACAGCTGCCCTTTATTCACCACTCGTACCTTTGGCCAATGCGAAAAAGTTACAATGATTTTTCTTCATGCCTTCCGAAAACGACGCGAACAAAAAACAGTGACAAGCACAAACTCGTTTATGAATGCGTTAAAACGTGACTGTATTGGAATTCTTTATACCATACAGAATTACAATACAATAAGCCATTTAAGTAATGAAGCCTAGTTAGTATTTCAGTCGGATAGTGAAAAAAAATAGTATAGTATGACGTAGATGGCAACAGGCAAGCAATCGGTTTCGACGTCATAACACACGAACTACCAAGTTGCGACCGTCAACCTTGAGATCACAGGCCGTGTCTTGGTTTCGCAGAGCGTGAAATATGGATATAAATATTGCGACATTAAACACACAGTATAGACGGAATGATGAAGCGGCTGACGATGTTTGTGAACTTCAAGTCGTTGCTTTATATTAACATGCTTAAAATAGGGAAGGGCGACACCTTTCGCCCTTTATGTATCTAAGGCCAAGACGTAGTCAAGTGGGATTTAGAAAAGTTTACTTAAAATACACTAAACAGACGAATAATTCGTTATTAATTATTTTATTTCTAATATTATAGGAATTACTCTAGTAAACATGCATTGCTGGATCACAAGACGCATGGCTTTCCATCATCAGCTTATGGTGAAAGGACCATTGAACTTGCAACACTATAAATGATCTTTTAAAGAACTGCTTATAAACTTTTCTTTTTGGAGCCTATTAAAAACAAATAATTATGATAATAAAACTTGTGAGTTAATTATTAACTGGTGGGTTAATAATTATTCATTTATTGACTTGTGAGTCAATTCATAAATTAATTTACTGACTCACAAATTCAGTCTAGGTCACGTCCATCCTTTATAGTTATATTAAATAAAAAAAGTAACCGCACCGCAATGCAATCTTACGCCGATTTAGTTTCGGTTGAACCGTGGTCATTTGACCCCTAGAGCTATCAAACGGTAGTCTTCGCGTCACGCCGTATCATTAGTAATTTAATGGTCATCTTTTCTCCGTGGATTGTCGACCCCACAATCTTCTGTATTTCTCAGCGACCTTTTATCTGGTTTTTATATGAGATCACTGTTCTTTAAAATCTATATCGTCATTCAATTTGTTATATCACTGCCGTTATAAAACTCTGCCGCAATAACTATATCAATTATGTTGGGCGGCTTTTAAACTGTTAGTGGCGTAATGTTTTTACGACAAAGTTCTAATAACAGTGTAGTTATCGATCATTAAAATTACTCGAACAAATCACTAAATTGTCGAATTGAAAATAATGACATCATGCGTCCAAGATCTCGGACACCAGTTGTATCGCAGTGCGCAATACCAATATAAATTTGATGATACGTCTATATGCGACGTTATAGGCGCATAAAAATCTGTTTCATTTTCCTAATTGAGCTACGAGACGAAACGTATACCTACATGGTAGTATGTCACGGCTATCCACATCATACGAGCACCCTAGTTGCGGTGTCATCTATTATTTTAAACTCGGAAATTCGCGGCACCGTTTTCATCGCCTTGCGATTTCACCTTGCAACCATGGCAGAAAGTTGGAATCGCGGTGACCTGTGATACGCATATATATTTCTAATGCTACCAATTTATACATAATTTTTTTAATGGTTGACAGGCTAGGTGTTTGACCACAGCTCAGCTGATGTTAAGTGAAGGTGTAGGCGAAGATGGTAAAGCACACCTAGTCTGGAATGGAACTGGCTTTCAAGCGAAGCTGCCGGAACACACCGTTAGATGCTTGGCGGCAGATTTTCAACTTGAGAGTGGTAGCTAGCCAGCCGAGTACTAGAAAGTACCCTACCTACATGCTATTTCCTCACGATGTTTTCCTTCAACGGCAGCTCAAGCTCATTGTTGGAGTTTGAACCCACGCCTTTCGGCATGCGAACCTACCGTGCTAACGAAAGAGCTATCATCGCTACAAAATATATATAATATGTATTATGGGAACCAGACAGCTGAAAGAATACTTTTTTGTAAATACATACTTTTAATACGTACAGAACACACATATGGGTGATTCTACGATAAGAGGTTTCAAGTTCATAGAGGATACGGCCAAGAAGAAAAGTTAGAGTTTTTTCTTGAAACCCTTATATTATGATTGTTGACCCGTTTATTTACCTTTTCACACAAGGGCAAGTCACTTTATACATATTTCATTACTTTTTCGAAGACCAGGGTAAATACATCGAGCAGGGGAGAGACATCAGGACCAGGGTAGATACTTATTTCACCAGGGGAGAGAATTTGACACAATAATATACTTAATAAAATCAATAAAATGAATTAAACCAACTTTTATTAAATATTGTTCTTAACATATAATCAGACTATTATATTAATCATTAATCAGACTATCATATTACAGCATTTTTTTTTACAACAATAGTGTTTCACTTACAAAAATACACATGTAAATTATCTTGCCATTGTACCTTCAACGATTATAAAATATTCTTTTATTAATACTAATTAATACTAATAAAGCTCTTCTTAAGTGTTAATCAGACTTGGATAATCAGGTTAATTTTCATATTGCCTATACCTATGCGGTTCTGTCACATTCTGTATACGGCTCATTTAATGAAAGATAGGAAGTAAATGTAAATTAGAAAATGAAAAATAACATAAATATTTAAAGCCACTCTCTTGCTTACATGAACAAAAAATAAAATCAAAATAACATAAAAAATTAAAGGCACTTTCTTACCTACATGAATAAAAAATATAATTAAAATGCTTAAGCTTTCTCAAACACATTTACCGACTTTTTAAAGGAGTAAAACATCTTCTGCCCTTTCAAAATAAGGTTTGGCATAGGGAGTGTCTGGACAACCTGATCTTCTAAAATGAATGAAATATCTTGATCATCAACTTCAAATAGTTTTCCGGTTTTGTATGCATTTTTTATATACATTATTTTAATCTTTTGATATCGTAGCCTGCTTCTCTACTTCACGTTTCTTCTGTAATCTTTCTTCACGTGTTAACTTTTTCCTTGGTGCCATAATCTGTAATAATGACCGTAATATATTAACAATATTTTTTTATCATAAAAATTTTCATTTGCCATAATTATTTAAGTCATTTAAAACTGACGTTGAAAGAAGTAACATTTAATTTAAGATTTTTTTTATTGAAACAAAATAAAAAAACCTTAAATTAATACTACCTATTTACAAAATGTATACAAAAAAAATTGTCTAAAAATCTGTGACAGGAGGGATATGTGGCCAGAATGCTGGCAGCATTGCCACGCTGGATAGCAATGCTTAGCTTTTGTCCAAAGTAGATACCAGCATTCTGGTCACCTGAAGCTTCCTCTAAACGTTTGGCCAGGTCCCGATACAGTTCGAGAGCGGCCGGCCCCCACGAACCTAAAGTTTCAACCCCAAACGGTACAAAAAGATATATTCTATCCAAATAACTATATTTGTGCCGTTTGAGGTTTTCCGGCACCAGCTTGTCCCGAAGTCACAGGAAGATGAGACGGCGCCAAGGTTCGACACAAGTGGCATCCCATACAAGAGGCCGTCCTATATTCCAAGGGATAAGGGTCATCCCGTCGGGTCTCTTGCCGTCGTCACGCATCAGTCCGTTTGGTTTTAAAACTGATGGGACGCCGGCACTGATAAAAGCCCGACGGATGACGTCTATTAAGCTGGCGTGCAGCGATATACGCCCAGCACTCTTAATGCATGAAAGCGCGTGCTGGCCGTGGCGATCCGCTATTTCACTGCACGAACTGCAATGAGGGGCCTGACATACTGCTCCTAATCTTAAAGATATGGCCACCCGGAAAGTGTTATCTAATAGATTACCAACGTTTTTTGAAGGAAGTGCATGTAACCAAAGCCCTGACTCCCAGCGAGAGACTGCAAGTAGGCGAGCGCGTTCTGTAGAAGAAGTCTCAGAGTTAACTAAGCCTTGACTTTCTAACTTACACAGTGGCTCGTCCACTGCCTTTGAGAATTCGGACCTTTGGGTACGGACTGGCTTGGACAAGCAGCTTTCCAGCTTTCTAAAGCCTCAGTCAGACAGCTTATTTTAAAATTGAAGTTAGTTAAATCTGCTTTTGTTATAACATCTTATGATGAATATTATCTCCCCTGGTCAGGGACTCTCTCCCCTGGAAGTTATCTTGACAGGGGAAATACTCCAGGGGAGAGACGTTTTCATGACATATTCAATTATTTTTACTGAATAAATTCTTTTTTGGGTTAATTGTATATCTCACTTATCATATTACTGTATTGATTAATTAGGGCAGTAAATGCAAATACATTAAATGAATATTATAAGTTTTATGACTTACCAGTGGAGAGACACATTCACCTTGCGAAAGCACTACACCGCACGGTCGCGTCGCAACAACTAGAAAATAGCGGCGCTTAGACGGCTCGCGCGTTTAGTAATGCTAACATCACGCCGATAGACGAGCTTGAGCGCTACTTCCAATATGGTTGTCCTTAAATTTATGTTTGTATTAGCGGAACGAAATTTGGCAGGGTAGATACACAAAAAAAGCGCGACAAAAGTTAATTTAAAAAATTATTTGAAATTAACAAAAGTATTTTATTTTTTATTTAATAATGTTTAAGTATAATTACTTAAATTCCATTTAAAAATGCTTTAGTTAAATAACTGATACAAAAAACATATGTATTGTTTGAAAGTTAAAATGAAACCACCAAGGGGACAGGCCAGGGTAGATACTTTTTTAGACTTTGTAAGGAATTTCAGAAAAATGTGTTTTAATTAGGCATTCAATTGTGATGTTATTCATTAAAGTATATTATGATGATGTGATTCATTGTAAGAAATAGCAACATATAGAATAAAAAAACTGTTATAAACGGATTGCCGCACAAGTTACCTCTTATCGTAGAACCACCCATATATGTAATCACACAAATGTTAGTCCAGAGTGGGAATCGAACTCACGTCCTTCAGCTCTCGAAGCAGAACTGTACCAAATGAGCTAACAGAGCAGTCGACTGCCTGATGAAACTGTCATTTTTTGTAACAACTGCTTATCTTTGTCAGTTTAATATATCTCCCTATATTTCAAGTAAAATAGTATAAACTTAAACTCCATAAAAAAATGTGCGTAGATATGCACTGAAGCGTGACTCTAGTAATGTCCAATGGTTTTTATGGTTGGAAAAAAATCACAGAATAAGATAACAATATGGCATAATTCACGACGTAAGTTTTGCAATGTCGACTTCTGAGTTTAGTTAGAAGTTAAGAGAGGTAATTTTTTTCATACTTATAATGGTAATAATAAAGAAAGATCAAAATAATGTTGCTCGTCTTGCTAGAAGCCTCGTTGCCCTTGATAAGGTACTAACTATTAGCACTAACTGGTGTGTTTATCATTACCATAGTGCGTCCTGGTTAGCAGGTATGTTGTAATCGAGCAAAGCGAACTGCAGCACGAGTGACGTTATCGCGCGATATGACGTGCCCACCAATAAACCAAGTGGACAAGACAACATAACACGAATTAAATCTTTACAGATAACATATATCGACCAATTTGATGAAAACAAAATTAAACCTTTTGGCAAATATATTTTTATATATTTCGTTTTATCTTTATTAAGCAATTCAGTGTCATTCATAATACTCTCGTCACTGGAGAATGACTGGATTAATTTGGTTTATTTTCATATTATTTAAATCTTACCTATGAAAGTTATCGAAAAAGTTTCGAGAAAAATCGAAAGTGGTTTAGTTTGAACTCAAGACAATAAAATTTAATGTTTGTCGGGTCAGCTATTCAGTAATATTAGGATGCCCAGATGGAATGGTAGACACCATATAGAAATGGACTAGACTGAGCTTCCCGCATAAGCACGCAAGAAATTATGCCTACTACTGTATTTTAAACATCCTGAGGATATAGATAATGATGATCAGTAATATTTTTCATGGTTGACAGACTAGGTGTTCGACTACAGCACACATGATGTTAAGAGACAGTGTAGTAGATGGTGTACAGACCTAGTATGGAATATTAAACTCATTTTATGGATTTCTTTAATATAAAAGTAATGAGAAGAATAAAAGCTCTCCAGATGGCAAAAATAATGCCTGTCTGTGACCATTTCAGTGGTACCCATAACTTTGAAAATTTTAAAAACGCAACTACGTCATCCCTTATTTAATTAGGGGATAAACTTAAAAAACTTTGTTCCATGCTCTCCTATAACATGAAAGGAACTTCTATGCGAAAAGTCATGATTCTAGGTATTGAACTAATTTAAAATGATGCATGTAAATTTAATGACATACTAATATGAGTACAAGACAGGCAGTAGTAGCTGGGCGCGAGTTCCCATATACCAGTACATGGGAACTTCAACAGCGTGCTTCAAATGAGGCATATGTCATACTGGGCCATCCAGCCCCAAACTAAGCAAAGATGGAAACCAGATAACTGAAAGAACACTCATACAAACATTTTTTTTCGTAAATACATACTTATATTACACCTAGACACAAAACAAACAACAAAGTCAAACAAATGTTAGTCCTTAGTGGGAATCGAACCCATACCCTTCAGCTCCCGAAGAAGAAATTTTATCAAATAAGCTGACAGGGTGGTCAGCACCGTCCAACTATGATAGGCTGATATTTATATTTGTAGGAAATTAATTTACCTGGAGGCTGGGGCGCTGGTGCCGGGGTGTCAGGGGCCACCGTAGTGCCCGAGCTGCTTTTCCCCCAAGACACGGCGCACTCTGCAACAACACCGAAGATAAAATTATGTCAATGCAAAAGATGTAACTGAATCTATACAGTGTGGCATAACAAATCAATAACCTTTTACTTACACATGTTGTGGTTGAAGTTTCAGAAAATCAAACATTGTATTGACAGTTGTATTGTTAAATGTCCACCTTCAGAAAAACTATACTTGAGAAATAAAAATGAAAATTCTCATTAAAAAAAGTATGAATGATTGCTATCTAAACCGATCTAATAGAATTCCTTTACTAGATCGATAATAAAATTCTTTTACTAGATAAAAAAAAGATTTAGAATCTTACTTGAATCACACTAATATTATAAACACAAAAGTTATATGTATATTTGTTATTTATTCAGGCAGCATCATAGCTAGAAGCTAGTAGTACCTACATAAAATAATTTCTGAGCTGTTTGACATTCACTAAACAGATTTTGATTTTCTGAACAACAATGATGTCCCCCATGTTTAATGTGAAAACAATAAGAAGACAAATGAAACACTCTCCTCATGGTAAGAGACAATGCATTATAAGGCAATACCCAGAACTTTTAAGTAATGTAACATTTCAAACTCCAGGCCTTTACTGTTCAGGCAATTATTTCTCTGAAACATCTAATTTTGTTAATCTCAATAGCCCTGTAATTTTGCTAGCTACAGTACCCTTAAAACCAGAATGTGTTTAGTATGTTTGGCCACAGAATATCAAGTACTGCAGTAGTACCAATCTAGATGACTTGCTGCCAATGAGACCTACCAACTAGTGAATATAGTTATAATGTTATGTACCAACACTCTATATGTTTCTTAGGACAGATTCTTGTTGCTAAATCAGGTGTTTGACTTCAAAATGCTTATCTAAACATTGCAATAAGGACATACCCTATATTGTTTACTCTGATTTTAAAAATGGCATGAAATCTACTGGGAAAAGACACACTTCACAAAACAGGTTTTGAGTTCCATCCTTTCGATGAGATCTCTATTATCTGATAGTTAAGAAATGCTTTTACAAACTTTAAAACCCTTTTAACTAGCTTTTTAGTGAAGTATGTTGAGGGAAACACCTTAATATGTATAGAGAAGAAATTCCCAACTCGCACTGGGCCAGCATAATTAAATTGGTGCTCCAATTTCTTTTAGGGTAAATTTATGACCTGCATTGGAATATTAAATTCTGATGCAAATTTGGTCAATCAATTGTTAGTCCCAGTATCTATAAGAAAGCTTTTTTATTTGCCTATAAAGCCTATAAAGCATATAAAGCCTTGATATTTTATAGCAGTAAAATGATGTTAGAATATACTTTTACGTTCTACGTTTTGAATAATTGATGTGCCCAGGAGAAGCCTAGAATACTTTGGAAAAAATTGAAATTTTTGAGATGTTCTACAACACAAGTGCAACTGCAGGTAGTTTTTAAATAGCACCTTTTTCTTCTACTAGCTGGTAGTGCAAGTACTTTGCTAGTTATATTTTATTAATTTCATTGTAATCAATAAGCAAATAAATATCATGTGTCACTTGGGTGTAGCATCATCAGTACACTGTGGAATTAATCAATTAGCACTATGGCCACATTATATTAATGTTCCACTTAATTTCTTTCAACATTTCATACTATGATCCTTATTGGAGTTCCTTAAGGAAACAAGGTTAAATACTATATTTGGCTATCTCTCTGCATTTGTTGTAGGTGTTATGGTTAGGTAGGACAACATTGTAAGGAAATAGCGTGATGTAAGGGTACATAGCTATCTGTTGCCTGCCTACCATATTTCATGGTATCATTGATAGGGAAGTTCAAAATAATTGGTTTTGAATCATGTCTCATTTTATATAATGCAGTCTAACATACCCATTTAAATGTGATTGTGTGACTGCAGTTTATTGTTATTTTCTCTATATTTTTAGAGTAACAATAATCTTATCTCCATCTTCCAACTTCTTATCTTCATCTTCATGCTCAATTTTTTTGTTTTAATGGAATAACAGGCAGACGGGCAATATATTTATTTATTAGTTGTCAAATCAGAGAACATGTGGAATAAGTACAGCCTTGGCTCAACTTGAAAGTTTTTTCATTGAGCTAATGAGGAAGCAATCACACAGATTGGTCAATCAAGGATATTATCATACAATAACAAATTAGCTAGATTATGTGTTTACTGCAGTCACTGACCTTCACAGTGCATTACACTGTCAAAAACACTAGGTGCCTTTGACACATTAAACTAGGTGACACAGGTGCTACTGGCACTTAGCACACAACACAAGCTTATCTTCACCTGAGGACATCCATCACTTGACACTGCGCTAATCGCGTGCTATTAATAGTCCACTAATATCAATAGCTAATCAAAAAGAGTCAACTAACGGTGCCAAAGCCCACCAGACGCAGCAATAGCTGCTATTCGCGTCACACAAAGGACCGGTGGATGCTGGCCGCTCACCGCTTCGCTGAACGTACCTTGGCTTGTACTATGCCTCAAAAAATCTTGCTTATGCGCCCGTCACCCGATCCCACTAGTATAAAAACAGCATGAAACAATTCTTCTTAGCGCGATGACTAAAATCGATACTAATGTAACGAAAATAACTTTGTGGCACGCTGTCACTGAGTGCTGGACGAGTGTCTGTCGTCCCTTCTCCGATCGCGACTGTCACACTCCAACACTAAGTATCTTTGTTATAATGAATTACGAAAGCGAAATAACGGGATATTTCTTGAACGACCCGATAGGAAATCGCACAAAGAAAGAAAGATGTCAGACTGATCACAGATTACACAACAGAGCTTCTTCTTTCTTTGGTTTTGGCGTCGCGTTTTAGCATTTGCCAGTGTCAAGTAATTATATATTTTCAAGTTTCAAAAGTGCCATCGTAGCTAGTTTTAGTCAAAGTCGTCTTTGTCAAGTCCAGTTCGTGTCAGTTAATTCCAGTCATGCTTTAGTAAAGTAGTGGCAACTTTACTACAAAGCTTCGATGGAGTTTTGGAAGCAACACGAAAACTCATGTTTCACCACATTGTATCATTTTCCCACACTCGCGCTTGTAATTCGGCACTTTATGAATAAAACACCACCATTTTTATGCATAAACACTCGACAAAACACTAGTTTTGGAAAAAAATACAACGGAGCGACACGACTCTTCCCGCGTTCCCGCCAAAACTCCCACAACAGAGCTAGACATAAGCAAAAAAATTAGCTGTCAGTGTCATTTTGTTCTTCGTTCTTCAAAAACAGTTATGGTGTATCACATTGCGTATTAGCCAAGATCTAGTGCTTTATTGTAGTTTTTAATCCGAGTACTTTGTCATGACTGTGTGTGACATAAATATCAGCAAATTATTATTATTTCTATCATCAAAGGTAAATGTGCTATATTTGTACAAATAATAGCTTGTTACCCTGACTAAGGGTCGCAGAGGCCCGGCATTGGCCGGCAGCGATCATTAGCAGGCGGCTGCGACAGGATCGCGTCGCTGCTGGACACCACGCTTGAAAAACGCGAAAAAGTTTCACGGCGTGAGAATTTGCACGTTCCCCGCCGCAACACTGAGCGAGCGCACCAGCCGCATTGCCGAATGTAAAAACAAAGCTGCTCAAGTAGAGACAAGGCGCGTGGTGTCTGGAGGCATGGGCGGCCGCGCGACCTTCGTGTTTCCATTGACCGTCGTTTGATAGGTAGGTACAGTCCACTGCCTCTACCAAGATCGACAACTTACTCATTGAGCATGCAAATGTATTTATGAATAACCAACGGTAAAAATAAAAACCGATACGTAGGTATGTGAAAATGTATTTATTAAGAATTAAGTTAAATATAGCAATACCAAATTAACAAAAATAAAAGCAATGTGAAACATATCGGTATGACTAATCAGTAGGACTAAAATAAAATTGAAAAAAATCTACAAATTGAATTAGGAATTACACAGGATTATAGTTAACTTAAAAAGTTTCAGTCGGACTTAATAAAGGGGCTAAAACGCAAATATTGACCATAATAATAAAATATTTCAGGTATAACAAGACAACTTTTCGTCATAAATGTAAAACGAAAAAAGATATGAAAAACGGTAGCATAACGTAAACGATAGAAAAAGGAACAGCGTCTCTGGCGGGAAACTGCTCTTTCGTACATTTGGGTATTGTTTACATAATAATTATTAACAATTAGGTATGCAAACATCTATACTAAATCTACAAATTCCGCTTACGTTCGCCAGAGATGCTGATTTTTCATATATTTTAGATGCTGAATTTTTTTCCTCATATTGCCATGCTTTCTTTCGTCGACCTTTGTAGCATTTTGTTTGTCTTACAAGGAGTAGGTAGAGCCGACTAAAAAAATGTATTAAAAAAAAGGTATTTAAACCTTACCCCAATTAGGTTTTTTACCACGCTGGGCGACAGATGGCGCTGTCTACGTGACTCAAACTTAAAACAAGTTCAAAGCGTACACGAGCAGAGTTAAAAAAATAGATAAACAGGCTGCTATACATACCTATACCACGTTAGGTACCTAGGTAACTAATTATTATAAATTTATAATAAGTTTTAATTATGATCTAGTAATAACCTAGACACCTAACAGTAAAGCGACGCCGGCGAGCGTCCATCGAGTTGGTTTGTCTTTAGTCTTGAGGTTGAAGGTCCACACGAATGTAGGGCCACGCATGCTGAAACAAAAATAAAGCTTATGCACTAATAGACAAAGAGCGCGATATCGACTACCCTATTGCATCGGGTACCAAGTAGATATTATAGTATAGTAGGTACCTACATTATCTATCGTCATCAAGTAGTATGGAAAATCAGGGTTGCCTCACCCTATGATACAGTTTCATATGTTATAATGTGCCGATTGTTGGTACAATAAAGTTGTATTCTATTCTACCGATGTGATTGCACTGTACATACAACTTTTCCATGGAATAATTGGTATGGAACAACGACTGAGTAACAAGTAGGTATAACAGAAACCTTGAGATAGCCATGTTAACTTTTAACTACTTTGTCCCGGCAATCCGTCCTTTGCTCAGACATTGGTGATGTTGACCATACGGAGCGTACCTACTAATAGAGCATATTAGATTGATTGGAGACGACAACCTGTTAAAAAGTACTAACCGAATCTTGTATACGGGGCACTCGTAAACATTGCGCGTGTCCTGTTTATCCTGAGTGACGGCCTTGACGAATATGACGGGTACGACAGGGAAGAGTTCCATCATGCGCGACTCGACGATACCACCCACTGTCGTGTCCCATCGCGCTCCCTCCATGTAAAGTCCGCTTATGTTGGCGCCCTCACGTGGCGGCGCGCTAAAACATAATAGGTATGCTAGCGTTACTAAATACTAATAGAATTTTTTTTCGTAAACTTGCCTATTTACCTAATATAGGCAACTTAAACGAAGTTTAGACCAAAGCGTAGTCCCAACTTCTTTCATTTACTATAGGTACTAGCTGAATAGGCCAACCCACAATGTGGACAGACGACCTAATAAATACCGCAAGAACGCGCTAGATGCGGGCCGCTTCCAACCGGTCTTTTTGGAAGTCAATGGGGGAGACCTGTGTCCAGCAGTGGACGTACTACGGTTAAAATTATGAGCTGTGAAGAAAACATCTAGCGCGACCATCAATCAAAAACAAAAAAATAACGTACTTGAAGTCCTGCCTAGACTTCTTGGTGACGTCGCAATTTAGGCACATCTTGTCGAGAGGCCACTCGTTTTTGCGCGCCGTCTGCTGCATGATGGCGGTCAGGAACGACTGCGGGTTGAAAAACCCGGCCAGCCACACCGCTGGCGGCAGCTGCGCATTAATTTTTTTCTCAGTAGTATTTGTTTTTTTTTAGCAAGTCTTGTGCCATTGTCAAGCAATAGGTAGGTCACATATTTTCAGTGTGTCGAGATAAAATACAAGAAAATAAGCAACAGTCAGTCAAGTCCTGTCCAGTCTCTTGTATAGTAGTGGTGTATTGACTAAAAATAGGTAGATACTAATATTACATTTTGTGGACTGAAAGCTTTAACGGAGTTTTGGAAACAACACAACGAATAACGTTGTGTCACTTGTCCACATTCGCGAGTGTAAAACGGCTTTTATTTATTGAATATAACGCTACTATTTTCAATCACTGAAAAAGAACAACAAAAACACAAACATAAGTTTTAGAAAATAATACAATGCTGTCCTATACCTACAATAGTAAAATAACACTAGCACAAAAATTATTTAAAAATGTACAAGGTAATTGCTAAGATAAATGCTTGAAGGAAAAAAGTTTTCATTTACGCCAGCTATCCCAGATTTCATGCATTTATAAATAATTTAATATACGTATCTTATACGTGATAACGATAGGTTTTTTTTGGTAGCCACCTTGGTATTATTATGGTGGTCATTAGTCAGATCTTACATTAAAGTCCCCGGACCAGTTCTCCAGTTCTGTGAGCCGTAGGCAGAGGTCGGAGAACCACGCGGCAAGCCCTAGAAGGCTCGGGTACGCGAGCTTGGTCCACGCGTCCGGGACTTTGTCCATGAACAGCCCTTCCATTAGCTTCTCCATGTCGCTGCTGATTGTTAGCTCGCCCTGGACACATCACACAATAAGCTTGGGTTTCTTATCACGCTGAGCGTCGGTGTTGATTGGTCAATATGTATGAACCTATTACTAAATTTTTATCAATCAGCACCGATACCAAAACGAGATAGGCTTCTAGCAACAGTTACTGGCTTTTTTAACAAATTCGCGAATGCCATTTAATAACCGATCTACAAACTTAAGTGAAACAGCTCAAATGAAAGTGTCTGGGTGTTCTGTAGATATACCTACTCGTATATTATAAGTCCGTACGAATTAAAAAAAAAGTAATTTTAAGTATTATATGAGCTTCTATCTGATTTGCATAGTAGGTACAATCTTTGCTTAGTTTGATGAAATATGACGCTATTTTACTACGGAAACTGACGTGGTTTCAACGCATTTTTATTTTACTAGTAAACAGAACTCGTCATATGAAACCAGATAACTGATATAAATCATATGTATGGTATTTGCAAATTAATAATAGTATTTAAAACAAAAATATGTGACGCTGTGAAATGTTTAACAACTTACTAAAACATATAAGAACATTCTACAACTCATTGCATATATGTATTTGGCTATCGACGGGTGATTAAAAAGCTTTATAAATTTACCTTTAGCCCGAGTTCTAATTCCTTGAGTGAGCGTCGAATCTCGCCCATGAGCTTGTTCATACGTTCGCATTCTTGGAACGCTACAATTATGAAAGGAGTCAACTCCTCCACTTTTCCCATTAGCTCTTGTAGGTTGAACGGCTCGGGCACGCGGTCCATTATATCATCCAGAATTAGCCGCACCTAACCAACATACCGCGGCTCATTGGGTCAACGATGTACACAGGCAGACATACATTAAGATCGCACAGTCATATTTCATTTTCCACGCAGTTCTCAACGCTGCTGTCAACTTTGTTGTATCATTAAAATACCTATCATGACATAACTCGTTTTCCAACTAGGTTTAAAATAAAATGTTATGTAAAATAAAAAAATAATAAGTATAAATTATTTTTTTATTTTTCCAGACTTAAAACGTGACATGACGTGTGTGGTTACGCTCTCCAAGTCTTCCTTAACTTTTTATTTTTATTTATGTAATTGTAATGAAACGAACGAGACGTTCTCCCGATGGTAAGAGATAACGCCTGTCCATGACTATTACAGCGATACACAGAGCTTTGTGTAGTAAAACAAAGTTCAGGGTATCACTGCTTTGGCGCTCATTATTTTGAGACTTTCGATGGTTAGTCTCAACAGCGTGTGTATTGTGGGCTTGAGTCCCAGTTATGATTATTATTTATGGCCAATTAATATGACTGATTACTCATTAAAGATTAAAATTTATTACTTTACACTTAGGTACGACATAAATAAAGAATTGTACGTACCGTCTCTTCTTTACTGGCCCCACCGCCGGCAGCCGCGCCCGCGTCTCTAGGTTGCATTTCAAACACCACCTAGAAACATAAGGAGGACTCGTTGCAAGAATCAGAACTCTGTTTTAGTAAGTATTTATTTTACTAATTATTAAAGCAGTCATCGCAAATTTACTAGGTGGCAAATCTCCTTAACAGTCGCCAAGTAGAAGATTACTGTGTTCTGGTTTGATGGGTTGATCATCTTGCAAAAAAAAGGCTGTTGAGGACTATGAGGCGCTGTGTGAAATATTAAATATAGCGGTAACTAGATAAAATTACCTTGAAAAGTCTTTCGGAGACGGTGGTGAGGTAGCCAATCTCTGCGTTAGGGTGTAGCCCGTAGAGGTAGGGCGTTTCGTCGGGCAGGAAATCGTCGATATACCCGTGGTAGCCAGCGTAGTCAGAGTTAGGCGGCGATATGAACCCGGGCGCTAGAGTCGCCTCGCCGTCCACCTGCAAGCATATGTTTTTTTAACTGGATCCATTTTATAAATGTTCTCATCACGGGAATTTATTTTATATGACTGTGATGTAAAGAAATTTTATAGTATATTATTTTTATTGTAGATCTTGTTTTAACAAGCCCTTTTTCTGAGTGATTTCTGATTTTCCACTTCAGCTTTTTCTGTTGGGAACAAAACACTTAAAACAAAAACTTTGCACATGTTTAGTGTATTACGTTATAGACGAATAATGTAATTGTGACACACGTTACCTCGAAGAAGACACTGCTATGTTACTGCTATGTAATGGTACTACGAATAATATAATTAAAGCCACCAAAATACAAACTGCGACGCAGTTTACTGTTAACTTTCAAGACTTCAAAAGTACCAAACAAGGATTTGAAATTAGTGTGGAAATTGAAATTAGGTATCACAAACATTCATTATTGTTCTCTGGAGTTAAATTCATTCAAGCTACGACATCTTTGATTGGTACGCAAGATGTCAGTTCCAAGAACGCTGCCACAACGGCCCATTTGCGAATAGGTTTTATTGCAATTTGATTGATGTGTACGTACCAGTTCGGGAACCATGTACTCCAGAAGGAACGTCCTACACAGCCTGCGGTCCCAATCATCGGTGATGTGACCTCCGTACATGATTTCGCCGAAGAGATATCGTAAGTCCTCCCATGGCACGCGGGGGTTCGCCTCCAAATAATTGAATAGAACGTACACGCAGATCGTCAGGTCGCCAAAATTGAACGGGTACACTCTGGAAAAGGTTAATTGTGTAATAAGATGATGATGCTGCCATAATTGTAAGGTTTAAAGGTTTCTCTCTGACCATAGTAGGCAGGTAGGTACTTCCTACAGATGAGGTCTACCAAAAAGTATCAAGAGTAATATTCACGGACGTATTTAGATCTACGTCTGTGGTGATATTCGTTACTATGTCAACATTTTACAGTTTTGGTAAGTAAACGTTAAAGTGAAACAGAAATGAGTAGATTTCTTATCTACAAAATATAAGGCGAAGCTGTTCATAACTTGCCTGTTCCACCCTTGCGGGCCAAATTTACGTCTCTCAGCTACTACGGCGTGGAAGTAGCATAGAGCAAAAAGAACCGACTTAAATTCTGCTTCCTTACTGCACATCTCCAATGTTTCCTGACTGAAGTTGTCCAAAGACTGAAACGAGAGTCATAATTTATTGAGCAACAGAGCGTTATTGAAACAGATATAGTATCTAGTATACGTATAACCACTTTTAGCCTATATGCATATTCATACATACCTACGTACCTACGTGCTTCAAGAGTGCTCGAAAGTTTAGGTATTCTGTGCGTGTTAAAATTAACTTTATTGCTACATGCCCAAGGTCTTTAATATCGAAGTGAGCCCAGTCATGATCATCAATGATCCGTTTGCAAATACTTAAGGTACTGTAACTATTCCGGAAAATAAGCCTATTCCGGAGTTACAGAAGTGAACCTATTTTGCAGATGGTGGTAATTGGTTCTCTGCACAAGAAGGTCTCTTTCCGCACGCTTTAAACAAAACTGACTTAAGTCTGACAGTCGATCTAGGCCTAATCGTAAATAGTTACCTATAGTCAACGGCAGTGGTATAGTCAACGGCAGTGGTATAGTCAACGATAATTTTTCTCTAGCTACCGCTGTAGTCGTGTCAACGTTTACTGAGAATTTAAATAAAACATACCTTGTGCAAGTTAGCCCACATCCCAATAGGAGGTTCATTGGTGATCTTTATAGCAGACTCCAGAATACCTTGCGGTATAATATGGTACGCTGCATCGGCAGCAGGCTCAGCGCTCAGGTACAATCTATTCAACAAATAGGTATGTTCAAAGAATTTAATAATTGTATTTTATATCATTATCGAATATTTTAAATTAATTTAACTTTACAAATCGATTGTAATAATAACACTTCTCCACTTTGCCGCAATATTACAAGGTACTTACACATTTCGTATTAATGACGATATCAGTGACCCAGCAGCCTATCACGAGAAATTTATTAACAGTTAATTAATCAATGGTTGAAATGGTTGACTTTGCTTAGGTGCCTTTTAGTTTTTTGACGAATAAAAAAAATCAAGAGAGCTAGAATATATCACAGAAATCAGGAAATACCTGTAATCTGGTAAGGGATTTTCGAAACACTCCTCCATTTTCTTTTCCAAAGTGGCTAGCCACTTGGCCACTAAATGTATGTTCTGCAATATGACCCAGTGCCCATTGACGGCGGCTACACCGCAGGCTTCTTCCGCCACCACCTCCTGCCCTTGGCCCAGAGAAACGATGTGGAAGTTCTTCTTGTCCGTAGAGAAGCCTAACTTGCGACCGAGTTTTTCTAAATCCTGAACATGATAAATATTTTTTTAATTATCCAGTTGTAGTTTTGAACAATAATCTACAGTTAACTTTTTTGAACTGGACAAGGATTTGATAAAACTGCCTGTTTTTGTATATTTCCTGTAAATACAATAATGTAACACAACATTTATAGCTTCAAATGTTTCTTCAAAGTTGGTGTCAAATGTAGGTACAAGTATCAGTAGATTATAGTAGACAGAATTAATTCTCCTTGGTACATATGCTTTAATATCGTTCTAACGCCATTGTACGAGTATATATTTGCTTAGTTATGGTCTCATGAAAGTCTCTGGATTTCACGACACAGGGCTCCTCAGTGTGAAATCCAGTGTCCACAATATGTTGAACATACGTTACGTTTTTACTCAAATAAACATTTCTTAACACTGACGAGATAAGCTCGTCAATTCTTTTTTAAATAACTTAGAATAAAGTGCATAATACATCGACAACTACTTCAACGTGTTTATTGAATGAATGTCACTTAACTGAAAAACTATACTTGTGAGTTTTATATAAATATCTATTGTATATTTATAGATATCTACTAGCTCTACCATAATTTTCTCGTACCTTCAATGGGTCGACGCCGGCCGATAGAATAAAGAACATCGCCGTTGTAGAGTTACTCTCTTGGTAGGACTTTTCCAAGGGCGGAGTTCGTGCCTCAACGTATTTCGAACCGAGATTTTCTTCGCAAAACGCACTAGCAAATGTTATAAAGAAAACTGAGAACATAGATAAATCATAATATCTCATCTATATCCTATGAATATACTACAGGTTAACGTACTAGATAGTAAGTCGAAAAATAATCATTCTTCTCAATCAATGCGAAACATTTTCTAAGTGACACCTAATTTTATGGTGATTTCAACTGTGAAATAATCATAAAAATTGGGTGTTCCAAACAATGTGCTGAGACAAATGACAATTTTTCTTTTATAAAACAGCTGTTTTTATTTCGCGATTTTAGGATCGGTCCTCAGTAAAAATTGCCCATAATAATGAATTTAATACCTCTTTTCGGATTGGGTTTGCCTATATTAGTAACTCAATATATACACGACAATTGTAACACGACACGATGTAGATATGACAATTTGTAACATAAAATTAAGATGCGTAGGTATAACTTCTTTATTTGTGAACAGTTTTTTCCAAACGATGATTCTACTTATGATCAATTTTGTTACATAAATATATCTGTACAAACAAAAATCAAATTATATTCGTTGGTAAGCGCATAACTTGTGAACAGCTGAATGGATTTAGCAGATTCTTTTTTTAAATGGTCGTTATACTTCTGATGAGGTTATAATATAGGTATATGCAAGGGCAAAGAGCACCACAACGAGCACTACCGCACCGGGTGCAAAGTACCTGACATTCAGTTAGTGAACAATAAAAAATTATCAATCAGTAGTCAAGTCTTTCATAAATTGGTGTTGTGTTTAAAGGAAAATTAATACATACGTAGAAGCATAGGACATTCTGTCTGGCCTCAGTGCTCGCATTATACACAGCCTCTGCACCGAGGATTTGTTTTTCCACTCTCCTGGCAACTTGTCTCTTTCAGGTGCTTCACCATCTGTGTATTTTTGCCACCTATAAAAAATAATTTGTAAAATTAGCTCGTGATAATAACCCTCTGTCAAAGTTTTATTCTTGTTTTAAAGTTTATGTAATTGTTGAGGTACACAAGAACGTAGCGCCCATTCAGAGTTACGTCACTAGTTAAAGGAAGAGAGGACATTGTATAACAAGGAGGGATTAGTTATAAATTTCGTCGCGTCACATGTATAAATGCAGTTGTTTTAACCATTTTAAGCCCCCATTTGCGAACAGCTTTCTGATAAGGCTTTACTTTGTGGAGACATCATATTTCTTTTCAACGTTTATAAACTGTCATCTACATTCATGTTTGTCATGCACAACTTGGATGTACTTTATCTGTTGTTGTATGTATAAAAGTATTACCTCTTACTGGCACCTTCGATGTCTTTGTCCAAACTATCGAAGGCATCCATTTTAGATAATGCGATGATACCACCAAACGAGTTGCTGGAAAGCCACGAGTAGGGGGAGACTTCAGGCGCCACTGCATACTTTAGAAGGAAATCCAGTTCTTTCGGGTCGATCTTACCCTCTACTTGCAATATCTATCGAGCACCGAGAATAAATTTTAGTTTGATTTTCCTTTTACGCACTTTTTACATTCATCATTATGGTGGGAAAACAGTGGTATACAATGAGAAACCAAGGCTAGAAAATATGGATTCTCACTCAATTTGAATACACCGGGAAACGCCTATTAGAACAGCGCATGAAATTCCAATAGTTTGCACAATGAAAATGGAATCAAACCGTTTTTTTGGAGTTTTGGAGAATATTCTATCCTAAACTGCATCTTCTCTTAATCTCGGGTTAATTGACAAAATCAAACAGCGATTAAATTTTAATGGAAAAAATAAGAAAACTATACCTGCAGTGTCACCAAAAACAGGAATACCAACTTGTCCCTTTCAAATAGGCCGCGGCTGGTATACACAAACACTGCGAACGTGATACTATCGAGCAGATTCCGCACTCTGTGTTCGAGTTCATCAGCCACCTCGGCCGAAGCCAGCGCATCTTTAAATACAACACTGTACGCTTTCAATGAAAACTGGTACATCGGATTAATCTTGTATATATCGTTTAGAATAAAGTAAAGCAAGGACGCTCTGGTTGCAGCAGTTCTGAAAACGGAATTTGACACTAAGCAACGAAACAACAGTTAAAACTTACTCGTATAATCTCTTAATGGACGGAACGGGGTAGAAGCAACCCACCATCCCGATGGTTGTATAATGGTTATATGGATGAGGCTTGTATGGGATCAGAAAGGACACTTGAATATCAACCTGTATTTCTCTCTCGCGTCATCAATTTTCACTGCTGTGATTTTCCCTTCTCCTACTTTGATTTCGATGTCAGCTGCGGTTTTCTTCGTTGTCTCTAAGTTGATAACTAGAGCGGAATCGCTCAGGATGTCTGGTCCAGCAGAAGAAAGACGTTTCAACAGATCGTCTTCGAGGGTTTTTAGTGTAATCTTGAAATCATTTTGTTGTTTTGTTAAGCCTGCTCTAAGGCTTTCCAAGTCGGGTCTTTCGGCTTTCACTACTTCCCCTAGAAGCTGCTCTTCAAGACTGAAATAATATGAAAATAGCAATATGATTATTGACAAAAATAAATAAAATGTTCTAAAAACTACATGAAATCTATGCAAATTAAGAGGAACTGAGGTTATTATTATACTTCTAGAAGTTCATATTTCAACAGAATCAAATCCCACTATATCTCTTATTAATGAACATGATGATGAGAGAGTTTAATTTTGCAGCCATTAATTTCTCAAACTTAAGTAAAACGTAAGAGTTTATCATTAAGCCAGTCTCTTGCTTGCACTCGGCTGCACATGCACATGTCAGCTAGTGTCATATAAGTGTTTATCCGTTATATTTCGTTAAACTAAACATTAACTATGACGGAATCTCCAGAAATGATTTATTATTGATGAGTTATTAACCTTTGTTTAGGAAAAAAACGTCTATTATCTTAGAACTGCAGAGTCAGGGACCATCTCACAATGCGTGCCATGTTGAGGTTCACTGTAATTTGGATCCCTAGGCCTAATTTAGATTTAGACCCTCGGCCAGTGAGTCTCTTAAGATATTATTAATTAGACGGTGTTTTGAAGATACTTACCCATCTCTGGTGACGGTGAAATTAATTAGAGTACACTGCGCCTGCATCTCGGGCTGGTAGTGAGGGTTGGCGAGTTTAGTCTGCAGTATCAGACGGAAGTCCGGGTGATAATCGATTTCTCTGTCGCCAATCTGTATGTGAAATAGGCACATTGAGACATTGCAGGTTAATAAGTCATCATGCAGTTTGAATACTATTTCTGTGTACTAGACACGGTTACAAGTTTTTACTAGATGACGCACGCACACGTCGGCGCACAAAGTAAAACACTTAAACGTTCTTATAATTAGTTGAAGTACGTATTACACAAAAGTTTTAAAGCAACTTTTTTATAAGTAATCGATAAGACACCACCGACAAATCTTTGTCGAACGAACCTCAGAGACGTAAAATGATTTACCTTCAACACTTTACCCTTGCGTATGAGCACTCGTCCCAATAGCGGTTCGAGTACAGCATCCACATTTTCACCGATGTTTTCCAATAGCACCACGTTTCCGTTAGAAACCGCGCGCTCGATTCGGTCCAAGTAGTTACGTTGTGTTAGACGGATTACCACCAATGCGTCACCATATCTCGATTTGATCCATTTTAGACCTTGTCTAAAAAATAACAATGCAGCATATGGATATGATTGCACAGTGGTTACAGACAAACAGCACGTCACAGAGAAATAGAACAACGGGAGTTTTTAGTTTAATGAGTACAACAGTTACTAAATACTACTAGTTAGTAATAAGTTGATACTAACAGCTGAGGATCTATCATGAGCGGCCAGCGCGCAGAGTTGGTAAGGATGGTCGCATTCTCAGTGCTCATGGTGTCGGTGGGCAGACCCTCGTTGTTCCACCCAGCAATCTGGGCGTCGTCGGTCAGCATCGACAGCGGGTCCAGACCCGGAGTAGTTTCTATTTTAGGCTGCAAATTTGCAACGCAATTTTAGACCATTTTTTCAGGAGAAGTAAGCAATTAATAAAAAAATACAGATAAATCTATATAACAAGTCTTATTTTATTGCGAAGATGAAAACTTCTAAATTGAAATTTTTTTGGCGTGAAGATTATTTTAATGGTTACACACTACTACTCACATTGGTTTTCGCAAGCGTGGGCGTCCAGTTGTCATCAATGAGCTGCTGGCGGTACTTGCGCGTGAAACAACCCACGTAAGATATGAAAGCTGTTACAAGCAACACATCTCCTGGAAGCATCACTCCAGACTCTTTCAGGTTCACCACCGTCGCTGACCAACTAAAAAAACGTTTTCTATGAAACATACTGCGCATTAATTTACACATCTATCAAATATATTATCCTTATTCTTAACGTTTCCGTTAATGCCAAACCTAGCTTCTGAGATGAATAAGGACGCGACAAGCGAAACTAAATTTAGGTCCTATTGTAAAGCGCTAGTCCATACTATATAAAAAACAATTGCCCCACTCTAGCTCTGATTGGTGGTGTTTAAAAATCCAAACAAATCTTCACTGCACTGTCAAGATAACCTCAGAAGGAACTTATTCCTAGCCGATTTGCTAAAGACAAAATGAAACATCTAACGCTTTAATGTAGTCTTTTTAAAAAGAAAATACATATCAATCTTGTTCCGAATCTATGTCGTTTTAGCCGAAAACTATACCCATCTATAATGGAGATAGAATTTGTATAAGTGTTATAGTGCGTGAGTGAATTGCAGTCATTTACGTATAATATATTAAAAGGTACTTACTACGTATTTTGTTTGAAATAATTATTAAATTGTACATTTAGATACGAGTTCAATACAAACCGTATCTTTTCGGATGCCAGTCCATTGACCAGCCTATTAGCCAAGTCTATGGTAGCATTGGTTGCGTCAGCTTCCGCTTGGCATTTCATCTTCTCGTTCACAGCCTCTTGGAATGCTTTTAACAACACATCTAATTTTTCCTCGAGTTCCTGTTGAACAAGGTAAATTTATAAGTCTTTTTTATTGCAACAAGTCTGCGTAAAGTGGGATTTTTAATAAAGGTTCCTACTACGAAAAAAACGAAATGTTCTGATTATTATCTATACAACTGTCAACTGTACTTTAGAAAACGACAATTTTCTTTGTAATGTAGTCATAACGCGCGATAAAGTCATAAAGCTTCCATCTCAAAATTTGCGTTTACTACTTTCTGTGCTAATTGTTACAAAATATGACTGTCGCAAATTGCATATTCGCACAATACAGTCATATCTAGCTTTGTAGAATCGCGATTGCTCAAACTTCTTCATTTGTATTTTTTGTTTAATAACACAAGACAAAATTAGATTAAATCATTCGCTCGCGTACGTACTGGATCTGACTAGATCAAGATCAAGACTCACATGAATTTGGTCAGTGAGGAAGGCCAGCTTATCTCTAGCCGCCTGGAGTTCGGCATTAGCTGCATTAAGAGCCCTTCGTTTGGGCTCTACAACCACATACACGTCGTAAAACTTTACGATGTTGATGACCCAGGCGCATAGACCGGCCGCCGCAGCCGATTTTGACATTATGAATTCAGCATTAAATTCTGGGTTTTTAATGTAGGGCTGAACTGCCTGAAATGATATATTTAAAATAAGATCAGTATCATTAAGCATAAACGAAGTGCATACATCCAGCCCTAAAGTCAGAGTTAATCTCGAAAGCACCTGGCTACTGTTGCTGGCTTAATTGATAGTATATCTTCTATAAGAGCTGTAGGGCGTGGGTTCGATTCCCACCCAGGACAAACATTTTGTGGTATAAACAAATGTTTGTTCTGCGTCTGGGTGTTCTGTATGTGTTAAGTATGTATAAAAAAAGTATTTCTGTAGCTGTTCTATCGGTTTTCTTACTTATATAGTAGGTACAAGCTTTGCTTAGTTTGGGGTCAAATGGCGCTGTGTATAATGTCCTACGATATTTATCTATATATTTAGCTAGCAAATGAGAAATACAGTTATGGAAAAGAGTTGATTGTTTATTAGCATTTACCTTGATGACATCAGGGTGAATATTTTCTTTGTCATAATACACAAGATCGTATAGGAACTGGTCGACTTTATTCATCATCAACTGTAACAGGAAAAAATAATAAGTGTCTTCCAGTTAGTTTGGTACTTTACAAGTCTTGTTTGATCCACAAGCTGAAAATATGTCGCCAATCATTGGCGTGTTCCAACGTCAGGTCAAAAATCATTGTATGAATAAATTACTAAAAACATATACCATCAATGATCAAATAAAACAATAACGGTTCTCACCTTACAACTTTTCCACGACCTGTCCTTAGGTACTTTCCCTTTCTTAGAAAACAATACCAACACGGCCGCCGTCACGTTAACCACGGCGTCGGGCGGTGAACCGAAGGACTTCAACTCGGTCAGGTTGTTCTTATTCAGGGTGTTTAGAGCCTCTTGGGCAGCCATTAGAGCGGGCTCGGCTTTGGCGAGATCGTCGGCGCAAATTTTGGCCTTTATTGTAACGTCTTCTTCGATTACCTTTACCTTTTTCTCCTCCTCAGCAGCTGCGATGAGAAAATAACGTTAAAGACGAGAAAAGTTAAAATTAAATAAATATCGTAGGAAAATTAATACAGCGCCAAAAGAAGCAAAGCTTGTACCTACTAAATAAAAGATGGAACATATAGAACATACATATAGAACACCCAGACACAGAACAAACATTCATGCTCGTCACATTAATTTCTCTTGGGAGAGAATTGAACTACATCTCTACATTATTTAAAGGAAAGATACAACCGAATGAACCAACAAGGGGCAGTCCAATAAATATGATAAAGAAAAGACTTGAAACCTCTTGTTCATGTGAAATGATCATTAATCAATATAAAATGATTGCAAATGATGATGAATGTGTGTCATGTGTCCGTTTGTTCGCTTAGTTATTCTAAACTATGTGACGGATCATAACTCTGTTTCATCATTTAGAGAATTTATGTACATTGAATCTTTAATTAATGAAATACATGGAAAATAAAATATTCAATAATTTTGTAAGGCATACCAAATGCTTTTTCCTTTGACACTTTGTCGCTCTCTGCGCCAACAACGTCGATGAGTGCTTCGGCCGCCTTGTTTTTTACTTTCAATACTATTTCTTGCTCAGCCAAAGTCACCTAAAGAATCATGTTGATAAATATTTAATAGTTTACAACACGCATAACCTAGATTTGTCTACCTTATTACCTACGTCTACCTTATTACCGTATTACCTACGAGTATAGGAACGTTTGCTCTAAACCGTTATCACTTGTGATGTTCAACAAAGATGCGGTATAACACAAATATTGCCTAACCTTGCCGTGTCTAACCCTAACTAAATGGCAGTAAACATTTTCAACAAGCTGCTTAACTCGCTCATCTAGAAAATTTTGCCTAACCTACCCTTGTCTAATTGCCTAACTCTAACTAAATGGCAGTAAAATGTTTCAACAAGCTGCCCAACTCGCTCATCTAGAAGATATTGTCATACCTTGCCACATCTAACCCTAACTAAATGGAAGTAAAAATTTTCAGCAAGGTGCCTAACTCGGTTAAAGACTTATAAGGCGATGATTATTTTATTAAACGGTTGAAATCTATCCTGAAAGCATTTGATTTCCTATACACTAAACGATTTATTTAATTATTCTTGATAATAATACAGAACTGAACGTTCTGCATAACTTTTTGGTCACACTTTAACTATGTTGTTAGGTATTAAATAAGTCCAACAAAATGACGTATTATTTTACATCCTGCATGCACCAGCACATTTAATAGAATAAAGCTTTGAGTATTGACTCCTAGAAGATACTTTACATATTTAACAGTTGCTGTTATATAAAATACGGCCGGGATCGTTTCTTTTACGTATTAGTTATATTACTGCTTACCACTAGATGGCTCGTTTGCATGGTTTTAATGGCATAAGAATACATGAAATTAGAATAACCTTCAATACAGAGACATCCGCGGCACATGAGGCGAGTTTCTCCAAGCCATTCTCAAGCCTCAATATCATCATTGACAAGTTGGTAGACTTTTCAGTGAGTAATTTGCTATAAAGAGCTATTTGTTCGAGGAATGTCTTCGGAGTTGTGTAATTATAACGCCGCTCATTTTGGAAGTAGACTGCTGACATTTGGTTCACGCTCTGGTGGACGTGCGACATGAAATTCGCAACTGGTTCCACTAAATTAACCTGCAATATTAAGATTGAGCTGTAGGATTTTCTTTCCTTTTATGTGAAAATAATATATTCAAAGGGATCATAATAGATGTCGAGAACGCATTGCATGGATCAACGTTATGACCAACTCGTTGCTTTAATTCTGTGACATCATCATTAGGGCCAGTCTATTCGTCTATTTGCCAGTTTCTTAACTTCCACCTTTCGTACAAGTAATTTTAAGCTAACATGCCTGAGGCACAATTCACAACTTTCGCACAATAAGTGGAGCTTTTAGATAAAGTCCCTTGTGTATATTTTACTCATTGTCATTCATCAGATGTCCATAAACGACGATGACTGCTTACCTTAGAGAAACATTAGATTTAGAGCATTATCTTAACTAACCGGCAACGCCTCCACTTCGGAGATAAATCTCTTTGAGACAGAGCGAAGCGCATCTTGCGGCCATTCGTGGAACCAATTGATAGCCGTACAATTTACAAGTGACGGGAACTTTCTCGCTCGAATCCTGAGAGTAGCGCCCACCGGTGAGAAACATAGCACAACCTGTTGCCAAAATAATGCGCAAACTAGAAAATGTTATAAAAAATACTTAATATAAACTCTCAACCGTTTGAATCTTGTATTTTTCAGTTATGGTGTATAATAATACCCAGTGGTTAGCGTGGCCGGTTCACTCAACGAAGGACGTTCAAACCCCAACAATGAATTTGAGCTGCGAGTAAAGGAAAAGCATAGCATGGTGGTAGGGTACTTTCTAGTACTCAGTTGGCTAGTTATAACCCTCAAGTTGAAAATCTTTCGCCAGCACCTAACAGTGTGTTCCGACAGCCTCACTGGAAAACCAGTTCCATTCCAAGACATAAGATACTTTTCATCATTATCATCATCCATCACCACGCGAGTGAAACCGCGGGGCGCAGCTAGTAATTTATAATTAATAGTTGATATTTTTTCTGTGTACTTATATTTATTCTACATTGCAAAAGTAAATAAATACCTTTAGCATTGTCCTGACACGGTTGATGAAGAATCTCCAACAGTTTTCACGGGTGTCGGGGACGCCTGAAGCTTTTGTCTGAAAAGAGATTCAAGTAACGAAGTGAGCAAGTAAGTACATCATTAATCTACATTTTTATTGCTTATACATAACACAAAACTGTAAAATACGAATGTGATTCGACATGATTTATGGAACTCCCGTTATTTATGAAAAACAGCTTACCTACAAGAGAAAACCGCGTGTTGAGTAAGTGACTTAAATCCGCGGTATAACAATAACACCGCGAGATTAAGCTTACTTGAACTAAACAAAGACGAAATGCGGCCGTCCATTTAAATTTGAATTTGCTACTTTGGCGCTCACTTTAAGGATTCCATGGTTAGCCTAAACGGCCCTGTAATTTCGTGAACTGTTGTTACGCTAGTCTACACAGTTATTCATTACAGTAAATCAGTATAGTTGATATTAGCATGGATCGTTAACTCAACAAAAAATAATAATAACTAGACAATAAATGTACCTCTCCTCGCACACCGTTGATGATATTCTCAGTCTCGTCGTCGGCTAGCAATTCAGGGATTTCCCCAGAGGCGAGTAAGTCGTTAATGAGCACAAGGAATCGCTCGTCCGCCACCTGTGCGTCCGTCATCAGAAATACGTTGCCGATATTCTTCAGACCCGCCTTTATATACAGGCCGGCTAAAACATTTATTTTCTAATAAAACCAATAAATAGATAATAGTTGTATTAATATACAACATAACAATAGTTTTCCAGTAATATATCACAGTTAGATTCATATTCATGGTTAAAAAAACATATGGTCATAGACCAAATTGGCTATACTACTTTCATTTGTAACATTATCGCTGAAGATTGGTTGATTTACTATCGTAGGCTTATGCACTATAATATAAAGAAACTCTTAAGACTCCCATATTAGCTCAGCTGGTAGAGCTAATAGCGATGATGGAACATACAATCTTATGGTAACTTATACCTTTTAATGCAGGTGGTTAAGCATACCTAAATCGGTTTTCAAGTCGTTGATGTTGTATCCCTTCCTGAGCTGAATCTGGAACACTTCCAGGGAAGATATAAACGCACTCAGACGCGAAAGAGACTGCTTGCCGGAGCCTCCCACGCCGACCAAAAGCGCATTTCCTCTGGGAGCCTCTAAGATCCGGTTTATTCTGTGGGACAGTTACGTGTTGCGGGTAGTTATTCGTATAATCATGTTAGTTGGAACGATAAACATGTTACAATAGACATGTTTCGTTTCTAGATCTGCATCAATAAGTTTTTCAGAAGTTACAAATGGCTTGAAAAAATTGTAGTTTGCTTTACATCTTAAAGATATCTTGAACTTTACAAGAAATTCAATGGCGTTTGTGTATCCGCCATCCTGTATTAAGCCATTATTTGTGATGTAATATAGCCCCGTCACTCTTTGAAGATAACTAACTAAAAGCCGCAGTGGGAAGTTAAAGGCTAACACTGAAGCGTTATATTAGTCATCCGGATTCTATAGTACAAACTTAGTTTGGAGGTAGATGGCACTGTGGAAAATGTCCTCCAATTTATTTACTTGTTTACCTGCAAATATGATACATAGCATCTTCGAAGAGAACTAAATTCATTGTAGCCACCAAGTCATTGTAGCCGGAGAGTGCCTCGTCTAAAAGTTTCTTAATTTGAACCCAATCTTTTATAGGGAAATATTTCGGGTCGCCGACACCTTCAGCGAAATGGCAGTAAATAAGAGGCTTTTCGAAGACAACGTTCTCATCGAAATCCTGTTGAAAGAAAATACAGCTTAAGGATATATAATTTAATTCTAGAGTTTCTTATATAACAATTGTAATAACACAGTTCTTTTTCAATATATATCATATAATCTCATATGTGAGCAAAAAGTAACTTCAGAGAACAACAATACCAATACAGACAATGTGACTGCGTCAGCATTCAAGAGTGCAAACAGCTTATACAACTGGTAAGCAAGAGTTGTCGTCTTTCCCCCACCATCCCATTAAAATACAACGTTCGACTAACCTCGCAGTTTTTCTTGATTACTTCAGTAATGAGTTTGGAAAAAGCGTCATTATCCACTGCGTCTACGAGCTTGTCAGAATAGACACGTGTCGCCTCATGCATCCACAGCCTTATGAGCTCTGACGAAGTCTTGATAGCGTCACCGGTTGTGAATAATATGCCCTGGGAATTAGTAGAGGTCCCTTAAGTCATGAAGGTAAGTAAGGCGGCTACTGTCTACATTTTCCCGATCATCCAAAAATGCCTCGACACTGCAGTAAATATTAGTTTTTTTTCTTTTTTAATTGGCATCGCATTTTGAGCATTTTTTCAGTGTTAAGTATTTGTAAGTAGGATAAATATAACATATAAACAAAACGTGTATCAAATTTTTTATAGATTAATTTTAACGTCTTTAGATTGGTTCGCTAATGAAAGCATCTGTTTTAGTTAAAAATAAAAAATGCTAAATGAAGCATTTTTTATTTTTAAAGAAATGAACTAAAACAAACAGGCAAATAAAACGTTTTACATATTTAATATTAAGAACTTAACTCACTTGAAAGATGTTAGCCAGGTCCCTGAGATTGAATATGTAGTGGAACTTGATTGCTGTAGGCAGGAAATTGGAAGACAGCTTATTATGGAGAGTCAATGCGGCCCACACGAGAGGTTCTGCGTACCGTTGCGTAACTATGCTGAACTTGTTCAACGGGTTGGCCATGTGCTGGGATAGGATCTGCTTGTAGATGTGCATACACGCGTCCAGCGCTGGGAAACTGATGCAACAACACCACTTAATATGAATCATAGTGAAGATACACCTATCCTTACAAAAAGAAATAGGGCACCGTAGAAAATTAGGATTCACTACGCACTATTCTTTAGTATCAAGCATGTGCTTTACGTTGATCACTTCAAAGTAGCAAAGCAAAATCAGTAGGTGATGCCTTTATAAGAAATAAATACTTTTTTAATTTCTTAATAGAAAAGTATGAATGTGTGCGCGTGGGAGGTTTCGGCGACCTAGTTGGGAGACCGTCTGGCTTCTAATGATAAAAATAAGAGTTTCTGGGTTTGAATCCTACAGCACGCACCTCGTGTCTTTTCTAAGGTCTGTGTGTATGGCCGATAACTTTAAATAGAAGAGGAAAACATCGCGAGGAAAACTACAAATCCGAGAGTTCTTGAAGATAATTATGTGAAGGCCGCATTTGGTCAGCGTGGTTGCCTTATGAAAATAATAGGATAAACGAGGCCAACAGTGGGACACTTTCTAAAAATATAACTAATTCGGGAGTGTGATAACATGGTACAAAATTAATGGTGATCAGGGCCACGGATCCGGGCTGGTGCCGGACGTCATAAATATAAATAGATGCCTTCAGATTTCATTCATGTGAAAATTATAGTATACTTTGATCAACGCACATTGTTTGTAGTTCAGAAAGTCGCACGCGCGTGCAAGTTAACATCTTGTCGACTAGTAGCTAAACGTTAATTGATCGCATCAACAATCCCCAAAATCAGCTAGTATTTCAAAATTAAAAATCATATAATCAATAGCAAAGATAATATGAGTAAATAATTACCTGACAGCAAAAGTGCAGAAGTGCCTTTGAAGACGTGGATCGATGGTAAAAGAACCGGCTGTCGGATTCATGCAAGCTACGAACATACAGTTCGATATGTCTTTTAGCGACAGCTTCTGTCTGTCATACCTGAAATCAACATTTAAATTATGTACCTACACATGTAAATAAATACGTCACGTATAATAATGTCGTAATAGTAATCGTATTGTAAATTGTATGGTGATGGTAGCGTATTAATAGGTTTTCAGTAGGTCTCCGGTTTGACCACCAAATCGCCTGGATGGACGTTGGTAATGTCAGGTGATGAAGTCGCTATAGTCGTTGTACATTTGGAAGTAGCCCTGGTTCATCAACATAGGTTCGATCATTTACCATATCCGACTACACTGTCACTTACATCGGGTGAACTGAAGTCAAACAACAAGCCTGACAGCTATAAAAAATTAATGAAATGTGCTGTGGGAAATGTTCTCCAATACCAATGTTTATAATCCATGAATTGGCGTATGAGGGTGTGCGGCTGGACGGTGCCGTAAGTGTCCACTTCTGGCATGTTGAGATCATCCACGAAGTAGATCATGAATTTGCTGCCCGGAGGACCGAAGTTTCGACCCGACTTCTTCTCCAGTGGTTTCTCGAGCACTTTCTGCATCATTTCTACAACCAATCAAATAGTTAAACAATTTTGGGTATGATATATTATATTAGGATTTTTATTTCCAGGAAAAATATTATAGCTATAGCGTTCGGTAACCTGAATATGACTAGGTACTAAAAAAGAGATTAGTCTTTAAACTGCGATGCGAAGGCGATATTCCATAAGAAATGATGTCACTCTATTCACTCTGACCTTGAAAAGACCTAGATTATATGTCTCAGAAAATCAGGAAATCGGCAGCTTGTTCCATTTCTTGGCCTGTTTGTGTCTTACTAATTAGCTTTTTAATACCTATAATAGTTCCATTTGGTTGTATTTAGTTTTTTATATATTCGTCGAATAGAAGTAGATCAAGTAAGATCGAGGCTGACGTAACTACCAATTATTTTAAAATTAAAACCTCATATAATAATTTTGATCCACATTTTGGAATGGAATATATTTTGTAACATCTTCAAACTTTTGAATACCAACCTTGTTAGTTAACCAAATAACCCACCCTCACGCTGGATACTTAACACCAAAAACTTAATGTAATTTTTTTATAAAGTCAACTTTATTAAATTTTGTAAAAATTAGTTCACTTTTGTTTGTGTACCTGATGTTGTATAGAAGTTGAAGGGCACATTGGTGATGGCATATGAATCAGGCAGGGAATTGAGTTTGGCAGCAACACTGACAGTTTTCCCGCTGCCAGCGCTTCCGACAAGCATGACCGGCTTTTCCTTGGCTATTAAAAGATCCATGAAGAACCTGATACGAGTGGTTTCCGACGTAGATACCAAGCAGGACTGAAAAACAAAACACTACGATTCAAAAACAGGCTTTGGACTTGGAAATCAGGCCGGATGCCTTTTAGTCGAAGTTCGATTTAGCGATTGTAGCGATGATAGCTTAAGGATTAGCGCAGTCGGTTCACATGCCGAAGGGCGTGCATACCAACAATGAGCATGCTTTGAGCTGCTGGTGAAGTAAAATGTCGTGAGGAAACCACAGCATGGATGGTAGGGTATTTTCTATTACTCTACTGGCTACTAACTACCACCCTCAAGTGCCAAGTCAGCAGCCTCACTTGAGAACTTGTTTTATTCCAGGCTAGGTGTAGTTTTTGTTTACCATCTTCAAGCAGGCCGTCACTTAACATCAGATGAGCTGTGGTCAAACACAGTTGTTTGATAAATAAAGGATAACTTGCTTATGAAAACTTCGCACATCAAGTCATGAGCAAAAACGAAACAAAACATGTTTTAAATGACTAAGCAGCAGCCAGGCCTAATTTTAAAGGTATTTTGCTGTTGAAAGCTGACTTAACATGATTAATAAATAAATAATTGTTACATTTCGAATCACTCAACTAGGCACATCACATGTTTTGAATAACATCATAAAACAAAGTATAGTAAAAAATCACCTGTAAAGGCAAGTCAGGGTCCATTTCAAAATTCTCCACCTTTTCAGACCAGGGCATCATCTTTTTCGTCTCTGGATCGATGAAAAAGCTAAAAACGGTCCCCGTAGACGGAAATTTGATTTGTTTGAACTCATTGCAGAACCACTTGCTAAACTCATTACGCCAGTCGACCAACTGATCTTGGAAAAGTGCTGAGCCGAACCCCCATACAGTAGCGAATACGAAGTAAGTCTCGTACCTGAAAAACGTCAAAATTTCATCTGATTACTCAATTTCATAGACAAAAACGTGTTTAACCTAAAAATTGCCAAATTATAAGAATTCACCGATTGATTTCATTATTCCACATTCCATTGTATGTTGTTGTTGTAGTTCATTAAAATGAGTTTGTATATTGTATGTAATAGAAACGTATGATAGGTACCTAACAGTTGCGGAGGCGTATCAGTCAACTAACGGAATACAACCATTAAGTTGGAGTATGAAGAATGTCTAACCATGAAAAAAGAAATAACATTGTTTCCACAAACAAAAAACCACTACCTATGTTTAGTGACAATTTCGTGGTGATTGATTCATTTGGTAACTAGCTATTTTAAGTATATCTATTTTTTTGTTCAAATGTGTAGTTGAACTTGTATTTGAACATGTTTAGTAAGCTCTTAGTATGTATTTTATATTTATAAGTATTCTTGCTAACTTTGATATGAAATAAAAAAATCATAAAACTCCATTTTTACGTAAATTTTTGTTGTTATTTTTGCCTAGATATTATTGGTCGGTTAACACTTTATTGTCAGAACCAAAAATTAAAATTAGGCAAGTAGTTAATCGGTGTGACATGTAACTGGAAATGGGGGGTTTAACAGATCAATGCTGGAGATATTTAATATTATATTATTTAACAATTATTGTACCACAAAATTGCTTAACTTCATGACGTATCTCACCATTCTTTAGGACAGTCGCTGGGCAACAGGGACTTGTTGAGGAAGCACTCCAATAGATAACATGTGAGCTGTATTTGCTGCAACTCGGTGAGGGTAGTGATGCGCTTGTATTTCTTGCACGACTCGAGAAGCGACGGGATATATTTATCGAACATTACTGTTAGCATCGCTTTCTCCGATTCGTCATCGCGCGTTGTTTCTATCCATGATGCCACAAATCTAACAATTACAATAACATTTTACTGTATTGCGATTAAAAGTTAAGTATCAAAATATACTACATTTATAGTGGTCTTATCATTATAAGTGATGTATTCCAGGCTACACGTGGGATTACAAATACTCTTTTAAATTACGAATTCGTTTGCATTCACACGCCACTTTAAGGCAAGTCGCGAGTGAACCGGTTTCTTTTGAGCAAGTGTGCTCCATTGTAGACCGCATATGCGAGATGGCGGTCACATGCAACCCTATTGCAATAAAACAAGACACCTTTTATTCAAAACCGACGACAACTTACGGATTCCATCCCAAGTCTTGAGGGTTGATATATAGAATGCCAGCCCGGGAAACGGTAGCTGGCGTCGCTGTACGTAAATTAGATATCTCGAAGAGAAGACGCATACACTTTGTGAGAGCGATTCTTTCATTACTGGCCAATGTTAACACCTTTAGTAACAAACACAACGAATTGTCCTGTTAGCTCTGCTTAATAGTACCTTTAATTTTTAAATTTCTTCATTGTATAATAAATAAATATAATAACCAAATAGTAATACGTTTGTTTATTTAGTTTTCTTAACAAGGCCGGTGAGTATCTCTTAAACGTGTTAAGTAAAAGGCGTGAGTGGAAACGCGTTGTACGTACGTTTTTTGCAGTACAAAATGATTATATATACGGTTACAATGGATGCACCACTACTTAATTGATAAAGGCTGCATAATTTCTGAAAGTTGTTCATTTATATAGGTAGTTTAAAACTTTTTTGGTACGTACTATTACTATACCTTGAAATACAATGTAAATGAAAAGCATTTAAATAATTTTCAACTCTTTTTCATAATAAATAAAGTATAGATTGAATAAATTAAATTATAAAACAATTAAATTGAAAGTCATAGACATAGTTCAGCGTGTATTAGCAAGCTGAAGTAGCAATGGGCTCGACATATCTGTCGCAGAACCGATAACCGCTGGGGTAGACGAGTTCTAGAATGGAGACCGCGTATTGGCAAAGGTAGCGTAGGACGCCCTGAGACTCGATGGAGTGACGATATACGTAAGACAGCTGGCGGTGAATGGAAGCGAAAAGCCGAAGATCGGGCTGAGTGGCGTGTCTTGGGAGAGGCCTATGAGCAGTGGACTTCTATAGGCTGATGATGATGATGATGAAATTGAAAGTGCAAATTTGAATACTTTGTTGTCATCCATGAGAGTGTTGAGGCTCTCGATCCACATAGGATCGATGTCGCCATCAAGCACGATCCATTTAGGTCCATCTCCAGGCATATTGGCCATGTCGCGCATTATTGTCGAGAATAGGCCGTCCTTCCACTCGCGAGTAGCTGGGTTGATGATCCCTGAACATAATTATGTATTGAGGATAATAGATTTATGTCCACTACAAATAAAACTGATGAATTAAAGTGTCTAATAATTAAACATAACATGTGGGTAGCAAAAAAACAAAATTACTCATATTCATCTACACTTCTACACTAATATTATCAAGAGGAAAGATTTGTATTTTTGGATTTTTGTATCGAATAAACTAAAAAACTAATTAGAATGCTACATTCTCCTTGAGTAACAACAACATAGGCTATATTTATTACAGGAATTTAATTAAAAAATAAATGTCCAACCGTGCGAAGCTGGGGCAAGCCGCTAGTTATCTATACAAATAAAAATGGAATGATGTTTGTTGGTAAGCCGCACAACTTGAGAACGGTCGAACCTATTAAGAACCTATTATTTTTATTTCCGATATTTCAGATTACGTTTACATAAATGCGAGAGCGAAAGTCGAGCGCTTACGCACCGAATACGTAATACCGGTCCTTAAGTAGTAAGATATAAAAATTATAATGCGGCTAAACGCCCTTTCCGTACCCCCGCCATAACATTATCTTTCTTATTTTTGTTACTGGCCACATATAGTATAATTATATGCATATAGATTTACATAGTCCATGCATATGCCCTATTTATGAACTATCAAAAATGTACACGAAATATGAACTAAGCTGCTAGTTAACTTATAGTACCGAATAACTCGTCGTTTGTGACTGCCTTAGGGTCCAGATCGTTGTAAAATGGCTTCAGTTTGAGCATCTGGTACGTTTTGTTGAGACATTGCCACACCATTGACTTCCCGGTACCGGCAAAACCGATGATGAACACAGAGTGGCGCACTGCAAACAATTCTACTAGTTGCACCATCTGAAATGTACGTAGCGGTTAAAACTCATTTTGTTTTATCAAAATGACGTATGTAATTAACGAATTAAAATTTTTCTATAACTATAATTATGTCAATATCGCTGCTATAATCGATTGTAGTGACTTAATTTTTGATGTGCAAATCGTTTCGCATCGCATCTTGTTGATTTCCGTCGCTCATGTACCTAAAACAGTCGTTCTGGCACCAAGTACATCATAGGCGAGCTCACAAAATTTACTTACTAACGAAACAAAGATTTAAAGTATTCTTGCTGTCGTCGTATAAGTTTACCTTCAGAATAAATCCTGGCTCAGGCTGCAGCTTCATAGAAATTGCAGAATCTATGAGATTCTTCTCAAAGTCCATATCTCTTTTCCTCGGCACATCGAGCGCCGGGAACAAATCACCAATGAGACCCATAAATACAGGCGTGTCATCTGTCACGATTTTGGGAACATTGAAATCTCGCAACGCGCGCATCAGTACTTGATCTTCAGGTCTCAGGCGGTCGCCTCTCTGGAATTCAAGTAATCTTCAAAGTAGACGTTCTTGTGAGGCAAGTTTCAGTTTGTTACCGTGTGCTGATTAAAATATTAGCCGCTACCGCAAGCCATGTTTGCTAAGCAGCTTTTGTTAAAGCATAATGTTAGACCATGATTTACTTCGTTTGCTATTTTTGAAATGAATGAATTTATTCTGGTTACTCACGACAAGAGTGAAAATGTTGTTATTGTGTGCATGCTAGGCTAGAGTATATCCAGCTTAGTATACGAGTCGTGATAATTTTGACAAGACAATCCAGTCTTTTAGCCTGCTATAACGAAACAATGCATTCTGTCACGTTTACGCGTAGACAAAAATCCTCAGCGTGTGCATTTTACTTATTTAAGACTGGATTCATGAATCATACCTTCAGCGAACCAGCGACAACAAGCACAGACTTGATGGCTCTTAGCCCCCAATCGTAGTGATCCTGTTTGGACAGCAGTTCTCGACACAGAGTGTACAGCGTGATAAATTTACGCGCCAACAGTCGTGCTTCTTGGAAACCTTCCGCGACCAACATGATTTCGCAAATTAGTTCAAAATCAGGCACAACCATAGCGCAAGGTCTGCGAAAAAATATTATCATCAACGACAACAGCTTGTAAACACTTACCCAACATACGCACAACGTAGTGTAAAATTAATACCCAATCCTTGTCGTAAGCCGGTGCTATCTAATATTTTAGCGGAGTAATGAAATATAATGTGCCAATCCTAAATGAAGAGCTAAAAAATAAATGACGACGATTACCTAAATAGCGCCTTCAAATTTTCGGGCAGCTCGGTGCGACCAGCATACCCTGGGTTCATAGTAATGAACATGCCGACGGTAGGTATGAGCGCAATGAACTCTCCCATGAAGTCGAACTTCTTCTTCTTCGTTTTGATGGCATCGAGAACACTCTTCACTTGCACCGACACTACGGACAGCACCTCCACGGAGATACGGTTGAACTCGTCGAAACAACCCCACGAGCCCGTCTGCGCTAGACCTGGCAGTTGAAAACAACAATGAAATAAAAATATTCTATGATAGAAAGTAAATAACAAAAATACTTTCATGTATTGTTAATAATATTGATAAACGTCGTTTTTAATCAACTATTCCACTGATAGCAAAAACTTTTCCCATTTCTTTCAATTTTCACGCTTTATTGCCAGAGGCACTTTTGCATTAGAGCCTTTCTATATATGTCAGGAAATTTGCTCAACATTCCGGATGCGTTCTGACAAACTTGACTTTCAAACCAGTTTTTGTAAGAAAAATATACTGTATAAATTGTGGTGTAACGGATTCATGTTCTATAGCTCAGGCTAACCATAGTTAAGACAAAACAAAGGCAGAAACTTAAGGAGAAAGGACGGGATCCCAGTTCTATCTGGTTCCTAGCCCAAGAGATCTCTCTGGCAATTCATCGGGGGAACGCTGCTTGTATTGCGGAGACATTCAGCCAGGATTCGACTCGCAGTGGACTTAGTTTTAACATAATTTTTCTTTTTAGACAAGCAATGTATATTTTGAATTAGTTTACCTTTATAGATATTCCCGCAAGACTTGTAGTCCATCTGTTCGGAGCAATTGAATACGTATACCATTATACCGAGCGCTCGGCCAAGATCCTTCGTAGTCTCTGTTTTGCCCGTACCAGCCGGTCCAGCTGGTGCGCCACCCATTATCAAATGGAGACTCTGCCACACAACACAAGAACATATCCTGTAGTTAAAATCCTATAACACATTATCATTTCCGTAGTTATTTGTCATCGACGTCACAGTATAAGTACTGCTAAATGATTCAATAATAATTTTAATCGAAAAAGGAAAATGAAAAGCTGTAGTCGCTATCAACAGAGCCTTGAGTAAATACAAATATGTACGATGTTTTATTTTATTTTTATTTATTCCAATATTGCCACTAGGCTGCATGAAGATGCTTCGCTATCATCCATGTCGCCGCAACACCTTGTATGCTTCTCGTTATCAATATCATTAGACATTCCATCGAGCTCACTAGAGCTGCTATGCCAGCGGCCCGGGGCTTCGCTCCGGAGTTGTGTTGGCTCGGGTAGATGCTGGTAGAAAGATATGCACAAAACACCCCACGCGGGACGTCGGTGCAGGACTTGTCGCCCCCATATTGAAGCATGTAGTTGTCAAGCGTAATAACATAGGCAGGTAGATACATCAGCGTGTGGCGCCTGACTTACCTGGGTCAGAGTAATATAGCATCGATCAGTCAGAGGTGTGATCACAAGACGGGGCGTGTTGCCCAGATATTCGTAATCGTACAAGAACTGGGCGTCGCAAATATTCGCGAAGCAATTATTCAAATTCATATCCCACCGATGTCTGAAAAGATATTTTACAACTTATTTTGCTGTTGAGCGCTCGATAAATTAGTGTTATTAAAAATAAAATTTACCGTAACTGGCTCTGCCACTGGAAGGCATTAGAGTTGTCCACCTTTGCTGCTATAAGTTTGGCGACGACGTCTCTCGAGTGCACATCTATGGTACATATGGTCATGATCTTCTGTCGTTCACCGACAGTCAGGTCACCCAGCAACAGCACAATTAGCGCGTTTAGCTGCGCAATCTGTTTCTTTTGGTAGTCTTTCAGAGCGTTTTCGTAACCTAATAACATTTAATGTGGTTCTCGTGAATGAAAAAGGATTTGTTTCCCACGTCTATCATAAAAAAAAGAATACTTTACTTTTAATGTATCTATATAAATGCCCACCTTCCTCTAGTTTCTCAAAAGCCTGATTAGTCTCTGTAGTCCACCAGATCTGCGTGCCGACAAGCGCAGGCTGCGCTGGCCAGTCGAACACCCACTCGTCACGTGGCTTATCTTCGTACGATTTCACGCTGTGCTCGAATATGTCGCGCAATGTATATCGCATACAGTCTGTTACGCGATTTAGCCACAACTCCACCTGACAAACAGTTATTTTGTGTTTTGAAGACGATAATAAACTTATTTTATTTATTGAAATTTCAATTGTTTTTCTCATTGCCTGTTATTCGGTTACAAAGGAATTAATGTAAAGTAAACTATACAGCCAATAATATTCTTACATCAGGAATGCAAAACTAGACAAAATATCAAAAAATATACGTTAGAATTTTAAATTAATTCTAGTTATTAGGACTGATCATCTAGATTGTATGACTTGCCATTAGGCAGCAATTTTTGTTTATTTCCCAACATATTCATATAGAAAACAATAAAACATTACAGAGTAATGTTCTTTGGCACTATAAATAAATATATAATAACTTAAGAGCACCAACCTTTCCAGAACAATCGCAGCATGGCGCTTTGAAAGGCACGTGTTCCTCGTTCTCCTTGGAGATCATCTCGAAAGCCTGCTTGCTGCCTGACTTGGGGAACACCAGCTTGGAAAGGTTATCGTACAGCTTGGGCAAGTGCCGACACACCGCCGGCGGATTGTTACCGTTCGACAGGATATCTGCAAAGATTACATTTATTCTATTGTGGTTTACAGACATTGTTTTTGTACTCATATTGCATAAAATTGGTGGTGTTTGAGGTTGAACCGCATACATCTGACAGTGTCGTTTTGTAATTTTTCTGATTACAAAAATATTTGGTTACGTCTGATGAAGTAGTTATGGAATAATACTTTTGACGTATGTAGAAGCGAAGAGAAAGATGAAAGATCCCGAACCGAATCAAAGAAGACACTATCATAAAAATATGTTTTTACGAAAAACGGGCAAATAAGTGTCGGGCCGCCTAATGGTAAGTGTTACCGCAGCTTACAGACAATACCCGGGGCAACGTCAGTGTTCCTTGCCTTTGAGGACCTATTGTTTAAAACAATGCAGAAATAAATGTTTAAAAAACCATCGATGAAATGGATCCCACTTCACAATCTGTTTTAGTTTCATGAATTATCTTTAATCGAATCAAGTATGTATTCAAACTGAATTGATATTGAATACAGTATTGCTTTAGACATTGGGGTTAGTAATATTAATAAAAGTCATGAGTTTATTCAAAACATCGCCGCAATGCTAAGCCTTTGCTTAGCTTTTAGCAAATACAAGTGCGCACCACAATGTGGGTGTATTGGTTTAAAACTTACACATATACGAGTAACTATCTACTATATGTAATATTTACCGAGCAGATCAGCCGAAGAGACGAAGTAGAAGCGAGGGTAAGCGAGCCGCTTGGTCTCCAAATAGTTGTTAAGCGCCTTCTCGCAGAGATTGAGATGTGACATCAACTCTTCTAGCTTGTCTAGCAGTCCCGGCTTGTTTGTAGCTACTACTACATTCGGAGTGGTGCCAATATCTTTTAGCAATTCCTAAAGAAACATACAAGTAAGATAAAAAAAAACATTAAAGTGTGAACATAGCATTGTAGGGTAGTGTTTTTTATAAACTATCCTACAGCGAGGTGTGGCCCTCTTCTTATTAGGAAAAAATGGCATTACTAGCCACGCTGGCTAGCTTCACATAAATTAGATTTTTTTAAGAACTCCCGAACATGATGGTTGGTTTTCGATATTTACATTTACCGTTGAAGCGTCATTACGTACATAACTTCGAAAAGACAGGAGTGCTTGCCGTGAGATTCGACCCCAGGGTCTCCAGACTAGAAGCAAACATTGTAAACTGAACAGCTCACCTTAAAAACTTTATCGATATTGTCGAATCGTTTCGAATCCTCAGGCAGCTGCGCTCTGATGTCGTCTGAACCAACAAATATGCTCTCCAAATACTGCCACTTCCTTTGCACCTCGAACCAGAGCGATATAACTGCATCTGCTGTGCCCAGTTTCTTCGCCCATTCTGTCACCTCCGTCTCGTAAAAGCCCACAAACTTTGAAGACATCATGTTCTGGACTTGGTTCTGGAAAAAGAGTGCAGATTTATCGAATTGTGCCAATCACAAATTTTCCATATTGACTTGCTATCATAATTTTTCCACTAATAAGTCTTCGGAAGGGAAATGTAACTAATCCTAATATGTTGATTAAACGTTAACATATGGAAGAGTTTAAAAATCATTGGATTTATCGAGGTCAACATATAGTTTCAGAATGCAGAATTTATTCGAGACCATAAGAGCAACTATACCTACTATAGCTACTTTCATTCCAGGCTAGGTGCATATAATCTTTAAACAGCCACCTAACACGATTACCTGGTCGTTCTCGAGCGTCTCGAGCACCTCTTCACTAGCCTTCGGCAATTTGACGCCAGTTCTATCGTGCGGTGAGTAATCGAACTCCATGATTGCCCATGTCACTTCCAACTCCCTAAAAAAGATAGTAATGTATTACGCTCCACTGTTTCCGGAACACGTATTCTTTATAATTTAAACTTTTTTTAACATATTTATAGATTTTACCTCATTCACATAACTATAAGGAATAATTTTGTTGCACATTTAAATTAATTTAAGAAGATAAAAATATTGGAAAATAACCAAGAAATAAATAATATGAGCACAAAGAAGTTCACAACATTTTAATGTTATGTAATAACTGAATGTTACCAATTCCATTATTGACATGACATACTAAAAGTACAATACAAAATAACCCTGACAACGACAGCCCTGTTGGCTCATTGGTAGCATGTCTGCTTCAAGAGCTGTGGGGCGTGGGTTCGATTCCCACCTAGGACAAGCATTTTGTGATATAAAACCAAATGTTTGTTCTGTGTCTGGGTGTACTGTATGTATTATAAGCATGTATTTACAAAAAAAAAAATATTTAAGTATTCTATCAGTTATCTGACTCCCATAGTACAAGCTTTGCTTAGTTTGGGGTCAGATGGTGCTGTGTGTAATGTCCTGCGATATTTATTTATTTATTATTTATTAAAATATAAATTGTATTCCGTTGTATAGGATTTCGAGCGTAGAAATAGATCAGACAAAAACATAAATATACATAATACCTGTATGTATTTTTTCAAAAGGTATAAATAAGGATGACATACCTAAGAGTCTTCTCCATTGCCGCCTCTTTGACAGATTTGTCAACGATGGTTTTTACTTCTTCCTCGTACTTGTGCAAGTTCAGAGCTAACAAATCCGCTAATGTGGTATCGTCATCTATATTGAATTTCACCTGAAAATATCCACTTCTAATTATTACTCATATTACTACTGGACAGGTCAGGACAGATACAGCGATGCGGGATGTGTTAACCAATTGATACGCGACTACATACCTATGCACCAAGTGTTTGGCGTAACAGTTCTGTTACGTCATAAAACACCCCCTCTAGCAACGCGCCAATGCTGCCAGAACCTACTAAGGTAAGCACTAGAGATGTGGCATGATTATAAAAATATACAAAATAAATATTACAGATCTAACGGCGAGCTTCGTTAGATGGCACTCTTGTGCCACATATTTGAAATGTGTGTCCAAAGTAGGTCCAAAACACAGTACCGTTTTGGACCCACCTAAAAAAAAGCCTAGATGAATGCGGTTGTTTCGAAAACCGGTTAGCTATTGTATCACAGTATTGTATCAGTTTTAATTCACGTCGGCATGCTTTCAAGTCCTTCTCGTCCGGTGGCTGTACGTCAAACAATGCACAAGATTTCTTGAGAGTGTCGACGATTTCTTCGTAAAGCTGTCATCAACAAGAAGTTTTGTAGCGATGATAGCTCAGTGGTTACCGCGGTAGGTTCGCATGCCGAAGGGTGTGGGTTCAAACCCTAACAATGAGCTTGAGCTGCCGGTGAAGAAAAACATCGTGAGGAAACCATAGCATGGTGGTAGGGTACTTTAGTACTCGGCTGGCTAGCTACCACCCTCAAGTTGAAAATCTGCCGCCAAGCATCTAACGGTGTGTTCCGGCAGCCTCACTTGAGAGCCAGTTCCATTCCAGGCTAGGTGTGCTTTACCATCTTCGACCACACCTTCACTTAACATCAGGTGAGCTGTGGTCAAACAACTAGCCTGTCAATCATAAAAAAAAAAAAAAAAAAAAAAATGCAGAAATTCTAAATCGATACACATAAAATTATAAAATACTTACTAATGACCCAATTTTGAGATAATGATGATGATTATATACAGTAATATTTACAACTTTATACTTAATGTCTCGTCTACAGAATAAACTCTGATAAAATTAAAGAATGGTCCGAAAATTTTTGCTGTGACATTCTTCTATTCATAGGCTTCACTTCTAATCCTTTATCTCTCATTTCTTGAAGAGAATATGATCTATTCAATTTCCTGAACTTGCTGTAAGCATTGTTCTCTTGAAATTTCGGTCTTCTGTAGTCTTGCAATTGCAGGTACTGTATGTGCTGTCGTTCCACTATGTCGTCTTCGTTCAAAGGTTGTATCATTTCTATCGAAGCAGCGAGGTTCTCTAAAGATTTGAAATCTTCTAATATTTCCTCAAAAGACACTCTGCTTAATGGTTTGTGTGATGATGAAGTGAAGTGCGTTGTATCAATGGAGGATAGGGATGCATGAATTGATTGCTAAACGAAAAAAAACAGAAAAGTATGATGGATGCTCATATGGATTTATGGTCTAAATGAATGTATGTATAATTAGTTGCAAGTATGAAAGCGAAAGTTACTTTTGTAGCCATCATGAGCTCGATCCAGTGCCTGTCTTTAATGGCTGGATTTTGCAGATCAGTCACAGCGCGCAATGAAGTCATCAAATTCTTGATAGTACCTTCAATGACTAAGTATGGCTCCCTAAAATTTAAAAAAGTAATCAGATTGATTAATTTCTTGTCAACTCGACTACGGCTCAATTAGCAGCATTCTAGAAATAATAAGACAGGTTGAAAGATACAGAACCAAACTTTCAACGTTTCATAAAATAACATGACATAACAGAATCAATGTTAGAGTTTTATCTAATAATATTGACATACCATACTCTCATATCTTTATCGAGCTGACGAAGGTCCTTGGTGAACCGCTTACATTCTTGATCCATGCCGTCAGCGTCGATCTTCTTCCATGGCGATTTCTTCCAGAATTCTATTGTGCCCATTACAAGGTAGTAGTAATCCCAGAGCACCTGTAAAAAGCTTTCATTAATTTTCAAATATTCATAAAAAACTTGTATAGAATATCACGCAGCCTTGCTTCTGATATAATTTACATTTAACATCTAGACGACATAATTATGCAATCGAGATAATCACAAAGTAACTATGTACACGCATTGTGAATAATTATGCAAGGGGTAAAGTATCTTCGTGGACTTTTTTTATTATGTATATTATAAGGTAGTAACTAACTTTAATCAGTTTTAATTCACGTCGGCATGCTTTCAAGTTCTTCTCGTCCGGTGGCTGTATGTCAAACAATGCACAAGATTTCTTGAGAGAGTCGACGATTTCTTCGAAGCCCTTGAGCTCTATATGAACTTTGTCAATTTGTGCATACGGCTCTTTGCACGTCTCCAAGAACATCTGAAGAAAAATTATCAAAATTATGTCTCCCAATAAAAGAGTTCCATTTTACAAATATTATTTCTAAGAGATTACTTTTAGCAATAAGGCCGCCACTTGTGTATTTTTAAATTTCTTATTCATATTTTAGTTTTTCTTTGCGAGCGACACAGTAAAGAGTTTCTATAAATCTAATTATCTACTTCTAGCAAAAAGACTAACGAAAAATACTTTGTATGAAAACAACAAAATAATATTAAATGTATCGAATAAAAAATGTAGACTTCATGCCTGATATTTTTTTATATCAGGTGGACAACAGCCTTTCACTTAAGGACAAAAAAAACATGTTTACGTAGTATTTTTCACAAAATGGATAGCATAGTGAGAACCTCTTTGCACTGTGCTGATAAAGGGACTAGTAAATAGATCAAACCTCTTCATCCTTCATCGCTTTACATGGTAAATCTGAGATTGATTAGCGCAACTCGCTTGGTGATAAGTGCGGCTCACAAGGCCTGCAGTGACACCACGTTGTTCTTAATCACTGAACACTGTTGAGTGTTAAACTTATGCTAAAAGGATTACGAATTAACTTTCACCTCTTTCTCCTTGAACTGGTCTCTGTACATTGTAAGACGGAGGTTGATAAGCGCGACTCGCTTGGCAATGAGGGCGGCTTGCGCGGCCTGCAGCGGCGCCACGTTATTCTTCATCACCGTCGCTAGCTTCACCAGGTTGCGCCACTTCTCCGGCAGTACGTCCAGCTGAATAAAACAACGTATTCATCTATTGGAGCTGATCGGATTATATGTGCATATATTTCGGCGCACCACCGTTCGTGCAAGCACTGTCGCACTTTTATTATTTTTACTAACATTTCATTATCACTGGATCAAGTCTGTACCTACCTAGTCTACCGCACATAAATATTATCTTGATAACTAAACCACACAATATTTTAACACAAGGCGAATAACATAATGTTTCTTCAATGTCTGGGTGTTCCCTATGCAATTAAACTAAGACATTTATTTATCTATATCATAAAGATATTTCCATTATAAAAAAGTGTGCAAAGTGCAGTATAATAGAAGAAGGACGAAGAGAACATATTTACATTTTTTTTGTATAGCTATTGAAATTGACGAAACGCTCTCCTGGTGGTTAGAGAAAACGCCTCACCATGACCATTGCAGCGGCACACAGAAGTGAGGACTTGAGTAACAAAAAAGTCCACGGCATCGCCGCTTTAGCGCTCATTTATTTGAGATATTAGATGGTTAGTCTCAACAGCCCTGTAATTACGCTGGCTTACAGGGCTTCAAACCGGAACACAATAATCTTCACACCCTGCTGCCTGGCGGCAGAATGTCTAGTATTACGGTGGTACTTACCTAAACGACCTCTCGCTAAGAAGATGAAATGTTTTGGGCCTTACCAAGGTGTGAGCCGAATATTGATGCGTATCATATGACTTTTCCTGGTCCATTCCAAAAGTTAGCGTAAACATAAGCAAAGTTATTAAGTTACGCAAGGTTATAAGCGTAGGTTAGGTTAGGTATTCAAAAAGCTCAACGACATTCTCAAGCCACGCCAGATTCCGCAGTGGCTGAAGACTCGCCTCTTTAATCAGTGCGTCCTGCCCACCTTGACATATGGTGCCGAGACGTGGACGCTCACACATGAGGCTGTGCACAAAATTAGAGTCGCCCAGAGAGCTATGGAGAGCTATGGGTCCATGCTCGGCATTAAACTCCAAGACCGAGTTCATAATACCGATATCCGGCGACGAACGTAAGTTCGAGACGTCGGTGTCGCAATTATGAACCTCAAGTGGAGCTGGGCAGGACACGTTGCTAGGCGAAGTGATGGCAAGTGGAGTAAGGTTGCAACACAGTGGTGGCCTAGGCAAGGGAAGCGGAGCGTCGGTCGTCCAGCCGCAAGATGGGTCGATGATATTGGAACAGGACCAGATTGAAACAGGACCGAGGCAGATGGCATGTAAAGAGAGACGCCTATACCCAGCAGTGGGATAAAGAAGGCTGTGGATGATGATGATAAGCTTAGGGGCACTAAGCTATAAAAAGGGCATTGTATTAATTGCGAACAACTTGTACTATATGCATAGTTCTGAAATTGCGATAAAAAGTCAGCTACTCCATACGTTTAAAATTTAATCTGTCAAATTTAAGGATGTCTCTGCTTTTCTAGTTATATTCAAAAAATAAATGTTTTCGTTAGGATTATCGGCAGCCATACCTGATCATAAGTTTCTTCTGGGAAGTCTACGCCATAGTCTTTGAGCACATAGATGATATCTCTGAGCGGCTCGAACATGGTATCTGTGCCGGCGTCTTGCTTGGCCTTCACTTCGTTGAGCACACGCATCACTTGCAACAACCCTTCATAGTCATCTTCACCCAACTCCACCGATAGCTCTTTCGTAGCGTAAATTATGAATTTCTCCAGATCATCCAAACTGGTCGGAATATCAAATAAATTAATGCAAATGGTAACCCTTCAGAGTCGATGGAGTGACGACATAAAGTCGGCAGCAATGGTTAAAAGTGCAAAACCGATGCGGCTGAGTGACGCACCTTTGGGAAAGGTCAGTAGTGGACAAACAAATGCACAGAATCTCTACAAATCGAGTGTCAGAGAGTTCTACTTGGAGGTAGATTTCCTTAGCAGGAAGTCGTCCAGGTAGGTATCACCGCAGTACCAGATATTCGGCGCCAAGCAGTAGTGTGTAAACATTACTGTGTTCCGGTTTGAAGGTTATTGCAGCTAGCGAAAATACAGGGCTGTTGAGACTAACCTTCACAAGTCTCAAAGTAATGTAGCGAAAGTAGCGATTCCATGGATCTCGTTTTGTTACTCAAAGTGTTGTGTATTGCTGCAATAGTAATGGATGGGCGCTATCTCTTACCATAAGGAAAGCATCCCGTTCGTCCCATTTTTTTTAATGTCTGACAGGCTACGTGTTTGATCACAGCTCAACGGTGTGGTCGAAAATGGCACACATTAAAAAAACTAAGATTATATTAGATTTGACTGATGCACCGTTGAAAATGCAACTTCGATCTTAAGGTGGTTCGATTTCCATACAAATATTTTTTTGCCATTTTTAGACAAATGGAGCATAATTTTACAGTGAAATCACAGCCACTAGCATTTATTTTGGTCTTTATTTGCGGTAAATTACAATTCTTAAAGAAAAACACATAAATTCATTAATCATTGATAAATTTGATTGTATGCCAATAATCTACTATTTTTTTCATGCAATTAAGATTTACCACAAATAAAGACCAAAATAAATGCTAGTAGCTGTGGTTTCACTGTAAAATTACGCTCCATTTGTCCATAAATGGCAAAAAATTATTATTTGTATGGACATCGAACCACCTTAATGGTAATACGTACCTCTGCATGACATGATCCTTGAGGTTCTGTTTATATAGATTGCTCCACTTGCAGATGATGTTCATGATAGCATGGTTGAGCCGACGAAGATCCAGCTTAAGCCAACCGTTGCATAGGTAGTCACCCGGAAGCGCCGCTACCTCGTCATACATCGCATTGTACTTATCAATCTACAACCACGTCACTAATTGCTTAGAGATAAAAAGTAAGTAGATCGAACCCAAGCAGACGGAGGAATAGGTAAAAAAGGTAGCCCTTTTTCATTGTTTGTAGAAAATTTAATTGGCCATTTGAACGTTTATGTGTAAGTAAATTTATGTACCTAGCTTTTAATTTCACATATTTAAATAAAACAAAATAAAAATAAAGTGATCTGGGTTATGTCATTGCCATTAAAAATAGACATTACAAACATTTGTTTGAACTTGAGCCGAAAGCCATGCTTTACTCTTTAACTGATAGATTTGAGTAAAATAAAACTCCCACTAAGTACGTTTTTGTAGTAGCAAACATAATACATTTACCTCTTTCTGATACTGCTCCAGTTTTGGTTTGCACTCAGGTGGTTCGCAGCCGTTTTCAAATCTGTATTTATCGAAATCTTCCGGGGAGATGTAGCGGCCATATCTCATGAATGCATTCATCACTTCTTGTCGATCCTCCATCCAAAGAGGGGTGTACTTTTCGTATTTCTGTATTAACAGACATCCAATTATTTAGCACTTAACTGTGACCCACGTTTCCGTAGAAAAGGAGCTTTGAGTTTACAAAACTGGTTGTCTTCCACGGACATGCGATTATTTGTTGGTCATTTCTTATTTGATTGCTACGCCTAACTAGCGTTATGATAAGAGGGCAATGTACGGTTATATTGTAAAGTCATAGAATAAAATTTAATGTTAGTTAGTACTAACTACAATACAAAACTTACCGCAGCATAAGAAACAATGTCGTTGATACTGGATTCTACTCTCTTTAGAATCTCGTGGTACAAATCAATCATCTCTTCTTCGTTTACCAAATCATCTGCAAAGAATGTATAGTCTGTAAAGTGAAAATCTGCCGCCAAGCATCTAACGGTGTTTCGGCAGCCTCACTTGAGAGCCAGCTCCATTCTATTCGACATTGAATGGCATACTAATAAAAGAAAGAAATGTAGTGGAAAAGCAGACCTCGGTGAAAATAAAACTGCTGAAAAAAGGGCTTGTAAAAAATATACGCTTGCAATAAAATTTTCAAATGATTTTGAACAATTTAAATGAAAGTGGTCCTGCAGAACAAAATATTTTAATAAACTGTATAAATAAAATAAACTAAAAACATTTTCTGCAGAATAACACACAACATTTTTACTGTAGCATTTTGTAAATGTTTTTCTAAAATTAGTAACACTAAAGCTAATTTCAGAAAAACAGACTGCTTCTAAATATTGCATGCATGCACACGCTGCTAATAACTTATGCGCAATTGTAGTTCAATCTGGGTTACAATGTAGATAACATTATAGTGTTTATATCGTCTGAAGCTTACCTTCATAGGATGCGATAGGAATCAACGGGTCGATCCTCGAGAACAGTGTGGATTGCAAAAACATATCCTTCATCATTTCTCTTAGGGTATCATACAACCCTCCGTCCTCCTCGTGATCCAATGACGGGGAGAAAAAGATATCTGCAATAAAATTATCAAAATAGTATCAAAATTCACATAGTGTAATCACAGACAAACTCTAGAATGACTTGTAGCCTATTTTTTCATTATCATCTTCGTCTTACTGTATTGCTGGTCAATTACTGGTTTCCTCTTCCTTGTAGGTATCATTATCTGTTTTAGGTTAAGCTAATTCACGTATGATCCGCGATGTATCAAACATGGTCAATCTATTGAACTATTGTATGCATTCAATTGCTTCTATAGGTACTTATTCTCAACACAAATATAGTTGTAACTACGACTTTATCTAGCTCAGAGCAAACTACTAATTTACCTGGATCACGTAACTCAGCAATGATCTCCAATAAAGCTACATTTGGACCTTTCTCCAAATTAGTATTTATCTCAAACAGATTCAAACTTGACTGCACAGCTTTCATCACTTGTTTAGAAACCTGGGAAAAAATAGTCAAGCAATAAAAATATCTCTAGGAAATACAATTTTCTTTTTTATGAAGAAGTTAGAAAAGCCGAGTTTCCTTTTTTGTTGTCTCGTCTTAATAGGAGATTAAATATTTTTAAATTGTGGTTATTTTAATGTATAAACAAATAGCTGAAGTTCGCGACTTTGTCCGCGTTCACTTTAGAATTAGATTCAGAGAGAAATGATACATATGTAAGTAACAAATTACCTATAGTCATGAAACTGAAGCTATTTTAATTTTTGGTTAAGAAAGAGCATACCTTCTATCCCTGAATAATGTTCCATAATAAGCATCTATGGAAAATTATTCTATTTTGTTGTAGTTCGTTTTTTGGTAATCTCTCAGAATTTCAATATTTTTCTGATGTAAAAAGTATCCTATATGTTAATCCAGGTAAAATTACTACATGGTAAACTACATGTGGGTCAAATTTTATTCAAATTCGTTCAGGTGTTTTTGAGCGTGATTGAGTAACAAACATACAAACTTTTATAATTATAATATTTTAGTAGGATAACAAAGACTTACGAGAGAGTCTACGTATTCAACGTAGTTAGGCCAGCGTTCTGCTCTGAACGCCTCAGTCTCCATCTCTTCGCGTTCGGCTTCAATGTCTGCAAGCTCTTCTGGATCTTCAATAACTTCTTCTTCTTCTGCGGGCGATTCCACTTCCTCCCCTGAAAATTATTTTTGCACTAACTGAAGAAAGTAAACTACTTCATTCTATTTATTTCCATTTTTTATAATGATAGGAAAATACATTTTACGATAATGACGATTAATTCATCTTAATCTTTAACTCAACTTCATTACAGCTATATTTTATGTAAGCCTCAAATGATATTTCAAACTTGGTTCTTTAGATCTATGGATTCATTTTTAAGCGCCGTTTCTAACAAGTTGCCGTGCAACATATTTCCATGACGTCTCTATTTTTTTTTCTATGTCGTTATGTTTTAATAGCGTACCTGCTTCTCTCTTTTCGTCCCGTTCCCTTTTCGCTTGCGCTTTAGCTTCTCTTTTGAGCCGTCTCACTTCACGTCTTTCAAACTTGATGCGTTCTTCTTCAGCTTTAATCATTTCCCGCTCTTCTTTTTCCAGTCTCTTTTGTTCTTTCCTTTCAGCAATCTCAGTTTGTTTCGCTTCACGCGCCGCTTTCTCCTCGTCATCCAAAGTAGCTTCGTTCACTTCCTCCAATTCTTCTTCTTCCTCTTCTTCCTACAAAAATAGATGACAGAAAAAAGAAGTAACAACTAAGTTCTATTAGTATAATTTTCCATTACCACATGCAAATATTGCCCACTTTAATGGATTTCCCCTTGCTGTAACCATTGTAATTTCTCTTATTTATCAACTTTTAATCTCCTATCTTTTTGCTATGATGACTTGATCTACGCAGTGATAATATCAAAACTTGCAGCCCTAAAAAAACTGGCTAAAGTGTATACTGTGTAAAAATTGTTAGTTATACCGTCAAACAAATGGAAACGTCGCCGAAGAAATAAAAACGAAATCAAATAGAAAATATAAGTTGCTGCTATATGATATAATATGCTTACTTCTACTTCTTCTTGGATATTGAAGAATAACACGTAATTGGTTTTTAGTATGTCAACAAACTCATCGTGGCTCTCTATGATTCTATTGCGTCTTCTAACGAATCTTGGATGTCGTTCGTTGACCGCAAGAAGTTCCAGCTTGTCCGGATTGTCTTTGCGATTGTGGAGAGGTTCGTTACCCCAAGCGTCGATGTTAGCTAAGCCACGCTTGACATTATTCTGAGCGGTGAGAACGCGCTCCTGGAGAGTATTGATAGCTGTATACACTTCGGCCATCCAGTCTGTAACTGTAAGGGGATTGGGAGCTTTAAATATGTAGCCATTAGCATTGGTGTAGCTAAAAGATCCAGCAAAGTACTTAATCACATTTTAAGATAAATAGTCGGTGGTGATGGCCATTTTGAGGTTAGATAGAACCATTCCGCAAAAAAGTAGACCAAGAAGTACAAAAAATGTAAACAAGGAAGTCGCCAAGCTAGTGACGAGAACTTCTTTTCTAAAATGTACATTATTAGATGAAAAGAAACAACGCATATTGGATCGATACCCAGAACTTAACAAATCAAAGTCCAGGGCATCGTTTCTTTGGCGCTCTGGTACTGTGTTGGTACCTACTTGGACGACCTCCTGATAAGATCTTTGGTGTAGTAAAAATGTTTTTGTATGTTTACAAGTTGTAAGTTTGGTGAGTAGTATTGTTAATGTAACGTACAGTCATCATTCCAGGTAAGTTCTTCGACGCCGCGGCCAAGTAAAGTATCGATGGCCGAAATCTCCTTCTCAATGAGTGCAACCTCTGTCTCGTGGCTTCCTTCGCGAATCGCGTTGTACCAAGCGATAGCGCGGTTTAAGCGGTTCATATCGTACTACAATGGTATAATGCCTGTTAGATCATTTGTTAGTAATTTTACTTTGTGCGTTGAAGAGCGTGGGTACGATATCCATGAGATAAACATTGTTTGTGAATGTGTGTATTAACAAAAAGTACAAAGTATTTTAGTTAACAATGTAAAAGGCTTAGTTTAGTGCTAGATAGCGCTACGTTAAACATACGTCAATATTTGTCATTTTTGAATAAGGTAATTATAATAGCAGCAATAAATTAATTGATTAATAATAGTGATATATAAATATACAATTTAACAAAACCGACTCCATGACCCTTAGGCCAACTAAACGCACTGTTCCAATGAAACTGCGAGTTTTCGGAGTAAATGAAATTATCATCAAAATTTATATGGGACCACCTCTAAAGTATGATTTACCAAGCAAAAAAAAATAACCATAAACATCGATTCATAATTAACATAGGTATATACAAACGAATTGAGACCCTCCTCTTTTTTTGAGTTAAAAATATATCCTGCTACGAATTAATATCATTATTAAACAAGAAACTTTCATTTCTATGTCTGTTTTGGCGTATTATTTCCAATCGTCATGTTTTTGTAATAAGATTGAAACAACATTTAGCAGGAATTAAAATTTCAGACCAAAATTCTATTAGAGGTAATAAAATTATTTTTTCCTCACCTGTAACTTTTCATTGCGTGCGTACAGATCCAAACCATCTTGCGGTATGCCTTGCTTGTCCAAGTATTTCATATAGCGTATTTCACGAAGCAACATTACCAACTATATGAAACAAAACTGTAGTATATTATCACACGTATAAAATATTCAATAAAAATAAATATTAATAAAAATTATATTTCCTTCAATAGCTGCAGGGTACCCTACCTAGAACAAACATTTTTGTGTGCTAATAAATGTTTGTTCTGTGTCTGGGTGTTCTGTATATATTACAAGTATACATTTACGAAAAATATGTTCCCATAGTACAAGCTTTGCTTAGTTTGAGGCTAGATGACGTTGTGTGAAATGTTCTACAAAATTTATTTCATATTTTTATTTACTTACATAGATATCTCAGCACTTACTTCAGGACTGAAATTGTTTCTCACAAACGGCGGATCTCTATAAATAAGGTTTTTAGCCAAGTGAACTTTGCACGTAGGCGCTACAGTAGCGCACCACACTTTGAACTGGCGATCTTCTAGTACATTTAGGTAGCCAAGCATTTCATTGTGCTTCCCTTTCACATATGTGGCGTATTCAGTTGCAATGATCCTATAGCGTAAAATATCGGTATTATTTTACAAAATGAGTGGTAATTTACAACGCGATACGTAATAGAATCTCCTGTTTTGTTATTATTGCTAATAGCTTAACTCATTAGTTCACTACGGTCTCAACAAATTTTCGGCCTACCCGCCACTGTTTGTTCCGTCTTGCTTGTATGTTTGCAATTCGTAAGAACCTACCCTATTTAAGGAAAAACATGTATTTTTCTCATATATAAGTGAATTATATTCTTTTTGAGAAATAAATATCTTAAACCATTTAATTTTGGACGTAAATAATAATTCAATCATGGATATTAAAAAATAAATCCATTCATTCATTCCATCGCTTTCCATCAAGTGAGATCGTGGTCAAATATGGCCTAGTAAAAAAAACATTTGCGGCTTTATTGAGTCAGTCTGGAACAAGATTACACTCATGTGAATATTATTTTTTACATACAATTTATTTCTCGAGTGCACAGTTAAGATTGTATATCTGATACAGTTACTGATTTTAGCAAAATATTGAGGGTTACCTAGAACGGTAGAAGGTCATAGATTGATCGATGCTAACGTGAGACTAACTATGAAATCGCGAAGAATAAACATCATACATTTCATCAAATATCTTTCTAAGGAACAGGCTATATTTTTATGCGATTTTGGTGTCGGTCTCATAGTAAAAGCTGTTCATAATGATTAGTGTCAGGACTTTCATTCCCCTTAGACCTACGTTTTCGCGTAGCCCCGTATAGCTAAGAAACTTACGGATCTTCAAACAGGATGAATTCTTCCATAGGATTCTGTAACCGTTTCCGCAGCTTATGGATCCACCAGAGCATGCCAGCTACTGGAGGCAAATACTGATCTACCATCGGCCTCTCAGGTCCTTTCGTCAGTTTCTGTACAAATACAGTGTTGCAAATTTTCAGAATAACAACTATAACAATTTCTAGTGTAATTGATTGATTCAGGCGTTACTTTGCAGAAGTTCATTTTGAATGTTTATGTTCAAGGTATATATTTCATTTATTTCCGCTTAACAGTCATTTCATTTTAGAACAGTGATGAGGATTTAAATTTAACTAATTTGACAACAATTTAAAAAACTTATCCGAAACTTCACATAATATGTGAAACAAAAATTCAACACAAACTTAAAAGCTAAAACAAATTAAACAAAAAACTAATTAAAATAACCTTGACAAGTCTTGACATCCTCTTCTCACCGCACTAACCTTGTACAAGCAAATTAGTAATCTGGTAGAAGTTTTGCTTAGTTGAGAGCTAGATGGCGCTGTGTGAAATGTCCTACGATATTTATTACATAACGTAATATCAAACTTATTCTTGAAAATATTGTCATAATTATAGTAAGTTAAGTGAAAAAACTTACAGCCATTTCTTCGTCATATATTTCCTTGACAGCATCCAGGTTGGAATTCATAAAATCCAGTAATTTATGCAGTTTAGGTTTCAACTCCTGTTTTATGATAGGCCGGTGAAACAGGTCGCCGATGATTTGGAAGAACTGGAAATATTCAATAGTAAATATAATTATTATCGTAGGACATTCATTCCACACAGCGCCATCTGACCCCAAACTAAGCAAAGCTTGCACTATGGAAGTCAGATAACTGATACTTAAGTAGATACTTATAATACATACCGAACACCCAGACTCAGAACAAACATTTGTTTATACCACAAAATTTGTCCTGAATGGGAATCGAACCCATGCTGCAATGTCTGCTTCACCTCATGAAGCAGACATACTACCAATGAACCAACAGGGCTGCCATGAATGTCATGGTCATAGTATAATACCTGGTACCTACAGTATTGCAAGGACCGAGCTAGAAATCGATCGCAGTGTTGTAATTTATAATGTAGTGTTATAAATTATAATGGATATTTCTGAATCTGAAACTGATGTGCTTGCATTATTTTGTCCACCATATCACCTGATTTTAAGTCATGATGCGGTCTAGATGGAGCAAGCCTGCCTAGTAGATAACGATTTACTTTCGACTTAAAGACACCCAGATTGTATCCATCACGGAATACCCACTCAGGCAGTGCATTCCACTGTTTAGCCGTTCGCACAATGAAAGTGAAACAAATCGTAATAAAACTAAATAGTAATTATTAAATCAAACCACTTTTATCGAGCGTTGGCGAGAATGAGAAATGTCTTGTGTTGATCCCAGAATTCGGTATGTAAAGTTTTTTTTTTGTATTTATTTTATATTTTTTACTGATAGTAAACTTTATTTTATGAAACTAATTTGAATATTTTGGCTTTCTATGCGGTAGTTTAATTCTAATACATTTTCAAACTTTTTATTGTTATGACGTCATAACATTGGCTGAATATGTAAAATATGTACTTTTTTAGGCACTGAAAGAATCCTTATACAGCCAAGGACATGACGTCATTAGAGGTTAATTGAAAGTCAAATTTATTTTATGTATTTTATTAAAATAAACCCCGTCTCATAGTTTAAAGAGTTTTAAACGGAAAAATCATGTACAGGAATGTAATATTTCGAAATGGTTTTGGAATCAGCAAAGTATTTTTTTTCTTTACATACCGAATTGAAAGTCAAATTTATTTTATGTATTTTATTAAAATAAACCCCGTCTCATAGTTTAAAGAGTTTTAAACGGAAAAATCATGTACAGGAATGTAATATTTCGAAATGGTTTTGGAATCAGCAAAGTATTTTTTTTCTTTACATACCGAATTCTGTAGAAGCTGTCACAGCTACTTTACTAGGGTATGGTCATGACTTTGACTGTGACTTATATTTATTTCAATCTTTGTTTTATAATATATTGACAAACATTAAAATCCTTGACAATGACAGACCAGCCAATTTAGGATGTCCTATGTTACTTGCCTTGTGGAGTTTCTATCGCATACCTTAAAAAAATGCTCCAAATTATGACATTCATCGAGTCCCTGAGAGAACAAAGATGCCAGCCTTCTATCCACGTCTTCTAGCACGGCGATATGGTTTTCGTAGTCTGACAGAAATGAGTCATCCTCCGGATCGGCAGGGTCGTAAGATATGTTGCCTAGGTGCTGATATTTAATTGTGTACTCTTCTAACACCTTTGAAAAGAAACGGATTGAATTTTTATTATATTTATTCTAATATATGTATCAACGTTTACAATTAAAAATTTCAAGAAGATCTATTAAATGCATACATTTGGGACTCAACAACATTTTTTGAGGTAGCAAATAATAAAACGATCAAGAAACTCTTGAAAGTAATAGATAAACCTCGAGTTTAAGAAAACAAAGCCCACGATATTTTTGTATAATACGGGATTACTCGCTTTTATTTACGTCGAATACGATTTTAGTTTCGGTCACATACGAGTAGCCAGAACGGACGGAATCGATTTCTTGGAAGTTGGGACGATCCTTATTATGGGACGTCACTTGCGTTGATACTTTGGTACCGTTATAACTTATCGTTGGACTAAGGCTGACACATAATTATATTCATCACCAGACCTTAAAGATAAAATGTTACCTTCATACACTCAGTGCTAAGCGTCTTTCCTCTAAGTCCGCAGAACTCGACCTTCTCCAGTTTGAGTATCTCTACGGTGGCTTCCAGAATGGTTTCGATCATGGCTAGCCGCTTAGTGTAGATATTGTACCGCATAAACACCCGATTGAAGTCAAACGACCACCGCACTGGCATAACACCCGGCGGGAAGAACGTGTGGACTTTATCCCGGTTCATTGCATATGTTTCGCTAGAAAATTGAAACGAACTGGTCGTCAAGAAACATGTTCTACATAAATACTGAATTATAAGTATGAATGTGGGTGAAATGTCCAACTTTCCAATAGCAACGGAACAATACGATTCGAGCCCCGTACCAATGAGGTCTTCGTAGATTGTAACTAATTTGTTATCTATTATTTTTAATTTTGAAATTCCATACTTTTTGGGTAATGGAAAATGTCGCAAATAAACGAGCATATTACTACCCAGAGAACAAAACCTGAAAGAATCCGTCTAACCGCACGAAGCCAGTGTGGTGAAAAATACTCATCGGCATAGGCTCTGCTGCCTGCTGTGAGTAAAGGGTCTGATGCGGGTATTGTTTGGTGTGGTGAAGCTTGTGCAATATAGAAAAAGTAAATATTACATGAAATGATTGAGGATGTTGAGGGCTTTCTTGATCTTGATGAGTTGCTCGTCCGCCTCACCCTGGAATATTGACGCGGGGTCTGCCGAGTTTGTACACTGCTGTATCACAAGGTTGCACACCTCACGCAAAAGCGCTGAAACAATTAAAAAATAAATTCAGTAACATACAAGATGCTCATCGTCATAAGTTTAATAAAGTACATCAAAGAACAGGTATGAAAATTGTGTCATCCGCTACAGGATATATTATCATCATTACGGATATAACTTTTTAACAGGAATCTACGACAGTGGAGCGGTACGAGAGTGCAGTGAAGTGAGACATAAGACTTAGGAACCTAATCAGCCAAGCGAAAAACCCCGTAATACTATATTCATAATAAAGCTTGAAGGTCAATAGGCAAAACACTTTGCCTCCACGTTGCGTCTTTTAGATGTTAGTTGCTAGTCTACTCCTTGATTAAGTATATTTTCGTCCGAGACTTAATATTAATATTACTAATATTTAATACTTTAATAAAATTGAATGTAATTAATAATACAACATAAGTACCTACTTAAGTACTTTTGTGAAATCGAACAAGACTTGCGCTAGCATTACCCATAAAAATAGTAGGAAAATACTTACGGATCAGTTTCTCCACATTACAATAGTATCTAGAGTTGCCCCACAGCAATCCGATACAATGGAACATGGGCCGGATCAAGGGTTTAGCATCGGAAAAGTCAGTGCCTTCGAACGACTCAAAATGTATCACCAAAGGTTTCTGGTATACGTAGATGTCACGACACTCTACTATAGCTAAAAAGAGGAAACGAGAACGTTAAAATTTTAGCAGCTTTAATTTGCATTTAAAACTACTAAAAAAAGACTTTTGATTAGAAGATATCTCTTTCATTAAAATCGGTCATATATTCAAGAATTTCGTGAAAGTAGAAATGTTTAACTCGAAATATGACACAGAAAAACTATAATTCGAGACCTGTTAAGTGATTTGATTGTAAAAACATAATCAAATTAACGAACGTTATAGCAATAGATAATCCTTTTTGAGTTTCTAAGACATCATTGGGTTTATTTTAAGAGTTAATTTGCGACTAGCTCAAAAATCGAAATTAGTCTCATAAGAACTAACGTAACCGGCATTTATAAGGCCTGAAGATCCTATCTTATACAGAATTATAGTGATGAAAGATTCAGTAACAAACGTACTCGGAATACAAGGCCTTAAACGACTTCGTCAAATTCTGCGAGCGACACGAGCGGAGTGGCTTCGAGTATCTCGGCAAGGGATTTAGTTTATAGATCACTTACCAGCAACAACATTAGTAAGCATAGACTTGAAGCAGCTCAAGTAGGCGCTTTGGGTATCCTCCAAATAATGTGCCATTCGTTTTACGCGCGGATCGCGAAGCTGCGAGTAAATACCATCGAGATTACGCAACCTTTGCGTGTAAAAATCCACGTCTGAGATTGGCAGTGGAAACTTCTTTCTTTTGAAAGCTGCAAATTATATTTCGACAAATCATTTACGTTGAATACCCGCGAGCCCTATTAATGTCGTTTTAACATAATTTAAATTCTACGATAAAGGCATAGGTGGATACTTTTTACAGAACATAATAATTGGGAAAACCTAAGGTTTTACCTGACGAAGTTATAAGGAAAATATTACCTAATGTTGAACCTTAACCCATCATGTCATAGGCGAAACTGAGATTTCTTCTTGACCTCACTTCCTTTCCCATTTCTGAGTATTCATTATGTTTTGCCAATCAAAAGAAATTGCACATACTATCATTTTAAGGTATTGTTAATGATAGTCTCAAACGTTGTAGCATCCAATTTGAAAATTTTACAAAGTGATAAGAATGGCTGAAGTTACTCACCGATGTAAGAGTCCTCTTTCAATAAATCGTGAACTTGCTGAGCCCATTTTATAACAGCGCCTTCTATGTTTGTTTTCAAGTACAAATCAACATTTTCACCATCGCTGCAAAAACGGTTTTTTGAAATCGATTAAGAGTATTAAATTTTTACTTACGAACTAATTCCATGTAGACTATTTTTTCTATAATATCTATAGGTACTAGCCAATTTTCTACTAATACCTTTCTTTGAGCGAAGATTCAGCTTGAAAAATATTTTCTACTCCATCGGGCATGGGTAGCATCACTTGACTGGCCATTTCACCTTTTAGCTGTGAATGAAATTATTTAAAAAAATGTTTGTTAACATTTTAACCTGGCTACGCAAAAAAGGATCAATAGATGTGATTTAAGCAGTCTAGTGTATGCATAACATATTTAGTAAAGGTAACCAAACATGCAGTTTGCTTTTCCAACTTTAACTGGTACGAGCTGCGCCCCGCGGTGTTGCCCGCTGTTCCCATGTGAACACTAAATATTTTCGGAATAAAATGTACCCCCCTGTGTCAATCCAGGGCGTCAGCTACCTCCATACCAAATTTCATCAAGTCCAACTGTTAGGACGTTAACAAGTAACAAATATACAAACACCCAGACTTTCGCCTTTATAATTAGTAGTTCCACTAACTCACTTTGGTTGTCTTGGATGATCTATGATCAGATTTTCAGACGGTTGGTAATGTATAAACTCAAATATTGTCCATAATAGAGGTAAGATAGATTAGATATGATGAAATGAAAATTGCATAGTTAGACCATGCATACAAACCTGATGCATCAAGTTTCTCAATTCGTTGACATGCCTCTTCATATCTTTTTTTACAATCTTGGGCCATCCCTTTTGGTTTTCAGGGTTACACAGTAAGGGTCCAATAACCTCGTCCGCCATTACACTGATATCCATCAGCACATTACCAGATATTTCACCGATAATCAGAACCTGAAATTAGGTAGGTAGGTATAACTTTTGATTCGTGAAGTTTCAGCAGTCTTTTTGCAGCTTCCAATCTGGAGATCCTAGGTCCGAATCCCGCGAGTTCGAAGGCCAGCGTAGTGGACCATCCCCTTACCCTTATAACAATGAGAAGACAATGGAAAATGTACGATGGATGTAATATTATGGATGTATTTATATATGTCATTAACTTTTTTATACTTTGCTTAATATGCTTTTTCTGAATTCGTATGCGATTCCTTATAATAACGCGTAGCGATGATAGCTCAGTAGTTAACGCGGTCGGTTCGCATGATGAAGGGCGTGGGTTCAAACCCCATCAATGAGCTTGAGCTGCCGGTGAAGGAAATAATCGTGAGGAACCATAGCATGGTGATAGGGTACTTTCTAGTAATATGCTGGCTAGCTACCACCCTCAAGTTGAAAATTGCTACCAAGCATCTAACGGTGTGTTCCGGCAGCCTGACTTGAGAGCCAGTTCCATCCCAGGCTAGGTGTGCTTTAGCATTTTCGACTACACCGTCACTTAACATCAAGTGAGCTAAAAGCTAAAGCTAAAAACACCTAGTCTGTCAATAACTAAAAAGAATCTAAGCTTGCCCTTAATCATTGCATTCATTTAATCATTGTAACACCTCATTAGGTCTCATCTCTATTCTTCGTTACTCTCTGTTTGACTTCACAAGCGCCCTATCAACTCGGTAATGTTCACATTATACTACTTGGCGGCAGAATACTGCGGTGGTACCTTCTCAGACGTATAGCTGCAAAGAAATCTAACTAACAAATAGGTACCTATTGCTAAAATTACTTTACCTTGCGGAAGTTTATCATGGATATTCTTTCTTCGCTGTTCCTTAGAAAGTACACGACTTTACCCCTAGATATAGGGGGAAAGGTAAGAGAGCATGTCAGTAATCCAGCTGTATTCATACGGAAGACAATCACCTCATACTTTGGTGTGTCAAAGTAACGATACAGGACGTGCTGTAATAAAAATTTAATTATAATTAAGTTTAAAATCAAAATGAATGCGACCGAAACTATGGGCATGGTTGTAGAGTAGGTAATTTTTAGTACTCGGCTGACTAGCTACCACCCTGAAGTTGAAAATCTACTGCCGATGATAGCCAAGTGATTAGCGCGGTAGGTTCGCATACCGAAGGGTGTGGGTTCAACCCCAACAATGAGCTTGAGCTGCCGGTGAAGGAAAACATCGTGAGGAAACCATAGCATGGTGGTAGGGTACCTATTTTCTAGTACTCGGCTGGCTAGCTACCACCCTGCAGGTAAAATATGCCGCCAAGCATCTTACGTTGTGTTCCGGCAGCCTCACTTGAGAGCCAGTTCCATTCCAGGCTAGGTGGGTATACCGTCTTCGACCACACCGTCACTTAACATCAGGTGAGCTGTGGTCAAATAACTAGATAGGTAACCACAAAAAAAAAGACTAATCAAATTAAATCACGTTTGTTCATTTATTCCTGGATGCCGAGAATTGATAAATTTTAGCAATCCACTTACTCTTTCATCTCCTGTTATGAATTTTGTCCATTTTTCAATCTTCTGTTTAAGGGAGCGCAGTAAATATTCACTAAGAAATTCTAAGCGTACATCAACATCATCATTTTTCTGTAATAAAACCACAAGTTATCACAAATAGGTAATGTTCAGTTCATGACAGTTTGTTTGTTTTTCGGATGAAGAATTGAATCACAAACTAGAACCTGAAATTGGTATGCCCAAAATTTTACTCTGTAATTGAAACGAACCGAAACTGATGATATGAGATTGTGAATGGTGTCGTTAAAAAGAAACGTTATAGAAGGTTGCATTATGTCCGAATATGCAAAAGGTGTGAAGGTATTTATACCACGAATTCCCACAATACCTTCAAATTTTCTCTTTGAATTTTAAAGAATGCAATTTCCTATCAATGCCATCATTACTATGACAATTAACATGTCACAAGGGCAAACGTTGAGCATAGGTGGCACAGATTATTCTAACAGTACCACCAGTAACAATACCTATGGGCAGCTTTACGTGGCATGTTTGTTCATTGTTCATGTTTGTTGTTTTAACTTACGAAAATCGATCACTAAACACTGTGTTTAAATATATTTTATTAAGTTAATACAAAAAGCAAAAAGAAAAGACAAAAATCTATAAAAACGAACACAAAAAAGACAGTAAAAACAAAATAAAAGTCTAAAAATAAATTTAATCACGTAGCATCGATCCTAAAGTAGAAGAATGAGATTAAGCTGAACATGGGTATTTCGTTGCGAGAAATACTAAATTATTAACATTTCGTATATTCTGCGAAATGAGCAAACATTTTTTAACCAACTTCAAAAATGGAATCAATCAAATTTAGTTCAATTTCTACTGAGGACAAACATTTCGGTTTGTCCTCAGTGGAAATTGAACTCTTGCTTTGCAACTCCTGAAACTAGGACTACAAGTAGGCTATTACGTATCGATTTATATCACTACCCACCAGTAAGGTAGCCGTCTACAGAACAACATCTAAAGAAAAACAGATCACGGTTAGGGAACCGTGATTTGTTCAGTAATTTGTTGAATTCAGGGGAATTTACCGATATTTTCACCTTTTTTTAATGTGCATAAGTAATGAGACGCTGAGAACAATACGCTCTCCTGATGGTAAGAGATAACGCATGTTCATAACCATTGTAGCGATACACAGAACTTTGAGTTGCAAAATATAATCCGGGGCATCGCTGCTTTGGCGCTTATTACTTTGATTTTTTCGATGGTTAGTCTCAACAGCCCAGTAATTAAGATATGTGATTTGATCTCAAGTAGGTAATAAAAATCTTACCATTTGTAAATGTAAGTACTTAATAGGTGCTTGATGCTTTATACTTTAGTACCTATCTGTTTTATTAAGTCACACACGCGTTAACTAATATTAAATATTACTTACATCTCCCATTTTAGCTTGACGTTTTTATTTCGTGTACAAAATTCCCGTGAAATTCACTTTATTTGTGGACGTACAAGAGGCGTTATGTATGACTATTACACATCGACTTCCTTTGACTACACATGTTTCTCGATCCTCACGAATTGAATTCTTAATATTGTTGAAAAAACGTTGCTAAGCATTGAATCAAAATTCAAATTTGCTTTACGTGATTGCATAAAGCAAAGCGTAAACAATCTATCCGTTGCTATGGCAACGAGCAAGTGAGGCTATTTTAAATTTGGAGCAAAAATTGTATTTTTAATAATTTTTTGACAGCACTATGCGTTCTTCCACAATAATAATATACAGCCTCGAATACGGGGTGACGCGGAAAGGTAGTGCTAAATCAAAACAACTACTGCCTGCCTTGGAGTTGCACGACTTTATTCCCCCAGCTCATTTTTACTACCGGAAGACCACACAAACGCGACCGAGGCGTCAACGTGCTTCATCTTTGACCACATTGACGGATACCATCAGGCGAGTTAGAAGGCAAACGTGGTTCTTACCATCGCTAACCGAACCAGCATGGTAAAATAATGCGCAATAGCCCTTCATGGGCAGACCTATAGGCAACGGCAGAATGCTACAGCTACAGGTTAAAATAAAAAACATGGAGTACGCAATAAAGTTTATTGGCCAATTATTTTCTTAAATTTTTGGAGTGCTCGAAACTGGGCCCAATTTGAGAATCGTGAACCATCTTGAACCCGGTAGGATCTTCTCCAACTAGAAAAATAATGCATTACTGTCAATTTTAAATTGGTTTGCAATGTCTATCATAAGCTTATCTTACAAAGGGCAATCTATCACATACGTAGTTTTTATAATAAATTAATGTAATCTGTATTAAACTACGACTTTATTTTATATATTTTTTTAATTCTTCTGTACATGTTGTCATGCTTTTCAATGGATTCCATCTGGACCAATTTTAATGAACTTTTGTATTGTTTTGATCTGATCCCTGGATGGTATAGATTCACAAATGAATCCGATAGGTGGCAGTGCAATCGCACACTGGGTACGAAGTACCAGGTATTCAGCTAGTAAATAATAAACATCGAATAGATATTTATAGTTAAGGGTCACTTACTATCACTAGTAAGATGCGCTCCAACAAGAATATCCTCTGCCCCGCCATCACGCGACTCTGTCCTAAAGTTAGAGGGTTGGACCTGGAAATTAAATACGTTATATAGAAATCATCCATCTCCTATGGAGAAGAGAACAATTTAATGTCATGTATACCCACTATTGCATCTACTTCATTATTAGGTAGTTGTTTGTTATGAATTATATTGTTGTTGTTTCAAACAACAATTGTATTGTTATTGTGTGTCAAACATACAATTCTTGTTGTTGTTGTTTCAAATTATTGTTGTTCAATTTCTACAATACGGGGTGTACCTTATAACCCGTTTAGGGGACTTGGCGGTAAAATCATTTTACGAAATACAAGACTACGTTACCTGGCCTTCGTTTCTCATCAAATCCGGGAATAAGCTACCGCCAGGATATCTGTTGTAAATGCCGTTAAGATTGTAATGCAAATTCATGTCTGGACCTATATTAGCTTTCAAAAGCTGTTCCCAAATGCCACCTGTGAATATAGTCGGTACACTTTAGGATGCACGCTAAAAGGAAAAATAAATATCCTAGGATATTTAACACAGCGCTATCTAGCCCCAAACTAAGCATAACTTGTAGGTACTATGAGAATTAGATAACTAAAGGAAAACTTGTATACTGTTTTTGTAAATACCTACATATAAAATATCTGTATGTTATACATGTATATATAATGTATATACACTCAGACAGAATTAATATTTATGCTCGTTACACAAACGTTTGTCTTGAGTGGGGAGCGAACCCCCAAGCCTTATAGACGTTGAAGCAGAAACTCTGTAAAATGAGATTACAGAGCAGTAAGTATAAAATACCTACTAATAAACAAAGAAATTGAAAACGAAAAAATCGAATCTTAAGAATCATCACAATATAAAATCATATCGTTTTATTTGTATATACCTATATACGAGTACAAAAATACGATAAACTATTCGTAATCAATCACTTCAAAAAGGATCAAGTACAGTAGTTCTTTGCATTATGGATAGATTAAAAAAGCCTATTAACAATATTTTAGTGACGACGTCTTCATCATCAGGTCTCGTAATTCCTATAGGATAGCCTCCTTCTATAAGTTGATACCCTTAATTTCGTATAACGCATTTTTTTTTAGCTATACTACAGACCCAAAACTCTTTCAATGATAACCTGAGCCGAGGTGAGCTGAGGTGTACACTTGTATCTACAGCAGTGCAAATTATAATGATTATGCGATTTATTTTAAAATAGCCTGAAAATACGAGTAGGTACATAATATAAATAACATATGTAAGTTTTTAGTGATGTACCTTTGTCAATGGAAACAATCGGTCGATTGGATTGCCAAGGATACTCTCCATGTGCTTGAAAGTATATAGCATATGTAGACAACTGTAAGAACGGTAAAAAATACATTTTTTTTTATTTTATTTTTTTTATCACAGGACATTACACACAGCGCCATCTGACCCCAAACTAAGCAGAGCTTGTGCTATGGAAGACAGATAACTGATAGAATACTTAAATACTTTTTTTTTTTTGTAAATACATACTTATAATACATTTAAGCGGCTAATTTTCTTGTCAGATAATTATACAGTGTTATAAGCTTGGAAATTGCCAAGCCAAAAGGGGTGTTTGTTCTCATCGCTTTAAACAACTTGCTAATTACATATTTGGTTACGGATCAAGAACGTTTTTTGTGGAACAGTTTTTTTCTCTCGTGATTTCAAAGCTGTGACATTATTAAAAATTGTTAATAATATTGAGAACAATTACTCCGTTTGTTTCACGGACGTATATCCCATACGAACGTCGAGTACCTAAGTCAGAAATACTTACCTAAAAATTCCACCTAAACCAAATCTACACATACAAAACACGTCTTTTTAACAATAACTTATACGTAAGGGTGCCCAAAAGATTAAAAAAATTGTAATGCAATAGTGTTCTTCTGTATATGAAACTACATTGTCTAAGATGAACTAGACTTGCCTATCTAGTCTTCAAAATAAGAGTGAAAAAGCACAAGTAGGTACATACAAGGGTACATAATATACTCTATAGTTGTACATTTTAGTGTTTTATTCTTTAGTTAGATTTTACCTGCGTATAGTACAAAGCCAGCCAGTACTTGCCCCCATGACCGACGAATGCAGTCTCGTTGGCGTCCATCAATGCTGTCGGTAGCTCTTGATGCAACATATCAGGAGATATGCGAATATTACAACCGTACCTGTAAAATACCTTCATTATTTTTGTAATAAAATTGATCAAGTGTGCGTCGACCTTTATTTTTCGTGTCATCATAATCACAATTAGTCAGTTTTTTATAATATTAATTGTCAATGATATTTTTTTTAATGATTACGGTTTCATTTTTATTAAGACTGCACTATAATCACTTCAATCTTAAAAGAAATAAAAAAAATATTAGAAGACATTGTCATACAAAAGTCGTTTCATTTCAGGCTAGGTTTGCTTTACCATCTTCGTGTACACCGTCACTAAATATCAGGTGAACTGTGGTCAAATACCTAGCTTCTCAACTATTAAAAAAACAAAGCAATCTAGCCCCAAACAAAAAAAAACTGGAAAATGCAATGTTACCATTATTAAGTCGTTTTTTAACTGTACGAGTATATGTGAATTGACTTGTAACATGCCCCTGGAGCCTTCAACAGTTAAAGTTGGATAGACGACCTAATAAATACCGCAGGAACGCGCTGGATGCGAACCGCTTCTAACCGGTCTTTGTGGAAGTCAATGGGGGAGGCCTATGTCCAGCAGTGGACGTCCAACGGCTGAAATGATGATGATTGTATTACCAGTCTGGACAGGCTTTCAGTATATCGTATGGTGCTCTGTAGTACTCCGCTCTTCTCACCACTGGATTCCGTATGTTGAATCTCTCGTTCGGATCAGTTAAGTTGATCCTCTTAATTTGTATGTCTCTGCGCTCGCAGATGTAATCGTAGTGGAACTTTGGGAGTGACTCGCCTCTAGCGCAGTATGTTTCTGAAGAATGTTAAACAATTGTTTGTATTTACAGCCGATAGTAATTTAATGTACTTAATCGATGTTTGTAGGAGTCTACCGAGTTATGAGCTTGAGGTATAAGTATTAAGTCGAAATAAGGACATTGTACTCATCATTATAAACAACTTTTGTTATGGGGACAAGTCTGAAATCGTGAAAATAATCGGCGATTATATAGAACAAGTATGTTGACCCTTGGATCGACCTGATTAAATGTAAGACCTATAAAGTTTCACACATGACAAAAGTTGTTCTCATAATGGTGAGTACAATGAGGTTTAGTAGATACATCACAAACTTATAACCTTGTAGGTATACCAACGAGAGAAAGTAGGTGTCTCAAGTCAACGTAACAAAGAAAACTATAGTCGGTGGGGGATTTCTATAATACCTACCTAATTGGATAGCCTCTAAAGGTGTGTTTAGTCAGCCGCTTTTAAAAATTAGTTCTTATTCCGAGCCAGATAAGTGCGATTGCCACTTCTAAAGTACCGCCGCTTAAATCAGATGAGTTATGGATATCATACGGACTTTACTGTTAACAATAGAACAATTGAGTCAAATTAGGACAAAGTATATATGTGTATGTGTGAGTGTAACAGACCATATTTTACTAACTTTTGTAAGTTCCATCCAAAGAATTAACAGCAGCGTACTTGTCGACACAGTATCTATATCCGAGCACCGTTGGGTACCTTAAATATGGTACTTTACACGAGAACCGTCCCTCTTGATACATCGCACCCTGAAATGGAGGTGTAATTTAATATCACTTCAGTGATTTACTTTCATATCATGTAGTCAAAGAAGAAACACGAACCTATATTCACTAAGTATCTCAATTCTAAAATATTACCAACCATTTTTAATAAATCCATGGACACAGAGTCTCACCTTGCATATAACACTTCTCCGACCAGGAGGCCGCGACACGCCTCCAAAGCAGTAAGTCCTGGTCCCGTTTATCATTATCTCTGTGACTCCAATATGGGAGACAAGAGTGATTCCATTAATGCCAGCGAGAGCAAAGCGCTGAAGGCCCGCACGCTTTCGCACTTCAACATTGTTCTTCATACTCATTGTGTTAACTATTGCTTGCCATCCGTATACGAATTCATGCATAGGACCTGTTATAGAAGTTTGTTTGATTTTAAAATCATGTGTTCTAACGAGTCAATTATTATTATATAATTATCCACCTACGTCTCTATGACAAAATCAAGCAACAACCGAGTTGGCGGGTCCCATCCGAGATTAAGACGCCTAAACGAACTTTACTTATGAACACTTTTCGCTAAAAACATAAGTCCCCTTTTTTTCGGTAAAAAGCAGTTTAGATTATTATCAAACTGAAGTAGGTACTAACCTATGCCGAAGCTATCTCCATCGAGGAAGTTAAACATCTCTCCAAAGGAATCTGGCATGAGGCCAGCTACTACTGTGGTCTGCTGGAAATTCTCATCTGGCATCATTGGGCCGATTTCATCCCTCGCAGTTGTGAACTCTTGCGCAGACATATTATTGAAGTGGCCATGACCAGCGACTCTCTGTGCGAACCATTAAGTTTCATTTAAAAGATTAGTCACTTTATGACATTCATCAGTTTTCCTAAAGATATTTAAATGTTACTATTACCACCTTATAAAATCAGCTATTAAATAACATAACGATCAACTATAACCTACTCTATAGTCTATAGAACTCAAAATTTGCGAGAAAAATATCAGTTGCTCCATACATTTTGACCAGAGCATTATCATAATTTCAGCAGTAGAACGTCCACTGCTGGAGATAGACCTCCCCCATTGACTTCGATGAAGACTGGTTGGAAGCGGCCCGCATCCAGCGCGTTCTTGCAGTATTTACTAGGTCGTATGCCCACTTTATGGGTGGACATCCTACGCTGCGCTTGCTTGACTAGAGCAAATAAATTTTATTAGGTAACTTATATGACCAGAGGAACATATATTCTTATTAGCTTTGATCGCTAACATTATAGCTTGAAAGGAGTAGTAGGTACCTATCTATTAGTCGTTACGCTACCTACTATTCAGGGCAAGAGATCTTGGTCAAATTAAGCTCTTCAGATTATTTCTGTAGAATAAACTTTGATGTAACATTAGGTAGGTACTTTATAGACACCTACATGAAAGTTATAGCATGACTTTGATCCAACCACCGTATCGTGTAAAAATATTAACTTACCCGTGTAAAATAAATCAATACTAATCCAAATACATAAAACCCCATAGTTAATACGCCAGGGGCTACTGCCTCCGCAACTGGTAGTCGGGCACAATCTTAATTGGAGTAACGACTCGTTTGCCGAACCATTCTTAATTGATTGGTAAATAAAATACCCAATTTCAGTTGCGTTATAACTGCGTCCTTGAAATACGCAAACAAAATATATTGCATGTAGGTATGCAGTAGCATAATAATGCATGGTAGTAACCATGCATTATTATGTAGGTACAGTGTATGTAAGCAGTAGCATAACCAGGGTAGTACCTACCGTGGTAGTAACCATGCATTATTATTTCTGCGCCCCATCAGAACTTGCGTCCTACGCTTGGGCACCGCTGGCGTAGCGTTACTTGCGGCACTGCTGGCTGGCCATAGCTCAACCTATAATTGCGTCCTTAAAATACACAAACAATATACAGTGTATGAATGCAGTAACATAACCGTGGTAGTAACCATGCGTTATTATTTCTGCGCCCCATCAGAACTTGCGTCCTACGCTTGGACACCACTGGCGTAGCGTTACTTGCGGCACTACTGGCTGGCCATAGCTCAACCTATAATTGCGTCCTTAAAATACACAAACAATATACAGTGTATGAATGCAGTAACATAACCGTGGTAGTAACCATGCATTATTTCTGCGCCCCATCAGAGCTTGCGTTTTACGCTTGGGCACCGCTGGCGTAGCGTTACTTGCGGCACTACTGGCTGGCCATAGCTCAACCTATAATTGCGTCCTTAAAATACACAAACAATATACAGTGTATGAATGCAGTAACATAACCGTGGTAGTAACCATGCATTATTTCTGCGCCCCATCAGAGCTTGCGTTTTACGCTTGGGCACCGCTGGCATAGCGTTACCCACGGCACTGCTGGCCATAGCTCAACTTGAAGGATGCCTGAATAATTATCACCCTGCTATTTAATACGAAGACATCGTGCGGGTTGACGAATTCACATACTACTACGGACAATTTTACAGCTTATTCTATGCTAGTTTCTTACTCATTCGTATTAAAATCTGCATCACAAACGCGAATCTTTTCTATTGCTAACCACCGTTGACCATGTTTACCTACTCTTAAATTTGTTAATTCATTAATTGGCAGTCTTGATGAGTACCTACGGCCTATGAATAGAACTCAATGCCGGTTTCTTTGTCTCCTGTGCACTACAATTTAGGCGTTTTTAAGGCAAGAGTGAATTGATGTCTTCTAGATCAATGTGCTATATCCGCGGCCGCACCGTCGCTTTCCATTCGGCGAGTTGGGTGTTCTGTATGTATTTACAAAAAAAAAAGAAGTAGGTATTTGTGTATTCTATCAGTTATCTGACTTCCATCACACAATCTCTGTATAGTTTGGGGCCAGATGGCGCTGTGTGTATAGTCCTACGATATTTATTTATTTATTTAATTTCATTAGGTACTTATTACTTACATACATACATATACGTATAGGAAACCTAATCTCAAGAAATGTCTGCTTTGATACTTACCTTCCATTTTGCAGTAGCATAATGAAGATGAAGTCAATGTTAAGAATGTCATTGACTTTACTACTTAGGTACTATATTCATAACGCTATTTTTATCACATTAGTATAAAATAAAAAACACCGTAGATAATCATAAAAATTTAATTTACACAATAATTAAGCAACACCATTTAGTTTTTTGGCACAGTAAAACACAAAAATTAAGTCATACAATTCAATTCAAAATAGTTTTGACATACGTGCCTCGGGTAATTAGATATATTAACAACACATGTATCTAAAGTATCAAAATGGAATCTAATTAAAGGTTTATACAAAGAGTAGGTATATCTACCTTTTGTGAAAACATTTCGTTTCATACATTTATTTATCAGATCTTATGTAACCTCAAAGCGTTAGTAGTCATAAGGCACAATTTAGTATGCGCAGACATCAATTTTTATTATATCAACTAAAAAAATCACTACAAAACAATGCTATATGACCAGAGATTCCTAAAGTATGCGCCGAGGCGCGCCGGTACGCTGTAGAGGTTAAAAAGCGGCGCTCCTCTTTACAATTTTCCGAAAACTTGTAGCTAATAAGCTGCGCACCGTAATGTTAAGAAAAAAAAGATGGCTAAGGACTTTTGTAGAGGCTACAGAAGAACAGTTTTTTCATAGATCTCTTGGTATCTTCTACCGCTATAGCCAACAACCCTGACATACCGAGGCACTTATAAGTCTCGGCCTCAAAGAGAAATCTGAAAGTCAGTCTCAAAAAGTCTAATATCCGGAGAATTCATAACTTTCCCCCGCTTTACATGCACGACCGCACACTTATACAATGTACACATCAATTTCCATCAAGAAGATGCTACTAAAATATGCAGTCTTTACCAAATTCATTTATCTGAACAAAGTGCTGAGATGTTTAGTTTTTTATTATTAGATGTGAACATGGGTAGAAACTCTTTACAGTGCACACCAGAAATAGAAAAACAAATGAACGCTAAATAAACTAAAATAAACGCTACAAGCGATCTCTATTAGATTTAGCCCATACAAAAAAAAAACGAGATTCTAACGTAAAGAGTCTTTAAATTGTACCTACTTTCAGTACAATAAGATTTTACCTGACACGAAAAATTGATCTAAATAAACCTTATTTAACAAAAATATGCTACAAAAAAGAACAATAAGACCTTTAGTATGAGATAAAACCTGGCACACGGCCAGCAGATCAATCCTGCACAATCGCGAAAAGCTAACAAATCTATACACAAAAACAATTAGAGAGCCAAACTGGCAATAACAATGACACACGATATTTTGTGACAACTTTTTACTTCATAATGGCTGCTTCACACTGGCGCAACCAGCAATAGCGGGTATGGTGTGGACATTAACTGCGTGTTAAATATTGCCACATCATCGCCACATAAAACCTAGAATATTTAAATTTTTACGATCGAATTTTTTCCTCCAAAAGCCTCCGTATAGCAAAATACATCAAAATCGCTTAAAACCGTATTCCAGATTTTAAATATGTATATAAAATTTCTCGAGATTATTAAATAAGTTTAAGTATAAAAAACATAATTAACATATAAGACATAAAATTTCCAGATTTTTTTTTTTATCGCTGATGCTTACGTGATTTTGAAACTCAGTATGGCTCAACCACTAATGACAATTATCCGTCATAAAAACTAAATTAATAAAACAAACGTACCTAATAACAAAAATACGTAGATTCAACGCAAACCCTGCTAAATGCAACATCGAAGGCAACGCAACGCGTAAGGCAGATAGATAGTGAAACATCATTGAGTAACTGATTCATTGCTCAATAGACATGATGACAGATTTTGAAAATTCAATTCAATATATTTCGGTAATGTACCCCACTAATATTATAATTAAAATCATATTATAAACGTGAAAGTTTGAATGGATGTTTGTTATTCTCTCACGCAAAAACTACTTGAACATATCTAGATGAAATTTGGTATTGAGGTAGTTGAGAGACTGGATTAACACGTAGGCTACTTTTTATTTCGAAAACATGTAGCGGGTAACACCGCGGGGCGCAGCTACTTATTTATAATAAATAACATATTTCTGCAGATAAAGGTTTAGTAAGAAAAAAAGGTCCTTCAAGTTCTAGATTTAAAATTCGCAGCAAAACGCTTCTAGTGTCATGGCGCCGCTAGTGACATCGTTTTAATAAACAAAACGTATACACTAGACGTATTATATATGAATTCTAAAGTGAATAAGTGTTGTGCGGTCCCTCAGTGTAGTAACACACCATTAAAAACTCCTGAGAAGTTATTTGTTTACGCAAAAGTGACGTCATACACTCTGATTGGTGTTCAACATAATATCATAGCGGAATTTCGTGTTTCGTTGTTTTATTTTATCAATATGAGAATCAACCTTACTCTTAATAAAAAAATTAAATGCCTATTTCGTAATCCATGACTCAAGTTGAATACATACATAATTTAATGTTTTTTTTATTACTGTCATCATGCCTATTATCTTCACTTGAATCTTCCTTGTGTTAGTTTTATGTTAATCAATTCACACTGATATATTAATAATACAAAATCATATTAACTGATTATTTGCGTTTCAACGTCAGAAATTGACTAGAATCGAAAATCCAATGCTTTTATTATCTCATTCTAATACTACAACACAAAGTGCTTTGTCATCTCAAACTTTTAATCTTTGTGATTATTTTTTTATGTCACTGCCAGTTTCATAAATACCGTTAAAAGTATAGGTGATATAAAAATGAATCTAATATAGTAAATTAGTTGTTGAATTTTTACATTTAGATATAGTGTGATGGGTTCGTGACCTTACTGCGAGGCGAAAGATGTTTGGGGAACAAGGGAGCCTGTGACGCCAGGCTAAAAAAAAATACACGCGTAGAGAGTATCTTTTACCACTGGTAAAAGGTACATTCTAATACCTCTCTAATACTCTATAATACCTCTGGTTTCATCTTGCGATAATTCGTGCTTGAGAAGTAACATGCCGATGACAATTAAATGTAATTGAACAATTGACTACGGTATTTAAGGTGGTTCGATTTCCATAATAAATAAATAAATTAAATATAAATAAAGTAGATTATGCTCATAATCTACTGTTTTACTCAAAAATCATAAATTCATAAATTTGATTTTGTGCTAATAATCTACTGTTTTATTCAAGCAATTGTGATTTACCGCAAATAAAGACCAAAATAAATGCCAGTAGCTGTGATTTCACTGTAAAATTATGCTCCAATTGTCCATAAATAAAAAAAAACATTTGTATGGAAATCGAACCACCTTAAGATCTTATTTTCTTCCTCTTTATATTTCAGATTATGGCGAAGTTAAGAAACTAGACTAACAAAAATAAATTATCCATTTAAACAATACTTTCAGTATATACTATGTATATGTATGTGCATGCAGTAAATATACACAAGATCTTATTCCAATTTAATATTAGTAATATCCCAATTCTTTGTAAGCCTCATATTCATGGTTGCTCTGCCATAAATAAATCTGCCAAGGGGATTGTTAATCTTAACATATACGTAAGTACATAGATTGATAAATTCTAAATTGTTCACAACAAAAACTGTATAACTAATATAATAAAAAAGTAAAAAAATCTTGTTATCGACAAATACCTATCTAATACTAATCAATTCATAAATAATTCTTTAGAATTATTTAAGAAATTTAAAACGCGTCTAACCGCTTTGAGAGTGTAGCACCGACTGCAATCTTTGATGCACATTACACGCGAGCAACAACACCCGCCCCTTCCAACGTCTAGCCTCGCCACCGCTAACGCCTGTCTCCCCGCAGGCAAGTCACGTACGACGTTGCTGCACGATATATTAGTCATGACTCATGCCTCTAAACTGAGCAAAAGTAAGAGTAAAATAATAACAAAAATCATTTTCAAGAAGTTTGTGATGAGGAGACTAGAACAACCAAGTATTCGAAGTTTAGCATTAGACTTACAAAGATCAATGTATTTTCACCTGCAGATTTACTCCTCTTTATCTTCCACAGCTGATAAAAATACCTTTTGACATGTGTGCGTAAACTTTTCTGAAAAACAAAAAATACAGCACATACAGTATCAATGAAATTATATATATATATTTTTTTTTTTAATTGGTTGACAGGCTAGTGTTTGACCACAGCTCACCTGATGTTAAGTGAAGGTGTGGTCGAAGATGGTAAAGCACATATATATATATATATATATATATATATATATATATATATATATATATATATATATATCTTTCATATTATAAATGTGACATTTGTGTGGTTATTTTCGAGCCACACAAATGTCACATTTATAATATGAAAGATATATATATATATATATATATATATATATATATATGTGTGGTTATTTTCGAGCTCATTTGGTAGTAACTGTCCTACATATGCTGGCTGAAAGGACTGGCCCTCAAGTGCGGCTGTCGGAACATACGGTCGGTCTCTCAGAGAGGCCATGGTTGAGCGTCTAAACTTGGCCCCATAAGGCAGTCTCAAACAGGAGTGATGCCAATCTGGTCAAATTTAATGCAGTTAAGAAAAAAGACACGCCTAGGGTGTATTTTTTCCGTGACACACAAAAGAAAAAGAGACCGTTTGAACTGAATCTCACTTTCCGATATGTGTATTGAGTATGTGTATGTACATCACAAAAAAAATACTATTATGGGGCTGAAAATGCATAATTTTCATGTCCGGCTCGGGTATCTTCTTATTGCGGAAAGGTTATATGGCCTTAAACCATCACGCCAGTCAATTGCGGGTAGATAGATAGCAATACCACAGCGGTACATAACGTTTACAATACTTACTACAAATTTCTTCGACCCACTGGGGACTTTTCTTGACGAAGAGGAAATAGACCGGTACTCCTGCCAGGGTCATTAGTGCGCCTGCTACTACCGCCACGGGCTCGCTCACAATCGGTACTACCAATAGTATCACGGACACTGCCACAAACACTATTGGCATCCAGAGTTGCACCTAGAAAAGTGTTCTGGATCAGCCATGTTTTTTAAAAACTATCCCAATGTTAAGCATAGGCCTCTTTTTATTTAAGAAGGATAAATCTGTAGTCTACCACCCACACTGGCCAAGTAACGGTTTGGCAGAGTTCACACATTTTCGATAATATTAAATACTCCCAAACTTGCAGGTTTTACGGAACAGCTGGTTTTTTTACAGCAGTATCCTTACTGCTGTAAAAAAGTTGCAATGTTGATCTGGTAAGCGGTATTCCTACTGCTTACTGGAATAATAACTGAACGAACAAACCGAGGGGGAAACGGCTTACATGCACAAAACGAATTTAACTCCAGTTTCAGTTAAGGAAGAACTACTACTTTTGTGTATGCTGAAATAATAAGTTTTGGTGTGTTCGGTATCAGCACAATACTATACTCACTTTGATCGGTCGAGGAAGGTCAGGCCGCTTGTAACGTAGCCACAGCACCGCAGAGCAGCTTAATGTGGTGAAGAAAGACTCCACCACAGTGCAGTAAGTGATCAGAGTGGTCAGATTGTTCGGTATCAGCATTATAAGGGAGACAATCATCTGGAAAATAACATCCAACTGTGTTAGAAAACAATGATAGAAAAAATAGATGTATTTGTTAAATATTTATCATAATCAGCTTGTTAATAGTTAATTGATGGACACAGATATCTCCTATGGTACAGCACTCAGTCTGATCTTCAAAAGCAACCTTCGCATTTTGAAATTTATGCTCGCATGTACTGATCGTATTTTATTTTTTATCATTTATTATATTTCATTAACTTTTTTTTTACTTTCGTGCATATTTGGCAATTCATTCATTACTTTGCTGTTGTACTAATAAAATAAAATTAAATAAATGAATATCGTAGGACTATACACACAGCGCCATCTGGCCCCAAACTAAGCAGAGCTTGTGTGATGGAACTCAGATAACTGATAGAATACATAAATACTTTTTTTTTTGTAAATACATACTTATAATACATACAGAACACCCAGGCACAGAACAAACATTTGTTTATTCACAAAATGTTTGCCCTGAGTGGGAATCGAACCCACGCTCTACAGCTCTCAAGGCAGATATACTACCAACGAGCCAACGGGGCTGCCAGTATTGTATGCATGCCATGTTAGTATTTTTTTTAAAGTAATGAGACGAACAAGGCGCTCGCCTGATGGTAAGAGATAACGCCTGCCCATGTCCATTGCAAGGATACATAGAACTCTGAGAAGCTAAACCAAAACCAGGGCATCACTGCTTTGGCGCTCATTATTTTAAAACTTTCGATGGTGAGTCTCAACAGCCTCGCATATATCAGCTTGTAGGTATAGTTAACATGTAATATGTTTATTCACGACTTTGGACGACTTTTTTACAACCACTTATCCAAATCATTTCATTACTCTGCCTGGGATGAAAAGACGTAATTAGTCCAGAGAATTAGTTACCGGACATATTTTCAATCTGTTAATTAAGTTCTGAAGTTGTATGAGTCCAAACATACACGCACATTACAATGTAAAAGATACGAATGATAAACTTGTTTTTAACGTAAGCGTGATACGGATATGGACATGATATGTGTGAATGATACAAACCAGAAAGACAAGCGAAGGCATCGGTGACAGGCATTCTGTGTTGATATGAGCTAGCAACTCTGGCATGTGCCCATTTCGAGCTCCAGCGAAGCACATTCTAGATGACGCCATTATGTGGACTGACAGACCGCCCAAGATCGCAATGGCTACTAATGTAGGCATCACCCATTTCAACCAACCCAATGCCACTCCGGCGAAATCCTGAGAAATACAAGTAATAAATAAAATCAGGTGTAACTGAACAGTGACAGCACAATATAAATTAATAGCGACAGCCCCGGCGCGTGTGCAATATAGACACTAATGTGGTGCATATAAACCTTCATCTTGAATCACTGTCTACTGATGGAAATCGCATTAAAATCCGTTGCGTAGTTTAAAAGATTTATTAAGCGTGCCGATAGCGGGAAGCGACTTCGCTTTAAACTATGTAGAGATGTTCACAATTTTATGAAATTTCGTTATTAGGTTAATCTTGTTTCTCGTCTTCCTCATACATTTTCGTACGAATTTCCATTTTTTGTTGACAAGACTTTTAAACTCAAATGACATACAGTGATCCATACTAGTCTTATTAAATTCATGGCACGGCATTATTTTACTAGATCACATTGACAATACAACACATTAAAAATACAAGACGGGTGTGACATACCCGTATTCCAATAGAATATGCTACTGTTATGGCCAACAATCAAAGCTTACTGTTATATATAACGAACCGTGAGTCTTGTGAGTATTATCCCATAATTTAAATTAGCGTAGTTCCTCTAGCATAAGTACTTCAAATTTGTATCGCGAGTTTAAAATTATTACAGAATTCGAAGTTTTTACTTACCACAGCAATAGCTTCCGTGGCCAAGACTCCACTGGGTCCAAGAACAGCTAAATAAGAGACGTTGGCGAACGAATAGATAGCTGTGACCATTGGCAGTGAAATATAGATAGCTCTGGGCAAGTTTACAAATGGATCGCGGAGTTCTTCCGTCATAAAATTCAAGTAGCTCCTGTGAAGAAAGTATTGGCGTCATATTTGCTCTATTGGTTATTCTGGAGCGAGCACGTTCATTGTGAGTGTTCGCCGACAGAATTCAATCTTCCGTGTGTTAGTGTTTAGAAAGCTGACACTAATATGTTTGTATGCATAGATTTTAGTGGAAAATATATGGTTAGTTTATTTGGCTTTGATATGGAGATGCCAATTTTGTAAATGTTATATTACCTTACAAAGTACACATTTTATTTTTTCTGCAATTGCTGCTCTAGATTTTAAGTTTATATTTTTCTATTGTACCGGTATTTCCATCCCTGTCTAACCAAAGGTATTGTCCTAGTAGCGCATTTTAAAATAATAGATAAAGTATTTATTGTTCATATGAAAAATCACAATATAACCTAACAATTATTTCACTATGAACTCCCATAGATACGATTCTAGAGTAAATTACGAATAATGTAAAAATTAGGGATAGCTCCCCAGTCCATGTATAAGAGGATGAGTATCTTTGTAAATCTTTTAAAATTCATACACCTAAGCATAATTTTTTTTCTTTTCAAATTGGGTGATTTCAAGTCGCGAGTGAATCGGTTTCTTCTGGGCGAGCGGGCTCCACCGTAGACCGCATCTTCGCTTAACATCATGCGAGTTGACAATCAAACGCAAGCCTTTAAAAAAATGTATTAAGTTCAAATAGAATATGAATAATTATGTATGTGTAAAATGAAAATAGGTCTACTTACCATCCAGAATAGGCAAATATACCAGAATAAAAAGCCACCGACCAATCACTAACTGACAGTTTGGTACCAGCCCAGCCATCTTGAAAATTTTCAGTGTTACCTTTAAAATAAATCAGATTAATATTACTATACCTATATAAACTTACGCTATAATCTTATCTCAGTTGGTGAAAAATACTGTGGAATATTCCTAATATTCAGAACAAAGATTTTAGGATAAGAAAAAGTAGTTTAGAAATTGAGAAATAAATCAGGCAATTTTTAAATGAGATGAACTAGATGCTTTCCTGATGGTATGAGATAACGCTTGGTTATACCTGTCCATGACCATAGCAGCAATACACAAAACTGTGAGTAACAAAACAAAGTCCGGGGCATTGCAGCTGTGGTGCTCATAACTTTAGAGACTTTTGATGATTAGTCTCAACAGCCCTGTAATTTCGATAGCTACTATAAGTACCTACCATTCAAACCAGTACACAGTAAATTTAAAGTACTGTCTTCTGTAGTATTATCATGCAAACATAACACAATTACAAAAACAATTATTGGAATTTAGAAAGTACACAAGTTGTAGTCAAGTTTTAAGATACACATGAAATATTACCTCTAGCTAGCCAAACTGCACCACCAACAATAATGATAACCAACGCTGAAACCTTGGTAAACATGAATACATTCTGTATTCTTGTTGTGAATTTTACATTGTACGCATTAACAAATGTAAGAAGACCTGAAAATAAAGAAAAGAATTACTGTTTTTTTAAAATATATTTACATAATAGTATCATTATTATTAATTATATTGACAAAGGTCTGCTTTTAACCTTAAATTTGCCTAGATCTTTTGCTTTCGAGTAAGTGTTATAAACATTATGTGTTACCTAATCTAAAAATACATAAATATAAAATATAAATATAATAATATAAATATCGCAGGACATTACACACAGCGCCATCTGACCCCAAACTAAGCAAAGCTTGTACTATGGGAGTCAGATAACTGCAAAAATAACATGCAAAATAACAGTAACTATTTACTTGGTGGTAGATCTCCTTAACAGGAGATTGTCTAGGTAGGTACCACCACAGTACCAGTTATTCTGCCGCTAAGCAGTAGTGTGTAAACATTACTGTTCCGGTTTGAAGGGTACTGCAACTAGCGAAATTACTGGGCTGTTGAGACTAACCATCGAAAGTCTCAAAGTAATGAGCGCCAAAGCAGTGATGCTCTGGACTTTGTTTTGTTACTCAAATTCTGTGTATCGCTGCCATGGTCATGGACAGGCGTTATCTCTTACCATCAGGAGAGCGTCTCATTCGTCTCATTACTTTTTTACATTAAAAAAAAAAAACATTTATTAAGATTTAAAACAAAAACAATAAAAAGTTATGGCTGCAGTGTCCAGTGAGGCAAAAAAGGTTAGTTCTCTCTCTTAGGTATACATAATATAATTATAATATTGAAGAAATTGCAAATAAAGAAAAGTACATACATAAAGAATCCTAGTTTATAACACTCGTAGAATAGATTTTATTTTATAGGTAGTATTAAATCCTACTTTTTTTTGTACTTACAAATAGTAGCAGCTGCTATAAGTTTCTGACAAAGTGGATCAATAGGACAGTCTGGGAATACAGGATCCAAAATGTAACTGACAAATGTCAATGACATTATCGCATTAGTGCTAGGCCTGGAAAAATAATATACTTATTAGGTTTACATTTTTATTTGTTGCTAGATTGCATTTGATGACAATGAAGTAGGGCTTAAATGACAGTGACTAGATCCATCCAGCCAAAATATTTAATAGGTAAATATCATCAGCTAAGCATTTGTCGAGCAATGAGGTTGTTTAAATTAATAGTTGTGGAGATGTTGCAAGTTAGAATTTTCTGAATATTTATAATAAAAATTATTTTCCATTCATAATTTGTTGGATTCATCATCAAGCTTTATAAAAAGCTATGTACATATAATGTATGTACTTATTCTTCATTATTACAGTATTTAAGTATTCTGTCAGTCATCGGACTTCCATAGTACAAAGCCTTGCTTAGTTTGGGTTCAGATGGCGCTGTGTGAAATGTCCTACTATATGTTTTTTTTAAATTGTTATATTGATATTTTTTCCTGAAGACAATGATACCTTGACTAATGAAGACAATAATAGTGATGTTCTTACTTATAGGTTACTTTACTTAATTGATACTTACACAAAGACTAAGTTTGCATCCCAAAGATACAGAAATGCAGGTAAAGGGCCATAAGCTTCATTAATATAGTGGTAATCCCCACCACTCTGGGCTAATGTAGTACCTGTAAGTAATAAAATAACACTACATTCAAACAAATCTAGTAATAAAATCAATATTTAAAAATTTGGTTTTATTATAATATCTTATTTCTTTGCAAACCATCAGTGCTTAGTTTAGTAATTAAGTTTCATTAAAGTCAATAGTCGAAACAATCTACGAGCTGATGTGAATGTAAATTGGTTAAATGTTTCTTCGCCACTAAATTTGATGTTTGTGCCGCTGAGCTACTTCATAAATTTACTATCAAAGCATAATCCATAGTCATAAATGTCGTAAGCTATAATAGAACAGTAGGTAGTGAATCTACTGTCTACGAACTACATTGCTAACTTGATTGGTTTCAGTGTGGAATGTCTGGTATTGCCTCAAAGACTATTACACTGCCCAACCTGCCCTTCGATTGATATGTTCAGAACTCGAAAGCAGTATTTTCGTATGCTGAATGCAAGAACCACTATAGAAATTACTGTGTAGCGTGTTGGACGTGTATGAGCTTTTGCACCGTTACACTAAGAAATAACAACAAAAACTGTGGATTAAGAAAGCCAAATGTGAACATGGTAATACTGTTTCTTCAATCCTTAAAACAGGACTTGTCTTTTAGGCCTTATAACTGCTAATAGGTTAGATAGTCGGATTTGCCGTGGTTGAAGAGTAAAACTGTAGAGCATGTGTTATGGCATTGTAAAGCCATAGTAGAAACAAGGATAGACTGGTTATTGAAAAGAGAACATAAATAATGGTAGTTATTTTAATTATATTACATTATGTAATTTATTTGAGTTTGACTTAAATTTATTTCAGATTTTAATTTTCAACTATTGAACATGGACTGCACCAAGTTATCAAATGGTTAAACCTAAGCTTACTTACTTTAAATACATCAAAAATTAATTACATTCCATTCTCAATCAAACTATATGTAATTAAAAAAAGTGTATTTTAAGAAGCAGTCTCTCCTAATACAGATTTGTGTGACTTTGTGATTTATGAACTTAACAGGAGAGGCCAACCCCATGATATTTAAATTTGTCATTAATAAAGATTATTAATATTTGTATTTGGATTTTTTAATTTGGATCATTATCTTAAATTGTTTTTAAGATATTATTACTTCAAATACTTAAATTCTAAATCCATATCATTGTAGTAACCAAAACAACTTATAAGCAGATATACACTAAAGATATGTATTTATAACTATAAAGCTTAAAATGAACTTCCCCAAAATAGGTAACACCTAAATCCATAAATTATATCTAATCTTTCTACATTCTCTCTCCTGACACACATTTCAACTTTCACACTGTGATGTAGGTGAGCAACCTACATCTTTTAAGGACATGCATTTATGATCTCACCGTTTACTGACAGTAAGTGTTTTCTAGAGGCTCATCTCATTCATTACACCACCATTCCATCTTCATACCATGTCAGTCTTTCACATTTAATTAGTCACAGCTAAAAAAGGAGAATAGCAAACGAAAAAGAATAGAAGACTTACTCAGCTGGGAGATATGATGTTTAATTCTCAAAAGTAATTACCTGTATATTTATGTATTATGTAGTATAATATTTTAAACTAGAAATAACTACTTACCAAGTTCAGCATATGACAACGCACCGAGAGTCGCAAGACCGCCGCAGGATGCCCATACGACTAGAGCACCCCAAACCGACCCAGTTTTCATCAAAACCTCCTTAGGAGATATGAAAATACCACTTCCGAAAATAATCCCCAAGATAATCGCTACTCCTTCCAGGAGACCTAGCTGCTTCCGCATTTTGACTTTATCCGAAGACATGATTGCTGCCAAAAAATTAACTTTCGAAAAAGACAGACACTAGGTACTGATATAACTAGACCCTCAGACTTGGACAACTTCTGTTTTTTCTCGCCAGCTCTAATAGGTATCTATCCGCGTCAGTGATGTTTTTAAACTGAGTATTGAGTAACCTCAAAAGAACAAAACCTGATGATCACAACAAAATATAACCTTTCCCATTTATAAGCAACCGTGACCTTAATATCAATTATATAAATTGATGGTACAGCTAAGAGCCATGAATTTAATTGATGCTAATCAAAAAGGCACATAGTAACAATTAACAATAGTTAACAATGATTGAAATTGCAAATCTGAGCTGAGGAATATAATATGTAACTAAAACAAATAACCGCGCGCAATATTCAGTTTGCGTGAATTTTTAAAGTTGGTTGACAGTTTTAGACTGTCAGTTGTCTTGTGCATGTTAATGTCAGACTCTAGGAGCGAGTTTTGGCCTTTTAGCGGGAACGCGGAATTCGAAAGTATCCTGTCGCTGCTCAGCTCAGCCGAATAATCCTGCATTACATTATTTCCCAAAACTAACTAAATAGTAGCACGTACTACGTAAGCGTTTGGGAAGTACCTTATAAGTACAATGTGGTAAAATGTAACTTTACGTTACCTCAAAATCATTATGTATTTAAGCACGGCAAGATTAACGAATGTTTGGAGGAGGAACAAGATGTACCTAGTGAGCAGCTAATACTAATTACTAACTAGGCAATTAAATATTGATGTGATTTATAGGCAGCCCGTACACGTTCAATTTGGATCGCGATCCGCGATCCGCGATCAATGATCGCGATCCAGATTGATCGTGTACGAAGCGGATTGACGGATTGATGCTCCGGATCGCAAAATATCTAGAAATTTTGAAATCAAGATCGCGGATCGCGGATCTTGATCATGATTGAACGTGTAAGCGCAAGATCGCGTCGGTCCACGCTGTGCGCTCTTTGAAAATGGACGACAATGACACGCGCTGCTTGTTGCCGCCGATCGAACGGGCCAATTCACCTTTCAGTAGTTAGTTAAAATAAAATAAATATCGTAGGACATTACACACAGCGCCATCTGACCCTAAACTAAGCAAAGCTTATGTGATGGAAGTCAGATAACTGATAAAATACACATATACTTTTTTTTACTTTCCGCTCAGGACAAACATTTTATGTATCAACAAAATATGTTTGTTCTGTGCCTGGGTGTTCTGTATATATTATAAGTATGTATTTACAACAAAAAAAAAGTATTTATGTATTCTATCAGTTATCTGACTTCCATCACACAAGCTCTGCTTAGTTTGGGGCCAGATGGCGCTGTGTGTATAGTCCTACGATATTTATTTATTTATTCTCATCATGTTCATTTTGTAGCGATGATAGCTCAATGGTTAGCACGGTTGGTTCGCATACCGAAGGGCGTGGGTTCAAACCCCAACAATGAGCTTGAGCTGCCGGTGAAGGAAAACATCGTGAGGAAACCACATCACCATGATGTGGTTTCCTCACGTAGGGTACTTTCTAGTACTCAGCTGGCTAGCCACCACCCTCAAGTTGAAAATCTAACGGTGTGTTCTGGCAGTCTCACTTGTGAGCCAGTTCTATTCCAGGCTAGGTGTGTTTTACCATCTTCGACCACACCGTCACTGAACATCAGGTGAGCTGTGATCAAAGACATAGTTTGTAAAAAAAAATTAAATGAGTGTACAATTCTCTTTTGAGTAACCACTGTTTAACCCAGAGCCTTTTCTGAATCCTTTTCATAAATTTTAAGACCAATACAAGGGACAGGAAGGGCTTTAACTTTAGGTAAATCCATGACGACACGTGTTAACGCGGCAGTTCCGATACATGGACTGATGAAATCATGATTGACCGTGTAATGTTGTGACGAGATCCTGCGATCCGTGATCGCGATCCAAATTGACCGTGTACGGGCCGCCATACCGTTTAGTTAAGACAATTAGACGAAAAAATATAATACTGGCTTGTTTCTTGCTTTCTACGGTCACCTTGGCTGGCCAGATCAACTCCTCGGGCGCCAACGTCAAACATGATTTAGCTATTTGAGTAGCTCAGACTAAATGTGATATTCATTCGGGTAAAAATAAAATACTTTTAAATATATTTTTTATGGATTACAGATATGTGTTAGATAGGTACTCAAAGATATCAGAACATTTTTGGACTTATTTCAGGGTCTGGATCTGGGTAGTATTGCAGTAGATCCGCAACTGGTGCTTCTTGGTCCTCATAAAAATCACAAGCTAGAAGATATTCTCTCTTGGAGTAGTCGTCACCCTTGCAGAACATTTCTCCTATAGAAAAAAATATGCCAATTTTGACTTTTTTATTGATATTTCACGTTTGTTAATACAAACATGAACAACAGTTTCAGATGTAGGTATCTAGAAATACTCGTTATCAATATACTGTGAAATATTCACCACTTGTACAAATAGAGGTAAAATTACTTTCCAATTAACAACATTTGTGTACCTACGTAGTACGTAGGTACCTACTGTGATGTATCATCTAGTAAACAACTGATGATTAGTAATTTTAATCTGACTTGCCAGCTAACCTAAAGGTCTCCAACATGACTTGACGGCTATTATTGTACGTAGGTGTTATGTTACCTTCAATATCCATTATATGTACAGGAGTTTTGGATTCGAGTGCCCCTACACAATAATGTTCTTCAGTTAGATCAGGATGCCAATACATGATGGCATCTCTGCATGATGTTCCCGCGATCGGTAGAAGAATTCGGTCCTGCGGACAATTAACACAGTAGTTAATTAATTATCTTTACATTTAATTATTAATTAATTATAGTTTTTATTTTATGTTAAAAAATTTCATTCAATCTTTTATATCATGCTTACAAATATTTTGCAGCGTGCCCAAAAAGCTGATTACGCTGCCTCCCTCTGATTTGAGACGTTCATTTGGTTTTAGATAGGTAGTCTTTTAATAGATTAGATAAAAATAAATAAACGCAATTTACCTTGCATATGATTTTGTTGTTCACTATTGGCTCTTTTACTTCACCTGTGCAGAAGAATTTTCGTTTCTTCCTCATGATTAAAGTGCTTATTTCCAATACAGTTTTAATGCTATTTCCTGAAAATATTAGCTTTTGTAGGTAATATCACTTTTTTATAACATAGACAGCCAAGACGATAGAAAGAAAAGGTTGCCTGGTGATAAACACTTACCATCACCTAAGTATACTTATTTGTATTACCATGGGCGTCACAATTAAGTTCATGAACTCTCACGACTCGGTAAACACGCCTTTAAAATAATAAATTAAACGTAACACCGCGGGAAAACCAAAGAAAGACTGTAACTACAATATGCAGGGTATGGAAAAAAGAGGCCATTTGATCTGACGCCTACTTTCCACAATGTATCTGTTCCAATTTGCGACAGCCTTGAGCTCTTGGGCGTTTCTCTGACTCCGACCCTCAATTTTGGCTCTTTTATTGAGGCAAAAGCCCAATTGGCTGCCTAAAAGCTGGGTATCCTTTCGAAGGTGCGACGGTACTTCACGCCGGAACAGTTGCTTACCTTATACCAAGCACAAGTTCGGTCGTGCATGGAGTATTGTTCGCACCTTTGGGACGGATCAGCCAAATACCAGCTTGAGGCGTTGGAGTCCATTGAGAAACGTGCTAAGAGGCTCATAAGCAACGATTCGCTTGTTCAGAAAAGGCTCCAAAGCCTTGAACATCGACGGAAAGTTGCTTGTCTGTCGGTTTTCTACCGGATACATTTTGGAGAGTGCGCTTCAGATCTGCATGACCTAATTCCACCTTGCCCATTCTACTATCGGACAGCCAGGAGCTTTAAAAAGCGTCACCGCTTCATGGTTGATGTTCCAAAAGCTCGAACTAAGCGGTTTGATTCCACCTTTTTCATGCCTAGGTACCGCTAGACATTGGAATCAGCTGCCCGAGTGGGTGTTCCCCAATGAATATAGTCTGGGTACCTTCAAGTCGCGAGTGAATCGGTTTCTTCTAGGCGAGCGTGCTCCACCGTAGACCGTATCTTCGCTTAACATCAGGCGGGATGGCGGTAAAAAGCAAGCTACTATAAACTAAAAAAAAAAAAAAATTGAAAAATTAACGCACACAAATTTTATAAATTACCTATATGTGGATGATCCTTCATAAGGTCGATTAGAATTCTCCCCTTTGTAAATGCGATAGAATTCACTCAAAGATCATAGCGTACCTAATAAGCTCTGTGTACCTAATATCGGTAACTTTGAGGTCATCGAAAATTCATGTACGCCCTCTCTTAGCAGTACCTAGCCCGGTATACCCGGTAGCAGAACTTACCTTTTCCACCATTAATAGCTTCAAGTTCACGCATTCCTCTTGCTTGCGTCTCTCTACTGTTTTGTTGCTTCATATAATTTGAAAGCCTGTACATGGCTTCTACAAACTCATCAATAGGACCTAGATAAAGAGAGAATACTGTTGTCACTTTTTTAGATAGAACATAATTATCACAGACCTCATCTTAGTACCAGATGGTCGAAGGTCGAGACTTTAGACTTTTGGAGGCCCACCGCCCACATTTATTTTTATTATTATGGTATATTACCATGATAAAGTTTTTTTTTTTGTAATATATTGTATAATTTTTTTTATAAGGTGAAACGTGGCTTACTTTTGACCGCCATCCCACCTGATATTAAGTGATGATGCGGTCTACAATGGAGCTCGCTTGCTTAAAAGATATCGATTCGCTCTCAACTTGAAGACACTCACATTGCATCTATCGGGGAACACCTACACGATTAGTGAATTTCACTGTTTAGCGGTCCGCATGATAATGATAATTCGTGACCTTTGCAGCGGTTCTTTGAGCAACAAAGTAATAAGTATGAACTATATCATCCACCCACTAGTATTATAAATGTGAAAGTTTGGATGGATAGATGTTTGTTACTCTTTCACGCAAAAACTACTGAACGGATTTAGATGAAATTTGGTATGGAAGTAGCTGAGACCCTAGATTAACACACGGGCTACTTCTTATCCCGAATACATGTATCTTTTTTTGTAGCGGGTAACTCAGCGGGGCTCAGCTAGTATGACAACAATTATTTTATCTAATATTAATAAGAACCCCTACATCGTAAAACATCCACTCAGGTAGCGTATTCCACTGTCTAGCGGCCCGGACAACAAATCGTTTCGTTCGAGTTTTTGGAACGATGTTTCTTTGAGGCAATAGGTGACTAGGAAGCTGGAGTCAATTTTGATCAAAAACTTAGCATTGCTATCCAACGTAGCACTTGCATTCTGGATATGTAAATAAACAGATAATTATAGATAGAAAGAAATGAGAGTAAACCTGACCCGTCCCAAAACTTCCTCCGTCTAAGTAATTTAAAAATTGATAGAATCTGAGAGCTTCATCCGATTCTATTTCATCCATTACTGGCCTCTGAAAGTAAGTGCGAAATAAGAGTTGTAATTAGTAGTATAACGATACAGATACCATTTAAAAATGTATAGTAAAACTAACGGCACTTTACCAAAGCCGCAGCAAAGCAAAATACATGATTTTAACCTCTTATCTTTTTTATTATAAACCATTGGATTATTTTCAAAGTAATCTTCGAACATAATAATTTCTGGTAATCTGATATATCTCTACGACTTATTCGTAATATTTAAAAAATCTTACGAATTTCCCGCTCCATGCTCCGACATCAGAATACAAAGAATTAACACGGCTCGGCATCCAGTCTAAAGAAGAACGTGCAACTAAAATGGGATGCTGTAATTATAAAATTAATGTTTAGGTACCATATTCTTACTAACTTTGTTTACATAATTATATAATTGTCCACATACATTGCACACAGATCTACCACAATCTTATGAACATACATAAGTACGAGCACGATTTAAATGCTTTAGTCTTTTTTATCTACGAGATTAAAATAAAACAAAAAATAAACAGTCGAAATGAGAGCCTCCTTTTTGAGTTTTCGGTTAAAATTGTGAATAAGTGTTTTGAACTTGTGATACGAGTACCTACAACTTCAGGTGACCTAGACAAAGTAACATTCGATTAGCGATAATGCTAATAGAAAAACCAAAAATATACAGGACTGGCATAAGCTGTCGATATCTTATTCGGACTTTACTTGATGGGTTATCGAATATATCGGATGCTACTTTACCTAGGCCCTCGGGATACATTTCATGTGTATAGGGATTTACCAATGATGGCAGCTTAGAAGAAACATGTTTAATAAATAAATTCAAGAAAATAAGTAATATTGATATTTTTAACATGACTATCACTTCAGCGAATCGTATTAGCTTTTGTAAAAATAGATTTTTAACTTAGTTGAGGCGGTTGCCTATTAACTTATTTTTATTGTTTTCTTTTAACTGTTTTTTAATCTACAATTTTGTTATCGCACTTATTAGTTTTGTTACTTCACTGCGTTGAAGTCTCAATTAGCAAAAACCTAGTAGGTAGGTACGGCTCCTGGTTCTGCGTTAAATTTGTTTACGTTGTTATTCATTTTCTCAAAAAGAATATAATATTCACTTCAATTACAAAAATACATGTTTTTCTTAAGGTTAGGTTAGGTTAGTAGTAGGTACTTACGAATTGCAAACATACAAGTGAGACGAAACAAACAGTGGCGGGTAGGCAGAAAATTTGTTTGTTGGCACCGTAGTGGACTAATGACAGATTCTATTACGTATCGCGTTGGCTTGGTGGCTTGTTTCTAATTTTGAAAGTTTTTTCGAAATTCTCGTATACCTACTAGCTTCTGTACGAGGTTTTGCTTACACAGTGAAATGTTGTAGGTAGCTACCTATGCACGCAATAGGGGCCGTTCAAGTATTACGTAAGCACCAATTCTCTGTTTTGCTTATTTTGGATGACATGGGGGGTGGGGGGGTCTAGATGATGATTACGTCATCGTTAGTTATTTAAGTTTTTTCGGGGATTCCCGCAAATAATACATATGCGTAGGCACTCGCTTTGAGAACTGATTAGGGGAATTACCGCGCATTAGGGAAATTACCGTGCGCTATTCACTTGTTTAATAATTCACTCTCGTGCCGGCCGGCTGCAAGTGCGCATCTATCAGTATTGTTTTGTTTGGATTCTAAACGTATTGTAAGCATTGAAAGTTATCATTTGTGTTTATGTTGATGCAATTAGCCAAAGTTTAACGTTTTAATTATTTAAATTTAAATATCTTATTAGAATGTCATATCATATAGACAAATCCAAGTTATACCAAAAACTGTTCGAAAGTTTTAAAAAATCTCATACTGGGACGAAAGTGCAAAATGTACAAAAGTTAGTTAACGAAGTTTGGCGAAATTATAAATTACAAGCAAAGTCAGATAAGGAACTAGATATTATTGTATCTAAGAGAATTGAAGAAGATTTTTGTAGTGATGATAGCTCAGTGGTTAGCGCGGTAGGTTCGCATGCCGAAGGGCGTGGGTTCAAACCCCAACAATGAGCTTGAGCTGCCGGTGAAGGAAAACATCGTGAGGAAACCATAGCATGGTGGTAGGGTACTTTCTAGTACTCGGCTGGCTAGCTACCACCCTCAAGTTGAAAATCTGTCGCCAAGCACCTAACGGTGTGTTCCGGCAGCCTCACTTGAGAGCCAGTTCCATTCCAGGCTAGGTGTGCTTTACCATCTTCGACCACACCTTCTGCTGTGGTCAAACACCAAGCCTGTCAACCATTCAAAAAAAAAAAATTGCAAGCGGCGACTAAAAATAAATCCAATCTGCTTCATTTTTTTTCCAAGGTGAGTAAATATAAGTACAAAGTTTCTCTTTACGTTCTGTAACAATTAAAACGATTTATGAGTAAAAAATATGATGGCCTATCTCAAAGTAAAAAGGTAAATGATTGATATTTTATTTCTTAAGATCGACTCCGGCAATTGGTCACAAAATACACGGTGTTTTCAATATCTGTATGTGAAGGGTTTCTGTGGGGAAAAGCTTTCAATAATATTTAAACGCTGGTTTTATTAAATACGGTGAATTTATGTAGCTTAATAAGAGAATATCCAGCAGAACTCTTAGAAATTTTTCATTTTTAGGCAACGTCTTCTACCAGTAAACCTGCAGAAAAAACACAAATTATACAGCCATTTTCTAACATTGAAAAACAGAAAGAAGATAAAATTAAAACCGGCAATGAATCACAAGAGCAATGCGAAAATAATAATAATGCAGATAAACAAAGAGCAAAACCTTCTCAAGAAGCTTTGAAAAATAAGATTACTCTACTCGAAAAAAATCTGAACGCTTTGTATTCTGCCAGAGATACTATGCCAAATTGCGCTGAAGTTGATAAACAGATCATTAAGTTGCGCGAGGAACTAAAAACAGCAAAAAATACTTTAAACAGGAAGATTCAAAACGCAGTTGCCCAGAAGAAACACAGGGATGGTATGAAAAGAAAGTTAGAAGATATTTGTCAGGAAAATCCTGAAATAAAAAAAAAACTTATCTCTGAGGGATTCAGTAGGACATCCTAAACTTGAAAGCGATCAACCATTACTATTGAAAACAATTGCGGATATAGCTTTATTTGGGAGTGCATGTGATGACAGGAGACGAACGGAATCTATTCGCAGCGTAAAAACGCTTGACGAACTCACACAAGAACTGCATAAACTAGGATTTGACATTAGTCGCAGTGCGACATATCTTCGTTTGATTCCCAGAAAATCGAATTCTACAGAGGGACGAAGACATGTATCGACAGTCCCTGTTAGGCTCATTCGTGCTCAAACTGATCACCACAAGAGCCACTTAGATAGCAAGTTCGCTGAAACATCAATCCATTATTTAGAGAACATAGCATCCATACTTGGACCAGATCAAGTATTTTTCTTATCTCAAGATGACAAAGCTCGAGTCCCTATTGGCGTCACTGCGGCAAATAAGCAAGCACCTCTTTTAATGCATATGGAATATAGAATCAAATTACCTGACCACGATTGGGTAATCGCTGAGCGTCATAAATTAATACCATCTGTTTATGCTGGTATCAAAGTTACTTCCAATATGCTAGGACAACCGCAAGCCGTCGGATATTCTGGGCCAACATTCATCGCTATTCGAAGTGGAAAGCATAGTTCATCTACTGCTAATACTCATGCTCAGGATTTCGAGACGCTTCTCGAACTTGAAGAGTTTCGACCATTAGCAAAAACTGACCATGGACTAGTAAAACCAGTAGTAATTATGACGGTTGATGGAGGGCCAGATGAAAATCCGCGTTATCAAAAAGTCATAGGGTTTGCTATACAACATTTTAAACGACATGATCTCGATGCATTGTTTATAGCTACCAATGCTCCTGGAAGGAGTGCGTATAACAGAGTAGAGCGAAGAATGGCTCCTCTGAGTCGGGAACTGGCTGGTTTAATACTGCCTCATGACCATTTTGGGTCTCATTTGGATGAACGTGGCATTACAATTGATGAACAATTAGAAAGATATAATTTCGAATTTGCAGGAAATGTATTAGCTGAAGTATGGAGTTCAATGGAAATTGATGGCTATAATGTTACTGCAAAATATGTTGAGGCTGATGAACAAGATGTTCCTGAATTTCCAGACATTAAATGGTACTCAGAACATGTGCGTGAAAGCCAATACTTGCTTCAAATTGTAAAATGTAAAAATACAGAATGCTGTCGTCCAAGAAGTGGCCTATTCAGATTACTAGACAACAGGTTTCTTCCACCACCTGCAAAAGTAAAACAAACAGTTGATGACTTGGTTTTGGATGAAGGAGGACAATTTCTTGATCTTCCAGTCAATTTAGCTCTACGCTTGAGTACTACCCTCAAAGATTTTTTGCAAATGCCCTACGATTATTTTTGTCCGACGGTAAAATTGAGGCTCTCAAGCCGAACATGCAAAACGTGTGGTCTTTATCATGCTTCCGTCAAATCATTAAATCGTCACATCGAGAAGATCCATAAAAAAGTAAACACGCCCACAGAGGGAAAAGTTAGACCTGTAAGAGTCGCTGCTCGTCGTGCTAATGAACTGATGTGCATTATTCAAAATTTAGAGCACCAAGATGTTGAATGGCTCGATGAGAGTGACGTAGACATTCCAAAATCGGATGAAAGTGAGCAGACTCACAACACTGAGCAGCAATCCAATGTCATCGATAACTTAGAATCATGGATTCAGGTTTCATGGACTGAAGACTGTTAATGTGTTCCGAAAATATTCTTTATGTTAGTTATGTTCTTTATTTCTGATTATATTTTTTTGTCATTTACTCTATGTGTATCAGTTAAACCTAATATTTTCATGAATTTTCCTATTTTAAAAATAACAATATAAAAAAACATTTATTACTAAAAATGTTTACGTAAGCATAGGGGGAGGGGGTAAGTGCTTTGCTTACTTTTGATGACAAGGGGGGCGGGGGGGTAAAAAATGGTAAGAAATCTGCTCACGTAATACTTGAACGGCCCCATAGATAAATTAGGATACGTTAATATCTATGTGCATGATTCTTGAGGATTTACAATCTGGAGAATTTGGTTTTAACAAGCAAGCAAAGTAGGACATTTTTTCTCAGTGCAGACGATAAAAATTGTAAGTATTAAGTTCTTATTAAGTACCTATTTGATAATTTAGTCGACAAAAACCTCTATTCTGCCGCGCTCATTTACGAGTACTTAGTACATTAGTAATATTTTTTAAACTATCATACAAAATTTTGGTTTTTAGTGAGTGAATTGCTGAAAATGTTTGAGGTTTTTTTTTATTTTTATTTTTGCTAGACTTGTGTATGACTGGGTGTGTACGCGCATCGATAATCGAAGAATGCGTACATCATCCCATCTTCAAAACACGAGAAAGTTTTTACGTACAGGCACAAAAAATTTAGAGGTTACATTTTGCAATCATCTGAAAAACGATATATGTTAAAATAATTTTAATTCATCACGTTCAAATTTCAAATCAATTTTTAATTTTTACACTTTCTTGCTGATTACTTACGAACATGTTTCGTTCGCAGAAATCAGAGGATCAAAGAAAACTTTTCGTGTGTGAAATGAAAATATAATTTCGCTCCCTTATAGTTCGCTTTTTAAGACCTTTTTTTTAAAGAAAAAATCTTTACCAAGTTTTAAAAATAATGCCGTGGCAGCTGCACATAGGTCATGCAGTGAAATAGGCTTCATTGTTTGCCGTAGCGTCATTTGACGAGCTGCGACAGTGCTATAGGACCCACCCAACCCAAACTCCAACTCTACAACTCTCTTCTCTTGGGTTGGTACTCCAACCCTCCTAGGACTAGTTGATTTCTTCTTCTCAGTAGGTACTCCTATTCATCCTACTTCTTTTATTGGCGATTCTTTTACTAGAGTTGTAGCGGTGCGTCTTTGGAATTACCTCCCAATTAAAATTCGGCAAGCGCCGCGTCGTCTTTCCTATTTTTCCCTTCTAATGATGTATGTTTGTTGTTAGATACCTCATTGTTATTACAATCTAGCCTAGTTGAGACTAATAAGTAATTTTAATATAACTTAAATTGCTAAGTAGACTATAATCGAAGAATGCGTCCATCGACACTTTTCTTACTGTCTCTATTAAGGGGAAGACACTTAGTTCATGTGTTCTATAATATTATGCACACTCACACACTGCACTGACATTACTAATTAATACACTAACTCAAAAGGTTTTGTCCTTTTTAGTCTTCTTACTATATCCGTGTTGTCGAGGAGCTGGATAGCCTCGACATTCACATGTTGATGAAGTCTATTTTCATGAACTTCAGCGCATTTTTTAATGATAGTTGCGACCATGTCTACGCCGTCTAATCCAATTTTTAAAAAGCTTGCCGCAAACATTTTTTTTAATAAGAATGGGTACTGTTGTAAATTCTTATTCAATTGCTTCATCATCTGACAAGAATGTAGGTAGGTACATATTTAGGTATAGGTATATATTTAGGTTTTTGTATCTTTTATAGAAGTTTATTATTTATTTATATTAAGTAGTCTCATATTAATTTGTTTGCTGTATTTATATAGTTATATATTTATTCATGATTATATAATATACATAATTATATGTTTGTATTGATACGCTCCTACAACCACATCTTATATACTGTGAGGAAGGCTGGCAGAATTAAGTCCGCCTTTTGTAGTCACCTACATGCTATTTTGTAAGTGCGTGCAATAAAGAATTAAATAATAATATAGGTACATATATACCTACTATAGGAATTGGATTGGATAGTGGAGAAATGAAATTAACTTTATGAGCTTAACCACTGCCTCAGAAAAGTCTGATTTGCGTTGGCTATAATACTTATTTATTTTATTTTAAAAAGTCAAATCCTGTCCCCCGTAGTCATTTTCAAAACCGCTGATAATATCTTGCTTGTGCTTTTGCTTCGCTATCGCAGCTCGCGATGGTACCTTGGGCCATGCTCGGGCCGCCTTATAGCCCGTGATATTTTTCATGACGGCGTGTACAGCTCTTTTGTTAGTAACCTAGAATATACAAAATAATATGTTTTACGATTCTTATTACAAAGCAGCCACGGATTAGGTATTGTTATGATGAAGTTGTGTGTAACGTCATACGATATTTAGTTATATTTATTATTAGGTAGGTACTTTCTATTCTAATTTTAGTGCTATTTCATAAAAGTAAAATAAACATAAAAATAAAATAACCACAATTTCAATGAGTCAAAATCTATTTACATAGACTTTACAAACAAAAGACCAAATAACCATCCGGTGTAATACCATACGACAATACAGCCAAATATTTATGTAAGACACTAGACGCAAAGCTTCGCTGGAAGGCTCATGTCAAAAATAAACGCGACGAATTAAGAGCTCCGCTACAAGAAGACGTACTGGTTACTTGGAAAACATTCTTCGTTATCAGTGCACAAGCTATTCTTGTATAAACAAGTCCTCATGTCAATATGGACGGTATTCAGCTATGGGACTGTATCAAAAAAGCAATATACAACCAATAAAAAGATTCCAGAACAAAGTACTTAGGGGCACGCATAGTGAACGCACCTTGGTACATAAGAAACGACGACCACCATTGGGACCTCAAAGTGGGCAATAGAGGGCATGGCCGCAAAATACGCTAAAGCTCATGAAAATAGACTTCATCAACATGTGAACGTCCTGGCTATCCAGCTCCTCGACAACACGGACATAGTGAAAAGTCTAAAAAGGACAAAACCTTTTGAGTTAGTAGTTAAGTTAGTTAATGTCAGTGCAGTCATAGTACCTACTAGGTACATAATATTACTTATATGTAGTTTATAGAACACACGAAGAAAGTGTCTTCCCCTTAATAGAGACAGTAAAAAAAGTGTTGATGATGTAAGTGATGATGTACGCATTCTTCGATTATACATAGCAATTTAAATTATATTAATATTACTTATTAATCTCAACTAGGCTAGATTGTAATAACAATGAGGTATCTAACAACAAACAGATACATCATTAGAAAAAAAAATCCCTATTGGTTAAAAAAAAATACTTCGACCAGGGTAACAGTTCATTGTGAGGGACTCTTTCTTTGTGTCCGTTTTAATAAAAAAAATAGTTCGAGTGCTAGAGTAGCCGTTACATGCTTGCACCAATTTATGAGACCGTGCGTTCAGGTGGGATTTTGTGAAGTGCAAGGCGCGAGATACATGTACGTATGTATACATAATGGTAAAGACTTTTTTCTACTTGGGTAGTTGAGGATGCGGGCACCTGCCAGAGTGAGGCCTCGGGCGGTTGCCCTGCGTGCCGACCCCTAAGGCCGCCACGGCATATCTCCATTTACTTGTAGTAGGACTTTTTAAATGTGTTTATCGTATCATTTCATACTTAATATTACCCTATTAGGTAGCACATTCACAATATAAAAAAAAACCTGCCTTTTGAGCCTTCCCCATCCTGGCTACGTTCTTTGACCGAAGCATAGTTTTAATAGCTTCTGCTTTTTCTGACCGCCTTAGTTGGGACTCATTCAATTCTTCCATCATCGATATCAAGTTATCAGCATGCAATGACTTTCGATGGAGATGCATTAGACGTTCACAGCGCTATTAGAAACAAATACAAAACTTAAAAAAAAAAAGTATTTGTTTTTTATTGATTGTTTTTTTTTTGGAAAAAAATGTTATTTCGAGTTTTTCTTTGATTAAAACATATTCATTAAGCTAATAAGGTAATGCATAAAATATTTATTTAACGAAAGAAGAAACATTTATTTCATTAATGTATTTTTATTTTACAACAACATCGACTTCAAAATAGTCATTAATGACTACCTATATACAAGTTTTAAAAATGTTGTAAATTTATTAGAAAAAAAAAACTCACCACTACTTGAGATTTTTTGCTTGTATGTCTTTCCATTTGTACGTACGTTTTCATTACTTCTAAGTAAGCTAACCTCGTTTCACAGGCCAGTTGACCAATTTGATAGATGTAGTTGTTCTCGTGTATGTTCTTCATGTACTGCACAGCTTTCACCCTTCTAGTAGCATCGTGAATAAGTTCTAACTTGAGAAATCTGCATTTGTAATTAAAGCGATATCTTACTTGTCCTGTAATTCTTCCATCGCTTAGTTGCAAACATACTGAAACAAAAGCAAGGACAAAAAAGTCAAAGCTCCTTCTACAAACTAATAATATTATATTGGTATTTTACATAATTATTATAAAATTATATGAAAAAAAAACTATTTTTTATTTCTAATAATCAAGATAATCACTCATGCAATGGATGCATCTGTGCATGATAATAGATCCTGTGGCAGTTTATTGATGCCCTTTTTGAAGAAATCAGCTGGACAGGAGGCAACAACATGCAAACTATCGGAGTGGCGCTTTCCAAGTGAACCGAAACCGCAAAAAACCACACCAGTCATGTTGACTGTTTTCTTTGGCTATCGCGGTGTTGTGCACTTAGAATTCGTGACGGAAGGTCAAACGGTAAATATAAGGAATATTTATTGAGCGTTACACGGCGTTTAAGAGAGCAAATTCAATTAGGCCAGATTTGTGGAAAGAAAGTTCTTGGATTTTGCAGCAAGATATGCGCTTTCGCACAAGGTTATCGTTGTGAACGAATTTTTGACCAAAAACTCAACAAATACCATCAAGCAACCTTATTCACCAGATATGTCTCCAGCCGACTTCTTTCTTTTTCCTAAATTCAAATAGGTACGTAATGGTGTAGTATTATGATTTTTTTATAATGCTTTACAAATTTTTAATCCTAACTTTGATGTGTGAAATAAGTGGCAAGTAAGGCAAGGCAAGGCAGGTAATTGGCAAGTGGTTACTGCAGAGAGAAGAGGATATCAAGACTTGTTGTTATTTTAATTAGATTTTTGTTAAATTATATTTTTAAAGTTTATGTCAAATTAGTTCTAGATATTAAGTAAGATAATATTTTTAAGACAATGTTTTATTCTTCTTATTTTTTAAGTAAGATTAAGTTTGTAATTAAGAAATTATTGTTAAATTTAAGACCTCATCACTGAAATAAATTTTGATGGAAATAAACTAAATATAACTACTTATACCATGAATATTCAAAATGAACTTCCGCAAAGTAATGCCAGAATCAATCAATTATTTGATGATTTCAATAAAATACTTTAATGTATTAGGTAGCTATATTTGTTATGCTATAGGTAGGTAACATTGATGTTTGTATATAAATAAATAATAAATAAATAAATATCACAGGACGTTACACACAGCGCCATCTGACCCCAAACTAAGCAGAGCTTGTGCTATGGAAGACAGATAACTGATAGAATACTTAAATACTTTTTTTTTTTGTAAATACATACTTATAATACATACTATATAATACATAGGTAGATATTTTGATAGACTTACTGAAAAGACAAAGTAAGAACCAAAGAAATTTAGCTGCCATCTGGGAAGTATTAATAGGTAAGTAATAATAAATTATCACCACTTATAGCTAATTAAAATTACATTACATTATTTACCTAGTCGCTCTGTTGAACATTAATTAGTTTATAATTGAATTAATATCACATTACATGTGTGTAAACATTACTCTATTCCGGTTTGAAGGGTACAAACTTACTACAGCTAGTGAAATTAGGGTACAGGGCTTTTGAGACTAACCATTGAAAGTCTCAAAGTAATGAGTGCCAGTGCAGCGATGCCCCGAACTTTGTTTTGAACTTTGTTTTGCTGAGTTCTGTGTATTGTTGCAATGTTCATGGACATTGGACATGCGTTATCTCTTAACATCTGGATCAGCGTGCTCCATCCTCGGCGTCGCTTTGCATTAGGCGAGTTGGTGGGCAAACCTAGATCTCTTAAAAGTAAAAAAAAAAAACAAAACAGGAGAGCGTATTTACTTTTACATTAAAAATACGTTTGGATTTAAACCTCACATACCTACAATCAAAACAACGAACAAGAATTGCTGTACAATTAAGCATGTTTTATTAAATTAGGTATTATAGGGGTAAAGGGATACAGTACGAATTTTATATTCGCACTGATCTCTTGTTGGATAAAATATATTTATCTCCCTCTGGTCAACTTGGAGCCTTTCCTAACTTGTTCACTTCATTTTTTTTTGGGATTTTTATGGTTTGGCTATAAAGGACTTTGAACCATGTCATTATTTGCGAAGAACGAATTCATGTCTTACATCTATAGTTACAGTCAAAGTCTAGTCCAGTCATGCTTTAGTAAAGTAGTGGCGACTTTACTATAAAGCTTCGATGGAGTTTTGGAAGCACCACGAAAAGAGATGTTTCACCACATTATATCATTTTCCCGCACTCACGCTTGTAATTCGGCACTTTATGAATAAAACACCACCATTTTTATGCATATACACTCGACAAAACACAAGTTTTGAAAAAAAATACAACGGAGTGAGACTTTCCGCGTTCCCGCCAAAACAAAACTCCCGTTTTCATAGATATTTTTTTTTTTTCGTTAATTTGCCCTTTCGGGCAGGCTAAAGCTATAAAGCCATACTGCCTCGTCTTCAGTGTTATTTCTGCTGTATCTTAACTATGGTTATCGTCAAAGTCGTCTTAGTCAAGTCCAGTTCGTGTCAGTTCGTGCCAGTCATGCTTTAGTAAAGTAGTGGCAACTTTACTATAAAGCTTCGATGGAGTTTTGGAAGCAACACGAAAACTCATGTTTCACCACATTATATCATTTTCCCACACTCGCGCTTGTAATTCGGCACTTTATGAATAAAACACCACCATTTTTATGCATAAACACTCGACAAACCACTAGTTTTGGAAAAAAATACAACGGAGCGACACGACTCTTCCCGCGTTCCCGCCAAAACTCGTTTCCTTATATAAATATAAATGGTACACTCATATTTCTCTATGGAAAACGCTAACTCTTTTTTTTTTTTTGGTTTTGGTGTCGCGTTTTAGCATTTGCCAGTGTCAAGTATTTATACATTTTCAACTTTCAAAAGTTAAATAAGAGTCCTCGTAGCTAAAGTTATAGTCAAAGTCCAGTCTTGGTCAAGTACAATCCGAGTCAGTCAAGTCCAGTCATGCTTTAGTAAAGTAGTGGTGACTTAGTACTTACTACTTACTACAAAGCTTCGATGGAGTTTTGGAAGCAACACGAAAAGTCATGTTTCACATTATATCATTTTCCCACACTTACGCTTGAGATTCGGCACTTTATGAATAAAACACCACCATTTTTATGCATAAACACTCGACAAAACACTAGTTTTGGAAAAAAATACAACGGAGCGACACGACTCTTCCCGCGTTCCCGCCAAAACTCTCTAACTCATGTTCACTTCATAATTCGTTCACTTCTCAGATTAAAAACTACTAGATGTGACACGAGTGTGCCCTTCGAGGAATCACAAGCATTACTTGTCATATCTCGATGAGTGTGCCCACCAGAGGCTCTCTCGTTCCCACATTAGGTGCTGCCATAACAAAAGTGTCATTTCTCTTTTGGGGTAACTTTAGATATAAACGTTAAGCCAAATAAACTGTAAATGTCTAACAATTGCAAATTCTGTATAATCTGACATAATCAGTCAGAAAAGAAATGATATATCCAGGGATTCGTTTACTTAATCTACATTATTTATTAGCAATCCATAAATTATAGAGAAAAACTTGAGAGCCAGTTCCATTCATTGTGCTTAACCATCTTTGACCACACCTTCACTTAACATCAGGTGAGCTGTGGTCAAAACACCTAGCCTGTCAAACATTATAAAAAAAAATAGAGTTATATTTTCTTATACAATGTAAGACTTGTCATAATCTTATTATGGATCTTGTCGTAGTTTAGCGATGGCTAGCTATAGTCTTGTGGAACGCATTTAAATAAAACTCTGTTAGCATTTTATATTTTAATTCCGCAACAATATCTTCTAGGGTGGATAGTTTTTTGACTAGTCTTCGTCGTAATAGTCAAACAGCTCGTAATTTTTTCAAACGAGACACTGAAATTTCCTTTTGTCCTCGTCAAATAAAACAAAAAAACTTAAGAGGTAACATACATACTAAAAAACAGTCGAATTGGGAACCTTCTCCTTTTTGAAGTCTGTTAAAATGTATAAATCAAACTAGATAACAATTAATTTTAGGACGAAAATAAAACTAAATGAAGAGTTTTGGCGGGAACGCGGGAAGAGTCGTGTCGCTCCGTTATATTTTTTTCCAAAACTAGCGTTTTGTCGAGTGTTTATGCATAAAAATGGTGGTGTTTTATTCATAAAGTGCCGAATTACAAGCACGAGCGTGGGAAAATGATGTAATGTGGTGAAAAATGACTTTTCGTGTTGTTTCCAAAACTCCATCGAAGCTTAAAGTAAACTCGCCACTACTTTACTATATCATGACTGGACTTGACTGACACGGAATGTACTAGATCAATACTACACTTTGACTGTAACTATAGCTGTAAGACATAAATTCGTTCTTCGCAAATAATGGCATGGTTCAAAGGCCTTTGTAGCCAAACCATAAAATCCCAAAAAAAAAAAGATTGCAAAAACATACTATTAAATCATCTAAATGGTAATTTACAAGGATAATTATCAACGTAATCTGTGAAAATATTATCTTAAAACGCATTAGAGTGTGAAATATTCAATAATTTGTATTACTTACAAGTAAAATGTGATGCCACTGATTTTTCTCTCACTGCGGCTCTTACAACCTACGATGCTGCAGCCACCCATATGAAAACGGTTATCAACGATATTAGACAAGTATCTATCTCAAAACAAACACAATACACAACGTAAAACTAATAAAATCAACAAGAATTACGCCGAACGCCTTGGAAAACTTCTATCACAATGTGACAGATTGCCAATGAAAAAAACCGGTAACGGCGATAAGGACAAAAAATAAACATTCTGTCTCCTTTCTGCTCATAGCTATAGTAATTTAACTCTCCTTATCTATTTTAGCGTGACGTCAATGCATACACATCTGTTTAATCTGAGGTTCACTTTTACAACGTCTACTTCCTAAATTATCAGACGGATTGCTAAGCTAATTTTTTTAGTTTGTCTAAATTTTTAAAGTGATCTTCCGGATGTGTGCAACATTACTGAATTCTGAAAAACATCATGATTTCCTTGGGCCCTTCATCAAATGGACGGATTATGCTTAGGTAGCGTGCCCATTATAATTATGTTTTAATCCATAAAGTACCGAATTACAAGGACGAGTGTGAAAAAGTGATGTCATGTGGTAAAAGCACAGACGAATAATTAATAGACAGAACCATAAAGCGTTTCCGTTCCGCCACCATCCGTACACGCATGTGTCTTGTTTCTTTGTCTTTTACACGGATCGTCATGTTGAGTAAAAGAGAAAACTAGAGTCGAAATGGCAATCTCATACCGTCTGAATTCATCGTGTCCATTTTTGTCCGACTAGTAGGCCATAACATTGCAACCCGTGCGCTTATAAAGTGAAAATTTGTAGTGATATCGTTAATAAGACTAGATTTTCTTGCAAAATAGTAAAATAATGTCGTGCTGTGCTGTGTTTTGTTCATTAAGAACAACAAAAGAATGTATAATAGATTCGGAATTATTATTTCATACGTATGTCTTTATGAGCTATTATTATTTCAAATATTGAAGTTCTAAAGCAAAAATGCATTTCTTATTAAGGATACATATAATTAACATCATTTAATTACACTGTGGTGATAATTAACTTAGAATTGAAGCTTTAATTTGTGTTCGATAGATGCATCGTTTTACGCCTCCAGAATAGTGATGTGCCCGCAACGTTCTTAGGACTTTGTCGATAATTATTGCTAAATCCATATTAGTGATGATACTGATGGTAGATCTTATATGGCTAATAAGTTAACCGAACGTCAGCTGCCCAGGTAGCGGTGGTTTTGGGAGTGGGAGGTCGTGGAAGTTGTAAAAAAAAATTAAAAAAAAGTGATAGTACGCCGGCTGAAACCCATTTTCATGAATAGTTGACATCATACTGAGTTGAAAAATAGTCGTCAACTGCATAGATGAGGAGGAGGAGGGTAGATTATGCGTCAGCCGATCGCATAATCCACCCTTTTTTTTTTTTTTTTTTTTCCAGGGAAAATACTTTGTGTATACCACCGGCCCTGGGGCCGGCACGGTGGTATACACAATATCCTAATGACATGTGGTGGTATCCTAATGACGGCCTACCCACTAAAAACCCTGGAGTGTTCCACCTCGGCGCTTTGTGTCGAGGCTGCGGGCACGCTTTCGCACTCTACCGCGGCCTCGACAGCGCTTGTCGACAGCGCTTGTCCTCGCGGACCCGCCTCGGGGAGCCTAAGCTCACCCCGCAACAATTACGATGTGTCCGAACACCCGACACATCGTCATCCACCTCGGAGACCAAACCAGCAAATGGGCGTCGGACAGCCCCATGTCCGTACGCCCCTGGTCTCCATGCGACGGGTCAGATAAGTGGCCCGCCGCCTGCCACTTTGGTTGCTTGGAATGGGGATCGCCAGACCGGCACTCCCCCCATTCCGCAACCCCCTCCCACTCGGCTCCTCCACTGCGCCCTCAGCTCATCAGAGGGACACGTGGAGAGCCCGTCGCCAGACCACCTCCTGGGGTCGGGTCCCTCTTGCCGTCGCGACATGCCATAACATGGCTTGTCGCGACCCACCTCGAGGACCAATAACAACTGGCGCCAGACGACCCCATGTCTGAACGCCAGTGGTCCTCATGCGGGTCAGGTGAGTGGCCCCGCCGCCTGCCACCACGGCTGCAGAGGACAGGGAGAGCGGCACAACTCAACACCGACACTCCTCTTCCCCTGCAGCCCCACCGCGTCCGCCATCAAACGGTGGCGGCCCCGTTAAGGCCGCGGAAGGTAGGGAAAGCGGCAACGAAACACCGACAGTCCTCTCCCGCCGCGGCCTCCAGCCCTCAGCCGCAGTGTCTCCCATTCGACACTGCAGCCCGCCTCAGTTGCGATACCGCCCACACAGTCCGCAACCTACTTGGCCGCTTCTACCAGGCCCGGGGGAACACCCGGAGAAGCAGCCCCATCTCGGGTTCCGCTTAGTTTCACCGTGGTGACCAGTCACGGTTACTCAGCCCCCCCGCCACGACAAGGCGGGAACCCACGGGGGGGGGGCGCATAATCCACCCTCCTCCATGCAGCTGACGACTATTTTTCAACTCAGTATGATGTCAACTATTCATGAAAATAGGTTTCAGCCGGCGTACTATTACTTAATTTTTTTTTAAACTTCCGTGACCTCTCATACCTACACCCACCGCGGGTGCGCCAGCTGACGCTCGGTTTACTTATCAGTTATTCGAGATCTATCAAAAAAGATAGCAATGGATCGGCGTAAAATCACTACCTAAAATGCAACGCTACCACCCGGACTATATTCTTGTTATGTTAAGTTAAACATCTACTGACAGCTTGTTCCTTTTCACTGAATGGATTTGCATGAAATTTTGTAAGCAAGAATATTGATCGCTAGTAAAGAGTGCTGACAAACTATATTCATAATAACTTAAGTTGCTATAACTACTCTAAAAGACCGCTATCAATGGGAATAGTTCCCAAAACGCTGGCCCCATTGCCGCGTTGTATGGCAATACTCAAACGCTGAGCAAAATAAAGGCCAGCGTTTTGTTCACGTGTGGCGTCGACCAAACGAGATGACAATTCTTTAAAAATTTTTTTTGCTCCCGGTCCCCACGGTCCCATAGTTTCAACCCCAAAAGGCTCAAATATGTACCCACTATCCAGGGTACTATACTTGCGTCTTTTATTATTTTAAGTTATTTTGTTTTGTTTAATTGAAGATATTTATTATACTTTTTTTCATAATTTAGCTTGATAGTCGAATTAAACTTTAGTTGCTATGGTAACATGGTTTTACTAAAGAGATTGTATACAACAAGTACATATCAGGGTACGAAAAAACTTCATTGACATCTTTTAAAGATAAAGGAGGTTTAGTATACCCAAGTGAAGACGTTTATTTTATACGCAAATAATTATGTGAATAAAAATACATACTTTGGTCCTATATATTTTTATGTACTGGAACTCTGTTATGTTTCAACGGGTTTTCATCGAACGAACTGTACTCGGGTTCACTTCCCTACTCACGCAGATTTAGAACTGACATCAACATAAATAAAGTGGGCACGCTACCTCGGCATATCCTTCGTCCATTTGATGAAAGGTCTTAGATCCCACAGTATTGATAAAGTTGTAAAAACATAAATTAGCTATTTAAATCTATGAAATCTTTTTTTTAATGACTACAATATTCGTGCTTTTTTCAATGTGCCATAATATGTAGTCATTGTTTATGGCTTACCGCTGCCTCCGTTATTCAGTTTGAATCTTTGGCCTGCAGTCTATTAAATTAATTTTATCATCTTAAAAAGTATTTTGAATGTAAGTACCTATACTATACCTATTGTTGAATTTGTTTGTATCTGTGCTTTTTCTTTTATCGAGAAAATACTACAAAATATATCAATACTCTGTATTTTTTTTTTCTAAATTCGCTACACGACTACTATGTGGTTGTCATTATAAGTTAAATTAGATTACCTACATATTATTACTTTAAACAGGCTTGCGTTTGCCTTTCATATATCCTAAAGCAATACAAAATTGCGATATAAGATTTATTTAAATCAATAAAATTTGCTTTGGTGACATCTTCAGGTTTATTTTATTTGTCTAATTTTTGAGGATATTTTTAAATTTTGGGAAGAATCCATGCTGTCATCTGGCAAGACTAGTTCGCGCCATTTATTTCTCAAAGGACGTTACACTTCATACTTTTTCATACCAAGTAGCAAGAGATAGTAGAAAAATTTGTAATAAGTTGTTTTAAATGTATCCAAGATGTACGTTCGCATACGTATATTGGGACAGCCTGAGACAGTAGTGGCAATTGAATCTAAATTGACGAAGATTGAGGATTTGCGGTATATTTTGCACGACAAATTTGATTTGGCTCCTGATGTTCAACGTCTGTTCTATGGCGGAAAACTGGTAATAAAAACTTTTATTTTGTACATAAAGTATATTTTAACAGTCTTGCATGATAAGTGTTAGAACAGTAACTATTGTTTCGCGTGCTTTTATTCCGCCTCCACGTGCTGGACAGTAAGTAATTGGTCCAGGTAATAGGATAAAATCTTTGAAATCGGGAGTACTGCTGTCCATTGTGACCATCCATAGCTTTTAAATTATTTAAATATTGGATGAAATGATGCATACAGTTTAGTTTTTACACATTAGTTTTAGTTTTATTTTTATAGGCACAGACCTACCCTCATAAAGTGATTGAGTGATATTCAACCAATTGTCTCCTAACTATTGCAATTTATTGCTTTGTATTTTCCTTTAGCGAAGTCTCTGACAACCTCATCATCATCAGCCCTTTGTTGTATGTAGGCATCTCCTAACGCACACCACTGAGCCCGGAGGACAGCTTCCTGTACACAGTATTTGCCTGCTGCTTTATGCAGGTCATCACGCCACATGATAATAAAGTGTACAACACTGCTTGCCTGCACCACTATGCTGCTGTGTGGTGCTCCTCTACCCCATCCTAACAACCATACTGCCAAGTTAATATATCAAGTCTAAACATCACAGTTAAATTGTACGAGCTCCCTGTAGAAATACAGAGGACTCAAATGCTCGACGCTTTCAAAAGTCAAGTTAAGCTGCATCTATTAAAATAACCCTATAATTCGCTGTCTTCTTATATGTTTAATGTTTATGTATATTGTATATTATATGTAAATGTATATCTATACATATATATGTATAGATATACATCTATAAGTGTATATTATATAAGATATTTATGTATTGTTATTTTATAATATAGTTAGGTATATATATGTATATGTTTTATGTATTATGTATTATGTTTAAAATGTTTTTTATTTTTTATTTAATCTTTTTCATTCTATCTATTTTTTAACTCTCTTGTCGACACACCCCGTCCTTAGTTTAAAATCCTTTCCACATTAGATCGCTTTTAGCGATAAGGCCGCCGCATAATGGTTGCATTAGTTTTAAGTTTCTATTGTTATAATTTTTTGTAATTTGGTGTAAACAATAAAGAGTTATATTGTTATTATTATTAAATTTAATCACTCAAAATTAATTACAGTCAATTCAGTCATGCTCTACCTGCCATAGTAAAGTAGTAGATTCTTTATAAAAAACCTTTGAAAGTAACATGACAGTGAAAAACATACAAAATAGTTATTAGTAAATAATTTATTCAAATCTGACAACTAAAATAGGGTAGGTATAATTTAGTTTCTTGTAAACTACATACTGGTTCCAAGCTAGGCTTTATAGCCTATACATATACATATTTGTAGCGATGATAGCTCAGTGGTTAGCGCGGTAGGTTCGCATGCCGAAGGGCGTGGGTTCAAACCCCAACAATGAGCTTGAGCTGCCGGTGAAGGAAAACATCGTGAGGAAACCATAGCATGGTGGTAGGCTACTTTCTAGTACTCGGCTGGCTAGCTACCACCCTCAAGTTGAAAATCTGCCGCCAAGCATCTAATGGTGTGTTCCGGCAGCCTCACTTGAGAGCCAGTTCCATTCCAGGCTAGGTGTGCTTTACCATCTTCGACCACACCTTCACTTAACATCAGGTGAGCTGTGGTCAAACAACTAGCCTGTCAACAATAAAAAAAAAAAATAGGCTACACTATTCAGACTAGCAGAGACAAGTATTTTTTATGGATGTTTTATAAATATAGCATAACAACCGAATGGCAAGGTTCTGGCTGAATCCCTGTATAAACGAATAAGTAAACATACCACCTATAATGACTGGAGACAGCAACATATTGCACAAAACAATGAAACTATTGATATTTATTGCCAATAACAACCAACAGTTTACTTGTTCCAGCTAAACAAAACAATACAAACAATTTTCAACCTTATACTAATCTGTGAATGAATGAATATTTTGACTATTATTAGCTACACACTTTCTCCCACCCTATATGAACCTCTTTCACACTCTTTTCCATTCAACCCTGCATGTTTCACTACTTATTTAGTGTAATAGTTGACAGTGTGATGTAGGTAAATTTTTTCATAATAAACTTTATTATTTCTTTCTTTCAACATTTTATTCAAAAACAAGTTCATATGCTTATAACCTATATCCATAGTACCTACATACATACATACATACATATTAGGACTACTTGTGTATATTGCTTATAACAACTATCAGATATAACATCGGAAGTATATGGTCCCTTCAATGTTGTTATATCCGGTTTCAACTATATGTATCATAGAAAATTGTGCTGTGAATTGGGAGGTTAAGAGAATTCCTTTTTACTTTACCTTATGTTAAGTTGGATCATATAAACTGCTACTACTACAATACCAAATTTTTTGCTTTTTTTAGTTTTTTATTATTGAATAGGCTTTTCCTTGACTACTAACTCGCCTGATGTTAATCAAAAGATTTGGTCCACAATGAAGGACATTCACCTAGAAGAAACTGATTCACTTGCGACTTGAAACTCGGACTATAACTATAAGGGAACACCCACTCAGGGCAGGGAATTCCACCATTTTAGAGGTTCATATGGTGAAAATGGAATCAAACTATTTTGTCAAGAGTATTTAGAGCTCCTAGTCATCTGATAATTGAATCGCCAGTGTGGAGTTAAACTATGCAGATCTGAAGCACACTCTTCTAAATGCAGCTGATGGACTAGCAACTTTGCATCGGTGTTCAAGGATTTGGAACCTAGTTCGAACAAGGGAAACATTACTGATTAGCTTCATGTTGCTGTTCTCAACAGACTTTCAATAAAAATAGCTTGTAGAATTTTATTATATCTATCAATTGTTGAATTGTATTGTGTTGTGTTTTTAGTGTTTGATGTCTCTTTGGTTTTGTTTTAAATAGTTTTGTGCATTAATTTTTTGTAAGTGGACTTGTGTAAAACAAAACATGTTACCTAAAAAATGATGTGGCATGAACAAAGTAATATTTCAAAGTATGTAATTTCAATCCATTTATTGATTGTTCCAGCTTGAGGATGGCTACTCATTCTATGATTATAACATCAAACTCAATGATGTAATCCAGGTTATGCAAAATATACAAGTGAATGAGAAATCACAAGATAACAATCAAAACAACTCCGTTAAGAAATATAATAGGGAAGTAAAATATAAAGGTTTGTATATACTACTAAACCTAGTAAAAAATTCTAATCATGGATATATTGGTACAGTCTTTTAATTCCTAATTGATTTCATTTTGCTCACATCATCACATCAATCAAAATAACACCTAACCACACATGACCTTGCATGACACTAGAAAATAGCCTGATTTATCATAGTATTATTTTTGTTGGATAGTCTAACCTTTTATTGGTCCAATCTTTATGGAAATCAATGGCCTATTTCCAGTAGTGATGATGATGATTGTAAGTTATGTTTTTGTTTTGTTGTGAAAATTAAGTTATTATTGTAATGAGAACTTAACTTTTCGAGCAATGGGTTTTATTAGGAATTCCAAAACAAATCAAATGAGCTCAGCCTATAGGGTCTACTAGTTGCTATTGAGGATTTACATCACACACCTTAGTCAATGACCAAACCATTGCCATTGAGTGTAACATACAAATTTGAAACAGAGCAAATTAATGGTATCTTGAGGTAGTGCCTCAGAGGCACCATCTCTATTTCATTTATAAGATTTGTGGAAGAGGTCTATAATCATCAGATCTGTTGAATGTCATCAAATTATTGTATTATCTTAAGAATGTTATATACTTACCTGCAAAGTATCTAATTAATCCAGATTAAAAATGAGTTCAAATTGAGTCTAAATATTTTGAGACACAGTCATCACAAGTGAAGAATCCTATAATATTCTGTCAAAAGCAAAACCCTCCTGATAGATTATTTGTATTTAATTGTGTTTGGTCCTTTTTTAAAAATATATTAATTCAGTGATTCTCGACTATAAATAGATGGGATGTGTGCTTTTTGGCCTGTAAAGCTCCATTCCCAGTGAAGCCAGCCCTTTATCTTTATTGATCAAAAATATGCCACTGCTTCTGTAGCCAACATATGGTTTCAGGGATGTATATTCCTAATGTTCTTAAAATTCTTTAAACAGATGCTGAAAGTAAGCTGTATGCTGTAGGAGACTTCGTTGATATCAGAAACACAGAGTATGGATCATGGCATGAAGGCCAAATAGTTGGAATAGTGACGCGGTACACTGAAGACTGTGCAGTAAATGATAAAATTGAAAAAAACTTAAATAATGTGGAGTCAAATGATAGATCATGGAAATATAACGACATAGAAATGGAAGATTTACTATTAAAGAGCGATAATGACTCAGGCGACAAACCTCTAAACGGAGACAATTTGAATTTTCAAATGGATGATGCTGGAAGCCTTGGAGTTCAAATAGATACAACTGACAAAATGGATGAGAATTTGTTGTATAAAGTGCAATATGATGGCGAGTGAGTATTTGCTTTTCATTTGTTAAGTTGTTGTGTAGTGAAACAAGGACCACATTGAATTATGAACTGCATATAAAAGCAAACCTTGGCAGCTCTTAAAAATAAATCTCATAATTTTTTGTTTGACTTCTGAATCTGAATTTTTTTTACAAACTGTCTCACTGATGGGCCCAGGCCTTTTCTCATCATGAAGGTTTAAGCCATAGTCCACCATGCTGGCCGAGTGTGGGTTGGGAGATTATGCACACCTTCCAAGATATTTTGTTAATTTTCGGATATGTAGGCTTCTAAATGTCTTCCTTTACCATTTGAACTCAGCGAAAATGCGCACATAACTTAGAGGATTCGAACCAGGACCTCCAGATTGGCGGCGTTCAGACGTTTGTCTGGCTTCCTAGACTAGACTGCTGAAACTTCTCATTAGACTGATGTATGTACTGGTAAATACATACTACATGTATAAATCTGAATATATTGAGTCTGAACAATTTATAACTATGTAATTATATTGTTATTTATATATTTACAGTACCGAAGAGACAGATTTGTATTATAAAGCAAGTGAAATACGTCCAAGGGCCAGAACTGTCATACATGTGAACGACCTGAATGTAGGTCAGACAGTTATGCTGAATTATAACTCTGAGGACTCTACAGAAGTAGGATATTGGTATGAATACTTTTATCAAGTGTAATTCAGTTGTGAAAAGTTATAATAAACTAAGTACCTATAGAGTAATTAATACATTCTGTTCTTGTCCCAGTTTATCTTATGTTTTGTTTTCCAATCATAACTTGCACAAGTGCGAAGAGGCTACTTTATTAATACACAGTGCTACGCGGTGTTACCCGCTGCTTTTTTTCGGACTAAACAAGCTAGTGGTATGAAATATACTTTATGACCAATTCTCATACCTACCAAATATCCAAAAAAAAACGTTCGAGCCGTTTCGGAGGAGTGTGCGACCACAAACACCGTGACACTAGATTTATATATTACTAGCGGACGCCTCGCAGTTTCTCCCGCTTAATTCCCATTCCCGTGGGAATATACATGGATAATAAAGTAGCCTATGTCACCCGGAGATAGTGTAGCTTCCCAACGGTGAAAGATTTTTTTAGATAAGCCCAGTAGTTTCGGAGCCTATTCAATACAAACAAACAATCAAATCTTTCCTCTTTATGATAGTGTAGATACATAATACGTATATAATACATAACATTCATAACAGTTAAAGTTTACAGTTAACTTTATTCAACCCCACTAATGTGGACATTGTGCCACATTTTGCCTAAACATCAGGCAACTAATTGTTCGCAGTTAATTTTATGTATATTTTTATTTCAAATGTAAAATTAATGAGATCAATAAGATACTTTCCTGGTGGTAAGAGATAACGTTCGTCCATGACTGTTGCAGCAATACATATAACTACGAAGTCCAGCCGCAGTACTCTAAGGTTTTTCTGGGTAAGAATCGACCCAGGAAAACTGTTTTCTGTTCTCTTTTTCTCCGCTAAGTGCTCTCGGGAAAGTTACGAGACTGTGAACCTTCCTGCGCGGGTATACGATAGGTATGCGGTCGTGTAGCTTTTTGTGAGCGCCTAGCGGGAATCACAATAAGACCCTGAGTACGGCGCAGGGTATTGCTGCCTTAGCGTTCTTTACTTTGAGATATTAGATGATTAGTTTCAACAGCCCTGTAATTTTGCTAGCTGCAATACCCTTCGAAGCGATATAGTAATGTTTACACACTACTGCTAGGCGGGCAAAATATCTGGTACTGCGGTGATGCCTACCTAGACGACCTCCTGCTAAGAAGATTGCCAATATTTATAACTAGTAAATATTATAAATGTTGTGAAACTTAAATTGCCGACAGCCCTGTTGGTTCATTGGTGATATGTCTGCTTCAAGAGCTGAAGGGCGTGGTTTCGATTCCCACTCAGGACTAATATTTGTGAGACTAACATTGATGTTTGTTCTGTGTCTGGGTGTACTGTATGTATTTACAAAAAAAAAAAGGATTTAAGTATGCTATCAGGTATCAGGTTCCCATAGTACAAGCCTTGCTTAATTTGGAGCTAGATGGCGCTGATTTATTTTAAATCGATTTTAATGTTCTAGGTATGATTTCAAAATCGCTGCAATTAACAAACAAACAGTCAATTGCACATTAATAGGTACCATTTACTCTGGACCCAATGCACCGCCTCAGGATGATATCAATGTCTGTGTTCGTGAAAAGATATATGCAATTGAAGAAGTGGTGCCTCTGAACCAGAGAACGGTTGAATACAAAGAGATGATGATGACTACACCTGAAAAAAGTAATAGTTTGAGTCTTTTATATTGCTATGATTAAATATTGATTCTAGTATAAATAAATATACATAATATGTCGGTGTGACAGGCTGTCAGTCAATCTTTTTTAGACATCTCGTGAGCGTCAAGTGGGTAATCGTGCGAAAAGAGAAAACTCTTGCGGGGCTAGTACTCTGATTCTAATGTTGAGCGAGTTACGATCAAATATCGATCGCAGGACAAAGCAATATTTCAGGAATGAAACAGTAGGACAATTGTAAGACGCTCTCACTCGACGGTTGCCAGGTAGTCAATTCCAAACTGAACCCGAGCGATGACACCAAGACGCGCACCGAACTGAAGTCGCGGCTAAATACCGACCCATGTGACGTTGGCGCGCTTGTTTCGTTATAAAACCGTTGTTTCGTTATAAAACCGTGATAAATCCGTAAAAATAATGTGACTTATACATACATACATAAAATAAGCCATTATGGCACAATTTTCCACCTTGTCAACTGTAGTCCAAATAATGTTATAATAGAAACCACATAAAAACCACATAAAAATGACATTTTGTTAAAATGTCATTTAAGTCAATGTTTATGCAAATGTCATTTTCATTGTCATTTTTTTTTCTCAATGCAAAAGTGTATGTGACATTAATACATTAATATAAATACTAGTACACATACATCACCCCATACAACAACTTATACATTGGAAAACTAAATTAGGAATAACTAAAATAGAATACTATTGAATAACTAGACTCGCTTATATCTGCCATGTCAGAATAGAATAGAATATAACTTTATTATACACCAAAACAAATCACAACATACAAATATGACATATTAAAAAAAAGAAGAGATAAACAATTAACATAACAAAACAATATATGTAATACATATTTTGTGTATAAGGGCGGTCTTATCGCCTAGAGCGATTTCTCCCAGACTTGTTTTACATATTAGGAATGTGCTCACTAAGCTGTACTTGAAACTTACCGGGGTTAAGATCAATTTAAAAAAATGCAAAGGCTATAACAATTTAAGCACCCCTTTCCCTAATAGCTTATATCTATCGATATGCTATATGTTAGTGCTAGTTGCTATTCTGTGAGATTTCAGTTGCGAAAACGTTTTTATTTTCGAAGTTAAAAGATACTTATGGAAAAAATATTTTTAATTAAAAACTACACTTATGTTTCATCTTTTAATTTCAGGGTCTGTCCCAGTTATCTGCCTCGCATGTCGCGATGCAGATGATGTTGAGTGCGGAGTATGCGGATGCCATATTTGTTTTGGAAAACAATTTCCTGAAAAGGTATTTCCCTTTTTTTATGCATCTAAATACACATTTTGAGAAACACAAACAAACATTGAGTAGTAAATCTAAGTTGGAGCGCTGTTTTGGCACTCATTACATTAACACATTCGTACAACATACCACCCTTCAAACTGGAACACAGTAATATTTACACACTACTGCTTGCTTTATTGAGATATCAAATGAAAAAGCCAAAAATTTCATTTCAAATGTGAAACTCGTTTTTTATCCCTATATTCCCATGGGAACGGGAACTACGCGGGTGAAACTGCGAGGCGTCCTCTGGTGTGAAATAAATTGATACCCACAAAGGTAAAGTGTGACCTTTGTGGGTGCCACTGCAAAGGTCATGGGTAAAATATTTCTTATGGTGTGTTATGACATACTTGCTTAAGATATAGTTCCAATTTCAGACTTGGTGTGTTTACCATCATCAACCACAATGTCACTTGACATCAGGTGAGGTGCGGTCAAACACCTAGGCTAACTCATAAGAAAACAATTAGTGTCTCTTACTAATTTGGTTTTGGGTGCTGATATAATACAAATACAAATATTTTATTGATAACATCAATGTTACAAGTCACATCAAAATTTTAAATATGTCATTAAATGAGTTTTCAAACATTGATTACATGTCAACACAAAGATGTCAAAATAAGGTATGTCAATATAAAACACTGTGAATCAATACAATAATACTTTTACTGTATAGATAATACTTTGTGATGAATGCAATTTTGGATACCACATTGATTGCCTGTCACCTCCATTGGGGGCAATACCTGAAGATGATTGGTACTGTTCGGATTGCAAACGGGACCCTAATGAAGTCATCGCACCAGGAGCATCTAAGCAGATAAAGAAATCTTCTACTACGAGCAACAGGGATTGGGGCAGAGGAATGGCTTGCGTCGGTATGTCACAATTAAATTTACATAAACAGCAAATGTAGCTAGTGGAAATGAATCCCCAAATATTTTTTATCACCAATTATAAAATAAATAAATATCGTAGGACGTTACACACAGCGCCATCTGACCCCAAACTAAGCAAAGCTTGTACTATGGAAGTCAGATAGCTGATAGAATACTTAAATACTTTTCTTTTGTAAATACATACTTATAATACATACAGTACACCCAGACACAGAAGAAACATTTTATATACCACAAAATGTTTATCCTGGGTGGAAATCGAACTCACGCCCTTCAGCTCTTGGAGCAGACATACTACCAATAAACCAACAGGGCTGTCCAAATTAATTACCAATTTTCCTTTTTATGAAGTGTTTTTTTAAACAACAATGTGTGTACAAATAGTACATTACTACAAGGGCCAACGACGCGTCTATTGCCGTTGGACAATAATGAACCAGAATATACCCTTATTACCGTAGTAATTCTCGAGTGTTTATCTAAGAGCTTTATCTATTTTCTAACTGGTATGTTCAAATATTACAGGTAAATCCAAAACATGCCTCATGCCTGCTAATCATTTTGGACCAATTCCGGGCATCGATGTTGGAATGTGCTGGCGCTTTAGAATCCAAGTAAAGTGTTATCCAGATGGAATGTTAAAAAATGGATTACAATTTTAATATTTTACGATTGATGTGTAATTATTTCCTGCGTTATTTATTCAGCTGTCGGAGTCGGGCGTGCACAGGCCTCCTGTGTCTGGGATACATGGTCGCGACCTCGAAGGCGCCTACAGTATTGTGCTATCTGGTTTGTAAAAATATTTTTTTAACATTTACTGTATTTTTTTTAATTTTTTTATGTAAAAAATAATGTGACGAACGGGACGCTCTCCTGATGGTAAGAGATAACGCCTGTCCATGACCATTGCAGCGATACACAGAACTCTGAGTAACAAAACAAAGTACAGGGCATCGCTGCTTTGGCGCTCATTACTTTGGAGACTTTCGATGGTTAGTCTCAACAGCCCCGTAATTGTTGTTGTTGTTTTTGTTGTTGTTGTTGTTGTATACACCAATCTTTAACATGCCAAGTGTCAATGTTAAATAACAATAAATATCATAGGATACATACAGCGTGACACCATCATACACCATCTGACCCCAAACTAAGCAAAGCTTGTGCTATGGAAGACAGATAACTGATAGAATACATAAATACTTTTTTTTTTGTAAATACATACTTATAATACAGTACACCCAGATACAGAACAAACATTTGTTTATATCACAAAATGCTTGACCTGGGTGGGAATCGAATCCAGGCCTCCCCCATTGACTTCCATAAAGACCGGTTGGAAGCGGCTCGCATCCAGCGCGTTCGTGCGTTTGATGTAGCTTTATCCCATGATATAGCTATTTGCTAATTTTATACAATATTCTAAAAACGTTTTTCTAATTTTATCATCTTTTATTATTTCACTAAATTTATCTATTTCTATTCTACCCTCTATTTTTTGTTCTACCTCAAAACGTTCTGGGCTATGAATAGGACATTCAGCTAGTATATGCGGCACTGTCTCGTACTTGTCCGGTTATTAAAGGTGTTTAAAAGATATATAGAGTTTTGGCGGGAACGCGGGAAGAGTCGTGTCGCTCCGTTGTATTTTTTTCCAAAACTAGTGTTTTGTCGAGTGTTTATGCATAAAAATGGTGGTGTTTTATTCATAAAGTGCCGAATTACAAGCGCGAGTGTAGGAAAATGATATAATGTGGTGAAACATGACTTTTCGTGTTGCTTCCAAAACTCCATCGAAGCTTTATAGTAAAGTCGCCACTACTTTACTAAAGCATGACTGGACTTGACTGACACGGTCTGTACTTGACCAAGACTGGACTTTCACTATAACTTTAGCTACGAGGACACTTATTTCTTTTGAAACTTGTAAATATATAAATACTTGACACTGGCAAATGCTAAAACGCGACGCCAAAACCAAAGGAAAAAAAAAAGAAAGATATATAGAAAAAGATGTCGGGGCGTGGGCAACAGCTAGTTTACAATAATTATTTTTTAACCACAGGCGGTTATGAAGACGACGTGGACTATGGTTACGAGTTTACATACACTGGCAGCGGCGGTCGTGATCTTTCAGGAAACAAGCGCACCGCAGGACAATCCTCTGATCAGAAACTTGTAAGGGAAAACAGGTAAGCTCAATGATATAAATAATAAAAATTGTAATTATTTTTACTGCATATGAAAACAGCACGCAATGTAGCGTAAATTGTAAACATATTACCTATGTATTACTACCAAATGAGCTTACAGCAGTATAATTTGTCATGTATTGTAAGTTTTTTAAATTAAATAAATAAATATAAAGAGATTTAAAAAATATAATATGGGCTGTGTAACTGATGAGATGATGGAGATATTAAAATTCGTAGTATTTATTTACTAAATTTGATATAGATCTAATGTAACTTACTATTAATTGCTACGTCTTAAAATAAAAACAAATAACTGGGCGTGGCTGTGTCGATGGCGAACAAACTTTTGTTCCTTACGTTTCGTTTATATACAACTAGCGACCCGGCTTCGCACGGTTACAATGTATATACTAATGTGGTGCATATACAAGTACATGTAAACCTTCCTCTTTAATCATTCCATCTATTGGTCAAATTAGCATGATAATCCGTTCCGTTTATAATAATGTAACTCGAGTTATGGTAATAAACAAATTTATTTATTTTTTATTTATTAGTTAGTTTTTATGTTTATCGCTAACAAACAGACATGCAGACGCGGCGGACGACTTTATTTTATAATATGTAGTGATGCCATGCTAATGTTATGGAACAGTTGCTTTTTTATTTTGCAATTTCAGGTTTAGTTAATAAATAAAAGTTTGTTAATGAAGTCGTCCTATTATTATCACCGTTTGTACACAGCAAGATTTATAGCAGTAAAAATATAGAATCCTTTAGTACTTGTAGGTACTACAGTTGGAATCTTCCTTTCAGGGCTTTGGCACGAAATTGTGCGGTAAACAAAATAGACGAGGAAGGCGCTGACGCAGGCATAAATTGGCGTGAGGGTAAACCTGTCCGCGTCGTCAGGTCTTACAAGATGCTCAAGCATTTCCCTAAATTTGCGCCTGAAGAAGGCATACGGTACGTAATCTTTGTCCTCTTTAACTTCAGCTATTACTACTACTCCTTTAGCTATCAGCATGGACCCTGCAGACTTTCACCAGGCTAAAGACGCAAGTCCCAATATTTTATAAATTTATTTATTTATTTCAAGTAACTCAGACTTTGTTGTACCCAGTTATATTTGTTTATAAAAAAATCTAAATTTGTGATTTATACATTTTCAGGTACGATGGCATTTACAAAGTTGTGAAGTATTACCCGGAGGAAGGTCTCTCAGGGTTCCGTGTATGGAAATATCTCCTGCGTCGCGATGACCCCAGCCCAGCGCCGTGGGAGCCCGGCGCAGCGCAGTTCTCCATCATCGTGAGTGTTTATTTCTTAGATTTACCTTAAATAGAAGTTAGAATTGTCAGATTGTTATATCATTGGTCATGGCATGATGCTCATACCTACTTGAATTCCGTAAATATTGTAATTGTTTACTAATAAGCGCAACAAAAATAAATGTCATGACATGTTAATTATTTGAAAATCGTCGGTGTTTATGTTCATAACAATATCTTTTTAGTATCCTGATGGGTACTTGGAAGCTGAAGCCGAAAAGAAAGCGTTAAAGAAAAATACAGACAAAGGAACCAACTCCACCCTAAGCAGAAAACGCACTTTGGCAAGTCATAGCAAGCAAAGTTCTGAAATTGAGCTGGATAATGAAAATTCATCACCACCGATTAAAAAATTCAAGGCAATAAAACAGAAAAAAAAGAAGGAAAAAAGTAAGTTTAAGATGTACCCTACTTCCATGCAAAGTAATGAGTGCTAAAGTGCAGACTTAGTTTTGTTACTGAAAGTTTTCGGTTCGTTATCAGGACAGCATTTAATTTGTCTCATAACTTTTACGTTAATTATAAACATTTGTTTTACACATCTGACGTGCTGTAGGTTATAATCAAAAATATGGTGCAGAATAAAGAAATAGGTCTGTTTTACTTTTCTAACATGTTTCTTGTTTAACATACTTTTTATGCTAGTCGCACTTGTAACTAACCAACTAACAAATTAAAAACAATCTTGGAAATCGTTTTCAATCTACTTCAAATAGTTGCACCAGGTTTGATTTTTTTTATGATTGACAGGCTAGGTGTTTGACCACAGCCCATCTGATGTTAAGTGAAGGTGTGGTCGAAGTTGGTAAAGTACACCTAGCCTGGAATGAAAGTGGCTCTCAAGTGAGGCTGCCGGAACACACCGTTGCTTGGCGACAGATTTTTAACTAGAGTCTTTTTCGGATGACAGTACAAAATTTTGGTAGCTGATCTGATGTTAGTGCTAATAACTGCTTGCGAATTCTACAAGTTAAGGCTCATTTGGTTTGGTTTAATGAGTCCCATTAATTAAATTTGACAATGAAGATTTGTTAAAACCTAGAGGATGGAGATGCACTGTGGTAATTTTCCAAAGTTGCTAGGAGACCCTTAATTTTATTTGTTTTAACGAGACCCGTACAATTACCTGTACATATATATTTTTTTTAACCATCCATCATGTTTTTTTTTTTACTACTTGTTATTATTATTTAGACTGCTTGGGGTAGTATTGTTTTTAACAAAACAATTTGGTGTTAGTAAACAGTTAAAATTTTGTTCTAGAACCGAAAAAACTCATCTGTCCTAAGTATCAAAGACCTATTAGCGATTTTTTTTCTAAGACACTGCCAAAACTTTCACGTAAATCTGTCCTAGGTATATTAAATGACGAAGAACTTGCAGTGATTAGAGCTGATAGTGTTAACATCAAACCTTGGGAAGAGTGTCTAGAAATTTGTAAGATGCAAGGCAAGCCGGTAAGAATTATTCCGATATTTGTATTTTTTAAACTTGAAGCGTGAAATACGATGCAAATTAGTAGAGATACAACCATCTCTACTAATGTGCATCATATTTCATACAGTATCGTATTTCACTCGCTGCGTCCTGCGGTTTTGTATTTTAAGTTTGTTTCTCTGTAATATCAAAGATACATTACTAAATAAGCTCACAGGGCAATCAAAACGTTAGAACAGACCTTTATTGTACACCGAACCAGCAATGTCCTGGACTTTGTTTTGTTACTTAAAGTTAACCGTTTACTCAAAACTGGTTAACCGGCAACCGGTTTTACCACTCAAACTTAGTTAACCGGCTACCGGCAACCGGGTTTACCATTCAAAACTGGTTAACCGGCTACCGGCAACCGGTTTTACCACTCAAACTAGTTAACCGGCTACCGGCAACTGGGTTTACCACTCAAAATTACTTAAGCGGCTACCGGCAGCCGGTTTTACCACTTAAGCTAGTTAACCGGCTACCGGCAACCGGTTTTACCATTCAAAACTGGTTAACCGGCTACCGGCAACCGGTTTTATCACTCGAACTGGTTAACCGGTTACCGATAACCGGTTTTACCTGATGTTTAAGTGATATTGTGGTTGATGATAGTAACCACCAGGCTTTGATCGGGAACTAACTCTCAAATCAGGCTGCCGGAATGTGTTCTGGCAGCCTGACAAATTATAAATTTGATTGTGTCTATGAGAGCGAGTGTGGATTTCTCCGACTCAAAATTGAATGTCCGAAATCTGACTACATGTTATATCTACAACATATGTAGGTAACTATTTAACAATGAAGCGATTTTCTTGTTTGGGTTTGTTAATAGCAGTATTTGTTTGTGTGAGCGCAGGCGTTCGTGGAACACGTAGCTCAGGTGTTTATCTGCATCATCTGTCAAGAGGTGGCCGCTTTACCCGTCACCACACCTTGTTTGCACAATTTCTGTATGGTAAGTAGTGATGATAGCTGGTTAGCGCGAAGGGTATGGGCCGCCTTACACGTTCAATCATGATCACGATCCGCGATCCGCGATCCGCGATCATGATTTCAAAATTTCTAGATATTATGCGATCCGGAGCATCAGTCCGTCAATCCGCTTCGTACACGATCAGTCTGGATCGCGATCATTGATCGCGGATCGCGGATCGCGCGCTACGTGTACGGGCTGCCTATAGGTATGAATTGGAATAGTGAACTTGAGCTGCCGTTGAAGGATAACTCCGTGAGAAAATTTTGCATGCTGGTAGATCGGGAACTCCAAATTGCCGCGATCCGCGGTGTGTTATGAATAATACAATAACAAATAAAACCAGCTTACTGTCAAAGATGACCCGACGATAACGAGGCGTTCCAATTTTCCTTGGAAGAAGGTGTAATGTGTATAGTGTTTGTATGTTCCATCTAAAGGACGGCGTAGCTAAAACCCGATTGGCGTAAAATCATGTACTATTAATATACAATGGCCTCGGGACTCAAATTAATAACAATTTGCAACAATTTTTAAGGCATCCAAGCCGGTTTCAACTGTGTGTTTTAAATCAAATCGGCACGTAACTAAAATGCATTTGTCCTCTAACATTGGCGTAGGATAAATGAATTTGTCCAGTTGGTCAACTGTCCAGTTGAAATGGTCCAGTTGGAAATGCTAGGTACCAAGCGTAAGACGCCAGTTCGTTCCTAATTCGTATATGATCAAATCGAGCATTGAACAAACACAGCAGGCGTACCATGATGTTTTACGTTTCCATCCAATTGCGGGGCAGTTCAGTTTAGGTACCTAAACTGTCCCGCTTTATTTTCATACCATGAGCATGTTAAAATTGGATCGCAACTGCATCGCTAGCTCTTCAAAGAACGAACGACACTTGTCTCTGGCTCCAATACTGTCCCGCTACCGAAGAAAAGGACAACGCTATACAAAAGTATACTTGTATCTCGTGTGAAAAATCTGTTCCGAAATTGTGATTGTCGGGAAGTATCGGTTTTCTTAATGTTTTATAATGATATGATATTTTAAGGTGAAATATTACTTAATACTATAGTGCACTACAGCATAATTATTAACATGTTTTATTTTTACGATTAGCCTATCATTTACTTAAATTCCAAAAAAAAACATTATTCTAAACAGTAAAACAATTACGACTTCTTTGTTTCGGAACGCACCTACTAAATACTTTCTTTTTTATTATTCATCTGCGAATGACAGCAAAAAGGTTTTTTTTGGCGTCGCATTTTAAGCGTTTGCCAGTGTCAAGTGTTTTATATTTTCAAGTTTCATAAATTAAATAAGTTTACTCGTAGCTATAGTTATAGCCAATGTCTAGTCATAGTCAAGTAAAATACATGTCGGTCAAGTCCGGTCATGCTTTAGTAAAGTAGTGGCGACTTAACTATAAAGCTTCGATGGAGTTTTGGAAGCAACACGGAAATTCATGTTTCACCTCACTATATCGTTTTCCCACACTCGCGCTTGTGATTCGGCACTTTATGAATAAAACACCGCCATTTTTATGAATAAACACTCAATAAAACACTAGTTTCGAAAACAAATACAACGAGGCGACACTCCTTCCGCGTTCCCGCCAAAACTCCAGCAAAAAGGTTGTGTATGGTGAAAATTCGGATTTCTAATAAAATAATATAACTCGAAGGTCGAAATAAACAAAAAAAAACTGTTATGTGGTTAATGGCATTGTCAATAATAATGTCGTAAGTATATTTTTAATATATATACATATTACTATGTATGTATATCATGAGTTTCTTTTTCGAATAGTTCGTTGTTATTGTATATCAAAATTGTTCTTGCAGACAGCCCTCAGAACGCTTACGAAGGGTAAATTACGCGCAGTTAGAGCAGCTGTGCGAATTACTCCACAGAAATGAAGAAATTGCTTTGGGGTTTAATAAGCGCCGTCAGTTAAAGGAGCGCACCCGCCGCTTTTGGGAGGAAGCAGCATCACGTTTAAACTCCCATGGACATGGGGCTATTACAGATATAGTATCAAGAAAAACGCCGATATACCTAATATCAAGAAAATTTACAAATTAAATAAAACTCGTTCGTATCGGTCGGTATTTATTAGCTTTTTATTGAATCGTTATTTTGACAACTCGGCGGTACAGTTTAGGTGCAACTAACGTCAAATAACACCTCATGGTACGAATTGAATGAACGAAATGTTGTTTTCTAACAAGTTTGCGATGATGTTTAGGTTTCGGCGGACAAAGATGGCGGCGACCTATACTGTCCTGCTATAAGGACCTCATGGTACGAATTTGCCAAACGGTTCAGTTTAGGGCCTTTACTGAACTGCTCTAACACCTCATGGTACGCCTGCAGGCCTTTTTATAAGACTTGGTAGTCCAAGTTTTCTGTTGCAGTCACATGGGCTTTTTATTCATCATACCACTTATAAAACTGTATATAACTAACTTATCGAGAACTCATAGTTTTATTTTAATCTTAAATTTAATTAAAACACTGTAACACCCTCTGTACAATAATTGTTCAGTATATAAATTGTTTTTTTTTCAGGCTTGTATAAGAAATGCGTTCAAGTCGACAAGTACAATGTTCTGTCCTTGCTGCCGACGCAATCTCTCAAGGTATAACCTGGATTACAATGAGGAGCTACAGACTGCGCTACACTTAATACTGCCCGGGTACGACGTTGGAAGAAATCCAAGCAAATATTAGGTACTTATAAACCACCTATAACAGCTCAGCGTGTACTTAGTCAAACGGAGAATCATTGTACTAATCATCGTGAACAGCTTTTATATTCTATAGTCATATATTTGTTCTACTGAACATTTTTGCTTCTGATTTAATGCATGAAGCAGCTGATTTTTCACGATTAGAGAGTTCTTTATACTGATAGTACAATGACCATTTTAGTATACTCTAAGCTTACAATCCGGTAGTGTGTGCGTCACAATTGCTCTGTATGTTTGAGTGGCGGAGCAACTTATTGTGGTTTGTCAATGAAATTAATATTGGCCTTTACTTCACAACGTTGATTCACTTTGTAACATGATTAGTCATTGACATGTTAACACATTAGCGACAATCACTAAACTTGCTTAAGTTTTGTTACATTATTCGCTACTACTTTCACTTTAACGATGATTTGGAATCATAATAATAAATGCATGTACTATCATAATTTGCTATATATTGTTCATTCTGATATGATTTTTGAAAAGAACTGCCCTTTTCATTTGTGTAATTTTAAGCCTTATTACAATGTTCATTCTGATTTTTGAAATGGACTGATATGCCCTTTTCATTTGTGTAAGTTTGAGCCTTATTACTATGTTCATTCTGATTTTTGAAAAGGACTGATATGCCCTTTTCATTTGTGTAATTTTGAGCCTTATTACTATGTTCATTCTGATTTTTGAAAAGGACTGATATGCCCTTTAAATTTGTGTAACTTTGAGCCTTATTACAATGTTCATTCTGATTTTTGAAAAGAACTGATATGCCTTTTAAATTTGTGTAACTTTGAGCCTTATTACAATGTTCATTCTGATTTTTGAAAAGAACTGATATGCCCTTTAAATTTGTGTAACTTTGAGCCTTATTACAATGTTCATTCTGATTTTTGAAAAGGACTGATATGCCCTTTAAATTTGTCTTATTTTGTGTAGAGTTAAATTCGATCTCCCATTGCAGTTTTGTTATGTGAGTTTTGTATTTTTAAAATTAAGGCACATAAGCCACCAAAAATTCCATTTAGTTTAAAGTCACTTAAGTACAAATGGTAGAACGCCTAGTTGTTTCTTTTTAACTACAATTAAGTGTTGTATTAGTTTAAGTTTACAATTTCCAAAAGATGAGTTTATTGTTCGGGTATTGTCTTTCCATGCGGTTCATTACGTGTAATGGATTGTGAATTTACTGTGTAAGTTGATAGCGGCATACTATCTTTTAAGGATATCTCTTTAGAGATTATGGACTGCGTTAATAGTTAGAGAAGGAGTTGTGTAAATGATCCAGTTCAGTTTTTTTGGTTTTTAAAGTATAAAACCAGTGATATCTATTGCTAAGATGCCTTTAGTAAGATGCCTTTAGTAGATTATACTGTATTTAATTATAAGATTGCGCCATATTACATTTACTTGAAGTTTTGAATTCATAACTCAGCAAAAGTAGTCGAAGCAAAAAGTGATTAAATGAAGATAAATAAATAAATAAATAAATAAATAAATAAATAAATAAGATGATTATTGTGGGTGTTAGTACCTATGTTTAATACGGGTAAGCTGCTAGATATTTTGGAAAACAATATCCGCATGTAGTAGCTATTCCAATATTACTCGTTATATTACTATGTTAACAATAGTTGAGCTTTTTGATTGAGTTTTTTTGAAAAACCTATTCATATTACAATATTAATAGGCATGATGACAATATTTTGAAAAGTTGTCCTATAGTTTCTAAATTTAATGGTTGCACTTATACTCTTATTTTTGTCATGGCGTCGCTTGTGACGTCACGTTTGAATAATCAATGTAAACACTATACGCTTATTAAATTATATTTAGTTACTTTTATGTTATTAAGATACTCTTTATTGTGCACGCCAAAAATAGGTACGCGATAGTTATATGCAAAACTGACGTCATTCGCTCTGATTGGTGTTCCACATGTCATGGCGGTTTGCCGTATAACGTAATTTTAGAAAATTAGCACCATATCAATCTCGCTCTTAGTAAAAAAACAATGCGTGTTTTTTATTCCATGAATTAAGTTTCACGAAATAATTACACAATTTTAGTAGTTTTCAGTTACTGTCATCATGCCATTTGTAATATTATTTAATTTAATAATTTGGAGGCCTTTATGATGTTCATAAAAGTTAACCCACCAATAAATTGTGTATTTTCATTAGAATTGTTTCATACAATTCTATGATATAATTTAATATTGAATAATTTTGATGCCTTTATGATGTTCATAAATGTTACCCCATCAACAAATAATTATAATGTATTTTCATAAGAGTTGTTTACAACCCTATTGTCTGTTAAGGTTTTTGAAGGGATAAAATGATTTGTTAAAATTGTATTATCTCTTTATTAACCTGAATTTAACATCGCTAAAGCTACTAGATGTTTTTGATTATTGCATCCCCATCTAGTGGTTGTTCTAATATCGCTTGTTATATTAGTGTTATTATATTAACAATAGAAGCTTTTTGATTGTTTTTTTGAAGAACCGGTTTATATTACAATAGTAAATCATAGTTGTAATACTTCAGTATTTAATGATTTGGATATCAGCATGATGTTCATAAAAGTTAACCTATCAACTGACCATTTGTATTTTCATAAGTGTTATGTTTAATAAGGTCCTACAACTGGTAATAAGGTTAGGTTTTTGAACTGATTAAATGATTTGTTAAAATTATTTTATCTCTTTATTAATCTATAGTTATTAATTTATATAATACTTATCCTCAGCTAAACTTGGCTCAGTGAAATTATCAATTTTATTGAGCGGAAAAGGTGTGTGCTTAAACTCGGAAAAACGTGTTTTCCCAGTGATGGGTCATATCTTGATCAAGAAAAAAAAGTGTAGCAAGTTTCATCGAAATTGTTGCGCTGAATCTCATAGTTGTTTTCAAGATCTTGGAAATATATAGTATGTATGTATATACAAAATATTATCATCTATTACATTAGATAACCATCGTTCTCTATTAATTCTGAAATCTACTTAGCTAAGTTTTATCGTAGGTGTTTGTAGTTCAACTTACGTCATACCTTAGTAGCACTCTTGGAACTTACAGCATTACAGTAGAAATTAAACTACAGTGATCGGTAAATAGTATTTTATTTATAAGGGTTTGAACCCCACATCGCTCTGAGCATAATATCACTGATGCAGATACACATCGCAACGGTACAACTACATGCTTATATTATTTTACAACTATCACATCACAGAGAACGACCGCGTCACGCTTGGCTTAAAATACTTTGTACATGATTTTGTTATCGAATATCAAAATCGCAAGGAATCGTTTCAATACGTGATAATCTTAACGTACTTACTTTTGCATGTAACTATGTGTGAAACTCACGTTTGTACATACGTGGGTAGTCTTTCATACTATGAGTTGGTAACGATTTCCAGGTCAAATTTGTTCAAAACGTATCTATTGTAACTTAAACCAGGAAGCATATAGTAATAAAATAACGATTGTGTTTATTTTATTCTACGAATACTTATGTTTAAAAACAGTTCTAAAAATAGTAACGTTTGATTTTAATGTTTTATATTTTTAATTGCATGTTCCTTCTGGAAACCTGTTTTTTTATTAGTAGGTACAATTTCCAAGCAGTACTTATTTAAAGCATATAAACCAGCGAAAAGTACCAGATACTTATTCAATAGAAAAGTGTACGAAAAAGCGTTTCCTAAACGGATACCTTCGGTGGCGATATCGCACATATTTGCTTTAATGTTTCAATCGAATAAGTAGGTACCTACCTACTAGATAGATTTTTTTGTTGCTAGGAGGTACAAAACTTAACGTCAGTGTCAAATGTACTAATGAAGACTTAACAATAAATTTGTAATAATTAAATTTAAATCAAACTCAGTTAAGTTAATTATACGTCTATAAGATGTACCTATAGTCTATATTATATAACCTGCTTGTGTACGTAATTCATTTAACAAAAATCATTTAACTTGTGCAACAATATTGTACTTAGCTACAAATAACTACTTACTCTTAACTAACGAAAGAAATGCCATGCTTCTCTTGAAATAAAATAAACTATCTCACTGTGTCGGGGCAGCACTTACCTAATTACTTAAATTAGTAACAACCGTACAATATGGCTTTTTAGTTTTTATTGATCTACCAATAAGAGTTAATATGCGGGTACCCTATTCGATTCTTAGTAAAATGCAAATGTGTGGATATTGTAGTAGGTAACCTACCTAGATATCGAAACAATGACACGTTATCATCCCGTTACATCAATAAAAAATATTCATGTCTCCACATCAAATTTTGTTCTACACATTGTTATAATACTGTCAAAATCTAGTAACATTTAATTGACGACTCTTTACAAATCAACCTATTAGCACTACAAATAAAGCTACATTTGACACCAATGAGTCAACATTATAATAACAATTGATAATCTCTTAAATTATGTCAACGGTTGCTGGAAAACTAGACGTAACTTAATAAAAATTAATACCTAAATTATCTACATATATTCGAATCGCTGCACTGTCCGTACAGCCGGTCACAATGCCGGCACTTTTAATATAAGTAGCGGCATACTATAACCGAAGGTACATACCCCATTGTCCTACGTGAGCGACGAAAAATGATAAGGCGAAACGCGATGCGAAGCGACTGCGAATCAGCGCGAGACCGTGGAAACTGATCTTCGCGATAATGTAGGCCACGTGCAGGAACAATGGCTGTTTGATATTTTTGCATCGTGTCGAGTGCGTTTGTCGTTCACATAGGACAGGGTAAGGACAGCCCCGAATGGCACTATCATTGCGTAGACGCGTCGACTCGCCTACAATCTCAATGTATTGAGGTATGGTTTGTAAATGGCACATCTGTGGCGTTAGTGCCGGTGACGACTGGTGCGGCAGAAAACTTGATGATGATCGCTTCGAGCGAGGTCCAGGTGCCCACGATCAGACCGAGAACGCCGAAAACTACGACGATGGCGTTCTTGATGATCATGCGGATGCGTTCAGAGCGTGACACGTAGTACCAGTAGGTGCAGGACTGTATGAACGCGGGGAACGCCAGCCCCAAAGCCGACAGGCACAGCGCGCCGAAGAGAGAGATGAACAGATCAAGCTCCGGTACCGCCGCAGCTATACCAACTGTCGACAACAAAACTTTCTTTACTCACTTCTGGAAACAAATATCTACCAAATACTCTCCACTAGCATCATAATTAAATATTTTAATTACTCTCTTAAGGTGACAGGGTCACATTTCCCCTGGAAGATCATTATTCAATAATATTGATCTGTATAAAGACAAGAAAACCTAACATTTTATAACGGCTGAAGAGTTGAAAATACAGTAGTATAGGTAATACAGATAATTTATCAGAAAATATATGTAGAAGATCAATTACCCTGATAGCTCATTCGATAGTGTATACGCTTCAAGAGCAATGGGTTCGATTCCCACTCAGGACAAATATTTGTGTGACGAGCATAATATCTATATTTTAGTTCTCTGTCTGGGTGTTCCGTAGGTAGGTATGTGTTATAAGTATGTTTCATCATCATCATTTCAGCCGTAGGACGTCCACTGCTGGACATAGGCCCCATTGACTTCTACAAAGACCGGTTGGAAGCGGCTCGCATCCAGCGCGCTCCTGCGGTCTTAATTAGGTCGTCTGTCCACCTTGTAGGTGGACGTCCTACGTCATATGTTTGTATTTACAAAAAAAAGTAGGTATGCTTTTTTTAATGGCTAAGTATTTGACCACAGCTCACCTAATGTTAAGTGACGGCGTGGTCGAAGATGGTAAAGGACACCTAGCCTGGAATGGAACTGGCTCTCAAGTGAAGCTGCCGGAACACGGCGGCAGATTGTATAGTAAGTTGAATATCAAATCTATCGACGTAGGAAAAAAATAAGATACTTACAAGTAAGCAGCACGATACAAGTCCTCAGTAAATACTCCCAGACAATTCTGTGCTTGGTCGCTTGGTTAAGTAGGCGGTTTCCAATGTACTCGTTCCAAAGGATATCTATGGCGACGTAACACGCCAAACCGTGAGTTATGAAGATGGCAAATGCTAGTAGACACTGGACTACGCTGGCCAAACTGCAAAACAAAGGAATCATAGTCGTCTTTTGTAGGTATATTGCAGTGTGACATTAGAGAGAGCAGACCTTTGCTTTCATAAGTGCTGGGACAGATTTGGATACTTGACAAATAGGTACATACCTATTAATATATTCAATGGAGAGTGCAAGTAGACATTTTAAAACATTATTAGAATTTAAACTAAAACCTGGGTTATATAACTCGTTTTGTGTGTTACAATTCCCGACGCTGAACGTTACTACGATGTTGTGTGTGAATTTGAATGAATCTTGTACCTGTGTGTTCTTTATGTGGCGGTCTTATCGTTAAGTATACAAGATGTAGAAATCAAGTACTAAATAAATGAAAAACTAGAAGGTCTCTTTAGTTTATTATATAGCTATCCGTTTGATTATCTTGTCAATTCATTTGATAGCTCTACTACATGAGTAGGACGTGGGTTTGTGTCCCATCCAGGACAAACATGTGTCGAACTTCTGGCAGGGCGTTCTAAAGTAATTGGGGTAGGTGGTGTAGGGTTTTAAAACATTTAGAAATGTATTAAAAATGTTTCCTGCATTCACCGTGTTTCTGATTATGGAAATCAAATCGAAAAATGTCCTAGTAGGTATAACCTGGCTTAGTACCTATTTATAGCTTTGCTTGGTTTGTGGTCAGATAGCGCTATGTGTAATGTCCTACGATATAATATACATATTTATTTATTGTTTACATTATTTGTGACATAACTTACATTTCCATGTCTGAAGGCAAGTTGAGCGTAATACTGCCCTGAGAATGATCGCCATACTTCAGGTATCCGAATAGTCCCATACCAACGTAAAGGGTGATGATGCTGATCATGGCTCCGTTCAGGACCCCAAATGTTCCGACGAACGACCTGGGAGTCTTCATTTCATTCTCCAAAGGAAGAATCTGAAAAAACACTTCAATTAACTGAAAATACTGCAAATACCTATAGATAGCGCAATACTGAACATTTCTAAGTGTTGATTACGCTTCAAAATTTGCGAACTTACCACGCCAATAGCCTCCAAAGCGAACAGCACAGTTCCAAAGAAAAGTGGGAAGTTGGCTAGCTTTCCCACTGGAGCTTTTCCTTCTAACGTGGGCGTCTCTCTGAAGAGATAATATAGGATAATTCCAAAGCTCACGATCGTCACAGCATTGGCTATCGCTGAGAATGGCGCGAGATACTTGAGGTCTCGCACCCAGTTTATGAGGATCAATGGCAAGAGGATACACAGCATCACTTGGAAGACCGTGATGTCGATCTTGAAGTGTTCGTGTAGTACGAAGTAGATGTTCTCGGATACGAATACCACGTAAACACAACAAGTTCCGATTTGGTATACGAGAAGGAAAGCGTTCACCACATGCCTGCAACAAAGTATATTTTTATTATAGCTTTTTTAAAATAATTAAATTCTAACAGGATGATACATTAGTTATTCATTGTGCAAATCGCTGAGGAATGCGTTGATCTAGTCGGAGGTTCCCGATAGATATAAACTATGTTTATGTTTCATATATCAGTTTTTCCTACGCATGTTTAGTACCTACCTACTTGCTCGTTCTCTAAGTTATCTATTAAGATCTTGACAGGACACAAATTGAGGACCTATCACTAGTAATAGTGAAAATTTGTTGTAATAGAGTAAATATTAAACAGAGTTGCGCGGCGTAGGGTTTGAACTAAGGACCTCCGGATTGGAAGTCAGACGGTCTCCCAAGTAGGCTGCTGAAACTATATGTGCATTATAACGCACGCACTAGTTAGGTATGTGCGTATTGCCGCTGACTTTGAACGGTGAAGAAAAACATCGAAAATATCGAGTACCTAACCTAAATGTCCAGGAGTTTGAAAAGAAAGTTCTCGAAAATGTGCGAAGTCTGGCAGACACGCCCTTAGCTAGCGTGGTGGTCTATGGTTTCACCTTACCTACTCGCAATGAAAAAACGTCCGCGCCTTGGGGCAGCTTAAAAAACTGCGTATACAGATGAGAGTAAAATATATTTAATACTCACGCAGCATATGGGGCGCAGGCCTTGCACCAATCAGGGCCCTCAGATAACGCCGCTTCAGCAGCCGCTGTGTACGTCAGCGAGGGTACTTTCCGCCGCTTGCAGAGCACGTAACACGAGTCAATCAGCACGTGAATGCAATAAGTGCAAAGCACGCCGATGACGACTGTGCCTATCGCACCCACCACGTACCCCGCGTTCGAGAACGCCTTGGGCATAGCGAGAATCCCCGTGCCGAGACTCCCTTTCAACAGGTGGAGAAGGGTTTCCGTATTGCTATGGAAATAATACACGATTACTAAGCAATTCATTTTTGCCCTAAATAGACCTCTATGTAAGGTGCGTGATTGTAAAGGGATGGGACACATTGAGTAAATTATAGAGTTTCTTAATGAATAATGATTTCAAAGTAAATGTTATTATAGTACCTAGTAGAAATATAGAGCAGATAAGTCATACATTGATAAGCGATTTATGTACCTAGCTAAGTACTAAATACATGTCAGAAAAAGTGTAAAACAGGTTTTCACTGCAAATTACTAGGAACTCAGACTTGTTTCTTAACTACGATAAACTTGGGGAAATGCATATGGTAAGTATAATAATATTATGCTCCATAAAATGAAGGTTGATACATAAATTTGGCATTTCGCAAAACGACAAGGATAACAAGTACCGCAGTATGCCTACGCATTAAAAACCATGTCATGCTTATCCTTTGAGAAAACATCGCAACAGTCTCCAGGAAAAGTCCTTGTTCTTATGTCTGCGGCAGCGGCGGTGATGGGAAATAATCAGGAAGCGAGCGGAGGTCACAACAATCTCATTCTCATTATATTGTGAATCACTGCGTCAAGGTCAGCCGAATATAGCATTACCTGACTGGATCGGAAATTAGGAAAACTGGTCGCAATGCCCGCATACTAGTTAGTAGCTGGGCCGCTGCCAAGAGCCAAACTACGTCGGTATTAGTTTACAGTGCATAGGAATCGTTATGGGCCTCATGCCTTTAATTAGATCAACGAACTGCATTGTCATATAGGTTAGTGCTATTGGCTGGTCTTTAAGATATTCACATAGTTGTTCATAGAAGAGCATAAGAAAGGATGATGGATCACAGTTTATTTTAATTTTCCGTCAACAAGAGGTCTCATCTACACTAATATTATAAAGAGGAAATATTTGTATTTTTAGATTTTTGTACGTTTGTAATTCGAATAAACTCAAAAACTACTGGGCCGATTTCAAAAATTCTGTCACCGTTGGGAAGTCACACTATCCCCGGGTGAAATAGGCTACTTTTTATCCCTGTATTCTCACGGAAACGGAAACTAAGCGGGTGAACCGCGAAGCGTCAATATAATTTCATAAAATCGTTTACAATAAGCATTATAGAATATGAGTGAAATCTGCTTAATGAAATTTCAACATTGTAAAGGTACCTAGTTTTGGTAATAAAATGAACTTACGTAGTAGGATGTTCGACGACTCTGTTATCATATGGCTCGTACTCTTCTGAATCTTGCAGATCCTTTTCTTTCATATTAACGAGGAAGATGCCCTTATCTCCCGGTCTCTTCTTCTCTTCTTTAACGGGTGATAAACTGTAAAAATAATAATATAAGATTAAGGCTATTGGTAAGTTTTGGAGTCTTAGGTCATCGACGGCTATTATTTCAAACAACATAAAAAAATTGGTATCTTTAAAGCTTCATGCACTATCTACTTTAACTTATTATGCAAGGGAAGATCCTGGCTCAAATCTCCGGCAGTGGACCTTTTTACCGCGCAACTGTGTTCAAGGCCAAAATAGCCCTAATAGTAGTCGACCTTCTATATCAGCTACCACATAAAGAAGAAGACTCAAGCATCACGGTTCTTGAAAAACTCTTTTTGGTTCATTTTCATACATTTTTTAATTTTAAGTTGACTGGCTAGCTATTACATAACTCACCTGATCGTGACCATTGATGATATAGAATTAAGTGCTTGATCATCCATGTTGTATTATTTTTTGTAAATTATTTATCAATAAATAAATGATTAAAACTCTTTACTTTATCTGTTTGTTATGGATTATTGAGTTAAACTTTCAGCAAGTTACATTTTTGTTGTTGGTAAGTTTTACGTTTGGTTTTTGCTGTACTTAGTTGGCATATAGTATATATCCATTCTTCAACTTTGCCGATATATATAAATTAAGTCATAAATATATTGGAAATTATAGTGCCATCTTCACCTGATATAGGATTTACAAATTTATTGCACCAAATTTAAATAAAATAGTTGCTTAAGAATAATTTACACGTATTCAAACTGTCCATCACGGCGAAAAGCTTCAACACATACACCACACACACGAAGAAACTAACACTTTTTCTTTATTTAAGACGAAAACTTTTGCATTGTACTTATAGATCATTTTATTATATCACTAAATACGAATAAATACACCATATAGATATAAGAAATGAAAAATCACTATGTCCCACCAAAGAGAATGCATTTCGTTATATTTGAAAAAAAAAACATTATTAGAGTTACTTTTCCACATAGTTCATCACCACGATTTATTTAGCGCTACAGTTACGTAACCAATCGACTTTAGATGTTGTAATAGTAACTTAATAGACACATTATTTACTGTCCAATTTGTTTTAATGACAAATTAACATAACGACTACATTCTGATATAAATGTTTTCTGATAGTGCCCGAATGTAAAATATTAGGGATGATAGGGATCGCATGCGTATTGTGACTGTTAAAAATTGCTAGGAGACCGTTGCCTCGATGTTAATATTGATTTATGATTTTTCCCTGCGAGCCCTTGTTTTGTGTCTAAATTTACATTCATGGACACTTTCTATCCCTAAATATCCGAAAGGTAAATGTACCGAGTAGGTGGCAGCATTTGAGATGTTCTTAGACTTCCCATATAAGTTTGGATTATGTAAGCGCTTATTTACATAATGTAAGCCTCGTATTCAGAAAAATTAACACGAAAAGTAGTTATGTTTGAAATTGCCGCTCAGCCAAAGTACCTACCTACATGTCTACTCTGTTATACCTTCTGTTAAAAAATGTTTAGTATAATTGTATTTTTATCATTATTGTCACATAGGTATATTGTGTGTTATTTGGCATTTTCTAAAAGTAAAAAAGTAGCGGTGCTTAAAGAAAATTAAATATAACTAGTATTTCAGCATTTTTTAAATGGATGTGGCGCTAATGTTTCGTGTTTTAAAAACTAAAAATCAAGTTTAAAATATTCGATAAAAAAAAATTTAATTCGACTATCAAGCTAAATTATGAAAAAAACTATAATAAATATCTTCAATTAAACACAACAAAATAACTTAAAATAATAACTACTTATTCGATAAAATTAATTTAAATTATTATTAGTAATTAATTTGAATAAGTAATAGAGTTCCTGTCGTATATTTACCCAACTATGCAAGAATATACAAACCAACAAAAAAGTTCTCTCCTTCTCATATGGTGTTTAACGTCATACTACGTAAAACTAATATGGCAGATTTTATAACTGATATTCCCACCTCTAATAAAATTTCTTGGGTCACACATTTTATGATTAGTATTAAATGAAAGGAATTTAATGAGCACATTCTTAATAAGTATGTGTAATTTCTTCATCGAAGTGCGAAATGGCGAAAGCTACAATCTATATTGTTTCGTTGCGTAAGGAATCAAGTGGATTTTAGTTTTCTTCAATAATCTTGTCTATGAAAACATCTAACTGTCAAAACTTGAGTTGACTTTTCTTCTGCGTCTTTAGTAATTGATTTCACTATTTACCTTGGAAGATTATAGATTTTCTAAGCTATTTTCCCATTTTACCGTTACTTTTTATTTCTCATATGGCGGCAATGGCGGTGTGAATTTTCACTCACGGCCTCATAGGAGTAAATAAATGATAGTAGGTAGAGACGATACCGCTAATTTATAGCAATTTCATATGTATTTAATCGCCTAAGTTAATCGCATGTCTTGCAACAACATCCCGAATTCACCCGCCCACAGATTTAGCAGAATATTTTTTAACTAACTAGATTTTTTGACATAATCCTATAGCATATCCCCGTAAACACTAACATTGAAGTAAAAATGTGGACACATCACTATAATATAAAGCTTTTTTATATACAACTTATGAGACGGACGAAACGCTCTCTTGATTGTAAGAGACGACACCTGCCCAGTGTCCATTGCCATTGCAGCAGTACCTAGTCAGACAAAACAAAGTTCAGGGCGTTGCTGTTTTGCTGCATAAATATTACTTTAAGACATTTGATTATTATTAGTCTCAATAGCCCTATGGTTTTGCCAGTTGTAGAGTACTACCGAACCGGAATACAAATACGTTTACACACTACAGCTTGGCGACAGTATATCTGATACTGCGGTAGTATCGAACAAGACGATCTCCAATTAAGAAAGTACCTACTACTATTATGGTGGTAGGGTATTTCACCTAGGGTGCTATTGGTGCTTTGTTCGTTTGTGATCGAGTGACACAAATATTACAGTGACGTGTTTTGACTGCACGTAACTATCTACCTACTTGTAATAAAGGTTTAAAATAAGGATACAATAGACCATTTAAAATATACGTCATTACGATTGTGAATTGTGAATTAGAGGTGTAGGTATACTTATGTACGTAGTTGGTAACTTAAACATATAGATACATACCTATAGTATATAATTTCTGTAAAGGATAATTTTATAGAGAACTAACTCCCCCTTTTGTATAGAAAGTACCAACCTATCTTATTTTGTTTTTTGTTGTTTTATTATAGATTGAATACACCAGTTCACCAGAGAAAGTATACAACAAAATCAATTGAAACCCAAGTATGAATGAAAAAACGTATCAATTTGTTTTGCTACTCAATGTTCTGTGTATCGCTGCAATGGTCTTGGACGGGCGTCATCTCTTACCATCAGGAGAGCACCTCGTTCATCTCATTATTTTTTTGAAAAAAAAATTAAACTGTCTCTATGTTTGTCTGCTTCATTATACGCATACTGCGTATATAAAATGGGACTAAGGGACTATAATATAATCTTTCTCTCGTTGGCCTACTGTGAGCAAAAGTTCAAAAATGGACTTAACCATTGTTAAGTCCATTAAGTAGTCCAAGTAGTTCTCACAAACTTTTTTTTGTGTGGAATCCATATATTTCAATGAACATTATATACGTGTATTAAGATGGTTCAAGTTGATCACTTAGGTAATTATTGATTAGGCAGATCAGAGTGTTTGTGTAGGTATCAATATATGAGTAAACACCTGAAAATCAACTTACCTCTGTGGCAAAAAATCGTCTGGTTCGAACGAAGGGTTGACCATGGGCCCACTTTTCCTACGCGCCCATTCTTCGGCTTCCTGGAAATGAAAGTAACATTGTTAATAGTAAAAAAAGTAACTTAAAAGTTCTACGCAATGCGAAGATGAATCTAATTCTTGGATAGATTTACTATAACCGTATTTTTTTTTGTCAGTGAACTATTATAACCAGTACCTACCTACTTATTTTCGAAAGGACATATAAAGATTCAAACAACTAGCCTGTCACCAGTCAAACAATTGTCACATGTGTTTAGTAAGAAAAATAAAATAAGTACAAACCATGAGTCAATCGTGCTTTATCGATTTACACATGGTTGAATCCCGCTAAAACAATAACTCTGGGTACTTGATCCCAAAGCAAGGCTGTATCACCTTCACAGTACAAATAACATCAATATTATAACAGAACGTACGTATATTATGAAACCAATATACTAAATTTCTGTCTCCGCAACTGCTTCAGTTTTAGCGATATATCGACGTAGCTAATTATGCGCGCACAATTATTAAAAGTTTCTGGGCACTTTTGAAATGTAAAAATGATACTACAATTTTTATTTAAATATGTTGTTGTTGTTTTTGTACATGCGAGCAAATACAAGCTTGTATTTGCTCGTGACGCCTCAAATTTAAGTGACTTTATTTAGCACACATTATTTTTGTATTGCGTTCAACTTGAATGACTTTTATCAATTTACGAGATGTTTTTAGTTATGAACGATATAATTTTTTAGATAGATAAACTCTTCACACCAAAGGTAAACAATAATATGCTATGTTCCATTTTGAGGGGATGTCGAAAGACTCAAAGTAATGAGCTCAAAAGCAGCGTCGCCTTGGAGTTTGTTTTGTTACTCAAAACTCTAAATACTGGCCATGGACAGGTGTTATCTCTCACCATCAGTAGCGTGTTTAGTTCATCTCAATGCTTATACGTTAAAATATATACATTAATAATCATTAAATCATGACATTTTATAATAGATTGACCCAAAATTTTTAATTAGCATATCTTACAAAGCCACATACGCAACAAAAAATAAACCGCTATTCTTCTATGAGTAAATATGTATAGTCACAAAATGTCAATGGATCATACTACGGGACAAGGCTTCGGTACCTACGTACTTTGTAAACTTTATGTTCATACGATGCCAAACTTAAGGCGCTGTTGGTAGCCAAAATGGTTACGTAATCAAAAAACATCTAATTGAATACATTTTAAAGGTAAGGTAGTTTTCTTTTTAAAGAACCTTTTAAACTTAAATTACTATTATTATATACATTTTTAAAGGTCAAAAAAAAGTGTTAGTCTTGATGATATTTCAGAGGGAACCATTGTTCTTGAAATGCGATTACGAAACATTTTTACATTAGAAAAATCTTTACTTAACCTCTAAAATTATATTAACCTCTAAAATTATATTAATTACGTACGTAACGTAGTAGGTATTAAGTTTTCATTGGGTTTTAATTTTTAAGTTTATGTCCAATTTTAGTATTAGATATTAAGTCAAGTTTCGGATAAGTTTTTAATTATTATGAAATGATTGTAGCTGAAACGACTGTCAAGCGGATATAAACTAAATACTATTATAACTTGAATATTCAATGTAAACTTCCGCAAAGTAACGCCTGAATCAATCAATTATATTAAAATACGTTTTTTGTGTAAACTTTACTCCAAGTAATATTCATTAAACTTAATTAAAAATATTGATTAAAGATACGTTAATGTAATGATACTGTTGTCTTATTTTTAAATAACGCAACAGTTTTTTTATTATAAAATTGTTTTTATTTAGCATGTTCCGTTTGTTGTTGCTGATATTTATGGGTCAAATATGGTAATTTAAATTTTACCCCCTTCCTGTTGACAGTTTTATTTGATATTTGGTACACACCTTTAGTTCTGATGACAAAACCTACATTATTTTCAATAAAACCGTTAAACTTAAAACAATTTTTTTACTTATTATTTTAATAATTATCACTAGCCTATTTTTATTATTTTTGTCTGTTAAATAAATCGTACGAATCACAACATTGACGAGTATCTAATATATTTTTGCTCCGCTAAACACGACACTGTGTTGCTAAGGAAGTTTACTAATCATATAACACACACCGATTTTAAATTGTGTGTATGTACTTAAATGTTTCATCGTCTTAGAAAACATTTAAAACCGTGATTTTAAATTCTTTGTGTGTACATAAAAACTTTTTTGCGTGTACTGAAATATTTTAACAACGATGAGTTGTTATGAATTAATGTTATTAGCAGTGTTTTTTTAATATACATTATGTCATACTCGTAGTCTTTAAGAATAAATGAGCTACTAAAACACGCTCACATTATCTACTGGGAGCGCCTTAAGCTAGTGTTGTGATAAATACAATGAATCGTTTTTATATATGTAATGATAGCTGCTCTACATTAAAAGGTCTAAGATTGGACCGATGGTATAACTTAAGATAATTCATTATAATCATTTTCTGTTTAACTACTACGATGGGTTCTTACATCTTTACTCATGTTAATGCTTACTCATTTCATTTGATCAAGTAGCATAGTCAATTAATATCTTCTTCGATTATAAGGTTTTATAACTATCTAGAATTTATTACTCTCCTTCTTTTACTTTTGTAAAGCATATACAATTATACACACCCATTAACATAATGTTATTGAGCATTTTTTGTGGCTCTACATTTTAACCTTTTTAGCTTGTCTATTACTGTATGATAGATAGCCTTGTTTAGCTGAGCAAACATAATGGCGGTTATGCAAGTGCGTGTCAAACATCGGTTTTTTAAGTTTTTGCATCACTCGAAAAATAATAAAATTGAACTTAATTTTGTACTGAGTTCTTAAAAATAAATATATTTATCTATTGCTATTAGAATCGCATGATTTTACAAAGGAATCACTCATCAGGTCTCGAAAAACACATCCTTTCCATTCCAATTTTCACACATTGATGTTTCGGCATTTATGAGCAAGATTCGCAAAACGCCGGCAGCAATAGCAATCATATCCTTTATGGCAGCCATAATTATAGAAATTGGATAGTAAATCACATTTAACCACAGCGCTACTCGGAACAGTTATAGGAACCTAGTCAAAGAAGCTCTATACTCATATTTGTAAACACCTTTTATAACGGAAAAAAGTCCATAAATTTTGTTGATTATACATTTTCCTATGGGGCCGCCGTTCTTCGTTTTTTTTTATAGTTGACGGTCTAGATTTATAACCACAGCTCACCTAAATGGAACTGGCTCTCAAGTGAGGCTAGCAGAATACACCATTAGGTGCTTAGCAGCAGATTTTCCACTTGTGGGTGGTTGCTAGCCAGCCAAGTATCTATTACCATGCTGTGGTTTCCTCACAATGTCTTTCTTTACCAGTAGTTCAGGCTCATTGTTGGGGCGTGGCCCCCTGCCCTTCGGCGTGTGAGCCGTCCGCGCTAACCACTGAGCATCGCTACAAACTGATTGATTACAGGGTCGATTCGTTAGTAAAACTTATTTATAATGTCGAATACTGCTCCTATCGGCTTGATACTAACGTTTCACGTAAACCTTTTATTTACCTACTAACATTTTCACGAGTGCCTAAAGTTTCAAGTAATTCTCACCTCATACAACCACTTCGTGGTTTCTCAATTTCCATACCGCTATTCAGCAGCTAGATGAATGATGTTAATTACTAAATTGTTGTAGGTATTGTGTGCCAAAGTATAAACATCAGTTAGATATATCTGCGTCGTATTTTGGCCATGTATGACTAGTTAACTTACGTTGTTACTATTTTAGTACATGAATAATGAAGGTGCCTTAGGAAGCAGACCATGATGCTTATGATGTTATTCAAATGAAATGTTTTCATTTGAGGTTTACTTTTAATAAAGTTCCCGAGGTATAGGTAATAAAATTATTGTTATTTACTCATATGCTGATAAATAATTACAACTGATATATGGGGCGTTCTACTTTTCTACCGACAATGACGTGTCTCCTCAGGAAAAAAAAATCTGTATCCGTCCTAAATTGCAGTTTCTCAAATTTTATTGTCACAAGATTTTTTGGACCATATAGTCATTATAATAACACTAAAATCTCGTTTTTATTGTTTTTGCTTTTTACAAAATTATTGTGACATAGTATTCGAAACGTGTGACAGAGGTGTTTTACATACAAATAAAGCGTGTCCCTTTACGCTGCCTAATGTTACAAAATGATGTCGCTTAAAAAACTCATATAGGACCCTATAATATAAAATTATTTATTGAAATGCTGAAATATTGTCTTTAGATTAATAAAAATATAATAAACGTAAAGGTTCATATTATTAAGCAAAAAAATATTTTATCCTTGGGTACGGCTGCATATGTTTTTTCTTGCTATCTTCCGTCACCCATTTCGCAAAACAAAAAACGCGCCTTAGCTGTTTGATCTTCAACACTAAACAACAGCACGGTTTCCTTCTCCTCTCGGCTTTAAGCCTTGAGACCCCACCCTGGAGCGAGCCGAGTTAGGCGCCCGCAGGTAGTGAACCAGAGGTGCGTGTGTTTATTCGGCGACCGCTCTGTCACGTAAGTTACTACTTTAAAATATTATTGTAATTCCCATTTATTTACGTAATATTATTATTTCCCAGTATATCTGTAATATTTACTCACTTTTACGAACAATTTGTAATTTTATGAACGTTGAAATCCTCGAACACTGTTATTTTACACCTCTGTCACGAGGCACCTCTGTCACAAAATAGCTGTGACGGGAGTAGTATAGCTCGTGACGGAGTGGTATTTTTTGTCAGAAACTTTGCCTTAATTGATTTTCACAATAGTTAATTGATATCTTTTGTATTCTATATATTACATTATCAATTATTTTATTCATTTAAGGTATTATCATCAGGGTAATTAAATAATAGCGTTATCTGCGACGGAAAAGCAGTGACGTTGTCGTGAAAAAAGGAAACAGGACCCTGAAAAAGTCGCAGAAGTGAAATGATAAGACTTAGAAAGATACCATGCTTGCAAAAAGCTAGTCAAAGATCTGACACCAAGAGTACACAGACAAATGAAAAGAAAATGGCAAGTTAGAAACAAGAAGAGAACAACAGAAAGCTTTGCAGAACGTTCTAATGAATACTCGACTTCCACACCTGTTCCTTCAAACCCCAGGTTACTCCTTTAAGTCCTAGATCTCGTTCCCTAACTCCAACCTCATCCGCTGCTAGAGCAAGGGGAAGAGAAAAAGTTAGCCGAGACAGATCGAAAATTTATAGGCAAAATATGAAACTTCAAGGCCATGTAAAATAATTATAGAAAAAATACGAAAATACAAGAAAAGACTTCATCGCCAAAAAAATAAAAGAAGACAGCTTATTACATAATATAACCAAACCAAAAAATTAAGATAAATTTAAAAGCGCCGAATAAAGAAAAAAAAAGAAAATACATATAGTATTTTGACAAATGCCATTAAGGAACATTACAAAAACATTAAAGACAAAAACAAAATGAAACACTGCTTCAAAACAATCCTATCCTTTCCTACAAGACACAACAATTAACCGTTCGGGACTAAAACTTCAACAGTTTCAAGAGACTTTGGAAATAAAAAAATGCTGCACAACAAATATTACGTTTATGAAAGTTGCTCTTTATAAAAATAAAGGAAGCTAGGTAGTTAAGCCCAACCTCAGATTAAAAAGAACCATTGGCTGATATAAATAAACAACATAATAATTAGAGCTCCTACAAAGAGATTTTATGAGGCTGTTGTATAACATTGTATCATCTTCATCTTCTGAATTAGTATTACTACTTCAGAAAATGAGTATTACTACTTCAGAAGATGAAGATGATCAGCCTCTCGTTAATCAGAAAAAAACTGTGCACATAAAACCAGGTGCTTCATGTGACCTATCTGGAGACCCATTATTAATAAAAAATGGTATTATGTCAGTAAAAGTACCCAGTAAAAACTAAGTCAAGTACACCTACTTAGGAGTTGAAAAAAGTTGTGTGGATGAAGATGGGAGATGTTCAGGTGATATTTTATAAAACTGTTGTTGACACTGACAAAATATTTAAATTAGTAAAATCAGATGTATCAGATGTGATGTTTGAAAACCTGATAAAAATGATTACGGTGAAAAGAGGAATGCGTGTTATAGAAGTATTTGAAAAGTAGAATAAGAGAAAAGAGAAGATTAGTCTGATTTTACGTGCACCAAATAATGATTATACCAAGAAATAATATCTTATGTAGCATTGTAAGAGAAGCATTATGTTTTGTTATCCTTTTTAAAAACTTTCAAAACCTTAAAGGATTAAGTTTAAATGTTGGCCTATTAATATCTACCATTCTGTCATACTCTATCACAATTTTGTCCCCCTTGTAATTAAGCATTAAAGCAGCATATGTTCAGTTTGTTGAAAACATATACACTAAAATAACGTATTATATTATTATATATTGACCATAAAAGGTAGTTACAGAATTTCAGCTATGTTTATTTCAATTATTTGCAAAATATTTCAAAGTTTGTTGTCTTAATGAGCAAAAATGTGACAGAGTGGTATTAAATGTCATTTTTTATATTATATTTGTACCAAGAATTGGGATAAATCGTATTCGATAATAATAAATGCTTGTATTCTAGTTAAGCCAAGTTAAAAAAAACTGTAAATTTGATTTTACATAATAATTAATAAATATATTAGTTTGTGACAGAGGTGTTTATTTTTTCTAACTATTCCGATAAAACTTAAAATAAATAAAAGGTAAATAACAAAACTTCGCTGCACTATACATATCTGAAATCTTCGATACCTGGACAATAATTTAAAAATACATTTTTTTAAAGAATTACACTTTTATTTTTTTTTGAAATCTAAAAATTTATCACTCAGATTGTCGGTAGAAAAGTAGAACGCCCCATATACATTATACGTGTACATTTGTACACAAGCACGCACATCCATACACGAACGTAATCACACACACACGCGCTCACACCAACCCATACCAACACACTCACGTGCGCGCACTCAAACACATATAGACCACATACACGGGCACACACACACTCTCTCACGCATGATGGGTTTGATATATTTTGTAGACATTTAATATTCTAAATATGATAATATCATAGGAAACATATCTTTGTTAATAAAATATGTATGGTCTCCTGCGATACAAGCCTTGGCTTAGTGCAGGGACCACTGTAAATGCTTGTACTTCTTCTTCTTTGATTTTGGCGTCGCATTTTATGTATTTGCCAGTGTCAAGTGTTAAGATATTTTCAAGTTTCTCATGGTGAAAAGTACTCAAAGTTCAGTCTCCATGTCAGTGAAATCCAGTAATGCTTTAGTAAAGTAGTTGCGACTTTACTATAAAATTCGATAGAGTTTTGGGAGCAACACGAAAAGTCATTTTTCATCACATTGTATCACATTCCCAAACTGGCGCTTTTAATTCGGTACTTTATGAATAAAACACCACTATTTGTATACAATACATAAACACTTGAAAAAAACACTAATTTTGGAAAAAATACAATGGGACGACACGACTCTTTCCGCATTCCTGCCAAAGCTAATTTTTTTTTACTTATGCATTATGCTTAAGTATATTATTATTATTATAATGATACTTATTATTTGAGCAACTATTTCTCAACTTGAGGTTAGTTAGCTAGCCAGCCGAGTACCTACTTGAAAGTAGGTTACTCTACCATACCCTACATAGGTAACCTACCACCATGCTGTGGTTTCCTCACGATGGTTTCACCGGTAGCTCAAGCTCATTGTTGAGGTTTGAACCAAAAACCCTTCGGCGTTTTCCATAACATCTAATAGTCCGTAAAGATTTTTACAAGTAAGTTAAAAAAAAAGTGCACGGTAACTAAAAAGACACGAACATCAGATTACCCAATCATGTAGGGTTTCTTGTTAGAAGCGCGTTTAGTGGAATCCTGTTATTAAGCCTACACCTTTGCTTAGATAAAAGACGATGTAGGCTTAATAACAGGATCCTTCTAAACAAGCTTCAAACACGAAACTCTAAATCATAGGATAGAGATATTCGTGACGTTTTTAGCTTATGCAATTCTAGACCTAAAACGCTCCAGCTAGACGTCAACAACTAGGTCAAGTTCTCGATTAAAGAACATCCTGCTTAAAATGATCCTTTTAAGGATCCGCGTAATAGGTGTGTGAAGCTAAAATTGGCGAATACGCATCTCTGTCGGTGGCCGGTTGTGCCGTCTGCCCGTAACGTGCCCTAACCGCTGGCATCCTCTGCGAATAGAGCCAGGGATGCCTCTATGAACACAATGCACAAGTAGTTAGGAAGTAAGTAGTACAAATACAAATACAAACACGAATACGAATACGAATACGAATACGAATACGAATACGAATACGAATACGAATACGAATACGAATACGAATACGAACACGAACACGAACACGAACACGAACACGAACACGAACACGAACACGAACACGAACACGAACACGAACACGCACACGCACACGAACACGAACACGAACACGAACACGAACACGAACACGAACACAAATACAAATAATCTTTATTTATGCATATTGTTTTAAAACATGGGTTTGGCCTCTCCTTTTAAGTTTACATAAACCTGTATTAGGAGAGACCGATTAAAGAAATTCACCAAACACTTAATTTCTGTATGGTATATATTACATTACATTTATATCTATTTATTTATAATTTATACTGGGTATTTTAACTGTTTATTTATGTTGTAGTCATGACTAATTAAATGCTCTGTTTGCTCGTAGTTAAGTTGTATAAGCCATGTTGAAATACAGTAGTAAATACTAGTCTCCAATACAAATAGGTTAGGAACTAAACTCTTCTGATGGTAAGAGATAACGCCTGCCCATGGCCATGGCAGCGATACACAGAACTTGAGTACTCGTAGCAAAACACAAAGTCCAGGGCATCGCTGCTTTGACGCTCATTACTTTGAAACTTTTGATAGTTAGTCTCAACAGCCTTGTAATTTCGCGAGCTGCAATCAAACCGGACCCTTTGAAACCGGAACACTGCTACTGCTTCGAGGCAGAATATACTGCTAGGTAGGTACCTAGACGACCTCTTGCTAAGGAGATCTACCACCAAGTAAAACGTTTTACTATCGCTCTTGCTAAATATGATACTGCAGTTACAGATATAGTACCTACTAGCTACTTTGTGTTAATTTAAAATACATTCAGTTCAATTATAAGAGCCATCGTTTGTAAGGAAGGTATTCTGCTAAACAAACGTTATACATTTTTAAATCTGGCTATTTTAGTAATGTCACAGAGTTATAGCATTGTTAGCTTTTCTATGCGTCGCATTATATGTTGTATATAAAATAAATAAATAATTGTTAGAGAGGATCTTTCACACACAATTTCTTAGCTATAATAGCACAGTGATTAGCGCTGCAAGTTCATATGGCGAAGGGCATAATTTCAAATCCAATGAGCTTGAGCACCCAGAGAAGAAAAACATCGTAAGGAAACTATAGTATGGTGGTAGAGTACTTTCTAGTACTTGACTGGCTAGCTTTCACTTTCAAGTTGAAAATATATCGCAGAGCATCTTTGACAGTGTGTTCCAGCCAGTTCTATTCCAGACAAGGTGTGTTCGCCATCTTCGACCACACCGTCACTTAACATCAGATGAGCTGCAGTCCAACATCGAGCCTGTCAAACTTAAAAAAATATACACTACGCCACCAAAACCTAAATTAAGCAAAGCTTATTGTACTATGGAAACCAGATAAATGATTAAGAATGTACATTGTACATTAATATATTTTTTCGTAAATACACACTTACAATACATTTAGAACATCCAGACACAAAACGACATCTATTTTCGTCGCATAAATGGAAAACGAACCATATCCTAGGTGGGAAACGAACCTATGCACTTCTGCTCATAAAGCATTCAAAATTATGAAAGCCACAATCGCTACAACGTAGTACGCACCTATGGTTACAGTGATGGTTAAAATAGGTCGTTACAGAAACGAATATTAGTTGAATATAGAAATTTATACTATGTAACAATAGTCGCTTGACAATAGTAGTCACTATTATCGACCAAAACTACTGTGGTATGCCGCAATTATACAGCAAAATTCACGACGAGAATACTTGGATACGGATATAACAAGGTATTTTCTAATGGGTAGAGTAGTGTATCTTTAATACGTTTTTAACACTTTATTAGTATATACCAGTGTAGTGGGCAGACCAGACCTTAATAAATAAAACACCAATAACACAATAGTTATTGTATAGCGATCAGCGCCAGCAACTTAGGAATCGGTGTTTCAAAGTCACTTGAAATTATGTAGCACACAAATAAAATGAAAATTATCTGCGTATTCGATAGCCAGCTCCACAAATAATAAATAAATATCGTAGGGCATTTAGTCCCAAAATAAGCAAAGTATTATGGGAACCAGACAAGCAGACAATGATTGAATACTTATATACTTTTTTGTAAATACATACTTATAACACATATAGAACAACCAGACACAGAATAAACATTTATTTTCGTCACATGAATGTTTATACTGAGTGGGTATCACACAGTTTTGTTTAAAAAACTACTGAAGTAGAAAAAGTTGTAATCACGACTTTTTCATACATTTTAAATCACAGGCTTTTTTGCATTTTCTCAACTATCAATAAGCGGATGTTACCGATAATCATGCTAAGTGTTTCTTTCACTTTCTATGTTTACAGTAGCTTGGTTAACATTAAATGATTCTAGGAGGTAGAGATAGCCCTACCCATCCGTCTCAAAACGTCTGAATAGACAGATTGTGCAAATGAGTAAATTGCTTTATCCGATGCATCAGATCCGATCAGTGCTCTCTGATTTTATTTATCTAACGACATAGGTCATTCAACTCTTGTTTCTTTACTTTTATTTTGATAAGAAAGAATTATAAACAAAAGTTTTGATTTAAATTCTGGAATAATAATTTTACTAAGTTTGGAATCAGGAATCATCACCATCACGCAGCGGAAAACGGACACATTTCCCTCAAGTATCGATAACACAAATATGTATTACCGTGGGCAGACGCCAGCCACAGCTTTCAACCACCGCCCTCTCCAATTTTGTCCGTTGATCAATAAGTTCCATTCAAAGATAATAATTGAAATATTAGACAATTTCTAAAATTAAACATTGCCGAATAAAAGTACATGTTCACGGAGTAAGTAGGTATATCTAGCTAATGAAATAGGTAGACGGGATTCATGTAATCTTATAAATATATACCTACTCGCTTAGAAATTCGCAGAATAACATTTCGCTAATTCGCAAACAGCATTTTACAATAATAACATTTTGAAATAAAAATAATGGCGTGAAGTGTTTTTAGAATTTTGCGCATGTTTACGTGTCTTTTGATATTTATTATAAACACTGTCTGCGTACATGTGGAATTTACTTAAGTAGGTACTATTGTTTAGTGTCAAGCATAATCTTAATTTGTTGTAAGTCGAATAATCGTTATTTTAAACGTTTCCGATAAAGGTACTTTTAGTTTTTGCAGTTGCCTCTATTATGAATGAAATGCCGAACAAAAAGTCCTGTAAGCGTTTATAATTATGACATCCAAAACAAGGTCGTTTAGACCTAGCGTCCCAATGCGAGCGGACAACTAGCACGTAGCAACTAGCATGATTAACGCAAAATATTATTTTTGCCTGAGGGTTCTTCAAACTTACAGCTTTACGTACCATTATTAGACTTTCAACTATTGATTCCATGCCAATTTAAATTATTCATCCTTATAACCACATAGCACAAGAAGATATTTTGAAATAAAATAAAAACGGTGTCCCCCACAGAAAATTATCGTTGACTCTTGATCAAATATGTAAAACAGCTGATTTCTTCATAAGCTTATAATTCGGTGTATACTATTTCTAGAAAGTTCATATCTACGTTATAAAGAAGTAGGTATGATACAAATATACTTTTTACGTACCCACCTATGTACTCGTATATGTTAAGTGGTAATACACCGCCCGGAGGCCTTGATGGTGGCTGTTATAGGATAAACAATAATGGCCTTATTCCTTATGAAAAACATACCACATAATGTGTTTACGTAACGTGGCTAAATTCAGGTTGAAATGACGTGAAATGGTTTTTTATGCCGATGTCAAATTTAAAACGTGACTTGTTTTAAAATTTGAAAGTAAATTTTATAGCGTTGGTATTAGTTCTAGGCTAGGTGTGTTTACTATCTTCGACCATACCCTTATTTAACGTCAAGTGAGCTGTGGTCAACACCTAACAGTCTACTACAAAACAAACGCTATACCTACGCGTTTTCGGCAAGGAATGTCATGTGAGTTAGAAAATCAGAGCCTAGGGAACGACTATTTAAACGCACTTCCTATACAAACCACAGCAGTGTTTAATTGTAAATGTCATTCGCGGTTCATCATCATCAGCCTATATTTGTCCACTGCTGGTCATAGGCCTCCCCCAAGACACGCCACTCAGCCCGATCTTCAGCTTTTCGCTTCCATCCACCGCCAGCTGTCCTACGTATATCGTCACTCCATCGAGTCTCAGGGCGTTCTACGCTACACTTGCCAATACGCGGTCTCCACTCTAGAACACGTCTATCCCAGCGGTTATCGGTTCTGCGACAGATATGTCCAGCCCATTGCCACTCGCGGTTACCCATTAGTTAATTAATTAAATTATCAGTTGATTACCGTTGGTGATATTTTAGCAACATTTAGTTTGGATACTGAAAAACTAATAATACTGAAATACTGAATAACTATTATTGCTAATAGCCTAACTCATTAGTTCACTACGGTGTCAACAAATTTTCTGCCTACCCGCCACTGTTTGTTTCGTCTCGCTTGTATGTTTGCAATTCGTAAGAACCTACCCTAATTAAGGCAAAACATGTATTTTTCTCATATATAAGTGAATATTATATTCTTTTTGAGAAAATAAATATCTTAAACCATATAACAAAGAAGAGAGAAATTAACTTCGGTACTGGATACTACATTTTAATATTTCGACAACGCAAATCTCATGATTTGCACGCTCGCAGAGAGGCAGCGCCTCGATAACTTTAATTAGATCTAATTCTTAGAACAAGATACGTAACGATGAAGTTGGAAAGAGATTGGTATCTCGCGCGATTTCAAGGACTATCTACACGATAAGTACTTACTTACCTGACTGTCACTAGAATATTTGTCGAGGACTGTAATTTAACTAAAATTTACATTAAATTAACTGCTGGGAAGTGTCATATATTTGTACAACGTACAAGTTAACGACATTTCGAAGCGGCTGGTCCTCGCTTCGGGGAATCCCAGAGCTGGCGCCTACCTACGTCAAAGGTTAAGCTTAGCCATACAACGGGGCAATGCCGCCAGCGTACTGGGAACCCTACCGTGCGGCAGCGATCTCGACGGCGTGTTTATTTTATAGTAGTAGTTATAGTATAGTTTTATAGTTTATTTATGATTTTGTTTTATTTGTAAATTTAACTTAAATAAAAGATCATAAACGTACAAGATGACGTAATATATAAATCGTATTTCCCTAAAAACTGCTGGTGTGAAGTTTGCTCATTTTTAGGGTTCCGTACCGTCCGGTAAAACGGGACCTTATTACTAAGACTCCGCTGTCCGTCCGTCTGTCACGAGGCTGTATCTTATGAACCTTGATAGTTAGACAGCTGAAATTTTCACAAATGATGTATTTCTGTTGCCGCTATAGCATGAAATACTAAAATGCAGAACAAAATAAATATTTAAAGTGGCTCCCATACAACAAACGTGATTTTATTTTCGTTGTTATAGATGATGGTACGGAACCCTTTGTGCGCGAGTCCGACTCCCACTTGGCCGGTTTTTTATTTATTATTGTAGGCACTTATTGCTCGGTGTACAATGTTCGCGATAACTCGGAAAAAACGTATTCAGAAAGAGAACCTAGCTACATACATTTTTGGCCCAAAACTCCCTAATATTTGCTGGTAAGCCGCTGTTATGCGCCACATGTTAATTAATCTATGTTGTTTTTGTTTTTTATATTTTTCATCTCTTTTTAAGTTTTGTATTTGTATTATGTTATAATGTAATGTATGATTGGTGTATCGTAAAGTTGTATTCTAATCTATTCTATTTATACAAGTAATTCAGTGACCTGGTGCAAACTAAGATTATATCACAAAAAGGGCTAATGTTAACTTTGATCAATTTAGTTCTTACAATATTACTAGGAAAGCGAAAAATAATTATTTCTTATCGGCTTAAGTATACTGCAGCCATTTTGTCATATATATTTTTTTAACTTAACTGTATGAAAGCGCACACTACATTGGTATTTTTTACATAGTAACTTTTACATACTTGTTTTTCAATCACACACAAATGGCTGAACGGGTTTGGATGAAATTTTATTACCTGGACATATAGGATACTTTTCATACATGAAAATGTTAGGTTACCAAAGATTAATGTATTTCTTTAAAGGATATGCAGAATTATTAACTTTTTGTAAATTCGGCGAACTGAATAAGCATTTTTTATTAAAATTTCACGCGGATGAAGTTTTCTGTACAAAACGACTAATCTAATCTTATTGAATTTTAGCAAGGAGTATATTCCATATTAATAGAGCTTGAAGAAAAACTTTTCACGTCGGAAATGTGGAAATTCTAGTGAATGGCGGGTAAAACCTCTTAGCGCTGGTAACCACACTAGTTGATGTGAGATAATTCAAATGTAATTGGAATTCCTCATGAGTGATGCCGTCTATTTGATGGCTCATAAAAATGTGAACGATAGTGATCGGGTTGGTGACATCAATGGAACATTATGTATACTTTATATGTAGTACTTATTGTAATTAAGTAAGGTAGTACAATTTTATAGTAGCTATGGTTCAGCGGTTGGCGCGGTTGGATCACACGCCTATTTGCGTGGGTTCATACCTCAACGACGAGCTTGAGTTACTGGTGATAGAAAACATCGTGAAGAAACCGCAGTATGGTGGCAAGTTTTTTTAATACTCGGCCGATGCTAGCACCGTTACGTTCAGAACACATAACAGCGTGTTCTTGCATCCTCAATTGAGAGCTAGTTCTATTCCAGGCTATGTGTGCTTACCATCTAGCACTACACCGTCACTTAAAATCAAGTGAGCTGGGAACAAACACCTAGCCTGTCAGCTATTGAAAAAACGAACGAAACGGATTTTAATTACTCAATCGCAAGAGAAAGGAAAACTGGTAACTTCCCGGAATGTATGTATGTGACGGAAAAAGTTTTAAGTATAGGTACCTACTCAGCTGGCTATAGGTAATCCTCAAGTTGCGAAGTCTTGCGAAATCTCTCAAGGAAAGTCTGTATACACCTGACAGAGTGTACTGTCAACCGTGAAAACCAGTTCCATATTTTCCATTCTAGGTTATTATGATTACCATTTTCAACCGTATCGTCGCGTCGCGTTGTCGCTCAGCATTATCGTAGGTGAGATATGGTAGTATAAATACCCCGCCAAGTGCGAGTCGGACTCGAGCACGAAGGGTTCCGTACCATTATCTATGAAAACGGTAAAAAAATCCCGTTTGTTGTATCGAAGCCTCCTTTAAATATTTATTTTTATGGTTTCTGATGGTAGTGGTATCATGAGCAGTTCCATTTATCCGTAGCATAGCATATGTTTTTTGTCGACATTAATGATAGTAAAAAGTTCCGTGACCAATACTGCGGCAACTGTTGTTTGCAGTTTGTACATGACGTTAACGGTATAGTAACATGTCAAATACTGTTTCTGTTAGTAGTGGTAGGTACCATTAACAGTTCCTTTAACTGTAGCATGGCATATGTTTTTTGGCAAGTAATCAGTACCTACCGTGACTAAGTGTTCGCAGTTTGTACATTAAGTTGATATTTTTTTTTTTTTTTTTTTTTTTTTTTTTTATGTAAAAGTAATGAGACGGTCGAGGCGCTCTCCTGATGCTAAGAGGTAACGCCTGCCCATGACCATTGCAGCGATGCACAGAACTTTGAGTAACAAAACAACGTCCAGGGCATCGCTGCTTTGGCACTCATTACTTTGAGACTAGATGGTTAGTCTCAACAGCCCAGTGATTGATATTACCGAATCGTTCCATGACATAAGTTTTTTTTAACCCCCGACACAAACAGAGGGGTGTTATAAATTTAACGCACGTGCACTTCCAAACGGTTGAACCAATTTTGATTTTATTGTTTCATAGGTGACTTGATCGAGTGTATTTAGCTATATTAAAAAATACGGTTTATGAATGGATGTGAGTACGCAGGTCTGATCGAGTCGAACTTTGGTATTATGTTACTGGTATTGAGGGCTTTTTTATTTACACTATACTATATTATACTATATTATATATACTAGGAGGAGTTCTTTTGATAGCAGCAAAGCCAATACTTGTGTATTACCGCCATCTGATATTGCCTTAGGTAAAGCACAGTTTTTTGTTCAGAGAACTACTATTAGATAGCCTTTGGTGGTTGTGGTTGGTTTTGGTTTTCTTTCTTTTAATGTCCTTTGATTAGTTTTGGTGATTTACTTAACGCTATCATTGTTAGACTGGTCCCAAGGCAAATACATTTTTGGCTGTGAATCGTAAACGAATTTTCTGTCTGCAGATTTACATTATTTTTTCCCGTCCAGTTAATGAGCCCATCCACAATAGTTGCGCTACACATGAAGTAATGTATTTTTAATGGACCGTTTATCTTTGCTTCCTCATTTACTTAATAACAAATAGGTGATTATTGTAGTACTTTATAATAATTTTCCATACACCTCACACGTACAAAACACAATTGCTCAAATAATTTGTTGATTTTCTCTTGGTGTAAATTAGGTGATATCGATTTGAAGACCGCTCCTTCGCTGTGCTTTGGGCACTCATGGAGGCATAAGTTTGACAGGCTAGTTGTTGGACCACAACATACCCGACGATACGGTCTAAGATGGTAGGCATACACACCAATGTTATCTCAGTACGTAAACATTGTTCGTCCACCTGACATAGCTTATGTAAATAAGTAGGTAACTATGTGGTATAATTTATTATTTAAGATTCATCATTAGCTTACATAATTAAATTAGTCCAAAGAACTGGTATATTGCTTTTGGACTGAATTATTTAAGTTTAGTACGTTACCCATTATAATAAATAGATAAGTAAATAAGTAAATTGTGGAATTGGTACCACATTATTGCAATCAGGAAATCATACCTACTCAGAACATTCTTGAACAAATAATTCGCTACATACTTACTTAGTATAGGTACATCTTATAAACTAAATTGTAATTACATAAAAATATATTACCTCGATGATGATTCATCTAAACTAAGTTCGCAAGCAAAAGCTTGAGTTGTTCGGAAAAATACAAAAATATTTTCTTCCAAGAATATTAGCAACGATTAGTGTATTGTTTACACATATTATTAGATGTATGTATAATGCCAGTTATGTTTATCCAGAATTAACGCACAGTGGAAAATACCGCACGTATCTTCTCATATATTATTTATTTTATTTCATGTCAACGGAAGACAAGTAAACACTTCAAGGTATCCAAAGATGTCCGTCAACTGGATACAGGTGGGTGGCGTGCGATAATACGCTTTATGGCTTTGTTAATAGGGTTTAAGAATATTCGAAAATTGCTTGTACCGAACATACACACATTAAAATAAAAATGTGAGGTAGTATTTTTTGTTATATCCTAATTTTTACATTCTCAGGTACTTGTAGTTGAAATAAATGTGTATGTATAATTGTATATACACTGTTAGGGGTCCGTATCTACCTGGTGAGTGTTCAAATTATGTCAATGATATCATTTTTGAACCGTGGTAGATTGATGTATACACAATGTATATATTTTTTGACAAATAAGAGCTGACGAGAACAATAAAGTTTTATGCGATAGTTAGGATATAGAGACGAATCTTATGACATCTCATATATTAAAATCGTCAAGCCGTTTAAGATATTATACATAGGTACCTACGAAGTAATAAAAAATTACTTGAAAAACATTAATCTTATAAAAGCGAAAGTCTGTATGTTTGCTACTTCTCAACAAAAACTGCGGATAGCTTATGTCTAACTTACTGTCGCATAGGTTACTGTATATAGGGTGTTTCTCTAGACGACGGACATATTTCAAGGGGGTGTTCAGAAAGCGATACTGGACTCAAATACGTCATAAAAACAATACCTTACAATTTGACCAAATTGTCCCACAAACTAATGTAATCAGACACATAACAAATGCTAGTAGGTATAAACAAATCCGGGCGTAAGCTATCTGTGCCTACACGGCGCGCGGCGCAGGCGCAAGGCTGCGGCGGCGTCTGAGGGGTTTCGGGCGGGGGTGCGTGCGATTCTCGGGTCAACAACAAGGTCAACAAGTCACGCAGTCAGTTCGCCACCTGCGTTCAGCGCGATAAGAACGTCGCACCGTCCCGCCGCCGCTGCTCCGCGTACCGCTCTCACGTCGAGTGATGATTATTATTTATCGCTCATCGTGACGATGCCTTTTATCAATACACCAACGAAGAGTATTGGGATAATTATGGTGTGTGTGTATGCTTTAGCCAATGACAGTGTGAGAGGTGCTATAGACGTCGGCAAACATATCCGAACAGGCATATCCCATCGTATTCTCTGATGGCTCTGATTCCAACGGCTTCGAATGTTCAGACAGTTCACAGTGCCGACTTCCTATCAAGGAAGGGAAAACGAGCCGACTCCAGTGAACCTACAAGAGTACTTTGACAAAATTACATCCCGCGCGAATACCTACCTACTGAAGACGAGATATTATTTTGATTATCGGGTCATATTACGAATACGTGTACGTCGTTTAGTCGAACTATTGGACTGTCTCAAGAAACAGCTACAGCTGATATTAGATGTTTTTGCCTGTTCTAAGCTAGGTCGGTACTAACTCAACAAGTTCAATGAACTCTACTTGATGTTGAGTTTTCCTTTTTGACGTTACACTTAGAAGTATGAAGGAAAATAGGAAAATTTAGGTGAAAGGTACGTATTACACTTGTACTAAACTAACCGATAAGTACATACAAACATCGCGTCTGCTCGAGCGAGCGCGCGGCGCGGGGCGGGCGGGCGACGACCGCTGTACTTGCCTACTTGAACGATAGGCGCGTCGCGCCGCCAGCTGATCGTCTGTTTTTGGTGACCGTAAGTCTTGTAGTCCCGGGACAAAATTTGAACACCAATATCTTTTTAATGCTGGCGTAAATATTTTTTATTTTATTTTTTTTCGTACTATATAAACCTAAATTATAACGTCATGAAATATGTCCGTCGTCTAGAGAAACATGCTGTATAAACCGGAAAATGCGAGTGAAACAGCGGGGCCAAGCTAGTACTTACACAAGTCCAAACGCGCGAAATACATAACCTTTTTTCTCAGGCGCATAAAAACCGATGAATTAAAATTCACTTTTCTACCTAAACAATGTTTTTTTTAATAAAAAGCAAAACAAAGTTAAAGGTACCTACTGAAACCTTAAAATGTAAGTCCGACTCGCTTACGGTCAGTTTTTTGAAGATTATTAATCAAGTAATTAAAGTTAATTATTCATAACTACTTGTTTGGTTTTCCCTATTGCGATGGTAGTATAATTAGTAAGTACCTACGTTAGATTTAATAATCTCTTTTACACGATTTTTACCCAGGAATTTCCAGGTTTTGTTTGGAAGAAAGAAAAAGAAGGTAACAAACTGATATGAGAATATTTATAATACTTTCGTATATTAGTTTGAAGTATTTTTCTTCCTGAGAACGGCGTCATATAAGTAAGTTCTAGCCGTGTTCTCGTTCTAGCATTGCATTATATAATTTTTTGATTATTTAAGCGATAAATTGTTACAGAGCTCTAAATATTCACCACGAAAATTATGTAAAAGGCATTCGCTGCTGCAAGAGTTTCGAACACTCAAAAGTTCGCATGGACTTGGAATGAACTCGCAAACTGCATAATAAAACGTTTTTATTGCTATAACAAGTTTTTTTGCAAACAGACTGACTGACGTAGGTATATATCCGCGAGTTTTGCAATACGACAGTTATGCAATTAGCATGGAGCTTTATGCATTTATTTTTACGTTATTGTCCGAGAGAAAGAGCTAAGTTTTATTGTCATAGTGACACAAATCATTGCGTCCACAGCGATGCCCAAACTTCAAATACTATAAAGAAATTAAAAAATAACAACGTACAATACTATAACAGCGATTGACAGAGACTTATCGTTGCAAATATATAATACTAACAGCTCGCCCCGGCTTCGCACGGGAAAACAAAACTCGTTTAACAATATAAATATAGCCTACGTCACTCAGTCATAATGTAGCATTCTAATGATGAAGGAATTATGAACATTGATCCAGTAGTTTCGGAGCCTATTCAATACAAACAAACAAACAAAAAATCTAATCTTTCCTCTTTATAATTAGTGTAGATGTAGATTATCGTGCAATTAAATATTTATTGTAACCTATTGCAGATGTGTAGCTAATTAAATAGATTTATAAGGACAATCTGTTATTATTTTGTTGGTTCTTATATAGAACGGTATCTAATCGTTAAAAATCGCAAAAAAATTAAAGCACGCTTACTGACTTTGATAGTACTTGTCTCCATCAACATTGAAAACAAAATTAAATACATATGTATGTATATATATGTACTTAAGGATAAAAATTTCCATACCCGCATAAATACTTTATGTAGAGGTCGTCTTCATATGTATCCGTAACGTTCATTATAGACACTTGAAATTGTCTTTTTTTTTCTAAATAAAAACTAGTGAGACGAACGAAACGTTCACCTGATGGTGAGAGATAACGTATGCCCATGACTATAGTAGCGGTACACAGAACTTTGAGCAGCAAAACAAAGCCCAGGGCATCTTTGCTTGGGCGCTCATTACTTTGAAACTTTCGATGGTTAGTCTCAACATCCCTGTAATTTTGCTACCCAATTTGCAATACCCTTCAAACCAGAACACAAAATAGCAGAATGTCTGGTACTGCGGTGTTACCTACCTAGACGACCTTCTGCTAAGGTTACCTACCACCAAGATAAATTGTCTATACAAGCCTAAATGTTCACAGACGAATATTATGTCATTACTAGAATAAAATATCCTTGTAGGTATGTATTTATACCCTTTCTAATGTTTAGTTGGTACTGCTTCGGGACATATTACTACTTTGTATCACAACCAGTTTCGCTGGTAACGTTGTGCGAATTTTAATATTCTAAGATAGTATTTCTTGTACGTACAACACCGTATTGATTACCCAATAGGAATACATTTGTATCTCAATACATACCCTATTCTACCAATATTATAAACAAGCGACACGTGCCGGCTTCGCACGGGTGTAATGTAGATATTAATGTACTACATATGCATCTATTATATATATATACACTTTCCTTTTGAATGATTCTGTCTATTGATAAAAACTGCATTAAAATACATTGCGTAGTTTAAAAGATGCATTCCAGGCTAGGTGTGCTTTACCATCTTCGGCCACACCTTCACTTGACATCAGGTGAGCTGTGGTCAAACACCTAGCCTGTCAACCATTAAAAAAAAATCTAAGCGTAAAGACGGCGGAAAGTGGCTTTGTTGTTGTATACTATGTAGAGATGTAAAAGTTTCGATGTTTGTTACTCAATCATGCGAAAATGTCTGAACGGATTTAGATAAAGTTTATTACCTGGATTAACATATAAGATACTTTTTATATCAGAGAAATGTTAGGTTCCTGTGGGATTATTAAAGACGTACTCCTGGACTACGTCTTACTCCACTTGAAATTTGGTAGTGATGTGTCTTATGAAACATTATTCAGGTATAAAAGGTATCCATTATATTAATCTAATAATAAAATAGCGTAACTTATTTGTTACTTACAAATGTTTCATATTCATTACATGTTTATGTAATTGACAAATTAATTTAATATCTCTCTGAATCTAATACTACAATTAACGTGAACGAAGTCGCGAGCGTAAGCTAGTGGCATAATATGTCAGTAAATAAAAAAAACCTTAACGGGGCTTCTTTCAATATTCGACAGCAAACATTGTAAGTCCAATATTTCCTTAACTCAAAAAATATATTTAATTTTTAATCTTACTTGGTAATTTTTATGAATGTTAGAAAACGCTCTGGACATTTTTTCCAAAACAAAATGAAAAATCTTATATGAATGGATGAATATTTTTTATTGTGCACAAAACAAGTAATACATAGACAGATAACAAAATAACCTCATGACTTAGTGACACAAGTGGCAGCCTTATGAGAAAAATGGCGCTAAAAGCGAAGTCATTTAGGCAACAATGAAATTTAAACAGGTTACAAATTAGGTACAATTAGGTACAGACGGGAGATGTTGTAATGTGATGACGTTGATGATATTGTCATGTATTTCTATACTATTATAAAGAGGAAGATTTGATTGTTTGTTTGTTTGTATTGAATAGGCTCCGAAACTACTGGAACGATTTCAAAAATTATTTCACGGTTGGGAAGCTACACTATCTCTGGGTGGCATAGGCTACTTTTTAGCCATGTGTTCCCACGGGAACGGGAACTACACGGGTGAAATCGCGTGGCGTCTACTAGTAGTTAATAAAATACTTCATTTTTGTGACGTATTACTATGTACAGATGCATAATTATGCATAATATGGATACCTACTGCGTATATTGTGAATAAAGAAATTACCACGAGTGCTTAAGGCAGGCAGCAAGATGCTTTTGTATTGCCATGTGTATTTCCCACATCATCTCGTTGACTTTTGAGATGTTTTTTAAACACGGGTTTAAGCTTGGTGTATACCTACTAAACCGAAAGTTGACATTCACTATTGAGAACCACTTTTACGACGGAAACAAATTTATACCTATTTATGAATTACTAAATCAAGTAGGTACTGAGGAAAGCGTGTACTAAGTCAGATAACTGATAGAGTAATAATATACTTTTTTTGTAAATATATACTTATAATGCATACATAACACCCAGACTAAGAATAAACATTTGTTTATACCACATAATGTTTTGGATGAGAATTGAACCCACGCCCTGCAGCTCTTAAAGCAGATTTACTACCAATAAGCCCACAGGACTGATGAGTACAATGACTCTCTGTCATCTTAGCACATCAAAACTTATAACTATATAATTATTATATGGATAGATACAGAACGTACATCGCCGATCGATCAATAAGTAGTAGAAACTTGGATTAGATTCCGAAGTAGTGGCTACGTATATAGATCAATCCCCCTTCGTGCTTCTAATTTGTCACTTGAAAATAAATAGTAATAGCTTTTCATCCCTACAATTTACGCCGAACGTTCAGCCCTAAGTAAAATGTATGTGCGTGCGGGGTAATACTGTGTTCAGTGTTCACTCCTCACGCAGTAGTTAATTGCGTAATTACACATGTGCATTTTGAGGACCGGCCCGGTAGCGGAGCATTACTGAAACTGGTTCGTACTGGCTTCCCCAGCACTACAAAAATTTTGGAAGGTTTCCAACAATGTATGCTTGCAGGTTTTGCAAGTTTTTTAAGAACACGCGAAACCTTTTATTGGGAACATACTGACAGTGCTGGGTCTTTTAAATATTAGGTACAACAAAATTATACTAATAATACTTATATAGCTTTTACTGTCAGTTCATAAGTAAGTATTGAATTACTAGTTTATCATCAATGCCATTTATGCACGCAGCGATCACTGCAATCCATCTTTAATTTATACTATTTTACGATTATATTATTATTACCTTCTATGATGATGATAATTCAATTTACATCTTCAATCACAGATCAATGACAAGTATTCGATATACGAGTATATCGTGGTTATTGATGGCAAGTAAGGTGTTTGAGCACAGCTCACCTGTTGTTAAGTGATGGTGTGGTCGAAGATGGTAAGCATGACTAGCCTGGAATGGAATTGGCTCTTGAGTGTAGCGGCCGGAACACACTGCTAGGTGCTTAGCAACAGATTTCCACACGATGTTTTCCTACACGGGCAGCTCAAGCCCAATGTTCGAATTGGATCCACGCCCTTTGGCTTGTGAACTGACCACACTAACCATCGCTACAAAACCCATGATAACCTAGTGATAATTCCTTGGTCCCACAATTTCGCTTGGCATAAGGGGAAATACAGGCACACAAATTTTATATTGACCATGTAAAGCCATGGCGTCTTCTAAGTATATGTCTATGAAGTCTTCATCTATTTAACGCAACATTATACGCAAATTTACTTCTCTCTTCTAATCTGTGCCTTCAATCTTGCTTTTATATGCTTACATATTTTGTTATATTTACATACGTGATTGCAAAAAAAAATTGTGAATGTTTTCACGTAAACCTGACATACATGACTTTATCTTGAATAGTTACACGTGTTAAATTAGAAATGTTAAGCTTTACCATTTACAATAGGTAATGTGTAAATTATGACAAAACACAAAAAGAACTATTACACTTTTTGACCATTATTAGTTACGCAATGCCATGATTTGCTTTGGATACTACCACCACCACCTACACTATAAACTATTAACACACAAGTAGATAGATAGAAATTCTTTATTGTGTACATTAGAAATAGAAAAATGTATAGAAAACAAAAAAAAACTTATGAGCTCGTGGCGCAAGTGGCGGCCTTATCACTAAAAGCCTATATAAATATCAGTCCCATACGATTGGAATTTATAAATATTTATAAAGTAAATTAGTCTTTATTAATAAAGAACCTATGAGCACAATTAGTAAATAAATAAATTATAACTTTTCCAATTGTACAAACATTCAGTTTTAACAGTTAGTCATGCCGTGACTCAGAAGAAATTAATTTTGCCGGAAGAAATTTATGTTTTATTACCTGGTAGGTCTACTGTTAATATTGAATATTTTTAAGCATTTTTCTATTATACACACGGTAGGAATAAAATAAATACATTTACATTTTTGACGAACGCGTGGAATACGGGTTGTCATTAACAGTTCATGTGACTTTTGAAATACTACTTAAATGGGAAATTTTTCTGATAAGTGTATTTAAATATTATGCTGGTTTCATATACGAAATACCTAACTTTAGTTTTTATTGAACACAAAAGGTATTTGGGTTCAATGTTACCAACCATTTTGAGTTTTAATTGTATTCTGCCGTCCAATTTTTTGTTGAATCCAAAAACGAATTCTTTGACCATGCGATCCAGGCGACGTGAACTGATTAATGATGTTGGTAAGTAGATGCACATGCGATTCGTGAAATGTTACCTACTAATAATTTACGACAACCGAGAATACCATTAGGAGACTATTAATACCAACATGTAGTTGGACGTATGCCCTAGTGATTTGTTATAAACACGTGCTTACAAAGCACGTGTTTGAGCTTTAGGTACAAGAATAATTAACTGTTGCTTTATGTAATATGTGATTTATGTTTAACTAGCGACCCGCCCCGGCCTCGCACGGGTGCAATGTAGATACTAATGTGGTACATATAGGTACATGAATTATACATATACACGTTTCTATTAAATCACTCTTTGATGGAAACCGTTTTAAAATCCGTTGCGTGGTTAAAAGGAAGCATACAGACGGCGGCCAACTTTTGTTTTATACTATGTAGAGATTAACTAAGTGCATGTGTAGGTATTGAATTTACAGGACTAATGAGACTCACCGAATGTTTCAAAGTGATTAACGCTGATGATGAAATGCTTTGAACCTTGTTTTGTGACCTAAAGTTCTGGGTATCGGTCAGACCATGGTCAGGCGTGGTTATCATCAGAAGAGCGCTACGTTCGCCTCACTACTTTTTATCCAAAAGAAGAAAGAATACGTACTTTCACAATGTAAATAAAAATTTTTAAGATATCTTATTAATAATACCTACATTAAATTGACAACAAAATCACGTCACAAGTCACGACTTACATTTCGCGAGAAAAAATCAGCTGTTCTAAGAAATAATTAATCAAAACGCATTGAAGAGCTGATTTGTTGTCTAACGAGTTTCATAGAACTAAAGGAAGACATAATAATAACGTTACATACAATGTGTGAGTATTACTAATGGAAATAAACAGCGACATTAACGCGGCTACTCGTCTTTCCCTTCAGAAGATATTTAGCATTTGGCATTGCTTTAGATTCATTTTAGTAATATGATGAAACAATAGCGGTCCATCCCATGTAGGAACACCTGGAGGTCGTGGAGGTAGATCCCAAAACTTGGAAAGAGTTGTTTTTAAAGTGTTTTAAATTCAACACTAAGCTGAACACAATTTTGTTATTAGCTGGATGCTAGCTGTTGATTCCGAATCTGTTGCAGCCTTCAAAATATATGCCGAAGGGTTGCAGACCTATATTCATTGGATATTAGGGTGAATTGTAAACATAAAACAGAGCTCAAAAAAGTGAAGCGAAAAAAAGTTTTACTTTTTTCAGGGGTTCTCAAAGTGGAGTAGGCATACCACACGTCGGTTGATCATAGGGGGTATGCTACAAATTTAAATAATGGCGGGGGCTTAACTAATTCGAATACCATATACAGATATCAACTTTACTTTAAATAAAATAAATAGAGAAAGAAAGAAAATAATTTTTATTTTGTAACTGAACAAAAAAAACAAAAATAACAACAAATAGAGACAAACAGTTACAAAATAGCGCCATCAGGCCCCAAACTAAGCAGAGCTTGTGTGATGGAAGTCAAATAACTGATAGAATACATGAATACTTTTTTTTTTTTTTTTTATTGATACTTCGAATCTGAATAACGGATGAACTCCATTCGCGAAAAGAACATACCTATCACATGCGTTAGTCAGATGTTTTGAAAAGAAATCACCGTCGCCTTAAAAATTTAATAGAAGTACGTGGAGCTATAAGTTTGAGAAACCTTGAATAAAGCTACAAAATTGTAAAATAATCACTGTTCTATTAGGTAGATATTAAGTATAACACAACTAGCTCAAAATAAGAGGGTTGCAGAAAAGCTCATAAATAATAATAGGTATTGCTGTAATAAATAATATCTTGCATATGTCTGTCAGAGATGTCAGCGGGCATTGGCAACCGGAGATATTTTTTTGTAAACGCCATTGCCGAACACGTAGTGCAACAAATGAGCTTAGGAATCGAAAATGCCTGTTGACGCTTGGCGCCGGCGGCAGTGCAGTAGATGTTTGGCACGCTAATGTCTATCCATTCAGTCTACATCCATATATTCTAATTCCATCATTCCGAGCTTGCCAAACATTTGACATCTATGTACATCACACACGGCGCAAATATTTGCATCTCCAGAAACGTAACCATATTATGTTTTTCTCCTTAATGACGCATGAGAGCTTTAAACTGTCATGGCCACTAATGATTTTGTTATTACATCCATAGATTCTGTTGCCTACAGAACTGCCCCTACTGGTTATAATGTATTATTGTTCAATTTCACACATGTTGAGTACTTGTTAAACAAAAAAATGTAGAACTGGGCACGTTTTTGTCAATGATACATTCTAGAATGGATACTATTTTTTTTATTCTAAATTTTTTCGTGATGCTGTTTTTCAAGCTAGCTAGACGAGTACCGACGAGTATTACAAAGTACGCTACCACCTTGCTATTGTTTCCGCACGATGTTTTCCTTTACCAACAGCTCAAGGTCATTGCTAGGAATTGAATCCACAGCCTTTTAGCCGATACTTAGCCAACATCGTTACAAACAATCTTTACTTTTCATTGGTTTATCGGGTAGGTGAAAGACAAGGTTTATTGTGCTCATAGCATTTTACTAAGCGATTAATTAATCATCGATGCATATTTTGCATCTCCCGCCTTCCTCCACGACTACCAAAACACTGTTGTAAATAATTAAAATGTGATTATTATGATTAACTTTTTATAAACAACTAGCTGCGCCCCACGGTGTTATCTGCTACATGTTTCGGGATAAAAAGTAGCCTATGTTCTAATCTAGGGTCTCGGCTACATACCAAATTTTATCCAAATCCGTTCAGAAGTTTTTGCGTGAAAGAGTAACAAACACCCATCGATCTAAATTTTCCCATTTATAATATTAGCGGGATATAAAAAAAATCGCTTAAATATTTACTCAACTATTAAGAACAACTTAGTATTAATCGAAGATAGATTATAAACGTAGTGATTATTAATCCGTAAAAGAAGACGAAAATTGTAGCAAACTAAGAGCTAAGGATATTTTCCATACGCACGTGGCTTTGTGGTGAAACTTTCACGCACCTACTTGTAACTTACTCGGCTAAAATGTACCTTGTTTTCTGATCCATAATGTTCGACGTACTATGCTTTTGTTATGACTGTTTAATAACGATTTCTACACATGTAATTTATAATAGATTCCTCAGATCCATCCATAAGTTCATGTTATGAACAAAAGATTGATGAATAGAATTTAAAGCCTGTGCTATTTTAAAAACCGCCTTTGATGAACGTGTAGCATAACAATATTAAAACAATGTTTCAAACAGACACAATCTGCGGTAACAGTTTAAAACACAGCTCGATAAAACCGTGTCTTGACATCCATTTTATATACTGCCACGGATTGTGTGGCGTACGCGGCAGCAAACAACAATGTGAGCCTTACACATTCATGTAGGTATTAGCGGCTAATATCACGTCCACCAACATGGCAGCCGCCACAGGTTGCGTCAGTATGGGTCAGGCTTAATTCATAAAACTCTTGATGGGATTGAAGGAGGAAAGCGTGGAAATTCCCCAGACGAACCGGTCTGGTACGCGGCGCGTCGACCGGTCTGCGGATTCAATTCCAAGTTTCTACGTCGTTCATCGAGCCTTCACTCTTGTGCCTTTACGACTAAGGGCCGTACCACAACCTCCAAAAAAAATTACTGGAATTTTTATTAAATTTGTTTTAAGTTTGAGGTGTCCTGCGTCAGAAAAGGGTCAATGCACCATTACAAATAACTTTTACTACGAGAAAAGTCTGAAATCCTCAAATTCATAGACAAGATTCAACGAGCTTCTATGCAACAGATGATTTTGTTTCACGATTCCGCAGTTGTGCTCGTAGTAAAGATTCATAACGATTAGTACAATGACTCCTTTTTCTCCTTCAATTTCGAGCTTATAACTTTACATCTGAACAATACCTTATTATGTCACATATTTAAATTTTGAGAACTGTATTTGTTTGAAGTACTTCATAAATATTTATACATAAATAACATATCAAGTTATGCTGAGCAGGGGGCTCAATAAACTCAATCATTACGGCAATGGTGATAATGATGAACGGTGGCTATTTGAAGCGAGTTATTGGTACATTTTTCGTTCAATGCTATATTATTTTTTTATCGTCTTTACCTACTGTTGAGGTTACAGTAAGATTTTGAGATTCTATCAATAAATTTTGGCAAACCAGTGGCAAACCAGTGCAAACTGCGTTTTTGCAAAGATTTTTCCTTGATACAGCTTTAAACTGTAGGCGAGGTTACCAACTATTTCGAATTTGATTTGCATGAATTTAATCTTTGTGTTGTAATTTAGGTTTTGAGGAAAATCAGTGTGTGTCGAGCTCGAGCACAAAAAGGTTTAGTACCACATTCCAGATAATACTGGTTAGATTTGAGTTATTCCTTTCTTTATAATTTTTCCTAAAAAAATCAGTGTGGTCACTATCAACAACTTTCATTATGCGTGCTCACATCCAATTTGACATTTGTTAGTTCATTTGATAAATTCCCACTCAGGACTAACATTTGTGTGATTAGCATAGATATTTGTTCTACGTTGGGTGTTTCATATGTATTATAAGTACTTATACCTATGTAGGTATTTATAAATAATAAAGTATTTAAGTATTCTGACAGCTTTCTGGTTTCCATAGTACAAGCCTGTTAGGCCTAGATGGCGCTGTGATAAATGTCCTTCAATGTTCATTTCGTTCATTCATTTGGTCAAGGGTCAACGTACTTTTTTAATAAATAGCTATTTTTTTTAATGATTTTAGAGTTGTGGTCATAGTAAAAGTTGTTCACAGTGATGAGTATAACGATCCTTAGTAGGCACCTCAATATTAAAACTCCGTATGAGTTTTTATAATCGAAATAATAAATGTTGGTGAAATCAACGGTAAATTCAAGTAATCGATAGACGGCGAATATTGTAGGCACTTTAGGCTCTACCACATACTGCGGAGCAGTCCTTGGAATCGAAAGTTGTTCCGCTAGCTAGTTGCACTCGCAATAAATCTTTAATTGCAATTCGACTTCAGTACCGACGGTCTAATACAACCTTTAAAAATAAGAAATAGTAAAGTTCAATGGTTTTCTAACGACATCTTTGTTAAAATATAAAACGTAAAATTAATTACTATTTTGGCAAGAGTTTAAATATAGTTTCAATATTATCACTGTGCACATTTTAAACAACTTTTAACAACTCCCCCCCTCGATTTTAGAATTGTGCCTATATCAAACGTCATTGCAGACAGTATTGTAGCACAGCAACAACAGCATAACATTTAAAATACTCACTGTCCACGTTTTTAAACGGGTTTGTTTAACTTACCCTGTTTGTTGTTTTTTATATTTTTGGGTCAAATTTTGTCATTGAAATTTTAACCCCTTCCTGTTGACAAATCAATCTGTCAACAGGAAGAAGGTAACATTTGAATGACTAAATCTACATACCTGTTAACCATCGTATACCTACCATCCGTATACCTGTATAATTATCAGTTAACCTACCTTTACTTCTCATGACAATAATATGTACATTATCCTACGAATATTATAAAAGTGTATAGATGGAGAGATGGATGTTTGTTACTCTTTCACGCAAAAACTACTGAACGGATTTGGATGAAATTTGGTATGGAGGTAGCTGAGAGTTTGAATTAACACATAAGCAACTTTTTAACCCGAAAACATGTAGCAGGGCGCAGCTAGTTTTCAATAATACCGTTTAATTAAAAAAAAAATTAACTTATTTATTTTTACCTTTTAATCACACCTTTTTTGTCCCTGATGGTTATTCATACCTAATAATCCATATAAAATAAATTTTACGGCGTACTGTAGCTAAAATTAGATAACACAGTTACTCCCAAACGACCACATTCGTAATTTATTTTGCAAAATCATAATGACAACATTATCATCATTACTAAAATAAATATTTGTGCCATGTCTGAGGAAAGGCAGACTGGCAAGTTTCAAAACTTCCCAGGAAACATTAGACAGTATTGCTACAAAGTTCTTGGGAAATATAATGATGGAAACGCGAAAGAGGCGTATAGGTACATTATCTTCTGCAGCTTGATCTGGCGACGGTGAAAATTTGACCCAAATTCCATTAATTACTGCAAAATTGTAGTTCATTTTTACAATCGACATTAATTACAGATCTTATAAACATCGCAAAGAGAATTCAGTCTGTTTATATGAAAAACAAAATAACAGTTTGATTTAATTTGATAGAAATAACAAGTTTGTGTTTCGCATATATTATGTTGACCTACAAAGAAAATTTTAATGCCGATTTTATCCAAGAGCTGCTGTTCAATCAGGTCTGTTTCTAAATCTCAATTACCGTCGTAAAATCCGGTAAATACCAGTTCGCGACGTAGGAGCGGTGTCTTGAGAAGCGGCCAATGCAACATTTAATCAATGGGTTGCAAACACGCTACATCTATATCTATATTGAAATGAGTATGCAAAAGTAATATGCCAGAAAATTTTAATATAGAATAGGCTAAAAAAAGGAACCTTGAACGACACCAATAACTTTTTCGGGGGTTAAGTGCATAGAAATGGAAATTTGGTGGATTTATTTAAAATTATTGATAGTTTGGTAAATTTATCCATAAATGTATTCTAACTATAATATATTGCACGATGTTGCGAATAGAACGAGTGGGTGAATACAGTATCGAATGCCGTACTCAGGCCGATTTCTTCACTGACATTTGCAATGATCATTAGCTATTTTAAATCGATGCTTCTCGAAACAACGGTAACAAATAATAGGTAGACAATATCTGAATAACTTTCCACATGTAGGAAATAAATTTAGTAATGACTTAACGTGCCTTCTTCATACACCTATAAATATTTACGCAAATTGACAACTAAAAATTAACATACTCGCTTATTATGACTATCGATCTCATCAATAATTAGTTTGGTATTGATTTTTCTAATTAATCGAACATGAAATATTAGTAATATTTTATAATTATTATTAATTAAAAATATCCTAAGTGTTCGAACAATATAATTAATAACTTTTGATTGACGTCACAAAAAGATATTACAACAAAAACATTAAAGATGGGTTGTAGATAAGCGATCTTTTCTAGATAATCATCGGATGAAATTATATTATCACAAACACTCACCTTGACGGTACTCGAACGCAGTATAAGCATATTTTGGATTTCCAAAGCGATTAGAATTAGAAATAAAATGGTAAATAGTTTGGCCATGATCGCTCCGGTAGAATCTGGATGAAAACTTTGACTTCTTCGGGTACTAGGTCTATCACGAGCAGAAACGGGCGTAGCATGACAAAAATCTCGCATTTCAGATAAGTGCAAATTTATTTATGTATTCAATTAGCACCGTTTCAAATGATTCACATTTATATCATATTCTAATGATAATATAATAATTTATACTTAATAACTAAGTCGAATAAATTGTGTTAATATGATGTCAAAGTACAAATAAAACTAAAATAAATAAATAGAAGAAAATACGAATTAGTATTAAGTTTAGCATTTCCTAGTCACAGCATTGACGAGGTGAGGTAATGAGGTCGCAAGGCCATCGTCTGCGAAAGTGATTGCAGGGAAGCTGGCCCGGGCCACTTCCATTCCCGCGATTCACGCAATTAACGTATTTTCGTGGCTGTTAAAGTATTTAGTGTTGATTTAATTTGATAGTTTACATTTTCATAGACATAATATATGAAAATATCATAGATGTGACAACTTTCAGATTTTTGTTGATTTTTGAAAACCGCTCTATTGATTTCTATAAAATTTATATTTACCACTTCTAAAGTATGATCAAGCAAAAAGAATCATCAAAATCGATTTGTAATTTGTAATTGGTAACCCTTCCTTTTTTGAGTAGATTAAAAACAAAAACACAGCAATACATATGTATATTTATATCAGAGATACTTTTAAATATTATTTGCTTTTATGGAATTTATTTATTAGAATTGCATGTTATAGAACAACGTTAGACTATTTAGTCATACCGTTTTTGCGAAATAGGTAGATACTCAAGTAAGCTAGGTTGTCAATGTTGTCAATTGGATATTGAGAACAAATGGGTAAGTATATATAATTAATTATTCTCTACATTTAAGTACTAATTATTTGATTAAAGTCCAGGTAGAAGTTCTAAAATAAACATGATTTGAAAATATTTAGAAATGTTGTTAGTACAGCTTACTTACATAATTATATGGGGGTTTCTGCTGACCTACCTACTAAAAATAGCATGCGTTTATGTCGTTTTACAAAATATCCTGCCAATTAAACAGACTTAATCGAAACCAGTAGAGTAGGTCAGTCGTACCTTCTAAGGCAGGTAACCATGCCAACCTTCAACAGCAAGAAGTCAACCTTGGTATTTTTCTCTTTGTGCGAGTTCGTTAACATTCAAGGTAGAGTTATAAATACCTAGCAATCCCTGTTGGCTTATTGGTAGTATATCTGCTTTAAGAGCTGTAGGGTGTTCGTTCGATTCCCAGCCAAGCCAAACAATTTGTGGTATAAACATAATTTGTTAGTTCTTTGTCTAGTTGTTTTGTATGTATTTATAAAAAGAAACGTATCTGACTTCCATAGTATAAGCTTGGCTTAGTTTGGGCACAGATGGCGCTTCGTGTAATATTAAAATGTATTTATTGTAATAAGTAGGTATTTGGGTTGCTGATCAGTTTACAGTCAATCAGTAGCAGAAGTCACAAAGTAGTATTCTTAAGTCCCTAAGAATACTACTGTTTAAATTAAAATAAAAAAAGTACGGAATGACGAGTATAATATGTATAGTTCAAAACTCACTAGCCCGAATTCTATAAAAAAAAGGGGTTTTCCTCACAAATAAGTCATGAATACATTTTGAAATCATCAGATATAAAAATTGTCGGATCTAAGCGTGTAGGTACAACAGAGTGCAGAAAAGAGTTACTTAGTTCAACTGCATTATTTCGCTTCTAACTAGATTTTTTTCTTCTTCTTTTTTTGTTTTCTTGTCTTCTATTTTATTTTATTTGCTCTTAGATTACTTATATAATATAATACTTACGCATAGTTTTTTAGCAAACGAGAGAATTCCTAATAATTTATAGTCTTATTATCACATCCAAATAAAATAACTAATGCTGTAAAAATATTATTAAGAATAAAAAATGTATAAGCATTTGAACCATGACTAATTGTCATTAAGAAACTTCGTGGCAACTATTTAATTTATGTGACTTCTCATCAAAACGTAGGTAGCATTTCAATGTAATTTTTATGAGAATTTTTATAATGTATGTCGATTACAATACAGTTAAAATATCTGTGTAAATATAATAATCTATCTTACGATCATAATAATGTATTGGTGAACGCCTGAACGCGGAACTGAGCGGTTGGCTGTCCTTCGCAATATATGCACCTTGTTAGCCTATAACTATTACCTGCTAGTATTGGATCATTCACTATAATATAAAGTTAAATACTCTCATATACAGGTAAAATTAATTTTGTTTATATTTGGCTAACACAAAATTTTCCTCTTTCTGCAAAAAATAGCTAAAAATGTACCGACCATGGCCGTAAAATATGATTCAATGCGTTGCGTAGCCAAAGGATTTATTGTTTTTACGGAAACATCCCGCCGCTACGCGTCGTCGATTCGCAACAGATTTGTGCTTTGTACCAAATGTTTTGTGTTCTAAAAACCTATTATTTGTAACAACAATCTATTTAATATCTTACATCCTATAGTACTTTATTACCTACTTTTACAACGTCACCCTTTTCAAAAGTCAAAAGTCTAACAAAGTATTTACCTGTTTCCTTGTATATATTGTATCCAAAGACAAATTTTAATCTTACACTTTCTACGTAATATATGTAGTTGGATGAATACGCTGGGCATGTTTCGCATACGTCACATGGTTTGTTGATGACAGACGGTTGGCGGAGATAGTTTGTACTGGCGCGCCTCTCTATTGCGTTGGAAACGGTAAAAATAAATAACATTCGCGTTAAAAAATATAAGGTCGAACGCTAGAGGTTAGTCTACGAACGATTTTTTTGCAAGACTATCGTCGATACGCGGCTACAATGCAGATAAGTAGATCACATTTCCAATAACACATAAGTATATTGCATAATTGTTGTAGCCTTTATTAATCTGTTATTAATATCTGTTGTTCGTTGGAAGTATTATAATAAGGAATAAGAACGTATTACTCTACAATCTTTACATTTACTTTGGTGTTAAATCCGCCATTGTATGTGGTTTTTGTTTTGTTATTGCCTTTTATCTCTTTTGTAAGTTTTGTAAATTTAATGTATCTAAGTATATGACGTGTATAATAAACTTGTATTCTATTCTATTATATCTGCTGAACTCATAGGTACAAGTCGGTATACTTAGAAGTACGGCTGCTAAAGAATAAAAAAAAAATATGCGGATAAAACTCATATAAATTATGCAATAATCTGGTACCACCACCATGTTGAGGCAAAATGTTGCTGATGGATAAAGAGATAGGCATCGTGCACTAGATGTCTATCACTTGAAATTTTACTTTACATAACACGATATTAGGTTCATATTTACTAAAGCCATGTAGGTATTTCCAGGACGGATATCATTGCATTGTAGAACATGAATATTATTCTGCGGCAATAATAAATAATGGACGATATGGTGAACAAGAAAGTCAAAATAGCTATAGTATCGTCAGACACATTCGCTAACAGATACTATATGCACATAAAGACATCGAGCCATCCTCACACGACGGGACCCAACACATATTTCAAACACACATCATTAGGAACTCACAGCTTGTATTTCAAAGCCAGCGCAGAAAGCGACATCGCTGAATACGTTGTGAAATAAATTATGATTGGTTGCGAACATTGACTTCTACTTGACGGTAGATCTCTTCTATAGGTTGACTTGCATAGTATCGGCTTCATGCGTGATGTAGCCAGTCAAATTAGAGGGTTAATGAATATCTCGAAGTACTCGTATTGCGCCAATACAGCGATACAGTTTTAGACGTTTTGTATAGCTGTTACAATGGTCCGATAACGACCAGATGTTATCTATAGCAAAACGTCTAATTCGTTTAATTTCTTGCTACCTGTAAAGGAAAATAATAAATAACTATAGCACTGATTGTTGATATTTTGGCGATCTATGTTTGAAATGTGTCTTATACTGTTAGCCATCCCTACGTAGGAGAATGGTCTTTGAAACATTCTCTGGAATGTAGAATCGATAATATAACTAGACACCTTCGTGACAGATCATTGACAAGTGTTTTGTGACAAGTGTCTCTGGGAGTCAAATTCAAGATCAAGGGTGACGGTCATGAGTGTGGAAACAGTGCCGGATGGCGTCAGGCTTGGTGACTTGGCAAGCGCCGGGTCGAAACGATGCTGGCCAACAAATAATACTACTGTATTTTTACAGACAGTCGGCAAAATGACATGTGTGATTTAACACGTGCATCTAGAAAATAAAGAAGTAGGCAAATCTATTTATTTAGTTCAGCTTTTAGAAGACAAAAGCTATGCGCAAAGGATTTCAAAAATTGTCTGTAAAGATTTCTTGACGAGAAGTAGGATAAAATTCGAAGGTGTCATCAATAAAACCAAATAATGTCTTGCAATGTTTACTGCTTCAGATGTATTCAACGAAGATCTGTGCTTGCGCAAAGACCAAAAAGAAATAAACGAATTGTGTTGCCGCTGTTGTTATAGAACAGTTTAATGCAAAGTATTTAATTTCGTTGCCACTCGTATTATCGTCCCATAAGAAACTTTCAAGATGAATCACTGTTAAATGTACGTGATCCTAATCATTAGATAGCTACTTTGACGTGTATATTTAGAAGTACCTATACGTTGTTGAATTACCCATAATAATTACAATACTATGGCCTTCGTTTAGTTGCATTGTAAAATTAAATTATACTGGGAAAATAGCTACAAAAATAAGATGTCTTATGAAAATTATAACTAAATAAAAATCAAAAGTTATACTTGGGTTATCAAAGTCCCGTGCGTATTAGAAATATGAACTTAAGACTACCAAAGCAGCGGTTCATTAATTGACCCATTGCATTACAGCTAGCTGTGTTGATAAATACGAAGCGCAAAAACAATGCGACGGCCGTTCGTTCAGCCACAATACAATCTGGATAAACGTTAATGCGTCCTAATACAAAACGGCTAGTCAATATGTAGTATGGCGAATTGTAGGTTTCGGTTGTGACATAAGTACAAATTACATTACATGCAAGTCAGTAATCGGTGATCGACTTTCAAATTGTCACAAATTACCTCATAGTGAGAAATTTCTGTGACTCAGAATGTGACGAGTCAGTGACCAATATCCTCATCAATGTGAACATTTAGGGTTAGTTTTTTGATGCTATTTAAGTATACTCACTTGTTTTGAATATGTACCAAAGCCTTAAACGTCGAAGCGAAGTTACTTATATTATACATGTATCGGGCACAATTAAGAGATTAGTACGCTTCAAATCCGCCTGACCTGATTCCACGCTGCCTTTCAGCCAGGAGCTCTAGAAAACGACAACGTTATGCGATCAAAGTTTCAAAAACTCGAACTAAAAGGTTCGATTTCACCGTACGAATCACTAAATAATGGAATTTGCTGCCAAAGGGTGCTCTCCGGTAGATACAATCTGGGTGCCTTCAAGTCGAGAGTGAATCGGTTTCGGTTGCGGTCTACGATAGAATATATTTGATATTCCATCATAGACCGCAAGTCGAGCTGATGGTCAAAGGCATTAGTCTATTGTCGTAAACAAAAAGTAAATGACTGTTGAAATAACAATTTTACACCAGAGACTCCATATATTTTCTTCTAGTTTTTTGGCTTGCAAAGTAAGTACCCGATAAGTAAGTTTATGCAGTTTTTTTTCAGTTAGCTATAGAAAAAATTATGCCATAAAAAGTTTGGCATTAAAATGGCTTCATTTTGTTCATTTAATGCAGCTTATCCTCTTACTAGCAAATGTTGACGTATTTCGATTTCTTCCCTTACATTCCTCTACCCATAATAAAAATTCACAAATAGTCAAATGCTTCACCTTAAATTGTCAATAAAAACTATATTATGGTTCATTGACTCAATCCCTATATTTTTGGAATTAACTATGATCATCATCAGCTTTTTATTTATCACTATTGGAAATAGACCAGTCCTGCGCTCGGTCAGCCGCTCTCTACATCCAGTCATTGCGTTCCTTTACATAGGTCGTCACTTCACTAGGCCGCAGGGTATCCTACATATCCTACTGTAGTCTCCACTGTAAAACTAGTCTACTCTATAGGTTATCGGTTCTTCGAATAATGTGGCTGGCGCATTGCCACCTAATTCATTCTTTGAGCAATGTCGGCACTTGTCGGCGGCTTTACGTAGAACGATCTGTATTACACGCTGTGCGACCTTGAACTTGTGCAGCAGCAATTACCTGTTGTACGTTCACAATTCAACATTCTCAAGACAACCTAATAAGTTACCTAACTATTTTATAATATGAATTTTGAAAATCTTTTCCATTCATATTTAAAATAATTTTAAATATGAAGTAGGATGATAATTTTAATGTAACTTAATTTTTTAATAATTAATGTGATTTTAATTTATGTCTCATTTTACTTACCTACTAACTATTAAGTGTAATTGACAAGTACATATTAACAAAGGCCGAACAGAAGTTCCTTTTTTAGGAAAATGCGCGTTTCGATACCTATTAATATTAACCAATTATTTACCTTTCAATATTTAGTTGTCTAAATAGTAAAACCTTTGGCACCTTTAACCTTTGGTTATTCAACTGTTTGTATAATCAAAGGCGCGAACACTACATTGAAAAAACTGGACATTATTGCTAAAAACCTTTTTATATAGGTAATGATATGGTAGGTATCTCTGAATTCGGTGAAAAAGAATGTATTGTATAACATTCTTAATTTTTTTTATAAATTCCTTAGATGCAATTGTCACTTAAAAGAATCCTCGTAAGTCGAGTTCGATTACCTACTGGTCTGTTTACAAGAATTGTTCAAGTATCGGATTAGGTATCTGTCAAGCCACTCGAAAAATTCCACATTAACCAGGGCTAGGCTAGATAAGTGAATAAGGAATATACCTAACCCACTAGGTATGTAGGCACACATTGTGAAACAGCATCTACTGATTAACTGCACTAATAACAAGTGGTAAAGTCGATTTGTTAATCAATCCTTGAAAGATTAGCTGTTTCGAAGTTACATCATTTGGATTTTTATTTTTCATATAGAATGGTGTGGAAACAGAACTTGTAGTATATATGCATTGTAAATTCATACGTGAAAAACGAATTTTCATAAACATTCGGATTAATCTGAGTTCACATCTCAATGCTAACTACAAACAGTAGTAGGCTAGCCTAGCCAGTGTAGCCTATAACCTAAAAATGTAACGGCAAACAACTGATTTTTTCTGTTCAGTAATAAAAGAAATATTTAAGAATGCCAACCTTGGCATATGATATTACGAACTTTGAAAACGTATGAGTAATCAATTAACAAGAATAACTAGTATGCTTGTGGATATTTCCTACATGCAATGTCTTATATTGGCCAGGAATTCTGGCGGCGTGCCGTAAATACCCACTCTCTGAGAAAGAGGGCGGCAGGTGGTCCTGAAACTGTCGATTTGATTGATATCGCCTTCTTGGTTCGTTACGCAAACGCTTTAAATAAGATGAAAGGACCAAACGGTGGTTTCATCAGGTCGTGTTTATAGTAGCTAAGAATAAGCGTCTTTTCCAACGAGTAAATACTCAATGCGAAGGAAAACGAATTATATAAATCTATATTCGGTTTATAAGAGTCTAGAGTTAAATCCCACCAGAATCAGACGGTTGTTTGCTCCGAACTATGGCTTTTATGTATTGCTTCGCTTCATAAGTGGACCGTCTCATCAAAACTGTATGAAAGGGTTAATGAGATTTTTTTTAAAGAGTTAATTAGTTAATTTCACTGAGCCTACATAATTTCTTAAAGATGAAATCAACCGTTGGCAAGTAATCTTGGATTAAAAAAAGTAAACAACCACGAACGCCGATTCGTCCAAATAAACTCCGGGAAACAGCTTGTTCATTTGCTTGTTCATTAAGGGCAAGCCATACATCAGCTGTATCACTCGCACATTTGTACGTTTTTATAACATTTCCACAAAGTGGACGTTGCACGTATAATTTGGTTACTTTTAAATTAAATATTCTAAGAATTAATAATTACGCGATGATTGGCCGATATCGTAAGCACAAATAATGTGAAAATTGTTAAAAGATAATAATTAAGGCTAACATTGCACATTAAGTGACATTGTGAACTGAATGATTGCTAAATTGTAATGCAGATTAATGCAAACTGATATACCGACGCGTTATGACGGAGTTCTGGATAAGAAGCGATCAGGCTTGGCAATTAAAAAAATTAAAAGATCAACTTTTAAGACTGCTTTATAATACACCACTGAGAAGGCACGTTTAATAAATAAATTATTGCTAAGAACTCATAAATTATATTTCTTAACTTTAATTGAATCATTACGACTTTATTCCTAATATAAGTACAAGCTAAGGAGGTAACTATTTATAGTGTCTAGGACCAAGTTGTAACTATTTGTAGGTAGGTAATAATTAACATTAACGTGACACAAACGAGTAAACGTAGCGCGGGCGGCCCTGACACCACGTGCAATCCGATATAAGGTAAATATGAACGATAAACTTTAGTTTAGGTACTTAAGGGTTATATATTATGTTAAAAATTTATGATTTTTCAATTTTCATTATCGCGGATCGCCGCCTTAAAAGATGTCTTTCGGGTTTTTGGCAGTGCCGGCTTCCCATCAGTTTTATAAGAGAATGGACGTAGGTAGGTACTCTCATTTCATGAAAGACGGGACAGCCTCTAGCGTGGGACGCCGCATGCGTCGATACCCTGGCGCCGTCTCGTCGTTTTTGACTTCGGGACAAGGTGATGCTGCCGCAACTAAAGCCGAAAACATCAAACGGCACAAATAAAGTTATTTAAATAGAATGTACTTGATTGTGCCATTTAGGGATAAAACTTAGGGTCCGTGGGATTATATGGATATACCTGGCCAAAAGTTTTTTTTTATGGTTGACAGGCTAAATATCTGACCACAGCTCACCTGATGTTAACCTACCGCTCTAACCACTCAGCTATCATCGCTACAAAAATCACAATCGTTTAGAAGGAGCGTCAGATGACCAGAATGCTGACAACTAGGTACTTTAATTAAAAACTTAGCACTGCCATACTAACACGAAAAAAAAGAATTAATTTTAAACTCTATGATACATGTCTCTCTATAAAACATGTCTATTGTTGTATCTGTTCAAATAAAATAATTGAGAGAGTGCAATCAAAATTTGTATAATTTTACAAAAAAATTACGTCGTTTTGCTGCAGTCTGTGGCGTTAGCGTGAGGAACATTATATAATATACAAACTGTTAAACGTCTAGAACACTTACCTAAACAAACATCCCTTTCCTTCTCTGAACTCTTAGTATTATTGTAATATTATAATGTAATATTCAAAATGGTAGCATTGTTTTGCACAAGCAAAGTTGTATTACCTTGACCAATATAAGAGATTCAACATTTCTGACCTAAAAACTTTTATTTGTGCTTCTATTATTTTTATTCAAAATTCCCTTACGATGTGGAGCAATGATAAAGTTAATTAAAACGATGACCTCTGATAAAGTTTATTAGCTATACCGAAAGAGCTACTTACAGTAAGCATAGTTGGTTTTACTGGTGACGAGTGAAGTGTCGTACCACTGCTCTCATGATGTTAAGTGTCAGTATGGTAGAAAATGATAATATATAGTAAAGTTATTTTTTATGTAAAAGTAATGCGACAAATGAACCTCTTGACTCATGGTAAGAGATATCACTTGTATTTAGGTAGCAAAGGAGACATTTTATCAAGGTGTAGAAATATTTAAGGCTCATTCATATACTCATCTAAATTATGCGGACTTTTAGAAAACTAAGTTTGCTCAACACAATAAAATATAGTGACTTCGTCGAAACGCGTTGTGGAAAACAAAAATTAATCACACAATTTTACCCACGACGGAACGGAGACGGTATATGCGTTTGGGGTGAGAGGATGTTTGTTTGTGCAAATCCATGTTGCCATTTTTCTCCAAAACTACTAGTTGGTTTATTTTTTATACTTAAGGATATTAGGTACCTATATGGATGATTAAAAAAAGGTCGTAAAGTACTTACAAACAAAAACCGACATAAAAAAAACAGGTTTTCCGTAACGCGTCAACTGATGTTAATCACAAAGTTAAGACGTGAATTTAAAAGGAAAACGCAAATTACTAGTTCCATGTCCTACAATATTATTATTCCATGTTGGTAGGAGATACCTACCAATACCAGAATATATATCTAAGTATTTTGATTCATGATTGGCCAGATTGGCCTCGACTTACTAAAGATTCGTTTCAAATGATAGTTAAATTCAGACCAACACCAGGGTAGCTATGAAGAAACCTAACTATTTAATGTTTTGTGTTTGTATTATAATTTATTTTTTTGGTAAAAGTAATGAGATGAATGAAGCAATCTCATGATAGTCAGAAGCATGTTTTTTAATGATAAGGCTTGCGTTTGAACGGCAGCTCACCTGATGTTAAGTGATGATAGGGTTTAAAATGGAGCACGCTTGTCTAGAAGAAACCAATTCGCTGTTGACTTGAAGACGTTCAGATTGTATATCTATGGGGGAACACCTATTCGATTAGTGTTTTTCACTGTTTAGCGGTCCGGATAATGAAATGACTTGTTTAATAATGTTGCTTGTTCGTGACCTTTACAGCGGTAGCCAGTTCTTTGAGCAACAAAATAATAGGTATAAACTATACATGTGATAATAACTCTTGTACCTATCTGTATCATCAAAATCCATTAATTTCGGAGTTTTGATTACATTTACGGACAAGCAGACAACATATCGTACTTAATGTTTTTTAAATTTATTTAGCTAGTAGGTTTTTGTCCACAGCTTACGTAGCTTACAGGTGTCCCTGTAAAGCTACCGCGAGTGGGTCAGGTCTCAAAAGTCATACATATGTGGTGCTTATAAACATTTAAAAATATGTAACTGCATATTTTTGGACTGATTTGTCAAACAACTTTTTGACAATAATTTTGTTTAATTTTAAAAATCTAAAAATATATTCTTCGGTAAAATATGCCAATATTGAAATCATGATCGCTTCGCTGGCAAAAGAAACAAAAGCGGAATGGGCCTAAGTGGTGTGAAAAAAATTACCTCTGTTTAGCATTGAAATAAGAAATGGTCATTTTTATTAGAAGTCTAAAAACAAAAAAAATATAAAGCTGAATTCGAAATCGAGCTTGAATAGGGTGGCGCTGTGTTTGATGTATTGTATTTATGCACTTACGCACGCATATAATATCATCGTGTGTTTCCACGATCCCGCGCCGCGGCCGCCAGCCGCCTACCATCATAAACATTACACAGATACTAACTAGCATTCAATAAGATACGGAAAAAATCTAGTCAAATAAAAGAATTTTGGCAGCAATCCAACGCACATTAACTCTGTGAACGTCTGTAACAAGTCATACTATCAGCAGAGTATGTTGTGTCTAAAAAAAAGTAAAAACAGTTTAATTTTACATGTTACCAAGGTTTACATTAGATATTTTTAGTAACTTTTTATGCCAAAAAATAAATATTTTAAATAGTTTGATGATGCGTAGAAATTCATATTATAGATAGGACCTATGCATGTTGCAGATCAATTTTCCAGTCATATCCTACTAACAGGCTTTTAAAATTTTATTTTGTTTTTGTTCAATATGGTTTTTGAGAGTTATTGTTGTTGCTTCCGAATAAATTGATTCGTGGTTAAAAAAGAACTGGTACACAAGCATTATTGACATTGTAGTAACAACAGACGTGAGAGATTATTTATTTTTAGTCTGACCGTGAATGGCGTCTAGCCATTCATTCGGCTCCGAATACGCTTTTTGAATCTGAAAATATCCGCTATCGGCGCGATCAGTAACATAACTAAAGCTTCGCATAAATTCGCAAAAAATATCCGCATGCGTATTTTCATTGCAAATAATTTGACGCAAGGTATAAACTCACCTTCTTGTGTTGGCGGGCCGCCGTCAGCCCCACCTGAGAGCCCATCTCTTGCAATATATTCTTCGGCATCTTGGCACTTAACTGTCCTCACTAAAATGTCGAAGAAGAAAATGTAATTTTCGCGGTTGCGCGAGTGTTGAATGGAGACAAACGCGAGGTGCGCAGCGTGCGCGCATCGAACGAATGAGCGCAAGTGCGGCTGCGCAGGGATACCTATAGCGCCGCGAGGTGCGTGTGACGTCAGCTTGCGCCGCTCAGCCTGCCGCGATGCCGCCCGCCTGTGAGCCGCGCCACCGCATCCTGCGCTTTCCGACGGAAGCAACTGAAACGTCACGCCGAACACAACGAAACACGCCCATTGTCCTGTTTAAACACACCTAGCAAACCGCAAAGTATGAGCATATACTATGAGTAAATCGATACGCTCTAGCCCTAATAAGGTTAATTTTGATGCATATTATCACTATGAAATACCATCAATATTCCATATTACTACAATGAAGTTTAGTGGCTTGAGAAGTTAGTAAAATCATAGAGGTTAAATCTCTGGTCATTCTGTGGCCGTCTTCTTTTTCGATTTTATGCATATGCACTACATTGGTATGTATATTGCACCCGTGCGAAGCCGGCGCGGGTCGCTAGTAATCACATAATTTTATTTTCTATGGTTTTTTATGATAAGTACCTATCACTCCTAAGATACGGCATACTACTCCTGAGCAAAATTAAATTTTTTTGTGAGTATGTTAGGGTGGTGAGAACACACATGCCTATGAGTGTTCGTTTTAAAGAGAGTGGCATAGGTCTCTTCATTAAATCTTTCATGGACCAATAGCTCTTCCAGGCATTTTAACTGCGTCTAGCAACTTATTTTTCCGATCTCGCCTGGAAGGAAAGTATTTGGGCCAAATAGACGTAGTTACTCTTGGACATATTGTATTTTCGTACCCTCAACATATAGGTACCGGTTACTCGGTGCTAAACCTATAGACAAAATAACAAACACAATAGTGGGCTCCAGGACTCAGATAGGCGATGTAGATCAGAAAGCCGCCTTCCGAAATTGGGACTGGGCCGGCCATGTTAGCCTCATGTCAGGAGATCGTTGGGTCAAAATCACGACACAGTGGTTCCCTCAAGATGACAAACGACCTCCTGGACGAACTAAGTAAAGCTTGTACAATGGAAACCAAATAGCTGATAGAATACGTAAACCTTTTTATTTGTTAATATTATACTCCAACCAGACACAGAACAAAGATTAAATTTAAAGTTACATTATTACTTTAACAAAATTCTTGAATACCTACATGATCAATTATAATAAAATTTAAATTAACAAAAAAATTCATAAAGTAAAAACATTTTTTATAAAAATATAAAATTAAAATTGCTAAGTGTGGGTAAAATTTGCGTATGCTGGTAGAGAAGAATGCACAAAACACCCGAGGCGTTTGTGCTTATAGACTCTATCTACGAATCTATTATTATTGGTAGGTTTCTATATAGAATTAGAAGTCTTTCGTTAAATCTGGGAGGTATACCGTCATAGAGAGAGAAAGAGAGAGAGAGATAGTTGAGTTGAGATGTACGCAAACATACATACGTAATTATTTTTACGTCCTACCAATTCTTTTTTAAATGTAATTGTAATGACACGAACGAGACGCTCTCATGCAGGCTTAGTCAAGTAACATTTGAATAGCGTTAACGCTAATAGAAATACTTTAATTTGTAGCGATGATAGCTCAGTGGTTAGCGCGGTAGGTTCGCATGCCGAAGGGCGTGGGTTCAAACCCCAACAATGAGCTTGAGCTGCCGGTGAAGGAAAACATCGTGAGGAAACCAAAGCATGGTGGTAGGGTACTTTAGTACTCGGCTGGCTAGCTACCACCCTCAAGTTGAAAATCTGCCGCCAAGCATCTAACGGTGTGTTCTCACTTGAGAGCCAGTTGCATTCCAGGCTAGGTGTGCTTTACCATCTTCGGCCACACCTTCACTTGACATCAGGTGAGCTGTGGTCAAACACCTAGCCTGTCAACCATTAAAAAAAAAAACCAAAAATGTACGGAATTGACAAGTACTGTCGACATGTCACGTGGCGGCAGAATATCTAGTACTGCGGTGGTACCTACCTAACTATTGGACACTGCAATTAGTGTGCTGTACCTTACGATGGTTTTTACGCACATAGCCTAAAGTGGATCGGCTAATTACGCATCATGTCGTCACTAGTGATAGGTACTTGTGGCAACCAGTGGCTCTAACAAGGTAGATCAGAGCTGGCGCTAAAAACTTACGTAACGCGAGTTGCACTCGAGGCGTCTACACGGCGTTACGCATATCGGTAGTGCTAAGCCGAAAGGGGGTTAGTGTACACCTCATTATGAACCTCGTTTACAACGGGACTAACACTGAAATCGCAAAATAAACAGTTGCGAACAAAAAACTGAGACACCCTCGACAAAGTGTATAGAAAACCAAATTTTTTGTCGTGATTTTTGAATTTGTTCATAATGATGAATACATCATCCGGGTCGAACCTGGACTAGATTGGCACAGGACCGAGGCAGATGGCATGTAAAGAGAGAGGCATATACCCAGCAGTGGGATAAAGAAGGCTGTGGATGATGATGATGATGATGAATACAACGACTAACTTTCGGCTTGCTACTAAGGATACTTGTAACCCTGTATCGGTGGTTACATCTTGTATCAACATGAACTGGCACTGTCCATGAATAGAGAACTAAAGTAAGTTGAACAAAAAAGCAAGTTAACGACAAAAAAAAAATAGAGCTAATAGAACGCATCATCACTTTGAGCGTCAATGCGCTCCTGAATTTGTTATTCAAATTTCCGATCTCTGCTACAATGATCATGCTTGTTCGTCACGTTACTTATTACCTATAAAGATGTTAAGTACGACTTAATCTGGCGCACGCAGTTCTGTGCTACCACAAAAAATACATAGTAGGTACGTAACGTTTGTCGCACTAGTTGAAGTGATTAGCAAATGGACTTCGACATTTTCCATAATAAAAAAGAAAATTTACACAATGACATTTTGTATCTGTGTGACGTCTTTCATTGAGGTGTCTGTGGTCTACCCATCAAAGTGAACGATATTTATGATTCATTCATGGGTAAGAAATGATTGATTGTAATACGCATACCATTCATTAAATAAATTGTATTATACAAAACAATAGATTCATTCTTTACTGTTAAATTTTAGTCCGTTTTTTTAAGCTTTAGTATTTAGTGACATGGAGTTTTGGCGGGAACGCGGGAAGAGTCGTGTCGCTCCGTTGTATTTTTTTCCAAAACTTGTGTTTTGTCGAGTGTTTATGCAAATGGTGGTGTTTTGTTCATAAAGTGCTGAATTATATGCGTGAGTGTGGGAAAATGATATAATGTGGTGAAACATGACTTTTCGTGGTGCTTCCAAAACTCCATCGAAGCTTTATAGTAAAGTTGCCACTACTTTACTAAAGCATGACTGGACTTGACTGACACAGGACTGGACTTGACTAAGACTGGACTTTGACTATAACTAGCTACGAGGACACTTATTTAACTTTTGTAACTTGAAAATATATCAATACTTGACACTGGCAAATGCTAAAACGCGACGCCAAAACCAAAGAAAAAAAAAATTAGTGACATTTGACTTTTATTTAAGGCACATGTGGCAATCAAGCTGACGGGTTGTCTGATGGTAAGCAATCACCTTCGCCTATGGATATCTGCAATACAATTATGTTGCCATAACACGCCTTTTGAAGAACCCGACTAGCTTATAACAAATTTAAATAGCCATTATATGCGTGTAATGCGTGATATCGACACGTACTAGACCAACGTGATGGACTCTGGCCGTATACTTCTCACAATGAGACTGGGAGCCTCGTGTGGATTGGGAATGCTTATTAAAAGAAGGTTGATTGATTCATGTAGGTGGTAGGTACGTTGAGAACGACAGATCAACAACTGTAGGTACACTTGTAAAATATTAAGTGATTTTTCTAGGATACTTATCTTTTTTTTTTAAGTTTCTAACATGATCATGACTAATAACTATGTCATCCTCGTTGGTATTTTACAAATTGAAGTGACACTTACTTGACATCGTACACTTTAAGTACCTCCGTACGGGACAGTGCCTACATAATATTTTTCATAGTTGACAGACTAGGTGTTTTACCACAGCTCAAGTGATGGCGTGGTCGAATGGCGAATACAGTAATGACACTTATCCTAGAATAGCACTGGCTCTTAAGTAAGACATCATGACTCATCGTTAGGTGTTTAGCAGTAGTTTTCAATTTGAAGTTGGTAGATAGCCACACTAGTACTAAAGTACCTACTAGAACATATCATCATATTTTCCTTCACCGGCACTTAAAGTTCATTGTTGGAATTTGAACCTACCGCGCTGACTACTGAGCCATCATCCAACCCATTACGCACTCGTTTTACGTACATGACATATTCTGCTTGTGTCATAATGAATGACCTACCTACATGATCGAGAGATGCAAATGTGAATAGGAAAACCTACGTACGTATTCGCATAGCACCTATAACTATGTAAGTACATTTACGTATAATGTAGAAATAATTGTCATACGATATAAGTGTTGTGTTATCCAGTGATTCCTAGGCACAGTGTAAAGTCCGGCACGCTAGGCCGCAGCCCCCGACCGCCGGCGCATGCCACCTGCTTAGAACCGCCTCGATCCGGATAGAGCTATTCCTGGAGACATGCACACCGCGCCACGATTGATCAACATTTATATGTACATAAACGTCTATTTTTTTGACGTGAATATTTGCTTCCATTGTGGAAAGCAATTCAAAAAACTGATAACAAAATCGGGGGATAGTGTTGCAGCTACATATTTATCATCTACATCCAAAATTTAATTACTTGTTAGCTCAAAGAATTTGTATCGTACTTTTTAGTGTTGAAAAATGTACACACGAGCATGCCCACGATGAAGCGACACCCAATTATTTCAGTTTGCCCATGCTCCCTTGTGAACTAAAATGGAACACGCTTACCTAGAAGGATCATCAACGTATTTATTTAGTTTATTTCCGCTTAACAGTCGTTTCAGTTATAACAGTGATGAGGACTTTAATTTAACAAATTTTGTAACAACTTAATAATTAAAAATCTAATCTTACTTTAATATCTAGAACTAATTTGAGAAAAACTTTAAAAATATAATTTTACTAAAATCTAATTTAAGTATAATCACAAGTCTTAAAATCCTCCTCCCTCTGCCTTCTCGATAGTTAAATTTAAGTGTTCATCACTGCTGTAACTGGAACGACTGTTAAGCGGAAACAAACTAAATATTATATAGGTATGAATATTCAAAATGAACTTCCGCAAACTAACGCCTGAATCAATCAATTATAGAAGGATCCTGTTGACTATGGATTTGACGACACTCATATTTTAGATTTCAGGAAAGACTCCGGTAAAAAGTTCCTGTCCGCCGTACGCATAAAAAATGTGCAGTTGAAGAGCCTAGTGCGCACATCCGGCAGTAAAATGAGGCAGGTGAAATCAAGTGGATAGATATGGCAAAATTGACATTCCCCAAAATAGGGAGGTACATAACGTATAGGTACCTACTAAAAACGGTTGGCAGCTACGTGTAGGTACCCTATTACACTCTATCTTTTAGCATAGAGCATCAAAAGAAGGAGATCACCAGTCGTACTATATACAGCTTGGATGGACGGCATTCAAAAAGCTCGATGACATTCTCAAACCACAACATATTGCACAGTGTCTTGATTAATTGATTGAAGACTTGCATCTTCAATCAATGTGTCCTGCCCAAGCCCATTATGACATATGGCGCCGAAACGTGGACGCTCACACACGTGGCTGTTACACTGCGATTGTGCCTGTGCACGTGGCACACAATTAAAGTCGTACAGAGAGCCATGGAAAGGGTCATGTTCGGCATCAAACTCGCAAGACCGAGTTCGCAATATCCGCGACAAACGAAAGTTCAAGATGTCAGTATCGCAGTTATGAATTTCAAGAAATATGGAACAACTGTTTTTTTCCTACTATTACTTTACTATATCCTACTAATACTAAGTATATCCTACTAGGGTAAAAATTGTTCGTACTTAGTGATGAGTAGGTACAACAGTACAATTATTGGTACATCCCAAGCGTGTATAAATAAAATATTACTGAACATTTTCACACAGCGCCATCTACTGAGAACTAGGAAAAGTGTGTAAACAGGAACCAGAGTAACATGACAATTATTGCAAAAACATTCGTACAGTTATTGATTCCAATTATCCATTTTGGAATCAAAAACGTTAAAACAATTCTTTTTTCGCTAATTGTCTTGCTAGACAGTTTGATTTGGGATAAAGTCCTATTTCGTTTATAAAATCTAATCTGCTTTCAAGCTTTCTCCGCGGCTACTGAGACAATCAGAAATATTTGCAAGAAATATACGATACGCTTATGATACCTACGTAATGAAAGAAAGATCCTTTTTCTGTGGTTTTCCTTGTCGCAAATCCTATGTTCACCTCTGAATACCACACCAACCAGATGTTCTGGATCTGATACTTACTACAGTCAATCTGCTGCTCTGGTTCCGTCTAGAGAGACGGTATCGATGAGATTACACTCTTATTTATAGCTTGCGTGCATAATGCATCAATAGTTGGTGTATGTGAGCCAAGGCTAAAGATATAGGACGTCAACAGGAAGCATTGATTGTGCTTGGCCATCGGTTGCGAAATTGCACGGGGCGGCTATAAGGACCGAAGAACGGAGTCGTTTGTCAATCTACTGGGTGTTGCTACTTGGATTGTATTCAGACATAATTGGACTCAATAAGAGCATATAATTTATTCACAGCACTATCTAGCCCTAAACTGGAACAAAGCTTGTACTATTGGAACCAGGTAGCTAATATAATATTTGTATACTTTTTAAAAACACATCCCATATACCTAACACATAATTATTTTTATACAAGACAAACATCTAATTTCGTCACATGTGTGTCACAGTTGGGAATCAATCACACTACAGCTCTTAAGCAGCCACACTATAAAATGGGGCAGTAAATGTAAAATTAATGAGACGAACGATACGCTCTCCTGATGGTAAGACATAACGCATCTCTTTGAGCAGAACTTTGAGTAGCAAACAAAGCATCGCTGCTTTGGCGCTCATTAATTTGAGACTTTTGATGGTTAGTCTCAACAGCCCAGTAATTTCGCTAGCTGCAGTACCCTTCAAACACAGTAATGTTTACACACTACTGCTTGGCAGCAGAATATCTAGTACTGCGGTAGGTAGGTACCACCAAGTATCTACACTAGATCCAGCGTTCAAATAATTCAAAAATGGCACAATATGTACAAAAGGTGTTTTTGTAACCGGGAATATAGTATACCTACCCTCTAATGAATTTGCTCTCTGTAGTTACTTAGTATATTGGTGAGGGAGCTTTGCTCGGTATAAATACAATTCACAACTCGGAAAAACGCGTTTTTCAAGAGATGAGATTCAGCTAGATGGATTTTTCGGCTTCAAAACTCTCGCGTTTATTCTGCTCCCTCGTAGAGCCGGCAATTCTAAATGCCACTGCGATTCCCCCCCAGCAAATACATCATGTACCTACACTATGCATTATGCAAGCGTTCAAAAATCGTCTAAGGATACTTTCGTAACGTAGGATATGTTTCAAAACCAACTGGATGTTTTAAAATGAAATCAATTAATCGATAGAACAACGTGCGCTGGATGCCAGGCGCTTTGTGAAACAATTAAGCATATTAATACCTACATATAAAATGATTTTGACACCTCTGAAGCCGCAGGTGTCCCTGTTTGCCCCAATCCGGGGCTGCAACGCGCTTTTGTGGACTCCATGCGCGTTGAATTTTCGAGTAAGTAGGTTTTGACTGTATTACTAATCATAATAATTAGTAAATATTGATTATCATTTATTTATTAAAATTGGCTGTAGGTACAGCGTAAAGGAAGGAAAAATGTAGAAAACCTATAATTGTCGGATAGTCGTATAATTAGTATATGGTTATGTAATGACAATAATTAGGCGGTAGTATCCATCTTAGCATCTGGTGGCCCGTAACTTGATTTGTCATTTTATTCAGGGTTACGCGGAACGGTAGTACTAATTAGAAAGATTGTACTCATTAATGAGAACTCTTAATTTTTACTATGTAAATGAAACCACGAAAAACGAAACGGCTGTTCCGTACATTTCGTTACGCGTAAACAAAACTATTAATTTCAATAGAACATCCATTTTTTGCGATTTTATGATGGGCTTCATAGTAACTATTATATTATTTATAGTAATGAGTTCAATAACCTCCTTTCGGTTCAGAACTCGATACGCATAACCCCTAATTAAAAACTTACCTATATCCGAAATACGACATTATTTTTGTTACTACTTACTTTCCTATCTTTATTCAGAGATTAGAAGCACTAAATCCCTGACATTTAGTATTTAAACTATTTATACTTACCCCTTATATATAAAATTGATTCTAGTGACATAAATGTTAATCTTTTAAAATGTAGAGTAAGCGTCTCGGTAGTTCTAAGCCGAAAGGGCGTGTATGTACTTATCGTTATGAACAACTTTTTTTATTATAACATTCTTGAAATCGAGAAAAAAAACAGCTGCCATGTCATTCACCTATGACCATGATAGTATGGAACAGCTGATTTTTATTTAGCGATTTCAGAGATCACATTGTTGAGTGCAATGACCTCCTCTCAGCTTAGTACAGTTCCACATAACCCTGTACATACTAGGATAACTACAGGTTGGTAAATAAAAAGTAAACCAAGTAAAATATCAACAAAAATCTATTTAAGTTGAATAATTACACACATAATTACATTTATAGAGACAGGTCTATACAAATATTTTACAGTAAAATTAAATTATGAATTCGATTGTAACAATTATTTATTATTATTTGAAATAGTCTCCAATTAACAATACATGGTTATGTTACCGGAAATATGCTAGACGACAGCGTTATATACAATGCCGAAGTATTGTTTACAGCCTTGTTACGGAAGTTTACTGTTATATAATAATTTATCTATCACCAGTATAAGGTTCCACATACTTATTCCCACTATTAAAAATCCCTACGGAGAAATACAAAAACAGTATTTTTTAATACTTTAAATGGATGTTATAATATATTCGATACATTTTCGGTAACATGTATAAAAAAGAGGATCATCACCAAGGACCGTACACTTTACATATTAAACCTTTTACTGCGTGTTTGTAGTTTAGAGCTGGTGCGCAGTGTTAAGGATGCAAAGTGATACAGCTCAACATTTTGCATATGTCCAATACTGGGAACATATAAAAAACCCATGTGTCAAATGTACCCTATTAATGAATAGAAACATCTCCCATTTTAAAGTTTAATTTTTCCGTTCATCGAGTCCTATTAAACGACATCAACATTTTCAGATTGGTCGTTTGAACCTTTTTTTGTAGTTTTAATTAGAGATGTATGCTACATCTAGCTTAGATTAGAGAAGCCATGAGAAATAGGAGACACGAATTGAATAAAAATTAGGAAAAGGAAATATATTATATATAACATTTTCTCTCGATAATGAGACGGTCGCCGTGGCCAGCGCGAGGAAAGTATTGGTAGGAAATACGACAAAGCTTAATAAGATTGACAAACCATGCGCCTAATTTATATTCAAATTCTATTGCGACTTGCCTGACGGGCATATATTATTGTTTTTCAACAATAAACTGTAAGGAGTGATACATTTTTAGGAACTGTGTTATAATTCTGTATATTATTATAGCTGTGATAAAAATGGCATGCATCTACTTAAATAAAATAAATACAAATATTTCTTATCATAATTTATGAAAAAATATTATAAATTTAAGTAAATTTTTAATATTTATTATTGCTATTAATACTATAGAATACAATTTAAGGCGATCTTGTTAACTATAGATTCAACATTGACACGGCAAGAAGACAAAGTGCAATTGTTTGCACAATCAGTCATAGAAGAGGAATTAAGATAAGTCGTATAATTATTGTAATAAGATTGATTCTTGTAAAATATGATTGTTTATTAAAAATGGATCACAAATATTTGAAATAAAAGTTTTAATACAGTCTTATTGAGCAATATTGAAATTATAGTTACAAGATTTTATTAATTTTAGATTTCCAACATTGTTATAGACACATCTTCGACGCGACAACGATTGCCAGTTTCGATGTGGTTTTTTTGGTTTTAAGTTTATCATGCAAGATATTCAAAGACATTAAAAAAGAACTCATTAGAAAATATTTAATGAAAATAGATATATTAATATCTTTTCGTACCGTCACCCCACCTTCCAACTCGATCATGAGAGCATATTTAAAGTATTTCCAGCTGAACTATAAACACACACAAAGTTTCAAACAAACACGGCTAATTTTATAAATGGGTGAAATTCGGATTATAAAATATCCTTATAGAATCACCGTCAAGTGAACGTAATAACAAGCGGATAAAATTTACCACCTTGTGAACGTTTACTTTCATAATACATTATATAGATAAAAACTGATAATTAATTTACTCTAAATTCACCCCTTTAAAATATACAACTAGTGTTAATATTGCACGCATTTTTAAGGAATGTAAAACACACAACCAACACAATTCCTGTGCAAAGTTAATATTAATCATAACATTTATTAGTATAAATGTGTAACGATTATTTTGATTGATCAAAAAATCGATCAGCGATTAATACCAAATTTTATAAAATGTTATAAGAATTTTAAATCCGTGCAAAACAAATAGCGCGCTATCGACATATGAATGACGTCATTTACACACGTTATATATATTCTAAAGTAGGAATCACTTTGTGAAAAAGAGACAGAGCATTCTTCCCATCAAAAAATTGAGAATTTATTAATTTTTTTTTTTTTTTTAATGGTTGACAGGCCAGTTGTTTGACCACAGCTCACCTGATGTTAAGTGAAGGTGTGGTCGAAGATGGTAAAGCACACCTAGCCTGGAATGGAACTGGCTCTCAAGTGAGGCTGCCGGAACACACCGTTAGATGCTTGGCGGCAGATTTTCAACTTGAGGGTGGTAGCTAGCTAGCCGAGTACTAGAAAGTACCCTACCACCATGCTATGGTTTCCTCACGATGTTTTCCTTCACCGGCAGCTCAAGCTCATTGTTGGGGTTTGAACCCACACCGTTCGGCATGCGAACCTACCGCGCTAACCACTGAGCTATCATTGCTACATAATCATTTCAAGAGGTTAAACAGCAAATTTAAATTATTTCTTCAATTTACATATTACATTAATCAAATCGGATAGTACCCACATTACAAACAACCCTGAGCTCAGTCAAATATAAGTACCTTACGATATTCATTCTTCAGCAAGCCAACTAATTAATTATTTTAAATTCAATTGAAATATTTAAAATTTGGCATCATAAAATGCGGCTTTTTGCGGTCGTCTGTCAGCGCGCTCACAACCGCGGTTACAACCCATATTATATTCCTTCCTCTTTCCAAAATAAAAAAAAATATATTCGAAAGGTAAAACAATTCATTCAAATTAAATACAAAACTGTTCGAAACGCTAAACAGATTGTTTATTAAGAACATGCAAACTTAACACATAAATTATCGCATTTGTAACAGAAGTTAGGTATGATTTTAAAATACTGTTGAAATAGTTGTGATTGTATAGTTGTGATGTATCTTATATGTACCTATAAGTCTTCTTTTCTCTCTTTTGTACGAGACTACTAGTAGAGCGTGACAAATATTACACTTTAGTTGCCAGTGGCGCTTTCATGCGTATCGCACAGATTAGTGTCAGCTGGCAGGTTATGGCAGTCAGGGCCCCGACGACAGAAGCGCCACTTCCATTATTCTTGATTTTCCTGCAAAAGGTATATTTATATACGACTAGTTTTTGTAGAATTAGCTCAATAAAAACTTCGAGAAGTGATTGAATGATTCAATCAATGACTTAGTGTCAATGAATAAAAAAACCATAGAATTAATAAATCAATTAATGAATCCGTCAGTCAATCAGTTCATCTGTCAATCATTAATAATAAATAAGTTTTTAAATTAAATAAATAGAATCCTAAATCCAATTAATAAACTATGTTTGTGCCAAATTTCATCCAAGTCCGTTCAGCCGCTTTGCGTGATTGAGTAACAAACAACAAAACAAACACATTCTCACATTTATAAAATTACTAGCTGCATTCTATATTTCAGGATACTATACTATATTATACATAATTATAATAACAAAACAAAAATACGAAGAAACGTAAAATGGAAAACTATACATATAATAACAAACAAAAGTACGGAGGAACACAAAATGAAATACTATAGGTACATATAACCCAACTGTACAGTAGCAGTATATTCAGTATGGGTATACAAATTTATAACAAATTACCAATGACGATTAAAGATTTAAACTCGCATTCTATGTTTAAAAATACATTAAAGAAGTTTCTCTTAGATAAGGTGTACTACTCAATACGTGATTTTTTAATTGACAAAAATGTTTAAATGTTAATATTAATAATAATTGGTAATAATTTGTGACAGCATATATTTTTTTTTAAATTTGACATTGTGAATTTCTCTTTGACATTTATTTTATTTTCTGTAAATTTATGTTTATTTTTATTTTTTGCACGCCTTGTGAAGGCTGAATATTGGGATGCCTTTATATTTTATTTTCGACCTGACTGTACCTATTTATGCAAATAAAACATTTGAATTTGAATTTGAATTTGATAAAAAGTAGACTATGTGCTAATCCAGGGTAACAGCTACATGCATACTAAATTGCATCAAAATTGGTTCAGCCGTTTGACCATGAAGAAGTAACAAACATACAAACACACACACTCACAAACTTACACCTTTATAATCTTAGTGCGATAGTAGGATATATTAAGCATACCTACTTACTTAAGTATCTTGTGTTTAATTTAAGTTATTTATACGATTATAATTATGATGAAAATGTGCAATGTATGTGCGATGTGATGTTACCTAGCGTCGCCGGGGTCAGAGCAGCGGGAAATGTGCGTCAGAGTTGTGGTGCGCGGAGGCGAGCAGCGCGGCGTGGAGCGCGAGCGAGCGACCCGGCGCCGGCAGTAGCACCAGCACACGCGAGTCCGGTGACAGGCCCGGCGCCGACGTGGCCGGGCCGGGCTCCGCGCCCGTGTACCGCGCCACGCGCGCCATCGCTGCTGCGTTCACCTGCGCACGAATTATACACTTTTTGTTGTAATGTTTTTCGTTTTTTTTCTAAAATATGGTATTTTATTTATTAAAAGCTGAATTACAATGAGAAAATAATATGTAATCGGAACTACGTCAAACGGCAACGTCTGCCGTGTCGCCTAGAGAAGCTTTTAAGATAAGAGGCGGTCTACGATGCAGCACGCTAGTCTGGAAGAAACCGATTCACTCGCGACTTGAAGGCGCCCTGATTACATCTATCGGGAAAAAACTATTCAGTATTACCCATGATCACCAATACCCGAGCTTGGTTTTATATGACTGCGACTTATTTTACTTGATTTTTCGTAAAGTATTTTAAAACATAGATATATTCAACACTGGAAAAATGTACAAAGTGAGACGCCATAAACAAAGAGAAAAATAAAAATGCAATACTACATTACCTTAGATCTAATGAAAGGGAAGAATACAAATTTAATCGCTCCCATATTGACATCAAAGTTTATATTACGAGACTTGGCAAGTTTAATCTTTACAAACTAGAACAAATATTTTACCAATAACTAACCATTATCTGGAACGTGGTCTCTGACTGTGTGCCTTCTTGGTAAGCTCAAAGTAGCACAACGCGCTATGGAGAGGGTTATGCTCGGAGTTTCCCTACGAGATCGAATCAGGAATGAGGAGATCCGTAGACGAACCAAAGTTACCGACATAGCCCAACGGATTAGCAAGTTGAAGTGGCAGTGGGCAGGGCACATAGCACGCAGAACTGATGGCCGATGGGGCTGCAAAGTTCTGGAGTGGAGACCACGGACCGGCAAGCGCAGCGTAGGACGTCCACCCACAAGGTGGACAGACGACCTAGTAAAGACCGCAGGAACGCGCTGGATGCGAGCCGCTTCCAACCGGTCTTTGTGGAAGTCAATGGGGGAGGCCTATGTCCAGCAGTGGACGTCCTACGGCTGAAATGATGATGATGATGATGATGAACCATTATCGCTTCATTAGCCACTCAAAAGTTTGAAAGTAATAAGAATTCCTAGTGATTTAAAAAGTGCACGTGCAATTTACGTTTAGCACGCGCCGAAAACAAAATAATATCCCCGCACAGAAACGTGACAAAGCACAAAAACATGCGTAGGTACTAGATTTGCTAAAGATTGCACTCACCAGAGCGTCATCATCTTCCATTGTCGCTCTGTGATCGAACATTTTTGAATGTCGCCTTTGGGTCACTAATAACTGGAATACAAAAATTATTATCGATTACAATTACGTATTTGAATCACTCTTATACTCTCATGCTTGTGTTCAATAGGAACAAAACTGATGAATTTGTTTTTTAATCATAATGTGTATACTTTAATAGATATTATGAAAAAAACAAATATGTCTATTATAAAAGGTTTTATTTTTTATATTTAAAACAAAAATTGTAACAAGATTAGTTTTTCATCCACGTAACTATAAATACCGAACAATGTCACGTCACGCCGTGCGAAATGCTATTGCTGTTATTTATATTTTTGTAGAACAGTCATAAAAATATGATTGTTTTTTGAAATAGCAAAGTTTGTACATAGTTGCACATTTTTAAAGAAAAACACGTTTTTGAGGTTTACACGTTTTATAACAAGGTATAAATTTCAACAAGCCAACTATTCGCTATGCAATGCCACGACGCCAGTAAATAATGCGAAAATTTTGATAAGTACCTCGATAATCTGTCCTTCATAGGGTCCAATGGAGCAATACCTGAAGTCGATCATCTCTACGATTCGCTGCGTTTCTGGATGTGCTAGCACCAAGAACTGTATACGGATAAAAAAGTTACATTAAAATGTATCACAGTCGCGCCGTCATCCGCCGTGGGCACATATATCAAGTAGAGATTGACCCTGACCTTATGAGTGAGAAGTAGCTGGACAGGCGCGCCCTCGAGCAGCACCTGATAGCCGGCAAGCGCGGACAGCTCGGCCAGCCGGAACATCCAGAGCACACAGTCTCGCCGCCACCCGCTGTCACTTTCCGTCAAACTCCATGACCTCCGCGGCTGGAAATCAACGCAGATTATTAAGTATGTCATCACTCTATGTATATAGTATAAAAAAATCATATTTTTCGATATTCAGCTTGAGTTTTTTTGTTCTGTTTAAAGTTCTGGGCATCACAGCGGTCATGGGCAGGTCACGTCACGTCACGTCGTTTCAAACGTCGGTCACGTCATTTCAACACCATCAGAAGGTCTCATTCGTCATATTACTTATTGCCACAAAAATTAAAATAGTACCTTTACACTTTAGAACACATTTACATCATCAGTTATTAATATCGTAGGACTATACACACAGCGCCATCTGGCCCCAAACTAAGCAGAGCTTGTGTGATGGAAGTCAGATGACTGATAGAATACATAAATACTTTTTTTTTGTTAATACATACAGAACACCCAGACACAGAACAAACATTTGTTTATTCACAAAATGTTTGCCCTGAGTGGGAATCGAACCCACACCCTACAGCTCTCAAGGCAGATATACTACCAATGAGCCAACGGGGCTGTCAATGAGCCAACGGGGCAGTTATTGGTTCTACAATACATGCAAAATTGCATATATAAGGCTAGGCTATTGCCACTTTAGTTTATTAATAAGCCAGTGACTTTAGTTATATGGCAAATTACTTTTTTCCTGATACTAACCTAACACAACAGTACTTAATAACCACATTAACATAATCTTACCCATCTTGTAATTAAATCATCGCCACAGACCTTGGCTTCGTTACGCAATACCTTTTGTTAGCTTTTCACACATTTCCAATTCCAATGATCTTAGCACCATTTAAGAGATTTTTTGAATGTAAATAAACGAACTACGAAGATTTCTATGGGAGTCATCATCATGAGTCATATGCCAGTCCTCTCTGTATATGCGTCCACGCTAGCACCGATGCTAACGGTGGATGCAGTGAGTACAAATTTACCTGGGGTACAGGATCCCAGCCAGTCTGCGTAAGGAGTCCGTGGCCTGCGTAAGCCACTAAATCAGCAGTTGCACTGAGCGGTTTGGCCAGTGCGCCGATTAACCCGCGCCGCAATGCTGTGGCCCCACTCTCCGTCTCGCCCACGGCAACACCCACTACTGGATGATGCGCGAGACCTCCCACTGCGCCTGCATTCCCAAAAATAACAATTCGATTGAATAAAGTCTAAGGGGGTTCCAAAAGTGGTCTATATCGACCTCTTGGGGTCGATGCCAGTTTCCCAGGGGTCGATATTTATTTATTTATTTATTCAGTCAATTAGCACCGTCAATTTCCGAATTACACTAATGACAACATTAAAAAGAACTTATTTAAGTCGTGAACAAAATAGAAATTAAAATATGAAAACAGAGAAAAATTAAATAACTAGGAAAAATAATAATAGATTAAGTAGTAAAGTATTTAAGTATTCTATCAGTTATCTGACGCCCATAGTACAAGCTTTGCTTAGTTTGGGGCCAGATGGCGCTGTGTGTAATGCCCTGCGATATTTATATTTATTTATATTTATATGAACGAAAACTGATTTTGGGGCTGGACGAGGTCTAAAAATCGATTCACACACACGTTTAACACACTTTTCTATTTGAAACTTTAGCTAGATTGGTAGAAAGTAACCAGGTTTATCCATCATACTGATTTTTTTTTAAATCTTTACTTTGGGATTTATATGTTTTTTTAAATGGTAGAGTCTAGGTTAATATATTGCTAAAGAAACCCAACTATTTGTACATCACATGTTTTTCCATGGTATGTAAGTAAAAATACACTTACCTAAGATATTGATGGCAAAGTTAGTGATTCCTGTAGCGAGTCCGGCCATAAAGCTTTGCGGCGGTCGCCTCCGAGCTGCAGCGGCGCGTCTGGCGTGTTCCTCATCACCGGCCAGTAGATCTAGGTTTCTGGCTAACGAGCTAGCCCAAGCGCTGAGAGAACGGAGTAAGGCCGCAGCTGCAGCTGAAGCTACGCCCCTCACGCCCCCGGTCGCACCACCAACACGCGCCGCGAGCGCCCCCGGCGCCCCTAGTAACTCCAAACCACCTACTACCCACCCTGGAAACAATTAACTCGACAATTAATTATAAAAAATGGACCCATTTAAAAATGCAAAAGGTCCAAGTTTATCTATAGGTAGTTGTTATTGTAAAATAATATTCAATTCGTATAAACAATACTTCGAGGCAACCAATAGATATTGTTATTTCTTAGCTATGATATTTTGATTTTCACTTAATAGACAGACAATTTAAAACGAAAACCGCCAAAACGCGTCTGTTTTTTAATCTATGAAATAATACGAGTATACAGGCAAAAGAAATTATCATGTAATTTTTTTTATTGACTTTGTGTAGCACTAAATTTTAATCTTTTTTTTTTTTTTTCTACAAAATAGGTTCGCGTTTGACCACACTCTGCCTGATGTTAAACAGTAGTGTGGTCTAAGATGGAGCACGCTTACCTAGAAGAAACCTATTTACTCTAGATTTGAAGGAGTTGACTCAAGAATTGATTAATCGATAAGGTTCCAAAAGTGTCGAGATTTGTATTTCGTATTGAACATCTCATTGTGAGATATAGACAATAGGTTTCTTCTAGGTAAGCATGCACCATATTAGATCGCACCACTGCTTAGCATAAAGCAGATTCTGGCCAAACCACGAAGTTATCCAGAGTTAAAAAAAGATACAACTTACCAGCGCCGAGTATCGCAGCTGACAAGTAGTGGACAGTAAGCGCATGTGTGAGCCGCTCCGTTGAAGTCATCACGTCATGAAGCTTGAACGCGTTCAAACGCAGCGGACTCTGGTCTAGTGCGATGTACATGCGGACCTAGACAGTTTATTATTATTTAGGTATTTTATTGAGATTGCGTAACTTGAGCGTCATACCCAGTCAGTGTCAATACAGTCACGTACCTCTGTGCGTAACGTGAGCGTCACGTCCAGTCAGTGTCAATACAGTCACGTACCTCTGTGCGTAACGTGAGCGTCACGTCCAGTCAGTGTCAATATAGTCACGTACCTCTGTGCGTAACGTGAGCGTCACGTCCAGTCAGTGTCAATATGGTCACGTACCTCTGTGCGTAACGTGAGCGTCACGTCCAGTCAGTGTCAATATAGTCACGTACCTCTGTGCGTAACGTGAGCGTCACGTCCAGTCAGTGTCAATATGGTCACGTACCTCTGTGCGTAACGTGAGCGTCACGTCCAGTCAGTGGCAATATAGTCACGTACCTCTGTGCGTAACGTGAGCGTCACGTCCAGTCAGTGTCAATATAGTCACGTACCTCTGTGCGTAACGTGAGCGTCACGTCCAGTCAGTGTCAATACAGTCACGTACCACTGTGCCCAATATGATCAGTCACGTCCAGTTAGTGTCAATATAGTCACGTACCACTGTGTGTAACGTGAGTGTAACGTTGAGTCAGTTTCAATAGCCATGTACCACTGTGTTTAAAGTGAGCGTCACGTCAAGCCTGTGTTGCTATAGTCACATGCTTCTCTGTGTATAAAATGAACGTCACGTCAAGCCAGTATTGATATAGTCACGTACCGCTGTGTGTAACGTGAGCGTCACGTCGAGCGGGTGAACGTGCAGTAGACGCAGCCGTAGTGGCGTTCGCAGCGCGTGTTCCTCCGCTAGCATAACACTCCCCGTGGCGACCGCGTGTGTCACATGTCGCGTAGACCGGCACAGCGTAGCTAGCGCCGTCACGTACGCGTCCTCCACGTATAAAGCCAGCGGGCCCATACGCACTTCCACTTCTGTAATCTCTGTAAATGAAATATTCTCTTTCGAAATCCAATACGCCACGCGGGGTTCGGCGTGGCTTAACATGCGACCGGCTAGCCCATGTTAAGCAGGCCCAAAAGTTTACATGTACTTTAGGTGTGTATGTATGTGTACCATCTGCAATGTATTAGAGATCTTTTTTCTTAATTCAATTTTAGTATACGTATTTCTGCAATTTTCATTTCGTTAAGCGCACCTAGCTTTTTTTGTTATGTTGATGTTTTAAAGAAAATAGTTATTAGATTTGCTAAGTAGGCACCGCACATAATGCTTGTTCGAAGAGATTAGCATAAAGTGTAAATGCATCGTTGTCTAATGGGTTGATCTCTCTGTGATGGCTGATTAAATTTTACCTACAATATGATGTGTATATAACAGTTTATATACTGTTATTTATAACAATGCAGTTTTTTTTTCGTTGAAATTATTATAAAGTTAAGATGGCGACATCCAGTTTCAACCACATGTAGTAGTTGAAACTAGGTGTCGCCATCGGCACTGTATTAGAATCATTATAATGATACCGTAAGATTTAAAATGACGCTGCGTAATCACAAAAATAGGAACTTGCATTTCAAATTTGAACTTGAACAGCAAAAAAACAACTTAAGCCGAATACGTATTACTCTGAGTCTATACGAAAAAAGTCTACTTTAATAGTGTTTTTTTATTCATTTTTTTCTCATATATAAGAAAGTAAAAGTTGTTAGAAGTAAAAGTAGTCAGTGACCTGTATGCCTGTAGCCACTGGAGAGCCAAGCATCCTGAGTGAGGCGTAAGAGCGCACGCGCGTCATCAATGCGCGCGGCGAACGCTCGCCGCTCGCCAAACACGTGCCAAAGTGCCGGCCACGGTTCCTCCGGTAGCGGCACGCCACGAGTACTGCACACTACTGCGAAATCATACTGCCCGCTCTCGTATTGAAGATTGTCCACTTGCACGTCTGCTATCGATATTGTAGTCTTCGTTCGCTGGAGAATTAAAAAGCAGTTCATTAAATTAATAACTTTTTTTCAAATAAATTCAACATGGCGACGTCTGTGATTTGCGTAGAAATTTCTCGTTTAGTAATTGTTTTGGACGTAAAACATGTATTTTGTAATATACTTTACAATTTTTTAACTTTATCGTTCTCATACTGAATTAAATGAATCTCGAAAATGTATTCTCTCTCACTGTCAAAGTAATAAAAAAGCTGTTCAGTTCAAAAATCCAAACCTCATTAACGTGTTAATAGCACATTTATAAAAAAAAATACATTTTTCGCAAAGATGAGTACAGAAAAAAATCTAAATAATTTTGACTTGTAAGACGTACCCTAGAATCAGATTTGATGAATAGGCCGGCACGATCCAGATGCAGAGCGACAAGGGGGCGTGCATCCGCCCTCGACGCCAGTTGGACCGCGACTGACGTAGCCATCAAGCGCAAGCGGTCGCTAGCGTGCCAACTCACTGATTCGTCCCACTCTGTGACAGAAAGAAACAGCATGACCAGAAGTAACGCAGTTTAGCTTAAATACAACACTGATAGCACACAGATCGCTACAATAAATGAATAAATCCTCAGTCAAGCAACCGAGTAATCTGCGTTCTCCCACATGAGAGGTACGGGGTTGAAGTTTAGAATACCTCGAACGAAATTATTACTTAATAATTTACGGTATAGGAATGATAGCTGTGGTCAACGCGGTTCACACGGCAAAGGGCGTGGGTTCAAACCCCAACAATCAACTTGAGCTGCCATGAAGGAAAACATTGTGTGGAAATTATAGGATGGTGGTAGGGAACTTTCTAGTACAGTTCAGCTCGTATGGCTAGCTACCGCCCTTATGTTGAAAATTTGACCCTAACAGTGAGTTCTGACTGCCACACTTTTGTGGTTTTTACAGTAATGAGAGAAATTACCAGTGTCAGAGACTCCGTGAAAGACGTCTGCGGGTTCATTTGAATCCAAACTGTTCGATTGTAATGCACCTTTCGATAGCCGTTCCGCATCTGCAAAATAAATAAATAAATAAAAATAAATAAATATTTTGTCTATTTTCTTCACAATACTAGTTTATTAAGCAAGAACCCCATTTTTTATGCGTCTGAAGATGCGTCCTTCACATTTCTATAGTCTTGAAGTCAGTTGATTTGTTTATTCAACGTCGAAAATTTTACATTTATCTATTTGATTTTGCATTTGAAAGAAAAATTACAGCTTAATTACGAACAAAGATATTTGACTGGGCCAATCACCTACAAGATTCAAACAATAGAAAAATAATTTAAATAAAAGTTTTGCGTAGCATACAGTGACATATGTCATCTACCCAATAACAAGGGAATTAAATTAAAATAAACTTGCCAATGAAAAATAATGCATATCATCTTATAAGTAATTTTTGGTCCTACTGAATGGCATGCATTAGGTGAAATTACACAATTGTAACACAAAAACAAGGTATCACAACGGAATGATCATGTTTTGATTATAACTTCGCTATATCGCGCCAGTAGCGGCCTTGAGTCGGGAGGAGGCGATTTCAAATGAAAGCTCATGATGTAAATAGAAATAAGGATTGTGTGTATGCCTCGAGCATTCATGCTCACCATCGAAGGCTCCTTCTTGCGGCGGCGTCGTGTGTCGGGTCGCTCTCTTTCCTCAGATATGGTTGAGGAGGGCGATGGCTGGCACATGCGTCATACTCGTGATCGGGTGCTGCTTGCGGTTCGCTGGTCTGCTCGCGGTATACACACAATCTAGTACCTACTTTAACCTTAGATTAAGATCCTACTAACCTCTCCTCTTTATGTAATGTAAAATTGAAAAAAAAAAAAAAAAAAAAGTAACTAACGTCGACAAAGGTCACGGACCCCAGTGTCAAAAAAAAAAAAAAAAAAAAAACGCGCCAGCTGTCGGGTCGTGACAGTCACTTTGCATTTTTAGTCTTTATCTCTTGAATAGCTAAAACAAACCAAAACTTTCACATATCATGTACGGTGTATGATCTCTTAGACCTATGGTGAGTAGGTACTAACCAACGCTATCCCTATTTGTAGCAAACAACATCATTGTAGAGGGGTCTCCTTTTTGTGCATCAGCTCCATTTTCGATATTTAATTCTTGGGTCATGAAGGCCGCCTGGCTTTCAGGGGAGTTTTGGATGCCGACGGGTATCGTTGGGGACAGCGGGCGAGACTCTTGATCTTCGGGTTGGATTAGAACTGTGAGGTAAACAAAACAAAGTCAGCCCTGTTGGTCTTAAGAGCTGTAGGGCGTGGGTTCGATTCCCACTCAGGGCAATCTTGTGAATAAACAAATGTTTGTTCTGTGTCTGGGTGTTCTGTATGTATTATAAGAATATACTTACAAAAAAAAAAATGTATTCTATCAGTTATCTGACTTCCATCACACAAGCTCTGCCTAGTTTGGGGCCAGACGGTGCTGTGTATAGTAAAAAAAAAAACAGAAAAAAATAAACTTAATTAACAGGTATAACAACTGGCGACCTTATCGCTAAAAGCGATCTCTTCCAGGCAACCTTAGGACGGATAGGATCAGAGGAAGAAAAACACAGGGTGTATCAATGAGGATTTGCACATAACTATACATAACTATAACGCCATACTTGTTTGATTTGTGTATATTAGAAAATAATTGAGTTTATAAATGAGATGTCGTCGTCTAATATGTAGCCTAGAATGGCGGCAGTCGTTTGAATTACTTATGAGACTACTAATTAATTGATTACTATTTATACGATTACTACTCAGTAATCGTATAAATAGTGAAAAATCGTACTTACGTTGGTCATCCCCGCCGGTTCTGATTAAAATCGGTGCAATCGAACTTCTCTGAAATAAAATCGAGTACTGAAGTATCTAAATACTTTAAAAATATAAATACTTTAGAATGGAAATAATTTTGAGTAAGCATTTTAAATTACACTTAGGTACATACATCTGTGTATACACGATTTATAAATGTTTTTAATGTGAAAGAATATGTTCTAATTAGTATATTTATATTTGTGTTTATTTATGTTTCATTGCATTACCTAAACTACTCATCTGATTTTGATTAACAAGGTATCAATCGATGCAATGTTTAAGACTACATTTTTACCATAATCAAGTTAGTTTTTTTTAAGTAGTTTCCTTGGAATTAAGTTAATATGTTGGCTACGATGGAGTACGATTGTCTAGAAACAAAAAACAGATTTAAGTCTGCCTAGATAGACATCACTTAGTGGAAAGGCCTGAGGTGCAGCAAGCTAAAGCAGCGGATAGGCCGGCGGAAACTGCCGCGGTTGGCAGTACCCGGTGCAGAAATATACAGTTAAGCCTGTTCCACCCCGACAATTAAAAGTTAGTGACTAAACTCCTTGCCGTCATGGTTGCTACCGCAAGTCGCGTCAGACTGTGGTCACCTTTACTAGAGACTTTAAACCACTTCAAAGTAAAAAAAATCAGGAATGCGGGCCAAAGCAGCGCTGCCTTGGACTTTGTTTTGTTACTACTTGTTATGGGTACCATCGCAATGATCATGAAAGACGTAATTTTTTACCATCATGAGGGCGTTTTATTGGTGGCATTACTTTTTCATTAAAAACCCCAATAACACAATGCAATTGATCAGCGGCTCATATAAAGAAACTGATTTGCTGATAGACGACGATTACAGGTGAGCAGTCAACTTTTCTCAGAATTCACGAAACTTACCTCATCTATTGTCGACTCCAATATTTCTTCTGAAGAGAAAGCCCCCATAAGTCGTCTGCGGATGTCGCTTGCAGATATGTCGTGCTGAAATATAATTACGTAGGTATTTAGATAGATAGATAGATATAACTCTTTATTGTGCACACCATAAATAGAATAGTATTTAGTTTGGCATCTAAATGCAATATTTTCCTTTATGCATCCACTTGGAATGCTTGTAATCAGGATCGCGTCTATTGCTGTTTTGTAAAATTATTATAAGCAATTCGGTATGTAAAGAAAAAAAATACTTTGCTGATTCCAAAACCACTTCGAAATATTACATTCCTGTACATGATTTTTCCGTTTAAAACTCTTTAAACTATGAGACGGGGGTTATTTTAATAAAATACATAAAATAAATTTGACTTTCAATTAACCTATAATGACGTCATGTCCTTGGCTGTATAAGGATTCTTTCAGTGTCTAAAAAAGTACATATTTTACATTTTCAGCCAATGTTATGACGTCATAACTATAAAAAGTTTGAAAATGTATTAGAATTAAACTACCGCATAGAAAGCCAAAATATTCAAAGTAGTTTCATAAAATAAAGTTTACTATCAGTAAAAAATATAAAATAAATACAAAAAAAAAACTTTACATACCGAATTGACAAACTGGTAATAGATTTAAAGTAATTACATTTAAAAAAATAACTAAAAAAGATGCATCGCGATCGGAGCTTCATAACTACCTATTGAAGAAATTATGCAGCCAACGTTTTTGTATGAAACCTTGTATCTTATTCTCTTTGATGTACATATAATATATATTATGACCTATAAATATATATTTGGTTTTATTTAAATACATTATCATCATTTTTACGTACTATAATATAGTACGTATTATACTGATGTTTGTTTATTTATTTTTTAACTCATTAGTGTTGCAACATCTCCCGTCTGTTCTTAATCTATATCGTATTTTCCATGCTGGGTTGCTTGGAAGAGATTGCACTAAGCTATAAGGCCGCCACTTGTGGCACTAGCTCATAAGATTCTTTGTTTCTGTTTTTTACCACTTCTAGGTGTGTTAACCATCTTCAACCACAACGTTACTTATCATCAGGTGACCTGTGATTAAACACCCAGGGTGTCAACCATGAAAAAAGTACTAAAAGGAAAGTACGGACGAAATTGTATGGTTCAACCATCAGGTTACCTGGTCTACGTCACGGAGCTCGAGATGCGTGGAATGCGGATGGCTGCGCAGACGCATCTTAACCGTCTCACCATCCGCGAGTTGTAACAGCTGTTCACCATCAGTTGCCGCTACCGGCGCGCACCACTCTGGCTCTGATGTGTCTGTTCAAACAAATATGTGAGATTATTGTATGACGCAAGGCATGGAAACCGTGCTACGAGTATACTTTTCAAATAAATACACGAAATATGTTTGCCTTTGACCGTATTCTTAGCGAAGATGCAGTCTACGATGGAGCACGCTTGCCTAGAAGATAAGATACACTCTCGATTTAAAGACATCCACATTGTATTTATTTACCTTACATATATTTACTCTTCTTTCCATCCAAAGGTTGTCTGGAAGAAATCGCTCTAGGCGATAAGACCGCCCTTATACATCATGTATCTATTATACTGTTAAGCTATTGCATAGCTTCTATCGCGGGCCTGGAGCGTGGAGACCGAATCCAGACATTCCGTAACGGAAATAACCTAACACCCCTCACTCCCACCGGCACAGCGGTGATACTTTTTAGTTTTGCCATCTATCGATGAATAGCAGAACTTTTAATGCAATAGCTTTACCGCGGCAGTCCCCGAGTGCCACACGTCTTTTTTTGTTAATCTTCTTTTTTTTAAATTATTTTTTTGTTTATTTCCTATTTGTATTAATTGTGATCTGTGTTTCATTTGTAAGTTTTTGGTGTATAATAAAGTTAGATTCTATTCTATTGTATCTGTCGGAAAAAAACACTCGGGCAGCGCGTTACACTGCTCTTGTTTGCGGTAATTGATATTCTCAATTTATATTTTTAGCTATACTATGTACACAAAGCTGTAAGTTTCCTAATTATAAATTAATTTTAAAAAAAGGATTCACATAATGAATGTGAAATCAAAGGGAACCATAATAAGTACTCATCATAACGTACACACACTTACATACTAGGTGTTGACCACAGTTCACCTGATGTTAAGTGAAGGTGTGGTCGTAGATGGTAAAGCACACCTAGCCTGGAATGGAACTGGCTCTCAAGTGAGGTTGCTGAAACACACCGTTAGATGCTTTACGGCAGATTTTCAACTTGAGGGTGGTAGCTAGCCAGCCGAGTACTAGAAAGTACCCTACCACCGAGCTATGGTTTCCTCACAATGTTTTCTTTCACCGGCAGCTCAAACTCACTGTTGGGGTCTGAAGCCACGCCCTATAACACCCTTATATAACATTCGTGTAACTATTATGAAAGGAACCAGAGGTGCGCGCGACATTGTTTCAATTTGTACCTACATTCACAGAGCAAAAGGCATTAAAGATTATCAAAAACTTTACCCAGTATCCTTGCGAAGGTGAGGAAGAGCATCGCAGGTGGGGGGCTTTCGTGACCGGACGGCGGGTAGCGCATACAGTAGCTCGGGGTCGAGTAGTACTTCTCGCCACCAGCACGAATCGAGCAGTACCAAATCGTGCCATGACATTCCGAATGTATCTGATAATCACATACAACTTTATTTAAATACATACATAGATTTACATAAATATATAAAATTATCGTGAACATAAATAATTATCTTCCTTGTACGAGACTATTTACGTTTCATTAAATCCGATACTCCAACGCTAGATATCATTACATCTGGTAATCTTTCTCAAGAAATAAAAATCAAAACGTCAGCCACGGGACTTCATCTTATTAAGTATTAGTAGCGCCCTGTGGTGTTACCCGCTACATTGTTTCGGGATAAAAAGTAGCCTAATACGCTTGTAAAGTTTATTTAGGCGCATTTAATTATCTTTGACCACCCCAAACTCCGAGCAGTTTGACGTGTCAGACTCTACTAAGTGTAGAAATATATTGAGCGGAATATGACGGAGGCGAAGCCGTTACAATGTTCGTCCTACTCATATTCCCACCGGTAAATAACGACAAGCTGGCCCAAGCAAGAGGTAAAGTTGTCTTACCATAGTCTTGGAAGTGCTCGGCTCATCCGCTGCCGTGGCTGGCTGCGCGATTCCGATCGGTCCACGAGTGTGATTGTAAATCAGTAGCTGCGGACACGGGTCTGGGGCTACAGTAACCACCCATCGACCCTCGTGCTTCACTTGCGTCACCACTACTGGAATCTTTAGCAGATAAACTTGTTAATGTATGAGTGAGGGTCCTTTACTTTGTGGCTGTTTGCAACGTAGAACCACTATGCCAGCGGCCCAGAGCCTCGCTCCGATACTTCAAGGAGCTGGGTTGGCTTGTTGGCTTGGGTAGACGCTGGTAGGGGGAAATGCACAATACACCCCAAGCGGGACGTTAGTGCAGGACTTATCGCTCCCACTTCGAATAAGAATAAGAACATGGAACCAGATGCAGATGACTCGCACTGCATATAGTTTTTTTTGCATATAGTATCTCTGTGGGGTAAACAGACCATCGCAGAAATATAGTCCAGAAAAAAAATTGCGTACGTGAATCCACTTCAAACGAGGTAGGTAACAAATACGTTGAAGCCATATAACACATAAATACATCAAGGTCATCATAAATACATGTTATGGGTCCGCGCAGCTTTTTTTAAAACCCTACAAAATTCTACAAAATATGACGTCAAATTTTGTAAGTCCTATATGTAGAGTGAAATTATAGGACAACAAAATATTTACTGTTTTTTACGTTACTATTATTTTTATGGTCCGTGAGAAAGATCGGCTCGGCTGCTTGCCACCAAAGCGTGATCACATCATCGCTTACCTACGTTTATATACCTATTTAAAAAAATAGCTTATGGATAAGCAGAAAACTAAGAGATAAATTTCCAAGCGGCCAGACTTACCGATTGCAAGGTTTCGTCAGTAAGGGCTATAGCTCGGCGAAAAGGTGGCTTGCCAAGTCTCACGGGGACGGCGCGCGTCACACTCGGGGAATTAGGTAAAGCAACACACAGATACAGGCGTAACTCGGCTGGGTCACTTCCACGCCACATGCGTGTCGTCACCCAGAACTTGCAAAGGGAACGGCCGCAAGAGCTGTGAACAGACACAGGATATTCTTAAACGAGCATTTGATTTCAGAGTTGAATAAAGCATACTAAGCGAGGCTGCCGGAACACACCGTTAGATGCTTGGCGGCAGATTTTCAACTTGAGGTTGGTAGCTAGCCAGCCGAGTACTAGAAAGTACCCTACCACCATGGTTTCCTCACGATGTTTTCCTTCACCGGCAGCTCAAGCTCTTTGTTGGGGGTTGAACCCACGCTCTTCGGCATGCGAACTGACCGCGTTAACCGCTGAGCTTTCATCGCTACTATCACTGGAAGTAACATGGTTATGAAAGTTCAACCACTGGTAGTTCTATCATGGATAACAAACAGCAACTAGTTTAGTTATCATAAAATAATTTATCCACGTTTTCTATAACATAGATAAAAATGTAATTTGTTATCTATCTTGTCCCCGACTCCCCAGCACCCTCTTTCAATCCCCACCAAAAAAATGTCAGAACTTTACAAGCCGACAAGACAAATTTGAAGTTACCTGTTTTGTGGAGTGGGCCTAACTGTTTTGTACGTGGTGGGTCGAAGGGCCACTTCCTCTTCATCATCATTAGGCACCGCCAGTGCAGATATCTACCCAAACAAAATAGTATAAACTTAAAAGTATAATTGTGTCATATACCGAATACAAACTGTATCTAGTACTATATATTTATTTTATTGTGTCATATGAAATCAAAACTTTGTTATGAAGAACGATCTTAATTAATATCAAAGTCAGTCAGAATAACATTTAAAACATTGTGTACGCTAAGACAAAGCAAATGAATTTTAAAGTGGGCATGGATATGTGTTGTAATATTCAACAACACTTACCATTATGTCAGTATCCAGACGGTTGATAAGCATATAGGTAGGCGTCATACCCAAGACATTGATTTCGTCTTTTACCTCGTAGTACATCGTTAGTAAGGCGACCTAAAAACGTAGTTACATTGTCAATACAATACCTATTACATATACTAAACAGATATTATTAATAGTTTTTCAGTCTATTAATAGTTTTGTAGCAATGATAGCTCAGTGGTTAGCGCGGTAGGTTCGCATGCCGAAGGGCGTGGGTTCGAACCCCAACAATGAGCTTGAGCTGCCGGTGAAGGAAAACATCGTGAGGAAACCATAGCATGGTGGTAGGGTACTTTCTAGTACTCGGCTGGCTAGCTGCCACCCTCAAGTTGAAAATCTGCCGCCAAGCATATAACGGTGTGTTCCGGCAGCCTCACTTGAGAGCCAGTCCCATTCCAGGCTAGGTGTGCTTTACCATCTTCGACCACACCTTCACTTAACATCAGGTGAGCTGTGGTCAAACACCTGGTCTATCAACCATTAAAAAAAAAAAAGCTTTTTTTTTAAATCGGCATTTATGCTGAGCTGCCTTTACTGGGCATAAGGTTTATTTTTGCCATATATTTTTTGCGAATATAATTTTTTTTCGACACAATATGTACAATGTGTTTCTTTCTTTCTATTTTCGGTCATCTTCACTCTACCAGCAATACTTGTTTCGATGAACATTACAGTTATATTCTATTTTCTAAGTGGACCAGTTTTGGGAAAAGGAGTATGACACGGCCCAACTCTGCACTCATCACAATAAGTTCGGCAGACATGAAATCCTCGAAATCAATCTCCATCGACATGAAGAATAATCTCTACTCTGATAGAGATATCTTATCAGCATGTGCGTTTACCTTGTGATTACACTGTATGGCCATCTGTGAGGGTCTCTCGAGCGCTATGCGGCCCGGCGCGGGAGCTCCGTACCGGCCCAACTCGACACTCGTCACAGAAAGCTCACTAGATACGAACGTCTCGCGCCCCATCTCCACCGATATGAAGAACGGTTTCTATAACAAATTAATAATACTTATTACATTTTATATTAAAAATATACACACCTAAAGAAAACCATATTATAATCCAATTTCCGGACAATTCAAATTATTGCTTTTATTAATCATATGTACTTATATATAGTGACAAGAAATACGTATGTAACAATATATTGTAATCCAATTTCCGGACAATTTAAATTATTGCTTTTATTAATCATATGTATATGTACTTATATAAAATGACAAGTAATAATAAAAATAAATAAATATCGTAGGACTATACACACAGCGCCATCTGGCCCCCAAACTAAGCAGAGCTTGTGTGATGGAAGTCAGATTACTGATAGAATACATAAATACTTTTTTTTTTGTAAATACATACCTACTTATAATACATACAGAACACCCAGACACAGAACAAACATTTGTTTATTCACAAAATGTTTTGCCCCGAGTGGGGATCGAGAACTCACGCCCTACAGCTCTCAAGGCAGATACACTACCAACGAGCCAACGGGGCTGTCAGTAATACGTATGTAACAATATATTATAATCCAATTTCCGGACAATTTAAATTATTGCTTTTATTAATCATATGTACTTATATAAAGTGGCAAGTAATACGTTTACATGTAACAATAGATTTTGTATGAGAAAAAAAAATTTTGCCAATCATGTCGTGTTCGGAATCAATCAAACTCTATGACTGCAATTAAAATAAGTGCAATTACTACTCATGAAATCATAAGCAAAAGATATGTTACCGTGAGTACAGCGGAAGGAGGCGATATGGCCGTGCCCGGCTCAAGCTTGCATAGCGGCGCAGCGTCGTGAGCACGCAAAGTTAGCGCGATCGGCGCAGCGTTGCATAATATTACTACCGGCCTCAGTTGTACTTCCAAAGAACACCCGCCGCCCGCGCGAACTGCCCTGTATTGCACCTATAACATATCAACCAGAACTACATCCACACTAATGCACCTTTGGATTCTCCTTTTTTTATAACTTTTGGCACTGTACTTTGTGCATTCTTTCACGTAATGTTATCATATTTTTTTGTCATTGCACTTGGTGCATTCAGCAATCAAAGATTTTATTGTTTTCAAGTGTTTGTTGATTCTAATGGAGTCAAATAGGACTTAAAAACAGTCAAAGTAACTTGGACTTGTCCAAGTTATGACTAGTAAAATTGTGACAACATTACTGGAAGAATCTACGAAGAATTGAAAAAATCACAAAAAAATATGTTTTTACAATCAATTGCCAACCACTCATGCGCACAATTCGGCATTTGGTGATTTGCGTTGTTGGATATAGAAATAAATAAAAAGACACATATTAAAAAAAAAATCGAAATCACACTTCACAAAGGTTGTAATAGTAACTTACAGTGACGTCACACCGGGGCTGCAAAAGGGCTGCTTTCCACTTCCCCGGCCAATGTTTTGTTACAATGGAATACGGCCAATTAGAGACCGAGCCGCGTTCTGAGCGCTCCAACCTAAGTGAAAATAGTTTATAAGGCGACGTTTTCCAACTTCTTGTACATGTGTACTTCACAAGCCTGGGTTTGGTTTTTGGCGGGAATGCGGAAAGAGTCGTATCGCCCCGTTGTATTTTTTTCCAAAACTTGTGTTTTGTCGAGTGTTTATGCATAAAAATGGCGGTGTTTTATTTATAAAGTGCCGAATCACAAGCGCGAGTGTGCGAAAATGATATAACGTGGCGAAACATGACTTTTCGTGTTACTTCCAAAACTCCAGCGAAGCTTTATAGTAAAGTCACCACTACTTTACTAAAGCATGACTAAAGCAGGACTTGACTGACATGGACTGTACTTAACCAAGACTGGACTTCGACAATAACTTTTGCTACGAGGACACTTATTTAACTTTTGCTACGAGGACACTTATTTAACTTTTGAAACTTGAAAATATATAAATACTTGACACTGGCAAATGCTAAAACGCGACGCCAAAACCAAAGAACAAAAAAAATCCTGGGTCTCCATTTAGTAGTAACAAAAAGACTATTGCATACCATTGTATAGTATCCTCGAAAACCTCCTCAATAGTAGACACGGCCGTGCGTTTATCGAAGACGGAAGTATCTGTCATGCCGTAGTGAAGTGGGACCGCTTCTTTCGTCACCGGGCAATCGATGTTACTATGGATAGAACATAAATAAATAAATAAATACATTTCATAGGACATTACACACAGCGCCATCTGACCCCAAACTGATAGAATACTTAAATACTTTAACATGGGTCATTACTTTAAAAAACCTTTCAATAAGAGTTGGACTCACACATCGAAATTTCTATACCACCTTACTTAACGGATTTGGATGAAATTTGTTATGGGTAAGACCCTAAGACCCTGGATTAAGACAGGCTAATTTTTATCCCGAAAATATGTAGCGGGTAACACCGCGGGGCGCAGCTAGTATGTTCAATATTGTATTTTTACAACACTGTCTTTGGTTTCGTAAGGAATATTTTATCTGTTTGAAATTAAGTCCAAAACAGAATTGGTGAGATCATATAAAACTTGGTTAGGTAATGATGGGGGCACAGACAGCATTGATGATCGATGGATCAGTTTACAAACACATTATGTTGCAAAAGGAGACAGTGGAAAGAGAACGCGAGGGCATCTCTGATCTCCCAATGCGCCGGACAGGAATTGGGCGATAGAGGAGAAATAACGGTCTCCTCTAACCCCTATAAAAAGGATATCTAAATGACAGTTTGGGGGAACCTTTCACGCATAAATTAGTTACTCGAGGATTAACGATCAGTGTGGTGCTCCGATACGTCGTCATCAGGCTGGATGGAGCAAAAGCTCCCGTATCAGGAACACCCCAGGGTTTTAGTGGATATTGAAGGAGAGCCCCACATAACCTTGCCACCCCCGTGGCCGTATCCATTAAGAATTTTTCATGGAAAAAAGAGAATCGAAACTGACCGTTGGTCATTCTCTTCAACCATGAATGCTCAGAAATTCCGTCTCTATAGAATTCTAAAACGCAAATATAATAATACGTTAAATAAGACGTTGTTACCGGTATTGGAACGAAAGATTGTGTCGTGCCGCCGTAGTGCCAGGCGCTAGTAGGTGGGTGCTGGCGCCTCGTCCCGGCGCCGCCTGCACTAGAGGGGGTGGTTCTTCAGCCTCTGCACTACTTTCCGTCATTATCAACACCTGTAAATCATAGCATTGGCTTTTCATCTGTGAAACTACGTACAAGGGTTCCATTTTTAATAAACAAATATTGCGTTGTCCCAGCGCTGAACATTCGAGAGGTTTACGTTTCTCAAGCTGATATATTTGTTTTTATTTTTGTATGGAATTAAAATGACTTCAAATCAAACGTGCTCAAACAATCCGTAGTGTCTTATATGGCCACGCCTATCTTCTATGACATGTATTGAAAAATATTATTGATAATGGCGACTGATTTCTTAAATCTGCTTAAGTACCTACTTTAGATGGATTCTAAATCCATAAGAAAGTAAACAAACACTAAATAGATCATATTATATGCCAGATATACAAATTAAAAAAAAAACCTTGTGTACTCACGTCAGTGTCAAGTGACAAATGCGAGTAAAGCACGTAGAGCGGCCATACTGTAGCGAAGATTCGGCCGTCGGAGCGTGCGCGGACGACTCGTGTCCATACAGACATGTAGGGCAAATCGCCTTCACAAGGCACTGTGAACATGATGTATTTAACTTTATTTCTTGTGTAACAAAAATATAGATACTACAGTTATTTATCAATTGGATAAATAACTGTAGGATGGATAGAACTTGGGTTCAATCTCCATCTCTTCAGATATTAAGGTAGATTGACCCGTTCAAATACATAATAAATAAATATTGAAATACACATGACATAATGAATAAATGTATCTGAATAATTAATTTTCTTAATTATTCTTATAATTAAAAATACTCAATAGTAAAAAATAAATAAAACAAATGAATTACAATGCAATTGGTATAAGGGCAAAAAAAACATTTGGCACCCTTATCGGATATATCTTAAGCGAATATGTGACCATACTGAACGCTTGACTGATATAAATTGTTACGAGTCACTCGGACATTGACAGGAAAATTTACGGAAAAAGTGACAAATCATCTTTTGAATATCTTATATTAAAATAGTATGAACATAAAATGTAATTTTAAGTCTTCTTACCTTTCACTAACCACGGAACGTTTTCTTTAGGACATTCTTTCAGAGGTATGTCGCCCGACCATCCAGTATCACCCATAAATTTTATTCTGTAGAAAAAAGTTAGTTAATATTCGAATAACGGATGCGTAGATACTAATATAGGCTTAATATGACCATTGCTTTTTTAATTACTCCTGGACCTAGTCAGAAATAAATGTTACACTCAAAAACTTAATTTTAGAAATATGTATATGTAAATCTATTTAGTACTGACAACAACAAAAAGTAAAATACGTACTTGAATGTCATTTCGCTGTCGGCCGCACACAATACGGTACGACCCACAGTCTCGGCGCCCAGTTCGCCGGAACACACTGTACGCCATTGGTTGGACTCGTTGCAGTGCGCGCGTACCTACGTATACACAAACTGGATTAGCTTTCAAAATTCCACATTGAGTTACGGCAAGAAATGGCCAGCGTTGACGGACTTGCAAACTACATTGACTTTCCGCAGGTTCCCACATTATTGCCTTAAAGTGTAGTGGTAGTTCTATAAATCCGTATGTAAATTTATACTCATTGGAACGAAATCAGGAATGAATCAAGCCCCTCTCGATTGAAAGGCACATCTTCTCGCCACTAGGTTATTATGGCTTAATTGGACGTTCATGTCATCGCACAAAACAAATGACAAAATTTCAGATTATGTTAAAAAAAAGAACAGGACGTGAAGCGACGAGCTAGCACCAATCATCTCGGGTGTCACTGAAGGATTCGCATCTATACTTGATATTCATCGATCAATGTAAGCCATAATCCACTAAGCTTCTAGACCGAAAAAAGTAATTTTGAACAGTATAATCGTGACGCTAAGCAGTGACATGTTTTGGATGCTATGTCAGAACAAATGCTAAAAATGTTTGTATCAATTAGTGATTTGGCCATTTTAATTTCTGTGTTATACATTACCTTGTATAGTAGATTGAACCGGAGCATGTTGGCTAGACACAACCGGCCGGCCAATCGCAAACAAAGCCGGGACCCTTTCTCCTCTACGCTAGTATAGAGATAAACTCCCCCTCCCGGCGAAGACTTGCATGCAAGCGACTCCGCATCTTGCAACTTTATTCGGAAATGGTCTATCGTGAAGGGTATACCTGTAAAAAATAATAATTATACATCGGATATGCCTTTTCCCCACAAATCTCGTCCCGTTATCGATACTTACTAGTTGACCAGTGCCAGTCCCTTGAAGGCCCAACTAGCGCGAATCGCAGCATTTTTGGTGACGTAGGATTTCGCCACCTGTTTACATAATAATCAAAATAAGGGACTCAAAGAATATCGCAACGAAAACTATCGATAATAATTAAACGCGGAACTATAAAAGATTTATATCTTTATTTGTAAAAAACTAGAAGAGTTTGTTTGTTCGAACGCGCTAACCTCTAAGTCGCATCCGAATTTCTTTACATTTGATAGCCCATTTCTTAAAAAAGGCTATACATATATATCATCACAATGCGATCCTTAGAAACTAATGGCGGGTGAATACGCCAAACACAACTAGGTATTTATACAATTCAACAAAAAAAAATTTGACGGTAGTTGAAGCTCCTCCTATTATGAAAAATTAGTGTCAAATCGTTGTTAAAACTCTTACCTATACGCCAACCTAGCGCCAGGTCCCAAAGGTACAACTTCCTCAGTTCCTTCTTGTCCAACTCGCAGAGCAACCGCACAGCTGTTGTGAACCCATAGAGACAACCGTCCTTCTAGAACAGTCTCCGTCACTTCATACTGCTCCGCAGAGCTCATGTAAGTTTCTGTTTCGTTTATCTCGTCAACAGGGTCGTTGTTGATGTACTGTTAGCAAAATGAATATTATAAGAATCCAACTAATATTTTAAATGTGAAAATTTTGGATGGATGGATGTTTGTTACTCTTTCACGCACAAACTACTGAACGGATTTGGATGAAATTTGTTAGTAGCTGACACCCTGGATTAAGGCTACTTTTTATCCCGAAAACATGTAGCGGGTAACACACAGCTAGTTAGAAATATAAGTCCAATCGAGGTTTACCATGTAAACAAATTTAAAAGTGTAAATTTAAAGACATGTTATGATTTTTTTTTACCGAATTTAAGTTAGGAATTTAAGATATTTATTTATTTAATGTAAAAACATTAATTTTGATGTTTTTTTTTCAAAAACGAAGTTGTCGCGAATTGAAACGCCGTCAATAACCTAAGTTTGCTCCAGTAGCCTCACTTGAGAACCAGTTTTCTGTTATTAGCAACCTTCAATCACATTGTATCTGGTGTGCTGTGGTCAAACACTTGTTGAACATAAAATGTACTACAAATGCGCAAATAAATGCTAACGCAACATTAACTTAGTAAGAAGATTAAGAAAAATAAGTATACAAATGCGTAATATGTAAATCCGTAATTCTTTGAGGAAGAAAAAAGGCAAGTCATGTGTAGGATCTGCCGATAGAAGTCAACCCTCAAAACCATGCGATAACTGTGTCAACAACTATGCAACGCGTCCCGTTGGCATGCCAGAGTCGCAACCCCATGTTTTGCCCTTATAAAAAATCGTTCAACGCGGCTAAAGATTTCACTTTAAAAAGATGGGTTTTACCGTTTGCACAGCCGGGTTCCAATCGACGGCAAGCGCTTGCAACGTCCTCAGGCGAGGCACGTGCATGGAGATATTAACACGTGACAAGGCTATCCGTGCGCGGGGCAACCCGCCAGTTGGGATCGACACGCCTCCGCGGACGCGAAACTCTTCTATTAGCTGCTCCATGGTGCCCGTTGAGCATTCCATAATGTCGCTTCTGTGAATATTCGAAGTCAAAATCAAACACATTTGTAGCGATGATAGCTCAGTAGTTAACGCGGTCGATTCGCATGCCGTAGGGCGTGGGCTCAAACCCCAACAATGATCTTGAGCTGCCGGTGAAGGAAAACATCGTGAGGAAACCTTAGCATGGCGGTAGGGTACTTTCTAGTACTCGCCTGGCTAGCTACCACCCTCAAGTTGAAAATCTGCCGCCAAGCATCTAACGGTGTGTTCCGGCAGCCTCACTTGAGAGCCAGTTCTATTTCAGGCTAGGTGTGCTTTACCATCTTGGGCCACACCGTCACTTAACATCAGGTGAGCTATGGTCAAAAACCTAGCCTGTTAACCATAAAAAAAACAGTTAAAAAAACAAGAACATTTAAATCTATGAACGAGCGCCCCACATTAATGTGATAGTCTCTGAATTTAAGTGGAGTCTCTATGTAGCTTGCAAACTGAATTGCATTTTTAAACGTCGAGAACGACTAACGCTAGGCTTTAAAAGTTCTATAACATTGTGCACTATGGCGGATCTGACATCTGGTAGGCGCATATTCGAATCTTTCTGGCCCGGTTTGTGAGGATTGGGGTTTAGTAGTATTATCTCTAAATAGTAGGTAGATATAAAACCAAGCCGCTATCAGTCTTTCAGTTTCCTCGCTTACTTCTTCTAAACTGCGATTTTGTTACGGTTTTCACTGGTATTTAAAAATTATTTTACGAAATATTTGTATTTACAATCATTTCTATCGTAGGACGCCCACTGTTGTGCATAGCCCTTCCTCAATGATTTCCATGAAGACCGTTTCGAAGCGGCTCGCATTCAGGCTAGGTGGAATATTTACATCCTTATTAAAATTTTGTATTTCCTAAATAAGTAGATGAAATAAATTGCACCCGTTCGAAGCCGGGGCGGGTCGCTAGTGTAGCATAGCACTCACGAGAGGTTTCCGTCGAACAGTAGAAGCACGCCAGCGGGCGAGCCAAGACGCATGTGCAGCGTGGCGGATCGTGCACTTACGCATAGCACGCGGTGCGCCCGCCACAACGGTTTCGACACGTAGTAACCCTCTAGCGCTGTGCCGTGACTGTAAAAAAAACAGATTAATAACAAGGAAATCATTCACAATGTCAGCATTTTTTTTTTATATATATTTCAAAATCTATCTGTGTTACGTATAGTAATTATAGGACTAATAAAACAACCAATTGCAACAAAAATTATCTAGGATATCTGATCACGCTTGGCCGTTAAAACATATTATTTTGTAGGTCTATCATTTTATCAAGTAGGTTCCTGCGGTAGTGGCAATGTGCGGGAAGGATTTTTCTTGTATGGAAAATAATAAGACTAACGAAAAACCTTCCTGATGATCAGTGATAATACCTGTCCTGGACAGCTGCAGTGGTATTTAGAACTTTAGTGTAACAACATAAAGTCCAGGGCATCGCTATCCTGACGCTTATAACTACAAGCATTTTATATCTAGACTCAATAGACACTATTGAATATCTGATTATGCGGTATACTAGGTATTCCTCCTGCTAAAAGTTTCCTTGTCCACAGAATTCCTTGTCCGGAGTCTGACAGATTGCATGTATAGTTTATAAAATTTCAATGTCATTTTCACAAAAATAAATTGAATTGAAGTTTTCCGTATGACTTCGTTAAATCAATTGACGCGAAACTTCGATCAGGCATCGGTGTGACACTTTTCTCGCACTGCTCAACTACCACAGGAAGATATGCAGTTAAAGGACAAATAAGGTTGTTATAGTACGTACCTAGTAAACGAAGGTAGCGAGTTATGCACGTAGAGCGAGAAGCTGGCCAGTCTGGTGGCGAGACGGAACCGCGGGGAGACGCGCGGCGAGAAGCAAGAGTCGACTCGCACCACGCCTGACAGCTGTTCGGCTGTCACACCGCATGAAGTCGCGTTGACTGGCTCGTTGGGACAGTTCTGGTGTGCCTGTCATGTACAATGTACACGCTGAGTGTCTAGGGTAGTCCCGAAATCGAAGGCAGACGATAGTGCTAGTGATTACTGTTAATACACTTTTATTAACTATTATACACTATATATTATTATGCTGTGGGGCGTGGGTTCGATTCCCACCCAGGACAAGCATTTTGTGATATAAAACAAATGTTTGTTCTGTGTCTGGGTGTACTGTATGTATTTACAAAAAAAAAGAAGTATTTAAGTATTCTATCAGTTATCTGACTCCCATAGTATAAGCTCTGCTTAGTTTGGGGTCAGATGGCGCTGTGTGTATTGTCCTACGATATTTATATTTATTTATTTTATTACAATAGACAGCCCCGTTGGCTCATTGGTAGTATATCTGCCTTGAAAGCTGTAGGGCGTGGGTTCGATTCCTACTCAGTGCAAACATTTTATGAATAAACAAATGTTTGTTCTGGGTGTTCTGTATGTATTATAAGTATATATTTACAAAAAAAAAGTATTTATGTATGCTATCAGTTATCAGACTTCCATCACACAAGCTCTGATTAGTTTGGTGTCAGATGGCGCTGTGTGCATAGTCCTACGATATTTATTTATATTTTTTATAATGCACAACAAGCAGCTAGAGTTTCAAAATCTATAACCTGACTGCTAATAAAATAGCTATAAAAAGGAAAAAAATATTATTAAATCAATTTATTATTCCTAGTTAAATTTAAACATATAAATTCAATATATATATACATAGGTATAATGTATGTATTATAAGTCTGTATTTACAAAAAAAAACCATTTAAGTATTCTACCAGTTATCTGTCATCGATAGCACAAGCTTTGCTTAGTTTGGTGTCAGATGGCGCTTGTGTGTTATGTCCTACGATATTTATTTATTTATATTTTTGTAATCCCCTTTTAATTTTTTTTATTTAGATACTACTACTACTACTTGATAGGTTTGTTTTTTTAAATTAACGTATTACTATGATATACTATACTGGCTACGACATATTATTTTATAAGTGTTTTTTTTAATTAAGATTACACTTTTGTGTACTTTACCATTGGATCCTTGCGTGGTTTGTACTTTTTAATGTCGAAACTAAATGGCTCAGGGTGTTCCTCTTCCTCCAGGACTCTGTAGCGCCACATCTGGGCGGATATCGCTTCTGTAACCACACAACGTAGGAAAGTATTAGTAAAAAAAACGAAATGAGTAGAATATGGTGGAATTGGTTAAATAGGATAATATTAGTAGAATAGGATGTAATGAATTAAATAAGATGGAATGAGTGGAATAATACATAATGTGTATAGAGTAAAATACTTACTTTATAAGGGCATGATCAGCACTTGACCATGATTATTTTGTATGACATTGATAGTAACTTTAGGCTTTTCAGATTTGGACTATTCCTCTAAATATAAGTCTAACGATAAAACATTTGGAAATAGTTGCTACTGGCAGAATGAAATGCCAAAAATAAAATGAAAAAGTTATTTATCATCTCGGGTTCTTCCTCATCCGTTTCCTGGAGAGGTCGGGAATCGATCTCGAGGCGTGCCTCATTAAGCAAAATGTTATTAGACATCTTGTACTATATAGAAACTTACCCGGCGGAGGCACGTAGAGCTGTATTTCTCGCGGCTCCCCCACTGGCACTGAGAATCGCGTGAGCATCTCCCACTTGCCCAGCAATGGAATGTACAGCTCCAAAACACACGGCGTCTCTACATCCTGGTGACATTCTCATATTTAAAGTCTATCTGGTGACTCTACTCTTGTATGGAACGCTGGTAAGACATGTACTATTTTCTGCTGCATTGTACTATTGTCCAAAACTAGTATTTTTTCGAGTTTATAATAGTGGTGTTTCATAAAGTGCTACATTGTATTTACGATGGTCTCTAGGAGTTGTTTACAAAATATAAAAGAAGCTTCTAGTCAAGTCACCACTACTTATTAACTGGACTTGAACATGATTTGTATTATGTCACTTTGACTGTGACTAAGACTGAATCCGTTTGACATAAACAGCGAAAACCACTTCGGTTTTTTATACGTTATGCCGCTTACTTTAAATTAAGCATTAAAAATTCTATGCTGTTATTGAATAAATGTTCTCTTTCTCTTTTATATAAACTTGTTAACATTTTCAGCTTTAGGTGTATTTATATCTTTTGCGCTTGTAAAAAAAATATTATCAGAATTGTATAATACTGTACAAAATTGATAACATTTCTTTTGAAGACGGAAAAGTCTTCCCAGGTTCATTTCTCCGACTGAAAATGGTAGGTAATTTCAATTTCATTGTAATCATGATAGTTAAATTTTCAAGTTCCAATTTCCATTTTTCTCAGTTAACAAATTACATTAGAAAACGATTTTTATATGCACGCATGGCTTTTAATCTTCACAAGTTTATTCTTTTTTTCTGGTGTAAATACGAGTACAATGAAGGGAATTGTCTTATCAACGATGAATATTTATAATAATATAGTAATAATTATCTCAACTCACTTGTTATGAGAGGAAAACATACGTAACAAAATCTCTTCCATCACACACATACCATAAAAACACACACTACAGTATCAGACCTGGTCCGGTAGAGGGAAGATGACGAGCCGCGAGATGGAACGCGGGTGAGGGTATCGCCACGACACTGAGTTATTGTGCAATGTCACTTGGTATGCCATCGGCAGCTGACCACCGCTCACTATCTTGAACGCTCCACTTCTGCGAAAGACAAGACCTTAAACCTTTAGATTCTAGAAAGGGCAGATAGGAATAGATCCGATGTCAATCCTTCTATCTATCTGTAAGACCTTTAGACAAAGGATATGTTACGTAGAAGGAACGAGCACCATTTGTAGCGATGATAGCTGTGGTTAGCGCGGTCGGTTCGCATGCCGAAGGGCGTGGGTTCAAACCCCATGAATGAGCTTGAGGTGCCGGTGAAGGAAAACATCGTGAGGAAACCATTGCATGGTGGTAGGGTACTTTCTAGTACTCGGCTGGCTAGCTACCACCATCGGGTAGAAAATCTGCCGCCAAGCATCTAACGGTGTGTTCCGGCAGCCTCACTTGAGAGCCAGTTCCATTCCAGGCTAGGTGTGCTTTACCATCATCAATCACACCGTCACCTGACATCAGGTGAGCTGTGGTCAAAATACTAGCCTGTAGTTATAAAAAAAAATTTGTACTTATGATAACAAAACTGATGTTTTTGTTTTACTTATGCGGAGCTAGACACGTTTTTTTGTCGTGCGACGCAACATGAAACCGCACGCGCGTTGTACTCGGCTTTGTCTCCACGAAAAAGACCACCAGATGTGAACAAAACTATAGTAGTATCCGATATTGAACGTGATTAATCCTGATAGTGGGACTAATCGCAGACGAAATTCGATTTTCATAAGATCGTCTAACTACGTTAAAAAACTTTCCTGAGTTTGACTTATTTAATACTAGTACTAATTTGATTAGACTAAACAGCAAACTGGTTTGATTTTTACTTCATAAAACAACCTATACTACATAGGTATTTTTCTCATCTCTATTTTTCTCTCTCAAGCTTAGGTTCAATTTGCGAAAACTGGAAAATGGTGTTAAGATAGAAATATTGTTTTGTAATTAAGATATTTATCACTGTGTTTTCCAAATAAAATAAGTGAAACCAAAATGCATCAAAACCACGTTTTTCACTGTAAAACAAATGTTTTCATACAATATGCTAAATACCTTAAGTCGTCCTTGTAGAAATGTTCTTCGCTGCTCATATCTGCCGAAGAAAACGATACACGTTGATCGAACATCACCTTTGATTGCGTTCTTTGACTCTGCATCTCTGAAGTCTTATATTCAATCTGAGGAAAACATCATCATCATCATCAACATTTCAGCCGTAGGACGTCCACTGCTGGACATAGGCCTCCCCCATTGACTTCCAACAAAAAGAGAGGGAAACATACTCATATACAAAATTTTATTTTGAAACTTTCGCGATTTAAACAGATTTATATTTATCACCGAAACTTATTCTCTCGCACGGAAAATTATGAATTAGTGTACTAATAAACACTAGATATATTTACTTGGTGGTAGATTTCCTTAACAGGAAGTCGTCTAGGTAGGTACCACCGCAGTACCAAAGCATCGCGTTGTCGCACTTCGTGCATTCAGCAGTGTCAAGTAAACATATATATATACGATTTATTCAAGTATTTAATAAATAAATAAAAAAAGTTAATAAGTCCAAGTCACACAAAGTAAGTCATGGTCATCGGTCATGCCCTTGTAAAGTAGTGGTGACTTTACTACAAATTTCTATTGTGTTTTTGGAAGAAACACGAAAAGTCATATTTCACTACATTATATCAATTCAATTCCCTATACTCATGCGTAATTCGTCAATTTATATATTAGTAAATGAAACACTGCTATTTTTATAATAAACAAACAATAAAAAAAAAATACAATTAGGAAAATGTATGCAACATGTTTTCACCGATAAAAATTCTTCGAACAACTGTGTAACCATAAAATGTTGTAAAATTGCGTCGATTTCAGATAAACCTACAATTCAATACAAAAACGGTTTCCTGTTTTACCTGCCATCATACGGAAACCGTAGGTAGGTACCTACTTCACGATAAAAAACACCGCGCGTGAATTCAAAGTTTAAAAAAAAATCATTTTGAAGTTCACCCTATTCTTTTGAGTTGTTACAGCGTAAAGAAGCGAGTATCATATATTAAACTAGTATGTGTTTATAGTGTCTGAAATACTTACGTCATCTTCGTCGTCGATTTTCGTGATGGATTTGTAGACCTCTATAATGCGTGCGACCACGGCAAGCTCCGCCGGTCGGAAATCCAGTTCGATGCAATCTATGTCCACAGACATGCGCACTGTTGGCTCTCTGGCTGACATTCCGCCTTCAACGCGACGCCACGCTTCCCAGCTTGCTTCTAGCTCTCCCCTGACATATATAAATGGGTAAATCAGTAGAGAACAGTGATATATATGTAATTATGTACTACGTATTTCAAACTGAGCAAAGCTTGTGTGATGGAAGTCAGATAACAGATAGAATACTTAAAAACTTTTTTTTTTTTGTTAACACTTACTTATAATACATACAAACAAACATTTGTTTATACCACAAATTGTTTGTACCGGGTGGGAATCGAACCCACGCCTTTCGGCTCTTGAAGCAAATATTCTACCAATGAACCAACAGGGCTGTCATTATTAAATTAATTTATTTACTGAATAAATTATATATACATTTTCTAACATGACTCACTATTGCATGACTGAGCCCTACCTCATAGCACTTTGGGAACACGGCCATCTACATCGCACGCACGCTACGCTTTACTATACTAAAGGTTATGCATTACAGACTCACCCCATCATGACGGGGTGCATGACGATATGTCTCGTGTCTCCAGGCGGGCCCGTGGAGATCAGCGCGGCGGTGAGCAGAGCGCGTCCCACGAGCCGCTCGGGCCGCCCTCCCGCCGCCACCTGGACGGATAGCGAGTCCCATCCTATGGCGCCTAACGAGCCAGACACAGCCATCTGCGTCGTTTGCAACGTCACGCTTTCAATCATCTGTTGAACTGAATAAGATACGTTGTTGCTCTAAGTATATATAACCATGTATAAAGTGTAGCTTTCTATCAGGCGAATTAGCGGTCAAACGCTGACTTCGATGTAAAACAATCTATTGATGCGTTATCCAGCTAAATTTACAAACAATTTAAACTTACTGAGACATAGTAAGTACTTTACTATTATAATAAATAATACATGTAATAACGTTAATTCAAGCTCCAATATTGACAGCCCCGTTGGCTCATTTGTAGTATATCTGCCTTGAGAGCTGCAGGGCGTGGGTTCAATTCTCACTCAGGGCAAACATTTTGTGAACAAACATAAATGTTTGTTCTGTGTCTGGGTGTTCTGTATGTATTATAAATATATATCCAAAAAAAAGTATTTATGTATTCTATCAGTTATCTGACTTCCATCACACAAGCTCTGCTTAGTTTGGGGCCAGATGACGCTGTGTGTATAGCCCTACGATATTCATTCATTCAATGGTTTTTTTTTTCTTTGGTTTTGGCGTCGCGTTTTAGCATTTGCCAGTGTCAAGTATTTATATATTTTCAAGTTTCAAAAGTTAAATAAGTGTCCTCGTAGCAAAAGTTATTGTCGAAGTCCAGTCTTGGTTAAGTACAGTCCATGTCAGTCAAGTCCAGTCATGCTTTAGTAAAGTAGTGGCGACTTTACTATAAAGCTTCGATGGAGTTTTGGAAGCACCACGAAAAGACATGTTTCACCACATTATATCATTTTCCCACACTCACGCTTGTAATTCGACACTTTATGAATAAAACACCACCATTTTTATGCATAAACACTCGACAAAATACAAGTTTTGGAAAAAAATACAACGGAGCGACACGACTCTTCCCGCATTCCCGCCAAAACTCACATTCAATGTTAGTGATTGGCAAGAAAGATTTCATTTCAAGTACGAAAATATAAACTAACAGTATTTTCGCGGAGTTGTGCGAGCATATACTGTCGTAACATAATGTTTGGTGAATTTGTGAATGAATTTGGTGAAATTGAATTGTGTTGTGAGAATTTAGACACCAACATTATGTTAGCTTTTCTTCTTTTTTTTTTTTTTTTTTAATGGTTGACAGGCTTGGTGTTTGACCACAGCTCACCTGATGTCAAGTGAAGGTGTGGCCGAAGATGGTAAAGCACACCTAGCCTGGAATGCAACTGGCTCTCAAGTGAGGCTGCCGGAACACACCGTTAGATGCTTGGCGGCAGATTTTCAACTTGAGGGTGGTAGCTAGCCAGCCGAGTACTAAAGTACCCTACCACCATGCTTTGGTTTCCTCACGATGTTTTCCTTCACCGGCAGCTCAAGCTCATTGTTGGGGTTTGAACCCACGCCCTTCGGCATGCGAACCTACCGCGCTAACCACTGAGCTATCATCTAGCTAAAGTAAAACTAAGTGTTACGTATGTAACATAGATATTATATGTATACTACAGAAGGCCCGTGTAAAAGCCCGAGCGCTGGAATCAATATCAAATAAATAAATTGTTATTATCTAAAGCATATTCTTCAATGGACGCCATTTTGTTTGATCACAACCCGGATTGTTCATAAATTTATTAAGCGTGCTTTAAGAAATGGGTATTATTATAATATGTATGTGGTATTGATTACTAGAAATTCACTAATTTAATAAACATGCTTTTTATGAATGTCTTTAATTAAGGGTAGGCTAGGTGCTTTTTGGAAATATTAATAATAAAAATATACTACTATATATTTATATAGGTATTTCTGTTATAATTTCATATCAATAAATTGTGCCCCGCTACCGTTATTTGTGAGACTATTGTGCCGTTTGTAAGGATACTAAGATAAATGTAATTGTTTCAATACTATTTGTTTTTTACAGTGATTTCTATAAAAGTTCAATATTCGGTTGATTTAAATAGGTACCTTCAAAAAATTATCCTTCCGATTGGAAATATCACAACCCAGAGGGAACAGAAACAATAAATAACATAAGTTAATTAATCTAATTAAATATTAATCAAAACTCATGACTGTACAGAATTGACCAGAATGCTGGTATCTACTTTGGTCAAAAGCTAAGCATTGCTGTATATTACTGTACTGTACATTCTACCTACACATTTTGGTAATGAAAAGTTTAACCCATCATGGTTTACCAGGCAGAATTAATAACAGAACAAAATTTTAACATACATAGTTATGAAATTGTATCGAGAAGAGAAAAGTTAGCTTATGTTTGATTTATTAATAATACTGCACAAAACTAAAAGTCAATTTATCTCCAGTAAATTTCTGTCTGTCTTTGTTTATGGCACTAAAATTTGTTTCACTATACCAACTAATTAACAGATTAGGTTAATTAATATGAATCACTTTGTTAGAAAGCATTATTTTATATTAGCATGGTCAACGCGTGGTCGATGCGATGAATTGACATGAGTCGGTGCTTAACTTCAAATATGAATCTTATTTTATTGTGTCGAAAGGTGTATTCTTACCTAATATGCTCTTAAAACGATACAGCAAAGGTAATTCTTCCATCAACTGTTCATTTCTGTCCAAAAACGATGACCGAGCCAAGGCAAGGAACATACGATCTTTCATCTGCATTCAGAAGAAAACATTATAAAGATCAAATTTTGTAACTCTTTTCCTATTAGAAAAATAATAATTAGTAATTTTTTTTTTTTTTAGGTAGGATAAAGAAAGGCGCACCGCACCACCACTTGTTAAAGCATTAGAATTTTTATGCTGATTAAGATGTGGATATTTTTTAGCTCTTGAATCTTCACAACCTTTTACGTTAATGAATCTACCAATGATAACTGCCTTTAATGCAATTTAAACATTGTAAAAATTAGAATACATCAATATAAAACTTTTTGTAAATTCTACAAAATTATGTTTTTTTTTCTGGCTAAGTGTTTAACTATAGCTCACTTGATATTAGGTAATGATGTGTTTTAATAACATGGCAAACACACCAACCACCACCATATGTTTATCAATATGTATTTGAAATTAAAAAAAAATAATTAAACATTGTTACAGTTCAAAATCTCCTTTTCAGTAATGAAAAATGAATAAAATTCATATTTACAAAATGCTTATATTATTATTGTGATAAGTAATAAATTACCAGTGTTTTTATTCCCTTGAGCCTTTGTAGGCGATCCAGTGAGACTTCCAACATGACAGGTCGTTCGATGTCTAAACGGATGGAACCGCGTACCGCTGCATTACCAGGTGCAGCTATAATGAAAGGTGATAACTTGAGACGAAGTCAATCTTAATCGGAACGAGTTTATCCTAAGATTTCTCCTTGGACACAAAGCCGATCACATTATAAGACGAGTTGATAGTCCAACGCACTCAAATTTCAAGTCAAAAGTAAACTTCCTTCAAAATGGTAAAATGTCAAAAACACCTGTTGTGTTTGCACAGCACAGGCGAAACACTTAAATCTACAATTTAATATAAAAGCATAAAACACTTTGGTCCAGTATTTACAAATAATGATGAGAATATATCCCCTCCACGCCAACTTATAGATGTATATATAACACAAATCCTAATCGTGCACAACTAACCTGTAGAGGGCGAGATGATCTTCAAAGTGGCCAAGGCAGGAGGTATGTCTGTTAAAGGATCGGATACACCTTTCTCAGTGGTCAATAAATTCGAATGCCAGTAGTTATTAGTGCGACCCCCGCCGAGACCTACCCAGGCGTCGAATAGTGATATCTGTATAAAACATAGCATATTGTGTATAAATTAACATACGACAAAAATTGTTAAAAAACATTTTCAAAATGATACGATACATTTTAGTACTCATAGAGACGTAATAAAAAAGGATTTTTGTAAATAAAAAATTGTTTAGTACTTGCCTGTACACTTTGCTGTGACGTTTTTCGCCAGTAATAAAGATTGGGTTGGAGTAATGTGACATGCATGAGTGCAAGGTTGCCTTCGCTTCCACGAGCGTGTGGAAAGGTATACTGAAAAAAAGTATTAATTGTATTAATTAATTTATTAAGCAGTTTTTTTTTTGGTTCACTAAACTGGCCGTTACATAAAATACGAATTTCGGTAAACATTCATGAGAACCAAAAAATGTTATGCACGACCTTCTCGAAGTGAACACTGCATGCATGTTAATAATTACATTAAGGTACAATGTACGTAAGTATTAAGTGACAAGCGTTTTTAATGTATTTCAATTGAAAAATTCATAAATTCAGGTTTAACACTATATGAAGACCACAAAATAAAACACGTGAGATCGAAAAGTTGAGCTGTAACTTGAATCTTAAAAAATGTATTTGATTTCACGCTTACTGATCCATTTTTTTACAATTATAAGAACAAAAATAAAACGAACGTTCCTGCAATTGTCTTTTACTTTACTTAGCGATTTCGTGAACAATTTCCAGTCATATTGTAAATGACCACTTAACGAGTCATTTTGAAATCTAAGTATCTAAAACTTCACACATATTACGAAAAACAATAAGGATAGGTCAAAGAGTATTTCTTACAGGGATTTCTAGTTTAGTCTTCCCGACGTCGGCGTTCCGAACGGTTTCAGTGAGACTCTTTGCGCTGTGAGAAATTTCACTAACGGGAGTTTCGTGACTCATGACGACAGATCCCTCTGCATTTACAATATTCGATCGTTTTTCCTCTTTCACAATCATCTGATGACAATAAAATGAAAACATAAGTCACATAAACCGCTAATCAGTGGAACTTGCAGCCCAAGAGTATGACCCTATATATACAATTTGAGCGTCTTCAGGGCGCAAGTGAACTGGTTTCTCCTAGGCAGACATGTTCTATCATACGCCACATCAAGCTTTGAAAAGAAAATTATTATTGAAAATGATTAAAATACATTTGTCCTAGGGTGAAATAGTTAAAATTCCCGAGCTGCTTGACAAAATAGGCCTAAAAGCAACCGCAGATCCGTACAGACGGCCGTGCTCGCTGCATGTCCCGCGAGCCAACACTAACTACAGGCAGAACGCATATGTACTGAGAGCGAGCCGCAGTTTTAATGAGTTCGCAGCGCTGCACGACATTGATTTGTTTCATACGTCTGTCGCGCAGCTTAGGCGGTTAATTGTTGACGCGTTCTTCAAACAGTAAGAGTATAAGTGCATCTAAGCACCGTACACATATAGTTATGTATATTTTGAATTGTTTGTGGAAATTAAAAAAAAAAAAAAAAAAAATTATGAATCCTGTAGAAAATTGACGGTCTTGCTACCTTGCGGTGTACACGGCTGAAGTTTAAAAATCAATTTAACATTTCAAAAACATCCTTACTACACGCTTAACGTTTGACTATACCTAGTCTTGCCATAAATATTGTAACAAAGAAAATTTATTTTTTTCTTTTAAAAATAACATTTATTATTTTTACAGTGTATTAGTTTAATACATAAATATAAAACAATTTAAAATATAAAAAGCTTATTCGAAGTGGTCTCCATTGGCTCCAATACAGTCCTTTGAACGTTGAGGCCAGTTATCAATAGAAGTACGCACTCTTTCTATGGGCAAATTCTTCACTGCCAATCGTATGGATTGTTTTAGGGACTCCAAATTATCATGGCGTTTAGAGCAAGCCGTGCTCTCTAAAACTGACCATAAATCATAATCCAGCGGATTAAGATCGGGACTAGACAACGGCCAGTCTTCAGCTCTGATGAAGTCCGAAACGTTCGCTTCCAAACAAGACTGCGTGGACCGAGCATTATGACCGGCGCCGAGTCTTGCTGGAAGGGCCATACTTGGATATTGAACATGGTGTTGTTAACTACTTAACTACCTTCTCAAGAATGGTATCTTGATACACTTGTGCCGATGTTTTGATACCTTTTATCACAAAAATTTGGCTCAGTCACTCCTTCATAGCTAACACCCCACCAAACCATCACTGAAGTCGGATAATGCCCACGTTGCACCCTGTCGACTAATTGGGAAGCTTCCTTAGAGCTTTGAGCATAAATACGGTCATTTTGTTTGTTAAAATGTTGCTCAATTGTAAAAATTTTCACACCCGTAAACAAAAATTTTCTGTGACCTCCTTTTGCGTACCGCTTCAGTAGTTGTTTCGATTTTACCACCCTATTCTTTTATAAATTATCAGTTAAGAAGTGACCAGTGCGTCTCTTATAGGCTACAAGTCCTAGGTCATCTTTTAAAATACGCGACATGGTTCTAGGTGCCATCTTCATCTTCCGAGATAAAATCTTTTGCTTTCGGGCAGGATTTCTTCGAATTCTACCCCTTACTGCTTAGACCACCTTTTTCGTATGAACACTACGTGGACGGCCAGACCTTTTTCTGTCACAAACAGAGGAGGTCTCATTGTACCTATTAATAGCCCGGTACACAAACATTTGACTAATACCAAGCGTATGGACAGTTTTAAAAATTGCATTTGGCTCCATACCTACTTTGCGTAATGCAATCACAGCGATCCGGTTCTCTTTATCACCCCACTCCATTTTAATATCGCAAAATATTGTACAATTTATTGGCGCCAAAATGAAAAAACACAATGAACAATCATATAAGAATTACAGATTCCAAATTCAAATGTAATATTTTTAGTTTTAACAGTATTTATGGCCAGACTAGGTATAAGTTCCTATGGAATTGATTGATTTATTGATTGATTGATTAACTCTTTATTGCACACACTAAAAAAAAACAATACAGAAGAAATAAAATTGGAATTGGAGAGGTTCGGGAGGGGTTTCATATAAAGTAGCAAACATGTCGCGCCACACACGTGATGAATAATTAAGCCTCAAGTTAATCAACGTAAATAAAACTCAGAAAAGTGCTCATGCGGTGTGTAACGCGGTAGTAAAGCGGAAGTAGGTATTTAGCATTAGATCTGTAATCTCCTACAATCTCCCGGCAGCCCTGTTGGCTCATTGGTAGCATGTCTGCTTCAAGAGCTGTGAGGCGTGGGTTCAATTCCCACCCAGGACAAGCATTTTGTGAAATAAAACCAAATGTTTGTTCTGTGTCTGGGTGTACTGTATGTATTATAAGTATGTATTTACAAAATATATATATATATATTTAAGTATTCTATCAGTTATCTGACTCCCATAGTACAAGCTTTGCTTAGTGTGGGGTCAGATGGCAATGTGTGTAACGTCCTACGATATTTATTTATTTTATTTAATTATGTGGACACACTTAACAATGTTACCTGCACCAAAGGTTCCGCAGATGGCGTATTTTTCCACTTGTTTGGAGGTCGAAGGCAGGTAACCTCAGGCGTGCCATCATCTCCAGTATACAGAGACAACTCAATCGTTCCCATCGTTACGAACAATTCGAAGAATTCCGATGGGTCTGACCTGTAACGCCATTATCATGCTTGTAGTAATGACAATAAGAACTATTGACCTATATATATGCACTTCATATATAAACATGCACAATTTAGAACAAGCACTGTCAGTTCGTTCGTTTTTGCATTAATGTCAATTCGAAGAAATCAGACTTTGACAGAAACGAACGTCGAATGAACGTTATTACGACTAATGTTTGTCTAACTCCATGAGTTACGAATGCTTGTGAATTTCGTTTGATGATTTTTATATTTGATCTAAGGTTTGCAATCCCATTTTCGTAGCCATGTAACATTTCAGTCCAGTTGTAAAGTAACAGTTAAAGTCTTAACAAGATATATCGGAAAAATTTACAAAAGTTACAAAGAAGGCATACAGTTGCTTCAAAATAAATGGCATCAGTTGGCATATCGGGAGACTTTTTTTGATTCGGTTCAAAACGTTTCATATGACATACAATGACTAAATTTAAAAAAGAAATGATAATTTAAAGCTACCGTAGAAACTCAGGTAGCTTAAATTTAACATTTTTGGCTAATAACTTACCATTGATCTGCGAACGCTACAGAGACAGACTTCTTGAATATATTGGGCGCGCTGTCCACCCCTGTTCCTTGTGTCGTGGAGCCAAGCGCGCAGTCAACTCCTGAATCCCCACCGCGATACAACTCATTTACGCTTTTCAAATCATCTGCAACATACATTTATCTATCTATACTATTATAAAGAGGAAAGATTTGATTGTTTGGCTCCGATACTACTGGACCGATTTCAAAAATTATTTTACCGTTGGGAAGCTACACTATCTCCGTGTGACATAGACTACTTTTTATCCCTGTATTCCCGCGGGACCGGAAGCTTGGTGGTAGATTTCCTTAGCAGGAGGTCGCCTAGGTAGGTACCACCGCAGTACCAGTTATTCTGCCGCTAAGCAGTAGTGTGTACACATTACTGTGTTCCGGTTTGAAGGGTACTGCAGCGAGCGAAATTACTGGGCTGTTGAGACTAACCATCAAAGTCTCAAAGTAATGAGCGCCAAAGCAGTGATGCCTTGGACTTTGTTTCGTCGTACAAAGTTCTGTGTATCGCTGCAATGGTCATGGACAGGCGCTGTCTCTTACCATCTTACCATCGGGAGAGTGTCTCGTTCGTCTCATTACTTTTTAAATAAAAAAATTAAAAAAACTACGCGGGGGAAACCGTGAGGCGTCCGCTAGTGTTAAATAAAATGATGGAACTTATCGAGAAACAGTAAGAATCATGTCACCTATACATATATTCGTACCTCGGAATAATATATGATGGTTTACATTGAAATATGATAAAATGTCATACCTGCAGCAAAACTGGTACTGATGTCGAAATTGTAGTTATCATCGGAATCGGTTGGACTCATGAGAAGCGTGGCGTATGGACACGTATGTTGATGCTCTTCGTCAAATAGCAACAAACTCTGGGATTTTCTGAAAAACGATTTCGCGCTCCATAAACACCGGGGTCCGTGACCTTTGTCAACTTGACACATTATTTTTCAACTTTAACTTAACCTAAAATAGGGTAAGGTAACTTGATCGTAATCTAAAGTTAAATAATTCCTGGTTTGTGTGTATACCGCGAGCAGACCAGCACTCTGTAAGCAGCGCCAGATCACTAGTTTGACGCATGTGCCAGCCATCGCCTTCCTCAACCACATCTGAGGGGAGAGAGCGACCTGACACGCAACGCCGCCGCAAAAAGGAACCTTAGATAGTGAGCATGAATGGTTTTCCTTAATCAGTTCACACTGCAAATTAATTAATTCACATAGAGAACAAAAAACAGAAGACTTCGCGCGCCGTAAATGAAATGCAAAACTAAGCAAAGCTTGTACTATGGAAGTCAGATAATTGATAGAATACTTAAATATGTACTTTTTTTTTGATACTTATAATACATACAGTACACCCAGACACAGAACAAACATTTGTTTATATCACAAAGTTTGTCCTGGGTGGGAACCGAACCCACGCCCTTCAGCTCTTGAAGCAGACATTCTACCAATAAACCAACAGAGCTGTCGTGACCAACAGGGCTACCAACCAAATAGAGCCTGTTGGCTCATTGGTAGCATGTCTGCTTCAAGAGCTGTGGGGCGTGGGTTCGATTCCCACCTAGGACAAGCATTTTGTGATATAAAACCAAATGTTTGTTCTGTGTCTGGGTGTACTGTATGTATTATAAGTATGTATTTACAAAAAAAAAAAAATTGAGTATTCTATCAGTTATCTGACTCCCATAGTACAAGCTTTGCTTAGTTTGGGGTCAGATGGCGCTGTGTGTAATGTCCTGCGATATTTATTTATTTATTTAAAGATTTAAGGATTAATATGCAGTGAATTTTCATCACGACCAGAATGACAACCGAACATGGCCGAACACAGCGCTAGGGGAAGAGATTTAGGCTCGAATCCAATGGATGGATAGCGCACATTCAAAGTTTCTTTGCTCAAAACGTTCACAGTATGTATCACTTAAAAATTACCTTTCTTTAAACGATTTTGCCAAATTGAACATCAGTTTCTGCGCCATCATTATCTGCTCTAAATTGATTTCTATCGCGCAATCCGACAACAGATTGAGCTCTACTGCAGGACCACAAGTCAACATGCCGTTGATGTATAAAGCTGGTGCCAGAACGCAACTTACATCCACTCTGAAAAAAATAATAATTGATGACATAATGAAATCTTATATTTCCTTTAAAATCTTCGACCAGGTCTAGCCTTACATTAAAGTCACGATCATACCGCCATGTCTTAAGTAGAATGAGTCGCAGTCAGAATCATATAAAGTAAGTCACAGTCAAGTCCAAGTCATGCTCTATAACTAAGTTTGAAGCATGACTTGGATGGCGAAACATGTGCATGAAAATGCACATGATTTACCACAATTACAATTGCCAAAAATTAGTTGCCAACAATCATGTGTTTTTAAATACCAAAGTATTTTTAAAAACACAAACGCTCGAATTATATGCAGTTGCGTTTAGCGAAGAAAAAATATGGCCATTAATAAATTAACTACAAGGGCGACTGAGCTTTACTCGGTGTATGCAACATTTATGTTAGAAGCATGCGTTTTCCCAGACAGATCTAGCACTTCTCTTCCTGACAACCGTCCAGATAAGGGGAATATAAGTAAAGAATAATGTTTTTTGAAGATTGAAAAACTAGGTGGTTGACCATAGCTCTCCTGATGTTAAGGGACGTTGTAGACGAAGATGGTTAAGTACGCCTAGCTTGAAATGGAACTGGCTCTCAATTGGGGCTGCCGGAACACACAATTAGGTGTTTGGCGGCAGATTGTCAACTTGAGGGTTGTAGCTAGTCAGTTGAGTACTAAAAAATATTCCACCACCATACTATAGTCTCCTCACGATGTTTTCCTGCACCCTTGTCGTGGGTACCAATCCCAAAAACTTGGCGTGTGAACCGACAGCGCTACAGGGAAAGGTCAAGATATACCTATAAAGCGATAAGCACTTACGAATGCAATATAGGAGTTATATTAGGCATCACTACTTTCTGTGTCCATTTCAGGGCCGGGTTCTCGTTTTGTGTGCCTTTCGTCATTGGTGCTTGACTGCTCTGAAACAACAGATATTATACAATTGTACATGTAGTACTTAAGTTATCCCTCTAATATAACAAATGTGAATGCTTGGATGGATGGATGTTTGTTACTCTTTCACGCAAAAAACTACTGAACGGGTTTGGATGAAATTGTGTATGGAGGTAGCTGAAATCCTGGATTAAGACATATGCTACTTTTTATCCCGAAAACATGTAGCGGGTAACACCGCGGGGCACAGCTAGTTATGGCAGTGGCAATGGGCAGGGCACATAACACGCAGAACTGATGGCCGATGGGGCTGCAAAGTTCTAGAGTGCAGACCACAGACCGGCAAGCGTAGAACATTCACCCACAAGGTAGACAGACGAATTAATAAAGACCGCAGGAACGCACTGGATGCGACTTGCGCTTCCAACCGATCTTTATGGGGAAGGCATATGACCAGCAGTGGACATCCTACGGGCGAGATAACGATGATGATAAATTGTATTTTGATATATTGTTTTTTTCCGGTTTTGGGGTCAGCTTATAGGAAAAGCTGTTCACATTATGAGTCGTGTATTCCAATTTGTGATATTTACGTATTACGATAGAAAAACGCATAAGAAGAAGAACATCGCCCCTGGCAAAAGAACATGGAAATTGATCATTTTTCATACATTTGACTATCGTTGACGTACTATTTATTTCTCGAGAACTATGCTGAAGCTACAACGCTCTTTAGCATTAGAAAACTACTCCAAAACAATGTGTGAACAAGATAAATAGCAATGGTACTGAATATACTTACTTCTTGGTTCACGAGTTGGTAGAACTGAGCGCTCCGCAAGCCCACATTTTTAATTATCAGTTCGTATTGGTGGCCGTCTAGAGCGCCACTCGTGTTTAGCCATCCAGTGTCCGTAGAAGGGTTAATAGGCCGCCTACGAAATATAGAACATATTTAGCTATAAATGTGTCCTGAACTTTAGCCTAGCGCTTAACCGATTGAGTTCTTGAATCAGGATGTCATGCTTATGTCTGATTGAAGTCTCGCGACAATTGACGTGCGAAAATCAAATGTTATAGCCCCACATCGCTCTGCTATCGTAGGAACTTATTCAGTTAAGTGCAAGACCCGTAGTCAACACATATTTTGTATTGTTTCATGAAAAAAAATCAAAATTATAATAGTTTAAAATGTACACCAGAATGAAAAAGAAAGATTCAAATTAATGCCTTATAAAGAAACTGACCACGAATCCCGAATTAAGCATAATTAGATAGAAAGCGAAAGAGAGAGAGAGAGAGAGAGTGAGAGAACGCTATTGGAAGATGTGACGTTGCTCTTCACAAGTCAAAATAAATAGTAAGTACCTGCATATCGGGTTATCTGGGTGAGGGTTAACGGTGACTTTTCCAATCTGAAAAGGCAAAAATTTCACATTTAATGCATTGATAGAAAATCGGGCGTAAATCGCGCTGCACCTATTTATCAAAAAACCAAAAAAGATCACAATAAACTGACTGAGACGGTTAAAAATCATACATCAAACAAATCATTTTTCCATACATTTCGTACGGAATAGCTGATCTTTTTCACGATTTCAAAGTTGTGCCTACAGTGAAAATTGTTCATTACGATGAGTATAATGACCTCTTTTCGGCTTAGTTACTTCTCAAGTTTAAAACATTTTTTTACACTTCATCAACTCGCCCGATGTTCAGCCAAGCGGCAGTCTTCGGTAGAGGAAACCGATTTCCTCACGACTTGCAAGGCACCCAGATTGTATCTATCAGGGAACACCCACTCGGGCAGCAAATCCCACTGTTTAACACACTGTTAGGTGCTTGATGGCAGATTTTCAACTTGAGGGTGATAGCTAGCCAGTCGAGTACTAGAAAATACCCTACCACCAGTTATGGTTTCTTCACGATGCTTTCCTTTACCGGCAGCTCTAGCTTGTTAGGGTTTGGACCCACGCCCTTCGGCGTGTGAACCGGCCGCGTTAACCACTGAGCTATCATCGCCACAAAAAAAGTATAGAAGTATATTATCAGTTATGGCGCTGTATGAAATGTCCTACGATATTTATATGTATTTATTTTATATCGTACCTACTAGCACCTAGCAGAAAGTATACAACTTACCACAAATATAAAGGTGTCATCCTCGTCTCTGTTGTTCTCTTCATCGTCCACGGTGAGTAGTAACCGCAGCCCGCCAGCGGTGACGTAGCAGAATGGCCAATGTACATCACTACGGCTGAACAAAACATAACTTTTAATCTATCATGGAAACACGAAAAATCCATTTTCCCATCGGGATTATAGAATTAAAATGTTCATAGCATTACATTTATAATAAATACGCCTCCACTAAGCATATAATATCTAAATCGCAATAAACTTATAAAAAATCATATTATGTAAATAATTCCGTCAGACTCAATACAATAATAGGCAGCGTAACTTACTGCCCTTTTTTAATATAGTTAAAAAAGGAAGCAAGGTGTCTCAAACTTGACAAGTTTCTTGTTATTTTCATAGGAAATCATTCGAAAGGTTTAGGTACATATTCAGTAGATCTTTTGTAGCGATGATAGCTCAGTGGTTAGCGCGGTAGATTCGCATGCCGAAGGGCGTGGGTTCAAACCCCAACAATGAGCTTGAGCTGCCGGTGAAGGAAATCATCGTGAGGAAACCATAGCATGGTGGTAGGGTACTTTCTAGTACCTACTCGGCTGGCTAGCTACCACCCTCAAGTTGAAAATCTGCCGCCAAGCATCTAACGGTGTGTTCCGGCAGCCTCACTTGAGAGCCAGTTCCATTCCAGGCTAGGTGTGCTTTACCATCTTCGACCACACCTTCACTTAACATCAGGTGAGCTGTGGTCAAAACAACTAGCCTGTCAACCAAAAAAAAAAAAAAAACTTTGCATTTGTAATTCACAACGTAAATTTTGTTAAATGACAAAATATAAAAAATTGAATAGCCTTACCCAGCTTCTTTCTCCTTAGCTAGAGGACAAAAAGATCGTGGAGCCATCTCGAGGACGAGCGATAGAATTTGATTGAGAATCTTCGGTTGGATGACAGCTTCGAGCGGCGCTAGTGTCGCATATACTTCCCACATAGTATCTGAGCTCTGCGAAGGAAAAAAATGGATAGGAGTACGTATAAGCAAGATGTCAAATTACTTTTTAGACATTAATTACTAAACTAGTGTTTCTTCCATAGTTTTACTTATTTTTTAAACTCATTTTTACAGCAATAATGAGCTTGAGCTGCCGGTGACAGAACACGTCGTGAAGAAACCATAGCTGGCGGTAAGGTATTCTCTAGTACTCGGCTGGCTAACTACCACTCTCAATTTGAAAATCTGCCTCCAAGCACTTAACAGTGTGGTCCGACAGCCTCACTTGAGAGTCAGCTCCATTCCAGGCTAGGTGTGTTTACCATCTTCGATCACATCATCACTTAACATCAGGTGAGCTGTGGTCAAACATCTAGCCTGTCAAACAAAAAAAGAAACACTTTGTTAGACTAATTTGTGTAACTCGGTAGGATCGATAGTTTCTGGAAATATTACATCAAATCTTGCCACTTACTCGTTTGCGTTCCAATAGTTTAGGATGCAGCTCTTCCTTCCAACTTGTCGGCAAATTTGATATTCTGGAATAAATATAATATTCTAAATACACACATTTACAATCTCAAGAACGTTTCAGCGTGCATACAAACAATTACAACAACACCTTAGTAAGTAGACCGTGTTTGTCTTAAAGATATCAAAAAGTATATAAAAAATACTTCATCAAAAACGGTACGCTCTCGTGAATACTTGCCAACAATCATACTCTAATTACGTAAACATTTTCGCATGAAAAAACACATCGGAAAAATCCTTGTTACATTTTTTAAAGTCTTTTCACTTGAATGTCTTTTCACGCTAAGAATAACGCCACGGAAAGTGCTATTAGGGATGCCAAATTTTGGTTAACCACAAGAAGTAGATGGGGGAAAACACTTACTGAGCTTGTGTGATGGTGACAGCCATGAAATGCGAGTCTTCTTTGGCATCGGCCGGTTCCCGCGCTTCTAGAACTCTGCCACCAAGTACGCCCGCTGTCCATTCTTCGTCTGCATTCCTACATACAACTGACATGTTATTGATTTACATATGGACGCCTGCGTTAGATTGTCATTTGGGTCAACAATTAATTTATTGCGTATATGGGTATAATAGGTATTTTAAAAAGTTTAATAGCGTCATATTCTGCCTTGCGGCATGCAAAATTTAACGTTAGGTGCAATATACTGACGTAGAAAAAAAAACAGAAAAAAAATAAAAAAAAACAGTCGCAAATATTGCACTTTTAGCTTTAACCTCTCAGTTTACAGTTGTTTTCTGTTTGAATAATTATAACAAACGACACTAATTTCTGGGCGTGCGATATAATACATTTCATTGAACGATAACAAAAACGGATTTAACGTCATTCCATCAAATTTTGAGAAACATTCCATCTTTGAGAAATCTATCTATTCTATTGTGATTAGAATTAAATTACCTTGCATAATGTCTGACGGAAGCTGATGCGACTTTAATCTTGAGCTGGTTATAATGAGCCTGGAGGTCCAGAGACGTGATAATGTCGTCCGCGTCGAGTGCAAGTTTGGAGTGCGCAGTAGTAGCTACTATCGTTATATGGCTCACCACCCATTGGAACCAGAAGAACGTCTTGATGTCCATCGTAACTAGAGAAAGATATCACGATAACCTCACTACAGAAGGTCAGTTTTAATATTTTTAAAGGTGGGTCCGTCTCAAATAGCTTTTTTGAGTTATTCTCAACCATTGTTCTTATTATTTTAAATCGTCGAATTTATACAATTCAGTTATTTAATTCGAACATTGTTGCAAATTGTTCTGTCTCGTACGGAAACGGTCTTTGTAAATTCGTCGGGTTATGTTGCAATATAAAATTTGCTGTGTTACTGACTTGTTAACTTAAACCTAAAAGAAATGAATTGAACATGGGATTGACTTAAATCCCATGTTCAGAGACAGACTTTGTCTCTGCGAGAATTAAAGTAAATTTGCTGAAAATTAAACAAACAAAGAAAGGGAACAACTTACGGTCTCTTGCTGACTGCGCCTCGAAAATAGGAATGAGTTCTGATTTTTCACTAGCAGAATCATCTGTAAGGTCTTGAAGATTTTCTATTTCTGACACGGTTCTGTAATAAATTACTTACAGTAGATATATAAATATTTTTAGTAAAAAAATAAGTTGTAGAAGTTTTAAGCTTTAAGCTTTAAGCTTTAAATAACTAGTAATGGACATTTTTACGAATGCTCTAATCGGAAATTCGTGCTATAAAACTTAATTTGAGTTGTCTGGAAGAGATTGATCCGAGCGAAAAGACTGCATTTTGAGCCTATTTCAATGTACTTTTTATTTTTGCAATTTCCCTTTTTGTGATGCCAGTAAAAAGTTAAAACTGAATAGAATTCGATTTACACCATGCAATTTTTTTTTCACACAGCCAAAATTTTTGCTACAAAACAAAACAATTTTCAAGTAAATAATAGTTGCGAATGAATCGGTTCCTTTTACATAAATGTGCTCTATTGTAGACCGTATATTCGCTTAAGATAAGGAAAGCGGTCGAACACAACGCAAGGAATTTCATTAAAAAAAATTTAAACTTTTGTTATCAGCGGATGTTTTTAGTTACCGTATATTAGATCGTGAGGGTCCCAGTACAGTGCTGCTGCTCGTTTTAGGAATGTACAGCGGTGGTCGGGTAAGTAATACTTTGATGTGTGTGAAACAGTGCAAGGCGGCCGCTACCATGTGCACCTGATAACAAATAACCTTTTGAGTCAGGGGTTACATTTTTATATCGTGCCGCCCTTTTGCACCGTGCAAGTCAGGGTGTTACATAGAGGGTTAGACAAACCAAATGGGTGTGTACGGGGACTCACTTGGAGAATACAAGTTGGCCAAAAAAAACCCCTGTAGTTTTTAAAGATTTTTCCCCCCATTTAGCACCATAACTTTTTTTTAAATCTGTTTTAGATCGGATGTTTTTATTTGAGTTTAGTCTCTGATATATCTTCAGGCTATGCAAAGCAGAATTAGATGCAAATCAAGGATAAATAACTGGTTCAGATCTCCTAAAGTGAAAAAATTTAAAGAAAATTTATCTCAACGTTCAACAATGATCTAAATAAATGTACTAGCATTCCTAAAGGTAAAATGCTTTTAAAACCTTCTCTATTTATCACTGATTACAATGGCATACTAAGTTGGTATAAAACTTACAAGCTTGTGGAATAAGTGAGGTGGAACGGATAATCAAACAGTAATAAAAATAAAAATTAGGTTTATTTTAAATCCTGTTCGAACATAGCTCCTCTGTCCATATTTCCACAATCATATCTAAAAATTACATTAAAAATCTAACTGGACAACTGCGTGCTAAGATCTTTTTATCATATAGCCTAGCCTAGGAATGGTACCTCACCTGTTCTTGTTCCAGTCTGAAGATAAGTGGTGGCGTATCAGCGTGGAGATGGATGCCGAGCGATACGACGGGTCCAGTCGTCACTTGGATTGACTCCGATTCCTTTTTCTCTGGCTACCGACATATAGATAACATATTCTTTTTACTCAGCCCATACGCAAACAGAGGAGTATTACACGTTTGACTATATCTGTGTCTATGGTATTGTGGATCCAAATAAAAAAAAAAAAAAACCTAAACCGATTGTTGTTTTTTTGTTTGAAATGTGACTTGATCTGGAATGTCCTTAACTATGATTCAAGAGAATCAGTTGTACATTTGTTCTTTATTAGTTGATGAATGAATTCAAGTATCTAATTCCTTTTTTTTATTTAAATTTATTGTTATAACTTTGTACATCATATATCGACACCTAAACGTTTGAATCTATAATAAACCTTAATATATGTAATTTAGCTAACGGTAATAAAAACTATTATGTAACGATACCATTGTACCCACCCTCACGCTAAAATTAAGCGTAGTATATCCAAGTTAAGTCAAAAATGAAAATTTAAGCGCCAATCACAGTCAGAACTTGAATGAACGTTATTCCGACCAAGGACAAACTAAAACACTTATCCTGTTCCCGGCCCGAGCAAGAGTGCCAAAGTTTTTCGTGAATTTAGATAGATGACACATCAACAAGTAAATTTAATCGATAAATATATAAATACAAGTTACTTATAAAAGAAAATATAAGTTACTTATAATAGAAATAGTTAAATTACCTCTGGAGAATTATCTTTCTTGCGTCTGAAAAAGATAAATTATGATAGTAAGTAACTTAAAGATTCTCACATTTTTTTTTATATATATGCAGAATATGATCAGCCTTATCTTTTTGAAATTTTAAAACATATCGAGGAAAAAGAAACAAATCACAACCCACTTGGACGTTTTTTTAATACAACAGTAATGAGACGACCGATACTCTCCTCTCCTGATGGTAAGAGATAATGCATATCCATGACCATCGCAGCAATACACAGAATTTTAAGTAGATAATGATATATAGTTGATATTTTACGTAAAACAAAAACATAATAATTATTGAATATGTTATATATTTACAATATATAACATATTCAATAATTATTATGTTTTTTTTTTAATGTATATTTATTAATTATTTTTTTGCTTTTTTTGTGTGACATAATTGTAAGTGTGCTAACGTTTTTATGTCAATAAATAATTTGAATTTGAATTTGAATATTGAAACTTACTTGGCAGGTCCTCGAACAAATTCTTTGAGCGTTGTCGGCTTGAAATTCATTCCTGACGTAAAGTATTTTAATCTCTGTAACAACATAAACAGGTATTTTCAATGAAGTTTCGGATATATAAGGGCAACACTGTTCTTGTGTGTTCTGTTTGAACATAACCTTTTATGGCATGATATTCCCTATACGAAATAATATTATAGATATATGTATTTTCGATCGTGCTTAATGAGGAGGGTACGTGCGTGTATAATTTTTATATTCCTTAAATATTTGACCGATATTTCTGCGGTTTAATCGCAGTTTATTAGTAGTAGCAAGACCTGATATTTTTTACGTAGGTACTTGATACTTTACTTTCCCAAGTACTACGATTAGTTATGAGTTATTCTACCGCTTAGCAGTATGTAAACATTACTGTGTTCCGGTTCGAAGGGTACTGCAGCTAGCGAAATTACAGGGCTGTTGAGACTAACTATCGAAAGTATGTTATATAGTTTTATGTATTTGCACACTGTAATGGTTGACAATAGACGCTTACTTTAACATTTAAGACCTTTTAAACTATTGTCATGTAAATAAAACTTTTGACTTTGACTTTGAAAGTGTCAAAGTAGTGAGCGCCAAAGCAGTGCTGCCCTGGATTTTGTTTTCTTACAAAAGGTTCTGAGTATCGCTCCAATTGTCGAGGACACTTGACAGGCGTTATCTCTTACCATCAGGAGAGCGTCTCGTACGTCTCATTACTTTTTACATTAAAAAAAAAAACTCCAGTAACAATACGTACTTCACAAAATCTTGATCTGTACAACCCTGGGTCACTATTGCGTTCGCTTTTAAAATAGTTGTACAATCTTTATAAACACACCTTTTCTTCAGGAGTTGGATCTTTTTCTTTTTTGAACACCTCTTTTTTCGGCATCTGTTTGATCTGAACCTGTTTCGTGACCACAGACAGTGTGACGGTGGATGTGACCAATTCTAACACAGTTCTCTGTTTCGCTAAGTTGCCTATACGCAGTAGCGAGCGAAGGCCGACACCAGAGCGTTCTCGGCCCGTTTTCTCTGGGGGTACCACCAAATCCAACGTGTAGAATGACACGTCAGCTAGCTTCAACTTCCACGGGAATGAGTCTGTTGCTGAAAATTATTATTTTCTCACGGTAAGTCCTTACTGAACAAATAGCCTTTCGCATTTATAATATTACTAATATTAGTAGACGATATTGCCGACTTTTTTTTGCAATTTGAACACAATTTGAATCAAGTGACTAGCGACCCGCCCCGGCTTTGCACGTGTGCAACCTTCCTCTTGAATCACTCTGTCTATTGGTGGAAACCGCATTAAAATTCGTTGCGTAGTTTAAAAGATCTAAGGCGGCGGCGACTTTTTATACTATGTAAAGATAAAAAATACTATACTATCAACACTAAACACAAATGATTGAGATTATAACTGTCATGATAAGCTATTGTAAGAAACGTATAATGAGATTGGATGACATAAACTAGTTAAAATATTAAGTACCTTGTGTTTTTTTAGGTGGAATGAATGTCGGACCATCGTGTCGGATATCATTCCAAAATTGCTTTGTCAGCGTGTTTGAGAACATGGTCACACGGCCCAAACTGGAAGGAAACAATAGTACAAAATATATCTACAGATTTTAGATTCACCAGTTCACCAAAAATATAAGCACGAGTATCGACTTTAATACTATCAAGAAAAGTGTGTCTGCCTCAAGTATCTGAGGCAAACAATTTTATTATATGCAGTATGAGACAAAAAATAAAATTTTTGTGCATACGTTTTTTTCCACGGAATAGGTTCATGTTTGCCCCCATCCTGCCTGTTGCTAAGCAACGATGTGGTCTAGGATGGACCACGCTTACCTAGATGATACCTGTTTACTCTTAATTTGAAGAGACTCATATTGTACTTTTAGGGAAACTCCAGCAAAGAGTCCTACATCCTCGCTAAGCAAATAAAAAATGTGGATTCGAAGCGCTTAGTGCACACATGGGGAACGTCCACCAAGTCATACGTTTTCCCCGCTTATTGTTTAAAGTCACAGGTATATGACGTGTCCATAAATTTCCTTTTACTTTACCTAAGCGCCAACACGTCTTCAGACATGCTAGCGTGGCGCTCCATGGCGTCGCGTAAAGTCGCGCAGTCAAGCGCCGAGGCTGAAGTCATAGTCACATATACCAACGTCAGTCCAAGTTCCACGTTAACCAGCATCCTTTGCAATCGTTCGTGTAGAACGAGAAGTTTATCCCCACTCATGAACTGCTCCACTATCGATTTTGGCTGTAACATAATATTATGTGGCTTTATTTATTTTATTTAAACGAGATATAGAGGATACTAAGATCAGTACCTACAATATGGAACCACATATAATCATCGTCACAACTATATCAACTTAAACACATAAATTAAATTAAAAACAATCTAATCTAATACCATTAAACTCCCTATACCTACTGTAAACCCAGTATATTGGTAAATTTTAGGATTCTTAGGATTCACTAATATGACTCGGTAGATGTGACTTTATCAAAAAGAGACGATTTTCGAGGTTTAAGAGTTTGATAAATGCTATATTTTAAACGTTAGTTTTGAGAATAAGCTAAAAAAAATAAAATAAAAAAAAATTCGTGAAAAATGTTTTTCAATATTTACCATATCACTGATGTAAAACCTAAGATTTACCAAGTAAAAGTTCGTAATGAACGATGATCATAGAACCAATTTTTTTCATTAAGAGTTGGTAAAACTAAGGGTTTTACTGGAAAATCTTACGATTTATCGTAGTTCGGGGTTTCACAGTAACATATACGATATATGTATATATTTTGAGATCTAGAAAACGACTCTTAATACTCTCGATGAGATTTTCTATACGGGTTTTTTGGCAAAAAAAAAACGATCTAGAATAGGTCTTATCTTTGGGGAAACACGTATTCACGACTTTTAATATTTTTGCATACACCGAGCATAGCTTGGTCGCCCAATTCTTTCGCCTACACGCACATAACCTGCATAAGTGAAATTTTCAAGTAATTGTATGTCAAAAGCTTTTGTCTAACCTTTATGACAGTTCTCTGATCCATTCGACCTTGCTCCTTGTCGCTAGAGCCAACACTACGTCGCATGTGCACTTCTGCACCAGACGACCTGGTACCGCCACGGCCGCTGGACGACTGATATTAGAAAATTTAATTAATTTAGCTTAATATTCTCACAACTTAGAATTACCTACATTTGAAATACAAATACGATCGTAACAGTATTTTAGTTTGTTCAATCCATCTAGTAAAATACAAATATATATATTGTACACAATATTGTATACGGCAAGAGACCCGACGGGATGACCCTTATCCCTTGGAAGATGGGACGGCCTCTTGTGTGGGACGCCACTTGTGTCGACACCTTGGCGCCGTCTCATCTTCCTGTGACTTCGGGACAAGCTGGTGCTGCCGCATCTAAAGCTGAAAACCTCAAACGGCACAAATATAGTTATTTGGATAGAATGTATCTTTTTGTGCCGTTTGGGGTTGAAACTTTAGGTCCGTGGGGGCCGGCCGCTCTCGAACTGTATCGGGACCTGGCCAAACGTCTAGAGGAGGCTTCAGGTGACCAGAATTCTGGTATCTACTTTGGTCAAAAGCTAAGCATTGCCATCCACATATCCCTCCTCTGACGGTTTTTTAGACTAAGTTTTTTGTATACATTTTGGTATTTTTTATTTTGTTTAATAAATAACTATTACAGTTGTCATCTACATCTACACTATATTGTACACTAGATGTTCATAGCGACTTTATGCGCACTAAGCATTTTGCCTTTTCTGACCTCATAGTATGTTATAATATATTATGTATAATGTATATCTCGTAACAAACTGGTAAGATGGCAAATGGCAATGTATAATATATATCTCGTAACAAACTGGTAAGATGGCAAATGGCAATGTATAATATATATCTCGTAACAAACTGGTAAGATGGCAAATGGCAATGTATAATATATATCTCGTAACAAACTGGTAAGATGGCAAATGGCAATGTATAATATATATCTCGTAACAAACTGGTAAGATGGCAAATGGCAATGTATAATATATATCTCGTAACAAACTGGTAAGATGGCAAAGTTAAAAGTTTAAAATAATACCATCTGGTACTCTGGCCTACGGCTAGGTTAATATCACCGCTTTACATAGAGTAGAAAAACTAGCTGTGTTCATAATTATCCTTATCATCAACACTTCTGGCTGGCTAATTACGTAATATTTTGTGCGCGATTAAGTCTATTTTTTTTTAAGAAATAGGCTTACGTTTGGCCGCCATCTTTATGTTGAGTGATGGTGTGATCGAAGATGGTATAACACACCTAGCTTGGAAGTGAGGCTGCCCGAATACAACGTTAGATGCTTGGCGGCAGATTGATACAACTTGAGGGTGGTAGCTAGCCAGCCGAGTACTACAAAATACCCCACCACCATGCTACATTTTTCATTCACCGGCATTTGTTCTACGTTTCCACCAAAACTCACAGCCATGGCTGATAAAATAATATTACTCACAGTGCCTGTAGTGCGGCGTCGAGTAAAATACTGTGACGATAAACTTTTCATAGAAGCCGACGATGACAGCTGGTCTGTAAAATAAAATATACCTAAATAGTATAAAATAAAGGCGGATTTTATTCTGTAACATAAAAACAAAAAAAAAAACAAAAACGACACAAACAGCTTTTCCGCTTACTTCATCTAAACCACATAACGAATTTTGATACGTTACCCACTGTCATTTTTAATTTATCTAGTTTTTTAGGGTGGTATTAAGCTTTTGTATATATATACTAGTTGACGCCTGCGTCGTCGTCCACGTTAAGTTTAGAATCTGGTTCAGAGATAAATGCAATACGTAAGTAAAAAATAAGCAATATTCATTCATCTGACTTCTGATTCTCTACGCTATCCCCATGTGACATAGGCTACTTTTTATCCCTGTATTCCCACGGGAATGGGAACTACGCGGGTGAAAACGCGAGGCGTCCGCTAGTAATTAATAGAAACATTCGAATGAATCATTTCTAAAGAATTAAAAATTGTATGTAAATGTATATCGTCATTAAAATATATATATAGTAACAAGGCGCAAGGATAAAAAAAACATACCCATTGGTTTCAGTGTAGGCCTATACGCAAGCCAGGCTATGAAAAGCGGGTCAACAGCGATGGCGGCGGGTTCCGTATATAATCCCATGTATTCCAGAGAATCAGGTGAATCGGTCTTGCACCACTGTAAGGCGATACGCAAATACGGTCTGAAAGGAAACGATCCCGTGTTTAGAAACCACACACGCGTTGTGGAAAAAATTATCTTTCCCCGCGTGGAAAACTAGAATACGAAAGCATCTGTTTCACCTACGCGACTAAAAGATTTTTACCACGGTGCATGTGATTAGCAGGTTGTGATCGATGACGGTAATATATAAGAAAGTAAAGAAACTTTGATTGTGCGCTATCCTCAGTCAGGCCTGAATCTCTTCCACCAGCGCTGTGTTCGGCCATGTTCGGTTGTCATTCTGGCCGTGATGAAAATTCATTGCATTTTAATCCTTAAACCTTTAGCATAGACTTGCTATTTGGTTGGTAGTCCAGTTGGTTCACGACAGCCCTGTTGGTTTATTAATAAAATGTCTACTTCAAGAGCTGAAGGGCATGGGTCGATTCCCACCGAGGGCAAACTTTGTGGTATAAACAAATGTTTGTTCTGTGTCTGGGTGTACTGTATCCTAGGTCAGTTTTCACTCAGTATTTTCTATATTTTTGTGTTAGGTACTCATATTTTTTTTTTTGTTTGCGAAAATTTTATTTAAATGATTCAATTCAATTGGTTGCTATATTGATGTAACATATATCTTAAACGGTTTATCAGATGCAAAAATACTAATCCAGTACATAATTTATTTTAATAAAAAATAAAGACGAATCATAAAAAAAGATTAGTAAATAACTTACATGACAGTATGAGAGTCGGGCGCTGAAAATAGCCAGGCTTGTTTCAGGTCGCTGTCCTCTGCGAATTAAATGGAAGATTAAATTAAATGCGTCAAAAAGAGGCAGGTTTTTAAACGAACAAAAAAAAATTAAAGCTTTTTTTTGGTCACTTTTTTCAGAGGTGGAAGGAAATTCAAGATATAAAAACGCCATAAGGAACGTTACAATATCGAGGATTGAACATGAAATAATACTCGTATGTAAAGAACGAACATAAATAACGACTTTATGTAGGACTATATTTCAGTAACTACGTACTTTATAGGCAAACATGTTTTATCAGTTTTCAGCAGGTTAGTACATGGTTAAAACCCAACAAAAAACAGACAATAATCTGTACCTATAGATATTATATATTCACACTTATATAGTGAACTAACAGTCGCCCGCGGCGTCGCTCGCGTTGACATATGTGTTTATACAAAACTACAAAAAAGTAGCTTATGTTAATCTTAATCATATATATGTCCTTGTTAAATTATAGTAAGATCAGATCTACAGTTTAGGCGCAAAAAGTGACAAAGTTAGAAACATTTCTACAACTGAACATTAGTCTAGATGTAATTTCTAAACGAAACTGGCAAAACTGTGACATCCCTTAAAATATTTTAGTACCTATAGGTACAAGACTATAGTCTGTACTAAACAGGTAAAAACAATATAACTGAAATATACCTATGCATGTTGTATTGTTATATCTACTATAGTATAGTATAAAATATATATAAAATATTTCAAAACAAAAATACAATGATCATTCAACATAACACAAAAGTAGGAAGTTCTGTACATACTTTGTTCGTGCAAAGCCGTCGCTTTAGCCGACTGCATAGTTATTATATGTGTATTGGTGTTCTTGGTTACGAAGCTACGTATAAGAAGGTTTTCTAACGTCAGGTCGATCGCCACAGATTCTGCAAAAAGACAAAACCATACTGACAAAACGTGATTATAAATCTTTCTAAAAAATATACATACAGATATAATATGTCAAATATAAATGTTACATGTCAATACAGATTAAAAAAATATGTTAATTTACGCAAGTAAATAAAATAAGTTTAAATATAATTAAACGATAAGATATAATTAAACGATAAGTTACACTCACATCCAGTAATTAATATCGTCGATAAATCTATCGAGTTTAAAAAAACCAGTGCCACCGACGGAAAAAATATCGTGAGGAAAGCAACATACGAAATTGTTTGTAATTAATACTGAACTTATGAAAATATGAAAAATTCATAAATAGAATATTTATACTACAATTAACAATATTGGGACATATTCCATTTTATTTTCTCGAACAGCGTTGATAGCCAGCATTCGGTTAGGAAAGGATGGGAACACGGGCAGTGAAAGTGAGGGTAGATGCTTATCAAAGATGGTCCTTACATCTATAACTGCATCAGAAACTCTAGACACTATTAGAGCTATATTTCTGCATCGCGATGAACTCGACACTTACAGCAGTACACTGAAAACTAAGAAATTTAATTTGTTTCTTTATATGAATAGAATGACGTTATGTTAATTTTTAACCTCGATTGGCCTATGTGTTCTTTTTTTTTTTTATGCCACAGGTGGCAATCAAGCTGACGGGTTGCCTGATGTTAAGCAATCACCGTCGCCTATAGATATCTGCAATACCAGGGGTACCACAAATACGTTGCCATTAATTCGGAACATTAATGGCATTGACAGCCCTGTTGGTTCATTGGTAGCATGTCTGCTCCAAGAGCTAAAGGGCGTGGGTTCGATTCCCACCCAGGATAAACATTTTGTAGTATAAAAAAATTTTGTTCTGTCTGGGTGTACTGTATTTATTATAATTATGTATTTACAAAAAAAAAAGTATTTCAGTATTCTATCAGTTATTTGACTTCCATAGTAGTTGCTTAGTGTGGGGTCAGATGGCGCTGTGTGTAATGTCCTACGTTATTTATTATTTTTAAGAAATGTGTTGTAATAAGACCTTTATATCTACTTACCTTCGTCATTGAGCGCGTCTGTCGCTAGGGAGGTGTATTTGAGCGCAGCGGAGACCTGCTTCATCCACAGCGACTTCGGAACATTCCATGCTGCTTGTAACCGGGCCGCTGAACCACACAAGTTAGCCTCCTCTGGAAAACAGAAATTGTCACCATTGATTTTCTGAACCAATTGCCCGTTAAGCGTACATAAACCTGGCATTCGTACCAGGTAGCTGGTTACACCAACAGCAATAAATTAAATTGTTCAAAATCACGATAATATATAAATACAGTATATATGCACATGTCTAAGTTGTGGTGACCATACTATAAGTTTCGACGGAGTTGTAAAAGTGACGTGAAGTGAAAAAATCAACAATATACTCAACACAACCTTACCGCGTTCCCGCTAAAAAGTGCCTTTTACTTGCAATTTAGTTAGTTTGTAAAACGCATATAAAGAGTTGTGTCGGCCCTTTGTTTTTTTCCAAAACTAGTTTTTTTTCGAGTGTTTTTAAAAATGGTGGTGTTTATTCGACAAGTGCCGAATTACAAGCGCGAGTGTGTGCGTGAGTGTGTGTGTGTGTGTGTGTGTGTGTGTGTGTGTGTGGGTGTGTGTGTGTGTGTGTGTGTGATATAACGTGGTGAAAAATGACTTTTCGTGTTCCTTCCAAAACTTCTACGAAGCTTAGAGTAAAGTCGCCACTACTTTACTAAGGCATGACTGGATTTGACTGGCACCGGGACTTGACCAAGACTGGACTTTGACAGTAACTATAGATGTCAGACATGAATTGCAAAACCCAAAGACGAGGCAGTATGTCTTTATAGCTATAGCTTTGGAGCAAATAAATAAAAAAAAATGACTATAAACTTAATATGAACTCACCTATTCTCACTGAGTAAGCGAACAGAACACTCTCATGCTTCGTAAAATATTCTTGATTCAACAGTACATGGAATACTGCTTTCACGTCGGTACGGAAGCATGGCCGCGCTTTGACGTCATTTAATGAACAAATCTGGGCTTGGATTGAGTAGACGTTGACAGTGATGTGAAGACGAGCGCCTTGCCACAGAGGTCCGCTGTCATCTGGCATTTGGCAAGCAGCTACGCAAACTCTATAAAAAATATTGCGAAAACATTATCACTTCATCAGTGATCGCTTAAAACAATCGTGAAAATTAGACATACACCAAATACGCCATCGGCCTTGATAGATTTGAAAATCAGTATGGTTAGCGAAATTGTAGGGCCAAGAAGGCTTCATACTTTTTTTGCAAGATATCGATACATTTTCAGATCCGTGCACTCATCATAATATATCTTAGTAGGGCTCCTATACCGAACCGATATCAGACTAATGCGATAAAGCTATTGTTATTGTTGTTGTTGTTATTATTATTGTTATTGCTATTTATTTATCTCTTATTTGTTCTCGTGGAATGATCGTGTCCGTACATAATTATGTTGAGTGTTAAATCTTGTCAACTCTGGAGGAAAAGATACATATCGCACATCTAACGCCCACTAAAGTTATAACTTCGGGTTATTTGCTGTGTGAAAAGTCTAGATGGCGGCACTAATTGTGAGTGTGACTTTACTTAGCCACTTCATAATAATGAAGCGTCAAATCAACAGATGGCGCTGCTTGGAATGTACAACATACTTTCATTTCTGTATGGTGGAACCACATACATACACCATGTTAAACGTATAAAGATAAAAACGACAGCAGTTATAGTTACTGAGAAAATTGGTTGTGACATACAGACGGTTAAATAATAATAGGAACAAAAATTGACAGGTTACTTTTTGCCCGCTTGGTAAACGCTATATAGAAATCTTATTAGAAACTTTTTAAAATAAAAAACACTTGAAAAAGAGACGGAATAACTCAAAAAATACTTTTTACTGTGGTAAACTAGCAGGCGTCTTATGTTAAAAAATCATCATCGCTTTTGGATATCTGCAATACTATAAACACCACAAATACATTTAAATGTAATTTTAATTCACCTGTGAGGATATAAAGGTGAAATGAGGGCCACAATGATTTTAGGTATCTCCACGTCGAGAACGACTGGCGGAAGCGTCGGCCGCTCCAACAGTACGTGGTCCCACGGGTGGATGACTATATGGAGTGCTTCAACTTGCATGTTGATCCGCCGCTGTGGCAGATTCTCGCTCAGCGCCTCACACTCTTCCACTGTTAGCACCCGCTTCGGTAAATCTGCAAGCGAAACTAGCTTTTGAACACTGTCAATGTCGTCGGGGAGTTTTAAGTTAAAATTTGTGTTTTTATGTATGTTTTAAAAATTGTGTTTTAATTAAAAAAATCCAAATCCTGGGCATGTGTGTGGGAAAGTGATATATGGTATTGATATTTGTATGGTTTATCGTGTTGGGTACAAAATATTTGTAGCAGCTTCTACTTTATTAGGACATGACATAAAACTTTTTGAAATTATTTACTGAGATTTGTTGTTTGGGAAATTCACACTCGAGCCCCACTGTAGGTTTTATGTTTAGTTTGGGATTCACTATCAAACCTATTTATCAGATGTTACTTACATCAAATGCAGTAAATTGACTAGTTTTTTTTAGGTTAGTGTAAAATGTTTACCTGTAATAGGCACCGGTGGCAGTTCTTGAAAGACGGTGCAAAGCGCCGACAGCCGGTGCAAAAGGCCCATACATACTCGTAGCTCCATCAACTCTACATTTACTCTCACCTCACACTCCTCAACCCAATCACTGGAACGTAGCACAATATAGAATTAGCTATAAGGTTAGAAAACTAGAACCCGCCTTCCTTACGCCGCGCCATGTTTTTGATTGTAACTTACGCTATGCCTAGCTTTTGTTTTACAAATTACACATGTTTATAGTGCGCCTATTAAATTTTCTTGTAAACAAAAATAAATTGAATATTAAGCCCTTTTGTTTTATATCCAACATGGCTGTTTATCAGGAGAGAAAAAATATGCGAGTTTTACTGTTACGTCATATGCTCCATGCCACGCCATTTATTATAATGTGGAAAACTTACAGCAAGGTACACAGACAATTACAATAAATAAGAATGGAAGGCCAATTCAAAGTTTTCACAAGTAAAATAGAAGAATATGATAGGAGACGGATTCACACAAAATCTAGAAGAACAAACAACAAGTTAAAGAAAAGTTGCTAAAAAATATTTTTTACTAATAAGCCGTTTTATATTTAGATAACTAGTATCGAAAAGATCAATATCTAGTTCACTATGTGGGGAATTATAGCACCTTAAAACAGTATACAAGGTTCAAGAGATACGAAGGAACAAATGCATACATAGATACTAAAATGCGAAATCAGGCCCGTTTGCGTAGTCGGGGAAAAGACTGACCTGTATTGAAAATCAGTAGGTGGATTTTCATAAGGATTCGCCATAATATCGGGTGGCGATCGTTCATGGATATACTCCAGGAAAAATTGGGGGGCCATCAGTGTCCAGAACTCGACACCACTGTCTTTCGGTTCTCTCATTTCCTGAGCCGAGGCTGGTTCTTCTGGCTGACCAACGTCAGGCCAACCGGTGCTTATTGCTGACTTCACTGATACTGACGCATGTGGTTGCTAATGAAAGTAGTTCAAATTATAATATACTAATAAAAATTCTGGGTTACGTGAAACGGTTGTACTAAGCCGAAAGAAGGTTTATTGTAATCATCATTCCGAACAACTTTTTAGCACCAACTCCGATATCCATTAAAAATCAATTATTCCATAAGAAAACGTTATCAAAGGGTTACCTTTGATTAGCAAGGAGATAATTTATTCGCTGATATCAGAGCTGATCATTACATTTATTTGTTTCAATGAGTACAGCATATATAACGAATTACACTATTAAAATTATACTTCCGCTTGAGGTACCTGAGGAAGGCCTTTTAAACATTCTCCAACATTAGATTATATTTGTCCTCGCGCGGATGACAAACACATGCGCTGGCTTCTAGTTTTTCAATGTTTTAAAACCCTAGAGAGTTCCAAAGCCCAAAAACTTGACAACTGTAGAACTCGTTGACAACAGTGGCCATATGACTATTGAACGCGAATTTAGGGTCAAACAAGACACCCAAAGCTTTGGTAAAAGTTGTACAAAACTATGACTACTTATAATAGGCTCCTTTCAGCTTACTAATACCGTCCCGTATAACCCTAATATAAAAAATAATTTGCAAATATCAACGCAAAAAGTCAAGTTTGTTGAATAATCAGAAATCCATGTGTAATATAATTTCTTGAGTCCTAAAGCATAACTGATGAAACTAGTGTATCTGTGCAAAAAAATATTAACTTAAAACCTTTTTCTATTCACTTGCGATGTATACATTTGTTAATTGGTTTAGATCAAGTATTGCAAGCTAAATTAGAATTAGGTAAAGAAGCAAAATGACTAACCTGTTCTGGTGAAGACCTATATTGCTCATCCACTGCCTGCCCAGTCTCCACTACTTGGCTAAGATCATCATCGGGCCATATCCATTCTGTTTCGGGTGCTGGACTCTCTTTCTTGCGTAGGTAGTATGTTGGCTCTTCCATCAGCTGTGAACATAAACACGATCCGATTTTTTTCCTTATAGTTTTCTCTACTAAACTACGACAATATTTGACTGATGTTATTCAATCCCATCACATTAATGAAAGGCTTGCAAATACAAATATTTTATAGATAACACCAATGTTACAAATCAGTAATATCATTTCAAATACATATATGATTAATAGAGTTTTTATTACACGACAATGAATAAAAAACAGAATGTAAAAAAAAAGTATGTCAGTATTCAAACATGTTGGTTCATTGGTAGTATGTCTGCCCCAAGAGCTGAAAGGCGTGGGTTCGATTCCCATCCAGGATAAACATTTTGTGGTATAAAAAAAATTTTTGTTCTGTGTCTGGGTGTTCTGTATTTATTATAAGTATGTATTTAAGAAAAAAAAAGTATTTAAGTATTCTATCAGTTATCTGACATCCATAGTACAAGCTTTGCTTAGTTTGGCGTCAGATGGCGCTGTGTGTCCTACGATATTTATTTATTTATTTGTCATACACCTACTTATATAAAAAAAGTAAAATCCTTGCGAAAGTACTGCTAGTTTGTATATGTAGTGTTTGATATATAAAAAGACATTTTGTGTTCCAATCACAGACGTCGAAATTTGAATGAGCGTCATTTCAGTCAACGATAAACTAATTTACCTCAAACCACCGCCTGGGTTTTAAGAAATTCTTTGTAAATATTGCTACATGACGTCTCAACAAGTCATGATACCTGAGCTATTGAATGACAATTAGCTTATTTGGTAGGATATATCCGGTTTGAAGGGTACTACAGCTAGCGAAATTACTGGGCTGTTGAGACTAACCATCGAAAGTCTCAAAGTAATGAGCGCCAAAGCAGTGATGCTCTGGACTTTGTTTTGTTACTCTAAGTTCTGTGTATCGCTGCAATGGTCATGGGCAGGCGTTATCTCTTACCATCAGAAGAGCGTCTCGAACATCTAATTACATTTTACATTAAAAAAATCTGCTCCAAGAGCTGTAGAGCGTGGATTTGATTCCCACCAGAGCAAAAATTTATGTGATGATTTTTATATTGACAACTTTTGTTTTTACATTGACTTGTTTGTATATTGACATACCTTATTTTGCCATTTTGTTTTTTATTCATTGATATGTAAATAATCAGCGTTTTAAAACTCTTATAATGATACTATGGAATTATTGTTATCAATAAAATATTTGTATGACTTACATAATTTCACTTGTTTTTTTAAAATACTTACAGAATTATAGTCTGTATGTCCGCAGATGCATTTGCCCCGAGACGAAAAGGTGAACGAGCGAGTTCCGGCGCGCATGCGTATCGTTGTCGGATTACACACGTAACTCTTGAATGCAGTTTGAGTCGCTGTGAACTCTAATATGCCGCGCGATCGCTTACGATTGTTACTGTCTGTTTCCATCACCTGACATAAATCATATATTATAGGTACATATATAACCTGACATCAAAACATCGTTTCATGGTTGACGTTCCAAACACCCATAAGAAACGATTTGATTCATCTTTCATTGTTTTTACGGCTTTAGCGAATACGTTAACCAAGTGGGTGTTCCCTGATAGATATTCGTACAATATGGGTGTCTTCACGTCAAGAGTGATTCGAGGTATTTTCTCGGCAAACGTGCTCTATCGTAGATCGCATCTTCACTTAACAATAATAAAATATATATTTTAACCTATTGATCACATCTATACTATTAATAAAGAGGAAAGATTTGATTGTTTGTTTGTATTGCATAGGCTCTGAAACTAATGGACCGATTTTAAAAAATTATTTCACCGTTGGGAAGCTACGCTATCCTCGGGTGACATAAGCTACTTTTTATGCCTGTATTCCCACGGGAACGGGAACTACGCAGGTGAAACCGCGAGGCAACCGCTAGTAAAATATATATTTATATAATGATATTCGTGGCGAGCCGACGTGTGCCACTTTTCACCAGTAAAATAGTTTTTGAATGTAAAAACTCTGAATGGCAATGCCGGTACCTTACAAGTAATACAATGATAACTATAATACATTGAGAAACTACAACTTTATAATCTGTAGGTGGAACCATTTCAGTATAACTTTTATTGTGTTCTCGCGGTACTTAATGTATCTTCGTAAAGGCTTGATTTTAGGTAAATTTAAAAGCTGTTTTTATTTAAACTTTATGTAGACATATTTGACTGAGACGTCGTTAAAATATGCTGTACAACGTCGTCACGGTCTATTAGCGTTAACCGCTTTGTCTACGCCCACTTAAGCCAACTCTCTGAGATTTGCTGTCTTACAAATTACCTTGAAAACAACAGAAACGTCGTCGAAATATGCCGCGAAGTGTAGCGGCACCGGCGCGGGCGGTGCAGGTGTCTGCATACCACCCTCACGGTCTACTAAAGTAGGTAGCCATGACCACGCCCACTCAGACCAACTTTCCGAATTGTTGGGTTCCGCGGTGTTTGGTGATTGATTATCTGGAAGAGCAATACACATTTAAGGCCTAGAGTACCTATTGCGCGCCACCGTCTTACCTTCACATATTTACAATTTGGAATATACCAAATCAGTGCATGTAATTTCGAAAAGTAACATAAAGTAAAGTTGTTGAGAATAACATCACAAACGCTTGCAAAAGTATGATTTTGATTTAAACAAAACCTAAAAGTTATCAATACACATCATATATACTATTATAAAGAGGAATGACACCATCTAGTCAATTATGGTTATTTAACAAAGCTAAGATGTGGATATACTAACGAAGGGGCGTAGTTTGAGCTGGCTGCGTGTTCGTTTTAGCAGGCGGCACTGGAACCGAAGTGGTTGCCACTGTCCTCTCCCGAACCAACCGTATCAGCATCGTCAATTGATCTCCCGTTACTCCCCAAGCGAGCTTTGATGACCTTAGCTGGATACTAAGACTGCTGGCGCGACGGGTGGTAGCTGACACAAGCCGCGTTAGTATCCTGAAAAAGAAAACTCAATCTTGTTAAAGCGCAAAACAATATTTTTTCAAAGCTATAAATAAATAAATATCGTACATTTCACGCAGCGCCATTTAACCCCAAACTAAACAAGGTTTGTAGGTATTATAGGCACCATATAACTGAATACATACAGTACACCCAGACACAGAACAAATATTTGTCATCACATAAAATGTTTGTCCTAGTGGAAATCTAATCTAAGCCCTGCAACTCTGGAAGCAGATATTCTACCAAATGCACAATACACCCCAAGCAGGACGTCAGTGCAGGACTCACCGCCCCCACTTTGACTAAGAATAAGAATTCTACCAAATGGGCAACCAGGGCAGTATTAAATATAAAACATAAATCCAGCATTATCAATAAAACTGAAATTATGTATAGAGTTTCGACAAAAGATTATTTACAAGAACCGAATGCTATTGTATATGCTATTAAATTTGCTTATATGTCTGACCGGCAGTGTAAGGTGTATAATGATGGTCATTAATAGATATATTGTGTAAAGAAGATAGTAGTTGTTCACAATGATGAGTACAGTGACCCACTTCAGACTACACCTAGAGCTTATGACCCTGCATACCATAACTCACCTCAAGTCCAACTGACACCTGTACAACAAAGGCTCTTGATAGAATCTTATTTTTCCATCAGCATCAGCTTTGTCCAAGCACAGGGTCAGGTCATCCAGCCTCATCAGTCGCCTTATCACCGGCTGGACTTGGTCAATGTCTGCATTCATCGAAAGTAAAAAAATTAAACAAGAAAAATTAAATGGTTGTCTAGCTAAAATAAAGAGTTAAAGAATTCGCTTTAGATCCAATAAGAAACTTAATAAGTATGTAGATATTTTCAAGAATTCTGTTTACCTATATTGAAAATTTTATTGGATAGGATTCCATTTGACCTCCATCGCACCTGATGTTAAGCGAAGATGCTGACTACTATGGAGCACGCTTGCCTAGAAGAAACCGATTCACTCGCGACTTAAAGGTACCCAGACAGTATTCATTGGGGAACACCCACTCGGGCAGCAGATTCCACTGTCTAGCGGTTTGTATGAAGAAGGTGGAATCAAACCACTTAGTTCAAGCTTTTGGAATATCAACCATAAAGTGGTGCCCATAACCATAAATCCATCGTGCATGTTGCAGTTAGACTTATCGTTGTTTAAATGTTAAAATTTTATCTTTTGTACTATGCATCCCACCAAAACTAAAGTAGGGTTCAAAACTAACAATGTTAAAATGATAACAGTACCTGCAAAAGCTGGTTCCCAGTTCACACCAGCGCTGTCCACAGCTAAGTGCTTTACATTCAATGACATGACAATATCATCTTGGACGTATTTAACTATTAGATGGTGCACTCTTAATGCTATGTTGCTGACTATCCTCCGTACAAGAGCTTGCATGTATCCGGGTGGTGCCTCCACGACTTGAGCTTTCCGGCTGGTGACATAAAATAAGGAATCCACCAACTGTTCTTTGGATCATATACAGAACAATTTATACCTTACAAAACATATTATAATTAACAGAAAAATATTTACACTTCGAACTCCATGGAAAGTGAGTTTGTTTAGTTTCTAATTTTACTTAAAATATTATGCTTCTATGTATGAGTATAACATTTTTAATATTAAATACTTGAATAAAAACTCTTTAATTAAAGTTTAACAATTCTTCATAGTAACATACATAATATACATTTACATATTCTCTGAAAATTTCATGTGTTTGCCATGTAATTTCACTAAAACAACTTCAATTTAAACATTAAATTTTGGTCAGACATTTAAGTTATACAGTTCCATTAAACATTCTTTGGGTATGTAATTTACAAAATCGACTTAACTCACAAACATATAAGAATCTAATTGATGGTCTAAATCCATTTTGTAGTAGTTTCATATGTGATAATGTGATGAAACATTTATAACCAAAAAAATCATTTTAGGTGATATAATAATCAAACTGTAAACTGAATTAAAATTTTCTCACCTTGATGATTCAAGAAAACTATCATCGCTTGGCATATGTGATGGGCGAGTCAAACTAAGGACACATTCTGAAATCAATACAGAACAGCTTCATAAAATGAAGAATGCAATTATTTAGAAGTTACAACTAAAGCTATAAGTATTTTGAATTTTGTACAATGGAAGAACAATAGGACACTTAAGAGATATTGAGGAAAAAACAGGTAAGGTGTATTATTCATGACAAATAAAATTGTTTGTTTTATATCATTATTAATATATGTACTTCATATGATTCGTTTTTCTAAAAGGATAGTAAAACCATCTAAGCTATGAAAAATTGTTACATTAAAATAACTTATCCATAATTTTTTAATTCTTAATTTATTACCTATGGTATCAATGGTGACCACAATGGGCTCTGACATGATCTTTGTCCATGGAACCTGAATAAGAAGCTCATGGATGCGTCCAGAGACCAGAGTAAAAGGCAGCGACACCTCCTGCTGCAGTACATCTGCTTTAAGCACAAGATTGTGAAGTGCAACACCACCTCCCCATAGTGATACCTGACAAAGCAAATGATTGTTAGTCTTCAAGCACTTTTAATATTTGTAATGAAAAAATCTTATGAAAATAAAATCCTTCTTATCACTTAATAGTGTAGTGTCTCATTTCAGTTTCGTTTGTAATAAACAAACAGCATATAATGTTAAGTCTGTCAATAGTGGCTATTTAGTTTAGTGAGTTTTCTAGACAGTGGCCAATTCACAATGGACAGAGGCTTGCTAGGTTATAATACAAGACTTGATCTATATAATTTAGTGTTACATCCTTACCTGTGCATCAGCAGGTTTAAAGTCTCGAACATACTTATCAACATAGCTTAGCAGTATAGGAGTCACATAAGACTCTATTTTGAACATTTTTGTGTTTATCTACAATTCATTTTGCATCATTCATTCTTCTGTAATGATTGGAAAGAAAACAAAATTAGACATATTAACAAAATATATTTATCTATATTATACATACATAGTTATGTGTATATTCATTTATTTCATATTTATTATAGCAAGTTTTTAATCTACATAGTTTTGTCATAACTTGAGTTTAGGCCTAGGTTCATAATTCATTTATTGCATAAAGCTCAACTTTATTTAATGCTCAACTACATACAATTACAGAAAGTACCTACATAAATGGTTACTGTGAAAGCAGACATACATTAAAAAGAGCTATATCCAAGAATACCGTCAAATTGTAAATGAATGATTCAACACTAATAAATAATTTAACCAATAAACCTGATAGTGCCCTGTGAAAATAGGTTCTCGTACACAGTAAAGATCTATGACTCTCAGTAGTCACCAATCGATAACAAAAAGTACACAACTGACCATTTCATTTCCAGCCACCGATTAGGTGTAAATACGTGGTCAAAATTGTAGATAATACCGGCGAAGTTGTCGTAATAGTTTTTTCATAAGTAGGCATTATAAAACACAATATGTATCAATACACAAACCTTTGATTAATCATATAGTTTCCAAATATCTTTGAAGAGACGATAAGTTATCACTAATCACTATAATTTCTTAGTCAGCACGAATATATTATTTGAAAATTAAAAAAAAAACAATAACATAATCGCAAATGCAAAATAAATATTACATCTGATCCGTGGATCTGTCTGTCTGACAGAAGACTGACAATTGACATGTACATGATTTTTTTTTAATAATAATTTGCCCCTTCGGGCAGGCTAAAGCTATAAAGCCATACTGCCTTGTCTTAAGTGTTATTTCTACTGTATCTTAGCTATAGTTATTGTCAAAGTCGTCTTAGTCAAGTCGAGTTCGTGTCAGTTAATTCCAGTCATGCTTTAGTAAAGTAGTGGCGACTTTACTATAAAGCTTCGATGGAGTTTTGGAAGCAACACGAAAACTCATGTTTCACCACATTATATCATTTTCCCACACTCGCGCTTGTAATTCGGCACTTTATGAATAAAACACCACCATTTTTATGCATAAACACTCGACAAAACACTAGTTTTGGAAAAAAATACAACGGAGCGACACGACTCTTCCCGCGTTCCCGCCAAAACTTCCCAGTATGGCTTTGTAGCTTTAGACTGCCAGATGGGGAAAATTGTAAAAAAAAAGTAAAAAAATCAATACTTCTTCTTTGTTTGTCACTGTCACTGTCAAGCAAATTTTTTTTTTAATTTCTGAATTTTGTTTTCGTTTTCTCATATAATCATTCCGTTTTCTAACAAAAAGAAGCGTTCGGTGATGGTGGGTTCGTAAAGATGTATAATTTTTCTTCCTAAAATCGATTTCTTGTCATGGTTTTTGCTCTTTGTGTGTACACCTCATAACGGCTTTGTTTTGCATGTAAGTGGTTTTAATTCATAGCTGGTTCCGTTTAACATCCATGATTATATGGTATTGCAATTGTTGTCATCAAACCACTGGTTGTTTGGTCGATTGAGTCGTATTGTTTTGTGTGGCGTTACTTAAAATATAGTTATGTAATAGCAGGTGCCCTTGTTACCTTACCATAAGGTCGACCTCATCATTTGGGTCAACAAGGCATGAACATTAACATCCCGCAACGAAAAACCAGAAGTAACATCTGGGTTATCGGAATACCTATTAATAAGCTAAAATTCAACATGAAATGCGTTCCATTCACTCCTAACCGACACTTGCATTAGAGGGCTTAGACAAACCTACCTCCTTTTATTTGTAGATTGACAAAAAGCTGTTAAGTGACTGCAATGGCGTTTATTCGTAAATGGCTGACTTTAGAAATAAAAACGAGTACACACAATATTAACTGGGTGTTCATTGTTGGAGTTATTTTCGTGTTTTTGTTTTCACTGACTTATGGTGCGTCACTACAGAGATTGAAATTTCACAACAGCTGCCTTTCCAAGCAGCTTCCCTTTTCAATGGGGTGATGACTCCGATATGGACATATTTATTCCAAATTCATTATGCATACTGAAAACTTAGCATTCAAAGGATATTGGTGCTGGGTCGGGTTTATTTATAAGTGGCAACCACCAATGTAAATGAAATGCATTTCATTGGCCATATACCTCTACTACATAACAGTTGTCCTTACAATAAAATGTTTAAACATTAAAGCATCATAAGTGAAAAGTGTGGGAGTTAACATGTATGTATATTAAGTGCAATAAATCTTTGATCTAAGCATTGATACTTATTTATTTTGTCAAAACATCAATGTATTTTTACAATAGCCCTACCAAAAACCTCATAAAATGTTGTTTTCCAAAATAGCCCTGAAACAACTTATACAAAATGATTCAATTGTCTCCATTTGAACATAGAACAAAGTATCCCGGCTACCAATCTTTTTGACATAACCTTCCAAGCTTGGTTATTTCATAGAATACAGTCAAGCAACACTCAAAATATTTTACTAAGTGTTAAATGTTTCATTCCCTGCCTAATGCTAAAAACTGATGCAGAAATGTAAATATTTTTGTTTGCAATAAGTTTCAAGCAAAGATGCATTTGGTACAGTATTTTTTTTTTTTTTGTACTTGTGGGGTTTGATATAGCTCATGTCAGATCACAAAGCAGGAGATTGACCTAATTGGTTTACATATACAGTGTAAACTCTTTATAACATTATTCTTTATAACGATAAACTCTCTATAACATAGAAAAGATCACAATTTGGTTGGTTTACCTTAAAATCCACACATTGATACACTCTTTATAACGCAGCAGCCATTCTCTATTACGAAGAAATGTGTTCATATTTAGACACAGAAAATCGTCACGGTGTATTGTTTATGTTATCTTATCAGGTTACAAAAGATGCCAACTAAATCTTTGAGGCCCTGAAACTTCTGAGGTCGTAAACAGCCGTCTTGCTTTTGTTATTGTTAATTGCCTTGAACACGTGCTTGATTTGCTTGAAAGGATGATCTCGAACTAAACTCCTACCTATCGTATTATCAGTCATGAACCAACTTTGAAACTGTTAACATGGCCAGTAAAAGAAAAGCGTGAATTTAAGCGTTAAAAAGAAAATTATTGTTAATTTGGTTGTTTTTCTTTCTTCACTCCATATAACGGTAACTCTCTATAACGATAAAAAATGCTCGGTCCCTTGAGTTTCGTTATAAAGAGTTTACACTGTAATTAAAAATAGAAAATTCCCTCGGGCCTCAGGAAAATGTCTCAGAATTTTCTGATATTCATTCCATAAGAATAGGGTGTGACTTAAGGATTTTTGAAATACATCATTCAAAGTGTTGTTCCCCAAAATACAAGCCTCATGCATAGGTCAGGGCCTACTAACTAATGTTTTATACTTTGAATTGTACTTAATGTCACCTTTAGTCTACTGAGATTATGAAATTTATTTCTTTGTGCACTTTACTCCTTTCTGCGTAATACATTTGTTTGTTGAGATTTTTAGAAGCTAAGAAACTTAGGAAGTCTTAAAAGCTAGAAAAAATTAAATCAGTAAATGTATTAAGCATATAACAACAAATGTTTACCATATTTACTTTTCAAATGCATTTGAATGGAATAGCGGGTTAAACTCCCAGGTCTATTTGATACAAGTAAATTCAAGTAAAAAAAATTGTTTACACAAATGAATCATCTGTTATTATAAGAACAATAATTTTATTTAACATCTGTAAAATAACATGAACAAAAATCTGGATGTTAAATAAATACAGTAAAAATATTTTTAGGTGCCCATTAAAATATCTAGTAAATCAACTTGAATTTTATTCCTAGATCCCCTGAGTGGGAAAGATGTCCATAGATATTATCATCTGGCCCTGTCTTAAATTTCATACTTTACTTCGGGCTACATCTTTCCAATGTTACTGAAGTCTGTCATAATGGAATGCTGTCAGGTTTGCTTTGGTCAGCCCTGCTTTCTCATGCAAGCCACATTCTGGGATACTGTGTGGAGTCCTACATATCATGTGATCAATCCAGTTCTATTCATGGGACTATTTATTTTAAAATATCATTAAAACAGTGTGCCATTTTAATATTACTTTATCTATGTGATATTTAAAATCATTCTATAATGCTGAATACCAATTACATTTTCTGTTATGAAAATCGGACTACAATTTCGGGTGCATATATATGAGCTGCAGGAGAGAGAATAATTAAGAGACCTTGGTCTGCTAAGCACATCTATTAATGAACTGCTGAAAACAACATCCAAATCATTGTTGATAGGATCATAGGTTGAGCTGGGATTAGAATCAGACTACAATTTGGGGTGCATATATATGAGCTGTAGGAGAGAGAATAATTAAAAGACCTTGGTCTGCTAAGAACATCTATTAATGAATTGCTGAAAACAACATCCAAAGCATTGTTGATAGGATCATAGGTTGAGCAGGGAGTAGAATGCGGTCAGTGAAGGTGAGTGTTAATACATATTTAAAGGAGTATTTGAACCAATGCCTAGGTTGCAAGTTTTAGGCATTGTACGGGTTCCTGTCCCTGCATCATGATGGACCCTGATGGTAACCCGCACAGTGTTACCATCAAATGCTAAAAAGTTTTGTTTGCAATTTCCTAAATTTATGTGTAATTTTGTTTCAGAACACAAAACTAACTGGAGCAAAGTCCATGACAAGCGTACAATAGTAAAATTTTCAGTAATGCATGAATGATATCTTAAGCTGTTGGGGCTAGGCTATTGGGTGATATAAATATGTTATGTATTTTTGACATAAATTTATAAAAGCTATGCTTAAATTGACAAATAGTTTTTGCAGATATCTCACGGTGTCTTGTGAAAGAGTTGATTATAAAACGCATGTGAAAAAATATTCTCATTTGAGTTGGATAAGAGAAATACATAAAGTAAGTTGCTTAGATTTGAAATTGAAGAAACAAATTAACGGTTATACGATTTTGCAAAAACACTGTAACTCAAAGAAAAAACAAAAAGTAAAGTCTACAAACATGGAGGAACTGGATAAACCTGAGAAAAAGGGCAAAGCTATTAAGAAGCCTTCAAATGCTTCTTATGGAGGTTCCATTGTTGTGTAAGTACAATCTTAATAATTTCTGTTTCAAGTACCCTTTTTGCAAACAAGCAGATGGTTCACCTGACGGTTATCTCACCACTGCTTATGGATATACATGAGGGGTGGTGTTCGTGCGTTGTCAACCGAGAGGGGTGTTTATGGACATAGTTTTTAAAATGCTGCATGTAACTCTGGGGAAAAAGCTTTGTGTATAGGACATTCCATATTTTGCAAGTATGTGGAAGGACTGGGCAGCAAAACCGTACGGTACTGGACTTTCGTCTCTGCCTAAGTTAAGTGGATCCAGCTTGTTGGTGATCTTGGGGTCGTCAACAATATTAACCGCTTGTAGTTGTAGAGAGTCCAGAGACTGAAGTTGACATTCCAGTGTGTAATTTCCGAGGTAAAAGCATATTCGACATGGGGGTGTACCTCCTTAAGTCGTGTTTTACAAGACATGTGTCTTGACCTCAGTTGCAATTTTCACACACGGCTTGTGCCACGAACCATTGAATCTGCGTGGAGTATCGCTTTGCGAAAATAATATTGTCAATTATTGGTAATGCTAATGGTGAAACATTACTTTTAATAGATCTTCAGATGATGATTCAAGCTCAAGTGAAGAATTCAAAAGACCCAGATACAGAACTAGACTATCAATGCTTAAAAGGATACCACCCAACTTCAGGTGTTGGGACAATCTGGGGTATTCCACAGACGGTGAGATATTTTTACAATTATATTATTGTACTATATATAATACTAGCGGACGCCTCGCGGTTTTACCCGCGAGTAAAGAGTTTAGTTCCCATTCCCGTAGGAATACAGGGTTAAAAAGTAGCCTATGTCATCCGGAGATAGTGTAGCTTTCAAAAAATGTTCAACAAACAAACAAACAAAAAATCAAATCTTTCCTCTTTATAATAGTATAGATATAGAGTTTGTGACTATCTCTATGTAGTATTTAAAATACAGTAAAATTATCAAAACGATAGCCGATGAAAATGATGTTATACAAAGTACAAACCTAGTACAAATCTATTATTCAGAATTATTTATAGATTCGTCTTAGTAGTAGTTCTTCTATTCCTTGTGGACGCTTGTAACCCACGATTGATGCAGTCCCAGATTTCACATTTTTTGAATAGGCATAAAAGACATATTTTCAATAGTTTTTATACTAGGATATATTATGTTTTTTCAATAGTTTTTGTACAGTTGCATCTTCAGTCTCTAATGTATCCTGCACACAGACCATAATATGTGATGATTAAAATGTATTGTTAAAATTTGTGAAAAAATAATTTGATTGTTTTTTAAAATGTAAATGGTCAAATAGAATGAGGCGTAACTGGTTTAAATTTGCAAATAAAGAAAAGGATAGCAGAATTGAGTTGAAATGTTTAATTTCGAATCTGAGTACTCATTGATAACATAAATATAAAGGAGAAATCTCGTAGCGTTACCCTGGAAAGTCTGAGTTTTAATATGCATATTTTAACTTTTCAAGTTGCAAGTTTTTAATGGCTTTGCAAATGTGACGAAATTATTTCAACAATTTTTCAGATGTAACGGGTATAAAATTCAAAGTGGTTTCATACAATGTGCTAGCCCAGTACCTATTAGAGTGCCATCCATATCTCTATACGAAGTGCGCATCCAAAGACCTGAAGTGGAAAGCAAGGTCTGCAAGGTTGTATGATGAGATAGTCACGCTGGCTCCTGATGTGAGTACTTTTATAAGTTGCAAAAATAGATGGTTTATGTTACACCTATATTAAAATAAAACCAATTCTAAAATATTCGTAGCACATAAACCACATGGGATTATGGAAATCAAATGTCAGAATTTGTTCTTTTAATGTACTTATGTCACATTCCCTGATTAATGTCATACTTGTTGTTTTGTAATGAATGAGAATATTCATTGCACTTGGACCTGTGTTTGTTATATGGAACATAATAGAAAACTGAACATGTACATTGATCAAGGCGTATTAGAAAACTGAAAATTAAAATAATTTCACAGTATGCAACTTGTTTTTGTTTTGATTGCCTAATTTTTTTAAGGTTGCAATTTAAAAAAAAATACTGTACTCTACCCTTGTACAGCGGCATTATGATGGTTATCTTGAATAGTTTCGTAACTACCAGAGAGATATAACGATAGATGACAGATGTTATCTTCCTTCTTTGTCTAGTTGTGATCCCTTGAATATCCTCGCTAAAATTTCAAATTTTGTTCCCCCTGAAGAAGGAATCTTTAAACTTATTTTTAAAGGTTTATTCAAACACTACTAAAACTGATAAACATTACTTAAGTCCCGCAAAATGCATAGAATATGCAACTGGTTAATGTCATTAGCATTTTATGTACGAGTGAGATTTCAATATATGTATTACAATATCCTTACAAAAGTAATCGTGGTAATTTCCTTATGCGTGACAGAAAGACTTAAATCCCCGAGCATCACATGCTTAAGATCTTTAACGTTACAATTTTCAGATACTATGCCTCCAAGAAGTGCAAGTGAATCATTTGTCCAGCTTTTATTCGAAGTTGGAAAAAATAGGATACAAAGGTGTATTCAAGCAGAAGACAGGCGATAGACAAGATGGCTGTGCAATATATTACAAAAATTCGGTCTTTGAATTGAAAGATAAAATGAGTGTGAGCATAGACATAATTTCTTAAATTTTATCATTAGCTTCCATTTAAGAGTTTTCAAGCTGTGTGCATTATAAATGCGAAATTTTGCTACTGAGTGTGAGAGCATGTATGTTAGGCACTTTGGTCATAGTAAATATAATATACAGATACATCCTAAACTAATAATGGTGCTGGGTAATGGTAAATGGGGCAATTTTTTTATTATGCGAAAAGTGTAGGCGCGACTGCGTATTTCTAACTATTTTGGTTTTATGTTGGCCACTTTTTACTAGTGAAGCGTCAAACCAATAGATGGCGCTTTTTGTTGAGTGTATTTTTTTGTATTGAGACCCTTTGCTTCGGCTTATCCCGTACTACTCGAGTATATGGCAAAGAATTAATTCTTTGCGCCTTTTTGGTCTTCTTGGTGCAACAGACCAAAGAATTTGAGACAAATTTGGAACCAAGATAGCTAGAAATCCTAAATTATTAGCAACTACATACTTATATTATCTCGTAACATTATTCCTGTAACGGTCTCCAAAGGATAGCATGTTGGGCAAAACTGTTGGGCACTCGTCATTCATTATCATTTTATTGTGTACTCATGCTATGCCAAGGAATAAATCATTTTTGTTTTCAGTTATCTTTAAGGAAATCGCAGTTTGTCGACACCGTTTACAATCAGCATTAGAAGAATGATTAATGTAGTGTTTTCTTCTCTTTGTATTCCTACAAAGCAAATTTGAATTTCAAACAGTCTTTGACATTTGGTCTTTTGAAGTCTTTGATTGGCAGATTATCTGCGAGATAAGGTCTTCACAATGTTTGTAATTGTGACATCGTGGTTTAAGAATAAATGGGTTAATTGGGGTTAAATAATGCGATTGCTGTTTTGAAGATGACAATGCGTATAACTTATAAAGTTTATGTATCTGAAAAAAAATAACTTTAACGATCACACATAACTAGCGAGTGAATTAGCATGGTACATAAATATACGATAACACAATAAAATACAATGCAAAGCATTACAATACAATATGTTATTGATAACACCAAAGTTACAAGTCATATAAATCTGTATCAAACTTGTAAGATTATCAATAGTAACATTTTAATGTTACCACTGTTTCCATAATTATTAACAAGCCAAATATCATAACTAACCTGATGTTAACGAAAAGTGCAGTCAAAGATGGGAATCACATCCAGTATGGAATACGAACAGCTCTCGAGTTGGATTAGCAAAATACTCAGTTACGCTATCGTCGAAAAATTTTCAATTCATAGATGGTGGCTAGCCAGCTGAATACTACAAAGTACTTTACCACCACGCCATTGTTTTCCTACAATGTTTTCCACACATCTTCACCGTTAAGCTATCTTAGAATAGGAGGTGATTCTCTAGGGAGCCTGGTCTCATTAGGGGTTTGACCGCAGATAGAGGTGCAGCCGAGTAGGTACCATAAAGTAGTCTAATCTTAATATGTTTCCCTCACTATGTGATAGATTTGCTTTCCATAGTCGGTAGATTTTTTGATTACAAACAGGCTTGCGTTTGACCGCCATCTCGCCTGATGTTAAGCAAAGATGCGGTTAACGATGGATACGCTTGCCTAGAAGAAATCGATTTACTCGCGACTTGAAGGCTCCCAGATTGTACTTATCGGGGAATACCTACTCGAGCAACAAATCCCGTTGTTTAGCGGTTTGTACGATGAAGGTGGAATCGAACAGTTCAAGTATTCTTCTTTATTTAGATGTTTATATGTATCCCTAATCCCTAAAAATTGCTGATGCGTGATGTGCGAATGCCCCTGGCTTAATCTAAAATGTCATTTATATTCTTAAATTAGATCCGATATCATTTTCGAAAGACCTCTATGTTTCATTTGCTATTGTTTGCTGTTGCTGTTGTATCTTTTTCATTAATACGTACGTTCATATCGGGTTGTAAAACTCATGGCATGTCCATTAAGTAGAAGTAGTAAACTGACTGTGTATCACTTCGAATACCGTTGGGGAAGACCACTACGGTTTCACGCATTGCTTGTGTCATTCACTACCCCTTTACAATTTTGTAGGTTTTCGGATATTAATATGTACCTAAGGCGAGTATTTGTGTCATAAAGTCGTCTGTTATTGCCTGGGCCATTTTCATAAGCAGTGAATGTGATCGAAACCGAGCGATAACACACAGACACACAGAATCACAGTAATCTCTAAGGCGAACAAAGTGAACTAATTTTCCTGCAGGATCTTGAAGAAAGATGATGAATTCCTTCACCCAAATACCTAGGCGACATCATGTGGTGCTGTTGGTACAGTGCTACATAAAAATAGGACGACGAGAATTCATACGTGGACGCGTTGAACCGTCCAGTTGGACCATTCTCACTTTTTAAATTAACTAAAGAAAGTTGAATGGCTTGTTATAGTGTCATGTATCTAACCAGCATCTGCTGAGTCTTGATAGTTCTTGCTGTAAAACAAACTACATAAACCGAGTATGTAGGTCATCCGAAACGCGGTAGAGGACAGTTTTAAATCCTACTTGTGTTCAGCCATCCGGTATCTAATAGGATTATCTAAAGCTCGCTCTAAGCTAGGTACAACGCAATATGTGGCATGCCGCATGATCATGGTTCTTTGTGCATAAGATGTTTGCGAATTTTTATTCCTTAAAATAGTATTAAGACTTTTAATCATTCGCTTCAGGTCGAATTCAACCAGCCAAAATTGCCGTTGCTGAATCGGGACAATATTGGCGTAATGGTGAAGTTGATGCCTCGCAAGGACCCTCATAACCCAATAGTCGTTGCTACGACCCATCTGCTGTACAACCCGAAACGAACGGATGTAAGACTGGCGCAAATGCAGCTTTTCTTGGCGGAAATAGACAGATTCGCCTTCTTTATCAACGGGACTCAGTAAGTTGACAAATAAAAAGACGAACCTCTATCATCCATGCATTCATTGGAAATTTTACCCACGCACGCACAAAGCGTGTCAATTCTATATTCTTTATTAACTCAGCGAGACTGCAACTATTTCGTTAAATCCAAAGCCAAAATTCTTTTAGATAAGCGTACTCAATCCTACACTGCACTATTGCATAACATCAGGAAGGTTACCGTCACACCGAAGCCACATGTTTTAAATACATGTTATAAATATTTGTATAAATAACAATTTTTTTTGAAATCTCGAAAACGATTTCAATAAAATGTGCTATTAGGCGAAAAATCAATCGAGTCTCATTTATGGCAAAAAGCGTTTTCCGAGTTTTTGCGTACACCGCAAAATTTTGTATAAATCAGCGCTCTGGAATTACGCAATGCATGGAATACACACAGAAAGAACACCGATGTTCATTATACAAATGATTGTCTTGGGGGAGAAACACCTATAAAATGAGCCAATTAACTATAAATATGAATCACTATAAATGAACAGGGCAAAAATTTGCTATGGTTTTTTTTTCAGGTCCGGCCACATGCCCATAATACTGACCGGTGATTTCAATTCGACTCCTGACAGCGAAGTGATCAAGTTACTGAAAAATGGATATGTCAGGTAATTTCACTGCTTCATCTCGGATAGGTTTCCTTGTTACTTCTACGTGTAAAAGTCGTTTTTATATTATCTGGTACTATAGAAAGGAAAATTAAACTTGAAACAATTCAATCTTGTTCGTTACTGCCGTAACTACAATTTGAATGTAAAAACCAGTAAGCGATTATTTTAACCATTAATTATACATATGTCTGGTTACAGTGCTCAAGATGTGCGAGACAAATCAAACTGGGAGCGGCTAGGCATCACTGACAACTGCCAGCACCTCTCGGTGTATTTGAATCGTCGAGCTGGACGAGACACCGAATTCCGCAGATTACAGGTAAATTTTGAATTAAGGTCTGGTTACGTGCTATATATTAAACAGACGCTACAGGGCCCTTGAAATTCACAATAGAGTTGTATTTTGTATACTACATAACAAAAGAAAGTTGTTGAAAAACGATTGTTTAGCTATGTCAGAGACTTTTGGTGCAAAATAATTATATATTTAATATATTTTGGCATAGAAACGGGTCATTACTTTTTTAATTTTCGTAAATTTACGTCGCTTCATTCGCTGCTTGTGTGCACGCGACATCTTTCAGACTACGTGGTTATATTTAGCACACAATTTTCACATTTTGTTTGTTTTCAGATTTACAATTCGGACTACTGTGACAGGCGCCCGGCAACCGTGCGAATCGAAGATCGCCGCCCTCCGGGGCCATACAATCTGCTGTTCAACAGCGGCGAGATCTGGCAGACTCTCCAGCTGTTATCCGTTTACAAAAAAAATTGCGAAGAAGGCAACGAAGTTACCACGTTTCAGGATCGCTGGGTTACTGTTGATTACATGTATTTTAGGTAAGCCAATTGTTATTAGATATTCGGACTGTTATAATTTAAAGTGGCAAGCAAGAAGCTCGTAAAGGTACAGGGTTCGTTTTTGCAGTATATTAACCTCAGTTCGGCAAACTATTCTTTTCCAGCCGTTATATTGACCTTTTTATGATCATTAACGAGAATGACAATCAGGCAAACTCAAATTGTCCGATGGTATAAGGCTGGTTTAATAACTCGCTCTCTTCTATTTGACGGTTAAATAGATTTATTTGTAAAAAAGTGTACCATAGAAAATAAATATAACTTTACTATTAGTATTATAAGATGCTTAAAAAGACGTGAGGCTTATAATATTTGTAAATAACTTTGTAATTAATTATTGAAAATTTTTAAAGAATTGTCATCTCGTTTGGTCGACGCCACACGTGAACAAAACGCTGGCCTTTAATTTGCTCAGCGTTTGAGTATTGCCATACAACGCGGCAATGGGGCCAGCGTTTTGGGAACTATTCCTATTGATAGCGGTCTTTTAGAGTAGTTATTATTTTAAGTTATTTTATTTTAGGTCAATTCTTGTGCGTTTATTATATCTGAGTGACATAGACTATATTTATATTGCAATAAAATTATTGAAGTAAATAATAATTGCTCATAGCGACTATGGGATATAGCGTTCCTAAAAATACGGTCTCAATATCAATATATTAGGTTTTGACTGTAACGATTTAATAACTGTTATATGTGATGTGTGTGTTACGTGTGGTCATTTCAGCTGTTGCAACAGGCTTCGGCTAACAGACTCTCTGCGACTGCCTTCGGCTGAAGACTGCAAGGTTCTGAAACGTCTTCCTAACGAAGTCTACGGCTCTGACCACCTGGCTCTCGCTGCCGTCTTTGAGTTGGTACCCCGCCCCGAATTCCCTGTATAAACGAGCACTACTATTTCTATGTCTTAAAAGCATTACAGCCAATTCTGATGGTTTAAGCAAGCAAGCAGGCTTAGTAAAATAATACTATATACAAGTAACGAGCAACAATGTCCTGAACTTTATACTTTGTTTTATGCCATGAAATCCAGTTTTTCGTTCCTGAATTATATGTGACATGGTGTTTTTGAGAAACTTTTTAATGTAATATGTGTACAACAACGCATACTTTTGAAGGGTTAGGATTAATATCGTAGGACACACATATCGCCATCTGACCCCAAATTAAGCAAAACAGACTTATAAGTGATAAAATACTTGAATACTTTTTTTTTGTAAATACATATCTACTTATGATGCATATAGAACAACCAGACACAGCTTGAGACCAGACCAGACCAGACTTGAGCTGCCGGTGAAGGAAAACATCGTGAGGAAACCCTAGCATGCTTGTAGGGTACTTTCTAGTACTCGGCTGGGACGAGCTGGACAGCATTGGCACATGACTGGGATGAGTAGCGTACAATAAGAGGCCTGTTATTAGTAATGGCCGATTATGGGCTGAAGTTGTTAATAAAAGTTGTATGATTTAACCTTCAGAATTAGCTGTAGTCGCTTAATGTATTGTAAGTGTGCTTTAATATCTGTAAGACCTATGCACTTAAAGGCGATGCGACATTGTGACATTAAAATCGGTAACGCCATCATAGGAACCTAGGAGCGAATCTTGGTAGGAGGGGCGACGTCGCCAATTTTGACAATGTCGTATGTATTTATGTGCGTAGGCCCTTATGTCTGTACGGGTAAATGCCCCGTTATAAAACGGGAAATTTGTTTCGCCTATCAATTTACCTATCTGAACAGTTGATACCAAAACAAATTTCGTAATAGTGTACTTGGAAAGGGCAATCTTTACCTTCCCCAAGTAAATATATTATGTTGATTTTTTTTAAACATTTTTTGTTTGATATTATATATAATTGTAAATGCATACGGTGCCCTTATATAAAATTGTTTTCAAATGTTAACACAGCATGTTACCTATTTTTAGTAGAGGGGCCGTAGGGTAGAGTATATTTAAGTTTAAAAAAAATGATTTTCTAGTGTATAGATGATTCTTTTGTTATAAATCAATGATAAATAAATAATTAATGTCGAATATAGGCGCATTCTGATTGACGCCAAAGGACCACATAACTCTTAAGTCATTACAGCGTGTTATGTGCCACAAGATAAGATTCGGAACGCGCCTGTATTCTATTTGATCTAAACTACACATATGTAGCGGGTTTCTCAAACTGTCGCTTCCTTGTTCTCACGTGCTTTTTTAGTAGTTATATGGTAATTACAACGATGTCGCCAACTTCTTTGGAGGACGTATTTACTGTAATATTTTCCAAATTAGTATGTTTATATACTATCGCTAAGCGTATTATAAGGCGCTTGCAAACTGAAAGTTATTTGACCTTGAAATTTAAATATTTTCGTTACCACTAATTTTTTTTTACCTACATTAATAACGTGAGTCAAACAATAAGTTTGAGAGCCAAACATGGTGTATGCACTCGTAAACAACGAGATAAATAAATAGTTGGAATGTTATAATTGTGAATATTGCGAAATAAGTGGGCTGAGGCTAAGCCGACGCTTGTATGTAATAAGTTCATTGAAAATAAACTTATTAATAAATTTAGTTTACAGTTGCCAAATTCAAGCTCTGTTATCTATGTTATGCAATGAAAAAAAACATTAATTTCTATAATTTGTGATGTAGTTTTACAAAATGTGCTAAATTATTTCAACAATTACAACACTTTGGTACATTTTAAGTAAGTCTGGAAATTTAAAAAAATACCGCGTCGTGTAGGTATAGAATAAGTACCCTGTCATTTCCTACATGTGTATCAATCACACTAATATTAAACTTATCGAATAAAATTTGTGTCTATTTATAATAATCTTTTCGTGAATATTAATATAGAGCCAATTTTTCTGAAATTCGGTGTGGAGGATGCTAATATTAAACTTATTAATATATATTTGTGTCTATTTGTAATCTTTTCATGAGTATCAGAGCAGAGTCAATTTTTTCTGGAATTCGGTGAGGAAGAAATATAAGTAGATTGATATGGAACATTCGGCAAAAAACTTTCAATGTATGTAGTTACAAAAATAGAAAGAGGCTATTCAGTACCCTGCGATGTTCTTGCATACGTGATTATAACTCTTTTAGTTTAGAATTCTTTAAGATATTTTAGGTTTTGGAGTCTTTTTTTAAAATATAAAAGTGATATGGTGTATTTTGTTTGTGATGGTTTCATATGAAATCTAGCTTATTAAAGGGCTGTGCACGCCATATGTTTTATTGTGTACAGTGTAAGTTGGGTGAAAGTATACGTACATGACTAATTTTAAAGTAGTCAGTCATAGTTGATTTTTGTAAAAATTTTGTTTTATATACAAATAAAACCTATTTTCGATATAATGTCTACGACAATGTTTTTTTTTAATAACTAACATTTTTAAATGCAAATATAATAAATATAAATATGCAAGCAACTAACTGCAAAACTGTACTTGTTACACTACATTGTATATGTAAAGTCGAATGAGGGTACTAATATCGTATATCCTGAACAAAATTTATTACCACGCGTGGAAAATGTTAGTTCCATCTTTATGCTAACTCAATGAATAAGTTAAGTCTTTGATATGAAAAAAATAAAAATTGTGTTCGGTTTAAATGATTTCCTATATTAAATAAATGTTAGATTTAATGGCAGTCACAAGACTCGAAAAGTAAGCGGTATCATTGTTCTTATCTTTTACTATATCAACATTAAGTCGCGAAATAAAATCAGCTGTCGTACAAAACATTCATTTGCATTCGGCAAAATGTATGGATGCAACTGATTGATTTCGCGATTTTAAACTTGTATAAGTAAAAGTTTTTCACAATATAACGCGTACTGCGTACTGCATTTATAACCACGGAAATACTCTGCAAATTTAATATGTACATTATTTCTGTGGCGCGGGTGGAAGTGCTGCCGATTACTAATATGATACGATTAAAATAAAAGCGAAAAAAACTACGTTGTCATATTATTTTTTCACATTATTTATCACAGAAATACCAGCTTTAAGGACTTAAAGGACTTAATAAAATTATCGTCATTTAACTTCCGACTCGCCTGATGGTAAGCAAGTGTAATACCCATCACTCTAACCTTAAAAGATCCAGGCCCCTGTTTACGATGTTCTACGCTCATAGGAATAGTTAAAATGCATTGTTTCACTATGGAAACAGACGTAGCTTCGATAAATTTTAGTTTCACTTATGCGGGATTACTCATGTTTATGGTTCAGTCCGCGCGTGCGAAGCACTACTTGGCCATGGCGTGGCGCGCGTTGTAATTCGACTCCTTAAAGAACGCCACCGGATGGGGCCGAAACTATACAGTCGGGTGGTAATAAATGCCTTAGTAAAACGTGCGTAATCCCGCATAAGTAAAATAAAAACGTCTTGTCTCATTTTCTAATTTTATATTCATATCGAGAAAACTATACGTGAATTTAACTCGATTTTCCTTGCGTTAGGTTGGTACTTAGGTACGACCTACGTGTTCATATATGATCGAGCGAATAAAAGTCTAGATTATAGCTGCACATGCTGATTTATGTTCCTAGCTCGATTAAATGTGTAATAAAACCTCCATATAGCTCATTCTTAGTCTTTCAGGGTACTAATCGTATCTACTATTTAGAGTTCATGGCGTTCGGACTTTAGTCATGCATGAAGGGGATGCCTCGCGAGGCCTCGATTAAGGGCAAGACTGTGGGCGTGGGGCCATTTCGTCCACGCCTAGCTACCCCACGGGCTACAGGATTCTTGCATCAGGCATTTTTGTACAGTGTTGTATCAGGTATCAATTAACACTTATTAGATTTCAAGAGCATATCGCATTTATAACACTAAAATGATCGATGTGCCTCGCTTCGACTGTGTCATTGAGTCAATAGAAGAAAAGAAGTAGAAATCTAAACTGTTAACAATGTTCATTACCATCTGGACTAATACGTCCTTTTATTACCTATGTAGGTATGTATTGTACGTACATACTCTTTGTACATAACGTACACCTACCTACTATTTTCATTTTGTACATAATTATGCAGAGCTGTATATTATGTTCAGTACCTCCCTACTCTTAAAAAATATCGATTTGTTTGGTGAATAAATAATACTTTGTTTGCCGGAAGGAAAGGGTAAAAAATGAAACACCAATTTTATTTTATTGAATCATTTATACAATATCTGATTCACAACTTATTGGTGAGAGGAAATCATTCATTACAGCACAGCGTAATACTGTTTTAACTCAAGTATAAAAATTGGAAAAGCTCTGACATACCATGGAATTACAGAACGGAGAGGGGGGAGGATTAAGCTACATTTTTTTTGCGTTATCTTACATTGGACTTTAGACTTTAACTTAGCAACGGTTTTTTTGTTTTGGCCACGTCAAAATTAGCTGATTGTAATAAGATCTCATAATCGCCTATTTTTAATCGAGTAGGCACTAGCTGCCTGTTGAAAGATTTTCTAGCACAGAGATGGATGCTGGTAATGCGTGCAAATGTGGGAAAAGATGTCTTAATCGTAAATTTATTTTAAGTATTAATAAATAGGCTTGCGTTAGTAACCGGCGACTTGAAGACACCCTGTTGGTTCATTGGTAGTGTGTCTGCTTCGAGAGCTGAAGGGCGTGGGTTCGATTCCCACTCAGGACTAACATTTGTGTGACTAACATCGATGTTTGTTCTGTGTCTGGGTGTACTGTATGTATTATAAGTATGTATTTACAAAAAAAAAAAAGTATATAAGTATTCTATCAGTTATCTGTCTTCCATAGCACAAGCTCTGCTTAGTTTGGGGTCAGATGGCGCTGTGTGTAATGTCCTGCGATATTTATTTATTATTTATTTATTACCCAAATTATATCGATTCATACCGTTTTGTTATATCCTAGCTTTGACGGCCGCGTGTTGGTTTTTAAGTTTGTCTCAAGGTGTGGAAGTCCGCAGTGGATTTTGCCCCAATTCCAAGTATTTTGTCTACATGAATGATTTCGAGTTGTGATCGGTTTTGTTTTATTATTTAAGCAAAATTCAAGTGACTAATAGTGAAACGTGAAACAAAGCGCTCTCCTGACGATAATTAGGTACGAAAACTGCCTCAAATTACCCGTGACTATCTGGAAAATCCTATCCTGAAATCTTAATACAAGAAGTTTTAGCAATCATGTTGCTTGTCGTAACAACATTTCATTTTTAGGATAGTTTATCGACATGTTAGTTTAGTTAAATGTCTATTAGACTGAATGAAATACAGGGAGCTCCTTGAATCAAGTTGGTGTATCTACTATCTGAATAAAAAAATCGTCATTTCTCACTCACTTTTACTACTCATCAGATTCGATATAATGTAAGGGAAAGGTGTCCAAAATGATATCTCGGGGTATCATGTTTCTCTATGGTTCTCAGCAAACCACTAATGCTATACCTATATTAGATTTTTTTGCAAATGTCTTCCCCGTACCCCGCTCAGTGCTCCCACAAAGTGCTCTCACAAATTAGTGTCAAGGCAATGTCGGTGCTGAGCGTTGTATAGGTACTCGTATCAGAGAAAAATATTTAAGTTAACCATAAAATCGATATTGCATTGTTAAAATTCTGTTGCATTTTACCGAATGAATGTTTTACTGGTAGTTCAATATTAAATTTATTTTCAAGCAATTCACCATCTCACTACTACGGTGGAACAATCCCGGTAGGTATACAATTATCACTGGAACCATTTTACCTCTAGAATTTTGACAGATTCTAAACAAAATTCAAAACAAGGAAAATAGAAAACGTGAAAATCCGTTAGGGCGAAAATTGTGGACACCTTTCTTCTTAGATAATAAATAATAAAAATGATCTGTTATGTCTGATAGGTAGACACTATTTTGCAGTTAGTACTTTAGTCGTCTCGTCTTATGTTGAGATGTACAAAGATTTCAATTGTTAGGCATATAATTTTGTCTACCGTATGAAACTCATGAACGATTTCTATGGGGTGTTTTTGTCTTCTTGTTATTACATAGTTTAAATTATAAGATTATTTTTTATAAAAAATAAACCATTTTTGCTATGGTTGCTGCTAAGTGTGGTTAAGTAGGTACGAATGTAGATTATCTATAAATAAATCTCATGTGCACATAGTTATCCTTGGTAACCGAACAGTTATAATCTAAAGTCCAAATTTTTATCAATCTGAAATTACAAATATTTTTATAACCTTGTTGATTTTAAAATGTGATTTTTAAAATTTTAATTCCATATTACGTCTCATTCCATCAGCGTCGACAGAGCGAGATAAAACATGACATCTTCATCGATCTGTTTACAAAATTGCCAATATTCGACTCAACAGTTAAGCGCTCTTATTTACGGCTTAAGTTTTAAAAAATATTATCAGCCATTTTTTGTCTGATTTGCTTGCCTGTCGTGGTTACCGACCACGCTGTTAAATTTTTTTCAAAAATAATATCGTCGGCCGAGCCTCCACATTTATTTACACTAAGCGGCAAAATATGGCCGACATAAAATAAAATAGTGTCCTAAAATGTACAGTGTCTCAAAATTGTAAAACGCTTAGTGTCGGGGCTCAGGTTGTGTTTCCCACAGGACTGCGCAATATTGCCGATTTACTATACACTTGAGCATGTATACACTTTGTTATTTTCGGTTTATTGTAGGTACTCTTGCTTGCAGAGAGATGTCTACTGACGAATCTCTGTCCACGAAGCGGCAACTTCGCATTATTTGCGTCGTATTGCGCAATATAGGTTTGCTTGAGGCAATTTGCATGTTTAAACACAAGATTTCAGTAAGACTTACAGTACACGTAACGTCGCTTTGTGCGCACGCTTTTGCAGTTTGCCGCTTGCTATACACTTGCAGCTGCTAGCTTCATAAACAAATTAAACTTTGCCTGTGGGGTGACAATGCCGCATTCAACTTTTGGCAAGAAATTTAGTCGCTCCGTAGACATAGTCTTTTGTTTATACTTGCAAATTGTAGGCAAGTGTACAACAAACGGCAAATAATGACAACGTGCTAAAAAGCAACGCTACATGAATAGTGAGGCTTAAAGTTTAAATAACATAGACTTATGTGGTAAATGACGCAAGCGTGTAGGTATATGACGCTATGTGGATAGTAAGCCCGCGATTGCCGCCTATCATCATCGTTTACTCATAAGAAAACGCACCATAATAACGTTACAAACTTATTTAACATATTATGATTAACAAAAGTATATCGTTAATAGTGTAAAATAATTCAGTTAATTTTTTTTACGTACATTTTCTGCTGCTGTAAAATGAATTGGGTTCGAAATATTTTTTTACGAAAGTAAATATACAAATATAATTTTACAATAATATACACATTTGAACGAAATAACCAAATGTAGATTACAGTATAATTAAATTATCCAACAACTATAATATTCCTGTAGTACTCATTTTTAACGTACATTTTTGCTGCTGTCAATAAATTGTGTTCGTAATTTTTTAGTAAAGTGAATAAGCAACAGATAATGTTTTTTTACAAAGCGTACACCAAGTAATCCGAATTCCAAATGTCGCTATAATCCGTACCTACTGCCCAATGACCCGCGTGTACCCGCACCAGCTGTTTCTGCACATGTTAAGATCAACGTTCATTATATCAGATAACCCAAATAATTAAACGTGAAAAGAAAAAAATATGCAGAAAAGAAAAATAATCCAAAAAAAACTTGTTATGTAAATCGAATTGAAAAAAATATAAAAAAAAAACATTTTTAACATAAAAAATAAGGGTTACGCATGTTTTTAGTACTACTCATTGCAATCTTTTCGCGAAAAAAATACAGTTCCACACATACTTATAAAAATCAACTGAAATCGAATTATTGCATGGAACAGTTTTCAGGGTTTCAATGTTGGTCGCATGGTAAAAGTTGATCACAATAAAGATGTTGAAGATAAGTTTTTTGGCTACTATTCCGCATAACCCTGGATAATTAAACTTGTTCCTAAATAATAAAAAATAAAACGAGATAGGTCGTTTTTACGCGTTACATTTCACGCACTTGAAAAAATTATAGAGCACTTTAAGCAACGTTTTTAACTAAAGCCTTAATTGGTTAAAATAAGGGATTATATTAACTTGTTGAACTTTTACTTAAGAAATCATTAAGAGTCCTAAATCAAACCCGAATCAATTATCCTTTGTCATTTTAAATGCTTCGTTGCATTTACATCATGCATAAATTATATACATATTCAAACATTGCCTCATAATAAGTAAAATGTATTGACATCAGCAGAAACACTTCACAAAATTGGAGAAACCAACAAACCCCGAGCACCAATCACACTACATCTTAAATAAAAATAATTAATTTCAATATTATAAACTAATAAATTTGACTTACGCAGAACTACGAATGGAATCGTTCAATATACACAACGTATATTGTGTATATTTATTTAAAAAATTTAAAAGCTGTTCGTTTTGATGAATTCCGATACCTTCTCGCGAATTAAAATATAGTATAAAGCTTTTTATTTCGTACAATGTTGGTAAGGTACAATTGATTAGTACTAAAGCTTAAATTTGGCACCAGCCTAACATTCGTTAATTATAGCTCATTAATAATTGCAAACTATTTAATTCCTGATTTTCAAAATGACATTTACCTACTTTCTTCAATCCATTCAAATATGCAACATTGTAGATGATAGCTTAAATCTGTAACATGATAACGATTGATGCTAAATTTTATGTGACCTTTTTTAAGCAATTTTAGGCCCAGCAAATCAATTGTGTTGTAGATTATGGACGTCGCTTCATTAGATACTAATTATATCAGATTTTTTCCGAGTGGACAATAATACAATAAAAATGAATAATAACTTTTGACTCAAGATATTGTTAACTTTTAGCGTTGAATATTACAGGGATATTAATATCAGGTTAAAAACGTTGTCCTTATTCATATGATTTTATTTCATTTACTTCAATGGTCCAATGATTTGGGTTAAAATTCACGGGCGATGAGACCGATATAAATTGAAATAAAATGAAACTGAACATGAAATGTATCTTAATTAAGTGTTAAATTACATCGGTTGGCCAATTTTATGAACCTATTTTCCTATAACACTTTAGGAGCTAGAAATGGTTCGTACACCATAATACCTATTTATCTAATAATACTGGATGGATATTAAATATAATAAATTATCGCGAAAATTCAGAATATTTCATAAGATCTCATCATTTTTTTTGTAAGTATACTAGTCGAAAAGCTCTTAACATTAATAAATCCTTAAATATATTGTTAGAGGAGTGTTATTAAGTACCTAGTGTCATTTCGTTATCTTATATTAAGGTGATCGAGTAAATTACAAGAAGTTTTAATTATTTCAAATTTAAATTAAATATAAGCTCATAGCTAGCATCAGTTTGTAAATTTTTACATTAAAAACAATAATAAAAAATTAAAAAAAATCACAACGCGTTCGAAGCTAGTAATCAATAGGTTGGACTCATCACTTCATTTCTTTATATTAAAATTACGATTATGGTAATATATAATGTAATAAAAATTATGTACTTAAAGTAAATGATAAAAATGTAGGTAAACTTGTTACCAAAGCTAGTATTATAATGTAATAGAATAAAACGTAATTATATTTCACAATATGAACACGGTAAGTTCTGGACGGAGAGGAGCGTATGTGTTACGTAAACGATAAGTGACGGTTTTTATACGACAATCATTTACTTACTAAGTATTCTGAGTCATTCCCTCAATCTCAACCAAAAGTTAATAACAAGACGTGATTTAAACATGGCTATGATATTGATTAACCATTAAAATCGGTTTGATGTAACTTGTAAGCCGATTTACGAGCATATTTTATCTATATATATTCATCAGTTATGAACTTTGAATTAAATGCCATTGAAGCTAATTTGAAATGATCATCATGATGAATATATTCGTGACAAAATTCACTTATATGGTAAAGTATCACAAGCCAAGTAGTCAGTGGCCAGGCTGCCTAGTATGATATCTATTCAAGATGAATATTTCAAGAGCAAGAATTCATGTAACATGAGGTTGATTGAATGCTAGAATATGCGCTTCATTCACTCGTCACATCCCGTGCTAGCCGCTCAATGCTTAATTGCTTATGTGTATCGGAAATAAGATTTTGTTTATTGAGATTATAAAGGCTCCTTTGCACCATAGTTGCATTTTGTAAGGGGATGTTACAGTTTTTTGTTTGTCAAGCTTTTCGCCTTCGATTTGCTGAGGCGGTTGATAGATTCAGGCTTTGCTTAGTGTTTAGTTTTAATCTATTTCAGTTGATGACTATGCTTACTTCGTATCGTGATCAAATAAATGTTTGAGAGTAACACAATATGATCGCCCGTAGGTAATAGTTTAAATTATGGTAAAATATGTATTATATACATAGTAATTTACATTTTTTTTTTACTTATTACTCACATTTAATTATGTCGGATACTCGCAACTGTAGTTTCAGCTATATTCGGTGGAATTTTTTAAAGAGTTAAAGCAGATTACAAAGCGCGCATCCTCGTACGAACAGAAATATTGACATATTTTTGTTTCGACCGCGTCTTGCTAATAATGTGTTACTCTATTTATTGTGATAACGTGCAAACTAATGTCGATAAAAATACTTTGGGTAGAAACTCATTATAAGGTTACATTATTTTTTAAATCGAAATATTGTTGAGTGAATGTGTCCTTTGGGTTCTTATTTACACGCACGCTTAACAAAGTGTATTAATTTTTTAAGCCGTAATAAATTGTAAATTTAGCCAAACATGTTTTCATATAAAGACTATTTGGCGATTCAGTTCAGTGTTATAAATGACAATATTCTTATTAGATGTATTTTATGCACCTGGGGATCATCGGCGGCTTAGAGTGCGAACACCCGCTCACCAAGTTTAGATGTATGTTTAGATGTATTTCATTCACTACAAAACGTAACTGCGGTGTGCTAGAACCTCAGCGAAAATGTTTATTGTTGATAATAATAATAATAAAAGAGTCAGAAGTACAGTTTTATTATTAAAATTGTATTGATCTTAGTGGAGGCGTTACCAATTTTTTACAACCGCCTAATTATTATTATCAATAATAAACACCTTCGTAAAATTGGTGTGTATTTGAGTATGATTTATGAGACGTTTTAGGAGCTACGTGCCTCAAGTAAACTGGACACCTTTTTATGAACCATGCAAATTATATTCAGGTCTCATCGCTTGTGTCGGAATTCACAGAAACGAATCAGCACGCACCTTCAGCCGAAACGATCCAAGCAAAATATATCTCGTATATCTAAAAAAATTTAGATACACATCACACTGCTAAATGTTTGCAGATCACCTAACTATAAATCTTAAAACAAATCAAATTTAATTTACAGAATTTTTTACCAATGTTGTTTTCTCTAAAGACTATATTTCATATAGCCTGTCGGACATTTTCAGACTTCTTAATAATTTTTTTTCCATAACTTTTTCGTCCCTACCTACAAGGTCGATATTAGGTATTTGAGTGAATAGAAAATCGTGATTTTCTTAGTGAAATCTATGTGGGTTTTTTAAGTAGTACGTTTTGTATTGTAGTACGAAGTGTGTCGAAATAAAATCTCTCTGACGCACCGGGCCCGTGTTATTTCCGCCTCTGTGGGTACATTTACACTACGTACGCATATCAACTAATAATACTGAGCGAAAATTATAATACGCATGTAGCGTTACTACAATTTTGGCCATCACGAGTAATTCACAAGTAGCTTGGTGTCGGTAGCGAGCCCTCACCCGCCAGAGGGCGTGACTCTCGCTGGTCTTTTCTAGTCGAGCTATCGGTCCATATTGTACCCAACTTAATATTTGTAAACCTTTTTGATTTCTGTCGCACACTAAAAACTGTATTCGGAATATTTCCAGCTTGATCGCTCTACGTTTATACTGATCTCAACCTGTTGGCACACAATTGTACCGATAGAGATGTTTATGTATGCAAATATTGACCGACTATGTTGAGTTAGTGCATTACAACTATTTATGGCCCAATTGAACAATACCTTATGGGGGATATGTGCAACAGACATATAATAATTTGGGGCGTCGGGCTGGGCTTGTAAAGTACCCAATCTGTTACTGAATTAACTCGTACCTTTGAGTATCAATCACTACTCTGAAATTATAACTTTACAGAACCTGTGCAAGTTTTGTCACGTCGTGATTGATTCGAACAAAATCGAAAAAGTTCACAATTATTCGCTTAAAACACACATCAAAAGTTAGATAATAGACAGAGAGACATAGTGAATCCAAACATATACTTAAAATTATTGTAATTAAACAAAACGCTTCACATCATCCAGTTTAAAAATAACACCGAATTAAATAGACAATTATATTATTAACACCGATATGGACCAACCGCCTAGAGTTGGCAACAGCAACGTAACGATAACATACAGATTTTTTTGTTTTATTTTATTGCAGCACAAGGCTGGTGAGCTTTCCTTACCACATTCTGCCGTGTAGTGTCGTATCGTTTTTTGTAGAGGGGGCCGAAGAAAGCTAAGTCGCTTATCAATTAGGTGACGGCAATTGCATATTTTCACCCGTGTCGCACTGCGTAATACCGAGTTTCTGCGCGTACCGACTTGAAAATGCTGCGTACCAACGTGCCACGGGGTGCGCCGATTTCGGTTTGGCTTTTTGGGCACAGAAAAGGCGGCAGCGAGATGTGTTATTTACTTCACTCACGCAGCAGAGTATGCTTCAAGTTTATCGTTCAACTAACTTCGTGAACATGAATGAGTATTGGTAACTGTCACCCTACTTATAAATTGTATGACACGTATGAAAATGCCAATTACTCATGCATATGAACGTACAATAGGTAGATATATGGATACGACACGCCACAAAGTTCACTTTACAGATTTTTTTGTCTGCAAAATCACATTCCGTTTTTTACTCATTTCTTGCCTTGTGCTGCGTTTTTTTTAAGTGACACATATGTATTCCATTTTACTATTCAATAAGATGGTTCTTAAAATTATGTTTTGGGACTTAAAATTATTGTCAAGGTGCTTAAGTATATGTCATGCTAAGTAACGACATGAACGAGCCACTCTCCAGATGGTAAGAACTAATTGTCCATGATCATCGAAGTGTGATCATGAAGGTACTTGAAATTTGGGCATTTACAAAAAAGTCCAAGGCAGCATTACTTCGGCGCTAGACACTTTGAGATTTAAGACCTGTATCTTCACTTGCATCCTAGATACCTATAAACCGTAATGCAGAAATGTTTACACACTACTACTTGGCGGCAGTATATTCGCGATGATACTGAGGTGGTACATACTTAGACGACTTGCTAATGGTAAAGATACCACTGCTAGGATGAAGGTCAGACGTTTTCTGTTACCATAAGGGTGCAACACGTCCATCCCATTAAAAACCTTCTTCAACCATAAAACATACTGTGAAGATAAAGAAAATATTCCGTTTATTGAGTTTAGTTACATTTTTAAAATTCAGAAGTCCGTCACTAGAGCACTAAGTAAACCGGCAGAGAATTACTTATTAATCTATATGTAAGTACATATAAATTTATTTCATTAAGTAAAAGGCTTGCGTTTGACCGTTGTATTGCCTGATGTTATGCGTGCTCTTTCGTAGAGCATATATTATGCTTTACTATACGTACGCTTGCCTAGAACAAACCGATTCACTCGTGACTTTGTGACACCTAGATTATAATTATCGGGAAACACCCGCTTGGGCTTACTGCACTGTATAGTGGCTCGAACAATCAAAATGAAATCAAATAGTTCCGTTCGAGTTTTTGGGATATCAACTTTTGAAACGATGTTGTTTTTTCAAGATTCTGACTGACCGGTAGTAGAATGTGCAGTAAAGAATTAGACTACAATTTAAACGTTATTATTTTCTGATTAAATCGACAATTTTTGATAACAGATTTCGCATCTGTTATTGGAAATCGATATTAATGACCTCGTGTTACTTTGCATAAGAAACACTTAACTGCTTGTTTAACAAGCACGGATCATAACGCACCTTGACAATGATTACTGAATGTCGTAGAAACTAAAGCCAGAGTATCAGAGTCAAATAAAAAAATAATTGCTGACTGTCTTAAAAAAATACAAACATGACATCTAAATGATCAAATAACTCAAGGCTAGCGATAGAAATGCACTTTTTTCCAAAGGTCGTACACGTTTATCACATTTTTTTTTTTAGATTTTTTATGAAAGTGACTGCCATAGTTTGAATTTTGTTCGTAATACTATGGAATTCTCTTTCTATGTTTTTTTCAACACGTAAAAAAAGTGTAACTCTATTACTATCCTTGTTCTCCAAAAGACGGAATATTGAACTCAAATAAAATGTCTAGTAATGTTATTTTGTAAACATAACACTAAATAGAACGTGTCGCACCAACATCCAATGCATCAGGATGCGGTTCTTCTATTGACTGGAAAATTTTCTTAAATTTTAATGCACGAAACTAACAATATTCTATTCAAAAATAAAAAGTAATTATTGAGTATGAATGGAGTATGACTTTGAATAATTTTATGAACCATCTTATTATCTATGTAGACACCGACTACAAACAGGACCCGAGTGCTATATGTAATACAATAAACATCTATTTTTAATTTAAGTGCGTTATTTGATTAAACAGACATATAGTACATCGAGTTGACACATACACAGCGCGTCACAACAGCCTCGGCCTACGAAAAGAACATTAAACACATATATGTATATTGTGGTGCGATTTATATTCGCTACAACAAATAAGATAGTACATATAATATAATACTACGAGTAGTTGAGCGAACAAATTCTCATACGAAACCCCATTCAGAATATCTCAGAATCAGCCAGCGACATACTATGCATATGAGCGCTTTCATATAGATGACAACGCCTTGTATCTTGACGATATGTATCATAGAACCTCTATCCGTTCAATTCTTTGATCTATGAATACGAGAATGTACTCGTTTACATGTGAAAACGCCCGTTCCCTTTTGCGCTCAACAGCAAATATAAACAATGTGTGCTACCATTTTAACTCGGCATCGTCCTACTTCGAATTTTTTTGACATTTATGTATTACGAGTAGATTACTATCAAAATATATTTTCGTTCCTGGTGCAGAGTATGGCCATTGCCATTCAGCGCGGAAATGCGGCGAGTGTGATGGGCACCTTTGCGCCGGGAACGGTCAGGGGCGGGTCGTTTTAGTTTGATAATTTATTTATTTGTTTTATTATTATTAGTATTCGTATTATAGGTAACATGACTTGTAAATTATTTTAATTTGTATATTGACATGTAACAACTATCAAAATATCGAAATTATATTTTATATACATCCTTCTAGCCAGCGGTAGGTGCTTAGCACATCGCTCGTACATAATTATGTTGGTTCAGCTAAAATAATATCAGGACTCTATCATTATGAATTATATGAGTGTCAAATCGAAATGTTAATTTTGAACCAAAACGATGCCGAGATAATATTTTTGCGATAACCTTAAAACTACCCACAAATGCCAAATAATTCGAAGTACTAATTGACAGAGTTATTGATATCCACATTCAAATAATTTATTATACGTTATTTACGATTACGTACGAGTATTATGCTAATTTTATTTTTAACACATATAGTATGATACATTGAAACATGAAGTCCAGTGCTCGTCCTAAAACCAGTAGACTCATGAATTACTAAATATAAAATTTGAACTAATAGGTACTCATTTTACAGTTGCTTTGCTATGATATTTTTGCGCAATATTAATGCAACTTAAGTTGGTTACTATTCTAAATTAGATTTTATATTAGGCGGTACGTTTCAATTATTAATATATTAATGTGACAAGAAGCAAGCTAAGGATTAAATAAATAAAAAAAAAACTCATTGAAATTGGTATTTGAACACACGAAAAATCGTTAATATTTATAGCAATTTATGAATGTGTAAAATAAATTTATAGTTTTTATAGCAGATACATAACTAATAATATTAAATACCTATAGGGAGAGTTTAATAAAGTCGAGCAAAACAAAAAGAATCGGAACGACCGCCTTATGCTATCCTAAATTACTTAATTAATAATCGCATATAATGACTATAGTCTTATTTATTGATGGAATGTAATGTTTATACAAACATCGAAAAATTAAAATAGTGAGTACAGCTTTAAAATTAATTGATTATCCGTGATTGGAATAAGGGCAATGGACATTTTGGCGTAATTGTTGTTAACAAAATACTTTCGGTATCTGACACTGATAACTAAATTTTAGAAATAGTCGAGAACAATATCCTGTGAAATTAGCTAAAAATAAAAAGTTGTACGTATCTACTTTTCTTTAAATGTTGGCAATGATCCTAATTAAAAATCAGTAAAAAACATAATATTATAAAAATCTGAAAGGATACATTTGCATTGATTTAAGAATCCAATCATTTAATTATAAAGCTGTACATTTCAATTAGCTCGTCTTTTTTGGAATAGCGTCGTCGATTAGCTTTCAAAATAATCTCTAAGCCCAGTATAAGAGCTGCATTTAACTCTATAATAAGTAAATCTATTCTATATTTATACTACAAATATCATATAGCGTAAATATTAATGTCTTTTCAATCTACATGCTATACGCTACGAGATGTGTTAAGGATATGATAAACTTATTTTGAATGTTATCTATTATCTACACACTGATGGTTATTATAAACCAAAGGTTATATTACAAATAGCCATGGACAGACGTGACAATGATTAGGTATGTATCTACCAAGGTTTGATTTTTCAATCGTCCCAAAGAAGTATATATATATAGCTACGACACTGTTTACAGATTTTATGTACTAAAGTCTGCACACTGTGAGACACATTGACGATTGAAAAATGAGCCTTAAAATGTAGCAACAAAAACTTATAGAAAAGAAAGAGTGCGGTCCGAAATTCTTCAACTCGAACAGTTCCAATGAAAACCCACGCAACACCAAGAAAAAAATACTTGTGCTGTGCTGGTACTCTTTAGCGCCGTTGGGATTGTTAGACCACGCAGAAAAACTACGATTGTTTAGAGTGGGATAATTGTACATAAATAAATTAAGCTGGGATGTCAATGCAGAACAATGCGCTGCAGTTTAAATAATCTTGTGCTTATGAAGTTTATCCAACGTGCGAGATTTTTTTGAATTCTATTTCATTTCATCATCATCATCATCATTTCAGCCGTAGGACGTCCACTGCTGGACATAGGCCTCCCCCATTGACTTCCATAAAGACCGGTTGGAAGCGGCTCGCATCCAGCGCGTTCCTGCGGTCCTATTTCATTTACTAAAATATTATTTGCAAATAATTAATTGAAGTCAAATGTTTGAGCTCGTAAGAAAGCCAAGCTAATCGAGTGTACCGTTAATTAAAATCTACAGGAATTGATCGGAGAAGTAGGTTATGATATTTCAATATATGAAATATTTTGTTTTTCAACAGACGTGAAATCGCTATTGCCTTTAAAATTTAGAGATTTATTTAGAAATGTTTAAATTCTCGCATGTTCATGATACGTCGATTACAAGTCTTGACGGTAAAGATATTTGATGGATTCACGAATACATTTTTTACGCTCTTACTTCAACACCTGATGCTGCAGCAAATTATACAAAATGAAACGTGATTACGTAGAAATAGCAAGGACAAAATATAATCAGCAAGATGGCGAATGAATCATAGCCGTGCAGGGGACGAAGGTTAGAGGGAAAACAGCAGCGCGGGCGCAGTTTATGACTTGTCACGTATGGCAAGCCTGTCGCATGGCTAACAAACATTTATATATATTTCCGTCTAAAATGGATATGTGTCACGTAATATTATAAGCTACTAATTATAACTGTATGCCTGTAATAACGTGAAAATATCCCCTGCGAAATGGTGCCTTCATTTAACATTTGACCGAGCGACGAGCGTCCCGCGACTGGCGCCTCTCGACGCGCGGCCAAGTACTCACATCCCACTGCTTTAAAACTGCTCTAAACGAACATCGATACAACTAAAACGACACTAAACATCTATTAAATCTGAATACTAAATTCCATTAAACAATCTACTGCTATCGACATTTAGATTCCTGCTTACACAACCGAGACTGTTGCACGCCACTAATATAAGTATTTGAATTAGGTATAACACATAACATAAAACTATCCTATTATTTTCTTCTGTTCACCACTGTCATTGATTTGAACGTACTGCACTTCGGACCGTCTGAAGGAATAAATCCCGGTAAGAACCTAAACAGCGCTCTGAGCGAGCTTCACTCGAAGTGTGGTGTGTGGCTCTGTCCCGCGGTTGCCGCACTTTAGCACTGCACTGAATCGCGCCGCGCCGCGCCGCTCGCGCGGAATCACCGCCCCGCGCGCGTGCGTCACTCACGTCTAATGCCGAACGACCGTCTCTAATATTACACGTGTTGAAAATGTAGAAAGTGTCTCAAGCAGTATTCAAGCTGGTTCCATATTTACAATAGGAGCGAAGGCCACGCTCACTTACAAGCTTATAGTTAAAAGATTTTTTTTTTGGATTTTTTGGTTTTTTCGTACATTGAAACATGTTCTATTTAAGTATATATTTAGTCAAACTCGATTAGTTCTATTGAGTCGGGGTTGGGTGATTTGCGTGATTTCGGCGGCGGAGCGGCGCCGCGTCGCGGGTAGGGGCTGGTCGACGACGAGGGCGCGTCGAGGGCACGCGCTCGCCATGCAGGCTGAGCGGCGTCGCGCCGGCTCGTCGACGCTGAAATCCACAAAACACAATATGTTAACGAATTGCTTTTATATTCCGTCATCCAATTTGTCCGCCCTTTCAGCACATGTGATAGTAGCTCTGCACATTGAGTTGAAGGGCTTGAGTTCAATTCCCACCAACACAAGCATATTTATGTGACGAAGATAGCTAGTTGATAGATAGAAGATAGTTTGTTCTGTATCTGGGTATTCTAAATGGATACATTATAATTATGTTGATATAAAAAAATATATAAACACTTTATCAGTCATCTAAGACGTTTAGCCATTACAGAGTGAAAAACTAACAAGTATACAAACTTCCGCTTCTGAGTATAATATAAGAGTGATGTGATGTTTACTACATGCGGTTGCTTGAATGATATGTTATGAGTGGGCTCAACAGGTATTCTAACGCGGCTTAACCATTTGGTTATCCAACTGCTACTGCTGCCGTCGATTAACTAATAAAAATAATATCCCTTTTCGATATTGTACTTTGTTTACAGGGCTGGTATTTTCAACTGAGCATCAAAATTCCACGCTACTTTGTTTTGAACGCTACGATGTCAATAAATGTGACCCCAAAACGAAATGTTACTTACCCAGTGTAGTAAGTAGTAAGCAAAGATAATAAGTAACTACGAGTACATAATTATAGAAGGAATTATTGAAAGCCAATGCTAGCTACAGGTGGTTGAATGTCGTGGTGAAAACAGCTGTTGATTCTACTAAAATATTCACGTATCTTTAGCGTGAATTTGTAGCAGTTTTGTAAGAAATCATCATATATGTATAAAGGTAGGTACGGTATTTCGCTCAGTAGTTTCTATTACATTCCTCCAAATGATCATCTAATGAAGCGAAAAAATCAAACGTGAATTTGTTATGTCGATTAGAATCGTCATTTACTGTTTACAGTTACAATTTGCGATAAACACATCCCTATTCGAGTAAAGATCATATTCTAGTGTTTGTTACCAGCTCTTTTCTACCAGATAGTTAAGTACACTCTACGCATACAAACCAGGTAAACTAAATTAAGAGACCAAATCTACAAAAGCGTAACTTTAAAGTAGCTAGCAAAAGTAAAATGTTTAATAAAAGACACGTTTCAAAGTGCTCTAGAAATAAACAATAACAAATTAGAAAAAACACATTTTGGCACAGTACACGAGAACTATTGTATTAGTTTCCTTTTTGAAAGTTTTTGAAAAAAATCATTTTAAAATCATCGATCGTCAAAGACATCGAAACAAAAGAAAAAAATTGACAGATCTCATCTGAATTTCGTTTAAAAATATATATAGAATTTTCGAAAAGTAGAACGAAAGATTATAATAAAAATAGAAAATAGACAAAGGGTCTAAAGTAAAAGATGATAGGGCAAACGCGGTCGGCAGCGGCGGCCAATCGATGCACGTGGCGGGGGCGCGACGTCACGGGCGCTGAGCCGGGCGGGGCGCTGCGGATATCGATCCTCTAACTTGGGACCTACTCCAAAAAGTTACGCTGTGACAAATAATGTCATCTTGTTATCGCCAAATCATCTTGTATCGCTGAATCAAGTTACCCGAAACTTTTCGCATGCTATTGCAAAACGCGCTATTATGGTTTCAGTCTACGAAGCGAGCATCGATTCCCAACAAGGAAGTTACTAAAAAGTTATGTTGTAATAAATAACAGCATATATCGAGGTGCATGAAACTTTTCGTATCTCACCTGATCAAGTTTTAATTTCCGAATTTTGGTACTACTCCAAGAAATTACTCTGTGACAATTAATAACATCAAATTAATAAAAATAATAATTTGCTATCACCAAATTATTCTGTACCATAGCAATCAAGTTGCGCGAAATATGTCACATGTAATATAATACAAATACTGTAAATGGATAATACATTTTCTAGTTCTCTAATCAAGTATCCATTTCTTAACTTGAAATTTGAAATAGTTAGGTACGTTTCCGTAACTTTTTGCGTAAGACTAGAATCGCGTTCTTTTGTTTTTATGTCTTTATATACACTATTACTCCGCGCTTAATCTAAACAAAAACGTGTGTGACAAATAATGACATTTTATTATCGCCAAAGGGTACATAATTATAGCGTTGAAATTTTATTGTGTGCTACTTTAAACTTAGGTACCTACCTACCATAATGACATCGAATGTTCTTCCAATAAAGTATCTTTTCTCTAAGTTTAGAAATATACTACTATGTGAAAAGTAACAAAAACAATCTTGTTATCGCTAAATCATCTTTTGTAGAGCTGGAATAGAGTTGAGGTAATGTAATTGATCTGTAGCGATGATAGCTCAGTGGTTAGCGCGGTAGGTTCGCATGCCGAAGGGCGTGGGTTCAAACCCCAACAATGAGCTTGAGCTGCCGGTGAAGGAAAACATCGTGAGGAAACCATAGCATGGTGGTAGGGTACTTTCTAGTACTCGGCTGGCTAGCTACCACCGTCAAGTTGAAAATCTGCCGCCAAGCATCTAACGGTGTGTTCCGGCAGCCTCACTTGAGAGCCAGTTCCATTCCAGGCTAGGTGTGCTTTACCATCTTCGACCACACCTTCACTTAACATCAGGTGAGCTGTGGTCAAAACAACTAGCCTGTCAACCATTAAAAAAAAAAAAGGTAATGTAATTCTGCTACGAAAAATGTATCAGTCGTCTGACCATTCATTGAACTATTTTTATAATTTAAAACTAGTTGAATACCCAGTGCGATAGTGGTAGTGGCAACTAAGGAAACACTAAAATAAATGCGGAAATCTATGTAAATGTGCATGTCTCTGTGAACGCGTGATCCGACAGGTTAGCTGCGATATTTTTTGTATCGGCAAATGCTTGTTCTATCACGCATATTTTTTGTTTATTCCAAACGGGCCAACACCCAAAATAGCTATCCAAGCTTCAAGCTCAATAAAGTTATAATATATATCGCTAGGCGATGTTCTTCTTACCTCCACACTAGTTCAACATAATATTCCTGCGTTAAATTTCCTTAAATCGAACTTGAGGAGTTCGACTAAATGGGGAAAATCGTTACAGTGACAACAAAGCGTTGAACATACTATTCCCGGGAAGCTTATGAAGCACGTAACTACGAAGGTAATCCGTATCCGAATGGCTTTCAATGAGCTCTTTGATAAATATCTACTCATTGCGTATATACATATTGCCCTGTTGGCTTACAGGTAGGATACCTGCTTTAAAAGCTGTAAGGAGTGTGTTTGATTCGTATCCAGGTGGTATAAACAAATGTTTGTTCTGTGTCTGTATTTATTATAAGTATATATAAAAAAGTATTTAAGTATTCTATTAGTTATCTAACTTTCATTGTACAAGGTTTTTTTTTTTTTTTTTTTTTTTAATGGTAGACAGGCTAGGTGTTTGACCACAGCTCACCTGATGTTAAGTGAAGGTGTGGTCGAAGATGGTAAAGCACACCTAGGCTGGAATGGAACTGGCTCTCAAGTGAGGCTGCCGGAACACACCGTTAGATGCTTGGCGTCAGATTTTCAACTTGAATTTGTTTGCTTAGTTTGGGATCAGACGACGCTGTGTGTTTTGTGTGTGTTATTTATTTATTTTATTTACAACAAACCTCGATTAACAATATAAATATAGCTCAGTGATAATGTAGCATATATAATTATCATAGTAAATAATAAGCTGTCATTATTTAACAAACTCTAAAGAATATTTGATTCAAAGACATATAATTTTAATATCATAATAACTTGGTTACGGTTGCAAGCGAGATATGAAAAGTTTGCTTAAAATAAGTTCCGGAGCTGATGTAATCCAATTTGCAACTCTCCGGTGATGCACAAAAGCACAAAGCCTTGCTAAGTGGATCGTCTAGTAACTTGATAATCTTATTGACGTTCGCTGCGAAGCTTTGATAATACGAAAGACAGTTTCAGGTCGTAAGCGCTGTAAGTATAAATTAGTGTTTTGGATTGTATTTAAATTTTACGCTTTAAAATGCAACAATATCTATTTTTGTTTTCCATTATCGTAATTTTAAGATACTACAATCTAAGCTAGTTGTTTTTTCTTTGTACTGATGCAATTTCAATGTAAAAAAGTCGTTTAAGTACGAAGTTATTACAGAATTTAAAAAAAGCCTTGTTTAATTATGTAATTCTGAAAATCTGTATAATCGCGAACAAATATGATAATTATCCTTCGCTATATTCTCGGAATCGGTAAAAACTTCATGGCTACGTATAATCATCGTGTTCTAAATTTTCCGCTACGAGTAAAATAATATCTCAAACAATAAGTAAAAGTTGTTTACGCTGTAGAGATTCTTGATGTTTAATAAGAGAATGAAGCGTAACATGATAACCTTACGGAAATTTCCTGTCGTCAGTCCAGAGTAAAAATGGGATATGAAAAATACTTATGAAAAATGGTCGAATCTTTTAGTGCTGTACCTAAATCTGCAACCACGGTTGCGAACATGTCGGGAGTCGTCTGTTCCTTATGAGTTTTTTTTTTTTTATCCCACTAACATTACAAATGTGAAAGTTTGGATGGATGGATGTTTGTTACTCTTTCACGCAAAAATTACAAAACGGATTTCGATAAAATTTGGTATGGAGGTAGCTGAGATTTTGGATTAACACATAGAATACTTTTTATTCCTTTTTATTACATGTAGTGGGTAGCACCGCGGGGCGCAGCTAGTATGATATAGTTTTGCGTTAGATCACGCCCTGTCTGATGTTAAGCAGGACGTAGTCAAAGATAAATTTACGATGAACACAAAAATCTGTTTACGCTGGATTTGAAGTTACCCAAATTTGTACTTCGTGTGAATAGACACCGATATATTTCATGGAATATTTCTGTCACTAAAAATCGCCTTAGACTTCACCCTGTTGAAAAGTTACGCTTCTGCGTTACCTTTATCATGATTGGATTGAATTTAAAAAATAATATTCATCATTGATGGCTGTAATAAGATTGACATAGTTATCAACATTCCTTACTGTTAGTTCTTTATGCTCAATCTAAATAACAGAATATTTACACTATTACTAGCTGCGGCCCGCGGCGTTGTTAGCTACAAGTATTCGGGATAAAAAGTAGCCTAAGTGTTAATCCGGGGTCTAAGCTGAGGTAGCTTAGATAGCGTAGCATACCAAGTTTTATTCAATTCCGTTCAGCTTTCGCATGAAATAGTGGCAAACATCCATCCATCCATCCAAGTTTTCACATTTATAATATTAGTAGGATAGTGGGATAACTTATCGCAACCGCAACATCAATTGCATTCTACTGTTTTACTGCTAATCCTGCTATTCAATTGTACATGTTTCCTATCTCATACTTTTCTACTAGAAACATTTTGAAACTGAAACTTGCATTTTATTTTCGATGTTATTACAAAGAATTGAGGTTCGTTTTGATGACTGTTCAAAATAGTGACATCTTCAGACCATATAGAGAAAAAAGAAGACCCGTTGAGTCTCTCAACCACACATAATTATGTGAGAACTTGCTGCTATTTGAGGTAGATGGCGTTACTTGCTGCTCTGATCAAGTAATAAATTCTGTAGCGCTAATAGCAGATAGCTGACTGCTGTCAAAAAGTATTAGGTTACTTTTGCTATTTTATTCAATGGATCTTTTCATCTCTATTTAACATAACGCACGCATAATCAAATACTGACCGATTAGGAGTTAGGTCAAAAATGAGTTACGTATAGACGCAGGCTTCTTTCAATGCCATCTCTACATGAATTTGGAAAAACATCAAAATTGCGTCAATATACCACCTTTACACAATATCGGTCTTTTTCATTTTTATGTGTTTCTCACACAGTCTTTGTTCAAACACCGACTGATGTCAGTTTGTGTCGGACGCTGTTAATGTGAAGTTGCTGTTGTTTAATTGAACATAGACCGAATCCGAGTTGAGTGTATTTTCTACAAAAATAAATAGTAAGTTTTATGAGTTGATTACTAATAAACAGACTAAAAACATATTGAGTCCTTGAAATAAAGAAATTAGGTTAAACAAGACAGACTTATAGTTGAATATGCCACCAATAATAAAGTTTATTTTCTTTAGTTTTAAAAGTAGACAGACTTAACTCAAGAAGTTAATTTTAAAACATAAAAAAATATTTATTACTATTTAATTTGAACAAAGTAAATAACACATAACTATTGATAAGTTTATAGACTACACGAAAAAAAAATTAATATATTTATTTACCTAATTAATTTTTATTCTATTTAAAAAAAAGACGACGAGGTCTTGATTGCACGGAGGTTTTTCGTGATTTCCCAAAAACTGACTTTTTTGAGTTAAGCCAGTATTTGATTATGCGTGCGATAAGTACTTTTATTTTTAGGACTCTAAGGCAGCCCGTACACGTAGCGCGCGATCCGCGATCCGCGATCCGCGATCAATGATCGCGATCCAGACTGATCGTGTACGAAGCGGATTGACGGACTGATGCTCCGGATCGCATAATATCTAGAAATTTTGAAATCATGATCGCGGATCGCGGATCGCGGATCGTGATCATGATTGAACGTGTAAGGCGGCCCTAAGTATCATAGAGTCAGATGTCTACGTAATTTTTCGTTAGACGAGCCCGTAGCAGCCTTTGACGTGTGACATTTACTTTTCAAAGAGTGCCAAGATATTTTTTTCATTATTTATGTATTATATATAAAACCTTCGGGAATAATGGGATTTCAGCTAGATTTGAAGAAATATTCCAGCGTGGAATAAAATATGACATTTTTTTTTTTTGGGTTGACAGTTTTAAGTGACGGTGTGATCGAAGATGGTAAAGCACACCTAGCCTGGAATGGAACTAGCTCTCAAGTGAGGCTGCCGGATCACACCGTTAGGTGCTTGGCGGCAGAGGGTGGTAGCTAGCCAGGCTAAGGCTAGGAGTACTAAAGTACCCTACCACCATGCTATGGTTTCTTCACGATGTTTTCCGACACCGGCATTGTTGGAGTTTGAACCCACGCCCTTCGGCATGCGAACCTACCGCGCTAACCACTGAGCTATCATCGCTACTAAATTGCAATTTGATAACGGAGAAGCAGTTAACAGGTTTACCCGTGTGTTTTAGCTAAATTCATAGGTAGACATATGATATTTTTCTTAGTTATTTTAATATTCCATTACAATTACATTATGAGGTACCATAATAAATTATGAGTATTGTAATTGCGCTACAGGAAAATTGCGTACAATATTATAAAGGAGCTCTCGAAGGAGATAGTTGTTAGTGTGTTGTTTGTTGTTAATTTGTTTTTTTTTTTTTTAATTGTTTACAGGCTAGGTGTTTGACCACAGCTCACCTGATGTCAAGTGAAGGTGTGGTCGAAGATGGTAAAGCACACCTAGCCTGGAATGCAACTGGCTCTCAAGTGAGGCTGCCGGAACACACCGTTAGATGCTTGGCGGCAGATTTTCAACTTGAGGGTGGTAGCTAGCCAGCCGAGTACTAAAGTACCCTACCACCATGCTTTGGTTTCCTCACGATGTTTTCCTTCACCAGCAGCTCAAGCTCATTGTTGGGGTTTGAACCCACGCCCTTCGGCATGCGAACCTACCACGCTAACCACTGAGCTATCATCGCTACAAGACTTTGTTTTGTTCTGTACCGCTGCAATGGGCATGGACAATTGGACAGGCGTTATTCTTACCATCAGGAGAGCGTCTCGCCACTTGACATTTAAAAAAAATCGTGCTGGCTACACTGGCATTTTTACAAAAGTGAACTTTGTAACTTCTACTGTGGTTCGTGGCGCTTTGAATTTGTATGTCACAATAAAGTTTTACCAATTTATGAGACTATGTTCTTAAAATGACGTATATCAAAGAAAATAAAATAAGCGTAAATATAAAAATTAAAATAATGAACCTAGAAAAAAAGGAATCGTCGAGATAATTTGTGAAATTTAAATATGTATTTGTATATTTCATTCGTGTACTTTAGATCTATAAATTTTAAGTCGTCGTAATATTTTTGCTGTTTATGAGTGACAAATATAGATTTTTTTTAAATTGAATTTTAGAAATTAGGTTATCTGTTACTTGGTCGGGGGAGTCTGTTAGTCATAACTATACCTGTATTTAGTTATAGAGCGCAATTATTCATTCTTGGATGTCTGGTATTGAAACCGCAAGGGCACTCAGGATATTGCTCATGATATCTATATTTCTTTAAAATGTATTGGATTGTTTAAATTTCTTTTATATAGCAACTAATTTTGATTATTTTCTTCAATTACGCGGGTAAACTGTAAGGCGTAAATAGTCAGTTTAGATAGAGTAAATATCTTTTGCAAGTTATAATCTAAGAGGTCAATTTTAACATCAGAGTTATTAAACCACCCGAAGGTCTATAACATGGCTTGGTATACAGATTATCTTGTTTTCTGTGGGTTTATAATACTTATTAATTAACCCTTTATAATTTTATAATTAGAACGGAGCATTATCTACTAATTCGAAAAGAACAAGAGTCCATATTGAATCTTAATACAAAGATAAACTAATAGTGCTTGTATAAAATGTTCAGTCTGTCTGTCGTGATAGGCATCTCACTTACTATAAAATTAAATATATATATATCCGCGCAAGGGAAGGTAATTTTGTACCCGGTTCGCGGCAAGGGGCAGTCAGTAGGTTTTATTGTCGTTGGCTATAGATACAGAAGTAAGATTTGATAGAAGTAGCAATAGTACAGTAACATTAAGTATATTAAAGCATTGACGTTCAAATCCCGAGAGTGATTTTAGGATATTTGCTTCGGCATCCGCTGACTGACCATTGTATATCAGTCCATCGAGTTTCAGGGCGTCCAACACTAAGTTTGCCAAACTGCAGTGGGTTTCCTCTCTAGACCACGTCTACTCCAGCGGATATCGGTTCAGTGTCAGGTGTGTTCAGTCCACTTCAATTTAGCTTGCAAATACGTTGAGCTATGTTGGTGGCTTTGGCTCTCTGGCGAATTAAATTGTTTCAAATAGATGTATTTTTTTGTCGGTGAGGTAACGTATAGCAAGAAAATATTGTAACGAAGAACGAGTATTGCGAAATCTTTACAGATTTTTACTTAAAATCTGTACTATTTTATTTTATCAGTGGTTACAATGAATTATAGTAAAAAGCAAACTATTTGGCAAATGCGTCTTATGAGCAGAGCCAAAGGGGGAGGAGCTAAAAACGACGGACTTACCATTTAGTCAAACGTCAGTCTCAATGGCTTCTGCGCCGGCGTTGGCATGTAAGTTGTTGACGCGGACGGTGCAAGCGCGGCGGCGGGGGCCGTCGCGTTCGCGGCGCGACACTGGCAGCGCGACGGCACCTTCGGCTGCGTTGGCGCGCGCCTGCCGGGCCGCGATCGCCGCCTGTCGCTTCTTCAGCTCGCGCTGCTGTAGCTGCAACAAACAATACACAATGTAAGAATAACACACATAAAAAAAAAATAACCGATATATCGTTGCGAGGAACATTGGCGAAGACTCCTTGGTTCTACAAGTTTTCGCTCGTGAAACAGATACATCAAAGCCTTCTTCCGTCTCACAAATCAGCAAAGTATTTGTGCGTGTAGTTCCCGTATGTCAAGCGATATCGTGGGAGTAAGAAGTTTTCACTCATAGGTAGGTATATTGATATTATACTATAGTTACCTATAACATAATGCCAAGTAAAAAATACTTTAGCATTATATCCACTATATTGAAGATTAGCTATTACCAATATTACTTAATTGATGTACATCAATAAATATATTTTAAAGGTTATTTGCTTGTAGATTTTCAACTTGATCCCTAGCCAGCTGGCTTTCCTCACGATGTTTTCCTACACTGGCAGCTCAAGCTCATTGTTGGGGTTTGAACCCACCCCCTTCGTCATATGAAGCGACCTCGCTAACTACTGAGCTATCACCGCTACGACATAATATGCCTATATGTCAGATAATGATGCTTACCAATGCTGCCAGCATTCTGGCCACATATCCCTCCTGTGACGGACATTTAGACTAAGTTTTTTGTGTAAATTTTGTAAATAGTATTATCTGTCTGTGAAAGCTGTCAAGTTATGGAACGAGCTCCCTGTAGAAATACAGAGAACTCAAACGCTCGACGCTTTCAAAAGTAAAGTTAAGCTGCATCTATTAAAATAATACTGTAATTCGCTGTCTTCTTCTTATATGTTTATTGTTTATGTATATTATATAATATATGTAAATGTATATCTATACGTATATATGTATGTCTATAAGTGTATATTATATAAGATATTTAAGTATTGTTATTTTATAATATAGTTAGGTATATATAATTATGTATGTTTATGTATTATGTTTAAAATGTTTTTATTTTATTTAATCTATTTTCATTTTATTATATTTTTTAACTCTCTTATCGACACACCCCGTCCTTAGTTTAAAATCTTTTCCGTATTAAGGTTGCCTGGAAGATATCGCTTTTAGCGATAAGACCGCCAATTGTTACATTAGTATTCAGTTTCTATTGTTATCATTTTTTGTAATTTGGTGTAAGCAATAAATAGTTATATTATTATTAACTTAAGATTTTTTATTTTGTTCAATAAATGACGCTCACCTGGTTGAGACGCAGCAAGTCCTGGTGCTCGAGAGCGGCTATATCATCGTTGTTGCCCGCTTCCAGCTGCGTTTGGCGCTCAAGAAGGACTTTTTCTTCCTCACGCAAGCGGTGCAGATTAGCTTCCAAGTTGGGGTCGGCCACCATCGCTGACTCTTCCAACTCCATCTGGTCTGATGACGAGTCTTCGCTTACCGAAGACTTCTTCTGTATAGGTCCTGAAACTGCAACAAACTTGTGTCAGCTTCAAGCATATACGAAATCAGATATTGTGCAGTTTAATGATGTGACAGTACTAACTAATGACACACTATAACAAATCCACTTGACAAGTAGTTATCGACTCCTAGAACGAGATTATTGTGAAATTATTGTTATTAGCAGGATGCTGTATTTGGATTAGATTTAATTAAAGCAAAAAGTACAAATGAGAATGAAATCTAACACGCGATTTTACACGCGACTTTTTCTTGATGGGGTTGACATGAAGTAATCGTGGTGCGTAAAACTGTGTTGTATGAAATTCAAGCTTTATTACTTTAAGCAGTTAAAGCGCATATAAAGCAAACAACTTCGAGCATCTAGTAGGTATACCTATACATAATTTTATTTACTTTTAAATTTCACAAGCTATTATCAGATTTACCAAGAATTATAAAGAATAATTTTCGAAACTATATTTTTTCTGAGTCTTATATTAGTTTAAATTCTATCTAAAGATAATGATTTAAGTGTTGTAGAAACTTTGTTACTTTCGCCGTCGTAGAAATTTTGTAGAAAACACCTAATTCTATATTCAAGTCATGAATAATTAAGACATAATATTACTTTCACAGCCGTGACCGAATTCTTTTCGATAATTACATCGTGTCGATAACTGAAGCTAGCTTATATTTAATTTTCCGATTGTTGTGTTCGCGTGTTTGGCCTTGAGGCGCTTAATGCAAATATCGGCGTGGCGCCAATTTGTTGTTTGGGGGCAATCGTGTAGGCGTTGACAAGAAAAAGAGGTTCCACGATCAGATTTTTGTTTTAAAAACTTTTCCATCTGTGAACTTTATTTTCCATTTTGTTTTACTTACGTAGTATGCAATCCATATAAAAAATGTTTCACTATTATTCTCCCACGAAAACAATAATATCAACGTAACTAAGTTAAAAAAAAAAAGCATTTATTTATATTTGCATCTAATCATATAGTATGTATGGTTCTTTATTTAGGCATTATTTAGAAATATTAAGTAATATCACATTTTTTTAGGGCCAGGGCCTAAAGTGTCTACATGCAAAATTTCACCCAAATCCGTTGAGTAATTTACGCGTGAAAGCTTAACAAACAAACAAACTCACATTCGTGTTTATAATATTAGTAAGGATGAATAAATTAGTAAATGTAATAATTAATTCACAAGTGCATGTATTTTTTTAACACAAATTAATTTCACCTTTGTATTTAAATCCTTAGATACATATGCACACCTTCATCGACAATGGATGCAAATAATTGTATTTAAGACCGTGTACACCAGTAGTGACTTTGACTATAATTGTAAGTGTGCAATAAAGAATTAAATAAACAAACGTTTGACTGCCATCTCACTACCCTTGCTCGTCTACAAGAATCCTTCGCACGCGATTGGTAGACAGATTGTTTGTAGAATCACGTTTATGAGCGGGGGAAACACAATTTGCCTCCACTAAAAAAAACACCGCATTCTATGCCTACTGAAATCATTGTAGTAGACTGACAAATGCTGATATGGGCAGTTAACAGACGGACGAAAAAAATATCGAATTTTATCAAACAGTAAATATCATACACATAATTATGTAAGATCTGCCTGTGCCACGTTATGATTGTGTTAGTCCAACCAGAAATCAATAAGTATATCTACTAATTAAACTAAAACACAAAAAAAAAATTGCAAATAAAACTTACTTTTGAACTCGTTACGTTAATAAAATAGAAGTGTTTCGCTAAAATCAAACAAATTATAAGCAAACACTAAACACAAAATGACGATGAAAATCATAAATATTGGACTAGTAAACAACAACTTTTGAATATAAAAATTATAAATAAAACTGTGAGAATAAACTTATATAAGCCAGAATACCTGACATAGTTAGTTTTATGCTTCTGTCGAGCCAGGTGTCGCATAAAGCGGTGACAGTAGGAGATACGAAAACTCTAACGAGACTCGTCGAGATCTGCGTTAGTACCTTTGTGTTTCAAAGTCTTTAATACTGCCAGCTTGTTGGCGTGAGAATGGCACTTCTTTACACTAGACGAAACTTGCCAAAGCTTTCAATCAATAGATACTATCTTGAGTGAACGCATCTATTAATAACTACAAATTGTTACGACCCGAATTGAAAATGATTCGAAAGATTTACGAGAGTTCCATAACATGTTTTCTTATATCAAAAGTTGATTGTAAAACCGAACTGTGTAAACAATATAATAAGCATTACGCTAAATGGAATGATTTGTAAGAAACATAAAACATAACGAAAAAGAAAATAAATAACAATTTTATTCGGCTTATTTTATATCACTTATTTTCTAGTATTTACACCAAAACACTCTCTCTCGTCTCTTACACATTAATATCACAATGATCGTCTCTGTCGATTTTTTTTTTAAACTTTAGTCCATTAATCGGAAATCAAAAATGACACTGTCATACAGTTAATGGTCACTTGCGACCTCGTCCTTGTCATCGTCTCTGCCACCTGAAATTACCGAAAACGAACATAAAGGAAACAAATAAAAATTAACTCAAAACTCATGCTGTGTCAAATAAAATTGTAAGCCGGGTACATGCATGGGCGGGTAATTTGAAAAATGGGACAAATAACGTTAACATTGAGAGTCGACAAGTTCCGGCGCGTTACGACCATGGTTGAGGTATATGCGTGTAACAGGGAGTAGGTAAAATATAAATTACGGGTGCTCTCTATTTATTCGAAACGAATCAAAACGTAAAGAAAAAAATGGAATGGAAAACAAAATATTGAGCTGTTTACTAATTGATTGTATTAACACCGTTAATATGGTCTGTTGTTGTGAAGAAACTCCCGCCATCAGCGAAGAGTCGTAGTCTTGTAAAGGTACATAATATACTGGTGTAGTTACAATAATTTATTTAGCAACTTTTAAAATAGAACCAGTAAGTTTTAAGGTAGTTTCATGACTTCACAAACCACGAGCGTATCGCATTTGAAGGGTCCAGCTTCTAAAATTATTAGAATAATACTTACTGAGATATGGTTCGCCCATTGTCCCGGGCAAGTATGGGCAGCTAGTGACGTGATTGAAGTTCTGTGACTGCATCTCTTCTTGGTCGGTTTCTCGATGATAGAAGTAATTGAAGTTGGACACGATGACAGGTACGGGCAGTGCAATGGTGAGCACACCGGCGATCGCGCAGAGAGACCCAACGATCTTGCCCCATACTCCCACAGGCCTATACGGGAAAAGGCACATAAGATTTTGCATTGAAGATATTGACGTACAAAAGGCTTTCTGAAAAATCTTATTTACTTTACGAGTATGCTCTGTCAACTACATAATAGATTTTTCAGAACGCCTTTTTGATACTTTTGAGACACGTACTTATTTTAAAAGAAAATGTATGAACGCAATGACGATGCACATGCAAAAAGATCTATACGTACCAAATTCCGACCTAACACGAACATTCTAATAGGTAACAATGGTTTAGAGACCTGAAAAACAATATACGTTCTGTGAATTCGCATAGGCTCTATAAGTTACCTATGAGAATCGATTTCATTCATCATCTTTCATACCAGCCAGCGAGTCGCTCCGATCGCGACTTTTGTCTAAACTATAGCACAGCTTATCGTGTCGCCAGCTTCACGACAAAAGCAAATACTGCTCATTGTCTCATTGTATCTATACAACACCTCAGTAACTTCACGATTGGCTATAGCACGCAAAAAAATATGTTTAGACTTGATTCAATTGTGTTTAGTTACAATAATATAGCGTGAAAAACCAGACGGATGGCACATCATCTGATCGGTAATGATGCATCATCGTTTGTTTAGCCAAATAACTAATCGTGAATATTTCAACACAAGTTCTTATAAAGGTTTCTCAAAATTTAGTAAATTACCCGATATATACATACATATATATGAGTCTTGTGATGTATTTGCGTAGTGAATATAAAAGACGTAGAAAAGTTGAAATTAATATTTATTATGGTAGAGTAATTTGCGCATGATATATATATCATCATGGATTATATTTGTCAATAATGCAGAACGCATATCAAATTAAATCGAATAAATTTTTACGCCAATAAAGAAAATGTTTAAAGTTATTAACTCATCTGCTAAATTTACTCTTATGTCAATGAAAATGGTCGACTGTGGTCGGTCGTCGAATGGTCACACTTTTTAGTTAAAGCGTCAACAAGTGCTTTAATTATTTGCTAATAAATATTTCATTAAAGAGTAATTAGAAAGGAATATAGGTACAATTAAAAATGAAGTGCGCATTGTTAACTTTCAAAAAAGTAACTTGTATTATATAGATTATAATTATGTAGCTATAAAATGTTTTATAAAACTCATAATAGCGTTATTGTTAATATTTATTTTCGAAAAAATATCCACATTAAAATATGTAGAAATCCTTTATTATTGAGCAGGTATTTGCCGTGTTCGTGAAAACTAATAACATTTAATGAATAAGGAGTAAAAAATACAGATTAACTAACATTAGGAACATACACGGTAAATTAAGACGTTTAACTACAGTGGACATTCAACACCCCTATAGGGAAATATATCTCCATGCACTAACAATTAAACGAACATAATAAACATTCTTAACAATATCGAAAATGTTGTGAAGCTTGTGAACAAAAGCCATAAAAACAAGCAATGAACATTCTGAATCACAATTTTACATAGTTGTAGTAATTTGTAAAATTCACCATACGTTCGACTTCGGAAACCGACTGGGAAAAAATCATTCCAACTCAAGAGATAGACAGATGAATTTAAAGTCGGAACGACGTCGTGTAAGCAAAATAATGAGAATGCCCTCTAATGAAGAATGTTACTGGTAGGTGATGATGTCACGCGTGTGCGCTGTGGATGTAGACCACCTTATCTGAAGCTAACGTCAATCGGCACAACATCGAGACAGGCACGAACACTGAAGTAGCGAAGCGACACAGGGATCGCGGGTGCGTTCACATTCATTGATTCCACTTCACCCGGCTCGTGAGAACGCTCGCGGCGCTCGGGACGCTCGGATCGCTCGACAGACTAGAGGGCAAACAACTAAAGCACTTCTTTTTTATCATTATACGGTTTTATGGGCGGTGTCACACGGACGACGCTCGTCTACCCTACTCTGATCTAGAGATCTAGCTGATTGCTCCTGACTTTCGGAAAATTTTACATTTTACCATGCCTCCATGTAAAATTGAAAAGTTCGGGAAGAAAATGATGACAAAAAGACGTATGATTAAAAATATCAAGACCTTAAGAAAAGTTGCCTAACGTGCAAATGTTTTAGAATTGTAAAAGGTAAATAAAAAAAGTGGGTGATCGGTTTAGTCTTGAGCAAACCGTCTAAATAAAACTAAATTAAAGCGAATGTTGGTATTTAGTTATTTAATGTGGCGAAAGAAAACTCCGAATGTTAAAGAGGCCGATGTACGATCGTGGAATAAAATGATGTGACCAGAATGCGAAATGAAATTGAGAGTGATGTTCTCTGAATCATACGTCATGTCTCCGTATCCTACGGTCGTCATTGTCACGACCGCCCACCAAAACGCATCGGGTATGGATTTGAAGAAGCTGTTCTCACTTCCGGCTTCGGCGAAGTACACCGCCGATGAAAACAGCACCACACCTTTAAGAACAAGCACACACCGACGGAGTTGGGTAGAGTGCGACACACAGTGAGCGGGAGCGCGGCGAGCGAGCGGGGCCGGAGCGGGCGACGCGGTGGGGTTACCTCATGTCGCCGTATCCGACGGTCGTCATAGTAATGACGGCCCACCAGAAGGCGTCGGGTATGGATGAAAAGTTGGTGTCGTTTCGTTCTTTGTCCGCGAAAAATACAGCGGAAGAGAAAACCACCACCCCTGCGAACACAAGATAAGTAAAATCCGGCGCTCGCGCAGCTCGTGGCTGCCGCTTTCAGCGCTCTACTCCGGCCGGCGTGGCGCAAATGTACGAAACCTTGCTATTTAGTAACTCTTTACAAGCACAAAAAGGCTCCTGGTATGTTAGAAAGAACTATTTGTACAGGTCTTGTTCACAACTGGTTGAGAATACTATCTGGCATTATATTTTCGAAATTGAACTGAAAACATGATATTGTAATTGTCATACTTATTCGCATGTCGAGTGCAACCAACAGATAGCATTTTCCTAGAGGTGCTGAACAGGTACTGAACTTTGGAAGTTTACAAATAAATTGTGGCTTACCTATGAACAAGAAAAATATTAGTAGACCAAGCTCACGCATCGAAGCTTTGAGCGTGCGGCCCAGGATCTGCAGGCCTTTGGAGTGGCGAGACAGCTTGAAGATACGGAACACCCGCACGAGCCGAATGACGCGCAAGATGGCCAGGCTCATGGCCTGGTTGGTGGACTTGTCTTGCGGAGAAACGGGCGCGCGCGGTAGGTTCAGTGTGTCTTCTTCTTCAGCCACTACAGTCGCGAGCGTGATAAAATACGGAATAATAGCGATGATATCTATTATGTTCATAACGTCTCTGAAGAAATTAAACTTGTTCGGACACGCTAAAAACCGCACTATCAACTCAAATGTAAACCAGATGATACACAGCGTCTCTATGAGGAAGAAGGGGTCGGTGATGTCTGGGACCTCGTCTTCTTCGATCTTAGTGCCGTTGGTGGTGGTGTTGAACACTTTGTAGTGTTTGAACTCGGGCAGGGTCTCGAGGCAGAAGATGACGATGGACAGCAGGATCACGAACACTGAGATGATGGCGACGACGCGGGCGGCCTGGGAGCTCTCTGGGTATTCGAACAAGAGCCAGATTTTGCGTTGGCGCTCGTTGGAGGGCAGAGGCTTCTCCTCCTCCTTGATGAATCCCTCGTCCTCGCTACAACAGTAACCACATTAGACTTAGACAACTGGCAATAGTGACTGGTAAATAAATGCTAAAAGTATGACTTAAGTTTTCTAGAATTTCACTTTGTGGTAGATCTCCTTAGTTGTACCTCGTCTAGGTACGTACCACCGCAGTACCAGGTGATCTGCTGTCAAGCAGGAGAGTATAAACTTCACTATGTCTGGTTTGAAGGGTATTGTAGCTAGCCACCTTACAAGGCTGTTGAGACTTGTTGGGTACGGACATGCGTTGTCTTTTACCGACAGGAAATTAACTTAGAAGATCTTTTGGGATAAACTAGCTAAGATTCACCCCGAACGCTACCATACTAATAATTTCTAATCTAACCTTCTAAATACATTTTCTATATCGACTATAACAGATTTAACACCTTCAATTTAATGGATATTTAAATTTGATTTGAATGGATAACTGATATGTGTAAGAATAGTTCTTTACTAAAAAGTATTTATACCGGAACTTGTTGGTAGCCTGTTCCCCCAGCTCGTAGAATTTGATCTCCTCCGAGAATACGTCCAGTGGTACGTTGACGGGGCGACGAAGACGTCCCCCGCTCTGGTAATAGTAGAGAATGGCGTCGAATGACGGCCGGTTTCTGTCAAAGAAATACTCGTTCCTGCAACAAAAGGAATATAATATAAGTATTGACGAAAAATTAAACTGGGACTTGATAAAATTAGCGAGTTAAGGAAACTGACCTTTAAGAACCAAACTAAATAACTTATGTTATGAAAAGAGTTTATACTCGGACTGTTGAATTGTTAATGATTATTATTTTAATTTTTATGACGATGTGACGCAATTATTGTAATTTATTTAATCATAGCTAATATTAACTTTACGTATGGAATCCTAAAGATGAAAACATTGCTCTGACTCTTTTTAATTGAGTTGATGAGTTGCATTTAGATTATAATATTATAACCATCGTGATTTATTTTTTGTTTGACAAGTTAGGTGTTTGATCACATCTCACCTGATATTAGGTGACAGTGTGGTCGAAGATGGTAAAGCACACCTAGCCTGACATGGAACTGACTCTTAAATGAAGTTGCCGGAACACACACGGATTTTTTCACGATGTTACCCTTCACCAGCAACTCAAGCTCATTGGTGGGGGTTTGGACCCACACCCTTCAGCGTGTGAACCGACCGCGCTAACAACTAAGCTATCATCGCTAAATGATAAAACCGATGAAATTTAGGTTGCGATATGAATTAAATATTAATCTATACATAACACAGTATACAATATACTTTATTTTAATATTTGTGGCGTGGTATTGAGCATTATAAAATAATGTTAAAATGATCTCAGAATAACAGGATGTTCTAAAAATTTGCATTCCTTGCACGTCACTGAGACAACGTTGACAGTGAGTTCCGATGTACCGATAAATATTATTGGAAAACATGTCTTGTTATGTGAAAATAAAAGTATGATTTTCGTTTTGGCTGCCCATGAGTATGAGGAAATGACGTACATATGTATTTAAAAATCAGCTGTTACGAGTGTGATTGACACGCTTCCTCAGAAAAATAATTCCATTTAGTTATTAGTACATACATATAGTATCGAAACCATCCAAAGATTTTGCAGCGTGTTTTATCTTTGTATCGAGTTTTGTAGGACAAATCATTTATTAGGACAATTAGTCTGCAGGGTTTGTAAAATTACTGCTTCGTACCAAAGTTTTTATAACAATGTGCATCTTAGAACTCTTTGCATAGACAATATTAAACTACGTCATAACCCGTAAGGTTAACGCTACCCCCGCAATATGCTTCACAGTGAAGTAGCTTGCCCTAGACGAGCCCTGTACCAAAATTTGTCAGGGGCCCTTCTACTCGACTTTAATTTCATAGTTCCACTAAGGTCATGTCTAAGTCTAACCCTGGACGTTCGTCGTTGCCGCGGCTAAGTAAGAGGCTTACGAATTTTTGTTTACACAAGTTGGGGCCCTTGTAGCCCGGGGCCCCGATATTCATTGATACGGCTGATACGGCGGTAGCTACGCCTTTGATGCTTCATCAACTGTGAGTTTTCAGCATCATCATGGCTTCCGCTACGGGTGGAGCGCTGCGTATTTGATCTGGGACATTGATATCATCTGCTTTAAAATTTCTTCGTAAATTAGTTGATGTAGGTTGACGCGAATTTTATAGGCTAAGTGGTCTCTAATATGATCATCATCAACATGTAATGCGTACATACGTACGTGGATGTTCACTAAGAACGCACAAAGCAGCACGATTACACATTTTTTTTATTTGCGTTGCAAGGTGAAACTCTCAGCCCGTGCTCCCCGAAAAGTACAATATGGGTGTCTACAGATTAAAAGTAAGTAAGCTATATAAGCTAGCTCTGTCTTAGACTACACTATTGCTTGACATAGACAGGGTGTGGTCAACGCGAACATATCCTGAGCAAAAAAATAATACACATTAAAAAATAAATCTCCAGGCGGCGCATATTTAGAAGCACGTCACGCTGGCCACGTATCTGTTACAAAGCCTTGAGCACCGACGCAAACTCGCTTATTTATCTATCTTCTATCGGATACATTTCGGGGGGTGTGCTTTGGAATTGCATAATTTGGTTCCACCAGCCCCTTTCTATTACCGGACGCATGGTAATGGATGGCACTAGACAGACACGGCTTAAGCGCCATCCATTCATGGTGGACATTCCCCACGTACGGACTAAACGCTACGATTCCACATTTTTCATACGCACAGCGAGAATGTGAATCTCAGCCGGCGTCAGTTTTTCCCGCGAAGTACAATTTGGGTGTCTTCAAATCCAGATTAAACAGGTTTTTTTTCTAGGTAAGCATGCTTCATCTTAGACTACATCCTGCTGAACATCAGACAGGGCGTGGACAAACGCAAACCTATTTCGTATAAAAAAAGCAATGAGTTCTTATGGAGTTTGATTTCGTTGGAAATATATTAATTAGCTGATACAAACAATTAATTGTTTTAAAAAAGTTTTGAAACTTTGGATACGTATAATACCAGTCAATAGTCGCTTTTACTTTGAGTACTTGCGTCATTGTGTTAAAGGTGAAATATAAGTATCACCGTTAATTATAATACCTAATCAAGCTAAGAAGTTTGTTGGAAACTTATTTATTAGTCGATACTAACAATTAGTTGTTTTGAAAAAGTTTTAAACTTTAGGTAATGTATGTGTAATAACAGTCCATAGCTGCTTTTTTTATATAATTACGTTATTTGTGTACAAGGTGAAATATAAGTATCAGCGTTAATTATAATACCTAATCAAGCTGAGAAGTTTGTTAGAAACTTATTTATTAGTCGATACTAACAATTAGTTGTTTTGAAAAAGTTTTAAACTTTAGGTAATGTATGTGTAATAACAGTCCATAGCTGCTTTTTTTATATAATTACGTTATTTGTGTACAAGGTGAAATATAAGTATCAGCGTCAATTATAATACCTAATCAAGCTGAGAAGTTTGTTAGAAACTTATTTATTAGTCGATACTAACAATTAGTTGTTTTAAAAAAGTTCTAAACTTTGGATAAGTGTAATATCAGTCCACAGCCACTTTTTCTTTGAATAATTACGTTATTTGTGTCCAAGGTGACATATAAGTATCAGCATCAATTACAATATCTAATCAAGCTGAGAAGTTTGTTGAAAACTTATTACTGGTCAATAAATATCATGTAAAAGATCTTGATATTTTTGGAGATTCTCTGTCATAGTTCAAGTCTAATTTAAATGTAATGATGGCTAGTGTTGAGAACAAGCTGTATTGTTAAATTTTTATTGCCTTGATTTATTTGTAATATTAGTATTAGTTTTGATTTTGATTTTGATTTGAATTTTAATTGGTATATTTTACTTTGATTTTTGTTTTAATGATAATTTTGGTTTTGGTTTTAATTTTGAATTGTATTTGATTATGAATTTGATTTTAATTTTGATTATGGTTTTTACTAATTTAATTTTAATTTTATTGATTTTGTTTTTGATTTTAATTTAATTAATTGTATTGATACATTTAAATGCATGTTGTGCTTCTTTAAATAAGCAACGCAATTAGCTAGACAATTACTTGAGTTGTATAAAATTATAATAATAATCATTGTAGTTGCTAATGTGAAGCCTCAATAAATAAATTACAACAACAATTAGTTATTTTAAAAAAGTTTTAAACTTTGGATATGTGTAATAACAGTCAATAATTCATTTTTTAAAATAATTATGTTATTTGTGTCCAAGGTGAAAGATAAGTATCACTGACAATCACAGTACATAATGAAGCTGAAGTTTCAAGATCAAGCTAATTCCTGATATCACTTACCGTAGTGGATCGAAGTAACGTATTCGTCTTGTTGGGTCGCCCAGAAGTGTTTCCGGGAATTGGTTAAGTGTACGTAATTGGGTTTCAAATTTCAGTCCGCTTATCTGTTGACAAAAGAAAATCGTGTAATAGGTGGATTTTTTTTTATAAGCTGTGGTCTAGGTTAAAACAAAAGCTTGCAGATTTTTAAAATTTCTCTAAAGCCATGTCTATGGCAGCCCGTACACGTAGTGCGCGATCCGCGATCCGCGATCCGCGATCAATGATCGCGATCCAGACTGATCGTGTACGAAGCGGATTGACGGACTGATGCTCCGGATCGCATAATATCTAGAAATTTTGAAATCATGATCGCGGATCGCGGATCGCGGATCGTGATCATGATTGAACGTGTAAGGCGGCCCTATGATCTACGTTTTTGCCTAAAACAAATTCTGGGAACACTAAGTTGCCTAAGTTTGTAAGAACCTTGCCCAGTTACCAGGTGCGCCACCCTAAAGGGGGCAATACACATGATTGTAGCTAGCACACTTGCATAAAAGCTCCTTGCACGTGCCGTCTACTTTCATGTGTATACGGTAACTGGCATGCCTGTATCTGGCAAGCACAACATTTGATTTTTGGCATTTACTGGCATGCAATGTGGGGGAAAGGACGTGGGGGACTGCAGAACAGGTACGTGTGAACGTACAAGCATTTAAGTTTAGCTTGCAAATGTACACACATGGAGCTGGTTACACCAAAATAACTAGAAGAAATATGGCATCCACGTAAAAGAAATTTCGTATTTTGATTTCTTGTGACTTTTCAGTTTTGTGTACGGTCATTTAAACCAGAAAGCTGGCACCTAACCATTTTTTTTTTTTTTTTTTTTGCCCAGGGAAAATACTTTGTGTATACCACCGGCCCTGGGGCGGGCACGGTGGTTATGTGGGACTCTCCGTCCTAATGACGGCCTACCCACTAAAAACCCTGGAGTGTTCCACCTCGGCGCTTTGTGTCGAGGCTGCGGGCACGCTTCCGCACTCTACCGCGGCCTTGACAGCGCTTGTCCTCGCGGACCCGCCTCGGGGAGCCCAAGCTCACCCCGCAACAATGACGATGTGTCCGAACACCAGACACATCGTCATCCACCTCGGAGACCAATCCAGCTGGCACCTAACCTAACCTAACCTAACAAAACATAAAACAACAAAATATAATATTTATTTATTTATAATCTATACGTTTTTTGGGCTCAGAGGAATGAAGCCGGTTTTTTTTTACAAATATTGCAATGAGGCTTTTAAGGCAGATGGGGTAGTATGAGAAAGGCAGTTATACAAGAAAAGTTGATGATGATAAAAAAAAAAAAATAAGGATAGATAAAATGTGGTGTGGTAAAGTGCTAATGAAAGAATCGTTACCGAATTGTAGAGATGACAGCTCAGTGGTTACAAATCAAAATTTTGATGTTAATTTTTATGAGACTAATTGGAAAGTAGTATCCTTTTATTTTATTTTTCCATATCAACAAACATAAACATAAAAATACAAACGAATTGAACACCGTCTTCTTCTTTGAAACCGGTACAAATATGACAAAGCATTTGTAAAATTCTTATTGTCCACTCTAAGGGGTCGGTGATTAAAAGTTTTCTATTTTTACGGTCATACGGAAATACTTTAGGGTTTAGATAAGATATCAACACTTTTCGAACTAGACATAGGAGTAAACGCGTACTTCTATGTCAAGGACAACTAACATCTGTTTGTAATTTTAGTGGCGTTGAGCCACATCTGGGACTGCAAATAGTTCAATTCTATTCTTAACGCCCTAAGATTCAATAATAACAACAACAAGAAGTTAGGACAACATTAGAACAATATATATCGTCATATTGTCTATATGTCGCAGTCGAATTACAGAATACGCCGCATTACACAACGATTAGGCGTTTTAAAAAAATGTAGCCGGTTTGTATTACGGCGGATCAACATTTAACCGGATTGTTATTGTTATATGATTTACAATACAGCGGCCGAAGTTTAGGCGCATCGTCAAGCAAACCTGGTTACATTGTAGGATAATATAACTATAGAATAATAAAAAATAATTAGAGAATAAAGGCAATTAGAGGGTAGTTAATGTTATGCTTATAAAAAGTTATCTTTTTCATCAAATCAGGATTATTATTTATTTACTTTCAGTTACACTTAAAATTAAATTAAATTTTTAATTTTTTTTTCTCTTTTTTAAATTATTTTAATTTTTTAATAGAAGGTACTATATAAAAACATAGGTAAAAAGAAAAGGTTGGCAAAGAAAATTTTATGAACTTTAAAAGAAAGTTTATTTTTTATTAGGTATTATTAATTTGTATATATAGGTGTATTGTATATGTATAATAGTATGGTATTCTTACATCTGTCCTTGCGCCAGTATGGGCTCGGAGCACTTAAACTGAATGTACTCGTAGTACTAATACTCGCGCTTCAACAACCACTTGTGCTTGTTGAAGCGCGAGTGTTAGAAATTTGAACTAAAAAGTGCTAAAACTGCGGTTCAGGGTCCACTCGATTACGTTATGGCTAGCCGTATTGAAGAATGCTAATATTTCGACATCGTGGCGGAAATTTATTCATCCGTAATACAATAATAATATGGGCGCATTATAAACAAATCAGCACTGTTTTTTATAATGGCTAGCCATAACTAGTAATTAATGCCATCATCAGATGAGTTGAGAACAAACTTCTAGTTTGTCAACCGAAAAAAAAATATTGATGGAGTATGATTAAAATCGCAAGAAAAATGTACCTACATACATTTTTTTTTATAAATAACACCAAAATGCCTTAGACAAGGCTTGACGTTTATTGCTATACAAATATAGGTAACTAGTACTTATGTATTTTGCTTATGTTCTCCATAAAATCCACTAATGACTATGTGGATATTTAAAAGTGACCTCATTGGCTAAGTTAACAGATAACGGCGCCACATAATACAACTTGGAAGTGGTATCTAGCTAGCCAACTACTAGTCAGTACCCCACCATGGCAGGGTTACTCACTATGTTTCCTTTCACCGCCAACTCAAGCTTAATAGTTTGTATTTGAATCGGGTTCTTCGGTATGCGATCCGACCGCGTCAACGGCTTATCTGACTGTCATTGCTACAATAAATTCGAAATTATAATTTGACTGACAATGAAAAATTACTAAGTGCCAATACATGAATGATCGTAAAATTACGCGATAAAACGCTAGATCTCTCCTAGGCTCTACCTCTCTTGTAGCTTTTATTTTCTCCACAGGTGCTAGTACAAAACTTTATAAATAACTTATGTTTAAACGCGAATTTTTCAAGGTGTTTGACCGTTGGTATTCGCGGAAGCCAAAAGCGCAACAGGTGGAAAATGTCGAACGGTTTTCCTCAACCTCAACTTTGTTATACAATACTCTATTGTAAAAGCTCTTAAGCATTCTTCAAGGCGCATCAACTTATGTAAATAAAAAACCTTGAACATGAATTAATAAACAAGGCAAGAGCAAACAGTAAAAAGTATTACAGTACTTGAAGTAGAAGTTAAACAGAGCAAGTTTATTTAACTTTGTAATCGAATCTTAGTCAACATAATAAAATATTTAGGCCACCGCTACGTAAAGCAGGGGTACGCGCAGCAAAACAAAGAGCTTTACGGAATATGGTCGAAGTCTCGAAGCAAGACTCGACGAAGACTGCGAGCCGGTGAAAAATGAAGCGAATCAATATTTACTACCGTCGTGAATGCGTTACGCGCATAAATTAAATTTACAATGCCCGCGAAGAGCATCCGTTTCACACAATATTTCTTTCGTCGGCGCGGATGTTACTTCGCGGCTGGCAATGGACGCGGTTAAAAATACATTTTACAGTGAGTTTTCCAAGGGCGCAGCGGCGGGCGGGCGGTCTGCGGCGGTGCGCTCGGTGCAGCCGCGTACTACGTGAGGTGTGTGTCGACTTTCATTATTTTTTCCGCTGTAAACGGTAACCACAAACTGCCTTCGGTAACGGCCGACCGCGAGGCGTGACGTGCGTCCGCACAACGCGGCGCGACGCGGCGTGAGTCGCGTGCGACGCATGCTTTCTCAATATTTTTATATAATTCGTATTTCAGGTTTAAAATAGTAAAATAGTAAAGTGGTTTTATATAGTACTTTGACAACCATCACGGTACTTACGATTCGATATTAAAAATGTGCTACTGATAATCGTCTTAGCTGTGTTCTTTCTTCATTTTAGAAATTTAGGCAATTTAGAAAGCTTAATTCCCAACATTGACTTCCTTACTGATATAAGCAAATTTCTGCAAGCGTATTTTGTTTACTATTTGTCGAAAGTTTTGTTTTGTTATTTATACTTAGGTAATACATTTATTTAGTCTTTAAAATTTAAAATTTTTATGGAAATTAGAGTTAGTTGTTACAGAGTTACATGTCCTCGACATTCACACTCAGTTCACATCTATATATTATATGGCGGCCCGCCCAGACATCGTACGGGTCCGTTTTTGAAAGAACATATTATCTTTTGATTTGATCACTATCAAATTTCACAGGATCACCAGCACCGATCTAATTTGAAGTTTGCCTAAAAATTGTATCAAATGAAAATGAAATGAAAATGTCTAAGGCACATACTTTTTTGTTCGCAATAAAGATTATTGAAAAATTAATTTCTCAAATATAAACAAAAGAGAAACGTTGAGCACAGATTTTTTCTAATGGTGGTTTCATCCATGTACAAAGCTATGCGTGGTACAAAAGATGTCACTAGCACTCAAGAAAATTATTCACTAAACATTATGTGTTTTATCGAAATGTACGTAATTAAGAATTTATCAAAATTAATATAAAAAAATATTTTAATTATTATATATATATTTTAAAATATTATAAGCCCCAAAATACTGATCCTTAAAAGAAGAAGAATGAGGCAAATCCTTTCAGCCGTTTTTGCGTGATTGAGTAACAAACATGCAAACTTCCACATTTATAATATTAGTAGGTACTATTGAAATGAGATGACTGGTAATATTCCGATACAAGTCTATTGTTATGTAGATAAATATTTCTAAATAAACGTTTCATATTCAATTACATTCTGCATACGGTTGTATTCTGATATATTATTGTTTTGTAGATAAATACTTCTAAATAAATGTTCAACTTCAATTACATTCTTGGTATGAAATTTACGCTCAACTGAGCGTGAATTTCTTTATTGATATTATGTTATTAGTCTTACCAGCGTTTCTTGATATTATATTAGTTGGTAATAATAACACGATATCAAGAAACGTTAAACAGCAAATTATTTTATACCACCTACGTAATTACACTATGTATAATTAAGCTGCTAATTTCAAAGTATTGGATTAGCAACATGTGTTCAGAGCGATTTATCTCAGGATACATTATCGTCTTATCACACGTGTGTATCAAATTTATATTTAAAAATTACATTTCTCTAAATGAGTCAGTCAGTCAGTCAGTCAGGTGGTAATTTAGCTTTATATAACAGAACTTTAAGTCGTAACGTTAATTTCGTTGTTTACAAGTCTTGTAGTAGTAATTATTCACAGCAAATTTATTTTTGTCATGGTATTCAAAGTTATTATAAATCGTGTAATTATATATTTGTTTGAGCTTATAAAATCCGCTATAACAGATGTTCCGTAATATTCCATATCTATAGTGTTAAAAGGCATTTTCTGTGATTCGAGGAAAGCTTAGATGTGGCACTACACACCCTTTAATAAAACAATTAGAGGTCGTGGAGACTGGGGGACGTATGAAGGGGTAAAATAATAAATGTACATAGGTAGTTAAAACTTTACTTCTCAGTACCAGAAATTCCACCACCAAGCAGTAATGTGTAAACATGACATATTCGGATTTGAAGGGTACCGCAACTAGTGAAATTATAGGACTGTTGACACTAACCATCTAACATCCAGCGAGCTGTACTCTGCGTTTCTTATTTTGATATATATGTTAGGTGCTCACGAAAAAGCTATGCGCTTGCTGATTCAGAGTATAGGAGCTGGACTTTTTGTTTTGTTATTAAAAGTTTTGTGTATAGCCCATCAGAAAAGTAACTTCTTTTGTACCTATTCAATAATGTTGCATACAAGTAATTGAAACACCCATAACTGAACGAATGGAACTCATTGCCGGCTTCCCTGTTTCCCATAAATTACAATTTGGACGTTTTTAAGGCTAGAGTGAATAGATTTCTTCTGGATCAGCGTGCTCCATCTTCGGCCACACCGTCGCTTTGCATTAGGCGAGTTGGTGGCCAAACGTAGATCTATTAAAAGTAAAAAAAAAAAAAAAAAACCTGAAAACTGCATCAAAGTCGGGCTAGTAGTTTTGGAGAAAAATGGCAACATGTATTTGCACAAACAAACGTCCTCTCACCCCAAACGCATTTACCGTCTCCGTTCCGTCGTGGGCAAAAAGCAAAGGTTTTTTAAAATTATCTCAATGGAAACAAAATCCTGAATTCGTGCCTGCCTGCAGCGCCACCGCAGGATCGGTGCCTTGACCCAGATGCGGCAGGAGCGACCTAAATAAGCGGCTCAAGGGCGGAAACAGCCGCCCAGCCGACTGGAATGGTCGGGACCATTGAGAAAATCCACGTATATGAAATTATTTCTGTTTTACTGGATCTTCGTTATAGTATCGAGCTTATGGCAAGTTTAATTATGACTTCGTATTATGTAATATACATAATATGTTTGTTTGATAGAACCTATAGAGTTCATATTTTTTTTTATTTCAGCCACCCAGACTCTTTTGTCCGCGACCTTTGTCAATTTATTTTTTTATTTAGCTAAAACATATAAGGAGTGGTAAGATAATTAAATGTAAAGGTAATGAGACGAACGATGCGCTCTCCTGATGGCAAGACATAGCGCATGCCCATGACTATTGCAGCAATACACAGAACTTTGAGTAGCATAACAAAGTCCGAGGCATCGCTGTTTTGGCGCTCATTACTTTGAGACTTTCGATGGTTAGTTTCAACAGCCCAGTAATTTCGCTAGCTGCAGTACCCTTCAAACCGGACACAGTAATGTTTACACACTGCTGCTTAACGGCAGAATATCGGGTACCGCGGTGGTACCTACCTAGACGACTAACTGCTATGGAAATCTTCCACCAAGTAAAGGCCCTCACTTAACATCAGCTGAGCTGTCGTCACACACCTAGCCTTTCAACAATTAGAAAGAAATCGTCCTTTTAGATTTCCGTCACTTCCTTCCGGGCCTGGGCTAGAGTTCATATGATAATACTAGACTAGACAAATTGAAAAAAAACATAAAAATAAAACAAGGCAATATATGATTTCATTGTTAGTTCCGTTCACTTGAAGCGAAGCTAAATTCAATATTAGATTATAGCAAGAAAGCTTTCGTGATATTGTTATGACTCTAGTTTATGACTTTTAAGTTTGAAATAAATTATAACAAAGAATACTTTCTTTGTTATAATCTAGTCTAGTCTAGTAGTTGTCACAGTCGCAAATGACGGGAAGTTTTTTTATGTTAATTATACCTACAGCTTGTGCTTAGTAGCAGTTGTTATAATTATTGTTATCTCGGATTCGTTGAATAAATTATTGATACAGAAATTTTTTTTTGGGAATCTTGTCATAATGTTTTGTAGCCATGACAGTTTAGTAATAAATAAATATCGTAGGACTATACACACAGCGCCATCTGGTCCCAAACTAAGCAGAGCTTGTGTGATGGAAGTCAGATAACTGATAGAATACATAAATACTTTTTTTTTGTCAATACATACTTATAATACGTACAGAACAAACATTTGTTTATTCACAAAAAAATTGCCTTGAGTGGGAATCGAACCCACGCCCTACAGCTCTCAAGGCAGAGGCCCCGCTGGCTCATTGGTAGTATACCAATGAGTCAGCGGGGCTGACGGTTCACACGTCGAAGGGCGTGGGTTCGAACCCTAACAATGAACTTGATCTGCCGGTGAAGGAAAACATCCTGAGGAAACCGTAGTATGGTGGTTAGGTGCTTTCTAGTATTCGGCTGGCTAGCTTCAACCCTGAAGTTGAAAATCTGTCGCCAAGCCCCTAAAGGTGTGTTACGGCAGTCTCAGTTGAGAACCAGTTCTTTTCCAAGCTTGGTGTTACCATCTGCGACCACACTGTCAGTTAACATATGGTTGTCAAACACATTTATGGATTTTTTTAAATTACTTATTGTGACTTCTACACGTGTATGAAATTAGTGTTTTTGTAAAAAACAGACGGCCTTGAATATCATACAAAGGCCGTCTCTTTTTTAGCCCAATACTGATATTAGGTTTTCGTGTTACATCATCTACCTCAATTTCAATTAGTTTTCATTGAAAAGAAAATAACTTCATTTTATGGTTACCTTTGCTTTATTAGTTTTACAAAACATGATTAATTCCATGAATTCTATTTATGTTTCCAATTTTCATATAACCTTAAATAATTCTAGAACTTGGTTTTATACAAAGTGTGTGTGCCTTCTAGGGAATCGGTTAACACTTGAGATAGCGAACTCTTCGGATAAACTTAGTTAATATTTTCTCTGTGTAATGTAGTCTGTCTGCTCATTTTAGCTTATCCATGCTGAAACTTACAGCATAATCCGACATGAAATTGACAGTTCCTCTCCCTCGAGTAAAAAAAAAACAAGATGCATTTGGAAAAACTTTACGGATTTTTATAAAAACTATCATGTGTACGAGTATATCTTGAACATTTTATATTGCTGATATTGTAAGTAGGTGTTGTGTAAGCCATTCTCAGACATGTAGGTTTCCTCACGATGTTTTTCTTCACCTTTTGAAGTTATCGGCACATAACCTAGAAAAGACAGGGGTGCGTGCCGTGGGATTCAAACCCAGGACCTCCAGATTGGAATTCAAACGTTCTCCCAACTAGGCTGCCGAAACTGAACTATTTTAGCGATTAAATTACATTTGCAGTAGGTGAAATGACCGTGATGGTTATCGATCTTTGGGAGATTGTTTATTATTATTTTTTCCCTTCTAATGATGTATCTGTTTGTTGTTAGATACCTCATTGTTATTACAATCTGGCCTAGTTGAGACTAATTAGTAATATTAATATAACTTAAATTGCTAAGTAGAGTGTAAACGCAGAATGCGTCCTTTAACACTTTTGTTACTGTCTCTATTAAAGGCAGGCCACTTTGTTCATGTGTGTCTTTCAATATTCAGAGGATTTTATAGTAAAAATCTTTGCGACTTGATTCCCGTGCACCATTTATACAAGTTTATATGGAAATTGAATACGGCGCGTGAGTTAGACTCACACTTGCTCATTTTACTACAAAGTAGATTTCTGTGACACAGTAACTTCTTGTATATAAGATTTTCAGAAACAAGAAAGTGTTCGCTTACCGGTTCTTTGTAAGGCCAAATCACAAAGTTCATTCTTATTCCGATTTAAAAAAGATAGATACCTATAAAAATTTGAAACAGGATTTACTCCATTCGAATATCACCACTCAACTCAAGACTTAACCAACACTTTTAATAAAGAACACGCAACCAGTCCTCCCTTCGTATTAATATTATTTAGACACGAGCCCATCCCGTACAATTTAGAAACCATTCCACCATTTGTATGAATCTCCGCAGATGTGGTCGTCACAGTGCTTTGTGGCGACGTCAATGCCGCGAGACCGTGAAATATGACGAACTCGGCGAAATACGGCCCTGTGTCACGGGATAGGGGACGGTCTCAACCAGTTATGTAGTTAATAAAATGTTGATTTGGTATGTTGAACTTATAGATATAACTAACAAAACGGTCATAAAAAGCCTAATAGCTTGGAATAACATTTTGTTGAGCTCAATTTTTTTACAAATTGTCACCGTTAATTGTGAAACTTGAAAAACGAGCTACCGATTATGGCACTATGGTTAAGTATTTATATTTATTGTATCTTTTATTTAGATACAAAAGAACGAAACCTTGTCTGCCACATATATCAGATAAAAATACAGACGTACGTATTACGCTAAATATTTATTGGACCTTTTTTTTCGTGTCAAATAAAGTAACATTATTATTAGACTGTTCTGTTGGCTCATTTATAGTAACCACGCTAGTTAGGTTTATGAAATATAGCTAATATATAGAATTGTATTTCCGCGTATACATACAGCCATTACAAATACAAACCTAAGCCGTCAGTGCTGTTCACACCGCGTAATGCACTATTGGCAATTTACTCGTGCGCCGAGAGCGAATCATGAGTAAATCTAACACATCCATCGTCAAATAACATCTATTGCCCTGGACGTAATCAGGATTGTCAGTGGGGCAACAATATCTACAGGTTTTTATACTCATAGTCTACAAAATATCCTACTTTAGATGTATTGAAAGAAATTCACCGCGTCATTGCGAAAAGTTTATACTTATATAAGGGTAAGAAATGTAAAGAATATGTGTGAAAAGATAATAAAAAAAGTACAAGACGTAGGAAGACGAGAGTTTGGGACCATGCAATGCTCAGTATGTAATGAGCAGACAATAGCTAAAAGAAATATCGGATTGGAGGTTAATAATATTGAAATGCTGCTTGAAAGCTGTCGACCGAGCTCAGTGGCATGCATTGGGAGATGCCTACGTCCAGCAGTGGACAGCGAAGGGCTGATGATGATGATGATGAATATTGTAATATTAATGCTGCACGCTAAACATTTAATTAATGCAAACGAACTATCATTTCATTTTCGGGAATTTATCAGCCACTAAAATAAAGATTCGCAGCTTTAAAGATTTTCTGTTTAGAGTTCTAGAGTCAATAAATGTAACTGTATTCTAGAATGTTCGGAGGCCTTCTATTTTCGAGCAAGTACTAAACATCGAACTCTTATTTATTTTAGGTATAGGGCTGTTATGTAATAAATGTTACCAGTGTGAACAAACGGAACAACTGCTTTTCAGTACCTTAATTACATCCAGACACATCCGTCTTTGTTTACAAACTGACCGCCTTGCTAGTGACTGTAACTTCAAACGGGTGCTTTCGCTGTTTACCAACATGAACACTCGATAAATCAACAGGTAATAGATAATTATAAGCCACTGACCATCGACCACTCGACTGACTGTTCACTGACACGCAAACACTTTTAAGTAATGTATGAGTTATGAAATCGATCCAAGCTTTTTAAGCAAGTTTTGGCTTTAAATTTTAAGTATTTTTTGATGGTTGCCATCCTAAAGTATTTTTTGTGTAATACGTAAACGTATGGAAGCTAGACTTTAATGAAATATACAGTCCAAAATTGGCATAATTTATTTAACCATGATTAGCGCTTTTGAATACTAGTCTCGAAAAATGTTTTCGGGGTAAAACTAATCTTTAGTAATATCATGAATAGGTACAATTTAAACAGTTACAAAGCCACACATCGTATGTATGTAGAAAGTGGTAATCTGAATTTATAATATTTCTTCGAGGGTTTGTATGTCCTGTACCAAATAAAACGAGTAAAAGTATTCTAAGCTTATACCTTATCCATCGCATTGTAATTCTGGTGTACGATCGTAAAACCAAATAGTTCAAGCGCGTGAATACTAAACACTTGAGTTTGATGGCTAGTTGAAAGTTACACTAATACTAATTTTACTGGTGTGCCACTGAAATCGTGGATTAGTTCTGCAAAAGCGACTCTGATGTATACTGAACATCACCGGTACTACGGAGATACTACTGCGTACACATTTGTTGATCGACTTATTGCTGGCTTTTAGTTGGTACAAACATAATGGCGAGCCATCAAATATTTTTAGTTCGTGCAAGCCATAGAGTTCATATTAAAAGAGGAAGTAATGTTCAAGGATGAATTTATAAATGGATTTTATTTTCACATGTCTGAAAGTATCTTTATAAACACTAGCCCTTAAAAGCAGTCACCGTATTTTTATCGTACGAAGACAGCATTTGGCGTGAGACGTTGTTACGTGTCACTTTTCACTGTGATATGTGTCATGAGTACTCGTAATGGAAAAATAGATTTTTTTACGTAAACATGGAAAACCCATTAGGCGACATGACTCAATTATTTGGTTTATTTATTTTTTCGTTGTTTTCTCATTTTTTTTTATATTTTTAAAAGTGTATTTTTTGAGTGTTTAGTATCATATGTATTATGTAACACTAGTAGTATTTTATTTATTAAGTGTTAAAATACAGACGATGGAATAATAGGAAAATTATATAATTTGGTGATTCATGCATGTCGTTTCGTTTTACCTGCAAAAATTCGAACTTGTAGTCAAAATCCAAACAAGTAAAATATCACTAATTTACTAGAACATGATTGAACTTGGCCCGGATTTACTTTATGTGACTTACTACTTATTTCACTTAATTTTTCATCGAATACCTACTTTAAAATTTCTAATTATTATTTGACAGTGGCAAAATACACGCCGCAAGTGCGACGCCTAAAACAAAAAAGACAAATTCTACTTTAGCTAAATTACTAAAAAAAATTGTTATTTTTTTGTGTTGATACTCTATTTTTTTACGTTTGAAATGTGATACCAGTATCACTATGTATATATACAGCCAAATAAAACAAAGTATTTTTCCAGTTGTACAAAACAAAGAGCGAGAATAATCAGAAAACAAACTGAGCAATTTATTTAATTTCGAGAATGTATTTTTGGCGCTTTAACTCGAAATACAATATTATTTTATTCTTCATTTTGTATCGCGTTTCAGTTTGCGTTTGAATACAACATAATTCAGATAAAAGGTCAGAAAAAACGTGCTTCATTCTAGACCACTGCTAAACGCGTATTCTTACGTATTAATTCCCCTTACTTAATTCGGGAGTTTTTGTACCTCCGTTGATTACTAAATTTGTTTATACACTGTCATATTTAGCTTATACCACACAATGTTTGTCCTGGGTGAGAATCGAAGCCACGCCCTATAGCTCTTGAAGCAGACAATGAACTAACAGGGATGACTATAGGTATAAGTAAAAAATAATTAATTGTATCAAAAGTGCCGGGTTACAATAAATGAAGAAAACAGTACCATTAAATAAATATAATTAAACATTTTATACAATGCATACTTTTTTTATGGAAACTATATAACTTATTACAATTAAAAAAATATTCATTGATTTTATCAAATTTACACAAATCAAAAAAATACTAAAGTAGGTACAATAAACTAACCTAAAAGTAAATTGTTCAAAGTCAAAATTAAAAAGGTTATAAATAAAAAACAACAATATACAAATAAAAGAACATATGTAGTTACTACTACGAATATTGATCACTGATAAACAACACAAACCAGGTATTATTTGTAGTATATATTTTTGATATGAATTTGAATCTATGTAGAAAAATGGCTTACATACATTCCGAACGATCTTTGATTAAAGAAACGGCGTCTTAAATGCTAGCCGTGTTATTTCATGATTTTTTGTTACACGTGCATTACTCAATATGAGCAACTGTATTCTAAAATGTTCGTAGGCTTTCTGTTTTCGAGCAAGTACTAACCATCGAATTTTTACTTGTTTTGGGTATAGGACTGTAATGTAATAGATGTTGGCAGGATGAACAGGCGGGGCAACTACCCCCACCCCCTCAGTACCTACAAAGATGGATGCGTCTGGACGCAATTAAGGCACTTAATTGCGTCCAGACGCATACATCTTTGTTTGCAAACGGACCGCTTTGCTAGTGACTGTAACTTCAAATGGGTGCTTTCACTGTTTACCAACATGAACGCTCGATAAATCAACAGGTAATAGATAATTATAAGCCGCTGACCATCGACCACTCGACTGGCACGCAAACACTTTTACGTAATGCATGAGTTATGGATTCGATACAAGCTTTTTAAGAAGGTTTTGGCCTTAAGTTGTAGATGATTTTTGACGGTTACCATTATAAAGTATTTTTTGTTTAATTTGTAAACGTATGGAAACTGGACTGTAGTAAAATATCTGGTCCAACATAGGTTTCATTTGTTTAATAATTAGCGTTTTTATATACTAGTTTTTACTTACATATTCTTCTACTTTTTTAATGTAAGAAATATAACTTTTTTAATGTAAGAAATATAATATAATATCAATATAATTTTTTTTTTTTGTGTTGTGGAAGTGCTTTAGAATAATAACATTAAGAAAGTACCTACGTCGTTTTACCTTAACTCGGGCCTAACATGCTTAAAATAAAAAAATAAAAAACCAATGCTTAATATGTGTAATTTCCCGCTAACGTGAAATGTCAAGCGTAAAAACGAAATATGGTACACTAAGAATAATTATGTTTACTTTTACAAGTCAGGTCGCCAGTAATAATGATTTTTATGACTGATAAACGTCAAAGTACGTCAATTTGGCCTTTATTTTGTTTATCAACCTAAGAAGTAGTAGTTAATAGACGACCTCCAGTTGTCTTCTTGGTATTGGTATGTAATTTGGTAATCATGGCAGTTATTTCATATGAATAGAGTTCTGATTATCTATGAGGTTGTCATTTACTTTAACGATGTTATCGAGGAATGTACGTACATGTACAATGAGTAATGTAATAATAACGATTAGCTGTTAGTAATTAGTTAGTACTCTTGTTAAAAATATGATTAGGTACTTTAATTTTGATAACATAATTATCAAAATTAACCTAGGATTTATGAATATATTATGAATAAATGAATAGAACTCAAATAGTAAGTTCGAATAAATAGGCTTAGTGGTCAGCCCTAGTGGCAGAGTTAATATACCGCCAAAAGACCTCAGATATGGGTTCACAGTTGTTTAGAACATAGACAACAAATAGTTATAGAAATATAGAACAAGCAATTCGGACCTACAATACGACATGTTGAACTAAAAGGTAGCGACTGACCCACGGTAGCGTTCAGAAAGAAATGGCATTCACGACCACCCATTTAAAGATTGGTCGGATCATCCTATGCTTAACATTGTTGATCATTTGAGAACACACAGTTACCTCACGCCACGAGCGCCACATAAATATATAATTATTTGAACACTGAAACAGGTAGTGGTCCAGAGAGCTTTGTGGATCGGTTAATTACAGGCAGTGGAAAATTCAACGAATTCCAAGCGTGACGCTCGTTCGCAAATTTTCACCTCAATCTCTAACAAGCGTAAGTTATGATAATATTTATTTGTATTTCCCACGAATCTAGAGTAAACAGGTTTCATTTAGGCAAGCGTGATCTTAGACCTTCCTGGTTAACATCATGCAAAGCATTGTCAAAAGTAAACCTATGTAAGTACTTGGTGGTAGATTTCCTAAGCGGGAAGTCGTCTAGGTAGGTACCACCGCAGTACCAGGTATTTTACCGTCAAGCAGTAGTGTGTAAACATTACTGTGTTCCGGTTTGAAGGGTACTGCAGCTAGCGAAATTACTGGGCTGTTGAGACTAATTATCAAAAGTCTCAAATTAATGAGCGCCAAAGCAGCGATGCCCCGGACTTTGTATTGCTAATCAAAGTTCTGTGTATCGCTGCAAAGATCATGGACATGCGTTATCTCTTACCATCAGGAGAGCGTATCGTTCTTCTCATTAATTTTACATTAAAAACAAAAAAAAAAATACGAATTAACAAATAAAATTGCCATAATATGAACACAGTGGTACTTACGTTTATTACAACTCTTTCACAGAAGTCATGGTCATGGTGAATAGGTTCAAAGGTCAGCACTCCCCCTTGCGGTGGTTTGCCCGACTCCTCTTCTTGGTTGCAGAGTTTTGGGAGCGACCTGGTAACAAATTAAAAAAATAATTAGTTTTACAGCACCTTCAGAAAGCTCGAGGATAAAATGAGACAACCATAATAATAACTATTTTAGTATCTACTGCTCGATAACTGCTATCGAATAAGGTACCGTTTTCGGTACTTGGTACTTGATGAGGTAGCGTCGCCAACATTCCACTCTCGATATATAATTATTTGTCCAGTAAACATATATTAATAATAACAAATAAACGAAAAAATAGTAACTGAAGGAATAAAAATTGTATAGTATTAAAAAACAACGAAGAGAAGGCGGAGCCTTAAAAACTGTGGATCTATCGATTGCAATAAAACGAAATTCTGTTTTTTGTCACATTGGAAATTATGATTACTTAACTATAAGTCAGAAAATCACTAGGAAATTCTCGAAGATTTAAAATATTAAAAAAATATTCTAACAACATTTTTCAGTCATTAACACATTCGTGTGATATCGAATCGATTGTAAATTTTTCTTAAATTTAAGTAGACGAAAATGTATGAGGAGTTAAAAATGTTTACGTTTCTAAAACACAAGCCTATGTGTTTATAAAAAATAAACATTTGCGAATACATTTTATGACATCGCCATTATCTGATAATATTCCTTATAAATTGAGCTGCTCGATATGGAGTGCATCGCCTCGTGACATACGTAAACACACAAAGTAAGCAAGCGATAAATTATCGAGGAAATTATAAGAAATCGATTGGCAAATAGCAAAAGGAACAATTTTATTGCACGGGAAATCTGAAATGTCCACTACTAATAGGCTAAATGCGTGCAAGTATATACCACGAACTCGTATGTACAATAGAAAAAAGCTTCTGCAATTTATGCAAAGTCACATCTCTCTCTCTCAAGATTCCGCTTTCATTACGACATTCGAGAGGACAGACGTGTTCAAACACGAAGCTGCAAACACTTGGCCGCCTTATCGACATTTTTATTAGTAATAAATTATTCAAAAGTGAACTAGAGTTTTTGTATTTACGATATCTCTTAAAACTGATTTAAAAAAATACTAAGTTTAATTATATTAATACTAATACTAACCTAACAGTACATTTTGGCAGCCTCACTTAAAAGCTAGATCCATTCCAGGCAAGGTGTGCTTTACCAACCGCGACCACACCGTTACCAAACATCAGGTGAGCTGTCGTCAAACACCTATATTGTCAAACAATAGAAAAAAGTTTGGCAACAGCGCCGACTTTTAATGATTACAGTAGAATCAAAGAAAAACTAAATTTCTACTAATTATTATTTGTAATTTCCAAAATACCCGTAGCTCCGTAGAACCGTGCGCGCTTGATCCTACGAAATCTACAAATTTTAATTTCCATGAAGCATGCCATATATTGTTATTAATATTGAAACAAAATAAAATATTACAGAAAAATTAACTTAACACTCACAAGAACATGAATAAGTTCATCGAAAGTTAACTGAAAATTAACCTATTCGGCAGTACACAGCGACAAAAGACGCCTGCCCTCTACGTCCGATTATCATCAAGTATAGATAAAACATTATAAAGCGGTCGGGTGCCTCTACGCCGAGTGCTTCTAAGTGTCTGTTGAAAACCGCTGGCTGTGTTTCAATCGACACTTGAATTCTGACGTCGAAGCGAGTCGGTGTCTATAGCGTGCCACTGCCTGAACGCCTGAAGAAAAATTGACATATTTGAGTAGATCCAGCACTCGCGTCTAGTAGGTTCCTGACTACTGAAATATTGTAGTAATCGATTGCGAAACTGTGACAACATTCTAGTTGGCTTACATTAGTATGAGAAAATCATAGCCGTATTTACCCATGTAACTTGTAGACCTTCGCGAATTGAATACATTAATGTTTACCAATGGTATTTAATCGCGCAAGTTATTACCTCATTTTTCTGAGGTTTACTCTTTGATATATTATTATTTTCAATCTGCAGCCATTGAAAGCGTAATTGATTATTAACTGCTGGCGTTTCTAGTCTTTCATTAAACTTGAGCACTGGATTTTAAACTCAGGTTCGAAATTGAAGAAGGTTTCGAAAGTTCTTTTGAGATGGTCCCCCATCTGATATAACTGAGGTCAAGTCAGCAGTATTCGAAAAATTCGGATAAAATCTTACTTTTCGGTTTGGTGACTATGAAGACAGATACATTTTATGGAGGATTAAAAAATTATTACCGTGTACTTTCCAAATTAGATCTTCTGCTTCTCGTTTTGTAATGCTCAACGGTCAATCTACACATAAGTGAATTAATGTACTTACATACAGGGTTATAAGCACTAAGCCGAAAGTAAAACATAACTCTCACCTCGTTCAGCTTATACAAAAAAAAAAGAAATAAAAATTCTTGATAAGAAGTTAATTGATTTTTAGCCGAAGATGTGGATTGTAACCATAGCAAGAGCTGTCTACAATGACCCCAACAGCTTATTACACTAAAGCTTAAAACTCTGTCTGTAAGTAAAACTATTCAATGTAGATTAACCAAATCACAGATGAGGTCATGTTTACTGTTCGCACCTGTGGGACGGCTCTGCCAAGTCCCAGCTTAAGGCACTGCAGTCAATCGAGAGGCGCGCTTGGATAATGATAGGCAATGCCACTGGTCAAGTCTCGGCTGCAAAGTCTTGAGCACCGACGTAAGGTCTCCAGTCTATCGGCTTTCTACCGAATGCATTTCGGGAATAGTGCCGTGAAGTTGCACGACTTGGTTGCCCCCGCCCCGTTCTATTAGCGGATGGCCAGACAGACGCGTCCAAAGCGTCACCTGTACATGGTGGACGATCCCTATGTGCGCACTAAGCGTTTCGAATCCACATTCTTTATTCGCACAGCGAGGATGTGGAACTCTTTGCCGGAGTCTGTGTTTCCCAAGAAGTACAATATCAGTGTCTTCAAATCAAGAATAAACAGGTTCCTCACATCGTTGCTTAACATCAAGCATGACGTGGTCAAACGCGAACCTATGCCGTATAAAAAAACAACCATTATAAAAACAGATAAATTTATCTTTTTGATTAAAAAAAAAATACCAGGCTTACAATAAATACAAGTGAGTAGAATTGTTATGAGAGTATTTTGGTAATAGGTCAGTTTTGCAATAGTATCAAAGAATTGAATCTGGTTTATCCGCGAATCATTCTGCCGATCGCCCAACCGCAAATCGCAGATATTTCACATAAAACAGCTGAGCTACGCAGCTCCAGGAGGTAATCCAGCTTCTAAAATAAGGTTACTCTATTAATAACCGTGCGCTTAACGCGTTGGTTTCGTGAATCGCGATAAATAGAAACAGAGAGGTGCGTAGGCGTAACGCGTGACAACGACAACACGACAATTGATGGCAAGGAGAGACTCTGATGATGCGACCCAAACCCTTGAGTTAGGACAACCACATTATCTATTAAAGTCTGTGCCCGTTTACGACGTGACGTGTCTACGACGTGTTTCTCTATACAAATGCTTTGAATTTTAATTGAAAACTCAAGAAGTCGCATGCTAAGTAAATTGCTTAGACAGTTACATGAATAAAATTAAAATCGTGAAGTGTGTATGTTTATCTATGTTAATTGTATGGATTTGACATGTAGGTAACTTAAAATCTTTATTAAACTAAAATATTGGGGATTAAAACATTATCGAAATTGTAAACAACCTAATTGCTTTATTGTAAGCATAATCATAATCATATTTATTGATAACGAAGTGTTACAGGTCAATTTTCAATAATAATTTTAAACAAAAAATATGAAATGTCAGTATTAAAAATTATAAAAATGTATGCAAAAATGTCAAACCAATAATAGTTATAATAAATGTCAAAATTCACAAAATTCTTTGTAGCTGTAAAACGTGTGCTCGATAAGCCAGCGTTTCAGTCGTGACTTAAAGCTACCCATAGTGAGCGCTGAAATGATATGCTCTGGCAACTTGTTAAATATTGTTGGACCCGTAACATGTGTCGACTTGGCCGACCTTTCCAGCGTGCGGGGGACCTCCGCTAGCTTAGCTCCGGCGCGAGCGCTGCAGAGCGTTTTGTAAGAGGCTTGGTTTGATCTGACATAGGTATTGTAAGGTATTGAGTTTGTTGTTATCTATTGTTTGTAATATTTATATTTATGTTGCATTGTAAATTATTTTCAATACCATTAAAAATATAGTATTGTTATTATAAACAAGTAGCTTTGTTTGCGTGGACATACGTTTGTAGCGATGATAGCTCAGTGGTAAGCGCGGTCGGTTCGCATGCCGAAGGGCGTGGATTCAAACCCCAACAATGAGCTTGAGCTGCTGGTGAAGGAAAACATCATGAGGAAACCATAGCGTGGTGACAGGGTACTTTCTAGTACTCGGTTGGCTAACTACCATCCGCAAGTAGAAAATATGCTCGCCAAGCATCTAACAGTGTATTCCGGTAGCCTCACTTGGGAGGCAGTTCCATTCCAGGCTAGGTGTGCTTTACCATCTTCGACTATACCGTCATTTAACATCAGATGAGCTGTGGTTGAACAATTAGCCTGTCAACCATTTAAAAAAAGTCGTACATACAATTAAAATATTGGGCAGTCAAAAAGTAGCCTATGTTAAAAAGCCCCATGAAATAAAATATATCATTGCGGGAAAAGATAACAAACGGAGTAACAGATTTACAAACGTTTTTATAAAATTAGTCAATTTTTTTTAATGTAATGTAATATAGTTGATATCATTGAAATCAAATCTTGAATTTACGTAGTTTAATGACAAGTTAATAAAGTAAATTAATTTACAAGCTTTTGAACGTTTCCATGAGAGAAGTTACGATTTTTAACGTAGCACATGTGTAAGTAAATACGTAAATATTTGAAAGTGTTTTAAAAGAGACGAAGTGTTTTTACGAACGTAATAATCAACACTCATCCAACCATATACACGTTTCAATCAACGCGTATTCGAAACTAAAATGTCTGTCAGACATATTATTTCTGATAAGTGTTTCTAACGGCTACAATACGCCCTGAAGAGCGGACGGTGCGGTGGTAACGGCTACAAGCATGTTTTGACATGGACTTTCAGAATGCATTATTATTGTGCAGTCAAGTGTCAAAAGTGTTCAGATGTCAGCACGCATCGGACGTCAAGTTCATTTTATGTTGGTAGGGCTATTGAACTGTAGTGGCGTAAATAATGTTCTTTATGGTGATTTGAGATCGAATATAAAATTGGTGACTACACCTGCCCACTTTTTGCGAACATAATAATAAACTCTCATACAACCATATACGTTTCAATCAACGCGTACTCTAAACGCTAAAATATTTGGCGGTCATATATTTCTGATAAGTGTTACCTAACGGTTGAAATCCGCCCAGAAGGGCTGACGGCGCAGCGGTGACGGCGACACGCATGTTTTGACACGGACTTTTAGAATGCATCATAATTGTTCAGTGAAATGTCAAATGTGCTCAGGCGTCAGCATACTGTCGTACAGGGTGTCGAGTTATGTTGCATGCAGCGGCTTTGAATTTTAGTGGTGTAAATAAGCGTTCTTTCAGGTAGTTTTGACGTAAGACTGGGGCAGATTTTTTTCGTTGATATTCCACCGAATATAAAATAGGGGCTGCCCAACACTTGCCTTATGATGGCTTCTGGTGACGAATGGAATAGCAAACGGTGAAATCCTGCTTTAAACATACACAATTTACAGGCGCCATCGCTTGGTTGCTGCCACAAGTCGTCTCATCAAAATTCCAGCATGTTTTTACCGCACTGTAGCACCGTGTTTCGTGTAGCATTGAATTTGTGCATCGATTTATTTTAGTTTTATAAACTTAATAAGTAATATACGTCAAAATAAAAGGAATACATTTTTAATATAATATACCTATATATGTATACTTTTATTTTCTTTAAATTACTAATTATTACTAAAAAAAATATTACTCCCAGAATGAACAAATCTCTATTGTCAAATGCGCAGAATACAGGTTTAATGTTTCAGCTCTGAAAAATTACTTTATAATTACGGTTGCAAAAAATACTGGATGTTAATGAAATGTTACAAGCTATTTGAGTTTAATTTTGTATGGGAAACCTTTAAACTTTTGAAAAATTAACGCAACGTAGCTTTGTTCTCCGCGTGAAGTTTTGGCACCTTTGTCACGTGTTTTGCGAAATATAAGGCTAATAATGAAACATTATATACGGTTTCACACGTTTATTAAACGTCAAATTCAAATCAAGAGCAGAAAAAGAAACCTGCGCAATTAAATATTGCGCGTTGAGGTAGATGTATAATGGTTTGTGACGCTGGTACACCGAAACTATTGGTTTTAGGAAAAAAGATTATATAAATTGTAGGAAATTTTCTCTAGTTTTATTTTGTATAGATATGTTTTTTCTGTAAAATGCGTCAGAAAGAAGTTATTAACATAAAAGTGCTTTTAGGCGCTATTTTTCCAATATGGCGGCGCGAGCGGCAAAGATGAAATTCGGAAAGAGCATGTCAAAATCTATAAATTTGCCAATTTTCAAAACTCCCGGAGAACTTTCCAGGTAACCTCTGTTTTTTCTACCAAATGGCTCTAGTAATAGTAAACTTACTGAAACATTTTTGGACAAAATATTTAAAAAGTAGGTTTAGGTGTACCATAAAAATTTATTACAATTTCAATTAGATATATTGTGCTGTATTGTGTTGTAGAAACTACGGTAGCTTGGTTGAAAGACCGCAAGTCTGGAAGCCCAAGGTTCCAATCTCTCTGTACCATTGTCTAATGTCTAAGTTACATGCCGCTATCTACAAACATTGGAGGAAAACATCGTGAATAAACCTATGTCCTATATGTTTCAAATTTCTTGATTTGCTTGAAAACGTGTGAAGTCCGTCGATCCGCACTTGGCGAGAGTGGTGATGTTTATCTTTCCCCCTTTACAATGAGAAGAGTCTCTCGCTCAGCAGTGAATTAGTTTAAAAAAAAAATACTAAACCGGATATAATTCTAATGCCGGTTGAATTTCTGGCCTCGATTTAAGACTAGGTTCAAATCGATACAAGTAGGTTTTGATTTAGGATTCACAGTTTATGAAATAAGGAATAACATGTCCTGCAACTTTCGTAAATTATATAAATTAGTAAAAATAACTTTGTACATTCTACAAACTCTACTCTCTTTGTTAGCTCTATTAGGATTGAATACGTTATGCCTTTCCGTACAAATAAGTAAAACTAACATTCATTTTATCTATAGAAAGCCACGTTATTTGTGAGTGTCATAGGTTATAGATTAACCCGAAAATGAAAAGACTTTTTCGTGGTAGTCAGACTAGAAATTAATTAAAAAATGAATGTCCACCCGTGCGAAGCCGGGACGGGCCGCTAATAGTATTTATTTTGACAGCCCTGTTGGCTCCTTGGTAGTATTTAGCTTTAGGAGCTGTAGGGTGTTCGTTCGATTCCCACTCAGGACAAACATTTTGTGGTATAAACAAATTTTTGTTTGGTGTCTGGGTGTGCTGTATGTATTGTATGTATTTAAAAAAAATGAGTTTTATCATATAGTACAAACTTTGCTTAGTTTGGGATTAGATAGCGCTGTGTGAAATGCCCTACGATATTTATTTAATTTCGACTTTACCCTTCGCTGAGTTGCTTACCATCAAGCCATTCTGGTTAAATTTATAATATTGCACTATTAAATGAGCTATATGTTATATATAACATATAGCTCATTTAATAGTGACCGTTTCGAGATCCGTTTTTTTTTGACGTTTTTCGGTTCGCGATCTCGAAAACGGTTTAATGCTTTCGATGAAATTTGCTATACCACAATTTTTAGGGGCGACGAATCGATTTAGCTAAGTCTCATCTCCGGGAAAACACGTTTTGCCGAATTTAAATTTTGCGTACACCGAGCAAGGTTTGGTCGTTTTTTATATGTTTCATACTAGGGGTACAACATATATACATAAACTTGGTAAAGTAAAGATTGTATCTTGACTATTTGCTGATAATATTTTCCGACCTACAATATCGAACAACTATTATTTTGAATGGTGCTATATTTCACACTTTACCCGATGATTAGCAGTAATGCGGTCTAGGATGGTGCACGCTTACCTACAATAAATATCTGTGGATATTTTACATAGCGTCATCTAGACTCAAATGAGCAAAGATTTGATTTCAACACTTTAGGAACTGTTTCTTTGTTTCGTTCGACTTACTAATCTAACGGGACGGTTTTGGGTAGAAAGAACCTATATACTCTATGTTTGGAAATTTTAGTTGCTGTGGTGTGAATTCATAATTTTTGAACTTAAATATTTTATTTTTTGTAGTGAATATTATCTACTTATTTTTATTTTTTTTAGATATTTTGTTTATAGCATCTTATTACATTTATTTGTAAATGAGTATATATAAGTAGAAAATTGTATATAGGTTCTTTACTTTATATTAAGCGAGTTACTTAACCTGTAATATTAGGTTGTTCGTTTCTCTGGAAGAAAAAACCCTACGCAAAGTTTTAGGTGTACTGATTTTGTACAACTAATCTAGGTAAGGGTCTTATTTTTAAATGTTGTTGTTTTAAAAGATATTGTGTGCATAAATAATAATTATAAGTAATCTAGTAATCAATGCTAAAAGATTGTCTTGTTTTCACTTCAGCGAGAAGTTTACAGAATTAATTATTAACTTTAAGAAACGTTTAGAATCAAGGGTATTTATTTACGACGTGATCCGTCGAGATACATTAATACTTAACGGTTGTTAATAACAACGTTTAGATAACCCAGCCAAGTGAACATCTTTAACAATATAAGAATTGCTACACTTCCCGGAAACACACAATATTTAAAAGACTTCAAAAAAGAAAAAAAGAGATTCTCAATTCGGTTGTACGTTTGTTACCTCAGAATTCCGTTATTTAAAAACCGATTTTTAAATTATATATTTTCAGATTGCGGTCCCATCGAAATGTTATGGCAATCGGGTAGTTTAATTTTTAAACCAAATACAATTCTCTTAAATACAAAATTTGTTATGTTTTAATTCTTTTTTAATTTTCTTTTAACATGTTATCACCAGTTTCTGGTCAGAAACTTATTTAAAACATAAAGAAATAAAGTCAAAAATCTATCAGTTTATCTATCTTTTCATTTCAAGTATACGATCGCCACTTCAACTGGAATATTGTCGTCGAATCTACAAACTATCTGTATATGAAAAGAAAAACCAGAAGGGAGAAGTCTTTACAAAACCTCGAGACAAAATAACATTAGTGCTTCAACGTATTAATAACAAATATAAATTTACAATGAAAAAACACTCCATAACCCTAAGTCCAAACGCGGTTCAGTTATAAAAATCTTGGTTTAAAAATCAAACGACAGAACCAAGAAAGTTCTACGAGAACAAATTGAAAGTGTACACTCTCAAATAAAAAATAAAATAAAATCAGTTAACAAATGAAGAAGTTCTAATGTAATAAGTACAGCCGAATTTAAAACCTCCTTCTTTTTTGAAGTCAATTAAGAACATTAAATACTAACCTGCTTTGCCTGTTTCCCATTTTGAAAAAATATTATATCTGACGATCAGCATCTCATCTCACATCAACATCTCACATTAGAAATAAAGTTGAAAGTGAAAGTTAAAATAAAAAAACCCATAACGAAATAAAAACTCCGTAAAGTTCACGAATTTATTTAACAAATAAACTTCTTTAATATAGTTTTTAAATCAAGGTCCGTAAGTTATAAGCACTTGAGCACATAAATTTAGCCGTCTGATAACGCGCGCGTCTCTCAGCGCAATAAATTTTAGCTCTAGACTTCTCTTGCCCACATCAGCTTAACAACTGGACGGACCGATCTGCCGCCACGCACCCTTACCCACCCTGTTATTCAGGGGGCGGAACAAATAACACCTTGTTTATCTTCGTAGAAACACTGCTGCTTCTTATTATTGAAGACTATTCAAAGGTCGGAGGAAAACCTGTCTACAAATTATTATTCTTATAATAACAGGATAATTAAATTTTCTTATCAACGTTGAAATTAATTATTGAGTAGAACGAAAAAAGCTTAAATATTTTTCTGTTTATTTTTTTTAGCAAATCTAGTCCCATTTTATATTGGTATGAACGATGTAAAAAAAAACTAAGCAAATTTAATTTAATTTGTTTGACTACTAGTATTCATACTGATTCAATTAAAATAATTAGTTTGAAAGCTTTTAATGGAACTAGGTCATTATTTTATTTTTTATAAATTTAAAGCATCCATCTAAAATTTGTTTCATTGTAAAAAATTATCACCTAGCTGATAACATAATATTATATACTGGTTGATAAGCTTATTACATTATTTGCTGGTTTAGTTTACGAAGGTTTGTGTTAAAATTCATATAAATAGAGTTAACTTATTTAATCCTAGTTAATTAATTAATCCTATTTACATCCCTTCGAGTTGCGATTGCTTTCGTCTAGGCATGGTCTATTGTTGATGTATTGTAGTTATAGAAAAAATATTATTTAATCGCAAATATATTTGAACATATCTTGGAGAGGTACAATAGAAGTTGAGGAAACTTTTAGGAGGACCAAGCAGTGAGTGCTACAATTCTTCATACTTTTTGAGTACCGAGATGAGACCTTTATAGGGGTATAAAAGTCTCGTCTCGGTACTCAAATACGTAGGTTGACCCTTTTTTTAAAATAAAAGCCTAAAACCAGCTCGTAGTCTATAAAATATTATTCAAATATCGAAATATTTTATAATTAATTTTTAGTTAAAGTTACTAATTATGAAACAACAAACACAAAACATTTTAATAATTACTAATTATTTATTACAATGTACTATAAAATTAAAAATAAATACTTAATTTACTTACCTATTTAAAAACTGATTGCGTTAGTCTCTCAAAAATTTAACAAACGGTATGACCGCTTAGTTCTTTGTTTTGTTCTCCTTAATACTGGGGTGGTTTAAGAAAGCAGAAAATTAGGAAAAACACTAGACGAAAACTAGAAAAAAAAAGTTAATTTACTATTATCAATATAATATGTCGTATGGCGTTCTTAGCGGAAATATCGTTTGACAGTTGCGTCATACATATGTACATTATTTACCCATATCGTGTTGTAAGAAACTTATGACATGTTGTTAACACTGAAAATAGATACGATATTGATGACTGTTATGAGATAAATGATATTATCCTTATAAAAAACAACAAATCCTAACTTACCCATACAAAACATTTTCAACGATAAGTACGGAAACAGGTGCCCATTTTTACTGCGCGCCAATGCTCCACGATCCCTAATATTGCGGTTACACTTATAGGCCGTTATTGTGACCAAAGAAATGGACAGATACAAAACTCGAAAAGGAGTCAAGTATTTACTTTCTCTCTGTCTCTCTGTGTGTTATTTATCTGTCTCTTATTATTTAGATAAATGATAAGTTAATGATGAATGGTTTGACAATAATTTGAACGGCTTTTACGATATTAAACTATTTTGGATTTTGGGGATCACTCATACTAAATGATGTTACTGCCGGTCATCAATGACTAATTACAGGTGTACTTAGATAAGTATAAAAATAGGGAATACACACAAGGGAATCGAGAGAAGTAGCGTAGAGGGGACGTGAGATAAAAAAGCGTCACGCCATTTTCTGTCCCGGCATAAGAGTCGGTTTTACTGTCAACGCACCTCAATAGATGTTAATATATTATTATTAATTTTTTTTTTTTTTTTTATGGTTGACAGGCTAGTTGTTTGACCACAGCTCACCTGATGTTAAGTGAAGGTGTGGTCGAAGATAGTAAAGCACACCTAGCCTGGAATGGAATTGGCTCTCAAGTGAGGCTGCCGGAACACACCGTTAGATGCTTGGCGGCAGATTTTCAACTTGAGGGTGGTAGCTAGCCAGCCGAGTACTAGAAAGTACCCTACCACCATGCTATGGTTTCCTCACGATGTTTTCCTTCACCGGCAGCTTAAGCTCATTGTTGGGGTTTGAACCCACGCCCTTCGGCATGCGAACCTACCGCGCTAACCACTGAGCTATCATCGCTACAAAGGCAAATAAGGCATAGATTAAATTTTAAAGCTTGGTATATTTCTACCAAAATAGGTAGTATTTTTTATACCTCATCGTTAAAAAAAAGTTGCTTGTACCCATGCTATTTTGTTAAGAGTTGCTTTTCTTTAGTATTCTGTACTCCAGCCACCAGTTATAGTAAATTCATTATTTTTTTATGATCTACCATTACACCGCATCCGAACTATGGGTGATAAAAATATTAATTATGGAACACGCATTTGTGGTCGCCGTAAACCATGTCACTGGGTGTACGTCAAAGAAAATCAAGCAGAGGTGATTAGGTCAGTCAAGTTGATTATTTATTCGTATTCATCAGCAACTTGATCAGTGACAACTAACAGGTCTGTTATCTTTATCGGGGTATATACTAAATCATTATACATATGGTCGTCCATTTAATTATAAATATAATTAAATGTTAATATTAAAACGATACTGATGTTGTATGTAATGTAGTATTTTTATGGTTGACAGACAAATCATTTACTACCTACCTCACTAATACGTTAAGTTTTCGACATTTGGTGATTAGTCAGTTAATTAGTGAGCATTTCGCGTTTATGTAAGTAGATTAATACCAACATCGACCTACGTAAAATATTTTTTAACACTAACAGATAACGCAGAGCCAGAATCATATAGGTATAGAGGAAATGTTTTGTACGTTGATGGCGAAAATATAATTATCTATACATTAACCATTTTTAAAGTTCCCTAAAAACTGAAGAATTCCCATATATGTATGCCATGATCATTTTTCTGTCATCTCATATTCAAAAGTAGACTCCAAGATGGAATTTCTAGAGTAAAAACATTTTTAATGGAATAAATAATCGGAGATGGCCGTGAGCTGTACAAAGACTAATAGCCCGTTAGGTCTGCTTGTTTTATAAGAAGGTCAAGAATACCAAGAGAAGCGTATCCTTTGAAGCAGGTATGATTCCAACGGAATAATTTCAATAATAAAATAGCATAAAATTTATGAAATTGCAAAGTTTAAGATAAAAAATTCCTCTTTATTTCCTATTCATGATAGTTTGAGAAAGTGGAAGGTTACACAAGAGCAGCTTCAAATTCCAGTTTTTTACATTAGTATTGTTTAGAGAAGAGACGAGTACGAGGGGTTCTTAAATAAATAATGAAATTAGTTTTAGTTATTTCATATTTTATGCGTTTTTCGTCCAGCCATAAGATGGGTCGACGTTGTCGTCACCGACGCGGGTCGAACCTGGACCAGATTGGCACAGGCCGGGCCAGATGGCATAACCAGGGAGAGGCCTGTACCTAGCAATGGCGTAAATAAGACTGCAGGTAATAATGATGATGATGATTTTATGGCCATGAATTTCTAGAAATTTCTGAATGCGATGAAACTTGGTCAACAATACGTTGACCTGCACTTGCGCGAAGGTTATAAGCATACTCCTTTTTTCTTTGCAGCAGCAACGTGCCTGGTATCAGTAAAATTTTGTAACTATTATGTCTATCTATTATACTTTGTAATTACCTATCTTTCGTTTTAAATCAGCTATGACAGTCAAGAAATTATACGTTTTGAATTTTATCCTCGCTAAAATTTACATTTTTGCACCTCCATGTTGTTTATAGTAGATTTTTATTACTGTACTTTAAAGATTTTCCACCCATATTCGAGTAAACAAATATTTAAATAAATAAAGGGAAAACTTACAACCTAATAGTTAATTGTGAAAAAAGGGTGAAAATACAATAACGTATAGTAAATAAGTAAACTCGCCAGAGAATCCCAACCAGACTCCCAATCGTACAGTTTATATTAGATATTTAGTTAGGAATAGTTCGAATTATAGTCATACTGGAGCGATCGTTCCCGGGAGACCTTGTCCTGGATATTGCACGAGAAATGCGCCTGCAATGTCATTGTAGGAAACCTTTGAGCGAAAGAGATCGTTACTATCGAAGGTGAGACTTGAATTATATTATCATAAGACCCAGATAAATTGAACAACAAGATAAATGCTTCTATCTAACGGTCCAATGAGAAAGGTTGTGGATGAAGCACATCACAATTATTATTGTTAAAGTAAAGAATGTTTTAATCAATTTTTTATGACTTTGACACTTACTTTAAACTAAACATTAATAATTACTTCATCATCATTTCAGCCGTAGGACGTCCACTGCTGGACATAGGCCTCCCCCATTGACTTCCATAAAGACCGGTTGGAAGCGGCTCGCATCCAGCGCGTTCCTGCGGTCTTTACTAGGTCGTCTGTCCACCTTGTGGGTGGACGTCCTGCGCTGCGCTTGCCGGTCCGTGGTCTCCACTCCAGAACTTTGCAGCCCCATCGGCCATCAGTTCTGCGTGCTATGTGCCCTGCCCACTACCACTTCAACTTGCTAAGTAATTTGCATTTTTTTGGGATTTCTCATTGAGATGTAATCAGTGTTTTTGACATATTTGAAATAATGTTGACGGACTTGTAACTTTGGTATTATGAAAAATTTGTATTTGTTACTCTTTCTTTTCACGATTATGCTACGTTTTCACTTGCTAAGCGTGCAACGAAGTTCATAAAACTTAGTTTGGTAGAATATCTGCTTCAAGAGCGTGTTTGGGCGTGGGTTGGATTCCCACCAGGGCAAACATGTATGTGACGATAGATGTTTGTTCTGTATCAGGGTGTGCTTTAGGTATGTATCATAAGTATGTATTTATATAATTTGTGTATATACACAATAAATGTATTTGAAAAAAAATTACATAAATAGATCTGTGTTTGACTGTAGCCCGTCTTTTGTCTCATGTTAAGTGAAGGTGCTGTCTACGATGGAGCACTCAAGAAATGTACACATTTTATTTAGACATTTAGGGATTTCAACTTTTCGTGTCTCTGAAAATATCATACATTACGGACTCTGTTTTTTACTTTGTAAGTGTCTAGAAAATAATATTCGTTCCACTCAAGAATAATGTGAGTAAATTGAAAAATCATGTACGCAGCTGCTTATTTATAAATCAAGTTAAAATGGGTCGTAGCTTAAGGGCTGCGAAGTACCAGTACATCGGGGGGCCCGGTGAACCAAATTATCAAGGGCTGCTGGTTCCGAATTTAGCAGTTTTTACGTCATTGAAGTAACTTTTTCTGCAAGCTAAATGGGGTTTTCGTGCCAAATGATAATGGGCACGATATGGTCGGCACTAAGCTTTTGGCAATGGATAGTTAAAGCGGTCGATAGTGGCATGCAATGTAATAAAAAAAATTAAGCATGAGCACATAACTCGATAAAGTCGCCAACTTTTGTTTGATAGAAAGTAGTTTTATCAGGAACTAAGTCGTGTGTTTTATTTTATAATTTTCTTTGAAACTTCTCAATGTATCTGACTGGTAGATCGATGATTGTAATTGGTGTGAAATATATAAGATAGCTTATGATTTAGTATTGCCACATCTGAGAATATTGCTTGCCGTTTGCTTAGCCTGCATGTACTTAAAATTGTGTTTCGACTTGTAACTTTGGCGTTAAATCAATAAAATATTTGCATTGGTTTTATGTAGCTTGTATGGTACGATGAATTTTTCTTCAAATATTCACCAATACGGATTAAATGTGTCAATATAGTGTTTTTATGCAATTAAAGTGACATTGACACGTTTGATGATTTTGACATTTTAAATGTTATTTTTAAATATGAATAGAACTGTAACTTTGGGGTTATTAATGAAATATACAATGTACTTTTAATATGTATTTGCTAACTGTTCAAGATATAAAACGGTAAAAACAATCTTTCGTAAAATAAATAAATTAAGGTAAGAAAGATTTTTACAATTTTGCTGAACATTACTTAAGAGAATAAGAAGTCATTTTTAATTCAACGACCATGTACAATAAATCTTTTTGGACCACAAAACGAATTATAAATTTTTTAAGGGAATTCGTTTGTGAAGATTGACTGGCTCAACACACTTATTCCGAAACCGAAATAATTCATACATGAAAAGAGATACATGCACCAACACTCGTACAGAAAACAAACAAATGTACGAGATGAATGGCTCACAGTCCAGATTTTAGTTTCGGTATACACTCGGAGATTTAGAGCTTTCGTTTCGGGATAACTAATGCCCGTTTTAGATCTTTAAAGCCTGCGGTATCATATGACTTTCTGTATACTCAGGCAAGTGTAAGATTATTTTTAGGATTCCGTACCCAAAAGGGTGTTGGAAGGCCTCTGTAACTAAACTTACGTTGTCTGTCTAGAAACCTAGCACGTGACAATTTGCGAGTATGTATAATGAACCTGAACGCGAACATTCTGTGCGGGGCAAGATTTAGTATGTCTTGTGATTCTATGATAAAATAATTGTCCCCCTTACGTAAGTAAACGAACATACATGTAATATTTTTCCGCTGTGAAATGGATAGTTCAAAATAGGCTCTGTGATTTGTGTTGACAAAATATGGTTAGTAACATTTTTACCAACGACATCTACCACTAGATGAAGTTTCGTCTCTCAAATCATTGATTATTTTTGCCATTGACAAGCGTTTAATTTTTATGTAGTGTTTTTCTAAGTTTTTTTTTTAAATTTAACATAAAAATTAGGGTGTCGCCGGCAGCGGGACGGGGTTCAGGCTGCCGGAGGTTAGGGCTGCAAGGTGTGAAACCTGCAAACGATGCGCGCCTTATCAAGTATCACTGACTTTTGGATCTGACCCTCGACCCAACCGTCTAGCGCGAGTCTCTTAAAGTGTTGATTGAGACTCTTCGCTATAAGACCGTAATTGCTGAGTTTGTCTTTCTCGCCCTTCACGAGATTCTTGTCATGTGAGATTGTGACGTCGACGAGCACTGCCCCGCGTTGGGCTCGGTCGACCACTAGTTATTATTTATTCGGGACATTCTACGATAAGAGGTTTCGAGTCTATAGAAGATGTGGCCAAGGAGAAAAGTTGGAGTTTTTTGATTAAACATGTTAATCCCTTTTATGTACACATTCACTTAAGGGCAAATCACTTAATACATGTTCAGTGAATACCTATATACATAGGACAGGGTAAAGACATCAGCCCAGGGTAGATATTGTTTAAACCAGGACTTTGACGAAATAAAACAATGAATACTATCAATTTTTAATTACCATTGTATGTAACTTAAAAGCAGATTCTCTTTTTTTATGATTGACGTGCTATATATTTGACCATAGCTCACCTGATGCTAAGTGACGGTGTGGTTGAAGATGGTAAACCACACCTAGCCTGGAATGGAACTGGCTCTCAAGTGAGGCTGCCGGAACACACCGTAAGATACTTGGCGGAAGATTTAAACTTGAGGGTGGTAGCTAGCCAGCCGAGTACTAGAAAGTACCCTACTACCATGCTATGGTTTCCTTACTATGTTTGAACCCACGCCCTTCGGCATGCGAACCGACCGCGCTAACCACTGAGCTATCATTGCTACGTATTACACCCTGTTTAAAGAATTTAAAACTTTCTTAAGAGTTCTACTTTTTGAGTGTCTGTGACAAAAAATATAAGTAAATTAACATGACAGTACTTTTGCCAAATAATAAAGTATTATTTTATCAATATGGTTCAAATCGACTAGTGCCTTTTGAGTGATAAATCAGACTAATGATAATTAATTTTTTTTATAAACATTATGAAATGTTATTGTATTATATATTTTATCTTTTTTTTTATAAATTAAGTACCTTCGTCTTCAAGCTCGGTCTGATTTAATTTTAGCAGCTATAACTCTTCTATTGAAATGATCTCGCCGCATCATGAGCATCATGGTGCGGCATCATCATGAGCATCACTATCTTAAATAGATGGCGTTACTGTTACATTAGTAACATATTGAAGAGCAAGTCTTTGCCTTTGCTCTCTTATTTACTATCTTCATATAACTGAACGTTTTTATTATTCTTTTCTTTTTTTTAAACGTTTTTCCATTTTTTTTGTTTTTGCAATTCATACATTTCTGGAGGATTTTTGATTTGATTCTGTAATCTCTCTGCTTGATGCTTCTGCTCTAGTTGTTCTTTAAGATGGGTTAACCCATGGCCTATTATTATCAATAAAAATATCTCGTCGTAGAAAATGTTTTAAGATTTTACATGCGCGTATTTATCAACGAGTTGGGGCCCGTATCATTGACACGGTTACCGTATCAATGATACGGGCCCGGTAGCAGAGCTGCGGCCCTGTTTCTTCGTTATTGTAACTTTCAGCGAGTGATCAATCGTTGAAAGCTTTTATACGCCGTGAAAACTTTTACCAGCATACGATGCAGGAAGTGAGATCGTTACCTCGTAAACTGATCTGTCTTTTTATATTTACGAGTCAGGTGTAAAGCGTAGATGTAAAAATCTTTCGAAAGCGTGTCATGACACGTATACTGGGTTTGGTTAGCTATGTTTATGAAATGTATATAAGTCATCATCGAGTTCTTCGTGTGGTTTTTGCAGCTCATTGTCTTGTAATGTCTCTTTGTCTTTCTTGTAAAACATTAGAGTCTGGTTGTTATTTTGGTTATAGTATTAATCCTGTGTTTGTTCTTTCAATTTTCCTGTTTCTGAAATGAATCCGAAAATCGAGAAGAATTTTTAATTTTTGGTTGAATACTATCAGCTCGTACTTGGCCAGCATGATATAGACTATACCTTCCCACAATAATAAGACCATCGCGCCTAGGAATGGGACAGCTTATAAAGACAGAGATAATCCGCCTCTTTTTAATAGAAGAAGCGGTAAACAAAGAGATAACAACTTTTCACCGAATTGAAAATTAATGACTTCAATGTCGGCGGGATTCAATCCTAACTTCAAAGAATAAATAATTAAAATATATAAATATCGTAAGACATTACAGACAGCGGCGCTTGTACGTAGGTTTGTACGTAGGTTTGTACGTAGGTAGGTACTATGGAAGTCAGATGAACCTCAGACAAAGAAAAAACATTTGTTATACCACATAATGTTTGTCTTGGGTGGGAATCAAACCCACACCCTACAGCTTTAAAATTAGATATGAATACTTGCAATGAGCCAACAGGGCTGTCAAAGAAGATGGAAAGAAAGAGGTTGGAATGATTTATGGACTGGCGGATTCTTTCCTCCACGCCAGAAATCACCCCACATCAACAATTAGTTTACATAGTTGGCTTATTGTTCCATAAGCATTGTATTAAAAAAAATTGGTTACGGTTGGGCTGTCGTAGATTTGCAGTCAAAAATCCACCAAAAAAAGAACTAAAAAAAAGGCGTGCAAATACCATACAATACTTTACTCCAATCAGTCATTTATATATAATATATAATAAACTATCATGGCATATCATGGCTTGCCTGATGTTAAGCGAAGATGCGGTCAACGGTGGAGCACGCTTGCTTGGAAGTAACCGATTTGGAAGTATCTATCAGGGAACACCCACTCGGGCAGCAAATTCCATTGTTTAGCGGTTCGTACAATGAAGATAGATTCGAGTTTGGAATATCGACCAAATAGTAAAAATAATACATAGATGTACTTTGCTACGGAACCCTAAAATAGGGAATGCCTCAGCTGGCCTTTACTAGTATTAAAAGACAAGACAGAGTGAAATTGCATTATTTGTCACAATGCTGAGGTATTGCTGTTAGTCGGACCAAATATTTTTTTATTGTTACTGCTGATCTGGTTTTTATTTTCTTTAATACTAGCAACCCGTCCCGGCTTCGTACGGGGAAACATTTATTCATATCAAACATTTTGCGATAAGAAATGAGTAAAGCTATATGTATCTATTTCTATACTATTATGAAGAGGAAAGATTTGATTATTTGTTTGTTTGTATTGAATAGGTTCTGAAACTACTGGACCGATTTCAAAAACTCTTTCACCGTTGGGAAGCTACACCAACCCCCGGGTGACATACTTTTCATCCCTGTATTCCGACAGGAACGGAAACTACGCGGGTGAAATGAGGCGTTCGCTAGTCTAATTTAGTTGGTGGTAATTTACTTGGTGGTAGATCGTTTAGGTGGGTATCACCGCAGTACCAGTTATTCTGCCGCCAAGCAGTAGTGTGTAAACATTACTGTGTTCCGGTTCGAAGGATACTGCAGCTAGCGAAATTACTGGGCTGTTGAGACTAACCATCGAAAGTCTCAAAGTAATGAGCGCCAATGCAGGATGCCCTGGAAATTGTTTTGTTACTCAAAGTTCTGTGTATCGCTGCAATAGTACTGGACAGGCGTTATCTCTTACCATCAGGAGAGCGTCACGTTTGTCTTATTACTTATTAAATAAAATAAAAAACCTAACAGTATGTTCCGGCACTCTCACATGAGATCCAGTTCCATTTCAGGTTAGGTGTGCTTTACCATTTTCGTCCTCGACGTCACTTAACATCAGGTGAGCTGTGGTCAAACAACATTACAAAAATATAAATAAATTTAAAAACATAAATATTTTACACTCTACGTATTAACTACATACATATATATGAATTGTTTTTAAGTTTTTTAACTGAATAGTGTCACAATATCTTCTATCTGTTCTTAAGCTGTAACGTGTTTTTCTTTCTTGGTTGGTAAGGCCGCAACTTGTGAGACTATAGCACTACCAAAGTAATCACGGATCACCCGCGGAATGAGAAGGTAGGTGGGGCAGCGTGACGTTCAGATGTTGCAGGGTAGTCAAGCGCGGGTGGGGGTAGGGCACCGCCGCCCGTCACGTTAGGCAGTTCGCTCGCGGCTCTTGAGGCGAACAGTCACTCAGAAACATTGTTTACCTTGATGAAACATACGTAAATTCATTTTGAAATGTCTCATCATGTTGCCAAACTACAGAAGAAAGAGGAGTACTGTCACATCATCATCGGCAAAGGACCCCGACTAATTATAGTCCTTGCAGGAGGCCATGGCGGATTTATTAACGGGGCTCTATTAATGAAAAAAAATCCAGAGCTTATCATAATGACATACATTTTCAAAATCTAAGTAAATGGACATAAGAAAAACTTTTGCCAAATTTACCATCAAAATAAGCATAAGCAGCACTATCCGTGATAGTCATTGATGATGCTGCTTATCATTTAGTACAGGGAGACAAAAAGCGCACTATGGCGTCTCCAAAATTAGACATGCAAGCCTGGCTGCAAAGGCACAATGTGGCCTTTAATATGTCCTTGTATTGAGGAAATGTTATTTGCTCACATTAATCAAGCAACACGAATCTGAAAATGTTTACAAGATTGACAATGTGTCCAAGGCTGCGGGTTATGCAGTTTTACGACTTCCACCCAGATCTGAACCCTATTGTGTTGGTTTGGGGAGATATCAAGAGATACTTCGCTAGAAACACGCTCAATAGTAACTTGGATGAAAAAAATATCCTAGAACAATTATTCATAGAATTCCCGGTAGAAAAGTGGAAACACTGACATAGGCACGTCCAAAAAATAGAAGACGATTACTGTCATCACGATCAATTACTTGACCATGTTATGGATCGAACGATAATTAATTTACAAGATGAATGTGACTTGCCAAGCTGCATTGAAAGTAAATATTCCAGCGCGAAACATTAAGTGCCAAATCCCACTTGAAAGAAATGTTTAAATGGTTAATCCTTGGTTATTAACGATCAAAACAATAATAGTTATACACACATATAAGTTTGTTACCACATAACTCTATGTTGTTAACTATCTATATGATTTAAAAACCAATAGTTTTTAATATTAGCAGTTTATATAATAGATGCATTGATACGAGTACATGCAAATCCATTGCGTCAACGAAAATCTATTACGTCAACCGATAATTATCTCACATCACGACATATCTCGTGTGCATCATCACGTGTTGCCTTGCACTGTCGACGCCTGCCTCCACCTCCTCATTCTGCGGGCGATCCGTGATTACTTTGGTAGTGCAAAGCTCAAACGAGTAAGATTCTATTATTTTCTGAACTTTTACTTATTTTTACTTTAAACACAATGAAGAGTTTCTGTCTATCTGTCCGTCTATTGTAATTGCAAGTAGTAAGTTTCTTTGGCAGAATAAAGAGCTGAATCTGCAGCAATCGATACACAGGCATGGAATGCCGCATTGTGGATATCATAATGCTCGCCCGGGCGTTAAAATATACAGTGAGCAAGCTGACGGCACGTGAGCGGCTGATTATGATAATCCACTGGAATTTTGGATGCAAGTTCCGCAATATGCGGTAAGTACACCCGGCGCCGTGCGGTAATCCAGCTGCAGTGATACAATGCAATATGCCCCGGCCCGATCCGACCTCGACCCAGCCCGTTGTCTACTTTTTAATGCAGACAAGAAATAAGAAAAAAGCTTTTGTACTAATTTAACTTCATAATCTTAAAATATGAGGGATTCCGTGTCAGTTCTTTACGTCTTATTTTTTTCTCAAACGTTTCTTATTTCCGACGTACTCCAAAGATAAATCATAGCGTAATACGTGCGTATCAAGACATCATATTTTCATTGGAAATTGATAATAAACTAAAGCCTATTTTACGACTTTATCGTAATGTTTCCGGTGATCCGGCTGACCACCAACATCAATCTGTTCATAATTTCGTGTTGTAAATCTGCGTGATCCGCAACTGAAGAGTAGCGGCGCATTGCGGAAGATTAATGATTTATTTTGAGATCGTAATCATCATTACAACAAACCGGTCGCAGCCGCGAAAGGGTTCAATCTTTCTAATGACTTGTTTATCGGATTGTCGTGAATCACCGTAGTTTTTTTAACTCTATCTGATCGCATTATGATCCGCAAATCCGCGATGCGGCGCATCGCGTCGGTGTGTCCGACGCACAGCTTCCAGAGTGTTACGTTTACGACGTCAATCATCGATATTTTTACAACTCATAGAGACGGTGCCGACGAGTAACCTGCCGTTCCGCATTCAAACTGCACAAAGAATAGGCAATGCACAGGCACTTCCTAATCCTAAGCTCCGAGGAATTCTATAGCGTTCCAATCAGGACAATTGGAAAGTGAAGAAAAGGTTTTATGAGACGAGAGCTTTCAACGTGACGTTCAATAGACGTGATTATAATACGTATCACGTTTGTTACTCAGACACGCGATTCTCTTTTATACTAGTTTAATAAATTATAATAGATACTAACACATAAATTGGCGTGATATAGACACTACAGCGAGTCGACAGGGCCCAAGATGGCCCAGTCAAGATGGTACTCACCGGAATGTAGGGAGCGGTTAATTAGTGCATCGCAAAGACGAGAGCGTTAGTGGAAGAGAGGAGCGCTCGGCCATACGGTGCACTCACCAACACATGTCGAAGGCCATGGCGGCGACGGCGACGAAGCGTGCGGTGAACGCAAACATGAACCGAGCGGTGCGCTGCCACCTCGAGCGGCGTGTGGCTCGCGTGCTCGCCGCCCGACAGCCGACCATTGTGACGCATGCAAGACACATCCTGACCGCAGACCGGTTTACGAGCTCTGCTCGCCGCCCCCTCGCCGCGGTGGCCGGCGGCCGGAGCCAGCGGCCGAGCCGCTACTCACACGCAACGATACGTACCTTTGATCTCCGCCGTCCTCCTGGGCCCGGGGGCATTCCTGCCTCGGCCTGAGGACAGGCGTCAGCCCCCATTTCTCGACCAACTCTATACGAGCAATGGTGGCTGCTCGCGTTCAATGCGACATCGGGTCGGAGCCGTAGCGCAGCAGGAGCGGCGAAGGGCGCGAGCGGGCTCCCGGCGACGGCGCCCCCCGGCTGGTGGCGGCTGGCGGACGCCACGTTACTCGCGGGCCCCGCGAGCCCCCGCCCGCGACCTCATGCTGGGCTCAGAGCGGGCTCGGCCGCACCGCGGCCACTGCGGCGCGCCCGAACCGCGCACCGCGCACTACCCGCCACCTGCGCGACACTACCGCCGACCCGTGCGTATGTCTGCGATGCCGCGCGATCTTCAAGCGAATACGAATCGCCCGCCGACGGGAGTTTTCACGGTCTCATGGACGAGATCGTTTTGATTATTTTTAAAAAGTTCGATATAATGTTGTGATATGTGACGGTTAGCGCTCCGGGCGACCGCGAGTGAGTACAGCGTCGAGTTTTACGTAACGAGAAGGAGGGCGCTAAACGAGGCGCCTCACCGGGTACGGCGAGTCATGATCTCCCAGAGCCCGCGTGTGCAACGTCGCGGCGGCGGACGCGGGTGTCACGCGGTCGCGGTGGAGGCGTACTGGAGCGGGGCGCGCGTGCGTCCCCCCGCCGCCCCGTGCCGCGCTCCCGCGTCCCGCGTCGCGCCGCACGCGTATCGACACCGGCGACCACTGCACCGCGGCCAGGCGCGGCCGCGCGCCCGCTCGTGCAACGCGCGCCTCCGCCCCCCGCCCTCTGCCCTCGAGACGCCCGCGCCCGCCGCACGCTAGCGACCCCTAACACTTCATCCCTTTTTACTCACTTCCTAGGAAAACATTCGCTTCCCTTGCCCTTATTACAGTTTCCGGGAATCGACGCCGTGTCTTTTGAATGCTTTACCTTTTCACAGGCGATAAGATTTGATTTACGAATAAGTAATAGCAATCGTATACTTTGTGATATATTGTCATAAGACGACATTATACATTATCATTGTATATTACTAATTTTGAGCGTTTATGTAAATTGGGTTCTATATACTCTACTACTGCTACTACTGCTTTCACTTCACACTGTCTAACATTTTTACGTTCATCCATCAAAATCTCTATTGAACTGATTTGGTTTACATTGTTCTTGAGTTTTTCTCTGAACAATGTAAACTATGTTGTTGATCTAGGGATATAAACTTAAACACAATTATTCCGAGCATAATGGAGACAATTATAACATTTCCGCAGATGCGAAATGAAATCCCACATCTTTATTTTCCGATTACCTACATAATAATAATTTTGTATAGGTTTATTGACCATTATCTAACTGTTACAATTTTATTTAAAAAAAGTAGTGTCATTAAACAAAAGTTATGATAATAAAATAATAAATATTTCGTAGGGCTAACGTCTATTGGCAGCCAAGTCAAAATAATGGCTTTACAGCATATTGTTAATAATAGTATATTAATTCTGTAGAAATTGTGAAGGATATTCTGTTCTTATCAAGGCACTAGCGGACGCCTCACGTTTTCACCCGCGTAGTTCCCGTTCCCGTGGGAATACAGGGATAAAAAGCCTGTCACCTGGAGATAGTGTAGCTTCCCAACGGTGAAAGAATTTTTTTAATTGGGTCCAGGTCAATTGAGTCAAGTTTCGGAGCCTATTCAATACAAACAAGCGAACAATCAAATCTTTCCTCTTTATAATGGTATAGATTAAAAAAATAAATCAAATCGGCATAAATCTAAGCGGTGTCTACAGTTTTTCGTAGCTCTTATCACCGAAGCCGTCTACGACGCGCTACGAAGGAGTCTACGAGACCTTTAAACTATGAATACTATTTTTCACTTTCACTCTGTCTATGTATATTTGTATGTATGTATGTATATATGTATACATGTGTGTGTACTGTGCAGTTATGCATGTATGCACATATGTATGTAAGTATATTCATTTGTACAGAGTAGTTCAAGGAAGTAAGCAAGATCAAGTTTTCCAATCTATAGCTTGTTTTCTAGAATCACTATTTAGATAGCAATCTTTCCTACAAATAGTGTGTATCACCATTTATACAAATTTTCTTCCCCCACCAGCTGTGAAAGAACACATTAATAATGCTCAAGTTAAACCATTACCGTGGAAGGTGACATATTTTCTAGTCAATATCTAATATTGAATGAATGACCCTTAGCGGTGACGCCGACAACATAATGTGACACTTAGTGTCACCTTGTCTGTAATTGTTTTTTTTTTTTTTTTCTTTGGTTTTGGCGTCGCGTTTTAGCATTTGCCAGTGTCAAGTAATTATATATTTTCAAGTTTCAAAAGTTAAATAAGTGCCATCGTAGCTAGTTTTAGTCAAAGTCGTCTTTGTCAAGTCCAGTTCGTGTCAGTTAATTCCAGTCATGCTTTAGTAAAGTAGTGGCAACTTTACTACAAAGCTTCGATGGAGTTTTGGAAGCAACACGAAAACTCATGTTTCACCACATTATATGATTTTCCCACACTCGCGCTTGTAATTCGGCACTTTATGAATAAAACACCACCATTTTTATGCATAAACACTCGACAAAACACTAGTTTTGGAAAAAAATACAACGGAGCGACACGACTCTTCCCGCGTTCCCGCCAAAACCATCTCTGTAATTGTTGTGTTGTACCTACGACATTAACTATTTATAATGTTTTTTTTTCCTTTGGTTTTGGCGTCGCGTTTTAGCATTTGCCAGTGTCAAGTATTTATATATTTTCAAATTTCAAAAGTTAAATAAGTGTCCTCATAGTTAGTTATAGTCAAAGTCCAGTCTTAGTCAAGTCCAGTTTGTGTCAGTCAAGTCCAGTCATGCTTTAGTAAAGTAGTGGCGACTTTACTATAAAGCTTCGATGGAGTTTTGGAAGCACCACGAAAAGTCATGTTTCACCACATTATATCATTTTCCCACCCTCACGCATGTAATTCGGCACTTTATGAATAAAACACCACCATTTTTATGCATAAACACTCGACAAAACACAAGTTTTGGAAAAAAATACAACGGAGTGACACGACTCTTCCCGCGGTCCCGCCAAAACTCCATTTATAATGTTTATGTACTTCGAACACTCGGGCAAAAGAATGTATGACATCAATTCGTTTGTAAGAACAAATTAGCGTGCATTTTTTGAGACTACGAAAAAGTATTCAGTGTTAGTCTTTAAGTTATTATGGAATAACGATTTTGAGTATCGGTGCTACAGAAGGGACGGTAAATCTTCTAATATTGTAGTCTACGTTTACGAGATCTATGCAAGAAGTTGGATGTCACTAACACTATCTCATCGTGCGCCAAGTAGTGACAGTGCATTCGATACCATTGATCGAGTGAATAAAAATTAGGGCTGTATCATCTTATTTTGGAGCTTTCAGGATTCGGCGAAAAATAGAGTTGTATTACTTATCTATCGCTCTCGTCAGCTTTAATAAGAAATAGGGTTACAAACCTTTAAAAAACTGGCATAAACCTTATAAGTTGATCTCGAAATGCTTAAGTGGGTGGTTGAAGCTTGGCGTGTACTAAGCCGGAAGGGGCTCATAATACACAAATCATATTGAACAACTTTTACTACGGACATCTATAAAATCGCAAAAAAATCAGCTGCTCTTTACATTTGGCCCGGGTTCAATGAACTTTTCCATAGAAGATTGGACAGTGCACCAAGCTTTTCCATGCTTTTACCCATTTTTGAGACGAATTCAGTTATAGCTATTATAAATTAATTAGCATCCAATAATCTGTTAATAATTAAAATAAGCGCTACAAATTTTATGTCACCCTGGTTTCAAATATCCTTACATCTCTACAGATTTGTGGATCTACGAGAATAATTAACTAAACATTAGGGTACGTGTCTTAGTCAATTTGTTGTTCATTAGATTTATTTCTAGGTATCCCGATTATTCAACCTGTCAGTTCCAAAGGTCCCGTCGATATGATGTGACATTTAAATGGTGACTAAAATACGAAATGCTAATACACGGAGAGGACACCTAAAAATAGACAAATGATAAATGATAAATGATGTTTCTGGGGCTCTAATATTTTTTTTTTTTTTTGTCCGTCCTCCTTCCTCTTGTAATTCCCCCGATATTGTCGGGGACCTTGTTTAGGTTGTGTAATGAAGTTATTGATTTATTTAGTTGTAAATTTATGTTAAATTTTTGTCAAATATCAGCCAATAAGCTTCGTAAGATGTACGTTTTTATCGTACTTGTTGTCAACTTTGTAAATAATGTTAGTTAATTTATATTGTGATGTTTAGTCTGTTACTTTAAATATTTGTTGTGATGTTACTATTTACTTATTTTATATTGTTATATTTCGTGATATATCTAGAATTTATTTTACAGTTGTTTAATTTGTTTCTGTGATGATTGACCGTTTAGATTTGTTTTACTTGTTATTTAATGTTTTGCTACAAGAGTTATTTTTATTTTGTCCGCTATTTACTTTATTTTAGTTTTCAACGTCTCATTTCAGCACGAGTACACGCTCGTAATTCTTTCGAATTATGTGTGGTACTCGTTTTTCATATATTATTATTACCTAATAGAACTAGAGGAAATTCAATTTCCTAGAGTCTTATTCCTGTTTATGACATCTTGTGCTATTTTCGTACAGAATTCCAACAGGTACGGCCTGGAGTCCTTGCCAGCCATCATTTCACACAATGATGATTTAGTTATTCTTATGTTGGTAGCGGCCTCCAGGTCGTACCTGGCGGAATCATATTTAGGGCACTCAACTAGCAAGTGTACCACCGATTCTTGTTTTTCAGGGTCGCAGATGCATGAGGGGTTATCCTTGCACTTGAAGCGATTCAAGTACGCAGAGAACCCTCCGTGGCCGGTCATCATCTGCGTCAGGATTGGGGTAAGTCTAAACTTTTTAATTATGTTGAAAGCCTCTGACACTCTTGGCAGGAAAAGTTTGGTAACCTCCGCTGTGCCCCCTTCTGTATACCTTTTGCCCCATTTTTGTACAGTCATTCTTCTGATTTGGTTTTTGGCATATGATATTGGATATTTGTCGTAGTGGGTGGAGGTTTTACTGAATAAAGCTGCTTGCTTTGCCAACTCGTCAGCCCTCTCATTACCGGGTACTCCAGCGTGCGCTTTCACCCAATATGGGGCTCTAATATTGTCTAACAGTGGATCAGTGGAGAAATTTGTATTTATGTAAAGATAAGAAATTAGTCGTGAATCCATAAAGCTGCTCTTGGGGCAGATTTCTAAAATGTGATCCTATTAGCCCTGTAGTAGTTTTTTATTAACATAATATTGGATGTCAACAACGCCAATAAAAGCTTTGACTTTTGTTGGAAAGTCATCTATAACAAAAAAATACCATAAACATTTTTTTTTCTGAGCCAGCATTGATTCAGTTTTGTTTTGACACGGAAAAATATACATTTTTATGTACCTACTGTATCTACTTTATAACGTTACATTACGTAAACGTTAAATTAATTTACAAGATAAGATAAAAATAGTTTTAAAATTATTTTATTAAATTATTTAATTTAATTAAGCAGCTCGCCCCGTGTTCGCACGGGAATACGAAACTCGATTAACAAGATAAATATAGCCTATGCCCCTCAGTGATAATGTAGCATTCTAATGGTGAAAGAATTGTTCAGATCGGTCCAGTAGTATCGGAGCCTATTCAATACGAACAAACAAAAAATCAAATCTTTCATCTTTATAATAGTATAGATAGATAAATAGATAAGAGAGCGTTTCATTCGTGTTCTTAATTTATTACAGTTCGTCTGATTTACAGTGTGGTTTAAGTGGTAAACGCATATAACCTTGAATGGGAAAAGGCCGTCGCACAAGACGTGCGTTAATTTATTCGAGTGGTTGAGAGATGATTGATTTTAAATATAATGACGCTGCAAGACAAGGGTAGTAGTGGCTCTGTATCTATTTCCAAAACAAACACGTAACATCATCAAACGAAACAAGCTTCATTAACAAAATAAAATAAAAAAAAAAAAAATCATGCATGCCGACTCTTTTTCGATTTTTTTTTTGCAAATGATTTATAACCAGGTTCATTACCAGGTATTGGTATGCTAACTGCAAGCGAGATCTGTTAAGACTTTTAAACGTTATGGTGAAATTAAAAAACTCACATACATACATATCAGCGTTGCCAGATTTTTTTTCCCCAAGTCGGAATCTTAAACTTATTGAGTAAAAAAGCGGGATTGCGTTATTCACCCCTCTCTGTCCCACGCGCTTATCCCGCGCTTCCTCAGCACGCTGCATGCACGGTCGAGTTATCCCCGAAAAGCGGGTCTGAGCCTGTTCCGAGCGGGACATATAATTTTGTTTTAAAAATCGGGACGTCTAGCAACGCTCATACATATATGTATACGTGATCCCGGATAATTGCACTTCTTTTATGAGCAGTCGTATGAAAAGCTTTGGAGAGATTCGTTTAAACATCTTGTGAACGTGTGTACGGAATCGAACAATAATTTTATGTATCTCAACTTGCACTAGACTTACTATTAAGTTTTAGACAAACGATACTAAATAAAAGACAATAAAAAGTAATATTCACCTGTGAGGTTTTCTTAATTGCACGTACTCGTTTTTTTCGAATGACATTTTTACCCGTTTAACTTTTGTATAACTAACACGGCACTTCCAACACACATTACAACCCTAATTACTCCATTTGAACATGAATTCAATAATACATATAACGCAAAAACTAAACAGTTATATATATTTAAACCTGTTCATTACCTCACTGACACTTACACAAAAAGATTGAATGACACGTCTAAAATGTTGGTACTGCTTGTTAGTTGATAAAATTTAAATATTTGCTTACGAACAAGGTAACAGTGCCTCTAGTAAAATCACTATCGAATTTTTTTTAACATTTTGTAAAAAAATTACATAAGAAAAAGTACATAAAAGGAATTTTATATATACACATTTTTTTATTTTTTTTTATGGTTGACAGGCTAGTTGTTTGACCACAGCTCACCTGATGTTAAGTGAAGGTGTGGTCGAAGATGGTAAAGCACACCTAGCCTGGAATGGAACTGGCTCTCAAGTGAGGCTGCCGGAACACACTGTTAGATGCTTGGCGGCAGATTTTCAACTTGAGGGTGGTAGCTAGCCAGCCGAGTACTAGAAAGTACCCTACCACCATGCAATGGTTTCCTCACGATGTTTTCCTTCACCGGCAGCTTAAGCTCATTGTTGGGGTTTGAACCCACGCCCTTCGGCATGCGAACCTACCGCGCTAACCAATAAGCTATCATCGCTACAAAATATTTTATTTATTGTACATTATCTTAGTAAAATAAGTTAAAACTTAAGTTAGTTTAAGAGTTGTAGTATCATTGAAACCGCAATGAAACATTTTCGATAGTGTTTGTACTAGGGATTCAACATATGCCTGTCTGTCACTCGAATTTTGCTTTTGTCTGTGCTATTATTAGGCAAATTTGAATTGCCCATGGTTAAAGAACAAGTAGCAACGAAAATATAATTCTTACCACACATAACAAGTGTGTCTAATTACATTCGATCAGTTTAAAATTTTATTTTTCCGGCTTTAATAAACTAGCTACGAAATGTGGTGTTACTCTAGAGAGTCATAAAATATAATTTCTGACTCAAACGATCTTAAAAAATGGAGGATCTTGAGAAATAGTGGACAATTGTCACGTACATATTAAATGCTTTGATTCTACATTTTTTATGCGTACAGCGAGGATGTGAAGTTCTCTACCAGCATCTCCTCATTCCCGCCAAGTACAATTTGGGTGTCTTCAAATTCAGAATAAGCAAGTTATTTCTAGTTAAGCGTGTTCCATCTTAGACCACATTCTGCTTATTATCAAACGCAACCTATTTTAAATAATAAAATAAAAATCTGTTATCTCGTTTAGTAGTAGCTTTGTTTTTTGAGATGCAGTGTGTGGGTTCGATTTTCACCCAGGACAGACATTATGTGTGACGAACACAGTTTTGTTTGTTCTGTATCTAGTCTAAGTTTTTAAATAAATATATTACATTTTAACAACTTCCATAAATTCGAATTACATTAGTAAAATTTAGGTGGTGAAATGCATTTCGTTGATTTGTATTGATAAAATAAAAAATAATAATACAAAAGATAATTGATTGATTCAGGCGTTACTTTGCGGAAGTTAATTTTGTGTGTGTTGTGTTTTGTTGTGTCTCAGTCTCGGCCAAGCGCTTGAAGAGTTAACACGTCCAGAGGATGCCTCGTGTAGGGTGACACATGTGTCGGCAAGTGGAGAAGAGGATATAAAGGCTTATAGTTCTATTACTTTTTTGTTTAATTTGTTTTAGTTTTAAGTGTATATCAAATTTAGTTATAGATATTGAGTAAAGTTTCGGATAAGATTTTAAGTGTACAATTATTGTAAAATTAGTTAAATTCAAATCATCATCACTTTTGTAACAGAAACGACTATTAAGCGGAAATAAACTAAATATATACCTATGAATATTTCAATATATATAGCATTAATTAATAATGAAAATTATTATGACTATGATATATGAGTATATGTACGATATTCAATTGAAAGTTCTTGCCGCAATTGTCGTAACGGTGGAAATCCAGCCTTAAGAAACTGCGTTTCACTAGAAAAGTTCAAAAACGGGATTGATATAAGGTGGCCACATAATATATTGACAGTTATCGTTCATCGAATGTTACTTTGTCAGGCCCCCAGGTACGAGTATATAAGAAATCTCTACGGAATACATTAGACGTTCTTATTTTTATAGTCATAGAAACACTGATTGACCCAGTATTTAGCTTTGTCGCAGCTCTCAGTCTCACGACGATTTAAAACTACCTATTTATAATGTATTTGTACATATTTACTGTAAAATAAACTATTCCATATATTACAATATCTCACAAAATGGATGTGCAAATAAATATTAAAATTTAGTGTTTGAAACATTAAGAAATATTATAACATAGGTACTTTACATATGAAAAGATGTTACGGTATAATCCTGTATAGTTGAAGAGGTAGCTGGAAGGTCACGTCAGTTCTTATATTTTAAATGAAGTATTTATGTGGGTTATATAATTGTCAAAAATGAATAAAGTAGAAAACTATTTTCAATTATTCGATTTTGTTTTTCGAAATTTGTTGACGTTACATCAATGTGATAATAGTTGTGAAAAATAGCTCTACTAATTTAAAATTTAATTACTATTGTTGTTTTCATAATTTTCTGTTCTATTGTCTGTTTTTAATTTACAAACTGCTTTCCATTCCATAGTTCCATAGTTGTTTAGGGAGCTACAGATCCTGCCTTTGTCGTGTGTGTTCATTTACCAGCTAGCCATAATTATATACCTATACTAAACTGGATAACGCAGCGGCGTCCATAGCACATTAGATCTTAACAGTAATAAAAATAAATACCAAATATTAACGCCGTCGCATCGGCTCGTCAAGTCGGAGAGTTCAGTATATATTCTGGGGCCCGCGGACTTCAACCGCATACGTAAACGTGTACCTATGTGTTTTAATTTGACAGTGTATTTCTTTTTGACATTAATGTATAGAATTACGCGTACATACTAATAACTACGCATGCGAAACCGCGAAGCGTCCGCTAATCTTTAATATATCTATTAAAATGCATTCCCAACATAAAAAAAGGTAGTTATCAAGCTGTCATATAACCAAAAGTGCTTTTATCGAGCGAGAGAAATCTTATGAAATACACACACAAACACATACCTATTACGTACTAACGGACTCCACCTGTCCTCTTATCTCTGAAGTGGGTCACTCAGGGGTCATCGAGGGAGTTTTGGTTTGACACTTTGATCAACTGTTTCGCCGTTGGATGGCTCGAGTATATAGTCGTTTACATTTTGATGGACCTTTTCGTGGCGGAAAGTTATTTTTGTTCTACACGGATATGATTTATTTCTTTAACAGTTTTTTTTTTCAGAAGAAAAAAGGCATATTGTATTTACATATGTACATATTCAAGGTATACATATTGTTATAGGAAATATCGTAAAATCAAGATTAGTATACAAATAGCCGGAGGCTGAATTGTTATAGTGTAAAAATCTACGAGTAAATTTACAATATTACTATTTTTTCGAAATATTTATCTCTGTTTTATAATTTTGGTAGGGACTGAGCTGAGGTTTTTTATACGCAGGGCGGCAATTAAGCTTACGGTTTACCTTACCTTCGAAGTAAGACCAGTTTTTAAAGTTTTAGGAGACAAATCTAAGCTTAGTAAAAATTTGCTGTTGACAGTCCTGTTGGTTCATTGGTAGTATGTCTGCTCCAAGAGCTGAAGGGCGTGGGTTCAATTCCCACCCAGGACAAGCATTTTGTGATTTACCAAATGTTTGTTCTGTGTCTGGGTGTACTGTATGTATTATAAGTATGTATTTACAAAAAAAAAGTATTTAAGTATTCTATCAGTTATCTGTCTTCCATAGTACAAGCTTTTGCTTAGTTTGGGGTCAGATAGCGCTGTGTGTAAATGTCCTATGAAATTTATATTTATAAATTTTATTTGTTTATTTATTTTTAATAGCGTAGTCTATTGAGAAGGACTGCAACGATTTTAATAAAAATTAAATCTTTTGTACTTAAACGTCCTTTTGCGGGTTTGACGTCGCATTTACTGCATTTGCCAATGTCAAGTATTTTGATATTTTCAAGTACCGTATGAAAACAAAGTTAAGTCATAGTCCGGTCATACTCTGGCGAAGTAGTTGTGTAACAAAATATGTATAAATATATTATAAATAAGCGAAAACATACATAATTAGTCAGTTTTGTTTTTAGTTTTAATTTTGATGATATCATTGAGAGAACTGTTGTTTTCGAAACATAACTGCGATACATTTTCTCGATAGAAAAAATAAATTTATATTTAGTAACCTCTAAAATAAAACTGAAGTACGTGTTTGTGTTAATTTAATATTAAGACATAATAATATAATAATAATTAAAGGTTACTTACTATTTTAACAATTTATTCAATCTAATAGTAATGAATATGATTAATCAAATCACAATGTCGCGGTTGAGGCGTAGCTACCAATTTTTTGTAGCTAAATAATAGCGAAGCAAATAAGCGACAATAGCTCAGTGTTAGCGCGGTCGGTTTATACGCGAAACGCATACATTTTTAAACACACAGTTTAAAAATGAACTGCTGGTGAAGGAAAAACATCGTAAGGAAACCATGGCATGATTGTAGGGTACTTTATAACAGTACTCAGCTAGGTAGCTACCACGCTTAAGTTGAACATCTGTCGCCAAACACCTAATGGTGTATTCCAGTTGAGAGCCTGTCAGTCTAGGTGTGTTTACGATCTTTGACCATACCGTCACTTAACATCAGGTGAACTTAAGATCACTTAAGCAGTGGTCAGAACTAACCTGCCAAATAAAAAAAATACCATATTAATCCGCGACTCTGTCTGATAAACTTGGTTATCACCTGAGATACCAAGACATACAATGGCTACTGCGAGCACTTAAAGCATTATTAAACTTTAAGTAAGGCTTATAAAGGACGTCTACAGCTTAAAAATCATACTATACAGTAATAATAAACACTTCTCTAAAGTAATAAGCGATATGGATGCCTTTCACAACGTTTAAAACTTTTTATAAAGTTGTCTGTAGATATTGCCTGAAATGCCAAATTGCTTTCGAATGAATAAACGATGTGAAATAAGCTAGTTTCAACTGTATGTGAAGGTTCTGGCATTGACAGCGAGGAAAACATAATTGTTGTTTTCTTTTGTTTCAATATACAATCAGCATCAATGTCATTTATTCCACTTTAAATGCTTCCTTCTTCTTTTGCCAATTTTCTTTGTTCACTAATAATTATACATAACATAAGCAATTACACTTGTAAAGTTATTTGTATGAATAACATTTTAATAACCGGCGCCGCTTGTCTGTGACAATTGACAGATATGCTGGGATAGTGTGAAGTTATTTTTGTATCGGTCTATTTATCACGAATAAAAGATTTTTTTGGACATGAGTCTGTTTTGGTATCGATATATAAGTCATTACATTTAGACTTGAGATACATACATGGCGTTGAATACTTTCGTTCATAATTTTCATTGAAAATTTTATTTGTAAATTTTATTTATTGGTGACATTATTTTATTATAAATCTAGCTGAATAGACTTCTTCTTGTTAAAAAGAGGTACAAACAAGCAAGAGTTTCCTGATGCTTACCATGATTTATGGGCAACAGAAACACCAGAAACATTGACATTTAGTTTCCTCTTCGAAGCAATGATCTCAAACCAATCCAATCCAAAGTTATATTTATTGTTTTGTATTTGAATTACGTAAAGCGCAAGACTTTTTTCATACGCACTAAGCCACGTGCGTGATGTTACAATTTACACAACTACTTGATTTGGACTCCTTACTACCTACCTTTATTTTCTAAACGCTTCAGGCAAGCAGAGTAACGTTTTACCCTAAAGTCGATCGGAACGTCGCACCGTGATGTTAGCGTAACCAACTGAGCTGTGGTGCAGTATTGTGACGTAACTCTGCGAATATCCTATTTACTCTAGTGGACCGGAAGATCTGGTACAGCGCAGTAGCTTGCCTTGTATCAAAAATTTGTCGGGGGCCATTCTACCAGACTTTTATTTTATCGGGGGTCATGTCTATTATTTTCTTTCAAACATTTTAACGAACATAATCGCACAAAGTCTAACCCTGGATGTCTATATTGCCCATTGTTGCCGCGGCTTAAGAGGCCTACGAATTTTTGCTCACACATGTTGGGGCCCTAGTATCCCAGGGGCCCCGTATCATTGATACGGCTGATACGGCGGTAGCTACGCCTCTGATCTGATACCCCCAGCCTGCTCTAAGATACCCCTAAATAAATAAATAAAAAACATAATTTTATTATTAATTATATTATTGTCGTTTGCTTAGTGTAAACTTTTTATCTCCATTACAAATTACTTACAGAGTAGATAGAGTAAACGGAATGCCAATTTAATTTTTAAATATCGATTTACTTTTTTTATGGTTGATAGCCTAGACTTTTGACTACAGCTCACCTGATGCCAAGTGACGGTATAGTCGAAAATGGCAAACACATGCTTGGCAGCAGATCTTTCAACTTGAGTGTGGTAGCTAGCCAGTCGTGTACTAAGAAGTACCCCACTACCATGATATGATGGTGGGGTATACCATAATTCTTAGCAAGTAATTTAAAGCTGATTATGTTTAATGAACCAACTTTGCAATAACTGATTTAAAAAATATATCATGTTAGTGCTCTTTAAAAAATAGACAGCGCTTTATACTTTCCAATTTATGAAGTACAGAGACGAAAACAAAACCTTGTTGGAAATAGTTTCATTTTGACCTTTTCACTAATCTAGAAACGTATTGCAGATGCAAAATGAAATTGAATTTCGCGTGTATCTGTTTGTTCGTTGATAAGAAGGACGGATTTTGTTCCGTTTTTTATTTTTATTTAGAGAGTTTCTTTTTGAAGAATTATTCGAGCAAATAATAATCATAATCAAAGTTTTCTGTCTGTAAAATTGCTTTACGCGATGCATACTTAAAAAGTAAAAGTAACAAATGGACACCAAACCAGGCCAATGTACAATACTTTTTTTTTTCTAAACAGTTCTAATTCATAATTTATACGCGATATTTTTAAATTTTATTTAACCAAAAATACCTATAAGAACAATGAAACATCATCATAATTAGTGTACTTAATTATAGTGTAAATTATAAAACATATTGAATTAGCTACAATCATTAACAATTTTTACGCAAATAAGTAATTAAAAAAAACCTAAAGCACCTAACTGATCTATAGATATTAATCAGTTACCCTATAGATTTTAACCCTCACTAACTTGTTCAAAACGATAACGGAAAATCATACAAATATACAGACAACGAACTAAAGACTCGGTTCGTATATTTAAATCCATTAAAAATTTGTCTGGGTATAAAAATTACATGTTAAATGATAAAAAAGTAAAAAAAATCCAGCTCAGTAAACATGCCTTGCTGGCATACAATTATGAGAAAATTTGAGTGGCCCAGCTGTCTAGCGAATCTGTGTCAAGACGGGCTATTCGATTGACCCAGAAACGTAAGCATATAGAGGCGTGGGCACGTCTGCTCCCTTTGCAAAGCTGCGTCGCACTGCTGTATCATCCCTGACGCCCCCTTATCTCCCCCTCTAACATTTGAGGTGCCCCCTACTCCAGGGATGCCCGGCAGGCGAGGCGCCACGCCGCCTCCGCAATTTGCGCCAGTTTGCCGTCTATCCGCGTTAGACAAGCGACACTTAGGTACGAAATACGATTGCATGATTCATATTTTCATTTTTATCTAGAACAGATAGACACGTGTATAGGTACTTATAACTATATACATTCTGAGCGAAATCATAATAAATAGTAATGGTAAAATATAAGCTCACAGTTTTATAGAAATAGGCAGTCATAATACTTTGTACTATCTCAAAAAAGTGGGTAATGTAGATTTTAACATTTAGAAAAGTGTGTAACTTCAGTCTTTAAATTTGTTACCTGTTTCTTAGAGTTTAGATGTATATCTGTTATTTATTCTAAGCAAACAGAGTAAATGTAAAATAATGTGTGTCGTATTCATTTTTATCCTTGATTTCCAATAAACAAATGTTATGGATCAGCGAAAATATTTTTATAAATATTTTGTACACTTCCTTACCGTATGAATATACATTTTTGATTATGTCTTTTTTTAATGTAAGAAGTAATGAGACGAACGAGACGCTCTCCTGATGGTAAGAGATAACGCCTATCCATGACCATTACAGCGATACACAGAAGTTTGAGTAACAAAACCAAGTCCAGGGCATCACTGCTTTGGCACTCATTACTTTGAGACTTTCGATGGTTAGTCTTAACAGCCCAGTAATTTCGCTAGCTGCAGTACCCTTCGAACCGGAACACAGTAATGTTTACACACTCCTGCTTAGCGGCAGAATAACTGAAACTTGAAACTAAAAAAAGTTAAGAGAAGAAGAAAATTTAAAAACCACGCATAATAACTTAAAAAAATAAATTAGTTGCTAGTGTCACTCTGAGTAATGTTAGGATTTTAACGATATCCATCTAAACTTTTTCACACAAATAAAGAAACTCACATACAATCATGCACCCTGAAAACAAAACACTCGTGGGCAGTCGTGAAAAAAGGGCCGCGTTTTATAACAACAGACTGTACAAGGGAGTATGTCAAATATAATTGCCAAGTTGGCCATTAAAGTAAATACAGCACAAGGTGGTTCAATAAAAGAAATACAGGTGTTTGAATAGCAAGTAAAGACGACAATAGTTTTATAATTACTTAATTATGACGGGAAACGTTTCAGTGTCAGAACATATGACATTTTACGAAGGCCATGGTACATTGTTTGAAGTGATAGGTTCGTTCGTTCGTTAATTATTCGTGGTTGCTTTTACCAAGGTATGATATTGACTACTTATCACCTTGTAATTAAAGGTAAAAGACAATGTAGATCGAAGAAATTTAATATGAAATCGTTAAAATAGTCTTTTGATATAGAATTGATCACAATTGTTTCTATCATTCAAGTCTGAAAATTAACGTATGTAGAGGTAGACCATATAAAGTGCCAGCGACCCGCCCCAGCTTTGCACGGGTTAATTTTGGCGATTTTATTACAAAATATTAAATTTATCTATTTATACAAAATTTACATGTATAGCAACGAAATTTGGTACGTTTTTCATAGTACGGTGTTCCATGGAGCTTCTATAGTGCATGCAGCATATTCGGTGCAAAATTTCTACTAGCTACCTACTATATTTGTCACAAAATATATATCTCGTTAATTAATGAGACCTCTTTTATCTTTTATACTATCTCATTAAACTAAACACATTATAACAGTCAAATTCTTTAATTATGATGATATATATATTTTATATCCTGTTGTCAGACAGATGTCTTTTTTTAAATTACTTTTACATATTTTTAACTTCCCATAAAAATATATACGGTATAACAACAACAGATTATTTATTGACTGAAAGCTGGCTGTAGGAAACCTTACGTCATCGAATACCAAGATGAGATCCATATATACCTATATATGTATAGGCGCGTATATAAAAACTTAGTCTGGGGCGTTCGGAATTTGACCAGATTTTTAGGGTTGGACAAATGGGCTAGGCCCACACCATAAGGTACCAAAATGCTATACTTATATGCTAATTGATAGCTCTAGTTCATCTGTCAATAAAAATATTTGTCTGCCAGTCCTAAACATAGAACATTGTGTTCTGCTGATGTTTGTTGAGCTCACTTGATTTTAAGTGACGGTGTGATCAATAATGGCAAACGCACCTAGCCTGGAATGGAATTGGCTTTCTTGTGAGGCTGCTGGAATACATCAATAGCGCATCCGTGTAAATTTTCGAAATTCCTAAGCACCGTTCACTTATAATGTCAAAATGAACGTACGAGTATGTTAAAAACATGCAAACTTCATTTTGAAAGTCATCATCATCGAATATAGTATATTAAATAAATAAATAAATATCGTAGGACATTACACACAGCGACCATCTGACCCCAAACTAAGCAAAGCTTGTAGGTACTATGGGAGACAGATAACTGATAGAATACTTCAAATACTCTTTTTTTTGTAAATACACACTTATAATAAGTACATACGGTACACCCAGACACAGAACAAACATTTTGTTTATACCATAAAATGTTTATCCTGGGTGGGAATCGAACCCGCACCCTTCAGCTCTTGGAGCAGACAATAGGGCTGTCAATAAAAATAAAAACAACTGCACTTCATATATGTAGATAGATATATTACATAATATCCAGAATGCTCCAGGTTAGGCTCCGGCAAACTAAGGTATTATTCATAACTATTATCAATAAACATATACAGACATATATATATTTAAATCATTTTGACATTTTGTGTCAGTGACAAAAAAAAATTAACATGAGAAAACAGTCATCACGACATTACAAAATGATAACGCATTCAAGAACTCGAGAAGAATCCTAAAAACCAAAAAGTTTGTAGATATCTAGGTAGTTTGGTCGTGGTCATAAAGTTGTATCTAGCGCACCCACTCTAGCTCTACTCAACTCTAGTTTTAGAATATTCCGCTTCGTGTGCTGGCTTCGTGGATACGACAACTCTATTTATGAAGAAAAATCTTTTTTAATCATTATAATATTATGAGCATCAAGTACTAATATTAGATATAATTATGCAATCGAATCGATTGTAATTCCACAAATTTTTTAGCGATGTACATTTAGCGATTTCTTCTCGAGTTCTTGAATGCGTTATCATTTTACATTGAAGTTCAAGTTTTTTCAGTATTTTGAGTTAAAAATAAATTTAGAGAAAATGAATTCATTAAAGGCACTCATTTAATATTAAACTCTCATTTTTAAAAGAATCAGGATGTAAAATAATTTTTGATTTCCAAATTTCGTGCTAAACTTATTATTACTACCACGAAACTTTAATTCTTATGTAACTAGCGACATCTACTAAATCCTCAGAAAAACAACTTCTCCCGTGGCGCCATCTACAGAAAAGCAATGCAACTGTTGGTTCAGAATTTTTCCGTTTACGTCTATAAGCAGGTTTTTCCAAGTTCGAGTTAATTCTTCGAATCGTTCCTAGATGGCACTTTGTGCCGCATGCAGTTCAGAGTTCAAGGCCAAAATAGGCACTACTGAATTTTATACTGGATACTGGATGAATGGAAGGAATTATACTTCCTGAGTGATAACCTGGGAACCTTTATTTTATATGCACATTTAGTTTTAACATTTTGTTACGAGAGAAATAACAAAATTATTTGCTCGACAATTATATTATTATTAATAGGAAGGTTAAAAATAGGCCTTGTTTTGTTACTCAAAAGTTCTAAGTACCTACAGCTACAAAGGGCATAATCAGACGTTATCTTTTTATTTTTATGAAGAGAGCATTTCGTCTCATTATATTTACAAAACAAAGGCTTTTTTGTAAAACAAAGGCTTCATAAGTATATTATCACTTTATATGTTGATAAGAATGCGTCACGATTTGAACTTTTAATTAAGTTTACTGTTTAAGCAGTTGTAGCCTTTTGAGCTGAATTCGGTTATGTATTTTGATGCTTAGATGCAAAAGCTATTTCTGCAGGTGATCACCAGTGTCAATTTATGTTAGAGCCTTGCCCACCTTACAAACATCATCGTTCTATGTGGTGACATTACCAGCATGCAGGGTACAGTGGCAACTGGTAGTGATTGTGAAAAACACCAAACATTTTGTGATCACAAAAAATGACACATACAATACTGCGTAGAAAATTGGTGAAAATTCTCTGGCCCTAATGCATTCTCGTACCTTGTCACACAAATGCTTCGAGGTACAAACACAAATATTTTATTAGTAACGCTAATGTTAAAATTCCGTAATATCATTTCAAATATAACATTTAATTGAAAAAGTGTATTAAAGCATTGACGATTTTCTAAATGAAAAAAAACATAAGCTTATCGTGTAGTTTATTCTTATTATTTTTTTATATGCCCTGACAAGAGTAGATATAATTGTTTTCCTTTGTTTCTTAGATTAAAAAAAATACTTGCATGCTTTTCAAAGCAAAAATAGAGTGCTAACTATCTAGACTTAAGACCACAATTTTTTGTTTACCTATTTTGCAAGGAATAAATGAATTATGAATTATGAAAAGTTTTCAAACACTGATTATTAACAACACAACATGTCAATGAGTATAAAAAAATGACAAAATAAAGTATGTCAATGTAAAAATATATAATAGTCTTCATTCATTTTTTTAAGTCACATTTTATTTGTTCTGTTTGTGATTTGTATCATCTATAAACTTGAATTAGCTTATATGAGATAATCTTTAATTATACTCTATTGTACGAAATTTCAGTAGCCTAGTTAGACCTAGTTAATCCCACGGCGCGCACCTTTGTTTTTTATATTATTATGTTATGTGCGAATTATCGATAACTTCAAACGGTGAAGGAACCCATAATGAGGAAGACGAGATGCTCTCTTGATTTTTGATTTTTCAAACCGGAACACAGTAATGTTTACATGCTATTGCATGGTGGATGGTCGATTTCTTAAAAACAAGTTCTCGAAGTATGAGAAGTGTAGCAACCTACATTTGGGTTCATCCTGCTCACAATGAGAAGAGTCCCACGCCCAGGACTGGAACAGTTTATAAAAACTGGGCTGATCCGCTGTTATGCAATGTAAAAGTACTATGTAGTTAATAAGTAAGTTTATGAGCTACGCCAGAAGCGACTACGCGTTGCCTACATGCTACGATATCTACGCTGGCACGGAATCGTAGCACTCATAAGCTTACTCGTAGATCTGTGCGTTCATTTGCAAACGTTTAAAAATACATGAGAGACTGCAATACTTGAATACAGCAATAAGAAAATTGAATGAAAAATTATTTAAGAATTATTTTCAACAGTTTGTAATTGTATATTTTGTTTTAATATGTCTAAATGGCTATTTGTATGGGTGTACTGTATGTATTATAAGTATGTATTTACAAAAAAAAAGTATTTAAATATTCTATCAGTTACCTGTCTTCCATCACACAAGCTCTGCTTAGTTTGGGGTCAGATGGCGCTGTGTGTAATGTCCTATGATATTTATTTGTTTATTATTATTTAAATTTATAAAATTGATCTCGGTTTTTTACATTATTTATGTGCTTTACGTAACAAATTCAAAAATTAAGAAGAACAATAAATATTTATTGTTCTTCTTAATTTTTCTTATATGTGAATAATAATATAACTCTTTAGTCTTTTAACATAATTATACTATTATAAAGAGGAAAGTTTTGATTGTTTGTTTCTATTGAATAGGCTCCGAAAGTACTGAACCAATTTCAAAAATACTTTCATCATTAGAATACTCTATTATCACTGAGTTACATAAACTATATTGTTAATCGATTTTTTTCCCGTGCGAAGCTTGCTCGGGCCGCTAGTATGTAGTATGTGTCGATTGTTGATGTACCATAAAATTTTATTCTACTCTATGTTACTAAACTTAAAAAAAAAAGAATTGGTAAGTTATCGTAAAACTAGCTGCGCCCCACGGTGTTAACCGCTACATGTTTTTTGGGAATAAAATGTAACCTATTTGTTAACCCAGGACCTCAGCTACCTCCATATCAAATTTCATACAAATACGTTCAGTAGTTTTTGCGTGTAAGAGTAACACAAACATTCATCTATCCAACCATCCAAACTTTCACATTTATATTATTAGTGGGATAAGCCTTAATATATATCCCTGAATACTTTAAATTAGATATACCTACAGTTCTCCAGAAATATACAAAAAATATTTGTAATTGTAATTTGTAAACAATTTTTTCTTGTACAATTTCAAAAAAAACTCGGAAATTGAGCTCCAATCAATATGAAGTGTCAATTTCAGATTGGAGCTCACTTTCAACTCGTAGTATCCTGATATACCTACGCTCTCTTCCTCTCTCGAGAGTGGGGTGTGAAAGAGAAAAGTGTCTTGATTGAGAATCAATTCGCAGAGCAGCTGACTAACCCTCGGTTCTCGAACGCATTTTCCGTGGCCTTGATATCGCCTTTGTCCCAGACTGTACAAATATAAATCATGTAATGTATGTCGTATCGTCGTATGGCAAATAAGCGATATAGGCGTATTTGTTTGTTTGCAAGTCATTTCTTTGAGTGATTTTATCTTGTGGTTTTTGTGCAAGTATATCTGCGACATATAATGGCAACAGAAGATTTTTGTAGTTCACAGTTTTTGTCTAAAGCTATATTCAATTTATAATTCTTACTAAAACATTATATGTTTCCTTCTTATTTTTAAAGCAAACACGCGCTCGTTGCGCTCACCCACTAAGGTTTCTTTATACAATATCATGTTACCAAAAGTTTGTGTCTATTGTAAGTCTGACTTAAATTTAGTCAGCTTTTACTATACATTACAATTATCAAATCACTTTAGAAGGCTTTAGATAACAGAGGTCTTACTAAAAATAGGTATAATAGAGGTATTTTTCATCGCAATCAGTTAGACAAAGACAGCACGTTTCTAGTACTTTAGAAATGTCCACTAAAGCCTTTCAATTTGGACTTATGTTAACGATCTAATGAGTTTGCGCTAATACCGCTTTCAAAGTAATTTTTAAATTTGCTTGTTTTCTTTTGATTTAAGACCACAATTTTGTTTTACCTATTTTGCAAGAAATAAATGAATTATGAATTATAACTTTTTTATGGAGATATTTATAATGTACATCAATTAATTTTAAATTATATACATTTTAGGGATCTATCAATGTTTTGCAGTCTTATTTTATTCAAATTAACCCTAATAACATTATTATAGATACTGTGAATTTCAATTATATTCATATTTAAATGGTATGTAGACCAGTCATGCGATCTGTTCGAACATGGTTTATTAGATATATTAATTGGGCTCTAATGTACAACTTTATGATATATAACCGAAATACAATTCGAGATGAGTGAGCCAATAGATTAAATAGCGATGCGCTACGAACATTATACAAGAAAAACTGGGCAGTTAAATTAAACTGAGATTATTAATGAAGTTTAAATTGTCCTCCATTTTCTAATTTAAAATATTCAATGCTAAATCCTACGAACAATTTTTAAAAGGGTTGTCATTTCCCCTCATCTCAGCATCTTTTGTCGTGGCTTCCGAAGCTTGTGCCAATCAAAATTAGTGTAATTATTTAAATGTTTTGTCGTATAACGAGCAAAAATCCGTTTAAGATCAGAAGCAATAAGTAAAAAAGTAGTAAATAAATATTGAAAGTCATAGTAATTTTATTAAGCGTTCATTAGCTATATTCAGTGACTATACTATTTATAACATAAATACTCTTTTCTTTGTGCACACCAAAAATAAAAAAAGTACAGAAAACAAAAGAAATTTATGGGGTAGTGCCACAAGTGACGGCCCCATATCTGAACGCGATCTCCTTCGTGCAACCAGACAGAAAATATATTACTGACTAAGAACGGATTAAAGATTTTGTAATCAATTTAAGACAATTAAGGTGATATAAACAACAGTTACGTTAACGGAGGCCGGAATTATGGAAGCAAAAAATGAAAGTAAAATGATAATAAACCCAAAAGCTAAAGGACTCACCCGCCGATATTGGTGCACAACACTTATTTCGAATTTATTTTGTAAAACTAAGCGCGCGCGCAGTTCTTTTCGCCGGTGATCGATTTTGACAGCTGACAGGCGCGCAAGGGCGGCGCCACTAGCGCTTGGATGGCGCGGCGCTGTTTGGCGGGTGATTTGAATGTTTTTGTCCCTAACACAACTAAATCTTCCTTTTTTTATAACAGTATAGATAGATTGTCACAATTGTAAATTTCTAGTGTTCATTTTATCCCAGAAATAACATACTTAAATTTAGGTTACGTTTTACAGGCTATATACGCTTATATTAAAACTTAAAAATTCAATTTGTATTACGTCTTTTTATCACATATTTTAGTTTATATTTGTAATACAATAAAATTTGCAAAAAGTTTTTTTGAGATATCTCATAATATATCACTTAACACAAACTTTTAGGAGGCAACATTGTTTTTTCAGAGATCTAAACTTATTAAAAACGTTGTAGTCATTTTCTAATATTATAATGATAAAGACAGCCTAATAAATTTCGTTATTTATTTTATTATCAAGTCGCGGCGTGCTATGTGCTATAGTGGGATTATACCATAAATCACAATAGGGACGTGAACAAAAGAAGAGGACCGAGGGAGGGATAAAAATAATTGCGGTCTCTCCGCTGCTGTTATCATTGACCTTGCACACGTAACCAGTCATACTATTATAAAGAGTCGAGTATTAAGAAAATACCAAGTTGGGAAAAAATATTGCCGATGATAAAAAACATTCTCGAAGAATCATAATAGACAGCTCATTGGTAGAATGCTTCAAGGGCTGAAGGGCGTGCGTTCGATTCCCACACAGGACTTTGTGGTATAAATAAATGTTTGTCCACATAACTGGGTGTTCTATATTTATCGTAAGTATGTATACACAAAAAAAAGTATTTAATCATTCTATCAGTTATCTGACTTCCATAGTACAAGCTTTGTTTAGTTTGGGGTTAGGTGGCGCTGTGTGTAATGTCCTACGATATTTATTTGTTTATATATTATTATTTAAATTTATAAAATTGATCTTGGGTTTACATTATTTATGTGCTTTACGTAACAAATTCAAAAATTAAGAAGAACAATAAATATTTATTTATTTAGGCAGTAGGAATCACGAAAAAAAAACCTTCATTTTTTTCCGGGCAGTTAAAAACAAAAAATTACAATCGTGTTATTTCTAACAGATCCTTCTTTTTAGGATTTTTTATCCAGTGTACTGTTCGCAAAATACAATCCGTTAAAGCCAGTTAGTGGTCGAGTTTTTAATTTTATTATGCTAGAATATAAACTATTGAGGTCAAGGGAAATTTAGCAAACGGTCGATGATTATCAGGAAATAAATAGTCGAAGGCATTAATTTTATCAGAAACTTGTCAATCTACTACTATATCTAATTACTGTTTATATTGGAAGTGCAGTATAGCTAATAAAATGTAGTAGGTACAATGATAAATATAAATATATTTTTTTTGTTAAATATCGTTTTTTTTAAATCGTTATACATTACACATAGCGCCACCTGATCCCAAACTAAGTAAAGCATGTGCGATGGAAGTCATAATAACTGATATAATACTTAAATTATTTATTGTATATTCAAAACAAAATCATAAATACACAAAACATAAATAAACTATACTACTATAAAATGAACACGACGTCGAGATCGCTGCCCGCGCGGTAGGGTTCCCAGTACGCTGGCGGCATTGCCCCGTTGTATGGCTAGCTTAGCCTTTGACGAAGGTAGGCGCCAGCTCTGAGATTCCCCGAAGCGAGGACCAGCCGCTTCGAAATGTCCTTAATATTTTTTTTTGTACTTAAATACTATTTTTAGAATATGTATTACATATACACACAAAACAGCCAGATACAGAACAAACATTAGATTCTACTACAAAACGTTTGTTCTGGGTGGGAATCGAACGCACACCCTACAGCTCTTAAAACAGATACACTACCAAAGAGCCGTACGTAACATAAAAATATGTAGGTAGAAGATACAAGTATATATTTTGTATGGCATTTGTTTTCTTTCCCATTATGAAACTAAGAGATGGCAGAGCTCTTAAAACTTTGTGATCTGTAGTTAAATCTAAAAGTTGTGACGTGTGAAAAGATTAAAGCCCTGCAGAATTATTTGTCACTTTGAGACTTTCTCTTCAATGCTTAAGATTTTCATTAAAACTTTATAATGCATTCAGAGGGCTCTCGTTTCTCACAGAATAGACGTCTTACACTTAGAGTTTATGTTATTTACAACTTCAGGCGTAACGCAATAAGTTTTATATGAGTATTAAAGTTGGTGTAACAAGGTGGGGTTTGTTCGAAGATCGTAAAATTGTATGCGCATACGATTACAGTAGTTTTTTTTTATGTAAAGGTACTGAGACGAATGAGTCCTGATGGTAAGAGATAACACCTTTCCATGAAGACTGCAGCGATACACAGAACAAAAAAAGCAGAAAGTAGTAAAACAGAATTCGCAGTAGTACTCAAGACATTTATAGTTTATAATTGATACTCTTTTTATTTGTCTTCAAAAAAGGAGGAGATTCTCATTTAATTGAAATTTGTTGATGTTTTTACCTCAGAATTCCGTCATTTACAAACCGATTTGTTGAATTTTTTGTTTTCGATTACCACATTTGTCATACACATTTTTTTAAAAAGTCGCATAGATATTTCATGAAAATCGGTTCAGTAGTTTGATTTTTTAAACCAATAACTAGCCAAATAAATAAATATCGTAGGACATTTTACACAGCGCCATCTTGCCCCAAATTAGGCATAGCTTGTAATAGAATACTCATATACTTTTGATTTGTAAATACATACTTATAATACATACATGATAACAAACAAACAGATACAGAACAAATATTTATTGTTACATAAATGTTTGTTCTGATGAGAATCGAACCCATGCCCTACAGCTCTTGAATCAGATGTTCTACCGATGAACTTACAGGACAGTCAATATGTCATCCAAGTAAATGAAATTCAAATTCTCGGAAATGTGTAGATTATGATAAACAATAAATATTTCTGCTATTGAGCTGTATTGTATTATATTGTGTTGTATAGTGTGAGTTTATAATGATATGAAACCAGGAGTATTTTTGAATGTGAATAAAAAATGCAATTTTCCCAATGTTCACGTTTAAAACTTTTCAACAAGAATTTTATTATTTACTAGCTTCCGCCAGCAGCTTCATCCGCGTTGACCTTAAAATTGGGTCCAAAGGGAAAAGAAACATTGTGTGAGTAACAGAAGCAATAAATAGTTTATAACCTAGATTAACATAAAGGGGTACCTTTTCATTAAATAAATAAATATCACAGGACATTACATCGCCATTTGACCCCAAACAAAGCAAAGCTTGTACCATGGAAGTCAGATAACTGATAGATTACTTAAATAATAATAAAATGAATGTAAAACAAGACACATCGGTACTAAATAGTTCCTGAGTTTGGTTTTAAAATATATAAGAAGTCAAAACCAGATTTTGAAATTATCTATATTTCAGTAATCTATCTATACTATTATCAAGAGGAAAGATTTGATTGTTTGTTTGCAATGAATAGGCTCCGAAACTACTGGACCGATTTCAAAAATTCTTTCACTGTTGGGAATCTACACTATCCTCGGGTAACATAGGCTATTTTTTATCTCTGTATTCCCACCGGAACGGGAACTACGCGGATGAAACCGCGAGACATCCGCTTGTCTATACTATTATAACAAGATTGTTTGTTTGTATTGAATAGGCTACGAAACTACTGAACCGATTTCAAAAATTCTTTCACCGTTGGGAAGCTAAACTATTTAGGTGACAAATACTACTTTTTATCCCTGTAATCCCACGGGAACGGGGACCACGTGGATGAAATCGAGAGGCGTCTACTAGTGTACCATAATTTTATTTTCCCCGTTTAGTATAAGTGGGAGTCACTTTCGGCGCAACAAAGTCAAAGTTAAGTGTCAAACTTGACTTGAATAAGTGTACATACGAACTCTTCGTAAATAAGTATCATATCAGCCTGTCGATAGACGTTTCATATGTTCATAACTTCTCTGAAGAAACTTTAGTGGAACAGTTTTTTGATATGTCTACGCTTTATTCGTGTATGTACGTATAATGGATTGTACTTTTATGTTTGAATCGGTTATTGCCCGTCGTGCTACGAAGTTTAAAGTTTTCCTAGCAAGTTTTTCTTCTGTGTATCTCATGAACCGTGATAGTTAGATTTACAGAGATGATGTATTTCTGTTGCCGCTATAACAACAAATACAAAAAAAAACAGAATACAATTAATATTTAAGGGATCCCAAACAACCGTGTTTTTTTTTGCCGTTTTTATAGATACGGAACCCTTCGTGCGCGAGTCTGACTCGAACTTGGCCGGTTTTTTTAATTCACACGACTGGTATGTGGAACTATCTACTAGGGTTTGTGTTTTGTAGGTATCACATAAAAAAAATAAAAATATCACATTATTCTATTTTAGCTGCAAAACTCGGTAGCATTCCGTATTGAAAACAAAACCAATGCAATAGCGTGCATTTGAAATTCCTTATAAGCCATAACACGGATAATATTGGCTACTCAAAACCGTTTTGTGATCGTTTAATAGCTTTAGAAGCAGTCAAAAACACGTTATTGTTATAAGTTATATTCGCTTTATAGGTTGTATGTTTATTATAATGCTATTAGGGCAAAACGGGATTAAATTTGTAATGCACGTGAAAACGGTGGTATACAAGTACCTAAATATAATAACAACGGTAATCAGTAACTTTTTTTTAATATTATGTTTTAATAATAAATAATAATAATAATACGTACATGAAACTACAAGCGCGAGAGAGAGAGATGCAATGCCAAATTTGGGACGCACTACAATAATTTAGGTCAATTATGTAGTGCTTAGGAGTGAGTGTATAAATATATAAATATAAATAGTCTCAAAGTAATGAGCGTCAAAGCAGTGATGCCCTGGACTTTGTTTTGTTACTCAAAGTTCTGTGTATCGCTGCGATGGTCATGGACAGGCGTTCTCTCTTACCATCAGGAGAGCGTCTCGTTCGTCTCATTACTTTTTACATTAAAAAAAATATATACGCCGTGAATAAAAGTCAAACATGTATATTAGGTGTAAACTATGTATACACCTAATCTGTTCCTACAGTCAATGATTATATTTAGTCAATTAATATAGAATTATTCAAATTAAAGACGTTGATGTATGTAAAATGTGAATTTAATTTCAAGCCATATCCGTCACCGATGCGGTCGTCGATCACGCATTTTTCTGTTTTAATATCTCGTTTTTTCTGTATGTGATCATAAAACCGACAGCCACTCAGAAAACACATGCATCACGGATGTCAGTTTCACAATTAAATGCGTAATGAACACAAAATATACTCGTATTTGTGCGCTACTGATGTATACAACTGATGTCAGCATAGATTGATTGATTGATAACTCTTTATTGAACACACTAAAATACAGAATACAAAAGAAATAAATTTAAATAATAGGTGTAACAACTGGCGACCTTATCGCTAAAAGCGATCTCTTCCAGCCAATACGAAGTGTGTCAATAACGAGGATATGCACATAGGGGAATACATAACTATAACCCAAATAATACATCCTAATACATAGAATTGACAGCCCTGTTGGTTCATTGGTAGAATGACTGCTTCAAGAGGCGAAGGGCGTGGGCTCGATTCCTACTCAGGACAAACTTTGTGTCATAAACGAATGTTTGTTCTGTTTCTGGGTGTACTGTTTGTATTATAAATATGTATTTACAAAAAAAAACTATTTAAGTATTCTATCAGTTATCTGTCTTTCATAGTACAAGCTTTGCTTAGTTTGGGGTCAGATGGCGCTGCGCTAAAAATACACTAATATACATAAAATAGGTGACAGGAATTCCATAGTGACATGTAAAGGTTTGTGATAGACTCACGCTTCAGTGTTGTCATCTCTGGACTCGGAGCGCTCCGCGTTGGCCTGTCCTCGGCGGTGTCGGGCCCGCTGCTCGTCTCCTAGCCCGTACAGGCCTGCGACGGCCGCCATGATCGCTCTCACGTCACTTCTCTCCCTCTCTCCATCACAACCACTACATTACTTAGCTAACCTATCTAATTTGGACGCATCTTTTACAGTACATCATCTAAATCACAATTTTATTGTAACTCGTCATAAGTTTTTAAAGTTTTTTGTCTACATTTGACCGTTTGTTTGTACGTGCTGCATTACGTTTGGAGGCTGCATCTGTGGAGACACAATTGTTACCCGCGCGCTCGTCGGTTACTCCTGTGGGAGAGCGATAGGTGGTTCCCGCGTATCTGAGACAATTCTCGCGGGAAAGGTTCACATCGACTTTTCCGTTCACAGTTTATGTACTTTTGCTCCTGTGGTTCTTTAAATTGTTGCTGGTAACGTGGTAACTGGTTTCCCGAGGGTACATTTAGGCCGTCGAAGGTATCGTTACTTGGAAACAGACTATACTAAAACAAAATTAATGAAGATACTAATAATATAATTATGTATATTATGTACATTGTACGTGTCAAACAACTGTTTGGAAGTACATATAAATATGCTTTAGTAGGCTCAGCAAAGCCTAGAATAATACAGCTTTGTTTGTCAAATCGTTCAAAAAATAAGAAACAAGTAAACAGAGTACACGAACGTGTCTAAGGACGTATTGCGCGGATTTCGGGCTTAATATTCCGTGGGTTGCTTGGCAAGATTGATTGTCTAATTTGCCTAACATAATAGAGCGAATACTATCCGAGATAGAAATAGGCAGCAAGAATACGATGAAAAGCTGACGAGTAAACGTTTCACTTTGTTTATTTTATAAACACAATTAAAAATAGTTTCTACAAACATTCCTTCGTGAGTTTGTATGTTTAGATAAGGGCTAAGCTTGGGCTAAGCTATTTAAGTAAAATTTATTCAGTAGATATGTCCGATTTCGCCTCAAAAACTGCCAATCACAAAAATATGCTAAAAGTCTACTCAGCATGATTACATTGATGCCAGAGGGCAGGTGTCACATTTGGCAGTCCCACGCATCGACTCGGCAATAAATGGCATATTCACGTATTCTATTGCTCGACTAGTTTTATTACGGCATGCATCGAGTGATACAACATTCATAGAGTCTGGCCGCAGCTGTCAAGAATGGCACGTATCCCGTGAATGCGAAACGACCTCTGATTTGATAACATTATCGTCAAGCTACATTCCAGAAAGGGGCATTTTTTGATGTCAGGAAGCTAGACGATTGTGTTAAAACAAGCAATGTACAACAATTTACACATACACATAAATTCACACCCTGTAATGAATCTATGATGAAAACGTAACACGTTAGTAAATAACTTGCGTGGTAGTTTCAAAAGTAATTGATTAATTACATGGAACATAGTCATTTACCCCAGTGTCTCGTCATCGTTAGCCTATCAAAGTCCACTCAAGACATGCCACAGACCAGACATAACTGAGCGTATTACCAAGCTGAATTGGCAATGAGCTGAACAGAATTATTTATCGGACAGCTGATAGCTGGGGTAGACGTGTAACGTGTTCTAAAGTGGTGACCACGAATTGGCAAACGTAGCGTAGGACGCCCTTATTCTTTTTTTTTTGTTTTTTATGTAAAAAGTAATGAGACGAACGAGACGCTCTCCTGATAGTAAGAGATAACGCCAGTCCATGACCATCGCAGCGATAGACAGAACTTTAAGTAACAAAACAAAGTCCAGGCTATCACTGCTTTGGCGCTCATTACTTTGAGACTTTTGATAGAGTTAGTCTCAACAGCCCAGTAATTTCGCTAGCTGCAATACCCTTCAAACCGGAACACAGTAATGCTTACACACTACTGCTTAGCGGCAGAATAACTGGTACTGCGGTGGTACCTACCTAGACGACCTCCTGCTAAGGAGATCTACCACCAAGTGAAATTCTCAAGAATTCTCGATGGAGTGACGATATACCCCAGTGTATATGCGTCAATAAATACTTAACGTTTCAGTTAATTTCCTGTTCTAAAATATAATCGCGGGTAGCTTGCCGCTTAATGACAACAACACTGACACAATGTATTTAAGCCTATTAATGGAAGAAGACCGTTTTCGAAATACAGTGTACACAATTCGGGAACCAGCTGTATAATTAATTACTGGTACCATTTTATTGTATCAATAAATGTTTGATTGATTTTTAATTCTGATCGTGGCAACAATTTCAATATTACAGTTCCTCTTTGCTTTAACTATTTATTGAACGAGAACGTGTCTGTAAACATAACATAATTGTTTTTTAATAATTACCTATTAGATTTCGACTTTATTAATATTAAATTTGACAATGATATTTGATTTCAGTTTCAATGGTAGTCAGTTCAAAAGGCGTTGGTTCTAATTCTAATGATGAGCTTAAGCTGCCAGTGAAGGAAAACATCGTAAGGAAACCATAGCGTGATGGTAGGGTACCTCAAAGGACCCCCCTCAAAAAGTCTGCCGCCAAACGCCTATCAGTATTTTACGGCAACTAGTATTTTACCATCTTCAATCACATCGTCAGTTAACATTAGGTGAGCTGTTGTCAAACACCTAACCTTTGACATAAAAAATAATAAATATTTGTATAAGTTTAGTACTACTGTATAACTCTGTTTAACAGTAATAATTATAAATCAAAGAGTACACTTCTCTTATGAACAGTGACCTTTTCAACCCTCTTAACCTTAATTAAAAGACCACGGTTCCGTAAATTAATTATTATAGCACTTACAAAGTTCAACGGAAAAAATATAAATCATCTGCCAAAGGGAGCCGTGTACACTATTATCAGGCGGGGTGCATGCGGTCTTTACCCAATGAATAATTTGATGATTGATGTTGTTATAGTAGGCGATATTACCTCATAACGATAGAGTAAAACTATGACAAATTGATAATGTTTCATCAGTAATTCATCATCCACAGCCTTCTTTATCTACAGCTGGGTATAGACCTCTTTCTTGCTATGTTACTATTAACGTTTAGTCATTAGAATGATATTTTTATGTGTGAGTCTCTTACCATGTTCTTCACTACTATCTGTAAACACTTTTAATTGACCTTCTATTCTCATTTGTTTATATTTTTTTATTGACAATATTTTTTAGTGTTGAGTATGGTTTGAAAATCAATTTTTACATTACATAGGTAACACAGGTAGTATTACAGTAGAGCATAATTATGTATATCATAATACCTACCAAAGTTTTAGTTTCAATTAAACAAAATAAAATAACTTAAAATAAAAACTACTCTAAAAGGCCGCTATCAATGGGAATAGTTCCCAAAACGCTGGCCCCATTGCCGCGTTGTATGGCAATACTCAAACGCTGAGCAAATTTTTTTATGTATTAACATGTATCTAAATTGCCATTTTTTTTCATGCCAATTTGAAATTTTGTATTGACTTGCAACATTAAAATAATAAAATAAATAAATATCGTAGGACTATACATACAGCGCCATCTGGCCCCAAACTAAGCAGAGCTTGTATGATGGAAGTCAGATAACTGATAGAATACATAAATACTTTTTGTAAATACATACTTATAATAAATAAATAAATAAATAAATATCATAGGACATTACACACAGCGCCATCTGACCCCAAACTAAGCAGAGCTTGTGCTATGGAAGACAGATAACTGATAGAATACTTAAATACTTTTTTCTTTTTTTTTTTTTTTGTAAATACATACTTATAATACATACAGTACACCCAGACACAGAACAAACATCGATGTTAGTCACACAAATGTTAGTCCTGAGTGGGAATCGAACCCACGCCCTTCAGCTCTCGAAGCAGACACACTACCAATGAACCAACAGGGCTGTCAAGTGCATTGGTGTTATCAATAAAATTAAATATTTGTATTTGTATTTAAAGTGTCTGTATATCTATCTATATAAGTTTACCTACTATAAAAAAATCACAGACTCTCTTTTATACTTTTATCTATATTTTAGATTGAGTACCTACAAACCGGGATAGTTAAAGTAAATATATGTGCTATACTCGTATAAGGAACCATGCTCGGAATTGGATCGTTTTTTATCAGATCAGTTTGTGATCAAAAGTTTGTTGTAGATCTATTTGGATGGTATTTATAAAACGATTTCCGATAAGGCTGGTATTTGACAGGTTTGTATTAAACAAAGAAGCCACTGAACTTTCACTGACTAATTGTATTACTGATTCGAAGATAAAACAGACAGATAAACACTGGGCTTAAATGAATAGTACCTATACAAAAGAGGCAAGCAATAAATTGATCTGGCCACCGATACCTCCCGGGGTTTGTCGTCACTTGTAGCGCTACATTGTTGTAATATAATACTTGTCATTTCGCACGTCGTGTAACGTGTTGCGTTTTCATTTCGATTTTTATTGATAAACATGGACGTGTTACCAAACAGCCGTTGAACGACCAATTAAATCATTATCGTGGGTTAAACGTATCCGTTGGGTGATCTAATTTGACTGACAACAAAAATAGATCCTGGCTATTTTTAAACTGTTTTATTTAGCTTGCCTTGTCTTGTTTTTGATGTTTTAGGGTCATATTTAGCTATTGAAATTTTACCCCCTTCCTGTTGACAGATTTATCTTACACTAGCGGACGCCTTGCCGGTTCACCCACGTAGTTTTCGTTCCCGTGGGAATACAGGGATAAAAAGTAGTCTATATCACCCGGGGATAGCTGCCCAACGGTGAAAGATTTTTTGAAATCGCTCCAGTAGGTTTTGGATCCTATTTAATACAAACAAACAAACAATCTAATCTTTCCTCTTTATAATAGTATAGATTTGGTATACACTTTTAATTCTGATGACAATAGATTATTTTTAACGAAACCATTTAACTTAAACTTTTTTTTTACTCACTTTAAATTTATTTACGACAACCAAATATTCTGTCGCTAAGCAGTAGTGTATAAACAATACTGTGTTTCAGTTTGGAGAGTACTGTGGCTAACGAAATTACAGGGCTGTTGTGTCTCGAAATAATGGACTCTAATTAATGAATCGAAATTCTCAAAATAATGAACTAAAGCAGCAATACCCTAGACTTTGTTTTGCTACACAAACTTCTGTGTCTCGCTGCAATGGTCATGGACATGCGTTATCTCTTACCATCAGAAGAGCGCCTCGATCGTCTTATTACTTTTACATAAAAATGACAATTTATTTACAATGCCAGTCTACATTAATAAATATCGTAGAACATTCTTAGAACATTGACATTTTATAGAACCAGACAACATATACTTTTTTTTTGTTGTATAATGTATACACAGTCATACGGAACAATCAGACATAGAATAAACATTTATGCTTGTCACATAAGTAAATGTTTGTCCTATGTGGGAGTTCAACCCACACACTACAGCCCATGTAGCAGAGATGACTACCAAATGAGCTAACAGAGTTAAAACTAAACTTTTTAAACTAATGTTGTATTACATTACATTACATTAGTTTTAAAAGTTCTATAAATACTTCAAAGTAATTACTTGAAACAAGCCACACTTTAAAATACACCTTAAAACATACATGTATGTATGCAAGAAACTTATTCTCTCTAGATATTAAACAATGGATACTTTTTTCTCCGCGATGAAAATGTCCAAGCTGCTAATAATTTTTGGATAAACCGTATTAACCATATATAATATTATTACTATATATCAAAAGAAAAAAAAATTTTAGCACGACGACCTAGTACATAATTTTTAAAAACACGAATTCCGACCAGTTTTTGTCTTTTTTAACATACATCCGTAACTGTTCAGACATTAAAAAGTAATGGGGGAATGAATTCACTTACATAGACAATAATACATACAAGGACCCTGGAAACATTAAACTACGTTTTTGGGCAGTACAATAAAAACAAATCTGTTAAAAAATTACTGAACACAGAGTGGGCGACTGACTAAAAAAACAGCGTCTATGAAGCCTTAAAATCGATAACAAATTTTCTAATACTATTTACAAAAGCAATGCATCACCCGAACATAAAGTAAGCATTTCAAATAATTATGCCACTCGCTCATACAAACCTTAACTGAATCGTTACGAGCATCTTTAAATAAAGGGAGCAATTAGCTCTCTTTTAAGATAATTTAGCCTGTTCATAATTCACGGGAGTCAAAAGCGAAATGAGGCGGGCGTACCAAGACGTTAACTTCAAAGGTCACGCTGAGTAAAACGGTACCTATTCGTACGTTGCCTGCAAAACTCATTTTATGAGAAAATGCCGGTATGCCATTTGCACCAGTTATTTCTTGTACGTTGTTTAATTTTAAACCAGATTTATTAAGCCGTGAGTATTCAAGCATCTTTAAACAATAGGTCGTTATAATTTTACTTTGAAAATTTTTATGGTCCGCAGACTACTGTTACTATTGCTTTTAACTAATAACGAATTAATACCATGATAAGTTTTTTTAATCAAGTAGTTTGTACAAGCTTTGAGCGTACTACGCCGAAAGGGGGTCATTGTACACCCTAAACTTATAACCCTGTCTTAAATCGTATAGAAAAAAACTATCAACAAATTATTTCTCAACAATATTGTAAACCGTTATTCCGTATACCAAAGCAGAGATAGGTATACGGAATCCAAATGTTTGTTTTACTTATGTTGGATTTATCCCGTTTAACTTTATCGGAAACTCTGTCACATCAGTTACCATAGCAAATCCAAATTCAATATTGCAACTGAGTTCTGCGGTCGCAAGCCAGGTAAACCTCGACTTGACATTCGTATCCCGCTTTGGTTACGTGAAAATTAATTAAAACTCAGCTGGTAGACTGCGCCGGCAACAGTTTTAAAGTGCAGCCGGGTACGAGCGGGTACGTGCGGTTGTTGGCAACCGGGTGAGATATAGCGGAGTTTTTCCATGCATTTTCCACCGCATAAGCTGTAAACTAGAAAATAATTAATTCATAATGCGCTGCGAGTTTTGCTCAGAAATAGTAAGCTTAGGTACGCTTGGGTTAACTTAAACTTGTTAGAGGTTAAGTCTGTGACATACTTTTAAAGTATATCTACACTAACTATTAAGAGGAAAGGTTTGATTTTTCGTTTGTATTGAATAGGCTCCGAAACTACTAAACCGATCTGAATAATTCTTTCATCATTAGATAAGAGTGCTACATTATCATTGAGTAACTTAAGCAATATTTATATATTGTTAATCGAGTTTTGTTATCCCGTGCGAAGCTAAGACGGCCTGCTCGTTTTTTATAAATGTCTTTTTTATGGTTGACAGGCTAGATGTTTGACTACAGCTTACTTGATGTTAGGTGACCGTGTGGTAGGTCGTAGATTGTAAACACATTTAGTCCGGAATGGAAATCACCGCTTAGCGGCAGATTTTCAAATTGTGGGTCTAGTCGAATAGGTTTCATCATACTATGTTTCCTAAATGAACTATGCTTTATTTCAACGGCAGGTAAAGATCTTTGTTGAAATTTGAACCCACTCTCTTCGGCATGTGAACCGATCGCTCTAACTACTGAGCTAGTACAGAGATATCCTCGCCACAAAATTGATATATTATGTTTTTTTTGTAAATCTCCGAAATGTGTCTTTAAGATCTTATCACTACATCTACGCCAAGTTTGTCTTTTGACTTTTGTGGTGGCGTAGCTTCTGATTTAAAGTTATAATGTATGGTGATAAAGTGTCGTCAAACAAAAAAATGTTCTTCCCGCGATAAAGGTGTTTGTAATAACCTTGTAGTATAATTTTATCTATACTATTATGAAGAGGAAAGATTTGATTGTTTGTATTGAATAGGCTCCGAAACTAATGGCCCGATTTCAAAAATTCTTTCACCGTTGGGAAGTTACACTATCCCCGGGTGAGATAGACAACTTTTTATCTCTGTTTTCCCATGGGAACGGGAAATACGCAGGGGAAACCTGCAAGGCGTCCGCTAGTCTTTACTATTTCAATTAATATCTGCAATACAACATTTTTAAGCGACGCTCAGCCGCGAAGTTAGGACGAGGCGATGTTTTTACAAGCCCCGACGCAAATAGGGAGCTGTTATAAATTTAACGTGTTGTTATCTGTCTGTGGCATCATAGGTCTCAAACGGTTGAGCCGTTTTCAATTTAGTTTTTTGTTTGTTTGTAATGTGACTTAAGAGTGTTCTTAAGTATGATTGAAAAAATCTGTCCAGTCGTTTTAAGATTATCAACTCTTTTCTCGTTTAATCTTTTTAAAATGTAAATGTAATGAGACTAACATGACGCTCTCCTGATGGTAAAAGATAACGCATGTCTATGACCATTGTGGCGATACACAAAACTTTGAATAACAAACTAAAGTCCACGACATCACTGCTTTGGCGCTCATTACTTTAAAGCTTTCGATGGTTAGTCTCAAGAGAACTGTATTATTTGTAGTTACAGTACCTTTCAATCTGAAACACAGTAATATTTACACACTACTGCTTGGTGGCACAGAATATCAGGTACAGCGGTGGTACCTACTAAGGCAACCTCCTGCTACGATCTACCACCAAGAGGTCAACTTTCTCTAAAGGTGTTAGGGGTTATGTTTTAAAGTTAGTTACATCAAAGTACGCCATGCTTAAACACGTTGTCAGCACAACATCAGGTATACAATCTATTTGACAAAGTGTTAACATTTAGAACTGTTTAGCAGACGGTGCAGTGAGCCGATCGGATACGACGGCACATGTTTTGCTCTAATTTCTTTTAGTGTTACTTTACAAGGCGTACATTGGATGGACGCGCTTGAGAAGGTTGTTCAAAACGAACATTCACCGCGTAGCTGAACTATAGCTAGAATTTAAAAAGAAATACTGGAATGATACAATACAAGCAAATGTTACAAGTCATCCGTTAACTATATTTTGATTCTGAATCTTGATAGATTTCAAATCTGTATTTAATGTTTGGTGTAACCGCAATATAAAGCTACGTTCATAATATACTAGCTGCGCCCCGCGGTATTACCCGCTACATGTTTTCGGGATAAAAAGTAGCCTATGCCTTAATCCAGGATCTCAGCTACCTCCATACCAAATTTCATCCAAATCCATTCAGTAGTATTTGCGTGAAAGAGTATCAAACGTCCATCCATCCAAACTTTCACTTATATAATATTAGTGGGATTAGAGAACATATTGTATTAGATAATAATTGTACTAGAATAGAACTAGAATACATTATAGTTAGACTACCAATAATTGCGAGTTACTTTTTGTGTATTCTTTAACATTAACAAGAGCCAATAAGCATCATTATGTTTTACGTAGACGTACGTTTCGTATTTGAACTACTCGTAGACTCTGCTACGTCAGATGCTATTTAATTCACTCTTCTTCTTCTTTGATTTTGGCATCGCATATGCCAGTGTCGAGTGTTTTAATATTTCAAAGTTTCATAAGTTAAAAAAGTTGCCTTATTGCTATAGTTATAGACAAAGTCCAGACGTGGCCAGGTCCGGTCCGTGTCACTCAAGTCCAGTCACGCTTTAGTAAAGTAGTGGCGTTTAACTTTTGCTTTATTATAAGCTTCGATGGAGTTTTGGATTGTATCATTTTCTCACACTTGCAAAAAACAACATAATTTTTATGCATTCGAAAAAAAAATTTTTTTTGGAATGCATAAAAATTTAGGTTTGGTTTTGGAAAAAAATACAACGGGGTGACATGACTTTCTCCGCGTTCCTGCCAAAACTCCCAATTCACTCTTATGATATTCATGAAGTATGTGACAAAGAGGTTATAAATACATTTTCTTACATAACAAGCCGTGTTTTAAGTATGAACGTAATTTTGTCAACCTTACGGGTAAAGTTACATAATTCGACAAAAATTAAAATCATAATTACGACCAGATGGCACGCTGCGAAGGTTTTTTATATTGATTGGATGGTATTTTTTGTCCGAATGTTGAATATATGTTCAAAATATGTCCGTAATCCACAAACCACGTTTATAAAAATGTCGTTTACCTGATTCTAGGCAACCTGTTCATATAATAATATCAAGCGTATTCTTCTAATCACTGAACCCAAAAATATCTACACCATTATTTTTTTAATGGTTTGCTATGTGTTTTACCACAACACACCTGATATTAAATGACGGTGGAAGATGGAAGATGGAAGATAGAGATAATAATTATGTACTATTATTTCTATGATCATCAATATAATATGAGTAACATCTTTGTGTAAGTAAAGCCTTTACACCAGGCACTGTCAGTGGCGAGATTATTAAGAAATGAAAAAAAAAGAGTTATTATTATTTTATTATCGTGACTAACATTTTTTTTCTTCAGTTTACTTTGATTTATTTAAAAATACATAAATTTAAGTTCCATATACAAACCCTTGTATTTAGCAATAACTATTTTACATCCATTTTTTACATTAGTTGCAAACAACTTTAGATGGATAAAAAACCTTTAACAAGAAGTTTTTAAAGTAAAATTTTATACGACAGTCACGAGGGTCTCTTAAAAGCAAAAGTAAATATTGTATAAAAATATTAACAAGAACGTATTTTCAGAGATTAAAAACAAGCTAAAGCGGCGGCGTCCCAAGGGCAAATATAATAAAGGTTAGTGGATGATATTTGCCATTGGTCCGTTTATCGCTGCTCGCAGGTTTTTCAATCTGTTCGTTTTCCCTCGGGAGAAAACTTTCAACCTGACCCCTGGGAATATAGATACTTCATAACTCACTGTATTAAACTTATCACGACCATTCAATTCGATAATAAGATTTACGAGACATCACCGTGATTGAAAAAACTGAGCTACCGATATTTCGGCGAAGTTTCATACACCGTGATGTCATTCTATCGAGATCTCTATTGAGATGTTTTCAATATACATTATGAAAGATCATTCCACAACATAATCACTATAAATATCCCGTAAATAATGATACAATTTTATTATACTAAATCCCTTTTCGATTGTAAAAGTGAACAAAATACTTAACATGTTACATGAAAATAATTTGATAGCTATAAAGTCAAACATATGGACCACATGTAGGGGTTTGTATTTGAAAGAAACTACCTAACTATTACACCGTCTACCTGGCTGCCTAATCTAAATGAGCATGTGAACCAACAATGGCTGAATATATGCTGTCATGATTTATTTCTAATATCAAAAAATCATGAAAAACGTTCGTTTTTGTTCCTCCTCATTTCTCCCGATGCAAATAGACGACATTGTTAAGTTAATTATATTTGCTTGCTTACCTACTTATAATAACAAAAATATAAAATTTAAAGGTCGTTACTGTGAACGTAGTATTTACAAAAATCCTTAAAGCTTTTCCAAATGCATCTTGTTTTTTGTTCGCGGGAGAGAAACTGTCAATTTCATGTCGGATTATGCTGTAAGTTTCAATATGGATAAGCTAAAATGAGCAGATAGACTGCATTAAGTAAAAAATAGTAAATAAGTTTATCCGAAAAGTTCGCTATCTCAAGTGTTAACCGATTCCATAGAGGACACACACACTTTGTATAAAACCAAGTTCTAGACTTTTAGGTTATATGAAAAGTGGAAACACAAATGGATATCAGTGCATCATGGTTTGTGAATATTATATAATAAAGCAATGATAACAAAAAAATTAGATTATTTTCTTTTCAAAAAAATAACTGATTGGCTCTCGACCCAAATATAATATGAGACGTATTAGACAATTAAATGTGTCTGACCACAACTCACCTGGTGTTAAATGACACTGTGGTCAAAGATGGTAGCACCTAGCCTGGAATGGAACTGACTCTCAAGTGAACCTGCCGAACACACCGTTAGTTGCTTGTCGGTAGATTTTCAACTTGAGGGTGGAAGCTGGCTAGCCGAGCACTAGAAAGCACCCTACCACTAGGCTATGGTTTCCTTACTATGTTTTCCTTCAGCGGCAACTCAAGCTCATTGAAGAGCCTTCGGCGTGTGACCGGACAGCGCCAACCACTGAGCTATCATCGCTAAAATAATAATAATATAACATATCTTTTTAACTGGCGGCCTGAAATCTTTCAAATCACCAATGATATGTACAGAGATGAATAATATGGACAGATTATATATTTAAGAAAAAGTATAAGATATAATTATAATCGTTATGAGCGAAACTTTGTCTAATTGCTAACGATTACGATTTGTTTTTTTTTTCAATGTAAAAGTAATTACGAACGAAACGCTCTCCTGATAAGAAACACCGCTTGTCCATGACCATTGCAGCGGTACCCAAAACTTTTAATTTCACTAAAGGCATTTTAAGCAGCTGCTAGGCGTCACACGCTATTTTCATCGATTAATGGTGTGAAATTGGAAAAAAATGGAGACTCTATTTAAATTACCACATTTATGATAATAATACCTTGTTCTTCAACACGGCCTTATTAAGTTTGAGGTGCCGTACTGTAAGTACGCACCAGGGCCATGGTCGTGCTATGCTCTATTGGGGCCGGTCTATCATCACGGACAGAACTATTGTCGCTAATAAGCTTAATACGAGTATTATAATGGTCGACCGGCCCCGAAGCCGAGCAATTCTCGATATTGCCATCACACATGACGATAATCTCGTGAAGAACAAGAAGGATAAGCTCAGAAAGTAACTTGACTTAGCTTATGAGATAACTGCCATGTGGTATGTTCATACGACAATCATTGTCCCGATAGTCGTCACGGTTAACGGTCTTATAGCGAAGAGTCTCAACCATCATCTTAAGAGACTCGCGCTAGACGATTGGATCAAGGGACAGAACCAAAAGGCAGTGATCCTTGACACAGCATGCATTATTAAGAGATACCTTTGTCTGCAGCACTAACCACTGGCAGCTTATGTCCTGTCCCGCTGCCGGCAGTACTCTAGTTTTTTAAGTTTTTTAAAAATATTTTTCATGTTTTGTATAAAAATTAAAAAATAGTATAATAATAATAATAACAATTTTCTTCATTTATTTTATACATAACCCACTCAAGTAACTCACTCAAAAACAAATAATCATTTACATACATAACATCTTTCACTGTTTCCTTATTCATTATTACGCAAATGACTTTTAGAAAGACAAGCAGAAATCGCAAACAAACATTACCTTTGTCAACTCCGCGAACGATAAAGGGTTTCACTTCGAGTGACTACCTAATATTTAACCTTCTTTGTAGAATTAAAAGCTCAAAAGTGACAAGCGTGGGAAAAGTACAGACCACCCGTAATTGTCATTGAAAATTATAGGATAATGAATTACCCCGCTTACCACAATCGGATCTGACTTCACGCATAATTAAAAAAGGTCGTAAAAGTGATGATTATAAGGATGTGCGAATTTGAAACTTGTGACGTTTAGCACAGTGTACAAAATCGTATATTTCATAGCAGTCCAGCGAAACGAAAGCGTGATTGAATTTTAATAAAAATACTTCTGAAGTGTAGGTATAATCAGGATTAAGAGGATCTGAAGCTCGTGCTTGTATTATCATAGTATTACATTATTGTTGACATTCGGTAAGTACATAATCCGGTGTGTGCAGAAAAGATTTAGATAAATCACGTTTTTGTGCACAAATATCTATTATTTTATGATTGCCGAATACCTTTTTATGAAGAAAATTCGAAGAAAATATATCTTTGTTCATACCCAATTAATTTCTCGTTTCGACAGTTTAAGTGTTTTGTTTTGATATTCATTGTTATTTACATTGTTATTGGAAAATAATTGACGAATAAATCTGTTTCCTTCGATTTCACCCGAAATCATTAAATCGAGTAAGAACATTTGTTGTTTTCTGGATCATAACATTTCTGAATTATTCCATGTTTATAAGTTATAAGGAGGCATTTATTGACGTGAAAAGGTACGTCTTTAAATTTGCTTCCATAGTGAGAGACAATTCTGAATACTGATGGTATCAAAATTGAGGGGCATACAGTTTGATGTTGCAGTATATTATGTAAACATTTACATCCAAATATTTTTAATTACATCACAATATGATGGCTAAGCAGCGGTCGGCAACACGCGGCACGCGGGCAACATGTGGCCTGTGGTTGTCCTACAATGGTAGTTTTGTAAATCCCACTAAAATTAAATATGAAAGTTTGGATGGATGGTTGAATGTTTGTTACATTTTCACGCAAAAACTACCGAACGGATTTGGATGAAATTTGGTATGGAGGTAGCTGATACCTTGGATTAACACATAGGCTACTTTTTATACCGAAAACATGTAGCGGGTAACATCGCCGGGTGCAGCTAGTTAGTCATATATATCGAAAATATTATAGCTTCTTGTAGACAGACATCCAACGTCCATCCATCCATCCATACAAACCTTCACATTTATAATATTTGTGGAAATCCGAAGGACTTCTTAGTGTTCAAAAATGTGCACGTATAAATGTACAATTAAACACGGTCGTGTCCACAACACCGCTACACACCGACTTTTTTTTTAATTTCCGCGTTGGCCACCTTCTCGCCTGATAGTAAGTGATGTTTAGATCGAAGATGAAGCACGCACACTTAGGAAACCCACTTACTGTAACTTGAAAATATTTAGATTATATAATACAAATAAGTCGGCATCTTGTTTCATTCCTTAGCCGTACGGATACGAACGATCATGATGTAACGATGATGATGTACATACATACATACATACATACATACATACATACATACATACATACATACATACATACATACATACATACATACATACATACATACATACATACATACATACATACATACATACATACATACATACATACATACAACGTTTGTTACAATTTCACGTGTAATGTCTTAACGGATTAAATTGAAATTTTGAATGCTGATATCTCCTCTTTATCCTTACCTATATTATAAAGTTTGGTAGCGTATACCCTTGATTAATATTTTTTATCCCGTGAAATGCGGGTTTAACCGCAGGGCGCATATACGTATTTTAATTCCATGCAACATAGCTGTGTGCACTGTGTAAGTCTTTTTTGCATTTAATTAAATCGGTACTAACGTCGACTTGTACAAGCACGTTGGAAAACCATTTATCAACGGTCCCATATCCCACATGGCTTTGTTTATCTCGGTTCTCGGATGAAGAGGCGGGAAATCTATTGTCCCCAGATAATTTCTATTTTGTTCTGAGCGTCATTGAACTGTGAATAAACAAACTGGACTGTATTTTTGGGAATTTATCATGATTTGATATGACAGCCGACATTTTTTATCTGGTGCTCATTATAAATGATTGGTTATGGAGTATACGTTTTTTTTATAGTTTACAGGCTAGGTGTTTGACCACAGCTCACCTGATGTTAAGTGAAGGTGTGGTCGAAGATCACACCTTGCCTGGAATGGAACTGGCTCTCAAGTGAGGCTGCCGGAACACACCGTTAGGTGCTTGGTGGCAGATTATCAACTTGAGGGTGGTAGCTAGCCAGCCGCGTACTAAAGTACCCTACCACCATGCTATGGTTTCCTCACAATATTTTTCCTTCACCGGCAGCTCAAGATTGTTGGGGTTTGAACCCACGCTCTTCGGCATGCGAACCTACCGCGCTAACCACTGAGCTATCATCGCTACAAAAGTACCTACTCTCTGTCTCTTACATCCGCAAAATATTAGATTCCAGTCAATCCAGTCCAGGTCAAGTCCAGTCCGTGTCGGTCAAATCTTTTCATGCTTTGGTAAAGCAGTGACTTTACTATAAGTTTCGATGGAGTTTTGGAATCAACACGAAATGAGTCATGTTTCACCACATTATATCACTTATCCACACTGGCGCTTGTAATTCGGTACTTTATATATATATTAAAAACACAACTATTTATATACTGAAACACTAGAAAAGAAACATTAACCAGTCAGGAGCTTTAAAAAGCGACACCGCTTTATGGTTGATGTTCCAAAAGCTTAACCTAAGCAGTTTGATTCCACCTTCTTCACACGTACCGCTAGACATTGGAATCTGCTGCCCGTGTGGGTGTTCCCCAATGAATATAGTCTGGGTACCTTCAAGTTGGGAGTGAATCGGTTTCTTCTAGGCGAGCGTGCTCCACCGTAGACCGCATCTTCGCTTAACATCAGGCGGGATGGCGATCAAACGCAAGCCTACATATAAAAAAAATGCAATGGTGCGACACGACCCTTTCCGCGTTCCCGCAAAAACTCCGTCTCGTATCTTGTTTACAGATACATAGATAGATTGTTTATATTTGTCAATTAAAATTCTCCTCATTTTGAGCCACTACAAAGTGGCTCATATATATTGTCACTTTATTTAGTCGCAGGGCGTTCTATACTACGTTAGATATTCGTGGTCATTAATTTGAGAACACGTATACCCCCAATGGTAATCGGTTCTGTGATAGATATGACCAGCCCACTGCTATTTCAGCTTGCAAATACGCTGAGATATATTATGCCGGTGACTTTAGTTCTCCAACAAATCACTTTTGTTCCGCATACTCGTTCGTAAGAGAAACACCGAGCATAACTCTTTTCATAGCTCGTTGAGCTGCTATGAATTTATCCATTATGATTTTTAAAGTTATGTTTTAAACTGTCATCATCATCATCCACACAGCCTTCTTTATCCCACTGCTGGCCTCTCTCTTGTCATGCCATCTGCCTCGGTCCTGTGCCAATCTGGTCCAGGTTCGACCCGCGACGGTGACAATATCGTATCATATCTTTAAACTGTAAGTCTGTTTTCTTTGATTTATATTGATAGCGAACGAAATGCATGCAATGTGTCAATTTCATTACCCATTTATATCCAGTTAGGTTCACTCTATCTTGGATCAAAGTGTTGAATCTATTAAGCGCTTGAAAACAATAAACCAACACAGATTCATTTGGCATACAATCGGAATATATTTACACAAATCTAAAATGACGTATGTTACGATCTTACAGAGTAATAAATAAAAAGGTTAAAAGAGAAAATAAACATTTTATACCTAGACAACTTAGAAATAGGTAATCTTTTGACATATTGCAAAGATACCGAATCCGAATCAGTCCTGTTTTTATAAGCTGTCCCACTGCTGGGAGTGGGCTTCTTCTCATTGTGAGACGACTATAGACGACGCTGGCCAAGTGCGGGGTGGCAGACTTCACACATCTTTGACAACTTTTTTACTTTAAACTAGACTGCCGAAACTACACAAAGATACATTTCACCTCAAACTTAAGAATCTTGTATTATATTTATTCAGATGCAGAGACATAGTTACGTTCGACACATAAATCTTTGCCCTGGGTGGGATTCGAATCCACCCCCTAAAGTTTACGAAGCAAAACTACTATGCCTGCTTAGGAATAGGTACATATAAACCAAACATTTATATAATAATAAGACGATCTGTACAAACTCTTCTGGCAATAATGTTTGTTTATGAGGAACAAATCTGAAACTTTTTCTTTATCGATTTCGTAGTCGACGATCGTCGAAATAACAATGCTAAAATTGCAAAAGTAATACTGCGTGAAAGTTGTCCAAGACGGGCGTAATTCTTTTGCAATTTTTGAAACATTTTCTCCTCTTGCCGTAGACTTTGCAGTGGCGGGAATAAATTTATGCAAATCACGCTTTAGCTTGCTTTATCTGCAAATAAAGCGAGGATGTTTCTCTTCAAGTTCCGTACTTTTGGCAAACACTGTAACAGCTTCTCAGGATGACTCTGCTTTACATGATACCGGCAACAGCATAATATTATGACATTTCATTTGATGGAAGCATACCTGCGACCTCGTTTACTTTTGCAATAACATAAACCCGTCACTAGATGAATTCATAGTTTGTCTGTAAATAGTGCATAATAACAAAAAAGAAACTGTCTCATAAGTTTATACCTGCACTGGTAGATTTTTGTGAGATTTAAGAGTTAATTAAAATTGAAAAAAAAAATGTAGTAAAACATGTAAAGTACCTAAATAAATGAAATAAATAAATAAATATCGTAGGACATTACACACAGCGCCATCTGGCCCCAAACTAAGCAAAGCTTGTACTATGGGAATCAGATAACTGATAAAATACTTAAATACTTTTTTTTTTGTAAATACATACTTATAATACATACAGTACACCCAGACACAGAACAAACATTTGTTTTAATCAAAAAGTATATGTAGTTTATGCGTGTACGTTAATCTATTCCGAAATGTCATGATTAGTTCGTTCCGTTGATATTGCACTTAAAAGCAGATGTTAAAGGAAATATATTGTACCTACTATGGCTTAGGAACACAATTATTATTACATAAATTGTAAGATATTATGTATGTACGTATGAACATTACTCAATAGATAATTATGTAATTATCGCAATCAATAGTTCACGATTTAATCGACTGTTTTATCCAGATATTTCTCTTCTGTGGAATGGGAACCACCTTTGGTTTTTCCATTGAGTTATAATCTATTTCACTTCAAAAAAAGGGTTCTTAAAGGTACACAACGCCCTAACAATGCCTCGGGCATTGTAGGCGGCGGTGACCACTTACCATCAGGAGACCCGTCGCTTGTTTGCTACAATATCACTTAAAGAAAAAAACAGTAACAATTCATGATTTTTATGTCCGTTTAAATGATAAAATTATTTACGTGAAATATTAAATGAAAAAAAGTAAAACAAGAATCTTTTGAAGTTTTTATAATTGTCAATGGTTGCTTAAGGCGTGTGTAGGAACAAAATGATGGATGTCGGATTCTGTAACTCTGTATTGGCTAACCCAGAATCCGAGGAGGCCAAGAACCTATATAGGTTGACAGAAATCGGCCTAAACAAATAAATAAGTACCTAGCATAGTGTTCATGTATGTATATGTATATTAAGATTTTTGTATGTATAGTGTATTTACAGGGCGATGTGGTCGCTAAGCGACAAAGCCCTTAAAATAAATAAAAAAAAAAAAAAAAAAAAAGGCGTGTGTACTTTTTTATTAAAAATAAGTATATAGGGTATACTCAGCACAAGTAACAAGATACTAAATTATGGTCTGGTCATATAATCAACTAGAAAAAAGCTGTAAAACGGTGGAATAAACTTCCTTAAATTATAGAGAGCGTTCACATTACCAGTCGAACTAAATTAAAATCGTTCCAACCGTTTATTTGATATTTTGAACTTTATCTGTCGCGGGTTAAAAAAGTTTCATACCCATTATTGTGAGCAACTTTCACAACTGTACTTATATTTATTAGCGACGACATTTTTGTGAGTGATGTTTTAACTTTAAACTAGAACAAGCATACATTAGCAAATATAACAAGAAATACCAAATCAAATCATTTTACATTTTTTTTATTGTACACTTAGACAGTATTTTATCGTTATCAGATACATTTCAAGTTATCGAAATCCGAGGTGAATCAAGAAAACTTAATAAACCAATACCTCCTCAAAGAATGTCAATAAATTCGCATAATAATTCCAGACACAACGGATTATTTTTCCCGAAAATTAACTCTCTTGGAATTGAGACGAAGGCTTCACGCTTAATTCTTCAAAGAGAGTCAGAAGATTACTTTCTTTATAGGCACCTAATTGTATATTTTGCTCTCGTCATACCCATCCTACGTACCTGTCTAACGAATTCGCCTTCTAGTAGGGCCCTAATACTAAGCCTCCGCCTTCTGTCTGTCTTACCCCTCGTCTTACCTTTAATGTCATTATTCTTCTAAATGACATATATACAGCAAGTTTGTATGTATATAATATATATATATATACATACATGGGTGTTCTGTATGTATTATAAGTATGCATTTACAAAAAAAAAGTATATATGTATGCTATCAGTTACCTGACTTCCATCACACAAGCTCTGTTTAGTTCGGTGTCAGATGGCGCTGTGTTTTTTTTTTTTTTTTTTTTTTAAATGTTTGACAGGCCAGGTGTTTGACCACAGCTCACCTGATGTTAAGTGAAGGTGTGGTCGAAGATGGTGAAGCACACCTAGCCTGGAATGGAACTGGCTCTCAAGTGAGGCTGCCGGAACACACCGTTAGATGCTTGGCGGCAGATTTTCAACTTGAGGGTGGTAGCTAGCCAGCCGAGTACTAGAAAGTACCCTACCACCATGCTATGGTTTCCTCACGATGTTTTCCTTCACCGGCAGCTCAAGCTCATTGTTGGGGTTTGAACCCACGCCCTTCGGCATGCGAACCTACCGCGCTAACCACTGAGCTATCATTGCTACAAAATATATTTATATTTATTTATTTTTTTATTTATATAAGCAGAAGATCGGGGTAAGTGGCGTGTCTTGGGAGATACCTATGTCCAGCAGTGGACTACGCGCCGATGATGATGATGATGATGTATATAATAGATTTTTTGCAAATATGGAAACGCTTTTTTTTTTTAATCTCTGGAATAAAATATCGTACAATGGCCTTTCGCTACATTTCAATATCAATTTACTATGATTATACTTTATTATGTTGGGTAATCACGAAAGTAAAAAAAACGACATTAAAATTTGGTTGTAGGTAGGACTAGATTTTTTAATACATGTATGATGCAAATTTGAGTCTCGCCTTTGGTCGGCTTTTTTTATTTAATTGACACTTGTTACTAATATTTACACTCGTACGCAATATGGGGCACGTTTTAAAAATATGCAAATTTTATTCACACATCAACAAACGAAAAAACAACGTTCCCATTTTCGGGCAGTCGTAAAACTGTTCAAAAGTTTAATGCAATATGACGAAACTTTAACGTCAAAATTTCCTGACTTGTCTTGTCATCCACACGTTTACACCGGTGAATGCGTGGATGACAGAATCAATGTCTAGATTAATACTAATAATGATACTAATAAAACATTATTAAAGTGATTATTTTTCCGACCCAAATATCGACCAATAGAATTGCACCATTCGACGTCACGTGGTACAACCTACATGGTATTATACTGATAATTTTTTGAAAATTTTCTCGTTGTACCACGTGACGTCGAATGGTGCAATTCTATTGGCCGACATTTGGGACGGAAAAATAATCCCCCGAATAGCACACGAGCTTAAAAATTATCTGGCATTTCCCTCAAGGTTCCCTGCAAACAAATAAAGTCGTCAAGTTTTTCAGGTTAAAAAATCACTCGCGCTTCTTCGCGCTCGTGATTTTTTAACCTGAAAAACTTGACTCCTTCATTTGTTTGCAACGAACCTATCGGGAAATACCCGATAATTTTGAAGCTCTTGTGGTATTATAAGTGAAAATTAACTGCGTTTCTCATTTTATGACGTCACATTGAAGTTTCGAATAAACTCATTCTTATGATAAAAGTGATCACCTGGTCGATATCACAGAGGATGATAAATAGCGCTTCATTATTGAAATGTCTTCCGAGCACTTGCTGAATAACGTAATTATTCAAGGTTGTGGACGGCAGCCCTAAGGTCCGACACTGGCAGCCCGCCAAACAGACGTTTCGGGTTCCGCTGAGAAAAATATATGGCTCCATCAGAATGAAAGAACGTTTATATACGCGTTTTAGTGGAGATAGCTGAGTTGTTATTTTATTTGGGTTCAGCTTGGTCAACGAGGTGCTATGTGAACGACATTACAAAGTTGGTTCATAAGTCTGTAAGGCAAGTTGGGTGGTTAAAATTTGGCGTTCTAAGACAGCGGAAGGTACGGGCGTAAATATTTACAAAAACATAATCATTAACAAGTTTTTTGCCTTTTTTTTTTTTTTTTTTTTCTCTTTTATTTATGGGACTTTTATGGTAGCCACATGGCATCGTATTTTCTTACATGTAACAAAAATAAAACACACTAAAATAAAAAAAATATTTGTACACATCACACAAACATATACTCACTCTCTCATACACACATTCACTCCCCCGCATACATATTAATCATAATAGGTGGGTCACTTGAGGCGACTCACACAGCTGAACAGCTCCCTGGCTGCGTCAGAACAGCACAAACAAAAAATAGCAATGGTGCGGTTAAGATAAGTTACGTTATCTGAAATAATTGACAGAAGTAACGCAATGCATTGCATAATGGCTACTTTACATACGCAGATGAATTTGATGATTATTTAATGATAGTAATAGTGATAGTTTTTTTTTTTTTTTTATGGTCGACAGGCTAGTTGTTTGACCACAGCTCACCTGATGTTAAGTGAAGGTGTGGTCGAAGATGGTAAAGCCCACCTAGCCTGGAATGGAACTGGCTCTCAAGTGAGGCTGCCGGAACACACCGTTAGATGCTTGGCGCCAGATTTTCAACTTGAGGGTGGTAGCTAGCCAGCCGAGTACTAAAAAGTACCCTACCACCATGCTATGGTTTCCTCACGATGTTTTCCTTCACCGGCAGCTTAAGCTCATTGTTGGGGTTTGAACCCACGCCCTTCGGCATGCGAACCTACCGCGCTAACCACTGAGCTATCATCGCTACTAGTTAATAAGTAATTACAAAAAATCCGTTGTTGTATGAGCAAAATAAAAGTTCGGACCAACCCTGCTTTTATAAACTGTCTTACTGCTGAGCGCGAGTCTCTTATCATTGTGAGAAGGGTAAGGGTATCGTACACCGCGGTGGTCAAGTGCGGGTTGGCAAACTTCGGGTTGACATATCGTTGAGAACATTAATAACTCTCAGACATGCATGATTCCTAACTATGGTTCTATGTTCAGCTATACTTCGTTTGAAATAAGTGACATAACTTAAAAATACAGATGTGTGTGCCGTGAGATTTGTACCAAAGAGGTCCAAATAGAGTAAGGCGAGCGCCTTGCTTCCAAAATCTAGCTTCCCTACTAGGCTGCCGTAACTTTCAACCGTAGTCACACTAATATTATAAAAGCGAAAGTTTGCGAATGTGTTTTCCGTTACCTTTTTTACCACGCTCAAATGGCTGGACCAATTTTGTTGAAATTTGGTGTGGAGGTAGATGACACCCTGGATTAACACATAGGCTTTTTATCATGAAAAAAATGTAGTATTCACGTGGGAACAGCGAGTAGCACCGCGGGGCACCGCTAGTAAGGGCATACATTTAATTCTATAACAGAAAAAAATCCGCAAACATAACAACTTTGTTTAGTTTGCGGATCACTGTCATTTACAAAACTTAATTGTTCTACTATGCGCGTTCGTTACGGATGATAACATCGGTAAATTGTAAAGAGGCAATGAACATTTCTAAGGTAAGTTGGGTGACATCTATTCTTAAAAGAAAAAAAAAACCAACAAAGCAAAAATAGCTCACGACTTCCACGTACGTTTGAATAAATTAATCTCAACTAACAAAATTATCTCACATAATAAAACTTAACATTCTTTAGCTACATCATTATAAGTAAAAAAGTTTGCAAGAATAGACAAATACTTACTGTCTTTCATAAGGCAGATATATTATATACATTGGTATGCTGTAGCTCTAGACACATTATAAGATGGAGACTACATTATGGGAAAAGATACAGGTCATGGTGACCCTAAGACTCTTTTTTTATGTAAAGCGACAAACGAGACACACTTTCTTGATTGGAAAATATAACGTATGCCCAATTGTCCATGACCATTATAGCAATAAACGGAACTTTGATTAGTAAAACTAAGTCCAGGGTATCGCTGCTTTGGCGCTCATAATCTTTTCAATGGTGAGTCTCAACAGCGGTACCCTTTAAACCGGAACACAATAATTGTATTGTACTGTTTGTCGACAAAATATCAGGTAGTACCGTGGCACCTACCTAAAGGACTTCCTACTAAAGAGATCCACCTATAATTTTTAAATTATTTCTATACTAATTACTTTTATTTATAGATAATTTAGTAAAAATATTTTTAGTTTGATACGCCATTGATTGTTTTTATCATTTGTTAGACATAATTTTAAAAGTCAGTAATAAGTTCAGACATGTTGATAAGCGCTATACGACCACCTTATAACATTTCACCTGTTCGGAACATTAAAAAAGCTGCACTTTTACTCGGACTGACAAATTGAGTTCAAGTGGTTTTCATTTCATTGACGTTTGGACACGTATGGCGTTAGAAATAGGGGCATGCAGTGGCATGCTCGTTCTACTTTTATAATTCAGTGCATCGAGTGGTTACAGTTTCGACAGGTTTTACTCAATATTCATCGTTTTCATTTGAAACAGTTTGAGACGAACGGTTATTTGAGTCGCTTACGCTTTTTCATAACACACCAGTGCCAAAACAAAAAAATAGTCTACGGTATGAAATGCAATTTTTATTTGTATTTTTGTTTTTTTACAAATTTTTTTCTGTGTCGATAAATGTTAGTTCCGTGTCTAGGTGTTTTGTAAGTATCGTAAGTATGTGTCTCCAACAAAAAAAAGTTTTTACACGTAATATATCAACTATCTGGTTCCGTTTCCTTAGTTTGGAGCTAGATGACGCTGTGTATAAAGTCCTACGGTTTTTTTATAATCGCCTTTGTCATAAAGCGTGGTCTCTCGAAGTCAAGATCTTAGCTTGCTTCTGAAAAACGCGATGGAAGTCGCGTTTGCTATAATGAAACATATAGGTTTTTTTAAAAAATTTGCTTTAGTAATAAATATAATTATTTAAAGAGTTACACTTTGTGCCCTTGTAGTCTCGTACCAGATTGTAGTAATTGTATTTCTTTAGTGACCGACTTGACGGCAGCTTGGAAGCCCTACAATGACGGACTATTAGAGTTTGATGGTTACAAACTACACCGTTGTTTATAGGTGAACGCGTTCCGAGTAATATTATATTTTATTAATATAAAAAATCGCTCTTTGCGCATTTAGCCAGTGCCATGGGTTACGTTAATTTTAAGTTTCGTGAGTTATAATCAAGGAAAACAAACCTTCGTTAGGTACTATAAAAATCACAAAGTAAGTAACGGTCAAGTTTAATCCCTGCCCTATTAAAATTGTGGTAAAATTACCAGTAACTTCTACGAAGTTTCGAAAACAATGCGAAATAACCACCACCACAAATCATGTCTTACCTCTTTACGACTTGTCCATACTCGTGCGTTTGATTCGGTATTTTAAACACCTTATAATTATGAATACTGTACAAGTTTTGGAAAATAATACGATACAGTGACATCATTTTCCCGGGTATTACACTCATAGATTCACGAATTTTAACATGAATTTATTTTTACTTTCAAAACGAAAAGTTTTACCGGTCACTTTCCATTTCTAACAATGTTGAAGAGCATCAAACTTTTTAAATACCTAGCCAAAAATTAGTGATCTATTTTTGTAATTTGTAAAGTACAGTAGAAACAAAGTCCAACGTCCACCTTCAATAAAAACAAAAATTAAGTAAGTAGTTCTGAAAATAACTTTTTTATCAGAATATGCGTATAAGAAATACATAGTTCAAAAACTCAATTTGAATGTGTGTGTCGTGTACGCTACCTTATAGATGTAGGTACGCGTCTTACCAGTAGTCCCCCTCTACGGGAATTCACCGCTCTGCCTCGCGCTTAAAAATTTTATTTTCAAAGGAGTACGTAAAACTCAAAGAGCTCGTAAATTATGGTTCCGTAATATCATAAGTGAGAGTTGAATAAAATTAGACAGGTGTTGTGAACAAACTCAGTTTGCGTGCATTGGAAGAATATAGTTTTGGAAACGCAAGAAGTTTCTGTTTCCAAATTGTTGTGATTGTTTCAAATCTTTGTCGTTTTAAATTAAAATGATATAATAACACGAATGTACTTGCTATAACATTATTACTACATTATTAGTACTGGATTCATATAAAGATTAATGACTGAGTATATAAAATATTTATGTATATGATCTATTAAAACTACAAACCCAACGACGTTGTAAGTTTTACTTTTGTAGTTTTTTAGTTGTAACCTTTCTATCACATAGTATACAGTTATTCAAAACTACCTTTACATATTGCTTTGAGTTATTATAAACGTCTATCACATGTCTTTGGAGTGGCCCAAATTTGACAATATGGCTAACCACTCAGTCTGCACGAATGAAAACGTGCACTCTAAATTATTTTGCTTGTCCAATTGCCAGATTATTCTGAGCCGTGCACTCAAAGTTTCCTCTACATTCCATGGGTTCATGTTATGTAGGACGGTCTATACTGTGAATTTTGTTGTCGGTCGTTTCCAAAATACCGAACCGATGAAGTTGAAAATTGTACTGGACAACTCTAGTACCAGCTTTCTAAAAAAAGTAATAATTGAAATCGGACTACGCGTCAAAGGATTACTGTAAAGGGAACATTTTGACTTTAAGGTGGTTCAATTTCCATACAATTTTTTTTTGCCATTTATGGACAAATAGAGCATAATTTTACAGTGAAATTACAGCCATTTATTTTGGTCTTTATTTGCGGTAAATCACAATTGCTTGAATAAAACAGTAGATTATTATTGGCATAAAATTAAATTTATCAATGATTAATAAATTAATGATTTTTGAATATACAGTAGACTATGCTAACAATCTAATGTTTTATTTACCGCAAATAAACATCAAAATAAATGCCAGTGGCTGTGATTTCACTGTAAAATTCTGCTCCATTTATCTATAAATGGCAAAAAAATATTTGTATGGAAATCAAACCACCTTAATGGTCTCTTCCCACGGAAATTATGCCGACTTTCGAGATAAAAAATAATAATTTAAGAACCTACCTAATATTATGTACAATAATCATACCAACTTTCATTGTAAATCAGTCTCTCCAATAGTTTTGGCGCGATGCCCTTTCAAGATATAAACAGACAACATTTCATGGGTTCATTTATTGTGTACAAAATGTATGCCAAATAAATTAATTTTGATAGTTACCACAAACTATTCTACACAAACAATTAAGCCAATGATATTTTACGTGGCTTTAATTAATCCCCTTGTCAAAATGTTAGAAATGTTTGATTCATATTGAAAATGGTAACCGCAAAACGTGGTAAGCAGAGAACTGTGATGAATACAGCATTCAATTACATTTAAATTACTTAATTCATTTAAGCCACAATTTATTTTGAAGGCCTAAAATATTTATCTTGGTCAATGAGTTTGATTATTTTATTAGAATTTTGTTTACGCTATTTGTCTTGGTTTGTCTTGAGTGACGATCGGAGCTAGCTAGATATAGAGCTACAATGTTTAGTTTTATCACAAGCATTTCACGCTAGAACTCATTACAAATTTCTTTGCTAAAATCTAACTTAGATATTACGACAGCGAAGCATTTTTTTCAATGTGTTGAAGAGAAAAAAGAATGAGATTGTTTTTATCTAATATTCATTTTAAAAGAAATGACTGGGTGCGATCACTTGCTTTTCATCCCCAGTTTACTGAAAAATAGACGAGATATTGTATTTTCGTTTTATGACCTGCCCTGCCCTATGGCTATTTCAAAGCCTGAAGCCTGTCTCTTCAAATTTTATTTTTATCTAAATCAGCTGAAGTGTTGAGACTGTAGACTGTTTATTTTTAACCTGTTGCTTGTTAGCCTTCTAAACATGCTAGTTTTTTCGGAAGTTGTGCAGATAAGTAAAATTGATCACCTTGTGCATTGATTAATTTGCCAGTTATATTCATGTTAGTTTTTTGGGAGGTTGTGCAGATAAGTTAAATTGATCATCTTGTGCATTGATTAATTTGCCAGTTATATTTATGTTAGTTTTTTCGGAGGTTGTGCAGATGAGTTAAATTATTATTGATCATCTTGTGCATTGATTAATTTGCCAGTTATATTCATGTTAGTTTTTTCGGAGGTTGTGCATCTGCACAATTGATCATATTGTGCATTGATTGATTTGTTAGTTACATTCATGCTAGTTTTTTCAGATATTGTGCAGATAAGTTAAATCGATCATTTTAGGCATTGAGATAGATTAATAGAAAGAAAGAATATGATTTTATTTTGTAACACATACACACACAAAAACAAACAGAGGCAAACAGTTACAAAATAGATAGATGAACACTTTATTATCTTTACCAAAAATTGTGTTTATAATACACAACAGAAAAATATATCAGTAAAATCTTTACAGTCATTTATAGCTTTACAATATTGCATAATGCATTAACTGAGTTACTAATGCTTTGAATTAGTTTCCTGTACAAGATAGTTTACAGGAAAAAAAAATTAAACCTAGATGAAACAACTTTTACGGTTACTGAGTTGTGTTATTTCGTGTTTCCCATTTCGTTTTCAAAACTCTAGTAAAGTTACTACAATTACTAAGGCGTGGACTGGCCTTGACTGTAACTTAGTTAACGTAACTATTGTCGTAACTAAGTGTTATTTTATACTTGGTTATATCATTAATTCAAAAGCTTGGGTTACTTGACACTGGCAAAATCGAAAAACGCGAAGCCATAAATAGGACGAAAAAAAATCGTCAAAATTGGAACACACGTTTTGATTTTTCTCTTTGATATTTATTTTCTTTTATTACGTTAACACCAATCTATTGTCACCTCAATGCAGTGTTGTGACCATTTGGATGTTTATGTTTTTTTGCACTGCGAAAGTCAAATAAGCAAGACAGCTCATGGGTCAATAAGGCAGCATAAGGGATACCACATGGTTATAAAATATTCAACGTGTCTCCGAATTTAACACCAAATGCTCGGCTGCTAAAAATACACCTCGACACGGCGCCGTGTTACATTTCCTGAGCAAGTGTTATGAGACTTATTGTTGTAAGTATACCTCATTGTATGAAATGAAAGCCTGCATTTGAAGGATAATCTCCGTGAGGTTTATGCGGCGTTTCATACGTAGTATTTCTGAATTATATTCCAATGTATTTTAATATGCAAATTAATATTTTGTTATATGTATAAATTAATGTAAGAGTAAAATAAAACATTTGTTTTTTTTTTATGGTTGACAGGCTAGGTGTTTGACCACAGTTCACCTGATGTTAAGTGAAGGTGTGGTCGAAGATGGTAAAGCACACCTAGCCTGGAATGGAACTGGCTCTCAAGTGAGGCTGCCGGAACACACCGTTAGATGCTTGGCGGCAGATTTCCAACTTGAGGGTGGTAGCTACCCAGCCGAGTACTAGAAAGTACCCTACCACCACTATGGTTTCCTCACGATGTTTTCCTTCACCGGCAGCTCAAGCTCATTATTGGGGTTTGAACCCACGCCCTTCGGCATGCGAACCTACCGCACTAACCACTGAGCTATCATCGCTACGTATTGATTGAAATAGAAGAATTGCATCTGATCCATTCATGTGACGTCACATTACAAAATACTAAATACAAAAAACATACTCGTATAATTCTAATCTTAATCGGAAATCCATTGGTATCGGCATTTTAGATTAGGTTGTTAATTTTATTGTAGTATTGAACTTACAATTTGAAGTCTAAAATCTTCTAAGCCCACGTACGTCTTAGACGACACGTGTAGTAATAATCGAACTAGCGATTGATTTGTAGCGATGATAGCTCAGTGGTTAGTGCGGTCAGTTACCACACCGAACGGCATGGGTCACGCCCTTGCTGTCGGTGAAGGAGAACATCGTGAGGAAACCATAGCGTAGTGGTAAAGTACTTTCTAGTACTTTAGCTGGCTAGCTACCACCTTCAAGTCGAAATTTTGACGTCAATCGTCAAACAGAGTGTTCAGGCAGTTTTACTTAAGAGTTAGTTTCATTTCAAGGTAGGTGTTTTAACTATCTTCAACCATACCATCACATACCATCAGGTGAGCTGGCGTGTCAACCATAGAAAAGGTACTTTGCGAATCTGTACCTACCTACTTGTTAAAAAGCACCAGGTATGTGCGTGCTAAGCAACCAATTCTAAAATACCTAAATCCTCTGATTCGCTTTGACGTTTTCTTTTAAACAGGACCGACAACGCTATTATAACACCTAATTTTATTGGCTACGATTTATTATTTAAGTGCATTTTAAGTTATGAGTGCACGCGATATTTAATCTACATGTTCGTTGCACTTTATGTAGTTTAAGTCCAGTGCCGCCGTAAAAGCATAAATCATTTAATTGAGTCGCTCGAGGAGGACCAAAAAGAGAGTGTGCGGGTATTAACTGAATAAGCCGGAGGGTCGCCAAGTTTGGTCAACCTTTTTGTGTGTAGACACCGTACATGTTCCTGTGCATATTTAAGGTTCTGTTGTTAAAACGTAAAAGTATTTTCCACAAAAACAGCGTAGGAAAATTGAGTGATCTATCGTTAATTGTTTATTATTTATGTATGCTATTATCGAATTTATGAAGTCTATTATTTATTTACCTAAGACTTATAAAGATTGTACTGAAAAAAAGATTAGTTATTTTGACAATTTGAATCAATCAACAATCGATTGTGAATCTTTACAGCAATCTAGGTATGTATATCTGTTGATCTGGTAACTGGTGTAGCTTAAATATGTTTTAAACATAATAACCCAATCAAAGTGCGTTAACATTTCAATTGTAAAAATTAAGTGCAATATCAATACAAACTTTAGAACATTTTTCAGGTTATAAGTGTAGGAATAAAATAAATCTCTGTGCTCATATTTTATGCGCCTTTAATATAAATATTAACTGTGGTTTTATAACTAATAACATAATTACTCTAAAAAAAACATTGCAGAGATTTGAGCAAAAAATAGAAGTGGCAATTTAAATTTTACGTAATTTAATAAAACAGTACCTAATTAAAAGAACAACAAGAGTACTACTTTTAACTTTAAAACATCAGAATGTAAAGTTTTGGTATTTCAGTTCTAGCAGATTTTTACGTTTTTTTTGTTTGAGGCCGCCAACGTGCTCCAACAAAAATATCTATAAAACAGTTATATTGCTTAGTTACAATTCGACGCGCAATTTTCATTTAACACAGTTGCATCTTCGAAACGTTCGAACTTCACTGTGAAAACTATCGAACTACTTTCCCTTTATTCTATCAACTTACTGGATTTGGTTTGCATCTACCACAAACCGCCGCGCCGTGTAACCGACAGGATAAAATGAGAGACAATACAATAATTATTCTTTCTTTTGCTTTATTTGGTCTACCTTTTCGGAATGCAAAATAAGCGATGCGGTCTAAGATGGGCCACGCTTGTATTGTGTAAAAAAAAGAAACAAAGACTGTAATAGTTGATTTATGTAATATCATCCGTATTTCTTTGAAAGTTTTCGTTTGAAAATCTTTTGTTAAGTGTGCAGTCTTAGACCATCCTACCCTACTGACGACCAAAACATATTAAAGTGTTGATTACGTACTTTACTTGTTTTAAGTTCGTCTGTTAAATAATATTTGTTGGTTCTTCTTACTATGTTGTTTGAAGTTGTAGAAAAGATTTTGTCAATGTTCAAATACAATTTTTTTATATCCAGCACGAAGTTTTGTACCGAAAGGCATGGAATAAGCAATTGATACTTCTTAACGAGGTCTACTCCTAACTTAAAACATCCCATCCGAATAAGGGTTCTGTTGACTCGCGTGGGCTGCCGGTACAATTAATTTTGGCAGGTGGACTGGATTTTCGAATGTAAAAAGATACCTCTATTATATAAATAAGTTTAGTTCTTTGTTTTGAGTGTTGAAGGGTGGGGGTTCGTTTCCCACCTAGCATTTATGCGACAAAAATATGTATTTTTTTCTGTTTTTATGTATATGATATGGGTGTAATAAATAAATATTGGACGCAATTTTGACATAGCGCCATCTACCCTTAAACTAAGTAAAGCCTTACATGGTCACCAGCAAATTGATTCTTATGGTACACACAGTTGAACACTCAGCCAAAGAACAAACATCTATATATTCGTCACACAGAATATTTGTCCTGAGTAGATGACATACGCAATCTAGTTCCTATAATACAAGCTTTCCTTTTTTTATGAGTCGAGAAGATATGTTGTTAGAACTGTCAAATAAGTAGAATTATCGTTAGGTGTATTACATAAACATGGAACACTGACACTGTAATAAAATAACACTTGTTTTTATCCTTTTATACAAGTATCATGGATAAAGCTATCGAAATAAAACTAGACAGAAATATATAAGAGATCTTTTACGAATCTCTCGATTGAAACTTGTTGCCAGACTCAACTGACACTTATCTCAAGAAAGCTCTTATAACGCTCTCTCGAATGCTATGAAAACCTTCAGCAGAACTTATGTATCTATAATTCTATATATGAAACATGAATCAACTTCAATTGGAATAATTACAACTTTTAATGGTATAAAATTGAGAACTTTGATTTAATTCAAATTTTATTTTTAAAAGGTCGTGGCAAAAAATATGCATACATTAATAGTCAATATAGTCGTACAGAAACATACTTGGACGGTCATAAACACTGCAAGCACTGTACGGGTTTCCGTTCCAGGAACAAGACGGACTCGGCACTCGCATGGCGATACCTTTGAATGCTAAGAAGTTCCTTCAAAGTGTATTTGTGTGACTGACCGAAAGTTTCCAAGGTGCAGTTAAGTGAACTACCGTATATGAGGAAATACTTGTGTTATTCACTCAGGTGAATCAAAAAGCTGGACTTGGAAAAACTCACCGGTTCAAACGTAGATACCTACTTATTTTTAAGTTTTTGTAGCGATGACAGCTCAGTGGTTATGTGGTTGGTTGACACGTTGAAGGAAGGTTGAAACCTCAACAATCAGCTTGACTTTTCGGTCAAAGAAAATGTCGTGAGAAAACCACCGTGATGGTAAGTTATTTTATAGTACTCGGCCGGCTAGTTGCCACTCTTAAGTTAAAAATCTGCCGCCAAGCATTTTAAGTAACTGTGTTCCGCTTGAGAGTCAGTTTTATTTCAGGTTGAGTGTGTTTTATTATCTTCGTTACACCGATACTTGCAAAGAAATTGATAATTAATTATTAAATAAATCTATTTAAAAGGCAAAGGAAAGAAAGATTTTTTTTTTTGGGTACCTTTAGTTAACAAACATGTTTAGTCCCAATGCTGGGCTAGGGTCTCTTGATTTTCATGATATTCATTTTCAATCAAAATAAATTCTAGTAATCTATTTTGTTTAAAATTAAATATTCCACAAAATTAAAACGTATTTTTTGGTCAAAAGATTGAAAGCGAAAATTATTATGAAGTGTCAAAGAATAAAGAGGTGTTTTCCGTGCGATTTTTTATGAGGCTGCGTTCATTCAGTTTTGTCAAACCCTTATCACAACAATTGAAAACAAATTACGTGTACCGCGTGTTGTTTGTTTTCAATAGAAACAATGCCGAAACGCTGATTTCAATTACTCAATGCGCCTTTGTTTTTTATTTCCTTCTATTTTTTAGGTTTAGGTTTCTATTCTTTGTTCTCATAGACAGAAAACGGAATGTCTGTTATAATTCATAGGGTACCAAGTAGAGATCGATATCAAATATAGCATTCGACAGCACCCGTCAAATCGTACAAGAATAATTAGGGTTGCCTCGTTCTATCCCGGAGCATTCGAAAGCATGTCAGAATTAACGACGTGCCGTTTTGTCTGTCACAATATTTCTATCATGCGCCTTGTTTTTATTAATTGTTTCAACAAACAAGCATCAAAACACCAAACTATAATTAGTTGACTTTTTTGTATCGTCCAACTTGACTATCTATTTTGTATTTGTTTGTGATATTATAAATTTTTTTATATTTTAAGTTATTGAGCTAAAGTCAAGCTGAGCAGGTCAGGAGTGGATAAAATATCCATCACAAAAATACTACCATTCTACATACCACTGTGTGTACTACATTAAATCAAAATAATTATGTACTTGTAAACTAAATATATCTCAGCTTTCGTTTTCACTACAGATTTGATAATGTTCTCCGATTTTCAGCGCAGAATGTAACGAAAGACACAGTGGCATGAAAATTGGCTGGTTATTTCAAACTATCCAGTAACTATACGACTACGACCAGGTAATAGTATACTAAAATTGTTCTCTATTCCTTGCATTAGAATACATAATGACTTGCACAGACTAGGTGCAACACCACTCCCGGACAAAGTCCCCGAAGCGTGGACAAAATGTCTGCAGATGACTTGCTATAGACTTAAAGACTTAACGTACACGGCGTGCATTTTTGCGTTCACTTTGAAGTATTGAAAAGCGTACGCTATGTAAAAATAATTCTTGAATACAATGTGTAAATTACATGAAGTTTAAGAAGAAAAACATAAGATATTTCCAAAGAGAATATCTGCATTGCCCATCATTTTATAGCTCAATATGGACGCACATACATACATACATAGTAAAATCCTCTGTGAGTCTGATGCGCCGTAACACGTCAATTCCATTTTAAAGGGGAAACTCGCATACTTTTTTCTAGCCGAGTACGCCAATATTCTTGGTAATACGAAGGACTTTTTCTAAGCGGTTGTTTTTGTCCCTCGTGTGCGTTTTTCTATGCATCGTAAGTGATATGTTTTGACAGACATAAAAGTACCTTGAGGACCGTCCCACGTCTGTGCAAACCCTAACCTTTACTTCAATTTTCTGAACTACATTTCATTTCCCCTATCTGCATAAAACTATTCATTAATTTTTTATTACCCTGTATATATATATATATATATATATATTACAAAACCATGTTACGGTTAGTTTGAGTAGTGTTGTAGTTTGTTACAGGGTAACATAAGTCATATTATTTATACATAAGTCATATGATTATATGTAATTATTATTGGGGCTTCTATAAAATTTCAGTTTACATAAATTATTTATTCTATCGACTTCACATAGTTAATTTATTCATATTCTTCCTTCGTATAGAAGTCAACGCGTTTTGGCTTGCTTTTGAATTTGCGAACGGGAATTGTAATTTCACAGAAGATATCACAGTAAATAGGTACTCGCTCTGGTAAACATCCGGTTTCTATCCTAAATGTTTCAACTGGGCCACCTGTAGTGTAACTTCAAAAGTTTCAGATACATCAATACGGTAGTTTATTATAGTTCGCGAGTTGGGGTAAATAGATAATGTAACTTTGGCGTTACCCAACGTTGTTTACTGATGTCAATTTAATGAAGCAGTACTCGTTATATTATTGGGTTTTCCTAAGGGAATAAGGAGTTTAAGGAGTATTATTAGAAACTACATACATTGGTTGTTGCTGATTACGCATAATTTAAATATACATACATATTTACATGTAATAACACATTTGGTTGTATATCTATTAAATATATGAACTTTTTAGAACAGTTGTGGTACTAAAAGGTATTTTGGGTCTCATTTTGTTTTGTTAGTAACTTACAAATTGTTACTGTCGTTGAAGTAAACAAACACTATATTAAAATGCACAAGAACTGGAGAAATTAAACATTTCACTCCACTTATGAAGTTTTGTAAATTAAAAATTAGTTAGGTTTAAATTACTATACTCAATTGAAAAAATTGGACCAACACATATTCATACCGAATTGAATTGATATAAGCTCACTTGTTTTCTAAAGTACAAAAAATATAAAGTATGCAAAAAGTACTGTTGAGGCATTTTTGTTATGCCACAGGTGGCAATCAAGCAGCCGGGTTGCCTGGTGGTAAGCAATCACCGTCGCCTATGGTTATCTGCAATACCACTACAATTAGGTACGTTGCCAACCTTTTAAGATTCTATTAACACGCCTTTTGAAGAACCCAATGATGTAACCCCGCGGGAATACGGAGGAAGGAAGATCATTCCACAATCAATAGATATTTAAAAGGATCCGTGTAAATTAAAATTATAATTTACTAACAGGCCTTTCAGAACTCTACTTATAGTTTACTAGCAGACGCCTCGCGGTTTCACCCGCGTAGTTCCCGTTCCCATGGGAATACAGGGATTAAAAGTAGCCAGTGTCACCCGGGGATAGTGAAGCTTACCATCGGTGAAAGAATTTTTGAAATCGGTCCAGTAGTTTCGGAGCCATATTCATTGCAAACAAACAAACAAACAATCAAATCTTCCCTCTTTATAATGGTATAGATATATACGTACCTCTAAGGCCCAAGCTAAGACAAATGGTAATAACAGACTCAACAATACGTGAACAACGTAAATGAAATAGTTGATGTCAAACCTGTCATTTCAGGCTAAAACTAACGTCTTTTAACACATTAACTACACAGAGGCAGAACTGAATTACACTAGGACGTATATGTTATTATATTATATTATAAATATACATATTATAGTTTATATTATATTATACACTATAAGTAACTATTAGTAGTAGTGTAATTTATGTAAGTCTATGTGTTATACATAAAATTATACTATGTTTAATTCAGTTTCAATAATTTATTACTAGAGTGACTCCCAAAAATCATTAAGTGAATTCTGCAAATATTAATTTAATGTTGATTTTTATCATAGTTAAAGTATCCGTGGAAATATCATAATAGTTATAAAAATATCAATTACATCATCAGCTTGATCAAAATAAAAAAATAGGGTTCACGTAAAAACTAATAAACGAAAAAACTAACCATTGCTATCCAGCGCGGGAATACTGCTAGTCTTATTTACTGTCGGCACCTTTGTACCAAGTCACGGGCAGGAAGTTTCACGACTGTTACCGATTTGTTGTCAGAACTATGATTTGACGTATATTAATTATAAAAAAAATAAGCAGTCATGGGGGCTACCGATAGAAATGCAGACTAGCAGCAAGTTGGTGACGCAGTCACATCATGCAGACTTGCGTGCTATATCCTTTACCAAAATGGGAATCAAAATAAATAAATAAATTGCTAGTCAAACTAAACACGAGAAAAAATATCAGAATTGCGACGGTAGTGGGTATTAAATACTAAAGTAACGCGTTGGCATTCGCAATGGTTTGCTCAAGTGTGTCCGAAATTTTCAACGAAGTTTACGGACGTTTTATTTTGCCGAGTCATATATGTTAACTAAACTATCTCACTAAGGTCCCCGCTTTTTGGCACAGGCAAGGGCATTAACAATATGTTATTGTAGCTAAGCTTGAACCTTTTTCAGCGTCGGGTAGCATAAGAATTTCCTCAACATTTCTTGACTATACTGCGGTGTGTGAAGTGTATAATTATTTTTAGGGGTTTTGTTCATTACTTTTACCATACACCTGAATCTAAACGTGTTCGCCTATTGGAAGCAAAAAGGGACAAACAAATGAATCTCTCTTTTTCTCTTATTGGTCAGACGGCGCCGGTGAATTGCTTTGATTGGCGAGAACTAAACCTATTTATTATTACGAGTATTGGGATACCATCATATATTACAAAAGCAAAACGGTTTGTAATAAAAAAGTCTTGTCTCACAAGAATATGACTTTTTTAGAGAGCCAAGATGATTTTAATGTTCTTATTTCGATCTGGGTGTTCTACATTTTTTATAACTAAAATATTTTGCGAATACCTTGCAACAGAATGTTTTATTTAAGGGTACTAACGTAAGCTGCTAACTACTAATCATTAGCTGTAATAACTACTGCTTCCTGTTACATGACACGCGACTTTAAACGCCTTTAGTACCGTATTTGAAGCATCACTTGGGAAATTGTTACCGTGGCAAAATATGATAATCACTAGGTCATTACGGTTTGCGCCTCTACTCTTTGTCAATAGCTAGTATGCCTATATTGGCTGGCTTTTTACTGCACTACGGAAATAGTTTTTGATGTAAGGTTATGGATTGTTAAAACCTATTAATTTAAATATGTCAAAACTACTGCAATTAATGAGATTTGAAGAAACTATTTTGACAAATTAAGCGGATATCATATGATAGAATACAATGAATTTTATCTTCTTACATTTGGAAATGAATGTTTGTTCGTATTTTATGCGTACTGTTTATCCGACTGCGATGAAACTTGGTCAAGTTATTTTTTGCACTTGCGCGAGGTTATATATGCATAGTACAAATGTTATTTTTGCGGCAGCAGCACACCTAGTACCAAGTAGTTGTAAATATATATGATTCGCAGTGTAGCGAGTAGAAGTAAATTAACTAAAAAAACGTTAAAAATTAAATTTTATTATCTGTTGGGAAATACGCTGTAGCCGTCGCCTGTCAAATGCGACTTGGTAACTTGGCCTCGGTGCTAACGAGGCGCATTTGCACCAAACAATTACTGGTAGTGGTAGTGCTATAGTAGGTCAGTATCAATTATAGTAGATCGATTGATAGACTAAGAAAAATATAGAATAGATACTGAAAAGAAAATAAAAGAAAAGAATTTACTCGGTGGTAGAGCTCTTTAATAGGAGGTCGCCTAGGTATGTATTACTGTACTACCAAATATACTGCCGCCAAGCAGTAGTATCTTAACATTACTGTGTTCCGGTTTGCAAAGTACTGCTGCTAGCAATATTACAGGGCTATTGAGACTTACCACCAAGAGTCTCAAAATAATGAGCGCAACAGCAGCGACGCCTTGGACCCGTACTCTGAGCTACTTATTACGATTCCCGTTGGGCACTCATAAATCATTATCAAACGATATCCATTCAAAATGACATTGAAATATAAAATTACTGGGCTGTTGAGACTAACTCTATCAAAAGTCTCAAAGTAATGAGCGCCAAAGCAGTGACTCCCTGGACTTTGTTTTGTTACTTAAAGTTCTGTGTATCGCTGCGATGGTCATGGACAGGAGCTATCTCTTACTATCATTACTTTTGACATTAAAAAAAAGAAAAACTAAATAAAAACAAATGACATATAATCATATTAAATAATTATAATATTTTATGAATAGATTAATTTGTATTGCCATCGAAAAAAAATACATATGACGTAATAGCCAATTACCAATCATATAAAAATATGACAAAAGTCTGAAATCGAAACGAATAAGTACCTAGTTCACTAAACATACATCGAGGAGCTCCTAGATATTATTGTATCTTTTATTGTTTCTAGCAAAACAGATACTTTTATGTATCTAAACGTAGCTACGTTTAGACACATAACGACACTACGTTTTGATAACTACTAGTTTTTAACAAAACCTTCTTAGCTATATTCTGGCGCAAAATACACTGTAATCTAAATTTGGTATTGTAATTGTAAAACTTATACTAATATGGCTATTGACTCGTAAGATTGTTTTATAAACACCAATCCGTGCTTGTCACAAACAATTTATAACAATTGAGTACACAAACAATAAATTCCGTGTTATTTGATACTTAGTAAAAATATTTACGTCTATTCAAATTGGAATTGGCTTCGCAACTTTATAAATTGGCCAAGGAAAACATAATGGAAGGGGAAAAACTTAAAAGCTGCAATAAAAAATAAAGCCACTGCAATATCCGATCTGATTATGGAAAATAAGAGGGGAAAACAGCCGACTTTACCGAGAAATAAAAGTAGAAAAAGCATTTTTTTGCTTTTTCTACTTTTATTTCTAAGAGAGAGCAAGCTCTCAAAGATGCGGCAATCTAAATTAGCTTATACTTCAAATGAACTCAATTTCAAAGATTCCATATTGAAAGGGTATTAACTCCTATCGATTTAAAAGCTTATTTAATTTCAATATTTTCTACGCTGGCGGGCTTAATAAAACTATGTATACCTACCACTATCTTTTGATATTCCACTACTGAGCGTATCCTATTTCGAAAAAATATTCCACCACCGGGGGGTTTGCATATGTCATAGAATTTCATCTCCGAACGTAATTATGTACATCTTCTCGCAATGTTTTCTTTTACCGAAAAGACCACATTTTTTTAAAATCATTGGTTATAAATAACCTGGTATCGAACTTATGACCTTGCGACGGCAAAATGAGCATTTTGTCTAAGTGCAATCATGTCAATCATATATAATTTTATTATACCTACAACAAAGTTCAGCGCGGAAGTTACACAACCTCTTTTTGTAATGTAAAATTGTAAAAAAAAAAAAAAAAATTTGTAACTAAAGTTGACAAAGGTCACGGACCCCAGCGTCTGTGGAGCGTATAATAATAAAAAAAAAAAAAAAAAAATAAAAAAAAAATGGAACAGTATTATTATTTAGCTTTTGGGTTCATTCTCTGCGTTTGATCATTATTATTATTTTTTACTTTATTTTTATACACGCAATAACCTTGTAATGTTATTTCCTAAATCTATATAAATAAAAATATAAATAATGTACATTGGTAACTTGTGAACGACTTAACGGATTTAGCTGATCCTTATATTTTTTTATTATTCTTTTCACGTTGTATTTGTTTTTTTTTTTAATGTTATTCTACTAAATTATGTGTACCTATATGCCTATACTAAATTTGTGGAAACCTATTTAGGTACATCAATGTAACACTTATTACGAATAAAGAAATAAGTTTGAGATAAAACAGTATTTGCCTTATAAATACCAATAAATTGGTGATAACACCAAAGTTACAAGTCAAATTCCATAACACTATTTCAAATACATCAAAAAACTGATTATTTATATATTTTTATACTACATTATACTATATTTCTATATTATCTTAAAAAGGAAAGATTTGATTTTTTGTTTGTTTGTATTGAATAGGCTCCGAAACTACTGGACCGATTTCAAAAATTCTTTCACCGTTGGGAAGCTACACTATCTCAGGCTGACATAGGCTACTTTTTATCCCTGTATTCTCACGGGAACGGGAACTACGCGGGTGAAACCGGCGTCCGCGTACATAACTAATGTATAAATATGTATTTCAATAAAAAAAAGTCAATGTACAAAAATAACTTTTAGACGTCCAATGAACATTATTCGCTAGTATATTGGAGATAGCACATGTACTTACAAGACGAGACTACGACAATACAATCGTTTGGAATGCGGACCGAGAAGCGAGATCTAATGAAGAGATTAACAGCGAATGCCTTTTCCGCTTAGAAAATATTCAGAGAATACTAAAAAATAGAAAATTGAGTCATCAATTCATTGTAAGACCTTTTTGAGCATCGTGCCAAATTTAAATCACTGCAAGAATAATTACATAATTGGTTGTATTATTGAAAACGGAGGTAGGTCTGAATTTAATTAAGTTTTTTTTTCCTTGGTTTTGGCGTCGCATTTTGAGCATTTGCCAGTATTTTCAAGTTTCAAAAGTTAAATAAGTTGTTTTATTAAATGTTTGTTCTGAGTCGGGGATTTCTGTGTGTATTATAAGTATGTATTTAGAAAAAAAGTATTTGAGTATCCATTATTTAGTTTGGGGCTAGACGGTGCTGTGTGAAATGTTCTACGATTTTCATATTATTTATTTGTATTTAAATAATGTAGATCACCTAATTGCGTAAGTGTCGGATTATTTCGAGTCAAGGACAGATAATACCTTAATTCGATTATTGAGGAAAACGCCGCGTCGCACGAACTCTCTTTTCAGCAGTAATCTCTCAGCCGGGCTTCGCATCGTCGTCAAACAGCCTAGCATAACAATGGGGTCGAGGGAAAATGTCGCGGCGACGAACTAAAGACGACTAAATATGTGGTCTCTTTACTTTGGCTTCTTTGTATATACATGTCGACTATGCCGTACTTACTTATATCTGGCAATGATTTGCTGTGTGTGTTAGCAATCAACGCGACCACATCGCTGCTTTGACAGCCAGCACGAGACCATGCATCATGCGTCATATTGCTACCATATGTACTGCATATAATTATACGTATATATAGGTCCTCATGCGGTCGCAACGCGGTTTGCAATCGTCACTCTGGCCGGGGACGGTGATTTGTTGTACCAATAAAGATTGGAATATCGATTCATGGGCTACGATATATATTATCGGCTTAGTTTAGTCATTTTTCTTTATACGAATATCCACAATATCTACATTGCATGAATTAAAAAAATTCGCGTTAGTACTGTAGTAGTATTGCAGCTGTTTCGTCAACATACATGTACCTTTTTTCATGGTTTATAAGCTAGGTATTTTGACCACAGCTCACCTGATATTAAAAGACGCTCTGGTCGAAAATGGTAAAGCATACGTATCTGGAATAGAACTGGCTCTCAAGTAAGACAGCCGGAACACACCGTTACGTGCTTGGGGGCAGATTTCAACTTGAGGGTGATAGCTAGCCAGCCGAGTACTAGAAAACACCCTATCATCACCATGCTATGGTTTCCTCACGATGTTTTTCTTCACCGACAGCTCAAGCTTATTGTTGGGGTTTGAACTCACGTCCTTCGGCGTGCGACCGACCGCGCTAACCACTGAGCTATCATCGCTACAAAACCTACCTATGTGTGATTAAAGTGGGAATAAGCGATTATTAACGATGTTTTGTATACATAACTGTCTAGTAAAAATCTTTTAAGGTACGAAATGCTCTTTAGTTAAAAGGTATTCTTAATATAAGTATAATAAGCAGAGTATTCCTAATCTAGCGACGAGCTCCAGACGGCAAAATGATCTCAAGAAAGCATTGAATTTTCCGTTCATATTACAGATATGTATCTTGTTTAGTAACGTTCTCCCAAAACCGAGCTTACGTTAATTCTGAAGCCAAATAATGTGTTTCAGTTGGCACCTTAAATCACACATTGCATTTGGTCAAAAGTTGGCACATTCGCTGGCCACTTTTAGCAATTGCCAAGTTCGCAATTTCGATCGATTTCATTGACCCACCTATATTATTGTGTGATGCGGAGAACTCTTCTTATGGACTTTTGGAAAAAGAATAAAAGCGATAAAACTAACAAATTAAAAACTAATGTAACACTATTTACTATAAACTAAAAAAAGTGTAGATTTATCGGTCGCAGACAGTCTTCTCGTCAATATATTTAGCTTATTAGTTCACATAAAATTTATAATTTCCAGAGGCTAGTAGATGTAATAAATGTGCATTTTAGAAATGGTATAAAGTGAGCTATCCGCTATGCACGATTTGACACGAAAATGGAAGGCGCAACCATACCAATACTTGCGGAGTGCTACGTTATTTCTGCTATTCACGCTTCCTTCCAATCTTATTTCACGACTCAAAAAAACTACTTTATAAATGATGAAATATTCCGCTGCATCACGCCTGTGATAAACGTGCTCCCGATTTATTTGCTTCGGATCTGTATACCTATATACTATATAACCAATAGAGCCCTGATGCACGCGTTTTCCATTTTTTATATCGTCATCATCATCAGCCTATATTAGTCCACTGCTGGACATAGGCCTCTCCCAAGACACGCCACTCAGCCCGATCTTCAGCTTTTCACTTCCATTTACCGCCAGCTGCCCTACGTATATCGTCACTCCATCGAGTCTCAGGGCGTCCTACACTACGTTTGCCAATACGCAGTCTCCACTCTAGAACACGTCGTTATAGTTATCGGTATCGGTTATATTTTATATTTACATATATTTAAAATATACATGGCCATCTACAATAGAGCACGCTTGCCTAAAAGAAACCGACTCACTCGCGACTTGAAGACACCCAGATTGTATCTATCAGGAAATACCTACTGGGGCAGCAAATTCTATTGCTTAGCGGTTCGCACGATGAAGGTGGCTTCAAACTGTTTAGCTCGAGTTTTTAAAATATCTACCATGAAGCGTTCTTTCTTGTGTTTTTTTGTGGATTTTTCTTTGTCTATATCTATCTATATACTATTATAAATAGGAAAGATTTGATTATTTGTTTGTAATGAATAGGCTTCGTCCAGTAGTGTGGACCGATTTAAAAATGGCAACATGGATTTGGACAAACAAACAGCCTCTCACCCCAAACGCATACACCGTCTCCGTTCCGTCGTGGGTTAAAATGAAATGCCATAAACAGACCTAGAAACAAAATAATTACATGAATATCAATTCATATGTGCATATAAATAGAGTATGTATGGGTTTGTACGACTGCGAGTGTTTTTTTTTTTTTTTTTTTTTTAATGGTTGATAGGCCAGCTGTTTGACCACAGCTCACCTGATGTTAAGTGAAGGTGTGGTCGAAGATGGTAGAGCACACCTAGCCTGGAATGGAACTGGCTCTCAAGTGAGGCTGCCGGAACACACCGTTAGATGCTTGGCGGCAGATTTTCAACTTGAGGGTGGTAGCTAGCCAGCCGAGTACTAGAAAGTACCCTACCACCATGCTATGGTTTCCTCACGATGTTTTCCTTCACCGGCAGCTCAAGCTCATTGTTGGGGTTAGTGTGCGTACGCGTATAGAGTGTGCGTGTGCGTGCATGCATTCATCATAGTCGAATGTTTAGCCAGAATTGTATAATTGGTTCATTGTTCAGTCATAAAATAAATACTAATAGAAAAGCTAACTCCAGAATGGCATAATATTGTGCTGTTATGTACTCAATTCATAATTGAACGTTTTATTTATGTATGCATGTAATTGTTTCAATAATACAGCCAGAAAAACAAACTAAGATGATTTCGAAAATCGTAAAAAAAAAACCTTGTGATTTTTTATGGGGCCATTAAGAGTGACGTAAATACAAGCTAGACAATACCTTGACGCATATGATAGTTAATTTAGTTTATAGTGACAATTATTGTACTCCGTGAAAATATTTCATGTTTCTAAATTCCCGAAAGCCGTTGTAGCAAATGTTGAACGTAAATCTTTGAAACGGCAGGAATTAGTTTGGCTGTCGAATATTGGATTCAGATTATGATCCAGGATTAAACCTCTTATCCTTTTCCTTAAATGATTTCCGCTTTGACAACGGACAATCTTAAATTTTGAAACTTCCGTTTAGCATTTCATAAGATTTAAGATTTTCAAAGCAGGTTGTACCAACAGTTTTTTTTTATTTCTATTGCTGATTCAACATAAATATTTATTATTACTGTGTGTTAGAGTGTAATTTATATTGAGAATACGTTTACTACGTCTTATGTATAATCTTAATTGTCCGTGATGCAAATTTTATGATATGTTTATGAGTTTAATGTTGATATGTAAAATGCCCCGTACTGAACGAATAAAAATAGTTAAAAACATAATTACGTGTAAAATTGTTACAAGGCACAGCTCTAGTCTGGTAAATAATTGTACATTGCCACAAAATACATAACAGTTGGCATTGCTTATATTGTCATAGACTGCCTAAAGCCCTAAACATGAAAACATCCAAAGCGATGTAGATATATTAGTCTATCTATACTATTATAAAGAGGGAAGATGTGATTGTTTGTTTGTAATGAATAGGCTCCGAAACTACTGGATCGATTTAAAAAAATTCTTTCACCATTGGAAAGCTACACTATCCCCGGGTGACAAAGGCTACTTTTTATCCCCGTATTCCTACGGAAACGGGAACCACGCGGGTGAAACCGCGAGGCGTCCGCTTGTTTTTAATACTTTTCAAATGCGTCACAAATTCCCTAAATTACGTAACACTCATGAGACGCATCAAAAAGACATTCCATAAATAGAATTCTGTTGTATAAATAAAATTGTTGCATTGAGATTAGACGATATAAGTGCGATTGATGACACTTCGCCTGATTTACGTAATACGCAAATACGTCGAAAATAGATGAGACCGATGTAATATCGCGGGCTGGAGAGACCGTGACGACAAAGTACGTTCGAATTGAAGTTCTACGATTCTGGATTGATTCCGTGATTTGTCGTTTAATTTAGAAAAGCTTGCGCAGCGTGAAATGGTTTCTTATTAAACTCGATGCCGTTTACTATGCAATAATTTCGAGATTTCGAATTATGTTTAAGTTGACTTTGTTTCAGGCAAGTGATACCACCAACTATCTAAACCACCAACTATCTAAGTTTTGTAGCGATGATTGTTAAGTGGTTGGGCCGCCGAAAGGTGGGTTACAATCCCAACAATCAATCAGGTTTTTTTTATGTAAAAGTAATGAGACGAACGATACGCTCTCCTGATGGTAAGAGATAACGCATGCCCATGACCATTGCAGCAATACACAGAACTTTGATTAGCAACACAAAGTCCGAGGCACCGCTGCTTTGGCGCTCATTACTTTGAGACTTTTGATGGTTAGTCTCAACAGCCCAGTAATTTCGCTAGCTGCAGTACCCTTCAAACCGGAACACATGAATGATTTTACACTACTACTTGGCGGTAGATTATCTGGTACTGTGGTGGTATCTACCTATACCACTTCCTGTTAAGGAAATCTACCACCAATTGAAGGTATCGTGTAGGTACTGTATGATATTGGTCTCGTTTTGTAATGAACGCAGGAAAACACGACACTGCTTTCTGGAAAGAATGAGAGAGACATAGAAAAGAACGACATATGAAGATATGTTTTTCTAATAAATAGGCTCGCGTTTGACCGCCATTTCACCTGATGTTAAGTGATGATGCGGTCTAACATGTTTGTCATCATTCTGGCATCCAAGACACAAAGTTGCTGCATTGAGCTATTTTAGTGCTGGCTTTACCCTTTCTTTATAGAGTCGTTGTAGTTGTCGTTTGTAAACGGTGAACTACTCATTTCTTCAGTTCGTTTGTTTTCACCACGTTTTTATCTTTTCTAGCTATTTTACTTTCAGGTTATGACTTGGTATGTGATTTTAGCTAATAAAATGGTATTTCTCTGTAGCTGCGCAGTCATACAATACACTCAAAGTCTTGCGGCATTCTCTCATCAAACCAATACTGTAAGAGAGCGCATTTCACAATTTTTAAATTTTATTAAGATAAAGAATGTTTTAAAAAAAACTAATTTACTATTGAGGAATAAAATTGAAGAAAGTTGATTTATGTGGTATCATACGTATTTATTTAATATCTCCTGTTTCGTTAAGTGCGCAGTCTTAGACCATCCTACCCTATCTCAGTGCTAAAGTGGTCATGAAAGCATTCTGGCTTTTATTGGATCTATTCTTACTTGCTCAAAATTTAATCAACCTAGAAGTCCATCCAGAGCATGAATAATGCAGTTTGTGAATTGTGACACTTTGCGTTGAATAGTCGCCAATCAGGGATAAATGAATTATTAAAACTGAACGGCTTGGGAGAATGGAACCGACTCATGCTTAAATAATATTTTCCCGTTCTCTGCTCGGATTAAAGATTGGTGCATTCATTCTCTCGAAGAGAAATATTCATTGCAGAATTGATTAGTACAATTCATCTCTAGACATCTATCCTTACGTGGTATATTTGATTGTTTTTGGATTGTATCATGTCGAAAAGATTGTCTAGACTCTGATTCTTTTCTGGCCCTGTAATAATAAGTTGTGATATTAACTAAAATTTTAGACAACCTACATACTCCGTCTTTTGTTGTTCAAGTGTACCTATTATCTGCCTTTTTAAAATTGATAATCTTTGGTTTATTTTTTAAGTTTAACTACCTATCAAAGAAACAGTCGATTACAGAGTTGAACTTACATATAAAAATAATTTGAGGTTTTATTAATAAATCTCCTGGTCTCCTCGGCAATTCTCAGATTATGCTGTAATAAGTTTATTATCGATTAGTTGATCAAAGACCGTTTAAACAAAAAGTTCAATGCCGAAGGCTGAAAACAAAAATGTTGCGTGGAAAACCGTGAAGCAGTCGTGTTAATGACCTTGCTTACTACAGCTCTCTTGATGCTAAAATCGTTAAAATATCGCTAATAATTTCATAATACAACGTTTTCATGATGTTAGTTTTTAATTTGAACGTGTCATCATCATTTCATCATTTTACCCATAGGATGCCCACAGCTGGACATAAGCCTATCCCATTGACTTCTAAAAGGACCGATTAGAAGTCGCTCGCATCCAGCGCGTTCCTGTGGTCTTTATTAGGTCGTATGTCCACCTTATGGGAGCACGTCCTACACTGCGCTTGCCAGTCCATGATCTCCACTCCAGAGCTTTGCAGCCCCATCGGCCATCAGTTCTGCGTAGGTACTATGTGCCCTACCTACTGCCACTTCAACTTGCTAATCTGAACGTGAATTGAACGTGTACATACGTTTAATTATCCTGCAGAATTTGAATACCAGTGAGCAGATAGGGTTTTCGTGTAAACTACGCGTTATTCTGCGTTCCATTTCAAGCGAACTGAATGTTACCTTCGCTTTAGTGAAAGTAAGGTCCATGTTTCAAACGAGTTTAATATAGGAAACATGAAAACTTCGTAATTGAAACTACAACGGATAAATTGTATCGACCTAAAACGTACACGAGACTGGTTTTTTGATCATACAGACTCAGACTTTTGGAAATAGTTTAGTGGTAAATTGCCTGCGTTTTTATTCCAGAAGTATTCATTGGAACTCTGGACAACACACACACTGAAAGCTGGACAGCGTTCGGAACACTGTGCAACGTTGTTTCGCCTGAATTATGCCAGTGCCACGCATAACTGATGGCCGACGGGCTGCAAAGTTCTGGAGTGGAGACCACGGACCGGCTAACGCAGCGTAGGACGTCCACCCATGAGGTGGACAGACGATCTAATAAAGACAGCAGGAACGCGCTGGAGGCAAGCCGCTTCAAACCGGTCTTTATGGAAGTCAATGGTGAGACCTATGTTCAGCAGTGGACGTCCTACTGCCAAGATGATGATGATGATTATAATGATTCATTGGAAAAATAGGTACCTCTGGCAACTGCTACATTTTAAGTAAGATAACCATTACTTTTATTAAGTCTGGTCTATTATACATTACATAAACAAAGAAATCTAAATGAGATATATTTTATTAATAGTTGTCGCAGCTCATGCCGAATGATGATTTTTATAGGCATATCGTTGATACCTTGGGTAACATTGCAATTTTCATAAATCTTTCAATATTTTTTTTTTTTATACAACCCTTGTTACTCGCTGATAATGTAGCTTTCTACACATTCTTAGAAGGTAAAATATTTTTTTCAAATCGGTAAAGTAGTTTTTAAGTCATTACAAACAACGATGCGAAAAACGAGCACATTTGTTTGTTTTAGTGCGAAGTTTAGGCCTCGCGTGTGTTTCCCTCCACAATTTTTAGAGCTAATTTGTACTATCTTGTTTCATTGAAAAATGAACCTGTGTCGGACACGCGCATTTAGCGCGATTACTTTTTATGTTTCCAAATGTCGCTTAAAACTGGACGAGTCGTATGCTAGACATAAAGCAATTGTGTACTGCTGATATAACGAATTTAAGTACGATCTGATGAAGTAGGTATGAAGGAAGATTTTCGCTCTTTGACGGCTGTTACGGAAGGAAACGTGTTAGCAGTGCAAAATTTATTTCAAGAGAATAGGCAAATTACATATAAGGAGACTCGGCACATGCTGCAGATTGGATCGGAAAACGTTCACGGGATTCTTTCTACGCGAGCATATTTGCATGAGGTGGATAGTGTCGCGCTGGGTGCCGCACAACCTCAACGATGTTCCAAAGCAAGTCCGCGTGAAATGGTGTCGATAATCTCTTCATAGCTCACGCCACAGACTAGATAAGTTTTTTTTTTTTTAGTGAAGAGTAATGAGACGATCGAGGCGCTCTCCTGATGGTAAGAGATAACGCCTGTCCATGACCATTGCATTTTTTACTGTATCTCATATAGTAAAAAATGTGAACTTAATATCTTGTGGAACAATTAGCGGATCGCTTTTAGCGGTCGCTAAAAGCGATATCTTCAAGGCAACATAAGACTGCCTTATACTAATGTATCATCATTATCAGCCCGTAATCGCCCACTGCTGAGCATAGGCCTCTCTTCTTGTACGCCACTCGTCCCAGTACTGTGCCAATTTTGTCCAGGTTCGACCCGCGATTTCACTTATATAACTAAAAGAAAAATATGCGTAAATTTGTTTGCATTGATGTTAACGGCAAAATTAAAATATCTAGCAATAACTCACCATGTGAATTGTTAATAACATAAAGAAGTCATTAATAAAATATAAAAACAAAATATGAAGAGACGGAAAATACACAATTATAGTGTGAACACTTGCGTCATTTATCAGTCTACTTGTTTTTTTTACTAAACTATACTAAAACCATGCATCCGGTTGTCTACAAGCAGTAAATCTTATTGTCTCTAATTTTATTTGTAGTATTTAGTTTCTAATGCTTAAAAGCTGCTAGTCATTTTTTTCCGTCTTTAGGGTTCTGTATCTGAAGGGTGGCTGACGAAATCCAATTACTTACTGAACCTACCGTATCTGTCCAACCCTTTTTGTTAAATTTTCCAAATCATGAGGGGTTGTCCCTAGAAAATTTCACAGAATATGCTATGTGAATTTTATCTAACATATAAAATATAAAAGTCAATTATGCGCGTAAGTCTCAGAATAAAACTTCAAAATGGCTGCTCCAATTTGAATTTCCGATATTTTTGTTTCATTCTCTTGAATGAGGTTGGTTAGGAAAAAGAAAAAAATAAGGAAAAACACAAAGAAACGGCCGAATAATCGAAATTGTAATTTTGTATAGAAAATTGCCAGTTAGGATTACTTTTAATAGATGTTGTTTGTAACTGATATATTGTTTGACAGCTGCGTCGTGCGTAACTGATATTTATTTCGTGCGGTTATTTGAAACTAGCGGACGCCTCGCTGTTTCACCCGCGTAGTTCCCGTTCCCGCGAGAATACAGGGTTAAAAGCCTATAGTCTAAGTAATAGTAGCCTGTGTCATCCGGGGATAGTTTAGCTTCCCAACGGTGAAAGAATTTTCGAAATCGGTCCATTAGTTTCGGAGCCTGTTCAATACAAATAAACAAACAAATTAAAGAAAATATGAAAATTAAATATAAATATTTTTATTTTAAAATCGTTTTTTTTTTGTTTTAAATCAATTTGAGGTGATACGTAGTAAACAAACGCAGCGTATCATATAGTGAAACGTTTTAAAGGTGATCGGGTGATTTTAGCTTTGTTTAAAAAAACTCTGTTTCATTGTTCGAAGATTTTATCAGCATTTCATAGCTGACAAATGGAAATGAAGATTTTTGTTGAAGATTTTTTTTAAAGTGCCGAATTACAAGCGCGAGTGTGGGAAAATGATATAATGGGGTGAAACATGACTTTTCGTGTTGCTTCCAAAACTCCATCGAAGCTTTATAGTAAAGTCGCCACTACTTTACTAAAGCATGACTGGACTTGACTGACACAGACCGGACTTGACTAAGACTGGACTTTGACTTTAACTAGCTACGAGGACGCTTGTTTAATTTTTGAAACTTGAAAATATATAAATACTTGACACTGGCAAATGCTAAAACGCGACGCCAAAACTAAAGAAAAAAAAAGATACTAGTGTCAGGCGTTTTTTCAAATTTTACATTTACAATTGTTTTGTGTGACATAAGACTTGACGCCAAAACCAAACTCGATGCCTCGTTACAAATTTAAAAAAATATAATGACTTAAGGGCCAAGTCCTCGACCGTGGGAACTTCTGCTTGAACACCTACATTGATATTTTCCACTCACACAGACGTACATACGTCTGACGTTAGATTTGAATACATTGACGTCACGCTAAAATAGATAAGGAGAGTTAAATTACTATAGCCACGAGCAAGAAGGAGACAGAATGTTTATTCCTATTGCCGGAAGCGGATTTTACATTGATTATCTGTTACATTATGACAGAAGTTTTTTTTTTTGTTTTGGCATCGCGTTTTGAATATTTGCCAGTGTCAAGTGTCAAATACAAAACGGGCGGGAAGCATGCGCGCGGTGCTCGGTACCGCCGCCACCGCGCGCCCTCTCGTGACGTGCTATACACGACCACGAGACTCGTGACGTTAGATTGTCAGATTCAGAGATTCTCGATGGTTTGTAGCGCCTACCAAAATAAAACAGCAACAGACGTAACGCAGAAAAGAGATTTTCAGCAGGCACTATCAGAAATTTTCATCAAACTATCCGTACTTATCTGCTAATAGAATAAACAAAACGTACAATAAAAGGTCTAAGCCTTAAATGTATCTGCATCAAAGTTAGCATCTATAAAATTGCGCCTTTCCTATAATTATTTTGATGTCAAGATTACGGATTAAAAATAATTTGGCCATATTCTATTTCATAATTTCAAGAAACGAAAAGCGTTTGAAACTATTTTTTCTCCAAGCATAATAATTCAGGATATGTACTATAGTATTCATTAATTTCAAACTTCCACATGATGTATAACGGCACAAAAATATTGACAAAAACACATCGATTGCCTTATTTCACAAGACTTGCCCGTTAAAGCTCTCGTTTTAATGTTCGCAAACAACTACATAGATATATGTATTATGTTAAAGATACAAATACTTTTGTTTTTTTTCATTAAGAATTAAATTTCAAACACAAAATATCTGTATATATATGTATATCTGTTAGAAGAAAAGCAATTAAAAAATATAAACAAAACTATTAATTATACAGGGTTACGTGGGGTGGAAATAAACCAAAATATATCTATGTACATACATTATATTCGTAAAAAGGAAAGATTAACTATTAAGTAACCATTCTGTGGTACCTTAATACTTAATGTATGTTTAAAAATAAAAGAAGCAAACAGCTTTGTTCGATTTATTTCCCTACGCTTTATTCTGGTGTGGTACCTTGAGCTACAACAATATTGAGAATATTCAGCAAACAAAGGATTCTCCAACTTGGAATTCAAGAACAACGTTTTAATAGGCGTTTAAAAACTTTAGCTGTAACGATTATCAGTGACGTCTTCGGTTTTATTCAGAACTTTGGTTTATATGATGGGAATAATAGGAAAATTATATTGGTTTAAATTTTACCAATTTTTTTTTATCTTGATCTTTTTCTATACTGTAACAAAAACTATTTTAAATATTTATACGTATGTTATTATATTATATTTGATGTAGTATACCTATATAGTATAGTATTTGATGAACACGTCCTTTCTGACATAATGTAGATTTAATGCGTTTGATGAATAATGCGATAAAAATAATAAGTCCTTTATTCCACCATAAGCATAATTAGCATGAAACAGTCAGATGTTTCAGTTAAAAAGAATTTATAATTACAATTGCCTAACACATTTAAAAATGTAATTAAAGTTGACAAAGAGCACGGACCCCGGTGTCTGTGGAGCGTATAATTATAAACAAAAAAATAAACATATTTAACAACGTGCTCATAAAAAAAATCTTAAATATTTAGATAGATACTGCACAGACGTCAGAAACATTTGCTAGCCACGTAACACTGTAACACAGTTGTGATTTGCATAAATGTAAAGACCTATTATGTTAGGTTTCAATTATACATACTAGTTTACGCTAGCGACTTCGTTCGCATTGACTTTAGAATTGCGTTCAAAGAGAAATTAAACATACTGTGCAAATAATAAAAAAGCAATAGTTTCAATTTATGCCGAAATAGTATAATAAGCATAGTTTTTTTTTTTTTTTTTTTTTAATGGTTGACAGGCTAGTTGTTTGACCACAGCTCACCTGATGTTAAGTGAAGACCACCACCACCACCGTTAGATGCTTGGCGGCAGATTTTCAACTTGAGGGTGGTAGCTAGCCAGCCGAGTAATATAATAAGTATATTATAGATTGTTATGAAATGTGTCCGGATAATGTTTTTCTATACTATTTGATTTCATGGTTTAAAAAGTCCATAATTATAAACTTTTACTATGTACCTATATTATTATGTAGTAAAAATTGGTCACAACTCTTGGCTAAGTGTACCCCAAGCTCATAACCCTGTATAATATATATTAACATATTATCCGATTCAGCCTTGTTTTTATAAACTGCCCCACTGCTAGGTGCGGGTCCCTTCTCATTGTGAGATGGGTAAGGCTTCACAGTGGCCAAGTGCGGGTTGGCATACTCCATACATCTTCGAAAACTTTTTTTAATGAACTCTCGGCCATTATGATGTTTCCCTTCACCGGTTGAAGTCAGCGGTAATACGCAGATAACTTAGAAAATACAGAAGTGCGTGTCATGAAAATTGAACCAGACTTCCAGATTGGAAGACGGTCTCCCTACATTTTTTTTTTACTCAGGTGAATTTGTAGAGTAGAGAAGATTGATTATAATGAATTTGGTGTTATAGTAACATTAAAAATTTTCTAGCAAAATAAAAATCTAGACCTATGCCCAATCTTCATACACTCGTATACATAATATTACCAGTTTCCCGATTCACATAAAAAAAAAATTACGTTTTTTTTTCTAAATTGAATCTCTAGAGAGTGTAATAAACTTAAACTGTGTATGGAAATAATAAAACACGAGCTGCGTCGTTAAAACATTAAGTACCTATCAACGTAAAAAACGTATGTCTAAAAGTTTTTTTTTGAAATTAATCCTGTAAAGAAAATAAAGGGGCGCCAAAGTAAAACTTTGGACTTTTTAAAGCTACAAACCAAGTAAATATAGAAAAAACTCATTGTGTTTAATTGTTAAATAGTTTGTCGCTAAATATGGATCAACGCCATTTAGTTAGTTAAAATTAACCTAGATGGCGTTGATCGCCGTTAAAACGCGCTATCGTTTTGTTTAGCAATTTAACTTTCTTAATTTCTTATTTTTAAACTGAGTTTAAAGTTTGCTATCACGCTCTGTTCCATTTCTTTCAGATTATTTGTCTGGGTTCTGTACATGGTCCTTCGTATTGCCGGGGAACGGTTTACGTGGTTGACGGTGACAAGTTTACAACCCTTTAGCAGCAACCGTATTTATTTACAATGAAATGTTTATTTTTACAATATTCTGTGTGAATAATAAATAGTATATCGATTAATCTTATCTATAACTCTACGTACTTAAATTGTATTTTATGTAATAAGTTTACTATATTTTTAGTACAAAAAATCCCTGAATTTTCTCTCGAAGCCTAAAAATGAGAGCCCAAACAAATATAAAACTGGCAAACGAACCCTCCATGTAAATCGATAAACCCTTTTACCTTAATTTCCTTTTTAATTACAGCTGCCTACATTATCGTGTCATATAATGTTACATTTCATGACGCAAATATGCTAACAATATGTAGAAATATGATTGTAACAATAACATTTCATAAAACTCTTAGATACCTAACTAATTTTGGAGAAATGTGTGATTAGATATTTTGAAGAGATGAGTTGGCTGAAGAGAAAACATATCTTCTACTTACTTTTCGAAACTGCTGATGTTTAGTTTGAATACTTTGGTATATTTACATAAATGTATTTATGTTAGCCACATCAAAGTTAGGCATACTTAGTGTAGGTTCAAGTATCTATCTATTATACGAGAATAATTATGATTAATCACACGCCGAATGGCGTGGGTTCATATCCCAACAAATGAGCTTGAGCTGCCGTTGAAGCAAAACATCGTAAGGAAACCATAGCATGGTAGGATACTTTTTAGTACTAAGCTGGCTAGCTACCACCCTCAAACTGGAAATCTACCGTCATTCTCCGAACGGTGTTCCGATTGGCTAGGTGTGCCTACTATATTTGATCATACTATCACTTAACATCAGCTGAATTGTGGTCAAAATAGTAAATTATACTCATATCTATTGTTATCCTTATTTTATCAAACTTATTATAACTAAACGTCGACTTAGAAGTGGTTTGTTTCTTTTTTTATGGACTGTAATAATCACCTTTGCTATGTCCGCTGTAAAACTTAAATGTAGTATAGTATGGCTAGATCTATTAGTGATTTTATTTGGTCTGTCTATCGGGAATAATACAGCGTGATCTTTCATTCGTCACTTCATTTTCCGTGGTGTCAGCATGCACCGTTTTAATATTTTCAGTCTTGAAGGATATTTTTTTAAATCTCTGAATTGCAGCCATATGATTTTTACTGATGTCGTTACTATTATCATTATTTCTAAAATAGCCACATAAATAAATAAGATACCAATAATAGATTGATCTACGAATTCAAGGTTCTTGATTTCGTTAGAGCGAACTCGCTCTTCGTTTTTTCAGTACTAAGACTTTAGTTTTCGTCTTATTACATTGAGATCGACAAATTTAATTTATTTCTTCGCTCTAGGCAAAAGATCAGTCTATTCTTCTTTAGACAATGCGAATAGATTTGTTTAATGTATGTTATGTATCTTAGGTTCCCAATTCTGCTTCGGATAAATCATTTTTTTATAATCTAAAGGCGAAACCTGTTTATTCTTGAGTGTTCTTAATGTTCACAAAGATATGTGAAGCTACTAACCCAACTTTGGACAGCGTTGTAAGCTGTAGCCACCACGAGCAGTGGGTAGACCCCAAAAACAGTATCATAATGTTTTTCTCCAGCAATTGAAGCAAAGGGAAATTGCCATTATCAAAATCTACCATTATAGCCCTTAAGGACTTTTTACATCATATGCCGTAAAGTTATTTTAAGGAGAGCTGAAGATAATGAATCTTTGCGAGATGATGCCACCTTGTTTAACTCTGTTTTGGGCTTAGTCGACACGTTATTCACTTGCTCGACAATGTTGTTTTATCTCCAGAATCTATTGTTATAGTGCGGCAGGTTTCACAGTTGGTGTTTGTTCGGTTAAAAGTATGAATGTCAAATAAATAACAACAACAATACCTGGATTGGCTTTTATTTGATAACATTTTATTTTTTTAAACTATTTTCACAAACCAAATAAAGCTTAAATCGAATTTAATGTTTACCTATCACTACTTTTCCTGTTTAATGTAATCACATTTTTCATGAGGTGAGCTGGTGGATAAACGCAGACTTATTTGCGTTAAAAAATCTGTAATTTAAATACCTATCTGTGTCATGACAGATATTTTTTTTCTTAACGTTGTGCGAAAAATGTGAATTACGTTACAGCATAAAATTTTAAATGTAAATTTTCCCATAGTTAAACCATCTCACACGTTTCTTTGTAAAGCTGCTAATGAAGGCATGAAAGGTTAGAACTGAAAGTGAATGGCCACGGCAGGAAATTGCTGCGTATGGCGCAGTTGTGACGGTAAAATATAAAAAGTCACTCAGCCACCTTACTAATGAGAGTAACCACAAAGTGTTAGCAACACTCTGTACAGCCTATCCGCTTTTCCACTATCAAACAAACTCACTGCCATTTTATATGAACTTTATTAATATGTAATAGATAACACAAACGTTATTTTATCGTTTGAAAAAGACATCAAGTCACAAAATGAAACTATTTATATTAATCATGAGGACGGACAGAAAAACTCGTATAATATAATTTTATTAATAAAAAGGATGTTTTAAAATATATAGGCTAAATTCTGACGTCGGGGTCTATCTTTGCTTTAATGGCGCATTTACTGACATTAATATTATTTTGTAGATGGTGCTTTCTGCCGAGATCTTGGCGACATTTCAAAATACTCCCGCAAAACTAAATTTAATATAACAAATCGGTTATATCATTTAAATAAAAGGTAAAGTGGTCGCGTGAGACGCGTTATGCGATTACAAATACGCGGGCTAGCGCGGTTAGGAATATCGAACTCACAGTTTCATAATTGCATCGAGTCGATACTAAAAAGTTCGAGCTCCAAGTAAAAGCCAGCTGCACACCTCACTGACCAAGCCACTAGCTGTCACCATCTCAAGTCATGATAGGTACCTTTTTCGAAACCATTACCATTTATATAACTCAGCGTCAACAACGGAACAATAACAGCGGTTAAAATTTAAATTTGCAAATTTACAAAGCATCGATACCTTCTAAAGCCTGAATCAAAACGACAGCTCGGGACATAATGATGAGTCAGAGACCGTCTCCGCTCTTTGCCGAAAGTTGAGTCTTAAAGATATACCAGCACTTAACCTGAATCAGAACTCGTTCCTCGCCGTGTGGAGGGTAACACTTTTACAGCGGCGGCGCGGGCCGCACGTGCGAGCGGTCGCGGGCGCCGTGCGCTGGGTACGCGGGAACCACCATCGGGAGCGGAGCGCGGCGGCTTGCGGGAGCGCGACTGAGTCCGCGGCCGGATGCGGGTCCGCGCTCGCTCGGCGCCTAGGGTGGCGGTGGTGGCGAGCGGCCGTGGCGGCGCCTCCACGCTACTGCGGCGTCTGCGGCACGCGCTGCCCGCGCCCCGCGCCGCGCGCCGCGACGCATCCCCCGGCCGCGCCCCGCAAGCCCCTGCCGCACCGGGCCACCGGCCGCCGCGCCGCCGCTGGCCCGCACGCACGCCCGCATTCTTGCGTTCCACCCTCGAGCCGGGCTCGAGCGCGGCGGCGACGGCGGTGCCACAAAGACCCTACTCCCGCTACGTCACATTCGACGACATCCTGGTTTCCTGCAATGCGAGCTCTCGATAACCACCATACTGCAGATACCGCGGCATTCCCTTGCGTATCCCGATGCAGCGTTACTCTAATATTGACTTGATAAAGTATTTCTTTTGTTTTTAATTGCGCTTTATAAACTAGCCGACCTTCCTCAAGCCGGAGTACGCTGCAGTGTAATTTAATTAATTTGAAGTCACGCGTCAGGGCTTCGTAAAGCAAATTAGTGGTAACAAAAAAGTTGAATAGCGAGAAGCTACTTAAGAGAGTTAAATTAGATATTCCTTAGGGCAGTAACTTGCTGAGTAAACAAGAAAATATACAAAATAGGAAAAAAAAACAACATTAAGGACTAAAACGGTCACATAAGTAGGTACCTACACGTGTATTGTAAAGTTTGTATGAATCTAGAAAGGAATTCGCAAATCTCTACTAATCTCAGAACATAAATAACTGTTTCAAGTAGAGTTATCGAGTAGTCATTTAACAATGTTTTAAGCGTATTTTTATTAGTCTTCGTATAACTTTGTCGCAACCTCGTAACTTGAGATTCGTAGCAGGAATTAATTACAAAGTAAGTGAGATGTATACCAGCTTGCAATAACATTTGAACTAGGCTACTGAAATAAGTTTCTAACTGTTACGTAAAACGATCGCTTCGTATTACTAAGAATGTGACAAGCTAAAAAAAACTTCAGATATTAAGATTTTAAGTGCCATATAATGTTACAATAATAGAAGAGACAAAAATAGTACAATACAAATTGATTAATAAAATTAAGTTATAGCTCATTGTTTATTTTCACATTGTGTCACATTGCCATGTCTAATGTAAAATATTGTCCTACTAAGTTACAGAACCACTAGACCACTGGATTATAGAAGTTTCGACAACTAGAATAAAAACAAAACGGGCCAAGTGCTTGTCGAACTCACGCACGAAGGGTTCATGTTAAATAAATATTTATTTTATTCTGTTTTTTAGTATTTTTTGTTATAGCGGCAACAGATATACATCATCTGTGAAAATTTCAACTATCTTACTATCACGGTTCATGAGATACTGACTGCCTGGCGACAGTCGCACAGGCTGACAGAGGGATGGACAGCGGAGTCTTAGTAATAGGGTCCCGTTTTACCTTTTGGATATGGAATCCTAAAAATCCGCGATAAAGAATACGTAAACTAAAATTTACGAAAAAAAGTTATAAGCAATAATTCAGTGGCTTAGGTGCAAATTACGTACTGCAAATTATTAAAGCGCTGTAAGTACTTGCCACCACATAGATTTGAAGCTTTGAGGTCACCTAAACATCCTTGTACGTTTTTATCTCGGTGTCTCTTCCCGTTAAGTGCTAATTTGTATATGAGAGGTACCTACATACACTAGAAATAATATTTAAAAAAATCGTATATTCGTGTAATAATAATAAAGGTACACACATCAAAATTAACATAATACAGAGAACAAAATCATCAATATAATATGACATAATTACCTACATATTATATCCGTCTTAGACGCCTATGTCATAAGGGAAAATTTCTTTACCCGCACTTAGAAAATTTTTGGTAGAGGCAAAACTTATGGGTCCGCGTCACCAACATGCCTATGTGACGTGTTTTAAGTTTTCACTTCTGTCGGCAGCCCCCATGACTGCAAACTTTAAAAAAAAATTATGTGAGGGTCCCAAACAAGCGTACTGTCTAGGATACAGTATGCAAACTAAAACAAACAACAAACTACACTTATTTTTTAATCTAGTCAATTGCCTCGCAACAAATCCAAATGATTTATTATAACTGCGTTGCATTTACACCGAACAATACTTTCGTTCTAAACTGGTAAAGCCAAATGAACAGCCAATATAAGAAAACAACTTTATTTGTGTTATTAAAGTTCGGAACGCCACTTCCTGGTGCTTACAAGTTTCATCAGACAGTTCAAACGAATCGTTTTTATAAATGTAATTTATTTAACTTTTCAAATGTTTTCTTAATACTTTATAACAGAAAATACTTTAGTAATACTAAAACTTTAGCTATATGTAGAGAAAGATCTTATGAAGGAACCTATGCCACTATCTTTAAAAAGAAAACTCATAGACATGTGTGCTCTCCCCCCCTCACATATGGCGCTCAAACTTGGTCACTGACAAAGAATCAGAAGTTCGCTCTGGGAGTATACCCGCGAGCCATGAAGCGCAGTGTCTTAACAATGAAACTTATAAACAATATAAGAAACACAATACTGCGCTTCAGGACACAGTTGGGCGATGTAGCTCAGGAAACCGCCTTACTAAAGTGGGACTGGCCCGGCCATGTTAACCACATGTCAGACACTCGTTGGGCCAAACCGATGGCAAACTACCTTCTGGACGGACCAGCGGAGATGGTAGGACAACTTGACTCCTGTATAAAAGACTGGACTTACGTTACAAAAGATAGAGAAAGATAGAAGGAGTGAAGGAATGCCCTTGCCTTGCAGTGGGACATTACAGACTGATTATAATAATAATACTTTACTTTACTCTATCTTGCTTCAATACTTTACTTTCAGAAAATCATGACTGTTTGCTGAATCATATACATATTATGTTATGTAAATAAAAGCTACAAAAGAAATGTTCATGTCAATACGCTTATTACACTTATGAGCTTACCAACCAATCACCTGAAAACTCTCAAAAAGTATCTTTCAAACAATTCGAACATAAAACCTATTGAAAAAGAAACTTCGAGAGATGAAAACATGAATACCTGCCTGGCTTAAAATGAATCAAAAACCAGTCTCAGAGAATAATCGAATCGTATTACATCTTTTATACAGTAACTTCAATAAATCAAAGGACGGTGTCGGTGGCAAAGTATCTCCGCTGTCTTTAGTCCTATAAATTAATTTCAAGCATTTTAGGGTACCGTAGTAAACTGGAACATTAAGACACGAATTAGAGGAAAATATATACAAGGAAGCGATTTTGCCCGAGCATCGCATTACTATGTGTAATTAAGTTTATTCTTTGTACCAGTATATTCAAGTTTTCGAATCAGGCCTCTGCTCATTGTGAAAAGGGTAAGGCCATAGTCAACCACGCTGGCCAAGTGCGGGTTGAGAGATTTCACACATATTAGAGAACAATTTTTTAAGAACTTTAGGACACGAAGGGTTTTTCGGTGTTTTCTTTCACTGTTTGAAGCCAGCGGCAATACGCACATAACAAAAAAGCCATAAGTGTGTACCGTGGAATTTGAATACAGGAATACTAGACTGGAAACCAAACGGTCTCCTAAGCTGCGGAACCTTATTTAAAGTCTATTATAATATATGTGTAGCTGCACTGTGTTGTGTTAAATAAATAATAATAAATAAATAAATATCGTAGGACATTACACACAGCGCCATCTGACCCCAAACTAAGCAAAGCTTGTACTATGGGAGACCGATAACTGATAGAACACTTAAATACTTTTTTTTTTTGTAAATACATACTTATAATACATACAGTACACCCAGACACAGAACAAACATTTAGTTTTATATCACAAAATGCTTGCCCTGGGTGGGAATCGAACCCACACCCCACAGCTCTTGAAGCAGACATGCTACCAATGAGCCAACAGGGCTGTCAATTAAGTACCTACTCTACTATTATAATAGAACATTTATCTTTCAGTGTCCTAATAGTATGATCACGTCCACAAAAATCTACAATTGAGGCATTAATTTAATATTTAACGGAAATAAGCCACTTCGAAGTGTGATATTAAATGTCTACTGAACCCAACCATGGGAGTTGATCATTTCTTCATTGGGGTTTTGACAAATTTAAGTGGTATCGGTTTAATCTGTATTTTTAGTGTGTTCTGATTATACCAATTTATTTGTAGCCTACGGTTGTAGGTTCTGCGCCAAGAAAGTACAATATTGAGGTGTTACTTTAATATTTTCTGACAGTTAAAATACTCAGAAGGTAATAATGGGTTTATAGGTCAAACAAATTTTAACATCAAAAGAATAGGAGCCACACTTTTTAACTACCCAATAATTTCCGTCATATCCTAGAAATGCTGTCCTTGAGCATTGTGGTTTGTTTTTTCAGACAAAAAAATCTATAGTTGTACAATTTTTTTTTAATAACATGTCATTCAGTTTATGGTGTCCGGAATTAAAACCTGTATTTTTTTTTGCTTTTTTCTTAACAATTTAATTTCTGTGGATGTTGGGGGTGTATGAAACACATACAACACTTTGAAACACAAAACTTTTTATGTGTGACACATGTTACACATGTCACACATAATAAGTTTTGTGTTCAAACTATTTACCATAAATTATGTTACTCAGAAATGTCTGTGTATATATTATGTTACTTATGTTCTTATTATGTTACTGCTAAGCTAAGCATTGCCATCCAGCGTGGTAATGCTGCCAGCATTCTGGCCACATATCCCTCCTCTGACGGATTTTTAGACTAAGTTTTTGTATACATTTTGTAAATAGTATAATTTTTGCAATAGTAGTTTTTATCTCAATAAATGTACTTGTTACTCAGATGGTTATCGTAGCTAAAAACAGTCTTATCAACTATTGAGACCAGTTACGCCGCTGTGAATGCCAAAGAGCTACTACTGACGTCTACAAGCGTCATACGATTATTTAATTTGACATATAGTTGCGTCGCCTCACGATTATTGCGTGGGATAGCCGCGGGCTTGTAACAGCTATAAAATTGTATTTGATACTGTTGACAGGCCCCAAGGCACTAATCAGTCAAGGTGAGGCAGAGAACTTGGCATAGATATAAAGAGAGAGATATTGAAAAAAATAGTGCAGAGGGATAAACATTAAAATTTGCATTTCTCTTGAAAAGATGGAGGCTTTATGTATTAGAATTCTATAATTTTCGCCTAAGTTTTATAAGAAAACAAATCCGCATTCACGTATGAAACATAAACGTACTCATATGGATAGAGCATATTAAATGTATTTATATGTAAATTAGTCAACATTAAAAAGTTATTTATTTAGAGAAAATCGTCTGTTTCACATAGAAGATGTATAATATGGTCGTGAATTATACGCTACATAATAAAGATATGAAATAAAAACGTGAGTTTCGGTCATTCAAGACGAGAGAAGAAAAAAATCAAAAGATTTAGTTAAGAATCACTAGACACTACGACGGTCAACACTACAAGCAACACACAACAATATGAGATTTGAGACTATTTGTAAAATATACATAAGGCTTACAATAATTACTGTAGGAACACCAGAATGTTATGGCTGCAATGTCCAGTGCATCGATAAAAAACCAGCAGTCAGCTATTGTGCTGGGTATTTTTCCACAGCACTGATTTTCAGCGTCCATGCATCCCTAACTATGAAAATTGTTCCTGCTAAATCCACGTACATGTATGCGTATATGTTCATATTTCCCACCTACTAAAAATAAACTGCATTCATGAATCGAATTTATACGTATTATCGAAATAACAAATTTATAATACTGGCGGATTTTCGATTCGATAAATTAAATAATTTATTGAATTTTTCTCTCATTTTCTACATGCCTATACGGCCAGCCCTACAATGAAAACAGATTAACATACCTTTATTATTGAAGACACATGAGGTATATACACTATCAATATCTAGAGCGCTCAAGTATTTACTGTCCTGTTAGTTCATTTGGTAGAATAACTGCTTCAAAAGCTGTAGGGCGTGTGTTGTGCGCAATGCCCACCAGGTCAAACATTTAAATGAGACATAAATGTTTGTTCCGTTTGTATCATAAGTATGTATGTATTTACAAAACAAAAGTATATAAGTATTTTATCAGCTATCTGGTTCTCATAGTACAAGCTTTGCTTAGTTTGAGGCTAGATGACGCTTATTTATATTTATTTATTTCCATGTGACTGTTTTTTTACCATTTTTGAAAATCGTAGGTAGACGATTTCTCCGCCTGTGAAAGTGTATACATCATATAACCTTTTTTTATTTCAACCATCTAGGTTTGAATATCCAATCGGTCGCTCGAGTAAATCCTCATTTAGCATCGTGCTCTCTACTAGGGTCAACTCGCAAGCTGCAAAGCGAAAACGCCATAATTTTTTATTTTTGTACACAGAATAGGTTCGCATTTGAGCACACCCAACCTGATGTTAAGCAAGATGCAGTCTAAGATGAAGCACGCTTACCTAGAAAAAAACCTGTTTACTCTAGATTTGAAGACACCCAAATTGTACTTCGCGGGAAAAACAGACGCTGGCAGAGAGTAAGTGATTAGTAGTAGAGAGTGATTTATTTTCAATGGTTGACAGGCTAGGTGTTTGACTACATCAGGTGCTCATCTGATGCTAAGTGACGGTGTGGTCGAAGATGGTAAAGCACACCAAGCCTGGAATAAAACTGGCTCGCAAATGAGGCTGCCGGAACACAGCGTTAGAGGCTTGGCGGCAGATCTTCAACCGCGTTAACCACTGAGCTATCATCGTTACAAATTGACACTGTCATTGAAAACTGGTTGAAAACAATTTTATGGATATGAATCCATAAAATTGTTTTCAACCAATTAAACTCATTTTTAATTCCCAGCTTTGTATTTATAAAACAAAAATACTGTAAACATTTAGGTACATGTAAGGGCAATTAGTACGTCTTGTTTTTTTTTTATAGCGCGACCGGTTCTTCCTTTATTCTTTTATTTTGTTTGTTGTAATTTTGCGATACGCAAAATTTAAGTAATGAGCGCTGATACGGCGATGCTCTGGACTTTGTTTTGTTAGTCAAAGTGCTGGATACAGCTGCAATTAGGTAGTCATTATCTTTAATCATAAGGAAACGTTCCGTTTGTTTCTCGCAATAAATAATAAAATAAACTCACAAACGACGTTAGTATAGGAATTATTTCGCACTGGAGCGGAACATTACTTTACACACCACTGAGTGGGCACTATTGAAGAAATTTCATTCGCCTGTCCTGGTTGAATTCCAACATTTGAATGGATAGCTCTAAAGTGCTCCGTGGTCTTCAACCGATTTATTGGTTGTTTTCGATTGTGCCTGTACTGAAAATCACATTTCAATCTTGGACATAGAAATATTTTGTTAATCAACTAATTAAGATTTTTTGAAATTAATGAATTTCATAAATTTTGTTGCATTTGGGTGATAATTTTTTAAATTAGCGATGCCTTCATAACTGTCGATTTTAAGGTTCACAATTTATGATTGATTTTTTGAACGGTGAACTTAGTGGTAGGTCTCCTTAGCAAGAGGTCGTCTAGGTAGGTACCACTACAGAACCAGATATTCTGTTTCTTTCGCTAAACAGCAGTGTGTAAACGATTTGAAGGGCATATACACTGCAGCTAGCGAAATTCTGTAATTTCGCTGCCGAGATTAACCATCGAAAGTGACAAGGTAATGAGCGCCAAATCAGCAATACCCTGGACTTTGTTTTGATGTTCAAAGTGTATTGCTGCAATGGTCATGGACAAGAATTATGTCTTATTATCAGGAGAGCGTCAAAAAAACACAAACTTTACTTTGAAGATAATGAATTTGAAAATTTTCTCGTAGATGGTTTGATTTTAATCATACGAACCTCTATATAGTGGAATTTGCTGCCCAAGTACATAGGTTTTCTCGATAGTTAAAATCTGATAGTCCGCACGTTATCGGTTTTCTTCTAGATTAGCGTACATTGTTTATTATCACTCGAGTTGACGGTCAAACGAAAAACTAGCACTAATATTATAAACGCAAAAGTTTGTGAGTGTATTTGTATGTTTTTACTTCTTCGCGCTCAAACTGCTGGACTAATTTTGATGAAATTTGGCACGGAGCTAGCTGACACCCTGTATGACACAAAGGCTATTTTTTATTCCGAAAAAAATTGTATTCACGTAGAAACCACGAGTAACACAGGGCGCAGCTACTTTAGTATTAAAAAAAAAACAGTTCATCAAAGTCAATCGCATCGCGTCGAACTGTATGGAAACTACCTAAGATTTATTGTTAAAGTAATATCTATTACTTGTTAAGTTTTAAACATAGCATATATTTTTTTAACTTTGACAAGCTAGGTATTTGACCATGATTTGTTAAGTAACGGTGTGGTTAAAGATGGTAAGTCTGGTTCTTAATTGCGGCTGCCGGAACACAACGCTAGATGCTTGGCTGTACTAGAAAATACCTTACCACCAGGCTATGGTTTCCGCAGGATGTTTCCATGATATTTTTATTAAATATGCCAGATATTGTATCGTCTACCTTACCACCTACGCCGTAGTACCTAGCCTACGTAGACTGTAGCAGTAAAACTGACTACGCCGTAGCGCGTTGCCAGAAAATATATTTGTACAGTTAAAATAAAATAGGTACCTTGGAAATGCTACTTTTTAACTCGGTGTCGTAATATATTTTCGAGTTAAGCCAATTTATTTAGAAATTGGCCAAACGTGCATTGTTGAAACATTCTGATAAATAACATTTTTGTTGGAGAATGCGAATGAATACAGAGATGTTGGATGAAATGTTGAGGTTTCAAAGGATGAAAAAGGTATTATGTAATTTTATTAAAACAGGTAAACTCATAAATATAGGTTTTCGTTCCCTGTTAAAATATAGCCTATGTCCATCACGGATAATGTAGCATTCTTAGAATGAAAGAGTTATTAAGATCGGTCTTGTAGTTTCGGAGCCTATTCAATACAAACAAACAACAACAAATCTTTCTTCTCTAGAATACCTAGTATAGATAGATAAATAAAAAAAATATAGAAAACAAAAACATCATTAAGAGCTAGTACTAAATATTGCGCCCTTATTGCTAAAACCAATAAGATATTCAAGAACATTAAGAATTCTCAAACATGCCGGTTTCCTGGCGATGTTTTCCTACACCATTTAAAGCGAACGGCCATTAACAATATGCATGCCTCATAGAGGCGTGCGGCGCCACCAGTCGTCAACAAATATTTACAAACAAATTGCGAACTGTATCATGAATTTTCGAACGATAGCCTCATTTATTGCCTATGGTTCCTTTCTTTGACAATTTGTGTTATGATGACGCTATCGTTAACGTCAACATCGGAGTTTTAGCGGAAACGCGGAAAGAGTCGTGTCGCCCCGCTGTATTTTTTTCCAAAACTAGTGTTTTGTCGAGTGTTGAATCGCAAGCGCGAGTGTGGGAAAATGATATTATGTGGGGAAACATGACTTTTCTTGTTGTTTCCAAAACTCCATCGAAGCTTTACAGCTTTACTAAAGCATGACTGGACTTGACTGACACGGACTGTACTTGACAAAGACTGGACTTTGACTATAACTATAGCTACGAGGCAACTTATTTAACTTATGAAACTTGAATATATAAAACACTTGACACTGGCAAATACTAACGGCAACGTCAGTCACTTTTATCTATGGCAATTTTATTTGACGTTGGCAACAATCTAAGTTCCTAGTATCTTGTGATGTTGAACTAATCAGAGTTGAGAGATTTGCTTTGCTAAGTTTGAGTGTAACTAGTTTGGTTTCATTGGTCGAAATGCTAGCGTAACGCTTGACTGCGCTTGGCAATCATGGCCATTGGTAGTGACATTTTTTTAATTATTTGAAATATGTTTGCCTATGACTACGCCCTGCCTGACGTTAAACAGGGTGCAGTCTAAGATGATGCCCGCTTACCTAGAGAAACACCTGTTTATTTTCACATAAGAGGAAGAAGAAAATGTTCTATTACATTGGTCGTAGTCGAAACACCGCTAACCGCTGGGGTAGACGTGTTCTATAGAGTGGAGAACGCGTATTGGCAAACGTAGCGTAGGACACCCTGAGTCTCTACGGAGTGAAGATAGCTGGCGGTGGATGGAAGCGAAAGGCCGAAGATCGGGCTGAGTGGCGTGTCTTGGGAGAGGCCTATGCCCAGCAGTGGACTTTTATAGGCTGATGATGATGATGAGTCGAAACAATTGCAAAGAGACTTCTCTGTCTCCACTCAATGCCATATTTTAAATTGATAACTAAATAAAAAGTGACCATTTTTATGATCAACCTCGATTTTCATTTTTGCTACGTGGAATTCATCATGTCCGATACCCATAAGAGCCCTCAACTTCCCGTATCAGCCGCACCTGATCCGGCATGCACATAAATTTACTTGTTGGTAGATCGCCTTGGTAGACATTGCCACATTACATATTCTGCCGCCAAGCCATAGTGTGGAAATATAACTGAGTTCCGGTTTAAAAGCTACAGCAACTAACAAAATTATAGGGCTATTGAGTCATCAAATATCTAAAATTAATTAACGCCATAGAGCGAACAGTAGGCCTTGTTTTGTTATTCAAAGTTTAGGTGCAATAGCCATGGGCATGTGTTATTTCTTACCATCAAAAAAGTGTTATGTTCGTCTCATTACCTTCTTTTACATAAAGTTGCTTGCAGTTAGATTCGATTCAGACCTTCGGAATAGAAGTCGGACGGTTTTCCAACTAGGCTGTCGAAAGTGGTTGCATGGGTAGTAGGGTACTTTGTAGTACTCGGCTGGCTAGCTACCCCCCTCAAGTTGACAATCATCTAACGGTGTGTTCCGGCATCCTCACTTGGGAGCCAGTTCCATTCCAGGCTAGGTGTGCTTTACCATTTTCGACCACACCGTCAATTAACATCAGGTGAGCTAGCCTGTCAAATATTAAAAAAAAAAGTTCCAGGATCCGATACTTTCTAAGCTATATAATATCGTAATAAATATGCGCTGATTATGATAAGAAATAGTAATCCGAATGAAAAGTCTTAGAAATTTAAGCTTGTTTGTCTATAGAACCTTATGCTGTGCGTAGTGCAACTCGCACTGGCTTAGTCATTACCGCTATGCCAACCGCTCAGAGCCTCATTCTGATACTTTACTGGGTTGGCTCGGGTATGGTAGAAGAAAATACGCAAAACACCCTGAACGGGAGATCAGTGCAGACCTTCCCACCTTCACTTTAATTAAGAATAAGAATCACTCACCACCAATTAAACGTAGATAATATCTGATCACCGAAAGTACATACCTGAAAACAGAAAATATGATTGTTATCTTATATATTCATACATAATTATAATGAAATCGTAAAAAGACGTGTCCGTACGTTAAATATTTATTTAAAAAAAAAAACAATTTATACACGTTGTACCTACATATTTTTTGTCCGTTTGTCTGCGTGTTTCTGTACGCTAACCTTAGTAACCTAAACGTCATGAATGTATTTTTTATTGCTGTATCATTACGAGCTTCTCTTAACATTTAGTGTTTGTTTTATTCCAATTTATAATTAAAAAATTATGGGGTAATTGAAATACTCGCGCTATTCTAGAAACAGGTTTCTATTTAGCTAGTTTTTTAAAGCAATTTTGACTCGATAACGTAAACGAATCTGATACTATTTTTTTTTTCAAAGTAATAATAAATATAATTCACCATAAATTGGGTTTAATTTGTGTGTAATTACACTATGTCTTAGGTACCGGACATCCACGTGGACAGAATCGCAGGCATAGTAAATTTTTAATGCTATTTTGATGCGAAAACGTAAACAAATGTGATATACCAATTTATGTTTAATTTGCGTATAATTATCCAACCTCGACCGCAAATGTATACTAAAAGCGTTAAATATGTGCACAATTTGATGTCGATGGACGTGACATTAATCGATTTAGTTTATTCATGCGAATGTTGCCCTCAATTATAAATTTATTCACACACATACAGACCTACACGATGTTTCATCATACAGTTAATAAATAGTTGTGCATAAAGTTTCACCATGTGCCAGTGGCATAAGTTGAACTGACATCCTATTTCCATCTCTACTAATACTATAATTGCGAAAGTATCTGTCTGTCAGATTACTTTGATGTCTCGATTTTGTCGGGAAAGATAATGAAATCGTTTAATCTTTGTTCATTCATAATTATAATTATAGAGAAAATATTGTGAGACACGTGGAAATGTAATAACAGCATATGACTGCACCGTTATGGTAAAGCGCTGCGTTCAAAATGTACCTTATGTTATCTTATAGACTTTAGGATACTAGCCCTGCCAAATCTAAAACATGCAAGCTCACCAATGAGCATTTTGGATAGAATCAAAACACTTAATTTTGTTTAGTCTTCAATAAACGCCTAGAAGTGTCAAAGTTAAAGCTTCTATGCAAACTTGGAGTGAAACGAGGAAGCTTTGTCCAAAGCTTCGTTTTTATTCAGATCCAGTTGAATAAAGATTAAGCTCTTTTTAGCGTCTGGTTTTTACTGGTGCTGTTAGCAAATGTTCATAAATTGTATTCTCTTTATAAAAGTTTACCGCGTGTAGTTATTGTGGTGTATTGCAATATTAGATCAAAAATAAAAAAATATAACATCGTAGGACATTACACAAGCGCCATCTGACTCCAAACTAAGCAAAACTTGTACTATGAAGGTCAGATAACTGATAGAATACTTAAATACTTTTTTTTTGTAAATACAGAACACCCAGACACAGAATAAACATTTGTTTATACCACAAAATACTGGTCCTGCCCCACCCACGCCCTTCAGCTCATGCTATCAATGAACTCGCTTTCTAAGGCGGCGATTCTACGATTGGACGAGAATTGAGATTACATTTCAAAGACGCGTCATGTTTAGACACATTTTATTAAGAGAAGAAATATATAACTTGGAGAAATAGAGCTACACTTTTAAATTTAAAATGTTAGTTTTCGTATAAAAGAATTTTCGCTATAAAGTCTAAGACCATGCAGTTTAAATTTTTTCTGACTCTTGAATAGCACAAATCCAGGACCTTAGTTACAAACGTTGGTTAAGACTGTAGATAGTCAGAACGGCTTCGCAATATTTTTTTAGATGATTGTAGATATCTTAGAACAGTCAATGTCATGCGTGAAAATAAAAAATATACATCGTTCAACTTCAAGAAATGTTTAAAAGTTAGTCCTTAGTCTTTAAAGAAGACCATGGTAGAACGTATTAACTTGCATCTCAGGGAAATATCTTATGGTGCCAATGCTGTACAAGATCGACGTCAAATCAAGAAACAGTAAAAGTCTAAGTATGGCTGTTCGCCGCTTTGCTTTTTTCCATTACTACATAAGAAGAAACACAAAAAAAAATCTCATGGAATCTTTATTGGTTTAGTAAATTTATATACCGCCCGTGATACTAACCATTCATACACACCACTTTCCTTATTAAATATTAATTTTAACCATACTTTTTTTCTTCTTGTAGTTGGTTAAGCATGTGTTACGCCGGAATGCTTACACACGAATTAACGACTCACAAGTGGGTCAAAATCGATTTTAGCTCCACAGGGCCACCATGTTGTCAAATAATACAAAGAATGTACGACTGAACAAAGTTACAATCGAAGGTCAAAGTAAATTCTTTGTTTGAATTATTTTATTGATACGGTATTTAAGCGTTTGATGCTTTAATCAACTGTATTTGCGAATGCGTTAAGGATGTATTTGATGCTCTTGTTTGTGTTTACCATACTTCTTAATTTGTTAAGGTTTGTATGTAGAGATAGTTATAGAGATATACCTATATATCTTTGCTACTATATCACAGTACTAGCAAAGTACAGCGTTTTTTTTAAATTCATAATTTCTTTATACAGGTTAGTACTATAAGTATTTTTGTTTTACTTGCTACCCTTGCTTGCTACTATGCGGATTAATCACGTTTAATTATATTAGATACTTCGATTATAGTTTCAGCTGCATCTGGTGGCCTTCTTCATGGAAACAAAGCTGAGTACACCTCGCGCGCACGACTTGAGCACTACGACTTCGCACTACGAGCCGCTACGCGCCTCGCACGTGAAGACAGCGGTTGGCAACAATGTGTCAAAATAACGTCAGTTTCCATATTATATACTCAGTTATGCCAAAATCTGACTTTAGACCTTTCACATTTGGCAGTGGCATTTCGAAATTTAAAACCAAATTTCAAAATGCCTGAAATAAAGACTTTATTATTATAATTGATTGATTCAGGCGTTACATTGCGGAAGTTCATTATGAATGTTTAAGGTACCTATATATCTAGTTTATTTCCGCTTTACAGTCGTTCCAGTTCCAACAGTGATGAGGACTTGAATTAAACTAAGTCCTCATCTCAACTTTAACGACTGTTAAGCGGAAATAAACTAGATATATACCTTAAACATTTGTTATTATAGTTATTACAAAAGATACGAATACACTGTCCCAGTGATGCTTGCACTCTATTACTTGTCAGTTAAATAGCTGGAAATATGACTAAGTTCTAACTTTATCTGACACTAATTTCTCAATGGAAAGAGTTTGTATAAAAAAAGCACAAACTGAGGCACAAACTTATCAATTAGTCATTTAAGATTGTCGACCTGCCAGTTTTATTTTCTTTGACATAAAAGAAAGAGACTGGGTGTCATGTCAAAATTCTTTCAAACAGTTTACGCATACAGAAACGAGGATATTTCAAAAGTTAACGCCAGGGAAAACTATTAATGTGAGAAAAAGAGATATACCTACGTTATTTTTTTTAATTTAAAATGTTCGCTCAACGTACACCGGGGTCGGTGACCTTTGTTAACTTTGAATACAGAAAGAGGGAAGTTAATTAAATTAATCTTCACCTAGGGTTAAGGTCCTAGTTTGTGTGTATACCGCGAGCAGATCAGCGACGCGCAAGCAGCACCCGATCAAGACTATGACGCATGTGCCAGCCATCACACTCAACCATATCTGAGGGAAGAGAGCGACCCGACACAAATGACGCCGCCGCAAGAAGGAGCCTTCGATTGTGAACATGTATGCTAGCGGCATACACACAATTATTTAATCTCTTTTAACATCTGGTTCACATTTTAATTTTAAACGCCTTCGGCCCATGGCCTCCATCACCACCACGTTTTGATCTTTGATAGCCATCTGCAGGTTGTACTCCTTGATGGTCTGGTCATCCGCGACGCAGCCGACGCCGAGCAAGCAACGTTGTTTGGATAACGCACTTATAATACTATTCCACTTCTTTTTCTCAATGTGTATCTGTATTTCTATTTTAAATTCGGCGAGTCTAGACGCGCATTGTATAAATATAACTAAATATTATATTCACGTCATATCTACGAGTATGTTTGTTTGGGTGCCAAAGTATCAAATTAGAAATGACAAATCATACGTGAACGAGGTTGTGATAAAAATGGACAATAGGGTTAAATCTTGTTTACAGACGAACCCATACATCGAAGTTTGAATTTTGCATCGTATATCACAGAGACACACAGAAGGTACAAAGAATTCAGAATTCTGACACATGACGGGGGAACTGTTATGTGGTACTGTGGTACAGTTGTAGTCGTCCATAGTGTCAGGTGCAAGTTAACGTGACCGAATTTGGAGTATGGCTTCCAACCCGCAGGTCCTAGTTTCGCATCCTACTATCATGCGTATTTCTAATTGGCGCAAGGAAACCTGCATGTATGATTTTGCAATATGTTTTAAGATGTTTAAGTCATCCAACCCGTACTTGGCTAGCGTAGGTATTGAATAAAATGTTTACTATAAAAAGTGACCTCTCACCCGTCTGTGGGACAGTTTATAAAAACAGGGTTGTTCCAGATCCGGAATACAGTTACCTGTGGATTCCCACCCAAATTTGATTGCGTGCCATCGAAAAAGAACAGGGTAGCGTATTAATAACTAAATTACTTCATTCCTTTATAACTAACCATGAAATAGAACGGAGTCACCGCCGTAAAAGTTAACTTATGCATTGCCAGTTGATGTTTGAGTTTGGTTCCCGTAATTCAAAGTTCAAAATCAGAATCAGAATGATGTTTTATTGCATCACTGTGTACAAAGATGTTACAAAAATATAGGTATCAACAGTGTTATCCGTCACGGACATACAATATTATTTATAATACCATTTTAATTATATTTATAATGTTACGTACAATAATTTTCTGAATATTATACAAAGTCTTAAATTGAATGGCACATGCATAAACAGTAAAATTCTAAACTTAAAAATATTATTTTAGATCATAATATATGTATAAAAAAAAATGACGTGTGGCACTCGGGGACAGCCGCGGTAAAGCTAATGCATAGCATTTTTACGCCGATACAACCAATGCCACCTAGAGGCGAGTTGCTGAACTAAAGAGACAAGCGTGATATTTCAAAAAAGTCATTAAAAGTTCTGCTATTCATCGATAGATGGCAAAACTAAAAAGTATCACCGCTGTGCCGGTGGGAGTGGGGGGTGTTAGGTTATTTTCGTTACGGAATTTCTGGATTCGGTCTCCACGCTCAAGGCCCGCGATAGAAGCTATGCAATAGCTTAATAATTAAATGTTTTAGAAAATGTAAAGGTCGCTCAGAAATCCCATCATAATTGAAAATAATTATTTTTAGAATATTATTCATAAGGTTTCTGATTTTAGTTCGCAGAAGGTCATACTTTTGTAAATTTACTTTTTTTTCTTATAACCCTTCGACGTGTGAATTAACTACGCTAACCATTAAACATTAACTTTAAAATTTGACTTAAATTCGGAACCGGATCAGTCCCGTTTTATAAACTGCCTCATTGCCGGGCGCGGGCCTCTTCTCATTGTGAGAAGGATAAGGCCATAGATCACCACGCTGGCCAAGTGCAGTTTGGCAGATTTGAGGCATCATGAAAAACTTTTTTTAGGAACTCCTGGACATAGCTATAGTTATCCTCACGATGTTTTAAAACTTACTGTATACTACAGACTACAAATAAGTAATGCCTTACTTATTGTAATATGTTAGTTACGATTACGCTGGTTTACTATGATTGTAGAAATTTGTTTCAATAGAAAATACCTTTATTGTATATGTTTTTGTAATTTTGTGTCCTAGTATTGGACAATAAGTATTGGTTATCTCTGTTTTGTCTATATACAGCCACATCAAAGTTGATTAAAAGCAATTGAGTATAAAATAACACACATGACTTCGTTTTTTTTCAGTTAACTGTTCTAGTAATGGCTACCAGTTACGTTACGAAGGTATTTATGAACTCACAAATTCGTGTTAGGATACTAACTTTTATCTGGGAAAATATTTTCGGTTTATCATTTTCAAAAAAAAAATGTTACATTTTCACGAGTAATGTTTGCATGAATTCGGTGCATATTTTTTCATTGGTAACAGACAAGTGGATACAGAAATTCGTGGATTGTACGAAACATTTTCGTTTGTTTGTTTTGTTTGTATTCTTTTCAGGCCGCAATCTTTTTTAGACACACGTTTCAAATAGTGTTAAACTACGACGGAAAATAACTCTTTTTTTAAAATCTTTTTTAGACACACGTTTCAAATAGTGTTAAACTACGACGGAAAATAACTCTTTTTTTAAAACCTCACATATATACGAAAAAATAATACATAGAAATTGGTTTTCTTTTTTTTTAGAGGTAAAACGGCTGCCGACTTATACAGGGGCAATAGAATACAGCTTAGAAATCTTCTGCCTGCAGTAACAGCCGGTTAACAGAGCTTCAGATGATAGATATTGAAGCTCCAAGCATCCATCTAAAGGGCTCGGGGAGAACGACAACGTGGTCACGATCATCGATCGATCGATCGACGACACCCACCCATTGACACCCACGATGGATGGATGGATGTATCGTCGTCTCGATGTCGTATGTGAAGGTATTGGTTGGGGGAGTATGCCGCAGTCTTGGGAGAAGTGGAAGCACACTGTCGGTATCGGTGGATTCTTCTGGAATTCACAGAGCTCTCCAGCGAGTATCAAAGAAGGCCGCTTCTGGGGTGTATTTTTTTTTACAACTCTACGTAATATTTCGACTGGTCCCCAACTCAGTCGAGCATTTTGTTAAGATTTCCCCTCACCAATAAAAAAAGGCGTAAAGCTGAAAAAAAAAAGCACAAATTTATTTTTCTTAGGAACATTGCAATTTTCAGTTATTTCATAGTACATAATATTCAAAATGTCATAAATACTATTGTTGTTAACTCTTTAAAATATTTTCTTTGCTACATCGTTATAATATATAAGATGAAAAAACTGGCCAAATGAGTGTCGGTCTCGCGCATGCAGGGTTCCGTACGATTATCTATAAAAACGCCAAAAAAAATCACGTATGTGAGCTCCATTAAATATTTATTTTATTCTGTTTTTAAGCATTTGTTGTTACAGCGGCAACAGAAATAATTCATCTGTGAAAATTTCAACTGTCTAACTATCACGGTTTATGAGGTGCATGGTGACAGACGGACAGACAGACAGACATTGACGAGGACGGGGAGTCTTATTAATAGGGTCCCGTTTTATGCGTTGGGTACGGAACCCTAAAAAAAGAACTAGATGAATGTTTTGATATTCTGCTTAGTCTTGGTATTTTAAGTAGAATTTAAAATAGATACGTGCACTGAAATTAACTAACAAAATAATATCAAACTGAAATTCGAAATCAAGTAAAATCTATTTTTAACACTTATATTTCTGTTCGTCCTTTTACCTGTTCACACAATTTTCAAAACGTATTTATTTGTGTGTACTACAAGTACTTAGATTGACGTGGGGTAGTTGTCAAGTTGTCGTCCCGGGTATTGCGCGGAAATTGAAAAATCGTACAGCTAGATAGATAGATCTTCAGAGCAACAGAGCGGAATTTCAAATTACTTTATAAAATAATTTCAATTTATACTTAGCGAACCAAGTTTTAAGAGCAGTTTATATGTGTAGATTCACTGTGGGTATCATGCAGTCACTTTAGTGGATATTTTATATTGTCTCTAAAACATGAAGTCTTCCAACGACTTCTGAAATATTATGTTTAGCAAGGGTCAAACTTTTTTTTTTTTTTTTTTTTTTATGTGAAAAATAATGAGACGAACGAGACGCTCTCCTGATGGTAAGAGATAACGCTTGTCCATGACCATTGCAGTGATACACAGAACTCTGAGTAATAAAACAAAGTCCAGGGCATCACTGCTTTGGTGCTCATTACTTTGAGACTTTAGATGGTTAGTCTCAACAGCCCAGTAATTTCGCTAGCTGCAGTACCCTTCAAACCGGAACACAGTAATGTTTACACACTACTGCTTGGCGGCAGAATATCTGGTAATGCGGTGGTACCTACCTAGATGACCTCCTGCTAAGTAGATCTACCACCAAGTAAACTATTTAGTATTTAGTTGGTTACATTTATTATAGAGTATTATAGAGTGCCATGTTCACAGCTACTGTAGAGGAGTCGAAATAAATTGATTCTAGTTCTTTGTCGTAGGACTTTAACTGTCAAATTATATTAAAAGTAGCTTATTAATATTATAATATTATCATATCGATAATAAGGCCAGCCACTTAACCTTTACTACCAGTAGAAGCAAATCAATTAGAACTTTTTTAAAATAATTTGCAGCTCATGTTTTTTCCACTAATAACATTTATGAACTTTGCTATAGGACTGAAAATATAATAGTTACATTTTTTATTCAAAAACTACAGTAGAAGAAAACGTCAAAACAGAATTGATTCCGAACAAGATACCTCCATCTACCAGAATATTTTTTTACTCATTTTATTAAAAAATATATTATTCCCAAGTACTTAGTGAAAGTTGAAACGTTTAGACTTATTGCTTCGATATAAATTTACTTGAGAGATTAAATTGTAAATACACGTTAATGTTATAAAGCAATATATAACTTGTATTGTGTTCGTAAGTTTGATTTGTAAAAAATCTCGAAGATCAAAATTTGCGATGCACAAACTTACGTAAACGCCAAGTTTTTGCGCCGCTGACTGTGACCCTATCTATCAATAACAGACGTGCTCAACGTTGGCAGTTGGATTTTAAATATTGTGTGTGTTGTTCCTTTTTTTTTATATATACTTTAATACAATGTAATTGTTTTTTCATTATACATACAATAGGATAAATTTGCTTTATTTCTATCTCTATATAGTATAAAACAAAATCGTTTCCCGCGGTCTATACGCTTAGATCTTTTAAACTACGTAACACATTTTAATGCAGTTTCCATCAATAGACAGAGTGATTCAAGAGGAAGGTTTATATGTATTACTCATGCATAATATATTATAGTAGAAAAAATCCGAGAATTTCAAATATTTGTAATGTGATGTCGCGAGGAACATGTTTTTTTGCGTTTACATTGCAAACGCTGGTTTTGCCTTACGAGATAGATAAAAATAACGTACTGCGTTAGTATCTACATTGCACACATGCGAAGCCGGGGCGGGTCGCCTAAATCGGGTATCTAAATATCGCAGGAATAATATCCAATGTATATTACACCTACATCACGAACCTATATTGAAAATAAAGATGGATTTGAGTATAACCTTTCCCGTATCTATTAATTGTATGCAGTACTAGCAGAATGCCCGGCACTACGTACATGGTGCGGTATCGTTCAGCTTTCACCTTCGCATCAGATGCTTTTGATCATATATGAACATCATTCGATGTATAAGGTACATTTAAAAAAAGTAATCAACTAAATTGATTAAACCATTCTCAAGCTATTCGCTTACCAACAAACTTAATTTGATTTTTATCTAATAGTAAAGGAGTTAGCTACATAGTGTAATTTAATTTCAATGTACCGGGAAACTCCTTCGATTAAAAAAAAAATAGCCTAATCAGTTTAGCTGTTCCCAAGTGATGCGCTTACAAACGAACAACATATATTACATAGATTGTAATATAGAGATAAATAAATAAAATATCGCAGGACATTACACACAGCGCCATCTGACCCCAAACTAAGCAAAGCTTGTACTATGGGAGTCAGATAACTGATAGAATACTTAAATATTTCTTTTTTGTAAATACATACTTATAATACATACAGATGAATAAAATGTATAACAAGAAAGGTAGCAAATTGTATATTTTTTTTGTTCATTTATTTCATAAATAGTATTTACATGTCACAGTTAAATTAAATCAGATTACAATAATAATAATAAAAATATAAGGAATATGTTGTACAATTGTACCTACATCCTAAGCTTTATTGGCAAGAAAATCTATGTAACTGTAAAACGTCTGATCGACAAGCCAGCGCTTCAAGCGGGACTTGAAGCAAGCCACACTCGGAGCGGCGACTATTTCACTCGGTAGTTTATTATACACTGTCGGGCCCATGACATGAGTGAGCTTGTCAGACTTCGCCAGGTTCCTAGGAATCTGTTTGAGCTGCCCTGCTCGTCTCGTGGGGACTGACGAAAGGTCTCCAAAGGCCGTGTATGTGTGCAAGTTGTTCCTTACATACAGCGCCACTTGTAAGATTACAATGCAGGGCAGCGTGAGGATTCCCAATTTCTTAAAGAGAAGTTTTATACGGGTAAGTCCGCTTTTGAGTCCACCAACCGGCCTGATGGTAAGCGTTGATTATGGTCGAAGATGAAGCACGCAGACTTAGAAGATAATTATTCACTCTGACCCTGAAAATATGTAGATTATATCTCTCAGTGAACAATAAAGCTGGCAGCTTGTTACATTTCTTGGCCGTACGGATGAGAAACGTAGAGTCAAAATATTTGGTACGTAACCAAGGAAATTCCATTATGTGTGGGTGGTAGTGGGCCGTCTTTCTACTTGTCCTGTAGCAAATAGGGTATGGAAGTACAAGGTCGTACAGCTTAGTAGCACGTTCTCCGAAATGAATCTTGCTCCTTTAATTGGATAAGTATTATCGCTATGTTATTTTACATTCTTAAAAATTATATAAATATCGTAGGACACTTTACACACAGCGCCATCTGACCCCAAACTAAGCAAAGCTTGTACTATGAAAGTCAGATAACTGATAAAATACTTAAATACTTTTTTTTTGTAAAAACATACTTATAATAAATACAATACACCCAGACACAGAACAAAAATTTGTTTATGCCACAAAATGTTTATCCTGGGTGGGAATCGAACCCACGACCTTCAGCTCTTGGAGCAGACATACTACCAGTGAACCAACTGAGCTGTCAATATAATATACAGCCTTATTATTATTGTACATATTACATCAATTTGTGTTCTGGCAGCCTCACTTGAGAGATAGTGCTACTCCAGGTTAGGTGTGCTTTACCATCTTCGATCACACCGTCACTTAACATCAGATGAGCTGTAGTCAAACAACTAGCCTGTCAAACGTTAAAAAAAATCAAAATAATAAATTAAAGTTTCGTTTAATAGATTAACACTGTCATCAGCATGAGTTAACAAAATTGTTAATGTAAAATTTATTTCACGAATCACAACCTTATTTTTTTTATATCAAACATTAATTTTATGAGTTCTGCTCCAATAAGTCTGTCATTATGCCCCAGATATTCGTTGTTTTCGACGAAGTAGGCAAGATCGTTAATAATAAAAATAATTGGCGGTTTGGATCACTTCGCATTAAATTAACCTACTGTAAGACAAACTGTTTGATATAGAGTTTTATAATATTGTTATTCATTACTTTTTGGATACTGGGAAATGTTTTCATATGAAAATATGCTGGTTATCTCGCCATAACTATAGAGCGCGTTTGTAAACATGAAATGGTAAAGAGATAAGTCTCGGGATCTACGCAGGTGAAACCGCGAGGCGTCCACTAGTATTATATATATTTTTTATGTAAATGTAATGTGACGTACGAGACGCTCTCCTGATGGCAAGAGATAACGCCAGCCCATGACCATTTCAGCGATACACAGAATTTTGAATAGTAAAACAAAGACAAAGTCATCGCTGCTTTGGTGCTCATTAAGACTTTCGTTAGTCTCAACAGATGGTTAGTTTTCCTTCACCAGCGGCTCAATCTCATTGTTGGGGGTTGAACCCACGCCCTTCGGCGTGCGAACCGACCACGTAAACCGCTGAGCTATCATCGCTACGAAAGCTGTTATTATAACTTATTACAGCTAGCATTACCCTATCTATCAGCACTACAAAAGTTCCCTTCTCTTTTCAATGGTCAGAGCATTGCTAGTAAACTTCATTTTTCCGACGGCAAGAGTGAGATAGTAATAGCAACGTAAGTCATTAAATAGCCTAATTATTTTACTTCCTGATAAGCCTTATCCATTTGCTAGTGGTTATGAGGTAAAAAGTTTGTGAAAATTCCTCTTTATTTCCAATTTATGTTAGTTAAAGCAAGCGGAACATAACTCCGGAGCAGCATAAAACGCCAGCTCCTACATAAGAGTTGTTTAGAAGCAACTGCATTTACGCGGCGCGCGGCGCCTTTCATTTATATTTCCATTCCATAACTTTCGTAGAATTATCCGATCGTGTGTGTTATGCGGAGTTAAAATATTTTTGGCGAGTGTGAATTTTTATAGAGTAAATGATTCGATACAGATTTTTTTTGCCTATTAACGGGCAAGTCTTGTGAAATAAGGCAATCGATGTGTTTTTGTCAATATTTTTGTGCCGTTATACATCATGTGGAAGTTTGAAATTAATGAATACTATAGTACATATCCTGAATTATTATGCTTGGAGAAAAAATAGTTTCAAACGCTTTTCGTTTCTTGAAATTATGAAATAGAATATGGCCAAATTATTTTTAATCCGTAATCTTGACATCAAAATAGTTATAGGAAAGGCGCAATTTTATAGATGCTAACTTTGATGCAGATACATTTAAGGCTTAGACCTTTTATTGTACGTTTTGTTTATTCTATTAGCAGATAAGTACGGATAGTTTGATGAAAATTTCTGATAGTGCCTGCTGAAAATCTCTTTTTTGCGTTACGTCTGTTGCTGTTTTATTTTGGTAGGCGCTACAAACCATCGAGAATCTCTGAATCTGACAATCTAACGTCACGAGTCTCGTGGTCGTGTATAGCACGTCACGAGAGGCCGCAAGAGGTGGGCGCGCGGTGGCGGCGGTACCGAGCACCGCGCGCATGCTTCCCGCCTGTTTTGTATTTGACACTTGACACTGGCAAATATACAAAACGCGATGCCAAAACAAAAAAAAAAACTTCTGTCATAATGTAACAGATAATCAATGTAAAATCCGCTTCCGGCGATAGGAATAAACATTCTGTCTCCTTCTTGCTCGTGGCTATAGTAATTTAACTCTCCTTATCTATTTTAGCGTGACGTCAATGTATTCAAATCTAACGTCAGACGTATGTACGTCTGTGAGTGGAAAATATCAATGTAGGTGTTCAAGCAGAAGTTCCCACGGTCGAGGACTTGGCCCTTAAATATTACATTTACCACTACTCTACTATATTATTGTTTATAAATGTGAAAGTTTGTTTGTTTGCGTGTTTGTTGCTCAATCACGCCAAAACGGTTAAACGGGCTTGGATGAAATTTGCCACACATATAGTTTTTGATCTGGATTAACATAAAGAATACTATTTATATCAGAATTTAGTTTGTTTATTTATTCACAGAAATTTATAAATTCATTTATTGGTTCCTCCTTTCATACGTTCATTCATGGTGTTAATTCGTTTATTGATAAATTCGATTTCTTTTATTGAGATACAGAACATATTATTATTTTAAAAACAAGAGGCGTTGATTCGCTTAGCATGAGTCTTTTGTTGCAAAGAATAGGTAACGTACACATTTGTTAACTTTTCGTAAATTCTGCGAACTGAATAAACTTTTTGGTAAGTTCCGCACGTACGAAATCACGGGTAAATAATTTTATTTTATAATTTTATAATAACAGCTTGTGGTAAATAATTTTATTGGATATTTGATCTACTATGGGAGGTCCGATCATCATTAATAGTAAGAAATTGACAACTTTATAATTTTAATAATTTTGTTATTCATACTCGAGCAAATAATGTTTGAAAATTGAATATAAATTGTGATAATATTATTATTAGTCACAATATTTACAAACTATTAAGCTCTGCTTAATTACTGTTCTGCTATATATCGACCCTCAACAAATTTACCCTGTAATACATCATCAAATATAGTCATTGACGCAGAATGTCGTAGTCATTAACAGGTTGTCCTTATCGACGACGGGTGGTTCCGTAATGGCGACTAGTCTAATCGCCACTTCCTGAGACTTTCCGGTGACAGGCCACGCAAACGTAACAATGCTCCAATAAAACCTTCTGTCGATCTTGCTTATAGAGACATAAAAAAATTATCATAGACATTAAATAAAAGCTTTAAAGACTTTAGAAAAATAAATGTGGGTATAATTATTTTTCTAAATATCGTACGACGTTTGACGCAGCGCCATCTAGACCTAAAATGAGCAAAGCTATGGGAACTAGATAACTGATAAAATACTAATAAACTTTTTTTGTTGTTGTAAATACATAAGTGTTTGTCTTGGTGGGAATTGAACCGACGCCCTACATCTCTTGAAGCAGATATCATACCAAATGAGTAAACAGTGCAGTTAATATGGATCCGCTTTCGGCTTCGTATACCCCAAGTTTATAATCCGGTATAACAAACTTTTACTCTTACTAATTCTGTACATTAAATAGATGCTTCTGAGTGGTGGAAATATCCGTAGTAACATTATAAGCATCACCAGTAAGCCAATAACTCACATAACATAACAGGGCAGTTTGTATGGACATTTTGACTCATATCATACTGGTTAACGACGAATCTCTCTTCTTCTTTTTTAGCTTCCCAATTTGTGCATTTGCCATTATTGACACTGGCAAATTTACGATAGATACTTATATATTTCACGTATATCATGTAAAAACAAATTAAATAGGTCACAGCAATTCACGGTCGAGTCCAGTCATGACTTAATGGAGTTTTAGAATCAGCACAAAAATCAATGTTTCACCATTTTATATTACTTTACCACAGTCGCGCTTATAATATGGCATTTAAAACAAAAACACCTTTATAAACACTCGAAAAAAACATAAATTTTGGAAAACAATACAATGGGGCGGCACATTTTTTTCCACGTTCCCACAAAAACTCTCTCTATGTTTTTAATACTACTAATAAAAAACACCGCACCAAAAAATTAGAAGTTATAAAAAGACTAAAAATAAAAATGCGCTGGTATAGTTTAGGATATGCACGAAATAACTATTGTGAATTCTGCAACATTAAACGATGCACAAACCATTTCTCTGTCAGTTTAATCTCACATCGATTTTCGGTTGCTTCCGTTTCATGGAAAATAGTGTAATAAAAGACATAGCCCGCACATTGCCCTAGTTTGTTAACTATGCAGACAACTTTGAAATCATTTTCACAATTTTTACATTGCAAAAGAGTTATGCTTCTCTACATAGTATAAAACAAAGTTGCTTCCCGTCATTTGCACGCTTAGATCTTTTAAACTACACAGCGGATTTTAATGCGGTTTCTATCAAAAGACAAAGTGATTCAAGAGAAAAGTTTTCATGTACATAACACATACATAATTATGCACCACATTAGTATCTATATTACACCCGTGCGAAGTTTGAGTGTGTTTTGTTATTTATAATATTTTTATTTTATAGTAAATTTAATAAACTGTTATTATAAAATATAATATTACACAGCCATGTCTGTAAATCCCTCCAGGGTAGAAGTTAGCGAACTAATTAACTGTGATAAGATCTATAGTACCACAGACAAGTAAAATCATTCATCATAGATTTTGTTTTAACATAAATACTAAGTCAATGATACCGAATAAAAAAAGTTTGAAAGTATTCACTTAAATAGACTTTTTTCCTATTTTTTATCAGTGCCTTTATACTGCATTTTTGAATTTACTTTATACCTTGTAATTTTACTAAAAACATTATTATTTAATCCAAAACACAGCAACGTTTTCATTTATTTATTATTTAGCTGACCTAACAGACGTTGTCCTGGCTTAGCTTAATCAAAGTTAAAATAGTTGTTAAGTTTTCTGATATTTTCCAATTTTCTTAGTTTTACTTTTTTTAAGAAGATTCTAAAGAGTATTAGACTATTTAAAAAAAATCGGTAAAGTCGTTCTCAAGTTATGGCGTGACCAATGGAAACAAGGATTTATTTATATATACTTATACCTATTGATTTGATTGTCTTATAACTTACTAGTTATAAAACAGGCAAAAAACGTAGTAGGTAATTTCTCCAAAGACAGGTTGTCATTATCTGTTTCTTATTGTGGTTAAACAGATTAAAAATCCAATCATAACTAGAGCTAGTCATTTTATCAATATTTCATAGCTAATAAATGCCGATTTAAAATTCAACTTCGCTCTTGATCTTAACAACTATTGAAAAGAAACAACGAGAATGCAAAAAGAACTTGCAACTTTAACAGAGGACAATTTAATTTAGCATGCCTCCTACTTCGGAGTAAACAAATTTTAGACCAGATGCTACATACAGCATTGCAGTATTATATTTCGCCGGCAGGGTTGCCACAAAAAGAAAAGTGGAATAGTATTAAATGGCAAAGCTTGGAACGCGTGATGCCTTTTGGTGCATTTTTGTATGAGCTCGCGTTGGGTGAATAGAAACCTAATGAAGCGATGTATGTAACATATTCTACCTGGATGGTAACTGCATTAGGTGGTGTAGGTCACGAATTTTCTTGGAGTGAATACTTTATTAAGAGCCCAAATATGTTCAGTAGAATAACCTATTGATAAAAATGATGGGTATAACATTGGTTACTTATCTATATAGAACCACAAAAAAAAAGAAATATTATTTATTTCTTTTTTTTGACCTAGTAAAATTGAGCAACAGTTAGAAATAATATTTAAGAGCATTATTTCAAAATCAATTACCAGAGTATTCGTAATCATAATCATATTTATTGCTTATACATATTACTTTGTTGACATTTTCATTTTCATTGTTTTAACATATGTAATGATTTTGATAATAATTTTTTTAATATGAATGGAAATATGACCTGTAACTTTGGTGTTATTAATAAATGATTTGTATTTGTATTTGTATTGATAACGAGGTGTTACAGGTCAATTTTCAATAATAATCATAAACAAAAATAAGAAATGTCAGTAAAACTATAAAAAAAGTATATATGCAAAAGTGTCAAAACAATAATAATTATAATAAATGTCAAAATTCTTTGCTCTTTCTTTGTTTGTTTGTTCTTTCTTTCTTTCTTCTTTGTATGACGGAGCATCACTTAAAACAGCTGAATCGATTTGGCTGATTTCTTTTTCCGTATTCATAATAATCAGGACAAGATTTATAGAAAATATATTTTTTTGGTAAATCCTCTGAAAGACACGAAAATTTGAACGGTAGGTTTACAATTTACTAAAATAAAGTGCAGCCGTGCGAAGGCGGGCGGATTGTTTGTGCAGCACAAAACTTTTACGAGCTATTATTTATAATAAAAATAAGATAAAAAATAATAATTAACAATAACACTATAATAATACATGATTAAAATTCGTTCCCATAGATTTCGTTTAAAAAATTCGCTAAACAGCAAACAATTAGTTTGGCATTTCAAAAACCAATCTCGTCTCAGAGAAAATGAAATGAAATGAATACTATCAATATTTCGGGTAAAATGATATTCAATTCGTTCGCAAAGCTAAATTAATGCGAAAACACGAATTAAATCGACTTATACAAATCAAATAAATCATTAAGAGAAGCACGGTACTGTTTACTTCATTAATACAGTTTGGCTTTTGTGAATAAAATTTTGTTTATAAGTATCTTTCATAATGTATTGACTTTACGGCTTATTTTAGCACTTCATTTGTATTAGCGGAATTTGGTTTGAATTAAGTTACATTAACAAATAAATTATCACTAAACCTTCGATTATTATTCTCTAGGATCACATGCCAACTCAAAATTCAGTTCATGAATGGTGTTTCTTCGCTAGACTGGGTTATTTTATTAGGCTATTTATTAGGTTATTAGGCTGTTTGTCAAAACTAGCATTGTTAATAATTCATTGTGTTGGAAACCGCTTCAAAATCTTCTGATAGCATGATTGCATCTGAAAATTACATCGGAGTAAGCGCCTTAACCTACGAATAGTAATAATTATCGCCTTAACTTAGTTTTGTGTTGCTTTCAATATATCATGTTAATAAACATTTTTGTTCAACCTTTTTTCTCTTGTTCATATTGGTCATCTGACACAACAAATGGCTTAACTTTTATTGCCAGATGCCATCGTTTGTCCAGTGTTGCATTATAACAGAGTTGCACAAAACAAAAATGTTGGTTCTCAAGGTCGCATGCTTATTTAATGCAGAAGATAATTAATCTGGTACGTGAAAACATAATACTTAATTAAAGTTAAAATCATTGTAGCTCTTTTTTATAACATTATGTAAGTTGATTAAAACATATTTTAACTTTAAAACGGCTCAAAAGGTTTTAATGATATTTGAAACTAGGATAGTTTATACCTTGACTTAACAAAGTTTATGTACTTTTTATCCTGTAATACGCGAGTGGAACCGCGAGGCGCAGGTAGTAAGAAAAATATTTGGAGCATCGGCAGATTAAATTATTTATCAATATTAATATTTGTCTGTATAAAACCTGCCCTGAAACTGTCGCGGTTTGCGGTGGCGAGTGCAGTAATACGCATTAAAAGCATGTCCCGCACAAGCACTATACCTACCTATGGTACTAACTAAATTCACCGTCACTCCCGCAAACCGCAACAGCAAATCTAATTGACTAATTGATTTCAACGTTGAATTTTAAAGCCGATACTCACATAAATATTCACTGTTTAAATTTGACAGTATTAAGCTCCTTTTATGAAGAATTATAGATATTAATAAATTTGCATCTATGGTTTGTTGTCAGAGTTGTACTACCAGTTAACACGGACGATAATTCGTTGCAGTTTTACTACGACTTGTTTAGTAATCAAATGGGAATCTTTTTGAAGTGAAAATCTCTTTAGCCGCCTTGAGTGATTTTTGTTGCACTTAAGTATGGGTTTCACTTCTGTCGGCATTCCCATGAGTAATTTTTTTTTGGAATATCATATACTCAGTTAGTAAATTAACAACTAAAATTTGTTTTTACTGATTTAGTAGAAAAACGAATCCTACACTCAAATAATAAAACAAAATGACCAAAGATATTTAGTAGTTAGCAATAACTCATTAGACACAAAGATTAAGGCACCGGCTCGACAAACAAAAAGATAATAGAACGAAACCCAAACGGAGGATTTCTCACTTAATCCAATTAACACACTTAATGGATCCTAATAAATTGAAGAGATTGAATTACAGATTATGGTCCCTAAACTACAAGTATTTACTTAATTTCTCTTGATTTGCTATATCAAATGTCACTAAAAGATATGACAGGTAAGAAGTTAGATTGGTTATTATATTTTTAATAAAATGTATTAGGAAAAATGAAATTAGGTTTAGTGCTAGTAGGCAGTAAACAAAACCGCTAGTTTTGTTTACTGCCTACTACTATAGATCTCTCATCTTATACGCTCATCCTGGTTCTTATAAAATCTTATTCAGGTTCAATCCACGAAACTTTGCGATATGGTTGACCCAACAAGCCACCCTTCTTTAATGTTTCGTTCCCCGGTTTGTGGCTTCTAATCCGTCAACATTTTAGTCAATTTGTCATCACTATGCTTGACAATATTTCCTGCCTCAATTTCAATTTCGTGATTGTTGTCTCGACGTCATGTTACTTAGTGTGTCGTCGGATCTCTACATTTCTCAGTCGATTTAGTAGTTTGATACCAAACAGAGCGCTGCATGGCCCTCTGTGCAATTTGTATTTTCTGCTTAGCCTCATGTATCGTCTGTTTCACACAATCATGGTTATGTTACCAAACAACGATTATAAAGTTGACACTTTAAACTTTGATTTAATCTATTTGGCTACTTTTTGTTTAATTACGTTCATCGTAGCCTGAAATTGGTTTTCATAGAAAGAAAAATTGGCAAAGTATTGGCAAAGTATTTTTAATTTCGGGAAATACCGAACGTCTTACTGCTATGGAATTTTTATATGAACTTCAGAACCGATTTACTTTATATAAAAATGATGTTCGTGATTAAGCACATAGACTGAGAACAGCTGAACTGATTTAGCATTTTTTCATGTTTATTATACTTCGAATAAGGTAATAGATGTGAGATGAAAAGCCAAAAAACAAAAAAAAAATAATGTAAATAAATAATTAATTTTAAATAATTATGCAATCATTTATTGACTTTGTGGTATTATAAAAGATTTTGTACATTTGTTTATTTGTATTGTGTGCTGATCTACCCGAAAATTAAAATAATGTTTTTTAATATTACTACACTTTATCCGAAATCGCGAAAAAATCTACTATTTGATACATTTTCTTGAAGCTCAATCGCCATTTTCAATAGAACAATAGAATAGATTCTAAAGAGGATTTATAACATTTTTTGTTTGTCCAAAACTACTGGACCGATTTCAAAAATTCACCGTTGGAATGCTATGCTATCCCCGGGTGACATAGGCTACTTTTTATCTCTGTATTCCCACGGGAACGGGAACTACGCGGGTGAAACCGCGAGGTGTCCGTAAGTAATTTATATACTTACTCCAAAAGTATTGTTTTACGTAAAATTGGCAAGTACATTTATCTGAAGTATTGAAAAATAAGTGTGAATGAAAATAGATCATGGGCAGTCGTTCTTTTACTTAGAATGTGTCTCGTGTGTCTCACTACTTCTTATAGTAAAAATGTACTATCCTCCGATGTATAGTATATGGGTTAATAATACAAGCATCTAATTGTAGTACAAACTCTTTTAGTGATTATTCTATAGTACCAAAGTACTCGATAGCTGCAGCAAATCCGTACCAGTTTCACGTGGAGTACGCAAAGTACGCAGTTCTAAACCAGGCGCTTCCCTCACCGCGGCTAAATAATTTATACGGAAAACGTATATTTTTCACACTGTGGCTAAAGCGACACATACTACAGGCACACAGTAACTAAGATAAGCAACAATGTACAGTAAAATCGTAAAATGATTACGATGAAGTTCGTAGTATTAAATATTGGTATAAATTAAAAAGGTAAAAACCTCCGACACTTGTAATCGAATAAGATCGAAGGTGTTGGTCTAAAATCCATTCATCAACTAAAGCTTAGAATTGTTAAATAATTTTTTTAATCATAGTAATAAAGAAATTCGGTCAAGCCACCATTCAAACAAAAAGAAACGATATCGGTTCAGTTGGTATATACTCAAGTTGAAAATCTGCCGCCAAGCACCTAGCGGTGTCTTCCGGTAGCCTCACTTGAGAGCCAGTCCATTCCAGACTAGGTGTGCTTTACCATCTTCGATCACACCTTTACTTAATATCAGGTGAGCTGTGGTCAAACATCTAGCCTTACAACCATAAAAAAAAAGGTGAGCTATGGTAAAAAATAATTTCAATTATGGTAAAAAACAATGAAACTGTAAGAGATAACCTATTATAGTACGAAACCCTATTCGTGTCAAATCGATGACCTCCTCAGGCTGTGATGTTTTCAGCAAAAAAGTAAGTACCCAATAACTATACCTAGTGCTTTACTATCTTCGACCATACAGTCACTTAACATCAGGTAGCTTGTCAATCATTAAAAAAAAACATAAAAGTACGGCGAAATAAAATACTGTAATGCAGTACATTGTTGAAGTCAGGTAGCCACTAGGAAAGACCGTTTTATCACGCCGCAGTGATACGAGAGTGGACACTCGCCTTTCATGCTCTATTTATACGTTCCAGAAAAATCTTTACGCATTTTATTGGGCTGAAGCTCACCTTGACCGAGAAGTTTACGGCTTGGACTGGAGTGATATGTCAATAAAATAAATTAACAAAAAACTGTGTTTTTACTACTTCTACAATTTCCTTATAAATAACCGGCTACGTACCACGCGGATTCATCCGCTATCCACATTTTATATTTTTCCAAAATAAAATGTGTATTATTGAAAATGTTATACCGTCTACAGGCTGTCCCCATACCATTTTTTTTATAACTCTACAGACTCCGGGGTTTGTGCCTATTTTACATCAAATAGTTCTGTGTCTGGGTGTTCTATATTTATTATAAGTACATATTTATTCACAAAAAAAAAAGTATTTAAGTATTTTACCAGTTATCTGACTTCCGTAGTACACGCTTTGCTTAGTTTGGGGTCAGATGGCGCTGTGTGTAATGTTCTACGATATTAATAAATAAATAAAAAAAAATTATTAATCATTTATTTATTAATAAATGATTTGTATTTGTATTTGTATTTATTTATTTATAATTAATTATATTAATTAACATTTCGTGGAGATTTATGTATGTTTATGTAAATGGGAGTCAATCGACAATAATAATCACTTAAGTTTGACGAAGTCGCTCTCTCCATTCTAAGAAGTCTCCATATTAGAAGGTTTTATCCATCTAAAGAGGATAAATGTAATCCTCAAGCTGGTGTCACGCGGTTGATATCGTTGGATTTACATTCGAAACGATAAGCCGTGACATGTACTCACTGACATCCATTGTATTATAGAGGTCAGTACATGTACCCGTGACATATGGCCGTGATGTATTACAGTGGCGTATTGGTATAGTACCCACTGTTCCACTGTTACCCTTACCTATTAATGGCGTATCGGCGTATCGCTGCTGATGTGTACGTACTGACATAACTATAAAACAATAAACTAATTTTAAAAATAATTTAAAAATCACGGCTAAATTGCATCGAGTATGTCGTTTCGGTGACCAAAATGTTCTCTAAAATATCTAGGAATATACATATGTGTATGTACTTAATTGGCTATTTATGTTGTAAGACTTCCAGGCGTATATCGCTGTGCGATAGTCCGTCGGGCCTTCGTCAGTGCCGGCGCCCCATAAGTTTTAGAACCAAACGAACTGATGCGGGACGACGGCAAGTGACGGATGGATCATTCCATAGGTGATGGGACAACCTCTATTGTAGGACGGCACACGCGACGACACCTTGGCGCTGTCAAATCTTTCTGTGACTTTGGGATAAGCTGGTACTGCTGCGAAAAACCTTAATATAGTTATTTAAATAATACGGCAAAAATATAGCTTTTTAATATGAGGACCAAAACAGAACATTCTAGTGTTTTACACAGTTCCATACCTACGCACTACATTTTTGTATTGACATGTTGGTCTCTGACAGGCTGATATCGTTGGGATCGTATTTCCGTACATTTGTATGCAACGATTTCAGAGGCCGTACATTGACTATATGCCGACGCCTTCGACCGAGATGAAAACAAGACCAGTAACAAAGTCGAGCGTATACAATGTATAGAATTCAAGCCTTTTTATCCAAAAGCGTTTAGTGAGCTTATCTATATAGTGTTTAGTTAAATTCACTTGACGAGACAAATCACGCGCGGAAACGCCGCTTTTTAGTAGACTTGAGAAATTGAGTATTATCTAGACTTTTATTTGTCTGTAGATGATTCAGTTGTTTTTTTTTTTGCATCTGTCATAAATTGAAAGCGCTTGAGGTTTTAATATATAAACTACACGTCTACATAGAATTTGGTTAAAGTTTAGCTAGCATTTTCCAACTATTCGATTCATTTAACTTCTGAATGACATTGACAATCGATGGATAAAGGTAAAAATATGGCCGTACATAAAATAGTAAGGAAACCGCCCCCTACCATGAACCCTATCAGTGCGGATATATTTCATCGCACCGCCGCCGCAACCTCGCACAACCCGAAGGATGCCATTAAAATGACAAACCTGACCGAACTTTCAGACGTTTCGGGCACGCCACGTTTTGTCTGTGGAATGGTGACGTGACTCGAATACCGGTCGATTGAATCGAATTCGATTCGATAAAGTTTAGCAATGACGTACTCAACTTCGAGTAGGACTTCATAAGTTCACAGATGATAAACGCCTAATTCTCTTCTTAGACGCATTTCCGAGTGCAAACTTAAGAACTCGTACGATGCTTAGGTTTATTAAAATAATACACGTATATAGGTATCTATAAAAGTTACACTATGGGTAATATTTGAATGACCGCTATTTCTTTTTAAAGTGACATAGTGGGGGGCAGGGGTATTATTTGTTTACATACAATTATTGGATATAAAATACATTTCGATATTACATCTGAGAGACTTTTCCGACCACACATCCGTATTATGAATGCCTTTGTACGCGAATACTACAGATAACTTGTTTAGAGGTATATTTCAAAGGTAGAGTTTCAGAAATGGAATTGAAAAATAAAATTAAATTAATAGTGTTCAAGGTATATAATATTTAGTTTATTTCCGCTTAACTAAATATATACGGGCGACATTATTTACCGTCTTGAAAAAAAAACAAAAAATGGGTGCTGTATATGTGTGATACAGAAGTGACACTCAAAATTAACTTTCGCAAAGTAACGCCTGAATTAATTAATTATAATCGTATAAAATTAATCTTAACTCAATTTTAAAGATTTTATTTTTTGAGTTTTGATAACTATATTTAGTAAATAGATTTTAGATTTTTAGGGGCCTGGTCGAACGATAAGAGGAGACGTCGGATGATCAGCATATTGGTACGTTTTTCGTTTTTTGGTCCAGCATCCAGCTTGACAAAGCTGCCATTCCGTTACCTAAAATGTGTATAGTATTATAATAACAATAGTTAGTATTTGCAACGTGAGTTGTATGAATAATAAATACTTCATAATTGTTTTATGTTACTTACATGGGTTCCGACATAACCACTTCAGTGTCCGAAGTAATAAATCAATTAAAAACTTCCAGCTGTGTTTTCTGTGTTATTTAATTCATACATTTAATTACTTTATGTATTTCCCGTCTTGAATAAACTCCACGACAAATTAGTAATGAAAGAGAACACCTGTTTGAACAAACCTAAGATATAGATAAGTAAGTATTTATAATCTACTTTCTATTAGGCTTAATGTCACAAAAACGTTAATCATATAGGTAAAGAATGTAGACATGCATTCCACTACCATGAGCAATCCCGTATTGCGCAGTGATTAATTCTCAATTTTCGTGATAACCAAACCCGCATCAGAACTACTTAATTATTTTCTGCTTTAAATTAACCCAACCAATTCCTGTTATAGGTACCTAGGTACAGATATAGTCACAAACAAAACTGGAAATCAACCAACTAAAACAAAAAACTTCTATAGTTGATAGAGCAGCTGATACATTTTAAAATGTTAAGTACCTAAACTTTTGAAGAAATATTTTCAGCGTTTGGAATTCTTGGCATACCTATGTTATAAGTACCTATAATATTACAGTCTTTTCTTTTGATGAAGACGTCATAGTTTACAGTTGTGTATTGTGTATGTGTACCTACGATATTATCTGAATTTTAGCAATTTTAAGTTTGCGTTTTTATCTAGTAGAAAATCTGGTAAACTTTTAAATACTTTTTTTTTATATTCATCATAATTATGTTCAAGAACTTTGTGAAAGTAGAAAGAAACGTTATTTAGAATGATAGGTAATACTCGATACAATTTAAAATCAATGATGACATTTCAATGTAAGAACAAGGGAATGTTATACCTAGTAATATTATATTATGTTACAGTTATAAAGCTATTTATTTTTAAGAACTTCGTTGAAAAAAATTGACTTTAGTTTTTTAACTTTTTTAATAAAATTAATCTGAGAAACCCTCAGAAATCAAAGTTTGACACGCACAAACTTACGTAAACGCCATGGTTTTTTCTTCACTAACATGATATATTTTACGATTGATTGCAACAAATGTGCTCGAAACATTGAAATATAGGGATTTATACTTACAATTTATTGTATAAGTAGGTAGGTACTTGAACTCGTCATAGATAAGTTTATTTGTTCATTACGATGTACAAATGTTTTTTAGGCAATACTGCAGCTGCATGTTAAACGTTAAATTAATTAATTTAGCTTATTATTCTATTAGAAAATAAGTTTGTCAAGTTTTAATACACAGGTTTGGTTTATTGTTACCGTGCATCAAGGAGCCATCTACACATCGTAGATTAAATTATAGTCAGCTCCAACCAGTCAAAAGTTGCAACTTTTCCCCAACAGCGCTACTGTGCTAAAACAAGTATAGTTACTCAAAACGTATACAGGTGGCGCTTTAACGTAAAACGAACTGTAAATTAAACCAAGACCTTTGTTTTCAGTACAGACCATATGAGTGAAATGGGTTATATGAAAAAAAAAACATTATTCAAATGGCTTTTTCACTCTACGGTGAAAACTTGCGAGGTGCTCAACTGCGTCTCCATGCTATATTTCAGTGTATGCTCCGTACAGTAGCGTCGCGCCACCTACTGTGAATATGCGGAAACTTATAGAAACGTTCTAGGGACGTCTACACCATTACAGTAGCTTGAAATGTTTCATAATTGTCCGCAACAGCGCTTCATTGCAAGGCATTGCTTTTGGGGAAACCAGTACAAAGTTGCATGAATTTCCCGCAATGGCGCTGTTGAGGCGTGAAAATGTTTACTAGTTAGAGAAACTTGAAATAGGTGGCGCTAACAATGAACATTTTTGCTTTTGTCTTACCGAAAATATATAGTTTAGGTTATTAGTATTTATTTCATAATAGCTATGTCTTTATTTTCAGTGGTTTAGACTACATTGTCTGTTAGTCGGCTCATCAAAAAGTTTTTTTTCAAAATTCGTGGGAAATTTATTGAAATTAAATAAACCATTAATATGTCGTACCTTAAAAAATAATCACTTTTGCTGTTTTATTCAGACCATTCCGATCGTACCTATTCCCGTTCTCGTTCAAATTTTCGATTGAATGCATCGTGCATGCGGCGATGCACAAGAATTAAATTTTCACAGACCTTATTTTATTAAGTAGGTACCTACTAACCGGCGCGTTGCTGCCGCACAATAAAAGAACAGTACCTACCTATTGTAGGTACTACTAATGTCTCTACAACTTTCGCACATAATTGCATTCATTAATTTGACAAAGTTTCATCGCACTCGAATTAACGATAGTTTTACAAATAGATGTGACATAGGTACTGCTGTCAGTAATAATTACTATCTAATAATACTAATAATAATCAATCAATTATTATTGATCATGGTTTCCAAATTTGTATCTTTTTTTAGATGAGTGTTGTAAACGTCTGTTAAGGGTGCACTTAATAACAAAACCATAAAAAGAGAGCGTATAAAAAGAGTGTATTACTACTTATACTTACGTTTTATTTAATATGTATACTACTGTTGGTGTTTCTAAATAAATAAATAAACGGTACGGCAACTTATAAAATATGAAGAAACAAAAATTAATTTTCATATATCAGATAAAATTATTTGACATAATATATCCTTAATTCTTTGGCAATGTAGCTAACAACGAGCGTTATAAAATAAGATCCAAATTCAAATACAATTTATTTTTTTAAGTTCCGAATTATAAAAAGTAAAATCCGTTTCGAAATTCAATGAAAATTAAAATGTCCAACTCATTACTAGTACCTATATTAAAAAAGCGATGGCGATAGCGAGAGGCTGCCGGAACATACCGTTAGGTGCTTGGCGGTAGAATTTCAACGTGAGGGTGGTAGCTAGCATGCCGAGTACTAGAAAATACCCTATCACCATGCTATTGTTTCCTCAAGATGTTTTCCTTCACCGGCAGCTCAAGTACATTGTTTGGGTCATTGTCATGCTCGGGGTTTGAACCCAGGGTTTTGATTAAAAACGGTCTGTGCCGCCATAAAGCCGTATTCTCTCTAAACACAAAGGCCACTGAGATTAGGTGCGAGCAGTTTTTGATACACTAGCCTCACGTCGGAACTCAAAAATTTTTCTGATTTTCGCTGTTTCTACTTAACGTCGATAGATAGATACAACGATGGCATCGACGTCAACATTCAGTAAAAAGAATCGACGTCGAACAATCACATGTAAATGTAAATTTGGTTTTAATTTCAATTGTAACCTTTTTTACGTTTGGCTGGAACTAGGCAAAGTCATGTCGTCGCATTATAAAATAACATTTTTCAAAACTTGTGTTTTTGTCGAATGTTTATATAATAATATATGAATGAACCATGACTTTTTGTTTTGCTTTTAAAAACTCCTTTGAAGCCAGTAGTAAAATCGCCACAAGTTTATTATTTTACTAGACTTGACCTTGATTTACTTTGTGTGACCTTAGACTTTTTTAGCTAGTATTATCATAAATAATTTTATGCCGGTAGGTAAATGCAATCAATTGCAATCACATATTGAGTATCGAAAAGTCGATTCTCCAAATCGCCTCATTGCTACTGACATAAAATATGTTTCCATCTGATTTGGCGGACCTTCGTCGTTGGATTTAGGAGCTACAATACCAAATACAGCCATGTCGCGTCCTTTCGTGACGTGCTTGCAAATGTATTTCATAAATTTGATAGAATTGCAGTACTCAACAATGTAATGCGTTTCGAATCTTTTGAAAAGCAATGGCAAAATTCACAACCTAACGGTTGATTTTCTCCTTCCTTCGTCCGTCCTTAGATTTCCTTATTTCTGAATTTATCATTCTGCCGGTACTGTCGTCACTATTGATATCTATACTATAATAAAGAGGAAAGATTTCGATTGTTTGTTTGTTTGTATTGAATAGGCTTCGAAACTACTTGTCCGATTTCAAACACTATTTCACCGTTGGGAAGCTACACTACTCCCGGATGACATAGGCTATTTTTTATCTCTCTATTCCCACGGGAACAGGAACTACGCGGGTGAAACCGCGAGGCGTCCGCTAGTACTATTATAAAGAAGGAAGATTTGTTTGTTTGTTTGTATTGAATAGCCTCCGAAAATACTAGACCGATTTCAAAAATTCTTTTACTGTTGGGAAATTCCACACTATTCCCGGGTGACATATGCTAATTTTTATTCCTGTATTTCTACGGGAACGGGAACTACGCGGGTGAAATCGCGAGGCGTCCGTTAGTTTTTTAATATATCAATGGTCATCAGCTATGCAATCTATGCATATCATTTCAGCGCCCACTATAGGTAGCTTTAAGTCACGACTGAAACGCTGGCTTATCGGGCACACGTTTTACAGCTACAAAGAATTTCGTGAATTTTGACATTTATTATAATTATTATTGATTAGACATTTTTGCATATACATGTATTATTTTTTTAATAATTTTTAATACTTTTACTGACATTTCTTATTTTTGTTTATGATTATGTATTGAAAATTGACCTGTAAAGTGTAAAACCTCGTTTTCAATAAATATGATTATGATTATGGCAGCCAACAAAGTACGCAAACAACGTATAGAGTTTTTGTTTTTCATCATGCGCAGTTATTTTCGGTTGTGATCGCCGTCTGGTCGATACGCCGACCGATATTTTGTCTTTTTCTGAACCACATTAACCACTAACTTAAATTGACTGAATATTTTCAAGACGCCAAATTGGTGACTTTTTCGGTTTTGATTACACTGAAAACACACTGAAGTGGCGCTTTCAATTCGCAATTATTTATTGCAAAACAGCGGAATTCTATTTTTATTTATTTTTATTCCGCAGATGGCAATGAAGCTGAGCAATCACCGTCGCCTTTGGATATCAGCAATATCAAGTGCAATACAAATTCATTACTGACTTTTCAAAATTTTATTAACACGCCTTTTGAAAAACCTGATGTAGTTCCCACAGACTTTCAGATTCCCACGGAGTTATCCGTAGAAATACGGAAGAAGGAAGATCATTACACAATTTGCAAGCGTATAGCAAAAAGGATCACGTGTATCGCATAGTGTGCGATTGCCATGAATTAATTATACCTATGTAATGTGTATGAGCTATCTTTTTCCCAGATAATAAATTGTTTAATGACAGCCCCGTTGGCTCATTGGTAGTATATCTGCCTTGAGAGCTGTAGGGTAACTCAGGGTAAACATTTTGTGAATAAACAAATGTTCTGTGTCTGGGCGTTCTGTATATATTATAAGTATGTATTTACAACAAAAAAGTATTAGTATAAGTATTATATCAGTTATCTGACTTCCATCACACAAGCTCTGCTTAGTTTGGGGTCAGATGGCGCTGTGTGTATAGTCCTACGATATTTATTTATTTATTTATTATTATTTACATAATAAAACTATCTACAAATTATGTCCTTACATACATACTACAATGTTTCTAAATAGATGAACTTATACATAACTTTTGGTTATTTAATATTGTTCAATGTCAAGAGTTTTTGGCGGGAACGCAGGAAGAGTCATGTCGCTCCGTTGTATTTTTTTCCAAAACTAGTGTTTTGTCGAGTGTTTATGCATAAAAATGGTGGTGTTTTATTCATAAAGTGCCGAATTACAAGCGCGAGTGTGGGAAAATGATATAATGTGGTGAAACATGACTTTTCGTGTTGCTTCCAAATCTCCATCGAAGCTTTATAGTAAAGTCGCCACTACTTTACTAAAGCATGATTGGACTTGACTGACACGGACTGGACTTGACTAAGACTGGACTTTGACCATAACTATAGCTAAGAGAGCAGAAATAATACTTAAGACAAGGCAAGCAGAAATATTAAGACTTGCCCGATAGGGCAAATTAATAAAAAAAAAAAAATGTTCAATGTCAAAAGTTACTCTAGATCTCGACATTGTCATTTTCAGGAAATAGACAGATAGAAAAAAAAGTCTGTTGACTCCTGACTACACCGTATGCAGCAGCAACATTCGTGATTTCAAAATTATGCCAATATAAAAAAAAATATCATACTTGTTAGTGTAATACCTCCTTTTATATTAGCACACTCGAAGCATGTACACTCGTATTATTTTATAACCAACTTATTCGTAAATAGGGAAAAAATCTTTTGCATGGCTGCAGGATATTTTCTGGTAGGTAGGTACTCGGCTGGCAAGCTTTTTTGTATAATTTTTTTATTTGAGCAGTAATGAGACGAACGGTACACTCTCCTGATGGTAAAAGATAACGCTTGTTCTAACCATTGCAGCGATACACAGAATTTTGAATAGCAAAATAAAGTACTGGGCGTCGCTGCTTTGACGCTAATTACTTTGAGACTATCTATGCTTAGTCTCAACAGCTCAGTAACTTTGCTAGCTGCAGTACACTTCAAACCGGAACACAGTAATGTTTAAAACACTACTGCTTGGCGACAGAATATCTCGTACTACGTTGGTACCTACCTAGACGACCTCCTGCTAACGAGATCTACCACCAAGTAAAATAAGAAAGAAGCCACCACCCTCAAGTTTTAAACCTGCCGCCAAGTACCTTACAGTGTGTTCCGGCAGCCTCATTTGAGAGCCAGTTAAATTCCAAGCTAGGTGTGCTGTACCATCTTCGCCCACACCATCACTTCAGGAGAGCTATGGTAAAAAATAATTTCAATTATGGTAAAAAACAATGAAACTGTGAGAGATAACCTATTATAGTACGAAACCCTATTCGCGTCAAATCGATGACCTCCTCTGACTGTGATGTTTTCAGCAAAAAAGTAAGTACCCAATAACTATACCGGAACCATTACAAAGACATCATATCATAATTAAGGTCACCAGTGCCAATATCGTGTGCCAGGCGGTTTGGCAGCGCCATGATATTGACGTCTGCCATGCCATCCTGCCAGGTACTCAGAGACCATTCAAAGACCCTAATAAATGTTGTACTCTTGTTATCTCAACCGCTCTCACGACATTTCCAACAAGAGAGACAGTGACCAAAGATGTCAGATATTACTTTAAGTAGCTTATGAGGAGGCCTTGATTCAAGTAAGGCTATCGCAAAAAAGTTACGATTGCGAATCCTTGCACAGTCATATGATATGTGATTACCTAGTATTTTCATGATCGTCTAAATTGAAAAGCTCACTGTAATCCTTTGAGATTGTTTTAATGTATACGCTCCCCACTTCTGCTATGAATTCTTCTGCTATTCTACTTTGAAATATATAGAGATTTATTGTGATTTTTTATTAAATTTGATGCAGATTTGAAAAGTAGAAGTGGTTATTGACCATCAGAATAGGTCCAAAGTGGCACAGGCAACCACTGAATAGTTTTTTCTTCTTCAATGGGCACAGTAGAAGCAGAAGAAGGGCAGAGGAATAGAAGCAGAAGGTTTTAATGTATACTACTTCCCTCATTTCATTACCACTGAGATAGTAACTAGAGTTATATAGACGAAATAAGGTAAAGTGCGCGAGAGCTGTCAGTTTTAAAGTGAATTCCACCTGTATACTTAGTTTGAGTTCGGCACGGTCGCGACGACAGTAGTGGGCTCGAGGGATCCCGCTAATGGAGCCTGGCTTGCACCTCACCTTTTCAGGTCAAAGTTTTTAATAAAAGCTTTTCACTAACATTGGTAGAATTTTATATTTTTGTCATAACACAAGCAACGGCGGCCTTAGCTGTTCTGAAGCTCGGGGCAACAGATCATTGTGAGGTCCTTTTTCTTTGAGTCCGTTTTACTAAAAAATTAGTTCGTGCGAAATCGTGCTTGTTAAGTGCGAGGCGCGAGAGACACATACATATATGGTAAAGACTTTTTTCTACGAGGACGCGAGGCCCCTGCAAGAGCGAGGCCCCGGGCGGTTGCCCTGCCTGCCACCCCCTAAGGCCGCCACTGAACACAAGTTTAAGTGACACTTAAGTAAATGTCATTGGTATATTAGTTCTGACACAAGGACAGTCCATTTAGACTTTACAAACTTCAAAATTTCGTGTCTGATAACTTCAATGTTTTCTCTACAAATATTATAGTTACACTTATTTATTTCTTTAATTCGTACATGTATACATAAAACAACATTATTTTACTGTATAAAAAAAAGTCTTAAGCATTAGACTGTCACTGGAAAACGCTGCTGTTAGGACCTATCTATTGACCCAAGCGATTCATTTAAGATATTGATTGAGACTTTTCGATGTAAGCCCTTTTACCGTAATGACTATCGCGACAATGATCGTCGAGTTAACATTCCATAAGGCAACGAAACAAAAATTCTGCGAATCAACGAGACAAATATATCGTAAGCTTGTTCAAGGTAATTGCTGAGCTTGTCCTTCCCGGTATTTACGAGGTTCTCGGCATTTGAGACGGTGCTTTTGTTATTATTAGCATTTTTACTGTCATAGTATTATGTAATTATACTAATAACTGGGGATACAACAACTATATGAGGGTGTTGCAATATACGTTAATTTCTAAAAAAACTTACCTCCAGAAGTAAATTTATTTAAATTAAACTGATTTTAAAAAGCTCCTTTTTTATTATAGAAGGTAAAGTTAATTATAATTGTCATGATAGAAACCACGTAACTTTCATGATAACACAAAAAACATACAATTATTGTAAGCATAGACGATGAAAGGAATCTGTTCGTACGCACCAACGTCTATAATTATGTACAATTGTACATGATGTATATTTATTTTTACATTTAATCGTGATTGGTATTATGGGCAAAAAAATCTGGTAATGTTGAATAATACCTGCTTTTTTATGGAATAAATAGGCATATGAAAGGCTATGTATTAAAATATAATTGTGAAATAATAAATTAATTTTATCAAAGTTCGAATGTTTCATAATTATGCTCTATATAAATACGCTAGTATCGAACAGCTTCTCGCAAATAGCGCAAGTTCCAATAGCTTGGGGATTTTAGTTCATATCATTTTGATTATTACGCGAGTAAAGCCTAGGTAATGAGATTCTCACCTTGTTATCCTTTCATGCATGGTAATAAAGTTCAAAATAAACAACTTTATACAATGCTTGTTAATATTGACAAAGCCGATGTAAAGGTTCAGGATGTTTATTCACAAAGTATTTGCAAAATAAAAATTGCTGATGGACGGGTAAATAGAACTTTTTATTTACCCAGTGATAATTTAAACTTAAATTATTAATCACGAACAAAATGGAGACGATTAAGACACGCTGGAGGAGACAGATCTCTCTAAGAAGCTTCCTCGAGAAAATTTTCTCGAGTTAATTAAAAATACTATCTGGTCTTTTTGCTAAAATGACGATTTACAAACAAGCCATTCAAGAAAATACCCCATGTTAAAGGTAGGATAACCAAAAACATTATCAATTTGTTTACTTCCTAAAAGAACAACTTACCGGCCAGGTCTTTTTTATTGGTAAAGTAATGAGATGAACAATACGTTATCCTGATGGCAAGAGATAACGCCAATCTATATTTATTGCAGCTGTACCCAAAACTTTGAGTAACAAAGGAACTTCGGATTACGATGTTTCATCATCGTGATGATTCAACCAATATCGTGCGTGATGATTGCGTATTTATTACCACACAAACCTAGAACAGATAACAAATAAACACAACAGTTACATACTTCCATAGTAAAAGCTTTGCTTAGTTTGGGGTCAGATGGCGCTTTGTGTAATGTTCTATGATATTTATTTATCTTTTTAAGCAAAAAGTATGCAATTTATTTTATTTTAGCACTATAATTTTGTCTGTAGTACATAACTGTACGTAATTCTTTTTATATTAGAGAATCGGAAACTACGGCAAACGCAAAACATCATGAACAACAACAACTCAGACAAAAGCTGCTTAACAGTATTGGAAAATACCATGACAAGCAATTTTTCTTCAGTTTTGTTAGTGTTGTGAAGTACGAGAAAAAGAGATGCTGTACCAGAGATATAAATCAGAGTCACTAGTAGGCCTTAGGCACTGCCCAGCGGTTCTAAAGTAGGTACGTACGTCTCAAAATTAACGATAGCAGTGATCTCTCGTAAACTGGTTTCATTGCTGGATGCTGGTAGCTGGTGACTTAGAATAATAACTCCTTAAGTCTTGGTAAAGCTATTTCAGGGAAGCCTTGTGTGAAAATAGTGTAGTAATTAATATGTATGAACAAGATAACAAAACATGTTAAGGAAGTTTCACACGTTTGAAGCTCACAACGTCCAAAGCTAGTAAGTTGCATTCCAGGCTAGGTGTGCTTTACCATCTTCGGCCACACCTTCACTTGACATCAGGTGAGCTGTGGTCAAACAACTAGCCTGTCAACCATTAAAAAAAAAAAGCTTGTGTTGCAACATAATATTGTTGTGAAGAGATTTTGTACCATTATTTTCAGTATTTTTTACTTTTGTTAACATTTATGAAAAGGTATTTTATTCGTGTGGGACGTCTTTGTCCTTCTATTGAGATATAAAACGATTTTTTTTCTGTCTCTCAAGTGAAGCTGCCGGCTGAGGCTCTCAAGTGAGCATCTAACGGTGTGTTCACATCGTTAGATGCTTGGCGGCAGATTTTCAACTTGAGGTTGGTAGCTAGCCAACCGAGTACTAGAAAGTACCCTACCACTGAGCTATCATCGCTACAAATGGGTATAAATAGGTATATACGTGTTTTCGATGGAATTATATTAAATCCCATTGGTGAAAATTGTGATTGAAAGAAATGGGCAGTGTTGCACTTAACGGCAAATGGTAGACAAATTTGTGGTCACGAGAAGCAGTATTTACGGCCTATCCTTGACAGATGTGGCTTTCAGTAGTGACTAAATTCTGACATACATTTAGGTATTGTAGTACAATACTTGCCTAAGACCGCAAGTCTGTCAGGTTTGTTTCGTGAGTCAAAGTGGATTACTGGGGCTGTATGCAAAACGGCACCTGGAGTCACTGGTAAGATGTTATAAGTTGTTGGTTGGATTATCTTCTCAGTCAAGATCGACTTAGGGAAATAATAATTTCACCTGTATCTCAAATACTTTTAACTGTTTAAACTGACTAGATAATGCATGAGCATGTACCTACGTTATACCTCACACTAACTGAATGCCGCTGATTTCCGTTGAAAGCAAAACTGTATTAGATTGGTTGTATCTTCGTGAAATTAACGGTATCTAGCTCAATTAACTTGGGCGCTCGATTATTCCTTTGCTATAATAATTTGTAATGTTGCTCAAAGAAATAGCCGTTTGGGATCTACAATCCTATAGACAGACATACAGATTTATAGAATATAGAACTTATAACATCCCTATCTTTGCAACGGGAAGTAAAATAGCTACAAATGTGGCTTAAGGTAGTTCGATTTCCACACAAACAAAGTTTTGCCATTTATGGACAAATGGAGCATATTTTATAGTGAAATCACAGCTTCTGGCATTTATTTTGGTTTTCATTTGCGGTAAATTACAATGGCTTGAATAAAACTGTAGATTATGCTTAGAATCTACTGTCTTATTCAAGCAATTGTGATTTACCACAAATTAAGACAAAAGTAAATGCCAGTAGCTGTGATTTCACTGTAAAATTATGCTCCATTTGTCCATAAATGGCAAACATTTGTTTGTATGGAAATCGAACCACCTTAACATGGAAAGGCCAAATCTTAATAATACATTAATGTCACTTTGACAGTGACAGGTAGTTGTCATTGTCGTTCATATTTACCACTCTATCTCTCTCTCCCTTTGTTGGCACGCCCAGGAAGGCATGCAATAAATTTCTGTAATATTTTATTTTTTTATTTAAAAAGTAATAAGACGAACGAGACGCTTTTCTGATGGTAAGAGATAACGCCTCTCCACGACCATTGCAGCGATACACAGAACTTTGAGTAACAAAACAAAGTCCAGGGCATCGCTGCTTTGGCGCTCATTACTTTGAGACTTTCGATGGTTAGTCTCAACAGCCCAGTAATTTCGCTAGCTGCAGTACCCTTCGAACCGGAACACAGTAATGTTTACACACTACTGCTTGGCGGCAGAATAACTGATACTGCGGTGGTACCTACCTAGACGACCTCCTGCTAAAGAGATCTACCACCAAGTAGAGTAGTTCTGTAATAGTTACCAAAATACAAATTTGGCGGGAAATTGAGGCGGAGTTTTGTTTAGGTAATCACGCAACAAGATGTACAATGGCAAACAAAAAAGTTTTCTTACCCTCCACCAGTACCACCGGCCAGAATCATCTGCATCGTGCCAGGGTTTGTATCGCCAGAGCCTGAACTGGAAACACTGTGAGGGGTCAGTCATTACTTTACGTCACTCAACTTGGTTGCGTTACATCACTTGACTACGCTGTTACACTCTAAGCGATCATTCATAACACTTTCCATTGTAACACTTCACAGTAACTCATAGTGTCATTTCACTTTCTTTGTTCACATTGTTTTTTATATTTGTTTACTTACTTATCTAATTAAAACAAAAGTATTCAACTGTTGATCTAACTCATTGCCATTCAACATTGAATGCCGTATGATTAGGCTGTCAACTGTTAGTGGATTAGAACATTTGTTTTTTTGTAATTAATATAAGCACTTATTTAAAAATATGTTTCAAAGAGTAAATTGAAACTTTACACTACGAAACATGTTATATCCACAATTACTGATAACACAGTTTGGGTAAGCTACCCAAACTGTGAAATCGCGATCCGTTTCCAATTACAATGAAGATCACGTCAACGTTCGAGCTATCATCAACTATTAAATAAAAAGCTTACGTATTAAACGAGCATATATTTATATTTATTTTTTTATTTGTGTTTGTAGATCCTTTGTTTGTGTATTGTTTTTATGTCATAAATAAAGTAATGAAGAATAAAATATGACCTTTTAATATCATAAAAAGAACTTGAATCAATATACTCGTTCCAAAAACCGAAATTGAGAACAGCAATTAAAAATATCCATATTCATGCAATAATTAACATTGTTTGCTTTATTTATTTGTTAATTTCTACCTAGCAAAGTTCATATAACATTTTAAGGTGGTACGATTTCCATACAAATCAATTTTTGCCATTTATGGACAAATGGAGCAAAATTTTACAGTGAAATCACAGCTACTGGCATTTACTTTGGTCTTTATTTGCGGTAGATCACAATTGCTTGAATAAAACAGTAGATTATTAGCATAAAATCAAATATATGAATCATTTCTGAATTTATGATTTTTGAATAAAACAGTAGATTTTGCTTATAATCTACCGATTCATTCAAGCAATTGTGATTTACCGCAAATAAAGACCAAAATAAATGTCAGTAGCTGTAATTTCACTGTAAAATTATGCTCTGTTTGTCTTTATATGGCAAAAAATTATTTGTATGGAAATCGTACCTCCTTAAGCGTATTTCATTCCTTCAGTTAAATGATAATTCGCAGAAAAAACTTCTGATATTGAGTTATCCGTACTTGTCTGCTGTTTGAAACAGGGAAATGTCCGATTCTACAAATAGACTATTGAGAAATATTAATTCTATCCGAGAAAATTAACGTTCTGAATGTTGTGTGCATTTGCCGATTTAATAACAAAGAGATATGATAGCATCTTATTCGCAACACCTAGACAAACCATAATATTACTGACAAAATTGCAGAAGAATATAAAATAATATGTTTCGGTTGAAATTGTATTATACCTACTTATTAATGAAAAATATACATAGGTTGTTCCGTCCATCCATGTTTTTTAGTTAGCGTATAAAATATTTGCTAGAACCCTTTTTCAATAACTAATTTAACCGACCTCAAGCTAGCCCCACTTCATTGCATTATGGTCACGCGTAGCTGGTAACTTCTTCTATTTTGAAAAATGTGATACTTTTTTCGAAAAAAAACGAACGGGTTTAAATTATTTTTTCATGCGGGTGACATGGCGGGTGGATTTAGTATATGATAAATGAATTAATAATATAATAATACTGATCTGGGATACTGCAACTTTAGCAAGTGCCTTCATTATAAAAACAAAAACCATAAAACCTTAAACGCTACTTTATCTATTACTTAGGCTGCCCAGACTTTCTAAATACGTAGAATCCACTCACCGCCTTGTAGTGATGGTAGCTTAGTAGTTAGTGAGATTGGATCGCGCGCCAAAGGGCGTGGGCGTAATTTCTGACAATGAACTTGAGATGTCACTGAAGAAAAAATAAAATGAAACTTCTACTAAGTAAAAAATTGTAGCTAGCTACTACTCTGAAGTTGTAAATCTGCCGCCAAGCACCTACCTAACAGTATGTGCCGACAGCTGCATTTAACTTACCATTGATTATTACACTGTCACTTAACTATACGAGAGCTGTGGTCAAATACCTATTCTGTCAATCATAAAAGAAACTAGCATACTTGGCATCTCGGCAGTAATTCATTTCTCGACATAGTACCTAGGTCGAGCTAGATAAATTCCACAACTAGATTTACACGAAATGCCATGCGGTCACGGTCCTCACAGAATAAACCAGAAAAACTCGCTTAGCTTCCCAAAAACATAATAAGACGAGGCTTGTTAATAACACGATTTACGTAAAAATTTTACGTTGGCAAAAATTGTGAATACACACAAATTTATTTATAATGTTCAAGGACTGAAACAGCCCAACATTATCATTAAATGCCCTAATTCTTAATGCTCAATTTACAATATCCGTGTAAATGTAAGATTACGAGAAAGTACAATAGCCGGCAGAATAACCACGCTCGAGCGGGGGAGCGCAGACAACCCGTCGCCACAAGATGCCAGACACACTGGCGACTGGCGATAGGAGAATGGCTTTTACTGTCAGCAATCACAGAAGAAAAGTGTAATATTTACATTTCTTTGTACATTTTTTTATAAAAAATAACTGGCATTGCCGTCATTCTGATAGAGGTTTGTTTAATCTTTGTTTTTTTAAGTATAGCAACTTTATGTAATGACTCACCTAATGACTCAACTTTGTGAGTTATTATTTACTATCCTGATGTGTTTTTTATAGGACATGCTAATCAGCTAAGGATTAAAAAGTACTCTACCACCATGGTATGGGGTTTTCACGATGTTTTCCTTCACCGGCAGCTCGAGATCATTGATTAGGTTTGAAACTACGCCCTTCAGCTTGTGATCAGACCGCCTGACCACTGAACTAACATCGCTACAAAGAACTTAGCTGTAAAAGTCTCACGGTCATCTAAGGACTGACCGCATCTTAACTTTGGTGATTTTATTTACACTAAACCACACGTACTATGTGTATATCTTTCTAATAGTGGAGTGTCTTCATTTAAGGGAAGTTTTTAGCAAATACGTGTACGAAGTCAAACATTCATACAAAAAATGAAATGCAATTTTTGAGTGAAAAGCAATATTGCTGTTATTTAGATACTTTAATTGGACGTAGGCAAAAAAAAAATCCAAAACGATAAAGCTTTAGCCGATCGCACTTTGTAAACAGTACACATATTTTGATTAAAAAATATTCTGTGTCAAACCATATTTTGATGATTGGTTTCAGTAACTTATTTTTCATAACGTCTGTATTTACATTATGTGCTTAGGAGCTAAACTCTTTATTGTATTTATCTATCTAGAGATCTTATCTGATTGATAAACAAATGAAATAACCTGACAAAGTACAACTGTTGTATTTTGTCAGGTTATTTCATTTGTGTTACATATTTTTTTATGTTATAAATTTGTGTTTTATGTTACATACCTACACAAGAAATAACCTAGCTCTCGGATTACATGTGCGATTGTGAAATAAAACTTGAAACCGCGCCGAAGTTTTGTTTATCGTTCATGACTAATCTGTTCAAAAACCCCATTGTAAATAAAAGCTTTATTTTGTGGCAGTTTTCCACGCTCTCATTTCAATTCGAAGGTTTCTACGTTGTGCAGTTGATCGAGGTAAACATTTAGAAGGCATTATTAGCTTTCTGGATCCCAATTATAATTGATGGAAGATTGGAAGCCCCTTAATTTTTTGTTTGATACGATTAGAAAGAAGAGAGAAAAACATTTTATTCGACACAGAAAAAAAGACAAAAAAAAAATCATATGAGCCCATCTCAGCACGCCCATTGTCACCAAAATGCTGCAAAACCTGCATAATAAAAACAGAAGCTTATGAAACTTTAAGTGCAGAGAGTGTAGAGTTTGAAGCAATTCAGATCGCCTCAATAGCTTCAAACTCGCTGAAAAATATTTAAATGCTAACAAATCCTTTGTTTTCAATTTGTTCTCGATTATTATTTTTCAATAGGTTTGTGTCTCCGGCTCAGCTCTGTTTTTATAAACGGTTCCATTGTTGAGCGCAAGTCTCTTCTCATTGTGAGAAGAATAGGGCTATATTCCACCACGCTAGCCAAGTGTTGATTGGCAAATTTTACGCATTTTGAAAATTGTTTTAAGAACTCTTAGACATGTATGTTTCCTCACGATGTTTTCCTTCACCGTTTGAAGTCAGAAGCGATACGTGCATAACTTAGAAAAGATATAAGCGCAGGATATATAGAGTCTAGCTCTCAGTCTCCACTAGGCTATCGAAACTTAAAACTAGCCGAAGTTTACATGTTTGCATCTAGACATCTAATGATCATTCTAGCTGACATTATTAATACGAAGGGAAGTTTTGGCGGGAACGCGGAAAAAGTTGTGTCGCCCGTTGTATTTTTTTCAAAACTACCGTTTTGTCGAGTGTGTAAAATTGGTGGTGTTTTATATATAAAGTGTCGAATCACAAGCGCGAGTGTAGGAATTTGATATAATGTAGTGAAACATGACTTTTTGTGTTGTTTCCAAAACTCTATCGAAGCTCTATAGTAAAGTCGCCCCTATACTATACTATACTTTACTACAGCATGACTGGATTTGACTGACATAGACTTATAGACATTATATTTTAACAAAAAAAAATATCGTACGTTATTTTCACATATAGGTAGCGTCATTTAACACCAAACTAAGTAAAACTAGTACTATGGAAACAAGATAATGTTTTAATGCATACTTTTAAAAGTTTTACACAAAGCATCCTGGATACGAAACAAACACCCATGTTTTTTCCGTGTCAAATGTTTTCACCACAAATATTTTGTGTGACAGACTTAGTGGGACTCAAACTTACGCCCCTCAACTCTTGAAGCAAAGCTTAGTAGCTTTGCTTAAATGAACTAGCAGGGCCGATACGACTATCGATTATTTTATTCTTATAAATATTTTTATGGTGTTTTAATGATTTTTTTTTTTATATTACGTTCCTTTTCGCTTTGAACATACGAGTTGTTGTTGTAGACGACACTTTAAACACTTATCCTTTGATCCCCCGAGAAACTAATTGCACATAATTATGATCAATTAATCTAAATTTATTCTTATATTTACGTTACTAATTGTGATTTAAGATTACTTTAGAGGCATCTGTAGATTTATGGTTTCACGTATGTATGTTGGCCTCTGTTATGCCATGGCTCTCATTTTCATGTTTATTTGTAAAATTGCTCGCCTCAACAGGGACTTACTGTAATTAGGTAAGTTAGATCACTAACGCACCGTTAAATATTTTCGTAATGTTTGCGTCACTGGTCCCATTAACCCAGTAAAATTATAAGTGTCTAGTTATGAATGGTGCAAGAGATGTATTTGCTGTAAGAACAACTTGGGGCTATATAAGGGGCATCATTAGTGTTTGCAGTTGGTACTAATTATACTGAAGAGGTAAAAAACTGAGAGATAATAACGGAGTGAGGATGCAGTATTTCACTTCTTTTTTCACGGTAGCTGTATGTAAAGTTACGTAAAGTTTTTGAAAATTATCCTTATATATATGAATGGTTTGAATATTATGTTAATTTATTTATAATTCCCTTAATACTTTGAACGGCTTAGTAGATTTTATGTTGCTTTACAAAATCCGGCTAATAATAAATGAATGATTATATTTTTATGATCTTTATATCCAGGAGATCAAAGGCTAGACATATAGTAGTTTGGGTTTTCGTTATCAGAAATGATCACATAAAGGTTCTTCTATGAAAAGATGATAACATACGGTACTTAGACTTAGTAAAAAAATTGAGAGGTGTCTTATTTATAGAATATTTCAGTATGTTCTTAAAATTGATGGCAAGCTGAATTGATTTTGAAAGATTTAGTTTCTTAGATGATCGGAAAGTGCCTCAAAAATCACTGCAAAAAGATTTTTTTGGCGGTTTTTGATGCCATTTTTCATTGTTACACATTTTTCGGTCTAGTCTCTCAGCCCGCAAACAAATGAGAACGATAACGTGCAATAAGAAACTCCGTTCCAAAAGTACATAGTTTATACTCATACGTAACTCATGTCTGTTGAGTATATTATTGTTTCCCCACTGTTCTAGATTGTCTCACGATATTTCATATTATACACACAGCGCCATCTGACCCCAAACCATTTAGGCTTGGCACACCTTAAGTTTATAACTCTCTATAAAAACTTAAACTTAGATAGGTGCGGGGAAGTATCTATGTTACCAGTGGTTAGGGCTGCAGATTGAAGAACTTCTTGACAATGCGTGCCGTTTCAAAGATCACTACCGTGGCCAGACCTTCGACCAATTGTTGGTGAAAGTGTAATCATAATTATCGTTGTCTCCTTGGGCAGCTTGGGCGTAATTGTTTTGGTAAATGGAGAATCGAGACATTGATTGCTCTATTATATCAAAAGTGTCTATCAAATTTAAAAGTTTGGTGCGAAAGTTTCTGATTAATTACTTGGATACTTACTTAGGAATGCCATTGAATGCAAAAACATACACAAGAGTTTTTTTTATGATGAATAAATAGACTTGCGTTTGAACGCCATCTCGTTAATGTGATCTACGATGGAGCACGCTTGTCTAGTTGATCGACTTGAAGACACTTAATTTTGGCGATAACATTAAAATATAACTGTTATTAGTTATCATAATAAATTAATGGTCGAATTGTCATAACAAACTCGGATAAGCATTGTTTTTTTTTTGAGAATCAGACAACGTTTGTATCTAAGTATGTATTTTGCTTTAGTAATATTTTTTTATACATCAGACTAGACATGCGCTTGGCCATGATGTCATCTGATGGAAAACTACGATGTGGCCGAAGATGGAGCATGCTTGCTTATGAAATTCCTATTCACGTTTAAATAAATAAAGTTACTTGCAGACTATTTTAGCTTTAAGCTATCAGCGCCTTGAGTTTCCAACCCAGTTTTCCAGAACAAAAATAGCATATCTGTTTTTTTTTTTATTTATTCAAACATACAAAACAAATTACAATCATTAGAAAACTAGAGTAGAGAAATGTTGGATCAGAGCGGGATTGTAACTCAGACCATGTGTGCAATGTTGGTTTAATAGGATGTATAATTGTATATATATATATATTTACATATATATATATATACGTTATCTGTATTCACATTTTTAACATAAGAGTCGTAATGGAACATTTATTGCACTCGATAAATGCAAAATACTACAAACTGAGCGGGATGAATAAATGGGTTTCCGAGAGCTAAGTTCAACATTTCCCAGCCCTCGGAAGTTGCCTTTGATAAATCGCATCATTGGTAGTTCAAAGAGCTAGTGTTGGATCGGAATGTTTGCAGTTCGGTCTATCATCAACTTCAATCTCATATTTTGATTAAAATGAACTTCACTGGTGTATGCATCGGTGAGTCAAATACTGATGAAATCTGAACTGCATAAATATTGATAGATACGCAAAAACCGCCGGCGGCAAAAGTGTTTCCGAGCGAAAATCCATCAAAATTGGCAATTATACCAAGCGAACCATGAAACATTGCAAACACGTTACAGGAGTACCTAGTTGCAAGCTTCATCACTAGAGTCAGTGCTTTTAATTTGAATCGATGGCAGCCCCCGACGCAATTTTGACGAAAAATCATAAAATATTTGATAGACGGCAGACTGATCACGATAGTCCGTACCTTGCACCAACTTGTTATGCTCTCGTAGATATTTTGTGCTATAAATAAATGCGTAGTTAGCATTTGAAATTTTGTTAACACATCAACTAACGCTTAAGTTAATTTAATCTAGGAAATTGAGTAGCAAAAGTTTCATGATAAATAAAACTACTTACACATGTTTCATTTCTTTCTGAACACAATTCTTAACTCAACGTGGACTAAGTCGTGCAAGCCACTTTTAAATACGTTAAAATAAACTCATAACGCCCTTTTCCAGTAGGGATAGACAGAGACTGTATTTTTCCAAATAGTTTCGTCTAAATTTCGCTTCTTCTACTTTTGTACAAATAAATTAAACTATTTCATAGTACGAGTACTTTAAATGCGATTAAATAAACATACATACAAGTCATCGCAAAAGTTTATAAGTTACGATTTCAGACCCCATCGTCAAGCACCAATTAAAGCTAGGTAGGTATAGCAGATACTATCCCAACCCAAACTCTAATGCAATTAAGTATCTTTTAAAGGTTTCATCTGTGTCATAATAAAAAGGACAATAGGGCTAAGTGCGACAAAAACACTGATCTTCAAGAGTTACTGATACTACTTATTAATTATTAATAACCTGGTCACACTGACATTATCAAGCAGATTTAAATTTAGGGTATATGCAAATACCACACTTGCTACGTCATTAGTTCCATTTGGTCTCTCAATCGTTTATGAAATAATCGGCTATAGGAAACTGGAAAAAAATCGTATTTGTATGATGTCAGGATAATCAACTTAATTAAAATCATTAGCATTTTAATATGTTACTGGACGATGTTGATTAGAAATTCACACTGATACAATATACTCGTACTTCAACGGGTTTTCAATAAAGCCACGACTGCTGCTCTTCACATCGCGGACGTCAAAGCCAAACGACAAGTGAACAAAGTGTGATTAAGTGTGTGACATTCGGCAGGAAAATCCTGAATGAAATTGTTCGGATTGATTGTTCGAAACGTGATCTAGTACCTATGCAGTATATATATGTAAATAGTACAGATTAAGGTGACTTTTTAAAGTTCAGCAATTTTAGATTGCATTAGTACCTACTAAAATAAGTACAGGACAATAAGTGCTGTACATATGTATCAGTAATGTACACGCTGTTTTTTTTTTACAATTAAGTTGTGATTTTAGTGTAAGTCGTCTATAATTATGAATATAATGACCCTTACGGTATAGTAAACTATAAACAACTAGTACTTTTAGTGCAAGTAAATACTAACCAAAAGTAACTTGTTATTTACAACTTATACCGTGAACAGTTAAACAAATGTGCGTTTAACCGCCATCTCACCTGTTGCTAAGCGAAAATGTGATTTGATAGGAGTATGCTAGCCTTGAAGAAATTTTTCGCTCGCAATTTAAAGGCACCTAGATTGTATCTATCGGGGAACACTTACTCGGGCAACACATTCCACTAACACACGCTTTGTCCTGATATTGACTGAACTTGCTAACTTTCGAAACGGAGACTCCAATCTATTGAAAGTTTCAACTACTCCTGTTATTTGCTGCGATATTGCTTTTCAAGTACGTACTCAGGGTAGATATCTATTGGATCAAACGTAATATTAACTGTATGTCTTGCTCGTATGTATGTACATCCAAATAAGTTAAAAGTAAAAAAGTCAAATTTATAAGTATTATACATTTCGTACGTCTAAATATGAACCACCCAGAGACAAAACAAATATTTGTTTATTCACAAAATGTTTGCCCTGAGTGGTCGAACCCACGCCCTACAGCTCTCAAGGCAGATATACTACCAATGAACCAACGGGGCTGTCTAAAAGCCTTCATTCCTCTTTTCTTACGGGGCTACTCTTGCCGGGCGATGGATCGCAACTCAAGGCTCCTGTTATGAGGGAAGGAGGAAGCTGCGACGCTCTTCTCTCCAGCGGTGAGTTGGGAGATCTGTTGTAAACTCTTGTTTGCACGCCGGCGTTTCCTTCTGAAACATCACTTGTTCACAGAAGGAAACTGCCTTTCCTACGATCTCTTGCATCCGAATATTGGGCATATTAACTCTGGAAGCAAGTGCGCACGCACATTTTGCATAGAGTTAGTTAAAATGTTGTTGAAAAAATACGCATTAAATTAATACAAGGAGAACAAAAATTGTTAGATTGAATATACTGAACGTGCCATTAAAAGGACGCTGACTTATAGTAAATAACCCTGTATATAGAAAATCAAATTAAACATTTCAATGTTTACTTAAAAAAACAAAAAGTAAAGCTTTAGCTACTGTTTTGCACTTTTAGCTGTAAATTAAACTAAATAAATTAAATATACTATTTAAATATTTATTGAACTTTATTACGGTTATAAAAACACATTGTTAAAAAAATCACGAGCTCAATAAACAAATATTAGAGCACATGTCACACAGCGCCATCTAGCCCCAAACTAAGCAAATCTCGTTCTACAATGGGAACTCAATCGAGACTTCAGTCTAGTCTAGTGTAGTTTAGTTTAGTCTCGACCAAGCGCTCGAAGAGTCAACACGTCCTGAGGATGCCTCGTGTAGAGGCGAAACACGTGTCGACAAGTGGTTACTGCAGAGAGAGGAGAATTTTAAGATTTATGGTTATTTTAATAAAATTTTTTGTTATTTTAATTAAATTTTTGTCAAATTATATTTTTAAGTTTATGTCAAATTGGTTCTAGATTTTAAGACGTAAGATTAGGGTTTTAATTAATAAGCTGTATCAAATTAGTTTAATTTAAGTCGTCATCACTGTTGGAACTGGAACGACTGTTAAGCGGAAATAAACTAGATACATACCTTGAACATTCAAAATGAACTTCCGGAAAGTAACGCCTGAATCAATCAACTTGTATATTTTTTTTATAAAAGGCCTACCGGAATATATCTGGAAGAGATCGCTTTACGCGATAAGACCGCCAGTCGTTGCGTTATTCTTAAGTTGTTTCTGTTATCAGTATTTTATGTTTGATGGTGTGAGCAATAAATAGTTATTTTATCTCATCTTACTCATAGTTCGTCACACAAATGTTAGTCCTAAATAGGGATCGAACCCATGCCTTATAGCTCTTGTTGCTGAACTTCTACCAAATGAGGTAACAGGGCATATTTCTAGTACAAAAACTAATAAAGTAATGAGCAATTTATCTACAGACGCCACTTTCTCCTGTTAAATTAAACATTTTCCAGATGACTCACTATACGTTGGCGCCATCGTTTCAAAATATATTTTTTTAATTTTAAGTTAATTAGTTTCAGTTTTATAGTTAGTTTCCTCAGGTTTTTTAGTTTGATAATTTTTTTGTGTAAAAGTTTTATGTAATTCGACTAATAAACGTTTCCCTGATGGTTAAACAAATCGACCATGGAAAAAGTAATTCCTCCTCCTCGACGAAATTTATAAAAAAGTTAAACTTTTTTGCGATTCAGGGTTAATTAGTTTCATAATAAAATTATTCCTTATTTTAGGTATAATGAACTATTTTCACCCAAATTGTATCATTATTCCATAGTCCTGTATATTAACATCTTTTTTTGTTTTCCTTATCCGGGATTTCTTATGTCAGATACTCCGGTCTCGTCTGCTTCTCTAGTAAAATATATTTACCTACGTCTTCTAAATTTATATACGTACGTTAGTATATATAGGTACATATAAAGTTAAACTTATACTTATGTTATGGACATACAGGATTATCTTATAATAGGCATGTATAAATGTATCCTACTAATAATATTATAAATTTGAAAGTTTGTGTTTGGACGGTTTTTTTTTTTTATGGTTGACAGGCTAGTTGTTTGACCACAGCTCACCTGATGTTAAGTGAAGGTGTGGTCGAAGATGGTAAAGCAAACCTAGCCTGGAATGGAACTGGCTCTCAAGTGAGGCTGCCGGAACACACTGTTAGATGCTTGGCGGCAGATTTTCAACTTGAGGGTGGTAGCTAGCCAGCCGAGTACTAGAAAGTACCCTACCACCATGCTATGGTTTCCTCACGATGTTTTCCTTCACCGGCAGCTCAAGTTCATTGTTGGGGTTTGAACCCACGCCCTTCGGCATGCGAACCCTCCGCGCTAACCACTGAGCTATCATCGCTACAATATGTTTGTTACTGAATCACGCAAAAACGGCTCAGCGGATTAACATAATTATAATAGGTATAATACTTTTTAAAACAGATTTATTTCATTTAAAAGCTTATTTATTCATTGACGGATTGACATATTGTCTGATTGAAAGATGACAGTTTGGCAGATGTCACTTTGAGAGGTTACATTGACAGATGTTAAATTGACTGATGTCAGTTTGACATATCTCAGATTGAATGATGTCAGATTGACAGATGTCACATTAACAGATGTCAGATTCATGACCATTGCTTATTTATTACATGTTCCATTTCTCTCGGAACCTAATTTCAAAGTTAACGCGGACGAAGTCGCGGGCGTCAGCTATTATATTATAAAAGCTAAATACTTATTAGTAAATTCCTTAGCGAGTGACTACGTAATTTATTAATGAATCTCGAAAATTTCTAGACCTTCAAGAAGCTTCGAGTTAGTAATTCACAGGAAGACAGACTTTAGATAAATAAGTACGAGTATCTTGCGACACGAATTAATTAATGAGGTCTGAAGAGGATGAAACTTCATACCAGGAAAGCCAAGTAGCAGCAAATTTATTTTCTGAAATTGCATTTTGCTGTAGCAGATATCTCGAAAAACCATTACCTATATTGAAGCAGGTAAAAAGATTAAAACGCTATTAGGATAGTATGAACTCTTTAATTAGTTCGTTTCTTTCTTATTTCATCGATTGTCGCTGTGCTTTCAGCTGTAAAAAGACTAAGTCCATTAATTTCACTAGCGTTTAAACCCTTTTTGGTAGTTTAGATATAGGCTGTATTTTATGTTTGTATACTTAATATGTATCTTATGAGGTTCATAGAGAGTGTAAAGGGTATTTTACCAAGATTTAAAAAGGGTAATGGTGTTGGTAATGAAAAACTATAACGTGCAAATATTTTAAAACTAAGAATTCCTTCGGATTTTCACGTTTCAAAACACGTATCGAATTCTTTTATAGTTTAAATGGCTAGTCTTGTATTCAATTATGAATATTTATGATAGATATATATGTAAGTTTAACACAAAAGTGTAACCCCTAAATAAGTGTATGTTGAATGATAAAATGATGATAACAATCATCATTTTTCTGAATTGCTCCCTCTATGAAAGCAAACTAAAAGACGTATTACGTAAAAAAAATGTTACCGCTACTGTTAATGTGCGAGGCCGTTTGTTAATATTTCGAGGTAGCCAGTGATATATGTAAATACGTACGTACGTACGTACTAAATGCGATTCGAACACTCATTTCGTACTTCGGTCACCCTCAGCTAAACTTTAATACCTTGTTCATTACTCCACGGAAAATATTAATTTATTCAATGAATAAATTAAGAATGTTGCTACGTGACACAATGCGGCATTGATACTTTTTTCATCATGATAGACGTCGAGACCGACAACCGCTGGGGTAGACGTGTTCTAGAGTGGAGACCGCGAATTGGCAAACGTAGCGTAGGACGCCCTGAGACTCGATGGAGTGACGATATACGTAGGACAGCTGGCGGTGGATGGAAGCGAAAAGCCGAGGATCGGGCTGAGTGGCGTGTCCTGGGAGAGGCCTATGTCCAGCAGTGGACTACAAAAGGCTGATGATGATGATGATTATGAGACGTCGAGAATCAGAAAGTTATTTATGTACGAAACAATTATCATACAATATTTGAAATTTCAGCATGATAGCAGGAACATAGTTATGAAAACGCTTAGCGTAATATCATACTTTTTTTGACTTTGCTGTCGTCGGTTAGAAGCGATGCCTCTCTCGGCTTCTCATTAAGTTGGAAACTGGCCAGCTTATCACTTAGACTGAACAGTAATTATTTAGTAGGTCAGTGACCTATGTAGAAGTAGCTTAAGAGATTAAGTTTTGTACTATTTTTGTATTTTGTGTAAAAATATAGGGGTAACCATTTCGAAGTGCACGTGGTAGGTATAGTATGACTAGTGTTCCTAAAAATCACTAATATTAAACCCCAGCTAATATTCGGATAGGTGATCGCGAGTGACATGCTGAGCTGTGGGTGAGATAGCACGTAGGTATATGTAATTGTGAATAACAATGTGTATTGCTTTGAAACATTCGAAAGTGAGCGGGAAAGAGTTTTCATTAGTCTATAATTTCGCTTGCTACGAGTACAGTATGTATCTTTCAACCCGGAACACAATACTATTATGCACATCTGTCATTGTAATTTCATTACAAGACACTTTTACTATGGGATCAACATTGAAATCGTGAAAAAAAATCAGCTGTTTTATACATTTCATATGAATGGTCTTAAGTTAAAAAAGAAAACGATTTCAATGAGTACCTACTCCGATTTATTGGACTGATTAAGTTTTTTTTTTAAAGTTGTAACCTAAATAAGCTTTTCGCGGAAAGAATGATTAAAAAAGTTTCCTAGAAAATAGTAAAATTGGCGAAGAGCTGAATTTTTTTCCAAAAGTATGAACAAAAAACTATCTGGCAAGTTCACTGAAACTTGGACGGGGACTTCTATCGGCTCCTCTGGCTGCTAGCTCCTTGAATCTGTCAAAACATCTACTGAGGTAAAATCCGCCGTCAACTTCCTTTGCTTTTAAGTACAATAGCTGCCCACCAATAAAGTCAGTTTGTTGCTAAGTTCACCGGAGAGGAATTTTCGTGTTACTCTCTGAACCAGTAAAATTAAATCCCAGAAAATAGCATTTTCTTATATTGCTACCGTATTTCAACATTTCTAAGGTACAAAATCAAACGTGAAGGTAAGTTTTCTAAATATTATACATAAATTTATAATTAACTAGCAGATACCTTGCGATTTTACCCGCGCGTTAAAAGTAACCTATGTCACCTGGGGATGGCGTAGCTTCCAAACGGTGAAAGAATTTTTGAAATCAGTCCAGTAGTTTCGGAGCCTATTCATTACAAACAAACAAACAATCAATTATTTCCTCTTTATAATAGTATAGATAGATATAAGGAACTTGTCAAAAGAAAGTTGTGTCAGATGATCGGAATCCTGGTGTTTTATTTCATGTTACTTAGAATTGATTTCAACGTGATTTTACTAATTTATTTTGTATGTACATATTTATGTTTAATGGTTGTTCAATGACTTATTTATTTTAAGTATAGGAAATCCTAAATGTAGTGTTAAATTTTTAAGTTATTAACGTTTAAAATCAATAATATAAACGTCGTCTAAACATATTCAGTTTTAAATTTCTACTGGAAAAGTTGCTGAGAATTACATTACAAAAGTAAATAAATAAATGTTTTGATACAATCACATAAACAATATGTCAGTAAATCATTAGTGAGTCTCTCTAATTGATCGTGAAAGCTGTATCAAAATCCGTTACTTATTTTTAAATGAACAAACAAATATACGAAACTGACATATTTTTGTTTCACTAATGAAACATGAGTGATCCCGCATATAAAACAAAAACGCGAAATGCAATTTCTCTTTATCACTATTTATAAAAGCGATTGTAATGCGCCAGTAATATGGCGGCATGCTAATAACTGTTATGGCACTGACAGTAGCTAGCGCGAGCGTATTTTGGTATCTCCATTTAACTTATTCAGCAATTTATTGTCGCATTTAGTGAAGCAAAAATCTCTTTTTACCTCTTAATAATTTTTTGTTTCAGGTGGTTTAAACAGACAAGTTGCCTGATGATAATTAATCAAATACCGTCCCCTATCGATATCTGCATTACAATTAATACGTTATTTTAAGTATTCGTTTAATATATACAACAGTTTTTCTATAATATATGTTACATCTTCAAGCAGTAACGGTTTAACAGACTTGGATGCAATTTAAAATTTGAATGCAAATAGCTTAATGTATAATGTACGTTCTGCATCTTCTCACTTCAAAGCAGGGACAGAAAACTTTACCTTCTGACCAGCACTTACAAGTTCAGAGTCAAAGTACTGAAAGGCATCGTAACATACTTCTACATAATTGAGACTTCAAGCCCGAGCAAACTTGTAAAACAGGCCCCTGGAGATCAAATTAGGACACCCTGTAACACATAATGTGGGCAGTAGCAAACAGATAATGTCTCTCTTCTTCATGCGACATCGGAGACTTCCTATCTATGAGATCATAGTTCATTAAATTTATTTCATTCTAAGTGTTTGACTACAGCACACTTGATATTGAGTGACGGTGTGGTCAAAACCGAAGATGGTAAACACACCTTGCCCAGAAAATTTCTTTGAAACGAAAAATTAAACTTAATTTAATTTAAGATATTTCATACAATCACCCGAAATTAATAACAGTTATGCATGACGCAGCTTTCAAACAATAGGTCCGCTATGATCTATTGAAAGAAATCCCTTACAAGACAACAATTACGATTCTACGATATTTCAGCTGTTTGATTTACTTTGCTGTGGCCTTTAACTTTTTCCAATAGACATTTCTTCTAAACCAGCCCAGTATTTAGGAATAAAACAAAAAAATCTAATAGGACGAGCCATTTTCCAGTTTTGCGTGACTAACATACGGCAATCGATTTATATTTATAGATGGTATATCCATCGATAGTCTTAAAGCAATGAATGTCTATCAAGCGTTGAACTGGACTTTGTTTTGTTCCTCAGCATTCCTTATTGTTGCTGTCATGATCATGAACATGCATTATTAATTATCATTAAAATAAATCGAAGTAAACTTAATTTAGATTAAATTAATAAAAAGCCTATACAACCCTTTTGTATTAAATATTATCACGTGGAATGGTAATAACGTTAACTTTTTGGTCACATGTCACCTGACGGTTTGACCAAAAGTATAGTCGGATTACTATTTATTTATGGACAGCCAACGTCGACCTCTAAGAACTTAAAAGCTCGACCCTAAACGTCACTAACATGTATGCACATTTAATTTAGAAACAGTACCTCATTTTTGAAATGTGATCTTTTAATCCACATTCTTTATTCACATAGCAAGGATATGGAACTCCTTACCGTGGTCTGTGTTCTTGAAAGGTACAATAATACGGTGTATTCAAGTATAATAGTCTTCAATTCAAGATTAAACAGGACCATTCTAGGTAAGCGTGTTCCACCCTAGACTACATCGTTGCTTAATATCAAGCAGGATGTGGTCAAACGCAAACCTATTCCTTATTAAAATAAATTCATATCTAGAATAAAAAATATCTTCCATATAGTTGTATCTATATTTAATAATAGCTCAAGTCTTATTTTCCAAACATTGAAATTAAATTCTGACGGCTTGATGGTCCAAGCTTCTGAAAGTAACAGAATGCATAAATTATGTAACGGGAAATGTACTATACAATATCTGAGCAAAAAGTATATTTGGAAGTGCCTTTACATGTAGTTTTCCCGCAGTTGAAGTTATTTCTGCAACCCAATATACTCAATTTTCTTTACTATTATTCGACTAACTTATTTTGGTAAACTGAGTTAAAAAATGATTGAATTTCTGATCATAGACATATCTCTTGTCTGTATTAACTATATACAAAATTATTAATGTATTCAAGGTTTTAGATATAGTGAATTCCCGTTTATAAGTAGTTTTAATTAGTCATAACAATGCCAGGGATTTAATGTTACTTGAATATAATTTTAGATATTTATCCGAAAGAATACATTTATACAAAGTAAACGTAAAATCTAAAATTAAAATCCGATATTTTTGTTCTTCTTTCGTTGACACCGATAGTCAACTTCTATACAACATCAAGAACAACTATTGCTTAATAATTTAAAAAAACTCAACAACGGAATAAGACAGCGAAAAGGTTTATTACTTCTGTTTTAACCTTGGTATGAACAATAAATACCTAGTTATTTTATGTCACTTTCTTATATTGTTAACATAGCCAATATTATATGCAATTTCAGGCGCCCTAGTAATATGAATTCTGACATTGTGGCTATGTGGGACCAGCCTTAGTTGTTTCATAAAGAATTTACAAATTTTATCGACTACTAGCTACCCTCCCCGGCTTCGTACGGGTGCAATGTTGATACTAATGTGGTGCATATGCATTATACATGTAAACCTTCCTCTTGAATCACACTATCTACTGATGGAAACCGCATTAATATCCGTTGCGTAGTTTGAAAAGTCTAAGCGTACAGACGGCGGGAAGCAACTTTGTTTTACATTATGCAGAGAAGATGATGATGAAAATACGGAAAGATACAAAATAACATTTGATTTTAATGCATTGCGTATTCTCGCACATTAATAAGGAATAAAATCCAATAAATGTTCGTCCTCATCCTATAAGCAAAACCAGTGACATAAATTTTTAACCAATCCTAATCCTTTACCTTACTACCTTATTCTCAGTAATATTATAAAAGCAAAAGTAACTCGGCCCCTCTATCTTTCTGTCAGTTTGCTACCTTTTCACGACTAAAAGACTGAATGGTTCTTAATGGAAATTGAAATGGTTAAAGACGTATCTCGGGAAAGGACAGACGTTACATTTTTTCTGAAAAAAAAAAACGAGCTTCGAATGTAAATTCTGATAAGAAATTCAATAAATAAGATTGATAATACGAGTGGTTTGTCGTAAACGCTTGACCAACGCAGATTTAGTAAGTCCTTATTACTCCAAAACTCCATTGAAGCTTTATAATAAAGTCGCCACTACTATACTAAAGCATGACTGGACTTGACTGACACGGACTGTACTTGACCAAGACTGGACTTTGACTATAGCAATAGCTACGAGGCAACTTGGCAACTTATTTAACTTATGAAGCTTGAAAATTGACACTTGACACTGGCAAATGCTCAAAACGTTACGCCGAAACAAAAAAAAAAACTTAAAGCGTGGAAAGAACATTCAATAGGAGCATAAATGACAGTATATGACTAGTTGCACCCCGCTGTGTTACCCGCTCCATTTTTTCGGGTTTTAGCCTATATGTGTCAATCCAGGGCGTCAGCTACATCGGGGTGAGCTTGGGCTCCCCGAGGCGGGTCCGCGAGGACAAGCGCTGTCGAGTCCGCGGTAGAGTGCGAAAGCGTGCCCGTAACCTCGACACAAAGCGCCGAGGTGGAACACTCCAGGGTTTTTAGTGGGTAGGCCGTCATCAGGACGAAGAGTCCAACATAACCACCGTGCCCGCCCCAGGGCAATATTTTCCCTGGGGAAAAAGGGTGTCAGCTACATTTATACCAAATTGCATCAAAATTGGTCCAGCTGTTTGAGCGTCAAGAAGTAACAAACATATCAACACATTCACAAACTTTTGTCTTTATAATGTTAGTGTGATAATAATATTAGTCGAAGAAGGCAACGGGATACGAATATTTTTATCTGATCCCTACCAGTTACTTGGTGGTAGATTTCCTTAGCAGGAGGTCGTCTAGGTAGGTACCACCGCAGTACCAGATATTCTGCCGCCAAGCAGTAGTGTATAAACATTACTGTGTTCCGGTTTGAAGGGTACTGCAGCTAGTGAAATTACTGGGCTGTTGAGACTAACCATCGAAAGTCTCAAAGTAATGAGCACCTAAGCAGCGATGCCGCGGACTTTGTTTTGGTACTCAAAGTTCTGTGCATTGCTGCAATGGTCATGTACAATTGTACATACGTTATCTCTTACCATCAGGAGAGCGCATCGTTCGTCTCATTACTTTTACATTAAAAAAAAAAGTTAAAAATGTTTGAACAGTTGTTAGCTTATTTGGTAAACTTCTGCTTCGAGAGCTGAAGGGCGTGGGTTCGATTCCCACTCAGGGCTAACATTTGTTTGACTAATGTTTGATGTTCTGTGTGTATTATAAATATGGATTTACAAATTTAAGTGTTTTGTCAGCTGTCTGGTTCCCATAGTACAAGCATTGCTTACCTCGAGGCTAGAAGGCGTTGTGTGAAATGTCTACCATTATTTATTGTATTATTTATTCGTTAAATTTTTTATGGTTGACAAGCTAGGTGTTTGACCACGGCTCACCTGATGTTAAGAGATTTTTTTTCGGTGACACCATATGCTACAATGAGTAAAACTACATATACATAGTTGTATAGTGTAACTAATATGACAAAGTTTAGAGGAGGCTTTAGGTGGTATCTACTTTGGTCAAAAGCTTAGCATTGCCATCCAGCGTGGCAATGCTGCCAGCATTCTGGCCACATATCCCTCCTCTGACGGATTTTGTATAAAGTTGTAAATAGTATTAATTTAAGTTATTTTATTTTGTTTAATACACAGTTTAGTTAGTAGCGATGATAGCCGAGTGGTTAGCGCGGTCGGTTCGCATGCCGAAGGATGTGGGTTCAAACCCTAACAATAAGCTCCAGCTGCCGGTGCAAGAAAACATCGAGAGGAAACCATTGCATGGTGGTACTTTCTAGTACTCGGCTGGCTACCTACCACCCGCAAGTTGAAAATCTGCCGCAAAGCATCTAACGGTGTGTTCCGGCAGCCTCACTTGAGAGCTAGTTCCATTCCAGGCTAGGTGTGCTTTACCATCTTCGACCACACCGTCACTTAACATCAGGTGAGCTGTGGTCAAACACCTAGCCTGTCAAACATTAAAAAAAAGTCTAGAATATTAAATATTAATATCGTGTTACACAATAAGTAACCATAAAAACATTATATGTCAATAGAAATGAAACATCCGTTACACAAATCATTATTTAAAGTGAATCTGCAATTAAAGCATTTCTATCTTGAATAAGATAGTGGAAAGAGCCGTTTACTTCCGAAACAGGACCTAATTATTAATTCAGAGCAAATGGGCTCACATTAATGTATCAAAAATGTATGCCAAATCAATTGATTTTATTAGAATATTCAAGGTATTTATTTAGTTTGATTTGATTAGATTTCAATGTGATATTAGGAGCTCTTTATATATATTGTACCGTTAGCTGTTACTCGCGACTTCGTTCGCAAAAAAATGCAAAAAAAATGTTCAGTTTGCAGTACAAAAATTATTATCAAACATTTTCTGAAAAAACAAAATTAAATGTTTGTTATGTGTCTGGGTGTTCTGTATGTATTATAAGTATGTATTTACAAAAAAAAAGTATTTATGTATTCTATCAGTTATTTGACTTCACACAAGCTCTGCTTAGTTTGGTGTCAGATGGCGCTGTGTGTATACTGTAGAGTGTATAGTCCTACGATATTTATTTATTTATTAATCCCATATGTAAAGTAATAAAGGCCAATTTTCATCGATTTTGTAACGATGATAGCTCAGTGGTTAGTGCGGTGCGGTTCGCATGCCGATGGGCGTGGGTTCAAACCCCAACCATGAGTTTGAGCTGCCGGTGAAGGAAAACATCGTGAGGAAACCATAGCATGGTGGTAGGGTACTTTCTAGTACTCGGCTGGCTAGCTACCACCCTCAAGTTGGAAATCTGCCGCTAAGCATCTAACGGTGTGTTTCGCCCGCCTCACTTGAGAGCCAGTTCCATTCCAGGGTAGGTATGCTTTACCATCTTTGACCACACCGTCACTTAACATCAGGTGAGCTGTGGCCAAACACCTAGCCTGTGGACCTTAAAAAAATACTCGTTCAGTAGTTTTTACGTGAAAAAGTAACAAACATCCATCCATCCTCGCAAATGTTTCCATTTATAATGTTAGTAGGATAAGAAAGCAGACGACGCGATGACCTATGAAACACAACCTTGTAACTTACAAAAGTTCGTTTTGAATACTTTATAAAATTTACTTTAGTTACGGTTTTACCATTGCTACGGGTAATGAATAGTATTAAAGAACTTTAAATGTGACGACATATTACCTGTAGCTTCACTAATAACTAACTACGAGTAGTAGTTATACGAGTAGTAGTTAGTTATTTTAGAAGAAGTCGTCTTGACTTTTATTTGACTCTGTTCTGTTACCTAATTTTGGACAGACAGCTGAAAGGCGTGGGTTCGATTCCCATCCGAGAGAAACTTTTTGTGGTATAAACAAATTTTTTTTTTGCTTTGTCACGGTTCTCTGTTCGTATTTTAATAAAAACAAAAAAGTATTTAAGTATTCTACCAGTTACCTGACTTCCATAGTACATACTTTGCTTAGTTTAGGGTTAGATAGTGCGATACGATATTTTATACAGAAAGTAATCTAAGTTTTAGATATCACACTAATTATAAAGGCAAAAGTTTGTGAGTGTGTATGTGTGTTTGTTACTTCCTCACGCTTAAACGACTAAATCAATTTTGATGAAATGTAGTATGGTGGAAGCTGACATCCTGGATTACACATGCTTCTTTTTATCCTGAAAAATGTAGTGTTTACGTGGAAACAGCGGGTATCACCGCGGGGCGCAGCAAGACTTTAATATATTATTACCTTAGATACAATGTTAATTTAGCAAAAACCAATTATATAAAAAGGCTTCTGATATATTGTTTAATGACAAATTATTGACAGCTGTTGGTTCATTGGTAGTATGTCTGCTTCGAGAGCTGAAGAGCGTGGGTTCGATTTCCACCCAGGACAAATATTGAGTGGTATAAATAAATGTTTCTGTGTCTGGGTGTACTGCAAGTATTTAAGTATGTATTTACAAAAAAATTATACAAGTATTCTATCAGTTATTTATCTTTCGTAGTACAAGCTTTGCTCAGTTTGGGATCCGATGGCGCTGAGTGTAATGTCCTGCGATATTTAGTTATTTATTTATTAATATTAAAGAAGTACTAAAAAATAGCTACTCTTTGATTCCAAAACATCACAAATACATAATTTCTATTAGCCACTGGTTTCTTATTCAATAACTATACCTACTTCATCAACCCGAGCAATTAAAGAATTCAAACATTTTTTCTCGTTTCTTATCTTCGCCGTAACCACTTCCGTTTCCGTCCCTGGGTAAACGAATGAACAAAAAGTGGCCCATTCTCCGCTATATCCATTTTCATAAATCATTAATTTCATTGATATTGGTTGTGTGTCCAATCGGGACATAAACGTTTCTCCTGCCTACTGCCTTTGGCATCAGAACGGAGGCCCAGCTAGTAACATATAAGATACCAGATATACGAGATATGCATATATTTTCCCCTTGTACATACAAGCATAAATTTATTTGCCCGGCAGAACATAAAGGCTATTGTTAGCATATTGCGTCATATGGGGATGTTATGTCAATCGATGTGTGTCTTAGCCCTCGGAGAATGTTCAATATTGTTATCTAGACGTGTATTCTAGTTTCCAGTACAATTAACTAGTAAATAATATGATGAATACCCGGTTATTTTACAACGATTAAAAAAATTGAATACAATAAGTCTGGTTTCTACTGCGTATTATTCTTTCAAGACAGCCCTGTTGGTTCATTGGTAGTATTTATTTATTAAGGTACGTTATATAAAATGGTAGCTCCGATACGGCAATTTTAAATGAACATTTTATAAAGCGCGTGTATGATAACAGCAAACCTAATATTAATTTCCCTATGTTATAGACACCCTTTTTATGACATCGAAAAAGAAACGATAAATGCATGTCAATCCGATAACCTACGCTGGGTATAAAAGGGCTCTCAATTACCGACCGCTGAAATAAGTGGTATGTATTCCGTTTATGAGCAATTGGTTGCATAACTTAGTTATCGTGGAAAATTATTCAAATTTTCTGTTGCTGAATAAATTATTTTGTTTTGTCGATATGAATTGCAACTGTTATTGGTGCAAATTTAATTAAATCAATAGCGGAAATTTATACAAAAATGTGAATTGATTTTAATCTACTTCGCCCAATGTTAAAACAGCTATATGGTATATAATTTATTTGTACATACTGGCTGCTATTACATTGCTACCTACATATTTATAATGATAGAATGGAGGTTTGGTTATGTCTTGGTAGCCACTCACGTTATTCCATAAGCGACGTAACCTATTCGATTAAAATTTAGTGGTGTAGTTACACCCATGTTAAACAAGCTATAAGTATGTACAGTAACTCTGTATCTATCTAACCGTTTGCTACATTTCCACAACTAAACGTGTGTGGTAACTATATGTAATGAGGATATGGCAATAGACAATAGACAACACTTTATTTGAGACATAAAACATATTTCAACATAATTAACAATACATACATACAAAAATAAACAATAAACATAAAACAAAGAAATAACTTATAGGTAGATAGTATTTATAAATTAAACGAAAAACAAAAGGGAGAAATACATTTCCATTTTTTTTCGGATACATTTTCATGCGGGAAATTCAGGAATTTCTAGCACATTGCGGGTAAAATTTGTAATTCATCTAGATAGTAAAGATAACCTTTGGATTGCGCCGAAATTCCCGAGAATGACAGAAGTTAGACCCGAGATTTGTTGCACAATGTAAACAAAAAGTTTGGTAATTCAATAACTCGCGGCCGTTGTCGAGCGTCGCCGGTTGCGTGTTTCCGTTGTTGTACGCATCGATATCTGTTAGGGAAATGTATACAGGGCCGAACTCCGGGAAAAATCGGGCCGTCGGTCGCTTGGTCGAGATGTTGACGTACAAATGGCGTATAAAATTCAACTCTCTCATTTTTAGCAAAGGTTCAAATTCATCCGCGCTAAATTAAGACGACGCAAAGGTTTACAATTTTAGGTTGACTTTTCCGTACGTCTGTTCGAACTTCATGGTCTTAGCGCGGATCGCATGCTCTTGTCATTGAATGTTATTATAATACAAGTAGTATATATTATAGTTATATTAAGATTATTATAATACATTCCAGGCTAGCATCTTCTGTGGTCAAACATCTAGCCTGTCAACCATTACAAAAAGTACTGATAAAAAAAAAGTGTTTTTTGTTTCGGGCTACTCGTCGGGCTATTTCATAATATTATGCCTCCCACACCTAGATGGCTCTTCTTTTTGTGTAGTTCTGTTTCTTCGTAACAAGACCTCGTGCTTTCTCGTATATAGTTCAAAACGTCGGAAAAAATGGCGGAGTGATAACGAAAATCGATTTCAAGGGCAGGGAGTGTTAGCACAGTATTGTCTCTAGAGATTCGGAAGGCTTTGTTTTGTCGCCAAGTATCAAAGTTTTTTGGCAAAAGTATTCGTATGTACGTAATATAACTGTAATATAATACGTAATATAATATGTACGCTACAAATGCGCGTGAAATGTAACATAATGTCACGGAAGTTATTATTTCCTAGACTAATTGAAGTGCGGTGGAAATTATTTGAATGATTTAAGCTGTATAGTATTTCGTGTTCATATAGTAATTATTAATCGATTGATTATCACAACCGCGTGAAATAAAAATATGTACTAAAGTTATAGTCTTATAAAAATCCTATTTCTATGAAATACATACCGGCAGTAATAATATTACATTACTATAGTATGAATGAAATGTCAGTCATAATTTTCAAGTAATAATTGAAATTAATTAAAAGAAAATATGTAAATGTATGTTTCCTCGTAAAACTTTACATGAAATGCGTTATGGATGTATATGTTTTGTGCTAAAGTATGTATGATTTGCAAAAAAAAAGGAATTTATTTATTTTATCAGTTATTCGACTTCCATAGTACAAACTTTTCTTAGTTTAAAGTCAGTTGTCAGTTGCGCTGTCCTACCATACTTATTTATTGTTTTGAAAGTGGATACATTTAAATGAAAAGCGTTTTTGTCTAATTTGCGTTTTAGTCTTGTACCATCAATACCCGTTTGATCGATTGTTGAATCGATTTTAAAAAAAATCCTTTAATGGGCAAACGTATAAATTTATAATTATTATTCACACGAAAATGATGTGGAACTTTTGACTGAAGTCTTTGTTTACCGAAAAGTATAATATGGGTGTCTTTAAATGCAGAGTGAACAGCTTCCTTCTAGGTAAGCGTGTTTCATCCTAGACCACGTCATCACATTACAATAGTATAATTCTAATAAGCTGTGTGGCTTGCACATTAAAATAAAAATGACATAAAGATTACAAAAAAAGAACTTGAGATCACTATGTCATTAACAAAGATCGAAAAACTGTCATTAAGCCAAGATAGTTGATTTTGCCTGCTGATGAAATAAACCAGTGTTATTTTGTCTCAAAAGTTGAGTATTTGCTTATAATAATATAATTCACTTTAATTACATATCTACCATAAAATACTTCGTAAGATCCAGTGACAAGAAGGAAATATATAAAAATCTTTACCCACTATGGTTTTCAAATAGTTTGCTAGTTACACGACTGCGTAAAAAAAGTGTAATGTTTTCAGGGTTATGTTTTTATGTATGTACTTATATGAGTTTTTTATTCCACCGTAACTTTTAAATGCCTAGATAGATTTGAATATATGGGGTGACGTTAGAATCCTTAATATCACACTGACTTAACTGGCTATAAATAAAAAAAAACTTTTTATTTGTGGACAGTTGTGTTTTTGAATTAAGCCTGTTTTGTACTACACCTAAGTTTGCAGTTCTCGCAATTAAATTATTTTTTTGTATAAATTTGTATTTTCTTCGTTGATGTTGTGATTCAAAACGGGATAAGCTTTAAGATGACTTTTCGTAATGTAAGGCTTATTTCAATTTAAAAAAAAAACAATGTTTTTTATATTACTTCTTTCAATCTATAGATTAGATAAGTAAGTATCTTACATAAATACATTTATTACTGAATTATGTAACCACAAGTAATCTTAACTCGCTCATATTACGCTGCACTTACATGATTATGTTTATAATGCCCTCCACTCAACAGAACACTTGCCTAAGTGAAATAACTACTCTACATAATTACCAACCCTTAAATACACACTTGCCCAAAACCAATTACAGCTAATTTCACCATTCCAATTACATCATGACATCACGTGAGTTAATAAATTGTTGTAACCAGTTTGGTAAAGATAGTTTTGGGGTTATGATAAAACGCGGGACAATTTCGCGCGAAAACCAAAGATGAGCAAACGAGTAGCGAACTCAAGCGTCATTTGTTTACTGCGTTATGAAATTTAGACGGTAGGCGGCAAACTTCTCGCGCATGCGTAACTCACTTACACATAAGATATTCTGAAAGGATTCCTGTTAATTGCTGAAGAATTTTAATTAAGTGCTAAAGTCCTAGCACTTAATTGCATCTTCTTAGTAGCTAACTAATGCCTAATTTACTCAAGATGAATACTTGATCTACAATTGGAAAATTTTCTTCGTCCAAAGACGTGGCTGATGAGAGAGCCAACACAAAAGGGATTAGTTCGGCTCGGGGGTAAGTGAGACAGTTTGACAGTTTAGACGAGTACTTGCCTAGTTGAAATTAATGTTACATGAGCGAAATTGCATTACTCTAAGTTTCGTACAGTAGGAATATAATTAGTCTGCGATACTTTTTAAATGTAAAAATAATGAGACGAACAAAGCCCCTGCGGGTAAGAGATAACGCCTATCTGTGACCATTACAATGATGCCCAGAACGAAGCATGATATTACTATCAGATTTTTAATTATGTTTGACTTTATACAAGGTAACATCAAGTGTAGAAAAATAACAACTCTCAAGATTTTTTCAATAATTACAAAAAATATTGAAAAAAAAAACACTAAAATTGTGGAATTATAAAATTTCCTAGAAGTTCGTACGCAACGAACAGACAAACAACAGAATGAAAATAGAGCTACAGTAAAAATATATCACAGTAATGTATATATCATATTTGGGCATGATAAAACTTATTACCGTCGAAACAAACATATCAAGGATTGTATATAACGCAAGCGCTTTCTTTTGTAATCAGAAGAACGAACATTTTTGGATTAGTTTTCTGTTAATTCGATCGAATAAAGATTTGAATGGAAAAAGAAAAAGAATAAAGAAACATAAGAAGGATGACAATTTTGTAACACGTCAAGGACTTTGTAAGAGTGGACGAATAAGGATGCAGAAAACTTTGGAAAAGGACAAGTTAGTGAGTGGTCCAAGTCGACCGTAAGGCGCGAATCAAGACACTGACATTTAAAAGTCGCAACATTTATGTTTATTTTAAATAAAGTAGATTTCCTTAGCAGGAGGTCATCTAGGTAGGTACCACCGCAATACCATAAATACTGCATCTAAGCAGTAGTATGTAAACAGTACAGTGCTCCGGTTTAAAGTGTACTGCAGCTAGCAAAATTACAGGGCTGTTGAGATTAACTATCAAATATCACAAAGTAATGAACGCGAACGCAGCGCTGCCTTCAGCTTTGTTTTGCTATACAGAGTTATGTGTATCGCTGCGACGGTCATGGACATATACGTCATTTCATACCATGAGGAGAGCGTATTGTTTGTTTTATTAAATAAACAGTAAAAAAATAGCTTCCAATTTCGTTTTGAGACACTATGAATTTATGCAGTTATCTACATTGAACTCTGTCAAAATTTCAAATTAATAATAGTATCTGAAATAAAGCACCGTGTTGCGCCGCTATCTCGATCGGAATAGTTACACAACATTCTATAAAACTTGAGCCAACTTATAACACGTCGAGACAAAGTTAGACACGAGTTTACTTACACCTTATTATCTCTCATTCTGATATCAATGCATTTATTTACACAAAAAGAATTATATAATGTTATAACATTTATCTGGACCCCATGGTACAAGCTTTAATTAGTTTGGGACTTGAAAACGCTGTGTAAAAACGTAATTTTTATTTCTTTATTATTTATGCATTGTAATCCATAAACCTATCCTCATATCTGATGTGGAGTTCCTTAGAACTCCACATCAGATATTACGTAGATTCATACAATGGAAAACAGCTTTTTTTGGTTTTTAAGCAAACGTAGGAACCTTTCTTCTGAGAGTAAGAGATAATGCCTATTCATGACAACTGCAGTAGTACCTAGAACTGTGCTTAACAAAGCAAAGTCGAGGGCATCGCTGCTTTGGCGCTTATCGCTTTGGGATTTATGATTAAATAGCTGCGCCCCGCGGTGTTACTCGCTACAAGTTTTCGGGATAAAAAGTAGCCTATGTGTTAATCCAGGGTCTCAGCTACTTCTATACTAAATTTCATCCAAATCCATTCTGTAGTTTTTATGTGAAAGAGTAACAAACATCCATCCTTCCATCCAGCCAAACTTTCACATTTTTAATATTAGTGGGATTTGTTGCTACTCTTGGTATGTTAGTTATTATTACGATTACATTTATACAGATACAAAGAATGAAACTATGTATGTTTGTATGTATATACATATTGTATAAGATTAATATTTAGAATAATGAACAAGTGAGCTGTAAGCGATGTTAACACTTAATTAACTATGATTATAATCAATCTCCTTGAGACTAATACACAACTCAGTTACAAAGCTCATTTGTTATACATAATGAAGAGCTAATTTACTCTATATTTAAGTTGTTATTGTTTAAATTATATTTTGTGAATATTGTTGTTTATGTAAAAGTAACGAAAAGCTTTTCTGGTAGTAGATGATAATGCAGCGATACACAGAAATTTGAGCAGGAAAATAAAGTCCTGAGAATCGCTGTTTTGGCGCTTATTACTTTGAAACTTTTGATAGTTAAGAAAATAAAAATTAGTTTAATAAACGTGATTTTTAAGTGGTAGAATTGTTGCTGCAAACACAATAAGCTCTTTGCAACCAACTCTTTTTTTATAAAAAAGCAAATTTATATAAATACGATATTTTTTTATAAACAAATACGTATAAACAACGTTTAAGATCTTCGATTCGATTAGTCAATAACTCTTTTTCAAGAATCACTTATCTCAAATTGTATTTCATATTTAGGAGAGCATTAGCTAAAATTTTATTTGTATAAGTAATAAATTAAAATACGAAGACATTTTCCATAGCGTTATCTAGACCCAAATAAACAAAGACTGTACTGTGAAAACTGATAGAATACATATTTACTCTATTTTTGTTAATACATAATGATACATCCAGACACAGAACAAACATCAATGTTTGGTTCGTAAATATTTATCCAGCCTGGAAATCGAGCGCCCTACAGTTCAAAAAGCAGCGATACTTTCAAATGACCTAGCATAGTAGTCAATATAATGTATTAGTATATGTAAAAAAGGTTTTCGGCATTTCTGTCCTATTTCAAAGGACTATGACCGACCCTTGGAATGTATCCAATTTGGCATGCTTTAGTTACATCGTATAACATATGTTTACTTACTTATAGTACACTGAGTCCTGTGGTTATCCCGCATCCGTTTTTTATGTATTCCAAAAATATATTTTGAAATATTAAATTTGTATAATAACAAATAAATAATACAAAAAAGTTATACAATTGGACAGGAGTCATCTCTTCTATAAAGATAAGCTTTAGTTAGAGTACCTATTTTGTAACTATTTCCTAACGCATAAACAATACAATTTAGTAATTAATTGTGCCTATAAAAATAAAACGGTTTAAATTGAATGAATACAAAACTTTGGTTAAACTTGAAATTTAATGTCTTAACATAATTTTCTTTTTCAAAATACATGAAAATATAGTTTTAATCAATGTGTAATTATTAATTTTCTGTTCTGCAATTTTTTTGATAGAAATGTAAAATTCTATCAAGCCAAGAAATTGTATCAAGCCGTAAAAGTAGGTCCTATCCAACGACGGAATATTTCTCTACAAGCGTGTAACGATTTTCCGTGAATTTTCTGAACTTAGTCTGGCAGATTTGCAAATCTAGAGATTTACCGGTTTCAAAGCTTGGCAAGGTTTTCAATTTCTGCAATACTTTACCGATATTGTATGACAGTAATGTGATTGAAAGCGGGTATTTTGTCAAAGTTTTGCCGCTGTTTCCAAATTTATTTTGAATTTTATAAAATGACTAAGTATCACAATCTAAAGCAAAAATATGAGTGGTATCTAATCCATTTACGCAATTTTAAATCAATGATGATGATGTGCATTTTTCAAACAGGGCGAATTTTAATAGACATATGAAGCTGTAAGTCTAATTAACAAAGTCTCTAAGTTTGATTTAGAGATAACCGTTACTAAATATAATACCTAGATATAATTCAACTTGTATTATAAAAATAAACTTTTGTTTATTTCGGCTTATGAGATTAATTTTGACGGAGACACTAACGTAGGTACGTTTCTTTTATATTTAGCTGGCTAAACTTTAAATGTAGGCATAACCATACAAATTTGATGGTGTACTTTTTAGCTCACTGATGAGTTGCCTTTAAGTTGAAAACACGTAGCGAGTAACTTTTCTAAGAGCTGTCTAATTCTCCTATGCCCATTTTTCTACCGGACAGCCAGAAGCTCAAAAAAGCTAAACCATTTCATGGTCGACGTACCAAAAACTAGAACGAAACGATTTGGTTCTAAGTTCATTGTGCGGACTGCAAGACAGTGGAATGCGCTACCTGAGTGGAGTATTCCTCGTTGGATATAATCTGAGTGTCTTCAAGTCGAGAGTGAATCTTCTAGGCAAGCGTGCCCCATCTTAGACGATGGTGTGGTCGAAGATGGTAAAGCACACCTACCCTGGAATGGAACTGGCTCTCAAGTGAGGCTGCCGGTACACACCGTTAGATGCTTGGCGGCAGATTTTCAACTTGAGGGTGGTAGCTAACCAGCCGAGTTCTAGGAAGTACCATTCTAAGGTTTCCTCACGATGTTTTCCTTCACGAGGAGCTTAAGCTCATTGTTGGGGTTTGAACCCACGGCTTTCGGCATGCAACCCGATTGCACTAACCACTGAGCTATTATCGCTACAAAAAAAATAAAAAAAAAAGGTACCTCCCTATGTTTATAAAACCTCTCTGACAACCAAACACCCAAGTTAAATAAAAAAAACCACAAACAACAAGCTATGAATCTATAACAATGTAAACTTAATTAATTTTTTACGAACAACCTATTAATTCTTTTTTTTTAAGTATTCTGTCATATAATTATTTATTTAAACGTATTCGTACTTTAAATAGAAAATAGAGAGACAATATCACGCAGTGAAACATCGCAATTATATTAACAACATGCTGATGTGACAGGTTTAAAACAGTTATTTACGCTCAGTTGTCAGTCAAAACTATCACGTCCTGTTTTACGCTGTCACATAGAAATTTCAAATGCAACCCGCAATTTGAAATTTAAACATTATTTAAGTTGTAAGTTTTCCGTACGGTTTAAGTTACCTGTCTACGAGTTTCAAATAGTAACATTATAATTTACAAATTATTTATAGAATAAGAATCTGACCACTTCTTTACATACACAATAGTTATATTTTTTTATAACTAACTCTAACTATCAAGTTGATTAGACAGATTTCTTGTCAAAATTTCCATAAAATTTGTTTATCATATTTTTAGCTCAAAAAATCTCATAGTATAGTTTTTACATGTAGGACAGCTGGCGGTGGATGGAAGCGAAAAGCCGAAGATCGGGCTGAGTGGCGTGTCTTGGGAGAGGCCTATGTCCAGCAGTGGACTAATATTGGCTGATGATGATGATGATGATAGTTTTTACAAGTTTTCCGTTCATTTCTTAATTGTTCTTCCTTCACAAACTTACTTTAAACATTAAAAATGTTACATAATAGTCGTGAACCGATAAGGACAATTGATTAAAATAATTTAGATTATTAGATATATACAGGCAAATGTTTTCTCCGTTCTCAAATGATGCGTTAACCAATGCACAACGATAATTTTTACTTTACTAATTAGAATACATTTTTTAAATGTGCTTGAATTAAGCTATATATTCTTATATGTACGAGTATATTTAGGTATTATACAATTACCACACTATTTTGTATATTAAACTCATTTGTCAATTAGTCAATTATAGGGATAAGACAATAAGTAGATTGGGAGACATAAATATAAAATAACGTTCAACTTAATTGTATCAATACCCTAACAGCTAGTCGCTCTTTGCCCGCACAGTTAAGGGGATGAATGTTCCAAAATCCTTTCCTAGCTGACGTCTGCTCTCTATAAACTACCTTCTAGTCATTCAGCTTGCTGCTAAACAGAAGCCTTTGAGATTTTGTGTTTAACCAGTGAGTCACAGACCTCTTGCTTTTGTATTCAAACTAATATCTGAATAGTCATTTAACAATTAAACATTTTTGATTTTTCATTTCATTTAGATTTTGATTTCATTTTTTCATTAGAAAGAAAAGAATGCAATCGAAATAAAATAAGTCGACACAGAACAAACATGTCAGTAACCAATACTGTCACATCTCATTATTATTGATAACACAGTAAAAAATAGTCACAGTTTTGTTTGCAGCAGTATTTAGTCCAATACCATCACTTCCAGTCACGTTTATATGACATCCTAACCACCCGCATTGGACTGACACAGGTGCAGTTTATTTTTAAAATTACAAAACATTGTTATTTCATTAAGTTTAATTAGTTTGTATTTACAAATAAAATCAATAGTTAATAATAGTGGAAACCGTATCAAAAACCGTTGCGTAGTTTCGAATAAGGATAAATAAACAAACGCAGACAACGGTCTTGTTTGATTAATTAGAGTTATGAATTAGTATCTACAAAAACAAAAACAATTACACTAACATCCTAAAGAAGAAAGCTCGCTTCTGTTTTACCAAGTTTATGATCCAAGTTAACAAAGCGCCAACTAGTCGGATATAGCTTGAGGTGAACTTAAAAATAATATTTCACCCCCCGATAGATGGCGGTAATCTTTAGAAGCTTGCCATAAAAATAGTCCAAATACATTCCGATAGATAGAGCTACCTACATACTTTTTCAGATTACTTTCATTGGCAAACTTACGTAACAAAGTTTTAGTAGTTGAATATGAAACAAATTAGCAGTAAACCAATAACTACTAATTACTTTTCTTGCGTGTCGCTGGTCTGCTTGCGGTATATACAAACCTGTACTTTAGTCCTAGATTAAGATTAATTTGAATAACTTCTCTCTCCTTGTATTGTAAAAAAATAGAACTCAAATAATTTATTGATTTAGGCGTTAGTTTGCGGAAGTTTATTTTGAATATTCAAGGTGTTAAAGACATGTCAAGTATCGACCAAGAGCTTGAAGAGTCAACACGTCCTGAGGATGCCTCGTGTAGAGGCGAAACACATGTCAGCAAGTGCTTACTGCATCGGAAAGAGGATATTATGGTAATTTTAATTAGTTTTTTGTTAAATGTGGTTTAGTTTTTAAGTTTATGTTAAAAATTAGTTTTAGATATTATTATGTAAAGTTACGGATACGTTTTTAATTTTTAAAAAAATTGTCAAGTTAGTTAAATTGTAACTCCTCATCACTGGTGTAACTGAAACAACTGTTAAGCGAAAATAAACTAAATATTTACCTTGAATACAGAAATTAAGTTGACAAAGGTCACGAACCCCGGTGTCTGTAAAGCTTAGGTAGGTATATTTTAAATTACAAAAAATAATGTTTATGAGTTTATTATAAAAATAAGAGGTAAATAACCTAAATAGTATTATTTATTGTAACCAGTAGATAGTAGTTTCAGTCGCTACTAATTTGTCACCAACAAAAAAAGAACTGATCTGCGAGCTAAGACGCTTTTCTAATATACGTTACAAAAAAGTGTATTCAATTTTACAAACTTTAATGTACAGGTTTCTTTTAAAAATAGTAAATTCTTCTAATAATAATACAAATACAAATTTATGCCTTATAAGTATATAACTCTGTCTACTGTTTTAATGTAGAGCTGCAGCAGACACAATATTAGAGTATATACTTTAGATAGTATATCTATTCTAAATAGTACAAAACAAAATCGCTACGTCCGTCTGTTGCTCCGTTTTTTTTAAGCCACGCAACAGTTTGATGTGGTTTTCAATGTCATTTGTACGTATATTCAGAGAATGTACCCTAGAACTATACGGTTCAATTTCACCTAAGCCTTTTTTACTACCGGATGGCCAGACAAACACCTCCAAAACGTGAACCGTACATTGTAAATAGATGGATGTGAACATCTTCCACAGGTCTGATCAATTCGAAATTTGGTATAATGGTAACAACTACAATGGTTAAAGTACATATTTTAGTGTCGGAGGTAATTCAAAAAATTAAAAAAAGTACAGATACAATGTTGCGAAGAAAATAAGTGTATTTTGTTCGCAACATTGTATCTGTACTTTTTTTCTATTTTTTTTTTTAGTGTAGCGTTTAACATATTTACTAATATTATATAAAGTAGATTAGTCACAAACAAACATGCAGATGATAATATATTATACACCAACGTGGACTGACGCACAAATGCATCTGTACGTGTTATATTTGTGACAAAGATTGTGAACGTTTTGTAATCATAATTGTTGATTACTTTCGATTTTGATGAGAAAAAAAAAAACATTCTACATTATAAAAACTCGGTAGGTATGTCTGTCTGGTAATGAAATGAAAATACCTTTTGCTTAGAAGCGAATTAAAGATAAAACAAAAAATCGTATTCAATAAAAATTGTGGTGGGATGAGTTGGAAATACGCTTTTGGAATGAGCTGCAAAATAGGATGAGACGACATGACGTCATCGGATTAACAGTCTAATAAGTTTAAACTTGTAACGCCTGTATATATCGGCAAATCAAAAGTATGATGTAATATTATAATTAGAAGAACTTATGCGTTTTTCACTCGGAATAATATTATTTTGACAGTAATTATACAAAAAAAATTACATGATTGATTATATTGTGTCGTTGATTAAGTTAGTAGAAAAAATGCTGAAAATTATGTGTATTTCTTGGGCGAAGATTTGTCCGCGTGTTCTAGGCCTAAAATTTGCATAAGTGTCAAATCAGCGCTCATGCTATCTGATATTACGCACAGCGCCATCTAGCCCTAAGCTAAGCAAAGCTTGTACTATGGTAACCAGATAACTGATGGAATACTTATATAAACCTTTTTTTTTGTAAAAACACCTAAAATGTTTAGATAACACACAAAATCAGAACAGACATTTATTTATAGTCACATAAATGTTTGTTCTAGTGGGAATCGCACCCACGCCCTACAGCTTTTGAAGCAGATATCATACCAAATGAGCAAACAGGGCAGTTAATATAAATCCGCTTTCGGCTTAGTAATATCCCAAGTTTATATCCCGGTATAACAAACTTTTGCTCTTACTAATTCTGTACATTAATTAGATGCTTCTGGGTGGTGGAAATATCTCTAGTTAAATTATAAACATCACCAGTAAGCCAATAACTCACATAAAGCCAATAAGTGACGTTAAACATGCTATGCTTAGTTTAATGCTAGACGAAGTTGTGTTCTACGATATATATTTATAAGAACACCACTTTTCACACAAGTTGAAAATCTGCCGCCAAGCACCTAACGGTGTGTTCCACAGTTCCATTCCAGGCTAGGTGTGGTTTACCATCTTCGACTACACCGTCACTTAACATCATGTGAGCTGTGGTCAAACACCAAACGTGTCAAGGATAAAAAAAACATGGCTACTCTTTGACAAATAATTTGATACGTAATTGCATAATTATGCACAGGTGTTTTTACCCCTTTTTTTGCAAATATTACACATATAGGTACCCTATGTCAGATAACTCATGAATACTCGCCACATTTCTCACTAAAATAATATTCATTAAGCTCTTGCTTTCCAATCTAACGTGGTATTCAGCAAAAAAGTTTCAGTTTCGAGCTTACATTTTAAAATGTACCTAATAGTTTTGCTTTTATTACATCCTCCCGCTCTCCAAAGCAGACATCTAAAAAAAGCTTTCCTAACGACGTAAACAAACAGAAAGACATAAATCCCCGGCATATAAATAACCCCCGACGACATCACAAGATAGACAATCTAAAAACCAACTTTCCTTACGAACTGAGCGTGCCAGACAAGGATCCACAGACGTCCAAGGTCGCGGCGAACCGGTCCGCAATGCGGGCCGCGCCTTGCGGGCTGATAATAAAATCCTGATGAACACTCGACGAGCTGTTGTTTTGGAATGCCTGTCTGTTGGTATGCTATCGATGAATACGCGAGTACGTGCAAAAACATGAAAGCTCTCTATTGTGGAAACTACGTGCGTCCTGTTCTGTTTTCACGCCATTTCAAAGGTCAACGATACTACCGGAACTTGTTCAAATAGTGAAAATTTGACTTCATTAACGCTGAATACGTAACCCCTTTGAAACAGACCAGTTTAAAAATTAATGTTTTCCTTTATCCAATATTGATTCATTGCGATCAACAAGGTTTCAAATAATATTGCAACATATCGCGCAAGAATTTTTTTATATTTCTCATTTTGAAATTTGTAACGCCCGCTCGTGTGTTAAGTTTCACGTTAATTACAAAATACCTGAAAATGAATTTGCAATATCGAATATGAATCTGAATAGTGCAATGAATTCCCCTGAATTTATATTAAATTGCAAAAGCGTGAAATAGGATAAGGGATAATAGCTCGTACTTATTACTCTTGTGTTCGTGTTTATTTTAATACATTTAACATTTTACTTTAAATCTACATATTATGTATATGAAAACATTAAAAACTAAATATCTAATTTAGCATCGCTTTAGTGAAATGAATGATAGTTTAAAATACAAGTGATATTTTTTTTTAATGATGTATTTGAGCGATTACACAATGTAAGGTAAACAAAGCGGATTTTTGTTCTAACGAAGGTGAGTATTCATTTCCAATTCCTACATTAAAGTTATAAAATGTGCAGTAATGTTTAAGCACACAGTACTTTAAAAAAAAATCTAACATAAATACCTTACAAAAAATATTTTTTGTTACTTTTTTGCTCAAATCTATTGCAAACCCCTTATAACTAGAGCTATAAAATGTAACTTAGAATATCTCAAGTATTTTATGTGAAGCATTTTTTATAAGTTACACTCGTAATGATGCAATCCTGTCAATAATCATACCTAAATTGCTAACGAAAGAGTTGAATTAAACTAATTATAAAGAGGAAAGATTTGAATTTGTTTGATTGTATAGAATAGGCTCCGAAACTACTGGGCTGATCTTAATAATTCTTTCATAATTAGAATGCTACATTATCACTGAGTGACATAGGCTATATTCCTCAAGTTTGGTCGAGGAGATAGATTTTTATAATTGTCGTCGAGTTAAATTTTAAATTAAATCCTCATCACTGTTGGAACCGATACGACTTTTAAGCAGAAATACATTAAATGTATAACTTGAACACTCAAAATGAACTGAATTAACAATTTTTTTTTTTTTTTTCTGTGTTATCCTGCGATCGGCTCTACAGGCCCTTAGCAGATTTGTTGAGGTTGTTGCTTGTCAGGTAGGAGCTGTTCCTCCTGTGAGGAAGCTGTCCTTTATTTCAGTTCAACAAAGTCCCATATGTGTTGCCTTTTGAGCCTTCTACCACATAGCGGTTCGCATAACGCAGTTGCTAAGGTATTTGTGTGTTTCTTTATTCGGCTTTGATATGCAATTGCTCTGTGTTCCACTTCTTCCTTGATTGTTTTTATTTCTGTGTACTCATGCAATTCACTGTTCTTGATAAACATTGGTGCATTGGTTATCATTTTGAGGGCATTATTCTGGAACCGTTGTAAAATTTCCATGTTGCTATTTTTTGTTGATCCCCATAACTCAATTCCGTAAGTCCAAATGGGTTTAATTATGGTTTTATAGATGAGTATCTTATTTTCCATGGTGACATTAGATCTTCTGCCTATTAGCCAGTTAAGGTTACTCAGCCTTATATTTAGTTCGTCACGTTTTTTTTGGATATGGGTTTTCCATGTTTGTTTCCTATCAAGATGCATGCCTAAGTATTTTGCTGAATCTTGATGGGGAAGAACGTCGTTTCCAAGTTTGATTGGGGGGCAGTTGTCTCTTCTTAAGGTAAAAGTAACATGCACTGACTTGCTTGAGCTGGCCTTGATACGCCACTTTTCCATCCATTTACTGATTTTGTTCAGTAAATGGATGGAAAAGTATATGAAATGGAAAAGTATGGAAAAGTATATATGTACTGAATTAACAATGCCTGTATTAGTCAATGAACTGACGAAAGTTTCTATGCCAGAGTAAATTAGCAATACTGTGAAAACTTTACTCGATATATTTTCGAAAAACAATAAGGACTTAATACAGTGTTCATTTATTTTATACGCTATCAAATCCTACCCGAATATTGAGTTTTATTACCTCTACGTTGGGTTCATTATTTTCAAAGGTTCACGTAATTATGATGTGTTATGACTGTGCAATTTCGAAGGTTTCCCGGTAAACTGTTGCGCTCATACTACTGGGATACTTACAGTTATACGTGAATGTATAGCTATTTGTACAGTCGATTGCTCGCATTAGTAGACAGTAGGAGACGTAATAGTATTTATACGTACAGATTAGGTTTGCATTGCCCACGGCGCTGTCTAACATGAAAAAGGAGATAGAATTTCTTCATCTCTTTTGAACTCGTAAGACTTTGATAGTGTTTGCACTTCTGTGAATTAGAATAACGTGGGGGTAAAAGCATGAAATTGTGGTTTCATATTGAAAAATTATAACGTTTTTGTTGGACATAATATTTTATATGTACCTATTTAATCGGAAGATTATTTAATTATTTCCGATAGAACTCTGGGTCCACATACTATGTGAAATGATTTAGTACTGCAAGTTAAAAGGTGAATGTAACAGTTGAAATACGAATCAAATATCATGTTTTTCCTTTAAATTTTAAATTTTATTACACTATAATTTTCTCACAAAAAAAGTTTCACTCTATCTATCACTATAAAGGTATAATAATATGTTTTTATTAGTGACCGATGCGTTGCAACGGCAATTTCATGCTTAACCCCTTATTTTAAACTTACTTGCTTGCTTCGCTCTCTCGCAGTCGTAGTATTTTTTCTATTGAGAATTCAGCTAAATTTCTCGACCCGTTCTTACCTATAAACAATAAAAATCATCGATTCAAGTTTTCGTTGTTCACAATTTATTAATATTATACGAAATAAATATAGATAAAATAAAACAAATAATAAAAAATATAAATTGTGTCACAAAACAAGGAGTTTATTCAATTTATAGTTCTCTAGTTTCCCATGACTTGATGTATTTTTATTTTTCAACACGACGTCCTGTTCTTTTGTCTCAGTCAAATTTTAGAAGTCTCTACTACTGTATTATGCAGAAAAACGAACTACCATAATCATTCAGCTAAGCGTCAATCCACAACAATAAAAAGACAGCTTCGTTTTTAGGGTTCCGTACCCAAAGAGTAAATCGGGAGCCTATTACTAAGACAAGACTCCGCTATCCGTCCGTCTGTCACCAGGCTGTATCTTATGAACCGTGATAGTTAAACAGTTAAAATTTTCACAGGTTATGACTGTATTTCTGTTGCCGCTATAACAACAAATACTAAAAACGGAATAAAAAAAAAATGTTTTAGGGGGCTCCCATACAACAAACGTGATTGTTTGCCGTTTTTATAGGTAATGGTACAGAACTTTTCGTGCGCGAGTCCGACTCGCAATTGCCCAGTTTTTTTATAGTAGCAAGCCATCATTTTGGATTTCGCGTATGCATGAGCACAAATTACCAAAGTAAGTTCAAGGTCGATGCACCACCATAAAAATCAAATTGGGTTTTTTTAAATCAGTTTGTCAGTACGTAATAGAACGAATTCTATAATTAGTATACTAAGGAGAAAAATAAATCAATTGGTTTGTTTGTTTAATTAGTAGGCGTTGTTACTAAGTATTTGAGTTTTGGGTATTAATTTATCTCCAATAGTAACTTTTTTAACATGAAATAGGTACATAATTTTGGTATCCCGTCCACGCTCTTAATATTCTAGTAGGTAATTACTGCTATGAAAAGTTAAGTGGGCACCTACTGAAAACTCAAGGAGATTTCGACAAAACCAATCAAACTCCCGGTTCTGCCATCATTACGAGAATTTGCAAAGCCTTAATGAGCGCTCAATTTTTAGTCTCATAGTGAGAATTAAGCCTGATTAAAACGTAACCAGTCGTCCTTATCTGCATCACAGCAAGGTTTATTATTACTCAGCAGTCCATAGCTTTGACCGTACGTCTTGAAGTGTCTTCACATAAGTGCCCCATGTTTCAAAAGGAACGGCGCAACAAGTTACTTGGCCATTGTTCCGGTGTCGAAAGTGAAAATGAAAGCTAGCTGAAACACACAAAGCTTGACCGTCCCAGCCCTTTACGGAAAAGTGTTTTATCGCTCACTCACAAAACGTCATCACAAATAAATGAAAACTACAAGTGACTCCACTGACACTAGTTTAAGGTAACACAACTGCCTAAAAAAAAGGAGTTTAATGTTTCCGGAGTTTATAGATGTAAGTTTTTTTATTTCACTATAACTTTTAAATATCGAAACAGATTTGGGTGTATGGGGTATTATTAGAATCCCTATACTATCCCGATTTAAACAAGCTATTTATTTTTTAATATTGCGGTAGTATCGCTCCAGTGTCAAATGTGTTTTTCTTTTTTTAAGTTTGGAATTTTTTATTATTAATTATTATACTTGTTTTACTGTTTCAGATTTCTTTGAAATTACTATAAATTGTACGTGTAAGTACGCTAAATTGAGTAGTTGAAACTTGTGGAATCTCAAGATATAGGTTGTACAGAGTGAAATAGTTACCACTTATTCACAAAATCTGTTTTGTAATCGAATTTGCCCAGTTTTCTATTGGACAGCCAGAATAGGTTTCTTATAAAAAAAAAAAAAAAAAATTTGATTCCACGTTCATTGCGGACTACAAGACATTAGAATGCGCTGCCTGAGTGAGTGTTCCGCGTTGGATATAATCTGACAGACCGCGTCGTCACTAACATCAGGTGAGATGAAGGTCAACCATAAGCCTAAATCTTATAAAAAAAAAACGTATCCAGGGCGACTGACCCTAATTAATACACTTCTCTTATTTCTTGACGTTTGCTGATAGAGAACAAGCAGATCATCAAACCGAGCTCCTTGGAGGTTAGATACGAAATGACCGCAAGAGGCAAGACAAGTGCTCGGTGTAACGAGATTAACGTTAGCTACAGTACAAATCAAATTACTGTTGCTATGCGATGCAATCCAGTTCGACGTAATAGTCATTCACATCTATTAATGTTACGTTTGTTTAATTAAATGTGTTTAATTATAGGAACTGAATCAAGAGCGCAAGACCTAGTAAAGGATTTACTATTAATACTGATGTGGATTTGACACGTTTTGACACTCACGTTTGATTTGGACGGGTACTGCGACTATAGTTACGGAAGGGCCGAAATGATTAAATTAACGATAACTCGTATTCTAGGAAAGCCTATAAATTTTAATTAAAAATCGAACAGGTATTTTACAATTACAAAGATTTAACTTAAATCGAAATGACTTTACACATTAAAAAAAATGCTTTTTCTACACATACTTGACTTGTAATTTGTATAATTATAAATAAATAAACATAAAACATAAGGCAACTGTGACATATACGAGCTCTAAGATTGTTTCAGCTGGTGAAACTATAGTTTAAGGAAACTATAGTTTAAGTATTCACTTGAATACTCCGACGATAATTTCATTATTAATTCCGTATTATTAAAACAAGCACAATAATAAAAAAAAACACGAGTGCTATGCCAAAACACGAAAGAAAAAGATTTTAATTTCACTTATATAATTCAGAGCCATACAGCTATAATATTTTTTTTAAATTAATAAATGTAATCGATATCAATTATGTGTATGTATATTTTATTATTATGTAGTTTTTATTTCTTATCTTAAAAAAAGTATACAAGCTGCCGGACATTACAGTACTCAAGCTGCCGGTGGTAACGGCTTTGTTATTATTATTATTTATTTATACTCTTTAGTTCTCTCGTTTCTGAAGTAATGTTGCTATTTATGCGGGGTTTTGGCTAAGCGAAAACAGTGGTATTAATTTAGCACATGTGATAAGAAAAAATTACGGACTATCCTACAAGTAATAAACATGGCTGCTTTTTGCAGCAGTATAAAATATATGATTTTATGAATATTTCAAGTTTATAAGCTTGTCATAAATGAACGCGGGACTACATCGGTAGTTGGTATAATTATAGGTATACTTTTGACTGTTTTGAACTTCCATTGTGATTTTATTTCAACGGTTAAATCTGTATATTTGGCGATTAATTCGATTTGATCAATTCGCCACAAATATTGTGGGAGTTGGACACGGTAATATCGATGAGATAAACTGTGTCATTCTTTTTGTCATGGAGTGTGAGTTTGGCCTGTTGAAGTGTACGGTCTTGTGAGAATGGTCCTATCCCAGTAAAGTTTCTTATTAGATTTTTATTCTAAATAATTTTGAAGTGCTAACAATACCCCATATATCAATATCTGAGGAGATAAAAAGTATAGATAGAATAGAAAAACTCACGTTCATACATAAACGCTAAAAACATTATCGCAAAAATGTTACTAGGAAATAGTCCTCTTTAGTGGAAGATCCTCCTCAGTCCTCTACAGTACCAGATTTCTCCCATCAAACTGTAATGTATGTAGGTATATACTACCTGTATACTATTGCTTGGTGGCACTTTAACAGATTCATAAAGAAGATGATAGCAAAAAAAATACGAAGAATTTTAATTTGCCATTTAGGAAAATTTATCAAGTAGGATGCAAGCTTTGAGGATATCTAAGCTCATTTTCTCCCCTAAACAATTATCATTACAATCTCGTTGTACAAAATGTGCAGATTTTTTTACTCAATCAATCAATCAATCAATATGAAACTTCTTGTTGATTTATAAACCTGGAGCAGTCACTTCAAACTATATAAAATTATTGTAACGAAAATTACTCGACAGCGTTTGGTCAGTTGACAAGTTAAATTACTTACTTGCACTAAATTTCTCTTTGAATTTAAATAAAAGAACCGGTACATTAAACACACAAAGATAAATATGACGACCCACTGAAATAAATAAATATCGTAGGACTATACACACAGCGCCATCTGACCCCAAACTAAGCAAAGCTTGTGTGATGGAAGTCAGATAACTGATAGAATACTTAAATACTTTTTTTTTGTAAATACATACTTATAATACATACAGTACACCCAGACACAGAACAAACATGATTGTGTTTATTCACAAAATGTTTGCCCTGAGTGGGAATCGAACCCACGCCCTACAGCTCATTAAAAAAAATAAAATAAAATAGAAAAGAAATAAAAATAGATTTACTAGGAAACAGTACTCTTTAGTCGAAGGTCCTCCTCTGCAGTACCAGATTTCTGCCATCAAACTGTAATGTATATACTACCTATACATTATTACTTGGTGTCAGTACTTTAGCAGAGTATCTAGCATTATGTGATCCGCTTTGAAGGATACTGCAGCTAGCTGAATTACAGGGCTAATGAAACCCACTATTAAATCTTTCAAAGCAATGTACACAAAGGAACACCGACGCTTTGGACCTTGTTGTGTTACTTAATGTTCTGCGTCCAGCATAATTTCCAACTCCTAATCAAAACTGAATTCAGATAAAGTATCTGAACCTTTTTCGTCTATCCTAAATTCTAAACATACACAGTGTTTCTAAGAAGTGTAGTAGTACCTACTCAAAAGTGGTGATACTATGATCCGACACTGAAATAAAGTAAAAATCAATCTTGAATTCAAATGTTTTTTTTTTTTAATTTATTTAAATTTCTTCTATGGGATCATTTAAATATATTATTAGCATTCATTGTACATGTTACTCACATTGATGGGTAAATCAACACCCCCAGTATTAAACTAACTCCCCAAAACACCCTGTATGAACAGCATGTTCATTCATGATGCAAAACATCATAAGCTCGGGAAGTAGTAAACAGTAGCTAATCTAGCAGGGAAAGCGGAACGATAGTAATATCTGGGTTGGCATCTAGCCAGTTGTACCTCACTTGAAAGGGGGTCCTTGTAAGACCAAAACAAGCGCATTTATGAATGGGAAATTGCTTGAATGGAAAGTTGTTACATGCACGACATTAAATGTAACATACTTGGACCAAGAAAATACGTTCCACATAAAAATCTGGTTCCATACCACGTCACATATTATTATCTAATAGATAATAATTTTTTTATAGACACTGAAAATTAAAAATGTGCAAACATCAAAAACCTTATGAGTGTGTTTGTGCCCCGAGTGGCGGGTTTATACCTGTATTCCGTTTCTTTTTCTCGTCTTCTATTTCTATATAGGATTCAAATTTTTAATGATGGGGAAAAATTTTATACTATGCTTCCGGGTTTGAACGTCAACTTGCCAGCAAGTTCTACCTTGTCACAGGCCAACTTTCGCCTGTCTGATTTAAATTTTAGATCAGCAAGTCTAGTCTTCTTGAAAACGTTTCTTTGTACTGATACTGTTTTATTTATATATTAAATGAGATAATTTCTATAAAGATAAAGATCGTTTCGATAATAATTATACAAAGATAATTACTGTCAAGCGCAAACTGGTATTGTACATGTACATTGAGAATTCTATACAACTATTTTATACTCTAAAAAATTCATCACATTAACAATTTTTATCTTTCAACTATCATATCGAAAAATTCTGAAACGTGCTTTTCTGTATCTTTGTTGCATGTTAGTTTTTAACGTAACATGATTTTTCATTTCATTTTGTAAAAGTATTTTTTACCATCTTTGAGAATGAATTTCGGAAAATATATATTGAATGTTCACCGTTTATTATTCACCAGTAATTCCATTAAATAAATATTGAGTTCAAATTTCACATTTGTTGGATAAACGAGCAATGTATACTAGAAAAAATATTTATTTCTGTATAAATAATTATATTATAGATGGACGAATTAGGTATAATTTAAAAATGGACTCATTCACAGTTGACGGACCGTATTCGTGTTTAAATTCACTTTATATGTACGAATTCATCGGAAGTGTGATAGAAGATTACTATAGATCTATAACTCCGCTTTTCTGGATGTTCTATCGGAGTTAGTTCAAAACCTATTTTTATTTCAATGCAAATCCCGGAGCTGATCCTTTGTTCCTTTGTGTGTTTGGTTTTTTTCTCATTGGGGCTATATCTGCTTTGAGCGATAAATCCTACTAACATTATATATGTGAAAGTTTTTGGAGGGGGATGGATGGATGGATGTGTGTTACTCTTTCACGCAAAAACTACTAAATGTATTTTATGAAATTTAGCACACATATAGCTTAAGGCCTGGATTAGCTATATATATTAGGATTATATATGTATGATACTTATTATACTGCAAACCCAACCAAATTTTCGTTTAATTCCATGCGGAAAAAGTCACGTCTCGTACGATGAAAAAAATCAGAGATTTTTTTAAACATTCGCGTCTTGAACCATATTGCTTATCACCGGGTTAATAAGAAAAACCAATTTCATAGTATTAAAGACCCAGAGATAAAAAAAATAATTAAACATACTTATGTGTTCATCATTATCATCATCCACAGCCTTCTTTATCCCACTGCTGGGTATAGGTTTTCTCTCTCTCTTTTCACGCCATCTGCCTCGGTCCTGTGCCAATCTGGTCCAGGTTCGACGACCCGCGACGGTGACAATATCGTCGACCCATCTTGCGCCTGGACGACCAACGGTCCGCTTACCTTGCCTAGGCCACCACTCTGTTGCAACCTTACTCCACATGCCATCACTTACGTGTTGGTCGCGAAATTTTAAAAATCAAACCTCTGTTCATTCATCAATCTTTTGTCTTACCAGCCGACTCTTAGCGGTCCCGACTTGTCGAACAGTGGTGTACGGTTTCTCTTCTATCCCACATGTTTTCAACTCTCTCGCGACCTAGGCATCTGATTTGATTTGAGCAAAATTCATATTGGGTCACAATGTCAAGCTAGAAATCTTTTTAAAAAAGTTTTATCAGATTTTCAAGTTCGTAAAACTATTTACATAGATAGATGTTATATTATTGCTATCAATAACCAAACTTGTTCTAATAATCTTTTACTAATATAGCCAAAAGTAGAAAACATATGGTAAACAAAGTTGCTCTGATAAGTTTCGTCATCTGTTAAGGATTCTCAAAACAGCAACTTTGTTTCGCCCTTTAACTTTAACTGCCAGACATAAATACACATGCGTTCTCTGCACAGGGGGTAGTTACCTTGTATTTCACTATTTTTGTTTCACTAATAGTATAAGTAGAAAAAATAATTTCAGATCGTTCTGAAAATAAAAGAAGTAGAAAAAAAACCTCTATCGTTCTACCCATAAACATACAAGGGAAAAAAGAACTTGCACAAGTTGTTTCAATATCACAAGTATAAAAAAGAATCATGTCGTCTTAGAACACAATAAGAAGGAAAATTAATGTACGATCGTTTTACTTATAAACATATCATTAAAAAAACAATAGAACAAGTATGAAAGAATATTCGGGTTACCATAGAATAAGTAGTTAGATAAAACTCCTAAAAGTTAAGTTTATCAATAGAACTAGCGCAAACGAGATTTTGTACGTCATTGGAACCAAATTATAAAACATCAAAACTTATAAGGACAAGAATGAGTTTACTGGTATTTCAATCCGAGATGCACTATGATGTCACTGGTGAAATAATCTACGATTGTCAGGTGTCTTAATCACGTCTTGAATTACGCACGAGTAAGTTAACATATGAGGCTTTTAACTTAATTTACATTATACCTTGTATCAAAAGAAACGTTACACGATCAAAATGTACATAAATGTATATACTTCACTGTCCTTGGCCTAATTCTGAAACAAAATTATTGCCTGGCATACCAATGTGCGACTTTTGCGTGTTAAGGAAATGAAATTTCTGACACGGCATGTGCTACGTAAATGCTTAACCAAACGTAAAGCTACCTTCTACTTATCAATAAAAATTAGACTGGAAGGTCTAAAAGTTCATATTTGTAGCGATGATAGCCCAGTGGTTAGCGCGGTCGGTTCGCATGCCGAAGGGCGTGGGTTCAAACCCCAACAATGAGCTTGAGCTGCCGGTGAAGGAAAACATCGTGAGGAAACCATAGCATGGTGGTAGGGTACTTTCTAGTACTCGGCTGACTAGCTACCACCCTCAAGTTGAAAATCTGCCGCCAAGCATCTAACGGTGTGTTCCGGTAACCTCACTTGAGAGCCAGTTCCATTCCAGACTAGGTGTGCTTTACCACCTTCGGCCACATCTTCACTTAACATCAGGTGAGCTGTGGTCAAACACCTAGCCTGTCAACCATTAAAAAAAAAAAAAAAATTTAATGCTAAATCTCACTTAGATTCGAAGAGAAAATAAAGTACCTTAATTATTAATATTTTTCACAAAATTGTACAGTAAATTTTTTTGAAGAGTGTAGGGGATTTAACAAGCTTTGGTCTGTAACCTACTCTTGAAACAACAATATTAAAATAGTGGGAAAATAGAATTATACATTAGGAATTATATTGTACAGAATGAAGTGACGAAAGCAGTAGACTTTTTATACATCTGAGCGACTAAAACGTATGAAATTATGGGCAACACTTAATGGTACCCTTAGAAGAGCAGTATTTAACTTCTCAGTTAAAGTTCAGTTCGTGAATAAGCCATAGCACGGTGGAAAGTTATTTTCTAGTACTCTGCTGGTTAGCTACCACCCTCAAGTTGAAATCCGCCGCTAAGCATGTAACGCTGTGTTTCGGCAGTCTCACTTGAGAGTGCTTTATCACCTTCGACCACACCGTCACTTAGCATCTGGCGAGTTGTGGTGCACCTAGATAGATAACCATAAAAAATCTGTTTTTTTAAATATATATATATATATTGAATAGGTTCGCATTTGACCACATCCTGCCTGATGTGAAGCAACGATGCGGTCTAAGATGGAACACGTTCACCTAGAACGAACCTGTTTACTCTTTATTTGAAGACACTCATATTGTAATTTTCGGGAAACACAGACTCCGGCAAAGAGTTCCACATCCTCGCTGTGCGAATAAAGAATGTGGAATCAAAGCGCTTAGTGCGTACATGGGGAACATACAGCATGTACGGGTGTCGCCACGGTCGTGTTTGTCTGGCCGTCCGGTAGTAAAAAGGGGCAGGGAATATTAATGGACTGGACTTGTTCTTTATAAAAGATTAAATATGTAATTCGAATTATTCTACTGAGTTTCTTTTTTATCCGTTAAAAATTCTTACATGAGAAGGTTACTTAGTAAAGATTCTATTCTGTGACGAAGTTGTGTCGTGTCTTACGAGTGCGCTATTTAATCTCGAGCCGTACATGACATAGAAAAAGCGATCTGATTTTATTTATCTTGCATTTAAATTGGATTGGCATAGCAGTCCGCATGTTTACATTTATTGCTGCTGTTGCAAATCGACATGATCATTTAGTAGCTCATATCCGTGACTTCGTCCGCGTGGATGTTTGAATGAATAAGCTTTTAAATAAAATCTGATATAATAAGTATCCCAAATGTTGAACCAGGTAAAAACCATATATAAACAAACCATAGTGGGTAGGCCGTCATAAGGACGGAGAGTCCCACATAACCACCGTGCCCGCCCCAGGGCCAGTAGTATAGACAAAGTATTTTACCTGAAAAAAAAGGTAATGTGTACCAAATTTCATTCGAATTCGTTCAGCCGTTTTTACAAACAAAAAAACATCCAAACATACGAACTATCAAATTTATAATATTAGTCAGATATCATAGGTTTGTATATTAATTGCGGAGCATGGATTGCTTAGAAGAAACCAACATGTACACCTAGATTGTATCTATCTATTGTACTTCGTCTTCAACGTTTATATGGCTTATTCACTCTCAAACAAACCAACTCAACTGCATTCAACAATCTGAAATGTAAACTGAAGCGCAGCTGGATAATTCTCAGGATGCGTCGGCGCTATTGACTTAGCTTTATAGTAGTTTCTGAGTTACGGGATCGCTGGGCCTACCTTTTCGTTTCAATATCCTGACGATGAAACCGAAAGTAAAGTGATTTATTACAACTATTCTAGTGACCATAAACAAAATGAAATGTCATAGGAAAGTTAGTTCTTCTAGTAATTTTGGTTTAAAAATCAAACTACTATCCACTGAAACAAAAAGAGAATGGGAAAAAATATTGTCAATCTTTTTATTGATATTTTAACGATAAAACTATTTAGATGTTAACGTTAAATATTTAATGCTTATTATTAACTAGCTATTATCCGCGACTTCGACCGCGTGGAATTTATTTTAAAATAACCTAGAAATTTTTCAATTTTCTGCGCAATTTTCTTAATTTTTCATTTTGTTAGAATATTCTGCAAATTATTAGAAAATTAAAAAAAAAATGAATGAAATCGATAATGTCGTTCTCAATTTATGGCGTGACCAAGGTAAACAAGGAATCATTTTCATATATAGAAAGAAAGATGAATTAGGATGATCGCATGCCATCGTGACAACAGCGAATTCCGCTCATAACTTGTGGCACAATAAAACTTCAAGGACGAGGTATAATGCCTCGACGAGACGCTTCTGGCTCTCAAACATTGTGAATAAAGGATAGATTGCGTTGTCTCGTGTAGATAAAGAATGGACAGAACAATACAAAGTAACATACAAATAAAGTGCTGATTCTGTTGAATAGACATACGAGTTAGATTTGAGATCCACATTTGGAAATTTAATATAATTATATAAAAATAGGTTTGTGTTTTACCACATCCTGACTGGTCTCAACCGTGTGTCTAGGATGAAGATAGGTAGACAATTCTTTATCGTTCTCAACAAGATTATTACATAAACAGAAATAATACAAACAATTAATTTATAATTACAATAATGATAAAATTACAAACATGAAGCACGCTCACCTAGAAAAAGTCTGTTTATTGGAAGACCTATCTATGGTACTTTTCGGGAAACACAGACAAAGAGAGACAAAGAGTTTCACATTATCTCTGTGTGAACAAAAAAAAGTGGAGTCGAAGAGTCTAGTACGCACATTAAAAACATGAAAAATATCATTAAACTATTGTATAGTGTTTGCATAATTACTAAACGATATCACGCATGAAATTTTGCTAATGCAACGTTTTTGTTTTCCTGCGGGAACATCGACGTAAAGTAGCTTGTCGGTCGGTTTTCTATCGGATACAGTTTGGAGAGTGCACTTCAGATCTGCATGACCTAATTTCATCCTGCCTATTTTACTATCGGACTGCCAAGAATTCTAAAAAACGACATCGCTTCATTTTAGATGATCCTAAAATTCGAGTTAAACAATCGGAATCCACATTCATCGTACGAACTGCTAAGCAATAGAATTTGCTGCCCGAATGGTGTTCCCTTATAAATACAATCTGGGTGCCTTCATGTCGCGAGTAAATCGGTTTCTTCTAGGCAAGCATGCTCTATCGTAGACCGCATCTTCGCTTAACATCAGGCGAGGTTTAGACGCAAATTTAAATGTAATAAAAAAATACCTCTCTAGTTAGCGTATTCCAATCTGCTTATATTTTATTGTAACGAATTTTATCCCCCAAGTCCATGCCAATTACGATGGCTTACACTTCTATTGATTAGACGTACACGCAGTTCTATCAAATGTTGATTGAGCACTGATTGCAATCATGGACATACACTGCATGGGCAAGTTGCAATAACAAGCTTGAGTGCGTCGTATACAGCCAGCATTAAGATTACTACCTAAATCACATAAATAATCTTTATATAGCTACATCATCCCCTACATGACAAACTGTAATACGTCAAGGAGCTTTTACATACGGGAAGTCTAAATGGCAACACTCTCATTTTCGTGTTGCGAAGTATTTAGGCTTTATTTATATATTGACACTACTTGTAGGAATGCGTTAAATTAATAAATAAATAAATAAATATCGTGAGACTATACACACAGCGCCATCTGGCCCCAAACTAAGCAGAGCTTGTGTGATGGAAGTCAGATAACTGATAGAATACATAAATACTTTTTTTTTTTGTAAATACATACTTATAATACATACAAAACACCCAGACACAGAACAAACATGATTGTGTTTATTCACAAAATGTTTGCCCTGAGTGGGAATCGAACCCACGCTCTACAACTCTCAAGGCAAATATACTACCAATGAGCCAACGGGACTGATCACATAGTGTTGAGTGAATTTTCGTAAAGGGACCCTGAGCCAAAACTGTGTTCCGGTTTGAAGGGTACTGTAGCTTCATTAATTACAGGGCTGCTGAGACTAACCATTGAAAGTCTCAAAGTAATGAGTGCAGCAAAGCAAAGTAGTGATGCCCCGGACTTTGTTTTGTTATTCAACGTTATGTGTTTTACCGCAATGGTTTTGAGCATGTGTAATCTCTTATCAGGAGAGCGTATCGTTCGTAAAAACAACACTTGAGTATATGTATGTATATGAAAAAACAAAGTAATAACTATACTGTTCTTGAATAAATTGAATGAAAAATTGACAAAAACTATATGACTTTCATTGAACTTCATTTTTTTATTTTCTGGCGCCCAAGAGACTTAGAAACGCACCTAAGAATAAGGGTCTTAGGTACAAAGTAATCCAATCGTTACATTACATTCTGTTCATATGTAAGTAAATAGACAGACGTACATCTCTACTATTTTTATGGTACGAAAAATTACCTGGTATAGCTATTTAAACCAGTCTTGGCCACATACTTTCTTACTAATACACCAACATACTTGTAAAACACTCCAAGATAGAAAAATTATAGATAAATACTACAAAAAGACAATGCACAACCAAGCGACCTACGATCGAAGCGATCTACGTCTAAGTAGGAGTAAATCGTTACATGCAGCCGAGGTATAGATAGATAGAAACTCTTTTCTTGTACACACCAAAAATAGAAAAAAAGTACAGAAAACAAAATAATCTTACTAATCTAAATAATATACTACTGCCACAAGTGGCGGCCTTATCGCTAAGAGCGATCTCTTCCAGGCTACCAAGAATGGAAAACACGATACATATTATTAAGAACAGATGGAAGATGTTTATAGCACTAGTAAAAATTTAAACTAATAAAAATAATACATGCACCTAGTATACTCGTAGTAGAAATAGTTTATGGTTTCAACACAAAACTACTGAGAAAATTGGTATTTCAGTAAAAATCGTTCACTCACTCACTCATTTCAGCGCACCGCAAAAAATAAAATCCGACAAAGTCAATTCACGTGAACACAGTCATGCAGTCTCATTGCACGTAGTTGTGTAAATAATTCTGTGGTGTATGGCTCCTCTGCAGTATTGCTCTACGTTTCATTTACGCATTTATTTTATTCCTTCCTATGCGAAAAAATAATTACCATAGTCATAGAAGTTTCGGCATTGGCCTAATCGGTAGACCGTCTGACGTTAAATCTGGAGATACTAGGGTTCGAATCCCATGACACGCACCGCTCTCTTTTCTAAGCTCTATGCATGTTTCTAATAACTACAAACGATGAAGGAAAACGTCATGGGTATAAAAAAAAAGTTTTCGGAGACGTGTCAAGTCTGCCAACCCGCACGTGGCCAGCAACTATGACCTTATCTTTCTCACAATGAAAAGAGACCCACGCCCAGCGCTGGACCAGTTTATAATAAAATAGAGCTAACTTGGATGATAGTTTTAATTAAAGCTGCAAACTTTACTTAATACTTAACTCGATATATTTGTTTCGATAATAATATAATCGGACATCGATTCGATTGTAATACGAGTACTAACAAAACGTCTTAAGGCAAAACGTTTACAGTTCACAAGGCGAAGAGCATTACGCAACCCTTCTGTAAAATTGAGTCAGTATTCTGAATTGCTCCTTTTCAATTAATTGCAATTAAATTAAAAACAATTACTTTAAAATTTGTAAATTTGTAAAATTTATGTATTTATTTAATGAAACTTAAGTCATGGAGTACGAAATACGATTCTTATTTTGATAAAATAAAGCTACAAAACACGAAAGTCCGTCATGATAATGTTGAACACCAATCAGAGTGAATGACGTCACTTTTGCGTACACAAATAACTTATCAGGAGCTTTAATGGTATTATGTTACTACACTGAAGGACCACGCAACACATATCTACTTTAGAATTCATATTTAATAACGCTAAATAAGTAAATTATTCTATGAGCGTCTCTGAAACATCTAGTGTTTACTTTTCTTTTTTCAAACGTGACGTCAAGAATATGTTATTCATTATAAATAATATACGGTTCCGAACATTATTGGATTGTTTTCCTAAATCTTGCCTGTTATATTTAGAATTATCTCCGATATAGGTTTTTGTTTTTATTGACATTTAATCATATTGACATAATTATTTTATATGTGACATATTATTGTATTGGCATATGTTATGATTTTGATATTTTTAAAGAAAAATGACCTGTAACTTTGGTGTTATTAATATAACATTTGTATTTTGCATTTGTATTTTTAGGTAACTTCACTACTCTTATGCAAATTGTTTAGAGGCTAAACGATTTTACGCTTCAATTTTAATTTTAAGCAAAACTGTAAAACTGTTTTTACACGTTTATAATAAAAGTATCAATCTGTTGAACTTATGAAACCGTTCAATTCAAAGCGGATCACTTTTTACTCAACCTGACACCAAAGGTCTTTTGATGTAAAACATATCCAATTTACATCAGGGTTATAATAGTCAAACAAGTATAGTGGTTTGGTAAATTGTACATTTTTAACTTATTGAACTAAGTATGGTTGTGATAATTTATATACGATTTTTGTTTTTTTTATTTCTTACCCTAAATGTAAGGTTGAAAAAGAAACAAAAATCGTTTTTGCGTGTCTTGTGGTTGGTATACTCGTATATTCTTGTGTAGTTTTCAAACTGTCGCACCGTATAGAACAATAGCCCTTGCGTAACTGTCTTATGTAAATAAAGGAACGCTACGGCTTACGGCTACGGAGCTACGCCGTAGATGGTACCGTAGCACGCTGATTGATTCATTCGTTAATTTGAAGTTCGTAAGATCAATGGTAATGGGCCTTGGTTGTAATTATTTGAAGACCATTTTCTTAATTTTCAAAATAGTTAAAAAATGGGCAGTCATGGGTACTGCTGACACAAGTGAAAACTTTGATAGCAGCATGTCGCTGACGCACATTAGCATGTCAGTGGCGTTAACCCATAAGTTTTGCCCCTACCAAAAAAAATGATCAACGCGGCTATAAAAGTTTTCACTTCAAAAATTCAGTCCACTGGCCCAGTTTTTTTAACCTGTTCCAATTCTTCTCATTAAACAACAACACGTCCAACACACAACAACACGTCCTGAGGATGCATCGTGTAGATGCGAAACACGTGTCAATTGGTTACTACAACGAGAAGAGAATATAAACACTTGTGGTTATTTTAATTAGATTTTTGACTTAGTTTTAATTCGTAGATTTTAAGTTTATGTCAATGTTTAGTTTTAAATGTTAAGAAACGTTTGAAAAGATTAAATCAATACACATATTATCTTAAATGACTTAACACATCATTAGGAGTATTAAAAAATCAAAACATGCAAGTTTAAATACCACACTATTTCGCTGTTTATAGCGATAACGCACATAAATAAAAAAATACTGTATATTCAAACATATATTAGAGTAAATATAATTCACGTTTTTTTCGATGATCTTTTAGCTTGTTACGTAAAGCGATTTGACAATTCAACTTGTCCAACTACTCTGACCCCTAACTTTGCCACTTACGTATGTTGAAGCACGTTTATGGCAAAGTTATTTATTTACTTGTCACTTGAAGTCACGGCCGAAATATAGTGAATGCATAATAACATATCGTCTCGGTGAACGATCTTATAGCGAAGAGTCTTGACCAACATCTTAAGAGACTCTTGCTAGATGGTTGGGTCAAGAGCCAAATCCAAAAGATAGTGATCCTTGATACAGCGCGCATTGTGAGGAAGTGCCTTATTTTGCAGTCCTACCCACCGGCAGCTTGAACCCTGCCCCGCTGTCGGCGGTACTCTAGGTGTACTAGGTTTTTTGAAATAGTTACTGTTTTATATGTTTTTTAAATTAATTAAAAAAAGAAAGTTATTTAAATTTGGATTGCGCTTAAATCACAAGCGATCACTTGCGAAAAAATTATATTTTAATTAAAAAACGATTTAGTTCCCACTTTCTGATAAATAACTATTTTTATTAAAAACCTTAACATTTTTCTCCAAACTCATGAAACAGAAAACAAATTGCGCAACAAGTCAATATAATACTAGAGACATTGCAGAAATGTAAACTGGAACACGACCGCGATCCGCGTTTTGTACATCGAAGCAGAAAATACCTTAAAAATTTTGCGTCTAGTTTTAAAGTTTTTTTTTTCACAAAAGATTTTTAGTTCACAAAAATTGGAAATAAATATTTTTGGTCTTGTCATGAACAATTTGAATACTAAATAAAACAAGAGCAAAGCGTCGGTCAATAGTCCATACACAAACAAATTGATGGAAAAGGCAATAACAATATTAAAAAAAAATGATTGTATTCCTCTCACCAAACGAGCTTGGTTTAGACAAAGCGTGAACAAAATCATCTAAGTATTTTTACTCCGTCTTCGAGTTTGAAATAAAATGAAAACCTGTGCACCAATTACATACATCGAAACTTCAAGAATTAATATTTTAGCCAATGACTTTACATCAGGCAGAATACCAATAAATAAATGATCAAATGATGTTCGCTGAGAAGCACATAACTTAAGAATGACTGAAGCCATTCAGATATTTTTTTTAATGGTCCTGATACTTCACAGGGAGTTTTACATATACATACATGCGAGGGCAAAGTTCGAGCTCTGCCGCATCGAGTACGAAGGCCCGGTCATTCAGCTAGATTTGAATAAAAAGTAGAACATACTTTCCTCGCCTTCTGGGTCAGAAATTGACATTGTGAATTTAGATAGATAATTATCAACACGTATCTTTATCCAGGGTAAAAAGCGGTAGATACAATATTAGTTAAAAAGAAAAAATTAACATGAAAAAACTAACTACGAAATAAGGTTCAAAATCCACAAGTTAAGATTGGCTGTTAGCCAAATGCGGCCAAACGTGTGGCGTAGCTTTGCATTGGAGTGATGTTCAAATAAATGCACCTCAAGTGTACGAATTATACACAGGTCGAAAACGTAAGCTTTCTTTTTAGTCGAAGAGCTGGCATTCAAATTAAGTACTTAAACTTTTATTATTATATTACAATCACTTGTTTGCATTTTTCAAAACAAATACAAACTTATGAAATTTTCATTTGTGAAAAAAATTTTCACATCGAATTTAGATATGAAAAAAAAATATGTTTGTAACATACGAGCCTTAATGCACGTCACCGACCGTTGCCAGGGAGCCACTACTCGAACGGTCGGGATCGCGCGCGACGAGACTCGAAGGGGCGAGGCGCGCGGGGAGGATATGTGACGCCGGCCGCGATATACGCGCGAATCTGTTGCTAACTGATCGTACATGCGCGCGCGCTGTTACAAGTTGTATTTTCAGAAATTAACAAACTGTGGACTTACAGTTGGCTCATTTAGTAGTGTATTTGCTTCAAAAGTTGTAAGCGTGGGTTCAACTTCAACATTTAATTGTGAATAATATATCTGTGTATCAATTTTATATAAGCAACAAAATTAGATTATCGTAAAAATTTGATACGTACGCATATAAAGAAGAAAATTGATTAATATTGACACTTGGCATATTTTTACTGTACCTATTTGACATTTTTTTTAGAGCAATATACATAATTACATCGTAAAAGAAATTTGATACGTACAGACGTACCCACACAGAGATTTTGTTTTAATGTGTAGCACCTCACATATTTTTTATACCTACTTAGCAAAAAAATCAATAAAAAATTACCCTTCCCAGTCTCGTGTTATTTGTGTTTTTCACATGTGTTTCATTCTAGTATATAGATAGATAGACATAACTCTTTATTGTGCACATCATAAATAGAAAAGAGTACAGAGAACGAAAAACCTTATTAACTAGTGCCACAAGTGGAGGCCTTATCGCTAACAGCGATCTCTTACAGGCAACCGAGAAAAGAAAAATACGATAGAAACCATAAGAAACAGACGGGAAATGTAACACTAATAAGAAAAAAAATAAAATAAAAATGAAACATATAATAATATAAAATAATCATATAATAATGTAATTAAATAAAACGAAATATTAGTATATCAGTGTAAAGAGATATGTATTTTTTTCTGTTCGTGGCTTATAGTGTTTTGGCCAAATGCCTGTGCCATTTACTTGGCAAGCATTATCTCTTGCGTACTTACCAACCAACAATAATTAGGTCAGCATGATGTAGTTAAAAAAAATTACAATTATCAACTTGATTCTGAGGGATTATCATAAAAACTATCATAATTACACGTAGTGCGTATTCGATAGGAAATTAATGACAAAAAGATATTTTAGTCGGCCGCAGAAACCCTGACAGCCTGAAAAAGCTTATGGTAATTGTTCATGTCAACGGGAAAAGGCCGCGCGGTTGGTCCGACCTAATAAAAACGATCACTGGCCTGCCAATTACTAAAGCCATTAAACCCCCAGATGACAGAAACACGTGGAAGAGCATGCTACAACGAGTATATTTTTTTTTATGGTTGACGGGCTAAGTGTTTGACCACAGATCACCTCAATTTGAGGGTACCTAGCCAGCCAGTACTCTACCACCATGATATGGTTAACTCACGATGTTTTCCTTCACCGGCAGCTCAAGCTCATTGTTGGGGTTTGAACCCACACTATTCGGCATGTGAACCGACCGTGTTAACCACTGAGCTATCATCATTCATCTATAAATAATAGTATATTTAAAATTAGACCTTCATCTATGAAGATGCCGACTAATAAAATGAAAAAATGTATTCTAGTAATTTACGTCATACCATTAAAAAGTTTCTCAAAATTTGGCAGATTTCATAATTTCAGCACTCCTCATGAAAAGCGACCGAGCTAAGGACTGAGATATGTAGAAAGTTACTTTATGGGACAAAGTTCGAAACTAAAGTTACCGACATAGCTACAGTGGGAGTGGATCGACCACTTGTCCCCAAGAACCAACAGCCAGTGAAGTAGACAAGCTGTCAAGTGGATACCACGTAATGGTAATCATGTAGAATGCACACGTGGAGTGGCCTGTGCATAAAACGGCGGGCAAAAACTAGTCACAAATATCTGCCCTGAGCAAGCTCATAATACGAGGACATAAAGGCAGCTGACATTACAAAGTTAATGTAAAGTTTCATTAGTTATTTGTTAACATGATTTTATGCACTTATCTCATTCTGCCAAAATAAAAATTCATGGGATTAGTTTGTTTAGTTTCACTTGACTTCTTAACTCTTACTTTGTCAACAACCACCGTCGTGTAAGGCCTCTTAATCCACTTTCTAATTTCCGCATGAGTACGCCATTCTTGAAGCGATGATAGCTCAGTGGTTAGCGCGGTCGGTTCGCATGCCGACTGGCGTGGGTTCAAACTCCAACAATGAGCTTGAGCCACCGGTGAAGGAAAACATCGTGAGGAAACCATAGCATGGTGATACGGTACTTTCTAGTACTCAGCTGGCTAGCTACCATCCTCAAGTTGAAAGTCTGCCGCCAAGCATCTAACGATGTGTTCCGGCAGCCTCACTTGAGAGCCAGTTCCATTCCAGGCTAGATGTGCTTTACCATCTTCGACCACACCGTCGCTCAACATCAGATGAGCTGTGGTCAAACACCTAGCCTATCAAGAAGATCAAAACTCCACTCTGTTATTGATATGTAACCTGACTGCTACTCCAAAAGAGTACTTAGCTAGAAACTCTTAAAAAACAATTAAGTTTTCAAAATAAATTGGAGTCAATTACTTGAGACGATAAAGAAAACTGAGCATCGTGTGCGAATGATACATAATTATAGTTATATACAAGTATTGCGTATTGGATATTTTTATAAGTTTAGCGGAATACCACTCGTATTCTGCCTCGGGGCGACACGAATCAATAAGTATAATGTTACGCCGTGTGTTATATTTATATTAATAATAACATTTCGTCAATTTGTTCGTTAATTCTCATCTTGTCCATTGTAATGTAACTAGGGATTGTAGAGCTCTGTTCTATACAATTACGGAGAAGGAAACTGGAGATGCCGTTATCTAAACGCCCCGGCCCGCTGTAAATCAAGCGACGCACTCGGAATTGTAATAGAGGATTCTGTACAGACTGCCATATCTAGAGGTATGACGTCACACCCTCAACATGCTGATAGATACATGGAGACAGCGAAATCAGATCGCTACTCTACATTCACGGCGATTTTTACAACTCCAAGTTGTAATTTTATTTCTTAGAGGTCAACGGCTAATTCCAATTCCAATATTCTGAAAGTGTCATATTCCAGAGGTGGTTTTCCATTACGAGGATTCTATCATAATAATTTAGTTTCTATAAGTAAAAAGTTATCTTATTATTATTATATTAAAGTTTCATAAACTGTTATTATAAGGCAGTTAGTTTTTCTTTAAAAAACTACATTCCTCCCTTTTCCTTCATTAACAGTAAAGACATCTTTGCCAATGTATTTAACTAGAAAAGTTATTTCTTATAATTCTATGGCAGGCGCTGAATCTGGTACATCTTCTACTTTGCTCCTTGTTCTTATAATACATCTACGCGGAATCGATTTGCTCACTGCGACACTTTGTGACATCTCCCATAGCAGAAGGTCGTCTATGTAGGTACCACCACTGTACTAGATATTCTGCCGCCAAGCAGCAGTGTGTAAGCATTACTGTGATCTGGTTTGAAAGGCACTGTAGCTAGCGAAATTACCAGGCTGTTGAGACTAAACATCGAAAGTCTCAAAGTAATGAGCGCCAGAGCTGCGATGCCCTGGACTTTGTAAAGCTACTCAAAGTTTTGTGTGTCGCTGCAATGGTCATGTCATGGACAAGCGTTATCTCTTACCATCAGGAGATCGTCTCGTTCATCCCATTAATTACACACAAAAAGTGGGACGGGTGGGCCGAGTTTGCTACCGGCCGGCGCGGGCGGACCGCAAGACGCGAATGCCACTTGCGTTGTTATCTATGCACCTTGGTGCACAATATGCACGCCATGAAAATATTTTAATTTTTTTGTTCTGGGTTTTTATGTTTTCGGAGTATGCCTTAAAATATTGCCTTATATTACAGCAGTACCCAGTACAAAATCAATCTATGATAAGTCTCGTGCGCTTTTTAATTTAGCTAGCTGCATAGAAAACTCTTCAAACCGAAACACGGTAATGCTTACACATCATTATTTGCTAAGACCTACCTGGCTAAGAAATGTGAATACTATTTTTTGACCACAGCTCACCTGATGTTAGGTGAAGGTAAGTTCGAAGATGGTAAACATACCTAGCCTGGAATGGAACTGGCTCTCAAGAAGCTGCCGGAACACACCGTTAATTGCTTAGTGACAGACTTTTAACTTGTGGTTGCTAGCTAATTAAGTGCCAGAAAGCACCTTACCACCATGCTATGGTTTCCTTTCCTTCACCGGCAGCTCAAGCTCATTGTTGGGGTATGAACACCTTTCGACATTTGAACCGACCACGCTAACTACTGAGCTATCATCGCTACTATTACATACGAATGAATCAAATAAACGCTAATAATAATTGTATTTATTTAAGGGAGAGCACTGTCTGCTGCACTACAGCTATACGTTAAAGCAGCAGACAGGGTTACATATTATTAATAAGTCATCAGTTATGGTTACAATAAAAATATTTTGTATTTTTTGTATTTGTATCTATTCAACTAAACAATATAAAAATACCTAAGGTTTATAGAAAACTATTTAAAACCCTTAGGTAGGAAAAGTGTCCAAAAAATACTGACAACAGGTTTTTAATCCAAAGCCCAGCCTAGTTTTCATACCTCGTTCAAAGCTTTAAGCCAACATGCAAACTTTCACATTTCTGATATAATAACACGTTCACGCTAGTCAGTTTATACAACGTAAAATAAGCCAGCAATTCTGCTCATTGGAAACTAATTTCAGTCAACAACGATGACTTTATGAGGCTACCGTCAGTCGAGGGAGAGTTCTCTGAGAAATCGGTAGCCGATGCCGCATTCTAATAAAGCAGACCTGCCTTGAATAGAAACCTTAACTTTCAAACTAAGCGATGTTATATGGCTTTAACAGTCTGTTTAAATAGACATTAAGCCTCGGTCGATATTGACACAGTATCTGAAATATTGTTTACACATTCTTACGCACACATACAAACATACCCACGCATACACAGTAATTACCGATACTTTATAACTTAACGTATGGTATATTAATCATGTCTACAAAAGTATACTAGCATGGATATGGATATGTATATAAAAAAATGACTAAAAATATTGAAGGCAACACACAGCGCCATATAACCCCAAACTCAGCAAATATTAAAAAAAACAATGAAAAATATTGTAGGACAACACACAGCGCCATATAACCCCAAACTAAGCAAATATTTTAAAAAAAACACAATGAAAAATATTGTAGGACAACACACAGCACCATATGACCCCAAACTAAGCAAAGCATGTAGGTACTATGGAAGTCAAATAGCTGATAGAATACATAAACACTGTTTTTACATAAATTAAGAACGGAAGACATGGTTTTCTTAGTGCAAAATCATTAGTACTTGTTAGTTTTTTTATATTTTTGTATCAAAAAACTTAGACACACTATTTGTAAACGTTACAAAATAATGCACATTCGTGTAAAATACAAAAATAACTACTGTACACACTATATTGGCACAGTGACCCTAAAGTAGGTCTTACAAAAGTACATAAATTAAGTTCGTATAAACTGAAGGTCTAGAGTCAGACACAATGTGTCACGCGAGCTTTCAGTTACAAATGCCACTGTTCACCATCGATATATTAAGTGGATTGTTTTAGCTGAGAGTGTTAAATTACTGTAAATGCATTTTCTTTTGTTTCCACATTGTTTAGTTGATAACATTTTTAGATCGAGTTAGCCCTGTTTTTATAAACTGTCCTGTCCTGTCCACTGCTGGGTGTGGGCCTCTTCTCATTGTAAGCAGGGTAAGACCATCCACCACGCTAGCCAAGCCAAGCGTGGGTTGGCAGACTTCACAGATCTTCATGAACTTTTTTTTAAGTACTCTCAGACATGTAGTTTTCCTACACCGTTTTCACCATAGTTTCTTCAGTCTAGTTGGGAGACCTTGTCTTTCAACCTGGAAATTCTAGGTTCGAATCCAAGGACAGGCATCTTTTTTGAGTTATGTGTATTGCCGATAATAATTAAATAAAATTTCATATTTGAATTTTTGAAGTTAATTTAAAGCTATCATAGATACACAGGACTACTTGTATTGATAATCACGGAAATACTTCTTGCAGACATCTCTTAATACATGATAAGTTTTATCACATTCACTGAAATATGTGCACGTTTTATATAGGTACTTTTATTTATTATAATAATATAATGTTCAAATTACACAATTCTGTAGAGACAAAGAACGTACGATGCCTAACTTACGTCCAGACGATCGCTTTTTTTTGTTTGAGAACAAACTCACTGTTCAGCCGGGGCAGATTGCTAGCAAATAATATAATAACAACGACGCATTGCCATATGAGATAACGATTTTTTATTCTATCGTAAAACGTGAACATGCAAATTTAAAAAAAAAAAAAAAACAGGAAAACCTTTCACATTCAAAATTCGAACTGAACCAATAAAAGCTAAACTTTCTTGGCAAACTATCACTGTGCTTTCTACTCATTTCTGTGGGATTAAGACACATAAACGTTAAAGTATTTTATTTAAAAATGCTATATAAAACGTACAAACGCCATTATAACTTTGTTTTCTAAACATTTTTATTTTTATTTTCCCTTTTACATTCAACAATTACAAAGAACTACTCGTGAAAATAAAACAATTCACTTCTAGACAATTTTGGTAGATTATTCCAATTAGTTTTGCAAAGCAGCTTTCTTTTTAATTTTAAACAAAGGAAATACAAGGTATGCTAAAATCTCATTCATAACTAAAAGTATGGAATGTGAGACACGAAATAACGCCTTAAAGTGATTGATTGCGTTTAGTTCATCACTTCATGCAAATTACTGGATAAACTCAGATAAGGAAAAATTAATGAGACGAACGAGACGCTCTCCTGATGGTAAGCAATAACGTCTGTCCATGACCATTGAACGATACACATAATTTTGAGTAACAAAACAAAGTCCAGGGCATCACTGGTTTGGCGCTCATTACTTTGAGACTTTCGATGGTTAGTCTCAACAGCCCAGTAATTTCGCTAGCTGCAGTACCCTTCAAACCGTAATACAGTAATGTTTATAGACTACTGCTTAACGGCAGAATAACTAAACGTATGTATTTTAAAAGTATATAAGTATTGTATCAGTTATCACGTTCCGATAGTGCAAGCTTTGCTTAGCTTTCATGTAATTATACTATTTTCCATGTAATTATTTATTTATTCTATAAGTCAAACTCTCAGTAGAAAATTGTTCTCGTTCCGAGATCAGAGTTAGTAGCTGTAACTCAAAAAAATAAATAAAGAAAAACTTTACTTTTTGTCGTATTGACAAAACAAAAACGTATCTATTAGTCTACTATTTTATTTTCGTCTATTTATTGAGGGTCTGGTCAAAGTGCCCAAAATGCTGTCGTTTGTTCGGCCCAGCGTAAAAGCACTATTAAATTGGAAATGCTGCCAGCATGCTGAGTAGGTTGAAGGCTGGCATTAAGTTTGAGTATGCGTATTATCTCTAGACTTTTTTTCGATCTATATGCAATTCATTTGTTTATGTGTAGTTTGTATTTCGTATATATTTGTGTAAGAACTTTTTTTACTTTTTCTATTTACTAAACCCTTTGGCCAAATTTCATAATTCTAGGTCAACAAGAAATGACCTGGTTAATTTTTTTCCTCTCAACAGACCTACAATAAAATCATAGTATAAAAGTTTGAGATTTTTTTTAAAATTTATAATTTTAAAATAAAGTTTCTAGACCCGATATCTGTCCAGTCCAGCTTCAGGTTGCTCTATTATTCGTCATTGCTTATAATAATAAATATCTTTGACATTTTTCAGTGTTACTTGTTTCTCTTTGTTAAATATTCGCGTGCAAACAGTTGTGTGATCCATAGTAATTAACAAGCGACCTTCGTGAAACGACCTATTTGCCTAGATATTTTCTTGTTTTTTTTTAAATAAATGACAAAAAATTATGTAGAAACGGGAAATGTAATATTAAAACGAAATGATTAGGGCTGATTTTTTAATTACGTTTTTAGTTTAAGTTTCGGTCCGTTTATCAATGTGACACTTATATAACGCCAAAATATGGTGAATGTTTGAATTTATCCGCCACTAATTTTATGACTTAAAAATGTTTACAAATCAAAACCTATTTAGGGACACTCAATAAGTATACATAATTATATGCTAGATCTCCTTAACTGAAGTTTCTATAGGTACGTACCTATTATCATAGTATTCTGCCGCTGATCAGTAGTGTCTAAACATTACTTGTTGCAGTTTAAAAGATACTGCATTTAGTGAAATGACTTTTTTTTAATTACTAAAAGGCTTGCGTTTGACCGCCAACTCGCCTGATGTTCTACAAAGCGAAGATGTATCCTACGGTAGAGCTCGCCTAGAAGCGAGAATTCACTCGCGCCTTGCAGGCACCCAGATTGTATCTACAAGGGAACACCCGCTCAGGCAGAAAATTCCAAGCAAGTTTATCTCGAGTTTTTGGAATAAAATTTAAATTTCAATAGTGACAAATATTTCACCTTAAATATAACTTGCTGTATTATTCTTTATAGATTCGTATAAGATGTTTAATTTGTAGCCGAAGTATCAGTATCCTTTTCACTCATTGCAGAGAAGAGCCGTTTGGCTTGTCGACAACCCGGAATTAACCGACAAATTAGAACCGCTGAGCTTGCGCCGGGACATTGGTTCGCTCAGTCTGTTCTACAGATACTATTATTCTATAGTGCTGATGAACTTTTTGGGTTTTTACTGCCATCACGGTTCTTCTATGGAACCGGCTGTCATCGACAAAAGTACCACCAATATAATATTATAGATCTTCGACCACACTGTCACTTAACATCAGGTGAGCTGTGGCCAAACACGTAGCTTGTCAACGATAAAAAAAAAAAAAAAAAAAAATGAAATTTATTTGTTCAAAAGTTTATGCTTACCACAAAAATACGGAGAAACACAAAATTAGATACTATACATATAACAACAAAACAAAAAAAAAATACGAGTTTGTAGCGATGATAGCTCAGTGGTTAGCGCGGTAGGTTCGCATGCCGAAGGGCGTGGGTTCAAATCCCAACAATGAGCTTGAGCTGCCGGTGAAGGAAAAACATCGTGAGGAAACCATAGCATAGTGGTAGGGTACTTTCTAGTACTCGGCTGGCTAGCTACCACCCTCAAGTTGAAAATCTGCCGCCAAGCATCTAACGGTGTGTTCCGGCAGCCTCACTTGAGAGCCAGTTCCATTCCAGGCTAGGTGTGCTTTACCATCTTCGACCACATCTTCACTTCACATCAGGTGAGCTGTGGTCAAACACCTAGCCTATCAAACATAAAAAAAAAAAAAAAAAAAAACGAAGAAACGCAAAACGGAATGAATGCGTGTATGTTTCGTATTGCTCGGCTCAATCGACTGTTTCTTACGCGTGCCTGTTTTCTGTAGAATTGTTTACCACCTTCGATTTTTCCTCCGAATTTTGATCTATTGATCTATTTCACTTTAAAAATAGGGTGAATGAATAGGATCTTTATAGGTAGGCAACACACTAATAATGCTCCGGGTAATGTAGGTAACCATAGGCGGCTGTGACTACTTACCATCAGGTGGCCCATGACACTATCACTATTTCAAATTTAAATAAAAATTCCTCCCGCTTGACCCAGTGATGTGATAATGATGATGAGAACATTGACCTCCTTTCAGTATAGACCACCCAAACTTATAACCCAGTTTACATAGAGCAAACTGAAAGTTTACATTATATATATTATTTAGTATCTGCCTTTTGTGAAATTATTTATTAAAGATATCAACCTCACAATTCAGCAGCAGAAGAAAGTTAATACTTTTACAATATGGTTTATTTCTAGCTAAGAAAGTGATCCGCGCAAAGACGACTCCTTGGATTTCATAACATGTTATTTAAACATAATTATAAGAGATTACCAGGATCAAGTTAAGGTCAAACAGGGAGTTACAAGAACTAATGCAAGTACCTAATGCAATTTGACGATAGCGATGATAGCTCAGTGATTAGCGCGGTCGGTTCACACGCCGAAGGATATGGGTTAAAATGAGCAATGAGCTTGAACTGCCGGTGAAGGAAAACATCGTGAGGAAACCATAGCATGGTGGTAATACTTTCTAGTACTCGGCTGGCTAGCTACCACTCTCAAGTTGAAAATCTGCCGCCAAGCATCTAACGGTGTGTTCCGACAGCCTCACTTGAGAGCCAGTTCCATTCCAGGTTAGGTGTGCTTTATCATCTTCGACCACACCTTCACTTAACATCAGGTGATCTGTGATCAAACACCTAGCCTGTCAACCATAAAAAAAGCTACCCTCAAGTTGAAAATCGCTATCGTCAAGCCCGAATACACCAGTTGAGAGTCAGTTCCATTGCAGACTAGCTGTGTTCACTATCTTTGATCACATCGTCATTTAATATCAGACTAGGTATTGTTAAATACGTAGTCTAAATAAATAAATAACCGTTAGGTGGGAGTATACGAACAAAGAACATCCAGCTCAATATAAGCTGTACAATGACATCGTCTTCCTACGCTTTTCCCATTAAGTGAGTCTCACGTTTCTTCTTTTATTTAAAAGCTATAAGACGAACGAAACGTCGCCTAATAATAAAAGAGACTGACTGCCCAGTGCCCGCGGCTATTGAAGCGGTACACAACTTTGAGTAGCAACAAAATACTGAGTATCACTACTTTGGCGCTCATTACTTTGAGACATTCGACAGTTACGCTTAACAGCCCTGTAATTTCGCTAGCTGCAGTACCGTTTAAAGCAGTAATATTACCATTTCAACCAGTAATTTTACACATTTTTTTTTATCTTTGACATACTAGTCGATAGCCACAGCTTACCTGATGTTAAGTGACGATATGGTTGAACATGGTAAACACACCTAGCCTGGAATGGAACTGCCTCTTAAGTGAGGCTGCTGGAACCTACCGTTAGATGCATGGCGGCAGATTTTCAACTTGGTGGTAGCTAGCCAGCCGAATACTAGAGAGTACTCATTACTACTAGAGAGTGCTACCATTCTATGGTTTTTTCAAGATGTTTTCCTTCACCGGCAGTTCAAGCTTATTATTCGAATTTAACCCACGTCCTTCGGCGTACGAACCGACCGCGCTAGCTACTAGAGTATCACTGTCCACTCTCTGGTTTCATCTCTGGTTTCGTTTTTGGTTTCAGTATTGTTATCAAAACAACAAATAAAGTTGTATCTCAATACGACAATATCTAATTAAGGTAAAATTTACTAACAAGTTTTAATTACATTGTTACTAAGTTTGTCAGTGAAGCTAATAAAATTCTGCTTTTACAAAAAGAAAAAAAAGGTAATTTCTACATCTTTTGTTGTGTCGAAGCGAGAGTTTTCACATAATACAGTCGGTTATATAATGTCTGAAAATGTATATTTAAAAAAACGCAATAACAGATTTACGTTAGCTCATTAATTAGTTGCTTTGTTTCCCGATAGGTAGGTGGTGGATTTGATTTCCATCCATGATGAACATTTAAGAGGATTCCTCGACACGCTAGCCTTAATGATATTATTCGCCGGGCTCTTACCAGCGTCAATTACGCAGCCGTTTTTGAGCCTAGTGGTCTTGTAAGAGTCGATGGTAAGAGACAGGACGGCATGACTTTAAAACCTTGGAAGATGGGACGGACCTTAGTATGGGACGCTACTTGCGTTGATACTTTGGCACTATCACATCTACCCAGAACTCAGAACATGGCTGGCGTGACTGCATAATTTGCAGAAGATTCCAAAAGTCGCAAATATATATTATCTTATACAGTGGGTACACATATAAGTGTTTTGGGATTGAAACTTTGGGACCCTGGGGACTGGTAAAGAAAATATTCAAAGAGTTGTCATCTTTTCTGGTCGACGCCACACGTGACCAAGGTGCTGGCTGATCTCTATTTTTTTTTTAACGTCAGAGTATTACCATTTGCCATTTTGGGAACTATTGTCATTGATAATGGTCTTATAGATTAGTTTATTTGAAATCAGTTTCTTTATAGTAGGTATACAATTTGTACTTGGTTTATATGCTTTTCTATAATTACAAGAAATAATTATTATTCGAATAAACTCGGATAAAATGGATTACCGTAGGTACCTATCATTTAGGTATGTAACAAGCATCGATGTTTTTGCTGTGGCTGGGCTGCGTGTATATATTAGTTTGTATTTCCAAACAAAAAGTATTACATAATTTTTGTGGTTTCTATAATCCCATAGTACCTACACAAGCTTGCCAAGTGTGGGACTAGACGGCGCTGGGCAAAATGTCTGACAATACATTTTTTTACCATGGAGATCTTGTTATATTTATGTAAGGTATAGTTGTCAATGATTTTAACGATATCCATTTATGTTAGTTTCATATACTTTAGGTTTTTTAGATCCATGTAAATCCTTACTACTAACATTATAAATGCGAATGTGTGTTTGTTTGTTTGTTTGTTACGCTTTCACGCGTAAACGGATTTGGGTAAAATTTTGCATATAGGTACTTTAGGCCCTGGTACAAGACATAGGATACTTTTCATCATCATCATCCATCACCACGCGGGTAAAACCGCAAGGGGGATTTATATAATTTTAAAATTCAATTATATTCTATTTAAAACTTTTTCCTATACTAAAGTTTTTTTTTAAAAATCGGGGTGGTGTAGTAAAATAGTATTAGTAAATAGTGTTTTATTACAGCTGTCGATTATACCAAAAAAAATAACTCTAGATATACTTTACTACTTCAATTCATCACATAAACCAATAACAGGTAGGTACCTTATAAAATATTTTTTGGTTTTTTGTGCTAACGTCGACAGACAAAGAGATATTGTTCAATTATCTTCTATAACAAGTTTAAATAAGTACTAATTGGAACAATACACAATGTTATTAGGTACCTTCGTAAAAATAAAAAAATGTGTGCCTTACATTGAGTCACATCAAATGTTTTTATGTAGGTAAACAAATGAAACTTTTGATACAGTACAGAAGAGCTACAGTATACGGAAATATTTTTGATGCCAGAAAAAAATTAAGATTGCACCCGGTTTAAAGTCCCCATTAAACGTAACAAATTCTTTGATCCTTTAGCTATCGAGTGGTGTAATTAAACTATAAAATAAGTTTTGGATGTATGAAGCCAAAACGCCAAACCGTATTCCACCATTTTGTTTTCATCAGTTTTCTAAATTGCTTTTCACTGTGGAAGAAAATTTATAAACGTGTTCACGTCGCAAATGCTACAAGCGATAAAACCGCGCTTGCGTTAGCGAACTACATATTTTTTTAATTTTTATGCCAGTATTTGTAGTCTACTCTATATCCCAAAACCACAATACACAGCATAGAGCGAATGTCACAACCTAATATTTTATTTATGAAATGATCTGTTTTGCTTGACTTGATTATAAAACATGAATTTCTCTACTTATACAAAAATGTAATTAGGATGTATTGTATATATGTACAGAAAAAAACACTTTCATAAAAAATATACAAAATACAGTACCAAAGCAGTACCAAAATTCGTTTCTTGGTTTGGAAGAAACAAGCGGAGAAATAGAGTGACTTTGTTGTATACTATTTAGAAATAACAGTTCTGTAAAATTACGTATTGGCTTTTCATTTTGGAATTTTTGAACATTTATCGGGCATTTGTACATTTATGATAAACCTACCGCAATATTAGAGTTAAGAAGCCTAAAAACCTTTGACATGGCTTGAGGGTTATAGTCGTCTAATAAACTAAAAGTAAACAACAAATGAACTCGAAACAAACAAGCGGGATGGTAGGAGCATAGTAGTAGCGCTGCGCTATAGTAGAATTTAAATTATATTATGTTTGCTTATATGTACAAGGTTTTAAGCTTGAGGTGTACTAACAATAAGCCGAAAGGAAGTAATTATGCTCAAAGCATGTATTAGGGTTTGAGCATAATGGTTTCTCAAACTTTATTTCTCTTTCTCAAGAAATTTGAATTTTTGTTTTATATTTTCAAATGTTTCCTTCATTACAAATTAGACTTATATAGGTATTAAATCAACTAGTAATTTTTATGTCACCATAAATTGCACTTATTAATTAATAAATCAACAGTAATTTTTTTTTTCACACAGTGCCATCTGGCCCCAATCTAAGCAGAGCTTGTGTGATGGAAGTCAGATAACTGATAGAATACATAAATACTTTTTTTTGTAAATACATACTTATAATACATACAGAACAAACATTTGTTTATTCACAAAAAAATTGCCTTGAGTGGGAATCGAACCCACGCCCTACAGCTCTCAAGGCAGATATACTACCAATGAGCCAACGGGGCTGTCAAATTAAACTATTTATACACGGCTTATATAAAAATAAACAGTAGGTACTAGTACTCAACTTTTTTCATAATTATCGAGTCCCTACTAGTTCCTAAATGTACAACAGTCTGTAAAAAATTAACAATTTGTAATATTATCAACAAAATTACAAGTAGGTACATATTAATGTACCTAACTATAAACACTTGTTTAACAATACAAAGATTTTGCTGCCTTTTATATGGTATCTATCTACTATGTTAATAACATCATAGTCTTTCGCTTTAATAAATCATAATTAACTTTCAATATCATCATTTTAATTTGAGCATATTATTATGTTAAGTTCATGTTTTTGGTTACCTAGCGCAAAGAATTGATTTTTCGAGTTCTGGAGGCGTTGACTTTTTTCCCCGTCTCGACTACAGAGAAATTTCTCAAGAATTCTCGAGAAATTTGATATATGATTGAATAGGCGAACGCTTGCTGCAGGATTGGTTAGTTGTAAATACTTCTGACCTCTCATAGTTGCCTATCCAAAAACTGATCCTTTCCCCATTTTAACTAATTTTAAAATGCGATAAGTATTATTTATTTATTTTTATAGCTAGACAGGCTAGTAGTTTGACCACAGCTCACCTGATGTTAAATGACGGTGGGGTCGAAGATGGTAAAGCACACCTAGCCTGGAATGGAACTGGCTCTCAAGTGAGGCTGCCGGAACACACCGTTAGATGCTTGGCGACAGATTTTCAACTTGAGGGTGGTAGCTAGCCAGCCGAGTACTAGAAAGTACCTTACCACCATGCTATGGTTTCCTCACGAGGTTTCCCTTCACCGGCAGCTCAAGCTCATTCTTGGGGTTTGAACCCACGCCCTTCGGCATGCGAACCGACCGCACTAACCACTGAGCCATCATCGCTACGAACACCGATCGTCTATCCAAATTTCTATATTATTGTTAATTCACTTTAGTTTCAGTTTTAAAGTTTTGGTTTTCCACAAAACTGATTTCAACACACTTTTCGTTACTACAAGTAAGTGAAGGCAACGCTGTGAGTTGCACTTTGCTAATGGAACGAACGTGTTGCTTCTATAAAGAACTCTCAGATGATGGCCATTAGAGCACTTCGAATGTTTTTTTTTTGTTTTTTTTATGTAAAAAAGTAATGAGACGAACTAGACACTCTCCTGATGGTAAGAGATAACGCCTGCCCATGACCATTGCAGCGATACAGAGAACTTTTTGAGTCCAGAGCATCGCTGCTTTGGTGCTCATTACTTTGAGACTTTCGATGGTTAGTCTCAACAGCCCAGTAATTTCGCTAGCTACAGTATCCTTCAAACCGGAACACAGTAATGTTTACACACTACTGCTTGGCGGTAGAATATCTGGTACTGCGGTGGTACCTACCTAGACGACCTCCTGCTAAGGAGATCTACCACCAAGTGAAGTCAATTATCCTCAGTGCATTAGATGTGCAGACCGTTTGCAAAAATGGAACCATTGTAAAAATCTAAGATTCAGTGGAACCGTCACATTGACTTATCTAGAAACTCTAGCATTATGCACGGGAAGCCATAATGCAGCCTTCAGTAATAGAAGCAAGAGATCATGCATGATATATAGCACTGGGAATAATGTGAAGTGAAGAAATTGAACGCAAACCGCTACACCAAACGGAATTTGTAGCGATGATAGCTCAGTGGTTAGTGTCATGTAAAATCATGTCACGCCATTAAATTATTCCCCAAAATGTGTGTTTTAGTTGTTTCTGTACGATTTATTTGTTAAACCAAAAACCTAATGTTATAAAAATTCTTGTGGTGTTTGGGCATGAATCTTTACAATTAAAAATTTTTTTTTTTGCCAAAACTTACGAGGTGATCGTCAATAACCGGTATTCAAGCTTTTTCATATCAGGTGTAAGAACTTTTATTGAATGCCTGTTAATATAACTTTATATAGTTACAAAAATATCTTAAGTGTTAGAATAAATCAGTTCCATTCCAGGCTAGGTATGCTTTACCATCTTCAACCTTCAAAACTTAACTATTATCTACTGTTTTATTCAAGCCATTTTTTATGATCACGCGCAAGACCACTGCTCGGTATAAAAAAGTCCAGTGTTTGATGTTATCAGTTTTGTGGAAAACCAAAACTTTAAAATTTCTATATTAACAATAATATAGAAATTTGGGTAGACGATCGGTGTTCGTAGCGATGATAGCTCAGAGGTTAGTGCGGTCGGTTCGCATGCCGAAGGGCGTGGGTTCAAACCCCAGCAATGAGCTTGAGCTGCTGGTGAAGGAAAACATCGTGAGGAAACCATAGCATGGTGGTAGGGTACTTTCTAGTACTCGGCTGGCTAGCTACCCCCCTCAAGTTGAAAATCTGCCGCCAAGCATCTAACGGTGTGTTCCGGCAGCGTCACTTGAGAGCCAGTTTCATTCCAGGCTAGGTGTGCTTTACCATCATCGACCACACCGTCACTTAACATCAGGTGAGCTGTGGTCAAACACCTAGCCTGTCAGCTACATAAAAAAAAATGGTCAGACATAGAATACAAAATTCTCTATTCTTTTGACCGAATACTATGATCGTTAAAATGTTTTTAAAGTCAGTTGTTTTAATTTTTTTTTCTTTTGTTTTCATAGGGATAAATTCATTTTTATAATCTTTTGTTATAAATGCTTAGCATGGTGATGGTATTTTTAGTACTCGGCTGGCTAGCTACCACCCTCAAGTTGAAAATCTACCACCAAGCATTTAACGGTGTGTTCCGGCAGCGTCACTTGAACGCCAATTCTATTCCAGGGTAGGTATGCTTTACCATATTCGACCATACCGTCACTTAACATCAGGTGAGCTGTGGTCAAACATCTAGCTTGTCAGCTACAAAAAAAACCTATTTCTTCGGTACTTTTGAAATTGTCCCCAAAACAAACTTGAATTGTTAGGTTTTAATTTTGATAGCAATCGTCGAGCTTGCTTTATTATAACTTTAGTATCTTAGACTAAGTACTATCTGATCTGGGTTTAGTATGAAAAACAATTTGAAATGTGAAATATAAAGTTTCTTAACAATTTTAACTACAGGCAGAGGTGGAACCGTGGAATAAACGTGCATTCGAAATATCGACAATATTGTGCACTAAAACTTATCTGTTCATTCCTTGAATGTAAAAGTGATTTTATTTTACATACCTATCATAAAAACATATAAAAAGTGATAGTTTTAGACTCTAAGAAGTCCTGCCCTATTCAAATTCCTAACGAAAAACCAAACTTTAATTCCTTGGGGAGCGTAGCTGATGTCTTTTCTATAAATATTTTTTATAAGTCAATTGGTCTAGGATGGGCGATCGTGAACGTCATCTAAAACTGAACGTGCTTGTTCTATAACAATTACTACAAAGCCACGTCAGGATTGTATAAAGTACCGTACTATTGTCTAAGCTGATACTACCGTTAAATATAATCCTTCACCATGGCTGACTAGTCCCCGTGAACGAACTAAATACACTTTAAAAAAAAAATCCCAACGTCTAATAATTCAATTGATCAATGCAATTAATAATATAATAAAAAACCTCAAAAAAAATATTTTGGCTACGGGCTCTACTGGCGGCCACCGTACAAAAGACATACATACCTACGTGTATAACCGTGAGGTCAAGGTCACCAGCCGACCCACTGAGCTGACTGTTTATGAGATGAGCGAAAAAAATGGGCTTTTCTTGCCGAAACTTCTAATCGAATTGCGACTAAGATGTAAGAAAGTTAAGTGTATAAAAAAATATTACAGCTAAACTAACGTTAGCTTATTCATCTTTATCATTAAAATTAATAGCTATTGTATATGTCATGTACAAAGTGATTAGTGAGGGCATTACTTAAAATACCCTCGCATTATGAATAATGACAATCTACACCGGGCCAAGTGATTAATTATTATCTAAACTTTATTGTACGAGTATTGTAGCGATGATAGCTCAGTGGTTACCGCGGTCGGTTCGCATGCCGAAGGGCATGGGTCAAACCCCACCAATGAGCTTTAGCTGCCGGTGAAGGAAAACATCGCGAGGAAACCATAGCATGGTGGTAGGGTACTTTCTAGTACTAGGCTGGCTAGCTAACACCCTCAAGTTGGAAATCTACCGCCAAGCATCTAACAATGTATTCCGGCAGCCTCACTTGAGAGCCAGATCCATTCCAGGTTAGGTATGCTTTACCATCATTGACCACATCAGGTGAGCGGTGGTCAAAAACCTAGCCTGTCAACAATGAAAAAAAACGAGTAGTTATAACGTAGAATAGAATAGAATAGAATATAACTTTATTATACACCAGAAACACAGATCACAATTAATACAAATAGGAAACAAACAACAAACAAAAAAAAAGGAAGATATAATAATATAACAAAACAATAGAATAGATTATGTATAAGGGCGGTCTTATCACCTAGAGCTAGAGCTAGTAGTTATAACGTACTGGTCATTATGAATATTGCTACGTGATCGTTGAGTAATCTGCTAGTATAGATACCTACATTGGACGGAATGCGGGAAGGGAAACAAACGCCGGCCAATTAGAACCTGCGGTGGGGTGCGTGCCAACGTCAATCGCTTCACTTATTACACAGTGCTCATACAATGTTATTGTTTATTTTTTGCAATAAAACCAAATACAGACGGATTATACTAACTAAAAACACAATGCCATTCACTAGATTGGTATTGTGTTTTTAGTTTTTATGGTTTTGATTTCATATAGGAAATAAAAATAGTAAAAAAAAACATGTATTTTACAAGTCTACCCCAGTATCTAACGGTGTGTTACGGCAGCCGGTGAGCTGTGGTCAAAACACCTAGCCTGTTAACCATAAAAAAAGGGATTGACAATATGTATATTGACCGGGCAATTTTATTATAATAGTTTACATTGCCCTCTCATATTGGTCATTTTTTAAACACACGAAGTTTTATATAATAACCAAATAATCACTTTGTCCAATATACTACTAATATCTATATATTTATTAGTTTTTTTGATTTTCTAAGTATAATTCATTTTAATATAATAAATACTTTACACTAAGCATATAATCTATAATTATGTAAGTAAACGCATATAATAAACACACAAGAATTGACCTAAAATAAAATAATAACTACTCTAAAAGACCGCTATCAATGATTTTCTTTAACTTTGTTTATTAGTTACAAAGTTAAAGAAAATCATTAAGATATTAATCGTGTGACGATGACAAAAAAAAGTCAACTGCCTCATACAAAAATGTCATAGTGGATAAAATGTGTTTAACAGCTGATTTTGTTTAAACTTCACAATGAGCTCTTTTCGGCACATCGCATAAAGTTCCTGATAATCTTGCATAAAATCGACCAACTGGCTTGCGGCACCTAATATTGATAGTTGTGAATCGTATCCCACGTCTTTTATACCCCGTTTGAATAATTGAGTGAGACAAGAGAGTGAGACAAGGGAGTGACATTAGAGTCATAGATTACCTAGAAAATAACATACTTAAAGACAAAAGAATCCATCAGGCAACAACGTCTTTCTTTTAAAAGCATTTTCGAAATATAATATGGCGAAGTGAAAATAACATGAGATCAAAGAGAAAGGGACAATTTTGTTTCCATTCTTATTCTTAACAATAGGGGGATAATTAATGTCTAGGTTGTCTAAACTAACACAAAAGTAAAAAGGATAGGTATTAGTGTGTATAGGATTATTAGGCGTCTCGCAGACAGTGTACGTACATTATACTCTATATTTTTGTCCGAGATCACATTCAGCAACCTTTGTTCGATGATCTTTCACTTGTCTTTTGTCTTGCCAAAAATGTTCAACATTTGTGGCTTTTTTTTCTTCTGTGAATAAAAGATTAAGGTAAATCAAGATCTGGGCATACTCAATTCCCATTCCCGTTACCAGCGGTACCATGCATACTGCTGCCGTGAGCCGTGAAGGAATGTGACAAGCTTTTCCGTACTGTGTTGATACACCCAGTGGCGTTAGACAGGCCCCATATCAAAATTTGTCGGTTGGTTTAAGGGACTTCTACCAGACATTCATTCATAGCTCTACTGGAGTAATCGCTTTTTTTTACTAACTTTTTTACAAACTTGTTAACGAATAACTAATCTTACAAAGGTTACAGAAAATATGAAAAGTACAATGTTGTCGTGGCCTAGAGTTACGGCGAGATTTCGGATAACATTTTACTAATTTTTGGTTATACACGTTGGGCCCCCTGTAGTCCGGGGGCCCCAACGAACTGATGCGGCGGTAGGTAAGCCCCTGGCTACACGAGACCTCACAAGCCACGGCAGTTAGGCAGTCATAGCCATGGTTCACAAGTCAAAGGCGCGTCTGTTGGCGGCAAACTTTATATTACTGAATCTTTATTCGTTTTTAGATAAAAAATTATGATACATTATTTATCAAAAGCAATAGAATTTCGCTAAAACTGTTTATCAAATATGTATTAAAGTTATTCTTAAGTTACTTCTTGAAATTATCTGAAAAATGTACAAGTAATATTTCCACAAATGGCCAATTGCTGAAGCTCTCAAATACGCAACCAAGCTTTCCATACTTGAGATCATTCGCCGAGTGGCGTCGGGTCAGCCATCTCAATTTCACGGTAATAGGGTGGAAAAATGAAGGTAAAATAAAATAGCACTAGGATGAGCTCAACGAAATGACAAAACCGCTAAAAGCGTCAATGTTAACCCGACTACGGGAAAAGGAGGGCTATGAATTTAGTTCATAGTCCCTCGTATCGTCTGAACTACTGATTTTATTTTGACCCACAAGGTGACAATTTATGCGTCATATCCTAAGATATACCTAAAATGAAATAAACATGTTTATTTTATTTTATGAAATACAATAAAATAAATTTATGTATTTATTTTATGCGTCATAAAATAAAATAAATTTACCTAAACACGTATTTCAAAAAAATATTGGAACCAATATGTTATGCTTGCTATCAAATGACAGCGTCTTCAATAAGGTGTGGCATCTGGCATATTGTGTAACGTACGTTATAATTAAAAATCTATATTTTAATTATAACGCACGTGGTGTAAGTAAAGTTTTACAACCTATTGTAGCTTGTTCTGTATTGAAAAAGTGACACGAACAAAGATAAAAAAGGTAGGCAATCTACAACAACCTTTTCTGGATTATTGACATATTATTATGTTGACATTTCCATATATTAACATACATACATAAATGTGATGTATGTGTATGCTATTTTTTAAATATGAATTGAAAAACGACCTGTAACTTTGGTATTATCAATAAAACATTTGTTTTTGTGTTTGTAGTTGTGTTCGTGTCCGTGTCCGTGTCCGTGCCCGTATTCGTGTTCGTGTCCGTTTTCGTGTTCGTGTTCGTGTTCGTGTTCGTGTTCGTATTCGTATTTGTTATGATTAGTCAATGTTTATAACATTCATCGAAGAAAAAAGACAACTAACACTAAATGAACGATTTCATTTATTTTATTCCCAAGCTAACCCAAACTATAAGTACAAACTTTCGCTGGAATTTTGTTTCTCTCCGCTTTTCCAAATAGCTAAATTGAGAGTTACTGCGCAGTTTGTGTAAGATGTTTTCCTCTTTCCTGTAACTTATACCACAATTTTTATTCTAGACTCAAAAATGTTCTGTGCCACCCACGCATCATAGATAGGTACGTGAAAGTCTAGTTTTATCGACTTTTTTCAATAAAACCGTTATTTTTCTTTCCCGCACATATCTTATGTGTAATGCCTTACAACCTTCGGTTTTCCAGCTAATTTTAATCTACCTGGTTAAAAACAAAAGGTAAATAGTGTCCAGGTCCAGGGGAAAGGTAGGCAATGCACTGACAATGTATTGTAGGCGTTCATAAGCAGCGGTGACCACTTACCATCAAATGGTCTATCACTTGTTTGCCACTTTTTGATATAAACAATAATTCGTTAATCACACAAAACTATTTATGCTAATGGGAAGAAATTACAAAGTTTATCGATCTTTAAAGAGTCCATACTAAAAATACATCTATTGTATATCTCTAGTCTGTTGTTTCTACTAAACAGACCTGCTCTATTTTCAACGACATAGTTGCTTAATATCAGACTAGTTGATACGATAAACATAAGAAAAAAACACAATCTTGACAAAATTTAACTAATGTTAAAATAACCTTAAAGTCAGACGTGTAAGCTCTTTGACGGCAACTCGCTAAATATCTGCCGTCGCGAGAATTTACTTCCGAAAACATACCTGTTCTTAATTAAACAAATAGCTGGCGGCGCTTTCTGTTCCATCACGACGGATTTTTACTCTACGTGATATCTCTTATTAAACTATTTATATCGAATTTCCATATTAGCTGTGGAAAAAAGTACCATTTTGTCACACATGACAATGCAACAACAACACATCAGGACATTGTTATGTAACAAAAAACGACTTAAATAATAAATGGCAAAAATTAACTGTAGTGCCAGTGCGGTAAGAAAAAGTTAATGTTCAGATAATGGTGTCGATTTCTCAGCAGCGCTGGAAACCTGATTGTATTGCTGACACTGATGGTATTAGAAAATATTTTATCTCTTCGGTTTGTTTTATCATAGTCCACTGCTAAACATTAGTCTCTTCCAACATTCAGCACGATTTTCGACTTATCGCCAGCTACTGCCTGTTGTTCTACGTGTATTATTGTTACGAGACTCAGGGCGCCCTACACCGCATTTGCCAATTGGTGGCCTCTACTGTGAAACACGGAGTATAGTTCAACGGTACTACGTTAGACATACCTATATATAGCTCATTTCCATTTCAGCTTGCTAATATGCTGAGCTACGTCGGTGACTTTGATTGTCTAGCGAATTAGTTCGTTCCGAATACGATTCCTTGGAGAAACGCCGAGCATAGCTTTTTCATGGAGTGCTGAACTGCTTTGAATTTGTGGATCGCTCCAATAATATGATTTTTGGCAGCAACGCGGAAAAATCATGTCACGCCATTAAATTATTCCCCAAAATGTGTGTTTTAGTTGTTTCTGTACGATTTATTTGTTAAACCAAAAACCTAAATTCTTGTGGTGTTTGGGCATGAATCTTTACAATTAAATTTTTTTTTTTTGCCAAAACATACGAGGTGATCGTCAATAACCGGTATTCAAGCTTTTTCATATCAGTTGTAAGAACTTTTATTGAATGCCTGTTAATATAACTTTATATAGTTACAAAAATATCTTAAGTGTTAGAATAAATCAGTTCCATTCCAGGCTAGGTATGCTTTACCATCTTCAACCTTCAAAACTTAACTATTATCTACTGTTTTATTCAAGCCATTTTTTATAATCACGCGCAAGACCACCGCTCGGTATAAAAAATACCAGTGTTTCATGTTATCAACAAGCAATTGTGATTTACCGCAGATAAAGTCCAAAATAAACGCCATTAGCTATGATTTCACTGTAAAATTATGCTCAATTGTCCATAAATGGCAAAAATCATTTGTATGGAAATCGAACCAACTTAAACACAGACTTTGATTACTTTTTAATCTGTGAAGCTGATAGGTTATACATACGTCTATGTATGTACAGTCCAGGATACAGACAGGGGCTTGCAGTCCGAGATCAAATTTAAAGATTAGCCTTGCAAGCAATGGTCCGCAGCGCAATCAACGCATTGTTCCACCTGAGTGCGTCAGCCTTATCGGTTTATCTCAGAATGTAGGTGTTGTACCCTCCATCCAATATTCAACGAACCATCAATGATAAGTAAATCCATCAAATCAGTCATCCTGTGAGTGTGTTTCGCATGCGACGAAACAGAGCACCATGTATTATTATGTATTTCTGAAGTGGTGCCCCCTAATTATCATTTACCTACTAAAGACGTAAAAGGGTTTTTAGATCAGGCATGTATATAATATATTTATCCAAATGCAAAAATGTACATTTATCTGTGAATTAATTTACTTATTTATTGACCTTTAATTCAAATTAGTCCTTTTGTAAATAAATAAATAAAATAAATATCATAGGACAATACAAAAAGCGCCATCTGATCAAACAAATGCTTGGCGGTAGTTTTCAACGCCGGTGGTAGCTAGCCAACTGAGTACTGGAAATCTAGCACCATGCTATGTTGCAGCGATATGAGTTTGTCATACTTGTAAATTCTAATGAAATCATTGTCTCAGACGCGAAATCGAACCCTAACCTTACGAATATGAGGCACGTCCTAACCTGCGTCCGAACGATCGGGATATATCAATATACTGTGTTTTCATTGAAAAGCCTCTGAGTGGATTATTATTAAATTAATATTGCAATTTATATAGTCACATTAAGCGAGGCGAACTTTTGACAGGTAGGTACGTGTCGATGACAGGTTATGTATGGATCTAAAAACCGTTTAACTATTATACCTACATTAATTAATAGTTAGCGCTACAAAAAATTTGTTAATTTAACAAACATTTATTAGTATAACAAAAATATGCATTAATACAAAAAAAAGGAATATAATAGTAAAAATCTTTTTAAAAAGCAAAGTATTGTGTGTAACTTTTTTTTTTTTACCTAAACGGGATTATGTTTTTATTAGGTCGTGTATTATACGTATAACGTAATTCTAAATTTTATAAATAGGTCTTCTAAAGAAAGAGAGCGGATCGGATACGGTCGAGAAGCAATGTTTTTCGTTATAATATACGATTTGTTATGTTATTGATTAGTGAGATATTGGTAAGCTTTTGAATAGCTCACCAATATCTATAATTATATTATGCATGTTTTACCCTTTTTTATCAGGGCTTCAAAAATATGAGCAATAGCAAATCTATATTGATGTAAGTATTTTTGATACTCTATAGTATGTAACACCACGGAACAACGTTGAAATAACTCGCCGGTTTGACGCAACAAGTCGATAGCGCGTTTTAAGACTGAAGCCCGCCATCTATTGCTTCGAGTTGTAACTATACTATTTAAACTACGTAACGCGCGCCGTCGTTAATAATAAGAAAGACATAAAAACTTCAGTATCTTAGCGTTACAATGTAATCCTTTTTAAATAAATTAATATTAACTTTTCAGAAAAATTTATTGAAGAATGTTGATAATCAAATCGCACTAATCACTAGTAGGTATGGAAATAATAAAACAAAACCTACGACAAATTTTGAATGAAGTTCGTCGGTTCAAGTGTTTAACTTTCGAACAACAATGTTTACCGCATTTAATCGATAAAACAAAACAAAAAAACATATTCTAGGCATTAAACTAAAAACGTATGAATATTGTCCCATTTGATTTTAATAAATCTAAAAATCTTAAATCATGGTACATCAACTGCAGGGTTCTTATATCATATTGTAAGTAATAAGAGTTTCGATTTTTTAATCTAAATTGTTGTCAATATTTCTTTAGGTAGGTACCTACCTAAGTATTCTTACAGCTAAAAGTTGATTTTATGTGATCGACGGGAAAAAATGTCGAAAAATCGATTGACATTTTAACTTTTACCCCAATCTTTTTGTTTTAATTTTAAGTTTTACGTTTCATTCGTTAAAAATTTTTCGCGAAAATCTTTATATATAATTACATATACAATATAATCTCTGACCCTTATTTGAATAAATTCAAAGTCCGAACTTAAAAGTTGTTTTTAAATTAATTAATATTGGAAGCAAAAAATGCCGAAATAAATTTATCCCCATTTTTTTTTTATTATTAGATACTAAACAGCGCATTGATTTGTTTCGGTACTTTCAGTATAGTGAGCTTTGCTCTACTCCCTCAATTAAGTTACTTTACCTTTAAGACTGCCTTTTTTATTACATTTTCTCTTTCCAAAGTAAAAAGTCGCCACACACGTCAATGAGAAGAAGTATGAGTACCTATTTATTCGGTGGTCATAAAAAAACTCGGGAACCTAGGTGTGGGTATAAATGAGACGCCACTGGATCGATAGCGACGGCCGATGCGGTAGACCTTCTACGGATTTCGCAAACAACTTACTATTTCAAGGTGAACTGAACATGAAACTTTTTAGGTCGGTAATGTTCAATGTCATACAAGCCGCAGTGGCAAATTGGTCAGTAAATTAAAGTTCGGTTCGCACGCAGTGTAATTCCTAGTTGTGGCACGCTCCCTCGTTGGCCAGCCAATAACAAAAGCAGTGTTGCTTCTAACAAAACCCCAATAGTTCGGGCGCTAACTTTTCCCTTGCTTGGATCGTTCCGCTCAGGGTGCGAAATTTAAATTTCTTACATTTTTGCCAATCAACAGCTAGATTATTTACCGTAGTTTTGTGAAAACAGATTTAGCGATAAGAAATAGATTTTAAAATATCAAGAAATTATGGAGCCAAAAGGTAATGTAAAAGTTCGTGTAGAGTATCAAAACTGAAAAATAAAATAGTCTATTTTTCGACGTCTGTAGTACATAATTATGTACATATTATGCATGTCAATAATTATTTTGACCTTAAGTAGGTAGTTGGTAAAATCATATTAGATTTAATTGGAACAACCATATAAGAAGTTGGTATAAATAAATGTATTTTTCCAAGATCGGCTTTCATTAACCTACGTTGTTTACCGTAGGTTAATGCAACTGTGATCGGCAAAAAACTGACTATCAAGAATCTTGTGCGTAATAGTGGATTTCTTCCAGACTTCATACAAATACATTGCAACTTTTGTTTGATGATTTATGACAGAAGTCATTACATCTCACATTATTAAGGGTTTTATAAAAATCTTTGTATTTTATCTTAGAAATACCCAGTTTCTGCAAGCTTTATTTATTATTACATTACTTATAATATTTGTATTTATATGCATACAAGTATTTTGTACGTTTCAGAATCTGTAAATATTTTTTCGTTGCGACCAGCTGAAACTTAGGTAAAATAAATAAATAATAATACTTATATACCTACGTAATTAATAATAATTTAAAAAAACCGGTATATAGAATTTGGCTTTGGCCGAGTGCGGGCTAGTATGTTTTGTTACCATGAGTACCTTCCATTACATTATGACGACGTGGGTTTGAAGATGAAGCCTATATAGACTGTCACTAGAATTCCCCGATAAAAAGTGTTAATATAGTCGACTTTGGACTCGTTTGCTTTGTTGTCCTGAATACCTTCCATTACAGATGATGACGAGGTCCTAAAGATGAAGAATGTAGATTGCCACTAGAACTCCCTGATAAAAACTGCTAAAATAGTCGCTTTTGGACTATTTTGCTTTATTGTCTGGAGTAACTTTCATTGCACATGTATACGACGGTCAAAAGATGAAGCTTGTTGATTGCCACTGGAAATCCCTGATAAAAAGTGCTGAAGTAGTCGAGTTTGGATTTGTTTCCTTTGTTGTCTTTGTTGCAAATCTACTATAACACTTGCTAGCGAGTAGAGGGCCTAAAGATATTACCACTATTAGACCATTATTAATCTTTTAACTCAATTGACCTCAATCCACCTTTTTTTGATAAATATCTGTTAGACCATTAGGAACTGTCAATGTAAAAATCTTAATGTTATGCTAGGTTTTGACTAAATTGAAGCCAAGTACGTACATAGGTAAAGCATTACAACAAACCAATATTCCAAACGTGATCAAAAAGTAAAAAATGTAGGGTATGTAATGTTAAAATTGCTCTATACCAAAAAAATACTCTATAAATAGCTTTTTTTTTATACCTAGTTGACAAGCAACGTGTATGACCACAACTCATCAGATGTTAAGTGAAGGTATGTTCGAAGATAGTAAAGCACACCTAGCCTGGAATGGAACTGGCTAGCATCATTAAAGCACTTTTTTTGGTATTTAATTTATGTTTAAAGAATTATTATATTTACTCGCTAATAATAGAGAGGTACATATATATCATAGCGTTAATTTATTTTCTTAATAAAACATTATGAGATTGTGAATAATATGTAAAAATATAAACTCAAACGAGATACAAAATTTCAAGATTTAACTTCACCTGAGGGACTTAACAAGTTACAACGCTATCGTTTCTGTCAGACATAATATAGAAATTTTGAATGTTACTACTTTTTATCTAAAGTAAAAATAAATTTGATTTCCACAAAACGCGAAGTGAATGGCAAATGTAGATAATTTACTGAAGTTTGTCTCTAAAACAAAGTTTATTGTTCGCACTGGGGTGAGAAGGAAAAAAGGTGGGCCCAAGAGGAAAAAGAAAATAAATGTGTCTGAGGAAGCAAATAAAAATAATACGTAAAAACGCATTAGACTAAAACGTTGGCATCGCTATCCTTGAAATTTGTAGAGCTATATTTCAAAATTGGTAGATTCCAACAGTCATCTGCTAGCCAGCTCTCTTTTCAAGTAAAGTTTGTTGCCATCTTTGATACGGCGCCTATAAGTGTAGCCATACTAAGCCTGTTTGCTGTGAGGCGTTAACTCAAAGTTTGTTGTTAAGTAAGCAATTTAATATTCTTAGAGTTTATCGTTTCATGATCAACACAAGATAGTCACAAGAGTATTAAATTTCTTTACTACAACTAACTTTGTGATAGAAAATTATAACGAACTCTGTAATTGTATTTTTATCGTCATGTCAGATTAGTTTCAAATCAAGGAACGTGTACATCTACGTGTGTATCTATTTCTTCTAAACCCTAAAACAAAACTAGTTACTAGAATCTGTTGGAGTAAATTGAAGCTGTATTGCATTCTGTGTCACTGCTGGCAAACTGCAATAGTTACTGGTGTGAGAGAGCGTCACTTAATAAGTAGGTATGTGAAGAACCTGTAAGAGGAGCGGGAACGACCCTTCGAAGATTACACGAATCAGTATAGCGTTAGTACAACATTGTGGTCACAATAGTTGGCTCGTATTCATGGAAGCAGCATCGTGAAAAGTTTTATTTTATGGTACCCACGGAGACGTACTGTTATACCCAGAATGAAAAACTCGGTCTTAGTATACCTATAGTCTGGGACAGAAAAGGCTGATATAAACAGCAGTTCAGTTGAGAGACTGACCTTTTCCTCTGCTTCCTGCGGGGACGGCGGCGCTCGCCTTCAAGTTCGTGATCACGGGCGCGACGGCGATTCGCTCGTTTTCGATCCATCTTGTTTTCTGGTTGGGCCTGAAGCGGCTCTAAGACGGCCACGTGTGGCACGTATTCATCTTCTTCTATTGGTTTAGGGGACTGCGGTGCGCCCATCCGAAGATGACGTTGACGCCACCACAGCACCCACGAACTGATATTGTCGCGAATCTTGCTTGTTACGGACCCGCCTGGGATTAATCCTCCTTGCGGCGGCAGTGTGATCTATCATGATTGTTTTTTCTCAAAAACTGATCGTATATCTAGCCTAACTTATCTCTATTGGAAGGCAGCGTGGCAGTGAAGCGGTCGTGAAGCGATGTTGTGAAGACAGCAATATTTACGCATAATATTATCACATTTCAACGGTTCCATCTCGTTCGAGTCCCGATCACAAGCAACAAGCGTCGAGTTCTCTACTTTATACTAAACTTAAATTTTAATTGGCAGGAATGTAATCGGCAGTATACATTTGAATTTCTACATGTTATTTTTTTAAGTATCGTTCGGATGTGGAGCGGTAGTCATGGAGACGGCGTCGTAGTCGGCGTCCGCGGGTGGCGACATGGCGGTGCGCGCGGGATGGTCAGCGGTGCAAGCGTGCCGCGAAGGTGGCTTCACTCAACAGATGTCGAGTTGGGGTATTACGTAACGAGTTCGTACCGGACGCGCGGACGTGAGAACGCGGCGGTGGCTGGCGCGCGAGTGACTGCCGTTTGCTGGTCTCCGGGAACGCCGCTGCCACCCCAGCGCCGCCCGTCTCCACTCCACCCTCTACGGTCGCCCACTCGCTTCTCGCGCCGTACCTGTCCTGCCGAACTCTTCACATTTATCATGTTTGGTCCAATAATTGCATTATCCTTTACGAGTGATTCCTTCTGGGCCACTATGGGAACAAGAAATTTGGGGTGATGCCGTCTTACAGTTTTAGTGTTGCTTGTACCCAGACGATTTAGTTTCAAGGTCCTGTTAGAGCGTTGACTTCGATTCGGTTTACGAGAGCGCTTAACGGCCAGACATCTGACTATATTGGGCGCATTGCGTACCTAATGTGCCCGTACTCTTCCCCTTTTCTACGAATGATTGTAGTTTCTTCCAACAATGTAATATCAACTCTCATTTATTTAACTTAGAAGAAATTAAAATACGAGAGTTTAAGTTGCAGTCGAATTTTTGACCCCTTTAAATATCGAAGTATTTTCACATTTCGCATGAACTTGTTAAGTTAGCGAACATACCTCAGCCGTGCCATACCGCTTATATGTTATAGGATTCCGTACCTCAAAAGTAAAAAAGGAAGCCATAAAGTCTTAGTCATACTTTGCTATACGTCCGTTATAGTTAGCACGGTCAAAATAAATAAAACCTACAGGGTAGTATCTCCTACCTAGTATCATAAAATTTGAAAACAAGGTCTTACACAGAAATAAAAGGTTTCACTTTTGAATTTAAAAAAAATCACTTCACACATCCGAGAAAATATGAAACCTAAAGGAAGGTATTTTATCACATAAAAAAATACAATTTCTCATTTACATTTATAGTTTCCAGAATGCCTATCATGTATACCGATATTATTATATGGCAGTGTTTTTTTTACAACTTAAGTGTTAAGTTAGTCTTTCGATTCGACCTATGTATACATGTTTTTTCTTAAGAGTAATGTTCGGGGGCTTTCATAGTAATAATCTTCTAGACTCGATCCCCGTGATGGATGATTTATCTACAAACAAGTTCGTACGACAGACTAAGCCTCGCACTCAGTTTATATTTTACAAAATATGCAGACAATATTTTTTCCAAGAAGTTACGTAAAATGTGTATACGCTTTAGTTTAAACGACTTATAAGTTTAAATCGTAATTTATTTTTCTTATGTGTCACTCTGATATAGCAGTTTCATTTGGTCTAGCTATCTATGCATGTAATACCTACATTTCAGAGGTCTGTGTTTTTGACACATAGAAATTCTTGATTGATTCAGGCGTTACTTTGCGAAAGTTCATTTTGAATATTCAAGGTATTCTATATGTTTTTCCGCTTAACAGCCGTTTCAATTACACCAGTAATGAGGATTTAAATGTAACTAATTTGACAACTTTTTTTGATTAAAAACTTATCTAACCATCGAGCTGATCTGATGAATGATACAGGGTGTAGAGAATAGAACTATCTGTTGGTAAATGGCAGGATAGTCTAATGCTAGTATTGTTTGTTATCACGGGTACCTACTTTCCATTGCACATGACATTATGTTTTTACTGTTCAATTTAGGTTTTTAATAAAAGCTTGTTGATAAAATATTTTTACTTACTATTTTATTATAATTACTTTAAGACAGGATGACGTTTATAAGTGAACCTCTCAAAGTTTTTCATTATATTATTGTATTGACTTTTCATTGCATTGACATGACTGTGTCATGATTTTGACATGTTTACTTTTATTTTAAATAATAATGAAAAAACTACTTGTATCTTTGGTGTTAATTATTAACAAAATTATAGTAATTGTAATTTGCCATCAGACAAGGGGCTTGCTTGTCATTCATATATGCATGGAAAATACAACTACAGTGAAATTTCGAACGTCGACAACGGCCCCGATCATTGCGTTTAGTATTTGATTTCCACATTCCTGTTTCCTATTTGAAATTCGGCTACCCGTGTACGTGGGGCTCGAGAATTTTGGGTATGTATGCAAACAGTGTGACTACAACTAATTCAATCGAAAGTCACAGTCAAACTATCATAGAACGAACGACGAAATTTCTTAACGTTCATTGGCATCGCCGTGTGGATAACCAAGTCCATCACGTTACTGAGACATGACTCCTTTTGGTGTCCAGGATTTGCTATGCTACCAGGTGTAAGATTAAGTCCTTTTTAAAAAGGTTTACGCTCACTTTCACTCTCGTTTGCTCCCGCCCAATCAAATAAGATATAATCCTACCAACGCTGCTTTGATCACTCCTTGTAACAGTGAATTTATAAATGTTCTAGATCGAAGTCTTTTAGTAGATTACAGAGATTTTGTTGGCAATTCTCTGGCTCCTACTTCTACTGCATATAAGTTAACTATAATATAACCATTTACGGTCAACTTATTTATAAAGTTATAATTTCGTTAGCTTTATCGTATGAGTTTTAGGGACATTTGTTTCCCTTGGGATAGTAAGTTCTATAAGTAGGTACAACACGTATCAGTTGCGAATTTGATATAATGCTAGTTACTGTCATTATGCTGACTTCACGCACACAAATACGTTAAAGCTAGCACCAATATAGTATAGTTTGTGAAGACTTTTACCCTACACAATTTGTTGTACTAACAATTTTGAAATAATATATGTCGTATACTGACAGCATAATTTTATTACATATTACAGTAATTTGATACAGACTTCAAAAGAAGGAGTAATTAAAGGTCATCACAAGCTTCGTATCATGGAGGAACAAAAAACTGAAACATTACTTGACCCGAAAGAGTTACGTTTCGGCAATTTTCCCTTCAAATTTCCGTCAAATCACGATAAGTATAGTCACGAACACGAAAATTACATACTCGTAGTAGTAAGCTGTAAACACAATGATTACAAAAACATTTGACATGATGTTTGTTCGTCACAAGGTCGAAACTTAAACTATAAGTGGCAATATAAGCGAAAACAACTCAAAATGTTTGCAGAAACTTAAAAAAAAATATATACCTACAATAAATATATATACCTATCCGTGCAGCTGTTTCTGCGCGATTACAAACATAATATAAACATCCAAACATAGAAACTTTCACACTTGTAATATTAGTAGGATATATCCACCTTTTCTCACCGTGAGGCTCATAACAAAAGGTTGTCGCCCAGTCATTATTAATTTATTCACACTCAAAACAAAATAATAATGAGTTAATTATTAGATTCATGTATCCCATATCTATCTATTTTACATATCAATTCAATGAATTGCAACCCTATGTTCCTGCAGTGAAACAGTAAGTTTATGATAGCCCAGTGGTTAGCGCGGTCGGTTCGCATGCCGAAGGGCGTGGGTTCAAACCCCAACAATGAGCTTGAGCTGCCGGTGAAGGAAAACATCGTGAGGAAACCATAGCATGGTGGTAGGGTACTTTCTAGTACTCGGCTGGCTAGCTACCACCCTCAAGTTGAAAATCTGCCGCCAAGCATCTAACGGTGTGTTCCGGCAGCCTCACTTGAGAGCCAGTTCCATTCCAGGCTAGGTGTGCTTTACCATCTTCGACCACACCTTCACTTAACATCAGGTGAGCTGTGGTCAAACACCTAGCCTGTCAAACATTAAAAAAAAAAAAAAACTGGTTTCGAGTCAGCGGTGGCAAACTGAATATAAACGTTCATGCTACACTATAACTTCTGATTTCGCTATCAAACAGGTGTTGGTAACAGATACTAAATAATAATAATGAACTTAAAAACTAGGGTGCCGCCGGCAGCGTGGCAGGGCTCAAGCTGCCGGTGGTTAAGGCTGCCGAGCAAGGAACCTTATAACAATGCGCGCCGTGTCAAGGATCAGTATTTTCGATCTGACCTTTGACACAACCGTCTAGCTAAAATCTCCTATTTTATTTATTAGAATTACCGTGATGACTATCGCGACAATAATCTTTGAACCAATCAATTATTATTATTATTTATTGAAATAATTTAATTATGCTTAATTATATAATTTAAATGAGTCTTTTTCATGCTAAAAATAAAAACCCAATGTTTTAGAAAATAATACAGTACGCGTAGGTACGCAAGTCAGCGGCAAACAACTAAATTATACAATATCGAAAGCTCTGTGTTATTTACACGTCAAAATGTATTATAGTCGTTTGCTAAGGTCAAGAAAGTTTAATTAATATTTGACTTGCCTCAAGGCTGGTCGTAATATGATTAGGCTTATTGAGTTTCACTTCCTAAAAGACACATTAGCATTATTGGTGGCAACAGGAGTTAATTTATTTGAGTAGATATTTTTAGCGAATTTTTCATAATTACCAGCAGCTCGCCCCGGCTTCGCACGGGAAAACAAAACTCGATTAACAAAATAAATATAGAACATGTCACTCGGTGATAATGTAGCATTCTAATGATGAAAAAATTATTCAGATCGGTCCAGTAGTTTCGAAACCTATTGAATATAAACAAATAAAAAAATTAAATCTTTCCTCTTTGTAATTAGTGTAAATGTAGGTGTAGATGATAACTGTAATAGGACATACTGTATTGCGGACTTATTTGTAGCTGTCAATTTGTTCTATAAACGTTAATTTATTCTATTGTCAATAGTTTTTGAAGTGCATACTAAGTAAGGATTATTTGGGTAAATTTTCCACAGCTTGGCTGACATTATTGAAGTTTCCATACGGATCCCTAACTGTGTTTTAAATAAAATATAGGCCTATGTCCTTCACGGTTAATGTAGCATTCTAATAATGCAAGAATTATTAAGATCGGTTCAGTAGCTTCGGAGCCTGTTCAATACACACAAACAAACAAAAAATCTGATATTTCTCTTTATAATTTAGTGTAGATACATTGGTTATATAAATATAGATAAGTCAAAAGGAAATGCACTGTCAAATTAAAACAAATACACGTTACACATACCGACATTGTTTTTTTTTCAACATGTTAAAGCAAGCAGTCACGAGCACTCTGTTCCTGCTCCTGCTCGCCCAAACGTCCCCATAAGACTGGCAGGGTTTTTCCCGTTGGATGGCCAGAGAGATGTGTTGAGTCAAGTAAAGGCCAAATATACTTAATATAAATAAATATATATCGTCAGACATTTTACACAGCGCCATTCAACCTCAAACCCCCAGTCCTACAGCCCCAGTTGCTTTTTTCGTTTGGTTCGCCTATTATTTCAAAAGATGGCGCTGTTTCCCCCAAAAATGTCTTTTTATTTCTTTTATTTTAATCAGCAAAATATAAACTTTTTTCAAATGATTTCGCGAGTTTTCAGATATGTTATAAGTACATATCACACATAGTTTAACATTTTGATACCCAAACTTTTGTGGATATGTTAACTAAAACTTAATTCCTGTACTTGGAAACAAATCACACATACATACGCGATATTGTAGTAACCGTATATCAAATATGACGTAATGACTGAATGGCCTATATTAGGTCTATATTAAGTCATGAAAACTTAAAATTATAACAGGAAAGCATATTAAGTAAGTCAATCAAAGTTTGTATGGCGAACGTTTAACCTTAAGGCGTTAGCAATGTAGCTCGACATTTTTGCTACGGACCTATAAGACTGTGTTTCACGAGCGCCTTCAATTACATAATTATGTAATTTACTAATCACGTAATTTTACAATAACGTAAATGAAGGGTCAAGCTCTGTAAATACGTTAGCAATAGCAAGAATGATATTGTTAAGATTTGACTTTTGTAACACAATAATTTTATTTTTATTTTTTATGTTTAACCACACCGTTATTCATTATCAGATGAGCTGAGGCCAAACGCCTACCTGGTCAAACATTAAAAAATATATATAATGGAAGCCACGGAACTGAAGGGTATTTTTTGGGCATTTAAAAGAAATTGTTATATTAATCAAACAATCACCATTGAACCCACGCCTTCAGGTGTGTAAACTAACTGAGCTGATCACTGAGCTATCATCGCTCCATAAAACTTAAAGCTCTACAGTCACTACAATGTTTTCTTTAAAAAATTTAAAGATTAGTTAGGTAGGTACAATTATAATTATAAATTGTTAGGTAATCATAATCATAATCATTTTATTGGTAATAGGACAATCACAAGTCAGACATATATATAATAATTAATAACAATTATAATATAATAGCAAAATTAATAAAATTGCAAACGAAATGTCATTAATAAACAATAAAAATAAGAAATTAAAATTGCAAATAACAAATGTCAAGTGAATCAAAATAAATTATATAAAAATATGTCAAACTAAAAAATTATAATAATGATCGTATAATGTTGTCAGTACTGATTTTATTAAAGAAATTATTGTTAAACTGTTATTATTTATATTTATTTGATGACATGTACACAAGCCTTATTTTTATGAGGACATTGAACAAAAAGGTAGAAAAATAAATTATACCTATCCAGCTCTGTACAGTATTATTTGAGACAATTGGAAGTTTTCAGGCACGCCAAACTGAAATCAAGATTCAAATCAGCGCTCGTAGCGGACTCGCAGACGCAAACTATCTTAATTTACTAGTTACTGTGACCAGTTTTGAATGATATTGTAGTATTTTGTATTTTATTTATACGTGTTTATTTTTGTATTTATTGATTTAGTAAAATCTCACATTGCCCGCATGCTAGGTAGATCTAAGAGATATTCCGTCCCTAAGAGTAGAGTGTAAACATTATCTACAGGTTTTGTGTTATGGTTAGAAAGGTATTGAAATTACAGGGCTAATAAGGTTCATTATCAAATGTATTAAAAAAGAGTGCACTGGCGAGGCGATGCATTAGGTATACTCTTATACTAAGTATCGCTGCATTGGCTACAGGGTTATCTACCTTTAAAAACATGCTTTTTAACGTAAAAATTTTCAGACATTTCACACAGCGTCATCTAGCCCCAAACTAAGCAAAGCTTGAATTATGGGAACTAGATAACTGATGAGAATACTAAAATTCTTTTTTTTGTAAACACACATCAAACCTACACCGCAAACGACTCTTGAAGCAGATTTCTACCAGGTAAGGTAACAGGGCAGTCAAACACAAAACACTACTTTTTAGGCAGTCATTATAAATGGATATCTCTCGACTTTTTTATGTATGTAACCATTAAATATTTGAAGCTTATAATTTTTCGCCTGCATAAAAGTTAGTCACGTTCATAAGTGAAAACCATACACACAAAACGCAAATGTTTGTTCTATGTCTGGGTGTCCTGTGTGTATTATAAGTAAGTATTTACAAAAAAAAAGTATTTAAGTATTCTATCAGTTACCTGACTTCCATAGTGCAAGCTTTGCTTAATTTCGGGTCAGATGGCGCTGTGTGTAATGTCTTGCGATATTTATTTATTTATTCATTTTATTCATTTTATTCATTTTATTCATTTTATTCATTTTATTCATTTTATTCATTTTATTCATTTTATTCATTTTATTCATTTTATTCATTTTATTCATTTTATTCATTTTATTCATTTTATTCATTTTATTCATTTTATTCATTTTATTCATTTTATTCATTTTATTCATTTTATTCATTTTATTCATTTTATTCATTTTATTCATTTTATTCATTTTATTCATTTTATTCATTTTATTCATTTTATTCATTTTATTCATTTTATTCATTTTATTCATTTTATTCATTTTATTCATTTTATTCATTTTATTCATTTTATTCATTTTATTCATTTTATTCATTTTATTCATTTTATTCATTTTATTCATTTTATTCATTTTATTCATTTTATTCATTTTATTCATTTTATTCATTTTATTCATTTTATTTATATTATTTATTTCATGTACTCTTATTTTCTAGGAGAGGTGTTTGACCACAGCTCACATGATAATAAGTGGCGGCGTGGTCAGAATGGCCTGGAATGGAACTGGCTCTCAAATGAACTTCTGGAACACACCGTTATGTGCTCGCAACACAAAAATAATAAATAATATAACTTGTAAAGTTTATTTTAAAATACGAGTATAACGTTCCGATTTGAGGTCGCGTGTTCAATTGCTATTTCATTAACACTCGTGGTAGTTGAGCGCTGTTGTTAGGAAGTTGCTTCCGACTGCCTTATCTTACATCGGCCCGATTTGGCAACCTTGGCATGAACTTGACCTCTTACGGCCTTGGAGCCGGCGGTTGTCAGTAATATGATCATGAAACAGTAACGCGGGCGTGCGCATTTGCCGGTTCGGTAAGAAAGCCGCGACTGCAATCGAGTCTTGAGAAGGCCGGATTTAGGAGTGACAAGTGCAAAAATTAGCAATTGGATATAAGGCAGTCTTAGGTACCTACTCAATTGGAATTATTTAAAGTACCTACCTATTTCAAATTTATTTAGTACTTTTATAATTAATTATTCTATTTGCATTTTGTAATTTGACTTATTTAAAGTTACTTTTTCTATTGTGTTCAAAAAAGCTCCTGGGGATAAATGTTTGTTCTGTGTCTGGGTGTTTCAACTAACATTATAAATTTGAAGGTTTGTATGTTCGGGTGGTTGCTACTTTATTACGCGAAAATGGCTGAACGGATTTAGATTCTGTATTAACATATAGGATACTTTATAGATCAGAATCTTACTAATAATTGTTCAAGGAAAAAAGGTATCCTTTATATCAATCTAATAATAAAATAGCGCAAGTTTCGTGCCAATTGCTTATTTGTTACTTACAAATGTTTAATTTATCTCTGAATATAATTCTAAAGTTAATCGGTTTCTTCTAGGCGAGCGTGCTCCATCGTGGGCCGCATCTTCACGCGAGTTGGCGATCAAACGCAAGCAATATACCTATGTAATAAAAAAAATAAAAACCAGACGACGTCGCGGGCGTCAGCTAGTTGCTAAATAAAGTTCAACTATATGTAGGTACTTTATAAAAAAATAATTCCTTATTTCTCTAATTTGAACATGTTAATGGTGTTGACTTACGTCAAAAGAGTATTTCTTCTAGGAGACTATTAACAAGCAGCGCTGCTTAGGACACTGTATAAATTTGTAGATGGTGAGAGATGGACATAAGGCGAATGACTGGAAATGAAAAGCCGGAGTGCTGTAAATGCTTAGTGGCATGCTTTCATACCGCGCTTCCTTTTTTCCGTATACTAAGGCAGAATGCGGCCTGTTTGCGAGCGAGTGGAGTATATAATAGACGATTGTCTCAAACCCTGTGAGATAACTTCAAAAAGTCAATCTAGTATTACAAATATATTACAAATAGTTATATATTGACGATAATTTAACTAGTTTTATTAATTCCTAGATTTTTTTACTTTTTATGACCTTATATTTTTATCTATTGACATTTTGATTTTGTTTTTAATTTCGATTACATCGTATAATTGTAATATTAATCATAATTTGAATTAATTAAGTTGAATATTTTTGTTACTGATTACTGATGGCCGATGGGGCTGCAAAGTTCTCGAGTGGAGACCACGGACCGGCAAGCGCAGCGTAGGACGTCCCCCACAAGGTGGGCATACGACCTAATAAAGACCACAGGAACGCGCTGGATGCGAGCCGCTTCCAACCGGTCTTTGTGGAAATCAATGGCAAAGGCCTATGTCCAGCAGTGGACGTCCTAAGGCTGAAATGATGATGATGATGAAATATTTTTATCATTAGTGTAATTCATATCATACTGTAGGTACTAATTTGAAATAAATACATAAATTAAGATAGCCTTATGATGCCTAATGACTCTATGAATTCGATTTCCACCCATGATTATATTTCGGTTAGTTTTTAGTTTATTATTTTTAAGCCGTTAGGCACCTACGATGTTAAGTTACTCTAGTATTCGGTCATCATATATATACGACTTGCCTTGCAGGCAACTAGGATGACTTTGGAGCATGCAGCTGAAAAGCGTCAAAAGGTCACGTCACGTCATGTGCGGAATATAGCTAAATAAGATAAATGTGTGACTGCTACTGACGAGCAAGTAGTGAAATAGGCGTACAAAATGCGGTCACTTCTCAATAGCTTGGTGTGAGAAGGGCTAGAGAGTCAACGATTTGTTCAAGGCCTTTCGTGTGAAGTGGTCGTGTGGCCTATATTTTGTGCATAACGTGCACACACTATAACCACAGATTACGGAATACTACGGGAGCTATAACTAAGTAGTTTCGAACTAAACTATTGAGGCAACATAGTGGCTCAATGTTGTTGCTCCGAAATTGCTGCTAAAGTTTTGTTACAAAAGCCTTTTTAGTATCAGAATAGAATAGAATATAACTTTATTGTACACCAATCTTACTATACACTAGCTGCGCCCCACGGTGTTACCCGCTACATGTTTTCGCGATAACAGTAGTGTATGTGTTAATCCAAGGTCTCAGCTACCTCCATACCAAATTTCATCCAAATCCGTTCAGTTGTTTTTGTGTGAAAGAGTAATAAACATCCATCCATCCAAACTTTCAATTTATAATATTAGTGGGATTAGTAATATATTTTTTTTTTTTTTTGTCTTGGGACTATACACACAGCGCCATCTGGCCCGAAACTAAGCAGACCTTGTGTGATGGAAGTCAGATAACTGATAGAATACATGAATACTTTTTTTTTTGTAAATACATACTTATAATCCATACAGAACACCCAGACACAGAACAAACATTTGTTGATACATAAAATGTTTGTCCTGAGCGGGAATCGAACCCACACCCTACTGCTCTCAAGGCAAATATACTACCAATGAGCCAACGGGGCTGCTGTAGTAGAAGGATTATAAATAAAGAAGAATTATAAAAAGAAAATAACAAAACAAAAAACATCGACTAAAAACATTATGGTAATTTGGCGTTATTTTAACAAAGTTTTGGCGTTATTTTAAACAGTTCAGAATGTTTTATTTTTAAATAATTACTCCCTAATTATGTTGGAATTCGCCTGATCATAAAACATTGTGTAGCCACAGGTAGAGTAATGATAAATTCTACTTGCTCGTAGAATAATACTGCTGTTACATTATAAATAGCACCACGAGTCATATATTTTGATATTATATACAATTTTAAAAGGACTTTTTTGCGCAATATAAATCAATTTGGTCTGTCAACTCCAATCAAAGTTTTATTGAAACCACTAAATCGTTCGTTTTCTATTTGCGTATAAGTTCATTTTTGATCTATATCTACGATAAAATAGGTACAATCCAAATGCTACTTTTTTACAATATACAAACATGCATCATATCGTACCTAATCTAAACTGTTGTTTTAAAACAAACAATATAAACTACAGTTCTGAATATCGTCTGAAATACGGTAGCACTTTCTAACCAGATTTCGAGATTGCTTTACAGAAATCACGTATACGTAAATATCGATGCCCTAGTCATAGGCAGAGTTTTTGCCTTATAAAAAATGTTGGCTGAACGTCCAGAACCACAAGTTGATCGAATAACTATTGAGCTGGGATTCTCCGAATTAGTCCTTTTTTGAAATGAAATAAGATTTATTCACGAAAAATAGAGTTTACATTGGTGTTATTATGAATATATAAGTCGTTTCTCCTATTTGTCTGCTATTTGTTTTCATAAACTGTCCTACTGCTGGTCATGGACCCCTTATCATCGTGAGACGGTTAAGACCATAGTCTACAACGCTGGCCAAGTACGGGTTGGCAGACTTCAGAAATATTTCAGAACTTTTTTTAAACTCTCGGACGTTTAAGTTTCCTCGTGATATTTTCTTTCTCCGTTTGACGTCATCGGCAACACTCACATGACAGATGCGTGCCGTGAGATTAGAACCTCAGACCTTCAGTTTGGAAGCCAGACGGTCTCCCAACGAGGTTGCCGATACTGCAAGTTAGATTAATTAGGTTCAGTGGATATGAATGGCTGATTCCATAATTAGATTGATTGTCCCAGTTTTCAACGGAATAAAAAATTAATCATATCGCTGACCAACTTTCTAAATTGGTATTGTATAGATGAATAGGTAAAATTGGTGGATTAAAGTTAAGTAGTACATCGCGTTGATCTAGAGTTTAATTTCATTTGGTGGTAGTTTTTCTTTGCAAGCTTACCTAGGGAAGTACTTACCACAGTTCTATACATTCTCCCGCTAAGAATTAATTAGCAAACTTACTTACTGTATCTCGGTTGAGCATAAACAATATGTAGCGATGATAGCTCAGTGATTAGTGCGGTCAGTTTACATGCCAAAGGGCGTGGGTTCAAACCCCAACAATGAGCGTGAGCTGCCACTGTTTGATGAAAAACATCGCGAGGAAATCATAGCATGGTGGTAGGATCTTTTCTAGTACTCAGCTAGCTATCATCGCTACAAATTCGTTAGTTATGCTCACTCTTTTTAAACTTACTCTTTGGATTTACAAAGACAGTGACGTTCAAAAAATAACTATATATATATATATATATATATATATATATATATATATAACAAAGATGATAAAGTTAGTTCTAACTTGGTTGAAATAACATTATTAGCGTTGCTTATCAAACTATAACAACCTTGCTAGATACGTCATTGACTTGACTAGCTGTGGTGTCAAGCTACACTGACAAAGGCGCTGACAAAATTAATGACTTTTTAAAATTACTTAGCCTATGCTGCCCTAAATGTATGTTGTCTACAGGTATAAGCAGCATAGGCTGATTTTAATAGTAAATTATACACTGTATTTCCAGTTAAAACAACAATAGCGTAAAATAAATATACCTGCCCTAGTGACTTGGGCAAACTATAAATCAATGCATTTAAATTTGCTCTGGTATCAACAACCAAATGGTTCAAGTTATAGGTACATAGAATATGTATGTGTCTGTTACTGTGGTGATATTATTTATTTATTTAAATAAATAAACAAACAAAAAATCCTTACGAATAAAAGAAACTGGAATCTCCCGAACAAGACAACATTAATTTTTTTCTATCTCAAAAATGTAATAATCTAGAGTTATATTTTTCCCGTCATTTTTTCGCAGAATTTCAATTAATTGTATGTACCTATCTAAATATTCTCATATTTTTTTTAGATAAATAAAATTGAATGAAAAAACGTGAAATAAATACTATCGATAAAATGTAAAATTACGCTGCTTACAAACATAATTATTTATTGTTGAAAAAATAACTTTGAGTATAATCCTATCCTAAAGTATTAGTATACAACTGTAACATACTATGATCAAAATTGGGTATTGTAAATTTTAACAAAAAAATTATTATTACATAAATTTTATTTATACTTAACTTAGCCTCTACGAAAGAAGGCTACGAAGTGCTACGCGAACGTATGGCGTAGCAGCAATTAGTACGACTTGAAACGCCGTTCGGTTAATTTACTTGTTGCATCTTATTTACTATTACGAGTTAAAAAAAAATACCTAGCAATAACCGGTCTCTATTACATGTTGATATCGTCGATGAAATCAGTATCAAAGTTGTTTATAAAATGAAAGGAAGTAAAACAGCAACAAATTCAAGTACAATTTTGATCCGCCGGGCAAGGCGCGATGAAATTTTATTTGAATAGATACTATTTTCGTCCTGTGAGATCAAGACAGGTTCACTCGTGATCTTAATTTGTCACATTTACGCACGGATAAAAACTGGGAAAAGCAATTTGCCGTCAGCGCGTTTTAACTTGCGTGAGTTGAAAAGTACCTATGCTGCTTATTTTGTTTTGTTTTTCTCTGTTGGCTCATTGGCAATATATCTACTTTAAAAGATGTAGGCTTCGATTCTCATCCAGGTAAAATATTGGGTGGTATAAACAAATATTTGTTATGGGTCTCTATGTTCTGTGTGTATTATCTCATCAGTCATCATCTGATCATTATATTAACTTACAAAATAAAGTATTTATGTATTCTATCAGTTATCTGACTTCCATAGTCCTACGGTATTTATGTTTTATATTATTTTTATATCTGTTTAATTATGAGAATCTAAGACGACAAATTAATATACCTACTAGGATAAAAAGTTATCAAAGTAATAGTAATTAAAACTCGGATGATGAAAAATATATCCCGAAACTGCTTTGGCGCTCATTTATCTCTGACATTCGATGGTAAGTCTCAATAACCCGGTAAATTTTCTAGTTACTAACGAGGCCACTTAGGAGATGGTATTATACTTGGTGGTAGGTCTCCTTAGCAGGAGATTGTCTAGGTAGGTACCACCGCAGTATCTGATATTCTGCCGCTAAGCAGTAGTTTCTGTGTAACATTACTGTGTTCCGGTTTGAAGGTTACTGCAGCTAGTGAAATTACTGGGCTGTTGAGACTAACCATCGACTGTCTCAAAGTTATTAAGCGCCAAAACAGCGATACCCTGGGCTTTGTTTTGCTACTCAAAGTTTTGTTTATCGCTGAAATGGTCATGGGCAGGCATTACTCAGGAGAACGTCTCGTTCATCTCATAACATTAAAAAAAATATTAAAAAATACGAATTTCTGCTGAAGAAACCATTTTGTGAATCTATATTTTATTTCTAAACTGATATGAATCTGAATAGAATCTACATTTAATTTGATTTTTTTGCATATAATTATTTATTCAAGCAATTGTGATTTGCCGCAAATAAAGACCAAAATAAATTCCAGTAGCAGTAATTTCACTGTAAAATTATGCTCCATTTGTCCATAAATGGCAAAAAAATATTTGTATGGTAATCGAACCACCTTAAACAAAAAGTTATATAAGAAATTTATTACAAAAACATTCCGTATCTACTATTGATTTATTACTATTTTATTGTTTTAAGTATATTTTTGTATCGTTGCGCGTTGTATCAAAATGAATCGCAAACTCACCCTTCGCCTCGTTTCGTATCACGTGTTATTCAGCAATTTGAGTGATTGACGTCACAAGTTGCAATATGACCTAGCTAACCCTTAGGGCCGATTCATACCGGAATGGCAGAGGCCCGCAGCGGTCAGTAGCAACACGACGAGGTCGCAGAGCTAACCGCGGCAGGCTCGCGTCGCCGCTGGTAGCCGCGCGCATCCTCCCAAAGGCTAAGGCTCATCTCACATCAGTGTGAGATGACCCTTCAAGGGAAATGAGGTGAAGCAGCGGTCGGCAGCGGCGTGGCAAGTACTTTCAGTGTGAAATAATTTTCAATTTTGTCTACATAATTAAAAGACCAGTATAGTTTGAAACGCTCGGAAAGTTTTCGGTGCCGCGAGTGGCCTCGCTGCATGAGCGGCTTGTCAGAGGTATTGCCCGTGGTTACGCAACCTTCCCCGCTTCGCACGACCACTGTCGGTCTCTGCCCTTTCGGTGTGAATCGGCCCTTATGGAGCTACTACTTTACATTTAAATTGACATAATTAAAAAGAGTATTTTTTTTAATAATATGGGAATAACTTCGTTTTTCAATATTACAGCGTGTTATTTTGCCTTAATTTAAATATATTTTTGTTTGACTAAGTACTTAATTTCATGCATTTAAATAGTGTTTGGATGATAATTGTATGATTGACACAATATAATTATGATCAGAGTTATTTGTTGCCCATGAGGATATTCCCCGAAAGATACCATCTGGGAGCTTTCGATTCGCAATTGAAGCGTGCCCCTTTGTAAGCCGCATCTTCGCGGTGGTTCCATTTCCATACAAATATTATTTTTCCATTTATGGACAAATAGAGCATAATTTTACAGTGAAATCACAGCCACTGGCATTTATTTTGGTCTTTATTTGCGGTAAACCACAATTGCTTGAATAAAATAGTGGATTATTGCTGTTGAGACTAACTCTATCAAAAGTCTCAAAGTAATGTGCGCCAAAGCAGTGATGCCCTGGACTTTGTTTTGTTACTTAAAGTTCTGTGTATCGCTGCGATGGTCATGGACAGGCGTTATTTCTTACCATCAGGAGAGCGTCGCGTTCGTTTCATTACTTTTTACATTAAAAAAAAACTACTGTTTTATTAAAAATTTATAAATCATTCATAAATTTGATTTTATGCTAATAATCTACTGTTTTATTCAAGCAATTGTGATTTACCGCAAATAAAGAACAAAATAAATGCCTTAATTTAAAAAAAAATGTATCAATAAAATTAACACTTACAATTAAAAAAAATAACATTTTGCGAAATAGCGGACAAACGCAAGCGTGTAAATAACAATGTATTTTTGTACTCACCTTTTATTCATTTATTAGTTCCGCCCGGAGATTTCCCCCGTTTTTTCTGCGATGAAAAGTAGCTTATATATTAATGCAAGATGCTCACATACTTATATGTTATTCATATGAAGCATTAGCATTCACTTGGTGGTAGATCTCCTTAGCAGGAAGTCATCTAGGTAGGTACCACCGCAGTACCAGATATTCTGCCGCCAAGCAGTAGTGTATAAACATTACTGTGTTCCAGTTTGAAGGGTACTGCAGCTAGCGAAATTACTGGGCTGTTGAGACTAACCATCGAAAGTCTCAAAGTAATGAGCACCAAAGCAGTGATGCCCTGGACTTTGTTTTGTTACTCAGAGTTCTGTATATCACTGCAATGGTCATGGACAAGCGTTTTCTCTTACCATCAGGAGAGCGTCTCGTTCGACTCATTATTTTTTACATTAAAAAAAAAAAAATAAAAAAAAATTAGATCTAAGTTGAGATTTTTAAGTTAAGGTGAATAAGGTTGGATGCAACATTGTTCGGTGTGGTTTAATATTTAGAGTACTTTTTATACCGCAAACTGAACAAACTTTTTGTTAAATTCCACGTGGACGAAGTCGCGGGCAACAAATATAAGAAAATAAATAAATTTGTGAATTTATGTATTTCTTACATATTTTTTTACTGTAATTGTTCTGTATTTCGCGCAAACTCAGTCAGGTAATGAAACCGAGTCACAATTAATGGTTTCAATAACCCACTTGTGGTTTACTTGTGCAAAAGTTCGCTAGCCTGATGTTAAGTGACGATGTGGTCGAAGATGGTAAGCACACTGGAAAATGGAACTGGCTCTCAAGTGTGTCTGCCAAAACACACCGTTAGGAACTTGGCGACAGATGTTCAACTTGAAGGTGGTAGCTAGCCAGCTGAGTACTATAAAATACACTATCACCATGCTATGGTTTCCTCACGATGTTTCCCTTTTCCGGCAGCTCAAGCTCATTGTTGGGGTTTGAACCCACGTCCTTCGGTGTGTCAATCCGCCGCTCGAACCACTGAGCTATCATTGCTATCTTTTCTGCATTTTCCAAGAGAAAACATTTCTGCCCTCTTGTAAAGTACCTAAGAGAATTTTTCCTGCTCATGTAAAACTGAAGACAGACAGTACCTATATAATATACTTTGGCATATTTGTGATAGTGTAAAAATAATGAGCAGCGAAGTTTTAATTAAGAACCTAGCAACAGAAACGAGAAATTAACAGCATAGTTCTAACATAGACCTATTTATACATTACTTAAGTACCTACGTTACATCATTACCGTGAGCGCCATCTTTCTATTTTGCGAAAAAGGTAGAAGTAAAAAGGGCGCACTATGATTTCAAGAGGTGTTTCACATGTAGGTTGGTACATTAGTAAAATCCTGGTGATTCTATACGACACTACATTGGTAGTCTTATTAAAGCAAGCTAGTATTTTCTAAATTTAATTCTAAAATATCTTTAAATGAAAAGTATTCCCAAAAAATTAGTTTGTATTTTAGCTGTGACGTTATTATTCATTAAAATGTTAGCCATGTTTGTGTGGTAAGGCAAAATAGTTTTTGCAGAAAATCTCTAGATGTCGCTACTTTCCTTACATATAGCTCATTATGCTCTAAGGATAGATCCTTTTATCTTTTAGCTATTGTATAGCCATTATTTAATACTATAGTCACTTTAAAAATAACGCAATAGAGTTTTTAAATATTGGGACAAAATTTGTTTATTTTAAAATCTTTTTGTATCACGACGACTCATAACTCATGTTTTTAGCTAGCAGAGACCAAGCGAATCAATTTGAGAGATTTACATAGACGATAAAAAATGACAGTTTACATTTACTTCCGCTACTTACGCTTTGCATAGGTAGATACATTGTTCTATCATTTACGTAGTAAATAAACTTGGCAAATTGATATGCTGAGCTAGAGCCTCTGTTGCTACGGTGACATGTCTTGGATTGCCGTTTGTGACAGAAACAATGGCCAGAAATAAAATGAGTCTTCTATCTTCTATTGTTATCACGAGGCACACACAGCCAGGGCGATGGATTGTTTCCTTCTCATAATAAGAAGGAGGCTCGCGTCCAGCTGTGAAACAGTTGATTTAAAAGAATGTTCCTAAGACGAATTTCCTTGCAGAAGGAGAAGGGCTTAGTAGTAAGGGCTTTGTTGTTAAAAAAGTCGCGCCTCAAAGTGATGTTATTATTTTTGCACAATTTTTTTAAATAATAACGGGCATTAAATTTAGTGCTGAAAATCCTTATCAGGATTTATTTTAGTAAAATCCTTAATTACACGAGCCAAAATTATGATAGAGCCTAGGTATAAGCGGTAGATTAAGAATTGCCAGTTTTCTTAAAACTATACTTAGATACTAGTAATATAAAAATACGACTTATGATAAATAATTAGTCATTATTATATTTATTTCTAACAGATATGGAACCTTACAATAAAAGTCATGACACATGTAGATACTCGACTGATAAGTTACATTATCATAAAGACGGATTTAATGACCTCTTGTCGATTTAGTGTTACCGTTCCGCGTAACCTGTACAAAAAGAAGTTGCGCACAGCGGTAGGAAAAATCGCCTAACACAGACAGTGTCGTACACATTTTATTCCTGAAACCAACTATATTTACCTCTTTTTTTTCAAAATTTTACTGTCCTTTCCACTCTTCTGATTTTGAGCATTTACGGTCTCTACTTTCATCGACCTACGGTGGTAAATTTCTTTATACACTAAGCTTGGATTACATACATTATGTGTTTCTTTTTATCTAATGACATTTGACTACAATTTAGCGACGCTTGGTTATGACAACAATCCGTCTCCTAACTTCACAAGAACTGTGTATCTGCTATTCATTTGAATTACCAAAAACTAGAAATCTGATTAAGCGCCACTAGGTATAACCAATATAAAAAGATAGTGTTGTATGTAGTACAATGGTAGGTAGGTATGTAACTAGGACCTTAGCTACTAGATATAAAATATTGTTATTAGTCTTACCAGCTCGGATGCAGCTCGTTGGAATTATTCGCACATTCCCAAGGCGGCTTCGACGACTTCTGAAATCCGGCGCCGCCACCCGCGAACATACCTAAACACTGATCATCAAATCACACAACTGCACTCCCAGCCACTCACTTCCCTCCAGGAAAACACTGCGCGGGAAACGTGAGAAATAATAAAATCTAAAAGTTCATTTCTAATCAAAAAGTTTCCCGACACTTTTTATCGAGATTCGCGGCCGCGACGTTTGTTTTCTATTGTTTACGTTGTATGTGGGAAACACTTGTCTCGTCGCTTCACACAGACGTCTTTTTAGAATATTTCCAGAGTGTGTAGGCAAAATTGTGCGGCGCGAGCGCATCGTCCCACCAGCCCGTCTGGACACCGTGCGCTTGCTGGTGTTATTTTTATAACCGACTTTTTCACACACTTCGCGTTATTATTGTCGGTTTACGCGCAAACAATGTTATTTAATTATAATTTCTGTATAATTAACTTAAAGGCTAGTTATATTTAGAGTTTGAAGTACGCCGAGGTATGTATAAATAGAGATGTGACGCGCCGCGTATACCAGTGGGTCAATGTCGTTGATTTACGGGATTACTGCTAATTCGAGAGTTCCATTGCGTTGACATCGATTCCGACATCATTGATGTTATTTATTCCGTTATGCGACTGGTTTTGCAATAGACTTGGTCCAAATCTAGAGTATTACGCTGAGGTAGGTAGAGATATATCAAGCTAATACAGCACGGTCTTGCATTAGATAAAATTAGCAGAATCATCGTTAAAATCAGTTTGTAAAACCGTGCTAGCCCATTATGAGAAGCCCTATTATCCAGATGGGACTCCTATTTAAGAGAGACCAATAGATTTTCAGCAAAAGTAATCATAATGTGGAAACTGGTTGGTTTAGGCGTTACTTTGCGAAAGTACGTCTATGATAAATATTCTCGTATTATATATTTAATGTTAAGTGACGGTGTGATCGAAGATGGTAAACAGTTCAGGGTGGTAGCTAGCCAGCCAAGTACTAGAAAGTACCCTACCACCATGCTATGGTTTCCCCACGAAGTTTTCATTCACCGGCAGCTCAAGCTCATTGTTGGGGTTTGAACCACACCTTTCTGGGTGTTAACTGACCGCACTAACCACTGAGCTAGCATCGCTACACTAAGTAACCTGTTGTCCGACAAAAATAAAAAATTCGGGTGCGTATGTAAGTAGCGTAGGTACCTACCGCCCTGCCGCACCAGATTGTGCGGATAAGCGTCGAACAGCGCTTCAAAATTAAAGAGAGACGTAGGGATAGAGTGATTATGGTTTTGGCGAAACAACGTTTCACTAGAAATTAACTTCAATAATACAACTCAATATTTTATCCAAATAGGTACCTATGTAGAAATAATTCCTCTGTCGTAGTAGGTAGGTATGTGTAAGTAGGTACCTACACACACAGTCATAACTATCTTTAACAGGCAGTTTAGACTTTAGAATAATTAAAGTTGGTATGTAATAGATACTCCAATCTCCTCGAAATTAATGTTGATTTCATAAGTTGATTGAATAAACCAAACTTGAACAAAGCCTAAAAATGTATAAGATTTGTGGTCCAGTTAATCGGAAAATTAAATGAGCGACTCCAAATAGTTATTAACAACTGTAGGTACAGATACTATGTAGGTAGGTACCTACATTTATCTAAGCTTTACGAACTACCTAAGAAAACTAACGCGAGTTAACTAGCTTAACTACCTGACTATGTATACAGAGTATTCTGGCAAGTGTAGCAAACCATATGATACCAATGCTGACCTGAAATCGCGAAAAAAAACATTCATAAATCTTTATAAAAACGTCATCGGCCTTTAACGAACAGCTTAGTTTTTTACGATTTGCTAGATGGATAGATTGGCACCCTTAAGTACACGAACACTTCTAAAAGAGAGATAATATTTATAAGATGGGTTAACCCTCTACAAAATCCCCCTGACTGGCTAATTGAAGTGCCGATTTAAGGCTATATTGTATCCTAGAAAACGAGCGTGAACCCGCGTATCACAGCTTGCTATTATACGAGTACAACTTATCAAAGACATATTATTGATAATTATATAACAATAAATTAATTATAAGTCAATAATTATGTACCTAAGTATCATTTACATTATCATGTTAGAATAATTAAATTTGTTAAGTTATTGTTACAATGTAGACATACTTTTACTTATTTTATAATTCGTCTACCTCATAGGTACCTACTATTTTTGGATATTAGGCCATTTTTTAGCTTTGTTACAATTACAACTACTTTACATGACATTAAAATTTACATGAATTAATTATAACTGACATTAAATTTTTTCATAGAATTTTAATATAGAATACAATCTATGAAAAAAAATTGGCAAAATACATAAAGTATGTTGCCGTTGTGCAGTCATAAAAACACCTTAATGTCAACGTCTATCCGACTCGTATCGATTTAAAATTGTTATTGTCAATTCAATTCAAATGTCAACGCCAATGTCGCCATCGCCAATGCCAATGTCCTACTTCTTAGTAAAAATAAAATCCAATAAACCTAGTAAAAATCATTGTGAAATATTTTTTTAATTTCCATGATTTATTTTCGTGAGATAGGTCTAAAGACAAATCGATACCGTATTATATTATTGGATAAATTTTATTTAATGTGGTCGTTATGTTGTCAATAAAAAAGCTCACGACGCTATCAGCGTCTAAAATTCACCATAAAATGTGCTTCAATAATACAACCCAAGTAGTCACAGAAATAAATAAACATTGTCCAAACGTAGTGAATTTGTGTAAATCATTTTCAGTGTTACATCATTATACTAGGAAATCAAAAAATCCGGTAAGAACAATCATTATGGTACCTTTTTACTTTTAGAAGTCAATTGGAAATAATATCTAACAGGTTCAGCACATAATTTTTATTTTACCACATCATAGATGCAAATATGTTTTAAAAATGTGAAATTAGCGTTGTCTGTGAGTTACCTTTTCAAGCATAAACAGCTTCTCGGTTTGATGAAAATTATCAATAACATAGATTTTGAGATAAACTTTAGGGAAATCTAGAAAATTGTGATAATTATAGCCAGATTTGAGTTGGGGAGTTCCTAGTAGGGTTTCTGCCTCAAAAAGCAATTCAATACCAAATGATAGTATTGTTCTTACTAGCTTTTATATAACATACAATATATGTTTGTTATTTGGTTAAGGTCAAGTCTTACAAGCAGAATTAGAAACATTTTCTCTTATTATCCTTAAATCTAGTTGAATTGAACTACATTGCTGGCTCATCATGACAAATTAAATATAAATGTGAAATATAATAAGTATAGTAATTTTGTTGGTTTATTTCAGCAACTTAAAAGGTTCAATCTAGAATATAAGGCAGCATGTGCAATGTTAACTAGATCAAACTTACCGTGTTTAAATGCAGTTTTTTACAAGAGTGCTCGCAGCTTGCATACTTCTTCAAATAGACTAAACAAAGAACAAGATGAAAAAGATAAGGTAAGTGAATTTAAACTGAAGATATAAGGTAGTATCTAGCATCTTAATATACTATTCTATTTCGCTGCAATGATTTCATTCATTGTTGCTATCAAAACAAAACTAATCTGAATACTAAAAGTACAAAATCTAAATGTTTTTTTTCAGTTTTATAGGCTAGTTGTTTGACACAGCTCACATGATTTTGTAGCGATGATAGCTCAGTGGTTAGCGCGGTAGGTTCGCTAGCCGAAGGGTGTGAGTTCAAACCCCAACAATGAGCTTGAGCTGCCGGTGAAGAAAAACATCGTGAGGAAATCATAGCATGGTGGTAGGGTACTTTCTAGTACTCGGCTGGCTAGCTACCACCCTCAAGTTGAAAATCTGCCACCAAGCATCTAACGGTGTGTTCCGGCAGCCTCACTTGAGAGCCAGTTCCATTCCAGGCTAGGTGTGCTTTACCATCTTCGACCACACCTCCACTTAACATCAGGTGAACTGTGGTCAAACACCTAGCCTGCCAACAATACTTAAAAAATTAATTAAAGTGATGGTGTGAAGCTGCCTGTAATTAACCTGTTGAGTACTAGATAGTACACTTCAACCATGCTCTATTGTGTAAAGCTAAATTGAAATATTAATTGCTATAGAAAAGCTACATATTGAGGAAGTAGATCTATGTAGCAGGTCTTGATTCTTTTTTTTAATGTTTGTGATACTACAAATATGAATTTATACCTGTAAGGTGATGGCTGAGCTCTACCACAGCAAATACAGAGTACAAAGAAGAAGGCATTCAGCTAGTTTATAAATAAATTAATATGTAGTTGGAAAACAAACATGGCTTGTAAAGTAGTCTCAAATTTTTAGTAGCAGCTCTATAATACTGTATTGAAAATTGATTTCACAATATTTTAGGACAAGGACAAAGATAAAAAGAATGAAGAGTTTCCTTCACTACTCATGAAGGCGGCATTCTGGATGATGACAACTTGTATTCTAATCATTGTAAGCTCACTGTTAGTTCCTGGAGATAACACACAAAATGAGGTGAGTATCGATTTGTATCCTATTTTACAAATATATAGGTACTGAAAGGTATATAATATTATAAATGACTATGTTTATTGTTCTGTTACATTTCCTATGCTCTGTCCATTATGTTAACCGCTTTTTGACAGCTTGTACAAAGTTGACGACATAACTTTGTACAGCGTCTAGTAATAAATCTCACACAAAAAAATATGTTTAATCTAGCATCACCATATAATGTATATGGTAAACGTTCAAAAAGCAGTTAACATAATGGACAGAGTATAAATTGCTGATCATATTTTGACTAAAGAAGTATTTATTGATGTTACATCATAATAATATATATATATATATGTATATTATAGGTACTTTTTAGAGATATTTTTTTAAATTAAAATGGCCTTGTTATGTTTGAAATAAAAAGCCTCAAAGAGTACATTCAGATACAAATGTATAATTTGTTGGTCAAAAATGTGTTTCATTTTTCCAACCTACATCTTGTACTATATTAAAAATATTTTCTAAATTGTACTTTTATAAACAGGATAAAAACAATCAGAAACCGGTGCTTGTATAATATCATTGTATGAATTTGCTATTGATATTACACGAGTATCTGTAGCCTAGCATGTACATAATTATCTCCAAGTAATTTGTTTCTAATTTCAGCTTATCCGCTATGTGTCCTGGAATGAGTTCGTCTATTCAATGCTGTCGAAGGGTGAAGTGGAGGAACTGATAGTACGACCCGACATGGAAGTAGTCACAATCGTACTCCATGAAGGTGCTATCCTCAAGGGGAAACGTGTAAGTTATTATTTTCGCACAACACCCTTATAAATAAACTAGCGGGCGCCTCGTGGTTTCACCCTCGTAGTTCCCGTTCCCTTGGGAATACAGGGATAAAAAGTAGCCTGTTATGCGAAGAGAGTAAAGCTTCCCAACGGTGAAAGAATTTTTTAAATCGGCCCAGTAGTTACGGACCCTATTCATTACAAACAAACAATCAAATCTTACCTCTTTATAATAGGATATAGATTTGGTACTATAGAACTAAAACTTTCCGAATTATAAAGTCTCCTATCTATATAACTTTACAATATTAAATATTATATTGTTCCCACCCAGGATAAACATTTTGTGTTATAAACAAATGTTTGTTCTGGGTATTCTGTATTTATTATAATTTATAAATATGTATTTACAAAAAAAAAAATTAAGTAATCTATCAGTTATCTGACTTTCATAGTACAAGCTTAGCTTAGTTTGGAGTCAGATGGCGCTGTGTGAATGTCCTACGATATTTATTTATTTATACGTATATAAATGCCATTTTTGATCATACTGTTACTTAACATCAGGTAAGCTGACTTCAAACACCTAACCGGTGATCAGGAAGAAATAAGATATTGGTCTGTTTAATGTCTACAATTTTTCCCATATTTGCAGTTTTTTTTTGCATTGTCTGCCTACAATATTAATACACATTCTTTCTTAACACCTTCATTACCTTACAAAATACTTTTTCATTTCTCACTTGAAAATTGAAGATGCATAACTCTTCACACTATGAGAGTGAGCTCTTTCAAAAATTGGCTGGACTACAAAGTATAAATAAACTAACATGTCTTATTTTATAATAAGTTATTATTAAAGTATTTTTTAACCTCTTTCAGGCGTCCCATAGAGTCTACCACATGAATATTGGCGACATACATCGCTTCGAAGAAAAACTTCGAGAAACAGAGAAGAATCTTGGAGTCAAAGAAGGTACAATCTTATCCATATCCAATTATATTTTTGAGTTTTTTTTGTTAAAGTAATCGCCTTGTAATCTCAACGTAATTTTTTTAAGGCGTTCCCTTGTAATCTCAACGTAATTTTTTTAAGGCGTTCCCTTGTAATCTCAACGTAATTTTTTTAAGGCGTTCGAGTTATATACGACCGCAACGGTAGCGTGGCAGGCAAAGTAGTGACGACGTTACTCATAGCTGCAGTTATAATTTCATTCCTGTATTCGACCAAGAGTATGAAAATTAACATCAACGTAGGAGGATTTGTAAGTGACTTCAATTTAAAAATCACATTTTTTTGTTTGTAATGTTGGACTCAGATCTCATCCAACCCGTAACACTGACTTACACCCCACATCATTATATTTAATCTGATGTAATCAGTTATTGTTCACAATAATTGCCGTGCTATCCTACTAATATTATAAATGTGAAAGTTTGGATGTTTGGTACCTACTCAATCACGCAAAAACGGCTTTGGGTGAATTATGGCAGACACATCGCTAATAAGCTATAAAAAGTATTATATAATTATGTTAATCTAGGTAATAACATAGAAAAACATACATCCTCGGGAAACATACCAATATAACCATATCATCAAAATTTAATCAACAGTTTTAATCATGAAAAAGTTAACCTACAGCAAAACAGACGAAAGAGCAAGAGAGTAACGTTCGCTTTTATATGTTAAGATTATTAGCAGGAAGAGTTACAAAATGGCCTATGCTCTTATATTTCAGAGTCAAATGGGTCGAGCGAAGTTCACGTTGGTAGACTCCATGAGTGGACAGGGAAAAGGCGTTAAGTTCGAAGACGTGGCCGGACTGCGCGAGGCCAAGATCGAGGTCATGGAGTTTGTAGACTACCTTAAACGGCCTGACCATTATAAGAACTTAGGAGCTAAGGTAAGTGTTGATTACTTTTTTTTTTAAATACAGTATAGGTCTTATGGTCGCGTTTGACCATACTCTATAAATAATAATAAATAAATATCGTAGGACTATATACCTATATATTATACACACAGCGCCATCTGGCCCCAAACTAAGCAGAGCTTGTGTGATGGAAGTCAGATAACTGATAGAATACATAAGTACTTTTTTTTCTTACATACATACTTATAATAGATACAGAACACCCAGACACAGAAAAAAACATTTGTTTATTCACAAAATGTTTGCCCTGAGTGGGAATCGAACCCACGCCCTACAGCTCAAGACAGATATACCATTTTTGTGTACCAAATAAAGTAAAGAATCGTGAGTCTGATGGAGTTCAGTTCGATTTTTGAAGGAGATTGTTTTCTTTGCACAGGTCCCTAAAGGCGCGCTATTGCTCGGCCCACCTGGCTGCGGTAAGACTTTACTGGCTAAAGCAGTGGCAACAGAAGCAAACGTGCCATTTCTCTCTATGAACGGCTCGGAATTCATTGAGATGATCGGCGGCCTTGGTGCGGCCAGGGTCAGGTATATAATTCAAATGTTTTAAATCATAACTGGCCTGTTGCTATCCTAAGTTACCTTAAGCCTATCTTATTCTTAGGGTTTTTTTTTATAATTTAGACTTCACATAGGTAACTACATCCATACATGTGTTATAAAACTTACAATCAATTTTTTTTTTATGGTTGACAGGCTAGGTGTTTGACCACAGCTCACCTGATGTTAAGTGAAGGTGTGGTCGAAGATGGTAAAGCACACCTAGCCTGGATTGGAACTGGCTCTCAAGTGAGGCTGCCGGAACACACCGTTAGATGCTTGGCGGCAGATTTCCAACTTGAGGGTGGTAGCTACCCAGCCGAGTACTAGAAAGTACCCTACCACCATGCTATGGTTTCCTCACGATGTTTTCCTTCACCGGCAGCTCAAGCTCATTGTTGGGGTTTGGACCCACGCCCTTCGGTATGCGAACCTACCACGCTAACCACTGAGCTATCATCGCTACAATAATACAACTAAATGCTATCTTTTAAAGGAAGTACCGCATGCATGTTCTGAAGATAGGTTTAGGGTTCTGAACAAGGGCTAACACATACAGACGCAAAACAGTAGTATTAAGCAGTAAGTTACCCATTATTGTGAACAATCAATCTGTAAAATGTGTTTAAAATGATGACCAGTTAGCTTTTTCGGTAATTGATTATATCCAAAGTTGTAATTTATCAGTTTGGCTCGATTTTTACAGAGACCTATTCAAGGAAGCTGCGTCGCGGGTCCCTTGCATTATTTACATCGATGAGATGGACGCGGTGGGGCGGGCGCGGTCCGGAAGCAGCTCCTCATTCGGCCCGGGGGGCGGGGAGGGGGAACAGACCCTCAACCAGCTGCTGGTTGAAATGGACGGCATGAAAAGCAAAGAGGGGATCATGGTGCTCGCTTCGACTAACAGAGCTGATGTACTTGACAAGGTTAGACCATTTTTGCGGTGACTCTGCAATAAGATTTACACGTAAAAAGCGTTCATTTATTCGTGAAACTTTTAAAAGATCCAATATCGATCTGTATTGAGATTTTTTTTACTGTTACGATTTAAAACATTTTTTTTTTCAAAGTTTGTTCATTTTAGGCTCTGCTGCGTCCTGGCCGCTTTGACCGTCACATTCTGATCGATTTGCCGACGCTACTAGAACGTGAAGAGATTTTCCACCGCCACCTCAAGAACATTGTCCTCGAAGTGTTGCCGGACCACTATGTCAAACGGTAACTAAGTCGATCATTTTAGACAACAACCTTATTAGCCTAGCCGTGATACGGCGTGCCGTTGCGTAAAGCCACAATATGTACGCTCTGCCGCAACGGCACGCCGTATTCCGGCTAAACATATTGTCAGTGCTTCGAAAAACACATACATACACACACACACACACACACATACACACCCACACACGGTAGACATGATCCCATATAGCGGGGCGTTCTTTGATTTCTAAAATGTACTTTTCTGTATCAAAATCTATGACACGTGCGCATACGACAGCCAGCCAGATTGCAGTTTTTTACGCGCGATGGCTTTGACAGTGATTGATGAGCGATCACAATAATTTTCTCAGTTATTTAGTGGTTATAAACGTATTTGGTCTGAGGTCGGAATGGGATTTGATGTTTTTCCCATCTCTAAATATTTTTACATAACCTATGTTATGTAATGTAATGCTTAACTGAAAACCTGCCTACGCTGCCGTGGCAACCAATTTAAAACCTGCCTTTTATTTATATCTATACATGTTTTTTTAACATGCTGTACCAATGGTTTTTTTTTAACTTATTAGTGTTATAACATCTCCCGTCTGTTTTTAACGTGTATCGTGATTTCCATTCTTAGTTACCTGGAAAAGAACGCTCTTAGCGATAAGGCCACTTGTGGAACTGACTCATAAGATTATTTTGTTTTCTGTACTCTTTTTTTATTTTTGGTGTGCAATGTAAAGAGTTGTTATCTATCGATCTATCGGATAGACTAGCGATCGTGATAGCGGCCTGCGTGTTCCTTTGAACCATGACAGATTTAACCGCATCGTACACAGCAACCTTAGGTAAAGTCTGTTCGTGACAGGATTCAAGGGAGAATGCAGTTGTAATTCCTATGTTGTAGGTTGGCATACCTGACGCCCGGGTTCAGCGGGGCTGATATCGCCAATGTTTGCAATGAGGCGGCCTTACACGCGGCGCGATTCAAACAGTCCATAGTCAAGGCGAAGGATTTGGAGTATGCCGTTGAAAGAGTCGTTGGTAAGTGCTCTTTTTATATTTACCTACACAAACCCGTAGCGGTAACTAGCAGAATGTTAAAGGTCACTAACTATCCAAATGTATTTTTTTTTAAATACAGTGAAAAGACAAATCTGGGTAGGTACTACAAATAAATGTATCAGTTAGAAAAAACAAGTTTAATTTAAACACCTTAGGAGTACATATTAATTTATTCTTGTTTTAATATAAAGTGATTGCTAGAATAAAGTCTGTTAGTTCAATTTGTGTTTTATGATGGTCATCCTACAGTAAGAATCAATATTGAAATTATAACATTGAACAAGTCGTCAATTTGCCTTCGGCATGTTTCAAAACTGCGACTGTTTTAAAACGGACGATGTCATTTGTAAAAAGCGGAATCATACTTAATTACCTGCGACATATATTTGAACCGGCAAGCGCAGCGTAGGACTTCCACCCACAAGGTGGACAGACGACCTAAGAAAGACCGCGCTGGATGCGAGCCGATTCCAACCGGTCTTTGTGGAAGTCAATGGGGGAGGCCTATGTCCAGCAGTGGACGTCCTACGGCTGAATTGACAATAATAAATACCGTAGGTCATACACAGCGCCATCTGACCCCAAACTAAGCAAAGCTTGTACTATGGAAGTCAGACAAAGACAAACTGATAGAATACTTATTTTTTTGTAAATACATAGGTACCTACTTATCATAAATACAGAACACACAGACACAGAACAAACTTTTGTTTATACCACAAAATGTTTATCCTGGGTGGGAATCGAACGCCCTTCAGTTCTTGGAGCAGACATACTACCAATGAACCAACAGGGCTGTCAATAGTAACCTATTATATTATACATAGCACATAGCACGCAGAACTGATGGCCGATGGGGCTGCAAAGTTCTGGAGTGGAGACCACGGACCGGCAAGCGCAGCGTAGGACGTCCACCCACAAGGTGGACAGACGACCTAGTAAAGACCGCAGGAACGCGCTGGATGCGAGCCGCTTCCAACCGGTCTTTATGGAAGTCAATGGGGGAGGCCTATGTCCAGCAGTGGACGTCCTACGGCTGAAATGATGATAATGATGATATTATACATATAATTATGTATAATTGTATACTAAGTCACAGAATTACTTTTATTTTTTCAGGTGGCACAGAAAAGCGTTCCCACGCTATGTCACCGGTAGAGAAGAAAATCGTGGCGTACCATGAATCAGGGCACGCTTTAGTCGGGTGGTTGCTCGAACACACCGATGCCCTGTTGAAAGTCACCATTGTACCGCGAACTAACAATGCACTAGGCTTCGCGCAGTATACTACCTCCGATCAGAAGCTGTACAGCAAGGAAGAGGTATCTACATCCATCTATGAAATCCTATCGCTTGCCATAGACTAATATGCCCCGTTGGCTCATTGGTAGTATGAGAGCTTTAGAGGCTCATTGGTAGTATGAGAGCCCTTGAGAGCTGTAGGGCGTGGGTTCGATTCCCACTCAGGGCAAACATTTTGTGGATAAACAAATGTTTGTTCTGTGTCTGGGTGTTCTGTATGTATTTACAAAAAAAAAAAAGTATTTATGTATTCTATCAGTTATCTGGCTTCCATCACACAAGCTCTGCTTAGTTTGGGGCCAGATGGCGCTGTGTGTAAAGAAATAAAAAATAATAATAATATCATAAATGCACAAGAACACACTACACGCACGCACACACACAAATATGGCTAAATAAAAAAATGCTGCTTAAATTTGTCGGTTTGCTCGCTACCACACTCAAGTTGAAAATCTAACGGTGTGCTCTGGCAGCCTCACTTGACAGTCGGTTCCAATTTAACATCAGGTCAGCTGTAGTCAAACACCTAGCATTTCAAGCATAAACAAAATACTCAAGCTCAAGATTTATATACGCAAATAAGTTAATCTATACACATGCGTCAGCCACAACACGGCAGGGATCACGCCACGCGGCAATTATTTATTTATTTATTTATTGAGATTTTTTCACATTGGCAACTACAATGACAATTATAATCTTACATGACTAAAGTAAATAGTAAGCTTATTGCGTTGCTTGTTTATAGAAGCACATTCATAACCACAGGCAATGGAAAGAGACTAACAGAAAGAGAAACAATTCTGACCAGATTTATAACAATGACTAACTTTGACCTGCTGTTATGAATAATATCCGGATAAAGTGATAAATTTATCACATTGGTCTAGAGTCTAGACAATTTAGTCATTATACATTACAACAGTCATTATGTATAATAGCTATTTAATCACTATGACTGTAACATATATATATTTATGTATACATGAAAATATATGCAAAAGCGTGTGGATGCGTTATTATTAGCGTGGTGTTACATGTATGCACAATTGTACACGACACATCACAAATAAGGCTTAAAACGAAGACAGGCGATCACTGACTTGAAAAAAAAAGAAATAAAAAAAAACTACTCTATTTTTTATCACAAACACCAGCGACACCATTTTAAATAGACACCTTCTATTGTAATAGTAATAAAATTGTTTTTTTCTTTAAAGTATCACCTGCCATCGTTTCCGTGGCCGTTTTTTTGCACCATGTCCGAGTTATTTTTGGCGCCAATTTTCACAAAGGCTATAAACGAAGCTAAGCCGAAAAAAAAGTGGTCATAAAGATCCACAAATCTGAAATGTTGATAAAAATAAGCTGGTCAATGGATGTGGTCAAAGGTCAACGAGCATTTTTCTATGACACTAACAAAATTGTTTATAATTATGAAAACAATGACCCCCGCTCGGCTTAGCACAATCTCAGTTTAGAAGTATATTTTTGGATGTTCTAGTTATTCGACCGCATGTGCATGGCACTGGGAGGGCGTGCGGCCGAAGCGATCGTCTTCAACTCTATCACCAGCGGCGCACAGAACGACCTCGAGAAAGTTACTAAGATCGCGTACGCACAGGTAATTAAAAAACATTAAAAAAAATAAAAAAAAAATATTTCAAGCAACAAGGCCCATATAAAAATACAATTAAATTGACTAAAATATTAACGTAACAGGAAAAGTTACAAGTCAAATAAAACACAGTACAAGTAAAAAAATACTGGGCTGTTAAGACTAACTATCGAAAGTCTCAAAGTAATGAGCACAAAAGCAGCGATGCCCTGGACTTTGTTTTACTATTCAAAGTTCTGTGTATCGCTGCAATGGTTCTCGTTCGTCTCCTCACATTTACATTAAAAAAAAAACCCTCAAACTCTGAAGTGGCCAATACAAAATTAACCGATACGCTTGGTGCCTTTAAAAAACAACCAGACTATCATTATTCGTATATCTTATATTAGTCAACGTTGAGTTCTTCAAAAAGCGTGTTAAAAGAATCTTAAAAAGTCGCCAATGTATTTGTTGTGCTCCTGGTATTGCAGATATCTATATAAAACGGGGATTGCTTACCATCATGCAAGCCGTTTGGTTGTTTGACGCCTGTATCATTAAAAAAAGTATGTTACGTGTAGGTATATAAACTTAAATTCAAATTGAAGCAATTGTGGACTTTCTTTTCGGTTTTTGGTTTTAGCGCCAATCAAAACCACTGCCTACTAGTTCACACAATCTTAATACACCTTTTTTGTGATCGCGAAAATTGGTTTTGTAAACCTGCTATGCGTAATTGGCAAAACACCCAAGAAAATTTGATTTTGTGCGCCCTGAGCGAACCGAACCACCTTATAACGCCATCAAGCAAAATAGACGTCAAAGCCAAGTATACCATATATGAGGCACTAAATAGCTGCCTGGGAGGCCGTCTGGCTTCCGGTCTGAAATTTCTGGGTTCGAATTCCACGGCATGTACCTCTGTTTTTTTCTATGTTATCTGCGTAATCGATAACTTTAAACATCGTGAGGAAACATACATGTCCGTGAGCTTTAAAAAAAATCTCGAATATATGTGAACCTGCACTTAGCCTATTTTACCCTTCTCACAATTTGAAGAAACCCACGCTCAGCAGTGGGACAGTTTATGAAAACAGCTGATTTGGATACGAGGCACAACTCTGTTAGTTAGGTTTAAATTGGGGTAAAGCACCGCAGGAACTTCGAAAAAGAGTTGAACTTAATTAATTTATATTTTTATTGATTTCAGATCCGAATATACGGAATGTCTCCTTCAGTGGGACTAGTATCCTTCCCTGACATAAAAGAACACGGAAAAGCGCCTTTCAGTCGCACGCTGAAAAACTTAATCGATCTCGAGGCCCGAAAGCTTATAGCTAACGCTTATTACAAAACTGAAGATATACTGAGGAAAAACCAGAATAAATTGAAATCGGTAAGTGCTCGATTGTCACAGGTGATTATTTGTGATACCCTCCCGAGGTGTAACGTTACATGTTTTACAAAATGATCAAATCACATCAGCAATTTCAACATTTGCACTTCGCGGTGATTATGACTAGGAAGCCAATCATACTGTCATAATTTATTGACGCCCCTCCAAAGTTGAGATAATAGCGTGTTAAGGTTTATTGAATGCTATTTACATTACAGCTTGCCGAAGAGTTACTAAAGAGAGAAACCCTAAACTACAAACAAGTGCAAGCTATTCTGGGCCCGCCGCCGTATCCAAGGAAGAAGCTCGTCGATCCTGTAGAGTTCGAAAACAGTTTACGTAACATGGAAAATGCTGCGACGACAACTGAGACCCCGATAGGGGCTCCCTCGGCTAAGCCTGAAACACAGTCTGGGCTGTAGCGTAGTAAGAGTGTAATAAATACAATCATATGAACAAATGTGTTATATTTTTTCCATTAGTACCTTCGATTAAAAAAAAAACAATGGATTTCGAACCATCCGACTGACTGCGTATCGCAATCTTTCGCCTTTATAGTGATTAGTAGGATATGCTACTTGCTTAAATTTGAAAAAATTGGTTAATACTGTACCTTTATATCCAGTTTGAAAGCCCCGTTGGTTCATTGGTAGTATGTCTGCTTAAAAAGCTGAAGGGCGTGGGTTCGATTCCCACACAGGACAAACGTATTGTGGTACAAACAAATGTTTGTTCTGTGTTTGGATGTTTTGAATTTATCATACGTATTAAAAAAAAAGTTGTAGGTTTACTTAGTTTGGAGTCAGATGGCGCTGTGTGTAGGTAATGTGCTGTGATGTTAATTTATTTAGTTTTTTTTGTTAAATATAATAGTACCGCAAAGTAATACCTTCGCAGTCTGCCACCCTCGATCGCGTAAGAAAGAAGAGATACCTACATCCACCTTTGAAATCACGTTGGCCGAGATACAGAAGTTCTTTTTTTTAATTCGCCAATTTACATTATGTATTTTGCTATTTCAAAAATCAATCAAATTTTCCGCAAAAATGACTATAGGACTCATAGGTGTATCCGCTCTGGAACACATCTATCACAACTTACTATAAAATATAAAGTACCTACTCAGAAATCCTCGGAAAGGACTAAGAAAAAACCTAAACAGAGATAGCATAAAGGCATGTCTACAGTAATTAAAATCCAGTACATATTTTTAAAATCATTTATTCCACATTAAAAAGTACACATTTAACACCAGTTTTAAATTTTTGGGAGTAAAGGTTTACACTCCTTAAAAGTAAAGTAAACTTTTGATCAAATATATATAGTTACTATACTAAATTATAGGAGATCCCGACAAAGCAATCCCATTGCCCCATCCAAGAACATTTTTAACGTGTCTCAGAAAGTAACTGTATGAGGGGTGGACCAGATCTTAAGCTTATTACGGGTTCTCCTTTAATTTGCAGTCTTCCACATTTTATTTTAATATACATACAGTTCGAAATTTTACGTAAATATATATTTTATTAAATATCAATAAAAACGTAAATTCGAAGTAATAATACTTAACCAAATTCTAAAGCTCGTTATAAAAAATAAAGTACTAAAAATAAAACAAAATTGGTAAATAAAGAGATAAATTTATTTTTTGCTTTAACGATAACGCAAAACTAAATTAACAAAATGAAAAGATCAAGGCAACCTCGCTGGAAGGCATGCCAAAAAAATTATATTAAAGTAAACTTAAAACTAAAATTTTATTTTAAAATTAAAATTAAAAATTCTTAAAGAATAAGTACATGGTAAACATAAACGCAAAATTTAACATAATAAGTAAAGTATATATGTTACATTGATTTGTTACTATTATGGTTATTAATTATTAATTAATCGTATTATAAATATCGATTTAAAACGTAAGTAACGCAAATCATTTTTTGAACAATAATAATTGTTAGATGTATAAAATAGGCTGCCTTATAATTCACAGTACATAATTATTAAACATTTTAAACGTCAACCGAAGTAAAAATCTTTGTATAATAACCAAACTGCAATAATTAATTTAACATTTAATACATATTTGTCAAATTTAAAAATTATATAAATAAAAGGGTAGTAAAGTAGTCAACTACCTGCGGTACCTACTCTGCAAATGTAAGATATTGCGACCAATACAAACAATGGGAATAAAATAGCGCATGAAAACAGACACGGACACCAGCGCCACGAGCAACTGGTTGCAGTAACCATAAATACGATTATCGCTCTGGTTTTTATAACAGCGCCGATCACAAGTATCGAAATATTTAATACCTACGTAGAGAACTCACAAATGTTTTATAAAATACAGATGTGGAATTTGCTACTTAGGTTCCGTTGTCAAAAATAAATACAGAATGTTATTATGATTGTAGCTTTACTTTTCAAGAAAGTATTTACATTTTGTGTGTATTGTTGAAAGTATTTACATATGTTTTCATTTGCTATTATAATCACTGATACTAATCGCAATCTCTTCTGCGATATAGATATATAGATATAAACATATATGATAGCTGCGCGGACCAGCTAGAAATTAAAATCGTTTTATTGTAGACAGATTTTTTTTTTGGCAATTTTTCGTATGACTACAAAGCTTAGTGCTTTCACACAATAACCTGAGCAGACGACAAATCCGTTTAGTTCGCGATTATTAAGCGTGATCAATTGTTATGAATATTCGGCGGAATGATATATTAGTGCCTGCAACGATATGGGGTTACGATCCCTCCCTGAGCGCGGGTTGGGTCGGTCTTTCAATTCTTGAATCACTTTACAGTTTTAAAGCTAACTGTTTTGGCTGGAAATTATCGGATCGCGGACAAAACTTTATTGTCTGCACATGCTATATAGGCAGCTATTACATAAAAAGTACAAGTATACGAGTAATATAGTGATCTAAATATTTCAGACATTAATATAACATGTACACCCAATTACTAAAACATACAGATTCCCGCATACAACACGATCTTAGACCACCACACGTCGGACAAAGTAGCTACAAAAAGTTTTCATTTGTATATTTGTAGGCGTATAGGTTACCTTTCTAGCGACACGTCTATCGCTACGGGCCGAGCAGCAGAAGATACTGTCGCTCGACAGATTAATACTACGTGATAGACAAAGAGAACGGTTTGTATCAATTTCTCTAATCCGCGCTTTGATCTTTTTTTGTATGTAAAAAGTAGCAAACAAACGACGGGCCACTTGGTGGTAAGTGGTCACCGCCGCCTATACATACCTACAATACCTGAGGCATTGTTAGTTTCACCACTTGTTTAAAGCGATAAAAGATTATTATAATTCGGTGGAAATACCGAAGGTGGTAAGAAACAGTCGATCTTTTGACCGTTGGTCTCAACGAAAGTAATACGGGATCTTTACGGGGTAATCTATGGATATACGCTCCGCCAAGTGACTTATTATTTATCTAATAACATCGCAAAATATTATTTATAAGCAACACTTTACGAACAAAACAGTGGTTCTTATACAGAAAGATAGTAATGACAACACTTAAAACCAAATAGTAACTAGTTTGTAAACCTAACACAATAATAAGATCACTAAAAGATAAATGCCAGATTGAGCTATATTTTTGTATTTTTATTTGTATAATTAACAACATTGATCAGGCTGGTTGATCTGATGACTATCCCGCATCGGTTCTACCCTGTTTGAAATCAGTACGTGCCCATACTTTTTTTATAGGTAAGTACATTTTATTCTATACCAAGTCCAAAAGAATACAACTTCTATAGTGTGGAACTGAAAGATATTATTAACATGATTAAAAAGTGTTTGTTAGTTTGGTTCTTTGTAGCAACGGATCTACGAAAAGAGACATATGTTATTTTTTATCTCGGATAAACGTACGGTTGCTTAGAGGTTGTTGCCGCGGGCGAAACCACGGACTCTGCAAGTCTCTTACATGTCGACAAGTGAAATTCATAGCTTGAGAGGTTACACACGACGACTTCTGGAAACGCGATTGGTACGATTGATCGGTAAATACCGACCGCAATTTACGTCGATAGAAACGCTCTACTCCCGATGTGATCCAGTTGAAATTATAACCGACGAACCTACCAAAATGTTTTATTTTTATGGTAGGTACTCTCCTTAGTCGACTTGTGGTTCACAGCCACAGCATATACATCGATTGAAGTGTAACGACGTCCTAACCTCATAAATATATTTTATTAAAAATAATAATACACGTTATATAGGTGGCTAAATTATGTGTCTAGGCGTAGGTATATATGTCAAAAAATAATTACTATGCTTATAAAAAAAAGGAAATTAATTTTCTAATACCAAAAAGCTAGAGTAAATTACGTCGATTCTCTTGGACCTACCCGAGTACTTACCTCTTATTAAATTCGACAACAATGATAGTGCAAGCTTTTCCATGTGGTGGCTTATAAATATAGTATTACTACCAGTAGTAGTACTATATTTGTAGTAGTACTTCATAAAAAACATAATATTGACTTATAGGGCAAGTGTGACGCGTTAGGCTATCTATTAGTTTTGAAACAACGTAACATTGAGATTGCTAAAAAAATCTACATCATAATCTATAACACGAACATCTATTTTACGAATTTTAAAATTACTTAGTAAATAACTCTGTTTAACAATGTAAATATCAAGACAAACACTAGATTTCCACGTGATATAGGTAAATATAAGACATTTTTATGCATTGCTGTAAACTATAATGGTTGTTCATCACAATTATATGATTATGAACGGCATAGTAACCGAGATTATGTTGAGAAACGAGCTCCCGATATTTCGGCGCAGTTGCATGTTTAAGGGAAGACTTTTTTTTTACGTAAAAGTAATGAGACGAACGTAACACTCTAGTGATGGTTAGATACGAAAACTATTGCCGCTGTTTCGGCGTTCATTACCTTAAGACGTTCGATGGTTAGTCTCAATAGCCGTGTCATTACGCTAGTCATAGCCGTATGAATCTGCATATCAATTACATGAAATATCGGGACATCATTTTTCAACATAATCACATTGAATATCCCAAAAATAATCATATTTTTTATATTGAAGTAGTCTTTTGTGAGTTAAGGTTTCAATTCTCCATCTTTAGATTTTTTGGTTGTCAAGGTCGCCCCTTGTCTTCCAAGTCAAAAACACCACTTTTAAAATGAGTATGCCACTCTCAACACGTTTGTTCAGCTAGAGATAACTACTAAAATAAGATGACTTTCCGGAGCACTTTTATTCAAATCAACATAACGAAGTCATATTTCTATCAGAAAAATATTTTTATACGTCACTTTTTTAATATTAAAAAAAAATAAAGCATTGTTATTTACGCTTTAAAACTTAGAATTGAAAATTGAAAATACCTAAGAGCAGCTGTTTCAAAAGATAACAACGGATAACTGAATAGACTAGTGGCTTCACGTACCCCCAAAGAGAATAACCTAAAGGCGTGAGATCACACGATCGTGGAGGCCAATTCATAGGTCGATTACGCGAAATTATGCGTTCACCAAATGTTACCGTCAATGGAGAATGCTACAAAAACATGATTTCTGACTTCTTCGTACCTTAGTCGATTGATTGATGTGACAGAGTTTTAGTTTTAACAAAATGACGCAACATGCCACACGGCGGGCGCCACTATCAATTTATTGCGCGAAAAATTTGGTAAACGCATAATTTCGCGTGTGATCTCACGTCTTTAGATTACTTTCTTTGGAGTGAAGTCACTAGTCTATACTGATAAACCAGAGACATTTGAACATTTGGAAGTCAACATTTCCCGTGCTATGGCCCCAGTTGCTGGAAAAAGAAGCCTAAAATCGTAATTCACGATTGTGCTTCATTCGAGCTAGCCGTGACGCTGATATGGCCGAAATCATATGTAAACAATAATGGCATAAAATTTTACATTAAATAAAGCCAATATCATAGACATCAATATTATTTTAAAGTATTTAATTTAATTTTAAATTTGTATGGATAACTTTAAAAAACAACCTTTAAAAATCTTTCGCGGTTCATTTGGAAAATTCCATTGGATATAAAGCACGAAGCAGAAATCACACATCAAACATGAAAGACATTGGGCGACACTTGAACTGTTGGGCTAGTTCAATCATAAGCTCGTATAAAAAAACCTGACTCATCAATATGTCCTAAGCTATTTTTGTTATAAATTATAATGGTTTCAATGCCACCAGGTAGACTAAACAATAGAAATGTTTTTGAAAACATTGTTATTTCACGTCAAAGCTACGATATTTAATTTGTGTTTATTGATTCAGACGAGAGTTCCGAGAAGAAAATAACTTTGGAATTCTACTAAGCACTAATTAGTAAACATTACTTAGTCGTTAAGCACCCATCCATCCTACCCATTTTGCTATCGGACTGCGAGAAGCTCTAGAAAGTGAAACCTTTTAAAGTTTAAAAAACTTTACTTTAGCTGGAAATCGGGATTTGCTGTCTATTTTTTCTAAGAAAACGTGTTCCCACGTAAACGGCATCTTCGCTTAACATCGAGCGAGATGGCAGTCAAACGCAAGCATATTTGTTCATTAAAAAAAACAGTTATTCAGTTCCCTAAATGACATGATGTTTACATGTACGACGACATGATGACGACAGTTTATCGGAAATGACATTACGCTAATAGGTAAGTTACAATCCTTAACCCATTTAAAATTTGATTGAAACACTTTCACGTTTCAAAAGTCATTAAAAATTATGTATAGAACCAGATAGAGAACTCGATAAATAAAAAAATATATTTATTCCTGAACCGGTTAGCAGGATTTATAAGAAAATTACTAAGGGCCTTAACACGCGTTTCGCGATCAAAATCTATTATCTTTTTATCCCGCAGAAATGAGACACATACTTTCACATTGCACATTCAAACGTTTACGTACGGATAAAAATATTTAAAATCTAACATTCATTTTAATAACAAACATTTAGTGATTATTAATTTCGTTAATATTACGACCTCAAAACTATTAATAAGTAAGTTTCAGGAAGAGGATCGGGCAGAGATCAGTGGCTAGGTCCACATTCGCGGGTTACTTCAACTTACAATTTATAAAAAAATTGTCTCGCTGTCACTAATGCCGCGTCCTCTTTAGGCTCACAGTCAGCGGCTAACTGTTTGCTTCTAGTTTGCTTCCCTATATATTTTAAATGTAGTGTCCGGATAGCGCGTACTGTGCGCAATTTTCGGTGTTTCGCTTGCCGACTCATTCGGTGAGCGGCTAAGTCGCAGTCGGCGGCTCAGCGCTAGCGCGTTGCGCGTAATTACGAGATCAGTTGGAGCGGGACTACCGAATCGCGTAGTTGTGTTTACTTGGATCGGTATCCGGCTATAGATGATCGATACCCGGCTATAGATGTTCACTCTACTATATTGAATTAGCACCCGATACGCTGCTCAGTCAGTCAGCCGCTCACTGTGAGCCTAATGGGGACGCGGCCTAAGTGTAAAGCGAGCGGGATAAAGCACAATGATAATAAGAATATTTTTTACAACACAATAAGATTGCGATACAGCTCCAGGTGCTTTTGAAACAAGAGTTTTCTCACAAAAAAAAAACCCAGCAATAACTAGTGCGAAAACACGCTCAAAGTATTCAGAAATCGAGCCTCTGTTTAGATACATGTCGCAACTAGCACATGCAATACAACTAGGGATTGCAATCCGGCGTCATTTTCAGTCCGGTCGGACACGACCGGATTCCCATCAATCTGGCCGGATCCGACCGGATCCGGCCGGATTGATGGGAAAGAAAAATTAATGAAAATCAGGATGATTTTCGCTTTTTAGTACAAAATAAGTGAATTAATCAAGTGTCACTGCACTTATATGTATAAGTAGTTTAAAAAAAAAAGTATACAATCAACTTTATTTCCTAACCAATGTTAAGACAAGTTTTTTTTTTATGTAAAAAGTAATGAGATGAACGAGACGCTCTCCTTAGAGACTTTCGTTGGATAGTCTCAACAGCCCAGTAATTTCGCTAGCTGCAGTACCTTTCAAACCGGAACACAGTAATGTTTACACACTACTGCTTAGCGGCAGAATAACTGGTACTACGGTGGTACCTACCTAGACGACCTCCTGCTAAGATCTACCACCAAGTGACCTACTAATGCAACAGCTATATTATTTTGCCACAAACTGCTAGCAACGGATCCGGTCTTCGGATCCGGTAGATCCGGTAACCGTTAAATGGTGCCGGATCCGTTTTTCCGGATTGCAATCCCTAAATACAACACACACTTAAAAAACTGTAAACGCAAACTATCGAGCGCTATGGCGTTCTCGCATATACGACAGAGGAAAATGCAAGTTGAAGTGAAACGCACCGTGTACGGAACTACGGGTCAGCTTAAACAAAAAGTAAAGTAAAAGGGACAACAACCAACAATTACTGTTCTCGGTGCTTCTAAGATGCATAATCGACAATCAATAAGATCTACAGTTAGAACGTTGTGACATCTATTGGAGTAAGTTTGAGAACATTCATTTTAAAAGGACGATAACGACTATGTGTTAACAAATAATGTACTTTATATTAACTTTATACCTACACTAGATAGTCGGCTGACACATTTTGAGTCAGCAAATATCTATATTTATAATATAAGTTACATATTACCAAAATATTTTATAAGAATATACTGTAAGTACAATTTTAATAAAATTCTCAAGGGGAATTTACGACAACAGTAAAAAAAAAATTTATTGACTAGTACTTTCAAAAGATTGCCTCTCATTCGAGCTGCTTTTACAATTTGTGAATAAATACACAGTTATGTATATTTATTTCTTAAATTTAAAAAAAAAACGCCGAAGCTTCGGCAAACAATACTATAGATGCATAATACAATAATGGCACAAAACCACTTAATACGAGCTAATTTAAAAACGTTTCATTTTCTAAAAGTTAAAAAGATTGTTTTTCAGGAAACTGAAAGTTAAATGAACATAATTCACATTCTGCTGCTATAATACAATTACAACACCAATCAAAACTTTGACGGCAGACAGTGCGGTCGATGCTTCAACACGGGCACTCGCCTTTTGCTTCACCGAACGAAAAGGGTTATAAACTAGGGATGTATTAAGCCAAAAAGGGGTAATTGCACTCATCATTACCAACAGCTTTTACTAGGAAACAACCGTGAAAAAGAAAATTAGCTGCTTAATAGAAAAATCTTAATGCCATAAAACCCCCCTCAATGTATTGAACAGCTCATTTTTTGGGACATTCTCGTAGTAAAAGTTGTACCTGTTTAAAATAATTTTATGACAGTCATACTCTGAGTTCGCTAGATCGCGATATCATCACCGTACCAGTAAAGCTACAATTTTCTTCAAGGTTTTTTTTCATCAAGTATAATTTAAGAATGTTTAGTGAAAGATATGAAAGTAAATCTAAGTGCAATTTTTCATTCATTCATCACTAAATTTGCAACGCAAGTGTACCTAACGTTATACTGGTGCACTAAGAGAAGTGACAGGATCGAAAATGCCACTGAAACGTGAAGATTCAACTAAGAGATATGGTCGTATGTACACGATATAAATTTAAACATCTCATAAAAACATCGAACGCGCCAAGCCGATATAAGAAAACACAATCCATGGATTGTAGCCATCACAAGTAATACTGAACGAAATCGTGTCATCTCTGAAAAGAATAATACATCTTTACATTGTCATAATACAATACATCTTAAAATTACAAATACTACGATTACCTTAACAATAATACGTTATGAAGATACTATAGTAACATTATGAGACTCTTAATACGCTCACCTAGTGGAGTTGCAAACGTGTAGCGCTAGATTTTTGGTTTATTTACATTAAACTACTTGACTTGATTTTATATTCAATGCACTGTTATGTAATTATCCTAATGAGATGAGAAATATGGCAAATATGCATTTAAATAGTCTTTTATCATATTTAGAGTTTTGTCATTTTTCGTTATGCTGAACTTAGAATGTAAAAACCAGATCTAAACATAATTGAAAACTTAACTAAAAATGTAAAGCGATGTAGGTACACCGTACACCGTATAAAATACTAAAAATATCGTGGACTTATTTTTTTACGATAACAGTGCTTTTGTTGGTATCTTATATAAAAAAGGTCCACTTAATAACCTACGCTTAATCTAATAATAATAAACTAAAAATACATATGAGTATATGTATTACTGTATATATACATATTATGTATTACTGAGCCGTGGATCTCAGTGGGTTTACACCTCACACTAAAACAAAAATTATTCACACTTTCGCGTTTTAAAAAAAAAAAACAAAAAACAGTGCTCGTTCAATATTTCAAATACTATACAAAAAAAAAATATCAGCTTTGTGCATTTATAAATCGTTGGTGCTGTGCTGTAGCAAATAAAATATAAATATAATTTATTTACGATTTACTTACTTCTAAAAACATCGTAAATACTTACTTTATATTTACAGAAATTGTTTGCGCGTAAAAGTGGGCCCATAATAAATACATATTACATATCGTATACACAACTATGTCCTTGTAAGTAGGTATATGATATCAGCAAATCCGATTTTAGGACCAATTCGTTTCGGCTAGGATTAACTAGTTTATCATATGAGTCAGTTAGGCCACGACAAAAGGACGTGGTCGGTTAAATATATCTGCATATAATTATAAGTACTGTTCGTTACTACTTTAATGCATAATACTGATATTTTAATTTTCAATAAGAGTTTCTTTAAAGGAACAATAAAAATTATCGCGATTGTCGATATAGATGGTATACAAACGCGGACATACTTTTTGTCTTTATTTTTTGGCATGGCACATTGCGCATTTTGCCAATGTCAAGTATTTCATATTATTAAGTGTCTTAACAAAAGCCTTATTCACAGTCAAAGTCACATTCACAGACTTTACTAGAAGCTACTAAGGAGTTTTGGAAATAGCACGAAACGTTTCTCCACATAATATTATCCGCTTTATGATTAAAATACTATTATTTCAGACATAAGTTTTGCATGCAATGCGGCGACAAAAGTTTTCTGCGTTCTCATCGAAGCTCACAAAAACTTAAGCATGACTTGACTTAAGAAATGATTTAACAATATACGCACTATAGCGTTTGAATGTTAAATAATTCAAGAGCGCTATCTAATAAGCCAGAAGATATCTTAATGAAAAGCTCTTAAATCATCTACATTATGCAAATCCTCTATGTTTAGACATTAATTTTTATTTTTGTTCTTTTTTTTATATTTTTTTTTATTATGATAACACTCATTAAATTGTTGTAAGTGAGATTTTTTCAAAGTTTCTATTGATTACGTAATTACAATAAATATTCATATATCCTGTAACATATTTTGTAATATAATGGATTCTACACAAAAAAATCCTGTTTAATATAGTGCCTATTATGCGTACGACTTTCGGTAAAGCTTCAGATAACATTGATATCTATGCTATTAAATTCACATGAATTGAAATAAAAAACGACACATTTATAATGCAACTCATTTTAACTGTTTTGGTTTTGGTTGGCGTAGATGATAAAAAAAAATTGTGTGAATTTTTTTCACAGCCTATAGTCTAAGATCCCGGTACAAAACGAACTACCGAGCTGATTAATGGATGAAAAGTGTTTTATATCACATTAAATATATGCCCATAAATATATTGCAAATGGGTTGACTGAAAAAATCAGTCCAGAATATTATGATTAATTAACAATTTAATTTATTTTTTTAACATTTTACTGGTTTTTTAATAGACAAATTCCATACCAATCGAAAGTATGAAGCCTATAGAATATGCAAACGTTAGGTTGACTATTATTTTCCTGTCACAACTCTTGGGTAGGCAGGTATAAATAGGTAAATAGATACTAGTAACATGCACTGGTCTGGTTAATGAATTACGTTACAACAAAGATTAGTTCATTACGAACACGGCGGTATAGGGTTGTCTGTAAAAATCAGTCCTAAATTCCTGTTGTCGAGGTTTAAAAAGTGAAATATTGCTGCGAGTGTATACGTGCGACAGAGAGCTCCCAGCGAACCATCCCATGCGATAGAAGAGGACAGAGCATTGCAGCGGTGTGTAGTTTGGCCATTGAATGAAAGAGAGTGCGCTTGCTATTTGTCCGTGAAAATGAAAAGGATAGCGACAGACTCGTAAATGCTGTGCATCATTTTGGAGTAGCTTAATATTAAAATAGAAATCATAGTATTAAAATGGACGAATGCTTTTTAAATATTTTTTAAAAATAAATTTATTATAGTCTAAGAGCCCGTGAACCCCAGACTTTAGTCATTTTATAAAAGGTTAAAAAGGTATCGTTTTTACCTGTGTGGGGAGCATGCGCTGATAAACTTTCAGCTTTTATAAAATAACGAAGGTCTGGGGTTCACGGGCTCTTAGACTATAACAAAACTATTTAAAAAGTATTCTTCCATTTTAATAAATAATAAATAAATAAATAAATATCGTAGGACTATACACACAGCGCCATCTAAACCCAAACTAAGCAGAGCTTGTGTGATGGAAGTCAGATAACTGATAGAATACATAAATACTTTTTTTTTTAAATACATACTTATAATACATACAGAACACCCAGACACAGAACAAACATTTGTTTATTCACAAAATGTTTGCCCTGAGTGGGAATCGAACCCACGCCCTACAGCTCTCAAGGCAGATATACTACCAATGAGCCAACGGGGCTGTCAATATGTACTATGATTTATATATGTATACACTCGCAGCAATATTTCACTTTTTAAAACTCGACAACCGGAATTCAGGACTGATTTTTCGCAGACAACCCTATACCGCCGTGTTCGTAATCAAATAATATAATCTTTATTTTAACTTAACTTTTAATTCATTAACCAGACCAAGTTACTAGTATCGATTCACCTGTTTATACCTACCTACCCCAGAGTTGTGACGAGAAACAAAAAAATAGTCAACCTAACGTTTGCATATTCAATAGGTTTCATACTTTCCATTGGTATGGAATTTATCTAATAACCAAACCAGGAAAATGTTAAAAAAAATTAAATTGTTAATTAATCATAATATCCTGGACTGGATTTTGTTAGTCAACCCATTTGCAATATATTTATGGGCATACATATTTAATGTGATATAAAATACTTTTTATCCATTACCTAGCTCGGTGAAGGTCGTTTTATACTGGGATCCTATACTATTAAAGATTTTTGGCTACCAGTAATCCATGAAAAACAAACAAGACAAAATTGTATTTCACATCTAGTTTAAAGATTTTAATAGAAATTCCACGCAAGTTTTCTGCTGAAGTCAAGTACGAAACTGGCCAATGGTGCCAACAGCGCTAATAAGAACCAGTAACCCCCAAATTAATTTAATTCATGCCGTGTCATGTTCATTCATGGTTCTCATTAGCACTTGGTAGTGTGATTAGCACATTTGAGATCGCATTTAGCATTTAATCTTAGCGGCAAACAGTAATAAAAAGCTATTTTACAAGTTTACGCGTATCGATAGTATTAAGCCAAAAAGAGCACACAATATTAAGAACAATTTTTACAGTGGGTCAACCCTAAAACCGCCAAAAATTTGTAACAAGCCATACCTACTAGCGCCATCTGTGAAGTTTATACCGACCAATCCTATTCATCCTATCCATCTCATCCATCCTAATTAATCCTATTCATTTCTCAATTTCATTTTACAAAATATACGTTCCTGTCATTTTTATAATTCTAAAAGCCCAGTCTGGTTGATACATACTTTTCAATATTTCTTCTTTGCCGATCTTCAAACTCTTTAACTGTTACGACGAGACCCCTCAACATAAAGATATACCTGTAACAAACATGAAAGTCAATGAAGCAAAGACAGCAGCAGCAGGTAACTTCTTGTGAAAACAACGTCACAGTTTGTATAAAATCATGTTATAATTAGAGAATTTGATTTAGCCAAGCTCCCGCTTAGGTTTATCCAGAGTAAAAGCTATCCTCATTCCGAATTTTATACAAATTAATTGAACAATACCTCGTAAATAAATTTCAACACAAAAATAAAAAATCTTGGCGCGCGAATTGAGATATCAAGTCCGCACTATTGGGTTTAGTGTAACTTCATATTTGTTCTTTTGACACGCGGAAAAATAAACGCGTTAAAAACACTTCATTTTACCAAAATTTCATAAATATTACGATAAGTTTATTAATATGCAAGGTAATAATGAACCATTATCATTCTCCTTTTTTTAATTTTGGCCCACGAATAGTTTGAGTACTTTGTTTTCATGTTACTCGCTATAAGGCTAAGCACTTATAATCACCTCCACAGGTAGAGAGCCACGACGCGGTCCTGGCGTGGTAGCGGTGGGCTGTAACCCGCGCGGTACGCGGCCGTTGGCAGCGGGTGAAGTAGGCTGCTCTTCCGAGCCCGGTGCCGGCGCTGAGCCGCGACGGCCGCGCTGTCCGTCCGCCAGCGGCGGCGACAGCGTCCGTGCGATCAGCGCTGGCAGCACCTCGCGTTGCTCGCGGAAGCGTCGCTCGCGCGGCGCTGTTGGCATCATTAAACATTGCAGCTTCGACCAAAATAAAACGAATGGATGGGCTCTAACCGCAGAACTTTCTGTAAAAAAGAGTCAAAATCATCGGTCTTATATTTCAACATTATTATATCATAGAATCATATTAATTTATTGATCAGTTAAGTAAGCGTTTAAAATTAAATCGCTGTTCGCGTCTCTGTACCTTTGCTTACTTTTTTTAAACGACGCAACGGATTTTGATCCGGTTTTACTGTCATTTAGATAGATCCTAAATAAACTTTTCTATAGGTAGATACATTTTATGTTATAACACATGCAAAGCCGGGTCGTGAAAAAAAAAAATGTAATTTCTGGATCTGGATAAAAACAGGGATGTTTTTAAAAACGTGTCACACTGCTTCTTATCATTTTCATGGGCCCGTAATAATTTATATTTAATATAGACTTATAAATACACAATAGCAAAGGTGATGTATAGCAAGAGTACCTATGTCTACTATAAACGCGAGCTGTGTAATTATACAATTTTATTGTTCATAACATGCTCGTATTTGTATACATACAAATACGAGCATGCTATGAACAATAAAATTGTATAATTATTGTTCATAACATGCTCGTATTTGTATGTATATTTGTATACATACAAATACGAGCATGCTATGAACAATAAAATTGTATAATTATTGTTCATAACATGCTCGTATTTGTATGTATGTTTGTATACATACAAATACGAGCATGCTATGAACAATAAAATTGTACAATTATTGATCATAACATGCTCGTATTTGTATGTATGTTTGTATACATACAAATACGAGCATGCTATGAACAATAAAATTGTATAATTACACAGCTCGCGTTTATACTAGAGATAGGTACTCTTGCTCGTGGTAATTTTTATATATTATTATTTATGTCATTGTAACATTTCACACAACCTAGGCAAAGCTTCTAATGGGACGGCGTCTCAGATATATTTTTTTATATTTTGACCGCCCAACGTTAAACGAAGAGACTTCCCTAGAAAAAGTCGATTCACTCGCGTTTAAATAAACACCAAGATTGTATTTATTCATAGGAACATTTTTTGGATTTTCCTTTTTTTACAATTTATTCATAGACTTCATTGAATCATCTGACAGAGCATTCCACATTTCGCATATGCCAAAAAAAATTCGCAGAAAAAAGTGGAATCAAACTGTTTCATAAATATCAGTTTTAATCCAGGTTACATGCCTCTAAACCGAATTTAATTTTGTTGTGCGCACTGGTTTCGTCACTGAACGCGAACATTTGTATGTGCAATACATGTGTACATTTACAATTTATAATATTAGCAATAAATGAATGTGAACGTCTCATTAAAATGTTGACAATAACAAGTCAGCGCTGCATAATACTCGTATCAAGGTTCTAAATAAAGTATCGCATTCCGTCGTGTTCTTCAAATGTAATGAAAACAAAACTTACTCGTCGGGTCAGACCGCGTCGCCATAGATTTTCTGCGGCGCTCCAAGTCCAGCTGGATAGCGGTGAGATTATCCCGCAGCCTATCTCCGACTATGTTCTCCGCTCGAAGATTGTCCTGATTCTCTTCCAACCTAATACCGCTATCGGACTTTACCGCGCGTGGATAGACGCAATCGTCCTGGCTTGACGCGCGAGTGGTCAAAGAATGTGCTCGGGACATCGCTTCTAAAGGCGGGAAAGTCGGCTGCCTGATAAGCTTCCAGTTCCTGTCGTGGAACACGTTGTTGACATCAAGATCATTCGTCGTGGCCGAAGCAATAGATGGTTCCGGAAGCAGATTTTCGCTGCTAGTGACACGCTCAGTTCGTGCCTCGCGTTCGTTTTCAAAGTCGTTTCCGTCTGTTTGTAACGCGCCCGCGATGTCTTGCATCATTCGTTCTCTGTTCCGTGGCCTCGCGTCTTGGAAAACGTTGAGAGGGGCAGAGAAGCGCCGTAACTGTTCCCGAAAGTTTGTAGGACGGGCTGGATTAAGAGAACTCCTGCGAGGCAGTAAATGTTCCAAGCTGCCTGACTTGTTAACAGCGTCGTGCTCTTCATCAGTTTCAATTGCGTCATTGGGTGTTTCTGTTACGTCTTGATTCTCGTAGGCTAAAGAGGCCCACCGCTCGTGGTTTGTGACCAAATTTTTGAGCATCTGTTCCGATAAATCGCTTTGAAGAAAGCGGTGCCACTCTGTGATGAGTGGAGTGACAACATACTTGTAGAAACCTGAAAAAAAAAAAGTTTTGTAATGTCATGCTACAAATCAAACTATGTTCAAACCTCAGACCAAAAATGAAGAAAATCAGACCAGATCTAGTCTATCTATCTCAAGACAATTTTTTTTTAAATTATTAATTTGCCCCATCGGGCAGGCTAAAGCTGTAAAGCCATACTGCCTTGTCTTAAGTGTTTTTTCTTAGTCAAGTCCAGTCCGTGTCAGTCAAGCCCAGTCATGTTTTAGTAAAGTAGTGGCGACTTTGCTATAAAGCTTCGATGGAGTTTTGGAAGCAACACGAAAACTCATGTTTCACCACATTATATCATTTTCCCACACTCACGCTTGTAATTCGGCACTTCATGAATAAACAACTACCATTTTTATGCATAAACACTCGACAAAACACAAGTTTTGGAAAAAAATACAACGGAGCGACACGACTCTTCCCGCATTCCCGCCAAAACTCGCCTCAAGACAATTTAAAAAAACTGTCTTACAGTCTGTCAAAGTCGACGTACTTGGACGTAAAGTCGACGATGTAAATGTCGGAATGGTTTGATTAGTACTGTTAATACCGGAAAGTTTGAATGGATTATCGTCTCACTATAATGGCCGCGCGATGGGTAAATATTAAAAAATGATGCAAAAAGCGCTAAAGCTATTTTTGGAAAACAGCGCCGTATTATATTGCATACGAAGTGATTTTATTAATTAACTTTATTAATAACACACAAATCAGAATATAATAATATTAACTCAATTTCAGTATAATTATGTACCTACATTTATTAAACAGATTTGTATGACATTCCAAAACTGTGTGTCTAGTTGCATTATATATTTTTTTAAATCACTAGAGAAGTAAGAATTTAAGTACTATAGTAAATAGGAAACTATTTTTAGGGTTCCGTACCTAAAGGGTAAAACGGGATCCTATTACTAAAAGTCCGCTATCCGTCCGTCTGTCTGTCTGTTTGTCTGTCTATCTGTCTGTCTGTCTGTCCGTCTGTCACCAGGCTGTATCTCATGAACCGTGATAGTTAAACAGGTGATGTATTTCTGTTACCGCTATAACAACAAATACTAAACAAAATAAAATAAATATTTAAGGGAGCTCCCATACAACAAACGTGATTTTTTGTAGCTAATGGTACGGAACCCTTCGTGCGCGAGTCCAACTCGCACTTGGCCACAAGATAACGAACAACGCACAATATGGGCACTAGTGGTATTTATATTCAACTATTTACCTAAAACTTCGAATTGAATTACGTACCTGACAACTAGTAAAGAGACATGATATCATTTCAGTAAGGGTCTTAGTTCAAGCGCCGCGATCGCACCAACCTAACCTACATAAACCTGTAATACTTAGGTAAATATAATTATGTATAATGCAACTACATATACATAGTTTACGTTGCTGAATGGTTTTCGCAAACACTCACCTAATTGTATGTTGGGGATAGTATTTTCATTTCTATCGCAGAGCGGAGACACTGTCAAGTTTAGGCGGCGTTCTTCATCTCCCTGCCGAAAGAACTCCTCGCAGACCTATAATTTGGAAAAGCTATTATTGTCTTGTAAATAGTTAGAACAGAAAAAAACGCTCATGTTTATTTTTGAGATAAATCACTCTCAGCATAATTGACATAAAATTGGGTTCCCAGTCACTAACTAAACGGTCTTTTTACACATGATCACGACACGGCACCCTGTTATATTAACACAGAAACACGTTGTCCTACGTAAGCGCCGATTAGCAACAAAACGCGACGTGTTCCATTGCAATTTGAGTACAGGGAACAAAGGACAGAGAACAGGGGATCGATTTTACTTTACTATACTTTATGTATAGTAGGTACAACTTTTGTTTACTGGGCCGCTCTAAAGTGATCCCGAAAGAGGATTTGATCAAATCGTTAATTTTTTTCGTTTTCTTTTGTCAATCGGACAAAAATGTGTTGAATAATTTTTATTCAAGGAACAGGCCTGTGTCAGGACAAATCAAAATTGTAACTGTCCTGATTCTGACTTTAAGACAGTCAGACTCAAAGGTAATGATAAAATGATTTACCTGCAAAGCATTGATTGATATTTTCGTATCGCTTCACGTTATCCCGTTCGTCACTTGCGTCGCGTAGGACAGCGGTAATTTAGTTTTCTATTGCGAGTAACTGAATGAATTCCGGCTATTTAGTCAGAACTATAAAAGTTTTAAAGTATGCCCCCATCTTAATTTTATTTCACTTATATTAACAACAGATCCTAACTACGATTATAAAGATTGATATCTTAGGTTTTTCATATATCGCCGAACCATTAGAATCCGAAACTTATTTTTATGAAAAACTTTTACGTAGGACAAAATCTAAAATGGCGTAAATATCAAATGTTCCATAGCTGAAAATTAAATCTCATTTGCTCTCCATAAAATATATGGACGCGTTGATTTTTTGTGTGATAGGTCGATACTGATGAGATTATTCTCTTAAAATCCTTCTTTCTGAGTTCAGCTTTCCTTTTTATGACTACACTAGCTGCGCCCCCGCCCCCGCGCATACTTTTAATAAAAAGGTAAACCTTCAGGCTCCAGCTGTGGCTGATGTCCCAGGGGCGGCACGGGTTGCATATGTCAGCGCACTTAAGCGCGATCTGAAGTACGAGGTGGCGATGCTCAGCGCAGGTCATGTCCAGCGTATTCAAGTCCAAGTGCGTCTAAACATATACACACTCTTATGAGATTACGTGCAATAAAATTAATACAAACACGAAAGGTTAGCAGTGCATCAAATGCGTAAAAGGATAATACAATGTGTATATACTTATAATTGCTATTTTTTTGTGGTTGACAGATTGGTTGTTTGACCACAGTTCACCTGATGTTAAGTGACGGTGTGGTCGAAGATGGTAAGCACACCTAGTCTGGAATGGAACTGGCTCTCACGTGAGGCTGCCGGAACACACCGTTATATGTTTGACGTCAGATTTTCAACTTTAGGGTGGTAGCTAGCCAGCCGAGTACTATAAAATGTCGTACCACCATGTTTCCTTCACCGTCAGCTCAAGCTCATTATTGGGGTATGAACTTCAGTGTCTGAACCAACACCACTAACCACTGAGCTGTCATAGCTATCTCGTCATCTGAGATATACTGACGCAGTATCGACGCGTGCTGTTCAGAAATGCTCACTCAGGACGTGTCTCCCTGCGAGGAAGTATAAAATTGATTCGTTGTGAGCTCCCCAGAATTGTTTTTGGAGCAACCAGATATTATTTAGTAAAATTGTGTTTTTAACGAGGTCCTAGGTGTATTAATGCGTTCATATTTATTAAGTGATTTGGAGTCATATTCGTAATAAAATTTGGAGACTAGCATGATACCCAATACGCAAAATAACTTTTGTCGAGTTTCCGCTATCTAAATTTTAATCTGTATTTAAAATGTCCGCCAGGGGCACTGACGCATTTTTCAAACATTTTGATATCTGAAACTTGCTTTTTAGCAAATTACCATCATAGAAGCCAAAATTTCTTGCGATACCAAACTGCGTGTTTTAGATGCTGGCATTTTATTTTAGACCATTTTTATTATAATAATAAATATCGCAGGACATTACACACAGCACCATGCAACCACAAACTAAGCAAATCTTGTATGGAAGTCAGATGACTGATATAATACTTAAATCCTTTTTTTTTTGTGAATACATACAGTACACCCAGAAAAAACATTTGTTTGTACCACAAAGTTTGTCCTGTGTGGAAATCGAACCCACCGAACACCGAACCGAACATAGAACCGAACATCGAACCCTTCAGCTCTTGAAGCAGACATTCCACCAATGAACCAACAGGGCTGTCGCCCTGATTTTAGCGCATCCTTTACGGTAGCAAAATTGTCCAGATAGAAATAACAGTGCATGTCAAATAGGTAAAAATCCACTGTATTACACATATTATCGTAGGTCAGGTGACGCACGTTCGCCATAAAGAGCGTTACTTATGACCGCCAATAAATTGCACATAAACGTGGACTTGAAACCGTAACGACGCCGGTGCTTGCCAGGGAATGCGATTGGAGTACACGCAGATTAGAAATGGTATAAAATGACAACTCTACATGAACACAAATATACGGTGTAATAATCTTGGGATGTACGAACAAACTTCACTATGGGGACAACTGAAATCGCTTAATAAGCAACTGTCCCTTTCATTTGGCCAAAGGTTAACGTAGTCTTTCAACAGAATAAATGATTTTGCTTTATTTTAAAGTTGAGCCCATAGTAAAAATTGTTTACAATGATAGTTTATAATGAACTTATCATTATAAACAATTTTTACTATGGGCTCAACTTTAAAATAAAAGAAAAAAATATATATATATATACATATATAAATAAAGACCGCCAGTAAATGATTATTTTCTATGTAACACATGCGAATTTAGGACGCTAACGCTAAAGTTGTCTGTGAAGGTGGCCGCGAGGGACATTTGCAGAGCGACCGTTCTTAGGCAAGCATGCTTCACCTTCGACCACATCGTCACTTATCAAAATTTTAGTATATGGACCAACCTTGATATAATTTTACACATTAGGGCTGAGATATTCTACAATGGGACTATTCCGTAATCAGTTATATAATTTTTGTATTGATGATAGCACGGTCGTTACATACGAGGGCGCGTTTTCAAACCTTAACAATGAGCTAAATAGCACAGTGAACATAGCATAGAACTCTGCCAGCTAGTCCGCAAGTAAAAAATTCCACCCACCAAGCACCTAATGTTTTGTTCCGGCAGCCTCACTTCTGAACCAGTTTCATTCTAGGCCAGGTGTGATTACCACCTTCTATCATACTGACTTCTTAACATCAGAAGAGCTGTGTTCAAATATCTAGGCTGTCACATATAAAAAAATGTTATGAGATTCACATAAGAGTAACGGGGGACAAAAACAACATCACGTGCTCTGGAATAGCCAAAATTTCTTGTGACTCTGTTATTTCTATACTATTATTTATTCTGTAAGTAATTTAAGTCTGGAGTCCTCGTCGTATACACGCAGTTGTCTTGTTTATACATTGATGTATTTATATATTTATTATGACTACTTTAAATTTAAGGGATACATCGTATTCAATTATTTAATTCAAGTATTCAAATCTTTTCGCTGATACTTGGTAAATGTTACCAATAACATTATAAAGGGTATTCTAACCGTAAATCAGTTGTTCCGCATCCAATCCATAAGCAATTACAATAAGCCGAGTTCCTATTGTTTTTGCGGCAAAACACTGAGCTATTTGTTTGACTCCTCGTAAGGATTGATTTGGGCTCTTATTTCGTATTCCAATATAACTTTTCACAAGTAATCTCTTTGTTGTTTGTTACTATTTACAGATACAAATGTTTTAATTACATAACATTGATACACGGTATTAGAAACTTTACGAAAACATTTTATTCTGCTTTCCATGTGGAGACTAGTTTTTGTTTTCACAGCACCAATATTTTCTCTAGTTCCTTTTCTCCCTATAATCCTTTACCAAATTTCAACAATCCCAACTTAATACTACTACTAGTACCTACTAGTTACTTAATAATAATACCAACGAAATGCAGATGCATGAACAGATAGACACGGCGAAGTTATAATAAACTCTAGTTTGATACGGAACTCTAAAAATAGTATCAAAAGTCGCCTGCGGGCCAAAATCGTGGGCGTTGTATTAGTAGAGCATATATTAAACATATATATTGGATTCACAACAAGATTACTTCAGGTAATAAAACTAATGAAATGCAGATGCATGAAAAGACGGACACGGCGAAACAATAAAAACTTCTAGTTTGCTACAGAACAGCTCCAAATAGTATCATAGGTCGTTTTCGGGCCAAAATCGTGGGCGTTGTACTAGTAGGCCATATATTACACATAATGAACTTAAATAAGATTATTTCGCGTTATTGGCAATGTTTATTAATGGTCATTAAAATCAGATTCATTAATATGACTGCGAATGCGAAACCAATGCTACTGTCTAATAACATAATGACAGAAAATTGATTGATGCAGTGTCGTTGCATCCAAAATACATCAATTAACCTCTGCATTATGGCCGTCATTGACTTGACATTAACAGAATTTGTTTTGGTTTGCCATTGCTTTTTTAGTCAATGAAAGTAGCCCTATGCAGCCTACTAGGTGACGTCATCGCAAGAAGGCATATCAGTTAACCACTAGAAGATGAAATGAATAAAATTAGAATTATATCTTACAAAATAGTAACCAGCGCCGTCTGCACGGGTGCAATTAACTTAGAGGACTACAACTACTAACAAAACATTGTATTTCTTTACTTTTACAAGTGTTGCCAGGATATCTTGTAAATACGAACCTTCTGTAAAAATATGTAAATGACTGTGAAATCCATATCAAAACCTGTTGCGTGGTTTAGAAGTAAGCGGACTAACAAGCTGACGCCGACAGCAACTTTGTGTTATTTACAGAAGATTATAAGATTAATGATAAAATTATTTATGTTAAGAAACACGTCTCGTGTTTCTCACACCCTGAGAATGACTGAGACTCATTGAGCGCTGGCGCTCATTTTACAGTCTTCAGAAATATGTTCTATCTCGTCCCGTCTATTATTATTTTTGTTGAAGCGGCAGTACATATAGCTGTACTGGTCAGGACGTATCCAACTATTGGTAATTTAAACAAGACGCCAATGTAATTACAACTTTTTATGATACTATCCACAAATATGGCGACATTGCGGATTACGGTTTCGATAAAATGCATATTGGACCCTTACACAAGTACCACCGTATTCGGTACAACCACTCAAAACATACAGGGGCATGAGTATGAGGTGTACTAAGCCCAAAGGGGGTCATGATGAACCACTTTTACTTTGGACAAACAAATATGTATAGTTAAAGGTCTATCTATACCATCCGATTCGGTCCTGTGCTAATCTGGTCCAGGTTGAACTGATAATGAAATTATCGAAGATCTAACACCAGTTTCCTTGCCTGGGCAACTTACCCCACTTGTCATTACTTCGCCTAGCAACGTATCTTGCCCAGCGTCACTTTAGATTCATATAAAAGCAGCTTAAATTTACAGTGCAATGCGAACTATTTACAATAAAAACAGGTTTGATTTCTTGTAAAGTGGACAAGTGACAGTTATGTCATCGTATCAGTTTTGGTGCCCCGTTCTGGCTTCATAGGAATGTCGCGTACGCCACGCGCGTCGCATTGCGAAAACGCGTTGCGAAACTATCGGTTATCTTTATCAAGATTCAAACGCGCAACCGACTTTTTCATAGGTGCGGCGAAAACAGGCAACTAAAAATATTCTATAGTACCTTATCAATTTTACGATGCTGGCTCCTCCGTTTCACTACACACTGTAACATGGCTGCTCTATACTACATGTGTAAATTGTGAATGAAACGTTCACGACTTGACGAACGACTTACTTTAGACTGGGTTGATAAGGCATGATTTTGCTTTTTAAAGTTATATGTTTTGACACGAGCACATTTAACCATTTTTATTCTTACCCATACATTTCACTGGAAACATACCTTAAACCTTCCGAAACAATAATTTTACTCACAAAAAGAAGGGATTTTATTTAAGCAGTGTACATATAAATATATGTAGATAATTATTATTATTATTATTGGCAGCCCTGTTGGTTCAGTGGTAGAATGTCTGCTTCATCAGCTGAAGGGCGTGGGTTCTATTCCCACCCAGGACAAACTTTGTGGTACAAACAAATGTTTGTTCTGTGTCTGGGTGTACTGTATGTATTATAAATATGTATTTACAAAAAAAAAGTACTCAAGTATTCTACCAGTTATCTGATTTCCATAGTACAAGCTTTGCTTAGTTTGGGGTCAGATGGCGCTGTGTGTAATGTTCTACGATATTTATTTATTATGTTCAATACTCTCATGTATTTCCTCACACGAGTTTGTTCATAGCTACTAATAATATTTTCATAACTTGCAATAATTTTCCATGATATTGGTTTGTGCGGATCGGTTTAGCACTAAGCCGACAGTAGGTCATTCAAAATGTGATGAAGTGACGTTTTTTATAGGACAGTAGATGTTTTTGCCGTTTTCAGTGTCGGTTCCATAGTAAAAGTTGTTTATAATTATGATATATATCTATACTATTATAAAGAAGAAAGATTTGATTTTTTGTTTATTTGTTTATATTGGTAATAGGCTCCGAAACTACTGAATTCTAATAACTTTATTATTATAATGCTACATGATTCGTGATGGACATAGGCTATATATATTTAAAAAACAATTAGGGATCCGTGTAGAATATTCAATAATGTAAGCCAAGCTGTGAATAATTTGAAAAAACTTCTACTTAGCATGCGCAGTGAAAACTATTGACAATAGAAGAATTAATGATGTTTTATAGAGAAAATTGACAGCTACAGATAAGTCTGTTAACTATCACAGTTGTCATCTACATCTCATAAAGAGGAAAGATTTGGTTTTTTGTTTGTTTGTATTGAATAGGCTCCGAAACTACTGGACAGATCTGAATAATTCTTTCATCATTAGAATGCTACATTATAACTGAGTGACATAGGCTATATTTATATTGTTAATCGAGTTTAGTTTTCCGATACGAAACCGGGGCGAGCTGCTAGTTTACAATAACCTCATTTCGGCTTCATACTATTATTCTACATAACCCCGTATAAATTTGAGATATTGCTTATTTGCCAGACTATTTTGCATTGCATCCCACATTAGGTCATTTTTGATGACAAGCTTAAACTGATTTGTCCAGAGCTGAGTCCCAGGGCGTAAATTTTATGTATTTTTTGACAACTAAAGATCAGTCACTCATAGGAGGTTGATGAAAAGAGATTTCATGGTAGTAAACAGGTTTTATTGACAAACACTCAAAAACCAAAAGGCAGTCTTTCCACATTTGTTGTTAAACCAATGATACAAGTAATATATTTGACCGTAACTTTTTGATGCAATTACCCATTTATTTAGGTACTATCGTAAAATTTGTTTTCATGTTCCTACGTTGAATTATTAGACTGTAATTGGCAGAAGAGCCGAAGAAGAGTTTCAGAAAAGTAAAGTCGCCACATTGTGTTATATTCATAAAGTGCCGACTTACACGGGCGAGTGTGGGAAAGTGATAAAATGTAGGGATACATGACTACATGTTGCCTCCAGAACCGCATCAAAACATTTTTTTGAACAGAACTCGGCCATGACTTTGTGTGCTTTGAGTATGACTTAGACACGGCTTGATTTTTCATAAAATATTTAAAAATATCAAAACACCCTGGCCAACTTACAAAGTGCGATGTCAAAAAAACAATTGCGCAAGAGGATTTATTTTAGAAACAACCAGTTTTTACAAACAAAGCGAGTAAAAACAATAAGAGCTGTTAAAATTAAAAAGTTTACCGGGTCGCATGGGCACACAAAGGATGCTTATGTTGAAACCGAAACCTAAGTAACGTTAACTAACCTAGATTAACTTTCTATTTTAACGTAAGTTTGTTCCCCAACCAGGGGTAACGTTTTGAAACAACCTAAACTGGCTTCTTGTTGGTAAAATTTTCATAATTGACTTTTATACAAACACGACGTCGTTAAAAGTAGTTTCATCACTATGTTGATTTTCCTAAAAAAACATTTTTAAACATTTTTTTTTAATGTTTGAGAGGCTATGTGTTGACCACAGCTCACCTGATGTTAAGTAAGGGCGTGGTCAGAGATGGTAAACACCCTAGCCTGGAATGGAATTTTAGCCTTATTCAGGGTGTAAGCTCTCTCCTTTTCGAATTTCACTTGAATCCACCGAGTGGTGTATGCTGTGTGTTTAGAGTGTGTAGAAGTAACCAATGTAACCATACATACATAATTATTTACACACTCACTCACAAACTTCCCCATCAGAGAATTTTGGTGGGAATTCGCAAAAATCATGCCCCTACATAGTACTATTTTCAAAACTTGCGGTTTTTTTCAAGTGTTTATGTTTAAAAATAGTGGTGCTACATTTCGTACTGTTTCTAGAATTCTGTCGAAGCGTTTAGAAAACTTGCCACTTCTTAACTAGGGCTTACCCTCACTTACGTTGTGACTTCGACTGCAACTTAGACACATGCCATACTTAATACCAGAGTAAATAGGTTCCTTCAAGGTAATTGTACCAACTTCTCTTTTATAATGCATTATTAACATCAAGTTACAAAAGTAATAAGGTCAAACGTAAATCTATTCAAAATATTAAAAAAGTCGTATATCAATTGAATTTTCAACAAATATTAAATACTAGCGAACGCCTCGCGATTTCACCCGCTTAGTTCCCGTTCCCGTGGGAATACAGGGATAAAAAGTAGCCTATGCCACCCGGGGATAGTGTAGCTTACCAACGGGGAAAGAATTTTTAAAATCGGTCCAGTAGTTTCGGAGCCTATTCAATACAAACAAACAATCAAATCTTTCCTCTTTATAGTAGATTTTATTTATCGAAATATTCGAAACCACTAGCGAAATTCAGTGTGATTTTTTTAATGATAAGAAGTAAACATGGCGCTTAAAAAAAATAACTCTCATTTATAATATTAATAGTGAGGGTTGTAAAAACTCTGCAGTGTTATTTATAGTCCAGTCATTTAAGCTTAAATTAGGTAAGAATCTCGGAATTCGAGATACCCAGCTGTAATTCTGTAAATACTTGTATATTGACACCTTAAAACTTGTCTCAAAACCTACTAGGGTGTACACAACTATTAAATTTAAAGGTCAAAGATCACAAAAATCTGTTTTTTGCGCTTTTTTTGTAAATATCTCATTTCCTATGGGGTTTTGCTATTTGTATTTGTTATCAATATTGTAGAATACAAAATTCTCTACAAATTTTGGTCAAAAAAAATTTTTATACGGTGAACCGTTTTCGAGATAGAGGGCGGAGAGGGCGCGGTTACAGCATCACTTCAGGTCAACCGGTGCCGGTGCCTCCGGTCGAAAACGCGCCATATATAATTGATGAACTATAGATAAATCAATGTTTATAAATATTTGTCAATTTTTATTAACTATTATATTATATTTTATCATTTTTTTCCTAACCTATCCACTTTTTATTCAGTATTAATTTATTTAACAACACTTACCTGCCCATGTAATTGAAGAATTGTTAATAAAAATATAGGAATTATACTTGAATGTTAACCTAATTAATGTTAATAACCTCTTACATGATGAAAAAAAAAAACAAATAAATTATGAATTAATCTTTTTGTTAAAAAATATCGTACAATACATTTATTTACCGATTTTTGTGACCTTTGACCTTGAAATTTAATAGTTGCGTACACCTTACCATATGTAGGTTTTGAGACAAGTTTTAGGGTGTCAATATACAAGTATTTACAGACTTACAGCTGGGTATCTCGAATTCCGAGGTGAACTTACTATAATGACTGGACTATATAATAGTTACACTAAGACAAAGAGTGAGGCATGAAAGAATGCTACCGACTTTTAATTTCGAGATTCAGTGTACCGGTACTAAGGTATTGTTGCGAAGATATACTCGTAAGCTGCCTTTTCAGGGTTATTGATGATTTCCCCGTCATAACATTTTTTTACATATTTTTCAGACTAACAAGAATCTTATTAGCTCATTAAAGCTAAAGCTTATGCAATTTTTTTTATGGTTAACAGGCTTGTTTTTTGACCACAGCTCACCCGATGTTACGTGACAGTGTGGTCGAAGATGGTAAGCACACCTAGCCTGAAATGGAATTGGCTCTCAAATACTACTACCGGAAAAACTTTTAGGTGCTTGGCGACAAATATTCAACTTGAGGGTTCTTGGCTAGCCAGTCGAGTACTACAAAGTGCCTTACCACCACGCTATGGTTTCCTCCCGATATTGTCCTTCACCGGCAGGATTATAAACCCTTGCCTTTCTGCAAGTGAACCAACCGTGTTAACCACTGAGCTATCACCGCTGCAAAGTCTTACTATCGCTACAGTTTTCCTATCTCAAACAGCCTCTTATAAAACAACGGAATATGAAAGAGATATTGCCTAGCTGTCAACATAGGCCATGTTCGTTTTGTTACATTCGTGTTCGCTTTGTACATAAAGATCTTTGAAATTTTCGTTCCATAACGTTGCATAAAACCTTTTACAAAAATTGTTTGTTTCCCACTTTTAGCTTTGTTTTTGCATGAGTAAAATTCAATTGCTAAGCTTAGCCTGGGTACGCGCCCTCCATTATTGAAACCGTACCAAGTTGCTGAAGCTTACAAAGATAATTATAGTGAAATATAATATTAGTTCTCATACCAGATTACATCAATTAATTAATTGATGTGAAAAAAAATACCTAAGTAGTAAGCCAACTTTGAAGGCTTCAGTTGAAAGATCTAAAATTAATTAAAACCATTTTCAATCAAAATTATATTTAAGATACGCAATGAAAAAAACATCAACATTTTTAGTAACTTTACGACTTCGAAATTGGGTTTACTGTATGTTTTGGTACTGCAAAATAATAATTAATGACGAGATAGATTTTTTTTTTATGGTTGATAGGTTAGGTGATTGACCTTAGCTCACCTGATGTTAAGTGACGGTGTGGTTCCAGATGGTAAAGCACACCTAGCCTGAGAGGAGGCTGGCTGTGAGGCTGCCGGAAGACACCGTTAGTTGCTTGGCGGCAGATTTTCAACTTGAGGATGGTAGCTAGTCAGCCAAGTACTAGAAAGTACCGTACCACCATGCTATGGTAGATACTATGGTATGGATATGAGTAGGTGCCTAGAGATGCCGACACATTCAATACTGATAAAGTTAACTTAGTTTAAGACAACTATCGAATAAAATCGCCGTTCCTATACGTTTCGTCAGCTTCCACATACTTATCCAGTAGCCAAGTTGCGATATGGTGTTATTTCAATTTCAATTTATTTATTTATTTTATATTTCATATTTACAATGAATTTATTCTAATTTTCAGTATTCTACATTGTTATTACGTTTGTATTAACTATTGCATATAATTGACTCATGCGCGGAGTCATTGGACTTGTCTATAGAATATGTTATCTTGCTAGAAAGTTATCCCTTTAATAAATTACGTATAACCTTGTACACTTGTAGGCATAAAGCTCACGGTCTACATCCGACAATCTCCGTCCACATTTTAAGCTTCGCTTTGACGGACTTACAAACAAGCCGATATATTCCTAAGCCACGATTTTAAGAGCCATTACGACACAAAAGAGATTATCATCATACACTGAACGCTTAAAGTTGTTAAGTAGTTGTTGTTATTGAAGTTGTTAATTGCGTCAAACATAACCATAATTTGAACCAACAAGATATTATTGTCGTTAAGGTGGTTCGATTTCCATACAAATACATTTTTGCCATTTATGGACAAATGGAGCATAATTTTACAGAGAAATCACAGATACTGGCATTTATTTTGGTCTTTATTTGCGGTATATCACAATTGCTTGAATAAAACTGTAGATTATTAGTATAAAATCAAATTTAGGAATGATTTATGAATTTATGATTTTTTATACTGTTTTATTCAAGCATTTGTGATTTACCGCAAATAAATGCCAGTAGCTATGATTTCACTTTAAAATTATACGCCATTTGTCCATAAATGGCAAAAAACTATTTGTATGGAAATCGAACCACCTTAATCTATTTCTTCCCATTTGTTCTTTCGACCCGTCATAGTTTGTGCGAACAAATTTCAAAATACATTAGGAAAATCGAACTGTGGTTCAGGGCTAAATATGTATAACTAAAATTATGGGACCAGTCACATACTACAAATATTAGTCAACTGAATTATGCAAACAGGAGTCATTCATCCATTAAATTGCTTTATTGAACGTTAATTTACAATGTAAAGGATTTATTTGCAATTCGAATGTAGGTATCTGTATTTATTTTACCAACACACTTTTGCGGTATGCATTTTGCAATTGCCAGAAATCATTATTGCAATATCCGCAGTTAACTGCGGTTGTTAAAATTCGAAGAAAATTGAATATATTTGATTCTCAATTTCGAACTACGTGAGCTTGCTACGAGTAGAGTGGAGGGAAATTAGAGTTGAAAATTATCATTGCGAAATTACTTTCGTCAAACTTTTGATACCTTTTTGTTATCTTATAGATTTCCGTATCGTATACTTGACTAATACGAAGCTTTTTAAAGAAAGAAAGAAAAACATTTATTTTTCTTTACAAAACACTAGACACAACAATATATAAGTACAGACAATAAATAAAAATATATAGATTAACATAAAGACAACAAATTTGAAATGACAGTCAACGGGTTATCGCTGCAATGACTAGTGCATTACCAAAAAAAAAAGGCCAGTGCTCAGCAATTGTGCTGGGGATTAATCCACAGCGCCGATTTTCAGCACTAATTAACACACACACATTTTTCACACATTGCCATGGTTTAACGCGAAGGTTTAACCTTCTGTCGGTTCAGTCTTGGGATGACAAGTTGCCGACCGCAGAATCGTTTCAGATACCCACAATACCCTAACTATCAGATTCCAGATGGTACCCACGACATATAGCAAGAGAAATCACACACATAGCGTATTAGAACCAATTTATAGAAACATACAGACGTTAGACACACTTTAAATACAACTTAACAATTTATAAATATGAATGTACCTTGCAAAACAATAACTCTTTATTGACATCTCTAATATAACATTACAAAAAAAAGGAGTACATTATAAAGAGTGTCATAAGGTGGCTTTATAGTTAAGAACTACCAGCTAACTCTCTAATGACTAAATAGTTAGTATTAAGCGTATTGAGGATGGTCGTATTAAAATATGTGTCAATTTTTTTATACTATTTATATCGTAAATAAATATCGTAGGACATTACACACAGCGCCATCTGACCCCAAACTAAGCAAAGCTTGTACTATAGTATGAAAAAATTAAAAACAGCCCACTAAATTTTTGAAATCGGTCCAGTAGTTTCGGAGCCTATTCAATACAAACAATCAAATCTTTCCACATTGTACTAGTATAAATGATGTCATATAATCTACAATATTCTTTCATATGACAGGCACAATGCTAGAATATTTCTGTAGCTCGACCCAACAGTCTAAAAGAATTTCTTATTGCAGGTAATGTCACGCAATGTGCAATATCCTGCTACATGACAGACAATGCAATTTCCGGTTTTACACACTGGTCAGCTTGCCAAGTTCACAGAAATACCGACCGGTATTGGACCGAGGCAAATTCAAATAGCCTATGTTACTTATATATAACACGCTATGTAAATACATACAGCATACATAATATAATACTGTATGATGTGTGTATATATAGTCACAGATATTATAATGCCAGTATAAACAAAAACATACTTTTGTATAAAAACGATGGTAAGGTAAATCCGGCTGTTTTTTTTTAATTGTCAGATAGACATACATAATTATAATATGTAGATAGCGCCACTCTCCTGTGATTGATTCGGGTAATTTTTATTAGTTTTACGTTCCATTCAAAGCCAAGTGTGTTTACCATTATAGATCATACCATCACTTAACTTCAGGTGAGCTGTGGTCAAACAACTGGCCTGTCACACATAAAGAAACGTTGGCCACTTCCTGGCGATAATGTCATATCTATACATGGTGTTTTAAAGTGATTTTCGTTGATGATTCAATAGTACTAAATTTCGCTAGCTGCAGTATAGCCTGCAAACCGAAACATACTACTGCTATGAGATAGAATATCATTTATATATTTTTTGTTTAGTACGTAATATGTTTATGGTAGAATTTTTGAAATTGATAGTTACGAAGATCACTTCCAATTCATATACATGTAAATTCAGAAAAAAAAACACATTTTCCAACTAATTTCTAAACATAAACGATATAATGCTTTACTTTATTTTACATATAGAGTATATGTAAAATAAAGTAAAGCATTATACAATTGCAAAAAGCATTATCTGCCAAACTATACAAATAGTTTGTTGGCAGCGTTCTCAGTTGTTCTACATAGTATATCTATAGATAATAAATGTAAATGACAGTTACATAAGGAATTGCACATGATAGGTAGGTACATTCATGAACCATGCTAATGGACTGACTTATAAGAGTAGAGTGACAACACATTATTTAAATCAAATGCAACTATACATTTGTTGGAATCTATCTTCATTTAACAGACATTTCATTTAATATTGTCGGTACAAGGTATTGTACGCGTCCATTTTCCATAGTAATTAGCAGGGGCTATAGCGTACAAACCATCGAAATTAAAAAAGAAACTCCTGGCACTAGTACTAGATCACCCACTCGATCAGATTTGGTAATATGGTCATATCACGAAAAATGTTTTTTACAGCGCCCTCAGGCGAGTTAACAACACAACATCCATCAAAAAACCATCGCTGATGAATCACAAACCTTTTACAGAAAACTGTATCTATCGGTCAAACTGCACTGGCGATAAAAAGTTTTTTAAACACGTGAGCAACCTTTCACTCGAAATACAAACACCTCCTACAAATATATGAAAAGCAATTATGTAACGTTTACTCTCGATAAGGAAATTGCTGTCGTTCTTTCTAATTACGTAAATACATAGATTTGTATATCCTTTGAAGAAAAAAAGATTTTAGGAGATCAACCCTGCATTGCATTCAGTTTGTTTGTTTCCAAGTTTGGTTTGCGAGGTATTGTTGGTTTTGAAGAGTGCTCAGATGTTTCAAGTGTGCTCAGATCATAGCAAATATACTATAATATGATACTTGGATAATACGCAGTTCTAATAAACATATCTGCAATAGACGTCAGTTCCTACAGTTCCAATTCGGCTCGGATATTCAAGCAGCGTCATACTCGTATCTCGTCGTTTTCTTTACGAGTACATGGCATATATCCAAATAAATAAATTAATAAGAATAGTTTCAGGGAAGTACACTGAATAAATTTGTATTTTAGCTGAGAGTTGGAGCTCATAATATTATTATTGGTCTAAGCTGTAAGATCAGATATTTGTATTTTAATTTTAATATTGCATTGACTGAACATTGCCAAGGCTGAAGAGGAGACTGACACTCAGTTTAGTGGGTGGAAAATTAATGATGAACATCTATGAATTTTTTATTTGTGAATTTATTAGAGAATAGTTTCCCATTACGCCTTTGATAGTTAAATAGAATTAGATAATGCTTAATAGCAATGAAACTCATAGATACTCTACTCATACTCTGTGTTAAAAACGTCAAGAATAATTAGATTTGTACAGTTTAATTTTAGATCAGAATCCCCACTGTTAATGTATTACTCCAACTATATTAAAATTGAGATCAAGAGATTTTAGATGTTGTGAATACGCCTACACCTGACTGGGAGGCTTATATCGCGGCGCCATAGACAAGTGCGAGCGATGTAATAATTTAAGCTGGTAAATATATGAATAAAATCATGGTGGCAGTATTATTAAATCTAATTTCTTTTGTAAATTCATTTAAAGTGAACCAACTGTTTACAATAGCCGAGTAGGTATAATGAGTATGAATGTGTTATGTAACCAATTAGTGGTCAGTGGATCCCCCCTAATTGGTTCCAAAACACATTTCACTACTTTATAGTCGATTAAGCCGTGTCAGCATAGAATTACCCACTTGAAATTTGACATCTCGCCGTAGACCGCATCTTGCCTAGAAGAAACCAATTCACTCACAATTTAAAGGCACCCAGATTATATGTATTGATTAAATACCCTCACGGGCTGCAACCTTTAATTTGTGATTGGCACTAGCTTTTTTGTATATCCCAATAAATGTGAAAGTTTGGATGGATGGATAGATGGATGTTTGTTACTCTTTCACGCAAAAACTACCGAACGGATTTGGATGAAATTTGTTATAGAGGTAGCTAAGACCCTGGATTAACACACAGGCTACTTTTTATCACGAAAACATGTAGCGGGTACCACTGCGGGCGCAGCTAGTCTGAAATAAGACTAGATGTAAATAAAATCAAGGCGCAATTACGAAACGTCAAAACGTTTTAATTAATATCTAATTTCCTACCATTTTACGTACATGCGTAGTTTGTTTATTTACTCTATCAGTGCATCGTACTCACAATCGCCTGACCCAGTCTGAAGACTGATTCATACGATACACGGTGCCGTTTCATATTTTTAACCAGAACGATAGCTTTTTAAATTATCGTGAAACTACTGACACAGTTGCGTATTTCCTAGCATTTGCGTCGAGAGTTATTTTGTCTACAATGGCAAAAATGAGACGAAAGTTATTTTGTCGCGAAATGAGAATTATTTGTATCCACCTATAAAAAGGGTAAGGTTATTTTGATTTCTTTTCATTTTTATTTTAAAATTTATTAGTATATCAAGTAAAGATTTACCGCGTGTAATTTAGCGACATAAAATGTTGTTTACATACACAACACTTTCCGAACCCGGGAAATGGTGTTTCCACCAATAGCAAAAATGATTTTTATTGCAGCATTATAATTGTATTTATTTATTCAAAGGATACTGTAGTTTTTTTGGGGGCTTTTTAACTTTGCACGCGGGAATGTAAAGTTAAATATTGCAAGCCGATGGGAAATGTGACTTTTTTATGGTTAAGTGTTTGGTCATAGATTTCACATTCACATATCCTGATGTTAAGTTACGGTGTGGTCTAAAATGGTGGTAACACCTAGCGTGGAATGGAACTGGCTTTCAAGCTGCTGGAACACACCGTTAGGTGCTTTACTACAGATTTTCAATTTTAGGGTATTAGCTAGCCAGCCGAGTGCCTACTAGAAAGTAATGCTTACAATGGTATTGTAGAGAGATATATTTTATCTTCAACCCAATCCCTAACATTTTATAATTCATCATTATCGGAAGCCCATTCAACCCACTGCTGGGCATTAGACTCCTCTATCTTTCGATAAATAATCTTTTCTTTTCAGCGCCAATATGATTGTCATGATTCCACGGAATTTCCGGACGTCATCATTGGACTGACTTCTCAGGTTATTAGTACGTAATCTTTGTAAGGACTATGATTTTACTTCTGTTCTTTATCTGTGTACTATATGGTAACTAGCTGCGCCCCGCAGTGTTACCCGCTCTTCTCACATGAACACTACATTTTTTGGGGATAAAAAATAGCTATCTATAAAATTTCACTACGATTATTTATTAAAGTAACTGATAGCAATTATTTTAAAAAAATTTCATGACCCGTAAAATTTATTTAGCATATTAAATAAAAAGTCATTTATACAATATTCTGGATGAACTGAATAACTATAACATCACTATTATCAAACCACCACATACCTATTTGTATTAAAAGTAAATTTCTAAATCGTTTAGCTCATATTTTTGGAATTGCCCTCCAAATATTAAATGTATTTGACACTAGTGCGTTTATTTACAGTTTCGGAGATACATAACTTCTTTCTGTCTTACACCTATTTTCAATGGAATCGCCTTAGAAGTTTGCTGCTGTACTTGGACCAATGTGGCGTTATTATACAAACACTACAACACTTCGATATACCGATAGTCAATATAGCATTGTTCGAGACTCAAGCACCGCCCATGTATGTTCATTTAGAGAGGGTTTTTGCCAATACTTGCACGCTTAGCAAGCGGGTGGGGCGAGCGCAGTTGGGTATGGTTTATACACGGCAGAATCTGCAACCCATCTTCCGTCTCTTACGGCAAACTACTTAGATATAAAATAAATAAATAAATATCGTAGGACTATACACACAGCGCCGTCTGGCCCCAAACTAAGCAGAGCTTGTGTGATGGAAGTCTGTGATGAAGAACTGATAGAATACATAAATACTTTTTTTTTTGTAAATACTTACTTATAATACATACAGAACACCCAGACACAGAACAAACATGATTGTGTTTATTCACAAAATGTTTGCCCTGAGTGGGAATCGAACCCACACCCTGCAGCTCTCAAGGCAGATATACTACCAATGATAATATTTCATTACTTCTTACTTCTCCACGAGATCGAATCAGAAATGAGGAGATCCATTGACGTTCAGCCAGTTCCATTCCAGGCTAGGTGTGCTTTACCATTTTCGACCACACCTTCACTTAACATCAGGTGAGCTGTGGTCAAACACCTAGCCTGTCAAAAAAAAAACGTACTAAAGTTACCGATATAGCCCAGCTAATTTACAAATTGAAGTAGCAGTGGGCAGTGCATATAGCACGCAAAATTGATGGCCGATAGGGCTGCAAAGTTCTGAAGTAGAGACCACGGACCGGTAAGCGCAGCGTAAGACCCACAAGGTGGACAGACAAGTTAACAAACACCGCAGGAACGCACTGGATGCGAGCCGCTTCCAGCCGGTATTTTTGGAAGTCAATGGGGGAGGTCTATGCCCAGCAGTAGATGTCCTACGGCACAGATGATGATGAACCACATTGATAAAAATGCAACGAAAAATTGGCCACATTGTAGGTAATGTTTATTAACTCGTAAAATAATCTTATTAACAATTAGTCAAATAAATTAAATACGTGGTTAAATCGCAAAAGCTATAGAGTTTCATGCATAATGCATGTATAACCCAACTACAATACATAAAAGTTTGTACAAACAAAGTTTAAATCGGTTGATATCCATTTATCATTATAGTAATGTTTTATTGCAATAACGCGTACCTACCTGCTGAAAATTAATACGAAATTATGTGCATACTTAATATAAAATTAATACGAAATAATGCTTAAATTCCAGATTGACACATTCGATTCAAATATAAACCACAGATTGAACACTGATGCAATTTCGGTCGCAGGGAAACATTTAATTGAAAATGTATCTGTAAAGAAGACATCTAGGTAGGTATAAAGTGTAGTCAACCCATTTTTAAGTCTGTTTTAAGCCAAGTAGGCCGCGTAAAAATTATAACATTTCAGACAGGTACGGTTTGAACGACTATAAACGACTTGTCTAAGCCTATCCCTAACAGACCCGGCCAAGGGTAGCAGCCTAAAATCCGACCAGCTCAGATATTTCCTAAACTGCCATGCTTTGTAGTAACTAACGCAAGAAGAAACCCGCAAGCCTAGCTCAGAACAGTTTAAAAAAAAACACGGTGCGAGTCAGGCTCGCGGACCGAGAGTTCCGTACAGTAAAAACCTGTTTTAAGCTTCTCATATGATACCCCACATGCAACGGATAACATACTTCAAAATTTAGACCCTCATTCCTTGCATAAAGAATCTATTGTTTGTGTACAAAATATACAGTTCACGGATTTTATCCTTTATGTGTAGGTACTATAAGACGATGCTTCTTGCCAAATTTCAAAGTTCTGCGACAACGGGAAGTACCCAATAGGTTTTGATACCCATATGAGTGTCGAAATATGCTGTAGTGTGCGTGTTTTTGCGACTGTATTTTTTTTTACGATTATGGTGAAGTTTTTTTTTACACCTGCAAGGGACTGTATATCTGCGAATAGTTTTAATTTCTTCTCGATACCTCTACGCGTTTCCGAAATACAAGGTCTTGACAGAGGGACAGACGGACAACAAAGTAATCCTTTAGGCGTCGTTTTTCCTTTTAAGGTACAAAAGTTTTGGATAAATAAATATAGTAACTAATAATGCCCTAACTAATAATTTTTTAATAGTATTTCAAAGCAGAGTGTATTATAATGATTGACGGGCTAAATGCTTAACCACAACTTATGATGTTAAGTGACAGTGTGGTCGAAGATGGTAAAGCACACCTAGCCTGGAATGGAACTGGCTCTCAAGTGAGGCTGCCGGAACACACTGTTAGATATTTGTAATTCGTATACATAGCGATAAAAATAGATTTTAACGTAAAAAATGGTAGAATACTAAACATAGCCTGTATAGCCTAGTTATCCTCAGAAAACCAAGCCATGTTCACGAATGAAACTGGTATGTAATATATAGAGAAAATGTTTTCAAATTTATAAATTGGTCAATTTTGTACATGTGAAGGAAAAAAGTTATTTTAAGAAAAGTATCTGTTTCATATGTACCTGTGGCCGTATGATCGAGAGGCTTTAGTCAATCCAAATAAACAGAAAAAAATAACACGTCATGTTCTGTTATTAAATAAAAAGAATCAATGTGATTGCTATCCCTAAAAGCGTGTTTTGATATTTAGCGGGAAACCGGAAAAGTCATGACACGATGATGATGTCGATTTATGTTTAATAGTGGTATTTTAATCTTAAAGCTTAACTTTTTTGTACACATATAGGCGATTGATGTAATGTGGTTAATACTCATGTTTTCGTGTTATTTACAAAACTACGTATGAACCTAACGTAAACCTAATGATGTAAATTCACCACTACTTCACTAAGGCATGGATCGGAAGTGGCCGTGACATACCTACTTCAATAAATAATTAAATAAATAAATATCGTAGGACATTACACACAGCGCCATCTGACCCCAAACTAAGCAAAGCTTGTAGGTAGTCAGATAACTGATAGAATACTGAAATACTTTTTTTTTGTAAATACATACTTATAATAAACACAGTTTATTAAAATTATTAGTACTGCAAAGTTCTAGAATGGAGACCACGGACTGGCAAGCGCAGCGTAGGACGTCCACCCACAAGGTGGGCAGACGACCCAGTTAAGATCGCAGGAACGCGCTGGATGCGAGCAGCTTCCAACCGGTCTTTGTGGAAGTCAATGGGGGAGGCCTATGTCCAGCAGTGGACGTCCTACGTGTGAAATGATGATAATGATGATCATGATGAATAAACACAGAATGCCCAGACACAGAACAAACATTTGTTTATACCACAAAGTCTGTCCTGTCCTTCAGCTCTTGGAACAGACACACTACCAATGAACCAACAAGCCTGTCTTAATACGACTTTTGACTGTAACTAATACTCATTAAACTAGATTTTAACATGAGACGTTTGAAAATATTGGCTATTCGACAATGGTAGAGCTCCCAAAGTATGATGCTACAAAAGAACAAAAAAAATCCATTTAGATACGTACACATTTTTTATAGATATAATTGTTATTTTTTTTAGAAAACAAACGAGGAATTATGGATCCGCGTGCGTGTTGGACGTGCTTTGTGTAATCTATTGATGGATTTCAAATCACCATAGAGCACTCAGCACTCTATCAATACCTGCATAAACCTGTATAATCCCTACTCTTTATTCCGATTTTGACCTGTATCCGGTGCATCTACTCACGTATATCAGAGTAGATGCGTTGAAACTACGCAATATACGTTGTCACTACATATTAAACTTGGTAGTTCAATCTATAAGTAACGTAGCGCAGATAAAGGACACGAGAACGATGTCTTTTTTTTGTTGTGAATAGATTCGCGTTTGACCAAACCCCTTTTGTTTTAAGCAGTGGTGCGGTGCGGTCTAAGACAGAACACGCTTACCTAGAAGAAATCTATTTATTCTGTACATATTTTTTTTTCATGGTTGACAATCTTCGTGTTTGACCATAGCTCACCTGATGTTAACTTTTTTTTTTTTTTTTTATGCCACAGGTGGCAGTCAAGCTGACGGGTTGCCTGATGTTAAGCAATCACCGTCGCCTATAGATATCTGCAATACCAGGGGTACCACAAATACGTTGTCGACCTTTTAAGATTCTATTAACATGCCTTTTGAAGAACCCAATGTTGTAACTCCGCGGGAATACGGAAGAAGGAAGATCATTCCACAATTTGCAAGTGTATGGCAAAAAAGATCGCGTGAATCGCACAGTGTGCAATTTCCATGAATCAATAACATGTGGATGAGCTTTGATACGATGGCGGCGGCTAGTGCGGTGATGGAACCGTGACGCCGGCATAAGATCGAATAATTCTTCAGAACACTCCCCGTTGTACATGCGGTAGAATACGCACAGAGACCCGACGTCTCTACGCAAGCTGAGCGGTTCTAGGGCATCGGTGATCCCAGAGTCGTCGACAATTCTGACAGCTCTACGCTGTAATGCATCGAGGGCCTCAAGTTGATACTTGGGTGCTCCGTTCCAAAGGTGTGAACAGTACTCCACGTGACTGACACGTGACGTACTGAACGTTAACTGACTGTGTAGTCGAAAATTGTAAAGCGCACCATGTCTGGAATGGAATTGAGGCTGGCTTTCATATGAGGCTGCCGGAACACACAGTTAGACGCTTGGCGGATGATTTTCAATTTGAGGGTGGTAGCTAGCCGAATACTATAAAGTACCCTACCACCATGCTATGGTTTCTTTACGATGTTTTTCTTCACCAGCAACACAAGCTCATTGTTAGGGTTTAAACCCACGCCCCTTGCCACGCGAACCGACCGCGTTAACCACTAACTATCATCGCGAAGACATAACTAATATCCAAATCGGCAGATTTCATGGGGCAGCGATGAATCAGTGGATTTCAGAAATAAGTAAAATTTGTAATTTGACTTCTAAAACATCTATCTTTTTATACGATATTGTTACTGTACTCCGAGTCGTCGGGGAAATATCGGCGTTTGTATGTTTGAGTGACGATATCTTGATCATTGTGATAATCACGACTTTTAAAAAAAAAGCATACATAGACTATTAAAATCAACCCGCTTTTTTGCGTAGTCGAGCCTGTAAAAGTACACGAGAGCGTCCAACGTGAGTCAATCATCGTACACCGCATCTTCTTACAAACAAAGTAAACATACAATTTACAGAAATCATACCACTTTAAGTGGTCATTTGTCAGTTCAATAGTTTACAACAATTATTTTAATACTCTTAATCATACAGTAATTTGAACCAACGACTCAAGTACGTACGAGATGTAATTACTCAGATCTCTTTAGCAGGAGGTCGTCTAGGTAGGTACCACCGCAGTACCAGATATTCTGCCGATAAGCAGTAGTGTGTGAACATTACTGTGTTCCGGTTTGAAGCGTACTGCAGTTAGCGAAATTACAGGGCTCTTGAGACTAACCATCGGAAGTCTCAAAGTAATGAGCACCAAAGCAGCGATGCCCTGGACTATATTTTGTGAGTTGCTACTCAAGGTTCTGTGCATCGCTGCAATGGTCATGAACAGATGTTGTCTCTTACCATCAGGAGTGCGTCTAGTTCGTCTCATTGCTTCTACAAAAAAAATGGGACCACCGTTTCAGTTCTTAGTTTGTCGTTATTAAATTTGTGGTACAAGTTGATAGGAGCACGGGGCGTCTGATTGCGCTCATTCAAAAACAAGTGCCATCTACAATCTTAAATCTAACTAGCTTGATACAGAATCACAGAATGACTTCATCGCAACACGATAGAAAATGGCCCGATTTTCCGCGGTACAGTTTTGTTTTTCTATGGGATGTGTGTGTTCTAGTATTATAATTATTATCTGTGACAAGAGTAAACACCTTCTTCTAGGTCATCCTTGGTGAACAACATTTCCACACGATTTTACTTTCAAATTTCAAATCGTGCCCAAATAGAGTAAGTGAACTTTCTTGACCTAAATACTTTACCATGAAGATTTTTTTGCGTCGTAATTATAACATTATGTGAAAGGATAAATTGTAAATAAATAAATATCGTAGGACATTACACACAGCGCCATCTGACCCCAAACTAAGCATAACTTGTACTATGGAAGTCAGATAACTGATAGAATACTTAATCCTTTTTTTTTTGGTAAATACACACTTATAATAAATACAGAACACCCAGACACAGAACAAACCACAAAGTTTTCATGCCATAAAGTTTCTCTTGGGTGGGAATCGAACCCACGCCCTTCAGCTCTTGAAGCAGACATTCTACCAGTGTACCAACAGAGCTGTCGTAATTACTATACAACAGTTTTTACGCGGATGCTCTTTTAGCTCATACGATAGCGGGGCTTATTAAATTGTTAGGCCATGCGTGGTTTTGATTCCCACCCATGACAAACATTTCTGTTAAACACAAACATAAATGTTTACTATGCCTGGGGTTTTATATGTATGCAATAAAAGAATTTTCAAAAATTAATACAGTTATCTGATTATTAATGATTGGGTGTTTTTGCTTAATTTATTATTATTAATGTTTAATTGTTATTAAGTATAGGTAAGAGACAAAGACGAAGATCGAGCTAAAAGTAAATAGTACTTGGTTTGATTTTATTCGATACCTACTTAATAACACGATGTTCAATAAAATACTTTTTCTCGAAAATATAGAACGTTATTCCTATTATAATTATAATTTTTAACAAAGCTCCTTTTGATGTATTTATTTTAATTCTATCATAGAAAATGTTAATAGTTTCATAGAAGCGTCATGCTTAGCATTATTGCTAACCGTCTGAAGTATGACAACAAATACTAACCAAAAACTAGCCTAAACAAATACTAAACGTTTAAACAATTTTATATTATTATAAATTCTCGAAATGACGAGATAGTGTAAATATATAAAACGGTATGTACGAGAGTCTCATTCGCACTTAACCGAATTTATTTGTTACTGTTGGGCTCTGTTTATTTAGTAGCAATAATAGTTCAGTGGTTAGTGTGGTCAATTCACGCGGTTAGGGGTGTTGGTTCAAATCTCCAAAATGAACATGAGCTGCCGGTAAAATAAAACATCAGGACGTGACAAAGCATAGCAAAAAGATATCCTACCACTAGGTAGGATACTTTCTAGCCTCGTTTGAGCCATACCAGGCTAGGTGTGCTGCCATCTTCGATGACACCGTAGCTTAACATCAGGTTGAATGTGGTCTAACACCTAGTCTGTTAAAAATAATCAAAAATTATGTTCGTTTTTTATCGGAAACATACAGAAAAGTACAAAAAAAAACTATTTTTAAATAAGTGTCCAATTATATTATTCATTTCCATAAGTAATAAAATCTCGTTATTGAAAATTACTAAACTGCCATTTTACCTTACCGTATCCCTGTTAAACTAACTTTGCATTCAGAAGTGTCACAAGCACCGAGCTATGTGAAATAGAGAATGACCACAGGTAGAAGCTAGTTTGACATTTCAATTTCAAATTTTAAATCGAATAACGCCGCATTTCGATTGCGAGTTTACAAAAACTATTGGGCAAAAGTCAAACGGTAGTGAAGTTATTGTATGAGTTTTTTTGGCAGGTACACGGAAGAAATTATGTCGCAAACGAGTTGCTTTATAAATAAAATGCCGAATTACGCGCGTGAGTACGGGTAAGTTGTATAATGTCTCTTTACTTTTTGCTCCCACCGTCACTGAACCAGATTGGCACAGGACCGAGGTAGATGTCATGAAAAGAGAGAGGCCTATACCCAGCAGTGAGATAAAGAAGGCTGTGGATGATGATTCTGATGAACTTTGAATCGCTTATCACTTGACTTTACAAAAGGCAAAAAAGGACCATACAAAAGCTTCCGAAAATACCGACTATATGAAAAAAGAAATGAAAATTATAAATAACAGACTGTACAAATGTCTTGAAAAATTTAATATAGGTAGGTACTTATTTACCAAAGTGCAACACAAATTCAGGAAAAATTGATCCACATCGCGTGCAATACATAAAATGATGAAGACAATAAGCGGCTGCCTCAATTGAAGCACACCACTGACGCTTGTATTCATGGCTATGTCGGAAGCGTTCGATTTTGTATATTTTGTATGTCACGAAAGGTTATTGGCGAAGATACAAGTCGTACATCAAGGGAGTAGCATAAAACCTTCTAGAATCATACCTAAGCAATCGTCAACAATATACCGAGGTAAGCAGAACGTTGGTCGTCTAGCCGTAAGATGGGTTAACGATATTGTCACCATCGCGGGTCGAACCTGGACCAGATTGGCAAAGGACCGAGGCAGATGACATGACAAGAGAGAGGCCTATACCTAGCAGTTGGATAAAGATGACTGTGGATGATGACGATAATACCGAAACTAATGAAATACGGGGAAACGTGGGATTCGTTTTTCGTTTCGAAATCCAACTTGAGGCACATAGAGTACGGAGTTCCACAAGGAAGTGTCCTGGGGCCTTTAGTCTTTTTAGTGTATATAAACGATGTGCCGAGCGCACAATATATGAAGAACATAAAATGGTACTTTTTGAAGGCGATTTGACAGTTACAGTATAAAAATGACATATTGTAGACAAATAATGACAGAGTATAAAAATGCTATTCGAACAATAGAACACTTGAAAGTATTATGACCTGGTTTCATAGTAGAATCTACTTCTTGTGATTAGTAAAGAAGGTATTTGAGATGCAAAAGACATGTATCAGAGCCATACAACAACAAAGTTGTACGCCCATAAAAAAAAACACGAAATGGCGTTCATTAGCGTCATTGTATATTTTAGAGGAATGTTTATTTGTAAACAGCTTTGATGTTGAAATTACACAAATATCACTAAAACAAGGAAAAAGTAGATACTACAAATTAAAACAGGACATAAAACAAGATTTTACAATGAAAGTAGGTACACGAAATATACGTAGTTTGCACAAAATTATTAGATACTAGCGGGCACCTCGCAGTTTCACCCGCGTAGTTCCCGTTCCCGTGGGAATACCTACAGGGATAAAAAGTAGCCTATGCCACCCGGAGATAGTGTAGCTTCCCAACGGTTAAAGAATTTTTGAAGTCAGTCCAGTAGTTTTGGAGCCTATTCAATACAAACAAACAAACAATCAAATCTTTCCTCTTTATAATACTATAGATAGATACATGTTAGCTGACGAAATGACAGCTATGTCAGAAGGAAAATTCAAAAAATGTATTAGTTGAGTGTGGGATGGCCTCGGGTCGTGATTATTAGAAACAATACTTTTTATTGAGTAATTTATTTTTATACATACAAAATGAGCTTATCGACCGAGGGATTTTAAGGATAATGTGCGCGGTACACAGCACGTGCCCGCTCGCTCCTCTCGGCCGACAAGAACAGCGATCGGGAGCCGGGCGGCCGCGGCAAATCCGCAGCTTGCCCGTAACTTAAAATAACCTACACTAACAATGAGCGCGTCGCTAACAGTATTCATTAAAATGTTACTTGAAAAAGTATTTTACAATATTGACGAAGCCGCGCTCTCAGTGTTCCAGCTTTGAAGCTCTGTGATGAATACCACCAGATGTCGCCGAAACTATAGTCGGTGTATCCGATATTGCAATTAAACGTGAGTAATCCCGGTGCGCAAAGCTGGTGACTGACGGTGATTCGTGACGGCTAAACTGCATGGCTCGGATGCCAGGATTATGTATGCCCCACGGGGCAAATCATTTTCAAGCGGAATCAAACTCTCATAGTATCAAGTTAATCAAAAAATTCACAAACGATGAACAACTCGATATTCTTATCGACTATGACATCTAATTTACTGTTACATTAACTTTTTTTTATTGCACATGTACAAGAAAACATTGTATGCCCAAAAGGGTAGCTAGATGTTGGTACTGACTGCCCCGTTTGCTCATTGGTAGTATATCTGCCTTGAGAGCTGTAGGGCGTCGGTTCGATTCCCACTCAGGGCAATCATTTTGTGAATTAACAAATGTTTGCTCTGTGTCTGGGTGTTCTGTATTTATTATAAGTATGTATTTACAAAACAAAAGTATTTATATATTCTATCAGTTATCTGACTTCCATCACATAAAAACTCTGCTTAGTTTGGGGTTAGATGGCGCTGTGTGTATGTCCTACGATATTTATACTTTTTTTTTTATACTCCAATGATGACACCAACTTGTTATAAATTGTTAACAATTATTAATTTTGATTTGAATGTTGACAACAACAGCGAAGCCGAGGGCAGAAACTAGTACATGTACTAGTTTCTGCCCTCGGCATAAAACTATCTTATTTCTGTTATGTATAACAGAAATAAGATAGTTTTATGCTACTTTAGTAACGGCATAATATGACTACAAGAAACTTCCCTAGGCTACAGGGAGCCATGTAAAAAACCCCATAAAATTGTGGACAATAGTTGGGTAGGAGGACAATTGGGTATTTACAAAAAAAAACTATCAGTTATCTGTCTTTCATAGCACAAACTTTGCATAGTTTGGGGTTAGATGGCGCTGTGTAATGTCCTTTGATACTTATATAGCCTATCAAAGCCGAATGTGTCGCATTCATCAAAATTCATTCTATTACTAATTCCAATGTACGTCGCATGTACCTATGGCATGTACAGGTCGTGCAGTGTACATTCACCTTAAAAGGTCCCTGTTTAAATATTCTGCAACGCATGTACCTAATATATGTTGTATGTATGAGGATAATATTGCATGTCACGTTTTAATGTAATCAGCATAGACTCAGAATCTGTATAGGCGAATTTCTCACAATAATATCATAATACCTGTGTAAGCGATAATTTTATTATATCACTGCGTATAATGAAACGATTGTTTGCCTTTAACTTTTTTTTAGGCAAACCAACATTGATAGTTTTTTTTTTATAAACGACATTTTAGTGCTTTAAATTGTAAACTTTGTTCTGGATTGATGAAAGTATTATATATCGTACGATATTTATTTATTTAAATTTTGCATGTAGTTTTAGGTACTTTAGGCCCTGGAATAGGATACTATACATCATCATCATCATCATCATCATCCATCACCGCGCGGGTAAAACAGCGCGGCGCAACTAGTAGGTATGTAATAAAATAACGACAAACTAAAAAACCGCACGATTCAAAACGAAGGTAATATATGTGCATCTGCTTCCAATCCAAGCATAGGCAGGCAATAGGATATTATTATAGGGTACTGCAGCTAGCGAAATTACTGGGCTGTTAAGACTAACCATCGAAAGTCTCAAAGTAATGAGCGCCAAAGCAGTGATGCCCTGGACTTTGTTTCGTCACTCAAAGTTCTGTGTATCGCTGTAATGGTCATGGACAGGCGTTATCTCTTACCATCATGTTAGAGACAGCATTATTTGTGTTATAGTTTTAGAAGAGAAGAGACTTTAATGCGACTGGACACACTCGCGGCGGACGGGGAAGAGTGGATGAGAAAAACGAGGACTGGTTTATCGAAATATATTATTAACAATCATTAACAGTTGTTTTAATCAAGAATTGTAACGGATTCATTAAATACAACAATCAGGAGAGCGTCTCGTTCGTCTCTTTAATATCTACATTAAAAAAAAAAATTCTTCACTTGACCCATTAATTTATACACGTATTATAACCCGACTGAATGCATTTTACTAGGCTGGCATGTTAACCGGTAAATGTCACCGCGAGGTGAACATAAATCACGTGAAACTATATTTTTTTTTCTATGCCTTCGCCCTAGAAGTGGTGTATTAAATATGTATTAGGCAATTCGTATTGCACTTTGATTTCAAATGTTATGTAACTTAAGTTATTGAGATCTACCTTCATCGAGTAGTGCATGCACGTAAAGTTGCAGCGAGTGTTAAATCTGTGACGTCACGCGCCCGTAAGACTAATCTCGGTGGAGTCTTGAGAGTTTGTTTGCGTGCCCCGGTTCGCAGATTCCAGTGGAAAATTGATGGTCTCGGTCTGGGTCGCGGTACAGATTCCGTTCTGATATGTGGGTTTTAGATACACGTTATTTTCATACTTTCACATTGTTATTTTTCCGTAAGAGGATTTTAAAATGTATTAGTAATAAAGACGAACGAAATCTCCTGATAGCAAGAGACGAGCGTGGGTTCAAACCCCAAGAATGAGCTTGAGCTGCCGGTGAAGGAAAATATCGTGAGGAAACCATAGCATGGTGGTAGCGTACTTTCTAGTACTCGGCTGGCTAGCTACCACCCTCAAGTTAAAAATCTGCCGCCAAGCATCTAACGGTGTGTTCCGGCAGCCTCACTTGAGAGCCAGTTCCATTCCAGACAAGGTGTGCTTTACCATCATTGACCACACCGTCACTTAACATCAGGTGAGCTGTGGTCAAACACCTAGCCTGGCACCTATAAAAAGAAAAAAAAAGAAAAGAAAACGCATGCCCATGAACACAACAATACACAGAAATTTAAGTAAGAAAACAAAGTCCAGGGCATCGCTGCTTCGACGCTCATTACTGCCGCCCTGTTGGTTCATTGGTAGTATGCCTGCTTCAAGAGCTGCAGAGCGTGGGTTCGATTCCAACCCAGGATGAACATTTTGTGGTATAAACAAATGTTTGTTCTGTGTCTTGGTGTAGGTACTGTATGTATTATATGTATGTATGTATTTACAAAAAAAAGTATTTATGTATTCTATTAGTTATCTGACTTACAAGCTTAGCTTAGTTTGGGGTCAGATGGGGCTGTGTGTAATGTCCTACGATATTTATTATATAATTAATCAGGTGAAATATTTACAATGTTACAACGACACTAAGAGAGAACAATAGCATGGTGGGACGGTACTCTCTAGTACCTACTCAGCTGGCTAGTAACCACCTTCAAATAAAAAATTGCCGATAGTCACACTTGAGAGTCAGCTCTATTCTAGGCTAGTCATTTTATCATCTGCGACCGCACCATCACTAACACCTAACACCAGGTGAATTGACTAGTTGTTCCATAAAAAAAATAATTGTTGATTCAAATAATCAACACGGTTTCTCATAACATGTGCTATACACACACCAATAGCAAAAGCAAAATATAAACCGGCATTGTAAGCACAATACTCTTGCAGCATATAACCGTAGCTGACCCTGCACATATACGTCAAAAAGCTTCAAGTGTATCAAATAACAAGTATCGTATTTCGTTTCTGTATGTAATTAAAGAGTACCTACATAAAATTCCAAATTTACAATTAAAAAAAACCGACTCCATGTCCCTTAGGCCGGCCCTTACTCCAATGAAACAGCGAGGTTTCAGAGTAAACGAAAATATCATCGTTGTATTGTAAACTGTACTTTAGGCATTACGTGAAATATAACATAAGGTAGCGAGAAAGAAAGAATGAGCAATTTTTTTTTCTTTGGTTTTGGCGTCGCGTTTTCGCATTTGCCAGTGTCAAGTATTTATATATTTTCAAGTTTCAAAAGTCAAATAAGTGTCTTCGTAGCTAAAGTTATAGTAAAAGTCCAGTCTTGGTCAAGTACAGTCCGTGTCAGTCAAGTCCAGTCATGCTTTAGTAAAGTAATGGTGACTTTACTATAAAGTTTCGATGGAGTTTTGGAAGCAACACGAAAAGTCATGTTTCACCACATTATATCATTTTCCCACACTCGCGCTTGTGATTCGGCACTTTATGAATAAAACACCACCATTTTTATGCATAAACACTCGACAAAACACTAGTTTTGGAAAAAAGTACAACGTGGCGACACGACTCTTCCCGCGTTCCCGCCAAAAAACAAATTAACAGGTTTGAAAGAGCGAAAGTATACTAAGCTATGAATGGAACGTAACGTCAATATGAAAGAGATGCCTAGATGAGAGATAATTGAGTAATTTATTATTAGCTAAAGATAAAGCTAATTTCGATAACGTCTGAAAGAGAGTGTATATAGTTATAGTGATGTGTAAAAGAGTACAAATAAAACTATTAGAACGAACGCTTTCTTTCAGTTCACAACTTTACAGTAAACAATTTTTAGATTTTGAACAAAAAAACAGCTCGGTCGATTTCGACGAAATTTATACGGGACCACCTCTGAGGTATGATCTACCAAGCAAAAGAAGAATCATCAAAATCGATTCACAATTAGCGGAATGATCGCGTAATATATATGTATTCAAAAAAAAATATGTCAAACTGAGAACCTCCTCCTTTTTTGAATCAGTTAAAAATACGTATCACATACCTTGAACTGCCCCAAATAGTCCTGTTGGCGCGTGATATCAGTCGCTAATATCAGCGACCGCATCGTCTCCTGCAATTGGTCTCTATGTTCTGGGATGTCCTCCAGGATGTGGCTTTCGATGAGACAGCTGACAGCCGCCCGCCAGTGGTGGTTTTCCAACACGGACCTGCTCTGTATAAGGAGAGAAAGGATAGTAATATAGCAATCAATATTCATACTAACAGACGACACTTCTAAGCGTTCAATGGTATATCGGAAACGGTAACTCATACAGAGCCTCGATCACGAAAATTTATCAAATACGTATCGTAAAGGTATCGAGTCCTCGATAGCATACAAAGCTGTACAAATCTCATACAAATTTTGTCGATGTCGATACGAATACTTTTTCGCAAGTCGTTCGTGATCGAGGTTCAGTACATAGGGTTTGTGACCCAGGCGTAAGTTTAAGGTGTCTTTATTGATACGTATCTCTACACACTGTGACACCGGACCTGCCTTAACAAATTGAATATGATCTTGCCAATGCTGTTTTGGAAACTCATTATACATGTATACAATTGCACTTGGCAGGTCATAGTATTTAATTACATTATAAAAGCGGAGATAATTTTAACATGATGATTAGGCTCACGTTGACATTTAGTCTATTCTCGTAAAGCTATAATGAGGAAAAAAACTTTTTAACCCAACTTATTTCTTCCTGATATATATATGTAGGTATGTATATTTGTAATCCTCTTTTAATTTCCTTTATATTGACACCCTACTCGATAGGTTTGGTTATTTTTTATTCAACATGTTATTAATTCGCACCTAAAATCCGCCATTTTGTTTTTTTTTCAAACGCCTATCCAAAGACACTTGGTGTTTTGTGTCGAACATAACGATACCTTAACTTTCAAAATTCATTCAGCCGTTTGGAAGACAAGAGGTAATAAAGAAATTTACATACAAGATACGCGCGAAAAACACAAACACTTTCTAGGCAGTCGGGTAAAAAAATTTACTAAAGATATATAAACATAGATAAATGCAATACCGGGGGCACACCAAATACTTTTTTTTTTAATGTAAAAGTAATGAGACGAACCAGATGCTCTCCTAATGGTAAGATGTTCTCCTGATAACGCCGGTCCATGACCGTTGTAGCGATACACCTTATTTATTTACTTTATTTGTTTAATACTTTATTGTACACTTAAAAAAAACATGTACAAAGGGAGGACTTAATGCTAAAGCATTTTCTGCCAGCCATCCCCTCAGTAAATAACATATGGTTGGTGGCGCGCATCAAAAACAAACATATGTATCTACTTATATATCAAATCATGTTAAATATATAGCTATATAAGTAAATAAATAAATAATAAACACCTATAAAATATACAAAAACCTTAAAATAACCTTTAGAGTAGCAAAACAAAATCCGGGGCATCGCTGCTTTGGCGCTCATTACTTTGAGACTTTCTATGGTTAGTCTCAGCAGCCCTGTAATTTCGCTAACTGCAGTACTCTTTAAACCGGAACCCAGTAATGTGTTCCGGTTCCTTAAAATGCATGTTAACACATTTAACACGCCTTCTAAAGAGCCCAATGTTGCAACTCCGTGGGAATACGGAAAAAGGCAGATCATTCCACAACTTGCAGGTATGACAAAAAGGAACGCTGTAAATCGCACAGTGTGTGATTTCTATTTTTACATTTTTAAGTTTTTATTTCAACACCAGATTCCGTGTAAAGCACCTTAAATAGCGTGTTATGTAATAACCCTTTCACAATTTCATGATTATAGAACGTAACCGATGTTGGAAAAATGTGTTATGATTTAATACTTTTCTCTACAAAATAATACTAGAAAATGTAGGTGACAAACCCAGCTGACCAATGTATGCGAGTATACATTCATTAATGAATAGATAGTGTAGCGATGTTTGTAGCGATGATAGCTCAGTGGTTAGCGCGGTAGGATCGCATGCCGAAGGGCGTGGGTTCAAACCCCAACAATGAGCTTGAGCTGCCGGTGAAGGAAAACATCGTGAGGAAACCATAGCATGGTGGTAGGGTACTTTCTAGTACTCGGCTGGCTAGCTACCACCCTCAAGTTAAAAATCTGCCGCCAAGCATCTAACGGTGTGTTCCGGCAGCCTCACTTGAGAGCCAGTTCCATTCCAGGCTAGGTGTGCTTTACCATCTTCGACCACACCTTCACTTAACATCAGGTGAGCTGTGGTCAAAACAACTAGCCTGTCAACCATAAAAAAAAAAGTGTAAAAACGTAAAGGTCGTATGAAAAAACCACAAGCCTTTTGCGTTATTAAAATGTAATTGACCTACGGTAATGTGTTATGGTTAACACACTAAGTGCTTCGACCACTTGCCTGATATTGGAGTGACGGTGTGGTAAAAGTTTGTAAACACACCAAGCCTGGTATGGTACTAGCACTTAAATGGAGCTGCAACAACACATTGTCGGATGCTGGCGGCATACCAACCTGAATTATAATAATTCTTCAGCATGAAAGTCTTGAACTCGTCAGTTTTAAATAGGACATTTATGATGCCAACTGAATACGGTGGTAGATTTTCTCAGGTTATCTAGGTAAGCATCACCGCAATATCAAATATTCTGACGCCAAGCAGTAGTGTGTAAACATTACTATGTTTCGGTTTGAAGGGTACTACGGCTAGCGAAATTACAGGGCTATAAAGACTAACCATTTTTTTTTTTTTTTTAATGATTGACAGGCTATGTGTTTGACCACAGCTCACCTGATATCAAGTGAAGGTGTGGCCGAAGATGGTAAAGCACACCTAGCCTGGAATGCAACTGGCTCTCAAGTGAGGCTGCCGGAACACACCGTTAGATGCTTGGCGGCAGATTTTCAACTTGAGGGTGGGTGGTAGCTAGCCAGCCGAGTACTAAAGTACCCTACCACCATGCTTTGGTTTCCATCCAATGTCTCAAAATCTAATGAGCGCCATTGCAGCGATGTCCTGAAGTTGTTTTGTTCCGGGTACTGCTCAAATGGTCATGGACTGGAATTATCACTATGAGTAGAAAATACAGCGCTATACAAATTGTAGTACCTCAATGAAATGAAATGGCGCGACGACGACGGTCCGAATATTTTCATTACATTTCTACACTGAATTTGTCGTTCAAAACAACTGGGCCTTTAATTCAACTCTTTGAAAATAGCACGGTATTTTACTCTTTTCGTGGAAAATAACTGAGAATTATATTTAGTACCAGAGATAGTCCTTCAGTCTTCACAAGTTACAGCTCGGCAAAAAGATACAAACGATAAAGTACTTTTGAATAAACGTCTTTTGATTCGTAGAAATACAGAAAAGATAAACAGTAAAGACGCAAAAAGTGTTATTTATTTATTCTATTTAAATAAATAAAAAACGTACTTACAAAAGCATAGTAACTCGTTATTTATTAAATTAAATTCGTTATAACATTTGAAGGAGGAGCCTTATTTTTAAATCGTACTCATTTACAAATATGGGCTTCGAACAGTATTTAAAGAGTTCGTATTTTTGCAATGATCTACATATACATAATATGTACTACGAACTAAATGACACTTACGAACACTCTTTCATGATTTTACATTTCGAGATCTAATCATTTATCTATTATCTCCCGATCTTTCGATTTGACGATCTTATCTCCCGTTTTTTTGCATATTATACGACATAACGCATAAGATAATAACAATACTATAAGTGCGGCAACACGGTAAAATCTGGCAACACAAAAATAATTATTGGGAACTCCAAATTTCTTGCTCGGTGTTTGAAAGTTTCAGTATATTTAAGCAATTTAAACTAAAACACTTGATTATAGAGTTCATTATTAGCGAATATACCGGGGAAAGTCCCTAAAGTAAGTTTAACATGTACTAAGTTGCCAGAAGCCAGTATGATTTGTTAGCTGTACATTTTGAGCAAAGTGACATTTTTACGGTGAGAACGTTAGTGATCGCCCTCGCGAACGCCGATTTTCTTTGAATTTTCTGTGATTTCTGTGAGCTGTGGTCAAACATCTATCCTGTAAGTTATAAATAATTTGGCTAGGACCAAACCCTAGGCATTCCCATGCAGTAAAGTTATACATTAAAGTCAGCTAAAAAGATTACGGTGTTCAAATGATAAATTTTGTTGTAATTTCAGTAGTTGTTTTAGGGGACTACTTGACTATGATAGTTTCATAAAGCAAATTGTGGTCATCCTGAGATTGGCACCGCCGCCTAATTTGCTACACTTCAATGTTTTTGAACATCGTATATGTAGATAGAATTCCTAGCATTTCTGTAATATTCACATCGTGCGCAATCGAAAGGAAATAATCTCAACTATACGAGTATGAATCTCAATCCTAATATTTGAAAGTTAGACAGACACAGAAACAGGCCCTTTTTTGCGCCATACAACATTTAGGTGTATTTACCTGTGTTTTCTAAGTGGGCGCAAAAATTCATAAATATCGATAATTGTCGGATTTTTAAGTAGTTTAAAACATCAGTTTTGTTTATATTTATCTGTTTTTGTACATTACATTTTATTACTTTAAACATTATCTGTTGAGTTAAACGACAATTTTTGTACTGTTCTAATAAATGTGGTAGCCCTAGATATTTGCCAGCTTTCGAATTGTGTAAAATACGAAAAATCAAGATAGTTCGTCATATATTCATATTATGCGAATAAATCGGTAAGCGAATACTCAGAAAAATATGAGCCCCAGGACCCCGTTTGATGTTCACATGTATTTTCTTAAAACTGCATTTTGCTTTTCAATATGTCTGAAAACTCGTACAAACAAAAATAAACAAATATTGAATGTTTCACTGGCCCGATCTAAAGTTACCTACTAAAAATGTTACTTAGCTTTTTTTCCTTTCACAGAATCGATTACATTTTTCTAAAGGAAAAATACGAAATATTCGTACAAAATAGAATTCTTAAAAATGTCATTGTATTTGTCTAATACCAAAAACCGACCACATTTTAGCTTGTAGATATGTCGACTAAAACATTAAAAAAATTGCTTTAAAGATTTAATAAACCCATACTGGGGCATACGTGACAGCATATAATGACATATATATATATCCCTTCTGGAAATATATAAATTTTCATCACATCCAATTTTAAAGGAGGCTACTACCTAAATGAAACTAATTCTGTGCTGTGCGATAGATTTAGAATCAGTCTGCGGGATTGAGCTCAGCTCGTTTCGTAACAACTAAAATCAATAAAAAAGGGCAGTGACTACATTAAATAATACTCAGAGGAATCTGAGTATTATTCAATGTAGTTATCAGCTGATAAGCAATCAGTTTAGCAGTGTTGCATATGAGCACATCTCAACGCAGACGTAAGTAATCAGATCTGACAATCTACTTATTATCATCGTCAATTACTTACAAATAATTCCATAGACAAACGTTAGTAAATTAATCTTTTATTACACGACTGCCCAAAACAAGGATATTAATGTTTTCAGTACCAAAGTATCTATGTATGTAGGTACATGAGTTTATTTATTCAGAGATTTGGCAGCAGAGATTTGGCTGTATGGCTGGAATTATTTTTAATTGTTTCTTATTTATACCTAATTACTAAACAACTAAATAAAAAAGTAACTTCAATTAGCTTACTCGATTTAGTATACTCAATTTGTCGTGATATCTTGTAATTGGCCTTACAAAACAATTTATCTAAATGTGTACTCCATATGTATATTGGATACATAGCTTTATGTTTCTGACTAAGAGGAAAAAGTCGTCCGGAGCTATTTTAAAAACCTTTCCATTTAACATTATTGTCTACTGTAGAGCTTAACTACATTTTCATAGAATCTTCGGCTCTTGAATTAGTACTCTTCGAAGGTCTATTTAAATCGGCTCATAAAAAAAGCGGCGAAATTGGTACTTCGCACATTTTAATAATGTACCGAACTCAAACTGATAAGAACTTTCAGAGTTTGGGCTCAATGAATTCGTCTACATTCATCGTATAAGAGACGTTGTATAGAGCTACGTGAAGTACCTACCTACACAATATACATATGTACCTATGTGTTACTCTTTTTTACATTAATATTTTTCCATGAAGTAAAGGCCTAATCCCCAAGATAAAAGATGGGTGCTTAAATGAACAGTTTGAGTAATTTTTTTTTTCGCACAGCGAGGTTGTGTAACACTACCGGAATCTAAGTTCCCTATTAGATACAATATGGGCGTCTTCAAATCCAGAGTAAATAGGTTTCTTCTAGGTAAGCGTGCTCCATCTTAGACCACACTACGTATTAACGTATTATAACGTAAACTAGCGTCCCCCACTAACATAACTAAGTAACATAACTGTTTCTTATGTTCTTTATCGTATTTTTTCTTTTCTTGGTGGCCTGGAAGAGATCGCTGTTAGCGATAAGGCTTGTGGCACTAGTTCAGAAGGTTCTTTGTTCTCTTTTCTATTTATGATAAGCACAATATAGAATTATATCTATCTAACGTATTTTGAATAAACAAAATAGAGTCAATAACACAGTTTGTTAATTTTTTGTTAAAATAAATTGTTTTAAATTTTGGCTGTGTTCAGTGTACTTGAATTAATTTCACGGTTACAGTCATTGATTTTAAATGTACTAGGTACGTGCTAGATAACGTGATCTGAACACCTAGTTGCTTCGTTCAACTCAACTGCAGAGCAGTGTATAAACCTTGTTCAATACTCCACAAAATTGTTTTTTTGTATTATTAAAAAAAAAAAAAATTGATTACAAAAAATAGTCATGAATGACAGTCGTCTACAGAACAACCACGCTGGTTGGTGGACCATTTTGAATACATTTAATATGTTCTGAATTCTCGTTGATTCCAGCACAGATTAAATGTTGCATAGAGAATCGGTAAGGACTATTTTGTCCTACAATTTTCACCTGTCATACGTTAACATGCACACAAATACATCGTATATCAAGCGAAATAAAAGACCAAAGAATCTATACAATTTCTACGCAATGTGACCCACATACATGTCTGTACTACTATTTTTATCTATAGGTTGCAGAGAAATAATTTTCTTACCTGATACAGAGATACGAGGTGGCTACTCGTGGAGACGAGGAAAGTTTGGTTGACTCCAGGATGATCGAGATCGTGGGCAATGGCCGACAGCAGTCCGGCCATCACTTCTATCGGTTGCATGTGCTCCATTATCTAAGATAGAAACGTACTTACAATGACTTACATGAACAGAACGCTTTAATTTGTATTTACACAGAGCTTAGAAATACTTAGCCAGATTCAAGTTTCATAATAAGAAACAGCGATACCCTAGCCAAGCCCATCCTAAATAGCTCTTGGTAAATCCTAATCCTAACTTTCATTTTATTAAAGCGAAAGTAACTCTGTCACTGTCTTTTTTTTTAAATACTAAACTTGGTAGATACTTCCTAAGTAAATACTCTTAAGGCTAGCGTGAAGCGGCGCGATTCATTCCATAATAAATGATATGGTACTTTTTTATCGTTGAAGTATTCTTGTATGAAGTATTGATATTAGGCTAGTTTTGAGAGATTCTATGTTTCGGTCACCTTTCCACGGTTGATTGGAACTTGATGAAAATTTAAACGGTTACTGGATATTTCTTGAAAACGCACAGACAATTTTTTCCCCTCAAAAACGAGCTTCGCCATTACGTTTATTTTGATAAGTATTCGGTAAATAATATTCATAACGCGTGTCAGTTGCTGTAAGCGTCAAAACAACACAAATATCGCAAAATCTATGACGTATTCTGTGACAATGTCTTGTGTTTGCAGCTCGCAATTCGGAGCCACAATCACTAGCCGATTTACCGATATACATAATATGTATATTACCGATTATTATGAGATAATACGACGGGGACGAACAGACGGGGAAGGCAACCAAGCCCTATAACTAAGCCTAGCTAAGCCGAAGCTTAATTTCTTATTAGTTGAGCTTTCGACCGGTCTTAAGTCACCGAACAATATTTTATTAAAAACGAGACATTGTTTTTTACATTGTCTACTAATCGGTCACAGTATTGAAGCCGTAGTTGAATCCTTAAATAGAAAGTACCTAGTAAGTACTATATAATAAATAAATAAATAAATAAATATCGCAGGACATTACACACAGCGCCATCTGACCCCAAACTAAGCAAAGCTTGTACTATGGGAGTCAGATAACTGATAGAATACTTAAATACTTTTTTTTTGTAAATACATACTTATAATACATACAGTACACCCAGACACAGAACAAAAGATATGTACCTAATTTGTACAAACAACCATGATATCTAATGCAAATTAAGCATTTTTGTCTGTTAATATCCTTTGGCGTGGAGTGCGAATATGATAAGACTTCTATCAGATATGCAGTGAGCAATTTTTTTATTTCTTTATTTAGTAACTAAAACGGTTACATAAAACCAATTACATGATGTATATAAAATACCTACATGCCATTGTCAGTTACAACAATACGGGTCAGTGTAAAAATACGACAATGACATCTACAAAACTATAGCTAGCTATGTATTTTATCAGAATTGGATCACTATACTGTTTTCTTACACGAAATTAACAGAATTATTATCCAACTGTTATACTGTAATAGTATAATAGTAATCACGACAGTTATTCACGCTCGATGCGATTTCTTCGGTATTGTGGTTCTCAACGAAAACCGAATATCACTACGACAACGGTCCTGTTTGCCGCGAATTTAGTCGGGTTAGTCGTGGCTATTCCTGAACACTGTTTATGATTATTGTCAAGGGCTACGTTATTTGTATTGTGAAACACGACTACAGAGCACTAGTATTATATTGTGAAGTGGATTCCTATATTCGGGCTATTGTTCATATCTAAAGAACTAATATTTTTATTTCGATCTGTCCTCTTTTTTCGTCCTCCTGGGTTTGATCATGTCATAGTTTTAGTAAGAAATACTAATCGTTTTGAATGAAAACATATGAATAGCAGTTTCGTGCCTACTTCGTTATTAAAAAAATCGATACGGATTTTTTTTTTTATGGGATCTAAGGTTGGTGTGTTTGCGCTACGGGCACAACTTTGAAAAAACGAAAAACAAATCAGCTTTTCCGTATGTGTCGTAAATCATCAACGGGTTTGTGTTGTGTTGCGACGGAATTGTATTCGTATAAAACTTGTCCTTATTGATGACTCCCTTTCAGCTAATAGGTACACTCATAGCCTTCTATATATGTACATGTTAAAGACAACCGCTTCCATGAGTTTTAGCGGAAACGCGGCACCAGATAAGGCAACACCATAGCTGAACACTAACCTGTTCCTGCTGCAGAAAGCAGTGCATGGCCTGAGTGACATCAGTCGCATGGATGCTGTTGTGGTACGGGTTTGTGCAGTGGTAATTCTCCTCGAATAGCATGAAAAGCTTCCACAGCTTCATGGGGTCCAGCCGGAAGTGAGCGATCAGTCCATACACTTGGAACAGGTGGACGCACAGCATTGGGAGACCGCGACCTGGTACAGGAAATCGGGGTTACCTACAATTTTAGAGTTTGCGTTATATTATGGCAGTAAATAAAAAATTAAGATTTTTTTTTAAGGTTGACAGGCTAGGTGAACACAGCTCATGTTAAGTGACGATGTGGTCAAAGATGGTAAACACACCTAGCTTGGAATTGAACTGGCTCTCAAGTGAGACTGCCGGAACACACCGTGAGGTGCTTGGCGGCAGATTTTCAACTCGAGGGTGGTACTTGGTGGTGGCCAACCGAGCCCTAGAAAGTTCCCTACCACCATGCTATGGTTTCCTCACGATGTTTTCCAGCAGCTCAAATTTATTGTTGGGGTTCGAACCCCACGCCCTTCGGCATGTGAAGCGACCGCGCTAATTGAGCTATCATCTCTACAGAATTTAGAATTTATAAACCGAAGTTAATTGGAATATTAGTCAAAAGAAAAAGCGGACATCGGGATTTGATGTTAATAAATAGTTCAAAATTTACGTACAATTTTAAATCCTGCATGACTGATTTTTCGGTGAAGAAAAACATCGTGAAGAAACTAGTATATATCAAGAAAATGAAATCATAGACAACAGTGACGCGTATTACAGAAAGGGATAAATAAAACATATCGTTGGACATTAGAACTTTACACACAGCGCTATCAGACCCCAAACTAAGCAAAGCTTATACTATAAAGTAAGATAACCGATTGAATACTTAAATACTTTTTTTGTAAATACATACTTATAATAAATACAGAACACCCAGACACAGAACAAGCATTTGTTTATAGAATAAAATGTTTGTCTTGTGTGGGAATCGAACCCACGCCATTCAGCTCTAGAAACAGACCACTGAACCAACAGGGCTGTCAATGAGTAAGTTAAATGAGTTTCTTCCTTGAGTTCCGTGCGATTTACAGTTTAGTACTTTATTATTATAGATTAAATTTAAATGAACGAGTAATGAAAGACTGATAAAAAGATCTCCCAATGTTTGTCTGCCTCTAAGAAAGCTTGAGGCACACAATCGACGGCGTCATTTTACGCAGCTAAAAAATAATCTTTCTCTCGTTTGCTCTCAGCTAACGGTGCATAAGATTTTCCCGCTTACATGTAAGTATTATTCAAGAAACCACTCTAGAAGATGCTAAGTAAATACGTACATATATCTCGACGGTAGAATGTAGCCTAGAAATACTGATGAAGTACTTTACATAATAATTAATGCAATTTGAAATGTAAGGTAAACAAACCTAGAGCAGTGGATGCCCTTTCGACATTGAGATGAACATAGGCGTGCCCACGTACATCTCAACGACAATGCAAGATGACAGAAATGTCTATCCTGAGAAAGCTAGGCTTCTATCCTGACGTATCAGCGTCTTAACTTTAAATAAATTACAATGTATAAGCAGGTATTTAAATATTAGGTTATTCATAATTTAAGGTGTTGGTTTTTAAATTGCTTTTTTTTAGGAAACATTACCGAGTCGGCCAACGATTTTTTATTTACAGCCTCGTCTATAATTTGAACACAATTATTATTATTGTAGTATAGCTAGCTAGCCCAATAAATTTTTTTAGCCGTTGGATTCGTACTTGGTATCAAATATCTTACCTTTAACAGTTACTTATAGTTAATTCAAACATAGTTTTTCTATGTTTGGTCGTTCTAAATGTAAACACATGTATGTAGTATACACCATTATATTTTTATTACTAGAAAAAAAATACGGCATTATTTACTGCTATAACTAAACCTATCTATGAAAACTCGATGTCAAAAAAAACATCCACAATTATTTTTTCCTGGTTATTATTCTACCCGTAGGCATTTACCTAAATCTAGCCCTCAATTTCATTCACAAATCAAGTGGCCAACTCTTGCAACCGGATCTTGGACCGGAAAATATTTTTCAATGAAAGCCGCTATTGGTTACCGCCAGCTGATCCGGTGATAGCATTATATTGCAGTAAAGTTTTGACTAGTAATAACTTTGGAATTATGAAGTAAACAAAACTTCTGATTGCACATTTACGATGTCTTACTCGGTCTGTATTACCCATTAAATTTTTTCTAGTAATTAAAAACTAGTGGTGTTTACATGTATTTACAAAAAAAGGTCAATAAATATGCGATTAGTGGTCTTGTTTCCATAGTACAAGCTTTGCATAGTTTGAAGGTAAATGCTGCTGCGAAAAATTACAAAAATATAATTCTCCAATCAATTTTTCGCTAACATAATAGTAGAACTAGATAAGTTACTTACAGCAAAGGTAAATTTAACTAACGTTTGTCAAAACGTTAAAAACGTCCAACGATCACAAACACCATGTACATTATACCTACTACATCGTACTAGACGAAATCTTTATGAAATATCATGCAGAACATATGTTTACACACATATTATTTGAGTAACCGAATAATTCAAGCGTTACATTGAACGAGGTTCATCTTATAATTATTTGGTGTAAGAATCTCTAGTCTATTTCCGCTTATAAGTTGTAACCAATTGCCAGGAACGGTTACAACGATAAGGATAACATTAGATACAATTAATTAATTAATTATTGTTATTTGATCAATTTACTAATTAATTATAATAATTAATCTAAACTAATTATAAAGAGGAAAAATTTGTTTTTTTTTTGTTTGTTTGTATTGAATAGGCTCCGAAACTACAGGACCGATCTTAATAATTCTTTCATTATTAGAATGCTACATTATCACTGAGTGACATAGGATATATTTATATTGTTAATCGAGTTTTGTTTTCCCGTGCGGAGCCGGGGCGAGCTGCTAGACATTAATAATTATGTATTACATAAATAAATCATTGTTATTTCAGATAGAGAATTATAACGCTTTTTACAGGTCATTAATAATAAATAATTGATTCAGGTTTGATTCAATTCTTGTTTATTTTGTAACCAAAACGTCTTATCAGTGAAAAATGTGCAGAATGAAAAAAACACGGACAAGTGCGAATCGGGTTCGCCCACCGAGGGTTCCGTACTTACTAGTAGGCGCCGTTGTGTTACGCCAAATTAATCTTAATATTGTTTCGTTTCTTTTTTCTTTCTTTCATATTTATGTAATAATATGACGATGTTGAAAGTTGTATTCCATTCTATGCTGTAGTTTTTTTTGTTTTTGTAAAATTTCTGGGAAAAGTAAAATTGTCCCGAAAATAATTATATAGCTAGTAGAAATTTGACAGATCAAAAGAAACAATAGTAAAATAGCCTTGAAAATATTAAGTTTTAATCTTTTTTTTTTTTTTTTTTTTATTATTATTATACGCTCCACAGACGCTGGGGTCCGTGACCTTTGTCAACTTTAGTTACAAATTTTTTTTTTTTTTTTTACAATTTTACATTACAAAAAGAGGAGAGGTTAGTAGAATCTTAATCTAAGGTTAAAGTAGGTACTAGATTGTGTGTATACCGCGAGCAGACCAGCGACCCGCAAGCAGCACCCGATCACGAGTATGACGCATGTGCCAGCCATCGCCCTCCTCAACCATATCTGAGGGAAGAGAGCGACCCGACACACGACGCCGCCGCAAGAAGGAGCCTTCGATGGTGAGCATGAATGCTCGAGGCATACACACAATCCTTATTTCTATTTACATGAGTTTTCGTTTGAAATCGCCTCCTCCCGACTCAAGGCCTCCAAGGCCAAGTTTTAATCTTTAGAACACTCACTAAGACACTAGTAATTACATTTATGACATACTCTGAACACAAAAAGCGAATTTAATACAAGAAAAAACTATTTTTTTCGGGTAGGAACAAATAAAAATTGATATTTTTATAAATTAATTGCAGTAGTTAGGTACGTATTAGTTACGTAGCCGTTGTAAAAACACAAGCATTTAATGTGGGAAGTAACGTACCTTTATACATTTTTATGCAAATCGATACGAATTAAAACGTACTTTATAGCACTATCCAGTATGATTTTACATTGTTTTCTTAATGTAATGTGGTTTAGTTTGTAGTGATAGTAATTTATAGTGCTCAGCTTACACCAAGATTCGTTTTGACGAGACAGCACGTTTATAAAAACTAACTTACCACATCACAAATCGTACAACAATGCTCTATTATGCCATAAGATACAAGTATACAATTACCTGACGGACAATACATACATAAGAATACGTAACTCTCAGTAATCTGCTAGCATACCTTCTACCATTAACCTGTATCTCACCGAAGATGTCAATGGCACGTAATACGAGTACATTAAAAACCTTCGAAACCTTTTGACAGCTCCGTTGCCTCATCTATCTACACTATTATAAAGAGGAAAGATTTGATTGCTTGTTTGTATTGAATAGGCTCCGAAACTCCTGGACCAGATTTCAAAAATTATTTCACCGTTGGGAAGTTTTGTAGCGATGATAGCTCAGTGGTTAGCGCGGTAGGTTCGCATGCCGAAGGGCGTGAATTCAAACCCCAACAATGAGCTTGAGCTGCCGGTGAAAGAAAACATCGTGAGGAAACCATAGCATGGTGGTAGGGTACTTTCTAGTACTCGGCTGGCTAGCTACCACCCTCAAGTTGAAAATCTGCCGCCAAGCACCTAACGGTGTGTTCCGGCAGCCTCACTTGAGAGCCAGTTCCATTCCAGGCTAGGTATGCTTTACCATCTTCGACCACACCTTCACTTAACATCAGGTGAGCTGAGGTAAAAACACCTAGCTTGTCATCCATAAAACATAAAACAAGTTACACTATCTCCGGGTGACATAGGCTACTTTTTATCCCTGTATTCCCACGGTCACGGGAACTGCGCGGGTTTTTGGTGTTTATTTGTTTATATTAAATAGGCTCCGAAACTACTGGACCAATCGTAATCATTCTTTTATTATTAGAATGCTACATTATCCGTGATGGGCATAGGCTCTAGTTTATTTAAAATACAGTTAGGGATCCATATGGAAACTTCAATCTCTGAAAATTTTACCGAAACCCTTACTTAGCATACGCTGAGAAAACTATTGACAAAAAAAATAAAGTAAGGTTTTATAGAGCAAATTAGCAGCTACAAACCAGCAAAGCTTGTACTATTGAAGTCGGATAACTGATAGGATACTTAAATACTTTTTTTTGTTGTAAATACATACTTGAAATAAATACAGAACACCCAGGCACAGAACAAACATTTGTTTATACCACAAAACGTTTGTCCTGGGTGGAAATCAAGACCCACGCCCTTCAGGTTTTGAAGCAGCCTTACTACAAATGAACCAATAGGGCTGTCAAATGAAGCAGCAATCTGTATTGCATAAATGTAATTTGTGGTTCGCCTTTGTTGGGTTTAAAAATCGAATCGGCTTACATGCTAGACAAAATATTGCATCCATAACCTAATAGAAAATGTAATTTCGTTTGTTAGATAAAGCACAACATAATCAAATATACCTGCTTTGTGCTCCTTATATATTAAAGTGAAAATTCCGCTTTCTCTGACGAAACGTTATTAGTAGACGGAGCTTTATCTTGTAGATGCTTTGACAGGTAAGAGTAAAAAAGAAAATTCAAATCTTTTCCAGTGCACCGGATTCTTGAGCCGAAGCTGAAGTTTTAAATTAACCAATACATTCTACAGGTAGATCTCTGAGATCACCGCACTACTGGTGGAATGAAGACTCTAATTAAGCACTTTTTACAATTTTACTAAATACTAGCAGCTCTAAAACTCGATTAACATTATAAATATAGCCTACGACACTCACGGATAATGTAGCATTCTAATGATGAAAGAAATATCAGATCAGATCGGTCCAGTAGTTTCGGAGCCTATTCAATACAAGCAATCAAATTTTTCCTCTTTCTAATAGTAAGTATATATAGATACAAATACAAATAATCTTTATTGATGCATATTTTAAAAACATGGGTTTGGCCTCTCCTTTTAAGTATACATAAACCTGTATTAGGAGAGACCGCTCCTTCAAATACACTATTTACTGATACATTTTACATACATAAATAGATAGATGAAAATACACGTATATATATATATATATATGTGCACAGACACACCCACACACGAACATTCAACACATCGACACACATACAAATACACACGCGCAACACACATACCTATACATACTTCGCACACGCATAAATATGTAAATTCATAACGAAAATCATTTATGTTTTTATTAAGTTAATATGTTCAATGTTTTTTATTTTTTAAGCCTTAGTGGGAAGACACTGTCTGCAGCAACACAGCGAAGGCTACAGCTGCAGGCAGGGTTACTATCCATACCTGTACTATTTTGATGAACCATTAAATTTATTTGTATTTGTATATAAAGTTAAGTATTTTCTATAAATTGTCATGCGCTAGATGACGTTATAAATGACGATAGACACTTTGTGCGTGTTTCAGGTTATTTTGGCTTTGTGTGGTAAAGTACGAAGTGGTCATCGTAGTAATAAAGCATCAAAGAATTATTATGAAATAATAATTTATTAATATGTGAATTTTGTTTCTTAGTGATGAGACCTCGTTTCTATATACAATATCACGTTCACAAGTAAAATTCTATAAAAATGGAACATACGCGAGTATTAGATGGTAAACCAGCGCGAGGCTTTCGAATTAGTGAAGAACACCATTTATCTGAGACAATAAGAGTAATTAAAATAATGTAATTGGTTAACGATATGTTATTAGGAGATAAGAATTTATACCTGAGAAATGAGACTTCAAAGGGCGAAACGGAGCAACCCATTTAGCTCATATTCATTAATTCGGTCCATACTCATTATTGGGATCTTTTCAGCTTTTCAGTAGTAAATCAGTCACGACACAAACAATATACTATAGCACATTGAAAGGAGGCTAAACATATGTAAAATGTAGTATTATTCAGTTAATAAGTCAAACATCATAAATGGGTGAGCCATAATAAGCGTTAAAAGAGAAACGAATCGCTTACATAGTGTTACAGATAGTATAGAGATATGTTTAGACGGGACGCGGCAAACGGACGACTATAGCTATCATCCTAAAAGCCTAATAAACTGATTTTCCTTTAATCAAGGTGTATTAACGTGCCTGTACCTACATTAAAAAAGTCACGCTTACACTAGTTTTTTTTTTTTTTGTAAAGCAATGAGGCAAATGAATTTTCCTGATGGTAATGCGTGCACTTTGATGGTATGCTTTGGCGCTCATTACTTTGAGATATTCGATGGTTTGTTGATATTGGTTCGGTGTTTAATTGATTTGATGGGTTTCGCACGAGTAGGTATTATTATATTATAATGAGTGGATGTTCCCCAATTAATATAGTCTGGGTGCCTTCAAGTCGCGAGTGAATCGGTTTCTTCTAGGCGAGCGTGCTCCACCGTAGACCGCATCTTTGCTTAACATCAGGCGGGATGGCGGCCAAACGCAAACCTATCTATTATTAAAAAAAAATGATAGTGTCATTTAATATGAGATAGATACTTGGTGGTAGATCTCCTTAACATGAGGTCGTCTAGGTAGGTACCACCGCAGAACCAGATATTCTGCCATCAAACAGTAGTGTGCAAACATTACTGTGTTCCAGTTTGAAGGGTACTGGAGCTAGCGAAATTACAGAGCTGTTTAGATTAACCACCGCCAGCCTCAAAGTAATGAGCGCCAAAGCAGCGATGCCCTAGACTTTGTTTTGTTACTCAAAGTTCTGTGTATAGCTGCAATGGGCATGGGCAGGTGTTATCTCTTACCATTAAGAGAGCGTCCCGACCGTTTCATTAGCTTTACTTTAAAAAAAGATATTTGACTTTGTATTTTTTACTGTAATGATTACATTTTTCATTATGATACAACAAGATATAGATTGCAAACGAAATCCAACTAGTTCCTTACACTGCCATGTTAGGTCATCAGGTAAAGTTCAGCTTCAAGAGCTAAAGGGAGTGGGTTCGATTCCCAGTCAGGACTAACGTTTGTGTGAATAACATAAATAATCATTCTCCATCTAGGTGTTTTGTATGAACTTACAAAAAAAAAGACATTTAAGACACCACGACACGTTTTTGAAAGAGCTTATTAAGTTCATTTGATGTAAAAAACCTACAAAAAAATGTTTTAGAAGCTCAAACGTTGATTATAAAATCCGCCATATTGGGTTTAGTGAGACTTCATATACCTTGAGACTCGCGCTAAACTAAGACGCCTTGATACACACCTTTTTTATCAAAATACGATCAGCCGTTTAAGAGATACGATTGAATTTATAAACATACTAGCGAACTGACCCAGTGAACTTCGTATTGCCTAACAGTCAATGGCAAACCGACAGCAGCGCCACCTATTGGATTCAAATGTGTTTTCAAACTATCCAGGAACCCACACACAAAAACTCATCCAAATCGGTCAAGCCATTTAGGACGATTTAAGTGACAAACACACATACAGAAGAATTATATACCTATATAAAGAAGACATTTACATTACGTATATAATGTAAATAAAATCATCACCCTTTTTTGCGTAGTCGTGTATACATATATATTGAACCCAGTTAATAATGTCTTCAAGTTGTTTTCTAGGGCCAAGTTGTTTTTTTACGATTTTCCCAAGCATTTATCACTGAAACATTAAACAAGAAAGTACTGACCTACAAAACGCGCATTGGTAAAAATATAGTTACCGTAGATTAGCGAGAGAAACAATGGGGTGCCGCTGGTTTCATTTTAAATTTTTAACAAGAAATGTATTTTCATCGTTTGCTTTCAATAGCCTATTTACTCATAGTCATATCCATTTGTAAAACCCACGACTCCTTAGACTTATGCGCCTCGTGGTTTTATCTAAGACAGAACTGTTCAAACCAGATACTGTCCAGGGTCTACGCAAATGACTAAATAGAATGGAAGAAACAAACATTTTTAAAGAAAATATAAAAATACGGGGAAGTCTTTGTTATGTTTAATTTTATCAGTCTTTCATCCCACTAATATTATAAATGTGAAAGTTTGGATAGATGGATGTTTGTTACTCTTTCACGCAAAAACTACTGCACAGATTTGGATGAAATTTGGTATGGAGGTAGCTGAGACCCTGGATTAACACATATGTTACTTTTTATCCCGAAAACGTGTATTGAATAACACCGCGAGGCGCAGCTTGTATTATAAATGTGAAAGTCTGTGAGTATGTTTGTTACTCTTTCACACAGAAACTACAAAACGGATTTGGATGAAATTTAGTATGGAGGTAGCTGAGACCCTGGATTAACACATAGGCTACTTTTCATTCCGAAAACATATAGCGAGTAACACCGTAAGGTGTAGCTAGTTGTTTTATATTTTACTCTATCATTGGAATGAAATTCTATAATGAACATTAAATTAATTTATATGGAAAGTAAAAATAAAGTAATGTTACACCGAATAGGTTTTGTAAAGGGAACATTTTCGTATTTGCGGTAAATCAAAAACAGGTCCGGCCTTCAAAAATAAAACCGCAAGCCGTGCTTTGGACTGGTCTAAGCTTTGAAGCACCTTTATTTTTGTGGAATAAAAATGTAGTCTATGTGTTATTTCAAGGTGAGTACGGACCGAGTTTAAGCTAACTCTGTACCAAAATTCTTCCAAATGTTTTTAATTTTTTTTTTTTTATTGAACAGGCATACTTATTTACCAGCTTAAAACTCACAAATGTAGAAATTAGCATGACTAAAAATAACAAAAATCTATTTTAAAACTTTCATCAATGGTAAACAGAACCTGCTCGTCTGCGGTGTCTTTGTTTCTTCACACATAATTGTCAAGGTTGTCAATGAAAACATACCAGTGAGTGATTTAGTAAGGCCTGACATAAGGCTAGGGGGCACAGGCGAGCCGCGAACATTTCCACGTCTTGTCTCACCTTTGTGTGTTTTGTTTTTAATGTCTACATTTGTCACAGCCGTTTGTTTCATTGTGATGCCAAACGTGGGGAATTGTGAAATTGGACCAAGAACATATTGGAACTTTTAGTTGCGATTTTAGTCGACTCTACTATCGAGTTCGCAAAAATGGTGTTACGGCATACAGCTCAATCGATCTTTTTGTAGCGATGATAGCCCAGTGGTTACCGCGGGCGGTTCACACGCGAAAGGGTGTGGGTTCAAACCCCAACAATGAGCTTGAGCTGCCGGTAAAGGAAAAACATCGTGAGGAAACCATAGTATGGTGGTAGGGTGTTTTCTAGTACTTTGGCTAGCTACCAACCTCAAGCTGAAAATCTGTTTAAAAAAAACAGTGTGTTCCGGTAGCCTCACTTGAAAGTCAGCTCCATTCCGGGCTAGGTGTGCTTTACCATCTTCGACCACACCGTCACCTAACATCAGGTAAGCTATATTTAAACAACTAGCTTGTGAACCATTAATGAAAAGTAATTTTTTATGTTAAAATAATGAAATTTGTCGGAGCGTCTCGTCGCGTTGCGTCCGTTTATAATGGTACGATATTCTTTTATGTAATCGTAATGAGACGTACGATACGCTATCCCGATTCTAATATGTAACGCTTGTTTATGACTGATGCTTATTCGTAGAATACCTAATACTGCGGTGTAAGCTACATAGAAGACACCTGCTCAGGACACCTAACACCTAGTAAATCAAGAAACATGTATCTAAGATAATATCACGTAGTATATAATGAGCTTTCAAATTCCGTTCTCACGAGTTAGTGAATTACTAGAGTAATTAGGGATTGTACGAAATACTTTCAGTGAAAAATTATTATGGCTACAATTAATTGATACTGACTCTGACTTATGATATATATATCTTGTACTCCTATAAAACCCACAAATGTCCATACTGAGTAAAATAGGTCAGAACTAAGACAAGCAGCCTCACTAAATATCGAAGGCAAGTGAAACAATGGTATATGCTGTCGGTGCTCGGGTCGATTGTGACAGAGCTATTGCAACTTTAGCTTAATTAATTAAGCTTAATAGGGGTAATGATTACGTGAACGGTTCACGATAATCTTCAGTAAATGTGTTCGTGTGCATTACAACGGTCTTTAAACAAAAAATTGTAAAAGGATCCTTTAATGTTGTGTTGTGATCGTTGTTCATTTTAAGACAAACCGGGTACTTATACATATCAGCATGCAGGACGCATATAAGTATAGAAATTAATTACCCCCAGCGACGCAATCCAGTGTGAAAGCGTTGAAATTCCACGACGAAATGTGGTCTAGAATGAACTGATGACAAAAAATTACACAGATTAATAATAATTTGTAACATCATACACAAAAATCGCAGTTCTCGACACAGCATTGCAGTCTTGGCATTTGCTCGGCAGTATTAACGCCAGCTTTAACAATAAGATTTCAAATATATGTATAGCGCAGCAATTCAGTAACATCATGTCAACGACCTACTGACGGACGCCTCGAGAATAGGCATCGTCCCAGACAAAGACATAATGTTTACCAGAAACTTGGCCGACCCTCAATGATCCTGCATCAGGAAGGAATGTTAATATGTGTCACTCGAGCGTGTGACCGCTCATGTACATTGAAACATTACTACTTCCTCGTACAGCGTAGAAACTAATAAGAAATATTTAGATCAAATTGGATTGATTACAAAGTGTGAACTGATTGTTCCGAATTACGACTTGCCGGCCCGTAGAGGATTCACATTGCATTAAACTATAAAATTTGAATCTTAAACAGTGTGGCGTACAGCAGTTTTTCCAATGACAGACTGCGTCGTGTGGCTCGGTGTAATGTTAATCAAGCTATAGAATTTAAGGTGATAAATTGATTGAACCATTTTTCGCACTCGGCGGTGTTGATCGCAAGGGCGGCTATGCGGTAGCATAATAGCAAGGGGCATAGCGGTGCGGGGCACTCAAGTATCTAATCCAGTGAATAAACGATTAATTGAATGGCGAAATATGTATTATCACACAGAATCGAGTTAACACAGCAGGTGTTACAGTGCAATTACAGAGTAAGGACAATTTATTAACGCTTCACAGAGCAAGTTCCAGTACTCGTCGTCTAATAAAACGAAAGCCCTTTTAAATTAAGATTATATTTCTTATTTCATGCAAAAATCCCAGGGTTTTATTCGGTAGAATGATCGACGGTAGAAGAATCACCCGATTGAAATGTATCCTTAGTGACTTAGTGGAAAGAGATGCACAATATTTCATTGTCGTTTCTATTGGTATTAGGTACTAAAACTGTGAACCCTTTTATGATTTTACTGTGATAAAATTATCCAAATCGTGATCTATGTCAACAAATTGCTTATATTTAATTCAACTTGCTCGTTCCAGCTCAGAGTCATTATTTTTCGCAAATTCTCAACATTTTTTAAATTGAACTTATTAATTTATATTTTATAATGTAACCTTAACAAGGTTATAAACCTTATAAAATATACTTAGCGTTTGTAATGAAACAGTCCTGAGAAAAATAAACATAGGTTTCCTTAAAGCGCTCCCAGTAGATAATTAGAGCGAGTTTTGTTACCTCAGTTGATTAAATTAACAAACCTATTCAGCGATACAGTGTAGCGTACAAAAATATGCCAATTTCGCATTAACGTTGTGATTAGTACGATTCATTAATAGGAAAATAATTAAAACTTGCGTTTTTGTAAAAAAAAAAAACAGAATTAAATAAACCATCAGATTAAGTATTGTGCCTTTAATAGATAGTTTAATGAATATGTTTTTGATATAAAACTGATTTGTAGCGATGATAGCTCAGTGGTTAGCGCGGTAGGTTCGCATGCCGAAGGGCGTGGGTTCAAACCCCAACAATGAGCTTGAGCTGCCGGTGAAGAAAACATCGTGAGGAAACCATAGCATGGTGGTAGGGTACTTTCTAGTACTCGGCTGGCTAACTACCACCCTCAAGTTGAAAATCTGCCGCCAAGCATCTAACGGTGTGTTCCGGCAGCCTCACTTGAGAGCCAGTTCCATTCCAGGCTAGGTGTGCTTAACCATCTTCGACCACACCTTCACTTAACATCAGGTGAGCTGTGGTCAAACAAATAGCCTGTCAACCATTAAAAAAAAAAAAAACAACACTGAATTCACGAAAAAATATAAAAATGTGTCGTGTACTCGACAATATGCTCCGTACATTTTCCCGAATGTGAATGAGAACAGAATTTTCTGCAATTTCAGAGTTGGTCCTATAGTAAAAGTTGTTTTACCAATAATGAATGTAATTAACTTTTTTTGACTTAGTACTACCGTTCTGCGTAATCCTGGATATTCCTTGGATATCCGAGCTTTCGAATTTATAAAATTTCTTTGACAATTATTGTAAGGCGCTTGAACTTAACTATTGCGCAATTCGGAATTATACTTGTTCAGTTTCTATCTTAAAAAGGAACTTTCTTGCGGAATATATAATATTTATATTTGGTCAGTTTTTATCTTATAAAGGAACTTTCGTTGCGCAATTCCAGTTTACATTTAGTCAGTTTTTTATTATATTAAAAAGGAACCTTCGTTGCACAATTCCGATTTACACTTAGTCAGTTTTTGTCTTAAAATGGAAACTTTCTTGCGCAATTCGGATTTATACTTGGTCAGTTTATCTTAAAAAAAAACTGTTGTTGCGTAACTCGGTTTTATACTTGGTCAGTTTACTTAAAAAGGAACTGTTGTTGCGTAACTCGGATTTATACTCGGTCAGTTTTTTCTTTAAAAGAAATTGTTGTTGCGTAACACGGAGATTGTTTTTATGTTTAAAATATGCTGAGAATACGAAATATATAAATAACAGAAATAGCTCTGATCCAGAAAGTGCCTCTAATTGGAACTTTCAACTATATCAACGCACATTTTTTCTAGTTCGTATCGGCGCCTCAGCGTCCTTGCTAGAACTACTTGAAAGGCAATGCGATATCTAACGACATGTCACAAGAACATACCTACGAAGTACGATTAGTGCTGAGGACGGTTCATGAATACAAACAAATGACATTAAAATTTGTGGCGGTGCAAGAAACAATGCCTGACGATGTAAGTAGAGGACTGTGGAATGACCATGGTGTGGGAACAATAAGTTACGCTCAGTTACGTTGAATTACGCCGGCAGTCACCAAATAGACGTAACTAAACAGCGCTTTGCTAATTACAAGTATCTCTAGATTGTCAACACGCATCATGCCGGCCCCAAAAACGAAACGCGTTCCGAGGATCCTTTTCGTGACACCCAACTATCAACCCCCGTCCAGTATTTCTATCATCTTTTTTGTGTTTTATTACCATAGTAAGTTATACGTGTCGTTAATAAGAGAAGCCTTTGTAAAATATTTACCAGTCGAGTTTAGTCTTCTCGTTGTCTCAACTAAATATTGTGTGAGATGTCGACCTCCAGTTCAGTCGGCCTAAATACCAGGATGAAGACTATGTGCTGTGACAAATAATAATGGGTGTATCGCCTTGCTCTGAGCGCTAAATACACTTAAACTTCATCTAGGAAAAGCATCGTCCTTATTATTTTTCGATTTCACTTAAGAAAATAAAATGTTTAGTTTGAATTTCTAAGGAGTAATAAAAATTAATTGTGTTTTAATTGGCCCCTGAACTGGCGTCCCACATTTACCTCAACTTGGCCGATCAATAAGTCATCAAGGAGCGCTTCTTCTCCGACGAGAGACCGCGTGACAAGGGCCCTCCTCTGCCTCCTCTGCATTGAATGGAACCGGTAATTCTGGCAGTTCCTTGCAATGCTTAGACTTTGAAGCAATTCCAAGGCTGCTAGAATATCGGCCTCTTCCAAAACGAACACCGGCGGAGTTGTCGGCTCCATTACTTGGCTCGGCTCCGCGGGCTCTGCAGCTTGATATGCTTGTGGCCGTTGCTGCTGACGGTTGTTAGACGTCGAAGCACCGTTAGTGTCGTGATCTGTAAAAAAAGATTTTGTTAATAATACTAAAATAATATTCGACTAATAAATATAATACCCCGCATTTCTGGTCCTTTCGCTGTGACATTCAAAGCGACAAACCCCAACGCCTGTGGCAACAAAAATGACTTGGGCCAATCTTTAATCCTGATACACATCACAAACATAACAGATAATATTATTGTAACGATCGTACACAAGACCCGATAAATCCGATATCGAACGGCCGCCAAGGTGTACCAGCAATTTCTCGTTTTAACAATCTGATAGGGATACTAACACACGCTCATATATCAGAGACATAGTCGTTTTATCGAGCACACTGTTTACAAAAGCGTTGATAAAAAAAGCCTGTAAAAGCGTGTGTGAAGGGCGCTAAATATTGCTACGATTCCTAGTACAACGCCGAACGATTATTGTGTCCTCCGAAACACATCACGATGGTGATTCGGCCACGACATTTCGATACGCCGTATCTCTGTTACCGTTTATTTATATCTATCTGTGATTCAGAATTATTACGAGCTCAGTAAGTTATGTAGCAACTTAGAAGTTTAGCGATTAGCGTCTACGCGATTAAATCGGATAGTCAGTCATGTTATAGAAATAGGAATTGTTATGTTTGACATACTTTTACATATCAGTACTCAAATCAAATCATGTGATTGGTTATATTATCATTGATTAGTAGTAAACTAATAAACGTTACTTAATCTGACTTGAGCCAGCCAGTAAAATCGGGAATACTTTTTCTGTTATTTCAGAACGAGTTTCACAGGTTGAACCGGGCTAAAATCAAACACGTGTGGTTCGGAAGACAAACAAAAATTACGTTAAGTACTATTGAGCTGACTTGATACTGTCAAACGGTAGACCCGTGGAGTTCGCAAACTCATTAGTTAAGCACTTTAGATGTGAATAATAGAAGCTTGTTAAAAGTTTATCAAGGCGACATTTCGTTTTTTTAGATTATGAATAATTAAATTCATTTAATATATGGCCTTGTAAGATAAAACGTTACAAAATGATTTTGTACTTTGCAGTCACAAAGCAATTACACGACTTTGTATAATTTTATGTTACTGCTCACTTATCGAGATTTTGGAGTTTAAACATTTTTTCGAGATAAAAACAAATTTCGGTTTTCAATTAGATAAACATCTTCAATTTTATCGTGTGATAGCAAACATTCATTTATTTAGAGAGAGTTATCCCATAAGAGGATTAAAAACTAAGGTTATTTCGTGTGAGGCCGAAGGAATTAGCTAGACTACACTGTACATATTATAATTCAAAAAACACAATTTACTTGCGCGCCAGAGATAACGCTTGATAGTTTCAGAGATTGTATTTTTGCATATTTTTGTGACGACGAAAAGCTAAAGCACAGTTACACTAAGTTTCCCGACTGAAACTAAGTACATGTGACCAATTAGGTGAGTAATTCGTTTGAGTCACAACAAGCAACGTTTGCATTATCTCAGAAAGAACTTTTAAAATATGTTTTTTTTTCTTTACTACAAATAGTCTAGTGTGCCACCATCCCGCCTGATGTTAAGTGAAGATGCGGTATATGATAGAGCTTGCCTAGAAGAAACCGATCCACTCGCGACTTGAAAGCACCCAGATTGTATCTATCAGGAAATACCTACTCGGGCAGCAAATTCCATTGCTTAGCGGTTCGTACGATGAAGGTATAATGGAACGTTTTAGTTCGAGTTTTTGGATCATCAACCATGAAACGATGTCGCTTTTTAGAGCCCCTGGCTATCCGATAATAGAATGGGCAGGGTGAAATTGTATCATGCAGATCTGAAGCGCACTCACTACAGTGTATCCGGTAGAAAACCGATATACAAGCAACTTTGTGTCGATATTCAAGGCATTGGAGAGCCTATTTTGAGAATTGATGAATTTTGCATTTTGCCCGACAATTGCGTTGCTGTATTTGCTCCGTAGCAAGGATTTTCAAAACACAAGCTACTCTCAGGTTAGGTAGCTAAATCCAAAGCTTGACGACTGTGTAACAAACACTTGTGGAACAACTATTAAGAATACGTGTTTATGTTAATTTACACTATATTAATAATATTTACGCTATGGAGAGGGCTATGCTCGGAGTTTCCCTACGAGATCGAATCAGGAATGAGGAGATCCGTAGACGAACCAAAGTGACCGACATAGCCCAACGGATTAGCAAGTTGAAGTGGCAGTGGGCAGGGCACATAGCACGCAGAACTGATGGCCGATGGGGCTGCAAAGTTCTGGAGTGGAGACCACGGACCGGCAAGCGCAGCGTAGGACGTCCACCCACAAGGTGGACAGACGACCTAGTAAAGACCGCAGGAACGCGCTGGATGCGAGCCGCTTCCAACCGGTCTTTGTGGAAGTCAATGGGGGAGGCCTATGTCCAGCAGTGGACGTCCTACGCCTGAAATGATGATGATGATGATGATGAATAATATGAAGAGGAAAGATTTGTATTTTTAGATTTTTGAATGTTTGTAACAAATAACCCAGAAACTACTAGACCAATTTTAAAAATTCTTTCACCATTAGAATGCTACATTTTCCCTGAGTAAAATAGGTTATATTTATTACTAGAATTTAATTCGAAAATAAATGTCCAACCGTACGAAGCCGGGACGGGCATATAAAGAGGAAAGATTTGATTGATTCATTGTTTGTTTGTATCGAATAGGCTCCGAAACTACTGGATCGTTTTCAAAAATTCTTTCACCGTTGGGAAGCTACACTATCCCCGGGTGACATAGGCTACTTTTTATCCCTGTGTTCCCACGGGAACGGGAACTACGTGGGTAAAACAGCGAGGCGTCCGCTTGTGTCAAATAAAAATAATTTGATTTGTTAAAATTTAAAGTTTCCATTGCAACTTTTTTTTGGAAAAAACAGAACACACTATGACGGCGAGCATTAAAATTCTGACGCTGGAAGAGGTTCAGTGTGCCTTCCGCAAAAAAAAACAATAAATGTCACTACGACGACACCTTATCATAGTGAATTTGTTAGGAGAGAGATTTGTTTATCAGTAAAAATAATAGTATCTAGGAAATAATCATGAAATGAATAAATGCACTGCTTACTTAAAATATTCAGAATAATTTGGACAATAAATTGTATGTTTTATAATTGATATAGGTAAATAAAATTAAACTCTATTTGTTCGTAACTGCAACACTCGAGAACAATTTTTTTAATGTCCTACTGTAAAAATTGCCCGTAAAATTATAAAATATAAATAGAAAACTCCGACTTCGGTATTATAGGATTGCTCAGGATAATGTCTGTCCGAGCAGCTAAATAGAATAAACTGGAACTTTAATTTTTTAGACTTTAGTCATACTCTGCTTACAGAAAGTGCAATGAAAATTTTACCTGGGAATTAAACCTAGCACAAATTATTTAGTCTGGCGGATTGATAAGTGCTATGTCACCATTATTATCAAAGGAGATAATGCCATAAAATGATCGTTGTTTAATAACGCAACTTACTATCTAATACTAAACTTCATAATGTCATGTACGTGGTCATTTTATTTTACTTCATCGCGACATGCATTGTCTGAAGTACCAAAAGAAGCACCTTCTCATTTATTACGTTGAACGTTCCTTCAACAGCTCTTTTTTACTAAAAGTCTGGGCAATTCTGGCTTGCTCACTCTTCTTTTCAAGAGTATGATTAGAGTCCACCACGCTGGGCTAGTTTCGTTTTAGTGGACTTCAAACATTTTTGAGTACATTAAGAACTGTCATAATGTACTCAAAAATTTTAGATCTTTGTAAATTAGATTATTACTACAAAACTATATTGTAGTAAACAAAAATACAAGCAAAGTAGTGTGTAAACATTAATGTGTTCCGGTTTGAAGGGTTCGCAGCTAACAAAATTACTGGGCTGTTGAGACTAACCATCAGTAATGAGCGCCAAAGCAGTGATGGCCCAGACTTAGTTTTGCAACTCAATGTTCTGTGTATTGATGCAATGGTCATGGGCATGCATTATCTCTTACCATCAGAAGAGTGACGATTATATTGATCGTTTCATTGCTTGTCCATATTTTTTTTTTACAAATTACCAATTTTAGGTACTACTAAATAAAGTATAATAGTAAAAATCATCGATTCTCATTTTCATATTAAATTACTATGCCACTTGACGGAATACCCTAAATACCTACTAATTATTCGGCGGTATATCTTAATAATAAAATATTATTATTATTTTAAACATTTGTTTGCTCTCCACTGAGGTACATTTTGGCACGGGCCGAAGCCCATGAGAAAGAAGAAAGTGATAAAAAAAATATTATTATGACCTCAAAGTAACTTAAAAAAACAATGACAGACAGACAACAAGGATTTAAAGCTACCGCATTAAAAATAACGAAAAATAAATTTTCTTAACATCTCGTATTTCTCCAAACACACCAACATTTATTTTAGATACCGCTTTTGGGTTTAGGACGGCGACATAGCCCACTAGGCTGACGTAATTAAAAGTTATAATGGGCTAAACCCCATAATAAATGTTGTCTTATAACATCCTTGTATGTTTTCAACTTATGTCAAAAGATTTGGTTACATTCTCCCACTGAATAAAATAAATGTTTTAATAGAATCTAAGCTATGTTAGCAATCACATGCAAAAAAATATTTACGTACATATATTTAAAAATGGTTATGGCTAATACAACACTTATGTATTAGGTTTTGATAAACGATGTATGTTTATCAAAAGTTACATAAAAAAAATCTATTTTCAATAAATTTCAAATTTCACATACGATACTTTTTATCCCGAAAACATGTAGCGGGTAATACCGCGGGGCGCAGCTAGTAAATAAATACATATCGTAGGGCATTTCACGAAGCGCCATCAGTTCCCAAACTAAGAAAACTCTGTATGATGAAAGTCCGATCATTGCGAGACTACTTTTTTTAAACTGCCGTATAAAAACATGGTGGTACACAAAATCAGTAAAAGTTGCACAATTTTCGAGTCATGTAAGATCATGCGTAACTTCTCTGCAAATTGTATCGAAGAATTAATTGATGGAAGGATTAAGTTTCCAATATTTTGATATACAGAGAAAACTTGTTAACACTGCACGATAAATTACACCTACCTCAAACTGAGTTAGATACTTTGTGCCATAGCTATCATTAACAAATTAATTTCCATATCATCGGTATCAAATTAGAAATAGTCCATAGTTAATAGTTTCCCACGTAAGAAAGAGATAGCTATCCAGTTTTGTCAGTATATTCTAGTATTGTTATACTTCCGCGAGGGGGGATGATAAATTGTATTAAATATGAGCAGTCGGTGAAGGAAAACATCGTGAGGAAACTATAGCATGGTGCTAGAGTACTTTCTAGTACACGGCTGGCCAGCTACCACCTTCAAGTTGTAAATCTGCCGCCAAGCATCAGTGTGTTCCGGCAGCCTCACTTGAGAGCCAGGTCTATTCTAGGCTAAGTATGTTTACCATCTTCGATTATATCATCACATAACATCAGGTGAGATTTGGTCAAACACCTAGCCAGTCAACCATAAAAAAATGTAAGTACGAAGTATTTAATCAGTATCAAAAAATACTAATTCGCAACAAAACCTTGCATGCCAATCACACAAACTACTCGGAAATAAATTTCGATTTAAATTTCTCATTTGCGATGAAAATATGAAGGCTATCTGAACTTAAATTTCAAAACGTAACATTTCCTCAACCCGTTTACTATCTGAACCGAGAATTTCTGTTCAATTGATTTGCTGATAATTATGTTATGAACGTACCAATAAGCTTGGCGCTCCTAGTGATTTCTAGTTCAAGTGCTTGGAATTTAATAGAAGGATCTATCTACATTTTCACTTCGACTTAATTGGATGAGCTTAGGATATATAATAGACGGACTGAGAATATAATAGTCAGACTGAGAATATAATAGACCGACTGAGAACATAATTACAAACACTAAAGCAGTTTCTGATAGTTAATATTTTCTAGTGCTTTCATCGCAGAGGAACTCCCTAAATAACGATACCTGTTGATTATTCGGTAGTATTGCTTACTGTATGTTGTGGATTATTATGTAGTTTATAGATATTAAATATGTATAAAAAACACGGGCATGTGCGAGTCAGACTCGCCCATCGAGGGTTCCGTAAAACTAGTAATCATGATAAATATTTCGGAAGTTTTTTAGAGCTTTTCCTTAAATTCAGTTCCCATATTACAATATATTATATTCCCATACTTATAACATACTATATTTGTAATATATTATATTAATTAAAAACCTCCTTTGTTCCCGGGATAGAAAGTCTTGACAGACGGACAACGAAGTGATCCTACCAAGGTTCCGTTTTTTTCTTTTTGAGGTACGGTGCCCTAAAATGACAATAGACAATAACAACTCTTTATTTGTGACATAAAACAAACAATTTTCTATTACATTAACAATAATTATATACAAAATAACTAAAAAACATAGATTAAAAAAAAATAACACAAGGTCACAAAGTTTATGTCACAAACCAATGTTTCCTCAGCTCAGCATAAAGTAGACAGGAACCAGCCAAAAAAAATTTTGAGACTGCAAAATGATTCCGTTTCCCTAGGTCACGCCATAACTTGAGAATGACGTTACCGATTACATACGTTTTTTTTTTAAGTTTTCTTACACTTTGTAGAAAGTACTTACGGAAAGATAAATTGAGAAAATTGTACAGTAAATTTGAACTTTTAAAATACCTCGCGGACGTAATCACGTGTAACAGCTAGTTTTTGACAAAAATGCATTACACGCCATCTGCCGCCATTGGCAATAAAATTATATTTACACTCAGTTCATGCAATCATAAATTACACTTGTAGCAGTAACTGAAATTATTAAACCATTAATTAATTACGAGTACGTCAACGGATTTTTCAATCACCCATGAATTTCTTAGTTCCCCTATTACGACTTCTACGAATAATGATCAGCAAGAGCCACTTTGTAGGTATCGGAAATGTGACACTCAATAAAGTTTGCTGAACTATTTCTTGCATAGTGATGTGAAAAATAAGCAATCTCGCAGATAAGAATATATATTGAAATGACAAGAGCTTTGAATCAAACGCTTCGATGTAGCATCTATAGCTATACTCGTAGTTTTGATCACTTGTATGTCAAAAATGTTTTAACATTAAAAATAACTAGATAAAATAATGAAATTATGGCAGCCGAATCGGGGGACTGTCTTGCTTCCATTTCAAAGTTGATGTTCGAATCCCACCGCACACACTTCTCGTCTTATCTATGTTGTGCCCGTATTATTACGAGCTATAAACGATAAAGGAAAACATCGTGTGGAAATATTCATGTCTGAGTGATCTTGACGATGTACCTAGTCAGCTAACCCGCACTTGGCCAACGTAAAGGACCATGGCCTTACCCTTCCCGCAATGGGAAGAGGCCCGTGACCAGCTATACGTCGTACAAATTCCCTCACGACTATACTGTAGTCGTAGCTACATTTTCATAGAGCAAATAATTTTCTAAAAATAATTTAACTACTAATTTACAATATATATAAGTTGTAATATGAGTTATCTCTGATTTGGACTAATTCGGGTGTTTACTAAGTAAAACTGAGTATGTAGCGATAATAGTTCAGTGGTTAGTGAGGTAGGTACACACGGGTTCAAACCCAAATATTGAGAGTGAAAGAAAAAGCCGGTGAAAGAAAATCGTGAGGAAACCGTAGCATGGTGGTAAGGTATATTCTAGTACTCCGTTGGCTAGCTACCACGCTTGAGTTGACATTCGGCCACCAAGCACCTAACGGTGTGTTATAGCGTCACCTGAGAGCCAGTTCCATTCCAGGCTAGGTGTGTTTTACTGTCTTCGACCATCCTGTCGCTTAACATCAGGTGAGCTGCGGTCAAACACCTAGCTTGTAAACCATTAAACCTGGATTGTCACTCGTGCTGTGCAAAGGCATCCTCCCTGAATTATTTTCCAGTGCCAGTTACCGTCAAATCTTTTTCCGTCAAAACTTTCCTTGTTCGCGGCGTAATAAACTTTTAAATTCGTTTTTTTCCAAATTTTATTTGAAGCTGTACACTGATTTATGTTGACGTGAATACGGTACGGAATATATTTAGAGCACTTCAGCTTCTAACATCTCACTGTTATCAATTATTATGACAGATCACGTTGAATTCTCTGTTCTATATTTCCATACAACTTTTGCCATGGCTGTAACCGTCAAGCCATTTTATACACTAACTTCCCATCCAGTGAACACAAATTTGATCGATCCTCAAACTTATTTTTTTTATACAATAAATAAAATAATTTTATTCAAATATACACATTACAATTAAATACATTAACATACCACGAAACTAAGCAAATCTATACTATTATAAAGATGAAAGATTTGATCGTTTGTTTGTTTGTTTGTATTGAATAGGCTCCGAAACTACTGGACCGATTTCAAAAATTCTTTCACCGTTGGGTTGGGAAGCTACACTATCCCCGGGTGACATAGGCTACTTTTTATCCCTGTATTCCCACGGGAAAAGAAACTACGCGGGTGAAACCGCGAGGTGTGTACTTGTATTTGATAAAAACAAGTTACAAAGTCAAACAAAACATTTAAGCATATAAATAACAATAATAGAGTCAGCTTCAAAAGCACACAAGCCTACATGTAATTTAAAAAAAAAGCAGTGATCCTTGACACGGCGCGCATTGTTAGGAGGTTCTTCACTGTGCAGCCCTAACCACCGGCAGCTTGAGCCCTGCCCCGCTGCCGGCAGCACCCACCCTACTTTTTAAATGTTTTATAAATATATTTTATGTAAATTCAGAAATAACCATGAATAATAATAAGCTCAGCTTATGCTCGTGCTTCGTGCTGGTCATTAAGCTTGCACCAAAAAACCAATGATTCTTAGATTTTTTTTTCGTCTGTGCTTAAATACCGAAGAACCCATTGGTTTTTTTTGAAAAATAATGAGAGGAACGAGGCGCTCTCCTGATGATAAAAGATAACGCCTGTCCATGACCATTGCAGCGATACATAGAACTTTGAGTAATAAAACAAAGTCCAGGGTATCGCTGCTTTGGTGCTCATTACTTTGAGACTTTCGATGGTTAGTCTCAACGGCCCAGTAATTTCGGTAGCCGCAGTACCCTTCCAACCGGAACACAGTAATGTTTACACACTACTGCTTAGCAGCACAATATCTGGTACTGCGGTGGTACCTAGACAACCTCCTGCTAAGGAGATCTACCACTGAGTAAGTACCGAGTGGTACGAAGCTCAAGATCGCATTCACGACTTCAAGATTAATAATATATTTATGGCTTAAGCATCTGGTCTCTAGTTTTCATCGGTCTATAGGGCCAATTGTTTACGTATTGGTTAAGATTAATTGGATATATAATATCGCAATATTTTCTTTTGCTTTTTATTGGTTAAAAATAATTATGATATTGATACATCGAGCAATGTAACTAATACGTTACAGCAAAAACAATGTATTGTTTTCAATCTCCGATCAAGTTCGAAAAAATTCCCGGCTGTTATCTTGTCAAAACAATGTTTAGGTACCGACGAGGGCGTGTTTTTATTGTGTGAGTACGTGGGTGTTTACCCGCTGCCACTCAATAAGAGTCTTTAAACGTAAGTAAAGAAATAAGCTTTGTTGAGCAAGATATATGTCCACTTGACCATTTTCTCCTGAGCTCAATACGTTCACTATACCTAGTCTTGCCATAAATATTGTAACAAAGAAAATTTATTTTTTTCTTTTGCAAATAACATTTATTACTTTTACAGTGTGTTAGTTTAATACATAAATATAAAACAATTTAAAATAGAAAAAGCTTATTCGAAGTGGTCTCCATTGGCTACAATACAGTGCTTTAAACGTTGAGGCCAGTTATCAATAGAAGTACGCACTCTTTCTATGGGCAAATTCTTCACTGCCAATCGTATGGATTGTTTTAGGGACTCCAAATTATCATGGCGTTTAGAGCAAGCCGTACTCTCTAAAACTGACCATAAATCATAATCCAGCAGATTAAGATCGGGACTAGACGACGGCCAGTCTTTAGCTCTGATGAAGTCCGAAACGTTCGCTTCCAAACAAGACTGCGTGGACCGAGCATTATGACCGGCGCCGAGTCTTGCTGGAAGGATCATACTTGGTTATTGAACATGGTGTTGTTAACTACTTAACTACCTTCTCAAGAATGGTATCTTGATACACTTGTGCCGATGTTTTGATACCTTTTGAAACCTTTTTCACAAAAATATGGCTCAGTCACTCCTTCATAGCCAACACCCCACCAAACGATCACTGAAGTCGGATAATGCCCACGTTGCACTCTGTCGACTAATTGGGAAGCTTCCTTAGAGCTTTGAGCATAAATACAGTCATTTTGTTTGTTAAAATGTTGCTCAATTGTAAAAATTTTCTTATCCATAAACAAAAATTTTCTGTGACCTCCTTTTGCGTACCGCTTCAGTAGTTGTTTCGGTTTTACCACCCTATTCTTTTTTAAATTATCATTTAAGAAGTGACCAGTGCGTCTCTTATAGGCTGCAAATCCTAAGTCATCTTTTAAAATACGCGACATGGTTCTAGGTGCCATCTTCATCTCCCAAAATAAAATCTTTTGCTTTCGGACAGGATTTCTTCGAATTCTACCCCTTACTGCTTTGACCACCTTTTTCGTACGAACACTACGTGGACGGCCAGATCTTTTTCTGTTACAAACAGAGGAGGTCTCATTGTACCTATTAATAGCCCGGTACACAAACATTTGACTAATACCAAGCGTATGGAGAGTTTTAAAAATTGCATTTGGCTCCATACCTACGTTGCGTAGTGCAATCACAGCGATTCGGTTCTCTTTGTCACCCCACTCCATTTTAATATCGCAAAATATTGTACAATTTATTGGCGCCAAAATGGAAAAACACAATGAACAATCATATAAAATTTACAGATTCCAAATTCAAATGTAATATTTTGTTTATTTTTAGTTTTAACAGTATTTATGGCCAGCCTAAGTATATGTATAAGGATTAGTACAAATAGCGTGCAGGACCATACTTGTCTTTTTGCCCTGGGGTGGCTAGTATAGCTTAGTCTATTTCTTTAATCCAAGGCTTAATGTTAATACGCTGCTTAGAAACTAAACTTCAATTTACGAACTTGTTAATAGAAATAGAACAGGTTCAGTTAAATTTATAAATGTACTACGAAACGACTTTTTTTGTCTTATACTAAAGAAATGGCCACCGTCTAGCCATTTCTGAGGCCTTCGGGTCACATATTAACTCGGACACTAGGGCTGGCCACTCGGCATATAAAAATTTACCTAAATTAAATATAAAAACTTTATCTGCAAACCCAATTATATTAATATTAATTTTAATGTTTATTTCATTAACCTTTATTGCAATAATATACAGGGTTGTCAAGCTTGGGGTATACTAAGCTGAAAGGGAAAACTATATGAATAACTTTTGCAATGAGCACAACTCTGAAATCGTAAAAAAAGTCAGTTGTTCCACAGAAAAAAACCAGTGTCCCTCGACCAAATCCACAGCCCAGTAATTTCGCTAGCTGCATGAGTATATAGGCATCTAATATTTAATGCTTCTAATTAATATTTAGTACCTACTGCTTATCACTTATAATGTTGATTTTGTATACACATTTTTCAAGGAACATAATTTAGATCTAATCTTTTTCGTCATCTACATAATGCTGACGTAACAATTATATTTTGTTTTGCCTATCAAAATAAATATTTATGCCTACGTATTTTGTGCGTCTTATTTAAAAAATTTTTTTTTTTTTTTGTTCATAGTTTTCTCGGTGCCTACGTATCACATTTGGCGAAATTCTGTAAATAGAAAATAAGATCCCACGCTTTACATTCGTCTATTGGTTCAGAGTTAAATGATTATTGTGATGGCTCTTTTATTTTATTTATTTATTTTATTTATTTTTATTTTACATGGAAAAAAAACAGCTGCTAACTTAATAAATAAATAGAAGTTAAATTTACATACAAAAGCCTTAAAAGTTTTCACTTATGTGTTGTATGTTTATATAGGATAATATGCCGTAAAAAGGCTTACCTGAGACTGTAGCGTAGGAGACTCATCTGCTGTCTCAAGTATAGTGTAAGGTGAAATGGCAAAGAAAGAAAGAGCAACAATTTTACTTGTAACCTACGCCCACAAATTTTTAGTATCATATTAAATTTCTGGAACGTGCTCTTTTATTTGACGAACTGTGAAGAACGTTTGTTCTGTGAACGTTTTTTTTAAATGTAAAATGTATGTTTGTTGCTCAATCACGCAAAAACGTCTGAACGGATCTAGAAGAAATTTGGCACACATATAGTTCATTACGTAGATTAACATACAGGATACTTTTTATATCAGAAAAAAGTTGGGTTCCTGTCGGATTATCAAAATACGAACTACAGCTGTATTTTTTTTTTAATTTTATTTAACTTGAAATTTGGATTAGATAAATCTTATGGAACATTATTAAGGGATAAAACGTATCCTTTATCTTAAATCTAGTTTTATGAATTTATTATAGATACTCTTGTATAACTGTCTAAACTCTTACATATAAAAAAAAAATGCGTTTTTTTTTAATCGTTGACAAGCTAGGTGTTTGACCACAGCTCACCTGCTGTGGTCAAACACCTGTTAAGTGACGGTGTGGTCGAAGATGGTAAAGCACAACTAGCCTGGAGTAGAGTTCCATGCTTATTGCTTATTCTTTACATACACTTGTTTAATTTCTCTCTGAACCTAATTCTAAAGTTAACGCGGACGAAGTCGCGGTTGTAAACCAGTCTATTATAAGTATGTATTTACAACAAAGTATATATATTTTCTCAGTTTTATTAAATTTCTCTTTAGTTTTAATACACAATATTTATTTATTTGATACTAAATAAATGCAACATATTTTTTTGTTGTCTTTTTATTTTTTACGGTTGACAGGCTAGATGTTTGACCACAGCTAACCTGATGTTAAGTAAAGGTGTGGTCGTAGATGGTAAAGCACACATAGCCTGACATGGAACTCGTTCTTAAGTGAGGTTGCCGAAACACATCGTTAGATGCTTGGCGACAGATTTTCAACTTAAGGGTGGTAGCTAACCAGCCGAGTACTAGAAAGTATCCTACTACCATGCTATGGTTCCCTCACGATATTTTCCTTCACCGGCAGCTCAAGCTCATTGTTGGGGTTTGAACCCACACCCTTCGGCATGCGAATCCACGCTAACTACTGAGCTAACATCGCTACAATTAAAAGTAAAGAATTAATAGAATTAGAATGAGGAAGATACGAGAGGTCATACATTCAATATATGTACATTAACTGTTAAAATCCTCTTTCATGTAATTGAGTAACTAGTAGCGCCATTTAGCTGCGCTAGGGACCGATCCGATAAGTAAGCTCCACGTTTAATAAAATAACGACATTATACGGAGCGCCTGGCGACTTGATTAAATGACCGGTCCCGAGACCGATATCAAATTAAGTGATTGCATTCTTGTGCAAAGAGCAATCTGGGTTTAGAAACATTCGCCTGCTATATATTAAGACATTTTGGGACTTAACCTTTAACTCACATGAGACTTGTCGATAACGAGTAGGGGAGAAGTGGCATGAAGGAGCCAGGTTTTGAAAGAGCCACTTACATTATTTCAGTAGTTTATGATTGGATTTGATTGGTTATTTTATTTATAAGTGGCAACACTGATTTCTCGTCACCCACAAACATTTGACAGTTCGCCGAAATCAGCGGAAGCCGTCACATTGAGTCAAAGTTTTTGGCACTAAAAAGTAAGTAAGTTTGCTTTATTTAACTAGTTTTTTGGTATTTTATCGGAAACAAATATAGGTAAATTGATTGTAAATTGAGTTTGTGCATATATTTGGCCTTGCAGCTGTGTAAAAACTGAGACGTAAAAGTTTTGATAATGTTGTTATTTTGAAGGTAATATTTTTTTAAAGAATAAGTTATGAAAGAGCTGGGTGAATGAGTCTTGAAAGAGCCAGCATTTGAAGTTTGAGAATAAAATAAAATAATAATAAATATGCATTTTTTTATTTATATTGTTAAATTATTTGCTTCAGGTATTGCATTATGAAAAAGCCTGGTCCAAAAAAACGAAAAAGACCAAAAAAATCGGCAATTGAAGAAGCACTCAGTGAAGTTTTGTACTGATCAAGATTGGTTTCAATGCAAAATTCAGTGGTATTACTAAAAAACAATACGCCTCTAATATGTTGAGATTATTTATATTAATAGATGCGACTGCATAATATTTTGTTAAGATTAAAGTGTTTGTTCGAATTATTTAAAATGACTGACAGAATTAAAAATTTCTTAAAAATGTAATTTGTTTTAAAAATTTTTTTTGTTAGAATTGTCTGAAATGTTTTTTTTAATGGTGCAATTATTAATATTTTTCATAATTTTCAAAATAACACTTTATAATACAGACGGCTCTTTCATAACTTTTAGCAGCTCTTTCAATACCGAAATGTTATGAAAGAGCCAAAATACACAATTTTTAAAAATTAATATTTCGTTGATTTTTTTATAGCGTTTAAGGTTTTTTTGTATAAAATTACCTACTTTAATAAATAAATAATGGTTGAAGAAAAAAAAATCATCATTTTTTTCATTAAAATTATATTTTTTTGCTCCGTTTAGTAAACTGGCTCTTTCATGCCACTTCTCCCCTACATATTTACGGTTAAAAAAAATATTTTTACAATATAAAATGAGAGTATTCACGTCGTGATTTTGAATTTGACGTTAGGATAGAGAAAATGATTGTCCGCGTAATCTATCTACATCTATATTTTATATATTATTATTATCTATATAAAAAAATGTAGCTCTATTTCTCCTGGTCACACCATAACTTGAAAACGACTTTGCCGATTTCATTTAACTTATTTTTTAAGTTTTCTAATACTTTGTAGAAGGTTCTTGGGGGAAGAAAAATTAAGAAAATTGCGCAGAAAATTGGAAAATTTCAGAATTATTTTTGATAAATTCGACGCGGACGAAGTCGCCAGTAACAACTATATGTATTATATATATAATATACGCGATTGTTTCGTCTATTGGTAAACGACGATGTGACCGTAAATAAAGCACCCCCAGACTTAATAAAATTTTAAGTTGTTCGATCTTAATTGTAATTTCGCTATCCCTGGTTTGATTTGCTCATGCGACTTACAAACCAAAGTAAGTAGATACGCACTCTAGTAGTTATCTTGGAACAAATATATCTAAATACAGAAACACATAGGTTTAGTGTGACTTACAAGATTTCAAAAGTTTGCAGTGTTTATAAACACACCACGTTACAAGTTACAGCATCTAAATTGAGAAATTGTTTGAATTCCAATCTAGTTCTCTGGCGCTGGGTTATCATTCCGCTGCACGAGTCTCTATTTTTTCTAAGTTACGTGCGTTTGTTATTACCGCTAGCTTCAAACGATGAAGAAAAACATATGTATTTATCACGCCTGTTTTCACCAACTTACCCTCAAACACCCCTACTAAGAGTCCTCTAACCTAAGGGACTCTTTAAATCAGTCCCTCACTTAAGTTCGTTTTCACCAGGATAAGTGATATTTGGAACGGGCACTTGCCTAGGTGACAGAATTTGTATGAAGTAGGGTGTTGCAAAGACTCTCATAGTACAAACCATCTATACTTTCTATTACCTATATTCCGTGTGGTAATAAGAGTAGGCTGTATAGGTACATCGTTTACTATGTATTTGGCTTATTTTAGATCTAAATTAACTAAAAAAGATAAGAAAAAGAAATAAGATTAAAATTAAATAAGAATAGTGTGTGCACAAAGGGTCAGATTTTAATTTTTACATTATTTACTACTTTATCATCATCAGTTTACAAACATATTACTATTAGGTAGTCAGAATGTTGTTACCTCAGAATATTTTATACTGGTCGAGAATTTCTGACATAATTTATCGGCATTAGAAATTACAAGTTCCTAAATATATTAGTTAGGGAAAATGTTTGGACCTTTGGTGGGTCATATAACACAAAGCCTAACACCAATAAAATAAAAAGGTTATTTTCATACATTTCGTAAAATACCTATTCAACATCTACTCACAAGAGATGGCAGCGAAAAACAATGTTTAATCCCTTATTTGACTTTACCAACTACCCAAATTATAAACGGGCAACACTATCATGTAATAAATGTAGAATGATTGTTAATTGTACGGGTCCGTTTGATAAAGCCATCGCTCCGTCCAAACCTTCTCCAAACCGTGGTTGGATCCGAAACGTTCCAGTTGAACCTGAAAAACCAATTCGCTGCCTTGGAAACCACAGATAACGTAAACCGGAAACTTGTACTAGTGGTAAAGAAAACTAATGGTAGAGCACGAAATTTTAGGCAATGCGGCGTAAAGGCAAATAGTCAAAACGTTCGAAAGGAACTAGACCTAATAGAAGAACGACGAGACAACTCCATATTAACTTCGTCAGATCAAGAGGCGTTTAACATGAAAATCACCTATGTCAGCTACGCATCGCATGACCCTCATCTCCCACCTGACAATGAGGGCGAAAGAGCCACTCGAACACGCCTCTACGCGGAAGATTTGCCTAACATCAATCCGGATGAGATCGTGCTGACCCTTAGACAGCTTAAAAATTGAAAAGCATCGGGTGAAGACAAAATTATTACGCGTTCATTTCTACCGGGAGTACTCCACAGGCATGGCAAAGAAGTGTGGTCATTTTGTTTTTCAAAAAGGGTGATACAACCCTTCTGAAAAACTATGGACCCTTATCGCTTCTGAGCTTTACTATAAGGTTATTACGAACCGTTTTGCGCGAATACTCGGACTCGGATTCAGCCTCCGGGACAAGCCGGATTTCAAAGCGGGTATAGTACCACATTCATACCATACGGTAGATTGTACAGAAGACCAAGTAGTACAATCGCCCCTTTGTCTGGCGTTTGTTGACAATGAGGTTTTTGATACGGTCGAAACTTGGGCTTTACTGGAGTCCTTACAGCGATGCCAGGTAGATTGGCAATACATTGAAGTGTTGAGATGCCTGTATGACGCCTCAACGATGACCGTTCAAGTTCAGAACCAGCAAACAAAACCTTGCCACCTTCGACGAGGCGTGAGGCAAGGGGACTTTATCTCCCCGATATTGTTCTCAAACGTACTGGAGGATATGTTCAATACGCTGGACTGGGCAGTGCGAAGCATCAATAATGGCGAGTACATCTTTCACTTTTGTTTTGCGTATGGCATCATCATAATGGCTGAAGTTGAAGTAGCAATCAGCAATAGGCTGGACATAACTGTCGCAGAACCGATAATAATCACTGAGGTAGACGTGTTTTAGAATGGAGACCGCGAATCGACAAACGTAGCGTAAGACACCCTAAGACTCGATAGGTGACGGTATACGTACGTAGGACACTGGCGATGGATGGAAGCAAAAAGCCGAAGATAGGGCTGAGTGGCATGTCTTGGTTGTGGCCTATGTCCAACAGTGCACTTCGATATAATGATGATGAATGTTAATGTAGAAGTTTCAGATGGACAAAACAAATATAAAGATTCGTTGTAGTAATACGAAACCCCAAAGCACACCATACCTGACATCTGGATATTCCAAAAAGCATCTATTGTACTCTTTGTAATAAAAATAACAAGCTATCCTTGGATAACGTCAATCTTATGAAGAATACCTTATCCTCATGTTTCTAGAAATAATTCAGACCGTTAAAGATAGTACAGGATGACAGATGACACAAGCTTAATAGTAGTCTCGGAAAAAGCACCATAGAAAACTTCTAATAGGTACAACACAATAATGCTACTAATTAGTCTTCAATTATTAACGGATCTCAGAGGACTGAACCTTCTCGTATATTTTATGTACCTATACATAGATTAAATAAGTATACATATATAAAAATTAAACCCTGTTTCCCTTGCTCACGCCATAACTTGAGAACGACTTTACCGATTTCATTCATCTTTTTTTTTAAATTATTTTTACCTAGCCTGCACACCTAGCCTGCAATGTAACTGGCTCTCAAGTGAAGCTGCCAGAACACACCGTTAGGTCCTCGGCGAAATGTTTTCAACTTGAGGGTGGCAGCTAGCCAGTCAAATACTAGACAATAACCACGCAAAATTTAATTTAAAATAAAAACTTGTACAAAAAAATTATAATTTTAGTTTTTTCTGTTCCATTCAACAAAATTCTACACGAATGAAGTCGTGGGTTACAACAAGTATAATATAAAAGTCTTAAAGTATTATTGACTGAAATACCAACACTTTCTATGACGTAAATGGCTCTAGCGAGGAAAACATGACAGCCTGAATATTTAATGCCTTATAAGAGTTTCTTAGAACACCTACATTTAGAGTACTGAACGAGCTACGGGTTATTGTCATAGCCCACTACAACGTTATAAATATTATTTACTTGGAATTATCAAAATTGAAATAAGAATATTTTTTATCACAAATAGTTATTTAATGCCTTATAAGAGTTTCTTAGAACACCTACATTTAGAGTACTGAAAGAGCTACGGGTTATTGTCATAGCCCACTACAACGTTATAAATATTATTTACTTGGAATTATCAAAATTGAAATAAGAATATTTTTTATCACAAATAGTTGCATTCAGTCGACCGGGTTGCCACATATTCGAACTGGAAATCTACATCGAAACTATCAATATCAATCAATATCATAGGACATTACACACAGCGCCATCTGACCCTAAACTAAGCAGAGCTTGTGCTATGGAAGACAGATAACTGATAGAATATTGAAATACTTTTTTTTTTGTAAATACATACTTATAATACATACAGTACACACAGACACAGAACAAACATCGATATTAGTCCTGAGTCGGAATCATACCCACGCCCTTCAGCTCTGCCAATGAACCAACAGGGCTGTCAAACTAACTAATAAAGTTTCTATTACCAGACTATAGTAATTACCGAATACCTGTAATTTCGATATAATGAGGTTGTTTTTAATGGTTGATATGCTACGTGTTTGACCACAGTTCACCTGGAACGCAACTGCAACACACTGTTAGACGCTTGGCGGCAGATTTTCAACTTGTGGGTGGTAGCTAGTCATGCACAGCGTTTAACAATTTTTTTTAAATATTTCTTTAACTTTATTAAGGAAAATGATCTCTCTAGTTTCGTTTCGGTTATCTATTCTTTATATCGTTTTTAACATAATATATTACAATCCTTTTCTAACGATGTCCAATAATGGTTTAATTTTTCAACGAGTTTTTTGTGTGTAAAGTTAAGTTAGTTTCTCACGAATGTTCATTATTGTTTGGATACATTTCTTTTCTTTGATGAATAACTCTTTCATGTCGGTACTATCCCACTAATATGAACCATAATACTATGTCATAATAGATGGATGGATGTTTGTTACTCTTTCACGCAAAAACTACTGAACGGATTTGGATGAAATTTGGTATGGAGGTAGCTAAGACCCTGGATTAATATGAAGGCTACTTTTTATCCCGAAAACATGTAATACCGCGGGGCACAGCTAGTTTCCGCATATTTTAATACCATACGTGAACCATGCAAACGCGTAAGAATAATAGGCATACCATTCCAGACGTCACGCGGCGGCGGGACAGCGCACAAATGACTCGCCGTTTGTTTATTAACACGTTACCGCGATCAAACGCGATCCCCTAATATGATACATAGTTTCGCATATTATATTACCTGTACCTATTATGAATATATTAATAACAACTCTGGCGCACAATGAAGTTTCAACATTAAAGCTGTATGCGAGTTATTAGTTAGAGCGGGAGCTGCTCGAACAAATAACTCGTATTGCAAGCACTTCGCAGACAAGATTAAGTCGAAAATATTAAAAGCAAGAGAACGCTCGCACGAAATATGATTATAACATTGTTAAGGTGCTGTGCTGTAGTACAAATTACTATAAAAATCTTATTAAAGTAGAAGTTAATTGACGTTCCCTGGATTTGTAATGCAAATTTCTCAAAAATGGAGTACTGTACAAATAAATACAAATTTTTGTTGTATCTTAAACATTCAAATTGTTTTTACACCGCTAGGTGATCCCGAAAAAATGCATCGAAAACACCGCGGGGCGCTGCTAGTATTACTATAATATAAAGCTAATATATATATATATATATATATGTGTATAAAAATGTCGTGTCAAGGTGTTTGTGGTCGCACTGCTCTGAAATTGCTCGACCGATTTCTATGAAATTTTTATAAAAAATCTCGTGTCACAGTGTTTGTGCTCGCACTCCGCCAAAATTGCTCGACCGATTTTTATGAAATCTTTAATATATATTGGTAAGTGGTCACCGCCGCCTATGGACACCTACAATACTTGAGGCATTGTCGGTGCGTTGCCTACCTTTAAGGACCTTATTCACCTTTTGTTTGAAGCGAATATATAATTCGGTGGAAAAACCGAAGGTGGCAAGCCATTTCACAGAAGACAGGCAAACCGAACAAACATTCAATTAAATCGACCGATACGAAACATAGACGCCTCTATAATATGTGGGAGGCAGTTTTGTCGACGGCGGCCGGTTCGATAGTAGAACTGAGATGGAGGGATAAACCCAAATAGTTCATCAGAGCATTACCCATAATAGTAAGTATCTGTAGAACTGACTGACCGAACCAATGTCCCGGCGCAAGCTCAGCGGTTCTAACTTGTCGGTTTATTCCGGGTCGTCGACAAGCCTAACGGCTTTTCTCTGCGAGAAGTCAAGAGGGTTATATAGGATCTGATATTTCGGTGCATCGCGACAGTGATCTGATTAGTACAATATTATAGTACCTAGTGGTTTTATTATATTTTTAAAATATCTTGTGTATATATTCACACATAATTCGACAATAACTTACTACGATTATTCTTTTAAGAGTGATAGAACGATGTGGTCGATAATGAGCTTCACTTAGCTGCACTTAGCTGCACTTAGTCTGAAATGGGATTTGGCTCTTAAAATATTGTGAATGTTCAAAATGGTTTCACAGAACATTTTCGAGCAGCAAAAAATATATTTACCTTGATTATATTTCTGAGTGAGTCGCTGTTTTTGATATACGGTAAAAAAAAATCTGCACAGAAAAATCTTAAAGTAACCTCTAAAAATAAAGGTACTGAGGTCCTTTTCTGTGTTGAATGTTCATAAAAACATTTTGACAAAATTAATAAATGTCAAAACCCCACAATAATGAATGGTGTTTTTTTTATTACGTAAAGAATATCAATTAATTATTTTCTAATAAATAAAATCGAATTACAGCGTTCACAACATAAGTTTTATTATCAACTGAAGCACCAAAAGATGTTCATTAGATGCTTGACGTCAGATTTTCAACTTCAAGGTAGTAGCCAGCCAGTCGAGTCTCAGAAAGTACAATACCACTTTTGCTATTGTTCTCCACTATTATTACTTTCATCGGCAGCTACACTGGTTCAGCGATTACATAATGACAAGAAGACAGCCACTAAAATGTATATAAGAGAGGTGAGTTAAAAGCAAAGTAGGATTTAAACATTTACGTTAATATTCGTGAAGTTAAGTTTTAGTAAGTTATCGCTTATCACTAAATATAACAAGACTAGGGATTGAATACCGGGATACCGGACCGATTTTCTCCGGTATTACAATACCGGTATTAGTAAGACAATACCGAAATTTCGGTATTTGGGAAAAAAGGTTTTACCGACCAATATCATCTTTTCTGTTCTATTCAAATTTCGACAAATGATTGTCTTTCATGTATTGTTTTCTAAACTCGACAAAGTTAATCTCATTGCTTTGAAAATAACTTCACGCTTAATTAGGGATTCAATTTTCAAATGGTAGAAAAGATACACAATCTTTTCGAAATAACTCGTACGCGATTCAGGGTTGTTCCTTCAGTTTCGAAATTGATTTTAGAAATTTTAATCCCTTAATTGAGTATTAGGTTATTTTCAGAACAATGAGAGTAACTTTGTCGAGATCAATAAAACAATAAATCAATCGAGAAAAATAACTTGAAAAGACAATTTTTTTTCAAGACTCGAATGAAACAAAATAGATGTCACGTGTAACTTTTTTTTCCGTGAATACCGAAATTTCGGTATCGACTAATTGTTGATTTGTTAAATTTGACGAACGAAAATAGATAATTATAATAAATGAATGCAACAAAACCAAACAAACAAAAACAAAAAATTATAACAAATTGTTTTTTATTAACATTTATATTCAATGCGTGTTGTGCCATTTGTTATTGTTTGTTAATTTGAACAAATTTTAATTGTTATCATAATACCGGTATCAATACCGGTATCCCGGTATCATTCAGGTACAATACCGAAATACCGGTATTGAAAAACACCTTCGGTATTGCAATCCCTAAACAAGACCCTTTCAATGTCGGAGATTATGACTGTTATCAGTATCCATACTTTTTCAAAAGAAAGTTTTATAAATCATCACATTACCTGAATTTATAATACAAGCGTCTCAAACATGGAACACAAAGTAAATAAAACCAAGTGGAAAAGCTTTCAACGTCTGTCAGTTGCCGTATCCTTATGTAAAAGTTAATTAATGCAATTTTATAAACACTGTTCACGAGTACTTCGACCGAGCGAAACAAAAGTGTGGTCTACTAGAATTACGTAAAATCACACATTTATGATTTTCTACATTAACACCGACGACACTACCGTTAAATACTTACAACTGATGAACTAATAATAAATTTTATTTTAACATTAATATATAAACATTAAATGGAGACCAAAAGGAAAACCAGCAAAGTCAATATCTACAATAAAATCTATTAAAAGACGGCCTACCAAAAATAACCACGAAGTTATTGTTGTGGCAATTGCTAGATTTTCAACTCGAGAGTGGCTGCCAGTCGAATACTAGAAAAAAACCCTATTTACCGTTATTTCCCCTGGCAGAAACGCGTCAACACTACAATATAGATGAATCTGTATCGATTTCGCGCGTGGAAAACTTATCAAGGATCGCAAGCTCGGCGCTCAAATGTATCCAGAACTTTTAGTAACAAAACAAATTCCAGAGCGTCGCTGCTTTGATGCTTGTTACTTTGAAGCATTCGACGGTTAATTTCTATAGCCCTACAATTTTACTAGCTACAGAATACTTCAAACCGGAACATAGTAATATTTACATACTGCTCAATTTATAGAAGTAAATTGCTTAATCTCATAACGATGAACAAATAAAGCCAACAAACACCTATTAACGGAAGTTAGCACTTTTTTATTTTTAAGTAAAAAAAACGTCTGGTGGAACTCATTCATTTTTTTTGTTTGAAAGGTTCAGGAGTTTGACCACAGCTGTCTTGGATTGGTTTTATTTCTTATTTCATTTCAAAAAGTAATTCAGAATGCCTTGAATGTCCTTGGATACTTGTACTTTTACTTGTTTAGTTAGGTAATTCTTGTGCCCCCGCTTTCCTCACGGACTTGTGTGTACAAAGGACTCACCCGTGGTTTATAGAGCTGAAGACTGTATATAATCATTTCTTATTGTATTGTGCCTTTTATGTTTAACTTTTTAACACGCGTTTATTAGCAGTGAAGCTGCTGAACTACGAAAATAAATTTCGGGTAGAATTTAAAAATCATGTCAACCATTAAGCTATGCCGCTTCTACTCAGAGTAGACTAGTTAAAATGTAAGCCAATTTATTTATTTTTGTACCTAATTCGAATTAAATTAATTAATTGTGTATTTTTTTTTGATTATTTTAATTGTGTTATTTAATGTTTATGACTTGTAACTGTTCGTTATAAATAAATGAGTATGAGTATGAGTATTTACTTATATAGAAGTTGTTTATGATAATTACCATGAGCTCATTTTAGCTTACAACTATCGTTCCGTACCTACTTAATGTTTCAAAAGCATTTTATAACAGATTTTATTTATTAGGTCAGAGAAAATGTAATTGTAATTTAGCACAAGCTTTAGAAAGCCTTTTGTATAAAGCAATGCAAGCCGATCTCCAATTAGTGTGAGGATTTCTACTCAACTTCCACAGGGCCGGAGGAATACGTTCTGAACAAGCCGAACAAGGTTTTACTTATTATTAAGTTATTAAACAAACTTTTAGATAGCGCTTATGACTTTAATGCTGCGAAATTATTATTACCGTTTTATTCATAGTTTTAGATCATCACTGAATGACACAAAACTAAATAAACGTCAATTAACGTAATATATTAAAAACTAGCGGACGCCTTGCGGTTTCACAAGCGTAGTTCCCGATCCCGTGGGAATTTTTGAAATCGGTCCAGTAGTTTTGGAGCCTATTCAATACAAACAAACAAATCTTTCCTCTTTATAATAGTATAGATAAATAGATAGATAGACAAAAATTTATTTTTTTTATTATGCTATCGTGGGGTGTAAGCTCAAACTCGTGACTCAAAATTGGGTTAAGTGGCGGTGTATTTTATCCAGCTTCATATTTTTTAACTACCTGGTTATCATTGTTATGGTTTGCGCATACGAATTGAACAGATTTGTTCAATAAATGCCAATTCAGAACAAAATTCGCAGTCATGGCATGTTTCGATTTTAAGTCGAATAAATTGTTCGATTACAACCTTAACACCGTTTATCAAATTCAAACATCATCATACATTTCAAATCCCCGAAAAAAACATAACAATTAATACCTATACTTTCGTTAACATACAAATTGTACCTTTATATATAAGTATATACATAGCGATACTCTGTATGCAAGTAAACATTTATAGTTCACAACAAAATTTAAATAGATACATTTTACATTCAAATATAGAGCAACAATAATAAATAATCGACGGTGGGTTACGTTTGAACATGAGCCATTTAGTTGAGGTATCACAGTTTCTACCGAACAACTAATTTTGTTCGCATCATTAGCTGCTAACTAAAATACAAAGCACAGTTAAAATGTACTAGCCAACATACGACATTACGAAATCGAGACCAACATGTGATATTCTTACTCTTAGTAAAACAACATTAGATTCACTTTTTTACTGTTTTTGATTAAGTAAAATTAACGTCAAAAATCGAAGTTTACCGACGACTATTTTATTTATTACTATTTTATTACTAGTTTATTTATTTATTTTATTTTATTTAGACTAACGCACGATCTTGCGTAACCACCTTATCATGTGCCTATGACATTTTTTTACATTATGGCAATGATACTAAAAAAGGCTCTCGTAAAAGCTAACCTCTGTCCATGACCATTGCAGTGGTACCAAGTACTTTAAGCAAAAACAAAGCCCACCGCTAGGCTAAACTGGCCAAAGCATTGAGACATTGTTCGGTTAGTTACAATAGCCCTCTAATCTTGCAAGCTGCAACACAGTACTGCAGTGTTATCTATCTAGACGATCGTCTATCAAAGAGATCTATTACTGAGATACCTGACACAGGATTAGAATAATGAGATCGATTGCAGTGACAAAGCCCGCTTAAAACAATGGAATGACAAGGGTGTCAATCAGTAAATTAATTAATTTAGGATTCGAATATATAACATCCTTAAGAATGTAAATGTCGAGTCGGCAGAGTCGGTTGGATGTAGATACCTACGTCAAAGAGCTCACTGAGAGGTGGGCGGGCCTACCAAGAACTCTACATATTGTACGGAGACGAGAGAACGCCAGTTCTACGGCGTAGGCGCTTGTAAGTGTGCTACGGCAAAGTGAAAGGCACTGCCTTACAAACGTTACAACTTTACAAAATGTACTTTTAAATTGCACTTTTCATTAAATTCGGTACCTATGTAAAGTTTTTTTTTGTATTTATTTAATATTTTTTACTAACAGTAAACTTTATTTTATGAAACTAATATGAGTAATTGAGTATTTTGGTTTTCTATGCGGTAGTTTATTTTTAATACGTTTTCAAACTTTTTATAGTGATGACGTCATAACGTAGGCTGAATATGTATAATATACCTTTGCCATGTAAAACAAAAAAATATACAATGCTATTTTGACAAATTTGATTAATTTTGACAATTGACACGAAGTATTTTTGTACTTAATATGCCCCATCGGGCAGGCTAAAGCTAACTTACTGCCACGTCCTCAGTTTTTACAATTTATGACATCACAAACAAATCTTATGTCATAGCATCATAAAAGTGATATCAGAGTCTAAATAACGTTTAAAGTAAAATAATCCATATATTTGTTTCAATAAAGCGAAAAACAACTTGACTCACGTGTACGGACGAAATTGTTATGGCTGCTGTTGACTTGACATTGACATTATGTTTTAGTTTGCCTTTTTTTAGTCGGTAAAAGTAAACTCAAAAAGATTTTAAACTATTTTACAAAAAATACTAATGTACTAGTTTAAAGCGGGCACTTACGCTTTTTATCAAATGGTTTTTGCTTGTGTAAATACTTTAGGCCACATGTTTCGCTCAATACACGGCCAGGAGATAGGTAACAGTTGTTCCAGCGAGTTTTAGCTAAAAGTTTAACGCTGGTTGCATTTTTGTTCCGAATACATTTTTAAGCTTGATAAATTGTCAAAAACCCTGACTAAAAGTGAGGTTTTATTTTCTATGGTTGACAAGCTAGGTGTTTGACCGCAGCTCACCTGATGTCAATGACGGTTTAGTGGGAGATGGTAAAACACACCTAGCCTGGAAAGGAACTGGCTCTGAACCCATGATGGTTACGGGACAAAGCAAGCGAGGCTAATGCAGGTGGCGTTTGCTCTTTGTATCGAAAAACGGAAACTCTAAAAGTGGATTTACTAAAGGACGTCTCAAAACAGCAAAAACATCGTTCCCCGTGGAAAAAATGTTATTTCACCCTCAAAGAAATGACGTTAGGAACAGTAACATACAATTTGGATATAGGATTTTTTTACGACTTCAGTGTAGGCTCCATGCATGGTAAAAGTTGCTCACAAAGATGATTAAAAGTGAGTTAAAAGCGAGCTCTTTTCTGCTTTATACTGCCGTTACGCGCGACTCTCTAGAGCACTCGATTGTAATTAATATTTTCAAACGTTTTCAAATGAAAATTTTACATACACTGAAACTGGATTGATAAATTCCAAAGAAAACATTGTTTAAGCATCGAGTTTCTATGTCGCAAAATTAGTGCTTTTTGTGCGTTATTTTCAAACTTCCGGTAAAGCGGTCGTCCCGAAATCCAGTATGTATATCCGGCCGACATGTGGCAGGAAAAATAATAAACATTCTCAATTCTCGTTAGCTTTTAACTTCTCTTCTTTATGACATTCTTTACGCTGAAATTCCATTACAAACAAAACATATCCTCATACTATTTGAGAAATGTAATAAAATAGCCCTAACGCAATCGTTTATGTACAGAAAATCACAATTCTATTACTACTTATCAGTTGGAACTGGGACCATCAATACTTGTTTCTCAAACACTAATATTATAAAAGTAAAAATAACCGTCACTTTATCTGACTAGTTGACAGAACCTATATGTGTACTTCAGCCAGGTATGGGAACCAATGATTCCTTCACTCGTATTCAGTTTGTTGTAAGCGTGATAGAGAATACATAGCTAGAAAGTTCATAGGCATGCGTTAACTCTTATCATGGGAGCGTCTTGGTCGATGAATTACTTTTTACAGTAAAAAAAAAATAAGCAGACATATTATTTATCGACAGAAATGAAAACTTACAATTTTGGAATAACTGTGTCAACAAAAGTACAACATATCACTTTAGCAAGTCAGCGACTTGCGTCGTACGAAGTCGCGTACAAAGTCGGGTACAAAGAAAAACTTATGACAAAGGAACTTTGAACCTGCTTAATAATTTTAATTTTTACTTCATTTTTTATATCTTTTGACTTTTAATTTTTTTCTTCGACTATACTACTGCTTAACGGAGTATGAAAAAACGCGAACCAATCTTGAATAAAATAAAAAACTGACCACTGCTTACGGAAACATGAACTGGTCTCTGTTACACTGTGTAAATAAAACAAAAGCTGACCACTGGTTACGGAAACATGAACTGGTCTCTGTTACACTGTGTAAATAAAACAAAAACTGACCACTGGTTACGTAAATATGAACTGGTCTCTGTTACACTGTGTAAATAAAACAAAAGCTGACCACTGGTTAAGGAAACATGAACTGGTTTCTGTTTCACTGTGTAAATAACACAAAAACTGACCACTGGTTACGGAAACATGAACTGGTCTCTGTTACACTGTGTAAATAAAACAAAAACTGACCACTGGTTACGGAAACATGAATTGGTCTCTGATACACTGTGTAACTATACTGTAGATAACGTGAACGGCACGGTGGAAATTACATCTACGTGCGGTCACGTATGATGGCAGTCAACCGACAGGATTACTGTGACCCAACACAGGAACAAACTATTGACGTGTGCGCCATGCACTTACTTGATGACGATATCCTGGTTGTAGATGTGTACCACTCTCGAAACTTGACATACATGGTAACTACCTCCAGTTATTTGAGACCCTTCTCTAAAAAGTAACAGACAAGAGCTTGGAGTGCGTGGAATGTGTGACATTAATATCGTATCAATTTTTGTTCCAGTAATTGGTAGATAAGCCCGTAATAATTTTACTCAATTAGTGGCCGACCTTTCGTGAGTTGATGCCGGTGGCCGCAAGTTCCTCCTTGACCGCGCGTACACAACCGTGCTCGCTAAACGTGTAATGTAACAACTGGCGTCGACTCGCGTAGTCAGCGATCACAGCGCCCAGCGCCTCACACTCGCATAAAACGCCGCGCCTGCGCCCGCGCCCGCCCACTGAATGGCTCGTAGCTCCACTACGACCAACGAATAGAATTTTATTAACGCACTAGGTTCTATAGACTAGGAGGGAAACATTAATCTAAATCTAATGATTGTTGCCACTCGCTAGCTGAGAGTATAGTTAATACATTGTATAAAAAATTGAATATTTGTTTCCCGTTAAAATAACAACTCACTCACCAGAAACACTGGGTTGACACGGAAACTCATAACTTATAACATTTACTGCATGACGCCGTACAATTAAAAAGTAACTTTCCAACTGACGATGTACTACGCAGTAAATGTAATGAAACATACCGTTAAATATCACTCGCTATTAAAAATTTCTCTAATATAGTTAAAGATAATCCGCGACGTATATGGCGTGTAATATACCTACTCTGAGCTAGGTCGTGGTATTCGAGAGAGTCGACTTCACAGACCAGGTGCGGGGTGCGGATGGTCAACCGTTTGTCACAAAAAAGAATGTGGTTGACGCTCTCAACTCGGGAGTTTATGACGGAGGCGAGTAGGTGCGGAGAAAAGATGATTACATCTTTGTTTAGCGCTACCCTTGCTTACTCGCTTTCAACCTCAATGGAAACACGACAGAGACACATTTGGTAGCAGTCTGCAATACCGCTCTCCAACAAGTCCACAGTACGAAACTTTTAGGTTTACATATCGACGGCACGTTGACGTGGGAGACGCACATAGAAGAGCTGTGCAGGAAGCTAAGCCGCTCGAGCTTTGCGCTCCGACGGCTCGTGAGCACCGCTACTTGCAGCGTAGTGCGCTCCTGCTACTTCGCGACTGTCTATAGTACCAGCGCGTACGGGTTGGAGCTGTGGGGCTGCGCTGTCAATCGTAATACAACCTTTGTAATGCAGAAGCAAGCCATTCGTGCCATATGTACGACGTCTCTTGCGTGGAGCTACAGATCCTGCCTTTGCCGTGCGAGTGCATTTACTAGGTACACCCATACAAACATTGATAAACTTCAACGCCGGGGCATCTACAGCATGTTGGATCCTCGCAGTAACAAAAAGAAAGACCAACAAGTAACGCCGTCGCATCGGCATGTCAAAGTCAGATATGTCCGTATACACCCTAAGGCCTGCGGTCCACAACCGCGTACCCGCTTCCATTCGAGATGGAGCTTCCATTCGGGATGCACCTTCCATCGCGTGCTTCAGAAGCGAACTACGATCATGGCTTGTAGAGACATAATGTATCATGTTTTATGACTTTGACGATTATCTATTTAAAAATAAGTGATTATTGAATTACTAGTTCTTGACTACTTTTTGACTACTGACAATAATTTTTTTTTTAATGGTTGACAGGCTAGTTGTTTGACCACAGCTCACCTGATGTTAAGTGAAGGTGTGGTCGAAGATGGTAAAGCACACCTAGCCTGGAATGGAACTATCGCTGGAACAATTATATTGACATATTTCATATTTGACATATTTTATACTTGAAATATTTTATATATGACATATTATTATATTGACATACATATTATGTTATTATTTTGACATTTTTAAATATTAATGTAAAAATTACCTATACTTTGGTGTTATATGGTGATTTGTATTTAAGCCCGAAAGTTTTGTCCCTACTAAAAATCACTCAACACTGCTAAAGAAGTTTTTACTACACATTACTGTCGTCGAAGAACTACTACTTACAAAGATCTAACTAAGTAGTTGTCCACCCTGAACGGTGGCCTCACTGTATATATCCAAAACACTTGACTAATTTGGCTCATATTTTTTCTTAACAAAAATGTATTTGCTCGAACTACTAACACACAAAATATATTTTTGTTTTACTTATATGGAATTACTCACATTTGATTAAGAAGCAAGACGAGGCCGCAAGCGCGTCGTACTTTGCTTTGACTCCTTGAAAAATATCACTGATGTGACCGTAACAATAGACGAAGTATCCGACCTAATCAAACTAAGTAATCTCTAGATAGTAAAAACAAAGCGCTTCCCACAGTCTGTACACTTAGATCTTTTAAAACTAATAATATACATATTATAGTAGAGAAAATCCATTTTGTTTTTTATGGTTGACTGACTAGGTTTTTGACCACAGCTCACCTGATGTCAAAGATCAAAGATTTGTAATGTGATGTCGTAAATAACATGTTTTTGTTCGCTTACATTGCAAACGCTGGCAAAATCTACATACGATACATCAAAATAATGTACTACGTTAGTATCTACGCTGCACCCGTGCGAAGTTGGAGCGGGACGCTAGTCTCGTATAAGTAAAGGAAACACATACGAATGCCGATTTGTCTGACTTAAATCCGAAAATTTCACTGCGCTCGATAAATGCCAGTCTAATTAATAATCGCCACTGACATCATTCTCTATAACGTTATACAGCTATTACACAAATGACGACTCTCTGGAACTATAATTCTGCCGAGCGCGGTGTATTAATACGTATGCTTTCCGCAAACAGATTATATAAATAGAACCCGCGAGATATCATAACGACAGCGATATTTTCGTGATTCGGTGACATTCATAGACGTTTATAAACAAATTAGCTTTTATCCGCAGCTTCGCTACCGTGGCCAATTCGAAGAGGTCATTTTAGAAAATGTCGCCTTGGTTTATTTTATTACCCACGACGGAACAGAGACGGTATATGCGTTTGGGGTGAGAGGATGTTTGTTTGTGCAAATACATGTTGCCATTTTTTTCCAAAACTACAAGTCCGATCTCGATGCAGTTTTCAGTTATGGGTTAGGGTTTGAATGGTGCATGTTCTTAGATATGTGTTACGGTGACAACTCACCAGGGGGCGCTGCAGCAAACATTTTTGTGCAAATCCATGTTGCCATTTTTCTCCAAAACTTCTAGTCCGATTTTGATGCAGTTTTTAGTTATGGGTTCGGGTTTAATTAAAATAAATAAATAATAAATAATAATTGGTGCATTATTTTAGATAGGTCACAACTACTTTTTAACCGTTGTGGGTTTTTTCAAATTTTTTTATTATGACTTCTATTAGCATATCATTCCAAAAACTCGAACCGGTAAACGGTTCGAATCACCTTCATTGTGCGAACCGCTAAATAATGAAATTTGCTGTCCGAGTGGGTGTTCCCTGATATATACAATCTGGATGCCTTCAAGTTGCAAGTTAATCGGTTTTTTCTAGACGAGCATGCTGTTAAATTGTCGAGTTAAATTAAACTAGTTTCGATTTTTCGCAAAATGTGCACATCCAAATATAAAATCTTACAACTTACTACTTAGATGTTATTACCAAGTGTAGTTATTTATTAAACAAATAACAACTTACTTACTTTATTAAAACAATAACCGATGAAAAATATATTTTTTATTGTTTAGATAAAAATCACAATAAACATAAGAATCCCAGTTTGCAGCTTTAGTTTCCGATGTCTTGCTGCAGGCTATGTCTTCCCAGTTTATGTGGGAGTTACCAGTAAAGAAGGCTCGGATATCAAAGTATCGGGTGAATTTCTATTAATTGTGATTTTAGCTTGTCAATGAACTAAAAAAGGTTAGAAAAATAACATATTTTAGTTTAACATCGTTCTTTATAATGCGTAATTTAAAAATCATGGCAAAAATCATATTTAATCGCGCAGCCTCCACTTAAAACTTTAATCACTTTCGCAATATGTATTTTCTATATTTTTCGCTTTTATACATAACTAGCGGATGCCTCACGGTTTCACCCGCATAGGTCCCGTTCCCGTGGGAATACAGAGATAAAAAATAGCCTATGTCACCCGGGGATAGTGTAGCTTCCCAACCCAACGGTGAAAGAATTTTTGAAATCGGTCCAGTAGTTTCGGAGCCTATTCAATACAAACAATAAATCAAATATTTCCTCTTTATAATAGTGTAGATGTAGATAGATGAGCCAACAGGGTTGTTATGAGTGTATCATAACTTTTGAATAATCTCATTATTTGAAAGATGGCCGACCTTAGCGTAGGATGTGTTTTCTACATGGGTTCATTCATTGGCGCCGTCTCATCCACCAGAAACGTGATAATAAGCAGCTGTTGTCATAGATTCCCCTGAAGCGGCGTAAATGTTCTAGCCTTGGTACAAATTATATATTCATGCCATTTTGGGTACGGACACTTGTGCAGTGGGCCGGGTGCCGTAGATATTTACAAAAATTTGTCGGGATATTTACAAGGATTTAAAGAGTCTACACGTAATCAAAATGCTGACTTTTATGTATTTCACGCAAAAAGTCATCATTACATTCAACGGGGCGATGCGGCTAGCACACGTTGCCAAAATCAAAGATAGTTTAAACTACCTGTAAATGATTTCGTTTAATTTAATTTACATTAGGTATTTTTGGTATTGACATTTTGTTTTGTACTTTCGTTGCAGCATCTGGTATTTTTTGAAAAAAGGTTTCCTTTAAATAATTATTTTTATCATCGGGGTTGAATCGCGTACAAAATACTACAAAAAAAATGCGCTTTTATGCATATAATTATTATATTGTGTTCAAGTCGCGAAAGATTACAAGCTATATAAGGTTTTCTTTCCTTCTCAATTTGAAATGTATGACTTGTTAGAACACAAAATACTATTCTTAAAAAGAGGAAAAGGTGCCCATTCTAATAAGGATTATATCTCATAAATCTGCAAAATAATTATCAAAATTAATATCAAAAGGTCGCTAATAAATGGCTCATGCTACACAATTCCCAGACGGTCTATCCGTACGGATTAATAATTTCAGTAAGAAAACAGGTTAGTGGATGTATTATAATCCCCAATCCCAAGGATTAATATACTAACTAATATCATAAATGTAAATGCGAGTTTGTTTGTTACGCTTTCACGACTTACTCAACCGATAATCATTAAATTTTGCAAAAGGATGTACTTAATTATAATATAATTTTCTGTGCTCCTTGTAAACAGAAAAAAACTGTTTGTGATGAACAGAAAAGCGTGTGTATAGATAAAACTGTTTATTGTGCACACCATTAACAGAAAAAAGTACGGAGAACAAAAGAACCTTATAAACTAGTGCCACAAACGGCGGCCTTATCGCTAACAGTGATCTCTTCCAGGCAACCAAGAAAAGAAAAACACGATAGATAACATAAAAAGCAGACGGGAGATGTAACACTAATAAAATCAATAAATAAGTAAAAGTTTTAAGTAAACAATTATGAAGTGAAGTATGTTGATGTGTGTGTATGTATGTGTGTAGTGAATAACTATTTAAAAATGATTATATTAACAAACAACACAGCATATTTATAAAACTACTATTGGTCTGAACACAAAGTCTAAAGTCAAAAGCTTTGTTAGTATGACAACATGTATACATGGTATGTTAAGTTCAAGGGATGTCAAACTCACAAAGCAATCACATGAGGCGTCAAGCAATAATAATTAGTGCTGTGCGACGATGTGGTCGGTGTGTGGCTTAATAATTAAGACCGATCACAACGTCACAATATCAAATGAGCTGTGGTCAAATACCTAATCTGCCATAAAAAATAAATTTTGCCATGAACGATGAATATCGACGACAGTGTACCTCTAATGTATAGGCCAAATGTTATGTCAATACCAAACACGCCTAAAAGCGAAGAGCTTTTAAATGGTGACATAAAAATACAAATACAGCGCACGATATTGAGAAAAGTAAAATCGCAGTACTTTTTGTTTTCAATGGTACAAAAGAGCAAGCCTGACTTATCTAGAAAAAATGGCATAAAAAGTGGTGACATTTCAGACTTCAACGAAGCGAGCGGAGTGCTACACTCGTAGTGAGTTATCTTAACAGCATTGTGATAAATATACCTGTATATTGTATATTATACGTAAGTATATACATATTACATAATATGCTTCGTTCTGGAGTTACTAACATGCAAATTAGTCAAAACATAACGTGTTAAAAATAAAAGACGAACGAAGAGTTATGGCGCGAAAAAGTCGCTAGTGTCACGTCAAGTGTTTAAGTGTGTAGTGTCAAGTGTGTGAGTGTGTCGTAATTAACTTGAGGGTCGTAGCTAGCCAGCCGTGTACAAGAAAATAGTCTGCCATCATGCTATGGTTTAACCACGATGTTTTTCTAACCGGCAGCTCAAGCCCATTGTCGGTGGTTGAACTTACGCCCTTCGGCGGGTCATCCGGCCGCGGTAATCACTACGCTTGTAGTAAAGCTACCACTACATTGCTAGAGGATAACCGGACTCGACTATGATTTACGTTGACAAACTTATTTCACTTGATTTAACCTGAACATACCTTAATCCCTTGACAAATGCACGAAGTGCGACGCCAAATACAAAGAAGAAAAAGATTAATGAAAATCAGTAAAAACCCATATTTGCGTTAGAAGTACTAAACATGTACATAGTACAAGCTTTGCTTATTTTGGGGTCAGATGGCGCTGTGTGTAATGTCCTACGATATTTATTATTATTATTTGTACATATACTTTGCCATACATTTGATATCAAGAATAGACAGTACATTTGATAACACTCATTGTACAACAAAAATTAAGAATGCCTCCATCTTATACTTTCGGAAATATCACAGTTATGTTTGAAGAAAAAAATCTAAAAGATTTTTTTTTTTTTCAAAGAGCACGGTATTTTTTTTCATAGAGCATGGTATTATTTCGATTTGTTTTAGGTATGAAAAATAAATTCTTCGAATTGCCTATTTTTTTTCCTAACAGTCAAGCTAGCTCTTTGTAAAAATAGCTGTGAACTAATACATTATTGAAGAACTTACGCCAACCTACCCACAGCAGAGTTTTAAACTACTTACCTAACAACTAGATAACTACGAACTGTAAGTACGGAGTTACGTGAATTTCCAGGCATTGTGATCATCTATAAATAGCAAGTTACATCAAAGCTGCATTAAAAACCTAGTAAAGGTATCATAATTTTGGACAGCCCTGTTGGTTCATTGGTAGTATGTCTACTCCAAGAGCTGAATGAAGGGCGTGGGTTTGATTCCCACCCAGGACAAGCATTTTGTGGTATAAAAAATGTTTGTTCTGTGTCTGGGTGTACTGTATATATTTACAAAAAAGAAACTATTTAAGTATTCTGTCAGTTATCTGACTTCCATAGCACAGCTTTGCTTAGTTTAGGGTCAGATGGCGATGTGTGCAATGTCCTACGATATTTAATTATTTATTTATTATTCGTAACTCATCTGATTAAAAAACTGACAACAGAAATAGATTAAATATTGTAGATAGAATAGGTATTATAGGTATACGTAATAGGCACAATATATAAAAAAGGGTTTTTTTTATTTAAATAATTTCGCTTTTGATCACACTCTGTCTGCCTCTGTTTGTTAAGCAGTAATGTGGTCTAGAATGGAGCACGCTTGCCTAGAAGAAGCCTGTTTACTTTAGATTTGAAGCCTCATATTGTACCTAACAGGGAACACAGACTCCAGCAAAGTCCTACAACCTCGCTGTGCGAATGAAAAATATGGAATCAAAACGCTTTGTGGGAATGTCCATCATGTACGTATGATGTTTTGGTCGCGTTTCCCTGGCCGCCCGGTAAAAGAAAGGTGCAGGGGAAATCAAATTTTGCAGTTCAAGTGCACTTTTCGAAATATATCCGGTAGAAAACCGACAAGCTAGCAACTTTTCGGCAATAAGCAGCGTTTCTTTTTAGTTCATTTCATCACTTTTATTGCGAGCCTGGTTACCATTTTTGTTAATAATAAATATCGTAGAACACTACACACAGCGTCAATCTAAGCAAAGCTTGTACTAAGCCAGATTACTGATACCTTTTTTTTTGTAAATACATGCTTATCAGAACAAATATTTGTTTATCTCACAAAAAATTTGTCCTGAGTGGGAATCGAACTTACGCCCTGCAGATCTTAAAGCAGATATCCTACCAATGAGCCAGCAGGACTGTCGGGCATTTGTCTTTGTACTTTAGAGTTCGCACTATGAAATGATCACATTAAATTTTGCACTTCTTTCTGTAACTTAGCAAATAAAACTCTAACAACCGCAGTTCTTGCATGAAAATCCCTCTTAAATTTTTCACTTTTCATTGTGCGTTAGGAAATCTAAACTAAAAGAGTGCTAGTCTTCCAGCAACAAGATTTACTAGGTGGTAGATCTCCTTAGTACGAGGTCATCTTAGTAGGTACCACCGAGTATCAGATGCAAGCAAGCAGTAGTGTGTAAACATTTTATAATAATTATGTATGTTTAGCAATTATAAATGATGTATTTGATCATGTCGAGGCATGAAAATACATTTACTTTCTACTTAATTTCTCAAATAAGCGAATTTTGTAGTTCTTTCGGGAAATAAATGTCTTTAAACTGAAGCATTATTGCATTTCTGTTTGAAGGGTATTGCTGTTAGTTCAATTAAAATACTATTGAGACAATAATTAAATATTTCAAAGTAAAGAGCGTCAAAATAACGATGCCCTAGACTTTATTTTCCTGCTCAAAGTTCTAAGTGCCACTTCAATAGCCGAGGGCAGGGGGCGGTATCTCTTACTACCAGGAGAACGTTTTATTCGTCTCATTACTTTTACATTTTAAAAAAGATGAGTCAACTATATTTTTAAAATTGCAAGTCGAACCCGGACACAATTGGCGCGTGATCGAGACAGATGTTCATATATTCCCTCATACCTCCTACACTAGTAATCTTAATTTTTTAAACGAGATGTCAATCGACCACCCGTCTTTGTAATGCGCGTTTCATACGGTATAAAACGTTTCGGAAAACCAATATGACGGATTTTATATTTTTAATTCGAGCATCTAATATTTTTTTAGCTTAACATAGTATGTATGTATAGTGTTTGGTATCAAAAGAAAGGGCACAATGAAATTGCTAATCGAAACTTTGACATAATGCAGGTTACAATAAAAAAAAGGGGCACTGCGTTAGAAATTAAGCCGATTTTGGTACATATATCTTGATATTTAATATTTATGAGCTTTTATTTAGATTTTATTCACATAAAGTATATAGCGTATGGGCGCAATGGCGTACCACGGCCGAATCTCGCGGAATGTATGTGTATTTATATCAGTAAGCATATTTCATTATAAATGCTGGTTATAATTACCCTCCGTGTCGCAGTAGTATTTTTCGTGGCTGACGCACGGTTAGCTATATTGAGAGGCACCGATAGGAAGAATCTGCACTTCCCTATTTGTTCTGCGTTCGAAAATTGTAAAGAAAACAATGCATGGTCTATTACGACGGCAACATGGAATGAATTGGATCATTGCGTAAAAAAATTATGCAAGCATTGTAAAATTAGAAATTATTTTAACTAATACCTACTAATGACTAAGTAGCATCAGATTTGTGCACGGAAATAGTTGTAGCAACAACAGAGTCTTTAAACTAAATGGGATCATGATCCATTGATCGAATGGGAGGTTTAAGTCCAGGGTAGAATCTATCTCGCCCTAATTAATGTTTTAGAGAAAATATTAGGCATCTTCGTTTTCCTAACCAGTAAAAGGTGTCAGATTTTACAAATATATTCTTCACTTATTAGGTACTAGAACCCCTGGGGTAAGCCGTCAATCCCACGTCCCAAAGACGCCCGAACATCTCAATGTTGTAATGTCATAAATATTAATGTTGTTGTGTCTGGCACTCAATGCATTTTTAATTTCTGATGAAACGTTTAACAGTTGGACATAAATTCTTAGCAGTGTATCGCTATAAAGAACTAAGTAGAAAAACTTGACGAATTCCAGGTCGCTTAATGCTAAGAACTGCACAAGACCGTCTTATAGCAATTGGCCTTTGTGATATTCAATTTGGGTCGTCGCTTCCATATAGTTAGCTTATAGAGTAACAAAGGACAGTAGATAAAAGCAATCATGTGTCGTTGGCCCGAGCGGAAAGTAACTATCAGGCTGACCACTAACTCGCTGATCAAGGCGGCAGGAAAGCAATGCACTGGAATAGCCCAGGAGCGGAAAATAAGGCGTGTGACGGTATGATGCATAACATAAAATATTGGATGGTCGATCATTGCTACTAGAATGCCGTGGCTATGTAGACAAATTGTTTGTACCATGCCGCGGCCGCTCCCCAATAATCCTAGATCCTACGTCCAGTCGCCGACGTAATTCCCTTAATCATACCTCGTTCAATTCATTATAAGTGACCATCGATCGTTCATAGCTGAAACATCAATTAAGTAATTGCCAACTATTTGGTGGATCTGTTGCGAGGGAGATGCGAACGTCAAAATTACTTCCTTGCTAACAAATTCCCGCGGCTTTCAGCAACACAAGTGCGGGACTAGAAAAAAAACATTTTTTATACATAACTGAGAATAAATAACTAAACACTTGTCAATTTTATATCCATATATGTAATTATGTATGTTACATACATAGCAATATACATATAATAAAACTGTAACAAGACCATTACTGTGTTCCGGTTTGAAGGGTACTGCAGCTAGCGAAATTAACAGGGCTATTGAGACTAGCCATCGAAAGACTCAAAGTAATGAGCGCCAAAGCTGAACCCACAGCACAGACAGCTGCCCTGGACTTTGTTTTGTTACTGAAAGTTACAACAGGGCATGCGTTATCTCTTATCATCACAAAGGTGATTCGGTAGTCTCAATACTTTTACATTAAAAAAGTATTTGTTTCATCAAAACCGGCACAGGGAAAGTGGAGTAAACAAAAAGAAACGAATAAAAAGTACTGGTCACAATAAATTGAGGCCCGGAATATAGCACCACTCATAGTGCACAAGAATTCCATTATACTGGTTTTATTTCTGAATAGTTGGTATTATACATCATAGGTATCATCTCATTTATATCTGTTTCGAATCGCAAATCTGTCGACAATGCAAACAGCAGCGAAGCGGACAGCAGTACTATATAATTATATACATAAGGAACACAGTACGCTAGTACATAGGCTACATCTTTGAAAGTCACCGTCAGAGAATCTTCTTCAATGTCGTTATCAGCTAAAAGACTTTAGTTTGCCGCTGATGGTGGATGCCTATCCTTCAAAACCAGCAATGTTTCCTGAGTATTTGGTGCCAATAAATTCTTAGATAATGAAAGCCTGGCTGAACCTCTGATATCTCCTTCACCTAGTTTTTCTTCCACCAGGCGGCAGCATGGTGAAAAAAAGTGTGTCAAGTGGGCTGAACTGAATTACGTGCGGATATGTTAACTAAGGTATCAGGATAGCTATTTGAATTTTGTTTGATTTTATTTGTGAGGGAATTTCAATCTGATGGACATCAAAACCTGTGGGATTATAAATGGAAAAGTCAACAAGTGCTCACAGGCTTCACGAGTATTTATTTTTGTTAACTTTTTGGATATATTCAATGAATCACTTAGCGACACTGACGCGTGCACCATGTGAAATTCTTTTCGAGACCGGAAAATTTGATTTTAAATTGCCTAACAATTTAACGAAGCTTTGAACATTTTCATTTTGTGTTTGTGTCTCATCTGAGTTTGAAGACGAACGGTGAGATTTTATCATATGAATTTTGAGTTCACGACTGCCTTTAAAAAACCGAGGTTAGTACTATACGAGGCCCTCTGATGATACATTAGCACTGATTTTGGAATTTTTACTATGTATCCGAGCAACCGTTGAGAATTCGTAACAGAGGCATAAGACGATAGTTTGCTTGGGCCTGTCCTCTACATCGTCATCGTCGTGTCGGAGTAACAGCTGTCGCTTACAATGCCGATCCTCTCGGCACGGCGGAGGCGACAGCTGCCTTGTCTTCTTCAGATTAAGAAAAACATCTTGCTGATTGGGTAAAGAGTCCATGAAATTATATAAAAATCTTTTCTAGAAAACATTTTATTAAATAAATAAAAAGTTTATAATAAAAAAATAACATTATGTGTCACACAAGTAGTTACATGGTTATTAATACAATTTAATTTCAAGAAAGAACCACAACGGGCCCCAAACTAGGCAAAGCCTGTATCTTGGGCGTCCTGTAACAAGGTTAGCTGTTTTAAACAATAAGTTTGACATTGTCCGTTAAACTTGCGTAACTGCACCAAGCCGCCCACGACTCCGCGCCATTAATAAGGTTTAACAGAACCGAATGAAATATAATATATCTTTTTTTTATTATACGCTCCACAGACGCTGGGGTCCGTGACCTTTGTCAACTTTAGTTACAATTTTTTTTTTTTTTTAATATAATATAATATATCTAATATTGTAACCGGCTACATTATTATTTTTCAGCTTGTTATTTGATTATTTTCGAAGAAATCTATTAAAATAATTGTATAATATTGTTTGATTACAAGTAACTAGTAACTCTATTCAATCTAAATAAGCGCTATTGAAGGGATGAGATAAGGAGAACATAGATACGAGTAAAATAATATTATTTTGTCAAACTTGCTTTGATAACTGATTGTAATTGATATCGAACGTAACCGATGTCTGGAATTAAGACGGCAACGTGAAAAAAATATCAATATTGAGGCACAATTAGTTTTTCTCGATACTTCATTTTCTTTAGTATTAAAATGTAATAATAGTGGAATACTAAGTAAAACGTGTACGAATGAAGGCAGACGAGATCATGTGGGGAAAATTGTGTTTTTTCCAAAACTTCAAAGCCACATGAAAAGCCGCTTTCCAAGGATATGACTTGTTTTCACTGTGACTGTTTTGACTATATTCACGTAACAACTTGATGCCATGGGTGATAGATGAAAGGATATAATTGAGGCCACGAACTTGAACTTAAAAGCAGTATCCGAACAGGAAAATGCTAATCTGGTTAAGTTTAATTTAGCTAAGACCCCAAGTATCTTTTCCCCCAAACGGAAAAAGAAACATTTCATCATTTGTTTCTTTTTTTTTTGGGTGATAAGCTAGGTGTTTGACCACAGCTCACCTGACGTTAAGTGACGGTGTGGTTGAAGATGGTAAAGCACACCTAGCCTGGAATTGATTTGGCTCTCAAGTAAGGCAGCCGGAACACACCGTTAGGTGCTTGGCTGCAGATTATCAACTTGAGCATGGTAGCTAGCCAGCCACCGAGAAAATACCCTACCACCCATTCTATGGCTCTCCCACGATGTTTTCCTTCACCAGCTCACTCATTGTTGGGGTTTGAACACACCCACGCCCTTCGGTGTGCGAACCGAATGCGCTAACCACTAAACTATCATCGCTACATATTTGATTCAGACTTTCCGAAATGTATCCGACAATCTTGAGCTTTTGGGCATTATTTTAATTCCAACACTCAACTTTGGCTCTTATACTTAGTTCAAGGCTCAATTATCTGAAAGAAGCTGACTGCAAAGGTCGGTCGCTACTTCACGTCGGCACAGTTGCTCACGCTGTACCAAGCAGAAGTTTGTTTATACACGGAGTACTGTTCACATCTTTGGGATGGATCTGCCCAGTATCTATGAGCTAGAAGCGAGTCTATTGAGAAACATGCCAAGAGACTTATCTGCAACGATTTCATTGTTAAATCTAAATTACTCAACCATAAACCAAGAACTCGCGCATATTGCACTCTGCTTGGACTACTGATATTTACTTGGTGGTAGAACTCCTTAGCAGGAGGTCGTCTAGGTAGGTACCACCGCAGTACCAGTTATTCTGCCGCTAAGCAGTAGTGTGTAAACATTACTGTGTTCCGGTTCGAAGGGTACTGCAGCGAGCGAAATTACTGGGCTGTTAAGACTAACCATCGAAAGTCTCAAAGTAATGAGCGCGAAAGCAATGATGCCCTGGACTTTGTTTTGTTACTCAAAGTTCTGTGTATCGCTGTAATGGTCATGGACAGGCGTTATCTCTTACCATCAGGAGAGCGTCTCGTTCGTCTCATTACTTCTTACATAAAAAAAAAAACCCAATGGATGTGACCGAATCTTAAGTCAGAGTATCTGACTAAATAAACGTAAGTAATCCCCGTAATGAGTAAAGCAAAAATCAGAAATACTTATCAATATCTTGTGAATAGCATACTTGTATGTGGCGGTAATTTGATGAATTCACTCACTCACGTGTGCCTTAGTTTTGCTACGGCTTACTCTAAGTTGGTACACCAGCAACTTTCTTACTATAACAACAATGAACTTACGAAAAAATATGTACCTACTTGCCTATTGAAAACAAAGTTTGTAATATGTGGACCAAAAAAATTATAATCGACTGATTAGTACGACAAAACTTATGAGACAATATATAATAAATGTAGTACCTGTTTACTAAGTAACAAAACCACTCGGCAGCTGTTCAGTGATGTACTTTCCGCTATAGGTACTACACTGATTGAATTTCTTCGACCTTCTGCGACTGTGCAAGCATTCTAAAGACATCGTATTTCGATTTTCTAGTACTTACTTTGTACATACATAAGTACGCAACAATTTCCATTAGCTAACGATATTGTATCACAAGGATAAAGAGAACGCCAATGAGTGCACGTTATTTACTTTGTACAAACTCTATAAATAAAATAAGCTTGTATAACATATGTACATAAGAGTAAAAGTTTGATTTATACAAAACTGGAATGGGCGGTACACGAGTGAGGCTTACCTTGTGAACGGGTTAAAATGATGTTTAAAAAAAAAGTCGAACCGGACCGATCAGCCAGCCCTGTTTAATTAAAGCACTTTACGAATCACAATGATGGAACATTCCCTACTGTTAACTGTTTTGGTTTCGTTTAAAACTCAAACATCGTTTAATAAAACTAATTTAGTATCAGTCTGATGCACTGCTAGAATATTTGAAGAAGTACGTTAATATGCATCCAGCAAAATACATATTTATTGAAAAGCAATTTTTAAAATTGTTGGACTGTTGGTGTATAACATAAAGCTAACACGCTCAAATAAAATATAAAGTAAATGAATAAATGCTTATCTCTGTTTGTATCTTGTTTTTCAATATTACGTCGAATAAATGTGTTTAAAATATTTTTTTTTTATGATCAAGAAACTAACCTAAAAATATGAGGTGAAAACGAAGATTAACGCCCTTTTGTAAGGTTTTTTAACCGGCTCTTAAAAGGAGGAGGTTCTCAATTCGTCGGAATCTTTTTTTTGTGTGTTTCGTACGCAAAGGGTAAAACGGGACTCCACTGTATCTCATGAACCGTGATAGTTAAAAGACATAGACAGTTGAAATTTACACTGATGATGTATTTCTGTTGCCGCTATAACAACAAATAAAAACAGAACAAAATAAATATTTAAGGGTGCTCCCATATAACAAATGTGATTTTTTGCCGTTTTTATAGATAATGGTACGGAACCCTTCGTGCGCGAGTCCGACTCGCACATGTATTTTCCCCATTTTATCAAAGACGGCTGAACCGATTTGTTTTTTATTTATTTCTAAGGGTGTAACTACTTCCCAGGTGATCCCATTTAAATTAAACCGAAATCAATCAACATTAAAAATCTAAAAATTCAATCAATAATATTTTCGTTTACTTTGAAACCTCCGTTTCATTGGAGCAGTGCGTTTAGTTGGCCTAAGGGACATAGAGTCGGTTTTTTCAACTGTACCTAAATTAATATATTTTTTTAATGATTGACAGGCTAATTGTTTGACCCACCTAATGTTAAGTGAAGGTGTGGTCAAATGTAACTAGCATGAGCTAGTTACATTCCAAGCCAAGCACGTAACAATGTGTTTTCGTGTGTATGAACACACGGAAACACATTGTTACGTGCTTGGCGACAGATTTTCAACTCGTCTTGACTTGACTGCTTGCCAGCCGAGTACTTGAAAGTAACCTACCACCATGCTATGGTTTCCTAATGATGTTTTCTATTACTGATAGCTCAAGCTCATTGTTGGGGTTTGAACCGACTGCGTTAACCACTGAGCTATCATCACTGCAAGGCTTGTGTCCGTCTCAAATTTTCCAGGGCGGTAGTTATCCACTAAATATTTTTATAAAGGTGTTTTAATAATACCAAGTATCACAACTATTTTCGTTCAAATACGCCGCCTCGTTTATTTATATTGCATTACAAACTGAGCAGTCACAATCCAATAGATATTATAAAACTATAGGTACCTACTTTATAAAAGCACTCACCGTTTTGGATGGCGCGGAGTCAATTTACCGAAACACAAATACATTGCAATTACTAGTCTACTTCTTATCTTAACAGTAGGTAGAACATGTCGTGTTATCATTACCAAATTACATTAAATACAATTACTTTAATCGCAGATTAAATTAATAAACCAAATCTTTAAGTTGATATCGATTGACTAGAAATGCAACATTTGTTACGCGTCATTTTTTTGCCATATAAAATGTTGTTGCCGTTTTATCTTGGTCTCTGCTTCTGTGATTTCGCTCGCGGTAGTCGCAATTTATTATGTGCATTTCTGCTGAGTTCGGCGTCAAAGCAAAACGTTATGGTTTATGGAGAAACGTGAAAAGAACGTGCACGTGAATGTTTACGGGAGTCCATACTCGTGAATACTTACTTGACGACAATGCTTGAGTATTCTCAAATATTGCGAGGATTTTTACATAAAAATGTTACGTGATATTCGGGATATTTTATTTCATAGAAAAGGTAATAGTTGAATATGATATCTGTTACAATTATTGTAATGACTATGCTTCTGTGCACACAGTTATTAAGTCAGAAAACGTTGTTAACATAATAGGCCGCCACTTGTGGCACTAGTTCATAAGGTTCTTTGTTCTCTGTACTCTTTTCTATTTATGATGAGCACAAAAGAGTTATATCTATCTATCTATCTAAAGTAAAAATCCCTAGAAATCACAAAAAAAAAGTGTTTATCAATTTTTTTTAGTAATTACAACTATTCGAAAAAGATAATAACTGTTGAATGTGACAAAAACCACGCAATGTTTTGTGAATAGATTCATTAAGATTTGTTTGATTTCTACACTGATAAAGCGTCAGGATAAAGTTGTCGGATTTCAAAACTAGGTTGTGTACTCACTGATAAGAATACTAATCGTCGATTATTATCTGGCCTATATTTAAAATCGCAGTTTTAAAACAGAAGTTATTAATGTTATTTACAAGCTTGATTATATTTTAGGTAAATAGCTAGTTGTAGCGATAAAAATGATAGTAAAGAGTCGCAGAACTGTGATTGTTCGATTTTTAGGTAGCTATACGTACTAACATAGAAGTAATTGGTAATAATAGGTATACTGAGCGTGCCCGACTCTTCGGATACCAAAAGATTGTTCGACGTACCTATACTATGTAACTATCAAAAAAACCGGCCAAGTGCGAATCGGACTCACGCACGAAGGTTTCCATACCATTATTTAATTTTATAAAAACGGCAAAAAATCACGTTTGTTATATGGGAACCCCCTTAAATATTTATTGTATTCTGTTTTTTAGTACTTATTTGTTGTTATAGCGGCAACAGAAATACATCATCTGTGAAAATTTCAACTATCTATCACGGTTCATGAGATACAGCCTGGTGACAGACAGACAGACGGACGGCGGAGTCCTTTTACCCTTTGGGTACAAAACCCTAAAAAGTGCTCAATTGAATGAATAAGTGTAGGTACATGTTTTGTTTTGTTAAAAGAGTGTCATTGTATTAAAACCCTATACAAATAAAAAAAATATTAAAAAAATAAAAGCATTAATATTTCGTACCGCATTCGTGGCGTCTCTGAACCAAACGAAAGACCACCAACGGACGACCCGGTTAGTTTTAGGATAGGTAAACAAAAGTGGCTTCACAACGGATCGCTTCTCTGGGTCAGATGGCACTTAAGCTGTCAGTCTTGGACTTCGATAATTAAGGGTAATATAGTAGTTTAAGTTGTAACAATAACCACGTCGGATGATTTCGTCTGTCATATTAAATTTAACATTAAGGTCGGCCACTCAACCTATATGTTAGTAATTTTGTATCTAAGTATTGATCAAACGTTCTCTAGAGAATTCTTATTCATGTTCGTTGCTCACACGCTCAGCCCGTGCGGGAAGCTCTTTCTAACTCACGACTGACTTAGATTGAGGATATACCTGAAACGTTACACATAATAAAGCCACTTTCCTTCTTATCCCCAAAGAATCGGTCTAAATTGAACCCGCCCAAATGGAAACTTGAATCTATTTAAGGGTATGAGCAATGATCTAAATCCTCATTCGCTACTGGCGGTCCGATGCCCTTTGTACACAGTGCACATACAAAATCAACAAGCACGTAACGTACGTCCGAGATATTGTTTCGAAGTGTTAACAATTTAAATTTAGATACGTTTACAGGCAGAAATCCCTTTGGGGTTTATATCCATGAATCTTCGCTTGTGCAAAAGGTTGAGAGCACTATGAAATTACCTACTAGGTACGGACAAAACTCGTTAATTAGTCGTCTTTATTAACGAAAACATTTTTGACATTTAACATTCCATAACTTAAAAGGAAAATCCACCTTTGTAAGATCACATTATTATACATTTTTTTCTTATCATCGGACGTTTTTGTTAAGACCTAATAAAAAGCGCTGTACTGCATTCCTTACTATCGCTTTTAATCAGCTTTCCATCATCGTGTTGGTGGCCAAATGTAAACTCGTTAAATATAAAAAAAATCAAAACTTATAGAGTATCTTTCCTAAAGTCATGAAATTTAGAGAGAGACGCAACGTTTTTTGTATTTGTATTTTGTATTTGTATACGGCACTAGTAAAAAACATAACTATAAAACCAAAATTTGTAGTCGCGCATATATCGATGTACTTTCAAGTCCACAAGTTTAGTCCATCAATACGACCCGTGATGGCATGACCTATCTACACAAGTTTGTGCTGAACCATCACCACATATAACCATGCATTGCATAACATTTATAATATATACGAATACAACCAAGCGTCAGTTTTCAAACACAGTAGGTAATATTAGCTTCGACTAACTTTGTAACCAAGTAAATAGCTACCTTTGTTTGTAATGAAGTAGAAAATCAGATATAACCTACTTTTAAATCTCGTATGTAAATATGAATTTTGCTAGTATAGTACCGAAAGCCTACCTTAATTTGGTATCTAGCTGATCTGATGATGTAGCAAGGAGTTGGAAGTAGACCTCCTCAATGGCTATTAGCCAACTCAATTAGTTTGTTTCAACGATTATGTGACAAATGAGTGTCATAAAAAGGAAAATGTATAGTGCCAACGGCAGAGAGCTTCTGTGGTAAAGACTAGACAAGTCAAGACTGTGAATCGGATGACATGTTAGGTATACGGTCTGGTGTTTGTTCTATATTTCTATAACAACAACCGTCAAGCCATGTCGGAGGTATTCGGCCAGTATTTTAACTCAAACACTATCAAGGGCTAGCCAGGCATGCCATATGAATTTATTTACTGCCGTCATCCATAAATTACCTCAATTTTATATTTTTATACTTTTTCGAAGACTAGATTTATGCGAGTGGTCACGATGTTGATGACACGAGACGATGTCCTGCCTCCTTGTCGTCACACGACACACTTTGTTGATCCCCCCCAATGTGCGACGTAAAGTATTAATTACTCCATAGAATAGCACATATATTGATACTGACGCCGACTCCTACGTTTCCCCTTATTTGTGTGGCAGCCTACGGGGAAGTTACAGATAATTACGGTATTACTTCAACGAATAATTACTTACAAATAAATATCGCAACAAGGTCAGGTTCGCAAAGGTTTACTATCTCTGAGATGCGGTTTCACAGAATAGTAGTACAGTTACAAGTATGTATCCGCCAGTTACCAGTGTAAGGTAATAATAATAAGAGATAAACTATGATTTACAGTTTATAGGCCGAGGTCGAAAGCAATTAAAGTGTAAAGAGGTTCTATTAAGCTAATCGGTTGTTCAAGAAACAATCATGTCATTATTTTTACATGGAAGCAAGTTACAAGACGTATTTAGTACAACAGTAATAATTATAAATGGATATGTTGACTTGGTTAATGCAGACTATGATATCTTGTGAGTTTTTACAATTTCACTTTCGTTTTTATCTACTCTTCTTTTATATTCAGAAAACACGCCATGCCAAAAAAACAACTACCTAAAAGGAATTTTGAAATTGAAATTTTTAGAAAGTTTTTTTGATTCACATTTGAAAATTCATAGCCAGTGTCACTCGGGATGATGTAGGAATTCTAACGATACCCAATACTATCTAAATCTGTTCAGGGGTTTAAGAGCTATGGTGGAAAGAAGAACTCACATACATAATTATGTACAAATGTACATACTATACATACATGAACCTTGAAAACATCTGTCTATATTAAAACTTATCATACATACATAATTATATATAATGATAAATTTTAATATAAATGACAAGGTATTTCGTAAGAGTAGAAAGATAATTAAGATTGATTGACACGATAGAATTTTTAATCAAAGATGACAATGAAAATTGTCATTTTCTAAATCTGCTAAAAGAATTTATTGTAAAAATATGCGAATGTTACATTAATCGTAAGACTTTTTTAGTTTTAAGAACTTCGTAAGACAGAATCGAGTTTAATATTTTGAGTAATGTAAGAATTCTTTAAAAAGTTTGACAGCCTTTTGTTTTGACAGTTTGAAAGTTAATCATTCAAATGTTCATGCGATGTTTTACCTTTTTAAACCGACTTCAAAAAGGGAGGAGTTCGTCGGAATCTTTTTTTATGTAGGTACCTACCTACACAGGTAGGTATGTACCTACACAATATGTTTACCAATTACTCGAAGACGCCTGAACCTATTTGGAAAATTATTTTTTTGTTCCAGGTCTCATTTAAAATCAAATCGGTTGAACGGTTTTTAAAAAATCAACAAAAATGTAAAAATTTTATCTAATGATGATATGTTCGTTTCCTCCGAAACCTCGTTGTTTCATTGAATCAGTGCGTTTAATTGGCCTAAGGGGTCGGTTTTTTTAATTGTAATTTTATACTTGTCTGCAATGACAATTTGTGGTTTGTAAAATACTACTAATAGCGCAATCATTTACCCTGACACACATAAACATTTAAAAATAAAATCACGATATACAAGGAAAATCACACATATACACATTTTGTTGTACATACGTGTATATTGCGTTAGTTTAATAATAAATATGCAATGCAATATCCCCTACATAAATTATATATGTATTGCGTTGCATATTTTGCGTGCATATATTTACTTACAGTAAGGATTCGACGGATGAAGTAAAACTTAGACCTGTTTCACTGCTTTTTAGGGTTCCATAACAAACTAAAGTCTCCGTGTCACGCACACATGACAAAATAGAACAGATATAATGTATCATAGAAATTAAGTGAAGACTCCTTGGGCCAACTTCTACAGTCTTACACGAACCATACGCACAGAAACGCACCTTGACGCATTTGTCTGACGTAAGGCCGTTTAGTTCTTATAACACAAGAAAAACTGGATGGCCAAGGAGACTGCACTCATTTTCTACATAACATTATATCTAACTTTTTTGTGATGACATTTTTTTTTTTACTTTAAACAGATCTACGTTTGGTCATTAACTCTAGAAGGAGGATAGGAAACGGAGAAGCCGGCAATGAGTTCCATTCAAGGGCTGTACGCATCAAGAAAGTAGACCGGAATCGCTGCATACGAATACTGGGATGGTCTTTATAATGAGAATTCTAAGTAAATACAAAGTTTAACTCGCACAATATTTAGGTTGGAAAATTAACACCATTATATCCTATTCATTATTATTTAATGAAACTTACACCACATTTTTGAAGAACAAATTATATATCATTTTCTGTTACGTTCATTAACAATAAACCCTTTTATTAGACAACAAATACACGTCATGTTAGTTTTGTATAAAAAATTGGCTAATTGATTAAATTTGAAAAACTGGTTATTTTAAATCTTAATCATAGTTTATCTCAAAAATGTTTTTTGAAATATCGCTAAATCTTAGATTTCAAAAACCAATTAAAACTTAGCACGAAAACGGTAAAGACTATCATACCCTCTGACAATGACGTCACGCCGTGTGAAACAACCATGTCAGTAGGTATACAAGTTGTTCTACGACAAAAAACCAGTAAGATGAACTCTGATTTTCTAAAATAAAGCATTACGAAACCTACTAATACCACTTTAAAAACATGCTAATTTTATAGGGAAAGACAAGGTTTTATTTTACTGTAGGACCCCCGTCAAGAGAGAAATAGGTTATTCTTTCATGGAAGTATTATGAGGAAAATCTCTACAACCGAAGTTTGCACAAACTTGCATGTATGTCAAATTCTTGCTCTGCTTAATAAGACCTTACATACCATTAGACTATTATTGATCGACCACAATGCATTAATGCTACAACCACAATCATTGATCGACATTTATGTACCTACGCACTAATTATGCGAAAGTGGCCAAATTTTTCACGATGAAGTTTTGAAAAAGTGACGTTCTACGTTAAGACTTCGATAACAAGCTCCGAATACTCAATTGCAGGATTATCCTGCAACATGGGCATGTAGTGGTGTCTGATTTTTCGGGAAATTACTAATTTTAGCTATTTTATCCTTAAATTCCGATCAAATCTTTTTTTTTAATTTCTACTCATCTTGCTGTGAGACAACGGACGAACCGGATACATCTTTACTTTTTTTAATTACTAATATAAATAACATAAAGCCGCGTTTTCTGAAACTTGTTCATTAGGTACTTACGTTGTTACTTCACCATTCCACGTTATTCCACCGTCTGAAAAATTCTAGACTACGTCACTTTGCCTAACAATTTCATCATTTTTAGGGCTTCGTGATTTTTTCGTTTGAATGACATCTATTAGACTTCAAGTTTGTACCTTACGTCATTAGTGTAATTTCCAGTTATAATTGTGGTAACAATGTTGCACGAAATAACAAATTTCAACGTAATTTGAAATTAAGACACTTTTGCTCGACAATAATAACTTATTATTATGAAGTATTGGAAATCTAAGTAGTAAATTTTTTTTTGACATTCTTTGGTGGTATATTTAGTAAGATTTTTATCAGAAATATGTACAAAAAATATTACCAAAAAAAATTAAAAAATTTCCAAAAATGACTATCCAACATGTTTATTTTTCTCAATTAGTAGGTGGATTGCACAATATTTGATAGATCCTCGAATCACGTCCCTTATTATCATTAAAAATCTAATCCGTGAATGATTGTTTTCATCATTAAGCAGTTTTTTGTTCTAGTTCTATTTCATGCATAAATTTTCGTGTGATTGTAAAGTAATAAAAATCGACCGTGCGTGAGAAGGACGCCCAATAAATAAATCGTACGCAATTAAAAAATACTTCTTCTCATTAATACCTCACTCACATATATGTTGTGGTAGCGACTCATGTCTCAGAACTCTATATAATTCCTAGCTCGGTGTTTCAAAGTTTCAATATGTCTTCGCAAACTGCACTGAAACACTTACATAATAATAGAGTTCATTATTGGTAAGATAGTCCCTAAAGTAAGTTTATCTTGTTCGTTGCCCGAAGTCGATAAGATTGGGTAGGTAAATTTCAGGCAAACCAACAATTTTTCATGAGTGTAGTGGTAAAAACGTCAGTGACCGTCCTCTCAAAACGCCGATCGTTTTTAATTTTTCTTTGAATTTTGTGAGTGTTAGTAGCCACAATATCACTGAAACTCAGTTGAAACAATGAATGTATCGTATTTTCCGCGACCAGGGTTAGAACTTGTAAAAATAATGAAAGAAAAATAGAGAGCTACTATATGAAAGCTAGTGGAGTTATGAAATAAAAGTTGGGTAGATGGCCCTTCACCCCCAAATAAATTCTATCACAGGTCCCGTCTAGGGCAAGCAACTCTACTGATGCAATTTGAATTCTATTATTAATTTTATCAAAACAAATACTAAACCTCTTTTTAAAATAAGCTAAAAAAGTATTAATGTTTCGATGATAGCTTTTGTTGATGTTATGGCAGTTTCATAAAATTTTAGTTTCCTGCGATGAGCACCGCCGCCCGATTTGCAAGATACTTCAATGTTCTGAAGTTCTCTTTTAGGTACACACAGTTTGTTGAGCCAAACCCTCCCATTTTGCGTTGTAGGAAAAACATTTAAAATATTACAAATAGTTGTAGTAGTTTTACTTACAATTGGTTAATAAACAGACTTCTAACCATAGGATAGCAAATCTTTACTCATCTGTGGCTTGAGAGTAACAAGGTTTGCCATCCACTCGAGTTTGAAATTAGTTTTCTCTCAAGTAATGATTTTTCCGTACCTACGAGAATATAAAAAAATGTATACTTTACCTGTATTAATGACTAGCAGCCCACCCAGGCTTCGCACGGGAAATCAAAACTCGATTCAATCGACTCGATAAAATATAAAAATAGCCTATATCACTAAGTGATAATGTAGCATTCTAATAATGAAATAATTATTAAGATCGGTCCAGTAGTTTCATAGCCTATACAATAGAAACAAACAAAAACCGGCCAAGTGCGGGTCGGACTCGCGCACGAAGGGTTCCGTACCATTATCTATAAAAATCAAGTTTGTTGTATGGGAGCCCCCCTCAAAAATTTATTTTATTTCATTTTTAGTATTTGTGTAGCGGCAATAGAAATACATCATCTGTGAAAATTTCAACTGTCTAGCTATCACTGTTCTTGAGATACAGCCTGATGACAGACGGACGGACGGACGGACAGCGAAGTCTCAGTAATAGGGTCCCGTTTTTACCCTTTGGGTACGGAACCCTAAAAATCATATCTCTCCTCTTTATATTAGTGGTGATGTAGATAAAAACATTATAACTATACTTTTCAGTGCGTTAACCTAACCAATGCGTTTCAAGTTATTTTGCACACAAACCGCACGTATATGCTGTTGTCGGATCAAAAATAAAATACCAATTGTATAATTAATTAAACTGTGGTAAACCAAACTACCAAATCTATTTGTGCACAATGCTGTACTATGATTGCAACACGTGCCCACAAATAAATAAGATTAAAGAGCTTTTAAGGATCTGAATTCCTCACAACTTTCTTCTAAACTAGTTTATAAAGCTATTAAGTACTCGGCCAGAACGAGTTTACGCCTGCCTCTTGTGACAACAAATATAGATTAACAGCATTTCTAACATTAGCCTAGGCTTTTGAACAATCACTTTTATTTGATCCTTCAATAAAAAAAATACAGAATTTAACCCGCTCAATCAAGTTCTAGCAAACTCCGCCAAAACGCCCTGGTGCAGCAGTTCGCGTTCAGTTTTCTCGTATTCTGAATTTAACGAATATTAATTTGCTGAATATTCATGATTAATGTCTTAGATTTTCATTTTTCTTTATATTTCTTTGATTAGATAAAATGTGCAATTTTTTTCATATAGGTAGGACATGCGCTATCATTTTTCATTGAAAGATGCTTAAGCCCAGTATATATTTTACCGCCCTTTGAAAAGTTTTGTTTCTCGCGCGTCCAATCAGACCCTCACTAGTAACGGTAAAAGCTTTTCAAAAGGGCACTCTTACCGACATCCAAAAATTTACGCATATATAGACGATACTACGAAAGACAATGTTTTAGGACATTCCAAAAAATATATATTTAGAGATTAGACATGTAAATTAAAAAAAATATGAATCAATATGCCATTTTCCATATTTAAATAGAGACAGTGATTCCGTAGAAGGTGCAGATTTTTTTTCAATGGTTTACAGAATGCGATGAAAATCGAAGAGGGACAAATAAAATTGAAACCTACTAACACAAATTTTATTTAAACTCAAGCTAATTCGCAAGAACTTCCTAATAGGCACCGAAAAATTTACATCACACATGAATAATATAAACTAAAGTTTAAGGGCCGCCTTACACGTTCAATCATGATCGCTACGTGTACGGGCTGCCTATGGCAGCCCGTACACGTTCCGCGCGATCCGCGATCCGCGATCCGCGATCAATGATCGCGATCCAGACTGATCGTGTACGAAGCGGATTGACGGACTGATGCTCCGGATCGCATAATATCTAGAAATTTTGAAATCATGATCGCGGATCGCGGATCGTGATCATGATTGAACGTGTAAGGCGGCCCATACTCTGTAGCTAAAACTCGCACTTGCACTGCTCGCATGTATTAATTAAAGTGTGTAGTTTGCAAGTTAGGAGCTAATGTGTCTTCCAATTACTTGATATTTGACCTGTTATTAATGAAGAGGTAATAATGTTATTTTCTATGTTTTTTACCACCTTAATGTCCAATAACGACTGATCCTTCGAGTACGGGTTTAATTTGTTTTAACCCTTTCACCGCCAACGTCGTGTAAAAAATGTTTTGTGTCCAGACCGCCAACAATGCCTTTAAGCTACTCCACTTTTGACTCTTATTTACAGGAGATTTATTGAAGGATTATTTCATTTGTTCACAACATTTTCTTTCATTACTTTTTCCATAGTTTATTTAATAGAAGTGAATAAAATAAAAACTTGTTATTTGACAAAGTCTGTGCATAAGCGATTTCGAAAGTAGAATTTGTTTGAGAACCTTTGTAAACACGTAAAAATTTAGGCTCCACAGGCGAAGTCGACTCTAATTTTATATACCTAATTTAATTATTACTGCGAAAATGTAATAAGAAAAAATATACGTTTACGTATGCACGTCGGCGCGTCTCTCAGTTTAAATCGTCTCTTTCAAACGCGTCTATTGCGCCGAACTGTGGTGGACCTTGATAAATACACATAAATAAACAGTATTAGAGATAAACAGTAAAATATCTTAAATATTAATAGTAGGTACCTACTGAATAATTACATATTAAATAGTAATTTCCTCTATTTTAGCTTTAGTAGCGTGCAAGTATGCAAAGTCAGGTGATTTATTAATTGAAGAATTGAGATTGTCAGATTGACAGACATCAGTTTGACATAAGTCAGATTAACATATGTCAAATGGCAGATGTCAGCTTAAAAGATGTCAGATTGACATATATATGTCAATTTCACAGATGTCAGATTGACAGATGTCATAATGACAGATGCCACATTAACAGATGTCAGATTTCTGTCTATAGTTTAGTCTTGTAGTTTATTTGTTACACGTTTCATTTCTCTCTGAACCTAATTCTGAAGTTAACGCGGACGAAGTCGCGGGCGTCAGTAGTAAATAATAAATTTAACCTTTACTTGACAATATGAGAATTTTTTTGATGTCGTCGTCGTCATCGTGGGAAGCGATAATTTTATGTTTTAGACGTGTAATATGATTGTTACTCTAGATTATAGTTTATTTACTAAAGTGCCCTAAGGATCATGATAGAGTTATTTAACATACATTACATTTAAAATAATTAATGTTAGCGATAACAATTATATCGATATATTGTACTAGTCCAATATCACTTTTGGCTTATTGTAGTGAAAAATATTTTGGCGGTCAATGTGCACGCGACTCGTCGTAGACAATGAGTTAATATTTATAGCCCACATCATTAGAGTGCGAGAGAGAGAAATGATGTTGAAGTTCAATAGGTGGAACTTTCTGTACGCAAACAAGCAGTCAAAAATGAACACGTTTAATTTCTAATCCGTATACAATACAACATAATGATTGATGACTATCAATATCAAGTTAGCCTAAGGTAAACACTACACAGACCTTCGCGTCAGGTATAGCCAGCTTCGGTACGAGTAATTCTATTAGCAACGTTGCCAGTCTAATGGACATGAAATAATTGGGGCTTGGACTGTAGGTATACATATAGACGCTCTTGCATCCGGTGCCCTTTGCTCTTATTTCCGATTAATTAGAAAATGCTTAAGAGATTTTCTCAATACTAAACTGTCAAATCAGGTAGCTTTTTAATTTAAATAGGCTTGCGTTTGACCGCCAACTCGCCTAATGTTAAGCGAAGATGCAATCTACGGTGGAGCACGCTCATATAGAAAAAAATTGATTGACCCGCGACTTGAAGGCATCTAATTTGTATCTATCAGGGAACGCCCAATTGAGCAGCAAATTCCGTTGTTTAGCGGTCCGTACAGTGAAGGTATATTCTAAGCGTTTAGTTCTAGTTTTCGGAATATCAACTATGAAGCGGTATCGCTTCTTAGAGCTACCTGATAGTAGAATAAGCAGAGTGTAATTAGGGCATGTACTTGTACAATGTATATACACCTCTTCTCTTCTAGTAGCGCCTTCTACACTGCTAGTCAGTAGACTACGACTAATCAAAACAAAAAGATTGAATGCTACTGATTGGTAATCACGCCTCTTTAAGTGAGGATCGATTAGGCTACTCTGTTTAATATTCGTAATATACGATTTCAGGAAGAGCAAAATTGCAAATATCGCGTAAAAATTTGCTTGTTTATTTATATGGAATAGGCTCCGAAACTACTGGAGCATTTAAAAAATTCTTTCACCATTGGGAAGCTACACTATCTCCGGGTGACACGGGCACGGGAACTACACGAGGGGAAACCGCGAGGCGTCCGCTAGTTTTCTATAAGGATATATAAGGTTTGATAAAAATTGTTCTCAAGTTAACGCAGCCTTGTAAAGAGGTTATGCTAGATTAAACGTATTTATTTTTGTGAGATTTATTTTGCAAGACGCTGTACAAAGTTATATCGTCAACTTTGTATGAGCTGTCAGAAAGCGGTTAACAGATAAGTGATTTTTGTATAAATCCAGCCCTATCACAAACATGTTTATTGAAACTTGGACACGGCATCTGTCCGGTTAGCTCACAAATGTATAACTTAAAGGCAAACGATTCAAAACATCAATAGTCAATTTTCGTGAGCATTATTATTATGCACAACGCGTGCAAATTTTGACAACATACATCGCACACATTCTAGGACAGAAACGGCGCCAACGGTTCATGTTAACAACAAAGGTTTATATTTAAAACCTGTTTGACTATTATGTCACTACATAGTCATATGGTGACTACGTAATTATATGACTATTCATACATATAGTGACTACATAGTCAAATAGATTTGATTTCACAGACTAACTACAGAAACTATTTGAACTAGTCTTACTTTTTTTTAACGGTTCACAGGCTAGGTGTTTGGCCACAGCTCACCTGATGATAAGTGGTGGTGTGGTCAATGATGGTGTGATGATAGTTTAGAGCATAATTATGCTTACTGACTTATGTGTATGTATTTTGTCATAAATGCAGAATGCACAAGTACACAGACGCATACACTACACGCATACGCACACACTATACGCGCACGCGTGCATGCCTATTCACGCGCAGACACAATTACACACATACGCAGACACAAAAAATACACACACACACACGCAAGCACACGCACACACACACACAGAGACACACAGACAGACACACACACAGAGACACACAGGTACACACACACTCTCACACACACACACTCACACACACACAGACACTCGCACACCCACACACACTCACACACACACACTCACACACACACACACTCACACACACACACACACACACACACACACACACACACACACACACACACACACGACACACACACACGCACATACTCTGCCTTTGGTATCATGTGACTGATTAAGATATCGGGAGAAGCCATTGGTTTCCGAAATACAGTTATCACTAGTACATTTTAATGTGTCCAAAACTTATGCCATATAAATTATTTTTGTTCTTTTTTTAACTTGGATTAATTTTAACTAACAGCTCGGACCACGGATACTGAAAGTAGAAAAGTTATGCTCCTCTCAATAAAGATGAATTCAAGGATAGAGATGAAGAACTTTGATCTCTAGATGCAATAAAGCGAGCAATAGGCGCCTTCTCAATACGAATCAAAGGTCGCAAAGCTATCGAAGGTTGTATAGGAAACAAATTGGTGTTCATGTGACTTCGTTTACATAGTAGACAAGCTCGATAAAAATAACTTTTTTTTAAATATAATATAATTAATGTGTTAGTAACAAATAGATCCAAATTTTTAAATATTACTTGATTCTAAAAATCTTATCAAGATTGCAATACGTATGCATTTACTACCGCAGTACCAGATATTCCGCCGACAAACAGTAGTGTGTAAACATTACTATATTCCGGTTTGAAGGGCGCTGCAAATTACAAGGATATTAAAACTAACCAACGAAAGTATCAAACTTTATTTTGTTACACAATTCTGTGTATCCCTACAATGGTCATGGGCAGGCGTTATCTCTTACCATCAAGAGAGCTTCTTGTTTCTTATATCGTTGGCAGTAAGCGGTTCCATGCAGGAAGCCGTAGCTGCTCTCTTATTTTCATTCGACATGGGGGTAATAAATCCCGCATTGACATCTTGCTTAGAGGTTTACAGCATTTCCGCATTACCGTTGCCTGCCCTGCCAATGCGCCCTGGAAGTGCACAACTTGATTCCACTTGCCCCTTTTTATTACCGGACAAACAGCTTCGATCGAAAAATAAACATTTACAAGAGCCAATCCAACTCCGTATAGGAGCGAGTCTCTTTCCCGCTAGTATGGTCTCGCGATCTACCTTGTCATCTGTCGCTGCAAAATCGGTGAAGTTACTCCCTTCTACCACACTAGCCCTTGGAGTCGTAATGTGGACACAATATGAATTATTACAAATTAACTGAAGTTGAACGCACACTAGTAACAAAAGACAAATGTATGTAAGCAAGTATGGTTTATCTATTCTATCTATATATACGATTATAAAGAGGAAAGATTTGATTGTTTCTTTGTATTGAATAGGCTCCGAAACTACTGGACCGATTTCAAAAATTATTTCACCGTTGGGGAGCTACACTATCCCCGGGTGACATAGGTTACTGTTTATCCTTCTATTCCCACAGGAACGTGAACTACGCGGGTGAAACCGCGAGGCGTCCGCTAATAATTAATAACCAATTAAAAAACAACACATAAGTCGTAGTATATTAGAGTAACAATCGTACAACGAAGCACAAATAGAACCTGCCAATAATGTTTCATTTATAAGAACAGACACGGACGTTTTGGCGAGTATAACGAAAACAATAACTTTTGGCAATGTACCTATTGATGTCAGCGGCATTCCTTCGATATCACAATAATATTATAACGGCGAAAGTTTGTGAGTGTGTTGGTAACTTCTTCACTCTTAAACGGCTGGACCAATTTAGATGAAATTCGGTATGGAAGTAGTTGACACCCTGGATTAACACATAGGCTTTTTATCCCGTTAAAAATGTATCGAGTATCACCGCGGGGCGCATATAGTGTTTTAGTAAAACTGCATAAAATAATAATACTTGTTTACGCCTGAAACCCAACTAGGAACGTTTTGTAAGGTGAGGTTATCCCGTATTTTAACCAAGTTTGTAACTGCCGTTGTTAATTAGTTTAATGATGAGCAAATATGTATATAATTATGACGGTTATGCAAGTTTGTGAGCGTTAAACTTTGAATTTTGAAGTTCGAAATCACACAAATCGAAAATTAAAAAAAAAAATTACGATAACGACTATTTACGACAGTGACATAATATATGACAGTGTCATTAAATTTCTATTTCTATCGAGTCAATTATGACGATCTAACGTATTACGTTTACACTTTTATGGTATCCTGGAATACTTACCTATGTCACATTATAAACGAATATTTTTCGTTGAATTTATATTTTAGCAGATAAAAACGTGAATAACATTTTCTAAAAGTGGAAAAGCCCATAAGTGGTTTTTCTCTCTTTCATCCGAGTATAAATTGCAAAATATTATGCAGGATTTAGCTATATTCGCATGGGCACGTCGATGAAGTTCCCAACTACCTAATATTATTCAGAATATCCTTGATGTTGATGCAAGTAAATCAATATCTATTGGAAATTTAACTGTTTGCTCGTCGTTTTACTTTTATCTAGTTGTTGTTCGCGCGTCTTAAAGCGTGCTGTATCTTCCTCTTTAGATAGATGCTAGCAATTTACCTACTCAATATTAAATAAATAAATATAGTAGGACATTACACACAGCGCCATCTGACCCCAAACTAAGCAAAGCTTGTACTATGGGAGTAAGATAACTGATAGAATACTTAAATACATTTTTTTTTTTTGTAAATTCATACTTATAATACTTACAGCACACCCAGACACAGAACAAACATTTGGTTTTATATCACAAAATGCTTGTCCTGTGTGGGAATCGAACCCACGCCCCACAGCTCTTGAAGCAGACACGCTACCTATGAGCCAACAGGGCTGTCGAATATTGTTTGTGTTTACAACGCTATTTTGTACCGCGCTTCAGAAACTTAATTGCATCTCAGTGGATTGTTTCTATTTTAGTCTAGCAGAGTGGGGTTTCAAATAAGTTTATTTTAGAAATAAAACATCAAGTAGCGCACGTCACAGTAACGCGATCCCTACGCAAGTGCAACCAGATTGTTGACAGAACAAACGTATCCTGACCTTTAAATTATGTACCAGACAATGAAAAATAAATCAAGGTCTGTTTCATATTAAAACGTTTTTTTTTTAGCTGCTATCAACTGCAAAATATGCGTTTATAAATGATGTCTCTTGGACTCTGTTGTTGTTTATTTTTTTCGCTCGTGACTTATCCACTGGCCATGACGGGTTAATGGGTGTAAATCGAATGCAGTTTGTGCAGACCGACAATTTCTGATGAATAAAAGACAAGAGCGTTTGCGCAGCTCCACGATTTCGATGCGCAGACACCCATGCGATTATTTTCAATGCCAGCCATAACACAGAATGCGTAATGTCACCGGATTTGTAACGACAGTATAGGTATATCATGAATTACATGGGCATATTCGCAGGATACTTTTTCTGTGTAGTTTAGATTGTACCTAAAATGTTATACATATTTTTCGTATGCAATATAATTATGTTTATAACCGCCATCTCACCTGATGTTAAGATTGATCTAGAGATTACACCACTTTTAAGGCCTTTTTACTTCACATAAAACTTTAAAAACATTTTATGGATATTTTTAAAAAACTTCTCTAAAATATTTCGAAGATGCTATCGAAACTGGTGCGGAGACGTGGACGCTCACACATGAGGCTGTGCACAAAATTAGAGTCGCACAGAGAGCCATGGAGAGGTCCATGCTCGGCATTAAACTCCAAGACCGAGTTCGTAATACCGATATCCGGCGACGAACGAAAGTTCGAGACGTCGGTATCGCAATTATGAACCTCAAGTGGAGCTGGGCAGGACACGTTGCTAGGCGAAGTGATGACAGGTGGAGTAAGGTTGCAACACAGTGGTGGCCTAGGCAAGGGAAGCGGAGCGTCGGTCGTCCAGCCGCAAGATGGGTCGACGATATCGTCACCGTCGCGGGTCGAACCTGGACCAGATTGGCACAGGACCGAGGCAGATGGCATGTAAAGAGAGAGGCCTATACCCAGCAGTGGGATAAAGAAGGCTGTGGATGATGATGATGATGATCGAAAATGGAGACACCTATTATTATACATTCTATCTCGTCCGTGAAGATTTTTGGGTATCATAACCTTCACTTAACATCAAGTTAGCTGCGGTCAAACACATAGCCTGTCAACCATAAAAAAATGATGACGGGCAGTTTTGTTGCAGAGGGTCTGTAAAAAAATAAACTTTAAAAATAGGTTAGTACTTACGCATTTCGACTGAGTCTTCGGAACCCTGCGAGCCGTCGACTTTCTGTAAAAGAAACAGAAATTAAAACAGAGTTACATAGAACACGTGTTTAAATCTAAATTAAATAACTGCATTGAAAATCAAATATTAATAGTTGAATATTGAAAACTTTGTTGGAACATGGTTAAGTAAATATTATAGCAAAATTAATTTACGTCTATTATAGCAAAATCATATCATTCAAATATTGTTACTGTTACAACTTTAAATGTACATTTAATTGAAATGAGTAGGTAAGGAAAATGTATTTTGTAGTAACGTCAATATTATTTAATTTGTCCGGATCTGCATTGTTTTTTTTCCCAATTGTTCCTTTGCTAGGCGCGTGCCCCGAAAATGTAAATACTTCACGGAAACACAAATAGCCGTGTTCTTAAAATAATAAGCGGCAACTTCAAATCTTTAGTCCTTTAACAGTTTAAAATTCTCACATTTTTTACTATCTAATCTATTTACACGTATAAAAATTAATCCCTTTTTCCCTTGGTCACGCCTTAAAAAGAGGACGACTTTACCGATTTCATTCCTATTTTTTCTTGTTTTCTAATACTTTGTTCTTTGTTAGAAGGTTCTTACGGATAATTGCACTTTTTTTTTAATTAATTCCACGCATACGATGCCGCGGTAAACAGCTAGAATAATTATAAAAAGAGTATGATTTTAAGAAAAGGCTAAATAATCGAGATAGGTACAATGATTACGTATAAGAATATGAGTGCTAGAATCCTCTAAAAGATCCATTAGTCTGAATTCTGATTGCCTCCGCCGATGTAATCCAATGCAATAAAGGTCGTCGGCCCTATCAATCTATTTAAAGATGGAGAGCACTGTGGTTCTTGTTGTGTCCTTTATCACACAATGGAGCAAGATGAAAAAAATGTAAGATGTGTCTGATTAATAAATAATGCGAGAGAACATGATACGCATTTCACAGCAGAACCGGTAAGCACTGGATAGGAACTAAGTTATACGAACTCATAAACATACTATTACTGTTCCTATTAAAATTGAGAAATAAACTCTCAGTTTGACAAATTGATTAGAGTTCAAGGGCAGGAGAAAAGTAAGGAAGGCTGACCTCACCTCGGCAACAATTTCATTAAATTTTTAATTGAAATTGATACTGGGAATAAGAGTCGATTCGTAAGTATGTTACTGATTGCCCCATTTACATTCAAGGCGTCCGACGTAATATTTTTCACTTCAATTGTTTCTTATATGTGTGGGACTGTGGGTGTTCCCATAAGTTTTACCTTGTGGCACCACGTAGTCCTTGGAGACAGACGGTTTTAAATTATAGTCTAGAATTAAAGGTGACGCGACCGATGCCCTATGATGTTAATACAGCTTTTTTCTGTGTTTAAGACCTACTCAATCCTAAGGACTGCGCCCGACTGAACTCTTAACTTGGCTCCTTTTTCATCCAGACCAGACATATTGCTCTTCCCAAGAAAACTCAAAGTGTAGTACTTGTTGAACTTAGTGTACCATGGGAAACAATTATCCCTAAATACCACACGATAAAGCTACTATGCCAGCAGCCCAGAGCCTTGCTCCGATACTTCAAGGAGCTGGGTTAGCTTGGGTAGACGCTGGTAGGGGGAAATGCACAATACACCTCAAGCGAGACGTCAGAGCAGGACCTATCGCCCCCACCAGAATAGGACCACACGATAAAGCTAAATAGATAGTATGACCTGACGAATGAGTTGACCATATATGGTTACTTGGTCAGTTTGTATGCAGTAGAAGAGAGGATTGCGAACAAAATCTACTAAAAGGCGTCTACGGCCTGCCTACGGCCCAAAAACAGAGCAACGTTGGTAGGATCATATCTAATTTGTCTGGGATGGGAACACGGACATTGAAGGTGAGCGACTGGCACTGTACGAGTTCTTGTACCTGCAACGCAATGGGCCCGCACGGCGATAGCATTTAATGCTATGAAGCATTCGTCTTAACAGTACCAATCATACTGGCATTATAGATGCGGAAGTTTGTCTGTATGTTTGTTACACACAGCTGGACGGATTTGAACGAAGATAGCGTATATCTTGATTAATAAACAAGCTACTTTTTAACTTGGTAAACATGGATAGAATTGCTGGTGCCAGCAAAATGCGAGTAAAAGTATTTCTTGCGTTTGTCGTTCTTTCACAGTAAAGGAACAACGGATCGACGTAAATTTTGGCATGAATATAGATTACGGGTCGAAGAGTGACATTATGGCAACATTTTATCCCGGATTGACAAACAGTTTGTGCGCGATCGTCGCCAATGTTGAACCGTGGAGCGCAACTCGCTGGAATACCTACCTATCTTATTTGGCTTGTTAGTAGATACAAGTTTCGTCGTGGAATAAAATATGTACATACGATATATTACAGCTCCTCAATTCAGACTATAAGGAATACTATTATAAGGAATTATAAAGCATGCGTCACGTGAAAATAAAATTTCGGTAGGTAGGTACTAATAACACGAGCCGTTGTCATTTGGCGTTATAAATAAAAACAATCTATTTTCATAATAAATTTCCAACTTCCAGACGTTCTTCAAGGTTCTAGCTAAATTTGATATTATGAAATCACATTTAATTTTATCATGAGCTTAGTACATCATTAGTGGGTACGTGTTACGTATTTTATTTAACCGATTACCCGAAGACACGTAATTTTTTTCGAATTTCTATTCTTGTATTAAGGCCTTATCATACAACAACTTTCAGGGCTTGGGTATTCAGGGTGATCGTGGCCACGTTATCTCAATCTAGTCCTTTTTATCTTATTACACCTATCTTCCTGATTCAGGGTAAGGTTTCCTAAATAGCGGGTCAAGTAATAGACCTACTACATCTTGTCCGTACTCTGAGTTTCTTATTGCGTTTTTGTTAGGCGCTGACGCAAAAAGCTAAGCGACTGCGAACCTTAATGCACGGTTATACTATATGCGGTCGCGTGGCTTTTACTTGAGTGCCTAACGATAATCGCTATAAGAAGCTGTACGTGGGTTGTAATCTAATTACAATTTGACAGATTTTCTAGCGCGAAACGCGCGAAATCGTGATAAGTGCACACTATCATAATATGCGAATCACGACACACTCGTCAAGCCCGCGAAAATTCAATACATTGCCGGAGCTCTATTTTTAATCGTACGTATGGTTTTCGCATACAGATACGGCCAACTATATAACGATATTGTATGACAGACGGACGCAGGCGTAAATTCAGGCAAATGATCAAAAAATAGAGCCTCTATAGTCCCCGTCAAGTTTCAGATTGAGCAGACGAGCTCTTTCCTATTAATCCCCCTATTACCTAGCCTGCGTTATTGTGGAATCTTCAAAGTACAGTAAAATAACGAGTATAAATTAAAACTCTCAAAACTAGTAATAGAACACCAAAATTCGACACAGCTATAGAAGATGCTGACATATTCATTCATTCATTAGAAAACAGCAAGGAAATCTGTTCAGCCTTCAAACGGCTGAACAGATTTCCTAGTTATAATCTTCTAAGAACACCCATCAAGACACTTTTCAAACAAATGAAACCTATTCAAAATCAGCTCACACGTTTGGAAGCTACGTTAAACTTGAACACACCTCTATTTGCGTCTGCGTAATTATTATATATTTTCTGGTCGAGGGTTAAAAACTATTCAAGGCCAAATCGGACTCGTACTTAAAAATGCTGCATAAATTTAAAAACATCATTAACTTCCACACAATATAAAATATTAAGTTCGTAGTACTTATACCATTTTACGTTGAGCGGCATTTTTAAGTGACGCGCTTAGGATCATAACAGCTCGGAGAGCGCGACGGACTCGTAGCTAACCGGTTTTTATTTTCTTTGCTATCATGGCATTTGTTATTTTCGACTAATTGATTAATTATAAAATAATCGCACTATCAAATCACACTCGTTCAAGGCATTAATGTTCAATATTCTACGATTATATTTATATTGATCATATTACTTTAGATAACGTCATTATATTGACATATTTAATAGTATTTTGACATTTTTAATATTATATTCGACCTATATTAATTGGAATATTAGATGTAATTCTTATCAACAGGCTTTATCAGAACCTTAAATAGCCTTGTTTCTAAAAATGCACAACCCAACACAACTTCATAGTCCCACCCGAAGAACTATCCCAGGGAATAAAACCCATGGCCTGCATGGAAAACTTTAAACCGTATACGGTATCAGCAGTATGGCTAAATAAGGGTAGGTATGTCAAAGTTACCGATTCCCACTGCCCCTGTGTTGTAATCTAGCATACGTATAAATAATGTCACTTACTGGACTATAACCATGTATTCCACAACCTGCGCATTTAATGGATTCACGGAGATTGCTATTAGAGTGGCCCATTTGTGGTAATCAATATACTACCCATGGTCCATACATCCACGGAGTGTACTGAGCCATTGATTTATAGCGATGATAGCTCAGTGGTGAGTGCGGTAGGTTCGCATGCCGAAGGGCGTGGATTCAAACCACAACAATGAGCTTGAGCTGCCGGTGAAGGAAAACATCGCGAGGAAACCATAGCATGGTGGTAGGGTACTTTAATAGGTACTCGGCTGGCTAGCTACCACCCTCAAGTTGAAAATCTGCCGCCAAGCACCTAACGGTGTGTTCCGGCAGCCTCATTTGAGAGCCAGTTCCATTCCAGGCTAGGTGTGCTTTACCATCTTCGACCACGCCTTCACTTAACATCAGGTGAGCTGTGGTCAAACACCTAGCCTGTCAACTATAAAAAAAAAATCAAATCATTCTTCTTTTTTATTTTAGTGTAGATGTCGATATCATAGATCTACGTTTGGCTACCAACTCGCCTTGATTTCATTGTTCTGTAAAGAGTTACTAAAGTAAATGAATAATTTTAATAGTTTTTTTAAATTGATTAGCGCGTAGTCGATTCAGGTGGTACAGAAAGCTTTCTTGCTGTGGGTTTCTAATGCCACTGTGGATTGTTTGGGTATAAAATGCCTCGTTACTCTTGGTTGAATGTAAAGGATAAATTAACAAATATGGATAGCAATTCATAACTATTATATTTATTATTTTCCTTCTACATACAAGTCAGTGCTGTTTGAGTTATTACATATAGCCGTTTTGCCTAAAATGATAATTATGACGTACCTACTCGAAATTTATGTCTTGTTATTTTTTTCATTTTAGAGTCGAAGATTCGTCAAAAAATATAGTCTATCGATCTGAATAATTCTATCATCATTAGATTTCTACATTATCACCGAGTAATATTGGATGTATTATTAATTGAGTTTTGTTTACCCGTGCGAAGCCGGGACGGTCCGCTAGTTTATCTATACTATTATAAAGAGGAAAGATTTCATTTTTGTTTATTTGTTTGTATTGAATAGGCTCTGAAATTACTGGACCGATTTCAAAATTCTTTCACCGTTGGGAAGCTACACTATCTCCGGGTGACATAGGCTACGTTTTAACCCTGTATTCTCACGGGAACGGGAACTACGCTGGTGAAACCGCGAAGCTTCCGCTAGTGTAATAATAAAAGAATAAATTAAATAATAAAATAACAGGTAAACACTAAAACATTAAATGGCATGAACATAAATAATAACATAAACAAAACTGAGTTTAGGGAACACGGAAAAATTATTTAGTTGCTATATTATTATAGTTATAGTGTTGTTTAAATCACAAACCGTTAAATTAATTATTTGCACGAGTGTGGATAAACGAATTTTTTCGTAATGTTACCATAGACCTTTATCTAAATAGATACCTCAAATATATGTACTGAGCGTGCCAAAGGGCAGTGCAATGCTCTACCTTTGATGTCGTTTTATTAACTGCGTACTCCACCGCTTTCGGTGCCGGACCTAATGCGAAATTTAAAAAAAAATGCCTAGTACAAATGTACAACTAAACCAAGTACTAAAAAGTTGGCAGCAATATCACATGTATCTCTTTTAGCACATGAAAAACCTGTTGTGCCTGGATACAGCAAGATTCAAGTCGAAAATCTGCATGATGATCTAGCACGAATAGAAAAAAAAACATAAATAATGCAGCTGATCTTTTGTCGTTATACGGAAAGTGGAAAAATATTTCACCATTACCAAGATGGAATAGCTAGCTTGAACAGCTAACCTAAAATAATAGGAGTTTTTCAACTTTTCAGGTTACGTTTCTTCCTTTTATTGATCATCCATTAATTTAGACACGGTTTATACTACTGTACATTGTGCCATGAACATTGTCAAGTCACATAAACAAAATACATTTGTGATTACTCTTGATCAACCCCTTTATTCTGAAGCACGTGAAATGATATCTACGTCAGATTCTAACTCCGAAATATCTATAATAGTTGTTAAACTAAGATGATTTCATATGCTGATGTCATTTCTTGGATGCATAGGATATGTAATGGACGGAAGTGGAAGTGGAGTCAAGGAAGGAAGCCCTGGGTAAAATATATGCTACTAATTCGGTCGCCAAAATGTTGAATGTTCACGCATGTTCAAGAAGTAGCAGAGATCATACACTATTACGAATTGCATTAGCAATGATAATTTTTGAAGACATAAAAATGGATGATCGACTGATCGTTTTAGATGAGTTAACTGAACAAATAACTTGCCGTGATGTTTGTAATCGAACAACGTCTCATGAAGTCTATGAAGACAGAAAGGGAGAGTATCTCTAGGTCGAAGTACTCAAGAAAGTGTTTTATGTAAATGTATACTATGTACGCTACAAATACAAATTGTGAAGAAATTAAGAAGTTTTGTAACATTTCGTTAAGATGCTGCTGAACAATACGTTGATGCAAGAGACTCAAGAGTAAAAAGAGATAATGATGTAAGTAAACTAGTTGAATGGCTTACACTTCATGATACCTTTCCAAAAACAAATCAGTTAGTATCCTTAGCTTCAGGAATCATTGAAACTGACCAAATTAATAGTTACAAAGCCCATGAAATTGGATTACAATCTATGGTAAAAGTAACTGGCTTAAAGAACTTTAATAAGATAAAGTTTAAACGTGCCGATAAGGTTTAACCGCTTTCAGTTGTTAACAAATCAGCCAAAATTAACGATTGTAAAATCTCTGCAGATTCATTGTTACTGATAACAGTAACCAAACAATTTGAAAGTAATCTCGAAGGATACCTTCAACATAATGATGTCGTATACGGTAAGTCTGTATTCGACATCATTATTTGACAATAATGGCATGAAGAAAAAATAACCACAAAAGCCATATTATATGATGAAATGACACCTGTTGACATCGAACTCGATGAAAATAAGGTGACGAATATCATCGATGATGGATTTATTTTGCATCGCCTCGTATGGGGTAAAGAATATACTTTTCCCGTTGTTTTAGAATAATACATTTAGATGCTCAGCGACAGATTTTCAACTTGACGGTAGTAGCTACCAAGCCGAGTACTAGAAAGTACCCTACCACCATGCTATGGAAGTATTATGGTTAAAAAACTATTGTTGTATTTGAGGGATACTCAAACTACACTAAAAACATAAAAGCAATGGAACAACTAAGAATAATTGCTGTTCTTTCGAAATCTTATGTAGTTTGTTACGACGAAACAATGATTGTGCCAATTAGTCAAGATAAGTTATTGTCAATTCGATGTAATAATAAGAAACTTATTGATATGCTCATTGAAAGAAAAAAATTTGGTATTTCATTGTGGCGAACTAACCTCAACTTGAATTCACCAATGGTGTATGCACATTGCACACCATTGGTGAACACATGCCTGTTCAACTTATAATGATTTCAGTGACAGCGCGGATGTTTCCTCTGGCTTCTTAGGACAATGTAAGAAGCAAGTTCCAGAGGTGCAAGTAAATAAAAAATGTGTTGAGGATATAGATATCGAAAACTCAGAAGAAAACATTTAATACCTATGTTTACTATAAATTGTTTTTCCTTGATATTAAAAATTAAATTATAGTTAATAAAAGAAGAAACTCTTTAAAACTGTAAGTTTATTTACCTAAAACTGCAAGCAATATGTTTATCGACCTGTTAAAACTAAACTATAACAACCCAATGCAACAATGCCTATAACTGGTGCATGTATCAAAACACAACTTTTTGCAATATGTTTGTAAATTTAACAATATGTTACAATATAAATAAAAGTTAATATTCCAACAAACCAAGCAAAAGACGATACCGATGTACTTATAATACAAGCAGCTATCGAAGAATCCAAACATGAGAGGACTCCCGTCATCATTGGAGAAACACTAAGATTGGTTCGTTATTTTAATTGGACGCACTTAACTATTTCAAGAAGAAATTGTCTTTAAAAAACTTGATAAAGGCAATGTCAAAGCACATAATATCCATTCGTCAAAAAGTATTGACAAATATTCCTAATGAAAACAGTTTTAAGGTTAATAAAATAAAATAAATGTTTGATTTTTTTCACATAACACAGCAATTTCATAGACTTAATATTGCACTATTATTGCACATTTACTGCACTATTTTACAATGAAAACTACGCAACTCAACTGATGTTGTACCGCATAATCTTATTACATTTCCGATTTTAGTTACAAAGTTATAAGACCTGTTTATTAAAACACGCAATGAAAATGAAACAATCGGTATTTTCACTCGTCGCTCAGCTTCGTTGTATGGTTATCGTTCTCAGTTTTCTGCCAATGAAGCAAATAGTGTTGTACACATTTTCGATTCTTATCGATTATGAGAACAGGAATGATAATGATATATTCGCCTTGGGATATTTTGTGATACGTAATATTTCTTTATTGTAATATTGTTTCTGTTCGTTGATTTTGTTTAGAAGAAAATTAATTAAAATTACAGGTTTCCGAGTGATCCTAACATTAAAGAAACTCATCCATAATAAAGTAACATGTGCTAATTAAGTAGATACAAAAAAACCAGATTGTGAATTAATTTTGAAAATAACTGCCACTACAATGAGGTTAAAAAAAATCAAGACTTATTATTGCTCTGTTAGTGAACTAAAATAATAATCGATCACATGATCGATTTAAAATTCGGCACATTCAAATAAGTAAACCAAAATTTACATTCATAACATACATAGGCTCACGCCAAATATTATTTATTACGAATAAATAAAAGTCAAAGTCAGTAAAGTTAAAAAGTGAACTTACTTGAGCAGCAAAATTAAATAATAACAGGCAAGCAGACGGGAGGCGCACGCGACTTCTCACTCCAAAGCAGCTTCAAAGACTAACTTGGGTCGAATCGTGTAAGAATCGGTTGCAGGGTTGGATTCGGGTACGTTGAAAAATGTAGTACAAGACTATCAAAATAGTAGTACGCCGATAGTACACTTTTTTTTTAAATCTTACATTGTTTAAAAAAAGCTATTAATCAATAAATAGATAGAACCAACATGTTTATGCAAAATTTACTCCTCTTCTAAATTATGCAAGTTCTTGACTATTATTTTCTTTAGCCATGGCATGTAATCATAAAAACATCTCTTTTATACTGCGAGTATACGAAAGAATAAAATCGGTACAGTTGCCGCTTTTGCTGCATATTATTTTTCTTAGATTTTGGCCTCGCATCCCAAGCATTTGCCAGTGTCAAGTTACACTTTCAAGTTTCATAATTTAAATACACAAAATGCAAAGTCAAAATCAAAAAAGATGAAGAAGAAGTATTTTTTGACAGCTTACCACAACACAACTCAATGGTTTGGCTTTAAACGGGTGTCATATTTACCTATTTTGGTCTTATATAAGCGAAGTAACGAAATAGTAGTATTTTTCCGTACTATCCTTAGATATGGATACTATCTAGTACGGAGCATGAAATAGTAGTACAAATACTATAATTATAGTACGAAATCCAACGCTGATCGGTTGCGCTCGGTCGGAAGTTCTTCACTAAATCGCTCTTGTGACGCCACAGAAAAGTATATAGAAAAAAAGTAGCACGCTTCGTTTTCATACAAAACGAGGAGCACGCGGCATCTATTTAGATAAAGGTCTGTGGTTGTTACCAAAATTACGAACTAGAAGCTTCTTCATGATGCCTTGCTAGGACATGGAACTGACTTGACCATGAATTACTGTATGTGACTCTGGTTGTTCCTTAAACCTATTTTAGTTTATACACGAAAGTATGAACTTTATGACAGGCAAAAGGCACGAAGCGCAATGTTAAAAATTAAAAGGAAAAACAAGACAGTCTAATAAATTATTTAGTATGGTTCACTCATTTTCGTCACTTTTCATTAATTGTGTGAAAAAAAAAAATCATAATATATCGCGGGCTCGATAATGCCCAACATTCATTGTAGCGTTTAGGTGCTTTCTGAACAACATTTTCTTTACTTTAAAACGATTTTTGTTTGCTGACCAGTTCAAAATTTATATAAAATCTTTTAGCCCATTGAAATATTACATTTTTTGAGGCTTAGCTTGCATTTGTTAGAGGACGCAATTTCATTTTTCAGATATCAAGGAGAGCTTAGTGTAATGTTAAATCCAAGTTTGTGGGGTTGCAACCCTTGTATCACGACCGCCATCTTGGGAAAAGGGGTACCAATGGTTTTTATGGTTTGCGCACGCAAAGCCCAAACAAATGTAACATTTCAATGGATTATTTGACGAATTACTCATTTGGTTACTGTTCTGGAGTACAATTATTAACCCCTCCCTCCTTATTGTCAGTAAAAGTAAGCATAGCTCTTACTCCCGCTTCCTATGTGTACTATACGTAAACATTGGTTTTACTAGCGGCTTTATGGCTAGAAGCAATGTCTTTATAAAATTCTACAGAGACTAGATATTTTTAAGTCATGTTTCATGTTACCTAAATATCTACCTATATTTTGCTCATATAATGCTCAAAATGCGACGCCAGAATCAAAGAAGAAGAAGCTGGCGATGTGTCACGTGGACAGCTCATGTTAAATATCAAATACATATGTTTTATATCGAATGTAACTTCATCTAGGCCCTCTATTTCTTATTGATAGAGTAGGTTCGATTCCCATCAGACTCAATAATGATACGAACATAATAACATGTGAATAATCCCGCTTAGGTAAAATTAAAAATGTGTCAAATCTACCTCAGTTTTCATAGTAACATAATGTTTGTTGTTTAGTTTCAGGGTGTTCTAAATGTATATTATGTCCAGATTATAAGTATCTTAAGTATTATAAGCAGCTCCTTGATTTCGGCATTTTTAGTTTCATGCAAATATATGTATATTCGGCTCCATTTTAGACCGCATCATGAATTAACATCAGGTGAAACGGCAGTCAAAAGCAAGGCAATCTAGTATAAAAAAAACTGTTCTAGACTACAATTTTAACTTTCCAACCAATTACGTTCCAGTTCAGCTTGATCTTAACTGCGTCCTTTCTTTTCGTTTGAGTGCATTAAAACAAACCCGTATCTAAACGGGTGCCTCTCTAAAGACTGAACGATAGTTGTGCCGCTAAGAATGAAAAGGACAACACTTTACAAAAGTGTATTTGGTTCTTGGGTAAAAATTACGTTCTGAAATCAGTCGGAAAGTACCTAGCTGTTTTCATATTTTATATTAATTAATCAGGTATTTTATGGCGAATTTTCACAAAATCGCAAGAATACCTTGAATTAAACAAATTTCATGAATCCCAACTTTAAGAAATTAGTGATTTCTTAGTTTTTGAACTGACTAACCAACGTAAAAAACGAAAACACTTCGGTGTTTTTGTTTTTCTTCATTTTTGGCATCACACTTTGAGCATTCCGCCAATGTGAATTACTTAGTATTTAAATATGTCCAAATTATCGATAGTCAACACAAGTGGAATGTGATTTAGTCACTGTCAAATTCAAAAGACGACAAGTGACGATTAAGTCCTAGCAAAATAGTAGCTTACTCTTCTTTGGTTTGATTTTTAGTGTTCGGAAATTGAATTTGTTTGAAACTGTTTTATGTTTATTTTACATTTATTTAGGCATTAGTCAAAAATTTGTGGTTTTTGTCGAAACCTTTTTTATAATACAATATCTCAAGTATATTATTGGTATGTAATAATTGTGATAGCGACTTAAGTATTAAAATGAGTCATAAATGTTTACAAACAACTTAAATGCACTTACGGCTGGGTACTTATACTTTTTATTTCAGCAATGTCTTATTAAAAGACGTGACCTAGTATAGCATACACAACTAGCATCTAGGCTGATTAATTAGCAGTGAAATTGCAATTCAAATAGTAACTTTTATTAAATCGGTATTTTAACAATTCAGCAAGACAATTATAGACGTGACTAACAAAAAAGCTCATGGTACGAATCGAATGAACGAAATCAAGCTTTCAAAAGTGATTGAGATAATGTTTAGGTTTTGCCGGGAAATGATGGCGGCAACCTATATAGCACACTGCTACACCGATCTCAGAGTAAGATTCCGAAAAAAGGTTTAATATACTTTTAGTTAGACATGTATTATCGCACTGATAAATAAAATAGATTACAAAACTACTCTCAGGAAAATAAACAGGATACTGCTTATAAAAAAATATAAGTTAAAAGTCACGCATCCAAAGGTATAACACAATCTCTAGAGGCGCTGGGTCTCGTTGGGACTAGATGACACCGCTTCTCTTTTCCCTGTGGTTAAAACCTAATCTAACCTTTAGCTCAACATAATCTACGGGGCAGATAATGATATGGAATTTGTTGTTCCATTTTCTAAATTATATTCAACATGTGCAATTTTGAAATATAGTACAGTGTTTACGTTTTTCTTCCATAGCGTCAAATATTTTTTTTATATTGAAGTTATTTTTAACTTCAATATAAAAATGTCTATATTTTTCTATGCCACTTTAAGTGCAAATTGGAACACGATAGTTTATTTTTTGTATTGAAGTTAAAAATGTCTATATTTTTCTAGTGGTCAATCCAATTCAGGAAAATGACTTACAAACGATTTTGTAAGTCATTTTCCGGTGATACAGTCCGGTGTTGCAGCTACGTACTCTACCGTACGTATCTACCATCTATGTACATCCAAAATTTTATTACACCACCCGATAGCTCAGGTCGATACATACATTCGATACATTGAGCGTGGATTTGAAACACAAAAATCCGCAGGTCTTCCGGTGTTAAATACAAAAATTTAAAATTTAATAAAACCGACTTCGTGACCCTCAGATGAACTAAATGCAATGCTCCTATGAAAAAGCGAAGTTTTCGAAGTAAACGAAAATATCATTGATGTTTACAATTTTTAGATTGTTGTTGATTTTTTTTAAATCGCTCGTTCCATTTCATAAATTGGCGGAATTATTGCGTAACATTAAAAAACATATAGTCTAATTGAGAACCTTTTTTGAGCAGGTTATAAAATGTATCTACATATTCACGTACACACGGCCGTGCCACACTTTTTTTCTGACTTAATAATGAACAACGAGAAAGCTAAATGATGAAAATAGTACCTATATTAGAAATGAGGCACCTAAATATTTATTTCATTCAAGAAATTAAGTCCAAAAATCACTTTATTGTTCGGAAAAGCAACTAGAGAGTAATTTAATTATTTATTTTTTATTGTCGCTACGCATTCTCCTCGGTCCTGACCTTTAACTTAACTTACCATCAATTTAACACAATATTTTTAGAATATAACTTATGCTAAACGCAATACAGGGAGAGGGAAGCTAGTTTGATAAATGAATATCGTAGGACATTACACACAGCGCCATCTGACCCCAAACTAAGCAAAGCTTGTACTATGGAAGTCAGAAACCTGATAGAATACTTAAAAACTTCTTTTTGTTGTAAATACATACTTATAATAAATACAGAACACCCAGACACAGAACAAACATTTGTTTATACCACAAAGTTTGTCCTGGGTGAAAATCGAACCCACGCCCTTCAGCTCTTGAAGCAGACATCCTATCAATAACCTAACAGGGCTGTTGATGCTTCCATTATTCTTTTCTTTTTCTGTTAGTTTGACGATCCCATGAAATTTCCATTATTTTTAGTAAATCACTCAAGTTGGAATGACGAGGTTATAAGGGGTGAACAAGTTGGTACATCTTCTTAGCATAATGTCATTTAAGTATGTAGATATTCATACATTATCAGGTATTCTGTCGCGACGCAGTAGTGCGTAAACGTTTGTTTCAGTTTGCATTTAAAGTGGTAGGTATAGAAAATTATGAACATTTTGAACTACAGTACAAAAATTACGTTCCATTTTTTCTCTATAAAATGGCATAGAAAAATATGAACATTTTAAATTTCAATGGAAAAAAAAGTGTCGTGCTCCTATCTGCGTGTAAAGTGACATAGAAAAATATAGACATTTTTAACTTTGATACAAAAAAAAGTTTCGTGTTCCAATTTGCGTGTAAAGTGGCGTAGAAAAATATAGACATTTTTAACTTCAATGCAAAAAAAGTTTCGTGTTCCAGTTTGCGTAAAAAGTGGCATAGAAAAATATAGACATTTTTAACTTCAATACAAAAAAAGTTTCGTGTTCCAGTTTGCGTATAAAGTGGCATTGAAAAATATAGACATTTTTAACTTCAATACAAAAAGAAGTTTCGTGTTCCAATTTGCGTGTAAAGTGCCAAACATTTTAATCTTTAATACCAAACGAGGTACTGCTACAGAGGCTTCTTTTTATAAATCCTTTCCGTAACAAATGAAAAAACTACTTCATGCGTTGAAAACGGTTAAATAGCTTGTTCTTTGCAATAAACCGAAGAGCTGCATCAATAATAAAATTAATCGGTAAACAGAATCGTGTTACTAACCGGCTCCAAGTTGACATTTTGGTTTGCATAGCATAAGAGATAGGGTTATGTATTATATGTATATGCTTAAACGCCACATTCTTGTAAGCAAACATTTTTAATTTATTGTTGTATCACACTTTGAAATCATGGCATCGTGAATTTTTAAATATAACAATAGATCGTATGGGTTTTAAATAAGGGCAGGCTAGACGATGTGAGATAAAATGTAGACAAACTGTCTCATGAATAAGTCCTTATCTAATATAGAGATGGCACACGACGCAGGATTTCATGGGGTTGCCGTCTGGCGGGGGTATACAGTTACGTACTCGTTTTATGGTATTAACAGGCTAAGGCTCTGGTTTGCGCAAACAAAGGCGGACCGCCGCCGCCGCTCGTTGCACCTTCAAGATAAAAAGAGAAAAAACATATTTTCTTAAAATTTTTTCACTTATCCGCGGTGGTCCTGTCAGCACCTCTGTGCTGTGTTCCTAGTATTGGGCATTGATGTAATTTCATACGTTAATTGCTGGAAAGAGTAAGCAGCGTTGGTAGGATCAAAAATATCAAATTTGGTTGGGCAGGGATTGGAACGCGGATAGCAAAGGTGAGCGATAATACTTATTTAAAGGAGCTATTAAACCCACACCTTGGTCGCAAGTCCCAGGCACCGAACGTTAAGGTTACTGTCCCTGTCAGGGCGATAGGCCTAGCACCCGCTCGGTGATACCATGGAATGCAACGAAGTTCCGAGTCATCCGTTTATGTAAACTGCTAGGCATGGGCTTCTTATTGTGAGAAGGCTACGGCCGTAGTCCACCTAAGTACGGATGGGTAGACTTCACATATCTTCGAGAACTATTTGATTAAATTACTCTCGGACATTTCTCGCGATGACTTCCTTCACCGTTTGAAGTCAGCGGCAATACGCACATAACTTTGACAAAAACTGAGTTATATGCTGTGGGATTCGAACCCAGGATCTCTAGATTTGAAACCTCCTAACTAGACTGCAGAAACATAGCTAAAACGAATTACGTCTCTGATATTTGAAATATATATAAGTTAAATTTATGGTTGTAGTTATGACCATGTCGCCCTTATAACACTTTACTAATTTATTTATTTATTTATTTATTGAGGCTTCATAATAGCAACTACAATAATAATTATTATAATTTTACACAACTTAAGTAATTCTCTAGCTAATTGCGTTGCTTATTTAAATAAGCACAACATGCATTTAAATATATTAATACAATTAATTAAATTAATATCAAAAACAAATTCAATAAAATTAAAATTAAAATCAAAAACAAATTCAATAAAATTAAAATTAAAATCAAAAACAAATTCAATAAAATTAAAATCAAAATAAAAACCATAATCAAAATTAAATTAGTAAAAACCATAATCAAAATTAAATTAAATTAAAATCAAATTCATAATCAATTACAATTCAAAATTAAAACCAAAACCAAAACTATCACAAAAACAAGAATCAAAATATATTATACAAATTAAAATTCAAATCAAAATCAAAATTATAATCAAAACTAATACAAATAAATCACTAATTGTGCTAAGTATAGGTTATTGCATTAATATATTGAACACAAAAAACGCACGCGCATCGCAGTTCATTGTGGAACAACGGGAACAGACCCAAAGCGACTTTTTCAGAACAAAGATCCAATATTGATTAATTTCTATGATAAACCTTGTTAGTAAGTTTTTAACCTATTTGAATGGCGGCCAATTTGAGAAAAAATTTACATGAATAAAACCATAAAACAAAATAACAAACAGGTGACTCTTATCCTTAAAGAAAAAAATCAATGTACTGGTTTTTTTTTTTAAATATAATAATTACATTTATACTTAGAAGGCGTTCTAAAAAATGCTCCTACCTAATTTAGTACAAAGTAAAAAAGTGCACACACTGTCGTATTTTTAACTTTCGACGCAAAAACGACGGGGTGCTATAAGTTCGACAAGTTCCACGTGTCTGTGTGTGCGTGTGTCTGCCTGTCTGTTGCATCGTAGCTCCCGAACGGATGAACCAATTTTGATTTTGTTTTTTTATTGAAAGGTGAATTAGTCGGGAGTATTCTTAGCTGTTTGATGAAAATCAGTCCAAGATGGACGCCACCACAAAATGGCGGATAACATATTTTATCACAACTCCGTCAATATGGGTATCAAATAAAAGGGCTTGACTAGTAGAATACTTCAAATCGAAGATGGCCGCCGCCACAAAATGGCGGATTACATTTTTTACTTGCTCGAAAGAGGTTTTAAGTATGATTCTAGAAAGTCTATTCTGCTGCTTGAAAATAAACAGCTTTTATGTATGTGAGTATTTACCACTGATCGATTCGAAATTTGGCATTACGTCTATTACTGGTGTCGGGGGTTTTGAAATTTTAAAATCATAGGTACTTGTTTATTTTATTCATTTGTGATAACTCGCGTTTTGGCACTTGGCATATTATAAATGAAAAATAATTTACATTTCCTCTTTTGACTGAACTGGAATATAAGTGACAAATAGTTTCAGATAGGGTACAATACAAAAGGCGACAGCCGCGTAAATGTTATGTAGATAGAGGTCCCTAACCTTCTATTCAATCTTTTGGCATGAAAACCACAACAGTAAAATATACGAACGTGCCCAGTATAGAAAGCTGTAAAATGTTAATGAAATCTTTGTTTTATCACTGGCTACACTTCGGCTGCGGACCGATATATGTATAGTGTTCAGAATATAGTACAGTTTGCTTCTGTTTATAGTAACAGACATCAGATAGGATATTGATAGGAATAGACAGCTGCCTCTTCAGACAATGCTATTGCATATAGCATCATAACTTCTTAGTTAATAAAACTTGCTTATAAAAAAAATTTGCTTTAAATAATACCCAAGTATGTGCCGCGATTGTAAAAAGAAATTATAAGTAAGTATAATGAAGTAATATGTACCTACGTAAAATGTGGGTAGGTGTTCATTCCTGCGAATCAGGTAAGAAAGCCAGTCCCATGGCAAGGTCGCCAGCATCGCATCAGCTCACAGCCAAGGTCGAGCATGTCTCGTACCTACGCAACTCATGTTTTGTCTTTAATTAAACGAACGTGTCTGTCTTATGTTTAACATCATCGTTATAAAAAGGGACTACGCATAAATGTAACGTTTTAACTTGAACGAACACTGTTTCTTACCGGGCGATAGATTGGGGAAATTCGCATCTATATTTGTAATAAAATCGGCCAAGTGCGAGTCGGATTCACGAATGAAGGGTTCCATACCATTATCTATATACCTAAACGGCAAAAAAAACACGTTTGTCGTATGGGAGCCCCCTTAAATATTTATTTTATTCTAATAAATAAATAAATAAATATCGTAGGGCATTACACACAGCGCCATCTGACCCCAAACTAAGCAAAGCTTGTACTATGGGAATCAGATAACTGATAAAATACTTAAATACTTTTTTTTTGTAAATACATACTTATAATACATGTATTATACAGTACACCCAGACACAGAACAAACATTTGTTTTATATCACAAAATGCTTGTCCTGGGTGGGAATCGAACCCACGCCCTACAGCTCTTAAAGCAGACATGCTACCAATGAGCCAACAGGGCATTCTGTTTTTATTTTATTGAAATATCAACTGTCTAACTATCACGGTTCATGAGATACAGCCTGATGACAGACGGGCGGACAGACAGACGGACGGATGGACAGCGGAGTCTTAGTAATAGGGTCCCGTTATACACTTTGGGTACGGAACCCTAAAAAAGACAATGTTGTGTATTTTTTCCACAAATTTATGATGGACACACTTTGAGGACTGAATTGAAATGAGTAACGTGGAAAGATAGTGTTCAACGGAATCGGACTTATGGATTTCTAGGTATTATATTAGATGTCTGTCCCGTGTCCACGAGAAGAAAGATTTTTACCAACCTGCTAGACAGGAGATAGTTATGTCACGGCGTGTGCTGAGCCAGCTAATGATAATGACAAAGTGAATTCTATGATTTGTGCAATTGATTTTATCTAATGCCATAAAGACAAATGAATTTGCATTTAACGTTATTTTTCACAACAACAACTCCAACACGCCATTTTGTTCCGTATGGGTTTTATTGTAAGGTCGTCTGATAACAGTGTAGGTATTTTGTAGGATTATTACGCAGTATAATACAGTGCGTGAACGTGGTCAAAAATGGAACTAAATAAAACTAAACTGTTGTCTTATTTCCTCTTTAGTTTTAGAAAGAAACAAACGTTTACTTTGTCATAAGCGCCAATACCTAATATCGTCGTTTGCTGAGTTGCTTTGGAGCCTACATCACAGAAGTACCCAATACCACAGAACCAGTAAGGTACTTACTAATATCTTCCTGGAATTTATAATAAGGTACGTTTATCCATATGTCATGTAATACGAATTATAGTATACGTTTACATTTTCCTGGTTTTATTTCACAATGAATAGTACAGTGTGATAGAATAAATGAAAGGCTAGCAAATAATTTTTTTAAAGCATTTAGTACAGAAGCGTCATAATATCGATATTCGTATATTATGTCCCACGCCATGTTGAAATTCAAAGCTGGGCGTTATCTTCCTTCATTTACTAGGTGATGGATCTCCTTAGCAGATCGTCTAGGTAAGTACCATCACAATCACAAATAACAGAACCCCGTAATCTTTTATTTTTTGTATTTCAATCATGTTTTAAATAAAACAAAAATAGGCAGCCCGGATAGATTGTATAACTGGCCTGGATTCTATAAAAGCGCATTCCAGCAATATATTATCCGCTGGCATGCTCTTTTATAAATGCAAGCTGACACGTTTTGAATATAGCTCCAATTCCAATCTATAGCGCTGCATTTAGGTTTCAGATATCAGCAATCACTGCAATACCTACAAGGTGGACTTACCTACGAGGTGAATTCTTATAAAATCTAACTTACGATAAATATTAACTTCGCGTAATTTAATAAGACCGGAGGTGAATCAGTCTGGCCTTATAACACAGGTACAGTCTCAGGAACTGAACCTCCACCCAAGTCCTATAAATTTGAACATGTAGGTATTATTAAGAATGAAGCTATTGTGTGTAGTATTTTATCTAATGTTTAAATTCGAATTTTATCTTTTTTACCTCTTTCTATCTACCTACTAAGAATAACGCTAATTGTACCTACTAACTTATAAAATAAACGTAAATTATTATTTTAAATAAAATGGAAAATGTATCATGTTACAAGCACACTCGTGGTAACCCCGAGGCATACTCACGTATGCGTTTTTGTGTATACATGTATTTGTATTAGCATATTATGCAAGCTAAGCATTCCTTGGACGGCACATAGGACAAATGCCTCAATCTTGAAGGGGTTAAATCATAGGGACTCTCGAGTATTTGCCTCCATAGTGTTTCAATATTTCGGCTATATCGCTCGAAAGCCCTGCGACTACTTGGCCGAAAATGTCGTTAGAAAAAGACGCTTGTGCCACAGGTCAACAAGATGGTCCGACCATGTATCAAAAGAATTGGGCACATACATCTCTGAAGTGACACACCAACCTGAAGACCGTAGGAATTCATTATTTTTTTGCCATTTATAGGCAAATGGAGCATAATTTTACAGTAAAATCACAGCTACTGGCATTTATTTTGGTGTTTATTTGCGGTAAATTACATTTGCTTAAATAAAATAGTAGACTATTAGCATAGTCTACTGTTTTATTGAAAAATCATAAATTCATTAATTTTGTTTCAAAAATCATAAATTAAACAAATTTGATTTTATGCCAATAATCAACTGTTTTATTCAAGCAATTGTGACTTACCGCAAATAAAGACCAAAACAAACGCTAGTAGCTGTGATTTCACTGTAAACTTATGCTTCATTTGTCCATAAATGGCAAAAAATTATTTGTATGGAAATCGAACCACCTTAAGTAGGTACCACCGCAGTATCAAATATTCAGCTACGGATCAACATTTTTTTTTTTTTTTTCTTTGGTTTTGGCGTCGCGTTTTAGCATTTGCCAGTGTCAAGTATTTATATATTTTCAAGTTTCAAAAGTTAAATAAGTGTCCTCGTAGCTAGTTATAGTCAAAGTGCAGTCTTAGTCAAGTCCAGTCTGTGTCAGTCAAGTCCAGTCATGCTTTAGTAAAGTAGTGGCGACTTTACTATAAAGCTTCGATGGAGTTTTGGAAGCACCACGAAAAGTCATGTTTCACCACATTATATCATTTTCCCACACTCACGCTTTGTAATTCGGCACTTTATGAATGAAACACCGCCATTTTTATGCATAAACACTCGACAAAACACAAGTTTTGGAAAAAAATACAACGGGGCGACACGACTCTTCCCGCGGTCCCGCCAAAACTCCCTATCAACATTACTGTGTTACGGTTTGAAAAGTACTACCAAAATTACAGGGCTATTAAGGTTAACCATAGACTATCTCAAAGTAATTACCGCCAACAAAGCAGCCCAGGACTTAAGTTTTGTTAATTAATTAGTTAGGTACCATCAGGGTACCGCAACAATGGTTATGGAAAGGCGTTATCTCTAGCCGCGTTTTCATCTACCTTCTTAGAGCGTTTCATTACATCTACTGCATGTCGCGACCATCACGACCATTAGCAGTGAGCAAATGAAGCAAGGACAAGGACTAAGCGTAATAATAAAATATTGATCCTTTTTTTTTAATAGTTGTCAGGGTGTGTGTTTGACCGTAGCTCATCTGATGTTAAGTGGCGGCGTGGTCGAAGATGGTAAAGCATACCTTGCCTGAAATGGAACTGGCTCTCAAATGAGGCTGCCGTTAGGTGCTTGGTGGGAGATTTTCCACTTGAGGGTGGTAGCTAGCCAGCCGACTACAACAAAATACCCTAGTGGGAATTGAACCCACGCCCTTCAGCTCTTGCAGCAGACATTTTGACAGCCCTGTTGGCTCATTGGTAGCATGTCTGCTTCAAGAGCTGTGGGGCGTGGGTTCGATTCCCACCTAGGACAAGCATTTTGTGATATAAAACCAAATGTTTGTTCTGTGTCTGGGTGTACTGTATGTATTATAAGTATGTATTTACAAAAAAAAAAAAAATTTAAGTATTCTATCAGTTATCTGACTCCCATAGTACAAGCTCTGCTTAGTTTGGGGTCAGATGGCGCTGTGTGTAATGTCCTGCGATATTTATTATTATTTATTTACATACCTACTACCAATGAACCAACAGGGCTGTCATTATCTATAAAAACGGATAAAATGACTCCTTAAATTATTATTTTATTCTGTTTTTTAGTATTTGTTGTTATAGCGGCAACAGAAATATTCAGTTGTGAAAATTTAAACTGTCTAACTATCACGGTTCATGAGATACAGCCTGATGACAGACAGACAGACAGACACACAGACGGAGGGACATGGGAGTCTTAGTAATAGGGTCCCGTTTTACCCTTTGGGTACGGAACCCTAAAAAACATCTGTTTTTTAGTTAGTTTGTATTAAATAGGCTCCGAAACTACTAAACCAATCTGAATAATTATTTCATCATTAAAACGCTACATTATCACCGAGTAGGTAACGTGGGCTATATTGTTAATCCAGTTTTGTTTTACCCGTGCGAAGCCGGGACGGGCCGCTAGTTTGAAATAAAAGCGCTTTGGCGAATTATACCCTGGTGTAGAGCTCAATTTAGATTTTGTTTTTTAATACCGGCATAACAATTATATCCCTATGTCATCCCAACAATGCCTAACTTAGTAAGCAAAATTTGTAATTGAAACAAGTATTAAAATAGTCAATGCTGCACTGTCACCAGAAAAAAATATTTGCTATATTTGCAGTTTATAATAAGTTCATTTATTTCTAATGCTGACCAGACCGTATTATTCTATACCTATTGATTACAACACCTTACATGGTGTCAATTTACATAGCAAGCATAATTGTAAAACAAAACATTATAATGATGAATTGCGAGTTATCATTTGATTAGGTAATGAGTAGAAGTGCTTGAGGTAGGTTATATATACCTATATGCATAGATACAAACTGTCGATTAGATATATATCATCATAAACATAAAATTACTCTATTGATTAATTGGCAGGGCTTCTATCTTACCATCAGCAGACCGTTTACTTTGTTATTACTTCTTACCACAAAATAAAAGCTAAGAAGCTATGCTAGCTGATAAGATACTTTGGTTTTCTGTAAAAAAAAAAAACGATTTCTCGTGTGCGAAATAAAGAGTTTCTATAGATTTATCTATAAAATAGTGCGAGTCTGACTCGAGCGCTGAAGGTTCCGTACAATCGAATATCATCATCATCAGCCCGTAATCACCCCCTACTGAGCATAGGTCTCTCTTCTTGTACTCTTCTCGTCACGGTCCTGTGCCAATCTTGTCCAGGTTCGACTCTCAATTTTTATTACCAATGACATTTTATTTTTTACAGACGAAAATGTTTACTGTGATATTCTCCGAAAAATTTGTTCTAACGAAATGTTAAGTCGAGTTGAAAGGCAAACTAACGATGTAGTACTTAGGTAAAAACAAATCTCTCGCCGTCGTTTCGCGATCAATAGGTAAATTGTACCTAATTAGTAATCGCAAAAAAATGTAATGTAAAACTAAATTGAAGTCTACGTATGCAGCTTTAGATAGTCGATAGAATTACTCACGTTTCCAAAATATGTTTAGTATTTTAATATCATTTTGTGTGTGTCTTATTATAAACATGATTTCTAGAACTGTTAAAAACGCACACGAAAATGCATGTCATTGTATAGCATATTACCAACTATCTATAACCCGCGTCTTCACATGCGTGGCCAATTGGAAAGGTTCATTTTAGAATTTAACTTTAATAAAACTTTGTTCTGTGATCTTAGACGTGACGCATATAAAAGCTTAATAAATAGGACTCAGCTAGAGTTAGTTATAGCTTCCCGTCGCATAGACATGTACTAACATTATCTCACACCAATCAGTAATCAATGCCCCTTGTGTGAGCTCTTTCCGCGCTTTAAGTTTGCCACGAAGACAGCGATATCACAGAATTAGCTATAGGAATTATAATCGCAAGCACAAGTTTAGTACGAACAGCAAAATCTGCATTCGTCTGGCGCTTACAACAACCTCCGCGCATTAATAAATAATTTAGCTAATTTCTTATCAGAATTTACATAAAGAGTTCGCTTTAAGGAAAAAAGTAGCCTATTTATCCGTTTTCAGGAAACTTATTATAGAACTATTTAAATTTTAGTCAATAACCATTCAGCCGTTTCGTCAGTTCAAAAGGTAACAAACAGATAGAAAGACATTATTACTTTCGTTTCTATAATATTAGTTGAGAAGTTATAATAAGGAGTGCAGTAAAAAAACAAATCAAGAATTTCGTCGAGAAGTATTAGTTCTGTTTAAGATAAGATTGGAATGTCACATTACTAAATATATACTGCATAATATTATTGCAGAATTTGTTTTATCAACACGAGGTCAGTTTTTAATTAATCGACCACCACTCTGAGGCAGCTTAATGTTTTACCTTTATATTTAAATAGATATGCATGTACAAAACCTAGATCGTGTTGTTGATCGTGTGTGTTATGACATGTAAATACTATTTATGAAATAAATGAATATGAATATGAATAGGAATATGTCTCTATTCGTTTAAGAACGCAAAAAAAACACTAAAAAAAATAAAATTTTAAAACTTCCTGCAACTAAAGGCCTATGGAATATAAGTGACCCTACATGTAATATAATCAATTAACACTACACAACCACACAACATATAAACGTCCGCGGTTTATAGTAGGTACCTACGATATTTGACAATCAGGTTGAGCTCCGTACTCAATGATCCTTGCTGCAACAGGCAAGGCAGCCGGCGGCGGCGGTCAAATGTGTACACATGTGTACAATAGATCTACCTATATTTATTTACCTACTGAAGCAATATGTACGTGTGTATCAACGAGCAATATGTTGGAAAACTAAGCCCCACGTATGTACTGTTCTACGCTGCGCTATATTTTATAACTTACGCCACGCCGACTTGTTTTACAAATTTGAAACGTGGTCATGAATCCCTTTCATTTCAACCCAGACACGATTTGTTTATTTAAAACTAGCGGGTCGTCCCGGCTTCGCATGGGAAAACAAAACTCGATTAACAAAATAAATATAGCCTATGTCACTCAGTGATAATGTAGCATTCTAATGATGAAAGAATTATTCAGGTCGGTCCAGTAGTTTCCGAGCCTATTCAATACAAACTAAGTAAGTTAAGCGGTTAAAAATCGAACCCTCTAAAGAATCGAGTACGAGATTGTGGAATATCAATCAAGAAGCGCTTTTTAGAGCTCCTGGTAGCCTAATAGTAGTGGGAAGGATGGAATTAGGCCATGCAAACAACCAATCATAAGTTTACCATATTCTATTTGTGTATAAGTAACTAACGCGAAAAAAACCTAAATAAGGGTAGAGGATAGCGACACCGTCGCTTTTTCACCGAAGACGCGGCGCTTTCCATTTAACTCATGAATACTCGTGATTATGACTATTGCAACATGGCTTATTGCAATTAACTAAACAACGAATTTCATGGTATTAATTGTGCGCGCTTAAGATCTGGCGGTAAACATAAATGTGTTCAATTCACGAAAGTTTAAAAATTAAGCAAAGCTTTTACTAATGGAACTCGATATTACTTTTTAGGGTTCCGTACCCAAAGAGTAAAACGGGACCCTATTACTAAGACTCCGCTGTCTGTCTGTATGTCTGTCTATCCGTCTGTCACTAGGCTGTATCTCATGAACCGTAATAGTTAGACAGTTGACATTTTAAAAATTGTTGGACTGTTGTTGGTGTATAACATAAGCTAACACTTTTGAATGAAGGATGATTACGAACATTAACGCCCTTTTATAAGGTTTCTAACCGACTCATAAAAGGAGGAGGTTCTCAATTCGTCGGAATCTTATTTTTTTGTGTTCCGTACGCAAAGAGTAAAACGGGAATCCGCTGTCCGTCCGCTTGTCACCAGGCTGTATCTCATGAACAGTGATATGTAGTTAAAAGACATAGACAGTTGAAATTTTCCCAGACGATGTATTTCTGTTGCCGCTATAAGAACAAATACTAAAAAACAGAATAAAATAAATGTATTTAAGAGGGCTGCCATACAACAAACGTGATTTTTTTGCAGTTTTTACAAATAATGGTGCGGAACCCTTCGTACGCGAGTCCGACTCGCACTTGGCCAGTTTTTTTTATATAGGCGCCTCATATTATGTTGACTAACACTATTGTATAAAAAAGTCCCTGTAATAATAGTTATACATAAACTTTGAATGATATTTTGTAGTAAGTGCAGAATAACTTGAGAATGGCTGAACCAATTCAAGAGATTTTTTCATTATGTTTAATAATAATAAATAAATAGGTAACTTATGCACCGGGGACAAAGTACTGAGCATTAAGCTACAATAACAGTAATGTTAAATAAAAAAAATCGAATTAGTTGGACCATAAATACGGTCATGAGAATATAATTCATAGTTTTTTTGTACCTACCTACGTAATTAATTAATTAGATACTGCCTTTTTGAATGGGCAATCCATAGTATTTTATCATATTTTTAAGATCTTTGACAAAAAGCTATTGAAATTTTACAGAATTAAATTTTTTGATGAAATCAACGGAGCTATCCAATATGATTATGCACATAATTATAATAATGATAAAAAATTGATATCTGATTAATTAATATGCACACGCTGACTGTACCATCACGGCGCCGCCCGTTAGTGAGGAGAGCAGTTACCAGTTGGTTGATTTTGACTGTTTTACTAGAAGAGTTTTGTCACCGTAAGCCTCATTACAAAAAAATCAAGTAAAAAATATTTGTAGAGTTTAAGAATTTATCAAAGTTTTGCTATTTCAAAGTTATGCTGCAGTAAAAGATGTCCATAATCATAAGTACAAGAACCTCCTATCAGCTTAATTCAACCCTGTATATATATACACATATATTATGTAATAAATAACCTAGACCCAGTATGTATAACTACGGCTTAGAGATTACTCTTTTGAAGCAAAGTGCTGGTTTCAAATGTCTTAACAAAAAAAACATATTCCTCTAAAGTCAAAAAAAATGTTTACCTCAATCTAATAACCCTGTATAATTTATATGTGCTGACTTTAATATATAAATTTAAAATTATGTGAAGGGATGAAATCTCAATAGGACTTTAAATTAACTTAAAGAAGACAATGAGTAGGGGTAAAGCCAACGCTGTCTACACTGCGTATGGGCAGTGACGGGCAGTGTGTTTGAGTATATAGACTTTTACATATTTGATCCATTTGTTTTTGTGTAGTAGGTAAGTCAGATCAAGTAGGTAGTTAAGTTTGCATGTGGTCATTAAAGCTGTTATGAAAATTATCCAATAAAAAAGTTTTAAAAAAATAAAAAAACCAACCGAATTAAATATTTTATGTGGTATATATATAAATATTATTATGTAACATGTAAAAAGTTCTTAGTAGAGTTTGTCTGGAAAAACTTAAAACCTAGAAAAAAAGAATATCTGTAATCTTTGTGCAGTGTTAACCCTCCAGGGTCTACTTAAAAACACCGTTTAATGTTATATGGTTGTACTTAAAATTCCACTTGATCCATTAATTTTTGGTGCCTATATAAAGTAGAGTTACTGTATGTAAAAATATGACATACATTCCTTAGATTGTTTGCTACATAAAAAAGGTGAAGTATCTACAAACACTATCAATAGTAATATTTAATAAGCATAACAAACATAATAAATAAAAGTAAAGGAGTGATTTTATTGTTGATAATATAATTCACATATTATATTATTTACTACATAACCAAGGGTTTCAAAAATATACATTTATTTTCTTTGTAGTCTCTTAAACATAAACAACTCAAGTACATACACAGTAGAAGATAAACACATCATGCACACAAATTAGCAACAAAATAACAAGGAGAAACTTGTACTTTCACTTGACTGCCTTGTGCCATTTTACTCATAAACTTACTAAGTATTGAAAACACATTTATAAGTTCCTAGGTATCTACAAAGTTGAACTAATAGTTTGATGAGGATGCTGTGCATTAAATTGTTATTTTAATTATAGATGTCCGTGTACGTACACTCATGAAACAGGTAAACATGACGGTCGGAACGTCAGACGAATCGGCGAGATCTGATCGCGTATTATGAATGGGCAAAGCGTGTTGTTGGCTATTCACTCACACCAAGCGTGCAGACGTAAACAATAGTACAAACGCACATAAATTCTTACCAAAGTGTCCTGGTCACCAAGTTCTCGGTAGTAAGATTCACTGCTTCCCCTTCGGGGACCGATACACATTACCCTCCTCAATAATTGTCCGAGGAGGGAACAAAATCCACATTGTTTTATACCCGACATATTGCACGGATAACTAGATACAAAACACTAGAATATTACATTGAATAAAAGTTATGATCCTCTCAGAAAGACTGTAAGATCTGTTTATTTTATCTCAGTCCCCCCGACAAAACAGACTCTAAGATAGAAGTAGATTACTTTCTTAACACTACATTTTGAGCTTGAGTGCAAAAATGCGGCCAGAGGCCTGCTCTGAACCCCTCGAACGTGTCTTGTTTACGTATTTTGAAGCGATTTAATTGGAATTTATGTGTGTAAACCGTGACAACGCACGATAACAGAACAAGTCGCAGTAGCGTGCGAGCGGACGACTGCCGTGTCGGGATATCGGAGTCAGACAGACGGTACGGCAGAACGAGAAGCAAGCGCTAGCTTAGATTTTCGCCGCTCAACTCCGTTCTCTTTTTTTTTTTTATTCCTGGCCATGAACGAACTCCATTCTGTACCAAGCCTGTGTTGCCAGTTGTTTTGAAATGAAAAATACTCAGATGAAGAACTACAAAAAATACTATGCACTATGCACCATGCAGCGCCAATATCGAACTCATAATCTTATAATAATCAGCGGCAGCCGTAGGATAGCGCGAGTGGAGTGGCAGCTCTAGGCGCCAAAAAATAAGGGGCGCCAAAATTCCATATGTAAAATACAATTTCAAAAGAAAAAAATAATTCTTTAGTGCTTTTTGAAAAGAGCGGGGCCACCCCAAATGAAAATTCAATTCAAGAAAATAAAATACAGTGTAACTGTACAGGAGTTTGCACTTCTTTTTTGCGACACCGACGCACCATAGCTGCTTATTAAACAATATTAAATTATTTTTTAAAGGAACAAATAAGTATTACATTACGTAATTTTTTATGCGTTTGTTCTTTGTTGTTCGTTTAAAGTTATTATTTCAACTTGTTTCTTTAGAATTATTAATTGCCAGAAACTTTTTCCTGAGCAAGTAAAGAAATTGATAAAATATTTTCAACTATCGGTATAAGGTAAAATAATAATTATTAGTATCTAATATGTTATTATAAAGTAAGTGATAATTTATATTGAGACTACTTTTTTACTGCATTTTTGTAAAAATTGGCACTAATATTTACATTTATGTAATGTAAACTAAAATATAATTTATGATGCTAAAGCATCGACAAAAGGGCACCGAAACAATCTCTCTACCTTGATTAAGGGCTAGGGTTCGACGTTGCGTATAGCAATATACTTTTAAATTCTAAGATAGCAGCACCAGCCACTACGATCTTGTTGAAATTGAAATATCTAAACAATAATTGTTTAATAGTCATTCATAATGTGCAACATCGTGTCATTGTACAAAAAAAAAAATTTTTAGCTGGAACACGGAAACATGTTGTCGCAGCATTGTATTATTTTTCAAGTGCTTATAAAAATAGTGATAATTTTATTTATAAAAGTAGTAATACCATTTTTAAATTGCTTCTAAAACGACATCAGACACCACTATTTCATGACCAGACTCGTGTTATCTTTTAAGGTGAATAATAAGCGAGAATAAAACTTATTCGCGAAAAAGTCTGATGCATTTACTTACAAAATAAATTTAGATACAAAGATCGACCAGAATAGCTATTCTTTACCAAAATAAAACCCTTCGATTAGCAAAATATACTAGAAAATTTACGTTACACTTTGGATTTTTGCCATGGCAACATTATTTTTACTGTCATTTCCAATACTGTCACTACATTATTTTTCTTTTTGGCAACCTACTTTTTGTGTTTTGTCAGTGTCAAAAGTTTATATTTTTAAGCTTCTCAAGGTAAATGATGTTAGAAAAGAAATTAAACTTCTTGGCGTTTGTTGACACGGTCTCTATTTTGTTACCAGCAAAAGTAAGGATTTTATTTGACAACTAAAATAGAAGCGCTTAACAAAGTTGATTGATTTGAAAAACATGATTACTGAATCTAAAACAAATATTTTCGGTTTAGATGCTCTGTATGAGCCACTGGAAATCATACATCTTCTTTTGGGCTACCTCATAGCCTCATACTTAGACACTACATCTAAAGATGACTAAGACCTGACACCTGGCTAGTAATATGTGGTACAAGTAAAATTAAATGTGAATTTTCTTTTTTTGAAATAAATGTTACGCCTCAATTTGTCTCTTGTACTCTAAACACATTGAACATCTCACTATCTCTGTCTCATTGTTTGATCAGACATTCAAATCATGTTTATGACATTGAGTTTAGTAGAGGCCATTGTCGCTTGAATTTTGATAGCTGTAATTATTTATTTATTTTTACTTCATCTAGCTTTTTGTTAAACCAAAATGCCTGCCCGCAGCAAAGCAAAAATCCCTGGATAAAACCTGCTAGTAGGTAACACAAACTGGAATTAGATGTCAAAATAGTTCAATCTCAAAATGTGGGATGGCAGCACTTGGCTAATTGTACTCAATGATCCGACTGAAGGAGTTGTGTAACATCCATGGCCAGAATAAATTATTAAAAAAAAATGTTCCCAATGAGGTATTGAACAAAATTTAATATAGAATAATTATATTAGTCAAGGTTTTTTCTTCTACGATGTTGTCTACGTAAAACGTAAACGTTATACTTTCTGTTAATGGCTAAATCTGATTAAATTAAAGAAAGATTTTTACCTCAAGTACATAATAATCATGATTAAATTTTGATCATTATTATTATTTAATATTCATATTATCCCACATCTGCTCTACCATTTATTGTAAAGGAGTTTGCTTAAATTGTGCTAGATGGCGCTGTGTCAGTCAAAACATAAAAGTGTTATATTTATTTTTCTTTATATTTGGCAACACGAAAAGATACGTTTGACCTCATTATATTACCACCACATGGCCCAACTCGTGCATGTTATAATCATTTTATGATTAAAATATCACTGTTTTCAAACTTAGATACTTACCTACTCAATAAACAAAAATTTTAGAAAAATAAAACTAATCACTCTCGGCCCCACCAAAACCCCATTAATTAGGTACACAAGCAAAGCTAAAGGTAGGTGTCTAGTAGTAACGTACTAAGCCAAAAGGGGGCTAGTGCATTTTACTTATTATTATGAAGTATGAACCCTTTTTACTTTGGGAATTGGGACTGACTGGTATCGCTATAAAATCAGTGGCGGGGCAAAACCTTAACTTGATGTGGGAAAGTTAAATTTCGGGAGGCCCTTTTTTCTTCTTCGAACTTGTATGATACTACTATTCCATTCATTGTTCGCTGCCCATTGCTTTTATTGTTGCAATTATATTGACAGTGGAGTGGTATGAGGAAGTAACGCACAGCGAACAGAGAATGGAGTAGTAGATAGTTATCAAAAGTTGCCGTTGAGAAATTTGACAGTAACGTAAATAAACATAATCGGAATATCCAGCTCTTCCCAGCGATACCGTCTTAATACCAGCAGAAATTGCTAGACTAAATTTAAAAAAAATGATAATTATTAAGTATCTCAATAGGAAATATTTATAGTTTTATGACGAGTAAATTTTTTTTCACGTTCACGGCTTGGTAGCGCTTACACCTCCGAACCTCGTCAGCAGTTGTCAACGTCGCTGACGCCTTACGCCGCCTTTGTATAAAATTAACTGTTCTATTAATTTTGTCGAGGAAAAATGGTATTATTGTATGTAATAGGAACAGTAGGTAGGTACTACTGAAAGGAACTAAACGCTCTCTGTTAACGCTAACGGTAAATCTCTAAATAAAGAAAAGTTATAATTACCTCGGAATCCTCATATAAAAATTTTTAATTACATTTTTAGTTGACTAGAGTACAAAGACGACAAAATTACCAAATCTTTTTATGGAAACTGACGTGGTTTTGATATCTTTTTGTTTTACATAAGCGGGATTACTTACGTGAGACGTGTGTTTAATACGTGGCATTACTTACGTTTTAAACAACACATTTATTTAACTACATTTATAATGAAAATCGTTTATTTATCTATATATATCTACACTTAGTAGGAAAATAAGTAAAAAACAGTTTTAAAAACTTTATTGTCCTTTACACAACAAAAAGTGAAATATACAAAATGCATGAGTAACATCTTATCGGACGCATCTTATATTTACCACAATTGTTAATAATTTTTTACAACAATGGTTAATATATTTTTACGTAGATACTTATAACTAGACAATAATTTATACTTATAATACGACATGTAAAACATTTATATTGGTAAAAGTACTTTTAATCCATTATCTTTCTCATTATAATCGTGACAGCTTATACGCCTTTCTATCACATTTAGCTACTAGATACATAATTATGTAGGTAGGTACGTACTTATTACGGTAACTCTAAAATGTATCCAAAATATTTTTTCTGCACCTACAATTAGACAATCTAAAGAAAGATTTTGAGCATGCATATCTAAATTTCTGATAAGAATAAGTTTAAATCTAAACTTTTATTCACCCCTACATGTGCCGCTTGAAAAAACCATGACGTTCGAACTTATGTAGGTAGTTCTGTTATTACAATGATAAGTATAGTATAATAACAAAAAGGTTAACATGTTTGTAAAAACTTAATTATGGTCAAGCTTACTGTCAGCTATATTGGACCTGAAAGCCTATGACACTTGATACATACCTACTGCTGGAAGGCAAACAACTGATACTGACAATTAAAAGTGCCATCCGACCCCGTATGCCACTCAAATAAATGTTAAATAGCTTGTAATATTAGTATGAACTTTTATACGATATTTAAATAGATATCTACTTTCTATAAACTGCAGTGGAAAGTCTGTTTCCAGAAAATGCTAATTAAGTAGGTACTATATTTTTCGTTTAAACGGATACAGTTGTCCTTATAAATTTTGTTTTTTATAAGAAAACTCTGAGATTAATTTTATACATGACTAGAAAGTACTCGAATTACCCCCCAGGGTTTGTGGTGAGCATGTAATGAAGAATATTGATAAAACTATTTTTTAAAACATCAATATTAAGTCGGACAAGCGATAGATATTAAATAATTACCTTAATAAACTTAACAAAAAATGGTTAAATCAAAATATGCGTGCAATTAAATAAATAATCTCAGTTCTATCGGGATAGCCAAATTAGTCAATCGCAAATTTTACTGATTTACAATATAATTATAAAATCATACGTAAAAAGATTCGGTAAGCGGTCATTCTTTGCCATCGGGGGGATTGAAGAACTCCCAGTGGTGATGGTGAATCGCGCGACTGTCACTCAGTCCGAACATTATGAGGCCTGCAACGAGTACCAGGAATATCACGAGTGCCATCTGAACATCCCGCTTATCTTCCGTGCCACTGATGTACGACATAAAAGCGTTAAACATGTTCCGCAAGGTCCGCGAGATAGACGTCTGGCAGACACGCAGAAAATGTGCACCAGCCTCCACGACGGTTGGTTCGTGTGCCCGTGTTGGCGGCGCCATCTTTCGTGGGGATGGTCGCAGCCGCGCCTCTTCCGAGCTTGACTCTGACTGGTGTGCTACTGGCTTCCTCTTCGGTCGACGCGCAGGCGGTGGCGGTGTTTGATGCGGCTCATGAAACTCGGTGATTCGAGGATCTCTCAACTGACGCGGAGGATAGAACTGAGCAGGAGGTATGGTTATATCTTGGAGGTAAGAGTATAACAACGGAGTCAGATCGGGAGGAGGAGGTCGCTGTGGTGCCGCTCCTTCATCGACTGGAGCCAACGGCGGTTCTGGTCTAGGTGGTAGAGAAGTTGGTTTGGGCGCATCTTCTTCTAGAACAGCTTTACTTTCCACCTTGGTTTCGACTGACTCTTCTTGTTCTGTCTGTGTTTCTTCCTCCATGCTTAGAGGTTTAGGTGTTTCTTGAGTGGACATATTGGTTTGACTTGACTGATTGGGTGGTGATGTTGTCGTCGAAATCTCAGCGAATTTTTTTACAATTTCATCTATTACGTTTTGCGAGAATTCTATGCCGCTTACGGAAATATGTCCTGATTTTGAATCTAATTCTGAAACCTGTAAAGTCATACCTTCTATGTCGGAGACAAGTATTTTATTTGCCTGTAACTCGGACACATTGAGCCGACCCACATCCAAATCTCTCACCTGAAGTCGTTGTGTAACCAAATTATCCAGATGTACGTCTCTATTTGCGTCAGTCATCCTTTCGAGAGATCGCTCTTCGGTTGATGGTACAATATTTTTAGAATTTTGAGTGGTGCTTGAAATGCCTCGCGGCCTTGGCAGCGGTGGTACGTCCGGAATCTGAGTTTCGTCAATGTCTATGTGCTGCACGGTCAATGATGCTTCGGTTAGCATTTCTTGTTGTTCGTTTATCCGCGTTGGACTTGAAACACGTCTTTCTACCAATATTACAGTTGGTGATGAGCGACCTATGTTTGGTTTGGATAACTCTGCAGTTTTTGAGTTTGTAAATTTGAATGATTTTTCTGACCTAGACGTAGGACGGGATACGCGAGAGCTATCATCTATTCTACTATGACTTCTTACCAACATGGATTCTTCATCGACGATGTCTCTCAATGAGCTAGACATTGAAATATCGAGGTTTTCATCTAAGCCCAATTCAAACTCAATGTCATCTGGTAAAGGATCTGTTTGGGTGGAAACTTCAATCTCTACTATATCTTCAGACCTTGTGGGTTCTTGGGGGCAGGCCTGGGACGTTTCTATTATGTAATCGGCTTTAGAAGTTACTAAGTTATCAAAACTTTTACCTTTTTTTTTCTTCCTTGAACCTCTGGGTGGTCTTGGAGGAGGTGGCAGTGGCCTGTCCTTCATTTTGCTAACAACATGTCCCGACTGTAGATCTTTGTGCACTTCTTCGAATGGTTCATCTTCGATCTCCACATATTGCGTTATATCCGAATGCTTGGTGAAGCTGTCGAGAGTCATGAGGCTAGTAGAAGATTTTTTGCGTGGAGGTCTGTCGGGAAAGTTCGTCTTTGTTGATCCTACTGTATAGTATTTGCGTTCGGAACTGTTACTTTTACGGCGTCGAACTGGTGGTGTTTTACTGATGGAGCGTCGTAAGCCTTTGCTCGGGAGATACGGCCCTTTGTCGACTGTAGCATAACCGGGGCTTTCGTGGCGTATATCCCGAATGGAGTCGAGGTCGTCGGCAGGTGGCATATGAGAGTCCATCGTGAGGGAGTCTGCGCCATGTGAGGTGCGATCGTCGTCGCACAGTGAGGTTGTTCGTGAGGTGCGCGATCGAGTGCGTCGCGGTGCCACTGGACTCGCCGTCGCATCTTGTGCTGGCGGCAGCGCCTCTCCGCGTGGTACGATGTACTCATGTTCGGTACGATATACAATTATCTGAAAACACATAAAAGTTATGTGTTACCTAAAACTCTTACAGTCAACTATGCTATGAGTGGCAGGATCAATGTAGGCAATATGTATTGGAAATGGTAGATTAGGAAATTTCTAAATTGTCAGTAAAAGCGAATAACCTGTTTCAATAAAACAAACTATCCAAAGACTTCCAATGACAGCGTTTCGTATCCACATGTTTTGAGACTTTTTACAAAACTACTGAGATAGATGAGACACTCGTAGAACCGGATATTTTTGTTATTACAAATAATTGTTTTTATAACAAATAGGTAGACTTCTAATTTCTCTTCGCTTTTAGGTAATTACGTTATAGTTGACAAGGCAGAACTATAACTGGCTATTACGTAACATTGATAAATTGAACGGGGACAAGAAAAGTTAACGTTTGTTTGCAATATTCTAATTCATTATCAAAATACTGATAGCCGCTTTAATAAACCTATCGATAGGAATGTATTTTCTCTTCTATTAGTTGATTCAAATAAATATTGATGTTAAAACCAAATAAATGAGTGAAAGAATGAACACGGCTGTCATTTAAAAACAAAATGATACATCTTCACCTCCCGGTTAACCGTAACTGGGTCAACAATCGCGTTGAAATGGGTTTCCAAAAATATAGTTCGAGATGCGTTTAAACGTTATTCCACCTATATGTATACAAATATCGTTGGCTTAACGCCAGCACCAATTATTTGCAACTCTTGACGGTTATTTTTTATTTCATCTTTTAACATTACGATAGAACTTTGTAGCGATGATAGCTCAGTGGTTAGCGCGGTAGGTTCGCATGCCGAAGGGCGTGGGTTCAAACCCCAACAATGAGCTTGAGCTGCCGATGAAGGAAAACATCGTGAGGAAACCAAAGCATGGTGGTAGGGTACTTTAGTACTCGGCTGGCTAGCTACCACCCTCAAGTTTAAAATCTGCCGCCAAGCATCTAACGGTGTGTTCCGGTAGCCTCACTTGAGAGCCAGTTGCATTCCAAGCTAGGTGTGCTTTACCATCTTCGACCACACCTTCACTTGACATCAGGTGAGCTGTGGTCAAACACCTAGCCTGACAACCACAAAAAAAAAAAAAAAAATATTTTAGCTATTTTTAGGAGTTAAAAACAAAAATTAATATTATAATGTGAAGTCTTATTCTAGCCGACAAATTTTAGATAATTATAATATATGTAATACATTTGTATAGAGTATATTATCAGATTAGAAGTTTAGAAGTAGTACGGGTATTTTTTGCCATTATATACTTTTATTCACGCAGATTTTTAAAGGTTTACTAATATACAAATCGTTCTGGGGATGTGTTTTTGAATCGCTCGAATGAGTTTTCGAATATGGCATTTCAAACGATTTATTGTGTTTAAATCCTGTTTGAACTTTTTTGAGTAACCGAATTTTACTTTTTTTACTTTATTAGTCTTATTAGGGTGGACACCGTGCGGTCTTTAATCATAGAAAATAAAAGAGTAGGTATGTAAAAATCAGCTGTTCAATACATGTTGTCGAGTGCAAATCAACAAAATATATGGAATAGTAAACTTTTTCAATTGTAATTAATATATATAATCTTTAAATTATAGATTTTTTATTTTTGTGATGTTGGGCCATTCCATTTGCCTAACCACACCTTTTTATTCCAGCTGGAATCGTGAACTAAATAACACTGGAGTTAGAACCCTCTAAATAGATACCTAGTACACCTACATAACATGTAGTTTGGGCTCAGTTTTATTTTTTTTAACGAATTCTTTTTCTAAATCGAGTTAAAAGTAGAAAAAAATATAATATGTATTACTAATAAATAAGTAATATTTGTATACATGTATATTATGTAGGCATATCGAGATCTTGGCTCTAACGATTTCGATGAAATATCTTCTACGGGGTTTTTGGGAGTGAAAAATCGGTCTAGCTAGGTTTGAAAAATCAATTTCGCGAGTTTTACATTTTGCGAAAAAATATTTTACAGAGCAAAACTCGGTCGTCTAGGTGCTATACAAACATACAATACAATGCTATGCAAACATTATTATGATTGCTTATTATAAGTTAGACTTCTGAATGTCTGAGGTAAAATATTTTCATGAAAAGATTTAAAATTCATACGCTACGAGAATGTACAGTGGTTACAGAAAATATTAATCAGAATAATAAATGTACTTACATCGTCGGCATGTTCGTGACCACGCGATTCTTCCCACAATTCTTCGACTGGTACTCTTGTGAAGTTACTCAACGATGAGTGCAGATCCTTTTTACCAAACTTTTTCTTCCGTTTCGGGGGCATTGGCAGTGTCTGCGACTGAATGGGCACATTTTCTGGATATTGTATGACATCATCATTTGCATATTCGTGTATAGAGTGCAAATCTGTAGTAGGAGTAAAATGCAGATGGCTGTCGCCGTTCATGAAATCTGTTGACCCTTCGAGGTCATGCAAAGATATATGATCAGTTTGAAGATGATCATCATGCAAGGCAAGATCGACGTCGGTAAACTGCATGCTTGGATCTGCACTATCGTCGATGTAAGGAGTCGGTTCTTGCTCTGGTTCTGGTAGCGGTTTCTTCTTTCTTTTAGCACGAGATGGTCTCACTGGTGGGAATGTGTAGTATCCATCATCTTTGTCATTTAGATCTTCAGTGGAATACCTCATCTGTTCGTTCTCATCGATGAATTCTGGGTCCGCTTCGGGGTCGTTCATATACATAATGTCGTCGTTCATCTCCGAACTGCTCCCCATTAGTGCAAGGACGTTTTTAGGAGTTTTGAACGCTTGTCGTGTTTCGTCGCTCAAGTATTCTCTTACTTGAATATCTTCGCGAGAAATTCCTCTCGGTCGTACGAAAAATTCGTCGTTATTAATTTCGGTTATGACTGGTGTGTGATCTTGTTTAGACGGTGATATATCAGGGTCAGAAGAGTTCTGTTGGTTTTCGTCTGATTCGCGGTTATCATCCATGTACTCGGGTGGTATTGAATCAAAATCGTATGTAGTTTCGAATTGTTTTCTATGTTCCAAGTTATTTTCTTCATCATAGTTGACATCGTCATTGGATACTGTACGAGTGGATGCATTACCGTATTCACGAGGCTCTTCAGGACTATCAGGAATATATTTAGGGGGTTCTTTGTTGCTTTTTTTACCAACTCGAGTAAATGTAGTCATATTAAAGATTGGTGGGGGTGTATCTTCTCGGTTTAGCGTTGGAGAAGACGATGTTTTGGGCAGTTCGGACTTTTTCTTTTTACCAAACCATCTAGGATAAGTTCGTGGTTCAAAATCAACAGTTGCTACGTTATCTAGCTCTGGCGATGAGCCCGTAGCAATGGTTTCCACTGTGTACTCTTGATTGTGAGCCTTATTTTTTCTACCTAAGCTGGGGAAATTAATTTTTGGCCTCTCTGGCATTTTGAATTTAGGCATATCTGGTACACTAAACTTTGGTCGATTTGGTAGAGTGAATTTTGTACGATCGCCAAAACTTAATTTCTCTGAAATATTTATCTTTTTGAATTTTGGTCGGTCTGGGAGACTAAATTTTCTTTTACTAGGCATGGTAAACTTTGGTCTTTCTGGGAGAGAAATTTTTGGTCGGTCAGGCATTTTAAATTTAGGTCGATCTGGCAAACTCATTTTCGGTCTGTCTGGCATTGTAGCTTTCATGTTTTGAAGTTTAGTTTTTAGTTTTCCCGCTTGTGTTTTTAACTTTCCCGTCCCTTCTTTTATGCGTTTTTGCATTTTACTTTCAGTATTTTCTGAACGTTTTGCTCTATTATCTCGCTTAAGAGGAAGTTGTTCTAAAGCTGATGAATCTACTTGGCTTGTACTGATTTCACACTCAGTTCTTGAAGCTGTGGAAGGTGTATTAGCAAAAAACCTATCTTCAATATTTTTTTGAAGTGCTTCAGCACTTAAGATACTCTCGTTTTCACGATCATTTTCTCTGTCATCAGTTGGCTCGTCCTCATCTGAGGTATGGTGCAAGTATTTGCGCTCCAACGACGTCGTACTTGACAATTCATCATCCGTTTTAACCATTGTGGGCTTTTCATCTACACTTGGAGCTGTGTAAACAATATTTGGCGGTGGTTTTTCGATAACTTCATATTCGTGATCACTGAAACCAAATAAAAAATACTTGTAAATTAAGCTTTGAAACAATAACAATGTTGGCATACAATAATTCGCACAATAATGGCGGTTTACGTTTGTATTGTAATTATTAACTTGTGCTAAAAATTCGCTGTATGCAAAGATCTTATGATATAAAAACGCAAATCGCAAAAATCATTCAAGATTCGTCGCAGAACATGTGAGTTATATTTAACTTCAGAGACTCGAGTCACAATTAGGCCAACTGCCGGCGCTCGTTTTAGCTACAGCAGCCGCCGGGCAGGCGCTCGAGTTTATTTGCAAGTCGTAATGTTAGTCATAAAATGTCAACAAAACCGTCAAAATATTGTAGGTAGAACTTACCTCCCGTATGAAATGAAATTGCTCGCTCGCGAAGTCGGTCTAGTGCCCACTGGGTTCACCCTTTCCGGTAACAGCGAGTCACATTGGAAAAACTGACAACCGCATCGGACGTCCAGAGTGAAATGCTGCACGCTACCTTCTCTGGTTGGTCTCACAGGCTTCTCTAATGGAGTACCTCCCTCAGAAGTCCATCGGCGCAGTGCGCTCATTACTACTGCTTACCGAACCCGCGGCATTATTTCACGTTTCCCGTAAACTATAGTACCAACCGCCATTTGTCTATAGACAATGACTCATTAAGCGTGTTTGTCAAAGCCGGACTGTAAATGAACTAATCACAGACGTGAAAGCAGCCGCGAGCACTGATCGCTGATGACAGTTCTAAAGAGCTTACCAATGTGCAGGAAGAACGTACGGCCAAAGCTATATTTAACAAACACTCAGAAGCTAGCGCGTTCGCTTTGCATGTGTTGAAACGTGAATCTTATGTCACAGTTACCTACGTATTATGTAGGCACTACAATAGAATTTATATAAGTGAATGATTACAAAAGTAAGATATTTACCTGCTGGGTTTCGACCATTCGCTTTTGGCGAGTTCGAAGTCTCGCGGGCTGGGGCTGGGGGATGACTCAATAGGGGGTGCATGTGGCTGATCTATGCGTCCTTCGGGGTCATCGTCTGTAATTTCTGTAATTGTTATGTTTGGTGACTCATTTCCCGTCTGTGGGCCCCTTTCATCCAACTGATTTTGAAAAATTTCATCAACGTTTGGTTCTTCTGGGTCCATTTCTTCGTCTAATAACATCGCTTCTTTGTTAATACCATCTTTTTTATGTAACATTTCCATGATGTGTTCTTCGGATCTAAGCGGTATTTCTTCACTTATCAAACTAGGATCTTGAGAAGCAATTGATTTTTTCTCTATATTTGACAGGCTTTCATTTTCTTTGTTAGTACTTTTGTTCTCATCATCTGCTTTCTTGGTTGTTGGTTCGACATCAGATGCAAAATTGAGGTTTTTTTCTAAATCTTGACCTTCAATATCTTCATATATGTGTTCTTTTTTTATTCTAGGTGATGGCGTTTCAACACACATACTTTTACTCATTTCATCCGAATCTCCAAGTTTTATTGCACTAAATTTTTGACGCCGAACTGCTCCTGGAGATGATTTTAACTGTCTTATTTCTTGATTATCTTCATTTCTCTTGCGTTTAGATAGGGGTGATTTTTCATTTTCATTTCTGTCTAGTTTATGCAAAGTTTTGTCTGCTAAGTGTTTTATTTTGTTAACTAATGGATGACAGCATTTTGTTTTCTCTCTGGTTTCCGATAAGCCAATATTGTATTGTTGTTCTGGAACTCGACGTTTTAAAATACCCTTGGGAGATATGTTTTTCGGTATTTCTATGGGCGCTACTAAGTGAGCGCTAGCTTGACTGCTGGGACGTTTGATACTTACATTTGTTTCAAGGGTAGGCTCATCTTCGGCGTCCAAAGAAATTTCTTTGGAAAATTTTGGTATTTGTACTCCTTCGTCTTCTCCCTCCTCACCGTGCCTGCGACTGCTTCCTGGTGAAGAATCAAGATTCAAGATTCGCTGTATGTCACCGTCAACTGGCGAGCGCGTCCGTGACCTTGAAACTTCGCGCGACATGCTTCTTCGCGGTGTTGTTTCTCTGATAATATCTTCTGCTGTGATTTCGCCTTCTAGAGGCACTTTTAACAGATGTGTCCAAGGGTAGCCCCCGGCTTCACGAGCTCTCCGTAAATCTTCCCATTGATATGTTTTTATCGGCACAGTTGGTACGCCTGTCTCTTTATCTGGCGAAAATTCAGATTCCATATGTTTAATTTATAAATAATTGTGTATGAATATTGGCAGGTGTAACGTAAATAAACAGAGTGATCTTTCCAGATAAATACCGACAAAATTCTCGATCAAAAAAAATTTAATTGGTTAAAATTTGCTTAAAATATCACTGACCCCGCAAAGTGTTCACTTTATCACCGTGTCAACTAAGAACACAACGTTTCGTTTCAATGCGAGCATCGGTGACTGAAAACACGTTATGTTTGCGTGGGCCTGTGTAGAAATAGGTGTGAATAGGTTGTGTACTATGACCACGGCATAGATAATTTTGGCCGAATGCACCGCGATTACCTTGAGCCAAGCGGGACGCCTCGCCCTCAATGAGCCCTCAGCCAACCATCCCTGCCGTTCGCTTTTTGCCAGATGCACTTCACGCTATTTTTCTTATTTTGATATGAATACGATCAACGATCGGTTCAAAATCCCGGTCGGACTGGCGGACACGTCTTCGTCCGAGCGCTTGTGCTAAATATAAGATTGAGCATGAATTTATTTTTGGTAACCATTTCGCGTCATCATTTTAAAGACGAACTGTAATCTGCTTATCTGTATATTGATTATGCTGACGCTACTGAGAATTGTAGAGATAGATGATGAAAAAATACAATGGTTGCTGACTTGAGCGGTTGTTGTCGTTTTTACTATTGATTAGGTATAAATGAGTATGAGCATACTTACGTGCCGTCGCTTGAACGAAGTCGAATTCGTCTGAAACGTCTTGAACACGCTCTGTAAGTATTCGTGCTCTGCATATTTACGTGTGTGTGCTGATATTCCTTTGTGTGCACAAGCGTAGTGGTTGTTTATTTATATAAATAATATTCACACAATAGTGTTACGACAAGAACTGGCTAGGTATATGAAGGTATAACAACTTCTATGACTCGAGTAAGTATCTACAAATAAATTTGAACTAATAAATGTTTATACTTTCTTAATAAAGATATATAAACTCATTTTCACTAACTCTTAGTGTATGCATTGTTTGTGTTTCAATGTTAACATCAAATCCTTTTAACTATTTTGTGGAACACAGGATTAAATAATAAATTAAATTTAATTAAATCTAAAACTTAGCATTTTTAACAAACTTCTAATTTTTATGTACTTAACAAAATTTAAAGGTTTACCGATCAAGTGTAATCTGAATTTGCTATAAGAATTTTACTTGTGATTTTCCAGATTTGTACAGTATGGTAAACTGGCATCTTATATCACATGGTTATGATACTCACTTTTTATACTAGTATTGTCTCTTCAATGTAAATTAATTTTTAAAGTATAAGTAATTTACGTAAAGATATGGTACTTAGATACATATATGTATAATTGTATACCGTTTTAAAGTATATTAAAACATGCTTATTATAGATTTATTCAAGATTTATTAAAGTATATAGATATAGATATAAAATATACTATGTACGATATACGTAAGGTAGCTGGCGATGGATGATAGAGAAAAGGCGAAGATCGGGCTGAGTGGCGTGTCTTGGAAGAGGCCTATGCCCAGCAGTGGACTTTAATAGGATGATGATGATGATATTGATAAAAACATACTACAAAATAAGTACTTACGTAAGTAAATTGTTATTTGGTGAATTGAAAGAAAACAAAAAAGAAGGTCAAAAAATTATAAAAATATGCGCACTTTCCAAATATTATTTACCTATCTATAGATATAAACAAATTTAACGAAGATCTTATTTTCAGATTATACTATACCTTTTAATAAAAAATCAAAGAGTTGACAACTTTTTTTTCTGAAATGACATATATATATGTACTTGTCATAGCGACAGAACCCAAATGTGACAAATGATTTTAGACGAGTTTATATAGAACTATAAAAAAATTATACAAAAAGAGCACCGATAATAATCGCTCTAGTACTTATCGAGAAATATTATTGTATTTATTGCATAATTCTAAAAAAAGTCTTAAGTTTTATAATGTTTTATTTAATAAACAGCTGTCATTTTACATTAGAACAAACATTAAGAATGCTAATTAGACGAAGGTGACTACTTACTATAATTCAGCCTAACGCTTAATTTTTCACGTGTTGCACTAACTTAAAAATGTGAGAGAAGCTCTTTCATTCAGTAGTTCGGTGTATATGTTTGTCCTTTCTTATCTCTCGTAGTGTTGACTAAACAAAGTACTTAGTGAGTTTTTGCATAAAGTGATTCAGAGTATATTTTTTTTATGTTAAAAAGAAAGTCTAGGGCATAGCTGCTTTGGAGTCCATTACTTGGAGGCATTCGATAAATAGTATTTAGTCACAATATCTTTTTAATTTCGCTAAGTACCTACCCTTCACACTGGAACAAAGGAAAGCTTACACACCATCAAAAAATCTAGTACCATCTCACCTGATATTAAATGATGATGTGGTCTAAGATAAAGCACGCTTACTTATAAAATATCGATGCACTCTCGACTTAATGACACCCAGATTGTATCCATTGGGGAAGACCCACTCAGGCAGCGCATTCGACTGCCTATCGTTAAGCACAAAGGTTCACTAAGAAGATTTAACTTCTTAATATGAATTTAAATCATCATAATCAGTTTTGTCGTCACTGCTGTCCTACGTATATCGTCATTCCATTCAGGTTTCAAGGCGTCCTCTGCTACGTTTATCGATTCACGGGTTTCACTCTAAAACCTGTTCTGCGATAGATTTGTTCAGTTCATTGCCACATTATTACAGTTCTTATCTTGAAAAATAATCACTACAGCACTTAAAATTAAACAGCTAACTGTAAGTAAAATAGCTTGACACAGCTTGTACGTGACTACATAATTAAGTACGCCTATTTGTTCCGTAGACTCATGACCTTCGGTCGACTCATAAGTGAACCTTGTCGATACGCTTGTCTCATTCTACAATCCATTATCTAGCAATTGGAGCTCGGTTGCTCTATTTTTAATTCAATGTAATTATTGTTTCAGTGTTCAACCACGAACATTCAGTCCCATGTTTAACAGCGTAATTTCATACTCGGATGTATGCAATCCTAACCCTTGTAAGGGCTTCCAAAGCAAAACTCCTAGCTCAACAACAAGATGCGGAAAGCGTAAAGCTCCTTGCAAACCTACTAAAAGAGGCGGTGGTCACGATATATGCTACAAAAAATTCGTTGAACAGGGCTTCGTGGATCACGATTACAAGAACATGACATTACGAAGACCCATGTCACCACATTTGGAGATATTTGCTACAACTATACCAGCTGGATTTTCCATTTTTCAGCGTATCACGGGTAATCGAATCCCGATTTTTGACAATCCATAGAAAGCCTGATCCATAGCGAATATACTCCGTGGTATATAGCGCTAATGCCTCGGAACTGGTGGCCTAATCCAATCTCAAAGTCGGTTTGTTTTGGAATATTACAATCCCGCGCGTGTTCCCGGCGCCGCAAAATAAGTTATAATATCGAATATCGTAATTCTCGATATTGAGTATCAATATCCTATAAACATCGAGTTTAATTATAAAAATTATACTTTTAAGATCGTCACTTGCTTCCACGCGAAATTACAGCTTATTATGTGTCACGAGTGTTCATATTCGGCTGCATACAACTGTCTCGTAACTGGTTTAGCTGCGGGAACACAGAGTTGCAACTCACCGATATAAAAATAATTAATGTTCTACTTTAAACGTTCAATGGCACGTAAGTTATTCTATGACCAATGAACATATCACCAATGAAATATAAACATTAATACGGATGGTTCATCATCATCTTCATCATTTCAGCCGTAGGACGCCCACTACTGGACATAGGCCTCCCCCATTGACTTCCATAAAGAACGAACGCGCTGGATGCGGGCCGCCAACCGTGGCGGCGGTCTTTACTAGGTCGTTTGTCCACCTTGTGGGTGGTCGTCCTACGCTACACTTTGCAGCCCCATCGGCCATCAGTTCTGCGTGCTATGTGCCCTGCCCACTGCCACTTCAACTTGCTAATCCGTTGGGCTATACCGATGGGTATCATATTAATATTCTACTGGTTCGAAATTGATATTTTATGTTTCAGGTGTAATAGTGGCATGTTATGCTCTTCTTCTTTCTGGTGGTACCCTATTTCTCTCAAACGGGATAGAAACATATGTGTCTATCATACAGAGTTTGGATCTCGGTAAACTGACAGTGAACTTCGTAAAGGTTGTTTATATTCTCTTTTATTATTTCCTAACTTAATGTTACTAACTTAAACAATTGTGGATAGTTGTGATGACTGCGCAATGGTTAACGTAGTGCGCAGAAGGTTGTGGGTTTATAACTCTAGAATCAACTTGAGCTGCCTTTGAAGGAAATTGGCATGACCTTTTCGACTGGCTAGCTAAAATCTACTGCCAAGCCTCTTACGGTGTGTTGCGGTAGCCTCAGTTAAAAGCCAGTACCCAATTCATTCTTGGCGTGTTAGTTTAGTTTTGATTACTCCGTCACTGAGCTATAAGTACCTAAAACATTTAACAAAGCATTTTTTAAGATAAAGTGGTTGGTAAGTGAAGAAAAAAATTCCTATGCCCATCTGAAGATCTGTGGCATAATGTTTCTTGACATTTAACAGTTAAGTTTGTGCTGATAACCATATGAAGTTTTTCTAATAATGTTTACTGCTTTTTTGCAGTTGGCCTTTGGACTCCCTTTTGCTTACCATTACTGCAACGGGATTCGATACTGTCTGTGGAACTCGGGCCGCTTTTTGGCCTTAAAGGACGTTTACTACACGAGTGGTGTGGTGGCGTTTATGTGTTTAGTAGGCGCTGGAGCATTTGCCTTTTTCCTTTAATTTTACACAAATAATTATATTATTGTTCGTCAAAAATTTTTGGGCAATAAGCTAATTTAAAAATCTACCTTGTTTTTCTTTTCTAAAATTGGTATTGGAAGACATTTTATACAGCGACATCTAGCCAAATATGTATATTTATATTCTCTAAATATATACTTACCTATAATACATAGATACAAATATCTACATGTAAATATCTATATGATAGCTCACTGGTTAGCGCGGTCGGTTCGCATGCCGAAAGGCGGGGGTTCAAACCCCAACAATGAGCTTGAGATGCCGGTGAAGGAACACATGGTGAGGAAACCATAGCATGGTGGTAGAATATTTTCTAGTACTCGGGTGGATAGCTAACACCCTCAGGTTGGAAATCTGCCGCCAAGCGTCTAACGGTGTGTTCCGGCAGCCTCACTTGAGATCCAGTTCCATTCCAAGCTAGGTGTGCTTTACCCTCTTAGACCACACTTAACATCACGAGCTGTGGTCAAACACCTAGCCTGTTCGCCATAAAAAAAATGTCCTGGGTAGGGTTCGAATTCACGCTCTAAAACTATTAACAAATGAGGCAAAGGGCAAACGGGTCGCGCAATGTGTTTCAACTCATGGAGAAACTGCTTATTTTGTTCCAGTTCTTTGTTATTTTATGATAGCAAGGTCATCTGTTTAGGATTATTATAATAGTATTAAATATAACAAAACAAAGTGAGACGTATCGTTACTACTTGGATGCTCAATAAGTATTTTAAGCTGATGCAACGATCGTTGGTACATAGATGCAACTGCCACTATCTACTACAGCACACTAGCTTAAGTTCCCTAGCTTTACAAGCCGTTCATAAAATAATCAGTTATATGTAACGTTATATGTTAGAAGTAACGAGCTTTACAAGCCGTTAATAAAATAACCAGTTATATGATATGGGCACAGAAGTAACGAGTGGGTTTATATTTACTTTGAAAAGCTACCGTTTTAAATTCATATTTCTTAAGAGTGTTGTGCCCTTGGACCCTTCGTCAAATTATCCTGATTATTAGTCTGAGGTTGTGCCAGATACTTTTTGTACTTTAAAGCTTTAATTTCAAAACCATAAACAAACATTCAACATATTGTATTGTTTCTCGATAAAATGTCAAAAACTTGACAATCAATTTGACAAATACTAATCATAATTTGATACTCACTTGTCAATCAATTTTACTAGAATTTTATTATAGAAATTAATTTATTGCATAATATAGGTGTTTATCATGTTATCTAGGGTAAGTTAAAGGGTAACAAAATACATTTTTTTTTTAATTTTCTTGGTGGTAGATCTTTGCAGGAGGTCGATTAAGTAGGCACCACCGTACCAGATATTCCGCCAACAAGTAGTAGTGTGTAACCATTACTGTGTTCCAGTTTGAAGGGTACTGCAGCTAGCGAAATTACATTATTTTTAGTGTCAAGTTATCAGCAAAAATACTATAAATATAAATAAATATCGTAGGGCATTACACACAGCGCCATCTAACCCCAAACTGAGCAAAGAAGCTTGTGTGATGGAAATCAGATAACTGATATAATACTTAAATACTTTTTTTTGTAAATACATACAATACAAAAAGGACACCCAGGCACAGAACAAACATTTATGTTGTTGATACCAGAAAATTTTTGTCCTGAGAGGGAATCGTACCCACGCCCTGCAGCTCTTAAGGCAGGTAGGTAATTAAAACCAGGGCTGTCAATTAATAATAATAAATATTGGAGGGCATTAAACACAGCGCCATCTAGCCCCAAACTAAGCAAAGCTTGCACTATGGGAACCATACAGCAAACAAAATACTTAGGTAAATACTTTTTTTTTGTGACTCATAATACATACAGTACACCCAGACACAGAACAAACATCGATGTTAGTCACACAAATGTTAGTCCTGAGTGGGAATCGAACCCACTTAATTGAATTGTATTGGATTTACAAATACCTAACTAGATTGCGTAGCAACATTTTGAATACCCTGTTATTGAATACTTATGTGTTTCACTTCTTGCTCTACCTTCACAAGATTGTTTTTATGGACACATCCTGTTGAATAAATTGAAATTTTGTAATTTTAAATCTTGAGCGAATAAAAAAGTTTGAACTTGAACTTGAACATGATAAACAGAAATGCTATAAAATGGACCAATGATGTAAAGGAATTGGATATGTTTAGATATATGTAGACTTTTAATGTAGTTTTTCGTTACAGTCAGCTATTTTTGAAAATGCGTCGTATTCATAGTCATTGCTATTAATTCAAAAAATAAACAACATTAAAATTATTAGTACTTATTTAAATAAAAATTAAATAGTTAATAATAAATTTAATAAAAAATGAATGTTTTTTTTTATATTTCAGAAGTTATTACAGACATTCAAAAGTCGCAGGTCAAGATGTTTTCCTCTAAAAGGTGAAATAATTTTTGCTTTTTCTGTTGTAATTGATATGTAGTGTGTTGTTTTCAACAAAAGTGGTAATCTACGTCCTAAATTACAACTTAAAAGCCGTATCTACCTACAATTTCTGTAACATATTTAATTTAATAATTCATCTGTCATGAATTTATTCCAATAATTCTCCGCTGGGAACCGGATTTTTGAAATCTTTGTTTATGAAATTTTGTGTCTTACATGGATTATCTACCTTTTGAATTCACAAATAGTACGTTACTTTTTCTTACTACGATCATATCTATTTTACTAACGCGATTGCAATGTTCCCTAACTTTTTGTACCTTTTACTTAATTAATCTCAACTACTTTGCCAAACGTTCACGAGAGCTTCGACACTTCAGTGTTTTAGTAGGCGCTTATCCAGTGAACGTTGTACAAACCGCAACGCATATATGAGGGGTTTCACGGCTCACGCGCTTGATGGACAGGACTCACATAAGAGGAAACGCTAGCAGCGTTTTTCCATAAAAATGTATTCACCTATTTCCTCCCTGTATAATATAATGCTTACAGAGCAATCATTTTTTTATCATTTCTTATTTACCACCAACTAATTACATAAGAAAATATGACTAATAAGGTTTATGATTTGCATACGATGTTAGAGTGTGCCCCTATTCTTTAACATAGATGTAAATTTGCAGTTGCATATCGCACTAAAGCGTATGAAGTCTATGATCACCGACATGATTGTGTGGTGATTGGGGCTGGAGGCGCTGGCCTGCGAGCAGCCGTTGGTCTGGCGCAGCAGAACTTCTCCGTGGCTCTCGTCTCCAAGTTGTTCCCAACGAGGTCGCACACTATCGCAGCACAGGGCGGCATGAATGCTGCCATCGGTAACACACTAAATTAATTAAATATTTATCACACAGCACCATAGTCTGACCCCGATGAAACGAAAATGCATTAGTAAAGAAGCGGCATTCTATTGATTTACCGCTTCACTACTAGATACGAATACAACATAAAGATAACAAGTATCTTTAAACAATGATAGCTCACTGGTAAGCAGGGTCAGTTCACATACCAGAGCGTGTGGGTACAAATCTCAACGAGCTTCTGCTGCTGGTAACGGAAAACATCGTGAGGAAATCCCAGCATTGTGGTTGGGTACTTTTTAGTACTCAGCTGGTTAGTTAAAACTGCCGCCAAGCGTGTAACAAATTGTTACCATCTTCAACCATACTGTCACTTAGTCACTAAACATCATATTATGAGATTAAACAGCTAGCCTGTCCTAGTTTCTGAGATCTGTGCTTTCAACCATGAAAAAACGTACGTACTAAGAGTAAGAGTGGCGTCATCCAACCCAGGTGTTCGTCTGGGTATCGTATTATACTCACAAAGTGAGAATGAATGTCTGAGCACTGCCAAGGTTTGTAAACTGCCATCATTCAAACGAAGTATACCTAAAGCTAAGAAAATATCACGACACTTATTCCATCAATCTGCCAAACGAATCTGCCAAAGTTATCTGACTAAAAGTGTTGTTATTGATTAACATATCTATACTAGAATAAAGAGGAAAGATTTGATTGTTTGTTTGTATTGCTCCGAAACTATAAATAAATAAATAAATATCGTGGGAATATACACACAGCGCCATCTGGCCCTAAACTAAGCAGAGCTTATGTGATGGAAGTTAGATAACTGATAGAATACATAAATACTTTTTTTTTGTAAATACATACTTATAATACATACAGAACACCCAGACACAGAACAAACATTTTTTTTATTCACGAAATGTTTTCCCTGAGTGGGAATCGAACCCACGCCCTACAGCTCTCAAGGCAGACGGGGCTGTCTGAGCCAACGGGGCTGAAACTACTGGACCGATTTCAAAAATTCTTTCACCGTTGGGAAGTTACACTATCCCCGGATGGCATAGGCTTTTATTCCTGTATTCCGACGGGAACGGGAACTACGCGGGTGAAACCGCGAGACAACCGCTAGTATGTTATAAGATAAATATTTTACAGTGAAAGAAAACAAGAAGTAAAAAAATATTACAACACAATACATGTTGTCCTATACAAAATCTTTCAGCCTTAGAAATATTAACGTTTTAATATTTAAAATCGGAAATTATGATTTTATTGCACTGCGCTTGTTTAAATAAGATATTACTTCTATATTTAGTAGTTCAATCTACATATTCATATAAATTAAAATCAAATAAAGTTCGTTGGTAAGCGCATTACTTGAGAACAGCAGAATCGATTTATCTGATTATTTTTTTAAATCTAGTCATAATACTTCGAATGAGGTTTTTATATACGCTAGGGTAAAGGCCAAGCTCTACCGTACCGAGTACTGAAACACTTAATTATAACAAAAACTATAACACCGGGTATAATTTCGTTAAAAACCTTATAGTCCGGGTGGCAGCGTTGCAAATACAAAAGTCATAGTAAGCCGGCTGATATTGATACTGATAGTAGATCTCATATGGCTAATAAGTAAACCGAACGTCAGCTGCCCAGGTAGCGGTGGGTTTGGGAATGGGAGATCGTGGAAGTTGTAAAAAAAAATTAAAAAAAAAGTGATAGTACGCCGGCTGAAACCAATTTTCATGAATAGTTGACATCATACTGAGTTGAAAAATAGTCGTCAGCTGCATGGAGGAGGGTGGATTATGCGTCAGCCGATCGCATGAACTTGTAAAAAATCGCGTAAAAAAAGTCATAGTACGCCGGATGAAACTTAAACTAGCTGATTGTTTATACAATTTAAAGTACGAAAACAGCAATCAGCTGCGTGGGTAGCGGTGGAAAGACCGTCAGCCGATGCAGTAAAGTTTAAAAATATTGGAGCACTGCTACTAAAAAAGTCATAGTAAGCGGGCTGATGTTGATACCGATAGTAGATCTTATATGTCTAATAAGTAAACCGAACATGAGCTGCCCAAGTAGCGGTGGGTTAGGGAGTGGGAGGTCGTGAAAGTTGTAAAAAAAAATTAAAAATTAAGTGATTGTACGCCGGCTGAAACCTCTTTTCATGAATAGTTGACATCAAACTGAGTTGAAAAATAGTCGTCAGCTGCATGGAGGAGGGTGGATTATGCGTCAGCCGATCGCATGAACTTGTAAAAAATCGCGTAAAAAAAGTCATAGTACGCCGGATGAAACTTAAACTAGCTGATTGTTTATACAATTTAAAGTACGAAAACAGCAATCAGCTGCGTGGGTAGCGGTGGAAAGACCGTCAGCCGATGCAGTAAAGTTTAAAAATATTGGAGCATTACTACTATGCGGTTTCCTTTTAAACACGAATTTCGAGGTAGATTCTGGCCTTGCTTGAGCCCATAACACGACCTTCGGGCTACCTAAGCCTCTTTCCTTCAAATTTATTAAATTGATTTTAATAAAATGTATTTATTTGTTTATGTATTTATTTGGGTATATGAGTGAGTGTGTTAGAGAGGATGTGTGGGTGTGTGTGTGACTATTGACGACAAGTTGTTTTTCTTATCTTGCTTATCATATTGGTCTGACCTGGCTCTTGGTGTCGTGGTAATTTAAAGTAAGAAGGTATTCTTTGAGTAATTATAATTTTTACAATTATGTCTGTTTTTGTCTAATAGGTTAAATAATTTATATAGCTTATTACAAAGAAAGGCTCCTAGGTAACTATAGCATAATTATCTGCCCAAGTCTCGTTTTTCTTAGAGGTAGTTCCTATCTTTGCGTGCGCGAGATGCTATCAGTCCGTTGACGTTTGATTTGTAAGGGAGCCGATTTGTGAAATCTTAAAGTACAGTACTTAATAAAAAGTTGCCGAAACCCGAGTTCCTTGGTATCCTTTTAGAGGTCATCTGTAAGGTACCGGAAGGGCTTTTTGTGAGCAATTTTGAAAATGAGTCTGAGCTCTTTCAGCTTTAATAAGGTGTGTACTGCAAGCCGACCCCTATGATGTGATGCAATAAATCAGTAATGATTTACATAGTTAAATTAATTCCTCTAGGGATGCGCTAAAGTATTATCGTTAATGAACCTTAACGATTAAGTATGACTCTTATAGAACTTGAGTCTTACTAGAGTTACTACTACTAGAACTGTTCCTTAAGTTTATTATTAACTCTTGTTCACAAATATTGTCGAAGTGAACATTTCGCTCCCAGTCTTTTTTCATAATATTGTTCAGTGTGATTCACGACTTTTCTCCAGTAATCCACAGATGCACGCAGATGCTGCTTTAAAATTTTAAGGGCAGAAGTTTAGGTAGCCCGAAGGTCGTGTTATGGGCTCAAGCAAGGCCAGAATCTACCTCGAAATTCGTGTTTAAAAGGGAACCGCATAGTAGCAATGCTTGAATATTTTCAACCTTTACTACATCGGCTGACGGTCTTTCCACCGCTACCCACGCAGCTGATTGCTGTTTTCGTACTTTAAATTGTATAAACAATCAGCTAGTTTAAGTTTCATCCGGCGTACTATGACTTTTTTTTACGCGTTTTTTACAAGTTCATGCGATCCGCTGACGCATAATCCACCCTCCTCCATGCAGCTGACGACTATTTTTCAACTCAGTATGATGTCAACTATTCATGAAAATGGGTTTCAGCCGGCGTACTATTTACTTTTTTTAAATATTTTTTTTACAACTTCCATGCCCTCTCATACCCACACCCACCGCGGGTGCGCCAGCTGACGCTCAGTTTACTTATCAGTTATTCGAGATCTATTGAACTAGATAGCAATGGATCGGCGTAAAATCACTACCTAAAATGCAACGCTGCCACCCGGACTATTACATGTAGTGCTGAAAATACAGTAATGTACAGCTACAAAAGCCAGTGCAAAAGTTTTGTTTTCTCCAGGCTGACAGAAAAACTAACATGCGATGAAACGGCTGTTATAATCTAGTGCTTCATCTTCCTAATTGTAATCTAACATACCTATAGTGATCATATTGCTTATTTTTTTATGAAATCTTTTTTAGGGAGTATGCACGAAGACGACTGGAAGTGGCACTTTTACGATACGGTCAAAGGATCGGACTGGCTCGGAGATCAGGTATGTGGATAATTAAATTGCTTATCCGGATCAAAATTTTTGAATTCGTTCACTTTGACCATTAAACAAAATAACTAAGCGATAACAAAAACATGAATCCCACTAATATTATAAATGTGAAAGTTTGGATGGATGGATGGATGTTTGTTACTTTTTCACACAAAAACTACTTAACGGATTTGGATGAATTTTGGTATAGAGCTGAGACTCAGGATTAAAACATAAGCTACTTTTTATCTCGAAAACATGAAACACCACGGGGCACAGCTAGTGCAAAATGTAATAATTATTATGGAAATAACAAAAACCGGCCAAGTGCGGGTCGGACTCGCGCACGAAGGGTTCCGTACCATTATCTATAAAATCGGGGGAAAAATCACATTTGTTGTATAGGAGCTCCCTTAAATATTTATTTTATTCTGTTTTTAGTATTTGTTGTTATAACGGCAACAGAAATACATTATCTGTGCAAATTTCAACTGTCTAACTATCACGGTTCATGAGATACAGCCTGGTGACTGACGGACAGACAGACTGACTGACGGAGAGCGGAGTTTTAGTAATAGGGTCCCATTTTACCCTTTGGGTACGGAACCCTAAAAAAGGTAACTTCTTTCGGATAATCGTGGTTTTTTGCGTCACGACCCAACAGACAAATAATAATTGCTGCAGAAGATATTCATTTTGTAGCGATGATAGGTAATTGGTTAGCGCGGTCGATTTACACGTAAAAGGGCGTCGGTTCAAACACCAAAAATGAGCTTGAGCTGCCGGTAAAAGGAAACCTCGTAAGGAAACCATAACGTTGTGGTAGGATACTTTCTTCTTCTCAGCTGGCTAGCTACAACTCTGAAGTTGAAAATTAGCCGCCAAACAGGCTACGCGTGTTTTAGCATCTTCGACCATACCGACACTTAACATCAGGTAAGCTGTGGTCAACACTTGGCATGTCCACCATAAAAAAACATTGAACATAACTGCGTAAAATCTAATGTAAGGATTATACATTCCCAGAACTCCATTCAAAAGCTTTGCCAACAAGCTCCGCACATGGTCTTTGAGTTGGAAAACATGGGCATGCCTTTCTCCAGAACCAAGGAAGGCAAGATCTATCAACGGGCCTTCGGCGGTGGGACGATCAAAATGGGCAAGTCGCCGGCAAAGAGAACGTGTGCTGTTGCTGACAGGTACCCATATTAACTCCCGAACTTATTCTTCAGGTTATTCCAAGCCAAAATCTCAAAATAAGACCATTTGTGCAGAACTCAACAAAAAAAAAGTATATATATATAATAGTAATTGTATGTATGTATGTATGTGTGTATAAGCTATATGTTTTTTTAAATATAAATTTTTTAGTAAAAAAACTAAAATCTAAAATTTGGTTCCATGATAAAAGCCTTGTGCTTAGTTTGGGGTCCATTGATAACCAATATACACTGAATTACAAATCGTAACGTCCAACACTTCCATATGTATGTATTAATTTCACTGTTCTCTTTTCTTTGTATAATTATGTGCCAAACACTTTCTGTGAAATAAATTTATCTTTATCTTTAAAGTAAAAACTCTAATGAAGCGGTTTGATCCCACCAAATGGACTGACATTTGTGAATCTTATAAATTTGAATGTAATATTATTATTTGCTCTTTACATTACAATCATATTCAATTGTATGACATGTAGCTATTAAAAAACACGAAGCTATTAAAAAAATATCTTATTGTATTGTTCAACATAAAAAGCTACAGTAACATAAAAATCTCAAATAGCTGTAGTGATATGAATATTGTCAGGATATTTTAACACCACTATTTTTTTCTAATAGTTGCATCCCTCTTGTTATCTACTTTGGAACTTTGTAGGTGGATGGTAAAGCAAAAGGTTCAAACTTCAACTTCGCAGCATAACTAAAAGTGGTTTGAACGTGGTGCACTAGATGTCGCCTTTATGTCATACCACAGCTTACACCTTCGAAAATGAGTTTGCTTCAGGAATCTTACTATATTCATTCACCGATAGTATTTAAATACATAATTACGTAGCCACACGGACAATTACACAAAACATTTATTTTATAAGGTTATAATCAATATGCACAAAGTTAAATAAGAAAATAACACAAATAAAAAGTATCTATTTCCAAAGCCATATAAGGTTGAAGTAGGGATTCTAACGATACCACATTTAGTTCAGTTTCAATAAATTCAGTTATGGTGGATTAAAGATACTCACATATTAGGTATATACTTACATAATTATATGAACACTAGCAAACCACTCCGACTTCGCACGGGTGCAATGTAGATACTCAAGTGTCAGAAATAACGAAGTTACATATAACTTTTCAACCCCCATTTTACATCCTTAGGGATGGAATTTTTAAAAATCCTTTCTGCACACCTACGTCACCTAAGGAACATTTGCGCAAATCATGCTTCTAGGCCCAGCGGTTGCAGCTGTGCGTTGATCGATCAGTCAGTGAATCAGTCTGTCAGTTTTTTTCTTTTATAGATGTATTTATACTTATTTATCTATTATATCAGTTACATCATTACACTAATTTTATTGGGCAATCGTGTAACAAGAACTTATCAACAACTAGCGGCCCGTCCCGGCTTCGTACGGGTGGACATTAATATATAGCCTATGATATACACAAATAACGTGGCTTTCTATAAGTTAAAGAATTTTCAAAATCGGTTCAGTAGTTCCAGAGATTACAACCACACAATCTTACAACTCTTTAAAATGTTAGTATAGATATCTAATATTATTTGTTAGATGGTAGGTATAGAACCAGTGCCGAAGCGTGCCTTGGGGCCCTGTATCAAAATTAGTTGGTAGGCCCAAATGAAGGGTAAAGATTTCTCATAAAAGAAACAAAAATGCTTTAATATTAAATCAAAATAAATATTTATTGATTATATGGACAGTTGATCGTATGACAGTTTTTTTCGCGGAAAGCACGAGAGTAAGTGACATGAAAATGTTATCCACAAGATAACATTTTCCTAATTTTCCTTACACACTTTAAGAGCCTCTGTAGCCTGGGGGCCCGTATCATTGATACAGCTGATACGGCGGCTACGCCCCTGTATAGAACGTTGAGCTGGAAAAAGTTTTTTTTTCCATGGCACTCGAATGACCTCGACGTCGCTCTGTATAGTCTTTTAGACTGTATAATTTTTGCTCAGTACTTACTATGCTGATGTCTCGAGGCCAAGAACGGTATCTAAATGTACATATTTATCGAGATTTTATGAGAATCGATTTATCGTTTTCACCGCTTTAAAACTCGTATTGTTGTATTGCGGTCATTCTGTTTTGAAGTACGAAGATATAACGCCGATTGGCTTAGTATTTAAGGTAAGTATACCGTCAGTCGCAATATTATAAGAATTCTTTATAATCGGAAAAATTAGTTTGTGAAAAATGTGTTTCCTTTTTTATGGCTGACAGGCTAGGTGTTTGACACAGCTCACCTGATGTTAAGTGACAGTGTGGTCGAAGATGGTAAACACGCAATGAATTAAACTGTCTCTCAAGTGAGGCTGCCGGAACACACCGTTAAGTGCTTGGCGGCAGACTTTCAACTTGAGGGTGGTAGCTAGCCAGCCGAGTACTAAAGTACCCTACCAGCATGCTAAGGCTTACTCACGATGTTTATTGTTCCAATAGGTATAGGCACTGTTAGTTTGTTTAGTCCATAAGGTGCGTAATTTATCCAGCTTTTTTTTGCGTAATTTTTTTGTGCATCTGATCTGACAATTTTGTTCATACTTCTAATTCCATATTTCTTTCTTTTTTTTTATGGTTGACAAACCAGGTGTTTGACCACAGCTCACCTGATGTTAAGTGAATGCGTGGTCGAAGATGGTAAAGCACACCTAGCCTGGAATGGAACTGGTTCTTAAGTGAGGCTGCCGGAACACACCGTTAGATGCTTGGCAGCAGATTTTCAACTTGAGGGTGCTAGCTAGCCAGCCGAGTACTAGAAAGTACCCTACCACCATGCTATGGTTTCCTCACGATGTTTTCCTTCACCGGCAGCTCAAGTTCATTGTTGGGATTTGAACCCACGCCCTTCGGCATGCGAACCTACCGCGCTAACCACTGAGCTATCATCGCTACAAAATTTTACTTATATTTAAGACTCTAACCTTTAATACAAAACTTAAGCGTATTTAACGTTTTTCCAGAACCGGCCATGCACTCCTCCATACTCTTTATGGATACAGCACAAAGTTCAAGCACATTCATAGTTTTAACGAGTATTTTGTACTAGATCTCTTGGTACAGGACGGCGCGGTGGTAGGATGTATCGCATTGAATATGGATGACAGCTCCTTGCATAGGTAAGAAGACTTTGATATAGTAAATACATGGTGCGCTTCGATTTCATATTTTCAACCTTGTCCCAGAAAAGCGCGGTCAGGGGTAGAAACTTGAAATGCGGCCAGCTATAGTCACGGCTAGGTTAGTTGTCCTGCCGCGGTTTGTAGTGAGTGCACTAACTAATAAATACCCCTAAAGAATACATACATGTTACCAAGTGCGCGCCGCGGTGTTACCCGTTACATGTTTTCGGGATAAAAAGTAGCCTACGTGTTAATCCAGGGTCTCAGCTACTTCCAGATCATCCAAATCTGTTAAGTAGTTTTTGCGTGAAAGATTAACAAACGTCCATCCATCCAAACCAAATTTTCACATTTAAAATATTAGTGGAATATGTAAGCTAATGATATCCCTGTTGGTTTATTAGTAGTGTGTCTGCGCCAAGAGCAGAAGGGCGTGGGTTCGATTCCCACGATAAACATTTTGCAGTATAAACAAATGTTTGTTCTGTGTCTGGGTGTTCTGCATTTATTATAGGTATGTATTTACAAAAAAAAAGTATAATACTCGGATATCGATGCAGGTTTCAAGCAAAGAACACAGTTATAGCAACGGGAGGATATCCTCGAATGTTCTTTTCTTGTACGGCAGCTCACACTTGCACGGGAGATGGGTGTGCAATGGCCTCGCGAGCGGGTATAAAACTACAGGACATGGAGTTTATTCAGTTTCATCCTACTGGTACAGCTATTTTATAAATCATTAACAAAACATTGTGCTTTTTGTACCTATCTGTTATGTGGTGTTATTGTATTGCATAAAGCATTGTATTGCACTACCGTAATATGAGATATTCTGACGGAATTATAGGGCCGTTGAGAAATTTTAATCAAATGTCTCATAGTAATGATCCCCAAAGCAGCAATGCTAGACCAGAACCTCGGGTCCAGACCCAGACCGCGGCCGCGCTGCAATGATCATTGACAGGCGGTATCCTCTTAGCATCAAGAGAGCGTTTCATTTATCTTACTACTTTTACTTGGTGGTAGATTTTCTTAGCAAGAAGTCGTCTAGGTAGGTACCACCGTAGTACCAGATATTCTGCTGCCAAGCAGTAGTGTGTAAATATTACTATGTTTTTGTTTGAAGGCTACTGCAGCTAGCAAATTTACAGGGCTATTGAGACTAACCATCGAACGTCTCAAATTAATGAGTGACAAAACAGCGATGCCCTAGACTTTGTTTTGCTACTCAAAGTTCTGGCTACAATGGTAATGCGTTATCTTTTACCATCAGGAGAGCGTATCGTTCCGTCTCATTACTTTTACATAAAAAAGTAAGAAAACCACCACCGTGTCAAAAGTTACTTTTACAGGAATAGTGAAAATTCATACTGATGGAGGAATAAACTATGGAAATAGTATTATTTTTATTTTGAGCTAATATATTCATATCTACAGAAAGAGCGGCAAATATGCACAAAGTTCACCTGATGAACACTTGCAACATTAAAAATGTTGTCAATTCGTTGCCAACCCAGCGAGATGTAGGTACTAAGACGCCCTTTTTAAAAAGTTCCATGTAGAATTTCTCTAAATGTCAAATGTCATACCTTTGCAGGAAGGTGTCTAACATAACCCTCTTCAAAGAAATCAAACATTTTCAGGTATAGCAGTGTCAAAAGATCTTGAAAGGTGACAGAAAAATGTTTGGACATTACTGTGTTTCGGCTAGTAGGGTATTGTAGCTAGCGAAACTACAAGACTAAGCATAAAATGTATCAAAGTAAGGCGGCGATAGCAGCGATGCCTTGACTTGTTACCTTAAGTTCTGGGTATCACTGCAATAGTCATGGACCGGTGTTATCTCGTACTATTAGGAGATCATTTCGTTCCTCTCATTACTTTTACAATGGTTTATTTTAGGTGCCTATGGTTCCGGATGCCTCATGACCGAAGGTTGCCGTGGCGAGGGTGGTTTCTTGGTAAATGCGAACGGGGAACGATTTATGGAGAAATATGCGCCACAAGCCAAAGATCTAGCTAGCCGAGATGTTGTGTCTCGATCCATGGCTACGGAAATTCGGCAAGGTAAGTTTTCGTTTGCTAGTGTAGGTATTTTATAAGCGCAGGCAAAAAAAAAAAAGAAAATCACAAAGAACATTTCTTTTACTCAGGATATTGTATGAAGCAGAGTATTATACATCTTTACCTATGAAATTGCCGTTTTAGATGAAAATAAATCAAACTTATAACAATTTTTTTCTATATTTTTTATTGTATAAAAAACATGTTATCCGATAAAAAGGCTTTATTATTAGTGTAGATATAGATTACGTAAAAATTACATTTAAAATTGTTTACTTAATATAATCTATAATTACAGGGAGAGGCGTGGGTCCAAAGAAAGACCACATTTTCTTGCAACTCCATCATTTGGGAGCTGCGACGATCGACGAACGCTTGCCTGGCATCTCCGAAACGGCGATGACATTCACCGGAGTAGATGTGCACCGGGAATCGATTCCTGTCATACCAACTGTGCATTACACTATGGGTGGTATCCCTATCGACGAGAAAGGACAGGTATTCTTAAATATGCCTGTGATTATTAAAGAACACAAATAGCGATAGATTTTTTATTTTTAATACCGAATGGGCTCGCGTTTGACCACATTCTGCCTGATGTGCGGTCTAGGATGGGGCTCGCTTATAAGCGAGGATTTAGAACCTGTGTTTCCTCTTAAATAAATAAATATAAATATCATAGGACATTACACAAAACACCATATGACCAAACTAAGCAAAGCTTGTACTACGGCATTCAGATAACTGATAGAATACTTAAATACTTATTTTTTGTAAATACATACCTACTTATAATAAATACAGAACACCCGGACACAGAACAGACATTTGCTTATAACACAAAGTTTGTCCTGGATGAGAATCGAACCCACGCCCTTCAGCTCTTGAAGCAGACATTCTACCAATGAACCAACAGGGCTATCTTGATTTCAAGACACTTTAATACAGACTCCGGTAAAGAGTACCAAATCCTCGCTGTGCGAATAAAAAATGTGGATTGGAAGCGCTTAGTGCGCACATGGGAAACGTCCACCAAGCACAGATGATGCTTTGGTCATGTTCATCTGGCCGTCCGGTAGTAAAAAGAGGCAGGGGGAACCAAGTAGTGCATCTTCAAAGCACAATCCCGAAATGTATCCGGTAGAAAACCGATAGACAGGAGACCTTACGTCGATTAATTTATTACTGCCCTTTTTCAGCGGCCTTATTCTGTACGAAAACATGACCATAAAATGCGCTACGTTTACGTAGCATGGCGAAATTCTATTAAATTCGCGTGAAATAATACTATATTATGCCAATAGCAAATTAAAAAAATTTAAGTGTTAGTAAAAAAACAGTACTTTTTGTTTACAGCACTTTCTCTGTCAGTCTGTTCATCCTACTTTCTTGGTAAGGCGTGGTGAGATTTAGCCTCGAAGATTTCTCACCCTAAAGTTGGGCGCCAGAAGCCACGACCTCTGGGGAAATTGCTCGCCGCGAGTGGCAACTTTTTTTTAGTCCTTTCTAGTCCAGATGTACAATTGTACATGGCACTGTATATAAATAATAAGCATTTTTTTCCGGATTTTTTTATAAATACAAATTTGTTATTTACACCTATAAATATTGTTATTTAAGTACTATGATAGTTCTTTCCTCGCGACTCGCTATATGAATGCTCATATTGTAGTGTGTTACGTTGAAATGGCGCCACTGTTGGAATGTAATTACATGTTACATTGACAGCCCTGTTGGCTCATTGGTAGCATGTCTGCTTCAAGAGCTGTAGGGCGTAGGTTCGATTCCCACCCAGGACAAGCATTTTGTGATATAAAACAAATGTTTGTTCTGTGTCTGGGTGTACTGTATGTATTATAAGTATGTATTTACAAAAAAAAAAAGAAAAGTATTTAAGTATTTTATCAGTTATCTGATTCCCATAGTACAAGCTTTGCTTAGTTTGGGGTCAGATGGCGCTGTGTGTAATGTCCTGCGATATTTATTTATTTATTTATGTATAATGTTCAATTTAATAACATATACCTATTTCATTCCGTCCAGGTAATAATGTACCAAGATTGCTGTGACTGCATCATTCAAGGGTTGCACGCGGCAGGCGAGGCTGTCAGCAACTGCCACGGGGCCAACCGTCTCGGTGCTAACTCCATCCTTGACATTGTCGTCTTCGGCAAAGCCATAGCTGAGAATATCGGCAAGATAAGCAAACCTGGCGACACGCAGCCGCAATTGAAAGACGTGAGTAACTATTAAATATTGTTCTAAATACCCATACCCCGGAAGGAATCAAAAAGGTTCTTCTGTACTAAAGTAGAATAACTTTCTTCCACCTCTTTCGATTTAGAACTGCCGTTTCGCATAACCTTATGTACAAAAATTAATAGACACAATTTCACTTAAACCAACTGAATGTATAAACTAGTCGTGCAGAATGGAATTCTAATTTTTTTTTTCAATGTAAAATTTAATGGCACGAACGAGACGCTCTCCTTATGGTAAGAGATAACGCCTGTCCTGCAAACCGGAACACAGTAATGTTTGAAATACTACTGCTTGGCAGAATATCTGACACTGCTTAGCGGCAGAATAACTGGTACTGCGGTGGTACCTACCTAGACGACCTCCTGCTAAGGAGATCTACCACCAAGAAAAACAAACAGTCAAATTCACTGCCCAAGTGAGTGTTTACCGATAGCTACAATCTGGGTGCTTTAAGTTGACGAATGAATCGATTTCTTCTGGGCAAGTATGCTCCATCGTAGATTGCATCTTCGCCTAATATTAGACAAGATGATGGTCAAGTTTTAATAATAGAAAACAGAGGTAATTACAAGGACAAAGTAGCTAATTACCTGCTTTTCGTTGGTAATATGCGGGTGGAATCTAAGTGCGTGGAACGGGCCTTGTTCATTCCAATCTTTTGCCTCAAATCTTGTAAAGCCATGATAGTTTGTTTATTTATATTATTTTCATTAAATTTAAGACTGAATGTAATTATATGTTTTTTAAGTCCAATCATGTTATCACATAAGTGACAGCAATGTCTTACTGATAATAAAGTTTCTTTAAACCTTAAACCTTTAGGTAATTTACTGATACAGTGATCTATTTCCAGAACCTTTTCGATGAGACTCTGGATAATCTGGACTGGATCCGGAACGCGAATGGATGTGCACCCAGCCACGAGATCCGGATGGAGATGCGAGAGACCATGCAAAATAAATGCGGAGTGTTTCGCACGGGAAAACTGCTAGACGAAGGTGGGAATTAAACTAACATTCGATCACAGCTTTGATATACTACGTAATTTGGTTTTCCAAGACGCTATCAATTTTTATAAATTTGTAAATGGAAGACATTTCATATAACGTCATCTTTTTTTTGCAAATGTAAACGTAATGAGACTGATGATAAGAGATAACCCACGGCTATGGTCATTGCAGCGATACACAGACCCAGTCCAGAGAATCGCTGCATTGGCGCTCATTACTTTGAGACTTTCGTTGGTTAATCTCAACAGCCCTGTAATTTTAATTAGCAGCGGTGCCCTGCCTCAAACTAGAACACAGTAGGTAGTGTTTACCTCACTGCTTGGCGGCAAAATGTTTGTTACTGCGATGGTACCTACTTAGACGACCTCCTGCTAAGCAGATCTAGCACCAGGTAAGAACAAGATAACAAGATTTTTGAATATAAACATGTAAATACTACTTGTATAAATACTTGTAATATACTCAGTAATAGAACATACATCTATTTACGTCGTATAAACATTTATCCCGGATGGAAATCAAACCTACGTTCTACAGCTCTTGAAGCAGAGCCACTACCAAATAAATTAACAGGACAAGCGCTTTATTTTTTCACAGGTCACCAAGACATTCAGAAGTGGTACAAGATCTTCGTCAACCATATCAGAGTATCGGATCGACGTCTGAACTGGAACAGTGACCTGATCGAGACGCTGGAGCTCCAGAACATGTTGCAGCAAGCTGTACAGGTAAACGAACATAAACTAATAAATGTATAACCGTCATATCAAAGTAAAATTTGTAGTATTTTACTTTGTTACTTTGATATAATAAGGCGTGTTAATAAAGTCGTAAAAGGTCGGCAACGTAGTGCCTCTGGCCTCTGATATTGCAGATATCCACAGGCGACCGTGGTTGCTTAAATCGCAGAGCTCTGACAGTTAATTATTGTTACGACTACAACCCTATCTACAAGATAAAAATCGACTAAATAATGTATATGACGAACACAAAATGTGTTGAGAAGGCCACAAAACAACTTTGTCTCATCTTTTTGTGGCTTCAAGACAAACGATGCTGCCGCATTTAAAGCTGGAAACCTCAAACGGCACAATTATAGTTATTTAGATAGAATGTACTTGTTTATGCCGTTTGGGGTTTAATCTTTAGGCCCATAGGGGCCGCCTGCTCACCAATTGCTTAGACATTTGGCATTGCCATTCAGTGTGGCAATTCTGCCAGTAATATGGCTATGGCTGCATGTAATAAACAAAATGCTAATTGCGTATGATTGCGAGCAAGGAAACTGTTATTAAGGTATATTAGCCACTATGCCATTCCCTTATGTCGTATCGGATTACGTGTCATATCTTAAGCAAGTGGCACATACATGTCTTAAAAAAATGCATAAATTTTTTTATTTTTTATTTTTATATCTGTCAGGCTAGGTGTTTGACCACAGCTCACCTGATGTTAAGTGACGGTGTGGTCGAAGATGGTAAAGCACACCTAGCCTGGAATGGAACTGGCTCTCAAGTGAGGCTGCCGGAACACACCGTTAGATGCTTGGCGACAGATTTTCAACTTGAGGGTGGTAGCTAGCCAGCCGAGTACTAGAAAGTCCCCTACCACCATGCTATGGTTTCCTCACGATGTTTTTCTTCACCGACAACTCAAGCTCATTGTTGGGGTTTGAACCCACGCCCTTCGGCATGCGAAGCGACCGCACTAACCACTGAGCTATCATCGCTACAAAATTGAGACACCCAACTTATAGCTTCCACGAAGTGTCTGTTGTTTTAAGTGTGCTGGAACAGTTTATTCTTAATAATCACTTCATTATGTATTCCTATTATTTTATTAATTTTCCACAATGCAATAATTTGTCCGCCAGATATTCTTAAACTCTACTTAGCAATTTAAGTTATATTAAAATTACTTATTAGTCTTAACTAGGCTAGATTGTAATAACAATGAGGTATCTAACAACAAACAGATACATCATTAGAAGGAAAAAAAAAAGATATTCTTCGATCTTGTAATATGATTATTAAGACTTCTCAATTCTTTAGAGTACCTACGATACACTTACTACTTTTCGGGTATATTTTTTTTTTTTGACAGAAAGAGTTTGTAAAATCTTATGTCTATAACGAACTCATTAAGTATTCAAAAAATAAAAAGGTTAACGATACTAAACACGTTACAATAAACTTTATAATGGTTTAGCATTGTCAAAATTGTCTTTTAAGGTTAGGTTATAACTGTTTTAATTCTGTATACTTAACTGCATGGAAATAGAAACCTTGCACATACCTATAATTGTCATGTATACAATTTCTATTTATATTACGGGTCACCAAGATACAGGCTTCGCCTAGTGCGGGACAGCGGGACCCACTGAAGCTCATACAGACTATGCACAACATTTGTTCCTTACCTACATGTGAAATTGTGAAGGATCATAATTATCCCTAAACCATCGTCAAAAAACAAAACCATGATTCCAATCGAATTTATTCAAATATACTCCCACCGTCTCTTGTTTACAAAATGTCAGCTCTTTGACGTTGACATTTCTAAACTATTCAAAAAAAAAATATAACCAGTCGAATGAAAATATATTAATCATTGCAATTAGTCTAATACATCTTAGTTTGAAATGTCTTTTATACACTTGTGGACTACTAGAGTGGGTAGTTTATTAGTTATTATTTTTTGTAATATACAATATTACTTTGTACAATACACACTCGAACTATGGTAATGATTACATAGGTGACATATTATATCAGATAGGTCATTTTACATCATACTAGTAGAATTCTCACGATCATGTGACGATATGCTATGCAGCTGACATAGCTTTTTACGTTAGTGTACGCTTTTACTTGTATTCAAGAGAAGGTTTGAAAACCTTGATTATGGTAACCTTTTTCCGATGTTCGCTCGTTTTTTTTTTTTGCCGTCTCATATCCGCTCGTCAGTTTGCAAATCATTTGATAGGCGTTTTACATTGATGAACTATAAGAAAGGCCTTATAAAATAAAACTATTTTTTTTTTTCTAATTAGGGAATGGCTTGGAATTTTTGTAGCAGTAGTACATTATTAGGTACACCATTGGTTAAATAGCTACCTAGAAATTAAAAAAAAAAATACATTTAAGAGGTAACTTAAAATAGCAATGTTTATTACTTTTTAAAGTCTATTAATCAATTCAGGTAGTGGCGTGCGCAAAAAATCGGACTGAAAGCCGAGGAGCTCATTTTAGAGACGACTTTGTGAAAAGAGTTGATGAGTTTGATTACGCCAAAGACGTCAAAGGACAGGTAAGCCCTAAGTAACTACTTATTAACTGGCTGGTGAAGTTTTGGCACCAGTAGTTGGGATACCGTCTGGTTTCCAATCTGGAGGTCCTGGGTTCGAATCCCACGGCGCGCACTTCTTGTCTTTTCTGAGTTACGTGCGTATTATCGATGACTTCAAACGGTGAAGGAAAACGTCATGAGGGTATCTACATGTCCGGGAGTTCTTAAAAAAGATGTTTAACATAATTATATGAAGTCTGCCAACCCGCACTTGGCCAGCGTGATGCACTACGGCCTTACTCTTCTCTCAAGTTTCTCACTCCTGTTTATAAAAACAGTGCTGATTCGGATATTACCAAATTGCCTGCCCCATTGTTTATTCGTCACTATCTTTTTTCTTACGCTGTAGGACGTGAAGATCCTAGTACAAAATATTTTATGTGACGTTTATAGATTTGTGTCCTAAGTCACTAAGTCTCTGTGTTCAATGTTCATGTATAGTAAATAACTACGTCGTAGTTTACCAACAAGCAAGCTATTGACGTGTAAAAATGAGTTTTCAGATTCATGTTGCGGTAAACGACATAGTAAATAAATATTGTAGGACATTTCACACAGCGCCATCTAGCCTCAAGCTAAGCAGTTTGTACTATGAGATCAGATAACTGATAGAATACTTATAAACTTTTTTTGTTACTAATAATTTTATGATGAAATTTTTATTTTGTTTTTTATAATACTCGACAGGCTAGGTGTTTGACCACAGCTCACATAATGTTGAGTGACGGTGTGGTCGAAGATGGTTAAAATACCTAGCCTGGAATGGAACTGGGTCTCAAGTGAGGCTGCCGGAACACATCATTAGACGCTTGGCGGCAAATATTCAATTTCACATAAATGTTTATCCTGGGTGGGAATCGAACCAGCTAAGTGTCTAACCTATCTGCCAAATGAGCTAAAGGTGCAGGACTGTAAATTTGTTCGGAAAAATAAACGCAGATAGTGAACTCTACAGTCGTGAATTTGATTTTCGTTTAAATTCTAAATATAAGTAGTCAATAGATGCGGCATTCGGTTTTAGTGTATTTTTAATCACAATAATTTTACTGTTTGCTTATTCCAGACGAAAAAGCCTATTGAACAGCACTGGCGCAAGCATAGCTCATCAATGGTAGACTTGACCACTGGTCATGTAGAAATCACTTATCGACCAGTCATCGATGAACCTATGAACAACGATGTCAAGCATATACCGCCAATCCTTCGTGTATATTGAACACTGTCATGTTAGGCGTTTTGAAACCTCCTTGAACCATTACTAAGCCAGAGCTAAAGGAAAAGCACAATTTTCACGTATCATTGTGATGCCGAAAGTTATATTTTTTGCATGTAACGTTACAAAATGAACGTAAATATTATTATTATTCCTGGTTACTTATTTCCATTCTTAACTTTTGAGTTTTTTTACATTGAATATAAAACATAACTAATATAAAAAACTTAAAAACCAGGGTGCCGCCGGCAGCGGGGCAGGGCTCAAGCTGCCAGTGGTCAGGGCTGCAGTGTGCAGAACCTCCTCACAATGCACGCCGTGTCAAGGATCACTGCCTTTTGAAGCTGACCCTTGACCCAACCACCTAGCGAGAGTCTCTCAAGATGTTGGTCTCCCATCCCATCCATCGATTATATTATTATTTTAGCCCATCTTGTCCCACTGCTGAGCAAAGGCCTCACTTCTTTTTTTCCATGCATCTCTGTTTGTTTGCTATTGAACTGCAATCCTTTTCATGAGCATCGAGCTCATGTTTCCACCGTCTTCTAGGCTCCGACTTGTGGCCGTTTACACTACGGGGCTCAATCGGTGGTGCTTTTCGCCCATAGCTTTGCTGGCATTCGGCAGGCGTATTCTGCCTTAATACAACTGTGGTATAAGACTCACATACAGGCAGGCAATGTAATATCTCACTCCAGATACCTTACTCAGTAAGAACTCGTTGGTTCTTTAGAATACGCTTTCGAAGTTGAATAATTACTAGCAACTCGCGCTATCTTCACGCGAAAATTATGAACCGTCCAGAAGAAATTTGATTTATTGATGATAGAAACAGCGGGCAGTTCACACGCAGAAAGGCCGTGGGTTCAAACCCCAGCAATGACTTTGAGCTGCCGGTGAAGGAAAAAATCGTGAGGTAACCATAGCATAGTGGTAGGGTATTCTTTAGTATTCTTTAGCTACCAACTTGAAGTTTATAATCTGCCGCCAAGCACCTTTGGGTTTGTTCCGGTAGCTACACTTGAGAGCCAGTTTCATTACAGGCTAGGTGTGCTATACCATCTGCGACCACATCGTCAATTAACATTGGGCCAGCTGTGGTCAAACACCTAGCTTGCCAACTGTAAAAAAACGTTAAACGCAGTTACATACAAATTTTCAGTAACAAAATGAGGTCACTGTATAAATGTTTGGAGCAGAAATCAATAACATTTATTACCTACAATACAAACTAGGCCAACCATTAAAAATCCATCACACCTATGAACCTGCAAGAGAACCTATACCACTATACTAGTTAGCAGTGGTGGGGCGAGATCTTAATTTGATGTGGGCAAGTTAAATTTCTCGAGAACCTTTTCTCCCCTTCAAACGTGTATGTTACTACTATTACATTCATTGTTTGCTGTCCATTGCTTTTATTGTTGCCATCATTTTGACAATGGGGTGGTATGAGGAAGTAACGTACAGCGAATAGGGAATCAAGTAGTAGCTATCAAAAATTGCCGTTGAGAAACGTGACAGTAACGTAAACTAACAGAATCTGAATCTCCAGCTCTTCCCCGCAATAGCGACGCGATAGTATGGTATTTTTTTTCTATAAAAAACGGTTTGGCAATTCATCAACCGTAGAGACGCGAAGCCGTAGGCAGTACGTCGTGACCCACGTCGCCTACGCCTTACGCCGCATCTGCCAGTTATATAATAATGACTAGTGCAGTACAGTACAGGTACTATAAAATCCCATGAATTTATAATACTCGTACCATGAATTCATTTTCTTTGCATATCATCGCACTTTGTTCATTATAGTAGTGTCAAGTGGTAGTTCTCGAGTGTCTCAAGATAAAATCCAGTAAAACATTTCATCGTCTTAGTAAAAGTGAAATAAAGCAAGTCATTGTCTAGTCCAGTCGAAGCTTTGGTAACGTAATTGTGGCTTTACTAAAATCTTTTTTTAGACAGGCTAAATTGACTACAGCTCACCTAAAGCTGAGTGACAAAGTGACGGAGTGGTCGAAAATGGTAAACACATCTAGCTTGGAATAGAAAGGCTGCCACATACATACAGGAACATACTGTTAGGTGCCTGGCGACAAATTTTCAGCTTTTACGGAGTTTTAAAAGCTGCATTAAATTGCCCACAGTTGTGTTTATAATTAGGATTGAAATGCTGTTTTTTTAACATTGAAAAAAATACAGGGTTTGGAAGATAATACAATACACCAATGTGATTAATAATAATTAATTAATTATTCTGCGCTTTCGCTAAAATTCCAAATTTTCAATTTTATAGGCACATCGAAAGACTGCTCTAAATTTAGCTTTGGTTTATCGTATTGTGTCTTCGTCTTGTTAGTTGGCAGCAAATACTGATACATTTGACCTAATTAGTATTTATTCATAGCTAATGTATTGTCTATTGGTTACTTTATTTAATTTTTAATAAACGAACTTTATCATTTGCAAACATTCGTAATTGGAGTAGGTCAATATGTTTGTCGGATAATATACTATAAACAGTTAAAATTATGTTGTATGGTAAATATGTCTGGTGTGAAATTGAAACTGGCTGTCAAAAGAGGTTGCCAAAACGTTCTATTAGATTTTTGACGACAATTTTCAAGTCGTGGCTAGTTTGGCACGACATACAGGATGTAAGGGAAACGCTTCTGAAAACAAAGACGCGTATTTGCGCTCGTGAGACGAATTAATTCATTTGAGATGTGGTCAAACATCTCAACATCTCTTGGTAGTATGTCTGCTTCGAGAGCTGAAGGGCGCGGGTTCGATTCCCACACAGGACAAACATTGTGTTGTATAAACAAATGTTTGTCTGTGTCTGGGTGCTCTGTATGTATTATAAGTATGTATTATTTATAAGTATTACTTATTATTTTACAGTTATCTGACTCCCATAGTACAAGCTTTGCTTAGTTTAGGGTCAGATGGCGCTGTGTGTAAAGTCCTGCGATATCTATTTTATTTTATTTCTTTTATCTACTTTGTCATCGATAAAAATAGTAATAGGATTTTTTAATGGTCGACAAGCTAGGTGTTTGGCCACAGCTCACCTGATGTTAAGTGAAGGCGTGGTCGAAGATGGTAAAGCACACCTAGCCTGGAATGGAACTGGCTCTTAAGTGATGCTGCCGGAACACACCGTTAGATGCTTGGCGGCATAAATCTTCTAAACATAAGGAAATGGTTTGCACAATTTTTTTTACACACAGCGCCGTCTGACACCTAATTAAGCAAAGGTTGTACTATGGTAGTCAGATAACTGATATAATACTTAAATACTTTTTTTTTTGTAAATACATACCTACGCTTAGCGGTTACACCCACGTAGTTCCCGTTCTCGTGGGAATACAGGAATAAAAAATAGCCTATGTCACCCGGGGATAGTGTAGCTTCCCAACGGGGAAAGAGGTTTTGAAATCGTTCCAGTAGTTTCGGTTCCTATTCAATACAAACAAATCTTTCCTCTTTATAATATTAAAAAGATAGATAGATCTACATAGATAGATAGATAGATGATATTAACCTTGACATTTACACGTTTCTAAGTTTAGTGTCTATAGTTAATACTGCAAGCGGTTGTACTGAAAGGGGAGACCAAGGTGAAGCATGCATCGAGCCGCACCCAACGCCAGGTGCGCTACGGAATCGATACAATGTTAGCGATCAATTTTCAATTAATTATATTGCACGTCATGCTGCTCTTGTTTTACTAAAAATGTTTTATCGGAGTTTTGGCAGGAACGCGGAAAAGTCATACCGCCAGGTTATAATAAAAAGTTGCGCTTGTCGAGTTTTTATGTAGGCAATGTTGGTATTTTATACATTACTAGCGGACGCCTCGCGGTTTCACCCGCGTAGTTCCCGTTCCCGTGGGAATACAGGGATAAAAAGTAGCCTATGTCACCCGGGGATAGTGTAGTGTAGCTTCCCAAGTGTGAAAGAATTTTTGAAATTGGTCCAGTAGTTTCGGAGCCTATTCAATACAAACAAACAAACAATTAAATCTTTCTTCTTTATAATAGTATAGATAGATTAGTGTAGATAGATTTAGTGGTGCAGAATTAAGTGCACGAGTGAGGTAAAGTTGTACAATGTGGTGATATATAAACATATTTTCGTATTGCCTTTTTTTTCTTAAATGGTTGACAAGCTTGGTGCTTGACCACAGCTGATCAGATGTTAAGTGACGGTGTGATCGAATATGGTAACACACCTAGCCTAAAATGACGGTGACGATACCGGGCCACACCGTTAGATGCTTGGCGGTAGATTTTCAACTTGAGGGTGGTAGGATACCAGCCGAGTACTAGAACGTACTCTACCACCATGCTAAGGTTTCTTCATTATGTTTTCCTTTACCGGCAGCTCTAGTTCATTATTGGGGGTTGAACCCACTCCCTTCGACGTGGGAATCGCCCGCACTAAGCTATCATCGCTTACAAAATATATGCCTACAACTCAAAAAAGAATGTTCCCCCGTCCCCCCGTCCACCACGATAGGTAGGTACAATATAATTATGTTACGCAATGATTCTGTCGATTATGAATCGATTTTGATGATTATTTTTCTTTGCTTGGTAGAGTATACTTCGGAGATGGTCCGATATAAATTTTATGGAAAATCGATCAAGCGGTTTTTAAAAAATCCACAATAATCTAAAAATTATATACGTCGATGGTATTTTCGTTAACTCCAAAACCGTAAAGTTGTTCGTTTGTTTTAATTGTAAATTTATATATTATGTGCTTCGTCAACGCGTGCGTCTGCGCTTGCCGCTGCAGCGTGACTGTCATTTGTATGGTTTAAAACAATCGTCTAGACGGTTCAAACAAGTTTTAAACCAACGCTTCTGCTAGAGGTTCGAAACGCAAGCCTCGCTGCCAAGGGCGTCTATAGGTCAAACGAAACTTGGTTTAAAACAACTATTATTGCATGTGCTACACGGTTTGAAACCTCTGTTTCAAACGCTACACGGTTGTGCTACACGGTTTGAAACAGAGGTTTGAAACCTCTGAGTGTGTAGTTTGAGGTGTAGCACATGCTTTACGCTTCTTATGCGAGACCCGCGCCCAGCGATAGGACAGTTTTTTTTCATTTAACTTTAGTGTACATACAAAAATGGGTAAGGTACAAACAACTTAATTACGAGCTCTATTTTCGGTCACAATTTTTACCAAACGCATTGCTAGCCTGTCGACAAAATAAACCTACATCTGCATTAGCTACCTATAGGTACCTACATCTTCGATGTATGTATAATTGTATAATCGGGTTAAGGTTCACTGGCAACCACACTTATCGCGTGAGGGGAGGGCCGGCTTACCCCTATGATTAGTCCCCATTGAGCATTGCTAATTATCACTGGCCTGTGACAAGGGTAACATTCGTGTGCTAGCTTAACATATTATGTAAAACATACGTAACATGTTATTATGTATAATATGTAAATATAAGGTAAGTAAATATCACTTACTGTAGAGTTATTGCTTTAGATATTTCTTTACATGGCCATGTGTCGAGACTGCTTAGCTGTGGCTTGATAATGTGGGGGAACTCGTTGGATATAGGCCAGAGTTTTAAAGGTATAATAGCGTTGTGTTAAAGTTAAATAAGGCTTGGTTTTAGGATAGCTGCATATCATTTTTCAAAGCATGTTATGCCGTGCATGTGCATTTTTACCAAAGATTGCTCAGTGGTTAGCATGGTCGGGTCGCACGCTGAAAGGCGTGGGTTCAAATCTCAATGAGTTTGAGTTGCCGGTGAAGGAAAACATCGTGAGGAAACCATAGCATAGTGCTAGGGTACCCTCAAGTTGAAAATCTGCCGCCAAGCAATTTATACGGTGTGTTCCGGAAGCCACGCTTGAGAACCGGTTCGATTCCAGGCTAGAAGTGTATAACATCTTTGATTACACCGTCACTTAACATCAGATGAGCTGTGGTCAAACAATTAGCCTGCCAAAACTTAATTTTTAAAGAGAATACATTATGCTTGTCTAGGTGGCCTTGTCACGTTTTTTAACAACACAGGATTGTACTTAGTTGTTTATTGTATTCGCATGAGCCAAAAATTAAGAGAACATTTCATCTTTCAGAAATAAATTTTCATAACTGTTTTGTTTAAACTGGTACTCCGCCAACAATTTAAACCCCTAAACCAACAAGACTCTTGTCTCTACTACTATTTCGTGCCGTAGCTTGATAATAATCGTTGCCATATAAAACGTAGTTTTATATGGAAAGAAAATAATCAAATCTGCAATTTTTTAATGCACTTATCTATTTGTAGACTTTCCTTTGACCGCGACCTCTGCCGATAGTAATAAACGTAGGTACGGAGAAGCTCGCCCTAAGAAATCGATTGACACGCGACATGAAGAAACTCAAGCTAACAACGTAGAAGCTCAAGCTCAAAGCCTTGTAACTATGATTTAGTATGCATTAACATTCTGTTCGAAAGCCCGTGAAAGTTATGACCTTGATAGGTACAATATACAATACTGTAATACTATATGCAACAGTGTCTTGTATTGTATCGACAGTGGCGGTCTTAGGTGGTATAAGCAGGGCAACCGCCCGGGGTCTCGCTTTTGCTGTGGCCTACCGTCCTTGTAGAAAAATATCTTTACCATACCTATATGTATGTGTAATTGTGTATCTCGCGTCTCACACTTAACAAACCCCCCTGAACGCACGGTTTCATTATTAGTGCAAGCATGTTACGGTCACTCGAGCACTCGAACAATTTTTTTAGTTAAACGGACTCAAAGCAAAAGGGCCTCACAATGATGTCGCCCCGGGCCTCGCAATAGCTAAGGCCGACGGTGTGTATCGAAATCATAATCAAATACTGCATCGTAGCTGCAATTACAATAGCAGTCAAACGCAAGCCTGTATTCTAATATAATAAAATGGAAGATCAGGCATATTAACAAAACCCGTTATACATGCATAATTATGTACTATAGCTATGTATGGCTGTAAGTGCTCAATAAATATAATTTTATAATTATTTATCAATCTTATTATTGCACCGACACTACTTACTTACAAAAACGTAAGAACTATTTCGGGTTTGCATATTGTATCCCTTCTGCTATTAGGTAGTTGTTTGTTTTCCATGTAAAAAATAAAATAAAACTACAACTAATTTTATTAATGTACAACTAAGCCTAGGTACATGCTGATGACTTTCTAATATCACAACTAATAGCAAAAGCGATATGTACGAATTGACGATTAAACTGTTAAAAATGTACCATCATCACAGGCGTCGTCCGTGACGGGCAGAAAGCATTTGGTTCCCGAGTCCCGGGAGTCGACGGGACCTAGGGAGCATAGAGAAAGAATCGTCATCCCGGGGATGATCTCGCGCAGGCGGCCGCTGGCCCCGCCCCGAGGCGTGGCCGCCTTCACGCCGCCTTCCCCCGCGTGCCACCGGACGGAGCACCTCACTCGTATTATCCTCGTTTCCTGTCCGCAGACGCGCGCTTAGCTCTCACCTATCGATTTGTTTATTTTTCAACCGACAAATTACTCGCGACCCTTCCGAGTGTCTTGCCGGAGTCTTCGGAGCCGGCGGAGTTGACGACCCGGAACCGCGGCGTGTCGTGTCTGTGTCCACCATGGATCGTGTTGTTACTGAACCATAGAGGATGCTCAGACTCTGAGGTGAGTAAGATTGGCTGATGCTTTCTTTACTGTTGCATGGTGACACATATGCGAAAGGTTTTCAGGAATGATCTGCTATCACCAACCGTGAATATATACTAACTTTAACCTTCCATCGCTGAACAACGCAAGCTGTCATAAAATTCTAGAAAAAAAATATATAGGAAAATTTGTCTCCCTCAAACAGCAATTACTAATCGTAAATATTACCTAAACTACATGTATTTTTTACTCGTAAATTAAACAACTCTTCACAAAGATTCGTTTAACTATCTGATTGCATAAATTAAGGTTTTAACAGGATGTTAACAAATCCTTTCATATAACATCATAACGACGCCTTTTACGTTCGGGACCGAGCGTGTTGGCACCACACATGTTACACATGATAGTGTAGGCACCACTGGACTTTGTCATTACGAGTAGGGTCTAGCGGTTTCTCAATATTCACAAAATAATAAATCGAAGCAGTGTAATGTTCCATTGGAAGGTTCTGAACTATGTGGACGTGGAAATGATTATGAATATAATTGTTTTTTTTTTAATAATCGGGATCAGATGCAACGTATTTAATTACATTAAAGTATGAAGTAGGAGAATAACCATCCGGTTTTATTTCACTATTTTTTTCTTTCGTTTTTTACTTTTTTTATTGACCTTTGTTATAGGTATTTTAAGTGACGATGAATTACAGTGATGACACAATATAGTAAATGTGTTAAAAATATATGTATACCTATGTTCATGTTAAGCAATAATAATGCAGTGATATGTATTTATATGTGTACTAAGTAGAATAATATTGGATGGCATTAATACATTCTTGAAAGTAACACATGATTTAAAATTTAGAGTTAATTTTTTTTTTAAACCAACGATAACGCTAGACTGTAATTTACCATATCGTCATTTGTAACACAATTATATAGTTTATGTAGCTAATTAGAGAACTATGACGGATAGTAACTCTGACTTTGTAGATTTACTTCATAATATATAGGTACATAAAAAGTTAAGTATGTACCTACTTACAAATATTATCATTTATCCACTATAATCTTATAGCATTCAAGTAAATTATTTTTATGACTGGCTATATGAAAGGCTCCAAAGCCTTGAACATCGACGGAAAGTTGATTGTCTGTCGGTTTTCTACCGGATACAATTTGGTGAGTGCGCTTCAGATCTGCATGACCTAATTCCACCTTGCCCATTCTACTATCGGACAGCCAGGAGCTTTAAAAAGCAACGCAAGCCTATCTACTATAAAAAATAAAAATAAAATGACTTTAAAGCGAGTTGCAATTAACTTAATAATACTAGCCAGCAGCTTACTTAAGTCTTAAATCTGCGTGTGACCGGTGACTCACCTGTTATATACTTCTACCATCAGCTCCTGATCTAAAACAATTGCAATAGCATGCAACTATCCAGTAATAGTAGCCGCAAACAATTTTATCAGCACTTACTTACGTGCCATTAAAGTGGATTAACTCTATCTGTAAAATATAACGCTTTTTAACGCTTTTTTCGAATATGTATTCTAATAATTATGTTAGATTCTGGAATTAAGTTGTTTATGGAAATAGGTGAGCAAAAATTTGATTTATTTTATGGTAATACACTTTGTTTTTTAATGTGCAAAAATTCATTTGTTTTGTACATTAATATGGCGTTTCGAACATTCTTCATCAGTGAAAACAAGTGGAATACTTTGATTTATTGAAATATTGACTAATTCACTAGGAGCTATAAACTTTCCTTTTAATTAATAATTATAATGAAAAGAATTAAATTAAAAATAATATTGAACGCGAATGCTTACCTACTTATTTTATTCTTGTGGTTTTAGACTTTTGTATTTTTACTTGGTGGTAGATATCCTTAGCAGGAGGTCGTCTAGGTTTTACTGCAGTACCAGATATTAAGGGCTGTTGGGACTTACCATCAAATGTCTCATAGTACAACGGTCATGGATAGGCGTTATCTCCTACCATCAGGAGAGCGTTTCATTCATCTCATTACTTTTACATTAAAAAAGAAAAACTTTTTAATTGAATTACACGGGAAATCATTTCTTGAATTCCATCGTCGTTTTGATACCTACAGGGGCGTCTTATTCAAGATATCATCATTAAGTTGCGATTAGTGAATTTCCTTAGGTAGCGGTGCGGCGCCGGCGGCGGCGCCGTTTCGCTTTTTTACAAAAGCGATTGTAAAAGATTTTTACAAAAAAACTAACAAAACTGTAATAGTATCAACAGCATAGTTTTAGTGTGTTGTTGGATCCAGGGTTAGATATTAAGGGCAGTGCGGGTTGTGAACACGGTTATCATCAGTTGGAGATTCCTCTTTCTACAACCCTAACATTATGGTATTTTAAAAATGCCTAAGAAAGAAAATAAATAATTGGACTTAATATTCGCATTTAAAAGTACACCTTAGAGCTTATAATTTCAATCTACAGGGCGTTACTGTAAATATATTTCTTTTACAATTTTTTTTTACTGTAGCTATCTTTTTAAAGTGATTGGCGATAGCTCTCATCTTATGTTATGTGACGGCGTGGTCGAAGATGATAAACATATCTAGCCTGGAATGGGAACTGCTTCTCTAGCGAGGCTGTGGGAAGACGCCGTCAGGTTGCAGGCGTTAGGTAAGGCAGCATATTTTAAACATGAAGGCAGGTAGCTAGCCAGTTACGTACTTGAAAGTTGAGTCGGATTACTACACCGGCAGCTCAAGCTCATTGTTGAAATATGAAACCACGCGCTTTGATGTGTGATCCGACAGCTACATCATAGCTACAAAAATAGACAACGTAATACAAAATGTGCAAATGCAGTTTTTAACAGGTGAAGTCGGACACAGTTAACACAGTAGTAAGTTAATATAATTACTATGTACATACATGATTAACAAAACTAATTATTAAAATCGGTATGGATGAGTGGAAGTAAATTTCCATGTATCCCTACCAGTAGAGATAGGTGGGATAAAATTCCACTCTCCCCCACCAGGGAGGATACCGTTGGTAGGGACTGGTAGAATAGCCCAAAATAGTTGCCGTAATTTACCATACATTATAAATCAAATTACATTCGTTGGTAAGCTCATAAATTGAGAACGGCTGAACCGATTTCGCTGTTTTTTTTTTTGTAATGTTTATTAGAATGGGGTTCGTATAAATCGCAGGCCAAATGCCGAGCGTTCTTACCGGGCTCATAGTCTGTATTAAATAAAAGCTACATTTTCCTACATAAACCACCGTCTAATCCGTCTAATTCTCTAGCCTATAAAAGCCTCGGACATTTAGAAAGTACAGACGACTACATAAAAAGATAACGCAGTGTTTACGAGGCAAATATATTCTGTACAGCGTGCCTATTACCATAGAGACATAAATCTACCGAATGTACAGACGTACCTAAGTACACGGAGGTGCTTGTATAATATGCGCATAAATCAACGGAGAATTAATTGTTGTGCTTGACTGTACATTTGTTATGATCTGAAATCATGTTACCTATCAAATAACTGCTTCACTTATAGATCTAAAACAATAACACGTTATATGGCCTAGCGTGGCAATGTAGCCAACATTCTTGCCACGTTTAACTCGTCTAGTGGACTTTTAGGTTAAATTTTGATGTGTTTATAAATGTGTAAAATAGGTAGGTATGTAGATATTATAGTTGATTTAAAGTATTTACTTATTTCTTTTCAAAACTAAAGTATAATTTTTTTTACGAAATTTAAGAACTAATGCATGCCCTTCTAGCCCCGTCCTTTGAAAAAACGAACGATAGCGATAGCGAGAATATGGGTAGGTAGATATGTCTTGTATTCGCGAGTAGAAAGAGGTTTATAACAGCTCGCGCGCTAAGCGTGTAACCGACATTAGGTTCTATAGGTACTACTGATTAAGCTTATTTTGGCATTTTGAGGGGATGGGAGTTTTCATTATTTGAAATATGTTTGCGTTTGACCGCATACTCAGTAATGATGCGGCCTAAGAAGCGCCCTTCTCTATCTATTTACTCGAGTCGAAATACCCCTATTTTCCTTCGGCTACTTCGTAGGGTGTTACGCTGTGCGAGAATAAGAATTTTCAAGCATTACGTAGTACATCTATAGAAAAATACTTGGAAAAAATCGGTACCATTTAAGCTTGGGGTTATGTCTATAATATTCATCATGCCCATTTTATCATGTTCATCATGTCGAGTTGGAGCCGGTTTGTGACTTAAAAGTTATCTTTCTTTCTTTCTTCTTGTTCTTTGTGTTAATTTTTTTATCTACGTTTTTTTATGTACCTATAGTAGGTAATATAGAAATTTATTTTACGTTACAAATAAAGTTTTGTATATTGTCTAATGTCTATTCACAAATTTTCATGTCTGTCTCTAGAATTGTATATCCTTAGAAATTTTTGCCTAGAAATTTTTGTACAGGAGAATTTATCACTCTTTTTGAAAAGACTCGGGAAAACGCGTGCTACTGGACAGTGTAGTCTGTTTCTACTCGATTAGCCCCGTGATAAGTGACCGCTTTCTTTTGGGAGGATCCTGTTTGTAGGGAGTTACTGTAGTTTAACTTGGGGTCGTAACTTTGTACTTTAAGTTGTTCAATAAAACTTTTTCACGGTTTTTTTCTATCTAACGAATTATGACTTTTACTTATTACCTGGAATAATAAAACGAGCCAAGTTGGGCCCGAGCAGAACACTCACGACCTATTCAAATGTAATGGGCGATATGCCTATAACTGAAAAAAATACGTGTCAAAAGTACATCGAGTTTCCATAATAAAATACTATGTTTAACATTATTACACACCTAATTACAATGAAATGTTTATTAATTTACTACATTAAATATTTAGCATGAATCGAAAACACAAATTAGAACTGAATTGTTATTGAAATAACTGTTGTGTCCAACTTTCTTTGGCAATAAACAACAAGATTAGAGTTTAATTCGATGTAATTCATCCAGCGCAAAGCACGTGTCACAAGAGATCTCACAGGCAGGATGCTCGTTTTTGCCGCATATAATAAGGTAATGTGTAGACATCCTGCCAAGAGATGCGCCCACATACAGTTTGATAGCTACATGACTGTGTTGTTCACGGGACGCGAGCTACTTACCAGTGCTGCAGCGCTGTCGGTTGATCTTTGCAGATCGTGCATACCCAGCCTTGTTATATTCATACGCTTATAAGAATGATACACACGTAATTGTTATGTATTTATTATAAGTATGTATTTACAAAAAAAAAAGTATTTAAGTATTCTATCAGTTATCTGACTTCCACAGCAAGCTTTGCTTAGTTTGGGGTCAGATGGCGCTGTGTGTCCTACGATATTTATTCATTTATTTAATTATGCTGCATACTTTAAATATAGTGGCTTCGATTCCCATCAGGACAAACATTTATGTGATGATAAATGTTTCTGTGCCTGGGTGTAGGTACTATATGTATTATAAGTATGTACCTATTTACCAAAAAAAGTATCTATAATGAGTATTGTATCAGTTATCTGGTTTTCATAGTACAAGCTTTGCTCACTTTTGGGGCTAGATGGCGCTGTCTAAAATGTCCTAAGATGTTTTTTGCTTCATTTAGATCAACTATGACTTTTTGTGGCCAGCTAATTTTTTTGAGATTCTATTGTGAAAATATGCAAATATAGTGTCTTAGTGTGTCTTTGAAAGACAGAAAAAGTTTATCATTTTTTTTGTAAATACATACTAATACTACATACAATCGAACCCACACCCTACAACTCTTGAACCAGATATTCTACCAAATGAGCTAACAAAGCAGTCATATAGTGGGTACTTCGCGGTTGCCAGTCAATATCTGACATCAGCAGTATATTTTACCTTCAAGTCGCGAGTGAATCGGTTTCTTCTAGGCGAGCGTGCTCCACCGTAGACCGCATCTTCGCTTAACATCAGGCGGGATGGCGATCAAACGCAAGCCTATCTACTATAAAAAAAAAAAAAAACGACATAATTTTTTTATTACAATTTTTCATCCAATTTCTATCTGTTAAAACGGAGATCACACACTAATATGGCACGTATGGCACACAAATATTCGAACTCACATAAAATTAATGAAATAAGTAGTAAACTACTACTGAAATTCAAATAAAATTACGCACGCGTCAAGCCCAAACTAGTCAACTTAGTCGGTATGAGCGTAATCTGGTGAGATATTATTTTGTTGTTCAATACTCACTACATGTCACGGTGGTGGTTTTGCGTTGCAAATGAATATTGGTGTCATAATAAACTGCAGGTTAATGAGACCAGTTCCGGTTAACAATTAAATGCGTGCGTTGTAACAGCGAATCCACGTCCGTGGTCAAATCAAACTGGGAATATAAATTGCTTGTACGACGCGACCCTTTTGCCCGGATGCGTCCAATTTGGCCAGTCGCAGGCGCGGCAGTTGGACGCTGCCACTGGCACTGTCGTGATCATCTCACCATCGAGTTTTCCGATTGATTCCTATCGATAAAATGATATCTACTTGACCTATCGATCGATAATCGAGGTCAGTGAAGTGAGAAGTCTCGCGATAGTGAAGTGGTATCACGAAATGTGATACCACGTGTAAGCAGCCACGACGGAGAAGACCAAGAAAAAGGAACAGCGGCCAAAGCGAAAAAGAGTGTCTGATATGAGGTTGGTACTGACTTGTTCCCGTGGAGTAACCTGGTTGTAGCGACACGACAGGAACTCGCTGGAGGACAAAGACCTACGCTCCTAATACGCATCCGTTTGGGTTATTTGTGCCGCAGTGAAATTGCTGGGGGCATGATGGTCTGTGTTGAGAAATGATCGTTCTGAGTGATGACTGTTCTACGTGTTAAGCTACGCTGAGTGTATCACCAACGATGATAGATGATAATGTTACGAGGATACTTGGACTGGCTTTCGATTCTTTTGTGTGACTTATATACTTTAACTTTTTACCAAAACTGATAAATTTGAGTGCGGCAAATACACAAGAATAGATGCTCATATTGTTTTATAGAGAATGTGTTCAGTTTTTAAAATTAATGAATTTGGATGTCATAGTGCAAACAAGATGTTAAAACTCTATGATTTTTAATTTTCTCACATTTTCCAGAGGTATCTAAATTTATCATATTATGTTGTACTTAATCCAGCCAATTTCGTCAAATAGGTTGTTTAGTAGTAAATAACATACAGTCAAAGATAAATAGATAAGATAATAATCATGTATGTATAATGTATATGTATTTATTTATTTATATGTAAACATATACTTATAATAAATCGGAAGAGTTTAGTTTGCACGAACGCGCAAATCTCTGGAACTATCAGTCAAAATTGAAAAGATATTTTTGCATTTGTTAGCTCATTTTATGGCACAGTTTAGTCATTAATGAAAACCTTTGACCGTCATCTTAGCCTGACGACATTTACGATGGGGCACGCATGAAAAGAAGAAACCGTTTGTAGAGTGCTTACTTTCTTTTGCAGGGTTGACTTCCGCAAACTACGGTGTGCGTCTGCACTCCGAGGGCTCAAAGCTGCAATGTACGAAAGCAGTTGCTCCTATGCTGGAGCTCTAGAACTCAAGCGCAGCGCCCTGAAAGAAGAACCCTGGCCAGCTACAGAGTGGCCTCCTTACCGTTTACATCAGTCGACTTTCGAACAACTGAAGCAAAGCGTAGAGAAGGCCAAAGCGGCGTTGCAGGACAGATCAGGGTTGCTAAGCTCAGCAACAGCATTTGGAGACTTCTATGGCGGGCAGTTGGGTCAAGACACTGCCAGCTCTACACTTGGTTTCGGTAGAACAAGAAATGAAGACATGCTTGGCTCAATGGACAAAAGCAAGACTGTTGGTAAGTTGCTGGCTCTATGTACTTTGATAGACAGATAGATAGATAAAATTCTTTATGGGTCAAAGTCTGTGGACAATCTGTGTTAAATGAGTGTTAGCGTTCAGCCAGTCTATTCTAAAGTGAGGATATGAGGTATATTCCAATACACTTAGTAACCTGTCAGTAGTTTTATTAACATTGCAGATAAATGTTAAAATATAGAATGGCTAAGTCTACAAAGCTATCTAAATATGATAGCTCCATATTTTGTCTTTTCTGTACAAAAATGAAATTTCACTTAGCATCTCACCTCAATTACATGGACACTTACTTGCGTAATAAATACATAGGTTAAAAATTTGAAACTTAATTTGTTCTTAAACTATTGTGATTTAAGTATATGTCACCAAAAGTACTACCTGTTTTAAATCGAATAAATCAAACTATTCGAACTCCTAAATCATCTTTACCAAGAAGACAGTGCTTTAGTAAAAGTTATACTCGATTTTAAACAATTTAATCAGCTTCGTTCAAATGACAACTAAGCATAATTAGACATATTAGTTTTACAAATTCACGATAATAATATGTTAGCATTTAAAACTAGTTGAATGCCTGTTATTTCGTACGGTGTTTTAGGTATCGGCCTTCGGCTACGCATCTACGAGTGTGTGAACCACACTTAAAGAATCACGAGCATTAAAAAAAATATCATCTAAATCGGTACATCTATTCTCAAGTTATGGACTCACTAACGAACATCATTTGATGTTTATTAGTAAAGGAGATACATTCGTATCAAATTGAAAAGCAAAACATTTCCAAAGCGTTTTCCAACTACCCATATTTAAATCGAGTACAAAACGTTGTGATAAGCACCCTTACCATGCAGACTTAAAATTTTTACACCTCCACAGAGATATCTAAAAGCATTGTGCCATCCGATACGCTGTGTAGATGTTCATAAAGAATATCGATTGCTTCTTCTTCAACGACGCAAACACTACAAAACGGCTCGTAGCACTCCAAGATAGAGTCGCATTTGTCGCGCACGAGCGAGATAGAACCCTTTTAGATTAAGCGCGACACACTTAGGTACAAAGGCAAGGTGGGGGCAACATCTTTCAAAGATGACAATCGCTGGGAGAATCGGGGGCGAGTGGGATACATACCCGCGTTGCTATGGCAACCCGCCCAACCCCGCCCTAAAGATCATCGCGCATAGCAAAGGCTCCGCGCCTTCATAAACTAGTTGTGAAAATAAATTTTTATTACACAGTTCATTATTTAGAAATTCGGTCGAGAGATGAGGGTAAGCGGAGTTTTCCAGTTTCCCTGATTTAACGAGGGGAATTTTCACAGGTTAAAAAAGTGGCGGTGCATTTTTGATGCAGGTTTTAAAAAGATTTTTGGCGGTTAGCGAGAACAAATGGCGGCGTTTTTATCTTGGAGGCTATAAACGTGGTATACTGGGTCGTAAATGAACAGATTATTACCGGGTGCCTCTGTATTATGGCCCGGTGTAACGTAGCCCGTTTTTTTAGTTTTACATTGTTTTGCTTTGGTGAAATGTTGGTAATTCACATACGTCTCTATAATGTTTCGTCGTAAATAATGTACACTTTAAAAACGCTGTTTTGTTGCAAAAGTTCTGCATACATCTACAATGATCATTTATGTAGGCGTTATTCCTTATCATCAGGAGAGCGGTAAGGTAGTCATTAAGAAAATATCATATAAATTTAAATGCATATTTATTTTATTTTGTATATAATTATGTGTAAACAACATGTTCAAGTAAAGCAGTAGTTAAGAAGAATTACATAAAATCCAGAGTAATAAGAATGAATAAAGTAACCATCAAAAGAATGACTTGTGGGAATAAGGTTCGAAAATATCGATTAAATTTGTCTACTTCTGTTCATTAATGTGACTGTATCCTGTTTTATGTAATATAATTAAATTTAATTTAATTCTTATATCCAGGCTTCACTTATTTAACTTTTATAGTTTTTATCTTAGTGTTTTCTATCGTCTATCAATGTTTTCACAAAAAAAAATTTTTTTAATAAAGTTATTTTTTGATTCTCTTTAGTCCACCATAATAATTATCCTTAGTCATCACTTACAATACATTTTTATCTTGCCTACATTTATTTATTATGACTACCTTGCTCTATTTAGTGGGTAAAATAAATGGTATGATAATAACAATATTCAAGCTCAAGTAAAACATTTGAACATAGCGTTCTGTATCAAGTTTTGATGAAAAAAATCAAACTATTATCAAAATAAAATATCATTGTAAGATAAAAATAACATTTCTTTGAGAAGAAAAAACCTTTTTTATTTCCGCCCGCGCAGAGGTCTGGCAGCTACAAAAGAGTTGGCCCACAAAAGAACTCCCCAAAGACAATACTTTTTGCCATTAAAAAGATCACAATGCCATGAAAAAAAGATTTGCCAAAAGCAACTAAATGAAACGCGCAACATGAGGGTTCCGTGAGCAAAAACGGAGGAAAGTTTTGCTTAGAATTGTAACATTATTTGTAACGCATGAAGTAAAGCAAATTACATCATAGTTTTAAACACTTTAGTAAATAATTAATGAAAAAGTATAAATTGTAAAAATCTCCGACACCGGTAATACGTATTATTTTCGAATTGGTCAGACCTATGGAAGACGCTCACGTCCATTTATCTAATAGAAATGATCAGTCTGATTTTATCTTTAAATATCTGAAAAGATTTTCTTGAATCAAAATCGATTCAGATGGTAGCTACGACACTACAGACACGTAAAACTAACAACAATAAGTTGGTGGTTAAAAACACTGTTAAAACTTATAAAAAACTGTTCATAAACAACGATGTTAGAAATTGACAATTGTATTGTTTTTCGTGTCATTTGGATGAAATTGTGTGTTTGTTACTGCTTCAAGTCGTAATGATTTAATCAATTTAAAATTGTATACCGCAAAACGCGGGTGAAACGGTAAGGGACTATATAGATTTTTTATTATTGACAGGCTAGGTGTTTGACCAATACTCACCTGATGTTAAGTGACGGTGTGGTCGAAGATAGTAACGTACAGCCTGGAATGGAACTGGCTTTCAATTAGGTGCTTGGCGGCAGATTTTCAACTTGAGGGTGGTAGCTAGCCAATCGAGTACCTGAAAGTACTCACAACCACGTATAGTTTCCTCATGCTGTTTTCTTTCATCGGCACCTCATGCTCATTGTTGGGGTTTGAACCCACGCCCTTTGGCGTATGAACTGATTGAGCTATCTACATGTTCACAAAAATAATTTATTATGTACGGAACCTTAAAAAAGGTTATTGAAATTGGAGACCGTAGAAATGGCATCGTCTCTGACCCAGAAGGTGAAGATTGAAGCCTTCCGTTATGGCCGCTTAATGGAAACCTTTTTTTTCTTTTATGCTTGATATTCATTGATAACCGAGAAAAAATAAATTAAGTATTTTTGATAAAGCACGCCAGAGTCGTCTTCTTTCGTTTTTATTATCGCGCCTTGTACAGTCTGCTAGTGTCAAATAGTAGCTGTTAAATTGCCATGTATTAATAAAATAATAAACAAACATTTATTGTACTGTTGAGCTAAATGAAGCTGTGTGAAAAGTACTTACTCCTACAATTTTTTTATTTAACTAAAATATACTCTAAGAGCCATGAAAACGCTCATGCTCAGCGTCAAACTCCAATCTCAAACTACCGATATCCGGCGACGAACGAAAGTTTGAGACGTCGGTATCACAGTTATGAACCTCAAGTGAAGCTGCAACAGAGTGGTGGCTAAGGTAAACGGAGCGTTGGTCGCCCAGCTGCAAAATGGGTCAACGATATTGTCACCATCGCGGATCGAACCGGGAACAGATTGGGACAAGACAGAGGCAGATAGCATAACAAGAGGCATATACCCAGCAGTAGGATAAAAAAGGGTGTGGATGATGATGATGATGATACTTAAAGATCTTATTGTCCAGTCAGTGAGGATTTTTCCCCCTACAAAAGGTGGTGTAGTAACAATTTTGAAATAGGTCGTTTACGTTTGTAATCTGATGAAAAATCCAAATTTGTAACTTCGAGAAGTGGTCACCCGGTAAAATCTGTTTTTTTTTCTTCAATATAATACCTCAACGTTTGATCCTACCACTAAAAAGTTCAAACAAACTTAACAAGAATACAATTTGATACATCTATTGTTTATCAATTATTTTATAAATCTCACAGCTATCGAATGAAGCTTCGATTACAAAATCGTCAATTTTATATCCATTATGGATATGGTAGACCTTGTAGAAAAACTTCCATTATAGAACGCTGGTAAACACAAAATGCGCCAAGAATATTAAACAAAGAAATCTCCAAATCCCATTAACATAAAATTTGAATAACTGCAAAAACCCTAATCTCGCAGTCATTAAGAGGAACATATTAAAATTTATAAGTAACGAGTGCGGAGGGCTCTAAAGAGTTGTTAACACGAAAATGATTGCGAGGCCCACGTATCGCTGCTCGAAATCGTTGCTGTTACAATTGTCATCAATTACGATGGAGCACTTTAGATAGTATCTCAGTGAAATATTTTATATCAATAAATCATGTTATAACTGGTCCGATAGGCGCATTGATTTTTTAAATATCAAAGGGTCGGGGTTGGAAGTGCAATTCGTTTTCATTAGCGCGGGTCGACGGAGGAAATGTCTAGTTAAGACTTCCAGGTGCACTCGGGACTTGGTTCGTAGAGTCTATGCAACAGTTTTTCTTGATAAAATCTATTTGTTTGGTAAAGATTTGTTTTTTAATTTGCAATGACTTTACATAAATTACTATTATGCTGTACCTAATTTTTAGGCCGTGGCGACAATAGACGTCTCGTATTTTCCGCGACCAGGTTTAGACTTTATACGATAATTCGTTTGTTCTTTGCCTATTTCTTTTTAAAAACTAAATTGTAAAAAAAATAGGCAAAGAAAAATAAAGATTATCGCAGTGAAGCTATAAAATGAACGTCGGGTAGAAGGGCATTTTTTTAAAGTAAAACACATGTCTAATCAATTAAAACTCAATGAAAGGATGAATCGCTTGAAATGTAGTTATATTTTTCATGCACAAATATATGCATTTTTAATCGTTTATATATTAAAATCGTCAATTCATCTTATGTATTTTTTCATTCGAAATTTAAACATAACCGATCTAGCTTTATAAACCATTTTAATAACTCTAATGATGAGACGGATTTATCACAACTTTTCACTAGGAACAAAATTATCAATGTTTTAAAAATCGTATAATTACATACATATTTCAAATTTTGAATTGGTGTTGTCATTAATGCTTACCTAGTGGCATAATAAACTTACTTAAATATGTAATCTCAGTAAGTAAATTACTTGTAATTTTTATGAGATTAAATGATTCTTAAACCGTAATAAAATGTTTGTATTTTTTTTGTATTTGATCACTGGTTGCGAACCAAAATTTAGTTAATCCAAACAATTAGATCGCAAAGTCACCCCACCCACCGAGTTTGCAAAACACTTAACTGGGATTACTAGCGTAAGCGGCGCTCATGTGACAATCCCTCACTTGAATTCCCACAGCTCCAAACAAACAATTATTGCACAATCAATAGCCACTCGTGCGAGAATTATAAATCAGAAATGATAATGGCAATGTAACTTTAGTTCGGGAGTTGACAATAGGTGGCTTGCCGGCGCGCGCGCATCCTTACTGGGGGATGCTCGGCAAAAGAGGATGTTAGTTTTATTATAATAATTTATGAATCTACATAAATCTTTTATCATTTTAAGTTGACTATGTTTTCGACTTTAAGTCACAGAGTAGATAAATAATTAGTTATTAGTTAGTGTTACAAGTTTTATCTGGCTGCAGAATTTCTGAATAATATATTATGTTATCCCAAAAACACTTGGAAATATGACTTTTGTAAAATAACTGAAGGTCAAAAACTGAAGTCCAATCATATCAATCCTTCACTTACAAATTTATTAAAATAAATAAAATTTTATCATAGAAAAGGATAAGTATTATCTTACATGCAATAAGTACATCCTAAGTGATAACTGATAACCATTATCTATAAGCTTTCGCGGACCCCATTGCTTACCATTTCATGGGAACGGTACCACATACAATGGTAACTTAATTGCCCGATAGACACCAAAAATGATAGGGACCCGTGACTCCCTTTTTTATTTTCGGCCACCGTGACCCGTCGAAAGTACCCTAACATATTTATTGTATAAATAAATAGCTTTAAACATATTGTAGAATCATTTGATACGTTTGACTTTACGCGTGGGAGCAGTAGAATCATTAATTCTGTTGTCTTTTAGTTGTTTTTTTTTTGTTGATGGTTGATTGATATCAATTAAACACCAATTTTTTTGTAATTAAAGAATAGTTAAACTACGAATAAAATTTATTGTCACAGTGGTCCGCACTTAGAAAATACATTTTTGGCAAAAAAAATATGGACTTAGTTGTAATCTTGACTTCTATCATGTTTATATACGCATTAGACGTCATAGCTGTGATGATACAATATTGTCAATGAAGTGATTTTTATTATTGTCATGACTTTTCGTACTGCTTCCAAAACTCTATTGATGCGTATAGTAAAGTCACTACTACTTTACTAAAGCACGACTGGATTAGACTGACACGGACTGGACTTGACCAAGACTGGGCTTAGACTACTTTTTAACTTATGAAACTTGAAATATCAAAACACTTGACACTGTCAAATGCACTTAATGTGACACCAAAATCAAAGAAGAAAAAGATAGAAATGTAAATACGTAAATTTTTTAATTGGTTTTTGTTTATTACTACCTGATTGCCCGGTACTTTCCGGTAGCGCTTGACATTAACCAACGAACATGTGGTTTTCATTTATACAACAGATAAACATGAAATGATTTGTCTCCAGGTACGGATAAGCTGTCAGGCGGTCTTAGTAAGGGCTACTCTACGCCTTCTCTCTCAGAAACTCTGCGAGCTTCGAAATGTGCAGGTAAGCGCTAAAAGTACATGCAGTGCTATTGAGAATAACAATCGAATGTCTCAAACTAATTAGCGCTAAAACAGTGATGCTTTGTTTTGTTGCACTTAGAACTTTTCTGGGGAAAAAATGGATAAATTTACAAATCAATATGACGATACTCAACCCTCTTTGAATAAATTTATTCCCCCGCTTCGTAATATATTCGCATACGAATCTAAGTTGTTTTCTATGTAAATAAGCGAGCACCCGTTGGTAAGTTATCTCGCTTATGTGACGTCATAGATTAATGACGTCACGCCCTTTTGATCTCGATGGTACGATGGTTTCAGAATGAAAATTTTAGAATTGGAAACTAAAGAAAGAGATGGGCAATAAATTGTCATGATGAAGTACGCATTATATTTTAGTCTTTACTGAATCCTTCCCAATTAAATGGTACAAACGATTCGTAAGTCCACCGCCACAGTCGAGTCGTCCGACTGAGCATGATAATTCATCAGCTTTGAAGATACAGGGTTACTTTTAATTGAGCTATCTACTGCGCTGGTTAGGGTTTGAATAGACTTCGGTGAAAATTTTGCAATGACGCGAGAATATACATTTGAAGCTGTGGCGTAGCATACCTTGGACCCTGTATAAAAATTAGTTGGGGGGCCCAAATGAAGGGTAAAAAGATTAGAGTATATTAGGTAAAAAGGTAGAAAAGATTTCACACAAGCGAAACAAATATCCTTGCATTAAATTAAAATAAATATTGATTGATTTATATGGACAGATATGAGGTGTTTCTAATGTTTTTTTTTCGGGAAGCACGAGATTAAGTGACAGGGATAACATTTTAGTAATTTTTGCTTACACGCGTTAGGGGCCCCTGTAGCCCGGGGCCCCGTATAATTGATACGGCTGATATGGCGGTAGCTACGCTCCTGATTTAAAAACTAAAATCTATGTTAAAAAGTCAAACAAAAGCAAACATTTTTTAACAAATTTAATTTTAGTAAGTTTTTTTGTTCTTGTTATTTAATCGATTTGCAGTAAACAATAAAAGCTTACAAATTAAAAAACAAGCCGTGCTCAGAAGCAACAATTATTATTATATAAATTATTAAATCCCTACAAATAGCTTCGGTCTGTTTTTAAGACTATAGTGAACAAATTTTTTTTAAAGATCAACGTGCTCCATCCTCCATCCGAACCGTCGCTTCCCATCAGGAATTAATGGTGAAACGTAAATCTATATAATGTATAGCGAAGATAGATCAGTGGTTAGCGCGGTCGGTTTACAGGCCGAAGGGCGTGGGTTCAAATTCCAATAATGAGCTTAAGCTACCGGTGATGGAAAACATCGCGAGGAAACCGTAGCATGGTGGTAGGGTACTTTATATGGCTTACGGTTGGCTAACTACGAATTGAAAATCTGCTGCCGAGTACTTAACTTGTCCCAGCAGCCTCACTTAAAAGCCAGTTCCATTTCAGGCTAGGTGTGCTTACCATATTCGACTACACCACTATTTAACATTAGGTGAGCTATTGTCAAACAATAAACATAACAACCATAAAAATGTTAAAAGCGGACTTTTTTTTTAAAATTGCACACATTTGCATTAAAAAAAAAAGTACAAATTTAATGACGGCTCCACCGTCAAGCACAGGACTTCGGAATTTAGGACTAATCGTTGGTTTTTTACTACCCGCCAAAAATATAAATAAGTTATCTCTACATAGTAAAAAACAAAGTCGCTTCCCCGTCTGTAGATCTTTGAAACTAGGTACACAACGGATTTTAATGCGGCTTCCATCAATAGACAGAGTGATTCAAAAGAAAGGTTTAAATGTATAATACATGCATATACACCGTGCACATACACACCTATAACTTTTTATTTGGTGGCAGATTTCCTTAGCAGGAGGTCGTCTAGGTAGGTACCACCGCAGTACCAGATATTCTGCCGTCAAGCAGTAGTGTGCAAACATTACTGTGTTCCGGTTTGAAGGGTACTGCAGCTAGCGAAATTACTGGGCTGTTGAGATTAACAATCTAGTCTCAAAGTAATGAGTGCCAAAGCAGCGATGACCTGGACTTTGTTTTGTTACTCAAAGTTCTGTGTATCGCTGCAATGGTCATGGGCAGGCGTTATCTCTTACAAAATACAAAAAAAAAACCCATAACATAACCCATTTATTATCTACATTGCACCCGCGCGAAGCCGGGGTGGGTCACTAGTTATCCTATAATATGATAATATTGTAATAAATAATTGTATTTTTTAATCAAGCTTGTATATTTGTTACATCAAGTTATGGTGTAATTTACACTGCTGGCCGTTGAGGAGTTTCTTCGCCTGGAGTGAATTCTGGGTGTAGAATCAGGTCATACTTTTTTTTTAATATTAGATAGGCATGCGTTTGACCGCCATCCCGCCTGATGTTAACGACGAAGATGCGGTTTATGGTGGAGCACGCTCGCCGAAGAAACCGATTCACTCGCGACTTGAAGGTAACCAGACTATATTCATTGGGGAACACCCACTCGGGCAGCAGATTCCAATGTCTAGCGGTACGCATGAAAAAGGTGGCATCAAACCGCTTAGTTCGAGCTTTTGGAACATCAACCATGAAGCGGTGTCACTTTTTAAAGCTCCTGGCTATCCGATAGTAGAATGGGCAAGGACTGACTTACTGTAAACATGCATTGAACTTGGTACTAAACTAACATTTCAAATTGCAAGTTACATAAAAAAGGCATCACGTGGCACATGCATCCCAGTGAGTTCTGACCTTTATAGCAACTAACGATTAGGTCGCGTCGCCGCTCTCTTTTGATGTCTCCCTGCGTTAAACGTTTGACATGATTTCGACTTCAATTTGTGTCGAGGTGGTTAACGGATCGTTGGTTTTAGTGTCAGAACAATTTTACAATGTTTAAAGGAACTTGTACTGAATAGAAATGTTTTTGATTTACGATCTTATCACGTTTACGTAGAGTTGAAAGTACATGGTATGGTTAGAATACGAAAAAAGCACTATCATTGCTAGGTATCTCTGTAATAGTCATATACAGGTGTTATCTACTAAACGGACCAAACTAATAACACACGAAACGGACTAATCGCTTCAATTCCATATTCTTTATACGCATAGCGAGGATATGGAATTCTCTGCCAGCGTCTGTTTTTCCCGCGAAGTACAATTTGGGTGTCTTCAAATCTAGAGTAAACAGGTTATTTTCTAGGTAAGCGTGCTTCATCTTAGACTGCATCCTGCTTAACATCAGACAGGGCATGTTCAAACGCGAACCTATATCGTATAAAAAAAAACTCTGATTACACAATCGTTCGTCTTTTTATTCATTTATGTGACATTAATAAATATTTTTTTGACTTTAATAATACACATTTAACATTTACTATGACAGTAACAATTTATTATGCAATTTATTCACCAAACAAATGTGTATTCTAAAATATTTGTTTGACGAATAGAATTACATAATAGTATTATGATTAATTTTAATTATGACTCAAATTAATTTTAAATTCGAATCGCATTTTGTAACAAAAAAATCTTGAGCATCCTTTAACTGACAGCTAGCTTCATCTTGCTCATTTTTTGATAGTGATGCCAAATTTACCCTATATGTGTGATACGTTGGAGCACCTCGATTCCAGCATGTAATTTTCAGTCTAATGTAGTGTCTCCTAGAGTCCCATTTAGCGGAGCAAAAACATGGCGGTTATGCAAATTCGTGTGTTAAACTTCGATTTTTGAGATTTTTCTCATTTACTGAAAAGTAAGTAATAAACTAAACCCCATTACGTCTTACAAAGTTCTTAGAAATAAAATTATATTGTACAACTAGCTGCGCCCCGGTACATGTTTACGGGATAAAAAGTAGCCTATGTTCTAATCCAGGGTCTCAACTACCTCCATACCAAATTTCATAATAATTAATACATAATAATTTTATTTATATTTAAGTACATAAAAACCCAAATAAAAATTGCTAAAAGTCGGACAATACCGACTTAACAAAATAATCACGAGCACTCCAGCACAAATAGCCCATTCCCCATACAGTCATCGAGCCCATGACTAAAATCAGCCACGTGTCAGACCATGTATCGCTGTAATTAAGTACCACTCGGTCACAGAATCCAGAATAACTGTAACTTAATTCATACATCATCGTTGGCGAACCTTAGCTTAGCGTTAGGGCACTTCCTAGCAATTAGATTCATTTTAATTATTAATTGAAAATATTCAGTGATATATTGATTGAAAAGATAACACCTGTCTTTGACAATTTTACTTGGTAGATCTCCTTAGCAGGAGGTCGTCTTGGTAGGTACCATCGTAATACCAGATATTCTGCCGCCAATCAGTAGCGTGTAAACAATACTGTGTACCGGTTTGAAGGGTACTAAAGCTAGCAAAATTACAGGGCTGTTGTCCTAAAGTAATGAGCGCCAAAGCAGTGATGCCCTGAACTTTGTTTTACTACACAAAGTTCTATGTATCGCTGCAATGGTTCTCGCGTTCGTCTCATTACTTTTACATCGCGTTCATTATTTTAAGATATTTAAAATTTATGAACTGATTTTTTTATTTTTTACACCTTCACTTAACACCAGGTGAGCTGTGGTCAAACACCTAGCTGATCAACCATAAAAAAATATGAGTTTTTTGATGGTTGGTTGACGGGATGTTTGACTACAGCTCACCTTATGTTAAGTGACAGTGCGGTTAGAGGTGGTAAACACACCTGGTCTGGAATGGATAACTATTTAGTGATACGTTAGACTTGGTTATAAGAAAGGAAAACTTGGTGATGAAGGCAGTAGATTCAAATTGTAGATGTAAAATGTCGACATTGACACTAATAAATAGTCAAGAAGATCCACAATCAACACTTTGAGACTAGAAAAGTTAAGCATGTATTAAAAAGTATTTCATCACAACAATAAGTTTCACAAGTCCAAAATGATAATCGCCTAAGACATTTTTCTCTATGACGAAATACTTATTGTACGTATTAGCGTCATTCTACCAAACGAGTCAATTGATGTCTTTTTTCATTCGACCCTTGAATTAAGAGCCATAATCATTAGGGAGGATGCGTGACAAATGCGCACGCGCAACCCGAATTGCGACGACAACCGTGCATAGTTTTGATTTTTTCTCATGCTATCCGAGGGAATATAGAGATAGCGTTCTGAACGGATGTTGTAATTGTTACGCATTGTCATTATGATTCTGATATAACTTTGAAGTGGCTTATGTGATTTAATTCGTGTTGAAAAATTCAGTGAGAATTTATTTAATTACCTATTATATACTGAATACAAAATAGTTACACATTGATTTTAAGCCGGTCAACCATAAAAAATGTCTCCAGAAACACTTTCTGATTGCAGTTTTTCAAAGCTACTCTAAAATTCAGAAACCCTACAACTTTGTATGATTGACTAGGTGTTTGACCAGCATTATCTTGAATTTAAGCGATCGACGCTGTGGTCAAAGGTTTTATAGTATGGAACGGGAAATTAAGTGACGAACTTAAGCCACAATTAATGATACTATTACTTGCTTGTTAGTAAAATTTCGACTTTAGGAAGGCAGCGATCTATGAGCCCTATTGGTGAACAAGTAAAGTTTTTAATAGGTACCTACGATGTTTTTAGCTCTCATTTTTTTAAATTTATTTATTAGATACACACGACTAAACAATCCAGCCACACAACAATTAGACAGCCCTGTTGGTTCATTGGTAGTGTGTCTGCTTCGAGAGCTGAAGGGCGTGGGTTCGATTCCCACTCAAGACTAACATTTGTGTGACTAACATCGATGTTTGTTCTGTGTCTGGGTGTACTGTATGTATTATAAGTATGTATTTACAAAAAAAAAAGTATTTAAGTATTCTATCAGTTATCTGTCTTCCATAGCACAAGCTCTGCTTAGTTTGGGGTCAGATGGCGCTGTGTGTAATGTCCTATGATATTTATTTATTTAATCACCCAAACGTGGGTTCGTAAGAATACATCTGGACAGAATTCTATTTTTAGTCCAGTTCGGTTGTCAATATCGGAAACAATGACGTCCAGTAAAGTTCAATGTCAGGGTGAGATACTGCAGTAAACATCCATCCGCTATAAATATGTATAATATCCTGTTTTTCCTTTGCTGTTTTTCCTTTGTGAAATTTAGTTGCTTGAGTTCTTCAAATATTCAGCTATCCTTGAATAATAATTCATTATCAACCGTCAGAAGCTTGGCGGCAGATTTTCAACTTGAAAATTGTAGCTAGCTAGCCAGCCGAGCACTAGAAAATGCCCTACCACCACGCTATGGTTTCCTCGCGATGTTTTCTTTCACCGGCAGCTCGAGCTCATTGTTGAGGTTTGAACCCACGCCTTTCAACATGCGAACTGACCCACTGAGTTATCATCGCTACATAGTCTAGAATAGAAATCTAATATTAATTTGCATATTGATCGCAATAACTATCAACTTATATTACATTTGTTAAACTGCCAGTGGCCGTATCGTACAAACATTAAGATTACAAACTACCCTCTGCTACCCTCACTGGTAGGTTTATTGGCGGGAGAGAGTTAACAAAATAAATGGCTTAAATTTCTACACCCTTAATGAATACAGGGGTTGGTGGATAAATCATTGCTACGTTGCATTTTGGGTATAGATTCCGCGGGGTTGGTGCAAAGTTATAAGAGGCGAGTGAGAGGTCGGACGGATAGTTAAGGTTATAAACTACTTGGATATAAGTAGAACCTAGTCTTATACTGATCAAAAACGAGAGACGCTACATAATTGTATTCAACATCATCATTTATATTATAATTTATATTTAAATTATATACAAATATTATTGGAAATAGTTTTAACGCCGCATTCAGCCGAAAACAATTTCACTTCAAACTGCTGTTTGTCGCGTATTTTTTAATAGATATTTCAAATACATTACGTCTGTGGGACGAGCTATTATCATCATAATCGGCTATAGAACTATTAGTAAAAACATTTAAGTATTATCTATCAGTTATCTGTCTTCCATAGGACAAGTTTTTCTTAGTTTGAGGTCAGATGGCGCTGTGTGTAATGTCCTATGATATTTATTTATTTAGACCACAGCTGGATGCGGGCATCTCCTAAAGCACGCAAATGGCAAAGCGACTTACATTAAAAGAGACTCATACAAATGATGTTTCATTTGTATTATTTTTAAGACATATGTGTATTTTTTCTTTGTGTCTGTTTGTCGATTATTCTTATTCATAAAATTGTAAGATTTCTTTATCGCTTGTCGCTTAAACTCTTGCCGCACACGGCACGTGTCGACCCCCGGAAGTAAAAGACGAGCGAGCGCACGCGCATCCAACGTCATTCAGCTCGGAGGCGCACTTAAAACATTTTATTGTATCGGAGGGGCTGCGCTTTTGTTGGTGGCCCTAATTTTTTGCGTCTCGTATCAAATTGGACGGACTTAACACATCAGTTAGCGCTCGTTTCTTAAGCATTCATATCCCTTATTACGTGTGTTAAGGTAGTCAATATTATAATGAAGTCAATATATACTTGTACCTTTTTATCTCTTAGATCTCACTGCTGGGTAATTGTTATGTAGCGATGATAGCTCAGTGGTTAGTGCGGTCGGTTCACATGCCGAATGGTGTGGGTTCAAACCCCAATAATGAGCTTGAGCTGCCAGATAAGGAAAACATCGCGAGGAAACCATAGCATGGTGGTAGGGTATTTTCTAGTACTCGCCTTGTTAGCTACCACCCTTAAGTTGAAAATCTATCGCCAAGCACCCAACGGTGCGTTCTGACAGCCTCATTTGAGAGCCAGTTCCAGTCCAGGCTAGGTGTGTTTACCATCCTCGACCACACCGTCACTTAACATCAGGTGAGCTGTGGTCAAACGCTTAGCCTGTCAGCTAAAAAAAAATGGCGTCCCCATTTCTTTCCATATGTAACGTTGTACGTTGCAAGCTGAGCTGAACTAACATGATTAGGCTTCTTTATTCCTTTTCTCTGTTTTTTTTTATTTCAGCTCTACTCACACCTGGTGCCGTGACCTTTGTCAACTTTTTTGTAACTTTTTTAACGACCATTTTTTTAACTTTAAATACAGTTAAAATCTTAAACTATACGCCAGTACAAGGATAAGTAATAACATGTCATGTGTGCATACCGCGAACAGACCAGCGACCCGCAGCACACCCGTCTTTATATTTTGTGCCAATGAAACATATATGTACACAGCATTCAAAGCTAGACACAAATTCGTGAGTTTGTAATCAACCTTTTAATAAAAAATACAAAATCTAAATATTAACAGTAACTTATGACCGTACATATAGACCTCCTGCTTCATTCAGTTAGACCTACTTCTAAAATTTTGCCTTTCGTCTATGATATAACATATAATTATATATTTTCGGACAAATGATTTTGTACAAAAACAGTTTTTAGCTTTTGTTTTAGGTAGTATTGATTGTTTATTCAAAATAGGTTCGTGTTTAACCACACTCTGTCAGATGTTAAGCAGTAGTGCGGTCTAAGATAGAGAACGCTTACCTAGAAGAAATCTATTTACTCTAGGATTGAAGACACCCATATATTGTTTACTCAGCTTAGAGATATTGTTTCGTCACCCTTGGTAACTCGATATTTAATCACAAGTATTGTCCACTATTATCTCCTACAATGCGATAAAGAACCACGTAACGCCATCGTGGTACGCTTTTCAAAACTTATACAAAGTATGCACTCGAAATGGTGCCGATTTCAACCCTCACCGATCTCCTCTCGACAAAGTTCTCGGTAATTAACTCAGAGGGCGCTATATCGAGGTTGCAGTACAAGAAATACTTGTCAGAGGGCGCTATGAATTCTAATGAGAAATTGTTTCGATTCACACTTTTAATTTTATAGTTTTATTTTGGTTACTAGATACTGCAGATAAAATATAATAATTAGTTTACTGTTTTGTTACTTAAAGTGTTGTTTGATGTTAAGTAACGGTATGGTCGAAAATGGTAAACACAATTAGCTTGGACTGTAACTGGCTCTTAAGATTACCAAAACACAGTGAAGGTCCTTGGCGGCACATTCTTAACTTTATTTGCTTTGTGTGACCATTAAATCTGCCGCCAAGCAAGCTGAAGTGTTTTGGTAATCTTGAGAGCCAGTTCCAGTCTAGGCTAAGTGTGTTTACTATCTTCCACCACATCGTTACTTAATATTAGATGAGCTGTGTTAAAACACCTAGCATATCAAGAAACTAGCCAACCACTATAATTAGTGTGTTAAATATTTACTACTAGCTGCGCCCCGCGGTGTTACCCGCTATATAATAAAAATTGTAGCCTATGTGTTAATTCAGGGTCTCAGCTACCTCCATATCAAATTTCATCTAAATCCGTTCAGTAGTTTTTACGTGAAAAAGTAACAAACATACTCGCAAACTTTCGCATTTACAATATTAGTAGGATTATTTTGAAACAAAATTTGTAAATATATTTTTGCAGAATTTACTTTTAAAATGTCTCTAGACAAGAGTGATGCAAGAGGAAGATTTATATGTACATATAATACATGAATATGCACCACATTAGTATCTACATTGCATCCGTGCAAAGCCGGGGCGGGTCACTAGTATAATATCAATTGAACAACGCCACTTGTACACGGAAAATGTATATTACCATGATCGTCTTAACCGGGTTCCAGCGTATATTGGTGCCGGTTTCGCAGGATACCGCTGTCTCCGCAACTCGCCACCGCTTCCTGAGGGCAGAGCGGGCGAGCGACCGATCCAAGCGAGGCGGGCGGAAAGAGCGGAGGGGCATTTCCGACCCAGGACTACAAAACCCCGCTTTTATACCTTGCCGCTAATCTACTCGCTTGTTTGTTTGTTTGCGGGCGGATAATATGATTGTTGAGTGTGACTTTGCTAACCAGTTGCATATTATAAAAAACTGTATTCCGTATTATTTTCCGCAAAAAGGTAATGTTTTCAGAGTTCACGTGCTTATGTATGTCAGTAACTTTATTCCACCATAACTTTTATAATTGTAACGTCTGTACAAATTTGGATGTATGAGGTATCGTTATAATCCTCATATCATACAAAACGACAACTTAAGTTAAAAAAAAACAATACAGCAACAGCATGACTCCATTTTGAAATGTATTTCATGGATCATTCTACCACTGAAACGATCCTTACGGTTACAACAGTTTGCTATAAAGAATGTTTTGTCAACTTCTCGCAGACGAGAAGCGTCACGAACAAAAACGAGATAGATCAAAATAATATTACTGAAGTTTATTATGGCCGTAAGTCATTAAAATTTCCCAAAACACCATATCAACCCACCCCGGCCACCACAACCTAACTCCGGCGCAACTTTTTCCGTCACGAACAGAGCGACACTGCCTGAGGCAATCTGAAGTTGTCTATTGGACGTAGAGATGAGCTAAACAGAAATGATATCGAATAACACTTTATTGTAATTCGATTGAAAAGTGAAAAGAAAATATTCGAATTAATTGTTTAAACCTAAATTTCAAATATAATTTATCGACTAAGACTAAGTTATATTTCTTATTATCTTGATATAACTGCCTTGTTAGACTATGTTTTTAAATGTTTACTCGTAAAAAAGACTCTAACAAACATACAGATACGTGGATAATAGCGATAATAGCTCAGTGGTTAATGCGGTCGGTTCATATACTGAAGACAGTGGGTTCAAATCCCAACAATGAGCTTTAGCTGCCAGTGAAGGAAAACATTACTGCAGTGGTACCTACCTAGACGACCTCCTGCCAAGGAGATCTACAAAGTAAAAAAAAATGACAAAAAACATACCAATAACCTATTTAAAAAAATTCAAAACCTTATCATTCTAAATATCTAACTAGAATAAATTATTTAAAACGATAAGGTGGCCCTTGTACAGCCAAACTCGTCAATCCGTTTTTGATCATGTCGCCTAGTGAGTAATATTAACAAGATAAATTTTAAATTTATAATATTAACGAGACTAATATGAAAGGTTTCATTCTTTGGTATCTAGATACAATGTTTTATGTGGATATTGTATTTATAAGGTGGGCAATACCGGGGATCACTGAACTTTCGCTGACCCCGTTATTGTCGTTTTCACATGGTTAGGTGACTGGCGACTGCAACAGGCGACTGAAATGCACTAAAAATATTTCTTCACATTTTCTGCTACTTCTATTCTGGCTCTACCAAATGTATCTTTAGATTTTTATTCGTGCAAACATTCGAATCGAAATTTTATGACTGAATATTTGCGAGGATAACTTGAAATGATCCGAATGATATTTTGAATTCGACTCGAATGTAACAATGACATTTTGTCGTCTCTATCTCGAAGTTGCCCATAGCTGTCTTTGTAAACTAATTAAAGTGCGCACTGCAAAGTTTTTCAGTGGGTAGCTTTATCCGCTAACTCCTACGTGCGGGTCGACTCCGCTTGGCACCAAAGGATCACAAAAAAAACGAATATATTCCATTTTCTATGACTCTGTTTCTAAATAAAAAATTATCTTACTAACCTTTGTCATTCTTATTCTTATTCGGAATGGGGGCGATGAGTCCTGCACTGACGTCCCGCTTGGGGTGTATTGTGCATTCCCCCCTACCAGCGTCTACCCGAGCCAACCCAGCTCCTTAAAGCGTCAGAGCGAGGCTCTGGGCCGCTGGCAAAGTAGCTCCAGTGGATGAGATGGAGTTAAGCATGATAGCGAAAAGCAGTCTGCCTGTTGCGGGGATTTAGATGTGGTTTGTGAGGAAGCTGCTTCATGCAATCTAGTGAAGATCCTAGTTACTTCTGTGGCTTTGCAATGCCACAGCACGTGCTCCACAGTTTCGTCTTCCACCAAACAGCCACGACATAGCGGACTATCTGTGGCTCCTAGCTTGTACAGCTTAACCTTTGTCATTATTTTTATCATAGTTAAAATGATAATTATAAAAATAATTTATTGTTGGTTTTGCTATTACTAGTCTTTTTCCTGTTGTATAACGGTCTCTCTTCGATTTCCCCAGTTATTTTTAAGCAATTGGATATTTTTTATCCGTATAAATAATACGAGTAGTTCGCTATACCTCAAAATGAAACGATTTTGGTTCCCAACAGAAATAGCATAATTATGTCATTTTCATGCTTAAAATGAAGTCGATCCTTCGTTCTGTTGCTGCGTGAAAAGTGGATAAAAACGAACAAACACAGTCGTATTATTTTATATAATTAGGTACAAAAACAATCTAACCACAATACAGATATACGAGACTTTTAACGAGCGAGTATGGATTGCATTAGACAACAATAGACAATAAGCAACACTTTATTTGAGACATAAAACGCATTTCGACATAATACATACAAGTACATACAAAAACATAAACAATAAACATAAAACAAAGAAAAAAACTTACCAAAAAATTAATTTTGAAACTAATTAAATAATTAATTTGAATTGAAAATAATTAATAAAAATAATAATAATAAATTATTAATTATTATTATTTTTATTTAGCAATCTGCTTAACTACACCTCATAATTTTAGCCGCACTCTAACACAAAGCATAAGTATATTTTTCAATATCTACCATGGTGATTGGCGTGAACGAAATATTTATTGATGTAAAATAAGATCATGTAAGACAAATTCCGATAAAAACCCGAGTAAATTAAAACTAAATAGAGATTTTTAAATTATGAAGCGATGATAGCTCCGTGTTAAGCGGTCGCTTCACACGATGAAGAGAGTGGGCTTAAACCCCAACAATAACCTTGAGGTACAGGTGAAAAAAATTTTTTGGAGGAAACCATAGCATGGTGGTAGGATACTTTCTAGTACTCGACTGGCTAGCTACCAAGTTGAAAACCAGCAGCCTCTTATGAAAACCACTTCCATTTCAAGCTAGGTGTGTTTACCTTCGACCACATCGTCACTTAACACATCGTTGTCATACACCTAGACTATCAATTATAAAAAAAATGAAGGTAGTTTAAACGAACCTTTTACGCGAAATAAAGGCAATCATTTTAGTTACGTGCATATTATTATATACACATAATTATAGTTATTTTATAAATATAAGTTTTGAAGAGAAAATTCATTGAGAGCCAAGTGGAGAGGTCTCGTCAGTGCCGACGGCTAGAAAGTCCTGAAGTCGCCTCTATTAGAGATTAAAACATACGACTGCAAATTGCGAACTTTTTGGGCCATTATAAATAAACCGATGTTAAATTTCAACTACTTTTAATTCGGCCACAATCGTAATCTCTATGTTACTGTGAACTTTCAAAAAGCGTCGAGGTGTGATTACCCGATCGTTTTGAGCTATAAAAGTAAACGTTATACCCGTTATTGACTAGGGAATCTCTTGAATAGTGTGTAAATATGAATTGCCAGTTTTCTCAAATTCTCTTAATGAGTATTTTTTTAGGATAGCGCATCATTGTGATTTATATTTTTAGTTGAAACTTCAAAGTTAATAAGTGAGTGACTGCGAGCAATAATTCATTCAACAGTGAACTACCGTAACTATACTTAACTAGCAAAAATAATTCATATATTTTTCTAGCTTTTCTACTAAAAGATTGAAAGGGTAAAAGTCTCCTTAGCAGAAGGTAATTTAAGCAGGTACCACATATTCTGCCGCCAAGCAGTATATTTATAAACATTACCTACTGTGTTCCGGTTTGAAGGGTTACTGCAGCTAGTGAAATTATAGGACTATTGAGAATATCCATCGAAAGTCTCAAAGTAATGAGCACCAAAACGGTGATGCCCTGGACATTTTGTTATTCAAAGTTATGTGTATCGCTGCAATGGTCTCGGATAGGCGTTATCTCTTGTCATTAAAAAAAGTCTTGTCTTACTTTTACATTAAAAAAAAATGTTTTTACTAAAAGGTAGAAAAACATACCGCGCATCTGGCAAGAATAAATAGAAACAACGATTTTCATACATTTTACTCATTTACTACGACATTCATATATCTACTAGGGTAACAGAAACCTGTAGGCGTCGTTTCAGGCCGCGAATTTCACTCGTGTGTTACTTAAAAGAGCTAACAATGCTTCGGGATATTTCTAATAGCATTCCATGCGAACGTCGAGTAGGTACATCTAAAAGTACCGAATGTAATATTTAAATCGTGTTAGTGCATTACGTTGCACTGTTTGTATCGCATTGTTTCAGTTATATATGTGGTTAAAGTACGCTGCGGTTATGAAGCTAAAATTAAATGTTGGAGATATTTTTTTAAGATTATGGATATAAAAGTTTGAAAACGTATCGAATAGAAAGCCAAATTATTAAAATTAGTTTTATAAAATAAGGTTTACTATCAGTAAAAATACATAATCAATCCTCTATCGCTCTCATTCTTGAAATTTTTTAATGCTTCCAACAATTCATTTTTATTTATTTAAAAACCGACTATATTCCCCATAATTATTTTACGCCGGGAAATTCTGTTAATAAGATTTGAATCAAAATTATCTAACAAAAAAACATTCCATAATTCCAGTGCGGAATGAAAACGTCGATTCCGACTAATTTGCAGCTGTGCCGTCCAACCTCTTCTCACCCCTCAGCCGTCTAAACTCATTTCCTGTGTGCAAGCTGGCTGTATTAATTTTAAATTAACAGGGATAACGTAGTCAATTTCCACCAGACATGTCTATTCAGTTTGGCTAGAAATGGTACAGCTAAATAGTAAAGGCATGTTTTTATTTATCAAGCAGCCGATGTTAAACTTTCGTTTGTGATGAAATTGCCTACGATTAAATATGCTTATCTAGAAATAGTCGGATAGTTAATTTTACATTAAACGCGATAATTAGTTAGATGGATAATTAAGAACTATGGATTCATTGTGTGTAAAACTTAAAAGACTTGTAAAGAAAATTTTCTAGTTTGACGAAAATATTGAATACTTACTAATAATCGCTGATAACGTTAATAACGACAAATATGATCAACTAAAATCATGATCATTATCTACATGACGTTAAGCTAACAAACTTAAGTTACGATCGTAGGCCTGCTACGGCGCATTTATAGCCGTAGCTTCCTGTATCGCTACGCCCGTAACCGTAGCTACTTGCCACAAGTTTTTGCCAATTGTTCACTGAGACAACATTATTTTTACTATAAAATTGGATGTTGTGCCATGTTTTAAAAAATAACACAATGTGAAATGGTGAAGTTAATTTTATTAATATAAAAAGTTATACAAGCATTTAACAGTTATAAAATATAAGTACATAAAGAATTTTGTATTATTTTATTTTTTGTTTAATACTTGTTCAAGTTTCATTGCATTGCAATAGTTTTTACGAGATTACTAAATTATAGACATTTGCATTTTGCAAGTTACGTTACGGCATAAAAAACAACAAAACACACCTTACTTAAAATGAAAATTGTCTTTCAGGTGAAACCCTCGAAACACGTTATATTCATTAATACATATTAAAAATAAAAAATTAAAAAGCCTTTTTACATAATATTTATAAAACAATACAAAAACAAATCTAATTAAAATAAAATAACATGATGAAGTAGGCTTTAATCTCGGTAACGCCGTATAACGCCGCTAACGGTAGAAGCGGCAACGTCGCGGTACCGGAAACGAGCGGAGCGGCAACACCGCCCCCGCATCGATCATGGCTCACACACGCACACAACGCCGCACTAGTCTACACTCACACACACAGTCTTATTACGCCTTGAGGTGTTAACAGGGTCACCATGAAAGCCGAAAAACCACAATGACAATTATATGAGGCTACGCGTATCGTTAGTATAAATCTTAATCGAACTCTTCTATTCACTATTATTATTAATATTATTGGATGTAAAAGATGTTTTTATATTTATATAAAAACAAGATAGAGTATCTAAGAGATAACGCATTTCCATGACCATTGCAGCGGTACACAGAATTTTAAGTAACAAAACAAAGTCCAGGGCATCGCAACTTTGGCACTCCTTGCTTTGAGACATTCGATGGTTAGTCTCAACAGACCTTTAATTTTGCTAGCTGCAGTACCCTTCAAACAAGAACATGTTAAAAATTTGTAACATCAATAAATAATTAAGAGTAATTTACTTTAAACTACGAAATATTAGGTCTGTCCTTTATACTGTTTCTGTAACATTTCTTAATAAAATGTACTGTAGCATAGAAGACGTGATTGTATTTACTGAAGTGTGCTGACCCTAACACCACCACGTTGCAATCAGGAGCTGTTTTTTATTGAGTTATCTTAGTTTTGGGCATTGTAGAAGAAAAGAATTGTGTTTTGCCTTTTGAAGATGAAGCTACTTTCTAAAGAAAACACAAAAAGGTATACATGTAGGTATTGTAGGTATGTAGTTATTTATCGAATCTTAGATCTTTTATTGTACTTTTGATACTGGCGTTGGATCTCGGAAAGTAGCGAATTAGCGATTGCAGGAGTGGGAATTTACTAAAAATCCAAAAAAATATTCGAATGTATTCTAAATAAAAAGAAATAACATTGAAACTTAACTTCTTTAAATTTTTTTTTTCATCAATTCCATCCTAGTTTTAAAATTCTACGTTATGAACTTTTATAGACTAACATGTTTTTAAAAAAAAATATTTTTACCATTTTCGGTGACTATCATTTTAAGTTTAGTATTTGTTCACGAAGTTTGTGTATACATATATCTACTAATTGGTAACCAGACTCGATTAATCTGATAATTCGTGGTACCCCCAAACTGATTAGTATATATGTACAGCTCTAAAAGTACGACGTGAATTCTAGATAATAAGCATATATACTCCTATTTACCTATATTATCTATTACACGCACTCATGATTTACATAAACTTTGGAACAAATTCAAAGGCCGAGGTCACACCGCAGGTGTGATTTCAAGTGCTTCTTATCGTCTATTATTAAGAATCGTCGTCCTCTTCATTTCTCATCTTCGGATGACGTCCACTGCTGGGTATATCAGCTTGACATATTATAAAGTATTCTGATATCTATTTAAGAGTAGTTTTTGATGCTTCTGTACAAGGTGTGTTGACGGGTTCTGGTTCTTTCTATATTCTAAGCGTCTAACTGGTCTAAATTAATAAGAAAGAAGAAAAAAATACATTTATAAGACACTAGATACTACAACGAATAACTACAGATAAAACACACAAATAAAAATATTTTAATCAACATACAGACACAACAAATTATTGACATCAGTAAAAGGGTTACCGCTGCAGTGACTAGTGACATTAAAAAGAAAGAAAAACCGGCCAAATGCGAGTAGGACTCGCGCACGAAGGGTTCCGTACTATTATCTATAAAAACGGCAATAAAGTCACGTTTGTTTTATGGGAGTCCCTTAAATATTTGTTTTATTCTGTGTTTTAGTACTTGTTGTTATAGCGGCAACAGAAATGCAATCATCTGTGAAAACTACTTTTAGGCCCCCTACTTACTTTTCATACTTTTTGTGATTTTTCCGATTTTTGCCGAATATTCACCCATTTAGAAATATAATTTTTTTGAAATCTGTTTTATAGCGGATGTTATTATTGTACATGTCGACTGATTTTGAAATTGGAAATAATGACATTTGGAGACCAGATACCTAGTTCAGTAATGCAGGTAAAAAAACCACTCCAACTGGTATCCAGCCTCTGTGCTAGCGGTTATGTGATTCTGACCTAAACATTATGTTCATAAACCCGTGAAAATCAATTAGAAGTTCGTCCCGCTACGTCAACCGGATTCCAAGATAACAAGCTCAGAATAGAGGGTTTCATGATTACACCACTAGAAGGCGCAGAGGTGTCTAGTTCATTTATATTCAAATAATATAATATATTTATTTATTTTTAGCTAGCTCTTTCAACTTTAACTTTATTGCACGTAGGTACGTGTAAAAAAGTTGATTTTCCTATTATTATAAGCCATTAGATAGGTATAGAACGAAAGCTAGGTATGTCAAAGTTACCGATTCCCACTGCCCCTGTGTTGTAATCTAGCATACGTATAAATAATGTCACTTACTGGACTATAACCATGTATTCCACAACCTGCGCATTTAATGGATTCACGGAGATTGCTATTAGAGTGGCCCAATTGTGGTAATCAATATACTACCCATGGTCCATACATCCACGGAGTGTACTGAGCCATTGATTTATAGCGATAATAGCTCAGTGGTTAGCGCCGTCGGTTCGCACCCTGAAGGACGTGGGTTCAAACCCCAACAATGAGCTTGAGATACCGGTGAAGGAAAACATCGTGAGGAAACTATAGGATGGTGGTAGGGTACTTTTTAGTACTCGGCTAGCTAGCAACCAGTTGAAAAACCTCAAGTTGAAAATCTAGCGGTGTCAATCGGCAGCCTAACTAAACACCTAGTCGTCCAACACCTAGTCTGTCAACTAAAAAAAAATTCATTCTGGATTTGAATCCCAATGAACCTAGCTCCGGTTTCATCAGCAAATGACAGTAAAATCGGAAATTGGCAGCACTCCGTAATGAATCAATGTAACGTAGCTTAGGCTTATTGGAATGGACTCGGTTTTTTGTAAAATCGTACTTGTTATGTTTTGGTATCAAAACTATAAGGTTAATGATATTATGTTAGAGACATTTTCGCCGTCAGTTAGCTTCTTGCAGAGAGAGAGAGGCCAATAAGCTGCTTCATAGCTTTATATTTATTTAGAGAAGAATTGCTTGTTCATAATGATGACTATTACACCCTTTCGGCTCAGTGCAACGCAAACTTAGCTAGACTAGGCTATAAGCTAAGCTAGGCTTGGCTTAGCTTTAGTGAAAATGTGAGTTAAAACAATTATATTTGGCACTTGCGGGCCGCCCCGGCTTTACACTGGAAAATAAAACTCGATTAACACAATAAATATAGCCTATTAGTCACTCAGTGATAATGTAGTGTGTGTGTTCTAATGATGAAAGAATTATTCAGATCGGTCCAGTAGTTTCGGAGTCTATTCAATACAAACAAACAAAAAATCAAATCTTTCCTCTTTATAATTAGTGTAGATGTGTAAACTATGCCAAATTAAAAAGTTATGCACCTTCAGTTGTTTTCTTTTTTTTATTGATAAAAATCATTATTAGCTAGAAAAAAAGAAAATTTACTTTACTAATTAATTTACTAAATATTGCAACAAAAATTAACTCCCTAATCTAAGCTATGCTTTAAATTCACACTCGAAGGTAATTATAGTTTCAAATAATTCTCCACAGAGAAAAATAAAACAGTATTTATTACCCACGACGGAACGACGACGGTATAGGTATGCGTTTGGGGTGAGAGGATGTTTGTTTGTGCAAATACATTTGCCATTTTTCTCCAAAACTACTAGTCCGGTTTTGATGCAGTTTTCAATAATGGGTATGGGTTTGATTGGTGCATGTTTTTAGATAAGTGTTACGGTGACAACTCACCAGGGGGCGCTGCAGGAAACATTTTTTGAGCAAATCCATGATGCCACTTTTCTCTAAGACTATTTTCCGATTTTGATGCAGTTGTCAGTTATGGGTTCGGGTTTGATTGATGCATTATCTTAGATAGGTGACAATAACTTTTTAACCTTTGTGGGTTTTTTCAAAATTCTTAGCTTAGCTAATTTTGCTTTTTATCTAGTGGAAAAATTAAAAGCAGAGGAAATTTGACACAAAATGAATCAAAACTCCCAACAATGGTTCATTATGCTAAATTAATATTGAAACTCATAATAGAGTTTCAATCGCGGTAAAAATAATTGAAAAGACCTTTCTAAACGACCTCTAGACGCCGAAGCTTCAGTAATTATTGAAATAACTAAATTACCAGCCCAGACTTCCCTCGAATTCATAAAGATTTATTATTAGTTGATTTCTCTTTCATAATTCATCGTCAACTGGATATAGAGTCCTGTGATTTTAGCTATTTACGTCATACATATTCAGTTTCAATTACAATCAAACACACACAAAATGAGTCACGGTTAAGTCCAGTCCAGTCAATGTCTTTGTAAAGTAGTGTTGCTAGAAGCTTCTACGAGATTTTATTTGAAATATCAAGGAAAAGTTTCACCACATTATAATTGCTGAAATAAAACTGTGTTTCCAAACCTCTTTATCAATTACCACAATGTAAGTCCTCATTAAGAAGCTCCTAACATAAGACTAGTCTTTTTGGCGGGAACGCGGAAAGAGTCGTGCCACCTCGTTGTATTTTTTCCAAAACTAGTGTTTTGTCGAGTGATGTTTATGTATAAACATAGTGGGGTTTTATTCATAAAGTGCCGAATCACAAGCGCGAGTGTGGGAAAATGATATACGATATATCATTTTCCGACACTATAGTAATGTGATATATATATGATATATAATGTGGGGAAGCATGACTTTTCGCGTTGATTTTGGCGTCGCATAATGTGCATTTGCCTGTGTCAAGTATTTTCATATTTTCAAGTTTTATAAGTTAAAAAGTAGTCAAAGTCCAGTCTTGGTCAAGTCTAATCCGTGTCAGTCAAATCCAGTCGTGCCTTAGTAAAGTAGTGTCGACTTTACTATACGCTTCGGGGACACTCTGGCAAAAAAATACAATGGAGCGACACGACTCTTTCCACATTCCCGCCAAAAACTGGGGCTAATATCAGTGGCATAGAATACATAGATTTGACAGCCCTGTAGGCTCTTTGGTAGTATATCTGCTTTAAGATCTGAAAAGGCATGGGTTTGATTCCCACCCAGGACAAACATTTTCTGGTATAAGCACATATTTATTCTTTATCTAGGTGTTCTGTATTATAAGTATACATAGCTACTCGTATTTATACTACATGCAGAACACAAGAAAAACGTATGTAGGTATGTACTAAACGGGTTATTTTTTGTTCGAAAAATTCGACCGGAACCACTCAGCGGAAGTAGTCTATAAATAATAAATAAATATCGTACAACATTACCCGCAGTACCATCTGACCCCAAATTTAGCAAAGCTTGTACCTACGATAAAAAATATGTACCTACCTACCTACTCGTATTATGCAGCTCTTGCTTAGTTTTGGATATGAGTAGGTGCCTAGTGAAAAGGTTAAAAATGAATACATCCCTAATATTTATCACACTAGATATTACTATAATATAAACTTAAATCTTAATATAAAATCAAAATAAGATTTATTTCAGCTATCATCCGTCAGCCAGATAACTGGTAAAGCAATTCAAGTAACTATATATATTTTCAATGTTAATTGTTGTTTAACGAAAAGCGGTTCAACCTCTATATTCGTGTCTAGTCCTTTTCCCCCAACAAAATATTGAAACAAATTAAACAATGACTTTCCACAATGGCCGGGAAAAAAATCATTCGACCAAACAACACCTGAAAAACCATTGTGCCAAAATATAGCGCACAATACGCCTAAGCTCGACCAATTATATGGACAATTATCAAGATAGGAATGCCCGAGCTGTCAACTGATTCACAACAAAAAATAAAGGTCCCTATACAATACCAGGCGCGCGGACATTGTCCCGCCCGGCGCGACGCTTGAATTAAAAAAAAAACAATATGCGTCCGCGACAAACCGTCGCGGATCGGTCAAGTGCCAACTCTGGTATTCAATAGGCATTTAATAAAAGCTTTTCGAAGAGAAAAAAAAACATCGAAGCGTTCAGTTTTTAACAAACAGTCTGGCGTCGGATAAGCCAGTCAGTAAGGGAGCGTCGCGGGCCACAAAGCCTTTTGATTATCGTCATAGCGTCATTATCTCCCGCCCCCCATGTTTATTTTTCTGAGATAAAGATTAGCCGGAGTGTAGTGCGATTGGCGGGGTGGTGTTGTGGGGGGTGAGCAGGGCGTGTGAGGGCGTGGCGCTGGAGGTACCGCCCCCATGCGGGCCTGAGCTCCGCGGCAGACGGGCGCTCCGCGAGCTCGCGTCTCCGTCATGTGGACACCGAACCTTCCCGCTCCGTGACCATGCTCGACATCAAAAGCTCCGCCGACTACCTCAGTCGGTCGGGCACCTTCACCAACTTCTCTATGCTCTTTGCCGGTGAATATATTTCTTTATTTGTGGTTTGTGTTGTGTGACCTGTGTTGTGTGGTGTGAAGGGACCTTTATGGTAAACTGTATCGTAAGTACGGTGATGTAGTGACACGTTACGGAGAAGTCTGGTAAGGTAGATTTAATTTAAAAGTCAGGGCTGTGGTGATGGTGTTGTGATGAATGATATTCTTACACTGGAGGATCCTCCGTCAAAATCCATTCTAAAATTTCCACTAAAAAAAAAACAAAAAAGAAGTCAAGAAGAAATTGTGTGAACATATTTGGAGACACAATATATAAAACAATCAATCGTCTTTATATTTCGTCGTATTTTGAACATAAAAAAAAAACTAAAAGGCATGAGACATGAAAAACATTAAGATTTTCTGACGAATAGATTCTTAATTTTAATAGTATATCTATTTGTATAAATAATATTCGATTTGATATTAGATAATAGTTTTTCTCTATATAATAACATCAAAAATAATTCATAAAAAAATACTTTTAAATCAAGATAAAACTCAGTAATTCGAGGTCGGTTTTAGTAGGAATATATTAAGCTAAGGTTTGTTAATGAAATATATGTATGAACGGTCTTAAAATATCATTTATCTATCTCGAGACATACAGTTATGTGATACTCGACATTTGGCAGTGACATTCTGTTTGATTCGCTGATTACAAGAAGATACCTTTAATAAAAATGTGTAAGCAACCGATTAAATATTATAAGCGTCTTTGATCGTGGCATCGTGGCAAAAAACATAATGATTGCAGCTACACGTCTCTCGGGTCAGTGGAATTATCCCTTTAAGGTGGTTCGATTTTCATACAAATAATTTTTTGCCATTTATAGGCAAATTGGGCATAATTTTACAGTGAAATCACAGCTACTGGCATTTATTTTGGTGTTTATTTGCGGTAAATTACAAATCATAGATTCATAAATCATTGATAAATTTGATTTTATGCCAACAATCTACCTACTATTTTATTAAAGCAATTGTGATTTACCGCAAATAAAAACCAAAATAAATCCTAGTACCTGTGATTTCACTGTAAAATTATGCTCAATTTGTCGATAAATGGCAACAAATTATTTGTATGGAAACCGAACCACCTTAAGTTCTTATCATAAAATAAAAGTTGACCAAAGATCATAATAAGGGGTTTAAATCTAAACGGTAATGAAATTCTTGTTTGAGTTTTGTCAACCGAATCAAACCGTTACATTTTTCATGGCTTTTCAAAATGTTTGTTGTTTTCAGATTAACTACAGTTACTCGTAGACGTATATGGTGTTTTATAAGAAGTCTTAATCCTGGCCCAGACACGCGATGCCTGTGAAAATACTAACATACGGCTGAAAATTAAGTTACTACCGCAAGCTATTTCTGTGTAGAGCAAGATTTTATCACAATAAACCGCGACATTTTCAGCGGCTCTATACACCGCGATTTTAGATTGAGAGATAAATGTCACTCGATGGTGCTGTTTTTGATCACTTTTTATTATATCCTAGCGGACGCCTCGCGGTTTCATCCGCGTAGTTCCCGTTCCCGTGGGAATACAGCGATAAAAAGTAACCTATGTCACCCGGGGATAGTGTACCTTCCCAACGGTAAAAGAATTTTTGAAATCGGTCCAGTAGTTTCGGAGCCTATTCAATACAAACAAACAATCAAATCTTTCAAAAATAGATATAGATATGCGAATGTCATGTTACGTTTAAAATAAATGACAATCAACAAACAAAGGCATTATACGGAGAAAAATCTTTTTTTAAAACAAACTGATTATTTATTCATGTGATTTTTTGATAAAACTCACGGTCCTCAATAATATTGTGGCAGCTGTATAGCGTTATCTATAGCTACTAATTTAATTTAATTTGTACATTAAATTGTTTTTTACTAAGGTGAAATTTATTAAAAATAATTTTCGTTCTATTATAATGTTAATAGACATAATGCAACAAAAATTGCAAAAAAAATATTAAATTTATGTATTTATACATTGATTGACTTTCATATTTGATTAATACACAATAACACCCTAGATCATCGTATAAAATCTGACCGCAATCTTTAGAAAAAAATAACAAAAAATGTCGCTATTATAGATTTAGGACTCGTCCTCCGATTGACATCCCCGTTGGCTCATTGGTAGGGCTGTAGGGCGTGGGTTCGATTTCCACTCAGGGCAAACATTTTGTGAATAAAAAACAAATGTTTGTTCTGTGTCTGGGTGTTCTGTATGTATTACAAGTACATATGTATTTACAAAAAAAAAGTATTTATGTATTCTATCAGTTATCTGACTTCCATTACACAAGCTCTGCTTAGTTTGGGGCCAGATGGCGCTGTGTGTATAGTCCTACGATATTTATATTTATATTATTTATTAATAGGTTGATATATTAAAATGACCACTATTAAATATGATAAATAATATCAAAAGAACACCTTCTAAACTTTTTTACATAAAGGCACCGAATATCAACGCTGTCTTTATTCACTTATTTATTGTATCCTGTAACTTATTACCAGCGCTTTTACTTGTTTTCTTTTTTGGGAGAGTTTCGATACCCTAAACAATAAAATAATCTATTTATGACATGTATTTTCGTGCATTTTCGTATTTACAAGACAGAGTATTGGAATTTAAAAATTATTGTATATGATGATAATGCTGATCGCTTTATAATAATTTACTAGCTATTATGGACAACACAATTCTTCAGTTAATAAGTATTTAACTAATAAATAAATAAATAAATATCGTAGGACTATACAAACAGCGCCATCTGACCCCAAACTAAGCAGAGCTTGTGTGATGGAAGTCAGATAGAATAGATAGAATACATAAATACTTTTTTTTTTTGTAAATACATACAGAACACCCAGACACAGAACAAACATGATTACAAATACATACAAACTGAAATACATATTTAATAAACAGAGATGTTCACATTTCTAAAACAAATTAGAATTTTCACACGTTACTTAAAGTTAACCAATAGTTTAAATGATTTATTCACTTCTCGCTGACGTGAAATGTTACTTTAAGCATAGTTTAATTTTTTTAAAGTCAGCGTGGGAAATCTGAGATACTTTTTGTTTGTAGCAACTTCAGAACCACGTTTAACAATACAATGGATAACAAAGTTTTAAAACTCTCGTCCAACTTACAAGTTAATCAGAAAAGCTGCTTTGAAAATCACACATCTAAAGCTCCTTAGCAGCTATTAAGGGATGCATCAAAGATGATAGCACTTTAGGGGTGGCTTCGGGGTGTCATAAGTGGCTGAAAGCTGTTGAAGTGGGGTAGTCATCTCTACAAATGTATACGATAACGCATAAATGCTGTACAAACTGGAATCTGACCTTCAATAATATGTGCTAACTACGTCTTAGCTTTTGACAGTTTTTTTCTTTCTTCATTTCTGGCACTATACTTTGTGCATTATGCCAGCGTCAAGTATCTAATTTATTGTTTCAAGTTTCAGACTAAAACCAAGATCAATTAGTAAGTCTACTTGATTTTAAAACGTCTCCACGTTACTAGAAGCTTTTACGAACTTTTGGTTTGTTTTATATAAATAAACGAGTATGGCAGGACATTATACACAGCGTCATCTGACCACAAACTAAGCAAAGCTTGTACGGTAGAAGGCAAATGACTGATATAATACATAGATACTTTTAATGTATACAGAACACCCAGACACAGAACAAACATTTTATCGTCTCATAAATGTTTATCCTGGTGGGAATCGTGCCCACAACCTACTCTTGAAGCAGATATTCTGCTAAATGAGCTAACAGGGCAGTTAAAGTACATGTTTACCACATTTCATTAATAAACTATATTCATGCGTATAATTCATATTACATTTATATAATATTTTTCTAGCATTCCTTTAGCCAGTAGGTACCTTATAGCTTATCAGATTTCAAATTTGATCTGCACTGACACTATTTGTTTGAAATAGTATCTATAATTTTACCCAATACTAACAAATGGATGACTGCTTGAATGGCATAAATTTTATTGAATATCTATTTATTACCGTTTGCCAATTTATTTATGTTATTATTTTCGCAGTACTTACCCGTTGCTGAGAGTAGTTTAATTCCAAATAAAATAATTAGATAGTATAATATCTGAAGACTCTTTCATAACTTAAAATGTAGGTACATCGTACCCATAATATAAATATTACAGGCACTAAGAACATTAAGAATGAATATAATATCTTTTTCTTAAATTCAGCGCCTCCTAACCCCAAACTAATTATGTGAAATGATTATGGGAACCGGATAGAATGTCTATTTACATTTTTGCCAATAGGTACATATTTGTAATAGATACATAAATTTAGAAAACCCAAACACAGAATAAATATCTGTATAAGTCACATAAATATTTATCCTAGCAGGATCTTTGCAACCGTCACAGGCGTAAAAAAAATCACAAAGCTGAAGAATCGATACGCCATACATTTATATAAATGTACGTACATTTATACTCTTTTTAGGATTCCGTACCCAAAGGGTAAAAACGGGACCCTATTACTGAGACTTCGCCGTCCGTCCGTCCGTCTGTCACCAGGCTGTATCTCAAGAACGGTGATAGCTAGCTAGTTGTTAAAATTTTCACAGATGATGTATTTCTATTGCCGCTATAACAACAAATACTAAAAATAAAATAAAATAAATATTTAAGGGAGGCTCCCATACAACAAACTTGATTTTTTATAGATAATGGTACGGAACCCTTCGTGCGCGAGTCCGACTCGCACTTGGCCGGTTTTTATTTATGTTTCGTATTTGTATATTACAATGTATGTATGTTTGGTGTATTATAAAGTTGTATTCTATTCTAAGAAAAGACAGATGAGCGTATGAGATTTAAACCCAGGAAATCTAGATTGGCAGTCAGATAGTTTCTCAATTAAGATGACCTAGCTTTATTATGTTATGTAACAATTAAATGAACCATAAAGATTGCTTAAAATACGGCATGCCCCTCTGCATTGCGAGGCTTCATACCTGTGCTAAATAAAGGCCAGCATTTAAAAGGACTACAATAATAAGTTTATACTATTAAATCCTATGCAATCTCATCTTATGACGTAGTTTTTTAAATCGTATCCGTTTCTATCTCAAATTAATCCCCAGATATAGAACGTAAATTTTCAAATCCATCCTATTTTGTACTAACCTGCTGTTCTTATCTGATGCAAAAAACGCGGATACATATTGCATGGTAATTTATATGATACTAGCTGCGCACCGCGGTTTCACCCACGTGGTGATTGATGATGATGATGATGATGAAAAGTATCCTATATCTCTTATTCTAGGGTCTAAAGTACCTACATGCAAAATTTCACCCAGATCCGTTGAGTAGTTTGCGCGTGAAAGCGTAACAAACAAACAAACAAACTCACATTCGCATTTATAATGTTAGTAGGGATGATAGAAACATAAAAACTTTAATTTTTTTATGAGCATTGAAATCATCTAATTACCTACATTTATATTCCAAGTAATTAGGATTTAAAATTTTCAGGAAATATATACTGACAGATCAATATGTCAAAATTGTTCTAAGTTCATAAATTGTTATTTTAATTTCAGATGCGTCATACAAAAGTTCATGGTCAACACATGCAGCGTCACAGGGTTCACAAGGTAATTTCTTTAATTGGCTACGTACCTATTTATTGTTTCTTACTAAAACACTCACTAAAATTAAATAGTAACATAGTTACCTGTCTGTTGGTCTGTCGGTCTGTATGGCACTGTCATTTAATACTTTATAAAATACGTTTTCGTTTCAAATGCTATTTAAATCAGTTTTTTGTTATGTTGTATTTTTTTTATTGTCAACAGGCTAGGTGTTTGACCACAGCTCACCTGATGTTAAGTGAAGGTGTGGTCGAAGTTGGTAAAGCATACCTAGCCTAGAATGGAACTGGCTCTTAAGTGAGGCTGCCGGAACACACCGTTAGGTGCTTGGAGGCAGATTTTCAACTTGAAGGTGGTAGCTAGCCAGCCGAGTACTAGAAAGTACCCTACCAGCATACTGTGGTTTCCTCACGATTTTTTCCTTCACCGGCGGCTTAAGCTCATTGTTGGGGGTTGAACCCACGCAACCCAAGAAACCCTAATGAGATAATTTCCTTGTTTGTCAGTATATCAAGACTAAATCAATACCTATTATAACAGTCTTAAATAAATAAAAATAAATAAATAAATATTGGAGGACATTTAACACAGCGCCATCTAGCCCCAAACTAAGCAAAGCATGTACTGTCGGAACCAGACAGCTGACAGAATACTTAAATACTTTATTTTTGTAAATACATACTTTCGGAAATTTATCATCACTGATTCTTGCTCTATGGAGAAGAGAAATCTCCGACGTAGAAGGTCAACCGCTACAAAGGCATTACCGTTCAATAGTTAATTCTGGTCAATGATGTTCTGGCTTACGCAAATTGAAGTAATCGATCTTGCTCTGGCTATCTGGCTTATCTCTCTCTCTCTCTCTCTCTCTCTTATCTTAGGACGCTGTGGGTCCGAATGTTATTTACAAACACTAGATTAAGGGCCAATAATTTGGATATAAGTATATCTATGCTTTTTCTAATTTAAAAAAAAAACTACATATGCACTTTTAAAACTATGTTGTTCTTGGCTATTTTTTTTTTAAATGACGTTTCGCATCTAGTTTATCATTTGATACATTATTTTTGCATTACAATTAAATAAATAAATTGCATTGAATATCGATTAAGCTAGGGTCAAACGCTTAACCCGTCAACCATAAAAAATATGTTCTTATTTGCATGTTGTTTTGCCCCACCCAAGGCAATCTAACTGCACGCTGTGACGTCATATCATTTCACGCGCGAAAATCAAAACAATGGGGCCCTAAAACGCCGCACGCGACGCGCGGTCGACCGTGCAGACGCGCGCCGCACACGCGCCACTGCCAACCTAACAATACAAACTTAATTCTTTGATTGACACTTACAATATTTCGATAAGTGATGCAATATTTTGATGATAATCGCTTCGCGGCGCGACGGAACGCGACAGAACCATTATGCATCAAGCTTCGCTCGACGCGTTCTATTGTTAAGATACGTTCTCTAGATTGACATTAAAACGCCACAACCATTTGTAAAATTTAAATCGTCTTTGTCAACTAAGAGTGTTTGAATGTACAAAATCATGATGGAAAGAACATCATATTCATTATACTTAGAGTAAGTGCGCCAATTATGGACCACCATAAGGAGTTTGTTAAATAAAACTCAGAATTTTAAAGTTTAATCAGCCTTATATATATTAAACAGCTCCATAGTTATTTGGTATCAAAAATGATTAATAAAATTCTTAAGAAACATCAACATCTTAGAAATAACCAACATTTTCTAAAATATGTCATTTTTGTCAGTTTGCAAAAAGTGTACAAAATATGGACCACCTGGTTTCAAATATGGACCACAGTTAATAAGTTAATAGGGTTAAAAATTACTAAAAAACTAAAATTTAAAGTGTAGTTGTGGCAACACAAGTACTCTTAAAGTTGAATCAGTCAATTTTATTAGGGTTAAACTAATCATTGGTACACAATTTGCACACACAGATATCAACAGTGTTCCTTTGCATCGACATTTCTAAATCTTGTTTATAAGGCAAAGATACCAAAATCGTAGGCCGGGTGGCTTTTCTTCCTCTGTTGCCGACAATCTCCTTTAATCGTGGTATAGGCTGCAACACTTTTGGCGACAAATATGTTCTAGATGATGTAGCGGGATATTTGAGGTATGTTTTGGATGCTTTAAAAAGTTCATTTGCTTTTCTCGTAAATGATCTTACTTTCATGTGCCATTGCATTTTTGTCCCATGTTTGTCTTTTCTTTGATTGTAGATGCTATACTAAAACATTAACATTTAATATATGTGACAGTTTGTAATATGGGCCACTAGTCCATATTTAAAACATGCCGGTGGTCCATATTATAATACACTTATATTTCTAGGCTAATATTGTTGTTCAGGAAATTATAAAAACTATTAAACATTACAACTTAATATGAATAATTGTAAAATAACTTACCTTTCCCTTAGTTTAATCCACTTTCACAAAGAGTAATATTTGTTGAAATTATGAGCTTACGAAGTTACCTAAGAAATTACATCGCACGGTGATGAAAACGAAAAATGGCTCTCGTGAATACGTGCGGGCTCTCTGCTGGCCTGCAAACGATTAGCGAGCTGCAGGAGTGGTGAAGCTTAACTGCTTAACGTGCACTGGCCAATGACTCGATACAATGGACGTTTTTTGAGAAACACCGGTAGTCCATATTACAGACATAGTCCATAATTGGCGCTTTTACTCTACTAATATAAATATTTTGTCATGTAGGTTAGGTACTAAATGTGATTCTCCCGAATTTACGAACGCAATTATTGTCTCTGAAATATTCTTAATATCAGCATTTAATGTAATAATTTTTTGAGCCCATAATTTAGCATTTGTAAGAATTATAACTCACTTAGTGTATGTCACAAAAGTTGAAAAAAAAATCTAAAAAATCGTTAACTCCCACCATCTCTCTCTCTCTCTTATCTTTTTGTTTAGTTCTTATCAAATACGTCTATGTTTGGCTACCGACTCGCCTAGAAGAAATCTATTCACTCCACCCAGTAGCGATGATAGCTCAGTGGTTAGCGCGGTAGGTTCGCATGCCGAAGGGCGTGGGTTCAAACCCCAACAATGAGCTTGAGCTGCCGGTGAAGGAAGACATCGTGAGGAAACCATAGCATGGTGGTAGGGCACTTTCTAGTACTCGACTGGCTAGCTACCACCCTCAAGTTAAAATTTCCATAATGAAACCCTTAATTTAATAAAATTGTATTGCTACTAATATTTCATGGTCGATATTGATCAGTAAAGTATCTATCAATCACAATGGGTATATTCTGATAAACTTGATGATCGTGATTTATTACAACATACCTATTTATATTAATTTGTATTGATATGACGGTTCCCTCGGGTGTATGTAGGGGTGAAGCCGCTGTGACGACTTCTGACCCAGGACACTAGTTACAAACGATTTAACCCACGCTCCCTTGGGATCGATTATCGATGCTATTATTCTAAAGTCGTTCAAATTGGGATTGTGTTGCTTGTATTTATACAATATGGTACTATAGTGTTATTGATATGGTAGAATTAACAGCTAGAAATTGCATTAATAAGCAATGAAAGTTGCTAATTTTGTTTGAAAAATTTGGTACCTTTAGCAAAGACAATTACGTACGGTAATTTGCTGTTGCCAAGTTCATTTCTATCTAAATCTAAGGATACCTTAATTGTCGTTATCGATTCGGCCGTTTGGAAGAAACGAGGCAATGAATGAAATTTTCATACATACAAGATACACGCGAAAACCATAACCCTTCCTTGGCAGTCGAGTTACTAGAAAGTAACTAAATGTAATTAAATATATTATGTGCATTATATCTTCGACAGCCCTGTTGGCTCATTGGTAGCATGTCTGCTTCAAGAGCTGTGGGGCGTGGGTTCGATTCCCACCCAGGACAAGCATTTTGTGATATAAAAAACCAAATGTTTGTTCTGTGTCTGGGTGTACTGTATGTATTATAAGTATGTATTTACAAAAAAAAAAAAAAATTAAGTATTCTATCAGTTATCTGACTCCCATAGTACAAGCTTTGCTTAGTTTGGGGTTAGATGGCGCTGTGTGTAATGTCCTGCGATATTTATTTATTTATTTATTTATTTATCTAAAATACGTTACTAATACCAATTAAACCAAATTTATACAGTTTATTTGTTAATTTCTAGTAGCTTACTCCTTTTTTTATTAGCTGTATGTAATCGCATTTCAAATTTAAACAAACACTTTTGAACATACGATTAATTGGTAATTAATTCACTATCATTATTCGACCAGAACTAACACTCGACAAAGATCTGAATTAATAAGTAATTAAAAATCCCCAACGATATTACGAGTGAACCGTGACCAAGTCGCGGGGCATTTTATCGAGCGTGCCCGTGATTGCGACCCGCGACCCCTGCTACCACCCTTACAGAATGAACTTTAAATAACTAAGCCGTGGCATAAACTAAATGTTATTTATTAACTCGCTTTTCGAAGGTGCCACTGCTGTGATTTTATTTGTTAACTTTATGTTGGAACGTTTGAACGAGCTTTTTACATTTGTTTCAATTAGTGAACACGGCGACATTTTACGTGTCCGACATTTAGCATAAACTGTAGCCTAATGTTTTCTCATAGATCTGAAATACATACAATACATTTAAAACGTCTAGACACAAAACAATAATAGTTCTATTGGACACACTTTTGGTACCCTTAAAAAATAATGTTCGTTCACACAGAGTTTTCATACATTCTCCTATCGAATGCGTAGTAAGTAACTTTCCATTAAAAAGAAAAAGGTGCTGGAACGTTTATTGCGTATCAATCTGCCTTAAAAAATAAACCATGTCTGTCTAAAATCAAAATAGGCACATACCTACCTATGCTACAATGAGACGACGACGTAGCGGCGGCGGAGAAAATTGGCTAAAAGTGGCTTTTGTCATGTTTTCCGCACTCGTCACACTCACTAACCCTCTGCACGAGTGAAAAGGATAGGAGAAAGATGAAAAACCGCTTCAGGCGTCAGGAGGGAAGCAGTAAGCACCCCATTGTTTTGCGCGTCGTGATGTTAAAACCGGAATACAGCTGCGCAAAATTGTTCAGCTTTTAGATCTCGTAATTTCTGGGGATAAAGTTCAAAATCGTTCTGAAGCTTGGTGGGAATCTGTACGTGTGGTGGAGTTAGACAGAGATGATTGCAATTTCGAAATATCTGTAGATATAGGAGTAACAGCGGCTGAAATTATTAAATTACTGGGCGCTTTGGGGTTTGCTGTGACAATCAGACTCCGGCTATGACCTATTATATCATTGCATGTATAGGTACGTTTCCACAGCTTTACTAATTAAGTTGATTCGGATTTACAAATTAGATTGACAAGTGCGTTCGTAGCGAAGCTTGACTATGTATTAAAAAATATCACTGAGGCTATGCGATTTAAAGTCTAGTTATTCTTTGGATGAGGAGCAGTAAATTAAATTTACAACTAAACGCTGCTGTAGGTCAGTTGACACGTTGAGTTCTTGGTCCCAAGTTTATTTTTTTATACTCGTTACAGTCTCAGACTAGGGATGGCCCACAGTCTATTTGAATTTCATCTGTTTTAATCATTTTTGACAGCGTTAATTTTAAGATTTGTTTTAAATCCAGATTTAGGTTAGAAGGATTTTTTTAGTGTAAATGTAATTAGACGAACGACACGCTCTTTTGATGGAGATAACGCCTATCCATAATCATACTCAAAATTTTGAGTGACAAAAAAGGTCTAGGGCACCGCTGCTTTGGTACTCTATTATTTTGAGACAATAGATTGTCCAGAAATAACGCTAACTACAGTACCCTTCAAATTGGAACACACGTAAAGTTGATATACTACACTGCTTAGCGGCATAATATCTAATCTTTAATTTTTAACCTTAGTCAAGCTATGCAACGACACGATATCCGACCCACAGCAGCACTTTGCAAATGCATGTAGCGGTTGACCACCTTAAGACTGACCTGATAGTCATTTGTTTTATTTCTATGATATTAGAAAATCCTAAACAAGCTACGTCACTAACATTGAAGAGATAAGAGGCAACCCTATGCATTCGGTTGTCAAAGTCGAAAAATATCATAGACAGCTACTTAAATTGAACCGCAGGGGTGTACCCGAGTTTTTGATTACTTATTGCTTAACATCAAAGAATATTTGTCTAGCACGGTCGACATTGGGCTAACTCGGTTGGAACTAATGCTTTGTTTGTTCAAAAGGGTACTGATTCAACACTTTGGTTTGTCTATCACCCCATCTCATTTTTAAAATCACTCTGTATTTTAAATGTAGCGGTAGGCAACCTTAGGACAGAAATTATTCAAGCAGGTGTTTTTACAATGTTTTCAATTGCCATTTCGAAGCTAGCAAAGGTGCTTGAGGTCCCAACTAGGCTGTCGTACAATCTATGCATATCAAGACCAATTCTAAGACAGATTTAAACTTATAAAAAAATATTGCTTTCCTTTTCTAATAGACTGCATGGAAAGGTGCGCGGTAGGTTCGCAAGCCGAAGGGCGTGGGTTCAAACCCCAATAAATAAGCTTGAGCTGCCGGTGAAGGAAAATATCGTGAGGAAACCATAGCATGGTGGTAGGGTACTTTCTAGTACTCGGCTGGCTAGCTACCACCCTCAAGTTGAAAATCTGCCGCCAAACATCTAACGGTGTGTTCCGTCAGCCTTACTTGGGAGCCAGTTCCATTCCAGGCTAGGTGTGCTTTACCATCTTCGACCACACCTTCACTTAACATCAGGTGAGCTGAGGTCAAACACCTAGCCTGTCATCAATAAAAAAAAAAAAAAACCCTATTAAATTAAATTTGTTTGTTGAAAATATGTAAGTTTTCAACTTGAGGATGGTAGCTACCAAGGCGTTTTCAACATGAGGATGGTAGCTACCAAGGCGTTTTCAACTTGAGGATGGTAGCTACCAAGGCGTTTTCAACTTGAGGATGGTAGCTACCAAGGCGTTTTCAACTTGAGGATAGTAGCTACCAAGGCGAGTACTAGAAAATACCTTTACCACCATGCTATAATTTCCTCACGGTGTTTTCCTTCACCGTCAAAGTTATGAAAGTTCTTCAATTTATCACAAGAAATGTCACTATCAGTGCTACTATACTACGTAGTAATTGTTATTAAAATAAAATCGGTCAGAGATCGGCGCTCCCTTTACTTACCAGTACCGAACAGTTTTCATATGATGCGCACCGTTTATTTGAACACGTCGATCACACGCACTATCGCCCCAATATCCATCACGTTGTAAGACAATCCTCTGAATAAAAGCACTATCGCTTACACGACAGAAAGATATTAGAGACCAGCCTGGTGACGACATTTTCTCATGGCTACGTGATTCTTTCTGCAAATTTTACGTTTAAGAGTTTTAGATTTTTTCTATTTATTTATTTATATTAAATGTTATAAATATTGTACGGTACATAATCTGTGTGGGTAAAAATGAAAATAATTAATGTGAATTTTTAAATAATTATATAACATCAAATTTAAAAAAGAACATTAGAAATATAAGCGCTCCAATATGTTCTACAGGGTCATTTGTAATCAGTCAGCATCCTGTTAATGGCATATTCAGTACATTAGATCTACTTTTGTTCTTCTTCTGCTGATAATTCGTTTTTTTTTCTTCCATACAATTAAAAATTATATTTGTCCGGTCTGATCAAAATTAACTCTATGCAAAAGGCGCGCGCGCACTCTGTGGCGCGTGCCGGCAGCAAACGCGACGACGTCAATCAAGGCCAAAGAAAAGGGTAGCGGCGCGGGGGGCGGGGGGCGGCTACTCACACCATACTACGATAAATGAAACGTCTACGCAATAGAGAACTAAAAAGTGTCAGAAAGTACCACAAAAAGGTTTTTTGTGACATGTATTGTGTTTTGATATAGGTTGTAGGACAAAATTTGTTTTTTATTTTGATGATCAAAATATCATCAAAAGGATACTGACTGATTAACAGTATCCCTATAATATATTCTGCTACAAGCAATAATGAGTAAATGCTAATGTTGAATAATGTGTATAAAAATTACTGCAACTAACGAAATTAGACTAACAATTGAATTGAATTGAATGAAAAACTTGTTTAAAAGTTCTGGGTAACGCTGCACAGATGTCATTTCTTATTTGATCAGAAGGGTTTTTAATCATTTCGTTCGTCTCATAACTTTTACATATAGCGAATACAATATTTTTTCGTCGATTTACTTTTGTTCCAATTCACATTTAATTATTGAATATTGGATAGTTTTAGTACTATAACAATATAACGCAGTTCTGCTATAAAATCGTTATCTCTACATAGTATAAACTATAAAACAAAGTCGCTTCTCGCTTTCTGTACGCTAAAATTTTTAAACTACGCAACGGATTTTAATGCGGTGTCCATCAACAGACAGAGTGATTAAAGAGGAAGGTTCTTTTGAACCTGGCTAGCGACCACAGTCAAATGTTAAATGTTAAGGTGGTCGCTAGCCAGTTGAGTAATAGAACCACATGATTAGAACCTTACCACCACGCAAAGCTGTACTGTAAAACTGACCTAATACCGAGTATTTTGTTGTTAGTCCAACGTTACATAAAAACTACTACGAGAATAAATATGATTTCTGCACTTCAGTAAATACAAAAGCAGTTTGAAAACTTAAAATCAGAATGCACACTATAAGCTAACCTCCCCCAAAGAGCCCAAGATACCGTGAAACATGCCATCAAAAATACACCCGAATCAAAGCTCTTCCAGTGTTGCTCTAACACTAACTATCCGTAAAATCGTATTGAGAGCATCAAAGAGAATATTATAATCCTCTTTTGCCACCCATTCGATCAAAAAACTATCTTACTATTTATATAATAAAACACATTCTTGTCTAGGGAAAATGTCATACAACCCGGGGGTCTAACATCCCCAAAAAGAACAAATGGCTGATTTTGTCAATGGAGTTAGAATTTTCTAGGATGTTAATTATAAAACAATTTGTGAAAACGATTTAGCGTGGGGTGTGTGCTGATAGTAATTTGGTATAAATTGTTTTGAGCATTTGATGTAATGTTCAACGCAACTATTTATTTCACCTAAACGACTTTTTAGAACTATTCTATAGCTAAACGTTACTGATACAAAAAGCTATAGCTTTTTACGGATATATAATTATTTAAATATAAAGTCTAACGTAAAGTTCCAACAAGTCCTATACATACATAAAATATAATGATGAATGACAATGACAATAGTTCTTGCATGGCTGACTTGTTGTTTATTGCCGCGTTCTGTATTAGCAACAGTTGCCGTGGCTTCTTGGCAAACCTAGTCGCGGTTTTAACTGGCCGCATTTTAGACTATCACCTCAGGCGCGCATGTCTGGGTCAGACTTCAGACTATTTATAGAAATGGATTTTGTTATGAAGGTAAAAAAGCAAAAAAGCAACGAAGCAAGTAATTTTTTCTATAACCATTTTTCCATTTTGTTTTGTTCTAGGCTATGGCACGAACACGTTATCGGCGATGTCCAAAACGACATTGGATGCACACACACATCTCCGACAGCCAGGTGAGTCATGTTAGTTTCTTTGTAAAGTGCTTCACAAGCTGGAGCCGTCATGTTGGCGACTGCAACTACAAGCTAAGCCTATATGTTATAAGCTTCACTGCTACCAGGAAATTGCGTTCGCCACCGCAAACCGCAGAATTATTATGAGCAGACCCAGTTGCGCTACTACGCGTCCTTTTGGAGCAAGCTTTGGTTTTACGATTGGTTTTGGTTTGGTTTTAAGATAATTTAAGCGTTGCACATATAGGTTTCAGTCACAAAATAAGTGAGAATAGCTAGCTTTCTAGAACACACACATAATGTGCTTCTAATTGTCTGAGTCAATATTAATCAACAATGAAGTCGCTGATGGAGCTTGCTTGTCTAGACGAGACTAAGTCACTAGTAACTTGATATAATTATTATTATTTATGAAGAAATTCCCTCTAAGTGAGCGCATTCCACTATTCAGTGGTTTGCACAATTAAAATGGAACCACAGCGCGTCGTTTCGGTTTCTAGACAACAATCCTGAAATGTTGATATTACATAAAGATCCACTTTGTTACCTCCTAACTATATTAAACAAGACAATGTTTAATAGTATTCTTATACTCTAGTCGCGAAAAAAAATATAATTTGTCATAGGCTTTCATCAGTTTTGCAGGTGCAGAAAGTTATTGAACGGATCTTTAAACGTGTCTAAGACATATTTTTTTTTTAAATGCGTTATTTTTAATTTAAACAATTAAAAATAACGCATTTTTTAAAAAAATATATTTTTTGCACGATCTTAAAACTTGGTTACATTTGATTTCTGCGATTCAGTAGCAGATGTCGAATCTCAATAAATAAGTCATTCGAGAGTCTTAGAACTATTAGTTCGGTTACCCTCGTTTAATCTTAAACGTGACCATTTTGCTAATGCAGCTCTATTTCAAATAGATTGAACCAGCCTAGTTATTAATTTTATGCCTTTTTATTTTATTACGAAAATTACTGAAATTTATCGTTCTAATTCGTTAAAATATACAACATTTCCATGTCAAAGAGCGAGAAGGTCTTTCCCGATACGATAAAATGAAAACCGTTTATTTTTCGAACAAAAACTCACAAAAGATGTCCTTTTTTCAAATAAAAATGTCGAGAATTATGTTTGTTCACAATAAGGCACTGAAACAAACAAGCATTATGTGCCCTGGCTAACTGACCGTGCCGGCAAACAGCGTGTTTGGGGACCCTTACGACCGAGAGCATTTTACCCAACTGCTCCCGACGGAGAGAATCGTTTTCGGTACTTTAATATTAAACAGCTCAGCTGATCTTGATGAAATTTTGTACATAAAAGGTTAAATAAAAACAAAAGATATTTGATCATCATCAGCAACACTATTTTTCATCACCACCGATAAAACGTGACATCGTACCTGTACGTTTTCGTATTGGAAACAAAAGTTTCGAAAATGGAACTCTAACTATTTTCGAAACTTTTGTTGCAATATCGTTTTAGTTTTTACACGTAGGAGGAACATGAGAAGATAATTCCCTTATGGTGAAGGTTATCTAATGCTGAAACGAGAGAGACAATCCTTATAATTATTGAGAAAATCGACATCTGAAAAATCAGTTTGACTAAGTTGTTTGTGGTCTCTGACTGTGTGCCTTCTTGGTAAGCTCAAAGTAGCACAACGCGCTATGGAGAGGGCTATGCTCGGAGTTTCCCTACGAGATCGAATCAGGAATGAGGAGATCCGTAGACGAACCAAAGTTACCGACATAGCCCAACGGATTAGCAAGTTGAAGTGGCAGTGGGCAGGGCACATAGCACGCAGAACTGATGGCCGATGGGGCTGCAAAGTTCTGGAGTGGAGACCACGGACCGGCAAGCGCAGCGTAGGACGTCCACCCACAAGGTGGACAGACGACCTAGTAAAGACCGCAGGAACGCGCTGGATGCGAGCCGCTTCCAACCGGTATTTGTGGAAGTCAATGGGGGAGGCCTATGTCCAGCAGTGGACGTCCTACGGCTGAAATGATGATGATGAAGTTGTTTGTATGCTTCAGGCGGCAATTGCAGACGGGTTGCCTGATGGTAAACTCACTGCACCATATCTGCAATACCAAGGGCACCACAAAAATGTTACGGCCTTTTTAAGATTCTAATAACACTCCTTTTGTAGAACTCAATGTTGTAACTCCGGGGGAATACGTAAAAGAAAGATCATTACAGACAACATACATGAATTACATACATTATTATTACCACATATAATATATATTTGATATATATATTATATGTGGTAATTATATAATATTGCTTATACGACAATATTTATATATTTATATATATACGACATTTAATTTTATTTTATATCAATTTAATTATTGACTTGTACTTTCGTGTAATCAAATTTTTGTTTTGTTTTGTAACTTTTGTTTTTCTGTGTATTATTTTAGTATCTTTAATTGTGATCTTTTATTTTTTATATGGGTCAGGTTGCCTGAATTAAGTTGGTTTTTTTAATTACACTTTTTGCTATTGTATGACAAAAAGGAACGCGTGAATCACACAGTAATTACGTGAGTCTGTTTTAATTAACTAAATTTGATAAATTCCATATAGTTATTATAAGTTTTAAACTACAGGTACTTCAGGTGCTATAAGTTCTAAAGATGAAATGTTTCTTACCTAGGAATATAACGGAACGGTATACACATGTCGATATCGACATTTTAATATATTTTTCCATAAAAACTTCTCTGTTTCTTGAGACAACATTTGCCCTGTTTGTTTACGCTCGTGTTGGCCGCGTGGCGTGACATGCGACACCATGCGACATACACCATAGCCTACATATTTATATAAAATACTTAAAGGAGCGCCCACACAAAAGTAACTTTTAGTAGCGTAACATTCTGCAACGTGATTACATTCCCAATGTTAACTATATTTGGAAGCGTTGCTCTACAAAAACTGATTTCGATGTATTTTTATGTAATAATATTGAGACAAACGAGACGCTGTCCTGATGGTAAGATAACGCTAGCCAGCGTCTCATTACGTTTAGATTTTTTTTTAAAGTAGTTAAATAGGTAAGTTATTAGAGCTTGCAGGTGAGCTGTGGTCAAAACACCTAGCCTGTCAACAATAAAAAAAAACTATTTATTATTTATACCACATCCAAACACGATTAAAAAATATAAAGTTACAAACTAATATATCGATTGGCGGCCTTATCGCTAAAAACGATCTCTTCCAGACTACCTTGTACCTAATTTATATTTAAATTTGTATTGATGAAATGCGACCACCGTTTGGTCTGCCTTTAGTGACTATGTGACCGAAGATGAACCAATAGAAGATTTGCAGATGCTCTTACCTTCCTCTAGTTGTTTTTCTCTCCTGTATTACAATGACTTTAATCTGAAAGGCATATAACTGTCACAAAACATTCTTGCGAATAAAATTAAATGTCATCATAAGTAGAGTATCTATTACAATCAACTGGACAAAGGTATCTTCCAAAGCACTTAGCTTCTGCTTTTAGTTTTCAGTGGGCTGGAAGTGAAAAGCCACTGGCAGTGGTCAACTGTCTTACGTATACATCTATTCAACTGACTTATTAGCTCTTTTGGTAGTTGCTTTACTTTTTAAGTCGTATGGATTCCATTCCCAAACATTTATGTGACGAACGAAATAGTGGTTGTGTATCGGGATGTTTATGTACCTATCATAAGTTTATACATTTCCAAATATGTTCAGTTGACTTTTGCTCAGCTGATGTTAAGTGGTCGAAGATGTAAAGCACACCTAGCCTGGAATGATTCTTAAGTGAGGCTGCTGGAACACATGGTCTGGTACTTGGCGGCAAATTTTTAACTTGAGGGTGGTAACTAGCCAGTCTAGTACTAAAAAATACCCTAAAAACTATTCTATGCTATGGTTTTCTAACGATGTTTACTTTCACCAACAGCTCAAGCTCATTGGGGTTTAAACCCACGCCCTTCGGCGTGTGAACCGACTGCGCTAACCACAAAGCTATCATTAGGTACTAAAAATGTCTAATATCTGATTCCTATAGAACAAGCTTTTTATAGTTTGGAGCTAGATGGATGTTTGTGATGTGACATTTTACACATTTACTTTCTACGCTTCATTAGTCAATTCGTGGTCTATCTAGATACAAGATTCCAACTGTTACCGGTTCTATACACTGAAGTTTCATGACAGATACTGGTCATTAACCGCTGACACAACAGTTTGCTAATACGCTAAGCTACGTCGGTGATTTTCGTACTTGATGAGACGTAATAGCACTATCATAATAAAATGTTTAACACATTCAGTACCGCCGACACGCCCAGCGTGTCCTCACGAATTCCTATCAGGATACCGCGAGCACGCCAGGCGTGCTCTCGATTTTTCATGAATTTGGGCATATTTTCTATCTGAAGCCGAAATACGGATTTTTATGATTTCGCCAGTGAACATGCCTAGCGTGCCCATGTAATTTCACCTTGCAGTGCCGAGAGCACGCCTGGCGTGCTCGCATTTTATATAAGGCGGCTTCGCTGGGAACTACGCAAAAATAGTGGTGGCAATGAAAGTGTTAAGTTGTGCAACGATCTCCGGAGACTCAGCACAGAACATTCTTGAAGTTTTTCAAGTAGGCATTCATATTTGCTGTCCCACATATTTATAAATCAATTTAATACGAAACCCTGTAGGATAACAGTGAATGTGTGCCTCACGCGATGGTAACATAGCATTCCGTGTACTAAAGGCAAGTAAGGCGCCTTTATACAACGCCTTGAATATTTTGTACCGTAAACATACCAAAGGACCTTGCAAGAATAACTGTATATGACTCTAGCCTCCTTTGTAAAGGAAATGTTTAAATATTTGCAGTGACAAGGTACCAGAATGGTGGCATATTTATGTGGTTTGTTGGACGTGCCGTGTTTCAGTATGGCCTTGGAACATGCAACACTTTCAACTTGAATAACCATGAATTGGAGAGGAATTGTGAAAGTAAGACCTTAAGAAAATAAGGAGACTTTCGACTTCGATGTATTTTTTAACTTAATAAATTTCTTAATAAACCTTGAACATTCATGCAAAGTTATATATAAAGCTTATCAGTCAGTTTTCTACCAGATACACTTTAGGGAGTGCGCTCAAGAGCTGCATTCTTTTAAGCTATCCTGCCCATTTTACTATCGGAGCTCTTAAAACCGTTTCATGCTAGATATTCCAAAATCTCAAGCTAAACGGTTCGATTCCACCTTCATTATACAAACTGCAAAACAATGTTCGCTGCCCGAGTGGGCGTTCCCTGATAGACACAATCTGGGTGCCTCCAAGTCGCAACTAAATCGGTTTCTTGCAAGCGTGCTCCATCGTAGACGACGAAAGAGGCCATCTTTGATTAACATCAGGCAAGACGGTGCCGGCGGTCAAACGCAAGCCTATTTGTAATTTAAAAAAAAAAAGAAACGGTGCTATGGTCGTCCTGGGGATGCATAGGCCGTTAATATTGTGAAAATCTGTTAAATGTCTGTATATGTAACCGTTTAGCAAAACATGCCCGCTGTAATTAAACGCAATTAAATATGTAAGCTACCATTCTGCCGGTGAGTTCTACATAACCATTCAAGAATTTTCTCTAAGCAATAAGTTAGTTTTGGTGTTTGGTTTTGATAACGAAAATTTCACATAAATTATTTATTTAAAAAAAATTTATGTAAAAGTAATGACATAAACGAAATATCGTTTGGAATACCTACTTCAGAACTTACAGTAAGAAAACAAAATTTAACGCATTGCTGCTTTGGTGACCGGTGTGAACTTGGCAGCCAAATCTAGCAGCCTATAACTCGACCAAATTAAGATGACTTTTTTTGTGAAGTTTGCGGCCAACGCCGATATGACCTCTGATTCTAGAAAAACTTGTACGATTCTTTTAGAGGCGGCTTCTGTAATTAGTGGACTACATAAAAATGATATAACATTTTGAAAAATACCCAAAAAAAATCAGTCATGACGACTAAGGTTACATAGTACGCTAAACTGCGACCCGTAGAACTCTGAAATCCTGAAACATTGCTACTTTATTGCGTTGATGGGTATATTGGCTAACCAAAAAAAGTAGTGAAAATGTGGCTAAATGCATTTGGAATACTGAAATTCATTATGTAAATCGTTTACCTATTTTTTAGCATTTCCGTCGCGTGATATGGTTCCAATAACACCTGAAAACCTCTGAAATATCAGAAATTTTATACTTTATTCGAAAGCCAGTATATGTAGCTATAAAAACATGCTACACATAAAGTGGCTAAACGATTGCAATAAGCTGAAATTTTCAGCTGAACATGAAACGGAAACAAAATTTGCCAGAGAAATTTTGGCTGCTGGTGATTTTAGACCTACTATCGGCTGAAACATGTCATGAAACTAATGAAATCGATAAGCGAGTAGTATAGGCTTTCAGAAAAACACTATTTCAGGCCGCTATGAAAGTCACACAACCCTAAAAATGACACATAATTTGTGTCAATGTAAATTTCGATCAGACAAACTTTGTACGCCAAACTGCGACCTGTAGAACTCTGAAATCCTGAAACATTACTACTTCATAGCATTGATGGGTGGATTGGCTAACCAAAAAAAGTAGTGAAAATGTGGCTAAATGCATTTGGAATACTGAAATTAATTATGCAAATCGTGTACCTATTTTTTAGCATTTCCGTCGCGTGATATGGTTCCAATAACACCTGAAAACCTCTGAAATATCAGAAACTTTATACTTTATTCAAAAGCCAATATATGTAGCTATAAAAACATGCTACACATAAAGTGGCTAAATGACTGCAACAAGCTGAAATTTTCAGCTGAACAAGAAACGGAAACAAAATTTGCCAGAGAAATTTTGGCTGCTGGTGATTTTAGACCTACTATCGGCTGAAACGTGTCATGAAACTAATGAAATCAATAAGCGAGTAATATAGGCTTTCAGAAAAACACTATTTCAGGCCGCTATGAAAGTCACACAACCCTAAAAATTACACATAATTTGTGTGAATGTAAATTTCGATCAGACAGACACTGTACGCAAAACTGCGACCTGTAGAACTCTGAAATCCTGAAACATTACTACTTCATAGCATTAATGGGTGGATTTGCTAACCAAAAAAAGTAGTGAAAATGTGGCTAAATGCATTTGGAATACTGAAATTAATTATGCAAATCGTGAACCTATTTTTTAGCATTTCGGTCGCGTGATATGGTTCCAATAACACCTGAAAACCTCTGAAATACCAAAAACTTTATACTTTATTCGAAAGCTTGTATATGTAGCTATAAAAACATGCTACACATAAAGTGGCTAAATGACTGCAACAAGCTGAAATTTTCAGCTGAACATGAAACGGAAACAAAATTTGCCAGAGAAATTTTGGCTGCTGGTGATTTTAGACCTACTATCGGCTTAAACATGTCATAAAACTAATGAAATCGATAAGCGAGTAATATAGGCTTTCAGAAAAACACTATTTCAGGCCGCTATGAAAGTCACACAATCCTAAAAATGACACATAATTTGTGTCAATGTAAATTTCGATCAGACAGACACTGTACGCAAAACTGCGACCTGTAGAACTCTGAAATCCTGAAACATTACTACTTCATAGCATTGATGGGTATATTGGCTAACCAAAAAAAGTAGTGAAAATGTGGCTAAATGCATTTGGAATACTGAAATTGACCACGTAAATCGTGTACCTATTTTTTAGCATTTCGGTCGCGTGATATGGTTCCAATAACACCTGAAAACCTCTGAAATACCAAAAACTTTATACTTTATTCGAAAGCTAGTATATGTAGCTATAAAAACATGCTACACATAAAGTGGCTAAATGACTGCAACAAGCTGAAATTTTCAGCTGAACATGAAACGGAAACAAAATTTGCCAGAGAAATTTTGGCTGCTGGTGATTTTAGACCTACTATCGGCTGAAACATGTCATCAAACTAATGAAATCAATAAGCGAGTAATATAGGCTTTCAGAAAAACACTATTTCAGGCCGCTATGAAAGTCACACAACCCTAAAAATGACACATAATTTGTGTGAATGTAAATTTCGATCAGACAGACACTGTACGCAAAACTGCGACCTGTAGAACTCTGAAATCCTGAAACATTACTACTTCAAAGCATTGATGGGTATATTGGCTAACCAAAAAAAGTAGTGAAAATGTGGCTAAATGCATTTGGAATACTGAAATTCATTATGTAAATCGTATACCTATTTTTTAGCATTTCCGTCGCGTGATATGGTTCCAATAACACCTGAAAACCTCTGAAATACCAAAAACTTTATACTTTATTCAAAAGCTAGTATATGTAGCTATAAAAACATGCTACACATAAAGTGGCTAAATGACTGCAACAAGCTGAAATTTTCAGTTGAACATGAAACGGAAACAAAATTTGCCAGAGAAATTTTGGCTGCTGGTGATTTTAGACCTACTATCGGCTGAAACATGTCATGAAACTAATGAAATCGATAAGCGAGTAGTATAGGCTTTCAGAAAAACACTATTTCAGGCCGCTATGAAAGTCACACAACCCTAAAAATGACACATAATTTGTGTCAATGTAAATTTCGATCAGACAAACTTTGTACGCCAAACTGCGACCTGTAGAACTCTGAAATCCTGAAACATTACTACTTCATAGCATTGATGGGTGGATTGGCTAACCAAAAAAAGTAGTGAAAATGTGGCTAAATGCATTTGGAATACTGAAATTAATTATGCAAATCGTGTACCTATTTTTTAGCATTTCCGTCGCGTGATATGGTTCCAATAACACCTGAAAACCTCTGAAATATCAGAAACTTTATACTTTATTCAAAAGCCAATATATGTAGCTATAAAAACATGCTACACATAAAGTGGCTAAATGACTGCAACAAGCTGAAATTTTCAGCTGAACAAGAAACGGAAACAAAATTTGCCAGAGAAATTTTGGCTGCTGGTGATTTTAGACCTACTATCGGCTGAAACGTGTCATGAAACTAATGAAATCAATAAGCGAGTAATATAGGCTTTCAGAAAAACACTATTTCAGGCCGCTATGAAAGTCACACAACCCTAAAAATTACACATAATTTGTGTGAATGTAAATTTCGATCAGACAGACACTGTACGCAAAACTGCGACCTGTAGAACTCTGAAATCCTGAAACATTACTACTTCATAGCATTAATGGGTGGATTTGCTAACCAAAAAAAGTAGTGAAAATGTGGCTAAATGCATTTGGAATACTGAAATTAATTATGCAAATCGTGAACCTATTTTTTAGCATTTCGGTCGCGTGATATGGTTCCAATAACACCTGAAAACCTCTGAAATACCAAAAACTTTATACTTTATTCGAAAGCTTGTATATGTAGCTATAAAAACATGCTACACATAAAGTGGCTAAATGACTGCAACAAGCTGAAATTTTCAGCTGAACATGAAACGGAAACAAAATCTGCCAGAGAAATTTTGGCTGCTGGTGATTTTAGACCTACTATCGGCTTAAACATGTCATAAAACTAATGAAATCGATAAGCGAGTAATATAGGCTTTCAGAAAAACACTATTTCAGGCCGCTATGAAAGTCACACAATCCTAAAAATGACACATAATTTGTGTCAATGTAAATTTCGATCAGACAGACACTGTACGCAAAACTGCGACCTGTAGAACTCTGAAATCCTGAAACATTACTACTTCATAGCATTGATGGGTATATTGGCTAACCAAAAAAAGTAGTGAAAATGTGGCTAAATGCATTTGGAATACTGAAATTGACCACGTAAATCGTGTACCTATTTTTTAGCATTTCGGTCGCGTGATATGGTTCCAATAACACCTGAAAACCTCTGAAATACCAAAAACTTTATACTTTATTCGAAAGCTAGTATATGTAGCTATAAAAACATGCTACACATAAAGTGGCTAAATGACTGCAACAAGCTGAAATTTTCAGCTGAACATGAAACGGAAACAAAATTTGCCAGAGAAATTTTGGCTGCTGGTGATTTTAGACCTACTATCGGCTGAAACATGTCATCAAACTAATGAAATCAATAAGCGAGTAATATAGGCTTTCAGAAAAACACTATTTCAGGCCGCTATGAAAGTCACACAACCCTAAAAATGACACATAATTTGTGTGAATGTAAATTTCGATCAGACAGACACTGTACGCAAAACTGCGACCTGTAGAACTCTGAAATCCTGAAACATTACTACTTCAAAGCATTGATGGGTATATTGGCTAACCAAAAAAAGTAGTGAAAATGTGGCTAAATGCATTTGGAATACTGAAATTCATTATGTAAATCGTATACCTATTTTTTAGCATTTCCGTCGCGTGATATGGTTCCAATAACACCTGAAAACCTCTGAAATACCAAAAACTTTATACTTTATTCAAAAGCTAGTATATGTAGCTATAAAAACATGCTACACATAAAGTGGCTAAATGACTGCAACAAGCTGAAATTTTCAGTTGAACATGAAACGGAAACAAAATTTGCCAGAGAAATTTTGGCTGCTGGTGATTTTAGACCTACTATCGGCTGAAACATGTCATGAAACTAATGAAATCGATAAGCGAGTAGTATAGGCTTTCAGAAAAACACTATTTCAGGCCGCTATGAAAGTCACACAACCCTAAAAATGACACATAATTTGTGTCAATGTAAATTTCGATCAGACAAACTTTGTACGCCAAACTGCGACCTGTAGAACTCTGAAATCCTGAAACATTACTACTTCATAGCATTGATGGGTGGATTGGCTAACCAAAAAAAGTAGTGAAAATGTGGCTAAATGCATTTGGAATACTGAAATTAATTATGCAAATCGTGTACCTATTTTTTAGCATTTCCGTCGCGTGATATGGTTCCAATAACACCTGAAAACCTCTGAAATACCAAAAACTTTATACTTTATTCGAAAGCTTGTATATGTAGCTATAAAAACATGCTACACATAAAGTGGCTAAATGACTGCAACAAGCTGAAATTTTCAGCTGAACATGAAACGGAAACAAAATCTGCCAGAGAAATTTTGGCTGCTGGTGATTTTAGACCTACTATCGGCTTAAACATGTCATAAAACTAATGAAATCGATAAGCGAGTAATATAGGCTTTCAGAAAAACACTATTTCAGGCCGCTATGAAAGTCACACAATCCTAAAAATGACACATAATTTGTGTCAATGTAAATTTCGATCAGACAGACACTGTACGCAAAACTGCGACCTGTAGAACTCTGAAATCCTGACACATTACTACTTCATAGCATTGATGGGTATATTGGCTAACCAAAAAAAGTAGTGAAAATGTGGCTAAATGCATTTGGAATACTGAAATTGACCACGTAAATCGTGTACCTATTTTTTAGCATTTCGGTCGCGTGATATGGTTCCAATAACACCTGAAAACCTCTGAAATACCAAAAACTTTATACTTTATTCGAAAGCTAGTATATGTAGCTATAAAAAAATGCTACACATAAAGTGGCTAAATGACTGCAACAAGCTGAAATTTTCAGCTGAACATGAAACGGAAACAAAATTTGCCAGAGAAATTTTGGCTGCTGGTGATTTTAGACCTACTATCGGCTGAAACATGTCATCAAACTAATGAAATCAATAAGCGAGTAATATAGGCTTTCAGAAAAACACTATTTCAGGCCGCTATGAAAGTCACACAACCCTAAAAATGACACATAATTTGTGTGAATGTAAATTTTGATCAGACAGACACTTTACGCAAAACTGCGACCTGTAGAACTCTGAAATCCTGAAACATTACTACTTCAAAGCATTGATGGGTATATTGGCTAACCAAAAAAAGTAGTGAAAATGTGGCTAAATGCATTTGGAATACTGAAATTCATTATGTAAATCGTATACCTATTTTTTAGCATTTCCGTCGCGTGATATGGTTCCAATAACACCTGAAAACCTCTGAAATACCAAAAACTTTATACTTTATTCGAAAGCTAGTATATGTAGCTATAAAAACATGCTACACATAAAGTGGCTAAATGACTGCAACAAGCTGAAATTTTCAGTTGAACATGAAACGGAAACAAAATCTGCCAGAGAAATTTTGGCTGCTGGTGATTTTAGACCTACTATCGGCTGAAACATGTCATAAAACTAATGAAATCAATAAGCGAGTAATATAGGCTTTCAGAAAAACACTATTTCAGGCCGCTATGAAAGTCACACAACCCTAAAAATGACACATAATTTGTGCGAATGTAAATTTCGATCAGGCAAACTTTGTACGCCAAACTGCGACGTGTAGAACTCTGAAATCCTGAAACAATACTACTTTTTTTGGTTAGCCAATACACCCATCAATGCTATGAAGTAGTAATGTTTCAGGATTTCAGAGTTCTACAGGTCGCAGTTTTGCGTACAAAGTTTGTCTGATCGAAATTTACATTGACACAAATTATGTGTCATTTTTAGGGTTGTGTGACTTTCATAGCGGCCTGAAATAGTGTTTTTCTGAAAGCTTATATTATTCGCTTATCGATTTCATTAGTTTCATGACATGTTTCAGCCGATAGTAGGTCTAAAATCACCAGCAGCCAAAATTTCTCTGGCAAATTTTGTTTCCGTTTCATGTTCAGCTGAAAATTTCAGCTTGTTGCAGTCATTTAGCCACTTTATGTGTAGCATGTTTTTATAGCTACATATACTAGCTTTCGAATAAAGTATAAAATTTTTGGTATTTCAGAGGTTTTCAGGTGTTATTGGAACCATATCACGCGACGGAAATGCTAAAAAATAGGTATACGATTTACGTGGTCAATTTCAGTATTCCAAATGCATTTAGCCACATTTTCACTACTTTTTTTGGTTAGCCAATACACCCATCAATGCTATGAAGTAGTAATGTTTCAGGATTTCAGAGTTCTACAGGTCGCAGTTTGGCGTACAAAGTTTGTCTGATCGAAATTTACATTCGCACAAATTATGTGTCATTTTTAGGGTTTCGTGATTTTTTGAGCGGCCTGAAATAGTGTTTTTCTGAAAGCCTATATTACTCGCTTATTGATTTCATTAGTTTCATGACATGTTTCAGCCGATAGTAGGTCTAAAATCACCAGCAGCCAAAATTTCTCTGGCAAATTTTGTTTCCGTTTCATGTTCAGCTGAAAATTTCAGCTTGTTGCAGTCATTTAGCCACTTTATGTGTAGCATGTTTTTATAGCTACATATACTAGCTTTCGAATAAAGTATAAAGTTTTTGGTATTTCAGAGGTTTTCAGGTGTTATTGGAACCATATCACGCGACCGAAATGCTAAAAAATAGGTACACGATTTACGTGGTCAATTTCAGTATTCCAAATGCATTTAGCCACATTTTCACTACTTTTTTTGGTTAGCCAATATACCCATCAATGCTATGAAGTAGTAATGTTTCAGGATTTCAGAGTTCTACAGGTCGCAGTTTGGCGTACAAAGTTTGTCTGATCGAAATTTACATTCGCACAAATTATGTGTCATTTTTAGGGTTTCGTGATTTTTTGAGCGGCCTGAAATAGTGTTGTTCTGAAAGCCTATATTACTCGCTTATCGATTTTATTAGTTCCATGACATGTTTCAGCCGATAGTAGGTCTAAAATCACCAGCAGCCAAAATTTCTCTGGCAAATTTTGTTTCCGTTTCATGTTCAGCTGAAAATTTCAGCTTGTTGCAGTCATTTAGCAACTTTATGTGTAGCATGTTTTTATAGCTACATATACAAGCTTTCGAATAAAGTATAAAGTTTTTGGTATTTCAGAGGTTTTCAGGTGTTATTGGAACCATATCACGCGACCGAAATGCTAAAAAATAGGTACACGATTTACGTGGTCAATTTCAGTATTCCAAATGCATTTAGCCACATTTTCACTACTTTTTTGGTTAGCCAATCCACCCATCAATGCTATGAAGTAGTAATGTTTCAGGATTTCAGAGTTCTACAGGTCGCAGTTTTGCGTACAGTGTCTGTCTGATCGAAATTTACATTCACACAAATTATGTGTAATTTTTAGGGTTGTGTGACTTTCATAGCGGCCTGAAATAGTGTTTTTCTGAAAGCCTATATTACTCGCTTATTGATTTCATTAGTTTCATGACACGTTTCAGCCGATAGTAGGGCTAAAATCACCAGCAGCCAAAATTTCTCTGGCAAATTTTGTTTCCGTTTCATGTTCAGCTGAAAATTTCAGCTTGTTGCAGTCATTTAGCCACTTTATGTGTAGCATGTTTTTATAGCTACATATACTAGCTTTCGAGTAAAGTATAAAATTTTTGGTATTTCAGAGGTTTTCAGGTGTTATTGGAACCATATCACGCGACGGAAATGCTAAAAAATAGGTATACGATTTACATAATGAATTTCAGTATTCCAAATGCATTTAGCCACATTTTCACTACTTTTTTTGGTTAGCCAATATACCCATCAATGCTTTAAAGTAGTAATGTTTCAGGATTTCAGAGTTCTACAGGTCGCAGTTTTGCGTACAGTGTCTGTCTGATCGAAATTTACATTCACACAAATTATGTGTCATTTTTAGGGTTGTGTGACTTTCATAGCGGCCTGAAATAGTGTTTTTCTGAAAGCCTATATTACTCGCTTATTGATTTCATTAGTTTCATGACAAGTTTCAGCCGATAGTAGGTCTAAAATCACCAGCAGCCAAAATTTCTCTGGCAAATTTTGTTTCCGTTTCATGTTCAGCTGAAAATTTCAGCTTGTTGCAGTCATTTAGCCACTTTATGTGTAGCATGTTTTTATAGCTACATATACTAGCTTTCGAATAAAGTATAAAGTTTTTGGTATTTCAGAGGTTTTCAGGTGTTATTGGAACCATATCACGCGACCGAAATGCTAAAAAATAGGTACACGATTTACGTGGTCAATTTCAGTATTCCAAATGCATTTAGCCACATTTTCACTACTTTTTTTGGTTAGCCAATATACCCATCAATGCTATGAAGTAGTAATGTTTCAGGATTTCAGAGTTCTACAGGTCGCAGTTTGGCGTACAAAGTTTGTCTGATCGAAATTTACATTGACACAAATTATGTGTCATTTTTAGGGTTGTGTGACTTTCATAGCGGCCTGAAATAGTGTTTTTCTGAAAGCCTATATTACTCGCTTATCGATTTCATTAGTTTCATGACATGTTTCAGCCGATAGTAGGTCTAAAATCACTAGCAGCCAAAATTTCTCTGGCAAATTTTGTTTCCGTTTCATGTTCAGCTGAAAGTTTCAGCTTGTTGCAGTCATTTAGCCACTTTATGTGTAGCATGTTTTTATAGCTACATATACTAGCTTTCGAATAAAGTATAAAGTTTTTGGTATTTCAGAGGTTTTCAGGTGTTATTGGAACCATATCACGCGACGGAAATGCTAAAAAATAGGTAAACGATTTACATAATGAATTTCAGTATTCCAAATGCATTTAGCCACATTTTCACTACTTTTTTTGGTTAGCCAATATACCCATCAACGCAATAAAGTAGCAATGTTTCAGGATTTCAGAGTTCTACGGGTCGCAGTTTAGCGTACTATGTAACCTTAGTCGTCATGACTGATTTTTTTTGGGTATTTTTCAAAATGTTATATCATTTTTATGTAGTCCACTAATTACAGAAGCCGCCTCTAAAAAAATCGTACAAGTTTTTCTAGAATCAGAGGTTATATCGGCGTTGGCCGCAAACTTCACAAAAAAAGTCATCTTAATTTGGTCGAGTTATAGGCTGCTAGATTTGGCTGCCAAGTTCACACCGGTGCTTTGGTGCTTATTACTTTGAAACATTTATTGATTAGACTCAATAACCGTAAAGGTATTGTTCTTTTAAACTCAAAAATGCTAATTCAAAAACACTCCGTTATCGTAATAATAAAAACTGCAATAAAAAAATCTTTCGTGACCGAATAGCAAACATTCAAATGTTTGAACGGCGCCCTTGCACCCAGGGCTAAAACCGCGGTCGTCGCCCGGCGGACAAACAAGGGTAAGTGAGAAGCTAAAGAAATCTCAATGTTGTCACAAACATTAGACTTTTTATGACTGATTGTATTTAACAAACTTTAAGTTGAAATACTAAAATCCGCTTAGTTTCAATTTTAAATCTCGGCGTGTGGAGGCTCACGGATTTTTGATTACACTAGCCAAATGCCTACGCACTAGGGGATTTAGCCCTCACATAAATCATCATCATCATTATCAGCCTATATTAGTCCACTGTTGGACATAGGCCTCTTCCAAGACACGCCATTCAGCCCGATCTTCGGCTTTACGCTTCCATCCACCGCCAGCTGTACAATGCTATAATGTATACAAACTATTTGGTTGTTTTCTGGTACTTTGGTTTTCAAGTTTTTACTGAGTTTACACAAAGGAACACGAAGCTAACCAAAAATCATATAAAATAGGGTTCTTTCCCTAGCAATAGATCTCCCCAAACAATTACTAGCCAATAATCATACGTCTGGACAAATAGGAACGTCAAAATATATCCACGAGAATGCGTTATTAAATCTCAGGTTGGGGCGCGATTCCAATCAAATGGCAAAATTATCGTAGGGTTAGCCCTAAAGACTTTTGCCAATAGCCACAGATATCTAAATTATTATTTATCAATATAGAAATATTGCTGGCCGATTTTAAATACAGTACTGCGTCCACTGCTATTCGGGCGGATTTTAGAATACTACACTATCATTAAAGAATTTAATGAATTTGTTTTAATATAAAATCAACTCAGAAGTTGTACTTTAGTATCGTTTGAGGATTTTTTTGTCAATAAAATATATTCTAAATCGTATTTTGAAAACAACGGTTCACTTCGAAATATCATCAAGATTATCTAATCTATTTTTGCTGGCTTAATATATATACGTATATTTTTCTAAAAATGTATTGCAAAACTATATTGACTACAAACAGTACAAATAAGACAACTTTAATTGAACCATTGCTATATTTATTTAAGATGAACAAGAGAAAAAATAATTATGTTTAGCCACTTTCTAGAAGGAAAATTTATAAGTCAAGTAAACTAGTAAATAAGTATAGTATCACAAATACTACTTACTTGCATCAAAATCAACGTTTTTCCACCGATACCAGTGTTTATGTTAAGAATATCAAATAAATATATGGGTTCCATAAACTTTTACACATTTTATACTTATCTTTTTTTTTATGGTTGAAAAGCTAGGTGTTTGAGCATATCTCACCCGATGCAAGCGATGGTGTGGTCGAAGATAGTAAAGCACACCTAGCCTAGAATGGATCTGGCTTTCAAGCGAGGCTGTCGGATCACATCGTTAGGAGCTTAGTGGCAGATTTTTACCTAGCCAGCCGAGTACTAGAAAATATCCTGCCACCATGCTATGGATTCCTCATAATATTTTCCTGCAACAGCTCAAGCTCATTGCTGGGGGTTGAACCCACGCCCTTCGGTGTGTAAACCAACCGCGCTGACCAGCTAAGCTAAGCTGTCATCGCTACAAATGATAGTCTTGGATTCTTACAAAATGATTGTTTTAAGTTTCAAGTAACAGTAAACTTTGGCTATTTATTATCATAAGCTATTTTATATTGCGTGTTAATCCACACGCTTTGTTCGTCAGCCGTCAATAGTGTGACCACACCCTAACTACCAAAGAGGGTTGCCAGTAATGCACTGAGATCGATTAATTATCCCTTTATTATTATTTTATGGGCTCGCTGCTGTCTTTATTGTAGTTACATTAGTCTTTTAGTTGTACCTGCTGAGTATACTGTTAAGGGAAATTCGTTTTCTACACTATTATAAAGGGGAAAGATTTTATTTTTTGTTTGTATTGAATAGGCTCCGAAACTAGTGGACCGAGATGAATAATTGTTTCATCATTAGAATGCTACATTATCACTGTATGACATAGGCTATATTTATATTGTTAATCGAGTTTTGTTTTCCATTGCGAAGCCGGGGCGAGCTGCTAGTCTAGCTATAAATGTATTTCAGTCAATTTTGTAAGTGTTTTCACTAATAAGTACCTAAACGTTAGACTTTATGTAGGTACAAGTAAGTAGTCATTGATGATAAGATAGGCATGTGCTGTAATGATATTTGACACATTACTCAAACCTTACTATCGTAGCATTTTGTAATGTTCTCGTTTTTCTGTCGTACGTCTTTTGTTTTTTTTTCTAACTAGGCATGCGTTTGGCCACTCACCTGATGGAAAGCGACGATGTGGCCAAAGATGGAACACGCTTGCCTAGGAAATACCTATTCATGTTTTTTTGTAGGTACTTAGTTTACTTGTTACTCTTTCATATAATGTTGCTATATCTCACTCAGTCTAATTGTGACAACGAAGTACTCTCATTTTTAACCTAACCAGCAGTAAATAACCTAGGGGCAAGTTCGTAAGATTATGCTCACTCTTTATTTATACAAACTCTTCGAGTTTTTAATCGATTTCATAATCATTATATGTAAAAACTCTATTTATGGTCTCAAATTGTCGATACAAATAAAAGAATAGAAATGAATTAGACATCAAAAAACTATTACAAATAAAAAAAAAACTACACAAAATGTCCATGAACACATTGACGGCATGTCTGTACGGCGTCATAATTGGAATACAAATTCGCTCTTTGCTCGCGGCCGCACGTAGGGCAGTGATTTGGTCCTTTGTGCCTCACACATTAACTCGTTCAAGCCTCCAGCTATACCCCACAATCACACTACCTTTACACACGATATTAAACCCTATTCTGTACGCACAGGACGCACTTTAAATCAGTACAACGTGTGACACGCAATTTTCGATTCTCACCAAAAGCTGTAAGAATCAAATTGCTACTGGTACCGACACAAGCCTTGATGTTGCTATCAGAGGATTTCGAACTGTGTCACCGATGAATATGGTGTAATTTAGTCTGACGCGTTGCTTCACCATCAGCTAAAGATTAGTGCTGGTAATGGTTCGTAATTACAGTAGAAAAGGCTAACATCGTAAGGTTCATTTGGCGCACCAATCAGTAGTAGTGCGAGGGATCTGAAGAGCCAAGCATTCTTTGATTCACTTAGAACCAAACAACTTGAACACATCTCAACTCGATCCTTCCTGTTATTAACACCTCCTGGAGCAGGGTTAAGGGAATATCAATCAGCGTTTGATGATATTGACAGTTTCGTCACCAAAGCTGGTTGAGCTGGGACGAGATTAGCACAGAACCAACGCAAATGTCATAGAGCCCTGTACCGAGTGGGATAAGGATGTAGATGATGATGATGATAGCAATTCTAAAAATGTTCTTACTGTATTATTCGTTTCTTATTCTTGTTCTTTGCTCGTCTTCATGTTCAACACTCACATTTACACGACTTTGTCAGTTTTAATATTGACGCACCTGTAATTGTTCCTACTCTATGAAAAATGAAATTTCGTGTGACCGAAATGAGAATATATTTTTAACACTTCTTGATTACATATGGACAAAAATTTAGTAGGTAATACAAGACATAGACTAGGTATTTCAATAGTTCAAATTCGTAGCTACAAACGTTTTCCAGAAACATCTTATTCTTATAGCATATTTGTTAAGCATACGATCCCTTGGTGACCCCAAGGCTCTAGTTGCCCCTGTTTGTCAAAACCCCTGCACACCAGGACCCCTTGGCAGCCGGCGACGGTCCGCCGCCTCGACACTCTCGGTCAACATAACATACCGTGGGCAAACATGACGTCTCCTATGAAATTTATTGTTTAGGGAGCCGAAAGGTCGATCCGGGGAATTGCCTATTCATTCACCAAATCTGAAACACTAAAACTTGTAGCTAACATGGTAACTGATCATGTTAAAAAGAGACTGTAAAAACCGGCCAAGTTCGAGTCGGACTCACGCGCGAAGTGTTCCGTACAATTATCTACAAAAACGGCAAAATATTAATTTAATTTTAAAGTGAATATATATAACTAAATATTCTGTGAATATTTCAAGCGTCTACATTATCATTATCAATATCCAGCAAGAACGAGCAAAAATATCACGTTTGTGGTATTCCCCTAGCTGATAACACTGATTTTAATTTTTATAGCCTAACAAAATTCACAGAGACGGCTCTAATCTAGTACTAAGTCTCTAGTCTAGTATTTTAATCATTTATGTTTACCTTCAGTCGATTGCAATACATGTTCTAAGTAATACTCATTAGACATTTTGTTTTAGTGCATATCTTTAAACCCCGTGTTCTTGAATTGAACTAAAATTGATTACAAATAGGTACATTTGTCAATTTTTTTTCTAAATTCCCATCTTTTTGCCATAATAAAAACCAATCCAAAATATTACCGGTTCCCCTTCGACAATTACCTAATCATAAGACTCGAATCAAATCAACCGAACACAAAAACAATCGCTCATGACTTTTCCAGGATCGTAATAAGGTAAGGGGTAGGTGTCTTCTAAAATAAGAAATAGTCATTAAAATGCTTTTCAATGCTACCTTAACCATTAGATAGATTGAGAACTTCCGAAGTACTTCGATTAATGGAATTCAAAAATAATGGTCTTAGTAGGTAGTTGTTCAAACAAAAAGCTACTCTAACTTCAGAGGTTAAAGCTAATACAGAGCAAATTACTGTTCGGAATAACCCGAATGGCAGCTGAACGCGAACTGAATGCAAACTACTGCTCCAGGCGGGATTTACGGTTACGATTGGGCGGAATGGCGTCTTGTTAATAATTTCAAAAATACTGGTATTAGCATTGCTATTAAATTACCTAGTGATAATTACAGTATCAACCACTATTTGCGAGCGTCAACGCTTTGAAGCTCTTGAATTTAATGAGGATTATTTATTCCGTTAGTGGTGTTTATAACTCTGCTTTATTTCACAAACATAATATGTACCGACGTACCTACACAAAATGTTATCTATATACACCTCTTGCCTCAGCTCTGAAGCCTGCCCTTGTTGATGTACGAAAGCCAGAACGCGCAGATCGATCCTCCCATCAATTTCTCTTCAAATCGAAATCGTTATGAGTTTCATCAATTCAATTTAAACGCTTGCGAAATGTAACTTAATTCTGAACCCTACAGGTAGTACTGTGCTTAATCTGCAGATGAAGAATTGCAATAACGTTATTAGGAGGCAAGTTCGTGCCAGGACTGTTTACAAAAAAACAAAAATATCTACTTTTTTATATTAAATCGATCAGAATACATCAAAATTATATTACGACCTTTAATTTCTATGACACTTCTACATTTATACCCCTGAGCTAGTTATTGATGTCATTTAAAACTGATGAGCATATAATTTTTACATAAATTACTTACAAAAAATAATAAATTTAATAGGAAATGGGCTACTTCTCTAAAAAATAATAGACAGGAATCCAAGCCATTCTGTCAAAAGACAAACTCCCAATCATCAATTCCGCATATCAATGACTGCAGCGATTCCGCTAGCTCTCGCCATCCATCATAATCACGGTGATTATATCGCCAACCCCTACCAACCCTCATTTAACCACCCTCGATTTAACAGCCATTACGTGTATTCCAAAAGAACTTGTCTTTTCATAAGTCATTGATGAGTTGCAACTAATCGACATCTTTCATCTTTTGCACGGTAATTTGACAGCTTTGATGTGCGTTTTATGTTAGGTGACTTGCCTTTGGCTCTCGACATTAAAGTTTTGTCACTTGACTTACGCCTATAATTATATCATATTAAACAAATTATAAAAAATTCAACATTTAACCCTGAGTTTAACTTATAAAGTAAAGGAGATCTAATCAATGCTACCTAATATAATAAATAGGAAAGATTTATATTTTTGGACTTTTGGATTTTTGTAACGAATAAACTCAAACCGATTTTTTTCTCCATATAAGAAATTGATTGCCATTTATTTTAAACGTAACATGGCATTCCTATATCAATATACTATTATAAAGAGGAAAGATTTGATTGTTTGTTTGAATTGAATAGGCTCCGAAACTGCTGGACCGATTTCAAAAATTATTATTTCACCGTTGGTAAGCTATACTATCCCTGGGTGACAAAGGCTACTTTTTATCCCTGTATTCCCACGAGAATGGGAACTACGTGCGCGTATGCTAGTCTCATTTAAATTAATAAGAATAAGACACATAAAGAAGGTTGAAATCGTGGCAGCTATAATACAGGGTTACCTAGTATAGCTGCCAACGAGAATCCAATTTAAAATTAATTGGATTAATACGATTCACAAGTCATTTGCAAAAGATTAAACGCCAACTGGGAGCTTTTTAATGGAAATATAAAATGATAAATCCATGATCTCGTAAACAAGTACGATTGGTACGATTGAACTGGTAATAATAATTGTTTTTGTGCCGATGTTAAAAATATACAAGCAATATTTCGACGAAATCGTACATTCCTAATTTTCGACTATTTTTATTTTTGTAATTTATGACGTAGTTAATTTTTAGCTTCTAAGCTCATAAGTATACACATTTATACTGCAACAAACTTAAAGCAATAAAAATATGAGCGTGGTCGCTATCATCATCTAGCTTGTCATCATTACCTATTCATTTGTATTTATATTATAAAAGCTTTTGACTAGTTATAATTATCATTTAATACTAGCTACGCCGGTGCGCGGTGTTACCCGCTACATGTTTTCGGGATAAAAAGTAGTCTTAATCCAGGGTCTCAGCTACCTCCATACCAAATATCATCCAAATTAATAAATAATAAATAAATAAATAAATATCACAGGACATTACACACAGCGCCATCTGACCCCAAGCAAAGCCTGTACTATGGAAGTCAGATAACTGATATAACACTTAAATACTTTTTTTTGTAAATGCATACTTATAATAAATACAGAACACCCAGACACAGAATAAACATTTTTTCATACCACAAAATGCAATGTTTTTTTTTTTTTTGTTTTTTTTTTTGTAAATACATACTTGTAATACATACAGTACACCCAGACACAGAACAAACATTGATGTTAGTCACACAAATGTTGGTCCTGAGTGGATCGAACTCACGCCCTTCAGCTTTCGAAGCAGACATACTACCAATGAACCAACAGGGCTGTCAAAATTAGTTCAGTAGTTGTTGCGTGAAAGAGTAACAAATATACTCACAAACTTTCGTAATTTATAATATTAGTAGGACATAGTAGTATTACTGACATCATAATTATAAACATCAGGATAAACATTTTGTGGTATAAACAAATGTTTGTTCTATGTCTCGGTGTACTGTATTTATTATAAATATGTATTTACGACAAAAAAAAAGGATTTAAGTATTATATCAGTTATCTGACTCTCATAGTACAAGCTTTGCTTTGTTTGGGGTCAGATGGCGCTGTGTGTAATGTCCTGTGATATTTATTTATTTATTTACTCGATGTTTTGGGTACTGCTGCAATCATTTTTGCAGCTCATTGCTTTTGCAGAAAGTATTTATTATATCAGACCTACTTATCATTGTAAAAAAAAAAAAATTACTTTTAAAATTTGTATAATTAATACGTAAATAAGAAAATGTTAAATGTTAAAAAAGGCACAGATATAAACAATAAAAAACCTTGTATTTCTATTCAAGTCCATAGTTGAGGCCTTTTTGCCGTTTCAGCGTGACATTTTTTACCTAAAAATGAAATACAGCTATCGGTGGAATTGCTACGTTGAAAAGAGATAAATAAACTCGCAAACAACCCGTATTCCAGGCTTGTTTACTTCACGTTTTCAAATATCCATTTATCCCAAGACAAACATTTCACCGGCAAAGTAAAACACACACGTAACGTTCTTCGCACGAAACCCCTCACTTTTCAAGATCGTACGATTCGACGAAAATGCCGAGAACTCAATTTAGATACGATTTGCCCGTCAGCGGGGAAGGGCTATTATCAGGCACATTATGTTATTTAAATACATATTTCTACTGTTCGTATGAGCTGGTAAAGTTTCACGTGTTAGCACGATGTTTTCATAGCTATAGTTAGTTCGTATAGGTAGCTAGTGTCCAGTGGTCTACCGAAATATCAAAATTAGTTGAGCCAAATGTAGGGTAAAGATTTCTCACAAAAGAAACAAAAATGCTTACAATAAATTGCCCGACAGCCCCGTTGGCTCATTGCTAGTATATCTGCCTTAAGAGCTGTAGGGTGTGGGTTCGATTCCCACTCAGGGCAAACACTTTGTGAATAAACAAATAAATGTTTGTTCTGCGTCTGGGTGTTCTTTAAAAAAAGTATTTATGTAGTTAATCAGTTATCTGACTTCCATCACACAAGCTCTGCTTAGTTTGGGGCCAGATAGCGCTGTGTGTATAGTCCTAAGATATTTATTTATAATTAAAATAAATATTTATTGATTATATGGGCAGATATTGATAACTATCTATAAAGTGAAAGCTCAAAAAGATTGTGTTGGGGAATGTATGCGCTAATATTATCCCAGTACCCGCACACCTTTCCCAACACCTTCTTGGTCTGTACACCTTTAACCCTAACCTTCATCTTAACACGATTATTTATCTTATTGTACAATCTCTAGTTAGCGAAGCGGCTAAGCCATTTGAGATACATACTTATCAATTATTACCATTACATTTTTACCTCACAATTACCTAGGTACTTGAGAAACGTTTAAAATTAAAATGACCGCGGATATTCCGAAAAAATAATGACGTCACTATTAATTACTAATTGTCGAGAATTAGTCACAATATCCCTGCTTAATAGTCTGGGAACTAACTGGAGTGTAATTAACAATTATTACTACTTTATTACAATGTTACAAAAGGCGCGAACTGTCGCTAGAGGGTGCCATTGTTTCAATTTGAATGTGCCTCGAATTATGACTGCGATTTGCATAGTAGGTACGTATTGAACAGAGGGGTGGTTTTTATGGGAAATTCTGAAGTGCCTACCGTATAGAACAAAGCATGCCTATATCTTAATATGACCTCCATATTGGTACAGGGTGTTAAGGGAACGCTTCTGAAAACGAAGACAGGTGGTGATCACTGATACAATATGATAAAAAAACGTGCTGACTTAAGAGGTCGGTTCATCTCTAGCCTCTAAGTATTTAAAAATCGAAGAAATAATACAGGAAGTAAAGGGAATACTCCCAAAAACGTAGACAGAGGTGATGATCATTGATACAATATACCTACTCAAGAGGACGGAACCTCATCTCAAATTTTTTAAAACAAAAAATATCTAAGGATGTTACAGACAGTGCCATCTGACCCCAAGCAAAGCCTGTACTATGGAAGTCAGATAACTGATATAACACTTAAATACTTTTTTTTGTAAATGCATACTTATAATAAATACAGAACATCCAGACACAGAATAAACGTTTTTTTATACCACAAAATGCAATGATGCAAAGATTAATTACTAAGAAGCAGAGTTAATTACGCATATTTAACATGAGCGATTGATGACTCTATTAGTAGCGATGATAGCTCAGTGGCTCATTCACATACCGACAGGCGTGGGTTTATATCCCAATAACCTCCTTGATCTGCCGGTAATGGCAGACATCGTGAGGAAACCATAGCATGGTCGTAGGGTACTTTCTAATACTGGGCTGCCTAGCTACCACACTCGAGTTAAAAATCTACCCCCAAGAGATTGTCCATTAATCACGTGATTTTAATTTTCGTTAAACACACGATTTCTCAAACGAAAAGCGGTGGCTTTTAAAAAAACTCGGCCTTTTTGGTTTGTCTAAAACCTCATCACACCAGGAGAGGGTTAAAAAGTTGCAAAAAACATCACGTGATTAATGGACAATCCCCAGCAACGGTGTATTGCGTCGGCCTCACTTGAAAAACTCAATTCCCTTTCAGGCTGTGTGTTTACCATCTTTCGTCACACCATCGCCTAACATCAGGTGAAATGCCTGTCAACTATAACAAATAAGTGCTATGTTACGTTTTCAAAAGCATAGAAGACACGTTTAGGTAAGCGTCCCCCATAAACAAGAATTCTCACCCAGCCCCGTCAGTCATTATCTATGTTAATCTTGAAGTCCCCAGTTCTCATTACGACCACTTGTAATGCAATCTATGCACTAATCTGGGTTTTTTCCTTCGTGTTGTGTGTTGTGTTGCCTTGGTAACGCTATCGGTAACGTCTTAGTGATCTACTGGGCGAAGGAAGAATTAGACGTTTTTTAGGTTTCAGTTTTGGTATATTAGCCGCAACACGCTGCTGTACAGTTGATTTTTTTTCACTTATTTCGAACAAAAATCTTTATTGCTAGCAATATTTGCGTTTTAGGATAAATTATTTGGTAAATTGTAAACATGGCAAATATTGTACAATGTTTGGAAAAAATATGTCAACAGTGAATTACGGATAACAGCGCAGACTAAAATGCTTTCGCATATAAATCACTAGGGACTCGCCCCGGTTTCGCATGGGTGCTATTTATTTTGGCGACTTGAGTACATAACATTGAATTTCTTTACTTTTAGAAAAGTTTAATTAGGGTGTTATTTTATTTACTAAACTTTCGTAAATATCTTAATGAGAGTAAAAACAGTATCAAAATACGTTGCGTAGCTAAGAATAAGTACCTAAGCGGACACATATATAGACGCGAACAGCGACTTTGTTGAATACTATTTACAGAAGATATACCGATAATTTATTGCGTTCAATGAATGCTAGAATTCTATGGTTGATGTTTTTCTGTCGTTATCACTTTTATTCATTAGTTCCAGACTCCAGACAGTATAGTACAATTCCAGTAGAATCCAACAGAGTGACGGTATCAATTTGATTTATGATATATATCTAACCCACTACAAAATTTTAAAAACTATTTAAAGAATAAGGATACATTAACGAAGCTTTTGAAAAAAGCTTCTTTTAGTGCAATGATCTAATTTAAACTAACTACTGAAGTAACGGTCTGGTATGACGGCATTGCATGTGCTGTCTGCCGTCATTGGTTAATTCAGCCGTCCTCCAGCAAATATGCCGTTACCTGCCAAAACCATTTTTTTTAAATATTATTTTATAAACTTTAAGGCAATAGAGGCATCTTTTGTAATGTATTAAGTATGTATTGTTTATGTTTCAGATCCATATCAGATGTTTGGTCCGACAAGCAGTCGACTAGCAAATTCAGGTAAAGTTAACAACAGTGATCCAACAGTTTCATCCACTATTCCCCAGCTTTCCTCGTTTTGTGATAAAAATTACATCTGCTCACCAAATACGAGCCGTACTAAAAGAACTACAGTCGCGACAACTAGACAGACGTATCCTTTATACAAGCTTTATCACGTTTCCACGCGGAAAAGACAATTTTGTTAGCGGGACGACCTTGTCATCAATAAAATGACTAGAATTCTACCTTTTGTTAACCGTTCAATTTAGAAAAAGTTGACATTGTAACATATATTTCTGATAATAAATTAATGTTTGAAGCGTTTCAGGTGATATAATAACCTGAAGTAGGTACCTACTGCTAATACCGTACGGATTGAATTCATTTTGGAATCAATTCGTTAACTTATTCTATCAATAACCTCACTCAAACATACTTTCCTAAACGTATAGACTTCAATTTGTCTAACTTGAAAAAAAATGTCTGACGACAAGCGAAGATAGATCAAAAATAATGCAATTTTTTACAAGCTGGGTGTTTGACCACAGCTCACCTGATGTTAAGTGAAGGTGTGGTCGAAGATGGTAAAGCACACCTACCCTGGAATGGAACTGGTTCTCAAGTGAGGCTGTCGGAACACACCATTGGATGTTTGGCGGCAGATTTTCAACTTGAGGGTGGTAGCTAGCTAGCCGAGGTAGAAAGTACCCTACCACCATGCTATGGTTTCCTCACGATATTTTCCTTCAATGGCATCTCAAGCTCATTGTTGGGGTTTGAACCCATGCCCTTCAGCGTGCGAACCGACCGCGCTAACCACTGAGCAGTCATCGCTACAAAACAACGTAGAGTCCTAAACGTACAACAAATTATATCAACAGATACAAAAACTATACTAGTTAGTTATTTTCAGACCAGATACCATATAGATTAGGTACCAGATACTGTATAACACAAAAGCACAACGTTACCCTAAAACCATAAACTAGGGCGACCAACTTCATAAGCTGCCAAGGTCCATTCTAAACATTAGCAGAATGTACGTTGACCACACAAAAGCCACTGATAACGGTCAAGTCAAGACCCCTGTCAGACATTACCCGTTCAGTATCTCTACAATGCTCTTTTTAATGAGATTCTAGGTCACGTATGGCTCTTTATGATGTCTACAAAGGTATATTATACATAAGTACATGTGAGACCTGTTTTTGGTTTGGCGTACAATTGAATGACAAGATAGTTTCTGACAACAATTCCTCTTGTCATTCGGAATACGATAATGAAACCTTGAATTCAAATAATTTTACTCTGATATCAAAATGCTTCAAGCACAAAGCAAATACTAAAAGGCATTTTAGTATTTGCTTTGCTTTGGGCAAAGGTATTTTGTACAGTAAGTAAAACTTTAAACTTTTTTGTTTTGAATGACTCATTTAGTCTATTGTAAATTATATTCGCGATTTTTTTTTCTTAATTTCATGATGGCCTTTTCGACCGTTTTTAAGTTTAAATAAACATGCGAACATCGATTTATCGCCGTCGACCAAAATGAAAATAGTAGTAAGTAATAAACTCTGAGATATACGCTTCAGTCGCTCAACAAAAAGTATTACTAAATCTAAAAGTATTACTTTTTTCTATATGCCTACACTAATAACTTTTTAAAAATAGTTTAAAACGTAATTTTCAAATAAAATTTCCTGTACATTACCCTAATTTTTTACGGTTGGCAGGCTAAGTTTTTTACACAGTTTGGTGTTAAGTGACGGTGTGGTCGAAGATGGTAAACACGCCTAGCCTGAAATGGAACTGGCTCTCAAGAACACCGTTAGGTATTTGGCGACAGATTTTTCAACTTAAGGGTGGTAGCTAGACAGCAGAATACTTGAAAGATACCTACCACTACGCTATGGTTTCCTCACGATGTTTTTCCTTCACTGGTTGCTCAAGTTTATTGTAAAAGTTTGAACCCACAACCTTAGTTATATGAACCGACCGCGCTAACCATCAGGCTATCATCGTTACAAAATCAAATAGTCAAAAAATTGATCACAAAATCAATCAAGTCACGCTATCTAAAACTCGTAGGGTTGACACGCTTCCAACGCGGTCACACGCCATATTCGGTGGCGGTGGAAGCCCGACCGACCGCGACCGAGCGACGCGACGGCGGACCGAGCCGACGGCGTCACAGCGTGTGGGAACAACATTACGTCACGTCACCTTTTATCTGTCTGATCAGCCCTCGAAATGTTAATAGGCTAAGCAGTAAAGTGGCACGCAATTGAACTCACCTGTTTACGGGAGCGATTGCTTTTACTGCGCCCCGCCATTACTGAACCGGTGGGGGTTAAATCAAAGGCTAGTTTAATTAGTAATGGATTTCAAAATGAAATATATAGCTACAAATTTAGGTGAACTTGATTATTATTAAATTAATTAAACAAGTATTTAGACTGTAAGAATGTATTGCGAGTATCACCAAAACTATGTAATAACTTCTGTAATAACTTTCAATTTTTGGCATAATGATCATTTTAAAATGTTCTATCTTGTTATACAGATGACAATTTGGTAGGTGACAAGTTAGTGTCATTTAGGTTATTACACGGATAAACAGTGCCTCTTGTTACATTTTATTATTCTATTTGATTAGTTGCAACTACCTACATTTCAGCTTGTGTGTATGTACCTAAATGTTGTCACGACAACAAACTGTTTCGAAATTAATTATTAGCAGTGTTCTCATGCAAATTATAAACTTATTCTCATAAACTTGAAAAGAACTAAATTAGATAAAACTTGCTGGTTTTTTTAATGGTTGACGAGCTTGTTGTTTTGACCAGATGTTAAGTGAAGGTGAGGTCGAAGATGGTAAAGCACACCTAGCCTGGAATGGAACTGGCTCTCAAGTGAGGCTGCCGGAACACACCGTTAGATGCTTGGCGGCAGATTAAATAGCTGGTGCCAAGCATGTGTTGCGACAGCCTCACTCGAGAGCTAGTTCCATTCCAGACTAATGTTTACTATCATTGACTACATCGTCGCTTAACATCGAATGATCTGAAGTCAAACACCTAGCCTGTCAATCATTAAAAAAAATGAAGTATTGTAGTTTTTTAACTATTATAAAATAAAATACTTTAGTTACGCTTATTTTCCACCACAAGTGCTTTAGAACAATCATAAATTATGCTTTGAGAATATGACGTCTACTATGCGGTGTTAACATTTTGTGTTAGTTTATTATGCATTTTCGCTTATATCAGTTTCACAAGCAACGATGCAATGCTATGTACTGGAATTGCAGTTTGCATTTTAATTTTAATCACTATTTAATTGTTCTCAAATAACCTAATAATTACCGAACATTACCGACCAGCACCTGGCTACCGAAGCGTGTAATTTTGTTATAAATCTGCGAGGCAATTTCAAAATAAAAACAATCAACGGCACGTGGCAACCCTGGCAATTAAGGCCGGTTCACACGGCACGCCTGTGTTTACCTGTCTTTTCACGCGGTTATTAAAGTAAAGCTGGCGTTTATATACTTAGTTTCGTTTTGTGTACCTTGCAAACAGTTCGGGTAGAATTACATGTTGCTCAAATATTGATGTGTTAAATGGATGGATTTATCGACGATAAAGCGACAAACAACGACATCAGCTCTTTCGCCGCCTTACGATCTTTAAGCTTTTATCAAGCATACACACCTATAGCACAAGACAATATACGATCATCGATGTAAGAGATCACCTATCTGTTTATTTTGCATAATTTTTAGCTACATACAATTACAATACAGTTTTTGAATTATAATTGAGCAAAATAAATCCTTGATGAGATAACCCCGACAATCCGGGATCAGAAGATAAAAGCAATTCATCAGTCGGCTCAAGTCAACCAAAAAAATAATAGTTCTTCGGCATCCATCGCCCTACGCACAATATTTTGGCGATCGACTCATTAATTGCGAGTCATAAAATCGATGGGCCATGAGCCGATGAGTCGAGAACACAATAGCTCTATCGAGCCGAGGATTGCAAACGTTGTGATTCCAGCGACACACGGGGATAGAGAATGGATCCAATGGAGCTGAGCTCTTCGAATGTTGTGACACGGCCTACGAGTTGACGATATAAATCACGATGCACGCTCGTGTGAACAGCTCTTTACGGCTATCTTTAGAAGAAGAGGGAATTTTTGTAAATGGTATTAGGAAGGCACATGAGGCACGTAATATTAGGTACCCTTACATGAAGAGAATCTCATATTCATGATTTATCTGGATTCTAACTATTTATGTATTAGTCGTTAGAGTTTCGTAGATATACAACCAGCCTGATGAGTTTAGGATATCAGACCTATCTTGATATGGTAATTGGTCAGAGATGAGATGGAACGCCGATTCAAGAAAAAGAATTAGAAATCGTAACAATAAAACAATAGCACAAGGGAGAAAAAGCGTGTACCCATTCATAGGTTATGATTATTGTAATTGAAATTAATATTTTATTCAAAAGGTAAACTTATGAAGTTCAATACCAAATTAGACATAAACTTACACAAATTGAACAAAAAACTCATTAAAATGTTTTTTGAACAAAAATAAATAAATTTCAAATTTCAAAATAACCATAAGTCTTGGTCTCAGTCTCGACCAAGCGCTCGAAGAGTCAATACGTCCTGATGATGTCTCGTGTAGAAACAAAATACGTGTCGGCAACTGGTTACTGCAGCGAGAGGAGGATAAAAATCTTGTGATTATTTTAATGAGTTTTTTGTTTATGAATTTTACTAAAAATTAACTTTTAATGTCATGTCACTTTAGTTCACTATCAAAAACTTTTATCCGCAAATAAGATCTTTAAAAAAACTTGGACATCCCCAAGACTGTTACCACCCGCATAAGGTCCATTCCACACGAGTGCGCGCAGGGAGCGCTCGTGCGCGAGCCGAACATAGCCGGCCAATAAGTGGGGGCCGACCCTAACCATTAGCCTATACTGCCGCCAACCGTGTAAGGATTCGATTTTTATGATACTTTCGCTTGGGGCGTAGAGCATTGTTCGTTTCACTGGTGAGTAAGCTTGAGCATGACGAGTAAGCGAGACTAGGGAGATTTTTATTTTCCCATGTGTATTTTAATATTCGAGAAATAGGTGAGATTTTTAATTTTACAATTATTTACTGCCATAAACTTTCTTTTCCATTATTTATAATAATGAATATCTCTCCCGCCCCTTTCTATTGGAATAGAGATAACATGCCTAGAAATTCAAGCTAATCAGTTCGAATCTACCTTCATTGTACGAACTGCTAAACAATGGAATTTGCTGCCCGAGTGGGTGTTCCGTGTTAGATGCAATCTAGGTGCCTGCAATTCGCAAGTGAATCGCTTTCTTTTAAGCAAGTGTGCTCCACCGTAGACTGCATCTTCGCTTAACATCAGGCGAGTTGGCAAGCAAACGCAAGCATATAAGTTAAAAAAAAGTCAATACGGTTGACTTTTTCTTTCCTGACTTCAGTTGTCTGAATGTAGAGCGTATTTAATATAGGTATTGGCAGTTTATTTAGCCGAAACGAAAAAGTTATGACACGACATAATACGCAGAATAAAGTTTATAATAACTAACGAATAGTTTACAAGTATTACAGTTTTCAAAGTAAGTCTACAATTGAACAGAAAAGTAAGTCTACTTTGCTCTAGTCGCTTTAGTCTAACCACTATTATATTTGCCATACTATAAATGGTTTAATGACTAACAAAAAACAACACTACTATGTCATAGCCTTTTTCTGTGGCTTTTCTTGTTCCTTTCAAGTCCTATTTTTTTTTCGTTTTGGCAAATACACTGAGAACTTTATCGAAAAGGTTATCGTAACACAGCTTTTATTACAGGTTCAGGGCAAATACAGTTGTGGCAGTTTCTTCTGGAGCTCTTGAGTGACTCCAGCAACGCGGGCTGTATCACCTGGGAAGGCACCAACGGGGAGTTCAAACTGACAGATCCGGATGAGGTGGCGCGACGGTGGGGAGAGCGGAAGTCCAAACCCAACATGAACTACGACAAACTCAGCCGCGCTCTTAGGTAACTGCTCGGTTCACATGACGAATCTGGCTTGCTACTGGGCCTGTCCTAGTCTGCAACTGGGCTCTTGTGGACTTTATAGGATAAGAATGAGCCGTGGCGATTATCTGGGTACCCGATTTTTGCTACGCGATTTTGTCATGCTGATGCAAATGTATTCTTTTCTATGGTGAAGGTATGGCATGGTGTACTCGTTGATATATTATTGTGATGCGCCGTTCGATCGGTTGTACAAAATCAATGTTATGCCATATCTCCCGTCAGCTGGTTGTATTGAAATTGGTTTCAGTTTTAAGAGCGTTGACTTATTTTGTGATTTTGTGCAGATACTACTACGACAAAAACATTATGACGAAGGTTCACGGGAAGCGGTATGCATACAAATTCGATTTCCAAGGGCTGGCTGCGGCCACGCAACCGGCGGCCAGCGATCCTGCTTACAAGTACCAGAGTGATTTATTCATGAGCTCGTATCATCACTCAGCGAAGCTATCGTCTTTCATGGCCCCACACGCGGCTATGCCAACATCTACAGGTAATCAAAACAATTGATTGTTGCGATTTGTTGCGATGTGCAGCGAATTTTCGTGCCAAAATGGTTTTCGAGTACCTAAGTGTTGACTGAAATTAATCTACCTACTTACCAACAAACTTTCAAATATTGTCGATTTGAACATAGTCCCAACACTCACACAATTACATCAAAAAATCTATTGTCTTAAAACTTAAAATTAAAAAAAAACTCGACCAATATGTCCGTGTTAGCTAAATATCCTTACCTGGTAATTAAAATACGTTTTACACCACTAAAATTTACATTCAGATTGTTAACCCTACCTAATCAACGTTTAAAAAACATGTCATCCCTAAGTGGCCGGTGTAATATCATGCACCCTTCACTTGCAGTTACGGTAACAGAATAACACAGAGACCTGGAAAGTTGCAAAACGAACAGATAGACATTTGAAATATTTATAAAACGTATAGATAGACACTAAGAAAAATTATAAGAAACTCTTCACAATGTACGTACCTACTTACGTAGAAAACTATTTTTCCTAAAGTTATTTATATTTGAAAAAATATAGGTAGTTACGTACAAAGTTGGTACAAACATACATCGTCCAAATAATACAGGGAATCACACTGTCAAATATAGGTAATACACTGTCATAATTATTATTTGATAACAAAAAACATTGTAGCGAGCTTATGTTTCGAGAAGGTCCTATATAATGTAGACTTTTCCAGAAGCATATTTCTTGCAAATATTTAACATTATTTTTCATTAATTTCTGTTCACTTTACCATCTGATCTTTGCTAATTCTCAGTACAGTCGGGTTTAACGGTAACCTGCAGTCTGTAACGTAAAGGTACACTCGCGTTTGCCAATATTTGCCAAGCTCTCGAAACGGGTTGTCATTGGCAAGATGTACGGACTCTTGCTTTAATGGAACAACTTTAAATGTTAAGAGCGTTCTATGGCACTAACTTTAACACTCACCTCCGAGACGGAAATTCTATTGAAATCGGTGACTATAATCGAATAACTATGTAGCTATGTTTGGCAGACGCGAAAGTAACAGTGACTGCCAAAATAATATAGGACAAGACAGTGGCTCTATCTATAAAGCATTTATATATTACATGAAAATAAAAATATCGACGACAGCTGATAACAGGCAATTCTATTATTCTTTTCTATCTTGTTCTTTGTGATATCGGAGGTGCTTTGTGTATCTAGTGAGAAAATCGATAAGGACAAAAAGATCGAGACTTCCATAAAAAAAAATTAAAACCTCCATTTATCTGGTAAATTTCATTTGCAAATAATGTTAATTTATTTTTAATTATCTAATATAAATTATTTTTGTGTTTTAAATAGGATTTTGTAAGTAAATTTTATTGTTATTCAACATACATTAACTGTTTCGTACAAACTAGACTGGCCAAACAGCGTTTACAAATCAACTTTTACTAGGTGCTTGAAAACATTTTGGCACACTATGTGTTTTGTGTCTGAATTCCTCCTACGCTGACGTTGATCGAGTAACAACAGATTGTCAGCGAGAACAGAAATGCAACAGTGCGAAGCTGACCCTACAGTGCGAATGAGCGCTACGCATGCGCGTAGCGTTAGTGTTCGGTAAAGGCTTTGTCAAACAAAAAGCGTACCGGCGTCGAGTTTTGTCGCTACGCTATAACGATGCCAAGTATTTAATTATATCCGAAGTATTGCACTACTTGCACTATTCGTGCCTAAACATGCTTAGTAAATTTTTTGCTTGATCAAAAAAAAACAGAATTAGTCAAGAACTTAACCTATGTTAAAAAAAATCATATAAAACTTAGAATGCAATACTAAAGTAATTTTATATCAAATGCCAGCCGTTTAAAATATCTTAAAGGAAAAAAACCGATTGTTCAAACGATCTATAATCTTAGACAACGTGCTCATTTTGCTGACTACGACGCCCCATTGGATTATTCCATTTTAAATCTGTCAAATAGAACCTGCACGCAGATCAACGCGAAGTTCATTCAGAAAGATAGGGCATTTTAAATCAATTGTTTTACATATTACAAAGTAAGTAGGAGTACACTGTAGCGGCGCACAAAATTACGCATAGTTTTTGTACAACTCTGGAACAATGCGCCAGGAAGGCTTTTTGTTTGACAAAATCGAAAAGATTGAGGACGCTCAAGTGTTCTGCATATAGCGCGTCAGTCGAGCCATCAGCCGATACACTTGCCGCTGACGAGCGAGGCTGACGAGCGCTATCTGCGGCCCGCAGCAACATACGAGTACGTGCCGCTGAGGTCAGCGCAGCATCTGTCGCAGTGTGGTGCGTTATTTAACCTTGTTTATATTTTTGTACGCGTGACTGGCGTCAACATAGAAGGAATTTAGGCCTAAGCACAGCGAATGGTTTAGCAATATCTTACTGTTTATGTTATCCTATTAGTTTAAATATATCAGTACTGTAGAAAACTAAACGTACAATATGTATTTACGTACGTACGTAAATACATATTACTGATCTTATCACTAAAAAAATAATAAACCACTAGTCGTTGAAATATAGTTGGTAACCCTAAGACCAAATTGAAGGTAATATACGTAATGGATGGGCTCTAACCGTTGAGGTTTTTCTGTAAAATGAGTCAAACATGACGGAAAAATAACAATAATCATGTTCATATATGCTATGAATAATAATTATATGTATTAGATGTAATGTTAAAAATTGACAAATACACGCTTCGCACATGTGTCGCCCTTTGTGCTGCCAAAGAAAGATGAACATATTGAGCGTCGGCGCTTCATTTTTCAGTCTTCACAAACGCGTATCTCTGGGCACGTTCATTTGTTTAATTTTGGTTGAAGCAGCAGCTTATAAAAATAATCATCTACTATGGTATAAATAAAGTTAAGCTTATGTTTCTTCTGTGACACCACTTACATCAACCATATCTTACAAAATATGTACAACCTTTCAGTGTGCGTCTGCGTTCAGCCTAGACTTTTCCACCACGCAGACTTTTTTGTTTCAGCGTCAATATTCCCGTCAGCTTCATGGGGCAACTGGGGTGGCGGAGGCAGCAATCTGTACTCGCCCCACTCTATGGCGCCTCCGCACGTGACGTCACACCTCGGATCCTACCCTCACTATGCATGATCGGATCAGCACTTCGCGAGGGCCGACTTAACTTTCGACTCGCTACTTGACTTTTTTTAATTGTGATCATGATATCATTATTATTATTTATAATTATTCATTGTCGTAAGCATTTTGATTGTCTGAGTCGGTTAACCACAGATAAGTTAGCTGTAGAGTATATTGGGTTAAGTGTTACAGTGGCACTAAGATAGGTCCTTGTACCTACTTATCTACAAAGGAACTAACCCCAAAATCGTAAAAAAAACGGTTTTTCCTTATATGTTATCAAATGCAAACTACTTTTTTGTATAGAAATGTTGTTTTTTTAGAGTTGGTCTCACAGTAGAAGTTGTTCGCAGACGAGTTAAATAAGCTAACTTCGGCTTAGTGCCGCAAAACACTGCTATTATAATTCAGGATTCTGAAATGCATCCCACGTCTTATTGTTCCTCCGCAGTTATTTATGTGAAATTTACGGGCATTTCAGCATAAAAATGTATTAAGGTTAGTTTGCACAGAGAGCGTTTCTGGAATGATATGGACTAATTGTATACCATCAACAAAATGTGAGAACACTAGGTATGTCAAATGTATAAATATTCTTAAAATATTTCACGCATAGAAAGTCCGCTTTTGTTGACCAGCCAGCCTTATTAACCGTAGATGGATTTCTCAATAGATCTTCAGATTTCATACGACTCATAAGACACCCGAGAACACTATTAATTTTTATGCTATCCTTAAGTGCTGTTTTATTTTTCATTAAAATAAATACTTTGTGCCGACTCGAATTAGTCGATCTGATTTTTATTATTTTTGTCGGAAGTTAGAGTATGCATTTATACTGTCTGACGCTTGAGCGTAATAACGTATTTACGATACCTATAGTAAAAAAAACAAGTAGATTTTGCAGAATGCTTCTTCCGCTGCTGCCGTGTCTAAATTGGTCTCAAAACGCTTCGACTAAAATAAATACAATGCCTTAACCGCCAAATTTGCTCCATAAAAACGATTTTAAACCATCGGGTATTTAATCTTACCTACCTTATCCGTAAACAATAACATTAATAAAACAACAAAGTAAAGAAGAACTACGAAACACAGGACTGATGGTAAATAAGAGATAACGGCTATCCACACCCGTTGCAGTGGTAACAAAGTCCAGGGCATCGCTGCTTAGGCTTTTATTACTTTGAGACATTTTCTGGTTATTCTTAACAGCCCTGTCATTTCGCTAGCTGCAGTCCTTTCAAACCGGTACATAGTACTATTTGCAAATAAGCAGGCGGCAGAATATCTAATACTACATTAGACGACCTATCTAGATGACCACCACCCAGTAAAAGCTTAAAAGTAAAATGAGCGCTGACGCTCAATTTGCAGTCTTCAGAAATGTGCAAAAATTTTATTTTATTTTGGCCAAAGTATTATAGTCCTTTTTGAAAACCAAAAATATTATTTCGTTGTTTTCCTGATAATAGTTAATTTCGTTTTATATGTAGATTTTTTTGTGTGTGGCTATCTAATCGAACACACACTGTAACAAAGTTGTTTATCCGACTTTTTAATTATATGTAAGCCATTACTTTTTTTTATTAAAATATCTCGATTTGATTTGTTGTAGATATTTTTATGCTAATGTTGTAAAGTCTTGAAACCTTACAAGGCAAATCTTTTATCAATAATATTGTAAATAATAGATACTCATTAAATTAAGTAGAATTATTTATTTAGCTAATAATACAATTTTATTGGAAGTATAGTAAATGTGAAAATTGCGAATACCGTCAACGCTCATCATAAATTTTGCAATAACTTTTTGATATGTTTTCTTTTTAGTTATTCGAGGATGATTCTATAATTATACCTACTGATCTCAAACTAACCTTTATTTGTATCAATATTTCCTCCCAGATTTGTAAGGACTAAGTTTTTATTGAGATAAAGGCTTACGTTTGACCGTCAGCTTGTTCGATGTAAAACGATGATGTTGTCTCAAAGAGCACATTCTCCTAGAAAAACGCATTTCGTAGAGATGACAGCTGGTTAGCGCGTTCGGACTGCACGCCGAGTGCCGAGAGCATGACTTCAAATCCCACCCATGAACTAAAACTGCCATTGAAAGGAATATCATGAGGAAATCATAGCATAGTAGTAAGCACTCTAGCACTCGGCTGGCTAGTTCCCACTTCCCACCCTTTAGTTGAAAATCTATTGCAAAGCACCTAACGGTGTTTTTCTCTCAATTACCGAGTAAATAGAAATATTGAAATCAACCTAACCACGAACATAAATTGTTGTTTTTTTTAAAGAGAAGTGTAGTTTCGCAAACAGGTAATTAAAATGTGAGTGTTTACCTATGCATTCAAGACGTTATTGCAAGACCAATTTTGATGGTATTCGAACCTAAAAAAACTACTTCACCATTATCGGATGGTGATATTTATACTCAGTATTATTAATGTCTGTAAATTATTTTTTAAGTAATAGGTATTATACTTACTTCACATGATGAACAAGCCATTCTAAAGAAAACAAGGAGTACCTACCTAATTTAAAAAATATTATACATTTTATTCCCTATCATTTCCCTCACGCGCGTAGCCGAGAGGGAAATCTTGGCGTATCAAAAGAGTACTCGTAAGACTATAATCACGCGATGACAAACTAGCAGTTATCCTGTAATAGTTTCCGTTTTCAAGAAATAATATCTTGAAAACGGAGTTATGACTAGGGATTCGCACGGTCAGTGGCGGCCTTAGGGGGTGGCAAGCAGGACAACCGCCCGGGGCTTCGTGTCCACGTAGAAAAAATTCTTTACCAGATATGTATGTGTATCTCGCGCCTTGCACTTAACAAAACCCCCCCCCCCTGAACGCACGGTTTCATTATTATTAGTGCAAGCATGTTACGGCCACTCAAGCACTCGGAATTAATTTTTTTTTGTAAAACGGACTCATAGAAAAAGGGCCTCACAATAAAATCTGTCGCCCCGGGCCTCGCAACCGCTAAGGCCGCCGCTCGCCGCTGCGCACGATTTACTGTATATATTAAAATTTACAAAGTCATAAGGAAGGATTGCGCTCAACGTAGGACAACGAGCTATGGAGAGAGCTATGCTCGTAGTTTCCCTACTAGATCGAATCAGACATGAGGAGATCCATAGATGAACTAAAGTTACCGACATAGCCCAGAGTGTCAGTGAGCAGGGCACATAGCACGCAGAACTCATTGCCGATGGGGCTGCAAAGTTCCGGAGTGGAGACCACAAACCAGTAAGCACAGCGTAGGACGTCCACCCACAAGGTGAGCAGACGACCTAATAAAGACCCCAGGACCGCCCTGGATGCTGAGCCAACCGGTCTATATGGAAGTCATTGGAGGGGGGCTATGTCCAGTGTCCAGTGGATGTCCTATGGCTGAGATGATGATGATGAAGGAAGCAATACTACAAGGCCAAAATGTCCTATATACCCTAATTTATTTATTATTATTAATTGTTCGGAAAACATACAGCATATGGGCTAATTAATGGGATTAGAGAAACTAAAAACGTAAAAGCATATACATATATAATTTTATGATGAAAATCAAAGGAAGCTTCGAGCTTTTAATTATTATGGTGACCAAAAATAGTACATTGTTACCCTAGGGGTGAAAGTAACTTATTTAGTCCCGAGATAGTTATTAAATAAATCTTTAACCCGAGGTAAACACTGTACTTTTCATTACGAATACAGGGAAAGTAAAAATAAAAACATAAATTGGCTAAAGAAAAAATCGGTGAATTTTGTTTTACATAAACAAAACAAATGAAGATCGGATTGCCGCTTTCTCGCCTATTTTTTTTCTGTGGCCGGCCAGCTGGCTATTCATCAATTATTTTTCATTTTTATCATTGAAAAAATGGTGATATTTCGCCAAAATCTACGTTGTTTTAAAGAAATAGTTGAAAATAAATCCTAACAAACACATTTAAAAAAATATATTCTTTATTTAATACTTAAATTTATGTTATTTCAATTTTACTTCGAGCTGTAATTGATTGGATGTATAGAAAGTTGGAACATGGTTCAAAATAAATGTGAAAATAAAACTAGTTTTTTTTTAATAAATAATTTTGACAACAATTTGACATTTAAGTCATTTGACTGTCAGTTGAAAACTATTACTTCTGTCAGCTGAAAAGTATTACTTACAACAGGCCTACTCTTCCTTCAGGCAACTTCAGACCTACTTTCCGAGTATGAGTAAAGAAAATACAACAGGCCTACTCTTCAGGCAACTTCAGACCTACTTTCCGAGTATGAGTAATGAAAAGGTATTTTTCTTATAAATATGATTTCCTTAGAATTCCTTTTGTTAAAACATAAGATTAAATACCTACGTTTCTACAGTAAGAAATCTAAAAAGAGCCATTTCTAATAAAACAAAATCTGTGTGTACATAAAGTTAGCTTAATTGTAAGTGCATTCGCATTAGATTTAGATTAAACTAGTAATAAGTTATGCAAAAAATATGTGTATAAAAAATTGATGGTTTTAGTAATTAACCTGTAAAAGTTGTTTAAAATCTTTTTTACTTTAATGAATAATACACACAATAAGAATGATTTCAGTTACTCTAATAACGAGTCAAATAATAAAAACATTTTATAATAAGTACATATTAAAAATAAAAATTACACACGAGCTTATTTGTAGCGTTTCTTCATATCTATGTAACATTAATTCCTTTCGGAAACTAGTTACTAAATTATCAATTCACTATTGATAAATGTTTACTTGTATTGTTTTATTTAAGTTTATTTTTTGTTTTAAAATATTCATTTTAAATGATTTACCTACTCTTAGACTAATAAAACTGAGTTACCTATTATTAGATATCATTGTGCTCATTTAAATACTTCAGTCAATAGATTTATATTAGTATTTTTACCTATTAATTTACTATTAATTTATTTCTAATGTTATTATAATAATAAAAAATAATTTTAATGCATGTGTCAATAATAATGAAATCATTTAGGCGTAGAGATACCATTGTATAGATGTTATTGTATTTGAAAATGAATAAAACAAAATGAAATGCGATTTATTTATTTTGCATGTTTCGTTCGCTCACTGAACATACATGATTAGGTACATACGAGTACACAAGTAGGTACCTATGATATTAAGTGTTCCACCAGCAAACCAGAACACATTTTCACCATGTCTGTCTATTTGCCTATATCTGGGTAGGTTATTAGCCTTTTTCGGATATTAAAAAGGATTAAAATATTTACTTATCCAACGTAGAACGATGAAGTCCTAACTTATTTAATAAATGCTTTCACGTAATAGAAACGTGACGAACGAAACGCTCCGAATGAAATCCTGATGAAAAGAAATTGCACGACTATTGCAGTGGTAACCAGTGTAGGTACCTACAAACCGAGCAATCAAAACAGTGATGCCTTATACCTACTTAATATGAAAACATAAAAAAGTTCGAAAATCTAAACAATCCGTCAATATTCTAGTCTAGACGTTGAGTAAATAGTAGATAATAGTCTAACAGCAGTCTAAGTCCAACAGTCGCCGCCTATTTTTTTTAGTGATTAAGAACAGGCTGAATTTTCGTGAGTAGGTATGTAGGTTCAATTCGACGAGCCGCCTAAGTATTTCCTATAAAAATTCTCGATACAGATAGTGTACAGATATAAAACATGTCAAGTCCGACGTCTGTCGAAATTATCTAAATAACAGTAAGTTTTTATTTGAATATTGAGACAATTGGATCGTTGATAAATTATATGATTTCTTTAATAATTGGATAATAAACTCTGAAAACAGTTGTTCTACAATATTGATGGTTTAACTGGAGCGTTCTACACTCCGAATATGTCCAATTAAAGAGGCCATGAAAATGATTAATATACTAGCAGATTATTTTCATGCCGCTTAGTTAATATTTGTATGTATAATGAAATATCTCACAGCAGCGCTGATTCTTAGAACTAACCTAAGTACGATTATTTCATTTCATTTTTGGCTTAGCACATAATATGTCCACTATGTTCAGTACATAGGTATCTAATACAGTAGGTACCTACCTAATACATGCCACTCAAGGCGTCCGCCGTCCTATGTTACGCTTCTTGTAGACACGAAATGTGACAAAAAACAAATTTGACCGGCCCACCGCCACATCAGTTTGCCAAGACTGATCGTGAGCTATACCTAATTATATTTATTGGTGACTTCCGTTTCTGGCGAATCACATCGCCACTTCGTTCGCCGAGTGACTTGCCCTGAACCTGAGACCTGAACTTTACTGTAACCTGTGTTAGCTACAACAGCATACTGTTTCGTCAATCCAGTAGGTATACATTTCCGTCACCCGTTATAGTTCAGTACCTATATGTTTATAATAAAATAAGCAAAACTACTAAGCTATATTAGTAAAATTTCTGGGTTTTTATTGAATTAATCACCAGCCAACTACCTAGTTATGAGAGACCTAACTAATTTTAGAACTAAGAGAGCCGGCCGTAGAACCCCCTACGTTATCGGGTACCAAGGTAAGACCTAAATAGAGTGAAGTTTGATACCTATGTACTTAATAAAAACTAGCTAAGCAGTGGCGGTGGCCAGGGCTAAACTGGGGCGTTCGCAATTCGATCACCTTTTTAAGGTTGGAAAATTGGGTTCAACCTAAGTCATAGGGCACCTACTAAGATACCTCATTTGCCAATCGTTAGCTTTAGTCGTCCAGCTAATCAAAATATTATTCTACCAGCCCTAAACCTGGGGCATTTTATTTTGGGTCTTGGCAATTCTCAGTTTCATGACAGTTGTTAACAATAATGTATCATATAGAGTACCTATTAAGATTGCAAATGGCAAGTTGGATAAAAAGCTGGCAGAATTCCGAACGCTCCAGGTTAGACTCTGGCAAACCCAGTTTTTCATACATAACCTACTATGTAGATCTTAGTACCTACTAGATATCGAAGGATTTCCTACAGTCGGCTCTCAGTTTACCTGGGTAATATGAAAAAAAAAACAACAAAATGATCAAAATATTATGTAATCATCAATATGCAGTTTACGTCAACCTATCGGCTTTTAGAAAATCAAAATTTACTTACTAATTACTGAATATATATTAAGCATAAAGAGACCGCTTTCATTTCACTCGATTTTACAGAAACTCATTGCATCAATAAACTAAACAACGACTATCTTATGAATCTACGTGATTTATTCGAAAATTATTTCAAAGCTTAAAGATATTTTAACAAAATTATCGCAATGAAACCCATCGACTGACCTGTAGACAGATCTAAAGCCGTAGCAACAATAACCATCGGTGAACGACATCGAGTGCACGCCCTGAAAGCGGCCTTCCACTATGTCAGTTATCCTAACATTAACCATCCGAAAAACTCGTCTAGAAAAACTTATTAACGTATTCCAAGACTTACAATTACAAAGAGACTCGAGGCCCCGGATACACCGTCCCTTACTAAACGTCGACAGGCGTTCCACCAAATAAATTATCATTATCGTAACATTTAATAAAAAGTTAATAATTATTATTTTTCTAACAATTTGGAATAAGCGAACTAGTCATAAATGTATTTTTCGCCTGTCATCGACGAGCATTTAATAAGAGATTGTGAAACAATAATCACAAAAAAAATATGTTAATTACGAAATCAATATTATTTGACATGTGTAAGAGATTATTTGCGAAAAATAAACATCAGTCGAAATGTGAAACTACAGTGTTTGGTACACAATCGTAACAAGACTCCCAGAGTTGTGTGTCCGTTCGTAAATCGCGTAAAATGCAGCTGAGACTTCAGAACGGGCCCACACTTCTGACAAATTAATCTCTTATTCTACAACGCACGTTTATGATTCAAAATAATTCTAAAAATCAATTTCGTCGAATCTCACACAATAGTGAAAGTTGAGTGACATGAAGTAGGTATTATCTCAAAACACTGTAACCACGAAAAAATAGCCAAACACGTGAAATTTTTAATCTAATACAAATCGCTTTTGAAAATAAAAATAGAAAAAAAAATACTCGTCCAAAGAAACGAAACATGTTTGAAAAAATATTCAGAACAGACTTACAACTACAGATTATCCATATAGGTAATATATTAAATTTACCAAATCTAAATGTAAAGTGTGACACAAGATAAGCTACACATTTTGGTTTTGTATTTAGCAATATTGTACGAAACAAAACTATTATTATGCAAACCTGTTACTAATGCAAATAAAATTGACATTAATAAATCACACATATATTAAGTTTATATTATATGCAAAAACACGACATATTTACCGATTATACAATCAAAAATGACAGAATTATATTATTTTACTTAGCTATATAAATTTGACAATTAATATATATGATTACACATCAAAGGCATGTAAGAGATTTAAGAAAACAAATGTAATTAATAATAATTACATTTCAAACAAAAGAGAACCATTTATGTATATATGGAATAAATAAAATGAAAACACACATTTGGTATTCAAAAATCACAACAGCTACGCTATAAGGTTGAAATTACATTTCAATAAACAACAAAAACATGTTCATTAAAATGAATGAAATCACACAATAAACAGTCAAAAAAAAATGGAAATTAACAACAACAAATTTCCCAAGTGTTCACATAAAAATCTGACAATGTAAATACAATTTGAAACAGATACATGAAATATCGATGCGGGATTCACTTTACATTAGGCCCATTTAGCCTAGTCGACAGAGTAAACAACTTCATATTTTTTGTTTGAATTTACTATTGAATTTAATGGTATACATTTTTGATCTGATATAAGCCTTACTGCATAAAATTAAAAATAGACTACATTTTTCAAAATAACCACAAAACATTAGAGATGGGGGTTTTTGTCACTAATTTCATAAGACCACAAATACATCAAGTTAATAAACTTACATCATTTCGAGAAACAGCATCTATTGACTAGCCTAATTGGGCATTCACAGTGAAATACTTGCTTGTGCTCATCCATTTTCTAAAGCAAAAGCAGATTATTCGGTGCTAGCTGTAATTATTGAAACTGAATGTGAGATAGGCATACATGTAGTAAATGTAAGTAATTAATTTATTATTAGCATATAAAGTGATCTGTAGTTAATATTACTCGATTAGACATTAACTATTGGCACTCAATGCAAGTTAACTATTGTTAGCCAATGCGAACTGCAACTATTGTACTCAATGAGTCCTAAACTATTGCTATTTAATGAGATTAATAATTATTATTATCACTCAATGCATGTTAAATACTGCTACTCAAGGAGTTCTAAACTATTGCTAGTCAACGGGAGCTGTAACTATTACACTCAAATGGTTATACTATTGATATTTAATACATACAGTGCAAATTAATTACATTATTGGTACTCAATGAGAAACTACTAAACTATTCATTAATCAATGAAAGTTCCAACTGCAAGCTTAAACTATTGTAACCCAATGAAAACTGGAACTATAGTTACTCAATGGAACCTTAACTATTGACACTCAATGAGATTATTAACTATGGGTGCTCAATGCAATCTAAACAATTAATACACAACACAATGTGAGCTATGACTATCGAGTGTCAATGATTATGGTTATTGTAACATGAAATACATACTACTTAACCTGGTCGTAATTTCAGGTTTAAATAATTTCTAAATTATTTAACAACATAAAGTATATTTCACGTGCAAGAGATGCAACATTAAAAAGAAAGTGTGGTCATTTTAATGTAGCCACAGAAAATTTTACAAACACAGTAACTCGCATGAGTATTGGGGTTTAGATTTAACGATAATAATACATCATATTTAAATAAATATTTAAATGTGACACAACATTAAGATCCGATTAACTAAATACAATTGCAATGCGATTACGCGGTGGCAATCAGTAAAAATCACTTAGACACGTGACGTCTCTGTAGTAAATGAGAGGCGAATAGCACATGTCGTCCACCGCGAAATAGCAAAGCGACCGGTTTACCAGTCTCAAAACAAATGAGAACTGAGCGTCATGAGAAGCCTTTAGCTATTTGGGCTTTAACACATTCAGTGGCGCCGACACGCCAGCACGCCAGGTGTGCTCTCTATTTTTATGGATTTGGGCATATTTTCTATCTGAAGCCGAAATAAGTCTTTTTATGACTTTACCTTTATACAGTGCCAATGAACACGCCTAGCGTGCCCATGTAATTGCATCTAGCAGTGCCGAGAGCACACCTGGCGTGATCGATTTTTATGTGGGGCGAAACTAATGGTGACAATGAAAGTGTTAAGGTCGAAAGATTTCCACAAAAATCTCGATACATCATAGTTCTCTCTCTTTCCCTGAAAGTTTTCAAATTTCACACATCAAATACTTTGAAAGTAAGTCAACTTAGCATCATAGAAACTCGATGTAATTTAAAAATCCGACTTTTTGTGGAAAGCATTTGCCCTTTCAAATCCAATTGCCCTCAGTAGCAACACAGTTAACTCCCCATAAAGTATCCAATTTAAAAATTAAACCATCGAGATACATGTGGTAGACGTGACACTGTACTTTAAAACTATGCCTCTTTTAACTGTGACAATATTGCCAAGATCTACTCGGTCACTCGCTGGACTCTTACTGTATAGTCTACAAATTCGAGTTGTATTAATGTTTCTAGTGACTGTACAACTATATAGCCAAAGATATAGTCTCAAAGTGACCTGTCACGTTTGCATTGATTCAATTAATTAAACTTAGCATGTAAAAATAACATTATTACACAGAAACTACAGAAACTAACATTAAACACGTGTCTTTTAAGCACAAGCATTTCAACACTGTTTAGATGAACCGGGAGCTTTTTAGCGCAGTTTGCGCCGCGTGGGAGGAGGACGAGGTTCCAGATGATTCTCGGTGTAGTTTGGCAATTGGTTTTTAAATAGCTCGTTCCAAGGTTGCATTTTGCTTGGCGGGCAGAAACCTTCTTCAACAGCGGCTGGGAGGGGATACGGCATATACGGCATTGGCGGCAAAGCTGGTGGTTGTGTCGGCATTGAAACGAAAGGTTGGAAGTCTGTGGGCAAAAGATAATTTTTAAAACTAGTATCAGCAAAGGCAGCTTCAGTAAATTGTAAAAAGTTAAAAAACTAAGTTCGCGGTCTAAGTTGGTATTCCCGATTATATCCTGAAGGTATTGATATACTTCCAGTAGATTAGAACATGCTGCAAGTTACCTGGTTTTCCAAGGGATATTACTTGAATCTTTTAAAAGTTAGAATGAAAAGGCATCTCCAAAATGTGCGTGCTCCATCTTCAACCACATCGTTGGTTACCATCTGCCAAGTCAAAGGCCAAACGCGGACTTGTTACGCGTTAAAAAGGATACAATATGAATGTCTTCAAATCGAATTTTATTTTTACTAAATAAATGAAAAGCAACTACATAATTGTTCACTATCAGGTTATTATAAAATAACAGTCTTGTACATTTAATTTCGCTCTAAACATTTCAATTTCTTTCTCTTCTTAAAGGGAAAAGGGTAGGTTTTCATTTACCTGTCTTGAATAATTCGTAAACTTCATGATGCCGGTCAGACTCCCAATCAACCTCCTGCTACTCGCCCATGCCAGCCTCACCCCCTCCAGCGGCGGACTTATCCACGATGCAGGAGCGTGCCACAGATGAGAACAACCTAGAAAACACACACGTATAAACAACACGCTATGTACACACACGCACACACCAAGAACGAACAAATGCCGCACCAGCATGCTGCGGTCTAGGTTAGTGATGCAAGGCAATGCGCTAAGGTGTTAACATGTAAATTACATATACGATTAAGTGCAGGCTTATAATGCGCAGTATTTATCTTGCGTAAACACTTGGAATTCAAACAAATTTCATACTAAATTTCCTTTGGCCGTATACAATACATAATGCGTTAATAAGTTACGTTTCGTATGATATCACTGTAAAATAACAATCGCCGCTAGTTTGTGAATATTCTCCTGAACTTGGAAACGCTCGATTAATTATAAAAAGTCCAATTTAAGGTTTTCATAGTATGTCATTTTTCTGTAGTTCATTTTTTTTTTTCATAGTTCAAGTCGTTTCTGCTAATTTATATGATCGTTTTGATAAACTGAAATTCCCACTCATGACAAACATTTTTGTGTGATGCGCATAATTAAATGTTCTGTGTGTATTATAAGTATGTATAAACAAAAATATAAGTATATAAGAAAGAATTCCTATTTAGTACTGTAGTTTCTTATCAGTCGGTTGTCTGCTTCCCATAAAAATATAGTTTTGCTTAGTTTTGGGCTAGATGGCGCTGTGGAAAATTTCTTAGAATTTTTTTAATGTACAAATGCGTGCATTGCTATTTGTCGAATTCAATATTCTCTCTTTTTGCTATTGATGATCGTTGACACCGACCAATCAGAATAGAGTTTAGAATTATGTGGTCAATTACGTTTCATTACCAAAAACTAGGCAAAAACTAATAGTGCTACATAGCAATTTCACGTAAACGACTTCGATGTATGTCAAACTATCGAAAAAGCTTAAAAAATTAAAAGCTGTCAGTTTTCTTAAGCTCAGTGATATGTTTGATTGTAAACTCTGTAATGACACATTTTTGTTCAACTTACATAATTAATTTCACCATTTTAGGTTTATTATGAAAACATACACCTACCATTATAACACGCGTCAACCAACTAAGCCACTACAATACACCTCATTTTCCAAAATACCATTTGCAGTTTAGCAAGTACGAGAGAACACACAGACAGCGCGCGAGATTTTTTTATAAACCAGCGACAATGGTGATTTTGATCTACGCAGACATATATACATTTTCAGTGACAAGTAAAATATTTATTTATTGAAATCCACAGAACTTCATTGTCATTATTTTAGTACTTATTTACACATGTATTAAATTTGTTTAATCAAACATAAGATAACCAAAACCGTTTAACAAAAATTGTATCAAATATCTGATTACTGTTACTGACTCTCTCACATACATATTAAGAAATAAGTTATCAACATTAATTTCCAAATTTTTACACCAGATATTAAATACCATTAAACACATTGGCCTAATGAGCACATATAGTTATGAGAAAGTTTCTAAACTAGGTCACGTGCATTACATATAAATTATAAATAGATAAATGTCCTAAGCTTTTACTAGCCTGTAATTTTGCAAGTAACCAATATTTTTTTATTAGTGATAAAGAAGCATGGCACCAAAATGGCATGAAATCTATTGATATATGAATGATAACTATAAGGCGTCTTTCAGGGAAGCTAAAGATTAATACAGACCGATAGGCACCATCGACATATCAGGAAATATTTTCCATAAACGCTGACCGATTGGAAACATTTGACCGAATTAATAAAACTCGTAAACATGGCTGATAAACGCTTAGTACGAATCGTCTAACGTACGGTTAGCTTTAGCGGTCGTGCAAAGCAATCATAGCTGGTTGACATTTACATCTGCTTACGCTTAATTACATAGCAGGCGAATCGGACGCCACTTGACCCAGTCCGATATACAGCATTTTATCGACTGATAGATTCGACAAATGTCGTCGATAAAATCTGTTAACGATTTCAAATGTCCACAATTACATTTTTCTCGATTAATACACTTTTATAGACAGTTTAAATGTTAAATGTATCGATCGATAAAACACCGTACTTGATGTGCGATTCGGTTAATGTAACATCAAGCCACTTCCACTCGCCTTTAAACAAATATAAGAAAATATTACGAATAAAATATGAAAATTCAACCCTGATAATACCTTTTCGTTTGCTTGCGTTTCAATTCATTTAATTTGTTTAGTACAAAACTGAAATGAAACGGTAAGCGTGAAAAAAAAAACAAAGTTAAAATCAATACATTGTTAAGCTGCGAAGCAAAACACACCATGTGGTTTGTTCAATTAAGTGATTGCCACATAGCAATGTTTTGAGAATCCTAAAATTAAGATTAAAACATTTCCGAACGCAACAACCCTAATTTATTTCATAGTAACATCATCAAATTTTCATAGTTGCATTATTTCAAACAATTTTTATTTTGTGTTTCGAAAGATTAATTGCGTTGATTGCCCAAGATCTGTCCATCAGGATAAGGAATTTTAAGAAAAGGATAGGTATTTTCAGGGCCAGATGATGGTTATGGGATAATTTGCACGCACTTTAAAGTCTTGCTTGCGCGCCGCTGTAAATATAGCCACATGCTCAGCAATATTTTTTACAAGTTTCTGGACAGTATTGGAAACTCGAAAACGATTCATGTAACTATAGCACTACCAAAGTAATCACGGATCACCCGCGGAATGAGGAGATAGGTGGGGCAGCGTGACGTATAGGGCCGCCTTACACGTTCAATCATGATCACGATCCGCGATCCGCGATCATGATTTCAAAATTTCTAGATATTATGCGATCCGGAGCATCAGTCCGTCAATCCGCTTCGTACACGATCAGTCTGGATCGCGATCATTGATCGCGGATCGCGGATCGCGGATCGCGCGCTACGTGTACGGGCTGCCTTAGGGCCGCCTTACACGTTCAATCATGATCACGATCCGCGATCCGCGATCCGCGATCATGATTTCAAAATTTCTAGATATTATGCGATCCGGAGCATCAGTCCGTCAATCCGCTTCGTACACGATCAGTCTGGATCGCGATCATTGATCGCGGATCGCGGATCGCGGATCGCGGATCGCGGATCGCGGATCGCGCGCTACGTGTACGGGCTGCCTTAGATGTTACAGAGTAGTCAAGGGTGGGCGGGGAGTAGAACACCGCCGTCACGTTTGGCAGTTCGCTCGCGGCTCTCGCGGCGAACAGTCGTTTTATTAGTTCTGGATGCTTTGAAGGAAGATATACACGAGAAACTTTATCAAACAATCGATCCCAAGATGAATCGTTGTAAATTTTTTAGGAATGTAATTGGCGAAATCAATCACAAATCCAATCCTTGTTTACTAACGATCAAAACATTAATACATATAAATTTGTTACCTCATTCATAACTTCTATTACTTTTTTTATGTGATTTAAAAATCAATCATTTTTAACATCAGCAGTTCATATAATATGTATTGATAGATGCAAACTCACTACGTCAACGCAAATCTATTACGTCAATTATCTCAGGACATATCTCGTGTGCATTAATAACGTGTGGGTCCTTGCGCTGTCGACGCCCGCCTCCACTTACCTCCTCATTCCGCGGGCGATCCGTGATTACTTTGATAGTGATAGTGCTATAGGCGATGTACTTAATAGGCGAGATGACTGATTTTGTTCTTGTTCCATAACAAACCATCATTAATAGAGTCAATCACCAAAAAATCAGTTTTGAATTATTATTTTCAAGTTGACAGGCTAATTTTGCCGGAACATACCGTTAGGTGTTTGGAGGCAGACTTTCAATCTAGATAGCCAGACGAGTACTAGAAAGTACCATACTACCATGCCATGTATTCCTCACAATGTTTTCCTTCACTGGCAGTGCAAGCTCGTTTTTGGCGTATGATCCCATGCTATGGTTTCCTCACGATGTTTTCCTTCACCGGCAGTTCAAGCTCTTTTTTTGCGTATGAACCCACGCCCTTCGGCATATGAACCGGCCACGCCAACCACTGAGCTACCATCGCTACAAAGCATCATGTAAGCAACTGCATATAAGCATGATTTTTATAACTTCAGACTGAGAGCGCTCTAAAGCAAGATGTGACCGTATATTAGTTATAAATGTCAATTACCCTCGACGAAACGAATAGAAAAGCTTATTTTAATCGCGATTTCAAAATAGGTTCCATAGTAAATGTTATTCACAATTATAGAACAAAACAGAATGAATATAATAGAATGATGTTTCTTCAGTATTGTTTTACATATCCACAAAACCCCGTATTCTCCACATCAGCCATCTACCCTATTATAAGACCTTTGTAACATTAACATGTAACAGTAACATGTAACATTAACATGTAACAGTAACATGTAACATTAACACGTAACAGTAACATTAACATGTAACAGTAACATGTAACGTTGTCATTGAGCTTGGGATTTCAAAAATAGGAGCACAGGCTTAGGACAACAGTATTTGCATTGAGAAAAAATACTACCCTAGGGGCTATATCTACTACCGTAGGCGCTATGACAATGAGTGTATGATTTAAGATAAAATAATATATTATTAAGATACATAATATGTTTAAAGTTTGTCAGCGACATTCATTGGAATTGTTTATTTGTGTGGCCAAACATTGTTTCAATATAAGTTAGTCAGTATGAATTAAGCTTTATGTAGCAGAACTGAAAATGCTTGTTTATGATGGTGAAAATATGTGATACTGGTATACTTTGCCCGTTAACCTTAAGCAACCGTATAAATTCATATGTAAAAGTAGATATTTATTCAGAGTATATGCTACTACCATACCGATTATTATCCAAATAAAGCCAATCTGTTCACGCGTTATATTAATTGATAACAAACACACTAGAACACTATGGAATTAAATTAGTGTGATGATTGAAATTTCATATTTCTATCGAATTATTTACAAGTTGTGAGTTTGTTAGTGAATTAAAGCAGTAGATAGCATAAAAAACATTTGAGGAGAAATTTTGATTACTAAAGTCAGTATAAAAGGAATATGCATGTCTAAGTACAATGTGCTTTTTTTTAAATTTGCAGTTCAAAGGTTTAAGTCAATTTATTTATTTATTTATTGGTAGAAGTGAAGTTCACAATTATTATTATTATTATTTTATTAAAAGACACGCATTGTCCTCTTACTTCTTTCTTCTGGAAGGAAAGAACATGTACTCCGAATTTTCGTGAGAAATTTGACTGGTAAAATTGAATAAGATTTTTTTAAACAAATGAGTGACAAAACGCGCAAGCCTCTCGTTTGATGGTAAGCGTTTTGCTTGTGTATAATAATAGTTCAGTGCCACTTAATTTGTACTGGTTGCTCAGAGATAATTGAAATATCGAGTATATTCGTTACTGGTATAGCATAATTATTCAATGTACTCTATATTGTATATAGACTGTATTCTATTCAATAGTTATGCTTAAATTTGTTAGAAACATTAATTTTCAATTCAAAACACAGTAATGTTTGCACACTATTACATAAATAAAGTGTTTACGTGAATAAGATAATACTATAGATATAACATATTTTTCCCATACACTAAGAGAAAGTACAAAACACATGTCGGCCAAGATTTCAAATGACCACATGACTTTAGTCCATATTTACATTCAAATTTTATCAAGTCCAAATTCTGGGTACTGCTTTAATTATCAAGGACAGGCGTTATCTCTTACTATCAGGAGAGTAGTTCAAATAAATTTAAAAAAACTATCATGTACGTTCCATTCTTCCAGGTGCCCTATAAATACCTGATTCAGTCTAACAATGTAATTGTTCTAAAGAAAACTTGTCATACTTTTCAATCTCCGGTGCGCAGTGAACGAATTCGTGTTGCCAGAACTTGTATACTGGGTTCTTGATCAGCTCTATGAAAGTGATCAGCAGGCCCCAGGGATGAGGGCGGTTCACAATGAGCCTCTCCAATAACATTCTCGTGATCTGTTCCTGAATAGCCTCAGAATTGGCTTCGGCGAACAGATATAGCAGGGCGCACGAGAAATAGTGCGTGTGGCTGTTCGGGTAACGCAACTGGTTTGCTATTGCGTTGAGGAAGAGATACCTGGAACATGAGAAGTATAAGTGTATGTATGTAACTATTGGTTTAAAATGGGAACATAGGGCATGGTGGGAAGTAAAACAGATTCATCCATAATTCTACATGATAGGGTGAAAAGAACTTTTACGCAATAACATTTTTTTCGTAACAAGACAAGCGACAGTTTTGGCGACGTCTGCAAGGGGTCTCGTGTGCCGTCAACACATATAGAAAAACACATGAGTTTCCGCAAGTATCATCAAAAAATTCGATTGCATATTTGAAATTGATTTGTTTTTTTTTTAATAGTTTGACAGATTATCTATCACTAAGTCAGAATGAATAATTTTTGCATCTCTATTTTGTATTATTTTTCGTTATTAAGTTCTCCATTTGCAAATACGATGCTCACGGTTAAAACGACAGAATAGCCAGTAGGCAAAGTCTAAAGTTGCACTAGTACACTAACCGTCCCTCATAGTCGAAGTCGACAGTAAAGTTCTGGAAGATGTCCATGTGCGCAGAGTGAGCAATTGTAGACATGCTCGGTGTATTTCCTTTAGAGCGGATGAATGCAATGGCTTGAGTGCCAACGTACAGCACTACGGCATTCATCAGTTGACTGTTGTACCGTCTCCCAGGATCATTCAGGATCTGAAATTTATTGTAGGGATGTTCTCACAGAAGTAGAAAGTCTTCACAACATTTTGACGCTCAGCAACCCGTTTACGAATTACGGTTACAATACGCATAAAATCATCGCATTTTGCTACTAAAAAAAAAAACTTGAAATTTATTCGCATTATAATTATCAATACCATATAAAAATCAAACCAACGCATGGATGTAAATAGATGACACTCACTTGCATGTTGCTTCTCAATTCCGACAGGAAGGTGACCGGAGCACGAGCCTTCAGATACGCATCGAGATCTTTCTTGAATTGCGAGTTGGGCAATATGGTAGCGTAATTAATCACCGCACGTGGAGGCAAGGCGATTTCCGCCAGCAAATCCACTTTCAAGTTAGGCGTGAACGGGTCAGGCAGCCTCATATTACGAGGGAATGCAGAGAGGATGAGGTTCCTCATCTGAATGCAGTTGGGTGGTATCTCATCGCAGAATCCGTAATGGTAGTCGCACAGGAACTCGGGGAAGTCGTGGAGCAAAACAAGGAGCACTTTCAGGGTGCCCTTGTAGAGAGTCATTACCGGCGGGGCGAGCTCAGTGTTGCGTAGGAATGGATCGAGAAACTTGAAAAGATCGATAAGAAGTGTCGAATACATTCCCCAACCCTGAAAAAAAGCGGTAATATTAACACTGGCCGCTTCACCGTAGGAAAGGTAAGACCATAGTCCACCATGCTGGCCAAGTGGGTTTACAAACCTCACAAATCTTCGAGAATACAAATGTTTGTCTGACAAAAGTCGGCCAAAAATGTGTATATAAATAACTAGCGACGGCTTCGCCGCTTAACCCGCGTAGTTCCCGTTCCGGTTGGAATACAGGAATAAAAAGTAGCCTATGTCACCTGAGGATAGTGTAGCTTCCCAACAGTGAAAGAATGAAAGAATTTTTGAAATTAGTCCAGTATTTTCGGAGCCTATTCAATACAAACAAACAATCAAATCTTTCCTCTTTATAATAGTAAAGATAGCTAAATATTCAGCTAGACGTAATATAAAATACATTATATTGTATAAACTATGAACCGTTTCTGGATCCTATTAATCTACTGCAGGATAAACAATATAATTACTAAGAGTAATTACAGTACGACACGATTTGAGTATGAATGAACGATTTCGCTCTTTAATTAAAATAACAGGAACTGATTCGGTGAATTGGTTCTTTGCCGAAAACGCGCCCTACACGTACGTAAACGTACGCTTAGTTAATTTCAGAGTAAGAAAAGGCGTTCACACAGTTACGTCGTGTTCCTATAAAGATTGATATTAGCACAGCGAATACTATAACATGCGAATTAAACATTAAGTACCGCGGCCACAGCCAGATGGATTGATGGATTAACACGAATCGCGGGTTGAATCAGATCTCTGAACACATTGAACATCTACGAGCTGCCATAGGCAGCCCGTACACGTAGCGCGCGATCCGCGATCAATGATCGCGATCCAGACTGATCGTGTACGAAGCGGATTGACGGACTGATGCTCCGGATCGCATAATATCTAGTAATTTTGAAATCATGATCGCGGATCGCGGATTGTGATCATGATTGAACGTGTAAGGCGGCCCATATGCATATGGCCAATACATATAATTATAAGGCTTCAGTTGTGATTACAAAACGTGTGGTACTGAAATTAAATGTATAAAATAAAGTTGTTAGTAGTGGGATTTAATTTGTGTGTATTTAATTTAAATTCTTACTTAGTCCGGTTTTATCCGGTAATATCGCAGGGTTAGTAGTACGTTTTGAGACGTACATAAAAGTATACCTTCTGCTGAGGCGTAACGGCCAGGACGCGATTGATAAAAGCTCGGTGAGCTACGATCTCGAGCCATGCGTAGGAAAATCCGGGCGCGACCGCCGGACGGATGATGCGAAGTGTGTGGCAGAATGCAGTCAGAACCTGGAATACACAGCGTTAGTTCCTCCGCTCGGACGCTATCGTATTCAAAACTACCAACTCAGGCTTCGCATGGACATATAAATCTTCTTTTAAATCTTCTTTAAACTTAAGAGACTCCCAACGCAATTTTTTTTTTGTCGATGTATCATTTTTAACTTGAATTTTTTTGTTTTGAAAAAACGAAACGAATGAACGTTTTCATGAAACGTTATCACCGGAAACAAAATCTTCGACCAAAAATATATGCTGGTAATTTAGCAAATCCAAAATTCGAGCTTTTTGATCTCCTTTGGTTTATAATGTTTTTAAGCGGAGAAAAAACGAAAAGTAATAAAAAATCTTTAATAGTTACCAAATAAGATTGCCTCAAAAATGGACAAAAATCACTTGCCAAACATGTCATATTGATTATTTATTTTCTATCGCTAAAATCACCCAGAACAAAATATGTCACCTGGTAGTTCATGGATTCTAGAACTGGCTCGGCCATGTTCATGTCCAGGAACAGGATCAGCAGCAGACGGTGGTAAGGCAGCTGTTGGAAGTTAGTGCCTTGGTCTTCTTGATCTTGGAGCAGGCAACCTGCTATTATGCCCAAGATCTAGAAACATATTTTTGTATTAGTAAATCTGTTTTTTACAGTTGTGTCAAAATTAATTCTCAAGTCCTTAATCAAAAATGTTATAATAATCATTTAACATCACTTTAAATTAGGTAATATCCCACATGTTTATCATAGGATTTTGACAGATTTTCTATTCCTCAAAATCGAATGAATAGAAGATTTTCAGTGGACACTGTAGCAATAACTCTCTTATATATACAGTAATTATTGTAAGCCAGTGTACGTGTTGTTTTTATTAGTTTAAGCCTTTAACTTGCGTGCTGTTTATCGTTTTGTCAGTTGTAGTCTATAGTGATACTTAAATAAATGTAATCATTTCTTTCTATTACATTGAAAATTTAAAATTTTATCCTAGGCACTACTTGCGCAATAGAATTAGACCAACGTTTGCCCAATTATCTACTATTTGGCTAAAATGAACGTATGCATTATCAATATCTGTTCAAGTAGCTAGTAACTAATTTTCCAATGAACAAAGATAAGCATCAAATTGCAGAATTATTTCTTTGAAAGCAGTCCATTTCACAAATTAAACGAACGTATCAATGAGGTTCTTGAAATCCTCATTTTTATGAAACGCAAAATAAATGGTGTATGCACTATAAATAATAGTATAATAGTTGTCACTTAATAGAATTAATTAAATAGTTGTAAGATTATATTTTTTTTGTAATAAGTGACTTACCTATTATAGTGACAGCCCTGTTGGCTCATTGGTAGCATGTCTGCTTCAAGAGCTGTAGGGCGTGGGTTCGATTCCCACCCAGGACAAGCATTTTGTGATATAAAACAAATGTTTGTTCTGTGTCTGGGTGTACTGTATGTATTATAAGTATGTATTTACATAAAAAAAAGTATTTAAGTATTTTATCAGTTATCTGATTCCCATAGTACAAGCTTTGCTGAGTTTGGGGTCAGATGGCGCTGTGTGTAATGTCCTACGATATTTATTTATTTATTTATTTATTATAATAAATATTATTGATTAGAGTACTCCAACATTTTTCACGAATTACCTTATTGAGCAGATTCAGTTTGGGAGTGGGATTTCCACCGTCAGAGGTATTCTTGATCAACAAAGACACCAACTTTATGAACGAGTCACACATCACGTAGTATTTTTCCCTTTTCACCGGCACTTGCGGGGGATTCATTCTATCCTCAGCCAACGACTGGTATACATTCTCGATGCACATTTGAGTCGAGATCCTGAAGAATCGGGCGATCATGTCGTCTGACTTGAGGATCCCGTTCATATTCATGCGATGGACATACAAATTGAAATTCTGTCCGAGATCTATTTCGGTGAGCGGGCTAAGGAGCACGTTCCTCCACTCTCTGAGGAGGTTCTCTGTCTTTTCTTGTAAGCCTGGCGGGTCGTCGTAGTTTTGGCTCTGAAAAGTGTGGGATTTGATGCTAGCTATCGTATCTTATGAATAATGCGACACTTAAATAAACATCATAATAAATGATTTCGAATTAGTCTCGATTTTACGAAAGACAATTTCACCAAATAGACAGCATAAAGTAAATACAAATCAAGTTTGTACAGACAGGCACGGTAAACCTAGGAAATTATAATCAAATGACAAATTGTATACTTACGCGCACTTGCATGATACCAGAATGAATATGCGCTGTAGGGCCTAGAGGTGATCTTTCTCCGAGATAAGCACTAGGATCCTGATTGACCCTAACGGTCTCGATCAGAGTTCCGAGCCCTTCTGGCGGCGGCTGCCGGGAGTGAGACATAACTCTCACTAACATCTCTGTCGTGTGGTACAGATCAGACTCGTTCACATACATGTTGTTTCTGTCATCTACCAGGTACAGCTGTACGAGCTGCATGGCGAACGCAACTGCCATGTAATTGTTTCCATTATCCATCATGTGAGCCAGCGCGATGTCGTACTTTCAACAAAAAAATATCATCAACTATTTGTTTTACATTTATTACTTAACTAATTGCGTCCCTACGGTTTCGAATAATTTTATTGTACACCAACAATCGACCTATTATAACAAACACATCTTGAAGAAAAAAAAATACAATTAAACTGTTTGATAATCCAGGGTATTCCAAGTTTCATCTAAATTAAACCATTACAACGTAAAGGAGTAACAAATAAACATATAAACATACAAACAGACAAACTTTCCTTTTATAATATTAGTGCCATTACGAAATTGACCATCAGTTCAGGCATTGGTTAATGGTTTCAAACCCAGAGAGCGAAGTATAGTTTTCTTATACTTACTTGCGGCATATTAACAAGATGGTTCCTAATGAGACAATCTACCGCCTCAATGTTGTATCTCATCTCCTCACGACACTCGGTGAGACAGCAAGTGATCTGTTTGGATGTCCACACGTGTCCGTAAACTCTAGCGTCTTCTAGAAGTTTCAAGACGCGAAGATGGATGTCACGATAGCGTGTCATCATCTCGAGTGGATCAACACTGTTTGCTGCCTGTGCCACATCCAGAAGACCTTCGACGGCCTAAAAAGACAATAGTCTATTGGTATTACTATAATATAAAGCTAATTTCATTGTATAAAGCTGACAAAGCCCGATTGGCAAAATTCATGATCTATTTAAAACGTTTATTAAACAGTTATTTGATATTCAAAAGAATTTATGACATTTGACCATAGTTTGATTGCAGGTGCGAAACGGACTCGCGAATCAAGTTACCAAGTTATTTAAGTATGGTTAATTGGTTATGTCTACATAAATAACATATAGGTACATAACCATACATAAATGTATGTTTTATTATGTGTTTGACGATTCTTATGATCAGTTATTTTATTTTAGAACTTTATAGCGTAAAACACTACTAAAAGTTTAACGATTATATCGCCATCTTTAAGACATGGTCAAAATAAAAACCGGAAAAGGGATGTTTTTTTCATTTATTCATTTTTTTAAGATTCGTAAGCAAAACTATCGAAATGTGCATGATGCATTCTGCGAAAATGCGTAATGTGGGTAAATAAGGACGTAAATATATATATATATATATATATTATATGTATAGTGTACGAAAGGATGGTAAACAGGACCTTACCGTGGCACAACTGCGTGGCACAACCAATTGTGCCTTGGGGAATCTCAATTCCCTTAGGCACTACCAGTTGTGCCAAAAGGAAATATATTTTGCCAATGACACTACCAAGCGATACCAGTAGTGCCAAGGGGAATTGATATTCCCTTTAGCACTACCGGTTGTGCCAAAGGGAAGCTTATCTTCCCGAAGACACAACTAGGCAAAAATTGATTTAAAAAAAATGAAATCCTTCTTATTCTGGGAATTCAATGTTCCCGTTGATACCAGTAGTGCGAAAGGGAATTGGTATTCCCTTTATTTCCATTCACATTTCAGATCTGTGAGTCTTTAACAAAATATAGTACAGTGGAACCTGGTTAATTGGGTTCTGAAGGAACCAAGAATTTTGTTTCATTTGAAGAGGTTTTCATTTATCCAGTTTTCCAATTAGACATGTTTAAAATTATAGTTGTCTCATTTACAGAGGCCCCCGCTTATAGGAGTCGAAATGTACCGTTATTCCATTTATAAAGTAATGTGTTATATTTACGTTTGGACATTTTGTATACTTTTATTCTGTGATAGTACTGACAATCAAAGGAAGTGCGAACTAAATTCAAATGTTTGTTACAAACGTGTCGAAACCTGTCCCAACTTGAGCCTCGATCACGAAAATTTATCAAATTCGTATCGTAAAGGTATCGAGTCCTCGACAGCATACAAAGCTGTACAAATCTCATACAAATTTTTGTCGATGTCGATACGAATACTTTTTTTGCAAGTCGTTAGTGATCGAGGCTCTGAGAAAATGTCTCACTTATACAGGGAATTGAGCTTCAGAGTCCCAATTATAGAGGTAAACATCAAAAAAAAAATTCAAATCTTATTTAACAAGGTTCGAAAAGTCCCATTAACGGAGGTAATTCGATGAAAAAGTGCTGGGACCTCATTGGAATTCTCAATAATAGAGGTTTCTTATTTATCCAAGTCCCATTTAACCAGGTTTCACTGTAATAATCTTGTATGTCTTACCTTCTGCAAGAGTGTACATCCCGAGACGATGTCGCGATTCCTGCGAGCCATGCAGAGGCATTCGAGGAGGGCATGCATGTTGTTAGCGTACATTGCCAGTGTGGCATTGCCGAGGCAGTTTCCGAGAAATATTTCCGCAGCTGTGATGAGAGCGCTCATCTCGTCGGTGCCATATGCTTGAGTCTGGTTCATGACCTATTAACACATTTTTTTTAACTCACAATCTACTCTTTTGAACGATTTGTTCCTTGAGAAACGCGCCATTAATAATGATTTACTGATTAAATTACTGCTTAGACACGTGTTATTCAAAAACAAAAAAATAAAAATACATACTTACTGTAAAGATCAAATGCTACAATGCATAGAGACAATACATTTATAATTTAAGCAATATAAATATTTAAAAAAGAACTATGAAATATTTAAATAATTTAGGAACGTAAGAAATCTAAACGTCTTGGAAGCAAGAAACTCAGCTAAGTGCCAACAAATTTCAACATTTCAGAAATGTTTTACAGGTTTCCTTTACACAATAGGGCAGGGACGGCGAACCTGTATGGAGCAATTTGCCTTTTTTTCTAACGAAATGTTTTTGGAAGCCATATACGTGACGTCAAATAATTTGTGAGCGACGTAAAACGTGAATAATGGGAAAATGTTGAAACTAAATACTATTTATCAACTCACAATTCTTTATTTAATAATATATATAATAATATATATTGCACTGTGTTTTGGTGGCTGGCGTGCCCAAAATATTATGTCGCGTGCCATTGGTGTCACGTCCATGTACGAGTGTTTTTTTTCGAGCTATCGCTTGAGTTATCAAAATTTGCGTAATTCCACATATATTGCGAAAACGGTAAAAAAATAGAAATGAGTGCCATCTTGAGGGCTCTACCGCACTTCGAAGTTTTGTAAATCTAAGGTTTTAATTAGACCTAAGCTGTTTGCCTTAATAATAAAAAAAACTAAGTATAAATATATTTTGTTATCAAAATTAATAAAACAAAGCAAAAGAAAACGAAGTAGAGCTACTAATAAATAACTGATCACAAAAACTAAGAATTTAAACCTATTTTTGTGTTCAAAATTAACCTATTTTTGCTTGATACTGCTACCTGGTTCTAACAAAGCTACCTCTAGAAGTACCGTCAGTTACACTCTGTGAGACCTCGATTATTACTATTTTTCTTCGAAATAGGCGTGAGTTTGATCACACCCTACCTAATGTAACGCAGGATTTGGTGTAAGATGGAGCACGCTTACCTAGAACAAACCCTGTTTACTCTAGATTCGAAACCACCCAAATTCTACGGGAAATGCATACGCCGGGAGTCTAGCATCCTCGCTATACGTTTAAAAATTTGGAGTCGAAATCTCCAAACGAGCATCTCATAAAACCCGGCGGAACACACAATAATTTTTATTTTTGTTGTTTTATTTTTAAAACACCAAAATCTCTTATTTTGGTTTAGTGATTAGCATAAAAATTACTTTGGTTACGAAGAAAACACTCGCGAGTCAAGTCGAGAAAATCTTCGTGACAAACTTGAAACTTGAACTAATTTGTATGTAGGTTTGAAACTTTAAAAAATTAAGGGTAGTGGTAACTTATTATTGCATGAAAATCAAAAAGTCATGCATGTATAACACTTAAATAAAAAAAAGGAAGTGTTTTTTTATATTAAGAGAAGGAGCCGAAACTAATGATAGCAAAATATCACCATAAAAAAACAATTTTTAAAAACTTTGCAGATCGGTAGAACCTTAAAGATACAATTTTTTTTTAAAGATCGTATTGTAATCTACGCAAATTTTAAACCTCTTAGAGAAAAACAACACACCCTATTAACTAACTCAAAATTCAAAATTACTACAAAAGTGACATTTTACACAGTTCCTATATACAGTTAAAATTAAATAATAATAACTAAATAAATATCGCCATCTGACCCCAAACTAAGCAAAGCTTGTACTATGGAAGTCAGACAACTGATAGAATACTTCAATTTTATTTTTTTTGTAAATACATACTTATAATACATACAGTACACCCAGACACAGAACAAACATTTGTTTATTTCACAAAATGATTGTCCTGAGTGGGAATCGAACCCACGCCCTACAGCTCTCAAGGCAGATATACTACCAATGAGCCAACGGGGCTGTCAAGTAAATATCACAATACTCTCGTTTTTTAAAAACATTTCACAGGTTCCCTATACACGACTCAAAATTTTCGTTTTTCAGGTTTCTTATTAACAAACTCAAAGTTAAAAACTTTCGTTAATTAAAAACATTTTAAGGATTTCCTATACACAACTCAAAGTTAAAAACTTTCGTTTTCCAGGAACGTTTTACAGGTTTCCTATTAAAACACTCAATAACTTTATTTTGTTAAAAACATTTTACATTTCATTCATCTAAACAATATTTTATAGACATTTTTTAGGTTTTCTTTACACAACAAAGTACGTTACAGTTACTAAGGTCGGACTGAATTTAAAAAAAAAACAAGCGATCTAATTCAGACTAAATGAAGCGAAACATGATACTCGATTTTTTTTATGTTTGACAGGCTAGGTTTTTGACCACAGCTCACCTGGTGTTAAGTGAAGGTGTGGTCGAAGATGGTAAAGCACACCTAGCCTGGAATGGAACTGGCTCTCAAGTGAGGCTGCCGGAACACACCGTTAGATGCTTGGCGGCAGATTTTCATCTTGAGGGTGGTAGCTAGCCCGCCGAGTACTAAAAAGCACCCTACCACCATGCTATGGTTTCCTCACGATGTTTTCCTTCACCGGCAGCTCAAGCTCATTGTTGGGGTTTGAACCCATGCCTTACGGCATGCGAACCTACCGCGCTAACCACTGAGCTATCATCGCTACGAATATGATGTAATCACATTTTAAGAAAACGTTTTAAAGGGATACAGGCAAAGCCTCGACCAAAATCTAGTTTAACTCGAGTTTTTTAAAATTGTTGAACTATTAAATGAATTAGTGGCAATGAAATGGACTAAGTACCTATCGCCTTACCAGTGATGTTTTACAGGTTTTAAACATACCTGACTGTATGTCAATTGCGGAGGCATTTGTACTTCTTGAGTAGACGGTTTCGGAATAAACAGACCAGCATCCCTGACGGGTACAAATCCGGGTATGTTGCAAGCAAACTCTTCATACACGGATATCTGCTGATCAGTCGGGCCTCCCACTCGCAGGCGGCAGCGCTCCGGAATTCTTTCGGTCTAGTATAAAAAAATATTTATTATTACATTATAGTGTATAAAATACTAAATTTTCAAGTCTATGTGTTTAATCATTCATTTAATTATAATTAAAAAAATGTCACAAACATACGAAACTACGATTTCGATCTTTTTCACATACAAATTGATCTTAAATTTAAAAAAGCTAAGATTTGTATAAACATTTTTTAGTTCCACGGTCTATATGACACCGTTACTCTAATATAAAGGGTTATTAATATAAGAAATAATCATCTTTCCTAAAACTAACTCACCTGATATGTCACCACAACAGGGTCATAGTACCGGCGCCCTTCCTGACGCGCCTGTTTCCTTATCTCATAATCGGGCATGAGACGCTTGTCAAGCTCGGGAAGCGCCTTTTCCACAGCAGTTTTCTGAATGAAAGCGCATGCCAACTCCATGTTGTCAGTTGCTAGAACAGCGGCTGCACTCTCTATAGGATCCTGTAATTTATCACGATACTGGTTAGATAGTTACAAAATCTAATATTTTGGTACAATCAAATGCATGTAAGTATTAGTTACCTGTTGCGGTGCGGTTGGCATCAGAGCCGCAGCGAACGCCGCCTTCAAGTTGGTGCTGATGGTACTGATGATTTGCTCTCGGCACGTGATCATCGCCATGCCGGCTGTCAGATTCCTCATCATATGGTGCGCACATGTACGCATGCGCACCTCATCCGAATCCAATGAAAAATCCTTGCGAATGATCTGTTCGCAAGTCGTCAATGCATACTTAATAGCCCGATCTACTACGGGATGGATCCACTCCTGGATCGAACGCTCGATCGCGGGCTTAACGAACTGCTTCAAGTGTGGGTAGCTTTGAAACAGCATAATGTGCGGGTTGAAGCAGATCTTCTGTCCGAACGCGGAGGTAGAATTGACGTTGACGTCGAGATAGTTGAAACGCGGCTCAGGCAGGCCAAGGACGCCCATGAGTCCAGGGTCGCCGGGTCCAAGACCCGTGGGCGTAGACGCGGTGGCTCCGAGTTCGTCCGGCTGCATCATCTGCGGCAGCGGCGGTGGCATCATCTGCATCTGTTGCGCCATTGCCTGGTTCACCGGCATCGCTACTGCCGCTGCAGCTGCCCCTGCCGATGCCCCTGCTATCTCCTGTTGCTGTTTTTTAGGCTGTGATGACAGCTGAAACTCGATAGTTCTCACTTTCTCCGGGTCTTTCAAATAGAGTGTAGGCTTCAAGTCTGTAATGTCGAGACTGAGATTTTTGCAGAGCACTTCTATTTCGAACTTTAGGTTTAGTTTAAGGTCTGGCTCTTGATGGAGTTCGGCCAGGACGTTCATCAGGGCCATCGTCCATGGATTGGGCGGCTTGAATACCACGTTTCTAGCACAAGACTCGATCACTTTTGCAACGAAAGGAACTACATACAGTAGCTCCTGCTGGCCCTTGTGGTAAGCTTCTAGCAAAAGCGCCTTCATGTCAATATCTATGTGGAGGATCGGCAGGTTTCGCGCTAGAGTCAGCATCCCAAGCCAGTGACCAAGATTCTTCAGAAGGGATCGATCCGAAAAATTTGCTATTCCTTTATCAGAGCGCAATAGCACTTTAATGTTGCGGAATGTTTCTTTTGTGACCATGTTGTTCACTTCTCGTATCTTGAGAACATCGAGGAAATTAGAATACAGCGCATGGAAATTGAACTCAATTGACGCGCGCTTCATCACAAGGTACTGTGAAATCCAAGGATAGTATTCTTCGGTAATTATTTCCTTAAGCTCTTCGCATTTTGGTTGCAAATTAAGTTGACTTAAATTATTAAAAATAAAAGCCGTTTTGTCTTGTATTGCTTCAGGGGGGGCCGTTATTTTGTCATCCTTATCGGTAGCTGTTAGTAGCGTATCGATGTTCGTGGCGTTAGCAATAGACGGCCTACCGGCCATCGCGCCCGCAGTCATCTTCGACATCGCCGATATGGACGGTGTGCAAATCACGGACCTGGGAACAAAGTCACTGCACATTAACGTAAGTCATCAGTTCGAAAATAAAGAAAATAACAATATTCATGGTATTTAACAACTATACAGACCTATAGGGTGCTGTGACAGTCACCACGGTATTCTGATTTAGCATCGCCGCGAGGGTCGCAGGCAGGACCGGCCCTTGCGGCTTCGTTGGAGGCTCTTGACTCTGCAATCCGTATTCCACATACTCAATGAGATGAGGAGGGAATTCGTTGAAGTATGGAATGGCTCTTACGTGCTCGCAGTACTTGTGGTAGTCTTTGAGACGCGACTTGAACCGATCCAAGGCGGCAATTCCAAAGTAATACATCTTAGTGCCTTCACCTTTCTTCAAAGCATCGAGTACGAAACGCAAGGCCAGGCCCAGAGAAACGTAACTAGGTACTAGTCCTTTTTCGATAATACCACCGAAAAGCTGGGCAGTGATGTGCAGCTCCTTATCAGGATATTGAGGGAAAAATTTGTATTCTTCAAAGAGATTCCGGAGCATGCATGAAAACACTTCTCGCTCCCTCTTACTCGGAGAATCCTGGAATTTCTTTAACATATCGAGAACCTCGTCAATCGACAAGGTTGGATGCGGAGGATGGTTGTAGATTCTTTGGAAGTATCCATTAGCCTCGTCTTCAATCTCCTTTGCCACATTGTGCATAACCTCAGGGTAGTGAATCGGATCTGGAATTCTCGGTTTTTCAAGAACCGGAGCAGGTGCCATCCTGGCTAGAGCTCCAATGTTAGCCACGTTTGGGTTGTGTTGTAGGGGCATCATGGCGAAAGGACTATTCGGTCCGGGGCCCATCAGTCTTGATGGAGACCCTGGAGCGGTCACCAGGGGGCCGAGGGTGCCGGGCATCGCGAATGCGGTGTTGGCTGGAGCGCCTAGTGACATATTGGCGACATTTGGCGTCAACGTAGCAATGGGGTCGACATGAGGAGTGAACAACTGAGCGCCGAGACCGGCGGGGTTGAACGGTGTTTCGAGGACGCGCGTGTGTGGTCGTGCTATCACAGTCAAACTCTGCCGGGTCTTGCTCAACATCATTGTCTGGCAGTTGGTAATCACATTATACATGGCTTCCTGCAGTTCTTGCTGAACATTAGGAATGCACATCTGCAGGCAAGCCAGCATAGTGGCGATCGTCTCGTGCGGCAGTTGTGCCGCTTTTGGTAGCTGCTCTTCTGGACCTTTATTTGAGAGTATGATCGGGCATCGTCGTTGTAAGAATTTGACCATAGCAGCTACGAACGTTTCTCCATGGTCTCTGATTTTATCAGTAAGCCATTTATCTAACTTGAGATACTCCCTACGGGATGCAAGACACGCAAGATCTATCACGAACGGGAACGACTGCATGTTCAACAACAAAGATAAAGCCTTCAGATCCTGAGCAACATCTAAAATTCTAGATAGCTTGGATTGGTCACATTCACCGCGGAGATACCAATCCGCCATGGCGTGCATGATGATCGACTTCACGTTGAGATTTTGTGTGTGCCAAGCGTGATGAAGGATTATGCCAGAGTTGGGATGATTGCCCAAAAATATCGGTATGAGCGTTGTTAGCAACTCTTGTCTCACGGGTGTCAGCGGTGGGTTGATCTGAAGCAGCACGAGAAGCAAGACATCGGGACAATGCTGCAGTGGCATTTTGAACAACTCCGTTACTTGGACATAATATCCGCGCTCGGACGCATACAAAAGCAGTTCGACTAGATATAGGCTTCGCCACGTCCCGACTTCCTTGTTGTCGGTCTCTGGAGGAGACTTTAAAAGATCGATTGATACCGGATGGAATGGATGATCCGCAAAGCTGAAAATATCCGGGTGCTTGAGTATATTACTGATCAAGCTCATTTGTCCTTCTAGGTTTGTCCAGCGACGACACAAGTATTCGACGGGAAATATGTTGGCAGGGTATCCCGCACTCTGTAGACCCAGTCGTAATATAGTAAAGAGCAGATTTAAAGCTGCTCTGTCTGGTACTACAAACTCTTGATGATCGAGTTGTAGTATTACTTCTTTCCAATTCAAATTAGACGCAAGCTCCTTGAGCGTCTGTACGAAAACTTCGGCATTCCATTCGCCCATACCGTGCGGCATGGCATCCTTCTTATCATGGCTCATCCAGAAGTTTCCAGGGGTTTGTATTTGCGGGCCATCTTGGAAATTGGCCTGGTATCTTATCATCATAGATATGGTTCTAGCTATATCAATAGCAGTCGGTTCCCGTGCGCCAAAGTTAAGCATGTTGTTCTTGCATTCCTCAACTGACGCGGTGAACGAGTATCCGATGTCACGGATGATGTCAGCTAGAGAGTGGTCCATCATTGCGGTTGCCATGTCGTCAGGTGTGGTCATTTCCTCCAGAGGAGTCTGGGTGTCGTCAGGATATAGTAGAGGTGCAAGTACTATGGGCACTAGTTCACGAGGAAAATCGCTTCGTAATCGTTTTCGGAATAAGTCTTTCGTCACAGAGGCTAGTCGAAAGCTCTCACGTGCGAGACTCGTCAACAGGTACTGCAAGACTTCAGGGCTGCATTCCTGAAGTCCGGCACGTTCTGCGTGTTGTCCGCGTTCTGCAGAAATAAATATTAACTAATAACATTAAATAACGATCCGTCGGACTTTTGTCAGTGCCGGCGTCCCATTAGTTTTAAAACCTGATCTACCGTCGTCTTGCATGAGAACTATTTGATGCAAGACGACGGTAAGAGACCCGACGGGATGACCCTCATTCCATGGAAGATGGGACGGCCGCTGGTGTGGGACGCCACATGCGTCGACACCTTGGGGCCGTCTAAACTTTCTGTGATTTCGAGACAAGCTGACGTTGCCGCAACTAAAATCGATAACCTCAAACAGCATAATTATACGTATTTATTTATTTTCGTCTTTGGGGGCCGGGCGCACACGAGCTATATAAGGACCTGGCTTTTAGAGATGTTAGGTGATCATAATGGTGGCATCTACTTTGGTCAAAACATTAGCGTTTCCATGCTAGATGGCAGTGCTGGCAGCCTTCTGGCCACATAAATTTGTAAATAGTGTAGGTGTAGTATTAATTCTATGATGTTTTTTAAGTTTTTATTAGTGTGTTATAATTTTAACCACATAGTTTTTGTAAATAAATTAATTGTTTGTTTGTATAGGACTTTTCAAACAGAACTTTGTTCTGTAAATCAAAACAAAACAATAAATTTAGATGACAATGATTCAAATGTTTATTGTACTTATTAAAAAAGTGACGTTTGGCAATTATGAACGAAGAAAAATTATATCTGATAAATTTTAATGTCCACCACGACCACGAGCTTACAGATGTCGATTCTTTCATCAAAGTTTTTAATCAATTTTTGACAAAAAGGTGGGTCTATTTCGTTAATCACTTCACGAATTTTGACTTTTAAGGCTGCAATCGATGTTATTGGCTCCGTATAGACTTTGTCTTTAACATAAGCTTATAAAAAATAATCAAGCGGTGTTAAATCACATGATCGAGCTGGCCACTTACGGCGGAAAAATAAATACAAATTTTCATAAAATGAATTTTAATTTTTTTTTAATAATTGAAATCGACGCTTATGTTAAATTGCCAATTGCCATAATAGAATTTCCAGTATACATAAGATATATCATATATATAAGAACGTATGTACCGACATACTCGAAATTTATTGCTTGGGACGTTTAACAGCGGTAAGGTAATTAGTTTATCAGATTAATCGTCTGGCTTACCTGCGTCGAGGTAGCACTGCACAAGCTCTAAGAATCTTTTCTTGAGATGTTGCTTGGCTACCGCCGAAATCTCGGGTTTCGATGATGACTTCCGCAACACTAATGAGAACGCCACATCCTCGGCTGTCGTAAGCTTCAACAGCCTTGATAAGCGGTTCAATAGTGTGTTCGAAGGCTTCAACAACTAAGAAATGAAAATTTGGTCAAATATAACCCTTGAAGACATCTCTCCGAACATCGAGTCATTTTCATATTTAAAAAAAAAACCGGTTCTATGATAATCACATCACTGGGGTAGAAGAATACCAACTTGTTCATGGTCTGTTATTTTATTAGTCCGATTAGATTCAGTAGGTTGTTAAGGAAAATGCAAAACGTTACAAGAGTCTTTACCATTTCCATACAAGATCTAACGTTCCTTAAATTGAAGGCGTGTACACATTTGCGCAATACAAAACGAAGTGCTGCACACTACTAACGTCACTCAAGTATAATGAGCCATCTAAAACTCTTAGAATAAGTTTATTAAAAACGTATAATTTCAAAAAGTACATTTTGTATGAAAATGAAACGATGTCCGGGGAACATTAAACCATCTTTCATCCTTTTCACTAGATTAAGTATCATTGACTATCACATAATACGTATAGTATATGTTTCATGCAAATAACACAGATGCGTTAAGCAAAGTCATAATGCAAGGAATGATAAGCAAATTAAAAGGCAATACATTTCATACCAATAGAAACACTCGTGGGGTAGCAAATATAGATAAGTAATAAAGTAAACTCGAAGCTCATAAGTATACTATTATAGACTTAGAACTGAAAATGTTTAGTATTTTAACAAAATTTCTTAGGTGGGTAAAAATTTTATTCACAGTTAAAAATATTTTTAGTCAAAATTTCAAGTTTTTCAAATATAAAGGTCGGTCCTTTCAACGTAATGTAACACGTTACGATACAAGCATGTCTATAGTTAGTATTGCTAACTGCTCGCCACGAACGCCCGTCTGCTTCAGTCAGTTGTCGATTTTACGAATCCCTGAATATTATGTGCGTCTTAATTTTAGGTCAGTACAACTTTGAGTATCCGGCATTTTAATTGAGAATGCGGAGCACGGCTGGACACCCAAGTTCGAAACGATCAATGATACTAAACAGTCGGCTAAAGCCGTAAAGAATCAAGTTCGTGGCGTTACTATGCAATTTTAGATTGGACCCTGGCTTAAGAGAACACAATTAAGTACTTGCGAGTCAATTCCGCATTGATTTTTTTAAACAAAAATGTATTACCTTTTATAAGTACTTCACACTTTACCTTCGAGAATAGCCAAAGCGAGTAACTTACCAGACGAATATACGTAGGGTTGTCGACCATAGGATTATAAATGGTATTACACTGTTTTTCGCTCAATAATACCTACTAGGTATGTAATGTTCACCAAAAATACAGTAGGTATGTACATATTATACAAAACCTATGCTGATTGTAACCAGTTCAAGTTGACCCATATAAGTATCCACCTTCTGTTCCTGTCACCTTAGCATTTGAGCCTTTCTCAAAAGATGAATGTCCGATGATTTCCCTAAGTACCTACATTTTGCGGAAAATTTATTCAAGATATAAGATATACAAGATATTACTTGATGTCTCTTGTAAAAATAATAGATAATTTCGAAACACGACTAAAGTTGTAACAAAAATTATATTTCACTTAGAACTTTGCGTTCATCGAAGAACAAGTGAGTTTTTGTGTGACTTTAACTAAGATGTTTTTTGAACGAAAAATATCTATTGCTATCCAAGTTTTGGTCGACAATTTGTATGTTATATGAACGAGTTCTTCATCCATATTCAATAAAATCCCTTATTTGCAGTGTTCTAATGGGGACGTACCTACGTCATTAGATTTTTTTTTTCAGTGCGGAATTTCATTGCACACCGAACAATTTATTTGAAAAAGGCTCATTTGTACAAAATTATGTTAGTGACAGGACGACATAACAGAACAAGGATAAAAAGGGTTCATTTGTTTTAATGTTGAATTTCAAACCTGATAAACATGTCAAATTGGAGAATTTTGACGGGAACCACTGTACCTACCAGACAACCTCCGTCGCGCGGTTTGCAGTGAATTTTAAGTGGTAATACTTATAACAAAACTGATTTTTTTACTCTGTTCCCGGTCGATGCACAAGCGGCACAGTTATAGCAGCAGAAAAGAAAATTGCCTACTGATTTACTGACAGAGTGAAGTTGATGAAACAAACATGCTGTGCCGACCCTACTTAGTGGGCTAAAGGCAAAACGGTGATAATCTTTAAATTTGACGAAGAATATAAAAAAAAACTATTTTATTTTCACTACCAAACAAGGGTATACTTATATTTTTTTAATTTATTTGATTTTTTTAAACCTATACATTTATTTTTCTTTTTTCTGAATTCACCGTCAAATTAAAGAATATAAATAATGAATAATATAACTACGTGGCAAAACATGGCTACAGTGCAAATACTCCCACGGATAAATCGTGGAAAAGTGCATTATTTACATTAAAAAAACACATTAAAAACTATACGTAATCTACTAGCACTTTACAGCTATTTGGGACAGTCTAATATTACCCTTTTTTTTATAAAAGGAACGAAACAAGCCAGACGCTCTCGTGACGCTGACGTTAAGAGATAAACCTTGAAATCTCGCTGGCTGCAGTAGGTATCCTTCAGAGCGGTACACAACAGTATTTACAGAATGCATGGCGGCAGAATAATCGATACTGCTGTTGTACCTACCTAGAAGACCTCCTGCTAAGAAAGTCTACCACCAGACCAGATTAAGAAAAAAGGCCCATTCTTCGGTCACATTCCAAAAGGAGCTGTATAACTAATAAAAATTTAAATATGTATATATAATAATCAATACACGCGACTCGAGCGTAGCAAAGAAAAACAGTAGATATGTAATATATATTCTCATTCAAACAGGAATTGTAAAAGGCTATGAAAAATTTTTTTCTAGTTACAATGGAATGAACTTTGTAATACTTACGTGACCACAAGACAGCTACAAATGTTTACAAAAATAAATAAATACTGTGAATGACTAGTGTATTCTAAGCATTATAATTTAAAGCTATAGAGTTCCTCTAAAGCTAGGCAACGAAAAATCGTCTTGTAATTCTTAATCAACCTGAAGACTGTTTAGCCAAAATAAACCTTATGGTATTCTCCAATAGGCTTATTTATGAATTATACTATGTATTTGATTTTTGTATTTGTGTGCTCGTAAGACAGATAAAACACTTTATTATACAATAAGTGAAAAATAGCACATATGTATATATATATAAACGAGGCAAGCCCACCTATAAATAGTCAACGTTGGAGCTTTTCGCAAAACAACATGAAATTCAAATCCAGAAAGTTAAGACGACATTGTAGTGTTTTTTTTTTTTGCCTGTATGTTTGTAAATCATTGACGACAATCATTGTAATAAATACAAATTTAAAATTTAAAAATCCCCTGTCGCCGCCAGTAACAGAATATTTGAATCGGACTGACATGTGGAAAATGCTCACACCGATTTATCGACTAGAAACTAGCTGATAAGTAATCTTCAAAAGGCTGAATAGATCTTCGAGAATCAGCTAAAAAACTCAATATAGAGTCAACTTATGAAGCTACGATGCCACAGACAGATACATGCGGTAAACTTATACCTAACTAAAAACTGAACGGCGCTGAGGGTTAAAAACTAAATAACAAAGAATAGTTACACAAATTGAGTTAATTTCATTACTTTAACCGATACCGTTAAATAAATAAATTGTTTACATGGTTTCAACACTTTTATTGCAGAACAATATAGTTCCCGATGAAAGAAACCGCTTCGCACTCAATGCGGTTTAATAATCCCCCTTTGACGAACATTTCTAAGATTTTCAGAGAATTGTTGTCGTGGGTTCTAGGATTTTTAAGTGATTTAATTTAATAAGTCATTCGGCGAACAGTCTTTTACATTACGGATAAGTTATTTGACAAAACAAACCTTAGAGTTCAGAATTATTATTTCGAAGAACACCTTTTTTATAATTTAGGAATTCTGAGAATAGAGACTACAAGTAAGCGGCGAAGGTCCAACGTCGACTAAAATCTAACGAGTAATTTGATCTACAGAATTATGAAATTTAAATTATATTGTCTGGGCGAACGTTTGTTAGTCATGAATAAAAAATACCGTCGTTTACTGACAATGTTGAATAATAAGAACCAAGCAAAATTATTCCCATACATATTTCAGTAAACTTGCCAATACACAGGATTTACGTACATCTATCCGGCCTAATGAAAACAAAATCTAAATGCGCATTTACAGTTCCATGTTTTTAAAATGCAGGAGGCAAGACGTCCGATTTTTTAATCAGACGTCTACGTTATCGAAACAAAACAAGATCTGTGCAGTGTGCACCTATTGTATTTCATTGTATAATAGCCTTCGTATAGATTATTTTCAGGAATATTTAATGTCTTCGTTTACTCTGGATTTCCTTAACTGTTATTGTATTGTGAGTTATCGTTATTGCTGTTATGGTAACAAATACATAGGATGATTTTAGATTGCAGTGAAAAGACTAAGTAATTGCAAATGGTTTAATTTAGCTAAATGGAGTGAACAACCAGCTAATGAGTTATTTGGCGTTGAAAGCTTGAAGGTAAAAAAATATTATTACATATTCAGCAGGCAGTAACTGCGATAACCAGGGCGTAAGGCTTGCGTTTGACAACCACCTCGTCGGATTTTAAGCGAAATTGCAGACCTACTTAACAATAAAATAAACATATTCAATCGCGTCTTAATAGCAAGAAATTGCTGTTTCTCTGTTGAACACTATTTTGTAATGATGTTTGCGATTTTCATATGTATATAGCATACAGCCACACCGCGAGCTAGGTCGACGCTGACCCAGCTTGCTTAGCTCAGCAGATGCTTGTTTTGATAACATGGTGTACTGCGCAGCTAATTGAACTACGTGCACATTGTGGCTTAAGTCATATTGTCGAATTGAATCTTTGTTACTAATATTTAATTTCGCACGTGTACACTTACGTTTATCTCACACGGGTTAGTGTAGCTCGCCGTTTGAACCATGTTTTATATTAGCGGTATAAGTTATAAAGCTGAATGTTACCTTTTGCAAAGTCCGCGACGGATTGTCGACCGTCCGACAGATGGCTGTCGCCTTTGCCGGGTGATTGAGGAGGTTGGTGAGACGCTGGGCAAAAACAGTCGCCTGAGGGTTCGGGGGAGTTGAACTCGAGCGGTCCGTGTCCCACGCGAGACGGGCTGCCTCGGTGAGCAAGCACCGCAGCACTTGATTTTCAGCTACTAATCCATGGATGTTAACGAGCTGCCAACAAAATTCAACACTTTATATAACTGTTTATAAAAAGCCATAGAACAATAATTATTTCGTCTAATCTACAAAAAAAAAAAAAAAAAATATATTATACTAGTTATTATTGATTTTTTGCAGTTGTTATTACTATGTACAAACTTTTTTTTTTCTCTCGTCAGACAAGGACGCTAACGCTTTTCACGGGCTTTTGGTCAAGTAAAAAGCTAATAAATTTGAAATGAATGGGTTTGTCTGTTAAGATCGCTTGTCCCAATACAGTTTGTAGGTAGTTAAATAATGTATTATTTCAGGTGCTTATTTATGATAACGTGTTTTTTTTTGTATGAATTTGTATTTGATGGCTAGAAATTTGTGAATAATGGCTGCCTGGTCGTAGCGATGTTTATAATCCGTTTGTGTGATAGTTCTACAGGCTCCTGTAATGTGTTGATAGATCAGAATGTAGAATATTGTCACGGGTGATGTGTTTCCTGTAGTACGTATTTTAGGTGCGTATGTCTATAATTTGATCATGTATGGCCAACATGAACCCTTGTTTCTGGGAAAAGATCGCCTATAGGCTCGATAACTTGAGCCACGCGCTCGACTATTATTATCTCTGGCATATGTGGCATCTTTTTTCAAATCCCTTCTTTTCAATTTCCATTTTTTTACCTTTAATGAAATGGTGAATGAATGAATGGTAAATAAAAATAAGGAACGGTTAAGCAAATATTTCCAATTTTAAAAAGCTGGCTTTATTCGAAACGCTCTAGGTTCAGCCTCATTTTTTAAGTCCCACTCGATGGGGGTTATCGATTATACCATGTCGCTACTAGGCACTCGATGACGTAAAGAATAACACAAAAGCTTAGTGTAAATCTTACACTAGAATCAAACTACATTTTTGCCTACTGTACAAAACGCTCCACTTTAAGCTCGGGCACACCCAATTTTTTATACGCAACTTTTATCATTCTACACACCTATATAGGTCTCATCTTAGTACCTACTTGATGACGTAGGGTTTTCATACGACCAGCTCTCAGCGAACTACGCCCAGTCCTCAATCTTCCTTTTTTAGCCTACCTCAGACAAGGCGTCATTAGTTTGAATAATTAATTTATGACACAATTTTGCCATTGAATGTACAGCTCACGATACCCAGTTTCATCGATCGGTTCATGTCCAACCGTATAATTATACTCGAATAGGTAGGTACAATTCAAACTTCTGACTTTACTTGAAACTATATATTACAGAAATTCTTTTCTAGACCATAAAGTAATTGGAACAGAATTATTTATTACTTGGACACAGTAATTAGATATCGTGTAACTCGAAAACAGTCTCTTGTCAACTATGAAAAAAGGTAATATTTACTTAGACGACTAAATATTTCCACGGAATGCATTGTAATCTCCTTGTTTATATAACGTTATTTAATAATACTTAATTTTATCGATACATTTATTACATTAAATAACAAGCGGTGGCTATAATTGTAGAACTGGACAATTTCAGAAGGTAATCTTTATGACATAGTACATAAAAGAGGTTGGCAATAGCCCGAAGCCATTTCAATTTTATCAAAAACGAATAATAATAATAATTCAGACAGCCCCGTTGGCTAAATGTATGTATTTACAAAAAAAAAGTATTTATGTATTCTATCGGTTATTTGACTTCCATCACACAAGCTCTGCTTAGTTTGGGGCCAGATGGCGCTGTGTGTAGTTCCACAATATTAAAAAAAATATTTATATTTAAAAAAAAACTTAATAATTTTTTTTCTCCAGCTTACTTTGATGTCTCTATTTCCATGTTTTAGACAATATTATAACCAAGATAATAAAGATAAATGAAAAAACATTTTTATTTCAATATTTATTTTTTATTTACAAGTGAGAATTAACCTAACCGAACCGCAAACCGCGAACCTATTTTGAATATAAAAAAAAGAACAATAAATATTTTTTCTATCTATGAAGACCATCTCCTCAGACCATTTTACGAACCTATAAAAATTATATCTCCTGCCGAAGGAAAAATACGAATGTGTAACATTATATACATGTTGTAAGTGTCTGAAAACCTAAAATAAGACATAGGTACAGATGTGGTAGACTGATAGATACGAAATAAATATGATATTGAGAAACTTTATGCTAGTTATAGCACAATTAACACCACAGTAAAACCAATATGACGTATTACAATGTAAACTCGCGCCTTATAAAAATATAAAATATTTTCTATATAAACATAGTGTTTAATATTAAATGAAATGCTTAATATGCAATTCCAAACGTGTATAACTAGCCGCCTCAGCTTCCACGGGTGCAATGTTGATACAAACGTGATGCATATGCTTATGCATGTATTATACATATAAACCTTCCTCTTCAATCAGTGTCTATTGATGAAAACCGCATTAAAATCCGTTGCGTAGTTTAAAAGATCTAAAGGTACAGACGGCGCGAAGCGACTTCGTTTTATACTAGGTACATAAATGTAGAGATTTGTAAGTATTAAAACAAATACTTACTAACGTGGCATAAGTTACATTCAAAAATATCGCACGGCTTGGTTCATCTTAAATCATACTTTTACTGCAAACCCTAACTGCATAATGAAAATGTAGAAGTACCCTCCGGCCCGAGCCTGGATGCCCTAGATAAAGACTCAACATATGACCTAAAAAGCATACCGCCCGGGACGGGTCAATCAATATTGCTGTTATAGAGGGGAAAATACATACCTTTCCATCTGTTGAGGGTTCATTTTTCGACACTGCGTAAAGCAATATTAATTACAGCACTACTGGAGAAATAAAAATGTTGAATTTATCTCTACGAATTCATAAATTGAAAAGAGAGAAATTGTTAAACAATCAAATAAACAAGCCCGTAACGTAACCGGCACTTATTGTGCAAATAATAATACAAACGAACATAATTAAGTTAATTTAAGATACAATTATATTAAATAAAAATTTAAGATTTTTTTTAATTAATTGCAAACATCGTGGAGCTCGTGGATGACAACTACTCAACTCCCCGACTGAACACAGAATGCCGTTCCGACTTCGGCAGCTCGGCTTCGGGCTCCCCGATCCCCGACAGACGAAACGAGTGAAAGGCTTAGACACTATCTCTTTCGTTCGTGTAGGTTCGCAAAGCGTAAAATCAAGACCTCTAATAATGAATCGTTCTTAAGGTTTTAGTATATGAATGTGGCAAACTCGCGAACGATATTGTGACAGGCATACAGACATTTTCGAATGCGATAATTTAGGCGTACAATTAAAAAATAGAGCCCGTGATCATCCAAATTCGCATTTCGCGTGATTGGAGCAGGTAACACAAAATAGGTAACTAAGGGGTATAGTAAGTTTAGGTCTTCGCAAGAAGATTTTATATTCTGCCCTTAGTGCGACCTAAACTGGTTTTTGACTGTTTTTATTATTTGTTGTTTGACAGTGTGAGCATTGGTTATGATAACAAACATGCAGGTCTGTCAGCAGGACAGTTATCTTTACAATATTATAATATGTGTTTATATTTCGTCCATCTTGCGTTCAACCACAGAGCGACGAACCGACGTGATAATAACCACGTATTTGTCAATCTAAAAGAAGGGACGGTTCATGTGTGATTGCTTATTAAATAATTATTATTTTCAAATAAAATACTGAAACTTTTCTCCAAAATATTAATCTAAGTACATATTTTGACCCAGACGAAGATGGTGTGGCGATTGTGGCGAACTAAATCGTCATGACATTTACAGAACCACGACAACCGAAGGCCGGGCAGTTTGGATGGAAGAAATGGAGGTCTTTGCCCAACAAAGAGACACTACAGGCTGTAATAATAAAAATAAATAATTTGAAAACCATAAATGTGCATAATTTAATTTTTATATAGTTATAGGTACTGATATATGTACCTATTATGTATGTATATTATCTTGCAATCAGTCATTCTCGACTTTACAGACTATTATACTAACAGATGGGATGTGCGTTTCTTGGCGTGTCGGGCGTTGTTCCCAGTGAATCCAGTTTATACCACAAATATTATAAATGTGAAAGTTTGGATGGATGTTTGTTACTCTTTCACGTAAAAACTACTAAACGGATTTGGATGAAATTTGGTATGGTAGCTGACACCTTGGATTAACACATAGGCTACTTTCTACTTCCCCGAAAATATGTAGCAGGTAACACTGCGGGGCGCAGCTAGTTCTTTATTGAACAAAACTATCTCGTCGCTTTTTAAGTCGACGTATGTGGTTTCAGAGATGGTCAATTGCCTCGCTAACTGATTCCGGTGCTTTTGTAATCTAGATTCATACGCGGTCATATGGCCAGCTATTTCCTGCTTTAACATTGACACGTTAAAGATGTCATAGAGCTCTGTGGTTTTGATAAACCATGGTACATTTGATAATTGTTTAAGCTGTGGTTTAGTGCTTTTTGGTTTGTGAATAAGTTGGAGGCGCTGGCTAAAGCCTCACAATTATACGCCATATGTCCAAATCAGTTTCAGAACAATTGTATAAGAGAAGATTGTTGTCAATTGATAGGTTTGAGTTAGGTCCCATAAGCCATTAAAGACCCTTGTATTTTAAGTTGATTTCATACATAAAAAAAGGTTTCGACGTATTGAGAACTTCCTCTTTTTGAAGTTGGTTAAAAACATTGACTTCCACTATGTGGCCGATCCAAAATCTTAATTTACATAATTTATTTCTTAGTTCAATTTTAGTAAAAATAAGTCTCTTATGTGGAAAAAACTTTTTTTAAAAAGGAGGCTGCTGGCAGTGGAGCAAGATAACAAAAACCGGCCAAGTGCGAGTCGGACTCACACACGTAGGGATCCGTACGATTATCTATAATAAAACTAAATATTCTGTGAATAGTTAAAGCGTCTCCTTGTCACTGTTATTAGTATCGAGCAAGAAACGGTAAAAAAATCAAGTTTGTTGTATGGGAGCCCCCCTTAAATATTTATTTTATTTTTAGTATTTTTTTGTTATAGCGGCAATAGAAATACATCATCTGAGAAAATTACAACTGTCTAGCTATCACCGTTCTTGAGTGAGATACAGCCTGGTGACAGACGGACGGACGGACAGCGAAGTCTCAGTAATAGGGTCCCGTTTTTACCCTTTGGGTACGGAACCCTAAAAACTACACGGTATGCACAAGCGACATGTCAAGCAGCGGCGGCCTTGGCTGTTGCGGGGCCCTTTTTCTTGGTGTTCCTTTTAATAAATAATTAATTTTAGTCACTGAGCCTAGAATACTAAGCTGTGGTTCCAGTGCTCGAGTGGCCGTAACATGCTTGCACTAATAATGAAACCGTGCGTTCAGGTGGGGTTTTGTGAAGTGCGAGGCGCGAAATACACGTACATCATATGGTAAAGACTTTTTCTACTTTTGTAGATGCGCTAGGACGCGAGGCGCCCGCAAGAGGGAGGCGAGCCGAGCGGTTGCCTCGCTTGCCACCCCCTAAGGCCGCCACTGATGTCAAGGATCACTTCCTTTTGGATATGACCTGTGATCTATGCGCCAATGGAGAACCTTTAAAATGTTATTACTGTTAACATTATTCAATCTACCTAGTTATTAATCAAACAAACTGATTTTATTAACTACTTTGGCTGATTTTGCTATTAAACTAATAGATCATAAAAAAAATTAAACCACCATCTTGAAGGCCTCTTTTGACATAATAATAAAAAGAATACACCTAAATTGGTTCAATCAAATTGGTCAAATCAAATGTTGACAAGGTTGAAAGTTTTCATCTAAACCTGTTAAAACAAAAAACAAGTTAAGAATGGGAATCTTTCTCTTTTTGAAGTTGGTTAAATATTATACACATATTATATCTAATATAACTGTATGTACACGTGTTTCTATAGCCTACACGGATCAACAGAAGACTATGTCTTACCCTAATTTCAGAACTGTTATAAACAATGTTGTATAATACAGTAAAGGGATAGATGGTTTGTTGTAGTTATTTCATTATTAAGTAGGTACTTGTTTTATACAGAACTGTAACTTTCCTTTAGAAAGTTAATATCAATGTGGTAAGTATGTCCTACAGCTACAGATGTGGTATGTATATGGCTATCCGAATTGAATTACACCGAAACTGAAGCAATACTGCAAATTATAGAATGAGATTGTATTTGTTGACTGCTTTGGCATGAAGCCCACTTTTCACTTTGGCTTAGATACTTTCATTTGATATTTTAATGCGCATCTTAAAACATTGATAGGTATTTAGAGATACTTGTTAACTACTCTCTACTCTGCATACTTAAGTTTTTTTTCAGTACTCAGCTCGGAATAACCCGGTTCAAGTAAATACTACTCAGTAACAAAGTGTTAGAATGAGATAAAAGTCAGCATAGTGAAAACAAAATTTAGTGTAAGGGGCCATTACTTCCAACTGCCTAGTTTGTAACACTATGGAGTGTGCTCGGAATGGATCAATTAGAACAACTGTCCTAAACAAATGGCTAACAGATTTCCAGTTAGTTACTGTAACATTCTAGCTGAGTCTCTCGGATGCAGCCAGAAAGGTTTATAAATTAAAGCCTTAGAATTAAAATTGTGTATAAATCATATTAACATAATTATATTATAAACGCAAACAACTGAAAGATTGTATTTTCCTAACAGTTTAGAGACATAAAGTAGCTACTGAAAACACCCTGTTTCTACACGCGTTTAGTGGCTGCGACACAAAGGAGAAAAAATTAATTTTATTTTGTAACACAACACCAAACACACCAAAACAAAAAGAGACACGATGTCGTCCCTCTTCAAAAAATTACTAAAAATTGTCGATTTTGTAAGCAAATATTCATCTTTATGCTGCTATAACAAGACACATGAGAGACTTACAAAAATTTTTAAATAAAAAGTGTGTGTAACTTTGTTCTCTTCAAGTATGCAGTGAATGTTTTAGTCGTGAATCAACTGTTGAGGTATTATAATTATGAAAAAAAACAGATGTGAGCACCTTTCATCTAACATGGCGGCCCGAGCAACCACTACTTGAGATCACAAACTTAGATTTTTAACACCCCATGCAAAAACAATGGTGTGTTATAAGTTTGACGTGCCTGTGTGTGTGGCATCGTAGCTCCCGAAACGGACGAACCGATTTTTTTTTTAATGTTGAATTAGTTGGGTGTGTCCTTCTTTGATGAAAATCGATCTAAGATGGCCACAGCCACAAAAAGGCAGGCTTTACATATTTTCTCACAACTCCCTCAATGTGGGTATCAATTGAAAGGGCTTGACTAGTGTAAATACTATACACCAGTTGGGAGTTTTTGAATATTTAATTTACTTAATTACTCCCAAATGAAAGAAAGAAAACAGTTTCATACATTTCAAAATTGTTACTACACCACCTTTTGTAGAATAAAATTCCTAATTGACTGGAGTATATTCATAGCTAACGCTAACCACTGAGCTATCATCACAATTTTTCTAGCACTCATACGATTCACTTGTAAAAGCATGTAAAAGCATGCAAAATCTAGCATGTTATAATTTTCAAACTATTGTAATTTGAACCGTTTATCATTACACTTAATCGTGCATAAAATATTTTGAAATATATTATGATTTTCATACAATAGCTGCGTCACAAGCTGACTTGAGAATGCAGGTCATCTTACAAAAGTGTTACAATACCTACCCACAACACAGTACACTATACTAGACTATATCAGCACTTTTACAAAACTACATGATGGTGCACTATGGTAGGAGTGCTTGGTGATATATGTGCATAATTGTCTTGGAAGTTGACCTACTTTTAATATTGATCTGTATCAACTTTGTAGTGTTGCAAAGCCTTAAGTTGCTGGGAGTTACTCTCTCGAAGACTCTTAATTTCGATTCATTTATTGAGTCAAAGGTCCAAATAGCCACAAAGAAGCTAAGCATCATCTCTAAGTTGAGACAGTACTTCACACCAGAACAGCTACTCAGCTTATGTAAAGCCCAAGTAAGATTGTGCATGGAGTACTATTTGCACGGCTGTGCCAAGTACCAACTTGAGGCATTGGAGTTAATTAAGAGTCACATCTGAAGACTAATTGGCAATGACACTGTACAGCAGTCTTGGCTTCAACGACTTGAGCATCATTGAAAAGTTGCACCTGAACTGCACAAGTTGGTTCCCTTTGCATGTTTCTTTTACCAGACGGCCAGACAAATGCGACTAAAAGTCATCCGTGCCTGGTGGATGGTCCCCAAGTATGCACAAAGTGTTTTGATTTCACGTTTTTCATTCGCACAAAAATGTTGTGGAACTCTTTGCTGGATTCTGTGTTCCCTATTATCTACAATATGGGTGTCTTCAAATCTAAAGTAAATAGGTTTCTTTTATGCAAGCATGCTCCATCTTAGAGCACACTACTGCTTAACAACTCAGCCTGAGTATGGTCAAACACAAACCTACTTTAAATATATAATGCAGATTATATTGTTTGCCTTCATAATTTTTCAGTTTTCGACAATTGATACTACAACAATGAGTAGTTTTGTCTTGTTGCACAAAGAAAATCATTAAGTCAATAAAAACTTGTCTAAAATAACATCAAAACAGAAATCTCAACATAGGTACAATGTTTTTTGTTGTTCAGAGCTAGCCCTCACGTTAAATATGGCCGCTAAAGAGGTGCCATTACGACTAACAATACAATGTTATGTGATAGATTTCGATATACAAGAATATTGGTTTATTTCAAATCAAATTGGGGAATCATACCTATATCACTGCATTATAACTGAAAAGTCCTATGACACCAATTACTACCTTCCATATGCCTATTCATGAAGACTCAAGTCCGTGGACATTACGAGAATATGCGAATCGATACTCACACTAAACGAAAAGCTGGCGATTTGCTACATAAGGATCATCTTGTGGCGACGAAAGATAAGTTCGTCATCGTAATTAATTGTCACGATAAACACAGTATTCAAAGTTTAGCAATAAAAGAAGCAACATTCGTATGTTCATAAGTGTACACAGCAAAAATTCAAGGAGATTACACTGCACAATATGGCGACAACGGAAAACAAAGACTAACGATTATTTGGATTTTCTTACCTGATTCAACTCTTGAACAGACGACTTGAAGTTTTTCTTGTTCAAATTTGTAACTAGATAATTGATTTGCAACAAGCTAAAATTTAAAGGGTCCAGGTTCATAGTTCCATTAATACAAAACCGAAAGCTTCAAACACGTTTGAAGCTCTCTCGATTTTTGACGAACTACTATGATAAACTTATGTTCTACAACAGTTTTTTCAAGAAATGCTATTGAGCCTATCCCCAACATCACCAAAACTATTGTTCACTTTGCAATATACATAATTTCAGAGCCCACGCCCCACAGCAATTTGTTTGATGAAAAATCTATACCAATCACACCGAACGATCACTCACGATGACGACACGAAGCAAAGTGAAGTGAATAGCGCTGAAAATCGATACAAAAGAACGACACAGACAAAAAAGTGAACGTTTTCGCGATACATTTTTTTTTTTTGTCATGTTAGTCTGCCTCTGTGTATTCTGCCAGCTTCAATGTTTCTTTATGTTGTATGCAATCTTCAGCTTGAGTTTTGGCGGGAACGCGGGAAGAGTCGTGTCGCTCCTTTGTATTTTTTTTCCAAAACTAGTGTTTTGTCGAGTGTTTATGCATAAAAATGGTGGTGTTTTATTCATAAAGTGCCGAATTACAAGCGCGAGTGTGGGAAAATGATATAATGTGGTGAAACATGAGTTTTCGTGTTGCTTCCAAAACTCCATCGAAGCTTTGTAGTAAAGTTGCCACTACTTTACTAAAGCATGACTGGAATTAACTGACACGAACTGGACTTGACAAAGACGACTTTGACTAAAAATAGCTACGATGGCACTTATTTAACTTTTGAAACTTGAAAATATATAATTACTTGACACTGGCAAATGCTAAAACGCGACGCCAAAACCAAAGAAAAAAAAAAAAATCTTCAGCTTCCTTATCTTCATTGCCTTATCTTCTGTTTTTAAATAAATAAAATAAATATCGTATGACTAATATACAATAATATACACACAGTGCCATCTGGCCCCAAACTAAGCAGAGCTTGTGTGATGGAAGTCAAATAACTGATGGAATACATAAGAGTTTTAGAAGCAACACGAATAGCCATGTTACACCACATTATACCACTTTTCCACATCTGCGCTTGTAATTCGGTAATTTGTGACACCACTATTTTATACATGAGCATTAGTTTTAGGCAAACACTAGTTTTAGAACGAATAATAGGGTACTAGGTAGGTAGGCCTATAACGTTTCCGTTTCGCTGCCATCCGTACACGCTTTGTCTTGTTTCTCTGCCTTTTACACGGATCGACACGTTGAGTAAAAGAGAAAGCTATAGTCGGAATGGCAACCTCGCACCGTCCAAGTGCATAGTGTCCATTTTTGTTCGACTATTATGCTACAACATTGCAACTAGTGCGCTTATAAAGTAAACATTTTCCGAAATATCGTTAATAAAAATAGATTTTCTTGCAAAATAGTTCGATGAAGGGTCCAAGGTATAGCATAAGCTAAGTCGTCGAGTATCAGTTTTTGAAAACGAAAATGTAATTGATAGTTTTTGTTAGAAGGTATACACTATACAACTCTTGGACTTTTCATCTGTCTGAGCTCAGCTATCTAAAACTTTTTACACAGACGAGAAAAACGAGCGTCATCAGTTGCGACAAATTGCATATTTTCTGCAAAAAAAATTGAAATCGAGTTTTGGCGGGAACGCTTCCGCGTTCGTATCGCCCCATTGTATGTTTTTCTAAATACACAGTGTTTTTAGTATTTTTTCGAGTTAATAGCTGCCATTACTTCACTGACACAGACACTTATTTGAGCTTAACCGTCACTTATTTCACTTGAATTTTCATGAAATACTTGAACATAGTCATATTTTTAATACTAACCAAATCTCAGACGTTTGATGAATTCGGTATGAAAAGGTTTTTTTTGTATTTATTTTATATTTTTTACTGATAGTAAACTTTATTTTATGAAACTAATTTAAATATTTTGGCTTTCTATGCGGTAGTTTAATTTTAATACGTTTTCAAACTTTTTATAGTTATGACGTCATGAGGTCGGCTGAATATGTAGAATATGCCTTTGCCATATAAAACAAAAAAGTAAACAAATACATATGACACATTTGATAACAGGACTGACAATTTTTTTTTTATTTGCCCCATCGGGCAGGCTAAAGCTGTAACGTCTTCGGTTTTTACAATTCATGACATGACATTCATAAACAAATTTTTATAATAATAATATAATAATGAACAAAAGCTTTCATGACATAAACAAATCTTATGTCATAAAAGCGATATCAGAGTCCAAATAACGTTTCAAGTAAAATAATCCAGATATTTGTATCAATAAAGCGAAAAACCACTCGTCGTACGTGTATTGAAGAGATTATTATGATCGCCGTTGACTTGACATTGACAGATTTTGTTTTGGTTTGTCATTGCTTTTTTTAGTCTACGAAAGTTGCCCTACTAGGTGACGTCATGAATTTTATTGAAATAAACCCTACCTCATAGTTTACAGAGTTTAAACGTAAAAATATTGTACAGAAATGTACTATTTCGAAATGGTTTTGGAATCAGTAAAGTTTTTTTTTCTTTACATACCGAATTGTCCAAGAGCCAAATACATAAAGTGAGTTGCCAAATTATCTGTTATGTCAAATCAACAGTCACACGTACTTTCTAAAATATTTAGCGATTCTGAACCGGTCCCGCTCTTGCATTACATTAAGAAGTTGCTTATGAATACCTCAACATTTATGTACTTTTATAATTCGCTTTGTAAGTGAACACATCAACACGTATACTGTATCATACGCATTGACAGAAATAAATAACGTATGGCATTGTTGATAAATCTGATATCACGAAGGGTGAGGCAGTATGGCTTTATAGCTCTAGCCTGCCCGATGGAGCAATTAAAAAAAAAACAAATGTCGCACTTACGTCAATAAAAAATCGAATCACAGATGGAATTCTTGAGTTTGGTTATTTTACGAAAAAATTAATTGATCGTGTGTAATTAAGGTGTATGTATGGTATTTAATTGTTGATATGAAGAATTCATAATTTTTTTAACACTTTGAAACTGTTTCACACATTGTATACGAATTGTATTTCCTCACCAATATAACAAGTTCTTTGAGTTCAGTTTGGAATATTTTTTATTATTACCTACTATTGATCTGCATTTAGTTGTGTATTTCTTAATATTAACGATTACGCGAACCACATTATAAGTTGGTATAATATGTCAAAAGCTATTTGACTATGATGTTGACAAAAAATGCAACATCCAGAACAATTATGTAACCAGTCCCCTTGTGTGTATAGTTATAGTAAATAAAGGGAAACACAATGTAACAAGAGTTTCTATAGTTCGGAGTAATTGAGCTAGTTATTAGACTACTGTTATCATAGTGTAATATATATTTTTACTATTATAATGTTAATAGACTCAACATCACCTATATTAAATTCAAGCTTTTTTCACAGTTTATGGCGTGGGGATCATTCCTTCGCCGGAACTTGGTGAGCATCGCGTTCCCCACTATTACTGTGTCTCTCATCTTTCTGGACTGGAATTATACAAGAAAGTGGAAGACTGAACAGAAGAAATTATAATGGCTATCTTTGGAATCACTACTCGTTATGTTTGGTTAGCTGTCCCTCTTACTGGTTACTTCTTTGGCAAATTCCTTGATGATCAGGAAACATTGAGGATGACTATGTACCGGGATAAATCTTGTCTTTATGGAGGAAATGTAAAGCCAGGTTGCCCACCGTCCTGGCCTTGATTACATTCTCTAATCAATGTAGCAATTATGTGTATTTTGTTTTGAATATAGAAGATTATTAAAAAAAATTGCTTATTACTTAAATCTTAGTATGTATGTTTTCAGAATATGCAAGATATAATGAATGGTGTGTAAATTTTAAGCCCCTAAGTAGATAATTCTACCCTTTCATAGAATTTCTATTTAATGCTCATACTAACAAATGTCATTTAACTTGAGGGTAATACAAAAATATTCTAACATAAATGTTATTTAATTTGAGTCAACATGATGATTTAGCTTATAATACAGCTCTATTTAAATTATGAATAGAATCTAGTATTAATAATGATTATTCTTCAGAGCATTCCAAACTATTTACCTATTAAACCTATTTACCTAATACCCAAACTATTACCTTTTTAAGTCTGTATATTAGGAATATGGATAAAAGAAAAGAATGTGTATAAATATGTATTAAATTTTTACCTGATAAAGGTCAAGCAAAAGGGAGAGTTATGTTTTTGACTGGTATGTGTGTATGTTCATCTGTTTCCTCATAATTGTCATTACTGTACCACTTGTGGCCAACCAAAGTCAGTTTGCCTCTATACTCACTTGGCATCAAATAAAAACTAATAATAAGAAAATAAAAAGGTTGTGGGAGGTCTAATAACAGATAAATATTGTTAATCAGCACTTATAATGTTTATTAGCATCATACAAATAATCTACATTGTTTTCTTGGCCATTGAGTACCAGATAATGATGTAAGGTGCCCATAGTCCGGAACCAAAGAAAAACGCAAAAAATAATGACGCAACATATCTGAAAAGAATGATTTTTCATCTTAAGTAGGAATAATACAATGTATGTAGTAATAACAAATATTACAGTTTCTATGAGGCTTTTTACTAAGTAACTACCAGCCATTCCTACAAAAGATTTCATGGTATCTAGCCAAAATTCTACATCTGCTGATATGTTACATTCTGGCTACAACAAACCAACAAGAGAGAAGAAAAGGTTATGGTGTTACATGTACTTACTTAAAGGTAAAAATTATAAATAAATTTGTTCCACATTAAGATATGGAAATCATGCTATTTTATTTCTATAAGATACTAACACTTGAGAGATGGCAGATTCTCTTATGAGATCTCGGGAACTTTCTAAATCTATTTAGATACCATCTGAAATATCTACTAAAAACAAAACTCATATTGCCCACCCCAAAAATCTGTACCAATGTATACCTAGTATCTATTGTTTAACATCTATTGTACATCTGTACTAAAAACTAACCTATTGGGTATATCAAAGGGCATGTTGTCAAATGGCTGAGGAGGGCCATCATGGTGATGTCCTACTTTTTGAATCTTGCTAGGGGATGTTGCATTGGTCAGAACTGGTCTAGTACGTAATGTATTTAAAAGGAAACGGAGTCTGTTCATTGCTTCAATGAAGTCCACTTATTTCACTTTAACGAGTAAATTTTTTGAATTAAGTGTCTTTATAGTCTACAATGACAATAATCCTATTTCTACTTGCATTTCTAAATATTGAAAGAGAAGTTTCGTTTGAAAAAGACACATGTCATACTTTTTATTTTGTAAATTTTCAGGCTCTTTGTATAAAAGAGGTCAGTTGCACCTAGTTAGAAAAATAACATTTTTTAGAAACTTCAGGGTTCTAATACAATCAATAACCTTAGATCATTTAACTAAATAAATGGGTGATCTAATAGGTACATCATAAATGTAAGCAGGTCAAGCTATCAGACTTTTCCCCTGCTCGAAGAAATCAACAAAAAAAATCCATCTTTTATAGACCCTCCAGGGTGGTAAGAACTAACGTGAAACAGTAAGTTATTCATTAGGTTGAGTAAGAATATAATGCAAACCCTCTAAGATGCAAACATAGCAAACAAAACAATATAGGGGTACCTAGGTACCTATTCCTACTTAGAAATAAAACAGGTACTTGAAGGCTCTGTAATCAACTAGGAAATAGGTTCTTTCCCTATTGTAGACTGGTAGGTACTAACAATATGGTAAAGTAAGTAGCGGCCTCCCTCAGAGATTAGAAAGGTTATTTTTATTTTATCGAATCAATATTTTTGAAAATTATTGTAATATTTGACAAAATTTTGCTTTAGTCAAAGCGCCATCTCTTGCCATACTGTTGAACTACGAAGATAATGTAGGTGTGGAATTTACGAACCTTTTCCGTGGGTGCAAATGGCAACATGTTTGGTAGAACACACAGATGGCGTTAGTTAATTTAACTTTTGTTTTCCTAATTTTAATAATATTATTGGCCAACGCTGATACATTATTCTTTTGTATTATTTAGTGCTGATTCCGAAAATAATAATAATAAAATCGTATCATTATCACCCTCTAAAATTATGTGAAGTCGAAATAAATTTTATTTTTTATTTAAAATCTATAAAAAATATTAAAATGTATATTGCCTCTGCAATATACATTGGTTATAAAATATTAATATCTAATGCTATTTAGAAGGGTTATTCTGATAAATTACCAACAAAGCTGTTTGTTTTCTCCTAATAAAACAAACAGTTTGCGATTGCATGTTTATTACCTACTTCACGCTCAAACGGCTGGATAAATTTTGATGAAATTTGTACGAAGGTAGGTGACGCTCTGTATTAACACATGCTAATTTTTATCTCGAAAAAATGTAGCGGGTATTACTGCTGGGCAAAGCTAGTCAATAAATAAAAACTTTCGAATTAGAAACAAATTAACCTTTAAAAAAATTTTTATTTCATACTTAACTTACTTACTCAATTAAGTATAAATACCAAATTTCGAAGGATTTTTGACAGACCTAAATTATAAACTTATATCTACTATATATTATGACTCTACGTATATCTACGTAGGTAGGTAGGTAGGTAGGTATATATCATAAGACTAACATTTTTACTTTGACAAGGATGATATTAAACAAAGCATTTGTAATAACCTTAGATCTTTACACTAGGGCCTTCAAAATTAGTCTAACAATAAACTTAAACCATTATTATAATATTCAATTACTTACAACAAAAAATTATACGAAAAATATTGCAGAAATCGATCATCGATCAAAGAGACAGGGGCCGTAGCGTAGGTAAACTCTTATTGACATTCAATATAAGCGCTCACGAAAAACCTATGCCGCCGGAAATCGCAGGCCCACGTAATAAGGATCGCAGTACGGCCCCATGACTATACCTATTCTGTTCGCCTGACCAATGACCATGTCCTTACACAAAAATATAACATGTCAGACATGTGTTGACCCCGACTTTACACTCTCAACTTAGGGTTGGTTTTTGAATAGCTTAAATTCGTTGTTATTAATTCGTACGAAATCCGATCCTTGTTTCTCTCAACGATGATTGCATTAGAATTTATATACCGCCACCGCCACCTTCTTGAGCAACAATCAATGGCTTTTGGTTGGGGTCGTCGTATCGGTCGTTGCCACCGCAGTTCATCATCATTATTATCCCCGAAAAGGCAATAGTCTGAAAAATCAACTGGCACTTAGGTTACAAATTTATACGGCCATTTTCTCAAGCGATGGGATGATAGATCACTGGAGAAGTTTGTTGTAGGTATGTTTTTATTTTAACTTTTACGTGAGTTCTTCGATCCAACGCTTTGAGTCGAGAGTCAATAATAAGTCAAGTCAAGTAAGTCCGACACGCCAAACTGCACAGAGCGCGGGGTGGACGAAGACGTATACCGTATCATGGCGGGGGCGTATGTCCGGTCCGAAGCTCAACTTGAGGGGATGTAGGATGGTGTAAGTGTGCTGAATAATTAATCCCTTATCGGAAGAGGTTAAAATACTGTTCCGCATCACCAATAAGTATTTACATTAAGCGTAGGATAGGTATAAGAAAGATTGTTGTATTTTTGTATGAAACCAACGAGTATAACGTGTTTGACTAAACCCTCTATCCTACTAATATTATAAATGCGAAAGTTTGTATGTATGTTTGTTACTCTTTCACGCAAAAACTACAAAACGGATTTGGATTAAATTTGGTATGGATGTAGCTGAGACCCTGGATTAACACATAGGTAGGCTACTTTTTATTCCGAAAATGTGTAGCGGGTAATACCACGGGGCGCAGCTAGTTAAAGATAAAGTTGAAAAAACAGATACAATACTTGATTAGGATATCTCGTGTCGAGGTAAAAAACGTATCTAAGGATCAAGCCATAAGGGTGTTACCATTGATCTATAAAAACATAGATTCTAAATGTACCTACCATATACATACGAATTCGCAGAAAACGGGATCACTAATATTTAATGTTGGTTTTATGCAGTAGGTACCTACTGCGATAAATTACCTGACAATTATAAAGAAATTGTCACTATCTCTTACATGAAACGTATCTAGATAGGTACCTACTTATTCTCATGCAAAAACGACTCCGTCATCAAACAAAACTTGCCTATGTTCATTTCCAAGAAACAATTCCAACAAACAGGTAACCGAGAATAACGAGAATAAAGGCGGTGGTAACAAACAGACAGAAAGATAGTTATTTTGCTTATAAGTTGATACCTACATTATTGTTTTACATTTTAATATGTAATTTTTTACACATAATATGCTGTAGTGATGATTTACAATAGGCAATCAAAATCGGACTAAGTAGGTAGTAGTTTAGGAGAAAAATGGCAACATGGATTTGAACAAACAAACATCCTCTCGAATATAGGTACCTACTGTCTCCGTTCCGTCGTGGGTAAATAGTAAAATTTTGCCACAACTCATAATAAATAATTATCGCATAGCTACCTATACATTCACAAAGATCTGCACCCAAGTAAGATAGAGATTTGATTTTTGATCGAAATTCGGAAAATTGTATTATTCATAAAAACGTCAAACTATCCAATATATCAACAGATACTAAACACTTATTTTATAATGAAGTCGTCAAGGTAAATAAACAAATTCGTCAAAATCCTTTTCAACTTTTGCTGTAGTACTCTCTAATACTCGGCTAGCCAGCTCCACTATCAAGCTGAAAATCTACCTCCAAGCAACTAACGGTGTGTTCCAGCCTGAGTTCAGAACCAGTTCCTATTTCGGGTGAGTTGTATTTACCTTCTTTGACTACAACATTGCTTAAAATCTAGTAAGCAAAGGCTAAACATGTATCCCTTAAAAAATGATGCAAGCACTTCACGGTATTTGTTCAATCTAAGGTGGGTCACTTTATTGACAGTTCACTGGCAGCATTCGCCTGTAACGTAACGTTCCAGATTCGAGCATTACAGTCCACTATCTGTTCTAATACAATAGGTATATTGATTTTGATAAGTACCTTGTAACATCAAACGTCATCATTTCATCTTACATTGTGGAAAAACTATAACAACTACAGGCAAATGCTCAAAATTGATTATTGGTTTGTTGCATTACGGGCTACCGCTCCTGGTGTTGTTGTCTTTCTTACCACAAACATAAAGCCTATGATCAAGCCGGAGAGGATAGGCGTGTTGAAGTAGGGGCCACAGTTAATAGCCTTCGAGAAGTAACAATAGCCAGGTTTTGACGGTGTTGCTGCTGCTGTTGTTGGTGGATCGTCTTGTTTGAGCCGAACAATTGGGGGGCCAGACTTTTGATTTATGGAAGAACGTAGTTTTTTATCGACTCGCGGTTCGATCTGGAAATTGTAACACGCCCAATTGAAAAACAATTAATCGATTGAAATATCTTCAAGCTCTTGATTCGGTAGAGAGGCGTGGTCATCAGAGTTATTGGTGATGAAAAATTAGTACAGAAAAAAACGTTTAGACAAGTTTTGAACACCGCCGGAAAGTAGCAAGCATAATTAATTTAGGAGAATGTGCTACTGAGCTGTGCTACCTGTACTTCCACCTTTTTTTACTACAGAACAAAAAGAAAGACGGTCCACTGCCATCCATGCGTAGTTTCCTTGGGTACGTACCAAACGATTTGACTCTACATTTCTCATCTGTACAGCCAAGGAATGGAGCAAGCTGCCTACGTCCATGTATCCTGAGCGATAAAATCTGAATCTTTTCAAGGTCATACGGAATAGTATCAATTAAGTCTGTGTGCTTTATCCTCGACTACATCATCGCTCACCATCAGGAGAGTTGGTGATCAAACGCAGACTTGTACGTGTTAAAAAACAAATGAAGTTTTATTATTAACGTGGCCACCACGCTAGCATGCTGAATATGTTGCCTGTAGTAGTAACACAGAACAAACATTTGTTGATACCACAAAATGTTTGCCCTGGGTGGGAATCGAACCCACACCCTATATATATCTCTTGAAGCAGACATACTACCAATGAACCAACAGGGCAGTTGGTTGTTGTTCCAGCAGTGTGAAAAAGAAGGCTATGGATGATGATGATGATTCCACATAGGTAATTATTTCGTCATCGGTGAAAGACATTTTTTCTATAAAAAAGCTGAATTTTTTTATAATTCCCATTGTCGGCCGCGCAAATTCACAATAATGATGATCTTTCGGCTAAGTATCTACTGCTGTTTCGCGTAACCCGGTTACCTGATACTCAGATAATGTAATGGAGCTCCCGTCCCGGAGGTTGATAATGGAGATTGGCTCGGAGCAGTAGTAAGAGCGATACCACGGGGCGACAATGTCAGTTTCCGAGCGGCCCACCTCTTCTCCTGCCTCCAGCAACGCTACGTTTACTGTCAAAATCCGCACAAATTTGTAAATAATTAGTAGGTAAAAGATGTCCAGCCAATAACGTCTTCACGTGATGCAAACGAAGTCGCGAGTAAACCTAGTTATTAATATCTACCTATAAGACGAGTAGATATTTAGTGCTAAAAATATCGATATCGAGTTAATTCAAATAAATACTGTCGTAAATAGATATCAAATTTTAAATAAAATCAACCCAGATGTCGATAAATCACTCTGGTGTTTGTTGTAGGGGTAGGTACACTCGATATGGCATGTCTATGATTGAATTATTGTCTACGGTGGATGATTATTGGTCCGCTGGATTACTCGCATGGCATCTGACAACAGGCTCTTAGCAAAAAACATAAATCGGCGTCGTTATCTGGTAGACCACACACCCAGAGTTATTTTTGTAAATACACAGTGATTTGTTTCCTGATTGTATAGGTACTCTAAGGATATGGTACTGTGTAAAAAAAATCAAATCAATAATGAGACGAACGAGGCGCTCTCCTTATAGTGAGAGATAACGAATGACTGCGCAAAGAACTATTGATTATTATTAGATACCGACTTTTTTAAACGATAAATAAATTAGTTCTGAAAACTTTTGGCTACTTTTTTTTTAATACAGTGAATAAAACCTTTTGGACCTTCAGTGTTTGATTATGTTAAGTACGGGCATTAGTTACAGGTTTATCATTATTGTTGCATAACAATGATCTTAATAATTCTACTGACAAATTACATTTACATTTACACAAATTTATAACTTTTTTAAATGCTAGCAAAATGTACTTATCTTTTTTACTAGATTAATAAAAATGACACTTTATCATACTAATTATATTAATCATTGCTTGAATGGTAAAAAGTTATATTATATAAGGTATGATTTGTCTAAACACTTGAAAGGATATGATATGGAAACCAATTAGGTATCTTGTAGATAGGTACTCCCAGTTAAAACTTACCTAGCGCCCAATTATCGTGGTCGAATTCAAAATTGAACTGTAGATGGAAATCCGTGACCAACATAGTGGTCGATAAAGTTCTGCGCGTACGCATCTCGTACTCAACCACCGGAGTATCGTCGAAAGCAGAACGCCGGTGATGGACCGAAGAAAACATACCTGGGAAATTAGGGTCAGCCAGCTCAATTTTTTTATTTATAAAGGCCACATCCAGGGTGAGTCCGGAAGCTTGTTTTTGTAAACATTTCTTATTCGAAAGTCTATTTTCATTACAATATATTCTTTTATACTAAGAAGAAACTTGATATTGGTATAGAAAGCAAGACAAAGCGATAATTTCAGATGTTTGTTGGTATCTCATTAGCCCTGAAATATCAATAGCGAGAAGAATATCTAAGACATTGACGTGATACCTAGGAGACTTCTACGAACTAACCAGTAAGTCGAAACAGAGCATCCGGTGTAACTACCATCACCCCTCTCTCCTTAAGAGGTTCCAGATCGGGATGCGCTGGATATACCAGCTGCTCTAATTTTATTGGGTTCTTCTTCCCTGTATAAAAAGCCATTACAGGTCCGGCCTTCACCTGCCTCACAGCTGTGTACACCTCCTTCATCAAAATATCGTGCTTTCTCAGCTTTTCCACGCGACTCATTTCAGAATCATCTTGAAAGTAAACGTACGCATACTTATGCTTATTTAGTATCGTTAGTTTTTCTCCTGGCCCGAGATGAAATAAGTTCGAGAATTGTGGTTCGAAAACCTGACGTAATATGTCGTAAGGCTCGGAGACAGCTGGCATGTATAGTACTTTATTCTCTGGTATACCTTTCTGCAAATAGTAGAATGGCGTACCAAGGATATCTTTGGAACTGACGTCCTCGGTGCATAGTGTTTCCTCAACGAATATTAACACATAATTTGTTTGTTTCAGTACGTCTAATATGAGTTCAGAGAAATACTTTGGGCTCATTATCTCGAAAGGTTTGGATTCTATCTTAATATGACTCATAACACTGTCGTTGTCTATCATAAGAACAGGTATAGTTTTTTTATGGCTTGCACAGTTTTTGAAGATTAACAGAAACATCAATTTGCAGAACATCATATTCATTTTCGTCAATGAGGAAGAACTACTAATATCGAACGTTCTAGCTTAGAATCAGTAGAGATAAATTGTAATACTGAACTCACGTATTTGATGGAAATAATACTGCGTCTGACATTCCTCTTGTCTTTATATTTTTTACTAAATATGAATCTGACAAAAAAAACTGTTGTAAAAAGGTGTAGGCGCAGTTGAAGCCTGCGCAGATGATTTTCCATAAGTTTGTATAGGCTGGCCCACGATGGCCTACTACTCAGAGAGGGCAGTTACTATTTATTGGGCTAGTCAGCTTAGAATGTTAAAAGTCCAGTCTAGGTAATAGACTAATTTTAATTTGAAAGTTTGTATGTTTGTCATTACTTCACACCACGGATTTATGTGTGGACAATGAACATAGATTTTTTTTATCTTGAATTAATATACAGGCTACCTCGAAAAAGTAGACGATTCCTGTAGGAAAGTATTGATGCGATATTATTTTTAGTTGTGTGTAGATTCATCACGTTTTGAGGCTGTTTCAACGTTTACACGAGTCTATAGTATTGCATAAAAATGATAGGATATACGATAGAACTGCGATGGTGTTATAGGAAAAGTCCCGTAACATATAAATTGGAATTAAAAAAGACGACTTTAAAGACCAGATTTACATCTATCTGTGATTTGTATCTATCTATACTATTATAAAGAGGAAAGATTTTATTGTTTGTTTGTTTGTATTGAATAGGCTCCGAAACTAATAGGCCGATTTCAAAAATTAACATCAGGCGGGATGGCGGTCAAACGCAAGCCTATCTACTAAAAAAAAAAAAAAAGCTACACTATCCCCGGGTGAGATAAACTATTTTTTATCCCTGTATTCCCAAGGGAACGGGAACTACCCGGGTGAAACCGCGAGGCGTCCGCTAGTATTATTATAAATATATACTTTCACATACATCCCACGTACTTTCAATCATACAAACATACACACTTATACACACGCACTTACAAACTCTGTATCACACTCAAGCACACACACACACACACACATTCACTCACACACACACTCACTCACACACACACAAACTTGTTTTCATTTTTTATATTTTATATAAATTTATGTTAAAATTATTATGTATATACGAGCATGGAACGGAAGACACTAGACTTCGCGACACAGGTTTTCCTAGTGTGAAGTCTAGGGTTCTTACTCTAGGGTTATTACCTAATTACTATACTTTATATACCAAGATAAGATTTTTAAGATTTTTTTTTAATGATTAACTATAGGTATAGGTCACGCAATATTAAATAAATAAATAAATAAAAATGTGAAAGTTTGGATAAATGGATGGATGTTTGTTACTCTTTCACGCAAAAACTACAGAACGGATTTGGATGAAATTTGGTATAGAGGTAGCCGACACCGGATTAACACATACTTACTACACTAGGCTACTTGTTTTTACTTGTTGTTGTTGTGTGTGTCAAAATAAATGTTTTCTCTCTTTCTTTACTTTTTATCCCGAAAACATGTAGCGGGACCACCGCGTGGCGCAGCTAGTTATACCTATTATAACTATCTAGATATAAGAAGATTGAATACCTACTGTTTTGAACGCGAACAATGTTTTTTTAATTTTATAAACGCCACCGCCGCGTGCCTTATGGCAACATGGATTTCGGAAACATAAGCTGCGTAGCCTGGTTTAGAAATCTGAAGCTCGACGTTTATGTCTACAAGCACATTTTCTCATACACCGAGTGCCTCGCTCACATTTACAATATGTACCTACATTGCACACCTGCCTGTTACCTATTACTTTTTTATGCTTAGATACTGTTTGGACCATAACACATTATTTATTCAGTTACAAACCCAAAATAAAACATTTCAAATGTATTTTTATGATTTTTTTTAATATATTGGTTTGCGTTACTAGCTGCGACCCGCGGTGTTACCCGCTACATGTTTCCGGGGAAAAAGTAACCTATGTGTTAATGAAGGGCGAGGGTTCGATTCCCGCTCAGGACAAACATTTTATGTATCAACAAATGTTTGTTCTGTGTCTGGGTGTTCTGTATGTATTATAAGTATGTAGGTATTTACAAAAAAAAAAAGTTTGTACATGTATTCTATCAGTTATCTGACTTCCATCACACAAGCTCTGCTTAGTTTGGGGTCAGATGGCGCTGTGTGTATAGTCCTACGATATTTATTTATTTATTTATTTTCCTCCAAATCATCCGCCAAGCTTATAAATTAATCATCATCATAATCAGCCAATATTCAACCGAATGCCATTCCTGCACCATATATGCTACTGCTTTTAAGTTACTACCTAAGTCAAACATAACAAAATCAAAATTCAATAAAAAAGAACTGTGACCCCCCCAAGAACAATCACGCAAATACTAGTTCTCAGCATTTGTAATATTAGCGGGATAGTTAGTTTACTCTTGATATGCAGAACAGCATTTTTTTCGCCATTTCGGCTAAGTTGTTATCTTAAAAGTTGTTAACAATATTAAGTACCTACTTAGGTTATGCAGATTTCCTTTCGGTTTTGTGTTATCGATACACGTTACTAGCATGTTATAAACAAACATTGGAACTTTTAATTGATAGGTTTGCATAGGAATCTTTAGTGAAAGTTGTTTACATTTTGTTATGAGTACAATAAATCCTTTTGGTTTATTGTAAGCCAGTATGAGTTTTTTGGTCTGAGCCGACCCATATCGCTGTAGTATTTTGTGCGGGCTGAAGGGGAGGCGGGGGCAGAAGCGTCCACTAGCCGGTCAGGCCGGCGCAGGGGCGCCGCGGCGCGCCGCCGCCGCCGCCACCCGCTCACCTGCGCAGGCGCCCCGCTTTGTTGCCACTATATTATTTTTCCCGCTAGATCTAGCTTTTTTCTGTTCCATCTATTTTCACTGTTTATTCCGAAACTATAGCTCTCATTGACAAACCTACGATCGAGACAATTATTAAGGAAAACCGGGAATTCATATTCAAATATTACAATTATTGCTAATCATTACAATTTTACTCTTGAAAATATAGAGCTGAAAGGTAATTAAGCTACCACTGGCACTCCTACTCCTGGCATCGGCCATGTCTTTCCGCGCGTGGAAATGTGACAAGGGTAGAATGTTGATAAGTCCATCTCGTTTACGGGAGTAGAAATACTTTTATTAAGGTGAGGTTTGTGGTTTGTTTGGTGGTGGCTGGTGATAAAAACTACATAGTTATATAACCTACTAGAAAAAAGAGATAGTGAAAGTTTTTTTTTCTTAAAAAAACAGTTTATTTTCCTGTCGAAGAGTTCTTGTTTTGTTAATAAATCTAATTAATCACATAAAAAATAAAACATTATACATAGGTACGCGCTACGTAAAAAAGAGTGTATTATTGAGTGACGGTAAATAGTTTTAGCTTTCATTTTTTTTAATAGTTTACTAAACTGGCTGTTATATAAAGAAAATATAGGTAAATAATTATGTAAAGCAGACATAGTCATGAACCTTCTAGAATTGTACACTGCGTATACAATATTTATTATTTGATTGTTTGTTTGTTTTTATTGAATAGGCTCCGAAACTACTGGACCGATTTCAAAAAATTCGTTCACCGTTGGGAATCTACACTATCCCCGGGTGTCATAGGCTACTTTTTATCCCTGTATTCCCACGGGAACGGGAACTACGCGGGTGAAACAGCGAGGATTCCGCTAGTATCTAATAGTTTTAAATCCAAATATCAAAACACATTTTACAAAATATTTTTTTTTGCAGGCATGTTTATTATGTTTTCAAAACATTTACCAAATTTGCAGAGGGTTAATTTAAACATAACTATGCCACCCTCATATTAATTACATTTTACTTCATATACTATACTAATAGGTATTAATTAGTGATGCGAATTAGTATTTTAGCCTCTACCGATATAAGTGGTTAGCTGGAATATTGTTGCAACACCTCTTAATATATCTAAGTAGAGGTTGAAGTTCACGTGAAAGACGAGACAAGTGTAGATACGGACATTTGTAGTCTTTTCTGAACAACCAAGCTGACAACACTGAGCGTCAATTCTGTTAAGTTTCACAGGGGCGTATATGTTGCCGCATCGCGACGTCTATTACAAGTTAGAGTCCTTCGCCTTCGGCCACGTGAATTGTGCTGTGAGTACTTACCCATTACCCAATACTTTTAGAGTTAAGTACGCGAAATCGATATTTTTAAGGTTAACTGTAATATCGGGATTTAAAAAATAGTCGTTTTGTAATTTTAAATTATGTTTGTAGCGCCCGAGTTTAACATTGACAGGTACCGGTGTTTTCGTTCCAAAGAAGTAGAATAGCAATAGAACTGTCCATTCCCAAATATCTTTTGTCCCTTTTTGTCGCTTGTTGCAAAATACTTATGAGAAAGAGGCAGCCATAGACGTGTGGGCTGTCTTTAAATTTTGAAATGTCGTTGTTTTTGTGACCTCTATGTACCTATGGGATACAAAAACAAGGGCATTTTAAATTAATTGCAGTTTATTAATTTTATTTCACCACAAAGTATAAAGTGATAGTGTCGGTCACAACTAAAAAAAATAATTGCAGTTTATTAATTTTATTTCACCAGAAAGTATAAAGTGATAGTGTCGGTCACAACTAAAAAAAAAAAAAGAATAACAAATAGGTAAGTAAGTAGATAGGTAGGTAAGTTTTTGTCCGCTCTTTAATAAACAAGTTCTTTGTTAAAAAACGCATTTCGACTTAATTTTTGTAGTACATAATTATTATTATTATCTGTGGTATCAGTCATTCGCCAGTATTACGGTCTAATATCCAACAGTTTCAGAAATGACTAGGAAATTAAAAATCCTTTCGGAACTGAGACGTTCATAGTTTAATCAATTGAAAAAGTACTTTAACCCGTATAGATAAGGGTTATTTATGCTCGCGTGTGGGCAGCCTTGAAGTAAAGGGACGCAGACGCCTGTCTGCGCCGCGCCGCCCGGCCCTTGGCCAGGTAGATTGTCGACAAACACTAACGACTCAGAAAGAACACTGAACAGCGCAAAGGAACAAAATTTATTTGCCTACATTATGATTATAATTATGTATTGTCTTTGATTAACTATATACCGACTGACCGACTTTACTTTGGCCTTTTTTTAGATGTATTTGCCTTCATTTCTTGAAGGTGGAAAATAAGTGCAATTATAAATAGGTTTATCTACTACCTATTACCTACTATCTATACCTACTTATAAATGCATACTATCTATTACCTACTTATAAATGCAATTATAAGTAGGTAATTATAAATAGGTATTAGAGATGTAAATCATTCTGAGATTTACGTTTTTCAGTAATTATTAATGTAATAATTAATAATTAACGTAAAGTTTAATAAATTATGTTATTCGCTTATTCGCCTAAATTGTAACCTCGCGATAAAATTTTCACAAACTTTATACCTAGGTACATATTCTGTCTAAATGTCAGGACATAAATCGCAGTTTGTACTAATGTAATGTGCAGTTAAAATATATTTCGGGATATTTTTTTCTCTGGAAATTTCGGAAATCTTGCTCTCAACCGAGGAGACTTTATTAAGTTGCAATCCTACATAATAATAATAAGGAGTAGGTCTTAGAAGATTTAGTGTAGATCTTCTAAGGAATTGTAGTTTCATATTCTTTGACAGTCGATGTCCGAACAAGGAAACAAGGAGCGGAGTTGCGAAGGCACTCGAGGCGTCGTACCTACTTACTGGGCTTGAATTGAACCATAATATAAAACATAGGTACAAGATTGGAAAATTAAAACGCTGTAATTTACATTCTTACATAGATCAACGCTTTTGATTATACCTACCTAATAACATTACCTACGTACTTCTACATTTTTTATCAATAAGTTATAGGTATCTAACAATATATATAAATAGGTACTAAAATACTTCAAAACTTCAAAACATAAAAAATGTGTGCAAAACGGCTAAAAAATCTGCGTAAATGTTTTGTAGCTATGACTTTGATGCGACGATATTTTTATGATAGAAAAAGGAGAACAAGTTACTTAGTCTTGTGCCATGTACGAACGAACATTTAGATTTCGATTCATCAACAGATGTATAAAAAAATTACAACCCACTAAAAGGTGAATCAATCCATAAATTAAACATACCTACGACGCACAGCGTATACCTACTGGTTCTGATGCTGAACTTGTACGAATTAATCGAATAGAAATTAGAACGCCGGCAAGCATTTAAAATCGATTGAGACTTACCCTACCTTACTTACTTTACAAATAATTTCTTCTTCAACCCCTGATCCCATTTATACATACTTGTAGCGATGATAGCTCAGTGGTTAGCGCGGTAGGTTCGCATGCCGAAGGGCGTGGGTTCAAACCCCAACAATGAGCTTGAGCTGCCGGTGAAGGAAAACATCGTGAGGAAACCAAAGCATGGTGGTAGGGTACTTTAGTACTCGGCTGGCTAGCTACCCTCAAGTTGAAAATCTGCCGCCAAGCATCTAACGGTGTGTTCCGGCAGCCTCACTTGAGAGCCAGTTGTATTCCAGGCTAGGTGTGCTTTACCATCTTCGGTCACACCTTCACTTGACATCAGGTGAGCTGTGGTCAAACACCTAGCCTGTCAACCATTAAAAAATATGAGGTCGGAATCCGATTAGTAAAAACCAAACAATTTATTTATATTTTTGTGTGCTACTTTCATCGCCCTGACATCTGTTACATTACTTTATACTTATTGTGTTAGTTGTTTAAATTAATAACGGTCTGAAACCTTTTTCTATCCTCGAAAACCTTTTGCCCTTGCTGAGTGGTTATGTGAAGCTAAGCGTAGTTCCTCAAATTTTTAACAGATGGCGCTGAACTTAGATTTTGATAAAATTTTATGATCAACGTTGTTAGCTAATCCCGAGGATTCGAATAAACCTCTTATTCTTTCAATATTCCCTGTTTAGAGAGCTTTACCTAGATATTGTCCTCGCAGATTTTGTTACACAGTTTAAATTGTCTACTTCATAATAATAGAACATGGTTCTTGTTTGTGATGAAAGTTGTTAAAGTAGTTATGAGTAGGCACCTATTTTGCTTTAGTAAATAATTTTCGTGTTTTTGGTGATAAAATGATTAGGTATGAGATGAAAAATAGGTAGTTACAAAAATATCTATTTAAAGAATAGATATAAATAAGTTCCTTATTATTTTAGGTTGGGTCCTTCCATTGCATTCTTGCAACAAAATTAAAATAATGTCATGAAATAAAACAAACTAATCAGACTAAGTAAAATCGAAAGTTTGTATTGCTTGTCACTTCTTCACGCATAACGGCTGGTCAGTTTTTGATGAAATTTGAAACGGAAATACGATTCCCTGGACATATAGTAAGTACTTTATATAGATCTAAATATGATCCCGAATACGTAAATCGAAATTTCTACGCCAATTTTGCTAAATGTTTTATTATTTCTGTTGTGTAATATGTGTGATTTGATGTAAACAATAAAGAGTTGAGGTATCTATCGCAGTCGGGTAAAAGCTCTCTGTCCATCACAGATTATAATATTTATTGTTGTAATAAATGCAACTATATCTTGCCCTTGTGCAGAAAATTACACGTTGCAGTTTAATAAATAATTTTTCTTCTGACGTTAAAATTATATTTCATGTTTTATAAATACTGTGATATGATATAATGATAGCTTAGGTAACCTGAGTCGAGATACGTCTGGCCTGTTCCATTTATATTAAGAGGAGGGTGCACGATTAAACATGATTTTTAACCGACTTCAAAACAAGGAAAAGTTTCTCAATTCGTCGGAATCTATTTTTTAATACAGTATTAGTTATGATATTGTAAATTAGCCAAAATATGTACTATTACGTATTCTGTGCCATAATTAAGATTGACTAAAACGTCATGTCATTTTTCAAACCTTTTTCTGTCCATTGACAAGCTGAAAGCATTATAGATAGAAATGCGTCCGATACCAATTTTAATATTTCTATTTTATTTTTATTATTATTTGATTTTAATCTTAATAAACTTAGTTGGATTTACTTTTGCGTACTTCCGACCAACAATACGGTCAAGCTGTAGATTCTATTTACACCCTTATTGTTTGAAACATAGGGAATAGCGCATGAGTAGAGTTAACGTGGGATTTTTTGAGGGTGCCTGCTCTTAAACTAGCTGCGTACCACGGTTTCAATCGCGTGTTCCGGGTTAAAAGTAGTATTGGCTTTGCCGTTATTGAGAAAAACTGGTCTTAATATTTCCAATAATAAAATTAGGGACCCACTCCGGCTTCGTACGAATGTATTAACTTTCTGAAAGAAGAATTATAAATGACATTGATAACGGTAATCCGTTGCAACGGACACGCGAAATGCAACATACACGTAACACGTAAACTTTTGTTTTTTAATAAAAAAAACATGTTTAAATTGAATGTTCGACGTATGGCACCTTACCGAAACATTGATATCGAACGACAATGTCGATATCGATCGCTGATTGGCAGACGCGACGCTAGTAGCCAATGATATGATTGAGTTGAGATATGAAACGGCAGTATGTGTTCAAGAAAGAAATGAACTAATAGTTGGGGTTGGCTGCAAAAAACAATCGTAGGGATTATTGGGCTATTTTGGCTGTCAGTGTAATTCTCAAATTTTGCATCACGATGGAAATTATCGTACAATCTGCTTACAATAGTAGTGTACCATCGGGCATCGTACCTATGTAGTCATGATCTTATTGCACATGTACGATAATTATCGTACGGTTCCAAACGCTGATGATGATGCCTTGGAACCCACGGCTTATGACAATGCGTTTGACATATTAAAACAAAATAATCTCCCTTTTGACTGTTTGGAGCGATGAAGGTTTCAATTCCCACCATGATTCCAATTACCAACCCCACCCTCTATGCAGTTCGGAAACCAGTACTATAATTAAAATTAATTTGATTGAAATCAAATGTAACTATCAATTTTACATTTCAATTGCTCCCAGTAGGTGACTATTTTATTACATAAAAGTCCGTAGACACAAAGGGCCTTATATTTCTATAAGCGTGGCGTCGGTCGTAACAGGAGTAAGTATAGGTATAGATGATTCGCCTATACAAAAGGCTGGCTAGCGTAGTCTAACCCAGGGGTCGGCAATCTACGGCTCGCGAGCTGTGGCTCTTTCGATGTAAAATAGCGGCTCGAATTAAAATTATAAAGTATTTATAGGCGTTGATTTTAAATAAAAAATCCAATTTATATAATATGCATATACTACGATATTGAAACGAAAATTATTAGTGACTCTTTTGGGAAATGTTGTAAATTATAACTTTTGGCTCATCCGTCCCAATAGGTTGGCGATCCCTTGCCTAAGCGTCTATCAACTTTTCGCTGACGTCTGTTATGTGTGTGACTGTCACGTGTGGAAACGAGACAGAACTTCCATTGTAAGATAATACTTATGGGAAATTTCTTTGCATAGTAGTGAATAAGTTTAGTTTAAAACTTAAACTCAAAACTCTAAGTAAACTAAAACTAACTTTTTAAGATGTCTAACTTAAAATATCTTAACTTAGAATCTCAAATGCTTGTAAAACTTTTTGGGGTATCGGCCTGTGTTCCTTTATGTAGACCACTTGTTGTACCTACATGTATGTTGCAGGAAATTTATATGATTCCGCTTTTTACAAACGGCATCGTCCGTTTAAAAAAATACGCAGTTTTGAAATATGCCGACGGCAAATTGTAAATTGCTTTGTCACTAAGTATAACAAAATGCCACAATGATGAACAATTCAAACGCTTATTACAAAATGCGGCGGCAAATTGAAGTATTCATACTTATTGTTTATAAGAGATTAAAATTGTTAGATTAAAATTTTTAAGATTTATTATTTATCATACTTAGGTATGCAGTAGGGTTATTTATACATACTTGTTAAATGTATAATTTATATGCACGTGATTTTTTAAATATAAAGACATCATATTTATTGTACTTTGTTTATTCATATAGGTATTGAAAGCATCATAATATATTTTTATTAAAATGTGTTTATGGCATTTCCCGTCCAGTCTTTTTTGTTTTGTTTCATCCTATGCCTACCTACTTGCCTGAAAGAGATCACTTTTAGCGATAAGACCGCCAACTGTGGCTCTAGCTCATGTGGTAATTACTTACCTGTATTTTTTTTCTTTTAAATTTCTTATGTACACTGCAAATATGTAGTTCTGTTTTTATCTATCTAACTTACCTACCACCGTATAAAGTAGAATATACCAAAAAATATTGCAAGCAGGAAACCCCTTAGTGATATTGCAAAATAATTTAATTTAAAAAAACGTTTTAAGGTCCCACAGAGTACGCCCTGCGGTCTATGAGAGCAGAGCGTCTCTCCTCGATGATTAATGCAAGTAACAGTGGGGTTCCCTATAAAACAATTTGTTAAAAGTTCCGGATAAATAGGGAGAAGGGGCTTAACATGTGGGTAAGCAATTCATATTTTAATACTAGATTCAACTTGCAGTTACTGCACCTACTCAAATGAAAAATACCTTAGTTAACTGAAATTATCCTTAGCGCTACTGAGCAAAAGTTTAATTGTTTTCCAAAAACCGAAAATTAATTAAAACGTATTTCTAACCACTCTTGAAGTCTGTGAAATGATGTGTAGCAAACTTGCTGTTTTAATAAGTAATAGTACTTATAACTTAATCATCATAACGTTACTATATTCCTAATTATTATTATTGTACAAATAATAACACGACGCTGATGAAGAACTAAACTCAAGCGAGTAAACTACAGGGCGTCAAACTCAGTCTGAACATATCAAAAATATCAAAATAGGTAGGTAATTTTGTTCGTTTATAAAGGTAGGTGAGCACGATCGTGTGCGGCTCGGGGCCCTAACGTGTAATTCTATCTCATAAATATCGGCAAATAATACGAATCCAAGTCAAAATCGCGTACTGATTGATGTTAGGTCAAGTTTCTCACAGAGTGTACTGCCCTTAACTATCGCGAGGGTGAAAATGGTGCCTTATATATTTACAAATAAAGCGCCAAATTGAATAGAGAGTTATATAGAATATAAAAACATACGTAGCCGTGAATATGTACTTAAACTTAGTATTAACATTACATCATATTTTTTTAATGGCAAGGGAATGACCCTAGCAGTCTGCAGTAGTATTCAAAACTTTGAGCAACAAAACAAGGTCTAGGGCATCGGTATTCATTATTTTGAGTGATTTTGTAATTACGCGAGCTGCAGTAGGTGCCTACTCTGTATCTTTACGTAGCTAGCCAAGCTGTTGGATGATGGTTCGATACCCGCCCAGGACAAACATTTATGTGACGATGATGTTTGTTCTGCGTCTGAGTGTTCAGTAAGTACAAAAAACATATCACAATTTTAAGTACAAGCTTTTCTTAGATGGCTCTGTGTGAAATGTCCGACATAATTATATTTATATATTTAAGTATACTTTGGGTATTTTGCTGCAGGATCCTATTCTAGATTATGAAGGAGATAGGCCCTTACAAAAGGTGATGTTGAAATCTAAACATTCTCTTTCCCAGAGATAAAGGATACTTATCTATAACCATTTTAGGAGACATGTTTGCAATGTGAGAATGGGAACGGAGACAAATAATTTAGAAACGAAATATCAAAGTAGTCTGTTTGAATTATGGTTGTCTGCCCATTTATGTTTAGTATTGTGTGAGGTATAGTCCGTGCAAAATTTCATAGACCCGATATAACTTATTGCAAGCAGTTTTTGGGGGTATACCAAGGGTTTCCAATAGGACCTAAAACATAAAACAACAGGAAGCTTATTGTATGATCTTTCAAATCTTTTTTGCTTATCTTTTGTTTGAAATCATATTTCTTCCTTCATTTGTATTCTTGCCCGATTCTTTCGTTTTATATTTATTTGTATCTTATCCTGTTCACTTTCGTAATTATGCATTCGCAGACTAAGATAAACGTAGAATGATTCATCTTCAGCTAGGTATAAAATATCTTGTATCTATTCTTGTATTTTTAAATAGTCTTGTATTAAAATGTTATCAGTAAGTATACCTTTATACTTTATCTAATTAGGCACCACAATATGCACTTTCATAAAGAAACATTTCAAATTATAATGCAAATCATTCAATTTTATTATTTTTACGACCGCTCATCGTAAAGTCGTGGGTACAACCGCACTGGCTCTCTCATTAAGAATTATAAAAATATAATATCCAGGTGCCTGGCAACATTATATTTTGCACAGAAGCCAGTAGCTGATACGCTGCAAATTGTTATGTATTAAAGCAAGGTGGAGTCATACTGCAAGCAGGTATGGTCCGAAAGTTGACAGACAAGCCATCAATCGAGTGTAAACATTACTGAGTTCCGGTTTGAAGGGTAGGTATTGCAGCTAGCTAACCGTCAAAAATCCGCTAAAGCAGCGATGCCCTAGACCTCGTTTTGTCACTCAAAGTGTATGTATCGCTGCAATAGTCATGGTGAGGCATTATCACTTACCATCAGGAGAGTGTCTCGTTCGTCTCATTATTTTTACACAAAAAAGGCCTTGGTTTCATTGGGAACTACCCAATGAAACCAAGGCCTATTATTAATAAAATTTAGGTTTTAGTTTTAGTTAAAATAAAATACCATTAAATGTATGTAGATTGTAGGTAAATATATATTGATGGGAACTGACTTTGGCGTACCTTAGTACTTGGGTAGAGTCTTCCCAAGATACATAATCCTTCTACCTAATTGCGTTTAGTTTAAAATTCGTCATTTTAAATTGCAAATACTTTTTGATGACAATAAATAATTTTGAAATTTTGAAAATGTTTGTTTCTATTCCAGGAAAGAGATTGAAGCATCGAACAGCTATCAAATCGAATCAACTCGATCAAAATCCTGTGGGTGCGAGCCGGAACGTAATAGAAGCAGTTACTCCAGGTAATACATAGACCTGAAGGGTTCCGTATCTGTAGGGTTGTTCAATAGAATCCTATTACTAAACCTACCATGTCTGTCTATACGATTTATTTTGATGTAAATCTTTCCCCCCTTACAGGTAGTAATTTTTAACAGAATATGCATTACTACGGTGTATTACCTGAAATATGTATATAATAAATGTACATAATTATTATGCATATTTACAAAACATCGAACTGGCTATGATTGTAGCGCTCACTCGGGACTTATATTCAATACCTGCCTCTACCTAAAACTAGGCAAGTGAAAGCTTTGGGGTTTTTGATAAATACGTAATCTGGTTAAACTAATTTGCCAACGTGATTTTTACCCAAAGGGTAAAACGGGATCCCATTACTAAGACTCCACTGTTCGTCTGTCTGTCCGTCCGTCACCAGGCTATATCTCATGAATCGTGAAAGTTAGCCAGTTGAATTTTTCACCGATGATGTATTTCTGCTGCCGCTAGAACAACAAATACTAAAAAACAGCATAACACATATATTTAAGGAGGCAATACAACAAACGTGATTTTTTGTCGTTTTTATAGATAATACGGAACCCTTCGTGCGCGAATTTGAATTGCACTTGGCCAGTTTTTTTTGACTGCCCCGTTAGCTCATTTGGCAGAATAGCTGCTTCAAGAGCTGTAGGGTGTGGTTTCGATTCCCACCAGGACAAACATTTTTGTGTGATAAGCATAAAATAAACGATTGTTCTGTGTGTATCATAAGTATGTATTTATAAAAAAACAAGTATAAAAGTATTCTATCAGATATCTGGTTCCCATAATACACGCTTTGCTTAGTTTGGGGCTAGATGGCGCTGTATGAAGTCATACGACATATTTTTTACTTATGCGCTCCACAGACACTGGGGTCCGTGACCTTTGTACCAAACGTTTTGACTCTACGTTTCTGATTCGTATGGCCAAAGAATGGAACAAGCTCCCGGCTTCCTTGTTTCCTGAGATATAATTATAACCTGGAATCTTTATAAGGTCAGAGTGAATAAGTAGCTTACCATCAGGCGAGTTAGTGGTAGATGCGGTCAAATACATGTTAAAAAAAATCGTGTTGTGATACGGATTGTACGGAAGGAGGGTTAAGACCTATTTTTATGGTCTCGCTAACAAACAGAATCAACCCAATCTTTATCTCGATTTGCTCATATAATTTTTGACCTTGAAAAATTGTGGTATTTTGGTTTCATTTTTATTTAAAGGGCAAATTACGAAGATGTATCTTTTATCTGTTGTTTGTTATTGAGGAAATAACTTCATTCAGGATTATGTAATAATAAATGATACAAATCGCAAGGTGGTTCGATTTCCATACAAACAATTTTTTTCCATTTATGGACAAATGGAGCATAATTCTACAGTGAAATCACAGCTACTGGCATTTATTTTGGTCATTATTTGCGGTAAATCACAATTGCTTGAATAAAATTGCAAGAATTTTACGAGTCATTCCATTATTTATTTTCTAAAAAGAATTGTGCTGAAAACTGCCATAATATGTTTGCTCCGCTAAACGGCCCTAATGTATAATGTTGTATATGCTTGGATATCAACTGCGCTACGACAACAATCTCGCATTAGCGCTCGAAGCGCTTTAAACGAAACTAGCGACCGCCCTCGGCTTCGCACGCGTGCAATGTAGATACTAACGTAGTACATTGTTTTGTTCTATCTCGTTTGCAACGTAAGCACACAAAAACATGTTTTATACAACATCACATTGCAAATCTTATTGAAATTCTCTACTCTTATTTTCTCTACTATAATATGCATTGTATTCCTAAATCAATTCTAAACCTTCCTCTTGAATCACTCTGTTAGATGGAAACTGCATTAAAATCCGTTGCGTAATTTAAAAGTTCTGAGAGTCAGACGGCGGGAAGTTTGTTTGACAATGTTTTATTTATACTATGTAAAGATTAGGTACTATGATAGTCCGAATCTAGTAGTCTTAAGTAGTAAATCTTGAGATCTTGTAGTTTATCGTTACTTAAAAATACAAGCATGTGAAGATAAAAATACCCAAGTGAGTAACAAGTAATCGTGAATTGGAAATCCTAACACATTATCATATCGATCAGCTAGCACCATAACATCGGGATCAAAGTGCATTTGAGTAACTCGCAATCTCGAGACTGCCGTATTGAAGGTCGTGAGAGAGTAATATTAAACATATCAATTTGTGAACAGATCAGCTTTCTCGTGATACCGAACTGAATATTAGTTGGCTGTATAAAAGGCCGGCCGGTGGCAAGACGGAGAGCTTCGACCATATTTATTGAAATTACTTACAATTTGATTGTCCGGTAATAACCGACTGCAACTCGGTAGCTCGATTCCCTTAATATTAAATCGGGTTTTGTTTGATACGTCTTGAATTAGATCCTTTTATATGTAGACGATTTGCATGCATTATAACAGCGCGTGTACGATGTTTTTGCGCTTTTTGTAGTTTTTAGGGTTCCATAGGAAACCAAGGAAATCTTAGGGCTCGCTATGCGCGCACCGCCTCTGTCTATACTTGTATCACGGCCTTGATGTACTGAATTTACTACAAGACAGGTAGAATAACTGTCAATTATCACCCACATATACATAGTAAATTTTCTTTCCTGCGTTTTTTTTCACCCATACAACCAAGGAATAGAGCAAGCTGCCGTCTACTTTGTTGTCTTTTCAAGGTCAATGTAAATAGGCATCCTCCCAGTATGCGTGCTTCGTCTTTGATTACAACGTCGCTTACCATCAGGCGAGATGATCAAGCGAAGACGCGCTAAGTACCATATCGGGCAAAACATTAAAATCGTGAACATTTTTGTAAAAGTGGACTTGTCGGACTTTGATGAGTTTTCAAGTTATTTAAGTATTCATTTGATATTTTAATCAGCTACCTATTACAGCTCAGAAGATACAGGCCAATGTAAGGTGGATGGATATATAAACAGACATAACTAAGTATACGAAGTGATTCGTATACTTAGTAAAAAGATCTTGTCAGCCCTGTTGGTTCATTGGTAGAATGTCTCCCTCAAGAGCTGAACGGCGTGGGTTCGATTCCCACCCAGGACAAACTTTCTGGTATAAACAAATGTTTGTTCTGTGTCTGAGTGTACTGTATGCATTATAAGTATGTATTTACAAAAAAAATGATAACTGATAGAATACTTGAATATAAGTTTAATTAAAATAATTTTATTTACTTGTTAGACATCCTTCAGGGACGAAACCCTAAAAAGTCGAGTTCAAAGCATCTTTATTTTTTTACGTAGCCATACGTTCTTTATTTTTAACGGCGCCGTCACGAAACCTTGCTGTAGGTAAGCATGTTAACACGCACTTGGCTGATTTTCTTCTAATTTGAACATAAATATTTATTGAAACAAGCACGCTTGCTAATATTGTGGTAGTAACTTAACATGTATTGTATGTATGTTTGTAATAAATTTATTACGAAATATTTTTATGAGCTTGTTAGCTTGAACAATTTCGTCAAAAAAAAAATTATTAGGTTGTCAACTTTAGTAGGTCTGAACTTGAAAAATCGAGAATTTTGTTTTAAATATTTTAAAACAAAATGTAATAAATTGAAACGGAATAAAATTTCAGTCAGCTGTTACATACATACATTTCGTTGAGGGTGAAGAAAATTTTTCTGTGGCGAATAAATTGCGAATGAAACATTCGCGATTTAAAGTGGGTCCTGTGGTAAAAGTTATTTATAATGATAAGTTGCCTCTGAGATTAATTATTTGTGGGATGGTACATTGATGAAGAGCAGTGCGTTTCAATACTTCTTCGAAACCACATCTAAAAGAAGCTGTAAAAAAAATCTAATTGACTACTTACCTATTTCCGGATGTCTCAGAGGTAGAGGGATGAACTTGAGTTTTAAGAAAAGACCTAGGTTGCAAAAAATAGTGAAAATTGAAGGAAGGAATGCAAGCTTTTGACCTACAGTGGGACAGTACATGCTGATAATAAAAAATAATATGTTTTCTATTACAGTCCAAAAAAAAATAAGACCCTTTTAACTTAGGGTGGATAGGTAGACAATACAAGGTCACAAGCCTATCAAGACTTACTAACGAACGTCTCAAAGTAATGAGCGCCAAAAGTAATGCCTTGGGGCCGTACCGTGAGCTTTTATTTTTATTTGAATTAGCCGATCACGAAAATACTACGCGATAGCATTTTTTTTATTTTTTTTAATGTAAAAAGTAATGAGACGAACGAGACGCTCTCCTGATGGTAAGAGATAACGCCTGCCCATGACCATTGTAGCGATACACAGAACTTTGAGTAACAAAACAAAGTCCAGGGCATCACTGCTTTGACGCTCATTACTTTGAGACTTTAGATGGTTAGTCTCAACAGCCCAGTAATTTCGCTAGCTGCAGTACCCTTCGAACCGGAACACTGTAATGTTTACACACTACTGCTTAGCGGCAGAATAACTGGTACTGCGGTGGTACCTACCTAGACGACCTCCTGCTAAGAAGATCTACCACCAAGTAGTAGCATATCGTAAGCTGACACATTAAGGCGTATCCTTTTCGTTTCCTAACGTGAATCGCAACAAAATCTCATGGTACTACTCCTGGACTTATTGTTCTGGGTATCACTGCAATGGTTGCTTTTTCCCGTACCCGCAGGGTCTCAATTCTTTTTTCTTAATTCAAGTCTCAAGGTCTTCATTACTCCTAACATAAAAAGAAGCTTCATACATAATGGTCGCATTAGCACTATTTGGTTACTGTACCGCATAACAGAAAAGAAAAATTCTAATAAGTATATCAAGTCATGCTAGAAGTCGTTGCAACAAAAACAGTAACAAAGCTAACCAGACATCTAGACATGTATTCACAAGTAGGTACGTAGCTTGTTGAAAACGACGCAAGGTGCAATTAATCACTTTGATAAACCCCACCAATGAAGGAAGGAAGTGAGCTACATTTATATTTTGTGTGACAAAATACCTAGCGGTTTGATCCGGACATAAAAACTCAAACAGGCCGACAACGTAGCCATTGTAGAGCTGCACCTTACCATGTCGATACTTTAAATTAACAATTGTCTTTCATTCAATTGTCATAAAACGTTTGTCAATCGTCATAAATTATAACAAACTCAATATTAAGGTGGTTCGATTTCCATAAAAGTAATGTTTTGCCATTTATGGACAAATGGAGCATAATTTTAGAGTGAAATCACAGCTACTGGCATTCATTTTGGTCTTTATTTGTGGGAAATCACATTTGCTTGAATGAAACAGTAGATTTATTCTAATAATCTACTGTATTATTCAAGCAGTTTTGGGTTTTTTCGTTTTGTCCAAATTCGCTCTCACCCACACTGACGCGTGTTTTATTTCGATCTGATCGAAAAGACAGTGTTTCTATGAGTTATAATTAAATCACATATTGTCGTCTTTAAAAACCAAAATATTTATCGATAAAATAAAATTTAAGGCAGTGCCCAACCTTACCGCTTCACATTCGAGCCTCCGCGTCGACGCTTATCGGAGAGTTTAACATTTTTATTGCTAGCGGATACGGGCGAGTCGTCGTTATTATTTCTACCCGCGATTATTGTTAGTCGGACTGGCTTTTTGCGGAGCTTGCGACCGTGGCGACTGTTGCGGTTACATGTTTGTAGGAGTCATTTTATTGGAGAACTGAAAAAGTTAAACACTGATTTAAATATGGCTGCGTACTGCGTTCAATGATCTGCGTTTTGATTTGAAAACTTTTCTCAGTGCTACCTTTTCGTACGATTATTTTAGAATAAACGAGCTATTTGACGCGTTTTTTTTTATTACTGTAATGTATTAGAGTTGCGTTTATCGACATTTTGACATTTACGGCATAAGTTAATACTTGCACCAATTCATGTTAATATTATTCATATTGTTCAATTTATTTACTAGAAATATTGAGAATTCTAAACTCAAGATGACGTGTGCTTAATCTTTACAGCGTTATCGATAGGAACTCACATGGACTATAGTGAGGAACCCTGTATCTATAAGGAGAAAAATATGCCCTATGTTATGAAATATAGAAAAAAGTTGGAAGAAAGTCGTCGAGAAGACTCAAACAGACGCTACGACCGCGTCGTATCACATAGATACATAAATATATAATATGTATCTTACTGATTTTAATTTGATTATTTTGAATAAAATAGTACCTATTTCAATGAAAAGCTCGTCAAGAAGTTCGTCAAAAATCTTAAATTAGGTAATTACAACTTATAATTAAACCTAGCTATGCGGTTGACATTTACTTTGTTTAGTAAGTGTACTGACACTTCTGTAAATTTCTTTGAAAGATATTTCTGAAGTCTATATTCTACAAGCCTGTTTTCAAAACACATGGTGGTGTTCGCATGGTGGTAGGGTACTTTAGTACTCGGCTGGCTAGCTACCACCCTCAAGATGAAAATCTGCCGCCAAGCATCTAACGGTGTGTTCCGGCAGCCTCACTTGAGAGCCAGTTGCATTCCAGGCTAGGTGTGCTTTACCATCTTCGGCCACACCTTCACTTGACATCAGGTGAACTGTGGTCAAACAACTAGCCTGTCAACCATTAAAAAAAAAAAAAAAACACACAGCTGCCTATTTCCGATATTTCACCACATTTTTAACACAATATACTAACGTCGCAGCATCCAATATTTGTCTATTAATGGAGAGCAAATTAAATAACCTTCCCCACGCAGATAAATTGCAATAAGGAGATTCGACGTTGCGAAGTGATAATATTTTAAATTATATCAGTTTGCCACCAACCAATAGGGGAAGAATATTCTAGTACCCACGTTTTCCAACCAATCACAGCGCCGGATTTGATTTTCGAATTTTACGGTGTAAAGGACGGGAATTTGGTAACAATAATTGTTGGTATCGAGTGGCCTTGGGGCGAGACAAATTTGTTGGGGTTAACGTGTGGTTAAACTGAAGATCAACTTTTTGATACACAAATACACAGTTTTTTATGTAGACATATTCTTATTTGATGTGTATTTAAAGAGTGTACACAAAAGGAATATAAAAAAAAATAAAGTGGCCTGGATACTTAAGTACCTCTTCTATAGATAATAGACTACAGATGTTCTAATCATCACTATCGTTACAAATCTATTTTAGTCCACAGGTGGAACCCGGGTCAACCATGTTTATTTCTCAGAACACACTTCCTGATTTGCCACTAAATTAAATTTAAAATTATTGTCCTTCTTTTGTTTTCAGAGTCCTCCAAAGTCTAATACCGCAAGTTTAACTTCTGACTTCAAACGTCTTATAAGGTTAGTGCTTAACATAATTATATTAAATATATAAATAAAGCTCGACAACCTACATTCCCCACGTACGGATAAAACGAAGAATGTGGAATCGAAGTCCACATACGCACAGCGAGGATGTGGAACTCTCTGCCGGCATCTGTCTTTCCCGCGTACAATTACAATTTGGATGTATTCAAATATAGAGTAAACAGGGTTTTTTCTAGGTACGCGTGCTTTATCTTAGACTGCATCCAGTTTAACATCAGGTAGAGCGTGGTCGAACGCAAACCTATTTCGTATTAAATAGAACCTATTTATTTCTGCCTACGCCACAATTTGCTTTATGCCCGACAAGGAGAAATCGCTCCCTGTCTGCCCAATCGTAAATGGCGTGCAAAAGAGCAAAAAATTATTTTAAGAAGAGTAGCTGTCTTATATACCATTGTTATAAAACATCTTTAACGTTCATAAAAACGGGGAGATCGCAGCCGCAGTTTCCGCGTGACAATTTTTCAAGTAACAGACAGACAGATGAAATAAAATGAAAAAAAAGAAGGAAATTACATTTTATGCTTTAATATCGTTAATAGACTGCTCTCCAATATTTTTGTTTCAAAATACATCATCATATACTTAATTTGACTAAAATTTTATTGTTCTATTTATTTATCCACCTATATTGATTTGTCCGAGTTTTGGGGGAATAGATTTTATCAAGGCTCGCGTGCTTGTGCGACAGTATAGGTACTTCATTGTTTATTAGACTATCTTTGTTCCTATCTGTCTCTAGGTATGGTATGGTATGCATATAGGTAAAAAGGTATACTTACGGAGTTAGCCCGAATGTAAAAAAAATTTACGTAGGTGCCTAATTATGTACTTTAAGGTTAATTCATTTAAAGTTTTAATAAACAATTGCAATAATTCTGTATTTAATGCAAGTACATATTATAAATAATAATATAGATTCGAGTCACCTCTTGCCAGCTGCCAGCTCTTTCAACTCAGTTTTCAATTTCCTTCCATCCCAATCCATACCTATAATGGATTGCCGGTTTTACTTCCTCTGTCTGCAACGTAATGGCACCTGATGACTTATTGTAGTCTTTGTCTATCTTATGGAGAAGGAACGAGATGGAAGTAGGTTTTTTCAAAGGCAAGGTGATATTTGACATTCATTTTTTCGTTATAGCTTATCGACGTAGCAGGAAATAGGCATCGAAGAGTCAGGATTGGTAGCCGTCGCGGAATTCATTTTTAAAAAGTGCAGTGTATGTGTGATCTTGAATACCTATTTAGATTTGTACAAAATAGTATTTTTCAATCGTATGTCTGATTTGATGGCGTGGAGGAAGCAGTTAAATAGTAAATCTTTATTTAACAACAAACATTAATTTCATTACAAACAATAAGTACATTTACAGTTTAATATTTTTACATAATATTTTTTTTAGAGTAAATGATATGGAACTATACAAAGGTTGCTATGTGATAGCTTTAGCGCATTTATTAAAGTCCATTATATCTGAAATCCAACCGATTCAACTAATAAATTATCAGAAAATGGCGCGCGCTAAAATTTTGCTTGTATATTTATATAGGGGGAAAAAATGTACTTCCTAGATATGAACTAATGCGGTTGCTTATCATTTTGACTACTTTGAAAATATAAAAATGTTTAGAATAATATTTTAAAAACTAAAACGCACTTCACCAGTGCAAATTATCTTCATGTTTAACGCTATTTATTATTTGTTATCATTATATCATCCCAACCCAAACTTTTTATAAACAGGATGTTGGTAAATAGCAAGAATTCCATCATGGTTCCATTGATTGGGCCAAAATACCGGGATCACCAAAAACACTGAAAATAATGGATCGTACATAGAACCATTGCTTAAAGTTTATCAATGCAATACACTGTCAATTCTTACTGACGCGTGACAACAAGAGCCTACAAAGAACAATGTAGCCTATATTATAAACATAGATTAAGGAATGTTTTTAAATATATATCAGGTTGTGTCGGTGAGAATGCACAGCCGGCGTTAGGGTTCTGTTTTGCCATGGATCGCTAAACCTTAAAGTTTATTTACTTTAAAATAAAATTAATAATAATTCTAATATATTTTTATATCACGTGACACAACTTTCACAATTATAAATAGATATAAATAATAGTAGAAATCGACCAACGCAAAAAGACATATCATTGTATTGTATCATTTTTTAAATTTGATAATAGTTATTGAAATGTAGAAAAGTGATTTCATTGTAGTAAAATATGTTTTTTAGTGTTGTTTCCATATCGCTACACATAATTTATCAATACCTTCACAATTTTACTATAACATTTTGACAATAATAATTTAAGAGTGATATTAACAACAATTTAAGAATATTAAAATACTTGACATAGGCAAATTGTATAGTACATACAAGAAGACATTATACCTACCTTCTAGTAGCAAAATAATAAAAATAAACTCAATAATGTGGTAATTGAAAAAGGTATCCGAGCTGCAGTGGGCGAATATAATTATTTGAGTGTGAACTAAGTGCAAGTGGGTATACGTCTATATGGCTATTGATATTTGTATTTACGCAAGTAGCTTTGCTCTAACATATTAACACACACTACACACACTATGTGCGAAAGTGCTATTGCAATTTTTTTCTAAGTATTTTAATTACTGTTATGTATATACATGTATAGTAGATAGCGGTGGCTACGTCCACCGCGCCGTATATGAATAAATCAGTGTGCATTTAGCTACCGCCGTTATCATTACTCCTACCCGCCACACATACGTAACAATTGGCGACGAGGATGGGATACGAACCCACGCGTGCAAAGCATAGCTACAATTCCTCTTTATCTAAGTGATTATCAAATTATGTTGAAGGTCATGTTGTTTTCGACCTTTTTACATGATTATATACTAGTAGGTTTATATAGGAATATAAGAGGAGATAATTCGGTTAAACGTTACTTAATATTACAATGCTATGTTTACATTACATAAAAAACAACTCACATGTAAAGAGGCTCAATTTACTACAACTAAAGATAACCAATTTCATTTATCAAAATTAATCAGTCATTTATCAAAAAGTTGATGTTTGGACGGTCCATTTTTTCTTAATTTGTCAAAACAAGAAGTTAATATTATATAAGTAGTACGAGCCCAAATAATAAGCTTTGACTCTCAATACGTTTCAGTCGTTCGCTTACCGCAGGAATAATGTCAATTTATGACAAAATTATACCTTTGTGTGCTTTCACGAAGTCACATTCCACAAGTTTTTATTATTCTATTATGTCTAAAAATAGAAGTTACATGTACAAATACAGACATATAGAAATATACTTAGTGTGAAAAATGCGTAAGGAATCCTCACTCAGTTCAGGAGTGTTCGAAACACAACCCGAAAATATCGAGAGTCGTACTTGATAGTTAAATTACAAAGTATATTATGTCCTCACATTTAAGAGCAAATTAACGGTTCATTTTTTTTGGTCGATGGTAATATGTACTTATCTAGGCATTGACAATAAAGCTTTGCTAACCTGAGACACTATTTCCGTATTACTTTTAACACACAAAATCCTTACAGGTGAAATTAGTTAATAAACTCGTAATACAATCTTTTAACACATAGACTTTGGAGAAGAACAGAACGATTTATTCAGATACGTTGATTTTATATCCCTTACTTGATCCCTAAGTAGTTTTCTGCGATGCCTACAAAGTAAACGGCCTGAACAATACCGTATAATGGAGCAATGACAATCACACGGCAAGCGCCACCCTTGAAAAAAGCCCTCGCTCCTTCGTATTTCCAGGTTTGTCTGAAATAATAATGCCTTTTTATACCACGTACAATTAATAACTCAACATTGTGGGATAAACCCGTTATATTAAGGGTTCGAATAGGAAATTACAGTTTCAATACACTAGCAACTTTGAACAAAAATTGTGCCGGTTAGTTTTAACTTTAGGTGTCAGATTAAAGAGTGAAACTTTTTTCATACGATAACTATAACATTCTAAATTTTAAAATAAACATAATATTGATTGTTCGACTTTAGATTGTTTTTACATTCCGGTTTTAAAGTAAAGTTGGATATCGAGAATTGGTTAGATTTTTTATTAATAAAGATTATTAATAAAGTTCGATACATATATGTCGGTCAAACGATTAAACCAAGAATGCATAATGCGTTCTCGCCATGTCCTCTACAAACTAAACACATACTTGACATTACGAGCAGTTTCTGCCACGTCAGTCCTTTGTAGGACCTCGTGAGGAAACCATAGCGTGTAGAGTGCTTTCTAGTACTTGACTAGTTTCCTACGCCCTCAACTTAAAAATCTGCCGCCAAGCACCGGAAACCTCACTTTAGAACCAGTTCCATTCCAGGCTTGGTGTGTTTCACCATCTTTGACCACATCGTCACATAACATCAGGTAAGCTATGGTCAAACACCTAGCTTGTCAACCAAAAAATATCTATTCAGCTTATAAAGAAGAACAAAGTTGTCAACCTCCATGGTGTATTTGAATAGATCGAAGGAGCACTCATTGTTGCAGGAAGATGCGGAAATGGGATATTTTCTTTCGAGAGAAATATAATATTCGTCGCTTTTGAAATGTGCTGAAAAATATGGGTACTCAATCTGAGGTTTGCTCACCTTATACAGTCCATGGCGCTGGAATAATTCCGGTCGTGACCACCTTTATTGATGGTCTGCAGCCGTGTTTTGACCACATCCATGGGTGTGAGAGCAAGCGCAGATACCGAGCCAGCTCCACATCCTGCTACGAACGACCACCTGATAGTACAAGCATCATATTAGTAATATTAGCGTATAGTAGCGTATTATGTGTAAACGACTAACAAATCTGATCGTTCTCTAGATAATATTTGGGAATACATGGCGTTTTTATAACGAAAAAATGTCGAACAAATCGTTTTCGTATCATTTGGTGTTATAAAGTTATTAATTTGTTCAAAATAATAAATAAATATATTTTGTAGAGTACTGAACAAGGCGTATACACTGCTCTACAGAAATAAAAGAAAACATAAGGAATATATTGATAAAATTGACAGCCCTGTTGGCTCATTGGTAGCATGTCTGCTTCAAGAGCTGTGGGGCGTGTGTTCGATTCCTACCCATGACAAGCATTTTGTGATATAAAACAAATGTTTGTTTTGTGTCTGGGTGTACTGTATGTATTATAAGTATGTATTTACAAAAAAAAGGTATTTAAGTATTCTATCAGTTATCTGACTCCCATAGTACAAGCTTTGCTTAGTTTGGGGTCAGATGGCGCTGTGTGTAATGTCCTACGATATTTAGTTAAAATAGGTTACCAGAAAGGCGGACGGTATCCAGGGTCGTCAGGTCCCATGTCGTTGATTGCCGCGAATATAGGGAAATACATGGCATTAAAGAACACATCCCGAACTACCGTCGCACCGGCGCCTTTGTACAACCCGGTGATTCCTCGCTCTTTGAACAACTTCACAGTAAGTTGATAAGACGACATGTTCATGACACTCTTGCCCGCTACAAAATAAATTGCCACCATGATTATGTACTACATTTTGATGCTATTACAAGCTTTCATGATAAGTTCTTAACAACTTACAACGGAACGTATAACGGAAGACTTAATAAAAACTTTGCACCAGTGAGAAAACCAAGGCACATAATAATATAATGTTATGCATCATTAAAGATATAATGATTTCCTAAAAAGCCGGCACTACGATAAATTAGACTATTTTCAGGCCATGGCCTAAAATTAATCTACTGTTTTATTCAAGAAATTGTGATTTACCGCAAATAAAAACCTAGCTGTGATTTCACTGTCAAATTATGCTCCATTTGTCCATAAATGGCAAAAATTTATTTGTATGGAAATTACATTGTTTTTTTAGTTACCACCAAAACATGTTATACTGACCACTTTCCGCCTCACCGACAATTCTACCTGCATCTTGCATTTGAATTTTAAGCAGTTCCATCGGACAGGAGACGCTAGCCTGGGCTACTCCTGCTAGCCCTCCAGCTACCATTTGCCGGGACAAAGGCAAGCTCCTGAAAATACCGAATGGTATATTACCGATGATCTTCATCTATGATCGTATTTATAACTATAGTTACTACTAAACAAAGTTCTTAATCAAAGTTCTGAGACTCGATGGAGTAATGATAGACCCGTATGTAGGACATCTGGTGGTGAATGGAAACGAAAAGCCGAAGATGGGGCTGAGTGGCGTATCTTGGGAGAGGCCTATGTCCAGCAGTGGACTACAAAAGGCTGATCATGATGAAACAAAGTTCCATCAATATAACAATTAGAAATGAAATGAAGAATATGATACCATTGTGTTTTCGGTGAAAGAACATAAAACAAAGTGGTACGAAAAAAAAGATGGTATATTATGTGAAATCGTATGTAACTTGGACTGAGCCAGCGTGTTAACCCTGGGTCAATTTCGACCCAACTTAACTTTTATTTTGAAACGTGGGAAGCTAGACTTTATTATTTAATATAGAAGCCGGAACTTAAAACGATTTTTGAAAAATGGCATAATACAGGACTAACTATTTGTATTAAATAATATGATAATTTTAAGTCGTTGATTAATAAACGTTATTAATTTTTTTTTTATTCTGTAGAAGACTTGCTTTATTATGATACTAATTTATTTACGTGTTTATTTCAACTGATTGAGAAAATATGAGGAATTTTATTTATAAGTTAAAACGGACTCACGATTTCAGTTACGTTGGTCAAAGTAAAGATTCCATTCCGGTTACAACCCTAAACTACAGCCCTTCGGAAGGTGTTCCAACTGGTGGAAGGCTTTTGCAGTAGGTACGTATAATTCTAAGTACCCGGGTGATCGCGCTTTGCTCGGTGTATGCAAAGTTTATAACTCAGAAAAAAACTTGTTTTCCCAAAGTGTGCTTCTACTTCGTGCGCGAGTCCGACACTTGGCCGGTTTCTGAGTGAACTGTTTCTCTGCAGGTCCACCACGCTGGCCAAGAGCGAGTTGACAGACTTCACATTACATAGTAGTAGATTACGTTAGCAAAAATTTTTTGGTGGTTTTACCCATCTTCCTTAGTAAAGTGATAACGAAAGAAGTCGTTTGTGGTGAGCTTGAAGGCTTTCTCTGGAGAGATCAGCGTTATATTTACGCCGACTCCGTGGTACATGCCCAGAAATCCCTCCGCAGCGTAAGTTTTCTTGAAACAGTCAAACCTAAAATTATACCACAAAAACATAATCATTCTTTAGTCGTTATTAACTTTCGATTTATATTTGTAGACCGTGTAACAAGTCTGTATTCTATAATAATAATAATAATAAAAAGCCATCAATACATATGCCATACCTATCTTAACATACTCATTTGGAATTATACACTGGTCAAAATCGAACCTCATAAAACTGCAACGAATGATCAACACGCACATGACAAAATACCGGAAACATCACCCACGGGCATGCTTTGAGAGACTAACACTTTCGAATTTAGAAGGAGGGAGAGGTCTGATAGACATTCAAAACTTACACAATAAGCAAATCACGTCGCTACGCAGCTATTTTCACGAACAGACCCAAAGATCTGAACTGCATAAAGCATCAGTTATAGCAGATATAAAACTAACACCATTAAATTTAAATGATCCCAATGCTCAAAAAAACGAAAAGATAACTACAGATACAGAAAAACTCAGTTCCTGGCTTCAAAAATCTCTTCATGGGAGACATCGCCGAGACTTGTTGGACCCAAATGTCGACAAAATTGCGTCGAACGCGTGGCTCAAGTCAGGCGATCTTTTTCCAGAGACAGAGGGTTTCATGTTAGCCATACAGGACCAAATTATAGACACACGCAACTACAGGAAACACATCATCCGTGACAATACTCTACATTCTGATCTATGCCGACATTGTCATAGCAACTCCGAAACTATTCAACACATAACAGGAGCCTGCAGAACAATCACACAAACAGATTATAAACACCGCCACGACCAAGTGGCAGCCATTATTCACCAATTTCTAGCAATTAAATACAAATTCATACAAGAAAAAGTACCTTATTACAAATACACACCTGAAATAATACATGATTCAACTAACTACAAACTGTATTGGGACAGAACTATCCTAACAGACAAAACCATTCACTTCAACAGACCTGACATCACTCTTCACGACAAACAAAATAAAATAGTTTACCTCATAGATGTAGCGATTCCTAACACACATAATGTGACTGCTACATACACTGATAAAATCACAAAATACACAGACCTAGCAATAGAAATTAAAACGCAGTGGAAAGTAGACACAGTCAAAACCATCCCGATTATTTTATCTACTACAGGCGTCATTCCTTACACACTATTCACAAGTCTAGAAACACTAAACATACATAGAAACACATCCATTCAACTACAAAAAGCTGTTATCCTGAATACCTGTCGTATTGTTCGGAAATTTTTATCGCTAAACCAGTGAATTACTATCAACTTTTCGCTTGGCCAAAAGCCCGTGAAAAGCGTAGCCTCCTCGTCTGACGAGAGAAAAAAAAATGTAACAACACTATAATAATAATAATAATAATCTTTATTCACATTACAGATAATAATAATAATGGTACACAGAACCTACACTAAGCTAACACTTGTATTGTAGGTTCTGTACTCCTTCAGGGATTCATTTACAATTAAAGATAAATATGGTGATGTGTGTGTGTGAGAGAGAGAGAGGGAGTGTGTGTGTGTGTGTGTGTGTGAATGTGTGTCTGTGAGGGTGTGTCTGTGAGGGTATGTGGCTGTGTGTGTGTGTGTGTGTGTGTGTGTGGGTGGGTGTGTGGGTGTGTGTGTGGGTGTGTGTGTTTGTATCAAGATTTTTACTCAACAAATACAATCTCATTCTATAATTTGCAGTATTGCTTCAGTTTCGGTGTAATTCAATTCAGATAGCCATGTAATTAATGAAGTCTTGGCATCAGAAAGATTCATTGAATCAAAATTATTAATAAATTTATTAGTTTTGTTGTAGATAAAAGCACCTAAAAATAATTTATGTCTTTGTGCTGATCGCGCTCTGCAGTTAAGTTCACGTAACACTCTATCCTTTCGTCTTTTATAGGTGGTGGGGGTATCATTAAGTATTTTTGCGTGTCTATATTTTTCTAGGGTGATGTTATAAATATAGCTCGTGATTCTTAGGCACAAAATAAATAAATAACGTAGCACAAACACACATCGCCATCTGACCCCAAACTAAGCAAAGCTTGTACCTACTATGGAAGTCAGATAACTGATAGAATATTTCACTACTTTTATTTTTGTTGTAAATACTATATGTATAAACACAGAACACTCAGACACATAACAATCATTTGCTTATACCACAAAATGTTTGTTCTGGGTTGGAATCGAACCCACGCCATTTATCTCTTAAAGCAGACATACTACCAATGAACCAACAGGGCTACAAGGAGTAAAACTTACAAGCTTTTATATTGTTTGACGCCGCCTGGCCCCACATACTGGTTCTGCAGGCGAGTTTTGACCAGGTCTAATGGAAAGACAATAGCCACTCCCACCATACCGGCTATAGCTCCGTTGACAACCTTCTGGAGAAGGCTAGAAGAATTTAGAGTAATTTTAGACATTTTTATTTCTTTATGCTGGATTACTCGCGTTTATACCCAACATATGGCCCATCACGTATAGCCGTAAACGGTATACCGTGATGGTATACGGTTCAAGCAGACAGCTCTGTATACAATGGTCATAGACAAGCGTTATCTCTTACCACCAGGAGAGCGTTTTACTTGGACTGTTTTTTGCAATCTTTTTAGCAGGAAGTCGTCTAGCTACGTATCACCGCAGTACCAGATATTCTGCTGCCAAGCAGTAGTGTGTAAATAATACAGTGTACCAGCGAAATTACAGGGCTGTTGAGACTAATCATGGAAAGTCTCAAAGTAATGAGCACCAAGGCAGTGATGCCCTGAACTTTGTTTTACTTCACAAAGTTCTTTCTATCACTGCAATGGTCATGGACAGGCGTTATCTCTAAACATCAGGAGAGCGTCTTGTACATATAATTAATTTTACATGAATAAATCATCTTTTGATGATAGCTAGGTACGTACTCAGTGGTGGAATATTAAAAGGTGATGAAAATGAAAACTTACTTGAAGTCACCTGAACGAGATTTAAGCGGTTCTTTGGTTTTTTCACTTGGTTCTTTAGGCGGCATTTTGCAGTCAGTTTCATTGAGTTAAGAACACCGATGGCTCGTTAGGAACATACTTGTAATTTTTCGACCCAAAGAACTAGTTAACAACATTTCTGATCTTTGTTTCTGATTGCGGTTATAATTGTAAACTATAAAGTTATTGAATTAATAAATGTTAAATCATGTAAAACAACATTGTGAGTTTTGAGTGAAAAAAGGTACTCTTCGGTTCTAAATTGATTTTGAAATGACAGAGTTGATTGACCACTGACATCTAGCATAATGTGTGCTGAATCAAAGAGTTTGTATCTATACCTACAACTAACCGTCATATTACATGACTAGCTGTTTGAAAAAACGGAACCGTTGCGGAACAACGTTTAGCCGAATTATCAAAAAATTAAATAATACATGATAAAAAATGTCACTTGCTAAATGAAATTAGTACCTTAGACAATTTGAGGATAGAAAGTTGATAGAATTTTTTAAGAAAAAATAAAGAGGTTATCTATGTCAGTGTTTGAACTAAAGACTGCTAAGATGCTAAGACTATGGCTTATTATTTTTTCAATTACATAACAGCTAGTTGCGTTAAAAAAAACGAAACATGAGTACATCGAGTCGGTGGCGTTCCGGCTAATATACAAGTATTTATTTGTGAATGACAGGCTAAGTGTTTGACCACAGCTCACCTGATTTTAAGTGACGGCGTGGTCTAAGATGGTAAACACACCTAGCCTGGAATTAAACTGGATGCCATATGAGGCTGCCGATGCTTGTCGACAGATTTTCAACTAGAGGGTGGTAGCCAGTCGAGTACTAGAAAATATCCTACCACCACGCTATGGGTTTCTCACGATGTTTTCCTTCACCTTAAGCTCATTGCTGGGGTTTGAACCCGCTCCTTTCGGCGTGTAAACCGACCGCGCTAACCACTGGGCCTAAAAACTTATGCACCATTGGCTGAGAGTAAACGAGAGAAATAAAACAATTGCTTTCACTGAGATAGATAAACACTGAGATAATTTTTATCATCGATATTAGAGTGCTTATAATTTTACATTGCTGTGAAACTCTGCTGGTGAATTTGGCGAATCTAATCTACAGCAATGATTAACTGTGGCGCTGTAAAAACAAAAGGATTTTTAAACTATTCCTTTCTAGTAAAACGGTTCCTAGTTCCTAAGATATCACTTTATCTACGGGTGAGTTAGAATTGCGGACCGCTAATATTTAACACCCTGTCCGATGCAATAACTACTTTGCTACTCTCTTTTATACTTTGTCAACATCGTTCTTCGCACACCCTCATGCCCCATACTGCAGTACAAACTTGTCCATCGACCCCTTGATATAAGGTAAAATACACAATAGTGGCAATAAAAAGGCATATTCAATACAAATGGTTAAAACCATGGTAAAGTCATAGAATAAACAATAGTACCTATTTGAAATAAAACCGGCAAAACTGCCACCGCTCTACCAATATTTAACATTAGTAATGATTACGGGTGCTGCCATAATAAAGTAATAGTTTATTGGCATGGCGGTGTGTTTGTCCCTTCATGCGTCATTGGCGCGCCCGGCTTTGCCTTCACACACATATTATGTATATTGTACGCTAATTTAAATAGACAAAATGGACGGCTCATGTTACTAATTGGAGGTGATTGCGTTAAGGTTTTTGAGGAAATTATGTTTAAGGGCTTTTAGTAAAGATTTCTCGTTATTGCCTAGTTTGATCTGGGGCAGTGGTTCTGTCTGTTACCCTAATGAGTTACGAGGGTAAGCGAACATTTTAGTTCTTAAGGTGGTACGATTTCCATACAAATAATTTTTTGCCATATAAGGACGAATGGAGCATAATTTTACAGTGAAATCACAGCTACTGGCATTTACTTTGGTCTTTATTTGCGGTAAATCACAATTGCTTGAATAAAACAGTAGATTATTAGCATAAATCAATTTTATGAATGATTTATAAATGTATGATTTTTGAATAAAACAGTAGATTATGTTTATAATCTACCGTTTCATTCAAGCAATTGTGATTTACCGCAAATAAAGACCAAAATAAATGCCAGTAGCTGTAATTTCACTATAAAATTATGCTCCATTCGTCCTTATATGGCAAAAGTTATTTGTGTGGAAATCGTACCACCTTAATTTATAGAAGGTAGGAAGGAACACATAACGGTATCACGTAAGCTTTAAGCTTTCGCGGTTTGAACTCGTAATTGTGTTTACCACCGACTTACAAAAAAACAATTATAACGTAACAACGAATCATTCTAAAACAACAAAAGCGTCAACTTTCCCACATTCTATTTTTGTTCATTAATTAAACTAAGCGGAAAGTACGTTTATGCTAATTTTTTTTACGTAAACAACATGAAACTATGAAACAGTCGTATTGCCGGGATTTTCCTATAAAACCGCCATGTGGGATGTTGATTCGACGATCATCGTCCGGATAGTCGTCACGGTGAACGGCCTTATAGCGAAGTGCCTCAACGAAGACTTTAAGAGGCTCTCGCTAGGTGGTTGAGCCAAAGGTCAGATCCAAAAGGCAGTCACGGAACGCATTGTTTGGAGGATCTTCACCATGTAACCCTAGCAACCTGTCCCGCTGCAGCCAGCAGCCATAGTTTTTCAGATTTTTAAATCTTTAAAAGAAAAACTTAAAATCGTAAATAAATGAGTACTAAGTACTATTCAGTGTTCGGCGTAACTCCATATAAATGCATATACAAACTATGTAGGATGATGTACAGATGTTAGAGAGATTTTGCATTCCAAACTACCTGTATACTACAGCTTTGGAGTTTTCCTGCAATTTCGGAGTGAAAAGCATTTATCTTATCAATGTTGTCAATCAATATACATTGTCGATGAGCGATACGGCGGTAAATCAGATGCCATAGAAACCAGTGATTAAACGTACAGAGTTGGTGTGTTGTATCATGATCTGACTCCCTACGGTTTACTACAATGTATCTCTACATCTAGCATCGTTGTTACTCTCGGTACTTGTTTACGCCGTTCTGATGATATGTTGGTATCATATGACGGACTGTAACAACTATATAATATAGCAGGGTGACCTTCTTTATGCTCAGTAGGTACTGTCTTGCGGTCTTTTGTGAAAGCAGATTCACCCTTTAAACTATAATAACAAACAGCGCAGTGAGTACTATTGTCGATAATTTTTTTTTTTTTTAAATATTTGACAAGCTAGGTGTTGACCACAACCCACCTGATGTTAAGTGACGGTGTGGTCGAATATGGTAAATCACACGTAGCCGTAATAGAACAAGCTCCTAAGTGACGCTACCGGAACACACCGTTTGATGCTTTCCAGCAAGTTTTCAACTTGAAGGTAGCTAGCCAGCCGAGTACTAGAAAATATACCCTACCATGGTTTCCTCACGATGTTTTCCTTCACCGGCAGCTCAAGATCATAGTTGGGGTTTGAACCCACGCCCCGTATGAACCTACCGCGCTAACCACTGAGCTTTCATTACCTACAAATACTATATGTATGTGCATTCCACCATAGCGTCGAAACTAATTATCTGATTTTGATGAATAAAGTGTTAATCAAGTCGTTATTGTGCTCCTGGTGACTTATAGTTATTTTTTCGGTAGTTGGTTTATATCTCTTTTAATTTTTAGCTTGTTCATTAAATAAGCTTGAGTTTTACCCATTGATTGCGTATAACCATCTCACCTAAACTGAAGCGAATAATGGCAGACATTTTTTAGTACTAGCTTGTTACCGACATGAAGTTAAAAATCGGACTATAACCACCTATCGGTATGTTAGCAACGAATATTTCATCTATTCTTATCTACCTTCTCTAATCAATTTACTGAATTAATTCTAGTCTCACATAGCACAGTGTATATTAGGAAACGTATTCACTGCATTGTTCAAATGCATTATTAAAAGACTAAGTCTCTATCTGTGTAAATTTATAACAGTTCTGGAATACCTCGACGTCGAGGCTAGTGAAACATGGCAATATATAGACCACATCTAAATTATGTTTCGGTAAAAGAATTGCTCAATAGTCCCGATTAAAACCGCAGCTATATCAGGAACGATACTTAACATACATAAGTAACTTTTACTTAAACTTAATTTATTTCAAAAGCGATTTTTATTTGTTGTATGTTTTGATACTTGACTAAGATTTCTTTTGGATTTTGAAATTGATAAGCACGAGTTTGAATCCATCTCTATTTTATTTAGTTAATATTTATAACTAGCAGCGCTCCGCGGTGTTACCCGCTACATGCCCGCTAACCCGCTACTTTGGTGTTATTAAGAAATGATTTGTATTTGTATTTGTATTTGTATTTGCATGTTTTCGGGATAAAAAGTGGCCTATATATGTGAATCAAGGGTCTTAGCTACATTCATGCCAAATTTCAACCAAATCCGTTCGTGACCAAATCGTTCCGTAGTTTTTGTGTGAAACAGTAACAAACATCCATCCACACACTTTTTTTTTTATAATAGATAGGCTTGCGTTTGTCCGCCATCACGCCTGATGTTAAGCGAAGAGGCGGTCTACGGTGGAGCACGCTTGCAAACTTTCACATTTATTTTATTAGTGGGATATATATACAAGTACTGGCACCTCGTCCTGACTTCGCACGTTTGCAATGTATTTTACCTACTTGATTACATAACATTGAATTATGAATTATTTAGGATTTTTTTGTACACGAACAATATTTCCTTTACAGGGGTTTGGGGGCGAAAAATCAATCTAGCTTACTCTCTATCTAGGGAACAGAAAATTTGGAAGAAATTCTAGGTAGCCGGGCGACTGAGCTTTGCTCGGTGTATACCGAGCAAAGCTCAGTTATTCCAAGCTTGTATACAGTTAATTCAGGATACAGCTGCATCGAATTTTACAAAATTTATGAGCGCTAGAAGCAGTGATGCCTTAGTTTTTTGTTATTCAGAACTCACTTGAAAGCCAGTTTCGGCCACACCGTCGACAAAGATATTTTTGAGAATTTCTTTTTTATTCCATTTAAAAAAAATACGAATACTATCTCAAACATACACAGGTAAATTAAAACAAAAAAACATGTTTTTCAGTCTGAACAAAGTAATAAAATATTAAAAAATCAATTACTCAAAAACGGTGGTACTTGTGCTGAAATACAGTTTTGATATATTCCATATATTATTTTTTTGGCTCTATTCCAGGGTAAGTGTGCTTTACCATCTTCACCGCAACGACACTTAACATTAGGGAAACACCTAGTTTGTCAACCATAATATAGGTACCTAGTAGGACATTATGGTGACCTATTGGAAATTACAGGGATATCCTTCATTTCCTGGACACCCTGTACGTACCTACAGAAGATTCATGTCTGTATGTGTGTCAGTCACGAAGCACTTTGACACGATTAACGTACTTACACATAAATATTCACGACTTATAGTCACGATGAATTAAAAATTCAAACAACATAAACTGTTCTTTATGACATGTGCGGTGCAAGAAAAGTGTCTAACTGTAATTGACAGAATTACAAAAAAATGTTAAGATCAAATTTTATGTCACTAACAAAAAAAAAATCACTAACTTATCATTTATAACATTTATACGCAGAAATCGTCAAAAAAATTGCTGTTTGTTGACTCTTGATTAAATGTAGAGAAAAGCAGTTTTTTTTGTAATTTACAAAGTTGTTACAAGCACAAGCTTTGAATTCTTTGCAATGTACAGAATTATATGACTATTTCTAAGAGGGTACTAAGACTAATGGGTTCAAACCCCAACAATGAGCTTGAGCTGCCGGCAAAGGATAACATCGTGAGGAAACCATAGTATAATTGTAGGCCGCAACTTGTAGCAGTAGCTCAAAGCTAATTTATCTATCTTTCAGCATAGAATCGTGTCGGTCAGAACCTGGAAGCTTCGGTGCACAAATCCAGGAATAGTGTGGTCAAGGTTCTCCAATTATCAATTTAATCAAATTCTCGTGTAGACCAAGTCACCGCCCGCGCCGTCTTCAGACGTCTACACAAATATATGTAGTCCAACTTAGAAATGTTGATTCAATTTACGGCAGGCGTCTACACAAATATAGACCTATTTACAAAATTCGGTTCAAATCATACGCCTCGTTTTCAACTGTGTTAGTTCACGTAAGAAGAAAGTAATCATGTTTGTTCTACTACGCTAAAATATATAGGATTTTGATTTTAGCAGAAGAAGAAACGATTTTTTTCTATATATTTTTTTTTACTATTAATCAAAATAATCACCCATGCAATCGATGCATCTTTGCCAACGCAGTGGCAGTTTATTGATGCCCTTCTTGGAGAAATCAGCAAACAAATTTTTCAAATGCATTTTTTGTGCCACTCGGTTATTGATTTTTTTTTCCGCCAAGAAGTTATCCAAATTCTGGAAAAAACAAAAGTCTGTAGGCGCAACGTCCGGTGAGTACGGTGGATAACGGAGAGCTGCCAACCCCAGCTCTTGCAACTTGGAGACCGTCTGCTGTGCAGTATGAGGACGCGCGTTGTCGTGCAGGAGCAGCGGAGACGAACGAATGACCAAAGCTGGTAGGAAATGTGCGAACTTTTCCATCAGTTATATAATTATAATGTATCATAGTAAACGTCGTTGTTGTTGCGTGCCACTTGTGCCGCGTTACTGCCACGACGGTATTCATAATTATTTCATGATTACTATTTAACTTATCCATGATAATGAAAAATATTTAAATGCGATGAAAACATTACAATAATAAATCAATGAACAAATGAGTACGTTTGGAAATAAAAGTCCATGTTTTTAAAATTAAATTAAACACATAGCTTACCAAGCACAAAAAAAAGTTTACTTTATTAACTAGATACTAATTGTATTTTGAAATTTAAGTGTGTGTCGATGTGACTTAGCAATACACGTGTCTTATGGGTACATAATAACATAATATTATTGTCGATTTTTCTGAAATTTAAAACACTTAAAAAAGATTGAGGGCAAATAGATACCCTAATAGATAATCGATCCCCAAATTTCCAACAATGATTTTAAAATTTCCAAAAATTTTCTTAAGATAGACTATCTAAAGATTTCCGCTCTAAAGCCATACCATGACCCTAATCATTAAAAAAAAATCGAGGTTTTTATTACAAATCGTTGTTGAAACCTTTCCTGAAATCAAAAACTATTTTACTAAAATGGAAACCAAAATCAAATGTTCAATTTAAATATCTCTTACTTGGAAAATGCATTGCACAATGATTTGTCTATTAAAAATCATTTTCATGTCAAGTGCTCAGGTGAATAGTAAATAAAACAAGTACGCATTGATTACGAATGGAGGCTACTGTATAGGTACCCTGTTTTACCCTCACTTATTCCACTAAGGGACCAAGTGAGGAACTACGGAAGTGACTAAGCGTTGTTGGAGACAGGCTGTGTAAGGCATTAGTTGAAATGCCTAGAAAAATAGCTAAGCCGTTTGGGAACTATGATATAAACTAAATTTATAACTTTATGTTGAATCACGGTTGGTTAGGAATTGTAGACTCTTAAAACACAGATTTTGTATCTTGTTTATTTAAGGACTGATATACATTATTAATAGATCCATTTAACAATCAACTTTAATAGTATTATCTATGTATGTAATATCCATAAATGTCATCTAGGCTAAAAAAGATTACGCGGCCCAATAGGGCATAAGCATGACAATTAAATACACAGAAATATAAAAAAAAAAACATAAACATTTCCATTTAAATATTGTTTTTGATGTACACTAAGTTTAACTTTTAACTTTTTAAGTGATGTGTTTTTTAGTGGTAATAAGATTTACACTAGGTAAACCTAGACATGTTGGAAAATGTGCGAATTGCCTTTAGAATTAGCAACATACCTAGGTTACGTAGGTATTGTGCGGGCTGTGAGGGCTTTTCCTCAGTTAAATATTGGCTCAGGGCGATCGAGGAAAGATAATGAGATTAAAAAGATTTTATTTATTTTGCTGCGCTGTAAAGAATCTTGAGCTTGAGCGCTGGGGACAACACAAACGGCAATATTAGAGATTGCAGACTGCGGTTCTACGAAGAGCTCGATTTTTTCAAGTATATTGATAAATTTAATGCGCTACAAAGCGCTTCCCTGTCACTGGTTATTATTTGCAGTATTTTAACTTACGTGATTGAACACTCATCTGGTGTTAATCGACGCGACGGTACCGTTAAAAATGGTAAAGCTCGGGCAGTATTAGGTCAATAGGGAGTCATGGTACTTATTATTTATTGTTAATAACTGTTACTATGAATACAACTGTAATCAAAAAACTGCTGTTCCATTTGGTAAAGGGTCAACGAATTTGTTTTATGGAACAGATGTTTTTTTTTTATAATTTCGTAATAAAAGTTATAAATAATAATAATTAAATGTAAAGCGGAGTCTTACTAATAATATTACAAGTAACAATAGGTATAACTCCGAGGTGGTTACCCTGAACCTTACACTAGTTGTTACTTTATGTTCAAAATATTTATTTGGCTTAGGAACCATTCATTTATTACGTAAGACAATTTAATGGGGAAGGGAGTGGACCATGTTTTATTTTTATTACAGGGGGGTAAGAGGGAGTCTCGATAGATCTTACGTAAGATCACAAAAATACGCAAAGTTAAGATTATACATAACATTTAACATTATTTAAATTATAAAAAAAAACTTTATACAATACCAAAGTTGATAATGCATAATATGTTCCTTTAGTTTCTTAAATACGTAATAAATATTGAAAACGGTCAGGCCCTTATAACAAATTTAAAATCAAATCATATTTCCCATGTTCTTCGAGCCATCGTGACATTCGTGACGGAAGGAAAACTTGTGGTGACGCATATTTGGAAGACATATATTATTAATTCTTGTCGTAGTTTTTTATGGCTGCCAGCTAAACTATTTTATTTTATTGTATACAGAGACTGGCGAAAAGTTATTACGGTCACAACGAGCAACATCATGGTGAACAACGAGCCACAGCCGAGTACCAGCGGTCTACAGGGAAGCAGCGGCCATCGACAGAGAAGAAACAGCGGTCAACAAGGAAGCAGCGGTCAACAGGGCAGCAGCGGTCAACAGGGAAGCAGCGGCGGTCAGCAGGGAGACAGCGACGGTCAACGAGGAGGCAGCAGCAAGCGACGGCTAAGCAACAATGAACCGCTTCAGATAACAATTAGCTCGGCAGGCCTTTCACCACAACATCAAACTTTATCTTCTTCCTTCTCCAGTTCATCGGATATGGAATTAGGTTAGTAGCTATTTTTTTATCTTTGCGTAGTTTTTGCATTAGGTACAAGTTTTAATACTTAACTCGTCGTATCATATAACATTATATACAGTATAAAAATATGGAGCGTATAAAACTGAAAGAGGGTTATGGTACTCACCATTATGATCAACTTTTACTATGAACACAACTTTGTAAAAATAACGAAAAATAACTAATCGTAAAAATAATTTCAGTTAATCTATAAAAAAAGTGCGTTGACCCTTGACTAAAAATGTATGGCGCAGCAAGTTTTTTTTCCACGATTTTTGAGTCGTAGCGATGATAGCTCCGTGGTTAGCGCGGTTGTTTCACACACCGAAGGGCGCGGGTTCAATCCCCAACAATGAGCTTAAGCTGTCGGTGAAGGAAAACATTGCAACTTTATAGTGAGCAACTGGCCAGCACCACCACCCTCACATCACATCATTTATTAAGTAAGAAGATTTCGTCAAACACTTATTTAAAAAAAAATACACATTTAAATAAAAGCTGCGTTGATACAGCGTTCTCGTAGCGATGATACCCCAGTGGTTAGCGCTCTCGGTTCACATGCCGAAGACTGTGAGTTCAAACGCTAGTTACTTGAGCACAGCTCACCTGATGTTAAGTTACGATTTGGTCGAAGATAGTAAACACACCTAGCCTGGAATGGAACTGGCTCTCAAGTAAGGCTGCCGGAACACACCGTTAGGGGCTTAGCGACAGATTTTCAACTTGAGCCAAGCTATGGGTTCCTCACGACCCTTTCCGACAGTATCACCTTTCATAGTGGCTGTATCATTCTTACGCTAAAACCATACGAAAGATTAAAAAAAGGAATCCAAGTTGGCTTTAAAACCAACTAACGATAAGTGGTTTCCAAGATTTCATTCCGAATTCCGACAGAAAGTCAGACTTGCCGATTAGACTATCAGACTATTTCAGGTCTTTATTAACAAAGAATGGTTAATTGGAAGTTGAATCTACACGGGACTGATAAATCTTACCTAGGAAGTTTGCGCTTATGTCACCTATATTATAAATAGCATAGTACATTCCCTTAAAATAGTGTTGAATCTTTATAATATGTAAAAAATAAGTTTTAATAGCCGCGCCCCGCGGTGTTACCCGCTACAAATTTTTGGGATAAAAGTAGCATAATATGTATTAATCAAGGGTGTCAGCTACCTCCTTGGTGTACGTTTTTTTTAATTTGCTTTGCGCGCTCAATTTTCTTTTCACGTCATATTGTTAATGTAGTAGTTAATACCTAAACTGAAATAAAAGTATCTTGTGATTGTAAAAGATTTTTTGCATTTAGTCATTTCCTCGCTGAGGTGGGATGAAAAGTTACGTGCTGCACTCGAGTGCAAAGATTTTTCACCTCGTGCTCTTTTGATTCCCTCGCTGACACTCAGGATTCTAATTTTTGAATAACTTTAGGATCCTTCGCTTGCTCGGTCATCAAAATTGAGCACGCGGTTAAAAATCAACTTTGCACTTTGTATAACAAATAACTATTATTTCATATTTTATTGTATACATATACCTACCTACCTAATAATATTTACAGGATATCATTTCCTTTGTTTAAATATTAAAATAAACTTTTGTTGAAATTATAATTAATATCACCCTATCGGAATGTAATTGCATAGAATATGGGGATATCGGGAATACACCAACAATAGAACCCGATTGGAGTTTGCAATTGAAGCACATAACAAAAAATTGTTTTGCAATTTGGTTTTCGTTTCATACTTCCACTTGGAAAACATTCCAGTTCAGACGAGCTCAAACTTTTTGTGGCTAAGCGCAAGCAGTATTCAAAGCTTGAGTGTTCCGTATGTCAAATATTTGTTTGACACCGCTATGCCAAATATTTATTCTTGTGAACGCAAATTTCATGTTTACACTACTTAAAATATAGAGAACAATTGTGATTTAACATCCATATATACGGATGTTGATAAAATCTAAACTTGATAAATTTAATTATTATTATATTTTGTATTAAGTGTTATAATTATCATGATTTTAAACTCGGAAAACTGCTTTTCCTTCTAATAAAACAAAACAATGGAAAAGCAGTTTTCTGAGTTTTAAATCTTGATATGATACTTATTATATATATACTATAATACTTATTATACCACAAAACAAATCTCTCAACTCCGATTGGGTAACATTAATCAGGCTAACCTAGATCACAAAATACTAGGAACTATAATTAATAACAGTTTAAAATAAAATTTCCATAGATAAAAGTGACTGACGTTGACGTAAATTACTAACAAGCATTATCAAAGAAAGTTGGCCTAGACAATGAATGAGGTTATCGAGCGAAAATTCATGATCTAATTCGCAACTCGTTTGATAATAATTGTTATCGACTGGTGGCGCCGCACACCTTCAGTAGACATTTACATAATCTGAACTAACATAAAGAGGAAAGATTTGATTTTTTGTTTGTTTGTATTGAATAGGCTCCGAAACTACTGAACCGATCTTAATAATTCTTTCATTAATAGAATGCTACATTATCCGTGATGAACATAGGCTATATTTTAAATTAATACTATTTACAAAATTTTTACAAAAAACTTAATCTAAAAGTCCGTCAGAGGAGGGATATTTGGCCAGAATGCTGGCAGCATTGCCACTCCGGATGGCAATGCTTAGCTTTTGACCAAAGTAGATACCAACATTCTGGTCACCTGAAGCCTCCTCTAAACGGCTGTATTTTATTTAAGAAACAGTTAGGAAACTTCAATAATGTAAGCCAAGCTGTGAAAATTTTATCAACCCTTATATGCGCTACGAAAACTATTGACAATAGAGTAAAGTAACGTTTTATAGAGCAAATTGATAGCATTGACAAATAAGTCTGCCATATCATATGTCTAACTATTACAGTTGTCGAATTTGTTGTAGAATTTTGATTTTTGTTTATTTTTATTGAATAGGCTCCAAAACTACCGGACCGATCTGAATAATTCTTTCATCATTAGAATGCTACATTATCACTGAGTGACACAGGCTATATTTATATTGTTAATCGAGTTTGTGTTCCCGTGCGAAGCCGGGGCGAGCTGCTAATTATGTTCACACAAATATTGCACGTTTAATAGTAGAAATCTGTTACTATTAGACGTGCAATATTTGTGTGGATTGCAATTGCAATCCACACAAATATTAATAATACGTGCAATATTGAGTTGGATTCTGTTTTTACCTAAAAATCATTTCATATACCGTCTGTGGAATCGTATAATTCTTTATGAGATGAGGCGGATTCTATTTTCTTTCGGTGCCCGAAACCCCAATATATTTATAAAACTGACCACGATGCGACAGTGTGATATGCAAATAGACGCCTAAAAATTTGTAACATTTTTACGCCCGCTATTGCAGTGTGCCTATAATCTGGTTAAGACTCGAACTTTAGCATAGAAAAAATGGCGGTAGCGCAAGTTAAAAAGGAAAGAAAAACATTAAAATTTTGTCGACACATTTAATATATGGATTGTATTGTATATAAAAGTAAATAGTTATCTTCTAAGTCTGCATGCTTCATCTTCGACCACATCATCGCATTCCATCAGGCGAGTTGGTGGACAAACGCGGACTTAAAATTAAAAAAAAACAATCGTACAAAAAAAGATGCCGAATCAGCCACAATGCCTTCTCAGCATGGCTGCCTATTGTCACGGTGTTGATATGAAGCTTTTAAATTTTATTTTATAAATTACAAACTTATACATATCAAAGTACGGGACGCCTCGCGGTTTCACCCGCGTAGCTCCCGTTCCCGTGGGAATACAAGGATAAAAAGTCTATGTCACCCGGGGATAGTGTAGCTTCCCAACGCTGAAGGAATTTTTGGAATCGTTCCAGTAGTTTTTATGTTTATTCGATACATGTATATGTATACAAAAATACAAATCCTTCCTCTTTATAATATTAGTATAGATTGGGGACAAACTTCCGAGTCAATCATGTTTTTTTTTATAAACTGGTCCACTGATGGGCGCGGCGTCTCTTCTCATTGTGAGAAGGATAAGACCATAGTCTGTCATGCAGGCTAAGTGCGGGTTGGCAGACTTCACACATCTTCGAGAACTTTTTTTAAAGAACTCTCAGGCCTGTAGGTTTCCACACGATGTTTTACTTCACCGGCAACTCAGGTTCATTGTTGGGGTGCGAACCGAACGCGCTAACCTCTGAGCTATCATCGCTACAAAAAATGATCCATTATCGATACAAAAAAAACTTTCTAAGCCTAATTCTAAACTTAACGCGGATGAATTAACGAGCGTTAGCTATTATATAAATGAACATGAAGTTCTTTCAGTCCAAGATGAAGAACAACAAAATTCCAAGACAATGTAAGTTATGTCAGGCAGAGTGTGGTGAAACGCGAACCTATTTTGAATAAAAAAAAAAGATGATGTGACATTCTGGTTTTTTATACAGAAATAAAATTGCCCGTTCAACTTTACAAATAACATGTGTATGAGCTAATCACGTCGTTACTGCTAAGCTGTGTTGCATTGTCAATTGTATGTATATCACTGAATACCTATCGATGCGCATTCGTACAATGAATTAATAACTAACGAGTCTACTGCTTTCAGACTGCACACGTGGACGTTCCCAGACACAAAAGTGCAGGGTGTTGTCTAGGATGAAAAGGGGAGTTCGCCCCATATCATTTCCAATGCTGGACATAGACCTTACTTCCTTTCAGAAGTTTGATTTTCGAATTTGTTTGTCCAGTTGTAAGAGTTCAGTTCGACACCATCGTCTTTTTTTTTATTCAAAATAGGTTCGCGTTTCACCACACTCTGCCTGACATAACTTACATTGTCTTGGTCATCATAACTTACTCGACAGCTTTAAAAAAACAATTTATTGTTGTAGTTTGGCCTCGTCTTACTAGATGTACAGTTTGTACAGTGAAGCTGTAGTCAAAGGTTGTGAACGCATCTGGCTGTGGATGTGAACTGACTCTCAAGTGAGGCTGCAATACTCAACGCGCAATCCACACCCTACCATAATTTTCTCGCGATATTTTCCTTTATAGGTAGCTTAAGCTCATTGATCGGATTTAAACCTACGCAATCCGCCCGCGTTAACCAGTGACCTATCAACGCCGTAATCGTTACACCTTGACCGGTACCTGTCCACATCGTATATTCAGAACATGCAATAAGGGGGCTGTTCCTTTTCACACAACGTTACAAGTGGACAGATTAGGTGAGTACATATTGGTTAATATTTATTGTGGTATGATAAGAATAATTGTAATGGAATCAAGTTCGTACACCGAACAGATTTCGGTTAATTTTCCCTTTGTTCTATTTACAAATTTGAGTTCGCACTGAGGAACTGAGAGTGCATCCTTGACACTTGAGGTGCGCGAGTGCAGGCATTGCCCTTTTCTATTTCTCCACGCCTTCTGGAGCGATACCGCGGTACCGCGTGTGAGACCATTGCAGTCGGGTGTCTTTGAGTTCTGTGCTCATGTATTGATAAAACCCGAGGAGGGGAAAACCCGTAACCATCTCCATATCCATTATCTCATAACCATCAAGCATCTAACGGTGTGTTCCGGCAGCGTCACTTGAGAGCCAGTTCCATTCCAGGCTAGGTGTGCTTTACCATCTTCGACCACACCTTCACGTAACATCAAGTAAGCTGTGGTCAAACACCTAGCCTGTCAAACATTAAAAAAAAAAAACCACAACAGGAGCGCTGCAACGGATCACACAAGGTCGGTAGTACTGCCCTCACCAGAATCGAAGAAACTAATATTTAAAACAGACAGTAAAATAGAGTAAATATCATTAAAAAATATGACAGTGTATATTTACATACATTTTATACCGCAAACATCACTTTTGAGGAATTAAATACGATATTTAAAGTTCGCAATGTATTCAAGCTAGCGGTTAGACTCGTTGAGACTGGGGTTAACGTCTGATTTGACGAACCAGCTGTTTTTCTATCATGTTGAATCTGTAATGATTTATTAATTGTCTATTCATAACTCTTAACTTCTCAATTCTTGAATCTAGTCTTGAGTTTTGGCGGGAACGCGGGAAGAGTCATGTCGCTCCCTTGTATTTTTTTCCAAAACTAGTGTTTTGTCGAGTGTTTATGCGTAAAAATGGTGGTGTTTTATTCATAAAGTGCCGAATTACAAGCGTGAGTGTGGGAAAATGATATAATATGGTGAAAAATGACTTTTCGTGTTGCTTCCAAAACTCCATCGAAGCTTTATAGTAAAGTCACCACTACTTTACTAAAGCATGACTGGACTTGACTGACACGGACTGTACTTGACCAAGACTGGACTTTGACTATAACTTTAGCTACGAGGACACTTATTTTACTTTTGAAACTTGAAAATTTATAAATACTTGACACTGGCAAATGCTAAAACGCGACGCCAAAACCAAAGAAAAAAGAAAAAAATCTAGTCTTATTTATCATCAGCTTTGTAACGATTATAGCTCAGTGGTTAGCGCGGACACTTCACACGCCGTAAGGCGTGGGTTCAAACCCGAACTATGAACTTGATCTGTCGGTGAAGGAAAACATCTTGAAGAAACCATAGCATGGTGGTACTTTGTATAGTGTGCGCTTATATAGCGTGGGGTACTTTAATAGTACTCGACGAGATAGCTACCACCCTCAAGTTGAAAATCTGTCGCATAGCACCTAACGGTGGGTTCCGGCAGCCTCACTTGAGAGCCAGACTCACTCAGACTCGACCACAACGTCACTTAACGTTAGGTAAGCTGTGGTCAAATACCTTACTACACTTTGGTATTTAGTAGTTTTGGGTTTGTATTATGTTAGTTCTAAAGGTTTAATCAACGCAGTTCTCGGAATCGATTTACCCCAACAATGTACTGTTGTTTCCCTAGCGTCCATAATTTTCGGTTTACTCGTGTACTTGCGTACGTGAGTAGCCCTGCAGGAGCACAGGAAAATGTCTATCCATGTAGCTCATGTGTCAAAAAATGTGAACTACCGGCAACAGAACTAATAGAAAACAAAACTGTCTATAGACAGTTGTTTATCCCACATAAACAACTGTCTATTGACTAATATTCCCACTAATATTATAAATGTGAAAGTTTAGATGGATGGATGGATGTTTGTTACTCTTTCACGCAAAAACTACTGAATGGATTTAGATGTAATTTGGTATGGAGGTAAAAAAATAACACGACACACAATTTTTTTATTGCGAAATATCTTTATTTTCTGATGATTATTGATCTTTAATTTGGCTTTTAGTGATTAATACGTCTGTCTAAATGGAATCCAATATCAATCTCAATGTATGCAATTTAAACCTATTCAAGACAAAAGTGCCTATTTGGTACATATTGTCTCGTCTTACGCCACATCGTCACGTATCATCAGATACATAGATACATTCTCTCACCCCAAACGCATATACCTACCGTCTCCGTTCCATCGTGGGTAAAAATGTTGTCAAACGTTAGCCCAATTAGACATAAAAATCCATCATAATCTATTTTCAAAAGCGTCTTGACGTACGGTAGTCGTTGAGTTAGGGCTAGCCACGTCTAGCGCACCTCATTACTAATTCTGTTGGGGTGGCTACCGCCCCTTGCATACCAAGCGGAGATTTCTGATGGTTCGTCAATCGTGGCCGGCCATAATTGATCGCTTTAATCAACTAAATTATGTCCCGAATGTAGATTACCTGATGTAAACGGTTGTTTAGATCACCTGCACTTTCAATGTTTATTCCATGACAAATTATTAGTTGATGTAGGTATTTGTTTATGGGACGTGGGGCCGTCCGACGCCCATTTGCTAGTTAGGTCCCCGAGGTGGATCACGATGTGTGCAGTGTTCTGACACATCGTCATCGTGGCAAGGTGAGCCTAAGCTCCCCGAGGCGGGTCCGCGAGGACAAGCGCTGTCGAGGTCGCGGTAGAGTGCGAAAGCGTGCCCGCAGTAGAGGGTTTTTAGGGTTTTTAGTAGGTATGTCGTCATTAGGACGGAGAGTCCCACATAATCCTGCCTGCCCCAGAGCAGGGTGGTATACACAAAGTATATTCCCTGGACAAAAAAAAAAGAAGAAAAAGATATTTGTTTATGGCTTTTCCTTGCGTTCGTTGTTTCATTCTAAGATAGTCGTAGATATTGTTCCAAAATTGGCTTCTAGCTTCTACGAATCGGCATTTAGAGATTCGAATTCGGATTTACAGAAATTAGGTATAAACTTTTTAATTTCAATATTTTTGCTTACTTTTTTAAACGATCGGACAAATTAACATTCTATTAGCAATAAAGCTACTGGTGTTATTGCTAATCGAATGTTAATTTTACTAGAGCCTAGTCTAGACCCTAAGGAATGTAAACGAAAAAATATTTTAAACATTTTCAAAGCTATGATAAGTAGATACAACATACACTACATACAAAGTATACGAGGGAATAGATAGCGCATACTATACATATATCTGCTGAACTGCTAAAACCTTAACCATTTTGCATAGTAGTTGGGTAAAATATGCAACTATAATACCCAACTACAGTAAATCTCGCAAGTATAGCTTCGAGTTTCATAAAAGAGAAAATGAAACTGGAATATTTAATTAAGCTTTATTAACAAAATAATCAAATCAATTGTGGCATTGTTTTAAAATGGGGAAACATGAGGAAGCACAATACAATTTGCTTCGTATAGGATTCGACTCCTAAAGTCGGCGAAGGCGTACAAATAAAACAAAAGAGTAGATATTAGGCTAAGAGACCTTGCAGCATTTAATTTCGTGTTTGTATCTCGATAAGCGAGAAAAAATAATCAAATACTATTTATTTTCTCTTTTTCTCTTCTAGGGATGCTTTTTTATACTGTAGACAAGTTAGAGGTTTGATTTCACCTGATGTTACGTGATGGCGAGGCCGAAGATAAAGCACACAATGGAATTAGCTCTCATGTGAGGATGGCGGAACACACTGGTGCTTAGCGGCAGATGTTCAACTTGAGGGTAGTAGCCAGTACTAGTAAATATCCTGCCACCACGCTATGGTTTCCGCACTATGTTTTGCTTCACCGGCAGCTTAGGCTCTTTGTTGTTTGAACCTTTCGTGTGAACTTATTGCGCTAATCACTGAGCTGTCATCGCTACTAAATTGCTACCGTACTCGTATTGCACACGTTCATGAAGTATCTACGATAGAGTATTTAGTGTACAATTTTCACGATACAACTGTAATAAAATTCTTGCTTAAAAGTATATTAAGCATAAATTTTAAATTCTACTAGTATTGTCAAATGAGCAGATTAATACCATAGTTATAATTAGATTGTAGATAATTATTTTTTTCTACGATAATTGACAATGACATTGACATTGTCATTGACAGCCCTGTTGGTTCAGGTTCGATTCCCACCCAGGATAAGCATTTTGTGATATAAACAAATGTTTGTTCTGTGTCTGGGTGTACTGTATGTATTATAAGTATACCTATGTATTTCCAAAAAAATAACTATTTAAGTAATCTATTAGTTATCTGTCTTCCATAATACAAGCTTTGCGTAGTTTGGCGTCAGATGGCGCTGTGTGTAATTTTCTATGATATTTATGATTATTTATTATTAAATTGTGTTATCAACTTTTTTATCGAGTAACGTGTTCACTCGCGATTCTTGGACTATTTGCAGAGTAGAACGGGCGCGGCCGGCAGGTTTTAAATTGTATTTGAAAATAATAAAACAAAAGTCGGTATGAAATGAAATCTTGCGATATTTTCGTACCAGTAAGAATATTTATAACTTAACATTAAAAAAATAGGTATCAGGTAATCTGGGAAGATGCACCTATTGAAACGAAAGGTTGCTCTGTCTATATATGTAATAAATTGGATTTATTAGGGCTATGTAGTAAAGTAACTACTGTTTCTCTAAGAAAACTATGAAGGATCGCAAGTAGGGGTTTCCCATACAAATGTATTCCCCCCTTATTTTCTATTTTTTCAATATTTTTTTCAACAATAAAATTAAGGGCTGCTAAATCATCTGCTATCGTTCCTTTTTTTCCATCGACTAATTATTACATAAGAAAATATGACTATTCAAAATTCATAATAAATTACCCTTTTATACCAAAATAATTAGACGGCTATGAAACAAATTTGAAAGATTTTTAAGATGGAAAAAAACTTGGGACATAGAGTAATTCTTTTTCAAAATATTTGTGGCAAAAATGATTGAGTCGGCTCAATTTTTAGAGGAGAAAACAAGGGAATATGAAACCGCAATTTTGTCAAAAATTTAGTAGGGATAATGCGGTCTGAGCTGCCTTTGCCCACTTTTTGTGTTTCACACTCTACGGGGAAAGGCTGGAGATGAAGGGGTTTCAGATAAATGCGTATATAATTAAGGAAGTAGTATTTTTCTACAATGTCATCGAAAAATACACACAAACACAGACTATTTATACACATATTAAGAGCTTGTCTGTTCGGGCGCAGCGCGATAGTAAAAGTTTCTTCAAAAACCTACTTCCAAATCCACTGGATCCGCGAAAACATAGAGTAGATATGTTTATTCACACACACTCACGCTTACTTACAATATTAGTGAGAATTAATTAATTATAACTTACCATATGGTAAAACGTTAAAAAATACTCATGTATTTGAAGATTTATATCGGGCAGTTGCAACCCTGCATTCTCGCAGCAGAACCGGTTGTAAGTTCCAATATGAACGCTCGTCGTACACGATATGTTTCCATTTCGCGTGCAAACAGATTACGGTTGTAGGTGTGAGTACATTTTTATTTCTAAACTCGACTTTTATTTCAGAGCTATTATTCTGTCCGATAGTACTATTACTTATTCTGTGACAGAACACAGAGCTCGGACGACATCTATCTGCGTCCTTGCTGTTTTACGTTATGCCCATCTAATGAGACTTCACGATTAGCCAAGTATTAATGGGAACGTTCCATCACGTTTGATAATAAGTACTCATCACTGCCACATATCTGAATAGGAATTTACGGTTGGTGAAGCACCGTAATTAGCAACCCACTGTACAATAAGGATCATCCATTGAGTTAGCTCTTCCTCTACATGAAATTGCCGTTCTGCAGTACTGGCCAATTCAAATCAAAATATTTATTGTTTGGCTAAGATTTTTTTATAAAACATGGAATTCATTTTCCAAAAGTAGCCATTTGTTTATTAATTAGTGTTACGTTTTCATCGCATTTGAATATTTTTCGTCAACATGGATACGTTTAAAATTCGAGTAATTATGGAATACCTATGAGTGCCGTCGTGGCAGCAACGCGGCACAAGCGGCACGCAACATCAACGACGTTTATGGAGCTAACACTACAAACTAACACCGTCTGTTTGGTTTGGCCGCATCCGTTCTGGAAATTTCGACCTTGAAAATGAACCTCGTAGTCGTCCGAAAACTTTGCGAGACAATAAAGAATTGAAGGCAATTGTGGAAGCTGATGATACTCAATCTACGGCTGACTTAGTAGCAGCTTTCGACGTCAGCGTCAAAATAATATTGGTCCATTGCCGTCAAATTGACAAGATAAAATAGCTAGACATATGGGTGCTCCACAAACTCAATGATTTCCAGTGTGAAGTACGCGCCGAGACGTGTCTTGCACTGCTCCACGAAGGAACTTTGAATCACATTGTTACCTGCGATGAAAAATGGGTTCCTTTTGACAATCCCAAGTGCTTCAGCGTGGTTGGATCCTGGTTCAGCACCTAAACAATGTCCTAAACGAAAACTTACCCCAAGAAAAGTGATCATCTGTAGTAATCCTCAACCCGTTTGGTAAGAAACTGTGTTAAAAATACCAGCGCTAGACCACCAAACACTGAGACTCACTAAGTAAGTTTTAGGGGTAAGTTATCGTCGAATATAAAAATGTTTGTCGCCGCTGCTCCTGCACGACAACGCGCGACCTCATACTGCACAGCAGACAGTCTCCAAGGTGCAAGAGCTGGAGTTGGGAGTTCGCCATCATCCACCGTGCTCACCAGGTCTTGCGCCTACAGACTTTTACTTTTTTCATAATTTTGATAACGTCTTGGCAGGAAAAAAAATCAATACCCGAGAGGCATTAAAATGCCTTTGAAGAATTTGTTGCCTCAGTCCAGCTAATTTCTTCAAAAAGAACTTCAATAAGCTGCCACTGCGTTGCTACACTGCCACATGGTCTCATTCCATTTTTGATGACAGTATATTCCGGGAATGTACTTTTATCATAATTATTTTTAAATTATTTTTTTATGTAATAATTACTACAATGACTTTATTTTACTTCACTTCGCTAATACAATATAAGTTTTTAAATTAAATAATACCCCGACGGTAGGAATATGTCTTGGTCATAATCAGCGATTACCAGTGTACGAACGATTTACCTACTATTTGCCATCGTTACACTGATGGGGTCAGCTAAAGAGAAATTATAATCGGACGGCGCATAACCTAGCGTTATGTTTAATTAGTAGAGTGTTAATAGAGCCTCACTACAAAGCTACATTTACACTGAAACTACATCAACAGCTGTGTATTTTATCGATTCGATTATCAGAATCGTGAAATTAACTGTTTACGTCGAATTCTATGTACATACGTAGGAGGGAACTCCAGACTAAAGAAATTTGTGTGCACTACAGCAAACCAATCTGCGTGGGTGTTCTTTCACTTTGTCATTTGGGACGTGTTTTATGATCAAAAACGTATTTTGAACAAATCAATTTCGTATTGTTGTGTAATGAAATTCTTAATTTGTTCAATAAATAAATGATTTCTTCATATGTACGGCTAGACATTGCAATCAGCTGCCCGAGTGGGTGGTCCCCGATGAATATAGTCTGTGTACCTTCAAGTCGCGAGTAGGTATAGGGTTTCTTCTAGGCAAGCGTGCTCCACCGTAGACGGCATCTTCGTTTGACATCTGGCGGGATGGCGGTCAAACGCAAGCCTATCCATTATAAAAAAAAATTGCTTATGGAATACTTACTTAAACTAATAAACTAAGGAAACAGGTGCTTAAACATGGGTTTGCTTTACAGTAGTGTTCATACCGTGAAGTTGAGTATAAATAGAAAAAAACATTCATTTTAACTATATAGACACTGCCACTTATAAAACTACAAACAACACGCATGTTTACGCATGTGTAGTAGTATATATCTACGGTAGCTATAGCTTGCGAAGATAGTTAGCAATACACAGAAACATAAATAAATAAATATCGTAGAACATTACGCCATCTGACCCCAAACTAAGCAAAGCTTGTAGATACTATGGAAGACAGAAAACTGATACAATACTTATATAATAGTTTTTTTTTGTAAATACATACTTATAATACTTACACCCACACATGCCCATTAAAAACACGGGACGCAGCGGTAAATATATAATCTATAAATATATTTTAGTTTTACTGAAGTATGCATGTTATTATTGCTCAATAATACAAATAAATAAATATCTATAAAATACACATGAAAAAAACGTAAAACTATGCAAAATAAAACTGCGATAAATTTTTCCATAACCAGATCACTAAAAAAATGATCAAAATGAGTGGATGCAACTTCGCTCTTAGATTCCCGAGACACCATCGAGCTGGAAATTGTGATGATTTAATCACTTTAATTAGTTATTTGCTTAATTAAGCAAATTAATCCATTCGCTAGCAAGCCGATCGCAAATAATCACGAATCTCGCCCCCATGACGCGTCCTAATGAAGTTGATTTGATGGGTTAGTTATTTTTCAACTATTGCAAAAACTTAGCTTGAAAATTAATTAAAATATTGTTATTTTTCTCATGAAGATAAGATAAGACGATCAAATTGAGATGAGTAACCGAAAATGGAATTTTGAACTGTCCACTGTTCACATTATGACTAGAATAGCTACGGTGTGTTATGTTTTTGTAATAGGTTCAGATGAAATCCATTCAACTTCTGACTAGTTTTTAAGGCTGTTTTTATACCGGATCCGCTGGTACTACTCCGTGTGTGTAGACTAACTTAAATTTCCATTTGAACGAAACGTAACAGCGCAGAATAACGTGCAAAAAGGCCTCCAAAAATATCCGAAACACGTCAATTTTTACAAGCTTGGGGCGTACTAAGCTTACTTCCTTAACAGGAAGTCGTCTAGGTAGGTACGGCCGTAGTACCAGATATTCTGCCGCCAAGCAGTAGTGTGCAAACATTACTGTGTTCCGGTTTGAAAGGTACGCTAGCAAAATTACTGTTGTTGTTTTTAACTATAAAATTACTTTGCCCATCAAAGTCTCAAATCTCGATGCGCCGGACTTTGTTTTGCTATTCAAAGTTCTGTGTATTGCTGCAATGGCATTGGACATGCGTTATCTATTACCATCATTAATTTTACATTAAACATAAAGCGAGATAATTGTAACTTATACCTACTAACAAACAACTTCTAACTCAACACAACACTGAAACCGAGACATAATCAGCTGTTCCATAGAAAAACTACAACCGAACCTTGCCCGAATGTACAGAAAAGCTAATTTTATTTGTCGTGATTTCCGCGTTATGGCTGAAATAAAAGTTGTGCCATGTATACAATGACTGCTTTTGTTTTAATACATCCCATTCTTATAACCCTGTATAAATCTTCGTACTAAAATATCTACTTAATCATGGATACACAAACACATTGCAGCGTTGGTGTTGAGCAATCTATACTTCTATACTTACTAATATTGTAAAGAGGACTAAGAGGAAATTTGTATTCTTGGACTTTTGTATATTTGTAACGAATAAACTCAAAAACTATATGACCGATTTCAAAAATTCTTTCACCATTAGAATGCTATCTCCCCGACTAACATAGGCTATATTTATTACAAGAATTTAATTAAAAAAAAATGTCCTCCCGTGCGAAGCCGGGCCAGGCCGCTAGTAACATATAAACAAATAAATGTCTAAGACATTTCACGCAGGGCTAGCTAGCCCCAAACTAAGCAAAGCTTGTACTATGGGAACCAGATAACTGATAAAATACTCAGATACTTTTTTTCGTAAATATATACCTACTTACAATACACCAAAACACCCAGACAAACAAACATAACGAACATTTATAAATATTTGTCATGGGTGGGAATCGAAACCACATCCTACAGTTCTTGATATACTACCAAAATGAGCTAACATTCAATCACTTAAAAAAATAAATTAAATAAATTTTGTAGGACATTACACACAGCGCCATCTGACCCCATAACTAAGCAGAGCTTGTGCTATGGAAGACAGATAACTGATAGAATACTTAAATACTTTTTTTTTGTAAATACATACTTATAATACATACAGTACACCCAGACACAGAACAAACATCGATGTTAGTCACACAAATGTTAGTCCTGAGTGGGAATCGAACCCACGCCCTTCAGCTCTCGAAGCAGACATACTACCAATGAACCAACAGGGCTGTCTAAACTTATTGTTAGGTACTTTATTCGTAACTAGTTTATCAGACAGTGTTACTCAGTTTAAATAAAAATAAATATTGGCTGACATTTAACACAGCGCCATCTAACCCCAAACTAAGCAAAGCTTGTACAATGGGAACCAGATAGCTGATACATTTATTTTGTATACACATACTTATAATACATACAGTGCACCCAGACACAGAACAAACATCGATATTAGTTACGTAAATGTTAGTTCTGAGTGGGAATCGAACCCACCACTATTTGTATTCGCATAAAACGGTTTCATAAGTAATTGTACAGACTAAAGAAGAAATATCTATTAATATGACAATGTTGTTGAATGATCAACGTCATTATCGATCGTTAGCTTGGTGTAGGTACGCCTTACCTCGTTTATTATTTCTCCCATCTCCTTGACATTTCACTCGTGTCCGAGGTTGGACAGCAGGCAATTTTTAATTTCGTGGCTGCTGTTTTGAACAGTGAGGTGGCAGCCAAATCACTTTTCCACAGGTTTTTTAACCAAGAGTTTCCAGAACCATGACACCTGTGTCAAGCCAATTTATCGTCGGCTAATAGGGACGGTAGTCTTGTATACTGGTCCTTGTATTTTGTATAGTAGAGTACGAGTATAGTCCTGCATTTTTTAAAATGTAAGAATAGTGAAAAGAACAAGGTGCTCTTCCATTGGTAAGAGATAACACATATTTCCAGGGCCATTGCTATGTATAGTTCACTGTGTATAGTCCTACGATATTTATTTATTTATTATTTATTCATTTATTGCAACGATAGCCAGAACTTTTTGTAATAAAACAAAGTCTAGGGCATGGCTGCATTGGTATCAGTTGTCACTGAATTTAAATGCGAAAGTTTGTATGTCTGTTCTTGACTGTTTAAAGGATTTGGATAGCATTTGGAATTTATATTGCTATAACGTTAGCAAGTGTTTACAAACTGTTTTCAGGGGTTAGATTGAAACGGTCGTTACTTTTAATCCTGAAAAATATTCAGTTCATAATGGGCAGACGGCAAAACCGCAGGATACGGCTCGTGAAGTATAAATTTTAATCAAGTACTTATACTAAACACATAACAACAAACATAATCGCTGAAAAGAAAGGCTATATCAACTATTGAAACGCTATTCTTGTTTAAGAACATCATGTTTCACTCTAGTAGTTATCGGTTGGGCGCGACGGGGTAGTGAATGGGGGAGGGGGGTATAGCGAAGTGAAAGCAATAGTGGTAGGTGGCGCCCTCAGCGATTTATTGTTTTTAATAATAACGTGGGCCCATAACAAAGAGAAAAAGTACGCAGAGTGAAGCCACGCTTGTTTCTGTGAATAACGAAAGTACACGGTGGATATGGTTCTATATAATTATGAAATCCTGGGTCGGTATATGTGTGTGTGTGTGTGTGTGTGTGTGTTGTGTCCGAACTTAAATTTAGTTTTTTTATTGAATAATAGCGTTTTGATTTACAAATCGGTCTGGTTGTAAGAATACTCATACGTAGCAGTAATTACCTACTTTATCAGTAAAATGTTATAAATAAATAAATAAAATAAGTCGATACTTTACCTACTAACTAAAACTAAAATTTAGCAAACTAAAACAAACTAAACAAAAAATTAACTCAAACAAAATAACCACAAGTCTTTATATCCTCTTCTTGCTACAGTAAACACTTGCCGACACGTGTTTCGCCTCTACACGAGACATCCTCAGGACGTGTTGACTCATCGAGCGGACTCACCAAGCGCTCGACTTTATGGAATGGGTGACGAGAAGACTCGACGTAGTTTTGCGAAAACTGCCCAGCCCAACTGTACTCTTCTTTTGTTATTTTTTCTTCTTATTTTTTATTAAATTATATAATTACACTATATTGTCAAAAACAATGCAAACGTCAGTTTAGTGAATGAAATAAAAATTAGGCGTTTTAAAATTTATCCCGAGGAAGACATCTATTCTTTGTTAGTGGTCTTCGAACATGATTAGATTACGAGTGCCGTAATCTCTTCCAAATTCATGTAGCACATCCATCGCACGTGGCTTTTTTTACCTCCTCCGTTTCCATTTGGTCGCACGTTGGTCGCACGTTCGTCGGCAGCAATAATAACATTCGTAGGTTTTCATTTTCCCGCACCTTTTGTAATTTTATTCTGAAACTTTGGAACGCGTCACTTGTTTGTCCGGCCGACAAATATAAAGGTAAATTTTCTATAGAAGTAAATTGGGGGGAAAATATACGTACTGCGACGAATTAGGTTTAATGCTATAGTATTATGAAGTCTGCGCCTATCCAAGCTCGTTTTGTCTGATAGGCTTAGTTAGCGCAGACCACGATGCGTGACGAGCCGTTGAGCCTAAGTAACAAGACAGAAAGCGATAAAATGTATTTCGTACTCTTTTGCGGCTCTGGGTGAGGTGTGATGTCCGCATAGTTAACAGAGAAACCACTTTAGGTATTAGTTTTAAAAATAAACAGTATTACACGCATGAAAACGTATGTTCTACCCATGAAAAATAAGGAAAATGTCGATTATTTTCGTTCAGGAATTGGCCACATAATGCTGATCGTATACAACCAGCGTTGGTCTTCCTTTACTAAAACTTGACTTAATACGCTCCTGATGGTAAGAGATAACGCATGTCCATGACCATGGCATCAATACATAAAACTTTGAGTAGTAAAACAAAGTCCGGGGCATCGCTGCTTTGGCGCTCATTACTTTGAGACATTCGATGGTTAGGTCTCCAGCCCAGTAATTTTGCTAGCTGTAGTACCCTTCAAACCGGAACACGGTAATGTTTACACACTACTGCTTGGCGGCAGAATATCTAGTACTGTGGTGGTAACTACCGCAAGATGTGCAAAGTATGCTAACCCGTCAGCGTGGTGGACTAGGGTTGGTGGTGTCTAACCTATTTCACAATAAATCATTCAAAAATTGGTGACACAGAATTCTCATATGAATTTGTTGCTTGAACAAAATCTAGGGAAAGCGTCGCCAATGGTGCAAACAAAGGTAACGACAAACAAATCATACTTTCTGAAATGCACAGCGCTTAACCCATTTGGCTAATGACTCGATGGAATCTGATTATAGTCCTTACCAGTTTGCTATTAAGGCCAGGGCCGTATTCAGTTTATAATAGGGTTAAAAACAATATTAAATTATATTACAATATTAGATGAATACCTAGTAATACAATGAAGCCGCATTTCAAGTTTTTTTTTTTTTTTTACACACAGCGCCATCTGGCCCCAAACTAAGCAGAGCTTGTGCTATGGATGTCAGATAACTGATAGAATACATAAATACTTTTTTGTTTGTAAATATATACTTATAATACATACAGAACACCCAGACACAGAACAAACATTTGTTTATTCACAAAATGTTTGCCCTGAGTGGGAATCGAACCCACGCCCTACAGCTCACAAGGCAGATATACTACCAATGAGCCAACGCGGCTGTCATATGATTGTTTGCTTAGTTTTTATAAACTACAAAACGGATTTTCATACAATTTATAAGTGAGAGAGAGATTACCCGAAACGTTAACATACGTTACTGTAGGTACATGTTTTTCTGTGTGAGTGTAGGTATGTATCTGTACGTGTCTATGCAAGTAAAGCTTGTACTTATTATTGGAATTAAATAAGAGTAAATACTTTAACTTCTGTACCTTTTTGTAGTTGTGCAAAATACTACCAATTAGTTAACGACGCTTTCCAAAACCCTCACTTAAGAGCTAGGTCCCATTAAAACTTTTTCTACTATAATTTTTTCGATAACATCGCTTAACATCAGGTGAGTTGTCGCATAGTCTATTAACGTAGGTACCTAAACTGAACAACCCCGTAATTGGAAAGAAACGTAAAACCTCATGTCATGGTACGCCTGCAGTTTTTTCGTTTAGACATCATCCAAAGTCCTTTGTTTTAATTTAAGCTCATACCAACTGTCAAAGTAATGAAGTCATCGATATCTATGTGTCAAAATCTCCCTTTTATCTGCGCTTCGAATTGCCGAAGACATTAAAATTTTAGGGGGTTTTTGGAGCTAAAAGTCTCCCTTGCGTACGCCCACATTCCAGACGTTGTTTTGTTTTGAGAGAAAATGCGGTAAAAATGAGAGAGCTGATTTGTGGCGCGCTCGTCGTGTACTTAATTGAATTATATCATTGATTTTCCATTAAAATGGTTTATGGAATGAAAATGTTGAAGTGTGGGAGTGGCTTCTCGGTCAGGTGATCGTGATTGCACTCTGATACTTGGGTGGGGTGGAATGTATCCCTTGCTGGAATTAGTAAGTAGTTATAGTGACGCGTTGGAGTTAAATATACACTATTCAAGGGTTAAGAAACGTTAGAAATACAAAATATGTATTTTTAATAATAATAAAAATAAAGGAGATTCCTCACTCTGCAGCCCTTACCACCGGCAGCTTGAGCCCTGTCCCGCTGCCGGCGGCACGCTAGTTTTTAAGTTTTTTTATATTATTTCTGTTTTATAAGATAAACAAAATAATGATGATAAAAATATAACCCTTTATTGTTCACACCAATTACAGACATATAAACTTAACACTAGTGGAACAATTGGCGGCGTTATCGATAAGAGCGTTTTTTTTTATGTTTGACCACAGCTCACCTGAAGTTAAGTGACTCACGATGTTTTATAGTCGGAGTTTCCGAAAAAAAGTGAGTAATCCCGCATCATCATCATCATCATTCACAGCCTGCTTTATCCCACTACTGGGTATAGACATCTCTCTTTTCAAGCCGTCTGCCTCGGTCCTGTGCTAATTCCTCATAAGTAAAACAAAAATCTCGAACCTAAATAATCCTCATAGCACTCACACACGGAGCGCACAGAATACCTAAAATCGACTAGAGAAATAAAGTCGGTGCGCCCTTAACTCGTGATTTTTCAATTCGCTGATAGTTGTGAACAGAATATCGTCAGAGGCAAGATTTTGTTTTCATTTTTAGTCTAGTTGCCTATTCAGCTACGTAGCGGATCAATTTGTCGATGGCCTTCCAATTACTCGCTTGTCACTTACCACAGACAACGACATCCGTGAAAACCCTACGTCGCTCGAGGACCCAACGACGTGTAAAATAACGATAAGCCCACGGATTTTTACACGACTGACAAAAAGTAGTATAGGTAATATTTTTATTAGGTTTCATGTACCTATCTAACTATGTGAGTTTCTTTATTCCATCATAATTTTGAACCTTGAAATGTCATTGACCTTGATCAAAATGTCTGGAACAACAGATTTCTTTCGCGACTTCAGATTTAATCCCATAAGTAAAATAAATATAATAAATAAATAAATACCGTAGGACATTACACACAGCGCCATCTGACCCCAAACTAAGCAAAGCTTTTACTATGGAAGTCAGATAACTGATAGAATACTACTTAAATACTTTTTTTTTGTAAATACATACTTATAATAAATACAGAACAAACATTTGTTTATATCACAAAATGCTTGTCCTGGATGGGAATCGAACCCACGCCTTTTAGCTCTTGGAACAGACATACCTACTACCTATGAACCAACAGGGCTGTCGACTGTGTCTGTGTCTGTGTGACTGTGAATATATGGTCTACATAAACGACTTCTTACCAAAGAACCAAGTAAAACAATACATATTTGGTCTGATAATATTTTTTACATTAACAAGATTTTGTATATTATCCAACTAGTGACATCTGTTGGGAGTCGCCGGTTTCACGAGCATCACTAGAACGCCATAGCAAAAACCTACCGCCACCTACAACTTTATAGACCCATAAATATGTTAATTCAGCTATGACTTTTTTATAACTTAATTAATAACGTGTGTCCGTCTCACCGCTACTACTGAGATTATGATTTAGAACATTTTAGGGTACAGGAGCACTTGGGCAAAGTCTGCAGGGTTCCGCGGAAAGGTAACACTAAGACGAAAGAAGTTTGTTTGTTATGAACTACTTCTATTATCGGATCTATTCTGAAATTGAAAACTAATCAGCTGTTTCATATAAAACATTCATCATTACCCATCATTGATTAAATGTGTTATTTAATTTATTTATTAGCTTCGAATTTTTTTAATATGTTTGATAGGTTAATCACAATGTGCTAGGTAGGTATGTGTATTTTGGATAGATTTTCTAGTAGAAACTGTTCTACGTCTTAATTTGAAGATATATATATTACTTGTCTTGGTTATAAAGGTACATATCAACTCGATGATATAAAATATATTCTGTAAACAATGTGTAAAGTTATTGGGGCTGAATTCATTGGAGGTACATTTTTATGCTTAACATCGTTTGAGCACTTTATTGTATCTTCAAAATAGTAATAATAGCATTTTGACCATTTAGGCTCTACAGACTATTTCAGTAAGTTTGTTACTTTAGGTTATTTATTAGTCTAAAGATATGGCCAATAGGGTAAGATTTAACAATCCTGTTAGCGCATTTCGTAGAATATCATCTCCAGGAGCTTGTAGGTCGCGGTGTCGATTCCCACCAGGACAAACATGTAAGTGACGATAGATGTTTGTTTTGTCTGAGTGTTCTGTATGTATTGTAACGTTTCGTTTGTATTTACAAAAAAAAAAGAACAACTTAAGTATTCTATCAGTTATTTGGTTCCTATGGTAAAGCTTGGCTAAGTTTAAAGCTAGAAGGCGCTATGTGAATTTTACTACGATAAATATTTAGCGAAGCAAAACATGTAGAAGAAATTTAAAAAAAAATTAAAAAACCAAGTGAAGTTTGTGGGGGTTTTTTTTTAATGACTATAGCTGTTGGCCGCAGATGGCCTCTAGGTATATACAGCGTCACCAGACTGTTGTTTGTTTGTGGGTTTCTGTCCCCCACACTAGATAAGCTGTGGTAGCCTAGTGAGGTTATAGCGAATAGAAATAGTATCTATCAGTTTTGGAATAGCTTTGGCTGCGACCACCCAGATCACCCGATACCTACTGGAGTTCTAGTGCGACCTCACCTTTATGTAGCGAATTAATTGATGTCCTCATTCGCTTGCGTGACCGCGCGAGAGTCTTTTGTCGTCACATACTTTTATGAGCGATGTAAAATAATGAAAAAATACCATATAGCCTTTTATGCTGCGCGTTTGATTTAGGACTTCGGGCGTTTATGGATGTTGTTCTGTTGGTTACATAAATTTGTAATTACGATTGGTGGTAGTGTTTGTTTTAATGGAACGTGTTGGTGATTAATTAGTGGGGGTCAGCGCAGAATAGGCGATGGTAACCTAAGATTATATTCTCCTTGATCAATATTTAATTAATCAATAATCACGTTTAATTTTTTTTTTTTTTTTGTGGTTGATAGGCTAGTTGTTTGACCACAGCTCACCTGATGTTAAGTGAAGGTGTGGTCGAAGATGGTAAAGCACACCTAGCCTGGAATGGAACTGGCTCTCAAGTGAGGCTGCCGGAACACACCGTTACAAGTAGTAGTATTAGGTTGGATACTTCGAGTAATTAGTATCTACTTAGTTAAAAAAGTCGCCGGATACGACTGAAACCATAGTCATGTACACGCCTTAATCAAACGAGAGTAGGTAAAACTAAAATAAAATATGTCAAAATTACGTTAGTTTAATTATATTGTTTATTACCATCATCATCTCTGCTCTCCACTGCTAGGGTTATTAAAAAAAATCAGCACTTTATGCAATGATACAATTTTTCAATGATTTATTCGCACTCGAATTTGACTTGCGAACACAAGTTTGCCGCTCCTAGTTAAAAAAAACATCGTGAGGCACTTTTATATTGTTATGTCGTGTAGCGTGTTATGTTTGTAGCGATGATAGCTCAGTGGTTAGCGCGGTAGGTTCGCATGTCGAAGGGCGTGGGTTCAAACCCCATCAATGAGCTTGAGCTGCCGGTGAAGGAAAACATCGTGAGGAAACCAAAGCATGGTGGTAGGGTACTTTAGTACTCGGCTGGCTAGCTACCACCCTCAAGTTGAAAATCTGCCGCCAAGCATCTAACGGTGTGTTCCGGCAGCCTCACTTGAGAGCCAGTTGCATTCCAGGCTAGGTGTGCTTTACCATCTTCGGCCACACCTTCACTTGACATCAGGTGAGCTGTGGTCAAACAACTAGCATATCAACCATAAAAAAAAAAAAAAAAAATGTCTAAAGGAGAAAAGAATAGCCAAGCGACACTGGGCCATAGTGGTTGAATTTAACCCTATCACACATCAAATATAGTGCTAGCCCGTGCCCAACTGTAGGCATGAATTCCCTTGAATAAGTGATATATACCTCTGCTGGTGGTCCAAAACCAACTAACAAAACCAAGTAATATTATTATTACTAAGTATTTGTAAAGTTAAAAAAACTATAAAAATACTTATTTCTTCTATATACTTACTCCAAACATTTTTCCATTATAGAAATCGTAGAGTGTAATAAAAACAGACACGTCTAAGCGGTAACCCATTTTGAAAAGTCACTCAATCATTCAGCTCATTCGTTTTTTAAGTAAGTAGGTAATTGGTGTTTAAAAATCGAATTGGCGGTTAGTTATGGTTTGGTTGGTTTGTTTAATGATGAAAATATCCACCATCTATATCTATTAATCATCATACTGGGTCATGACTTGCCATGCCACTTGCATTGTTTTACTGTAACGGTGAATTACTTATTGAACATTTAAACATTGAACTCAAATATTTTAAAACCACTTTCAAACGCAGAACGTGCGTGCTTCTTAAAAATCTATAAAGAAATAAATATCGTTACTCTAGATTTTTTTTTAATGTATCGATTCTATTGTACCCATTAAGTAAGAACCTACACAATTTTTATATGAACAATAAAGAGTTTGTCTATGTTTTATACAACCCTGTTGGTTCGTTGGTAGTACTATATCTTCCTTAAGAGCTGTAGGGCGTCGGTTCGATTCCCGCTCATAACAAATGTTTAGCGGCATAACAGATGTTTGTTCTATGTTAGGGTGTTGTATGTATCATAAGTATGAATTAAAAAAAAACTATTCTATCAGTTATCTGACTTCTATCACACAAGCTCTGCTTAGTTTGGGGCCAGAAAGCGCTGTGTGTATTGTCCTACAATTTTTTTAAAGATATTAAGTTTTATTCAAGCCGTGTCTGTAACTTCCTAGCTCGCTACACCGCCCCGTATTTGTTTTCTGACGGGAGGGCTCACTTTTGTATATTTTATAATGGGCCACACTAAACACAGACAACTGGCTTCGGAGAACGACTTTATGTTACTATTTCCAACCTTTGTCTAGGAGATATTTTCATTACACGGTTTGTTTTAGGGTGTTTGATGTTTATGATGTAAGAGGTAGGTTCGTAAGTTGTTGTTGATAGGGAGACCACCTGCCCGAGCAGGGGAAGGTTTCTTCCCTGGCTTGGAGAAATGTGTATAGACCTTAACATTTCACTGTTGCATAAAGGTGCCTATCCATGAAAAGTGGTTAGGCCGCTGTAGGTTAGCAAGTATGTCAATATTTTTCAGAAATAATGTAGAAAAACGACACACACGTCTTGATACTATCATGCCCTTTTTATTATAGAACACAAACAGGTAGAAAGACGACCCACTTTCAATGTTCACTATACAAACTGTAGGTACACGCGATTTGATTCAGGGTGAGTTTTGGCGGGAACGCGGAAAGAGTCTTGTCGCCCAGTAGTCGTTTCTGATTCGTATAGCCAGTGAAAGAAACATGCTATCGGCTTCCTTGTTTCCTGAGAGATATAATCTAGGTCTTTGTAAGGACAGAGTGAATAGGTGTCATCACAGTTTGGGTGATTCATCTTCTGTTATATCCTTGGTTCCAAAACTCTGCCGAGCCTAGATTGAATGTTCATAGGTATCCCATTAAATTTATTTTCCTGACATAAGAACATATCTAGGTACGAGTTCCACACGACGTTTTTCTTTTCATTTGGTTGTAGCTGTTGAAGGGCGTGAGTTCGATTCCCGCTCAGGATCAACATTTATTTAATGCACAGATGTTTGAGTAATAGGTCAATATGTTATCGTAGGACATTAGGTACGCACAGCGCCATCTGACCCCAACCTATAGGTAGGTATGCAAAGCTTGTATTAAGTATCGAAGCCAGACAACTGATAGAATACTTACTTTAATACATTTTTTGTAAATACATATTTAAAATTAGTATCTACCTACATGCATAACAATCAGACAGAACAAAGATTTGTTTATATCCCAAAATATGTGTCTTGGGTGGGAATCGAATCTACGCACTACATTTCTTAAAGCAGATTCGATTATCGTACGAGCCATAAAACATCCATGGTGCTCCAGCGTGCTCAATCCTCGGCCATACCGTCGCTTTAGGTAGGTAGGTACATCAGGCGAGTTAGTGGCCAAACGTAGGTAGGTAAACTTCTTAGATATATTTAATAATGTAAGTAAACAACAAAACAATGGAATGTAATGGAAATGCCTGAGTGGGTGTTCCCTGATAGACAGGTACCTATGTGGGTGTAATATTGGCGCCTTCAAGTCGAACCCGTATCAGTTTCTCCATTGTTAATCGCATTAATTTTCACTTAATATCAGGTGAGGTAGCGGTCAAACTCTTGTCGGTCATTTTGCTTGTTATTGGTGAATAACTAGCAAGATGTTTCACTTTTAATCCTTGAAAACATTCTTCATCTGACTTATGAATAATTTATCATATTTATCTACAGGTAATCTACATTGTGGTTGAACTCTAAACTTTTTTAAATTATTCATTGTTTGCACCAACCATTGTAGGCAACTTTAACTGCTTAAAATAAAATAGAAAAATAAATTATAGAAAAAAACTTGTGAAACAACTGGCGGCCTGTTTGCTAAAAGTGATCTCTTTCAGGCAAAAATAAGATAAGATGTTGAGTTAGTATGGTTAAACGCAAACTTTTAATATTATTCAGGCAGTGGCGTACCTATATAGCGTGCCCTGTATCAAAATTTGGTGGGGGCCCAAATGAAGGGTACCTAAGTAATTTCTCACAAAAGAAACACAAATGTTTGCATTAAATAAAAATAAACATTTTTTTATTTATGGACAGTCGATCGTATGACAGTTTTTTTTGTAGATATGTTTTTTTCTCGGGAAGCACGAGATTAAGTGACGCTGTGGATAACATTTGACTAATTTTTACTTACACACGTTAGGGGCCCCTGTAGACCGGGGGCCCCGTAGGCTGATATGGCGGTAGCTACGCCCTACAGGGGCGTAGCTACCGCCAGGTATCAGAAAAACTAAGTTATGGAATAAAAATAAAGTAGGTCGTGTAAGGGATTAAACTTTATTTAAAATAAAACTTTTTCCATCTTTAAAAACATTTATTAAACAAAATGAATAAACCTTAAATAAAACTTAATTTTATAGGGTTTCTATGTTTGGTGTGCACTAAGCAAAATGGAGGTCATTTTTAATAAGCAATTTTTATCTACTAGATATGGGCACAACTTTGAAATCGTGAAAGAAGATCCATAGGTGCAACTGACTATTGCATCAAAAGTTGCACCAATAATATCTACCTAACAGTTGTTCGTAATAATGAGTACCTACGTATCAACATCATCCCCTTTTCAGTTACTTATCTAATGTTATAAACCTGTAATAATTAGAAAATGTGGAAATTAACAGTTTTCCAAAACTAAGTTGGTACCTATACCTACCTACCTACTTACGATTAGTTAATAATAAATCAAAGTGTGGTTAGGGTTTACCTATAAGTTAATTATTTATATATATGTAAAATAACTATCCAAGTACCTACCTACAATGGATACAATGGATAAAAAAGATTTTATTAAAGTAAGAATTTATTCTCATTTATTTGGTAGGTAGGTATTTACCTACAAAATTACGTAGAATGCAATTTTACTATAGGTACCTACCTACCTAGGTAATTTATTTCTTTTGTTTTAACCTATAAATACTTAATTGATGGAACATTTCTATAAGTAGGTAGGTACCTACCTATAAATACCTACTCTGATACAAGTTTCTTTGTAAGTTGACTGTATTCACATTTTTTGGATAGCTTAAACAGTGGTCAAGTTACATTGGTACCCAAATCAGTTAGCTGATTTTAGCTAAAGCGTGTACTAAACGGTAACATAACTTGTCTTTTTAATAATAAAACTTAATTATCGTAGCTTTGTTAAATTTTCTAGCTAGACCACTGTCTACACCGTGCAGAATCACCAAAGGTGCCCCAGTAGAGAAGCTTATATAATGTTACCGTTTAGTGCAGGCTTTAAGCACGCAAGTAGTGATTTGGTTGCGCGGGCGCCGCGGTGATGGTAGCGGGGAGCGCGAGGCGCGCGGGGCGCGGCGACGGAGGCGGGGCTATAGGCGGCACGGGCTGCTATTGGCGTGCGTTCGTTGGCTCCGCCTCCTTCGCCCCCGCCGCCCGCTCGTCACCCGCAGCCGCGCTTACCGGTCAGTATTTCGCGAGTCGTCGTCTGTATAGCACGCGCCGCGTTTCACTGTCTCGCGCGTTACGTTTCAGATGCTCCTACCAGAGTAATGCCGGCCGAAGAAGACTCTGCGGCCATGGACGGCCGGGACTCTGGCTCGCCCCAGCAGTACTGTCTGCGATGGAACAACTACCAGAACAACTTGGTCACCTGCTTCGATAAGCTGTTGCAGTCGCAGTCCCTAGTGGACGTTACGATCGCGTGCGAGGGCCAGAGGCTGAATGCGCACAAGGTGGTGCTGAGCGCGTGCAGCCCGTACTTCGAGATGCTGCTCGTGGAGAACCCGTGCCCGCACCCAGTGGTCATCCTCAACGGTATAGAGTTCAACGATTTGAAGGCGGTGGTAGATTTCATGTACCGTGGTGAGACGAACGTGTCTCAGCAGCAGATAGCATCGCTGCTGAAGGTGGCGGATACACTGAAGGTCCGTGGGCTGACGGATGTAAGACCGGAGCAACCATCTCTGCAGGCCCAAGTGCCGAACGCTGGGTCGGGAGCTCGGAGCGGCAAGCGCCCAGCCAGCCCGAAGTCGCCGGCCGCGCGCCGCCGCCGGCTCTCCGAGGATCGCGCCAACGCCGGCTCCCGCTCACGACCAAGTCCCCCGCCGTCACCTCCGTCACCACCCTCCGACCAAGCACCGACAGAACCCATTCCCGTGCCGGCGCCTCCGCATCACGACGACATCGACATCCGACCTGGCATCGCTGAAATGATCCGCGAAGAGGAAAGGGTAAGTACACACTCACAGCCGCTCTACTGACACACCATAAGTTACGAAAGCGCGGCGCCGGCCACTCGGGGGCGCGCGCCGTGTAAAACTTTTCCCGCCGCCTCACCCCGTTCGTCCCGCTCACACCCCCTGTACAAACTTTCTATTCCGTATGAAATAACGAGATTAATTCAAAGCGAACTTCTCGTATTTGTTAACGTTGATGTTAGAATAGTGTTTCCGATAAAGATACAAACAAATCGCGTTGATTTTGCTTCGGTTGTGTTCTACGTTTGCGTAGTGAATAAAAACTATGAATGAAAGGTTAGTGTGAGCCTAATAGGCGTCATTGGTTGCCCACGTTAGGATTGGTCAAAAGCCGTGTTTTACATTCCGCCGACGGGCGAAAAGGCGTGGCTTCACTGCAAAATAGTGTGTCGAGTCGTTGACCTAGAACCGCAAAACTCGCGCATTTAAACCGATGAACCCTTAATGGCTATATAGTGACAAAAAATGTCACATTACTATTTAAAACATTTAAAAACAATAATAAAGTAATATAATACTTAACTTCGTTTAATACTTAGACATGACTCTACATTTATTTATCTCCTTAAAAATACTAAATAAGTACCTATGTTAATGTAAGAATTTTAAAAAGCTTAATCTTCCAAATAAAGCGTTGAACACATGCCTAATAGAATCAAATAAGTATAAATAAAATTAATTTCTGATAACAACGTTCAAAAGATTTTAATAGTGTGCGCAACTTAGAGATATATTTAAAAACAATTACGTAGGTACCTATTCATATATAGATATATATATATCAACTAAGTGTAGCTATTAATTGCTTACTACCTAAAATATTGCATCAAGATTTTGCAACAGACATGATCGTATTTAGGGAATCTTTATCTCACCTCAATCAATGAAACGCCTTACTAAGTATTGTTATACGTAGCCGCCGTTTGGATTTCTTACAATGGTACCTACAATACCTACTCTTTATAAGTAGGTATTGTTCAAATAAATCCTTGTTAGTAGATATATTGAAGAAATGTTTAGGTTTGCAGCTAATTTGTTGCTATAAATTTTGATATAGAAACATGTTTGGGTACCTATCTACTACTGTTTTTAAATAACACTTATTACATTTGATATTTTCATTAGGTGCAACTGTCACAATTTTACAAAAAAAAATAACTACAAAGTTATCCGCAGCGCGTCGAATAGCGATCGCCAAGACAGTCTTTCGCTCACTTCTTGTTATTTATTTTTCTGATGGTACAATAGTAGAGGCAATATAATATTCTTGTGATGAATTAAATATTACTTAGATTACTTATTATTAGATAGAATAAGCGTAGGACGTCCACCCACAAGGTGGACAGACGACCTAGTAAAGACCGCAGGAACGCGCTGGATGCGAGCCGCTTCCAACCGGTCTTTATGGAAGTCAATGGGGGAGGCCTATGTCCAGCAGTGGACGTCCTACGGCTGAAATGATGATGATGATGATGATGAATTAAATATTGAACGGCATTGCTCAGTTGTCAATTCGACTGTGCTGCGAAATTAAATTAAAAAATGCCATAAAATTAGTAAAAACGTTTACATTTAAAATAAAACTACAAGAACTTTGCATTACTAAATGCCTAACCGCGTATTCATAACAAATCTTAAAAAAAACATCACAAAACTCACTTTCCGCTAAACTAGAGCAAATTTTTCAACAATGTGTAAAGTTTTTGTTCAAAACAGCCCATTGTTAAGCTATTGTTGAGTACCTACTGAGGCACTACACTTAGGTAACCTAAGTTGTATAATTTAGTATGTATTTTTAGTCCAAATCTAGGTCTTTCACTCCACACAAAGGAATATTGTTCTCTTACAATTAGCCTGTACGATCTAAGATAAATTTTATTCTTGTATTGAAGACGTATTCAAGGCTTAGGTAGCTATATATTACTTGGTAAACATCTACGCAGCTACTGAGATTACTACAACTCTACAAATACGTTAGGTAGGTACCTATAGGTACCTATTCAAGACGGCACTAATTTTGCATTCATTGCAAAGAAGAAGAATGTCACTTTTTTCACACTGCTTTTGATTGGCCATATCAAAGTCACCGCTGTACCTACAGCTTTATTTCATTGGTCAATTTGATTCTATACTATCATTAACTTTTAAAGAGACCAATTGCTTTACAAACAATTTAAAGCCGAACTAGAAATTCTAGTAACCAATGACAGCAAAGATATTTTTTTTTATTACAAAAATATATACGACAGCCCTGTTAGTTCATTGGTAGTAGGTATGTTTGCTACAAGAGCTGAAGGGTGTGGGTTCGATTCCCATCCAGGATAAACATTTTGTGGTATAAATAAATGTTTGTGCTGTGTCTGGGTGTTCTGTATTTATTATAAGTGTGTATTTATAAAAAAAAAGTATTTAAGTATTCTATCGGTTATCTGAAATCTATAGTACAAGCTTTGCTTAGTTTGGGGTCAGATGGCGCTGTGTGTAATATCCTAAGATATTTATATTTATTTTTGACTTTTAAGTTTGTTGATACATATATTGTAGGTACCTACTTATGTAGCTTTTCGTACATACCTACTCGTAGTAGCCGACTTTTATTCATTTTGTAGCGATGATGGCTCGGTGGTTACCGCGGTCGGATAGCACGCGGAATAGCGTATTTTAAATCCCAACAATGAGCTTAAACTGCTGGTGACGAAAAACATCGTGAGGAAACCATAGCGGGGATAGGATACTTTCTAATACTCGACCTGCTAGTTATCACTGAAAGTTTGCTGCCAAGTACCCATCTAAATATGTTTAGGTACTAATTTATTAATGGTGAACACGGATAACGGTAACAATCATATCAGATCAATTGTTAGACAATTTTTTTTACAAATTAGTGAAAACCAGCTTTATGACTCTATTTATTGTTCATTTTTAGGTTTTTAATTTGCTATTTAGGTATCTGATTCATCTTCACTTTTTACCGGCAGCTCAAGATCAATGTCGGAATTTGAACGCCCATTTGCGCGTGATCCGACCGCGCTTACCACTGAGCTATCATCGCGTATAAAAAACTGAGGATAGCATTGTTTTGAGGATAGTTGTCTGATAACTAAGTATATTCATTCTAAAGAATTTATTTCAAGTTGACAACAAGAAGTTGAAGAAGACAGCCCCGTTGGCTCATTGGTAGTATATCTGCCTTGAGAGCTGTAGAGCGTGGGTTCGATTCCCACTCAGGGCAAACATTAAGTGAATAAACATATGTTTGTTCTGTGTCTGGGTGTTCTGTATTTATTAGGTATAAGTGTGTATTTATAAAAAAAAAGTATTTATGTATTCTATCAGTTATCTGACTTCCATCACACAAGCTCTGCTTAGTTTGGGGCCAGATGGCGCTGAGTGTAGGTATAGTCCTACGATATTTATTTATTTTAATTTATTCTCAGGCTCACTTCGTCAGTCGTTGCCTATCAGCGTGGTACTTGTAATTTGAGTAACTTCTACGCTTAATTATCATACAGAGTTCACTTTCTGCATGAGCATTTGCTCTATATTTACCTCTTCACGCGGACACCTTTTGTCTTTTCACCTAAATTTCCACCTGTGACATTTTACATAAATTTGTCGTGTCCTTGATACTTGATACCTTCTTACCATCTTGTCGTTTCGCATTCATTTGTTTTTTCTCCTTTATTTTCTGTTTATGATTCCCTGGTTCTCTGAATGTGTCATGTAAAGTAAACATAATTTCATTTCCCTTTTGTAATATTTCAGCGAACAGGAGTAGGTAGGTTACATAATGGTGTCGCTGCATTAATTATTACTGTAGTAACGTCTGGTTTATTAACACCCAGTACAACCATGGATTGCTTATCCTTTCACCAAATACAAGGTACCTACTATTTTTTTTGTGTTGATCTCGAAATCAGGTTAGGTACTTCAAATTCGTACCTAGGGAAAGCTTTTTTTTTAATGTTATAGATCTAGGTTTGGCTACCGACTAGCCTGATGGAAACCTACGTTGTGGTCGAGGATGGAACACACACAGGACTTCCTACACAGGAAATTAATTCCCAGCTTTGTGAATGTAACATGAATATAATATTGACATTTTTTGACAGCCCTGTTGGTTCATTGGTAGTATGCCTGCTCAAACAGCTGAAGGACCTAGGTTCGATTCCCATTCAGGATAAACATTTTGTGGTATAAATAAATGTTTGTTCTGTGTCTGGGTGTTCTGTATTTAGGTATTTTATAAGTACCTATGCATTTACAAAAAAGAAGTATTTAAGTTTTCTATCAGTTATCTGACTTCCATAGTACAAGCTTTGCTTATTTCGGGGTCAGATGGCGCTGTGTGTTATGTCCTGCGATATTTGTTATTTATTTATTTATATTACCTATACCTCATCAACTGTCACAGTCAATAATGTTCTCGTTTTATTTTCGGGAACAATGTCGGTTTAACAATTCTACCTACTATTGATAGTACCTACCTAATAATTAAAATTGTTAGTAAATTTACTATACGATTCCTGTAGCTATGTTTAATTTTCTCTTTTATTCTGGTTTAAATATACCTACTCCTGCTTTATGTTTAAACTCGTTTGACTGGGGTCCCAGCTTGGCTCTATACAATACTTATTGTATAAGGAGAGCATACTACGCCATCTGTCGTTTACTTTTGTATTAACTGTATTCTTTCTCGCTCCGTTTTCGCGTGATGGTGGAGTGTGTGGGTAGGTCATACAACGTAGGTCGTACAACGTTGTTAATGTGATCCGGTCTAATTTTGTTCACTAATAACATTAGATAATTTTAAATCTGTGATATCTTCTAATGTTCATTTTATGCTGTAAAAAATAATTTGATCTAAATTAAATGCGCAATTAAGTTAATTAAAATAAATAAATATCGAATGACATTTTACACATCCCCAAACTAAGCAAAGCTTGTAGGTACTATGGAAGTCAGATAACTGATACTAATACTTAAATTAATTTTTTGTTGTTGTAAATACATAGGTATCTACTAATAATACACTAGCAGATCGCCCCGCACGCGAAAACATAACTCGATTAACAATATAAATACTTAACAGCAAATGTCACTCAGTGATAATGTAGTAAACTATTCAGATCGGACAAGTAGTTTCGGAGCCTATTCAATACAAACAAACAAAAAATCAAATCTTTCCTCGTTATGAATGTTCAAGGTATATATTCAGTTTATTTCCGCTAAACAGTTGTTCCAGTTACAACAGTGATGAGGGCTTAAACTTAACGATCTTTCTTATTTTCTTTGTATTTTTTTAAAATATTTTCTCTTTATAATTTGTGTTGATACTGTACATCATTTTGTATACGTTCACGCTAGCGAAGTTGCGGTACAAATGATAATGTTTTTGATTCGCAAGTTGCAATGACATCGAGCATGTATTGTTTTTCTATTACCTACTTATTGGTTATTATATCTATCTATTGAAAAAAAAAATATTCAAGTAATTTCCTCGGTTAGGTATCAGATAGGTAAACAACCATGCGTGGCCGTCGAGTTAAAACTGCATTCAATTTCTATTTCAGGTTTTTATCAGTCACGTATATTAATTAGGTTTTTAAGTACTAACTAGTGAGTATTTCATTAACATAAAGTAATAACTGCATATAATACTAACAAAGCCGTACAACTTTCAATTAACTTTCTTAATTAAAATGTGGCTAAGAAGTGTAGTGTACATAAGAGAGAAAAAAAATTACTGAATAAATTTATGTCCGATGTATGACCGATAACACTATTATTATAGGTACCTACTTGTGTTCGATTAATCCTGTTAATATGGCCGCTTTGATAACGTTTATAGCTCTCTTTCTTAGCTATAGGTTAGGAATTAGTTCGAGGTTTTGTCATATTACGTTCTATTCTATTGAAATATTCGTATTACAATAAAATATGCTTCCAAAATTAAGACAACACTAAAAGTTAAAAATTAATAAAAACACTAAAAGTTGAAGTAGGATATACATTCAACAACATTCTTTTTGTAAAACCGGGAGTAAGATAATTAATTAAAAGAATTCTAAATTAGTCCTTTCCTTCTTACTGGCCAATTATAGGTCTTTGATTCCTCTTTTATTCTGCGAACTGTCAAACAGGGAAACGCGCTGGCCGACTGGTTTAAATTTTTTTTTTCAAAACAAGTGGGCATTACTATTTATAATATTATTGTGATATACGTACCTACTTACCTATAATTATGTCTACCTTATTCAATAAATTTTATTTGCAAATTCTAGTCTTTTCTCACATAATAGGCATGTATAAAAAGAAATTACCTTGTATAATATAATTTTCTAATAAGGTTTTTTTAATTTCTAACGTTTGATATGAGAAAGTCACTCTAACATACTAAAAACAACACACATAACACGACACTATTGTGTCGTGTTATGTGTGTAGTTTTGATCATCGAAACTGTTTTTTATAAAGCCGAGCCGAGTGAGAAGAGTAGTAGGTAAGGTTAAGTGCGCGTGGCGACGCGTTACCACGCCAGCAGCCGATCTGACCCTCCTCATTCATCATCATCATCATTTCAGCCGTAGGACGTCCACTGCTGGACATAGGCCTCCCCCATTGACTTCCACAAAGACCGGTTGGAAGCGGCTCGCATCCAGCGCGTTCCTGCGGTCTTTATTAGGTCGTCTGTCCACCTTGTGGGTGGACGTCCTACGCTGCGCTTGCCGGTTCGTGGCCTCCACTCCAGAACTTTGCATCCCCATCGGCCATCAGTCTCCTCATTAGGTGTTTCATATAATAAATTATTATTTAAAATTTTATTAATTTACAAGTAGAAAATAATCTAGAAGGCTTGAAAATAAAAATCAAATATGACACTCAAAAATGTTTTCTTCAAGATTTGTTTCATGTTATAGCAATACACAAGCCTTATGATTTTAAAATACAGAATTGAGATTGTTATTTAATTTTTAACATCTTATGAACGAACGCACGAATTTGTGCAACCCTATCTGATACAGTATTAGACAGATAACCTACTGCAGTAAGAAACGGTCTCGAAACATCGGAATATACCTTAGCTTTTGTTCGATTGGACTTCAGACGGCTTGAAATCATGGCGGCTGTCCAGTCCGCTTGTAAAATGGGGCGTCATTATGAATTAACTGGCTAGCGACTCTTTTATTTCATTAATTATTCTAAGCCCATGCTATCATAATATCCTAAACCTAATTAGTCTTATCAAAATGTACAGTCGTTTGACTAGTTTTTTTAAATTTGAATATTTTGAACAATAGTTTTCTTAACTCGTAAAGATTAAAGTTAATTGTGTTTGCAATGGTTTAGTGTTAAATAGAGATGTACGATATCCGGCCAATAATCGTCTTAAAATGATGTATGTAATTGTAGGTATATGAATGGCGACATAGCGATGCAGAATGTATGTGTTTTTTAAAGAAATGTAATTCCTATTTTGTTTATGGTTTTTTTGTACGTGTAGCATTTTGCTGTTTGATGTAAAGGGACTTATCACAGTTCACCTGTAACTGTGTGGTCGATGGTGGTAAACGCATTTAGCCTGGAACGGTAACTGGTTAAAGTGAAGCTGTTGGAACATACTGTTAGGTTCTTGGCGGTAGACTTCAAGGTTCAATTTGCCACGTTCTTCTTACGATTTTTTCGATCACCGAGAGCACAAGCTCATTGTTGGTGTTTGAACCTACGCTCTCCGATGTGTGATCCGACAGTTCTAATATCCGCTTGCCTGGTTGAATTGAATAACATATCTACATACCTGGAAACCTAGACGGTAAGTAGGTACTAAACTTTACAAACAGAAATGTTATTTCAGATATTTTAGATTCGTTTAATTTTTCAAATGGTGTATTTATTCGTGATAATTGAACTTGATTGGCAGATACAATTTGAGGCATTGGTTTATTTTTTCCAATAACACAAATTTAAGCGTTCAAGTAAATGAAAGGCATAATAAATAAATCATTGAGTGCCTTCTAGGTTTCAGTGATCGGTAGTCTTCCGGCTTTCTAATTTCCGGCCAATTTGTTTCACTTTCAGCTCTAGTGGGTATAAAAGTGGTCAGGTGATTCAGTGTCGGTCCTTCAGGTCTAGTTTAAGTGTTTAACGGTATGAGTTATTTTACGACGATGACTGTGTTTGTTATCGGTCCCACTCATTTGTTTTCGAAAGATTCGGTTCGGCCGTTTTGTTAAGTAACCTGTGGTGACCTAATATTAGGTTACTTATCATATAGGCATATGCGTCAAGTGACAAAACTTCTTTACTTAGCATTCAATGGTTTCACCGTGCGGGTGCCGGGTCAATCGCATTGCAGGGATGTGAGCCTGTGGAGTCCCTCGTGACTGAGATGTAGGCTTAAGCGACACCCTTATTAGATGTGTATCAACGCTCATCTTTTCTGACCGCGTTCCCATCCCTACCTAAGGAAATTCGATATAATCCAACGCTGTTTTGAATCCTTTTTCCAGCAATTATTTTTGTGCTTGATAGGCTCAGTGTTTGACCACAGCTCACCTGATGTTAAGTGATGGTGTAGTCGAATATTGTAAACACATAGCCTGGACACAACCGTAAGGTGCTTGGTGACAGTTTTTCAACTTGGAGGTGGTATCTAGCCGGTCGAGTACTAGAAAGTACCCTACCACCACGCTATGGTTTCCTCACGATGTTTTCCTTCACCGGCAGCTCGTTGTTGGGTTTTGTATCTAGGACCTTTTGCGTGCGAACCGATCGCGCTAAACACTGGACTATCATCGCCACAAATAAAATTTGTGGTTGTTCTTAGCACGCTGAGGTCTTTTAATAGATTATAAAAAGATTTCGCTCGTATTTCTCTTGCTCTCATTTCGACTGCATATAAAATGACCACAAAACCATTTATGGTCAATTCATTTTTAAAGTCATAACATTTATACAGTTTCAACGTGTGGTCTTTAGGGATATTTGTTTACAATGGCAGGTTCTACTGGTAGGTAAAATATGTTAGCGTTTTCTTGAGAAAAAAATTCTGGTCTCGATGACAAAAAAGCCAAGTCTATAGAGATTTTTTAGTTCAGGCTCTAGAATGTCTGACTATTGTCTATGCTGGCAGCGCTGATAGTAAGATGTTCGTAACCAGATGTTTGGGTCCAACCTTGGGTTTATATATAACGATTCATGGAGATAAAGGTCGGATGGACAGAGAAACAGGTGATGCATTAGTAATTTCCCTAAAATCTTTTGGGAAAAGGAAGCTTTAAGACTAATGAAAACATTGAAGTGCTTCATTTTTTTAGGAATAACAATAAAAATATTGACACTTTTCTTTTGTTGCCTACTTCATTTCCATTATACTTAGTTACTCTTATGTGAAACTTATCACGGATACATAAAATTTTAATATTATTAACCGAGATTATTTTATAATGTAATACAATCAATTAATATTTATTTGAGCGTGAAATTAAAAGAATATCGAGTATTGAAATTCACGGACTATAAAGTTTTTAATTTAAAATATTCGACAACCGAAGAAATTGAATTAAATAGTGGTTTTGTTTATAGAAACACTTATGTGTTGAAAAAAATATAGCTCTTGTAATGTACAGATGCGTTAAATAATAATAGTGTAACCAATATAAGTATATTATATATCTGAAAGACAGCTAACTTGTAGTGGCGTAGTACCAAAACTAATATTAAAAATCCAAAAGCTTATGTGAGCTTAGTGTTTATATCGATTAATACCTGGCAGGTATACATTTTAATTCTTATTTTTGAATAAAATGACCCTGACCTACAAACAGACAAAATACAAGAATTTCGATTTAAAACTATGATAATTACCGGTTCGCTGTATTATCGAAGATCAAATTCTTCGAAAAAGTCTCGCATATGAATACTAGTTATACTACTTAATAGTCCATGATAAAATAATATAATTTCCTATAGATACAATTGTAATTCAAAATAGCTCACATTAGCGTCATTCAACGAATGAATGAATGACTGATCGACCGTCTGACGGTAAGATGACCGTCGGTGGTGTCAAATTTGATATTTAAATACGGCCAAGTGGCGGCCGTATCGGACGGTGAACCGGCCCCAGATTTTTATTTAAAACACCATTTTTTTAAATGTCAAGCATTGAACCTCAATTTTGACGTGAATAAGTCTTTTAACTTTGCTTGCAGATGATAAAAAAACGTATATATATATTTTTATGTGAAAAATAATGAGACGAACGAGACGCTCTCCTGATGGTAAGAGATAACGCCTATCCATGACCATTGCAGCGATACACAGAACTTTGAGTAATAAAACAAAGTCCAGGGCATTGCTGCTTTGGTGCTCATTACTTTGAGACTCGATGGTTAGTCTCAACAGCCCAGTAATTTCGCTAGCTGCAGTACCCTTCAAACCGGAACACAGTAATGTTTACACTCTACTGCGTGGCGGCAGTATATCTGGTACTGCGGTGGTACCTACCTAGACGATCTCCTGCTAAGGAGATCTACCACCAAGGTTAGGTGTTGCAGCAACATAGTATCATATAATTAACATTGAAAGTGTAATTATGCCACTCGATAGCTAAAGGATAAAAGAATTCGTTACGTCGAATAAGGACTTGAAATATAAAAATCCGAAGGACTTCTCAGTGTTCAAAAATGTACAGGTATTCACGTAAGGTCGTAGCCACACGCTATTCTTGTTCTAAGATTGATAATGAACTATACTATTGGTAAGGTGAGTCACGTGGCCTTATATTATGTTCTTATTCGCTCAAAATTTGAAATGTAAATACGTCATTTTTTTTTCTGAACTAATAAGAAATGAAACGATTCGAAATGGTACGATTATTTTTATGTGGTTGTAGTTTTCTGAATTAAAACATTGGTAAAGCGTTGATAAAGTACAATATCTCTCAGGCAACTAGAGGCGCAAACACCTGGTGGTTGTAGTTTTCTGAATTTTTATCTTGCGATTAAAACATTGGTAAAGCGTTGATAAAGTACAATATCTCTCAGGCAACTAGAGTCGCTAAAACCTGGTGGTTGTAGTTTTCTGAATTTTTATCTTGCGATTAAAACATTGGTAAAGCGTTGATAAAGTACAACATCTCTCAGGCAACTAGAGTCGCTAAAACCTGGTGGTTATTCGACAACTCTAGAATCAGTGACAGCATTTATCTGTAAATATGCACCGGTACTATTTGTACTATTCTAGATAGATAGAACATGTCTTGGACTTGGCCATGACTTTTTTGTGCGGCTGTGCAAGTATTTTATTTAATTCAATATCATTAAAACTTGCTTCTTATTTCACGTATAAGGCATTAAATAATGTTTAGTTGACAATCAATAAATAAATAAAAAATAAAACTTAATAGTTACTTGAAGCTCGTTGTTGTAGCTTTTCTCTTGTTTTTACAAAGGACAAGCTAAAGTCCAGAAAAGTCAACGAACTGACTAGAAAAAGGCTGCAATGTTATAAGTTTTTTTTATTAAATGACCATAAGAAACATTCTAGTAAATGTCAGGAGTAGTTTACATAAGTAAGTGAGCCATATCAACTGTGCTAAGTTATTAAAGTAAAATATTACAAGCAAAAAAGGGCGCTCGACTACTGAATTAAATTAAGTAAATTGATAAAAATTTCAATGTATTATATTAAGCGTGTTAAATTAAAACGCGTTCTATGAACTCGGGTGAACGCTGTAAATACAGGATTAACTCTGTGCTTGCTCTTTAAATAAAATTATTTACTTTTACAACTTTATTAGATAGATAGATATAAACTCTTTATTGTGCACACCATAAGAAGCAAAAAAGTACAAAATAACCTTATGAAATAGTGCCACAAGTGGTGGCCGTATCGCTAACAGCGATCTCTTCCAGGCAACCAAGAAAAGAAAAACACGATAGAAAACATAAGAAACAGACGGGAGATGTAACACTAATAAGAAAGATAAATAAAAATAAAACATATAGTAAGGACATAAAAATAATCATAAGCTGCAATTTTCGGATTTGTTCGCGGTATATCTATGTTTGTCTTCGGTATGAAACTACTACCTACTACTACTATGTCAGGTATCAATAAGTTGAGGAAATTTAGAAGAGTTAGAGAGACAGTAGGTACTCTTATTAGGTACTACTACTCTTTACTCCGATAAAATAAAAATCTCTTAGTAATAAAACAAAATTGAAAATGAATATTAGGTACCTCATCATCATCATTTCAGCCGTAGGACGTCCACTGCATAAGCCTTAACCACTGACTTCCACAAAGACTGGCTGGAAGCGGCTCGCATCCAGCGCGTTCCTGCGGTCTTAATAAGTTTGTTTGCCCACCTTGTGGGTGGACGTCCTACGCTGCGCTTGCCGGTCCGTGGTCTCCACTCCAGAACTTTGCAGCCCCATCGGCCATCAGTACTGCGTGATATGTGCCCTGCCCGGTGCTATTTCAACTTGCTGATTCTCTGGGCTATGTCGGTTACTTTAGTTCGTCTGCGGATCTTCTTATTTCTGATTAGATCTCGTTGGGAAACTCCGAGCATAGCCATCTCTATAGTTCGTTATGTTACTTTGAGCTTACCAAGAAGGCACATATAGACCACGTTTCAGCGCATAAGTCATCACTGGTAATAGGTTGGTACCTATTATTTACAAATTTATAAAAACAAATACCTCATCTAATATTCCGTCAGAGTTGGGGAATATTGCCAGCATTGCCACGCTGAATGGCAATACTAAGCTTTTATAAATGTCACTTGGAAATCACAAAACAAATAAACGACTTCTCATATGAAAAGTGGAGTTGACTGACATGTATGGAACAACCGATTTTGAACAACACTGTGATGCGAGCTAAGACTTTCTTTCGGTACTTTCCATACCGTGCAATATTTTTTTAATTTTATAATTATTAATAAATGAACAGCGTAGGACATTACCTACACACAGTGCCATCTGACCTCAAACTAAACAAAACTTATACTATGGAAGACAGAAACTGACAGAATACATCAATACTTTTTTTTGTAAATATAGTATACAGAACACAAGTTTGACTTGGGTGGGAATCAAACCTACGCCGTACAGCTTATATTCTACCAATCAGCCAACAAGCCTGTATGAGTATATAGAGTAGAGTACATGAGGAATCATTCTCTTTTGGTTGAAATGCACTTATATTATAAATGCGAAAGTTTGACAGTTTGTATCATCAATATCAATTAGCGAGATCCTGAAACATATAAAAATCAATGACAGTGTATAAAGAATTGTCTCGTGTGTTCGCAAAATATAGCAGATGCAGTATAACTTTCGCACTAGTTAACTATAGGCTATTCGTGAAAATTAAAATCAGTGATAGCCATGGAATTGTTATGTACCTAACATACTAGAGGTGTTCCACAATCAGAGAATCCCATAATGAGAGAAGAACAGGAGATTGATTACCTACCAATTATTTCTTAAATGAGGTTTTATGAAAAATTCAAACAAAACTGGGTAAAATTAGGGGTCACAGAAAAAATATAAAACTGAGGCGACATAAACTATAGTACAGCTAAAATTTGATTGGCTACACAATACAACAGTCACACTCACACTTCAGAAAGTGCGGAGTTTTGGCGGCAACGCGGTTATATCTTTACATCTTCGACCACATCGTCACTTAGCATTACCATAAAAAAAAAACTTTGTCTAAGTGATTATGTTAAAAAAATAGCGATGTTTTATTTATAAAATGCCGAATTACAAGCACGAGTGTGAGAAAGCGATTTATTGAGATGAAACACGACTTTTCGTGTTGCTTCCTAAACTCCATCGAATATAATAGTAAAGCCGCTACTACTTTACTAAGGCATGACTGGACTTGACTAAAACTGGACTTTGTAACTAAAGATGTTAGACATAGATAAATTATTTCATAAACCGAAGAACATTAGGCATTAAGAAGTTAGTATCCGTTTGCCGATGAATGATATAAAAAAAAATCAAGGAGTGCAATTGGAGAATTGCAGCGATATCGTCTCACATTAATCAGTCAATCACTAGCAGTAGACACCGTAGCGTCAGCACTTCGTAATCTTAACTTCTAGACGCTCGCAACGAAATGCTTATTGGTTTTTTTTATTACAGTCTTGTGTTTGACCGCCAACTCGCGTTTATTTAGTCGGATTCACACAGGTAGCTGATGGTCTTGGCTACGCTTTCAAATTGGCAATGATACTGTATGCTGTCTAAGTGACGCAATTTTGTGCCGAGAAAAGTCGTCACGTCGAGTTCAGCGCAGCCTATAATCATTTCAAGTATTTTCTACACACGTCATTACATCTACTAGGCTACTGATTACGCTAATCTGTCTCCAAATAAAACAAATCCCCTTTCACGATTACTTTATTGTATTTACACAACTAACTCGTGAATCTTTACAATTATTGCTAATTTTTATTTCAGCCTATTTTGTCCTGGGTAAAGGCTTCTCTTCCTCCTTTTCATGTCTGTTTGTTTGGTGCTATTGCAATATTCAGGCATTTTTGGTGCGTTGAGCAACTTCTTTCTCTTGTCTCGCCTGGAAGTATACTATTTGACCAAGATAATTATATACGTACTCTTAGACATACCTATCCTATATTGTTAGCCATAACCTCGGACTTTGATGTTTATACCGAGTCCGACCTCCCGGCTTGCAAGGCTCAGATCTTTAAAATTATAAAGTTTTTTAATATGTTAACCTGCTCATAACCTTTGCAACGATACCCAGAAGTTTGAGTGTCAAAACTAAGTCCAAGGTATCGCTGCTCAACGGCATAAATTGTTTTATTTAAAACAAGATTGTTAACTTTTTTTTTGGTAACTTATTTCAAAAAAACCGGATAAGTTACCTGACTCGCGCCGAAGTTTTCGAACAAACTTGTATGGTCCCGACATGAAAATCGAATCTCGGATAATTTTGTCCGTTTTTTCCAGATTGGAATAAATGGATTAATGAAATAAATAATAATAAATAAATATCGTGGGACTATACACACAGCGCCATCTGACCCCAAACTAAGCAAAGCTTGTGTGATGGAATTCAGATAACTGATAGAATACATAAATACTTTTTTTTTGTAAATACATACTTATAATACATATAGAACACCCAGACAGAGAACAAACATGATTGTGTTTATTCACAAAATGTTTGCCCTGAGTGGGAAACGAACCCACGCCCCACAGCTTTCAAAGCAGATATACTATACCAATGAGCCAACGGGGCTGTCAACTTCAACTTTGTACTTGAATTGCTTTTCGATAGGTATACATCGCGATCAAATCTCCAACCGCAAATGTAAGCTTGTACATTAAGGTGTAATTAAATGTAACATTAACGATTTTTACGTTTTCTTTGTTTTGTGTTGTCGAAGTCTTGTTTCTTGCCAAATTTGATGATTCTAGGTCATCGTGAAGTACCCTTAACGTTTTGATTTGATTGATCTTGACTGGGCGACATGGAAGGACAGCGTCATGTCATCGTTCCATTTTACTTGTTAATTAATACGGAACACCAAAAAATTTATGTAGCTGTGATAAGCCCAAAAACAAATGAAAAATCAGAATGACTGCCCTGGAAGTAACTGCTTCTTCAACTTTAGCCGTGTAATATGATAATAATGGATACTTGTTCTATGACTGAGTATCCTAATAAATTACGTATTAGGTTATGAGTAAAAAATAAAGAAATTTCAGATTAGTGCGCATAGTAACATTGGTCTTAATGATGAGTAAAATGACTCCCTTTCGGCTTAGTAAGCCCTAACCTCACAACCCTTTATACGTATTTATATTTTAATACGTATAATATTACTATATTATTAATACAGTATTAGTATAATGTCGTATACTGATTAGTTTTAAAACCTCTAGTGACGAAAGATGTTACGACGCCTGTATAAATAAAATTAAACATTTACGTCTAATCTAGTTATGATTAAAACAATTTTTAATCTTTCCGCTATTACGTCCAGTTTACACAGATATACTGAGAATCACAATAAGGTGAAAAATTCATGTCATGATAACAATGCGAAAAACGAATTTATTTCACAATAAAAGAGACTTTTCATGAAAATTTCATGACGTCATAGATATACCTAGTACCTACACATGTTATGGTTTCTTTTCACAGAGATGATATACTATGGGCCGTGTGTCAGCTGTATGTAATGATTCATGACGTCACAACCATAGAGTTGCATGAATTAGACTCAATCACTCTGTTGTACTCTCATTGTTGTTGTTTCCCTACGAATCAGTTCCGTAGATGAACTAAAGTAACCGACATAGCCCAGAGAATCAGCAAGTTGAAGTGACAATGGGCAGGGCACATAGCACGCAGAACTGATGGCCGATGGGGCTGCAAAGTTTTGGAGTGGAGGCCACGAACCGGCAAGCGCAGCGTAGGACGTCCACCCACAAGGTGGACAGACAACCTAATAAAGGCCTCAGAAACGCGCTGGATGCGAGCCGCTTCCAACCGGTCTTTGTGGAAGTCAATGGGGGAGGCCTATATCCAGCAGTGGACGTCCTACGGCTGAGATGATGATGATGACTCTGTTGTAGGTACAATGTACATGGCTCCTCTCCACTTCACGTGTATGTTTAATTTCCCGTAGTACACGCAGGTTGGGGTTAGGTGACCCTGTGTGAAATATCTTTGAATTAAAATAACACTATTTTGTAAACAAAATAAATATTTTGAGTTCTTATAAACGAATATACTTATAATTTTTTTTCCCCGCTTGACAGACAACCTCTGTCTGTGACCTGTGCAAAAAGGGGACATCATGGTAGTCAGGAGACATAAAAAATTGGCGCCACCAAGATTGGTCACTGACCACTCCATACGAGCTTACTTTTTTTCAGCAAGCTACAACGTTCTCGATATATTCATTTATTTCAGGGTTCTTACCGTAGTAAAACGTGTACAACGATCCTCCTAGTAGTGCCGTTCCGCCTAACCCTATATTAGCTTGTTAATTTTTTTCTCAACTCAAAATTGGCTGGAGTACATTGCACTAAACAACAGTGTAAACAATATGAAATAAAGCTTTCAGCAACATTAAATAGATAAAAAAAAAATATCGTAGGACTATACACACAGCGCCATCTGGCCCCAAACTAAGCAGAGCTTGTGTGATGGAAGTCAGATAACTGATAGAATACATAAATACTTTTTTTTTTGTAAATACATACTTATAATACATACAGAACACCCAGACACAGAACAAACGTTTGTTTATTCACAAAATGTTTACCCTGTGTTTCACCAATGAGCCAACGGGGCTCTCAATTTCATTTTAAGACTGTATATTTTTTAAAGATAATAAAATCGAATTGTTTCATAGAACACGAATTAGCTTTAATTCTTTACCTAGATTAGACTTTGTGTTGGACAAATATGTCGGCTAGTATGCCATCATTAAGCTTTGTACACACTGGCTGTTCTTTAATTTAAAACAACATGGATAACGAAATGACTATGTCACTTCGCATGAATTAAGCGTTTATTTTGTTGACACGCCGATTCTCGTGACAACTCGTCTGTCAATAGCCTAATAATGAGATGTGTACATGGTTTGTTCCTTACATGGAATGGAAAATGTAAACAGTTTTTTTTCTTTTGACTGCCAAAGGAACTGAACAAATGTAGTGGCGGTATGCGTTATAACGTAAAGCCTGATGTTAGTGGGTACTTAATTTTGAAAATTAAAACATATAAACAAGACACCACACACCCAAACACACTTTGATTTTCAACTAGGTACAGGGACTCACCGGAAGACCAGCGCTGGTCATACTTAGTATGACCAGTATTATGCTGAGGTGAGCCCTTATTTTATAACCGTTTGTTCGTTTTTGTTTTTATGTTATAAAATAACATATTTTTCTTTCTTTCTTTCAATAATGGTTTAATAAGTTACGTTTTATATCATGTATTATACTACTAGCTTACGCCCGCGACTTTGTCCGCGTTAACTTTAGAATTAGGTTCAGAGGGAAATGAAAGATGTGCAAGTATCAAATAATAATAAAATTAATAGTCAGAAAACGTGCGCTATTTTATTATTAGATTAAGATAAAGTCCATCAGTCAAACTGTCAATGAATAACATATTTTTTTTTGTGTAAAAAGTATTTTACGTTTTCATCCAAACCCGTTCAGCCGTTTTTATGTGCTTGAGTAACAAACATCTAAACATACACACTTGCACATTTATAATACATATTAATAGGATCACTTAAAACACTCACGTATACGTCGTTATTTTTAATAAATTGTACGTACATACGTGCCGTACGAAAAAATTGTACCTACTTGTATTGAACCAACGTAGGTGTGCTAGCGCGAACTTCTGCTAATTAGTTCGATTAATAATGTTCCTCCATTGGCGGTAGAGGAAAAAAACAAAATAAATCAGTAGCTTGCTGGACATGATTGGTACAAGACTGGAAAAAATGGCGCGCTGAAGAGGAGAGGAAATCTGTAGGTACCTGACAGCCCATCTAGCACACGAGCTGTGATAAATGTGTTTTCACAAGCAAAAACGAGACAGACGTATACAAATTCTAGGTTTGTCACTTTTCCGCACGGAAAAAGAGCATTTTGTCCAGTTTTGTTTTAAATATGCTTGCAGAAATTTGTATACTATGAAACATCGTTTGTTAATCAATTAATCCCACGTATTTTATACTTCGTGAATAAATAATTTAACCACAAGAATTCAAACATTTCGTTCGCTTTAAATTTTATTTCGTACAAACAAAAAGGCTCGTGTGCAAAATGACCTTTTAAATAAATCAGCCATTAATATCGTGATAACAAATAGTTCTGTTTTATTATTAATAAAATTACAATTGCAAAATTGTATTGTATTTAAAACTTTCATGTACCTATAAATAAAATCTAACCTAGAGTATTACGTTGAACACCTGAGGAAAAATAATCACCATAATTATTGTACCGTCAAAACATTTCCTTTTAATTAATAACTTGTTTCTGATAGTTCTGGCAATGTTCATATAGCTGATTTCGAAGTACTTAGGCCTTTTAATTAATATTAGCACAAAATATGACAACTTTTATACTAAACGTGAATTGGTTATACAATCAGCTTGATTGAATGGTGATAATGTCAGTGTATTCAATGAGAGTAATTATAATAAATTTTCTTGGTCATAGATCTACATAGACAACCTCCTGCTAAGGATAGCAGGAGGTCGTCTATGTAGGTACTATTGCAGTACCAGACATTCTGCCGCCACGTTACTGCTTGGTATTATATGTGGCACAGTAGTCAAATTACAGGGCTGTTGAAACTAAGTCTCAAAGTAGGTACTGGACGCCAAAGCAGCGATGCCCTGGACGTTGCTTTGCTTCTCAAATTTCTGTGTACCGTTGCAATGGTCATGGATACTCTTGGCGTTATCTCTTACTAACACGACAGCGTCTCGTTCGCATCATTACATTTACATTCAAAAAAACTTTTTCACACAAAACATTTTTAAGATCTTTGCTTAGAGATTTAATGGACAACACGTAAAAAACTCCTGACAGTTCCTTAAACAAAAAGTTTGAAAAAAAGCGGTTTGATTCCACGTTCATCGTACGAGCCGCTAGGCATTGGAATTGGCTGCCTGAGTGGGTGTCACCCGATAGACTGTCTGGGTTCATTAAAATCGCGAGTGAATTGGTTTCTTCTAGGCAAGCGTGTTCCATCGTAGACTGCATCTTCGCTGGCGGTCAAACGCAAACAAACAAGTGGCTTTTACAATTTGCCTTCTATAATCCGGATTGTATTGTTATCGCAAGATTTACAAAACCTTATAAATAAACTGCATGGTTATCACGTGCAAATATCAATGAATAATAACGTCATCTCGGTTAACTATTATCATTATTATCTTGTTCAAACATCTCTGTTTCTATAAGGAAATTATTATTGCAAAATCATTAAATTGAGACCGTATTACTTAACCCCCGAGCAAACATTATAATCTGTGTTGACTCAGGTGATAACTTTTGTCCTAAGTATTTAATCTTATCAATGTGGTTACATTTTTTGGAGTGCGGCTGAACAAAGGATTTTATTCATTTGAATAAAACTTAAAAATAAAACAATTGCGAGTGAATTTAAATAACGACGCGCAATCGAGATGGTATTCACAAATTGTTTTCTATTGAGGCGCGTTTATGAATTTGTAATAGTCTCGAAAAAAAAACAATCCTAGAAATTCACACATACAATTTTAATCGGTTTTCTTTGGGATGGTTAGTGAGAGTCAAACAGACTGATTCGTTAACTAATTTTAGTTTCAGATAAAATAAATGCTTAGCACTGGCAACTTCTTCACAAGAAAGAAAAAACATACACAATTAAAAAAAAATATTTAAAAAGGGATTGCAAACATTATTCGAACTGAATCCGTCACTTCGATCTTTATTTCAAAAATTTGTTGCCTGTTAGAGAATTTTCATCTGAGCTTATCAACGGTAACTGTGTAGTAGGGTTTCTTTACTTTTCTTCTTTTCTTATTTTCTACGGGCTTACGAGATAGTACTAATCCAAAAGGAAATGTATGGGTTCGTTAATATAAAAAAAAAACTTTTGATTCCTGACGAATTCTGCAATTGTGAAAATAAGTCCTTAGTTGGAGAATAAGTCCTTAGTTGGAGAATAATGTCGTTCAACTTTGACGAAATACATAGAACAGACGAATATTTGTTTTATTTTAAGGGGAACCCATATTAAAAGTTGTTTATGACGATGAGTCTAATTCTACATCGGGGTGGTGCCGCATGCACTGACGGACCCCCGCTTGGAGCGTTTTGTGCATTCCTAACAAACCGAGCCACTTTTCCACAACGATGATCACTGTACGCACAATGATTAGTACTATTACCTCCTTTCGGCTCAGTATCACCGTTCCGCGTAACCTTTTATAAATACTGTGTCTTTTGGGATTATATTAGAATTCAGCGTGTAAACATAATGTCATTGTATGCATGATTGTAATAGGTGTTAACAACAACCAACTGAACTCAAGCATAGAAGTAGCAGTAAACGGTTTTCACCCATTCTATTATTAGGCCAGTGAATTGTACCTTTAGGGTCGTCGCACTCTGACCTTTGCCTCGAACCGATGCCCTATTCGCTACGTGACAACCCTACTAAATACGTTACGGATTTGGGAAAGAGACACCGGATTTTTAAAGGGTTGCCAATATTTTAAAGGTTTGCGAATATCATTAAACTTTAATGCTAACTCAAGATTCTAGAAATGAATTTGCTGTCTTTAAAAATAGTCAAAGCTAGAAACCAAAGTGAACGACACAACTTTACTCATCATAATTATAAAAACTTTAAAATGTATCTTAAAGATAAGTTAAGGTTGTTAGTATATTGCATTACGTTCTTAGTAATTGTCTTTTCACTGAAAACATAAATAATTGGACAGACGACCTAGTAAAGACTGCAGGAACGCGCTGGATGCAAACCGCTACCAACCGGTCTTTGTGGAAGTCAATGGGGGAGGCCTATGCCAAGCAGTGGACGTCCTACGGCTGAAATTATGATGATGATGATGATGAAATAAATACTATCTATTGCAAACTCTATATTATGTTCCGTACATTGAATCTTCACTGGATTCACTGCACAATTCTGTGCAGTGAACTTTTTATGCAAAAGTAACGAGTATCTTTGTCCCTTATTATTTCTATAAAATGTAAAAATTCGAGACAATTTCCGGTAAAAGTGTAGAGCGCAAATTATCACCTAGACTACTATATACTCTAAAATTCTCTCTCTTCCATTCTTTACTCTATATTCTACATTCCTAGTAATAAAGGGAAAGTTTAAATTTCGCTTTTAATTATCGCAAATAAACCACTTCGTGAAAGCGTAGCCTTCTAATTGCAACTAAACGAATGCCCGGTCAATTGAGAAACAAGTGAGTTTCCATAACAATGGGTACATTCGAAGCCTGTCTAATAAATGTGTCGGCTAATGTACTTATCCGTAATTAGACGCTTCCAACTTGTAGATTTTCTTAGGACAGACAATGCACATGAGTTGCCATATCATTATTTTTACTTATGATCCGCCAATTGCACTTTCTCAGAAAGAATAGTCACAAGCGATGGGCGAGTGATTTTGATTCCATGGGAAATGTAGGCTTACAGGAAAAGATGAGCAATTTTTTCCCTTCCCAAGTTAATGACATTTTTTCAATCGTTACAAGAATTCTGGTATCTACTTTGGTCAAAAGCTTAGCATTGCCATCCATCGTGGCAATGCTGCCAGCATTCTGGCCACATATCCCTCCTCTGACGGACTTCTAGATTTGGTTATTTTTTTAAATTATTTGTAAATAGTATTAATTTTAAGATATTTTGCTATTAGTTCTTGGCAGTATGGAAGTCTCATTTCGGATGTGTATGTTGGTTGACTCTGTCTTCTTGAACAACGAAATTATTCTACATGGTCATAAGCTACCCTCAAGTTGAAAATCTACCGCCAAGCGCTGAACGATGTGTTCCGGCTACCTCTCATGAGAGCCAGTTCCATTTTAGGCTATATATCTTCGACAACACTGCCATTTAACATCAGGTAAACTGTGGTCATACACCTAGCTTGTCAACCGTAAAAAATAAAAATTGAAACAGTTTTCTCTATCATTAGGACTATTATGCTACTATTCAATTATTAGACACTGGTAATTTGTATTAATGGAACGAGGAATTACCCAGGACTGTGGAAAAAATGTACTTGTGTTGCCATATCATTATTTTCCCTTCTGATGCTACGCCAATTGCACCTTCTCGGCCAGAACACTCCTTGCAGGTGATGGACGACTGATTTTGATTCCAAAGTAATTTAGACTCACAGGACATCACGGTATACATTGTAAGTATTAGCGTACATTATCGTTATTCCATTCGTTACACGAACGGGATTACAATATAAGAACTCAATTTGTATATTTATTCTGTATTGGTTACCTGTCTGTAGTCATAGTCATAGAGTTTATAAACGTTGCAAGTCTCTTTCATTAATGGAGGATCAAACAGACGGCATCATTCACTGCTGTCAACATCAGTTCCGTATCGTAATTGTTCATGTTCGCTTTGAATATAAGATATTTCATAGGTAGGTATAATAGGTTAGATTTTTTTTTTTTTGTGTAATTCTATTTAGAGGATACTATCATTAAAACATATCACTTATCTATCCTAATGAAGGCCTGTCATCCGTTTATAGTTTTTGCGTGAAAGAGTAACAAACATCCGTCCATCCATCCAGACTTTGGTAGGTTGATGATGATGAGGATGGTTACTTTTACATGTATAGATCACCAAGTACCGAAAGAAAATAAAACACATCTTTAAGGCATACATATCAATATATATATTACACGCAAAATAAAATTAAAACCGTCCCTCTTAACCGAGCCGATAAATTTGGTTAGTAGGCAAATCTATTAAGAGGCTAACTCGTTCGTTATCCATTTGCCACGCCCACAAATAATCTATGGAAGTTTGGACACCAATCAACGTATCAACCGAGGTAATGCTCGATGCGTCACAGATAAAAAAATATACTTACCAAACATTTATTTTTATCACATTCTACAAAAAACCTAAATATACTCTGCTCGTTCATTGGTAAAGTAAGATACTGAAACGCCCAGGAAAAATATAATTTTATAAAAAAATACTATAACTTTTAAATTGAAAAAATCTAGTTTCCTTTCATAGCTTAAAATACTTAACTTCTTCTGTGTTATAGCAATTTTATTTTATTTAAAAAATAAAACGTCGGATTCCAATTTGACAAATCAATTACTGATAAATAATGTACCTATTTATGAATAAGACAATACGTGAACCAAAATGAGGAAAATCTATAGGTACCAAAGTCAAAATAAAATTGTCGCAAAAATTAAAAAATAAACTTGCCAACGCTTATAGAAACATATGCAGCTCTTAGAGAAAAGTGAAAATATTGGGCATAGAAAAAAAACTAAGCCTAAATCTATCCGATTTACAAAACGTTTTGGTAATGGACGTTTATACTGTGTACTTTCTAAAGTAAAGTCAATACTTATTCCTCTTCATATTGGGTAGTTGAATAAAACAATATCCGTGAAGAATCATTACCTTTCTCAGGCTAGCGTTTCAGTCTTAAATGCATTGTAATGTAACATAATTTATTTTTAGTATCGCTTCAAATATCGATATGTGATATTTTAAAATGTAAATTTTGTCCTTAAAATTCCTACTTTAAATTTTGTCGTCCGCTACTCGGTAATGTTTAAAATATGCATAAGAGACTTTTTAATTATAATCTCTTATTATGCATTCGTGTCATTTAATCCGTTTCATCCTGGTGCATGAATAATTTTGTAAAATTTAATTCGATCCTGGTGATAGCGTTTGAAGATGTTTTGCAGTAAAATTGCAAAGATTACTATGTCATTTATGGTACGAACCCAAATACTAAATAATTATTTATTTTTTACATTATTATACTTCTTGCGTCAAATTATTATCACTGAGCACCGATCTATCTATCTATACCTATTATAAAGAGGAAATATTTGACTTTTTGTTTGTATTGAATAGGCTCCGAAACTACTGGACGGATCTGAATAATTCTTTCATCATTAGAATGCTACATTATCATTGAGTGGCATAGGCTATATTTATCTTGTTAATCGAGTTTTGTTTTCCCGTGCGAAGCCTGGACGAGCTGCTAGTGTTTTATACACTTAGTCAGTTAGAACTTGAAAAGTTCTAGTAGACTAAGTGTATCTAATAGTAACTTTTATTTTTAGGTAGCTCATAAGTACCTACCTACACTAAAAATAAAAAACGAAAGTCGAATTTAAAAAAAATCTAGACACTTAAACCTGCTATGTAAAGCGCAAATGTTTTTCGCAAATTGTCCGTTTTTTTATCTACACTAATAATTCCACAAAATAAGACGACATTTACTGACAACGGTATCGTGATACTATTTATTTTAATAAAACATTAATGCATATTTAAAAAAAAATTCCTCGACTTGTCAAAAAATCGGCGCACTTTCTTCAATGCTGAAAACAAAATCGTTATAATCGATTCGTTTAGCATAATAAAAAATAATATTACTATATTTTTTTAAACCGTTGACAAATTAAGTTTCTGCCCACCAGCTCACCTGATGTAAAGTGACAATGCGGTCGAAGATAAGCACACTTAGCCTAGAATGGAACTGGCTCTCAAGTGAGGCTACCAGAACACACCCTTATATGATTTGCTGCAGATTTTCAACTTGATGGGTGGTAGGTAGCCAGCCGAGTACAAGAAAGCACTACTACCACGCTATGGTTTCCATCACTGGCAGCTCAAGCTCTTTGTTGGAGTTTGACCTCACGCGTGTCAGCGTGTGAACTGACCGCGTTTACCACTATCATTGTTACCATTTACCATTGCTATCAAATAATGTTACGTTTTGAATCCTATGTCGATTATAAATTTCATCTTTGCACTACTGTGGTACGATTAAGTTCTCAGTTTTCCTAATCCGTCTTATGATCGCGGTATATTTATTATACGTAAAAAACACGAACGGTTCCCAGATAGCTATTAATTCACCAGACAACAATTTATATGTTTAATACTAAAATATTTTTAATAACAAGTGTATGACGGGTAGCGAGTTACAAATTAAGTTGCAGTTTATAACTGCGTTTAAATTTATATCGTTATATTATGGCTTTATTACCGGAGCGAGTGCAACCGCGACCCGTGACGATGGTTATCTCTTACACTAGTGTTCGCTCCTCTTAGACTAGTTTAGTCAAAATAAACTCTAAAAAATTGACTCGTAGAACTGCCACAATTCCTTACTTTTTTATAGATCTGCCTTAGCTGGAGGTCGTCTAAGTAGGTCCACCGCAATACCAGATATTCTGCCGCCAAGCAGTAGTGTGTAAACATTACTGTGTTCCGGTTTGAAGGGTAGTGAAATTACAGGGTTGTTGAGGTTAAACATCGTCTCAAAGTAGATACTTAATATCATCTGTACATGGTGGATGTTCCCCATGTACGCTTAAAGCGTTTTGATTCCACATTTTTCATTCGCACAGCGAGGTTGTGGAACTCTCTCCGGAGTCTGTGTTCCCTGTTAGGTACAATATTGGCGTCTTCAAATCTAGAGTAAATAGGTTTCTTCTAGGTAAGCGTGCTCCATCTTAGATCGCACTACTGCTTAACATCAGGTAGAGTGTGTGCAAATGCGAATCTATTACGAATAAATAAATAAAAGCAGCGATGCCTTGGCCTTTGTTTTGCTACATAATGTTCTGTGTATCGATGCTATTGTCATAGACATGCGTTATCTATTATCTTTAGGTGAACGTCTCGTTTGTCTCATTACTATAACATAAAAGGAAAGGTCAACGCTATTTTCTGGTCGCAGTATGTTCATTTTCCTTTTGCTATTTTTTTCCACTTTTTTACTCATTTTTTATTTGACCAGGTTTTTTTATTTGTTTAAGTGGATTTCAGCTAGATTTCAAGACATCATATATCATATTGATCTCGTAACTTTCGGGGAACACTTATGTTTTTTGGTTAAGTGTTTTCAACTAGTTGATGGGAAATCTAATAAATCAAAGTCAAATAAAGCACAAGTACGGTTATGCTCTAGTAATAGTAACTTTACAAGAACCTTCGACGTAGTCCTAGAAGTAGCACGACAATACACGTTTCACTACGTTATACATATAACTTTTACAGACTTTTGTAGGTACGTAGGCGATTTGGCAATCCTAACAAAATTCATTTTCGTGTTCATTGAAAAAAAAAAAACTTGAGTCGTGTTATGAATTCTGAACTGAACTAAGTCACACTTTTAACTATAAATATTTTAACACAATTATTATAAACTACGAATTCGTGGGTATCAGAATCCGCAAATTCGCCCGCGTGGAATTTATCAAAAACAATGCAGAGATTTTCCAATTTTCTGCGCAATTCTCTTTCCGTAACAACCTTCTGCAAAGTATTTGAAAACTTTAAAAAAGTGATGAATAAAATCTCTAAAGTCGTTCTCAAGTCGTGACTAAGTGAAACAGGGATTCATTTAGGTATATATAAATATAACCTGTAACGATAATTGTAAATAGTTTTGAATAAATGAATGAAATATAATATATACTTTAACTTAGTGTAGATACTTATTTATATCTGTACACATATATATACTATATTACATATTTATTTAATTATTACTTATTGATATATATAAATATAATAAAATATACTATATTAAAATTCATTTAATTTGGCTTAATTATTATTATACAGTGTTTATACTTATAATATTAGTGCGATTTGTATTGGGTGTAACTAAATCGTGTGGAAGTACAAAACCTTCAGTAAGCCTCAGTTATAAAGATTAATATGGCATTTATGACATTTCGTTTCGTCGCAATTCAGTGATAAAAATCGAGTAAAATATATATTTAATCTTGCTCGCACTGGGCAACCGTTGGTAATTTTAAAATATGGTAATCATTTTTGCAATGCGGTTTCTGCTTTGGACATTGAACGACAACAAGATTTGATACTTCACGAGCTTACATGTAAAGAATACAAGATAACTATTTATGTACCTACGCGGAAGATCTTAAACAGTTTCGTAGTATTTGAAGTTTTGGATCCCATTATCTACGTATCTCCAGTAAGCTTCATTAGTAAGGGCATTAGGCAGTTGGTTACGTAGATTTTTTAAAATAATTCTATTTAATTTAATTTCTATTTTATTCTATGTATTATAAGTATGTATTTACAAAAAAAAAAGTATTTAAGTATTCTATCAGTTATCTGTCTTCCATAGCACAAGCTCTGCTTAGTTTGGGGTCAGATGGCGCTGTGTGTAATGTCCTACGATATTTATTTATTTATTTATTTATTTAATGTAAAGATTAAGAATTACAATACAATCCTTACATTTACTGCGACGTCAATCCTCAATATTAAAAATCTGAAAGTGTGTATGTTTGTTTGTTTTTGTTGACAGATGTCTGATTGACAGCTGTATTTTAGATTAGTTTTTATTTGAAATGTTGCTTGTTTTATTTACTTTGATTACGTATAAAGATGTAAGATTGATATGTCAGATTTATGACTGCTGCTTATTTGTTACTTACATGTTTAATGTCTCTCTGAACCTAAATCAAAAGTTAACGCCAGTGTTATATAAAACATACAGAGACTACGACACTTTCTCCTGATGATTCGAGATAACACCATTACAGCAGTAGGTACCTTTGTGTATTAAAACAAAGGGCATTCAGGGCGTCGCTGTTTTAGCGCTCGTTAGTTGCAGTAAAACAGTCAGGTACCCTTTCTATACAGTTAGGTAAGAAATGACATACTACTTAGTATAAATATTGAGTGTTAAAGTGAGTGAGTTCCTAAATTAGGTGGAAAATGGTTTAAAAAATACATGATTAATAGACGTAAGTCTAGACATACCTGAGCCACCTTGATATACCTGCAGGGATTAACTATTTATCATAATTAATGGTGAAAGTATAATATTAATAACATGCAGCCCTACCTACTTTCCAGTTTAAAATACTTGCGACACCAGTAGGCCCGGGCCAGCTTCTATGTAGAAATTCAAGGTATAATTGAAGGTAGCAGATTGCAATTTGTATATTATTTATATATTATGTGTAATTATGGTACAGTAATTATGTGAAATGTATTCAAGGAGACGGATCGGAATTGCCGCTGGTTTTCAACTTAGCATATCTCGCCATCAGCGTAAGGCCCCCAAGTAAGCCAGTGTTTCCACGCTCTTCGATTTCGACAAAATTGTTTTACTCGCATAAATTTAGTTTTTTTTTGCCGGCCATCATACTAATATTATACAAAAGTATTGTTCTTTTTATATGTATGTTTGTTACTTCACGCTGTCAAATTATTTTTTTAATGGTTTATAGGCTAACTGTTTGAATACAGCTTACCTGATGTTCAGTGATACGTCTAATGGAACACACTGTTAGGCGTCTGGCGACATATTTCCAATATGGTAGCTAACCAGCCGAATATTATAAAGTACCCTGCCATCACTAGGGGTTTAGGGTACGCTAGGGGTTTCTCGCGATGTTTTCCTTCACATTAACTCAAACTCATTGTTGGGGTTTGAATCCACGTCTTTCGGCGTGTCAATCGACCACGCTAACCACTGAGCTAACAACGCTACAAAACGCAGATCTAAAGCCTTCAACGTTGGTATTTATATCACTAATTAGCATAACATGATCTCGCGTTTCATTTTGTTTATTTGCTTAATTTTTCTAATCTTATGCAAAGGATTTTTAATACGGGTTTCTCTATGATTTAGAATTTTCTTTTTACAGAATCTTTAGTGCTATATAGACTCACGTTTAAAACAAAAATGTGTTAAACAGTTTCCATAGTTAAAAGTAAATAGTTACTTTAATATTTCATGTATTATGTACCCAGTTCAATCCAAGTAGGTACAAGGATAATAATTGTATTTCGAAATAATGACTAAGACAATTCTAACAGGCGCATATGCTAATTTCGCTATTAGTTGCAACTACATACATAGATAGTATGACGCAATACCTTAGAATTTTTTAAATTAGGATTGCTGACATGCAATCAAGGTTCTACTTGTACCTATTACAAAAAGTCTGCCAGAATATTTTTTACGAATACTATAATATTTTATAAGAAAAATAGCGACCCGCTCCAACTTCGCACAGGTGCAATGTATTGCGGTGTATATGCGTGTATTTTACATATAAATCTTACTCTTGAATCACTCTATCTATTGACGGAAACCGTGTTAAAATCGGTTGTGTAGTTTAAAAGACAGTATACAGACGACGGGAAGCCACTTTATTTTATACTATGTAGAGGATAGAGATAAAATCGGGGTGTGACTGTGTCGTGTCTAAGTGTACATTTTGGAACACTAAGAAGTCCTTCTGATTTTCATGTTTCAAGGCCTCACTCAACGTAACAAATCCTTTGAACCTTTAGCTATGGAGTGGTGTAATTAAATTTTGGATGTAGATGTAACAGATTGCTTAGAAAATTTCGTGTTGAAAAATATTGCTGCGCTATAATTTCAGTTTGTATTTAGCTCATTATAATACGAAGTGCAATATTCAGACTAGTATCATGAAAAATTGACCATGTAGTTAGTTCCTTCATCCATCGATCAATTAATGAGAGGCTATCTCATCACACGCTGTACAATGTAGACACGTACAGTAGTATATCCATTCCGAAATTGTGGCAATATTTTTTTTCTTTTTTTTACATCCTCTGTGTATTTTGTCGGTGCTAAGTTTTTATACATTTTAAGCAAGAGTCACGTCTAGTCAGTTCGTAAAGTAGTAGCAACTTCATTCGAAGCTCCATTCTAGGCTGTGTGTTTACCATCTTCGACCATGCCGTCATGAGGTAAGCTGTGCATTAACTCGTGTCATGGTGATTCATCATGTTTCAAGTTTGGCAACATCTTTACTCGTTCCCGTGCAACATTATGTTCGCAGTTCCGGGTGAAAATCTCGGTCAAGCTGTGCTAACATAATTATATTTTATTTATGTACTTTTCACCTCATAATATAAACAGCATTTGAAGATGAAGTTGTAATGAAAATACAGTCAGCAGATTACAATTTGCATAATAGCTTGTTCAATTGACTTCGACAGCGTCGCAAACTTGTGTGTTTGTAGGTTAGATATAACCCATTCAATTCCATTAGGGTATAGTATAGCAAGAACTATTTTTTTTTTGTATAGTTTTATAAGAAAATGCCCAAAATAAATCCACCACCGGATTGCTCAAGCAAAAAATAAATTAAAATAAATAATTTAATTAAATGCAATCAATTGGATAACAATGGTTACTCGTTGCTGCCATGTTGGATAGATTGTTGATCTCGCTTGAACGTGTTAGTATAAAAGAATAATTATGGACACTCGTAGAAATCTACTTATGATATCGTGCTTGTCGTACATATTGTCGTTATGGTCGATATCGTACAATGTCGCGTCATTCCCAAAGTTCCTCAATCGTAGCTAGTAAATCGAGCAAAACTCGATCCAGTTAGTATTACAAAGCGTAAAATAATGTCGACGGATCCTAAATTGCTATAACGTAACATTTACTCAAAAGCTTCCAATCATCCCATAAAAGTGCTTACAAAGTACCTTGACGTCAGAAATATTGGCCAAAAGCCAAATTAGGCAAGTTTTGTACTTCACGTACCACCTTATACTGATCTTGGTCGTGAACGAACAACGCTCAAGGGTCGGAATTTCGAAGTAGGTTAAGATAGTACTGTTTTAATAAGAAAAACCAACAAAATACAATAGATACAGTGGAAAATATTTACTGCCCGCTGACGTGTTCTCCAATCAGTTATAGTCACACTGGGAGCGATTTAGCGAAATGAAAAAGCTTGGCTCGAAATGATACGATGTCAAGATTTCGCTTGACGTTATTTTTATATTGAGAAAAACATAGATAAAGATTGTTAATATGATAATTAATAACGAATAGTATTAAAATAATGAGTAACAATTTCTTACAAACGCCATCTAAGTATTGAGGTAATATTTTGGTGTTTTTAATGTTATTTTAGACATGAATAATAGAGAGTATCATGATGATATGATGATAACTTTGATGTTATCTATAAAATATTGTATTGTTTATCTAAATACAATAAAGCGATATTCATGCCTTTGGCGGTTTTTGATATTCCCATGCTATGTTATAAAATCATAATTTCATTTTAGCCACTGACCTCTGTAAGACCCTGCCAGTATTATACCCAATAGCCAATATTGTTACCTTTACTCTTGACGGTGTGTGATAAGTCTTTCAATATTAATTTATTTATTTACTCTTGTTTGCCTATTTCTGAAGTAGTTTTAGTCAGACTGGGCGTTTCTTTTTAATCTTGCTGTCTTACTAAATTGAAGTAATTAGTATTATTAAATATATGATGGAAACCATTTTGGTACTGTGGTATAATATCCTCAAAGAAAAATAGCAGGTGCAGAGGTTTCGCGTCATGTTTACAGAGATATAAGAGCCATTTGTGCGATCCTAGTGCGCACGCTCGCAGTGTAGCCCAACCTGAAAATGATTCACGATCGGCCGGCGCGTTCGCTCGTAATGTGCGTTAATTTCATCTAAAAATAACACCCATTCTTTGTTTGTTAGATTTTTTAACAAAATCTCTGCGTTCGTTTTATTAAATGTGTAATTCCAGTTTCTCCGACTCACATTCATAATATTGTTTTGTTTCTGTTAAATGAAACGACATGCGATGTCTGCGAGTTTTATAGCTCGAAACTTTTATTACTGAAATGTATAAAAATATAACTTTTAAAACAGTTCAGTTGCAAAATCAAGAGTTATTTCACCGACTTAAATGTACCATTTTAAACAATGTCTTATTAATATAAATTGGTCTTAAAGTTTCTTCGCACATAAAAAGTGTGTTAACAATTTTATACTAATCTCTGTATTTTCTTTTGTTACAGGTACGTATTACTATAAAACATAAATTAAAACCCGGAAGTAGAGCGGAGGTAAGATTTTTAGTGACGGTTGCGGTGTTTTATACGTACAGTCAGGAAGAGAATGCTTTTAATATGTTAATCACTTGAGAGCGGGCAAAATAATAAGAACACTGAATTTAGCAAATATGAGTAAACAAATTAAGCTTTTTTTTTGCAAATGTCATGAAACGAAAAAAACGACTAATTCACCTTTCAAACAATAAAAAAACAAAATCACAAAATCGGATCATCCGTTCGGGAGCTACGATGCTACAGACACACACACAGACAGACACGTCAAACTTATAAGCTTATAACACCCCGTCGTTTTTGCGTCGGGGTTTAACAAAGTCAAAGGCATCCCTTTTTTTGTGTACATTACTTTGGGACATTCGATAAGTTGTTTCAAAATACTTTCGCTAGCTACATTACCCGTCAAACTAAACACAATAATTGTATGAAATAGTAAGTAAGTATTTTATACATATACACAACAAGACTACATAATTATACTAGTAGACTTACGATGTTTTTGTGGTTACAAATAGTTGGACGTACAAGGTGCTTTGGTGGTAATCCCGCGGTCCATGGTCATGACCATTGCAGAGATTCTCAGAACTCTTCGTGGACATCAATTATAAAACTGATTTATTTGTTTTCATTAAAATTGTGTCACGATTGCCGAATCATAAAACTGTATTTTAGGCTAACACAGGTGAGTCAAATTTTTAACATGTATTTGTTAAGTTAATTATATACACTTAAATTTAGCCAAATTTGATATTCATCTCCAACATAATGACAGAGCTAGATAATATTTTTTGCATGAATCATTTATAATTTTGTTATCATCTGTATGCCATATAATTTTATTCTATTATTCATCACGCCAGAATATATTAAGTTGTACAAAAAGCAAAATCCTATTTTATTATGCATAATATAATGGACGTGTATACATCAGCTGACTTGTAATAGCGTTTTTTATCTATTGTCAGATCAGAATTATATACAAAATGTTGGCGTAGAAGATAAACCGCGTGACATTGGGGGGGGGGGGGGGGAGAGCTAAACAGTTATAGTATAATTTCTTCAGTGATGCATCTATCTACATTAACTTTTTGAGTTATTTGAAACCTTTTTTTAACGTCATGTCAACCATGAAACAATGTCGCCTTCTCGAGCTTCTGGATTCTGATAAAATAATTACCTTTTTTATTTTATACAAAAGTAATGAGACGAACGGGACGTTCTCCTGATAGTAAGATATTACGTCTGTCCATGATCATTGTGCGATATACAGAACTTTGAGTAGCAAAACAAAGTCGAGGGCATCTCTGCTTTGGAGCTCATTGCTTTGAGACTTGGGGGAATTAGACCAAGTAGATCTGAAACATGCTTCCCGTTTACCTGTTTTCTTCTGATTGTTTGATAAAATAACTATAAAAAAAATCGTCCATTTAGTTTTATACAAATTATAAAAAGTGATTTATATTATGTCGGTTCGAATCTGTACATGATTGGCATTCGAACTATGCAGATAGTTTAGCAAGAGAGTAACCACAGTATGGGACAGAGGAGGCTGCTGTTGACATTAGCGAACAACAAAAAACGTTGGCGAAATTTAAAAATCGTTCCTACTGACTTCTTATTCTTTGGTTCAAGCAGCATCGTCTATTGTTTAGTGAAACACTTTAGCTTATATTATTACTTACATTAAATTTTAACTGCTTCAGCACATAATACAGTATGTATGTATTAAGTTCGTTTTGTTTATTACCCGGTGGATTAATTACTACAGTTAAATGAGCGTACTGTAATAAAAATGTGAAACGTTCCGTGTTTTTATAATAATAATACATTTTTTATAGATGCCGCTTTGCGGGCCAGGGTTGCTGACAGCCGATTGTCAAATATTATTATGTGCTACTCATTTGTTTTGCGATATCTGTCGATAACAGAACATAATTTACATTGTTATTAGAAACTAGCGGACGCCTCGCAGTTTCATCCGCGTTGTTCCCGTTCCAGTGGAAATACAGGGATACAATGTAGCCTATGCCACCCGGAAAGCGTAGTTTCCCAACGGTGAAAGAATTTTTGAAATCGGTCCAGTAGTTTCGGAGCCTATTCAAGGCAAACAAAAAAACAATCAAATCTTTCCTCTTTATAATAGTTTAGATAAATAGATAACAACAAAGAAAGTATTTTGAACTTCAACTACTTAAGGTATCGTACATGATTTTCTAATTACTTTTTATAATAATATCCCAAAATTCAATTTTACTTTTTTATCAATTTGTTTTTCAATTCTTTCTCTCCTTTTTGACAAAGTATTTCTATAATCTCTTATTATTGAAATACTACGCCAAAAAGTTATGTTAAAAAATGCATAAAACATTATAGAAATGTGCATCTACAGATACATTTTAATAATCATGTTTAAAACCGGACCTCCTGTCAGCACGTCACCACGGCTATTGCAACATGGCCGAAACATTAAATTAATTATTTTTTTTAATAGCACGATATAAATTTCGTTTATAAACACAATATGTTCAAATCGCGAGTAATAAAAAAACATTACGCGACTCTACCTGTAAAAACTGAGCCTGAAGTATGATACAATGCCATTACTTTTTATGAAAGGAACAAGGCAACCACGTATCTACTTCTTGAAAGGTCAAGGGGCTCATCTCTCAATTGTGATGCCGTGTGAGAAGTAGGCACTCACTATTTGCGTTTCTAATATTGAACGAACAAAATAGACAGGAGATACAAAGGAGACAGCCCTAGATAGTCTATTGTAATTCGACTCTCGCATTGTATTATAATGTAGGTTAAAAACGTCTAGGAAGTTTTTAAGCGTTGAATAGGTGTTTACAGGCCAGCCGTTACACTAATTTCTGTTTAACATCGCTTTTTCTTACAAATTAGTGATACTTCAATCATCGAGTTTTAATGTCAAAAAATGGAGTCAACTTTCAATCACGATTTTAACTTTTGAAATAGATTTGCGAAGGTTTTTTTGGTCAGTACAAACGTATGAAACGTTCGTTGGAATTGTTAATACACAACTAGAAAGTAATAATTTGAAATTTAATACAGATGATTGTAAATTTTGTCGTACAGAAGGTACTCGTTTCGAAAGTTTCGCCCAAAGCTTTCGATAAACCTGTCTTGTACAGTTACCGAATGCCTCAAACTCTGAGCTAAACTAATTTACTTTTATTTAGGTATAATTAATACTACTTTTTAAATTTTCTATCTAGATAGATAGATCACGTTTGTTCATGAATAAATATTCTTTTTCTGTAAAGTTCTTCAATATAGGTCATCCTATTATAATCCCTTGTGAGATATGATTTTCGTTCCAGATATTTACTAACAAAAGAGACAACAGTGACAACCGGTATCTCACCTCCTTATTTCTATTATAACATTGGTTATAAGATTATGGAAAAATCTTGACTGTTGAATAGGTGTTTCTTTTCCAAGAATAAGACTATGTCTTTTAGAGTCTTTGTATCCGAGGGTGACCCTGCTATTGACCGCTGTGATAAGCACTATGAAAAGAAAGGCCATTAATGGAACAAAGACATTGACATTTTCCTATTAATAAATACTCAAGTCTGAGCAATAGGTAATTATACTCGTAACAACTCTTTTAGAATAGAGATCGCTTTTATGCTTACATAAATCTATATTACATTTACAATAATTACTCTAATACTTATGTAAAATAAAATGTATTATCTGACATTTACTGATTAAATTTAAGATATTTTTTATTTTCTTTAATAAATAATTTTCCGCAGAGAAAGTTATATTATAAATATCATATATTTCTATATATAGCATTTAATAATATAAATATAGGCTATGTCACTCAGATATAATAAACACACAAGAATTGACCTAAAATAAAATAACTTAAAATAATAACTACTCTAAAAGACCGCTATCAATGGGAATAGTTCCCAAAACGCTGGCCCCATTGCCGCGTTGTATGGCAATACTCAAACGCTGAGCAAAATAAAATTAAATTAGTTTTGGCATTATATTTTGTGCATTTCGGCAAGTCAAGTATCTCGATATTTTCAGTTGATTGATTGATTACGTCTTCATTGTACACACTAAAAAAGTCGAATAAAGTACACCAGGGTCAAGTCCGATCATTCCTTAGTAAAGTAGTGGCAGCACAAAGGTTCATGCTCAAATTGTGCTAGAAAAGTTTAGACGATATCACGTACCTAACCCAAACGAGAAACAAGGAAGCTAAAGTTTGTTTCAATCCTTACTACGTCCGTATTTTCTTTATGCTCCAATGTTAATGTGAAATATGACGTGTTTAGTGCGAACGGATCTCGTTTTGCGTGTGTGCGTACGTACGCATTACAGATATGGTGATCTATAGAGAGGCCAAAAGGCTAAGCGGTTGGGAAGTATGCTGTAATCATTACATTTCCGTTTGCTGCCGTATATTCACGACTGGAAATTGACGTCGAAAAATTTTGTAATTATAATAAAAATATTACTAAAAAATTATTTAGGTATTACAAATAAATAAATATCAGTGAACTATGCTAGACCCAAACTAAACAAAGTTTGTTCTATGGGTTGATTTATATAAATACATAAACAAAATATACATATACAATTATACATTTGTGATCTTTACACAAATGATTGACATAACTGGGAATCGAATCTACACCCCACTGCATATTTTTGCCATACATTTTTCTTGGATAGTTGTATGTCTTACTAATATAAATGCGACAGTTTTGATGTTTGGATGTTAGTTCACGCAAAAACTTCTGAACTGATTTGGATAAAATTTAGTACACCTATAGTTTATTACATGGATTAACATAAAATAGGTTACTTTTTATATAAAAATGTTAAGTTCCTATGATATTACCAAAAATGTTACCAAGAGCACTACCACTACCCACCAACAAAGTCAAGTTCACAATACACAATAGTAATGGCTATTCCACTTATTATTTTATCGACATCTGGTTAATGGTGGTGACATTTTTTGTTAAATTCCACGCGGACGAAGTCGCGGGAATGCTGAAAACTGCTCGTAAAAAATCAGTAATTGAAACAAAGTATACATGTTATATACTAGCTGCGCCCCGCGGTGGTACCTGCTACATGTTTTCGGGATAAAAGTAGCCAATGTGTTAATCCAGGGTCTCAGCTACCTCCATACCAAATTTCATCCAAATTCGTTCTGTAGTTTATGCGTGAAAGAGTAACAAACATACATCCTTACAAACTTTCGCGTTTATAATATTAGTAGGATACCATTGTATGGTTACGTATGTAATTCTAAGCTCAAGTGGCTGTATTAGTCTTTGGTTTGAGGACATGTCTATATTTTATACATCTCTATGACACGCCTGTACTTGCTGGCCACTGGGCGGCCGCTCGTTTGAGATGTGAAATAACTACCAGTTTCCTCTTTAACTTATTTCGTCCGTTCTGTTTGCCCTCAATTATTGACTTTAATAAGACTTTGACAACGGTTACTTACTCTCATATTGTAGTAGCTTGATTGTGTTTGAATAGAGCGGTAGGAATGATGTTCGTACTTCATTCGACTTCCTTTAGGTCACGTTTTCACGTTTGCCTGACAAAAAACTACGGATTAAATTGAGAACGTTCTTCTTTTTGAAGGTGATTTAATGTTTTACAACGAAATGCAAAGAAATAGTCTTATAACGAAATAAGTTTGTCGAAAAAGAGTTCATAAGCTAGGATAGCCCTCCTATGCTTACGTAAACATTGATTTAACGAGCGGCCTTTTCGTTAAAATCGATCTCTTCCAGGCAACCTAAATGTCGAGAGGATTCAAGAACAAGACGTAGAAAACGAGGTGTGCCAATAAGATGAAAAATAAACATAATTTTTATGACATTGCCGACATTATCACCATTGCCGGTGAAGGAAAACATCGTGAGGAAACCATAGCATGGTGGTAGGGTACTTTCTAGTAAGTACTCGGCTGGCTAGCTACCACCCTCAAGTTCAAAATCTGCCGCCAAGCTCCGGCAGCCTCACTTGAGAGCCAGTTCCATTCCAGGCTAGGTGTGCCCACACCGTCACTTAACATCAGGTGAGCTGTGGTCAAACGCCTAGCATGTCTACCATATAAAAAGAAAAAAAAAGTCAAATACCTTCTCTATCCCTTACTCTTTAAAAATAAGCCGAGCGAAGACCTTACACCCCTTTGATAGGTATCTACCTACTAACATAATACTAGAACGGTCCTAAAATTTCATCTCAGTAATATTGAATATGTTATAATTTATTTATGTTTATTCTTACAGTCAGACCAAAACATCCAATCGCCTAAACGATAGCTTATACCCAAGATATACACAATGGGTTACTTTTTATCAAGGAAAACCCGGTGTAAACCTAGCTTTGAGTCCACATTCTTTATTCGCACAGCGAGGATGTGGAACTCTTTGCCGGAGTCTGTGTTTCCCGAAAGGTACAATATGAGTGTCTTCAAATCAAAAGTAAACAGGTTCCTTCTAGGTAAGCGTGTTCCATCTTAGACCGCATCGATGCTTCACATCAGGCAGGATGTGGTCAAGCGCGAACCTATTCAATGTAAAAAAAAAAAAAAGCTAGAAAAAAAACATTCATAATAACAACAAATAAAAAACATCGATTACTTTATAACCGTTATATATACCTACGTTTGACTGCTGAATAGCTTGTTGGTAAGGAAGTTTTATCTTTTTTTTAGTTTGCATCTTCATTGCTGAAGGTCATGTCTAGTTTGAAATGTTGATAAATCCGTATACAATACTCTTTCACGTGTTTCGGTTCTCGCCGGTCTTATAAGCTTTAGGTATTGGCCAGTGAGCGTCTTTGCAATGTAACCAACAGGTAGGTGAGCAACAGCGCGGTCTTTTCTCGTCAACCTGACCAATTACCATCAGCTTTTTCTGGCTATCAGGGCAAGCTTGAATACCGATACTCATAGTAAAAGTTATATAAAAAGGATATCCTACTAATATTATTATAAATTTCAAAGTTTGTTACCCAATCACGCAAAAACGGCTGAACGGATTTGGATGAAATTTGGCATACACAATTACACATAGCTTATTACCTGGATTAACGTATAGAATACTTTTACAACATATTTAATTCATTTGAAAGCTTATTTATTAATTGATGAATTGACCGATGGTCAGTTTGATAGATGACAGATATAAAATTAACAGATTGACAGATGACAGTTTGTCAGATTAATAGTTGTCAGATTGACATGTCAAATTCATGACTGTTTTTGTTGCTTACGTACATGTTTCATTTCACTCAGAACCTAATTCGTCTAAAGTTAACGCGGGCGAAGTCGCGGGCGGCATGTAGCGGGTAACACCGCGGGGCGCAGCTAGTATGAAATACAATAAGCAAATAAAAATCACAGTAGAGTTGTCACAAACCAAAACAACACGTTCTATATTATACAAATTAAAATAAAACTAACAGCGTCTGCTGACACAGTTACTAAATTTTTATAAACAACAATAAATTTATATATCACAATAGAAAATATGCTCGCGACTTCTAAAGCATTAGTCACAGTGTCCGTTTCTACTATAAATCATGGGACAGTGTTTTGGCAAGCTTCTGACTAACGACCTTGATATTGCATTAAAATCTCAAACAATTGCAGGAATGTCGGATAAATATACGATTTAAATCTCATTGTAAAAATGAATCGGCCTGTCTGTGTAAATTAGTGATACTAGTATGTAGTTGTGTTCTTGATTCGATGAAATGTGCAGTTTAAAAGCGATGATTAAAGTCATTTATTATACACTACACTTATTTCGTTCCGTGGTTTCAATGACGCAATTTATTTTTTCCAACAGCGCAGCGTCCCGATAAAAAGATTGTGTGTTTCCGTGTGTTTGTGTAATAATAAGTTCATTTTCACACAATTATCATCATCGTTCGTCCGTTTCCTTAAGAATGTGTGCGTGAAAATGCGAGAGAGAGGGTTTTATGGAATGGAATGTCCATAGGTCTAGTGGATAAATAAGCCTATTTGGAAGCTGTGATATCCCTACCTACTGAATGACTTGATTCGAACGCCCCTTTTGTTCATCTGCTGAGCAGTGTATACACATTGTATGTACTTTACTCCACAAAAACATTTACCTAAATAATAAACGTGACTTAATACAATACGAAATTAATTTTGGCAAAATATTTTTTTTTGTCTCCTTCAAGTGTTTTGGGCGTGGGGTTGATTCCCACTCAGGACAAACATTTGTGTGATAAAGATGTCGTAATACAAAAATATATATGGTTTCCATAGCATAAAGTCTGCTTAGTTTGGGGCCAGATGGCGCTATGTGAAATGCCCTAGAATAATTATTTATTGAAATTAACTTCACAAACAACAAAGTTATCTATTACCCTAGTTTTATAATCATAAAATATGCTTAAGTATTAAGTATTAAGCATATTTTGTGGTCAAAGGCGAAACTATTTTGAATTATTTTTTTTTAATTAAATCCTATTCAAACCATTGTCTATAATAAAACTTTATGGCAACTTAGCAACAAATGGTCACGACCATACGATTTGCAGTTTTAATCTCGTTTTAATTGTCGGAAATTTGACAGATCCAATACACAGACTTTTTTTGCCTTTCGTGAGTGATGGATTGGGCCGCCGTTGATAACACGTTTTACTCGTGTTTTCAAAGTTGGCGCCAAAATACTTGCACAGAAAATAGATGAGTATCTAACCGTCTATTGTTCACGGTTTTTGTTTTTTATACGTTGGAATTATGTCAGTGAGCGCTTGTAGGTAATTAAAAAAATCAGCATCGTTACAATTCTATTTCATATAGGAATAAATATAAATGCAAATTCATGCATACTATTAAAGAGTGTAGCCCCTCACTACTTTTGACAAAAAGCAGTGCACAATAATACGTGGCCGTATACGACGAGAAAACTAAAGCACAGATAATATTAACAACGCTGGTCGGCCTCTTACAATAATAATATGATTCTGCATTCCAAAGCGTGCGTCCGCAGAGTTATTATTATTAAAATAACTTTTTGTACAACCTGCCATGGTCTCGACAAACCTTTGTGGTGTCAGTGGCTGTGTAAACTCAAATAATAAAAATTAAAAAAGGAACGCATTGTCTATGAATTATTTAGTCACATTGTTTGCACAGTTTGAGTTATAATGTCATATTTTTGGAACAATGTGGGATAGAGTAGGGCAGTAATGATAGAGACTAAAAGTTTTATATTTTAAATGTATGTATATGACATTACTAGCTGCGCTATAGCATTGTTCGTGGTAAAAAGTACTTACGTAGTACCTAGCCTGTGAGTTCATTGAATATATTAATCATCATCGTATTCCAAACGTCTTGACTCTACGTTTCTCATCCGTACGACCAAGGAATGGAACAAGCTGCCGGCTTCCATGTTTCCTGATAGATATGATCTAGATCTTTTCAAGGTCAGAGTGAATAGGTATCTTCTAAGTCTTCGTGCTTCATCTTCGACCACATCGTAGCTTACCATCAGGCGAGTTGGTGGTAAATCGCGACTTATACGTATTACAAAAAAACCATCATCATCATCTTAGCCGTAGGACGTATAGACTCCCCCCAATGATTTACATGAAGACCGGTTGGCATCCAGAATCCAGCACGTTGCTGCAGTATTCATTAGGTTGTCTGCCCACCTTTTCCTATGCTGCACTTGCCGGTCCGTGGTCTCCGTTCGAGAACTTTATGGCCCCATCAGCCATCAGTTCTGTGTGCTCTGTGCCCTGCCCACTGCTACTTCAACTTGCTAATTCGCTGGGAAATGTCGAAAATTTTAGTTCGTCTACGGATTTCCTAATACCTAATTCGATTTCGTAGGGAAACCCCGAGCACTAATATCCTTAACGAGCTATGGAGAGGGCTATCTGCAAATAGGTTATATTCTCCATACATACGTACACACACATACATACGCACGCATACTTTCGAAGTTATAGTAATACCTACTGAAAAGTAAGCTTCGATTAATTATTGTACAAGTAAAATATCATCGGTAAGTAGTCAGCTCCAGTTGTATGTCTTACCGAAATAAATTATCTCTATGTTATTGATCTTAAATGTGAAATGAAATCGTACGTACCTAAGTGTATATACTATTATAAAGAAAAAAGATTTGATTGTTTGTTTGTTCGGGTTTGTACTATCTCCGGGTGACATAGGCTACTTTTTGTCCGTGTCTATAATTATATAATTCTACAAGTAATGTACATACTATTATTATGTCTTATTTGATTCTTCATACGCACAGCGAGGATATGGAACTCTCTGCCCGCGTCTGTTTTTCCCGCGAAGTACAATTTGTGCGTCTTCAATTCTACAGTATGTATTATAAGTATATATTTACAAAAAAAAAGTATTTAAGTATTCTATCAGTTATCTGTCTTCCATAGCACAAGCTCTGCTTAGTTTGGGGTCAGATGGCGCTGTGTGTAATGTCCTATGATATTTATTTATTTATTTAAGAGTAAACAGGTTTTTTTCTAGGTAAGCGTGCTTCATCTTGGACTGCATCCTGCTTAACATCAGGCAGGGTGTGGTCAAACGCGAACTTATTCTGTGTAAAAAAAAAATTGGAATATACTATATTTTCATGTAACCAACCAATATTCAGTTAAAAAGATTTCTATTTCCTCTTTCCCGTTATTATATTTTATATGGAAATCGGTCGGAGCGATGCATGTTTTAGATATCTTTACAAACAAAAGCTTATACTTGTTGCGGCGTGAAAAGAGCCTTCTGCTTATATATTGGGACTAATTGAAACTCCTCCACAATCACCCAATCTTGATACTTGATACAGAGTACTTGAGTGTCTGGTATAGAATTAGATCATGTAACTTCAGATCAACTCCTTGTACTGGTTGTATTAGGAATGTAAACATTTAGTACTATCGTTTGTGTGTAGACTGCGAATGTAAAAGATAATAATCCCACTAATATTACAAATGTGAAAGTTTGAATGGATGGATGTATGTTTGTGAATGAATCACGCCAGAACGGCTGAACGGATCTGTATGAAATTTGGCACAGAGATAGATTATAGTCTGGAATAGCACATAGGCTACTGTTATATCCCGGTAAAATGGATGGTTCCCGTGGGCTAGATTTGTTTTAATTTTTATTAAACAAAGGGTCAGGACATGATTTTTTGCATAGGTAGTGGTAGTTTAGGGGTCAGAAAATGACACAGGCTAATTTTTATCCCGGAAAATGTACGGTTCCTATGGGATAGCATACAGGAACCGTGATTTTTAAAGGGGTTTGTAGAAGTTCGTGAAATAGAGTTTTTGCGCATAATATGATAAAGGCGAAAGTTTGTGTGTAACTGTGTTACTTCTTCAAGCTCAAACGGCTGAACCAATTTTCAAAAAATTTGGTAAAGAGGTAGCTGTCACCCTGGATTAACACATATGCTACTTTTTATCCCGAAAAAAAAAAATAGTTTTCACGTGAGAACTGCGGGTAACACTGCGAGTCCAGCTTGTATAAATAACATTAACTAATAGATAAATATAAACATTTTAAGACTCTTCTAGTAATCAACTAGTAATAAAAATATTTTGAAATGCAACCAGAGTATTAGCGTGAAATTGGGATAATTAATGTATGTTTACCATCAGCTATAAATTAATATGAAATTAGTTGACGTAAATTTTTTATTATTCATTACAATCCCGTTGTACTCAAAAACAACAAGATAATACGGTTTATCTATGTCATAATAATAAAACGGTCTGTATTACGGGAGGTGAAACATCAAAAAGTATTTTCGATATGCTGGCGCCGGCTGTTTTGGTAAATGAAATTACCGTTCAACAGTTTCACTGTTTAAATATTTGACCACGGTTTATAATAAAGCTGTCGGTTATTATTTTGTACGCCTACGTAATTCATTAAATTTTATTTTCATGTTTCTGCACGGTTATTCTGTGTCATGTATGTAAAAGGCCTAGTAAACTGGTAATAGCTAGAAATTTCTTTTAAAATAGCAATAATGAAAAAAAAATGTTTCGATTGACAGGTGTCTTGTTGTGTCGATTTCAAAAATTCTTTCACCGTTGGGAAGCTACACTATCTCCGGGTGACATAGGCTACTTTTTATCCCTGTATTCCCACGGGAACGGGAACTACGCGGGTGAAACCGCGAGGCGTCCGCTATTGTATTATAAGTATGTATTTTTAGAAAAAAAAAGTATACAAGTATTCTATCACTTATCTGGTTTCATAAAACTTTGTTTAGTTTGGGGTTTGATGTCGCTATATGAAGTGCCTGTGATCTATATATAATTATGTATATAGAGTCTGTAGAGTTATAAAACAATGAAATTACAATTGAGCCTCTGTGTTGTTTCTTGTTAATTGGATTTTAAAACTATCATGCAATATAAAATAAAATAAATGTTACATTACTATATCATCCGTTACTTGATTAGAATTTGAAAACACAAAATGTGATGTGAATTGCACTCGCACATAAATGGTCATTGACTATTTTCAAATATCAAAACGAATGAGTCAGCGTACGCCTCACTGGCCGACGTTAAGTTTACTTATAATATTAAGATAAATATTTCACATGGGCATGTGAAACTGCTTTATGGTTTGAGAATATCACTTTTAAATCATACTGTAGCCAGAGAGCCTTGTGTTTTTATAACAATTAGATACGTTTTTAAGATTCGTTGTACCTCCCTTTATTATGTAACGTTTGTTGATGGTAGGTCAACAAGTATCACAGTGCGTGGCCCTTTTGTTCGGGTTTGCTTGTTAAAAAATGTGGACTACTATATTTTTTGGGAGTAAATAGACTACCTCAGGATGGGGTCTAACTGTTTGTACCAACATGGGAATGGAGGCGGTGGTATCTTGGATGGTGGTCGGACGCTGACCACCGTTGTGGGCACACATTTGTGTAAAAAGGTGTAACAAGAGATTAAGAGCTTTGACCATAATGGTGTGTCTGTTTATTATTTTGTGCTTTGTCGGTGTGAGGTCGTAAGTGGTCAGCGGCATCTTACCTTCAATTGTTAACAGTGCCAATAAAGATATGGCGTTTATTGAGATGTGTTGAGCTTAACAAACTGTTACTAAATGGAGGTTTCATTATACTAGATGTATTAACTTGCACAACGGTTGTAGATACCTTGTGAGAGAGCGGAGGGGCGGCCAGTTAGGGGAACAAGCTCACTGCTTGCACTTGAAATGAAATTAAAACAAGCCCTCTTCCCTATGTAAGTTTCAGTAGGTAATTAACGTTAAAAAAAATGTAATTTAATTATTAATGCCAATGTTTCATCCGCGCATTTAACTTAATGTAAAACATTTTTCATATGTTAACATCAATTAGTAACTTCAGATTGCGTTTTTATCTTCTTCTAAAATATAACTTATGAAAAAAATCTCATTCTATAAAAAGTGATCATCTATTCAAAGATTTCTTAGAAGTAGAAACGTAATTTAGAATGATTGACTCGATGGAAATTTAAATCAAAGATGACACTGAAAAATGTGTTTTTCGAGATTGCTAAGAGATTCCATTGTAAAAACATGCAAATGTTATAGGAATAGATAAGTCATTTTACTTTTTAAAACTTCGTAGAGATGGAATTTTTGTTTACTTTTAGCGAGTTCGGAATTGTGCGTACAATCTAATTGGCGTAACCGCCATATCTTTGTTTTGTTGAATGTGACCCTATTTGGCATAGAATTAGACCGATGATCGACTGCAGTAGCAAACGTGCTTGAAACGGCAAAGGTGTAAGAAAATTCGAATAATTCAGAAAATTATGAGAATAGACAATTAAGTAGGTACACGGTATTTCGTCAGCACGATCGTTTACCAAATTTTCTAATTAATAGTCGAGAGCATGAAAAAGCTTAATAATTGATGTGTGGAACACGGTAATCGCGCTTAGCTATAATATTAAAAAACTCTGGCACCGCTCGCTCCGTTGTTACTAATTGCATATTTACGTAATACCGTAGCTGTATAAAAAATCGCGGAAGCAGGGCCCCCGGTGTCGGCAGTTCACATAATAACACTGCAAACTTTTCTCATTTTAATGTTCATGCAAAAGTTTAAATATAAAAATATAATGGTTTCGTACGCATTAGTAAGTCATCGAGACCGAGTGCGTGTCGGAGTTTCACCCCTCATATCGCGAAAATAGAAGTTAAAACAAAATGGAAAATAAACTTTTCAAATAAAATAAAAATAACCCTCTTGGCGGCCGCGGCGAGGGTGGAAAGCCCTCTCAAATAAAAAATATAATAACTTTTCTTTTTATTCGACGTAATGGCAACGATTGTTCCTTTCTAATATTGTTGCCGTCCCTTTCGCGCGTATTATAATAATGGGGCGCACTCCGGACGCTCGGTTTGGCGTGGTGCGACTTTTGTAGATTTTTTCTGTTATAGGCAACCTTGAATTTTAACTAGTGCGCGTATGTATATTGTATACCGTTCTATTCTGATACAATGATGTTAATATTGACTAATATTTAGTTTTATCAAATAGTACGTATTAATTTTATTAAAAACTGGATCGAACTAAGATAATATGATTGTAGGTAGGTACCTACGTGACTAAATCGAGTGAATGCATATGCGCTGCGATTGATGACGATTATAATGAAGCAGTATGGTCATATTGGGCCCAAACTTTTAAGTGAATAAAAGACGACGCCTATTCAATTACTACTTTATTTTATCTTTACTTTTACTTTTAACTTTAACTTTTATGCGTGAAGAATGCGAGATGCTAATTCAAAGAAAAACATTTAGGTAGGTACTTAGCCCAACAATATATTTACCATTGTTGCATCTTTTTCTACCGTACAGACTTCACCAATCAGTGTCGGTCGACCCTATGTCCTTCGCTTGTATCACTTACATTTTTGATAACTGTTATTTAGGTATCATCCCACAAAGCTTCTGCAACGTGACACGACGAACAAATGTCGCCGTATTGTATTGCCTTACTTTATTTAGTTTGTGTTTAAATTATTCTTCTGTTGTTAATGTATGTGATCTTTGACTACAGACATGGGGTTTCCACTCAATGAAAAGCGATGATGTGATTGAAGATAAAGCACGTCTACGTATTCTAGCTAGCGAAACTACAGTACTAATGAGACTCACCACAGAATGTCTCTAAGTAATGAACGCTGATGTGGCGAAGTTTTGTTACTCGAACTTCTGGGACACACTGCAATGGTTTTGTTGAACAGACAGTCTTTCTTCCTATCAGATGAGCGTGTTGTTTGGCTGATTTCTTCGTACCATAAAAATAGTTTCCACTGACATTTGTTTTAATAATCCCGGGTTTATTTGATGTTAGAAATAATAAATAAATAAATATCGTATGACATTGCATACAGCGCCATCTGACCCGACACCTAAGCAAAGCTAACTGATAGAATACTTAAATACCTACTTTTGTTTTGTAAATACATACAGAACACCCAGACACAGAACAGACATTTGTTTATACCACGAAATATGTGTCCTGGTGTGCAAATCGAACCCACGCCCTTACAGCTCATGAAATAGACATACTACCAATGAGCCAACAGGGCTGTCAATCGATACAAAATATAATAATCAATAAAATAGAATACTACATATATTGTACAATCAACAATAGACACATTATAACTAAAAACTTAAAAAAGAGATAAAGAAAAATAATAAAAAAGCAAAGTACAATGGCGGCCTTATCGCCTAGAGCGATTCCTAGAAAAAAGCCTTCTTTGTTCACGAAAAAGGTTACTAGGTATCTGCAAAATGCAATAAATAGCTCATTTGAACGCTTTAGGCATTTTGCCAACTACCTCTCAGGAACAAATAGAAAAACTTCCTAACAATTGATCAATTAATCAGGACCTAATGTTTATCATTTACTCGTCCATCGCGACAACTTTTTTAGGGTTCCGTACTCGAATGGTATTGACTAAACCCATCGTGTTTGTCCATCTGTCCATTCGACTTTTTTGACTTGTCTCTGCCATCCCATAATAGGTAGCTTGTTGAAATTGTCAAATAATATGTATTATTATGGCGGATGACATGACCAATAAAAAAATAAACGTCATTGTGTGCCCCATTTTTTGTTTTTCCGTTATTTCTTTATTTATTTACTACATTTCATACTATCCTCACAGGGTTCCACTACTACATTAAGTCAACATTATTGTGTAAAGTACGTACATAGAAGTTTATAATATAATAAACAAAACATACCCATTTTACTACTGCAAGGCCAGAAGCTCCAGTTGGTACCTACTCCTAAAACTCGAACGAAACGTTGATTCCACTTTCATTGTGCGAACTGCATAAGTGTGAATCTTGTTTCCTGTATGAGTGTACGCAGGCGCGATGATAGTCAAACGCAAGACTATGTTGTAAAAATTGGCCAAGTGTTACTTGTACTAAAATATTTATGAGCGTCAAATTTTTTTTGTAAGAACTCGATGACTAACTTCACGCTCTCCTGATGGTAAGAGATAACGCATGCCCATGACGATTGTAGCGATACAGAACTTTGAGTAACGAAACAAAGTCCAAGGCACGGCTGATTTGGCGATCATTAGTTTGAGACTTTCGATGGTTAGTCTCGACAGCCCTGTAATTTTGCTAGCTGCAGCCTTTCAACACGGTAATGTTTACGTACTACTACTTGGCAGCAGAACATTGGTGGTACCTACCTAAGACAACCTGCTAAGGAAATCTACCACAAAGAGAGTAACAAATGAGTACAATATCCTTAATTTGTTACAGATTCAAATGATTTTATATCTAAGTGGAATAATTCTTCCAATGTGATAGCCCGCTATTATTATTCTATTGTTCTACATTATAATAATGTTATGAATTCTTCATATACATAAATAATAATAACATATGCTAATTATAATCGATATTAATAAAATATCGCGTAGAATCTGGACTTAACATTTTCTAATTACAATAGCGTAATACCACGACCTGTAAAGCAAGTCTAACAGAATGCGGGCAAACATTTTGTGAATAAACAAATGTTTGTTCTATATGTATTATAAGTATGTATTTACAAAAAAAAAAGTAATTATGTATTCTATCGGTTATCTGACTTCCATGACACAAGCTCTGCTTAGTTTGGGGCCAGATGGCGCTGTGTGTACCTATAGTCCTACGATATTTTTTTATTATTATTAGAATACGGATAAAGGATAAATCGAGGGTATTCTTCTGCTCCTATCCTATTAGCATTGTGTAGGCCGTCTAAGACGTGTAGGTAATCAAAATGGTTTCTCAATACATTATCTATTTTAGCAAAACGTATAAATTTTAAACCAGCAAATAAATTTAAATTAAACACGTTTTTAAAACTTTATTTAAACGATTATACAGTACATTTAATACAGTTGTGAAAAAACCTAAAAATTTTAGAGGGGGGGGGAGTGCATTGTTTTCGATAACAGTTTATTGTAGTTTAATAATTGATTGATTCAGGCGTTACTTTGCGGAGGTTCATTCTGAGTTCATTCATAAACTTAAATGTCTCGCTGCAGTAACTACTCGTAAGTATTGTATTTTGTTTTAAATTATGTCTGTGAAATGTATATTTTTCCTTTCTTTCTGTAAAATTTTCTTAAAAACTTAAACCAACGTCTGCTCTAGGTACTTATCCGATAATTCAAGACATACTAATTAAATTAGTAATGATTATGCACAATACACAGATTAATTTTAAATCCATTAATTATTTTATAATAAAGAATCGTAGCAATAGCGTAGTCGACGCAAAATGCCACATTTTTGTTTCGCTAAATTCGACTGTTGACGTATTGTTGAATAAATTTAGTAATCAACTGAGGAAATAAAACATGCTAGCATTTGGTACTGTGATAGAACAATAGAAAAATATGCTATATTACTATATTATGGTTATGTTTCATGTTCTAAACCTACTGGTTTATCCTGAGGTAAAACAAAAAAACATATTATACAATTTATTAAAGTTTTATTCTATAATTGAAAGTGTCTCAAATCGGAATTCTCGCTCCAAGAAGCACAATGTGTGCCCATGCTCTGGGAGTAAAAAATATCCACACAATAACACGGTTTGTTTGAACTGTCTGTTTGTTTATCTGGACGAAACTAAAAAATATATTTATCCGACTGACTGTCTTTTGGTTTTACACACACAGTTACATGCACACATATACATCATAATACTATAAACTGCTTCACGTGACTTTGTCCGAATGGTCATAATTATATAATCGTGGTGGCCTTAGCAATGAATTAAAAAAATGTAATAACATTGCGTTCTACAATAGAATCTAAAAGGTCAGCAACGTATTTGTAGCACCCCCTGGTATTGCAGATATTGACGGTGATTGTTTACCATTAGGCAACCCTTCTGCTTGTATGCCACCTGCGGCATAAACAAAAATGTATCCAATATCGACGGGTCTATCATTTTTGGGGTTCCGTTCTCGAAGAGCATCTAAAAGGATCCTATTACTAAATATTCTGAGTCTGTTAGTCTGTGCGTCTGCTTATCTGTCTGTTTGTTTGACTGACTTATTTTTATGTATATCTATCGAACCGTAATAGATTACTGAGTGAAATTTTCACAGAATATGCGTTACTATGGCTAATTATCTGAAAAATAATAAAGAAATGAACAAAATATGAGGTTTCCCATGAATTATATTAATTGTATAAATTGTAAAATCGTCGTACCACTAATTATAAAAAAGTGTAATGTTCTGCGAAACATAGGTGCAACCTCTGTCTTACAATATGGCTTTTCATGCGCAAATGAACCATGGATTATCCTCGATGATGCGTGACATAAGACCTCGATGTATTTGTGTGCTTGTGGTTGGCGTATGACAATCCAAAATTGTAGGGCCAAGGTGTCTTCTTCTATTGTCTGTGCAACATTACATCTGTACTAGTTTTTCTAATCTGTGAGTTTTATCGTATTGTATCACAGTCATCTAAGTGTCAAACTTTATAATAATAATAAATATCGTAGGACATTACACACAGCGCCATCTGACCCCAAACTAAGCAGAGCTTGTGTGATGGAAGACAGGTAACTGATAGAATACATATATACTCTGTGGTATTTTAAAATATTAAAAGCCAGCAAACTGTGAGTTGAAATTGCGCCAAAAGTACAATCAAGTTTTTTTATTTAAGTCATCGAGGTAACCAATAGATTTGCCAATTTGCTTTTCGACTTTTTCGGTAAAGACAAAAAGATCAAGTCTTTGACATTTGCATATTTTTAACCCCCTACGCAAACAGAGGGGTGTTATATATAAGTTTAACGTGTGCATCTGTGTGTCTGTCTGTGACATTGTAGCTCCCAAACAGTTGCACCGATTTTGATTTAGATTTTTTGAAAGTAACTCGAGAGAGTTGACTATTTGAGTTTTGTTTGGAGAGTGTTCGAAGTTTTGGCAACCTAGTTGGAGACCATCTGGCTTCCAATCTGGAGGTTCTGAGTTCGAATCCTACGGCACGCACCTCTGTCTTTTCTAAGTCATATGCGTATTGCCGTTGACTTCAAAGCAAAACATTTACATTATAAACAAGCAACTTTAGGACACCTACATGACATTGAGTTCTTTAAAAAAAATGTTTGTATTAAGTCTACCGATCCAAACTTTGCCAGCGTAGACTATGCCTTTATTCTTCTCACAATGAGAAGAGCCAGTCCCAGACACGCCCAGCAGTGGGAAAGTTTATGAAAAAACAAGTCCGATTCGTATTTGGATGAAGTGTTCTTCAGTGTAATCTGCTCAGACCGTTTGAGACTTACCAGCACTTTTCTGTTAGATTTAGTCTAGCTGTGAACATCCTTCACAGGTCTGATCTGTGTATGGGTATTCTGTATGTATTATAAGAAAGTTTAAAAAAAAAACACTCTATCAGTTATCTGGTTCCGATAGCGCAAGTTTTGCTTAGTTTGGGGCTAGATAGCGCTGTTGTGAAATGAGGGCTGTCAATGTTCAAAAATGTTCGTTTTTATGTCTGTATAAATTGAATTGACGATGAATTGACTGATTTATGATGTAAGTAATTATGAGATACATAGCACACCCGTGAGTTTCTTTTTGCAATTGATGATTTTTTTGGTTTTTTGTTGTGTTAGATAAGTTAATTCATTCATAATCAAATTTTTACCCCGTTAAAGTTACGACTTATAATGCTGAGGATACTGTCGATTTATCTTCCAGCTGGTTGACCAACAGCTCTATGTATTCTGTCACAATATTCTCTCTACCACTATCATCACGGTCACTATCCACAGTTCTCGTTATTTATGTTAGACCACACCAAAATAAAAATATGTTCTTTCTTCCCGTCTCTCGACTCCCGCCTTTAAATGTTTACCGTTTCCTATAAAAATATATACTTAGAATACTTTAAATATTTGCATTCCGCACGACTGTTTTATTTCAAAAGAGCCAAAGAGGAATAACAATATTTAGTTTGAGAGTTTTAATGGCATTGTTCCTAAAATGCCCTTTTTTGTTGTAGACGACCAGCAAGTCTTTGTTTTTATAGTATGGTCGAGCTATATTTTTTATCTTTGGTTTCTGGCATCTCATTTTGTGCGTTGTGCCAGTGTCAAGAACAATGAAACGAAACAGAAAAATAACTTGGTATCACAGTTACATAAACTAAATCATGGTCGTGTCCAGTTCATGCCCTAGTAAATCAGTAACTTTACTTGGAGCTTCTACCGTGGTATTCTGAAAACACCAAATAAATATGATATTCGGCGATTTATCATTAAAACACTATTTCTAAACATAAATATTCGAAGGAAAACACATTTTGAGAAATAATGCAATGTAGTGAAATGAGTTTTCCGTGTTCTACGAAAACCCTATACTTTTGTAGATTTCTTTTGCCCTTTTATCGACAGCTAGTTTAATTTTTTATTTCTTTCAATGGCACTTCGCTCGGCCCTGTTTGTTGAATAAAAAACGACGCAGCTAAGCAGCTTGCATAGATGTGCCCCTTTTTGTTCGACGTATTTATAAATATTTAATAAATGCACTTGCCAAAAAAACAAGGAAGGAATGACTTTGACAATGACGTTTGTACTTAATAATAATCCAGAAATTAGATAAATGCAATATTGAGAGTTTTGGCGGGAACGCGGGAAGAGTCGTGTCGCTCCGTTGTATTTTTTTCCAAAACCTGTGTTTTGTCGAGTGTTTATGCATAAAAATGGTGGTTTTTTATTCATAAAGTGCCGAATTACATGCGTGAGTGTGGGAAAATGATATAATGTGGTGAAACATGAGTTTTCGTGGTGCTTCCAAAACTCCATCGAAGCTTTATAGTAAAGTCGCCACTACTTTACTAAAGCATGACTGGACTTGACTGACACAGACTGGACTTGACTAAGACTGGACTTTGACTATAACTAGCTACGAGGACACTTATTTAACTTTTGTAACTTGAAAATATATAAATACTTGACACTGGCAAATGCTAAAAGGCGACGCCAAAACCAAAGAAAAAAAATAAATGCAATACTCATATAATCATATTATCAAATGCATTGCCTTCAAGGCCTTGCTATCGTAAAACATATAATTTGAATATGATGATAACTTCACATCTATCGCTTGCTCACTCTTGCCTATAATAACGTTTTTTTTATATTGTTTTACAAAATATAAAATAATATTTTAAGTTGGTATCGAATTAGAATCGTAATATAATATTTGTATGCTATCATTTCGTCGGGTATAATTGCCGCGGTGAGTATTATAAGTATTATGGGTTTTTTTTTGTGATACGGTAATGTTATACGTAAAAATAATACGGTTGGCTCGTTATGGGTTAGTCATTGTGTTATTAAAGTTATAAATAAAGCTATAAGCTATCATCTCGCATTCTAATGTAGGATACCGGGGGAACTGTTTCTGAGAAATTTAGAAAAATCTATTGATTATTATCATGCAATAGTACACACTGTATTGTAATATTATTTTGTTGTTCTTAGTACCTGTTTTGTTAATAATATTTAGTGACGATAGTTACGGTAATGATTCATGATTAAAAATATTACTTTTTAACAAAAACTGGGGTTTGCGCTTTGGGTAATCACTGAGCTATCATCGCTATTACAAAGTATTTTATCAGTTATCTTAAGCAATAGGCTTACGTTTGACCGCCATCTCACCGGATGTTAAGTGATGATGCGGTCTAAGATGGAGCACGCTTGCCTAGAAGATACGGATTCACTCTCGACTTGAAGACTCGGGGAACACCCACTCAGGTAGCGCATTCCACTGTCTAGCAGTCAATCTGGGTCCCGTATAACCTTTGCTTAGTTTGGGGCTAGGTGAGACTGTGTGGAACACGCTATGATGTTTATTTAATAGACCACGCAGTCCTAAGTACGGAATTAAATAAACTAAAAAAGCGAAGAAGTCTGGTAAAAATGTATGCAAGTATTGCCACTAGATTACTGTAGCAAGTTCACTCAAGAGTTACTATGAATCAATTTATTCAAGAGCGCAAGGCTGCATATTTTCCAATTACGTCAATTTAAAATAATACTTAATTCGCCATTGTGAGTCATCGGGTGCATTGTGTCAGTCGTCTCGGTCGGCCGATGCTGTCACTATACGTAGAGTCAGTACTAAAACACGAGAAATTTTATCACATCTATAAAAATAATAACTTTTTGTGTGTCGGCTGCTCTATCTATCTAATACTATTATAAAGAGGAAAGATTTGATTGTTTGTTTGTATTGAATAGGGTCCGAAACTGCTGGACCGATTTGAAAAATTCTTTCACCGTTGGGATGCTACACTTTCCCCGGGTGACATAGCCTACGTTTTGTCCCTGTATCCCCATGGTAACGGGAACTACGCGAACTTTTATTATGTTATCATTATAGACACTATTTAGTAATTAGTAGAAAAAAATGGCGTTATCTACTGCTATAACTGCTATGAAAAATTTATTTGAAAAATTATTTTTTATCCACAAAAGTGGCGATTCCTGGTTATTATTTTACTCGTAGGCATTTACCTAAACCTTCCGTCGCAATTTCATTCATAAATCACGTGGCAAGCTCGTGTAACTGGATCGGAAGGTCTCGGTTGCGACAGTGCGATAGAGAAAGAAAATATTTTTGCAATATTTCAATGAAAGCAGCCATTCGCTACTGCCAGCTGGTTCGGTGATAGTATTATTTTGTAGTAAATGAGTGCTATGCCCATCATTTGAGGCAGGATTTCCGAAAATTTTGACTAGCAATACCTTTGGCATTGTGAAGTAAACAAAAAATCTGATTGCATATTAACGATGTCTTACTCGGTCTGTATTACCCATTAAACATTTTCTAGTACTTAATTAAAAATTGTGGTGTATAAATTTCATAAATCTTATTCATTTATTAATAGCCCACACTAGTAATAGATCACATACAAAAATAATAATTAAAAACAAAAACATAAATGTATAATAAATACTTATTTACACAATGTAACAACATATTATGCTATAAGATTAAAATTAACCGTACCGATAAACACGACATTCGTATTACGCGTTTCGGTATCATTGGAAACGCACCGCCTGTCGCTGCATCTATTGTTCCAGCGGCCTACGAGCGCCACAGATTAGCGCGAAGTTTGTACCGGTCTACGGTCCGGTGCGAACCGCTTTCATATACCGTGCGCCGCGACCGCATCTGACGCGCTGCAAGCACCCTGTCAGTCTCACTCGAACAGCATAAGCAATCGGTTATCGCCCATTTATCTACCTAAATATCTAACTGTGTTGTTTTATACATAACCATCGCTATAATATTTCATCCCTCCTTGTGATACGAATTTTTATATGGTGAACGAAAATAAAACACCTTAATGACTTCATTATGTCTTGAATTCCAGTAGGCATCATACTTCCACACGACTATATGTCCTAGCAGTAAATATGTCTATGTTAGCCGTTAGCTTATTTGGGTAGTCTTCAGCATTTTGGCCTATCCGTGAATGAAAGCTGAAAGTTTTTCTTTTCAGAGTAATTTTATAAACATTGACATGAATTCAAATACAAACTCTATATCATGTAAGGCCTTGGTAACCTAGATTGTCTAAAATGAAATGAAATATTTTTATTGTCTGTATGTATATATTTTAAAGTGATATATTGTTGTAGTCAGTACCGACTTCAGAGTAGTATTGTCTTTGTTGATGTACTAAATTTTCAGTACAAAAGAAAAAAAAGTGGAATACCACAAACTAAACATTCACTATAGAGACAACGTAAACCGAACGCAACCACTTAGAACCGATACAGAACCTTAACGAAAGCTTCAATATTCATGTAAGAATTATAAATGATGATAAAATTTGAGCATGTCATAACTTGGCATTCAGTTGCAAAACCAATGTTTTGGTCACGCTGGCGTTTTGTTTAATAAAAGTCGCTTTTAAAAGCTTATATAAAAACATTTTCATAAACAAGCTTTTATATTTGCACCAAGTATAACGGTGCAATTTAAAACATTTCTCGTTTTTTCAAATATAATATTTGTAGACAAAATTTCATGTTCCTTCGCCTGGAGCCAGAGTCAATCAAGTCATGCTTAGATACCATAAAAATGCAATGCCATTCGAGCTGTATCAACCTGTCAAATTTCATCTCCAGCTATATTTCAGCTCTCAAGGTTTGACCTAAAAAAACCTTATCACCTTATTCAAGTTGTCCTGTAGGTCGTCTTTATTAGAAACTTAAGTACTAAATTACACTGCGACAGTATTGTGGACGATCGCGCTCAATTAGCTGGTACAAATCAGTGTTTACATTGTCTACAGTGACTAGACGAGTAGACATGTGTTATTGACTAGACTAGATTAACTATATCTGATGCTCTATATTATGCTACGAAATTATGTAATTTGAATTAATAAAGCCGCGCGCAGTTGTGTTGCATTTTGTGGGGCGTGTACATGGGCTCTTAATATATTCTGGCTGTTACCAATTTTAGCGTTTTTACTTTATGTGCCAAAATATTAAAAAAATGTTTGTTCTGTGTCTGGGTGGTGTACGTACTGTATGTATATAAACTATTTAAGTATTCTATCAGTTATCTGACTTCCATAGTACAAATTTTGATTAGTTTGGGGTTACAATCAAGGATGAGACTGAAACTGAACTTTTCGTTTCCTCACGATGTTTTCTTTCAAGTTATGTGCGTATTGGCGTGTTGTGGGGTTTTAACCCATCCTGGGTTAAAATTCCACAACACGATCTCCAGGATCTCCTGGAAGCCAGACGGTTTACCTACTAGGCTGACTGGACTTTAAGCATTTATCGAGTTTGAGAAATTATAAAACACGCTTTAATAGCAAACCGAAGTAAAAAGCAGAAAATAACTTCTAATAAGTTTAAAATAATAATAAAGTTATTATTGTTATAAAGCGTGCTGTAATTTTACTGTAGCCATATTTTTCTCACAATGACAAGAGGCCCAGTAGTGGTATTAAAACAGGACTGATCCGGAAGTAAGTACTTAACATTTATGTATGCAATATATGATTTCATGGTTGCCTTAGTTCGTGTGGTTCAAGCATGTTCTCCTCTAATGTAGTTTTCTTATAATTTCAAACAAACGTCATTTTTGAGACTTTTTATTGAAAAAATATTTTTAAATATTATTGTCATTTTAAAGCGTTATATGATGTGATTTAAACTACCAAATATTTTATAAATCAAATTAGAATATTGACACCAAATTGCCTTGACATGTCAAACGTGATATTAGTCTATATCAAAAGAATTTTGTCACATTAAATATGTACTGAAAATAATCATTAAAAAGTCAATGCTGATGAAAAGACTAAGTAGATATACAAAAATCGAATAAATACAAACACAACTGAACTACAATATGCTTGTAGTGGGTCTGAAAAACTGACCTAAACGGCTACTAATCTCTATGACATTAAAACCATATACTGTCAAATGAATCGCATGCAGCTATTTTGTAAATTATAGCTTGTATGAAAGGGGTGGAAGTACCTTATACATATAAAACGGAAGCAATCGCAGTGATTTTACTTTTCTGCATCCGGAGGGACAATAACAGAATTACTCGGAACGGTAGTAAACGGTAGTATTAAAGCCGAATGGAAGTCATCGTACTCATTATAATTTACAATTTTAACTACGAGACTGACCCTGAAATGGTAAAGAAATATCAGTGACCTTCTACAATAGCTATTTTTTAGAAATTCCACATGCCATAATTATATACATTCTATATATACCCTTTATAGCTTTTAATTGATTTTAACTGAGTTTTAACTAATTTTTTGCCTCATTTTTTTTGACTGAATATTTAGTTGTAATGCCGTCTTCGCCTATAATAATAATTGCTGTGACACTCGACATTTTATTATTTCGTAATTTATTTTTTAATGAATTGTTGTGCACTGTGTTGGCAGACTTTATAAAAAACAAATTCTCTATAATTCATATTAGCTCATAAACGCACACTGGTAAGAATAAACATAGAAAGTCTTCTTGGTTAACTAATATTCTATTTGGTGGAATCTAGATGCGAATTGCCCTAACCATATCGAATAACAGTTAATTACAATGTACAACAACAACACAGGGAACTTAAACAAGATACCAATTGAACTAGTAAATTTTAAATAATAAATCTTATGAAAAATATAATAAATTTAATGTTACATTGTGGCCGGTCTGTCCCATCTTTACTTGCTAAATTCTTAGTAAGGGAGCTGCTGGTCAAACTAGTTGTTTCAAATATAATTTTGTAGGTCGATTTAGATCACTTCGTTTCCTGTCTTGTCTATCTGTCAAAACTAAATGAATCAAAATGGTACATACGGTTAATTTAAACGATAAAATAGACTAAAAATATCATACTTTATTTTGACATTCTTTTATATTTACAATATTTTGATATTGTCATACCTTATGATATGTATTTGCATTTGATTTTTCATTGACATGTTAATTAGTGTTTTTGACATATTATGTATTTTAAATGATGCAACAAAATTTGACTTGTAACTTTGTTATCTATAAAACATTTGTATTTGAAATTTGTCGAAAAGCCAAGTTTTACAGCACAAGTACCTAAAAAACATCCATTAACATGAATTTATCATCCCGTCTAAAATCTATCCAATAAATTAATATTTTTGGGACATACTGCGATTTTGAGATCCTCGAAGTTTTTGAGTAGGTACTACCTAAATATTTTTTCGGAAACTTGTCATAGAAACATGACTCATTTATGTCAATGAACTATTATCATTTAGTTTTTAGTGCGGAAGGCTCTTAAACTATTTGCTTAATTCTCCTAGCGCTTAACTTTAATTAGTCTATTTATATTCAAGTTGCAATGAGAAGTGGCTCTCTATTATTTATTACTTAAATTAAAACAACAAACGTAGCCGTTCCAGTAACTTTAAATGTTTAATTCGACGTTAATGACGTGTTCTAGTGATGTACTTTTAAAGTAATGGCTCTTCATTATGTAGACCTTGATTTTGTAACACAAGTAAACTTGGATTTTGTACTTGTTTTTTCATTTAATGTCTCTGACAGAGTAGTGGGTCTACTCACAAGAAGTCCTACTAAAGTATTCAATCACACAAATCGTTGACTCACCAAAGAAATCATGATCGATTTTCCGAATGTAATCTGTGACATTAAATCATAACTATCAAGAAATAAGGTTGTAAGTCGGTATACAGAATTTATTGTATTTATTTTAAATTGCTGTACAAACGATCTTAATTCGATACTTAATATGGTGACTCAGAGCGCGCGATGTGAATAAACTCAATATTATATTAGTTTAATAAGTGCAGTGCAATGGTCTCATCCAAAGACTTAGCATATGGAACACGCAAGTTAAGCACGACTTTAGCATCTCTAGCACATTTTGACAACTGATTCCACTTAGTTTTAAATTGCCTTTTAAGTGTCCTAGGTCTGCATGTAATCATTTTCAGATATTCTATTAAATTATTGTAAAATTAATAAAAAGTGGGTCTATCCTAGGCATCGTTTTATTAGAAAATGAATACGCAATCATTACCAATTCACGCTAATTTTGGTCGTACGAATTCACATTCAAATAATTAGGCATATTGACGTCGAATAGGTGTCCTAATTTATTTTTTTATTTACATCTATCTACACTAATATTATAAAGAGGAAAGATTTGTATTTTTGGATGTTTGTATGTTTGTAACGAATAAACTCAAAAACTACTGAACTAATTTCAAAAACTCTTTCACCGTTGGGAAGGTACACTATCCCCGGGTGACAGAAGCTATTTTTATTCCTGTATTTCTACGGGAACGGGAACTGCACGGGTGATACCGCGATGCGTCTGCTTGTAGGTATTACATATTAGCAATAAACATATTTTATTTTATGAACGTTTTAATGTCTGAATATATATCCTAATTGACATGCAAGCCGAGCAATGACAATAAATTAGGACACCTATTTGACGTCAATGAGCCTGAACATGTTCGTACGACCAAAAACTTGCGCAAACTAACGGTGTTCGCATAATTGCGTTATGAGAATGACATCTCGTGAACGAACTATTTTTTTATGGCTAATGTAGGTAGGTAATTAAGTTTCGTTAAATTGCGATATCCATATTTTTTGGATGCATGGTCTCGCATATTATTTGTAATAAAACTTTGCGTACAACGACGTTGTCATTTCACGAACTTGTCCATACACAAAATAAATATTTACCACACAAACACACAGAAGACAGATCATTTAGTTATTTCAGTACATTACGTTTGTTAACTTCTCGAAGCATTACGTAGACGTTTACCCACTCCTAACTAGCTCAAATGGAACATCATAAAACCACTAACAATATACATATTGAATAAAGTGGATATCTACGTAAATATAAGTGATTTCAAGATTATATTTAAAAAAGTTACGATCAAAAAAAAAAATTAAGTCCTTATAGGATTATTTTGTTCACAAAACCACACAACATACATGGTAAAGTATATTCTATGTAATACAGATAACTACAATCATAAAAGTTGGCAAGAAGTAGGGTTCTATAGCACAAGTAAAGAAAAAATCCAAAAAAATCATTAATTTTTAATTATATAGTCACATATTTATAGTAGTCATGTTTTTTGCTTATACAAACACTAGCTGCCGCGGTGTTACCCGCTACATGTTTTCGGAATAAAAAGTAGCTTATGTTGTTAATTCAGGGTCTTAGCTACCTGCATACCAAATTTTATCCAAATCCGTTTAGTAGTTTTTGCGTGAAAGATTAACAAACATCCATCCATCCATCCATCCAAATTTTCACATATATAATATTTGTGGGATTGGGTGTTACGTTACCGACAGTTGGTGAACCGTAACCGTTGCGTAAGCATATCGAAATCTGGGAGGATTTTATCAACTTATTTCGTTTAAGTTGGTCGTTCAATCCGACTTTTTACTAAAGCAATGTTCGAGGATTTTCACAATGAAATATTTCCAGATTCTATGCTCGTGGAGGGTGATCTATCTATAAGTTTACAAAGGATACTTGCACTTGTCTGATTTCTCTTTTCAGGATAGGTTTGGATTAGATCTTGCCTCACTGAAGCTTCAACAAGGTCGAAGTACGCCTGTCCAGATATAAAACACTTTTCCAGTCGAGTCGGTTCGAATCTACTTTCATCGTACGAACCGCTAAACAATGAAATTTGCTACCCGACCGGGTGTTCCCTGATAGATACAATCGGTTTCTTCTGGGATCAGACGTCGTCGCGTCGTGCTGGGATCAAGCGTGCTTTACCGTAGACCGCATCTCAGATGAGATGGCGGTCAAACGCAAGACTAATCTACAATTTAAAAAAAGATAACCTTAAATTCTTAGATTTGAGGTTAACTTAGAAACCTACCCTTGTGTTAGTTAACTAGTGTGCACTGTGGAAATGCATAAGTAACTAAGTACTTAGAGGCGAGTGGCCCGTCCTAACGCCAGTTAACACGGCGCTCCAAGCCTTGACATGGCTTTACAGTTGCTATTATTATACGACAAACAACTGGAATTAATGTCTAAAGGGTCATAAACGCCACAGATAGCGCTTAGTTGTAAACAGTAGGTATTCACGGTCACCCATCTGAAGACTGACCAGATTGGCTGTTGCTTAACGTCTTTTCGGAACTCCTAGTTGAACTACGCTAGAGATGCATGGTATATTCGTTCTAGATATTTTACATTTAGATGTATGTGCATCGTGCGAAAAATTGGCATCGAACCAGACGAAACGACCTCTTCGTTATTGATCCGAGAATAAATTTATTACGATCCTGTCGTTCAAATAAAAAAAATAAAAATCATGTGGTAGGTATTGAAGTTGTTATAATTATTATACTACATTATGCAATTATTTATTAGCTACTACTCTTACTTCCTTAGCTTCATAGGAATTACAGAGATTAGCGAGTAAAACGTTGTCATCTGCAGCATTTTTATTTACAGTTTACAAAAATCACCAACTATGCTATTTACGCGTACTCTTTAGCCATAAACTCGCAAATTATGGAATGATCTTTCCTTTTCGATATTTCCGCGGAGTTAATACATTGGGTTCTTCAAATGACGTGCCTATATAATCTTAAAGATCAACGTATTGACGTTAACACGTCTTTAAATTTGCTAGTGGGAGGCAACTCGGAAAACTGATAATATCTATAATATATATGATGATATATAAAACTCATAATGAAACAAACAACGCGCCTCGTTCCCCAATGATGAGAAAGAGTTCTTTTTAAAACACTAGTTATTCAAGAAAATATAGTTTTCAGTTGCACGCTCGGTAATAAAATATACATTTTTTACATTTTTAGGGGTCCGCGCGTGAATTTAAAAACATTTTCTGTTAGATGTCGTGGTGTTTAGGTATTAATGTTTATTTGTATTAGCAAGTTAATTACACAATGCTAGAGCAAATGCTGCCTTTGTACTCCACTAGCACAAAATCAGCCCTAATAGAACCTATACTAGTTCTGTATTAATCTTATCCAATTTGGATTACCAATTTAAATTTTTAATTACAGTGTAGTTAAAGATGGGAAGTGCAGCTAGCTTAGAATTGAACTAGTTCTCAAATAAGGCTACCGGAACACACTGTGGCTGGATTTGACTATAAGATAGCTAGCCAGCCGAACCCTAGAAAATAGTTTCTCACGATGTTGTCCTTCTCCGGCAGCTCAAGTTCATTAATAATAATAATAATATAACTCTTTATTGTATACACCAAATTACAAAAAAATATAAAAATAAAGACTTAACACTTCATTGTTGGGATTTGGACCCACTTCCCTCGGTGTCGCGTCCGAACGCGGTAACCACTGAACTATCATCGCTATAAAACGATAAATACATCAGATAAATATCAGCCTGTAGGAATAGAAGTATAGGCCCGCCACTCCTTACTCAAAGGACAGCCCAGCTGCCGCTGTACATCGTTAGTTGCTTGAACCGCTGCAAAAACAACTATAGATGCTTTAAACTACGCTATACTATTCATATTAATCAAAAAATTTATGAAGAACCCTCCCAGGTATATGATTGGACGCTTGCCGTATTTTTTCTTACACTTATCTTCTCGCTAATCAGTTTGTTCAATGCGGGCGATTCTATCATAAACTTTTTCAGAGATAATAAAAATGCAACAATGCACTTGGAATTTCACATCGCATGTGTGATATTTAACTGGTATGTTATTTATGTGAATGTGTATGCAATTATAATGCGGAATATAGACCGTATATGTTATACTAGCAAGGAAATTGCTTCTAGAAACGAGTGGTTACTTCTTCTATAGTGGCTATTTATTTATTTATTCTAGTGTTTATTATATTAACAACGAATTAAATTATGACTTTATTCTATTAATGAGATGGTGCAAATATCTCAGCCAAGGTGTTAAGTATGAAAATGATGTAGTGTGAATTTTTACCGTACAGAAAATATGGTATTAGAGAAATTTATATAACTTATATGACAGTTAAAAAATGTTTTTGAGCCAAACATATTACGTTTACATTTCATATGTGATTGTAATTTGTTAGTCGAATATTTAGTGTGTCGTAAGAAAATAGGTGAACTTTTGTTTCAACCTATCAATAACCAAGGAACGGGTTTAATTTTTATTACGAAATTCAATAATAAATCAGTCAAACACTTATTGATGGTAGAGATAACCCTTGTCCATGACAACAGCAGCCATACCGATAACTTTAAATAACAAAACAAAATCGCTGCATCGAGTCTGATTACTTTGAGAGTTGAGACATTTGATGGTAATCATCCAAAAATATTGTTTTTATACCAAAACTAGCTGCACCCCGCGGTGTTACCTGCTACATGTTTTCAGGATAAAAGTAGCCTATCTGTTAATCCAGGGTGATAGCTACCTCCATACCAAATTTCATCACAATCCACTTCGTAGTTTTTGCGTGAAAAAGTAACAAACATCCATCTGTCCATCCAAACTTTCACATTCATAATATTAGTGGGATTGGCAAAATCTTTCCTAAACTTGAATTATCTCAAGTTGAATACCATAAAAAAGCTATGCGTAGTAAGTATTCAGGAAAGTCATCATTACGTTTTAATTACTTAATTTCAATCAAAGCTACAGAGTAACGCCAGTTTCAATAAATTGGCTTTGATATAATTAAACAATGTACTAAAGAAACAGAATGCAATATGATAATATTTGCAACACAATAATAGCAGCTCACGCTGCGTGCATCTAAATAAACATGTTTTTTAGAGATCCGTGGGAAGTAACGGAAATGCCAACAAAAGATCGTAAAATTGCAGTTACTTGTGTTAACAGTCATTATTTAAATCAATCTCGATCATTGTTAATTAAAATTATTTATAACACTAACAATGCCTCACGGTATCATTCGTTTTCCTACCTTTACGTTACGAACCAAATGTTTTTCGTTTTTTTTAATTCGATGTTCAGTTTTTGCGTAATTAAATGCAAACACTAATGAGTGTTTGCATTTAACATTTAATTTTGTTTAATTTACTCACTTCTTCATAAACATTATACAATATTAGTGTGCCTAGCTAGCAAGCTAACGCAAGCGCACTTCAATATTCTAGCTGGTATTACATTTTGTAACAATAAAATACCCATTTTGAGTTTTTAGATTATTTGATTGGCAGTCTCTGTGGGCAGTCCTCTTGAAATGTATGCCCTAAAACGACATGCTTGAAAGTATAGTTCTATTACATATTGCAATATCTATAGTCTACAGCATTAGACAATAAATTAATATTTTTTTTATTAAACTGTTAACACCGTTTAATTACGTGACGTACCGGGCGTGGGTTCGATTCCCACCCAGGACAAGCATTTTGTGATATAAACAGATGTTTGTTATGGGTATGTCTGTACTGTATGTATTACAAGTATGTATTTACAAAAAAAAAGGTATTTAAGTATTCTATCAGTTATCTGTCTTCCATAGCTTTGCTTAGTTTGCTCAGATGGCGCTGTGTGTAATGTCCTATGATATTTATTATTATTTATTTATTTAATTTATTAAAAAAAATATTATGAAATATTAAAAAATAATGTGTAGTCATCAAAGCTAGTGTGTACCAAATGTCAGATAAATCTGTCGACAGGAAGGGGGTAAAATTTCAATCACTAAATTTGATTTAAAATATCTTTTACCACAAACAGAGCAAGCTGAACAAAACCGTTTAAAAAGCATATCACCCCGTAATCGTGAACGTTCGCATCGTCTGCGACTGAGACTGTGCTAGAATCCTCAGTTTTGGAATACGGAACCCAGACGCGTTCCTTGTTTACTCTAGACCACAATTATCTACCCACTTGCATGCACAGTGTGAAACGTTTTTTTTTCTGTTGAACTAATATTATCAAATTATGAATAGTAAACGGTTGTTACGTAGATTCTAGAATTTCTACGAGTTTCTTGATTTTATAGAAGAATTTACTCATTTTCTTTTGGTTCATAACTTTGTTGACATAATAGAAATTGACTGACACATGTCAGAATTCTTCTCCTTCTTTGATTTTGGCATCGCATTTTGAGCGTTTGCCAGTGTCAAGTGTTTTGATATTTTCAAGTTTCATAAGTTAAAAAGTAGTCATGTAATTGTAGTAGTTGCTGCAATGGTCATGGACATGCGTTATCTCTTACCATCAAAACAGTGTATCGTTCGTCTAATTACATTTGTATAAAAAAAAATGTTAAAGCCCAGTCCGTGTCAGTCAAGTCCAGTCATACTTTAGTAAAGTAGTGAAACAGATAACACGACAACAATGATGCATGATACATAAGTGATGATTTTTGCAAATTTAAAGACAGAACGCACTACTGTTGCGGACTCTCTATTTTCTTATAAGTGACAAAAAAGGGATGAACAATGATTGGGAAAAGGTAGTTCTGTTACTTCTCTTGTTTTTCGATCCGGGCAAAGGCAAGTTTGTCTAATAACATAATATTATAGCAACTTTTAGTTTAAAAGCAATCGACTTGAACCGACACCGCTTCTTTTGCTGCAAATCACGCAGGCGTTGATATTGACGTTGTTTTCACACTCTATAGGTATATTACTGTCCATCGAAGAACAGATTCATAGACGGGTAAATAATGTTCACTTGAACGGAACAGAACTGGATATCGTAACATCTAATTGTACATACATCGATGAGAGATTACCAAGTAATTGCCGCCGCTTTGCTTTCTTTTGCAGAATAAACCCTGTGAAGAACATACTTACCTATTGTTTACGAATGAATTCAACTAGCAATTGTATCATAATCATCGTCAGCCGTTTATAGTCCACTCTTGGTTCTAGTTATTACCACTAACTGTCACTCCATTGAGTGTCAGGGCATTCTACATTATGTTTGCGATCTTCTGTATAACATGTATTGTCTAGCCCAGTTATCGGTTCTGTGGCAGTTTTTCCAGCCCACAGCCACTTTACTGATAGATTGAACCGTGACTTTATTTTTCTGGAAAATTACTTCGTTCCAGGCATGATTAATAAAATTCCAATATTTTTATTATATTTACTATATATTAGTAATGTCAGTGCAGTGAGTACTACATATTTATAGAACACATGAACAAAGTGTCTTCCCCTTAACAGAGACAGTAAGAAAAGTGTTAATGGACGCATTCTTCGTTTATACTCTACTTAGCAATTTAAGTTACATTGAAATTACTTATTAGTCTCAACTAGGCTAGATTGTAATAACAATGAGGTATCTAACAACAAACAGATACATCATTAAAAGGGGGAAAAAACACTTGAAGAAACCCAGGTTTTGGAAAATAACACAATGTTCTCCCGTCAACAAACAGACATATTTGTAACGTGCGATCGTTTTAGTTCCAGGGGGCTACGTGCTCTATTTCTGACTAAAACGTGGTCAATTCAAGTAAATTCGCGCTTAATCTCAAACTCATTTACGTTAAAAAATACTTACGAATAATGCGAACAACATACAAGCAAAAAAATATCCTGCTACTGAGATGCATTTAACAAGTAAGTAATACAAAAGCAATACGATTATGAATACCTATTCCTCGAAACCAGTTTACATTCGAGTTCAATAACAGAATGATTATTTTAAAATAAGAAATACCTAGTGCTGCAAATAGTCGCCAGTAACTTTGTTGCGTGACATTTCTTACGTGTTCACAGGTACCGTTTGAAAAAAAAAGCACAACAATTTCGTTTAAGAATTGTGTATTGACGCATTTACTTGCAGAAATCATCGTAATTAGACTCCTATTAACGTATCTAGACACTTTATTCTACTAATCTGCACAGTAATTAATGAAAACTATTGTTACAATGCAGGTGATCTTTAATAGATACGGTCTTATTTAAAACCCTTCTTAAACAGACGCACGTCACTGTTCTTTCCAATGCAGAAATTATGTGCACAATGCTAAATAATGAGATAACGTCACATAATTCACAGAGGCGTTTCAAGTTGAGGTCTCTAAGTGTTTAAAATAACTAGAAGAGAGTGGAATGTCTAGCTATATTTATCGACTTCATTATTTTTATACAGCTTTTCTTAATTAAAGTAAAACAAATATTCCCTTAAGAGAATCTGACACATATTTATGCGTCAGTTTGGGTTGCCAGGTATATTTTGATACTTAAATTTTTTAATGTTTGGCGGGCTAGTTGTTTGACCACAGCTCAAATGCAAATTCAAAATATTTAATTGTAGGCTGTGTAATTGTGTATCATAATATGTTGATGTTGGTCAGTAAGGTATCAACAACTACTCTTTTGGGGATAAAATATTTAGCATGTTTTGTATTAAAAGTACATGTTGTGTTAAAATAATGATAATAGAACATTTTTATTTAATTTACTCAATAATAAAATTATAGAATAAATTTATATTAAGTGACGATATGGTCAAAGATGGTAAACACACTTAGCCTAGAAAGGTAATTATCTCTCAAGTGTGACCAGAACACACCATTAACTGCTTGGCGGCAGATTTTCTTTGTGAGGTTTATAGCTAGCCAACTGAGTACTAGAAAGTCTACTACCATGCTATGATTTCCTTCATGAGTAGTTCAAGTTCATTGTTGGGGGTTGAACCTGCGCCTTTGGGTGATCTGACCGCGTTAACCACTGAGCTATTATCGGTACACATTATACTAAGCCTCTCATCGTATAATATCAGGTGTCGTCACGGTGCAGCACTAATACCAACCATCCAGAGTATGTTTGAAAGACAGCTCATCTCTAAACAAAACAGTTTCATTTTTCAACATTTAGTGGGCTTAGAGGCGAAAATACTTTAGTCGAGCTTCCCATTGCTCTTACAAAGTATAATTTTACATACTTCTACCTAGTTATACGGTCGACTCTACTTGTTAAGTACCTAAAATTTTGCACACTTAATTTTCTTACTTGATAACGAAGAGAGATTTCTTAATTTTGTACTCAAAATCGATTAAACCAAGGACATTACACGAAGAAGGTCAATTTCATTTGTGGTCCCGGTGTTTGAGCTTGTTTGCCTTATAGAATTAATGCTAGGGTAGAGTGAAAATAACAGTAGGATAATTTTTAAATTTTTCATTTACCTATACGACATAGGCAAGTATATTCGAAAAAAATAATAAAAAAAATGTTTAATAGTTATTCAAGTTCACTGTATGATAAATAGCATTATAGGTCACTGCGAGCTTCATTATTATTAGCACTAATCTTAAGCTACTAATAGCTTTTTGTGCCAGTCGCATTCAGTAGGAAATGAACTAGCGATTTTGTAGCGATGATAGCTCAGTGGTTAGCGCGGTAGGTTCGCATGCCGAAGGGCGTGGATTCAAACCTCACAATGAGCTTGAGCTGCTGGTGAAGGAAAACATCGTGAAGAATAACATCAGGTGAGCTGTGGTCAAACACCTAGCCTGTTAACCATAAAAAAAAAGAATGATATTAATATAGAAAAAAAAAACAACAACAACAAACAGGGCAAGCTAAATAAAATCGTTTAAATTTAAATACATCTACAGCCTTGTTGGCCCATGAATAGTAGATAGATCTGTAGGGCGTGGGTTCGATTCCAACCCACATTTTATGGTATCAACAAATGTTTGTTCTGTATGTATTTTCAAAAAAAAAAAAATGTATTCATGTATTCTATCAGTTATCTGACTTCTATCATACAAGGTTTGGTTAGTTTGGGGTCAGAGGGCGCTATGACTAATGTCCTACAATATTTATACGTAGGACATTAACTACGTAGAATTTAACGAAAAAACTCGACAAAAGTAACTGTTAGTCATATTTTCATTAAATTTTAAAAAAATATCTTGGAATAGGTTTATCGAATATTCCTTATTTAGCCATTTGTTGCACATCTAATTAATACATTTCCAATAGCTTAGATTTTAGTAGATTTTTTTCATAACTTAAGTCAAAACTATTTACCGCTGGACATTAAATTCATACTTAAAATGATTAGAGGAAAATATTTAATTGAAAATAACGTAAATTTTGTGATCTACAATCTGCATCATAAGGAAAGCGATTATAATTATACACCTAATAAAATGCGCTCACTGTATTGCGTTATATACTGTGACGCAAGGTTTGTGTGTGTGGAAGACTTTGTGCGTGTGTTATTCGACGTAACAAACACACTGGGTTCGTTGACTTACTCGGCTCATTGCAAATGAAAATTTATTAAAATGATATGATTTGATAGATTGGAACGAAGTTGCTAATGTTGTGGTGTTGGACATTTATATATTGTTTTAACTATCTCACATTGCATTGGAATTATTATACTTTCTAATTCTTTTAATTTTTATTGATAACTAATTAGAAAAAAATATTGTAAATGATGTTAAAGATCTACAAGCAGCCAGCAACGCGAGCGTAGTTACAAGTATTGTGACTAAATTTAAAAAAACAGTTTAGAAAAGACTTGAAAACGTGAAATTCTAAATAGCATAAAGTTCATGTCATACCCTACGCAAGAGATATAAATCTAAATTTTTTTTTCTACAACCTTGTCTTAGACTAATAAAAGTTAGAACACAAGTCGTTTAATAAATCGATGTCCAATGAAAAATCACGCTATTTTAAAATTCCGTCTAACTTCACGCATTCTTCTTCGAAAAACTTAGAAAAATGTCAGAAAAATATAAACGTTTATTTTTTATTACAGATAAAACTTTGTGTAGGACCTTACCCATATATCATCCATATATGGGAAAGGTCCTACATCCACATATTTTAAAAAACTTTCTAAAAGACTTTCCTGTAGACCCGCTAATTTTTTTCGGGACAAAAAGTACTCTATGTATTAATCCAGGGTGTCAGCTACCTCTATACCAAATTTAATCAAAATTGGTCCAGCCGTTTGAGCGTGAAAAAGTAACAAACAAACAAACACACTCACAAACTTTCGCCTGTGTAACATTAGTGTGATCTATTGAATATGAAAGTATCGCACACTGCTTTTCTATCGTACAATGCTAAATTAATAGTTTTTCTTGAAAGTTCTCAATTATTGTGTTGCTTTTTATTTCTATTGTCTCGCATACAGTTCCTACAATATTATAGTTTGGCTGTGTGACAAAAGTGCCTTCATTAGAACTAATAATATGTTTGCAAGTTTCCAATTAGTAAATACTTCATCGGTTTTTAGGATTTCTTACCAGGATGGTAAAGAAAACCCTAATGTTAAGACTTAGGTGTCAGTCTGTTTTAACTGATTTTATCAGAACGATAGCCGTTGCTAAGTTTGAGATGGGTTTAAAATCTTATACGTGTAGGTAATATACCATACATAAACCTACCCAACTTTGGCTTATGTATTCAGTACACTGTTTCCCAATCTATAGCACATTGTACTTCTGTTTCTGCTTTATATTTTACAACAAATTCTTTAAAAAAACTCAGGTTTATTTCTAAATCACATGATTGACACATTTCGTCGTCAAAGTGTATGTCGACTAGTTTATAATTATTGTTCTATCATTACCACAGATTTTTTTTGTACAGTGCGTAGTGTCTATTATCCATAGCACGGATGCTATAATTTAGTTTTCTACATAGCGAATTAATGTTATAGTAATCCAATAGCGAAAAACTAAAAAGAAGGTTTAAACAAATACTTGACTAAAGATACGGAACTCTCACAAGGTGATTTCATGCAAAGCAATGTCTTATTCCCAGAATATCAATTTTTGAAAACGCAGCTCTCCTGTTTTTATTGAGTTACAGAGTTATATAGAATGTTTATAAATAAGTGAGTACAATACGTAGTAATTGATCAGCTAACCGTAAAGCATTGGTAGCTGATGGGAAAAGCTGCTATAAGTAAGTATAATAATTTATAATGAACAAAATGTTACTCGACAATGTGCTTTAGATACAAGCCAATATGTTGCGTTTTTAAGCGAACGGAGCGAAGTTTAAATTAAGTTAAAAATAAGTATAGCATAGATAATTTTTTTAAAGACTGCGAGTTTCTTTCTCGTGGATGCAGATTTAGTACGATCAGCAATCCAGATGATTCAATGTAAACTTGTGTTTTGTTAAATTAGAAACATACTTGAGAAAAAACAGCTGGAGTATAGGCCTTTAGATTGAAACATGGCGAATTGTTACCAAATGGATATATTTGTGTACATATCAACACAATATGGGTGTCTTAAAATCTATCTTCCATACAATAACTAACATTGCGCAGGAAGTGGTGAAGAACACGCAGAACTGATGGCCGATGGTGCTGCAAAGTTCTGTAGTGGAGACAACGAACCGGCAAGCGCGGCGTAGGACGTCCACCCACAAGGTGGGCAGACGACCTAATAAAGACCGCAGGAACGCGCTGGATGCGAGCCGCTTCCAACCGGTCTTTGTGGAAGTCAATGGGGGAGGCCTATGTCCAGCAGTGGCAGTATTTACGGCAGTGATGAGAAAGTGGTGAAATGCGAACCTATTAAGATTTAAAAAATAGTAAATCCTACATAGAATACAAGATACAGTATAATAACCGATGTCGGTACTGCAGTTGCATAATCAATACCTGGACAAAACAATGTCAAGCCCTTCATAACTAAACAATAAGCGGGTATATAATCAGCCGTAGCCCAGTTGCATAAATATTTACAATATACACATGTAATAATATTGTTATTTATCATTGTTGTTGAAGCACAATAGATCATATCATTTGAATTTGAATAATTTTATCTGAACTAAGTATACGCACCACGCGAGCACAGCTCAAAGTACAGTTAGAAGAAAAAGTTATGGTAGCGGTCATAGTTTTGGCGCCAATTCAGTTACTACCGCTAGACGTGTTTGTGTGGAACAGACTTTATTTCGTATTGCTGCCGTCATATTAGCTGGCTGCATCTGGTTGGCTTTAATCGCTACTACTTATTATTATCAAACGTTTAGAGGAGGCTTCAGGTGACCAGAATGCTGGTATCTACTTTGGTCAAAAGCAGCAGCTAAGCATTGCCATCCAGCGTGGCAATGTTGCCAGCATTCTGGCCACATATCCCTCCTCTGACGGTTTTTTGACTAAGTTTTTTGTATACATTTTGTAAATAGTATAATTTAAGATCTTTTTTGTTTTGTTTAATAAATAAATCCGTTTATAATTATTTCGTCCTTCCTATTTTGACTATCGCGTTACTAAGAGCAATATAACTGCATACATAGAGCCGTGGTAATAAAACTAAATATGTTTCGCAAATTCTTAAAGTACTCGTATAACAACGATGACCGGAAAATAATAATTAATCATCATATGATAAATTATACTCTTGGCCATGGGCCTGACCTTGCTTGAATTTTACTGCCGGTATGACAATCGAGCTCCAATTTTTTCTACCATACAATATACGAGTAACAAATTTATTTTGCGCTGCTTTTGTTTCGGTGTGATAACATATTTCTAGCCCTTGCCGAGTGATTTACAACATGTCATGCAGATATTTTTGTGTTAATCATGACGTGGTGAGCTTAGCAACGTCCTTCCCATGATGACCTCTGGTATCTGTGTTGAGAGTCAATTAATGAGACGGAAGATACACATTTTCCGTCGGTAAGAGATAACGTCTCCCAGTAACATCGGTTGTGGTAAAACGTTACCAGAGTTACCTTTTTACCAAACTTAATGGTTTAGAACCCTACTTATGTCAAGTCAAATCTGTTAAATCTTTCCACGCGCAAGTTAATAGTCCTAACAGTGCTTTATTATTGTATTATTATTGTAGACGACTTAGTAACGCGATTTTATTCTTGTTTTTCTTCCTGACCGTATCCGTGATGTCTGAAAGCATTCAAACTTCAAACTTTGTTCTTTGTTCAAACTTAAAACGCTTAAAATTAAACCTTAGCATGATACCGTTAAGTTTAATATAAAAGTTAAACAGTAAGCCAAACGCAATAAGTACTGGTAATATATGTTACTGTTAGTATTGCAAAGTTATAGAATTAATTATTAGAATACAATATTGTGTACAAGGTTAAGTATCGGAGGATAAGACGTATTTTGCCAAAAAATGGCAAATTTATTCTACTAGATTGAGACAAGCGGGAAAAATAAAGATAATTTTGTTTAGCAGTGTCACAAAACGTGTTTGCTAAAATATGTTAACTTTTATATACACTTGGCAATGACATCAATCAAGGTAAGTTAGCACCCAATTATTGATCACCATTTCTGATTTTTTTTATCACTTTTGGCGTAATCTAAGATGGAGCACGCTTGTCGAGCAGAAACCGATTCACTCTCGATTTGAAGATACCACGATTGTATCTATCGGGAAACACCCATTAAGACAGCGCATGCCACCGATTTCCGGTTAGCAGAAAAAAATCGAATCAAACCGTTTCGTTCGAGTTTTTGAAATGTTGACCATAAACGATGTCGCTTTTTCGAAACTTCTGGTTGTCGGAATTCTGATTTACACATCCGCTACTATTAAAAAAGAATGAAAGAAAGAAAACATTTATTTTAACTCACACAACACTACAAGTAAATTATTAAAAAATAGATGACAAAAATAACAGTAATAATAGAAAGTTGTCGCTGTAGTGTCCAGTGCGACAAAAAAGGTTAAGAGGTTATTAGTAAGAATCCTCTGCTTTTATTAGACCTATATCTAGTCTATCGTAAATTAGTGTATTAGTTATTTTTGTAACGGGAACAAGCGACCTTAGCAATGTGTATCACGAAGTTGCTACTATAGAAAATGACAAAAATAACATTAATTAGGCTTGCGATATGAGAACATCATTAGTTTAAGTTAGTGAAGTTACCGTGGTGGTTTATATATGCATCTAAGCATGACGCAATTTGCGTTACCAAACTAAGAAAAATAAACTAATGTCAGGAAAATGTTTGATATGAAAAATGAAGTACCGGTATGTGATCATCGAACATCAGCAACTAAATTATGATCCGTTATATCTGTAGATAGGTCAAGATGGACAGGAATAAATGAATAGCCAATTTATCAAATTTGATATTTTAAATTGGACTCAAAACATGTTGTCTTTGACGACGTGACGCTTTAAATTTGTAGGTCTCGCTCTTTGTTTATGTAACCTTAGCATTCATAACTTCTGAGTGTTCGAAATTCCTTTAACTGTGTTTTGACTATATCTACTGAAGAGTCTTTGATAATAACGAGAATCTATAATTCATTAATTTACATTAATTTTAGTGTTATTCTAAAGTTCAGCAAACTAACACTTAGTGCAGATGTACGCCTTCAATTTTTGTAACATAAATATAACTTTGACTGTTATGTATAGAACAGATAATAATAGTTTGTTTTGGCTACGCTATTCTTCTGTTTTCGGCGAAACGACTCGAACGACTAGTACAACATAGACTAGTCTTTCTATCTCTACGAGTACTTTTCTTTGTTTTTCATGATTGACATGCTAAGTGTTTGACCACAGCTCACCTTATGTTAAGTGACGGTGTGATCGAAGAAGGTAAACAAATCTAGCCTGGAATAAAACAGGCTTTTAAGTGAAGTTGCTGGGACACACCGTTAGATGCTTGGCGGCCAGGCTAGCCAGTCGAGTACTAGAAGGTACTCTACTATCGCGCTATAGTTTCCTCACGATGTTTTCTTTCACCGGCAGCTCAAGTTAATTGTTGGGATTTGAACTCACGCCCTTCGGCGTGTGAACCCGCCTCGCTAACCACTGGGCTATCATCGCTACATACGCTTTCCTGTTATTCCTTCTACATTGCACGGCGATGGCAAGGTCATTAGCAAGTCGCATGGTTTCCTCTCCCCTATAATGTTTCACGACTTCGAACCATTCATAAAAACATTCAGTAAAAAAAGCTTACGTTAAAATTGTACTGCTTCAATACGTAAATTGTGGCAGTTGATATTAATTTATTTGTAGGTACAAGCGAGGACGCATGCGCCGCGCCACTCGCTCCCGTCCCGACGCTGGTTTTTATGTGTTTATATATTCTAATTTTATTGTTTTCTTTATTTGCGTCCCACTTTTGTTCGGTTCCGAGCCCGGCATTGTTCCCCGTCGTAAATGCCGATTTAGATGATAAAATAAAATGTTGTATGGAATTTTTATTCGGTACGCGTAATTTCTTTGTCTGTCCGTACTGTTGTAATTTGGCATCATTAAAATAACTAAGTGTTTTGCGTCATTTGTTTCTGATTAGTAGTTTGTGAAAAGTAACACGTTCTCAAAGTATTTAGTGGATTTTTAGTTATTTATATATGCGAATGTAGCTTGCCTAATAAATATTGTTTTCTCCTTCTTGACGTGTATTGCAAAACATAATATTTTCTAAAAAGTTACTAACAAATATTCAATCCAATTTGTAGACGAAATGCGAAGTTATCAGCGTATTTTCCATTACCGATTTCCATTAAAATATGTTCATTAGTTTTGCTTGATTATTTAATAAAAATTCTTTCTTGGTTTACGAAGAATCTACACTGTAATAGGACTCACCGTTGTATGTCTTCAAGTAATCAGCGGCGGTGTAGCAATGCTCTGCCCCTGTACTCTGAGCTTCTTATTTCGATATCTGTTACGCGCTTACGAAACAACTACGCGATTTTGAATCTTATTACGCAGGCATACGATATGTGGTCACGTAGCTATTCTCTGAATGTAACAAGTATCGCTATAAACAGTTCAGAGTGCGGGGGCTTGTCTTTGTTTTGTTACTCAAAGTTCTTGGTACAGCTGAAATGGTCATGGAGAAGCGTTATCTCTTTACACCGGGAGACTTAGAGTGTACATAAGTACATAATTATGGTAATGTAGGTATACTTTGAACTAGGAGACCACAATATCATCTAATCACTTGTTACAAAAAAAGTTAGTTTTTATCACTTATGGAAATCTTTTCGACGTTGACAGATTTAAAATTCAATATCTGCGTATAAAGTAAATTTATATGATCGTTCAATAAAATTTCGTTCATAACAGAACCGTTTTGTTTTACAAGGAATCATTCAGCTACTGTCCTTATGGCGTTTGTGGCCCCTATTTATATAAAGTGTCACTTACCGTAATTGCGTTGAGTATCGCATTATACAGGCATGCAACAAATTATATTTAGCAGCAAAGTTAAACATCTAACACCAAGGATACTGTTACCACTCCCCTTAGAGATTTTAATTAGAACGCTTTTAATGTGAAGTTAGAAAATGCTAGAAGACTTAATAATGTAGAAAAAGTTATATGTTAAAATAATAACTCACGAGATAACCGCCATGTGGGATGTTGATTCGACGATCATTGTCCCGATAGTTGTCACGGTAAACGGTCTTATAGCGAAGAGTCTCGACCAACATCTTAAGAGACGGTTGGGTCAAGGGTCAGCTTCAAAAGGCAGTGTTCCTTGACACGGCGCGATTGTGAGGAGGTTCCTCACTCTGCAGCCTAAACCACTGGTAGCTTGAATCCTGCCTCGCTGCCGGCGGCACCATAGTTTTCAAGTTTTTTATATTATTTATGCTTTATATATACCCATTTAATGTAAAAAAATTAAAAAACAAGAACTTAAATAAAAATACGATGATTTTTTATTCATATAATAAAACTCAACTCACTCAACTTGTGAACAACATGCTTGTAGAGTTATATGAAACGTGGAGATTGCTTGTTGAATAAAAAATTTGTGACACTTCCTTAGTTCTACAATTTCGCTTGACTACATGTAAACAAATAGATGCGACAAGTTGACTGAAACAACACACAAAATACGTCAAGTTGACATAGTTGTGTACAAAATTGTACAAGGATAAAAGTGTATTCGCCCATTTTTTATTCAGTAAGCAATCCACAATTTTAAGTTCCGTGGGTTTATGTCGATAATGATAAAGTTGTCCAATAGCTGTGTCAAGTGAATAAGAACCAAAAAAGTATATTGCCACAGTTGAAACGTTTTATCCAGGTACAAAAATCTTCTCACTAAGATAAGATTGTTTCTTTAATCTTTTTCAGCTGAAATAAAGGACCAAATAAAATACTTCCGTTTTTTTATACTAGAAAAAATAAGGATTTTCTGAGGGAATTAGTTGCTAAGGAAAATTTGTTGACACGATTATGACAATATTTTTGAAAATTCTGTGTTCGAAAAGATTAAAAGAACATATCTACTTATTTTTTTACCATGCTTTTCTGCATTGATGTAAAAAGTTAGTTCAATAAGAAAAAAAATATCGGTGCATATGTACATATGTTATTAAACTGCTAAGTAGATGTATGTAACTGAAAATGTATAATTATAATCTAAATTCCATGCAGTTGTTCTGTAATTAAATGATAAAATAAGATGCGGGCGTTGAGTTGTTTACAGCGCGAATTGTCGCTAAGTTCAGTTCCACTAACGACTTAACCTGGATATACAACTAAACGCTTCGAGCGAGCGATGTCTGGCAAGACATTGGCATAAATAGTACTTATGAAAATTTTCTGCTTTTTTATAATTATGTAAAGATTTTGTCTACGATGGAGCACGCTTGCTTAGAAGATACCAATTCAAGACATCTACATTTTATTAATACGCTACGCGTTTCCCGCTCGGGTAGCGTATTTCCACACTTTAGTTGTTTTAACAATGAAAGTGGAATCAAGTCGTTTCGTACGAGTTTTTGTAACGTCAACGATAAAACAATGTCGGTTAGCATGCAGATCTGTAGCTGAACTGTAACTCTCTCTAGTGGAACATAAATAAAAGCATGTAAATTTCTAAATACATTACAAAAAGAAAAATAGTCATTATAATATTTGCACATAACTGATCCACTAGGTTATACAAATTAAAAAGTGTATGTTCTGTTGAACTTATTTAGTAAGTAGGTACTATTATTATTGTATCTTTAATCATTAGATGAATGTCTCATCTCATACTTTTTAAATTAATGAAAAATACTTTACCGAAAGCTCCGACTAAAGATAGTATGTCTATTGGGTTTCATGCCCATTGCAAGTCACTTCGCAGGTTCAATTTCTACAGAACCTGCTCGTACGCTTCGAATCGTGAATTACTTTTAAATAAATAAAAAATACCTTACCGAATGCTCCGACTAAAGATAGTATGTCTGTTCGGTTTCATGTCCATTGCATCAGGGCTGTAGCTCACTTCTCAGGTTCAATTCTACAGAACCTGTTCGTACGCTTCGAATCGTGAATTAATATTAATAATGAATACTTGAAACGGGCGCGATTGTGAGTTGTATAGTTGTAATTAAGCGCGATTATAGCGGCACCTGCAATTACAGACAATGTCTGCGGCTCGAACGGGCATGCTGTATGGAAATAAAATTGCACGTCTACTCATTTGGAAGCGAGTGAGATATAAAGAGAAAAATAGAATAGGCAGAAAGGGTTGCTATCTAATAAATATAAATAATCATAATCATATTTATTGATAACGAGGTGTTACAAGAATTTTCAATAATAAATAATTAAGCATAAACAAAAAATTAATGTCTGTAAAAATAAAAAATAAAAATAAGTATAAAAAAAATATATATGCAAAAATGTCAAATCAATAATAAATAATAATAATAAATGTCAAAGTTCACAAAATTCTTTGTAGCTGTAAAACATGTTGTGCTCGATATGCCAGCGTTTGAGTCGTGACTTAAAGCTACCCATAGAGGGCGCTGAAGTGATATGCACTGGCAACTTCATTCTGTTTTATTTATTGAATAAATTTTAAATATATTGGAGTACGTTTGACATAGGGCCATCTATATCCAAACTAAGAAAAGCCCTTTGGGGACCAGATGAAAAAAACTTTATACACTTTTTTGTAAATGTTCTTTGTGTATTAATGTTCATCACACAAATGTTTATCATAAGTGGGAATCGCATTCCACAGTTCATATAGCATGAGCTGACAGGACAGCCATTATATATTTTTAGATTACAGAAAGCTCAAGTTCCTGAGATTAGCAAACGGATGTGGTAGTGACCTAGTAGTATGAGAACTAACAATAATATTGAGGCGAGTTATGAAACAACACAAAATCTATAACTTGTAGTATTACAATAGATACTCATATCGCTATGACCGACATCTTCCGGGATTGTATAAAAATAAAAAGCCTAGCAATTTATTTACGCGTTACTGGACTACAACTTGACTGTAATCTCTCCCAATGTTAACTTAGTGGTAGATCATCTTAAAAGGAGGTCGTCTAGGAACCACTGCAGCATCAGATATTCTACCGCCAAGCAGTAGTGCGTAAGCATTACTGTGTTTCGGTTGGAAGGTACTGCACCTAGCGAAATTACTGGGCTGTTGACTATCGAAAGTTTTAAAGTAATGAGCGTCAAAGCAGTGATGCCCTGGACTTTGCTTTGCTACTCAAACTTCTGTGTGTCGTTGCAATGGCCATGAAAAAGAGTTATCTCTTACCTCTTAAGTAGAGTCTTATTACTTTAATTGTGAAATTACCTTCTTTATTCCGTATTCCCGCGGAGTTACACAGCTTTCTTCAAAAGTTATAATAGAATCTTAAAAGGTCGGCAACATATTTGTCGTTCCCGTGGTGTTGCAGATATCCATAGGTGACGTTGATTGCTTACCATCAGGCACCCTTTCTGCTTGATTGCCATCTACGGCATAAAAAAAAACAAAAGCGAAGATGCGGTCTAAGATATGGTACGTTTGCTTAAAAGAATCTGATTCACTATCAACAATAAGACTCCCAAATTCCTTATTAGCGTATGAAACATATCGGTGTATCAAAATATACCGGTGTATCTTCTAGGGCGACCTTGACATACGAAGCAGCGTACCGCGTGACGTCACACCCCTCCAAAACCTTGTTACGTGATCCGCAAGATAAGTACTTCGGCTTGAACTTGTCTTATGTCCTATATTTGGTGATTTGGGTAGCGTTTGAAACCACGTGAGGTTCCCGACCAACTGTGTTGACAAACATTGTGTCATATTTCTCTAGCCAAAATAAAAAGAAACAGTATCTATGATGCGAAGTGAACATTTTTGTTTGTAACATTTAGTTTTTATTTTTATTGTTGAGAAGCTAGGTGTTTGACACAGCTTACCTGATTTTAAGTGACGGCGTGGTCGAAGATGATAAAGCACACACCTAGCTTGGAATAGAACTGGCTTTCAAGCATTTTGTGATATAAAAAAAAAAAACAAATGTTTGTTCTGTGTCTGGGTGTACTGTATGTATTGTAAGTATGTATTTACAAAAAAAAAGTATTTAAGTATTTTATCAGTTATCTGACTCCCATAGTACAAGCTTTGCTTAGTTTGGGGTCAGATGGCGCTGTGTGTAATGTCCTACGATATTTATTTATTTAATTTATTTATTTAAGTAAGGCTTCCAGAGCAAACCATTAGGTACTTGACGGCAGATTTTCAACCTGAGGGCTTTTCAGCCGAGTACTAGGAAGTACCCTACCACCATGTTATGGTTTCCTCACGATGTTTTTCCTTCACCGGTAGCTCAAGCTCACTGTTGGGGGTTGAACCCACGCCTTTTAGTGTGTGAACCGATCGCGCTAACCTCTGATCTATGATCGCTACAAAAATAAAAAAGATGTCAAAACACATTTGAAATTGTGTTTTCATCAATTTTTTATTTTTAACCGACTCAAAAAAGGAGGAGGAGGTTCTCAATTCGACTGTATGTTTTTTTTTAATTATGTGTATTGCGTGTTAATTCCTTCAATTATGAATCGATTTTGATGATTGTTTTTTTTATTAGTATAAGTATTCAAGTATTATAAATATCGTGGGACATTGTACCTACACAGCACCATCTGACCCCAAACTAAGCAAAGCTTGTACTATGGAAGTCAGATAACTGATAGAATACGTATATAATACACGCAGTACCTACACCCATAGATCACCCATGTGTACTAACACATGGCTTAATTTTTATCGGAAAACGTGTCCGAAATCGCGACGAGTAGGTAGCTTTATTCATTTTAAAATGTTGCGTATATTTAAAATAGTTTTAATCGAAAACGGCTCGCTTTTCAATTTTTATGTATTGAGACATAAAAATATTTTAAAAACAATAGGTTATTGTTTTTAAATTATTTTAATTTTAATTAATATATATATGCGATATTATGGAAAAAGCTGGAGGCCTTTTCCTAAAAAGGGGTCCGTATTTCAACAAAAAAGCTTAACATGAAATAAAATGGTTTACTTTATTTTATATTTTATTTAAATATGCGAGTGGGAAACAAACATATAATGGGTTACTTACTGATAACAGATCAATGGGTCATTATTAGTGTAGATATGGGTATAGAGTAAGGGACAATGAGAATAACCGCGGGGCGTAGTTAGTATGACATAAATCGGCAAAATTTAACATGTATGCTCGCTACTGTACTTTACCGATACACACAACGTAGAACAGCTTTTCCGTTTGGCACACGTCATGTCTGTCGCCCTGTATTTATTTGTATTAAATAAGATAAATTGCCACGCTTTGGGTCGAATATGGTCCGGCGCACACTCGAGATAAAAAGTCGCCGAGCCGTACGCGGATATGCAACATACAGTACTTGACTTTCATATGGCACGTCGGATAGAGATATGGTACTTGGTAAGTGTAGCGAATGATAGACGACGACGATGTCGGGTAGACGAAACTTGATTCTTACTATAAGTTTTTTATTGCTTATAAGTTTGCCTTAGTCCTATTCGTCTAATGGTAAGCTTTGATGTTGTAAAAAGCAATGAACCACGAAGACTTACGAAATGCCTATTCACTCTGACTTTAAAAAGAAGATCTAGATTACATAATACATTGGGGGGTAAAACTAGCTTTAAAAAAAATGCTATAGAGATGCTGTCATCATTGAAATGATTGAATGAAAATATTAGATTACATTTCAATTTTTGAAGAAGATGAACCAATATGTTACAAGTTAGTCTTAACTTGTAACACGGCGTAATGTAACGTGATACAGTCTGACTCCTGGCTGCCTGACTCGCTCGATGCGAGCATTCTATTTTTGAGTCATTCGTATGGTCGACTTTCGGACGAAATTTCTCGACAGGTGGACATTATTTTGTACTCTCATGCAAAACTAATGCATATGCTAAAAAACGTGGGCCCCCCTCTCAACTGTCGTTTTTTTCCGAATAGATGCTGACGTATACAACAGCCAACTAATATTGAAAGCGTAATGGGGGACAGAATCCTCTTTGTTGTATTGAAGCTGGTCGATATTTAACCGTTATCATTTTAAGCGTAAGTACTTACCTATATCAATTGCAATTAATAGTATTTGGATAAATAAGATAAAAATCTTATCGACGCGTTTTAACATTCCGCGTGTCATACGTACAACAATTCGTCTTCGTCACAACAACTCGACTTGTTAATTTTTTTACCCAAATTCTTAGCCTAAAATTTTTATTTAATTCATAATTCATTTATTGCGTATATGGGTATAAAAGATATTTAAAAAAAAAAGTACGAGCGCCATGTTCTGCCTTGCGGCATGCAAAATTTAACAAAACTAAACATTACAAAATAATAACTACAGTCAGTGATTTGTCAAATCAAAGTAAAAAAATTAAAAATGTCAATCAATAAAAATTAGATTTAGATTAAAATTGAAACATGAACATTCATTTAATAATTCGTGTTAGATGTATAAAAGAACTTAACTAATACAACCCAAATATGTATCATTTGTTGTAAAAAAAGTGGCGTAGGGTAAAAAATAATAAATAAGACAAGGGTTCAAATTTAGAAAATTTGAACCCTTGTTGATTATCTTGTTCTATTTTTGTTTTACTTATGCGGGATTAATCATGTTTAATTACATCGGATAATCCGGCTACAGTTTAGGCCACAACCGGTGGCATTCGTAGTGCGAAGCAAGACTAGGCCGCACGTGGTTCGTGTTCAGCTTTGTATCTATGAAGAAAGCCACCGGAAGTGACCGGAACTATGTTAGTATTTTTAGCATAAGTAATATAAAGATATGTCATAACTACGTCAGTATCTTGTAGTACATTCAATTTCCTAAAGTGCCATCTGAAAAGCCATGTACTGCAAATCCAAACGTGTGCGAACATAATTAAATACTCAATTATAAAAAGCGGACCTTACTTTCCGTTAGCCACAAGATTTGTAAGCCGCTTTATATGGAGAGCACAGCTTTTCGAATAATTAACTAGATTATAAGGAATAATTAAGTGTAAATATATTAGTGCGCATGCGTCGTTAGTCCAGAGCGATACGGATAAAAAGTAGATGTATAAACCGAGTGGTAAGCCGATATATCAGCGTGTTTTTAATATTCTCTGCTTATTACGGAAATCAGTTTTATAAAAGCATTGGTATAGCCGTAGCTTACGTACTTGTTTCAATTTAAATAGAAGGCTTAGTCACTTCACATTCTTAACTCTTTTTATTTAGCAGGTAAATGAATATGGTCTTTTTTTATGGCTGATAGACTATCTGTTTGACCACCGCTCACCTGATGTTGGCCTGGAATAGAACTGGCTCTCTTGTGAGACTGACGACACACACCCTTAGATGCTTGGCGCTGGATTTTCAACATGAGGGGTGGTAGCTAGCTAGCCGAGTACCAAAAAGTACCCCACGCAATAAATAAAGAAATATTCTATAAAGATCACCTTTTTAACTATGTTCTGTTGTATTTTTTTATTTTATTGCTGACAGACTAGGTGTTTGACCACAGCTCACCTGATGTTAAGTGACGGTGTGGTCGAAGATGGTAAAGCACACCTAGCCTGGAATGGAACTGGCTCTCAAGTGAGGCTGCCGGAACACACCGTTAGATGCTTGGCGACAGATTTTCAACTTGAGGGTGGTAGCTACCCAGCCGAGTACTAGAAAGTACCCTACCACCATGCTATGGTTTCCTCACGATGTTTTCCTTCACCGGCAGCTCAAGCTCATTGGTTGGGGTTTGAACCCACGCTCTTCGGCATGCAAACGACCGCACTAACCACTAAGCTATCATCGCTACAAAATTGTAAAAATTGTATAATAAAAGGCTATCCTCAGTAAATGTACTTTTTCAATCAATGATCCATATTTGAAGTATTTAGTATAAAAAGACATATACTCATAGTAATAGGGCTTAGATTAGGCTACTGTTCATTTTTTTTTTTTTTTTTTTTTTTTCGCTACTCTTTTAATGTTTTTGAGACAATTTAACCATCAACTCAAATGTAGTTGGGTAGTATGGGTATGTAGTTGGGTAGTATGGGTTTGTATGGGTCGCTGTACCAGAAAATAATGCTGATTGATGAATATTTTCACACTTTTGCTGTTCCGGCTTTTGACAACTTTGGTTTGGAAAAATGTATACAAACATAAAAAAATCAACAATTTCTTTCGCATCGACAATCAATCAATCACAAACAATCTTCCGAAAAAGGGTTTAAAGAAACTAACACAATGAGAGTGTTAATTTCAAACTTTTTTAACTCCAGAAAATTTCCTCCCAATATTGAACGAAATTACCCCGTAAGCCTACAATTTTATAACATTCTATATCAAACTGTTCACAAAAATGTATGTGTAGGCAAGATATCTACACAATGTTGCTCCGTACAGATCAGTAGATAAAATCTAATGAATATTTGATCAAATTGGTTTTGTAAGGAAACTATACTTCCCTTTTTGTATTATTCACGTTACTCCATCATGATAGCAGTCACAAACAGATATAATATATAATAAGTGATCATTTTTAGTACTTTCTTATAAATGAATTTAAAAAAAAATGTGATTGGAAAATCGTCGTCGAATCTAGAATTTGTAACGTCGTTGCAAAAGAAACTACGAACGACTTTCGGAAAATAATAGAAGAATTTTGTACCAAAAATTTCGTTTGCCCTAAATTACAACGCTGGGATAGATAAACTTTTCAATGGTAACTTGTCTAAAAATATCAAACGTGTCTCAATTACGTATCTACTTTGACAACATGTCTATCGCTCGTACTGCAAAAGTCACTGCAGTATTATTTCCGAGCTCATATAATCTAGGCAGTGTAGCCAAGTTCAGTTTTAGCTACAGATCTACAGTCCATTTTTCGCGTCAGTTTCATGAAATTTTCTGTTTTACTCTAAAACTGCAGATTTTTTTTAACAGTTTTATTTGATTTTTTTTTCATGAAAAACCTAATTTAAGCGTAAATTTGCAATGTTACAGTTTTTTTTCTCTAACTATGAGTTGGCAACACTGAATCTGGGATCTTCAAACATGAAATTTATTTTTTGTTGTATTTTGTGTTAAATCCAAAGCTTGTGTGTATGTTGCTTCTTCATGACGTAATGGTATATCAGATTCATACCCTGTATATAACTTTTTTCGGTCTGGGAAATCCACCAGCCGGTGGTTACATAGTTATTTGGGAATCTCCGCTAAAGTTGTGGCCTAACCACCAAAAATTATGGGGTGTTTTGCCTAATACCTAAGTGCATTAACACATACTTGCTATCCCATAAAATACAGTTCCGTAAAATCCCTATGTCTGACTACTTACTCGTAGTTGTGATGTGCAAGGCGCCTCACGTAGCGATGCAATTTGTCGCTTTCAGTCGATCGTTAATAACAATAGATTTATACAGTGTAGCAAAATGCCAGCTTAAGAAACCGATATATATAAAGTAGCGTATAAATAGGTAGACTAGGTAGTATATCTCCTTAGTAGGAGGTCGTCTAGGTATATACCACCGCAGTTACCAGATTTTTCTGCCGCCAAGGTGTGGTGTGTAAACATAAACAGTAATGAGTACCTAGTAGCGATTCCCTGGACTTTGTTTTGCTACTCAAAGTTCTGTGTGTTGCTGCAATGATCATGGTCAGGCGTTATCTCTTACCATCAGGAGAACGAGTTGTTCATCTCAGTACTAGTACATTAAAAAAAAAGATTTCGTGTTAATTCTCGAATAAACGCTCATAATCTTTGGCAGTAAGTTTTTTGGAACATAACTAACTTATTAGTTTGTAAAAACTATGCATATATACACTTGATGATAATATAAAATTCAGATATTACTGTACCTAACTATAGTTTTACCGTATTGGAATGAAATGCAATGCACCTTCGTATTTCTGAACGAGATATGAATAATACTTCGAAGTACCTATTGTTCCTATTGAAAATTATTACGGGCTACAATAGAGGTCTTAGAGTCGTAATATCGGAGGAAAAAACTATTCAGTTCTATCATTAGCCTTTTTGAAGTCGGTTAAAATGCTTGTTTCGTTGTTGCTCAGAAGCGCTTTATAAAGAACAATTGCACCTGGCGAATAACATCTTCCCGTTCTATATCAGAAAAGCGAGACCAACCATCGGCCGTAATAAATTTAATGTCTTATAAAATTTTCTTATAAAAATAAGTTTTCTTTTCGGCGCTGGAGGCCGCAGTGAAGAGCACAGTAAGATGTTTCCAGATTAAGGTTTCGTATGTAGATCATTGAAGTAATCTTTTTTTACTAAGTAATAGACTTGCGTTTTTCCGCCCTTGCCTGATTTTAAGTGAAGGTGTGGTTTACAACGGAGCCAGTTTGCCATATTTTTTATGTTAGAAGACTCCGAAATTGTACGAAATTCCATTCGGGTGGCGCATTTCACTGTTTAGCAGCCGTACTGTAAAAGAGTCAGTGGATTTTGTAGCGTATTTATAATAGTGATCTCTATGTTTAAAATATTAGCTTAAACACTTTTTAGATTAACAACCATTTATTTTTGAGTAGAAGGTTAATTAGATTAAGTAAAAATATTCGCCCATTAAAAAATTTACTTGGTGGTAGATTTCCTTAGCAGGAGGTCGTCTAGGTAGGTACCACCGCAGTACCAGATATTCTGCCGCCAAGCAGTAGTGTGCAAACATTACTGTGTTCCGGTTTGAAGGGTACTGCAGCTAGCGAAATTACTGGGCTGTTGAGACTAACCATCTAGTCTCAAAGTAATGAGTGCCAAAGCAGCGATGCCCTGGACGTTGTTTTGTTACTCAAAGTTCTATGTATCGCTGCAATGGTCATGGACAGGCGTTATCTCTTAACATCAGGGGAGCGCCTCGATCGTCTCATTACTTTTACATAAAAAAAAAAAAAAAAAAAAAGAAGTGAGGCATTACGCTGAGAAACGAGCACCTCTAGATATTTGTATGCACGATGTTAGTATGCAGCTGTTTTAGTTTTTTTGTTAGTTATAAAGACTATCTAGAATTTGATATGTGCCCCTTGAAATAGGTGCTTGCGCTTTTGCAATGCAAAATTTTAAACATGGAAGAACGTACTTGTAAATTTTGACATTTATATTTTAATCGTAATGGATTTTGACATGTTAGGTAAATTATGTTATCTTAGTCTCAATGTTACTGAAGACGAAGACGATGGTGGTAAACCATCAGACCGATTAGCTGTAGAGGGCAGCTGATTCTTTTTCATTATTTCTAGATCGGTCTCGTAAGAAAATATGTTCACAATTTAGTACATGTATAAATATCCTCATTTGTTAATACGGTCCTGTATAGTTCTATATCACATTGCAAGGAATAATACCTTCAAATGGAGGCTATATTATGCCACGCGGGCTCAGCACCTTTTCGCACTCAAGCACTTTGATATTTTTCTACGGACGTAGTAATGCATGTTTCCTTTTAGGCAAAAATTGGTACGGACCGTGATAGGACTCACACTTCAGGATTATACAGCGCCTCTTCTCCCAAAGGGCTACTGAGGTGTTTGTATAATTGGAATATTTCGAACTGATTATATAGCCAATTCAAATTGGTGTCATACTAAAGCAAAAACGTCTATCTGTCTTCATTTCTCTGCACACCGCTGCAGCGCCTATCTGGGTGGTGTGGGGAGGGGGTGTGAGGCGAGGGTAGAAGGGTGCCAAAGTTGTGAATTGGCCCCTCACCCCCGGAACGTTATCATGATTCATACCGTTTATAATTTTATATTATGTTAAATTGGGGGAGAGCTAACGATCAATACCGCTGAGGTATAAAAAAAATGCTTCTGAATGTTAGCGAACTTTTTTTCTTTTAAAGTTGTTTTTTTTAAATAATTCATTGAATTAAAGTTTCGTTTGAGATTTTGCTATCACAACTCGCCTGATGTTAAGTGACGCTGTGGTCGAAGGTAACCGTACTTGTGTTTTTAATATCTAACCTAACCTAACCTAGCCTGGAATAGAACTGGATTTCAAGGGAGACTTCTGGAATACACTGTTAGGAGCTTGGCGGCGGATTTTCAACTTGAGGATGTAGCTTTGTATAATGTCTCTAGCTGTACATAGTCTCGTAGATTTCAGCTGTATCTGATCCACGCCCTTATTTAAAGCTTCATGTTAGATGCCTTACAACTTGTCAGAATATTGCTGATGAGTATTAACAAAAAAATCTCTTGCCTTTTCAACGATTAAAAATCAATAATAAATCCAAATTTGGAACAGGATTTCATTTTGTAAGTCATATTTATCATCATTTTGAATTAGTGACATCATTTTAGCCTTCTCTCTAGGGACTAAAGTCTCATGTAGCGAGGGTGCGATTAGCTCTCGGCCTATCGGGGCGATATTAAAAACACAAGTACGGTGCTCCAACGTTGGTTGTTCATAGCAACAAGAATTGTTTATAACGACTATCGATCGACTAAAGGGCAGGGGCTGATTTGGCAATTAAAGTTATTTCAGTTTTACTACTTACAACTACATTTATAAATTTATTTCTTCCTATCGTACTTGTTTTCGCATTGATAACTTAAGGTTAGGCTTTACTGGCAGGTTTGTGTATTGTACAGGCTTATGTAGAATCAAAACGAGTGGTTTTATTGGCATCCAGATCTTTCATAATCGAATATCGTTTAACTTCCAAATTAATAATACTAATTTTGCAGAAATGTCATTTGTGATTAATTGTTTTGTAAAAAATACGATGAGTTTTACTTGTTAAAAGTATTTACTAATGCAGAATTATAAACAAGTTATAAACGTTTAGAGAAGGCTTCATGTGACCAGAATGCTGGTATCTACTTTGGTCAAAAGCTAAGCATGGCCATCCAGCGTGGTAATGCTGCCAGCATTCTGGCCACATACCCCTCTTCTGATGGATTTTTAGACTAAGTTTTTTGTATACATTTTGGAAATAGTATAATTTTTGCAATTGTAGTTTTTATCTCAATAAATGTTTCAACAAGTTATTGCACATTGTTAGTTTTTTCGCAATTTCAGGTTTATTCATTAGTAAAAATTGTTCAGAATTATTAACATAATAACATTTTTTCGGCTTACTACCTATTATTCAGTATTTACTTACCGTGTGTACTGCATGAGTGATACGTTACAGATTGGTCAAGATTGATTCAAAAGATTATTCGTTGAAAGGTATCACAGAAAAATAAAATAAGTAAACACACAGCGCCATCTGACCCCATACTAAGCAAAGCTTGTACTATGGAAGCCAGATAGCTGATAGAATACTTAAATACCTTTTTTTTTGTAAATACATTTGTTGATACCACAAAGTTCGTCCTGAGTGGAAATCGAACCCACGCCCTTCTGTTTTGAAGCAGACATTCTACTAATGAACCTACAGGGCTATCAAAAACTAAAAAGAGTTATTTTACAATTATAAAATGTATCAGCTGTTCTGTGCATTATCACTCGCTTTCTTGTGGGAAATATAAAAATGTACAGAATAAAAACGTGATTCGTGGCAATCCAGATTAGCTAACTTTGTTCCAAATTTTATTCAATACGAGTACGTAAAAAAGTAACTAACATTTGCAGACACTCACTCACTGGCAAACGGTCGCCGCAAACAATCTTTTATATTAAAAGATCTGATTTGCGTCAAGTTCTATTTTGTAAAGGAAATCCAATTTCGTAGACTGCTGGCTGGCTCGATACTAAGCAAAATCCTGTATTGATCAAATGTTCTAAACTTGATAGACACCAGTGTTGCTATTATACCGTAAGCAGCCCCAGCTCTGTGCTCGGCAATCCCCTCGTAGTAAAATATTCAAAAAAGATAATATATTATTCATAGGTCCTGGTTCATACTTGCAACAAAGTCGTTATTGAGGTCGAAAACCATCGGGATCTTCATTTAATGTAATTGTTATGGTGAACATGGCACAACACCAACATAAGATTGCTTTTAGTCATACCAAATAAATCTGTGCTGCTGTTTAAAGTTATATTAGCTCTCAGCTCTTATGAACTGATGTCATCGTCGTCCATATGTCTAGTCGAGTCTAAATGAAGTATTTTAATAATAATAAATAAATAATAAATTTCGTAGGACTATACACACAGCTCCATCTGGCCCCAAACTAAGCAGAGCTTGTGTGATGGAAGTCAGATAACTGATAGAATACATAGATACTTTTTTTTTGTTGTAAATACATACTTATAATACATACAGAACACCCAGACACAGAACAAACATTTGTTTATTCACAAAATGTTTGCCCTGAGTGGGAATCGAACCCACGCCCTACAGATCTCAAGGCAGATATACTACCAATGAGCCAACCGGGCTGTCGATTTGTAAATGGTGTCGGAGTTCTTTTTTAATTTTAAATTTATACTTGTGTCTAACGCAAACAAATTCAAAACTTAACTTACCGTTGTCCAACTTCAGGTTAACGGAGCCTAACTCAGTAATAATTTGAAGCAGTAAAGTTTGGTACCGTACCTAACTATCTTAATTCCTACATACAACTACCCGAAGTTTCTACAAATTGATTTAATCAACTAGCCAGCCTTTGTTCTCTTCTCTTTTGTCTGATTTACCTGATTCAAAGGAAGCATGGAGACGAGGGTGTCTGATCTAGCAACACTAATTAAAAAGTGCTGAATATTAATTGTTCTTGGAGTCGTTTTTAATTCCGCTGGAAAGAATTTTAAGCGCACCGTTATGTGTAAAGAGAACTAGAAAATATTATTAGAGATTTTAAGAGACAACAACGAAATGTAAATCCGCTTTTGGTATGCACGTGGGTTCGATTCCCACACAGGACAAACATTTTGTGGTATAACCTAATTTCTGTTCTATGCCTTGTCTAATAGTACTCTATCAGTTATCTGACTGCCATAGTACAGACTTTGCTTAGTTTGGTGTCCAAGTCAGGCCTGTTTTGTATAAACTGGCCCACTGCTGCTCTCTTTGTAGAAAAATAAGGCCATAGTCCACCACGCTGGCCAAGTGCGGGTTAGCAGACTTCACATATCGTCGAGACCTTTTTTTTAAAAGTACTCACAGATATGTAGGCTTAGATGTTTTCCTTCACCGTTTGAAGTTATCGGAAATGTGCACATAACCTAGAAAAGATGTCATTGTATTTAATATACTCTCGAGTCAACTTATTTAACCAGCGAATGTCGTCAATTGGTTTTTAATAATTATGGTTTAAGACATTTATTTCTCATAAAAATTACAAATTCACTTAACTGAGAAATACAAGCTATTCTCAGGTAGTTATGGACAAGTATTACAAGCAATTATCTATCTAGCTATATACTATTATAAAGAGGAAATATTTGACTGTTTGTTTGTAATGAATAGGCTCCAAAACTACTGGGCCGATTTCAAAAATTCTTTCACCATTGGGAAGCTACTCTATCTCCGGGTGACATAGGCTACTTTTTATCCCAGTATTCCCACGGGAACGGGAACTACGCGGGTGAAACCGCGAGGCATCCGCTAGTGTAACATATTTCCGTTTGACCACATCATGCACGATGTAGTCTAGGTTGGAACACGCTCATCTAAAAGGAACCTAATTTAAAAATACCCTCATTGTACGGTTCGGGAATTTGTTGTCTAACCTTGTTAAGTTTAGATCGACATACGTATGGCATAAGGCAACAAATGACACCAATAAATAACAACAAGCATTATTAAACGGTCCGCCGAACCGCAAAACTTGTAACAAGCGTATATTTTTAAGCGATACAATTTTATTATTAGATACCTTTTGTAACTCGTTATTCCTATTGTCGCTCTTTTTCTATTTATTATCCGACACAATGTATGATTATAATGTAGCCTGTGGTTGTGGGAGCATGCTTTCCACTCGGTTGACTTTGCCGCTGCTTTTTGGAGTATCATTAACTTTACGGTTTTTATATTATATCATGTTTTTACCGTATTTTAATTAATTTATCGCGCCCGGCGAGCTGATATATCTGTAATGTAGTAAAATACATGTTTTCGTTTTTCTGGTACATGAGTCTGCGAAGAATTTAAATATAGGTTAATAATAAATTAATGTCATTGTTCTTTTTAATATATGCATGTAGTATGTTTGGTGCCGTTCGTATGTTTATAAAAAGTTTCTAAGTTGAATTAGAATTCAGCTAAACTCAGCAAAAAGGTTTGCCGAGTTCTGCTTTATGATTATTTCGACATTTTATACAATAAAGGTAGAGTAACATTTAATCAAAATAAAAAAGACCTTAAATTATACTATTTACAAAATGTATACAAAAAACTTAGTCTTAAACCCCGTCAGAGGAGGGATATGTGGCCAGAATGCTGGCAGCATTGCCACGCTGGATGGCAATGCTTAGCTTTTGACCAAAGTAGATACCAGCATTAAAGGTAGATAGTTAAGCTTTTAGTTAAATTTTTATTATGTTATTATATCATTTCTACCATTATTTTTACCACTGCTGGGTATAGGGTCATATTTTATTGTAATCATGCTAAATTTAAAATCTTTACTGTTTCATGCTGTGCTAAAAGTTTCTGAATGAATTAACTATGGTGGCCATGCTTCGGACAAAGATGTAAATATCTAAATAAATACCCAACAGAACAGAATACAAACTCTCAGAACCCAATTCTTAAGTCAACGCGGACGAAGTTGCGGGCGCAAGCTAGTATGTGACAAATTAATATCGTAGGATATTTCACACAGTGTTATCTAGCCCCAAATTAAGCAAAGCTTGGGCTATGGGGGCCATATAGCTGATACAGAACACTTATACATTTTTTTTGTAAATACTTAATGGTTATTTCATGATATTAACTTTAAATTTACATAATTATCAGTAAAAGCCTTGTACTTAGGTACAATATATATTTATAAATTGTATGAATTCTTTTGTATTTTCCATTGTCACATTCACACGAAATTGTGACCGAAACCGCATGGCATAGCCAGTTGTAAACAATTCTAGTACATTTGGTGTCTTTCTTTGTTGCTTATAGGGAGACAAGTCTTTTATCTTTTCATCTCCCCCATCTGTTTTACTTTAATAGTGTCGATGTATTTCTTAGTACTTATTTGTGTCACACAAATAAGTACTAAGAAATACATCGACACTTGTATTTCTTAGTACTAAACTTAGTACGAAACTATAAACAGGACACACAAATTGTGTGTCCTGTTTATAGTTTCGTCCGTTGTAGTGTCTAGGGTTTATTAAATACTAGCTGCACCCCGCGGTGTTACCTGCTACATGTTTTCGGGATAAAAATTAACCTATGTCTTAATCCAGGGTCTCGGCTACGTCCATAGCAAATTTCATCCAAGTCCGTTCAGCAGTTTTTGCGTGAAAGAGTAACAAACTTCCATTCATCCAAACTTTCACATTTATAATATTAGTGGTTTTTTTTCCTTTTTTGTTTATTTTCTTATGTGTCTGACTTTATTTATTTCATTCTTTGTAAATAATCTACACCTTTCTCTAAAAATTTTTTTTTTAGTTTTCGTTCGTTAAATTTTATCCACCATGCATGAAAATACATACAATATGGCACGTCGCTGCAAAAATATGCTTTTCTAGACAAAAGACCCTTCATCTATTGTAAAGCACACAGAACAGGCCGATTACACACTTGCTTCTACCTACCGTCACCTGCTGCCAGTCTTTATAGATTGCGCCTGGTTGTGTATAGATAGCTTTATACATACAAAAGACATCATCATCAGCAGCTTTTGTTTTTATACCAAATAAAAATAATATTTAAATTCGATTTATGGATAACATTAGTTGAAAGCTCAGACGAATAGGTAATCGTTGAAAGTCTATACGTACGTACTTACATAATTTTACTATGGTTGCCTGCATGATAATTATAAACTTAGCAATAAAAACCTCTTTTCGAACCAGAACATGAGGTTTTACTCATAACTTGTGTTTCTATTGATCTCCGCTTTATTGTTTATTGATAATAATTACATTGTATACTTATACGTATGCCAAGAAGAGTATAGAAAATATTCTACAATTTTGTCATAGAAAAAAGAAAGAGCATGGTAGGTTATCCTCGTGATCTAAATATTTCTTCCTTCGTATCTAATTCTGACCAAAGTTCATTTTTCTTTCTTCCCTGACCCTCTGGAAAACAGTTAATTTCTAGTGTACACAATCGTTTCATTCTATCAATCTTATACAATAAATATAATAAAGGGGTCATTGTATGTCAAGTTTTTACTATCATGACTCTGAAATTGCCAAACAATATCTTTTTACTTACATTTAGTCAAAGGCCAATGTTAATTTTTGTACACGCCCCCTTTCACCTTAGCAAGCTGTATGATAAATGTGTAGCATGACTGAATGTTTTATACCTACATACATTATATTGTATTGTATTTTACATGAAGGTATGTAGGTATGTATTTTAAAAATAAAATAAAATAAAAATTTATATTAATTTATTTCAGCGGATGCCTCGCGGTTTCACCCACGTAGTTCACGTTACCGTAGGAATACGGGGATACAAAGCCTATATACGAAGCCTATGCCACCCGGGGATAGTGTAGCTTCCCAACGGGGAAATAATTTTTGAAATCAGTCCTGTAGTTTTTAAGTTTATTCGTTACATACTAAATTACAAATTTTTCACTCTTTATAATATTAGTAGGTATAGATTAAAGAAAAATATCACAATAAAATTTAAAATTACAAATTAAATTCAAAATTTTGTAAATAAACATGAACTGCGTGCACTAATTATATTCCACGTGACATTGAAGTAACTATTTCTAATTGGATGTATTTTACATACCCATTTAATATATGTAATAATTGTATTATCAATGTAATCAGCACAGTAGTAATAACAATCATAGCACAGGCGATTTGTAGATATCATTTTCATTAATTATTTAACGGAAATTACCCTTCTGATTGTATGCAAATTATACATAATTGAGATGTGAATAATATTATGTATCTTAGATTTATATTGTGCTGTTCTGTCACGTATAACCGTATTTTATAAAAAAATGTATCCTCGGTCAAATTCCAGTCACGAAAAAAGTGTCTTGAAGTTTTATATTAGCGAGAATTGCGGAAAAGTTGATAAGTTATATCGACCCTTTGTATTGATTTCCGAATATGTGTTAACCGACTTCAAAAAAGAAGGGTGTTCTCACTTCGTTGCGATTTTTTTGTACGCTAAGGTACCTACCTAAACCAGAAGGTAGGTGCCGAAACTCCGATCCTAGCCATGTTTGGGCTTAGTGGAATTAGGTCGATTTTCTTGATTAAAACATATGACTTGTTCGTGTATTTATGTTTAAAAACAGTAGTGTTTTAAAAAGAGCCGGATTACGTAGGCGAGTGTTAGAAAATTATTGACATAAGTACTTATGGTTGAAACAGACAAATACAAATACAAAAAAACCGTTTTCATATAATAAATAATCTATATTAATAACTATCAAATGATGTTCATTGATAAGCCGATTTTGCTTAAGCTGATTTTTTTTTCATAAGTTCGTGATTTGAATAAGTTTTATATACAAACATATGTATAATTATATCTCCTTAGTTAGGTATCAGGAGGTCGTCTAGGTAGGTACCACCGCAACACCAGATATTCTGCCGCCAAGTCTATTAAGTGTGCCACTGTGTAGACCTTACTGTGTACCGGTTTGAAAGGGTACAGCAGTTAGTGAAATTACAGAGCTATTGAGAGTAACATCGAATGTTTTAAAGTAATGAGCGCCTACGCAGCGATACCCTGGACTTTGTTGCTCAAAGTTTTGTGTATCGCTGTCATGGACATGCGTTATCTCTTACAATCAGGAGAGCATCTCATTCCTCTCATTACTTTTACTTTAAAAATATATATAGGTAGGTATACCTATATATGTGTGTATGTTTTTTTAGGCGAGTGCGAAGACCTATTTCTACGGCATCGGGTGCCAAGTACTAGGCATTTAGCTTGAAGGTTCACGTACAGAAACCCAGACATCATTTTTCAACATCATCATAATAATTATGTTATATAAAAATATTGTCAAGGTTATTAAATTATTATTTCCGCGATGGATATACTAACTTATTGTACTTGCATCAAAATACTATAAGAACTATGTGAAAATAAAATATCTTAAAGGTCAGTGCACAATACAATGTGGCCAAGCAGTTGGTTTTAATTGAACCCCTATTAACATAAACGTCTGGTTTGTATGTCTGCCTGACTAATTATATTATTAACTTGGATCACGCATCTTTTCTCGTGCAAGCGTTATTTATTTTATATGACTTTGTGTAGGTAAGTAGGACAAAATAAATAAATAAATATTGTAGGACATTACACGCAACGCTATCAGATCCAAAGCTTGTACTGTAGAAGTCAGATAACTAATAGAATACTTCAATACTTTTGTTTTGTAACTTATAATATATGTCGAAAGTCTCAAAGTAATGACCAACAAAGCAGTGATGCCCTGGACTTTGCTTTGTTACTCAAAGTTCTGTGTATCACTGCAATGGTCATGGACAGGCGTTATCTCTTACCATCAGGAGAGCGTCTCGTTCGTCTCATTCTTTTCACGTAAAAAAAATGTCTTTTTATTGCATTACTTACCAAAACCAGAGTTTTTTCTAGTTTCTATAATTGTATCGAAGGTTGTCAAACACTTGACAGACTAGACTCGGCTTTGACTGTGTCGTAGACTTATTGACATAGTGCAATGCCAGAAACAAAAAAAAAGAATAATGTAGTCGTTAGCAAAAAAACAAAGCTCAAATTCATCCTACCTCTTAAAAATTGACGTGTATGCCAGAATTGCTAAGAAAATGTTCGATCTATCGCAGATGTCAAAAAGCTGCTGATATTCCTAAAAAGCCTGTTCCATGTCATTCATTATCATGTCGTGGAGCGATGGGTGCTCCACGTGTTACGCGCTCGTGCTTCATAAACTCATCATCATCATCATCATCAGCCTTTTGTAGTCCACTGCTGGACATAGGCCTCTCCCAAGGCACGCCACTCAGCCCGATCTTCGGCTTTTCAATTCCATCCATTGCCAGCTGTTCTATGTATATCGTCACTACATCGAGTCTCAGGGCGTCCTACGCTACGTTTGCTAATTCGCGCGGTCTCCACTCCAGAACACGTCTACCCCAGCTGTTATCTGTTCTGCGACAGATATGTCCAGCTTGCTAATACGCTGAGCTATGTCTGTGACTTTAGTTCTCTGACGAATTACTTCGTTCCTGATACAATCCCTTAGATAAATGCCAAGCATAGCACTTTCCATAGCTCGCTGAGCGACTTTGAACTTGCGGACCATTCCCGCTGTAAGTGTTCACAGATCTATAGACTATTAGGCTCTACATTTAAATTTACTAGCGAAAGCTTAAATGTTACATTTCTCAAAGAAATACTTCATACTAGCCTTACATTTTCAATACGTATTCTACATGTTAAGAAAGAAAGAAAGAAAGAAAGTCAAGAAAGTTATGTTGTTAAAAAAGTAAAAAAAACTAAACTATTTTAAATATTTATGAAATGCTTAATATAGTTCAGTTTTCGCAACAGCTTATGTTGAGACAGCTAAATAAATATGAAAAAAATTAAGACTTATAAGGTTATTAACAATGTTGTCGGAGTCTTAAGTGCAAGGGGGAGCTTTCATACCTAACGACACGACAGGCGACATCAACACTCAGTTGTAGATCGATCGTAAGGTATAGAACATCTTTATTATACTGATCTTTGATCGTTTTTGTAATGAAGTCACAAGAACTCATATTTAATTGAAATGCTTAGAAGCCTGGTAGGTTTTTTAGCTTTTTGAAACAAATTAAACGACCAACAAAAATAATGTGACTATGAATTATTTTTACTAAGTTATTAGTTTTTCTTGTATCACTATTATTATGTAATAGAGATACAAAGATTTATTAAGAATATTTAAATTTAATAAAAATCATCACATTTGGACGATACATTTTATTTAACAGTAATGCAGAAGATAGTAAATTAAGAACATTAACCTTGGCTCAGCTGTGGGAGTGCCTAACTACGAGTTTTAGTTTATAATTGCGCTTACGTAATCTGTCGTGTTTACTAATTTCTATCAAATGGAAGCAACGCCATCTAATGTGAAAATTTGGCTCTGTTTTGGATTTCATCTCATGTCATACAAATCAGTAAAGTGAGATGACCGACAAGGTCGTCTCGCTTTGTATAAAAGTATCGTAGGTTCATTGACCCCAGGGCGGCGACGAAACTAATTAAAGTATATTTTATTGTTCCCCCAGCAATTACTATCAGTACTAACATGGCTCTCGCACGAATGCGGGCAAATAATTATAATTACATTTTATTTTTATTCCATTTTATTAATAGTCGCAACCTAACGACTCATAACATTGTTGACGTGCACACTTCGATCGTACTCGTGTGAGTGTGTAATGTGTGTGCCATGTGTGCTCATAGACTTATATTAAATGTCAAAGTTTTTTTTAATTTGACTGATTTTAACGATTTGCGAGTGTACCATTGATTTCTATAACGTAGGTTTATTCAGACTAAAGATGACGTACCTAATGCTCGTGGTATTTTTGTCGCTAGGTACATGTAGTGTCAGAACTTACGCTGATTGCTCATCCCAATCATGGGCATAAATATTTTTGGGCGATACTCTCGGTCTGGTGTGGATTGGTGGATTTCTTTGCCGGACGTATTCAGGTTTCTCGATGCTTTTACTTACTAAAACTCCTGTGACATGAACTTAAAATCTGAAAAAATTTAAAAAACTAAGTTGTATATTTCGAATGATTCCTACAGTATGGTGCGGGGTTATGATCGATACCACACTTAGACGAACTATTTTTGATACAAAAAGACAACACTATTTATACCTGAATAAAATGTTAATCTTTCGTATGACTCATAGAACTTTGTCCGTTCACGCAGCAAACAATGGCATAATTATCTCAACCCAATGCCCGTTATTATAATTCAATTTATCTCAATTGTAATTGTAAAAATTGTAATTGTATCTGCGTCGTAAAACTGTTGTCTCAGATAAGATAAGGTGCGGTATCGCACGCTTTTGATCTCAGGGGAACCGCCGTGCTTGTTTGTCTTCAAAATATTAGGTCACAGTTTAATGTAAATATCTTTTGTAGTTTTCGTAAGTCAACGCTTTTTCTGCTTTTATTAAATCATGCAATAAAGAGATGACTCTTAAAATTAAGTCATGAAAGTATGTTACAGATATTTGAAGTAAATTATTAATCATTGATTTAATTTCATTAAGTAAAATATTAAACACCTGCCCATACGATTACTATTCTACGAAATTTCTTGTATCTTGAATCTATGGCAAATAAAATAGGAATTTCACGGTTGATTTCTTTCGGGGTAGTCCCTGAAATGACTCTACAAGCTTTTCCTCTTTTTTTCACAGGACAAGTTGAGAGACTGCTCACTATCTCCTTCGTATAAAATTATTTTTCCTCGGGTACGACCCATCATTTTGACTCTACGCTTTTAATTAGTTCTGTTGAAGAATGGAACAAACTCTCGGCTTTTGTTTCCCGAAAGAATAGATTAATAATTTAGATCTTTTACTGAGACTTAGCTATATTCTGAGTTTGCGTGCTTCATTTTAAATATTATCGCTGTCTACCGGTAGGCGAATTGGTGATCTAACGCAGATTTTTATTCAGATCGACGTTATATACCTACTTACGGATTTAGTCAAACATACATACAAGCAAATATCATATATTATGCAAAATACATCTTGTCACAAGCAAACAAATAATTTCTTAAATATATAGTCACAGTAGATTCTACCATCATTTGTATAGCTCTATCAATAAGACAAGTATTTCGTAGACAACTTATTACTTTCAGCAGTTAATATTTGACAGACGTTCATAAAAAAAACATCAAGAAATATTTTATAATTGAGCTATTAGTTACCATCGTCTCTTTCTCAAAATAAAACACAATAATAGGTCAATAATATTTGAAAACTTTTACAGCACCTGCTGTTTTCGATAATTTATTGTTAAATGAAAACAATGGAATTTCTTTTACGACATCACAAAATCATTCGTTATTTATTACATTTAAAACAATAAAAATTCTCGCGACTACGACTCGAGTTTATTAGTGAAGAATAGCAGATAATATTGCTTAAAATTATAACTCAACAAATATAGGATGTTATACAAAAGGTTTTATTAAAAAAAAAACCCTTTTTTATGTGTGATTTGTGTTATAGAACATATTTTAAACCATTGGCTAACAATTAAAGTACACTAAAAGTTTGGATTAATTGAACAATTATTCAATAACTATACGTATATTATAGTGTTATGATGACTGAACAGAATAAAAATAAAATAAAATAAATAAATATCGTAGGACTATACACACAGCGCCATCTGGCCCCAAACTAAGCAGAGCTTGTGTGATGGAAGTCAGATAACTGATAGAATACATAAATACTTTTTTTTGTAAATACATACTTATAATACATACAATAATAATGTTACGAATACAGAGAAATAATGTTATGGCTCTCAAACAGTTATAGAATTTCTTTGGTTTATTTTTTCTCTTCAGTGGTTACTAAATAAAAATTGGTTTATATATAAGTACTGCCTTTTGTGTATAAGTCTGCAATGTGACCAGCATATTAAGAGCATTGCACTCTATTTATTCATGCAACATTTCATAAAGAACTGGTCCATTATACATACCTATAACGCAAATTCACATACTTTCATATCGCTCCAAAAACTTCCCTTCACGTGACAAACTTTAATAAGCTAGAATAATAAGACATTTCAGTAGATGATAGAAGCCAAGAATTGTTAGTGAACGTTTCTAAGTCGGTACCTAATATTTTTAAACACCCTGTGTTTCACGCTCCTTGAATTTGAATCGATATTTAGGCAGATTTATTTATTCTCACGGAAGCTTATGCCACAGATAAAATATGAGTTGCTTCTAACTTTTATAAAAAAACATTTATTTTTTTACTATAAACTAGTAAACTAGTAGCAAGTAGTTAATATAATGAAACAGTTAGTGTGATATTTAAAGTAGTTAAAAAAACGAAACATTGCACGTCTAGCTAGTAAACATTTATTAAAAGTTTCATTCCGTTTGTTTAAAGAGGACACGTTACTCTCGTTCGTCTAAAAGTTAGAGGTCTGAGGTTGGAATCCCGCCCGGATTAATGTTTGAATGATGAATTTCCCGGCCCGAGCCGGTTGTCCGTGCCTTTGTGCAAGTAGCATAGTCAAATACATTCGGGTGACACGTTCACTCTGACATTAGGGATTGCCGCTCAGCCTATACAAACTACTAAAATCCTTCCACAGAGTATTCTTTTGGAGACCTACAAGAACATGTCATTTATAACTACGATTTAACGACTTCGTTTGACAGACAGACAGTTCAGCTATTTTTAGAGATTTTCAATGACTGACTTAGAATAGGTACAAAGAACGCGTATTTATCCTTGACTGTTCTACGCTTTTTTAATTATACTATGAGTCCCGCGTTTTCACGCAGTTGTCTTGTCTTTCACTTCTATAGTTTAAACTGGCGTGATCACAGCTAAGCTGATGTTATGTAACAGTGTGGTCGAAGACACCAAACCTCCCCCAGGTTTGGTGTCTTCGACCACCGGATTTAAAGTGAGGCTACCTAAATACACAGTCAGTCGTTTTTATTAATTTTCTTTGTTTTTGGCATCGTACATTTTGTCAGTGTCATACATTGATAAATCTTTAAATATTTAATGAAAAATCAAGTAAAATAAGTCAGAGACAAAGTCTGGTCATTCCAATGTAAAGTGGTGAAACTTCACTAAAATCTTCGACGGAGTTCTAGATTTTTTTGCTTTGTTTTTGACATCGCTCTTTGTGTATTATCCCCAGTGTCAAGTATTGAGATGTTTTAAAATATTTTATGAGAAATCAAATTAAAAAGATAAAAGTGTCCTAATCAATGTCACACAAAGTGTGTCTAAGTCAAGTCCGGCCATGACCTGGAAAAGTAGTGGCTACTTTACTACAAGTTTCTACGGATTTCTGGAATGTTTATGACTTGAGAGCGACAGCCAGCCAGCCGAGTACTAGAAATTACCTTTAGCACCACGCTATGGTTTCTTCACGATGTTTTCCTTCACCGGCATCTCAAGCGCGTTTTTTGGGTTTCTAACCCACACCCACGTGCGTGAACCGATCGCGTCAACCACTGGGATATCGCTACAAATGCTCATTATACCTATTGTTACAATTTGAAACGATGTGCGAGCAAGATGCTTCTCTGATGATTAGAAACCTACCCGTCTAGTATTACTCAAAATATCAACACAAAGTTGAGGCCGTCACTGCACTCATTACTTTTAGACATTTAAGTCCTTTCAAAATTAAGATTCTTTTAATAAAAACTGACATCATCCCGTTACAATTTAATATACTTTTGTATATGAATCAGTCAGTTTTTATTTATTAAGCGTCTCTGTCAACTCGTTACGAGCAAAAAATTAAAATATATTGCTTCTCTGCTCTCGTGCTACAATAATTTGCGCGACTAAAAGCAGTATTTTTTATAAATATACAATTCTCATTTTCTTGGAAGTTGATTTACAATTTCTTTGTTGGATTGCGCACGTAATTCGTTTTAAAATTGTGTTTATTTGACGAGACTGAAATGTTTGTGCTGGAACAGTTGTCTTTTACAACGCCGTTTTGTGTATACTGTTTTATTTTTTGTGTCCTAGATCGTAGGTAGTATAACCATCATCATTGTCATCAAACGTTTTCCACTTACTACTGGGAAATGGTTTCTACTTTAGCATGCTATCTTTTTCGGGCATGGGTTTCGACTACTACTCTCGACGTCATCCGACCAACATACTGGTGATCTGTCACATGTTTAGTCGCTCTTCGTAAGGCTAATAAATAATCAAGATAACCATCATCATCATTTTGGTCAATGAACGATTTATTATTATCATCATCATCGGATTAATGATGATGGTGATTGTGTAATTGTGGATTAACATCAGGTGAGCTATGGTCAAACACCTAGCTTATTAACGGTAAAAATAATCATCGTAGGGCATTACACACAGCGCCATCTAACCCTAAACTAAGCTAAGCTTGTGCTATTTAAGTTAGATAACTAATAGCATAAATAAATACTTTTTTTTATGTAAATACATATACTTATTAATACAAAACACCCAGATACAGAAAAAATATTTGTTTATACCACAGAATCTTTGTCCCGGGTGGGAATCGAACCCACACCCTACAGCTCTCAAAGCTAGCAATGAGCCAACGGGGCTGTCAAAAACCTGTGTGGTAACAACAGCATCTAATTTTATTTACGCCTTGGACTTTAAAATGGAATCATTCAAATAACACCGTATAGGTAACTCCAACCCCAAACAGCTGATTAGGCTTGTTATAGTCGTTTGACCATCTGTCGCTTCCAACAGAATAAATTGTCGCATTGACTACTAATGGAATTTTACACTTAATCAATGAGGCACATACACATTAGTGGTATGAAACTGGTTGTTTCCCTTTTGAGACACTGCAACTTATTATTATTCAAAATAAATAGCAATTGCAAGAAAATGCAAGTTAATACAAACTTGCAGCCTTTTAACATCTGTTATTTTTTTTATTTTATATGTATTGAGACGAACGATGCGCTCTCCTGATGGTAAGAGATAACGCGTGCCCATGACCATTGCAGCAATACACAGAACTTTGAGTAGCAAAACAAAGTCCGGGGCATCGCTGCTTTGGCGCTCATTACTTTGAAACTTTCGATGGTTAGTCTCAACAGCTTAGTAATTTCGCTAGTACCCTTCAAACCGGAACACAGTAATGTTTATTTTACTGCTTGGTGGCAGAATATCTGGTACTGCGGTGGTACCTACCTAGACGACTTCCTGCTAAAGAAATCTACCACCAAGTAAGCTATTACTTTTAGGTTGATATTTGCGATACAGCACTAAAAAAACTAAGGAATTTTGAAAATTGAAATTTTATATGCACCTATAAAGATTTGCTCTTATGACATTATAATAATATGTATATCGCAAGACATTTACACAGCGCCATCTAGGACAAACTAAGCAAATTTTGTACTATGGAAACCAGATACCTGATAGAATACTTATAATCATATACAGAACAAACATCTATGTTAGTCACACAAATATTAGTCCTGAGTGGGAATCGAATCCACGCCCTTTAGCTCTTAAAGCAGATATACTACCAATGAGTCAACAGAGATGTCAGTCTATAATACTGCTCACATATTGTATGAATAAAATACAATATATGTGCAGCATAATAAAAACTAAGAAACTAGACAACAAAGTCACTGAAATTGCAACGCAATTGATTTCGCGCTTCATTACTACGAAGTGGCCAAGGTAAAGTCAGAATTGCTTGAAGCACGCACAGAGAGTAAGCCCATCTAGGCAACCCACATGTCATACATAATAAAGCAAATAGGTCAAATTTATTTTGATACCATTCTTTATATAGCATGATGCATGCAACATGCATTTGAGTTTTTTTTTTTAATTATCTTGTCAACATCTCATCCTCGACTTAAATAAATAATTATAAATATCGTAGGACATTACATACAGTGCCCTCTGACCCCAAACACATATCTATACTTTTTTTTTTGTAAATGCATACTTATAATACATACAGAACACCCAGACACAGAATAAACATTTGTTGATACACAAAATGTTTGCGCTGAGCGGGATCCGAACCCACACCCTTCAACTCTTAAGGTAGATATGCTACCAATGAGCCAACAGGGCTGACTTAGTACAACCCTCTCCATACTGAGGTTGCCTGGAAGAGATCGCTCTCAGCGATAAGGCCGTTAATTAAATAAATAAATATAACTATCGTAGGACATTATACACACAGCGCCATCTGACCCCAAACTAAGCAAAGCTTGTGCTATGGAAGTCGGATAACTGATAGAATATTTAAATACTTGTTTGTTGTAAATACATACTTATAATAAATACAGAACATCCAGACACAGAACAAACATTTTGTTTATACCACAAAATGTACATCCTGGGTGGGAATCGAACCCACGCTGTTCGGATCTTGGAGCATACTACCAATGAACCAACAGGGCTGTCGCATTGCTCTACTAGTGTTAAATTTATATTGTTATAATTGGTGTGAATGATAAACTGTTATATTATTATGTATCTGTTCTACAATATTACATTATCTAAATCCAAAAAAGTAGTAACTACTTATTAGTGACTGGAAAGTGAGTGCAGCATATCGCTCGCTTGCACACGGCCTTAACACCAGCTGTGATTTACCGTTAAGCCGAAATAAAACTTTTTGCCGCTTCCGCTTAAAGGGCCAGTGTAAACGTTTCGTTTTTATGAATACTTAAACTAATAATTAACGCCGCACTTATTTGCGCTTAGAACACTGTTTACGACTAAATTTTCTTAGTAGTATTGTTTGTTTTCCCATTATATCCACGTCTCGGTCCATTTTTCCCGGAGGCTATTATAGTGCATCGAACGTAAGCCACTTTTACTCGGCATATTTAAAATTGCAACATTTTATTCTCGGTCTTTTTAATTTTATAATTAATGGTTACGTTGTGAGTTGCTTGGGGCGACGTTGCTCTCATTAGCGACGCGAAGCGAAGCGATATATTTTAATCGTGAGTGTCATTTTAATCTCAGAAAGAAGGTAGATTTCCATTTAGCGCGGCTTTTGCGTTTGTAATGTGACGTTACTGAAGCGGCAGTGAAAAAAATTTATAGATAGGGTGAAACTATTTTTTTTGTGCACACCTGTAATTAAAATGGAAACAGAAACAGCGCCTTAAGAGATAGTGCCACAAATGATGGTTTTATTGCTATTAAATTCCAGGCAACCATAGGGCAAAACAAAACAAAAAAGACGACATGACATGTCACAAACATTTTAATAATAATCAAAGAAATAAATATATAAACAAAATATATTGTATGTACCAATACTATTACTACAGATAAATAATTAACACCGAAAATTAATTAATTACCGAAAACAAATAGTAACAACAACAGCGAATGTAATGTTGGTGCAAATAAGTTGAATGGGGGCTAGCTGAGACGATAATTTTTGTAATCAAGGATTACGAAAATAAAAATCGGGGTATGGCTTTCTTTTCTTCTACGATGTATACATCATAGATGACATATTCAAAGATAGAGAGAGAGAAAGAAAGAAAGACACAGTAGAAAGCACAAAGAGTCGTTCGGAGTTCCACGTTTCAATCCCCACTCAACGTAATTAGTTCTTTGACTGTAGCCCCCAATTTTGTTATCAACAATTTTCCGAATTGCCTCCAACTATAGAAGCGCTAAGCTAGCTATGGATGTCTTTTAATTTGCTTCCATTGTAGTATTCACGCCAAAATAAGAAGACTTATCCAAAATTGTCGACCAACTTGTCAACTGTATTTGACACACCTAAAACAGTAATGTACTCCCTTATATTGATTTGTACAACATGCCACAAAACCGTCTCATAGTGTGATAGTTAGAAGCCTATCTGACTAAGTACAACATCAAAGGACCACTGACACTTAGCAATATTGAATGTACACTGAAGGTTGTCTGTGCTGTACTGCATCAATGTAATTGGGGTCGTATTGTTACGAAATCTACCTTTGGAAACGCGGAGCTTCCGATTCATTTATCCGAATGAATTTTCATTCAAAACTACATTTCAAAGGTGTGCGATAGTTGTATAGTGTAGTAGTTGTGGCTACGTAAAATCGAATCAGAGTGGATATTTTTATTGACATTCTAGTTATTATTAAAGTATAGTTTGATTCGTTTTTTTCTTCGGATTTCGTTAAGTTTTTTTAAAAATAAAATGTTAAATATACTGCTTTGTTTTAAGACGAAAGACATTATACCCTAATCTTATTCTTATTCGAAGTGGGGGCGATAAGTCCTGCACTGACGTCCCGCTTGGGGTGTATTGTGCATTTCCTACCGCTAGCGTTTACCCGAGCCAACCCAGCTCCTTGAAGTTTTGGAGCGAGGCTCTGGGCCGCTGGCATAGTAGCTCCAGTGATTTAGGTGACAAGTTCAATGATGATGACATGAATGATAGCGAAGCAGTTTCATGACATTTTACCCTAATGGCAATAGGGCGTAAAGATATATTCTTTAAGTGTAACTAAACTTTGGTTATGGGTTGGTTAAGTATAAACAGTTAAGTGGATTTGGTACATGAATACCAAGACCGCGTACCCAACGAAAGAGAGTCTCTCTTTTTCTCGATTTCCGTTGGTTAACGCTATTCGCTGTCATAGTATATCATATCACTGGACTGTACAGTTTAAACCGATTTGCTTGCCTGCGTAGATAATTGTTATATTATTCTCGTCATTGTCTTACATGTTGTCAGTGCCGTTACATATATACATACATATGTATATAATTAATTGTATTATATTGTGGAAAACGCAACATCGTGAATACTGTTAGATGCTTTTTTTACCATAATTGTTTCAACAAAAAAGCTACTAACTAGCGTGCAGACCTTGTACAAGAAATCTATTTTCTGTTCATGCTTCTTGGTTGTTATTTACTCAATATAGAAATAATATTTTAGTGTAAAGATAACTTGAAGATTTTTACACGATTTATGTTTAGCTCCGTTGGCACCCAGACCAGACATATTGCTCTTCTCAAGTAGTATCATGTAGTACTTGTTGAACTCACTATATCATAGGGAACAAATATAGTATAATCCGATTATAACGACGGCCAAGGGACCGGTGATATTACGACGTACGAACCGGAAGTCATACTAAACAAACTGCCAATTTTGTGCATATGTCTTACGGAATATTATTCCTTAATAAAGGGCATCATTTACAAGTTTCATGATGAATAGAACTATTGCTCTTTTGGTACTTACACATGTTTCATTTCTTTCTGAATCCAACTTTTAACTCGATGTGGACGAAGTCGCGGGCGGTAGCTAGTAAATTATAAATGTGAAAGTTTGAATGTTTACATGTTTGTAACTCAATCACGCAAAAACCGCTAAACGGATTTTGATGAAATTTGGCACACATATAGTTTTTACTTGAATTAATATATAGGACGCTTTTTATATAAAATAATTGTTAGGTTACTTTGGGATTATCAAAAAAAGAACTAACCAACCAATTGAAATTTGGTTTAGATATAATATAGTCTTATGGAACATTATTCAGGGATTTAAAATATACTTTATCTTAATCTTATAGTAAAATAGCGCAAGTTTCATGACTATTGCTCATTTGTTAATTACCGATGTTTTATTTCACTCTGAACTTATTTATTAAGTACGCGTACGAAGTCGTGCGCGTAAGCTAAATAACATAAAGGGGCCCTTTAAACCTAAGCCGCAAATCCTAGGCACCGTACGGGTTCCTGTCCGAGCAACACAATGGACCCGGTGATACCATTGAATACTATGCAATGATTAAGCCGATGAAAGTAGATTACCAGTCACTAACAAGTACGGTCCTACAATTTTCTACTTTCCTACAGCAAATATTCAATGGCTATTTTTTGTGACCACTGCATTTTTCCTTGATGAAATATTAATCCGGGAAACTGGTTAATTGAATTAATAATAAGTAAAAAGTATTAAAATCTAAGGATGGAAATAAATAACAGAAATAATAATAATAAGGAGGCCGAGAAGGACAAGCTCGGCAAGTACCTTGACTTGGCTTTTATGTCTGCTGTCCACCTTTTTCTAGGACGCCCTTTTCGTCTTTTTCCTATCGGTCCTTCCCATGCTGTTATCTCTAGTGCCCATCTTTTGTCTGTATAATATTATAACTTGACGTGTACTTAGCTTTAAGGGGGTCATTGTACTCAACATGATGAACAACTTTTACTACTGGGGCTAGTCTGAAATCGAAAAATAAAACCAGCTGTTCCAAAGAAAAAGTTTTGTTGACCTTTAATCAAATGTAGGTATAAAGCATCTGATAATACTGGATACAAATATAGTTTTGTAACACGTATCATACTAATACATATTATCTAGTTGATCGACTCAGCACAAAGTTGCCGCGTAATATAGAGTGTAATACGAGAATAATATAATAAATGTAACATCCGTATTAACAACTAATAGGCCAAGTATTGTATGAGTTTAACAATGACTGTACCGGGATAAAAGTACATATTATTTTATGGTACAGTCACTCACAACATGTCAATACCAAATAATTGGATAAAAAATTAATAACCAATTTTTCAATTAAACGAAACAATGAATTTTTCATTACGGCCTCCGATGTAACTTGCGCTTACGAATTTATATTCGAAATGTACCTTATATTCTAGTTCATTTTTGTGTCAGGAATAAAATTCTTTCATTTAACGATGACAACCACAAGTTATATTATTTGTTAACTATTACATTGTAATACTAACTTTTGATTGTATTTGTGTGTTCAGTGTGTTACCTACAATAAAGTAATATTCTATCCAACATTTAAAGTTTTTTTAATGTAAAAGTAATGAGACGAACGAGGCGCTCTCTTGTTGATAAGATATAATGTCTGTCCATGACTATTGTAGCGATACATAGTACTTTTAATCTGTCAATCTGACAGATTGCCATTTCGTCAATGAATAAATAAGCTTTCAAAGAAATACATCGTAAAAGTATTCTATGTGTTAATCCAAACTCGTTCAGCCGTTTTTGCGTGATTGAGTAACAAACATCCGAACAACCAAACATACAAATTTTCACATTTATAATATTAGTAGGATAAAATTATGTAGAACGAAGCTATCATAAGCACATTTATCTGTGTAGAGCCAATGGCCAACGGTTTTCACTCCTCTCATGTTATGTCGACGTGCGCGTCTTTTGAAGAGCTCTTAAGCGCCTTCAAGCTTGCTAGAAGCCTAGCTTTGCAGAAAACTAGCGACCAATGGAAATAAAAAATATACATCAAACTCTTTTAACTTCTAACTAAAATAAAATTCTGCCAGCTTATGTAACTGCTCATTTGCATCTGATAATTCTTTAAAGAAACATATATTCAAAAATGTGTAAAATATTTTAATTATAGTTAAAAACCCTTAAATTAATACTATTTACAAAATTTATACAAAAAACTTAATCTAAAAGTCCGTCAGAGGAGGGATACCAGAATGCTAGTAGCATTCTGGTCAAAAATTAAAATTGAACTCATCTTTTACATGCATAATAATAATTATATTTCTTTTCGTGTAAAACTATACAAAAGATCTTAAAGAAGTCGGCGTGCTGCCGTGCTGTGTGTATCTACGTAAATACGTACGTATACATTTTCGAACACTAAGAAGTCTTTCTATGTTTCAAGTTTCAATTCAGCGCAAAACTATTTTTTTTACTATCGAGTGGTGATAGATTTGTTGCCGCTACGCCAAAGTACATTCCCCGATTTTGTTATCATCAGTTTTTTGAATTGCCCCTCACTATGAAAGCAAATTAAAGACGTATGCACGTCAAAATACCCAGACGTGTATAAACTAAAAAGCATTGAACTGACATATGGTAAAATTAATTGTCAGTGCAGAACGTGTATCGAAAAAGATGTCTACCTATAACACTTATCTACTTACCCGTACTTACACGACAGATTCGTTCCGCCGTCGTCGTTGAACAATTATTATTAATTAAGATTTAAATTGGTCTAATTATGTAGTGCTGCCCATCTTCCAGTGAACGGGCTGCTCTTTGAGCAATGAATTCTATATTTAAAACGTTAACTACATTATCTCTGGTTTGCTTTTTGTTTAAAAAAAACCTAATTTTTATTTTTTTTTCTTTGCAGGTAAGTTTGAACATCCACGCACACGTCCAGCGAGTTTAGATTCTTTACTTATACTTCACAACAAAATGCTCTACAAGAACTAGAGTGTAGTCGACTGATAGTCTAAATGGCAGGTGACTCTTTCCAGCTTATGTAACAGCTGGAAATTTGAGTTCTAGTTCCTTCTCCGGTAATTATTACCAGAGATCGTATAGCTTACCATAAAATTGCGTGGTTGGAGCTGCAGCTTTTCTCCAGGTAAGTTATTTTTCTAATCTAATATTGTTTTATTTGTACATGTTCTGTTGTGTTTATTCGCTAATGAGAAAATAATAGTAATCAGTTAGATTTTAATTTAGAAAATTAGATTTGTTTAATAAAATGATGCACCAGAGTTGTTAAAAAAATATTTTTACGACAGCACTGGTTATATTTTTATCTGATAGTTAACACTATCATATTACATAAAATCTGCTATAAAGAAAATGTCGTCGTTTTAGACACAAATGTAAAACAAAATTACATAAACATATAATTTACATGGCTACATTCTCTCCACAACTTTCCCTAACAGAGGTAAATCATAGGACTAAAGGGAAAAACCCCACAAGTTCAACCTTAGAGCCGTTTAGTATAACTCCATACCCAACCGCGATTTCTGTCAGTTCAAGTGTTCGAAGCTTGACAAGATTTGAGGACTATGAACGTACTTGGTACCAACATCTAGACAAAAACGTATTCCCCTAACCAAAATAAAAATCCATTACATTTATAGTATACTAATAGTAGTATTATCATTTTAATTTTAGTCGAAAGTACGTTCATGTTTGCGAAAACGGCTTGTTGGGCAGTGCTGGCTCTTAAAACGTAGCGTTAAGTGTATCCTCTTTGCGTCAGTGCATCGGTCACTACGACCACAGAATAAAAAAAGTACGACACCAAAGCGTGGGTTCACAAATCGTACGGTGCACGCATACTCAGAGTCTGTAGAAGGGTTCCTTAAATAATAATACCCATCTGTGTAAGCGGGATAAACTTACCCACCAGTAGCTAAGAGTAAACGAGAGAAGCATTACATTTTTTGTCCCTGACTGCATATAATGAAACGATGACGATTTTTAGAGGCAGACAAACATTGTCCAAGCTTTTTTTTTCGTCTATATTGCACTCTCTAAATTGACTTTGTCCTAAATTTTATCTGGTGAATTGATAATTCTAATCTAATAATAATAATGAATTGTTAAGCTGTAAAAAATGCATGAGACAAAAAGAAGGCCCTCTATCCGTCTCTTTCTAGTGTACGTGCCCCAGTTCTGTATAATATCACTTTCTGTATGGGTAGGTACACAATAACAAAAACAAATATCATCACGGGGCTCAGCTTCAGAAGCCGATTTTCTTCGTAAATAGCGCTCTAAGCGCGCGTATCTTTTACATTCCGATGTTAACAGCTTCTTTTAACTTTTACAGCCTCATACCTTTCTGTAAACTCTCTCGCAATTACCCTTTCACGTCGCAGGCTTTTATTTTATCCGGTAGTCTGTCTGCACCTTATTTATATATGTGTGCGTACGTGGCGCGCTTCGCGTATCTTTTTAATGACTACGACACAGGCGCCGTGTGTAACCAGCCTTTGAAATTTGCGAGCCTTGTAATAGCAGATGGCAGAAGATTTCGAGATGGGTTCTGCAAGGTTTTTTAATCGTATTCCTATCTATCTAACCAAATTGTTTTGTACGAGTTTTGGTCCCTGTAATAAATGTTTTACTTGACATATAATAGGTGCTTTTCAAACAACTAGCTCGTCCACCATAAAAATAAAGAATGACCAGACAATAAAAATCTATGTTAGTTACATAATGTTCTGAGCCCTAGTTCCCTAACTCGCGTGAAATTCCACACGGATAGTGTTTATTTATAACAATTTTAATTTTGTGCTTATACAATTTTTTTGTTTCGGAAATTCAGTATAGAAAAAAAAGACATTACTGATTCCAAAACTATTTCGAAATGTTACATTCCTGTACATTATTTTTACGTTTAACACTCTTTAAACTATAAGATGAGGGTTATTTTAAAATACGTAAAACAAACTTGACTTTCAATTAACCTGTAATGACGTCACATAATAGGCTGTATAGGTCTACTTTCAGTGCCTAAAAAAGCAATAGCAAACGAAAACAAAATCTGTCAATGTCTATTCAACGGCAACTATAATAATCTCTTCCATACACGTACGTCGAGTTGTTTTTCAGTTTATTGATACAAATATCTGGATTATTTTACTTCAAACGTTATTTTACGATATCGCTTATATGAGGCTATGATATGAGATTTGTTTACTTCGTGTTAGTTGTCAAAGCCTATGGAATGTTTCAAAATAGCTATAGGTATATACATTTTTGTTTTACTTGGCAAGAGTACCTATACATATGAAGCCCACTTTATGACGCCATCGCTATAAAAAGTTTGAAAACGTATTAAAAACCACTACCACAAGAAAAGCCAAAATATTCATAGTTTCATACATAAAATATAAAGTTCACTATCAGTAAATAAAAAATAAATAAATTAATATCACAGGACGTTACACACAGCGCCATCTGACCCCAAACTAAGCAGAGCTTGTGTGATGGAAGACAGATAACTGATAGAATACTTAAATACTTTTTTTTTTTGTAAATACATACTTATAATACATACAGTATACCCAGACATAGAACAAACATCGATGTTAGTCACACAAATGTCAGTCCTGAGTGGGAATCGAACCCACGCCCTTCAGCTCTCGAAGCAGACATACTACCAATGAACCAACAGGGCTGTCAAATTCTAAACGGGTATCGTGCTTAAATTAAAAAAATAAAGTGAAAATCCAGTCTGCGTTACGTGTAATATGTAGGTACGTAAGGAATACGGCCCCTGGGATTTGAATCCACGTATCACAGTTCAAGTACATTGGTCCCTATGACTACCGTAGACACATACATACCTATACTTGTACCTAATCGTTTAAATAATTATGATATACATGTTTTATTAGAGGGCGGTAATACCGATTTCTTTTCAATAGTTGACAGTCTAATAGTTTAACAGTTCACCTGATGCTAAGTGACGGTTTGTTCGAATGGAAACACGCCTAGCTGGAATGGAACTGACGCCCAAATGCTTGGTGGCAGATTTTCAACTTGAGTGTGGTAGCTAGCCAGCCAAGTTTTCTCACGATGTTAGTCACGAATCTAACGATACCTTAATTTTTTTGTTTTTTTTTTTGGCATTACACACAGCGTCATCTGACCCCAAACTAAGTAAAGCTTGTACTATGGAAGTCAAATAACTCATAGAATACTTACATTTTTTTTTGTAAATACATACTTATAATAAATACAGAACACCAAGACACAGAACAAACATTTCGTTTATACTTATGTGTTTATCCTGGATGGGAATCGAACCCACGCCCTTCAGCTCTTGGAGCAGACATAGTATCAATGAACCAATAGGGCTGTCAAATTGTCATAATCTATTCGGCCGTTTGGCAGAAACGAGATAATAAATAAATTTATATAGATAAGATACATACAAGATACGCGCGAAAAACATAGCCCTTCCTTGGCAGTCGTGTAAAAGGGATTCGTTTTTGTTTTTGCCAACACGACGGATTTCGTGTAACTTTATCGTGCGAACCCCTAGCCACCTTAGAACATTATTGTTTCTAGATGCCGCCAGCTCATTGAGTTCGCAAAGCCGTGAGTTACGAGTACAAGTGTTGCGTTCACTTACCTTCAAATGCTGCGTTAAATGTTTTTTTCGCTTTGTCGCGTGCGCTGTAATTTACACCTTCACGGTGTTAGGTGATGTGTTTTAAGGTAATGGACTTTTTTTTACATTACACACAGCGCCATCTGACCCTAAACTAAGCAAAACTTATGCTATGGAAGACAGATAACTGATAGAATACTTAAATAGTATCAAAACATTAGTACTTAAACATTTTGTAGTATAAAAAAAATGTTTGTTCTGTGTCTGGGTGTTCTGTATTTATTATAAGTATGTATTTACAAAAAAAAAAAAATATATGACAAGCTTTGCTTAGTTTGGGGTCAGATGGCGCTGTGTATAATGCCCTACGATATTTATACCGGCTAGGTGTGTTTTAACATAGACTACACCGTCACTTGACATCAGGTGAGCTATGGCCAAACACTTAGATTGTCAACTATTTAAAAAGTACATGAAAAACATTTTTTCGTGCAGTAAAAAAACCACATTGTCCTAAGAATGCGCACTCGAAGTATCCTTGCAACTAAAATAGATGTTCACTGAGTAAAATCGAGCTCAGTAAGTTTAAAACGGTAACTTTTAACCGCATCGTGGTGTGACAGATCCTTATCGGGCGGCGCTTTGTTCATTCTAAACAGCTAATTGCCATAATAGTTTTATCATCGTACTATATCTGTTGTTGTAGTTGCCATACGTTGTACTTACTTTATGTAACGTACACATTTTATTGATTATTTTTCCGACCCAAATATCGACCAATAGAATTGCACCATTCGACGTCACGTGGTACAACCTACATGGTATTATACTGATAATTTTTTGAAAATTTTCTCGTTGTACCACGTGACGTCGAATGGTGCAATTCTATTGGCCGACATTTGGGACGGAAAAATAATCCCCCGAATACCACACGAGCTTCAAAATTATCTGGCATTTCCCTCAAGGTTCCCTGCAAACAAATAAAGTCGTCAAGTTTTTCAGGTTAAAAAATCACTCGCGCTTCTTCGCACTCGTGATTTTTTAACCTGAAAAACTTGACTCCTTCATTTGTTTGCAACGAATCTATCGGGAAATACCCGATAATTTTGAAGCTCTTGTGGTATTATAAGTGATTATTTTTCCGACCCAAATATCGACCAATAGAATTGCACCATTCGACGTCACGTGGTACAACCTACATGGTATTATACTGATAATTTTTTGAAAATTTTCTCTGGTAGTTGCTATATATAAAAAACAAAACATGATCCAGTCAAATTAACCACACGTCAAACTGACAGGTTGAATTCAATTGTGAAAATTGGAGATTTTGCATGAAAATGAGTCGATTTGGAGTTTGTTCTCTGTCCACCATCGATAAAAAAGTCAACATTTCAACAAATTTTCGTCTCATGGTGCAATTCTATTGGCCGACATTTGGGACGGAAAAATAATCCCCCGAATACCACACGAGCTTCAAAATTATCTGGCATTTCCCTCAAGGTTCCCTGCAAACAAATAAAGTCGTCAAGTTTTGAAAAACTTGACTCCTTCATTTGTTTGCAACGAACCTATCGGGAAATACCCGATAACTTTGAAGCTCTTGTGGTATTATAAGTGAGAATTAGCTGGGGCCCGCGGAGCTACCCACTGCTCAACCAAAAATATACTGGTCTCTGACTATGTGCCTTCTTGTAGCAAGTAGCATAACGAGCTATGGAGAGGGCTATGCTCGGAGTTTCCCTACGAGACTGAATCAGAAATGAGGAGATCAGTAAACGAACCGACATAGCCCAGCAAATTAGCAAGTTGAAGTGGCAGTGGGCAGGGCACATAGCACGCAAAACCGATGACCGATAGTCAATTCAATTCAATCGCGGAGGCCTATGTCCAGCAGTGGACGTCTCGAATTTTCGAAATCCGTTCAGTAGATCTAGAGGTTAGCCCCCTACAAACTCACAAACACAAACTTTACCTCTTTATAATACTATATAAATATTATAGTATAGGTATAGATAAGAAAATCAGGGTTCGCTCTCCATGGACGCTCACACAAAATACAATTCCCGATACATTACGTACTTTTTGTTTTAAAAATATATATTTATAGACAACACACTATCACATATTTACGCATTTTTTTTAAATCTTATCGCATTTATGAAGATACCGAAGACTTTTGTGACGGTTACGGATAATTATAAAATTACGATGAAAATCTTGTGTGACATGAAATTGATGTGACAACACAACACACAGTGTCCTTCGAACAAGCTCAAGGGACCAATCATATCTAGTCCAAGCCCTTCACTGCGGCTTAATCTTTTTACTTAATCTATTTGGTTCACATTGATTCTCAAATTACAATATCCTTAAACTGTTTTGTAAATAAGTAGTACCTACGCAGTGTGTGGCATTAACACGTGCGCATACGAAACAAAAGAGATGGCGCTTGATCGATGGGAAACTAAATAAAAATTACAATAAGCAATTGACCCAAATTCGCACCCTTCTGCACGCGACCGCTTAATATAAACGCATCCAAATCGATTAAAGTTAACCCTAAAATGAGAAATGCTCAGCTGTGTGCTTTATTGTTCTAACTTCTCAGCAGCAGTGGTCAAACAAAAAAACTATATTTTTCTAATGTGTGTCAGTCGGAATTGTTTTAAAATTGCGATGGTGGCTCTCTCAGGCCAGTTTAAACGTAATTTGGTCGCACAGTTCACCAGCAAAACTTGCAAGCGGTTTGCAGCTCGTCGCTTGCGCAGTGTGCTCGATTGCGCCATTCGCGCATGCGACCCAACTTAGCGGTGACGTCACTCGGTCATATGATATTTTAGGGTTTTTTCTGCACCCTCACGATTTGTACCCATTGTAATTATACGCGGCTATACGCCGATATCATAAGGGTGGTTTGTATTGTTCTTTGTGTTTTTGGTATAGCTTTTTGCTTGAAGTTAGAAATTGGGTTCTTTGTTATTTTTACCCGGCTGACAGAGGAGGGTAAAGTTTAAAAAAAAATTGACTAGCTGAGCTTTTAATAGGTACTGTGTTGCGTTTTTTTTAAAGAAAGACACGTCAAACGACACTCTTTCCTAAAGATCATGCCGGCACAAACCTAACCATTTCAGCGGTAGATACCCAAAGTTAGAGTAACGAAGCAAAATGCACGCTGTATATTTCAGTAGAATTGTGTTAAAAAATCTCGACCTAACCGACTCTTCGAGTATGATTATGTTATGCTAGAAACTCGATTTTAAGGCGAATGACTCTTGTCTTAGTTTAACAAGTTTATTATCAAGAAGATACGATAAATCGAATTACTTAGTGAGTATCGTAGACCAACTAACAAATAGCTGTACCTACAATATGCAGTGTATATGTATAATACGGTTACGTCGGAAATAAGTAGTCTCACTAGGAAACCTCTACTTCGCGTGTGTTTTTTTTAAATAAAAATTACTCTGCAATTTTTTTTTAACGCAGCAAAGGAGATGTTAAATTAGATATGCTCGCATAAGATATTATATATATTCGCTGTCTTTTCCAACATAACAAATCTGAAAGGATTTTTATTCCACTTTCACGCAAAAATAGAGCTAGGTAAATTTTAGTATCTAGATATAATGATTCGAAGAGAGACGTACATGAGCTATTTTTGTTACGAAAAAAAAAACAACACTGTATGTAAACTGTTGGGCTTTAACCGTGTGATGACGCTAACGTTATAAATTAGTCTTTTTAGATTTCTACGGGCTTATTGGGCTGATTTTTTATTAAAATCAAATTCCGGTCAAATATCTAAAATCCGGACACTATCCGGAAGAACCTGGACGGTTGGGAATCTCTATTGCACATAATTTCATGCTTTATGAATAAATTGACATGCGATAGGTTGAAAAATAGAGTTAGTAAGTACAAAGTCAATTTATTATTGAGCAAGTTAATTAAGTTAACAACTGTTAATTGTCGATAGAGCATTGTACCTAGTTTAATATTCAAAATTTAATTATAAAATAATTTGTTATTTTAGAAAACTTTTTCCGTTCGCAGGCAGGAAAAGCCTAGCAATCCGCTCATTAATAAATATTATCATCGTTTAACTTAATTCTTTCAGTTTATATTCTTAATTCCCTCCCATCGCGTAGGTACACCACTATTGGCCTGATTAAAAGTGTATTCACTAGAGTACCTATTGTGTTATTAAATTAACATTTTGTGTCCATACGAAGGATTACTTAGAAATTACTACAAAAACATAAATTAGGTACGGTTTATACGTTGTAAGTTATACTAGGTGTTTCAATAGATGGCCGACATATCCGAACATAATTATGTTCAAATTTAGTTTACACTTTTTATAATAAATTTGGAGTAGCATCTAAGTAGTTTAATACAAATTTGAAGATACTTATAAAATAAGCGACGTCCTGTGCCGATTAAGTGAGATGGCGGTCAAATGTAAGCCAATTTCTTATAAAAAAAATAAATAAATAAAAGAATGCTTTTATATTTCTTGTAGATAATTTTAATTTTTTTATCTTTAATTTTTTTTCTTCAGTCAATTTTTAATTATTATTTTTATAATAGTGGACTAAACACCCTCTTAACGTCAGCTTAGCTTAAGATCAGCAGCAGTCAGGTTAGTTTGAGATCAGTCAGCTAACCAAACATGCAGTACTACTATAGTCGTAAGAGTCGGTCTCGGTAAAGATGACGCATTTGATATCGAATCATTGTCAGAGAATTGTGAAAGATGAATTATAAAAGTCGTACTAGTACTACACTTGGATACCTGCCGTATAAAAGAGACACGTCTATACAGACAGCATAACCGTGTCCCCTTTCATTCGAAGTGCCAGCAAGACGCGCTCTCGGATTTCGAAGAGCTTCGCAACCCATATAACCGGGATCGAGGTTAAGTAAGTAGCTTGACCCGAGTTATGCTAATTAAAACTGCGAAAGTGTGAGTCAAAAAGCCCGTAGAGGTAACTTAATAGGAACCAACACAAAACACCTTTCATTTCAATGTGAAACAAAATAAAGAGCGGCGTCAAAAAATTGAACTCGGTATGTTTATTACCACTATAGGAGGCATTGAGGCAGCGTTCCCTGATTCAGTATGTGGGAGTCGAGAGAGCAACTTTCACACTTAGGTCTACCGACGCGTGACTTTAAGTAAAGCATAGTGCTCCAACCGCCGGACTAATTTAATGAGAGGGGCCTTTTCACCCGCCTGGCGCGAATTAAAATGTTATTAACATAGAAATAACATAATTAAGCCACTACACCGTACATCTCCGACTAAGAGGAGAGAGGCGCGCTTGTTTTAATTGCGATTTGAAGCTTTTCGCGCATATGCCAGGTGATATTTTTAGCATGCCCTACTAGCATTAGGGTTAAGTATTCCGTTTCGTTTTAGGATTCAAGCTAAAATAAGAAGCACCTAAATTGATTTAGATATAACAGCGCAATTAAAAAAAAAAAAAAATTAACTTTTTAAAATATTATTTTGAAAACTTTTCTTATTTTTGCAGTTGGTCAAATGTTAATTTTTTGGCATCATTCATCAATTGGTTCTGATCATATCTAAATATTTTAAAAATTAAAAAACAGCCTACTACAGGTTTGAGTAAGTACCTATATTTATAAGAAATAAGTAATAAACGGGATAAAGTAAAGTAGTTCTCAATTTATTAACTACATAGCTACGTAAACGATTTTGAGTAAGGAATTAAAGATGTATGCCCATACTTAATTTAATAAAAGTCAATGAAAAAGAGTGCATGAAAACAGTAAGAAGAAAAAGTGTACGAACGGTCGATCACTGTTATTTTTACTTATTTGAGTTTTTGTATTGTTTTACTTGTGCTAAACAAAGTATGAAAACTTAACGGAGCGTATTTTTAGTTCCAAATATAGAACAAAGTTCGAAGTAGGAAAAATACTTTTCGTAACACATTAACTGCAGCTGAAATGTGAGTGTCGATGCGATCCTTTCAAGAAAAAGCTTGTTAGAAGAACTTTTTTGATTTTTCAACATTCCATAGATATTTTATTGTGCTAGTCAATGGGTATGAAAAATCTGTCAATTTTTATGCTAGGTAAATACTATCTTGCTGTCATTGTTGCGAGAATATCTCAGCGATATAATGCTATTGCAGCCGTGATTTCGTGTTATGGTAGTAGGTACATATATACTTACCGTAGTCGTTTTACATGTAGAGTAACACGGTAAGAAATTAGTTGTAAATAAGATTCGTGTCACTAATTTACAACTATTTAGTTTCTTCATACATTTAGCTTCTTTATCTTTTCGTTTAGATAGGTATACTTTAGACCTCATCAATAATTCCCGCCTACCATTATTTGAAATTCTTAATAGGTTGGTAATACCACATTGTTTATTTTAATATATAGTATGTGGTTAAACTAGACTGGTGTTAATAATTCAGACGATTTCCAATTTACCGTTGGAACTGTTTTTATAAGTAGTCTGTGTTATTTCGTTAGTTAGTCAATTGACTAACTAACTAACTAAGGTTCGTTTTATTTGGAAGTTTATAACATACTGAAATTAAAAATGGCTTGTTTTTTTTTGGCCTGTGAATATTCGTAAGAAATTATCACAACGCTAATGAAAACCGTCACAAAATCCGTAGTTTTGAAGATAAACAGACGCGTAATACGACTCATTTTTAACAGAACTTGGTTATTTATGAACCGATTTTTATTTATTTGAAAGAATACATAGAATATAGAATATATAGGTACTTTTAGATTTATAGAATATAGAATATTTATATTTTTTTTTTAGATATATATAGAATATGTAGGTACTTTTAGATTGGCTCATAGAAGTTTCATAAAAACCACAGCGGTTGTTGGTGCTGCGGCAAATATGACTGGCCCATTGCCATTTCAACTCACTAATACGCTGAGATATGTATGTCAGCTGTGACTTTAGTTCTCTAGGGAATTACTTTGTTCCGAGACGATCCCTTAGAGAAAAACCGAGCATATCCCTTTCCATAGCTCGCTGAGCAACTTTAAATTTATGAGCCGTTCCAGCTGGGAGTGTCCACGTTATGACACCGAAGGTCAGAACGCATTGATTGAAAACTTTGATATTGAAACTTTGTGTGATGGGTGACGAGAAGACTCGACGAGGTTTCTCGAAATCTGCCGAGCCTAAATGTATTCTTCTCTTTTTTGTTTCTATCTAGTTCAAGCTCCAGGTATACTTTTGAATCTCAAGAGTGAAACCATTAATGGAAACTTGGTCCGGTAAAATTAATTGCAAATATGAAGCAAAACAAAAATGAATCAAATCTTTTAAAGATATTGTTGTTTTTGTTTATATTACGTTGTTTAACTTTGTTATATAGATGAGAGATTTAAAAATAAAGTTCATGAATTTGTTTAAAGATTTAAAGTGACTTCAGTTTGCGCGAGTCCAGTTAAACTAAAGAGCCAGAAATATAATGTGCATAATAAAATAAAAATAACAGTGATATATGAGTACTTACAGCAATGTTTTCAAAACAATATTTTTGTACGCCAAAAATACGATTAAACTTAAAACTAAACAAAATAAATATTCGACCGTGAAAGGGCTGTGAGTGTTTGAGTGTTTGCATTACAATGTTTGAACTAAAATCTATGTTGGCAAAACGGCTTACAGTCATATTAAACGTGATGATTTAATAAAATCGAAAAATCCGGCGCGATTAAATTTAAACTGTACTATGATAGACTGGTTTAAACTACAGCGCATCTTCATTCGATCTATTGCATAATTTATATCCTCAGCACAATCTACTTCACGCGAGGGTGCCGTATAATCCCTTGACATTTACTTTATATGTACCTATATAGTTATTTACGGTTCGTGACAGTTAAATTAAACAAAAACAACTAACTTGCACTTTCAAGTACAATTAAAATTACGCTCAAAAAAAATATTTCGACAATTCGGTATGTAAAGCAAAAAAATACTTTACTGATTCTAAAAGAATTTTGAATAATGACATTCCTTTGCATTATTTTTACGTTTAAACTATGAGATGGGGTTAAATAAATAAATAATAAATAAATATCATAGGACATTACACACATCGCCATCTGACCCCAAACTAAGCAGAGCTTGTGCTATGGAAGACAACTTAACTGGTAGAATACTTAAATACTTTTTTTTTTGTAAATACATACTTATAATACATACAGTACACCCAGACACAGAACAAACATCGATGTTAGTCACACAAATGTTAGTCCTGAGTGGGAATCGAACCCACGCCCTTCAGCTCTCGAAGCAGACACACTACCAATGAACCAACAGGGCTGTTATATTATACAAAGTAGATAGAATAGACTAATATGTGTAAAACATTAATTACGACCTTGTTTTTCGTAAATATGCCTGAACTAAACTGTTAATTTTCTTGACAGAGTATATATTACATATAAAAACTTTTTTAGCGATGATAGCTTAGTGGTTGGCGCGGTCGGTTTGCACGAATGTCGTAAGCTAAAAAATAATAATATTGTCTGTGGACAAGGCGGTAAACTGTCAAATAAATGCCATTATTATCTTAATCCTGCTCAGCTCTACAAGTCGAATCAACGTACAATCACGTAATTTAATTTAATTTTCCATCTACGCACCGCTGACGACGTAGATCACGCAACGTCCTATAAGGACAGATCTAAAGACCGACCTGCGGGAACATGACAAGGATGTTCCTATAACTAGTCATAGCATGCGGTTTTGCATACTCACTATTAGGTGTATTTTAAAATTTAGAAATTAAATCTTAAATATTAATCATGCTGATATTGTAGTGCGAAATTTGCGAGTAGAAATAGGTATATATTATAGTGTAATTATATATTTAATAGGTAATAAATTAGAAATCGTCGTCTAGGTAGGTACCACCGTAGTACCAGTTATTCTGCCGCTAAGCAGTAGTGTGTAAGCATTACTGTGTTCCGGTTTGAAGGGTACTGCAGCTAGCGAAATTACTGGGCTGTTGAGTTTAACTCTATCAAGTCTCAAAGTAATGAGCGCCAAAGCAGCGATGCTCTGGACGTTGTTTTGTTACTTAAAGTTCTGTGTATCGCTGCGATGGTCATGGACAGGCGTTATTATCTCTTACCATCAGGAGAGCGTTTCGTTCGTCTCATTAATTTTTACATTAAAAAAATAATAATAATGAAAAACCTATAAAAGTGTAAATAGGATGTATGATTAGGAGTGTAAATGCAATGTTAATGACATATCACTTACATTTATACTCTCTCAGATTTCACATTACAGTATTGGCGTGGATTTTGTTTTCAACAAATAAATCTAAAAGTTTTCATGTTTGTTACTTAATTTATGTTGTCAGTGAAACTTTTGAGATTGAATGAAATTTAGAATGTACTTTTACTCGGGATTATGATATATATACCTATATGTATTTAAATGTTATTTTCGAGAAGTTCGTCCTGGTAACCGCAAAGTAACTAGCATAAAAATATCTATGACAAAACATTAACGCGAAAAGAAACTAAATGTAACAAAAACGTTGTGATCGAAATCTTTGTACAGTCATGTAGATGTTGAATATTTTTGATAACGTCATCCGTACATGGTGGATGTTCCCCATGTACGCACAAAGCGTTTTGATTTTTTTCATTCGCACAGCGAGGTTGTGAAACTCTGTCTTCGTAGGTACAATATGGGCGTCTTCAAATCTAGAGTAAATAGGTTTCTTCTAGGTAAACGTGCTCCATCTTAATACTGTTTATCATCAAGCAGGGTGTGGTCAAACGCGAACCGAAAAATTTTTAATTTTAAAAATAATATATAAGTACTTATTGACCGACGCTATCTACTCGTGGTTTAGTTTAGAAATCCGATTTGCAACATCTATGTGTGGCTAAGACACACACACAGGTGAACAGCCTCAGGTGCCTTAACATCAGGTGAGCTGTGGTCCTGTCGACTATAAAAAAAAATAAAAAAATAAAACATACACATTATTTACTTTACATTTTTAACTCATTCAATAGTATAGTTCTTCACAGCCCTGTTGGTTCATTGGTAGTATGTCTGCTTCGAGAGCTGAAGGGCGTGGGTTCGATCCCCACTCAGGACTGACATTTGTGTGACTAACATCGATGTTTGTTCTGTGTCTGGGTGTACTGTATGTATTATAAGTATGTATTTACAAAAAAAAAAAGTATTTAAGTATTCTATCAGTTATCTGTCTTCCATAGCACAAGCTCTGCTTAGTTTGGGGTCAGATGGCGCTGTGTGTAGCGTCCTGTGATATTTATTTATTTAGTTCTGCTACAAAATTTTTAATATAAAAAATAGACTATAACTCTCCTGTTAGTTTGTTATCGCCGTAATTTGAGGATAACTTCAAAGTATAATGTTACTGGAGAAATTTATATTCAATTTCAAAGGCTTTTGTTTCTTATATCAAGTTTCTTGCAATCTAGAAAAAATATATTGTTGACGATTCTAACGATCATCTTTATCATAGTTTTGTTAAAAGATCCATTGTGATGATAACAATAAATTATTTTCGTGCCGGAAATCATCTTCCACCCATATTCCATTCCATTTTCCATCCATCCAAGTAGTCTTATCTTGAGTATATTTTTATTTCCAAAAATTGTTCACTAAATTCAACAAAAAACTTTAATAGTGAGGAACAAACATACATACATCCCGCCACAAACTCTACTGAAGATAAAGGAAGTTGCCCACACATTAGTTACAATGGTTTACGCAATTTGCCGCGTTTTGCCGTCATTTCCGGCGTGTAGTCCTAGCCAACTCGCAGTATGAAGTATTACTTGAACGTGGCAACTGTTTATTCCATTAAATTCTATGCAAATTTTTATGATTAAGAAGGAAACTAACTTGTCATTATTCTGTCATGTTATAGTCTGTCTCAAGTTAAATGTTCAAAAATCAGAATCAAATACTTCTATTTGTTTGTTTTACTTATGCGGGACTGCCCACGTTTAATTAAGTCGGATACTCCGTCTATAGTCCGGATGTGGCCTAATCTATAGCCAGAGTGTCTATAGTACCTATAATATAATGTAAGTAGACCCGCATAAGTAAAACTCAAAATGTGTCAAAACCACGTCAGTTTTCATTGTAAAGAATATCACTTTATTTATTACTTTATTGTATACTTGTAAAATAACATGTAAAAAAGGAGGTCTTAATGCTAAAGCATTTTCTGCCAGCCATCCCTACAGTGTAAGTTAAGATATGTGGTTGTAAGCGCGCATCAAAACAAATAGCTATAAGTTTTATTTATTTTTATTTATTCATATGTATAAATAAAAATACCTAATAATGCAAACAAATAAATATAATACTACTTAATATTAATAAATATTGCGTGCTCCATCTTAGACCACACTACTGTTTAACATCAGGCAGAATGTGGTCAAACGCGAACCTATTTTGAATAAAAAAATATAGATAATAAACTATTATAAAATATACACATAAATATATACAAATGTAATATTATAACTATTGCATTAGGGGTGGTCCTTAGTATGGCATGCCATTTGTGTTGATACTCTGGCGTCATCCATCACATCTGCCCAGAACGCATGTTAAGGCTGGCACGGCTGCAGTGCTGATTGACAAAATACCTCAAAGACGCAATTATAGTACCTACCTTGAACAGCGGGTACATCGTTGAGCGTTTTGGGGGTGATGAGAAGGTAAGAACTGGCGGATATTTGTTATAAAGTTCATTATATGTACCAATTTAGTACTGTATAAATTTATAGCCATTACGCGGAAAAATGTTTAGCTGTTAATTTTTATATATAGCTTGAGTAAGGATTCTTAACAAAAATTGTTTACCCAGAAGTTTTTCAAGTAAGGTAATGTCACGTGTTCTGTGGTATTGTAATGAAGGAAATTTACGTTTATAAATGAAAATGTTTCGAAAAAAATTAAAAGGTTTCTGTATTTCAAAGTCACGTTTCTCTTTTTAAACATTCAGAATCAAAGTCACGTTGGTATTTTTTTGGAAACGGGAAACTTTTGTGCCGAAACCATAGGAAAGACTTTAGCAACGTTTGAGGATAATATGATAAAAAAGAAATAAGTCACGTTAAAAAACCAGTAAAATAATTTTAGAAAACGTGTAAGGTTCTGTTATTCATTTTTACAGTACCTGCGTTTCTATTATTAATTTAAATAGTAATATAATTATAATTACTGTTTGTCAACAGTCGAAAACGTCATACCTGTAATCGCTTTAGCAACAATATATCGTAGCATGACTAATGATTATGGAGGCATTTGCGTTTGAAACATTGTCATTTTTCACCAAATCGTTTAAAGAAAATTTCCGTGGCCTTTTATGAGGTAAGATTACGTGGATCTTTACATTGCTGACCAAAGAAGCTGTTACACATTTTCCAAATTCAGGAAGTTCGGAATAACGTTGAATATATGTATTTGTAAAAGGAAATGACACACGCTGTAGTGAGGAAAGTACATTTCGGGAAAGTGTGCTGACAGTGCCATTAGTCTAGCAAAAATATTCAAGCTGCGTATCTGAAAGTGTTGGCCCAGGTTCCATTAGAAGCAAACGAACATCCAGCGCGAAGGCGCACCGCCCAAAAACTGCTCAAATAAAACGAGCACACACTGCCAGTATTGATTTAATACCGCCCGAGAGCGGGGGTGCAGCGAAAAATAAAATTAAAAATATGCATGATAAAAATTTGGTCGATAACGGTAGGCCCTCGCACCCCTGCAAAGGGGATCGATTTATTTTAGAAATTATAACTGCAGCATAAAGCAATGCATTGCTTTCATTACGATTTGCGTTTAAATTTCTCGACTTGTTTTATGAAAGCTTGGAAAGCTATAGGTAAGGATCTCTATACTAATGAGATTCTAAAATTACATTTAAATACTTAGATAGGTACTAAAAAGGATACTTAAATGTTCAGTTAAAAATATTATTGACTTCTTGAGCGTAATGTATAGTCGGATAAGTTATAGTTAGCCGAATATATATTAGGCTAATCGTTCATACTCTCTAGGTATTGAAAATTATTGAAATTATAATAAAAAATACAATTTGATTAAAGTATACAGACTGACTGAATATTTTAAACTATAAATTTGTTATAATAGATACAGTTTGGTAAGTATACAAACTGAGTGGACATCATCCTTAACTTCAGCTAAATACCTTACATAACATTTTCGAAAATAATGAAATTCCTGTAAACCAATAAAGCAACAATGTCTAAAGTGACATGGAAACGAAAAAAAAACAACCGGTTCGCAAATCCTATTTTCTACCTAAATTGATTCTCTGACCAACACGTGTCACGAAAAAATAATATTGCCCGGAAAAATAACAGTGACAAATCGTTGTTAATAACGCACACATACGCCATACGAAAAAAAAGTGAAAAAATTACAAAAGCACAAACTCCGGAGTTTTTCATCCGGACGGGACAAAACAACGGAAAATATTTATAAAAAAAAACAACATTCAATAATTCAGCGCGGTGCTTGTCGGCATGTGTGTGACAGCGGACATCGGACGAGGGCTGATTAAAAACCGGTTTTGATAAATACGAATTGATATATTAGAGTGTCGCCTATGCTATTTTAAGAATCACATTTTCATTTCTCTTCATACAATGTAATGAGTAACAAAGCACGCTTAAATACATCTTCGCTCTAATCGACGTCGGACGCAATAATGATGGGATTTATTATCTATTATTATTAGTAGACTTGCGTTGAACCACCTCAGTATTGAATTATACGGAAAAACGTTATCATCATCATCACTATCATCATTTCAGCCATAGGACGACTACTGCCAGTCATAGGCCTCCCCCATTGACTTCCATAAAGACCGGTTGGAAGCGGCTCGCATTAGCGCGTTCCTGCGGTCTTTATTAGGTCGTCTGCCCATCTTGTGGGTGGACGTCCTACACTGCGCTTGCCGGTTCGTGGTCTCCACTCCAGAACCTTACAGCCCCATAGGCCATCACTTCTGCGTGCTATGTGCCCTGCCCACTGGAAGGAAAACGTCCTTCTTAATAATTGTAATAAAACCTGACCAACTGATCTCTTGATTATATTATTAAAATTCTTATTTAAGACATATTAAACAACACTATACAGTATGCCAGTCCATCTGTTGTTACTATTGACTACATAAATATTAAAATAATAATTCTTTATTACGATAAAATTAGAAATATCGCGTGTATACTATCTAGAAATCTGCTCAACAGAAAAACTGAAAAATCTTGAACAGTTCGGCGAAATTTATGGCTCACAATAAAATGAATACATGAATTATTAACCACTTACATAGTTAATAATTCATTTATATGGTGCTTGGTAACGGTGTTTTAATAATGCAATGCATAAACTCTGCGTTACTTAGAAATATATTATGCGCAAAGTCACTGCGTTAAACGTAAAAACTTATTCTAATTTATAATTATTATGTTCGTTTCATTTTTGTATGATTATGTTTTTACCTCTTTTGTAGCAATAATAGTTCAGTGGTTAGCGCGGTCGGATCACACGCCGAGGGGCTTGAGTTTAGAATTGTATTTTTCATAACACATAACAATCATCGTTGTTCTCATTTAATCTCACCAGTTATTTTTGTTTTAAAAATTCCAAATCCCTTCACGTCTTAATGCCAAAATGTACTAGATCGTATCTCAAAGAAGGTAAGTACCTAACGGAGAAAAAAAAACGACTATTAAACGATAATTCATGGGTAATTTTAAATGTTACTATATTTGTATCTTTTCAAATTGCTTTGTCTATAAAACTTACAGCTCTAAACTGGAGTTAAAAATAAGTAGTACGTTGTCTGTCAGTCAATTTGAATTTTAAGTGCAATTTGAATTTGATTGCATAAAAAAACTTTTTTTTTTTTTTTTTTTTTTTTTTTTTTTTTTTTTTTTTTTTTTTTTTTGATATGTCGATGTCATAAAGCCAAAATTAGAAAATAATTTGCTTAATAATATATTTAATGCTCACATCCGACTTTGGGTGATCACACATAGTGCACAGTAAATTATGACGTGATTGTGGGCTTTTACAAGGCTTGCGCACAGTATTTTCGCGCTAATTCCGATCCAGTTGCTTTATTCCTATAAGTTTACATTTTTTTTTTTGAAGTCGACGACGCTGTTGCTGTGGCAACCAAACATGGCGCCAAGTCGTGGTGCATTTTAGAATTCAAGATCTCTTTGTGCAAAAGATGAAAAGATGTGCGCATGTGCTCCAGCTCCGAATATATGACAGTTCAAGACCAGCGCGTCAAAATCTTGTCATTTACATTTTATGTTTATTTGGACAATTTTTATAGCCGTGTTTTTTTACGTAGTTTATAAGTTAATGGATACGTTTGTGTCGCAACGATGTGCACAATTGGATGTGGACGGATTAAACCGGGCGACTGTGTCGCAAGACAACTTGATGCGCTGCCCAGATTGTACCCAGGACCGTTATTTTAAAGGACTGAGAGGGTTGAAAATTCACCGTGGAAAATGCCATCGGTCAGTCACACCTCTTTCGGCTCCAAATTCGAACCAAGACCCGGTCAGTACAGCATACACAACTCAACTTTTCAGTAAAAATTTGGCCTATTCCAAAATTAACAGTCCAGTTATAAAACGCATCCCACGAGGTGCCCGCGTCCCTGTCGCTGCAGCCTTGTCCCATGCTATTAAGGCTGTGATAAAACAAAATTCTAAACACAGCTGGGAACAATTACTTTCCTTCCCGTACGCGGTACTTCACGTCAGTTATGAAGTTAACAATAAAAAATCTCTTACATTAAGAATTAAAGAAAACTGCGTGAAGTACACCACACTGGAAGATACCACTTTATTGTCAGCGAACAGCTCTGACACTAACCAAAATTTCAAATTTCTCCTGAAGCCTTTATCTGAGTCTGCACTATACAAGCGTGTAGAAAGCAAACTTAGTGACGGAGATATTAAAGGTGCAGCACGCATCCTTTTTTCTAGCGACACATTTGCCCCGATGAATCCTGAGACCCTCTCGCTATTAGAGGGGAAACATCCGCCTTCAGCAGTAGATATGATACTTCCTCCGGCACCCGTGGAGGGTGATGAATCAGTTGAGGCAACAACATCAGAAGTTTCTGCAGCCGTCATGTCATTTCAAAGTGGTTCGGCTGGAGGTCTGGACGCCTTAACTCCGCAACATTTGCGAGATCTAATAAGTGGTGCTTGTGGAGAAACTGGAGAAGCTCTTCTTAGAGACTTGACGGCTCTAATGAACTTGATGTTGTCAGGCCGAGTAAACGATGATATCACCAATATTCTCTACGGTGCCAATTTATGCGCTTTAAAAAAAAAGGACGGTGGCATTAGGCCTATTGCAGTCGGTATGACCTATCGGCGCCTCGCGGCCAAAATTTGCTGTAAAAAAGTAGCTCCTTTATTATCTAACCTTTTCCAACCTTTACAGTTAGGTTTTGGTTCGCGAGGTGGCTGTGAGGCAGCCGTCCATTCAGTACGAACTTTTTTGACTCAGAACTGTGGAGATCTGTTGCTGAAAGTGGATGTCAAGAATGCATTCAACTCAGTGGATAGGGGTGCCCTACTAACGCAAGTAAGAGACAAAATTCCAAATTTATACGCTTTTCTTTGGCAGTGTTATAGTGCTCCCTCAAAATTATCTTATCATGGAAACGAAATTACTTCGGCTGTGGGTTGTCAACAAGGTGACCCTCTAAGCCCAGCTGTATTCAGCCTCGCCATCCACCCCATCATCCAACGCTTACAATCGAGACTGAATGTTTGGTATTTGGATGATGGGACGTTGGGTGGTGACGCAAATACCCTATTTGATGACCTCGCGTTTTTGACCACCGAATTTCGCAGCATTGGATTAGAGTTAAATTTTTCTAAATGTGAGTTATTTATTCCCAAAGCATTCCCGGAAAAAGATTTGGTAATACAAAAAATGTGCTCTTTGGCCCCGAATATCAAAATTGTTGATAACAATTCACTTCGTTTGTTGGGCTCTCCTATTCTTGAGGAATCTTTCCCTCTGTTTATAGACGAAAAAATTCAAAATTTTCTTCAAGTTTCGGATCGTTTAACAAAAATTAATACCCATATGGCCTTCACCATTATTCGTTTCTGCGTTTTTGTCCCAAAATTCACATATTTGGTCAGATGTTGTCAACTTTGGAAACATGCGGAACTTATTCAAAATTTAGACAACATCATCAAAAAAACTTTAAGCATGATTTTGAATATAAATTTAAATAACAGAGAGTGGTTGCAGGCTACGCTACCGGTGCGTTTGGGGGGCTTAGGCATTCGCTCCGTAGCAGGTGTTGCTCTCCCTGCGTTCCTGTCCTCAGTGCACAGTAACTTGCCTTTAATAAACAAAATCTTATCTACCACGTCTCACATTGACGTACCGTATATGAACGAGGCCAGGAACGCATGGGTAGTAGCATGCCCAAACACCGATTTCCCAAAAACTCCATCTTTGCAGCGGCAATGGGATGGTCCGATCTGTGAGCAAGTGCGGAAGCAACTTTTAAATACGTGCTTGAGCTCTGCAGATCGTGCCCGTCTATTAGCTGTTGCTGAATGGGAATCGGGTTTGTGGCTACAGGCCCTTCCTTCGCCTAACACCGGTACTCTTTTGGATTCATCCACATTTCGAATTGCAGCTTCCCTTCGATTGGGCACACCGTGCGGCGCTCCACACCGCTGCCAATGTGGCGTGGCTGTCGACCAGCTCGGTCACCACGGTCTTTCCTGCACAAGAAGCTCGGGCAGGATTCCGCGGCACGCCAGTCTTAATGACATTATCCGCCGGGCTCTTACCACCGCTAATTGCGCAGCCATCTTAGAGCCGAGCGGCCTTATAAGAGATGATGGTAAGAGACCTGACGGAATGACTTTGATTCCCTGGAAGATGGGTCGGCCGTTGGTATGGGACGCCACTTGCGTTGACACATTTGCGCCGTCTCATCTTCCAAGAACTCAGATTAGGGCTGGCGCAGCGGCGGAATTTGCAGAAGACCTCAAAAGGCGCAAATATAGCACCCTGGACAGTGGATACATATTTGAGCCTTTTGGGGTTGAAACTATGGGACCGTGGGGGCCGGGAGCAAAAAAAATTTTTAAAGAATTGTCATCTCGTTTGGTCGACGCCACACGTGAACAAAACGCTGGCCTTTATTTTGCCCAGCGTTTGAGTATTGCCATACAACGCGGCAATGGGGCCAGCGTTTTGGGAACCATTCCCATTGATAGCGGTCTTTTAGAGTAGTTATTATTTTAAGTTATTTTATTTTAGGTCAATTCTTGTGTGTTTATTATATCTGATTACATAAAAAAAATTAAATAAACAAATAATTCATAATTCGTAATTGTTACTTTCAAACTTTTGCGATTTATTTATTTCTTTTTGTTTTTATGTTTAATTATTTTTTATTTATGTTTATGCTCTTTGTATTTTATAATTTTTTTGTACGTTGAATGAAATGAAATTTGTTTTATGTCATAAATAGAGTATTGTGTATTCGAACATATATTTATTTTTAATAACGGGACCTAATACTATGAAAATGTTATAAAACTTTTGTGAGCGTATAAATCCCAGCAATAAACATAATTAATAAAAAACAATTATTATTAATCTAACCTTTTAAACTTTTGCGATTTGAACAGGACTTAATCGCGCGCAAAATACTACGAAACTAATTTTGTATATTTACTTCGATCGTTACAGCCTTGGTCCGCGCTGCTGATAGTATTTTGTGCACTATTAAGACCCAGTGATAAACATAATTAATGATTGTTCTACTTCAAATTTTTGCTGCAGTTTTGCACAATCAGTCCAAATGATGCATGCAAATTGATATACCACTATCCAGTGGTCTATCAATGTGTCATTTAAGCCCGGTAGTGATGATTTAAATGTCGTGTAAAATTTGCGATTGGCGTAAATTGTCGCTGCTGCTGGATTCAATAATTAAAATATCAATGTGAGCTTGACGCGATGGTTGGCGGCTACCTCGTCACGACAGAAGGTTTGAGCGACTGCGGCCGTGATTGTAATTGATATGGACGGAATCAAATCATTCAATCCTTCGTCAGAAAATTTCAAAAGGTATTTTAAATCACAGAATAGAACTTTTACCAATAACCGCTATAGTAGTTCTGTTCTTGAATAAATGCCACTAATCTTCTATAAACATTTTTAATTAGTTAAAGATTTAATTTCAAAAATGTTTTTTGAACTAAACCCTTATAAATTACCATAATCTATATACAATTATACATAATTATATGATTATGATCAGCATTTCGTTTAAGAAATGTTAATACGTAATTTGTACAATAAAGTTAGAAAAATATCGTGACTAAACCATGACATGCTGGTAGGATACTTTCTAGTATTTCGCTGTCTAGCTAACACCCTCATGTTGTAAATCTGCCGCGTAGCTATGTTTTGGCCTCATATGAGAGCCAGTGTCATTTCAGGCTAAATGTGCATTTTCGACCACGCGGTTACTTAACGTTAATTAGTTTGTTGTGATCAAAAATCGAATCTGGCATTTATAAAAAAAACCAGCATAAGATCCTAGGGACCTAAAAGTAACTTGGACAAGACAATACCAACAGTCTCAGACTATGATAAGATAAGGTACCTACGACTGGGAGACATCTATTCTGAAACGAATGACCTTAGCTGAAGTCACTTGTAAGAAATGAGGTGAATAGAAAATGACGGTGCGAAGTCAAAATTAAGTCACATGGTTAACGCAATTAGTTTAGAAAAAATGTTACTATCTTGTCACTAAAAACTATCTCTTCCAGGTAACCTTAACTGGATTGATTTGATTCGCTCGGACGACGTCTGAAAGCCGGCAAATCTAATAAAGAGGGAAAGCGAGAATTCTAATCTTTCACTTTTCCTGTCGTTAGTAAGCCATGATTAGATTTACAACTCTATTTCATAGGATTTGCAGCCGTAGTTGTGACTTTAATAATATATTAGAACATTTATTCACCTCTTAATTATTATTTTTTAAGAATATGCAATAACGAAAACTGTGACGAAAATGAACGGATTCTTGAAGGATTACAGAAACTTACGATACAAGTTCTTGGTACACAGAATTTACACTTGCTTAGTGTAAATTCTGTGTACCAAGAACTATGTACATAGTTCCTAATCTATTACTAATCTAATTATTATTTTTTAATAATGTTCTTTGTGTTGCTTAGAATGAGATTTTTTTTTTACTATTTCGCTCATTCTACACAAATATTTTTATGTTACATGTTGAACCTCTACAATTATTTAGAAGTGAGAAGGCTTTTGAATCAGCTGTCTATATACTACAAGCCGCTTAAGGGTCACTTGACAGTTGACAAGTGTAGGGACACTTGTTCAACTCTTTGTGCACGTTATTCGTACCAAATAACCCCTGGGCTCCGGCGAACAGGCGCGGTCGGCCGCATGATCTGTTCCACACATATCAGAGTACGGTTGCGCGCTCCATGCCCCCTTTCGCTCCTGCCCACCGCCACTTAAATGATATCCTTACCGCCAACACTGATTTTGATATTTTATTACTGGAAAAGCATCTTAGCTTATTTTTTGACATATTCTGTGAGAGTGGTCGCGGATCTGAAGACGTCGTGTAGAGCTCTGCGTGTTGGTATGTTCCTGCCACCGTAGAGGAGGACTCCGGATAATAAAGGTGCCAGAGCGCCGGCGCATCTCGGTATAACCGCCCCCACCCCTGCGCCCGCGCAATTACCGCTGTCTCCACGTGCGAGGCGCGTCGCGTAGCGGCCCGCAGCGCAGTGTGAATCAAGTCGAGGCCACGAGCCCGTTGTACTCACCTTTATCTCCATGATGAAGGTTACCAGATGTGGCCAAAACTATAGTCGAAGTAATAAAGTATTTTATAAATCTAGTTTAAGAAGTTTTAGTCACACAAAGTAAGTCAAGATCAAGCCCAGTCGTGCTCGAGTAAAATAGTAGCAACTTTATTACAAGCTTCAACGGAGTTTGGAAGCAAAAGGAAAAGTCAGAGACATTACTATATCATTTTCACAGAATTCATGTCGATAGTACACTAAAATATACAAGTATGGGATATATGTGGTGAGGCGATGTAAAATTACGTCGCGTCTCCGCCTAAACTCCATTCGAAAAGGTTTACGCAGTCAGATAAATAATACTTAGTTACAAAAAACTATAAACACAAAATCAACAGTTGTCCCGCTGGCGAACAGGACAATGTACATACAAGAGTACAATAGTGTACACATTCGATCGCGTTATCCCACAGCCCGACATAATTCGGCACCAATGCACGAGTGTAAAAACCGTTTAATTGGTCGACTGTCGGAGGTACGCGTGATGCGGATCATTCGCAATCACGACCAACTAGGGATGATCTATGTCGATACAATCATTGACGACATACAAAACACTGTATAAAGTGACGTCACGGTTGTTCAAGTTGTTCTTCAGTTCTACGATTGTGGTTTTCTATGTAATTTTATTGACTAGCTGATAGCTCATACGCGGTCATTGTCAAATTTTCGATGCTAAAATATCAGCGCCTCTAGCCCTAAAGAAATTAAAAAAAGACTTCCATTTGACCGTCATCTCGCCTGATGACTAACGTAAAGTGATTTCACAACTAATTGACCAAATTGTCAATGACACAAAACGATCTTCGATAAAACTTTCTGAGGAGTATCGTGAAGGAAATGAAAAATGAAATTGCAGAAGCAATAAAATAATGAAGTAAAAAGTAAACTACGTAAAAGTTTTCGTTGTTATTTGGTTCCTACTAAATATACGTACAGTATATTATTTAATCATCTCTTCTTTTTAAATAGATGATTACACATTCTGTCAACTCTAATATATTTTATACATAGATACAAATACACCTCTTTTCTATATTAAAAAAATCAAAGCTAAAATGTAGTAAATGTAAAGTCAATTTTAAAATGTTAGATAATTAGTAAATACGGCTTACACGAGTAAACCAAACGTCATCTTTTGTACACTTTGACGTTTTCAGACGTCATGACGATGTTGTCAAACCGTTCGCGGCCAACAGGTGTGACGTGCCCCATCCCTAGTGATACGTAAAAATAGTGGCAAATCTGGCAACCTGTTAGGCCCCCAATGACGGCGCGAGCCGCGAGCGGACATGGTTGGACCGCAACTTTTACATATAGAGTTCAGCATGCTTATATGTTTGCATATTTAAATCATCAAATGACAACAGATGTTCTTGATAATTGATTGGTTCAGCTACTTTGCTCAAGTTAATTGTAAGACATTCAAGAGATTTTAAGCGTATTCCCGTATTAAAAGTCGTTTTGGTTACAACAACCACGACGATTTCATCTGAATACAATTTTAAATATTTAATCAAATAATTCGTAATATCTAAAACTAAAATTCGACATAAACTTAATATCTTTATAAATAAAAATAAGAAATCTTGTTAAAATAACTATTAGTACATCTTCTTCTCAGTTGCCGATACATTCACGTTTCGCCTCTACACGAGGTATCCTCAAGACGTGTTGACTTTTAGAGCGTACTTTCCTATTTTATCAAATTCAAGTTTTGCAAAGTGCTATTTTTTTATGATCATTTCGGTAGTATGTCTCAACGTTACGTCCAGTTCGCCCCACGTAAACACGTCGCATTTTAAATAATTTACTCCAGATTTCTTTACATCGCTTATGGTATCCTGCTCATTGCATAGTCGTAATGTTTACGTCGTTTCTTTTCAATATCTTTGTCAATTTTTCTGATGTCGGTTGTAAGTATGTTAAAGTTCCCACATATCGGTTTATTCGATCTGACGGGCCCCGAGCCCGCATTGACCTTTCTTGGTTTTGTTGTTTTTTCCTAATCAAATTATGTACCATTCGTGTACTATAACTAATTGTAGTTGCTAATTAATAAACTATGTGTAGCTCTTTCAGTTTGCCGGCGAAAGTGGAATAAATGCGAGCCTATTCTTATTCTTCTAAAAGCTGCTAACTTATGTTGCATGGGATGGTTGAACATACTTGGAATGGTTATGTCTGTATGCGCGGGCTTATGATATATTTGAAAATCTAATTTGACGTGTTTCTTCGTAATTGTTAGGTCTAAAAAGTTCAGCGATTGATTCTCTATCTCTAGTTCGGACTTAAGCTTTAGGTGGATACCGTTAACTTTATTCATAGATGTATCTAATTATATATTTATTGTTACGTCCCCATCCAATATGTCATTCACATTCCACATATCGGTAAAAAACAGGGTATATGATTGTTTTTTTTACTCTCAAAATTGTCTATAACATATCGGTCATTAAGGGGCTTAGCTGTGATCCCATTGCTAGTCCTTACTTTTGTCTATAAAGTTGATATGTAGTTGAATTGGAAATAATTTTGTTTCATACAAATTCTTGTTAACGTGATGATATTTATTATATCGTTGTTTTTAATTATCCTTTAGAATTTTTAAGGATTCTTCACCTGGCACATTGATAAACAGACTTTCTACGTCCAATGAATGCAATTTCGCATTTGGTGGTTAATTCTTTAATCTTTTCTACTAGTTCTAGTGCGTCATTTTTACTAGTTCTAGTGCGTCCGTATCCGTATTTTGGGTTTACAGATGATAGTTGAGATGCCATCTTTGTGTAGCTTTTGTAAACCATATAACAAAGAGCCTTTATTATGTGGTTTATCAAAGTTTCATTTAGTTTAATGTTTACATTGCCAATATATTCCTAAGAGTAGGTATTGGAGTCGATATATATTATGTAGATAACATCTTTAATTCATGCATGTTCTTATGTTGGATTCACATTTATTGGTTCAAAGCCTTCCTCATGTATTACATTCTATACTTTTTGATCGTATGTGTGTTTGTCTATAATCACAGTTGAGTTTTTTAAATCTGATTTCGTGATCTGATAAAATAAGATTGTTTTTTTCAATCCGGTTACGCAAATCATAATCGTTTTATGTGTTCACTACGTTTTTGAATCTCGTTAGTCACTTGTTGTTTCGCCGCTATATCTTGTTTTCTCCTTATACATGCTATTTCTGTATAGATGGCCAACTTTTGTATATTAGTTTGCGTTGCCCCTGGAGATAAATTATATTTCAGTACTTTTTATAGCAGTGCAAGTTCCGTGGGAGGTATCTGAACTGTTACAGAGATGCTGGCTTCTGTTGTAAAATAAACCAACACGCCTTCTTAAAATGTTATACGTATGTAGAGTATTTTTTAAAGAAAAAAGGTTAAGTGTTTGTTTACCTACCACCTGCGTGGTACACGTCAACCTAAACAGTTAAAGCCACGCAGTAAATGATGGTAGAGCCCGGTTATGTATTATATAGTACTACCACAACTTTGGTGGTGGCTTTACTACAAGCTTCGATGGAATTTGGAAGGAAAACGAAAAGTTATGCTTTTCATATTATGTGTATCACATACGCGCGTACTCCAAAACTCTTAGTCAAAAGATTCTAGATAATTTATTTGACTGCTGACAACCAGCGCGCACATGAAAAGAACGAACCATAAACGTGAGACACTTGGATTCAGCAAATCACAGAAACACTGTAAGTAGGTCCATGAAAAAGAATAAAACGTGTGACTTTTAGGAAGAGCCAATCACGTAAGTTACGACACAAACGGAAGCACGAATCATCTGATCTTCAACGGATTCGTTTTAAATTCAATTGAATTGAATTCGAATTCAATGGAATTCAATTTTCCCGTTCCAAAAATGGGATGCACACCAAAAACCCGAAGCACGTTCTTTGACGGTTCACTATTTTGCAGTTTACAAGAAAGTAAAGCTTGAATTCTATTTTGTGACGACAATCAATATGTGCTACTTTACAATAGATCTAATCTACTCGTAATTTCGCAATAACCTTCCAGACCTACAGTTTTAAAACATTGTTACGCTGAGCAAATGTCTCCCTTCGCTCCTTTTGTAATATTTCTCTATTATATGATAATAAAAATTATTCTTCATTTTGAATCGATCTGATGTTCGTTAAGACTTCGAGATTGATTCAGTAATAGTTATAGGCCGTAGCTCTTCTGGTTGCCTATGACAGTAGTTCTCTTTGTTTTATAAAGACACGTGCCTAGTAAATAAATAAAATAAATAAATATCGTAGGACTATACACACAGCGCCATCTGGCCCCAAACTAAGCAGAGCTTGTGTGATGGAAGTCAGATAACTGATAGAATACATAAATACTTTTTTTTTTTGTAAATACATACTTATAATATATACAGAACACCCAGACACAGCACAAACATTTGTTTATTCACAAAATGTTTGCCCTGATTGGGAATCGAACCCACGCCCTGCAGCTCTCAAGGCAGATATACTACCAACGAGCCAACGGGGCTGTCAATAAACATAAACATAATTGTTGTCTACGCTAGATGCACTTCGTACAATTATATTATTATTAATAACTGCAGCTTGTATGTTCATAACTCATCGAAAACATACAAACTTACGTCTATTAAACATTGGTACATATACATATGTACATATATGTACGTCTAATTTAGGCTACGTTGGCTGCGTTAGCAAGCAAGTTTGAACCGCCGCCGTATCCCCAGATAATTTGTTCTAATTGAAATTCGAGTCAACGAGACAGACCAATGGGGCATAATCGAATCTCTGCTGTACATCGGTTTGGCATACGTTCACCTGTCATAGGTCAAAATGTATAATCGTTTTGTGAATTACGTACTTTTGTATCTACTGTACCTACTGCCTTTTCTGCTTCCTTTAAATAAAGACAGAGAGACTTTTATATATATTCATTATCTCTTCCTTAGAATTTTCAAGACAATTACTTACGCTGAAAGTAGTTTTCTTGGCTGTCACAGAACTCATCCCACGGCGTAATTTTCTTAAGTCTTTTTTCTCTTCAATTCTCAAGTCATCCTACGGCAATATTTATTTAATTGTCTTATTCCCAAGTAATCTTACATTGTATTGCTGATGTTTTTTCTTGTTTTTTAGCATTGCATTTTGCGCATTCTTCTATTGTATTTCACATTTTTTAGTATATCAAGGAAAAAGAAGAAAAATTAATCTAAAGTCCTTAGCAAATTAACCTAAAATTACATACAGTCACGTCCCTAGTAAATCTTCGACAGTTTTTGGATAACAACACAAATATACCTGTTTCACTATGATATAATGTCAGTTTCCCATTCTGGTGCATTTATTAACGCACCACTACTCGTAAACATAGACACTTCAAAAAACACAAGTTTGCTAAAGTACCTTTTCTAATACGGTGATATGTTTTTTCCGTATTTCCGCCAAAACTCAATTCTATTCTTAACTCGTGCTATACCGGAATCCTAGCATCTTAAACTACAAGATCACCGTAAAATAGATGCACTAGAGATGTGGTATAAGAGACGTATGCTGAAAATGCCCTAGACAAAGTTACCAATGACACCATCCTCAAAGAGTTATACATACGGAACAGGTTTTCGTCGATTGTGCAATTACGAATACTGACGTTCTTTAGGCGTATCTCCAAAAATGAGGCACGTGGTCGATCTCTGACTCGTTGAATTGATTTTATGACACAGACTACGCATTCACAGTCCACCGTAGTACAGTGTGCTCGCAAGGCGGAAAGCCGCCACAAGTGGAATTTCATCGTGTAACGTGGACTAGCCCTAGGAACCAGCGGTGACGACAGGATGCAACTCTGTTCATCTACAGCCACGACTACTCTGCCAAGAGTGTCCGACTAAGAAGAATACCATACCGAAATATTTCATTAAAATTAGTTTGTACGTTGACCACTTCGTAATAGTGTAGCATCAAAACTAATAATAGTGTAGTTCTATTTTAATGAATTATTGGTTCTTCATGAGGAGAAACGTGGTTAAACTTACAAATATTTCAATAGTACGGTATACAAAAAATGTATCACGCACCCCCACACCTATTGCGTTAGATAGGGTAGTAGCCGAGGTAGGGGTGGCAGCGGTCAAGGTCACGGATAGTTTCTAAGCCGGACTGGTTTTGTGGGGAAAGCGGGTAGTAATAAGACAGGGATGGTTTGGGGTTGATTTTGTTAGAATATTGTTTTAGCTGAAACGGTTGTCCAAAATCATCACATTTATAATATGTAGGTACCATTCTTCGTCATGTCAGACTGGTCATTTTCTCTTTCTGGTCAGCGACCTCATGATTGTTCCTCTAGAAGAAAAGTTTGTTACAATAAGTGATTGAAATCGGTACTCAATTATATATTTATATTAAATATTCTGTAACCTGAAAGTATGATTTTTTTGATGTGATAACTTATTATATATGTAGTTTATGAAACACATGATCGCAGGAGTACCTAGACAATTAATTGATATTTTACAGAATTAAACGCTTGTTGGTGCATCAAAATCGCAATGTCGCATAAATTTCAAAATGGAATGTGATTTTAGATTGACTGCCAGCGCTTGCAAGGTGAATGTTTGTGCGAAATAGATTTACCTACCTAACTAAAGCAGGGTTCCATAAAATGTATTGAACACCAATTTTGCTAGCATTTTCGGGGTCAGTCTAATGTTAATCAATGTTGCCATTTTTGAAATTATGTGAAGACTTCCTTATAATTTTAAGGATAAATAACGAGAATGAAATTTCTAAACATTTATATCTTGAACACATAGTTATTTTTATCACCAGCCCTTAGTCGCGCACAAGATACTATGAAATTAGTTTTGTTTACTTACCTCGACGTTTCGGCCATGTTGTAAAAGCTGCGGTCTCTGGTTGTGGTATTTTGTGCGCGATTAAGATCTGGTGATAAACATAATTATAAATAACAATAATATTGCGTGTACTTACTTACTTACTCTGTGCCAAGCTTTGCTTAGTTTGGGGCTAGATGGCGCTGTGTTAAATGTCCTCCAATATTTATTTATTTATTTAAACATTATTATGAACGACAACATTTATTACATAACAACACAACTTAATTTTAAAGTAGAGTGCAAGTACTTTAATAAATATTTCGTCATTATTAACTATCGTTTAATCTTTGTTACACTAAAAAAGTGCTTAATTAGCAAAAAGATAAACGCGCCGATTCAATTTACGTTTACTTTGTCATATCGTAACGAACGCGTATCATGGGATGTCACGATAAAACGTTTAACATTGGATATATTGGGGATTATACACAGTATACTAAAACACGCTTGTGACGTGCGTGTGTGCAGATATAGTAGGTATCTATTAGGTTCTAGTGTGTTAAAACAGTAGTTTAAATTCCTAATAAAATGCGGTGACACGAACTATCCACGTATCCGCTTAAAAGCACACACCAGCCCACCTGGCATGGAATTCGTAATAAAAGTCTGTCTGATTTTCTTTACTACTAACGTATAAACTTTTTTACTTAACATTACGCGTACGTTTTACCGCTATCTTGTCTGATTTTATTTTCCATAAGAAACCTCTTCATGTTGTAGGCACCAATATTGTATTTATCAGGAAACCCACTCAGGCAGCATATTATTCATCTTTTTAGCGATTCGTATGATGAATTTCGGTTTCCCCATGTAGCTACATGACGTGCCGTAGGTATGCCGAACTCAAAATAATTATTCGTATGTTTTACGCAGGGTAGACCAAATGCAGTGTGCAGGCGTTACCATACATTGATGAATTAAGCGTAGAGATCAGCTCAGTGGTTAGCGTGGTAGGTTCGCATGCCAAAAGGCGTGGGCTCAAACCCCAACAATCAGCTTGAGCTGCCGGTAAAGGAAAACATCGTGAGGAAACCATAGCATGGTGGTAAGGTATTTTGAGTACTCGGCTGGCTAGCTACCACCCTCAAGTTGAAAATCTGCCGCCAAGCATCTAACGGTGTGTTCCGGCAGCCTCACTTGAGAGCCAGTTCCATTTCAGGCTAGATGTGCTTTACCATCTTCGACCACACCTTCACTTAACATCAGGTGAGCCGTGGTAAAACCCATAGCTTGTCAATACTAAAAAAAAAATTATTAAACATTCTCATGGCCTGGCAATACTGAAAGTTGATATGCAAAGTTGTGGCGGAAACGCGGAAAAGTGTCGTGCTGCTACATTGTATTTTAATCCTATATTTATTTTTATAAAACATATAGGTTTGTGTCGCAATTGAATCGGTTTTCTTCTAGGCAAGCGTGCTCCATCGTAGACCGCCATCTCCCTTGATGTTAAGTGAATCTACGCGTTTCCCAGTTTGATACGAGTATAACATTTAAACAAATAAATTAATAACTCTTTATTTTCGTTTTAATTGTACATTTCAACGTTTCCAAAACAAGTTTTTATTTATTATACCAAAAATTATGTAGAAAAGTTACTCACCTACATAGAAATGTATACGAGTGTAACTGACGGCCTTACCACTAAAAATGTCTCTTTCAGGCAACCTTAAAATAGAGATTCACAGAAAAATAAAATCATACCAGTGAATATTCATCCATTCATTCAGGTGAGCAGTAACATAAAAGACGAGATGCAATGAAAATAAATTACGAATAAATAAATAAATAAGAACCTTAAATGTACAGATAAAACTTAGTAATCGACATACTACACAAACTGTTTTCCAATAATATACTAATAAAAATACTATAAGACATTTTCATTGAGGACTAACATTTTTAATAAGTTTAGGTACGTCTCTCAAAGACTTTAAAATTGGTCTTTATTTACACCTAAATTAGTATTATTGAGATATGAAGTGATCAAATAGTTATAATACGCAAAGTGTAGGTTGCAATAACATATCAGCGGTTGAAGCGTTTGAATTCCACACAGTGAGGTACGCGGTTAAATTCGAACTATGGGCTTGAACTTCCGATGAAATATCAGGGAATCTATAGCCTAAAGAGTAATTATATTATATAGCTGGCTTGTTTTTTTATTCTGATAGTACACATACAAATACAATAATATTGATAACACCAAAATTACAGGTAATTTTTCCATTCAGATTTCAAACATCAAAATCTTAACATGTGTCATAATGACAATGTCAATATATAATAGTAAAATGTCAAATATAAAATATGTCAATATGATTAAATATGTCAATAAAAAATGATAACACACCATTAGATGCTAGGCGAAAACAATACATTTAATTTTTTTTAAACTATCTACAAATTATATCCTAACATACAAACTGCAGTGTTTCTTATACAGAGGAACTAATAAAATAATTAAAATAAAATAAACTAATCTAAAAAGCCACTGGAAATAGTAACCAAAACGCTGCCCCCATTGCCACGTTGTATGGCAATCAAACGCTGGGCAAAATAAAGGCCAGCGTTTTGTTCACGTGTGGCGTCGACTAGACGAGATGACAAGTCTTGCAAGTATACGCCAACGGTGTCCTGCCATCATGTAGGGTTTTCGACAAAATTTATAGTGTATTTTATTTTTATTAGTTAGGACAAATATCCAGTATAAATAACTTTCATAGGCTACTAAGAATTGCAGCATGTTATACCGAAAAATGTTATTTCGCCGTAAAGTTTTTTTTTTAAACGCATAAAACTTTTCTGGCGTTTTACTAGCCGTACTCATTTAATTCTTAGAACCATTTGGCATAACGGCTTATATACAGTTGCCAATAAATAAAATAAAAATTCTAGAACCACCATCGGTTACTTATGATTTTTGCTTTGTAAACTTCACTTTACAATAGGTATGTACAGGTGTGCCAACAATGGATACGTCATCGAGTGGACAACAGTGCAAGGGCATTGTTGCTGTTTATACAAAGTTAGCATTGTATTTGTGTAAAGTTTGAGCTATCGACAAGCCGATACCGAGCGACCGACTGTTTGTTCAAAGGACCTCTGTGACGAGTGCTGAAAGCGCTGAATGCACGGACTAATGTTCAGCGCATCAAATGATTAGCGTTCTTAGTTGAGCTTGCCTGTGGATCAGTCTTTGTTCCGCTGTAAATGTACCTAGTTCAGAAACGAGACAATCCCAATGACATTGAATGCTTTTGCTGTGAGAGAACAAGACAGATACTGAATGTAATGAATTTATTTTAGATGGAATGAAATTGCTCTGAAACACGTGTAACTATACCTTATAACTATCTCAAGCAGGTGTGTAAGGTACAGCACACATAGGAGTATTTACATTAAAAACCTTTCACCAGTAGTAGAAAAAAAACATTTACCAAAAATTTCAGCATTCGAAAATCTATGCTTCTTGACTTGCGCTTCGAAGTTTAAGCACTCACACGTAGAAGTCGTAGATAATGTAGATATCTCAATTATTTTCTTCTTAAAATCTGATATATGTATATCTATATCAACACTCAATATATCAACAGAAAAAATGTATAGAAAATGGCTTTTGGTCCTATTAGTGTATTATTTCATTAGGGTCATCCACGTCCACAGTAACGTGATCAGGGAGGTACTCGGAACTGGAAACAAAACGCCAGGCAATATTCGATAATTTTGTGCCAATAGGATTTGACAAATCTGACTGTGTGCACAACCTCATAGGGTTCACTGTTCCATGCCTGAATCACTATCTGCCGAATTCGCGTGAAATCATCAAAAGGGTAGAAAATGTAGCGTGGATCATGCTGGTATCGAAAACTTAAAAATGCCATCTCTGTTACCGTACGTATATTCCTCGAAATGATTTCACGTGTAAAAGGACCAAATTAGCGAGGAAACCATAGCGTGGTGGTACTCGACTGGTGGCTACGTCGACAATTTTATTTATATTTTTTTATGGTTGACAGGATAGATGTTTGACCATATCTCACCCGGTGTTAAGTGACGGTGTGGTCGAAGATGGTAAAGCAAATAGCGATGGTAAGCCTGTAATAGAACTGGCTCTCAAGTGAGGCAACCGGTACACACCGTTAAATGCTTGGCGGCAGATTTTCTACTTGAGACATACTCGGCTTGATAGCTCGCTAGCCGAGTACTAGAAAGTATCCTACCACCATGCTATGGTTTCCTCACGACGGTTTCCTTTACCGCAGCTCAAGTTCATTGTTGAGGTTTGAACTTACGCCCTTCGGCGTGGGAACCGACCGCGCTAACAACTGAGTCATTATCGCTACTAAATGGGTCAAATAGAAAATCTATCGCCAGGTACCTACCGGTGTGTTTCGGCGCCCTCACTTGAAAACTTGTCCCATCCCAATCACCGTCACTTAACATAAGGTGAGCTGTGTTCAAAGACCTAGCCTGTCAATTATAAAAAAAACTAGCTGCGCCCCGCAGTGTTACCCGCTACATGTTTTTGGAATAAAAAGTACCTCCAATCCACATTTCATTCAAATCCGTCCAGTAGTTTTTGCGTGAAAAAATAACAAACATCATTGAAAGAAACTTTATTAACAGCGAAGATATCACTGTCACCTATGTGACAACATGGACTTAAAAAAAAAAATATTCTGTCATAACAATGCATTTAAATTTAACGAAAATAAATAAACTAACATAACTTTACAAGATTTCAGGCAAAAGATTAAAATGAACTGAACTAGACACGAAACCTTACAAAAACAAATCATCGTTCATTTGTAAGTATGTTCGGTACCTATAACTTACTAAATAAAAGATTTACTCAGTACAATCTGTGCTATGTAGTTTAATGTCAAGCTGCTAGATAGGAGCATGTATTTTTAAGCACTAGACTCATATCCGAAATTCAGACACAAACAAGGTTATACCGATACAATAGTACACCTCGTCGGAGCTTTCATTCAATATGTATAGTTGCTGTATTAGTGTTCCCTCCAGATTAACAACCCTACCCCTACAGAAGCCCGCTGACCTAACTTATGTATGGGTGTTTGTCTGTCCGTGCGTCCCTACCGAAAAGCCTTGAATTAATAATGACAATTGCAATACATATAACGTAGACGTTTAAATATTTAGGACATAGTTCTTCCTCGTCGGGAGTGAGCGGCATAATGGTGTCCGTGAATTATTTATCAAAATTTTATGTCCCAACTTGAGCCTGTTAAATATTACTTTTGATTCTGCCGTCTTCGTTTTGTTGCGTTGATGTTTTAACAGAATTTTGTGGGAAAAAACAATGTTATTTTCCGCAATTTTGTTCCACGTTCGACGTATGTCATCATCAACTGCCGCAGCCTTTTAGGGTTTCGTACCCAAAGGGTAAAAACGGGACCCTATTACTGAGACTTCGCTGTCCGTCCGTCTGTCACCAGGCTGTATCTCAAGAACGGTGATAGCTAGACAGTTGGAATTTTCACAGATGATGTATTTCTATTGCCGCTATAACAACAAATACTAAAAATATAATAAAATAAGTGTTTAAGGTTGGCTCCCATACAACAAACTTGTTTTTTTTACCGTTTCTTGCTCGATAGGTACTAATAAAGGTGACAGGTAGACGCTTTAACTATTTACAGAATATTTAGATTTGTTATAGATAATGATACGGAACCCTACGTGTGTGAGTTCGACTCGCACTTGGCCGGTTTTTTATTCCACTGCATGACATGGATAAATATTTCTATACAAAAAATAGACGTGTATAGTTGTATACTGCCTTAGTACTTAGAAGTGGTGACATTTTTTGGAATTTCTCATTTGGGCTGTATTTTTCATCAAACATCGATAGATTACGCATTGCGCGATGCGATGCGATACACACGTAGAACCTATGAAGAATATCGTGTGATATCATTAGTTGCCACGATCAAATAATTTAGTACAGATTAGTAAATTTTTTAATTAAGGCATGCAAAATTGTATCAGTTACATAAATTATTTTATAACTTATAAACTAGTCTTACAAAATAGCAGGAACTCGTAGATTTCTTGCATTTGATTGTTGCAGTAAATATCTATATTCAGTCGTACCATTACAATATTATTTGAAATCTACAGTAGATTTTTTTTACGACAAAAATTATCTTTTTTATAATACACTACATGGAAGCATTAAATCATTATCCATAGCTAGTTTTACTTCTTCATTAAAAATTTAAATTTATGTTATGGTTATATATCGCAGAGGTAGGTAGCGGTTTGGCGGAAAAAATATTATATAGATGGTAAAAATAGAAAATGAAACATAATATTTATCCTAAGAATACTGTGTTCACGAGCACAAAACTGTTCTTACTGACAAAAATAATTATCACATTAAATTTGTACATAGTTTTGGATAATAAAATATTTCATCTCATTACATTCTATGTTAATTATTTAACTGACTAAAGTAATTACAGCTAATTTCTCAGTACACCAATCATCTTATTTCTCATTAGAATCAAACGAACTGTAGAACAAGACCAAAATGATTCCCAATTATCGAGCCAAGGTAATCAAAGGTACGAGAAACAATACCGAAGCTTTGTCAACGAAACAAAAGTTTTATTTCCATGTCGGAGCGTCAATATAAAAAGATTTGCTGGAATTTTTACACCAATCTTTTTCTACCTCACCCTTCGTTCCACTTTTGTCATAATTCATCGTTTGATTTGTTTTCAGTCTAAACGTATTACTGCATAATTCGAATTACATGATCTGTTTTTATGACTAATAAGATAATATTTTTGCTAGATAAGTGAAGCCTGGAGTTTCAATTATCTAGCTAAACTCTTATTGGAATAATTTTTTTATAGTGCCTTTTATTTATTATTTATTTTAGTGTAGGAATTGCTTCTTAAATTACTATTACCTTTTTCCTAATACGAGAATAATATTCTTTAGAGAATTATAAGTCTTTGTCATTTCTTGAATTAAGTATGTTCTCTAATTATTTTATTCGTGTAGCTGTCTCCAATAGTAAAACTTATGAACACTTGTATTATTTCTTAACTTTTTAAATAACAGCAAATTAAAAATGGAAAAAATTGTGTAAAAACATTGGGATACACAGATCTCATATATGGCATAACACTAAAACTATGGTAGTACTAGTTATCATTTAATTCTTCAAATAACGACTAAATAAAGATTGGCTCCATCTGTTGGTGAACTTGAAGATCAAAGTCCGTTTAAAACAAAATAAAACCACAGCCATAGCCAAGTGCACTTTTGTCGTGTTCTTTTCACAGTCAAGTAGTCACCTCGACAATGGACTAGGAGCTGTTAATTATCTGCATCAGCGGGAGCGGCGGGTGGCTCTCTACCCCCTACTACCTTTCAGGGGGTGTGTCCGGGTTTGTCGAACAAATGCACCTGATTAGGCGTGCTTTGCCGAAGGCTAGCGAGATACAAACGCGTCGTAGATATTGTGATTGATCAAATATATGCTAAGCGTACCTCCGGTTTTCGAAAAGCGAATTGTTTAATTCATTCTCTTCTTTGAAACAGAAAATAGGTACTTTAGAAGTGCCATCTCGAATCGGCACCTAGAGCAAGTGGTCGGTCCAAGGCTATATCGTAATAACTAAGTCGAAACTTAGAATTACGAGAACTTCGTTATTAGAAGAATATTGGGTAGTAAAAATAAAAATAAAAATTGCTACTAATGCACTATAAACTGTTCAATAGCAAAAGTATAAAAGAAAGGGGTTATGGCAGGAACTCGAGTTGCTTTACAAATATTAAAATGTGTAAAAATTGTGGTGTTTTATTCATAAAGTACTGAAAGTATAAGAGCTAGTGTGGGAAAGTGATATAAGCGTGAAACATGATTTCTTGTGTTGCCTCCAAAACTTATTTGAAGCTTGTGGCAAAAAAAGTCACCAGTACCTACGACATGACTGGATAATATAACCTTACTTACTTTCAGTGACTTACCTTATTTTACTAAATTTATCTTAAAACACTTAAAAGTATCGAAATACATTGGCAAATGCCCAAGGTGTTATGTATAGTAAGTACTGTTAAAGTATTTAAACATCAGAAAAACATCGCGAGGCCTTTCCGTACACGTTTTCCAGTAGATATAATGCATAATGACTTGTGTTCAGCTGAAGGATGTTTTAGAGTGGTTTTGTGCAGATTACTCGTTATGGTAGAGGAATCGAGTTCGTAATACGAGAATGATCCTTTGTCGGCCCGCATCTAACATAGGTTTAGATAGGCTAGTTCAGGTGCGGTGGACTTAGCACTAATTCACTTTTAGCCCATACCAGTCGCAAACATCGAGATAACAGACGATGTGCGGGGACTATCGGCACTATATCATATTATAGATGAGAAGCATCGGATTGATTTAATTACGAGACATGAGTGATTAGTTTAAGATCTCTCTGAATTCCCATATTGCTTTATTTAACAAACTTTCTTTTCGATCCATATGTGTTGAATCGTGATTTATACGTGCATACACACATATATTTATAATAAAACCGGTGACAGACAAATTCTGTACATTGAAGATATTTTGAAAATGTTTATAGGAATCTACGAGCGATATGGAAGCAAAAAATGTAATTTAATTTTTTTTTTATCGTTAACAGGCAAGGTGTTTGACCACAGCTCACCTGATGTCAAGTGAAAGTGTGTCTGTCTGTTACTTAAAATATCGTCATGCCAAAACTACCTACTGCAAGGATTTTAATGAAACTTGGTTTGATTATAGTACGTGCTTTGGAGTCGGTTCTTAGAAACTTTTTATTCCGAAATTCGATAAAATCGATTGAAGTCCGAGATTCAATTCGTATGAAACTTAAAACGTTTATTTGGCAATAATTCTTTCGTACATCAAAATCTTTAAGCACGTGACAGAGCGTTGAAGGCTGGTAAGATATGTACACCTATAACTTAGCGTCTTGCCAGTGCTTAGACTACACACATGCAATCAAATTGAACTTTTGAACTCTGTATTTCTTTAAAAAGTAATTTTTAGAACTACTTAGTTATTGTTTTGTATTACTGTAGTTTATAAATTACATAAATGTTTACGTAATTGGCGGCAATAGAAATACATCATCTGTGAAAATTTCAACTGTCTAGCTATCACGGTTCATGACATACAGCCTGGTGACAGACGGACAGACAGAGAGACGGACGGACGGACAGCGGAGTCTTAGTAATAGGGTCCCGTATTACCCTTTGGATACGTAACACTAAAAACGAAGGATTTTGTTACTATCGACTGTCATTTCACTCCAATAATAATAATCTTTATTGAACGAACAACAGTGGCATATAAACCGACATGGACCTATTAGAACAAATAAACCACTGTTCAGTAGGTAATTGAATTGTTCGTTATCTCAAACACTACCCATGTTCATATATGACTACATCTGGATTGATTGATTGGCAATTGAAAGGTGAACGTAAATTCTGGAAACATGGGAAATACAAGTGGGTACCTACTAGTTGTTTTCACTAAGACATTTTTGTCAATAACAGACAATGGAATTACAATAGAGAAATTTTATTCAGATTGGTAACGATTTCAATTAAGTACATAAGTTAAAAATATGTTTCTCTTAATTCTATCATATAATTCTTAAAGACTGCAAATGCGCGATTTATCTCTACATAGGATAAAACAAAATCGCATCCCGTCGCCTGTATGCTTAAATCTTTTAAATTACTCAATGGATTTAAATGCGGTTACCATCAATAGACAGAGTATTTCAAGAAAAAGGTTTATATGTCTAATACGTGCATATTATAACAGAGAAAAAACCGAGATTTTCAAATATTCCTAATGTGATGTCGTAAAAAACATGTTTTTGTGTTAATAGCAGTAACGCAGAAAAAATAATTGTCACGTATTGCTCGAAAAGCGCTTATGATGTGAGTGTTTTCAGCTTTAAATGTTTTTCTGAAACTTTACCTTTGTACCGTAGGAAATAGGGTGTAAAATCAAATGTGAATGTATTAGTTAGACAACCGTACGAGCATTGAGATCCGATTACGGCTCTAATCACCAATCAGCTGTAAACTGCCCTTTAGTAGTAGAGTGACATGTTTGTAACTAACCCCTACATTTTGTAAGAATATGTATGACGAGATTATTCTATTACATAATTTTAAGAATGTCAAAAGAAAATTTAAAAATTCCTAATAATTTATTTACCAAGAAAATACACTACTATTTAAACTAAAATGGCGTCGAGATCGTTGCCGTGCGGTAGGGTTCCGAGGACACTGGCGGCGTTACCCCACTGTTTAACTATGCTCAACTTTTGACACAAGCGGGCGCCACATGTGTTTATTTGCAATCGGCAAAATGAATGGGGAGTGCACGAATTTAAAAAAAAAATACTTTCAACGTTGGTCTTACAAGTCGCTTTAACAATTTCTTAGATCAATATTTAGTAGATCTTATCAAATTATTTTTTTTTGTGTTTGACAGGCTAGGGGGTTTGATCACAGCTCACCTAATGTAAAGTGACGGTGTGGTCGCAGATGGTAAACACACCTAGCCTGGAATGAAACTGGCTTTCAAGCGAGGCTGCCGGAACGTACCGTTAGATGCTCAGCTATCATCGCTACAAAAACTGTTTGTGCTGTACTCGTACACTTATCCAGTTTTTCTTGTTTTCTATTCCGAGAACCCTTATTTAAAGTAGTACACGGAGGCGTAGCAACTAAGAGGCTACGCGGTGCCGTGTACCGTGGCTCTCGAACTCAGGGTGAAAGAGACCCTCGGATCCTGACGACAAGGCATGCTGAACTAGCTGTAATTTCTCCCGCCCTAAAGATATAACTAAAACAGGTTGCAATGCAACTATAATCGTGGCAACTCAGATAAAAGCATTTAAACTTGTAGTAAAATTACCTAAACTCTTACTGTCCTTTGTATCATGTTGTAGTAAAGTTTAAAAGTTATTTTGGAATGTAGTTTACCCAGACATGGTCTTAATTTTCTTCGGCTAGATGGTGCTGTGTGCAATATCCTGTCGAATTTAATTTAATTTTCCACTCTTACAAAGTTTGAATTTGATTGTTCATTGTTTTGAATATAATATGACTAAATGAGATTTTGTTAAATGAAATTGTTAGTTTTATTTTAGCAGATAACTCATAACAAAACAAGTCAATGTTAGAAAAAAGGTGCCGCTTTTACCTACGCAAATATAATAATTTTCTGCTCACTATTGCGTGCCAGGATTTATTTTAAATGAGCCAATTTCTGAGAAATATTCTATAATTACGAATAATTTAATTGTGAAAAGGGTAATTGTCATTATTATTTAAAATCGCGTGATCACGCGCCTACATCGTATAAATATTTTTTATAAGTTTTGCTATTAAATGTATTGACAATTTCATTTAATAATGGAATCGGTATGTACAAGTTGTACATGCGATCTCGACTAAACTACACTGCCCCGGCATGATATGCATTGTGCTGCATAATGCACGTGCCTCCAACATAATTATGTACCTGGCAGGAGCGTAGCTACCACCATATCAGCTGTATCAATGATAGGGGCCCCCGGGCTACAGGGGCCCCTAACGTGTGTAAGCAAAAATTTGTAAAATGTTATCCACAATGTCAACTAATCTCGTGCTTCCCGAAAAAAAATATTTAAAAAAGCTGTCATATGATCAACTGTTCATATAATCAATCAATATTTATTTTAATGTAATGGAAGCATTTGTTTGTTTTGTGAGAAATCTTTACCCTTCATTTGGGCCCCCAACTAATTTTGATACAGGGCACGCTATGCCACTGGTACCTGGCGTGCTGCCCCTCAATACCTTCTCCTGGCAGGCCCGGGAGACGAAGAGGATGAAGACTGCAGAGAGGCAATGATGCCCTCCACAGCGCCAAGACAAGGCTAAAGTTTACCAGGTGGTCGCGGTCCTGGGCATCGAACTCGCGCCCTCCTAGTGTATCCCAAAGCCCAGCCTATCCGCAAGGATACCAATCATCGAAACCGAATCCCGATCACCCCAACGCTCCTGCTGATAAAGAGCGTACAACGTATCTGAAGATATACGGTCTATCACCTTTTATAAGTGTTGAGCTAATTACACACTTATCTAAACTGTCGGAATATTCCTACAATTATAATAATTGTAGGTTTGATATAAAATGATAAAACATTTATAACCATAGTAAAAACTAGTACCGCTATTGTTTTAACTGTTTTATGTGTTTGCCATTCTTATAAATCTTTTTAATAATTACCGTGGAATTATTTTTATTCTGTTGTAAGTACTATTATACGTAATTAATAAATGCAAAGTTAATTTAGCGATTCAGTGTTTTTTTGTCAATAAATTAACATTTAGAAAGTAAAAAATATGCAGATTATTAAATTTTTCCATACATTAATATTTTTGGAAATATAAAAATTGTGTTCAAAAAAAGTAGTTTACGAACACCTTGTTGAGTTAAAAAAATTCGACTAAACGTTTCAATTATACATTTTTCCGGAAGACAATCGAGCACTCACTAAATTCGGCGTATAAACTATTCGTTAAGAAAACATACAAGGCCTTATAAATTGATTATGTAGCTGCACTATCCATTTTGTCAGACAAGCACTACAAATAGATGGTTAGGGTTGTTAAATTTTGCATAATGAATTCTGCTTTTGCTTTAATTAAAATACGTTGACCTAATCTGTCATAGACATATAATTTTAATGCCTGCCAGGCTAGGTTTTTGACCACAGCTCTCATGACATAATATGGCAAACACACCTAGCCTGGAATGGAGCTGGCTCTCAAGTGCTAAAGTGCTCAAGGGCTACCGGAGCACACCGTTTGATGCAGGTGGCAGATTTTCAACATGAGAGTGGTGGCTAGCCAGCTGAGTACTAGAAATTATCCTATGGTTTCCTCATGATGTTTTACTTCACCGGCAGATCAAGCTCATTGAACACAGGTGTTGAATTTCTGTTGCCGCTATAAAAACAAATTCTGAAAAACAGAATAAAATAAATATTTAAGTATCAACAATCGTGATTGTTGATACTTAAATATACAACAATCGTGATTTTTTGCCGTTTCTATAGATAAAGGTATATACTTGGCTGGTTTTTTAACACTTATAACTTCTCGTTTGACCTCTAACTTGCCTAACGGTAAGTGATGATGTGGTTGAAGACGAAGCACGCAGACTTAGAAGACACCTATTGAGTCTGAATAACAACAGGGCAAGCTAAATAAAAAAGTGTCAAAATATCCAGATTACATATCTCAGGAAAACGAGGAAGCTTGCAGCTTGTTCCATTCCTTGGGCGTATGGACGAATAACGTGGAGTCAAAACACTTGGTACGTACCCAAGGAAATTCCACTATAAATTTATAAATAACGTATTGACACATCATGTGCTAACCGTCATCTTAAGCTAACGCATAATAAATATTAAGTTACTATAATAATCTTTAAAGATTTGCAACGTATTGGTATCCCTAGTATTTTGGGTACGGAATAGAAACAAATATCATGTACAATCGATATCGATTAGATTATAGGAATAATGGACAACCCTAGTGTTCGGCGAATCTAAATTCATGAGTTGGTCCATGATTAGAACGACGTAGGCTACGCAGCTCACAGGGCCGGCAGATAAAACGCTCCTATTGCCAGATTAATTGTTTATCGCCAGTGTTGCCATCGACAATTTGAATTATGCGCTAATATTTAACAGTAACGGCACCGTGTTATTTACGGTATGCACCGATACCCCTTGCTTTGGCTATTGATGTTAGAATATTAATTAGATTAATACATTTGTTTAATTAGGGTGTCACATTATACCGTTATTATACAATCAGGTATGCTAGTTTATAAATAAATACCCATAATTATATTGTTTTAAGGTTAATGAGATATTATCGTATTTAAAGCGATTATTTTTCTTAACCAGCATCATAAAACAATTTTTAGAATGTAAACAATGCGCTCATGATTGAGTTGATATTACATGCAACTTCAGCCATCTTTAATTGATAAACCTATCATCGAAGGGTAATTGGACTAATTACCGCGCTGGTTCCGTGTGTTGATTATTTTCTCCGGACATATGCAAGTTTCCTCGCAATGCTTTCCTGCACTAGAATATTACAACTCTGTTTGCTCATTGGTAGTAGATATATCTGCTTTAAGAGCTGTAGGGCGATTCGATTCCCACAAAGGACCAACATTTTGGGACATAAACAAAACGTTTGTTCTTTGTCTGGGGTGTTTTATAATTAAGTATGTAATTACAACAACAAAAAGTTTTTATATATTCTATCAGTTATCTGACTTCTATGACACAAGCTCTGATTAGTTTGAGGTCAGACAGAGCTGTGTGTAATGTCAAACGCAAGCCTATTTATCATATTTATTTAATGAGGCTTGAAATACTGCTACATATTACTTTTGTAAATAGAAATTAGGTAGTTTTCGAGTAAAACGGATGACATCTTGTGTATTCAGCTTTACAAGATAATTTACCAATAGGTACATTATCGCATTGACTTGCGGCTCACGTGCTTGTTAATCATTAACATCCGTTGTCGTAACGAAGTGGGTCATTTCCTCACCGGGGCTAACTATTAATTGAGGTACACAAATGAAAATTGCTTCACGTCAGCAATGCAAATACTGAAATCCTTGTCAATATACATGAAGAAATGTTATTTTCTTGGAAATTTTTTTTTGTAATTGATATGTTCGAATGATTAATGAAAGCAAATTGAAACGTTTAGGTTGCCTTGAGACTTTGGGGGAATAAGTTAATAAGTTCGTATATGTTGAGTGTCGTAGGGTCAGAGCTAATAGGCCACCCGAAGGCCTCCGACATGACTTGATGGTCGTTGTTATAGACACTTAAACAACCAACCGAAGCCTCCAATTTATAATGTCTCTTTCGGAGCACGATGTCCCATCAGGGTGTCCGTTGCCTAAAATCAGTGAACTTTTGAAGATATTTCGTTAAGTTACGCCACAAGCCTGATATAATGTTATGAAGCTCGTAACTAAGCTTGATTCAGCTAAGCCTTTAACAGAAAGGGAAAAGCTGAAGGTTGCAATATAAAATCAAAAACGTTTTTAGAATTCATGTATAGCGTATAGTTAAAGTACTCGAGCTTTTTGAAATGTGTGCTAAACAAAACAGGCTATAGAGACGTAGCCAAAACTCGCATTCCCATCAACTACCGTAGACCGTAGACCCGCTACGAACTACGAGAAATTTCGATGTAGCCTCGTAGCTCTCGGAAAATATTTAGAATATCGTCACTACATGACAGTTGTGTAATGAAATATAGATTAATTATGACAACGTAGTAGACAATTATATCATTGTTGTTATTGTTGCTTATGAAATTACATGTATAAAATTTCATAGCAATCAATAGTATCGACGTACGGGTACCGGATCCACCATACAATCTTACCAGTGCTGTTTTGGATACAATTTCCAGTAATTTTCATTAAAAAAGAAAAGTGAAAGTTTTAGTGTGTATCTTTGATAATAATTGTAAAGCAGAAATTAATTTTGGCAAGAAATTAATTTAAAAATATCTTACTTTTAGATTTGTTATTTCTGAGCCAGTTAACGTCTTACATTACACAAATTAAACAAGTGCTTATAGTTCGCGTTAGAAAGAAAAACGAACATCAGGCCAAAAAATCTCACTCGCCGTCTACGCAACATCCGTTCTTTCCTCTTTTTCTTATCTGTGCTAAGTAATAAATGTTTTTTTTTCAATATTTTTCTGAAAATTTAGACAGATTCTGCTGCAATATTGGCATGTGCATTATCATGAAATTTTTTAGTAATTGATGCACAAAATATTTCGTCCAAAATCGATATCAAAACTACAAAACAATAAATTACAATTACACCTTTTTCTTAAAAAAAAAGCTCATATTTATAAGAACAACCGTAAACAATAACACACTTGTTATAACAATTGTGTTAAACAATGACAGTTTACATGTTAACTGAAAAACCAGTGCAAAGTTTTGAAATCTTTAACAAACAAATTCATAACAATTTGAGCGAGTTACACTGAAGTCAAATAGTTTTCTAAATAACACTGAGGACAATAGCAGGAATTTGTTGATATTACGTTTTAATTTAGTAATTGACGTTTCTTTGTGGAAAAAGAAATGTTTTCTCATGTTGAGTTCATATTGCGGTTTACCTATACAAATGATTAATATAGGCGAAACTTCTTTGCATTTAGGGGTATCACCGTACGAATACAGCACTTAGTACTTGCAACCCAGCTATGACCCCTTCATACTCGTATCGATGCTTAGCCATCTCAGCCTGTATTCCCATCCTGACCTAATCAAATTTGATATGTTTATACCAATGCTGCTTTGAATACTATTTCTAGTAATGAGTATGGATTGGTTGCTCTTGGAAAGCTGTGATCTTTTAATAGATTATAGAGAGACTTCGCTCTGCGGTGTTACCCGCTACATATTTTCGGGATAAAAGAGAAGCCTATGTGATTATCCAGAGTTCCTCCATACCAAATTTCGTCCAAATCCGTTCAGTAGTTTTTGCGTGAAAGAGTAACAAACAAGTCAAGGAAATCCTAAACAACTATCTTTAACCAGATTTAAAACAAATAAAAAAATATTTCATAATAGAAAATCGTTAAACAAATGTGATATTGGCGGCATTGTTATTCTAAAGGTCATTTATGAGTAGCCAGAAATAAATTCGATTAATGAATAAAGTAGCCTTATGACGAATACATGTATAAACATGTATTATGAACACACACATACATGAACATCTTTGAGCCTTTTAGGGTTGAAACTTTGGGACAGTGAAGACCGGGAGCAACGAAAATATGCAAATACTTGGAATAACGTCTGGTCGTCGCTACACATGGCCGAAACGCTGGTCTTTAATATAAACTGTCATTCAGGCCAGACATTGGGGTTTCAACAAGAAACCCCAAATTTTTAGTGCCTGTAGAACTTACCGTACCATGGGAAACACATTTCTTGAAGGTCACCGCTACAACTAAATACGTTGAATGACCTTACAATTGACCATACATTTGTATGTGGTAGAAGAGAAACACGAGCAAAATCCTACAAATATTATAATTGTGAAAAAAACGGCTTATCGGATTTGTATGAAATTTGGCACACATATAGTCTGTTACTTGAATTAACATATAGGATATTTATCTCGTAAAAATGTTAGGCTTCTGTGGGATTATAAAAAAACAATCTACAGGGCGTATCCATTTGAAATTTGCTATAGATGTGTCTTACAGATCATCATTCCAGAATAAAAGTACCTATCCTTTATTGTAATATAGGTAATTAAATAGCGCAAGTTTCATGATTAATGAAATTATTGCTCTTTTGTTACTTAAACAAAGTTACGGGCGCAAATTTTTTTTTTTTTTTTTGTTCACATTTTTATTGGGGGCTTTTATCGCAATGCGATGCCTGCCCCGTATTACAAAACAAATCATATTTACATATCTGTACTGCGATTAGGGCGCAAATTTAATAATTACAATAATTGATTTACGAATACAATTAAATACGAATTGAAGGTATTCAGTGTATTAATGTAGTAATTGTTTTAGATTGTAAGTTTTATAACACATGTATTGATGTAGTTATCAATTCATCAGTCTTAGTTTTTAAAAGTTTGGTGTGGAACAAGCCCTTGTGTCACAAATTTGTGTCGTCTATCCGGCTATATAGTCTGTAACAGGACAAGCAAACGAAAGCTAATCAACGCGACAGTCGATCCGTCCTAGAGCGCGCTTACGGTCACCCATCCAAACACTAGTCAGGTGGTCTGTAGATTTATATCAGTAGTCAGGATCGTAGGAGGATGTAGTCGAGTTATCCGACACGATAGGAGCGCTGCGATAGTTGACAAACAAAATATGAGCACCAATCCGTCATCATCGTTTCGATATCTTGCCGTCAGCGGGTCGTCTCATTACATGCCGTTTGCCATTCATAGCGGATACCATGCCTAATTCTAATTAATCATTCCAACATAACGGTTAAGCAGCAGAATTCGCTCTGAGCGCGGTCGAGCGCCATTAGATATTTAGGGGCCGAACATTACGAGGACAGGCATGCAAGCACAAATAACATTAATATAAAGTAGAATCGAACGCGCACTATCGATTAGGAGGCCGCGTTCACAACAATTAATGACCTGCATGTCCCAAGCTCGACAAAGCTATGGCAAAACAAATAGACGCCCTCCGCGGCACTCGTGCATACACAGGATGTGCTAGAAGTGAGGGAAACGCTGCATCACGTTGATTCTATCATCTACCGGGTAAGCTTTACATAGAACGCAATGTTTGCGGAACTTTAAACTGCAGACATATTGACAAAGAAAAATGTCGAAGAGTAAATCTGTTTTATAATGTGTTCGGAGAATACATTAACAATTTTACGTCGGTGTTTACCTAAGACTAATTAAAATGTAAACCAATTTATTTATTTTTGTAATTCGTGTATTGAAAATGTATTATTTATTAATTTATTTATTTTGCAAATTTAATTTTATTGTTTTTTTTATTTTGTTTTTTTTTAATGTATTATTTATTGTTTATGACTTGTAACTATTCGTTATAAATAAATGAGTATGAGTATGAGTAACCGTTCCGAGCTATATAGCTTTTTTATGTAAAAGTAATGAGACGAACGAGATGCTCTCCTGATGGTAAAAGATAATGCCTGTCCATGACCATTGCGGTGATAGTGATTATACCTTTCTTTTAGATCTTTGTGGTCAATTTTATTTTTTGTTATTTCTTTTTGTCTATATTGTTCATGTAATTGAAATCTGTTTGTTTTACAACAATATAGTGTTATGTGTTGTCTATTGATACATAGAACTTAAAACAAAGTTCAGAGCTTCGCTGCTTTGGCGTCTACTATTTTGAGACTTTCGATGGTAAGTTGCAACAGCCCTGTAATTTGGCTAGCTGCAGTAACATTCACACCGCAACACAGTAGTGTTTACACACTACTCCTTGGCGGCAGAATATCTGGTACTGCGGTGGTATTATAATATCAGGTAGGTAAGGTAGGTAGTTACCTACCTATCTACCTAGACCAATTCTTACCACGGAGATGTTCCACCAAGTAAAAACAAGTATATTGGTGGAATGTTACCCAATCACTATTTGAAGGTAGACTTTAGCTCTAAACAATAGTTAAACTAAGTAATAGTGATTATCTGTGAAAAATAATTATATCGGTCTGAGGAACTGGCTGGCACCCATACCAGTAATGAAACTGTAAATAAATAAATACATAAATTGTAAGACAGTACACACAGCGCCATCTGACACCAAAAGCAAACACCACCAAACTAAGCAAAGCTTCTATTATAAAAGTCAGATAACTAATAGAATACTTAAAATACATACAGAGCAAACATTTGTTTATACCACAAAACGATTGTCCTGGGTGGGAATCGAACCCACGCCCTACAGCTCTCAAGGCAGATATACTACCAATGAGCCAAAGGGGCTGTTAAATATCAAACTAGTTTAATTTAAGTCCTCATCACTGTTGGAACTGGAACGACTGTTAATCGGAAATAAACTTTTTTTCTTTTTTATGTAAAAAGTAATGCGACGAACGAGACGCTCTCCTGATGGTAAGAGATAACGCCTGTCCATGGCCATTGCAACGATACACAGAACTTTGAGTGACGAAACAAAGTCCAGGGCATCGCTGCTTTGGCGCTATTTACTTTGAGTTTTCGATGGTTAGTCTCAACAGCCCAGTAATTTCGCTAGCTGCAGTACCCTTCAAACCGGACCACAGTAATGTATACACACTACTGCTTAGCGGCAGAATAACTGGTACTGCGGTGGTACCTACCTAGACGACCTCCTGCTAAGGAGATCTACCACCAAGTAAACTAGACTAGATAAAGTAAACTAGATATATACCTTGAACATTCAAAATGAACTTCCGCAAAGTAACGCCTGAATCAATCAATTAGTATAATTTCATTCAAGTGTAACAATAAATGTCTAGTTAAACTTGTTAATCACGATTCGCTTCTTTTCATATTGCGTATGATTTGTAGAAATTTGCACATTACAAAGTAACCTATATAATAAAATGTTTTAAGCATTTCAATGAAAATATTTTTCAAGCTTTCAATCACTCACACATGCAGAATTATGAACGTCAAAAAATTCACCGACGTAGTAAAACGAATGCAAGGAAGCCGCTACTGCGCTCCCAATAAAGGCACCACGATCAAAAGTGTATAAATTTGATGGAATTAAAATGTAAAATAAAAGAATCAGCCTGTATAAACGAACTGGTATGGGGTGCACCGTTTCGATGTGAGGGTACATGCGCTAGTGTGAACCGAGTTTAGGCATAGGGGTGTGCTTAGCTTAGACAATTTTAGTATTACGTGTCGCGAAATAATGCATAGAGGTCATATCGTATGCATAGCCTGTCACAGCCATGGGTTGTTTATGATGTGGTGGGGCACTTCACGAAATAGTCTTTTTTTGTTAGTTACCTTTTTAAAATGCAGAAACTCATTTTGTTTTTGACTTGGCTATTCTTTTGTCTGTCTTTCTGGTTAGAAAGGTCAACGGCTGGCGAAATTTATATTTATAAAAATTGTTTTGATACTATGGTAAAGTTTGGATTTAAATTCTAAAGAAAAAATATTACTCAGAGTTCTGTTATATTCTCAACATCGGATGATATCGAAACTTGAAAATTTTAAATATACCACCCACCCACTTAATTCTCGTACATAATCACTTGTCACTCGAGATAAACTATTAGTCTCGGATGCAAACTCATGTATGTACCTCTACTTTTGAGCGAGCTTAGTAGTTAGCGTGATCGGTTCTCACGCCAGAGGACGTGGGTTTAAATGCCAACAATTAGCTTGAGCTGCCGGTGAAGGAAAACGCCATGCTATCTATGGTTTACAGCATGGTGGTAGGGTATTTTCTAGTACTTGCCTGGCTAGCTACTAAGCTAGCCGAGTAATCTCAAACTGAAAATCTGCTGCCTAATGGTGTGTATCAGCGGCCTCGTTTAAGAGCCAGTTCCATTCCAAGCTAGGTAATAAATATCGTAGGACCTTACACATAGCGCCATCTAACTCCAAACTAAGCATAGCTTGTACTATGGAAGTCAGATAACTGATGGAATACTTAAATACTTTTTTTTGTAAATACATACTTTAATAAATACAAATACAGGGCACCAAGACGCAGAACAAACAATTGTTTGTACTACAGATTATTTGTCCTGGGTGGGAATCGAACCCACACCCTTCAGCTTTTAAAGCAGACATACTACCAATTAACCAACGGGGCTGTCAGGTGTGTTGACCGACCAAACTATCACTTAACATTAGGCGAGCTATGGATAAAAATAGACACAGTTATCAAAAAAAAAAAAAATGTCGATAGCTCTAGAATCAGCCCTCTAGTTTCATACAGAAACAACACTTAACACAAGTCAGTGTAGGTGTAGATCAAAGCGATTCCCACACTTTTAAAGTATTTGAAAGCTTCGACGACGTATGCATTCATATTTTAATCGGTGTTGATAGACGCTTCCATCGTTATATGGTGATTAATGCGTGTATTTATGTGTAGTGGGAGTAGTTAAACAAATTTCTATATACGGGATTTTGAGATGTTTTTCCTAATGAATGCGCTTTGTTTCACTAAAAAAAATATGCCCTATTTTTCTATCCCACTAATCCTACTAATATTATAAAGCTGAAAGTTTGTATGTTTGGATGTCTGTTACTCAATCACGCAAAAACGGCTGAACGAACTTGATCCCACTAATATTATAAATGTGAAAATTTGGATGGATGTTTGTTACTCTTTTACGCAAAAACTATTGAACGGATTTGGATGAAATTTGGTATGGAGGTAGCTGAGACCCTGGATTAACACATAAGCTACTACTACTATTTTTATCCCGAAAACATGTAGCGGGTAACACGGAGCGCAGCTAGTGTTATATTTAAACAAATGCCTGTCTGCGTGTGGCGGTGACCCTTTGCCTGAGTGTGTAAACCACATAAGCCTGCGGTTCCATGGTGAAGGCCGATGATCGCCACGCAATGAGTTGTCGTCGCTGTGCAGGCCGGTTTCCGCGTCGACTCCCTGCTTAGTTTAACAACCTGGTCTGTCCAGGTCGGACGGGAAAAGGGCCGGATGGACGTAATGTAATGGCAAGTGCCTTGTGTAAGACGCTACTTCATTAGTACTGTTACCACCAACCACCAGCCACAAGAATTTTAACAAATTCGGTTGTGATTTTTTAGCTTCGATTCCCATCCAGGATAAACATTTGGTGGTATATACAAATGTTTGTTATGTGTCTCGGTGTTCTGTATTTATTATAAGTATGTTTTTCCAAAAAAAAAAGTATTGAAGTATTCTATCAGTTATCTGTCTTCCATAGTACAAGCTTTGCTTAGTTTGGGGTCAGATGGCGCTGTATGTAGGTAATATCCTACAATAATTATTTATTTTAAATGTTAAGGGATAAAACCACACTGCCGAACAGTTACGTATTTTTAACATCAATAGAATTTTCGCTATGTCAAATCAAACATATTATTCGGTTTATTCAATTTTATTGCGTTTATTGTGTTAACAATGTTGATATATTTTGCACTTCCAATAATTCAAATACAAAACATATATTTCTCAGCTAGTGACCATTCACCGCTTTGTCGAAGTCGACGCGGTCAGTCATTACGTACGTTTATATTGTCACTCGCTATCCCTATCGCGTCATCTCACTCAAACTGGATGCGGAACTCAAAATAACTCTAAGCGCACATTCACTCACAGTACACGTTTCCTCTCTGCAGTTCTTGTCAATTTTTAAAACGACGATTTAAACGACTCAAAAAGGAAGAGGTTCTCTATTCAACTGTATGTTTTTTTTTTATGTTACGCGATTATTCCACAAATTATGAGTCGATTTCGATGTTTTTTTTTTTGCTTGGTAAATCATACCGATGATCCCATATAAATGTTATCAAAATCGATCGAGCTGCTTTTAAAAAATCAACATAATTCTAAAAATTGTATACGTCGATAATATTTTTGTTTACTCCGAAACCTCACTGTTTCATTGCAGCAGTGCGTTTAGTTGCCCTAGGGGTCATGGAGTAGGGTTTTTTTAAATACCAATTTACTACCAATGAACCAACAGGGCTGTCAACTGTCAAACTAAGAAATGAACTTCAACCCAGCTCTTGAAGCAATTGAATGGTAAGCCTAGTCCTGGCAATAAGTGGAATGACAATGGCAATAGAAAATGACAGCACACGTATTAGTTCCGTTTTAGCGTTTCCATCGCCATTGAATTCGGCCAGTAACGTGCATTGCGTTTTCTATACGTCAAGATAGTGATAGACGCGTCATTTCCGCCCAGTTTGTGGCCAGCCTAACGTCAGTTTCTCTGTGAGGATATCAAGAGACTATTGTACAAATAATAAAAGCTGGTAGCTTTTGTTCGAATCTGATCCAAGTGGTTATTGTTTTTCGCACGCGATTTTTGAGTGATAGTGTTTTTTGTTCTGTCGTGTAATATTTGTACTCACATTATATGTATTCTATTCGTTATACAAGTGCCGGCAAAAGAGATGGAAATAGATTCGCTCTTTTTTACACAATCCCAATCAATTAAAAGATGTTTCCCAGTGAGAACATTTATTGCATACAATACACAACAATAATTTTATTATCTGTTCTACAAAAGTTTTTTTTTATGTAAGATGGTAGTATATGACCTGTTCATGACTATTGCAGCGATATACAGAACTTTGAGTAGCATAACAAAGTCCAGGGCATCGCTTTGGCGCTTATGACTTTGAGACTTTCGATGGTTAGTCTCAACAGCGCATTCATTTCGCTAGCTCCTTTCGAACCGGAACACAGTAATGTTTATACACTACTGCTTAGCGGCAGAATATCTGGTACTGCGGTGGTACCTACCTAGACGGCTACCTGCTAATGAGACCTACCTGTCTACTGTCTATAAAAGTACGTCGACAAAGTTTTTTATTTCTATAATTCCGCTTTTGACCTCTAATTCACGTGATCGTAAGCGACGATGTAGTCGATGAGTATACATGAACAACTAAATTTCGTTTGTTTAAAAGTTGTGCTTTTAGCAGGAGTTGTTCATAATGATAATTACAATGACTTTTTCTGTTCAGTACACTCCAAGCTCATAATCCTGTATAACAAAAGATTACATTGGTATAAGCCGATGATCGATTCCACGCCCCTAGATTCGTGGAAAACATCTTCTCTCGAATAGATTATCATGACTTCTAAATACAATATTAATAATTTTATTCCCAGCATGCGTCACTAAAATATGGAAGCAGTGAAACTAAGTAGCGTGATTGAGGGAAAATACAGCAGTATTTTACCAACATAATACATTAAATACTTGAATAACACACCAGTATATGATCACGCAGGCAATTATTTTCACCGCTCTGATTGTTACGATTATAATTATTGTTACTATCGTTCAATTTATTTATTGCAATTACTTGCTAACAGCCTTTAAATACTTCTTTTCACTATTCTTTTTTTTTTGTGGTTGACAATCCAGGTATTTGACAACAGCTCACCTGATTTTAAGTGTAGATGGCGAAGATGGTAAGCATACCTAGCCTGAAATGGAATTAGTTCTAAAGCGAGGCTGAACACGCCGTTAGATGCTTGGATGTAGATTTTCAACTTGAGGGTGGTAGCACGCCAGCCGAATACTAGAATACTCGGCCCCTACCACCATGATGATTCCTCACGATGTTTTCCTTCACCGGCAGCTCAAGCTCATTGTTGGGATTTGAACGCCCCACACCTTTCGGCGTGAGAGCCGACCGCGCTAATCACTGATAAATCTATGATTGCGCTGATTTCAAACGGCGAAGGAAGGACATCGTGATGAAACCCAAAAAAGAGCCGGGAGTTTAAAAAAAAAGGTTTTGAAGATGTGTCAAATCTGCCAACTCACTCTTGCACAGCGTGATGCATTACGGCTTTACCCTTCTTACAATGAGAAGGGGCCCGTTGTGGTGGAACAATTTATACGAGTAAAAACAGTGCTGATCAGGAATGTATTTAATATTAAAACTAAATGGTATTCAAAAAACTGACTAAAATTTCTTATACAAACAAACATACATGTTACAGTCGATAATAATGCAGCTAACGCGGCAGTTAATTTGCATCGACTCACGCGATTCTAAAAATATTAAGTTTAATTTATGTGACTCTGTAATTGTCTGTAGATATTTTTTTTTGCAATTTTGCGAAACGAACTATTCGTTTTCATTAGATTTATTAATAAAACGTATCACGATCAGATTAAAAATGGTTAAAAGAGAGATTAGGTTAAAAAAATTCCTTACTGAAAACCAATATAAATATACTTTTCTTTTTTTCATTAATGTCAATTAAAGCTATTTAAAGTTTCTTGTGGATCGCCAGAGAGATCCGTTGGGCTAGAAACCAGCCAGAACAGGGATCCCACCCTTTCTCCTTCAGGCGGATCCCTAATCCCGCACGAATTCCCGAGCCTCGGCACATCACGGACCCGCAATCTTAATGGCAAAATTTATTCTTTATTGATTCGTACACAAATACATGCCAACATAAGCTGTTGACATGTCACGTGGTCAATCCCGTAGATTTTTGGACTCATCTATTAGCGTTATTGCTAATCGAATGTTACTTTGTCTTTTATCTACTTATATAACCTACCTATGTATAAACAACGTACTTTTTTATGACTGGCGTTTTGCAACACCGGTAATCAATTCGATATCACATGAATAAATAAAATAACCTTAAGCTACAACCAAAATGTAGAGTACGAAACACAAACAGATGCTTTCTATACGTAATAGCTATTCCGGCACGAACCACGAAAATGTCTGCCGGCCGCTTGCAAATTCAAACAATATTACCTACAGAGCAAATCGAAAACTAAACGTAACGCGTGGAAGCAATCGCCGGTCGAACATTAGCCGTACGGACATAGCCGTATTCCACTATATCGAGAGAATTCCATCCGCTCGAGCGTAACCGCCCAAAATTTCGGACAGATTCTTAACAAGGCCTCGGGCGTTCGGACGGAAAATCTCTCGGTAGTCGCACTTCAATCGGAATATGTAAGGTATTTAGCGGAATCATTCAGAAGGGTCGTCGGATGAACTCACGACATTCCATCTGTCGTCGAATTTTTGACGGCTCTGTAAGCGGCTTAGTCTTTGGGACTCGGGTGGTTGTTTACCTTATTGCTGCGTTACGGAAATCCGTTTCAAAATTTTTTTTTATAATCTCTACACACAGCGCCATCTGACCCTAAACTAAGCAAATCTTGTACTATGGTTATGGACAGATAACTGATAGAATACTTAAAATAGTTTTTTTTTGTAAATACACACAATATACCCAGACACAGAACAAATTTTTGTTTATATCACAAAATGCTTGAATCGAACCCACGCCCTTCAGTTCTTACAGCAGACATACTACCAATGAACCAACAGGGTTGTCATTTGCTATTGTGATAAAAAATAAAAGTAATTTAGTAAACATTGAGGGACCAGTGCTATACTCACAGTTAATATAGATCTCTGGCATGATTTTAGAGTTGTTGTTATAGGACAAACAATCGGGACGGTCTATTAATTACTTTTGTAACAACTTATTCTAATTTTATGTTATTGCTTGTTGAAGAGTGTTGAATATCTTTACTAATATTATAAATGCGAATGTGAGTTAGTTTGTTTGTTACGCTTTCACGCGTAAACTACTGAACGAATCTGGGTGAAATTTTGCGTGTAGGTAGGTACTTTGGATCCTGGAATAAGACATATAATAGTTTTCATCATAATCCATCACCACGCGGGTAAAATCGTGAGACGCAGCTAGTAAAATAAATGTAGGTATTTTTTTCTAAGACGCTTACATTTTAAACAATATTTATTTTTCTGTTTTCAGGTAAGTTTGAGAGAGAGAACTAAATGACCGATCATATTCAGGTAAGTAATATATTAATAAGAAAATAAGTATTCATCGGCGTATTATTAACAAAATTTCAATTATATTTTTTCTTCTTTGACGTCTTATTATTGTTTTATTATTGCTGCAAATCGATTTGTTTTGACTAACGGTATTGACATTTTATCATTTATTATAATAAAAAAAAAAACGGTTAAAATATGTATTTATTTAAAATAAATCAATTAGCAACACTTTTAGAATAAAAGAAAACATTGCAAGCAACATAATAAGCTGGACTTTTAAATGAATGAAAATACAAGTAGGTACATGTAGGTATATAACCGAAATGATTTATTTATCCAATATAGAAATGTTGCCAGTTTCTAATAATCTTATTTGTATGACCCACGTATTATAAACAAACTCGCGTTAAGTTATAAATAATAATTACTACGAAAATATTGGTACTGCATCAAAGTATGAATGTAGCCACGTACTTGTCTAGTTTATTTGTGCATGAATACAATGATTGTTTTCGATATTGTAACTGTTTCATGGAATTAATAAGGGAAACAAGCGTTGTTATGATATTCTATACTGCGATGTACTTGATTCCCGTTACATTACTTTCCATGCAAACGATCTTGTAAACATTTGAAAGACATAACACGGTAAGATATTGCCTTTTTCCTTTCCTCCGTCTTTGGAGTGATTTATATTACATAACAAATCAAACTGAGCGGAGATTACACGTAGGTATATGTATTTCTGATTCATAGATTATAAACATTTCATTTAGTTAAAAACATCTAGAAACATTACTTTATTTTTGATTAAAATTTGTTAGTTATTTAAATGCTGTAAATTTATTTTTGATTCAATCCAAGGTTTGTCTTGCACAATTAATAGATAGTCGCAGCCGACAGAATAGTATTTGTTTGTGTAAAAATAATAAAACCAACAAAACACTCCAGTGATGGTAAAAGATAACTCATGCCCCTGAACATAACACAGAACTCAGAGAATCTGCCAATACTTGGCCGTGGTGGAAAATGGTCTTACGCTTCTCACAATGAGAAAAAGCCCGCGCCCAGCGGTGGGTAGTTTATAAAAACTGATTCTGATGACTGATTCGGATTGGGAAATAAATGCAAGGCCTACTCTTGGCAAAAGCTACCGTTACTAGTTAGTAAAATCTAATTTCTGCGCTTAAATTTCATAAAATAAAGTAGATTTTATTTAGAATTTCGATTTGATAATTTGAATTTTTAATGTGATTAATTTATTCTTATAATACCAATTTAGCCTCAGTTATTAATATAGTAGGTATTTCTGGTATGAATTATTAATGGGTGCGGTTATAATAAGTAGCAGGTCTTATAGAGGTTATCTCAGTTTAAAATTTGGTGTGTAGGATTTTTCTATAAATGATACAAATGATAAGCTCTCCTTGTCCATTCTTCGTGGATAGATTTGTTTTGCTTGACTGGCTTGCCAGTTTATCAATTTCTATATCTATCTATCATGTATCTACTGGTTTATAATCTACTAATGGAGTATGAACAAAAACTCTTTTTAGAGCCAGTACAAAAAGACACCTTTCAAATTTCAAATTAAGAACTCTCAGCAGTCGCCATTTTGGTTTCAGCGTTTCCGTAACACAAACGAACGTTTTAACTTAAAAGCAGCAAAAACTGTGGGTACCTATTAACACATTACTCACACAAAAGACAATGACAAACGAGGAAAACAAAACACAACAGCGTTTTCGCTTCTAAAAGAATAAAAACATCAAAAAAGAAGACAGTGTTCGAATAGGCCAAAGTTCGGCGCGAAAGTTAGCTACGGTCGGTGTTGCTAGTTTCGGGAAAGCTGCACAGGCTCTTAAAAATTCGCGGTAACTCTTTGTATTGCCTAAAAATTCGCATTTTAACTTGCACGCCCGGATTTTTTGCAGATTACCCAATAAGGAAAATTTTCAAAACTTTTGTTCCACGTTGATTCGTCGTTTTACTACGCTCAATCGATAAAATAGCAGCGTAGAATTTCGCACCTAGAGTGCTGGTTCACTTGTAGTTAGAGGGCGCGGGAAGATAGAGCAGGCTTCGCCTTTGACGTGCCACTCGCGCAACCTGACAAGTGTAGTTATGTGAAGACAAAAAGATTCTCGCGAATTTTTAAATTAAGAATACTTTTTGTCTATACAAACATTTCTTTTTGACGCACTTAATTAGTGTAGGTACATAGTTGCATTGAACCAATTTGGATTGGATTTAAAAGTTTCACATTGATTTTTTTGTTAAAAGAGCAGTCAATTTATAACGACAAAAATGCAAAAACTAATTAACCTACTAGAAAAATAAAACAAATGAATTATATGTAAACCAATTTAAGCTTAGAGACAATACGCATGCTCAAACCCATTGCCAGTGCCAGATAAAAACCAGCACTGTGGCCACGCGTCAACCAGGCATTCATATAAAGTTGTTCCATTCAAATATTTTTGTAAAAACTTTCATAATAGGTGTGATACAAGTTCGGTGGTTCGCGTGTCGATGGTCAAAGTAAACACGTTATTTTGAGAATTTTTTATCAAAATGAAAAATAAGCTATGATATTAATGTGTATTTTAATTAAAATAACACAGAGAAATGCATTTCAACAAACCATTTATTTGACAACCGACGCTCTCGAAAACAAAAGACCATCGGCGAACCGCACGACAAAATGTAACAGGCCACTTATAAAAACTCCTTGGTGTACATACACCACAGGTATGTACTTAAAAATACCGTTTCCTGCCCTACACTGAATCTGAAAAATATGTAAAAGAAGTTGTACCTTCGAGCATTGAATAACGGTAGCGAGCTTATTTAATTATGCGCCGTCCAACTTCGCGTAATAATAGCTAAAACGATATTAATACGATAAAAAGTTCTTAACGCACACACCTACTCATACCTACGATAAATTATTAATGTTGTCGTGTCTGTGTGCTTTTTTAAAATTTGTTTGCTGTTGAAAACGCTGAACTTTGATGTCGGAACTTTAATCGTCCACACTTTTAACTAAACGACGCCGCTGTATACACAACTTGACATTTTTTATTGCTTGCAAATGTTTAAATACAAATTTCAAGGAAATAAAGTCCCGTTCGTAGGTGAGTGCGCTATAAAAGTTTTTCGAGTACTCAAAATGACGTTTGCTCGAACAACACGCCGATCTGTGTAATAGCTGGCGGAAGCTGAACCTTGCGCGGTATAAACCCACGTTCCTTATTCTAAAACGTTGTTTGCGTTTATTTTTTAATTCCTTTTTTTTAGGGTTCCATACCCAAAAGATGCAAGACTCTTTTGTTATGAATTGTGTGACGTACACATAGACTATGCGTCTGATTTATCAATGTAGGATTGTGTATTTTAATTCTTACCCTATCAAGGTGGCCAATGCAAGAAACTTGTTCTTTTTAATTGTTTATATCTCATATGTCGGTATATTAACAACGAAAAAAAAGTAAATTGATCGAAATAAACGTCACCACAAGTCTATACTTGTTGAGACGTTTATGTAATTAACGGGCTTAAAGAAACAAAAGACACCAGCTAAGAGGCTTTAGTTAAGATTGAAGGGTAAATTTTTGTTTTCATTTTGCAACAACGCGAAATCACCTCGCTGCATTGTATTATTTCCAAAACTTGCCTTTCTTTCAATAGTTTATGTATAAACATATATTGGTATTTTGTTTATAAGAGCTGAATCACTTAAACGAGTATGAGAAAGTGATATTACAATTTGTTGAAACATAACTTTTTGTGTTGCTTCCAGAACTTCAACTTTTTAGTAAAGTTGCCACTAATTGCTGTTTATACGTGAGTTTTATTTGTTGTCTATTGGTGTGCAAACATAACCCTGACTTACTATTTGTGACTTTTTTTATGGTTTAGACTTATTTCATTTCATTATTTTTATTATAAACTTAAAAATACCAAAATATTTGTCACTGGCCAAATGCACTAACCGCGATGCCAGATAAAAAGAAAAAGAAGAAATTTTGTTTTGGAAAAAGCTCAACACTACATAATGTAATAAATAAATACAGCATATTAACAATTAGGACATTACACACAGCGCCATCTGACTCCAAACTAAGCAAAACTTGTACTATGGAAGTCAGATAACTGATAGATTAGGTACTCAAATACATCTTTTTGTAAACACATACTTATAATAAATACGGAACACCCAGACACAGAACAAACATTACATAGTACGAAACCCTGGCTGCTCAAGTTCTGCTCAAACTGGATGATATTTACGTTCCACAATAAACTGTTTTTTTTTAATTTACAACAGTTTTTTTTCCATTCAAAGTACGCGTAAACGTATTTATAACGGCATATATTTAAAACCATTTTAAAACAAAGTGGCTGCGGCGGAACGCTGCGTAGGCAAATAAGTCATGCCCTAAACATGATTTGTAAAGCAACATTTCGGGCCTCGTGGCCGCCGTGGGGTGGCAAAAGGGAACGTGTAACACAAATTATAAATTATAGGTGAACGTTATTTTTTCGAATACATATTTCATTTTATATTATACGGGAGCGCGGGGAGGCATGGGTGGGGGGTTAAAATAAAGAGAAGCGCAATTGAATTTTTAATATTTCATGAAGAGGGACGGGAACGAAGCCGAAGCAGTTTTAATGGGGTTATTCTGAGCTACCCGCGCCCCGTTTCTGTCTACTGTCGTTGCTTGTTTGTATGCCTAAATATCTAACTATTTTTTTAATTAAAAAATGATATTTATTTATTTATTTTATTATTTATTACTAACTATTGTTATATACACACTTAAATTATATCTACATACTTATTATTTACAAAGTTAACAGTGAAAACAGTAAAGTCAAAAACCTAATACCTATCCGGAAAAAATCTAATCTAAGAGGAAAATGTGGCTAGAATACTGGCAGCATTATCATCCAGGGTAGCATTATTATTGGCCAAAGCATTTTAGTCAACCAACGCTAATCGTTTAAAACGTTATCGTGTTGGATAGTGTTAGTTTTTTTTGTACATACATACTTATAACGCCCAGATACAAACCAAACATTTGTTTATACCAGATAATGTTTGTAGGAATTGAACCCACGTTCTGCACCTCTTAAAGAAGATACGCTACCAGTGAGCCAACAGGGCTGTCAATTATTTTGTTACTAAAGTGGTAAGTTAAGGAGAATACTGGTGTTACATATTTCCCGATAGTAAAATGATTTTACTATTCCTAAACAATATATTTCTAACTTATTTTTTACTAGCGGATGCCTCGCGGTTTCACCCGCGTCTTTCCCGTTCCCGTGGGAATACAGGGATAAAAAGTAGCCTATGTCACCCGGGGATAGCGTAGCTTCCCAACGGTGAAAGAATTTTTGAATTCGGTGCAGTAGTTTCGGAGCCTATTCAATACAAACAAACAATCAAGTCTGTCCTCTCTATAATAGAAGGTATATAGATGATTGATCTGGTACCTATAGCATTAGAAATGGTTTAAGGTAAAATAGATGTAGACTTGGCTTGGAAATATTATTATCAAACAAAACACATAATTGTACAGACAGTAAAGATAAGGTTAATTCTGGTAATCTTGATAGTCTTGTTATTATTTCTGCGACAAGGACGCGATATTTCACTTACGATATTAGACTATAACTTCGCTCAACAATTAACTTCTTTTTAAAAGTAACAAAACATAACCTACTAATTATTATCATTGAAATATTGACTGTGTAGGTAAAATCGTATACTCGTACTCGTAAACTCGTATGGTAAGCTAATGTTCACTTTTCCCCTATAAGCCTTGTTTGTATTATGAAATAAAATAAAAATATAACGAAATAAAAGGCAAGGGGAAATAAAAAAAACATTAAAAAATTCTCAGCTATAATTTTCGAGAACCGCCAATCTCTCTGCAACAACATTATTTAATCGGATTATACCAATTAACGAATCTAAAAATCACGGAAATTAATTTTTTGATAGAAATATCTTAACAATTGAAATTAAGAAGAGAATGGTAATATAAATTTAAAAAAATAACATTGAATACTACGGCTGCCGGGGCTCTTTACCAAGGGGCCCGATAAGACGTCTTTTGTGCCTATCTACAATATATTCCTTTTGTATTTTTTTTTCTGTTATGTCAATAAAATGTTATTGTATTGCGTTATAATAGCATTGCTTCTTCGTTGTTACCACCGACATCTATCATATACGTCGAACAGGCTAGTATCAGAAATCATATATAAGACACATGCTATTTTTCTAATACTTACGATCAGCAGTTAAGTAACGTTTTTAACGTGTTATTAGGCTTTTCAATCAAAGCCATTGAATTACACAGTCAGTCAATTTTCCAGCGTACTAATACCATAGATGTCAGGGGTTGTTACTGATACCGAGACGTCTTAATGAACATCCGTCGGAGGTTTTGTTCTATAAAATACAATACGCGGTACTTATTATTCGTGATATAGTAACTTATATCACGAATCATAACAGATGGCTAGTGTACTTATTTGCCCTGCCCTATCAGCTCATTTGATAGAGTGTCTGATTCAAGAGCTGTAGTTGTTACAGTGTCTAAGTGTATTATTAGTATGAGTTATAGTATAACAAAAGAAAAGTATTTAAGTATTCTATCAGTTTCTTGGATCCCACGACACAGGTCACCCTGGTGTGGTATCCAGGTCGTACCGATATATCATATTCCATGTATCGTATTTTATTTATGTTTCTCCGTATTTTTGTTTTGTTACTCAGATATATTATGTTAGTTATATTACTTCCATTTTACAAGCTTTGCTGTGTTTGGGGTTATATGGCGCTGTGTGTCCTACGATATTAATTTATTTTATCTGATAAGTCTACACGTGGCTAAATAATGCTGTTTACTTTTCATGCAATGACACAATTGACCACGTTTCTCCGCTGGGTTGCGAAGTTGGCCTTACTTAGTAATCCAGTGAAGCAATGTGGCCAGCATCGGACATGTTAGGGAAATTAGAAGACCGTTTAAATTAATTGAACTGCCCTGTTAATCCATTTGGCTGTAGCTCAGCTTCCTGAGCTGTCAGGCTTGGGTTCAATTTCCAACCTTGTTTATGTTTATGTTGGTTATGTGTCTGGGTGTTCATGATTAGATATAAATACATACATTTGTTTGTTTTGATGCGAGCCTACAACCATATTTTATTTACTGTGGGAATGGCTGGCAGAAAATGCTTTAGCATTAAGTCCTCCTTTTGTACATGTTATTTTGTAAGTGTGCAATAAAGAATTAAATAAATAGTATTACACCAGTCATCTGGTTGTCATAGTACCTAAAAGTGTTGCTTAGTTTGGGTGGTAGTTTTGTTTGCATTTTTTAATCGTTGTCAATTTAATTTTATAGCTAGTTTAGTACACTTAAACATTAAAGTTTCTATTAACTTTTTTTATTTTTAACTGGCAACTCTCCGTTATATTTAGTTGGAAACTGTTAAAATATAAGGATCTATACATGACTCTTCTAAACACGGCAAGTACAGAAGCTGTGACTAATTGCAAACAACTCTATTAACAGACATATAGCGAAATCGTACATTGTGATCGCTTCGCAGTAATCTCGCCCGTTTGTAGACTACAAATGTCACAGGACACCAAACGACAAAGGATTCCAGTACTTCGTCAAAGCTTTCTGTCCACTCTCTCATTATTCCTGTGTAGTTAATCTTTAAAAACTATTCGACCTAGGTTAAAACCTGAACTACCTTTAAAAACTCGAAGTATCTCTGTATTGGGTTTGATTCCCACCCAGGGCAAACATTGTGTTGTATAAACAAAAACCTTTGTTCTGTGTCTGAGTGTACTGTATGAATAAGGATTTAGCGCCATCTAGCCCCAACCTAAGCAAAGCTTGTACTATGGAAGCCAGATAACTGATAGAATTCTTAGGTACTTTTAAAAAAAATACAATTTATACAGAATACCCGGACACAGAACAAACACTTATTGTGACATAAATGTTTGTGTCGGTGGGAATCAAAACTCGTCAAAACTAAACAAAACTTGTACGTTACTTTTTTTTTTGTTCGAACCCACACCCTGCAATTGAAGCATATATTTCTACCAAATGAGCTAACAAGGCAGTCCATGCTATGTTAATAAAAATAATAACGATAGTGCTACGTCTATTAACTTGTTAGGTTCATCACTTTCGAGATTATTGTTGCGTTTCATTGAATATGGGTGGTCTAATTCACGAAAAGCGATAAATGGTAGTGATACTCAAAACAATCGGCCCGTAAAAATAAACTTCTTCGCCGCATTAACAATTTCAACTAAATTTTTACGTAATACACCTTATGTCTTTAATTCAAAGATCAGAATTGAATGGGCGGATCTGCGTTAGATGCCATTCATTGACACGTGAAGTAACTTAAGTCGGTAGTTTCAACATCGTGTACATTTTATAACGATATCCGTACGGCGTCGAGTAGCGTCTTCGACCATTCACTACTTAATAGTTTTGATACTTGATCATAATATCCTGCCGCGCATTATTGTGTTTACTTTTTACTGGAATAACCAATATAATGAATGAACGTGGCTTTAGTATAGTTATGTGTAAAAGAGATTGCTTGGACACTTTACATTCTGTGAAGAGTTTTGCGTAATTTTCTTTACATATGTTTAAGTTAACACACCAATACACCTACAAATACATGCCCTCTCTCTCTTACATACACACCCATATGCACACACACGCAGTCACACCCTACTTTAAACATAGATATACGGGCAAAAGCGCGGGATCTTCTGCCACAAGTATTGTTTTATACTTACCAGAAGGCTACTTTTAAAGAAAACTAGTAACAAATAGAGCATTTTTCATTTTCTTCATTTTACTAGATACGCTCATAAAGTAAAAACGTGAGAATACGTAAATAAGTTTGTGGTGAACTAATCCTAAAAAGGGTCACTGAACTCATAATTATGAATTATTTTTTCTATGAGCATAATTCCGAAAAAGGGAAAAATAATTAGTTTTACATAATTTGCTTAAGGTAAAGATACTTTAAAAAAAAGTAATTATTTTTTCACGATTTCATAATTGTGCAGATAGCAGAAGTTATTTCTAATCTAGAATAAGTATAATAGCCCCTTTTTTGTTTAGTAGGTAAAGCTTATAGCCAAACACTTAACTCCCTATTAAAGGTTCGGTAAATAAATATCGAAGGACATTTCATACATCGCAATCCAGCCTTAAATTAAGCAGAGTTTTACTATAAGAGCCAGAATACTGTTAGAATATTTATAAATCAAAAGTCTCCAAAGTAATAAGCGCCGAAGCAGCGATGCCCTGAACTTTGTTTTGTTACTCAGAGTTCTGTGTATCGCTGCAATGGTCATGGACAGGCGTTATCTCTTACCATCAGGAGAGCATCTCGTGAAAAAAAGTAACCTTAAGTTTAAAGGGATTACAGTTAAAGTACTCGTTTTTCATTTTATTTTTTATTTAAAAAATAAAATGAAAAACGAGTACTTTAACTGTAATCCCTTTTTTCGAGAGATAAATGTGGCTAATAATAAGGTTACTTTTTTTCATAAGCTTAAAATTAAACTGGACCGTGTATATTAGTTTAAAACTTCTACACGGCTGACTAGTGAAATTACGTGAAAAACTTTTCTCAAACAAAAATACCAAAACTCACACCGAAGTTATAACGAATGTGAGTTGAATGAAACGCCGCTAGCAAACGTTTGCCTTCCAGTGGCATAAATTGAACATTGAGTAATTTTTATTTGTTAAAAAAAAATATCGTTGGTCCAATAATCCGTTGCTGTACGAAAAAGGAGCAAACAACATTTTATGTTCACACCAACTACCTGTATCTCACGCTATCCGGATAAATATCTGAATAGTAGAATTAATATAATAGCAGAATTAATATTGCAGATATTTTTAATATAGGGCCGCCAAGTCCTGCAAAAAGGTTCTACAGAGGGCTCGCTTCGACCACATTAGTCAAATAGGGAACAAATTGGCTTCGTACCCTGCAGGTAGCAAAGCATTTTGGTCCCTGGCTAAATCTGTCGAGGTGAACTTCTGCCGCCCCTCACTTCCTCCTATGCTGAAGCCTGACGGGACACTGGCTCATACCGCTGCAGAGAAGGCAAACTTGTTTGCCTCTCTGTTTGCGGAGTCTTCACGTCAAGATGCTGGTAGCGCTACACCTCCAACTCCACCTGGTAGTACGACATTTATGTCAGACTTTCGCATTCGCCAGACAGAGGTTCGTAAAATGCTACGCAATCTAGACGTGAATAAAGCCAGTGGTCCTGATGGCATTCCAGCTATAGTTCTGAGGACTTGTGCACCTGAGTTGTCTCCTGTTCTGACACGCCTCTTTCGCCTCTCTTTGGAAACTGGTCAAGTACCGAAGTCATGGAAGCTTGCTAACGTGCAACCTGTACCTAAAAAAGGTAGTCGTGCTGACCCTGTCAACTACAGGCCAATCTCGGTCACGTCCATACTCTGTAAGACTATGAAACGTGTCCTTAATCACAGGCTCCTGGCATACCTAGAAGCTAATGATCTCCTCAGTGACCGGCAATACGGATTCCGCCGAAACCGGTCCACTGGGGATCTTCTAGCGTATGCCATTCACATCTGGAGTGAAGCCATAGAGAAACACGGGGAAGCGCTTGCTGTTTCCCTTGACATCTCGAAGGCTTTTGACCGGGTTTGGCATGACGGCCTAACTAGCAAGCTCTCCTCGTTCGGTTTATCTTCCGGGTTCATTGCCTGGATATCGGACTTCCTGAGGGATCGATCGATCCGAGTGGTTGTAGATGGCTGCTCGTCGGATCGAATGGCTATTAATGCCGGTGTTCCTCAGGGGTCGGTGCTCTCTGCGACTCTCTTCCTGCTGCATATAAACGACTTGCTTAAACCCGGTACCTTTGGGTATGCAGATGACAGCACTGTCGTAGAGAGCTACATGTCCAGTGCACGTACTAGTGGATCGGAAATCCAGTCCCTTAGAGAGGCTATGGTCGAGCGCATGAACTTGTCCCTCAAGGCAGTCTCCGACTGGGGCGATGCCAATCTGGTCAATTTCAATGCAGCTAAGACTCAGGCGTGTCTGTTCTCCGCCAAAAAGAGGCCATTTGATCTGACGCCTACTTTCCACAATGTATCCGTTCCAATTTGCGACAGCCTTGAGCTCTTGGGCGTTTCCCTGACTCCGACCCTCAATTTTGGCTCTTTTATTGAGGCAAAAGCCCAATTGGCTGCCAAAAAGCTGGGTATCCTTTCGAAGGTGCGACGGTACTTCACGCCGGAACAGTTGCTTACCTTATACCAAGCACAAGTTCGGTCGTGCATGGAGTATTGTTCGCACCTTTGGGACGGATCAGCCAAATACCAGCTTGAGGTGTTGGAGTCCATTGAGAAACGTGCTAAGAGGCTCATAAGCAACGATTCGCTTGTCCAGAAAAGGCTCCAAAGCCTTGAACATCGACGGAAAGTTGCTTGTCTGTCGGTTTTCTACCGGATACATTTTGGAGAGTGCGCTTCAGATCTGCATGACCTAATCCACCTTGCCCATTCTACTATCGGACAGCCAGGAGCTTTAAAAAGCGTCACCGCTTCATGGTTGATGTTCCAAAAGCTCGAACTAAGCGGTTTGATTCCACCTTTTTCATGCGTACCGCTAGACATTGGAATCAGCTGCCCGAGTGGGTGTTCCCCAATGAATATAATCTGGGTACCTTCAAGTCGCGAGTGAATCGGTTTCTTCTAGGCGAGCGTGCTCCACCGTAGACCGCATCTTCGCTTAACATCAGGCGGGATGGCGGTCAAACGCAAGCCTATCTACTATAAAAAAAAAAAAAAAAAAAACTGCTGTGCTGTGCTGTTACGGCTCGGGCGACAAATCTGATCTCAGTACCAACACATTAACCCTTAATGTTTGTTGATCTCACAACGTAGGGTAACATAGTGTGGAGAACAACGACTGTCGTACTCATAAAAAGACAATACAATGTAAAATAAAAGAAAAAAAGAATAAGAAAGAAACTTAAATGTATATATATTAAAATAGGGCTCGATCATGAAAAGGCCAAAAATTAATAAATAAAATTATTGTTTTGTTCAAATAGCATTCATATTAGGTATTGCGTTTGAGAAAAAAAAATCTTAAAGTCCCTATAAGAAATTATAGGGTGAGTACTTACTAGACTTATCAATACAATTTGACAATGAAATAGCAAGATAAAGTCACGGGGTCACGGGGTCTCTTCGTCCCGCACCGACCTACATCCTCACAATACGGTTCCGCCTGCGCCACGCAATTAAGCTCAACACTAGACATAAAAAATTACCGAAACAAAAGCGAACGGGGCGCGCCTCACCCCAGTTTCCCCTCCACCCCGTCGCAGTTACAATTTATCATAGCAAATAAAAATACGTAGAATTAAAAAGAAAAGGACGAAGAAAGTAAAGGGAGGGAGAAACGATCGTTACGTATCATTTTCCAAAAATATTATAACAAGCGTCGGTTGGTTTCGTTTCGAAAATACATAGTATGCGATAAAAAAAATAATTAAAAAGTAGTTTTTATTTACGCTCGCACAAGTGGTTGTTGGGATAACGTTCTTTATTGTATATGTATAAGTAATAGGATGCACTAAACACTCTCCTGATGGTAAAATATAAAACCTGTCCATGATCATTGATGCGATCTCAGAACGTTAAGTAACAAAGCGAATTCAGAAATTGCTTTGGCATGCATTACTTTGAGACGATGGTTAATCTCAATATTCCTGTAATTTCGCTAGCTGCAGTAACTCTTTAAACTGAAACACAGTAACGTTTGTACACTTATGCTTGGCGGTAGAACATCTGATAGTACGGTGGACCTTCTGCTAAAGAATCCACCAATTTCTAGTGTCATACAAGTCAACGTATGCAAAAATGTTCAAATAGATACATGTGGTTTAATTTGTTTGAATCAACCATAATGCTCAATAACACTAGAATAAAACAATTTATTTGTGCCATGGTACATTATGTTCTATATTAACAGTATAGGCTACCTCTTATCTCCTAACTTTTATCTGTATTTTAAGAAAAAGTTTTATTCCTATTATTATGAACGCTTGCACAAAAAGTGTTCTTCAGAAATAAGTTTTTCAATAAACAAATTATGCGGTATTAATGATGATACCGTAACCCTGCCGTCATTTTCTTGATTAACTGCTTAATGAAGGTACTAAGTTATTAAACTCTAAACGATACGTTAATTATCCTTGTAATTAACTATTCATATCTAATATTGACACCGAAGCCATTAGTTTCTATTATCAGTTTCACGAAAAACCTATGACAAATACATAAATTATTACCAATTCGCCCCATTAAATTTAAGGGGTCACCTTTTAGCTCTGTACAATAATAACTTCAACAGTCAAATATGTATAAAGTATAATTCATAAATAGCTAGAGCTGTCGGTATTGGAAAACATCGTGAAGAAACCATAGCATAGTAGTAGGGTACTTTCTAGTACTCGGCTGGCGAGCTACCTCACACGTTTTACGATGTTTTAAAACCCTCACGTTGAAACTCTGCCACCAAGCACCTAACAATGTGTTTCGGCAGCCTTTCTTGACAGCCAATTCCATTTCAGGCTTATCATCTTAGACCACACTGTCACTTAACATCAGACGAGCTGCGATCACCTAGTCTCTGAAATATTAAAATATAAAAATTTAAGTATTTAAGCAATTAAAAATTAACAAACAAAATTTTCTTAAAAACTACAAAGCATTCTACAATTTTTTCATCCCAAAGTTAGAACTTTTATGCAACAACAACACTATTCGTACAACAAACCCTGCCTTTTAATTACTTTTATTCTGCGCCATTATGAAATTTAAAGTTGGCAACGTTCATACTTACCTCTCGATCCTAAATAACATAATAAACTAAAAGCGCTAGCAATTTTTTTACGTAATCAATGTAAAAGTGTTTCCACTAAATTTACCTAAAGCGGTATCAAATCTTTTCAGAAATTTTGTGGGAACCTAATCGCATCAACTAAACTTATGACTGTGTGGATGTGTATTGACTCTTACTTTTATCCCCAACACTTTAATATAATTATACCTAGAAAAGTTACTAGCTACATAAAATATATTCGGAAACTTATAGCTAGATAGATACAAGCTGGTTGTCTTCAAGCCGCAAGTGAATCGGTTTCTTCTTGTTAAATGTACTCCATCGTAGACCGCATCTTTCCTGCCCGAGTGTGTGTTCTCCGATAGATAAATCTGGTTGTCATCAAGTCGCAAGTGAATCGGTTTTTTCTTGGCAAGTGTGCTCCAACGTAGACCGCATCTTTGCTGCCCAAGTGAGTGTTCTCTAATACATACAATCTTGTTATCTTCAAGTCGCAAGTGAATCGGTTTCTTCTTGGTAAGTGTGCTTCATCGCATACCGCATATTTGCTGCCCGTTTGAGTATTTTCTGATAGATACAATCTGGTTGTCTTCAAGTCGCAAGTGAATCGGTTTCTTTTTGGCAAGCGTGCTCTATCGTAGACCGCATCTTCGCTGAACTTCTAGCAATCAAACGAAACCTTACTTGTAAAAAAAAAATTATATGAAACTTGCAAACGTTTGAGTATTTTCTGATAGATACAATCTGGTTGTCTTCAAGTCGCAAGTGAATCGGTTTCTTTTTGGCAAGCGTGCTCTATCGTAGACCGCATCTTCGCTGAACTTCTAGCAATCAAACGAAACCTTACTTGTAAAAAAAAAATTATATGAAACTTGCAAACTGCAATAAATGGTGCATAATTTGTTAATGAGAAAACTTCAGTTCATCGACAGACCGAATGAAATCTTCAAGTTACAAAACTAATTGGAATCAGAGGTCGATCAACAAGCAATTGGAATCTAAGTGAATAGCAAGGGGCACCGAACGGCTTTGATACACGAAGTTATTACCAATTTAAAAACGGATATCAAGAGGTGTGCTTTAATTAGAAGAATCTGGAATAGGAGCAGGATAAAAATTATGTAATTAGTGAGAATAGACTGTTTTTTCTCGAAATGACTTGTCAGTCAAGTTTCATCTTAGCCGTCAGTTTTATAGCGGTTTGTAGGGGAAAATCGTATAAATAGAGTAATTAAGAATTGAGCGGCGAATAATAACGGTCATACACTTGTCTTGATATGACAGTCTTACAAGAATGTAGAGAACTAAAATATACGTACGTAATTAAATTACTTTATGTATGCAAAATGTTAACCTTGCTCAATAAATTGAGCGTTATTTAAGTTTAATTTACAATTATTGTATATATAGGTAGCACGGTCCGCAACTTCGTCCGCGTAACGTACGGCAATTATTCTGAAATTTTGAGTTAATTTTTTTTTTAATGTAAAAAATTAATGAGACGAACGAGACGATCACCTGATGGTAAGAGATAACGCCTGTCCATGACCATTGCAGCGAAACTCAGAACTTTGAATAACAAAACAAAGTCCAGGGCATCGCTGCTTTGGTGCTCATTACTTCGAGACTTTCGATGGTTAGTCTCAACAGCCCAGTAATTTCGCTAGCTACAGTACCCTTCAAACAGGAACACAATAATGTTTACATACTACTGCTTGGCGGCAGAACAACTGGTACTGCGATGGTACCTACCTAGACGACCTCCTGCTAAGGAAATCTACCACCAAACTTATATATCTCCTGGACATGTTTATATCTCCTAAACCATAAATTACATTTTAACTTTGTGTTCATTATGTACAGATGAACTTCCGGCCATGGTTTTACAAACTACAGTTAACAAAATAATGTTTCAACTAAACTAGTCGAAGCACGTTTTTGGGATAGCGCGTATTATTTTAATTAACTTAATTTTATAATTTGTGAACCGATTGCATTGGAACAAACACTGAATTTTGCGAGAAGCCTTTCACAATACGTCAGTGAAAACCGCTTTCGCCGCTTCTAAAATTAGCGTGCACAAACCGACAAACAGACTAAATTGTAAAAAATATTTTGTTGTTTTCGGTAATGTTAGGACATCGTTTACAAATTGCTTGTTTTTAATGAGTGTAATATGGACGTACTCGTTCTGAAATAAATTAATACGATTATAATTTTTTTCGTTTCATTTATCTCTCGTTAGTCGAGGGAGCAACGTTTTTTACGGGCTTTTGGCAAGCAAAAAAACTGATAATTATTATTATAGTTATCACATACTCACAAGGTTTCTCACTCACTCCTTAAAAATAAGGCTTTTTAAAATAAACCTTTCTTTGAGTATTAACATATGGCAGACCACGAATGCTTTTTTGTTGTTATTTAAATATATTATTCAATATTATTATTTACAATATCACAAAATCCTAAAATATTTTCTACCCGCTTCACGATTTCAAACAATGCTTTTCAAGATAGTCTGAGTGTCACAAAAACTAGCGTCGTTGGCGGTTTCCTATTCATTCAGTTTTCAGAGATCCCGAGTTCAGCAGAAAAAATTCAAATTACACGTTCTACTATTTTAAATAATAAATCACCACTCTTATGAAACAGGTTGTATCTGGTGAGTTTATATGCGCCTGATTTCTCGGTCTTGAAATCTATGCTTTGGATAACAATAACAAATTTTGAGTATAGTTATATGGTTATGATTTTATTTTATGAATGATTTTAGACAAGCGTTTAAATTTCTAATGCAAAGCGTAATCGCGCGTGTGTATTGCTCTGTTTCGATTTCTTGAAGAAATATGTGGTTGAAACTAAAGTCCGATTATTTATTATCCAACATAATTAAAAATGAGTATAATAAGTACACAAGAATAATCAGTCAAAACCACGTCAGTTTCAATGGTAAAATATTGTGTCCCTTTCTCGTAGGTACATCATTAGTATAAAACTTGATGGTGGTTTTATGGGTATGGTTGACCAGCTAGGTGTTTGACCACAATTCACCAGGTGTTAAGTGACGTTGTGGTCGAAGATGGTAAAGCACAACAAGTCTGGAATGGAGCTAGCTCTCAAGTGAATATGCCAAAACATACCGTTAGATGCCTCAGAAGATCAGGTATCAGCCGCCCGGGGCGGAAGAAAATTTTGCCGTCTTTTTTTTAGTTATATATTTCAGTTTAAAAGATTATAATATAGAGTAATTCTTAAAAACTTTTCGGCAAAAACAGTCATCTTTAAAAAAGTCATATAGGTACAACATATATGCAAGTCCGGATCTAAGGTGCGACAAAAATATGAAATGGTTCAAATATTTACAAGATATCATAACTATTTATTACAAAATTTTGCCGCCCCCTAATGGTGACGTTCCCACTACGCTACGCCACTGGTGATAACTAGCCAGCCGAGTACCATGGCGTAGGATCCTTTGAAAATAAATAATAAAGTATTTAATATTAAATCGGAAAGCGAGGCCAGTAAAGTAGGCAGGGTTAAGTGGGCGACCCGATAAGAGTCGACATAGTTGAACTTATAAAAATCATATTAAAGTCTCTTTGAAGAAAAGCAATGTCGCAAGTACCTACCTGTAACCAACGTACATGAAAGAAAACGGTAATGAAAGTAAACCAGAAAGCGTGCAAGGACTATAGCAAAAGAAAAACATTGTCTCTGCCTACCATTACGGAGAAAAGGTGTGATTGTATGTATTGAAACAGAGAAACCTACGGAATCCTATCGTAAGTACGCCCCACACATCGCTGGTTTACTTTCAAGTGGTTAAAGGGGGTATGTATGTGGCAAAGTAATTCTCTCCTAAGGCACAGGATAGGTATTAGTTGTTGACAGAACAATGCGTTTTTACAAAGCATAACCGAAGTCATATGACGTCACTGCATAGAATATAAGACTTTCAATCAGGCGTTACCTAGACTTTCTACATTTTTAATGTTTTACCCTTTCTTAGTTTTCCCTCATTGAGTGTTCATAAATACTTAGCAGTTGTCAGTAACATAGACTAGATATATGTACATACCTATTAACTACAATACCCTTATTTTTGTTTTCTTGTAGAAACAGATAAATCATAAGAATATTTAAAAAAAATATTGTCCGTCGGGTTTTCTTCTTTACGAGCGTATTTTTGTGTTAGAGTTTTGTTGAGTGTGTGACCATAGCGCATCTGGTGTAGCCATAACTAGCCTGGAATGGAATTGGCTCACTGGCTCTTGAGTGAGGCTAATTCCGCGTCTGACCACCCACTCGCCTGATGATGATGTTAATTTCCACCATTGTCGTGTGTTGTTGTGAGTGGCTACTTCTGTATGCCTAATTATGATGTGGCAGTTTTCCTGAATGTTTAATTGAAAAATAAACGTTTTTATTACGAACTTTCCCTTTTATAGTTTTAACTAGCGACCCGCCCCGGCTTCGCACGGGTACAAAATTCGAAAAAAAGTAGTCGCGTTTTCAAGGTGTACAATACTTAGTATATTATTTTTATAAATCCTGTAAGGTTAAACCTGCGTACGCAATGTAAGCGGCAAGAAATGTAAGAATTTACGACACCACATTAGAAACCCTGAAAATAACAGTATTTCTCCATTATTTAATAGATGTTATTATACATAAAAACCTTCCTCTTGAATCACTCTATCTATTACAAAAAACCGCATCAAAATCCGTTGCGTAATTTTAAAGATTTAAGCATACAGACAAACAAACAGACAAAAATAGCGACTTTGTTTTATACTATGTAGTGATAACAAAATGTTTATAAAATATTTCTATAAATAACAACTGCAACTAAGAACCTATATACAAAACGCAACTTTCTTACTATAAAACAAAGACTCCGTCGAGATCGCTGCCTTGCGATAGTATTCCCAGTACACTGGCGGCATTGCCCCGTTATATTACTATGCTCAATTTTTATAGGTAGGTATAACAACATAGGTAGGCGCTAGCTCTGAGATCCCCCGAAGCGAGAACTAGCCGCTTTGAAAGGTTTTTAATGAAAGAAATTATATTAGACGACCACGGGCCCATCGTTTCCACAGCTAGCCTAACAAACTCATTTTGTATACTACAGTATTAAATTCAATAGTTCATAGTTCTTTATTGATAACAGTCAGTTAAAAGTCCATTTAAATTAAAAAAAAACCAATCAAACTTAAATACTCTAATAAATTCCGTTTTACTAAAAACTTTAGCGACTTTGTAGCGATGATAGCTCAGTGGTTAGTGCGGTCGCTTCGCATGCCGAAGGGCGTGGGTTCAAACCCCAACAATGAGCTTGAGCTGCCGGTGAAGGAAAACAGCGTGAGGAAACCATAGCATGGTGGTAGGGTACTTTCTAGTACTCGGCTGGCTAGCTACCACCCTCAAGTTGAAAATCTGTCGCCAAGCATCTAACGGTGTGTTCCGGCAGCCTCACTTGAGAGCCAGTTCCATTCCAGGCTAGGTGTGCTTTACCATCTTCAACCACACCGTCACTTAACATCAGGTGAGCTGTGGTCAAACACCTAGACTGTCAGCTATAAAAAAAAAAAAAAGAAAAAAAAAAAGCTAAATAAATAAATATAGTTGGACATTACATACAGCGCTATCTGACCCCAAACTAAGCAAAGCTACTATAGGTAACTGATAGATAACCGATACAATCCTATTTTATTAGCCACTAATGTCCCACTGTTGCTCTCCCAATACTTATAATATACTTAGGTATAAAGAACATACAGACACAGAACACACATTTGATTATACCTACCACTAAATATTTGTCCTGAGTGGAAATGGAACCCACGCCCTGCAGCTCTTAAAGCAGATATACTACCAATGAGCCAACAGGACTACTTCATCTATATGCTGCATCATAAATATGCTAAAACGTGTTACTTACTTACTTTCTTCGAGTAGTTATATCTATTCCGTTTTTTAGTTTCTATATTCACCACATAGTGCTGTTTTTAATCCTCGACGCAAAAACGACGGCGTGTTATAAGTTTGCCGTGTCTATGTGTGTGCATGTCTGTGGCATCGTAGCTCCCGAACGGATAAACCGATTTTGATTTTGTTTTTTTATTTTGGTTGAAAATTGAATTATTCGGGAGTGTTAGCTATGTTTGATGAAAATCGGTCCAAGATGGCCGCCGCCACAAAATCATGGATTTCATTTTTTTCAGAACTCCCTCAATATGGGTATCACATGAAAGGGTTTGACTAACAGAGTACTATAGTACGACTATTACGACTAACGACAGGTTGTACACCTGTCGACGGTTTTTTAATTTGTAATTTATCTTGTTACTAGCGACCCGCCCCGGCTTCGCACGGGTGCACGGGGTTTTGTGGGAAATCGATAAGAGATAGACATATACCATCGCGGACTTTTCTGTAGACCTTTTCAAGGTGTACAATACTTAGTACATTATTTTTATAAATCCTGTAAGGTTAAGCCTGCGTACGCAATGTAAGCGGCAAGAAATGTAAGAATTTACGACACCACATTAGAAACCCTGAAAATAACAGTATTTCTCCATTATTTAATAGATGTTATTATACATAAAAACCTTCCTCTTGAATCACTCTACCTATTACAAAAAACCGCATCAAAATCCGTTGCGTAATTTTAAAGATTTAAGCATACAGACAAACAAACAGACAAAAATAGCGACTTTGTTTTATACTATGTAGTGATATAGAGTTGATATGGAATAATTACCTATGTATATATTGAAAATGTAAAGCGAAAAGTATAAACGACATCATTTCAATAACTAAAGCTACAAAAATACTATTCCCATATTTTTTTTCGAATCGCAGTCTGTAACATGTCAACCCAGACAAAATCGTGGGCGCGAGCTAGTTGATTAATATATTATTATAACAAACAACTAGGGTTTTCTACTATTTCTCTAGTCACATACGTCACGGTAAAGTTCAGACATAAATCCCACTCAGGGTCACCCACTACATATAATAATATTTTGCTGCATTATTATGAAACAAGTAACCAATGTATTATGCCAAAATAAAATGCAGACACATGATGTCACCTCATTTCAAATAAAAATTGCTACGGTAAAGGCTACATTATCCCCGAGCCGAAGCGCTACGCAACCAAGACCTTTGAATACGTTTAGTATAATAGTGTAAATCTGAAAGTTCACAGAAAGCCACTGCAGCTTTGATCTTTGTGCACTGAACCTCTGGGAAGCTAGTACTTCCATTACTGTATGCAGATTTTATACTTTGTCATTTTTGTGCGAGTGGCGCGTCACCTCCACAGCCCACCGCCCGCCTCCCGTGCTACTTAGCTGATGACTTATTAACAGTGCATTCTTCAGAGGTGTCTGCCTGTCGCTGAGTTTAATGACGTGGCTGGTGGGATGTTTTTCGATCTTGCTTCGAGTATGCCCCACTTTTGTGACAATACTTGTAGTATAAATGCGGCTCGGTTCAGTTTTCGAATTGTTTTCAACAACTTGTGTTTGGTTTTTTTTCGGTTGACAGGCAATGTGTTTTACCACAGCTAACCTGATGTTAAGTGAGTGTCTAGTCGAAGATTTTAAACTCACTTAGCCTGGAATGGAACTGGCGTTCAATTGAGGCTGCTGGAAAATGCCGTTATGTGCTTGGTGGCAGATTTTCATCTTTAACGTAGTTGCTACCCAGCCGAATGCTTTACCATCATACTATGGTTTTTCACCGGCAGCTTTGGCTTATTTTTAGGTTTTGAACCCACGACTTCGACTTCTAACACTTGTGACACACGTAACTATCATCAATTAAGTAAACTGTAACAGGATCTCAAATTTACCGAGTTGGGTGAGTTTTGGGGACACAAACTTGTAAAATAGGTAATAGGAAATAAATTGTAGTGAGTGTAGCTTATTTTTCCTACAATACAATATTTTGATATTTTTAGAAGCAATAATGCAAGTTCTCTACCTTATTCGCGCGTTCACAATGAATAAATAATAGAATTAATATACTGTATAGCAAAATTATAACGCATACTTGCATTGTATATTATTAGTAGAAACTAGGGTAAGAGCGTCGTCGATAATTATATGAAATACAAAAGTGTCATTATGTAGCATGTATCATTAAATAGATTTATACAATTCTATGTTGCGTAAGTATAGACGTGAAAGAGTTATTTTCTAGTAGGTATGATATTTTTTACAAAATAACACCTAATGTATCCAAGGACTTCATATAAATGGAAAATATATTTAATTGATATCATAACTTAAAATAAAAAGTCTTAGAATGTATTACAACCCCACACTAATTCAAATTTGTAAAATCAATAACTTAAATTGATATTCCCTCAGAGTAGGAAAATGTGGCCAGAATGCTGGCAGCAATGCTAAGCTTTTGGCAGAAATAGATGGTCACCTGACGCTTCCTCTAAACGTCCGAGTTATTTTATTGGAAAATTATTAATTTTATTCGTTAATGGAAAACAATGTATCCGGTCAGGGCGGGCCACGTTTGTCGAACGAACGCTGGGCAAAGTCAAAAGTCACCACAGTTTGGACGCCAAAATTTAGACGGTCTCAGGGTCGACATAGACAAGATCACTGAATCACCAAAGCTGAAGACTGGGCTTTCTGGAAGGAGGAAAGGGAGGCCTTTGCCCAGCAGTGGAACATTAGATGCTGATAATTATGTAAATGTGATAAAAAAACAAACATATGAACCAATAGCATGAAAATTAAAAATTAATAATAGTATTTATAAATATTTTAAACAGGCGGGTATATAATTTTTACTTTGCTCACCTGATATCGAAGCACCCAGATAAGAATAGAAATAAACCATCTGATTAAATATTTAAAACTTTCCATCTTTTAATATTTACGAAATTAAACTTGAATTGAAGCTCAATTTTAAAAAATTGAAAGAAGTACTACACATAGGCAACATAAAATATCCTTTTTCATTTTCTTCGGATACTATGACTATGCTTGAAGCACGCGTGACATTTGATGCTTTGTCTCCTTGAAAAGGGTCACCGGATGAGACCGCAGCTGTGTCGGAGTATACAACTTATCAAACGTAACTAAAATTATGAATGCGAACGTGAGTTTGTTTGTTATGTTTTCACGCCTTAACTTCCTACATCATGAAATTTTACATAATACACGTTCTCGGGAGTACAAAAAAGAACATAGACCTTTCATCCAGAAACGAATACCGTTTCTGAGGGATATAAAAACTAAATTAAAACAAGCAAAGAGCAATGAATCGTATAAAAACAAAAACGTGTCAAAACCATGCCAGTTTCTATAGATATCAAATGTAGGTATCACTCTGTTACAAAAAGAAACAATGACTATAATAAAATTGTGTTCAATAGTAATAAAGTATCAAGAAATCTTAATAAACCTGACTATAGCTTGCAAAACTGCGAGTCATGGTTGTCAATTTAAAAAGAAAAGCCGCTTGACAGACAATCCCGGTACATTAAAAGGGCTCTGTTTGTATTCATCAATTCCGATGTAAGCACGCAACATCACAGAGTTATAGCTTAAAATTTTATAAACAAGTTATCGGCTGATGGAAAAGTTACTTCTGAACTGAAAATTTTATGGGAAACGCGATCACACGCCGAGGGGTGATTTCCGCCGTGATTTTAAAAACCTAACAATAAGCTTGAGCTGCCGGTGCAGGAAAATATGGTCAGGAAACCATAGCGTCGTGATAGCGAACTTTTTAGTACTCGGCTGGCTGGCTACCATGTTCGAGTTGAAAATCTGTTGCTAAGTTTGGTGCTTGACGGCAGATTTTCGATGTATTACAAAACTTTTTAAAAATATCGATAAACATATAGTTTTTTTTAATCGTAGGATAACATTACACATACGGTTTATAAATTGACCCCAAACTAAGCAAGGCTTGTGTAACTCATAGAATATTTAATTATTTTTTTTTTATAGAATAAACACAGAACAAACATTTTGTTTATAGGTACCACAAAATATTTGTCTTAGGTGAGAATCGAACCCTGTTCCATTCCAGGCTAGGTATGCTTTACTACCTTTGACCACACCGTCACTTAACATTAGGTGAGTTGTGGTCAAGCACCTACCTTGTAATTTTTGACTTTATAAAATTCAAAATTATATACATATATGGCTTCATACACATTTCGCAACATTTGCGTAATATTATGGATCTAACCAGTAGTGTATGTGTAAAATGATTTTGAATTGTAAATTGACTTACCTGATACAGATTAACAATGACGTGCGTATATAACGAGCTGCGATCGTGGCAAAACGCGTACGTGACCAAATGTCACTAGAGTAATAAACCATATGAATCGATTAAATGCATAATTATGTATGTCGACATTGTCTTGATTATTTTTAATGTCTTTTACGCGATAGTTCCGCTAATTATGAATCGATTTTGATGACTCTTTTTTTGCTTGGTAGATTATATTTCAGAGGTGGTACCATATATAGTACATTTTATCGAAATCGATCAATCGGTATATAAAAAAAACTGTTTACTCCGAAATCTCGCTGTTTCATTCAAGCAGTGCGTCTAGTTGGCCTAAGGGTCATGGAATCGGTATTTTTTAATTGTAAATTTCGTATTATTATAATAATGATTATGTTTTTGTTAAAGGATGTGTTATTTATTCAATCAAGCTAAATTATGAAAAAAAGTATAATAAATATCTTCAATTAAACAAAACAAAACAACTTAAAATAATAACTACTCTAAAAGACCGCTATCAATGGGAATAGTTCCCAAAACGCTGGCCCCATTGCCGCGTTGTATGGCAATACTCAAACGCTGAGCAAAATAAAGGCCAGCGTTTTGTTCACGTGTGGCGTCGACCAAACGAGATGACAATTCTTTAAACATTTTTTTTGCTCCCGGTCCCCACGGTCCCAAAGTTTCAACCCCAAAAGGCTCAAATATGTACCCACTGTCCAGGGTACTATACTTGCGCCTTTTGAGGTCTTCTGCAAATAAATTTGTTAATAATTTTGTTAAATAATTATGTAGCTTTAGATTTTGCATGTCAGCCTGTTGTAAAACATATTATTTTTGATTGGTAATATACATAATATGCAATTGGTTTAAAAAATCTACTAATATTTACTTTAACTTTATGTAGGTACTTGATGAGCGAGTAAGTACGCGATAAAAAAGTGATATAGTACAGTTCAGCTAAGGACTAACCCACAAATGACTCGGCCCATCGCCTAGTCGACATTTTAAACAAAAGAACTTTCTTTTATTAACACCAAAGCTTTGAATAATCACACTGGAGGATTGCAAGAAATCAAAAAGGAAAAAGCGTGATGAATGCAGTTTAACGACTGTTTTAATAGGGTTGTGTATTTCTTGCTAAATTGTGGTGTATTCGTGCAGATAGACTGTAGGCGACATTTTCTTTCATTGTGGACCGCCTGCTATTTTTTGCTATAATTACTCCACTCGCCTTTATTGCTGTTGACAACCATAGCACGGCTTAATTTGATATTACATGACACGCCACTTGAATTATTACAGTACGATTTTTAGAATCTGTTAGTTTTTTAATTTTATCGCTTGTAGTTTGAGGTACGAGTGTTAATTTAGGGTGCTGGTTGTGTTACAGTGATCAAGATTAGGTACATGCTATGGTAGTACTAAGCGAAAAAGAGAAATTATACACATTATTTATTGTGAAATACTATTGACTAGAATGTTAGTATATATCTTATTTGGTAGTATTTCTTTTTCAAGAGCCGACGGCCGTGGGTTTGATTCTCATTCAGGACATTTTTTTTAAGGTATTCTGTATTATTATTAGTATGTATTTACATAAAAAGGTTAAAATAAAATGTTAGTAGGTATTCTATCAGCCAACTGGTTCCCGCCCCAAGCTTTGCTTCGTTTGGGGCTAGATGGCGCTGTGTCCAATGTGTTATACAACTAATCAGGTTACGTATAATGTCATGATGGAAGAAACTATTGCTATGTTGTTAGTTACATAATATATTTCATTTCTCATTGAACCCAACTCGAAAGTTAATGCGGACGATGTCGCGGGCGCAACCTCATGAATATATAAATCACTGACAATATAATAAGTCTTTGTAAACACCACGAAAAGGGAAATTACAGAAATAATAAGTACATTAAAATAGATTCGGGTTTCAGTAATCCACGGAGCTTTTCCAGATATAAATGTTACACGCCTAGTTCAAAGTAAGGACGCAGTGGCGACAGCGACAGCGGAATCAAACATATATAAACGTCGTGCCCTTTCTGACGTGACTGTGTTTGGCGCGACTAATGACAGAACCTATTCTATCAAGTTACAGTATCTTCAAAAGTTTCTGCCCGCAAATTGTGACATTGACAGGCTTAGCTAGGCAGGCACAGGCACACCCCGCACAGGCTCTCCGCGTGGATAATAATAATAATGTTTAGTCTGATATATCCCCTCTAAGTATTCTGTGATTACGCGCCCGCTCCGCTCACGGTTAAGTCACTGCGCGTTCACTCTGGATGAGGCCTAATATTAAGGGGATTTTTAGTGTCGCGCAGATTTGCTCACGCGAGCTGAATTACCTCGTTTGCGTGTAATTTGATGGAGAATGCGTAGATCTAGAAGATATTATTATTCATGCACTTACAGTCACAAACATTGTGATCGACATTGGCATTGTGTCCATCCTACATCAAGGTTGCGAGTGGGCTGCCAAGAGCACACAAGATGGTAAGAGATAACGCCTGTCCATGACCATTGCAGCAATGCACAGAAGTCTGTGTGACAAACCAAGTTCTAAGGCATCGCTGCTCTGGCGCTCATTACTTTGAGACATTAAATGGTCACTGGTTAATCTCAACAGCCCTGTACTTTCGCTAGCTGATTTCCCTTCAAACCGAAACACAGTAATGTTGACACACTTCTGCTTGGCGGCAGAACAACTGGTACTGCGGTGGTACCTACCTGGTGGTAGACACCTATATATATATGAGTTTCTTCCGCAGTAGGTCAAGTTAAACTCTGTCCTCGAGCACCTAAGAGTGTGTTCCGGCAGCCTCACTTGAGAACCATTTGCATTTCGGGCTAGGTCTGATTACCATCTCGTCAGCTAACATCAAGTGAGCTGTGGTCAAATCTATAGTCTATAAACCATATATCGCCTATAATATACTACCGCAGTATGGACCGTAATGTAATAGTTATAAAGTACAGTAGCCATAAAAATAACAGAGCTAATTTACCATCAAAAGAGTCTTAGCAATGAGTGCCAAATAATGCAGCAGAACCAGAGCATAATCCACGGAGTGTGCTCTGTTTCTCTTAAATCAAACTCTAAGATCAGTGCGAAAGGTCTTCTTTTGAAGGTCGCATTCTCATGACTATAAAAAAAAGTTTGTGAGTCATAAAAGTTCAAACAGTCTAACTTTGTACTCTTGAAAGTGACGGAAACGTTCAGTGAATTCCTTCAGAGGTCGCGTGCAGTCGTCCCGCTCAGAACGGAACCGCATAAGTTTACAACTTGTACGATGTGTTTTTCCATGTCCCGGTGTTAGGCTTTTTATTATCGACAACATATTTTGCATAGAACAAGCTGTATGTTGCCGACTTTCCCATTTTTGTTACGCGTGAGCAAAAGTGGATTAAATTCATAAGAGTTTTAAAGAGAACAAAATGTGGCATATGTACTCAATGATTTAAAACGACGACCATTTTGCCAACAGTCTTCACGATGCTTTAGTTAGAAAATGCTTCTTTTTATTCTTGTATATAATATGTATCATACTTATTGTATAATAATAATAATAAATTATTATAACGTCTACTTATCTCCGCCGATCTCCAGGCCATTTACATTGCAAAAATTTACGTTTTTACTAAACTTAGTCTTTTTTTTTCAACTTTTTCGTTTTGTCGGATTATTATTGCTCTAAGCTAACAACACATATTTATGTGAAAGTGTTAGTTTTCCTACAACCAACAGAGCGTTACGTTTTACATAACGTAATGAATTATTATTAGACTTCTAACCACTTGACCGAAACATAAAAAAGTATTTCCGACATGAAAATTAAATACCGTTTTCGAATTATGCTTGTTATTGAAAGATAATTATTATAAAGACTTGTTAATTGAAATATTCGTTGTAATCTAATATTACATATTATGTTAAGGTACAGGTTCTATATTAAATCGTAGAAATTCATTAGCAGTGAGATTCACTTTTAATAATCAAGTAGGTAGGTATTCTTAGGTCAAGAAAATGAGCTCTGTACTAATCCAAAATGGGTCACGTGTTTAAAGTTGCATACTCATGTGACGTTTCCACCATAACTCCGATATCAAAAAATGTATTATCTCATTTTTAAATCTAGTTTTGGCAAGTAAGACTCTACGAAAGACTAATTAGCTTAAATTTAAATAATAACAATATTTCGGGTTATAAAATCCGAAATGTTAATTTCCAGAATGTCATTTCCTTCAACCTGAACCCTGAAATGTTATTTTTTTAAAACAATCACGTTTGCCTCTTATGATAATAATAATCGTGTTCCAGTCGAAAAAAAATGTTACGAACTTTAACATTTCTATTAAATCGGTATGCCGTCCTAATAACGAATTTTCAAAGCGACAAAAATACCTGTTTTGATTATCTCGTCCACTTTAAAACTAAGATAATGATGATAAATAACTTTTTACCAAAAGACTAACATGTTATGTAAACTTAAATAGTTATATCACGTTTCGATTAAACAAATCTTTAGTTTTTAATTAAAATTTTAAATGCAAACTTCATTAAGACAGGAATGCACGCACGTGACATCTCACAGTTTACGCCTTCAAATAAATAATTAACGCTACGGTTTTGATTAACCATTGTTTTACTTGTATACTTAGGTAGCTTATAACTAATACCCATTAAGGTTAGCCCTCACGTACTGTTGATTAAGGCGCCTTTCACATTATTTCACACCGACGGCGGTGTATCTACAGTCATCTAGCCACTGATCGCAGGCTCATGCATTCTAAACACTGTATTTATTCTATTCGAAAATTAAAATTTTATTTTTAAATCATTAATCGTTCTCATATTTATTAAATCCAAGTTTTGACCTGAGCAGACAATTTTTGAATTAGTTTTATGTTTGTGTTCGGTTTCATTTAAATAAAATATTTTTTCTTGGCATTATGTAACGAATAAGGAAGTCGTTCCCTTTTTAACGCGATAACACCTATTCAAGACTTTTGCAGTCGTGCTAAGAACGTAGAGTAACAAAACAAAATCGAAGGCATCATCGCTCATTATTTTGAGATATTCGGTGGTGATTTTTATTAGTATTTTTACGTAAATAATAATGTAAACTTGTTGCTGTTTCAGTGTATATAGTATATCACAACGAAATTATTAATAAAGTGATTTATTTACCGAAAATAAGCTAAGACTTAATAAACGTTTACGCTCTTTAAAATGTTCGGAATGTCGCCTTATAGAGTTGTAAATTAAGTCGGCGTCGGGAGCTTATACTGACATTGTATTCGATTTCTATTCGATACATTTTTGTATCGATCAAATCGGTGGCCATTGTTCGAGTTTATGGGTTTAGTAAAGTGATTAAATACCATACATAGTCGATGGCGGAACGACGGCGCGCGGTCGGGAGTTAATTTCAAAAACTTCGTTTTCGATTTCGCGCTTTTACGCGGGGTCACTGACTTATGGGGGGGGGGCTACGAACTAGACTACGACGTAGCGTCTCGTAGACGATGTTCTAGCTATGTATCTAGTACACGTACGACGTCTCAATTAACGCTCACTGCGTGGATTTTTAGTTTAGTCATTTTCTTACATTTGTAACTTTTTGGAGTATTTTTATTGAAATAAATTTATTTCTGCTCACGAATACGTAATAGATTTAAGGTATAGTTAAGTATTATATTTGGTAGTAGATCTCCTTAGCTGGAGGGTGTCTAAGTAGGTACCACCGCAGTACCAGATATTCTGCCTCCAAAAAGTAGTGTGTAAACATTACTGTGTTCCGGTTTGAAGGGCAGCTACCAAAATTACTGGGCTATTGAGACACCGTCTATTGTCTCAAAGTAATGAGCACCAAAGTAGCGACGTCCTGGGCTTTGTGTTATTACTCAAACTTCTGTGGATCGCTGCAATGGTCATAAACAGGTCTTATCTCTTACCATCCGGAGAGCGTCTCGTTTATCTCATTGATTTTACATATTGAAAATAAAAATAGTTAAGTAGGTTAATTTAAGATTTTTTTTTTTATTTTGTTAGGTAGGCATGTAACAACCAAGTATTTTTATTTTATTTTTAATTCCCTCATGCCTTTTTTTCTTTCGGATATAATCTGGGTGTCTTCAAGTCGAGAGTGAATCGGTATCTTCTAGGCAAGCGTGCTCCATCTTAGATCGTATCATCACTTAACATCAAGTGAGATGGCGGTCAAACGTAAGCCTAATATAATTGTTTTAAAAAAAACTTATTGGTACTCTGTAAATAAAGTCTGTGTATCATTTTTTTTCGAACACGTTTAGCATATCTATATAAAAAACCAGATAAGCAAACATAATAGCACAACAAGCTCCAAACCTTTATTATTGCAATGTCGTATCGCTCCTTGCAATGCGTGTGTGTGGCAACTTGTCAAACTGAAGTTGACAGGGGGTGATGCCGTGCGGCAAAGGTCAGTCGGCAGTAGACGAGGTGCCGATCCTCGCGCCTCCCAGTAGGCCCGTCCGACCCCACCCAACCACTTTTATTTCTATTGCCTCCTTTTTTCTATACGATAGTTCTCACTTATTCATGCGCGGAGCATTGTACTTTTTCTATTTTTCTGCATTCACCGTATATAGATATTTTGGCCACCCCCTATTTTTTCGTGACTATAAAACTCGGCCTGGGTCGTGCATTTTTCGTGGGCCGCGCTTGCTGGGTGGCGGGTGCTCGCAGTTACAAAATTATTCATTGCCTACCCGCGTCGAACTGACTTTCCGTTATTTCTGTTTGTTATGAATTATGTCCGATGACTTTTCCCGACGCCCTGTTTCTTTCGTTTTCACTAATTACATTTGCCGTGTAAACTATGAAAGATGGTTTCGTAGAGCGACGTCGGATATAGTATACTGTATCTATATACGACTAGACTATGTATGTTGCCAGTAGGAATAGCGATTCCCGTATTCTCTTCGCCGCCAATTCTCCCGTACGAATCTCAAAACCAGATTTGTTTATGATAAAACATTGTTTTCCTGTACAAACTGACGTACTAAACGCTAACAAAAGATTCAAATTCACACTCTGCTGACTACTAAAATATGTAGAAGAGCTCGCTCCTGCCCCGCTACAAATTTGAATTTCATATGTATGTTTCGCCTATTACGGATGCACTCATTAATATCTTAAGTGATGTGTGGAGATATATGCCACGCAGGATTGTGAACTCTGTATGTTTGACCGTAAAGCTTCAATCGCACAGCACGAGTTGTTAACCTCCGTTTGTACTGAGCACGCGTTAAGATTATGTCGGATGGAAAATGCTGCAAATTGTATGACCCATGAAAAAACATTATCAACAGACACAGATCAGGCAGACTATCTTTTAGAATGTAAATTCAAGTGTGATCCGCTCTGACAGTTCTCGTACAATTTATGTGTACTTATACATGAAACCACCTTTGCGGTTGTTTGTAAATTGTGGTAAATACCACAGAATAGAAATGTGTTAAAGAGTCCGCTACATATTTTTGGTGTTTCTTATATTGCAGATAACCATATCGGGGATGCTTGCCATCAAGCTACCTATTATGCTGAGTCGAGGCCGGTTTGTGACATAAAACATATTTCAAACTTTTTGTTTTTTGTTTTTTTGTTTAATTTTTATTTATTGTATACTATACCTACTATATACCTTTAAGTTTTTTTTCTATGTTTTATGTTTATTGTTTATTTATTTTTTTTGTATGTATGTATTGTAAATTATGAAATGTGTTTTATGTCATAAATAAAGTGTTGTCTATTGTCTATTGTCTATTTTCTTACTTGCCAATTCCGAATCAGCAGTATTTTTTTTTATTAGGTGAGGCCTATCACAATGGCCAATTGGTGCTATTAATATTGCAGATAACCATAGTGACGATGGTTTGCCATCAAGCTACCTGTTTTCTTAATTGCCAATTCCGGATTAGTAGTAATTTTTTTTATTGCTGTTCTCGTTGTGAAAAATGCGAAGTCTATTACAATAGCCAAGTGTGGGTTGGCAGACTTTACACATCAATGAGAATATTAAGAACTCTTAGAGATGCAGGTTTCTTTACGATGTTACTTTTACTTTAATTTAAAAAGTAAAAAGTAAAAAAAAATCCGTAACCAGGATTGGCATTCAGATAAATCACTAAATGGTCTTAATTAAAATCTTAATATTTGATCACATTATCGCAAAACATGCAAACTATGTTTTTTGTGGTGTTTTAGGTGTTTTAGGGTGTATAGCTCACCTTATATTAAGTGACGATATGGTTTATGATAGTAAATCGATCTATCCTAAAATGGAACTGGCTCTCAAGTGAGGCTGCTGGAACCTACCATTAGATGCTAGGAGGCAGATTTTTAATTGAAGGTGGAAGCTAGCCAGCCGTACTAGAAAGTATCCTTCCACCATGTTATGGTCAATTACTTATTTATTGCATCTTTCCAAATATATTGTAAAAATTTAACTGACCAGTGGGATCGATGCAATAAGACTAATCCAGGCTCTGATGTATTTTATTGCGTTTGTAATTATATTTTTATCTAATAAGTACATTTTTAATTTTTATTTAATGGTTTTCTCACGATGTTTTCCTTCACCAGCAACTCCATTGTTGGGATTCGAACTCACAGCCTTCGACGTGAGAGCCGACCCCGTTAACCACTGAGCTATTATCGCTACAAATTACAATACAAAATGTGATCGCATTACGTGAATGCCGAGTAACTTTTTCTTATTTACTGTTGTAGTACCTATTTAGTGTTCACACAGCAAGGAGTATAAAATCCTTTGACAAAGAATTTTCTCCTGTGTTCGCTTTTTATATGTTAGGAGCGCAGTGGTAGTGATTTTATTTCAGAGATGGATTTAGACGATTTTATTTTTAATTTTGATTGTGTTTTGTCATGTTTGTGGATTTAACGGCGGCTGTAGCATTGGAATTGTGAATGAACAAAGTTTGTGAAAATATTAACTTTGTTACAATTTTTTTACGTTTTAGAGATGCAAATTACTATATTGATGAAGTCATCGTTATTCATAACAATTTAAATATGAAACCCTTATTTAACTTTAATTATGTTAACATGATATTTCCGTTGATAGTGCCTTATACATTTATAATACAAACTGATACCGAAATATTTTAATATCAGTTAGTATACCGTGTCATATAGGTTTCAAACTAAACCAACAATTTTTTTCTGTACCTTATTTTTCCAATTATTTTTTATATTTTTCTTTTTTTACCCACGATGGAATGGAGACGGTTATAAGCGTTTGGCGTGAGAGGATGTTTGTTTGTGCAAATACATGTTGCCATTTTTCTCCAAAACTGCTAGTCTGATTTTGATACAGTTTTCAGTTATGGGTTCGGGTTTGATTGGTGCATGTTTTAGATAAGTTTTACGGTGACAACCCACCAGGAGGCACTGCAGCAAACATTGTTTGTGCAAATCCATGTTGCCATTTTTCTCCAAAACTACTGGTCCGATTTTGATGCAATTTTCAGTTATAGGTTCAGGTGTGATTGGTACATTATCTTAGATAGGTGACAATTACTTTTTAGCCTTTGTGCGGATTTTCAAATTTTGCTTTTTATTATTTTATATTTTTAATTACATTATTTTTACTATACATATTAACATAATCTATTTGACGTTTTGAAGAAGCTTCAGGTGACCAGAATGGTGGCATCTGTTTTGGTCAAAAGATTAGCTTTGCCACCGACCCTGGCAATTCAATGCGGGCTTTTATATTAGTTTGTTTTCATAACTTTGTAAATAGTGTAAGCAGTATTCATTTTCAGTTTTTTTTTTATTATTAACATTAGTTGTTATTTGTCTGTATGAATCCTAGTATTTTTTTCTATAACCACCCAACTGACCATAGATAATTTGTAACATGCTTGTTGGGTGCAGATGACTCAAGATTATGTTACAATTGTTGATTGATTGAATCATTGATATAAATCGTTGCATATTTAAATGGGCATTATTTATTTTGTTTTAGGACTTTTATTTCATAGTTGTCTTGCTAAGTTACCCCTAGCAGTTACTTAAAAGCGTTCTTAGTTTTATTATTACAAAGTTCTTTGTTAACGAGTCTGCTAATTGGATTATGTAAAATGTCTTTCAGCAATTGTAAAATTTTAGTTTCTTAATTCATCCCTGGCTGTCTTAGGCAGCCCTCACACTAATAGAGGTATGTGCAAGTTCCCTGATGTTTCACAAAGAACACTGGCATGAGCCGCCTATTTTTATTAAAACCTGCGACGTATGCATACTTTTTAATATCTTATGCGTGTATTGTGTAGGTGTTGTCTTACGAATAATATAGGTGTAGTCTTAATGACAGTGTGGGATTTTTGTGGAAACTTGTGGTAGTCAGGTGTTATACTTGAGGTTCTAATTTGACGACATGATAAATAACTTAGTAACCTCAAACGGCACAAATATAGTTATTTGGATAGTATGTATCTTTTTATGCCGTTTGGGGTTGAAACTTTAGGTCCGTGGGGGCCGGCCGCTCTCGAACTATATCGGGACCTGACCAAACGTTTTGAGGAGGCTTTAGGTGACCAGAATGTTGGCATCTAATTTGGTCAAATGCTTAGCATTGCCATCCAGCGTGGCAATGCTGCCAGCATTCTGGCCACATATCCCTCCTCTGACGGACTTTTAGATTAAGTTTTTTGTATAAATTTGTAAAAAGTATTAATTTAAGATATTTTATTTTGTTTAATAAATATTATTAGGTTTTTAGTTTAATTAATTACTAATTGCAATTACGGAAGTTTGGCATTATTTTGATCACATAATCTATATCTACTTATATTACTATTATAAAGAGAAAAGATTTGATTTTTTGTTTGATTTTTTTATGCCAAGTGGCAATCAAGCTGACGATTTGCCTGATGTTAAGCAATCACCAGCTCTATAAATACGATGCCGACCTTTTAAGATTCTATTAACATGCCTTTTGAAGAACCCAATGTTGTAACTCCGCGGGAATACGGAAGAAAGAAGATCATCCCACAATTTTCAAGTGTATGGCAAAAAATATTTGTTTGTTTGTAATTTTTGATTGATTTCAAAAATTCTTTCACTGTTGCGTAGCTACACTATCCCCGGGTGACATAGGCTACTTTTTATCCCTGTATTTCTACGGGAACGGGAACTACGCGGGTAAAACCGCAAGGCGTCCCCTAGTTAGTAATAAAGTCATGTAGGTACTGCTGTACTGCACGCGTGTGTCTTGTTGTTTCTCTGCTTACTTCATCAGATTTTAATACAAGTTTTTTACGGTTTACGGTTTTTTAAGGAAGATATGTCCGCGTTTGACCACCAACTCGCACAATGATAAGCGATGATGTGGATGGATGTTCATTCTTTTACGGTATACTTTCTTTTAAAATAATTCTTATTATAATTTAATGCTTGCAATTTCTCTCCAAGGATTGTATCCGGAACGATGTAATTCATCAGAAAGCTAATGTCACAGTCATAGCTCAGCGTATTAGTAAGCTGAAATGGCATTGGGCTAGACATATCTGTCGCAGAAACGATAACCGCTAGAGTAGACATGTTTTAGAGTGGGGACCGCAAATTGAAAAACGTAGCGTAGAGCTTCCCGAGACTCAATAGAGTGACGATATACATAGGACAGCTGGCGGTGGGCGAATGCGAAAAGGCGAAGATTGTGCTAAGTGGCGACTCTTAATTATATATTGTAGGAAATTATTTCCATGCCATCTAGTCTAACCGAAGCTTGTACTACGGGAACGAGATAGCAGATAGAATATTATGGAAATACATACAGAACAAACATTTATATTCATCACACAAATGTTACTCCTGAGTTGGAATTGAATCCAAGCCTAAAAGGGTAGTCAAATTTTAAGAAGTTTATATCCAACAGTGAACTACGTTAAACTGCCGATGATGATAAGTAAAGAAATTCAACGTTTGGTTATCCAGTTGCTAAAATTAACTGCACCCGTGATAAGTACTTGACTTCAGGTGAGTTGTAGTCATAAACCTAGCCTGTCAACTATTTAAAAAAATGTACGCAATGGCGGGCTAGCTACCACTCTCAAGATAAAAATCTGACGTCAAGCACCTACGTGTGTATTCCACATATTTAACCTGACCGTCACTTAATACCAGATGAGCTAATGTAATTGATATGATTTGATACATTTATTTGTCAATTCGTAATATATATCTAAATTTATTATTTAATTAATTAATTGACTCAATATGACATTCGCATGATATTTTATTACCCACGACGGAACGGCGACATTACATAAATGCGTTTGGGGCGAGAAGATGTTTGTTTGTGCAAATCCATGTTGTCATTTTTCTCCAAAACTACTAGTCCGATTTTGATACAGTTTTGAGTCATGGGTTTGGATTTGATTGGTGCATGTTCTTAGATAGATGTTCCGGTGACAGCCCATCAGAGGGCGCTGCAGCAAACTTTAAATGAATAAATATCGTAGGACTATACACACAGCGCCATCTGGTCCCAAAACTAAGCAGAGCTTGTGTGATGGAAGTCAGATAACTGATAGAATACATACATACTTTTTTTTTTGTAAATACATACTTATGATACATACAGTACACCCAGACACAGAACAAACATTTGTTTATTCACAAAATATTTGCCCTGAGTGGGAATCGAACCCACGCCCTATAGCTCTCAAGGCAGATATACTACCAATGAGCCAACGGGGCTGTCACATTGTTTGTGCAAATCCATGTTGCCATTTTTCTACTAGTCCGATTTTGATGCAGTTTTCAGTTATGGGTTCGAGTTTGATTGGTACATTATCTTAGATAGGTGACAATTGCTTTTGTCATTTAAATTTTATTTGACTAATAGTATAATTTTCATTTTTTTTTAATTATTTAACCAACTGTATTGTATTGTATTACTTTCATTCATAACGAAACACTGTTATAAGTAATAAATAATCTGAATCTGAGCTCATATAGCTAGCGTATCAACCACAAAAAGTTCGTATAAATAAAACCATCACAATACCAAAATAAATATGCATATGATTTGCACATCCACATACTTCACATAGCTCTGGGTTGAAATACCTGTCATCCATTCCTTTTTATTCAGCATTCTTTTACTGCTATGCCCCTTGTTATAGGCTATAGATTTTTATTCATGCTACCCCGTAAAGAAACTAATATTTGCTTTTGTGTGGTAAGGAAATTTAGTCATCCCTTCTCTATGGACGTTACTTGCAAGTTTTCTCGGCTTAGTTTGGCTTTAGGACAAAATTAAAAATATGTACAAAGTGGCCGTTTTATCTACCACAAAATCAATTGTTAGAATATTAGCTATAGACTGATGGTATTATATAGAGATAGTCCTAATCCTTATGTTTTGTTACTATTTGGTATCTAGCACAGCGTAAGTGTTACTTTTTAGGTAATATTGACATTTTGGACTGATTATGACAGCCCTGTTGGTTCATTGGTAGTAAGTAGTACTCCAAGAGCTGAAGGGTGTAGGTTCGATTCCCAACCAGGACAAGCATTTTTGATATAAACAAATGTTTGTTCTGTGTCTGGGTGTACTGTATGTATTATAAGTATGTATTTACAAAAAAAAAACTATTTAAGTATTCTATCAGTCTTATGTCTTCCATAGTACAAGCTTTGCTTAGTTTGGGGTCAGATAGCGCTGTGTGTAATGTCCTATAATATTTATTTATTTATAATAAACTGAATAGCCTTTTAATATTTCGGCAGTCCGGCTGGGCAGACGAAATATGAAAAGAAAATTAATACATTTTTTTTTTTATGATTGACAGGCTAGTTGTTTGACCACAGCTCACCTGATATTAAGTGAAGGTGTGGTCGAAGATGGTAAAGCACACCTAGCCTGGAATGGAACTGGCTCTCGTGAGGCTGCCGGAACACACCGTTAGATGCTTGGCGGCAGATTTCCAACTTGAGGGTGGTAGCTAGCCAGCCGAGTACTAGAAAGTACCCTACCACCATGCTATGGTTTCCTCACGATGTTTTCCTTCACCGGCAGCTCAAGATCATTGTTGGGGTTTGGACCCACGTCCTTCGGCATGCGAACCTACCGCGCTAACCACTGAGCTATCATCGCTACAAAATTATACATTCAATATTCTTCTACTTTCAATTTTAATTATAATTGTTAAAGTTTAAAAAATAGCCAATCATGGTTACTGCCGACGCAAGTGAACATTTAAAATACGTTATATTAGCATAAACGCGAAATTATAAATGTTGCCCCTACAAAAATCACTCAATGCGGCTAAAGCAGCTTTCACATCAAAAATCGTTTCAATAATATTGCGTTCATTAAAATTAATCTTACATATCTAAAACTTTGTATTAAACCTGTAGCAATTTCAATCAAAGATGAAGATAATGGGGGTTTCGAGACCTACTTAGAAATCCGTTAGTAGAAACATGCGAATACTAGGGCATTAGCTTTTTTCATTTTTTTTAAGGTTTCATAAGCTAAGTAATTAGAATATTAGAAGCTTAGTAGAATTGTAGTAAGTATTTTCTTTTTCGAGCAATGTGAAAAACATTTTAAACGAAAATCGAAGTTCGACTCACGCGATCCTGCGTCATACATTAAAAATGATTCTATCCAATAGACTATTCAGCTCATGATTGACTGCAGTTACAAACATGATCGGAAAGTCGAAATATACAGCTTTAAGAATTTCTTAAAGTTAGTCCAGGAACCGCGTACATAGCTATAGTGTAACCACAGAATAAGTAATAGCAGATACAGTAACATTTTCATCATCATCATCATCATCAGCCTATATTAGTCTACTACTGGGCATAGGCCTCTCTCAAGACACGCCACCAGCCGACTTTGAACTTACGGACTATTCCCGCAGTGAGTGTCCACGTTTCGGCTCCATAGGGCATGACAGGTAGAACGCAGTGATTGAAGACTTTTGTCTTGAGACTTTGTGGGATGCATGACGAGAAGATTCGACGTAGTTTTTCGAATGCTGCCCAGCCCAACTGTATTCTTCTATTGGCTTCACTTTCGAAGTTGACAGCCCTGTTGGCTCATTGGTAGCATGTCTGCTTCAAGAGCTGTGGGCGTGGGTTCGATTCCCACCTAGGACAAGCATTTTGTGATATAAAACCAAATGTTTGTTCTGTGTCTGGGTGTACTGTATGTATTATAAGTATGTATTTACAAAAAAAAAAAAATTTAAGTATTCTATCAGTTATCTGACTCCCATAGTACAAGCTTTGCTTAGTTTGGGGTCAGATGGCGCTGTGTGTAATGTCCTGCGATATTTATTATTCATATTTTATTATTTATAGTTGTTTTTACCTAGTTCGAGCGTCTGCCCTAGTAACAATTTACTTAACATTTTTGTAAAAAAAGCTTTGAGACAATATACCTAACTGTTGCATCTCTGACAAGCATAATCATTAATAGATGTAACAAAACAGATTCCAAGTGCGTCAGAGGTATCCACATCGATGGTGCTACTGCAATATCGGATGCTGAATATTCTATAAGCCCACACGGCGCATGCTCCGGTATCTTGAGATGATACATTTATATAATCAATGATGTGATCTCAGGAATCGTAACATATACATAGGTATAAAAATGGATAGCTATCATTATGTATTATAATATTAATTAGTACTCTTGTTTTATTTGACAGCCCTGTTGGCTCATTGGTAGCATGTCTGCTTCAAGATCTGTAGGGCGTGGGTTCGATTCCCACCCAGGACCAGCATTTTGTGATATAAAACAAATGTTTGTTCTGTGTCTGGGTGTACTGTATGTATTTACAAAAAAAAAAGTATTTAAGTATTTTATCAGTTATCTGATTCCCATAGTACAAGCTTTGCTTAGTTTGGGGTCTTTTTTTTTTTTTTTTTAATCTTTATTTTTTTATAGAGGGTTTAGTCAAACATGACTATGCCACCCTCATTGGTCTATAACAAAATTTTCTTATTTCCTACGCTTATTATAAATACTGGTGATGCGGAACAGTATTCTGGCTTCTTCCGATAAGGGATCAGCCAGCACACTGCTACACCACCCTACATCCTTCACGTTAATATTCGTTTTTGCCAAAAAATCATATCGCTCAGCTTCGGTCCGGACACACTCCGCTATGACATGAAATGCGTCTTCGACCACCCCGCACTCCGTGCAGTTTGGCGTATCTGACTTGCCCATCAGGTAAAGGAATCTGTTGAGCGGAATGTGACCGGACCGAAGCCTCATGGCCGTTACAAGATCCGCCCTACTCATATCTGCACCGGCAAACCATGCAGAGCGACTCAGATTTGGTTGTACAGTTTTATACCAAACACCTTTTGATACCGAGCGCTCGTCAAAGTGCTCCCTCCACAACTCCTTAGCTCTATCTCTGACCATACCCAAACAGTCGGAGACGAGAGGCAAGCAAACGAAGGGTGTCCCGTGGAGTAAAGCATCTCTGGCGAGGCGATCGGCCTCTTCGTTGCCGGATACGCCGACGTGTGATGGTATCCATTGGATCTTAAATACCTTATCTTTATTGGCTGTGTTGTGTAAGGACTCCAAAATGCGGTAGGCTATCGGGGAGCCTCGACTATTCGAGGTGCACCGAGCCAGATGGTAAATGGCACTTTTGGAATCCGACAATATGACATAATTCTCAGCTTGTATTGTATCTGCATACGAAATGGCTTCTGCTATGGCTATAAGCTCGGTATACATAATCGATATGTTGACATTAATATTAATTTGGATTGGACAAAAAAAAAGTATTTATTTGTATTCTATCAGTTATCTGACTTCCATCACACAAGCTTTGCTTAGTTTGGGGTCAGATGGCGCTGTGTGTAATGTCCTACGATATTTATTTATTTATTTATTTATTTCAGGTAGGTATATCTACTTTTCTATCTTTCGTTTGCAAGATAGTTGTGACGATTTTATTACTTTAATAAAAATGAGTAAGGAAATAAAAAATAAATAAATAAATATCGTGGGACTATACACACAGCGCCATCTGACCCCAAACTAAGCAAAGCTTGTGTGATGGAAGTCAGATAACTGATAGAATACAAATAAATACTTTTTTTTTGTAAATACATACTTATAATACATACAGAACACCCAGACATAGAACAAACATTTGTTTATTCACAAAATGTTTGCCCTGAGTGGGAATCGAACCCACGCCCTCAAGGCAGATATACTACCAATGAGCCAACGGGGCTGTCAAGGAGTTTTATAATTAACACAAAAAGGCACTTTCAGTGTTTCAGTGTGTGTGTGTGTGTTTCATAATCCCAAGTGAAACATCTACACTATCCCATTAATGTTAGAAATGTGAAAGTTTGGATGGATGGATGTTTGTTACTCCTTCACGTAAAAACTACTGAACGGATTTGAATGAAATTTGGTATGGAGCTAGCTGAGACCCTGGATTAATACATAGATTACTTTTTATCCCGAAAACATGTAGTAACACAGCGGGGCGCAGCTAGTTAAGTACTACTTATAACTAATCTGTATCACAAACATTAGAAACTTTCTTGAAAATAATGCAATGTAAGCATCGCTACAAACAAACTTTTTAGATACACAATCTGATAGTAGTCATAAAGGATGTGTATCCTACTTATAAAGTCCGCCATGATGTGCCGTTAATGCAGGTTGCATTCAATTTGCTAGCGTTTAACTGTCATTTGGGACATGACGTAAACTTCTTCGTTTTTATTTTTGACATCACACTTTGTGCATTTGCCAGTGTAAAGTATTTAATTTTTTTACGGCTATTTGACCACAGCTTTAGCAACGATGTGGTCTAAGATAGATCACGCTTAGAGAACCTGTTTACGCTGGTTTTGAAGACACTATTATTGTACTTTTCGGGAAACAAACACTCCGGTAAAGAGTTCTGCATCCCACCGTGCAAATTAACTTGTGGAATCGAAGCGCCTATAGTCCGCACATGAAGAATGTGGATGAATGTGTGTGGAATGTGTGAGTGGCTTACTTACTAAGTATGGGTAGCGTTTTGGTAGCGTATGTAGCTATTTACCATTTAAATAATTAAATATTTTCCAATAATTACGTACTTGCTAAATACGTTTGGTAATCAAATCTGTTTTTTTTTTTTTTTTTAATGGTTGACAGGCCAGTTGTTTGACCACAGCTCACCTGATGTTAAGTGAAGGTGTGGTCGAAGATGGTAAAGCACACCTAGCCTGGAATGGAACTGGCTCTCAAGTGAGGCTGCCGGAACACACCGTTAGATGCTTGGCGGCAGATTTTCAACTTGAGGGTGGTAGCTAGCCAGCCGAGTACTAGAAAGTACCCTACCACCATGCTATGGTTTCCTCACGATGTTTTCCTTCACCGGCAGCTCAAGCTCATTGTTGGGGTTTGAACCCACGCCCTTCGGCATGCGAACCTACCGCGCTAACCACTGAGGTATCATTGCTAAACGATAACATTCGTGATATGATTAAAAAACAGTTTCTAATCCTGCAGACTTCTTCCCGATCTGTGTGCAACATTGATGATATGAAATGTGCAGCCCTGTAATAAATCCTTTGTGAAAATTGTTCGAATGATTTGCCGATCCAGCGAACTAGACGGTTAGCCGATTGAAGCTCAATCGAGTATTAAATCAAATGCTGTACATATATTTTATGTACGTTGTACATATACTTACCGTTACTGTCTGTAACTAAAAACAACAAAATGGTCCAATGCGTACCTATAGTGATAGGGTTCTGTAGCTTCGTGACAAATAAATAACTATTAACAATCGTGTTGTTATATATGTGTGTGTGTTGTGTTTGTTTTGTGTCTGAGTGTACTGTATGTATTATAAGTATGTACAAAAAAAATCTATTTAAGTATTTTATCAGTCATCTGTCTTCCATAGCACAAGCGTTGCTTAGTTTGGGGTCAGATGGCGCTGGGTGTAATGTCCTAAGATATTTATTTTAGATGAATGTAATATTCAAAAACAATTTTATGAACGTATTTATGTGTGTCTTTTCTTTTGGTACAATGCCGCAGATTCAGTTACAGAGTATATATACGTATATATACTTGTATTTCCTGCCAAGAAAAAATGAACAGCTGCACTTCGTTTAGGTAATTATTTTTATCATTATGATTTTTGCCTTTTTTTTTATACTGTTACAACGCTGTATAAAAATGGCACAAGCAGAGTGCCGGGTGTAGTAAATCGAAAGGATTTTAAGTTCTCAGCGCAACCCTAAAAACTTAACATCTTGAGACTGTTCACAAGATGCTAGAATTAAATAAAATAGAACTTAGCATGGTCTATGAAACCTATACATATTATATGAATACCCAGGTCGTGTCTACTAGGCGAACTTTCTCCTACAACTAAAACTTGTACATTAGTAATGAGTTTGGTTACAATACGCTTTAAATGTAGGCACATAAGTGCATCTCGCTCGAGTCTCTCTCTCGGTATTCATGCAAAATGTAGGAATTACGCCCTCTTCCCTCTCAAGATAATGCCTGTGGCAAGTGGACCCCCCGCCCGTCCATCGATGGTCAACGACACACCGCACGTAATCCCCCCGCCCCCCCTCAACACGCCTCATCAAATCATCGTTTCGTGATTTCAGGGATCGTGATACAGCGATTTCTGTTGTCTAACGTCATTTACATGTTCCGACAAAATCGCTATTATTCCAATACAAGTTATAGCGCTATCAGTATTCAGAAATGTGAGTCGTTTCAGCAAAATCATGACGTCAATCGATACAGATAAATAACCTATTAAATACATATCAACATAAAATCTTGTAACTAAAGTTCAGTCGAAGAAAGACTTAACTGCCGGATAAAGAAGCGAGTAAAGTTTCGTCTGTTTTGGAGATGTATTCAGAAATAAAGGGCGTAAGTAGGTACTCGCTCTTACAATTTTAATAATTGACATAAAAGCCGTGAATATTTATAGCGGCGTGTGAACTCCGAGAGCCAACACTGTTGTTAGAGTACATAACTATGTTTTCCATGCATTATGTACAGTCAATACGGGGTTCCTGAGACTTGGGAATTTGAAGCTGAATAAATCATTAGGCCCGGCGCGTTTCACTAAAATATGCAATAGTTTTGTGTAACTTGAGCGCCTTGGGTGGGCGGAAATGTTAAGTAGTACGCTATATAATATTTTATTTAATAAAGTTACCAAGTTACGGTTACGAGGGTGCTACCAGAACAAGTTTGTTGTTTTCCTCCTATTTGTGTAGTGCCGGATAAATGTTAATGAGTGCGACAAACGAGGCTCGACTATTTAACTTTGTTTACACGTGTACTACGGTTACAATTTTAACTCACAGTCCTGGGACTGCCATTTTTATTTGAAGTGAGCTACCGTTGTAGGTTGTTCAAATAAAGTTGTTTAAATAGGATCTTTGTTGCAAAAGAGCTTATTCAGATCAAGTTGTGAGTTATATACATTAATTATTCATCGGTATATATTTTATTTTACACTAGCTGCACCCTGCGGTGTTACCCGCTACATGTTTTCGCGATAAAAAGCCTATATGTTAATCCAGGGTCTCAGCTACATCCATACCAAATTTCATCCAAATCCGTTCAGTAGTTTTTGCGTGAAAGATTAACACACATCCATCCATTCAGCCAAACTTTCACATGTTTAATATTAGTGGGTTTGTAAACGAACTGCTACTAATAAACAGAATAAATAGGAGACAAGTGTGAACATAAAAGCCAAAAAAAATTTCACTTGTGATATTTTATTCTTATTTGCAGTAATTGTAAACCCTTTGCACAGCTTATTTATTTATTTATTAAGGTACGCCAACAGCACACATATTGCAAAAAGTTATGTTCCGATACACGCGCCAGTTATAGGCATACACAGCTTGATAACATATTGCTTGCAGTTTTAAGGAAATAAACTTATAGTTTTAAAGAGTTGACAGCCCCGTTGGCTCATTGGTAGTATATCTGCCTTGAGAGCTGTAGGGCGTGGGTTCGATTCCCACTCAGGGCATAACATTTTGTTTACCTATGTAAATACAGAACACCCAGACACAGAACGAACATTTTTTTTATACTATAAAATGTTTATCCTGGGTGGGAATCGAACCCACGCCCTTCAGATCTTGAAGCAGACATAGTACCAATGAACCAACAGGATTGTCAGGAATAGATACTTAACTTAAACCATGAGTTAAGATCAAATTTAATTCCAGTTTCCAGCAGTTGTCCATTTTCAATTTTTTAATTTTTAATAATAAAATAACATTATTAAAAATGTATAGCCTTATTGGCTTAGCTTGACTAAGCGTTCTCAAAACGATTACCGATGTTTAGCAACGGACGATCCGGTCCATCCGGTCCGGATCCAGTCATCGGATGGGTGACCGCCAGAGGTTTTTTTTTTTAACTCTACCATAGGTCGGGTGACACGTTAAATTATAGGTGTCGATTATTTGTTGAGCTTGCCGTTCACCCTTAACGAAATTACTTTTTTTATATAAATAATAGTTTAAATTCAGTCTCGTGATATAAATGGTTGAAGCTCTTGGTGGTAATTGACTGTGTGATTGGATGAAGCACGCCAATCTGGAAGAAATCTATTTAAATACTTAATTCGTTAAATAAAAGCCTACATCATTAATAGCGTAGTACTAGAAAACATTAATAGAAGTTTTTAAGCGTTCTCAGTATGATTCCACTTTTATTCGTGCCACTCTAATTTTCAGTCCAGGCAACCAATCAAGTTGCCAGATCCGCTTCTGAAATTGAAATGATAGGTACATCGTAACAAGTTTTCTCCAATTTAGGCGACAAAACTGGTAGGTAACGAACGGTAAGCTTTTAATTCCGCGTACTGTACTGTACTGTCTAAAGCATGTTATTTTTTTCTTATGAATGTCAATAAAGCTTTGCTTCTTTCTATTTCTTTTCCGAAGGGTAGGTAAACTTCAAAACAAAACAAACAAAAATCAATTACTTTCTAGCATTTGTCACGCTCATTAGATTCTTGTCTGTACGTCTACTACTAATACCGTTTTATGTTTTATTGTTTATTTTTTGTATGTATGTATTGTAAATTATGTTGAAATGTGTTTTATGACCCAAAAAGTGTTGTCTATTGTCTATATTCCACTCTAGACACGTTGTTGTCATGTTTATTATCAGGACTTATTCTGCACAAAACAAAATTAGTTTTATTAATTCACCTCGCAGTTTTGGTCATGTTGCAATAGCCGGGGTCACGAGTTGACCCGCATTTTGCAGTCACCTAGTTTATGGGGTTTTGTGCGCGACTAAGTTTTAGTGATAAGACATAATTAAGTGTTCGTATAGCAAACGTTTAAAAACTACATTATTTTCTCATTTGTATTATCCACTAGCTGGGCCCGCGGTGTTACCCGCTACATGGGCTCGGTATAAAAAGTAGCATATGTCTTAATCCAGGGTCTCAGCTACCTCCATACAAAATTTCATCCAAATCAGTTCGGTAGTTTTTGCGTGAAAGATTTTTTTTAATGTAAAAAGTAACACGAACGAGACGCTCTCCTGATCGTAAGAGATAACGCCTGTCCATGACCATTGCAGCGATATACAGAACTTTGAGTAGCAAAACAAAGTCCAGGGCATCACTGCTTTGGCGCTCATTACTTTGAGAGTTTCGATGGTTAGTCTCGACAGCCCAGTAATTTCCCTAGCTGCAGTACCCTTCAAACCGGAACACAGTAATGGTTACACATTACTGCTTAGCGGCAGAATAACTGGTACTGCGGTGGTACCTACCTAGACGACCTCCTGCTAAGAAGATCTACCACCAAATATTTAGAAAAAAACAAAACAAATATCCATCCAAACATTCACATTTATAATATTAGTGGGATAACAAAGAGTTTCTATATATTTCTATCTATCTAATGTAAATAATTATTTTTTGTGCCCATATGCATCTGACTGTACCACAGCCACTCAGTTATTGCCTCCGCTATAGAGATCATCGAGGGGCGTTCAATGTAGGTGCCCACTCATACGCAGTCCGTTTTAATTGATCTTGTTCGTTTTCTATTCGTTCCACGGGAGACGAGCTGATTGTGCTGGTTTTCTAGTTTGTGACAGGGACGTCACTTGTGAAGCGATTGTGTAGCCGAATGCGATCTAGATAGTTTGTTTTGCTTCGTTCACCTTTCTACAGCGCAATAAGGCAATTTATTAATTTGAAATCTTTTCTTTGTCAAGTAACGCTTCACAAGGATAAAGTAGGCTTTTGTAGCAGATACCATTTCACATATGATTTACAGATAGTGCGGCAACCCTAACATACCGATTTTCACCAATCTATGAACGTCAAGCCCTTAACTTCGTTGTCTCGGCAAACTTTATTTATTCGAAGTGACTGTTCAGCTGAACTGTTTCCATTTCACCAATTTTCGCCAAATGACATTCTAAGATTAAAATATAAGTACATAATACAACACACCCACATACTCGTATAAACAATACACATAAATGTAATTACAATTTAGTTTATTTTCTTTTTAAGATATAATAACTGTTCTAAAGTTTATATAATCACTTAAGCTCATGTATCAAATTGTATTTGAATGTTTTATGGTATCATTTTATTTACATAAGTTTTCACTTTTTTAGTTTTGGATGAGTATTATGCTCGCAAAATAATTATATTTACACGGTCCTGGCAGTTGGCAAATACATACTGGTAGTTGTACATGTTTGTTACATACTTTATGTTACAATAAAGAAATTTTAAAACTAACTAAAAATTTTACTTTTGTATTTACTTTTTTGAATTTTTGTTGTTTACGTACGTTATAAAAATTATTTTTGATTAGTTTTCAATTCATAATGTTTTAATGATCATAGTTATACATTTTAATAACAGTACATACAATATATTAAGAAAACGACAATACAATGCACACAAACAAAATATAAGATTTGAGATTGATTGATTGATTTTGATTTGATTTTTTTAAAGATTTCTTCTGTTTTTTTTTGTTTTGAGTGTTTTGTTATCTGTACATTTTTGTATTTCTGGTGAGCATAATAAAAAAGGTGTAATATAAAGCGGAAAGCTGTCTATATGAAAATGCTTGTTATTATATTGTTGCGATGATAACTCAGTGGCTAGCGCGGTCGGTTCACACGCTGAAGGGCGTGGGTTCAAACACCAACGATGAGTTCGAAGCTAAAACCATAGCGTGGTTTTAGGTTATTTTCTAGTACTCGGCTAGCTAGCTACTCCAAGTTGAAAATCTACCGCCAAGCACCTAACGGTGTGTTCCGGCAGCCTCACATAAGAGCCAGTTCCATCCCAGGCTAGTGTGCTTTACTATCTTCGCCCACACCGTCACTTAACATCAGCTTTAGTTGTGGTCAAAAACCTAGTTTGTCAAACATTTTTTTTAATACTCCACCGAAACTAGGTACAATACTTCGATTCTGTGGACGGCCGATGAGGCCTTTCATGGGAGGCTAGGAAAAATATTTTTTGCAATTAGTAGCTCGTATCGCATCGGAAAAAAGTCACTCACGGCATCATCAAACAAGTATTAATGAAAATGAATGTTTTCAATACCCAGGCGCATCAAAAGTTCCAAAAGGCTTTTCAATTTGTCACTCACAAAAACTTCATTAAGCCACCGCAGCGCGTAACTAACCACAACATCTCACTTTTTTTAATTGAAACGTTAAGGCTCATATATCCGTAACTCTTCTCACTGATTCGCACATTTATGTAGATTGCGTTTTTAATTATTGAAAAGTATATGTTGTTGTAGTTATCACAGGATTAGGTATCCAGTCAACGAGTGCCAATGGCTATTTTAAAATGGCCGAAACGTCGAAGTAAATAAATAAAACTTATTTAAAGTAAAATTACATCAGCAGCCTAGCTGGGAGATTAGCTGACTTCCAATGCGCAGGTCCCGTGTTCGAATCTCTCGCCTGACATCTGTTTTTTTAAGTCATGTGCGAATTGCTGCTAACTTCAAATAGCGAAGGAAAACATCGTGAAGAAACGTCCATGTTGAAGAGTTTTAGAAAGAAGGAAAGGAAACGCGTATGCAAACTCGCAGTTGGCCAGGCTGGGGAACTGTTAAAACCTTACCCTTTTCACAATGAGAGTAGTGGGGCAGTTTACAAAAACAGGGCCGATCACATAATTTAAATTATTTTGTGCGCGAAAAAGACACTACGACAAACATAATGCTGTCTTTTTTGATTTAGTATAGTAGTTAAATAAAATAAATTAAATTCGACAAAAATAATCTTCGAACCAGTTGGAATCTTGTGCTGTCTAGGGCAACCATGAATGTAAAATATATGGACAACTTGTTGTGAAAATAAGTGAAACATAATATATAACACGTTTTATAATTTAGCTAGTCATACGAATTAGCCACACAGATACGCCAAAGTAACTGGCTCAATTTTACGTAAATAGGTATTTATATTTGTATGTGTAAAGTTTGCTTTTGACGGGACTAATTGCAGGACTAAGGAGGCATCACTTATTTTCGGTGCAACAAAGGATCCGTACATTGTAAGATCCGTAGAACAACTTATTGAATGTACCTAACAGTCAGCCTCGTATCTTCAATAGCGTGAAAGTGTGCGAAAGCTAGCTGCGGTACGGCTACAATGCCCTTAATACCGCGGAAAGAATGCCGCCACGGGTGCTCCTTTATTGGATTTCAAATTCGTTATTGCAAGAGACTTTTGATTCTTTTTCGCGGCAGGCGCACGAGATATTTTCCGTAGTGGACACAATCGCAACTATATTGGAGCCTGTATTCTCTGTATATTGCGTTTCTGAGTTGACACTCGTCATTGGCGGCGGCGCCGCTGGCTAGAATGGTTTATGGCTTTTGTAATATCGCTGGGACTGTCGATGTTGGAAAAGTTGGTGCAAGTACTCGTTGAATAAAGGTATTTACTAATTCACGCATCAATTTCCGATCTCGCAAAAACGTCAGCCCTGAGAAAATCTATGGACATGATATTTTATATTGTTAAAAGGCCTGATGTTTGACCATAGTTTACTTGTTGTAGCCTAAAATAAGAATTGGCATCGCATTGTCGAATCCGCATATCTGCTCGGTAAATGAGCAGATATTTTTACAGTTAAATTTCCTACGTTTAAAAAGTTTATTATTAAAAATTCTACTAATACAAATAAAATGTATGCCTACTGTTTTTAACCGACTCAAAGACTTATTATTAAGACAATCGACTTAAGAATCGATTTTGATTTATTTTTTTTGCTTGTGAGATCATACTTCATAGTGGTACCATATAAATCTTATCAAAATCGATCGAGCGGTTTTAAAAAATTAATAAAACCCCAAAATTCAGTGCGTTTTTTTAAAATGTAAAAGTAATGAGACGGACGAGACGCTCTCCTGATGGTAAGAGATAACGCCTGTCCATGACCATTGCAGCGATACAGATAACTTTGAGTGACAAAACAAGATCTAGGGCATCGCTGCTTTGGCACTCACTACTTTGAGACTAGATGGTTAGTATCAACAGTCCAGTAATTTCGCTAGCTGCAGTACCCTTCAAACCGGAACACAGTAATGTTTGCACACTACTGCTTGTCGGCAGAATATCTGGTACTACACTTGGTGGTAGATTTCCTTAGCAGGAGGTTGTCTAGGTAAGTACCACCACAGTACGAGATATTATGCCGCTAAGCAGAAGCGTAATTACAGCGCTGTTGAGACTTTCCATCTAATGTCTCAAAGTAATTGAGCGACAAAGCAGCAATTTCCTAGACTAGGCTTTTTTTACACTCAAAGTGCTATGTATCGCTGTAATGGTCATAAACGCACGTTATCTCTTACCATCAGGAGAGCGTCTCGGTTGTCACGATAAAAAAAAAGATTTGCACAACAAATTTTAAGGTTGCTGCATTATATAATTATCCAGGGAAATTATATAATGAATCGGACTATACCTGCAGTATTTATTTGCACACTACTGCTTGAACCAGAATATATGATACTAATTTGATAACCACGTAGAAAGGTACCACGCAAAATTCAAGTGATTTTCGATTGGAATTTGAATCGATAAGTTTTTATAATTTTCTATTCAACGTTCCTCAGTACTATATTGTGTAATAAATAGCTAACTGCGCCTCTATAAACCCCCAAGAAAGCTCAATCGTAATAAATGTTCAATCTAAATCCATTAGTTATCAACGTAAATGTTCGATCGGTACGGATTTATCGTCGATTGCTGAAACGCAACATCAGAATTAAGATGTCACTCGTTGCTTTGACAGCTCCATGAAACTAGTAAACACGATGAGAAGTGGCGCAAGCGCTTGTGTATTAATCCATAGACTCAGCATATACACTAGTTCCTTAAATACCTTTGAAGTGAGAAAAAACGTTTGCACTCTAAGTGTTTTGACGCAGAAAATCACTTTCGCAAAATGACATCGTACAATAATGTGGTCAGTTTCTCATAATGTCCTTTCGCAAAACGTCATTTTCGCAGAATGACATTTCAGCAATTACACCACAAAGAACTAAATACTTATTCGGTTGTACCCAGCTTAATATGAGCCATGCACACGAAGTTACCTGTGCATTCCAGGGTTTAAGTTATTTTGGATTTTTTCATTGCTTAAATGTCGTCATCGTTATTCCTGTACCGATTTTGATGAAACAAACTCTAGAACTTGCTCCGGACCCGGCAGAATATTTTTTTTTAGAAACAGATTGTTGATTCATTGCCTGATTTCTGAGATAAGCACGCGTAGGCAGACAGACAGACACAAACGTTGAAAGACAAATTTTCGAATTTGCTTTTCTTTTAGTTTGCTTTCATTTACTCCGAACACCTAATTAAAAAAAAAATGTACAAGAAAATTTGAGTTAGGTACATTGTTATTATACTCGTATGTATTGATATTACCTGGTTCAAGATTGAAGGAAAATCTTTCTCATTAAATTACTATATGCATATTATTGTCGCGCAAAATTTCGAACTGATTTTCCAAATTTATGTCATAAATTAATAACTTTTAGTTAAAATCACTAAAAATAAAATAATTTCCGTCAGTAGTAATAAATTTGCAACCAATAAAGTTGAAATGAAAAGTTGAATAACATTCAGATAAAAAGAATGATTCCATTCACAGATAAATTATTCACAGAGATATAAAATCGGATATTTTAAACCACGCAACATGTTTCCGTCTCATCAGACATGCAAAAACAATAAGTGATTATTAATATTTTTCTACCTGATTCAGTTTATTGCCTACTAGCGTTCCGGCATCGCACGGGAAAACAAAACTCGATTAACAATATAAATATAGGCTACGTCACTCAGTGATAATGTGGCATTCTAATGATGAAATAATTATTCAGACGGTACTATAGTCTATTCAACACAAACAAACAAAAAATCAAATCTTACCTTGTAAAAAATAAATAAATTTGAATTTATGATTGGCGTAGATGTAGATTAAGGCAAATTCGAAGTACCTACGCATTAAATTAAATTAAATTGTATCGCGAGTCAATAATTAGTTTGTTTTGTATCGATGTGTTCTGTATGTATCTCTATCTCCCTACATAGTATAAAACAAAGTCGCTGCGCGCTGTTTGTACGCTTAGATCTTTTAAACTAAGCAACGGATTTTAATGCGGTTTCCATCAATAGATAGAGGGGTTCAAGAGGTAAGTCTATATGTATAATATTATGTGTAGTATAATATACGAGATATCGTATGTAGATCTATTAAAAGTAAAAAATAATATATATATATATACCTAATATATGTGTAGTAGATAAGTATTTCAAATAGTTTCTAATTAGTAAATGTATTTTTCAATTTGACATTTGACTTTTTTACTGGCCTGTTAACTCATTTGATTGTGTATCTGCTTCAAAAGCTGTAGGGCGTAAGTTCGATTCCCAGTCAGGACGAAGATTTGTGTGATGAACATAAATGTAATGTGATGTATGTCCGTGTCTGGATGTTCCGTATGTATTATAAGTACGTACCTACTTATTAACAACAAAAAAGGATAAAGTATTTTATCAGTTATCTGGTTCCCATAGTGTATACAAGGTTTGCTTGGGGTAGAGATTATTCATTTCACACAGCGCCATCTAGCTTCAAACTAAGCAAACTGATAAAGTGCTTAAATACTTTTTTGTAGATAGATACTTATAATTGAAACAGAACACCCAGACAGAACAAATGTAATGACAATAGACTTCGTTAATCTGGATTTCGATTGATTTGTTACGAAATTTCATTCAATGGTATCGCTGTGCAGATGCAAGGTCCTTTGAGATGTATGAAGAGAAACCCGTACAGTGCACTGCTATGCAATCGCCTAAGAGACCCTTTTAGTAGAGAACAATGGTCACCTTATGATGCTGTGAATATTATATCCAGCAATGAACGTATGGTGGTTCTTGGCACACTGTAGTTTTCTGAAAGATTACATAGAAGTTTTTACTAATAGTCAAATTTTTATTAATATAATAAATTGGTTACAACGATATACAACAAACAATTACACACTTCATTTTTTTATTTCGATTTATATTTCCTTTTGTTCAGGAGTAAAAGGCAAAAGTAAAAGTAGGACAACTTTTACATAATAATAATAATAATTCTTCTCGTGAAGGCCGAGAAGGACAAGCTTAGCAAGTACCTTGACTTGGCTCACGAGATAACCGCCATGTGGGATGTTGATTCGACGATCATTGTCCCGATAGTCGTCACGGTAAACGGTCTTATAGCGAAGAGTCTCGACCAACATCTCAAGAGACTCTCGCTAGACGGTTGGGTCAAGGGTCAGCTACAAAAGGCAGTGATCCTTGACACGGCGCGCATTGTGAGGAGGTTCCTCACTCTGCAGCCCTAACCACCGGCAGCTTGAGCCCTGCCCCGCTGCCGGCGGCACCCTAGTTTTTAAGTTTTTTTATATTATTTATGTTTTTTTTTTATATATATGTAATGTAAAAAAATTTAAAAATTAAGAAAAGAAATAAATAACTGAAATAATAATAATATAACTCTTTATTGTATACACCAAATTACAAAAAAAAATATATAAAAATAAAGACTTAAAACTAATGTAACAATTGGCGACCTTATCGCTAAAAGCGATCTCTTCCAGGCAACCATAACACGGAAAAATATTCTTAACTAAGAACGGGGTGTGTCGATAAGTTAAAAAAAAAATAGATAAAAAGAAAAAAGATAGCATATAAATTGATTAAAAAACCTATTTTTGACAAAGTTACGACAGACGAATCCTACGAACGAGTAACGGAAGAGAGATTTATGGAGCTAAATGTAGCCAAAAGTTATAATCTTATCAAAAGGTCCAATCCTGCAAGAAATAGGAGGAAAAAAGCTTTATCGACATGAACTGAACTGAGCTTTGAGTGAGATATCGATTCGCAATAAAACCGTAACAGTATCCAATCAATCGATCGACATTATTTTTTTATATTAAAATGGTGCATTTCAATTCCGGCGTCCACCGTCGATTTGACGGTCGTTTTAACTGGCAAAAAAATTCCAGGCAATATTGCCTGAACGAGATGGTGGGTTATCTTTAATTTGTGAGCCAATAAATGTTAATACATCAAGCGGGACACGATTCTGGTACCACTGGGTTCAATTAAATTTTCGACGGCCCACAAACTAATTTGCGAACTACGTCCGTATATTTTAGGTCGTTTATCGTCTGCGTGACTAATTATTTTGTTTACGAAAATGTTTTTCGCTTTTCCAATTGTAACGTGTTGAACGCCGGTCAATATTTGATCTGTGGCCGTTCGCCACTTCAGCCGTGACGTTATTTAAATTTGATTTTACTGTTATTTTATACGTGTTTGGTTAAGTTTCATTCGATCTTTTGAGCACTTGATTTTTATCTAGAGCAATTAAGGAGTGACCTTTTCGTGGATAAGATTCATTGGAATCGCTCCATTTACTTACAGTGTTACTGGGTATGTCGTACCTAGCGAAAAATCTTAAGCGTTCATGGTCCATTAATTCCAACAAAATCTTAATTTCATAATTTGTGTAATTATGTGGCAGGATCAAAGCTTACCTGACGTTGTGGACAAAGATGTTAAGCACATCGACTCTAAAATGGAAACTTGCCCTGAACTAAGGTTCTTTGAACGGCGTTGGCGGAAAACTTTCAACTTAAGGCGAAACCAGCCGTATACTAGAAAGTACGTACCCTACCACTATTCTGCTTTGATCCTCGACAAGCTCATTGTTAGAATTTAACCGACACTTCGCGGCGCGTGAGTCGAATGCGCTATTATCACAATAATAATATGAATTAATAGAAATATACAGTACTGCTAAGCCGTTAGGAAATTATAATTAAATTACTTGTGATATTTTTGATGTTTTATTATTTTGACAACATTTTTATACGAGTATTGTATTGACATGTTTTTATCTCTGCAGATTTTATTTTGACATTTTTGGTTTTTATCATTGACATGTATTTAGTGTTTTAAAACCATTTCAATGATCTATTTGAAATTATATTACGGGATTTAACTTTTAACATTGGTGTTATCAATAAAAAAATTATGTGTATGTATTTTTATTTGGAGCACATTGTACTCATGATTGCAAACAACCAACTCTTAAATCGAGACAATTAAAATCAGTAATTCCAATAACATCAGTTTTACTCCACAAACTGACTGCACTCAAGAAAGAATTAAAAAGGAAAATCACTTCTCCTTTATTTACTGTAACAAACTGGTTGGCTACGTAGTGATAGTTGTTCCCTTTACAAGTACTTATTTTATTAGTTATCTGGTTCCTATAGTAGGTACCTACAAGCTTTTTTAGTTCGGAGATAAATGTGAAAACAAATACGTCCATTTTTATTTAAATAAAAACTTGGTCACAGTCAAAGACACACAAAGTAAATCTTAATAGAGTCCAGTCATAGAAAAGTAGTGATGACTTTACTACAAGCTTCGATAAATATTTGAAACAAAACGAAAAGTCAAGTTTTACCTCATCATATTACTTTCCCATACTCGCGTACGTAATTAGACATTTTATAAATAAAACACCACTATTTTTATGCTCGAATATTCGTAAAACACAAATTTTATAAAAATTATGATGCGGCGACATGCCCTTTCTGCGTTGCCGCCTAAAACTTCTTGTAATGTACTCATTTATTTTGAGGCGCAAATTTTTCATTAAATAAAACACATAAAACCTGCCAATAGCTTACTTTAACTTTATATATAACCTATTATAATATGCATATAGCTGAGCCGCATCGGTTAACGTCTTGTATAGATGCACAATAACATACATAATTAGATTATCAAAATCATAGTCTGGAGAGCACGCTTCAGATCTGCATGATGTAATTACGTCCTGCCCATTCTATTATATCGAGCGGCCAGGAGCTCTAAAGTGCAACATGGTCTCGCTATCGGTAGTCCAAAATTTCGATCAATATGTTGATCGAAACGTTGGAAGTAGGTAAGTACACGGTTTTGTTGTTGTTGCATTTTTTTCAAAGTACCGTAAAGCCGTTAAACAGTGATATCTAGTAGAAATTTTTAAAATTTTTGCGATTTTTAATCTTGCATAAAACAATATGAAATTAGATTTGTTTATTTACTTTGTGGTTGATGTTTCGGTGATTTGCAACAGCCGTGGTCACGACCTGACTTTCGAAGTAAATATACAAAACTAATTTTATAGTATTTCGTAAGCGGTAAAGTCCCGGTGATAGTGTTATTTTAATTAGTACTTTAAGATCAAGCACAGTTAAACTGCCACATCCAAGCCTGCATTATTAACTCGTAGTCAGTATTTCACCGCTTATACAATATCCAGTGTGTTAATGAATTAAGCCTCGCTGTTGGGATGAAAACAATTTTGTCGGTACTAGGGCGATAATGCGAATTTATTATATCATTTAAATGTCGGTACGTAACAATATGGTGATAGTTGTTTATACCGTAGACATGTTATTTACACTAGTTGTAGGTAAATATCCGCTATTGTCATTTTTTTACTTTTGGTTCTAGAATTCTGAACTATAAAACGAATGTCAAGTAAAGTAACTTACGAGTACATGACTTGTGGAATTTTAAGGGTATTTTTTTAATTTAACACTCACCACTCACGTTTTTAGTTTACTTTAATTCTATGACTTTTAACAAAAGTTAAAACAATACAATGATAATTGTATATGTATACATCCACTTACTAGATGATGTGTTCCACACTTCGTTTCGTTCAGTCAAAAATCAGAGCAGTGTATAATTGTATACGTTATTCAGTATTCCACAAAAAAAAATTACCTACTTATTTAATTAATTACAAATAATATGTATTTCGTAACAGAACACAACACGGAATTGATTTATTTAAAATATTTTTTTCGTAAAAAACGTAATAAATGACGAAGAATAAATCAGACAGATTGCAATTCACTTGAACTTTTTTTTTCTTAGTTGTGTCAATGAAAAATCTAATTTCCCAAAGAAAATAAGGTCAAAGTTTTGGCAACCTGATTGGAAGACCGTCTAGCTTCTACTCATTACCTAATATGTACACTATATGTACCTACGACGAATGAAAAAATAAGCGCAGTTTTTACATCTGATTGTTTTTAGTCTGTGCCACGAGCACGTTAATTACCACGTCCAATTATGTTAATTACTACCTGGTGCCGGTGCTGGTGACAATATTTCCCGTTTCAACCAAAATCTTCTCCAAATTTTTGTCGATCCGCGACTGGTCTATCAATCTGTGAGCGATTAAAACTTTTGTACATGACACAGTGTTTTTGATGTTACGCGTGTGAGTGAATTTGAGCAATATGGTAAAGATATTTTTCCTAAATTAATTTGTGTCGACACCAACAGTATTTTTTTTAATGTATTAGTAATGAGACGATCAATACGCTCTCCTGATGGTAAGAGATAACGCATATCTATGACCATTGCAGCAATACACGGAACTTAGGGTAGCAAAACAAAGTCCGGGGCATCGCTGCTTTGGAGCTCATTAATTTGAGGCTTTCGATGGTTAGTCTCAACGGCCCAGTAATTTCACTTGCTGCAGTGCCCTACAAACCGGAATACAGTGAAGTTTTCACACTACTGCTGGGCGGCAGAATACCTGGTACAGCGGTGGTGATTACCTAGACAACTTTCTGGTTCTATCCTTCGTCCGATTTTCAGTATAAGTTTTGCTTATATGAAACCGTATGAAATGCCCTCCAACATTTATATATTTGTAACAACTAGACTATTCCAGTTATAGTAACCAGTATTTCAGAATCCGAAATTCTATTTGTGTCATTTGTCGTTCTTAGGTTGTTATAAGTTATGTTAGGTATGTATTTACAAAAAAAAAATTAAGTATTATATCAGGTTTCTGTCTTTCATAGTGCAAGCTTTGCTTAGTTTGGAGTCAGATGGCGCTGTCTGTAATGCCCTACGATATTTATTTATTTATTTATTTAGAGTAACGGGGACAGAAACAATATTGCATAACGAGAATACGGAAAGCACTTCCCATCAAGAGGGAATTACAAGGTAACATTAATTAATTCAATGGCATGTGTCATCAAAACCTGCGATTCCCTACAATCGATATAATCATCGTGCTATATCACATGTCATTATTCCGCATTGTCAATAATTATTCACAATAGGTTATGGAAAAAAATTGCATATTTTGTTATAATCACAGCGTGATGCAAGGACCACAGTTTGCATACAAGGCTAGAGAAGCGCTTATTAGCATTGTTAAACGTAACTGTAAATGTTATGACAGGCACAGCAATTTTTTTACAAATCTGGTTTGAAGTTATTGGTGTTTATAGCTTTGATTTTTTCCCCCCCGGCAAGATGGCACGAACGGCAGATGTTTTCTTTCCCCATACACCAAGTAGTGTCGAGTTTTTAAATCTCTATGTAAGGAATAACTCAGTGGTTCTAGTAGACTCGGAATCTAACTTACGCCTCACTAAACTTCTTCGGCGAGCATTCTTCCTAATACTTTTTAGTAAATTCCGAATGTAATTCAACCAAAACTTAAAAAAAAAATGCGTTTGCGTCGCTGGTCGCAACCGCGAATCTCGAAACTACGAAACAAAAATTCAGAGCTTCTTCATGATCGTGTAACAGTATGTATATCCTTAGTAGAAAAATTCACTTACTACCATGTTTTTATAACACCAAAATAAAGGTGCGTGTACAACTACTGCATTATTTGCATGAACCACATTCTTCGGTCAGCTCGTGATCATAACTAGTGTATTTATAAACAAAACTTTAATTTTTTACGCGCGAGAAGTCCCTATAATAAACATGAATAAGATAGGGTATTTCCCCCTCTATGGGATTGACACAACCTGACAACACATTAAAAAAACAAAAGCGAAGCGAAATAATTTTTTTTGTACATTTTGAAACCATATTTAAAGGTAAAACAAAAGTTCAACAGGTTGAAAAATACACCGACTCTGTAGGGGATACCCTAGCTACATCGCGTATTCATTTGCACGTCAAATATCATCCGAATGGATTCAAAGATTATTGAATAAACACTAGTATTGTTATGTTTATAAGATAGCATTATGCGTCGTGTTTTAATTATGAGATTGATTCTAGTCACATCTTATGGAATTTACAGCGTAAAAATAGGGAAGCTGTGTATAACATTATCAAAATAGATTTCACTTGTTCAATGTACGCAAAAGGTTCATTCTTTTTTTTATTTAATAGTTTTGTTAATACTCGTATGCCTCGACGTTTCGGCCATGTTATAATAGCCGTAGTCTTGTGACTGACGTGCTGACGTGTCCACTATTTAGTGACAATTGTTGATAAATATAGTTGGAAATACAGAATTGATCGATTCAGGCGTTACTTTGCGGAAGTTCATTTTGAATATTCAAGGTATATTAAGTTAGCAAGTGGTTACTGCAGAGAGAGGAGGATTTTAAGACTTTTTTATTTATTATTTTAATTAGAATTTTGTTATTTTAATTAGGTTTTTGTCAAATTAGTTCTAGATATTAAGTAAGGTTAGGTTTTTAATTAATAAGTTGTTGTAAAATTAGTTGAATTTAAGTCCTCATCACTGTTGTAACTGGAACGACTGTTAAGCTGAAATAAACTAAATCTATACCTTGAATATTGTACATAATTATTTATTCACATACACATAAAGATTTGAGTAAACAGAGAATTAATCATTATACATTACGCAATATGAATACACGCGAAAAGAGGGGCGCGGTAGGGTAGTGATAGGCTCCGGATTTTCCAGGGAAGAAATGCTGGCAAATACAAATTATCATAAGCATGATTTATTCATGCTCGTCCAAATATATGTTATCTATCTGCTGTCTGTCTATACGTATCGTAATGCACGAAAAGCTGATATAAATTTTCTATATTTAAATATGGATTGCAAAATTGTTTTCGAACATGTATTACTAATTTTTTTTTAAGTCAACTAGTAAAGTTTGAGTATTTTGTCGAAGTGCCGCTTGATTATCGTTTTTGATTTAGAAATAAAACTGTGTATATTGATGAATTATAAATAGTATGGTTATAATTTTTTGATTTACCTGTAGGCACCTGATATGTTACATAAATAAAACAGACATGCTTGTATATAAAACCCTTATAAATGGTAATATATGCTGACGACACAGAAAAGTATACAAAATTGTTAGACTCGTTTTCCTTATCATTTAACATGACATAAAGTTTAATCATAGTCAGAATTTTAACTAGTGCTGTTGTAAAAACAGTATGGGGCCAAATGAAATAGGCCAAAAATATTGCAAACATAATATGATGTCGCAATTTACTTTACATTCTACTAGCTTACGACTGCGACTTCTAGCTTTTTCTATTAGTCGCATCTATCATTTCAAATGGATACGTCTGATAAGTCGTAAATGTATCCTCTATGTTAATCCAGGTAATAAACTATATGTGTGCCTAGTTTCATCCGAATCCGTTTATACGTTTTTGTGTGATTAAGTCATAAGCATCTCAATATCCAAACACACAAACTGTCACATTTATAATATTTTATAATATATAATTGAAAGAGCCCAGAGAGCGGTTCTTAAAGTAATGTTTCGTAAACCTTACAGATACTCAACCAAAACTCTTTACGATGAAACTCAAGTACTAACAGTCCGTCAATTATTTATAGAAAAAGCTGTACTCACACACCATAAAGCCGTCAAACAAACTTCGTGTGACCACAATATAACGACCAAAAAACGTAGAGCAGACGTAAAAGTTCCTTCTGTCAAGTCCGTATTTGCAAGACGTTTTAGTCATTACGTGCTTCCTTTTCTTTACAAGCGCCTCACGAAGTTCTGCAATCTCAGCGACAGCTCTAATCATGGTGCTAAAGAAAAAGTAAAGAAATGGCTTCTCTCACTCGACTACGATGCTACTGAGTCTCTGTTTATCGTCCAATCATGAAGTAATTTACGTAATACCTACTACAAGTTATGAACTAAAATTTAAGGCCAATACTAAAATCAAACCCATTCGTACACTTGCTGTCAAATATAAAATCTCTTACACATTCTCTCACAACACATACACACGCACTCTCTCACACACACCCACACACACTCTCTCTCTCTCTCTCTCTCTCTCTCTCTCTCTCTCTCTCTCTCTCTCTCACACACACACACACCTCATGCACATATATACTTTTCTGCACTCCTTGCTTATTAATTTATTAGTGTCAAAAGTGTCAAATTATATAGTTAAAAAATTGTACAAGTTCTCCATTAAATTTAATATATTTAATCGGTTCCAGTCTCCTGCGATACAGGCTAGCTCTAGTGCGGGGACTATTGTAAGATATTACGATCTTTGTACACATATTTTCTGTTAAATAAATATTTTTGTATTTGTATTTGTATATTATATTACTATAGTGTTACCCACTACATGTTTACGGGATAAAAGTAGCCTATGTTTTAATCCAGGGTCTCGGCTACCACCATACCAAATTCAATTCAAGTCCATTATTACAAACTTTCGCGTTTATAATATTAGTAGGATACATTAGGATTGCCGTCATTGCAAATTTCAAGGCAAGCTGCTAACATCTTTCATTTCTCTAAATTCTCATTTTAAAAATGTAATTATAATGTAAATACAGATCTGAAAAAAAAGGTGTATTGAATTGAAATTAATGTTATTATTATCTAATGTTACATTCTGTGTGCTATAAAATAAATAAGCAAATACTGCAAAAATGCAGTGTCCCACACTTGATTTCATGCCCGAAAGGCCCTTACAACGCTACAAACATAGCGGTGCCGAAAATTTACTGTCGTCCCGAAATATCTTACAATTCTGCAAAAAACCTTATGCCGCAAATACATATCTCGTGATATCTTAAATATATTGTGACTCTGAAAATGTACAAAGAATCGGCAAAAATGTCGCAAAGACAAATTAATTTACATTAAGTCTAATGTTTCTGTGGTTAGAAGTGGTAAAAAGCTAAAACCATCGTTAGTTACAATAGTGCCACTTCTAGTTTTCAATTTACTATTAAATCTATTCGAATCATGCTCTAATCACGTTCTAATAATATAATTAGGCTTACTATAACTAACTAATTCCCCGATGCATTATTTATTGGTACAATGGCAAAGCGAACACGTTATTGTATAATAAATAATTATCATGATATATTATAGTTTACTAGACGAACTTAGGCAACAAATTTGATCGTGAAGCGAAGAACACACATTACAACGCTCCATCCCCCTCACCCCGTTCTCACACCCCTGCGGTTAATTGCCAAAACAATTAAACCATTTATCAACAATACGAATTTTAAGTGTCCGATTTCAGAGGACGCTGGCACCGCGCCCTTCCATGGACTAATTGTAATGGCCTGATCGAATTATCACAGTTAGGCCTTCTGTATTTTGTAAGGCAAGTGATGGAGATATCTAGAACGAGAAAATGTTGGGAACTATTTTTAAAAGATTTGTTAAATTTGCACTCATTACGAAAGAGCTTAAGAAATACGTGCGTTTTGTATATAAATTTGAAATATTGGCTCCTTATTGGTTCTATATCGGTAACTTTCCTAATTCATATGGTTTGTACAAGAGGAAAACTTTAGAAAACGTAATAATTTCTGATACCAAATCTTAGTCAATTTTATACAAAGTAAACGAGATGTCATTATTGACAGCTGACAATCAATATTATTTACATACATCTCTTCAACAAAAGCATCAAACATGTACCTACGTAATATCTGACTCTTATTTTAATAAAAATCACTCTAATGTAAAACGTTTTTTCATTGTTGTTTCTTCATCATAGCAATCTAATTCAAGACTGTAGTAACTTTAGTTAAACGTAACTACTATCACAACTCCGAAACATAAAAACTGTTAACATTGCAATTTGGGTAAATACCATCAGGTAGCGTTGCATGTCGGGAAACTGTTAACGTCACTACTGGTCGAAGTTACCAGTGGCTGTCCAAATTGCTGCCCATAAAACAATTACATAGATAGATAAAATTGTCATAGCACCATTAGACAATATTACCAGGTTTTTGTCCAAATTTGGCATTAGGTTAAGTACGTTTTTGTTTTATTTATGCGGAATCATTCACGTTTAATCATATCGGATTGTCCAGCCACAGCCACAGCGGTCGTAATCGGGAGACAAAACTCAGTACAACGCACGTACGGCCTCGTACAAGCATGAAGCAGGATGGCCGAAACTATATTCGGAGTGTCCGCTTAAACTTGCATAAGTAAAAAAAATGTGACAAAGCCACGTCAGTTTCCATAGTAAAAGTAGGTAGGTACGCAAAAACCTACGTTCTGTTTTTTTTTTGTTTAAAATTCTATCCAGCTTTCATGTAGCTCTTTTTAATATCCTTTTTAATATTCCATCATTTACAACTTGTTTATTTTTAACCATTCCGTATTTACCATTTTACTAGTGCTATTGAAAAAAATGGTAACTACATATTTTAGATAATATAAATGCAATCGAAGTAGGACAACACTGTATGAATAATTTTTTTTGTAATACATGGATATCGGGTAAATGCGCTGTTACTTATTACCACAGAATGGTTGTAAAGTTGGGTTACGTAAAACTTAAAAATATTTTGTTTTTCAGTAAATTTGCATCGGTAATGACGCTTTTCCGTAAATTAAACTACAAAGATGTACGGTTTTGCCAAGTACTCGTACATATTCTAAATTTATGTAAATTACAATTATACATCATACTTTGTAACCCGTGTGAAGCTGAGACAGTTTGCTAATAAATTAGGGAAAAGCTGATGCAATTTATTATTTCTATAACAATCGACAGCAGCCTAATGCTATAATTATAACAGCAATAATGGTTAGTCATTAATTGGGCAACATAACCAATTGCAAGTCGCAACATTGTACCGTTACAATTTATTATTGTATGGGTATTTTGTATAGAATTGTAGGTGCATGGAATATAAACAAAAACTCATAAGCTGAAAACAAACTCATATTATATAAGGTAGAAAGGTACAGGTAGTTTCAGTCATTAAATTTTTTTTTATTCAAAATAGGTTCGCTTTTGTCCACACTCTGCCTGATGTTAAGCAGTAGTGCGGTCTAAGATGGAACACGCTTACCTAGAAGAAACCTATTTACTCTAGATTTGAAGACACCCATATTGTACTTAACAGGGAACACAGACTCCGGCAGAGTTCCACAAGCTCGCGGTGCAAATGAAAAATGTGGAATTAAATCGCTTTGTGCGTACATGGGGAACATCCACCATATTTGTTTATAACTTTGTACCCAAGTACATTACATGATTTGACGCGAACTTCTACTAAATTTCCACTAGTTGTTTTTCTTATTAAAAAGGTTAAGAAATAAAAAAGATACAAAATTACTATTAATAAACTATAAATGCTAGAGGCAGTTGGTTTCAAAAGTTAAGCCTTTTTTAAAGAAGTCGTCTTAAAAAGAATTAAACCTTTGCTATATATCTATAGGTATATCAAATACCTATACCGTATATACTAAGTAATTGAATGCAAAGATTGAACTGTGTAATGAATATCAATTAATATTTGATAAATCTTCACCAGCATCCTGTCATCATCATCATCATCATTTTAGCCGTAGGACGTCCACTGTTGGACATAGGCCTCCCCCATTGACTTCCACAAAGACGGGTTGGAAGCGGCTCGCATCCAGCGCGTTCCTGCGTTATCCTATGCAGAGAAATTATTCGCCAATATATCCGTCTCAACGCTGCAAGAAAACATCGATTTAGGTCGTGCGTTTATACATTGAATAGCAATCAGTTAGGACTTTGAACCCTATTACACATAGATTTACATATATCTATATATATGTACAATTGAATTTGCAACTTAACCCAACCTAGGGCCAAGATCGTACTGTCTCGCTTGTCAATTTGTGTGGATACACTGCCTAAGCGCCTAATTGATTGAATTTGCTGGCACAGCCGAGTAACCCGTCATGAGGCAACTCTACACGCCTGTACTATGTCTCTGATAAGTAACTGCCACTATATTATACAAGCACTATCATATAGTAAATCCACTTGGTACGCTGTTAAGTACACAAAGTCAGCAAAACCTAACAAGCTCTCAGGCAGCTTTCCTGCATATCCTTTGTTCTATAACTTTGATAAAAGTCAGTACGGTCCGCAAAAAAAATGTATTTGTGTGTATTTTTTTTTTCTTTGATATGTTACAGCTGCAAAATTTTGTTTCCTAATCTACATGGGCAGTTACTTTATAGTATTCTGCTACCACCAAAACCACCAAAAAAATAATGTTGCTAAGAAACTAACGGTGTGTTCCGGCAGCATCACCTGAGGCCAGTTCCATTCCAGGCTAGGTGGGCTTACCATCTTCAACTACATCGTCACTTCATGTCCTGTGACTTTGGTGTTATCAATAAAATACATATTATTATGTGTATTTGTATCAGATGCTTAGGTCAAACACTTAGAACTTAGACGGTCAACCATTAAAAAAAACTCCCCTAGGCAGCTTTCCTGTGAAACCTTTGACAAAACTTGAATTACACAAAAAAATATTTATCGACAAACATCGACATATTATGTCGATGTTTGTCGAAGAAAAATTTTCCAACTGCAAAGTTCAGTTTGTTCCTCAGTCCAGTTTATCCTTTCATTAGAGCAAGCAATGTTCGGTGCTTTTGTAGATCCCGTGATGGACAACTATCTACATCTGCAAAAGTTTATACGAAACCCTTGTTGCGCAAGTCCGAATCGCACTTGGCTGTTTTTTTTGTAGATGAAAAAGAAAAATAAATTAGGTATTTACTGAAAATTGGAAGTACAAAAATTGGTACAAAAGAGTACCAGAGATTTGATTACGATCTGACTTTTATTTAATATTTTGTTTTGCATTAATAAACGCTGTATACGATTTCTTTGTAGACAACTGATATTGCTAATCTTTTAGCATTAGTTATATTTCAATCCCTTATGGTAATATTAAATTATCACTTTCAGGGACAGCTACTTGTATGAGTAACTTTTAGATTAAAATTTAACTACATATGTATTGAAATAGATAAAATTCTTTATAGTTCACACCAAATGATATCATACTAATACAATAAATAAAAATACATACGTATGAAACATCTGGTAGCGCCATCGTTAGAAGCGACCTGTTCCAAGCCAACTTGTGATGGAGAGGATCCTAAGATGAAGGGGTGCACACAATACATTTACACACGACGTTTTAATTTTATTAATTTGTCAGTGTGAAAAGGTCTTATTGTAAAAAACATTGTGTTTATAGCAATCAACGGTAAAATTTGTTGAGCCATGTTTGATCTGTTTTGTTTACCGTTTGTTTATAAAACAAAGTATCAGATACATTGATCTAATATGTGTGTTTGTTTCAGGTAAGTGATACGCAATCTACGCGCCGATGTTATACATAGATAAACCCGTACCGACCCGTAAGTATTGCGTCCAAATCCTGACACAGAAGTAAGAAGTAAGTACGTCATTATCTGGTGACTCTTCATGTAGAAACAGTGACGTCATGCTATTATAATTTCTAATGTATGCATCGGTTCCCATGTAGAGACAGAATAATCGATCGAAGTAATCGAGTAGAACAAAAAACAAATTAGGGTCGCCTCTCTTTGAGGAGCTTTTCGGAAAAAAGATAACGAGCTAATTGTATTTACTTAGGTAAATTCTGATAAACGTGCAATCGTGGAAACCTGAGTAGCATACTGTGGTCACAAAACGTAGAAGCACTCAGGATCACAAAAAATAAATGCACCAAGTCGTGTCGTCGCATATTAAACTTCGTTTACATATTTGCTAAAGAGACACCATTCGGATCTGACTACCGATCGATCTAACTAATGAATGTTAACCACGATTACGTTATACGATTCTGTTCAAAGACAATGATGATTAGAATAAGAACAGTCTTTATTGTATCACTGTGTACAAAAATGTAAGTATCGACAATATTATCCATCACAGGCACAATTAATAAAATAAGTAATTTACTTAACAACTGTCCCATTGTTTACTAATCCTACATACTCATAAAAAAATGGCACATTTAGGTAAAATAGCGTCCACAAACATTCATTCAAACAACATTCTGATCTAAAAATGAACATGAGTTATTCTTTGATACCTATCATAGAAAGCTATAAAAAATAGCCAGTGGTTCAAGCTGGTCTGACACCGAATATTCCCCGGCTATTGCCACACTCACAGTCTCGTGGGCTTGTGTACGAGACTTGAGCTTGAGATACGCTTTCGTTTTTATATTACGCAGCATTTTGCTACAGGACCCTAAAACAACGACGTAAACTTCACGGATTTCCCCCAAAAACCTTTTCTGATTTAAAACACTGGATCACAGCGCATTCCCAATTATAATGGCGCGATGATAGCTGAGTGGTTAGCGCCGTCGCTTCGCATGCCGTTCGATTCGCATGGGTTCAACCCCCAACAATGAGCTTTAGCTGCCGGTGAAGGAAAACATCGTGAGGAAACCAATAGCATAGTGGTAGAAAGAACTAGAAAGGGCCTACTTTCTAGTACTCGTCTGACTAGCTACAAGTTGAAAATCTGCCGCCAAGTTTCTAACGGTGTATTCCGGTAGCCTCACTTGAGAGCCATTCCCATTCCAGACTAGGTGTGTTTTACCATCTTCGACCACACCGTCACTTAACGTCAGGTGAGCTGTGGTCAAAACACCTAGCCTGTCAACTATTAAAAAAAAATTATATATATACGTGTGGAGTAAAAGCGCAGATATCAGACAGAGAAAAATTCGCCCTTTTACCAGAACGATCGATGTTGGACATAAAAAGAACAATTCGAAGTGCATCGACTTTTTTCGAACTGCGAGGGGACGGGTTGACGCCTACCCCCTAGAGTACTTAATGCGCTACAAAGTGCCTTCCGCCACGTAGCGCTTGGAACCTGTCGTCCAGATCTGCCAAACATCACTAAGCCGTATTTAGAGATATAGATTATGCAAAATAATATTAATTTATACAGAAGCGAGTTCAACGAGCCGTATGTGGGATTCAGAACGATGTCTCATACGTGGGGTTGATTTTATGGATCTAGTACAGAGCTGTCAATAGATACTGTCGTCGCCGTGTGAGCTCATTTACCAGGTAGCCATGTTTCCATAACATAAATAAATTTAAATTCAAGGGCGTCCAAGTACGTCAGATATTCGCAGCAATAAAAACATCCGTTACATCGTCTTGTCTCGTCATCGTCTCAAATCGGAGAGGTCGATACAGCCTAGGGCCCATGGTCTACAAAAGTGTATTTGCTTCCTTTCTGGATGCACCTTCCACCATATACTTCAAAACCTAGCTGAGAACTTTTCAACGAGACTTGACGACTTAGAAAATTATTTAAAACTAAAACTTTATTAAATTACTAGTAATTAATTATGAATCCTCATGGATTTTTTCTTAGATTGTCATTTAATTAATATTTTGACGTGAATTGTATAATAATTGTATGTCTTTGGTGTTATAGATAAAATATTAAATTATTTTACTGTGATGGGTTTGAGTGTAAATCGTAATAGAGATTGCTTATAGCTTGAATTACCCACATCATACTTTGTACCTATCCACACTATAGTAGGTATTTTTTATCACAGAAAAATATAAGGATCCCGTTAGGAAGCGGTTGGTTGTTGGCCTGTGAAATGTGGAATCTGTGGGTTTACCCACTGCTAGAAATAAAATCATAGTTATTTTATATTACACTAGACTGCTGGGCTCGATTTTATAACTTTTTGGTTCCCTCACGAAGTTTTCCATTACCGGCAGCTCAAGCTCTTTGTTCGGGTTTAAACCTACGCTCTTTGGCGTGTAAACTGATCGCGCTAACTACTAAGCTATCATCTCTACAAAACAAAAAGCTTCCCTCGATACTTCTAGTTGTTGCTGTCATGATACATCTTCTGCCAGGCTTTATTGCCAGTCGTTAAATTCGTGGCGCTATCTTGTGGGTATGTCGCCAGAACTCTGCACTGAGTTGCCTCTCTATAATAATAATAATAGAATAATTTAAAAGAAAACAACTATTTTCTTTCTGGAATAGTGATATAATCTAACTAATGATAAAGTTACATGAACACCTTTTTTATACAGAAAATTATATTTGTGAAACAACCCACGCGGACTACAGCTAATTAAAATTCTTATGTAGTATTTTTTTAACTATTTGCCGGGTTTAACGTACGTTTTTAAAAAACAGTTAAAATGTACGTGTAAATCGGAAAAATTACATTTACTTGATGTCTAGTCCACACGCTACTGAATTCAACCATTAAGTAACAAAATAAATAAAAGATTAAGTGCCGTATTCTAGATAGAAAATACATTCCCTCCAATGCAATCACACGACGTAACGCAGCAATGCCGGTAATTACCAGCATTCATTCGTTAATGTTAATAACTTGCTTCATACCTTCACATTGAGGATTTATTGTCATTGATTACAATATGAAATGGCTGCAAGACGTAAATAATAAACATTTTTCGTTTTTTTTCCAACAATTTATAGCTTCTTTGCTCTCTCTCTCGATGGAAGCGTACTTATTGGCTTGAGTTGCTTATTGTATTTACACTGTGATGTCTTTTTTATAAATAAACTAATTGGCGCTTTTTTTAATACGACTGTTTATCTGACTGAATTGATTTTTTTCCTTCTTTGTGTTAGGCATAGCACTTTGTGCTATTTTCCAGTTTCAAGTATTTCAATAGCTTCAAATATGTAATGAAAAAGTAAGTCACAGTCAAAGGCAAGTCAAGTTCAAGTTCAGTCATAGCCTAACACACGACAAGATATGTTTCACAACAATATAAAACTTTTTGAAACTCATGCACGTAATTCGGAACTTTATAACAGTACTATTTTTATACATAAACACTGGAATTTTTTTGAAAACAATATAATGGAACTGAAGGCTTTTACCGCGTTCCCGCTAAAACTCTATTGGATTGCTTAATTATATTAATAATAATAATAGTAATTTATTTATTCAAAAATAACTAAAAAATAATGAATAATGCTACAGCGAAGTTTCTCGGCACTTATACTATTACTAAAAAGTTTTATGCAGGATCTACGCATAGCCCAGGCATTGAAAATCTTGTACTAAAAGTGTTTACTGGCTAACTTCTACTCGCTGTGGACCCTGAATCTCACACTTGGGAGTCTACCGCATTTTCTAAGATAAAAAAATTATGTGTTAATCCAGGGTAAAAACTATCCAGGGTATTCCAAATTTCATATAAACCCGTCCAGCCGTTACAAAGAAACAAACATGCAAACATACTTTTGCCTTTATAAAATGATTAAAAATTAGAGTACTAAATAAATAAATACGACCGATAGTAATAACATTTCACATAGCGTATTATTATGGTAGCAAAAAATCGCAGTATGTTTAAAAGTTTGTGGTGCTGTACCAATGTGAATACCATTTCGCAAAATGTCTTTGTGGAAGAACAATTGCGATGTTTTGAACTGTTAGTCATTCCAAATAATTATAATTTGCATTCGTTATACTGCTAAGGTGTTTTGCGAAATTGTCTAACCTAACCCGGCGTTTGGCGGTCTTTTTCTGCAAACAGCGCAGGATAGATGCAATAAGCCCAGATTAATCTAGAGCAGTATAGCACTGGCGGGTATTCGAATCGACATTTCCCAAACTTTATCCACTTTGTTCTAACAGATCTTTGGACAATCCATCTAAAGATCTCAGTTTCTTCATTATCTAAGTTTTTATTGTTTGTTTTACCTAATTTAATTTTTATCTGTTTATCAAAATAGCTTTCTTTTTGTCATTTGCAACGGTAATATGAAAATATTATTCTAAGTTTTACTGATATGTTATCGTGTAAACGTAACTTATTTTCCGTTGATGTGATATTTACGAAATAGTTATTTTCCGTAAAACTACGTTTGGAAAAACCTGGAACAGTTAGTGTGAAACTTCCGTAAAGTTGGTTCATATTTCATAATTTTATGAAGTAAAAAAAGTCTATAGGTATATTGAGTAAATCGTTTAAAAGTATTTTAAAGTTGTGTCTAAAACAGGTTTAACCTCTGCATAATATGAAACAAAGTCGTTTCCCGCTGTCTGTACGTTTAGATCATTTAAACTACGCAACGGATTTTAATGGAGTTTTCATCAATAGATAGACTGATTCAAAAGGAAAGTTTGTATGTATAATAAATGCACCACATTAGTATTTATGTTGCACCCGCGCGAAATCGGGACGGGTCGCTAGTATAATATAATTTTCATCAGAACATTAAAGTAGAAATTTTAAATTGCTTTAAGTATCTCAATACGTTCTTATGAATTTTCCGAGAACTGTAATATTGTGATTAATTTATTTAACTTGAAATAAACAATATCAAAGAAATTTTAGTTTGACTCAAGGGATTGGAAAAGTGGAAATTAAATTTGAGTGGTTCTGCGCCTCAAATTAAAAGGTGTTAAAACGAATTTTAATTTTCCTTTTTTAACTAATAAATATGTTTTATTGAGATTTAGTTTTTTTTTACATTTTTCATGTATATAATTTAGCAGTAGTACAAACTTAAAATCAATTAATTACTTACATAAAACAAAAAAAAAAAACAATCGGAACTATTTAAAACACAAACGTAAGTATCTGGGCTTAATATTGTCACGGGTCCCAAGTTAAGAAACACTGTTGCAGATCACTGATCTACTTTATATACGCTCCAGTTTCTGGTTGAGTCACACGGGCGACAATTGACGAATCACCATGCGGCGGATTCGTGTGGGCTATTCGGAAGTCGCACTTCCTCGCGGCACTTGCGCTCAACCAATGCGATTTTAATCGAATAAAACAGGTGGGCGACTAAAGAGAACGGTATAAAAGTTCTTTGAAGCGAGTTAAATGAAATCTCGCGAATTAGAATCATGTAACTCTAAATAGCGAAAACACGCAATTCTTGCTTTATTTAATTATGCTGATCCTGCGGAAAAACGTCAGTTCTAACAAGAAAAGTTGTTAGTCTATCTAGTAAGGATATCCCACGATTTTTATCTCTAAAAAAATTGAAAGGATGGACATCCGGTTGGAACGGAGTTCCTTTAAAAGGTTATTTTTTTATTTATAAAATATTTTTGCGTATTCTCAAAATTAATGACAAACTGAATCAATTCAAAAAATAGTTTCCTCGGTGATCGGGTAGTGCCTCAAAAATCACTGCAAAAAAGTGTCGGCTTTTTGGTGTAGTTTTTCATATTATTATTTTACATTGTCAAAATTTTTATATTGCCATAGGTACTTTATTTTTTTTCAATGACATGTAATCAGTATTTTAAACATCTTTTAATGTTATATTTGAAATGATAATACGGGATTTGTAACTTGTAACATTGGTGTTATCAATAAAATATTTCTATTTGTATTTGACCACTGCCGCAAAATCAAGGACTTCGAGTAACAAAACATACATATGCCTTTGAGACATCCAATGATTAGTCTCACAGTCCTGTAATTTGGCTAGTTGCAGTACCCTGAAACTCAGCAATGTTTACAAGTCTCTGATTGACAACAGAAATCCTACCTAGATGGCGTTCTGCTAAGGAGTCCAACCACATAGCCACAGGCTACTCGATATCAGCTGCGTCGCATACCTGTGTATAAACTACTTATGTACATTCAATACACGAAAAAAAATGTAAACAGTCACTATAATCACCATTTTCATCATCAGACGGGTATTCAAGGGATCAACTAGCAAAACCTAAAATGACAAGAATAGTTAAGTTAGTAGCCTTACTTAAAAACTTTGCTTAAAGTCAATCAATCCTTAGAGTGCAACTTTTCACCTACGTGAAATATCACATGTGAATTTTGAATTAAATATAACCATCATTTATATATAAGGCCGTCACACTTGGCAGATGTCGATACGGCATATTTTTCATTTTCTAAAATAATACTGCTAAATATGGCAACATTAAAACGGCGTTCTAGTTCGATATTAATGCTATTCAGTAACTTGACAAGTCCGTTTTAGAACTGTCAAATTTAGTTTGAAACCTACAAAATGGGTTCATTGCGGAATGTATTAAAAATGATAGTCGATTTGAACAATGCATTAAAACGTCCACATTGTTTTGGTTTCGCCACTTTAGGATGAGATTGTCTTTTTTAATCTTTTACTTTATTTGGCAAGTGTAGAAGTTATGCTAATGTTTGCTTTTTGTGCGGATGAATACTATTATTATTATGTGCTCATTATCTCCATTCATTTAAAATAAACAAGACATGCATGTTTCAAAAAGAATGTACTAGCAAAAGGTTAAAAATTCGCCATATTGAATTTTTGTGACAACATAATATACCTGCCCTAAAACACGCAAAGTTGTCAGACGCGCCTATAGACAAAACAAATTTACTAGTTCAGGAGATAATGAGGAGAATATTGTACATAACGTTATTAATCTCACATTGTATGATTTTGATTCTCATTTGTTCCGTACACTTGAAAGATGGGGAGTGTCCCTTCTGCAAAAGTCTTACCGCAGAGTTACAACTTGAACCGATTTAAATAAGGCATCTCTAAACATCTTTGGGTTGGCATCGCATTGATAGGATATCTAATGCCTTTCTATGCTCTCTTAAATGTTACTAAAGTCTCATATTTTAAAACAGCGGAACGAGAACGTAAACAAAACAAACATACCAAATTCCCGATAAGAGTCCACTAAAGCAGTGCCGGAAAACTGAAAATCCTCACCGAGGGCCGGTCGGTATCGCGACGTCTCAAGGTGAACGACCCGAGTCACTTGCCGCCCGCCCGACCACGTGGTACTCCCAGCTCTTGAGCTAGGTCAGGGTCAATGCGCCACCTTCGCTAACCCCTCGCAACGGTGTCTGTGTTCGTACTGACGGCTCAAGATAGGATGGTCGGTCGCCACCTTACCGCAGTCGACCGGGCCGATTTTTCCGATTGACTAGTTTCTGATAGCGGATGGGTCGGTTCTTGACCCTTGTTGTAGGTCAAGGATGTGTGGATTTAGGTGGTCACGTGACGAGAGATGAAAATGAATGTCCTTGGACTTTTTATTAAACTCTTGGGTTTCTATATATGAGATAGATGCTTCGATGTAATCGTCGTTATTGATACAGTTCAGGACATATCTATTTTAGTTTAGGAGATGTAAGAGAATAAAACATGAACATACTATACATACATACATACTATACATACTTATACATAAATACTTGTTGCCAAAATGTTTAACCTTTCCTTTTTCTGCATAGTTAGGTAGTAAAGTAAACTACTTACTAACTAAGACTAATTTTAGCTCACTTATAAAAAAGTTGATTTTCGAGTTAGCCCTCTTTTTTATAACTATCTCAATACTGGGTGCGGGCCTCTTCTCATTGTGAAAAGGATAAGGTCGGGTCGACAGACTACACACATCTTTGAAAATATTTTTTTAAGAATTCCCAGACATGTGTTTCCTTACGATATTTTCTTTCGCCGATTGATATCATCGGCTAGGTTCAAATTCCAAAGTGTGTTACTTTGTAATATGCGGATTGAACCCAGAAGTTATAACCTAGTGAACTCAGACCTTCTAGATTGGAAGCCAGACGGTATCTCAACTAGGCTACAGGTTTGCGTTTGACGACGCCCTGCCTGATGGTAAACAGGATGTAATCGAAGATGAAGCAAATGTTGGCTCTGGATTTGAAAACACCCAAGTTGTACCTACTTCGCGGGAAAAACGCGGTAGAAAGTAATGAATAGTAGTACTAATCATTACTCACTATTACAATTTTAAGACAATAATATAAAAAGATAAATGTCAAAAATGTATAAGTAGTATAAGACTACATTTTAGCGATGATAGCTCAGTGGTTAGCGCGGTAGGTTCGCATGCCGAAAGGCGTGGGTTCAAACCCCAACAATGAGCTTGAGCTGCCGGTGAAGGAAAACATCGTGAGGAAACCATAGCATGGTGGTAGGGTACTTTCTAGTACTCAGCTGGCTAGCTACCACCCTCTAGTTGAAAATCTGCCGCCAAGCATCTAACGGTGTGTTCCGGCAGCCTCACTTGAGAGCCAGTTCCATTCCAGGCTAGGTGTGCTTTACCATCTTCGACCACACCTTCACTTAACATCAGGTGAGCTGTGGTCAAAACAACTAGCCTGTCAACCATAAAAAAAAAAAACATTTAACATTCACTTACAGACACGTATTATAATTTCCACACAAATTGATTTTACACATTCCTTACAAGTATTATACGTAAATATTAGATACGAGATACCTAATTACAATAGAAATAGGATATCATTTCAAATGCATGCGCGTTTTGCGAAATACAATGATATTATTATTAATTTAAATATACGGTGCCGCACTCTCGGGCCAATTTCATTATTATTTCAATCAACTGAATGTAAATTTATTCAACAGTCTCACGAGGTAATTGCGATGCAACCTTCTCTTTCTAGCAGTATTGCCTGTTCTTCTCTCACGTATTATTATATTCGCGTCCTCGCATTATGCATTCAATCAGCCCCATGTATATGATACAATAACGACGGAGAGTTTTTAAGTTCTACTGATAAATTATTTTATTGACACTTCTAAAAAACATCATGTATAATTTGCACACAGTTTAAAGAGATGCTTATATTTGGAACGTGAATTAGTTAATACATACAAAAAGAGATACGAACTGGAAGTCAATGAGGTGTCCAATTGTCCATACATGTAAGACAGTGGAAATTGGTAGGAAATAATAAGCCGAAGATCGTGCAAAATGGTGTACGTTAGTGGTAGGTACATTCATTTATAATGACATATTATGTACTTTTTATTGACATTTGTGATTCTTTTGTTTTTTATTGACATTGTGATCAGAGTTTTTGACATATTTAATTATATAATAATATGTAAAATGATATTACGGAATTTCACTTGTAGCTTTGGTGGTATCAATAAAATATTTGTATTTGTATTAGACAAATAAAACTAGTAGATGTCGATGAAATAGATAAAGATATTAACTTTTAAACAGTTGAAGCGGTTAAAACTGCAATATAATACGCGTTCCTTTTTTTTATAGTAAAACAATCATATATATAAACAGCGTTCATAAAACCACTGAACCTACCACAGGCCCGCTCAACGGGTACCTAGGCGAACGATCTGTACTCGGCGTATGCACAATTTAAAACCCGGAAAAACGCGTTTTCCCGGAGATGAGACCTACACAGATTGATTTTTCACCCTCCAATATCCCCGTATAGCAAACACTATAGATAGTTATCTATGTCAATATTTTTGCGACGCACGTTTAATTTTATCATAAACTCTTGACTATAGTTCTAGCCACATCCGGTGGCCTTCATCATGGAGGCAAAACTGAGTGCAACGCGCGCGCGGCCCCCGGATGTAGCCGAAACTAAAGTCGGAGTTACCGATAAAATGAAACGTAAGTAATCCCGCATAAGTAAAACAAAAATGTGTCAAAATCACATCAGATTCCATAGTAAAACTTAAGTTCTGGCATGCAGAGTTTTTAATTTTAAAATTTCCAATATGTTGTTTTATGAATGCGCGACAAACTCATATACCTCCTATTCCATAGCGTCCCAAACGTACGGAAACCTCATTTATTTTTGACTAGGACGGCTATTCGGAACTAAAATATGAATACCAAATGCAACGTCCAAAAATAGGAAAAAGATTCAATTGAAGACCGAACCAACATACGCCGTTGCTTAACTAGATATTCCGATGGTCAAAGCAAGTTGCAATCGTTGTGACATAAATGCATTTGCCGGCAAACGTTTGATTTCAAACAAAACGAATAACGCTATATCTAAATGTCTGAGCGGACTTAAAACTTTAAAGATCGTCGTAGTTTTCATTTGTCTGGAAAATCTGCAGTTGAATGCAATTTGCTATGGAATATTGAAACCTTAGTGCAGGCGAAGCGGGCGCGACTCATCCCTGTGCGTGAACATCGGGGTGGCACGCGGCCATTCCACCCCACACCACCCCACGCGCCGCCTTTCCTAAACCTACACGCAAACACAACCTACACGTTTACTTGGCAACATTTCATGCTTAGTGTATACAAATAATGTGCACGGCCGCAACAAACTGCGCAAAGAGAATTCGTACGGTCACCGTAAGCAGCGGATTCGGAAGTAAAATCAAACACGAGTGGTCGTTCATTAACGTGGAAAGCGATTTTACGCCCCTTATAAGTTAGACGCGTTGGTTTCAACGGTAATTAAAATGCATGAACTCATTTTAGGAACCTTAGCAAGAGAGCAGTAAGCGTCAAGTGGTGTGTGGAACATTTTGGCGACTCTATAGATGTACGTGCCTCGCTCGGGAATCGATTCGCTGGAAAGATTCTGTCGGGACTCGACTAATTAATTATACTTATAATGTTGAAAGCACGTTATTCATCGTAAAATTTCTTGGTATTTCACAGAATTACTTCAGAGTAGGTTGTGCTAACGTTTTGATGACTCTAGACGACGACATATAAACAATCAATTAAGAGAGTTTAGTTCAACTGCAGAGTAGTGCATATAAGGTATATTCACTACTTTAGTAATTCATTAAACATCGTACGATATAATATTGTTAATATATTTGTAAAAGTTTGTGTGTTTAGATGTTTGTTACTACAAGCTTTGCTTAGTTTGGGGTCAGATGGCGCTGTGTGTAATGTCCTACGATATTTATTTATTTATTAAATCACACAAAAACGAATGAACGGATTTGGATGAAATTTGGCACAATATGTGTGTCAGTTATTTACCTGGATTAACATATACAATATTTTTTTATCTTAGAAAAATGTTAGGTTCTTGTAGAATAATCAAAAAACGTTTGACTCATGTTTGTATTTTTTTTTAACTTTGTAAACCGAATCATTTCAGTAACGTTATGTATAGGAATACATGCAGACGCCTTCATTTTGAAAACATGAAAACTTTTTTAATGTAAAATTAATGAGACGATCGAGACGCTCTTCTGGTAAGAGGTAACGCATGTCCTAACCATTACATTTGTAGCGATGATAGCTCAGTGGTTAGCGCGGTAGGTTCGCATGCCGAAGGGCGTGGGTTCAAACCCCAACAATGAGCTTGAGCTGCCGGTGAAGGAAAACATCGCGAGGAAACCAAAGCATGGTGGTAGGGTACTTTAGTACTCGGCTGGCTAGCTACCACCCTCAAGTTGAAAATCTGCCGCCAAGCATCTAACGGTGTGTTCCGGCAGCCTCACTTGAGAGCCAGTTGCATTCCAGGCTAGGTGTGCTTTACCATCTTCGGCCACACCTTCACTTGACATCAGGTGAGCTGTGGTCAAACAACTAGCCTGTCAACCATTAAAAAAAAAAAAACAACAGAACTTTGAGTAACAAAACAAAATTCAGGGTATGGCTTCTTTGGCGCTCATTACTTTCAGACATTCGAAAGTTAGTCTGAACAGCCCTGTAATTTTGCTAGTCACAGTATGTGTACAGTCTATTGCTTGGCGACAAGATACTTAATAAATGGCCTACGAAGAAAACCTGTAAATGTTATCAAATCGTACCTGTATCTTTATATAACCTCCTCAGTAGATACAGCCTACGTGTCATACAAGAACTCAATACAAGCAAACTCGGCTGTTCCATAGGGAGGGGAAAAACCGTATTTACGTACACAGCCGCGGGCGAGCACTAGTAGGCTGTAGTTACGCATAAATTAGGTAATTTAGATGTTAATGCTTCGACCAGCTGTTTAGGAGTGTCACCATGCATATTCTGAACCCATGTGCGCTCTGTGGCCAGCTCGAAGATTTATCGCGTGCGATGTTAAGCCCGCGTCTTTTCTTTATCGGCTGGTTTATTTTGAAAGTTTCTACAAACAACTAGAAGCTCCCAGCAGTTTTACAAAGGTGGTTTTATGTAATCGGCTTGCGTTTAACCACCTTTCTACCCCATATTAAACGAATGTGCGGTCTACGACGAAGCACGTTTGGTATATATCGGAAAACCGTTAAAAGTAGGAACTCTTACTCTCTCTCTCTTTTTCTCTCTCTCTCTCTCTTTCTCTCTCTCTCTCTCTGTCTTCTCTGTTATAGTTCCGGAATAACATATCTTACTGTGTAAATGCAGTGAGTGTGCTATGTGTTAATTTACAATTTTAGATATCCTTATTCCAAATTTCTATCAAACACTTTCAAACTTTCGTATTATATAATTAATTACATAATTAAATTTTAATATTTTCTAATTAAGAAAGTCTCCAGGCCCGAGAAACTGAAAATTGGGAGAAACGCCTTCGTTAACAAAGATAGAGAATAATCGTATTTAGATCGGATTTAGATATATTGCCAAAGTAGAATATATACAAATGAGGCTGCCGGAACGCACCGTTAGATGCTTGGCGGCAGATTTTCAACTTGAGGGTGGTAGCTAGCCAGCCGAGTACTAGAAAGTACCCTACCACCATGCATTTATTAGCGCCAGCAATGCTAGACTTTGTTTTGTTACTTTAAATTCCGGATAACGCTGCAAGAGTCATAGACAGGCATTATGTCTTATTAGATGGTGAACTATCGCAGTATATTCCGCCAAGCGATAGTAAATGAACATTACTGAATATTCTGGTGCGAATGGTTTTGCAGCTAGCGAAATTATAAGCCTATTGAGACTAACCATCCAACGTTTCATAGTATTGAGCACCAAAACAGCGCTGAACTTCATTATTCAAACTTCTGGATACCGCTGCAATGGTCATTGAAAGTTCCAATAAGGAGAACGTTTTAAATTTATAAATATAATTAACAAATCATTTACTCAAAAACACGCACATAAAAAGTGAAAAACAGATATTCGACAAGATTAATAAATAAAATAAAATAAAATTGTTTACTGGCAATAAGGCCCATATAAAAATACAAATGAACACATTATTAATACATCATTGTAGGTAATCATCACATATTTACACAGCCGCACACGGCTCATTTGGCGTATTTTACTAATTTTATTTTAACATTTCGTCCACTAAATTGTTGATATTGAACATTCTACTTCAATATCCATATTTTTTAACTGTTGCGTCGGTTTGCGTAAATTGTACTGTTATTAAACCATATGGCTTAGATTAGTTCCTATTATTTGGTGACCTCACAGCTGTGGGTGTCTCAGATTGCACATCGGCGTGTTTCTTGTACTACTAGTATACCCGTTATAAGGTACCCTTCATGGGAGGATGTTAATGATTTGAATGCCAAACAAGAAATATATATTATAGAGATATTAGGGGGGGCTTTCGTTGTTTGTCAATGACCGAGTTATGCTTCTTGCAACACCATAACTTTACATAACACGGATATAGTAAGAAGACTAAAAAGGACAAAACCTTTTGAGTTAGTGTATTAGTAATGTCAGTGCAGTGAGTGAGTGTGCTTATTATAGAACACATGAACAAAGTGTCTTCCCCTTAATAGAGACAGTAAGAAAAGTGTCGATGGACGCATTCTTAGAATGTAATCTACTTAGCAATTTAAGTTATATTAAAATTACTTATTAGTCTCAACTAGGCTAGATTGTAATAGCAATGAGGTATCTATCATCAGAAAGATACATCATCAGAAGGAAAAAAAAAAATCATAACTTTGATTTAGGAGGTTTGATTTAATTAATAAGTTTTTTTTTCCTCAAAATTTGCGTTCAATAAAAACATCCAATCAAACTGCTATCTACTTTGTCAAACCCTGAAAGTAGACTTAGTAGCCTGTCTGAGTTTTATTAACGTATGTAGTGATAATAAATCGAATTACACGCCATAGGTTGTGGGTTCAAATTTCAATAATGAGATTGAGCAGCTGGTAAAGAAAAACATCGCAAGGAAATCAAAACATTGTAGTGAGTACCTACTTACTAGTATTTGGCTTGTACATAACGTTGTGCTCCGGCTGTCTCACTATAGAGCCAGTTTCCATACCTTGTTCCCAGTCCTTTAATTTTTGACCACACCGTATCTTAAAAAAATAAAACTCATTGTTTTTTTAAATATAGATGACTCTCGTCAGCTTTTGCTTTATATCTGATTTGAGTTTTCTCCTTCCTTCTATGATACGTCCAAGATGATTTATTTCGCGTGTGATCACCCCTTCAATTCCATATGCAAAGCAGAACTCATTCTGATTGTTTACATTTACATTTCATCTTTGGGCGAAACTTCATTGAGAACGAATCACGGCAGGGTATTGGTAATCAACGTCGAACACATATTGCTACCTACGTTTACATATTTGTTCGAGTCGACGTACGATGTAAATGTGATTATCTCAACTGCAGTTGAAACAGGCCATAGGCAGATAGCGTAGCGCTCGTACGCATCTGAGGAATCACAACATGTGGCTTATTTGTATCCACAGTGTTGCTCGCTGTTCAGCGTAAAACGTGCCAGCATATCGCAGATGAGAAATCCCACGTCGACCGTGGGCAGTTTACTGCTGGCGGCGACGCTACGCTCCCCAGGGCTCTCAACTCCCGGTCCCGCACAAAGGTCCGACTGATTCGAAATGCAAAACGCGTAGAAGCGCACCTATCTAATATTGTCCAATGTGTTTTGAATAATTGCCGGCCAGAGCTGGTGCTGATTGCGTACACAAAGAGCAGTCGCGAGTGGCCAACGGAAAATGTCTTGTTCGGATTTGTCAACTGATGTTCTGTGATGACAGAGCGTCAACGGCTAAAGTCAATCTCACTGGAGGTATTAAGGAGCGTACGTTTGGTCAGTGTGCTCGCACCTTTAGAATTCCTAGTCCACATTCACAGACCGCTGGGATAGGAGAGATTACCGCCTGTTTTTGGTTGTTCACCTTTCAAAGACGACGCAATAACTGTGATGCTCACGTGCGTTACTTGCTAATGGAACTATATATTTTGTAGAAGTAATTAATGCGAATGCAAGTGAGGCTGCCGGGACACACTGTTAGGTGCTTGGCAGCAAATTTTCAACTTAAGAGAGGCAACTAGGTATCTAGTCGAGTACTAGAAAATATCCTACCACCATGCTATGGTTTCATTACGATGTTTTCCTTCACCGGCAGCTGCAGTTCATTGTTGGGGTTTGAACCACTGAGCATTTGCGTTTACAAATGTTATTATTTACCTGATGGTATTTATAACATTTGTAGCTAATGACTATTGCGGTGGTACTCAAAACAATAAGATACGAATGGTTTTGATTTGTTTTTTTTTTTGCTTAGCAATCTCATAAAAATCAAATCTAAATAACTTTTCCAAAATATCAAAACAAAGTCAAGTAAAAGCTCATATTTAGCTCATATATATATGTACTTCGTAATATTTAATACTAAATATAAAAAAATATAGCCGTCCCAGTTTAGTAAAAGTAATAAATTAAACTTAAATTTCCGCTTAACACAAACGCCTATTATAAAACCAATTAATCTTCCACCAATTAATAAAATTGAAAAAAGCTAAGGTAAAGGTGTGGTGTGAAAGAAAAAGGTACGCTAAAGGCTGTATTCCACTATAGGAGGCGGGCGAATAAAATGCGATTGCCCTTAGTAATTTATAATCTCCTTTTAAATATTCATGATGTCTTTCCACTAAGCTGTCTGAATTTTTCGTTTTTATTTCAACCGCAAAAGTTTTTAGAATAACATGAATAAAATACCATAGAAAAATGAAACCTATTAAATTATATTAACGTTCATTTAGGGAACAATATCAGTGTGACACATACTAAAAATAATACAATGCAGAAGAAATATACTTAATTAAGAGGTGTAACAACTGGCGACCTTATCGCTCAAAGCGAATTCTTCCAGGCAACCTTAGAAGGGACAGGATCAGAGGAAGAAAGAGACATGGTGTGTCAATAAGGAGGATATGCACAAAGGATAATACATAACTATAAGATAAATATATCTATATTCTAATAATAATATATCCTAATACATAAAATAGGTAACTAAAAATACACTAATAATATTAATTATTATTTATAAAATTAATTTATTATTTAAAAATAAAATCATAATGAGAATATATATACAAATAAGGGACAAATAACATCATTTAGATATTATAACTGCGAAAGTGTGTACTGGGACAAAACTTCAATCAAGCATTTTTGAGGTAAGAGTAGTAAGGCAAACGAGGCCGTATCAAGATGATGCCAATGGTAATATAAATAATACCTGCCCAGTACCCGTGACCATTATGTCCGTTGCAGTGGTACCCAGAACATTATCTAACAATATTTTGACAGCCCTGTTGGCTCATTGGTAGCATGTCTGCTTCAAGAGCTGTGGGGCGTGGGTTTGATTCCCACCCAGGACAAGCATTTTGTGATATAAAACCAAATGTTTGTTCTGTGTCTGGGTGTACTGTATGTATTATAAGTATGTATTTACAAAAAAAAAAAAGTATTTAAGTATTCTATCAATTATCTGACTCCCATAGTACAAGCTTTGCTTAGTTTGATAGCGCTGTGTGTAATGTCCTACGATATTTATTTTATTTATTTATTTATATAAAGTCATCGCTGATATGGCGCCCTGTATTACTGTAAGACATTCGATGATGGGGATTTTAAATTTTTCTTGGGTTTCGGCGTCGCGTTTTGAGCATTTGCCAGTGTCAAGTATTTATATGTTTTCAACTTTCAAAAGTTAAATAAGTGTCCTCGTAGCTAAAGTGATAGTCAAAGTCCAGTCTTGGTCAAGTACAATCCGTGTCAGTCAAGTCCAGTCATGCTGTAGTAAAGTAGTGGTGACTTTACTATAAAGCTTCGATGGAGTTTTGGAAGCACCACGAAAAGTCATGTTTCACCACATTATATCATTTGCCCACACTCGCGCTTGTGATTCGGCACTTTATGAATAAAACACCACCATTTTTATACATAAACACTCGACAAAACACTAGTTTTGGAAAAAAATACAATGGGGCGACACGACTCTTTCCGCGTTCCCGCCAAAACTCCATGATGGGGCTTATCCATTATGTAAGTCTACTATATACAGAACCGCTAGTTTTTGTGGATAAGATTCAGATTCAAGTATATTTCATAACTGCATACAAACAATATACTCGTAGTATGATTAAATTACCCTAATTGTTATTTAAATTTGACCCATAGCGTATCATTACAATATGTATGCACTATAATAAAAACTCCGTTAGGTTGGGCATCTCGAAAGGATGGAGGAAGATCGCGGCATTAAAAGAGCGCATATCGGACTATCGGATGGCAAAAGGCCGGTCGGCCGTCCCAAGTGTAAATGGAAGGATGAAATGATTAAGGTTCGCCGAGAACCGGAAGTTAATACTTGGCATGAAGTAGTTCAAGATCGAGGAAGATGGCGCTGCGCCATCGAAATTAGTTAAACTACTCTAAACAATTTTTATCTAAAAATATTATCGAGTAATTTATGTAAATAATAATTTTCAGAGATGGAGTAATCTATACTAATAATTCTATGGAACATTTTGTAATCTGATTAGAAAAAAATATTTTTGCTTTTGAGATTTCATTTCTTATTATAGTTTATTGGCCGCTGAGCTGAGTTTTCCTGAGACCTGGGCGTGGGTTCGATTCCCACCCAGGACAATCTTTGTAGTACAAACAAATGTTTGTTCTGTGTACTGTATATATTATAAGTATGTATAAGTAAGTATGTATTAAAAAAAAAGTATTCAAGTGTTCTATCAGTTTTCTGACATCCATAGTACAAGCTTTGCTTAGTTTGGGGTCAGATGACGCTGTGTGTAATGTCCTACGATATTTATTTATTTAACATCACATTACGACCGTTAGATACAGATTTCAGACGAAACCGCCGGGCACAGCAAGTATTCTTTATTCATAAATAAAAATCAATTGATGGTAAGCATATAGCTTGAAAACGGCGGAACGATTTAGCTAGTTCTTTTTTTATGAGTTGTACTAGTAGATATGCATAGATGCGAAGCCGAAGACCAAGCGCTACCGCACCGGGTACAAAGTAGCGGGTATTCACCTAGTTATTAATAAAGACTCCGACGCTTGTCGTTGGTAAAATAAAAACTTCTGTTAATTTTATTATAATCAGTAAGTATCGCTTTAGTTTCGCACACAGTGGAAACCAGGCTTAGCACAAATTATCTCTTCGCATGGCATTGCAAGGAGTGCAGCGGAAAATAAACGGAATTTATTACTATAAAAAATAAAACTGAATAGATACAATGAATTCTAGTTTTGTAGTAAATTTCATGGAATAACTATTTCAATTACCGTTAGTGTATTTCAGGTAACTTTATTGCTAGAAAAATCACATGCAACTTTTTTCGTAACGAAAAATGTATAGAAATTATTGAAGACAGAAGTTAATTGCTATGAACTAGAAGTTTAACAGTTTATCCAGCTATCCACTAGAGATAGGTTGATGTAGTTCTAAGTCATATTTCTAATTTTAAAATGATGATTTATTTAGTCTTATTATAAATTACATGTTTTAGCAAAAACGGTGATGGATCACATCTCTATTCATTTTTTGTACTCGTATAGGAATAATGCAGTGGGTAATATCTCGTTTGGCAAATCCGAGTAGCCACTACTAGCGAATAAATCACAAGCGGCGAGGCACGCTCAACCCTAATATCTAATACCACATAGAGACATAGTGCCGTACTCAAGGGGGGTGATTATATAGGGGTTTTCAAAATTCATTAACTAAGAAAGTACATATTTTAAATCGTCAACCAATTCTTTGTATGAATACTTTGATTTATTGAAATTTAAACTTATATACACCATTGGTTTCGGACATCTATATAAAGCAACTAATACAAACTGTATAGAAACCGATAAAAAATAACAGTCGTTATCTGCTTATAGTTTATCATAGACCTTTAGACTTTTTTTTATTTTTTATTTATTTGATACCCCCAGGAAGTATCCTGAGTGCGTGACTGTACTTTATACGCAAGCAATAGCGAAGATATTTGGTTGCAAAATTTAGCAGCAATCCAATATCGGCAATTATTATCAGTGAAACACTGGCTTTGAACTATAGGGTGTATAACCGAAATCTCACTATATGCCTGAAAATTGGTTACTGAATACATTAATTGGTGACAAAAGATTTAGCTGAATATACACAAAACATGGAGCCAGTCTTACTTGATCTATTTTATGTATTCTAGGTAATATTGTTCACACGACTGTCCTAAAAAATAAAATGTATTTTTTTAAAATAAATTATTAACATTTAAAAAAATATATACAATTATATATTACTGAAAACCCATTTAGGATTGTCACGGGACAATAACACACTTTGCTAACAAAAAATATAATATGTATTAAATTTTAAAACTGCCGACTTTCAACATTATACATACATAATTATATTAAATCCAAAGTGAAGTCACATAAAAGTGTCCTCACATTGCTAAACTGTTCCGTATCGGTTATCTAGCCGACTACAAAAGCTGTTTACAACAAATGACTGACTACAACAAATATTTTCAGGGTTCCAGTATGTACGTATGTGAGATTCTTTATTCTGACATATTTAAATGCCTGAATAGATGTATGGCGTATCGTAAGAATCCTTACATCATCTCATGACACTGGCTATACACATAAAAAAAGAAATTGCCATTCGTGTTTTGTTTTTTAATTTTCCTAATTAATTGTTTATTTGCATTTAACCAATGGAACTCTTTGACAAAGTTTCGGACTAAGTTTACAACTAGGGAGACCATCTGGCTTCCAATCTGGAGGTCTTGGGTTCGAAGCCAACGGCACGCGCCTCTGTCTTTTCTAAGCTACATGGATGACTTCAAACGGTGAAAGAAAATATAATAAGGAAAACTACATGTTCGAGAGTTCTTTGAGCTCTCGAAGATATGTGAAGTTTACCATCTCGCACTTGGCCAGAATAGTAGCTTATTAATATAAAAAAGACATCGAAAATAACTGAGGTTATGTAATACGTTTGCGGTACGTAGCTGTTTTCCTCGAAAGGGGTTTTCGTAGTGTTACAAAAGATGAAGAAATTTCACTATTTAATTTTATTTTGGCCATCCAACAAACAGGGTCTACAATTTTTTTCGACGATTTTTTTACTAGATATAATTCAACAAAGCTTCTATTTTTAAAAACGATTAAAAGTATAAATTCGGCCGTTAGTTATGTTAGTTGAATTTTATTGTTTCCTATTTTCATTAATTTTTTTTCGAAATAAAGAAACAGTTGAAAGCTTCCTTGTAAATAATAATTCAAAATAAAACAGCAATATATTTGAGTTAAACACTTGCTTCCGTTCAGTTCACAATTACCGGCCTGGCTGAAATATCAAACACGCCTACAATTGCACCTCTCTAAACACAGACAACACCAGTGCGAACTAGAAACGTGGATTCTAATTATCTCATAATAATATCTACGGCAGGAATCGATCTAACGTTCGTCATGGGGCCTCGAAGCCTCCCCCACTTCCACTAGCACCTCTCACACCCCCACCCCTACACCTATCTGAAGTCATCGTCATTGGTTTGACTTTTGTTACCTTCCAAATGACAATTGATTTACAAAATTACCTATTTTAAAAATAAAAAAACACTTTATAATAGATTTATATTATAAAGTGTCACTAAAATTTATATTGTGATTAAACATAAGAAATGTACAAAAGCAATTATTCGGGAGCATAATAAGAAAAATACTTTTTAATCATAGGTTTTTCATAGGTCTACCTGTTTGATATCGATCGCATTGCGCCGGGTCTAAGCTCCCGTCACTTGCCAATATTTTTGCACAATAGATTACCTGAAGTATTATTATAATTTTACTTGAATTTCTAAGAATGCGATGGCTATAGGTAATTATGTTAACGACACACTGCTACTTACTAACTTGACTATATCATTATGTAATTTGCTAGTTGCAAATTAGCGAGTTGAAACTTTTGATTCAGTGAATGCGTTGATTGCAGTACGGCATATTTTCAATTTAACTATTTTCTCATGGATGAAATGACCGAGTAGAAGTTTAGTAAAGTAAAAAATTATTTAACAATGTGGACTTTATGAACTCGTATCGATATAACATAAAATACTTTGACAAAAATATGTCACAAGTTTTAATTTGCGAATGTAACCAGCTAGTTCAGTACGTAAAGATTTTGTTGTATTTTTTTTTTACTGAAAATAAACTTTATTTTATGAAACTAATTTGAATATTTCGGCTTTCTTTGTAGTTTTTAATACGTTTTCAAACTTTTTATAACGATGACGTCATAAAGTAGCCTAAATATACAAGTATATATGTGCTTGCCATGTAAAACAAAAATGTCAGTATATATAGCTATTTTGACACATTTGATTTACTTTCACAATTGACATGAAGTAGATAAATCTTATATCACAGCCTCATAAAAGCGATATCAGAGTCCGAGTAATGTTTAAAGTAAAATAATTCAGATATGCGTATCAATAAAGCGAAAAACAACTTGACTTAAGTGTATACTTGACTTAAGTGTGTACTTAAGCGACAGCTCTAATCATGGTGCTAAAGAAAAAGTAAAGAAATGGCTTCTCTCACTCGACTACGATGCTACTGAGTCTCTGTTTATCGTCCAATCATGAAGTAATTTACGTAATACCTACTACAAGTTATGAACTAAAATTTAAGGCCAATACTAAAATCAAACCCATTCGTACACTTGCTGTCAAATATAAAATCTCTTACACATTCTCTCACAACACATACACACGCACTCTCTCACACACACCCACACACACACTCTCTCTCTCTCTCACACACACACACACACACCTCATGCACATATATACTTTTCTGCACTCCTTGCTTATTAATTTATTAGTGTCAAATTATATAGTTAAAAAATTGTACAAGTTCTCCATTAAATTTAATATATTGAATCGGTTCCAGCCTCCCGCGATACAGGCTAGCCCTAGTGCGGGGACTATTGTAAGATATTACGATCTTTGTACACATATTTTCTGTTAAATAAATATTTTTGTATTTTGTATTTTGTATTTTGTATTTTGTATGGAAGAGGTTATTATGGCTGCCGTTGACTTGACATTGACAAATTTACTTTTGGTTTGCTATAGCTTTTTAGACACTGAAAGTAGTCCTATACAGCCTACTATGTGACGTCGTCAGAAGTCAGTTGAAAGTCAAGTTTATTTTATAAAGATAAACCCCATCGCATAGATTAAAAAGTTTTAAAGTTAAATTGTCCAAAAATGTAATATTTCGAAATGGTTTTGGAATCAGTATATTTTTTTCTTTACTTACTAAATTCTATTTCATACCATATAAATAATACGAGTAATCTGCGCAGGCAAACAATATTTTTACTAAAAAAATATATTTTCGTAACAAAACTAGTAAAACTCAATCAATTCCACAAATATCATACATCTATCCCCGACCACGAAAATGAAAAGAAAGATAGAATCTATAAAAAAGTATTGGCTAGACACTATTCACCTTTCGCCTCTATTCCCAATAGGTATGTCTACATCAATATTTGATATTAAACATTCACAAATGGGGTCTATTCACATAAGTTGACACTTTTTTTTAAATGGACAAATACTGTCAAAGTTGATTGAAAAAATGTTACACATATAAATGGGTATAAACGTACATACACTAGTATTTTCTGTTACACCATGTCTTCTTTGGCATTGGTATAAAGTTCTTAAATTATTTGTAATTTGTAAAGTTTTTATTGGGGTTAAAGAACTGGTTTTTCCCTACAAAGAGAACGTTAGTAAAGCAATTGTATGGGTGCCATACAATAGAAGTGATACCATCATCGTCATCATCTCAGCCGTAGGTCGTCCACTGCTGGACATAAGCCTCCTCCATTGACTTCCATAAAGACCGGTTGGAAGCGGCTCTCATCCAACGCGTTCCCGCGGTCTTTATTAGGTCGTCTGCCCACCTTGTGGGTAGACGTCCTACGCTGCGCTTGCCAGTCCGTGGTCACCCCTCCAGAGCTTTGCAGTCCCATATATATATATAATTGCTGGCGTGCAGCAATTTAACTTATGAACTTCTAATTTTCTCGCATTGCCCGTGAAAAGTATTATGCTACATCCTAATTAATCCGATCAATATTTTTTATAGTAAAGATATCTACTTAGTTGTCTATAGGTCTACATTTATCATCATAAAAGGTATATTTTAAAAAGTAAGTGCTTGTTGGCACACGCATAGAGAGTAGAGTTCCGTAAACCAGACGTTCCATAAAAACTGTACGTAGAAATGATGTTCATAAGCTTCTGAAATATTTGTCTAAAAAAATTTAAGCAAATTTGGATTTAACTACCTAAAGTATTGGATGTGTAATTATACCCTATGATACGCATGTAAGAAAGCCTTAATTGTCAATATATGATCAATATTTTAGGAGGTACGAGGAAATATAAACAGACATACACACAAATCACAACCGTCCTTTTTACATAGTCGGGTAATAAATTAACTGAGAGACGCTTCACACAGCGCCATCCAGTCTCAGTCTAAGCAAAGTTGCAAAATATTTTTTTTTATGATTATAAGTAATGACCATACAATCTTGATGGTAAATAGTGCATATCGACTTGTTACTTTTTAACAATGTCGCGGTTAGAATGTTTCAAATAAGGCTCAAGCTGAAAAGTACATCACGAGGATATCAGATGTTTACCCTTCAAAGATCAGAAAACCTAAAAAATATATCGCAAAACAACAAGGTATATTTATGGTAATTGATCCTGAGCTAGAATCATTGTTATTATCGCAATCAATACGGAGTCAGACGAACGTACCCACAGATAAGAGACCAACAAAGCGAGATAGAAGAAAATTGGGCACGATGTGTTTTCCCACGGAACTCTAAAAATAGTCACATGTCGAACGTGCAATAAGAACGAAAACGCCGGTGCCCGTTTACCCCCTTCCGTGCGACTTCACACGCTTTGTTCGAACTAACACACTATAGTGGCAAAGAAAAAGTGTACTTGTATTGGGGAATAGAGGCACAGAGTTCATTAAAGGCATGCAGAGCGTGTTGAAGTGGAGGCTGGGACGAGGGTGATGGCTATCGCACCCCCGTGTCTCCCGCGCCTCCGAGAGGCGACACCCGGCCCAATATTTTCTATATGAATATTAACGTTTGTGGTGATTGTATTTCCTACGCATTGCTCTTTGTAGGTACTTGGAATTGGACGCAAATTCCATGTATTATACCTATATTTGATGGATGGAGATGGAGTGACGATATACGTAGGACAGCTGGCGGTGGATGGAAGCGAAAAGCCGAAGATCGGGCTGAGTGGCGTGTCTTGGGAGAGGCCTATGTCCAGCAGTGGACTAATATAGGCTGATGATGCTGATGATGATGATACCTATATTTAGACGCCTGCATTGGCAAGATTTAGCAATCTCTTTACTCATTCATACGATATCAAATCGACTGTTAATCCCGTCTAAGTGTCAGTCTTGTCTACTTGAGCCAATTAAACGTATCGCTCAGCTACTTTAGAAGCGAAGTGAAGAACCAGTTGAACTACGAAGTAGTTCTTCGCTGTAAAACTAGACACAGACAACATCTATATATTGAGTATTGTCAAATTTCAATAAAAGCTATATGTGTAATGTGAAACACTTACCTACCGAAGAGTTCTCAGGATTTAATTTAAAAAATAATGGTTAGATTTTTAACCAATAAAAATGTAGATACAGTTTAAATTCTAAACTTACCTATCTGTTGGCAGACTAATGCTTTAGTTTTGTATCGGTGTGATAATAATGAAGGACATTATTGTGATAATCTAGTTAGAGTTTATTATTAATTTTGATGCCTGATTCTGGGGCTCAGATTATGATCTCATTCAATTGAATTTCTATCAAAACATTACATTGTCACTCTGATGACAATACACTGTATTTATATTTCTATGATTAAGATAGTATCTATTTTATTGTATTCTCTATGAAGAAATTCACACACAGAGCAACGAAAAAAATAGGAATGGAAATTAGGTATGGATTATATTATGTGTGTATCAGGTATTTTAATTAATATAGTTTTTAATTGCTTAAACATTGTATTAATTCAAAGAATGAGACAAGATTAATACTTCCATATTATTCTTGTGCTTTATTTATTTAGTCGATACGGGTTTCTATTTTTCCTTTTGAGGTACAGAACCCTAAAATCATAAATTTTAGAAAATAAATTCAAAGTGGCAATTGTTTTTTACGTCGGTGCTAGAATTACAAACAGACGGGACGACGGACGCTTGACTTTTCCTTCTAAAATGAATGTCAAGCTCTACGTCTGCCGCGGTTTTGCTCAAAGGCTGCGAGTGAACACGCTGACACGCTGTTGAACGTAATGGCTTGTGACGCGAGTGGTCCTGTATAAAATGCGTTTTAATAATAGCTTGCGATATTATACTGAGAGCAGATGGCGGAAGACCTACCTCATCGGGTACCAAGTAGAGACGATAATTATTGATTTATTTGATTGAATAATTAGAAAAATGTTTTACCACTTTATATCCTGTTGCATATAAAATTCAGGTAGATTTTAGCTTATGCAAACAAAAATTTTTTTTGGTGCCTTAATTATTTATGGTACCAATTTAACTATGGAAACTAACACATTTTTGTTTTATTTATGCGGGATTACTCATGTTTAACGTGCGTACGTTTCTATAGTCGAAGTATACGATATAATTAAACGTGAATAATCACATAAGTGAAACAAAAATGGTACCAATTAAAGCAGCTGAGCCTAAGCATTTTATGACCATTATGAGCATAAGCTACAAACAAAATGGATTCAATTTATCTATATAAACTATAATAATTGTGCTTACACATTGTTTTAGTAGATAGAAACGTTATTTAAATGCATTCTATTTTTTTTTCTGTAATTTTCACTCCTTTAATATGTCGCTGAATTCTGAAACCTCCAATTAGAATACCACCATGCAATTTAGAAGTATTTTATCCCAGTCAATAAGTCTTATCGGATGTACTTTTCTACATGGTACCCGAAGAGGTAGGATTGCCGACATTCCACTCTCGACCTAGGATTACCGCGTTGTCTGCCGGCTGACAACCTAAGATTGGATAATTATGCAAAATAATAAAGATTTTGTTTTATTTCGCAAAATAAATAAATAATGCTCTGAAATAAATATGGAAGCGGCAAACACAAAAAAACTGTAAGGCGACATTTGTAGGTACGCTAGGTATAAGCGTGGGAACGAGGTTTTCTTTTTTAGTCTACTCTATTCAAAGTTTTATAAAAGCTTTTAGTCAATGATGCGGTCATCGAAGAATGCAGTTGAAAACATATGCAATGTTGGTTGCTATGATCTTTCATATTGAGACTGACTGACACACTTCGGTGAATGCCTCAAAATAATGAGCGCCAAAGCACCAATGCCCTGGACTCTGTGTTGTTACCCTGAAGTACTGAATATCGCTGTAATGGTATGACCATTACAGCGCATGTCTTCATTATTAAATCCTAATTGAATATTCTTGTATATCTTATCTATAGAGACGCTATTTCTTACAACGAGAAGATCGTAGTATAATTGCCTTAACTTTACAAAAATATGTAAAATATTCACAATAGTATTTTAAAGTTGATATTCTGAGAAGGTAGGTACCTAAAATGGTTGACTGTACAAATAACAAAGTAGGTATGTAAGTAAATTATGGCAAAACAGAAGTCGGCGACAGCACAGTCGTTATACTTAGTTGTTTGGTGCTATGCAACATTCATGGCGTAGTTGGTATCAGTAAACTACAAACACCTCTACGTGTGGCCCATAAGGTTGGCTCGGCTCGATTTGATATAATTCACGAATAGACCATGCATGCGAAGTTTATTTTTTAGCAGCTACGGCAGCCTTTCGTGTCAATATCGTTTGACTGCCAATGGTCCTGGACTCAAATCCCACAGCACCCTCTATTTTTTTAAAGATAAGTGCATAATTATTGCCGTTAGCATCAACGGCGAAGGAAAACATTGTAAAGAGATCAGATGTCAAGTTTGACAACCTGCACTAGCCTAGTGTGGTGTACTTATAACCTCCTTCAAATCATAACAAGATTTACTTTGTATCTGTAATGTAAATGTGTAAAGAAAATCGTAGAGTATCTACTTTATAGACCTTACCTTAGACTTACCTTACTTCGGAAGATGATTGGGTTAAATTTCATTACATTTGGCCGGCTGTATTTGTCCTCGAATTACTGTATATTTTGTATGTTTTTCATTAATTTTGTAATAAATAATACTCTTTTACATTAATGTAGATAGATAGATTGATTTAAACTTTTTATTGTGTGCAGCACATCTTGGCACATTAGGATACTTACTTACTGTGAACCAGACAAGAAATTATGTTGGTTTGCTCACTATGCTAATGCAAACTCGTATATAAATTTGGAAAACTTTCTATGCTGATTCGAGCCTTAAGTCGCACCATGATTACAAAAGTTGTCGTTAAAGAACCACTTGCCTACAAAACTGTAGCTTACCTGCGATTTGCTAGTGTTATGACCATGAATATTTCGTTTTAAAAAATGAACCGAAAATAAAATAGTTGATATTTTATTTATCATATCATTCATATTGTCTAATCATTTCATACACATCCCTAGAAGCGCGGCAAACTGTTTCAATAGCAACTACACAAAACATTACCTTGCTCGTTTGTTCGCTGGGGCGGCAGAGGGCGGCAGGGTGCGGAAAGACCGGCCCGTCGTACTAGATGCTATCATAATGATTATTAACATGTGAACCGCCGTGCCAGGCAGCGGCGGCGTCCGCCCCGCGCCCCAGATATGTTTGACACAAGTCAGTTATTTTAATATAGGCAATTAGATGATGGCGAACTTTCAACGGAGTTTTCGATTAGGCTGCGGTTGTCTTTAAGTGGATTTTAAATTGCTTCCCAAATCGATTGCTCGCAGATTTGTTTACATCGGGCGCGCGTTGCGATGGTTTCAACTGTACGTATCATACAGAAAAAACTAATTTTCTGTACTCTTTCAAATAGTATTTTTATACACTATTGATTTAATAGTAACAAGATGCTATGATTGAGATGGCCTGCTTTTTTTTATGTAACTAGAACATTTTTCTATGCATTTCGATAAAACTTAAATCAATTTTGATGATATTCCCAATGTTTTGAACGGAACCTTTGGTACGCGATTCTTTCTCGCGCATAGCCGAGTTTTAATTCTTATATACTGATTTCAAAATTTGACATTGGTGTGCGAAAATCTATGAAACTATTATTACAATTCATTTACCATATCGAGCGAGTCATCAACGACAATCATACACACGGATGTTACAAATGTAACTTAAAAGCAGGATCTTGCACGTCTCTGACGTCACAAAATAAATAATACGTCAACAAACTAATGCCAGATCAAATAAAAATACCAAAAATATTTTGTTTAAAAGTGTCTAATTAAATCAATATTGGTATAGTTTACCGCGCGTAAAACATCCATATATTTAACAGTAACAGATGATGTAATAAAAAAATTAGTTTCATTTCCATGTGCGAGTGTACTTTTAAAAATCTACTTACTGATATGATTTTCACAATGTGATAAATTCTACTGATGTCCGAATTACATTTCTAGTAACTATTTTTGTAATGGAAAAATAATGGCATTTACGATATGCTCTGCTGATGGTAAGAGACAACGCATGCCCATGATTATTGCAGCTATACGCAGTAATTTGCGTAACAATATAACCAGAGCATCGTTGCTTTGGCGCTCATTACTTCGAGACTTTAGCCCTGTTATTTTGTTAGTTGTAGTACCCTTCAAACTGGGGCACAGTAATGTTTACACACTACTGCTTGGCGGCAGAATATCTGGTATTGGGGTACCTACTTAAGTCAAACATACAAAAAAACATACTATATTGTATTACTAATTTCGCCCACGTTTTTTGAGACAAAAAAAAATTGCATTGGCTGAGTGGCGTTCATTAGAAGAACTTCTATTCCTTCTACTTCTTCTACTGAAGATTCAGTAGAAGACGGCAAAAGACTGATGATCATAACAAAAGGTACTTTTTATCCTGGATAACTCCAGAGTATAAACTATCTGAATTCTAAATTTTATCCAAATCCGTTGAGCTGAAATGAAGAAATAACAATTATAGCTAAAAACAGACAAATATTCATACTTGTAAAATGTGTGTGATCTGTGCCGAAGTGCTACAAACGATATTTAGCCAGTCAAATGATTTAGTGTTCGGATGGGTGACCGTGATTAGCACATTTCCAACTGAGCGGGCCCGAAAAGTTATCTTGTCATGAAATCTACATACCATAGGTTTGATAATATAATATATTTTTGGGCTCGGTTATTTACTGGCCATAACCTTTTTGAATTAATATATCCGCTACCTCAAAATTTGTTGAATAAAAATGACACAATTTTTTTTATGAATACTGTTATGAAGGGTTAACAGACCTTGATCTGGAGTAGAGCGACGAATACCAGTTTTACCTATACAAAGCGTCACTTCAAGAATAACCTTTTATTTCTGTTCGAAACCAATCGAACTATTGAAACCCTTTGGTACGAGTGTGGCTGAGAAATTAAAGATAGATCATTATTAGACACGTGCATTATATTGGCATGTGTTATGATTTTGACATTTTTAATGTTATTTTTAAATATAAATGGAAAAATGACCCGTAACGTTGGTGTTAAAAAATATTTGTATTTGGTATATAGGTATCTTAATCCAAGATCATATTGTAAGATCGTCTAGTATTGCTGTGATACGTGGTTACGTTTGTGGGCTCTCGTACTATCAGCGGAAATGCCTAAATAGCAATGGATGCGGCCATGACAAATAGATAGTGCAAGGCCTTTTGTCTAGAGTGTCGTGTCTCTCATACTACAATGGGTGCAATGCTGATCTATAGACGTCAGATAAGCCGCATTCAATAAATGAAAGCCTTTATTTCCGTAGTAATTCTAACATTTAACCAGCGGGACCGTAGCTCATTTCTCTCAATATTTGGCGTCAGAGCGTCTGAACGCGGTTGGTTGACTCGCGCAAGTTGCGAACCGTGAAGTAACTTGTGATTGAACGGCGGTTAGAAACATCTAATAACAAATCTGAGGCGTTAATTATGTTGCAACAATTAACGCGTGCTTATATATTGATTTTATAGTAAAGATACGATTGATGTTTCAGCAAGTAGGTATTAAAATATCTAATCCTTACGATAATTGAGTTGTATTTATAAATGTTGAGATTCGAAGTTTCACATGCCCACCTACATTGTAATAGTTGCCGGCGACCCGCAGTGGAAAATCACCACTTGTCCAAAGAACGTTGGAAAAAAATAAGTAATTAGTATGACACAAATGTAGTATTATAATTTATTTTTTTTTAATGTAAAAGTAATGAGACGAACGATGCGCTCCTCCTGATGGTAAGAGGTGACGCGTGTCCATGACCATTGTAGCAATACACAGAACTTTGAGTAGCAAAAGTCCGGGGCATCGCTGCTTTAGCATTCATTACTTTGAGACTTTCGATGGTTAGTCTCAACAGCCCTGTAATTTCGCTAGCTGCAGTACCCTTCAAACCGGAATACAGTAATATTTACACACTTCTGCTTGGCGACAGAATGTCTGGTACTGCGGGGGTACCTACCTAGACGACTTCCTGCTAAGGAAAGCTACCACTAAGTAAAATATATAGTATTGGCGATAAGCCTATTGTTACACTAGATTTTAATTTTATATTTTGCTATTGTTATTCTTTATATTATATTCTTTGATGTGAACATTAAATAGTGTATCTGTCCAATGTATCTCTTTCGCTTTATTAATCTTCTCCGTATATTCCATCGCCGTCCGCACAAACTAAGTTTGCACGTTGCTTTAACGTCATTACATCGTCACGGCAAGACGACTTGGTCAGTTAATAATGTTACGCCGAAGCCAATAGGTACTCGGTAGATCGGTTGTCTAATATGACTAGCTTATTAACCAAGAGCTCTGGTCTGTAGGATTGAGAAATCTATTATTCTTCTTCTTAGTTTCTGGCTTTGAACATTGTGCATTTGCCGAAAATTTCAATATTTTCAAAAATAAATTATAATAATAATATGCCCTCGTAAAGTAACGGTGATATTACAACAAACTTGGATAGAGTTTTGAAAGCAATACTCCGGCACGTATTAAGAATACATTTTTTTATTAATTAAATTCGGCATATTAAGAATAAAAAAAAACTGATAATTTTTAGAAGCATATATGCTTCTACTTGAAAAAATACAAGGTTTGAATAGAAATACATGACGGTGACAATATATTCGAGAAATTGCTTTATTTTGAAATATTAAATATATATATATATATATATATCAAGAACTTTTCTGTAAAATGTTAGATTTCTCTGCTTGAAAATATCTCTGCAATTTTTTATACTTCTTTCACACTTACATGTTTATCTATAAGCGATTTCTTTTTGTGCATCAATTGTATTAATACGTAATATTTTAGTAATAAAGTCAACAATTTAGTAACTTCAAAGCGTACTCGTCAATCCAATTTTCTTCTCCTAAAGGATTCTATAAAAATTCGAGCACTATTTGCGCGTAAAATGTTTTGTAAATGATGTTCGCAATCGAGTGTCGCTCGCAGCAATAGTCGACACCTCTAGTTGACACCTTTAAAACGATGGCAAATGGCGTAATTTCCGCTCCGACTCGATACTCATATCTCGATTATTTCCCAACCAATTTTCCAAATCGGTGTACTCGACTGCAAAGTCGATTCGCGTCGTACTTTTTTTTAAATAATTTCGCGCTGGTTATCTTTGCTTCAAATGTATTTTATTTGTAAATGGCTTAATAAAAACGGTTTTGTAAGTGAAGTAACTGTTTTAATTAACAAATATTAGTAGTTACTGTATCTTACAGAATAGGTTTAATTGTTTATATAAAAAATAAAATAGAAAAATATCTATTAAAACAGTTTTCTTACTTCAAAACCCACTGATAGTCTCATATGCCATTAAAAGGAAAAAAAATGTTTTATAGCTTTTGAAGTCAGGCAGACACAATTGTATAGAAATAAAAATAATACGCAAATTACATCTTTACACGACGAATAGTATCAAGGAGCGAACAATGTGTTCCTACAATTTGTGTTTAAATTTTGAGAGGTAAGTAAGATATCAAGTAGAGATACGACTATAATTTTCCTGTTATTGTCGGGAAGTTATATGGAATAAGACAAGCACTCGCCTAAGCTATGGTAAAGTAAAATGAACCGTACCTCTAGTTAAATTACAAGCCCGATACCAACACCTTATACATAAACACAGAAAACAAACATTTCAACTCTTGACATAGTACTTTGTATGCAAATAAAGAAGCAATTAATATTCATGCTAACATAGTATGCGCATTTATTTAGTATACCAATATTATTAAATTAAAGTTTTGAATGCTAGCGACACCTGCAATTGCGGGACATCTTGACACAAAGGTTAATAATATATCAAGAACTTGTCACGATTGACTTGGAAACCATCACAGCGTTAATAACTTTAATAAAGAAAAAAGGTAGGATTTAGCGAAACCTGGTCTACTTTTCGAAGAATCAACAAGGTAAGCTTTTTGGGTCTTAAGACGTTTTAAATTAATTTTGCTGTGTATAATTTTCTCGAATTATTAATATTACAGTTTAATTGACAGCCCTGTTGGTTCATTGGTAGTGTGTCTGCTTCGAGAGCTGAAGGGCGTGGGTTCGATTCCCACTCAGGACTAACATTTGTGTGACTAACATCGATGTTTGTTCTGTGTCTGGGTGTACTGTATGTATTATAAGTATGTATTTACAAAAAAAAAAGTATTTAAGTATTCTATCAGTTATCTGTCTTCCATAGCACAAGCTCTGCTTAGTTTGGGGTCAGATGGCGCTGTGTGTAATGTCCTATGATATTTATTTATTTATTTATTTTATTTATTATAATATATATACATATAACATTAATATATATACATATAATACTATAAAATTTCCTTTTTAAGTGTCAAGTAGAGATGGTAGCTCAATGGTCAGTGCGGTCGCTTCACACGAAGAGCATGGGTTCGAAAAACAACAATATTATAACTTTGATTATAATTTATTATCATTAAAATTGTATTCCTTTCTGCAAGAATTTACGAATTTCCCTCATTTATAAACAACAAAATAGCTGATTTTGAGATTCGTTCAACGTGACATCAGAATCAAGCCCTACAGGCCAGTAGCGGCCGTAACGCAAGAGAGCCGTGACGGGAAAAGGTTGTTACGTAAACGGGTCGTAACGCAAAAAGGCTGTTACACGAGAGGGTCGTATTGACTATGCAGGACATACGAACGGGACGAACGGGGTCGAACTGTCCTAGTCCGAGTAACCTAATAAAAAAATATATCTGGAATCTCACTGGAGGAAGGAAACTTATACTCTGTAATAGACATTTCCTAAAACAAACTATGATCTAGTCAACAAGACTCAATTTATTTCGTTAATTATATTCATATGCAAGAATAAATGATGTAAATAGAAATAAGGATTGTGAGCATTGTATGCCTTGAGCATTCATGCTCAGCATCGAAGGCTCTTTCTTGCGGCGGCGTTCTGTCTCGGGCCGCTGTCTTCCCTCAGATATGGATGGGGAAGGCGATGGCTGGCACATGCGTCATACTCGTGATCGGGTGCTGATTGCGGGTCGCTGGTCTGTTCTCGGTATTCACACAAACTAGTACCTACTTTAACCTAAGATTAAGATCAAATTAATTTGACTAATTTTCCTCTTCCTGTTATGTATTATTGCAAAAAAATATTGTAATTCAAGTTAACGGTCACGGTCAAGGTCACGGACCCCGGTTTCTGTGGAGCGTATAAATTTAAATAAAATATATGTATTTATATATATTGATATAAATGTATTTAAAAGTAAAGTTCAAAAGATTCGCGTATTTGTGTTCATACTTTTGTGTGTAGGTAGGTACTTATAAACATAGTTGAGACCCAAAATAGAAAATATTTATCTAGTATATTAGTAAATGTAAAAAAATTGAAATTGTAAAAGATATTTTGAGGACGTGAGTTGCTTTCCTAATATCCGTACTAAGCCCGTAGTACTTTTTCATTTGCTAGGTCCAGCAAGGACAGGATATTAATGAATTTCCTGATCGAGTCGGCACGTGATTAGTTTGGTAATCTGATTAAAAATTCTACTGACTCATTTGACAATATCGTTCCCAATTTACATTTCTTTGATAATAATAATTGTAGTTTTATTGAGCACAATAAACATAAATAGTGAAGTAAGTATCACTTATAGTTAAAGTTAATAGACTAAGTTAGTTGTTAATTAAACTTATAACTAACTTCTTCTTGCTGTGGACCCTGAATCTCACTTTAGGGAGTCCCGTGTCGTGAGGTGATGAATTGATGTATTTTTTTTACATCAGTCAGCGATGAAGTCTACGTAAAGATGCTGCAGAGAGTTTTGGCGGAAACGCGGAAAGAGTCGTATCAAAGCTACTGCTTTTTCGAGTGTTTATGCATAAAAAAAGAAGTGTTTTATTCATCTATGAAATATGATATAGGTTAGGGAACTAAAACCCGCCTCATCTTAATTAATCAATTACTTAGTTACTTAATCAATCAATTTTAACATAATAGTATTGCTCTATAGTATATGTATGTAAGTATATTAAATTTGGATATAGATAGAGTTATATTTTATTATATAAATTATGTAATTAATTGCTTTCTTGTTATTTTAGTATTTATTATTCTTACTATTTATTTTATGCCCATTATTAACTTTATTATTTTATTCTATTCATTAATTATTGTTACATTTTATTTTTATTACTTTTACTTTTACATTATTCTGTGAATGCGCGCAAATTTCAAGGAGGCATTTTTTTATCAGAGCCACCGAGACACCGTCCTTGCCGAGTTTGGTGCCCACTTTTATATCACATACACTGTATAATAAAATCAATGAAATTAAAAAAAAGAAAACAAAACATAAACGGAACTAGCCATTTTAGCTAGTCATAAGAGGAGACAGCTCTTAAGGCTTGAAAATTTCAATTTTGTTAGAATACCCGGCAAATATCTCAAAGTAGGCAATTATCGCCAAAGTGGCGATGCCCTGTATTTTGTTTTATTTGTAAACTCAAAGTTTTGAGAACTGCTGCGACAATCGTGGGCAGGCATTATCCCTCACCGACAAGGAAGGAGTTTTGTTTGCCTTATGAATTTTACAAAAAAAAACTTCAGCGACCGTCACAGTCTAACGCTATTCTGCATATACGCTAGAAAAGTCGACAAAGCATCGCATATAAATATGGCAATAAACGTAGTACGCAGAATTTTCATTGTAGAACTTAAGCCTTAGTACTTGTCCCTATATTCACCTTAGTTAGCCAGGCAGAATAATTAACCATGCGGGCACTTTAGATCTGAGTGGACATACTCATACATAAAAGACCATTGAGCAATTACCCGTACCCTATCGTCACTGTTAGTGCAGCCTGCTTATTACGCATATGACTAATTAATTCGTTATTGTCAGGTTGTCACCAAAACAATACTTTTTCCATGCCGGTAACTTCGATTAAAAGATGGATACGCCATTTAGATGTTCGTCTCCTGGAATGTAATTACTCAACATATTATTCCACCGAAATTTGCGAAGTATTCGAGCTTGAGAACTTGAAATGGCTTTGCATCTTGTTATCCTAAATAACGAAGTGCTTTAGATTTTTATTTTCCCAATCACAATGTTTAATCTACATAACTATAAATCTAGATTGTTTAAAATTAAATAAGTTTATATATATTACAGTTCAAACGAAATCTAATTTCAGGCAACGTGCCCAAAATACTGGCGCTTTGCTTTGCTGCATGCTGTGATGCAGGCCAGCATTTTAATCCTTATATTTATTTGTAATTTTTGTTAACTAATTTAAACATCTATGGTATTTAATGGCATCTACTTTGCATTGCCATCCAGCGTCGCAATGCCAGCATTCTGGCCACATATCCCTCCTCTGACGGTTTTTTAGACTAAGTTCTTTGTATACATTTTGTAAATAGGTAGTATAATTTAAGGTATTTTTTATTTTGTTTAATAAAACTTTACGCCAGCATTTAAACATTTTTTTTTTGTTTATGCATAATCTTGGAATGCAATACAGATCAAAATTGTGTAGGTATTTGAATTGTTGTAAATATTATTGCATTCTGTTTTGTATGTTATGTAATAAATAAATAAATACGAAGGATTTTTGTTTGTCCTTCTGGAACCAATAATTATGTATCATTTTAGCGTGATAGGTGATGTTAGGAGAGTCACATGAACTACTTTTAATCCTAAAAATACGAACGGCTCGTGTGGGATTCACGCTGCAGTTGAAACGTCGAAGCATAACAAGATAAAAATTGTATCGAACATGTTAAATCAAGTAAATAATTTAGTTATATCAGTCAATGTTGTGTGGTTATCAGTTCAATGTGACTTTGTGTTGAAAACTTTGCAATTAAAAGTAAAAGGGGAAGCTAAAGACGGTCGGCGATTGTGGCGCGACTCTTGCACGACTGTTGGGCGAGTGTGGCGTCGTCGTCGGTGCGCGTATTTCGTTTCGAAAAGGTTTATGGGCCTCCCATGAAGACCAGCGAACCGTAGAGATATAAATCAACTTCATATTGTGATTTAGCAAGACTCGTTACTATAACAATACCCCATATTTACATATAAACATTATTTTCGAGACTTTATTTATCGTTTGTTGTAATCCAATACCTTTCTTTTCGTTGTAGAGTTAATACGCGTACTCCGGTTACTTGGTAAAGTATTAATTTATAACGGGTTTTATTTGCTCATTGTTTTTTTGCCTTTTTGTTTCATTTTTATTGTTCTCCGTTTCCTGCGGTGGCTTAAAAAAATGCGCGTGGATACATAGATTGTTATTTATGGATTCGCAGTTACTTGGGACGGGATTGATCGTTTGTCAAAGGGATTATACACACGGCCTAATATTTACATAGCTTTTATTGACAACTCAGTATTCGCTATGCTATTTACACCGGTTAGAAAATAATAGAACAGATATTAATTTTGTGTAGAAAATAGACACACTAATAGAGAACCAAAAAAATAATTAAATAATTCCCTCTGCATGCCGGGTATAATACACACTCACAATAAAACACACTTACTAATTACTGCTAAATATGTTATTATAAGGTATATTTTTCTGACATCGGTAGTAGGTACTAATTACCATTGCGACGTCTACAAATTGATAGTCTTTTCCCATCTGTTACCGACTTCGATATAATTATACGTATGCCACTACTCAGTTAAGTGACTGTTGCAGTGTTGTGCCATGGCTAGCTTTCCGGTAAAGTGTTATAGAATGTCGGTAACAGTTTACGGAATTTGATTTATTCTGTTTCCTGCTATTTTTTACAAATATATTTTATTTAATCTCTGTATGTAAATTACCCATTTCAAAAGTAGTAGACGACTATGTAAGTGTCCATTAATTAAGGTGTTTTTAGATATTCTTAAAGATTATCATCATGTGTTACATTTTTGACAGTTTTGTCAACGTAATATTAAAGTTACCTAACACTTCCGAAGAATTGCTTCACCGAATAGATCGTATTTTTTATGGTTGACAACTCACCTGACGTTAAGTGACGGTGTGGTCGAAAATGATAAAGTACACCTAGCCTGAAATAGAACTGGCTCTCAAGTGAGGCTGCCAGTCACACCGTTAAGTGCTTGGTAGCAGATTTTCAACTTGAGGGTGGTAGCTAACCAGACAAGTACTAGAAAACACCCTAACACCGTGTTATGGTTTCTTCACGATGTGTTCCTTTACCGACAGCTCAAGTTCATTGTTGAGGTTTGAACCCACGCCTTTCAACATAAGAACCGCCCGTGCTAACCGCTGAGTTATTTATTGCTACATTTGGCAACATCCAGTGTAACTTTTACTTGGGTTTTTGTTACTCTTCTACACAACCATTCTTAAGTCGACACGGCTTTTGAAAAGGACACTACTACAAATCAACAGTTCGTCTATTTCGTTGTAAAAATTATATTCCGACATATTTTTTTCTATCCCAGCACTATTCCAAACTATACATGTTACCAATAACAATTCGAAATACCTAATTGAGATATCTTTATGAAGTAATTGCTACATTTCTTTATTTAATTGACGGCTCAGCTAAGTTCCCGTCGAATCCAATATTATAGGGCTACAATAAACATTGCTGGAAATTAAAATCTTTAACAACGGTACACGTTATAATTGTATCTAATAGTTGGCTCAAGAGTTTCAAAATAGACAGTGACAAATACACATACATACAACAATATACAGTCCAAAGCACGTTACAGGATTATCTGAAAAATTGCGGATAAAACCTAAGGGCGAAAGTAATTTATGCGCCTTTTCTGGACTCCACTGCAATGATCATTATGTCTACAAAAATAAATAATTATTTGGTATCAGGATCGTCATTTTAAAGCGATGGTAGTGGTTAGACTCAGGGGTTAGCGCAATCGGATCACATGCTGGAAGGCGTGTGTTCAAATCCCTACAATGAGCTTTTGAGCCGCCGCCGGTGAATTAAATTAAACTAAATTGTATTTATTGAGATAAGGAAACGGTCAAGCCAATTACATCACAATCTCACAAATTTTGATTACATAAAAATTAAAACTAAAAGCATAATATAATTATGAACATTAAAAAACAAAGAAAGAATATTATGCAAATGTATTCTTGAAGAAGAATGTATGAAAGAAATGTATTCTTGATAAATGAAGATGTTGAGTAAAAAAATAAAGCAATAATAAATTATAAAAAAATTAAAAAAAAACTATGTAATTACAAATGTCATAAAGTTAAGAAACTAAATGTCTAAATTGTCATCAGAGCCTGGATTAGTGTTATTGCATCGGTCAGTCAAATTTTCACAATATATTTGGAAAGATACAATAATTGCCCTCCAGTTGTCAAATACAATGTCGAGTTCAGTGTTGGCGGCGAGAGCATTGAGATGGCGGCGGGCGCGAATTTAAAGGCGACATAGAGCGCGGAAAACATCGTGAAGAAATCAAATACTTTGTAGTACTCAGCTGGCTCTAAAGTTCAAAACTCACCGCCAAAGTCCTTAAAGATTCAGCCTCATTTGAGTTCGTCTCATTACTATTACATTAAAAAAAAGTCTTGTCCGAAACATCCTGTATAAGCAAAAGTATTGGACAAAGCAAGTTGTCAATGTCTTCTAAATCAATAGCAGCTAATAACCCAAAATTATAAAATAGTAATTAACCAATTACTTCGATACTTTCTACTAACATTAAATGGAACCGAGTTTAGTAAAGTCTGAATAAATAAGCACGGTCGATACAGCTGATATAATTATATAACCCAAGTTGTTTTTTTATCGTAGGACATTACACACCGCGCCATCTGACCCCAAATTAAGCAAAACTTGTACTATGAAAGTCAAATAACTGATAGAATACTGAAATACTTTTTTTTGTAAATACATACTTATAAATATATAAATATAAATACAGAACACACAGACACAGAACAAACATTTGTTTATACTACAAACTGTTTGTCCTGGGTGGGAATCGAACTCACGCCCTACAGCTCTTACTCCAAATAAGGTAACAGGACAGTAAGAATTTAAAATACTTTTTCAATAATAATTTTCTGACCGAATTTCTTGATTACCATATATTCCAACAAATTATATGGTTGTACCTTTACAAAACACACGGCTATATTTTATAAAATATACAACAGTTTAAATGATAATTTATACTCCATTGTTATTCATTGATGTTATTATATGTATATTTTGCCATTGTTTCAAATCAGAGCATATTTCATGCATTTAATGTTTAATTCTGTGTTACACTACAAGATATACTATAACAAGCTACATCTTGTATTATTTTGTTCGGTCAATTTAAATAATGAAATTGTTTTGTTTTTTAGTATTAGATTTTTCATTTACTTTTACAATTCTCTTTCGCTTAATTATTTATGTGAAATACCTACTATGAAATTAGTTTTGTTTATTATTTATTTATTTCTTCTTATTTGTTTATACCTTAGCTGCATTTTAGATTCTTATCTCTATTTCCATTTTCAATGGTGTAGGTTATTAAAAAAATCTGTCTATCTACTTAGATTACTGCTCAAATAATATATGAACTTTTTTTTATATTTTAGATAGGCTTGCATTTGATCGTCATCTCACCCGATGTTAAGAGATGATGCGGTCTAAGATGGAGCATGATTGCATATAAGATACCGATTCACTCTCGACTTGAAGACACCCAGATTTTATCCTTTGGTGTACACTCGCCCCAGCAGCGTATTCATAAATCGGTGTAGATTTGAAAATATCCAAACTCTTATGTATGGTATGGTATGATACTAAATAGACTAGAGAAGGTAAAAAACTTTAAAGATGGAATCGATCTAATAGATCAGAATCAGCAACATAATATGCTATAGAGAAAGATAGCATGTGGACCAATACATACAGCCCTGTTGATTCATTGGTAGTATGTCTGCTTCAAGAGCTGAAGGGCATGAGTTTGATTCCCATTGATTGTATTTAAGTATTCTATCAGTTATCTGACTGCCATAGTACAAGCTTTGCTTAGTATGGGGTCAGATCGCGCTGTGTGGAAAAAAAATACGTTGCTGGATTGGTGATCTAGTATGAGCGTTAATCATCCAATCCATTTTCAAGTCAAAATATTGCTTATTATTAGATAATTTGAATTTATAAGTTTCAGTTTGCCTGAAACTTTGAAATTGACATATTGTCGGAATCTTTAATTTTTAAAATACGTGTTTCCAACTTCAAGTCTATGGTTCTTATTATACATGAACAGACAAACACAAACATAGTAAAACTAACAAAGTTTTTATTATTTTTAATATTGCTTAAATTTTGTGATTGTAAGAAGATGAAAACATTATTTCTGGACATTGCACAAATCTCACAAACCTGCATAGTAATATAATTTAATATTGAATGCTGCATTTCTCATGCAGTGTCAATAATAATCAGAATATTTTACCATCTTATATAAAATGTTTCCTGCGATAACAAATCATAAATCATTGTCCTGGTCCGGGTCGGACAAACTATTGCGTCAATCAGTAGAATTTATTAAAATAGTAAACGCAATTTAAATTGAAGATTGTTTCGAAACTGTTCTCAATGCTCTCATATGACCTGATATAATGCGAATTTTGATTTTGTTTTCCTCATGTTAGTAAAATCTATGATGCATTCGAATGTATTATGTATGATGTGAGGATGTGGAACTGTCTGCCGGCGTCTGTTTTTCCCGCAAAGAACAATTTGTGTGTCTTCAAATCTAGAGTAAACAGGTTTATTTCTACGTAAGCGGGCTTCATCTTGGACTGCATCCAGCTTAGAGCTTAAGTTTAGAGCAACTTTATTACTAATAGTAGATGTTTAGTTTAATAAGCAATAGTCGCAGTGTCCAACATAATTAAAGTAATCCCGTATATGTAACTAAGCTTTGCTTAGTTTAGCGCTAGATGGCGCTGAAGGAAATGTCCTTTTACTAATAAAAAATTTGCTCGGGTACTATTTTCAAAAAAATCTTTACAAGCTGTATCACATCTTGAAGTGTACGTCCAGCCTGAACCTGTCTGTATTGTTTCGCTTGTGAAATGTAATGTCGTGTATAACACAAACGAATCTTGCACACTCACACAAATACAGCTTATTTATATTTGAGCCATGGAGGTCGCGTGTCTCGTCATCCAAATATAGCGGCCGCATAGTTTCCTATTGAATTCGATGGCGTATTGTAATCGAATTTGAATAAGAACTACCCTTTCTAAATACCCATTTGATTTCGATACCAGTAAGTGTTGTTTCATGATAGTACTACCCGATGACATGCAAGTTTTTAGTATTTTAAATTTTTAGTCTCTTTATTTTGTAAAATATCCGTTTACACATAGCTAGGTGCCGGGAACACCCGAAAAGGAAACGGGTGATAATAAGCTGTATTTACTGTGCAAACCAAAATTGTAAAAATCAATTTCGTTTCTTCTAATACTTAAATGTTAAATAGATAAAGCCGGCCATTGAAAATGAAACGATACTCTGTTTATTACAGTAGACATTTCAATAATATTTTAATTATTTAGTTGACATATTATTACTCTATTATTTTATTAGATTACAATAATATAGTAAAACTAATTGAAGCTAAACTTCATGACAGGAAGTTTAGCTTCTTTTAAGTCAAATGGAATATAATAATATCATTTCTCATTCCATACAGCTAGAGTGATACGTACTATATAATTTACCATTTTTACCCTCGACGGAACGGAGACGGTATACGCGTTTGGGGTGAGAGGATGTTTGTTTGTGCAAATAGATGTTGCCATTTTTCTCCAAAACTACTGGTCTGATTTTGATGCAGTTTTCAGTTATGGGTTCGGGTTTGATTGGTGCATGTTTTTTGGTAGGTGTTACGGTGACAACTTACCAGGGAGTGCTGCAGCAAACATTTTTTTGCAAATCCATGTTGCCATTTTTCTCCAAAACTTCTAGTCCGATTTTGATGCAGTTTCCAGTTATGAGTTCGCGTTTCATTGGTGCATTATCTTAGATAAGTGACAATTACTTAATCGTTGTGGGTTTTTTTCAAAAAAAAAAATTTTGCTTTTTATAACTTATGACATAACTGGAACTTTCAACCAGTTTAAGTTAGCTTACCCTAGAAATGACAAAGTTAGAGTGTATCGATCGTGTGCTATACCATTTCGAATGTTAATAAAAATGGCTGACACGACTACCGTGGGAGCGCCTCACGACCGTCTTGTACGATGATTTTTTCGTGATCGAACCATTCATTGTTTAACTTCGGTAGCGTTTATTCAATTGGGCAGAAATTGTTTTACAACGGCCGTGGACCCACCGTGTTCCGTGTAATCACGTTATGCACTCGACGTGTACAAGGAGTTCATGGTTTGGTCGGTCCGTAGTCGGAACCCATGCTCCTTGCGATCCTTCTGCTTTAGTTTTGACATATATTTATCTACATTGAATCCTACCAATCCTACTAATAGTATAAATGCAAAATGTATGTTTGTTACGCTTTCACGCAAAAACTATTGAATGGATTTGGATGAAATTTGGTATGGAAGTAGCTGAGACCCTGGATTAACAAATAGGCTACTTTTCACCCCGAAAACATGTAGCGGGTACACCGTGGGGCGTATAAGATACATAAAAGTTTTTTGTTTGGATATTTGTTAGTCAATCAGGTAAAAACGGCTGAACGGTTTAGAATGAAATTTGGCACACGTATACTTTATTACTTATAAGATACTTTTTATCCCGGAGAAATGTTAGGTTACTATTTTATTTATTAGACTATTGATTTATCCTAAAAAATAGAAAGGAAAAGCATAGGAAGGTAATCACGTAATCAACGCAATTTGCGTATGGAATATTACAGTAGTATAGTTACTGTGAAACCTCCTAGGTGCGATTTATCGATTTCACAGACATAGCTACATAATTATAATGAATTCGTAATCGAGTCGTGTCTGCACTTTTTTACTATAGAAACTGACGTGGTTTTGACACATTTTTAGTATTACTTATGTGGGATTACACATGTTTAATTTTATCGGAAGTTCCGGCTATAGTTTCAGCCACATCCGGTGGCCTTCATCATGGAGACAAAGCTGAGTACGACGCGCGCGCGTCTTCGCCTTGATTTGCGGGTTGATACGCGGACGCGGGGTGGGGGCGGGTAGTGAACCGAGATGCGCTAGCGCGCTTTGGAACTTCCTCACTGGAGTGCTAGACAGAGTCGGTATTTCAATATCGCTAACGTTGTTCTCTCAAATGAATATTCCTTCCGAAAGCATAACATGTAAAGGTGCATATATTATTATGTAGGTACTCTCGGACTCTTAAAATGTATGTATAAGGTAAAGTTAACACTCTGCTTTAACTTGTTACTTACCTACTTGTACAAAAACTAACGGAGTAAGGTCAGCTACGCGTAAAATTGGCAAGAAAACGGTCGAAAATGGTGAAAATATTACCTCTCAGATACGATACAATACAATAGGAACAAGTCACGTTGTGAAAGTTTCTACGTTTTGCGAAACGAATTTACATACTATTATAAATTCCTTTCCTTTTTACTTATTACCCTATCGGTGATGGTATCATTTATGACAAGTATTGATGTACACTATTCTGTTGCTCATATAGTTTTTCTAAATAAAGCGACAGCCCCAGAATTCCAGCCCCAAATCCGGTCAACAAACTCCATATTGTCCATATTGTCGAGCAGACTTGGACCCCCAAAATACCTACATAACATTTTGTAAAACCACAATTATTATGATTTAGCATCCCGTATGTTTTTGACACACTGCAAGTACCTAAAAGTATCCATTCTCTAGACCAACTAAATTGTCATCATAATTATTATTAAAAAAACACGAGAATTATTCAAGTCACGGTGTTTGCAGGCGTTTTCAAGAATAGCTCGTCATTTCTGGGAAAAGCACGTTCGTTTACCGACAATAATGCAATTAAACTCCTTCGTAAATTTAGTATTTATTGCAAACCCGTTATATAACTTAGCATTCAAGCTTTTTGCCGCTTCAAGCTTAAAAACTTGAGAAAAATGGGCTACCGCTAGTGGCTATCCCATCGAGCGAGCGTTTCTTTCTTGAATATTGGCAATGTGACAAAATGTGAGCAATATTTTATTTGTTTAGGTACATACTAATGGTAAATAGAATGCTTGTTCACTTGTTCAGTGTCTGGGTGTTTTATGTACTATATGTTTTTATATAATAAAAAAGTATACAAGTATTCAGTTTTTTATGAATATTATGGCAAAACTAAATGTCACGCCGCTACATTAAATTATTTCCAATATTTTTTTTCAGTTTTGTAAAAAAAATTGGTGTGGCAATATGATGTGGCTAAAACAAATATTTTCGTGTTGTATCCAACAAAAAAAAAATTGCGTTATAGAATTACCATGAAACTACTTAGCATTGTTCCGGCACACATATTGTCGGTATTGTAAGTAGGTTTCATAATGCGGAGGCCGTTCGTATCGCTCTAAACATTGGTTTCCGCGGCGGCCAAGAAAAATACTTTGAATAATATTAGCGATTGTTTATTGCCTCGACAACGGTATTGAATACTGAGAGCCGTTGTTAAATTCGCTGGAAAGCAGTATTGAATTTAATAGAGCTTTGGAAATGTGTGCTATGTTAAGGGAAATTTGAGCGAAAGTTAAGATTATATCTATCGGGTTGCAAGCACAACTGGATTATATGTAAAAGTGCATAAGCAATACAAACAATAAACATTATTATAACGAAAAAAGCGTTACAGCAAATTCCAAAAACATTTTCCCATGACATATAAATGTTTGTTCGAAAAATAACTTCTAAGCAATATACAATAATACATACTTAAGTCTGTTATGAAAATAAACTGCTCACCTGATGTTAACTGACGGTGTGGTTGAAGATAGTAAGCACACTAGCCTGGAATGGAACTGGCTCACAAGTGAGGCTGCTGGAACACACCGTTGGGTGCTTAACGGCAGATTTTCTATTTGAGTGTGGTAGCTAGCCAGCCGAGTACTAGAAAGTACCCTCAAGCTCATTGTTGTGGCTTGAACCCACGCCATTCGGCATGCGAATCGACCGCGCTAACCACTGAGCTATCATAGCTACTAAGAAATAGTTAAAATTTCTAAAATAGGGATGATAATAATCAAGAAAACCATAAATCTAACGTGTTACTATAATGAAGTTAACTAATCTAAAGAGCCGCTATTAATGGGATTAATTCCCAAAACACTTGCTGACCATTGCCACATTGTATGCTAGTACTTTTAATCTTTGTCCAAAATAAAGGCCAGCATTTTGGTCACGTGTGGCGTCGATTAAGACTAGGTGACAGGTTTTTGAATATTTTTTGCTCTCGACCGTGTTGGTCCCATAATTTTTTACTACTAAAATATTTTATATATATGCTATTTTTTTGAGTATAATGTTTTCTGATACTCTATATAATCGGTAACGAGTTAATATGCGTAATTTATTTTCTTAGGGATGATGTTTATGCGAGATCAACAGTCGATTGTATATCGCAGTAATAAATAAATATTCTTACATATATCTGTCTACAATGATCATTGTGGTAACTCTTAGAAGTTAACATAATTGCATAACTTACTCTCCTGTCTTATGAAACAGAGAATATAAGTACTTGTGTTTACTAAATCGGTTAAACAGACGTCTGATATACAAAAAAGGCGACCCTCAACAGTCAATCGCATTATAATTATTTAATTCCTCGAAGTCGATTTGTCAATTTGTGAGTCAATTGTGACCCATAACGAGCGTATACGGCGGTCACTGCTTTAACTATGGTATTGTTATTCTTTGGCAATGGCTTTTATCCATTTCTGATATTTTATTGTAAAAAATACAGCAATGTGATTTATGGAGGGGCAGTAAGCGGTATGCGTGTTGAACTCGATGATTTGCCTATAATGTAATATAATAAAAATTCTGCACATTTTGTTAAATTCATATTCTCTTTCATTGCATTTCAAAATACGAGATTTACCGTAGGTATCACTTACTCCAATAATTCAATAACTTAAAACATTAACAATAATTGCTCGAGTAAAATTATTTGTACTACATGCATCATACATACCTACTAGTGATTAAAAAAAAACAAAAATTGGCAACATGGATTTGCACAAACAATGTTTGCTGCAGCGCTCCCTGGTAAGTTGTCACCGTAACACCTATCTACGGACATGCACCAAAGAAAACCGAACCCATAACTAAAAACTATATCAAAATCGGACTAGTAGTTTTGGAGAAAAATAGCAACTTGTATTTGCAAACATCACACTCACTCCACTTTCTTTCTCACTCCAAACGCACTCCGCGCACCGTCTCCGTTCCGTCGTGGGTAAAACTGCCCATTTTAAAAGAAATGTATCTCTTTTGAGTATATGCGAGCTAATTCTCTGTTATCACTTTTTCTATTTCGCGAAAGCATGCGAACCGCGATAAAAGTAACCCGAGAACACGACAGCCGTATCTGTGTATATGAATACACAGTTTTAGATTTTTCACGTGTCCACACTGAATGTAACTTAGGTCTGGCTGGTAGTTCTATTTTTAACCACTAATAACAGACCGATAAAAACAGGTTTAAGAACATTATTTGTCCCCGACTTGGTCTACAGAACTTTAAAAAATAGTTTGTCTTTTTTTAATCGGAGTTTTTTTACTATGAAAAAAAACGTGAACGTCAACGTAAGTAACGAGTTAAATTGTCTTTTTTTTTTTCTTTGTTATCAGCATTGCATTTTATGCATTTTGCCAGTTTTAAGTATTTTTTTTTATATTTGACAGGCTAGGTGTTTGACCACAGCTTACATGATGTTAAGTGACGGTATGGTCGAAGATGGTAAACCAGACATAGCCTGGCATAGAACTGGCTCTCAAGTAAGGCTGCCGGAAACTTAGCATAGGCATACGCCTATGCTAAGTTTGTCTATGTATCGTTTATGGGATATCGAAATATCGTTTTACCACATTACATTGCTTCCCAAGACTTATGTTTCTTTCTTCAAAATTCCATCAAAGCTAGTAGTTAAGTCACCACTACTGTAATAGGACATGACCGGACTTAGGCCTATTTAAATTGATTAATAAACTTAAAAAAATATCGACACTGGCAATTGTGCACAAAATGCGGCAGCAAAACAAAGAACAAATATCATAATAATATCTTAATTAAAGCTTTCACATTCTCAATTCCAATCAGTTTGTAGGAACACTCCGTATAACTATCCGCAGATTGATCGTTTGATTGAAAGCATCGACTTTACAAAATTAGTCTGGCACAATGAACCCCCGAGACAAGGGGCGAGGTGGGCCCGGGAACGGGAGGAGGGAAGTAATACGGGTTATAAATAAGGCATAATAATGGCAGAAACAATACGTCGTTCATTCTCAGGGAATTTCACGTAGCTAGCCAACCGTAATCGCAATGTACATACGTTTTTTAACCTTTTTCAAACTTATTAAAGCGATTGACGATTAATCGGGAGCTTTATTCGGTAGCTGATTGAATGGTCCCCGACTATAGTTAATTTGCCATTATGCTAAACTTATATTTATTTTCAATTGAATGCGGTTAACTATGGTTAATTTCAAATTGAGATGTCACATATTTCCCATCCAAACTATGTAGGTTTGGAATCTTCGACCACACTGTGACCTAGCATACATATGCCTGAGTTGAACGACTCGTTTATCTCATTATACCTATTTATTCAAAAAAAAACTCATTCTTTAGAAAGGGTGCCAACTTAACCAAAAGTAACCAAAGGGGGACTTAACATCAGATGAGCTGTGGTAAAACACCAAGCTTGTCAGCCATTAAAAAATACAGGCGATACCTAACAAAAATTTAAAGAAATCCATTGATCTCATAATGTAACTTCCTAATTAGATAAACAATTATTTGAATCATGTTACTTAAACCATTTATAAACAAAATTTACTGGCTTTATATCTCCAACACACAATAAATGTATGTGTTTACAAAACAAAACTAAAAATATTCAAGATAATAATTATAATTTGCAAACAAACTCTTGCATACAAGTACAGTACCTACATACCTACGTACTATAATCTTGAATTAGTAAAGTAAACTAATATTTTGTATACAGACAATGAGCGCTGGTTGCAATTTCTGGTTGCAAAACCGACTCAAAAAAAAAGAAGAGGTTCTCAAATCGGTTGTAATTTTATTGTTTAACTCAGAAATTTGTAATTATTAAACATTTTTGGAAAATTATGTATTTATTTCAAAGTACATATCTATATATGCATTTATTTTTTTAGATTGATTCCATAAAAATTTCATTAAATTCGTTTCAATAGTTTAATTTTTAAACCAAAATAAATAAATCCAGTGAGTAAACGAAATTGCGTATTTTTCTTTCCTGTGTCTTTTCAGAGTTGTTTACGAACACTAGAATAGTTCCAATCAACTGCCTAATTTCCGAATTCATCACCAAACAATGATGAAACCGGAAGGTAGGCACCGGAACTCCTTAATAAAACAATGTAACCTAGCCGTGTTTGGGTTTAGTGAAATGCGGTCGGTTTTTGTTTTTTCGTAAAAAATATTCGAGAGCAAGGCCGGCTCTGCTATTCTTTTGTAAACAAGTCCGAGTCAAACAAAGCAAGGCGCGGCCATAGTCATGTCCCAAAATGTCCACGCTTTGTGATAAAAGATTCCTGAAGTTCTTGAAACACCAATCAAGCTGAACAGTTTAAAAAATGTATAACCCGACTGCGAATAAAATAGCTATAATTAAAGAAAATAATCTTTTAAAACTAATTTATTACTCCTAATTAAATTTAATCAAACTTTGTTTCATTCATTCACATTATTTAACTTGGTATCACTTATAGTGTACTAAGGCATCATTGACTCAACAAATTTGATAAACCAAGTAATAGCAATTGTGAGTAAAAACGAAAAAGTTTAAAACCGCAAATTGATCACATACGTTCTAAATACACAAACCCGCACATACTGAGAAAATAATTATTCTTGTATGATGTGTGTAATATTTATTTCAGGGTTGCCCCTAAATATATTAAGCGTAGGAATTGATTTTTCCTTTTTTATAACATACTAGCTGCGCCTCGCGGTGTTACCCGCTACATGTTTTCGGAATAAAAAGCCTAGCCTAGCCTATGCCTTAATCCAGGATCTCAGCTACCTCCGTACCAAATTTCATCCAAATCCGCTCAGTAGTTTTTTGCGTGAAAGAGTATCAAACATCCATCCAAACTTTCTCATTTATGATATTAGTGGGATATTACAACTATAAACTTTCATAATATGTAAATGAACACCCAGACACAGAACAAACATCCACATGTGTCGCACACATGTTTGTTTTTGGTGAGAATCAAACCTACACCTTACAGCTCTCAAATAGAAGTAGATACTACCAATGGAGCTCCGAATCAGCTCTATTTTCTATAAACTGTCCCACTGCTGGGCACGAGCCTCGTCTCATCGAGGAAGGGTAAGGCAATAAGGCATAGTCCAATAAGAACCTACCACATTCCACGCTGGACAAGTGCGGGTTGGCAGACTTAACACATCCTCGAGAACTTTTTTTATGAACTCTCGGACGTGTAACCTACACGACCAAAAGTTCTTAAAAACGATGTTATCCTTCACTGTTTGAAGTCATCAGCAATACACACATGACTTATAAAAGACTAGTGCGTGCCGTGGGATTTGAACCCAGGACCTACAGATTGGAAGCCAGCCAGTCGCCTAACTAGGCTACTGAATCTTAATAAACCAATTGAGCTAAAAGGCAGTATTATGCCGTTTGAGAAAAAAAGAAAGACAATATTTTTTATTTGTAACACGGAAACGAACAAACATAAACGGACAGTTAAAAAATAGGGTTCACTGCAGCATAATGCTGGTCATACTAAGTGGCATAACCAGCGCTGATCTTCCAGTGAGCCCTTGTAAGTATAGCAATATGTTAAACACATTTTACCAATAAAATATACAAGAGTTGTGTATTGTATAACAAACATAATAAATAAAACAAAACAAATGTCTTCTCCCAAAATATGCCTCTTCAAATGAATATACAAAAACAGCAGGCTCACTTGTAAGTGTATTATAAATATATATAGAGAACTTTTTAAATGTATAAGCAGCCCTAACTCGTCAGTTAAGGCGCCGGCACCGGTCGGCAGCCGACGGCAGCGGTACAAATCACAAACACAATGAAAGTGACTCGCTAGATCAAAGCTGCGCGCCGTCATTGTTTATACCCGACCCACCATCGACTAATCAACTGATTAATTTAATTAAACATTACGAGAAAGTTCTGTTTACGACGCGCTTCCTCAGGCCTACATGCATGTTCAAAGGAATGGTGTGAATGTAAACAGAGCGGCTGGCGACGACGCGCCGCCGGCGCAAGGCGCGACACTCGCCAGTGTCCACTTGGAACGACAAGGACAGAGGACTGCTTCTACTGCTTCACACTCAGCATCTACAATATACAGACCAGCCCCAGTACACTGATACTCTCAGTACCTTACTAACTACGAAACCCATAGTCCGTTGAGCATTACTTTTAATTACAAAAATATAAATACAGATTTAATGTACTTACGCTGAAAAATGAGGAAAATAAATCAATTGGCTATATCATTGGAATGGTCAAAGAAATGGGAGAAAACAGTGTTTATTGGAGGAAACCTATGCCGACTGGCAAACAGATCTGCAAAAAAGAACTAGCTACTATACTAAGATTTTATTATTATTATAAATACAGATTTAAAAAGGCAGTACATAATTTATATTGTTGCGTAAAGAATGGTTGGAGCCCTTGGGTCTTAAATTTCGCTTAATATACAGGAGCTAAACGCACACAAACACCACACTGTATTGATGTTAGTGACGATGTGCCTGGACGCTGAGAACTAACTAAGAGATGTACCAATACAAATCTCATTTGTCAAAATTATAAGTAACAATTATACTATTTTTTCATTAGAACGGATTTTTTTAAGTAACGTATTCTCATCAGAATTAAAGGTGTGTACCAAATATCAGATCAATCTGTCAACAGGAAGGAGGTAAAAATTCTATTGCTAAATTTGACCAAAAAATTTGGACAACTACAAACAGGGCAAACTAAATAAAACCGTTTAATAAAAAAGGATTAACGTTTTTGGTAAATTTAATAAATACATAAATGCTGAAATCATACCCTCCTTTTGGATAATATAGCGCGAAAATCTTGGCTAGGCTCTTCCTTGACAAACGCTACATTTATGATACATTTTATTGACAGGCTTTTAGCAAAATTGAAAACCAAAAAATAAATACTCCTATTGGATATGGAATTGTGTTTCTTTTGTCACTAAATACGATAATGTTTTGCTCTATTTTGTTTTTCCAGGAACGAGAAATAAGGTTACGTTTAGATTATTATTTATCCATCTAGTAAAAAGTGCTTCTCGTGATTTTTTACAAAATCTTTGACCAGTATCGTGAATGCTTATTTCGGTATCTTTTTGATAATATATTTCTGTTGTTCTACATTTAGCTTTTAACTGTTATATTCTTGGAGTATCTACTGGGCTATTATATAATATTTTTGTATGTATAATTAAAATTAAATAATGTACGTTGTTAACACTTCGTAAAAGGCTTAACCGATTTAACTAATTATAAAATAAAAAATAACAAAGTTGACTGAAAAAGAAAAATTGAAATAACTGAAAATACTTTGTTATTGACGGATGAGTCTTTCGGGCCCAGCTACAGAAGTCCAATAGATACATTGAAAAAAATTTAATATGTTACTTTGCTATAAATAAAAAAATATTACAAAACCACACGATGGCATAGTAGATACATATATCGCTTTTACGTTAAGACCTAGTTTCAACGAAGGCGATGCTAAGTGCTCTTAAATCTAAAAGGAAAACCAAAACGCCTTTCATATTCAGTAGAGCTTATTTTAAGCGGTTTTGTAGAGACGTGAGGAAAAATATAAAAGTTACTACCAAATAAAATATCTAGACTAAGGGCGCAATACCGGCAACTCTACGTCATCGGATACCACGTATTGGCATAGTGGCGTTATAACGCACTCATCGATAAGTACAATCCCTAAAATCTAGCTTTATTCTGCTCCTTCAAGATAGGAAGGTGCAGCCCTAATTATTTGAACTACACGATAAGTGCTATCGAATGTGTTTAGTATCTATTTGATACGGTGCGGTAGGGTTGCCAACATCGAGTTGTTGTAGGTAACGTGGCTGCGCTGTTGCTTTTTGTTACTTTTCGTGTTAAATGTTGTCTTTTTGTTTGTAATGGTTTTTTTTAGGCGAGAGCCTGTAATAATTACAGCAAAATATTATACAACAAAATGACAAGTAATTGAAAAAATTCCAAGTCTAAACGTTAACTCCCAGGTTGTTGTTTTTGTAACGAAATGTATGGACCCGTCAATATTTGTCAAATTATAATTTTTTAATCTCTTTTTGGATCTATATTAATCAATACATAAATTCATTATATTATCTTATTAAACAATTTCTAATTAATTATAAACATATTAATTAAATGTCCCATACTTAAATACTAATAAAATAAAATCAAAATTCAAATTAAAATTAAAAATTCAGTCAACAAATACCCCGCCCCTGACTGAACCTGGTGCAAAGGAACCCATGAGGCTGGCAGCATTACCGCGCTGGATAGCAATAGCCAGCCTTTGCACCAAGTTTGAGCCGGAGCGAGGGTCACCACACTGGTCTCTTATGCGTTGCCTCAAATCACGCACCAACACCCTAGCATCCACACCCCAGCTGCCGAGTGTCTCCACCGCAATAGGCACAAAGTAATATTGGAACCCCAAAGCTGCGTATTTGTACCTCTCAAAGTACCTCTTTTTGTTCGATAATACCTATAGCGGACAAAACCACAGTTGTCACTATTGTAATATGTAAAAAATCTTGTGATTTTTTTGTTACAATGTAAGGAGGTCTGTACTGTTCGGCCTAAATTGAACGATAACACAATCACTAATTGTGCCCAAAGATGGCCGCGAACAGAAAGCTTCCTTTCGATGTTTATGATTAATTTAGTACATTAGCGGCGCGATGCCGGCGTGTAATCGTCCTCTATTGTGTTTTGTTTTAATAATATACGCGCTCGGCACGCAGCTCCACGTTGTTTTGTTAAAACTCTATTTTGCTAACGTAATTTGTAATTTCGCTCTTACTCGTTTCGCTCCCGCTCGAGCGGGTCGCTCCCTAGAAATTACTCGAATAATGTTTAGCGTTTAGTTTGTGTTCATAACAATTTCAGGTAGTAAACGCGGAACTGAAAAAGCTAGCTTATACGCGTAGACTTTAAAAGAGCGCAAATGTATTTTCATATTATAATTTCAAAATAACATTTCGTCAAGATGGTATCTTCAAAAAGCAATCACAGATTAGTATAGTTTGTAACCACTTCAAATAAAAATAAAGTTAACGTGAAAATGCGCCAAATAATTTAAAACAAAAGCGGCAACTAATTAAAAACAAAAACGGGAAGTGCTCACTTCAACGCACAGCAACTGGCTTCTCGAATTTAACCTCTTCTTTTTGGTACGTTATTGCTTTCGTCCAGCTAATTAGTGTTAAGGACCTTCGTGTGTATTCGCGCTATTTTTATTTGGTTTTTAAATGGTTTAGCGCGCCATTGTTACTTCGCCGTTTTGCGAGTTGCGTTAGCTTGCTACTACGCTTCGGTAGTCGAAATGTCACCATTTTTGATGAGAAGTAACGGCAAAGGCCTTTATATCGTATGAAACCTTTTCAGATATGTTAGAAAGGCTACATCTTTGAGGTTTTGCAATGTGCAAACCGTAAAAAGTTTGCTAAAACGTAGATAACGTAATTTGAGTAAAAATACACGTTATCGCCTTACTTATGACTTCTTAAACAAGTCAGGCATTTCTAGTTGGAAGTAGAGTTTGACCTCCGATAGCGTCAACTTTTTTCTTTCCTGTGATATGTCCTGCAACTCAGTCCGATCCCTCTTTACCAGATCCTTCCAGTAGCATCAGAGGTGTCCAAACGGCGTCTGTCGTTTGGTTGTTTAAAAAAAAAAGGAAGGTCAATTTGGCTGTTCAATTTTCTCCCATTTTTTTACATGTAAAAGTAATGAGACGTTCTCCTGGTGGCAAGAGATAACCTGATGATGAAGAAAATGTTTGAGAAAGATACACACAGACCTATGAGTAGCAAAACAAAGTCCAAGCCATCGCTGCTTTGGCGCTTTTTACTTACTTACGATGATTAGCCTCAACAGCCCTGTAATTTCGCTAGCTGCAGTACCTTTGAATCCGGGCACAGTAATGTGTATATACTATTACTTGGCGACAAAATATCTAGTATAGTGGTGGTACCTACCTAGACGACCTTCTGCTCTACCACTAAGTAAACCTAGCTAACTAAGCGCTACAAATTTTCTATAGAAAGTATTAATACATATCTTACCGTTACGGTAGTTCATAATACATTTGTATATTAACTTAATAATTTGTATGTTAAAAATTTTGCAAATAGTATCCACTAAACGCCTGTTTTTTTTAATGGCATGCCTAAACTCTTTCACAAAGAAATGTATTTTTTTAAATCGAATGAGTTTCAGAGATTACATCCGTACAGACTGTACCTACTCTTTCTCTTTATAATATTAGTGGTGATTGTTATGTCAACACTGATGACTCTTTTTACCCAACGACGGTACGGAGATGGTATATGTGTTTGAGGTGAGAGGATGTTTGTTTGTGCAAATACATGTTGTTATTTTTCTCCAAAACTACTAGTCCGATTTTGATGCAGTTTTCAGTTATGGTTTATGATCAACTTTGTCGAAATCAACTTTGTCTTTGTTAGTAGTTAGCACAGTAGGTTCACATGCCAAAATCCCAACAGTGAGCTTGAGCTGCTGGTAAAGGAAACCATTATGAGGAAATCTTATTATGGTGGTAGGGTAGTCTATTACTCGGCTGGGCAGCTACCACCCTCAAATTGAAGATCTGCCGCCAAGCACGGAACGGTGTTCCGGCAGCTTCACTTAAGAAACAGTTCTATTCCAGAATAGGTGTGTTTACCATCTTCGACCTCACCGTCACTTAACATCAGGTGAGTTGTGGTCAAACCGAGCCTGTCAACAAAATAAAAAGAATACGACTCTGAATGTTGACGACTGTGAGATATTATCTCTTTTCTATAATTGTAACAGATGACCAGTATATATGTAGGATATATGGATGAGTTTTGTACTTCAAAACAAAAGTTACATATAAAACGCACTATTATGTACTGTGTAATTAAAAAGTTTGCAATTCACACATGTACACTACACTCTCTCACACACACACACACACACACACACACACACACACACACACACACACACACACACACACACACACACACACACACACACAGAGAGATAGAGAGAGAGAGAAAGAGAGAGAAAGAGACACTTTTATTACGATTTTCGTTCTTTGATCTGTTCTATTGCTTACGAAGATAAATTCAAATTATTTTTATAAGTACCTCTATCTAATATTACTTACAAAATTATTTAACACCAAAACTGGAATAACTCTCCCCTTGCTACGGGCATATCGCTTAAAATATAAACTTTCGTTAAAGTCGGGGGGTAAATAATTCACCATTACCCTCAACCGGTTGTAATTTGTAGCCGGGGTGCGGGGTGGCTGCGGGGTGAAAATTAACATGTTTGTCTTGCTCACGTCGTAGCTAACACCGAAACTACGCGAAACTCAAATAAATTCACTCGCGTTTTACATTAGTACGAGTTTGCTAACGCTTGAGGCGTATGCACACTGCTCACGAAGGTGACATATTATATCCTACTAATATTACAAATGTGAAAGCTTGTATGTTTGCATGTTTAAATGTTTGGGTGTTTGTTACTGAATCACTCAAAAACGGCTTAAAGGATTTGGATGACATTTGACGCACATATAGTTTATTACGTGGATTAATATATAGGATACTTTTTATCTCAAGAAAACGTTAGGTTTTTTTTATGGTTGACAGGCTACTTGTTTGACCACAGCTCACCTGATGTTAAGTGAAGGTGTGGTCGAAGATGGTAAAGCACACCTAGCCTGGAATGGAACTGGCTCTCAAGTGAGGCTGCCGGAACACACCGTTAGATGCTTGGCGGCAGATTTTCAACTTGAGGGTGGTTCCAAAAAACTAACTGAGATGTCCGCTAGTAGGCTAATATAAACAAGGTACATAACAATGTACTTTAAAACTGAATAAAATTACAGATACAATTAAATATATAATTTAAAAAACAAGTGATATTTATCTGATTTTTATTAGAATATGCTTCTGTACCTACCTTTAGTACCCGCTACTAATATTTAAGTTAAACACGCTCTCGACATGTCGTTTGTTCCTTGTAATTAATGCTAAGAATTAAAACTTTTTGTTTGACTTCGAAACTTTGTATTTTGACTAGTAATTACTCGAGCTTATGTATGCGGCGGTGTTTATTCAAATTGTGTTTGTGTGCCGTCTTAAGACTGTTTCTAGCTGAGCAATATTCTTCTTAAGCATAGATCAGACAGCTGGCCCTATTGTCAAGGATTTTAAATGGAATTAATCATTTAAATACAAATAAATAAATAAATAAATATCATATGACATTACACACAGCGCCATCTGACCCCAAACTAAGCAGAGCTTGTGCTATGGAAGACAGATAACTGATAGAATACTTAAATACTTTTTTTTTTGTAAATACATACTTATAATACATACAGTACACCCAGACACAGAACAAACATCGATGTTAGTCACACAAATGTTAGTCCTGAGTGGGAATCGAACCCACGCCCTTCAGCTCTCGAAGCAGACACACTACCAATGAACCAACAGGGCTGTCAACAACAAATATATAATACTAACGGACGCCTCGCGGTTTCACCCGCGTAGTTCCCGTTTCCATGGGAATACAATACAACAATAATAATTATGTATATTAGATAATTTTAAGTTACAATTATAAAAAATGCATTAAGTTTTCTAATAGGCATAATACGATATATTATCCCACGTACTCGTACAGATGAATCTAAAATAGGATAAACCTAGTAATAATTACGTACAGGCCTATTGTCGCCAATAAGTTGTGGTGCACCAGGCCACGCAGTGCTCGTTGACATCGCCAATCTCGTGAAGGACGAGAAGGACAAGCTCAACAAGTGCCATGACTTGGCCGACGTGATAATCGCCATGTGGAATATTGTCTCGATGACCAATATTCTGACAGTCGTCATGGTAAAGGGATTAAGAAGCTCTCACTAAGTGGTTAGGTCAAAGGTCATGCTCCACTGCCGGCGGCACCCTCTTTTAATGTTATACATAATTATATCCATACTATCCATCCATCCTGTGTGTATGTTACGTTTTCACGCCTAAATACGCCAACCACGCCAATAACTTCTCAAGTAAAATAAAATAAAAATCATTACATCTTTACTTTTGGTAAGAAATAAAGATTATTTCCGCGTTATTGACTAATCAAGGTAAAATAGGGAGTTTTCTTATTTTTTTTAATATAATTATTTTATTGATAAGACCAATGTTACAAGTCAATTCCGTCAATTCAAAATTTCAAATATGTCATTATATGTGTTTCAAAACACTAATTACATGTCAATGAATAAACAAAGATGACAAAATAAGGTATGCCAATACATATATAAAAAATATTGTCAATATAAAAATACTTACTTTCCTACCTTGATGGTACAACCCCAGCGAAGCGGGTGGGTAACAGCTAATATCTATATACATTATGGGGAGTATTGGAGCGACAGGACAGGCGGCACTACTTTAAAGGGTTATCCAAGCGCACAGTCGGGGCATTAAAGTCCGGTGACACTGTAGAGACAGTCTAAGGTCAACAGCCATAGTAATTCATAATGAATTGAGATAAATTAAAAAAGTCGGTCGGACTCGGGGCAGATCGCTTCGAACCGTCGGCGTCGTCCAGGAAACATCGTCGATATTTGTCAATTCCTTCCAAGTTAGCACACTCAAAGATTAGTTATTACTTTGTATAAAACAAAAACTTTAGAATCCGCCGCAATCTAAGCACAAAAGACAATCAACGTAAAATCTCTGTTTGTAAATCTCTCAACAAAACGCTCAAAACGGAAACAGGAATATGTAAATACCGTTCTAATAATAAAAAAACGGGCACACAAGAAACAATGGTTTGAATATGTGTATTATAGAGGCAAAGTACCTATCGGGCCTTCAGACGCTGTAAACATATAAAATGAAGGCGGTTATTGTTCTTCAGTAACAATAAGAGAGGCATTTTTCCACAATTGACTGGAGCCATTCGAGAGAAAGCACCTCGGTTATAATAACTGGTGGATACCGCATCGACGCACGCTCAAACAATCAAACGGGGAACAAAAAGAAGCAATGTGGAAATGGATAATGTGGAACCTCAACAGTTGCCGCCACCTATGTTAGCGATAAGCGGCTTTATAAGCCGCTCAATAAAGCGATTCTTTCTACTCCAACGTGTCATTTGGTCAATATTCATCGTGAGGAAACCATAACGTGGTGGTAGGGTATCTAGTACAGCTAGCCACCACACTCAAGTTAAAAATCTGCCGCCAAGCGCCTAACGGTGTGTTCCAGCAATCTCACCTGAGAGCCAGCTCTATTCCAGGCTAGATATGCTTTGCCATCTGCGACTACACCGTCACTTAACATCAGGGGAGCTGTCAAACACCTAGCTTTTTAACCATTAAAAAAACTTCCTATGGAAGACCGTGATAAGCGTTTAATAAACGCCGTTGGCCCAATGAGTTCAAGAACTAATTAATATCTGCTGTGTTTCCAAATTCAACCTCATTTTCCGATCAAATTGACGGTGTCAGATGCATAAATAAATATCATAGGACATTAAACACAGCGCCCTCTGACCCCAAACTAAGCGAAGCTTGTACCTACTATGGAATTCAGATAACTGATAGTGTACCTACTTAAATACTTTTTTTGTTGTAAATACATACCTATAATAAATATAAAACACCCAGACGCAGAACAAACATTATTGTTTATAGCACAAAGTTTGTCCTGGGTGGGAATCGAACTCACGCCCTTCAGATCTTGAAGTAGACATACTACCATTGAACATTGATCAGGTGCCGTGAATCCGAATCGATAGACAAGTAGTTCAATTTTGAAAATGATCCAAATCGGTCTTCAATTAAATTAAATTAATTTGGATTTTTCTTTCTCATTATTAATTTTAAATAAGAACGTGAACTCAGAGTTCGGAGTGAATCCCTAGCTGGTATAATCAAACAAAAGCTTATCACTTCGTTGCAGTGCGCCATTCAAATATAAATTTCTTTGATGACAAAATTGCTGGAAAACCTAAGAGAATAGAAGTTCAATCGCGAACAAAGGGAGCAAACCTTCTCTCCGCGAAGAGGATGCTTGATTAGTTTTATCTTTTTCATCTTCATCCTATTCTTCTTATACTGGTATCAAATGAACCTTTGTGCTGGACACTGGACAGTGTTATTTGTAAGTACATAGATCGGTGTTGCCTAAAATCTTTCCATAGTTACTAGGAAAAGTAAAAATTTTGTGAGGTGTTTTTTTTTAATAGAACTTGATGAGATTTTTTAAGATGTGATCAGACACATGTTGTTTTTCATAACATAAGAATAATCTCGTGTGAACAGCAGACAGCAGTTCTCGGACTAAAAGCTTAGATTAGCATGCAGGGCAAGCGTAAGTCGAATAATGATCGTCTAATGTGCGGAATTGAATACATTCCTAGTGGAATGCACCGCGAGTTGCAGTTGATAATAATGTTATCAGCACTGAGGTGGAAAGCACTAATCTAATATAATGAACCAATCACGTTGGGCGGCATTTAGCCACGCCTACTTACTTCGTATAAGGAAACATCTATTAAGCCATTCGCAATACTACTTTACCAGTAACTTAGCTGTATTCAATAAATTGACATTTGAAATAAAGAAAATTTAGAAAATAAATTGAATATTTTGTAATCTTATAATCAAATTACAAACAAATTTTGCTTTATAACTTTTAAAGTTAACGAATTAAATCGGCACTACCGTTATTTTTATTTACTATTCATTTGTTGTAATAAATACGGAAGGTAAACATTTCGAAATGGAATTATTAAACTAGCGTAGTACTAGGTAACAAGCGTGGCTTCGCTCGAGAACAACTTATGTTAGCTATTTTATTGCAACTACAAAGATTACAAAAAATTGAATACAAACCGCATATACAACGGGGAGTGTTCTGAATAATCATTCCGCCTTGCGAGAGTCTCATAAGGTGTTAATTGAGACTTTTCGCTATAAAGCCGGTACCCGTGACGACTATCAGAGATCGTTAGAACCATCAACATCACACAGGAATGTTATCTCGTAAGCTAAGTCGAGGTACTTGCTGAGCTCGACTTTTTCGGCCTTCACGAGATTTCCATCACGTGGGATGGTCATGTCGACGATCAGTATTCATAATATTTACTAGATAAACTTTTGTATTACTACTATTGTAATATATAAAGTAAATTGTATAAAAAAACTCTAAGTCTAAAACAGGAACCTGTAATGTTAGAAAACTACCTATTCATCACTGCTCGGACACTGGCACAATATGAAAAGATCATTACTCACCCGCAATATAATATCACCGAAACAATTACGTATACGTCTTATATTTTTTATCTTATGCAAACAGCAAAGCCACAGACAAGTCTGTAACAGATGCATAGCTTCAAATTTTCACCTTTTTATGATTTCGCTCAAATCTTGTATTGAATAATCAAAATAGGACTGAAGCCGGAGGTTGAATCTGGCAATCTGGCAGCAGTAACATAGGATTACCTAGTATACAGTAGCTGCCAACGAAACACTAAATTGAAAAAAAGAAAATTAATATGACTAAATAACGACAATAATGGTATTGAAATATTGAAGCTGAAACCTTCACTCAATTAAAAAAAGTTGTGTGAAACAACCATTTTAAAAGATAATACTTTAACGGAATACTTGTTATTATTTTTTGTTAGAGTAAAATTTTCTTCTAAAAGTATAACTGCATTAAATAATATACAGGGTTATATAAGCTTAGAGTATACTAAACCGAAAGGGGTTAATTGTAATAACAATTATGCATAACTTTTACTACAGGCGCAACTTGAAAATCACGCTAAAAAATTGTTACTCGATTCATTTGGTTTGGAAGCAACAAGCTTTCTTTATAGAACTTATCAGACTTTTTTCACAATACATATATGTTTTGCCCATTGTTTAATTTGTTCATAACGTGAATATAATGACGCTTATTTGACTTCGTACATATGGGATGTACGAAGTGAAAGGGTCACAACCCTGTCAACTATTCGGTTACTATTTATTTTGCTTCATATTATGTATTATTATTTGTGTATATTATCCTAATATTTTAGTATATCATCGTATCCAATTCCAACTATAGGTAATATTTCTCTGTGACCTTTTACTTGGTGGTAGATCTCCTTAGCAGGAGGTCGTCTAGGTAGGTACCACCGCAGTACCAGTTAGTCCGCCGCTAAGCAGTAGTGTGTAAGCATTACTGTATTCCGGTTTGAAGGGTACTTACTGCACCTAGCGAAATTACTGGGCTGTTGAGACTAACTCTATCAAAAGTCTCAAAGTAATGAGCGCCAAAGCAGTGATGGCCTGGACTTTGTTTTGTTACTTAAAGCTCTGTGTATCGCTGCGATGGTCATGGAAGAGACGTTATCTCTTGTCATCAGGAAAGCGTCTCGTACGTCTCATTACTTTGACATAAAACACCTACTTTTAGAGTTGTGTATCTGTTAAAGTCTGCGCCAGGATTATTGATCGTCTGGAAACTCGTCCAACTTCAAATATTTACAAAAATGAATTTTTTATTAAGTTTGCACAAGAATGGCTGACCCTTCTTCCTCCCATATTCACCCCCCATTAACAACGTAACTGTCTAAATATACCCCACGAAGTTACTGGTTCCATTATGAAGCAAGTATTAGTCTAAATTGTTATAATAACATACGAAAAGTTGATGGTTATTTGTGGTGATGATTAGAAACGTTCCAGTTTTATTGAATTTAGTATGCATTAGATGGTGTAAGTACCTACCCTAGATCTACTAGTAGATTGGATTTGGTTGTGTCGAAATAATGACATGAAATTATGCATTTTGAATAGTTGCCAAACCAAAAGTATTCCACTTTGTGGTGTGCTTTATAAGTTATAAATATTAATGTGAACCATAAAATTTTATATTGGAACCCTACCCTGTCTTTGTCACAAGTGATCACATTAAATTATGAGATCCTTTCCCCTGGTGTGACGTCATTTATGGTGAAAAACAAATTAAATAAATACAGCCATTTTAAAATTTACACATGTACCTGAAGATTAGGGCTCGCTCGTCTCCCTCTTCACACATGATGTCGTTTGGTAACGTTTGGTAACTCCCTCGTTCCTCATAAACGCGTGATTATGTTATGTTTTTTGTAAATAAATGTACGTAAACTTGACTGATAATACAAACTAACAATTTCGTAGAGCTTTTTAGAGCGATTTGAACACATTTAATTTTTTGTGCTCGATTAGTTCCTGTTATAAACAACAATGCCGTGGTGTGCACTACATAGTCCACTCTACAGATTTTACTTTATTTGTCAAAGTGACGATTCTGTCATCCAATCTAACTTATTGAATTCTTTGGCCAACCGTACAATTGAGACCTTCGATTAAATAAATACACATTGACATTTCCATTACGTTATTAGTAAAAAAATACAGTGTCAACGTAGAAAATGACCGGTTACACTCATCGAAATGGTCGACAAATAGGTATCATTGTCGGAAACTACTTATAGTATTTGAATGTTTTACCTACATATGTAGAGGGTACTCAAATATATCGAAGTTGTTTTATTGATTAACATGAGTGAGTTGTCTTCATAGATTCACAAATTAAAATAAATATTACGCAGTATACCACTAAAAGCAAATAGACAACCCTTGATTGAATTGATAAAAGTGATGATAAAGAGACAAAAGAAAGGGATTATGTATGTGTACCTACTTGACTAGAACTCTTTACTGATAATAAATAATCGAGAGCTGAAAAGCCTAACAAATAATTTACTATTATATAGCTTGAAGTGTACCCAAAAAGAGATTCTTTGACCCAGAATCATTCATTTATTAATTACTTTTACCGTGGGGACAATCCTGAAAGACGTACTGTCCAAATCATGCCATCTTAGAATCGGGATCGGGGAAAGAAAAAGCGACTACACCGTAAGAGGAGACCTATACTCAGCAGCTAATGGAAAACTGTAAATAATAAATGAATACTTATCGTTGAACATTTCACACAGCGCCATCTAGCCTCAAGCTAAGCAAAGCTTGTACTATGGGAACCAGACAACTGATAGAATATTTGTATATTTTTTCTGGAAATACTTACTGATAATTGATACAGATAACACCCAGAGTATCAAAACAAACATTTTTCCTCACATAAATTTTCTAGTGGGAATCGTACCCACGCCTTACAGTTCTTGAAGCAGATATTTTACCAAATAAGCTAACAGTGCTGTCAATGTTAACAGGAATTTCACATAGAACCATCTAAAGTCAAACTAAAAAATACTGTACTATTGCACATGTAGCATCATGGCACACAAGCGCACGGAGGTCTTGCAGTCGCCGAGGGCGCTCCGGGAGGCCTGCGCTGGCGTAAGTCAGCGGCCTGAGTGCAGAGAAGACCCTGTATACCAAGTAACAACTAGTACTATGGGATTTCGACAGCTGATTAAATACTTATAACGTATACTTTTTTTGGTGCAAATACAAACATACATTAAGAACAACCATACACAGAACAAACACCTATGTTCGTCGAATAAATGTTTGTCCTAGGTGGGAACGGACTCACGCCCTGCCAAATGATTATGTAATTAACTAACAGGGCAGTCCTAATGACGATACCTATTGAAAGTTATATAAAGTTTCAACGTACCTACATAAAATTGCTAAAAGCAATTTTTATTAATTTAATTTGGTACGGCACTAAAATCTTGGAAAATGTGTTTTTCGACCAAAAAGTGACGCTCGAGAACTCTAAATTAGTATTTAAGTTAATGGACGCCGACCGGATTTTTGTAACCTTATTGTCTCGCCCTTAATTAAATGCAATAACTGCCAATAAAATGTTAGCAGATTGTAATTTAGTTGACCGAATGCACGTAATAAAGCAATAACGCTGGCGAGGCGTCGGCGTCGCCGTCGCCCGCGCCCCGCTGCCCCTCACACCAACATAAATCTATTTTATCGTACTCCAGCAATAAATTTTATTTCGGGATCTTTAATTCTTTGTTATTGAATTGGATTTTAGTGTTTTATTCGGGTAAACAAACAATACATCGGAGCGTTTCAACCGGTACTTAGCGCACGTGTTCGCGCAGTAAACACTAGGACCAGCGCGCCCGGCTTCGCTCCACTAACTTAATAAAAGCAATTTTATTTGTAGTACGGACTGTGTTCCGTCGCTGACGCCGTAAAATAGCCGCTTTTGTCTGCGTTCACAATTAAAAGTTCGATGGTGTTTAGTTGTACCAAGACCGGGCGCGGCACAAAGAAATGCCGCTGTTTGCTTCATAACGGGACGTAAATAAACGCACACGCGCGTGCGCAACGTACCGCGATTAAAATACAGTAGCGATCGATAAAATGTGCAATCGTAAACTTCCTGCTCGAGATGGGAAATTGTAAATTAACTGAGGAATTGTTCTTTTTCATCTGACCGTTATTATTATTAGAGCTATTACGGTGACTTTAATGAGGTACATCCTGACTCTTGACCCGCTCGCGGAGAATTTAGCTCCCGACGTCATTTGTCCGTCGACATCTCCGCCGAGCTGCAATCAACTCGTCACGATAATAAAATGTAGGTACAGGGTTACCCGTATCGGTAGTGTTAAGCCGAAAAGAAGTCATCGTTGTTTATCATTATTAATTAATAGCTACGGAGCGTAGCTAGTAATTAATAATATTTTTACCCGCGTGGTGATCGATGATTAAAAGTATCCTATGTCTTATTCCAGGGCCTAAAGTACCTATATGCAAAATTTCACCCAGATCTATATAGTAGTTTACGCGTGAAAGCGTAACAAACAATCAAACTCACATTCGCATTTATATCTAACTAGCTGCGTCCCGCGGTATTACACGCTACATGTTTTACAAAAGTAGCCTATGTATTTATCCAGGGGCTCAGCTACCTCCATACCAAATTTCATCCAAATCCGTTCAGTAGTTATTGCGTAAAAGAGTAACAAACATCCATCCATACATCCAAGCAAGAGATGACGCATGTCCTTGACTATTGCAGAGGTACATAGAAATTTGAGCAGCAAAACAAAGTCCAGGGCACCGCCGCTTTGGCGCTCATTACTTTGAGACATTAGTCTTAATATTTTTGTAATTTTACTAACTATACTAATCGGAACACTAATGTTTACCTACACACTATTCCTTAGCAGCATTTTCAGATACTGCGATGATACCTTACAATAAACAGATAGTTGGTTAGTTACTAATACAGTAGATTAGATTGATCATATAGCTGATCTGATCATCAGACCGTGGAGTCAAAACGTGGACACTCACAGCGGGAATGGTCCGCAGGTTCAAAGTCGCTCAGTGAGCTAGGGAAAGAGCTATGTTTGGTATTTCTCTGAGGGATCGTATCCGGAACAAAGTTCTCTAGAGAACTCAAACTCAGTCGCTCAGCGTAAATATCAAACTGAAAAGCCAGTGGTCTGGACATATCTATCGCAGAACCGATAACCGTAGGCGTGTTCTAGAGTGGAGACCGTATATTACAAAACGTAATGTAGGACACCCTGAGACTAACTAAATACGTAGGACAGCTGACGGTGGATGGAAACGAAAACCCTAAGATCGGGTTGAGCGGCATGTTATGCGAGAGGCATACCTATATCCGAGCAGTGGACTTCGATATGCTGATGATAGTGATGATGGTGGTGATGGTGATGGTGGTGGTGGTGATGTTGGTGATGATGATGACACATAACTATTTTTTTTCCTTAAGTGCTAAGTGTGTTTTCTTTTGTTTTAGGCTCGCATGATTGAAAACTCTCAGGCGTGGATGGGAGCTTCCACGTCCACGGCCTTGGCAGGTCAGTTAGGTCAGTTCTTTTTCATACTAACAACACTATTTGCTCTTGCTATACGATTGATTGCCTGGTTGTGCTTACCTGTGATCTTGTTTTTAGAAAAGTTGTAATGCTAGCGCTAAATAGTACCAATGCTTGCACGCTTTGTTTGTTGCACATGATTAGAAAATACTATTAATAGAAAAATTCGGAAAGAGAATATACCTGAAATTGGAAGCGGGGGTGTCCCCCAAAACAGAATCAGGTGCGTTATTCGGAATAAAAATGCTCATTTTTATTTTGATAGCGATGCAACCGACCTTTACATTTTCCAGATATAAATAAAAAGCGAAATCCTAATGCAATTTCACTTCTTGGCTATTCTGTTTCCGAACAGACCTATAGTTACCTATTACATGGATAGATAGTAACTCCTTATTGAGTGAACCAGAAATTATTAGACTTTACCTAAGAACCTTATAAGCTAATATTATAAATCGCTGTGAGCAATCTCTTTCAGGCTACCATAAGATGGAATAAAACAAACACATTTAATAATGATAATAAATAAATACTACAAGGTGGTAAAATATATATTTAATACTTTCCTTTCTCTTTAAAATCGTCTTGAATTTATTCAACTTCATTCTGGTTCATTGTGTTCCTCTCGTTCCTTTCAACCAAATAATTCTTCCTTCTGCTCAATATTTTCAACAGCAATTCTTTTACTTACCTTTTTCCGTTTTTCTTTTTTACACCTTAATATCTTTGTCATCGTCACTATCCATCCAAAAGTTGTCTGAAAGAATTCGCTCTAGGCGATAAGGTTGCTTTTGTACTACATATATGCATTAGACGATGTTGTTTTTGTTTCTTTATTATCTTTTTTCTTTATCTGTTTTTTAAGTTTTGTATATTATGATGTGTGTATGTTTGATGTACACTACAGTTATATTCTATTCTATATTATATTATTTATTAGTTACTTAGTCAGTCATTTAGTTTTTTACTGAGTCAAAAGTTAGAGCTACTGCGTAGATTTAAAATACATGTTTTACTTGTGGCAGGTGAAATTGTAGATTGTAGGACCAAGAAGTCTTCATGAATTCTTTTGTGCAATCGCAATCTGTACATTTTAAGATCCGTGGATGCGATATACATACAATACTAAAGACATAACAGGCTTTTGATATAACCTTATACTAGGCGATAGGTCATCCATGACAGTCTAAAGACATTTCAATTATCTCACAAGCGCACGTGGGATTGAGCATATAAATTGTTTCTTGGCTTATGTCGCTCTCAAAAACAAATCAAATAAAATTAAACTACTACAAAATTAGCATACCGGCAAGGCTTCCCGTTTTCCGTTTTTAATAGCATAATTTACTCACTAGATAATAAATTGTAAAACTACAAAAGTTATGCAAGTATGTAAACGTAAAAGTGAGTACGCACTATATCTATCTGTTATTAGTTGTTCTTTGTGTTGGACGGTCTTTGTGACATAATAGTACACTCTTCCCATGTGAATTGTTACTGAAACGAATAACACTTAGCACTCTAATAATTACGTAGATAACTATGTAATAATGCAAAACGTGCGTTATGTGTAGGTAACTACTATGGAAAACTAGTCAGTAACAAAAGACCTTGATGAAATACTCGGCTAGCTAGCTACCACACTCAAGTTGAAAATCTGCCGCCATGTACTCAAAGGTGTGTTTCACCAGCTTTACTTGCGAGCCAAACCAGAGTCACAAAGAGCCTTGAGATACCAAAAACACTCAAAGCCGTATTTCATATGTGCAAGTGACATGTAACGTAATTCAGGTTAAATAAATAAAAATTATAATTTTCGCGAAAATTATAAAGGGAAAAGATTTGTATTTTTGGATATTTGTATGTTTGTAACTAACAAATAAACTCAAAAACTACTGAACCGATTTCAAAAATTCTTTCACCGTTGGGAAGATGCATTACCCCAGGCTACTTTTTAGCCCTGTATTCTTACGGGAACGGGAACTACGCGGGTGAGACCTCGAGGAGTCTATATTACATTATAATACAATGTTAAAATGCTATTAGCTGTCAAAGGAAACTTTGTAAGCGCTATGTTATAAACGCTGTACCAGAAATCTTACGTGAGTTTAAAAAAAGTTATTAGTAGTTTCACTTCTGTTTGCACGCAACAATAACCAATCAACCTAACATAACAACACAACAACCCCATACCGCGAGCATTTAATATAAGTGCCTACTATAATATGACTTCAGACGTCGCAGTATTGTGACACCGTGGGAAAAACGTAAATGCCTGTTAACCGTTTAAACCGTTTGCCTGTTTCTTTTTTTTTTTTATTCTTGGCCATGGATACTAACTGTTTCTCATGTCATTACAGTGTTGCAATATCATTAACGTTAACACTGACGATGAGCAAATTAAATATAGAAACTTTACTATTAAATAAAAATGAATATTTGTTTGTTCATATTTTATGCGCTACCGATAGATTTCATCCGATTGCGATGAAACTTTACCAACTTATTACTTGCGCGAGGGTTATGACATAGTACAAGTTCAAACGCTATTTCCATATTTAATTTTTTGCGGCTGTGACGCGTCGTTTACCAGTTAGTAGCTCGTAATTTTACCTTCGATTTATTATTGGACGTAGAATATTGAGACGTAACACATTTAATAATTCTTATTAAATAACATACTCTAATGACTGGAAAAGTTCTAATATGCTAGTGTGTGCAACATTTTTTTTTATTATTTAAATTTATACGCTCCACAGTCACCGGGGTCCGTGACCTTTGTCAACTTGAATTACAATTATTTTTTTTACAATAATACAATATTGGAAGAGGAAAGTTAGTCAAATTAATTTAATGTGTGTTAAGAAGAAAAAAAAGAGATATTATATGCAAAGCTATCATTAAGTGTAATAGTCCGAGATCCGGTATAAAAAATGTATATTATAATATAATATAGTATAATATTACTATTAACACTGATAGTATGTTATTTAATCGTACGTTATATCAAATGAAAGCTTATTTTATTCACAATCCAGCCGTATAGGTATTAACCCTCATAGTATCAGTTATTACATATTAACATATTTTGTATTGACAGTATTTTTATACTGACAATTTTTTTTTTTTTTTTGACGTTTGGATATTGACATACCTTATTTTGGCATGTAATCAGTGTTTCAAAATCCATTTAAAAACATCTTTAAAATTTTGAAGTGACTTGTAACATTGGTATTATCAATAAAATATTTGTATTTGTATTTTGTATTTAATCGTACGTTATATCAAATTATGAAAGCTTATTTTATTCTCAATTCAACCGTATTAGAATGAATGGAGACTAAAATAAACTTTCATTCGATATAACGTACGATTAAATAACTTATACTATGAGTGTTAATAGCACTTACTCGCCGGTTTATACCTGCAACTTCACAGTTGCGCGAGGGAGAAATACAATAAAAATCCTCCACCTTACCTTACCTAAGATGTCATTGTCATTCGAGACATTTTTTCAATTTCTTTATTTATATATACTTACTTAATTATCTAAAGTTTTTATTAAACAAAATAAAATAACTTAAAAAAATACTATTTACAGGTGTAAATAAGTAACTTAGACAAATATATCATGTAAAATTATAACTACTCTAAAAGGCCGCTATCAATGGGAACAGTTCCCAAAACGCTGGCCCCATTGCCCCATTACCTTACCTTACTTTACCTTTATTCAATTCTGTTATGCAACTAGTGCACGATTTTTATAAATAACCAATCGGAGAAGTAAATAAAATGAATTTTAATTTGAAAAAATATTGTTTAATATTTTCGTCACACAATTTAGCTAGGTTTTTTTTTTTTTTTTTTAGCTAGGTAACCTATTTGCGTAATGTGTATTATTTATTTAAATAACAGATGAAGGTATAATATATATTTCTTAATCAGGCTATTATATATGTATATATAAATGTATAAGTTATTTTATTAATATATATGTACCTACATAATTATAATTGTAAATAGAGACCAGTAAATTACAAATAACCTGAAATTAGATATATTTTAAAGTATATACGTAGATTACATTTAATTTTAAGATATTTTAGTTGATATTAGCATATTTTGGCATTCCGCTAACATCGCTAACTACATACATCACGGTAAAGAATTGTTGTATATGTGTATATATGTGTTTCAGTTTTGGTTCGGTTTTTTATATAGGTATTTTTTGGTTTGGTTTTTTTTTGTATAGTTTATTTAATATATTTTATAATCAGTCTAAATATATTTTATATTGAATGACTGTATGACATATATATGTATGACACGAGCATGCCGTAGCTTATATAAATGAGTAAAATTAAATACATGTTAACTTTTTCCCCCTGTCATTATTCTTTGTTTACTAGAACTGGCCGATATTCGAAAAACATTTGTCCTAGAAACGAAATCGGTCAATCAATGTAATACTTTCTACCAGAATCAGCACAGTCGAAGGTGCCGCGGTGGAACGAATCTCAGCTGCAAGAAGCCATGCAAGCCGTCATCACACAGAAGATGCGCTTTACGCAAGCCGCTTCACTCTTCGCCATTCCTAAGGGAACATTGTATGACAACATATTAGGGAAATCGAATCGAATGGCAATATTAGAAGAAACAGGCATAACTGATGGCGAGGAACGTGTTATCTTAGACTTTTGTTGCGATATCAACGTCTCACCATATAATCGTAGGACGAACAAATCTTTAACAGAGGTTTTGACATATGTTGAGAAGTTGAGGCGAATGAGGGATCCGACTTTCGCATTCGGAACTGTACTAAGAGGTTATAGATGGTGGTGGGCATTCTGTAAGAAAAACTCTATAGTGTCTTTGTATTTTGAAGGGCCGACTGCAAAGGTCAAAGGCACCCGTTTACAATAAGTACCTAACTATTTATAATAGTAATCTGTTTTGTAAAAGTTATTACTAACGCTCTAAGGTTCCGTACTCGGATGGTGGACAACAAGAGTGTTACTAAACCTGCCATGTCTGTCATGCTGAGCTGAGCAGAGCTGTGAACTTACAATTACTCGTTTTCTTACATTTAATTGGTAGCTGATTGTAACTGTCACAAAATATTTGTAACGATATCTGAATGTCTGGATGAAAAATAATGTTTGTTTTAAATTTTGTTTTTCTCAACTTTCTTATAAAAGTGACTACAGATATTTGACTACAGCTATCTCTATGTTAAGTGACGGTGTATTTTCACACCAAGATAGTAAGCACCTCTAGCGTAGAATGAAACTGGTTATCAAATAAGACTGCTGGAACTCACTGATAGGTGCTTGGCGGTAGATTAAAAAATGAAAAAGCTGGTAGCTTGCCAGACGTGTACCTATTAGAAACTACCACCATGTTATGGTTTCTTTACGATGTTTTCCTTCCCAGGCAGCTCAAGCTCATATTAGGGTTTCGAAGTCACATCTTTTAGTGGCACTAACCACTGAGCTATCATCGCTGAACTATAACGATATAAATCATATTATTTAAGTTCTACTTTTTTTGCGCTATCCTAAAAACGGGAACACAGAAACGTAAAACTTTGTACAATTATAAAAAACTCTCCAAGCTCAACAACAAGTTATAATAACTGACCAAAAGCAAGTCGGTCTTACGCTAATAGTTCCAACAATCCAGTTCTCTTGATATAACGAATCACAAAATTTGCCAATTAGCAATGTAACTAACGTAACGATAGGTATATATATTTTTACAAGGAACCCTCAATATACTAATATTCCGCTAGTTTGGCCGTCTACTATAATGTAGCTTGTATTTGGTCACAGAAGTACTCGTAAATCGTACGTTCTGAACATTTCCTCCAAAATCTCCAACAACGTTCTCCAACGACGCAGGAACGTTCCTACTGAAAATTTTGTAAGGGACGACGTTAAAATAAATTCACTTCGCCGCTATCATAAAAAACACCAGTGGCTCATGGGATTTAAATTTTCGAGGACCTAACTAAAGCTGTTCGAACAACATTTAAACTCGAGGGGGATATTAGCAACACTATAATCGGGTACCAAGTAAAGACAGTGCAAATGATAGCAACGGTGTGTTCCGGCAGCCCCACTTGAGACTCAGTTCCATTCCAGGCTAGGTGTGTCTACTATTTTCAACCGAACTATCACTTAAGATCAGGTGATCTGTGATCAACTCAGCATGACAACCATAAAAAAAGCACTCGATGAGTGTTACAAAATAATCATATCCCGAAACTTTCAGAATTTTATTATGTGATAAAATAGCTGACATCCGCTCTCGGTCTATCAAATAATAAATCAATTAAATAACAACAACGGTTCCTATTAAGTATTCTTCTAGAACGATTGTCTTCTTCATGTCTCTATGACCTTTTGTTATGTGAATACGAAATGTTACGAAAATCGTCGAGTATAATTATGTAAATATTGTCAACAAGAACATTAATTTTTAATTAATTTAGTTGTTTAATTATACGATATTTTGTCTTTTTCCAAAAATAATTACGGTGCGATCATAAGAATTAGAAAAGAAGACATTAATGAAAAAATCAAAATTGTATATTACCTTATCGCACGTAGATACTTGCTACTTTTTAAATTCATATTTTTTGGAAAAAATCAAGGTGTCTCTTTTAATAATTAAGTCTCGTCTAATTTTAAAATATAATAATTATATAATAATAGGTGTTTCTTTATCATCTGTCCGTAACACGAGTAGATGTATATTATTTAATGTAAAAGTAATCAAACGAACGGAGCGCTCTTATGATGGTAAGAGAATTTGTCTGTTCATGACCATTGCAGCGATACCCATAACTTTGAGTTACTAAACGAAGTCCAGGGCATCGCTGCTTTGGCACTCATTACTTTGAGATATTCGATGCATTTCAATAGTTATCAAAATAAACATTAAGTGTTTATCATAAAAATGCTTTACGCGCTTTTTTGGTAAAGAATCTCATGCTAGAGATTAGATTAAAGTCCTAGCTTAATAAGTATGTATCATAAGTATGTATGATGTCAACTCTACGATCATTGTCCGATAAATAATCTTAACGGTAAAAGGCTTTATAGAGCCGGACAGCTTCAACCAACACCTTAAGGCTCTCGTTACGCTGTTAGGTCAGGGGTCAGACCCAAAAGGCATGAGGTTCCTCACTCTGCAGGTCTGACCACGGCACCCTAGTATTTAAGTGTTCTATAATACCTATACTTTTATATCCTTTAAACCTATATATTATATTGTAAAAAATTAGACAAACAAATTTATACTGAGATAAAACTTAAATATTTTACAGAACCACAAAATATTAAAACAAATTTAAGACGGAACGTGTGTTTCATTTAACTTCTAATACTTATTTGTTACAGAATCCTCTGGATGCGTAAGATGTAATTTTTTTGTTGCTCTATTTTAGTTTTAACTTTTTATTTGCATGCCTGTTTACACTTTCCACATTATTGTGTGTAGATATTTGTAGATTTATAGATATGTGTAGATTTTCTTGTATCAATCATTTGTCTATTGTGCACGCGTTTGTTAACTGTTGTAATGCGTGTTATTCACCAATTTAATATTTTTCATGGAGCCCAAATCACTAAAATATTGGCCAAAACTACAAATACCTACTTTGTAATGTTAACTGATCATGAGGAAAGACACTCTCCTGTTGGACGGAGATAACGCCTTTACTTACACAGACCAAACAGTAACTTGGAAGTATCGGCCTTGACAATCTGATTCCAGTTGTTTAAGCACGTGTGCTTGATGAGTTCTTATTTTTTCGTTTATTCATTTCGATTCACAAATCAGAATACAACATTAACATTGGCATTATGTAAGTTTTGACTGTGCTTGATGAATAATCGGCATAGTTTTCATGCATTTTCCGTGTGCGTACGTTTATGTACTAGTATCAGTTATTCTGTGGTTACTACGCTACGGTTGTCTACACGCACAAGTAGCCAAATACTACGCTAACAACCGAACGTCATCGTGCGTCCCTTGAACTTCTGTTTGCAGACTTTCTGAGAGGTACCATTTACACTACACCATTTTCTAGCTAAATATATTCCAGCTATTGCTATTTCCGCCAAATTCCATTATGTACTTTGTAAAAAAAAATAGTTTAATAGTCATAATATTCCTTCGTCAACAAATAATTATAAGTAAAAAATATAAATAAATAATTTTATATTAAAAAAATAAAATAAAGGCTTGATCAAACATAAAGAGTACTTGGCGCGGCGACAAATCACTTTAGCGTTGCGTAAGAACGTCGCTTTATTTTATGATGTTACGTTGCTCCACACTACAAATACGATTGTACATTTTAAATATATCATAACTCTATAACATACGCCGCGTAGCAATTCTAACTGATTTAAGAAAGTGAAAACGGAAAATCTATTATATTAAAACGTTTCGTCAAGTGTACGAAACATATATTATATACCTATTAAAAAAAAAGTTATAAACTTTAATATGTTGTGGTATGTAACATCAAACACCTTTTTTCTTTGTTGTAAATTACATATTTTATTAACTTATTTGGTATCATGCTACCGACGGTAATATTGCTTGAACTATAAGAAAATTTTACTGTTCCGTCAATCTCATAAAAAAGCACCACCGTCCCTAACTCACTCAGATAATACTCATTCATCCGAGTGCAGTCTGGAAGAAATTGATCTCAGTGACAAGACGGCTTTTTAAACCTATATTCTAAAATGTACCTTTCCGTAGTGTGAATAAAAACTTATTGTTGTTAAATGACTTACGCGCGCTAGATACCTATTCTGTTTGACAAAGCCTTTAATGTCAATAACTTCTCGTCACGGCAGGTGTGTGCCACCAACGGGACGCCATTAAGCATCACCTTATTATTTCTGTTATTCTTACCATATTAAGACAACAACATACTCGAAATGTGTTATAATGCGCCAATTATAACACATTCCGAGCTTATTTTATTTATTCACTTATTTAACATTAGTAAGTCTTCAAATTAAAATAATGAATACCATAAGTGACAACGGTAAAGAAAAGTTAATTGATAGAAAGAATACAGAAGAAAGTAGTTAAAAAACTTAACTGCTTATCTCTCTATCTTATGTTAGACACAGGATTTTACAAGTTCATTTAGGCTGATACTGGGATAGCTGGGAAACCCTAGTGTCAGAGTTATCTACTAACAAGATACTTTCGAACTTTTGCTGTTAAGACAATCATATTTTGAGACCTAATTGTCCCCTGTGACATGTAATAAAACTGTATATAAATATAGACATTTGAATTAACTCCTAAATTAAACTTTGCGATCAATTCATACCTAATACGCTGCAAAAGTAAATCAAATAAGTCACATCACATCTTCATAGTCTAGTCTTTACACTTTCTTATTCTTAATAATAGTAAAAATCACAATTAATAAAAAAAACGCAATTTCAAATAGGCAATCAAAAATGAAGTATATATACAATTTCGTGTCTTTGCTGTTGACTGTTAAGGAGTTCCTTCGTCTGGAACCAACCCCGGGTGTAGAATCAAGTCATGCTTACCATCAACTTGCATTGACATCTGAACTGATCTAATTCATCAAATTTCGAATCAGTGGTTCCAATTCAGCTTGAAAGATTTCACCTAAAGTAATTAACAAACACATATATGTTGTTAAATAAAAGATTGAAAAAAATACTCACCATTTACGCCCGATAGAGACGATATCTGAATTCTACTTTTTACTGACAATTATGTAATACATAAAATATAGTATTAACTATGGCTTATCATAAGACCCACTCGGAGCCTTTCTATTCCTACACCCACAAGTCTTTATCTACTTTTTGTGTTTTAAGCATTAAAAACATGTTGTTACAAATTCATTATTTTCTAATGGCAATACGGACTGTGTGCATCTTGTAATATGACTTTTACAATTGAATTTGTGTCTCCAGCCATATTTGTGCTCATAAAAATAGCTAACAAGGTTCACCGTTGACAGATATGTCAAGGAAGACCTTAGATATACTTAGGTTTATGTGCTAGGGTACTACTATAGTATTAACTAAAAACGGACATTAACGCTGTATCATCTCATTCCAGCAGAGACGTACCAGTATCGGATGCAATCACTGTGGCAACAATGCTGGAGCACAAATCAAAACATGGTTCACAACTTACGGCTCCGAGAACGCGGTCCGTTGAAGTCCTGGAGGCCGGAGACAATGGCCGAAGCGATCTTTTCGGTCCTGAAAGAAGGCCTGTCTCTCTCACAAGCTGCGAGGAAGTACGACATCCCGTATCCGACGTTTGTGCTGTACGCGAATCGCGTTCACAACATGCTGGGCCCCAGCGCTGATGGAGGAGCAGGTATGACGCGACAGTAGACCGAATACAGGATGCGATGTTGTAGCACAGCTCGTTTTTTTTTCTGATTAGTAAAGATTTTTATATTTTTTTTAAATATATTTTTACAAAAAGTGCTATCAGGGATATAATTTTTTTTGTCAGAGATACTACTTCTTTGTTATTCTAGTCAACGAATTGTATGTAACGAAAAAAGTATTTTATAACAAAGAAGTCAAAATGGTCAACCAATCAGCGTGATTGATCTTTAAATGATCGATGATAGATAAAAAGTTTTTCGTGAAATTTTTAATTTATTCACTAAATAAATTAATGTTTTTGTGCGGTACTAAACAACTAATTTAGTATAGGTCACTGCTCTGCAGTTGACCAGATCGAAATTAGTGTTTAGATCATGTCATCTAATGAATTAAAATTAAATTACTGCTTCTAGGTATTTTTTGTTAAAGTAGGGTAAAGCTATGGAGATAATAAATTAGAGGAGTCATGTATCGACTAGGTACTCGTACGGACTCAAGCACTCGGTTTTCATAACTCCTCTATGTTACCTCTCTGGGTAAAATAGATAAACGAAGTAGAAACTTATGCCATATTAGTTTTGTATCTGTTTAGTTATCTGTTTAAATCCAACCACTAGGTACCTACAATCTAGGAGGATATGGGTCTTAGAAACGTCACCACGTTTTTTTTTTCAACTCGTTCATCTTATTGGATGGCATAATGTCTTTCCCCTATTGCTACAATTTTACCTGTATAGCGCCAATTTCTACAGAAACTCTGTAACTATAACATGATAGGAAATTTTGAAAACACATTCAACTCAACATGACATAAGCCTCCTCTCTCTGTGGCCAATCTTCCCTGAATAGAGCCAATTTCTACAGAAATTATCTATCCACCATAAGTATTATAGAAAAATTTATAAAATAATTGAAAATGGTATGTATATGCTCGTTGAGCGGCATAAATCTCATCCCTCTGTTTCCAATCTTGAGTTGCAAAAAATGCAGAAAAAAGTTATAAAGATGTGATTGTTGCGCAGACCTTTGGCCTTACTATTTTGCTAAGGTGGCGCTTCTTTGGGCTTCTAATTTGACAACGTTCGTTACTTGTTGATTGAAAATGTTATTTCTCCGTGATGAGATCCTGTGCTTAGGTTCAAGCACAAGGCGCTTTTCTCGTCATCTTTTGAAATACACTCAATGCTTCTTTATCAAGTAATACTTGATGAAGAAATCTAGTTTATTTCTTTTTATTAAGAAATTTAAATTACTTGTTACATAAGGCTTTATTCATTTAACTTAGTTTCTATGTTTAACATAGTTCATAATAATTAAATAGTCATAGTCATAGTCATAGTGATTTATTGATAACATAAGCTACAAATCAAATAATGCAAATAAATTAAATTAAAATAAGTAGTTCAATTATAATAAAAATATAGCATCGGCATATTAGTTATTAAGTATTATGTTAGGTACAGTTTAAAATGGTATGATTTCCATTTTGCAGACGTGCATACGCCTTCGGTGTATACCTTACAAAGTCCCAGTAAAAATGTAAATTCACTTTCAATAAAACGGTTACAGTTACAACTAAAAATGTAATTCGAACTGAGCTACGACATTCATTTATAGTTTAAGTATTAACGCTGATGAATATAATATGAATAAGCGAATTGAAATTTAAAACAGTGTACCAGCACAGCGAGGTTACTGCATTGCGATTGTAAAGAATTTTTCATTACTCATACTTGGAAAGTAGGTCTGAAGTTTCCTGAGGAGCGGGTTGAAAGTGATGTTTTTCAGCCCTAGGGAGAATCGTTTTCAAATGACAACTGTCAAATTATTGAAAGAAACTAGTTTTTTTTTCATTTCTTATGAACCATGTTCCAACTTTCTATACAGCCACTCAATTACAGCGCGATGTAAAATTCAAATAACATAAAGTTATATATTGATTAAAGTATATAACTTTATGTTATATACTTTAATGCAACTATTAATGCGCAAGATATTTGTATATTATGTTTCTAGTATCTGCTATAAAGAATACATTTTTTTAAATTACTTTAATATAATTTACTTTCAACTTTTTCTTTGAAATATCATATATTTGGGCAATATTATGCATTTTGCATATTTACCATTTTTTCAATGATGAAAATGAACAATAATGGCAGAATAGTTGGCTAGCCACAGAAAAAAAAAATTGGCAGGAAAGCAGCAATCCGATCTTTATTTATTTTGTCAAAATTTACTAATTTTTTTCTTTAGCTAATTCATGTGTTTATTTTTACTTTCCTTGTATTCGTAATGATAATCACAGTGTTTACCTCGGGTTAAAGACTTATTTAGTACCTCGGACCCCGTCTCGGGACTAAATAAGATACTTTCATCCCTTGGGTAACAATGTACTAGTGTATTTCTGTTACAGCATTAATGTTAAACTAGGTAGTCAATAAATTGAATACCGAGCTTTAACTGTAACCGTTACTAAAAAAAAATACTGTTTTTAAATTTTACCAGCATTTATACTTAGCATCGATGTTCGCCACAAACTGTAACGGTCAGAATGGGAGTACCTGGCTTTAATAGTTGGTCTAAATAACTATTATCAACAATAGTGTACGATATTAATGTGCGTAAGATGTAAATAAACTCTTTTATTTGAGTATAACATATCACTTACTTTAATTGTTCAATTATTGAAATATTTGCTATTGTCAAATTTATTCCCTTTGTAGTTTTTTTGTAAGAGTCCCATTCGCTAGTTAGAAGCTAGACCAAACGCATCAGAAATCACAACATACATTTACATTTGAGAAATTATGTTCATTAGATGAGGAAGTGCCAGAATCCCACCCTGCTCAATTCTTCATGAAAATTAGTTATACCTAACAATACCATTAAATTGTCAAGGAATTATCACCAATGTAGGAATTAAAGAGACGCAATGTTATAGCTATGAATTGGTAAAAATTGTTTGCTGTCAAACATATTTATAGCATCGGTATTAAAATCCAATTATATCATTTTTTGCACAGAAACCTTACCCAAAAACGGTGGACTTATCGACTATGTAACAACGTCAAATAATATCACTAAATAGTCGTGACGACTTGTTGTATCTCGAAAATAGTACTTCGAGGGTTTCGGAGCAATAAAAGCAACATCTGTCATAAACAATTAAGCCTAGCATCGTGATATCTGTTCGCATGCCGAAGGGCGTGGGTTCAAACCCCAACAATGAGCTTGAGCTGCCGGTGAAGGAAAACATCGTGAGGAAACCATAGCATGGTGGTAGGGTACTTTCTAGTACTCGGCTAGGAAGGTGGTGGTTAGGCTTGGCTAGCTACCACGCTCAAGTTGAAAATCTGCCGCCAAGCATCTAACGGTGTGTTCCGGCAGCCTCACTTGAGAGCCAGTTCCATTCCAGGCTAGGTGTGCTTTACCATCTTCGACCACACCTTCACTTAACATCAGGTGAGCTGTGGTCAAACAACTAGCCTGTCAATCATAAAAAAGTATATATAATATGTGGTGAGGAAGCTGGCTTAAAACATTCATCGCAGAGTCTTAACCAAGACGCTTTTAAATTTCAAAAATAATTAAAGTATTTTCGAGATTCGGAAAAATCGTCACAACTATTTTTCGAAATTGTAACCCAGTCGATACGTTCCATTATTGTCCCACGTGAGACATGATTTATGTTGATTTTCAATGTAAAATCCGCAACAAAATGTATGGTACAATGATTATAAAAAATATGTTAAAAAGATTGGTGACTATTTATTGCCTATTTGTGATATTTTCAGTATTGATTTTTATGAAGTTCTCAGTTTAATTTCAGATTATATGCTGAAGGGCTTAAAAATGCACGCCATCACAAACATTTCGTGAATCTGTGAATTTGTCTACATATATTGTTTGTATTCGATAACTGTTTCATAATAAAATTACTCATCAGAATAGTTTCCTTTACACATTTTTGAGCCTTAATTTTTGAATCATTTGAATGCGTTTTCATGCGAATTATCATTTGAAACTCGATCATATTTTTGTCGGGAAACTCGTACCCATGATTCAAAAGCTTTGCCCCAAGACTTGTGTTTGGATTTGGATTACAATATGGTTTTGACGAATATTTTTCTTTTTTTTCTACGGCACATGACGTTAAATTGGAAACTACAGTTACATGTAAGCAATATTTAAACATTACTTGCATGTAATGTTATTACCTGATCCATTGACATTTGAGACAACAAATTGTCAATCCACCCAATATTAAATATAACTGTATGCTTTTGTTTGTTAGGACTCGCGATATAATTTGCAACTCAACATTTTGTTTTCAATTTTAAAGCTTATTAACGACGTATTTATGTGTATAACCTGCCTGTAGGTGTGACTGTGAGTGATGGAGTTGTCGGTAACCCTACTTCATCGGGTACTGATTCCAGACATGCCATAACTGTGAATGTGGCGGCTATCGCATGCTTGTTCATTGTTCAATTTCCTCGAATCTTTGAGTGCAAAAAAAAAGTATTTTTATTCACATACATAATTTATAAAATAAGAATGCTTTACTAACAAAAACTAGCAATGATTCTTATAGGAAGAAAAATAACGAGTGTTGTACCATTTTCGAATCTTAACTAAATGGGCCAATGATAAAATGTTTTATTAATGAAGAGTCAAAGTTAGGTAATATTAGTTTTTCGACAACGTCTCAAAGAAACTACAATTTAATTTAAACTTACTTAGCATCCTTTATGCTTGAATTTTTTAATACTCAGCTGAAAACAAAATGCTTGAGTTTTAGGGGGTTTTTCAATACTAGAACAAATATAATTGTAACAAACTATTCAGACTAAAAGCTACCTAGATTAGGTAAGCTTCAGGATAAGAAGGCAATGACGATGAAGTAACCCTATTTCAATTTCATCTCTCGAAGAGTGCTATCGACACTACTATTTCTATGGTGAAGTAGGGTCACTGACAACATGCTCTCGCTCTAGTAATACGACCATGGCTGTCTCGGTGAAGGATCTATTTTCAAAATCGTAAACTTTTCAACCGGCAATGTTTTTACCGTGACTTGAAAAAGTTATTACCTTAAGAGGAGAAGTTGGTGTTTCTACAATTATAGGTGGTACGATCACTCATCGAGCCAGCGCGTGAAGAATCCAAGATAAGCCTTACGTGTTCACGTTTTACTATTATGCGACGTTCCAGATTTGAGACCAAAAGGACGCGGGAGGCCTCAGCGCATTCTACTCGGTGTGTGGCCGGATGACCACATTCGAGGAGTGATCCGCGCGGTAGTGTTCCGCGAGAACCACACACCACACACCACTCATCACCTGCGCGAGGTGGACATGCCGCTACCGTACCCTGCCATCACGGTCAGTATTGCACACGCGACAACTATCTACTGCGAGGTTCACTTACGACTGCGCCACACTTTTGCAAAAATTACCACTCTCACAAATCAGTCTAAATGAGCATTGTAATGCCGCGATTCGAGAACGGTATCTGATTAGTAATTCCTGCCCATTTTTACATTTGCATTTCGACGGCATAGATGGTTGGTTTGCCCCAGAGACAGTTTCAGTTTACGTTTGGATAAATTTAAATTTATTTGCCTGCGTACGCGAATTAGCGTTAGCGATTGTTATAATTGGATTCTGTAATTTTTTGTACGAAGAAACTGTGATGGATGTCTATCGTAATTTCTTCTAAGGCGAGAGCCAATATTTTCAATAGACACTGTACGTTGCGATTTGCGCGTTCCAGGACGGTGTAAATCAGGCTCCGCCGGCCAATATCGGTGGGAACGGATGTGGAAACGGACGCGAAGGGCACGTGTCGCCGAACGCTGCCGCAGCCGCCGCCGTAGCCGCGGTGGCGCATGGGCTGCGCCGCCAAATGTGCAACATGGTGGTGGCGGCTCAGCGGCCACAAGAGCATCCTGGACACGTGGGGCTGCCGCCGCTGCCGATGCATTCGCCGCGGCTGCCGTCACCGCTCACCGCCGGACTCGAGTCACCCCTGTGCTCGCCGCCGCCGCCAGGGCATGCACTCGAGCCCACGCGCCCCGCAGAGCCGTTCCGCCCGTTCGCTTCTCCACGCCCCGACAGCCGCTACAGCGATCGCGACACCGGCGATATGGGCCCGCCGAAGACACCCGTGTCCCGTAACGGGCAAGGCGCATCGCCCATCGAAGCTGACCCGTCTGTGACGGACGCCGCACGTATCGACATATGAAGCGTGCCAGCGGGCGCGGCGCAGGCTCACCCGCCGGCCGGAGTGCCGCCGCCGCTGCCCGCTGCTTACTACTTCCTCCCGAACCGCAACGGCTCGCTTGGATACTATTAAAACGTTTTCGTACACCACTATTATTAGTGACGAGAGTAGCACAGGAGACGCCGGTCTACGTATGCGGCGGCCATGGACCGCCTCGCATTCATCATTCTCAAAAGAGTACGCGGTGCCATTTTAATATTCATGGTTCGTAAATACGCTATGACTTCGCCAAGTTCCTGACAGAAAGCGAGTGTCAGCTCTTGTGCTACTCGTTACTTTTTGAAAATGCGTTTGAATTATCAATGCCTTCTTTTATTTAATGTTTCAGTATGATTTTAAATGAATCTATTTATCAACAAGATAACAATATTGGCTTAATAGTGGTGTATAAGGCGTATACACTGAATTTACAAACACATCCTTCACAATATTTACGATGTCAACGAACCAACATTGACAATATTCTGGAAATATCTTTGCAAGCAAAGGCATGCACCAAGACAATGTTCGCGACCTGCTTAATGCAGTTGCTTCGGGTATCGAGTTAAATGAGACTTATCCCCATTTTTATGAGAGAATCGCATTATTGCTACACGCGGTGTACGACAACATAGAGTAATAAACAGTTGAACCCACGTGACAAGGATATTCTCAGGTACTTGTAAAGATAATAATTTACTATCACATCTTATACTTTGGAAGAGACCCTCATAGAAGCCATACGCGTTTAAGCAGAGTGCAACCTTGCTTCATACATAGGGGCAAATGCAAGACGAAGTCCTAACGAGGGTCATCTGGCTCACGTGCTCACTCAGGTACAGCTCCATGTTACTTATCCACGTATCCACCACGAATCCACAAATATGGTATATACGAATTCAACATTTGTCTTTTATACTTATATTATTCCCCTATAATATTGATTCGCGGTGGATAAAGTCTGTAGGTACTTGTGGAAATTAAGCAAAATAAGGAAATGTGTAAGTAATTTTGGTGGGGGTGATAAATATTTTCCACAGTTTGGACACCCCGACCGAAAGATGCGATTCGGGATTAGGGACACAACGAGGCTCCCAATCTAGCAATTATGATTAATGTATTAGAATATGTTTATTATTAATTAAATTTTATTATTAATCAGTTATGGCAATCGGCATTATTTTTTCATATTTAAATTATAAATTATTGTGAACTTGCTGTGCAATAAATATGATGCTTGTTAATTTAGTTACGTTTTTTTATTACGTTAGATTTTTGTATACTTTGAATGCATGTGTTTCAGTGAAATATTTCGGTTATCTTTACGTTACGTATTTATAAGGCGAGCCACGCCGAGTTGCCTCCGCGGTTCCAGTCGCGCGTGGTTCCCTCCAGATATTGTTTATTTATCTACTCTTAAGTAGAATGTCTATCTACTTACATGTTAATGTGTAATCTTACTAAACATAAAAATTTAGATCCATCTGTGACTGTAGGGATATCAAAATTTAAAAATATTTGGCCCGTATCAAAAGACTGTTCCGTATACCTTAATCATTGTAACCGGCGGACATAATCGTGTTTAAGATTAATAAATAAAAACTTATGCGTATGTACCTCCCTAGTAGGTTTCCGTTATCTTCTGTAGTAAGCATGCGAACTGCTACCACCACGCAGGCGCTATTTATTCTCACTTGCGATTCACATATGATTAAGACTTAGTGGTCGCCAAATGTATAGATGTATCATTAGTATGTAGTAATTGTTCCAAATGTTAGGCTTAATTAGATGTCAGCGACGCGGTCGGCCATCTTCCGTCTGTAATTCCTAAGGTAAAATTTGACAAGCAAAAATTCAAAAAAGAAAATTATAACCCAACTACGGAAACAATAACTATAATGAAAGGACATAAATTGTTAATGTCACCCGGAGTATATCAAGAAATAGATTGACAAATTTTTCATCAACTTTGGATGAGAGGAACGTACGTAAAAACAAACATACATACATACATGCATAGGCTGCTAAAAAAATAACCATCACTTTTGGTATTTCCGTAGTCGGGCACAAAAAAATACACAGTTCGCATCAATAAGCTCAATTGAAAATGTGCACGCTGTTTGCTATTAAATACCTGCTAAATATATTACAATAGATTTACCTTTTTTATTTAATTATATAAGTCTTCGTTCATCAAATGTATTTATGCAATCATTACTTACTTATTGCAATCATAGTGGTGTGTTTGTTAAATATCGCCCGAGATTCATACCGATGTAACGAATAATCTGAGCAAATTCGCATCTTAGTAGGTAAATGTAAAAGAGGGTCGACCACGTCGCCTTAGGTTTAGGTGCACTAAAATCGCCAATGGATGTACATCATTTAAGCGTCTGCTACATTGTCTATCTACGCATAGTTAGTAACGTTTCTATTTACTTATTAGCTATATTAATGTGAGTATTTGTAGCGCTCATGCCGGCTTCTGCGCGACGAATCAGGCACCGTCGGCGTACATGTACAAATTTGTGTTAACTTCCCCAGAACAATAGTTACTTTTTCGTTTTAGTAGTTTCGGTGAGAAATTCTAGTTACCTTCTTGCCGCAAGGGTTCCATGATTTAAAATTGTCGGCTATAACCGTTGGCGAAGTATTGTATTCTATGAGAAGGAGGGCACGAGTGTCGCGCTAGTCTGCAATGCGCTCGCTCGGAGCCCAGGCAGTCTCGTCGCAAGAATAATGTTACCGCATGTTTTATGATAAGTCTCAAAGTGGCCTTGATACTTCAACTATTGTTTGGTATTTGGAATTATCAGATTTGGTTCAAGTTTAGAAATTAGTGTATAAAAAAGACCAAATTATTAATGAAAAAATAACTGCGATTCCTGATCTAGTGTTGAAACTATTTGGCTGTCCTTTTGGAAAGAAAGTTTTAATCTAGGGAAAAAAAATATATAAAGGCCTATACGTTTCGGATGAACTGCGTAATTTTTGGCAAATGTTACTACGCATATTTTCTATTGTGTAAGTCTAGGCTAATGTGTTCAAAAATAATTAAAATTTAAAATTTTTGAAAGTAGAAAGTGCCTTCCAAATTTTTGACCACAGTAAGTGTTGGGCTAGGTGCGGCGATGAGAATCGGTGGCGATGGTGGACCGGACACCGGGCGGGAAACGACATAAGTCGTATAACCTGGCCCCGGACTCACTGACAAAACGTGCTTAACTTTAAAAACGTTAGAATAATAAAAATTCAAAATTATTATATAAAAAAAAAATACATATGACTATTATTATAGAAAAAATATACATAAAATATATATTCGGCCGATGTGGTAACCCTGACTGGCAAGCAATGCGGAATATTCGGCGTCAAAATTAATTCTTATATTCGTTTGTAAAAATCATAAGATCCACTAAATATACAATGCATTATTGCAAAGTGCCATTTTGTTCTCGAACTGATTAATTTACGGTTCACACTTATATAAATTGTAACAGAATGTGAATTTGTAGTTATAATTATAATATTAATTTATTGTACTGGAAAACTTTTGAATTACGCATAAATTATGTGTTCATAATCATTTTAAAAACATCCAGTACAATGATCACTTACAGAGGCAGTTTTGGTTAATACCTGTTTATTTCTTGGAGTTATTCACTTTAAGTAACAAAGTTCTTTATTAGATAAAATTGTCATAAAAAGTTATGTACTGACACTTTTCAAATTCCAGAACATTTCTTCAGTGTTCATGATATTATTATGTTGACTATGTATTTATCGTGTTTCAGATACTTATCTTCATTTTTCTGAACAATACACGATAATTACTTCTATATATAATAACATTAATTGCCAAGTAAATTGGTACCTGCCTCTCTGTATGCCTCTTCATATTTTGATAATAGGTACACCTTCTTCGCTTATACTTATTTTAACCCAGATGTAGGTACTTCCCGTATGTATTAAATACAAAACACTGTAAAAGTTTAATATGGTATATTATATATTATAAAATATATTGTGCTGGCTAGAATTGCGGGATAGATATTAGGGTTGCATTAAAACGTCAACTATGTTATAGTATTGCACACAGTTACATAAATCGAAAGTGTTCAACGAGATAACTTTCTCCAATATTTATTAATACGTTTTTCTAAAAAGTATTTGGTTATAAACTTTTTTATGGTTCACAGGATTGGTTATTGTACCCTGGTACATCTGGTGTTAAGTAAAGGTGCGGTGTGGTTAGATACAAATACACCTAGCCTGAAATGGGATCTAGCTGTCAAGTGACGCTACCGGAACACACCGCTAAGTGCTTGGCAGCAGTTTTCAACTTGACGTTGGTATCAAACCGGCTGTCTTCTAGAAAGAACACTACCACCATGCAAAAACTATTCTACCATATAACTTAACTTCTACATAGAAGCTCCTTTAGTAGATGTATCACAGTATTTGAAGCACGACCCGCAAATCTGCCAGCAAGATACACATTAAATCATCTGTTCTGTCACCCCTGTGACATATTTATAACTGTAAAACTGATTTAAACTAACGTCCTAGCTTATTAACTTTTAAATCAGTAGACATTAATGTAAACCCGTGTTAATGTTTAGAATACAGTTATGTAACTAGGCAGGTAAATAAGGAGGACGACTTTTGTAAAATACTTACTATTGTGTCGATAAAACTTTCGTCATATTCTTACAAGTTATGCTTCTTCCGGTACACAAATTTATATGAAATAATAGATTATGATAGTTTGTCGATAGATTCACGAACCACGTTTTGTATATTATTGCATATACTAATTCCAGCAGATATGATAGATCGACACCATCACCGGGAAAGATTTTCACTGTCGAATTGTACCTACTATATCTGTGCTGGAAACCACTATACTGAAAAGTCGACTTTTATTAATTCTGTAAAGCTTCATGCTATCATGGAGCGAATTTTCCACGGATTTTTTTAAAGATGATCACGAAGTTGACTTAAAAAAAATTTACCACCGTACCAATACCAGCTTGAGATATCATTTAATCCTTAATAGGATTCAAGATCGAAGATTAATTTTTATCTTGAATATGGCTTAGGTTCACGTGGTACACGTTCACGTTCATAGGTACACGATTGAACTCATTCTGCCTGATGCTAAGCAACGATATGCTCGGACGGAGCATGCTTACTTATAAGGAACCTGTTTACTCTATATTTGAGAAACAGATTCTGGTGATGCGTTCCACAGTATCGCCGTACGAATATAAAATGTGAAATCTAAGCGAAAAATGTGACGAAACCCCTAAAATGGAGTCTGCTCTATTTTAAATGCTTGGGTTCATTTTTATTGGTAACTAAGTCGGCCTCCTTAATTGCAAATAATTCTGCATACTCATGCTATTCGATGTCTGCTTCAAGACGAATATTTTATTAGAAATATAATTATCTACTTATCTATATATGTGCGTAATGAGAATATAAGTACGAAATAATGATGTATACGAGCAAATGAAAATATCTAATTTTAAAGTTCGGGACGGTTAGTTCTGGATAATTCCGTGATTCGTTAATTTTTTTGTATAATGTAAATGACAGTAATTTTAATAATTATGTTGTTAATGTATGGTTTGAGAGATGGATTTGTCTTTGCAGTCACAGTTTCACATAATCTTTTTGTGGGTGTATGAATGAAATATCTAGCACGAATGTAGTATGTAGACAAGTAGGTACTTATAATATACGCAGGTATATATGTATTGTCTGACCTCTTGAAATGATCTAGTTCATCTTCATCGCAATAGCTCCAGACCCCACTAATGAACAATAGAAATATCACATATCTACATTCGTGCTTCAATGTGATCGACTGTAAAGTGAAACAATGTTTTTAATTTCTCTAGAAACAATAATTTTACTGCATGTCTGTAGGTACCTAATTATTATAATGCTTGTGATTATTTCGATGCATAAATGTTAATCAAGATATTTGTAGACGTATTTTAATGTTATAGGGGTCACAAAAACATACTGATAATGCTTTATTTATATTACCTACTGATTCTATATTTATTTCTGTTACTGATGTAGGTACATTTTTTACGTCTGCACTTACGGCTTCTTGCGCATTTTGTCTAGGCCTGAACTAAGATCACGTCATTAAATATAGATTACGAGTTACGGATATGGTAGTATTAAGCCGAAACGGGGTCATCGATCATCAGCGTGAAAAACTTTTACTGTGAAACCAATTCGCGAAAAGAAAAACATACTATTCATGATGATAGATATGTTTCTGTGAAACAGCAGATATTTTTCGCAATTGCAAAATAAGACCCATATCAAAAGTTGTTTATAACGGTGCGTGGGTGACATTTTGATTTTGTACTACCGTACTAGTTAGTTCCGTGGACCTCAAAAATTCGATGGACAAAATACGGTTGAATATTTTTCTTAATCCGGCGCAACGTACAACCACTTCTGTGCCACGGCTGACATTGACTACTGGGGTTATTTCAAAATAACGTTACATCCATCTAAAATGGTATCGTATTAACAAGACGCGTCTTTATAAAAATGATACCTATGATCAATTCCTAGTGTTATCTTGTATGTCATAAAACATCATGTACCTAGTTCATTGTTACCTACAAGAAAATACTTTTTGAATTGAAACCGTTGTTCTACGTGTCGCTTTCAAAATAATACACAGTTGAGAACGGTGTTTGCAAAGTAGAAAATCTGTAGTAGGTATTTGTCGACGAATCAACCTGTCCAGGGTTCACTGGTCTTAATAAAAAAATGATGCAAGAAGCCTTGAACATTATATTTTCTGGAATTTATTGTAGTCTGACCTAATAACAGTGAAGTAAATACAAAATTTAGTTTAGAACAGATTTTTTTTTTGTTTTTTGGTTCTTTTCATAAAACAAACGCTTTAGGTAAGATTTTAAACATTTAAATGATATAATCAAGAAACAACGCAGACGTACCTTTTGTTGTTATAAATTTTTGATTAAGTTAGAGAATTAAGACAACTTATTTCTCAATTTATACTTACCTTATACTTGCCTATATTCGTCATCTTTGCTTGAAACTATATTTTCGTGTCACTGTATGAAATTTATTTTCTAGTGAACCATAACAATCAAAGAAATTACAATAGCAGTAGTGTTCATAAAGTGACACTTAAGTATATCATGCCAGTTTCTTTCAAGTACAATTGTAAAATCAGTGTTATCATTTTTCAATGTCATTAATATGTAGCTTAAATGTCTGGTAACGAAAGCAGTTTAGAAACTTTTGGTGTCCATTTATCTGATATAATTAAAGGGAATGTATAGAACATAATTACGTCTGAATTACATTCACTATTATTTAAGTTTGTTATATAAATGTCACCGTGTATCGTTGTCGAATGAATATATGAAAATAGAGCAGATTCTTGTTTCATTTACCTTACCTCCTTTATCTCTAGGTCCGTCATAGAAAAATACCTATAGGTATAATTTTAGGAATACCTAACACGAAAATAAATATTCCACACTAAATTACCAACTAGCACAATATAATTCGGAACTTTGACTATTTATAGCACAATTTCAAACATATAGGTATATTCGATACACAAGTACCTAACCTTAAGTTTCGGAAAATATACCTACCAAGTGCAACGCAGTGACTGTTCTTTCATAATTTGTACCTAATTCACTTTTAGGACTAGATTATTATACTGAGAAAAGAATTAAGACAACTAGTTTTTTAAGAAGCATGTTACAATACAAATCTACTTGAATCGGATCTATTTGTTTTCGTGCTACTGCTGTTAAAGTACACGGAGATTGGATCGTTTTCATTCTAAAAATATATTGAAATAAATAAATTAAATTCTTCAAGGTTACAGTTTCCAGTGTACTTTGCACGCTAGAGCGTATAAACAAAATTTGCACGAAAATAGGCAAAAGAAAGCCTTTCTGAACCATTGAAGTCGAAAATTGTTTTCAACGCTACCTAGCGGCATAGCAAGTCACTAACATACTTCCATTTGTAAATGAATACACTGCACTTTTTTCCTTTTCAGTGAAGCCGTAGGATGCACAACTAAAGTTCTGCCACCTAGTGGCGTAGATTTGAATTTTGGTATACAACTAAAACGTTATCTTTTCATCCGCAGTGTCTCTTGTATATAAATTACCTAGCTTCTACTTATCTTGTGGAAAATTGGAGCTTTTATTCTGGTGCTTTCAACTCTGTTAGATGGCGCTGTCTGTTTTCTATTCAGATTTTCTTCTTCTTTGCTTTTGGGGTCGCACTTTGTGGATTTGCCAATGTCAAGTACTTACACATTCTTACACTCATACTTTTTGTTAATGTTAGATACTTTTTCTGTGAAACGTGATTCTTTTCGTATTTTGAACGTTAAGTTTATATCCTAGACTTTGCGACTTGCTTTTAGCTACTCAAAGTTATGTGTATCACTGTAATGGTCATGGACAAACGTTATCTTTTATTATCAAAAGAGCGTCTCGTTCGCCTCATTACTTTTGAATATATATTTGTAATACATCTTCCTTGTTATTAGCACACCAAGTTTGCTCTCTATATTTAGGTTGCCTGGAAGAGATTTTAAGCAAAAAAGTCACTATATTAATTACGCTTAACAAAAGCTTTGCTTATTATTGCTGACTAGCGGCAGGAAGGGGTTATTAATTATTATTTATTAAAATTATGCTGTTCAATTTGAATGGCTCCCAAGCAGATATATATGCTAACATTACTGTGTTCCGGTTTGAAGGGTAGGTACTGTAGCTAGCGTAATTATGGAGTAATAATTATCGAACGTTTTAAAGTAAAGAGCGCCAAAGTAGCGATGCATTTGTTTTGTTTCTCAAAAGTTAAGTAGTGGTACAATGTTCGTGGTGTCCTTACCATCCTTGTCCGTTATTACGTCATGTTATGTTATTTTATGTCATATTAAGAAGACAAAGAAGTGCTTATTGTTCCTGGAATATATCGCCATGAAGAAGAAAACATTTTAAAAAAAATATGATTAAATAAATAAATAAATATCATTACACACAGCGGCATCTGACCACAAACTAAGCAGAGCTTGTGCTATGGAAGACAGATAACTGATAGAATACTTACTTTTTTTTTTGTAAATACATACTTATAATACATACAGTACACCCAGACACAAAGCAAACATCGATGTTAGTCACACAAATGTTAGTCCTGATTGAGAATCGAACCCACGCTCTTCAGCTCTCGAAGCAGACATGCTACCAATGAACCAACGGGGCTGTCCAACAGGAAAGGACAGGATTATGTTTCATATTGTTATTATGCTTTGGGGATTACTGTTTATGTACCTACTGTCCTTTTGACAAATAAAAGCCATAATTTAGATCGAAACGTTCCCGTTTATTTCATCCGAACATTGTCTAAACTAAACATTAATAGTACATATATAAGACGTCGCTTTCTGAATCCTTACATTTTCTTACGTTATTTTCCCATTCGTAGCATATGATATGCCGTCGTGAGGTTAGAAATAGACGGTTGCTGACAAAATTATTGTTATTTAGTGTAATATTTATAACTGTAACAGTAGTTTGCACCATGTACAAAACTGTTACACGCGATCAGAATCAGAATCAAAATATTTAATCGTGTAAAACTGTGTACAATATTATATTAGGGTGCAAACCATCAATGAAATTAATTACATTATATACATGGTATTCTATATTAATTTTGTCATAATAATAAACTAAAGTACATTTGAATAAACATTCGATTTTGAAGGCGTTCATTTTAAAAAAAATTTTTGGAGAGAGAGTATTTTTTTTAATTACACTGTAATTTTCTTATCAGCGGTGTTTTTTGCGCTTACGTTTTGTATTTTTGTGGTACCATAGTATTATTACACTGTATATAATAACAGGCTACTTAATTTTTATTATATTGAATTCACAAATTTTACATTTTAATAGGTACATCGAATACACGTATAGTCATAATTAATGAATAATTTAATATTTGTAAGAAAACGACAAAAACATTTCAGCAAATACACTTCTTTGGAGATTATTCCATTTGTTAATTGAACAATATTTTTTATTAATATTAACGTTTTTTTACACTATTTCATTGGGTATTGAAAAATTAATGGCTTCCAAAAAAAAAAAGATCAACAGAAGGGAATCAGATTTAATTGAATAAAAAACCAAATCGACCACTTTAGCACAAGAGTTAATTAAGACCGTGTAAGCTGGGGATTACAACACTTCGAGCGTCAAGATTTAAAAGCAAGAGTTACAGTTTTAATGTTTTACAGAAAACCCCAATCAAATTCTCGAGAAAAGAAATCGTGTAAGGATGTGCAAATTAAAGAAACTAACTTACGTGCGTTTCCATAATTGCAATTTCTAGAACACTTTTTGAATAATATTTACATTCGATACGTAAATAAACATACTGAAGCGTGTTTTATAAGATAAAAAAAAAATATGCATGATTATGTCAGGGAACGAATAGCACTATAATTTCAAATGTACTTTATAAACTCAAATATAAGTAGGTACTTAAACTATAGATTGATTCATCACGAGAAACAAACGACGTAATGTCGGTTAAAACACAATTTTTCGAGCTCGATACTCGATTTAACCCGTTAGTCGGGTACTAATTAACAAAAATTCAAAGAATAGGATTTTCACAAGAAGCATATTATTCAGTATGTCGACTGTAAGCAATGGCTGGTAAATCACAAACCGACTTATTCTGTAGCAGTTAGAATTTTATCAAAATGCTAATTTTAATAACAAACTACCTAAACTCAAAGTAGAAACAAGCATAATAGCTTTGGAATCACGCTATTCTATTTCTATTATGTAAACGTAATCATTACAACCAAATGATAAAGAATTAACTATTATTGCCATTCAAATGACACGAAACTAAATACAATCTTAGTAGAAAAAAAAGAAGAAACAAAAATATCTACAATTAATTGAAACAATAAGAGAGTTGAGATTTGAAAAATACTAGTTACCAAAACTAATTTATCAGATCAATATTATTAGTTAAAAATTAAAACTGATGAAGCGATCTAACCTCACGATACCAAACATGATTTTCAATAATTATACATAACTTATCATTAACATTTACATTTTAAACAATTTATATAGTAACTAAGGAATCAAACATTTCAAACACATTCATTAAGACACAATAAAGAAAAATATTAAATAAACAAATAATAATTATATGATAATAAAAATATCAAGGTCGCTATGCAATAAGACGCAGAATTTATGTGATGGTTGGTAGAGTACAGTAACTAAGTTAATACTTTAAACATTATACTATACCTATTCTTTCAGTCTTTAATTATTTATAGATAACAGCCATCATCGAAGATATTCGTCTACTTGACGTTCTTCAACGACCTTAAATATTATACTGGTAAACGTAGCCGTTCTGGTAAATAAATTTGGCAGTCTTGGCGTTGCCAATGCCGCCAACAATGAAAACAGTGTTGGAAAATATATTGGATATTGGACAGATCTTCCCTACTACAAAGTCTTTGTTGCGAATGATGAAGCATTGTGTGAAATGGAATTTTTTTACTTGGCACAAGATTCACTGTTTGAACAGCCGACAATCAGTCTAAAGTGTGGACAACCTTAATTGTTTATAGAAAAGGAAGAGAGCGCGTTTACTCAGAGCGTGAAAAGGAAAAACTGTTCGAAGCACAGATCGCTTGCATCGGTCATTATCTTATGAAGAATGTCTTATTAAGTAATCTATCGCTTATTATTCAAAAAGAATAAATTCAGATAGACAAAAAGACCATTTTTATTTTTTGTCGCGATCATGCTCTCCCAACAATTATAGCAATTCACGGCACCAAACACAACATTAATACGGCTACGTTTACTTCCAATACATAAGCATGTATTATTATTATTATATCATAAATATATACAACGAATATTCAAACACAGTTTTTAATTGGTGTAAATAGTTACCTAGCTTATTTAAGTAAGATATACATGCGCAATTGGCCAGTTCTTTACTAAATCTTATAGAAAGACAATCTAATATTTCACGCCAAAAAGAATATTACATTTACAACTGAACATGTGTGAACTAAATACGATTACGTGACGTGACATGCTTTAACTCGTCCTGATTACACTTTCTATACAAAACTACAAGTCATTAGTAAACTGTCAGTTTTCCTTCCTTTTTACAAGAAACGACCGTAGGCTACAATATCTATACAGCCTTTTAACTCGTTTTAGCCTAAGCACTCGGTACTATGCGAACTTTTAACGCGAGAGCGAACATGATATCCCAAAAAATAAATAGTACTTTACACAAACGTCATTTACTTGCGAACATTTCGTTTTTTGCTATATCAGCGTCGGCTTCATCGTAAAGGTTATTCGTAATGTCGAGTGCAACGAGCTCATATCGGATAAACGTTTAAAACACATCACAAATGTATTAAAAACATCGATTGAGTCAAAAATCATATTCCACACGTTCAGTTGTTAACGAAACAATACGAGATGCACTGAAATATCCCTTATGTACCTTGCACTATATCAACACAAACAATTATTAGGTATAAAGAGTTTTTTTTTTTGTCATTTTATATTTTTCAAAATGTATTATTAATTCGGTACGATTATAAGTCTGTAATGTTTATTATATTAATATTACATCCATTATAATGTTTATCTTAAATGACTAAATGTATATTGGAGTTAAGTAATAATAATATGCTGGCCTTAAATATTTGAGATAACAATTATTATTTGGATTGGACACACATTTATAATTGGACAATAACACATAATGATTAATGATAATAATACAAAGTCGATAAACGCATAAATGAAACCATGAAATAAAATATGATAAAATTAAAATTTTAAAAAACAATAGTTTAATCACGTAATTATTAAACAAAATTATTTTTCGAATCACATACCACAAACCAAACATCTAAAATTGAGTATAACAATTACTTGACATTATTATTAAATATTAAATAAACGGCGAAGAAGTAACACTGCACAGGTGACAGGCACGTGAAAGTTTAAATCCGCACCCACATTAATCATATTTTGGTCCGATTGTCATATTGAATATTTCAACTATGCACTTGCAACGCGTTCAAACGGACAATGTACATCGGCTCAATTATAAATACAGGATAATAAAATGAAAACTTCAGACGGTAAACATTAAAAATCTAGTAATAATCAAAAATTGATGAATCATTGAAAATTAATAAATAAAATAAATATTGACTACATTTAATGTCCAGTCTATGCTTGTATGAGGAATTGTTATTAATTTTAATTTAAGAAAAATGTTATACCTTCGATTGATGAGTGTTAATTCGAATGATAATTAATTTTATATGTCCAGTGTGAAATAGTACTGGATGTCTTAAATAATAATAACAATTAAACGATAATTACAAATTAAAATTGGATTGCACAAAACGCAGAATTGAAATATTGAAAGTCTCTGAAATCTTAGTCATTGACAAACAATACATGAAAAATAATGAGTCAAATAATAAAATAGAATAAAACTTTTTACAATATGATTGAAACTTCATAATTAAAATAAAAAAACACATAAAAATGTGGTGTGTGTCACATTATCATTTATTTACAACTTTGAAATGTCAAATATCTATATTGAGTAACCGACAAAGCGTGAATAATGTCATTGTTCTAAAAACTTAAAAATTACAATATTAACTTAAAAACTAAGATCCGATTTTTCTCATACACTCTTTGGGATAATAAAGTGATAAAAACTATTACAGAAATTTGGCAATATATGTCGTAGCCACTAAACCATCTCTACTGAAATATTTTAAATCATTATCACTATACTGGTATATTGAATCGGTTGTGGATACAATAGATACTAGATTAACATGAGTCTATATTTCATTAAATGTCCCCAAACATTTTTGCACATAGTCCGGTGGGTTGTAGGCGTCTATGCCGCACTCGAGCACAGATTACGATCTTGGAATCTCATACATAGCCAGAGACAAAATGAAGCCGATGGCACACATACACGTCTCACTAGCAGTTCCAAGGCATAAACAAGTTGGCATAGCGCCTGACAAGGCGCCGGTTTAACCTATGCTATTCATCGCACCTGCGGCATGCCCCAGGAATGTCGAAGTCTAGGACGAGAAGCTTGGTCTCCTCGGTGCCGTTGCGGGAGCCTACAGCGCAGATGAGTTTGGTGGCAGAGGCGCGGATGCGCCATACAACGCCACCCGAGCCGCCAGAGCTCAGCTCCACGAGATTGCGAATGAACTCACCGGTGCGGACGTCCCACAGCTTCACGGTCCCGTCATCCGAAGATGTGATCACGAAACGGTTGCTCGATTGCAAGCAAGTCACCGCCGATTGGTGTTTGTTAGGTCCTGAAATCCACCATTTCAATACATTAAACCCTCCGTTGTTATTAAACAAAGAAGACATTTATTATAGAATAAATGAATAACACACGACAACGATAATAATCTGTATTTGTACAGTAAGACTTTATTGAGAGTGAGCATATTTCGTAAACGCCAACCTTATTACAAATACATAAGATTATTTTTCTTTTTTACCTACGTTAGTACAAAAACATCGAAACAACTTGACCTGAATATATCCACCACACACGCAAAAATTATAATCACTATGCGAGTATCACAGACCCGTGCCTACTATTTGGTAATATGTGCCTACTTAGTAAGTAAAGTGGCAATATTTTCCTAAAATCTGTGGTCAATATGCAAAAAAATATGTATTTTTTATTAGTGAAACATGTTTTGTTAACGATTTTTATTATAAATTTACGCACTGCAAAAAATTCAATCCGTATCTTATCTTTTACATCTATGAACGGCTGAACCGATTCTGCAAAATCATGTTTTCAAACGTTCGTGACACTTCGAATGCCGTTATAAGATGCGTAGCCGAAGCCGCTTCCGCATCTGGTACGACGTACCAAGAATGTATATATAAAATATATGAATAGATAAAATTTAAGTTATCATTGCTGTCGCTGAAGTATTAAAAAAAGGCTAGTTCTCAAGGATAACGTTGCAAATTTTTCATCAGCGCTGGTTTTAAGGATTAACCATTTTGTCGATTGTTTCTGCTTCAAACGGCGAGAAATGGATGCTCTTGAGTGAGGCTGCCGGAACTCACCGTCGGACGTTTGGCGGCCGATGTTTAACTTGAGGGTAGTAACTAGCCAGCCGAGTACTACCTTACTATGGTTTACTCGCAATATTTTCCTTCAGCAACAGCTCACTCATTGTTGGTATTTGGAACCACGCCTTGTGTTCCTACCGTACTCACTCACCAACTGCCATCGCTACAAAAACGTCGCAAAGAGAAGCCGCGCCCAGTAGCGAGGCTGGCTGAACCCTCAGCAGATTGATTGTCCCTTCTTAGTTATGTGCGTAATGCCACAGACTTCAATCAGTGAAATAAAACATTGTGATATATAAGTCATATGTGTGAAGTCTGCCAGAATGGTGCACTATGGCCATACTCTTCTCCAAATGAGAAATGGGATTTTCATTTTAATTGTTTTGACATATGTAATGATTTTGATAATAATTTTTAAATATGAATGGAAAAATGACCTGTAACTTTGGTGTTATTAATAAATGATTTGTATTTGTATTTGAAGAGGCCCGCGCAGAAGCAGTTTATGAATCCTGGACACAAACAGGAAAAGGTTTGTATGTATTAGCTCGTATATTGTTTAGTTTTAATTTTAGAGATTTACTACAGAACAAAACACTAAGTTTATCCTAATTTATAAATGTGTAATTTCGATTCAGCTAACGTTTTAATACAATTTAACTATGTTTCAATTTTTTTTAGGAAACTGTGCTAATTGAATGAGGTGTAGGTATAGTGTATGTATATACACATACATGTATTTCTTGCAAGACTTTAATTGTTTGTAGAAATTTTTAAATGGCCTTAAGCATTTAAAAAAAAATTTGAGGCAGCACTTAATTTTTGCCAACTTTGTCTTTAATGTGTATCAACTGTGTTAGTGGTTGCTTTGTTGGTATGACAATAAAATAACATAAAACACTTACCGGACAAGGTGTGAAGACAATGTCCAGTGGTGATGTCCCAGACCTTGACCGTCGAGTCAGCATTACCTGACACCAGTATGTTAGAGCTGAGCTCCATTCCTGACGTAAGAGACTGATGGCCAGTCAGCGTGTGCTTTAGCTGGCCCGTTTCCACGTCCCAAACCCGGATAGACGTGTCTAGCGACCCGGATACCACATGTACTCCGTCAAACTGGAAAATAAGTGTTTTTGATAAAAAAAATGTAATCATTTAAAAAGAGTACCGGGCAATAATCATTTAAAAGATCTGTGTTACAGTAAGTATGAACGTCGAGGTTGAGAAATACATAATTATATGATCGTTTCTGTCAGTCATAATTATCATTATTTTATGTAAAATAAATGACCCGAACGAGACGCTCACCTGGTGGTAAGAGATAACGCCTGTTCGTGACCATTGCAGCGATACACAATACTTTAAATAGTAAAACCAAGTTCAAGGCATCACTGCTTTGGCGCTCATTACTTTGAGATTTTCGATGGTAAACAGCCCTGTAATTTCGCTACCCTTCAAACCGGAACACAGTAATGTACTGCATGGCGGCACAATATCTGATATTGGTATATTATCGTGTAAAAATAAAAGTGTTTTATTCATAAAGAATTAAATTATGCGCTTGTTAAATCACTACTTTACTTGGGCATAGGCTGGACTTGACCGTGACTTATTTTATGTGACATTGACTGAGAAGGATTTGGCTTAATTACACTTGAAAATGTAAAATATGTCACTTGCAGAATAAGCCAATTGCGATGCCGAAAATGAAGAAGAAAAAAACTCACTTGCAAGCTGTAAACTCTGTTAGTATGCCCGGAGAGGGTGTGCAGGCATTCCCCAGAATCAGGATTCCAGATTTTGACGAAGTAGTCGTAAGCTCCCGAGACAACGTATTTTCCGTCGAATTGGACGCATCGGACAGCGGCTATGTGCCCCACAAGCACTCGCATACAGCGACCGTCTGGTATAGACCACACCCGTAGTGTCGCATCTCGTGAACCCGATACAACCCTGGTAAAAACCTCCTTCGTTTAGATAAGCGCCTTAAAGCTAGCGAACTAACATTAAAATTGCGAGCTAAAAATAAAAATTTTGTCCCGCAAAAAACGTGTCTATCAAGCGCAGGGTGACAAATAACAGTTCACGCAAGAAATGTTAAATGTTGCACCCTGAGCGAGCCGATGAATCGCGAGCACTGACATCTTTCATAAAACTCAGTAATATAGGTCACCTGCCTATAGGATATAATATTCTAAGCTTACTAAGACTTATTTCAAAATACCATGCATTGCGTTAAGCTAAAAAAAATCTAGACTCAATTTCAAGGAACAGGACAAGAACAAGGGAATTCTAAAGAAAGTAAAGAAATTTTTTTTTTGACATTACCGTCTCAAAAATTGTACTAGTGCTGTATTTTAAGTGCGACTCGCACTTAACCGGTTCCTTTTTTAGCATTATATTGGAAAGATTTTTTTTAAACAGCGCCCTAAAGCCTTACCCGGTGTGTGAGTTAGTGGGAGTTTTTGGCGGGAACGCGGGAAGAGTCGTGTCGCTCCGTTGTATTTTTTCCCAAAACTAGTGTTTTGTCGAGTGTTATGCATAAAAATGGTGGTGTTTTATTCATAAAGTGCCGAATTACAAGCGCGAGTGTGGGGAAAATGATATAATGTGGTGAAACATGACTTTTCGTGTTGCTTCCAAAACTCCATCGAAGCTTTATAGTAAAGTCACCACTACTTTACTAAAGCATGACTGGACTTGACTGACACGGATTGTACATGACCAAGAGTGGACTTTGACTATTACTTTAGCTACGAGGACACTTATTAAACTTTTGAAACTTGAAAATATATAAATACTTGACACTGGCAAATGCTAAAACGCGACGCCAAAACCAAAAAAAAAAACCGGAAGTGGCGGGATGCGATATAGTATGATACTTTTTCTGACTAATATTTATGTATATTTTAAATACAGTTAGTAATAAAAAGGTAAATCAAGAAAGAATAACAAAAAAACTGAACATAGAATTTAAGCAATTTATTTTACCTTTACTCTTCAAACTGAAAATATTTTCACGTCGCATCGCTGCTTTTAACCCTGCCCCTGGATGCGGTAGTAAAAAGTTGAAAATTTAAACGATTATAAAGTCTGCGCCACATTGGTGCGGACTGCGGCATAGGTCATTGTAGCAGTCACAAATTTAGCCGCTACCGCAGGCCGTGCTCATGCAGGGCAGATTTTACAGTAGTTTAGATTTCGACATAGTTTTGTTGTTATCTTTCATCAAATTGAATCGGGTAGCAAACACGTTAGCGCACAATTCGCATAGCATCAATACTAACTCGCATAACGTCAATAAAAACTTACACTAAAATGGTATACTAATACGAGCAATTACATATTTATGAAGGCTGAAATGTTTAATTGGAGTTAAAATAGTTTTTATATTTTAATCCCAATTAAACATAGCACATGTTATTTTGATGCATTCTCGAAATTTCTTATTCTATTCGGCAATGATAATGCCTTATTTAAAACGGTTTGAAATAAACATCAAAACACAGCGCCCGCTATCCTACGATGGAACGTCTATTTTTTCGAGATTTAAAGCATGCTTTGTTAAGCATATTTCCTTTAAAAAAATCCTTAACTAAAATAGCCAAGTCAATCAATCAATCAATCAATCAATCTTTAATGTCAAATAAATACTTATTTGTCTATTACGCGAGCTTTTTGAAGCTAGTGAGTGAGAACGAGAGTGTAATAATGCATTTATGTTATATATGTTATGTTATGTTATGTTATAAGTATGTATTTACAAAAATTAAATATTTAAGTATTCTATCAGTTATCTGACTCCCATAGTACAAGCTTTGCTTAGTTTGGGGTCAGATGGCGCTGTGTGTAATGTCCTGCGATATTTATTTATTTGTTTATATCGGATAAGATAAACTATGCCAACTTAACTATGCTATAAAGTTTAAGCACTTTGTGGCAAAGTTTATCTTACAGATTTTCGGATTCAGGACAAGTAAGATACACTCTGGAGAGACAAGAAGTTAAAAGTTAGAAATGTCAAGAATTAAAGAAGGAAATCTTATCTGAAAAAGTCACAATAAGTTGTAATAAAAACTGCATAAGCAATAAAAATACTAAATTAAACTACTACTAAAAATTTATTATTGGTATGTACAAAGTATACACAGTTATTTTTAACCAACCAGCCATTGCTCGCAGGCGGCAACTTTACGGCAACTTTATGACTAAATAAATTTGTATTTATGTTACTCAAAAATAAAAACATTCCATTTAGAACATTGAAATAGTTGTATCTAGCTGACTGTATTTACAAAAGGAAGGATTCGTACAATGCTTATAAGCATTAACCGATTTTGCACAAAAAATTATATACATATCAATTAATGTATTTATTTTTTAGCGTTAATGTAATGACTTTTAATAACTCAAACACAAATATTGTCTAATAAATAAAAAATCAAAAAAAATCACGCCATGCCCGTGCTGCAGATCATGTATTCGGCCACATTATATCGTGGTTTGAGTGGAATAGTACAATCACAACTTTTCATTTTTGCTGTAATCTTTAAATCTTGTTTGAATCTAATCTATGCCACAATTCACGCATTGCATATGCGGACGCAATATAAATATTAGGACAACCCAATAGCTTCCCAAATACAGTAATTGCTAGTTCGAAGCCTTTAATATGTACCATATATAAGTTTACGTCATAAATCCACCGTTTCTTTGATTGATGTGTACGTAAGCAACCTATAAGCAATAGTCGGATAATCAAAAATTACTATGTATATATTTTTTTTTTAATTGTGTACACAACAAAGACAAATCATTGTTACAAAACATCACTAGTACCTGTTGTCATGTAAATGCATGCATCTGACGGTAGATGTGTGCCCAGCTAGGACTTTGATGCACTGTCCGGACTTGGCGTTCCAAACGCGTAGTGTACGGTCAGTAGAGCCGCTGATAACCAGATGCCCGACCATCTGAGACGACCACACGCCGCCAGAATGTCCCACCAAGGTACGGAGGCACTGAAAATCGTAAATAGAGAGTGAGCCAGGGACCTTATTCGAATTGAATTCAAGATTCATAAATACATACATCGATCTCTAATGGTTGTTTTGTGATTGAGACTTTTTTGCCAATAACTACACTTTTTTGCAAATATATACTACACTGGAAAAAGAACAATGTGCAATGACAGAACCCTCATTTCCAAAGAAAATTAATTGCTCCTCATTTGCCTTGGATACATGTCCCACCTTGTTTAATTTTCAATGTGATTATGCATTACCTTGCCAGTAACAGCCGACCAAACTTTGAGTGTGGTATCATCGCTGCCGCTCAGGATCCTATTTCCGTAAAACTGGAGGCATGTTATCACGTGGTCATCATGGCCACGCATCACTATCGGATTTTTGACCGGTTTGTGGAGCCAGTTGTCTTCTATCAGGTACTGACGCATGTAAGCTGCCTTCCAAGGGCTGGCGCAGCGCGGCAGTGACCGAGGCATCCTCTTGATTGTAGTGATACCAATGCGCCGGCATTGCTCCTTCCATAGCAGGTTGTCGTCCGCCAAGAATCTGAGACGTCCAAGAATTTTAGATGTTTTCAAATAGTGAAGCAACAACACGAGTACCTAAGCCTAATTGACAGCCCCGTTGGCTCAGTGGTAGCATATCTGCCTTAAGAGCTGTAGACCGTGGGTTCGATTCCCACTCAGGGCAAACATTTTGTGAATAAACAATTGTTTGTTCTTTGTCTGGGTGCTCTGTATGTATTATAAGTATGTATTTACAACAAAAAAAAAATGTATGTATTCTATCAGTAATGACTGACTTCCATCACACAAGCTCTGCTTAGTTTGGGGCCAGATGGCGCTGTGTGTATAGTCCCACGATATATATATATTTGTGTAAGCGGTCTGTAACTTGTCATATTAACCGCTCAAAATTCAAGGTGCCGATGCAATGGTCATGGGCAAGCGTTATCTGTTACAATTAAGTTTTACCATTAAAAAGCAGCGACAGTTGCAATGGTGGCCTCAACAGGAAGTAACAAAAAACTCTGACCAACATTTTTACATGGGTTTGGCCTCTCCTGTTAAGTTTGAACAAACCTACATTAGGAGAAACCGTTGTTTCAAATACACTTTTTTTATATAATACTAGCTGCGCCCCGCGGTGTTACCCGCGTAGTTCCCGTTTCCGTTGGAATCCAGGGATAAAAAGTAGCCTATGTCACCCGGGGATAGTGTAGCTTTCCAACGGTGAAAGAATTTTGAAATCGTTTCAGTAGTTTTTGAGTTTATTCGTTACAAACATACAAAAAAAATCAAATCTGATCTCTTTATAATATTTTTTAAATTTTCTTTTCTGTTTTATTTGCTGGAGTTTTGTCTATATTCGACTATGCCACTCCCATAATAACATAATACATGTACCACTCTTTGCACAACATCTATCACCGTCCAAAAAGATGGAAGGTACCTACAGTTTTATTAGACTCCTGGCTTCTTCTGATGTCGGCGACTATTACACATAATATTAATATAGACAATCCGTCGAATACCGGACAAAGAATTATGTTCCCCGGAGGCGACAAATTTTATTCCAATAGTATTATTTGGACTACGCAGGCCGCTAACATTTATTTGACGCTAACAGTACTTGGCGAATCACTTTCCCACGGTTCATCAGTTCTACGACATTAATAAGACGCTTTGCTTACCGCATCGCATATCACGTGTTTAGCATAGCGTCCAATTACGCAAACGGAGGAATGAAACTTTAGTGCAGCGCACCACAGTAGACATGTCAAATTACATATTAATTTGCACTAATTACTTAATGAGGATAAATATGAATGACTAGCGCCCCGCGGTGTTACCCACTACATGTTTTCGGCATAGAAAGAAGCATATGTGTTAATCCAGGGTCTCATCTACCTCCATACCAAATTTCATCCAACTCCGTTGAGTATTATTTGCGTGAAAGAGTAATAAACATTCATCCATCCGATTTTTCACATTTATAATATTAGTGGGAGTATCACATTTTACCAAGCTTTACTTAAACACGTTTTTATTTCAACTACATTCGACTCTATTTCGATGAAAGTGCAAACTAAACTAGGTAACGACCAAAAAATTTAGTACCACGCTCATTTGAAAAAACCGCAACTCTGGCTATGGAGCCACATGCAAAGAATTACATAATGTTGCTTTATTTTACTTAATTACTTGGTGATGTTTTAAGACTATATTTGGTTGGGCAGGGATGGATGAGCGTTAATACCTACATCTGGTTAGCTAGTTCAAATGACTTTACGGGTTCCTGTATCTACAAAGAAGTTTTCATCGAGAACCGCCTTGAACGTTACCCAAATACATACATAGTGTAATATCAATTCTAGATATTTTAAAAAGAAGCTTTTCAACAGAAAGGAATTTAAATAGAACTTGTATATTTTAATCAAGCAATGCCTATAACTGTAACTAGCAATGCCTATAACTGGCGCATGTATCGGAACATAACTTTACGCAATGTGTTTGTAAATTTACCAATATGTGTGCTGTTGGCGTACCTTAATAAATAAATAAATCAAGTGGTTTTTTTTCTCCGAAAAGAGTTGGGAGGTACCAAACCTTTTAGCCGTCAACCCATTTTGTAGTAGATTTACTTTATGATCATGGATGCGATACCCACCCAGGACAAACATTTATGTAATGAACACAGATGATTGTTCTTTATTTTATTTTCATTTATGTATTTACAAAGAAAGAGTATATTTATTATATTGTATCAGTAATATAGTTTCAATAGAACCAAATTTGCCTGGTTTGGAGCTAGGTAGATAGAATAGAATAGAATAGAATATAACTTTATTATACACCAGAAACACAGATCACAATTAATACAAATAGGAAACAAACAACAAACAAAAAAAAAGAAGATAAAATAATATAACAAAACAATAGAATAGATGATGTATAAGGGCGGTCTTATCGCCTAGAGCGATTTCTTCCAGACAACCTTTGGATGGAAAGAAGAGTAAATAAATATAAGGTTGGTGTACAATAGAAATAAATAAATAAAATAACAATACAATAAACGTATATACATAATTATGAGATACAAAATAAACTAAATATATAGATTAGCAGGCTGATAAATAATGTTGATATACTAAATCATTAAAAATATAAATTGACTTAGCCTGTCTAATAATGGTAGGAAGGGCATTCCAAAGTAAGACAGCTTCCACAGTAAAAGAAGTGCTGTTGGAAAGGTTGGAACGAGCAAAACGAGGAATTTTTAGTAGGTAGATGGCGCTGAAAGATTGTACATTTATTTATTACTATGCTAAAGACGGTTTTTCAAGTTTTCGACGTAGTATTTTACTAACCTCCAGTATCGGCAAGTCTGAGCTGAGCGCAGAAGGTCTTTAGGCTGTAGATATCCAAGCACTGTGAGCGCGAGCTCCTTTGGCAGAAGGGAAATGAAGTCTCGCTGGAATAGTGGCTCGATTGCTTTCATCATGTGGCGAACCTGTTCCGCAGCGCAACGGCTAATAAGAGCGTCTATCGCTTGAGTTTTCTCACTGTCTGTCCATGACGAAAACCTGAAAAAAAACACTTTCATGTTTTAGTTGCTCAAAGTAGTTTTAACTAGTTATCTGACATCATTTTCTTTTTATAAATATAGGTTACTCAAATGTGTTCGTGATACATAACGTAAAAAGTAAAAAAATAATTCATAATATCAACTCAAATACACTTTCGCCTTAATTTTATAAATGAGAATGTTTGTGGTTTGTGAGTTTTTCAGTACGTATGTTTGTAAATTATATGCGATGAAACGGCGAATAGCTACATGCGGCCCGCGACTAACCTATAAATGTAAGTCTTATTTATTATTATATACACATATTATACATACCTAAATATATAAATACATTATACATTATTATAAAGTGTTCAAGGTACGTTTATATTTAGTTTATTCGTTGTAGCCGTTTCTGTTACAACAGTGATGAGGACTTAAATTTAACTAACTTGACAACAATTTAAAAACTTATCCGAAACTTTACTTAATATCTAAAAATTAAAATTTGACATAAACATAAAAACTAATTAAAATAAAATAACCACAAGTCTTTGTAAAAGTAACTGTTAAGTAGTTTTTTACAATGAAAAGCCTGAATCAATCAGTTACATATATTATCATAGTTATAAAGGTTAAGCGAACAAGCATTCTCAGAATTTGAACTACAAACATGGAAGCTTGTGTGCAAGAAATAAAGCTACTCAAATGTCACACTTAATTTTATATAAGTACACAGTTATAGACTTTGAAGTTCTCGATATTTTCCCCCTCATTTCTATATAATTTACTGTGCCTACTTTGTTGTTATAGTTCGACATACCTATTAAAAAATGTTAAATGAAATGTTTTTGCATTTTCAATGTCACGTCTATCTATCTATATAGGTAAAACTATAGGTTATACCTATATAGATAAATAGATTCCCTATATTAAAAATATGAATGAGTGTGACCCGCCACTGCCTCATTTTGCCACTATATGGCCCTTGCCTGTCAAAAGATTGGACCGCTGCACTAGAACATCGTGTCAAGTTGCAGTAAATTTAGAATTAATACCTATGAGTAAAAGTGCAGACACAGCTAAAACAACCTAAAACACAAAGTTGAAACGACTAACTTTGCAGCCACTTAACAAGAAACATGACTCACAACCATACTGGTTGATTCGTTCGCATTCGAAACTCAAGTTTCCATAACAAACAAAAGGAATTCAGCCGACCTCAGTGCAGACGAATTCTCTGAATATAATAACGCTGCAACATCATAAGCCAGATTGATCTACCACAGAATAAGTCTTAGTAGAGGCTAGCTTGTACCGGTAAGCTAATGTAAACACTACGAAATAAATGATACTGGCACCTTATTATTTTTGTAGCGCGAATTTTATTTATTCCCACACACCATCTTCATCATGACAAGACACGCCACTTAGACCGATCGTCAGTTTTTGTTTCCAGCCATCGCCAGCAGTCCTACGTATATTATCACTCCATCGAGCCTCAGGGCGTCCTAAGCTACATTTGCCGATTCAAAATCACTACTCTATAACACGTCTATCCCAGTGCTTATCGGTTTAGCGACAAATCCCTCCGACCCCCTGCCACAGCTTGCTAATTGCTAACGTTGATCTATGTCTGTCACTTTAGTTCTATAGAGAATTACTTCGTTCTCGATACGATCCCTTATTTGGCTTAAAACTTTGGACTTGTGGATTATTCCCACTTTTATATACATACTTACCAACCTATATTATAAATACAACATTTTTTTTTAATTATCAACATTTTTTATGATAACTATGTATTTAATCAATATCATCTGGTATATTATGTGTTTACGTTTATTGCGAAGAGCATATTTCTAGTTATATAAATATTTTCCATGTTGATGTCAAACTTATAACTTGGGTCACACTTACCGGTTGAGCCATTGCTTCACCTCCGGCGGGCCTTGCGTGAAGCTGGTGCCTTGCATGCCAGAGCTGCTCGCTGTCGCCCAAGATTCAGAGCCAGGACTGCCGATGTATGAACCATCTGGGCAAAACTTCTTGGCGGCTTGCGGCGACGGTGGTTCGTAGCGTCGTTTTCTCTGTAAGTACAATGAATAACGTATGATCGCGCTGAACGGTTTTATTACGACAAACCGTAATGTTAAGAGGCTTTCACTAGGCGGTTGAGTCAAGGAGCAGATGAATAATAAATATCATAGGACATTACACACAGCGCCATCTTACCACAAACAAAGCAAAGCAAAGCTTTGTACAATGGAAGTCAGATAACTGATAGATTACTTAAATAGTTTTTTTTGTAAATACATACAGTACACCCAAACACAGAACAAACATTTGTTTATAACACAAAATGCTTGTCCTGGGTGGCAATCGAACCCACGCCCTACAGCTCTCGGAGCAGACACACTACCAAAGAACCAACAGGGCTGTCAAAAAGCGTATATGTGACGTTTGCTTGTTTGTTTCTATTTAACAGGCTCCGAAACTACTGGACCGATTTCAAAAATTCTTTTACCGTTGGGAAGCTACACTATCCCCGAGTGGCATAGGTAGGCTACTTTTTATCCCTTTGTTTCCACGGGAATGGGAACTACACGGGTGAAACTGCGAGGCGTCCGCTTGTTGGTTATAAAACTGATAATTTTGCGGAAAGAATAATCTAAATTTTCTTTTCGAACTACGTGATTGAAAGTGCCGATTCTACAAGGCGGAGTCCGAAGGCTAAATCTGAAATCGCTTAGACACACATTTTAACTTGGTAGCAATATGACATACATGTAATGTAGGCCTCATGTTTGGTCAAGATCGATATGACGCAATGTTGCACAAATCTACTTAGGTATAAGTAACACACGTTGACAAAAAAATTAGACTTCCTCGCCGACTTTTTTTGTACGTTTTAGAGTGCTCTTGGGCCGTTATTTGCCAAAAATTAACACTAAACGGCACTTTAAGTTATATAAGCCATTTTTAAGAGCGAAAGTAAGGCACGCCTTCACATTCTTCTCTGATAGCCAATAGAATAAGTCGTTATTCTATTGGCTATTATATATTTATCACAAATGAGTATTATAACGAGTAACATGAATCTAAATTTTCTAGTCGCCCCAAGTGCTCGAAAGTGCCAAGGTTAAATCTGAAATTATTTAGACACATTTTTACTTGGTGGCACATGACATACATACAATGTAGGCTTCATGTGTGTTCGACATTGATATGATGCAATGTTCCACAAACCTACAAGTACCTAACACGCGGAAGCATTAAATGTTAAACTTCCTTTTCAACTTTATTGTAGGCGATATAGTGGCTCAGCGACAAAGCGGCGAAAATAATTAAATTTAAAAAAATAATTTATTGTGGGTTTTTGGATGTATCCTTATAAGTAGTGATTTGCCAAAACCCCCCAAACCCGAAAGATGGTATTTATCAAATTATTATTAATTATCACTTTTTTAGAAAGAAAACAAGGTGCGGTGCCAAACGCCTTCGCTCTCTACACTCGTCGCTCACAGATTAACAAAAGCCGCGGTAAACCCGAAGCCTACAAACAAACCTAAACCACGATTTCAAAAATAATATTGTACTTAGTAAGTACCTAAATGAAAGTGGTACTTACATAAGTCCGCCACTTGCGATCTATCTCATGTGTTTTTACTTTTAAGTCTCTGTTGATAAAAATTAACGCGATTAACCTAGTATAATGGATGCTGAACAGGATGGTGGCCTTACCTTTTTCATAATAAAAACAAGCCCGTCAGCAGTGTCACAGTTAAAAAAAAACAAGGCCGACCCAGAACTTCTAGGAAAAAAAATTCTACGAATTTTTTTCTAAATATTCTGATAATACAAAATATGGTAGATACAGTAGGTATACCGGACGCGTCCACTTTTTAAAATTATAGTTTTCTAACGAATTTATTTCGGTGATAATAATCAATGACTTTATACAAACTTATTTAAAAAAAAGTTTTATTTTAGATTTATTTATTTCTTTCTTTCAAGCGAATCTTACTAGCACCAAGTAGGTACCACATTTATGTATTTATTATTAAATATTTCACTTATGTATGTTTCCATTACAATCCCACCAAATAACGTTGCACGAGCACTATATAAATGTATTTGCGAAACGGATAGAATTATTATTTATAATATGTACAATTGTACACTTAAAACATTAATTCCTAAATTATAATGTATATACTTTTATTTGTTTATTTGGGCTCCATCAGCAATTTCTGACAGCTCTATAAAGTAAAAATAAATTATTAAGTACCTACCTATACGATCTTTTAGGTACACAGAAAATATTCGTTAAACAAATCGATAGGAGTTTACAATGAAAGAACTAACACCCTAGAATAGGTATTCAGTAATTTTGTCATCAGAGCGCGAATAAAAAATAATATTTCGTTGAAGTAATCGTATGGGACATTTGCGAATTGCGAATGAATAAAAATTTAAAGTTTTATAAAAAAACGAAAGCGAAAAAGAAACAAAAACACAACACACCGATTCCATGCTCTGGAACAAAAATCTTAGCACTTCGTATTCAATCTTTATAAGTTTCAGATTCCTTAGAAGGCTGATGAAACCTGCCTAAATACGTGCGCTCCTATTCACGCGTAACCAAATACTTCACTACTAAAACAGAGACTTGTTTAAAATAGAATCTGGGACTTTGTAAGTGTTTGTTATTATAAAATAAATAAATATAATAAGATAATTATTTACACAGTGCCATCTAGCTCCAAACTAAGCAAATCTTCTACTATGGGAACGATATAGTTGATTGAATAATTTTATTAAATACCCATTTTGTAAATACATACATATTTATAATATCCAGGCACTGAACAAAACATCTGTGTTCGTCACAAATTGTAATCCTGGATGGAAATCGAACCCATTATCAGCAAGAAATCAGTTAACTTAAATATCTAACACCTACCGGATGTACGAGCCGGCTCACTTCACCGTTTCTCATTTCATAAATCTTTAGCCGAGTCGTGGTCAAAACACTTCATGGATTACAAAAAAAAACACAAGTTGGCGGTTTTTCTTTTCGGTATATACCTATATATATGATAATAGTGTTAATCTATTTTAACGTAAAACTGTTTCTACGCCTGTGGACAATACTTTCTCACTAAAGTCGTGTAACTTTACAGACCCTCGAACTAAGTCTGTTTAGAAGATATAAAGTCCAGCTGTCCAGTCCATTTAGACGGAAATGATGAACAAATAAACAAACTCAATAAACATGCCATAAATATTTTTTGCTGACATATTTAATAAGCGTTTTATGCTTGCCTGATGTTTACATTTGTATATTAAAGGCTAACAACAGTTAACTTATGTGTAAACAAATTGCAACAGCAAAATGTACTGCTTATATTGTAGTTCCTTATCTGTCTATTCTATATTCTTTCTATCAATACCTATGACTTTTATGCTATACTTAAATGTACGATTTTATAACAAACATGAGAGTAGCTTCTGATATAGAGCGCCTACATTTGTATATGTTGTTAAAAAGGGTATAAAAGAGGATGTCATTTTCCAATTTATATGGTGAATCTACAGGGTTCTACGGAACAGTAGCACTAAGCCGAAACTAACGTTTACTGTGAGGCCCTATCCCGAAATCGGGAATATATTTTGTCAAGCATGATGGTCATTTTTCTATTGGAACAGTTAATTTTTTTCATGAGTGTTATTTCACATTAAAATTTGTTCATTATGTTCATAATGGTATTGTTTCCGCTAAATACAACTATTCCGCGTCATAAACTCCGCTAAATAAATATCTTTGGAGATTTAGTAACATGTAAATACTCTTGACTTCCATAGTATCAGTATTCCATAGTATAGCTTTGCTTAGATTGGGGTCAGATGGCGCTGTGTGTAATGTCCTACGATATTTATTTATTTATTTGTGTCAAAAATGTCACTCACCCAATGCCTCTCAGGTTCAGGTTCTGAGTCTTCATCATCGTCGTCATCCTATATAACAGAAAAAAACAGTTAATAAACAGTTACTATGCCAGCATATATATTTTATATCTAGGCTATATTATACATATGTACATAAAGATAGAACAAAAGTCAACTAAAAACCAACATCAGCAGTGACATACATAAAAATGTCTAATCCAACTAACAGCAATGTCAACTCAGCATTGTGACAAATAATGCAACTTAGATACAAAACAAATTGCGGCCTCACTGCGCCCTTAATTCTCTTCTAAGGAGAAAAATTTCAGATATCTTACTATATCTTATATGGAACTCTAATGCAAGATATCAAGTGTTTATCTAATCCTACCAGTTTTGGCAGTATTGTCTCCCAGTTAGTCATCATAAATTTACTAAGCATTTTTCCATACTTAAATATATTTTTTTACTTAAAAGTTGTAGTGATCTAATTCATCATAGATTTACATGTCTTAAGAATGTGGTCTCATCAAAATATGTTATAGGTTAAAAATTATAGACAAATGGATAAGTAAGAAAAATATAACTTTAATAGTCAAACAGTAAATTTCAACACTACTCAACAAGTAATAAAATTGTGTAGAACTCATACTAACTACATAGAAAGTGTAAAATGTATAGAATTGAAGCCTTACGGGTAATGCTTACATTACCCGTGTCACTATGCTCAACCAGTCCAGAAAAAAAATAAAAATTAATATTTTATTTACCTCATGTGAAGACAAGCAAGTGCACCAAGACTCTTCATTGAGATCATCATCAGAATCCTCTTCACAATACTTAGGCCCATAATTCTGTAACAATGCAATATTTAAAATATCATAGAAAAAATTGGAGTACATTATCTACAGGAAGGTAAATAAACAGATTTTGCATACCTAGTAACAATTAAAATAGTAATACTCATGATCACAATGTTTATATAACAATGTTTATCTAACAAAGTTTAGCTAGTATCAAAGTATGTATTTCATACAGTATAACATGACAGTAATATATTTTTATATGTATAATCGCTCGTTAGAAATACATGCAGCTAATTAACCAAAAAAATAAAGATGCTAAACATCAGTACAACTTAATAAATAAGGAAAAATTGTGCATCCCATGGACTAGGTTGGTTAAAGTTAAGAGAAAAGGGGTATCATGCCTAAAAACTAATACAATAAATTACCTCCTTGTGTTACCAAATTGAATTTTAAAACATTTGAACAGACATTAGAAATTTATTTCAATATAACAAGTTATACACTGCCGTAAAAATAGGGCAGCGTTACTCCATTTAGTTTTGAAGAAAAAAGAACCACGTTCAAACACAGGAGTGAAATGATATATTTTATCTATATTTACAATACAATTAATGAGTATTTTTAAACTCTGTGACACCAAACTTTATAATTAATAATAAGCAAACAGAACCTTGCGTGAACCTTTAGTGATAATTTACTATAGATAAATGCAACAATGGCGAGAAAAAGACTTATAGATTAAACTGTATTATGAAATGTAGACTAATTATGTAACTAAAATTTAGAAACAAGGCAGTTCCAGATCAGGTGACTCCAAACTAATGTCACTATGAGTGGGACACACCTTGCGAATGATATAAACAAATGATCACATTTTTGTGCAAGACAGAAGAACAGTTATAAGTAGTAGGGTTTGGATTTGTTTCCCATCTGGAAAAAACATGTATGTTTATTCTATGTCTGAAAGTGTATCTATCATAATAATATGTAATTATATATTTACAATACAAAATCAGTCTATCACAATGTCAACCAGTAATCAGCTCTAATATTGAAAGTTTTACTTAGTCAGCGGCTAGGTGGTGCCATCCTCCAATATTTATTAAATAGTAATCTTCTTTTTTAACTTTTGGGCAAAACCTATTTAACAAAGACAGTGCACACTTACCGAAGATTTAGAACTTCCGGGTTCACTCCTTTTGCCTCCATCATCTAAACCAAGCAACTTATCAGCATTGGAAGTGGATGGTACGCTGAACTCTTTAGTGCTATCAGAGCCCGAGCTTCCAATACTGGATGCATTGGAGCTTGTCCTGCCTGAAGGCCCACTGGCTTCTATATCACAAGCATCTGGCATGTCAATATCCATCCCCTCCATCGCCTCCGCTTTATACAACTTCCCTTTAGGAAAACTTTTCTTCTCTTCGATGTTACTATGTAACAACTTCTGCATAAAATCTTCTTTATCTTCAACAGGGTATGTTTTACTTCTTATCATATTCTTGATGGTAGTGTTGCTATCATCACCAGTGTCTTTACTGCAACCGGGGCGGCTGTAGTCTGTCGGCATATCATTCAATGAGATTGTCTCAGAGCTTGATGACAAACTGGATTTGCCGCTGCGGGAGAATTTAAGCTTTCTCTCAACTATAAGTTCAGGGCAGTGTTTGAGCAACCGGTTTTCTTCTTCAAAGTCCTCCCTCTCAATGTCGTCCGGTTTCCGGCTACTGATCGGCGTACTAGGAGCTGTGGCATTATCTCCGCCCCTCTGCATTCTATCAGTCTTTCTATCTACATTTTCATATGATACCCTGCCCGTATCGTCATAAATATCATGCTTTGAGTGTGAGCATGGTGGGTCCATTCTGGGTCTGGAGACCTGCAAAGTTTTTTCATTGAGCTCCTTATCAACTAAACATATTCAAACTAAAACGAAACAAGCTTTCAAATAGAGAGATAATTATGCTGTATAGTCATATACAGCATAATTATCTCTTTCAAAATTGCAGTTCAATGAACAAGAACTAAAGATGGATTATTTATCTATTCTTGAACTACTGTATACATGTATACATATGTATTTGAGTAAATTTTCAACGTGTTTAATGATAAGGCGACAACATTTGAAAACTGTATATGATAGAAACTAAAACAACCTCTTTACACCTTTTGTTCCTAACTAAATTACAAGGGTGATCTAAGAAAAGTGTGAAATCGGTAAAAGACGCTAAAAACATACACCAAAAATAGCAGACAGTAAAACCAGAATCATAAAAAGACATAAGAATCCTTGACTTGATAATAATTGATAAAATGATTCCATAAATTTTGCTTTAGCTGATAACTATGTTTTGGTGATTGTTTACTAAAGTTTGTCATAGAGTCAGGCATAATTATACTTACTTGACTTTAAACAGAAGTTACCGATACATGGGATTGCTTCCTGAAATTACAAAACACAACTTTGATGTTAAACATTGAAAAAATATGTATGTGTATGCTTTATCAGTAGGTAGATTGAGAGTACATCATAGCTATATAATTTTATTCATAAATGAAGGGATAGGTCACTGAAGTTCCTTTTCTGAATATGATATTAAAAAAGAAACAAAATTTCTATTAGAATAAATACTATGCCTGTACCCTAAAGAAGTATTCTACTCTAACATTTTATATGTTCATAAAATACTACCAGTAAATTAAGTAAGTGCAAACAATTGAATTTAGACCAGATAAACAGTTATCAATCAATACTCTCATTTACATATTATTACTCAATACATATATTGCCATTTTGCATTTATATGTAATTATCAGCAAGTTTAAGCTTGCTACAATTCAAAACATGATAAAACATAGAGAATTGAAATAACAAAGAGTTACGAAATTAGGGTTTAGTAACAGCTTTGAATAATTCAAATCAATATTAGATATTCAAGCACTTTCTAAAATGCTTGAACATAATATAACGCTTTGTGTATAGCAATGGTATTTATTTTTACAAATAACAATGATATTTTAATATATTATAGCAAAGAGGTTAAAACACCATCACCAAATATCAGTTTCACATAACAAAGATTAATTAAAAATATTAAACACTATATGTAAAGTATATATTTACATAATTATACTGATTTCAGTTGCATTGCAGTAAATTATTTTTAGTAATCATTTTCATATACAGAGTGTAGAAGGGAATATAAAAGGGATTTCAAAACTGTATGGTCATTTATAAGGGAACAGCAAGGTTCCAGACAGTCTTGTAATGAAAACATATTTAAGCACAAACTGTATCAAGACTAGATTACTCAGTTAACAGAAAGTCAACACAGAGTTGACAAATCCACTGTCACTAACCATATAAACTTTGTGGACTATATGGTTATAGGGATGAATCATATCAAACAGGTATGTCTTGATTTCAAATGTGTGTTGCACTTCTAAAAAAATATGCAGCTATAAGATTCACGCCAAAGCTGTTACGATTATTTGCTAGCTATTATTCTGATTCGAGTTTAGTATGTGCAATAGTCAGGGTACCAATCTGAATCATATCTAACCTTTTCAGGAGTCAGTAAGGGAACAGTTCTCTGAACATCTGAATGCTAAATGTTTGAGAATGATCTGAAGCTGTACTTAGGTATAGGCAGTTTTGATGACACTGAAGCTCTCCAAAAGGACATAGATGTTGTAATGAAAATGTAATAATTTGGACCACAATTAACAATGCTAAGTGTAAAATCACATCATTTATCCACTTGAAGAGTCTGGTTTACTTTGTAACTAGTGTTAGTCTGGAGAGTAACATGATATACATATTACATGCAAAATTACATTTTGATAACAGCCTGTAATGTCTTCAAATGTCTGGATTTGTCATGTGATGGACGGCTAGGTCTTGGGACAGGAATGTTATCAATTTAATTTATCATACCCGAATAAGCTGGAGGATAATTCGGTTATATGGAATCCACACAGAAATAAATATAAGCTTATGATCGAAATGGTTCAGAGGAATGGCTCGATATCTTTGTAAAGAGATGTATGGATATCAAATATACCTATATTAGAGATGCAATGGAAATGTTGCTGTGTGCCGGCGCGCGTTTGGTAGGTGGAGGCCTGCAGCACACTAAGACTCTTCCACATGCCACTTGTGCGCACAGATAGATTTAGACCATTATAATTGTATTTATATTATATATTATAATGTTGACTCCCTGTATGCATTGGAGTAATTTGTAAGCACAGGGAGTACCTATTTATAGTAAAACAAATTTATTTAAAAAAAACCTGGTACAGAGAAATCATCATTGACAGAACTATACAAAGGAAATAAAGTCATACATAGTAACATTGCTGATGAAGATGAGTAACAGCTGTGAGGCTGTATACGTATTAAACACTGACAAAAGAATGTAAGTTAACCAGAAATTGATGTCTATAATACTTAAAAGAAAATGTTCAACAGTACCTGTAATATTTCTTTATTTAGCTGTTAATAAAATTCTCATTATAGACATACAATGTAATGTCTATTTGATGAGATAAATACCTAACCTATAACTTTTAGAATCAAAATTATCTAAGTACTTAAACACACAAAACTTATTAACAATAAGTATCGAATTTTGTGATATTAACTGAGTAAAATATTTGTTTTTAAGATTATAAAAGACAAGGACATTACACCAGTTTCACTTGCAACACTATTGAAGTAAACTCCAATGTCAGAATCAAGGCCATAACAACAATCATTTATTTAAGACATCTGTACATACATTTCACAATAATAGTCCTAGAAGGGAATTTTAATTTCTCATTATGATAACTGAAAGATAAAAAGGTAACAGTAACATGACAATATTTAGCAAAACAGAATAGACATAAAATACAATTGTCTCTAGCATTTGTCGACAATACGACCGCGCATCCGTACAGGAAATAAATCACATGTGGCAAGATGCACACAAATACAAAAACCCTAACCAGTGAGCTCCACTAACCGTGAGAAACTTTTTTCACAAAGGGTACAATATTCACATGTATCATTCTTATAATAATAAAAAAGAACCTGGTTTTACATAATTTTGTAGCGAAATTTCGTTTTCTAGACCTAGGGCGCTCAATAAAGCATTTACCTAAATTTCAAGGATAGTCGGGATGCGCAGTAACACAGAGAATTGATTAATGTACCAGAGACGGGACAACTGAAAAGCGTGAAATTATGAAAATGGGACGAGGGGACCAAATTATTACGTGCCCCATGTCGTGTAGGCACGTTTGAAACATACCTGTTTTGTAGTTACGCTGATGATGCTTTCATTTCGTTGTGTAGATAAATTTTTACAAAGGCATGGTTAAAATTTCGGATTGCACTACTAAAAAACAGCAATGTGCATTCATCAATGAATAAATAAAATTCAACTCCAAACTGTGGTCGTAATCCGTCGGCTGCGCTGCGGTCGCCATCGACCACAGATTAAAATTAAAACTACAAATGACAGCTGAAATTCTTTTGATTATGACAGGTGTTGACTCAACATCCACAGCCTTCTCCCACAGCTGAGTACAGGCCTTTCTTTTGTTAGGCTATCTGCCTCGGTCCTGTGCCAATCAGGTAAAGGTTCGATCCGCGACGATGACAATATCAGTAACTTGTGGCTGGACGACCAACGCTCCGCTTACCTTGCCTAGGTCACCACTCTGTTAAAACAGAGTGTTCTCTCTGTTCAAATTTTTGTTGAAACCTTACTCCACCAACTGTCATCACTTCGCCTAGCAACGTAAAGAACTGTGATAACCACGTTTCTTTCTTTGGTTTTGGCGTCGCGTTTTAGCATTTGCCAGTGTCAAGTAATTATATATTTTCAAGTTTCAAAAGTTAAATAAGTGTCATCGTAGCTAGTTTAAGTCAAAGTCCAGTCTTAGTCAAGTCCAGTACGTGTCAGTCAAATCCAGTCATGCTTTAGTAAAGTAGTGGCGACTTTACTACAAAGCTTCGATGGAGTTTTGGAAGCAACACGAAAACTCATGTTTCACCACATTATATCATTTTCCCACACTCGCGCTTGTAATTCGGCACTTTATGAATAAAACACCACCATTTTTATGCATAAACACTCGACAAAACACTAGTTTTGGAAAAAAATACAACGGAGCGACACGACTCTTCCCGCGTTCCCGCCAAAACTCCGATAACCACGTTTCAAACCTTGGACCCTGATTATTCTGTTAAAAAGAGGTTTTATACTTTTATCTGTTAATTTGAACATCTGGTTTTTGTATATTAATGTCATGTACACTGTCAGTTAGATTTGAGATATAGTTTGTTATAGTGAAAAATATAAAACATATTTCACATGATTCTCTTGATGTATTTATTGTAAGACCAGTAATGTTACCACCACTAGCAAGACTCTGCTTAGCGTAGTATAACGGAAGATAGAGAGCTATCTACCAAACTCTTACATATTCATCCGAAGATTCCGAAGTAGTGGCGACTTTATTATAAGCTTCGATGATGTTTTGGCAGCAACACATAAAATCATGTTTCACTAAATTACATCACTTTCCCGCTCGCGCTAGTAATCCGGTACTTTGAGAATAAAACGCCACTATTCCTATAGATACTCAAAAAACTAGTAAACTAGTTTTGGAAAAAAAAATCAATGGGACGAGATGACTCACCGCGTTCCCGCCAATTTTTTTTTTTTTTTTTCAAAAAATCTGTGTACGGAATAATTTACTTGAAAAACTGCCTGAAGACAAGGCAGTATGGTATAGCTTTAGCATGTCCGATGGGGCAAATTCATTAAAAAATGTATATAGAAAAACTGCCTTTTTATCCTACCAGATGACCCATATTAGATAGATAAATATAACTCTTTATTGTGCATAATCATCTACATGATACAACCTCTCATGATACATAATATTATTATCATGAGAGGAAGAAGTCGTGTTGCCCTATTGTATTTTTTCCCCAAAACTAGTGTTTTCGAGTGTTTATGTATAAAAATAGTGGTGTTTTATTCATAATGTATTGTATTATAAGCGCCAGTGTGGGAAAGTGATATAATGTGGTAAAACATGATTTTTCGTATTGCTTCTAAACTCCTTCAAAGCTTATAGTAAAGTTGCCTCTACTTTACTTTACTAAAGCATGACTGGATTGGACTGACATGGACTGGACTTGACCAAGACTGGACTTACTGGACTGGAAGACTAGTTATTAACTAATAAAACTTGAAATAATCAAAATACTGGCAAATGTACAAAATGCGACGCCAAAATCAAAGAAGATGTATCATGATCGATTTTGCCTTAATTTTGCTCGGAGTTTTGGCGGGAATGCGGGAAGAGTCGTGTCGCTCCGTTGTATTTTTTTCCAAAACTAGTGTTTTGTCGAGTGTTTATGCATAAAAATGGTGGTGTTTTATTCATAAAGTGCCGAATTACAAGCGCGAGTGTGGGAAAATGATATAATGTGGTGAAACATGAGTTTTCGTGTTGCTTCCAAAACTCCATCGAAGCTTTATAGTAAAGTTGCCACTACTTTACTAAAGCATGACTGGAATTAACTGACACGAACTGGACTTGACAAAGACGACTTTGACTATAACTATAGCTAAGATACAGCAGAAATAACACTTAAGACAAGGCAGTATGGCTTTATAGCTTTAGCCTGCCCGAAAGGGCAAATTATTATAAAAAAAAAAAAAAAATTAATTTTGCTCCATCACTTGTCAAAAGTAAAGGTTAAGAAATATCGAAAATAATTAAATACATATGTACTATAAATATGACGTGGTGTAACTAGACTGCAAAATTAGGTGAGAAATATATTTCCAAAGGATCCATAATACCAAAAATCTTAGGAAAAAGCTTTTAGAAACAAAAACTATAAAGCAACCGAACACTGCATTGGGCTCTGCTCTTTTCATACCAGATTGTTTTGGTCAACAAATTAAATATATCTGTAAGTGTGAACGATTCGTAATAACTCGTGGAATACTGTAAATCATTTTGCATAAAAAGTAATAATATATGGTTATTTATTTCAGTATATGAGCCTAAGGCTAAATTCTGCAGTGGCTTTAATCTTTTCATTTACATAAACAAAATAAGAATCGACATCCGCATCAGTAAAAAGGTCTCGGAAGAAATTAATGTTTGATGTTCCTCACTTGTAGTGAGGAACATCCTCAAGAAAGTAATGAAACATGTTTTTCTAGTTTATCAATGGAAATAGAACCATGCAATGGAGATAAAAATAGAGAGTGAGGAGATATCACTATAATCAGCTAAATGTGTATTTTTTCTAAAGGTACACAAGTTGATATTGAACAGATGTTTGGCACAATTAATAGGTATAAAACTGATAATGTGATGATAAAGTTATTTAATTTTACAGAGCATTTGAATCAAAAAAGAATTAATATTTTGTATTCAACCTATTCAACCTGAGGCCGGTAGCTCATAAAATAAACCAATTAAAAAGTTATCAACCTTTTTGGTCTTACTTAAACCTATATAATGTCATAATTATAATCTCAAAAGTGAATTAGATTTTAAAAGTCGATTATATTCCTCTAGTGGGTAGAATATTTTTTATCTGTGTCATGAGTTGTAATTTTAGAGAGTAAATTCGTAATGAAAAATAAAAAAAATTAAATATAATATTCTACTGTAGTTTTATAAAAGTGGCATATTTTTTAATTTTGTTTTGTAAATGATGCATGATAGTCCACAGCAAGAATGTTCTATATTATTATAATGTTACAAGACACACTAGCGTTCTGGTAGCCAGGTAGGCACAGACCTTATTGTAAAGAAGCATTTGGCATTCTACTTACCATGCAACCCTAATTTAAAACTTAATTATATAAATTCAATTAGCTAACATTTAATTTTAATTTAAATATGTTTCAAAATGTTTAAACATACTGGTATTTGTGGTCAAAATTAAATGTGGCTGCGGCCTCAGACAATGGTAGCACGGGAATGTTTGCAATCAGTTGACTCGGCCTGGATTTAGCCTGTCTGGCCATGTCAGTGAGAAAATGTAGCGTGTGTGGTAGGCAGTTGTGTATGAGTGTAGTGTGTGTGGTAAATTATCTAAAAAATTCTACATGTAAAATAACCAATGGAAATAAATTATAACATTTTACTAAACATGTTCACAAAACTTATTACAAGATTGTTTATTAAGATATTACTCGCAGGTTTTTAGTTTTAACTCATTCGAGATTTCTCTGGCTATTGTGTCTGTTACATCTTGGAATGTTTTTCAAGCACTAGAAGCAGCTGTCGAAGCACGTTGCGCGTGTGGCTTCCCCTCGCTTCGCACTAAGTTATCTACCACTGAGACAACAAATCGAAATCAGTTAGCCGTTGCATTACAAACCCGCGCTTTTTCTGTTTCTTCTTGTCTTTGTCTTCTTTCGAGTCTTGGTCTTGTTCCACAGATTTTGCCTGTTTCTTTGGTTTAGTTGACACTTGTTTAATTTTTTCAATTTCACACTCCATATCAAAAGGGCACTGGTCAGCAGGATATATAGGCATCATTATAACAGGAACGTAGCTTGAATTTTCGCCTCCCCTTGTCTAGAAAATAGGTTAAAAAAAGTAAAGCACAAAGTATTCCTCGTAAAAAGTCTTCGAGTAGACAACCAAATTGTTAGCTGGTTTAGTAAAAAATAGGTAGTTGATAAGAGTGCGCATCTCATTCGTAAGTTTTATGAGTTTGATTTCAGGCCAATGAGCTCATTTTAATATATATTTTTTAAATAATGAGACGAACAAGGTGCTTGCCTAATAAAACAAAGTCCAGGGCATCGCTGCTTTGGTGCTCATTACTTTGAGACTTTCGATGGTTAGTCTCAACAACCCAGTAATTTCGCTAGCTGCAGTACCCTTCAAACCGGAATACAGTAATGGTTACACACTACTGCTAAGCGGCAGAATATCTGGTACTGCGGTGGTACAGTGGTGGTACAGTGCGGTGGTCCTTAGCAGGAGGTTGTCTACGTAGACAACCTCCTGCTAAGGAGATCTACCACCAAGTAAAAAGTACTATATGTATGGATTTAAAAATTCTTTCCATTATCTCATTGAAGAAGAAACAAAAGTTGAGGTGTTGAGGAAACAAAAGATATACTAGGATTACTATGTGACTAATTTTGTTTATTGTGTGTGTTAGGTTACTAAGTTGTAGCGTTGTAGAGTTGGGTTACTGACACCATTGGGCACGTCCATGTACCAACTGGTAATTTTGCAAAACTAACCTGGTTTTCTGCGGCACATTGGCAACAATAGCTCTGAGCTGCTGACAGGGCTTTTGATTTCACCAAGTGTTGAACCACAGCCTTTAAACGGTCTTCATCCAATGTTTCAGGCTTATTCTTTTCCCATTTCCCTTCTGGATTTAGTTGCACTAGCATTGGAGCTGTCATATCCAAAGCATCGAATCCAGGTCTTAATAAAGGACTGTAACAGGAACAAAACATTTTGGTTGTTGTTTGTTTGTACCTATACCTATGATTCTAGTAATATTTAAGCAACTATTATTTGTATTCCGTATAACTGCTCTCTATCTGTGTATTATATATTCTATTTATATGGCTCAAAAACGTTTTGGCGTTAGGTATAAAAAAAAAAAAAAAAAATTTAGTGTCAGAGAGCTCTCAAAAACTAAATTCGGCGTTGGTGATCTAGATGTGACCGACGTTTATCTATACGTAATTAAAATTAAAATAAATAAATAAAATAGGACATTACACACAGCGCCATCTGACCCCAAACTAAGCAAAACTTGTACTATGGAAGTCAGAAAACTGATAGATTACTTAAATACTTTTTTTTTGTACATACATACTTATAATAAATACAGTAGGTACACCCAGACACAGAACAATCATTTGTTTATACCACAAAGTTTGTCTTGTGTGGGAATCGAACCCACGCCTTTCAGCTCTTGGAGCAGACATACTACCAATGAACCAACAGGGCTGTCAATTATATACCTGTTTTTTTTTTAATGTGAAAAATAGTGAGACGAACGAGACGCTCTCCTGATGGTAAGAGGTAACGCCTGCTCATGACCATTGCAGCGATACACAGAACTTTGAGTAGCAGAACAAAGTCCAGGGCATCGCTGCTTTGGCGCTCATTACTTTAAGACTTTCGATGGTTAGTCTCAACAGCCCAGTAATTTTGCTAGCTGCAGTACCCTTCAAACCGGAACACAGTAATGTTATGTATAATTGAATAAAAATAAAATTATAAGGCCGAGTGGTACCGTATCGAGTACGAATTGCCTGCTAAGCGTTTAGCTAAAAATAAATCCTGATTAGGTTTATCGGCTTAATTAAAATATTTTAGACTAACTTCGACATAAACTTTTATTTTTGCACTAAAATAAAAAAGTAAATACATATTATTTAGATACCTAAAAGAAATTGATATTATAAATGTAGGTACACTCACATATTAGCCAATTTTTTCGGATCCACCATTTTAAAAGGCTCGTTTAATAGTAACAATAAACTCCTAAAAGAGGTTAAAAATAGTTATTTTAGCTCTCAAATGTTTTGTTTTCTTTTTTTTATCTAAAGAAATAATTGGTTAAAACAACTAGTGATTTTTGTATGTGATATTTTTATAGTTTTTTAAACTTGGCTAACTTGATTTAAAAATGTCATTTAATTTTGATTTTTGATTGATGATTCTATAATTTTATTCCTTATTATTAACAAAAAATAGTAGGAACTTATTGTTACCAAGAAGGTAAAGGTTTGTCTAACTTTTCTATGCGCATGTTGCATACAGAACCACAATGGAATTTATTTCTAGCGAGCTGAACCTTGACTCATCAAATTATTTTTCGTTGATTATTCGTCTGAGGAGCTGAACCTACCTACATGTCACGTGAAAAGTTTATGTTAATCTCGTACAATTTTGGCTATCAGACGAATAATCAAGGCGAAGGGTCCAAGGTTAACGCTATTCAAATGTTACTTGGCTAGGCCCACTGGTCTCCTTTGTCTGCTGACTGCCGGAACACACCGTTAGATGCTTCGCGGCAGATTTTCAACTTGAGAGTAGAGCTAGCCAGCCGAGTAGGTAGGTACTAAGAAATAGAAATTACTTACTAGAAATTAAGTACCTACTTGGAAATTAATGATCCTACCCTGCCACCATGCTAAGGTTACTATACTTAGCCGACTTAAACGTGAGTATAATCCCGCATAAGTAAAACAAAAAACTATAGTTTCCTCACGTTTTCCTTCACCAGCAACTCAAGCTTAGAAATGAGGGGAAATTAGAACCTGTACCCTTCGGCGTATGAACCGACTGCGTTAACCACTGAGCTAGCTAATGACCCTGCACTTATAAGATTTACTTGCGTTTAAAACCACCAACTCGCTTACCATCAGACCCTTTTATCTCGAAGTATCATTGATTTGAAACATTCTATCGTTCGTACAACATAAGTAGGTATCTACCTACCTACACATTTCAATATAAGTAGGTATTCAAATTAAATTATTTTTTTTAGTTGGTGTCAAAAGGAAGCTTAAAAAACTGCTCCTTAAAGTTGTTCCTCAGTGTAGCGCCGATTAATTAATATGAGCATACATTTGAAAGTTTCGACTAAACTCGCGTGTTTCAATAACTGGTCAAAAATAAAGGTAAAGTTGTGTACTATTGTGGTATTTATTCCAGTATTGAGATGTAGCTGTACAAAATATGTAATTTATTAGTTTTATTTTTATGAATTTACGGCATGATGCTACCACTGAGACAACAAATCGAAATCTGTGTGTCTACTGAGCAGCCACGGTTTTGGCTTATTCAACGGGCCGCCGCCTTGCTTTATCTGGTCGCTATCCTTCTTCTTTGATTTCTTGCACGAGTGCCATATAAACCTGTTAATTAACGAAATAATGATTTTATAATGATAATAAATATCGCAGGACATGACACACACCGCCATCTGACTCCATACTAAGCAGAGCTTGTAAGGTACTATGGAAGTCAAATAAGTAGATAGATATAGGTACATAAGTAGTTATAATAAATACAGAACACCCAGACACAGAACAAACATTTGTTTATATCACAAAATGTATAATATGTAGGTACCTAAGCAAAGAAACACTTCTTTTGGAAAATTTAAATACAATGCGTGAACTGTTTTCAAAAATCCAAAGCGAAAAGTAAATTAAAAATTTACATAAACCTCATATTATTATCTTATAATGCCATCTATCGAATTTCATTAGCAATACAGGGCAATAATGCGAATACGGCGACGTATAGTTTTTGTAGTTACGTAATTCGCATACTGCCCCCTTATTTGTTATGTGCCTACACGGCTAGATGGCGCTGCGCTAATGCTTACTGAAAGCTTGCCAAAAAGGTCTTTAGAGATGAGTATTATCATATTATTATCCTTGGCAGTATATTCAGCCAACTGCATGTTGCATAAGGTAATCTTATATGTTTCACAAGCATATAAAAGAAAGTTGGGGGTTGAACCCACGCCCTTCGGCGTGCGAACCAACCGCGTTAACCACTGAGCTATAAGAATATTTATGAGAAATACAAGTCATTCTTAGGTAGTTCCATGCAACTAGTACAAGCATCGGAACTTAAGAATATACAAGGTACCTGTACCTATGATTCAAATGAAGTATATACACACCAATACTGATTGTATTCGTGTGTAATATACGTATATATTTATGTAAATATATACTTATACTTATATATTACTGTTTACTTATTATCGCCGCTAAATTCGCGGTCGTCTCACCGCAGGCCTATATCGCAACTATGGGGCAGGCTTTATACGGGATTCAATATACTTTCAACAATTGGTTCTTCGTCGTTAGATTTTTAAAGTTAATAATAAATTATAAGCGGTAGGTATACCTAGGTGTCCTAATAGTCTGCTGATGTACAGGGCACTTGAATTCGTAATCAGGTAGCTGTAGAATGTAGATTATTTCTTCTTCCTCTTCATCTGTCTTCTTTTTGTTCGATGTGTTTTTGGCATATGGCTGAAATCGCAAATAATGTAGACAAATGTAGGTACCTACTTATGCTCTTTCATACATCTTAGTTGAAACTATTTTATAATATTAAGGCCATCTAATAAAATCCTATAGGTACCTAATGTTATAAATGTGAAAGTTTCTATGTTTAGATGTTTGTTACGAGTAGGTACTCGAATCACGCAAAAATGGTTTCACGGATTTAGATGAAATCGTTCATTACCAGGATTAACATATAGGATACTCTTTATCTATTCCGGAAAAATGGTATGGATTATCAAAATACTACAGGACGTATCCAGTTGAAATTCGGTATAATAAAAGGTATCCTTTATATTAATCTAGGTATATAATTAGGTATAATTAGGTAGCGCAAGTTTCATGAAACTATTACTCTTTTGTTAACAATAACACACGTTTCATTTCTCTCTGAACCAAATTGTTAAGCCAACGCGGACGAAGTCGCGGGCACAAGCTAATAAATAAACAAATATCGCAGGACGTTACACACAGCGCCATCTGACCCCAAACTAAGCAAAACTTGTATGATGGAAGTCATCAGTGAACTTTAGATACTATCCCACTAATATTATAAATGTGAAAGTTTGAATGGATGGATGGATGTTTGTTACTCTTTCACGAAAAAACTACAGAACGGATTTGGATTAAAATTTGGTATGGAGGTAGCAGAGGCCCTGTGTTAGAACATAGGCTACTTTGTATCCTGAAAACATGAAGCGGGTCACACCGTGGGGCGTAGCTAGTAATACATAGATACAGAACAACCAGACGCATAACAAACGTTTGTTTATACCACATAATGTTTGTCCCGGGTGGGAATCGAACTCGCGCCCTACAGCTATGAATGCAGATGTATATTATCTGTCAATCAATGAGCTAATGGGGCTGTTAATATAGAATACCCTCCGCCTCGTTTGCCGTCAGGACGTGCTGTCAATAGTGTTGGAGGGCTTAGGGTGACGCCGATAGTGCTTCAGTGCGTAGGTACAGTGCGCGCTGACCGACCTCAGGTCTCCAGGATCATCAGGATTCAGGACTGATTATTATGATAAGTATAAATATGCCGTAAAGGCGTGTTGAAATATCCTTACAAATACACTTGGAGCAGTTATGGCTTCGCTTTGGTCTAAGAATCCGTCCAGGATCTGCTGGTTAATCTTCTGTTTCCTTCCCATATTGAAGTTCTTGGCCGATTCTTGGGTCATTGGGAAAGTTATCAGCGGGCGCCTGCAACATTATGACTTTCAACAGATAGATAAAACTCTTTATTGTATCAGTTTCAATGTCTATAACGTGTGGGCGAAATTAACGCAAACTGTGGCACCGGCGCGTTTTGGCGGAGTTTGTGGTAAGACGCAATCGAGCCGATCGATGGTGGAAAATCCTTTGTTTTTTTTGACATAACATGTTACCTGAAAGGATCGAGGTATAAAGCGCGTTGCGGCAGCTTAAAGTTCTTTTTGATGTAATCGTCATCCAGTAGTTGGAATTTGCCCGATTTGGAAGAACCACTGATGCCAGGAGAGGAGCGAGGCTTCGACCCCATACCTCCGGGACCAGAGCGCCCGCCGTCATCTCGTGGGACAAGGCAAAGAAGGGGCAAGCCGGCATTGGCGCTGCTGCCGCCGCCGCTGGGGCCAGCGCACATACAACAACTGTAACCAAGAAGAAAACAGATTTTTTCGACATTTTATATTTATTTTCAGTTTCCGAACAATAACACTCTGATTTTAAATTTACAATAATAATATAGGGGCTGAAAAAGTTGTTGACTCTTGAGAGGCAAGTATGTACCTACCTACTTGTAGTTTAACTCAAGAAATAACCATCATGTGGGGTATTGACTTCACGGTCATTGGCACGATAAACGTCCTTACAGTGAAAAGCCTCGACCAACACCTTATGAGGCTTTCGCTAAGGAGTTTGAGTCAAAGTAATCCTAGGCCTATTAACCACCCACAGAATCACGCCGTGCTACCAGCGATAGCCTCCTTGTACTATCAACTGCATGCGACCATATAATTGATAAATAATTAGTTATTAGCCAGAACACCCAGATACAGAACAAACACCTGTATTCATTTTCATCCTAGGTGTGAAATGAACCCACGCCTTACAGCTTATGTAGCAAAGCTGCAACCAAATTATCTACCAGGGGAGAAGAGCCTTTGGAAAAAATGATCTGACGACAGCGCTCGTGTTTTGTTTTCTTGTTTTTTCAATAAAACATTGATACACATCTAGATGTACGTACCTACACTGGTACCAAAAATCAAGGTGACCAAATTTGTGAGTGATTTCAAATACATACCTTGCCATTGTGGATAACGTAAACGTGTAAAATATAGACTACTGGAGTATTAACATTTTTTTTTGTAATTGTTATTTATTTATATAAAATATGTATTTTTCACATTTCGGTTTTGATTTTGATGCGGAGTAAATTATGACAGTTTGCCTGACATGGTAATTCTTTATTTTGTTTTTAGTTTTATCGTCAGTGCGGTGAAGAAAATTTGCATTACTGAAATTCAGTATGAAGTATCTATACTTACATATTGAAGCGATTTTATTTGACGAAACAGTCTGAAAAAGAATATTAAAAAAAAGGTGACGTAGATACAAAACAATATCTACTATATCTAGGCAAGTGCGTTTTGTAACTAGTACCTATAGGTAGGTAGGTATATATCTTTTCGAGTTGTTCTTTGCCACCAAACAAGGATGATGACTGGAAGTCGTACTTGTCGTTATGTTCGACTTTGCAAAAGGGTTACATGACGTGGTGAGATGTAGGTATAGTACGTACGCATGTTCAGTTCATTTTCTTATTCAATTAAAAAAAAACTGGTTAAGGCTGCAGGGCGAGGAATGTGTCAAAAACCATGTTAGTAGAAGCAGCTCAGATTAAACACTACAGAAGCAATAATACATAACATGTTTTTTTTACGTCATAAAGCTATAGGTAAGTAGCTACATTTTTCCCCTAGATCTAAAAACGTTTCTGGAAGTTTCAAAGTCGTTTAGCCATTATACCCTACGCCCAATGGGTTGCTTTCTGCTTCGATAGATGAAGAGCTTGGATTCGATTCCCACTCTGAAGAATCATTTTTTTTTATCAAAACATTTATTTACAAAGAAGTGTACAAGTATTCTATTAGTTACATATATCAGGTGATGGAACATTTGTGGTTGTGCAGTTTAAAATTAGAAATCGCCGTTGTCGTGTTTGTATTGAACGGGATCCGACACTAGACCAATCTGAATAATTCTTTCATCATTAGAATGCTACATTATCACTGTGTGACATAGGCTATATTTATATTGTTGATCGAGTTTTGTTTTCCCGTGCGAAGCCGGGGGAGCTGCCTGTATTTAATAAATTCATTGCCCGTTTTATCTGCTCTGTTGTGAAATTAGGCTACAAGTTGCACTTCAAGAGCCATTCAATCTTCAAAAGCGGTAATATTGCGAAAGACTGATTTTTACTGCGTTGGAATACAGTCGAAAATTGATGCGAAGCTGTATGTTAAAGGGTGCTTTATTTAGACATTGATATTAGATATTGTGCGGAGGCGTACAACTTTGTCGACGTTTGCCGGTCGTGCGTTCGGCACGTGTTTGCATACTCGCTCCATCGAAACGAAAAATTTATTAGAACAGAGTACCCCTAGCACAAATAGTATCGAAACAGGTCATAAATTCGATTCGATGATGACCGACGTACGATGTTTAAAAATATGTATAATTTAGCTAAAGTGTCAATTTCATTAAAAAAAAAATCAGAAATATTTGAACGACTTATTAATTTCTCGTTTAATATTTACTTTTACGACGGGTGTTCCCCAATGAATATAGTCTGGGTACCTTCAAGTCGCGAGTGAATCGGTTTCTTTTAGGCGAGCGTGCTCCACCGTAGACCGCATCTTCGCTTAACATCAGGCGGGATGGCGGTCAAACGCAAGCCTATCTACTATAAAAAAAAAAAGACTTTAATTTTATTTGAAGCTACTCTTGGCGGTATTATGTATTGGTAAGCTAGTTTATTAGGAACTTCGGATCAGCGTTGTAACTTGTATTGCTAAGTTTTGTATTTATACTGTTATGCTAAATCTTATAAAGCAAAGTTTACAGTTCCGTAACGAATAAAAAAAAATGTTTTGTGTCATACTCAGTTTGTTACACGAACCACACAGCCCACATCAGTGTCATTATTTGGAAATCCAAATAATGACACAAGAATATAATTACCAAATAAATAATCAACCACCACGCTCGAATTAAATTATCACGCTGGGAAATTTTGAGCAATTGACATAATATTATAATTATTATATTGACCGACCCGCCGACCCGCCCCGGCTCCGCGCGGGTGCAATGTAGATACTAATGTGTTGCATATTAATGCATGTATTATAATATATACTTTTTTTTGTGACATGACATACATTTTTCGCCAGAAACAAAAACATACCCAAATAGTTCAATCATCGAGATGAGAAAACCGAGCTCAATTACTTAATCGTATCGAAAACCCATGCAAAATCACAAATGCAAATCGCATGATTCAAAAAATGAAATCCCAGATCGACGAACAGTTTGCTACGCTTTGTATATGAGTATAAACTAAACTTTGTATCTATATTTTCATAATTGAAGTGGGCATATATATACTTAGGATTTTTTCTGTTATACGCTCACGTATAAACCTTGTCTCGCTCGCAATATGTATTGTAAGTAGGTATAGCCATGTTCTCCCTGGCGGTCTCCAATAGCTACCAAATACGAAGATTCTTATTTGCACACCGCCCGTCGCCCCAAGCTACACTTTATTGCTTTTGCCTCTCAGCAGCCGATCGAGGAAACGACGATAGCTGAAAGACGTTATCACTGTGAGTCAATTTTCTCTATTCAAACTTTGTACGTTTGTGTGAAATTCCATGGCATGATGTGCTACGAGTTCGAGTTTTGCATTTTTTTTACTTTTGTTTCAGGTGATATGCGTATGTAATATTTTTGTTCAAAACGGGACGTTTTACAAATTAAGAAAGTTATATAATAATCTTCACTTTCATTATCAATATGAAATTTACAATGGATTTTTTAAATGAATAAATAATTAATATTTTACCTATGTATTTCAAAATGCAAAATTTCGGTTCAAAATGGTTCTGATTGCTTGCACTGAACGTTTTCAGTTCCAAATGTTTTGATTATTATAATCTGTCACTTATGCGCTAAGCTAAACACTACGGACTTAATTGTCTTTTATGAATTTTGATATCAGTATTGATCTTTCTGTAACTAATAACGGGACAATTTGGTGTCCCGAAGCTTTCCCTGGGGACACCGGGATGGAATATCAGAAAATGGGACAGTCCCGTTCAACACGGGACGTATGATCCCGTTATGGTAACGATAATAAAATACCTAAATTGAAAAAGTAAACGTAATTTTGGATACGCCGCTCAAGTGGGAGGATAACAAAGAAACCGACTAAAATAAGTTGACATTTTGGAATTTGGAGGTAATTATACATTATGAGAGGTTAATTATATATAGAACCGCAATAGTGCGCGAGCGCAACGAGTAGGTAAGAAATATTTAAATCCATTTAGAGCGCATGAAATATCACGATCTAGACTGTTTCTAAAGATCTAGATAAAGGTTGAGCTTTTCATCATAATTTTCTCCTTTTGGCATTGCACACTGATCATTCTGCCAAATTCAATAGATATATAAAATACAGAGACTAAAATTTCCACGTAATACCAAAGATTTTTTACTGCAGAGATTTCGCTTCTAACTTTATCACCCCATTGTTTATCGATGGTCATTATTCTAAATTGGTACGCGTCCCGCCGGGGTAGGTCACCCCGTGTTGACGTGACGTCACGCTGCTCACCCCGTTTCAAACGCGACAGCGTGACGACAAATTAGACGACATAGATAGAAACTATGAAGCTATAATCTTATACCCCAGCCTGTTGCTAAAAAATGGGATCGCAATTTTAATAAATTTTGTAAAAATAAGCTGGAGTGGCAGTTCAAAATGCCGCCACCTAAAACCGTGTCTTGCCTTGTTTAAACTGCATGATACCCACTTGTGTAACTCTATATAAACATGTGACGTTGCGAAAGCGCACTCAACTCGTCTCTATTAAAAAAGACTAAAATAATAATAACTCATAGAGAATTTAATTCAACCGTAAAACTAAATCAAAACCTAAATTCCTAATTCTAATATAAAAACATTAAATATTAAACATATCATACAGAACCAAACGTTTTGTGTGTGTTTGAAAAGGGGTTTACAATCAAATAAAACGCGTAGACGCAAGAGTGCGACAGTCTACAATTCTACACGTACTAACGGGAACGACGCCGACGGGGGTGCGGGATCCACTTTAAGGCCAGTGTATCCATTCTACAGTAACTCTCTTCTGTGCTATAAATTTACAGCCGTGTGATCGTCTATATTTTAAATAAATTGCGTATCACAACCTAAAATTTGTTTCCCTCGCCTAAACAAACAAACAAGCAAACTACCAGCGAAAATATGCGGCGACATAACAAAACGTAACGCTGAATCTATACAAAAACGGTAGTGGCTACATTTGCGGCTGTCACTACCGAATGCTCCGCCATGTAGCGCAGGCCTAGATTAGGTTGGCAGGTATCCGCTCGTACCATTTCTAAGGAGAATCGTCATCCTTGTAACCGTTAGACGCAAAATCGTCCAGAGGGATTGAGTAAGTATATATCTATACTAACGGACGCCTCGTGGTTTTACCCGCGTAGTTCCCGTTTCCGTGGGAACACAGGGATAATTAACAGCCTATGTCATCAGGGGATAGAGTAGCTTCCCAACGGTGAAAGAATTTTTTATATCGGTCCAGTAGTTTCGGAGCCTATTCAATAAAACAAACAAACAATCAAATCTTTCCTCTTTATGATAGTACTAGGGGACACCTCGCGGTTTCACACACATAGTTCCAGTTCCCGCGGGAATACAGGAATAAAAAGTAGCCTATGTCACCCGGTGATAGTGTAGCTGACAAACCTTCAAAAAGTTTAATAATTCTAAAATTTGAGATTTTGTTGTCGATTATATAGTTGTAATAGGTAGTGAAGCGAGTGTAGAGTGTACACTGTACAATAATGTAAGTCATATAATACAATAATAATTTTAGCTAATTTTACTCAACATATCTTTAATTCTCCAAGATAAAAGGAATCTTTCGAATCTACTTTTTTGTAAGAGCTACTAACTATGTTGAACTCGCTGCCCGAGTATCTTATACTTTTTTTTGTTGTAAGTACATACTTATAATAAACACAAACCACCCAGACACAGAGCAAAGATTTGTTCATACCACAAAATGTTTGTCCTGGGTGGGAATTGTACCCACGCGCTTCAGCTCTTGAAACAGAGATATTACCATTGAATCAACAGGGCTGTCAATTTTGAGTACAATTTGTGCAGTGAAGGGATACATCGCGAGGAAACTTAAAATATATCTTCCTAAAAAAGGTTCACGACGATGCGTGAAGTCTGCCAATTGGCCAGCGTGGTTAACTATGGCCATACCCTCCTCACGATGAGAAGAGGTCCATGCTTAGCAATGCGATAGGTTATAAAAACCGGGCAGATCTGGAATCCGGATCCGCCGTACTTGTCGATTAATTTTGTAGGACAAACAACATTGGTAACACAATTCAAAAATGTCACTTCTAAATTTTCTTTAGCATAAACAAAGTTAGGTATCTCCAGTTGTATATTACGACGGATACCCACCTGTTGAGTGTTGTATCAAACACTCGTTATCTAAAAGCAATGTCTTTTTATTCACACATTGTCTTCGCCACTTACAACTTCCCCTGGTGTCATCTTTGACTTTGAAACAACTTTTGAATTGCCGTCGGTTAAAACGGTATCGGAATAATTTCTTCTCTACCTTTAACGATTTCGTACTTACTTTTTACGATAACTTCCCAACGATGGTGCTGTTAATAAATATTGCTTTACAAAAACAATATTCATATAGAATACCTCGACTAGTGATCGACCGAAGGTTAGGTTTTAGTTTCGTATAGTTTCAGCCAAAGAAATCTGCCGAAACTCTATGTTGGCGAATTGTCGCATGTTGAGTACGTGTGAGTTAATTGCTCGTGTTTTTATTTTATTCATCAAGTATTAACTGTCTGTAAGAATGTAAAATATAAATAGACGAAATTGTAACATGCCAAAAAAAAATTTCATAATTTTCGATTAAATTTCGGTTTAGTCTGTTAATTCTGTTTCGTTTGGGCACTATTTTCGAAGATGTGTGTGAGAACCACAAAAATCGAAGAAATATCTCGTTCGGCAAAATGAGACCATATTAGCCACAATACTAGACTGATGACTGACTGCAGTAGTTAACAAAAGTGCTGAAACGTTGAATATATTATACATATAATGTGTATAATTTTTGACTTATGTTAATTTATGAGTTTCGCCTCTCATGTATTAGGAGAGACCTTCAAATACATTTCTTTATATGAAAAATGTATAGCCTTAATGTTACTGATTCAGGATTATTTTCAGGGCTTATTGCATACGGAACCTACTCACAACACTGCATTGACTGAACATCTTCGATCATTTAACCAACCCTCAACATTTAGTCTTTAATCGTACTTCACGTTTCTACCTTTCAATAAGGCGTTGAGTCGATCCATCTTTCTCTCATCATTACGAAGAGGGTTACATATCGGATAGCTACTAAACTTTCGTCGCTATCTTAATTCTGTTGTCTTTACCTACGTGATATTAGTCAACTGTCGTAAAATAGATGCCCCAAGAGAGTAATTGTGGCCGTTTATTAGACTTAAATTTTGTAACATGTAAAATAAAAAGTAGGTATTAGAATAGGCACTAATCCTCTGTACCAAAATATAATTGTATCAGTGAAATGTAAGTTGGTTGGTAGTATGGTTTGAAGGTACATAGTAATAATAACTTTTTTTTAACTGATCACGTGTAGAACTGTATATATAAGTCCAAAAACATTTTTTTTTGTGATAGATATAATTTTATAGATTAGTAGACGTTTGGCCACTAATTCGCCTGATGTAAAGCGACGGTGCGGTCGAGGATGGAGACGGCCGAAATCTATTCACTCTAGCTTTAAAAACGTTCTATGTTTCCTATAAAATTGTAGTTTATAGGAAACAGAGAAGCCGGCAATGAGTTCTATTCATGGGCTGTACGCATCAAAAAAGTAGAGCGGAATCGCTGCGTACGAATACTGGAAACTGATTCTTTTTCTTGTCCTGCTGTGGAACGGAGAGGGTAGAATACGGTCATGGAGCTCCTGCATACACTCCCCGAAATGTATCCGTTAAAAAATATATAGACATACTTGAGTACCTTATACCTAGATACTTAATATCTATAGATAAAGGTACGAGTATCTTTATAAATTTGCCCCCATTTCACCAAAAATACAGGTATTGGACATAATAGGTAGTTACAAACTCTACACATATCTACTCACCTGTCACTTACATATTTACAAAGGAAAGTCAGTATGTTCAGTCCTGTAAGCCCTACCCTAGATACCGTAAGCTCATCGATTGAAAACAATAAAACAAAACGCAAAATAAACCCTTTATTGTCGGGAAAATCAATTGGAGCGATTTTATCGCGATCAACTTTCAAGTGGTCGAGATAAGAGGATAAAACTATGTAAAAAGTAACTATAAAATGTGTAGTACACCATCTTTATACAAACAAAAAATGTAAACGCTTCGATTTATGGGCGTTGCACGCGTATCTAGTTCAAAAAACGGACATGATAATTATATATATCTAATAGTAGAGTCCAATAAATTTGTCATCGGCTTTATTAATTGTAAATTCCTAGCTGCGTTGGACAACGTGAAGTGCGCATACAATGCAGGGCTTTCATTGAGCTGTAACGAAATCGGGCTAAATTTGAAAGTCAAAATGTTGTAGCAATAAAAAAATCAGACATTCCAATGCGGTGATATTTCTAAAAGAGCTTTTGATTTTCGTTTTTGAAATACGACAACATCTTTGAATGGAGAAAAAAATTAAATCTTAAATAATTTTATACGTATATATAGATATGTTAAATTATATTATTATTTATTTAAGTTTACGCACAATACTGTATATTTAATGGTATTGTTGTATCAAGGCCGGATCTATATAAGGGATTTTTGGGTTACATCTAGGGTCCCGTGGACGTATGTGGACGTACGTAAGTTAGTGTCACATGTTTGCTTCGCTAAATGTGACACTGTTTATTGAGCTATAAGTTTGTTTATCAACTGAGCTACCGAAATACGAAATACGCTCACATTAGCTACTTGCGCTGAAATAAAAACGCCTAGGCATTATGTAACACGGCGGATTTTACAGTTTAACTGAATAAGAAATCTACGCGTCATCCATGCGAACTAATCTCCTCTACGATTTATTTCAACATTAACTCGACTTTAGAAAACAGGAGGGCTATGATTTTCGAAAATTTAGTAACTAATTAACTATGTAGGTAACTATACACAACGTAAATGTTTAATTATTTAGTCAAAAGTTTGAATTAGGCGTAGGCGAATTTTAGTTTTCAACCTAGATAACTATCTTGTGCCATAATATACGTATATTTTATACATTATATTTCTCCTTTGTACATATTCTTATATTATACTGTTATTGCTCAGATTATAATACCTTTAATGAATATGAAAGTTTTTGGTCGTTAATAGTAAAACAGCGTATTCTGTCTAAAGCTCTGTGACTGCATGGGTTGGAACATACAAACAGTCAAGATAACGATCCGATAAGAGCTATCTCGTACAAACGGCGTAGTATGTTGATTTCCTTTGTTAGAATTGCAGTGTAGACTTATTAACTGAAATACTACACCAGAAAAATGTATCTATTCCCACTTGAAAAGGAATAGTGTTATTGAATAATTCTCAATGTAGTTTACACGCTTTCTTTAAGATGTTTTTGCTGATGCATTAATTTTCTTGATAATTTTCATTGTTGTCAAATGAAAAGCTCGATGATCATTATTTGGTATTACGTATATGCATTTACTAGTTAGATCTAAGCTGGAGGTCTTCTAGGTACCAACACAGTAACAGATATTCTGCCAAACAGTAATCTGTAACATTACTGTTCCGGTTTGAAGGGTGTACCAATATAGCGAAATTTTTCGGTAAGGTTAGGATCAGGTTTTGATTAATCTCAATAGACTAATCAAATCAAAAACCAAAACAGCAATGTTCTGGATTTTGTTTTACTACTCTAAGGTCTGGGTACTGCTGCAATGATATTATTACAATAATCATGGACAGGCTCTATCCCTTATCAGAAGAGCGTTTCGTTTGTCTCTTTATTGTCACATAAAACAAGCCTTAATAGTATAAAGTTAAGTCCTATTGCGCGTGTCTTTTCGCATTTTGTTTAGCGATGATAGCCTTGTGGTTGGCGCGGCTGGTTCACACGCTGAAGGGCGTAGGTTCAAACCCCAACAATAAGCTTGAGCTGCCGGTGAAGGACCGTAGTAGGGTACTTTCTAGTACTCGACTGGCTAGCTACCATCCTGAAGTTGAAAAACTGTCGCCAATATGTAGGTTTTTTTTAAATTTTCCTTTTCAAGCGGATGTATTTACCATTTTCACACATCACCACACCGTCACTTAACATCACTTAAGCTCTGGTCAAGCACTTAGCCTGTCAACAATATGAAAAGAAATTATTTTTAGCTACGCAACAGATTTTCATACGGATTTCACCATCATTTGGAGAATTTCTTCCGGTATGTTTAAATGTCAGTGCGAAGCCTGTGTTATATTAATACAAATAAAGCACGTTACAAACAAAGATATCTATTCACGCTCCAGAATGCCAGTGAGGGTAATGTGTAATATTTTGCCGCAATATGTTGCGACTCGCAAGTGACGTCGCTCAATGACCGCCGAATTTATGCGTTTAGGGGAGACCCACGTGCGACCGCTTCAGGCAACCATGCTGCAACAGAAATTGAGAATTTCACTGTCCTGTTGGCTCATTAGCTTTATATGTAGTAGCTCTGCTGACTGAACTGTAGAATGTGGGTCGATTCCCACTCAGGACAAACATTTAAGCGACGAACATAATGTTTGTTCTGTGTATGGTTTGTAAAATTGTACTATCTTTCCAGTGAAATATTGCTAAACCCCGTTAAGTAACCAGATGCGTTTAAACACATTTTTGTTTCGAATATTCAAGGTATATATTAAGTTTATTTCCGCTTAACTACCCTTTCAGTTACAACAGTGATAATTTAAATTTAACTCACTTGGCAACAATGTAATATAATATCTAAAAATTTATCCGAAACTTTACCTCATGTCTAAAACTAAAATTTTACATGAACTTAAAAACTAAAAAAAATAAGCATTGTCTTATGGTAGACATAAAGGAAACAATCCTAAAACTATACATTTTAAATTTAATCACAGAAAAATAGGGTCTTCATGCATGGAATGAGGGTCCAAATTTTAAAGAGAGTTAACCGTGTCATGCGGGGTATTATATGAAATAACTGCATTAACATAAGCTAAAAAAGGGGTTTAATTATTTTTATTACGTGTAATTTTCGGTATATACGCCGAAAAATGTGAAAAGAAATCCTGTTTTTATCAATGACTATCTTCGCCCTAAGATTTTGACATCTTTGTTTCCTTTTTCGTCGCATTTCCGGGATAATAAAAGCTTTATTAGTTCAAGGTATAAGCTATCCTGATACCAAATTTCATCCAAATTCGTTCAGCCGTTTTATCATACCTACTAGTTTATACGGAACCAACGGTGGGCGAACGTGCCTGGTCCTTGTCCCTGTTTTTATTTATAAGCCTCTTGTAAAAATCGTGATTTAATTTCGTTGGAAACTTAGATTTAGATGGAGTAAAATTTATCTTACTGAATTAAATCGAATTAGATTTGTCTCAAAAAGCTAGAAATTGTAGTTACTGGCATAAGCCACAATTGTATTTCATGTGCAAACCTAAACGTGGCGGTAAAATTTACTTCACCAAACTAAACTTCTTTCCAAGCATGAGAAAATCTTATTATTATTTTTTGTACTTTGACTAGGTACGCTCTACGGTTTAATTTTCCGGGAAAGGAGCATGTTAACCGTGTTAGCTTAGGATATAATCATTTCAAATTTCACCTTAATCCATCAGAGGCTTGATTGAATACGTATCTCCGAAGACTGCTTGCTTTATCTTCGATCACGTCGTCGCATTCCTACAGGCGAGTTGGTGTTGCACGTTAAAGAATAATTTATAGTGTGTACCTTTATTTATATCTACATACATACAAACAATCGCATTATTTGTATACTTACTATGTTATGTGCATTTCGGGTTTTCATTTTGTTACTATGACTACTTCTTTTACATTTTTGTACAGCCTGGAGAATTATAGCCTCAGTTACTCTTTTCAACCGCGAGCCCAGCAATGAGCGATGATAGCTCAGCGGTCGTCTTACACGCTTAGGGCGTAGGTTCTAATTCCTACATTAAGTTTGAACTGTTGGTGAAGGAAAACATCTTGAGGAAACCACAACATAGTGGAAGAATGTCCTCAGACTTTTCATCTCAAAAGACATTGAAAATATGATACAGTGCATACGTGAGAAGCCACCTTGAATACGCTTCTCAGGTGTGGAACCTATACCTACTATGGCACATAAGGCCTTTACAAGAAAGTAGACGCTTATAGCTTTTCTCCTCAACATAGCAAATGGCACGATCGATTGTCTGGAGTTACTCGGTCAACTGGGGCTGCGTAGTCCCACCGTTTCCCTGAGAAAACCTAGTCTCTTCTATGTTCCGTCCGTAGACAGTAGGTATAGGCGAAACAGCTATTTAATTAGGGCGTGCAGGTGATCTAACTCTCTTGATAGGGAACTAGATATTGATCTGTTTAACAGTAGTTCTCAAAATTTAAAGCTCTACTTGGCTTGTTTCTCTTGATGTGTATTGTTGTGTGAATCCGTCTCCTTTCATATTTATTTTGCTCTACTTGTGAAAACTTTTATTTGGCCTTCCATTCATATTTATTGTAATTGTTTGTGTACCTAGCTGTAAGTTTTCATATGATTATAAAAACAAATTAGATAGTGTACTTTTTACTACTCGCTCTCAAGTTAAAAATCTGCCGCCAAGGACCTAACGGTGTGCTCTGGCAGCCTGTCTTGAGAACCAGTTCCATTCCAGGCTAGATGTGTTTACTACCTTCGACCACACCGTCATTTAGATACAGGTGAACTGTAGCTAAATGACGGTGTGGAAACCTAGCTTGTCAACAAAAACAAAGTGGGACAATTCATAAAAAACAGGGCTGATTCTAATTGAAGAACGTAACGCGATTCCGTTTATGAAAAGTGTATCTACCAGTAGACTCAACATCGAATGAGACGATCAACAAGATTGGAATATATTGATTTGATATCCAATAGCAAGATTATAAACGCGGCAAGGCATGTGATCCTCTTGTTTAATACGGTTAAAGCGAATAACGTTATAGACTTGCGGTTTCGGTCGGGTTTCTAGTGAAATAGAGGTCCTAAACTCCAGAAACGTAGTTGTTAGTAGGTACTAAGTACACATAAATAATCACTTGTTGATTGTATTAAATTTTACTACTGATTATATTCAGCACTTATTGATATTCAACTAATCATATCATCCCAGTGGAAGGTAGTTCAGTACTTTCTTTAGATAGACGGCGTTCAAGCAAATTTAAGGAACCCTTAATTGAATATTTTCAGCATCCAAACCGATTTAAATGTTTCTCTGCAATACGCGTGCGCGTCTCAAATCGCGTGTCAAACCGTGACATTAGACTGTGCGTCACGCCTTGTTACCATCCTCCACCCACCCCTTCAGCCCCCGGCGTGACGGATCGCCCTTGACTAATCCCAGCGTGACACAAAGGTACACTGTATTGATGTCAGAAATTGCCGTGACTTTGTTTGTGTAAATGATACTCATTTGACAGGAAGCGTTTCGAGTGGGCACCAAGTGCAGCTTCGGCACTGTGTAATATTTTGTGATTTTATTTTTCGATCATTCAGTGTCAGCTGTAAATTAAAATATGTAATAAGTATTGTTTACAAAACAAATGCTTTTTTTCTAACTACTTTTTTGAATTGAGAAATTGCCGCTAATCGCGTAACGGTATGCTCCGGCAGTCTCACTAGGTGTGATTAACGTGTGATTGGGTGTGACGTTAACATCAAGTGACGTCAAAACACCCAACAAAAAAAAAGTTTAATAGGTACCTACATAGGTTTATTATATTTTCGATCATAAAAAAACGTCACAAATGACAAAACCTACGCATATTGATTGGCCGGTTTGTACACACTTCTTTGCTTTGAAGTTCAATAATATTTATATTTATATATAATTCGTTCAATTCAGACGTGTAATGTAAAACAAGGGGTGATTCTAATGAGCACCTGACGCGTAACTGCATCTTCCGCTGCTTGCTTCTTTTAATCACGCGTGTCTCTGCAAAATTGAATTAAAATTGGGCACATCGCAATATGGCCGGCAGGGGTGGCTTTTGTTGTGCATCCCCATTGCACCCTCGCGGTCAGGGTGCATTCCTAGGCACACGTGGTGAATATTTTTCATTTGCCAAGGGTGATTTCTGACGGCGGTAGTAGTTAAAATGTGGACGTAATACTTAGTTTGATTAATTAATGTTTCACAGTTTAAACCCTAATCATGGTGTCAACTGGTTCGTATTTATTTAGACCATGAGTTGACGACAAATTTTATCAATAGATATAACTAGCTGCGCCGCGCTGTGTTACCCGCTACATGTTTTCGGGATTAAAAGTAGCCTGTGTGTTAATCCAGGGTCTCAGCTACCACCGTACCAAATTTCATCCAAATCCGTTCTGCAGTTTTTGCGTAAAAGAGTAACAAATATCCATCCATCCATCCAAACTTTCACATTTATAATATTAGTGGGATTTTAGTAACAATTTCATCACATTGATGATTTTATACCGTAAATTAACATGGACTAGTTATAATCCCAGTAAAATATAGCATATATTTTTTTGTTTGCCTGTTTCTGTTAGATATGAAGTGAAATCGCTGATTATTATTAAATAAGTTACACATAAAATGTTCTGACTTTACAGTTCCCAGTATTTTTAGCAAAAAATAGTCGAGTGAAATGCGCTCGAACTGCTTCCATATTGCGTTCCAAGAAATTTCCTTTGAGCAAAAAATTCTTTAGAGTTTATCTGTTTAAAAAGTAGAAAATATTCTAAAGTATTTTTGTTTTATTTATGCCAAATTACTCACGTTTACTGTATAGTAGTTATTAAAACTTGTACTGTTCAAATAATAATTATATGTAACTTTCATGCTTACGGGATTTGAAGCATTTTATTCCATTTATTAAATGAAATAGTCTGCGTCTCTGTTTAAATAATTTAAATGAAATATTTTTTTGTTTGACAAGCTTGGTGTTGACCATAGCTCCTGAAAAACGCCCCTCCATGATCATTACAGTGGTCTGTAAAAATTTGAGTAACAAAACAAAGTTCATGTCTGCACTTTTTAGGTCGTCATTACTTTGTTATTGTACTTGATTACTTTCAAAATCTTACTAGTAAGAATTTCAACTAATGCCTAAATTTGAGCACCACAATGCAATGCAAACCCTACCGAAATAATTTTTCCTCCATGAGTCTGTGTCGGTAGGTACACACATTCGAAATCAAACGAAAAATTTAATTACAGAGTTGAAAGCTGCCGTCTGTATTGGCATATTAATAGACATGTAGTAATAATAGCTCAGTAGTTAGCGCGGTCTATTCGCACTCCAAAGGGCGTAGGTTTAAACCCCAACAATGAGCTTGAGCTGCCGGTGAAGGCAACCAGCGTGAGGAAACCATAGCATGGTGGTAGGGTATTTTCTAGTACTCAGCTGGCTAGCTACCACCCTCAAGTTGGAAATCTGACAAGCACGCATCGGTGTATTCCGGCTGCCTCACTTGTGAGCCTGTTCTATTCCAGGCTAGGTGTGCTTTACCATCTTCGACCACACCGTCACTTAACATAAGGTTTGCAGTGATCAAACACCTAGCCTAAACAATAAAAAAATGAAACTTGGCAAGTGCATGTTGGAATTAAGCAATAGCAATTATGTGTCATCACTGAATACATTGTGACCACTAAAATGTGTTTTGTTATTCAGTGCACACTACTTAGTATAACCCCAACAAGCACTTGGCCGGTTTTCATTAATATCTAAATTACACGTCTCATATAAAAATATCTTTTACCGCTTTAAACTTAATCTATTGTTGTTTTATAGCTCTTTACCATATGTGTACACTTGTACAGTACAGTATACTGTACAACCCTTTAATGACTTTTATATAATATTTTACAAACTCGCGCAGATAATAAATAATCAACAAATCCAAAATAAGTTTGTGTCATCACGCTTAAAAAATAATCTTAGCTCATCCCCCGAAATCAGGGGCGATAGTCACGGGCCACATTACGCCACCTGTTACCAACCCCGTTCACCCTAGGCCCACATCATAAATTATCAAAAACATCCCTCTCTGATTCAAAAGAATTACGAGTCGAAATTAGCAATAATGCGTGCTCGGTTTATGTGCTAATGCGATTTCGATGCATTAAATAAAGGTAAGAAAAATAATGACACCGATCAATGTTATTAGTGCAAGTATAAGCTTATCAGTGTTACGTAGTTGAGATCACAGATTAAAAAAACTACTGTAGACTATAATTATTATATTGCTACCTGCTGTCAAGCATAAAAAAAGTCTATAATAAAAACCTTACTCTCGTTTATTTTGTCCAGTCCTTATACTTATATAATATACAAATACAAATACAAAAAGATTTATTTACCAGAACATATGTGCATAAAGATCGTAATATTTTACAATAGTCCCCGCACCAGGGCTAGCCTGTATCGCGGGAGGCTGGAACCGATTAAATATTTTAAATTTAAAAGAGAACTTGTACTATTTTTTTTACACAATACATGTGTTGTAATATATAAGGGACCTGTCTATAAAGTTCCCGAGTCTATGGTTTAACCCTACAAGCATAAGAGTAGGCAAGTGTGCAAAACGTGACACGGAATATGGATCATTAATTAATCAACGAACTATACCAGGGTTAATGTTAGCGTGTGTTAAGTACCATCACGGACGTCCATCATATTCGCTGTAATGACTGTAGCCAAAATAATTACGTACGATGAACACAATAACAAAGTGAAACTGACTTATCACTATTTTGGCGCTGATATATAGATACGCTCAGCAGCGGTGTGGAGCATTATTATGTACGGAACATTATTCCAGAGTAAAAAGCATCCTTTATATTAACTACCGCAAATTTCATGATGAAGCTATTGTTTTTTCGCAACTTACACGTGTTTCATTTCTCTCTGAACCCAGTTCATAAGTCAACGCGGACAAAGTCGAAGGCACAAGCTAGTACCCACATAAAAAAATATAAATAATAAATACATTCGCGTGTTACACACACGCGTTTGTGTGCGAGTGGAAGAGTGAGAGAGGGTGAGTGTGTGCGTCTGTAAATAGTAAAGGCGTTCAGATACGTATTAGTATGCAGAAATTTACTTCTCAGCCGATCTTACTAAATGCGCGAGCATAGTTTTCCTTCTACGACCTGGAGACTATAGAAACATGTAATCAAAGTCTCTGTTCTCCCGCACCCTAACTAAACAGGTCAAAACTACATGTCAAGTCCGATCGTAAGCCGTATCAAATGTGACGAACGAAGGGCGCAAATAATGACTAGCCTAACTGCAATCCATGCAAGATGTAATTCAAGTCCATGCAAGTCATTAATAAAGATTTTCATTTTTGAATCAGCTTACAATATGTATACTTAGTGATATCCATTTTATTTATGATTGACAGGCTCAGTAATTGTTTGACCACAGCTTATCTTATGACGGCGTGTTCGAAGATGGTAAATCACACCTAGCCTGGAATAGAATTAGCTCCAAGTAAGGCTGCCGGAACACACCGTTAGATACTTGGTGGCAGATTTTCAACTTGAGGGTGGTAGCTAGCCAGCCGAGTATTGTAAAATACCCTACTGCCATGCTATGGTTTCCTCACGATGTTTTCCAAGCAAGCTCATCGTTGGAGCTTGAACCCACGCCCTTCGGCATGTGAACCGACCGCGCCAACCACTGCTCAGTATATCATAAAAGCTGAAATTGCCAAATTACACAAAATATACCCATGTATACATTCGAATCTATAAACTAGCGTGGCATTGGTAAACCTTGCTATAACTTCAATAACTTCAAAAAACGTCATCCGAACGTTCATGATGGATGTTCCCCATGTACCTACGCACAAAGCGTTTTGATTTCACATTTTTCATTCGCACGGCGAGGTTGTGGAACTCTCTGCTTGAGTCTGTGTTCCCTGTAAGGTACAATATGGACGTCTTCAAATCTAGAGCAAATAGGTTTCTTCTACGTAAGCATGCTCCATCTAAGACCACACTACTGCACAGACTGTAGTCTAACGCGAACCTATTTTGAATAAAAAAATAAAATTGCAACTTTTACACTGTATTGTTACCTAGAGTTAACGTAATTAGGTCTTAACGCAGCCAATTTAAAAATTGTAGATTTTCTAAAAATTGTAGATCAATTATACCTACTATTAATTACCACGTGAATGCGCGAGGGTGGCAAAGCTGGCAAATCACCACCGGTCGGCGATATGCGTCTGCTTCACCCCCTTAAAACCTATGCAAGGTCTCTGCAGTAATACCTACCAATTTGATTGATTTCTCTTTCGTTGTGTACGTAATTTTTTGTACCTATACAGAACATGGGTTACTTAAAATTTTTTTTACGGGAAAAGTCGGATATGATGGTATTTATACCTGCAGGTTTAACCAAGTAATATTTGAATAGCGTTAACGCTAAAAGAAAAGCCAAATTTCTGGGATTGACATAATCTGTCCACGTGACATGTCGACAGCATTTGTCAATGCCATACATTTTTGGCTTTTCTTTTCAAGGTCTCAATTCGTCTTTTTTTTTTAAATCAGCGAAAACGCGGTTGCTCCGGCAAGACGTGAATACTTAGTTGTTCGAAATAGACTAAACAATTTTGAACACCGACGTAAAGTTTCAAAGTTTATCGGTTTTCTACCATATGCACTTTAAAGAGTTCGCTTCAGATCAGAATAATGAGGGTGTAATTAGTTGTACCTTGGCCATTCTACCATAACTGCCCGTATGAGTGTTTCCCGATAGATACAATCAGGATATGCCTTCACGTTGCAAATGAATTGGTTTCTTCTAGCAGACAATCGTGTTATAAAAGCTTTGGTGCCAACTGGTCAATGGGCAAACTCAGTAGGTGTTCATCACAAGGACAGCAAAAACATGTCCAGTGCATCGCAGATGGTGTTTTAGGGTGCAGTTTTAGAAGGGGTTTGTTGACCCCCGTGTGTTTAGGTAAATATACGATTTTGAGTACCCTGTCAGCTCATTTGATGAAATGTCTGCTTCAAGAGCTGTAGGGCGTGGGTTCGATTCCCACCAGGACTAAAATTTATGTGAAGATGCATATTTCTTCTGTATGTATGATTCACATAGTACATAATTAGACTAGATTAAATAGATAACAACAATTAAACCGTATCATCGGTTACTAGTTCCTTAATATCACCATCAAACTTCTACGAAACATTTTACATGATTGGAAAATAAGTACAAAGAACTTAAGATTATTTTCCATCCAAAAATCCTTTAGAATGCTAGTGGATATAAAAATTATCAATAAAAATTTACTGTATATAGGTGTAACGAAGATGTATAGTATAGCTGTCATCAGGGGCGACATAGCTCGTCCGGGCTCGGTTGCCGCGGCAACTCGCCCCGATTGAGCGCCGCCGAGTACCAATATAAACTGGGCCACGAAAACAGCGGATAAGAAACTAATTGTATTTTCATTTAATGTGTGGTGAATGTCTTTAGCAGAAGTCTTCTAGTTAGATGCCACTGCAATAACAAACACTCTGCCGGAACACAGTAATGTTTTCCGGAAAAATTACTGTGTTCCGGTTTGTAGACACTGTAGCTAGCGAAATTACAGGGCTATTGAGACTAACAATCGAATGTCCAAAAGGCATCACTGATTTTGTGCTCATTACGATAAATTGAAAAATTTTAATTCTCCAAACGGAAAGAACCTGCGCATTTGGTCGGATAAAGTCCCCCGAATGTATCGTTCTGACGGATTCGTCAGTCATTTGTAAGATACTCCATGGTGTCTGTAGGTACAATGATGCCGGCAATCGTCTTCGTTGCTGTAACAATCTACGATCATGTACACATGCAAGATACATTCTAGGATAATTTTATTTTACCTTAATTTTCTATACGTAACGTAATACGTTTACGTAATGTTACGAGGCTTAGATCTGTTGTTATCGGTAACGGTTTCTAACCTTGCAACACAAAGAACCCGACACCCGCACGATTTTCCTTTGCTAAGAAGTTTTGCTTCTTATATAACAAATTTTAGGGAGTTATACAGTACAATACAGTACAAATATATAGGTAATCACCTATATATTATGAATTCATGCTGTTTTTTAAAAGTTGATGTGTATTTTCGTTGTAGTTTCAGGGCCCGTCCTGTTATATTAGTCTGGCGCAAGCCGTACTACCACGGTTCTTGGAAAAACAAACAGGTTTACCTTAATATTGCACTCTCCCGGGTCTTAGGCCACCTATACATGAGAAGCACAATAAACTCATAGAAATTTGGCTTCACTCCAATGTGTACGAGTATTTACTAAGATCTTTGGTACTATCCACTAACTCTAAATTATCCACTTCGAGATTTATAACTCTTTAGTGAACTACCGATTATGATCATAATTATTCATTTATTTCTTTATTTACTACATTTCACACCATCCTTACAGAAGTTCTCTAATACGATAATATCTCTTCTTGGTTTCGGGTTTCCATAAAAATCGCCACATTTCAAGTTTTAATGAAAATAAAGACAATTCACAAACCCCTCAGTAATTTGTCAATTCCGCGCGATAGATGCGCCTAATATTTAATTTTATATTTCGCAATCTCGTATCAGTCGAGTAAATATCGACTGTGCAAATAACTAGAGCACGTTTGACTGTGGATCGCAAGTGAAAAAAGTTCCCATGCAAAACTTTATTGATATTCACATTGTCGGTCAAAGAATATTTGAACGATGCCAATAGAAAGGTACATAATAGAAAAAAATTAAGAGCTCGTTATATTTTACCACATTATTTTATCACATTATATTTTCATTACTCATTAGCGCCCTTGATTTTTACCCGCTATAGCGGAACTGTTTAACTTGTTAAAATAAAAAAGTAAAAGTTACAAAAAAAGACATTTATTTGACATACCTAATACTAACAAACCAATAAAAAAGCTAATAACAAGTTCATATGCACTAAGCTTCACGATATATATGTATATAATTATACATACGTATAATCTAATTGACTGTTACAATGTTCTATAAGCATAAGTATTAAAATACAAACTTTGGCATTAGGTACAGTAGACATGAATATTTTGTAGAAAAAAATATGATGAAGGTACTAAGCAAATATTTGTATATTAGGTATATACCTAATATTAGGTTAATTTTTCTACATATAACTTTTCAACATTGTAAATTAATCGCACAATTTCCTTTTTTATTTTACAAATTGTTGATATTTATTATGTCCTATCTGTCCCACGTTCGACTCTGCGCAGGTGGGCGAAGACGGCACGTGCTGACCACGCGTGAGCACGCGTCGGTTTTGTACCGATCGGACGATAGGACGCGATCGCACGGAAAACAGTGCTTTTTGGACAGAGAGGGTTACATACATCTATCACACAGTTGAGTATAGTGACGCATCTTCTATTTTATTATCAACGTAAAAATCTCAAAACTTTTAGGAATATTGAGAGAAAATTATTATTTGAGAATGTTTTTCAAACAGTCAAAAAATCGTCCAAGTCTGAAAGTACCTTTAATTTTATAATCTACTAGATTTCTAAGTCTAGATAGCTTCTAAGTAGCTTTAGAAATTTGCAATAACTGAATTTTTATTGATACTTATTAACATAACTATACAACCCTAGCTTGCTGCTTTTTCGATTACATTATCAATTTTATGTTCCTTTCCATACAGCTCGTGGGAAAGTGCGTCCGCACATCGATATGATCCACTTGTCACAAATACTCAGAATCAGATAGGACAAGGGCGATTAGCACAATATAACTGATAATTACACCCTTTGAATGTGTGCAAAGAATTTATTTCATGACGACTATTGAATTTAGTTTTAAATTGCTTATTATCACATGAAATGGAAAGAGCTTAGACCTCTCGTAAAAATAAAAAAACGAACGCACGAATTTAGTAAAGTGAGGTAGTATGTAAAAGACAGGTGGCGTTTCATAGAGACTAAATATCAGGATGTTTTGTTAGTAAATCGTCGTTAAAGCGTAATGATCGGACCGTATACATACATGCTATATTTTATTTAATCTTTTACTGATAGTTTCCTGAATAATTTTACTGAATTTTTGTCTTTTTTAAAGTAGTCAATTATTTGTGTCTACCAGATGATTCTTTAGGCATAAATAAATTACAACTGGCCAGTAATAAAAGGAGCTCGCATTGTGAAAAATGTATTCAATAATTTTTCAAATATTTAATATGTTAGACATAATTTTGGATGTATTAGTTAAAGTAATCTAATATTTTTCTTACATATAATACTTGCAAGCTCCTAAAGCTAAAATGAAGTTACTATTTAAATACCTATTTTACACAGCTCTGTTCCGTTTACAGTATATTAATCTACGAATAGCGATGTAGATACGATGCCATGATATTTGGCAATGTAAAATTGTCGGGAAAGGTTCTTTTGTTTTTGGTTCCACAAATATCGTCAAACCCATTTGATACTCGTATCATGAAAACGTGTTTTCTCTTCCGTGAGTTATGCAAACTTTCTACCGAAAGTTTACCTATACATCAACGATTCAACTTGTATTTTTATTCATACGAAACGCATCGAATTTCATTGTACAGTGGAATTCTGCCAAACAGTATGACATGACATTTACTTTATACCATTATCATAACAGATAATACAAATTGTTTTCACCTTTTTGACCTCATCTGATGAACAAGTTACGTGGTCTACAAGTCTGTGAATGCACACGTGTAGATCAACGATTCATGTAAGATAAGGTGCTATCTACGATAACTGATAAGATTATGTCGTCAGCTCTACAATGAGAAATATAGCAATACTTATCTATTGACCCAACTGTATAAATAGAGATGAAGTATCTACACAGTGATTTACATTGCTGATACAAAAAGCTTCATTTTTATATATTCTTTGTATTCATCAGATTTGCTACTTTTATGTGTTCTCTGCTGTGAACAACCAGCGACCCAACACGGAGCTCCGTGAACTACTGTTACACCACTGCGCACTCCATATTGGACAACACATCGGTTATACTTTTGGGTCACCCTCCTTACTGCATGTCCTGATTTAACATCTCAATACTTCTTTGTACTCCCTGAAATAAATACAAAGATATCCTTAAAGGGATATAGTTTTCATCATCGGAAGATGCACTAACAACAGCAGCTGCTGTAGAAGAGGTGTCGGAGGCAGACTAGAAAAAGTGTTTTCAAAAATTGGTTTAGACGCAGTTTAAACGCAACTTTATATAGACGGTAGCGGAGCGTTTTTTTAACGTTAACCCAAAAACGTTTACAATTCTACGGTTTGTGGAATGAAAGTAGCAATAAAGTCTCAACAAATAAGTAGGTATTATTCTCCCCTCAAATTTGGAAATAATATTTGCCAAACAGCGAAATCGCAGTCAACGAAAATATTGTTTTTCACATACATTCAGTTGACACAGTATTTATTGTTTTTCCCATAGCTCGGGTCGCTGCATTGCCGATACAAAAGCCTACATCCCGCTGGCAATAAATTTTGGTAAACAGGGCTGGCACACACGTACCGACTTATGAATTGTCGGTCGGCAAATACAGGGCGGGCGTCGACGCTCGCCGCTAGCTTAGGGTGCGACTACACAAGGAGGGATGTAACGTGACTCTTTTGACTCTACCTTTATTAACCATTTACAACAAACTCACAAAAATGTCTAAGGTTAGTTAAAATCACGATGGTTACTTTTACTATGGGCATAACCCTGATATTACGAAATTAATCAGCTGCTCTATACATTCGGGAGACAATGTATTTTCTATACTATTGTAAAGAGGAAAGATTTGATTGATTGTTTGTTCGTTTGTTTGTTTGTATTGGACAGGCTCCGAAACTGCTGGATTGATTTCAAAAATTCTTTCACCGTTGGGAAGCTACACTATCCCCGGGTGACATAGGCTACTTTTTGTTCCTGTATTCTGACGGAAACGGGAACTGCGCGGGTGAAACCGCGAGGTGTCCGCTAGTATTTTATAAAACAGATGATTTGTTTCCGTAGTAAACGTTTGTTTATGGTGATGAGTGGAATCACCTCCTTTCGGTTTAGTACATTCCAAGCGTATACCCTAGTATATACGCTGAGTCCATGTGTCTTAACTTAGTTCAATCGCGCCGTTTGACGTTTAGTGGCGGAGGCGGGCGCCAGAGATTAGCCACGCGTGGCTCGTCGCCCGTGGCGTACACGTGTGCAATACGCTTAATAATATGGCCAGGTTCAGGACGCCTAGGCGTATTGAATAATTTATATCCGCGATTAACTTAATTGATATTGTATATTGACAGATATAAAGGTATTTTGTGGTCATTGACATGAATTTTGTTTTGGTCACAAAATTTTGACATTTCCTGAGAACTGATGTTTAAATTATTTTAATCTATAGTTAATTTATATTTAATCCCACCAAAAACCTGTTCATGTAAAATGTTGCCAAGACGAGACTATAATAAGGCTCGCATTGCCAAAAAGTTCTCAGATTTCATGTAGAGCCAAGCTTCTAACTCTACACGCCCTAACTTCACAAACTCTACACCTTAGTCACAATATGTGACTTGGTCATTTCGCGACATTCATTGATTCATGTATTTATTGATAACACGAAAGCATACACAGGTAATTTTTCTATTCATATTTAAAAATAACATTAAAAATATTAGTAGCTATATATAAGTATAGGGCATATTTTATATGTGCGTAGGTAATATTATGTACTCGAAGGTAGTATAATAAAAAATAAAACCACCACTGTCATGCGACAGTGATTTAACAATGAGTGGCCATTACCATTTTATTAATTCCCTGCGTTAATTTTATTTTAATGATATTAAAAGTATGCACGCTGAACCCACGGAAAATGAGGCTATTTGATTCATGAAATACTAACTATGTCCTGCGACTTTAGTTCTAATCCACATTTTTAGCGGCAAATTATTCTCTTAAAAACTCTTTTTTCATTTAACTTCCTAGCTATTACAACCTTTTACTTACCAATCTCGTCTTTTTCGGCCGGTCGATTTTAGCGTTTGTTATTATAGAAACATATAGGTATAAATACGTGCTTGCCCAAACGTTTCACAAGATCTCAGGAGATTCATTATTGTATGAAAATCCACATAATATACGAGGTTAGAAATAATGTTACGGTATCGGTACTTAATGACGATCCCTGAAGAATGAAGAAATACCGATAAAAATAACCGACAAGAGGTTATGTGTATCTACTGACCTTTTTGTTATGCAAGTCATACATACACATACATAAATAACATATGGTATCAATGTATTTTAAAAGTTTTAAGTGACTTGTCTGATCTGGATTAAATTATTAATATTATTATCATCTAAGTCTTTTATTTTTCATTTTTAAATTTAAGTATTTTACCATAGAAATATAAAATACATAGATAAATATTATTAAAAAAACTTAAATGTAGAGTGCCGCCGTCAGCGGGGCAAGGCTCAAGCCGGTGGCTAGGGCTGCAGATTAAAAACGTCCTCACAATGCGCGCCGTGTCAAGAATCACTGCCTTTTAGTCATTTATTATTATTATATTTAGTGACAGTCTCGTCAAAAATGGCACACATCTAGCCTGGGATGGGATGTGGCTCTCATGTTAGGCTGCCAAACACACCGTTAGGTACTACGTGACAGTTTTTCAACTTGAGGGTAGTAACTAGCCAGCCGAGTACTAGAAAGTACCACTATGCTATGATTTCTTTACGATGTTGTTTTTACTGACAGCTCAATTAATACGACTTGCGATCATGGCCTATGGTGTGCGATTCGAAAACCACTGAGCTACGTTTTCTTAACCGTTGAATAATAAATAACAGTTATATAATGTTATCTGCATCACCGTTGAACTTATTATAGTGATCAAAGATATTAACAAACAAACTTGCGCATTCATTATATTAGTGTGCGATTATTATTCCTGAAATTAATGGAATTAAAATGCAAATGTCGTGATAATATCGCTGGAGCTTGACGTTATAGAATGAGAAGATTGAGAAAAAATACGCTAATATCGTATCATATTTCACATACATGTATTCATTGCCTAATCAAAACTCATATAGTAGGTACTTAAACATTAATTGAAATTTGATTTTACAATTTATCTGTACTGTGTGACTTTTTATGCAACGTAAATATAAATGGGTAAGTGAGAAGAGTTAAAAACCTTCCAATAAAGTATTGTATAAATCAATTGAAGGAAAGTGACAATGGTAATAGTGAGTGATTTAACATTTTTTTTAATCGAACGATCAGAATCAGAATTAGAATCAGAATAAGTTTTATTGTATCACTGTGTACAAAGGTGTTACAAAATTATACTTAAGTATCAACAGCGATATCCATCACGGACATACAATATCATTTATCACTATTTTAATCATATCTACATACATACATATAATTTTCACTGTTTTTTTTTATTTTCGCCCTAATTCAAAAACGATAATACTTAAAAGTGACTAGCTTATCGCACAATGGTTCATTGTGCGATCTCTAAACAACAACCACGAGCATTAAAAACACACACGCTACCAACACATAAAAAACTATGATTTTTAATCCAATTGATTCAGGCCACGTAAGCAAAGCGGCAGGTGAAAGCCAGTGCTTTTTTTTTAATGTAAAACTAATGAGATATTTTCCTGATGACAAGAGGCAACGCCTATCCATGACCATTACAGCGATACACAGAATAGCAAAACAAAATTCAAGGCATCGCTACTTTGGCGTTCATTACTTTGAGACTTTCGATGGTTACTCTCAACATCCCATTAAATTCGTTAGCTGCAGTACCCTTTAGATCATCTAGTACTGTGGTGGAGCCTACCTAGACGCTTTCTTTAAGAGATCTACCACCAAGATCATGTAGTATAATATGTCATATTATAAAAAGCTGTGAGTTTTCAATGTCTTCTACTGTTGTCTGTAAAGTAACGCCATAAGCACGGCACAGTCATGCCTCTGAAATCATACAGATCTCTGGCCATATTTGTAACTCACGTATACCTGTATCGCCCAAATGTTTGAGTTATGGTAAAAAAGTCACCCTGTATAACTACAGTCAGTATCACCGAGTATATTAATAAAACGGAGACAGTTCACGTCTAATACTGTTTGAGCGTCGGATATAAAAGGGTGCCGCCGCCACAGGGGTTATCCTTAATACCCTAATAATAAAATCCCTTGCTGGCTTCAAGCTTACGCATACACAGACTGTTCCTTCGAAGGTAAGTTGTATTTGTGATCGAGCTATCTTCTGCATTTACATTGTAATCATCGTTAACTTAGGAAGTATATCTACCTACACACCTTTATTTATATTTTGCTCACAAAATTACATATATTTAGAGAGTTAGTTAATCACTTAAACTGCTAATTTAATACTATTTCAGAAATTTGTTCACAATGTCATTGTACTCATCATCATTAACAACTATTCGTAGGGGACCAATTGTTCAACTCTGTAATTTCAATCTTTATTGAATTTATATCCATTGCTGCGCAATAAATGAAATGCGAATGATAAGTTTTCTCGCGGCATCTCAAGCTCATTGTTGGGATTTGGACCGTCACCCGTCGGCATACGATCCCATCTCGCAAACCTGAGCTATCATCACTATGAGGGTAATCTACAACCGTTTTGTCTAAAAAAAATATCTTATTAATTTTAAAGCATTTTAAGCTCCAAATGTTATCACGAAAGGCAGACCCCAAACGCACATTAATATTATTTTGAAATACCTACGATTGAATACTTTGTTCTGAAATAATCTCATGTGAATGATACTCACACGCGTCAGTGATACCCATCATTGATACATATCTGCGACACTCCCACAAAGAATCAAAACAAAAATGCATGGAGCTTTTTAGTAGGTACTGTAGAGTGTGGCCAATTTACTCACATAAATGCGTAAGCGAATAACCATTGAATGTTAGTGGAAAAAGTTTCATGATAGCGACAAAAAGACTTGTAAAAGAAAGCTCAGTGGGTTTTTTTTTTTATTGAATAGGTTCGCGCTTGACCACATCCTGCCTGATGTGAAGCATCGATGCGGTCTAAGATGGAACACGCTTACCTAGAAGGAACCTGTTTACTTAAGACACTCATATTGTACCTTTCGTGAAACACAGACTCCGGCAAAGAGTTCCACATCCTCGCTGTGCGAATAAAGAATGTGGACTCAAAGCGTTTAGTGCGCACATGGGGAACATCCACCATGTACGGGTAGCACGTTCAGATAAAATTTTACCAATGACCTTGGGCTGTGGTTAAAAAGATCGTGAGTAAATCATATTATGGTGATATAGTGTCATTTTATAATAGTGTGCTGTCTCGTATTCGGCTGGCCAGCTGCCACCCATAAGATGGAAATTTTCCGCATCCTAATTGCTTGTTCCGGCAGCTTTACTTAAGAATCAGTTTCCATTGTGAACTAGGACTGGATGCGATTACCTTCTTTAACCACCACCACCTTCACTTAACATGAGGTGAACTGTGGTCAAAATGCCTATCAACCATAAATATACCATGGACAAAGTTACCATGTAGAAAAATTCAAATACGTTTTTTTTTATAACGCAGGCATAGAACCGTCAATCTAACGTTTAAAATGTACAATCTACGTCGTAGGTCAACAAAGCTTAGCAAGCAAAGCTAGCTCACGTCAACGTTATTAAACCCGCGAGCCCATGTAGCTAAAAACTAAAAAAAGAAAAACCTAGTCATGAAGAATGTTATTTCACTCGTGCGCCCGGTTAATACAAACAAGTGAAGCCGGTTGGAAACATTTAATCGTCGTGCGATATCAGTTGCACCGCCCTCGAGCGAATACGGGATGGTTGCGAACGAAATATAACGCGTGGCCCAGTTTTTAGGGTTGCGTGAAAAATTTCAAAATTAAATAAATTCGATTAAATTGAATATGAGGCTTAAATACGCTGCTATAGAGCCGCTATACTTCTTCGTGCCTGTCGTAGAGACTCTGGGTTGCTGGGGGCCCGAGGCGAAAAAGTTAATTCATATTTATTGGTAAAATTAATTTACATGTCAAAAATACATAGTTTACAATGTAATACACATTAAAAACATTCCATAGAAAATTAATAATAGTAAAATAATCGTAAATAAATTAAAGAAGTCCAAATAGCGTATGTCAATATTTTTTTAACAATTCAAATATCAAATTTATAAAACTTATCAAATTTATAAAAAGATTGCTCGGCAAGCCATTTCTTCAACCTTTTTTAAACGAGTGCAGTCCTACGGCCTCAGTGACCTCCATCGGCAGAATTTATTTATGAAATATGTCACAGGCTTAAAGACAGAATAGGTGACTCCCGCTCCGGTTCGTTCCAGGTGCAGAGGTTGGCCATTGCCATTCAGCGTGGGAATGCGGCGAGTGTGATGGACACCTTTGCACCTGGACACAACAATCATTCGTCAAATAAAATAATACAATTGTACATTCCTAAGCTTTATGGTCAAGGACATTAACGTTATGAACTAAGCTCCCTTACCTATAGAAATTATTTAGTCCATTTCTTTTTGCATGCAACGATGTTTATAGCGTCATTCTAATAGAACTAGACTATGCAACGCGACTAACTAGTTTTTTTAATGTAAAAGTACCGTAAAAACATAAGTAAAACCACTGTAAAAATATTTAATTATCAGCATAATATTGTATACACTGTTATTAAGTATCCTTGTATGCCGAATCATGCCTTCTGTCAGATATTTTAAAATTAAACAATAACACAAAAAGCAAATGAAATTGTATACAAGTAGTTTTTTTTTGTTACTTTGTATACAATATAATTATTACACTACTTGGTTTTTGTCTTCCATGGAACAAGCCGTGTTTGTGTCTAAAGAAATTTCACCAAACATTTTCACCAAATGATATCTAAATGTCACACAAAATTATCTGACATAACACGGTATAATAAATCATAAAATTGATACAGAACCCTTCACTTCGGGGCGGTTTTCCCGCTTCCCTCGATTGTAGTCAGCAGGGGAGCGCCGCATGGCGCTGCGACCGCCTGCTATAATACCGGGATTAGAGCTCACAGCGGGCCTGAGACAAAGATGTTTTCATTCGCTCATTATTAAAATTTTAGAGAAACGAATAATCAGATTGGCTTTCAAACAACGTTTCTGTTCTTTGCAGTAGTTGTTTTGATCAGTAGAGACATTAACTATCCTAATCACATTCATATTATGAAGGCGAAACTTTGTGAATGTGTAAGTGTGCTTGTTATTTCTTCACGCTCAAATGGCTAAACCAATTTAATTGAAATATATTATGGAGATAGCGTACAACCTGGATTAACACATAGGCTATATTTTTTATAAGTCACTAATGACAGAGTCATCTATAGTTCAATTACACAGATCGGTTGCCGTTTTGCATAATTATACTTCATTGTTTTGGAATTCTCTAGCTTACACACACACTCACTCTTATCTGACGCACTAATTTTGTTCATTTTATTCTAAGTATTAGATACATGTTTCATTTTAAAATAACCAACGTCGTAGAGTGCTCTGCCGCTTTGATCATTAGAACGAGTGCCAGCCAGTCCTACAGAAAAAATAAATATGTCCGGCTGTACGTACATACGTTAAGCCCTTAGAATTATAGCCATTAATCTTCATCAATAAATTATTTGACTTGTTTCAAGTGCATAAGTTATTCCATCAAGCAGCGCTTGCAATGGACCGGAACGCCGTTCTGTTTCGTGAAATCAACGTTCCGTTTCGTAAAAGTTTTTCTTACATCGTTCTAGTTTGACAAAAAAGCAAAACTACTGTGGGAAATTTTATAATATTTTTTTTAAAGCTATACTAAGTATAATTAAAAATAGTACATTCATAATATGGTGAAATAAATATCTCAAAATGTAGTCTAATTAAAACCACAATCACATTATGACCACTAAAAGCCGACTATCAGATACAAAATGTCAATTTACCAACTTTACCACTAATGGTAAATGAATTCAGCATCCATGCTAATAAATATTTCGTTATTGAAATATAAACTGTCCCGGTTAAGCTGAGCTGGTCTAGTTAAATCGTGTCGCGTGCCCAACACGTGGCATCCATGTTTGAGGACGGCTAACATCCGTCTGACTGGTTTAGCACGGAGATAAATTAAAGTGGTGGGGGTGACCGTGGATCTTATTAAGTTAGTTATGAATTATTAATTTATTGGCAAAATGAGTTGTTCTATTGCTATTTTTTAATATAAAAGTACAATACGCTCTTCTAATGACAAACGTCTGTCTATCAATCACATCAACGATATCAGACCTTTATGTAAGTTATCAGGTTCCCATAATACATGTTTTGCTTTGTTTTAAGCTAGATGGCGCTCTGTGAAATTTAATTTATTTTTTTAACCATAACATACCTAATGTTTTTAACGTTAATTTAATATGTTTTAGTGGTAAAATGAATCGTAATTCTTATTCTTATTCTTAGCAAAAGAATAAGAAGCGTTGTTGAGTTTTGAGATTGAGATTATATTGAGTATTTTTTTTGCCATACAAAAATAATATTATAATGGCAATGCCTCTCAAAAACCGTACTGTACTAAACATTTACTTGCTTTTGTCAATGACTGTACGAGTAAGTACCAAATACCAATTCAAGAGCGGTAGCTTTCGACTGCAAACGTTTTTTTTTATTGGAAATGAGGTTTTCGTGCTTGAGTCCGAGTAATAACGGAGTTGTTTCCGCATTTTTTTTACAGTAATCTCTTTTTGACGACCTGAAAGTTTGGTTCGGTTTTTCGCCCTGACAATTCCCGAGAGGATAAAATGTTTCCCAAATAATCGGAAATACAATTCCAAATTGGGAATTAAATTTTATCGCCACTTATTAGACATTTGCCTAATTTTCTTAACATTACAACCCCTATAGTAATTTGACAACATTTTGGGATATTTTATTTCACCAATTTGTGAATGTATTACTAAGAACATTTAAAATGTTTGAGGTAAATTGATTATACTTAGCCTATCGTATGTTTATTTTATTTTATTATATGTTTATAAGAGGCTCATAAGCAACGATTCGCTCGTTCAGAAAAGGCTCCAAAGCCTTGAACATCGACGGAAAGTTGCATGTCTGTCGGTTTTCTACCGGATACATTTTGGAGAGTGCGCTTCAGATCTGCATGACCTTATTCCACCTTGCCCATTCTACTTTCGGACAGCCAGGAGCTTTAAAAAGCGTCACCGCTTCATGGTTGATGTTTCAAAAGCTCGAACTAAGAGGTTTGATTCCACCTTTTTCATGCGTACCGCTAGACATTGGAATCAGCTGCCCGAGTGGGTGTTCCCCAATGAATATAGTCTGGGTACCTTCAAGTCGCGAGTGAATCGGTTTCTTCTAGGCAAGCGTGCTCCACCGTAGACCGCATCTTCGCTTAACATCAGGCGGGATGGCGGTCAAACGCAAGCCTATCTACTATAAAAAAAAAAAAAAAAAATGTTTTCTTTTTTTCTTTCGTTGTACGAGTAGGTATATGACAATAAAACAAGCGTTTTAATACCTAACAAACTCTACAGCTTCTTACTAAATAATTCACTTTAAAGATAAGTATCTCTTATTTGAGTAAATAAAAGATACTTATATTTAAATCTGAGTAGATTAAACTTATTTGTAACTTTCTGTAAATCAGAATGGGATTGTCAAATGTCATTATCATCATCTTAACCCGTCTTGATTTATTTTGACAATTTGGGGTCATGTTAATCTTCGACTTAACTTTTAGCTTAGTTTCTTAAGCTTAAGGGCGTGGATTCGTTTCTCACCCAAGACAAACATTTGTAAGACAAAGATGGATAGGGTTTCTGTGTCTGGGTATTCCTTAAGTACCTTAAGTATGTATTTATAAAAAGAGGATGTAAGTGTGTTTTGTATTTTATCCATTTCCCTCTTCATTCAACTCATTTCTATATTACAAGCTTTAGTTAACTTGGGGCTAATACTTTATTAATTTATACTCCGGGATAGTATTGGATTGCACTCGCAAAAACCAAAAGAATCTATAAATGTATACATACTGTACCGTAGATTATAATATCTCTAAACTATGTATTTTCAACCGTTTGTAATTAGCCTTTGCTTGGAGCTTCATCAATATTTCACGGTTGCAAATCAACAACTAGTCAAACAAACTGTTTCAAACAAACTCAGTTCACATGCTGTCAAAGGGTGATTAAATCGAGATAGAGCTAATAAAGAGTTAGTACCTACAGAGTTACCTACACCTTGACCTGATTTAATTACAAACTCTCGAGGTTCTTGCAAAACTTAGAGCGCTGGATGTTTCTTTATAATTTTCAGCTTGTAGTTATTGTAATACTGGTAAGTTCGTACTTTTTTAAATCTTCGGTGCCTATATTATCTGCAGCAATCTCACCTTCAGGTGATTACTATCACTTGTCACCACATCACTTTCCCACCCTCCGGCGTGTAGGCACTCGAAAAAAAAACACAAGCTTTGGACTAGTCTAGTTGACGCCACACGTGAACAATACGCTTGTCTTTATTTTGTCCAACGTGTGAGTATTGTCATACAACGCGGCAATGGCGGCCTTTTAGTCTAGTCATTATTTTAAATGTTGCTTTTTTTATTTACTTTGATTATTTATTTTTATTTTTTGGATAAATAATACAATGTGGTGAGATGATTGTTTTCCCGTCAAAGTCAGTTACTAAAATCTAAATGATTTCGGTAAATATAGGCACAAATTTACGAGGTCACAGCTTCCAGAAGGTTTAATGACATCTTAACTTATCACGTTAACTAGTTTCATCATTTTTTTTTTTTTTTGTAATGTGATGAACAAAACGCTCTTCTGAAAGGTAGAGTCAACGCCTGTCCGTGACTTTGGCAGCGGTACCTATAGGTATACAAATCCAGGTCATCAGAGCATTACTGTCAAAGCGCTTATTACTTTAATATATTCGAATCAAATTATAAGCGTCCGAACTTCGGTTCTTGTCACACGAATGTCTACTGTATTATTATGCTAAGGTGAGCCCCTATTTTGTAACTGTTTGTCTCTATTTGTTGTTATTTTTGTTTTTTTTTTGTATTGTTGCAAAATAAAATTATTTTCTTTCTTTCTTTCTTTACTGTCTTAGTCAATTAAAATGTATAGTAAGATTCAAAAAACTTGCTTAGGATGAAAATGTTTTAGATAATAAATGCGCCCTAACTCCGAACAGAGGCGGCCGAAAGTCAGACCTTTTACGGCATAAGGGCAAAGATTAGATATCTCCTTTTGTGAAATTTCCCAAACGAAGTGTTGAATAATTCTAATGGTACTGATCTTATAAAAAAAACTTTTTAGTTATTAAATTAAATAGTATATTTTTTTGCAACAAAACTATTAATTGACGAATTTACGCACGGCAAAAGGTTATATATATAGGTCAGACATTATATACACAGCTTATAATTAGGGATATAGACAGTGAATATTGCGATAAAGATTGAATGAAGAAATATATCAAAATTTGATAATATTGAAGTAACAGAATAGTAAACTTTTTATATATGCATTTTTTTTTTTTTTTTTTTTTTTTTTTATTATACGCTCCACAGACGCTGGGGTCCGTGACCTTTGTCAACTTTAGTTACAAAATTATTTTTTTTTTTTTTTTTTTACAATTTTACATTACAAAAAGAGGAGAGGTTAGTAGGATCTTAATCTAAGGTTAAAGTAGGTACTAGATTGTGTGTATACCGCGAGCAGACCAGCGACCCGCAAGCAGCACCCGATCACGAGTATGACGCATGTGCCAGCCATCGCCCTCCTCAACCATATCTGAGGGAAGAGAGCGACCCGACACACGACGCCGCCGCAAGAAGGAGCCTTCGATGGTGAGCATGAATGCTCGAGGCATACACACAATCCTTATTTCTATTTACATGAGTTTTCGTTTGAAATCGCCTCCTCCCGACTCAAGGCCTCCATCACCGCCGTGTTCCGATCTTTGATGGCCATCTGCAAATTATATTCTTTGATGGTCTTCGGTGACGCAGCCGACGCACGACGCACGAACCGACAGATAGCATCGTCTTCAGTATTGTCGGCGTAGTAGACGAAGGTCCCGGTGTGCCGTGATACTGCGACGACCGCATGCGACACGCTCTCGTGCAGCTTCATTTTTGGCTTGGTCTTTATGGCGATTACCGACTCGTACGTTAACCCCTGAGCTTCATGGATGGTAAGAGTGCGCGACCCCGTGCCTCCCCCATACCCTAGGCTGATGAGGGTTTCCTTTTCTTCTTGAGTGTGCACTAAGAAAAGTGTGTTGGGAAGGGTGATGGGTATTTGCGCTCCCTTGTACCGTCTGTGCTCAAGGGATTTAATACGGGGAGCTGAGGAATATATACCGGAGTATATTTCCCTCAGCGCGTACGCGACGTCCATTGGGTTTCTATGTGTGCAAAGCAACTCCTGACTGATGTTTGTGACCAGGTTTGGGCGATGGTACCTCATTTCGAAGATATTTTCTCTGTCGATATAAGGTAATTGATTGACGTCTCCGACAAGGACAAGTTCGCTAGCACCAGACAGCCGTGCAGCCATTACTATGGCTCCAAAATGGTTCATAAGGGCTTCATCCACCAAAAGGCGGCTGAAGCTATTTCTACCAAAACCATTTACGAGGGAGGAAGCCATGGTTCGCACCCTGGTTTTTACCAGGTCACCTATTCTGTGCGATAGTTTCTCCCTCAGATCTTTTGCTGCTTCTGTTGTTGTGGTGATGATAGCGTCCCTGTCGACATCGAAATGTCTGATCACCCATGTTGTCTTTCCACACCCTGGAACTCCGTTGACCCATTGCATCTTTGGCACCACCCAGTTGTCCCAATTTGCCTCGACATCTGAGTTCCCTTCGATAGTCTTAGCCATCTCGAGGATCCTGTCATCCAGCATTATCTTGGTGCACTTGGCGGTGACTACGATTGGGTCATTCGATGGTATCGCGTATTTTGGTCTTCCTGTTCGCTCCGTCTCGGCTTCATCTAGTGCCACAAAGCCACTTTCTGCACTGTAAGCTGCCATATATTGTCCTTTCATGGTTCCCCTGATAACCTGGGAAGTGGCGTTGTCGTATATGGCAGCTTCCGCCTCCTCAAGTCCCTGTTTTAGTAGACTTTCACTTCCTAGTCTGAAGGACTGCAGGATGTTATCGCAGTTCCTGAGATTGACTTTTCTTATCGCTCTCAATGTGGCTAGGAATTCGAGGAAAGCATTTTTCGCGTGGCCCTGTGGCCCCGATGCCAGGATGTATTGGGGTGAATCGACCTGCCCCATGTCGGCTCTCGTCCGTGCTGCCTGAGTTTGTGAAGCTGCTCTCGGGGCCACTAATGTTGGGAGGGGTGGTGATTTGGGTTTGATTCGGAACAAGCTCTGTGCTGCTGCACTAAAAGCTGTTGCGAAAGCCGCTACATGGTCTTCTCTTTCGTTTCGGCTACCACCCGAAAGAGCTGCGGCCCTCTCGGCTGCTGCTTTTTGTTGTACCCTTTCCGAGCCGGATTGAGTGGTCGAACTTGGAACGGGATGTCCCCAGCTGTCTGTTGCGCTAGTGTTGTCGTGTGTTGGAGCCTTGAGAAAACTTAAGTTTTCTCCCCTGTCTTCGTACACAACCACCTCATGATATTCAGAGGCTTTAGTGCAACCCAGCCGGTCTGCGACTTCCGCTTTCGAGAATTCTACCATCATCGCATCCACGCTTATTACCCGGGGCGTGCTGTCTGCTTTTCTGCTCAGATACTCAAGTAGCGACCCAGCTTGCGCGAAAGGTGATTGTGCCGCCCAATCGAACAGTGCAATCGTTTTGTTTTTCGATCGCACTAGTCGAAATCGGTGGCCACCTACCTCGCACTCTGGCATGGCGTCGTACTATATATGCATTTCACTTAGCTAAGTTTGAACCAGAAAAAATGGGGAGACCTTGTAAGATACCAGTTGAAACTAACCAATTAGAAACTTCATAACACTTCAGCTCACAATCTAATAGACATTAGGCAGAGTTATCAGTTCACAACTACATTAATTTCTTAATCTATCACGAAATTCAGGCCAGTATTTACGACGGGGGAAACCGGGCCGACAGAGAATAAGGCTTCCCATTCTCCTCTAAAAGCAAACCTTACACGAATAGCTTTAAAGTATGTATTTGGTTATTTCTAGAAGAAAGCACGGGAATTTTCCGTATCGACGTCACATGTGGCGCGCTGCCTTTATTGAAGTTGATCTCGCCCCTCCTACGAGGGATGATAAAGAGAGAGGGAGGGCAGGAATACTTGCACTTCAACATCGAATCTTGCAGAACATATTAGAAATTTCAGTATTTCTACAATAGAGGCGACTCATAAGTTCCTATATAAAAAGTGGGCATATACTATAGATATACCTCACCTGATATCGCCAGATGTGGTGCCATTATTTTTTGTGTTTATTTAGTAAAACGGCTTAGACTAATTTAGGGGAAAATACATTGAAAAGGGTTTTATAATCTTCAACACTAACCTAGGTAAACTAGATACCCACTCTTTCTTATGGTGAGAAATAATAAAATGAACGAGACGCTCTCTTTTTGGCAAGAGCCTGCACTTAAAACGAAATAACGAAACACCGACGAGTGAAACCGACAGTGTGAAATATCACGAAAATCCGCGTTTAGGCAATGGATTATTAAATACGCTCAACTACGGTAATAACAAACAATTAAATGCTTTCTAATTGGCGATTTAATTTGCTTTGTAACATATTACTCCATGTTTGATGTTATTTCGATCAAAGAACAAGCAAAGTAATAAAACTACAAGCAAAGTAATATTTTATTTAGAGCATTTTTCACATGGAAGTTTTTTAATAGAAAGAGGCTGCCATAACAGTTCTTTCTATTTTTACATTTTGAAATATAATATCACCACTTTTGCTTCGTATATCGGGTACCTGCTTTACATTCGTATAGCTTAGATACATTTTAGTTAGAATATTGCCAAAATAATGTAAAAGTGTAAAATATTCACACTTGCCAACACTTTGGTGCTGATGCAATCATTTTCCCTCAGGGAATATGATTGAGAGGAAAAACATTTTTCGTGTAGCTCTAAAACTCTATCAAGGTTTTTAAAACACTGATTTCTCATAACTCAAGCTCATAAGTTTTAAAATATCAAAATACTTGACCCTGACAAAATGTATATAGAAAAACAAGGATCTTGGTCTCACTTACTTGCAAAACGAGTAAACTTCCCGTTTACATTCTGTACAAGTTCAACTAACAATGTATTTGGTTTTCTTCTATTTGTTATCGTCGTTGTGGGCTGTAAATTGTTAATCAATCAATGTGGTAATCAACTGCATATTATCGTTTATATTTAACTATGTTGACCTCAAAAACGGGCGTGATTTTTTCCCATGGCAGAAAATCAGAAACCTTCATGACTAATAACGTTTTGAAATTATTTTTTATCCAGATTTATATTAAAAAACATGAAATGTTAGGTGTCCCAAAAAATATTTTTTAATTAGTCAAAAAACAATGCCATTGGAAAATCACCATAATTAACGAATCCAAAATATTTTTAGTCAATTAACGGTTTTATTTGGCTTACCCAGTTTGTCGTTGTTGACGTTTTTGGGTTAAATTTAATAATTTAAATTTTACCTCCTTCCTGTTGACAGATAAATCTGACACACACCTTTATATCTGAAAACAATACATTATTTTCAATAAACCCGTTTAATATATATTTTTTTACTTGTTTTATATGGAATTTATCATCAGGCAAAAAAGTTAAGGACAAGCAGACGGAACTCGTACGGAACGGAACGGTAATGAAACTCTGTACTTCTGAAGTAGGTAGGTACCTTTTCTATATTTTTTACCTCATTTAATTTTTTCATGACCTCCTCATTCCGCTATCCTTATTCCACAACTAAACCCTTTTTATGCCAATATTGTGGTTACCTGAGCACCGAAATAGATTATCAATTGAATCGAGCCACGCAATCGAAATGGTTTCGAGCATATTTCCGTTTATTAGGGTTGCTAAAAACTTTAAAATATCGTAAGTAGATAATTTAGGCTTTAAAATGTTTTCCAAAGTTACGGGGTTACCCACATCATTTAGAATAATATAGAGACAGGTGCGTTTGGTGGGATTCGAACCCAGGACCACTAGTTTGAAAGCCAGACGTCCTAGGTAGACTAGGCTGTTGTAACTTTCTACATATCTGAGAGTTCTAAATGTTTTCGAATATAAAATGTGAAGTCTGCCATCCCGCATTAATTCAGATTGGTTGACTATGGCTTTACCCTCCTCACAATGAGATGAGGCGAGTAGTGGGACAATTTATATTTCAAAAATCAGCTGTTTCATAGATCGATGTCGTTGAACTTCAACTAAATATGATGTGTTTTTTGCGATATCAGGGTTGGTCCAATGGTAACAGTTGTTCATAATGACGCTCCATTCGGCCTAGTACTATCGATACAAGTCTTCATCTCAGCCGTAGGACGTCCACTACAGGCCATAGTTTTCTCCCATTGATTTTTATAAAGACCCGTTGGAAACGTTTCGCATCCAACGCGATCCTGCGGTCTTTATTAAGTCATCGATCCACCTTGGGGGTGGAAGTCCTTCGCTGCGCTTGCTCTCCACTCCAGAAATTTTCAGCCCCATCGGCTATCTCTCAGTTCTACGTTCTATGTGCCCTGCCCACTGCTACTTCAAGTTGCTAATACAATGGGCTATGGAGGCAACTTTAGTTCTTACACGGATCTTCTCATTTATTATTCGACCTCCATACCGATATACGTAACTCTCTATAAACACCTAACTAATGAAAAGTAGTTGTAGCAACCCTAAGGTATACCCTACATTGACGATCGTTGTTATAGAAATGCCATTTTTGAGTGAAATACCATTTTAGAGGCATTCGTGATCACCATAGCGTTGGACTTGAAGTGGTCCTGGACGGACAAAGGCGCATGAACGCACGCTGTGTAATTCATTGCAATGGGCTAATGAAAACACGATCCCAATTGATGACGTAATAAAGATGGATGAGGCATTTGATAACTAGTATAATAACTAGCAGGTAAATTACGTTCTTGTTAGTTAATACAATATTGTATGTTATGGCTTACTTAATTATTGAGATTGCTGTGATATATTTTGATCATTTTATAAGCCTATACAAAATCTAGGTTTGGTGCAGCTCCAATATGGTCATAGACTGACGTTAACTGTTTACCACCTGGAGAAATTCTCGTTTATTGATTACTTTTTACTTGGTGGTAGATTTCCTTAGCAGGAGGTCGTCTAGGTAGATCAGATTTTCTGCCGCCAAGCAGTAGTGTGCAAACATTACTGTGTTCCGGTTTGAAGGGTATTGCAGCTAGCGAAATTACAGGGCTGTTGAAACTAACCGTCTAGTCTCAAAGTAATGAGTGCCAAAGCAGCTATGCCTTGGACTTTGTTTTGTTACTTACTGCGGCTTGTATTGGCTCAAGAAACGCCGCTTCGTCACTTAGGTCTATATCCGTGGTAGATCTCCGCGTCGCCCACGCGTCCAACTTAGATCTGGATAAACTTCAAGTTATCCAGAACCGATTCATACGCAATGCAGTCGGCGCTCGCTGGTACAAGCGAAACGCCGACCTGCACTGCGATCTCGAGCTCCCCTCCATACGTCAGTATTTCAAATTTTTGTCCCGCCACTTTTTCGATATGGTTAGGGCAAGTCAGGTCCCCTTCGTCTGGCGACAGCCCAAGCCGAGGTCCATACCATTTTGGTGCCCTTGTGCTAGTCAACCTTAACATTTAGGCTCAGCGCCCTTTGCGCTCGCCACAGTCCGGTGATGCTATAGAAGTCATTTACGGCCAACAGCAATAGTCATTAAAAAAAAAGATCTCCGCGTGGACACCACCGCAGTACTTACCAGATATTCTGTCGCTAAGCAGTAGTGTATAAACATTACCGTGTTTCGGTTTAAAGGGTGCTGAAGGTAGCGAAATTACAGGGTCGTTGAGACTAAACATTTAAAGTCTCAAAGTGTCATTACTTTGAGTAATAAAATCAAACAACTGAGTAAAAAGATAATATCATTACTGCGTCAAAGCAGAGAATCCCTGGACTATGTTTTGCTGCTCCAAGCTCTGTGTATTTCTGCAATGGTCATGGGCAGGCGTTATCACCATGAAAGCGTCTCTCTCGGCTGCTTACTATAATTTTAGGATCAGTTATTACAAAACGCATATAGTTTTTGTTTTGCCAAACTTTCAAATGCCATATCCAATACTTTGCTCACTAACTGCCAACTCCATGTTGTTTACTCGTTTCGTGGTACAAGTACTCGCTCAATAGGAGAATTGGCCCACTTGAAACACAAAGCAACCCTAGCTCAGTCAGGCACATGTTTTATTCACTTTTTATTCGAAACTTAAAAATTATCTCTCAAATTGTAAATAAACTTTTGTGGCCGTTTATAATGCAATTCAAGTGAGATGTGAGTTAGAAAAAAAATGGAAAGGAATAAATACATAATATTTATATAGGTATTTATTCGATTTATTATTGTAAGTATGGTATGAAATTGTTTGTGTCATTCGAGTGAGAGAATTGAAGATATATAAATGTCTCATTGATAGATATTTCCCATTACAGAGATTACTAAGCTATTTGAAAGATGAAATACATACACAAGACTGCCTTCGTTCTGTATACTTTTGTAAAGCGTGTTTAGTAAATATAGAAAATAATATTCAAATGTTTAATTCGTAGAGAATATAGGGTTATGGTGTGCACTGAGGCGTTATTCCCTATGATACAAGTACACGCGGTACACAATGGGATTCTAGATTAATTTTCGTGGAAAGATGCCTGCTTCTATCAAATTTAAAAACGCGTCTATAGGAGGGTTACTTTATAATTTGACTATCAGAATAAACATTACACGCATATGGTTATATAACGGTACAGAATTATACGGTTTAATTTATTCTAGGTAACCTCAGTTAATACCGAACTGTCATATGACATCTAGAAGTAGGTTTGGACCTACTTACAACTTATTTTCCGGGTTGACTACAGCCATATTACGTAACGATGTGGTTTAGGATGGCACGCTTATCCAGAAGGAACCAGTACATTCTGTATTTGAAGACGCATATTAGGTTTTAGCTAGTTTTAAACTTTAGTAGACAAGATGCATATTGCATAAGTAACCAATATGCTGACTGGCCTGTAATGTTCGTCCTCTAAGCTATCTAAATACTTAGTATAAAATAAGATACATTCATAATTCATACCCTCATATATACTTCTAGAGATACAAATACGCACATGCACATTGTACATACACGTACAAACACACATACACACAAACTTCAAAGTTAATTTGTACCTATCTATGTTAAGATAGAGCAGGAATTTTAAATACAATTATTGTTTGACTAAAAATAATCCTGGTCGCTTAATGTTTTGTAATCAAGTCATCAAACCCCTAAATTACACCCGTGCGAAGCCGGGGCAGGTCGCTAGTTGCATAGCCAACTTACCTTAGTACCGAAGTATCTAGACAGTATAATTAAGGTGATCAAAAATATAAACGTAGGTACAGTTACACTTGATCATTTTATTCTACCAATATAATTATAACTTAAAAAAGATATTATTATACATTTTCAAGAACTTCGTAAGTCTAGAAAAGTTAGCACATTAATTAAACAGACAGAAAATCAAATCAATTACTTTTTTTTTAAATTGCGGTTTGGACAACATAAAAAAACCATTTAAAAATTATTTTATTAGACTATAATAAGATATAAACTATGTCTTTCCACAGCAACACTATTTGAACATTTTTCAAAGGTATAAGTAAAAAGTGTAGAACGTGAACCTCTCCAATAAAGTTTTTTTTTATTCATAAATTTAATAACGACTCTAAGCGTTCGTCGCTCGCACTGTATCTTACTGTGCCGGCAAGTTTGCCTTTTTCCGAGCGCAAAAATACAATTTTCCGTTTTTTCAGCGGCGCGGCATAATATACGTTAGCTTTGATCTGTATAATAGGTAGGTTGGGTTAGGTACGTTGAGGCGGAGTCAGAGTTGGTTGGATGGTGCCATTGGTCGAGAAGGGCAAAACTAGTGAGGGGGATAGCACGACTAAGCCATTTGTTCATTCTGCTCAGTTCGCTTAGTGTCTCTCCCAGTTGTCATTGTACCCTCGAGCGTGGTGAGACATTTTAAACGCGAGTGACAGTTTTATGAGAAAAATGTTAGAGTTTTACACAAATATTAACCCTGGATTGATGCAAGAGCCCATGCAACCGCCTCTTACGTGCGCCGGAAGGACAGGTCTGATCTTTAATGAAATTTTATGATTTTCTTTAATCTTGTGTAATATTTTCTCTGGTCAAATTTTTGGTACTGTAACGGGTAAAGTAAAGTAATCAAACTGCCTCTCTGATAAAAAAGCGAATTATTGTTATTGTGTATTAATTACTGGAGTATAATTATCATGTATAAATTATAGTTTGTTTATAATTTACTTAGTGTAGGTGTAGGTTTAGGTAAAAAAATTGTATTATCAACAATTGCAATCAGTAATACAACAGTATACCTACTACAGTGATATAACATCTACCATCTGTTCTTAATATATGTATCGTTTTTTCCATTCTTGGTTGCCTGGCAGAGATCGCTCTTAGTGATAAGGCCGCCACATGTGGCTCATAAGATTCTTTTGTGTTTTCTCTTTTCGGTGTGCGCAATAAAGAGTTTCTACCTATCTTTAATAAATTGTCACGTTTACACAAAATATTTACACAAAAAGAAAAAATATAGTCTTCATCGCCGCATTTACAGAAAATTATAAGATTCTACACTGGTGTGTGGTGGTGGTAATGCTGCTAAGTTGTATCATCTCTTGTATTGAACAACAACGTTAAAACTAATAAAAAAGGTCCACTTTACGCAAACAAAAAAAATACTGTTCAGTCTGTTTACTGTTAGTTTACAAAGTATCAATAACAAATAATACGAATAAACAAACAAACATTGCGTCGCGGGCAGCAAAGCCTGCCTTCGGGAGGTATTCAGTATGATAAATCTAAAGGTTAAATTTTATTTCTAAAAATATCAATGCTGTGGACTGTGATGGACGTAAAGATTATGTTGTTTTTATAAATTTGTAAATAGTGTAAGTAGTTTTAATTTTAAGATATGTTTTTTATTTTGGTATCACTATTAAATTAAAATAACTTAAATATCTACTTCACTGATAACAAAAAACAATGTATGTATGGGGGAGGGGGTGGCTGCATGCGTGCGTGAGTGTGGGTGTGTGTAAAAGTGATGTATCACTATCATATTTGAACCATATATACATAAGCGTACGCATAATAATCATGCTTAAAAATAATTATGAATGAACTTTATTTAAGTCTTAATACCTACGACATAGATTGAAGCCATTCTGGACATTTTAATTTGATTTATATGAGGAGAGCGAATATATAGAAAAAACTTTACTTAGGTTATTGTATAAAATGAAACGAATGATTCGATAGTCTAGCCGCAGTAGCCGTTTAACAATGTGTAGGTACTACATACTTTGTCAGATCTGCGTTTATTGACGGCTTATTCAGTATCAAAATTTAACTCAACATGTATTTACAAAATAGCTCGCAGCACAAAAAGCTCCTCACATAGCGAGTATAGATCAGTGCATGGTGGGAAAACAGAGAGGTTTCTCAAGGACTTTAATAACACCTCGCTGTGCTCTTTCCAGTCTTATCATGTGGGGCATAGCCAACCAACCCTAAGATGTACCTAATACAGTATGATAAGATTAACTGAACCAAAGTGTACTATACACACTTCAGGTAACGTAGGTCAACAACGAATCTAAGTGATTTGAAGCCGTAAATTGGCTTACGCACCCGAAACTCCATAGAGCTTATATGTGTATTTAGGTATATTGAATATAGGTAATTATAGGAGACGTTTAGCGCTACTAAGTTTAAGATTTGTATATATTGGTAGGTTTAAGTAGCTTAGAAGTTAACCTGAGCGTAAGTATCTTTATTTAACAATTAGCGGACGCCTCGCGGTTTCATCCGCGTAGTTCCCGGTGCCTTGAAAATGAGAGGATAAAAAGTAGCCTATGTCACCCGGGGATAGTGTCGCTTCCTAACGGTGAAAGAATTTTTGAAATCGGTCCAGTAGTTTCGCAGCCTATTCAATACAATCAAATCTTCCTCTTTATAATAGTATAAATGAAAGTCTTCGCTTTTTTTAAATAAATAAATGCAAGTTTAAAATAAAAAGAGACTTAAGCTGAGGTATCTAAGTTTACGCCAGGTGCTATACAAATAATAATAATAATAAACAACTGAACATATTCATAATACAGATTACTTGGCAGACAATATTATGATTATGTGCTATATACTTTAAAAAAGTAGACTTTTATTGTATTGTATTGTATATTAATTTTTCAAGCTTATAACCTTATCAATCACATTTACCAACATTTTTGGGAGTATTGTTAATTTAGTTCGATTATTAAACCTGGATCAATATCGAATCGCTTTGAGATTTTGAGTTCGCAATGTTTACATGTCGGTTTGTATGCGACTGATTTTCGAACAGTAATTACATGGGTGTTTTTTACTGTGTCCTTCTTTATTCCATAAGCCTTTTACTTAGGTTAAATTGGCTTTATTTGTAATAGGACAACGCGTCACATATCAGCCTATAGTCCAGTGCTACATGGGCAATTCGACTTAGACCTAGTTAGAAAGAAAATGATTTTATTTTGTAACAAATACAAACACAAGAACTAATAAATAGAGACACACAGTTACAAAATAGGGGCTAGGTTAGGACGGTCTTTTCGTGACATAAAGAGTCAAAACACTTACAAAATATATAGTTCAATAAATAGATATCATTCTTTATTGTTCAAACCAAGATTACAGAACAGAATAACCAAACATTTAAATGATGTGCAACAATCATTTAAACGGGAGCCTTATCGCTTAGAGCGATCTCCTTCAGGTAACCTTCAACTCGCATATTGATGATATAAAACCTTAGCTATTTTAATAATAAAGAATTAAATAACTGAATAATAATACTTTATTGGCACACCATACAATGGCATTAATAAAAAAAAAGTGAGAAAGCAAATGACAAATTAATAAGTGAGTATCTAAGCAAGTATAAACAATGAAATGATGAAGAGTGTTCGGAGTGTGTTAACACCTGAACAAATTTCTTTAATTTGAACACATATTGTAATATGGACTAAACATAGAGGTAATAAGAATAAAACTAATTTGTAGTAGGTAAATTTCATTTTTTAACTTTCGCAATTTGAACATGGCGCACAAAATACTATATATTAAGAATGTAACTAATAAACGAATGAATAATAATAAATATTTTTCTCTTATTTAAAAAAATCTTTTTTAACAATGAAAACAAGGAAGCCGTCGGCAATGAGGCCGAGCTAAATCTGCCGGTAGTTAAAGCTTCACCGTGACGACTATCGAGACAATGATCGTGGCGTCAATATCCTACGTGGCGATTATCTCGTGAGCCAAGCCAAGTCACTTTCTGAGCTATCATCGCTACGGATGCGTGATTACGCTTTCCGTTTATACAGCTCGTAGCTGTATAAACGGGAAACGTAGCTTTATATAGCGTAGCTGTTTGTCGGCAAAGCTACGATGCTACGTAGCCGACCATCCCGCCCTGGAACACAGATTATAGAATAGTTACTACGAACCTTTAGTCTAATCAATAGAGCGGAACGCTTTGTGGCCTAAACAAATGATAACGGTAGATAAGAACCGATCAGTACGTCAAAATAGGGCACAACAATCGTGTTTATTTATCTATATTTATAATGCCATGAACTTCTGTTGCTGGGAGATTGAGTTACCCTTATAGAATTTCGGCGTTGGTATAACAAAAATGTGTTCGATTTGTTGATCAATCGCTTTGTGGAAGCTAAATTAAATAAGATGGTTTGGCTTTTTTGTGAATAAGGAGTTAGCCAGTTAAAGGCGTCGGTGCAGTGAGTACAAGCATCGATTATCCGTCTAGAACGCTTGCAGTGGGTACAATCATCGATTATCCGTCTAGAACGCTGTTCACAGCTTGGTTGTGACCCGGTCACAGATTATAGAGAGGGCAGATGTACAACCGCTAAGAAATATAAGTATCTCGCTTTATTATCTTTCCGTATATATTATACAGATTCATTTTTAATGAACTAGCCACAGTTCAATACTCGCATGCAGATTCATATCTTTTGTTTTATGACTTACGACAAAATACGTCCAATGCTAAATTTCTTGGAAAAATTGTAGGGAAAAATGACAGTTTTGAAGTATACAATCTGATTCTCATATTTGGTTCGGACCTCCGTCAATCATCTAGCTGTGTGTTCTGGCAGTCTCAATTTTCTCCAAAATGAAAGGTTAGGTTTACCAGAATTCAACCACATCGCCATTTCATGTCAAGTGAGCTGTGGTCAAACACCAATATCAAATATTTGCAAAAAGTATGTAAGTATTCTTTAAATTGTGTGGTACGCAAAGTTTTGCTTAGTTTAAGACTAGATGGCGCTGTGTCAAAAATCCTCCAATGGTTAAGAAACAAAGACTTAGAACACGTAAATATATTTACAGAATTGTGCATTACATTAATACTTAGATGAATTTACTCCAACCATCTAAATATATATTATGTCACCAGAACATTACTACAGAAAAATATTACAACTGCAGGTAACGAAATTACTGGGCTGTTGAGACTAACCATCAAAAGTCTCAAAGTAATAAGTGCCAAAGCAGCGATGCCCCGAACTTTGTTTTGCTACTCAAAGTTCTGTGTATTGCTACAATGGTCATGGGCATGCATTATCACTTACCATCAGGAGGGCGCATCGTTGGTTTCATTACTTTTACATTGAAAAAAAAAACAAGTAGTTGCACGTTTTCTTTATCGAAGTTTTCTCTCTGTAATACTCTATGACATTACCCAAGACGCTCCTCCCCCTGGGCGTGTACTCAGTTACCCTCGCTCTAAGACGCGCACCTTTATATTTTCCGTCTCCAGTCAACTGCCGCCGTTTCTAAGATATATATATGTACATATATGTGAACGTAGTTATAGAATGATGAAATGAAGTGTCACTTGTATTTTTTACTTGCTGTGCCCGACGGTTTCACCCGTCATTGACTAAGTAATGGTACTTGTAATGCTGGTTGCTGCCCTCTATTAACAATTTAAAAAAAAACCTTCAAACAGATTTAAACAATACCAAAAAAAATACAATAGAAATAATATTGTACATATTATGGCAAGCAAGGTACCTGTTTCATATACCTACAGCTTATCTGTAAATTACTGTGTAGTCGACTCTTTTAATATATCTGTTTAATTTTTGTTTAATCGAACTTCATATTTATTAACATCATAAGAAGATGTAAGAATCTTTTTAAATTTGACTTTATTTATTAAGTACGTCTGGCAAAAACCATATACCTACAGAGTCACATTATAGTAATTTCATCTGACCAGTTTCCGTACCCTTTCTTTTAAATGTAAAAGTAATGAGACGAACGAGACGCTAACGTCTGCCTATATATGACCATTGCAGCGACACACAGAACCTTGAATAGCAAAACGCAAAAAAAAGTCCAGGGTACCGCTGCTTTTGCGCTTATTACTTAATGTTCTGCATCAAATATTTTTATTTTAGGAACCACTTCGTCTGGATTGGAATGCTTTAGTATCGATCGCGGGCTCCCGGATACCTCGTATTTGGCGTAAACCCTTGCCATGCTTAATAGATACTCAGGAGTCTGGGTTTATTTATTTGTTTGTACACGTACTTACTTATCGAATGTAGGTATCAACCCGCAACCGACAACACTTATGAATAAGCGAAATAAAATAAAATAAAATTAAGAGCTGGAAAAATATAAAACTCTGCTTACGAGAAAAAGACGTGATTGTATTCATATAATTACATATAAAGTTACACGGAACGGTTAAGCTAAACCAAAATAAGGTCATTGCACTCATCATCATGAGTAACTTTTACTAATAAGACCAACGCTATTAAAACAAAAAAAAAAATATTGTACCATAGATTTCACTTACTTTCGGAAAATGCTTTAAAGGAATAGCTGCTTATTTTCGCTGTTTTTTTTATACCTCAATAACCACCCTTATTTACATTACGGTGTAATGTGGGTGTCTTCATATCCAGAGTAAATAGGTTTCTTTTAAGTAAGCGTGCTCCATCTTAGGCCACACTACTGCTTTGCACCATGGAGGGTGTGGCCAAACGCGAATCTATCTAGAATAATAAACATAAAAGTCATACCTTGCCCCTCTTTTTTTTTTTTTTTGAAAAATAGTGAGACGGACGAGACGCTCTCCTGATGGTAAGAGGTAACGCCTGCCCATGACCATTGCAGCGATACACAGAACTTTGAGTAGCAAAACAAAGTCCAGGGCATCACTGCTTTGGCGCTCATTACTTTGAGACTTTCGATGGTTAGTCTCAACAGCCCAGTAATTTCGCTAGCTGCAGTACCCTTCGAACCGGAACACAGTAATGTTAACAAACTATTGCTTGGCGGCAGAATATCTGGTACTGCGGTGGTACCTACCTAAACGACCTCCTGCTAAGGAGATCTACCACCAAGTGAATTGATTAAATTGTTATAAGTATATTTGATCAGATATTCTTATAATTAAAGTTAAATGTTACTTTCCATCTCTCTCTGGCAACCCATGTTTAATCTATTCAACAATATCTGTAGCACAGACGAACATAACTATGTAAGATTTGTACCTATTTTACTTTAGCATTCTGACTGAAATCCCGTTGGGCCCTAATATCGCTGTCTGGCATCCATGTTTAATCAATTCAACGATATTTGGAGCACAGAAGTACCTACATAACTATATAGAATTTGTATTTTATTTATACATTTTGACTGAAATTCCGTTAGGCCCGCTGTCGCTCTGCTATTCAAACAATGCAGAGAAGCGAAATACCAATACCAATAGCAAAAATGCAGCCCAGTATGAACTATTTTGTTCCCCTTCACATATCCAAATGAACACAACAGGCTGATAGAAATCAAATCAAAATCAACAGTCATATATTTTTTATTATTGCTTTGTTAGCTCATTGGTAGTATATCGAACCGACGTCCTATAGCTTTATGAGCTTGGTTTGATTCCCACCCAACACATACATTTTGTGGTATTAACAATTGTCTGTTCTGTGTCTGGGTGTTCTGTATAAGTACGTACATAAAATATTATAAGTACGCGTAGGTAATAATAATTAGTAATTGGTAGTATTAGATATAGGCTACTTTTTATCACGAAAAAATGTATAATACCGCCGGGCGCTGCCAGTTTTAATCATAATCATATTTATTGATAACGAAGTTTGTAGCTGTAAAATGTTTACCTATAATATTACAGCATATCTTTTGGCATTAGAATGTAAACTAAACTAAGCTAATTATTCACGTTATTGGCACACCCTGTCATCTATTTGTTCTCGAATCCTCTTTATTATAAGGTTGTATGGATAAGGAAAAGAACTGAGTTTGCTGCCCGAGTAGGTGTTCCCTGATAGATACAATCTGGGTGCCTTCAAGTCGCGAGTGAATCGCTTTCTTCTAGAAGACCGAGCTCTATCGTAGACCGCATTTTTGCTTAACATCAGGCGAGTTGGCGGTTAAACGCAAGTCTAGTTGCAATAAAAAAAGAAAGCTTTTAGCCGCTAGTATAACAACACTTGGTTTTTTTCTATGTTATTATGGAAACAATCTTTGTTGTGAACAATAATGAGATTATTCATATATTTATGGGTATACCCGTGCTAATATTAGGTACCAATAGGTACAGTAATATTGAAGATAGTTCGATTAGATCTGGAATGTTCGCGCGCTGAAATTACATAGCTTGGTCGTGAGAGCGATGGCCAATTAGGTAAACTAGGATGCTAATGTCACTTAAGTGCTGTTGCGAATTTTGAGTAATTGAGTTTTCACATCTTCTCACTGGCAGGTTTATCATTTTGCACTCACACCTTTGATCTCTCTGTTGTACATTGTCGATTTATCAGTGAAAAATATACATAAATAGAGATGATACACAAAAGATGGGAGATTTATCGGCTGTATGCTACGATTTACGTGGAAGGATGTAACGATGATAGCTCTGTGGTAAGCGCGATCGCTTCACACGCCGAAGTTCGAACAATGAGCTTGAGCTTATGATGAAGGAAAACATTGTGAGGAAACCATAGCATCGTGGGTACTTTCTAGTACTTGGTTGGCTAGTTACCACTAGTTTAAATTGGAAATCTGCCGCCAAGGATCTAACGGTGTGTTTCGGCGGCCTCACTTGAGAGCCAGTTACATTCCAGGCTAAGTGTGTTTACTATCTTCGACTACATTGTTGCTGCTAACCACAGGTCTCCTTCTTGCAGAGCTAAATGCGAGCATCAAACGGGAGAAGATTGTAGAGATCTGCGAAGGATGTGGACAGAAAATTCAGGACCGCTATCTCATGAGGGTCGGTGATCTCTCCTGGCATGAACATTGCCTGAGCTGCTGTGTCTGTGGCTGCCCGTTAGCCCACACTTGCTATACCAGAAATGCGAAACTCTATTGCAAGCCCGACTACGACAGGTAATATCAAGTGTTGAATTGTATTTGTTCTATGTGCATTATATTTCGTGACTAGTACACAACTTGTGGACCAATCAATAACGCCAATATGGCACTCACAAACATATTGAACGATCCACAAGCTGTTACATCACCCTTACGCTTTAGTTTTCGAACTGATTTCCCTATGGTTTGCTGACGGAAATTTGCCATGTAGATATAGTTGAAGAGCAAACTTTACCGAGTACCTATTTGTTTGTAGGAGCTTATTGCGAATGGCAGTTGCGAACTTGAATTGCGAAGCGAATTGCTGTGCGTAACAATTTTCCCGTGTGACTGCTAACGTTACTGTTCACAGATTGTTTGGGGTGAAATGCACCAGGTGTGGTGACCGACTCCTGCCGCAGGAAATGGTGATGCGTGCCCAGCAGTATGTTTTCCACATTCAATGCTTTGTCTGCGTCATGTGTTGCCAGCCGCTCCAGAAAGGAGAGCAGTACGTAATGCGAGCAGGTCAGATATTCTGTAGGCAAGACTTCGAGAAAGAAATGTATTTGATGCAGCACGCTGAAGACGACATGATTATCGACGAGTCAGACCGACCGCGAGATGGGCGCAGGGGACCGAAGCGTCCTCGCACGATCCTGACGTCCGCTCAGCGCAGACAGTTCAAGGCTTCCTTTGAAGTGAGTCCAAAGCCATGTCGGAAAGTCCGTGAAGCTCTCGCCAAAGATACAGGACTGAGTGTACGAGTTGTGCAGGTTTGGTTCCAGAATCAGCGCGCTAAAATGAAGAAGATCCAGCGTAAAGCCAAACAAGAAGGAGACAAGAACTCCGAGAAAGATAAGGATAAAGATGAAAAAAGCATCAAGCAAGAGTCGCCGTCCAGCGATCATGGGAATTATCTTGGATTAGATGGTTCATATTCTGCTTCAAGCCAACCACTGAATCCGAACTTGCCGTATTCACCTGACGGTAAGTTTATACCCTCCCTGTTACTTGTATCTACCCTGATCTCATTTAAAAATACTAACTGAACCTGATAATAGATTGAATTTGAATTTCAAATAAATTTGTTTAAAACTCAATACTGGTTTAAACCGGTAGTGTCTGCATAAAGATTATTCCTTAAAAAAACTCCTCAGATATTTCCCCACAAAAGGATTTTTTCTACTTTGTATACAGAAATCTTGTTCTGCCTCTGAGTGTCGGAAAGAAATTTGTCGTTCAAAAGTACAGAACCACCTTTTACTATTTGACCATGTCCAAAATTCCCTTTTACCTAATGGTTAATGAGGTTTAAGATTAGAACACAGCAAATAACTACACTTCGAATTTATATTTAAATTAGTTTTTAGGTCTCGTTCTTCGTTTTCGTGATTAATATTTCATGTTTGGTACTGCAGTAAAAGTTGATTGTAATGATGAGTAGGTACATGACCTTCTTTTGGTTTAGTACCTACTACCGTGAAGCGCAAAAAATTTCTATTGCTCGTTATAATTCCATACCCAAAGATAAAGTGTGCTCAAAGAAAATCCGTAATTTTCAGATTATCCAGCTCACTCTGGTGACAGCTTCTGCAGCTCTGACATCTCCTTAGATGGAAGCAACTTCGACCAGCTGGACGAGGGTGCCTCGGATACGATGAGCCTCCAGAACCTGGAGGTGCAGCACCATTCTCACCAGCACGGGAACCATACCGCTCACGAGCCCCTGAACCTCGGTACCGGTGCAGTGGTTAACCCTATCGACAAGCTGTATCTCATGCAAAACTCTTACTTCAGCACGGACCATTGATCAGGCCGTGGCGTTGGCCGCAAGAAGAGGCCTCGGTCGCATCCCTTTGCTGCCAACCTCGCATCAACCTCACACGTCAAATCTACGTCAACTGACACCAGCTTTGGTGGCAGGTACTCCACCGCCACTGTGATGGCTTCTGCACTCACTTTCAATGGTTTTTATGAACAGTTCTAAGATAAAACTTTTTAGCAATCGATAGTCGTGTTAGGGTCCGTTGCGTTGCTGGGACGGAAATCCGTACCGTTCTTAGAACATGCGACACAGATGTAGATCTGTCGATACGTAGCAACGCTCACTGCTCGTGTTCCCAACTCAGCCTAACCAAATTTGATAAGATCCTACTAACGCTGCTATGGATTTCATTCCAGAACTATGAACTTGAGATTATTTTGGTAGGTCGTGGACTTTTAATGGATTACAGTTTAACACCAACCTACTGAAAATAGGACAGTCAGTTAATATATTACATTACATTTTTTTATTACTCGTAACTTAAAAGTCCATATACTTAGGTTCTTTTACAGTACCATAATAATTCTGCATGAATACTTTACTTTTTTGTATTCATACTTACAAAAAAGTACTCCGGTCCTAAGAAGTGATCTTACCACAATTTTCAGTAAAATCACGCATTATATAATACTGTACTAGTTACCATACTAATTTAACTTTAAATGGTGTTTTTAATCAAGGTAGATAAATATAGGAGTTGAATTAAATGCCCTTTTATCTTGTACCTGTACCTCTATCCTTGTAAATACACCTAAAACCTAAAAAATAATTGTGGATAAATTCTCAAAACTTGTAAACGTATGAAATTAAAAGTATCATGGGTAACTTTTCGCTTACCCATGGTATCTTTATATCTTAAAAAACATCTGAGACATCTGAGTGGAAAAGAAACAAATAACAACAGACAATATTCATACATTATTTTTAAATACCTAAAGGATGGAAACTTGATGGACTATCTACTGAAAGAATGAATTTAAAATGGTTTAAAAGTTCGGATATTTGTTAAATTACAACACTTACTATTAAAAAAACTTAAATAAACTTCACACATTTATAATTATATCGGTGTAATGCTAATGTTAATGTAAGATAAATATTGTACCTAAGTACGTACGTACCTACCTTTTTAACTACATACTTGCAACTTTATGTCAGCTGTATAGACCGCAGAAAGAATGTAGCGATTTGCCTAAGAATACCAAAGTTAAAAAAAATGTAAATAAAAATGTACATAATTATTTATTTATAAAAGTATGTTGCCGGAAATGTATAAAATTTCTGGATGGTTAAAATGTAATTGTAAAGTCGTGATTTAAAAACTTACGACATTTATGCGCTCTTATGCAATGAGTAAAACACTTACTTAATTTATATATTACCATTTAATATAATCATCTTCATAGTTTTTGCTATACCTACCTATGCTAATGGGAGTAATGGGGTAGCGTATATAATTTATAACTTACAAAAATGACATATTGCCAAAGGCATGTTATGAACAAATGCAACAAAATATTGAGTTTACAACAGCTAATTTTTATACATTTCCAAAGTATATTTTAAAGTAAGATTACTATGTAAGAACTACCTACATATTAGGTAAATGTATTTATCTACTTATTTACAAGAAAATTGTTCTAGATAATTGTAGAAAAATACATAATTAGTGATATACGTAACAACTATAAAAATTGTTGTAATACAAAAATAAAATTTACAAAAAATCTGATAGCTTCAGGAAAATGTTAAAATCTAATAATATTTGTGTATCTAATTACACATTTACTTATAAATAAGAAAAAAAAACAGTAATGTAACTTTTAATAGGTAAGGTATTTTCTGTATTTAGTTATACATACAATATATTCATAGAATCATGTCACATAGGTACTTACATAACCTAATTATATAATTAATAAATAAGCTATAGATGTCAACATTGTCGCACTATTCTATCAAATTCATTCGTGTCATTGAGACCACGAAATTTAGACTTAGTTGGCTTATTTATCATGCATAAAAAGAGATGTAGGAAATTCAAAAAATGTCTCTTGTAACACAAGATACCAATATTTTTTTTTGTTTTTGTCCCTTGATCTTAGCATTGCATCTTTGATATGTTATTTTTTTTCTAATATAAGCATTTTAAAACATGTGATCCTTTTGGTAAAATTGTATGTTATTTTGTTATAATATAAATGTATACTTGAACATTTTAACGATTCTAGTCAAAATATGTGAGGCATTTAGATATTTTTGTGAGATTATTGTCTTACGTTCAAAATGTATTTAGCATATAACAAGTAGGTATTAATGTACTTATTTGTAAAAAAAGTAAATATACTGAAGAAATTATGTGGTTCAATGTTATTTTCCTACTCACCAAAATGTCGTGTAGGTAATATAAAATAACGAATATAAATATCAATGATGATTGAAAACCCCAATATCTAATATTATAAACGTGAAAGTTTGGATGGATGGTTCTTTGTTACTCTTTCACGCAAAAACTTCTGAACGGATTTGGATGAAATTTGGTATGAAGGTAGCTGAGACACTGGATTAGAACATAGGCTATTTTTTATCTCGAAAACAAGTAGCGGGTAACACTGCGGGGCGCAGCTAGTAAAGTATAAAATGAAATTAAATTTATATTTATACATAACAACTACAAGTAAACAACTGCCCTACTACAAAAAAAAGACGCCGTTGACATCGCTGCCGTGCGGTAGAGTTCCCAGTATAGGTATACTGGCGGCATTGCCGCGTTGTATCACTATGAAAGACGTTACTAGCTACTTTACTGCCAGCCCCCAACAATGAGCTTGAGCTGCCGGCGAAGGAAAACATCGCGAGGAAACCATAGCACGATTGTAGGGTAGTTTCTGGTACTCAGCGGGCTAGTTACCAACGGTGTATTCCGGCTGCCTCACATGAGAGCCAGTTCTATTCAATTCTAAGTGTGCTTTACCAACATCAACCACACTGTCACTTAACATCAGGTGAGCTGTAGTCAAGCACCAAGCTTGTGAACCATAAAAAACATTAGTTAGATAGGAACTTTTGGCTTTTTGCACTTGATCTTCCATCAGCATCTTCCTCATTAGCCTGCTTTAGATTCATTGCTGGACCAAGGCATATTCCAATCATCATCAACCATCCATCATCTCTCCATCGAATCTCACAATGTCTCACGTAGGTACCTTTTTCAGAACTTATTCTAATGGCAAACAAGGAAATGACCTGACTTATAAAAAGAAAATACTACCGTCGAATAATAAATTAAATAGGGGAGTGTACAGTAGAGAAATTGCGAGCACTTGAGGGAGAAATGAAAATAGAATAAAACCAAATTAACTTATAAGAGTTATTTATCCATTAATCAGCCGCGAGTCGACCATATTTTCCAACCGGGGCAGAAACTCGATAGTGGCGCTTCCTCTCTTCAGCGTTTAAAATAAATAGTTTAAAAAACTCACAAATGTATTTGTATAATGAGTGGCAGTGGTACCTACTCTTTAATAAATTTACACTCTTTATTGCTTAGTATTTACCTGGGTGAATGAGCGTTTCTTGGTGATAACTTGGAAAAACGCATTTTACTAGGAGATGATACTTAGCTAGATCGATTTTTTGGGATCGTTAGTCCCATTTTTAAGATCTTAAAACATATTTGGCTCGTTTAATAGAACTAGATTAGATTTTCATTTGTGCGACATAAAAATACAGAAAACGTGTAAGTAGGTACCTAACCAGGAAAAACAACAGACAATCAACGCATTTCTTTAATTTTTTGGTCCCAGCATTTATTCTCTCTAACTATACTACCTACTCTAGTAATAAGTATCAAGGTTTTAAATTCTCGTTTTTTGTTTAAATTCAATTATACAAGGTGAAATGAAAAACTTGATAATAAAACACTAGTAGGTAAGTACCTACTTGCAATAATACACTCACGTAGCTTTTTTTAAAATCGTTTTAATTATGGATTAATTTGCCTTTTTTTAAATCCCTAATCCGTTTAGAGTTTTTAAGTAGACTACGCCATCTTTCCCACGTAATGTAAACTACGTACTAAAACGGTATAGCTTGAGGGGGAACTAACTTGGTAGTAGGTACGACGTGAACCCCAGAAAAAATGTTGCGAGCCCATGACCAAGTTCAGCCATAATTACAGAGAGGGCGACACTAATAAGTAATTGTCTATGCTTTCAGAAATAGCTAATAAAAATAGCCTGCCAGTAGTACCTACAATAGCAGGTAATATATTACAGGAAATCCCTATAACAATATTTATAGGATTTTCTTTAAATCCGCTTTAAATTCGTTGTCAATGCTATGCTAGGTAGGTATATAGGTAGGTGCCAAATAGGTTTGCGTTTGACCACGCCCGGATTGTAGTCTTAGATGAAGTACCTACGCTTACATAGAAAAAACAGACGCCGGCAGAGAGTTCCTCGCTGTACGTATGAAGAATGTAGAATCGAAGCGTTTAGTCCGTACTTGGGAAATATCCACCATGCGCTTTGGTCGTGTCAGCCTAGCCGTCCGGTATTTTTTTTTTTTTTTATGGTTGACAGGCTAGATGTTTGACCACAGCTGACCTGATGTTAAGTGAAGGTGTGATCGAAGATGGTAAAGCACACCTAGCCTGGAATAGAACTGGCTCTCAAGTGAGGCTGCCGGAACACACCGTTAGATGCTTGGCGGCAGATTTTCAACTTGAGGGTGGTAGCTAGCCAGCCGAGTACTAGAAAGTACCCTACCACCATGCTATGGTTTCCTCACGATGTTTTCCTTCACCGGCAGCTCAAGCTCATTGTTGGGGTTTGAACCCACGCCCTTCGGCATGCGAACCTACCGCGCTAACCACTGAGCTATCATCGCTACAAAATTTATTCATGTTACGCTTCAAAATAATACCTACCACAGTAAAATCAATAGTACATTGTTACCCAAGGGGTGAAAGTAACTTATTTAGTCCCGAGACGGTGTTTGGCGCGCGAACGTAGCGAGGGCGCCAATAGTTCGAGGGACTATTGGCGTTTTTAACCCGAGGTAAACACTGTGATTTTCATTAAGAATAGTATAGAATAAAGGAAAGTAAAAATAAAAACATGAGTGAATTTTATTTTACATAAATCAACAACTTAAGTGAGACATTTATTTAAATTTTATGGTATAATTAGAGCAACAAGGTATACTTAGTGAAAATACACGCTCTATAATGTTAAAGGTTTGTAAGTCTTTGAAATCTATAATTATGAAACATCGTTATATTTGACACATTAGTATCTCCATTGCACCTGCGCGAAGTTTAGGTTAGTCATATAAGATCAATTAGCGATTTCAACATCAGCCGGCTTACTATAACTTTGTTATTTGCAACGCTACCTCCCGGGCTAATAGTTGGCCCGATATAGCGTAAAAACTTATTCAACTTAAAACAAACTTACTTGCTATACAAAAAACAAAATTGCGTACCTACTCTGAGTTTTGCACGCTAAGCCCTAAAAAATGTAAGATTTCAATTGAGTAAACAGAAAAGTCAATCAGAACAAGATTTAGCATAATAAAAAAAACTGCTGTACCAACAGAAGATTGTTTGTGTTCCATTTCTAACAATCGATTTATTTAATTATTTCATCATCTGTAGAATCACTGACGCTGTACAACTCACTACCGAGTGCCGCCCGTGGTTACATTGCAAGTAAATGTAAGGTATTTATTTTCGGTGTATCTAAGAATGTTAACGATACAACATTTTATGGGTTGATTAAATGAAAATACTATGATTGTATGACTCACAAAATGATAAATTTTGATAAAATTAACCGCACTCATTTTCAATAGCATAATATAGACAATGCATCAAAGGCACAAGTACCTAGATCATCATCATCAAGCAGATTTACAGAGATACCAGCAATTGAAAGTTTAACTAAGACACGTACGAGTAGGTCCCACTCCCAATTGGAGGTACCTAAGTACCTAATAAAGAAGCAATTGGAAAATTTCTCCTTACTTAAATAATTTGATCGTGGAGAATTTTCTTGATGACGTATTTACAGTAGCGCGAAAATGGTCTTTTTTTACGGTTGACAGGCTAGTTATTTGATCACAGCTCACCTGATGGTATTTAAACGCATGTAAGCTAATGACCGTATGCTATGCGATATAAGATAAAATAAGAACTATTTTTGCCTCGTAGCCGTACAGCACGGGCTGGCATAAATAATATATCAAGTTTCATTGTATTGCTTTCGTATTCGTTTGGGCATGTCGGCCACATTTTTAGACGCCACCGCAGGCTGCATAAATCTGGATTAGGTTTTCTGCAATAAAAACTGCATAGCAGAAACGGTAGAGGGCATCTGTAACTTGGAGCATGCGTGTTGCATCACTTGCGCCATAAACGCACAAAGCTCGATTTTCAAAAACCTATGCAATTTTAATCAATACCGTAGCGATGTCGGACTCGCCTGTGGCGGGTGTCTGTTAAACATTTATCGTTGAAAATGGGCTCTATTCTTTCTAAATTGCACCGTTTCTTCCCCGAGTTGGAAATAGAAATGCATCCGTGCGAATGTTCTTACAGCGTGTTCTCTTTTCACGTCCGCTGGTACCGTTTCTCCGAAACTTTTGTCCTACACCGATTCGTTTTTTTCTGATTGTATGATTAGTAATGACATTGACAACGTGATTTACGATTAGTTGCGATTGTGAATCTCGGACACCGTTATAATGGTTTTTTTTTTAAATATATGTTTTATTGTTGGAGCCGGCAGTCTTCAGGCAACAGTGAACGATCCGGGTAAGAAACAATGTTTACAGCACAGGTATTAAATATTTATCAATGTGGTTTGCAGTATTGTTGTTTGGAAACCCAAACGCAGAATTTATCGTATCGTTTACGTAGTATGTCGTTTACGGGTAACTTTGTGATTTCGATTTATTTGTTGTTCGAATTTTAGTTATCCGAAATTGGTTCACAAAAATGTTGAATTCCATTTTCAGGATGATTTATCATGCATTTTTTTCGCAAGTATGTGCTTATTGTACATAAGAGCTAAGAGCTGTAGGCCGTGGGATCGATTTTAATTTTTTTTTTTAATGTTTGACAGGCCAGGTGTTTGACCACAGCTCACCTGATGTTAAGTGAAGGTGTGGTCGAAGATGGTAAAGCACACCTAGCCTGGAATGGAACTGGCTCTCAAGTGAGGCTGCCAGAACACACCGTTAGATGCTTGGCGGCAGATTTTCAACTTGAGGGTGGTAGCTAGCCAGCCGAGTACTAGAAAGTACCCTACCACCATGCTATGGTTTCCTCACGATGTTTTCCTTCACCGGCAGCTCAAGCTCATTGTTGGGGTTTGAACCCACCCAGAACAAACATTTTTGTTTAAACAAATGTTTGTTCTGTGTCAGTGTTCTGTATGTATTTGAAGTCACAAAAAAATATATTTATTATCAATTTCCTGACTTCCAAATCACAAGCTTAGCTTAGTAGGTATAGGGCAAACATTTTAGTCAGTATGCCACAATAAATGTTTGTTCTAAGTTTGAATGTTCTGTATGGTTTTTTTTTTTATGGTTGACAGGCTAGTTGTTTGACCACAGCTCACCTGATGTTAAGTGAAGGTGTGGTCGAAGATGGTAAAGCACACCTATCCTGGAATGGCATTACGACTATATATTTACAAAAAAGAAGTATATTCTAGTCTATCAGTTATCTGGCTCCCATAGTATAAGTTTTGCTTAGTTTGGGACTAGATGGCACTGTGTGTAATGTCCTACGATATTTATCTACCCTAATATTTTACAGGGGAAAGATTTGTATTTTTGTATGTTTGTAACGAATAAAATCTAAAACTACTGGATTGATTTCAAAAAATTCTTTTGTCATTAGATTGCTCCATTGTCCCTGAGTGATAGGCTATATTTATTACTAGAATTTAATTACAAAATAAATGTCCACCCGTGCGAAGCCGGGACAGGCCGCTAGTTATTTATACAATGAAAATATATATAAATACTAACGATCCGCCCCGGCTTTACACGGATGCAATGTAGATACTAATGTGTCAAAAATAACGAAGGTTCATATAAACTTCCAACCCCTATTTTGCACCCTTAGGGGTGGGATTTAAAAAAATCCTTCCTTGGTATGTCACCTAACAAACATTTATGCAAAATTTCATGATACGAGACCTAGCGGTTTCAGCTGTTCCTTGATCGACCAGTCACTAAATCTATTTATCAGTTTTTTCTTTTATAGATGTACATAGAGATTGATGCTGTTACTGTTCGTTGCTTATATTATATGTTCTCTTTATAGAAATATTTATTTTATATTTATATAACATTAAACTTTAATTTTATTTATATTAGTCTATTTTTATCATTTTAGCTAATCTTTGTTAACATTAGAATGTTATTATTATTTGTAGCGATGACAGCTCAGTGGTTACCACGGTCGGTTCGTGCCAAAGGGCGTGAGTTCAAACCATGACAATGAGCTTGAGCTACCAGTGAAGGAAAACTTAGGTAGGGTACTTCTATCACTCGGCTGGCAAGCTACCACCTTCAAGTTGAAAATCTGCCGTCAAGTATCTAACGGTGTGTTCCGGCAGCCTTACTTGAGAGCCAGTTCCGTTCGAGGCTAGGTGTTTTACCATCTTCGACCACACCGTCACTTAACATCATATGAGCGGTGGTCAAATCTAGCCTGTCAACAATAAAAAAAACGTAGATATATTTTTATTTATAATTATGTATTCTCCATTGCATATTATTATATATCGTTATTGACACACAGCGTCTTTTTCGAAGTTTTTTTTCTTCCTCATCCTAAGGCTGCCTGGAAGAGATAGAAATCCCGACTTGCCTTGCATACCCCTCCCCTCACCCCTCCAACATTCGTGCCTGCTACCAATCAGCTAACAGGGAAACCTGAAATGAAAGGAGCTAGCGCATACGCCTTCACGTACGGTATGATGTCTCACAAAAATATATGATACGTTACAAAATTAAACAAATATTGACCTATGGACTATGGGCCAATCACCTTTCTCGCAAAGCAATACCTACATAAAAATTACTTATTAATGATATTGTTATCCAAGAATTCCAACCATATAGGTATGTACCAGAAGAAAACAACATTTGCTGTCATTTCAAAAAATCACCGGTACATCTAAAGCTTTAGCTAGAAGGTTCAAAATCTTTAATACTTAATTGAAATTCTTGCATTCGTTTACCAGTGTTATCTTTACTTTTGACCTAGATAAGGTGCAATCACAAGTCCATGCGCGTAAGCGACCGCGTCTCAGCGTTCTCGAACCGAATCGATAGTGCACGGCAAACGCCTTGCAGTAGTCAGTGTGACAGTTCGTCTCAATATAAGTACTCCATAAATACCCAGTCTGATAAAATATCGTATACAAACTCAGTACAGTTAGCTGGTGAGATATAGTTGAAGAAGTATTCGAAGCTGATAAGACCATTTTCTGTTCTCCATTTAAGGCGGTAAATGTACGTATATTTTTTTTTAGTATTCTAAGCATTATGCGATGGGGGAGGGATCGTCGTTGGCGATAAGGCCGTCAAATATGTATTTTATTGTATGACATTTTTTTTAATTATATTGTGTAAACAATTGAATAACTTGTCTATTTATAGTTATATTTCTTGTGATTTATTTACAATACGACCAATAGCGAAATACAATGCAAAATGTAGGTATTCTTAGTGCGATAGATCTGGCAAATGTGCTGCGTTTTGATGTAATAAGAAAAGTCCGGGTTGAGGTTTGGGGTATTTTAGATAAAGTATTTATTTTATGTTTTCTGCTGAGCGCTTTCATTCACTTCAATACCTGATTAGATGAAACTTCTTAGCAATAAACAGTATCGCTATGCGAATGTAGAATCAATTGCGTTGTAGGGACGGGATTTAGATTTAATAAAATAAATTCAAGGTAATAAACAAACAACGCCAACGTTTTGTTGAACAACGCCAATAGTCCGATACTTCAAGGAACTGGGTTGGCTTGGGCTGGTAAAGGGAAATGCACAATACACCCCAAGCGGGACGTCGGCATCGGTGCAGCACTTATCGCCCCCACTTTGAATAAGAACAAGAATACCAACAATGCTAAACTAAGAAAATAATCAGAACCTGATATAAGACATGGCAATAAGATACGTAACTGATAAAATTCAAAATAAACATACATTCAGAACACTCAGACAGAGCCAGTCGTAGATTTGTTCGTAATTGAATCTTCGCCTAAAACTGCTCAGGAAGCAGTGCCACTAGACAGTACAATTATACAAAACAAACAATATTAAAATGAAAAACAAGGGTCAAAATTATATTACTAAGTAGTTAGATGCTATCATTAATCAACTTAACATACCTAATTGTTATTAAAGCTCATCATAATGAGCATCGATCAATACACAAAATGATAATCGATAAGTACCTATATAATAAATTGATACATATTAATGTTCCGAATAAATAAGTTTGAAGTAAACAATTTAAAAATACCGAAAAGTTTTAAATATTTCACTTTAAATATTTAAACTTTGTTTTTTAAACTATCTGCTTGGTTGCATTATTGTATATTTGAACAAACGCATGTTCGTACATTGTGTTTAAAACACTAAAAATCGCAATTTCTTATGCTTTAAATGAATTAGTATCTGATTGTTGTATTTAACAGACACTATAGAATAACAATTAATAAATTAAATAAAAAAAACATTTTAAATCGATATCTAATTAATTTACAAATTTGATTAAAAATATGTTGTATTGTAAAAATACAAGTCAAAAGTAAACATAACAAAGTATTAATTAAATAAATAAAACACGTCACAAAAAAATCTAATAATTATTTCAGGTACCTAAAATTAAATCCTCATCGTTGTTGTAACCTAAACGAAAAGTAATCAACGAAAAGTAAGTAGTAGTTATTATAATCGAAAAGTATACTAAAGATATAACATTTTTTATTTTACCTTTATACCTACTGTACCTACCGAATAGAATAGAATAACTTTATACCGACATAATTAAATGTGAGTATTTACTTTATTATGTCGGATACTCCGAAATAAATCACTCAAAAAAGTGTCGACGTCAGTTTCTGTAGTAAAATAAAGATATAACTCCAGAATACCATAAGATGAACTCCTGCAAAGTAATGCGTACATTATTAAAAAGAGTAATTTAATGTAAACTAGTAACTAATAAAATAGTTTTTAGACATCATTGTCACCCTTATATTTCTAATCACAAAATAGACATAACCTTGCCAACACCGCTTCTGACAATTCCCGCCACCGGGGCTTTGCTTTCTTAGAATCCGCCCACATATTTTATACTAGCTGTTACCCGCGACTTCGTCCGCGTGAAATTTAACAAAAAAATATATTATAAATTCTCAGAATTTACGAAAAGTCAATAAATAGGTACTGAAATTGCAATGACTTGCTTGTTTGAAAAAGGCTCCAAAGCCTTGAAAATCGTCGCAAAGTGGCTTGTCTGTCAGTTTTCTACCGGATACACATTGGTGAGTGCGCTTCAGATCTACATGACCTGATTCCTGCCCATTCTACTATCGGACAGCCAGGAGCTCCAAGAAGCGACACCGCTTAATGGTCGATATTCCAAAGACTCGAACTAAACGGTTCGAGTCTACCTTCATTGTACGAACCGATAAACAATGGAATTTGCTGCCTGAGTGGGTGTTCCCCGATAGATACTATCTGGGTGCCATCAAGTCACGAGTGAATCGGTTTCTTCTAGGCGAGCGTGTTCCACCGTAGGCCGCATCTTCGCTTTACATTAGGCGAGTTGGCGGTCAAACGCAAGCCTATAATAAAAAAATCGGAAAAACTTCTTGTGAAATTTCTGATTTCTGAATTGAATTTTGCATAACTCGCAACGAAATATCTATGCTAAGCTTAACTTAAGGGGAAAAATAATGTCTTGTAACGCAAACAAAGCACGATTAGTAAAGTTTTCCAAATGAGCATTTATGTTTGAATCTGGGTATCGTCGTTAGATGTATCTCACATAAACTTCCATTAAATTATCCTTAAACTTGACCCATAACTCTGAGGGATTAAAAATATTGCAAAAAAAGGAAATAAAAATAGTAAATAGCTTTCACAGTTTTGATGCGCTTTTCAACTTTTATTGTATCACACCCAGTGATTTTATCGTCGTATAGTAAACCAAATGCTTAAATCATTATTAGATAATTATATTCTCGATTATTAAAGCCCCTTCATAATCGGTCCAGCCGTTACGCAGATTAACCAGAACAAACAGACAGACTGACTAAAAAAATATTGTAATTGGTGTTATGGTAAATGCACCGTGTTTACTTGCATAATTAAGTAGTTATGCATTTAGTAAAAAGCTGTTATTTTGACATTACAAACAGACATTTCAATTTCTTTTTTTTGTAGATATAGATATACCTATATAAACTCCAATACTAGGTAGTATTATCTCAAAGTGGAATACCTTTTTGTCTTACTTTTGTTATGGGTGCCTTTTCCTTGTCGTTGTTACGTAGATCCCTCCATGTCTAAAATTGAAGGACAAGAATGTAAAGTATTATTCCTTTATTAGCTTCCCACATTGATCTATTACTTTTTTATGGCTTCCCATTACAAATACAAGTAGAACATAGACACAAATTAGTATCACACGCAGTTTGTTTTTCTAGGATAAGTCAATAGTGGTATGTTAACCAGTCAATAGTACTACTTAGTTATTCATCATCATCATCATCATCATTTCAGCTGTAGGACGTCCACTTTTTTTTTGTTTTTAATGATTGACAGGCTGGGTGTTTGACCACAGCTCACCTGATGTTAAGTGAGGTGTGGTCGAAGATGATAAATCACACCTAGTCTGGAATGGAACTGGCTCTCAAGTGAGGCTGCCGGAACACATCGTTAGATGCTTGGCGGCAGATTTTCAACTTGAGGGTGGTAGCTAGCCAGCCGAGTACTAGAAAGTACCCTACCACCATGCTATAGTTTCCTCACGATGTTTTCCTTCACCGGCAGCTCAAGCTCATTGTTGGGGTTTGAACCCACGCCCTTCGGCATGCGAACCGACCGCGCTAACCACTGGGCTATCATCGCTACAAACTACTGCTGGACATAGGCCTCCCCCATAGTTACTTAGAAGACTTACCCCATACTTAGTTATTGTTTGACCTAAATCTGTAGCCCTGCCTGAAATCACATTGTTTCATTACTGCATGAAACAACTTTTTTGTTTAATACTGGTAACTCCGCGTTTGACCACCATATCTCCTGATGGTAAGCGATGATGTGGTCGAAGATGAAGCACGCAGACTTAGAAGATACCTATTCACTCTAATCTTGAAAAGATCTAGATTATATCTCTCAGAAAACAAGGAATACGGCAGCTTGTTCCATGCCTTGGCTATACGGATGAGGAACGTAAAGTCAAAACGTTTGGTACGTACCCAAGGAAATTCCAAGTATAGGCGGTAGTAGGCCGTCTACTTGTCCTGTAGTAAAAAAGTATGGAAATGCAAGGTCGTACAACTCAGTAGCACATTCTCCGAAATGAATCCTGTACAATGACAAACTAAAAATACACATACCTACATATTTACATTATTAGTCCAACTAACTAAATACAACAGGAATACATTTTATGATCACTATCTTGTTTCAATGTCAAATAAAATTCATTTTGCGGCAATGATTTCCTACAAAAATCCCCACGCTCGTCGCGAGTTTGACAAAATTTTGGAACCTTGTAAGTAGGTTTCTCTCACGTGAAATGAATTGGCCGGTTTTGTATCTTGCATTATTTGATTTTTTTTGTTATCTTCTTGGAATTTTATGATAATATGTATTGCGTACTGCATCTTGTAAATAATTTGCAATGATCGTCACAAAACAACATAGCTTTATTATAAAATCGATGGCTACATAAGTATTTTGTTATTGTTTACTTTAGTATAATCATAATTTATAAGGAAAATAGTGTTTAATTAGCAGAAGGTTTTACGTGGATTGCACAGTTTACTGAAACAAGATTTGTTGCGTGCGTGTATGCAGACAGATAATTATGCCCCTGGAGTTACGGATAATAATAGTCAAGAAGTATAACTCTCGCACAGTTACAGTTTCAATGTTGGATCCACTGACGCATACAACTAACACCAATACTACGAAGCACTCACACTCTTTCCAAATTAATTGCATTGGTCGGAAATTTGACGCTTTAAATATTGGCATACCATTGGTCAGGTCAATTTTTTTAATGCGTGACCCTGGCACACGGTTGGACGAGTAAAATTCACCTTCCGACACTTGGCTGCACGATCGAAAGATGCGTGGATGGTGTTATGTAAGAATAAGCAGCACTAATTCCAAATCATGAAAATAAGATTGTATGTTGCTTTGATCTTGCATCAACATGCAATGGTATCAACTATAGGTTTTTAAAATGTTAATTTACTTAAAAATGAAAGTGATTCCACAATTTTTCATACACGTATGGCTTTTACGAGGGTATTTTTGTGGGAACAAATATCGCGCAAATACAATTAAAACACACCTTAGAAATTTTGTGCAATCGATCCAAATGGCTCGAGTGACAAGGCAAAACTAACAGCACGACGCGGTGTGATCATAAAGTAACGCCCACCTAGGTGTGTATACCAAGGTACCATTTTTGAGGTTAAATTACATTTCTTGACTATTATCTATTATTCGTAGCCCTGGAGAGTGTCTAGTTCGTCTCATTGCTCTTTACCGTATTATAAAGGTCAGTAATACACAAACGTCATGCAGTTTAATTGTGAAACTGACGTTTGTAAGTGAGTATTGACTCTCTTAAAGTACACTTTAACCCACTCTTTGTTGTCTACGTTAGGTCAATAGCCACGATAGTAGGTACTTATCAAGCCACGTATCCGACACTCCAAGACTCTACTTTCCTTGTGATCAAATTTTACTACGTAACTGGCCCCCTGATTCTATAACCCAATTGAGATTTCTTACTAAAACTGCGAATAGCGTATATCACATTATGTGCTTAATACCATAAAAGTTATACGATTTATGCTTTGTTTTGACAGTTGAAAATCAGGACGTGACTCCGCCATATTACGTTCTTAAAATTGGGTTTGATATTTTACATGAAGTCGATCCGAATTGCGCCACGTTACGCAAACGCGGCTGCGTTACGTGTTATGTTTTTTTTTATTTTAAAAGACTTTCGTTAGGCGCCATCTCGCAAAGTGGCGATCTAAGATCGAAGAGCCTCGAAGATACCGATTTAACTCACGGCTTGAAGATGCCCTGATTGGAACACATAGTATTCACAGTTTAGCGGTTCCTACAAACAAAGTCGCGATTTATCTTAAGTAAATTTGTTATAGCTTACTAATATAAGTAGGAATTACTTACTTACATAGTTATACTGCTTCATATTCTGTAAAGTCTATATGCGTGTGTAATAGCAGCATTTACCAACAAGGTTCATCGCACCAGAGCAATTATCCCTTTGTCTTGAATACACATGTACCTAGGTAAATGCCAAGAGCATACAGGTTATCAGTTAAGTATATGCGTACAACATTGTTGCTAATACAAGAAATGAAAGTAATAAAATTTGGTTGATGCTTTTGTATAATATATTTACTTCAAAAGTTGTAGCGGGTGGGTCGATTCCCACTCAGGACAAACATATGTTATGTTAAACATACGTGTGTTACGAGGATTAATAAATAAATATATTAGGACATTACACACATCGCTATCTGATCCCAAACTAAACAAAGCTTGTACTATGGAAGACAGGTAGGTAACTGATAGAATACTTAAATACTTACTTTTTTTTTTTGTAAATACATACTTATAATAAATACACGACACCCAGACACAGAACAAACATTTGTTTATACCACAAAATGTTTACCCTGAGTGGGAATCGAACCCACGCCCTTCAGATAACAGACACACGCAGACATTCTACCAATGAACCAACAGGGCTGTCTGTATGTATTACAAATAATATTATGCATTTACAAAAAAAAAGTACTATATAAGTATTACGTACGAAAAAAAGTATATAAGTAAGTACTATTAGTTATCTGGTTCCCATAGCTTAGTTTGGGCCTAGATGGCATTGTATGAAATGTCCTAGGATATTATTTATTTTAAACCGACTCTAAAAAGGAGGAGGTCCTCAATTCAACTGTAGATTTTTTTCATGTAGATATGTTACGCGATAATTCCGCCAATTATAAATCGATTTTGATGATTCTTTTTTTGCTTGGTAGATCATACTTCAGAGGTTTTATTGAAATCGATCGAGCGGTTTTTAAACAATCAACATAAATCTAAATATTGTAATTATACATCGATGATATTTTCGTTTACTCCGAAACCTCGCTGTTTCATTGGAGCAGTGCGTTTAGTTGGTCTAAGGGTCATGGAGTCAGTTTTAGAAATTGTAAATTAGTATCTCATATTTATAAAGGGCCCGCTGCAAAATATTTCAATAGTTTGACTGCCCTATTAGCTCATTTGTCTCAACAGTCCTGTATTTCGCTGGCTGCGGTACCCACAATAATGTTATATACCTATACTGCTTGGCGGCAGAATATTTGGCACTTCTAGTAGGTACCTACCTTTTTTTTTTTTTTTTTTTTTTTTTTTTTGTCCAGGGAAAATACTTTGTGTATACCACCGGCCCTGGGGCGGGCACGGTGGTTATGTGGGACTCTCCGTCCTAATGACGGCCTACCCACTAAAAACCCTGGAGTGTTCCACCTCGGCGCTTTGTGTCGAGGCTGCGGGCACGCTTTCGCACTCTACCGCGGCCTCGACAGCGCTGGTCCTCCCGGACCCGCCTCGGGGAGCCCGAGCTCACCCCGCAACAATGACGATGTGTCCGAACACCAGACACATCGTCATCCACCTCGGAGACCAATCCAGCAAATGGGCGTTGGACAGCCCCATGTCCGTACGCCCCTGGTCTCCATGCGACGGGTCAGATAAGTGGCCCCGCCGCCTGCCACTTTGGTTGCATTGAAATGGGGATCGCCAGACCGGCACTCCCCCCATCCCGCAACCCCCTCCCGCTCGGCTCCTCCACTGTGCCCTCTGCTTATCAGAGGGACACGTAGAGAGCCCATCGCCAGACCACCTCCTGGGGTCGGGTCCCTCTTCTTGCCGTCGCGACCATGCCATAGCATGGCTTGTCGCGACCCACCTCGAGGACCTATAACAACTGGCGCCAGACGACCCCATGTCTGAACGCCAGTGGTCCTCATGCGACGGGTCAGGTGAGTGGCCCCGCCGCCTGCCACCACGGCTGCAGAGGACAGGGAGAGCGGCACAACGCAACACCGACACTCCTCTTCCCCTGCAGCCCCACCGCGTCCGCCATCAAACGGTGGCGGCCCCGTTAAGGCCGCGGAAGGTAGGGAAAGCGGCAACGATACACCGACAGTCCTCTCCCGCCGCGGCCTCCAGCCCTCAGCCGCAGTGTCTCCCATTCGACACTGCAGCCCGCCTCAGTTGCGATACCGCCCACACAGTCCGCAACCTACTTGGCCGCTTCTACCAGGCCCGGGGGAACACCCGTAGAAGCAGCCCCACCTCGGGTTCCGCTTAGTTTCACCGTGGTGACCAGCCACGGTTACTCAGCCCCCCCGCCACGACAAGGCGGGAACCCACGGGGGGGAGTAGGTACCTACCTAAATGACCTCCGGCCAAGATCTACCATCAAGTAAATCTACAAAGATAAACCAATGTACCTACTATTTTTGCTTTTGCTTTCCTTATTTATTTTTTGTTGTTTATTAATTTTTGTTTAACTATTGAAATGGACTGGGTGAAATTTAGTTATTATTTTATCCTAAGCAAACACAAGGTGGTAAACGATCACCAGTATGTACAATTAGATTGACGAGATTGTGTTCGAAATGTCGAAGTAAATACAAATGCGCCTTACAATAAGTTAGAGAAGTGCACGCTCGCGTAGTAGGTTCGTTGCTGCTATTATTCAGTCAGGAAAAATTAATTAATTTATAATAAATAGGTAATTTTATATTTATTCAAACCACTGCGTGAAGAACGATGCTAAACTCATCCGGCACCTAGTTTCATCTACTTAGCAATTTTATTTTGGGTTCTGATATGGTAATGCTAGTGACACTTGCGTACGAGTATACATTGCAGAGGAACCATCTAGCAGTCTAGCTGATAACAACTATTACATTTTTGTCTAGAAGATATCCTATACCCTACTGGATTCGTTGTCGAGATGCTTAGGCACATTTTCGATTATTTTTTGCTACCTTTGATTTGAATTTCGCTTTAATGAATTCTTTTCAAATGTAACGAAAGATATTTTCAGGAATCACATTTATTTGTTACCTGATTTCACTGAACTTAACGATTCTGAAGACCTGAAATAACAAACGCGTACCAATCTTGTAGTGCAGGTTCACATATACGAGCTGCAAATATACCAAATCGCTTTACAAACTTCTTTGTTTATAATTATAATTACACAATAATAAATAATTAATTATTATTGTGCTTACTAGGCACCTAGGTATATAATTTATTTACATTGTTTTAGCTAAAGCAGCATTTGATTAATCGATGATAAACTCAACAGATGGCTATAAAAAAATATCTGCAAGCTAATACCTAAGTTGTGTAGATGAAACATCGAAAATCGAGTGGGTACAAAACTCCAAAGGGGTAATTGTACACTATAACTTTTACTATAGGCACAATTCTGTGATAGTGAAAAATGTCAGCTTATCTATTAAAATGTTCGTTGAACCTCGATCACATGTTAGGGGCAGCTATTTTTTTCGCATTTTTAGGAATATAATCATAGTAAACTTGGATCATAATGATGAATACAATAACCCCCCGCCGACTTAGTACAACTCAAGCCTATAATCCTAAACCTGCATTTACTTAAATATCAATAGTTAGGTGTGTAAGCGCCAGAAACGTATGCACAATTAGTTGAGAGCAGACTAGAGGAAGATTAGGTAGGTATATTTTATCCTTTAGTAGTACTATGATGAAACGATTGTATGTTTTTTTTATAGCAGAGAAACATCGTGAGACCTTTTCATAATTTCAGTGCTTGAGCTTCAAATGTATTTTGTTGTGAACGTGTTCTCCTATTTCTTGATTATACACTTGTGTTTGTATATAATAATAACAATAATAAAGCCTTTTTATTTCCCAACACATAATAATAATAAGTAAATAATAAACATCTTAGGACATTAGACACAGCGCCACCTGACCCCAAACTAAAGCAAAGCTTGTACTATGGAAGTCAGACCACTGATAGAATACTTTTTTTTTTGTAAATATATACAGGACACCCAGACACGAAACAAACATTTGTTTATACTACAAAATGTTTTGTCCTGGATAGGAATCTAACCCACGCGATTCAGATCTTGAAGCAGGCACTATCGCTATGCACCGGGTCACATTATGACTCATCATAGGATTGACAGTAACCAAATATTGAAATAGGTACATAGCATATTTTTCTACTTTATTTTTCAGATTTTTCAGAAAAATCTTTTTTAGGAATTGTATAAATTTCCGAGTCAATTACATATATTAATTTTATGTATTTTTTGTTTCAGAAAGGGAAAACATAACTGTGTTTCATGTTCACCGTAGTTATGATTCAGCTCCGTACCCAATCTCATCGTTTGGCGGTCCATTTTTCTACATGACATTGGCGGAATTGTGGAGTGTATCCACCAGTAATCAAGAGTTGAAATTGAATTCATTCCAAAAACTTTGACAGCTATAACAGAGAAAGATAAATTGTAGAAGTATAAGAAGTTTTGTGAAACTCAAAATATGTGCAGATCATAAGGCGTGGATAGAGTAGCTAAATTTAAAACAATTCTGAAAGTAACCCGGAGAAGAAGGATTGTAGAGTATACTGTAAAGAAGATTAGTATGCTGCCGGTGATGCTAAAGGCATTTTAAGGTGTATTCTAAGCAAAGAACACCTTTGGGAACAACACACTAGTTGCATTGGTACGTAATCGAAGTAAATCTGGTGTGTTTTTATATTGAAGGATGTTTCAACGGAATGTATAATATGAAATTGATTTTTACCGTTCGTTTGGTTTATATAACGCTTACCATCTCTTTATCAAAGTGAAAAGAAAAACCGAATCAGTCTTCGTTGCATAGTTTAGTAGCATTTACTACATGAATATACGAAATGCTATTTTATTTTTACACAAATGCCTAAAAGTAGGAGTGTATTGTTTTCTGGGCTCATGTATGTATGTATGTATGTATACATGTATGTTTGTAAGTTTCTTAATTCCCACATAACAATAAAGTCCTGAACAGATTTGGATGTTTTGTTATCGTTAGAATAAAATTTTTACTTCATCCCGAGTGGCATCGGCTATTTTCTTTTTTTTTTAATTATCTTACAAGTGGTCATTCTGTGGTTTTTAGTTTTGTTTATGAACCTTGTCTACTACATATTATAACTATATTGTGATTTCTCTGAAAAGAATCTACTTTATAAATAAAGCTTTCCAAAAAAGTTTTCTATACATCTGAGCAAAACATTTCATTTAGTGGTTTCCGAACTTAATTATAGCATTGTGTATATTTTTTAGACTGCTGAATAAAACCTTAGAAAATCTTAAATTTAATTTCTGAGTAAATTGTTGGCTAACCTCTGTGTGCAACCTTTTAACTACGTTGTTTTCTTATAGTTTGTAATAATTTTTCTTCTTCAATAAGAAATTTAAAAGAGATTGAATTGTAGCAAAGTCCTACTACTTCCACATGGCTTTACTAAGAAACTTTTCAAGTTGCGGTAAATCACTGGATTTACCTTGTAGGTTGCGACGACAGTGTGACATTGATTTTTTGTTTTACCTACTGATGATTACTGAATCGCGAACTCTCGCGTTCTATTATCTCCAGAAACGGTATATCTTTTTCTACAATAACCAACAATGAAAAGAGAAAATAAAAACATATTTAAAAAAAAACTTTAAAATTATTTTTCTAAAAGTGTCTTATAGCTCTTATAGCGTTTTTACTTTCCATTTGCGATATTGAATTTTTCTGTGCATTTGTACGAGTATGCCACAAAACACCTCATAAACGCTGAGTTGATTTTTGGTTTAAATAAAGTGTGTTTTAGTGTGTTTTCTTTACAGAGTTTAGATAGTTTGATGGTTTAGATCCACATAACTATGAACCCGACAGGTGGCATTGTAATCGTAGATCGGATACGAAGTACCAGCTTATTAATCTACCTATATGTTTCTGATATAGATTAAGTAGATGATATCGGATGTCCGGGCGATAACAAGGAGAGGAAATAAAAGGTCGGCTCCGGTAAACGAAATTCTTTGCCCGGAGTCCGACGGTTTGTATTTTAGTATAACCTATTGATAAACCAAATAAGAAAATAAGAAAATCAGAGTTAGCCATATTTTGTCTCGAAAAGATATGTTTCATCTCAATAAATCACTTGCCCACACTCGTGGACTTTATAAATGAAACATCACTATTTTTTATATATTATAAGCGCTCAAAAACATAACTTTTGGGATTTAATATAGGTACGTATAGTCGTATATACAATGCAGAGATACACGACTTTTCCGCCAATACTTATAATCATCATTTAGGAAGTACTTTAGTAGACTAACCATCGAATGTTTCAAAGTAATGTCTTTGTTTTGCTACTCAAAATTCTTTTTACCGCTGGTCATGGACATAATTATTATGTTATCTCTTACCGTCAGAAGAGCATAAAAATAAATATATGAGCACTAGAACATCCATTTATACATAGACTGCTAGTATTGTAACGTAATCGAGTGAAATAACGATATCAACTATTTCTGTACAAGATCTACCTATTCACCTACCTACCTACCTACTACCTACATCACTTCTACAGCTAAATATTCTTGTTCTGTGGGCGACAAATGAACCTCTACATTAGGGTTGACTGCACTTAAAGGAATTTAATATTTTTCTAAATTTTATATATTTTTTTAAACAGGGCAGCTGGCAACAAGCTGGTCTCCGTTTTGCTTCAAGAATAAACTGCACTCAAAAAAGACAACATGAATAAATGTAGACGTCCAGCGCTGACTCAGCAAGGCCCTCAGAGGAAAATCAGAAAATTATTTAACGTAAATCCGGATATGGATGAGCACTTAATAAGGTGCAGGATTGTTCCGGAGGCTCCACACGCCTTTAATGAAGTTGTTCGCATGGAAGTCGTATGGCCCGCATGGAATCCTGTTCAGAATGTATCGAATGAGGCCAGGTCTCGACCGATGCGTCCTGCTGGGAGATAGGTTTCTCTTGGGACATAAATACTATTTACTAACTAATTTCTACGTAATATGTGCTAAAAGATCTGAATGTCATGAGATAATGGAGAAGTACGACGCGGGGAAGTCTTTGCCCTCATTATTTTGTAAAACTTTTTCTAAGTTGTGCCCATAGTAATAATATTTACAATAGTGAGAACAATGATTTCCTGTCGGCAAGTACACTGCAAGTTATGTATAAATGGCGCGGGAACCCGCGCTAGTTTTAGTATACGGCCTTAGTACAATCAGCCGCTAAGGTAAATAACGACGAATTGGAAATGATGGTGTAAGCTCTTACCGTAAACCAGCTATCAAAAAATTGTCGACACAGTTTGATGATTTTTTAAGTACGAAAGGGCAATTTTAACACACTTTTAATAAGAGTTTGTTTGACTCATACCTACAACTATTTTTAGCATGACAAATCTGTAAAAGTTCGGACATGGCGTATGTAAATATGTCAAACTCTGAGCCAGTGTGGTGAGACACTTGGATGTTTCATCCAAATTGTTTATCGGAACCATAAAAAAAGTAATTTGAAGCTTTAATTTTGAGATTTCAGGATGAAAAAATTTTTCAAGCAACGAGTATCGCGTAATTCTAAATAGTAGGTACCTACCATGAACAAAAAACTTTCGAATTTTTTTAATTTTCTTTGGTCCACGGGCTTATTTTGTTGTACAAAATTTATTTTGACTAAAGCACGGTATGGATCGGATAGGCTATTTTTTTATATAGCTTTAATTTGTTTTTATATTTGTTGCGAAATATGTTTTGTCTCAAAATCTTGAAACTAGAGACTTCAAGCTTTAAATTGCATTTTGTATGGTTCTGATACGGATATTTTCCTTAAAAATACTGCCATCTGAAAAATCGCTAAAAAATTGTTTTTGAACCCTTTTTTCCACTAGTGTATAACCCCCTCGGTAGCCTGCCTACATGCATGACGGAGGATGATACCGGGAGCTCCAGGGGGGCACATAGGTACCCTCTTCCATGTTGTTGTCTACTTGAGTGGAAGGTTAGATGCTCAAATTTAGGTGACCAGATTTCGGGATCTGGTCTTCCAGAGGCAAGCCGTGAGGGCCTTCTAATCGTCTTTTGACGACTGGCAGGCGACATAGTAGCCGTATTCTAAAATTATGGCTCCATGGTTAAATGTGATGGTATCATTATTCAATGTTGGCCGATGAGCCCTGTAGCTATTAAATTTACTTACTTTACTACTTATTTAGTTTACCTAACAGAGATTTTGAATATTTTAAAATATGCATTCATGTAGACCTACGTAGGTAGTGTTAATGTGTATTTTATATCAATTTTATAAACATTATAAACATTATATAGAAGTAAGCTTTTAAATATACGACTTTAAATAAAACTAATTGTGCATTTTCTTTTCCGTAGAAAAATAAATATTTTTTTATGGTCGAGTATCTGAGACTGACAAATAATTTTGAGTAGCAAAATAAAGTCCAGGTCATCGCTGCTTTTTAGCTCATTACTTTGAAACCTTCGATGGTTAGTCTCAACAGCCTTGTAATTTCGCTAGCTGCAGTACTCTTCAAATTAGAACACAGTAATGTTTACACACTACTGCTTGGCGACAGTATATCTAGTACTGCGGTGGTACCTACCTAGATGGCTTCCTGCTAAGGAGATCTAACTACCAAGTAATCCTTTTACTACCGAACGGCCAGAAAAACGCGACCAAAACGTCATCCGTACATTGTCAATTGTCATTGTCAATATCCACAATATCCTATATCGAAACAAAGCGTTTTGATTCCACATTTTTTATTAGCACAGCGAAGTTCTGGAACTCTACCGGAGTGTTACTTTTAAAGTTCAATATGGGTGTCTTCAAATCTAGACTAAATAAGTTTCTTCTAAGTAAGCGTGCTTCATCTTAGACCGCACTACTACTTACCATCAGGCAGGGCATAGTCAAACGTGAACCTACCTATCTAGAAAAAAACATTAAAAGTTACTGTTTGAATAAAAACCAAATACCGGCACGGTTCGAATTTGACTTTAACTTGATTCACGTAACACACATGTATAACTATCTCTAAATAATATTTAGTTGTTGCCTATAGTGTGTATTGTGTAAGTTGGTAGGTACTTATGTATCTCCCTAAAAGTAATCCTGCCGGCACACATGCCACCAAGTAGTTACTTATTATCATTACCTAAACTCTACTGTTAAGTCACTTTGAGATACCTACAAAACCACCGTGCTCTCCCCAGGATCAGTAGTATAGGTACACAAAGTATTTTCCCTGGCGAAAAAGGGTAGACGCGAAGAGAGTTTTAACTTTAAGTTACCTAAGATCGCGTTATTAATTTAGTGTGTGTTGTAGTCTAGATGTAACAAATAGAAGTCGATCTAGGTCAGTCATTTTTCAACCTAGAAATACTATAGGATAACTAGCTCGGACAGCGCCGCTAACAAAAGCAATTAATCAATACTAGGTGCGCACAAGAGATACAAACGCAAGACCTATGGCGCATCCTGCGCTCGACGAATCGGGTAAAAGGGCAGTGGCCTTAGGTGACTCTGAATCGACGCATCTGCTGCAACATGGAGCATCTACTAAAACTGATTCAGAGCATTTGTCTAGATTCCAAAATTAAGAAGGAAGCGAAGGCTCACGCTATAATTGATCGTATCATATAGGGAAACAAAATTTTGAAGATTTATGTGGAAATCTGCAGAAAATCTGCAGAAAACTAAGTTTTCACTTATTTACTATAGATGAGTCCGCTGATGTTAGCGCAACTAAATACTTATGACTAATCACGCGATTTTCGAGAAGAATCGAATCAGAAATAGTTTTTTAGCTCTTGCCCATTAGAAAAATTCTGGTACAGTATTCTTATTCGATCACATCCTAAACTATTTTACAAAGGCTAACATTCCATAAAAAAAAATTTATTAGGTTTTGTATCTGATGGAGCAAACGTAATGATCCCTATCATTACGTTTGCTCCAATATTTCTGTTGTAGGTAACGTTGCTGCAAAACGAAATTCCCAACATTTTTTTACTAACTACAAGCTTTTATTTAGTTTCCCTAATCCCTATTGGTATATATACTCTAAATCAATACCGAATGCATGGACGTCATCGGAAGCTGCGCAGTGAGTTGTCCTAAGTTGCGCGAAAAGGTGTTCAACTTTATCTAGGATACAGACAAGGCTACATAATAATACATTATTTATATAGGCTACATTTATTTACATTTTATAGGTTACATATTATGTATAAAGTTTAATGACATTTTTTAACATGCTTTTGTTAGCTTTATCTACTTGTAACTGACAAACTAAGTAGCAATGTAGGTAATCAAATCTTACAACTACATTTTCTTCTGTTTTCTATACCTATATAACTTCTGTTGTATCGAAATAAAACTTTGTACTACCTAGTTTGCATTATATTAGGTCCTTACATATGAAATTGGCGTTTTGTACGGGAGGAATATAAAATCATTTTTTTTTTGTACAATATATCGATTCAATTAATAATCGAAGTATGTACCGTTGTTATCTATGCACTTTTGCCATCTTATAGGTAGTTCATTGATCCCTTTACAAAAAAACCATGGGGGCGAGAATCAATAAACTTTTCGAAGGCGGTTTGGACTGCCGCCTCGGAGTTGATTTTTTTTCCTTGTAAGAAGTTGTCTAAATTCCGGAAAAATGGTAATCTATCATAATAATATTTCAAATGTTATTACTACTTAAAACGGTAGAGTTATATGACGTCGATATATATCAAACTGACATCGAGATTATGACCAAATATTAAAAAAAACTTAGTGAAGTGAACTTGTGACGAATTAAAAAAAAGAACTTATATACGCATACCAGTGTAAAACTTAATTTTATTCACAACATTAATTAGTTATCCTGGTGGTTGATCTCCTTAACAGGAGGTCGTCTAGATAGGTACCACCGTAGTACCTACCAGATAATTTGCCGGCAAGCAGTTATAGTGTGTAAACATTACCGTGTTCCGGTTTGGAACACGGTAATGTAGTGGTGGGTAGGGTGCTGCAGCTAGGGAAATTACAGGGCTGTTGAGACTAGCTATGCTATCGAATGTCTCAAAGTAATGAGCGCCAAATTATAGGGCTACTAATAATCGAATGCCTCAAACATTCGATGGTTAGTCTTAACACAACTATACAAACGAGCGCTAAACTACATAGCGCGATACCCAGAACTTTGTTTTGTTACTCAAAGTTCTATAATCAGATAATCATTTTCTACTTTGGTTTCCGGCCGCCCACAAGGTTGGTTCTGAAGGTCAAAATTTCCAGAACGAAAACGTTGAAACCAAAAACCTACGGTAGGTTTTAGGTTTCAACGCTTTCTTTTGCGACACCAGCACCGTACACATCATTAATCCTTCGAGCTGTTTCTGCAGTACTGGTGTCACGGTATAACTCGTAATAAGCGACGCCAAAAAAAAAAAATAAGGAAAAACAAATGACTGTTTTCAAAACTTAAATGTACCAGCTAAATGAATTTACAAATTTGAATTTGGAATTTTTAACCAGAGGAGATATTTCAGATCAAAGTGGTCAGTACGACTAAACGCTAATTTCATATTATTATGTAAGAACCTAATAATATTTTTATTTGGTATTTTAGCGCTGATCTGATATCTAACGGAAAAATGGGGCAATGCGGTGAATAAAGATAGCGCTACCTGAGTGGGTGTCCCCTGATAGATACAATCTGTGTATCTTCAAGTCGAGAGTGAATCGGTATCTTCTAGGTGAGCGTGCTCCATCTTTGACCGCATCATCACTTAACATCAGGTGAGTTGGCGATCAAATGCGAGCCTATCCATTTTGAAAAATTAACATGGAACTCTTTTATGGCTAAAAGTAAATCGTTCGACATCGAAACGTTTGGCGAAAATGCGGAAAGCGTTGTCTTGCCCCATTGTATTTTTTTCAAAGGTTGTGTTTTATCGAGTGTTTCGTATGTATCAAAAATAGCGGTCTTTTTATTCATAAAATCAAAAGCCCGAGTGATATAATGTGGTGAGACATAACTTTTTATGTTGTTTCCAAAACTCCGTCGAAGGTTATATCTAGTAAAGTCGCCACTGCTTTACTAAGGCACGTATGTGGACTTAACCGGCATGGACTGGCGTTGACCAATACTGGACTTTGACTATAACCTTATATCACACTAATACTATAAAGGCGAAAGTTTGTTAATGTGTCTGTATGTTTGTTACTTCTTTACGCTCAAACGGCTGCCAAATTTTGGTATGGAGGTAGCTGACACCCTGGGGTAACACACAGGCTACTTTTTATCCCGAAAATTGTAGTGTTCACGTGGGAACAGCGGGTAATACAGCGGGGCAAACCTAGTGTTCGAAATAAAAGCCATAAACTGAAGTACATATAAAAACTAGGCAACAAGGACTTTTATCATTCAACAGCTTGCCGATGAATTATAAAAATAGAACGGCTGGCGCTCGCCCGGGACACGATAGAAGTTCCAATTTTCACCACGCGCCGAGTTATCTTGCGCGCATTTTGAATGCCTGTACCTAGAATGTAAGATCAATAAAGTCTTTACAGTCTGCGCAACGCAGAAATAATGATTTTTAGGAGAGAGCTACCTGGACAATGGACAGACGCTCAGTTTTAAAATAGACGTTGCCAAGCTTGGTCTGATTCTTTAGAACAGTGTCTCGAATCTTCTATTGGAACCTTGTTTAAAGGAAAAAATCTGTCTTTCCGGAGGTAAAGGACAACAACAGGAATCTTCGGAAATAAATCAACCAACGAACGATGGCATTCCGTATTAACAGAGCGAATAAAGAGATGGTGAGGCGCGTTGGAAATCAAGGGCCGAAGTTAAAAGACGGTGAGGATGAAGTGGACTGGTTATTCAAGCTCTATGAACATCACGCTACTGGACATAAAAATCGAAGGAGTCGAGAGATAAACGGTTATGGCACGATAAAGACAAATGCACTATTCATGACACCAACACTGATCTTAGCTGTTCCCGGACCTGGTAGACGGTACAATGGTGAGGACGATCCATCGAAGCCTTTAATGTTTGACAAGGGTACGCAGACCTACGAGAGCGAAGATCCATGCCCGTTATGTGATAGGGAAAATCGTCGTCCAGATGACTATTTAGAGGTGTTTGGTGATGACCGTCCAAGCTATACGCCTCCTGCTGATCCCAATGCTCCTACCAGAGATATCGCCATTGAAGCCCCAGACCGCGGTTTCTATTCAAGCGATCAACTGACTTACTTTCAGTTTGGCAATTTTCTCTACAGGGGATGGACATATCGTACACTAGATGGACGAATCGAGCATGTTCCGAAGTACCCGCGCGGGATTCCGCTGGATGAGATTCGAGTGGAAAAGCCTCTACGCACCCCAGCCCAATTTTAAAGGGTCTTTTAATAACATTTGATGTAATCTGCAGTATTTGATGTTGCTTGTATATGTATGTTCTATTTTACTGTACCTACTAATTTTTTTACTAAAATATTGTTCTCACATTTTTTATGCTTTGTAGGCTAGGTGTTGCCATAGTTCACCTGATGTCAAGTGATTGTGTGGTCGAAAATGGTAAACACACCTAGCCTGGAATATACTGGTTGCGGTTGGTGTCAAGTGCGGTTGCCAGAATACCGTTAGGTGGTTGATGACAAATTTTCAACTTTATAACTATTTATACAGTTGAGTACTAGAAAGTATCCTACCACCATGCTAGGGTTTCCTCATGATGTTTTCCTTTACTGGCAGCTGAAGCTCATTATTAGAGTTTGAACCCTAAAAAAGTATTTTATTTATGAAGAAAATATTTTATTATGCGGTGGGTAAACTATGATCACACAAAAATGTAGTTTTGTAAAGGTTTTGAGAATAACTTTTTCTCTGTCAATGTCATTTGTGGTAAAGTTGGAATGTAGTCATACCCAACTCTACCACATTATTTGTGATACGGCAGAGATAGTTTTATAGCTGATGGTTTACAGGGTGTTCGAGAGTGGTTCATAAGGAGAGGGAAGTAAGAGTACTGAAAGAAGTAGTTTTATCGATATTTCCGTTTTTTTAAGTTATATTACACTTGGAGACCAGGGGTCATACTGGGATGGAATTGTCCCATTACTGTGTCTTTTTTCTACTTTCAAGATATTGTTATTATAGATGTTGTGAGTCTCTCTGTGTATTTTAAGAAATATTTACTGAAATTATTCTACTGCACATTACTTTTCTGGCAGGAAATAAATCCAAATTGTGTCAAAAACTAGTCTGTCGAGGGTTCCTTAGTTACCTACAATGACCTACATATTATTGTAAACTCAAGTATTTCAGATAATTATTTACCTATTTTATGTATTTGGGTCTCTGATATAAGTTCAATGTGTTATTATAACGTTCATAAATTTTACCATGAATAATGTTTTAATATACCTAATTAATGTATATACCTTTGTTATATATCTAAGTAATTAAGCCATTTCTGTGAGTACTTACCTACACCTTTTTTCATTTAATTTCATATCATTGTTGCCCAGTTTGTGTTTGTATTATGTCTTCAGTCTTGCACAGAACTATTCACACACACATATGTAGTGCTACCTAATATACTCGTAAAATATTTATAGGTAGTAGATCAATCACTTAAAATATACCTACTAAACATGTATAATCAATTCTTACTTCTTATGTGTAGACAGTTACTGTTATATTCGTCATTTGTAGTGATTTATAATAAAGTCAATCACATTAAATATATGTGTGGTTTTATTTTAGACTTGTCTCTCATATTTTTTCAGGATAAAAACCTACTACTACTATGTGTTTTTAGAATATAAGTTATCCATTTAGTAGTAACGAACATACACTAAATAAACAAGCATTAATTACATTATTCTATGAGGATACCTACTAGTTACTTGGTGAGCAGGCTTACTCCGCACTCTAGGTCGCTGATGGGCCCTCGGTCTCTATTTGAACAAGTGGTAAACGTCCTCCGAGAGGAGGGGGGCAACAGCAGTGAGACAGCACGTGACGCTGCCGGAACACACCGCTAGATGCTTGGCAGCAGATTTCAACTTGAGTTTGGTAAGTTTGACTTAACTTGAGTTTGAGCTAATTGTTGGGGTCATGTCTAGCAGATATTGTTGTCATGGGTGTTAGATAGGCCCGAAGTTTGGCAGATAAATTTTACTGCACTGCCCAATCAACATTAATTTTGGTTTTCTATAGGGAAATAAGTAGGTATTACATTTACACCGAATTTTAAATTTTCCCGCGATTACCTACCTGTAGGTAGGTACATCCTAACCTAACATAAAAGCGAAAATATTATCTATTCCTTCTGTTTCTTATCCACGACTGAATGGATCTTGATCTAGGTAGTTATATAGAAACCACCTACAGTATCTTTCCTGAGGACGGACATGGGCTCCTTTTTGAGCTTTGGTATGTACTTAAATTCTGATAAGAAATCGAGTAGGTAAAAAATATTTATTACTGAAAATGACCTTTTTTTAGACATTTAATGGGGCTGGTGCCCATACAATTGTAATCGAATAAAATACCTACCCCTTATTATTTTTATGCTATATGACAACAGCTCATTGGTATAATGGAAGATGGTATAACAAACCTAACCTGGAATGGAAATACATCTGGATACTATTTCATAAGAAGAAATCTTAGTTCTTTCTTTTCCTTGGCTGATATTCTTAGACAAGTTTTAAAATAAAACAAGTAGTAAACTCGGTGCAATAATTTATTCAGAAACAGACATTTATTTATTGATATTAGTATTTATAACTCAGTATAACATTACATACAACATTTTTTTGTGTATTTACCTATTAAACAAATGACGCTTTTTAAACACGTACTTTAAAAAAATTAAATAATTAAGGCTAACCGCTCAAAATAAGAATTTTTAAAGGCATGTAATCCCAATTATGCTAAGATGTAAAATATATGTTACAGACGATTTACTCGGTTAAAATTTATTGGTTGAAAACACTATAAATTGCAGTTTTCGGTGAAAAAATAAAACGTGAAAATTACAATTACAAACCTTTTCCCGTTTAACATACATTTAATTACAACATGCAGACAAAAATTAGATGTATCAACCTACTAAAATAATACCATTAATTACAGGGTTTTATTAGTGGAAAAATGTTGATATTAATTTATACATTTCAAGCTTGGAAAGAAAATAAAAGCAGCAATAGATGCTTGAAAAGTATAAATATCAATTTATAAATGACGCGACTGTTAAATGAAATGTGCTTTAAATATTCGGCCTTAAGAGGAGGCTGCGTTTTTTGCCATGATATCGTAAATGAACAATAATATAATTAGGATCGATGTAGAACTAAAACATTAGGTACTTTTCAAACATTCTGTCTATTAACAAGCTAAAAATACAAGTTTTATCCGTCGTGTTTTAGCGTGTTCACCTGACACTTTTCTACTATTTAAAAATAGAGCCGTTTTCAGATATTATTATAGCTTTTCTTTTTAAATTAACATAAGTAACATAAACAAAAAAAACTCACGAAACGAAAATGCAATTCATTTACGTTTATAGGAAACCATTTTTTCTAGATCAATTACTTTACTCCTAATACGTAAATTTTATTATATTCACGAGATACGCTTGCGTACTTTCTACTGTATAATACGGCCAAGCGGTAGATTTTATTTCATGCTTATTATTCTATGATTAGGGATCACCGTATTAGACTGGTGGGTGGTAAGTGCGAACGTGCTTTACACGCGAACCACCGTCCTCTCTGTCATATGGAATTAGAGTAAGGTCATGCGGTCACATGCTGACCGAGCGAGACAGACCTAGGGAATTCTACTAGACCAACGCGCATTTCTATGCGCGTTGATCTAGTCTAGTCCAGCTTGTCCAGTTGGTCTAGTCTAATCAACCAACACAAAAGTTCTCTTCAGGATGTCATTTGTAGCATGTTGGTGCGCATTTGACGGTATTTACTTCTAGATCCAGACATGACGTTTCGATTAATAAAATATAAGACATAATTTGGACATGACTGTGATTTAAATTAATTTAGAAAAATTTGAGCTAGCTGACAGCTAGCTAGACAGATAGCTGAAATTTAGATAATAGTAAAATTGTTCGATATATCGGGATAAATTATATATAATTATATCAAAACTATAAGTATTAACACTACGCGATGTAATGTAATTTTTGTTTAATATTAAAACTAAGCAACTATTTAACTAGTACTTAAATAGTAAAAACACGGATAGATACATATATATATATTCATTCCCGGCACTGTAGTTACCTACAGTAGATCGAGATCAGAATGTTATTTAAAATATGAATTCTACCTACTGTGTCATTATCAGAGGTACCTTTTTTGCAAATTAAAATACGGAATCCTACGAAAAATACTGAGTCCGAAAGCATGATGTTAAACTATATCGCAGTAATATTATATATGTATATATACGTATATAAGTACAAGACATCGCTCTGCCAAGAATAATCACAATGTTATTACTGGAGATTATAAGAGTATCTATATAGGCAGCACTGGCAGGATCATACCATATTATCGTAGAGGTAAGTAACACGGGTAGGCGTAGGTATCGAAAAGTTAAAAAAAAAATGTAAAATAACATTATCTAAAAGTTTCGTCTGTAATCGCAATTGTTAAATAATTATTATTTATTAAAACGCGTTTTTCACGGCGAAATTCATATGTAATTTTCAACTAACAATGTGTGTAAATTGAATTTTAAAAATATAGTATAATAGTAATTTTCATGAAAATAAAGAGTTATAAAATATTATATGACCAATTAAGCTAGTTCGTTCGGAGCGTTGAATCTTAAATTATTATTTTTTTTACTTTATAACAAGAAGAATGTATGTTTTGCGATAACTTAATATTTAAAAATTAATTAATTAATATTTTGACATTTGATTATTTTAAAACCATTAAAATAACTAATATAACATTAATTTTAATACTCATAACATTAAAAGGATTTAGTATTTATTTAGAAAGTTTAATATATGAGAAAAAAAACATATTTATACCTACTTATAACTATTAAGGAAGGTTTTACTTCACAAACTAACAATGTGAACAGGCCCATGTTCGTTACTGTGACTGTTAAGTTTTTAGTTACTGAAGTATTCAGTTGGCGGGAAATAATTAATTTTAGCTTAGTTAGTATTACGTCCGCCAATAGTTCTTAGTGGTTTCCCCAGTCCATTTCGAAACTTATATTATTTCCCATATTCACGATGAAATTGCTCGACTAATGAAAAATATAAGGTAACTAATTTACGAAGAAGGGTCCTACCGTGACAGCATTTTAATTAAATAAGTAACAATCGCGCGTACCCGTTAACTAGCCTGCTTATATTTCAGAATGTACAGTTGTGCAACCGAATTAACAGCGTATTAAATTCCTATACTATGATATTAATCTAATAGTAACATTAATGAAAATGTTTGAAAATATCACTCACTATTGAAAATGTTACCTAGGTACAATTCGACCCGCAAACTAACAAGCAATAAGCTATGTTAGTTAAGGAAGACCTATACGTGCGCACCTAAACGATTAACTAACCAATTTTTAAATGTATATCTAACCTATCACTGTCGCTATCCTTGGAAGTTTACATTTAAAATTGGTGTTATATTACCTTCATTAAAAAGGTTTCAATTCCATAATTATTTATGTAAATAATATGTATATAGGTACATAAATCGTTACCGAATTCTACGACATTTATGGACAGTTTTTCATGGTTTTACATTGTATAGGTACAGAAAATTCGCAGTATTTCTTTATTTTTTTCTTTACAAAATGTTTAGCCGATTACATACAGGAAGCACGTTTTTACTTTGTCTTTGGTCACTTGACAAAGCGACAAACACTATTATTGCTGAAATGCTATTACTACGTAACATCTGAGGTACCAAGTAACTAAATACATCTGTGAATACTATGTGGCCAGCATTTATGTCAGATTTAATATTTGGGCCGCGAAGGCATCCAACATGGTTTTACGACTATTACAAGTCAAATTAACTCGAACTCGAATATCTGAACGGGTTACCCAAGCGCACCAGATTAACAGTCGGGCGTCTGGGGCAATTTCGAACCCGTATAAGCTGGAGTGTGAAGTCAGGCAGGGCGGATAAATTTGACCCTAATTAATCTGCACATGAATGCGCAGATCGTAGAGCTAAAAATCAGCATGTCGGCTGCTATATTAATGGAGTATGTGTCAATAACTTGAGTTATTCTGATTCTATTTCTGGCGATATAGTCTTACTGAGCGCGTCGGTTTATGGTTTAAGAACACTAATACAGACTTGTACTAGGAGTATGCCTAGAGTGAGGATTAAAATATAACGGTGTAAAAAGTCAGTGCATAGTGTTCAGCGGTGCAAATGCCCTCAGTACCTAAAATTCACCTGTTAGATTGAACAGTGTTACCCTCGAAAGGGTAGAACAATTCAAATACTCGGGGCATATGCTCTTGGCTGATCTCAAGGGTCGCATAGACGTGGAGCGGGAGCGGAGGGCGTTGTATATAAGAGCTATTATGATAGCTCGCAGGTATGCACGGTTTACTGTACACATCACTGTACATGTGTAGCCAGTGGACTAATTATAACTAGAGATGTAACAAAACCCTTCACGTCCAGTATACGCTTTCAGTGGTGATGGAGCTGCCTCGAATCTGCAGTGTTAGGGCTTGTTAGTGGAATCGCGAACCGATTTTTATTTTCGTGTCTAGGTGCGCCGGACGCGGGCCCGCTTCTTACACCGTGCTGAAGATTATTGCCGCCAACCTAGACTCATCTTTCCTTCGGCATGCCTGCAATAGGCATTTACAGGCCGATAAGAAAGAGCTAAAAGTGTACCTACATTTTATTTTTATATCATTATTATTATAATATGCATTTTATTTTTAATAGATATTATTATATATGTTTAATGTTCTATTGACTTGTAACTTTGGTGCCATCAAATACTTGTTTTGGAGTGTGTTATTATTATAGTGTATTTAATTGTAATGTTTTAAGCTCTATAGGACATTTTACCTGATATAATTATATAATTATATATATGTATGTATATATACATATATATAATTATATTTTATATTACTTATAATCATTGAGTTACTAAAAGCTCCTGATTGTTGATCAGTCGCTCTGTGATCGATGATCGAGCAACAAGCATCCCGCAAGTCAAAAACCGGGCCGGGTACATTGTTTACGCTGGTTTCCTTTGGTAGTTGAAATCATCGACGTTTATATAGATAATAAGTACATTTAACACGCTTATCAACATTGATTTGTAACTTACGAGTATATATGCAATGTAGTTAAAAATCTTCTAAATCGGTTTTAACCTATGTATTTGTAATTGTAGTTTCTATCTATAGAAAATCCTATCTATATAGCGCTATATACAAGTATCTACCAAGCATACAGATTTCACAAACACAAACGGCTATAAGTTACATCGGTGATGTTACGATAAAATATTCATTAAAATATTATTCATATTACCATGTTTGGCACATAGCAAAAATCTTGCATTAAAACGTTTCAGAGTTCTTACGTATACATAAGTAACTAAACAAAAATTTTTTTTTTTTTTAAAATCATTGCATTACAGAACCCTTAATCTATTTGCGAGTGTATATTACATCTACGGCACAGACCAGAGATTGAACATAACATGAAAGTAAAAACAGGATATTTCTATTTAGGACGCATAACCGAAGTTTTCACATGCTTTCTTTTACATAATAGTTAAAATATCCAATGCTGTTAAAACGCTATGCTTTGAAATTTACAGTGTACAGAAGAAACATTGCAAATTTTATCGACTGCAGTCCATAGTAGTCCAAGCGAGCCAAATCCGAACATGACTTATCGCACTAGGCAGGATCGGCTAGGATAGGCTACATCCCCTACATCAGGATGTACTGTGTGATCATCTTTCACACAGTACATCCTGAGTGTGGGCCAGTAGTTTCCTGTGCTGACACTTTCGGTTTCTCTGGAAACTGGTCAAATACCGAAATCGTGGTCACGTGCTACCTTACCCAAAAAAGTTGTTCATATCGAACCTACGAACTGCAAGCATATCTTATTATCTTTAAGGCAAGCGTCTTCCATCATAGACTAGATGCAGTCTATGCTTAAGAAAAAGCTGCGCGATTAAACATAACTTTTACCATGACATTGTACAGGCACCACAATTAGGATAGATGTAAAACTAAAACATTAAAATTTTCAAACCTTTTTCTGTCTAATAACAAGCTAAAAACAAAATAGATTGAAATTCACCCGTTACTTTGACAATTAAAATAGTGCCTCTTTCAGATATTTTTACATTTCCAAGAGGAAAAGCTACTAAGTACACTGTTATTCGTACAAGCTGTTTTGCGCGACAAACAAGTCATAGAGAATCGATTATCTTTAGTCTGTGCCTAGTGAAAAAGAGATATAGCTAAGCGAACACACACACTATTCACTGAAATAATGAATAACTGAGTCTGTCATAGTCCGGGCTATTTGCGTTTACTGGTTAGCTAACCAAAGCAAACCTCAGGAGGCCACTTCATCGTTGTTCGCGTCAAACTCCAGTTTAACGCCATCAGTGGTAAGCCCTTCCACGTCCACCTCGTTTTCAGTCGCATTGAGCATGTTAAGGGTCACCTGGAAAACGAAAAACAAAATCAACATCTTTACATTATATAATTTCAAATGAAGACAATAATAATAATATTAATTAATCAATATATGGTCAACTTTTTCTTCTTCCGTTTTTGGCATGGAGCATTCTGCCAATGTCAAGTGTTTAAATATTGTTTTAAAGGTTTCGATAATATGGATATATGCATAAAAAGCCACCATTTATTAACAAGCATATGGAAATACAAGTTTTGATATATGATGGGACTGCGATCTGTGACACTTAGATTTTAATCATATATATGATTATATAATACATATTAAATTTATATATGATTTTCATAACATTGACAACAGTTTAATTTGTGACACACTGTCTTCGTTTCCTGTTATTGTCAACGTCATGTTCAAAGGGATTAACATTGACTGACGTAATGTAAGGACGCAAGAATTTAAGCTAGCGATTTTCTGCATTCAACAGTTGTCGGTAAAAGTATCGCATTACTTTATGTAATAAGTATTGCATGAAAATATGTTCCATATACCTGATACACTGATAAAATACTATAGTATAGGAGTCATCACAACATACAGTACAGCAAAGTATAGCAATTAAAACCTTGTAATTTGAAACGAATAGGCAATTATGAAATATAGATCTAGCATATCACATAACAAGCGTTTCGTAGCATAAAAAAATATCTAAAAACTTGCTTGCAACATTTTAAAATTTGTTACTAAATATATCCATATCCATACAAAATTGGGATCCTAAATAAAATAAAGTAACTTTTAATTTAGTGATGAAAAACAAAAACCATTGCTTTATTTGATTTAGTTATGCAAAATGCTGCCAAAAACCAAGTAGATAGTAAAAAAATATCAATCTATATATCAATAATTGCAGTACCAACAAGTCAAGAAGCGTGCCAGAAAATAATGTTTGAAATTAGCTTTAAAAAACCAGTGATAATCTGAACTCAGGCTAACCTAAGGCATGCGACAACTGATGCTAACCAAAATTAAAATATTCAAAATTCACTAACAAAGAGCACAACATAAACTAAACAAAAAAACGAAACCAAAAAATTGTGCTAAAACAATGTTTTAGTTAGTGAATGTTTGAACCTCTGCGTTTTTTCCGAGCACGCCTTGAGTGGCCATGACGTTATGCGTGTTAGACATTATGCTCTGAGCCGTGAGGGCATTCTGTGAGCTGACCAATAGGCTCTGTGGATTGGGTAGCACGCCGGTGTGTGAGTTGCCCAATATCTGCGAATTGCCCAGTACACTCTGTGTGTTAACCAACGTCATGGGAGAAGGTACGTGTTGATGGAGTCTACCGCTTACCTGACGAACAGGTATACCTGCGTCTTCAAACGCTTTTTTCTTTAGAGTTGTGCGGATTTGTGATCTGGAATAACAAGATGTTGCTGTGAATGGTCTATTCTATTTTAAATACATGCAATAAAAGTATAAATACATATTTTGTTTGGTTTGCACTAATATGTAGTTGTATCTGGCCTATGAAAGTAGACAACATAGCTTTTTTTAAACTTTACTTAAGGCTGGGAGCCACTTGGCTTTATGTCAATCCTGTAACCATGATATGTGTAAGTTAGGCAATGATTATTTTAACAAAATATGGTCTTGACTTTCTCAACAGGTTTAAAACTCGGATTTAATTATCATACTTTTAAAAACAAACATCATCTCTTTGTGTTGATGCTTGAACCCTGACAGAGTATGAGTATGTTTGTGAAAGTTTCAGCACTTGACACAATGTAGGGATATGCCCACATGCATCGTGGGCATATCCCTACATTGTGGCATTAATGACTGTTGCACTGGAGGTCAGTGAGCTCGTTTAACATCCAAGGCATGTAAGTGATATATCTACTAATTAACTTTTCCCAGATAAAACGCAACATAGAAGTATCACGACATTGCGACACACATTATAACATTTCAGAATACGGCATGATGAAATCATATTTCTTCTTTTATTTTACTTTGCAATCTTTATTGCCTATTCAACAACTTGTGTTCTCGAGTGCTTTCTAGAACATGTTAATAACAATAAAATTTATTTTAATCAATTTCGCCTTAGTAAAAACCAATTTGATATATAAATAAAATTTGATTTTGGTTGGCAGGTTTACTAGGTTACCCTGTGTTACAACAGCTACGATTCAACATCCTTCAACTTACACAGTTCTAGTTTTAATATGCTGACTGAGCTTATTCAAATCCACTGCAAATCGATGTACACATGAGCGCAACATGTCGATCTCCTCCTCTGTCCACTTGCCACTGGAAACATGAGTGATTAAAAAACTATTTATTTCTCATACATTTCCTAAACACTTTATTCAATGTAAAAGTAAAGCAAATTCTACACAGTGAGATTTTAAAATCATTGAGGAATACCTATAAGTACAGAGATGGTAATAAAAGAGATGGAATATTTCTAAAGAATACTTTTCTTTAGAACTGTGATTTAAAAAAGACACATAAAATTACTTAACACAAAAAAATACTGCCACAATAGCATTTATTGTACAGGACTTGTAAGCAAACAAATCATCGGATAACAATCGGAAACAGGCATTGGAATGTGTCATTTGATACTGAGTATTGAGGGGAATGAGGATGACACCCAACTTTTATTTATTTTCTATTTTTGATAATCAAATACTGAAACTATAGCCATAAATAAAAGATTACCTTAATTAAAAAATGTATGTATTTATTAGATGCATATAAAAAATATAAATGCTTCAGGGTGAAAAATGATATACCTACCATAAGCATTTATCATTAGATTCTTGATAATGATGGCAACTTATAGTATTGTTCAATTTCTCATCGCCATGATAGCTCAGCGGTTAGCTCTATCAGATTATGTACACTAAAGGGTTCAAATTCCAGCAATGACCTTGACCTGCCGGCTGCCAGTGAAAACTATGGTAAAGAAACCACAGCCTGTTGGTAGCATACTTGGTATCACACTCAAGTTGATAATATGCCACTAAGCACATAGTGTTGTGTTGTGTGTGGTAGCTAGTAGTGGAACGGGTTAGTAAGGTGTTTACCATATACATCCACACCTTAACTTAACATCAGTCAAACACCTAGCCTATAATTTAAAAAATATGAATAAATAAAAACTAAATCAATCTTGATAATTACAAAATCTGGTGATAGAGCAGGATAGCATTATAAAGAATTTTGAACATGGTCAAGGATAAAATTCAACTGAATCTACCAACCTGCATGAAAAGCTAGTAGCACTCTATCCAATGTTTATGTAGTGATTTTAAAGTGTTATGTATCTACATACCCAGGTTGTGATTCACCCATGGGGTGTAGTAGGTTTGTCATCTCCGATAGCTTGTTGAAGGCGATGCCGGCTTCGCGGAATATTTCACCCACCTGTATTGACAAGGAGTCATGTTAATTACAACACAATTCTTATAATACGTAATTTGATCTAGATACCTGAAGGCTATTTTTAAAGGTAATAGAAATTGTCTGCTTTTTGGGTTTTACCATTAGCTCATAGATTCATTCATCAGGAGAGTATCATGTTGTCACATTAATACAGCCTGTTAGCTTAATTAAACAATCTGTATTATTTTGTAACAAACAGTCTGTATTATTTTGTATTTTGTCACATTACTTTATGTAAAAAAAATCTATATGTATAAGGTAAAAAACTGACTGGCTGACTGGTTGATCAACACGCTAAAACCGTTGGGGCTAGAAGCATACAATTTTGCACAAATGTTCCTTAAATCACGTAAGCATGCACTAACAGGAATGTTCAGAAATTTATCCATTGTAACATTCTAAGGGGTTAAAGTGAGGGTTGAAAGTTTGTATCAAACTATGACATTTTTATCATTAGAAATATAAAAAATGACATATGTGCTCATGTTTTAAAAGAAGTTTAAAAAAAAAAACATTTTTTTACAGGAGTAAAATAGGTAATTTAAGTTTCTATGAAACTCGATCATTATTAGAGTTAAAAAAGTGATCTTTTATTTCTAACCATGCTCGAGCTTATCAACTATTTTTTACCCACAACGGAGTGGAGACTGTATGTGCAAATTCATGTTGCCATTTATTTCCAAAACTACTAGTTACAATTCCTTCTTCAAAAATGAGGAAGTTTCATGCAAATTTTATTGCCTATATACTCCCACGAGGACGAATTCGCGGGTAACAGCTAGTTATGTATTAAAGGCAAACTTACACATTTTTTTTTACATGACTGCCCAGAAAGGAGTCTTGTTTTCAGGGTTCATGTAAATAAATGTGTTTCGTTATTCCACCATGCCTACACAATGCCTCCAGCAAGCTGGGTATACCGCCAACTGGTTTTTTATAGCCAAACGGGCGAAACATAATTATGCGAGTTACTAGGTAAAAAATTAATGTGTGTACATATTCATTTAGATGGCCACACCATGGGGCGATGCCATTTTTGAGTCTAACCCGCCTCGAGTGCCCAAGAATTTCCAATAAAGCACCTTGAGATATCTTGAGATTCTCCTTTTTACAATATCCGGAGCAATTACTTGCAAATGCATCAGGATGAAGTGCAGAATTAGACGTTGATATATCAACATGGTTGCACTTACTTTAACACCGGCGTTATTGTGGTTAGCTCTCGGCATTGCGTAGTTTTGATTGAATCTTTGTAAGTTTTGTTCGGGGTCAGTTTGTCGAATTCTCTCTTTGCATCGCATCACTACCACAACACACGTCACGTACTCACGTCAATAATGAACCATAGACAATTGGACACTAGAGGTAGAGTAGGTAGAGTCAAAAAATTGTAGTAGGTCGATTCTTCTTTTTCTTTGATTTTTGGCGTCGCATTTTGAGCATTTACCAGTGTCAAGTGCCTTATACTCTCAAGTTTCTTAAGTTAAATCACTTAAGTTGCATTGATATAGTTATATTCGTAGTCCAGTCTTGGTCAAGTTTACTATAAGCTACTTTACTTTACTATAAGCTTCGATGGAGTTTTGGAAGCAACACGAAAAATCATGTTTCACCACATTTCATTAACACTAGCGCTTGTAATTCGGCACTTTACGAATAAATCACCACGTCGAGACTCTCGACGACGTAGCAAGTTTCGTATATTATAATATTTTATGGCGTTAGCTTGTGGATTTAGAGAAACATGTGATGTGCATACTATTATAATATTTGTAACATGATTTTTAATAATAAGGTTAACTAGAAATTTCAATTTTTTATATTTTTAGCACCTATCATAGAATATTGCATTTATGTTGTGTATTGCATATTGCATGTATTGCATAGTATATTGCACATGTTTCTGTACACGACTGTGTGTGTGTAGTGTACAGTGTGTATAATCTTTGGATCTGTATTTTTGGCGGGATTGCGGAAAAATCATGTAGCTGCACGCTGTTGTTTTATTTATAAAGTACAAAACATAGTGTATGAGTGTGGGAAAGTGATAAAATGTGATCAAACATCTCAACAAAACAGGAAAAAAACATTTAAATTGTCACTATTTTACAAACGGTCGAGTTATTTGTTTTGTTTTGTCTAAGAGTTACAGTTAGAGTAACTTTAATTATTATCAAAACTTTGAATATATCAAAACACCTAACACACAATAAAATACACAAAGTGCGATACTACAAAAATTCAGGAAACAAAAAATACCTTTATCTGCCTTCGAGTAGACAATAATCTGCGGAATTAGAGTACGCTAAACATAGTGTAATGCCAGAAACAAAAAAAAAACAGTAATTTTGCTTTGGTTGACGATTGTGTGGTTGTTTTGTTAACTTAAACATTTTGTAATGAAATTATTAACAAACTTCTTCAGTAAAACATAGTCAAAATCAAAATCATATTGTATTGAAAGTATGATCAAGTAGTGAGTGCTTGTATGTTAATATTATTAGTTGCTTACCTCAGACCAAGACAACGCCACGCCTGTCATTCACAAATGTTTGCAGGACTTACAAGTTGATTTAATTTTAGCTGATTGTTCTCCGATGCAAGACCAGAATAAGCGTTGACTTATGCGCTGAAACGAATGCTCTGCCATTTTACCATCTGCCTTTTGTTTGTTTCCAATGAAACATGGAACTTATTCTAATTTTATCCTTCATATCCTTTGGACTGGCTTTCGACAAAGGTAAGTCTCCTAAGCATCGAACACAGTACACAATAAACTAAAGAGTACAATATAAGTTATAGAAAATAAAGCATTGCTCTAAACACTTAATTTTCAGACTAATATAGTACTTGTAAACTAATAACCAGATATGTCTACAAAAAAGAAGCAGGAGTTAAATTGGCACCATCAATACAAATATTTGATACTGATTTGTTGTTATACCTAAATTTGGCCAAATCATAATTGATATCAGATATCAATCACGTCAAACTTAAATGATATTAGGAATATTTGTTTAGCTATCTCTACATAGTATAAAACAAAGTCACTGCTTGCCATCTGTTCACTTACATATTTTAAACTATGCAACGGATTGTAATGATTAATCAATAAGAGTTAATAATTAGTAGTAATTTTATGATCATTTACTTAGTTCTAATTTGTCAAAATCATGGAACAAATTCTCCAGTAGCCAAGATCTCAATTTGATTTTAAAGCATTTTAAAAGGAAGTGATTATGCGGATGTAGGCTGCGGGCCATAGATTAGTTTAGCGGCAGCCTTAACCACCACTATCCTCAAATTGCATGTGTTAAAGATTGTGATTACTTATCACTAAAAGCCTTTTTGAATTACAAAGGTTTATAGGTTTTTTGTGCCATGAAAATATTTCAATGAAGATACGAAAATATTCATGTTTCAATTTTTTTTCTAGCTTCCTTCTATGGAGCCAGTCACATCTCGTACCCACTACAAGAGGCTAAAGGAGTTACTGATATTAATTTTAGATTCCGAACTCATTTGTCAGATGCTCTGTTGCTACTTGCTGCTGGAAAAACTGACTACTGCATGGTAAAGAAAGTTTTCATATAAGTCACTAGCTTCACTCTGCTCTTTGCTGCTATGATAGAATGGATGTCTAGGTCTACCCTCCGGAACATTTTTATGGAATATTTTTTTTTCCAAAAAATTTCTTAGTTTTAATATTATGATCTTAAAAGTTAAAGTAAAGTTTTAGCTACGACTATTTTTGGTTCTGGGAAACATAAATAAACCATGAGGTTCATCAAGTTTGAAATGTTGATAAAATGAAAACTGTTTTAAGAGTATGACCTCAATTCACCACTGTCCATGTTAATGGTCAATTAAATGTTTCAGATTCGCCTCGAAAAAGGCAGATTAAAGCTGAACATCAACCTGGGTGCCGGAGAAAGTGAACTCTTTTCCACCAAAGGTGGGACCCTCAATGATACTCAATGGCATCATGTCAATATTATACGACGAGAAGCCAACCTTACTTTAAAGGTATTTTTTTTATCATTGTATATAAATAAATCTAATAAATTAATGGTCTCAAAAACATATTTAAAACAAATGACTATTTTGTGTATCAAATGGATTTCATGAGTACATTCTAAATATATGTATATGTATGTATAAATAAAAATATGTAAGTTACTTTCAAAAATGTGACGCAACATATTGAAATATGATTTAATTTGCCTACCCATAGCTTTTTTCTTCTTGTGCCTATATGTAGTTTAACATAAAAAGATTAATGTAGATGACAAATAATATGATTATAAATATGCTTTCGTGGCTTGAACATAATTGTAATTGTGTTATACTCATAACTAAATTAAGAATCTTATAATATCATCTCTGTTGATATTATATGTGTAACTCAAATATTTTCAGGTTGATGACACAGTGGTTAAAAAACGCCTCCCGGGCAGATTCTTTGAGTTAAACATACATTTTGGGATATTTCTGGGTGGACAAGGACATTTTTCTGAGCTCTTCCTGGGGCACATGGAAAATTTCCGAGGGTGTATGGAAGATGTAAGTGTAAAGATTTTATTTCACAGCCACAAGCCAATTCACAGTCTCTACTCTAAAACACGTCTACCTCAGCGGTTATAGGTTCTTAACCTGCACAAAGTATGTAATTTACCAGAGAACTAAAGTTACAGACAGCTTAGCATATTAGCAAGCTGAAGTGGCAATGGGATGGGCATATCTGTCGCAGAACCCTTGAAAAATATAATCTTTATGATTATGTGAATTTACTTTAAAACTTGTACCTCCATTTCTAGGTATACTATAATGGAGTGAAAATAATAGAGAAAGCCCGCAGTCGCTCTGGCTCTGTAAGTGTTGAAGGAGTCACTTGGAACTGCGCTCCGGAGTTTGATGCTGACATCAACTCTGACATCAGTTTTGTGGATGAAGGAGCCTACCTTATACTACCTAAAATTAATTCAAGAGCAGGGGGCAGGTACGTTTATTAAGTATAAACCTAAGAATAAAAGTGCTTAAGAAATTCTAAAACTCCGTATTGTGTCTTTAAGACAGTTTGCACACTTTATCTTTACCTTAAATAAGTTTTTATTAAGAAGGTTTTAAAGAATCTCATGATTATGAAGGTTGCATGCAGTACTTATCAATTACATTCTTAGGAATAAAAACAGTAATGGTGTAGTAATCATGTAGAGATGTATAATAATTTTATTTTTTCATCAGGTAAATAATTGTTAAAAAAAAAAAAATATCGTAGGACGATACACACAGCGCCATCTGGCCCCAAACTAAGCAGAACTTGTGTGATGGAAGCCAGATAACTGATAGAATACATAAATACTTTTTTTTTTAAATATAAAATATACTTTCACACTAAAAAACGCTCTGAGATAAAATTAATAGGCTCATTATTATCTGCTCTATGTTTTCAATTCCAGATGGCAAATAGAATTTAAAACGATCGCACAAAACGCTGTAATGCTGTATAACGCTGGAGGAGGTCGGTCCGATTTCTTGGCAGTCGAGATATTAGACGGTCGGGTCCGCGTGAAGATGGCGCGAGGACAGATTGCACACACAGCGGTCGTCAACGACGGTCTATGGCACAAGATACACTTACTCTTCAATCCTTCGCTTATAGAGGTAATAGCGAGAGAAAGTAGGTATAAAGCCAAATGCTAGATGGTAAAATTTAAATCGTTCGCACTGAGACCTAAAGAAATCGATACGTTTTTGTTTGACACCAATATGATATGAGATTTACGCGACATTACACAATTTGCAGTATTAATACAGCAAGAAAGATATAATTTTATCATACAGCGAATATTTTAATGTTTCAATGAAGTGCATTGGAAACTTAATAGGACTTAGTTTCAAGACCAAAAGTATTCAGCCATAACATACCTATCAAGTATTTCTCAGTAAAACCGTAAACATAGTTTTATTTAGTTTTGTTTTAATGGAATCGACTTACCGATATTTGGTATGAATAAAATACATCCACACTTTTTGATTTTCTGTACATAATCTTTGTTAAAACAAAATATAATACGTCAAAACAACGTTTCTTTGTATAATATATGTATTTCACGAATGTGTAATATTATTCTTATGTTTAGCATTAGCTGTGCTTGCTATGCGGCTCTTTTTTTCTTTAGTCTCTCCATATTCTTTGGTTTTAAAGCTATTGGCGTAAGCAAAGATGTGCTTAAGTACATAATGCGACGTGACTACGTGTAATAATTGTATGCGACCTAACAGAACATTGTGACTGGTATAAATAAGCGAACTTGTCACAAATGTGTATCGCGAATGGGAATAAATACAAATATAATGACTAGGGACCAGAGGCAGTAAGCGCGACATAATTATTATATTTGAAATCCTTAATTGTAAATAGCAAATTCAGTTGAGTAAAGGGAATATTATTTGAATTATATATATATATATATATTTTTTATGTTAAAACTAATGAGTAACGACACGCTCTCCTGATGGTAAGAGATAACGCCTGTCCATGACCATTGCAGCGATACACAGAACTTTGAGTGACGAAACAAAGTCCAGGGTATCACTGCTTTGGTGCTCATTACTTTGAGACTTTCGATGGTTAGTCTCAACGGCCCAGTAATTTCGCTAGCTGCAATGGTCATTAACCTAACTATATTGAATTGCTATAGCCTAAATGTATTTGGCATGTTAAGTAAATAAAATGTTTTGTACGTGTAACAATAATAAACCACCAATATAATTATATATATATATACCGTATTATATACCATGTCATATAATTTTCCACTGAGTGTGTACTGTAAAGGCCATGACCATTAGGCAGGCGTTACCTCTTACCATTTCAAATTTATATTTATTTAGTTATGGCCTAGCAATCGGCTTTGCGTAACGCTTTGCGTAGGTGCGGTGTATTTTGGCGACTTGATTACATAACATTGAATTTCTTTATTCATATAAAAGTTTAATCTGGATGAACAAACATACCTGCCGTAAAAATACGTAACATATTTTTTTATGTAAAGGTTATGAGACGAACGAGACGCTCTCTTGATGGTAAGAGATAACGCCTGACCATGACCATTGCAGCGATACACAGAACTTTGAGTAGCAAAACAAAGTCCAGGGCATCGCTGCTTTGGCGCTCATTACTTTGAGGCTTTAGATGGTTAGTCTCAACAGCCCTGTAATTTCGGTAGCTGTAGTACCCTTCAAACCAGAACACAATAAAGTTTACACACTACTACTTGGCGGCAGAATATCTGATACTGCGATGGTATCTACCTAAACTGCCTCCTGCTAAGGAGATCTTCGACCAAGTTACGTACCATATTGAAACCGTATCGAAATCGGACATACAGACAGGTGCAGATAGTGACTTTGTTTTTTACTATTTAGAGAAGAGATATATTTATATCGACTGCCCTGATAACTCATATAGTAGTAGCACTGCTTCATAAACTGTTGAGTGTGGGTTGGATTCCTGCTTAGGAAGAACATGTATGTGAGGAACATAGATGTTTGTTCTTTGGCTGGCTGTTCTATCGCATTATAAAATTATAAAAGCGAAAGTTTGTATGATAGTTCTTCACGCTGTAATGACTTAATCAATTTGAATAACATTTGGAAACCGCTGGTTAAACCGCGAGTTGTTACTTATTTATGTATTAATATAAAAAGTATGTATATTGTAATAATTTATATTTATATAGTTCCCATAGTATGAGCTTTGCTTAGTTAGGGGCTATGTCGTACTGTGAGCTGTGAAATATCCGTCTATTGAAGTTTTTTATTTATTAGTAATTTATTTTTTTATTTAAAATCCAATCATTTGGAATATCTATCATAGATTCATTCTTATCTGAAGAATTAAAAATAAGCAAGAAGTTGAGTTATCTGCTGAGCTTGTTGATTCGTGTGAGATGTAAATATAGATCTTTCAAGATCAGATTGAAAATGTATATTTTAAGACTGTATCACTTATCCAAGCGATCTGGTGGTCAAACGTAAACCTAAATATAAAAGGCCAAGTCTAGAGAACAACAAAGTGAGAATTATGATTGTGATCTGAAAATCTGCGAAACATGTTTTGTTTTTGGCATTTTATAGATGTGAAAGTTTGTGTACTCGCGGATACCTACTTGACTACAGTTCACCTGATGTTAAGTGACGATGTTGTCGAAGATAGTAGTAAACACACCAAGCCTAGAATGAGAACTGGCTCTTTAATAAGCTATGGCAGCCTCTGCCATAACACACCATTCAGTTCTTACATTGTCCCAAATACAAACTTGCTTTTTAGAAGACTTGCGAGAATAGATGCTGGCTTATTAATTATTGTTTTCAATTATAAGCAAATGATACACTATTAGAGTAACCTAGACGAGGACGTCATTAGAATTACCCGACTACACAGAAACGATTGTTATGAAACGATTGTTATGATTTTAGTAGTAGGTATATATAGGGTTATAAGTTTAGGGTGTACAAAGTCGAAAAAGGGTCTTTATATATACAAGTGCACGTGCACCATTATATATACAAGTTATTTTGGTACAACTTTGAAGTCGCGAAAAAACATGTAAAAGTAATGAGACGAACGAAACGCTATCCCGATGGTAAGAGATAACGCCTCCTGTCCATGACCAATGCAGCGATACACAGAACGTTGAGTGACAATACAAGGTCGCAACGCTGTTTGGCGCTTATTACTTTGAGACATTAGATGGTTACTCTCAACAGCATTGGAAGTTCGCAAGCTGAAGTACCCTTCAAACCGGAACACAGTAATGTTTACACACCACTGCTTGGCGGCAGAATATCTAGCACAGCAGTGGTACCTACCTAGACGATTTCCTGCTAAGGAGATCTACTATTGAGTGAATTCATGTTTAAGTTCATTTGTTGAAGGGTCAAAAGTATCAGCAGTTTTTTTTCACGACTTCTGAGTTATGCCCGCTATTCAATATGAAGTATCATAGGTCATTGATCCAATATGGGTGAATTTGTTACCTAAGTTAGCATGTCAAAAAAGGATTTAAGATGAATATTTCATGTTTAGTATCAAATGAAAGAGCTTCATAAGCGTTATCTAAGAGATTTACTTGTAAACACTGCTTAAAGTTAATCTAAGCTTATAGGAACCATTCCTTTCCACGCGTGATATCTTTCGTCAGCGAAAAGTTGGAGTTGAAGGATATTTTAAATCAAAAATATCTTTGGCATCTAATATATGTGTCTGTAAAAAATAGTTTCGAATGTAAGTATACTTCTCCATTTTAAATACTGCAACTTGTTAGTATAAGTTAAACCGTTGCTTTTTCAGTTATCAGTGGACAACATCGCTATGAGCACACGCATAGAAAGCGGCGGCACGAGATATCTAGATCTATCCGACTCTTTCTATCTTGGTGGGATAGAAAGTGATAAACGACAAAGAGCTTTCGCCAAAGGTGTTAAGGCTGCAGATTCCAGTATTATGGTTAGTGACGTTATAAAGTAACTAGCTTATTACCGTGGCTTAGCTCAAACAGTCAAGTGATGTGAATACAAACAATTTTGTCTAGTAATATACAAAACAAAAAAAAAAGTATTTAAGTATTCTATCAGTTATCTGACTCCCATAGTACACGCTTTGCTTAGTTTGGGGTCAGATGGCGCTGTGTGTAATGTCCTGCGATATTTATTTATTTAATATGTTAATAAGTACACTTAACATCTTGTCAGCTATAAGCACACTACAACTCTTGCACCAAGCCTCACCCCACCTGCTGAACAACGAACGAGCTGTGGCGAGCCGATTAGTGGAGGTTCATTCGAACCCAATGAAGCTAAAAAAACTATTAATATGGTGGGTAGCATTCCCGACCAAGGAGACGGCTATGATAACAACAGTGTGAAAGGTGTATTCCCAGGGTAAAGTAGGTTACCCAATTTAACTAACCCTGGATAGGGGAAAAAAATTCTATTTGATGAAAGGTTAAACTAAGGTTAAGTTTGTAACACAAAACACAAAAAACACACTGAGACAAATAAGGGTTAGTTACAAAATAGGGACTCACCTCAGCTGGCCGTATATAGCCTGAAGATAGTCTTAGTATATGCAGGGTGCATATATTAAAATCAATGACAAGTACATCTCTCACTTGCGTCGCCTTAATGATAATGTGATTAAATTAAAGTTTTACCGTATTAATTATTAGATGTATAATTTTTTTTTTTTTTTTTAATGGTTGACAGGCTAGGTGTTTGACCACAGCTCACCTGATGTCAAGTGAAGGTGTGGCCGAAGATGGTAAAGCACACCTAGCCTGGAATGCAACTGGCTCTCAAGTGAGGCTGCCGGAACACACCGTTAGATGCTTGGCGGCAGATTTTCAACTTGAGGGTGGTAGCTAGCCAGCCGAGTACTAAAGTACCCTACCACCATGCTTTGGTTTCCTCACGATGTTTTCCTTCACCGGCAGCTCAAGCTCATTGTTGGGGTTTGAACCCACGCCCTACATATTGTATTGTACATACAGCGGGTTAAGCATGTCTGTTGCTATCAAAAATCAATATTGTTTTAGGGCTGCATCAAACCTATTGAAGCGGATGATAAGGTTTTCGGTCTGCCCAATGCTGTAGTGACATACGGCGTCAGCCCCAAATGCGTGTGGTCTTATCCTTGCTTAGCCAACCCTCTCACGCCGCCATGTGTGAATCAAGCAGAATGCGAACAGCACGGTGTCGACCATTTCACTTGCAAGTGTGACTCCGACTTGTGTATCAATCCTGACTACGCTGAAAAGTATAAGGTATGTATTATAGATTAACAGCACCCCTCTATTTCCTGCGATATCTTTCTGGCGCCGTTAATTTTTTGAGATAAATGTCTGTAAAATTTTGAGTGTTGTCACACTCCATTTTTGACATGAGAATAAATCTAAGAGCTGCCTTTGAAGGGTGGATTGAAGTGACCTATTATAGGTTATTTTTTTTTAGTTAGGCATTTTGCTCACTTACTAAGTTATTACAATAAATGACATGAGTAATTTCAACGGAATTAAAAAAAACTACCCTGATCGTCTCACTGCAAAACAGTTTGACGTGGTATTTATCCTGATTATTATGTCTCATAATAATGAGTACCTAACCTATTCCTTAGACTTTATTTTGCTACATAACGTTCTGTGTACCGCTGCAATGGTCATGGATATTGGACATGCTTTATCTCTTACCACCAGGAGAGCGTTTCATTCAACTCTGTTATCTCGAGATTTTTACCTGACCAATTTAAGAGCTACGATTTTATTACCTGAGGTTTATTTTTTAGCTTTCGATATAAAATCGAATAGCACGACTCGTAGCTACATAAAATTTAACTCAAACGTTCAGTCGGCAAGAGGTCAAAAAAATACAAAAAATTGTTCATGTAGTTACTAGTTCTAAATATTAAGTTCGTACGCCTCTTATCTTCACTTTTTCTCAGGCGATCGCATAGAATAAGAACTGTACTCACTAAATTATAACTCGTCGTGTAATAGGAGTAGCCACTAGCACCTGACACACAGTCTTACTAGTTCGGGAGCCAATGGAACTAAATTATTCTGTACAATGTGTTTTATGTCAAATAAAATTATTTTGTTTCTTTTTCGTTTCCAGGTCTTTTCCAAGTCCAGTAGCGAGCTTGAACTAGTAGCTCTTTATCCGTTGACAGTTCAAGAAGGCGGTGTGACAGTGATTACGACTCAAAACATAGATGTGGTTCTAGACCACCACAAATACGGTGTCAGGCCATCGGGTGTTGTTTTCTATGTAACGCAGTCATCACAACATGGCCGTATAGCTATTGACCTGTCTATTCAACGGAGCACTCAATATTCTAGCTACATAGAAGACGGAAAAACTAAACAGTTTTTCACGCTCATGGATTTGTCTAGAGATAAGGTATGTTGCATGTTTGTTGCAAAGAATATTTAATATACTTTCAAAAGGCAGTTACTTCGTGTAAGGTAAACAATTCTAGCATTCAAAAAGTAAGTTCGACGTTCGAGTTCTGGCAGTAGAGATTTCCTTGCAAAGTGAATCGGAGATTAATTAGCTTCAAAGATTTTTGGATAATCATGTTTAAATACTAGATTTTATATTTTTCTAGAGTTATACTCGTCACTAATGCTTGTCATAACTGACAGCTCATTTAGTCCCTTTTTTAAAATAATAGATAGGCTTGCGTTTGACCGCCATCCCGCCTGATGTTAAGCGAAGATGCGGTCTACGGTGGAGCACGCTTACCTAGAAGAAATCGATTCACTCGCGATGTATCCGGTAGAAAACCGACAGACAAGCAAGACCCTGTAACGTACAAGCCTCTTTTAGATGTTAGGTTCTCGATTATCGCTTCAATCTTATTTAAGATGATTTGGTTTGATTACCTTATTTATACCGATGTGAAGGCAAAATACTCGTAGAATTAAACTCGCACAGAGAGTGCCATTATGTAGACCCCCGGCAATACAAAAGCTCGGTTCACTATTATACCATTTTTCGTATGTATGGATATACTAGTATTGCGTTGTGTGTGGCTATACTGTAGAAAAAAATGTTTAGGTTCGCTACGTGCATGATGGTTCTGAAAACCATCAGGATGCCATAGTTCTCGACATGGAACTTATCCAAGAAACGAAGTTCACACTGCCGAGCTACCTCCAGGGCCGGAATACTTTCGTGCTTCACGTGAATGTGACCCCGGTCAATGACCCACCGGTGCTTAACCTACTGCCCGGGAAAGTGCTTAGGTTAACGCAAGTAAGTGTGTAAACAATTCAATACAAAATTATGCATTCAGTAGCGAAACATATTAATTTAATTTTCTTTTAGCATCGCATGCTGTACGAATATGTAGCGTAGAAGTTGATTTAATATTACAAATCATAATTCGTTTTCATAACATCATATACTGGGCGGCACGAGTATTTTAGAAAACTAAGCGAACAAACAGACAGACACAAAATACGACTTCATTTTATACGAGATATTTAGTAGATATGTAAAAACGAATGTAAGAGCAAGTGCTGTTATTTATTTTATAAGGCGCTGTTATTCTCTCATGTGAGTTAAAATAAATTTATATTTTAAAAAAATGTCCAACTCCATGATCCAAACACGCCTAGGTTTTAGGTTTAAAGATCAAACTACTAAATCGATTTTGAAATTTTTATGGAGACCATTCTTAAAGATATCCTTTCAAATAGCAAAGAGTTGTACCTTCCATCATCAGCTCACCTGGATTACTAAGGTCGTGGTAGCGGTTTATCCGAGCTTATAATATTTAAAGAATTATCCACTAACGCCTTATAGTTAGGGAGTTATATTTTCCATCATCTGCTCAGCAACATGAGATGATGAGTAGCAGACGCAAATAATAATTGTTAATAGTTTTAGAAAATATATAAAACACATTATGCGTCCCAGTAAAATTTTAAAAGGGTTGCCCTCAATTTTTCTGGAATCCCATCATCCGTTCTTGACTTAGTGCCAATGGGACCACCTGGGAAGTATACTTTTTTAAACAAAAATAGAATTTCTCGAATCAGTCCAGGCGTCTTCGATTAATCGGGAAACATAAATAAAAAAGATTACTACGAATTGAGTACCTCGTCCTTTGTTTGAAGTGGTTTAAAAAGACATGAGTTCCGGTTACAGCGCTCATTATGATCATAAATCTTCATTATTATAATAATGAACACGTAGCATTAAATAGTATTTGTTCTGATCACATTAACATAGTTGTTTTTATTATTTTTTCAGAATGTACCCAGCGCATTTAGTGTTTTTTATTTGCTTGCGTGTTATTGCATGAATATAATGTCATGTGCCCACAGAAGTCACGGCAAACCTAACCAATTTAATATTGTGTGAGTATAATAGATTCTTTGCTAACGTTAGTTCATGTCTGCCTTAGCATTTTTATGAAAAGCCTCGTTATGTCCGAGAAAAGAAATAAATAAATATCGTAGGACTATACACACAGCGCCATTTGGCCCCAAACTAAGCAGAGCTTGTGTGATAAAACTCAGATAACTGATAGAATACATAAATACTTTTTTTTTTGTAAATACATACTTATAATAAACACAAAACACCCAGACACAGAACAAACATTTGTAAATGACCACGGTACAAATGTATTGCTAAAGTATTTGTGCCAAGCTGCCTACAAAAAAAGAACATATATTTTTTTTTCTAAGTTTTTTGACCATGTATTTGGTTAAGTATTGATGTTATAAGCATGTAGAGCCCGCTATCACTTATGTACGTTCACACTTGTGGCGTTAATGGATTAATGACTGGTTCATGTTCAGTCAGCTTAACTGATCAATATTTCAACGTTAATTAATAGCTTGTTTTTACTGGCACGATACTAATGTACCAGCTATAGTTTAATTTAGTAGCACACTGTTCTGCTTTGTAGAATTGTTAACTTTTAAAAATAACAAAAGTATCATAATTTAATAACCTGTTTAAAGGTTGGTATCCATTGCAAATGTCTATCAAGTGGAAATATAAAAACCACTACCTGTAGAAAACAAAATATAGTTTCGTGCTTAAGTTACAATAACAGTAGTAACAATAAAACTAGATTTAAGGTCATAAAGAATTATCACGTAGTATACAGACGAAGAAAAGATTTCCAGTATTTCAAATTTTACACTAAGAACGTTAAGACGACCATAAAAGATTTCAAGTCGATCATTTTGTTTATAGCGTAAAATAAACATGAGTATTTAGTAGGAATCTTTCCCTTGAACAATCCCACTAATATTAGAAATGTGAAAGTTTGGATGGATGGATGTTTATTACTCTTTCACGTAAAAACTACTTTTTTTTCTCTCCTTCTAATGATGTATCTATTTGTTGTTAGATACCTCATTGTTATAACAATCTAGCCTAGTTGAGACTAATAAGTAATTTTAATATAACTTAAATTGCTAATTAGAGAATAATCGAATAATGTGTCCATCGACACTTTTAAAAACTACTGAATGAAATTTGGTGTGTAGGTGGTGTGATTAACGCATAGGCTACTTTTTATCCCGAAAACATTTAGCTGGTAACACCGCGGGGAGCAGCTAGTAAAAGTATATCATTTACTTTAAGCTTCTTGATTTTAATCGTATAGCTCTTCCACGCAGGGCACTAGAAAAGTGATCACATCAGACATATTGAAGGCGGAAGATCCCGATACTTCGCCCGAAGATTTATTGTACACCGTTCTGCATGGAAAAAACGAACCTAATGGGTAAGTAAGACACGATTATTTATTATTCTTACTTAAATAAATATTGCTGGACGTAAATAATGTCAAAGAACTTTACGAATAAATTTAGTGTATGGATTACGGATATTAAACCGATGCAAACACATCTCACACTTCGGAATCTATCTACGTAAATAAAATAAATAAATATCGTAGGACTATGCACAATTGCACACAGCGCCATCTGGCCCCAAACTAAGCAGAGCTTGTGTGATGGAAGTCAGATGACTGATAGAATACGTAAATACTTTTTTTTTTTGTAAATACATACAGAACAAACATTTGTTTATTCACAAAATGTTTGCCCTGAGTGGGAATCGAACCCACGCCCTACAGCTCTCAAGGCAGATATACTACCAATGAGCTAATGGGGCTGTCAAACTTAGTTAGATTAGACTTATATACTACGGCTCAATTATCCTTCGAAATTAGATTTATGAATATACGGTTCATATATATGTATACAGTTGTTAAAACTAAACACTTTCTCGTTTGTAAAATTAGTTTGATGTTATCTTTCAATCGGTGACAATAAAATCTATTGAGTGATGGTATACACACTCCGTTCACGCCAAACATAAACTTGGTACAGTCCATTATCTAGTACTGTCAGTTTGTCTTTAAGATGTGACTGTACTGTTTCTTTTTTTTTATGTAGAAGTGATTTGAACGAGACACTCTCTTGATAGTAAGAAATGACTGCGTATTGTTGCAGCGATACACAGAACTTTGAGTATCAAAACAAAGTTCAGAGCGGCTAAGCACCGCTTTGGCGCTCAATACTTTGAGACTTTCGATGGCTAGTCTCAACAGTACTGTAATTTTGCTAGCTGTAGTACCATTTAAACCGGAACACAGTAATGTTTACACACTATTGCTTGGTGGCCGAATATCTGGTAATACGATGGTACCTACTTAGATGACCTCTTGCTAAAGAGATCTACCACCAAGTAAAAGGACAGCTTTAATATGATATTGAAACTTGAATGATCATTATTTCGGCCAATGACCAACTTACGTCACCTTCTGGCTCTGCCCAATGAGATGAGATTGTGAAATTTGATGGATTGATGGATAGTGTATCTATAGAGGTTTTTATCTATGTTTCCCATGCATATGTAATAAACTCGCAATAATTATTTTTTCAGGGGTCATATAGAAATGTTGGGCCAGCCAGTGGACTCATTTACTCAGCAAGAAATCGATTCTGGAGTAATTTCATTTGTGCATGGTTCATTGGGAGACAAGCAGCTAAATAAAACATCTCTACGGCTGACTTTGCAGGTAATTATCAGTTTTATTTTAATTACACAATACTGTTGGCTCATTCGGTAGTGTATGTACTTCAAGAGCTAGGGCGTGGGTTTGAGTCCCACACAGGACAAATAATAAATATTGTAGGATATTACATACAGCGCCATCTGACCGCAAACTAAGCAAAGCTTGTTCTATGGAAATCATATAATTAATAGAATACTTAAATACTTTTCTTTTTGTAAATGCATACTTATAAAATACATAAATACAGAATTCCCACCAATATTTGTGCGACGTGCATAAATTAAAATTAAATGGTCGACCACAGCTCATCTGATGTTGAGTGACGGTGTAGTCGAAGACGGTAAACACAACTAGCCTGGAATGGAACTGGCTCTCAAGTGAAACTGCATTAGGTGCTTGGCGGCAAATTTTCAACTTGAGGGTGGTAACTAGCCAGCCGAGTACTAGAAGGTACCCTAACAAAAACAAATGCGGTTTTAGGTTGAAGATCAAGAAGCATTTGCTGGAGTTGCAGAAGTCAAGTAGATAGCAACCAGCCTGCCTTCAGTAGGTGCTTCTTGTTTCTTCAATCTTCATTCTATGTGTATATTTATTTTCTTTCTTTTTCTTTCCAGCATTATTTAGTATATGTTCACGCCAGCCCCTACTATTTTTACTATTTTTATATTCTTATAATTATTATTATTTCTGCACTCTAATTATTATTCATGTATGTACTAAAATATCCTAGTCTTCTTCTATAAGCAACTCTCTAGACTTTTTCTATATTTATAATTTATTTATTCTATTATATATTCGCGTATGTATTTATGTATTTTTTTTATTCAGTCTTGTGCGTCCCAAAAGGTTAGTTCTGAAAACCAGCGCTGCTGAGAAATCGGCAGCAATAATGCTGAGAACTAACCTTTTTTGTCGCACTGGACACTACAGCGACAACTTTCCACTCATTATTATTGTTATTTTTATTTTTCTAATCTTTTATTTGTAGTGTGTTTTTTTGTTGTTGTAGTGTTGTGTGTGGCAAAATAAATGTTTTCTTTCTTTCTAACATGGTATGGTTTCTTCATGATGTTTTCCGTCACCGGTAGCTCATGTTCATTGTGCGAACCCACGCCCTTCAGCGTGTGAAGCGACTGCGCTAATCACTGAGCTATCATCGCTACATGAATCCTACTTCCTACTAATATTATAAACGTGAAAGTTTGTGAGTATGTTTGTTACTCTTTCACGCAAAATCTACTGAACGGATTTGGATGAAATTTGTAATAAAGGTATCCGAGACCCTGGATTAACACATATGCTACCGAAATTTTATCCCGAAAACATGTAGCGGGTAACACCGCGGGGCGCAGCTAGTGAGTTATTGGTGTTTATTTCTGCAGGTGTCTGACGGCATAGAGACGAGCGGGCCGGGCATCTTGCGCATTTCCGTGGTACCGTTGCAAGTGCGACTCGTGAACAACACCGGTCTGCAACTTGTTCACAACTCCTATGCGATCATCTCCGCCGTCAATCTCACATTCACAACTAACGCTGACGATAACAACGTGCCAGTCAAGTAAGTTTTTTTCATCATACTCTCCGTGTTTTTTTTTTGTGTAATAATAATGAAGCGAACGAGACACGGTAAGAGATAACGCCTGTCCATGACCATTGCAATCGATAATACTTAAATACTTTTTTTTTTGTAAATACATACATAAATACAGAACACCCATGTAGCGACATGATTTTTCTACGTTCCCAACAAAACTCATGTCGTTATTTACTTGTCACAGGTATGAGATTGTGAAGCCGCCGCAATTTGGAGTTGTAGAACGTCTGCGCGTTTTGGACGGGACATGGCAGACGGTCGACTCTTTTACCAGCGAAATGGTCACGTTTGGACGAGTGCGGTACATGCACCTCCTGGGTAATCCCTCACACGACGAGTTCAAAGTGAGTGTCAATTATTTATCGATCAATGAAACGAAAGATATTGTAATGTATTGTTATTGTATGTATTGTATTGTATTGCATTGATTGATTGATTGATAAACTCTTTATTGCACACATTAAAAATAATACAATACAGAATAAATAAACTAAATTGTATTGCATCCGAGTCAGCTCTGTTTTTTTATAAACTGGCCCACTGACGGGCCACACTCTTATCATAGTAAGAAGGAAAAGGCCATAGTCTACTACGCTGGCCAAGTACGGGTTGACTTCAATCATCTTCGAGAACTTTTTTTTTAGATTTCTTGGACATGTAGGTTTCTACACGATGTTATACGCACATAACATACAAAAAACAAATGTGCGTTCCATGGGATTCGAACCCAGGACCTCCATATACGTCATACATGCGAAGCGTGAATAGTGACGTCATTTAACCTTTCAAACTAATAGCTAATCTAAGCTAAGAATATAATGCTATATCCGCATGATGTTAACCGATGGTGCGGTTAAAGCGAAACAAACCTATCTCGGAAAAAAACACCTTGTATATATCTTTGTTTCTATGCCATAGTAACAAACAAACATATAAAATATGTTGTATATTCGTAAGCAACCGTTGTCACACCTGTAAGATCAGAAGTAAAGGCAAGGTTTTATATGTGCAGCAGCCAAGTAATTAAAACAGGCAATCAAAATTAAATGTATATGCAAAATTTCGTGACTATACTGTGCTAAACATTGGGATTTCCTGCATCTAGAGCAAATTCAGGGCGTAGAAGAAATAAAAATAAATTGTCATAGTAACTGAAACAATTTGTTAAATTTCAACTTCGTGGGATAAGATAAAGTGGTTCCAATTCAGTTTGCAAGATTTGACGTATGTTAACAGCGCAAATTAAATAAAAGCTTTTAAAAACGCTGCTGACTAAGACTCAACATGACTTTTGACATAGACTATATAATTTTTCTCTCATTCGTAATTGTATTTATAGTGAAGACGCCTACAAGATACATCCAGTGTTATGATAAATGTTAACAAGGATCTATCAAATAGGCTTGTATTGGACCGCACTCTCGCCCAGCTCTCTCTCTCGCTCTCTTAAGCGAAGATACGATGGAGTATGATTGCCTAGATCAAACAGGTTCGTTCGCGACTTCAAGGCATCTGTGTTATATCTATCGGAAAACATGCACTTGAGCAACAAATTCCATTGCTTATCGGTTTATGGTAAAAGTGGAATCTAACGTTTAAGTTTTTGGAATATCAGCCATGAACCTCTGGCTCTGACATCTGGCTGTTCGGTAGAACAATCGGCAAGGTGGAATAACATTTGGTTATCCCTGCACTTTTCCAGGCAAACGCAACCAAAACGTCATCCGTACATGGTGGATGTTCCCCATGTACGCACAAAGCGTTTTGGTTCCAGATTTTTCATTCGCACATAGCGAGGTTGTGAAACTGTCTGCCGGAGTCGGTGTTCCCTGTTAGGTGTCTACAAACCTAGAGTAAATAGGTAACTTCTAGGTAAGCGTGCACCATCTTAGACCACACTACTGCTTAACATCAGGCAGAGTGTGGCCATACGCGAACCTATTTTGAATAAAATAAAATGAAAACATGCGTATCCGAAAATCTCTCTTAATTATATTATTTATTGTTTCAGTTCAAAGCATCAGTCGGCTCGATACGAACGAACACGCTATACGACTTTCGATTAACTTTTATAAAACTAGAATTGTACGAATCGGTCAACGAAGAACTAGTACTGAACAACACTCGAGAGGCATTTATATCGGCACAGCATCTTCAATTCAAGACCAAGCCACTTGGTTTACCCGCCGATAGGATTTTATTCACTATAATAAAGCCGCCCAAGTACGGGATACTCCACATATCGTCAGGGAAACGTCATTTACAAATGCATAATACGTTTACACAGCAAAACATTGATAACGATCAGCTGTGGTACAGATTACATAGAAGGGCGTACTCTCATATACAAGACGAGTTTTCTTTCGTAGTAGGAGCCACTGAATGTGATAACATTACCGGAGTAATGACTATAAAACACACTCCAGGTTCACTGCCCTCCGACCATTCCCCTAATCGAGTCCACACGACTTTGGAACGGTTACAAGTCATGGAAGGTTCCAGAATGGTCATTCCAGCAACGCATTTAAATCTACGCACAGACTCAGTTACTAATTTAATATTTAACATAACGCATTTACCTAAACATGGCAAGATTGAGGTTATAAACGAGGATCTCAAAGTAGTAAGAGATAATACGACATATTTCACGTTACAAGAATTGAATTCCGATAGAGTGTATTACGCTCACGATGACTCTGAGAGTCGGCACGACTCGTTCCATTTCATGGCTTTGAGTCCTGAACCGGAAGATTTTCAGTACGTCGACGTTTTTCACATAGATATAATACTTAAAAATGATAACAGTCCTGTTAGAGCGAATGAAAATGTGTTTCACATAGTGCACGGTGGCGCGAGACTGATAACAGCTCGGGACTTGAGCTATACTGACGCAGACTTGGACACTAAGCCGTCTGATATAATATATACAGTGCAGCGTTACACAAAGGATCCTCCGAATGGAGGCATTTTCAGAGCGGACACTCCTTCGGAGCAAATAGCTCAGTTCTCTCAAGAGGACATCAATAAGAATCTAGTGTTGTTCAAGCATCAAGGGAAAGAGTACGGGAAGATGGCTTTCTGGATATCTGATGGACTGTTCGATGTCAACGGTAACCTTGAGATACAAGCGTCTCCACCGTTTATAAGAATGTATCCAAGTGATGGGTCGATAGTAGAAAATGGAAAGACCGTACTTATTACTGGAAGGGATATGCAGGTAAACAAAGAAACCATTAAAAATATAGTATAAGAGTATCAGAACCTTTTATACAACTTTCTTGTGAAACTTTGAGCATGACTGATAAAGTTAAAATATTTAAATAAATAATAAATATCGTAGGACATTACACACAGCGCCATCTGACCTCAAACTAAGCAAAGCTTGTACTATGGGAGTCAGATAACTGATAAAATATTAAAATGCTTTTTTTTTGTAAATACATATACTACACCCAGACACAGAACAAACATTTGTTTTATATCACAAAATGCTTGTCCTGGGTGAGAATCGAACCCACGCTCCACAGCTCTTGAAGCAGACATGCTACCAATGAGCCAACAGGGCTGTCAGAGCTTAAAAAAATATATCTTAATAGATACTTGGTGGTAGATCTTAGCATGAGGTCTTATTCTTATTCGAAGTGGGGGCGATAAGTGCTGCACCAACATCCCACTTGGGGTGTATTGTGCATTTCCCCCTACCAGCATCTACCCAAGCCAACCCAGCTCCTTGAAATATCTCTGGCTATCGAGGCTCTGGGCCGCTGGCATAGTAGCTCCAGTAAGTTGGATGGAATGTTCGATGACGATGACATGAATAGCAGGAGGTCGTCTAGATAGGTACCACCGCAGTACCATATATTCTGCCGCCAAGCAGTAGTGTGAAAACAGCACTGTGTTCCGGTTTGAAGGGTACTGCAGCTAGCCAAATTACAGGGCTGTTGAGACTAACTAACCAATGTCTCAGTCTGGGTGTTCTGTATGTATTATAAGTATGTATTTACAAAAAAAAAAAGTATTTATGTATTCTATCAGTTATCTGACTTCCATCGCACAAGCTCTGCTTAGTTTGGGGCCAGATGGCGCTGTGTGTAACAGTCCTATGATATTTATTTATTTAAAGTAATGAGCAATAAATCACCGATGCTCTGGACTTTGTTTTGTTACGAAGTTTTTTATATCGCTGCAATGACAGCCAGGAGCTTTAAAAAGCGTCACCGCGTCACCACCGGTTGATGTTCCAAAAGCTCGAACTAAGCGGTTTGATTCCACCTTTTTCATGCGTACCGCTAGACATTGGAATCAGCTGCCCGACTGGGTGTTCCCCAATGAATATAGTCTGGGTACCTTCAAGTCGCGAGTGAATCGGTTTCTTCTAGGCGAGCGTGCTCCACCGTAGACCGCATCTTCGCTTAACATCAGGCGGGATGGCGGTCAAACGCAAGCCTATCAACAACAAAAAAAAAAGAAAAAAAAAGATCATAGACAGGCGTTATCTTTTACCATCAGGGAAGCGTCCAAAGCATCGATCACGAACGACTTGCGAAAAAGTCTCGTATCGACATCGACAAAAGTTTGTATGAGATTTGTACAGCTTTGTATGCTATCGAGAACTCGATACAAATTCGATAAATTTTCGTGATCGAGGCTCTGTTTGTCTCATTACTTTTACATACAAAGGAAGATAATATCGTAACCTCTCAATGATTTTAGGTCGATACAAACATGAATTGCCTGGAAGAAGATATCCGCTACGAAGTGACGTTGGAACCCAAACATGGTGCTATAGAAGTAGGAGAGGGTCAAGGTGCCTATATGTTCACACAACTAGATGTCGCTGCTGGTAGAGTCGCATACAGACATCGCGAGTCGAAGACGCCGACGGACCAGTTTAGGTGATTCTCACTAATATTGTAAATGTGAAAGTTTGGATGGATGGATGGATGTTTGTGTTTGTTACTCTTTGACGCAAACACTACTAAACGGATCTGAATGAAATTTGGTATGGAGGTGAGACTCTGGATTGACACATGTATAGGCTACTTTATATCCAGAAAACATGTAGCGGGTAACCCCGCGGGGAGCAGCTAGTCATTTATAACTTTTTATTATAGTTTTTTTTTCTAATGGTTATGCGATATTGCTTACATTTAATTCCGTCTGAATAATCTGAGTAGAGTCATAATATATCAAAACCATGTCAGATTCCATAGTAAAAATGGTTTGTACTCGACAGGCTAGGTGTTTGACCACAGCTCACCTAATGTTGAGTGACGGTGTGATCGAAGATGTTAACACACCTACCCTGTAATGGAACTGGCTCTCTAGTGAGGCAGCCGGAACACACCGTTAGATGCTTGCTACTCGCACATTACTGCGATGAATGAAACGTCTACGCAATAGAAAACTAAAAAGTTGTAGAGAGTTTAAAAAGTTTAATTTTTTTTGGGGTAATGTGTTGTGTTTTGCAAAGGTTGTAGAACAAAATTTATTCGTTTTAATGTACAAAATATGCCCTTAAATGGATGCTGACTGATTAACAGTTACTTTACTTGGTGGTAGATCTCCTTAACAGGAGGTCGTCTAGGTAGGTACCACCGCAATATCAGTTATTCTGCCGCTAAGCAGTAGTATGTAAACATTACTGTGTCCCGGTTCGAAGGGTACTGCAGCTAGCGAAATTACTGGGCTATTGAGACTAACCATCAAAAGTCTCAAAGTAACGAGCGCCGAAGCAGTGATGCCCTGGACTTTGTTTTGTTACTCAAAGTTCTGTGTATCGCTGCAATGGTCGTGGACAGGCGTTATGTCTTACCATCAGGAAAGCGTCTCGTTCGTCTAAATATTTTTTAAATAAAAAAGAAACAGTATCCCAACACACACACACTCGGGCAGCAAATTCCAGAAGTGGTAAACGTGAGCCTTCCGGAAATTAATTGATCAAATCATAATGGGTCTTTTTGTACATTTCCTTTTTCAGATTCAAAGTTATGTGTCTTGATACTTGGGGCGAAGGCGTGTATACGATCAAAATTTTTCCATCTAGCTACTGGGAACCTCTAAGAGTTAGCACGAACCGACCACTAGTTGTCGAAGAGTCTACCAGCGTCAACATTACAAAGGATATCTTAGAGGTGAGATTTTTATTATGGCTCACAGACTAGATGTTTAACCACAGCTCATCTGATGTTAGAATAGAATAGAATACACCAAACTTTTATTTATTTCTGGCTTTCAAGAATAGTATAGAATACTCCAAACTTTTATGTCTTTCTTTCTTTCAAGAATAGAATAGAATACACCAAGCTTTTAATTATTTCTTTCTTTCTTTCTTTCTTTCAATTATACATCACTACATAGTATAAAACAAAGTCGCTCCCTTCTGTCCCTATGTATGCTTAGATATTTAAAACTACGCAATGGATTTAATGCGGTTTTTTTAATAGATAGAGTGATTCAAGGGGAAGGTTTATATCTATATTTTTTTTTTATGGTTGACAGGCTAGATATTTAGCATATCTAGCCTGGAATAGAGCTGGCTCTCAAGTGAGGCTGCCGGAACACACCGTTAGATGCTTGGTGGCAGATTTTCAACTTCATGGGTGGTAGCTAGCCAGCCGAGTACTAGAAAGTACCCTACCACCAATATATACCATGCTATAATACTTGCATATGCACCACATTAGTATCTACATTGCACCCGTGCGAAGCCGGGGCGGGTAGCTAGTACATTGTAACATACAAATGAGATAAAGATGTTTTTTTTTTCTATCCTCAGGTGATGCACCCACAGATTGAACCTTCTAACATTGTATACAAAGTGACTGAGGGCCCGCATTACGGCTGGCTTGAAATCGGCACAACACCGGGCACATTAGAACTCGAAAACTACAACGAAGAACCAATTCACACAAAAGTTTTCGATCAGAATGTTATAAACGCAAATCGGCTAGTCTACGTTCAGTCTGGTGTCAATAGAACAAGAGACAAAATACGAATGGACGTGACAAACGGAATAGTTTGGCTCAGAGACGTTGAGTTGGTTATCATTATAATTCCTGAGCATTTTTACGTGTCTGTGGCTAATTTAACTGTCGTAGAAGGCGAAGCGGTCAGTTTGCGACCCGAATTATTTAAAACGGAAACCGAGTATTACAGAGGAAAGGTGATCTCTTACAAAGTGACTCAAGAACCGAAGTATGGCAAGATTGTGATTGGTGATCAAGATCTCAATTTATTACCAGTACTAAAACTAAATACTGGGAATATACAGGTGAGAATTCAGGTTCGCGTTTGTAATTAAGTAGTACTTTTTTACGTTGTATACTTTTTTTTCTGTTTAGTATTTTAGCACTTTTGGGAGTTTTAAAATGATTTATTGTTAACCAACTTCAATGATATATAAATTTACAACTTGAAGTAAACGCACTGCTCCATCAAAATTGCGAGGTTTCGGAGTAAACTAAAATATCATTGATGTATACAATTTTTAGATTTTTGTTGTTTTTTTTTTGGTTCCGTACCCAACAAATAAAACGGGACCCTTTTACTAAGACTCCGCTGTCCGTCCGTCTGCCACCAAGCTGTATCTCATTAACCGTGATAGTTAGATGTAATTTTCTCATATGTATTTCTGTTACCGCTATAACAACAAATACTAAAAAAACAATAAAAAAATTAAGCTTCTATACAACAAACGTGATTTTTTTACCGTTTTTATAGATAATGGTACGGAACCCTTCGTGCGCGAGTACGACTCGAAATTGGCCGGTTTTTTTAAAAAACCGCTCGATTGATTTCTGTAAAACTTATATGGGAAACTGTTACAAATTTGCAGTACGTCAATGACGGTTCAGAGGAGACGACGGACGTGTTCAAACTGGTCGCCCTAACCGAGAACAACAAACAAAGCTGCCCTTTCGACGTCAGAATCAACATTGTGGCTGTGAACGACGAAACGCCTATCGTAGCCGCTAACACTGGACTATGTGTGTGGGAAGGAGGCACTTTTGCTCTCACAAGAAATGAACTCTGTAAGTGTACATCAACAACCATTTTGTCCAATGCAGATAGCAAATTTGTGTATGGAAAAGCTTTTTGTTTTTTCGCGATTTCAAACTCCTTAGTACAAGTTGTTTGTTATGAGTTAAAGAATTTCTTTTCGGCGCAATACTACTGTTTTCTGTAACCTTATATTTAAGAATAAGAATAAGTACATAAATGAATATTGACAGTCCTGTTGGTTCATTGGTAGATTGGTGATGTCTGCTTCAAAAGCTGAAGGGCGTGGTTTCGGTGCCCACCCATGATAAACATTTTGTGGTATAAAAATAGTTAGTTCTGTGTCTGGGTGTTCAATTTTTTATTATAAGTACCTGGGTTATTGCAAAAATTATTTAATTACAAAAAAACAACTATCAGTTATCTGACATCCATAGTACAAGCTTTGCTTAGTTTGAGGTCAGATGGCGCTGTGTGTAATGTACTAAAATAAATAAATAAATATCGTAGGACATTACAAAGCAAAGCTTGTACTATAGAAGTCAGATAACTGATAGAATACTTAAATACTTTTTTTTTTTTTGTAAATACATACTTATAATAAATACAGTACACTCAGACACAGAACAAACATTTGTTTATACCACAAAGTTTGTCCTGTGTGGGAATCGAACCCACGCCCTTCAGCTCTTGGAGCAAACATACTATTATTGAACCAACAGGGCCGTCGATACGACAACGATATTTATTTAGAATAATAACATATGTTATCATTGTTACAGATGTGAATGACATCGACACTCCCCTAGAAAATGTCACTATCATTGTAGTGGATATAATGTCTGGTTACATGGCGCTAAAAGGCAACCTTGAGACGCCTGTTAATCACTTCACGCAAGCTGACATTGACAAGGAGAATGTTATTTTTGTGCACACAAGTGAGTATAGCTAACTTGAACGACGAAATAAAAGATCCAACTTTTATCAATAATAATGAGACACTATCATTTCAAAAAATCACAGTATCACACTAATAGTAACACGACATTTAAAAAAAACGACAAAGACATAATGTTGAAGCATCTTTTAAACATAAAATCTAAAAACACACACACACACACTTTGGTTTTGAACTACAGGGGCTCACCGGAAGACCAGCGCTGGTCAGACTTAGTATGACCAGTATTATGCTGAGGTGAGCCCTTATTTTGTAACTATTTGTCCAAAATAAAATCTCTTACTTTTTTTCTTTCAAAAATCAAAAGTGTAAATTACTGATTGTAACGTAATTGTATACAATGTAATTTTGTCGCGATTATAGAGGTTAGCGCGGCCGATTCACACGTTGAATGGTGTAGGTTCAAATCCCTACAATGAGCTTGAGCTACTGATAAAGGAAAACATCGTAAGGAAACCTAAGCATGGTGGTAGTTTACTTTCTAGTACTTGACTGGCTAACTACCACCCTCAAGATAAAAATCTGTTGACAAGCACCTAACAGTGTATTTCGGCAGCTTGACCTGAGAGCCAATTTTTTTTATACTCGACAGTCTACGTATTTAGACAATAGACAATAGACAATAGACAACACTTTATTTATGACATAAAATACATTTCAACATAACCACAGCTCACCTGATGTTGAGCGACGGTGTGGTCGAATATGGAATAACTTAATTCAAGGCTAGATATGTTCACCATCTTCGACCACACCGTCACTAAATATCAGGTAAACTGTGGATAAAACAATTAGCCTGTCAACCATAATAAATAATAATATTTGAACTTGAAATTTCCATTCTGCTGATACTAAACTAGAGTATAAGAAACGTCTAACAAGTGACTTTAACTCGTCTTTGCAGACGGCACTAAAGGAAAAATGATCTTCAACGTCACTGATGGCCTCCACGAATTGTCCAAAATCACATTCCTCATATCTACGAAATCAATTTCGCTAAAAATTACGCGCAAACAGAAGTTACGTGTGTTCCCACTGATGAGAGAACCGTTAAGCAATACTATACTGATGTCCAAGTGCTCTGACCCTACGAGGAACATAATTTACAAAATCGAACGTGCCCCGACGCTAGGAAGACTTATCGTGATGAACGGAGAAAACTATCACAGATCTGCGAAACAGTTCACTCAACAGGACGTTAATAAATCCAGGGTGTACTATGAACATACACACCCTTTCTCGGATCTTCAAACTAACGATTCTTTTGTCTTTTCTGTCGAAGCACCATTCGCTAAGCCTCTAACCGAGCAATCGTTCAATATAGAAATTTCTGTTTCATCGGGCGGCTTAGCTAAGTACGTTCATATACCACGGATCGAGGTGCAAGAGGGTGGCAAAGTTGCCATTAAAGTGAACGTGAGTGATGTGATCGGATACTTGGAGACTCAGTCGGGAGTAAGGCAGCCACAAATTGAAGCACAATGGTCACATCCACAACACGGAGAGCTAAAGCCTTTTCTATCGTCTCTGACTCAATCACAGTTAGAAAGCGGCGTGGTCAACTACGAACATGACGACTCTGATACGTTACAGGACAAAATTGAAATGGCTGTCTTCCTTTTACCGGATTACGTGTTACTCTGCAATGTTACGATACCGATTAATATTATCCCCGTGAACGATCAGCCATTTAGGTTACTGACTGACACCCCACAAATTCAAGTTGTGCAAGGGGAGAACTATACTATAACTAAAAGCGACTTGCTGACCGAGGACGCAGACACGGGACCTGCGGGGATCGTATACGATATCATAAGCGGCCCCACGCAGGGCAGAATGGTCATGCTCGACAAAAACCGAACGATAGACGAAGCGCAGTCTATAAACAAGTTTACACAAGACGATGTCAACAACGGTCGAGTGTTATACGAACATTCGGGCATGTTGCAAACAGCTACATTCTATTTTAGAGTGTGGGACGGCCAGTTTAAACCCACATACACAGTATTTACTATTGACGTCATACCCGTCATATTAAACGCTACATCATCTCATCCCATATATTTGCAACAAGGTTCCAATGTCGCTACGGTGACAACGGATCAAATTTACATAGAGACCAACGCTCAGAGTACAAAAGTGTGGTACAATATAACACAGCAGCCTACATATGGTATGATATACGTTGGCCGGAATCCTGTCACTTATTTCTCGCATAATGATTTGATGGAGAAGGTTGTGATATACATGCAGAACGATATGACAACCGCCAGCGACAACTTTGAGCTTATAGCTTACGTCCATCATAGCAATGGGACCAGTCCGTTTACTATAGAAGTGATAGTGCAACCCCTAATGAATTTGGCTGATATGAAAGTAGATGGGGAGAAGACTAAGATTACGCTGAGCTCGATGGATGCTAGTGGACTAGCCAAGTTGACAGCGAGCGATCCAATGTACACATTAATTAAAAAACCAAAATATGGAATGTTGAAGAAAATTATAAGAAGTTCCGGTGAGAAAACTAGTGCGAGAGAAAGGGAAGTGGCGTACTTTACTCATGAAGACATTAAGGCTGGTGTGATATACTATGTAGCTAAGAAGAAGTTAAGTGAGCTGAATGGGATGATGGATAGCTTTAGATTCTTATTAGCGTCTACGATATTTCAACCGGCTGCCGGTGATGTCAAAATTTTCATAGGAAATAGTCAGAAGAAGAATTTACCTGGGCCTAATGATCCTGAGAGTCATGAAGGTGTGCCTGTAAGTATATTTGTATTTGCAGTGCGTTTTTTTTTTAGTTTTTTCATATTCAACTAATGAGATGCTTGCCTGTAACATTGTTGTTATTTATAAAATTATTACTGATTACTGAGATAAACGAAACCCTCTGCTGATGGTAAGAGATGGCGTATGCCTATGACCATTGAAGCGGTAACCAGAAGTTTGAGTAATAAAAAATTCAAGGGCATCGGTTAACATTCGATGGTTAGTCACAGTAGCCCTGTAATTTCGATGGTATACCCTTCAAACACAGTGATGCTTGACGGTAGAATGTCTAATACTGTTTACCTAGATGACCTTCTGCTAAACAGGTCTATCACATAGTAAAGAAGGTATTAGAATTTTTTAATGTTTTGGTCTTACAATAAAACTGTGAAATATTAGAATTGATTTCTATCAATTACATGTTCTTGGTTATTCCATCCTAAGGTTGCCTGCCAGAGATCGCTTTTAGCGATAAAGCTGCTATTTGTTATACTAATTTGTTTTATTTTATTTCTTATATTGGTTTAGCTGCGACACATGTTTTTCAAGATCAAAACTTGTTAATCCAAGGTATCTGTATTCCAAATTTCATCCAAATCCGTTAAGCCACTACAGCGTGACGAAGTAATTAATATACAAACATACTTCCATACTTTCTCTTTAATTTTTTTTTATGGTTGACAGGCTAGATGTTTGACCACAGCTCACCTGATGTTAAGTGAAGGTGTGGTCGAAGATGGTAAAGCACACCTAGCCTGGAATGGAACTGGCTCTCCAGTGAGGCTGCCGGAACACACCGTTAGATGCTTGGCGGCAGATTTCCAACTTGAGGGTGGTAGCTAACCAGCCTAGTACTTGAAAGTACCCTACCACCATGCTATGGTTTCCTCACGATGTTTTCCTTCACCGGCAGCTCAAGCTCATTGTTGGGGTTTAAACCCACGCCCTTCGGCATGCGAATCTACCGCGCTAACCACTGAGCTATCATCGCTACACATACTACACATACTAATATACCGAATTAGGGAAACAATCTTAATGAACAATAAAGAGTTTAGCTATCTATTAAATTATTAGTAATTATATTTTAGAAACAGATATTTCAAGACATCAAAAAGATCTACCAACATTATTTACGTTTTCGAATAAGTAGGAAAAAACGGACTTTAATTTTATTATTTATTAGTATGGGGTTAAAAGATGTTTATGAATTTTGCTTTTAAATTACAGGTAGCAAACGGCGATACAGCGTCTTACTACATGATGATCCTGATGGCTTTATCCGGTGTCGTCGTAGCCATTTTGTTCATCTTTGGCTTGCTGAAATGTCGACGGTATCTGATGCGAGATCAGAACGCTCTGGCCAAAATCCATGGGCAGGCACAGGGCGTGGCACCGATACCGCTACCACGCCCGCCCGATCATCTGATGCCATCGCCTGCACAAGCCACTCCCCCTATTAAGCGGTCAGTTGTATCCTTAACTTTGATAGTCTCTGGAGTCTTGAAGTTAAAACATTAACAACAAATAGTACAAGTCTTAGTCATGTAAAGTAAGTCACAGTCAGGTCCAGTCCATGCTCTAGTAATGTGGTTCTTTACTACTTTACTTTACTAGAAGCTTCATGGGCTTCAAATGTTTCACAGCATTTTATTACTTGCCCATACACAATGTAGCGATGATAGATTAGTGGCTAGCGCGGTCCGTTCACACGCCAATGGCAACGGCGTAGGTTCAAACCCTAACAATGAGCTTGAGCCGTCGGTGAAGGAAACATAGTGAGGAAACCATAGCATGGTAGTAAGGTATTTTCTAGTACTTGGCTGGCTAGCTACCAGCCTCAAGTTGAAACTCTGCCGCCAAGCACTTAACAGTGTGTTCCGGCAGTCTCACTTGAGAACCAGTTCCATTCCAGGCTAGGTGTGCTTTATCATCTTCGACCACACTGTGACTTAAGATCAGGTGAGCTGTCAAAACGCCTAGCTTGTCAAATACGAAAAAGATATTACACATGACTCCATGACCCTTAAGCCAACTAAACGCACTGCTCCAACGAAACAGCGAGGTTTCGGAATAAACGAAAATATCATCGATATAGTATACAATTTTTGATTGTTTATTGTTAATTTTTTTTAAACGACTCAATCGATTTCGATAAAATTTATATGTGACCCCTGAAGTATAATCTACCAAGCATAAAAAGAGTCATCAAAATCGATTCGCAATTGGCGGAATTATCGCGTATCATACAAACAAACAAAAATAAAAAAATAACATACAGTTGTTTTGAGAACCTCCTCCTTTTTTGAGTCACTTGAAATGAACCTATAATATGCTGGTGTCCACGAGGAATAAAAAAGATGAGTTACAGTATCTAATGAACATTCTCAAAGAAACGCAAGTTTCAGGTTAGTTTTTTGTTCTAGTTATGTGTCGTCGGAGCAGTCTGTCCATACCGGGGCGAGCACTCCGCTGCCCTCAGGCGGGAGCGTAGCGTGCAAAGTGACTCCTTTGGTGGCAGAAGGAACACTACCCGACCTCAACACTCGCTACCCTTACGGCACTGAGGACCATACTGACGTAAGTACTTAAGTAGTTCAACCACGTCAACAAAAAAGTAGCTGTCTTTACATATACAGTATGACTGGTGAGACACCTACTATACTCGAGGACGTGATATTTGGCGATCATATAGGAAGAAAAAAAATAACATTATAAATAATATATAGTAAGTATTAACATTTAAATAAATTGCACTGATTGACTTTTTTTAATAGACCTCATGACATATTTAATTATATAAACTTGACATTATTATTTTATCCCATTTGACATTCTAATAGTAACAATTTTATCTAATTTTTGCACACCCAATACTGGGTTAAGTATGGTTTAAGCGATGGATGGTGATAGTATGGTTTTTTATTTATGTACCAACATTTTGACACCTGTTCTTGGCAAATAAATAAATCCGTACACGTCGTGAATAACTTGACAAGTCTTCTGTGAACAACTTGATATGTAATTTGTTTGTTGATTAAAACCTTAATTTATTATTATACTTACATTATCTGAAAATTCCGATTAAATTACTTAGATACGTATAAAAATTGTACTATAAAAGGATAAAAAAATAGATTTACCAATAATATGTAAACTTAAAAATGGCTGCTCTGAAAAGTTTGCATTTTCGACTTGTCAATGTATTCACGCCGTGTACGGAAATATTAACGTGAATACGAGGTAAACTTAACCGAAAGTTATGTAATTAATTACGCAACGCTTGGACACCGCGCGGACGCACGAGCTGGACGTTGTGAGGACGCTCGCGCGGACGACGGGGTGACAAGCACGTACTTGTTCCGTGACCAAAACATCGTTATCGGGAGTGTATCCACGCATTTATTTATAGGGAAATTTAGGTCAAAAATTAAGTACCTAATTTTATTGCATAACTATATCGAGAATCGAGGACCAAGTATTCTCCGTCCGTATCGTAGGTGTCTCACCAGTCATGCTGTATATGTCCATTAAAGTAAATTATACACATACACACTCACCGTATATAAATAAATATTACTGTAGGTTATTTAGTTCCCATAGCTTTGTTTAGATAAGTAGTTCTATTAGATAAAGTACTTGTATTGCTATCCTTATTTTTTGTTGTAGGCTGAAGACTGGAGTAGCTACGAGGCCAGCGAGTCCGCGTACCCGGTGCGAACAGGGGCGCCCAACCCCATGCTCCGCCGCAACCAGTACTGGGTCTGACCCTCGCAGACTCACACACTGCCGCGGCACAAGACAGGTGAGTCCACCAACTCGTCAACTCGTTTCAGCAACATTATCACCTTAACCTTAATCACATTATTACCTTGGTCCCAACGTAAAGAAACAAAAAAAAAACAACATTTTTAGTTATTCACGCCATCGCGTAAAAAAAGCACCATTCATTTTATTGATTGGATGTTTCACTACTAAGATAAATAGATTCAACATCGCATACAAAAAATGGTATTACGGTATTTTTCTTTTGTTATTGACGTCGCACTTTGTTCTTTTGGCCAGTGTCAAGAATTTCAATATATTTGATATATCAAGTGAAATAATTCAAATCACAGCCAAAATTATTTTGTGATTAGCTATCAAATTTATTGTGTTTATTAAAATTATATAAAAAATTCAAAATGGCGGATTTCTGGCGCCAAAAATTTTAGACTTTTTTTACATATTTTAATTTTAATTTAAGTAGTATCGTACAAATTATATTGGTAAAAATATTAATACAGTTTTACAAAAAAAATAGTATAGATTTAAATGAAAGATATTGATGTGTCTTTTAGAGACGATGATTTAATTGCATTTTAACGTTCTCTATGGTCAATGGAAGTATGTCATACAAAAATAAAACCGTTTTTCGTATATTTTCAGAACCTGTCAAGCCGCAGTGCGACGCGTGCGTAACGCTACGGCATCCGCGCCAGCGCCGCACCCAGTTGGTTCCTACACCTTTCCTACTCAGCAATTACACTTTAACAAAACACGAAACAAGAGAGGTTACTCTCTGACTACGAAGTATCTACTTATGCTAGATCTGAAATCTGGTAGGCAGTAAAACATAACTAACAATATTTTGAACTGGTCCTATTATACGGTCTCTTCTAGCTATATAATCTATATTTATATTTTACATATTGTTTTATCTTTAATTTACTTTTTAATCGGTGAAAGAGGAAACAAAGCTGTAATGTTGCCAAGGTTACATCACGTTTATTAGTGAGTGGTCAAAATAATTAAAAAAAACATTAGAGCAGACGTTATTTTTACTTGTCTATTGTTCAAATATTCAAAAAAGTTCGATAGCTATACAGTATTAGTAAGTGCTTTATTCCCTTTTCGCTGATTGGAAATGTTTCCAGCGAATTTAGGCAAATAACGTTTTAGAAAAACTACGAAATGTATTTCGCTGTAAATAACAAAAAGTTTGTTTGACTTATGAAACTTTGATATCAGATAAAATAGTTTACCTTGGTATTCGCATCTACAGTACTCTTGCAAGGAATTATTGAAAAATATTTGTAAAATTGTATGGATATTACGACACCTAAAGAAAACAACAATTTTTTCAAACATTTTACTAGATATTTTCGGATAGTTCCTGTAATCGATATGGAGCTTAAACTTTCAGTTGAGAATTAATCTCCTCATACATTTCACTTTTTACGGCCTATAATTTGGACCAGGACCTATACGAACAAAGACAGCAAAGTCAAATCAATAATGAAAGACTGTTATTTCGTGTAATGTGAGGTATGTAGGCTAATTTATTATTAAAAAAAAAACCCAAGAGGCCAACCATTATCCCAAAAGCATTCCTAATATTATTAATAATTTATAGTCTCACTCTTCAGTAGTAAGTAATATATTATGAATGATTTTGAGATTATAATAGGTCACTAGGGCCTCTATTTGAATCTACAAGGTTACGCGTTATTTTAATACTAAGCGTAAAGGAGTTTTTGTTTTCATCGTTATGAAAAACATTTACTGGATTCGTGCGTGAGGAAAATTGCATTTCTCATGGAAAAATCTACGTAGTAAAAGTAGTTAATAATGAAAATGTAATCCTTTCCGTGAGATTCTTTGTTACCATGATGCGTAACTTTGTAAAATTTTTCAATTATTTAAATGATTTTTTTAATTGCAAATGATATTTTAATGGATTTTTTTTTCTGGGCCCCGTTTGATATACGTTCTTCTGTAGCCTATATATACACTATCAAAAATGCGTGAGAACAGGCCAAAATACATACATGTGCTGTTACAAGTTATACAACACTACTTAGTAGATCCAAATCTACAAAAAAAAATCTACATTAAAAATTATTAAATTGATTTAGTCGATTTTTCTTTCTATCAAAAACGTAATATACATAGTTATCTACAAAACAAAAGAAGTGAATTTATCTTCCACGTAAACAGAATTCGTAGTTTCATAAAACACAAATTTTATGTAAACTTGAAGATAGTGCGTCAAACGGAGCCCCTTTTAATCGATTTTTACACAAAAAATTATAGGTATAAACATAAATAGTATTAAAAATATGAGTTGCATATATACATTTATTTTACTTCGTTAATTAAGTCTTTATATTTCTGTTCAATATGTAATGTGCGTTCGTCCGAACATTTTATGCCCTACCCGTGTTTAACGCTGTTTAGATTTGCTAGTTTACTTTGGGTTTTAGTTTTCAAATGGATCATGAAATCTCGGTACCTGTTTTACCTCATTATATTATATAGTTATGTCGAATATTTTCCGTACCGTGCGCGGTAATCGTGCAAGCCATAAACAAGACAAAAAGTTTCCTAATAAAAAGTTTTACTAAACAAAATACAACTCGTTACGATATAGCTGTAATAACAAAAAAAAATTTAAAGGTTGTATGTAGATTTTTGTTCATAATCGAATGTAATTTAAAAATAGTCTGTTCTATGACATGGTACAATGATAGTGGTTGTTTAAGTGTACACGTTCATTCCTTTCTGCGAAACAAATAATCCGTATGGTTAGAACGATACGTCATTTGCGGCAGATAAACTTTTAATTAGCTATTAATAAGGATATTGTTTTATACGTATACTAACAGAAAGGAACGATTGTGTATAGCTGTCTAATATTGTAATAAATAGTGCTATACGAATAAATAGTTTGCCATAGTAAGATATACAATTTGCCATGAGTATTTTGTGTATATTTACACATATTTAACTCTAGAACTACAACCCCATTTTTTACCTGTAAACTATAAACCGGGGTAAATATTTACCTCATGGGATTTTTGCTCGTGAAATCGTTGTCTTATACATTAGTTTTTTTCGCGCCAAAGAGCAAATTAAATTTTATCAAGATTTAGTTGCTGTGTTGTTGTTGAGTCTTCAGTAGACAATGTCTGACTTAGAATCGTAGTTCAAAGTTTACCTGGTATTGAATGCACTCTGGTTTGTAGTTTCAGGGTTAAAAATTGTGTTATTTAGCTTTAGTCGCATGTATCCTATTTAACAATTGCAACAATAAATAGACTGGCATATCTATATCCGTAAGTTGGTTATGTATACTATATTATGTAACGGCTGGGTGGATAAATTCGTACAAATTAATTTAGGAATTGTTTGGACACAAATGATATAAAATCTTCGATGCGAGCTTTCGCTATAATTCTTCTCTGAAATAACACACAAATGACCTTACTTAAAAATCACCCTTACGTTACAGACATTACATGCAAAAGTCATACAATTTCTACGAAATATATGCGCTATAAATATATATATATCGCGCGAGTACTATTCATTTTCGAGATTCGATTACAGCATATCGAATTTCTCTACTTATATAAACATTCTGTGAATATAATATATCCAAATGATAGTGAAAGCTACATGAAATAGGTCAGCGGAAAGTGATTTATTTTGATGTTTTCGGCATGTCTCAAACATTTTTTTATGAACCAAACTGAATGAACGCAATCTGACTCATTTTTTTTTTTAAATTTGCGTCTCAAATTAATTAGATTACTCGTTCCTATGTATTTGTTGAGATATTATACATATATTATACGATACGTGGAATGCCAAAAAGCGTCAGTGGATATTGTATTAGTCAAAATATTCATTTACCTTGCAACTCATTACATAAAATAGAAATACCGAAAGAAAGAAAGGATTTAAAAAAAATTAAATATTAAAAAAAAAATTAATACCTAACAAAGGTCCCTGATAATGTCAGTGGTAATAGCGGAGGAGGACGGTTAAAGAAAACTATCATTACAGGTTTTTCCTAATGCGATAGCGTTATAACTAATACATATAATTATATTCTTACAATAGATATTGCGTAATATAATTAGATTGGGCGGAACTCGTAAACAAACATACACTGTAAAAATAATAACTCTCTTTTTTACTTAGTCGGGTAAATATGAAGTACAATACTAACGCTATTTTGACGGGTGTTTTTAAGTAAGGTCCATATAATATACTAGCTATAGTAATACCTAATTTTCGTGCTAACAAAAATCTAAAACTGGCAAAAACAAATAGATATAATTATAAAGTTTTGCTAGAACAAGCGTATTAAAATCGAGTGATAAAAAAATTTCCCAGTCGTGACTATATGTACATCGTAATACATTAACACCAAATAGTGATATTTAAATATTGCAACCAAATACATAAGTGCCAAATAACAATATTAAAATGTTACAATCAAATATGTTAGTGCCAAATAGCGTTATTAAAATATTACAACCAAAGACATTAGTGTCAAATAGCCAATAATAGTTAAAAACGCAGTCAGTTGTGTCATATTTTTATAGATACATATATTTTGTAAGTTGCCAATTCATGTTATTAAAAAAACCTTCATTTTGAACTAAGAAAAAAGAAACGCTACTTAAATTGGCAAACGTCATAAGTGATAACAGACGTCACTTAATTTTAAAAGACGTTCTTGAGTAAGGCCCCATAGGTTATGCTTAAAAACATCTAAATTAAAGTTAAACGACTGATTGGTATTTCGATTTTTTTTTTAATTGCGCGGAAGATAAATGCTTCTATAGAAAGTGACGTTGTTTTGACAAATTTTTGTTTTATTTATGTAGAACTAGACACGTTTAATTATATTGGAAACTGACTATAGGGTTTCCGAATTAAACATGAGTAATTCAGCATAAGTAAAACGGAAAAAGTTAAATGATGTTTATTAATTTAATTAACGTTTTTGAATGTTAAACTATTTGAAAATCTACGGCCATTTAGTGGTTGAAGAATAGTTGTTCCATCGCGGTAATAGCAATTAAAACTTTATATCGTGTAACGTAGAGTAGAATTTCAAATAACGTATATCTAATATAAGAATAAGTCCGTAGGTCAGTGTGCATAGATTTATTTGAATTTCTACTCTGCGTACAAGTAATAAGGTTGACATTTTCATGTCTTCTTGTTTCCTGCAGTTGGGACTTTCAAATAGTACACTGCTTTTCGACAAAGTTTGTATATTGTACATGTAGGTATCTATTATTTTCGTTTATTCATAGACTATTTTATTAATTGATTATGTTAATTGTAAGAGCTTTATAGATAATTTTAATGTTACTGATGATATTATTTCTAACAAAAGTTATAATCTAATGTAGTTATGTTTATGTAGGTAGCGAAAACGTGCCAATTTTAATGTACTTACCATACTTACGTACTTAATTAAGCATTTGTTCACGGGTTTTATACCCAAAGTATACATTACATAGGTTTGTTATGAAGTCTCGAAATTCTACCGAGATACTACTTTGTTATCATTATCTGTTTGAACAAGCCTGGAGCCTTATTCTCTATGATAACGTGACAAATAAAGCAGCGACATTAGCGTGGAAGTTTGATGAATATTGACTTGGCATTCACAGGTGGTTAACACAACAACGAAATTTAAGAAACGTAAAAGTACTTTGTATCAACATTTAAACAAAAAACATAATATCCGAAATAAAAACCATTGCATGTACAATTGTACGGTGTACTATGGTGTCGGTGATACGATTTTAATTTTAGTCGAGTTATGTAAATATCTGCGCAATTTTGACAAAAAAATGTGTACTTAATATGTAAAAACTGCTTGTTATGATGTGCAGACTCTTAAAACGTAGAGTTTATATTCTCTTTGGTGTTTTATAAACCTCTGTCAATTTGAAAATCATGATGAGGTGAGTTACACGCTTTTTTGAACTGACGAGATAATGTAATAAACGCTTTACTCATTATAAGCAAGGAATCTCATGTGAGTTTAGAGAATAAGGCGCCTGAAGAATATTCACAACATTGTTCATTCTGAACAACAATAATAATAAATGACTTGTGGGTAGTTTAAATAAGGTACTCGGCAACTAGAAACTTCCCCGCCAAACCTAACCCCAAAGTACAATACCGAATACGTATTCAAGGATAGGGCTTTTTCTACGCACACTAATTTAATTCGACCGTGATGTACATTAAAGTGCCTAGTTTGTTAGAAAGATGTTAAGGTTCATTATAACGGTATTACTCTTTGTAGCTTCACATGGTACGTTGAAATATAGGCAAAATATGGACCTTTACAAAACATCTTTTCATATTTTAGTCGTTTGAACATTTGTGTCTAAACTTACCGCGCCCTATGTATTTATGTGGTGTATACATAGATAGAGAACACCTAAACGATCAAAAATACAGTAGTATGATATCGTACGTACGATCATACATCTTTCATCATCATCATCATCATCATCATCATTTCAGCCGTAGGACGTCCACTGCTGGACATAGGCCTCCCCCATTGACTTCCATAAAGACCGGTTGGAAGCGGCTCGCATCCAGCGCGTTCCTGCGGTCTTTACTAGGTCGTTTGTCCACCTTGTGGGTGGACGTCCTACGCTGCGCTTGCCGGTCCGTGGTCTCCACTCCAGAACTTTGCAGCCCCACCGGCCATCAGTTCTGCGTGCTATGTGCCCTGCCCACTGCCACTTCAACTTGCTAATCCGTTGGGCTATGTCGGTAACTTTGGTGCGTCTACGGATCTCCTCATTCCTGATTCGATCTCGTAGGGAAACTCCGAGCATAGCCCTCTCCGTAGCGCGTTGTGCTACTTTGAGCTTACCAAGAAGGCACACAGTCACATCTTTACCCCTATAAATATTTGGGGGACCCTTTATCATATTACTTGACGTTTTTTGTTTGTGTAAGTGCTCTTTAACTAGGTATACGTCACTTTCATCGTGCCCGGCACTTATGATGAAAAAGGAACGTTATAGGCGGGTGGATACGTACGCCGCAAAAGTTCTATGTCGATTTATTATTTATCCATGATAGTACACGAAGATGTATCAAATTTTATGCAATCTCTGGTTTGTACTGCATATAGTTTCATATAATATGTTAGGTTCTATTTTTTTTGTCGCATCTGGATTTGTTTGCATAAAACTCATTGACATTCAACTCGTGCGTAAAATTCAACATTTGGGTCCCATTACTGATGTATTAGTATTTTTTGTTAAATTTATTATCGATATAAATATATTGTTAGTAATTATATCACCTTATACAATGATCCCGCGCCTGTTTCAACGTACATGGATACTACATAAAATACATAGATTTATTGACTTAGTATTTTCGTTTAGAATTGCATGGGTATTTTATTATTACTAAAATAATTATTATCAATACAATATGCAGTGTTTCATACAAGGAACTAACATTACTTTTCATGTCTATTAAAATTGTATGAAATACTGAATGTTTAATGGTTAGTGTGAATGGACAAGTAAGATTGCTTGCGTTGATACTGATTTAAGATTCTCTGAACATTTCCACTATAGGACGGCTAGACAGACGCGGTCAAAGCGCCATCCGTACGTGGACATTCCTCAAGTACGCATTAAGCGCTTTATTATTATTTTTTTATTACAAAAAGGCTTTCGTTTGATCGTCAATTCGCCTGATATTAAGCGAAGATGCGGTCTACGGTGGAGCACGCTCGCTTAGAAAAACCCGATTCACTCGCGACTTGACTCTCTCATCTCATCCACTCGGGCAAGAAATTCCATTGTTTAACGGTGCGTACCTACAATGTCAAGTACAATCGAACCGTTCAATTTTTTCAGCGATAGTATGTAACGTTGGATGACTTCAATTTAAAAGTACACAGGTTTCTGCTAGGTAAGCGTGTTCCATCATAATTGCTTGACTTCAAGCTGGTTGTGGTCAAACGCAAACTTATTTTGAATAAAAAACAACGAATGTCTGAAGAGCCGCTTGACAATGTTTATGTGCCATTGAATAAAAACCGCGTATCATTTTTAATGCTACAGTATAATGTATCGCTTATCCCGCTTATTTTTGATTCCACCTTTTTCATGCGTACCGCTAGACATTGGAATCAGCTGCCCGAGTGGGTGTTCCCCAATGAATATAGTCTGGGTATCTTCAAGTCGCGAGTGAATCGGTTTCTTCTAGGCGAGCGTGCTCCACCGTAGACCGCATCTTCGCTTAACATCAGGCGGGATGGCGGTCAAACGCAAGCCTATCTACTATAAAAAAAAAAAAAAGCTTAATCCAGCTCGAATGTTGTTTTTTTCAGGGAATTCTTTAAAGTAATCTAGTGGCTCATTAGCACCGGATTAAAACTAGGTGAAGATAAGGACAAGATTTCTCTTCCTTATCCCGTCATGTTTCTGAAATGATGCACGCCCGTTGTGTAAACAGTTCTTGTGATACGCGTTAGGTCTCTATATAAATGTCATTCAGAGAATATTAAGTCAGTATTCGTTTTCCCGTTCAATTTGTCTCCCACACCACATTTATGTTTTTGTTTTTTTTTTTTTTTTTATGGCTGACAGGCTAGTTGTTTGACCGCAGCTCACCTGATGTTAAGTGAAGGTGTGGTCGATGATGGTAAAGCACACCTAGCCTGGAATGGAACTGGCTCTCAAGTGAGGCTGCCGGAACACACCGTTAGATGCTTGGCGGCAGATTTTCAACTTGAGGGTGGTAGCCTAGCCAGCCGAGTACTAGAAAGTACCCTACCACCATGCTATGGTTTCCTCACGATGTTTTCCTTCACCGGCAGCTCAAGCTCATTGTTGGGGTTTGAACCCACGCCCTTTGGCATGCGATCCTACCGCGCTAACCACTAAGCTATCATCGCTACAAACAAAAAAAATATTACAAGTATTGTCTCTATAGGGTAATCTTGACGTGTACCTTTTACATTGTAAACTTTACTCAGAATACAAATTTGTCCGCTTAAAATAGTGTAAATCTCATTTCGCTGCTGTTGTGACATAATATAGAAAATACAGTTTTAAAGTTTCTTACCATAATACAAAGTTCAGAACCAACATTCATGGCAATAAATTACTGTGCTATCTTATAATATGATTACTGCAATGTATCGGTGTAACCTCAACGTTGCTGTGTCGTTCGGGCCGTAACGAGGCTTGTTATTAAAAAAGTTGCATTTTGTACGATTTTAGTTCATAATCTTAGATCTAAGTTCTACCAATTGGGTAGGTAAAGATTTTTTTATAATAAACGATATAACAAAATCATGCTTTTGACTTGTCTATGATTTTTTTCTTTTTTGTTTGTGACGCTGCACTTTATGAATTTGCCTGCGTTTCGTATTTCGATATTTTCACATAGGTATGTGTCTATATCATAAAAAATGTCAAATAAGTCTTAAGTCACAGTTAAGATGGTCGCGTCATGGCTTAGTTCATCACCTGTAACTGTATGTTTAAAAAAAATATTCTATCACTTTTATGCTAGATTCATGGCTTAGTTTGACGCTAGATGCGCGCTGTGTGAAAAGTCATTTATTTATTTATTATTATTATATTTTATTAAAAAGAAATTTATTCTAATGTAAGTAAAAATATAATGAAAATTTTGTATCTATGTATTCGATAGAAAAACGCACAAATAAATATCGTAGGATTTTTTTTTACACAGTGTCTTGTAGCCCCAAACTAAGCAAAGTTTATATCTACGATAGAGATGAGATGGCTAGTAATATATGTATTTCTATACTTTTTCTAATAACTTATACCTAATATCTACACACAGAACCCCTAGGAACAGAACAAATACCTATGTTCATCACACAAATGTTTGTCTTGGATGGGAACCGAACCCACACTCTTCAGCTTTTAAAGCAGGGCTACTTCCAAATGAGTCAATAGGGTAGTCATGAAAACTGACGGCGTAAAAAATAGAAACTGTATTCATAAATACGTTTGCTAGGGGTGATGAAGTGCTATAACTTTACGCTTCTCCTTTCATATGCGTAAACTTTGTTACCATGCAGTTTCCGTCAGTAAGTACATGCTTATCGGACATTTCCAGGGCGATAACAGCCCAGGGAGCTTGGCACGCAATGTTAAAATTATGTCATAATTTATGTAAGCAAGTTAAGAACAAACTTATGATCTTGTTATACCTACCTAGTTTAAATTCAAGTGGCGCTAGCCTAGGCAGATGTCGTGATGGAAAATGGAGTAGGTATTTCGAGGATTTGATGGTTAGGTACATGGTAAAGGGCTGCTGCGGAGGACCAGTCCAACAAGTGTAATGCTATGTCGTAATTAGCATTTGGCGCTGAGCAGGGTGTTAACTACACGCCGCCAACATATCCTTTTGACTACGAGTAATATTATTCATGTGAAAGTTTGGATGTTTGTTGTTTGCAGAGACGGCTGAACGGATTTGGATGAAATTTAGGACACATATAGTACGTATGTAGTTTATTACCTGGATTAACATATAGAATATTTTTTATCTAGATAAAATGTTAGGTTCCTGTGGAATTATCAAAAAACTACATTGACGTATACTTACATTTGAAAATTGGTTTAAATTTGTCTTATGGAGCATTATTCCGGAATAAACGGTATCTTTTATATTATTCTAGGTAATTTATGTAACGCAAGTTTCATGATGGATAAAACTATTGCTCTTTTGTTACTTACCTACACATGTTTCGCTGAGGCCAATTTTATTTCATACTTTAATATTTATATTTGGCAACACTAGCAACTTTAAATAAATTCAAAATTAATCAATTCCTTGCTCACTATTGTTTGAGATACAAATGTGTTTTTAAAGTTGCTGTTGTCATAAGTTATGTGACTGGTACAGATTGAGAGTTGCCGTAGGTTATCCATATAAAAACCATACGTCATCGAGCACCAAGATGAAATATAGTAAATATAAAGGCATTTACAATTATGATTTTGTATGTTTTAGTAACCTCACGAGCAGGGGCGGATCTATACAAAGACTTTTTGGGCTGAAGCCCAGGGCCTCGTGTACCTACCTACTATATAAAAAAAACAACAAAACCCCATTGAAAACAAATTTTTATGCTAATTTATGAAAGGAGACTTGTTGATGTTTTCGCTAATTATTATAATATCTTAAAATGTGTTTAACGTTACTACCTACTTGTGAAGCGGAGCGCTCTTTCTCCGGGATGTCGTACTCGTATATAGAAAACAAATATAGGACAACAATGTCAAACTATCGACTAAATAATTTGTCTCGTAAAAAATTACTAACGTCTTGTAAAAATGCTGGAACAGTGACCCCGCGGTTTTACCCGCGTGGTGATAAATGAGTACACTTAGTTACTAGTGTGAAGGCCTAAAGTAGGTACCTACCTACATGCAAAATTTCAGCCAGATCCGTCGAGTAGTTTACGCGTGAAACCGTAACAAACTAACTCTCATTTGCATTTATAACATTAAGTTAGGATGTATCTCATCTTGTAAATCGATTACATAGAGTTACCCACGGCTGGCTCTCAATGGTCAGAATTGAGCAAGCGGCTATAGTTCAACCTTATTCAGATATAGGCGTAGTCATCTTAAATATAGCCATACTTCCATGATGGTGGCAACCTTGCTATCCGAATATATTTTTGCATTCATTTATTGGTTCAACCGCTCTTGGACTTGGTCTGCAGTGCTATATCGTGTTTGTTTTTTATTTAGGGCCATGACCTCTTTTAGGTCAAGCTCGGTATGAGATAAGCACGGCTCGTATATCGTTTATTCAAGTTAAAACTCGAAAATTGCATTTGCAGCTATTTACCAGCAAATATCACGGAAATCGGATTAACGCTACTCAAGTTATCATCGAACAAATATTTATACAAACATGTGTAGAATAAAATTGCCAACCGTTTCTGTCGGAATGTGAAATTTTTACTACGTTCAGTCAATAAACTCAAAAATACTTACCTAGCTTCTATATTATTTCCTGCAATAGGTACCTACAATGTAGGTGTCTACACTAATTATAAAGAGGAAACATTTGAACTGTTTGTATTGAATAGGCTCCGAAACTACGGGGCCAATCTGAATAAGTCTTTCATCATTATCACCAAGTGACATAGACTATATTTATATTGTTAATCGAGTTTTGTTTTTCCGTGCGAAGCCGAGGCGAGCTGCTAGTATTTTATAGGGAATACCTACTTGTGTAGGATGCCGACGACGGAGAAATATAATATGGCGAATTTTTGCCTCACCGTCAGGCCGCGTCAATGGCAAGTGAGCCGTACCTATTCAGTGCGGCATCGCTATTTACTACTTGCAGTAAAAGAAGACTGGATGGTTGGAATTGTATATCGGATCATTTGCTTCGACAGCCACAACCCATGCTGTTGCAAGTTTTTTTTCGGAATAGCATGACGCTGTTGCTCAGTCCTGCCTGAGCATTCCAGTGCAATTGCACTTAATATCCTGAAAAGCCCTCTTAGCCTTTCGGAAGTGAACACAAACCTACGTAACCTGGCTGTACTCCAACGCAACCGAAGATCTCACCCGTTAAAAAAAACATGCTACTTATTCATGATTTCTTTTCTCTTTGTTATAGAAATGTCAGTCAATTTTATTATCAGTTTATTCAATTTGTGTCGATTGAGCGTCGCGCAAGTACCAATGTATAAAAGTAGCCAATTTACTTACTAATTCGATCAATTGACATGATGCGAAGGAAAGAAACCATCAGCAGTTCATATCTAATTTTTTAATAAAACACGTTTTCCCATGTTAGGGCAGACAAGGTAACAACGGTACTCTAACTACTTGAATAGAATTGATTGAGATGGGAGTCTACCTACCTCATCGGGTACCAAGCAGAGGCATAGATTATATTATTTGAGAGCTCCTACTAAAACAACAAAACATAGCATAGCATAAACATATCATCCTATCTCAGAGCTTTCGGACTTAAGCCAGATTTTAGGCTTAGAAAGGTTGAGTTGTCTTACATCAATTAAAATACCATTCGATATTCTATTAACTCTCGTCAGGCTGTTACAAAAAAACTAGCGTTGCTAGCTCTAAATATGAAGCATTTGGTTTTCAGTTAAAGGTTTCGATAAAAATGGATTCGAAAAAAACAATTCTATTCGCGCTTCAGATTTTCTGCAATTTTTACTTGTCTAAAATACGAAAAAATTCCAGTTTTAGGATACGATGAGCAACCATTCAAGGACACGTGAAATTATTCGTACCTATGTGACCGCAGCACGCGCATTCAACCAGTACTACAAATCGAAAGGAACCGGCTTGCGTGATTGCTGACAAAACTGAATTGAAACGCCGAAAGCAGCTTTGCGGAGGGCGACCTTCAATCGCTGCAGCAACCACTTTCTCCACTGTTTGGAAAATGCAGTAGTTGTTTTTCTTACACTGAAATTGATGATATTTCGGATGAGCTTCGGGTTTTTGAGGAGATCGATCGTATCTAGGTATCTAGTATACCTAGGTACGAGGCGTCGCTTATCATGCTGCTGCCACTGATTAGGCTAATCAGCAATCGGCTTGCAGCACTGCATTGTCGTTAGTCCTACCCCGCCTCTGTTTCGAGGAACAAACGAAATATATATACATATATAGGTTTTATGAAAGGGTAGCACCCTACATTTATCACAAATTGAACAGGCAACTAAACATTTTACAATTAACAAGGAAAAAGTGCAAACTGACACTTAGCAAATGGTTACTCCAATTAAATAAAGATGAGACAGAAGAAATCCTAAAGATGGTTAAATAAAGAGGATTAATTCTATAATTAGCGACACCTTAAATTCATAATATTAAATTATTGAGCACAACGGTTTGTGAAATAATGATTATAACAAATGCAGGGTGCATAACAATAAACTACAATAACCTTACCACATATTTAATACACTATAAGCTATCTATAAACTTCAAATTTCATTCAAAATTAATGAGTTCATTATACCGTAAAGTAGTAACGAACATACATCTAAACGCAGTTCATAATTATAGTGTTACTGTAATAACCATATTTTATGTTATTACTGAAGCAAAAGATGAAATTAAATTATATAATTGCCATGTTTCTGAGGTGCCAATGTTAAATCCTAAAATCTGCCATAACTAATTATGCCCTTGTACACTTTATACCTTCTAACAGCATGCAAGGTGTTAAGACGCGTCGTCAGACAGGTATCATTCACCAAATGAAGGCAGTTTTGTGTTATAAAGCACAATGAGTGGAACACTGCAAAATATCTACCTATGTATACAAGACACTATGATATTTATATTATATATGTTGCTCTGTATTTCTTTAAAATTATTTAGTATCTAAGTAGATATTCTTTTTTTTTTTTTCTTTTATTTAAACTGTGAGGCGTCCGATTATCCTGGTACCTTTTTACCTGCATTCCATCTTTATTATGTGTAACTGGTCTCCGCAAAACAGGGAATCCTAGTGTGAAGACCAGTGGTTTTACAATACATTATGTAATATATAGGTTAACAGTTTTTTATAAAATTTATAAATTTAAATGGAACGCGTTCCTGTAATATCAGATTAATTGCTGTAATAAGTTGTATTTACTCGTAAGATAATATGATAATTAGAATTTACTTGTACAAAATCAAAATCAACAAGACTAATTAATATCCATTTTATACTTGTGATTTATTGAAGTCTGAGATTAATCCAAAGATGGTAGGTTGAAGGCATTATGTTTAATTAGATAGTTATTTATAAATTTTGTACTGTTTTCGATGCAATATGAACTTATACATAAAATTGTGCACGTCTTGCCGGAATGCTTTCTATGTATCTTGTACGTCAGTGTATGTATTGTATTGTACAACTATTCGTGATTTTTGTAAATTGATCCAATTGATCCAACTTTAAGAATATACAACAATAAAAGTTAAAAGTTATAAGTTAAGTTATACTAGAATCTGGATATTTTAATTATTTTTTTTTAGTTTTAAATGGCTTTGCCAGGTTTTTTTGCATTGCAGCATCACCATTTCGTGTTCCCCCATTAATGACGTGACTAATTATACACATACCTACCTAATATTATCTGGTAGGTAGTCTTATCGAACTAAGTTTAGTGTCGTGGGTTCCACAGCTAAATGATTCCGTTCATTTACATGGCACATTCTAAGACGTTTTGAAAGTGTAATAGGTATGCGAAAAATAATATCAAAATCAACATGAAACTAATTACATGTATATATTACTATAAAATAACGCCTAGCCTTTATAAATGGTTTGTGTATGTCTGACTCACGCGCTGAGGGTTCCTTACAAACTAATACTAATTTTAATTTTTTTTATGGTTGACATGCTAGGTATTTGACCACAGCTTAACTGATGTTAAGACTTGACCTGACCTGTGTTGATGTTGTTGTTGCTATAAAAATATGAAGATAAGTTATCACATCACGGGTATGACTCTCGAACATTTTTACTATGAAAGCCCACGAACAAAAAGATAAGACTGATTGAAAGGAAAACTTATCTTGGATATTGAATAAAATTGTTCCATACATATACATCACGGTCATTAAGCCAATTGCAAATGTAAATAACAAAAAAAAATTGATATCTAGGTACAAAAATTTTTTTTTTCCCCCTGGATATCTCACTTTTTTCACTCTATGAGGTTTTCATTTTTTTCTTTTAGTTTTAATTTTATTTGGCCATAAATTCTTGATAGTCAGACAAAACCAAAGTGATCTAATAAGGTTTTCGTTTATTCCTTTCGTGGTGCGGAACCAAAATACTGTATTAATGATTTATATTCAATTACGTTGGTCGCTGCGTTGGTACCTACCTAATTATGTGGCCACTGAATTTCTAACTCATATTCATTTCCCTGCCAAAAACGAGTATCACGTTTATAATTGAATTTTATTACATAAAACAGGACAGGACAGAGTCATAATAAGTAATACAAGTAGAAATATTTAAGTTTCGTTCTGAACTACATCCCTAGATATGTACAAACAATAAAGCAGTTTATAACAATACTAGCGGATACCTCGCGGTTTCACCCGCGTAGTTCCCTTTCCCGTGGGAATACAGGGATAAAAAGTAGCCTATGTCACCCGGAGATAGAATAGAATATAACTTTATTGTAGGTAGTGTAGCTTCCCAAAGGTGAAAGATTTTTGATTTGGTCCAGTAGTTTCAGAGCCTATTCAAAATAAACAATCAATTCTTTCCTCTTTATATTAGTAAGATAGATAGATATACGTTTATAGAGTTTATTTTGATAGTTTAAAACGAGGTTTTTTTTTTTTTTACATTGGACTAGGTATACGCTTGGCCACAATCTCATCTGATGGAAAGCGACGATGTGGCCGAAGATGAAGCACGCTTGCCTGGGAAATATCTATTCACGTTGTAGGTATTTAATTGGAAACACAGACAGTGGCTACGAGTTCCACACATAATCTGCAGTTCTTACAAGGAAGGCGGTCTGAAAACGCTTTGTATGTCCACTATAAGAGGGTGTCTTTTTGTCGAGCGTCTGGTCGTGTTTTTGTAAAACGGCGATGGCAAGATTAGGTACACTGGTACACGGTGCAAGACCGTGGTTTTAAAAGTCACATTGACTTATATATTATATACAATTCCACGAACTCAATTAGGATATTTCTTTATTAAAATAAAATGGGTTATTGCAATCAAGAGAAGTTATAATTTGAGAAAGGAAAACAGTAGTTTTGTTTTGATAATAACATTTTTAATGTAAGTACTTTTTTTTTAGTTCGTTTACATTGTTGAAGAGATATTGTCGATCGCTGGTAGATTGATATAATATGTAAACATGCCATGCTTGGTATCAAATGAAAGGACGTCCCAAATATGTCTAATTTGCAAAACAAAAGTCTGACGAGGTGTCATACTTTTTTAGAATTAGAATTACCTACAATCACAAACATGGCGTAGAGTAAAAGAGTAGGTCGGTGGGTTTAGTTCTCCATATTTGGTTGGAGTGGATGTGTGGAGCCGGCTTTATCTGGTATTATTATATTTTTCGGCAATCGATGCTTAAAAGCAGTTCATCGTTTTAAATATAAATATTTTATCAGTACTACTTTGGTTTCTTACATTATCGTTTTGTGACAAAGTATTTCTTATTCTTGTATCGCTTGGTATAGATGACATTTGACACGAGCCAAGTATAGATACATTTTAAGCAACTTACTAATTTTTTATGATTTTTTTTTTGCTGTCGTAGCCCGATTATAAAATTAACAATATTAAAGAAAAATAAGTCTTTTCACGAAGTAGCGCAATATCATGAAATACCTTTGTGGTAGAGTTTGATCACAGTTTTATAATCTTTCGCTTTCACTTAACATCAGGTGAGCTGTTGTCAAACACCTGGCCTGTCAACCATAAAAAAATATATATTAACTTCAATTTATTGTATAATAAGTAACATTACAATTTTCGCCAAAGATAGGAATATGATAAATATGAAGTTAACGTGTTCATACTAAATACTATCAAATTATATTAGATACTATAATAGTATATAATATAATTATAAATAATTAGTAATACTATGAAATAGTATAGGTATCTAAATAAATAAATTAGTAATACTACCAAACTCACATAGTTTGTTACATTGCTCGCAGTAGATTCGAGTAAAATACTATTAATGTAAACAGTCCATTCATCGGTCATTAAGTGACTGAATGTGGTTGAAAAAGCAAAAATTATTTACCTTGCAATAGGAAGGGGCTCTCAAGTGAGGCTGCCGAAAAAGACAATTAAAAAAAGGTAGGTAGGTAGGTACTTGGAATAAAATTGAGATTAGGAGCTAGCTAATGAGGTTCTAGAAAACACCCTAACACCATGCTGTATTTAATACCTATAATTAAGTAATAGAGATAAGAGATATTTATTCATTTATTTTGCAGCACCTGACGTATAGGGGGTAGGTACCTACATGAGTACCTAACTACAAGCTAATGAATGATTTTGTATAAACGCCTAACAACAACAAAAATTAGTAATGCGGAAAGAACCCATCTTAGCATGGCTACCGATTGTCGCAGTCAAGCGGCGCTGGTGTTCAGATGAATTCTGCAAATTTTATTGTACCTCTAGAGGTAGGTACAATAAAATAAATTTATTTACTTTATCATTTAATAGGGAATCGGTGGCCTGACTTAAACTTATGGGCTTAAGCCAATGTTAAGGAACATAAATATCTAAATGAACTATTTTTCACCTATAAGGTAGTAGTAACATTTTGCTTTGATTTCCCTAACTTATCCGACCCAACCACTCCAGTCTCGCATCTCCACTAAACTCAATTTTGGGACTCAAATTTTCAATCGTTCGATCGCATGCGTTCATTCAAAATGCGATCATTCAAAAGTTGGCAAAATTTTCAGCGCAAATTAAGTCCCAAAAAGCTATGCTTCTTAAGTTTTGAATTTTTCAATAAAAAACTACACTAATGGTCTCTAATTGAGGATTTTCTCCATAATAGGTAGCCCCAGGTGACAAGTTTTACTTACCAACGTTGTATAAGTGCTTAATGATTAAACATTCATGAATCTTCTAAAAGAGCTTTAGTAAATTACCTTTCCTTACGAAACTTGTAAAGGATGAGACAAAATGATAGGTCACAACAGCCCTTGCGGTTTTCTGGGTCAAACAGCTTATTAAAACAGGTTTAGGGCGACATAGGATTCTTGTAAGCTTTCTCTCGATTAGAACTATATCAAAGCTGTTCTAGTGGTTAGGTATAAGCAGACAGATCCAATATAATAATAATAGCTTTTAGGTATTGTGATACGGTTGCAGTACATTCTCGGGGGATCGTACAGAACCACTTAGTCTGGTGAAACCATTATCGTCCAGTTGCGACGGGCGGCAGAGAGCGCGTCGTTTTTAATAGTATAAAAAATAAAGTCGACGTCTGGAACTGTCTGTATGTTCAATTACTTTTCCTAAACCAAGCAACCATATTTAATGCAGTTTTTACTGTCATAAAGAGATTTTTGTCTAGGTTTGTATACCCGTAAAAACGCCATAATAAACTTTTGTTAAATTTAATGTTTACATGTAATCAAGCCGCCAAAGATCGTAAATTGCACTCTTACGAAGCCGAGGCGGGTCGCAGGTTACATTATGTATGTTAGTATCTCAATAGTTAGTATACCTATCTATCGAGTCCTGGCTCGTTTCGGCCGCGCTCCACGAACATCACGCCACTGCCGCCACTCCGCCAGTCGGGTCTCGGCGCCGGCACCCGCGTTACCGGTACTGCGTTCCGCCTCCACTCCCGAATAAATAAAATACCTTAGTATAAAAATCATAATAATGAAGCCGAAAGATATTTTTAAGTTTTTACTCCTCTTCGAGTTTTTGTTTGTGTTAGTTACCGGAAAGTTTTGCCCGCCGAAATGTACGTGTATCCGAAACAAAGTAGGATGCCTCCACCAAGACTTGTTGACGGTGCCCTCCGCGCCAGCAGAAACCTTCACACTGTGAGTAAAACTAATTCAAAATTCTTAAGTTTTCAGCAACAGTAGTTATGACCTGGAATGAGTTCTCATGCCACAGTTTAAAAATAACCATGAGTTATGAAAGAAGCAAGCTTGCTGACGATTAGCGAGTAACGTTATTGTTCTAAAAATTTGCTATTGCGCCCGTTTTAGCGTTTAAATATAAACTGATTCTCCAAGTCGGCGATCCCACTAATCTGAGAAGCAAAAATAGCGTTTTTTTTAACATTTATTAGCATTTGCGATACAGTAGTTACCTATACGAATGCATATTGGCAGTGGCGGCGCAAGACCTGAGTTTAATGTGGGCAAGGTAAATTTCACGGGGCCCTCTTCTCTTCTTCAAACATGTATGTTACTACTATTGTATTCATTGTTCGCTTTCCATTGCTTTATTGTAGCAATCATTTTGATAATGGGGTAGTATGAGCAAGTAACGTACAGCGAACAGTTAATGAAATAGTCAAAAGTTGCCGTAGAGAAACGTGACAGTAACGTAAACAAACAGAATTGGAATCTCCAGCTCTGGCCGGTTGGATTCCCAGCGACCAGCGCCAGCAGATGTTAGACTAAATAAATGTGATATTTCAATAAGAATATTTATCATTTAATGACAAGTAACATTTTTTCGCCAAGTTCACGGCTTGGTAATGTTTTTTTAAAATTTTTAATTAACTAATTAAAAAGAGGAAAGATTTGATTTTTTTGTTTGTTTGTATTGAATAGGCTCCAAAACTACTGGATCGATCTGAATAATTCTGTCATCATTAGAATGCTACATTATCACTGAGTGACATAGGCTTATATTGTTAATCGACTTTTGTATTACCGTGCGAAGCTGAGACGGCCCGTTAGTGCATTATAAACCTCCGATGCGCGAGGCCCCTCAAACCGTGAGGCCGTAGGCAGTGGCCCACGTCGGTTGCCCTCGCCTTAAACCGCCTCTGCATATTGGTTTCCGGTATTGACATAAATAAACATCGCTCTTCATACATATCGAATTCCTGGATTTCCTGAGTCATTATCTGTTTTAGTGATATGTTTATAATTATGGGGTCACAAACGAACAATGTTTGTTTAGTAAGTATATGTAGTCGAAGCTTGACACACATCGGGTTACCCAGCGGATTTAGCAAGTGCGGGGCCCGTAGCAAATTTTATCGAGGGGCCCTTGATCTGCTATGGGGGTTTAAGTATTAAATGGGGAAAAAAATTCAAGACACAATAGGGGGAAGTTCCCCAGCTATGAACACTTAAGGTTTTCAGACTTTACATTACAATAAAAACATAAAAAACACACATTTGCCTACAGAGCCGCCATAATGCCGCCATATTTAATTTTTTACAAATAAATTCTGGTCTGTGTCACTCGGGATGTTATATATTCAAATCTGTTCAGGCATTCAAAAATAAAAAATAAAAACAAAATGCAACAAGAGCAAGAGATTATAAAAAGCTAATTTCAAAATTATAAATCAAGCTAATTCAATTCTGCTACGCATGTACACGCAAAAAGTCTGACGAAAAGTCGATTAAAATTTCATACATTTATACGAATCATTTTTTGTAGAACTTGCGCATTTACCGTATGAAATTCTAGCAAACGAAACAATCGGTTACCGTTTGTCTTAGTCGGAAAGGTATTAAAGGTACGTTTCACATTTTTGTGTTCAAAAATTAAGCTTAGGCGGAGGTGGGTTTGGATACGCGGGGCCCTATTTGCGCGGGGCCCTTAGTGATACTCTTGCTACGTGGTTAATTCGGCACTGGCGGCAACCAACCGTTCGGATGTAGTCGTTCTGTGTTGAGAATGGTCCGGATTTTAATCATTCTGTCTAGTTGTATAATTTGTAAGGATTTTTGACTGAGGTGGAAAAAAATTACACGAACAAATGCAAAATCTTCTATCCCTGTAAATCATTAGTTGTTCGTGAGATTTATTATTTTCTTCCCAACTTAAAAATGTCGTTACCTTTCGGTAACATAATTTTTCAGAGTGAATCAAACCGGCGCCGTTTTTATCCCGGATTGTGGATGAGAAACGTATAAAAAAACGCATATGCTTAGCAGTAGGCGATACAGGACTGAGAACGACGATAAATAACGTATTAAACCCTGAATGTCATAGTGATCAAAACTAATTTATATGCCTTTGCTGTGACTTATCTAAAAAAAAACTCTAGGTGTTAATGCTCTACTATGTTCAGCGTGAAAGCTTGGCGCCTAAGTACATATTCGGCGAATATAATAATTTTTTTTAAGTATTTTATTGACAGGAGTTAGTTACAATATACCTAGTCTTGCCATAAATATTGTAACAAAGAAAATTTATTTTTTTCTTTTGCAAATAACATTTATTACTTTTACAGTATGTTAGTTTAATACAAAAATATAAAACAATTTAAAATATGAAAAGCTTATTCGAAGTGGTCTCCATTGGCTACAATACAGTCCTTTAAACGTTGAAGCCAGTTATCAATAGAAGTACGCACTCTTTCTATGGGCAAATTCTTCACTGCCAATCGTATGGATTGTTTTAGGGACTCCAAATTATCATGGCGTTTAGAGCAAGCCGTACTCTCTAAAACTGACCATAAATCATAATCCAGCGGATTAAGATCGGGACTAGACGACGGCCAGTCTTTAGCTCTGATGAAGTCCGAAACGTTCGCTTCCAAACAAGACTGCGTGGACCGAGCATTATGACCGGCGCCGAGTCTTGCTGGAAGGACCATACTTGGTTATTGAACATGGTGTTGTTAACTACTTAACTACCTTCTCAGGAATGGTATCTTGATACACTTGTGCCGATGTTTTGATACCTTTTGAGATCTTTTTCACAAAAATATGGCTCAGTCACTCCTTCATAGCCAACACCCCACCAAACCATCACTGAAGTCGGATAATGCCCACGTTGCACTCTGTCGACTAATTGGGAAGCTTCCTTAGAGCTTTGAGCATAAATACGGTCATTTTGTTTGTTAAAATGTTGCTCAATTGTAAAAATTTTCTCATCCGTAAACAAAAATTTTCTGTGACCTCCTTTTGCGTACCGCTTCAGTAGTTGTTTCGATTTTACCACCCTATTCTTTTTTAAATTATCAGTTAAGAAGTGACCAGTGCGTCTCTTATAGGCTGCAAGTCCTAAGTCATCTTTTAAAATACGCGACATGGTTCTAGGTGCCATCTTCATCTCCCAAAATAAAATCTTTTGCTTTCGGACAGGATTTCTTCGAATTCTACCCCTTACTGCTTTGACCACCTTTTTCGTACGAACACTACGTGGACGGCCAGATCTTTTTCTGTTACAAACACAGGAGGTCTCATTGTACCTATTAATAGCCCGGTACACAAACATTTGACTAATACCAAGCGTATGGAGAGTTTTAAAAATTGCATTTGGCTCCATACCTACTTTGCGTAGTGCAATCACAGCGATTCGGTTCTCTTTGTCACCCCACTCCATTTTAATATCGCAAAATATTGTACAATTTATTGGCGCCAAAATGAAAAAATATAATGAACAATCATATAAAAATTACAGATTCCAAATTCAAATGTAATATTTTGTTTATTTTTAGTTTTAACAGTATTTATGGCCAGACTAAGTAGTATGTGACTTACTGCTGCCATTAATAGTAATTGATATCATTGTTTTTATAATTCTTTCTTGTTTTAGAGTCATCACCTGATGAATGTTGTAAACACATCAGAACCATACTTATGGATAAATAAAAAGAGTGTGTTATACTATAAGTATTATTTAATGTATGTAGGTACTGTTGGTGTTTCTAAATTAATAAATAAATCTTACTGGATTTTTGTGGATGCCAATAAAATATGAAATAAGTACTTGATATAAGCAAAATGTACAAAGTGAGATGCAACTATGTGCGAATGTCAAGTTCTTTGTAGCTCGCTTTTGAATAGTTGATATGCACTGCGTGAGTCCGGTGAAATGAAACTAATTTGCGGGAATTCAGTATCAATTTAAATATGTCTCCGTAGCGAACCAGGGAAAACATCACCATCATAAATTGTCATTTTCCATTTTAACATGATTCAAAGTATAGTCCGAAGTATACAGGGCTATTTTTACCAGCCACCGCTCCCAGACATATTGCGGACATTATTGATAAAAACTTTTCTGCTATGAATTTTAACAAAACTGGTTTTAGCTAAAAACGGAACAGAGAGATTCTATCTCGAGTTCATAATTTACATATTTTGCGGTAAGCATGGAAAAATGCATATGTCTGAAAATTCATAGAACTGAAATTATTATTTATAATGTCTGAAGCAATTTGTGAGCGGTAACCGGTTATTTAAAAAAGGTTATGTAAAAGGTAAACCAGTTTTAGTAATTTATCTCGTGGATAAACCTATTCAAAAGCTAAATAGCCACATTTCTTTGTAGATCGAAGACCTACTTCTAATACTACAAGAATAATCCCAATTTATATGATTGCACACGTTTATGTAGATTGATCCATCACGGATCATTCTTATTGCCCGTTTTTCCGAATGTCAGATTGAAGCACTCTACTGAACAAATTTTCATCGATATTTGCACGTTGACGAGCATTGCGCTGTAGGTATTGATTTATTTGGTCTTCTACAAACAGACACGCTGAAAAACAAACAACGGAGTATAATGTACGTGTTTCCTTATCTTTCATTATTAGTAAAAGTAAAGAGACTCACGAAAAGCTCTTCTGATGGTAATACATAACCATTGTTCTTAAAAGGTACCCTACCCTAAAAATCTTTTGTTTCATGCACTAATGGTTGAAAACAATTGATTTGTGTTTGCATAAATATACCGTTGCCTACATGCAGTAACTATAATTGTACACGATAAAATTTATAATGTATCGAACGACATTTTTATAATGCATGGTTCAATGATTTAATTTGGGAAACCTTGAAATCTACAATGTAATTTGGTCTATAAAGCTGGGTACAGGGTTTTGCGCCGCACCCGTTCATTGTGGTGGATTCTGCTAGATACAATAGATCCGTCCACGCAAAACATATTATTTGATTTGCGTTGTAATTTTTATTGCATCAACTAGGCATGGCGAAAACGAGCCTCCGCATCAATCGCACGTATAACCAATTTGATTAATTGATCGATATTCCTAGCATAATATATTTAGTCATTAGTATACATTCGTATTATTGTATACTACATACACAATTATAAAGGATTACATGAAACGCTAGTATTAAAACTACAAAAGTCGAACGTCAACTTTTTTTCTGTACTATCTTTGGAACTACATTTCCTAGTTTGAATGACTTTTTTTATGGAATATCTAATTACACTTTACTCTATTACAATATATTAAGGTACTTAACACGTATATTGTTGATGGTCAATGGTATTTTTTTAGGTACATCAAATTTTTATTTCAGGATCGGCTCCTAATACCTACCTAAAATTGTTTATGTACATTGATGAGTAAAACAGAACAGACAGTATTAGGTACATACTACATTTTCCGAACACCTGTATGCATGCATACATATTACATAGGTAGGTCCTTTGTATGACACTATATTAGTTTTACTTCAGTCCTAACGTTACATTTTTTTCATTGGCTATTTGGTATTAGCGGGTTCTTAGGTACCGACGCGATTTATTTAATAGTGTTTAATATTTACCATCTTAGACCGCATCGTTACTTAAAATCAGCAAGACAAAAGTATTCAGCGATTAATAAATACTTATTCAAAACTAGTACCTAACATGCTGAATATGCGGAACGGACTCCCACACCAAGCGATGAGATCGTGCAAACGGTGTTCCACAAAAAGTAAAATGCGGTATTTTCAATCACTGGTGAGTGATGGATAACTCTATTGATACCATAGGTCTGGATGAACTAGGTAGGTACATATAATTCGTTAATTGATATCTTCTTATTTTTTTTAAATAGTTGACAAGCTAGGTGTTTGACCACAGCTCACCTGATATTAAGTGACGGTGTGGTCGATGATGGTAAAGCACACCTAGCCTGGAATGGAACTGGCTCTCAAGTGAGGCTGCCGGAACACACCGTTAGATGCTTGGCGGCAGATTTTCAACTTGAGGGTGGTAGCTAGCCAGCTGAGTACTAAAAAGTACCCTACCACCATGTTTCCTCACGATGTTTTCCTTCAACGGCAGCTCAAGCTCATTCTTGGGGTTTGAACCCACGCCCTTCGGCATGCGAACCGACCGCGCTAACCACTGAGCTATCATCGCTACAAATTATTTTTTATAACATCTTTGTAACAGCCAACCATCGAAGCTTGATTTTGACTCTGATCAAAAATAAGAAAAGATATTCTAGTTTTCCAGTCAATGTTTCGAATGCTTATACAAGTGTTAAAGGCTCACTAACAATAAACATATCCTAAATTAAATTCCAAAATTCAGGCAGTTAATATACTTTTCTGCGCATTTAGACTAGAAGTGTTGCGACCAAAATAAGGCACTGCACTGTCACAGAGACGTCGGATTCAATTACATTTGTTTGTAAAATATACGCTAGAATCTGAACAGTTTTAATAAATTATTCACTGAAATAGTTTCCATTTCAACCGTAGGTAACTTGTACAATACTACCTATATGTATAGTAAAGTAATATTAGAAATATATAAAACTCTGGGTAGGTAGTGTTTTATAAATTACAAAAAAATACCTATTAACAGATTTGTCAGTAAATTCAACGTATTCTCCAAAAACAATGGGAGTATATCAGTTATCTGACTCCCATAGTACAAGCTTTGCTTAGTTTGGGGTCAGATGGCGCTGTGTGTAATGTCCTACGATATTTATTTATTATTTATTTATTTCTTGTAGTTTTACAATAAAAAGTATAACATTTCATTATTCCTTTATTTGGTTGGTTTTTAACAACATGTGGGCATAATTTTAAACTTACAAGCTGTTCCACAATATAGAGAAAATCCGAGTAAATGAATGTCTGTAAAACACTAATTCCACCACAGATTCCTTTTTAACGAGAATAAAATGTAACAGGAAAAAATAATTTGCTCGATCGGAAAGCGGTAATATTTATTGGTTTTAACTTTGAACTCAGGATCTTGGTAAAAAGCTCTTTGTTCTAATTGGATTGTAGAGAAGTAAGAGTACTCATAGATACAATAGTCGAGTTAACGGGAAACTGCATTTATAGTATAAATAAAAGTATATTACATAAATGGAATTGAACCTGAGAATAGAAACGGTCTGTTGAATAAATATTTATATTGTGGATCTCAATGAACCTGAAATGGAAATTCTTTTTTATAGACAACATCACAAAAGTGTATTACTTTTACATAAAAAAAGTTTCCAATTATTAGCAGTGTCAATTACATCACGGATTTAGTTGTGATTTGTATAGTTATATAAGTTACAATAATAAATCAAAAACCAAAATCTTTAAAATCACATTTATTGACAATGTAGAGATCTATAAGGGCCGATTCACACCGGAACGGTAGCGACCGGCAGCGGTCGGCAGCGACACGACGAGGCCTGCTCGCGTCGCCGCTGACGGTCGCGCGCGGCCTCCCTACATCACGCGCCTACGTATCCCATCGCTAGGCGCATGGTGTCGGGAACTAGTGCGCTCTGTGCGGGAGTGTGCAGCGACCGCGACCGCGAGACCTTTTTCGAGCGTTTTAGGCGATACCTATACCTAGTCTGAAAGTGCTCGCCGCACCGCTGTTTCACCGGTATTAGATGCGACTTATCACAATATATTCATGTTTTCGGTAAAAATATAGAAACACGACTATTATTTTTCTATGGCCCTGCGACAGTCGACGTCAATAGGCACTTAATAGGCACTGTTGGACACTTCAAATATCCAGATTTGAGGATTATGAGCCATTTATCTCCAAATGTGTTTTTTCTTTTGGTTATTTTTATTCTTTGTCTTTTTCTTTTTTGAAATAAAAAGAATCAGATAGATCTAATTGTACCATGTGGGTTTGAGATTGGTTTTTGATTGAGTAATTTAATTTAAAACTCGACTCGACTCTGACTAAAGTACCTACTACAGTAGAAATACTCGTATTCTGGCTCCATCTACAGACTCTGTTTTGGTCGTGTGATTTCGAATCGGACAATTCACTACGTAGGTACGACATTGCAAGTTAAATTAAAGCTTGTGATTAATACCCAGCTATGTAGAGTAGCGCACGGCTAGCGTATCGATAAAGCCCAGCTTCATACAACTACGAGTAACAATCAGCTTTGACGAAGCTGCGTCAAAGAGTAGGCAAAGGCATACCTCTTCGCATATTTTTGCACTTCGTTGAATCACCTCAGGCGTGGACACAGGATTTTGTTCGGAGGGGGAACAAATTTTTGTGCGATTTTGACCCGTTCTGGATTAGGGCTGCAAATTCTTTCTTTGTATCACCACTAAACCATAGTTTCATGTTAGAAGAAAAATATTTTTTTTTGCTTAACCCGAGAAATTATTTTAGACGATAGTGTTAAAAATCTTCAATGATTAAGAATAAGAAGGTGTAGGTAAGGGAGACGCAGAATCTGGTGTTTTTTATGTGAATGACAAGGAAAACCAGTACGTAAACAAAATTTTCAATTTTGCATCAAATTAGAAACAACTCAAATTCCAGCCCTGTTGGCTCATTTGGTAGCATGTCTGCTTCAAGAGCTGTGGGGCGTGGGTTCGATTCCCACCCAGGACAAGCATTTTGTGATACAAAAACAAATGTTTGTTCTGTGTCTGGGTGTACTGTATGTATTATAAGTATGTATTTACAAAAAAAAAAAAGTATTTAAGTATTCTATCAGTTATCTGACTCCCATAGTACAAGCTTTGCTTAGTTTGGGGTCAGATGGCGCTGTGTGTAATGTCCTGCGATATTTATTTATTTTTATTTAACTCAAATTCCAACAATTTGTGGAAACTTTCAAGTATTGTCGAAGAGTTACATTGTTGAAACGTGCGCATAAATAGATATTAGTACAAAATATGAACTAGGTTACTAACTTTCATTATAAGACCTCTCAAAATAGAGCCCCACGAAATTGAATACTTCGAGCATGTAGCCATAAAATGATCGAAGTTTGGATTAAACATGTGTATTGTATATGTTTATTTATTTTTATACTTTTATATTTTATGTGCTACATTTTAAAAATAAATAACCATAATCACAGATAGATAAGTGATATGAATGTTTGTCCACAGAGATCTTCGCTTCAACAAGATCCGAGAGCTAGCACCAGGAGGTTTCCGTCATCTGCATCAACTGCGATCTCTGCTGCTCAATGACAACCAGCTCAAGGAGCTCCAGTCGGGCTCCTTCGACGGCCTTAGGCGGCTTAAGTACCTCTACCTCTATCGAAATAGAATTCACCATATCGACCCCGATGTTTTCCAGCAACTGGTGCATCTGGAACAGCTGTAAGTTTGCTAATCACTGTCATTTGGGGCAATTACGAACAGAGGGCAAAGCTAAATTCATTAACACTGGGAATATCATCAGCATCCACTTATGCAACAACAGCGTTTTTTTTAAATAGGCGCACCAAAAGTTTTTTAATATTACAATCACGATTTAACTAAATGGTAAATAATTATACGACCCCATTGTAAATTCCGTAAAGCCGTGGAGTCTCTAGCAAAAACAAAGGGTAGAAGAGAAACATAGACGGATACATCTCTCCCCTACAGAGTCACACAATAGGTTGATACTATAGAATCTAGAACAGTCCCTTTTTATGTGACGCGAGTTTCATTCGGCAAAATACAAGGTCACAGACATGTTTAATTAATATTGCTGCATAATAAACGTAGCCAAATATAGTGAAAAAATATTTCTTAACATTTATTTGTTGAATTAGATCCCAGTCTATCGATAACTGCGTTCGAAAAGTTGCAATCACTTTTTCCAGAAAAAAACGACACATCAAAAAGCGAATCTAGTTTTACCCGCTGCGCTTCAATTTATTTTTGTTTATTTGGTCAATGGATCGCTCAGTCAAATAGGCTAGGAAGCCAATTTGCGAGTATGTTTTATATGGATAACGCCGCGTCAAACGTAAAAACATACTTAGGTCTTAATTTATGAAGGAATATTAAACACAAACAACGTATTTATCTCTATTAATAAATATGCAATTTTATGTTACGTAGGTTAAAGTCAAAAGGGTATAGTCGTAACTTGAATGGCAATATGAGCTCCTGTAACCCTCCCGTATTCAACATGCCCTAACATAGTTTGGCTGTCGAATTACAATAAAGTTATTGTCTAACCATTTTACTAAACGGTTGTTTGACGCTTTATATTCATTTGAAATAACCTCGTCTCATTTTCAGATATTTGCATGTAAACGAAATTCACTACATCGAACCCAGAATGTTTTCGAACATACCACGCCTTGAGAGATTGTGAGTAAATTGGCAACCAAACTTCTAACTTGATAGTTTTTATCATAATATTGTACACATGCAATTATTTAATGTATGGTTTCAATAGATGCCTTTTGTATGGATGGCTGTTGCGTTCATAAAGTTATTATTTTATTTATTTACGTTTTTCTATGACACATTTTTTTGCGGCTTCAGGGTCGACTCATAGTAGTTGTTCACTTTGTGTGCTAGCATAGCATGCTTCAGAATTATTACCTCCGAAACACCCTGTGTACTCTCTAGGTATCTCCACAACAACAAGATCCGCACGATCCCGACGGGTTCGTTCTCGGGTTTGATGCGGCTTCACAAGCTGCGGCTCGACAGCAACGCCTTGGTTTGCGACTGTTCCATGCTGTGGATGGTGCGTATGCTGAGAGATCACCAAGACATGAACGTGGCTGCCACTTGCTACGAGCCCGTTACTCATACTGGCACTTCGCTGGCTACCATGACGGAAAACGACTTCGATTGTCGTAAGTTAACAACTTCTTTGCTGCACTAGGCTACCGTGTAACTTTTTAACCGAAACAGAAAACAGAACGAGATGAAGAAAATAGAAAAATATTTATTTTCAAACTAGACAAACAAAACTAAAACAACATGAACACAATAAAAACAAGATTTTTTGTATATTTAAATGTTTGCCATAGCTAAGATCATTTGATGGCTAGTAGGCTAGTTACTTAAGGACTCTAATGTATCAGTCAGTAAAAAGTTATACCATGGCTCATAAAAACAAATTATTTATTTATATAATCAAAAAGAAACAGCATATTAGGTAAACTATTTGGTAAATACATATTTAATTTTACTATCTGTCATTACAGAACATCCTGAATTCGCTACTGAGCCCAAAGACGTCGTAGTTAACTTCGGAGAAGATGCCACATTTACTTGCGTGGCTACTGGTGAGCCAGCTCCTGAAATAGTATGGCTGCGCGATTCCGCTGAAATACCAATTGATTCTTACCGATATGAGGTCATGGCAAACGGCACTCTCATGGTTCATGACGCTGACGAAACCGATGTTGGTGTTTTCGAGTGCATGGCTAAAAACCCGGCAGGTGAAGTCCATTCCAAACCGGCAAAAATGATCGTCACCAAACATGAAGAAAAAGGTAACAATCACAAGAATTCCCTATTACTTAATAAATTAAATTTTTACCGGTTACAGCAATCGTCTTTTATTCACAGCTGCTCCACTTGTTTCTGTGAAACCAAAGAAACGATATGCCAAAAATAAACAATCCTCAATTCACTTTGATTGCAACGCTAAAGGGAATCCGATGCCACACATAATTTGGCTATTTAATGGGGAACGAATGCTACTCACTGAACGCTTCTCAATTTATCACAACGGGTCCCTTTTTATTGAGGACATTGAGGAATCTGACGCCGGCGAATATACTTGCCAAGCTGAAAACATGCACGGAAAGACAAACGCATCAGCTGTTCTCGAAGTTTACGGTAAAGTAACATGGTATTGTAGTAAAGTATTTTGTTTTTATCAATCATAATATATTTATTTTTTTATTGTTACAGTTGCACCGAGTTTCGTTGTCGCACCAAAAAGTCAAGAAGTAGCAGTTGGAGATAATGCTGTTTTCATTTGTAAAGCGAAGGGTATACCAGAGCCATCCATTACTTGGTTTAAGAATACATTACCATTATCGCTTGAAGATAACATTATTCTTAGCAATGATTATCATAACTTGACTATTACTGAAGTTTCGGATGAGGATGATTCTTTGTATCATTGTAAAGCTGAAAATAGTGAAGGTTCTGTTGAGACTTCAGCGCGTTTGAAAGTTGAAGAGAGTCAAATTATACCTCCCCGTATCGTTTTAAAACCTGAAGATACTGATGCGTTCAAAGAGACTACCGTACAACTGCCATGTGAAATAGAAGCTGAACCACCTGCTATTATCGAATGGAGAAAAGATGGTTCTCGTATAACGGAGAAAGATAGATATTCAATCACAATTATTGGCAGTCTCATTATCAACAATGTATCAATCACGGACACTGGTCGATATGAATGTACAGTCTTCAATGATTACGGACGCGATACAGCTTCTATCTTCTTAACTATAAAAGATCGCACACTTCCCGGAGACGCATATGTTAATATTGCAATAACGCAAGCTACGCGCGATGTAGATCAAGCCATTGAAAAGACTATGAACGACTTGTTTAATAATAGAAGCGGCAAAGCTGATATCAATGAGCTTTACAGAATTACGCGTTTTCCAAATGCACCAGCGAGAGAAGTTGCGCGCGCTGCAGAAATATATGAACGTGCTTTAGATAAGGTTAAAGAGTTTGTACAAGCAGGTAAGAAAGCCTCTGCCGAGCCTTTTAATTATCAAGACATTTTGTCTCATCAACATTTGGACGTAATAGCCCGTCTATCTGGTTGTGTTGCACATAGGAAACCAAACGATTGCGCGGATATGTGTTATCATTTTAAATATCGTAGTATTGATGGCACGTGTAATAATTTCGCTCATCCAACATGGGGCTCATCGTTAAGTGGTTTTCGTCGAGTGCTATTCCCAATTTACGAAAATGGTTTTAGCCAGCCTATGGGTTGGAATAAAGAATTGAAATACAATGGGTTCTCACTACCGAGCTCTAGATTAGTTTCAACTGAAATCATAACAACTACTGAAATATCAGAAGATGTCAAAATAACACATATGGTTATGCAATGGGGCCAATGGTTAGATCACGATTTAGACCACGCTTTGCCATCTGTTAGCTCACAAACTTGGGACGGTGTAGACTGCAAAAAGACGTGCGATTATGCCGCTCCTTGTTTCCCGATCGAAGTTCCGCAAAATGACAGTCGTATTACAAACCGTAGGTGTATAGACTTCATCAGAACCAGTGCTGTTTGTGGTTCTGGTGAAACTTCCGTTTTATTTGGTACATTGCAGCCTAGAGAACAAATAAATCAGCTGACTTCATTTATCGACGCTTCTCAAGTTTATGGATTTGAAGAAGCTGTTGCTACAGATTTAAGAGACTTAACAAATGACAACGGGTTGTTACGAGTTGGAGCGGTTTTCCCAGGAAAGAAACCCTTGTTGCCAACGACAGGAATAAATGGAATGGATTGTCGGCGCAATCTCGAGGAGAGCACTCGGGCTTGTTTTGTGGCCGGTGATATAAGAGCTAATGAACAAATAGGTTTAGCAGCTTTTCATACGATCTGGATGAGAGAACACAATCGTATTGCACTTCAACTAAAGATTATCAACCCATTTTGGGACGGCGATAAGGTATACCATGAGAGCAGAAAGGTAGTAGGAGCTCAAATTCAGTATATAACTTACGAACACTGGTTACCGATTGTCCTCGGGTCTGAGGGGTACCGTCAATTGGGAAAATACACGGAATATGATACAAACATTAACCCTTCTGTATCCAATGTCTTCGCTACGGCTGCTTTAAGATTTGGTCACTCGTTGATAAATCCCATTTTACATCGATACGATGAAAATTTTGAAACGATTCCTCAAGGACATTTGCTTCTTCGCCATGCATTCTTCTCACCCTGGAGACTTGTAGATGAAGGAGGCGTTGATCCCTTGCTTAGAGGGATGTTCACAACTCCAGCTAAACTAAAGACTCCAACGCAGAATCTTAATTCAGAACTCACTGAAAAATTGTTTTACAGCACGCACGCCGTAGCTCTCGATTTGGCCGCCATCAACATTCAACGAGGCCGAGAACATGGTATTCCGCCATATACCAGATTCAGACAGTTCTGCAACATGACAGAAGTAAATGATTTCGATGATTTGGCCAATGAAATATCTGAAAAAGAAGTAAGAGATAAACTAAAGCGACTTTATGGATCGGTTCACAACATTGACGTTTGGGTCGGTGGCATACTCGAAGATCAAGTAGAAGGCGGAAAAGTGGGTCCGCTGTTTGGATGTCTGCTTGTAGAACAGTTCAAGCGTCTGCGAGACGGAGATCGGTTATGGTATGAAAACCCATCCGTTTTTAAGCCAGACCAACTGCGCCAAATCAAGCAAACCAGTCTGGCCCGTATTCTGTGTGACAACGGTGACAACATCGATACTATTGGCGAAAACGTTTTCATACTGCCGGAAGAACAGGACGGCATGGTTTCTTGTGAGGATTTACCTTCCATCGATTTCCGTTACTGGGCCGAGTGTGAGTCGTGTGACGACAGTAACAGCATAGGGCATCGATCGCGCCGTCAAGTCACCAGCAACAACGACGACATGATGAAACTAATAAAACAATATGAGGAACTTAAAAAACACATGACAGCAATAAATGAGCGCATAGATCATGTAGAAGCACAAAACAACTATCTAAATTGAAATATCAAAATGTGAATGAACTTTACGGCAAAACTGACGTCACGTCTCTTATGTCGCCGTGTCTTTTTTGTGTGATTCAACTAATGAATTTATTTTCACCATACTATTTCTAATAATTTTCTGCTATTTTGATTATTTCACTAACAATTGGGACTTAAGTGCACCAATTGAAAGACTTGCGAAGCCACGATTTGAATATAATGGCTATCTTCACGGAAGACGAGAAACATGATTATTTTAGTTTACCGATTTAATCTATTGCCTATATATACCCATTGCCATGTTTTGATGGGTTTTAACTTAATTCTAGTTCATAATAATTTTATTCTATGCAAAGAATTTCGATGCGAACGTTGCTAAAATGTATTTGTTGCGGTGACTCAGAAATAGTTTAGTCACAAAACATGTACGTTAACCATAGTCCGTAAGTTAATAATAAATACACTGGAGGAATGGTGTAACCTACTTATCTCGAGCAGTAAATATAAGTTATTTGCATAATAATGTTTCTGGTAGATATGAATATGTCGTGTAATTAAAATAAACGCTGTTGTTATTAATAGAGTAAATGGTAATCTGATGGTAATAAACTATACAAAAAAAGAAAGGTTTTTTATTTCAACAACTTTAATCATCTTCTAGAATTTTTTTTACAAACAAAAAGCAATTTCAATCCACTATGCCCAAACACACTTACATTGTTTTATTGCGGAAATCTGGTGCCTACGGTTCATCAGATGATGATGAAACCGGAAACTAGTAATTTCATACTAACATTGAAACTATTTTAGTTACCGTAAAATGTACTGAAAAGCTAAATACCTACGCAATTTTCTTTATTTACATGATATAATTCTTCAGTTATGTTGATAAAATCAAATTAACGATCCGATTTTGCTGAAATTTCTTAACAGGACTAAACTGAAAGTATATTTACCTACTATACCTCGCAAATAAAAAAACAAGTCGTTTTATAAATAACGAAGTTCTGTGGCAATAAACATACATTAAATAAAATATGACCACCAGAGAACCTTGTTCTTTTTTGAAATCAGTTAAAATTACGTTATAATAATTGGTAAAAATTGACTAGTGTTAGCTACATTTCAAGCCTACAGTTTATTGGTGTTATATACTTACTAACATAATTCGCATATTTGAATATGCGAACGCTCTGTAGACAACTTATTATTAGTAGACTAAAATAATTAAAACACAATCTACATTTGTTTACACAATTTAAATACGTGTAAATGGGTCGATTCAAATTTCCCATTACCATTCAATATATTTTTTTTTAATGTAATAGTAATGAGACGATCGAGGCGCTCTCCTGATGTTAAGAGATAACGCCTGTCCATGACCATTGCAGCGATACACAGAACTTTGAGTAACAAAACAACATCCAGGGCATCGCTGCTTTGGCACTCATTACTTTGAGACTAGAACTACAATAAACCACTATACTAGACTATACTATTCGGTATACATTCTGGGGCCCGCGGTCTACAATCGCGTACCCGCTTCCATCCGGGATGCACCTTCCATCGCGTGCTTCAGAAGCAAACTAAGATCTTGGCTTCAAGAGACCTTGTTCTATGACTTTGACGATTATTTAAAACTAAGAGATTATTGAATTACTAGTAAGTAATTATAATATTTTCGTTTTTATGGACATTTAATTATATTGACATAATTTTAGTGACATTTTATATGTGACATAGTACTTTATTGACATTTTCATTTTCATTGTTTTGACATATGTAATGATTTTGATAATAATTTTTAAATATGAATGGAAAAATGACCTGTAACTTTGGTGTTATTAATAAATGATTTGTATTTGTATTTGTATTTGTATTTATATAATATAACCGATATTATGTGAAAAACAACTCGGCCAACCAGATAGGTAATTGAAAATCTTACTTACTACTTAGTAGTAATGAAAAGAAACGTCATCAAATCTATTTGCACATTTATTTATGTACATGTATAAACGCACAACGTAATAAAATTAAAAAATAGGTCTAGTGTGAGTGAGACTCGCATCAATAGAATTCCGTACAACTACGCAAGATTTAACGTGCATAAAAAAAGTTGCGATTACTATATAAATGCGATATATCGAACTTTACTCAGTAAGTTTATTTAATAAAGCGTTGTCAATGGTTCTGTGCAGAATTTACAATACAATCACGACTCGCACTTAGCAGATTTCTAATACTCGTCGTTATACAGTAGACCTTTTTTTAAATAGATGTATACAATATTTGGGACGGAGGCCGGAGGTTGAATCGTGGCAGCTGTAACACAGGGTTACCTAGTACAGCTGCCAACGAAAATCCAAACTGATATTACTTACATCATGATATTCTTGAGCCAAAATTGTAATGTGAAAAAATCGACTATATTATACACGCAAGTTTTAACTAATATAATTTACTTCTAATATTTTTTTGGATTTCTTTTGGACTTTAGATTTATCAACATAATTATTGTTAAATAAAAAAACATTTTCGTATAATTTCGTCGATACAAATTAAGTACATTATTGTTTAAACATTGGTCAATGTAGAATACTGAAAATTGGAATAAATTCATTGTAATTCATTGTAATATTTGAGTACCGAAAAACTATTTTTAGTACTATAAATTATTCTCGGTACAAAAACACACAGCGCTAACCAAATATATTATTACTGTACATATAGTAAACAATAAACATGCAATATAAATTAAATTTTAATATTACCTACTTACAACATTCTACATCTTCAACATTCATCCAAAATGAAGTCACATTTTAACTTTGGATCCGTATCGGTTATCTTGCTGACTACAACAGCTGTGGAAACAGTTCTAACGCCGGAGCAAACAACGCTTATACGGGATTCAGATAAATAGAAACCGCGAGATGGAATTACTAGTATACTAAAAAAATATATTTCTTAGTTAATTTATCATAAAAAACTTTTTGGTAAGTCGCTTGTAGTTTTTGCTAGCCCCAAAGCTACGAGAACCATATCACTGGCAAAATAATTACCTTTTTTAAAACAAATATTACAGAAACATCCAAACAGAACAAACGTTTAATTCGTAACATAAATGTTTGTCCTGAGTGGGAGTCGAACCCACGCTTTACAGCTCATAAAACAGGGCTACTAGCGAAGGAGTAACAGGTTAACGTTGCATATTCTGTGAAAATTTTAACTTGTTACTTTTAAAAAATTGTTTGGGGAGAAAGACAGACACCGTTAGGGCACGGAACCATAAAATCCAAACATATAAGTACATGGCACATGTGCGGATAAATTTACTAGCTATTTTATTGACATTTATTGCCAGCCAGACTAGTGAATTTATGGTACAAAATGTTATTAATTAATGACACTGTTCAATTGACAAAGTTATTTTATTTATGAATATTATATAGGTACTCTTGTATCTTGGATTTGTGTTTGGTACATTTTTGTGTGAAAGTAACGACAGAAATGAGGCTCTCTTCTGAGCCTCTAGCATATCAATCGTCCCAGTTCCCATGTACTTTTCTAATCTATAAACTTGCTAGAGCGTACGATGGCACGAGATAATGCCTATCTACTATTGCAGCAGTACCTACAATTTTTATGAGTAGCACAAAATTAAGAGCATTGCCGTAAAAATATCTGATACTGCGGTGGCACCTACCTAACCGGCCTCCTGCTAAAGAGATGCACCACCTAGTATAAACTATTTAGTTCACAATAAGTATTCGACCACACCTTCACTTAACATCAGGTGAGCTGTGGTCAAACATCTAGCCTATCAACCATTAAAAAAAAAAAAAAAGTATCATTGTTTTCAACATTGAAAGTTCAATTTAACTGTCTGCCTAACTAAGCAGAGCTTGTGTGACGGAAGTCAGATAACTGACATAATACAAAAATACTTTTTTTTTGTAAATACATTCTTATAATACATACAGAACACCCAGACACAGAACAAACATTTGCTTATTCACAAAATGTTTGCCCTGAGTGGGAATCGAACCCACGCCCTACAGCTCTCAAGGCAGAGAGCCAACTAGTATACTACCAATGAGCCAACGGGGCTGTCAAAAAATGAATACGTAATAGTTAGCAAAATGTTAAAAGTTTAAAAAAAGCACAGACTATCTATGACTATGGAGTTATGCACATTATTAAATAAAAAACATTTGAAATGCAATAAAGACAAGATCAGTTTCGGCTTTTTGCTTCGCTACTACCAGTATGACTGGGAAGTCATAGGGATATTAGTTAATTATATGGAGAGCGCGTTAGCTGCGCACTTTCAGCGTATATTGTAGTTTCTTCAATCAATGCGAACGAGCCCAACCACATTGTTAACGAGATCACACGCAATATATGTAAGTATATTACAGTATAATACATCACTAAGAACCTAATTCTGACGCTGAGCTATGTGGATGGAACTTTTCACATTTTCGGTTTTAAGCCTATATTTATTTTATAGTTGCATATTTCTGTGTGTAAAGAGATTTGACAACGTGTTAATTTAAATAGATACATGCAACTGTACCTAGTAGAAGTCAGAAACGCTCTTAAATTTAAACTGTAACCATTTAATTGCAGAAAAAATATCTTAGCACAAGCCTGCGAACAAAATAAAATGAATAGGCTCAGAGGGAATGATTTTCTGAAGTCTGTAAAATGAGCGCCGGTGTTCGATACGTCTCAGTAGTTCTCTGGCCGTAGGAACCGCAACACTTATTTAGTATTGGTATACTCGTATGATATATGTATTGTTAGATATTGTCTAATTATAAGTATTTATCTCTAATTGTTTTGACTCGTTTTTACAGAGCAAGTTTAACGGTTATACCGTCTATTCATTCCATTTTGGTCGAAAGCACAAGCCACATTGTTAATCTTAGAGTTTTGACGCGAACGCTAGAAAATAGTGCCGCTACTTTGTATCTGATTATTGTGCGATATCTGATTTTTCGAACGTTAATGTTAAAACAATGGAGTTGTATTGTTCATTGATTTCCAAATTACGCACATTTTAACAATTATGTATGATATCATGAAATGATAGTTTAAAATGACCCTATATATAACCCTATACTACTGGCGACAGCTGGGCATTTATGGGTTTTTGTGTACTGGCCCTGATATCGACATCTGTGCAAATAGAAATAAGAGGCATCCTCATTGTGTATTGCACATGTAATGCAAAGGTAATCGTTCAACTTGATAACACAACATATATAAACAATAATAAATTCATGATCTATGTTATTTACATGTAGTGTTTATAGGTGTCTAAGACTTTGTAAGTTATTGTAAGATTTACCAACACAGAGATATTGCATCTGGTACAAAATTTATTAAATCAAGTGTCACTATTTTTGCCCTATTTTTGCCAGATTTAATGTTATTGTAGAGACACATATTTCGACTACTTTAATCACATCACTTTTAATTAACTTTTGATTTGGATGATTCTGCTTTAAGTGTTGATAAATTTATGTGTTTCACACAATATACTAAGGTACAATATTCTACTAGCATACATTTTACTATATTGCTGTTTCAACAATACTAAATACCTATATACTTTGTATGCCTACCAGTAGCCAATAACACATCACCTTCCTTTTTCCGAACTTCAACTTCAAGGAAAGCTATTTTCTTGCCGGTTTTCTTAGTGATAGCATCTATTGTCACCCAGTCACCCTCTCTAGCTGCACTCATGTAACTGAAAACAACATATTTTTTTTAATTAGAAAAAGCCTTCATCTCTCTTTAAAACCGTTAGGAACCGTTAAATGCCACATTTTAGAGATTTTTGTCATACAGGGAGTTTTGAAGAAGTGTAGTCATACTGAAAAGTGGTCTATATCAATGAAAAAATCTTTATCTGTACACTAACACTGAAATCCCAAAAAAATATTTGCTGTTGTATATATTTTCTTGAAAGTATACATACACATATAAGTATGTTTTTTCTCGAATTCTAGGTTGATTTCATATCATAATACACTAGTCGAAAACACCTTAAATATATAGTATTGTAGCTTATGTTACACTGGGTGCATACAGTAACAAGGACACAGTAAAAAAGCATACAGGTGAGTAACATATAATGTCAAGTGGAACACAATACAATGTTTGACTTTAAGCAAAATTGATCATTTATTCCATTCAACGACTCTATAAAAGTAGAAACATAATTTATAAAGAATAACTAGATAGAAATTTAATTCAAAGATGGCACTTAAAATGTGTTTTTCAACTCTTGCTAAGAAAATAATAGCACTTAATAATCTTTTTAGGACTTGGTAAAGTTAGAATTGTGTTTTGTATTATTTTACTACCTATTCAAATAAGAAAAACCTCCAGAATGGTAGTTTGAAAAACATAAACCCCTATATTTTTGGTCTGCTTAATAACATTTAAACAGTTTGATAATTATAGTAATTTAAGTATATTTTTTAAAATAAACTAATTTTTAAGATAGGAATACTGGATCTTTAAATGTTTCAATTAAATTCATTCATTGTGTTAATACTGTCCCTGCAATGTAATGAAACTAGCCCCCATTTTTATTTCTTTTTTTAATGGTTGACAGGCTAGGCGTTTGATCACAGCTCATCTGATGTTAAGTGAAGGTGTGGTCAAAGATGGTAAAGCACACCTAGCCTGGAATGGAACTGGCTCTCAAATGAGGCTGCCGGAACACACTGTTAGATGCTTGGTGGCAGATTTTCAACTTGAGGGTGGTAGCTAGCCAGCCGAGTACTAGAAAGTACCCTACCACCATATGGCTATACCATTGAATACTAAGAGCTTTTTATCTGTGTGTCATTATCCAGATGAACTTACGTTACACTGAGATCTATAGATACTCCTCTTGTCTCTATCTTGTCATTAGATGTTAGGGCATACGTAGAAACAGCATCAACGAGGTGAGCGATGAAGCCTCCATGCAGTGTGCCACGCTGGTTAAGGTGTTCTGGGCCAACTTGGAATTCAGTCTTCAGCCTGCCGTTGTCACAACACACTACCTTCACCTGGAAGTAGTTACAGCACATACATTATTATGATATATGTAAATAACCATTTCAGTTTTAAGTATGTGTTTTGAGACTTTACATAAAATAAGGGTAATAACCTACATTAAAATAAAACTGGACTATCTTTTCTTATTGTGTTACCTGACCAGACAATAACGCCATTTTTAGCTAATATTAAGTCACAAATGGAAAATATTGCTGTAGGTAGAGACCAAAAGCCTCAACTCTATAATTCTTAACAGTCCCTGCCTTGTTATTCCTGATACAACAATTTTCAATTAATATTCTTCTTACAAAATTATTTAGTCTATAAAGTTTGTGAAAATATAAGAAAAACTACAATTTTATGGCAGGGCATAGAACACTCCAGGGCCAGCTAGCTTTGTATTAGGGTTATTTAAAATATTACATAATAAAGTGACTTATTTTTTACCTCTAACTTTACATAGGATTTGGGTAACTATGTTTGAATAAGTAGTTACGAAACCAGATAAGAACATAGGATTTATATTTAAGTAGAATTTACCTTTCGGAGGTTTTGGTCAAAGCATTTTGTAGTAGCAACTGCTTGCTTGAACATTTCAGCAACTTTCAGACTTTTAGAGCTCATTTTAGAATTATTTTAGTCAATATCTAACAACAATAACAAACTTACTTCAATTTTTTTTTTTTTTATAATTTGCCCTTTCGGGCAGGCTAAAGCTATAGAGCCATACTGCCTTGTCTTAAGTGCTATTTCTGCTGTATCTTAGCTATAGTTATCGTCAAAGTCGTCTTTGTCAAGTCCAGTTCGTGTCAGTTAATTCCAGTCATGCTTTAGTAAAGTAGTGGCAACTTTACTACAAAGCTTCGATGGAGTTTTGGAAGCAACACGAAAACTCATGTTTCACCATATTATATCATTTTCCCACACTCGCGCTTGTAATTCGGCACTTTATGAATAAAACACCACCATTTTTATGCATAAACACTCGACAAAACACTAGTTTTGGAAAAAAATACAACGGAGCGACACGACTCTTCCCGCGTTCCCGCCAAAACTCAAAAAAAACTTACTTCAAAATTCGATTCGACAAGTTGGGTGCAGTATGTTTCGCAATACGCTAACACTGCCAATGACACAAATAAATCAAATAATATAACCTTATGATGGCACTAATAACATAGTGACACATGTTGGTTTTTATTTACGTTGATGGTTTAGACTATGCCCCTCACCAAAAGTAGAATCAATCACAAGCAAAAAAAAATTTTTTTGGCGGGAACGTAGAGAATCATTTGGCCGTATTGTATTAATTTCCAAAACTTAGATTTGTCGTTTTTCTATGCATAAAAATTAGTGGCTTTTTATTTAAAAAAACTTAATTTAGACAATCATTGAGGACAAGTGATAAATGATGTGGCGAAAAATGATTTTCGCGTTACTTCTAAAACTCCATCGAAGCATTTAATAAAGTTGCTAGTCATTTACTAAGACGTAACTAGGCATAATCTTGACTCATTTTGTCTGTCTTTGAATTTCGTTTTCAATTTATTTTACTTGATTTTTGTTACAGGCTTGAAAACATGGAAATACTAAGCACTGGCAAAATACGCAAAGTGCGGTGTCAATACCGGGAATAAAAGATTTTAAGTCATGCTGTCAGTGTCAACTTAATCAAGATCTCAATGTCAAATCAGAAAGACACTTTACTTTTTCTTTGATTTTGGCGTTGCATTCTGTGTATCTGCCAGTATCAATTATATTGATATTTTTAAGTTTCACAAAATAAAGAAATTGACAATAAGACCAGTCTTGGTCAAATCCAGTCAAAAGGTTTTTCAACAAGAGCTTTTTTTAAATCAAAATTTTAAGACCTCTTTCTTACACTCGTACTTGTAATTCGGCACTTTCGAAATTAAACACCACCAATTTTATGCATAAACACTTGAAAAAATACTAGTTTTGGGTAAAAATGCAATGGGGAGACACGACTCTTTACGCGTTCCCACAGCCACAGTGGCAGAAAGTCAGAATTTAAAAAGAACTTTGTGTAAAGTTCTTCTTATAATTATTCTGAAGCCACAGTAAATCATCAGTAAACTTATTTTCATACTCTATAAACATATTTTTACCACTGACTGTCTGACTTAGAAAAATATTCACATGATAAAGTTATCAACAAAGTAAATTTATACTCTAAGCACTGAAATATCGATGCATACCGGCGAATGAAGATACAATACATACTTACTCTTTAAATAATTATCTATGTATTAAATGAAAATAAATAAATAGGACATGGCATACAGCGCCATCTAAGCAAAGCTTTTATCTATGGAAACCAGACCGAATACATATACTTATACTTTTTTTTGTAAATACATATCTACTTAAAATACACACAGAACACCCGGACACATAGCAAACATTTATAAACATTGTTTATTGCATAAACGGCACCTCAACTTAATTTGAGATAATTCCGCGCACGCAAGTTACGTAATGAAATTATACCCTACCGGCCGCAGGCCTACCTCGAAACCATTGGGTCATTCTTACAACTTATTTATTTAAATCAGTATGACCATAAATATGCTAATTTCCTGTCCCCGATATAAAGACGCGTGCTGTCAGCGGTACAATAGTAATGTATGTCATTACAGGTGCACGTCATGTGAAGTGTGATAGGTTATGTAAAATGGCACTTATGCGGGTACGTGTGACGTATAAAACGGTACGTAGGTCTGCATGACCCGTTCAGCGGTTGCATAGTCGGGGAGCAGGGAAATGGTGTTGCGGACGTGACCATTATTCAATGGTCAGTCTATTTGTGCGACCTTGCAATTCGTTTTGTTGTTTTTGTTTTCCTTTCATTCATGCAAGGCATGAGTCCTTTGGGTATTCCGCGTACATTCACTGTGAAGTAATAGCGATTGCCTCATTATGAGTGACGTCTGGTAACTAATATGAAGACGAAGATTTCGAATATACGTACCTACGTAGCTGTAATCGTCGTTAGTAAAATAATAAATGCTTTAAGTTAATACTTATATTTGATGGTGTGCATTATAGTATGTAGGTGTATAATTATAACGGTCCTGTGGGTTCATTGATAGAATGTCTGAATCGAACCCACGCCCTACAGCTCTTGGCTGTAGGGTGTGGGTTCGATTCCCACACAGGACAACCATTAAAATAAATAAATAAAATAAATATCGTAAGACTATACACACAACGCCACCTGGCCCCAAACTAAGCAGAGCTTGTGTGATGGAAGTCAGATAATTGATAGAATACGTAAATACATTTTTTTTTTTGTATTGTGTTGTATAAACAAATGTTTGTTCTGTGTATGGGTGTACTGTACGTATTTACAAACAAAAAACTATTTAAGTATTTTATTAGTTATATGACTTCCATAGTACAAGCTTTGCTTAGTTTGGGGTCAGATGGCGCATGTCCTACGGTTTTTTTACTTTTTTTATATATTATATATGTAATACTATACAATACATAATATTCTACGTGGTAGATCTCCTTAGCAGGGGGTCGTCTAGGTACGTACCATCGCAGTACCAGACATTCTGCCGCTAAGCAGTAGTAGTGAACAGTGTGTGAACATTACTGTGTTCCGATTATTCCGGTTTGAAGGGTCTTGCAGCTAACGAAATTACAGGGCTGCTGAGACTAACCATCGGAAGTCACAAGGTAATGAGTGCCAGTGATGCCTCGGACTTTGTTTTATAACTCTTAAGTTCTGTATATCGCTGCAATGGGTATGGACATATCTCTTAACATCAGGAGAGCGTGTAGATAGTCTCACTACTTTTGATTAAAAAAAAAAATTCTTGCTCAAATCTCTGAGTAGGTATTATTACAATTCGTGAACAGGCGTTATCTCATACCATCAGGAATAAGTTTCCTTCGTCTCATTAATTTTACCTACTATTAAAGGAAACATATTTAGTATGTCATAGAGGAGCTCGCAATCCTAGTTTACTGAAAGGGGCGTAGCTACCGCCGTATCAGCTGTATCAATAATACGGTACCTACGGGCTACAGATGCCCCGACATTTGTGTAAGCAAAACTTTGTAAAACGTTAGTCACAATCTCACCCTAACTCTTAGACCGGGTCAACATTGGACGTCCAGGGTTAGATTTTGTATGATTAGGTTGTAGTTCGTTGCCAAATTTGTGAAAGAAAAATAGAAATTACTCCCGTGGAGCTATGAAATTAAAGTCGGGTAGAAGTGCCCCCTTATATTATAATTTGATACAGAGCCCGAATAGGGCAACCTACTTCACTGTTCACTGAGTTAGTATAAGATAAGTGCTAGGTATCAGGAGTTATACACAAGTATGCGATATATTATCGCATATAATATACGCACATCTAATCGAGTGTGAATGTCTTTTTCACTACAATAGGTATAAGTTTATGTATTGGATCGATATCCACAGATCGTACGATGTTATAAGTTAATATCAACGACTAGCTACACATTTTATATAAACTGATGATGGTTAAAAAAATCGGTGACGTAATCGAAACGAAATCGCATGCTCTGACTCTAGTAAGTTAATTTGGACTGTGAGCTCTCCTGACTGTTTTTTTTTTTTAATTGTAAAACAACGATTTTTTGTTATACGAACTCCTTTAAGTTAATTAATTAAGTATATACATATTTTAAATGTAATGAGACGAGTGAATCTCCTGGTTGTAAAAGATAACGCCTTTCATATAACCATTGCATCAGTAGGTACCTAGATTTTTGAGTAGGTATATTGCTTGGTTGCCTGGAAGAGATCGCTCTTAGCGATAAGGCCGCCACATGTGGCACTAGCTCATAAGATTCTTTTGATCTCTGTACTTTTTTTTTTCTGTTTATGGTGTGCACAATAAAGAGCTTCTAGCTATCTATCTATATTCGTAAATTATTATAATAATAAACCATACTCCTCATCACCACAAATATTATTATTATGCTATAATTATGTAACTAAATACCTAATTACTATGCAGCGTATACCTAAGTGTTTAGTAGGTATGTAATATAATTTTATTTTATTATGGCAACTTCCCAAGGTTTTATTTAGTTTGGAGACCACTGGTACCTCTTGTATGCTTGTACCTATAACTGTTTATTTTTAATTTAAATAAATTTCAAAAATATTGTTAAAATCCTAGCCTGAGGCTGCTTTAGCGCTCGTTTCTTTTAGACAATCGATTATCTTATACAGCATCCTTCAAATCGGAGCGCAGTAATTGTTTACACACTGCTATTTGGAATATGTGATAACGTGGTGGTTCATACCTGGATCACCATTTATTAAGGAGACTTAGTGAATTCCTAGGTCAGTATACTTAGGTACATATATGTATATGAATTCTTTATGTTTTCAGTGAATGTCTATCAGTGTGAGAATTAAGTAACATACGTCTATACATCGCGTCTCCTTTGTCTGTTTATGTATTTGGTATTATGTCTTTGTCCGGTTGCGGTCGACATACGCGACGTTGGCGCTGGTTGCGCAATAGGTCCAGGCTATATGCGATCGAGGTGGGTGTAGGACGCGACTCACTACTGAGAAAGCTATTCGACCTGTTTTGCTAAGAAACCTCCTTACTTCCGCCTTTGAGCTTCATAGGGCTGTCATAATAATGACTACTAATGAGAGAAAAGAAATAATGATATTGGAGTTTTGGCGGGAACGCGGGAAGAGTCGTGTCGCTCCGTTGTATTTTTTTCCAAAACTAGTGTTTTGTCGAGTGTTTATGCATAAAAATGGTGGTGTTTTATTCATAAAGTGCCGAATTACAAGCGCGAGTGTGGGAAAATGATATAATGTGGTGAAACATGAGTTTTCGTGTTGCTTCCAAAACTCCATCGAGGCTTTGTAGTAAAGTTGCCACTACTTTACTAAAGCATGACTGGAATTAACTGACACGAACTGGACTTGACAAAGACGACTTTGACTAAAACTAGCTACGATGGCACTTATTAAACTTTTGAAACTTGAAAATATATAATTACTTGACACTGGCAAATGCTAAAACGCGACGCCAAAACCAAAGAAAAAAAAAATAATGATATTCCTTTCCATTGTAGGCACTCCCTTTAGCCTGCCCGATGGGGCAAATAAATAAAAAAAAAAAAAAAATTGTAGGCACTCATAGTCATAGAGGAGCCTGCCCGATGCGGCAAATTAATAAAAAAAAAAACATGGTCATAGAGAATGGACTAAGCATTCCTTATCCTGGTTTGAAGTTAAATTTATACGGGTGACAAAGCGTGTGAGAAATAAGTTGTCATTACAGACCTACAGAAAACGGACAGGTATTGGCCGCACATTTGCTTTGTCTCTTATTAAAGAGCGGTCAATTTTGTGAGGCCATTGCTCAGCCCATTCTCTATGTCTAAGTTTGTACTTACTTACATGGTGATACATTTAATTTAGTAACTACGTATCACAAATACGAATTTATTTTCAAATATTTTATAAATGATTTGTAAGTGGTCTTACAAAAATAATAGAGTTTACTAAATAAAATGAAATAAAGATACCTGATAGAGATAGATATGGTATAAAATTTCCATTATGGACAACTTTAACTAAGGAAAGGAAGGAGGAAAACTCGGAGACCGCGCATAACAAAATCAGCTGTAGGTAGGTACTATACATTTGTTAAAGGATCAATAAACTTTTTTATGGAACAGCTGATTTTCTCATTTCAGAACTATGCTCAAACTAAAAACTATTATTCATAATATTGAGTTCATTGACCCCCTTTCGGATTCATAAAGTGCAAGTACTTATTATATCTATGGACAAGAATATTTTTTGTTTATCTCGTTACATTTCCATGACATATCTAAAGGGCGGTATTCAGTCAGACGTGTGTGGGGTGTGTCTGCGTGGGTGCATCCTAATAATACCTATTGATTCATGCGTCGCATCGCCCCGAAAGCTCTGGAAGCACGTTTCCTGCATGGAAAATTTCCTGTTTACTACTCTCTAACTTGTTTCATTTTGCATCGTGGTTAATGGTACTATGAACGCGCGGTTTGTAGCCGCCGCTTTTTACCTTTATCTTTAGCCTCTTGTGCATTTTGTCAGTGAAAATTATTGCGTTATTTTCAAGTAACTGATGAAAAATCAAGTACAGTAGGTATGTCCAAGTCCCAGTCAAAATTACACTGAGTACAAACTTTGTATGGCGAGGATAAATGTTTCTTCTTATCATAAGTAGGTATGTATCTACAAATAAAGTACCTAATACTTATAAGGACATATTTTATCAGTTATCTGGTTTACATAGTACAAACTTTGCTTTGTTTGAGGCTTGATAGCGCTGTGTGAAATGCTCTAGGGTATCTATTTAATTATTTATTTTGTACGCCTCCTTTTCACGTGATAAAAAAAAGTTTTTAGATCGCGTTTTTGGCCGGCTGATCTACTAAGTTTGTATTTACCAAGAATTCATTGATGAGTGAATGAGCCTAGTAGGTAATTTCAGCTTCAAACTAAACAAACTAGACTAAACTACTACTACTAGTGTAAACTAGAACACTGTAATGTTGGCGTACTTCCGCTTGGCAACAGAATGTCTGATACTATGTTATATAGTGTGGTAGTGCCTACCTCCCTTGACATCGAGACTACAACCTGTTACAGAGATCTACTATTCAGTAGATAAGATCATTATTTTGAACACTTTTTTGACCTAAATGACATAAGGCTGAAGTAAAAGGAGAATTATTCAAAAACTGCCCGTCATGCTTTTACATAATGATAATGATTATCAGGTTACAAAAAGTGGTCTGTATTCATTCACACTTCATTCGGGGGCATTTCGCAGAGCGGAGAAACCCTAGTCGCTAGGTTTTGCATAACCTGACAATTTGTTGGGCACACTGTGCGGTCAAGAAAATTAGGGTTATCTTTTTTATAGTCGATAGGCTAGGTCATAGCACACCTGATGTTATATGACAGTATCATACAAGATGGTAAGCACACCCAGCCTGGAATGGACCTGGCTCTCATCTCAAGTGACATTGCCGAATCACGTCACTGCTTGGCGGAAGATTTTGAACTTGAGTGTGATACTTAGGTAGCCAGCAGAAATACTAGAGTACCTACCACCATGCTATGGTTTCCTCGTGGCGTTTATCTTTACCGGCAGATCAAGCTCATTAAACCCACGCCCTTAGGCATGCGAACCGTCCACACTAGCCACCGAGGTATCATCGCAACAAAAATGTTGTTTTCTACACAATACGTCAATCGCAGAGACAGGCAGACAGACACCTGCTGATAAACTTTCAAAAGCCCTACCCATACACATACCACATAATTGAATTATATAATTGTCACAGAACACTTCCCGAATATAACTAAGTATGCAACATGAAGTTAAACACCTCAGTAAGATGGATTGCTCGACTCAAGAGAACATTGACCGCTTTAAGACAAGCATAGAACAGAGCCTACCTACTTTCGAAATATAACTACTATTTGTGAGCATTGGGCGTGCTATTATGTATATTATATGCTTGTTATGTATAACATATTACGTATTTATAAATGCATCATACTGATGATGTACCCCAAGTATTTAGATAGATAGATTTTTTTAAATGTAAAAGTAATTAAACGAACTTGACGCTCTCCTGATGGTAATAGATAACGCCTGTCCATAACCATTGCAGCGATACACAGAACTTTGTGTGACAAACCAAGGGCAACGCTGCTGGGCGTTCATTACTTTGAGATATTAGATGGTCAGTCTCAACAGCCTTGTAATTTCGCTAGCTGCAGTAGGTACACCTCAAACCGGAACACAGTAATGTTTACTCACTACTGCTTGGCGGCAGAATAACTGGTACTGCGGTAGTAGGTACCTACCCAGACGACTTCCTGCTAAAGAGATCTACCACCAAGATAGATAGAAACTCTTTACTGTGCATGTGCATACCAGAAATAGCAAACAAAAGCATCTTATTAGCTGTATGTGGCGGCCTTATCGCTGAAAGCGATAAATCTCTTCCAGGCAACCAAGAATGGAAAACACGTTGCTGATTAAGAAAAGGCGAGAGATGTAACACAATTAAGTAAAAATGTGTAAATTTGTATTTGTTTGTGGAAATTGCAACGGAGCTAACCGGAACTTTAGAATTGGTTTCAAAATAGGAATTTCGGAATTGTGCGTAGTTGAATCAAGCGCTCGGTTTTATATGGCCCCTCTATAGCTTATTATATCTACATAATAATATGCTATATAAAAATAGTTATAAAAAATATTCTTACCAAAATCCTAACTATAAAAACAGAAATGATTAAATCATGAGTAGGTACCTATACCTATGCAAAGCTAAGACAATTTTATTCACGAGTAAGTTTTATGTAAGTATGCAAAAAATAAGTTTTGACATCAATGAGTCAGAATCACGTCAAAGTGTTTGGATTGTTATCGTTTTTCATTTGGGATTTTTATGCTTTAAATTTCACAATAATAACTCATTCTACTTTAAACTGAATAATGAGTTCCGTAGGTATAGATCCGTAGGTAGATAATACCACTAATAATAGTATTAATAGAACCATATAAAAAAATAATTTTTTTTGACGTCAATAGTTCTTCTCTCTCCTGATAATGTGTAATAGTAAAAGCGTGACTGCAAGTGGTATTCACAAGAGAGCCCTCCAGTGGAATGGTCCCGATTATCGATACTAAGATAATAAATGTGAAAGTGTGTGTGTTTGTATGTATGTAGTATGTGTTTACTTCTTTACAATACACATATATGTGATATACTACTGTATATCCAACCGGACAGACGGCATTAGGGCTGCCCCCTCAAGCACACAAACTTACTAAGCCGTTACAGCGTTAAGAAGTAGGTAAACAAACATACTTTACATACATACAAACACACACACTTTCACTTTTATAATATTAGTGTGATAATCGGGACTATTTCACTAGAGGGCTCTCTTGTGAATACCACATGCAGTCACGCTTTTATTATTACACATTATCAGGAGATAGAAGAAGAACTATTGATGTCAATTTTTTTTTTTTATATGGTTCCTAATATGGTTCTATTGTTATGGGGTTTTTTTTTTTTTTTTTTTCTTTTGTTTTGGCGTCGCGTTTTAGCATTTGCCAGTGTCAAGTAATTATATATTTTCAAGTTTCAAAAGATAAATGTGCCATCGTAGCTAGTTTTAGTCAAAGTCGTCTTTGTCAAGTCCAGTTCGTGTCAGTTAATTCCAGTCATGCTTTAGTAAAGTAGTGGCAACTTTACTACAAAGCTTCGATGGAGTTTTGGAAGCAACACGAAAACTCATGTTTCACCACATTATATCATTTTCCCACACTCGCGCTTGTAATTCGGCACTTTATGAATAAAACACCACCATTTTTATGCATAAACACTCGACAAAACACTAGTTTTGGAAAAAAATACAACGAAGCGACACGACTCTTCCCGCGTTCCCGCCAAAACTCCTCGTTATGGGGTTTGTAACCATAAGAGGTTACAAACCCCCTCGTATATCTGTAATGCGTATATTTTATTATCGATTGTAGTGTAAACACTAGAACGTGCTTTTTATACACATTTTTATGGTAGGCTCATAGGGCATAGATAGATAGATATACATAAATCTATTTCGAATAAAAAATATGAAATATGGCACTGATGTCCTTTTTCTTCTTTGTTTATGGCATCGTACTTTGTGCATTTTACCGGTGTAAGTATTTAAGCAAGTAATTCGAAATTATTTTCGATATCTGCCGCCAAGCAGTAGTGTTTAAACATTACTGTTTTTCGGTTTGAAGGGTACTGCAGTTAGTGAAATTACAAGACTGTTGAGACTAATCATCGAGGGTCTCAGAGCAGAGAACACTGCCCTGGAGTTTATTTTGCTGCTCAAATTTCTGTGGATCGCTGTAGTGGTCATGGATAGTCGTTGTCTTTTACCGTCAAGAGAGCGCCTCGTTCGTCTCCTTACTTTTACATTAAAGAACAATTCAAGTTTAAAATGAAAAATCAAGTGTGATAAGAGTAGTCACAGAAGTCAGGGACGAGAATCATCATGCCCTAATAAAGTAGTACTAGACTACTACTACGACTAGCAACTTTACTAGAACGTAAGACGGTGTTGTGGAAGCAACAAAAAATCATATTTCAACGTATTATATCACTTTCCAACGCTCCTGCACGTAATTCGGCACTTTACCTTAAGGTAGGTACATAATATAAACGGTCAAATTTAACCTATGCTTAGCTTGCCTTGTTTTCACTCGTGACATTTCATGTTAGTGAGAAGTTGGCAGAGAATTTAAAGTACCAATTAACTTTTAGCAACGTTTATAAGCAATGCCTTTTATGTATAAGTATAAGGAATAACATCAATATTGTTATATATTAACAATAGACAAAAGACAAGTTTTGAAAGAAAACAACAATGCGGTAACATATTTTTTCCGGGATCTCGCCAAAACTCTGTAAGGTCAACACAATATGAAGTTCACGTAATACAACATAAACAATATAAACATTTATGGAAACTGGGACAGCGCTCCTGGCGGGAGAGTGATGTGACGATTTCTGTGTCCGGGTGTTCTGTATGTATTATACTTAAGTATGTGATTTACAAAAAGTATTCAAGTATTCTGTCAGCTATCTGGTTCCCATAGTTCAAGCTTTGCTTTGGGGCTAGATAGCGCTGTAGGTATATAAAGTCCTCCGATATTAGGTAAATGAAATCTACTTTTTTTACCCACGACGGAACGAAGACGGTATATATATGTGTTTGGGGTAAGATGATGTTTGTTTGTGCAAATACATGTTGCCATTTTTCTCCAAAGCTACGTCATACATTTGAGTTAACATTCCAGGCTATGTGTGTTTACCATCATTACCATCATGACCACAACGTCACTTAACATCAAGTAAACTGTGGTCAAACACCTAACTTCGCCATAAAAAACCATTAAAAACAAGACTGCCGTAATTCTCGCAAATGTATACGTACCGCTAGACATTGGAATCTGCTGCCCAAGTGAGTGTTCCCCGATGAATATAGTCTGGGTACCTACAAGTCACGAGTGAATCGGTTTCTTCTAGGCAAGCGTGCTTCACCGTTGACCGCATCTTCGCTTAACATCAGGCGGGATGGCGGTCAAACACAAGCCTACCTATTATAAAAAAAAAATATGTTAGAGCCACTTATCTCGTCGCCAATATTGTTTTGCTTAAAAGTGCGTATGTGCACGCTGTGTCCTGGCTTTTCTCATCCAACACCTCCCGGCTCCTCGATCGCCAGGGTGTCAGCGAAAGTGAACGCCCCACTCCCCTCGGTAGCCATCCATGAATGGGGTGGGCTTGCTCATATATAAACTCACAGCCAAGGTAAGCTAATAGAGTAAAAACAGTTCCGGCGTCTGAGCTAGTGGAACGGACGTTCCCCGCCCCACCATGCGAGGGATCTGGAGCCTAGTGGTCAGTGCTTTTTCACATATCCTTCAAGGACAGGCGTCCTTTAATTTTGACAGGAAGATGTTCTTGTTTAAATTTCCGTAAATTAGTTTTACTGTGGTTAGCAATAGTGATTGTTTGCGGTCAGCCAAATAATTTCAGAAATGTTTTGGATCATGTATTTGTAATTTTTTTTACTAACAATTAATTATTTTAACATAGTATAATATTAAAATATCGTAATCAAAACTTTGTGTATACAAGCAAATACACGATTCGTAAAAGTCAATATTGACAGTGTGCCCGTAGCATATTTACAGATAGTTTTCGCCTTTGATTCTGTTGGCATAAGGTAAACTTTGCTGAACAAACAGTATAAAATAATAACGAGTATTTTTTTCGATGACGTTTAATTCATCGAAAAAAATATTTAGTATAATAAAGATCTGTCATAAAAAAGAATTAAATGGTCACAATAAAGTAATGGCATATTTTTCAGCAATAAAAGTTTATAAATTACAGTTAGGTTAGTATAACTATATAAGTTATCCTTAACCTCTGCAATATTAATTATTTACGTAACATCGTAATGCATCTGCTTTAAGACGGAATATACGTAATACATGTTTACAATAACATTAGTCTATAAACGACACACGCAGCTTTCAAACAAGACGCGGAACTGCTAACGATAGGTACTTAGCTCTGAGACGTGGCCGCAGTCGAAGTTTCTCTCTAAAAAATGTTTGCGAAATACATTGTTCCTAAAAGGAAATAACGGGTATTTGTGAAATGTCATGATTCTATCATTGACAATGGCATCTGTTGTTTTTCTAAGATACTTTGTGAATGCAGATTGCTCGGTTCTCCATTCGGTTCCTCTCTATTGTTTAGCAGACAAATCTAGATAAAGACTTCATTACGGATGAAGCAACACGTGAACTCGACCGCGAGTCGCGATCGTCCCGGGGTTATGTAATGTAGGTACACAGTATCTTCCGCTCCGGCTGTCAACAGGTCGAATGCTCTCGATGGACCATAAAAGCTTAAACTTACAATTTACATGCAGTATTGACGGTAAATGCATTTTAAAGGCGTTTCAATTCCGGTTTTAATTTTTCGTATCACATTTCACGATTTCGGAAGCTAAAAATAGCGTTGGGTTCAGAAATTGGACTTTCATGTCCTTAATTAACTTTTTTGATTTTAATTACAACTGCAGTGTTATCAAAATTCATTTGGCGAGTGGTCTGTTGGGTCATTTAATAAAGGGTTCTGTCCTTTGTACTTCACGGTTTTGGTTCTGTTCTTTTATGGACGAGGTCATTAATTATGTCTCAGATGTCGATCGGTATTGTCGCGGGCGGTTTCGATGTCACACCGCTTGTGTAACTGTTACATGATATGCCCGCAGTTGTACTGTACCATTTGGCACCTAGTGTGAATTACGCTAATGCACTAGATGGACACTTTCTAGGTAATTTTCACCGTTTAGCCTATTTTGTATAAACAGTGACACGTCCCCAGTTACAAAAGCGGCCACTTATGGTATACTTTCGCAAGTACAAGTATAAATACTTGTTTCATTTACCAAAAAATTGGATATAGGTATAAATAAACTATATATAAAAAGACTATAAATAAAAATTTTAGGATAACTTATTAATCTATTTATAATATTGATAAATAACAAATGATGTTCGTTTGTGCATAGTAGATTTTTTCTTTAAATAGGGCGTGATACTTTGATTTGGTTTATTTATTTATTTTTATTTATTACTGAGAAAGTTTGTAGGTTGTGTACCTTTATGAAAAGGCAATAGACGAACTTCACCGCACCGTGTATGAAGTGCCAGGCATACAACTAGTGTAAAATAAAATATTAAAATAAATCCATCACATTTTAAAGAGGCAAACATTGTGTGTAGGAAAAAATCTTGATTAATACTTTTATAGTCACAAACGAATAATACTAGGCGAAGAAGCGGGGCACATGTAGTGATAATATTCATATTTCATATACGAAGATGAATTTTTATACCAAAGAAAAAAGAACTAGAATTTTCGATTCAAGTTTGGTTTTTTCCACGTATAAATTGATCGAATGAGGTTTATAAAAAGTTATCGACATTTCCTACTCGGAGCAAGTTCGTAATAAACTCAGATCGAACTAGTAAAGTCAATGGCGTCCGGTCTAGCTTGTGGAATAAGTATTGACTTGAAATACTTCCTTTCCTTCCTGACCCGGCTCGAAACGCGCAAGAATGGCCATGGCCCCCACCTAACTTAGAACAACTTGTTTTAATCTCACTTTCCTTTTGTGATTCAAATAAACGGCCTTACGTAATAATCTATCTATGTTACGGCCTCATTCAATTTATATAATTCTTAACAAGGGCCTCGGTGAAACTTTTGTTTGTTATAGATGCAAGGCCCGATTAACCCGTGCGATTATCTCGCCAGGTGTGGATCGCACTAATATTTCGGTTTGTTTTCGTTACATAATACTTAACTGTAGTTTAAGCGAGCTCCGCGATTATTTTAAGCGAATATGTTATGTGCCGCTATGCGTTTTGTTTTGTTAAAGTATGTAACAAGAAGGTACGAGAGGGCCGCAGCTCTTTCGGGTGGTAGCCGAAACGATAGAGAAGACCATATAGCGGCTTTCGCAACAGCTTTTAGCGCAGCAGCACAGAGCTTGTTCCGAACCAAACCCAAATCACCACCCCTCCCAACATTAGTGGCCCCGAGAGCAGCTTCACAAACTCAGGCAGCACGGACGAGAGCCGACATGGGACAGGTCGATTCGCCACAACACATCCTGGCTTCGGGGCCACAGGGCCACGCGAAAAATGCCTTCCTCGAATTCCTAGCCACATTGAGAGCGATAAGAAAAGTCAATCTCAGGAACTGCGATAACATCCTGCAGTCCTTCAGGCTAGGAAGCGAAAGTCTACTAAAACAGGGACTTGAGGAGGCGGAAACTGCCATATACGATAACGTCACTTCCCAGGTTATCAGGGGAACCATGAAAGGACAATATATGGCAGCTTACAGTGCAGAAAGTGGCTTTGTGGCACTAGATGAAGCCGAGACGGAGCGAACAGGAAGACCAAAATACGCGGTACCATCGAATGCCCCAATCGTAGTCACCGCCAAGTGCACCAAGATAATGTTGGATGACGTTGAGGAGGGCGATGGCTGGCACATGCGTCATACTCGTGATCGGGTGCTGCTTGCGGGTCGCTGGTCTGCTCGCGGTATACACACAATCTAGTACCTACTTTAACCTTAGAGATTACTAACGTAACTTTCCTCTTTTCTCTACTGTAATGTAAAATTGGAAAAAAAATATGTAACTAAAGTTGACAAAAGTCACGGACCCCAGTGTCTGTGGTGCGTATAATAATAAAAAAAAATAAAAAAAAATAACAAGAAGGTACGTTTATTCAAATTGTTCATACGTTTCTCCTTTGTTGCAGGTTACCCTAGCGGTAATTGTACAACTCGCTCTAGTGTCTGGTAAGGCGTTGATACAACATAATCAACAAACACAGCAACAGTTGGAGCAGAAACCTCTAAAATCAGATGTAGCACAAAGACGGGAGGGCTACGACTACCCAGCCCCGCCAGACGGCCTCGTCAATCCATTCCAAGACCATGACGATCTACATCTTCATGGTGATCACCATGACGTAATCGACCATGACGATCATCACGAACACCACGATGAGCATCATGACCATCATGAGTACCATGATCATCACGACGAACATCATATTGAGGAGCACCATGATGACCACCACGACCATCACGATCACCATGATCCGGGCTACTGGAAGAAAAAGCTTATTTGGAAACCGGGACACAAAAAAATTTGGAACAAGGCCCAAAAGCAGATATGGAAACCTTCTTGGAAAAAAATTTGGAAGCCAGTTTGGGTACCTACTAAAATTCCTGTACATAAAGATATCCAAGTTCCAGATTGGAAAAAAATTTACAAACCTGTATGGAAACCTATAAAAGTTCCGGGTACAAAGGATATACAAGTTCCTCACTGGGTAAAAATCTCTGTCCCTGTTCACAAAGACATTGTAGTACCAGGGTGGAAAGAAATACAAGTCCCAGCGTGGCGTAAAGTGTGGATTCCAGAATGGGTCAAAGTAGGTGTTCCTGGTGAAAAATACTTAGGGAAAGATCACGATGGGTGGGAATATACGTCTCATGACTTATGGAAGAAAAAACTAGTGTGGAAGCCTTTGTGGAAGAAATACTGGAAGCCGGCTAAAAAACAGATTTGGATTCCAGATAAGAAATTAGAATGGGTAGACAAATGGAAACAGGTTTGGAAAACCGAAAAAAAGCAAATCTGGCTTGATGATAAGAAATTAGTTTGGAAAGAAGCTTGGCAACAAATTTGGAAGCCATCGAAGAAACTGGTCTGGGTAGATGATAAAAAACTGGAATGGAAAGAAGCTTGGAAGCAGATATGGGTTACAGATTTCAAGACAATTTGGGTGCCTGGAGTCAAAAAAATATGGCGACCTGTATGGATCTCAGAATGGTTCCCCTCTCCTGACCATCACGAGCATGTTCACGAATCGCACGGGTGGGATCGAAGCGACAACAATACAGCAACAAGCCAAAAAGCTGCGGTTGTAAAATCAACCTCAGAACAACCATCTCCTAAGCAATCACAGGCAACATGGCAGTTCCCAAAATAATTTATTTCTTATCGTAAAATAATTGTTATTTCGATTACTTATTATCAAGGAGTTGAACTCTTTGATTGTCTTAAAACGCTGGTAAAAAAAGCGTTTTCTGCCATATTTCTTGAAGACTGCAAATAAGTTTACAGGCATCCCTTATGAGATGAAGGAACAATCACATCGTGACTCAGCTTAGGGAACTTACTTGTTTTGAAATTGGATGTTCAGTGGAATTGCTGACTCTGAAATGCTGTGTATTGGATATAGCAGATATTATATATCGCTCAGAAAAGTCAATGTTCTGGCAACTTGGATATTTGCATAATTAGTCAATCAGGTAATTAGTCATTCCTGTAATTGGTCTAAATAATTAATTATAGTGCGATGCAAAGCTTAAGACAGCGATGCGGTTGTTTATTGAAGACTTTACAGGAGAGGGAAGTTTTGATGAAACCTAATATCTTCAAATGTCAACAAAAAGCTTTAAATAGTGATCTATTTCATGGTTACCATGATTAAGTCTGAAATCGTGAATATGCTGTTTGTAATAAGCTGTGAAAGATTGATGATTTCGTTCTACCCACTGATGCTCAAGTGTTACTGTTGTTTAATTTGTATTAAGTATTATGTTTTTATACCTAGTTATAGAATAGGATAGGAATTGCTGAACCAATGAAATATAATGATTTATTGTTTATTATCTTTTATTAAGCTTTTCATACTGGCCGCCTTTTCCCCGTACTGCTAGGTAGAGGCAATAACATTCCACTTGCTTCGATCTTGGCACACATTTTTTGCTTCTTCTATTTTTATTAGCGTTGTTTTGTGCTTGTAATTAATAAAACAATTATTTATCACTGCGTTGATACTTATTCAAAATGCCGAAGTCAGGTTTAATAGTTTGTTAGTTCTGTTCTGTTATTAATTATAAGTAATTTTTAAACTTCATGATTTTAAACCTCAAAAATTAAAAAAAATAAAAGAGACGAATAAAGAAGGGAAAATGGTATGTGAAGCGGTTGAAATCAGAAAACATGGCACTTTCAACCGGCAAGGTGGATTTAGGCTATCACTCTTACGATTTTATAAGACCTAAAAGAATGTAGGACATTCCATTCATTCTTTTCAGAAACGACCCCTAGATATTCTCCAGTCAGCTCATGGCCAGTTTGTTTGTTTTCATGTATTGTTATATGACTTGTAGGTATCCTACACCTAGATACCTATGTATAAGAAAATAATTGATGAGAGTAATACGCAACATTAAAGTAGTAGCCATGAAATTATAATTTTATCAATGTATGTAATAAAGCGCCAGACTTTATAGGTATGAACAAAAACGTCTAGGTACTTATGGAATATGTAACATAATGGAGTCAAGTGTAATTTTCATTTTGGTTTGTGTAATTGCGTTCTCCGTATCAGGTAGGAGCTCTGCAAAAATACCTAGATAATATAATATGTCCAAGGTTAAGTAAGGTTTACTCTTTTTATTTTACCTATCATATCCATAACTTCTTGATATTTCTATGCCTATGGTATGTCCTGAGATATTCTACGATACCGATTCGTGGTCTCTTTCAGGTCACATGAACCCTACTATATTTTTCTGTAACACAATTTGACCCACTGCTACTTCGTAATGCTTTACGCTGTGTTAGCAAATTCAACAAGCGTGGCAAGCCTATTATGGTGGCTTACGTTTTGCAGTAGACCAATATACAAGATAAAAATCGAAGATTGAGAAATCCTCTAAAAAAACTATTGTCTACGTTTATCCAGTACGTGTTAGTAATACATATGTCTAAATCATCTCAGTAGGTAACTTACCTAAGCCTTCCCCATTCATTTCTATAAAGACCTGTTGAAAGCGGTTAGCATCCAGCACGTTGCTGCGGTCTTTATTAGGTCGTCTGCCCTTGTCCTTGTCTATGCGTTTGCCGGTCCATGGTCTCTATTCGAGAACTTCTTATCTCTTCTTTTGTCTGAATCCCAAATTTAAAAAGCAGTGCTTTCTTACTGTATCAACAGAACCTGTGGAAAGAAGCCTTCAGCCTGAACGTTTACCGGAAACCAGAAGAGTTCTCAATGGGAAAGAAGTGGGTGAAACTAGACCGTACATGGTAAATACCAGATACTTATACCTACTATCTAAGAATGACATATCAAACTGACGCTGCGGTTTTAATCCCACTAAACTTTGGCTTACCTTTCCCAGTAGTTTGCTAGTGCCAGGGATATACACTCTAGCATCTTGTCAATTGCAGGTGTACTTGCGGCCAGCAGCGCAAGCTGACAAGCAGTTTACAGCTGTCAAGTGGATGTGTGGAGGTGTAATCATCCATCCGCGCTACATACTCACCTCGGCTGCTTGTATCGAGGACGTAAAAAATTTTTACGTAGTATCTGGAACTAATGAGTGAGTTTACACTTTACAGAGTCAATACAATAACAAAACTTTATTGTAACGATATTAAAAAGTATATAATGAAAAAAATGTACATGAATAAATATCGTAGGATACACACAGCGCCATTTAACCCCAAACTAAGCAAAGCTTGTACTATGGAAGGCACATAACTATACATAAATACTTATTTTTGTAAATACATATTTACTTACAATACATACAGAACACCCAGACACATAAAAAACATCTTAGGTATATGCCGACGACAGACAATAAACAACATGCAAGCAGAAAAGCCTTTGCTCAGCGGAGTCTGAAAATCACGATGATGCTATGCCAAGTAGTAGCACGAGACTTTTATAATACAAATCATGCCATGTGTCGTGACACACCAAAGCATAGTTAGTTTTTAATAGTTCGATCTTGTTCCATCCAATCAAAGATATCGAAAGCGTAATGAAATAGAACAAACAACTTCTGGGTCACAGATCCAGTCACTCAGAGAGGCATTGATCGAACGCTTGAACTTGACCCTTAAGTCAGTCTCCGATTGGGGCGATGCCAACCTGGTCAAGTCTAATGCTTCTAAGACTCAGGCGTGTTTATTTTCGGCCAAAAAAAGGCCTTTTTCACTGTCTCCGTCTTTCCGAAATGTATCCGTGCCGATTGCAGATAGCCTCGAGCTTCTTGGTATCTCTCTCTCGACGACTCTAAATTTCGGCTCTTTTATAGAGTTAAAGGCTCAATTAGCAGCAAGAAAGCTTGGCATCCTGTCTAGAGTGAGGTGGTACTTCACACCTGAACAGCTGCTTAGTTTATATAAAGCGCAAGTAAGGTCGTGTATGGAGTACTGCTCTCACCTATGGGACGGCTCTGCCAAGTATCACCTTGAGGCTCTGGAGTCGATCGAGAGGCGCGCTAGGAGACTAATTGGCGACGACGCTCTGGCCACGTCTCAGTTACAATGCCTTGAGCACCGACGTAAAGTCGCTTGCTTGTCTGTCTTCTATCGGATACATTTCGCGGAGTGTGCCACGGAATTGCACAATTTGGTTCCGCCAGCCCCTTTCTATTACCGGACGGCTTGGCAGACTAGGCCTAAGCGCCATCCATACATGGTGGACATTCCTCACGTACGGACTAAGCGCTTCGATTCCACATTCTTCATACGCACAGCGAGGATGTGGAACTCTCTGCCAGCGTCTGTTTTTCCCGCGAAGTACAATTTGGGTGTCTTCAAATCTAGAGTAAACAAGTTTTTTTCTAGGTAAGCGTGCTTCATCTTGGACTGCATCCTGCTTAACATCAGGCAAGGTTTGGTCAAACGCGAACCTATTCTGTATAAAAAAAAAAAAAACAATCAAAGTGTATCGAATAAAGATTCCAGGAAACCGTTTACCGTTGTAGACTATGCTCTATCAATATATTATTTTTCATTCTCACAGATGGACTCCTTTTAATGAAGAAAACGAATGTATAAATAACGGTGCGAAAAAAGCTATTTGGAAATGCGTACCAAAAAGTAAGCTAATGTGTATTATGTGTAGGTATACTAGTGTAAACGATACGATTATTATCCGTGTCTCAAAAAATCAGGTGATCCTATCAATCATAAAAATTAAAATAAATATAATCTCTGAGACTTTTGTACTGAGGTGAAATTATTTTTATTTAAATCGTTATAATTTTTCTTAGAGAGTAGAGTGTTACTAAAACTAGAACATAATTATGTAGTGTAGGTATATATGTCACAGGGGATTTGAGATTTCATGAAATTCCTGCAGATGTGGTGGTAGATCTCCTTAGCAGGAGATCGTCTAGGTAGGTACCACCGCAGTACCAGATATTCTATACTAGCGTACTAATTAGCAGCTAGCGAAATAACAGAGCTTTTAAGACTAACCATCGAAAGTCTCAAAGTATTGAGCGCCAAAGCAGCAATGCCCATGACTTTGTTTTGCTACTCAAAGTTTTGTGTATCGCTGCACAGGTCTTGGACAGGCGTTATTTCTTACCATCAGGAGAGCGTCTCGTTGGTATCATTACATTCACAAAAAAACGATGTTAAAATTATTTCTTATAGGATCATTTCCCTACAAATATTCAGTGATTTGATCAAAAGGTTTATGTAAATGCAGAATAATAACCAGGAATCACTTTTTCTACCAAAATTTATCAAGGTTATTTTTCATAGATTGGTCCAGTTATTGCAGTAGATTGCTTTATTTTTTTCATTATAGTACCTAACTAGCTGCGCCCCGCGGTGTTACCCGCTCACGTTCTCGGAATAAAAAGTATGTCTTTATTGTTCATTGTTCATCATATGTTCATTGTCGTATGTCTATGTCTTAATCCAGGGTCTCAGCTACCTCCATACCAAATTTCATCCAAATCCGTTCTGTATTTTTGGCGTGAAAGAGTAACAAACATCCATCCATCCATACAAACTTTAACATTTATGAAATTAGTGGGATTAAAAAATAATGGTGTATATAAAATTATGTATAGGTATGTATAAAATATTACACATCAGTAATAATTGTTTCATATTTAATTAAATCTTCATTTATATTGTTGCCAAAACGATTTATAAGCGGAAATACACTAGACATCTAAATCCAGAATACCTTGAGACGAACTTCAGCAAATTGACGCCTGAATAAATCCACGGTTTCGAAGGCAAACCGGTCGAAGTTGCTTACGCCTACAGACGGGCTTATATTCTCATCTGCGAGATGTTTTAACGGATCTTATTAACAACAGTCGTTTATGCTAGGTCTTAGAAGATATACACCTTGGACCCTTCGTCTGCGATATATACTGCTAGGTATATTATTGCAGATTACTACTTTGACGGCGCCGAGTTCGACAACATTCGGTGGATGTCGGGTGACATCGCTGTAGTAAAGATAGACGACGACTTCAACTTCCGGAAGCGAGTGCGTGGCTGTCAATATACTCCTAAGATGATAGCATTCAATAACATCAGTGATGAGTACGAGAAGCCGAACACCATGGGCTCGACGGCAGGCTGGGGCAGCACCCAACGTTTCAGTGATGTTAGTTTTTCGAAAAGTTAAAGTATAATTTATTGCTATGTTACATTAAGGTCTTAATATATAGGTAGAGCAACAGCTACGTTCAGTACGAACATGCAATATTACAGTATTAACTTAAAATCTGGAAAATTAAATTAAATTGCATAATGTAATTGTCAAATAATTTTAAACTTGATCTCATCATAATTATGTCCTAGACCATTTTAGATTACAAAACTGTGCGCCTTGTTTATAATAGTATGCCAATAAATGTAAACTTATTGCACCTCTCGAATATTTCAAATTAACACTAAGAAAGTTAATGAAGCTATTTACAAAATATAATATTTATTAATCTCATAACAATTACAAATAATTTTCTTACTGAGACTTGTTTAGTAATAATTATTGCGCTACTAATCACAGCATGCAGACTTATTATATATGTAATTTACAAAACGTAAACGCAAAAGCAAAAAACCAACCATCAGTATTTGGCATGCAAACTACAGAAAAAACAATTTTAAATAAACTAATATAACATATCCAACCGGTTTTTATGGAAGACAATGGGGGAGGCCTGTGTCCAGCAGTGGACGTCCTACGGCTGAAATGATGATGGTGATGATGAATCTAAAAGGCCGCTATCAATGGGAATAAGTTCTCAAAGCGCTATCCCAATTCCTTCGTTGCATGGTAATACTTAAATGTAGAGCAAAATAGATGCTAGCGTTTTGACCAAATGGGGGGTTTTGGTATTTGGTCACGTGTAGTTTTTATTTGTGGATATTCAAGGTATATGTTTAGTTTATTTCCGCTTAACAACTAAATGTATACCTTAAACATTCAAAATGAACTGCCGCAAAGTAACGCCTGAATCATAGTTTATTATAACGATTTCTATGTATCGTATACTATTCTATGTCTATTGTATTATGACTAAGACGTTTGGCGGGTAAAAGCTCCACCCACACCCGATCCCCACTTTCCAGGAATATTTATTCCTGGACAGTGAGGGCCTGGGCAAGTAGACTTAAAGTTTACAGGTGACCGAATACTGGCTTTTATTTCGCACAAAAAATACTTCTCGCTAAAAAAGTTTCAAGCTTAATTTTAAAAAATACAATTATCATAAATAAATATACATATTGTTATACGTTTGCAGCCAGAGATTGGAAGGTCATCAGTAAATTCTGTGAAGCTATTAGAAACAGATGTACAGATAATATCAAAAACAGGTTGCAAAAAGCGCTGGGAACAACGCTACCATAATATAATCGACGAATCCATGGTATGCACCAAAGATGACCAAGATAGTTCCCTCATGAGTGCGGCTTGTATAGTACGTATGATTTAAATTAAAATAATTAAAACATTTCATTATAATATTAATGTGAAGAACGGTACGTTCTCGTGACGGTAAGACATAACTCTTAACTTGACAGAAAAGCAAAGAGACACGCCGATAACGCGCAACGGCAACGACCATGAAACTTGTACCAATGTATTCGTAGGTCAGAAAATATACGGGGACACAACATAACTAAAAACAAAAAAAACAATAAATGGGTTTGGTCTAAATGTACCTACCTACCGACCACATTATACAAATTTTCGGCAACTTAGTCCTATCAGAAGAGGCCTAAGTAAATTGTAATAAATAAACAAAATTACACTTAGGCATGTAAGTTCATCGGTGACACAGCTAGTATTTAGGATATTATACATGTTGCATTATAATTTTCAGGCAATATAAAATCATCGCTGATATCTCCCTATTCAATATTTGCTCCCACAAATAAACATATTTATCTATATATACACTACTACAGTACCCTTCCCTTTTTCCGTACCTACATAGTTGGTAAAAAAAGTTACAATCGAGAATTACGCCTGTAGGTTAACGCCGAGCAAGACCAGAATAAAAAGTCTTAGGCGCTTGGGGTTGCAATGTGCTTGACGGGTCATTGAAATGAAATTGAAATGGAATGAAATTTGTTTGGCAATTACATACATCGTTTATCAAAAAGTTAAACATAAGTGTTGTTCAAAAATATCACTCATAGAGAAGCATTGTTACCCATGCTAGGAATTAACCTGTGTAATAGCATAACAATACCCTCCGCCGGACAAGAAAAACAATACAAGCACGTCATAGACAATAACAGATTAATCTAAAGGAAAGAAAATGGGATGTTTTTGGGATGTAGTGAATAGGTGTGGGGGTTTGAGTGTGTATGTGTGTGTGTGTTTGTGTGTGTGTATGTTGGTATGTAAGTTTAATGTAAATGTGTGTAAGTATTGAAACCTTTGCAGTCTAAGACGGGTAAACTAGAATGTCTTCAGTAGCAGAATAACTTTGTTGTAGAAGCCATTTTTTTGTGGTGGCTTTACAGTCGTGGCGGTTAGGTTTGACCAAATTTAGTATTTTATTTAACTTGTTGTAGATAGTATTTTATTTAACTTGTTGGGAATGTCTTTGAGCGAAAGACGTGTGACATTGTCGGGCTCTACAAATATTTTTGTTACTTTTAGAGCGTTTTGGTAATAGAGAAGTAAGTTAAGTACGCTTACTATATTTGTGATTTGCAAGGACAATATTAAGAATGAAAAGTTGACGTACTGACAGAATTTGACAATCTGAGAAAAGGAGATGGGTAGGATATCTGGAGGGTTTGAAAGTCATAACCTTCAAAATTAATCGTTGAGCCCTTTCTAATTTAATGAATTTCTAATTTTAGTTTTGCATTTCTAATTGAATTTCTAATTTTAGTTTTGCATGCCCCACCCCAAACATATATACAATATCCTAACACTGATTGACAAAGAGCATGATAGACGGTTTTGAGTAATTCAAAGGAAGTTATCCTACGTAGGTTTTTGAAAACCCATGTTAGCTTTCTTATACGACATGATACGGCTTCAATCTGTGGCATCCAAGTGAGGTGTTCGTCAATTATAATGCCAAGGTATTTGATGGATTTAACTTGGTCGATGCTATTGCAATCACAAAAATTGCTAGGGTTGCCTTTGCATGACTGAGATTTTATTTTAAGTGTGTCTTTAGGTGGGCCAAGTCTTTTTAGTATGCTAAATGAGATAAAATTACTCTTCGTGAGATTCAAGGTAAGTAAGTTAGCTTGCAGTCACTTTATAACGTCCCTCAGACCCTGTTCTGCATAGGCACGTACTTGTTCCCACGACTTACCCTCAATACCAGCGCTGTATCATCTGCATAAGTGAAAACTTTGCCGTGCGGTGGACTATAATTGCACAAATCGTTAATAAATATAAGAAATAGACTAGGTCCCAGTATGGATCCTTGTGGGACTCCATATGTAACCGTTTCATCGTCACTATAATATTATTTATGATTACACGCTGGATTCTATCAGATAAATAGTCTTGAAACAGTTTTAATGCTATTCCACGTATTCCGATCAGTTCTAGCTTTTTTATCAATAGGGAAATAGATATGGTATCAAAGGCTTTAGCTATATCCAGAAAGATACCAATGCATTTGTTTCTAGTGTCCAAATTATTAACAATATACTCAGTCAAATGTGAAACGGCTTGCTCAGTTGATTTGTTAGCCCTGAACCCGTATTGAGATTCAGCTAATATTTTTTCTTTTTCAAAATAAGATACGAGTCTTTTGTTAAGTATTTTTTCAATAATTTTTGACAAGGCTGGTAAAATAAAAATGGGTCTGAAATTATTAACGTCATTTTTTGGTTCGGATTTGTGAATTGGGTGAATCATAGATATTTTGAAAGCACTTGGGAAAGAACCGATTTGAAAACAGAGATTAATTAAATGGGTTAAAAGAGTAACAATAACGTCTTTGGCAAATTTCAAGAAAGAGTTTGGGATTTCATCCCATCCACAAGCGCAGTCATTTTTGAGACCTAGAATGGTTCTTTCCACTTCACTTTCATCTGTGTCAAGCAGTACAAAAGAACGCGTATGTGGCTGAGGGCCAATGCTCGATAAATTGGCGAACCTTTCAAAAATTCTTTCACCAATGGGAAGCTACACTTTCTCCGGGTGACATATGCTACTTTTTATCTCTGTACTCCCACGGGAACGGGAACTACGCGGGTGAAACCGCGAGGCGTCCGCAAATCTTAAACAAAATAAAAAATCAATTCAATATAATTTATTGTAAGCGGTGTGCTACAATTTGGTGTCATTGATTTGAAATTAAATAATTATTATTAATTTGCTATATTTTGGGGCATACAATATTAGGTAGGTAGGTACAATATATTTGGTCCGAGAGAATACAATTTTTGACGATGATACACAATATTATACCTACATGAGTTTATACTCATTAAATTCCCACCAAATATTATAGTTTTTTGTGTAGTTATTTTAATATTTGACTTTGTTAACACGTGACATTTTATTTCCATTTGATATTTAATTTAAACTATTTATGGAAAGCAATCTGGAAATGAAATAATTTAATTACTGGCGACTTTTTATTATATGTATATACCTACTACCAATTTAGTAGACATACTCTTTAAATTTATTTTCTATTGTAGGTCTATTGTATAAATTTATACGGAAAAATGTTTAGCTGTTGCAAAATATTTTTGTACCCGAGCTTGAGGAGTACGGATTCTTATATTCTTGAAGCTGTTTACCCAGAAGTTTTTCAACTAAGGTATTGCTTAAAAGAAATTTACGTTTATAAGGTTTCTGACATTGTATTTCAAAGTCACGTTTCGTTTTGAAATATTCAGAATCAAAGTTGGAAATATTTATCACGTTGATATTTTTTTGAAAAGGGGAAACTTTTTTTCGAAACCTTAAGAAAGACTTTGAAAATAATTTGAGAACAATATAATGAAAACGAAATGAGTTACTTTAGAAAAACCAGTTAAATATTTTAAGGAAAAGGTTCATTATTATTAATTTTTCAGTACATTTCGAACAGTAATGTATACCTAATTAATGTTTGTCAAGTGCCAAATACGTCATACATGAAATTGCTTTATACAATTATTTATATTTCGCTTTTATTAGTACATTGCCGTATAGCTGTGGAGGCATCTGCGTCTGAAATGTAACATTGTTATTTTCTACCAAATGGTTTTAAGAAGATTTCTATGGCCTTTTATGTGGCAAGGTTATGTGGATCTTTATGTTGCTTACCAAAGAAACTATTTCAAATTTTCCAAATTTAATGAGTTTGGACTAAAGTTGAATCTAATATGATTATTTGTAAAAAGAAATGACACACGCCGTAGTGAGAAAAGTACATTTCGGGAAAGTGTGCTGACAGTGCCATTAGTCTAGCAAAAATAAATAAGCTGCGTTTCTGAAAGTATTGGTTCAGTTTCCATTAGGAGCAAACGAACATCCAGCGCGAGGGTCACCGTCCAAAAACTGCTCAAATAAAAACACACAACGCCAGTATTGAATTTATACTGCCTGAGTGCAGCGCGGGGCGGGGTGCAGCGAAAAATAAAATAAAAAATGTGTGTGATAAAAATTTGGTCGTTAACAATAAACCCCTGCAAAAGGAATCGATTTATTTTAGAAATGATTACTGCTTTGTTTATTATTATTATTTTTGCTTTCATTACGATTTACTTCTCTAAACTAGTATATTTTTTTTTTGAGTAACACACGGTTTTCGTATACACGAATTGATATAATTATGTATGTATTGTGTCCATGCTATTTAAGGAATCACATTTTCATTCTTCGTCCTTATCGACGTCGAGAACAATTGATGGGATTTCTTGCCTATTATTAGCAGGCTATTGAACCAGCACAGTATTGAATTATACGAGAAAACGTGTTTCTTAATAATTGTAATAAAAGCTAAACAACTGGTCTCTTAAGCATATTATTAAACTTCTTAATCTTTCTTCTTCTAATTCTTTCATCTTCCGTTGTTACTATAGAACATATAAATATTAAAATAATAATAAAATTTACTTATCTAAAAATCGGCTAAACAGAAAAACTGAAAAATCTTGAACAGTTGGCAAAATATAAAATAAATACACGAATTTTATTAACCACTTACTTAGTTAATAATTCATTTATATGGTGCTTGGTGTTTTTTAATAATGCAATGGATAAACTCTGCGTTATTTAGAAATATATATTTTATATGGTTGACAGGCTAGTTTTTTTTTTTTTTTTTTTTTTTTTATTGTAGATAGGCTTGCGTTTGACCGCCATCCCGCCTGATGTTAAGCGAAGATGCGGTCTACGGTGGAGCACGCTCGCCTAGAAGAAACCGATTCACTCGCGACTTGAAGGTACCCAGACTATATTCATTGAGGAACACCCACTCGGGCAGCTGATTCCAATGTCTAGCGGTACGCACGAAAAAGGTGGAATCAAACCGCTTAGGTCGAGCTTTTGGAACATCAACCATGAAGCGGTGACGCTTTTTAAAGCTCCTGGCTGTCCGATAGTAGAATGGGCAAGGTGGAATTAGGTCATGCAGATCTGTTGTTTGTTAGTTGTTTGACCACAGCTCACCTGATGTTAAGTGAAGGTGTGGTCGAAGATGGTAAAGCACACCTAGCCTGGAATGGAACTGGCTCTCAAGTGAGGCTGCCGGAACACACCGTTAGATGCTTGGCGGCAGATTTTCAACTTGAGGGTGGTAGCTAGCCAGCCGAGTACTACAAAGTACCCTACCACCATGCTATGGTTTCCTCACGATGTTTTCCTTCACCGGCAGCTCAAGCTCATTGTTGGGGTTTGAACCCACGCCCTTCGGCATGCGAACCTACCGCGCTAACCACTGAGCTATCATCGCTACAAACTATTATGCGCAAAGTCACTGCGTTGAATTTAAAAACTTATTCTAATTACTACATTGCATTACTATTACGAATTAGTAATTCATAACCATCATAATCGTCCACAGCATTCTTTATCCATTAATCTTTGTCATTAATATTAGTAATTGGTAATTGGTAATCAGTAATCACTAATTACGATATTGTCGCTCCTCACTCGTCGATCAATATATTCGTAATTGTTACTAATAAACTTTCCCGATTTGAACACATACTGACGGATTTTTAGACTAAGTTTTTCGTATACATTTTGTAAAAAGTCTAATTTTTGCAATAGTAGTTTTTATCCACATACTTGATTATGTATTTTAACGGGACCTAATACTATGAAACTTTTGTACGTGAATAAATCCCGGTAATAAACATAAGAAATAATGATTATTGTTGTAACTTTTTAAACTTTTGAACGGGCCCTAATCGCGCGCTAAATACTATGAAACATAATAAATTGACATAATAAATTGACTTTTGACATAATAAATAACTTAAAATAATAACTACTCTAAAAGACCGCTATCAATGGGAATAGTTCCCAAAACGCTGGCCCCATTGCCACGTTGTATGGCAATACTCAAACGCTGAGCAAAATAAAGGCCAGCGTTTTGTTCACGTGTGGCGTCGACCGAACGAGATGACATAATAAATTGACATATTAAATAAAGCTATTTTGCTTTATTAAAGATCTTTATTCTCATTTCAAAAGTCATGCCATGTTGCAACATCCGTGGTCACGCGCTACTAATATTAGTATTTTGTATTTTAAGTCCCTGTGATAAACATAAAATAATGAATACGTAAAATGTTTACTGCAGTTTTGCAGTCAGTCTTGTATCAGTCCAAATAATGCATGTAAATTGATATACCAGTATCCAGTGGTCTATTAATGTAATTTAAGCCCGGTAGTGATGAATGTCGTGTAAATTTTGCGATTGACATAAATCGTCACTCTCAGTCGTCACTGCTGCTTGATTCAATTAAAATATCAATGTGGGTTTGACGCGATGGTTGGCGGCTATAGATCGTTTCACGAAAGAGTTCCCTTCGTCGTCATGTTGGTAGTTACGAAACCAGTGTTGCTACTTTTTCAGAAAGATGTTTACTCGAAATTAAGGAAATTTTAATGTCACTAACGTAGATACTATTTTTTAACATCTGGTCCGAAGTATCGGCGGGAATCCAGCCGGATTGAAAATGACACCAGACCAGATTGCGGTCCCTAGTCCTATAGTTTTAATACAACTATGTATTTTACCTATATTGATATAATTGACAAGGTTGAAAAATAAAACAAATGTTTATGGTTATTTTTTATAATAATTGTGTTCAACTAATGGGCCAACACCCGAGATGTCGCTACCACCTGTATCATCATCAGAAGAAGTAACGTCACTATCGTTTCCTACTTCAATTATGAATCGGTCAATTTCTGCGTCTGCACGTACTCCATCATTGTAGTATTTGTCTTCAATATTCTTGACATGATCACATTATTTTTTCCAATCTTCTGCAGATATGCTTAAAAATGCTTCTTCTGTTATTTTAACAATTTGACTTGCTTCCTGTCCAACATTTTTTTCTGCAATTCTTCTTTTCAAAAGACTCCATATGAGCTCAATTGGGTTTAAATCACAGTGATAAGGCGGGAGCCTTACCACTTTATGACCATGTTTCTCCAGTAACGTGTCTGCTTCGTAAACAGGCGGTTCTTTATGGTCTTTAATTATTTCATAAAGCTCAGCTTTTACCATCGTTGGTAAATAAGCGAGACCTTTACTAACAATCCAGTTTTGCATCTGAGACTTCGTACTGTTCATTGTTGGTGCTTTGTTGAGTGCCACTGTATGGTAGGGAGCATTATCCATAATCACAAGCGACTGAGGAGGTAGATTCGGTAAAAGCTTTTCTTGAATCCATTTCATAAAATTTTCTCGATTCATATCATCGTGATAGTCTCCGGATTTAGACTGTGATTTAAAAATCAGCTGAGCGTTGGGTACAAAACCGGTTTCACTCCCTGCATGGACTATAATCCATCGTGGTCCTTTTGAGTCCGAAGATAAAACGCCTGCTTCTGTGTCACTCTGCCAACATTTACCTGCACAGTAAGTTGAATGAACGTAAGTTTCATCTAAATAAATGACTGGACGCTGGTCTCCTTCACGATTTTCTCGTAACTGCTTCAAATATCGACTACGCCAAGCCACAATATCGTACCTTTCCATCATAACTTTTCTTTTTGATTTACATTTTTGGAAATAAAATCCTATCTTCTTCATTATTCGCCATAAAGTAGTGCGACTTCCCTTGAAATCGATATCATTTCGCATTTCATGCAGTAATTTGGTCAGCGTAGGTAATTCTTTTCTCACAGCATAGAATTCATGTATTTTATGTCGTAATGCACAAATTTCAAAATCATCCAGCTTAATTTGTTTATCGCGCGGCCGACTCTTACCAGGCGTCGAAATTCTTGTTGAAGTACTAGCAGCTGCTTCACCTTCTTTATAAATTTGTGTGACTGTTTTTTCTGATATACCTGAAAAAATAGTTTTTATAAAAAAACTCCATAAATGTTAAAATTAACTTAATAACAAATCCACATTGTTTTATTTATTTTGTAACACAATTGTTGGAGACACATTTTAAATTCAAAAACAATATAAATAAATAAGTACAATTGCTAGTTTTATATTTGAATTCTTTCTACATATCTAAAAGTTTATGTAGTTACTATATAAAATTATAATTATTATATACATTAAGAAAAACGAGGAATAGTGATTTGACCTGCCTGGTATCCCTATTTTACTAACCTGTCATGGCGGCGACACGGCTACGAACACATTCCAAAGGGATTATTGGCGCTTTGTTCCGTTTTTCACGTTCACAAAAACATTTGACTTTTAACACCATCTGTCTTTCACCACTTTTTAGTGTTTTGGGCATGTTTAGAAATTTTTTACTAATTAAAAACTTGAAAACAATTAGAGCAATGAACAATGAAACTATCTGTTTGACGTTTCGACGAACAGGGCTGCCAACATGACGACGAAGGGAACTCTTTAGTGAAACGCACTTTACTTCGTCACGACAGAAGGTTTGAGCGACTGCGGCCGTGATTGTAATTGATATGGACGGAATCCAAATCATCCAATATTTCCTCAGGAAATTTCAAAAGGTATTTTAAATCACAGAATAGAACTTTCACAGATATAACCGCTATGGTAGTTGTCATTGAATATTATATAACTAATCTTATATAAACATTTTTAACCGATTAAAAAAATATTTTCTAAAATGTTTTTGAATTAAAACCATTATACATCACCGTAAGCTAAATACATAATTATATGATCAGCATTTACGTTTAACAATGTTAAAAAAAGTGAATACAAAAAAATATATAATTTATTGTAGTGTGACGATGACAGCGCAGTGGTTAGTTAGATATGGCATGCTGGTAGGGAACTTTCTAGTATTCGGCTGGGTACCACCCACCATCAAGTAAAGAATCTGCCGCGAACAATTATGTTCAACCATGCGATCACTTAACGTCAGGTTAGTTGTGGTCAAAAATCTAGCTTATTAAAATTTATTTTATTTATTTATTGTTTCTAGACTAAAACGGCACAGTATGCCAATTACAATATTCCTTAAAATAATATTAAAATAAATAAATATCGTAGGACTATACACACAGCGCCATCTGGCCCCAAACTAAGCAGAGCTAGTGTGATGGAAGTCAGATAACTGATAGAATACATAAATACTTTTTTTTTGTAAATACATACTTATAATACATACAGAACACCCAGACACAGAACAAACATTTGTTTATTCACAAAATGTTTGCCCTGAGTGGGAATTGAACCCACGCCCTACAGCTCTCAAGGCAGATATACTACCAATGAGCCAACGGGGCTGTCAATAGATATAGGTCATAGGTATGGGTATAGGTGTCATAGGTATTCAAGTTCACTATTACCAATCTCTTTATCCTTGCACGCTTTCATCTCACGATACTTTAGACACGACATTCCTCCATTCACCCGCAAACAGATCACAATCAGGCACCCTGGCCAGGAGAGAGTTGAAGGCGGTGAGAACATGTGGAATAGGAGAATAAAAAAAACTGCAAAAGGTCCTTGGGGCCTAAAAGTGAATTGGATAGGACAATATCCAATAGTCTCAGGCTATGATAAGATTGACTTATGATTGGGAGACATCTATTCTGAAACGAATGACCTTAGCTGAAGTTACTTCTAAGAAATTAGGTGAAAAGAAAATGATCGATTGTGCGGAGTCAAAATTAAGTCACATGGTCAACCCAATCACTTTTAGAAAAATGTTACTACCTTATTACTAAAACCTTACCTTAACGGGGTTAATTTGATTCGCTTGGACGACGTCTGTAAGTCGGCAAATTCAAAAAAGGTGGAAAGCGCGAATTCTAATCTTTCTCTTTTCCTGTCGTTAGTAAGCCATGATTAGGAAACGGAACGGCTTCCACGGAAATATCATGACTGTAAAAAGCTGCTAACTAATTGGATTAGTTTTAAAACTTATGAAGAGACAGAAGCACTGCTAGAAAAGCCAATATAATGTACCTAAACTATAATGTAAATCTATATTATTTTAGCAATTAATTGTATATTAGCTTACTTTATAAGTAATAAATGTTTAAGTCAACACACCAATACACTCTCTTTCACTCTCGCATACATACAATCACACGCACACACACACACGCACACACACACGCACACGCACACCCACACACACACACACACACACACACACACACACACGCACACACACACACGCACACTATATTATTTTATCGATATACATAGATATAGAAGAGCGGGATCTTCTGCCACAGGTATTCTTTATACTTAGCAGAAGGTCCCAACCTAGTATTTTGTAATAGAAACTGGTAAATGTAATAAATAATTGTTCATTTTCATTTTCATTTTCATTTTCATTAGATTTACAACTCTATTTCATAGGATTTGCAACTATAATAAAATATGAATACATTTTATTTACATTGATTAAAATATAATTTGTTAAGAATATGTAATAACGAAAACTGTGACACTGCATAGTAAACGGATCCCTGAAGAACTACAGAACTCTACGATACAAGCGTTGCTTAGTGTACGTTCTGTGTACCAAAAACTAGTTTCCTAAGCTATTTCTACTATTATTACGAATGTTCTTTGTGTTTCTTAAAATGAGAATAAAGATCTTTAATAAAGCAAAATAGCTTTATTTAATATGTCAAAAATTGTAAAACATGTCAAAAAAATAATTAAATTAAATAGATTCTTATTCTTATTCGGAATGGGGGCGATGAGTCCTGCACTGACGTCCCGCTTGGGGTGTATTGTGCATTTCCCCCTACCAGCGTCTACCCGAGCCAACCCAGCTCCTTGAAGTATCGGAGTGAGGCTCTGGGGCGCTGGCAAAGTAGCTCCAGTGGATGAGATGGAGTTAAGCGTGATAGCGAAAAGCAGTCTGCCTGTTGCGGTGATTTAGACGTGGTTGGTGAGGAAGCTGCTTCATGCAATCTAGTGAAGATCCTAGTTACTTCTGTGGCTTTGCAATGCCATAGCACGTGCTCTACAGTTTCGTCTTCCACCAAACAGCCGCGACATAGCGGACTATCTGTGGCTCCTAGCTTGTACAGATGACTATTCAGATTGCAATGACCGGTTATAAGGCCTACTATAAGACGAAGGTCCTGTCGTTGCAATCTCAATAGATTGTTAGTAATCTTCCTGTTGAGGATTGGGAAAGCGGTCTTACCATGTTTGCAGTCGGCTTTCCTATCCCATAAGTTTTGTTGCTCTCTTTCAGTGTGGCGACGCAGCAGCTCACGCACTTCCATCGCTGATGGTTTGCATAGAGCTGCTACGTCGTCGTTTACCTGTTTCTTTGCGCCTTCCTTAGCGAGAGTATCCGCCACGTTATTACCTGAGCATGTTCTGTGGCTCTTTGTCCATCTTACTATGGTTTTGTACCTATTTGAGAGTGTTTGTAATACCATATGACACTCGGCAATAACTCTAGACCTTGTTACTGGTCTTCTTAGCGCGTAGATGGTGGCTGCACTGTCGATGGTGAACATGAGAATTAAATAGATATTTTGCATTATTATAAACAAACATTTTTATGTTACAATTCTTTAGAAGTAAGAATACTTTTGGATCAGCTGATTATATACTGCAAGTCACTTAGAGGGTTACTTGACTCCCTACGCATTTTCAACTCTTTGTTTGTGTTTTTTTCGTACCAAATAACCCCTGGGCTTCGGCGAACAGGCGCTTTCGGCCGCATGATCCGTTCCACACATATCAGAGTACGGTTGCGCGCTTTATGTCCTCTTTGGCTTACGCCCGCCGCTGAAATACTTTCCTTACTACCAACACTGATTTTGACACTTTATTAAATAACTGGAAAAGCCTATTTTTTTGACATATTTTATGGTCTGTGTTCTGGAATATTCCTGAGAGCGTAGAGGAGGATTCCGGTTTAAAGGAGGGTTCCAGAGCGCGTCGGCGCATCTCGTGCTCGGCTTATAAGTCGTTTTGGTTACAAAGACGAGCTTTTTTTATTTTACTTGTGACAGTTAAATTATTATTTACTTGTAATAATTTATAATTGTTTTTCCGTAATAAACTTAGCATCTGAACTTAAATATATAAAAAAATTACAAATAAAAAAATAACTCTACTTAGATAGTAAAAAACAAAGCCGCTTCGTCTGTAGGTACTCTTAGCTCTTTTAAACTACGCAACAGATTTTAATGTCATTTCCATCAATAGAAAGAGTGATTCAAAAGGAAGGTTTAAATGTATAATACATTCATATCATAGTAGAGAAAATCCAAAAATCTCAAAGATTTGTAATGTGATGTCGTAAAAAACATGTTTTGTGCGCTTACATTGCAAACGCTGTCTAAACCTTAAATTATTTTGATGTATCTTATCAAAACAATGAATTACGTTATTATTTACATTGCACTCGTGCGAAGCCGGGGGGGGTCACTAGTTATTTGTACGATAAATAAAAAACATCTATTTTTTAAACGAATTAAAATAAATATCAGTAATTATATCGTTGTTGTTACCGGTTGCCGACACGTGTTTCGCTTCTACATGAGGTATCCTCAGGACGTTCGAGTGCTCGACTGAGAATGAGTCATAATCAATTATTATTTTAATTTGCAGGAACAAGGCGTAAACTGCAAAGAGCTTGAATACACACCTGACGATGAGGAAAATACAGACAAACGATACAGAGCGAGTCGTAGGGTCCTAGATCCCGCTTATTTAGAAGTGCATGGGGCATGGCATCATCAGTCAAACGCGACGAGGCGTTTCAAGGTTGATTCTGGAGGTTTCTGTGAGGTGATCTTTGGTATTTATGAAGGATACTTTTTTTAAATTAAAAGTTGCTTTGTACACAAAGGCACACGCCTGGATAGAGCTGCCAGCTGCTGCTCGCCAGTTGGTAAGCGGCATTGAACCTACCTTGTAGTCGGCACATGGCCGAATTTGGAGGTCTGGAGACCCTGGGGCAACGATGTAGCAGAGACCCTTAATTATTTTACGAATAAAAATAAAAATCGTTAGTAGTCATTAGTTAGTAGTCATTCCAACAATAAGGTGATTCGACCGGGATAGTCTCGGAACTAACATCGCTGATTGTTTAAAACTGACGATGCAGCATGAAGGTAACCACTGAAATGGGCCAGTATATTTCATTAGACATACCTATATTGATCCATCGAATTATCAAGTAGTGACATCTAATAAATCTTGTCTATTTGTGGGAGCACTTGGTGTGGTTTGGCGCTGAATAGAGCTGATAGCTGATATTGAGAAGCTAAATTAGCTGCCGACGAAGGTTTATGACCTGGGATTTCTTAATTAATTATTCAGAATGATCACGGTGGACCACTAATAGTGGGACACGGTACAACATCCATGGTTGTGGGTATCATATCAGCGTGCATGACAAAGGATATCTCGAAGCAATGTTATGGCCCTTATTTATACACAAGCGTATGGAGTTACAGACATCTCATAAGTTGCGCTATCGATAAGGACATAGGGTAAATACCAAGAATTTTACACTCCTTGTATTTTATTTTTGGATTTTGTAGCGCAAAGTAGAGAAAGTCTTCTCAAAAGCTCACAAATATTATGTCCATCATTCAGCCTTCGAATGGGGGAACGTGAGTGCCATTTTCGATTGAGTGCTACCGGATTAAATTCTTAACTACAGGTCGAGTCACGGTAGAGACTTTCAGGTGGCCCATTAAATCAACAAAGGCTACTTAACTTAGGCAAACATACTTTATAATTATATTATGACCAGCCGCGATTTTTTAAATAACCTTAGATGAAGATTTTTTAAAGTAATAAAACGAGGGAAGCGCTCTCCTGATTGTAAGGAATAACGCCTGCTTACCTCGATTGCAGCGATACCCAGTACTTTGAGCAACAAAACTAAGTCCAGGGCATCTTGGCGTTCATTTCTTTGAGACATTTGATGGTTAGTCTCAATAGATCAGTAATTTCATTAGCTGTTTACCCTTCAAGCCGGATCTCTGCAATGTATTCTGCTTTGCGACAGAATTTCTGAAAATGTGGTAGCTAAGGTCACCACTAAGTAAATCGTAAGCAATTGATTGTTTTATTTTGTTTATGTTTTTTATTTCTTCTTGTATGTATTGTTAATGTAATAAAAAATTGTTTTATGTCACGAATTAAGTATTTTCTATTGTCTAAATTAAGATTCGAATGAAATATATATTATGAGATGGGGCTCGTGGTGTTCAGACTACTTATACTAGTTCTGTACGCAATAATAAGCTGTAAATCCAGCCTCAAAGACAGATTCGGCCTAGGCCGTCTGAAAATGCCGTTGTTTGGTGTAGAAGTGGTAACAAACAGCGAAACTTTACCCATGCACACAACCTGCATTTGTTTTATTCACGGTCGCTGCCGCAAAAGCCAGTGTAAGGCAAGCTTAACAAATACTCACATAGTGTAAGTGCCGTTTCTTTTTTCAGGACTTCACCAACCTGTAGAAAAGCTTTCGGAGAACTAAAAACGTACCAAAATCAAATTTCGGAAGTAACCTTCGATTGGAACATTAATACTAAAGAGTAAGAAGTGATTCCACTTAATCGAACTGAATTTTTTACTCGTTCCGCTTCATTCGTAGTCCTGGTTTTCCGCGTGTAGGAATTAGAGTCTAAGATGACAATTTGTTAGCAATGACATCTCAGTGGTTAGCGCGTTGGTACACACGCTGAAGGATATGGGCTTAAATCCCAACATTGAACTTGAGCTATTGTAGCGATGATAGCTCAGTGGTTAGCGCGGTAGATTCGCATGCCGAAGGGCGTGGGTTCAAACCCCGACAATGAGCTTGAGCTGCCGGTGAAGGAAAACATCGTGAGGAAACCATAGCATGGTGGTAGGGTACTTTCTAGTACTCGGCTGGCTAGCTACCACCCTCAAGTTGAAAATCTGCCGCCAAGCATCTAACGGTGTGTTCCGGCAGCCTCACTTGAGAGCCAGTTCCATTCCAGGCTAGGTGTGCTTTACCATCTTCGACCACATCTTCACTTAACATCAGGTGAGCTGTAGTCAAACACCAAGCCTGTCAATCATTAAAAAAAAAAAAAAAACAAGAGCTACTGGTAAAAAGATATCATGGTGGTAGGGTATTTTATAGTACTCAACTGGCTTCATAAACACACTCCAAAAATCTGCCGCCAAGCACCTTACGGTGTGTTGCAGCAGCCTCGCTTGAGAGAAACCCGTATCAGTCTGATGCCTGGTTTCAAATAAGTAAGAGGAGAAACAAATATTCGTCGATTAGCACACAATGTATGTATAATCTATAAACCTAAATAAAATAGACTCTGTTTTCGTTTTTGGTATTTCTGCCTGGCAAAAAGATAATCCGCCACAATAAAGCATACCTATAATTCTATGAAATTTCCACCTGCGTTAAAAAAGGAGTCTATTTTTTCTGTATGTTTAAGTATTTAATTTTTGTTATTATACATTCCAGATAGTCTACGTATCCAAGTGGCCAAGTTTTTACATTGGAGCTAATAATACAGGGTGACTTTTAAATAAAAAGTCATCGGCTTTGTGGTTATTAGACACACAACAATAGGCATGGTGACAGTCATTGAAAATCGCTAAAGTTATGTATTTATTTAATGAAACTTGAGTCATGGAGTACGAAATACGCATATTTTTTTTTTAGCATGTGGTGCAATGACACTAGAAACGTTTTGGTGCGAATTTGAAATCTAGAAACTTAAAGGATTTTTTTTCCTACTAAATCTTTATTACCTATTGTGACATTTGACTCGAGCATTATATACCTACCCAAATAAAATATTTTATATTTAAAGTAGTTTTGTTTCATACTTTATAAGAACAAAACCTATTTCCTAAGTCATACCCGAAACATTGTTTTCTTTTTCGTCCGAGGACACTATTTAAAGCCATTTTGGGATTTAATAAATCTTAACTAATTTCAGAAGTAGATATTAGCAAAATTTAATGTCAAATTAAGGACTGTCATGGATCAAATTGACCAAATTTCAAATGTCAATTACTGTCTTAAGCCTGTGAACCAACAAATTAAATATACCTTAAAGTGAACTTTAAAACTAAGAATTCTATGCAAAACGGTCGATCAATCTGTGTGATTGTTATTTAGACGACTTTGCCCGTTTATAAAACATCTAAAAGGAACATCAAAAGAGGTACTATAACTACTTTTTGCGAGTTGTTTTTTTTTTTTATGTGAAAAATAATGAGACGATCTTGACGCTCTCCTGATGGTAAGAGATAACGCCTATCCATGACCATTGCAGCGATACACAGAACTTTAAGTAATAAAACAAAGTCCAGCGCATCGCTGCTTTGGTGCTCATTACTTTGAGACTCGATTGTTAGTCTCAACAGCCCAGTAATTTCGCTAACTGCAGTACCCTTCAAACCGGAACACAGTAATGTTTACACACTACTGCTTGGCGGCAGAATATCTGGTACTGCGGTGGTACCTACCTAGACGACCTCCTGCTAAGGAAATCTACCACCAAGTCAGGCGACTGCGACGTAAAATTACTTTTTGAACCTTCTAGATTTACACGTTCAGAGCTAGACAGCTTTCATGCATTCCTGTCTTCAGTGTAATCTTTTATTTTATAATATGTCTTATTACTCAGTTAAAAACTATCTTAAACACATTTCGTTTAGTTTGTGCACTTACCATGCTAATATTATGAAGGCAAAATTTTGTGAGTGTGAAAATGTGTTTGTTACTTCTTCACACTCAAATGGTTGGACTAATTTTGATGAAATTCGATATGGATAAAGCTGACACCGTGGACTACCACATAGGCTACTTTTTATCCTGAAAAAATGTAGCGGGTAACACAGCGGGGCGCAGCTAGTAACTATTCTTATAAATATCTAATGAGTATACCGTTATAACTTTCTTTGAAGACATCAACTAGCGAAATTTGAGGTCTGATTTCTGATAGAATAATGTAATACTTACTACCTTTTGTAAATACATATACTCGTATATAACACGTACACACTCAGACACAGAACAAACTTTTATGTTTATCACGCAAATGTCTGTTCTGGGTGGGAATCGAACCCCATACAGCTCTTGAAGCAGATATACTACCGAATGAACTAACAGGGCAGTCAAAAGAAAGAAAGCTCGACCTTTTTGTAAATAAATAACATTTAGGTTAAACTGTCTGTCAAGAGATACCTACTAATCGGAAAAAGCGATGGGTGTCATTGTCAGGTTGTATCCGGCCACATCTGAACTGGCCACCCTGGCTTCGTATTACATGACGGCACATTGACTGTCACTACATTTCAAATAACAGAATATTGTATTAAAATATTTTTATTTTCTGTTCGATATGAAGCTTTAGGCTGTTTGTCCACTACAGTCGTCGCCGTCATGGCATCGAGAACGAGATGACGGCACCAAAGCAACGGTACATACTACCGCCAACCGGCCGCCGCGGTGATAGTAACCGCCGCCGCGGTTTACTATCGCCGCGTGTCTACCGAACGTTCGTCACCCGAGCGCCGTCATCCCGGCCGCCGAGACTGCGAGTAGATCAGCGTGACCGCTAGAATTCAGCCCGATTTTGTGATGTACCGGCAGTACATGAGCAATACAAAACACTATTGTTCTTATCCACACACTACCGTCGCACCGCGCTGTTATTCCGGTTTTTGTTTCCTCTATCATAAAATGGAAAGCTAGGACTACTGAGACTCGCATCGGTTCGACGTTGTGGACAAACGATCGCCGTCATTTAAAACTCCGTGATATAAAACTCGGTCTGAATAATGTTGTTTCTGTGGACAATCGGCCTTAGGTTTTCTTATTGTAAAAAAATATTCTCTATGTTCATAAATTGAAACGTTTTTTTTTTTTATGGTTGACAGGCTAGTTGTTTTGACCACAGCTCGTGAAGGTGTGATCGAAGATGGTAAAGCCTAGGTGTGCCTGGAATGGAACTGGCTCTCAAGTGAGGCTGCCGGAACACACTGTTAGATGCTTGGCGGCAGATTTTCAACTTGAGGGTGGTAGCTAGCCAGCCGAGTACTAGAAAGTACCCTACCACCATGCTATGGTTTCCTCACGATGTTTTCCTTCACCGGCAGCTCAAGCTCATTGTTGGGGTTTGAACCCACGCCCTTCGGCATGCGAACCTACCGCGCTAACCACTGAGCTATCATCGCTTAGTGACTTGTCAATTACAGGCAGAATAGAATTAATCAACGTTAAGATAAAAACCGCCGTCCACTAGTATTGATAATGCGCGATTTCCGAATCAGCCTTGTTTTCATAAACCGTCCCACTACTGGGACCGGACCATAGGCCACCACGCTGGACAAGTGCGGATTGGCAAGTTTCACATCTTTGAGAACTTTTTTTATTGAACATGTATACTTTCTCTGAGCTTTCTCTCGATGTTTTCCTTCACCGTTTGAAGTTAGCAGCAATACGCAGATAACTTAGAAAAGTCAGACAGCGTGATGTAGGAGTAGTAGTGCATTTTTTTTGGAGATTCAATTTTACAACTTTTTTGTAAAATCAATGAAATCGGTTAAGTCGTTCTCAAGAGGAGCAGTATGCCAGGTCCCTCATCGCTGTTCGTGCAGGGAAATAGCGGATCGCCTCGGCCATCACGCGCTTTCATGCAGTAGGAGTGCTGGGCGTATATCGCGGCACGCCAGCTTAAACGACGACGTCATCCGTCGGGCTTTTGTCAGTGCCGGCGTCCCATCAGTTTTAGAACCAAACGGACTGATGCGTAACGACGGCAAGAGACCCGACGGGATGACCCTTATCCCTTGGAAGATGGGACGGCCTCTTGTGTGGGACGCCACTTGTGTCGACACCTTGGCGCCGTCTCATCTTCCTGTGACTTCGGGACAAGCTGGTGCTGCCGCATCTAAAGCTGAAAACCTCAAACGGCACAAATATAGTTATTTGGATAGAATGTATCTTTTTGTGCCGTTTGGGGTTGAAACTTTAGGTCCGTGGGGGCCGGCCGCTCTCGAACTGTATCGGGACCTGACCAAACGTCTAGAGGAGGCTTCAGGTGACCAGAATGCTGGTATCTACTGTGGTCAAAAGCTAAGCATTGCCATCCAGCGTGGCAATGTTGCCAGCATTAGAATAGAATAGAATAGAATAGAATATAACTTTATTATACACCAGAAACACAGATCACAATTAATACAAATAGGAAACAAACAAACAAAAAAAAAGAAGATAAAATAATATAACAAAACAATAGAATAAATGATGTATAAGGGCGGTCTTATCGCCTAGAGCGATTTCTTCCAGACAACCTTTGGATGGAAAGAAAAGTAAATAAATATAAGGTTGGTGTACAAAAGAAATAAATAAATAAAGTAACAATACAATAAACGTATATACATAATTCATTACATTCTGGCCACATATCCCTCCTCTGACGGTTTTTTAGACTAAGTTTTTTGTATACATTTTGTAAATAGGTAGTATAATTTAAGGTATTTTTTTATTTTGTTTAATAAATAAAATTTTTAGAGATGCTTTTTGTTAGATAGGATTGATGCAGGCGTTACTATACCAAAATTTATTTGAGTATTCAAGAGATATAATAAGTATCTAATCTAACTTGACAACAAATTTAAATATCTATTCGAAATATTTCTTAATATCTTACATTAAAACCTAAGGATTATTTTATTTAGTAATTTTTATTTTTTTAGATTATAAGTTTATGTCGGGTTTTTGTGATATTAAAGGAATATTTCGAATAGATATATAAAATTGTCGTGAAGTTAAATTTTAAATTAAAAATGTTGGTAATAGGTATACGACCTATACTGTATGCACACCTAACTATCAAACCTTCATACAGAGATGAGTAAACGATCGTCATTCGTTTCGTGTGTGTGAAAATATCGTCTCAAAGAAAATGTTTTAAATTGTTTTACGTTTTTCATAATTGTAAATAATATCTATATTTTGAAGCAACCTGGGTTTTAATCGATCCCTAACATAACAAAAAAGCGGAAAAACGCTAAAAATAATTTTACCTATCTCTTGAAACCTTTGAAACACATGTTACATGTGGCAATAATAAATAATTGTTTTTTTTTCCTTTCATGTAAATTCTCTCATAAATCTCTATTTGCCCGACTATTAATACTATAGACAATATTAGATGTCTGCAGACCTCTTTCTTTCTAGTTATGACGCCAGACACAGAAAAATGAGGATACCCGCTGCCGCGTTAACCTGTCATTCAAAATCTAGATAGTGTTTTTAAATCAATATATTTTCAAATAAAATCTTTCGTAACGCCGTAAATGCGCTGCAATGATCAGTAAAAATGTTACATCGAAAAATTGTTGCTACTCACCATAGCGTAATATCCCCATCATGTGCAAAATATGGTCGGATATGATAGAGATGACGTCCTGACTCCTAACCAAAAACTAATCATGGGCTGTATCTCTGGAGTGATTACCCGGTTCGTCACTCAACCCATGGACGTAGTAAAGTTAAGAACTCAACTTCAAAAGAGCCACCCTGATAAAAGAAAATTATTTAGAGTCACAAGAAAGATATTTGGAGAGGAAGGCCTCAAAGCATTTTGGCACGGTCACAATCTTGGGCAGGTATTTAGTAGTATTCCATTAGATAAAACATTATACTGATTATAATACTACATAATTATTTATGTACATTTATCAAGTGTAGTTTTAAAATTTACTATCGGTATATTTCAAAACTGCGAGTGTTTTTAAACGGTCAAAATGTTTGTAAAACTGTATAATGCTGCGGTGAGCCCCTATTTTGTAACTGTTTGTCTCTATTTGTTGTTATTTTTGTTTTTTTTTGTTCTGTTACAAAATAAGAATTATTTTCTTCCATTCTTTCTTTCTTTAAAATGCGAAATCATACAAATTGCCTGCGACATACACGATACAAAAACTCTAATGACATATCATATCGTGAGTATGATACTTGTAGTATAGTTTTAAGTAGATAGTTTTCTTAGATATATGCAAATAATATAGGTACATACCTACCGCAACAAATCAGTCTGTTTTTGTAAACTGGTGGGCCGTGCGTAGACGTATTCCAAAATGCTGGCCAAGTGTGGGTTGGCAGATTTCACAGATCAAAGCGAACTTTAACAAAAAACCCCTCAGTCATGTAGGTTTCCTCACGATGTTTTTAACCGTTTGAAGTCAGTGACAATGCGCACATTTCTTATGAAAGACAGGGGGAAAGGAGTGCTTGACGTGGAATTTGTTCTATTTCTTCGTGGGAAGATTAGAAGCCAACTAAGCTGCCGAAAGCAAATAATATATTTTATGTATTCGTGTGCCTACTATTGCCAAATTCAAGCTTTTACTAAGTACCAGGCTACACGGAACGTTTTGCGAAAAAAGTTTTTATGTATGAGACTATTACTTTGTAAGTTATTTTAAAAACACGATTATATACATAATCATAGTCATTTTATTGGTAATAGAACAATTACAAGTCAGACATATATATAATAATATGTTAATAACAATAACAATAACTGTGAGAGCAATGTTAAATTGTATATTCAATTACAAAAAAATTATTTAATTGCAAAAATTGCAATAAGAAATATCGAGTGAATACTAGTCAAAATGAATTATATAAAAATACATATCTACAATATTTAAACATCGTGTCACGGCGTTTGTGGACGCACTCATCCGAAACGGCTTGACTGATTTTTATGTATATTTGGTAGGTATGAGAATAGGTTGTAAAGTATATTTCATACCGTTAGGTGATTAGCTACTTTTTATTCCGAAAAAATGTAGCGGGTAGCACTGCGGGGCGCAGCTAGTACCTACCTACATAGTAGCATAACAAAATCGTAACTTTTCCTATTTTTTACACGTTTTTTTAATGAACGGATGTAATAGATCTCTCAAACTTGTTTTTTAATTTCTGTCTGTCTCTTTGTGTATGTTAAACTCAGAAATCAGGCAATAAAGCAACGAGCAATTATTTGAAAACTATTCTGCATAGTTCGGGGCAGCTTATAGGCAGCCCGTACACGTAGCGCGCGATCCGCGATCCGCGATCCGCGATCAATGACGGACTTGCGGATTGACGGACTGATGCTCCGGATCGCATAATGTCTAGAAATTTTGAAATCATGATCGCGGATCGCGGATCGCGGATCGTGATCATGATTGAACGTGTAACGCGGCCCGTACACGTAGCGCGTGATCCGCGATCAATGATCGCGATCCAGACTGATCGTGTACGAAGCGGATTGACGGACTGATGCTCCGGATCGCATAATATCTAGAAATTTTGAAATCATGATCGCGGATCGCGGATTGCGGATCGTGATCATGATTGAACGTGTAAGGCGGCCCTTTGAGTTTCAAAATTTAATTATTCAGCTTAAAATTTAATTGTATATATTTCAGATTCATTCAGTTTTAGCAGTGAGCAGCCAATTCTTTGTTTATGAGCTAGCAACGCGATATGTGGCAAGTACACACTTCGACAGACATCAAAAGTAAGTGAGCAATGACTGAGTAGTGTCTTAGGCACTAGAAAAGTATACTAAGAGGAGTTTTGGCGGGAACGCGGGAAGAGTCGTGTCGCTTCGTTGTATTTTTTTCCAAAACTAGTGTTTTGTCGAGTGTTTATGCATAAAAATGGTGGTGTTTTATTCATAAAGTGCCGAATTACAAGCCGCGAGTGTGGGAAAATGATATAATGTGGTGAAACATGAGTTTTCGTGTTGCTTCCAAAACTCCATCGAAGCTTTGTAGTAAAGTTGCCACTACTTTACTAAAGCATGACTGGAATTAACTGACACGAACTGGACTTGACAAAGGACGACTTTGACTAAAACTAGCTACGATGGCACTTATTTAACTTTTGAAACTTGAAAATATATAATTACTTGACACTGGCAAATGCTAAAACGCGACGCCAAAACAAAAGAAAAAAAAAAGTATACTAATGACATTAGAAGTATAAAATATGAACAAAAACGGATTAAATTTCAATAGATCTTTTATTCCATATAAAACTATTCTACTGTTTGTTTTTATTTTATAAATACATATATGAATAAAACACTTACCAAATTTACCTCTCATCCTAACAAAGCGATTTGCAGATCTAAAACAGGCAAGAGACAATTTGTTTCTCCCCGTTTTTATTTGATCATCATGACAAAGGTAAAAATATGGAAACTAAATATATCTGTTATTATTCTTGATATATTAAAAGAACGGATAATATTTTATATGCTCGCATGTTTTTTTTATGTAGGTATAATGATAGGTAAAAGATGCTCTCCTACCAGACCAGCTTTGAGTAACGCAATAAAGTCTAGGGCATCTCTGCTTTGGCGTTAATTGCTTGTAAACATTTCATTAATCTCAATGGCCCTGTAACTTCACTATGCAACTAGCAAAATTATACCCTTCAAAAAGGAACACGCAGTAATATTTACATACTACCGTTTGGCAGCAGAATATCTGAGACTAGGCATGCTACTGTGATTTAGGTGGTTGTTGTTCTCATGTAAAATCCTAGATACCACCGGCCGCGGGGGATATAGCATGAAGGTAGAGTACTTTTTAGTACCCGACTGGGTAGCGTACCTACGTCAAGCTGAAGATTTGCTACTAAGAAACTAACGGTGTATTCCGGCAGCCTTACTTGAGAGCCAGTACCGTACCAGGCGTGAGTTAACTAATGTCGATCACACCTTTATTTAACATTTGGTGAGCAGTGGTTAAGCACCTAGTATGACAACCACAAAAAAAAAGAAAGTATGCATCTCCAATATATTTTATTAGGTGGTAGATTTTTTTTTTTTTTTTAGGACATTACACACAGCGCCATCTGACCCCAAACTAAGCAGAGCTTGTGCTATGGAAGACAGATAACTGATAGAATACTTAAATACTTTTTTTTTTCTAAATACATACTTATAATACATACAGTACACCCAGACACAGAACAAACATCAATGTTAGTCACACAAATGTTAGTCCTGAGTGGGAATCGAACCCACGCCCTTCAGCTCTCGAAGCAGACACACTATCAATGAACCAACAGGGCTGTCTATAGGTCTATAGGTCTGTCTAAGATATCCTTATCATATCTTCTAGGTGCTTATAACCGCAGTACCAGGCATTCTGTAGCCAAGAAATGGTGTGATTATTGTGTTCCAGTTTTATTAAATTATTGAATATGTAACGCAGCTAGCGAAATTACACGTATATTAGTCAACTATGTCTCAAAGTAATGAGCGCCAAAGCAGCGATGCCCACAACTAAGCTTTGTTTCTCAAAGTTCTGTGTATCGCTGCAATGGTCACTGATATGCGTTACCATCAGGAGAGAGTCTCGTTCGCTTCATTACCTACTATTAGTTATCAATGAAAATAATAATGAATCTTTTACGCAGGCATGTGTTAGTATTCTTTAGTGGTATACTCGCGGGTTGCGCCAGTGCAGCCCTCGTGCTACCGTTGGAAGTGATCAGAGTTCGTCAGATGCTTGTCAAGGAACAATACAGAGGCCTTCTCAACGGCGCCAGGGGCGTGTACAGCACTGGTGGTGTCTTCGGCTTTTATGAGGGTCTGACTGCATCTTTATTACAGGTGCTTTTTTCTTGTTTTATTATATTAACTGCTACTTTGATGTAGGAACCCAGATTGTGTGTTCCCAGAGATGTTACACCACTATCATTATTCCATCTTAGTCGTATAAATGTTCTACGTACTAGATAACGTGATGCGAATGCACACGCTTCCAGAACAGTGGAGTTTGTTTACTTCACAAAAAAATTGTGGATAAATTAAGGAATTCGTAAATTCTATTCTATTTTGGTACGTATATTCATTATTACAATGTACTTAGGTACCAAAATAGAGCGCATGACAATGGGCGTAGATGGAAACTAACCTGGATAAATCAATAAAACTGGCTGATCTTGACCACAAATATGAGGTCCATATTTGTGGTCAAGATCCCCATCCCCATAAGTAGGTACCCCATGTAAGGCTTCGCGACCCACAGGTTGAAAACACTGGTCTAGAGAATACGCAGTGTTAGTTAAAGGGTTACCATAAGTCTTATAGTACAATGAACCTTCCTAATATTTTACTAGTAATAATTTATCAACAGCCGTGTATAATACTTTTAATGCAATTAATTATTTTCACCGTGACATTTTTTTTCAGATGGGCCCCCAAGTAGGCATATCTTTCTGTGTGTTTCGATTCGTACAGCCGTTACTCTTAAAGTTTATGCAAAATTGCGAACCAGGAAACGACCCAAATAAATGCCGAAATTCGCCTAGTAATGTTCACCGACCGGAGTACCTACTCCTTGCGAGCACCCTTGCAGGGTCCGCTTCAGGGTTCCTCTCCAAGAGCATTACATACCCGTTTGATTTGGCAAAGCGGAGAATGCAAATTGGAGTGAGTGCTTTTCAATAATGTCAGGCGTTATTTTATTCGTAACTAATTAATCAGCGGCGGCCTTACCTATTGCGAGGCCCCGGGCGACAGATCATTGTGAGGCCCTTTTTCTTTGTGTCCCATTTAATAATTAATTAGTTCCAGTGCTCTAGTGGCCGTAACATGCTTGTACTAATAATGAAACCGTGCGTTCAGCGTGGTTTTTTCGAAATGCGATGCGCGAGATACACGTACATTATATTATGGTAAAGACTTTTTCTACTAATGTATTTGCGCGATGACGCAAGGCCCTGGGCGGTTGCCCTGCTTGCCACCCCCTAAGGCCGCCACTGTCTAATTTGTTGGTAACTTGACTTTCTAGCACAGATTTTTAAAATGATAACGTTTCTGTTCAATTTTCTAATTACGGTTATGTGCTGAAACGGGCAATTGTTTTCTTATCCTATGATAATTATTTATCTTTCTAGGTACCTACCTGTAGGTAGTAAAAATAAAGTAAAAGATAAAGCAATGAGAGCCAAAGCAGCGATGCCCTGGACGTTGTTTTGTTACTCAAAGTTCTGTGTATCGCTGCAATGGTCATGGACAGGCGTTGTCTCTTAACATCAGGAGAGCGCCTCGATCGTCTTATTACTTTTACATATAAAAAAAAACTTACAAATACGATTAAGTACCTGTGTTGCTTTAAAATAGTTTACTCTTGATTTGTGTCTGTTCATTATTTGTTACTTTTTAAAAAGTACAGCTGAGCTGTTATTTTTAAAATTGGGTAAGATTGTGTAAGTACACATAGGAAAGTTACTTTTTATTCCAGAAATATGCGGAAAACTGTTAATTTGCAAATGAGCGCGCAAGTAGTCGCGTGAACTTTCACAACTTTATTTCATTGAAAGAGAAAATGACTAATGCATTATCTAGTTTTTATACGACAAGAACTGTATCAGCCTAGAATGATCAAAAATATTTGCTGGGCTTTATATTTATTTACTTGCTGCGCCTCGCAGTGTTACCCGCTACATTTTTTCACTAATGGTATAAATTATACTTAACGACCTATTCTTATACCTACTAAATATACCTACATAAAATATTTCATAAATTTCATATTCCGTTTCGTAGGAGTGCGACCACAAACACCGCGACACGAGATTGTTATATTTATAGATAAAGTTGATTTGCGCAACGCACACTTAGGAAGCAATGCAGAGCCGGTCTGACAACTTAGCTACCATACATTTTGATTTAGATTAATCATATTGTATACTGGGCACTGGACAGCCCCTAGAATGACTTGCTTAAGTTACGTAAAGGTACTGGTTTTTTCTGAAATGAGAAGCTTACGATATCAGTTGTCGAATTATATCTACAAAATTTTTAGTTGGACGAATTTATTACAATTCCGAGTAACATTTAAAGTAATATATGCCATCCATATCCATATCCATAGCCGTTGACTTGACATTGGCAGATTTTGTTTTGGTTTGTCATCACTCTTTTATGCACTGAAAGTAATGCAGCCTACTAGGTGACGTCATTAGAGTTAATTATAAGTCATGTTTTTTTTATTAAAATAAACCCCATCTCATAGTTTACAGAGTTTTAAACGTAAAAATAAGATACAGAAATGTACTATTTCGAAATGGTTTTTGAATCAGTAAAGTTTTTAGTTTCTATACATTCTGAATTGCTTTTGGCATTGCTTTACCTATTTTTTGGATGCTTGCCCGCACGGGTATCCATGTTCCATGATGTTATCATAATAAGATGTAGTAGATGAAGGAGATGTGTAGTATCATATTATGATACTATATTATATATTATTTATATACATATGGTATTACCATACCATACATAATTTAAATGGAGTTGATTTTGTTTTTAGTGAAAAAATTTTATTTAATACTATCCCTACCACACAATTCCATAAGCTACCATATACTTTAACCCAGTGGCTTAAAGTAAAACATGTATACATATACATCCAAACCATAATTATATTCATCACCAAAAAATAGCATAGTTAATGTTTATTATCGAACATCAAAAACTAATTCGAATTTTTGGCACAATTAAATCTCGGTAAAAAAAAAATAACTACATGAAGTCTTAAGTTTTCCAGAGTCACAAAGCAGGTGACATATTCAATCCACGTAAATAACTATATAGACTATGTATTTGAATTTTAAACTATGAACACTTGTTAGATTTTTCTCTGGGAAAGAGGATTATCCCTATTAAGGGGAAATAAAAACGAATTCGAATTTTGTGCGCGGTGAAGTCTGGGGTAATGAATATAATTTAGTATCTACCTACATAATATACATATCTAGGTCACATGTTATGATTTTTTTTTCAGAGTCACAAAGAAGACGACAGATTCAAACCACCGAGTACAGCAAAAAACATGATCAAATGCAAAGCTCTTGTTGATTGTCTGGTGAAAACCGTGAAATATGAAGGTCTTCGGGGACTTTTTCGCGGCTGGAAGGTTACTGTTATCAAAGCCCAAGTGACTAGTGTCGTTGCCTTTACTTCTTATGAACTTCTCTGCTACATCGTCAGAGAATACGAACTTCATAAGTAAGTTTAGGTGATTTCATAACAAATGATTCAATGTCTCATTACAATACAAAAGCCGTAACCATAAGACTAACAGTGAGGCCATGTCAGGTTGTATGTCATGTCAATCAAGCATGTCAGTTTCTGTATCACATAATTTATAAAATGCAGTTAAATATCTGAGTACCTCTCATTATTGTGATGTCATAAAATGTTATTATAAACTTTCCAAATAAACTTTGGTAAAGACATATAAATATATTTAGTAACTGACTCGAAATTTGTTAAACTTACTGTATTAAATTATTTAAATGTACCAAATATTTCGTTTATTGATAGATACATAACTAGAGAATCAATAAGTTCCGAAACAGACTGCAGTAGGTATGTAAGATAAAAATAACTATTTTGTATAAATTTCGTTTTATAAACATATTGATCTCCTTGTTAATATATATATTATGAGTAACTAGTTAAGTATTTATTGTCTAGTCGACTGTTTAACTGAAAATAGTTTTTGATGTCACATTGTTAACATCGATAATGGTTTTTTATATAGGCAATAAAGGCACATATACAATTATATTTGTCTAAGTATACTAAATAGAAACGAACTAAACTGATTAATTTATAACTACAATCTGTTTAAAGAGTATCAATATAGTTATCATCTTACGATCGACCGCAAAATTATGGTAGATACAGCTACAATACGTATTTAGACAATTTTCAACGTAGCAACATAATTACTAAAACGCACCTAATTTATGGGCAAGTTAAATTTTACACGACTACGGTAAAGTCAAAAGGAACTGTTATGTTATAGTATGTACATTGTACGTGTGCCTATTCCATTTGTAATTTTGATGAATGAGAAGGCAATAGATTCGCTGTTATGCTCCGAGTGACAGACTATATTTTGTTTTTTTTCCGTGGTCAGAATGTAGTTTTTTAAACTTTTTAACTAGTTAGTTTAATCTAAACTCCAGCTTATGTCTCAATACATGTAGCAAAAAATATATACAGAAAACGAATATGTCAGATAATTCTATACACTATTCTCTGCATTTGAGGCTCTCTTATAATTAAGTGTAGGAAATGAATTTATAACTACATGTCAAGGTAACTGTATTATTGATTATATTGACCTTATCCTTGATAATTATGATATAATGGTACACGGTATGTTACGCACGAATATCACCATACAATAATTTTAAGCTTTATGAAAATTAGAAACTGCCGTGGTAGTTTATAATATTCGTATGGAAGTGCTGATGCCATAATCACCATGATGCGTCTAATTAGTCATTCTGGTCGAACGCTTGCGCGGAGTGGACGTGTCTTTTGGTTTTAATTTAAACTAGACGACGAAAATAAATGGAAGGAGGGGTTTAATAAATCAACATAAACAACTGAATAAGAACAAGAACACTTCATTTTATTTTCTTTGGTTATTGCACATTTAACAGAGACATGGTAACAACAAACACTGCTTTTTGTGATATAATACAATGATGTACAACTACACGTGTGACACTAGATGAATATGACTTTTATACGTAAACTTAGATGTAACAATGATTTTTTTTAAATGATCTCAAATGCTCCTTTTTTATTGAGTTTCAATGTGGTACATTTACATATCAGGCGCCTAATTTTCGGCCTGTTCTAAACAAATCCATGCGAAGCATTTTTTGTCTGTGAATTTATTTAGCTGTCTTACTTTTAACTGTTCATATTTTTTAAATATAGTCAGCCGATCGAAATTATACAAGAAACCAGCGAAAACAGTACTACGCAGAAGCATTTGACTGTGTGTGATAATAAAATAAATTGTATATTATTATAAATCGAATAATAAAAACCGGCCGAATGCAAGTCGAGTTCACAGGATTTTGAATCAAAGTGGAAACACAATTTATAATTATGTTTATGTGTGAGGGACTACAACTCACATTTAACCAGTTTTTATTTGTTTATACAATGAGCAAGCTTCAGTGAAGTGTCTTCGAAATGATGATTCATTTTGATGAGGATGAGTGATAGTATGTAGATTTGTAGATAAGTACTTATTTGTTAAAACCTGTTGACAAAAAAATCTCATATAGAAAAAAAAGCAAGCATAAATGCATCGGGAAAGCATTCGATACAGTAAACATATATATGCTGTGCATGTTTGTATTTATTTTTTATGTGAAAAATAATGAGACGAACGAGACGCTCTCCTGATGGTAAGAGATAACGCCTGTCCATGACCATTGCAGCGATACACAGAACTTTGAGTACCTAATAAAACAAAGTCCAGGGTATCGCTGCTTTAGTGCTCATTACTTTGAGACTTTCGATGGTTAGTCTCGACAGCCCAGTAATTTCGCTAGCTGCAGTACCCTTCGAACCGGAACACAGTAATGTTTACACACTACTGCTTAGCGGATAGAACAAGCAGCCGGCTTACTTGTTTCCTGAGATAGTTAACTAGAATATTTTAAAGAAATAAAGTAAATAAGAATCTTCTAATTCTCCGCACTTCATCTTCGACCACATCATACCTTACCATCAGGCGAATTGGTGGTCTAACGCGAAATTACGGCACGTTACAAAACAGTAGGTATACACTATACATACATACACAATAGAATGCGGTGATACTGTGATTTCTTATTGCCATCAAGTTAAACGACCACGAGAAAGCTACGCTGTCGCATATTGTATGCCTACGCAAAAAGGTCCGCAATCGCGTAACTTTTTTCGTCATCATATTGATCAGTGAGTTTAATAGCAATAAGAGCTCCTTGACTCGTCATCATCATCATCATCATCAGCCTATATTAGTCCACTGCTGGACATAGGCCTCTCCCAAGACACGCCACTCAGCCCGATCTTCGGCTTTTCGCTTCCATCCACCGCCAGCTGTCCTACGTATATCGTCACTCCATCGAGTCTCAGGGCGTCCTACGCTACACTTGCCAATACGCGGTCTCCACTCTAGAATAAAACACGTCTACCCCAGCGGCTATCGGTTCTGCGACAGATATGTCCAGCCCATTGCTCCTTGACTAATTGGAGGTATTGCAATAATTACAACTTTTAATTTTTGCATCGTATTCGTACAACACACGCTGCGACAAATTCCTTGTAGGAACCTAATAAGAATTTCTCGCAACTTATATAATAAATTGAAAAATGCATGAAAATTTAGGCGAACGTCAAACTCAAATAGAAACAGCTCTTTTACATGTATACTACCGCGTTTGAATCATATATCACGAACTATTTGTAGCTTGTTATGAAACATACTTGTGTAAATTTGTTCGTACCTTAAGCTAAGTTCTGTAGTCGACCAATCAATGCCAGCCATGTGACAGCGACTCGCTCTCCCAACCGTGGTGCTCTTGGTGGTGTTCGTGGACAGGCACGAACACTTTCTTCTCTACCTCGACGTGTTTTACAACGGGAAAAGGCACGTGTTGTACGACGGGATAGGGCACGTGTTTGTACACCGGTACCTCCTTGATCACCTCCACTTCTTTGACCACAGGCACATGCACAGGCACGTGAACCTTGGAAACGTGGTGGTGGTGGATCGTGTGGATCTTGTACGGCACGTGGATGGTCACGTGCTTGCTGGATAGAAAGAGAAGGAAATAGATTTGCAGTCGTATATAACAATAACAGGTAGGTACAGAGGACCTAAGCAATTATTATTTTTAACGTAAAAGCAATTAGACTAACAATACACAGAACTTTGAGTTGCAGGGGCATCTCTGCTTTGGCGCTCATTACTTTGATACTTTCGATGGTTTGTTGATGATGGTTGATACCCACTAATTTCGCTAGCTACATAACTCTTCAAACCGGAACAGTAATGTTAAACGCTACTGCTTGCCGGTAGAATATCTGGTACTGCGGTGGTACCTAGACGACTTCCTGCTAAAGAAATTTACCACCAAGTAAATTACGGGATACAAAGTGCCAAAACTTCTGAATTAAGTTTCGAAGGTCAATGAGCCTAAATCAAAATAACAGTGAAATGTTTATTTTTCTGTGTTATCAGTCTTCTATGCTACAGATAACACTGTTAATACCTATATTTTTTAAACTATTTTTTTTTATACACATTGGTACAAATAAGATTACCTAATTTGATTCTGATTCTGCCGCCAAATTGTTAGACAGAAAATGAAACATATTTTGTACAGCAACTTTTAAGAGTGTAGCTAATTTATACATAATTTATATAGGTACTAATTAAAGATGTTGACCATAAAGCTTCAGAAAATGCGAATATGAAAACAAAGCAACGGTCTACGCTGTTATTCAACATATTCATCGTAAAACTAACATAGCTTGGCGTACGATTTATGTGCTTTCTCCGTCACAAGGGAAATGCCTGGTTTCCAAGTTGAATGCGATCATCGCTTGCGCAATTCTGAATAATTAGGCCGGACGGGATTGCGTATACGCTAGTGGTATGACATAATCATCGCAAGGATTTACTTATATTGACCAAGAACAATCTACAAACAGGCTCCTGATTCGCTGATTCACGACAGTCCTTATGAAAACGCATATAGCGTTTAATACTTACGCTTTTAAATTTTATTTTAATAGTTCGAAACGAGTTCCTAACGGACCTCATTGTATTTTTTCAAAATTGATATTGTGATAGAGATTTTTCTTTTACGTTGCGTTACGTGCTCATTTGTTTATTTTTGATAACAGGGGATGGGGTGGATCTGAATGGAATTGGCAAACTTCGTTTTCTATTTGTTCTTAAATCCTATCGATAATTAGGATGCCTGGAAGACATCGCTTTATCGGTGTAAGCATAGGAGGGGAAGTAAAAGCTTTGCTCACTTTTACTGACAAGGTTTCCCCAACCCCCATTATCAAAAATAAGCAAAGCAAAGACCATATAAGGTGCCTCGTGTCTACAAACACGTCTTTGGTCTATTTCCAACAGAATTTATTATTGCCCGACTCAAGACTTTATTGTGCAAGTAGCGCAATCATAATTTTGGTATTTTTTAAATGACATAAGCCACAGGCATTTTTGCACGGCTAGGTTCACGGTAGGTAGTAAAAGTAACAAAAAGTCAGCATAACATGCGAGTAGGTACAACCGTAAAATTGCATACAATAAGTTAATCTTTTATGTCACTAGAACAGGTTAGAAAAAAAGTAGTTCAGATATAATTATAAGTAGAAAATTGGCAGACACCTTGGTCGTACAAATTTCGCTTGTCATTATGCTAAGCATAAGTCACAAAGAAGTAAAGACATTACTTCATACAAATGCATCAAGGTAATTGTGGGCATTGAACACTTATCTCAAGTAAAACTTTAGGACCCAGGAGTCTTCATTTATTTTCTAGTGAACGTTACATCTGTGTCATAATTTTTAAATATTTGTTTTTGGAAGCAATTTGAAACCGCTCACGTTACGTTTTAATTTGCTTAACTATGAATGTATTATTCTTGTTAGGTATTGCATGCTTGCATTACCTAATTACCTAATAAGTAATTCTATTATAGTATTTCATATATATGCATTCATGCACATCTTAGATACCTACGTGAAAGTAGATACTGAGTATCAATTTTTGACTCGAGACCCTGTTCTCATAATAAATTACACTGGCATTAAAGTAGGTTGCAATACTTACAGCGAGTAATTTGTGACCCGTGGGTAATTGTGAGCAGCTACCGTACCGTTCCAATGCAATGTTATGTTCAAACGTTACCATGCGTAGAAAAAACGGTATAATTATTATTACGTGGTAGATGTCTTGACCAGAAGGTCATTTTGGTAGATACCACCACAGTGTCAGACATTCTGCTACCAAACAGTAGTGTACAGACGTTAATGTAATGGTCATGGACAACTATCGCAAAGTCGAGCAAAAAAGCGGCACCGTACCATCCTTTTCTCAATTATCTTTTGCCATTAGGAAAGCGTTTTGTTCTTACCAGTACTTTTTCAATCATTTTTTTTTTTTAAACAAATGAACCTAGATAGAACAAGGGTTACAAGGGTACAAAGATTTAAAAAAAGAAAATAATAATTAATTATATAATTCCAAGTATTTGATAAACTTAACCTCTCGGTAAAAGTAGGTCTTTTTTAAAAGGACTTTAAGAGACAGTAAAATAAGCGAGTTGCCGGATGCGAATATAGGGGTCAACAACATCGAATGTTACACAATGAAAAGCCTTCAAAACTGCTCTTAAAGTTAAATTACGTTAGTATTGCGCAATTCATTTTTGATTGCATAGCTAAAATAACATGTCAATTAAAGAGGTATTTTTAAGTAAAACGTAAGTGTTTTTCATATAAACTAATGACACAAAAAAACGACTTTAAGATATTGAAAAATAGCAATTGGCCAAGACCATTGCAACCTTAGCCAAAACTATAGAGTGACGAAGCAAAGTCCAGGATATCGCTGGTTTGGTGTTCATTAATTTGAGACATTTTCATGGGTAGTCTCAACGCGCTAGCTGCAGTAGGTAGGTACCCTCCAAACCAAAATAGTAGTTACACACTACTTTTTGGCGGCAGAATAGCGCGAATAATTAATTACATTTGAATCCAGTTGTAATATGTTTTTATACGAATTATTAATTATAGTAAAATATTAATAGTTTGAAAGTCGGTCATGCTCTTATGCGAAAACGGTTCAAAGGTCAGTATTGTGCCACATTGCTAGTTTGATTCGTAGGTGCGAATCAGACTCGTGCACCGAGCGCCGGTTGACTGACCGAAGACTATTTACAATTCTCTGAAAGTTGATTGACCTTTCATTAAAATACAGCGTCAGAATTGCCAAGCAACCTTCTTTGCCGAGTAAAGATAACGTGACCATACGTCCCGTTTTGAATGAGACTATCCCATTTTCTGCTACTCCGTCTCGGTATAAGCCGGGAAAGCTTATGGCCGCTAAATGGTCCCGTTTTTAGTTACAGAAAGGTCAATACTGATATCAAAATTTCATAAAAAAACAATTAAAGCCGTACTTTTTAGCTTAACGGATACGGAAAAGTGACAGACTGGAATAATCAAAACATTCGGAACTAAAATCGTTCGGCGGAAGCCTTTCAATACTTCTGAATTTCTATGCAAGCAATCTGAACCATTTTTAACCAAAATTTTGCTTTTGATAAATAAGCGCAAACCAGTACAGCTATAAGAAATATAAGGTGTATAATCTCTTTGTAGATATCTAAAAAATCCATTGTCAATTTCATGTTAATAATGATAGTGAAGATTATTAACTTTTGTAATATAGAAAGTCCCGTTTTAAACAAAAATTTAAATGGTCACATTATGTAAAGGTACACATCCACAGGCCCTTTTAGCACACACGGTTTCCGAATATACGTATACTAGACCGTCACGGTAACGTTTATACAGAAATCGTGTGTCTGTGAAAGGGCCTGATGTATTTTTTTTTCTGGTCGGTATGTATAAGTATTGTTTTGACCATATCTACTGTTACTATTCTGTTGTCAAGCATTCTAGCGAAACTACAGGGCTGTTGAGTTTAATCACTGAATGTCTCAAAGTAATGAACACCAAAGCATCGATGAGACTAGACTTTCTTTTGCTACTCAAAGTTCTAGGTACGGCTGCAATGGTATGCAGTGGACATTGACTTAGATAAAATCGCGAGTGAATCGGTTTCTTCTTGGCGAGCGTGGTCTATCGTAGACCGCATCTTCGCTTAACATCAGGCGATATGAAGGACAAACGCAAACAACTTGAATGGTCAGGTGTTATATCGTGCTACAAGATATGGAAACTTGCTCTCAAGAATATCGGCTCGAATAAGGAAAAATACCGATCCAAGTGTGCCAGCCAGCCGAGTACTAGAGAGTACTATGGTTTCCTTACGATATTTTCGTTTAGTTCAAGCTCATAATGTCGTTTTGAATGATTTACAAAGGGGCAACGTTACCTAACGAAAAATTATTTAAAATGTTGCTTAGAAAATGACCGAAAAATTCTTTTTATATTTTTTTTCAGCCTTAAACAAATTACACGAACAAATATGTCTTGGCCTTATGTCACACAAATGCATCGTAGTAAGTCGCTTGGAATCTCGATTCTAACTTTATTCGGATCGTCAGTGGTTTCGCACGCATGGACAACGCGATACATTACGCCAAAGTTGTACAACTCAGACGGCTATTCATTTCATGCGCATACTGCTGGTGAGTTCTTACCTTAAAAGGGTAAGTATAAGTGATCAAGATACTTACGCCGCATTTCTTGGTTTGACCTACTACACTGGTTATGCATCGTGGTCACCATTGCATCATAATAATATGTCGGTAGGCAGTTAATTTGACCACTGACTGACACCGTATAACTTCTACCAAGTAGCGCTCGTGATGTTGCTTGACTAAAATTGACTATTCTAGAACGATCATCGATCCGATCCGGTCAATCTTTAGATTGGTGATTGATTGACTGGCATTTCTTTCTGAGCGCTACTAGCACTTGGTGGTAGATTTCCTTAGCAGGAGGTCGTCTACGTAGGTACCACCGCAGTACCAGATATTCTGCTGCCAAGCAGTAGTGTGTAAACATTACTGTGTTCCTAATGGTACTGCAGCTAGCGAAGTTACAGGGCTGTTGAGACTAACCATCGAAAGTCTTAAAGCAATGAGCGCCAAAGCAGCGATGCCCTGAACTTTCTTTTACTACTCAAAGTTCTGCGTATCGCTGCAATGGTTATGGACAGGCGTTATCGCTTACCATCACGAGAGCGTCTCATTTGTCTCGAACACTTTTACATATAAACTATGGGGGGACGACACGTTAAATTGTTACACGTTAAATTAAACCGGGTTGTTTGTTATATATTTCTAAAACATCAACCTTCAAGCTACATTTAACAGAGACCGTTTAACTCTGCTAGGGTTAGCCTATTAGTCTATACGAACGTACTGACTTACTTTTTTACCGACTTAAAAGCTTAGCGTGTACTAAGCCGAAAGGAGGATATTGTATTCATCATTTTAAAATTCATAGAACCAGCATGGCCACTACTCGAAACTGGGGTATCTGTCCCGGGTCGCAATGTGAGAGGGTGTTCAATTCATATGTTTGAAGCATAAATAATATCCCACCCAGCAGTTATCGATCGGAAAAATCTTAGATTAGCGGCTGGGCATGTCGTAACGTCACGGTACTAAATAACAAAGGTCACGTTGATAATAATCTCGTCAATTTTACGTGAACATTAGTTGCGAACTAAATATATGAGTAAGTATTGCAGGAATCAGTGCGTGCCTAATAGGGAGTATCAAGTATCAACCAAGATACGCGATTCAATTAAGTTTCTTTTTTGTTCGCTCTTGGCTAAACAACCGTACAAAATTATTGTTTTTGAAATTCATGTCATTACTAACAGAGAAAGACGTGGAGACTTCCTGACACTTCATGGTTTGAAAGACAGTACAATGTGAATGAAGTAGATACATTTTTTTTCCATTTTTCTGACATGAACAGTTACGAGTAAGTAAAATTGTTGTGCTTGTTTCATTCTGTATTGTTCTTGCAATTTCATATTATCAAACTAACAAAGAGCAACTTTTTAAACTGTAGGTAGGTACCTATATTTTGCATTGATATCGGTTATTTCTGTATCTCGCCTAATAAAACAATTTACTCAAAAACTTGTATTTACTCAAATGATAGCTTGCATTTAATGTAGTTATTAATATAAGAAACGGTACCAATTTTTTGCTTTTTACATAAAAACGCGAGAGCATACAAGCCCGAGATTTGATGTATGTTAACTTTCAAAGTAAAATGACAAAAACTAGCTATGCATGTGTTGAGTTTTGTGATAAGACAAAGAATGAAAATAATTTAATGAGACATATGTAGAGAGGGGAAACCCCAAATTTTACGGAAACCTCATTGTTGCTTATTTTATGAGCATAATATTGTGATGATCAAGCTTTGGTTTGACTAAACTGTGTTTAATAATACTAGTGATGGCGTAACTTAACTGAGATGGGCTCGGTTGGAGATTGTAGTTTATCACGCTGCATTGCTGACCACTTCCTAGTATGCCTCATACACTAACACAAACAAACCGACGTATTCTTGAGTGAGTAAGTGCTTGTTTACTACTCGACTATTGCAAACCGTGGTCATATATCTATGTACCTACTATGTGATATAAATCTTTGTTAATATAACTAGTAGTTCGCCCCGAATAACGACTCCGCTATCTTTTATAATTCTGAAAAATATCAATATTTGATTTTGAGAGCTCATGAAAGTGGGTGGATGCTTCCTCGCAAGCTATTGCTTGCTAAGCTATTTATTTAGCTTTCATCCCCAGTAGTAGTAAATTTATAATACCAGAAGTATTTCAAAATATATATACATAATTACATATATTTATGTAATAAACATAAAATTAAGTTTGAATTGTGAAATAATTTGCATGTGAAGTAATTTACACATGCAAATAAAATTTCATAAAAATAAAAATTAGACACACACTCGCAATTTTGTTATCCTGCAATATGCTAGACAAAATTAAGTGATTATATAACTGCACAAGAACTGCACAGTCTATTAACATTGATTGGATCACATTCTCTCTAGAATGATATACAGTAACGATATTTTTTACGCATATGTTCTCGTAGTTCCGTTTCCACCTTTGCCATGCATATAATCGCAAAGCAGAAGTGTTCTAATATTGCTGCATACCGGATTTCCATTGAAATTAGTTGCCATAAAGTATCATACTTACAATCGACTCTAAGGTTATACCAAAAAGTGTTTAATCATTTAAGAATAGGTACAGTCTTCCAAAATTGTCTTGCGTCGTTATTGCGCAGGTTACAATATTTTTTGAAAGCAAAAAAATAAAGATTTTGATTACACCTATATTTATCTACACTATTATAAAGAGAAAAGATTTGATTGTTTGTGTTGAATAGGCTCCGAAAATACCGATTTCAAAAATTCTTTCACCGTTGGAAAGCTACAATACCCCCGTTGTCATAGGCTACTTTTTATCCCTGTACGTGAAATCGCGAGGCGTACGCTAGTATATAATAATTATAGGAATAATACAAACTCTTTTTAAAGAATTGATAGAACGTATTTTTTATTTTTTGGAAGAGGCCTATATCCAGTGTAGCTAACACTACAATTTTAGCTGTAGATCTGCAGTTTGTTTTTGCCCAATTTTGCCAAAAATATTCGTGAACTGCAATTTTTTAAAGTTTTGCTCGGCTAAAAGACAGTATTAGGCTGATGTTCGAAACGTCGGTATATACCTAGTTAAGTCTACTTTCATAGAAATATATTATTGAGTTAACAACCGAAATAAATCTTGTTAAAGACTTGTGTCTCGTTGTCTTTGTACAATTTTGTCGTGAAATGATCTAAATCGTAGCTGTACATAACCAAGAGAAATAATATAATCATTACTGTTATGCCTTATTAGCTCTTTATTACTAGGTACCGTTTAAGTTTGAATCGATCAATTTTTTCACAGATAAATAATTCGAAAACAGGCAGAAAAATATCAAACACAATATTTGGAATAGCAATAGGAATAGAACTGAGGTCAATCAGTTCTTGAAGAGGAACTTCTACCTGATGAGCTAACAGGGCCTCAAAAAATTAGTACCTATGAGTAATAACGCAATATTTCCAGAGCAATCTTAGCTCGAAGGAAGCGGTTTATCCATTACACAACCAAGTTATTGGTAAACTATATTACAGCATGATATATCGTCATTTAACTTAATCACTGGTCTCGTTATAAAATAAGATTAGAACGAAATGTCTGCAACGACCTTGAGAATTATGTAAGCGTAACAAATTGGTAACATTGTCCGATTTTCAGCGATTTATTTTTCGATTTTATTCTTGCTTTTATTACATCTAACGATGCCTGGCAAGGTCAGTGTCTTGCAGTTTTGTTTTTACTTTTTAACTAAGTATTACGAGTCGGTAGTTGTTCATTCTTTATTGTGTTTAGCAATTGTGAGTTCATTGATTTCTATAAAAGTTGAGCTCAACGATATCGCTTTACTAGTGAGCTTAGGTGCCTTTGTAGAAATCTTAACTTAATAATTGCGAATGTGAGTTTATTTTTTACGCTTTCACGCTTTAACTACTCAATCGATCATCATTTTACGTTGTAAGGAGTACGAAAATTCTACAAGAACGCAAGCGAGGCAGCGTGCAAAAGCATGATAAGGTAAAAAAAACTTAACTGGCATTAAGTAATGATCTCAAAAATATATTATAATTATGACTAAAATGTATATTGTAGATTCTTAATTAGTTTAGGTATACACATAGATATGGCACGCGAAATAATATGTTTAGCTTAATTTTACTTTAAATACTGAACTTAGCTTGGTTTACAAGATATTCGCGTATCCAAACCTATTTGTCTAAATGATATTGCAGATATTTTTGACATGATTTTTTTTATATTTGGTTTTATTTTATATACCATCGCCAATATTACTATTAGCTGTGAGCTTCGAAAGAGCTTTTTAAGATACCAAGGATTTAGTAACCAGTAGCAATACGTAAAATTTACTACATCGATCTATGTAATTTGACAGCCCCGTTGGCTCATTGGTAGTATATCTGCCTTGAGAGCTGTAGGGCGTGGGTTCGATTCCCACTCAGGGCAAACATTTTGTGAATAAACAAATGTTTGTTCTGTGTCTGGGTGTTCTGTATGTATTATAAGTATGTATTTACAAAAAAAAAAAAAACAAAAAACAGTATTTATGTATTCTATCAGTTATCTGACTTCCATCACACAAGCTCTGCTTAGTTTGGGGTCAGATGGCGCTGTGTGTATAGTCCTACGATATTTATTTTATTTTTATTTATTTAATTCATATGGTTTTTTGATTTGTATTAATAAATGTTAATTATTTTTTAGTTAGCCCCAAACGAAACAAAGCTTGTGCTATGGGAACCAGGTAACTAATACATTTTTATAAAACACATAGGTACTGGTATAGTTTTAATCCAGACACAGAACAAACATTTATCTATGTTTATTACATAAATGTTTGTGCTAGGTGGAAATCGAACCCGCAATGCGTTAATAAGTCAGTATAATTCTAATAAAAAATTAAGTTTCGTGTAGGTACTTACTGATGACCACCACCGCCACCAGGAGTCGGTGCGGCGATACCAACGGCAACCATCAGAGAGATAAGCTGGAACAAGAGATTTATTTTACCACTTACTGAAAATGAATTGAAAACTGGCTTTAAAATTAAACATTACTAAATACATATTTTTTATATGATGGTCCCGAATGTCAGATGAATTCTTCCGATTAAAACCTTATGATCTTATGAAGTCTAAGTAGAATCATGTTATCCTCAGTTTACCATTTAGAAATTTTACTTTTTATATTCTGTCGACTTTTAAAATGCGATTTTTGTATATAAGCTTTAGGTACATTTATATTTTATTAAAAAAAATGTTTTTGGGAGATTTTAATTTTTTTATATTCACTCACAGCAAATTTCGCGTACATGTTGCTTGGTCTGCTGGACTGATTCAGTACACACTTAGCCTGTAGAGTCTGGCTTACTTTCTACTCGTTTGGAATGTGCTGCAAGCTTATATACTCGAACGTTTGCGGGTCCGAACATTGCATAATGTAGCCCCTTAGTTCATCCCTACTAGCCCGATTACCCGGCAATTTTAGAAAGGCACAGAGTTCTTTACTGGGAGGTGGAAAGGAGTTTCGTTCCAACTTGGCGGAGTCGCCGAGGTGGGGGTGCAATCGTGAAGGTGTACTCGACTAGCCGACTTACGCTTTTGAAACGAGACTTATCGAGTCATGACGCTAGATAGTATCCGTGCACTGGATAGTGAAGTGGTTATTTTAAAAGCACACACAAATATCTGTATTAGTGGATAATATTTAATCGAAATTAATTTAGGCAGATACATTATAAACATTCACGCTCCATGTTTGTAAATTTCTGGAACCTTTCTAGTGTCTAGAAGATTGCCCTATTTTGTGACCAGTTGGAATGTTGTTTATGTTCTTTATAGGTACACCATTATACCTATTACTATTACTGTGCTTATATATGTATAAACTTCACGTTATACAGCATTAATATATAATTTTTAGTCAGTGTTATTTTACGGGAGTTTGTAGGGTTGTTTTTCAAAGTCAAAGTTAAAAGTTTTATTTACATGACAACAGTATAAAAAGGTCTTAAACATGTTTGCGTCTATTGTCAACCATTACGGTGTGCAACTACATTGGTTTGTGATTATTTAATTAAGTATCTTCGTATAGGTAGTCCTAAATAAATGCGACTGTAAATTTGTATATGCAATCCTGCGAATTTAATTTTTTATTTTCACTGACAGATATATTATATGTGTCCTTTTACTTCTTTGATTTAATTTACTTATATACGAGGATTGTGTTTTTATACATAAACACAGAGTAAACAATATGTACTATAAATTATGTGAATATTAATCGAATCGGTAAGTATATCAATTCTTTTTTATTCACGAAATATTATTATCTTTAAATATATAATTGTTATGTACGTATGTGTAATTGTGTATGTCACTGAACTTGTTCCTAAATTGCTGGACTGACTCTGATAGTTATTTGAGATAGTTAGATTTACAATTAGAACCGGTAGGGGGCGGCCGGTAATCGACTAAATGCACTGCTTCAATGAAACAACGAGGTTTTGGAGTACCTAAACGAAAATATCATCATATATAATTATATAAATATCATTTTATATTTTCATTGTTTTTTTAAAAACCGCTCGATCGATTTCTATAAAATGTATTTGGCACCTGAGCAGTATCATCTACCAAGAAAAAAAAACATCAAAATCGATTCATAATTGGCGTAACGTTCGCGTAACATACCTACATACAAACAACCTTTTTGATTCGGTCGAAAATTAGACAATACTAGCGTAAGGAAAACATGTGGAATAAATGGGGGGAAACGTAAATCATAACATACAGCGCAAGTCCAGTAGCTTTTCGACACTTTTTCAGAAAAGTAAAGACTAAATATTCGATTTCATTACCATCATCTGCTTTACGTCTCTAGAATTTATAATGTCTTTTTTAAAGTGCGGGCTAAGTGTTTGACCGCTGCTCATCTGATATCAAGAGACGGCTTATTTTGGTTAAGTGGCGTCCTATTTGGGTTAGCCTGCTTTTTTTTGAATAAAATATATTCATAAAACACGTAACATAGTAGATACATTCATATCAGTACGATATCAAGTCTATGATTATTACACATGAAAATGCATGTAAGCGTCCTACGCCGCACAGAGGCAGCCTGCGGTACCACTTTATTTTACGGCCGCCATCAAAGCACGATGCCGTTAAGGCTTATTATAATATAGTCATAACAATAAGCGAACTAAAAAATAATAACAAAAACAAATTAAAAGGTTTCAAGAAAAAGAAACGGTCCTTAACACAAACGAAAAAAAATTTTCTAGAAAACTTTCTTAATTCAACACATTAGATGGATCCCTGCCATAATTTTATTTGTGCGAAAAATCTTCATCATTATCAAACATTTTCTGCCCGCTGCCGAATGTTTGTCATCTCTTTCAGTCGCGTCATCTATTCTATTCTTAGAGCCATATCGCTCTTATTGCCACTCAAATTAGGCTATTATGGACAAATTACACGATTTTGAACCTTTTAGATGATATGCGACATGCGGTGTGCGGTGTGCGGCTCACGTTACAGACCCTATGCCTCAACTACTAATTCCTACCACTTTAGTTGACAATGTCGTCAGACCAGCGAGCCGGTCTACCCCTTAGTCGCTTTCTGTTCCGCAACTACCTCGTTATTACATGTAATACTAGATCCAAAATCACTACATCATTGCGTTAAAAATGTACTGTTGTAGTTGTTTGTTGTTTTACTTTAACTTATAAGTATGACCGGTATTATGCTGAGGTGATCCCCTATTTTGTAACTGTTTGTTTGGTTTTTGTGTTTGTATTTGTTACAAAATAAAGTCATTTTCTTCTTTCTTTCCAAATGCAACCAAATGAATCGTTGGGTGTTTTTTTTTTCTCAACGAGTGACTCGTTAGGACTATTTTGTTAAAAAAATGCATCGAGTAACAGTTTTGAATCTACAGGGGGTAATCCCAACGCATTACGCGTTGGGATGTTATCCCCTTTAGCCAGACTACTAACCAGACATACTTGCCAGACCCACCATTGCTATTGTATGTATTTCTTATGTTTTAATATAGCAAGCGGCCTGACCGATATCTAACTACGTTTATAATTATAATATGTATTGATACAAAGTTTGTACAAATCAAGAAAAGCATTATCTTACTAAGTATAGGTACATATACAAGTATATACTGGGTATAACTAACACAGCATTATGACCCAATTTTCATACATGAATGAGTTAAGATTTGAGATGTCATATTGAAAGCATGATGTGTAAGAGACCACGACCGCTTTCGATTCGAGATACGGGCAATTTAGTACAGAAACTTTATAGGTACATAAAATAACGTAACATGGCAACACGTAATTAAAATATTTTGGCAGTAAGTAAGTAATTAAGAGCAAGCTACTATTTACCAAAAGTAGATTAAGAGAGGGGGAAAAGTAATTTGTATTTTTTTTTTTAATATTGAATTTGCCATTCTGCCTTATTTGTTTATCAGGCTGTTTTAAAATGGCTATATTTTTTATTCAACCGTGTAATGATGGTTAGTGATACGTTCTATGAAGGCGCATGCGTGTCTATAGTACATATTTAGTAGGTATTCAATCTTATGACTCAGTTATGTATTTCTAATTATTTTTGGTATTATATAATGAAATATGAAACAAATATTATGCAAGGTTAAGTAGAACATCCTACCGATGTAATTATTTTGGTCAGATGACAGGCAGTGGCGGCCACATACTTACTTTGTATCTACATTCCTTTTGTAGCGATGTGGTGAGCGCGGTCGGTTCGCACGCCAAAGGGCGTGGGTTTAAACCTTAACAATGAGCTTGAGTTGTCGGTGAAGAAACACATCGTAACGAAACCATAGGATGGTGGTAGGGTATTTTCTAGTACTCGGCTGGCTAGTTACCACCCTCAAGTTGAAAATCTGCCGCCAAGCATCTAACGGTGTGTTCCGTCTGCCTCACTCGAGAGTCAGTTCTATTCCAGGCTAGATGCACTTTAACATCTTTGACCACACCGTTACTTAACGTCAGGTAAGCTGTGGTCAAAAATTTAAGAAATCAGACTAAAATAAAAAGTATTGCGTTTATTGTGAATCTACACATGTAATCATACCATGCCTAGACTGTCAATCATAAAAATAGAAACGGTTTGCCGTGTGGCCAGACTTAGCGCAAGAATTGCTACGCTCGTTGGCATCTACGTATACAGTTTCGAGTGCATTCAGCCGAAAGAATGTTATTTTACACAACATTATAAAAACCTTTTACAATGAGAACGATCCAGAACAGCCGAATATTTTTTATGATTAAAATGTGACGTTCACACTGACGACGACCCTCCGTTCTGCTTAGTGCAACCGATTCGCGCAGCCCTGTAACATATAAAGCTATACATATAAATACTTGTCCACTATAAATAGGAAGAAATGCATAAAACCGGTGCCATTCTCAGAGCTGATGCAATGATGCAACGCGATGCAATAGATCTGAGGTAGCAAGTATTAATATCCTTTTTAACCGACTCAAAAAGGAGGAGGTTTTCAATTCAACTGATTGTTTTTTTTTGTATGTATTTTACGCGATCATTCCGCCAGTTATGAATCGATTTTGATGATTCCTTCTTTTGCGTGGCAGATCATTCTTTAGAAGTCATCATCATAATCATCATTTCAGCCGTAGGATGTCTACTGCTGGACATAAGCTTCCCATTGACTTGACATAAAGTCCTGTTGAAAGCGGCTCGTATCCAGCGTCGTCTGTCTACCTTGTGGGGTAGATGTCCTACGCTGCGCTTGCCGGTCCGACTTCTGAGGTGGTATCCTATAAATTTTATCGAAATCGATCGAGCGGTATCTAAAAAATCAACAAAAGTCTAAAATTTGTATACGTCGATGATATTTTCGTTTACGCCGAAACCCCGTTGTTTCATTGAAGCAGTGCGTTTAGTTGACCTAAGGGTCATGGAGTCGGTTGTTTTTAATTATAAATTTATATATTATTATTATTACAAGTTATCAATATAATTATGTTCGTTTACAAATTCACAATTTGCTACTTTTAAGATAACTCATAGATTTGTAGAATTTTCTATAAATCATTTAGGACTTGCGATACCCATTACCTACGTATAATTTAAATTATATTATCATTTTTCAAATATGATGCAACTCATTACATTTTCTAGCATTACTTTACATAGTAGAAAGTCTATACAGACATAAGTGTAGGGCTACCTAGTCAGTCATTTGAAAAAAGAAATCGATTTATAGAGTAGCTAACTCTTTACCTACAATTTTTATTGATACCGATGACTAGCCCGAAGACAAGTTCGAAATTAATGTCGCTACAGGTATTTCCATCTGTACACAGAATATGATGATATGATACGTGGTCTCATTACAAACAGCGTTAATTGATTTATCTCAGGCTTAATAGAATATAACTTAATCTTATTCCCGTGCATGCAAATTGGGTTAGGTAGAACACAATTAACTTTGGTAACGAGAAATAAATAAATATCGTAGGACATTACACACAGCGCCATCTGACCCCAAACTAAGCAAAGCTTGTGCTATGGCAGTCAGAACTGATAGAATACTTAAATGCTTTTTTTTTTGTAAACACACTTATAATAAATACAAAACAGCCAGACACAGAACAAACATTCGTTTATACTACAATTTTTTTTATCCTGGGTGGGAGTTGAAACATACTAACAATGAACAAACAGGGCAGTCAGAGGTCAAGATAGGCGGTAAAGCTCAGTGGTTAACGCGGTCACACGCCGATGGATGGGTTCAAATCCCAATAATGAGCTTGAGCTGGCGAAGGAAAACACCGTGAGAAAACCATACCACGGCACTCTAGAATGACCACCTCAAGTTAAAAATCTGCCGCCAAACATCTAACGGTGTGTTGCGGCCTCACTTGAGAACCCAATTCAAGCTAGGAATGTGTAGGTACAATTTTAAAACAACATCATCACTTGACATCTGATGAGCTGTGGTCAAATACCTAGCCTGCCAACCATAAAAAAAAGTTAGCTTAAATTCGCTACAGGGAAACATAACCTACATCTCTATTCTCACTTTGATCATAGAAACAGCCTTGTTGTAAAAATAAAAATAATACTCCAATACTATAATATAATATAGAATAACTACACGTGTAAGTTTTTATTGTAATCGATTTATATAAAAGTATTAAGAGTATACGCATTGAAGATTGCTTACGACAATAAATAATTAATACTTACTCAAGTCGTTATGTACAAATATACTTTATAATTATTAATTTATGATTAATTATACCCAATCTGGTTTCTTGGTGAATGGCGTGTGAGCGATAGAAGGCAATCGATATACAGAGTGTCAACAAACTGAGTGTTCACTCAACCACGCATCAGATATGGTTAGGACTAAAACTATCGATTTAACAATATGACCTGTTTTTAAGGACAAAATGAATGGAACAGCTTCTTCGGCGTAAGCGGCGATGTGGCCGAAGGTGAACACGCAGATTAAGATTTTTAAATTAATTAAGATCACTCTTGCCTTAAAAAGAAAAATGATACCCAAAAGTGGGCTATATCGACCCCAGAGATGGACAACGACAACTCATAAAATTGTATGAGATATAGTATGATTTATATGAGATTTACTTTATTTATTTTTAGTACTTTGGTGCGCAAACACTTTCTTTTTACATGATGCGAACAAAACCTATGTGCGCAGGCACAGTTAAAAATCAGTCAAAAACATTTTTGAATTTGTAAAAACGCAGTAGGTGATTAACCAGAACCGGAAAACATGAAACAAAAAAATTGGTGACATCTGACCTCCGGAAACAATGAAACCGTTCGCGACTGTCTAGAGTTGTAGTGTATCTATCCAGGAATTCTTTCAACTGCAATGGATCTATCTAAATAAATCATCCTGTATATATTATTTTTACATATGAGTTAGTACATAATTACAGCTTATTACGCAGGTTACGTATGTCGGTCAACATATTGCTAAACATTGCGTTTAGGATAAACCTGGTTTGTTTTTGGCAATTATTTACAAAGACCCACGCATGTGATTAAAATTTGGATAATTTTTACGAAACACGGTTTCTGTATTGTACAAGTTATGACCATGACTTGGGTACAAAGTTTACTATTACGTACGTTTTTGGTAATCTGAACAGAGTCCATTTACAGAGGCGGAACTAGGTCGAATTGATGTGGGCAAAGTTTACAAGTTTTCAAGTTTTCACGTAATTTATTATGGAGACTACGGACCGCCAAGCGCATCGTTGGACGTCCGCCTACAAGTTGGACTGGGACAAACGACCAGGAACGCGCTGGATGCGAGCCGCTTCCAAACGGTATTTATGGAAGTCAATAGGGGAGGCCTATGTCCACTTGTCCAGCAGTATCTTACGACTGAGATGATGATAATAATTGATTTATCCTGGATACATGATTTATATCATTTTTTCCTCTCTTAAACCAGCTGACTCATCAGTCATTATCTTGATATAATAATTATGATTTGTTATAAACATAAATTGTACTTTTCTGATAGCAGTGATGGTTCTTGCCATTGCGATCAGCTTTCATACTTACCTACTACTTATCTGCAACTTAAACTGGAAGAGTACTGCAGCTAGCGATATTATAAGGCTCTTGAGACTTACCATTGCAAGTCTAATGAGCGCCACAGGTCACTGCATCATCGCGCATCGTTGTGTATTGCTGCAATGGTCATGGACAGGCGTTTTCTCTAATTAATTGGTTTTCTCTTACCATCTTAGCGTAGAGATCATAGAGCGTTTTGTTCGACTCATTACTATTACATCAAAAAGTCTTTAAAATGATGACTTCCTTTAGAGAGAGTATTATTTTTACTTAACGTCTTATATACCTAGAAGCAGGGTAAGTTGTTATATCCTGTACTATTACTATTTTCATTACATAACCAAGTAGTAGTAGTTAAGTAAATCATTTTAGAGAGTGATTTTCCTATACAAACCTTACGTAAAACCGCTTTACCACTGCTGCCGCTGTTCAGAAAAGTTCTAGGCGAGAAGCATAGTAATGAAATTAAAAGTAAAAATGCACATACCCTGTTAGTATTCACATCATGACCTCTGAACTACCATTGTAAGTGCACGTAAAACTGGGTTTATCGACGGCCTAGTTGTGACACAAAATCTCGATTATTTATTTATTTGCGTCACGTATTTAATGTCTCGTTCTTGTCCAATGATGATGTGGTCATTGCGTAAATCATAATTGCTTACTTAGTTTCAGTGTGTACTTATCGAAAACTAGCATCTGTCATCTGTATGGGTTCTATCAATTTTGGGATTATGTAATTGAACGAAATCAGAAAGATTCTATACAAAAAAATCTAAAAATCATTTTCACACCCTCATGTCTGTCGCACATTATTTTTTTGTACAAAAGTAGTGCCGAATTATACGCACGAGTGGGGGCAAGAAATTCGATGTGAAACATGTCGTTTCGTGTTATTTCTAGAATTCCAGTGAAGTTTCTTTTTAGTAATAGGGATTTGGACGTGATTTACTCTAGGCGACTTTGAACGCAAAAAAAATATTTTACTTCATTTTATTATGATACCTACCGTTGAAAATTTGAAATTCTTGACAATGGCAGTACCTACCTATGCATAAAATGCGATGCCAAAAAGAACAAAAAAAAATGTCGGCTCTTTTCTGCGACTGAAATAAGGAAGGATTAACTCTAATTAAAACAAGTGTTACGAAACAAAAGTTTTATTTCCCACATAAAGAGATTGTTAGACAAGAGAATCTAAATACAACTTAGATAGTACCATTATATCTTACAAGCACGTAAAATACCTAAATAAAAACTTTGGTCATATTTTTAGGCGTGCTGCAAAAAAACAAATCTTAGTATAATATACAAATCTTAGTTTACACCTACACTAATATTATAAAGATTTGTATTTTTGGATTTTTGTATGTTTGTAACGATTAAATTCAATAAACTACTGAACCGATTTCAAAAATTCTTTCATCGTTGGGAACTTGCACTATCCCCGGATGACATAGGCATACTTTTTATCCCTGTATTCCCACGGGAACGGGAACTACGCGGTTGAAACCAAGAGGCGTCCGCTAGTAATATTATAAGTGTGAAAGTTTGGATGGATGGATGGATGTTTGTTATTCTTTCACGCAAAAACGATTGAATGGATTTGGATGAAATTTGGGATGGAGGTAGCTGATACCTTGGATAAACGCATTGGCAAATTTTTATCCCGAAAACATGTAGTGGGTAAACCGCGGGGCGCAGCTAGTAGATATAATACAAACAAATTATCGACAAGACAGGTAGTATCTGTGTGATCATTTGTTTTACTAGAAATTATGGAAAAAATTGTATAAATGTATTACCTACGTGTAAAATTAAACCGTTATCCTACGTTAGCAACAACGTCGATTACTTCGGTCGTTGTAGTCGAGTCGGTAAATTTTCTCTATTAAAAAAATCTTATCGTAGCCTCTAAAACAACACTGACGTACGGTTTAGTAATATTTTAATGTTAAGAAAAATTAATTTTAGGATACACTTTATTAAACGATGTTGCTGTCTTATTTTATTATGTTTTACGAAAAAAGAATCAAGACTTATACATCGACGCCTAACTTTTAAATATTTGCTTCGCTAAATGAACATCTATCTATCTATCATCTATATATCTATATATCGCTGAATAAGTTTAGTTATTGAGTGAGTTACCAAAACACGCATTAGCTTCTCGGAGCACCGTCAAGTAAATATGTTTGGGCTAGAATCATTTTCGTGTTGTATTTTATCAAACTTTTTTAACAATTGCTGTTTCAGTGCTGCAAACAAATCTGGATAGTCACGCATGAACCTTCTGAACCGTAGCTTGTCCAACAGGTAAATCTATTTAAAAAATTAAAATATTTTAACAGCCTAATTTTTTTCATCGCTGTCGTTATTCTCAATTTAAACTATACTCTTATTCTAGTCCTATTATCATACTTTAATTGGTGGTAGATTTCCTTAGCAGGAGATCGTCTAGTACTTACCACCGCAGTACGAAATATTCTGCCGTCAAGCTCCTGCTTGACGGTACACAGTACACAGTACAGAACACAGTAATGTTTACACACTCCTGTGTGTAAACATTACTGTGTTACGGTTTGAAGTACTGCAGCTAGCGAAATTACAGGGCAGTTGAGACTAACCATCTTATGTCTCAAAGTAATGAGCGCCAAAGCAACGATGCCTTGGACTTTGTTTTGTTACTCCAAGTTCTGTGTATCGCTGCAATGGTTATGGGCAGGCGTTATCGCTTACCATCAGGAGAGCGTTCCGTTCGTTTCGTTCTTTTACGTAAAAAAAATAGCACTAAATTATAATTGTTACTTCTTCTCGCTCAAACGGCTGGACCAATTTTGATGAAATTTGGTATGGAGGTAGCTGAGACCCTGGATTAACACATAGCCTACTTTTTATTCCGAAAACATGTAGCGGGTAACACCACAGGGCGCAGCTTGTAAATAAATAAAAATAATACCTACATAATAAATTATAGTAAGTATGTAAAAATAATGTATAATCATAATGAATTTAAATAAAACAATTACACATATACATACATGTATAAGTTGTAACATATATATGTACATAAAGACAAAACAAACATAAAATAAAAACTGACATCAACAGCGACGTACATACAAGTACATAAACATGTCTAATCCAAGCCATATCAACTCAGCGTTGTGAGAAATAAACAATGCAACTTTACTCTGTCTATGAAAACATTTAAGGACTGTGACTGTCTGATGAAGACAGCCATAGTATTCCACAACTGCATCACTATAAAAAGAAGAAGAGTAGGTGTAGTATACATTAGTATACAGTTCCATTCCAGGCTAGGTGTGCTTTACCATCTTCGACCACACCTTCACTTAACATCAGGTGAGCTGTGGTCAAACAACTCGCCTGTCAACCATAAAAAAAAAAAAAAAAAAAAAAACATTATCTGTGGGAAAATGCCAAATAACTACATAATCGCGAGTGAAGTTGCAGAACGGGCCTAGTTCTAATTTGATATATTAGCAAATTATAATATTATCTGTGCTTAAAACTCACGACGCATGTAGTAATGGCCACGACACGTGATGTCCTCTGTTCTTTGTCGGTGACCAAAGACAACTCGCCGAAGAAGTCGCCGTCGATGAGATGGCCACGCTCATCCACGCCGGCGCCGGCGTAAACTGCCATTTCTCCCACGGCCACTATAGTAAGACCTTCATTTTGCACCCACGGCTAAAAAACAATCTTTTTTTTTAATGGTTAACAAACGAAGTGTTTGACTACAGCTCATCTGATGTTAAGTAACGGTGTGGTCGAAAATGGTAAAGCATACGTAACCTGGAATGGAACCGGCTTTCAAGTGAGGTTGCCGGAACACAACGTTAGGTGCTTGACGGCAGAATTTCAACTTGAGGATGGTAGCTAGCTAGCCGAGCACTAGAAAATACCGTACCAACATGCTATGGTTTCCTCATGATGTTTTCCTCCACCGCCAGCTCAAACTTACTCATCATCATCATCATTTCAGCCGTTGGACGTCTACTGCTAGACATAGGCCTCCCCCATTGACTTCCAGTCTTTATTAGGTCGTCTATTTACCTCATTACTAGGGCTGGGCTTAAAACCACGCCTTTCGGTGTGTGAACTGATCTCGCTAACCACTGAGATATCATCGCCACAAACAATGTTTCTCTCTAATCATTGCAGTGTGGGGTGGACCCATACAAGTGACACAAAAACGACTACTCTCGCTGAATTATTTTTGTTCCAATAATGTGTTTCCAATTAACCTGAGACGAGTAAACTGAAGTGGCATTGACCAATTACATTATGAGCGTCTTTACATTCAAAGTATGCTGGTTGCTTCTAGATAAACACTAGAACGTTAACTTATCGCAACTTGCTTAAAACCATGTGATCAAACGCGGATCTTGATATTATAAATGCGAAAGTATGTGTGCTTGTGCATGTGAGCAGTCTAGAAGGATATTAGGTACCTAATTTTACTCCTAACTTACTCATTTTTATTCATATTTATAAGTATTTTTTATGTATGTATAAGTAGGTACTCACCTCTGCCACCAAGTCATTATTCAAATATATATCCTCCTTGATCAATAGACCAATCTCTTGGACGACATGTGGTGGCCATTCAGAAAAATAAGGGATCCTCTTTAAGTAATGGCTGTAAGAGCTTAATAAAATATCATTTTTTATTGTCTGTGGCAAAGTTTTGTAAAGATTATTATGCAGTTGTATCGTTTTCACATGAGCATGTGTACAATCATAGTACTTCATGATTTTTTTAAAAGTATTATCAGGAAGTTGGCGATAGCAGACCATATTAAAAGAAGCGCTTTTTGCTTTGTAGTATTTGTTCTCGCAAAAATAAAGTCTGCTTATAAAAGAATACACTTCCAACACATACCACAGGGAAAATAAATGTACTATCACATTTGTTATTATGAGAACCAGCCTATCCAAGTAATAATCCTTTGCGTCGTTAAAATTTAACCGGACTAACGACTTCGTGGCACGAAGAAAACTAAATAGATATAACGTGTAACTAGCGGGCGGATCCGCTACAACAAACTTATGATAAATCAATGCACCAACATACGAAGTTTCTAAAATGTTCCCTTCCCTAATCATGATCATAAGCAAGATCTTATCGCAAATATCTTGTATGTACAGCATACTCAATTGACATATTAAGAAAACTCTCAGAAATCTAAAAAAGAACGACCACCAGAAGCTTTTCCTTACGCGAGTCCAGTAACTTGAATATTCATACATTCTGAGCAAACCAAAAACACCAATCAATCTCAGAGTAAGTACGAAAATATTTGCTTTACAGAGTTCGCAATTGACTGATTTGCCAAAACGTAGGAACATGATCCATTGAAGTGGAATGGCGGAAGCGACGTGGAGGAAGAGTTTGGTAGAGCAGTAGTGCATGAGCCCTTCGTGTTTATCCAGGATGACCCTTCTGGCCTCATCGTCAGTATAGCCAGTCTTGATGTTAACGAACAGGTCAGCAATGATAATTATCTCAAGGATTGGTCCAATGAAATAAAAGTAGTGTGACATTTGACCGTGTACGATAGAAGTGTTGTGATGGAATAACACTTTATTCACTACAAAGATTATAAGTAAGAATAAGTCCCAAAAGTTTCTGAAACAACAACTCGTATTATGTAATACTTTCTCAGATTAATAAATGTTATCACTACGTAAATATTAGGATGAATAGGGCATTTTTTATTTATTTTATTTAACTTCTATCTCAGAAAGTACCTGTCTCTCGTAGAATAGCGGGTAACCCAGCACCCCATCCTTCCTTGTCACCACCGGGAAGGATATCCACTGGAAACGATGAATAGCCAAAACTACTCTAGGTTTTTGGTAAAAATATGAAATGTTTCATTCAACATACCTAAATTTACTCAAGGGGTGAATACGTCCTTTAAAGTTTCTGAACTGGCGAGTCCGATCTAGCCTCATAGCTTCGGAACTTGTGTAGTAGATTCTGGCTCTCTCATCACTGTAGGATACGAGGAACAAGCCGTACCACCATCGTAGAAGTTTCATTTTAAAAAGATTGCCTGGGATGTCGGTCTTCAGGACATCTCTGTCGCGTTCATATATAGTGCAGCTATGATCATAATACGACTCATGGAATTCCCTCAGACCCCTTATCCTTTCAGATGGCATTTTCAACCAGCCGTAACCGTTTTTTAAAACAACTGCTGAATGTGATTGTATTTACGAATATACAAATGTAACCTAATCAGAAAAAATGTAGTGATTAAAACTTATATTGATTTGATAAGTCAATAGAAACTCTTATCTTGACAGGTTTTCAAAAGTTCTCGAAGCGAAGTCCACCAAATTTCACTTAACCAACGTGGACTACGACCTTTTTTTTTTTTTTGGTTATGGCGTCGCATTTTAGCATTTGCCAGTGTCAAGTACATATTTATATATTTTCAAGTTTAAAAAGTTAAATAAGTGTCCTCTTAGCTAGTTAAAGTCAAAGTCCAGTCTTAGTCAAGTCCAGCCCGTGTCAGTCAAGTCCAGTCATGCTTTAGTAAAGTAGTGGCGACTTTACTATAAAGCTTCGATGGAGTTTTGGAAGCAACACGAAAAGTCATGTTTCACCACATTATATCATTTTCCTACACTCACGCTTGTAATTCGGCACTTTATGAATAAAACTCCACCATTTTTATGCATAAACACTCGACAAAACACTAGTTTTGAAAAAAAATACAACGGAGCGACAAGACTTTCCCGCGTTCCCGCCAAAAAACTCTACTACGGCCTTACCTTTCTCACAACAAGAATAGCAACGCGCCCAGCAATATGACAGTAGAAAAATAACTAAAAACAGTGTTGATCTGATTTGATGAATGTAGTTACTTGTACACTAAAACGAGTGTAATTGTATCTTTATTTACAATTTTAGCTTTATAGGCACATTTTTGAAATCTCGAAAAATTGACCAACGCATGTTGCGTGCGGCTGATTTGTTTGTAATTTTGGATTTGTTTCTAAAAATGTTATAATAAAATAAACATTCCAGTTTTTTTTAAATCACTGTAGACTTAGTTCAAGAAATTATGGCAAGTTATAAATATGATACAACAACGCTTTGAATACTTACAACAAATTATTTAGAGATGTAATATTTGATTATTAATGTATTTAGCACACAATTGTTATGTATTAGCTGCGCTTAGCAACAACTACTGACATCTGTCATAAAAGTGGGCACTATAGAGCAAAGAGTACCTAAAAACTATGCAAAACAAAGAGTTATTTTATGTATAAAAATCTCGTGTCAAGGTGTTGTGGTCGCAGTCATTCGAAACGGCTCGACCAATTTTTTTATGATACTTGGTACGTCTGAAAATACTTCGTAAAGTAGGTATACCATACCGATTATACCGATACCACCGACCACCGACCGACCGACACCGATACCGATACCGACACCGATACCGATACCGATACCATACCGATACCGATACCATACCGATATCGATACCGATACCGATTAGCTACTTTTTATCCCACAAAAAATTAGCGGGTAACACCGCGGGGCGAAGCTAGTAGGTAAGTATATAAAAATGAATCCCTGTTTCCCTTGGTCACGCCATAACTTAAGAACGACTGCCGATATAATGTTTTTTCAGTATTTTGTACAAAGTTCTTACGTAAAAAAATATGAAAATTGAGCAGAAAATGGAAAATTTCAGAAAAACAAATCCATATAATAATATGACGGACTGTTTCGGCTAAGTCACCTCCGATCTACAGGTCTTTGTATTTTTTTGAGGATAAGTCTGTGGAGCTACTTTGCCAGCAATCAAATTGAGAGCGTCCTCGCTTTCGAGGTGGGAGTGAGTCAGAGATGAAGGATTTTCTTGTCACACATTTTTTAATTTGACAGCCCTGTCAAATGGTGTTTCATTGGTAGTATGTCGTATATACTTTTCTCCTTAGCAGGAGGTCGTCTAGGTAGGTACCACAGTTGTACCAGATGTTCTGCCGCCAAGCAGTAGTGTGTAAACATTACTGTGTTCCAGTTTGAAGGGTAGATACTGCAACTAGCGAAATTGCAGGGCTGTTGAGGCTAACCATCGAAAGTCTCAAAGTAATGAGCGCCAAAGCAGTGATGCCTTGAACTTTGCTTTACTACACAAAGTTTTGTGTATCGCTGCAATGGTCATGGACAAACGTTACCTCTTAGAATATAATAGAACAGATTATACACCAGAAACACAGATCACAATTAATACAAATTGGAAACAAACAACAAACAAAAAAAAAAGAAGATATAATAATATAACAAAACAATAGAATAGATGATGTATAAGGGCGGTCTTACCGTCTCGTTCGGCTTATTATTATTACATTTAAAAAAGTGTCTGCTTCAAGAGGTAGAAGGCGAAGGCGTGGGTTTGATTCCCACCCAGGACAAACATTTTACGATGTAAAAATGTTTGTTCTTTGTCTGGGTGTACTGTAGATATATGTATTGTAAGTATGTATTTACAAAAAAAGAAATAATTATACTATCAGTTATCTGACTTCCATAGTACAAGCTTTGCTTCGTTTGAGGTCAAATAGCGCTGTGTGTAATGTCCTACGATATTTTATTATCATATTTAGTGTTTATTACCTACTAAATACGTACTATAGAGGAGGACAAAAAGAGGCTTCTAGGCTTGCTTCATCATAGACAGCACATCAAACAGGAGACGGAGGTCAAGCGCAAGCCTAATCGTTGATGAAAACGAACATTATAATTTTATTAGATGTTGCTTTTATTATTGCTGCCTACATTTAGGCTATTGTATATTTCTTTCTTCAAAGCAGTAAAAAGTTCAGGTTGCTGGCGCATATATGTACGCAAGGTGTTTTTTTCCAACAGCAGCATCTAAAAAACAAAATAAGTATATACAGTCGGAAACAATATTACAAATAAATTTAACAAGTGCATGATGCGGCGCCGATGTGCGAAAGACAGCCAGTCCTCGTGACAACTGACAATCCTTTTTGGTGTACGTATATAATCATAACAATAATTCTTTTATAATTCAATTATGATCAGCTCTTGCTATCAGTGATAGGTACCCATCGAAATTCATGCTTCATTGCATGAATTTCGATGCATGCAATGCATTGCATGCAATATATACATACCTGTATGTATTGGAACAGCGTCCATAAAGGGCATAAAATGAAAACCAATTTTTAGATTATTTCTGAGCTAGATGTACTTGAATATCCTAAGTAACGAGCGCTGGTATAGCAAGAGGTATTCTAGACTTCGTTTTGTTACTAGGTATAAGATATTAAATTAAATAAACAATTATCGTAGGGCATTACACACAGTGCACATCAGATCCCAAACTAAGCAAAGCTTGTAGGTACCTACTATGGAAGTCAGATAACTAATAGAATACTTAAATACTTATTTTTTTGTTAATACATACCTACCTACTTATGATAAAAACAGAACACCCAGACACAGAACAAAATAATGATACATTGTTAGTAGCTTACTCTATATTATATATAATATATTACCGCTACAAGAGTCATATACGCCGGTTAGAGCAGACTCCTCTCTTACCATCAGGAAAGCGCCTCACTGTTTTCATTACTTCATTCTTCTCACCATAAAAATAATACTGATAATGCATCCTGTAGGGCATGTAAAATACTAACAACACATGGAGTGATAGCCACGATACGTGATGTCCGCAGCTCTTTGTCGGTAACCAGAGAAAGTTCCCCGAAGTAGTCACCGTCGATCAGATGGTCGATTTCAATGTCTTCATTGTAGACGGCAAGCTCTCCCATTCCCACTATAAAGAGACCCTCGCTCGGCACCCATGGCTGTAGAAAACAGAATCCAATCTGTATCCTACGATCACTTTCAATATTCGTAGTCATCTATACCTACTATTATGAAGAGGAAAGATTTGGTTTTTTTGTTTGATTGTCCTATTGAATACAAACAGTACCTACCTATTCAATAGGCTCCGAAACTGCTGGACAGATTTAAAAAATTCTTTCACCGTTGGGAAGCTGCACTATCTCCGGGTGACATAGACTTATCTAAACTTTTTAACCCTGTATTCCCACGGGAACGGGAACTTCGCGGGTGAAACCGCGAGGCGTCCGCTAGTGTCACATATAGGTCATATTCAGCGCCGGGATGCCAAAGGCAGCCTGCGCCTTAAATAAAGTGAAATTCTTAGTTCTGTAGTAATAAGAGTGAAATTAACTTGCACATCGCGAATGGTCTGACACCTGCCGAAAGCGGCTTGCGGCGTATTTAGTAAAACAATATCTGTGATGAGAATGAACTGTGCCCGTGGCTCCGCTCGCGTGGTCTCAGTGTAGTATGTACCTATCGAAATTTATGTCGGTCTCGGCTCGCGCCCCCAGGACTCTGCGCGCGGTGCACCACACACCTTGAACCCCCGGGTAAAGACGGCCCTTGTCACATACATAGATTGTTCTGATAACGGGCACTGTTTCAAAATGGTATATATATACCTATTTAAGTATGGTATTGAATTATAATTCAATTAATTTATAAGAAGATAGTATGGTATTCGTGTCAATAAGAGTAACTAAAGTAAGAAGTCGCCCTAAAAGATAACTGCAAAGTATCCGTGATTAAATTAATAATTATTTTTACTACATTTCTGATCTCTTGGCTGAAAAACTTAATTGTTAGTATATAGTTTGGCTTAGTAGTAGGTATTTTTACCAAAATAATTATGTGAAAGTTTTGCCTCTAATCCGCGTGCATATGAGTTTCGCCTAGGTACCTCAAGTACGTGGACTAAAATTTACTTTATTTGCTAAATTTTGTAACGTTGCATTTGTATGTTGATGATACTTACTTCAGCTACCAGATCGTTAGTTAAATATATCTCCTCCTTCAACATTAAGACGACATCTTCCAGCACGTGAAATGGCCATTCGGAAAAGTAAGAAACCCTCTTCAATAGTCGGGTGTGACGAGCCAACAAGGTTTCAATCTTTAAAATCTTCGGTAAAGAGTTCAGAAAATTATTGCTTAATTCCATAGCTCTCATTTTGGATTGATTATAATCATAGTAAGAGTTTATTTTTTTGGTAATATTATCGGGAAGCTGTCGGCAGCACACAAAATGGTTGGATGATTGTTTTAATCTAATGACGCTATCGTCGAGAAAGCACAGCCTACATAAGAAATCATAGCATTCTATTATTTGCCACAAGTGGATTATATTCGCGATGATGAATGCGACCATTGACATTATTACATCCAGATAATATTGCGTCTTCCAAAAGCTGAGACTAAACAGAAGAATAGATTTAGTGATGCGCCCGAAGTTATGAATTAAAAATACAAAGTTGGAAGGTGGATTCGGATACACGTACTTCAACTTTATCAACAAAGTCACATATACACCATCAATCAGCCTTCCAGAGTCTATCATGTAATTAAGCGTTACCGCTTCACTCAAGTCGATATAATACAGCATAATCATCATTCCCACCAAATAAATTCTTAGGAATTTAAGAGCATGTGTAATTACAAAGTTGTTTCGTTCCCGAGTCAAAAAGCTCGAGTGTTCGTATAATCTTAATAATCCGAAAAAACTTAAAACTTTCAGGGTGATTATAAAATTATTCGTTTTGCACAGCGAGCAATTAACATTGGAGCCATAACGCATCAACATTATGCATTGGAGGGGAAGAGCAGACGCAACGTGGACAAACAGTTTTGTGGAACAGTAATGTAGGAGCCCAAAGCGCTTCTCTAGAATTATTTTCCCCGATTCGATGTCGATGTATCCAGTTTGTAAACTGATGAACACGTCAGCTATGATGATCAATTCCATCAGAGCCCCAAAGTAGTAAAAACCGCCATAAAATTGACCGAACGTTATGGACGTATTGTGATGGAATACCACTGTATTCACCAAAAACAAGATAAATATGAAGACATCACGGAAATATCTGTAAACAAATGGCCATTATGTACCCAATCGCAGGAGTAAAATAAAATAATTACTTACTAGCTATCAAACTATTACTAAACCTGAATTTGCTCAAGGGATGGATTCTGTTCCTGTAATTCCTGTAGTGTCTGAGCCGTTCCATTCTCATAGCATGCGAACTGCCGAAATAAAGTCTAGCCCGCTCATCACTGTACGAAACAAAGAACCAATTAAACCACCATCTACGGAGTTTGGTCTTGAAGCTATTGCCTGGAATGTCACTCTTCAAGACATCGTCAGTATCAATAACGACGCAATTGTGCTCATAGTAAGATTCGTGGAAATCTCTGTGTTTTGTCATTTTGCTACAGACCCTTTGAAACACAAGAGTACCTATAGAATTTTCTTAAATTTTTTCACAAACATGAAAGGGACAAATTGATTATTTAATTGTATTACGGGTCCAAGCAACTGACATTATTTATGACTAAATGACTCGCCAGACGTTGTCCTGTCTTAGCTTCATCAAAAAAGCTGACTGTCAAATGCGCGAACTTATGAAATAGTGGTTAATTTTTCTAAAATTTTCCAACTACCTACCTGCAGGCGTGACCAACAGTTAATAAATAGTTATGGCGTGGGAAATTGGTCTTGGTCATATACCTCCTTACATAGGTATATATTATATACCTATGTAAGTAGGTACATGTGTGTGTGTGTGTGTGTGTGTGTGTGTGTGTGTGTGTTATGTTAGGGATCGATTAAAACCCAGGTTGCTTCATAATAAAGATATTATTTATAATAATGAAAAACGTAAAACAATTTAAAACATTTTCTTACAGACGATATTTTTTAGACACACGAAACGAATGACGATCGTTGTCTCATTTCTGTACGAAGGTTAGATAGTTGAGGTGTGCATACAGTATAGGTTGTATACCTATTACCAACACTCCTCCTCACACCGATACTATCGTAATCCTAAGGATCTCCTCAGTTCTTGAAGACGAGGACCAGGCAAGCCTTTAGTTAAAAGATCTGCCAACATCTTTGATGTCTCCATATAGTCGACTGATATTGTCCCATTTGATATATGCTCCTTCAGGAAATGGATTCTGATATCTATGTGTTTTGTCTTGCTGCTTACTATGGAATTCTTACACAGTTTTAATGCAGCTTGATTACATTATCATTGTAAATCAATATTGTTTCTTGTTTCATTTCTATCTTATCGTGTTTAACTTTATTTCCATTCCGACAAAATTGTTTCCTAGAAGAACTTTAGCTCCTCCTTTCTTCAGGATATAGACACATGGATCAGCTGTTGACGGCACGAAGCCTAGTCTCCTCAATTCACTGTCCAGTTTTTTATACCTTTGTCGTCCGGATTGCTTTTATTTATTTTATTTGTTTGAGCCAATATGTTTTTTTTTTCTTAAATAAACATACTTTTTCTCCTCTCATTTTTGTTGAATCTTCCAGCATTTTCTTAGCTTTATGATAAATTGTCAAATCTTCATTTGAACTTTCATCGATAAGGATTTCTGTTATATACTCTTCCAAAAAATCTGGCTTTTTCTATTATTTTCTATATGACTATTTTCTCATCAAGATTGCCATTTCAGCTCCAAGATGTTTTTGTCACATCCATCTTTTTTCTTTATTTCCCAAGTTGCATTTTTAATATGTGCTTTTATTTCTGCTTTCATAGCTTCCTGCCATTCTTTAGCTTTTACGTTTTGGTTACCCATATAACTCAGATATACAATTTCGTCAATATCTCTGACATTCAAGTTTGATATTTCCTGATATTCATCAGAGGATGAAGATTCTTCTTGATGAAGAACGTAATCTTTTTGCCAGTTAGGACATTTTCTTTGTCGTTGAGGTCTAGCATTTTCGCTAGTTATTTCGGGCTGATATACGCTTCCTCCATTCTGACTGGAAGCATCAATTACTTCTTCAGGACTGGTAGAATATTCAGGATTTTCAGGACAATTGTTATCTGAAGCTGACTCAACAGGAATTTGAACGATGTCAACGTTGGGTTTGTAACCTTTTTTGTTTCTTTTCTCTTTTCTTTCAGGTTGGGAATGTTCCTGTTTGCCGAAAAGATCATTATAGTCACTGTCGTATTCAGTGTTGTCATTGTGATAATACAGTTTATCTATGACCTTCACGTCTCTGCTTATCATCACAACATCTTTTTCTGGACAGTAGATTCTATATCCTTTTGCATTTTGGGCATAGCCAACGAAAACTCCCTCTGTTGCTTTTGGTGTAAATTTCCCTTTTCTATGTTTATTCAAAACAAAAGCTTTACATCCAAAAATGCGGAGATGCTTTCCTGATGGTGTACGTCCAGTCCATTTTTCATATGGTGTACATCCTTTCAGAGCTTTTGCCGGACTTCGATTTATGAGATAGTTTGCCGTATATACCGCTTCTGCCCATAATTTTTGAGGTAATTTACCTTCAATCATAAGGCAACGAGCTCTATCTAATAGAGATCTATTTTTTCGCTCACTTTGACCATTCTGCTGTGGTGTATATGGTGCAGTTAGTCTTCGTTTTATTCCGTTCTCTTTAAGGTAAGAATCGAAATCTCTGTTGCGGTATTCGGCCCCATTATCGGATTGCAAATTCTTTATTTTATACTTATCATGAAACTTTTCTACTTTGTTTTTATATTCTTTGAATATCTCAAAAACATCACTTTTATTTTTAATAAAGTAGACGACACAATACTTAGTATAGTCGTCTATAAATGTCACAAAATATCTAGCTCCTGCTAGAGATTCAGGCTGTATCGGGCCGCATACATCAGTATGGATTATTTCCAATGGCTGTGTAGACTGTGGTCCATCTACAGACTGAAATGGCAGACGTGACATTTTCCCTTTTATGCATACTTCGCAATTGGGTAATTTTTCTGAAGACTTCAGCTTTAGACCTTTTATGAGTTTTCGCGTTGCAGCTAACTTCAAATCATTTTCATTTAGATGGCCTAATTTTTGATGCCATTTCTGAAGTTCCAGAACAGTTCCAGTAGTGTGAGCCACATTAGCTTTTTCACAACTCTTGACGTAAAATAATCCATTTATTTTTTCAGCAGTCAAGGTTGTTTGACCTTTTTCATTTTTGACGTAAGCTTTATTCTTTTCAAAAATGACGCGGTGTCCTCTTTCAGTTATTTTAGCTACTGATATCAAATTGGTGGACAAAGCAGGCACATATAAGGCATTCAGTAGAGTAACTGTTCCATCATTTTTATCGAAACATACTTTGCCTTTACCTTCAACATTTATGGTGTGACTATTTGACGCTAGTCGTAATGACCCAGTTTCTGGTTCTATTGTTTCGAAACTGTCTTCTTGTGCACACATATGTGATGTGCAGCCGCTGTCTAAGCACCACATGTTTGATGGACTCACTTTTAAACAAGGTGACATTACATTGCACATTGAATCACTTTTCTTTCCTTGTTCTTTTTTCTTGTCTGGTTTATTTTTATTCCAGCATGATTCGGCTGTGTGTCCTTTTTTCTTGCATATCTTACAGAACTTGGCTTTCTTTTTTGAATAGAATGCTTCTGGAATTTCTTCTTTGACTTTGTTGTTTTTCCTGGCTTCATTTTCTTCAATAATTTTGATCTTCAGATCTTCTGGGCTTGGCAGTTCATCTCGAGATTCGATTGCAATGCGAAAGTTTTCAAAATTCTTAGGCAAACTGTATAGCATCATTATACTTAACAGCTCTGGATGGATCTTAACATCCATATCTGCGAGTTTGTCAACTATATCAAAGAAGTTGTTAAGATGATCTCGTACATCTTCATTTGTATTTAGTTGCTTTAGTACTAACTGTTTCAGTAACGTAGCTTTCCGCGCAGGGCCTGAACTTTGGTATGTTGATTTCAATTTTTCCCATACATCTTTCGCACTGACACATGTCTTTATTTGTTTCAGCTCAGGTGGAGAAATAAGAAGAAATAGTTCTGCTTTCGCCAATTGATCCCGTTTTTCAAATTCATCTCTTGCCGTATTTTCGAAACTTTTTGCACCTGATACAAATTCCCACAGTTCATTTTTCACAAGGACTGCTTGTGCTTGTAGACACCATGTATCATAATTTTCTTTAGTTAGTGTTTCTATACGGTAAGATGACTTATCCATTTTTCTTTAAGAACAAACCTCTATTAGCGAAGCAACCACGCTCTGCTACCACATGTTATGTTAGGGATCGATTAAAACCCAGGTTGCTTCAAAATAAAGATATTATTTATAATAATGAAAAACGTAAAACAATTTAAAACATTTTCTTACAGACGATATTTTTTAGACACACGAAACGAATGACGATCGTTGTCTCATTTCTGTACGAAGGTTAGATAGTTGAGGTGTGCATACAGTATAGGTTGTATACCTATTACCAACAGTGTGTGTGTATAATGTTTAGTCACCAAAAAGTATCTTGGGCAATTTCGTGACAATTTTCGTCACGATAGCTTCAAAAATAAATAACTTTCCATAGAAAGTTTCATCCCCTATTTCACCCCCTTAAGTTATCCCTTTCAAAAAAATATTGAACGCATTATTTTTATCTTTGTATGTTCTATCCAAATACTAATTTTCAGAACTGTAAGTTAAAAAACAAAGGACTTTCAGACAAACGTTTCACTCACTTTTAACCCCTTAGGTGTTGAATTTTTTGAAATTCAACACCTAAGTCCTTTCTTTGTAGGTCTGTACACCCCTACGCATCAGGACAAATGCACCCTCCAAATGTCAAGTATCTGCGAGCAGCGGTTTAGGCTGTGCGTTGTTTGCCAGTCAGTGAATCAGATTTTTAATAGTAGATAAAATACATTCATTTTATCACCATAATTCTGTTCCTCTCGAAATTTCCAATGTGTAATTTCGATTTTCGTATGACGTGTTCTTCGTGCAGTGGTTTGATAAATAAATAATTAATACATTTTTAATTTGTGTTAATATTCTGCGCTGAATATTAGCAGCTACATACAACGCGACTACGTGTTGCTCTCATTTTTTTCAAAGGCACATTGCAGTCAACATTCAAATTGTGAAAATGTACTTAAACGTATTCATTAATTTGCATTTATAAGTTTTGGATCATTTTAATTCTGAATAGTAAGTTAACTCAATTTGATCCAGTATTTTAGTAGATACGCAACGTTTCATTAAATCACATCCACAATTAAGATAGCAAAAGCAATATTATATTAATATTGTACCTAATTAATTCATGTAAAATTGTCATGCACGGCGCATCGCCAACGCACAGTCGCACTCTAATGTAAGTTAGTTCAAATAATTGCCCTTTACTGAAACATCCATTATGCAACTAGGACCAACGAACCCGTTTTTGGGTCAGTCTATACTATACGCATCAAGGCAAAAATATTGTAAACTATGCATTGGAGGAACGTGTGTGTTATAGTTTAAAAATAAATTACAATGATGCGACGAGATTTTTCCACGTTTTCATGACTTTTGCATAATTTGTTTTCAAATATAATAATATTATTATGTGACTCTCGCTTAGTAACTTCTTTTTCTTTACTCCTTTCACGTTCACTTCACTCACTCGTTCTCGATTTGTCTGCTGTAGTGTTGTAGTGCAGTCTGTCGTTGTCGTGGAGAATCGGCGTCGGCCATTGTTGTTGGTTGTGCTTGTGATTGATTATATTGTTCGATCAGTTTTTTTCATTTCTCAACATTGGTATAATTTTACGTTTTAAAATACTGTTAAAATGCCGAAAAATATAACAACTGAAGTTCGAGATATAATTCTCAAAGTTAAAGAGTTTATGGACGAGGAGAAACGTATGCAAGTGCCAATAATTCCGCTATCTAAAGTTTATGTGAGGGTATCTGCTGCTACAGGTAAAGATTATTTAAAAACCAGTCCAAAACCCTTACTCGACCACTTGAGACAATAACGTTACGTGCAAATTGACTTATTAGGTACACGGCAATTACACTGACGCCCATAATATAAAAATAACCACAAAAAATACAAATAACTTAGCTAACGCTAAATAGTGACCCTAACAATACTCTACTCTAAACACGTTGCATTCACTTGTCTTTGCGTAAATTAGGACGTTTATTACGCCATTAGATTAATCAATTGTATCTGATGAAACAATAGCCTAGTTAGGAAGCTGTCTAAATGCCAATCAGGAGGTACTGGTCTCAAATTGTCTTTTCTAAGTTGTGTGCGACTTGCAGCTAGCTTCACATAGGGAAGGAAAACGTTATGAGGAAACCTGCATGTCTCAAAGTTCTTAATGTTCTCTAAGATAGATAAAATCTGCCTACCCTCACTCGGTTAAAACTATGGTTTTACCCTTTTGAATTACACAGTAGCCAACATTTGCTAAAACAGCATTAATCAATTGTATGTTACAAAGTTACATAAGTAAACTCTGAATCAAATTTTCCTCCTAGGTGTTTCCGAGAGAACAGTGCTGAACATTGTCAAAGAAGCAAGACTAATTGAACAGGGACTTCTAGATCCTGAAACTTTACAGAAAACACCCAAAAAACGTGTACGAACCAAAGGCAAGATAGAAGTTGATGAGTATGATTTGCAAGTTATTAGAAGAAAGATTCACGAGTTCTATGCTTTTAAGAAAGAAGTGCCTACAATAAACAAGCTGTTACAAATTTTAAAAGAAGAAATACATTTTAAAGGTTCTAGAGAGACATTGAGAAAGATACTGCGTAAGCACGGGTTTCAGTTTAGAAAAACTAAAAATAACAAAGATAAAGAACCAGCTCCAGAAGCTACAACCTCAGTACCACCAATGGTTCCACCATACATACACACAATGTTTAGCCATAAGAATATCCAAAACTAGGTTAAGTGCCTTCATATTAATACCAATGTACTTAGATAAATCAAAAATAGATATTTTTTTATGAGTGACTAGTCAAGCCAATCATGCTCCTGATGGTATGTCACTCTTGCCCATAACAGATATGTCTATCTGTTTATTACCTGCCCGCAAATATAAAAATATATAGAAGAATTATTTTATAGGGATCTGTGGTATGATGTAAAATAAAAACATTTTATGAGTGATCACAAAAGCCATTGAAATGCTCCGGATGGTAAGTTACTCTTGCCCATAACAGTTATGTCTATCTGTTTATAAACTGTCCACAAATATAAAACTTAATAGCTAGATGAATTATTTTATAGGGATCTATGGTATGAGGAAAATTAAGAGCATTATACGAGTGACCAGACAAGCTAATCATGCTCCGTATGGTATGTCACTCTAGCCCATGACAGATATGTCTATCTGTTCATAAACTGTCCACAAATATGAAACTAAATAGCTAGATGAATTATTTTATAGGGATCTGTGGTATGATAAAAATTAGAAACTGTTAATGTAAAACTGTTTTAGCTCTGTATAAATCAAAATATGAAATTACGCCTAGTCTCTGAATGTAATTAGAAATGTGTGTGGAAAGAGTTGGTTTTAACTAAAGATGGATGATTTCATTTAGAAATACACAAAAAAGTATTACATTTATTATTTTTCTTGTAGCTCAGTAAAATATTAGTTGCCCTATGCTGCTATTTTAATTATGGTTTTGATTTGCTTAAGTATCAGTGTGACATTTTATGGCATAGGGGCTGTGCATATTCCCAGCAGGGGAAACTGTAGAGTTCTGCAAGGAATTAGTGTATGAAGCTGTAAACAAACATAATTGTGTGGTATTTAGAATTTATGAACCCAACTAAAACTAAAAGACATTTCTCAAATTATAGCAGTCAACATGAGATAGTATTGTGTACTTCCATGAAGAAACTTGAAGTCCTTTCATCCATTTAATCCTTTTCAAAAATGAATTATGCAAATTATGGAAAATAGATTTTCCATAACATCAGATCATAATTTTATTCGTTATTATTGTATTGATATTTTGTTGGACATCTGCCAACGTCAAACCATTTTAAAATCTCATTTATTGTTAGATTCATTCATGTTTGATTTAAGTGTCACTAACTAATCACTTCTAATATTGCAATAATTATTTATTATCTATTTCTCTATAATTCTTTTATCTATAATTTATTTTATTATCTATCTATTATTTAGTGCTCAAGATTTAGACTTCTACAAAAGAGTTGGTTACTCTTTAAAATCACTACTCTGTAAATTTCATTTACTTAAAAGTTACTTCATTTACATTATGGTCACATACACAGATATGTAGTGTTAATTCAAACCTATACCATAACTTTATTATTGACAATTTTTACTATGGAGGTATCTATAAAATTCCAAAAAAATTTGCTGTTTAATAAATTTTGTTAACACTGCACAATGTAGAGAGAAATAATTCCCTGTTTTTAGCATAGATATAATTGTACTTATTTTTAAACTTTACTTTTATTTCTAAAGAAGCACAGCGAGGGCTTTGTTGCAGAATGTCTTCTGGTGAGAAAACATCCCTTTCATAAAATATTTTATTCAAAATGAAATAGTTTAAATTTATAGCCTCTTAAACATATATAAGCCAAATCAAAGTAAATAGTGCAGTAGTTTTTGCCTAAGAGAGAAACAAACATACATTCTTATTCAGAATGGGGGTGATAAGTACTGCACTAATGTCCCGCTTGGGGTGTATTGTGCATTTCCCTCAATTTCTCACCAGTGTCTACCCGAGCCAACCCAGCTCCTTGAAGTATCGAAGTGAGGCTCTGGGTCGCTGGCAAAGTAGCTCCAGTGGATGAGATGGAGTTAAGCATGATAGCGAAGAGCAGTCAAACAAACAAACATATTTTTACATTTACATAGTATTAGTAGGTAAAGCCTACTCATAGTAATTAATCATCATCAGCCTATCGAAGTCCACTGCTGGACATAGGCCTCTCCCAAGACACACCACTCAGCCCGATCTTCAGCTCTTCACTTCCATCCACCTCCAGGTGTGCTACGTATATCGTCACTCCATCGAGTCTCATGGCATTCTACATTACGTTTGCCAATTCGCGGTCTCTATTCTAAAACACGTCAACCCCAGCGGTTATCGTGATTATTTTCATTAAACCTAATAGATATCTATTACTGACCACCTACACCTAACACCCACTACCACCAACGCCACCTGGTGCTATGACCTATTTACATATTCAACTTTTATATTTTCATGAGACGATATTTCATTTTAAATAGAACATTTTGCGATGATGTTTTATTACCAGGAGCCATTCTGCGACGGAACCAGCACAAGCGCTAGTATCTTGATATGAACAAAGCCATATTAGAAGTGCATTAGCGTAGTGCTGTTAGGTTTAAGCTATCTTGTACATTTAATAATTATGAAACATGGTTGAATAAAACACTATTATAATTTTATTAACATTTTATTGATAAATACCCCTTAGAACCAACAAACCGTGACTGTCAAAGTGGCGCTAGCAGAACTTTTATACATCTTCTATATTATGATAAATCATGAAACTCGTACATTTATAATAACACATTGAATATCAAGCATTGCTTTACATTAACTTTTGTCTAAAAACAAAACCCGTTAATTTTTAACTATTGAAAGCTTTCGGCAAAGAAAATTCTCTATTCTTTTGTAAAAGCTATCCTAACGCCATCTATGAAGATTAAGTTTCTCACGGCTATCCCCGATAATCGTATCGAGATATACTACATTCCATTTTCCAACACATATTACACTACAGTTATTTAGGGTCCAAAATGGGGCTATCGTATCGCCTCTTCCTCTTATTACACTTCTGGTTCAGGTTAAGACCCTAAATATTGTGTAGGGTAATATATCGTTTTAACATCACTATTCCTTGATAAATACATAATTATGATAAATAATACCTACACATCAACTTACTGTTACATTTTTATTGTTTCGTTTTCACTGTTAAAAGGCTGCATCAATTTTGATGAATATAATATTGATTTGGAAACTGTTTCTTTTTTTCGAAATATTTGAGAACAGAGTACAATAATTTTATTATAATATTTGTCAATTTCACCAGTAATTGTATCATTACTTTTTTGTTTGACAGGCTAGGTAATCGACCACAGCTCACCTGATGTTAAATGACGGTGTAGTCGAAGATGGTAAACACATGGAACTGGCTCTCGAGCGAGGCTGCCGGTACACACTGTTAGGTGCTTAGCGGCAGATTCAGCCTGAGGGTGGTAGCTAGCCAGCCGAGTACTGGAAAGTACCCAATCACCATGCTATGGTTTCGTCACGGTGTTTTCCATCACCGGCAGCTCAAGCTCATTGTTACGGATTGGACCCTAGCTCTTGGTCGTGTGAACCAACCGCGCTAACCACTGAGCTATCACTGCTACGTAATTATACATATTATAAAGAAATTAAAGGGACTGAACCCAAAATGAAACTATAAATAAATGAGCTCTGAACCAGCCGGTGTTTACAAAGGGACTTGAGACGTCAGCCTCGAATTTCGTGCGGTAACAAGAGAGCCCTACTAGGTACTGGCTACTAGCCCTTGAAAACTAATTAGTGGGGATTATGACAAATAAGTACGGATAATTGTAATGAACAGAACAAAAAGTCTACGATTACTTACGAAAACAGCAAAATCGGTAAGTTTAATCCTAAAATATAATAATTTACTTCGTGTCTACTCTTAATTCATAAAGGACTAGTAAAATATTTAACAACTAGGAATGTAAATCATTTTAAAATCTATACAAATTAAAAATATAGATATGTATCTAACTTATTGTTTCAAAATATATTTTAATTACACATAACCGGGTACTCGAGTTATTTACTCGAAGGTACCATGTTACTTTTAACTAAAACGTTCATCGCAAACGCCGAGAAAAATCAATCTGTTATGTACCGATAATATTAAACAATGATAATTTTTTCACGTCAAAATCAGAATATATCAAGTAAATCTGGGCGTTGGCATTCATAAGCAGATACAATAAACGCATACAAAACACCCAATCTCAAATATACACAAAACGGTTAAAAGTATCGTTTCTACAATAAAAAACTATAAATATGGTGGTTTAATAAACAGTCGAGTTGTGGACTCTAAATAATAATATTGAATTAAATATAAATAGAAACTGCCTCATAAATCATGGAAGAGCGAAATTTGAGATATATACCAAGACACATTTTAAAAAATAGCTTAAACATTTATATTATTATAGGTATATTATTAATATAATATATATATACGAGTATATTTTAAATTGTTGTCACGTGCCATAACAGCTCAATAAATAAAACTTTTTATGACAGAACGTTTTCAATATTATAATTTAGTCAAACATACAAAAAAAAAACCGACTTGTTACATAGGATTTGATCCTAATAAATGATTTAGCACGTTAATAAAGGATTGTTCAGTGATAAATATATAATTAATAAGATTTTGATATTGTTATATTAATATTTAGGTTTACATAACATCTAAAGCATTCAAGCGGATTACAAGCATAAACATTTAGCGCAAGCCTAATCTCTAATAAGTTAGTAGTAACATTATACATATATATCTTATTATAACTCAAATTATCGTAACCCATTTATAAATGATATAAGTTGAATAATCTAGAAATTGTATTATTTAAATCTTACATGCTGAGAAAGAAAAAAAAAGAGAAAACTCTCGATCGCAAGAAATTGATAAATAATTTCACTATAATAATATTGAATACTTATGCAATACAGGGTTACACGGACTGGTTTATTATTGCCTGTGGTACTGCGCCGAAATCTCAATATGTATATCCATTTGAAAAAAAAAACTGGGACAACCCCTGTCCAATAGAAACTTTTAGAGTATAATGTGGAATCTTGTCGGTTTAGTAGTTCATATTATTCCGCGTAACCCTGTATAATTTATTTATGTTTTAATTTAAAAAATACAAAAGTGACAATATTTTGCCCATATTGTGTAATGTGGTGGTGAAAGGTGGGTAAATTGCTCCCCCATATTTTCCATCGATAAACCGGAATGATTACAAATTTTAAAGATATGCATAAACATTAAAAATAGACATGTAGATAGTAAACACTGTAAATTACTGATGTCCTAATGCCATCTCTAGGTAATTATATAATATTTTTTTTTAAAAACACTCAGAAGACTGCAAATGTCCCTACATCGATAAATTTATCCTCAGCCAAAGAGAAGCTGAAAATTGAAACAATAGTTTGAGATTACAGGTACCAACAAAAAACTGTTTTTTTTTTATGTTGTGATATTACATAGCTGCCCCTCGCAGTTTTAACTGCGTTGCCGGGATAACATGTGATGAAAGGTGGAACGAGGTTTTGACAGAGTAGTGGCGAGATAAGCTCGGCCATTAGCAGAGACAGATACATATAATGAATAAATTTTGGAGGACATTTCCCACGGCGCTATCAAGCCCCAAACTAAGCAAAGCTTGTACTAAAAATGACCTGTAACTTTGGTGTTATTAATAAATGATTTGTATTTGTATTTGTACTATGGGAACCAAATTGCTGATAAAACACATATTTTTTGCAAATATACAGAACAAACATCTGTATTCGTCACACAAATGTTTGTCCTAGATGGGAATCGAACCCACACTCTACAAAGCAACTATCAAGTAGTACTTGAAGCAGAGCTACTACTAAGTGCGCTGTTAAATGAAGATGGGGTCTACGATAGAGTACCTACGCTTGCCTATATAATAACCGATTGAAGTTACCCAGATAGTCCATTGTGATAAAGAAGATTGTGAATAGCAACGATAAGCAATTTCGAAGACACAATTTACGCGTAGTTATAACTTACGACAACTCCGAGACGGAGTTGTCGTAAGTTATAACTACAAGTAGGTACAATACAATTCAATACATCTCAGAGAAATTTAACAGTCAAATAGCAGCCTGATTACGATAAGAAACATCTTATTTGTATGGCTAGAGTACGCGCAAACGGGAAGACATATTAAGTACTAATTTTGAGGTATCGCATCAGCAGAGTTCGTATGTAGGCTGCATTTAACGAAAATCCTATAAGTCGGTCTGTATCGTGAAATGTAACTATGTAGCCGGTTAAAGCTATCAGAAATGTCGCTAGCAATTAATTACGTCATCATCAGCCTATATTAGTCCACTGCTGGACATAGGTCTCTCCCAAGACACGCCACTCAGCCCGATCTTCGGCTTTTCGCTTCCATCCACCGCCAGCACGCAGCAGCAGCAATTACGTACTTATACCTAATTAATTGCTAGCGACATTTGCGTAGGTAATAGACTTATAAGCTATTAGCCACGTACTGATAGCGAGCAGCCTCGCAAGGCAGTCGCGCGAGGCTCCTCGCTCAGTCAGTACGCGGCTAATAACTCTTTTTTCTGGGCAACTGAAAGTACACGTAGTAAGTTTAGGGAGAAAGTGATTGTATTTATTTATGAGTAACCAGGATCATTAGGCCGCCGGAAGGTTTCGTTCGTGTTAGACAAGCGTTTAGCAAAAATCTCCTTCGTCTTCTTCGTCATCTTTAGGCTTGACTTCGGGCTTGGCGAAAGTAACCGCCTCATACGGAGACTCTTCAATGTCGTCAAAACGGTGCTAAAATAACAATGAACAGATATAAAAAATAAACAATCGATGATTAAATATTTTCTTATATAAATAATAATTATTCTATTTTATTTGATACGTCACGAGTTGGAGTTTCATTTTCGCTTTTATGATAAATAGTGTGGTGTCTTTTCACACCAAACTGTCTCTCCATCTAGCCGGAAATGGTGAACAAATAGACAAACTTACTTAATATCAAATAAATTATTTCTGCTGATATGTTTTATACATTTAAGCATGTCATGATGTTTCTTTTGTGTACGTACGTGTAAAAGGTAAAGATCTTTAGAATTATAAATGAAAAGAAAGGCGACAGCAAAATATCTATGATGCTTACGTACACCTACATACCTATTTAAATTTTTGAAGCGACTTGTAACATTGGTGTTATTAATAAAATATTTGTATTTGTACATTTGAAAACCGTACGCAAAAATGGTATCGTCGAACATACGGTACTCATACAATATCAGCTGATGAGATGGTGTAGGTATCTGTATTAAATTATCTGTGCAGCATTGGATGAGTATTTTAACAACTGAAGCATCTATCTATCTCTCTCTCCTACTGGTCTATACTATAAACTATTGACAAAGAAGAAAAAATGCTTACGTGGGTAACAGCAGCAGTAGCCTGGAATGAAGCACCGGCCGACATGCCAACTTGGCCGCTCACGTATGACGGCGCGGCGTTCTTGCGTATCCCAACGCCGGGCATTGGCTCACCCTTAGGCAGGTCCAACTTGCCAGCGAGGCGCGCGTACTCCACATCCATGCTGCGTATGAACGGGGATGCGAGCGCGCGCTTCGCCCCTTCATGATCTTCCTCATCGTAAGCCGAGATGAGACATTCCAATGTCTCGCTCTCGGCAGCCTCGCAGTTCGAGCCCCATTCCTTGCGATGAACAAGTTTTTTTGTTATTCAAAATAGGTTCGCTTTTGATCACACTCTGCCTTATGTTAAAGCAGTAGTGTGGCCTAAGATGGAGCACGCTTACCTCGAAGAAACCTATTTACTCTAGATTTGAAGACGCCCATATTGTACCTAACAGTTTGTTCGTAGCACAATAAATTAAAAAGATGATGACTTTCATTTAAGTGTTACCTATGGGCTTGTGTTTGACCGCCATCTCGCCTGATGTTACGCGAAGATGCGGTCTACGATGAAGCACGCTTGCCTGCAAGGAACTGATTCAGTTTGTAGTGACGCTGCAGCGGCTATCATAATTATATTCATCTATATAAAACGTAAAACGAACTAAGGGTTCTTATTACCTTGTAGCTTTTCTCAGCAGCAACGACGTCACCCCTCGCTAATTGTATGAGCACAGCTGCGACGGTAAGCCTGCCAACCGCGCCGTAGTTATTGGCTTCCAAATGATAGCCAATCTCCTGGCGGACGCTGTCCGCAGCCTTATCGTACCTGTGAAATTGAATGTCTCGCAAATATGATGAATTCACATTTATGTAACGTATGGTTGACGCTAGCTAAGTTTATCATTGTTTTTGTAGCGATGATAGCTCAGTGGTTAGCGCGGTAGGTTCGCATGCCGAAGGGCGTGGGTTCAAACTCCAACAACGAGCTTGAGCTGCCGGTGAAGGAAAACACCGTGAGGAAACCATAGCATGGTGGTACTTTCTAGTACTCGGCTGGCTAGTAATTAACTAGTTTAATATACGTGTTCAAGTACGTGTACATTTAGTTTATTTCCGCTTAAAAATCGTTTGTTACAACAGTGACGAGTATTTAATTTAAAATTTATAAGTATCTATCCGAAATATTCCTTAATGACTAAAACTAAAATCAGACAAACCGTAAATGAAATAAAAAGAACTAGCTGGCACTGGCACTGGAACTGGCACTAGCTGTTCGCTCGTGTGCCTTGCGCACTCACACACGGAGCGCACAGAATACCTAAAATCTATTAACGGGCAAGTCTTGTGAAATAAGGCAATCGATGTGTTTTTGTCAACATTTTTGTGCCGTTATACATCATGTGGAAGTTTGAAATTAATGAATACTATAGTACATATCCTGAATTATTATGCTTGGAGAAAAAATAGTTTCAAACGCTTTTCGTTTCTTGAAATTATGAAATAGAATATGGCCAAATTATTTTTAATCCGTAATCTTGACATCAAAATAATTATAGGAAAGGCGCAATTTTATAGATGCTAACTTTGATGCAGATACATTTAAGGCTTAGACCTTTTATTGTACGTTTTGTTTATTCTATTAGCAGATAAGTACGGATAGTTTGATGAAAATTTCTGATAGTGCCTGCTGAAAATCTCTTTTCTGCGTTACGTCTGTTGCTGTTTTATTTTGGTAGGCGCTACAAACCATCGAGAATCTCTGAATCTGACAATCTAACGTCACGAGTCTCGTGGTCGTGTATAGCACGTCACGAGTCTCGTGGTCGTGTATAGCACGTCACGAGAGGCCGCAAGAGGTGGGCGCGCGGTGGCGGCGGTACCGAGCACCGCGCGCATGCTTCCCGCCCGTTTTGTATTTTGATTCTTCTAGTGTGCAACTAAATACCGACCGACCGCGCTCGATCGTATTATTTTGTTGTTTTACCTTTTTAGTTTGAGCAAATGATACGTTACCGCGATTAACGCTTTTATGTAATTTAGTGGAGTGAATCAGTGATTAGTGCACAGACGCTTTTTTGTTTATTTTTTATTATTCATCTTGTGTACATAATATTATAAAAATGGGAAACAAGCAAGGAGGGAAAAGAAAATGTCTGTGTTTGTTTGTTACCTCTACACGCTTCAGTAGTTTAATTATAATCTTTTTGTTTGTATTTATAATTAACTAGTGGCCGGTCCCGGCTTCGCACGGGTGGACATTTATTTTTTAATTAAATTCTAGTAATAAATATAGCCTCATAGTAATTACTCTAAACTACTTTTTTAAAATGGGTCCAGAAGTTTTTCAACAATGGATATTAAAAAAGTCAAAGAGCACCATATTCTGCATTGCGCCGTGCAAAAATAATCATGTAGGTACATGCAATACTAACGTAGATATACAAAAAATGACAGAACCTTTACAATATTATATTCATCGATAATTCGATGATTATAATAATATTATTAGTGTAGACTAGCTAACCCATGTTAAATATATTGTAATGTATGTAGTAAGCCTTATCCGTGTGCGGTCCACCTTACTCTATGGAAAATGTTGAATCGTGTGGTCTATGGGAAGGCGTCGGTTCTGAACGGTGAATAAAGATGGTGCCCGATATTAAAATGGTTTTCATTTAATATCTCAAAAACCCATCGGCCCCATTGCTTTCTCCATCTACGCCCCACCCTTTGCTGCCTACTTGCTACGTGCCCGCAGGCTACGCGATGCAACTAACTATTACTAAATACATTTGTGTTCTCTGTGACTTTCATTAACGTCATACGAATACGAAGTCGTGATGAACATTTAATTTGTACGAAACACCGAAGGTAGATTTATTCGTTTCCAGAGCGAAAATATCAATGTAATCATAAGTTCCCACGGTTGCTTTATGAAACTTGAAATTATAAAACACTTACACTGGCAAATATTCAAAACGCGATGACAAAACAAAAAAAAAACTTCTGTCATAATGTAACAGATAATCAATGTAAAATCCGCTTCCGGCAATAGGAATAAACATTCTGTCTCCTTCTTGCTCGTGGCTATAGTAATTTAACTCTCCTTATCTATTTTAGCGTGACGTCAATGTATTCAAATCTAACGTCAGACGTATGTACGTCTGTGTGAGTGGAAAATATCAATGTAGGTGTTCAAGCAGAAGTTCCCACGGTCGAGGACTTGGCCCTTAACAATATACAGAATACATAAAATTATTATTTATTTGTTTATTCTTCTCGCCGACACGTGTTTCGCCTACACACGAGGAAACCTCAGGACGTGTTGACTCTTTAAGCGCTTGGCCTAAAGTTTGCGGAAGTTCATTTTGAACAAAATGAACTTCCGCAAAGTAACGCCTGAACCAAACAATTAATATACGTATATTTGATTATTTATTATACTTACATTTCCATCTTGACGAGCAGCCTAGTAGCCTTGCTGATGTAGTCGATTCCTTGATGCGATGTACTTTCGCCCTACAAATAAATTTGTGATGAAACTTTTTTTTTTTTTTAATGTTTAACAGGCCAGGTGTTTTGACCACAGCTCACCTGATGTTAAGTGAAGGCGTGGTCGAAGATGGTAAAGCACACCTAGCCTGGAATGGAACTTACAATCTTGTATGTTTGTAAAAAATAAAGAACAGTGTTGACTTGGATGTTTTATATTATTACATACAAAACTAGTCAACCAATTAAAAAAAAAAATTCAAACACCTAGAAAACTATTGCTATAATGTAAGCCAAGGTACAAAAATTTTGCCTATAAAAGTCGATATCTAATTGGCGTGTTTTGCGAAATCTATTGATAATACACAAAAACAATGTACTTCATATTTGTAGTGCTTATTCACGGAGGCTGTGTTTCTAGCTACCACTTTCTTTTCTAATTAGTCAATCAAAACACGGGTAGAATCGAAAGAAGATGACTTTTGTATCGTGATATTAATACTTATCCAGCTAAACAGTATAATCATGATTCGATATGTGCATGTGAATTCATTCCTCTTTAAATTAATCGAATCGGATCTATCGCTACGACGAGCACGAAATGCTACTAACAATCAGACAACAACAAGTCAGAATAAAAATCTATGTTCGTCACAGAAATAATGTGTATCCAATAACAGGATGTACATCCTGGGTAGGAAAATACCCAAGGAAAATGCCCCTAGCTAAAAGCAGAACTAATGCCAATTAAGAAATAAGTACCCTAACCCAGCTCTATATAATTAAACAAAGTGTCCGTGTTTCTCTGTATGTTCGCCTACTTATTCTAAACCACACAACTATTTTGATGTGATGTGGTGTTCACTGTTCACTGCCATTCAGTTTTTTTTTTCTAAATGTTTATATATAAAATACTTTCCAATAAACTATTGTTGAAGTAGGGAAATCAAATATTTTATAATCAAGTAGCCAAATAAATTGTATCCGTGCGAATGCGGGGCAAGCCGCTAGTCAATTATAAATTAACGAACATTGAAAGAGTGGCGGTTTGAACTTAAAAGAAGAGACCAAACTCAAGTGAATTGCAAAAAACATAAGGATATTCTGTTATTGTAGTTAGGTAATAAAGACTTAAGACTCACAGCGGATACTTCGGCTGCCATCTGAAAAAGCTTGCAAGCTGTCTGCGGGTGCTTTTCCTCAACGATCTTGGCCGCCTTGTCGAGGACGTGAGCACCGCTGTCCGCGGAACCGTGCTGCTGGTATAGCAACGACGACTCCAGGGCCAAGGAATACACCTACAACATTCACGTTTGTAAAACATCGAATAATTAAACCAGCGGCGAACGTTCTTTAAAACTCAGTAATATAACATTACCTATGTTAAAATAAATTATCTACTATATAAAATAAAATCTTAAATTAATACTATTTACAAATTTATATAAATTTATAACTTAATTTAAAACTCTGTCAGAGGAGGCATATGTGGCCAGAATGCTGGCAGCACTGCCACACTAGATGGCAATGCTAAGCTTTTGACCAAAGTAGATGCAAGCATTCTGGGCACCTGAAGCCTCCTCTAAACCTGTGTTTAGTTTTGTTGTATTGCTACGCACGCACGCTACGCACTAGGAATACGAAAAAGACAAAGAAATAAAATTCATTCCATGGTAAATAATGATGAGAATCTAAGACTGGTAGCGAAATCAATAAACGAGCGTAAGATAATAGGACAATGACACCAAAAACTGTAGAAGGAATACTAAAGAGTGATCCTAAAAGCAAGGTTTCTTAACTTTTAATGAATAAGAAATTCGGCCAAGAAATTATGAAAGTAAGTAGACAAGGATGATTTAAAAAAAAAATAACCTCAAGGAAAAAAGGGCGTAGCATATCATCTTCGCTAAATATGTAATACAAAACGAATGAACACTGAAATTAAAATTTTATGATTGTGTTAAATACCTCGTCAGGTGTAGCAGATTCTTTATCGGCGAGCAAGGCATTCTCCAGAGACTTGGCGGCATGGAAGAGGCAGTGATTCTTCACATAGTATTCGGAGGCCTTAATATGGCACTCCTTGGACTTCTTAAGCTGGCGCGCGATGCGGTAACATTGGGCTAAAACAAGCCGACAGGATAATATTCATTTTTAAACCCAATTGGGGACTATTGTAAACCATATTCACAGACTTGTAGTATTATTTAAAGCTTTATTCATGTTTTTATACATAAAAATAACAAAGCGGCTGGAAGAAATTATATCTCTCAACCATATCTCCAATTCAAACTATCCCCCTCACACAGTCCATCGACACCGTGCAGTGTGACCCCCGGCAGAGAAACTTCCCCAAAACCCGTTTCCATCACACACCAACTTTCGGAAAACGTAAGAAGTGGAGTATCGGGAATCCAAATACGGTATGGCTTTCTTCATAGACAGCAACAAAGAAAGATTCTGAAAAAGCTTTTTCCCAGAAACAAAAACGCGTTCGCCTATAGCCTGGACTAGCCTCTCTGCTCAACAGGAATACCGCTTAAGTGAACATGAAGCGGAAATCCTACGACGCTATGCCAGTGTAGGAGGTAGGTGGGCACCGAGTTCGACTAGTGTGATTGACGTATTACCTACACTCGTAAAGGTTTTATACAATAAATATTAATACAAACTACTTCTTTCAAAGGTGTACAATTAGTAAGTATTAGTAGGACGTCCACCCACAAGGTGGACAGACGACCTAATAAAGACCGCAGGAACGCGCTGGATGCGAGCCGCTTCCAACCGGTCTTTGTGGAAGTCAATGGGAGAGGCCTATGTCCAGCAGTGGACGTCCTACGGCTGAAATGATGATGATGATGATGATTATTTTATTATGATCGTAATATCCTCCGCGTATAAGCTGCATGTATATTCAGAGAAACGAGGAATTGGAATTGGATAGACATAGTATATACGATAGTACCTAAAAAAGAAGATGGTCTCATCTTACCCTGGAGCGTTCGAAATTCATCCCGGGAGAAGAAATACTCGGCTAACAATAAAATAGTTCAGATTTTATTGAATTAACAGGACGACTAGAGCTATCGATAAACATAGGTATTTGTCAACATGGTTCCCATGCCGTAGTTCAGTAAATTTCTCCAACCCTAAAAAGCTGACTGAATTCCGAATACTTCCGTGCATTTTTTTTTTTGTGCTACTCGGTGAGCGCTATCGAATTAACTGTCTCTACTTGGCACACGACGACGTAAAACTCGCCTTAAATCCAACCTCATTTTTGTATAGTGTCCAAAATGCTCTAGGTTAGGCTTTGTTTTTTAAAGGTTGAAAAGCTTTCAATGTAAAAATATCTCTTTGCTGGGAAATTCTAACCGGAAATACAGTAAATATACAATTTGCCTAAGTGCCTACCCACGCAGAGTATCGACTGATTGTATAATGAATCCTTCCCAGGATAGCTATTGTTTATTGACAAACCAGTATCAATAACATAGGTAAATTGATATTTTTTTACAGTTAATAATTTGCAACTTGTTGAAACGAATTAGCTCCGGCAGTTGCCGGCATGATTAGAGGAAGCGATGCTACTGAGTAATTTTTACAGAAAAACAACTACACCCCAGGCATTACTTATTCAGAATTTTTCCAGATTTACATTGAGTTCCTGACTTAGATCAATTTCTGAACAGTTCAAATTCAAATGCGTTGTTGTATGAGTTTATCTTTCGAAAAACCTCACGCGTAGACTTCAATGAATAATCGAATAGCCATCAGGCGATATGTCATTATTTATCCATAGTATTTCACACGTTTGGATATACATACTTAGAAATATGGGATGATGTTTTACGGGATGATGTGATGTGGTCAAAGATGGTATAGATATTTAGCCTAGTATGAGAAATAGATTTCTAGTAAGGCTACCGAAGAACATCGTTTGTCGACTTCAGGTTCTGCTAGTTCTGCTACAAAGCACGGCGCATCATTTCCGAATACTTACCATTACCATGGTTCAGGTTACTGAAAAGAACTAATTGAATAAACTATTTGACTTACCTGCTTGATTGTACTCATCCGCTGCAGAGTCGAAATCAGGCTTCCACTTCAGCAGCGAAGTCTTCAAACTGTTAAGCAACAGAAAACAAAGTTTGTATGCAATTGTATGATACCTCACCTATGATTGGAAGTCATACTGTCCATGTTTGAAAAAAGACAGCAGATTCCTTTATGCATTTAAAAAGGTTAACTAAAGTAGCATGACAGAAAGCAGAAATTTGTGCTTTCATGGAAATGTAGCTTCCAATCTCCGGTACGGATTTAGTGAGAGACGGCTTTAAAGAAACTGTAAATTCTAAGAAAGTATTAAAGATGCAAAAGAACACAGCCCTAACTGGAGCCACACAAGAGGCATGTCTATTTGTTTAGAAGAATACATATTTCTTTTATGACTATGATAAAGTCACACAAAGACCACAAGGAAAGGATTTTTTATTTATCTTCAACTTCGAGAAATGTGGCCAGGCCACATTTCCCGACACCGACCGATAACCGGTGGGGTAGACGACTTCTAGAGTGGAGACCGCAGGCAAGCGTAGTGTAAGACATCCTGCGGCCAGGTGGTGTGATGACCTGCGTAAAGCGGCAGGCAAATTCTATATACAGGAAGCTGTCGACCAAGCTCTGCGTCATGCATTAGGAGAGGCTTAAGTTCAGCAGTGGAAAGCGAAGGGCTGATGATGATGATGACATATTATTTTAAGTTCGAGTCGTATTGAGATCTAACTATTTTTCAAAGTTGTTTAATAACCGGGCTATTGTGACTAACTGTTGAATTTGTCATAGTAATGAGCACCAAAGCTAAAGTAAATGAATGACAAATATCCTAGACTTTATTTTGTTACTCAAAGTTCAGAGTACATGGACAGACTGGTCTCTCACCATCAGAAAAGCATTTCGTTTCTTTTACATAATACTATATTTGTTACCGCTTCTTTACATATTATAAACAAATTTTACTGAATTTCCTGGGAAACGCTTTGATAGACTGAGAGCCGGCCGCAGGAACCTACGTCATAGGGTACCGAGATGCTATATAGGTCAATCGATAGCACTAGTTGTCCTATTTATAAAAATATTGGTCTGCCAGCCCTAAAAGCATTTTGTTTTGGCTGAGTTTTGAGCTTAAAACTTCTCATACAAAAAGTTTTTTTTTTTATAATTTAAACTTTTGAAATGGTACCACTGGCAAGTTTTGACTTTAAAACTCTTATTCCGATGCACTCGCAATTTTTTCGGTAATTTTCACATTTATGACATTTGTTAATTGCACAGAGTACCAAAATGGCGGTCATACCAAGCGATAACAACTGTAGCCTTGTTAAGTAATAAATAGATTTGCTAATCATAAATCTGGAGAATTTGGTTTTCAACCAAGTTTTAAGTTCTCCAAGCAATAGGGATATAGTTTCTCAGTGCAAACGATAAAAATTATAACTTTTGAATAATATAGTCGAAAACTCTATTTTGGTGCATTCGGCGCAGGTTTAGGGCTGCCAGGCCAATATTTTTATTAACAGAACGACTTGAGCTATCGATTGGTATTTATATGACATCTCGGTACCCTATGACGTAGGTCGCGCCAATTTTTCCAAACGCTAAAAAGTTGACCGAATTCCGAACGCTTCAGGTTTATACCAAGTTTTTTATATACAAAAGCTTTAATCACTACACGCCTATAGCGGTAGCGATGAGAGTTTAGTGGTTAGAGCGGTCGGTTCACACACCGAAAGGCGTGGGTTCAAACCCCAGCAAAGAGCTGCTAATAAAAGAAAACATCGTGAGGAAACCATAGCATTTTCTAGTACTCGATTAGCTAGCTTAAGGTGGTTCGATTTCCATACAGATAATTTTTTGTCATTTATGGGCAAATGGAGCATAATTTTACAGTGAAATCACAGCTACCGGCACTTATTTTGGTCTTTATTTGCGGTAAATCACAATTGCTTGAATAAAACAGTAGATTATAAGCATAAAATCAAATTTATGAATTTATGATTTTTTAATAAAACAGTAGATTGTGCTAATAATCTGTGATTTACCGCAAATAAAGGCCAAAATTAATGCCAGTAGCTGTGATTTCACTGTAAAATTATGCTCCATTTGTCCATAAATGGCAAAAAATTATTTGTATGGAAATCGAACCACCTAAGTTGAAAATCGGTTGTCAAGCACCAAATGGAGTGTTCCGGCAGCCTCACTTGAGCCTCACCAGTTCAATTCCAGGCTGGGTGTATTTACCATGTTCGACCGCACCGTCACTTAATATCAGGTGAACCGTGTTCAAACGAGTGTTGTAAAACTTTCAACCATAAAAGAAAAAAAAAAGTAGGCCTTATCTTGATATTCAACGACGAGACGTAGGGTTTTTTATAGCCGACTCTGCCTATAAGTAGATTGAAAAGAAATACTCAAAGAAAGATGTAAGAAGCTTATATTTTTCATCTCACGAATAAAGCTTCTTCACATTTTTAAATAATTTTGGAACTTAAGCTGGTTATTCAATGTACATAATATGTAGTCTCCGAATATAGAGAGAACTATGTGATGTAGGTATTTAAAAAAAAGCGTTACTCTTTGTGCGAAGCAAAACAAGGCCACGCGCACTTTGTGCTCTGCTTAGACTTCCCAGAGATCCAACTTGATTAAATATGAGAGTAATCCCGTACAGGTATAGCAAAAACGAAAATGTTTTATCTTTGTAGTCAAAGTACCTATATAGGGTGGAACAAATATGATTGGATGTTTTTAGTATAAGTACGTTAATACGTAATGTAGTCATACGAATATTATAAATAAGCAGAATTTATAGTATCTAGGTCCATTAGGTTATGTATCTTCTGAGCACAAGATCGTATACTTCGGTAGTATCATCAAAGTACTAGGTTTTGTTCTATTCATTGACTTGTAATCAGTGTTTTAAAACTCATATAATATGAAATTTTGAATTGACTTGTAACATTGGTGTTATCAATAAAATATTTGTATTTGTATTTTGTACAGTATATCAGACATTCTGACATCAATAGTGTGTAAATATTATTTCTTAGAGAACTGTAGCTAACATACCTAAATAATTTAAAAAACATCGCGATCAAGCCAATTCATCATTAGAAAAATATACTTACTTTTAATATAAATTTCATAGAAAATTCAAGATTCATAGAATATCTGTTTTCAGAATTATATTACAAAAGCCCTCCAGTCTTCCAAAATTATTCTGGAAACGAGACTTGTCCTTTGAGGCTCAACTTCTATTGTCATAGAAAAGGTTCCTTTACATAGATTGAGGCTCTTCAAGTATTGTTGTGTATGAGTAAGTATCAAACAACCTATTTTTATCATCATAATCACCATATTCATAATGTTGTTTGAATACAGATAACAAAATTTAAATGTAATAGATAATTTCTTACTAATATTATAATTGTGAAAGTTTGTGAGTAACTACTCAATGGATTTGGATAAAATTTGGTATGGAGGTAGCCGAGACTGATACTGCTGAACGAGAAGGCAATATTTTTAATACCAATCTCTTTTCATCTATCAGAAGGTAACATAAAAAATGTTACCTCCTGTTTTTTTGTCTGTCACTATTCAAAAAACCTAATTAATAATTACCCTGATTATCATAAAAATAGTCAATGACAAAAAACTTTATAGGTAATCAAATAACTGTAATGTACAAAAAACAACCTTTATATTCTAATAGAAATTGAAGCTCAAAAGACATCTTACTGTATTAGTAACATGTAATTTGAGCTTCAATTTCTTTTTCTTCGTTGAGTACAGCACTTTTATAATTTAGTCATTTAGAAAATAGATATTGGATTTGTAATTAAAAAGTATCTTTTATTATGTAAAACAAAATACATTTTTAAATAAATCGTCATTTGACGGCTTAGTTAGCTCATTTGCTAGTTTATCTGCTTTAAGTGTATGGATTCTATTGCCACACATTTATAGGTCCATAAATATTTGTTTTTTATGTATTGTATAAATTCTAGTAATAAATATGTATAGCCTATGTTTTTTTTTTTATATTTTATTAAAACTAACGAAATTCAATTTTGAGTTTATTCATTCCAAACATATGATTAATTTATTAGTAGGTATTTATAATGTTATTATTAGTTTGTCGGTGTATATGTCTTGGCTAAGCCGCGCGGCTACCATCTCATAGCATTTCATTAGTGAAAGAGTGTTTTATATCAGTCCAGTAGTTTTTGAGTTAATTTATTACAAACAAATATTCATATCTTTTCTATGTTAGTAGTAAAATTTATTCTATGTTCAATGTTAGTATAGATATACTTATATTAGTACCTTTTTTTTTTAAGTATTCTATTAGTTCTATCATAACTGACCTCCATATTACAAGCTTTGCTTAGTTTGGAGTCAGATGGTGCTGTGTGTGTCCTATGATTTTTTTTTAATTGTATGTTTCTTGGTTTTTTTTTGTTGGTGTTGGTGTTCTTTAATATTCTAGAACGTATTTTTGTTCTATTTTCAATAATTTCAGTAGCACATGCAGTGCAAGACATTTTATGGCAATTCTTACACCTTGGGTTACATTATTGAAGTTTTATTAGGGATCTAAAAAAAATCTAGTACTAAATATAGTCTATGTTACTCAGGGATAATGTAGCATTTTAATCGTGAAAGAATTTTTAAAATCGATCTAGTAGTTTTTGAGTTTATTAGTGTAGGGATAGATAAGTATGTATTTACAAAAACAATTGTACAAGTATTATATCAGTTATCTAGCGCTAGAAGCTATACTTAGTCTGGGGAATATTTCTGACAATATAATTTTATACTTGTGTAAATCATCTTGCTGCACAGGATTGAAATAAATGATGTAATGTTTTTGGTACCTCGACCAGTAAAGAAAATGTCTTTTTAGGATACACAATAGCTAAAAGAATTAGCTTAATGCTTGTAACAATTTCATATGTAAAAAAATGTTTAGCAGAAATAAATGGGATACCTATTAACATATATTATATGTAGTGTGACCATATTATGTCTGAATGACTGTCTTTTTTTTCTGCTCCATCCCGGTGACCCAAAGTTAGGATTCGGGAAGGCTTGTCCTATTTTAGTTATTTATGAATGGTCAATACTGATATCAAAATCTATAAAAGACGAATAAGATATTCTGTATATTTTATGTACAAAAAAGTGACAGATTTGATGTCAACATTTCAATTGATAAACATTTGGGTGATAGTATTTTAACACTTCCACACTAACAATCTGAATCATGTAAACTATAGCATTTTGAGAGAATATTTATGTGACTGCTTAACAAGCAAACACCCATAGGACAAGTATTCTCTTTAATTAATTAATTGTGGTCACATGAAAAACTTCAGCTTTAACCTTAATCTCATATTAATAACAAAGAAAATGAGAATAAGTAAATCTTTAAAAACCCCCCCAAAATAATGAAGTCCAAGACATTAAGCTAGCTCAGCGTGTAAAGTTTAATTAATTGTTTACAAGCTAAATGCGCCAACATTAATACAAAGCAATGTTTAATTAGGTACATAAAGACAAATATAACTAGATTTTTACTTACTGCTTTTCAGCAGCTTTGCAATGCTCTAGCGCTTCTTGTACTTTAGCAGACATCTTCGGTTTTCACAGGATACACGAGAATCAGAGTATCACTTTTCAAAACTAGATAGAAAGTACTGCCCGATACAGTAGAAGTGAGAATACGACTGCTCCGCGTGAGCAAAGGTATCGTAATGAATAGTAGACTGTAGGTAAGAGGGAAGGTAACACTTTTCTCCGTTTTCTCGTTTCTCACTCTCTCTCAGTTTTCATTTGTGTACGATTACGATAGCCAGAAGTGACATATACAGTGCTGCCAAGTTTTTGATCAGGAATCGTACATTAGTAAAAAAATCTTATTCCTTAGAGAGTAAAGAATAAAAAGTCTTAATATGTTAATAACTAACATTTTTACTACGAAAATATTTAAGGTTGTAATTTATTATTATTTGGCATTCAAGACCTATGTTGTTTTGGCTGCAAGTAACCAACTTCCACCCATTAGGAGCGTATTGAATGAGATTATTTTTATTAAATTACTTGAGAATATACTCGTACCAAGTTAATATTTACATATCAAGAATAATATTTTCAGATTTACATTTTGTCTACCTCTAAATATGGCAATTCCCTCATTTCGTAGGTGATCAAAAAATTGGAATGTATCTGTGTCGTGGGCACAGCAATACAAATTTGAACACTAAGATGTCCTTCGAATTTTTATATTTTAAGTCCTCACTCAACGTAACGATTTGTTTTAAGGACGTTTTCACGTTAAAAACACTTATTTAGCTGTTTTGAATTATTTAACATCAATCATACAAACATACTTTAAGTTCGATCGCTTTACTTTCGAGTTAAAAAAAAGTAAAAATCTCATAAATACGATTTATACCGTGTGTCTGGCAGCACTGCTAATGCTGGGCACAGTTCGAACCAATGAACGCCAACGATCGTTATGCTGTCTCTTTTTATTTAATTGATACAAAATGAGATAGAACTACATTCGCTGCCGTTCGTTAGGCAAGTCTGTGCTATTATAGGCAGTGGCGCTTTTTGGAACTAAATCAAGGAGATTTTGCGGGAACGTGAAAAATCATGTCAGCACTCAGCAGTCAACACAGTAATATTTACCAAAAATGTGTTTTATAAGTGTGTAATTATAAAAATAGACTCATAATTTAATTATTTTAATATTATAAAGGCATTATGTGTGTCGGTGTGGAATAGGGATATAATGAAATAACGTTTTTCCTACAAAAACTCCATCAAAGCTTGTTTGACTTTTAACCATTCTTTTAATATGGAAAGACTGGAACAGACCATGAATTACTTTGTGTGACTTCAGACTTGGAGGTAGATCTCCTTAACAGGAGGTCGTCTAGGTAGGTACCACCGCAGTACTAGATATTCTACCGTAAGCAATACTAAGCAGTAGTCTGTGAACATTGCAGTGTTTCGGTTTGAAGGGAAATTACAGAGCTGTTGAGACTAACCATCGAAAGTCTCAAAGTAATGAGCGCCAAAGCAACAATGCCCTGGACTTTGATTTACTACATAAATTTCTTTGTACCGCTGTAAATTTACTTTAAAAAAACTTACTCTTCCAGACGCCAAAAACATAGAAAAACAAATGCTTCGGTTAAAAGTTCGTACGACAAATTGTTGTTTATCATGACTTAATGGCCAATCTGATTTCAAGATTTCAGAGCCTATGTAATAGAACCTACCTTTTACTTTTAAAATCCTAAAATTCATTATTTAAAACCATTTAAGTCAAAAGAATTTTATTCCTGAAAATGTCCACAAAAGTTTTTTTCAGTGTAGCTTCACTACTAAACTTATCTTTATGATGTAGGTACCTATCCGACAAAAATATATACCGGCGCCGGTGATGAGCCAAATGAATACATAGATCAATGAGCAACCACAGACAGTATACATTGCAACTAGTGCATCCTGCGAAGGTGCCGTTTGAAGATCAATAATGCCCTAGTTATAAATTCATGACAGGTTCGTTCATCACGGAGTGGTTTCATAGAAATTAATTTGACCTATTTTCCTGACTGAATATTAGCAGCAACGTGACATTTGAGCATGCATTGCTTTCAATTTATCGCAGGCACGCTTGTGTCTAGAATATCAATATTTTGAATATATCATCAAATTTCCGTTTTCTAGGACTTTAAGAAGTACCCTAAGAATTTTGATGATCATCAGTAAATGATTGAGTGAGTTATTGACGAAATCGGGGGTTATCAGATATCAATAAAATCTTAAGTATCTACCTATGAGGAAACTTTATAAGTCAGTCCGCTATCGACACCATATTCCAATAATTATAATTATTGGAAAAAAATGATAATAATTATTATGATTTTTTTTTTATTACTTGCTTGCGTTTGACCGCCAACTCGCCTGATGTAAAGCGAAGATGCGGCCTACGGTGGATCACGCTCGTCTAGAAGAAAGTGGTGTGGAGTAGTTTATCTGGTGTATAGGTACATTCCAAACCCATGTTATAAGAGTTCAAAAAACGACAAAGCTCTTCGAGAAAAGGTAATATTCTTACGTAGGTAGTGCCCTACGCTTCGCTTGGCTCGACTTAGCGGGGGTGCTACCGTGGGCCCAGATTTAAATCAATAAAGTACCTAATGGCAATTGGCAAATGGCATTTGAACCTTCGCGAAATTTTGAAAAACATCACAAATATAACAAAAAATAAATTAAGAGAGATAGATAATAAACCACAGAGCTGTTGAGACTAACCATCGAAAGTCTCAAAGTAATGAGCACCAAAGCAGTGATGCCCTGAATTTTGTTTTACCACACAAAGTTGTGTGCATTGCTGTGGTCATGGACAGGCGTTATCTCTTACCATCAGGAGAGCGCCTCGTACCTACGTCTCATTACTTTTAAGTAAAAAAATCATGTTTTACCACGTCATTATATCTCTTGGCAGTTTCATAAATGGATAACGTCACAACACGAAAAAATGCAATTGAAGATGTGCGCACATAAATTACCAACCGTGTATCTTATCACATTGAATAATATTTTGTCCTTCACCTTTTGTAAAATCATACCTACTTATATTTCTTGTTGTTACTTATTCAGGCTAACTTATACCTACCCTTTTTTTGCTCAGGGAAAATTATTTTTAATGAATACAAGCGTCTCCGGAGGAAGCAAAAGTATCTGGTTGGGGTCAAACCGGGGCACTTGTTCCAGGCGGTAGTTTCATAATATAGGTAGAAGTAAGAACCTAATACCTATGCTTGAAAAGAAAGCTTGTTTTACAAAGCGCCTAGCATCCAGCGCACGTTGGTCTATCGAATATTAATTTTATTTTAAAACGCTTAGTTGGTTTTGGAACATACCTATCATACCAACGAACGTTATGAAAGTATCCCAAGTTGATTTTTGAACGCTTGTAGGTAGGTAGGTATACCTACACTGTGTTACATGATGAATCTGGTCGCAACTAGGTGCTCTAAGAGCGAGCTGAATAACCGCGGGGGTTTATGAGGGCGAAAAATCGATCGAGCTATGCCTCGTTTTTAGGAATACTTACGCGTTTTCCGGAGTTTTAAATTGTATTTTCACCGAGCAAAGCTCCGTCGCCCTGATACTGAGTACAGATTTGACTACGGCGGGCAAATTCATTCAAAGGTAGGTATACCTTTTTATTCTCCCGGTTACAAAAAATGGTAGATCCGGGGCTGCAAGGTGATGGGAGTTTCGGTCAATAGGTAGGGGAGACTGGGGCTACAATTAACGGGGGTAAGTATTAACAAGCCAGTTTCTCTAAAACTATACACACTACAACTGTAGTGCATGTTTTAATTCGTTGCTTAGTTCACGCCGCATACCATAGAATTAGTCAGTTGCGCTCCGCGCGTCGTCCAAGTGAGTTGTGAGGTTGGCGTAATTTTTATGCAGGTAACGAATATTTCAAACTTTAACATTTTTTGATTTGTACAAGAACTATGTGCATTACGATTAAGGTTTTTGTGTTCCCTGGCAGCATATTTTATACTTTATAATACTGTGTTGGTTAATTAACGAAACTATAGACGAATATTTTGTTATGTTTTTTAACAATCAAAATGTACCTTCGGGGTTACAATTAACAAATCGGCGGGGTTTGTTTTAACATGTTAATACTTACCCCGGATTGGGGGTTAGTATTAACAAGGCACCTGTATATTTTTAGGGCCGTCAGGCATGCAGAAAGATGCTAGTGATTTCATGATTGAAACCATAAGACCTCTACCAAAAGCTCCTCCACGAGCTCCATCTAATCGTAAGCGAGCTAGAAAATCTGCGATTCTTACAGATACACCAGAAAAGAATGCTTTAGAAGAAGAACATCGTATTAGAGAACTGAAAAAGAAGAAATTGACAGGAAAAGACGAGAGCAAGAAAGGGAAAGGAAAAGGGAAAGGGAAAGGAAAAAAGAAGGGTAACGGCAAGACTAAAGGAAATGAAAAAAATAATAAAGACAAAGTAGAGAAGGTAAAGAAAAAGATATTAAATGAAAGTAATGACTCTGACGATGAAAATGAATATTATTGCATTGTTTGCGGGGCCTCCTATAATGAAGATACGTTAGGTGGCGATTGGATTCAATGTATCTCCTGCAAGGAGTGGGCCCAAGCAGGGTGTATCAAAGGCGACATCACATCATTCACTTGTCAGAATTGTGATTCAGATGATGAATACGAATAGATACCTACCTACATATTTAGCAGACACCTAAAATTTTTTCTGATCGTTGATTTTTTTGTTGATTTTATACTAAACCATATTTTATATTTAAGTTAAAAAAAATACTAATCACAAAGACTGATGATTACCTAGTTCTTAGGATAAAAATGTGACATTTTGTACCTCATCTCATATCGTTCTATAATTACTAGTTTCTCTAGGTACTTAATTCTGAGCATAAAAAATATCATCAATGTGAGACTGATTAATATTTAGAAAAAAAAAAGACTTTACTAGGTACGTTGATTATACCAAAAATTTAGAAGAATTACTAGTTTTTGTTTAAGTTTTTTTTTTTGTTATTATTGTTGTTAGGTTATAAGAAAACCTATTCCATACAAGTCTTTATCAATGAAACTTAAAATTTAATAAAAAAAATTTCATAAATACATTTGTTTTTATTGTTATCAGTCAGTATAACGTAATGTTAATACTTACCCCAGACCTGTTAATTCTAGCCCCAATTGTGAGGTAAGAATTAACAACTGACTTTTTTGAGAAAAAAATAAATATTTACTACATTGTTTCTGATATGCTCAATTTTTTATAATCACATGATAGCTAAATAATGAAGGCATTTGTAACATAAAAATTAAGTCTAAATGTTAAATAGTTTATAAACTACAGTTAGTTATTCGTTTTTCGTTAATTGTAGCCCCGGTCTCCCCTACACTAAAAACCCTGGGGTGTTTCAACCTGGTGCCTATATGTCTTGGCTATGTGTTACCATCGCTAAACACGTCTGCGGCCCCGACGCCACTAGTCCCATGGTACTACCTGCAGGGCGGGCAGAAACCGCGTCTATCATCTCTAGCACTCTTGTCGAGGGACGGAACTCCCCAAATCGCCACCCAAGGCCTACGTTTAAGGAGTTTGAGGAAGACGTGGAAAATACTTTTCCGACCCCCGATGCTCCGACGAAGCATCGTGAAATCAGTGGTTATCTCCCGTTCGCGCTCCATGGTATCGTTGTGATCAAAACCTAGACAAAGTAACATTCGATATGCGATAACGCTAATTAGAAAAGCACAAAAATGTAGGGGGCCGAAATAAGCTATCCACGTGATATAACGACAGCTTATGCCAATTCCGTACATTTTTACTTGACTACGATCGTTATTGTTAATCCTACTGTGAATCTTCTAAGCGTTAATCCAATGTCACCATGCTCACTGAAGGAAACTGCCGCCTCGCAACGGCCCCTCGCTTTCGAGGTATCGATAATTCAATAGGTACACTGGAAGCAAAATCATTTTCCACGAGTACGGAGAGTTCGCAGCTAAAGCCTCGATTAACACCGAGGCTACTTTTTATTTTGGAAAACTTGGGTGCAACAGCTATTTTCAATTAAAAATTTATCAATTTACGTAATAAACTATACCTACCTAAATTTAGGCACACATTTTTTAAAGAAATGAAAGATAAAAAGTAAATGAAAAAAAGTACGTTTATTCAAAAACAGAATCAATTATATAAGTAGGTAGGTGTAGTATACAGTGTTATAAACTTGGGGTGTACTATCCCGAAAGGGGGCACAAAGACGAAATCGATAAAATCTAAAATCAACAGTAAAAAACAATAGAAAACGTAAGTTCACACTTAACCAAACTTAAGCAGCATTTGTCTTTTTTCGCGATTTCAGATCCAAAGTAAAATTAACATAGCCGTTGTAGCTTATAGTAGGTAGGTACACACTAACCTTATAATCCTGTATATTATTGTAAACACCTATCTAAAAACGCAATGTGAACAATTTAAGCCTGTGCTCGACGGTATTTAATGAACTAACTTATCAAGGCGACCTTTTTGATATCTTCACGAATAGGCAGTTGAGTGTAAGATTATATTCTTATTCTCTTTAAACGCTTTTATTTTCTTAAACAAGTCTCAATCAATATAGAAACGGGCGTTTGATACAAATAAAATAATTTGTAACACAATAATTCAAAATACATATTCTTACTGAATATATATTTTCAAACTGGAAAAATACATACATCTTGTGATGCAATAATAATAGACTTAAAACCCAATAGTGTTTTATTAGAAACAAAGTAGGTAATAAAGGTTTTCAATTTAGTGACTGCCTACAGTTGCCTATTCGTGCTTGGTTCTTTTGTAGAAAAAAGTTTTTTTTTTAAAGAAGAAAAACGATTTCGTCGTCATCGTTCGTTTGAATTTGCCGTTCTACTTGACACTACAAATGACATTATCTCTGAATGCCGTACAGTCTAGCACAGGCTTAAATTTTAAGTAACTTAACTGAACATAATTTCAAACATAAAAGTAAAAATTAGGTGCGCATCGCGCATCGCCTTAGGATAGGTATATTTATAACAATAACAATTATTATTATTTTGTCAATTATTGATTAGGTAGGTAGGTAATCATATAAATTGTACGGTTTTATGACGTTTATTGGGCTGATTTTTCGGTGAACAATGTACTTGTTCTTCCAACACTCCTTGCCAATTTCTTTGCAGTTATTTACACAAGGAATAAAAAAGGAAATACAGATAAATAATGTTGCTTAGAAAATATGTGTAAAAATATATATCTTCAAAAATATCAAGATATTTACGTGACAATTCCCGTATGCCAAATGAATTAGTAAATTCAAAGAACTCTTCATTCAATTTCTACGCAACTTTACATGTAGGTACTGATAATTATGTGTACATAGGTACATTACCTAGTTCAAATAACCTTCATCATTGCAATATAATTATTATTAATAACTACGCTACCTAACTGCCCCTAAAATTTCAACAACATTTATTTGTGTGGCTAATTACGGTTACCTACAAACTACAGTGTAGATACCTAATTATGTATGAATGGTGTCGTGATCGTGATGAAGTCCCGTAGCTATGTAGGATTATCGCAGTTTATCTAATAAACGCCATTTTTTGAATGAGAAAAATATGTATATATATACCTATGTCATTTGTTTTTCTAATTACTATAGTACTTTTTTACAAATAAACCGCTGAATCGATCTTGATCTTAAATATAGCTAGGTAACGAAACTAGCTTGAATCATGGCGATATTTTTTTAGTTAGTAAAAATAATCTACTAAATGTACTGAATTTCAGCAAATCTCGTAGTATATGAATCAAAGTACCGTGACTTAATGATGGACCGACAGACACAAAACAAAAAACAATCTAATTCGGATTTTTACAGTATCCCTGAATCTCTAAATTGAATCATATGAATTTTTACAGGTAATATAATGTTTATGTAGGTACAAATTACGTATAAATATTAATAACATTAACATTTATTTTTTTAGTTTTAACATTATAATAATGTAGTAACAACTTTGGAATGACAAATTCAGTCTCCACTTTGGAATTTTTTTTAAGTACTAACTCACTTGTAAAAGTAGTATAATTGACACATTTCACAAAGATCACTCAATGTTAAGCACACAATTTCACACAAAGCGTTTTACGAGTCCAATAACTCAATATAGTATTTAGTTTATACTCAAAAGTATGTTTTTATACTGGCTGAGGTCTTCGAGTATGTGTTCTCATATGTCTGGTAATCATGTCTCTGCGGCATGCAGCGTACGGACAAGCAGGACAGCGGTACGGCTTTTCGCCGGTATGTGTGCGTTGGTGCGTGGCAAGGTGGTCCGACCGCGAGAATACTTGCCCACAAGCAGAACACGAGTACGGCTTTACACCGCTATGGAGGCGAGCGTGCCGAGTGAGCATGTCGGATCGAGCAAATTTCCGTAGGCAGATGTCACACTCATACGCCCTGGCAGAATCTGGAGTTCGGTTTCTGTGGCGCGACGCCACGTGCTTTGTCAGGCGATCGTGAAGAGCAAACGTCTGACCGCATGCTCCGCACATGAAAGGCTCGCTGTCCGACGCTGGCGGTGAATGAATTGGTTCCGATTTGACAGACAGGTCCAAAGGGACATCTTCTGACTCTTTCGGAGTATCATCACATTGTGCGTCAAACATGAGCCACCGTGGAGCTGGATAGTGGTTGTTGTTACTGATCTGTACTGCCAGTTTGTCGAGCAAGCGCGATAGGCGCCGTCGCTTGTGTAGATGTCGCGGACTCTCTGGTAAGGAAGTGGTTTCTGCCATGCTATCGACACCCTTGCTGGTGCCCTCCCCGTTTCCTGCAGTACCTTTGCGCCAACCTAAACAAACATACCAGTATTAGTTGTTTAGAAAATACAACAGCAATAGTATTATTTAATTAAGTATCTATAATTTAATGAAATTAAATTTTATGGGACTAACTATTCTTATACCATACTAGCATGTACATTGTACCTATATATATAGTTTTTTCAGTCTTTATTGGTTGCTAGCCTAACATGCTGAGTATGCAAAGGCTTGCGCTTAGAAACGAATGTAGTATTAAACATAAATGAGGACACCGTATAACATCTTAGAAATATTTTGATCAGTCATGAAGGTTCTAAATTGGATTACACCTAATAATTAAATAAAGCGCAAGAGGCTAATAGAAAAGACTCATCAATGTAAAGAGGAAAACTTTATTTTTGAAAATTATTCCTGAATTAGGAATCATTTTTACAGCACAGCGTTTCAGCAGTTTACAGTAACGGTAAATAGCAAAAAAACTGTTAATATAATTACTGTAAACTTTTATACAAAAATATCGTACACAGAACCGAATCAATCCAATGAAATGTAGGGCTGATTTGGAAGGCAGGTGATATTTTTTTACAGTATAGCGAGATGGCAAATATTGGTAAACAACGATAAATTCGCTGCACCTTGAGCGCATCTGTCTGTTCGCTGCCCATCTTGGGTGGATTTTATCCATTGCCTGCTATTGGCAAGTTCTAAGAAAATTTGGACCAATCACATGTCTCGTCGACAATTTAAAAGGTATCCCTACCTAAGTGTTGAGCCTCGGTAGACGATATACATTCATTGGTATTGAAGGTTTTGACGATTTTTTTATGCATGTAATCGAGTCTGCTGTAGATGTATATTGAACAGGCGTAACGTAACTACCTAATATTGTTCGAGAAAAAAACGTGAAAGGAAGGGCGGAACTTATTACTGATTCTGGGTGATTTTTACAGTTTGATTTATTTTAGAAATCATTAGGTATAATTATTTTATAGCGGTGCCCAATTTTTACGATGTTGAAATGAAATATTAGTTTAGTACCTACCTAGGCAGATTTTGCGTTTAGTTGTTAAATACTTTATTAACAGTTATTCATTAGACGCTTCTTAAAAATGTAAAAACCTACCTAATTGACTATCTTGAGAACATACATATACAAAATAGTAACAAGAAATTCATGATGTTGATTTTTTACATCTGATGTTAGGTGAAGTTACACACACCGTCACTTACAATCAGGTGAGCTGTGGTCAAATACCTCGCCTATCGAACATTAAAAAAAAAGGTTGTGGTCGAACTTAGTAAACGTTTCCCGGAATGGGAACTGGCTTTCAAGCGAAGCTGTCGGAACATACCGTTAGGTGCTTAGCGGCGAATTTTCAATTTGAGCCATTCACTTTAGCTAGAGGAGTACTAGAAACACGATGTGGTTTTCAAATTATGTTTTCCTTCACCAGCAGCTCAAGCTCATTGAGCACAGTCTAACCCTTCCGTATGTAATCTGACCGTGCTTTACACTAAGCTATTATCTAAATTTGCTTTCACTTCTCGGGAAATAACTCACTATGTAGTAGTTACCTACTAGTTAATCAGTGGTACCTACTTTAAATTTACTCATTTGTCATTATCATGTCAACGATACCCTAATAATAAACTACACTGTGTCTGTCTAAATTTGTTATCCTCTAAATATTGTTTGCTATGAAACAATTTGAAGATATGTATTATTAAATATGATAAGAAAACGACCAGACTGAAGCTTCACAATACCATTAGAGGAAAGCTTCTAGGTACTAAGTAGGTACCTATTAAATAACAAAAAGAAACACGTCAACAAGTCTGTTAATAAATAAGTGACGTTCAATAAACCTTTTTTAATGTCGGTGTTATTCTTAGCTTGAAGATGAATCTCCGCAAACATTAAAATCAGTCAAACAATTTAGGTTACAAAATACTCCCAAGTAGGTACCTACTTAGGTATGTTTCGAAAACATATTTTAATTGAGTGTGAGCGCAATATATTAATATTACTAAAACTTTGATACCCCTTAGATTACAATAGGTCAAACTATAGGACGTATTAAAGAATTACCCAAAAATATATATAAGTAGGTATTAAAGGTAGGTAAGTATAGCGCGCGAGATATATCACACTTTCGAGCAATCGGTTAAACACGTCTGCCTGCAAACAAAGCGTAAAGTAATAGTAGGTAGGTATATATGCGCGTCAGCATGTAAATAGATAATGACCAAGTATGTACCGATTACAAAAAGCAATAAAAGGTACGTACATGTTTCACGACGGTTCAAATACAGTTTTCAAACGTGAGAATCGCCTGCATCTATCCAAAAGCGTCCATATATGTCTCGTTTTCCTTTTTATTTATGTCGAATTTTATCTATGAGATGCACTCAGTTTTAGCACGAGAACCGAGGTGCGTACGGTGAACGGTACGTAAGGTCGGCAGGTCGGGCGTGCGACCGGTCCCACCGCCCCCGCACCTTGCATGGAAACATTGGACGTTCACACGCGAGCCATTAATTAGCAAGGGCACAACGTGCGTTACGATGCACGCGTTGTGCTCGACTGACAGACAAGACAACCAAACGAACACCGCCCGCGCACCACTACCTCCTCACTTGCGCGTGCGTGCGCTGCCCACCCAAGTGCCCACTGTGCTGCCAACTTAGTGCTTTTTTGGCATACGTATGCTATCGTATATCATTTATGTGTCTAGCGTGAAATCTAGTACTATTTACCAGATCACGAAAAAACGAGAATTACGATTTTAGCTTCCCCGTATCTCCCAAACTATTGTTTTATCTATTGGTCATAACAATAATATTATTATATACTTAGGTATATAATTGTGTACATCCTATATATATATGGATATATTACAGTAAATTTCGTCAAAATCATTAGAGCTTTATTCGAAGTGATCTATACCTATAGTATGTATTTGTAGATACATACCTAATTATGTATAAACGTACCTAAACGTACTAAAATGTATAAATGATCATTGTTTGATTGGACTAAATATAAGGCCACAGTAGGTAGGTACAAAATGTAAATTATGATGAATTTTAATAACCCAAATTCGGAGCATAAATAAACTTTTAGATAAACATGCTGTGTTTGGTATAAAATACCTTAATGAGCATATTCCAAATAATATGTATGATTTTTAAAACAACATTCTTTCGAGGAATATAAGCATAATTTATCCTACTAGGTATTATAATTATTGTGAAAGTTTATATGTTTGGATTTTATTCAGATTATGTTTCGATGTTTGTTACTCAATCACGCAAAAACGGCTCACGGGATTTAGATGAATCTGGCACACATATTATTACCTAGATTAACATACCTATAGGATACTTATCATGTCAGTAAAATGTTAGATTCCTGTGTTTTTTCATTACAAACAAACAAACTACCGGACATATCCACTTGAAATTTTATATAAATAAGTAAAGTAACTAAGACAAGCAACATTTAAAATAATAACTAACCTACAAGGCCGCTATCAATGGGATTAGTTCCCAAAACGTTGGCCCCATAGGTGCGTTGTATGGCAATACTCAAACGCTGAGCAAAATAAAGGCCAGCGTTTCGTTCACGTGTGTAGTCGACCAAATTTTATTTAGATTTTAGGGAATATGATTCAGACATAAAAAGTATTATTTAACTTAATCTAATAATAAAGTAGCGCAAGTTTCATAACTATTGCTTATTTGTTACTTACACAAAACTTATTGCTTATCTGTTTAGAGAGAAATAAAACATTTAATGTTTTATTTCTCTCTTCGATATATTATAATACTATAAGTGAGGAACTAGACATATTTTAGTTTTCTAATCTTTGTTTAGCTTGTTTGGGTCCGGCCTGTTCTAGGAACATACTTACTCTCTTTTGAGATATGTATCTAGTGCATATCTCGTGAATAAATTACTTAAAGCTTTAACGTGCTAACAATATGTTTTGACATTCGTAGATTCATCGTCCACTCGTTTATAGGAGTTTCCAGCAAGTTAAAATCCATAATTACATAACTTTTTTTTATCAACAGGGCTACAAGTTTGGGCTACACTGAGCCGAAAAGGGGTCGTTGTACTCGTAATAATTATACATATTATTAAGCGTACCTACCACTCATAATCTCTAGACAAACTTCGTTGAAACTTCTCAATCTTGGAGAAGCTGATTATTATTTTTCATGATTTTTAGGTTGTTTATAATGGTGAGTACATTGACCTGCTTTCGACTTAGTGCACTGCATGCGTATAGTCCGGTATATAAATTTACACATTACACACAGATGGCGCTGCGTTATATATTTATTATTTATACCGCCCTGGCCATTACCATTAAAATTTCAGGAATACCTACCCATAACTTTGATTAATAAAACAAATACCTAAATAATACTATTGTGAGAATTTAGCGATTTTTTTCAAGCTGCGAGGTTCGTTTAACCATCTGGCAGCACTGTCCAGCGCCACCGCCACCGGTGCTGCCAGTGTACCTACTCGGTATTAGGCGGCCCGTACACGTTCAATTTGGATCGCGATCCGCGATCAAGATCAATGATCGCGTTCCAGATTGATAGTGTACGAAGCGGATTGACGGATTGTTGCTCCTGATCGCAAAATATCTAGAATTTTGAAATCAAGATCGCGGATCGCGGATCGTGATCAAGATTGAACGTATAAGCGCAAGATCGCGTCAGTCCACGCTGTGCGCTCTTTGAAAATGGACGACAATGACACGCGCTCCTCGTTGCCGCCGATCGAACGGGCCAATTCACCTTTCAGTAGTTAGTAGTTAGTTAAACCAAAATAAATATCGTAGGACATTACACACAGCGCCACCTGACCCTAAACTAAGCAAAGCTTATGTGATGGAAGTCAGATAACTGATAAAATACATATATACTTTTTTTTTATAAATGCATACTTATAATACATACAGAACACCCAGACACAGAACAAACATTTGTTGATACATAAAATGTTTGTCCTGAGCGGGAATCGAACCCGCGCCCACGCTCATGAGGCAGATATGCTACCAATGAGCCAACAGGGCTGTCATAGTTCAGTAGTTAGTTAACCGTTCAGTAGATTCAGTAGTTATTTGGATTTCATATAGTAGATTCATCATTCTCATCATCTTCATTTTGTAGCGATGATAGCTCAATGGTTAGCACGGTTGGTTCGCATACCGAAGGGTGTGGGTTCAAACCCCAACAATGAGCTTAAGCTGCCGGTGAAGGAAAACATCGTGAAGAAACCACATCATGGTGATAGGGTACTTTCTAGTACTCGGCTGGCTAGCTACCACCCTCAAGTTGAAAATCTAACGGTGTGTTCTGGCAGTGTCACTTGTGAGCCAGTTCTATTCCAGGCTAGGTGTGTTTTGCCATCTTCGACCACACCGTCACTTAACATCAGGTGAGCTGTGACCAAAGACATAGTTTGTAATTAAATGAGTGTACAATTCTCTTTTGAGTAACCACTGTTTAACCCAGAGCCTTTTTCGAATCCTTTTCATAAATTTTAAGGCCAATACAAGAAACAGGAAGGGCTTTAACTTTAGGCAAATCCGTGATGACAGGTGTTAACGCGGCAGTTCCGATACATGGACTGATGAAATCAAGATTGACCGTGTAATGTTGTGACGAGATCCTGCGATCCGTGATCGCGATCCAAATTGATCGTGTACGGGCCTTACGCTTACACGCCTTACGCTCACACACTTATTATACACGCACAAAAACAAAAATAATATTTTATATACGTGAAACAGATCCTAGTTAAATTATATAATACTAGCGACCCGCCCCTGCTTCGCACGGGTGCAATTTAGTTGCGTAGTTTATAAGATCTCAGCGTACATGCGGAAGCGACTTTGTTTTATACTATGTAGAGATTTTCTACTAAGTATTTTGTTGCAGGTTATTGCAGTCGGTGGTAACGTATAAATTGATCCTTTTCTTATCTTAACCTTCAAGCATCTCGGCTTGTACTTTGTAATCTTTAGATAACCTTTTGACTCGTGGTAACTACACGGAAAAGAAAAGACAAGACGAGTAGGTAGTCATATTTTTCTTGGTTCGCAACCGAATTGAGTATCCGACGTAATTCGATTTTAAATAAGTGTAAAACGAAAAAGTAAGTGTAAGTTTGTTTAACCTTTTTCTGTTGCATAATGAAGTATCAAAACTAATAATAGTGAATGCCAATTGATACCTAAATGAAAACTTTAATCCAAACGAATATTGTCCAGACCAGGAATTCCCAAAGCATTGGTCGCGACCCAAGAGAATATTGCGTGGGCCCTGAAAAAATGACGCCGACCGGGTAGATCGGACGTGTCAAGCTCATTACGATTAAAAGTAACTAAAATTGAAGTTATACTAATCTTTTTGCAAATATGACTATAAGTTTGAAAGGGGTTGATTGTTATTTTTTTCAATTTGAACAGTTTTATCTCCCCTTTTTATTCATGACAACCAAGCAGTGAGTCCCGAATCCAGAAGTTTTATTTAGTGGATCGCTATTCAGTCAACTTTGGGAACCACTTATCCAGACTAAGGAGTAGGTAAAAACCTTTGTAACTCTGTCACTGTTACCTTTTCTCACCTAAACGGCTCATCTGATATGTGAATAATTTAACAAGGAGATACTTTGTATCATGAGGATCGTTGAAATAGACTACTCTTTTGTAATTTTACAAACATGTATGTGTGCTAACATAAACGTGAAGCCGTGGGCAACACCTAATAAACTCAACCGATCATCATGAAAATAACTACACAAAAAAGAAAAAAAAACTAGTAGGTATGTAGTAAAAATAGTATGTTAGGTAACCTTACACTTACGCACAGCAAAAACAAACAAAGTATTATAAAACAACAATATCTTCATTTAGAAAAATAACACGATTTGCGGGTATTTTCAGGTAAAAATTCCTAATGAGTGAAATGCTAGCTAATGCTAGTGAGTGAATATGTAAGCGCATGTAATACTTAGGTACACACATAGTAAGGGAGGGACTTGCTCATCTCATCGTTCAGTTGTATTTAAAAAAGTTATTAAAACTTATAGTAGTTATATTAAAACTTATATGTTTTAAATAAGTACATATCTTTCTATATGTAGGTACCTTCCAACCTTTGATTATATTTACCATAATCGAAGCTTCCAACAATTATTAAATGGAACCATTTCGCAAAATATAAGGCTTTAAAACGTTGCAACTCGCAAGCACAATTAAATAAGTACCTAGTACTTATACTAACGGTAGCGGCGCATGTGGCAACGCTGTTTCTTGGTGGTTCAAAAACTTACTTCCAAGCTAATCAGCAATTAATAAATAACAAATTGGCTAAAAAGCCTCGATTATCGACCCAACGTAGCTAGTCTAGCACATGTATACCGGATATACATTTTGGTGGGGTCGCTTTCAATCTACCTACATCTAATTCCACCATGCCGATTCTAAAAACGGACGGCCCGGAGCTCGAAAAACTATGCCATTCATTCTAAAAACTTTTATGCACTTGTTTGATTTCACTTTTATTTCCATCGTCTGGTGAAATGGCACACGCAAGCAAATTTATTTAAGAAAAGGCAAAGACAACTGACCTGCAATGGCTTCAATTGATGGCGTATGGGCTGGTAGCAACTTCTGACTATTCAAAAGAGCGTTCATTTTCACTTCATAAATATTTTGAAAAAGTAAAAGAGCATAAACATAGAACTATGTTACTTTTTAAGACTTTTTTTCGGTTGTAGCGGAGCCTGCGAATCCCGCGACGTCAGATTGCGGAATGAGTAACGGGACTAGTACCTCCCTAAATCAGTGCTCGGGTAAGGAGTGTTAGTTCTTTGTCGCAAGGTAAGGTAAGGTTAAGGGTCGAACGGACAGATGCGCGCGTGGGAACCGGGGGTGTGTGCCACCACGGCGGCGGCGGCGGCGGCGCGACGCGTCTTTGGTGGCGATTCTCGTGCAGCTGTCGCTTGACGTCCGTCGGTGTTGCAACTGACTATGATTAGCAACACGTACTAGTCGCAGGAAAACTAAAATGATTTTTCCGATACATTACTTTAATATTTAAACGGGTAAAGTAATAAGTATTCTATCAGTTATCTGTCTTCCATAGCACAAGCTTTGCTTAGTTTGGGGTCAGATGGCGCTGTGTGTAATGTCCTGTGATATTTACTTATTTATTTAATAAATCGATTAAAATTGAAAATCGATTAAAATTATGATGGTGAAGGTTCTTGGGTCGGCCATTATTTTTGCATGTGATGTTGCCATTTAACGTGGCAATGTTGTTATTTGACATGACGTTTTCTTCCACATTTTGGGGTATTTTAGTAGGTATAATTATTTTTGTATGTACCTTCTTAATGTATGAAATGTAAGTAACAATAGTTTATTTTCTGATTCATTTAAATAAGTATATGTAGGTAGTTGTAAATTGAATATTACATTAAATGTAAATTGAATATTACATTAAATGTATATTAGTAATTAATATTTTCAAGTCTATCATGTAGGTACATACTTATTTACGTAAATAAGGGTGGGTAGATGGAAAGTTCATTATAAAAATAAATAAAAAATATAAATATCGTAGGACATTACACACAGCGCCATCTGACCCTAAACTAAGCAAAGCTTGTACTATGGAAGTCAGACACCTGACTTCCATAGTACCTACAAGCTTCCATATGACTTCCATAGACTAGCATATTTAATTGTTTTTTTTGTAAATACATACAGAACACCCAGACACAGAACAAACATTTGTTTATATACCACAAAGTATTCGTTCTGGGTGGGATCCGAACACACGTCCTACAGCTCTTAAAGCAGAGATATACCTACTACCGATGAGCCAACAGGGCTGATCGGCCAACATATAAATTAAGATATCTTTTTTTGTATATTGGCCGTACACTCTTTAATATACAATATCTACTCTTTATTGTGCATACCAGAATTAAAAACGAATAATGAACAAAACAAAAGAACCTTATGAGCTAGTTCCTTAAGCGATATCTTCGAGATGACCAGGAATATAAAAACATTAGGTAATTTCAAAGATAAATTTAAAAAACGAAAACCCTGAATACTTGCAAAAAATATAAAGTCTTGTAAGAAATTAACAAGAAGTAAGTAGGTACCTAGATACCTAAGTATTAGGTAACACAAAAGAAAAAAATGTTTGACTTTTAAAACTGTTCATGATTATCTACTTCACTAATAATTGCTAATTTTACTCAAACATAGAAAAAACAACATCAAAATACAAGCATACAACATACAAGCTTCTATTTATTATAAGCACATTTATTTTGACTAAGGTGTAGAGTTAGGGCTTGTAGAGTTGGGCATGTAGAGTTTAGAAGCTTGACTCTTTTTTTTTTTTATGCTTGACAGGCTAGGTGTTTGACCACAGCTCACCTGATGTTAAGTGAAGGTGTGACTCTACATGGAATCTGATAACTTTTTGATTGTGCGAGCCATATGCGCATTGTTTTGTATGTTTGTACGAACATACAAACTTTCATATTTACAACATTAGTACGAATAGGAAGTAGAATAATAGGATTAGGTACCTACTACTAGTTTATATTTCTCGGTTTTCATGTTTTGTGTTTTAACAGTAAAACTTTTTACATTTTGCTTTACAAATAGAAGCTTAACAAATAATAGCTTCTAGAATATTTTTTATGTTACAGTAATAACGCGAACGCGCTGATGGTGGTAAGAGATAACGCATGTCCATGGCCATTGCAGCAATACCCAGAACTTTGAGTAACAAAACAAAGTGCAGGGCGCGTCGCTGCCTTGACGCGTTAATTTTCTTTCGCTAGCTAGTGGATTTTTTAATACATATTATATATATATATCGGTATAAAACTTTATCTTTGACGGACGTTCTCGAAAAAACTGAAGCAAACTTACGCTTTACTTAGCTACACGTTGACAGTATAAAGTTGACCCAGATAACCTACAATCTCACCGCTGCTTTACTATAGTATTTAACAGCTTGACCACTAAGTACCTATATACGACTGTCAACACTGCAAAATCACAGTAACGTGATCTCAGTAATATCGCTTATAACAGTGTTTGCAACCTCATCGTCTAGCACAGATTTGAAGCTCATTTTTAACCGACCGCAAAAAAGGAGTAGGATCTGAATTCTTCGGAATCTTTTTTTATGTATGACCCCTGGACCGATTCTAGAAATTATTTTTAGTTAAAAAGGGTATATTTTTCAGGATCTGATGATGGGATCCCAAATCCCAGATCCTCAAATTTTATAGCGACGCGTATTGTATGTAGGTATTTGCGTCTGGTACTCATCATCTCATGTGGCTGAGCTGATGCTAGAAAATATAACTCCTTAAGGTGGTACGATTTCCATACAAATAAACTTTTGTCATTTATGGACAAATGGAGCATAATTTTACAGTGAAAACACAGCTACTGGCATTTACTTTGGTCTTTATTTGCGATAAATCACAATTGCTTGAATAAAACAGTAGATTATTAGCATAAAATCAAATTAATGAATGATTTATGAATTTCAGATTTTTGAATAAAACAGTAGATTATGCTTATAATCTACCGTTTCATTCAAGCAATTGTGATTTACCGCAAATAAAGACCAAAATAAATGCCAGTAGCTGTGATTTCACTGTAAAATTATGCTCCATTTGTCCTTACATGGCAAAAAATTATTTGTATGGAAATCGTACCACCTTAACTATTATTAATGACTAGAGTAAGTGCGCCAATTATGGGCCACCATAAGGAATTTGTTAAATAAAACTCAGAATTTTAAAGTTTAATCAGCCTTATATATATTAAACAGTTCGATAGTTATTCGGTATCAAAAATGTTTAATAAAATTCTTAAGAAACATCAACATCTTAGAAATAACCAACATTTTCTAAAAATATGCCATTTTGTGAGTTTGCAAAAAGTGTACAAAATATGGACCACCTGGTTTCAAATATGGACCGCAGTTAATAGGGTTAAAATTACTAAAAAAACTAAAATTTAAAGTGTAGTTGTGGCAACACAAGTACTCTTAAAGTTGAATCAGTCAATTTTATTAGGGTTAAACTAATCATTGGTACACAATTTGCACACACAGATATCAACAGTGTTCCTTTGCATCGACATTTCTAAATCTTGTTTATAAGGTGAAGATACCAAAATCGTAGGCCTGGTGGCTTTTCTTCCTCTGTTGCCGACAGTCTCCTTTAAACGTGGTATAGGCTGCAACACCTTTGGCGACAAATATGTTCTAGATGATGTAGCGGGATATTTGAGGGATGTTTTTGATGCTTTAAAAAGTTAATTTGCTTTTCTCTTAAATGCTCTTAAATACTTTCATTTGCCATTGCATTTTTGTCCCATGTTTGTCTTTTCTTTGGTTGTAGATGCTATACTAAAACATTAACATTTAATATATGTGACTGTTTATAATATGGACCACTAGTCCATATTTAAAACATGCCGGTGGCCCATATTATAATACACTTATATTTCTAGGTTAATATTGTTGTTCAGGAAATTATAAAAACTATTAGGCATTGCAACTTAATATGAATAATTGTAAAATAACTTACCTTTCCCTTAGTTTAATCCTCTTTCATAAAGAGTAATATTTGTTGAAATTATGAGCTTACGAAGTTACCTAAGAAATTACATCGCACGGTGATGAAAACGAAAAATGACTCTCGTGAATACGTGCGGGCTCTCTGCTGGCCTGCACACGATTAGCGAGCTGCAGGAGTGGTGAAGCTTAACGTGCGCTGGCCAATGGCTCGATACAATGGACGTTCTTTGAGAAACGCCGGTAGTCCCTATTACAGACATAGTCCATAATTGGCGCTTTTACTCTACTAATACTCCATGATTTCAATGTAGATCTATATTTAAAATTATTGTGAGGTAAATGCAACTGGGTGTATCCGTTTTTTCCTCAACAAACAAATTTAATTTACGAATAGATAGTAAAGTCCAACAAATTAAAAGTAAGAAAATATTTTAAAAACAAGCTTTTATCTGGGACAATGAACTAACCATACTACCCGATACAGTTTACAGGTTAGGTACTTGCTATACTTAGATGAGAATATAGGTAAGTACCTACACGCGAAATACTTACTCAAATTTATTTTTAAAATTTTAGTTCGTTGCCCCAATAAAAGCTTGTTTTAAAAAATACTTTTTACTTTTAACTTTTTAGTAGATATAAGTATTTTAGCGAGTTCTCATCGTGACAAATCAATCGAACCCAAACTCGATGAGTTTATCTTGTTTAGTTCAGACGTTCCTATGGTCATCTTCCGTCTCCATCATCAGACAAGCTCTATAGTACCATATCATTGTATCGTCACCGAAGATACATAAAGTACCTACTTATCTACACCATATTTAAGTCCAATCGGACATCGGGATGTGGGTCAAATTTACCTTGCAAGATTCCACGCGAACAAACATAGTTACGAAGACATACATACATACATTGCAAGTTAAATAAAAGCTTGTAAAAATGTACGGGATTGACATAAAATCACACCTAGCTGGAATGGAACTGGCTCTCAAGTAAAGCTGCCGGAACACACCGTTACGTGCTTGGCTAAGGGTGGTAGCTAGCCAGCCGAGTACTAGAAAATACCCTACCGCCATGGTATAGTTACCTCGCGATGTTTTTCTTCACTGGTAGCTCAAGCTCATTGTTAGGGTCAGACTTTGTTTTATTATTCAAACTTTTAGATAGGTATCGCTACAATGATAATATTAGATATAGTCATGCGTTATCACGTACCATCGAACAAAACGCTCGCCTGATGAGGCGAGCGTTTTGTTCATTTCATTCCTATAATACAAACATCTAGGTATGTTGGACGCATAAACGCTTGGCTTAGCCATGAATAGAACTCACACCCTACAGCTTAGAAAGCAGAGCTTACAAGGTTTTCTAAAATTGTAGTGCTAACCCCTCTGATCTTTTTCCCCTTCCGTAGTAGATACAAATGGACGAATAAGGTGAAACCACTGTATTATTCTAAGTTTACAAGGTTTCTAGAACCCTACAAATGCGAATTGGCATTACCCGCGATAACTTTAAAATTATTTTATATTCTACACAGGCTTTCTTTTACAACGCGACGACGCGACGCCCGCGGCGCCCTCCGCCGCCAGGGTGGATCGTGTGAACGACACAGATTAAAAATGAGTTATAAGAACATAGGGATAAAAACGTATTGTATGTATAAGTATGTGTGTGTACGGTATAAATTGCGCCATGAATGGTGGCGGAGGGATTGCCCTAACGGTATCAGTTGTAAATTTGTATAGTAAGAACATTACAGTCGTAGGTTTTGTAGAGATGATAGCCTTGTGGTGAGCACGGTCGGTTCCAAGCCCGACAATTAGCTTGAGCTGCCGGTAAAGGCAAATATCGTGAGGAAACCATAACATGATGGTAAGGTAGGTACTTTCTAGTACTAGACTGGCTAGCTACTACAAGTTGAAAATCTGTCGCCAAGCACCTAACGGTGTATTCCGGCAGCCTCGCCTGAGAGCCAGTTCTATTCCACACAAAGTGTGTTTACCATATTAAATTAACATCAAGTGAGCTGTGGTCAAACAGCTTACCGCTAGCTAGGGTGGCGAAACTTTATAAACCAATGTGCCATTTTTTTCTGAAGAAATGCCATAGACAATAGACATGCCGTCATATTATTATTTATGAATAATGGGAAAATGTTAAAACTCAAAATTCTTTATTCATTAAAAAAAAACACTATGTTTTTTGGTGGGTAGCGTGCCCAAAATGTTGTGTCGCGTGCCATTGGTTCGACATCTTTGAGCTAGCCTATCAACCATGGAAAAATCAGCGATCAAAACTCTACTCGACGACCAAAAACGTGTGTGTATGGACATGTTTGTGAGATTCGCAAGATTCTCTACCACAGCATCTACACGGAGACAAACAGTGCGTCTCCGCAGTCACCTATCACCAACGTTCCGCTAATTCGGACAAATGTAAGTTAATAAAATAAAAAAGTGTTTGGAATTGCAATTTACGCCGCATTAGACCATATAATATTATGTTTAACTATAATTAACTAGCGAGCCGCCCCGGCTTCGCACGGGTGCAATGCACGCGCACAAAGCCAATACATGTTTTTCTTTAAAATTCTCAGATTTTTACTACTATAATATGCATGTACTATATATATAAACCATTCTCTTGAATCACTCTGTCTATTGATGGAAACCGCATTGAAATCCTTTGCATAGTTAAAAAGATCTAAGCGAACATACGGCGCGCGGGAAGCGACTTTGTGTTATACTAAGTTAAGCTTGCCCATTGTGTGCTAGATCGTTGTACGTATTCGTAGAAGGAGATCGTCTAGTTAGGTACCACTGTAGTATCAAATATGCTGCCGTCAAACGGTACTAGGTATATAGCCAATAATAATATGTAAACTTAAAAATGGCTGCCCTGAAAAGTATGCATTTTCGACTTGTCAAGTTATTCACGCCGTGTACGGATTTATTTAATTACTAGTAATCAATTATGATTTTTTTGTCACGTCATTTTATCATATTGACAATATTTTTTGTAACGACATATTTTTAAATTGACATCATAGAATTATTACCTAAATTCTATGAGCCGCCTTACACGTTCAATCATGATCACGATCCGCGATCCGCGATCATGATTTCAAAATTTCTAGATATTATGCGATCCGGAGCATCAGTCCGTCAATCCGCTTCGTACACGATCAGTCTGGATCGCGATCATTGATCGCGGATCGCGGATCGCGGATCGCGCGCTACGTGTACGGGCTGCCTATGATTGGTATATTATTTTATTTTGACAGTAGGTATTTTTATATTGACATGTTTGTACATTGGCATTTTGTTGTTTATTCATTGATATGTAATCAGTTTTTTAAAACTCTTTTAATGATATATTTGAAATGATACCACGGAATTGACTTCTAACATTGGTGTTATCAATAAAATATTTATATTTTGCATTAAAAAATAAGTTGCAATTTCTACGCAACCCTACCTATTTATGTTCCCTTCATAATTATTATTTTTCAACAACATTCGGGTACTTTAAAATATATTTAAATCAAAATTCGAACAATGATCAGCTGACCAGTGATTACGCGACGTGGGAACCCCGCGGCTCCTCCGCCTTGTTGGGGCGAGAGTTCTCACGACGCACACCTGCGCGAGCGCACCCTTACGACGTGCTGCCAATGAAGGGGGAGGTGCGAATCTTGAACCGTTATAGATGTAGTAGTGCGCTTGAGACCTTTACTGGCTGCTTCTTTGTCATTTAACCGACACAGAAAAAAGAGTACACGCGTTTTTTTTTTCCTTTGGTTTTGGCGTCGCGTTTTAGCATTTGCCAGTGTCAAGTAATTATATATTTTCAAGTTTCAAAAGTTAAATAAGTGTCATCGTAGCTAGTTTTAGTCAAAGTCCAGTCTTAGTCAAGTCCAGTTCGTGTCAGTCAAGTCCAGTCATGCTTTAGTAAAGTAGTGGCGACTTTACTATAAAGCTTCGATGGAGTTTTGGAAGCAACACGAAAAGTCATGTTTCACCACATTATATCATTTTCCCACACTCACGCTTGTAATTCGGCACTTTATGAATAAAACACCACCATTTTTATGCATAAACACTCGACAAAACACTAGTTTTGGAAAAAAAATACAACGGAGCGACACGACTCTTCCCGCGTTTCCGCCAAAAACTCCAGTACACGCGTTACCTACGTACAGTTACAAGTTTTTGGAATTCGACGAACGAAAAAGGATCGAATCGATAGCGTATAACTTCAATCCTTTTTTATGGTCGACAGGCTGTGTCTATGCGCGGCCAAAGGTGGTAAACACACTTGGAATTGGAACTGGCTCTGAAATAAGGATCTCGGAATACACCGATGGTACCTACTTGGCATCAGGTTTTCAACTAGTGTGCTAACTTGCTAGTTAGTCAACATGGAGTAAGGTTACGAACTAGGAAGAAGGTATCTAACCCATCCACCATCTACTATGCTACAGTTGAGCGTTCAAGGTATATTTAGTTTATTTCCGTCGTTATTGTCGTTTCAGTTACAACAGTGATGAGGATTTAAATTTAACTAGCTTGACAACAATTTAAAAAACTTATCCGAAACAATCTAAAAGTAAAATTTGACATAAACTTAAAAACTAAAACAAGAAAAGTCAACACGTCCTGAGGATGCCTCGTGTAGAGGTGAAACACAAATCCATTCGTATTGTTCATGGGACTCGTGGGTATCTATTATCTAAGTCGCACAGAGACGTTGGTTAGTTTACATGATTTAGGTAGCTAGTGTGTCAACGATAGATAGGTACCTAAATATACCTAACACAGAAAGTTGGACATTGCTATTAGCGGGAATAAACCAAAACTTACGTAGGTAGTAGGTGCATTCTTTTTTTGACAGGTACATTTATCTAACTAAGTTTAAGTAGTTTACGTCTTATGTAATTCTCGCAATACAATACGCTAGAAACATTGGAATTAGTAGGTATTTATATGTATAGCGAGTACAGAGTTATGACTTACTTGTCACGATAAGTACTTGTTACAGGTGTGTATGAAGCATATAGGAAATAGAGAGAGGACTGCTAATGCATTAGCACGTATGCATTTGACTGTAGCTCGGAAATTTGCCAAATGATCTGATACTTAGAGTAATAATCGAGTGCTGGCTTACCGCAAGTGCTGCACACTAAAGTATTATGACATTCAAAAAAAAATTGTAAGTCGCTACATGCCAGTAGGTAGGCGCTCTTTGTAATTTGTAGGTAAAGGTTATTTCTAAGAAAAAGTGTTATCTAATGAGAAGGAGTTCTTAGTAGACAGTAATACATCACGAAATGATTTATATTCCTATCTCATTCTATCACTCTCCTATTCCTACGTTTAGAATGTGAACTTCCCACGGTTATAAAATTAATGTCCATTTTGCAATTGATGCACTTTCCAAACCAAGCATTTCTCTAGAACCCTTCCAATAACGGGCACATACCAAAATGAGTACCTACCTACCTACTTCCAAAATGAGCACACATACTATTAATTTTCTTGTATGGTATGTTATTGATTCAAAACTAGGTATAGGTAACTGAAACTTCTTGTGCAAAATAAAACGTCACGCCAAAGTAATGTTTGATTTTTGTTTATTCATTATAAAGCCACTACAATGGTAATATTATTGCAGTAAATATATATAATCATATTTTTATACTTAATACCGTTTTGGTAGTACTTAGCCTTAAAAAAAAAAAAAATTATACTTACCTACACAAATTTTGGATCATAATCAGTTTGAAAAGTATTAATAAATATAATATAGGTAGGCATTGTTATTGGAATTTAAGCCAAAACCTAGAATCTAGCCCGATTTAAGGCCTTTATAATTTTATCGATTTTACAAAATCAAGTCATTAATTAGACTGAAAGCGGAATAGGTACGAACGACGGCCAAGGGCAAATAGCTAGTTATATTTTATGTATACGATAAATACTAAACTGATTCATATCATTGAACCCTATTTTATACTGTACCCTTTCCGAATAATCACAATAATAATCACAAATAACTATATAAATGTACCTATAGCTATACCTACTTAGTATGTAAGAATCTAGTTAAGAAATCAATGTAAGGGCGCAAATCTTTAGGGTATTTCGAACCACACGTGTTATTTCAAAAGCCCTCTTTATTTTTGTCAAATACTACGAACTTCTTTTGCATGCTGCTTTAACGAGTATTTGGGTTAGGGTGGGTTGAAAAGCTACACGCTTCAAAAATATGCTTGTTCTTATCGCCAAAAGCAGACGTAATTCGAAGTACCTACTATAAGTACACGACACGTTTATAAGATGTTTAAACTTGATACTCAATAGCTTTATGGCTACGAATAAAAATACAAACGCCAAAATTTAATCTGTGCTATTTTCCTGATTAAATTTTAGCAGCAACACACTGCGTGAACATGTCTGTCATGGGCTTGTTAGAGTCAACATCTATGTTTTGAATATATAATATATTAGCCTGTCAATTTACTTGTATTAGTATCGGCGATCGTTTACCCAGTTTATGTTTTAAACAATATAAATAAACTCTATTTCGCCCAGACATTTTCAGAAGGTACACAAATGGTTCAAACCAGCGATGCCCTGCAGTCCAGCGACAAAACTAATTCCAGGGTCTGAACTTTGTTCTGCTACTCAAATTTCGCTATACCTACCTATCGTTGCAATGGTCATGGAAATGCGATATCTTACTATCAGGGGAACGTTTCGTTCGTCTCATTATTTTCACATAAAAAAGAAATTAAAAAAACCGGCTAAGTGCGAGTCGGACTCGCGGAGGAAGGGTTCCGTACCATCACCTAAAAAAATCAAGTTTGTTGTATGGGAGCCCCTTTTAAATATATATTTTATTTTATTTTTAGTATTTGTTTTTACAGCGGCAATAGAAATACATCATCTGTCGAAATTTCAACTGTCTAGCTATCACAGTTCTTGAGATACAGCCTGGTGACAGACGGACGGACGGATGGACGGAGGGACGGACAGCGAAGTCTCAGTAATAGGGTCCCGTTTTTACCCTTACGGTACGGAACCCTGAAAACAACAAAAAAGCGTACAATAGTATCATAAATGATCAGCAACAGTTTATTTGGATAGATAGGTACTTATATTATCTAATATTATTAAACGAGCAACATAATTAATTCATCTACAGAAAAAATGCATAAAATCAAGTTTAAAATTATGTAATAAGTAAGTAGAAATAAAGTAGGTACACGCCCATGTACTTTGAAATAATTTAATGACGTTGATAATTAAAATACAGTAGATACCATTTTTCGTGACAGAAATAGAATGGTGGCTCTAGAGTGAGGAAAAGTCATGAAAACGTCCACTTTAAATATTGCGACAAGATGGCGTTTCTAAAATGACGTTTTTCTATCGGTCCTATCTCTGATAAAACGCGTTTGAAATTTTGCATACACCGTGCAAAACTCTGTCACCTACGTACCTACCTACTTTGATTATGTTGATCGAGACAAAGTACAATTTCTCGGCGCAGAAATTTGGTGGTGGCGCACTCTCTACTATTTATATAGGGCGAGGGAAGGTTATGAAAACAACCACTTACTACGATTATTACTAGATGGCGTTACTAAAATGACGTCATTTTCTACATCGCGGTAGCGACTTGTTCAGTAAAACAGGGATTCATTTGAGAATAGAGTCTAACAGTGCTTCACTTTAGTAAGCGTGTAAAGCCCTCCGATGGAGTTGACTTCTCACGGGCATACTTGAAGTGAAGCCTCCACATGTGTGTTTTTCCCTGTCCGGGGTAGCCTGGACTTTCTTATACAAAAATTTCCTGTGCATCCTCATACGCACAAAAATGAGGATACACAACTGAAAATAAAAGAAACACGATTTATGCATTTCGGTGCATAAATTAAACAGAGCTGATGTCCGACGGACTAAGGATAAAAAGTAGCCTATGACACCCGGGGATAGTGAAGCTTCCCAACGCGGCAATGGTGAAAGATTTTTTGAAATCGGTGCAGTAGTTTCGGAGCCTATTCAATACAAACAAACGAATCTTTCCTCTTTATAAAATAGTAGAATTAGACTGTCCATTTTTTAATTTATAGCGAGTGCATAGAATAGAGAAAGTCGCTACGCTCAGGATGCAGTTGGTACGAGGCTGGTGTCGGTATGCATTTTGGGTTCCGCGGTCTACGCGTACCCGCTTCCGTGCACCTTCATGCGTGTTTCGGGATACACCTTCCACTGCAGGCTGAGAACTTGACTTTAAGAGACCTTGTTTTATGACTTAGACGAATATTTGAAACTATTATCAAATACTAGATTATTTAAATTACTTGTAAGTAATTATTCATTTTTATTGACAATACTGCCATACAAACAATATTTGTTAATTAATTTAATTATGTAGTTGAAATCTCGAAAACTGCTCTAACGGTTTCGATGAAATTTGCTTTTTTTTTAAGTTTTGAGGACTAGAAATCGATCTAGATAGTTCTCGTTTCAGGGTACACGTTTTTTCAGATTTTTGATTTTGCATACACCGAGCAAAGCTCGGTCGCCCAGGTACTAAGTATATTTTTTTAAATATAATTTTATTACAATATATTTAAAATACAATTTCACTCACTTTGAACAGTTTAATTATTGCCATTGCACCTACATATTGGGTGCTCATTTCTCAATATAATTAAAGTAGGTACTTAAATATTCTGCAAATAATCACATCACCATAGTAGTAAATATTTCGAATTGCATGTTTTAATTATGTAGGTATAATATAGTTTAGTTACACAATCTGTCATAATTACTTATATTCATCGTTTCTTGGGAGTTTCGTGTGAGCAAACCATAGCTAAACAAGAACGTCGTGTACCTACCTAGGTAAATTACTCAGGGATAATAATAATATGTAAAAATGTTTGTACCTACTTAGGTACAGCATCAGCACATATTCTGTGTAGTCTGTAGTGTACCTATGTTTTGCTTGTGCCTAACAAAATTTAACTTTTAAAACAAATCTCAATTTTTTGACTTTTTTTAATAATTTGCTCCTTCGGGCAGGCTAAAGCTATAAAGCCATACTGCCTTGTCTTAAGTGTTATTTCTGCTGTATCTTAGCTATAGTTATCGTCAAAGTCGTCTTAGTCAAGTCCAGTTCGTGTCAGTTAAGTCCAGTCATGCTTTAGTAAAGTAGTGGCGACTTCACTATAAAGCTTCGATGGAGTTTTGGAAGCGACACGAAAGTCATGTTTCACCATATTATATCATTTTCCCACACTCGCGCTTGTAATTCGGCAATTTATGAATAAAACACCACCATTTTTACGCATAAATACTCGACAAAACACTAGTTTTGAAAAATAATACAACGGCGCCACGACTCTTTCCGCGTTCCCGCCAAAACTCTCAGACCGTTATGGCTTATAGCAGTTTCCTCTATGGTTAAAGTCTTTTTTAAAGGTTTGATTTTGGCGTCGCATTTTGTGTATTTGCCAGTGTCAAGTGTTTTTATATTTTCAAGTTTTATAAGTCAATTAGTCAAAGTAACTTTACTTTGACTAATTGACTTAGACGACTGAGTAGTGACTTTTCTGTACGACTGCTGTTTTGGAATTAAGGCAAAAAATCATGGTTCACCACATTATATTACTTTCCCACACTCGTGCTTGCAATTCGGTACTTTATAAATAAAACATCACTATTTTTATACAGTAACTCGAAAAAACACTAGTTTTGGAATAAAATACAATGGGGCGATACGACTCTTTTCGTGTTCCCGACAAAAGCCCATGCTCGCTCATACTTAGTAGTTGTAGTTTGATTATAGCATGAATAATAAAATCTTAGAAAAATAAAAAAAAATTGAAAAAAAATAGCTAGCTATAAATACAGCCGTAAATGTGTCATAGCCGAAGAAAAAGAGAAGAGAAAACAAGAAAAAAAATTTATCTAAACCGTCAAAATCTTTGCATTCGCGCCTTTTTTCAATAACTTGTTACGTGACTAGTTCTCGCACTAAACATGAAATTATAAGAAAATATGAAAACAACAAGGTAAACTCTTCATGCACTCTCTTATACTTGCGTACTTCTATTTTGATTGCGATTTAATTGATACGTGAGCAGTTAATTACCAGTTAGTTTGCTCTGAAATTACTAAAAATAGCTGTTTTTGAGCTCGCTGCGCTAGTGCTATAGCTTTTCACGTTGCAAATGTGTCTTTCATTCACTAAACAAAATATTGCAAAAATCCTTACTTCATGGACTTCAATAATACAATACGTTGAATTACGCTGCATGTATTTAAGTTTCTTTTTCATACTTTATTACCTGCTTCCTTGTTTTAGTGAATGTTATTGGGTATGCAAAATCGCTTGAATCTTTGTCACAGTAAAGCCTATGTGAATATAAATATACTAGTTTTTGTTTCATGCCAAAATATTAATTAGTTTAGATTTTATAGACATTCAAAAATCCCGTTAATTTGAAATCGCTGCGCGGTGGCGCTGCTTCGGTGTGACGTCACAGGTCATACACCTCTTTCCTCTTTCAAGAATAAATACTATAAGTTATGATTTGAAGCATGTGGAGCAAAAGGTTTTGGCTCGTATTGATACACTAATACTTGTAGGTTCTTATCCTAACTAATATTATAAATGCGAAAGTGAGTTTGTTCGTTTATTTGTTTGTTTATTACGCTATCACGCAAATATATTGAACCGATCTTCATGAAATATAGCATTGGTATTGTTAAGAACACGGAGAAGGACATAGGCTAGCTTTCATCCCTGAAATAATACAGGGATCGAAAGTAACGCGGGCGGAGCCGCGGGCGAAAGCTAGTAGATAAAATAAACAAAGGATGACGTAAAATTAGTTGTTTTTTTATTTACATATTAGGTAGATACGTTTAAACTGATACCAAAGGTTTTGCACCTCTGGTCTTATTTTTCATATAAGTTTCTACATATTTAGGTAGGTACTCTTGCTGGCGGCGGCGGCCGCACTTTGACTGCACTTGTGCACGCACTGAACGACTACATCTTTAAGTTTTACAACTTTATCCATTTTTGTTTAACTCAAATTTTGCGGAGTGCTTTTAAAAGAGCGCACGTCTCTCCATACAAACTATTGTTAGAAGATAGAAATGTTCTCGCGCGTGAAACGGAAAATGTTCTGTAGGTACTAAATGAATGAGGAATAAATTGGAGCGGCGCACGGGCGGCCTATGTTTCCGAGTGACGACGTTCGGTGCGCCCGGGCAGGCCCTGCGTGACCTTGACCTAATTTCAGTCGTTTATTGTTTCGTACCTGTGATGCGACATCTTGAAAGATTATAGTTTTATCGTTTGTTTGTTCTATGTAACTGAACCATCATTTCTTGGAATCACGAGCCACCACTGATACCTACTTATACCAACCAAATACAAACTAGATAGGTATAAGAGATACTAACCTACTGCAAACTACATAGGTACATACCTACCATCTAATAAAAAATATACTTGTATACATAACAGATTGTCATGTACTTACGTCAAAATGATCTTCACAACAATATTATACTTTGCTTTTATCTCCAAATGGATCCAACCTCATCATAGCTTTTATCCATTTCTTACGTATTTTAGTATCCATTGGAACCAAAAAAAATAACTTTTCCGGTGCATTGGTGGTAGTGCTTTTACATTATGGCACAACACATGATTTTCTTGTACTTAAATTCGACATTTTCGAATAATATTTGCGTTATTTCGTAGTGAATAATCGTGTGTAACTCAGATCAGAACCGGTTCAAATATTCAGATCGTGTAGGTTTGAACCGTTGAGCTGCAGCTCAACTGCAGATCAAGCAGCTCAAATCGTGGCTTGCGGCTCATCGAGTCATCGTTGTCGCGCACCCGACCGCAGCTAATCGAACTGAATTGCGAACCGAACCGAAATTGAAAAGTGAACCGAACGGAGCCGATGCGACGCGATCTGTTTTTTGAAGCAGTGTGACCTGAACAGAATGATGAACGAAACAGAATGACTTAGAAAGGGAAGGAGAGCATATTGACCACGAATCTAACAATTCCCGGGATAAACAAGATAATAAACTATTTACATACAATTTATTTTGCAAATCCTTTCATTTGTTTTAGCATGATTGATTAACAAATATCCATACATACAAACTTTGGCAATTATAATATTAATCGGAAAACAAAAAAAAAAATTTAATTTTAACAAAATATTTTTTATCAGTAGATTTCCCGATAAATTGAGAACATTTCCAACGTTGTTGAGCTGAAACTATAAACCAACTATATGAGCTGTATATTCTAGCGCTGCATAAGGTCTAGTTTACTTCGCTATTGACTAAATGACTCCCTCGAGTTAGTACGTGAACTGATCTGAAATGACCTGTTGAGCCGGTTCAAGTTTTCAGCTCAAGGGTTGAGCTGCGAGCCGCGGCGTGACTCAAGTTAATCTGTTGAGTTACCCATGGCTAGTAGTGAAACGTACCGGAGCGCGCGACGTACTGCGTGAGTGTATGACTTGTGACGTCAGCGCAACGAGCGCCGGCCGGCCGACACTCGCGCCGTTTAAAATTCAATATCTCGGGAACTAAGTGACACATCGAAATAATTTTTACACACGTTTTTTTTATTTCATATGGACTATAAGAAAAGTTAAAAATCGAAACTAGTGAACATTCTTCATTATACTGCCACCTAGTTTTGCATTAAGGCAACAAAATATTATTAGCACTGGCATCATCGACGTCAAGCCTCCATTTTAGTTCCTCCTTTTGTCGGCCATTTCGTTTTCTGGGCCCGGGGGGCGTGTGGCGTCACAGTCGCGCCAATGAACTGATTAAAACCATAGTACAAAATTTGAAGTTGGAAAGATTTCACAGGTACCTACTTTCTGCTCGATACAAATTAGGAATAACTGTTTTGATTTAATAGTGTTTTATTGAGTGTTAGAATCTGAAAATGCACCCACGTGTTGGAAAGAAGTGATCCAGCATATGTCAAGTAAGTCTATCAATAGATACTTCTACATTTTCGTAATTCTAGCATTGTCGTTTTACCAATTTTTTGAAGTATAAGTTTCATGTTTTATATTATTTAGTGCCGTATTTCACAAAAATGCGCTTACATTTCACAAACATGAAAATTGACTTCATAAGATGGCGGACTCGGCGAATACCTAGGTAGTAACGAGATGGTCTCGATCCCCAAGTCCCCAAGACTCATTGTACTGAAAAAGCTCGACCTATAGATTTTTGATAAATTTCAATTTTTTGCTCTGTACTTATACTCCTCCGAGCGTAGACACGTTTATATTATTCCTAGGAAACTCGTGTAAAGGATTGTCATTAGATGCTTACTCTATTTCCCTGCATTACCTACTCGTAAAATTATTATTTTGTCTCGGAAGCTCTTTTTACCTACTTTCTGATTATATTCGTATTGTCTGCCAGGACGGGTTAATATAATTATTAAGGCATATCGACTTTAATAACCGAAAACAATGAATTATTATTATGGTTAATTTCCCTCCAATTTGTTACTGTCGACGTTTATAATTATACTTTTTCATTGAAAGAAAGAAGAAAAGTCTTTGAGTCTAGGGATTCTTCTTTGGTTTTGATCATTGATGATCTGTAAAAAGTTTATGTAAAGATCTAATCAATTAAACATTAAAATTTGTATTTCAGTCTTTTGTAGGTGGGGAGAAATATTGTAACACAAGCAAATAGTCAAACAAGCTGATATGTGTATACATTAAAAGACTTATTTGGCTGAAGGACTAGTAGCCATGGAGCTGTACCAGTAAATTTGGACCTATGTTTGCCACTACATTGTTATTTAGTTGCTTATAACCTGGCTGCATTCAATTGAGTGTCATTAATCTAGAAAATTGGTCAAAACATGCAATGTATGACTTTCGTTTACTGGGCTTATTTGAGATAGAGATGGTGATTACGCTGAAACAGATAATTATTGTGTTGAGAGTTTGCTATAATAATAGGTAACCCTATTTAGTGGCATATCAAGTTGAGACAGATACTAATGTCAAACAAAATAAGGATTTAAAACATACAAATAAAACCAGGCCTGTGTTGTATATATTGTAGGCTTAAATAGGGTTGGTGTCTGGGGCAACTTGCATCGTCGGGTACCAAGTAGCAACATTCAATTTAACATTCATCAAGCAATAAAGGGAAAATTTGGCCGATGAAATAATTGACACAGTTTTGCACAGCTATTTCAAGATTATTGTTGGATTTTCTGATGTTGCGAATTGATGTTTATGTGATTATACCTAAAAGTAATATTTGACTAAAAAAGCTTGAATCTTTACTATGATTTATTTGGAAATTCAATGTCTCACTAGTAAAAACTAAGCTAGATTTCAAGTAAATAAGTACTGTAAATACCAGGGTTAAGATTATCTTAGAGAATTGCATTCCTTAGTTATTTTTTCTGTATATTATCTTGCAATCAGTCATTTTTGACTATAAAATGATGTGTGCTTTTTGGCGCGTAGGGCACTGTTCCCAGGGGAGCTGACCCTGTATGTTATTCTTAACTGGTCAAAGATATCTCACCGCTGCTTAAGCCTCTGTATGGTTTCAGGCAACGGGCAAATGTTAGTATAAAAATAATTTTGTTACAGAAATGCCATTACCGGAGAGGAGATCTTATAAGAACAATAGTGGAAAGAACCCACCACAACCCATAATTTCTGAAGTACCTACAGGTTATTATACCACATTTTGTAGTGAAATAAGTGCAGTGTGTATTATTTTATTAAAAATAACAGTGTTTTAATAAACTTTCTTATTTATTTATTTTCAGAAACAGTTGAGGATGAAATTGATACAAACGGAATGACTTATTTTGTTGATGAACAAGGGAGGTATTACTACCAACCTGATCATAGCATTGTAGATTTGCCAGCCGAAAATGAAGAGGATTTGGGACAGGTAAAGCTCCAAATATTGTATAACATAGGTGTAAATATTATCAAAGCAAATACTATCAGATCTAATTATATTCCTTTGTTTACCATATTCAGTAGACTAACAATTCTCTAAACCCATTGTAGTTCAGATTCAACACAGTAAGGAGCCACATTGATTGGAAGATAGTAGTAGTTGGTAGTGTAATGCCGAGACAAGGGCATTGTACTAATCATCCATACTGTAATTTAAAATAAAATACAGTGTAAACTCCATGTAGTGTCACTCGATTTAACGTTAAACTCCTTGTAACATCGAAGTTACTCGACTTTGGTTGGTTTGCCTTGTTGTCCATACAATGATAAACTCTATGTAGCATCATACACACTCTACATAATGACCACAGTATGTTGTTATAAAGCAAGTAATTTCAGGCATAAAGCGCCTACTGTTTCTGGGTACTTTCTAATTTGCTGAAATTGATAAGAACAGCAGTTGTGTACATTGTTTGTTTGTTATTTCGTTGTTTCATTGTCTGGCCTGTATTCACCTCAAATTCAGCATCATATAAACCAAAGATTCTAAGACATTCTTTCTTTTGTTTGTTGTAATTACTTTGCACATGTTTACCTCAGCTGCTAGACTGATGTTAATTTATTTATTGTGTATTTTCTACACATTATCAAATTCTTTAGTTGCTCACAAACTTTCTACTTCTTATAATGACAACTCTATAACACCAGAAAATGCGCAGTCCCCTCAGCGTCACTATGTAGAGTTTACATTGTATTTGCTGATTTATAGGAAATTAGCAATTGCTCGCAACAAAAATGAATGCAGCTGTTTTTTTGTTTTTGCTTTGGCTTAGAACTACTGTTTTGCGTAACACTAGTAAAATATATTTTTGCTACTTACTTTTACAGGATACCATTCAGCCAGAGGATACTGTGCAGGAAGAAGAGGTCACTCCTGCAGCACCACCTTTTCAAACTGTGACTTTGGTGCCCTCTGAGAACAGCAATGGCGAAGTCAGCTATGTCCTTGTTGTACAAGAAGAAAGCCAGCAACCTACTACTATCAATGTTGATATAAAGGTAAGCTATATGATAATACATGCTTGATAATTTAAAATTTGTATACACTTTAAACTATTGTCATGTTGTGTACATGTAAACTTATACTATGTTACATTAAAATAATAATTTCTATTCAGTTTTCTACATTTTTATTGCTGAAACTGTTTTAAATACAGTTTAGTGTAGAAGACTATTATAAAAATTATATTTGCAGGAAGAAAAGGCGTCAGTGGACGTGTATAATTTTGTAGAAGAAGAAGAAGAGGAGGAAGAGGAAGAGCCACAGCCAGTACAGCTTGTTCAAAATGTGGTCAAGCCTACAAGGAAGAAGAAACGCAAGGTCAAGGGAGCTCGAGCTAACTTTGCATGTAACTTCTGCTCCTACAGCAGCCACAGACGGTAAGAATCCCTACAATATAATATTTTCTAGTTCTGTTACTCCGGCTAGAATAAAATTAATTTGCATAGTTAAAAACATTTATGCATTCGTAAACGAATATAGGCAAATGCATAGATAAGAACTTCAATAATATGAATTTTGGCTTTTGGCGGGAGCGGATACGTCGCCGCATTATTACAGTATATTTTTGAAGATACAATGTTACGGTTTTTTTTGAGTGTATATTTCTTTATAAATATTGGTGTTTTAATCATAAAGTTGCGAATTATACACAAGTTATATAAAGTAGTGAAACATGCCAGTTTATGTTGTTTTTAAAACTACATAGAAGCATCTAATAAAGTTGCATAGTTGCACATGATTGTGACTGTGACAGGCTTATTTTGCATTTTATCATGACTAATCATGAGACACTAAAAATATGTAATATTTGACATTAGCACAGTGTAATGTAAAAAACGAAATCTGCATGGAGTTGTTTATTACTAGGACAGAGTGAGAATGTGTCATCTAAATCTATTAATGCATTCAAGAACAAAATGAGTAATTAGAAAAGAAGAAGGTAATCTTTAGTAAGAATATAAAATAAAACTAAATTTATTCAGTGTGATATAGGCATATCAGCATATAAATAAATGAATTTAGACTGAATGCTGTCAGATTAAATAAATAATAAAAAAATCCTTCTAGATACCTGCTCATCCGTCATATGAAGTCCCACTCGCTGGAAAGACCGCATAATTGCACTGTGTGCGACCGTAGTTTCAAGACTCATGCTTCACTGCAGAACCACACTAACATGCACAATGGTATCAAACCTCATGTGTGCAAGTCCTGCGGTGCTTCATTCACTACCAGCGGTTAGTGTTTCTTTCCATTTGCTTAATCAATGAGTGCTGAAATGTTTTGGTGTGGTTAAATTTCAAAATCTGTCAAAAGCTTAGTCCCCTCGCTATCCAGTTCTCGAAAAGAACTCCGGTTAAAAAGTATACAATATTGTGATGATTCTACACGTGTAATTGTGTATACCTCGAGTTAGATTTGGTTTGGAGTTCACTGTTTACAACATCATGAATGAACATTATTAGTATTAATTAATGAAATTTAAAAGTATATTTTTCTTATTGAAAGTGGGTATGATAAGTTCTGTACTGGCTTCCAGCTTGGTGTGTTTTGTGCATTTTTCCCTATCTGCATTTACCTGAACCAAGCTTTAATAATTGTATCCTTGAATTATTATAGGAAAGAGGCTCTAGGCCACAAGCATAGTAACTTCAGTAAGTTAGTTCATCTAGATTAACTAACTTACTGATTGATACTGAGCTGATTTTCCTATTACTCAGCATTTCTGCCTACTTATTAGTCCATTCATGGTATTCCTGAGTTGGTTTAGTATGGTTCATGATAAACATGATGCCATGCGTTTTTTGTATTTGCTTCGAAGAACTCCACTACCATTTGCTTATAGCAGTTCTTGAGCATTGAGGACGTCGTTGTCGTGACATTAGGCTGCTAGAGCTAGGAGCTGCTATTATTACATTTTGAAATGAGATTTTTCATCCCAGTTTAAATGAAGTTAGGTTATGATATAGAAAGTCAAAATCACTCGCTGATGAGTTCTATATTTCAGGGGAGCTGGTGCGCCACGTCCGATACAAGCACACTCATGAGAAGCCTCATAAGTGCACTGAGTGCGACTATGCCTCAGTCGAGCTCTCCAAACTGCGCCGTCACGTCCGTTGCCATACTGGCGAAAGACCCTATCAGGTAAAAATTAAGCCAGTTTTTACTGGAGACTTATTGTTATTTGTCTATGTCAATGCCTGGTGTGATGGGTTGACCTACTAAGTGTGTAACTGCTGAACCTTCATGCTAACACCACCCTGATTGTAATTGGAACACCTCTGGCTTCTGAATACAGTTAAAATACATTCCATTGGCTAGATGTGCATTTGATAAGTGTTGCATGAAGCAGTGACTGATAAATAGATTCATAGTTTGTAACTTGTTGCTAATAATGAATAATGTAATAATAATTGTTTTATAGCCTTATACAAATTAAACTCATATCATATCAATAATCACCTTGGTGATTACCCTAGTAACAGCTTCTTTGTAAGACTTGATAAATAACCCAATAACTAAATAGTTTGCTGTATTTGCTTACGTAATAGAAGGATATAGGTTACCAGTGATGTTCTAGATTTACTCAAGGTAATGATGAATGTTGTAAACAAGTGTGTATTTTTCCTCAGTGCACTGACTGCACGTATGCATCTCCGGATACTTTCAAGTTGAAGCGTCACCAGCGCACTCACACGGGGGAGAAACCATACAAATGTGATTTATGCAACATGTGCTTTACTCAGTCCAACTCCTTGAAAGCTCACCGACTCATTCACAATGGTAAGTTTATTTTTGAAGTGAAAACTTTTTTATGTGCACTCTGCACTTTATTTTCTGGGTATTATAGTAACACTTGTTCGAGTAAAGTCTGCTTTCGTCGACTAAGGGAGCGAAAGAGCTATGCTATTGCCAATGCATCACTGCTATACTCTGTTGTTGACTGTTACGTGCAAAGAGTTTTCATTTCTGTTGTGTGGTTTTATCTCTATTTTTTTTATGACCTCTTGTAGTCCAATTTTTAGGTGCTGTGCTTATTAAGTTTATGTATGCATTGCTAACACCATAAAAAAATAATAAACGTTATTTTGTGAAAGATATTTTTTATGTAAACAACAACAGTTAAACATAACAGTAGTAACAATACTGAAAGCACATTAACACAAGTTTTTTTAAACATTAACAGCTGCACTAGTTTTGTACAAAATGCTAGAAATTAATTGTTACCAAAGAATACTTTGCCTTTTAAATAAATACTGTAGGACATTACGCACAGCGCCATATGGCCTCAAACTAAGCAGAGCTTGTACTATGGAAGTCAGATAACTGATAGAATATATAAATGTGTGTGCTTAAATCAAGAAAGTTACCCCACCCAGGCCACACATTTATGTAACAATCATGCTATGTTTGTTCTGTGCCTAAATGTGTGCATTAACACAAAAGTATTCTCATGGTACAACTTTTGTTTAGTGTGAGGCGCGATGGAGTAGTATGAAATGTTCAAAAAAAGTACAACAGCTGTGTGTGAATAATTATATGTTTTTATAATATGTTCCTACGCCTGGCCCTACTCTTTTATCTGTGTCTTGTTATAATTATTCCTAAATATATATATTATGTGTCAAAATATATGGTTTATTTATTTCTATTGATTCAGTAATTCGTCCAGTTCCTCATCCCTTTACTAACTTATATGGTTGTTATTTGGGGACAGTGTCGGAGAAGCCGGTGTATGCTTGCGAGCTGTGCCCGGCGAAGTGCGGCCGCAAAACTGATTTGCGCATCCATGTCCAAAAGTTGCACACCTCAGACAAACCACTCAAATGCAAGCGCTGTGGCAAGTCGTTTCCTGACAGATACTCTTGCAAGATACACAATAAGGTAAAATTATATATTAGACTAATCTCAAAAGATGCATTTTTTTTAAACTGGCATGCGTTTAACCGCCCCCGTCTCAGCTGATGTAAAAATTAAAATACAAGTAACAATTATAATTTTCCACCATAACAGATTCAACATGATTTTGTTAGCAACTGATATAATGATCATAATATGTAAACTGTTGTATTCAAAACTATAGATCAATTGATTTTCAGGTGATAAGAGAATTGTGACTGTTAGTACTAGTTGATAATAGTATTTAACAAAATCCTTTGTTACTTGATCCCTCAGACTCATGAGGGTGAAAAGTGCTTCAAATGCGACCTCTGCCCTTACGCCTCTACGACTTTACGGCACCTCAAGTCTCATCTTCTGAAGCACACCGACGAGAAGCCCTTCGCTTGCGATGACTGCAACCAGACCTTCAGGTGAGTGGTACTGCATTATATGATAGATGGTGAGAAAAATAATGGCAGAGGTTTCTAAATCAAGTATTTTATTTATTTTATTTCTATTTTTTTAAATTAATGAATAAATATTATAAATAACAAAACAGCTTAACTTTCAATTAATAATCCACCCCTGATGTTCCCGGTGCAAAGGTGCCCATCACACTCGTTGCATTCCCACACTGAATGGCAATGGCCAACCTCTGCACCAGTAACGAACGAAAGTTCTAAGTTGGATAAAATACTTTTTAAGACTATTTAATTATTATATAACTATGTACTACATACTTGTAATTTTCTCAAACATATAAAACTAACAATTTGATACTGCGAGTCAAAACACTTTCTAGACTATACTAGAAAATTCAATTATTGGATTTGTTCAATGGATAATATAGCTTATCTAATACATTTTTAAAGATTTGACAACGGGTATTAAATAACGGACAAAAAAAAACTATTTGAGTATTCTATCTGTTATCTGTCATCCACAGCACAAGCTTTGCTTAGTATGGGGTTAGATGGTGCTGTGTATGTGTGTGTATTTAGGATGTCTAAGTAGCTATAAAAGTTCATGCAAGAATAAGTGACCTCGCCAACACATTACCAAAAAAATTAACAGGAGTTTTATTTGTGTGAATCAGGCAAAAGCAGTTGCTCCGTCGTCACCAGAACTTGTATCACAACCCCGACTATGTGCCAAAGCCTCCCAAGGAGAAGACTCATACATGCCACGAATGCAATCGAACATTTGCACACAAGGGCAACCTGATCCGGCACTTGGCTGTGCACGACCCAGACTCTGGTCATCACGAGCGAGCGCTCGCCCTGAAGCTTGGACGTCAAAAGAAGGTCAAATACATAGATGCAGAGACGCTGAAGGTAAGTTATTGCTTGAAACAATTTCTGTTAATTTCAGTTGTGTCCAGAAAACAAGTGAAATTGATTCTAATTTATTGGTACTTTCGTTTTTATGTTATATGGAGTATTTTAGGTCAAATAGCATTTAATTAAATTTATTTCACACAAGACATCACCTTAACAATGGTTGCAGCAATGTAGATTGTAAGCAATGCAGTGAGCGTCATACTTTTTATTTGGAGTGCATAGATTGAACAATCTCCAATGGTACAACCATTGTTAGGATGATGTTATAGAAGAGGTCGACAAACATGGTGGCTGTGACAATTGGCTATCACAATACATTACACTTTAGTACTCGGCTGGTTAGCTACCACCTGCCTGCCACCTGAAAATCTGCCGCCAAGTACCTAACGGTGTGTTCCGCCAGCCTCACTTGAGAGCCAGTTCCATTCCAGGCTTGGTGTGCTTTACCATCTTCAACCACACCGTCACTTAACATCAGGTGAGCTGTGGTCAAACATCAAGCCTGTCAACCATAAAAAAAAGCCCCAACTATATTGTGTGAGTTATCTTTTGATGATTACAATTTTAAAAAAAGACGTGTGGCACTCGGGGCCTGCCGCGGTTGAAAGTTCTGCTATTCATCGATAGATGGCAAAACTAAAAAGTATCACCGCTGTGCCGGTGGGAGTGGGGGGTGTTAGGTTATTTTAGTTACGGAATTTCTGGATTCGATCTCCACGCTCAAGGCCCGCGATAGAAGCCATGCAATAGCTTAAAAATATGTTGATACACATAATTGTATATTGATACCACAGGTCCTGCAAGACGATGGGAACAGCCAAACACAAGTGCTGAAGCTCGGCATGTCATCGGATCTGAAACGTGGCGAGGTGGTCACCGTAAACGATTGTGACGGGCAGCAGTTCGTGGTGCTCGAGGTTATACAGCTGGAGGACGGCTCCGAGCGGCAGGTGGCCGTCGTCGCTCCCGATTCGATCATTTCCAGACGCAAAGGTTAAACACAAGAAATGTTTCTTAAATTTTAATTATTTTATGATTCTTCAAAGTAATCGTGACGTAATACTTCAATGCAGTAATCCGCGTTCCCCCGGCCGGCGCGGCGCGCCGACAACATGCATTCACAACGTACACATAGGATGCCCGTCACACGATAAGTAATAGGAATCGCATAAGTAAATCTGACAGCCCTGTTGGTTCATTGGTAGTATGTTTGATCCAAGAGCTGAAGGGCGTGGGTTCGATTCCCACCCAGGACAAGCATTTTGTGATATACACAAATAATGTTTGTTCTGTGTCTGGATGTACTGTATGTATTATAAGTATGTATTTACAAAAAAAAACTATTTATGTATTCTATCAGTTTTCTATCTTCCATAGCACAAGCTTTGCTTAGTTTGGGGTCAGATGGCGCTTGGTGTAATGTCCTATGATATTTATTTATTTATAACGTTTTTATCAGGCGCTTCCCGCAACCGCTGCTCCTCGATTTCGTGAATTTACCAAAATTTTGACATAAAATCTCTCGTTTTCGAATAATTTGTTATTTATTAATTTCGTTTTTTATTGAGACCCATTCAGTTATACGTTTATAGCTTTGAACAGTAACAGACAGAGAGGGAGAGTTTTTTCGTTGTTATAATATTAGTTATGCTAGGATGTAGAACCTGCGAGAAGATACTACTACTTTTTTACTTTTACTTGGTGGTAGATTTCCTTAGCAGGAAGTTGTTTAGGTAGGTACCACCGTAGTATCAGATATTCTGCCGCCAAGCGGTAGTGTGTAGACATTACTGTGTTTCGCTTTGAAGGGTACTGCTAGGGTTTCAAAGTAGCGGGTACCAAAGCAGTAATGCCCCGGACTTTGTTTTGCTACTGAAAGTTCTGTGTATCGCTGTAATGGTCATGGACATGCGTTATCTCTTACCATCAGAAGAGTGCATCTTTCGTCTCATTATTTTTACATTAAAACAAAAAGATCAAAAGCACTTTTGTATTACGTATTATATATATGTTCTTGTATAATACATACTAACTTTAGATACCTAAAAAGTTTAAAGAAAATGATTGTTGTAAAGCTGCGAACAATCGACTATATACAATAAAAAAACATATGGTAAAATATTTTAGCTTTTAGTACGAGCATGTGTGCTCTAAAAATAAATATTTAGTTTCAGGTGGAGAAAATATGGTTATCGAGGTTGAAGACGCAGATGATGCTGATGATAATGATGCTGATGAAATTGATGGAGGCACTGAGGAGCTTGCAATGGAGGTAGGCTACTGAAATATACAATGACTACAGTGTATACTGATTATACTTTTTTCGTTTGGGTTTTACGAGCAAGTGACAAGGAATATGCATGCAATGCATTTGCGTTTTTTTAATTTAAAAGTAATAAGACGATCGAGGCTCTCTCCTGATGTTAAGAGACAACGCCTGTCCATGACCATTGCAGCGATACACAGAACTTTGAGTAACAAAACAACCTCCAGGGCATCGCTGCTTTGGCACTCATTACTTTGAGACTAGATGGTTAGTCTCAACAGCCCAGTAATTTTGCTAGCTGCAGTACCTTTCAAACCGGAACACAGTAATGTTTGCACACTACCGCTTGGCGGCAGAATATATGGTACTGTGGTGGTACCTACCTAGACGACCACCTGCTAAGGAAATCTACCACCAAGTAATTGTATTGTAATGTCTTGTGATTGAAGAGTTTGGGGTCCTTTATTGTCTGTTATTATGCTTTAAAATCGCTGCCAGGTTTTGTCAGGTTATAAAGATACTTCTAGATTTTTAGTGGGCGTGCGGAGAGTATTTAACTCTCCGTTAGGATGTTTCCATACTGTCCTGAGGAGTAGGTACAGAGTAATGGGTTATGTGCAATGGGCTATCTTACGGATATTACCGAATTTGATTTGTGAATTTGGTGTTATCAATAAATTGGAATAAAAAAACATCTGTAAATAATGATTGATTGAGTTGTATAAATTAAATTGGTTAAAATGTAAAACAGATTTTCATTTTATACTCATGACAAGTTTAATATGTATGGAATATTGTTCTCATATTAATAATATGCTTTAACATTACAATTGCTGTTTTTAGGTGGAATTGGAAGAGGTGGAGGAAGAAGAAGAGGAAGAAGAAGAGGAGGAGGAAGAGGAGGAAGAAGAAGATATGCAAACCAAGATGCAAAAGCACAGACAGGTCAGTGACAGTATTATAGCTAAAGATTCAATTTCACCAAGAAACATTTATTTTGAAAGAAAGAATGAAAGAAAATAATTTTTATTTTGTAACAGAACAAAAAAAACATAAAAACAGTTATAAAATAGGGGCTCACCTCAGCATAATACTGGTCATACTAATTAGTATGACCAGCGCTGGTCTTCCGGTGAACCCTTGTCGGGCAAACAAAACAAACATAACAAATCACCAACAACAAATATAATTATTATTTCAAACAAACAAATTATTATGCAAATAACTCTTCTCAAAATATCAACATACAAATAGCAAAACAAAAATAACAGGCTCACGTTTGACCACCATCACGCCTGTTACCAAAAGAGAAGATACGGTCTAGGATGTAACAAGCTTGTCTAGGGGAAACCGATTCATGAAACTAGCGATAACATTATAGCACTAGTTTCATGTATCAGAGCTTCCTGGGACTTCTGATGAGCAATCAGGAATTTTTTAAGGTTGTCACGGAAACCCTTAACGTTATTCTGGTTTCTGATGGATTTTGATCTCGGCAACAAAGTTTAAAACAATTTCAACAAGGTTTAATAATGTTTTATGTTTGTAGAATCAAGAGAAAGCTGCTGCAGAGCGGTCTATCAAACTGGAGAAAGAAGTGGATACCTGTTTCGGTTTTGAGGTGAGTTTCCGGCTTAAAGTTTACTAAAAGGGATCCAACATTTTCACAACAATTGTTATGTGACATATAAGGTACAATATAGATAGCGCATAGCAGGTTTTTTTTACAAAATGAGTTTACTCTGGTTTTCAATTTGAGATTATTTTTGTAAAAAAAAAACGTTTTCGTGGTTAAAAAATATTCAAAAATATCATTAACATCATATCAAATACTTTTATAAGTTAGTATCTGGAACCAGTGGTTTCATTTGCTATTCTATGTTTTGCTACGATAATTAAGTAATAATAATAAAAAATAAATATTGGAAGACATTTAACACAGCGCTATCTAGCCCTAAACTAAGCAAAGCTTGTACTATGGGAACCAGACAGATGACAGAATACTTAAATACTTTTTTTTTGTCAATACTTACAGTACACCCAGACACAGAACAAACATCGATGTTAGTCACACAAATGTTAATCCTGAGTGGGAATCGAACCCACACCCTTCAGCTCTCGAAGTAGGCATACTACCAATGAACCAACAGGGCTGCCAAGTGTGTTTATCACCATTGTTTTTTTTGTAGCACGACGTTTTTTGGCGTAGCTAATGAGTCCTTTGTCGAAGAGCTTGATTGAGGCTTAACAATCCAAGAATATGACATTTTCACAAGAAAGAAATAAATTTAACTGCAAAATAAAGTAGAGCGGTATAAGAAACAAAACAAACTGATAGCCCTGTTCGTTCATTGGTAGTATGTCTGCTCCAAGAGCTAAAGGTCGTGGCTTTGATTTCCATCCAGGATAAACATTTTGTGTTATGAACAAATGTTTGTTCTGTATCTGGGTGTACTGTATGTATTTACAAATAAAAGTATTTAAGTATTCTATCAGTTATCTGACTTTGCTTACAAGCTTTGCTTAGTTTGGGGTCAGATGGCGCTGTGTGTAATGTCCTACGATATTTATTTATTAAAATTATGAGACATTTTAGTTAAAGTAGAGATGCCAACCGTTCGGTTATCCCAGGATATTTACATGCCCTAGTATTTGTAGTGTCTTACAATTTATATCAATAGTTAATATATTCTTGGTTATATCTATTTTAAGGATGATCAAGAAGAAGAAGCAGCTGATGAGTTCCAAGGGAATGTAATGTACGAGCTTGTCTAAACCCCTCATAGACCCGCACCTGTGACGTGACAAATTCGCGACAATGGCGCACAGAACAAATTAGTCATAGTAACTAATAGTGATAAAAGAAAAAATGACATGGGCAAAACAGGCCTCCCATTGAACTTTTTCTGCATACTGGTTGGCTTACAGCAATCCGTCACTTTTTATCAATTAGAACCCGCATCTGACTTGTTTTCAACGGTATCATCATTTCTCTGTGTGGTTGAATGCTGTTGTACGTTCAGATAAAATCCTTTTAGGTTTCTATACCAACCTATGTACATTATTTTAAACATATATAATTTTACGAAATATTTCTTCTCTGTGGGGTTGAATGCTGTTGTACGTTCAGATAAAATCCTTTTAGGTTTCCATACCAACCTATGTACATTGTACATTATTTTAAACATATGTAATTTTACGAAATATTTCAAATTTGACTTCATAACCGATAAATATTTTTCATCTATATTGTGTACAAGATCGACCGACAAGAGAGAAAAAAAAATCTTTGAAAATGCATTTCAATACATTTGCAATGAAAATGTATTATTAGGTGAAATAACAGTAAAAATATCGTAATGAGAGATAATAGGCTGCAAACTTGTATAATCTTTTTATTTCCACATTGTATTCCTTGGCTCGTATTGTATATCTACATAAATATTATATATCTAAAAGTCGTTTTAACAGTTTTTATCTTATATACTATTTCCTTCACTTAAAATGGACTGTGTAGTGTGATGTTTAATTGTAGAGCAGTTTTATAGTAACCAAAGTAAAACCAAGCTCCGAGGTAAAACCCTTATGTGGTTGCGTTATTTTCAGTATATATATATTTTGTTATAACATTTATTTTTGAACATCTGAATCTTTTGGTGAACAACCTGCAAAGAAACACAGACAATGTTTTTAAGATCTGTACAATTTTTTTTCATCAGAATATTGTTGTTATGTTTATTTTCGAGAGAAATGGCTGAGCTAATTTTCGATTTATTGCGATAATATTTTTTTCCAGTACCTGTTATATATACATAATTATGTATATTCGGCTAGCGTATCGATAGTACTTAGGGACAGTCAGTGTAGTCATCACAATGGATAAATTTCACCGATGAAACCGATCTTGAAATTGCGAAAAAAATCTGTTGGTCCTTTAGAAAAATGTCATTTTGTAATTTTTTCTTAATTTCAGAATTGGTCCCATTGCAAAAGCTTTTTACATTTATAACAATGACTGCCTTTCGGTGTGTACTGATACGCGTAAACCTGTAGGCCTCGATGATATTCTTGTAATAATATCAATAGCTGGAATGTAATTTATTATATGGTCTTAGTCTAATTATATTGTTGATCTTTATTCCCTAGAGCAAGTTCATGTTTACATAAATATAGTAGTATAAATTAGAGAAACTACAGAGCCGGTATTTATATAACTTTGTAAGTAGGAATATATAACTAGATAACAAATTGCTTCAACTAAGTATTTATATTGTCAATTTAAATAAATTATAACATTATGGTCAACTTATAAGTGCAGTCAATATTAATAGTTACCAATACTTATTGAAGATAACCACATCAAATGGTTAATGCGATAATACCAAAAGCTTTTATGATGATTATTAGTAAAAAAGTATTATCAATAAATTACAAAGACAGACAAGAAAATACGACATTATTATGGCTTTGTTTATTTTCGATTTTGAGGCCTACTTTCAACTTTCACTTTATATAAGATACTAAATATTTTTTTTTGTTTGTAAAGTGTTTAAGTATTCATTAACAATTTATTTTCCCACCACTTGTTGCACACGTTTCGATACTCTATAACGTTTTTTTTTATTTTTAATTTGCCACGTTTATGGGCAACTGACAAATGAAAAACCGTCCATTATGTTAAAATTACCACATTAACGTTTAATTAATGACGGGTCATGATAAAAAAAATACTCAATTTATCACATTAACCGTAATACATATTCGAAGTGTAATCAAAGTTGGACTAGCAGTTTCCGAAAAAAATTAAGATTTTAACCTATGATTTTATATGACTCCAGATATTGGGTCAATTTCAGCAGTACTTTCTTTACGACAAACAAAACAGATGAGAAAATTTGTATGTTATGAAACCTAAAAGTGAATGACAGTTTAATATAGGCACATGTTCTGAGCTAAAATCGCATGCGTCATTGCGATATGCTTCAACTCTGCGCGTTAATTTAAGAATCTGAAAAAGCGTTTCAAAAAGAAGTGCGGGTATAATTTTTAGGACGTCCGTTGTAATAAAATTACAGGTTGTGGTTAACGAAGATTGTGAAAGATAAAAAAAAAATGGGAATTCGTCGCATAGTTTTAAAGACATTTCAATTGCTTATATGAAATTCGGGTAACGTTCGATACAAAATCGGTAATCACTATTGTACACTTTGCGAAATATGCTCAAGGTTCAAACTAAACATTTGAAAAGGTAAAACTTTGTGCACATTTTGTGAAAGTGTGTACGTTTTATATGTTACCTCTGATATTCTCATTTACTTATAAATTGTTTTGTAAAAACGTTTTTTATGAGCCGGACCAAGTATAAAAAAAAAGCAATGGCCTTTCTGGCGTAACGTGGCGTAAGCGTAACATTTAACTAGTAAATTCGTATGAAGAGAAAGCGCCTTAAATTGTTAAATATGTACAGTCTTCTATCTCTATTTATTTAGAGAAAGTTAAATAGATAAACAATTATAATATTTTAGTACTTAAAATAATTGAGTTGTGTAAATAAATAAGTAAATGTAATTAGCGCAAAGCTTTTTTCATTACTTTATCAGCTAATAAATTTAAGTACCATGTCTTTTAAGCAGTGACGTTATTAGGTTACAAATATTATTTAAATAGTTAAGTCTGTTTATAATTATTGAGTTAATATTTCTAATAATGTAATTTTAATATAATTTATGGAGATAAGTCCTTAAATATTTTTATTATTTAACATTATTGGCGAATTTGCTATTATTGCCAGTTTTAAAACAGTATGATTGATGTTGTATATGAATTATTTGTTTTATATAGTATAACCGTTTCATTTTAATTCAGTACATATTAAGTAAACACATTTTATTTCAATTCATTTTTAATTGTGTTTGTTGCTAGCGCGTGCATGTTTTACATTACACTTGAATCCTAATTGATACGAAATATTTATTGAGCTTTATTTAAAGCCAAAATTACTATTTAAGCATGATTTTTGCAACGGCCTGTTGAACTTTGCCGCAGACTTACTAAGTAAAACCTCCATCGAGTGTTCAGCGATTAAAACGCCTCATCTGCTTCCAATTATATTATTAACATATGCTATAATCCGACTTTCGTTTAATGTTTTGTGAACGAGTTGTGGATATTGCAACAAAAGTATAAGATATTTAATTCTGTCTTAATTATTCTAATATAGAAATTCTATTTGATCTCTAAGATGTGCAGTAGAGATAGTTATAAAGGTCATATGGTTCAAAATACACGTGTATTGTTAACAAATCAGTATGTTAGTATTACACAGAACTATATTTAAGCAGCGTTAAGAATCTTTCATTGTTCAATAATAATTGTAATGTACTTATGTACACTAATTTTTGTATACATATAAATAGCAGGCGTCAGTAAGGATTGAACCTAACAGGTTGTATTAGTTTTCAAATATTAAACACATGCCGTAATTGAACTTTATAATGTTGTGTATAAACTAAAATTTTATTATAATCTATACATTAGGGTGTCCCAAGACATAAGGGAAAATTTTTTTGTCGCGAAATCAAATACGCATACCCTCTATTTTTTTTCGTATTGACCTCATTGACTCAAATAACAAATATTATTACGATTGGACAACGATAACCCGTGCCGTCTTGATGCCAAACTTTTGACATGAAAATTTGTACTAACTTACTGTAGGAGGAATTAAGAAATTAATTTTTATTACTTAATTACAACTTCAATACACTCAAATAGTATATTATTTATTCATTTACATTAAAAAATATTATTACTTTCAAATTTTCTTTTTAACGTTTGTTTTTTAGAGTCAGGATAAATTTTCCGGTGGTCTTGTACGCAACGTTAAAAAAAATGTGTTTGTTTCTCCTCAACAGTGATTAATCCATGAAACTCCCTCTCTCTTAATCGTTCTTTCGGCTACATCGTTTACTACCCTCAGTGCCGAAACTTCTTTTCTGGCTTCTTGAAACGAAGCATTATTTGACCACAAAGTAAGACGTTCATGTAGAAAACTGTCTTCAATTTTAAGGCAATTAGCAATAAGTTGTTCTATGTTTTCATAAGAAATAACTATAGGAAGACGTTCTTTTGATTTCCGAGCATTTATAGCAGGCAAAAGCTTGCCGTCCCAATGAACAGTCACAACTTCCGGTACCTTATTTTGGAAATCAATTTTCATGGTTTCAGCGCGTTCTTTCCGTTTTTCTGTGCGAATTCTTTGGATGGAAGACTTACTTATCGGAAAATCATCAATATTATATCCAATTGCTTAAATGGTTGCTTCAAGAATGAACACAGAACCTCTCATACTCAATCGACACCTATCTAGCGCTGCCACTAATTTTGGAGTAATAAAATCTCTCCGCAGAAGGGTTTTGCTGGGTTGCGTGTTCTCTACAAGCTTCGGTACGTCCTCTTGTAAATCGTAAGTTTTCATTAGATTCAGATGATGAGTCGTCTTGTAACGGTACATAAGATGATTTCGAAGGAGTCGGCTCAGACAAATATTTAGCACATCGTTTTTCTTCTTCGAAAGTTCTGAGGCGCGCTCTTTCCTCTCTATCAGTAAATATTTTACCCACTCCTGCTAAGTGACCAGGTCGGCCTGGTTCTCTTTGACGCTATACAAAGATTCTATCCTCATTTATTTTTATTAATTGAAACGCATCGGCGTGTGCAATGTCAAACAAATTATCTAAATTGTTGAGAAAGTCTTGACGGCGCTGCTTAAACACGTCTTGTGCCTTTTGTGCATGTTTTTGCAAGTCCCTCCAAACTTGATAAGTATAAAAGTTTTTTCACACAATTAAGCAAAGATTTAGTAGGAATACGTGCCTTTTCCCAATAGATAATACACTCGCGAATAGTGAGATTCGCGCTTTCAATGACAATTAAACTCACTTCAGGAATATTGTAAAATAAAACTGCTAGAACTTGTCCATTAGACGGATGTTTTGAACCCGTTATTTGATGTTTTACGTTTTATATTAAAAATATACCCCTTTTAGAACTGCGTAATTGCACTGACATGTTGACTGATTGAAAACAATGCGAGTTCTATAACTAAATAACAAGTAATCACAAGCACATCGACACGATAGGTCGCGTCAACTTGAGAGAGAAAGTACTGAGATGTATTGATGTAAGTCGGCACGGGTTCCCGAGGTCCTACCTTCTTAAAATTTTATTTATAATTGTTTTGACTTAAAAGTAAAAAATTAAGGGGTATGCGTTAAAAAAAAACGACTTTAATTTTTTTGGGACACCCTACTATACATAGCATAGGTACATTTATTGATGTTATTCTTGCTGTAATTTATTAATTCCTTATTCTTGAATGAAGTTTGTCTATGTCATAACTAGTGGTAGAGCTGTACAGCTATTAGCTCCCCATACATTTCTGTAATATTTGTATAGTATACAGGGTGTCCCGAAACTCAATGTCAAGTGGGCACGGGGCGAGAGGGGTGATCAATACCAGTTGCGGGAAAAATAAAGGAAAAATTGTATATACGTTAGTTCAGTTATAATTGGTAAATTTATAAAAATGAGAAACAACAACACTTTAAATCATATCTTTGGGTATTGTGACGTCAAATTTAACAATTTTACAGTGATTTATTAACTTAACGTGGTCTTTAATAAGCCTGCTGTCAATTGCAGTTACAAACCAAACACAAAAAGATGCTAGGTTTGTTAAAATTAACCTAAGCTAGGTTAGTACGAGCAATGAACAAAAGTTCGGGGGCACACCGTAAGAGAGGGTTGTGATAGAGACTGAAAAGGCACTCTTTTGAAGTAAGTAGCCTAGTGTAGTACATAATGTTTTTTTTTTTGGAATGAAAAGTTAAAGTTAGGTGTGTAATTTTTTCCATAATGACTCAAAGAATCTAGGTTAATTTTAACAAACCTAGTAACCTTTTTTGTTTGATTTGTGATTGCAATGAATAGCTAGCTTATTAAAAACCACGTCAGTGATAAAATCACTGTATAATAATGAAATTTGACGTCACAATACCCAAAGATATGGTTTAAACTGTCGGTTTTCCTCATTTTTATAAAATTTCCAATTGTAACTGAACTAACTTATATGTAATTTTTCTTTTTAATTTTTTCCAGAACTGGTATGACCTAGCTGGTTGTCTCACCCTGTGCCCGCATGACGTTGAGTTTCGTGACACCGTGTATAGTAACTTAGCGGTTTCGGACACAAAGCCCCTGGAAGTTATCATTCTGTTCTAATATGAATAAATATGTGTCAGTCCTTACAGAGTTAAATTTTCCCTGGAGAATGCAAGGGGTTTTGTGTAACATAAAATTAGTAATTTAGATAAACAATAATGTGGGCAAACTGGCTGTATGTCAGTTGTAAAGTTAATTAATGATCAATGCCCCTGTATACCCAATGCCTTTGAATAGTTGTGAACAATGAATTTCTGTGCTTCTGAATATCTTGATAAGATAGTATTGTACATTTTATTTATAGTATAAAATCATTGTCTATTGATGACTGCTATGTTGTATGTTAACACGTATTCTGCCATGTCAGTCACCGGGGACTGACAGGTACATACCCCGTTTGAGCCATGTCAGTCATTGGTGCCTGACACTATAGAGTTACATTTGAATGAGTGCTGTGGGCCGCCTGGCACGTTTTTATATATATTTGCTATTGGAAATGACTGACGCGGCCCCCAACACAGCATGTTCGGCATGGCTTGCTATTTTTTGTATAGGAACATATTTTTTTACATAGTGGAATGAAAAATACAATTAATTTTAAGTTTATTTTATTTGAGGACCATTACTAAGAATAGAAACATTATTTCAAGAATAAAACTACAACAGATTTTTTAGTATTGTTATACTATCTAATTATAAAAATATTAAGAATATTATTTATGTTCAAAATTAAAACAATCTAGACAGAAATGAGGTTCATTTGGGCATTGGCGGCAGTATGTTGCGACTTGTTTTGTCTTTTTTCTGGCATAAACTCTGTCCACAGTATCTGCATTTATTTTATAGCATCTTGCACAGTACTTTCGCGCTTTTTTCACTGGACCTTCTTTTTTAGCCAACTCATGCTTTTGCCTTTTGTTCCGATTGAATGACACGTCCGGTTCCAAGTTTTCTTTTCCAGATTGTGTAAAGTATTTACACAATATCTTTCTATAATCTACTATTCCTATTTTCGATTTCGTCGTTTCTTTGTAGATTATGTAGGAATTGAGCAAAGCTGTATTCAACAACAATTCCACTGCCAGTTTCCTGTGCCATTTGACCGTTTTTCGAAGCGGTGTCGAATACGCGATCATTTGATCCGAAAGATCGACAGCAGATTTGGCACTATTGTAATCGATCACAATTTTCGGTTTAATGATCTCTTTGCCTCGTTTGACCGTTCTTGAAAATGTAGCATAATGTTTTGTTGAAAGCAAATAAACATCTCGCTTATCTTTCCATTTCATGCATATAATTCCGTCTTCATTCTCCTTTGCTCTAAATTCTCCTTTCTTCAAGCTTCCTGTCATAACATCTTTTGGCAAGTTTTTTCTATTTTTTCGAATGGTTCCTACTAAGTGCGTATCTTCTTCCAACAGTTTCTTTCCCAAATTTACACTGGTGTACCAGTTATCAGTATAAAGCGTGTGTCCTTTTTGCAGATAGCCATTCATAAGAGACATCACAACATTATTGGGCGTTGTATATTCAGTCTCGTCTTTTTTTCCGCAGTAAACTTGAAGTTTGACTGTATATCCTGGATTGGTACATAATTTAAACAGCTTAATGCCATATTTGTGCCTTTTCAATTTTATGTATTGGCGGAAAAGGATTCGGCCTCGGAATGGGACCAAGGATTCATCAATGCATAAATTTTCTTGGGGGTTGTAATGAGCAGCAAAGTTTATATTTAAAGTTTCAATTAAACTACGCAGTTTGTACAATCGGTCATTAGAAGGTTGATTTTCATTGTTGGAAAAGTGCACCATTCGTAATAAAATCTCAAATCGGTTGCGTGGCATAACTGTCCGGGGAAAATTTTGCATTATCATGGGATCAGTCGACCAATAATCGGCTATTTTAGGTAGTTTTACGATTCCCATAAATAAAATCAAACCAAAAAATCTTTTTATTTCATCCGTGTTCGTCTCAATCCAGTTAAGTAGCCTAGAATTTTTTTTCATTTGGTTCTTAGATTTCAACTTTGCGATCGTTTGTTTGGCATAACGGTTTGTTTCAATAGCTATAGATTCAAAAATCATATCTGGGACTAGTAAACTATAAAACTCTTCTGGCTTTGAATGAGACATTGAACTTCTCAGGTTGTACGGCTTCAAGCCAGGGCACTCTGTAAAAGGTATAATCTGTCTTCGCTTACGTGACGGCTCAGACCATAAATCAGATTTTTGTTGAGTGGTTGGTGATCTTACCTGCTGTTCTATAATCTCTTCTTCATCTCCGCTTTCAATCGCACGTCTCCTCTTCCTGTTGGTGCATATTTGCAAAACTTCTTCCTCTTCGTCACTAGATTCACCCTCACTTGGAAAATTTAAAAATAACTGACAGTTACTTTGAGTTAACTGCCTCTCTAACTCATCAATTTGTTGCAAATCCAGTAAAGATACGTCAAAATCATCCATGGCTAGCAAAATTAGCTATAAATTGCATAGTATGGTAATCCGATAATATTTATGCGTGCACGCTCCCGAAACTATTGTGCAACTAAAACACGCATCGGTAGACATGAGAGGGGTATAGAGGGGTGCGGGTGGGTGTGCGCGCACCCGCGCGACAACACGTCGTTTGACATATGACATTAGACATCCGGCAGCAGCCGTGAGCAATAGCCGTGTGCGTTTGCGCAGGAAATGAGCCGTTGCCGCCAAATTACGAGACGTAATTTTACATCGTGCCTGACAACATGCTTGACATGGCGCTGTGAAATGACTTTTAGGTGTTTTATATCATTTGGGCCGCGTCAGGCACCGGCGACTGACAGTTGTATTTTTTAACTGATTTATGAAAAAATAAACCCAAAAAAATGTTTTAATCAATAATTATGTCGTATAGAACAATTTTATATTAGTACACAAAATTTTAAATTTGGACTACTTAGCAAATCTACTATGGCAGAATACGTGTTAAATAATTGTTTTCTTGAAATAGCCCGGGCGCGGTTATAAGATGGATTCCGTTTTGTTGGAATATGTCCGGATGGTGTCCTTTGTCAAAGTGTTGAATTTCGGCCGACTCTGGAAATAAGCACCCCGCGCTGTGTAACCGCGCCTGGTATAGTGGTAACGATGTAGATACAAATAATGTTACTCTTGAGCATTCTTAGTTAAAATGTAATGTTTTTTGGCTTTCCATTGTATTGTAGCCGATAGCAAAATTTAATTTGTTGGAGAAATAAACGGTCGAGTCGTAGTTTGTTTTTCTTTACATGCTCCCAGTATGTTTGTTGCAAATCATCAAATTAGTATATCCGACTGTATCTATTGTTTAATTTTTCGCAAAGTAGATACCTTTTTCTCTATTCTGCACATTCTTATTTACAGTTTGGTGTCCAATTTGGTAGTCTGCGGATAAAAAACGTAAGAAATTTAATTAAAACCTATCACTATACATAGTATAAAAGTTCTAAAGGTAGTATTAAACCTTTCACCGAGTCTTCGTCACGTCAAAACCGCGCCTTTTTTTTATTTATGGTTGACAGGTTAGGTGTTGACCGCAGCGCACACTGATGTGCAGTGACGTTGTACACACCTAGCATGGAAAGGAACTGGTTCTCAAGTGGGAAAGTGTAAACTGTTCCAAACAAACCTACCTCGTGAAAGTGTTCAATATGTCCGCTGACGTAGCTCGCACAAGTTTTAAAGAAAGAAAAAGATTTTATTTTGTTGCAAGCACAAAAACAAACGGAGACAGTTACAAAATAGGGGTGAAGGGTTACCATTTTACATTGACGAAATCATTACTAAAATTATAAATGCCTTGGTTGTCTAGAAGAGAGCGCTCATAGCGATAAGTGGTCACGTGTGGCTACTACCACTAGCTCATACGATTCTTTTTCTCTGTAGGTACTTATTTTGTTTTTTTTGGGGGGGCATAATGGAAGTTTATTTATAAGTCTTTCATGGAACAACGGATTGACATGATTTTTAGCATGGTTGGTATAGCCCGCAATACCTAAAACGCACCATGTTATGGTGCAATATGGTCGTTGGAGGCGTTTTGTGGACGTCTTTGAAATTCGAGTAAAGCAGCAGTAGGTATCTCACGATTTAGCCGCTATGTTATCATTTTGCTTTATAAATAAATATTGGAGGACATTAACACACTGCGCCATCTATCTCCAAACTAAGCAAAGCTTGTACTATGGGAACCAGACAGCTGACGTCAGGATTTGCTGACTTTTTTTGTAAATACATACAGTACACTCAGACAGACCAAACATCTAGGTTAGTCCTTAGTGGGAATTGAACCCAAGCGCTCTAGCTCTCTAAGCAGTTCTTTACCAATATATTATACGTATATGCACATTATTTTTATACATATTGATATCTATTATTCTAACACCAAGACTCCAAGAGTTCGCAATATCGACATCCGATGACGAACGAAAATCCGAGACGTCAGTATCGCAGCTATGATCTCAAGTGGAGTTGAGCAGGACACGTTGCTAGGCAAAGTGATGACACGTGGAGTAAGTTTGCAACAGAGTGGTGGTCTAGGCAAGGTTAGCAGAGCGTTGGTCGTCCTATAGGTCCCAGCAGTGGGATAAAGAAGGCTATTGATGATGATATTTGATATGTATTTTTCTATGGAATCCTTTACAACATAGTTATATTTATTAAAATAATAGATTAAAACAAACTACAATTATGATAAGGAAGCAACATCTCTTTATTCGATGTAATGACGGACGATTAATCTAAATACTACAACGCACTAAGCTGTAGTTATATTAAGCTTATATTAAATCTCACTTTTTATTTGATTAAACATTTTAATTGATAAGATTGCTAATATTAATCTCACTATCGTTTTAAAATACATTATTAATTATATTATTAATGCGTCGGAAATGGCACGCGCTATTTTGCTTACCAACATACTGCACTGTAAAGTTGCAAAAAATAATATATATATATATATATTAAAAAATACATTATGTAGGTAGGCAACTGGTTACTACGACAATAAGGGGATATAATTACTGGAGGTTATTTTAATTAGTTGATTAACTAATTTACATATTCACATTTTATTTATAACATTCATATATATTTGTTTAATTCAGATTAAAAAAACTATAAATTACATTATATCGGTCGTATAATAATTTAAATCCTAGTTCTTGTAAACAAAACGACTTAGCGGAAATACACTAAATAGAACTGTACTGTATGTATTATAAGTATGTATTTACAAAAAAAAAATATATTTAAGTATTATATCAGTCATCTGACTCATAGTACAAGCTCTGCTTAGTTTGGGGTCAGATGGCGCTGTGTGTAATGTCCTACGATATTTATTTATTTAGAATAACAACAGAATACAAAAGATATTACTGTTGAATCTTTGTTTGTAATGATTTTTTAACGTATCTTTATTGATTGCTTATTTATATAACCTGCAAGGAGTTCACTGTACTCATCATTCTTAACAACTTTAATTCTGGGACCGACTGTAAAATCGCAAAACAGTCATAATTTGTTTTCTGGAGTGGATGGTGTTTTTCTACAGAACAGCTGTTCTTTGTCGCGATTTCACGATTCCACGGTAAAGTTAATGATGATTACAATGACCTTGTAGCTTACTTACAATTTTTTCAGGTAACGTCGTATTCCATAAATTTTTAAACATTCAAGTAAATATAGAAATAGCGGCGTGCCATTTTCCGGGCCTTCTTACGAATAAATACAAATCATTTTATTTGGCCTTCATATGAACGTGTTATAAATCACTTCAAGTATTAAAGAAGACATTATGACATACACTATTACTTTACTCTATATATAGGGGTCAATAAACAGAATTGTAAAAGGTCTATTACATTGCATGATATTTAAGTAACTTTATCTCGAATCAGCGAGATGCAGTGTATAAAGTCTGGCATCTGGTGGCCGTATTTCACCTGTGTGAAATCATTTGTCACTTTAAGTAACTTTTTACCATACCCACGAATAAAGCCAATATTTTGCCATGACAATTTATAGTAACATTTTTTTTTCGCATATATAATGAACCAGTTCTAGAATGGGTATGATAAAAAGACAGTAAATATACTCCACGTGGAATTTCCTTTAAAGTATTATTTTAAAACTATGATATTAAATATTATTATTTTATTTAGTAAATCGACAGATAATTTGTAAATATATTAAAACTGTAAGGAGTAAAATCGGCTTAGAATTATAAGTTCAATAAGGCCAATTCTGAAGGCTTTTGTTGATAGATCTAAACTTATTTGTTTTTTTTTTTCGTACAAGGTACCACAAAACCCAGCTATAGCTATGGATTCAATTAGCACAAACCCTCACCTTTAGCAAGGAAAATATGCAAGCGCAAAAACAATGAACTCTTGTCATTTCATTAACTTTGCGCTCCTGGAAGACTTTATATTTGTACTTTATTATTTACTTATAATTAACTCTACTCTAAGACCTTTGCAACCCAATAACGAATTGAAATTGAACTAAAAAAATTATGTATCCAAGTGTTCTACTAAAATGAAATGGCACAATTTATTAGTGCACTATGTTTTGGCTTAACGTGATTTGCTTATTTCAACTAACATAATTATAGCATTTAAAAAAAAAAAGTATATACATAATTACTATTTTTTTATGTGTTTTAAAAGTTATATTTTCAAGGTATTGTACATGGATGTCAGATTGTTTTAATACTAAAAAATAACGTGTTATTTACTATTTGTGAAGTAGACTGAAGAAATTTACTACCAGGCTATTCTGATAAAAATGATTTCGGCACGCAGAAATCAGAGGTTAAAAAAGTTTGATAAAGAATTTGCTCTGTACAAATTGTATACAGGGGTTTCTATGCTTGGAGGGTACTAAGCCGAAAGAAGGTTGTTATACTCATCACTATGAACAATTTTTACTATGGCACACTAAAATCATGAGGAAAATTCAGCTGTTCTATAGAATTTCTGTGGACCCTAGACTTTTTTGTAGAGAAGTTAAATGAAATGAATATCGTAGGACATGATACACAGCGCCATCCCGATCATACTAATTGGGGTCATCCCAAATAACTCCAAACTAACTGATTGAATGCTCGTTTTTCTTTATGTATTTACACATACTTATAATACATATAGAACACCCAGACAGAACAAACATTTGTTTACACCACAAAATGTTTGTCCCGGGTGGGAATCGAACCCATGCCCAGCTTTTAAACCACTACCAATGCGCCAAGAGGGCTGTCTGAGATGATTTATTTTTCGCGACTTTACTTTGTGTTTTATCCATAGTAAATTTGTTCATAAACAAGTAATGTGTTAAAAATTAAAAATAACCCCAATTGGTGTATAATATTCTACTAATAGGCCGCCACCATTTAGTGGCGGCGTCCATCTTAGACCGATTTTCATCAATCATAGCATGCACGACGCCACAGACAGCCACACACACACGCACACATACACACACACACACACACACACACACACACACAAACACGTACAACTTATAACACCCCGTCGTTTTTGCATTGGGGGTTAAAAACGGCAAAGGCACATTCTTCAAAAAACCGACGAGCAAATGAGTACTCCTGGCCAACTTTACAGTAACTTTCAGTGAGAACGGTGCCTCTGTTTCAGTGCCAGATTTATTTTCCGCAATCAATTATTTCGATTTAATTAGATTGCAATGAATTGAGAATTGCATTTGATGTATGTTTAGATCTCACAGCTAAAGCCTTCGAAATCGGGAATATTAACAGTGTATAATTACATATATTAAAAAGTTATGTGCGTACTAACTTTGTTATAATAATATATTAAAAATCTCACTATTGTTCTACAAGAACATTGCATAATTATTGCATAAGGCGACAAATCCATTCGTTACTTTCATCAACTTTCATTTGGGACGTGATGTACTGTTTTGTTTCTTTAACATGATATACATATATGATATTACACGGTAAATTACTGCTATTTTAACTGCGATAAATCCATTCGCTACTTTCATTTGGCAAGTTAAAGTATTGCTTTTTTTACAGGTTAGGTTATTTTGACAATATTGAGAGATACCTTTTGATTTTGTGTAGCAATGCTGAAGAGTGCAACAATAAGAACAACTTTTACCAAAGGAACGACAATGGAATCTCAAAAAAAAATACAGTCATTAACCTTCTAAAAATATATTGTACCATTGTTTTTATTTTCCGAAATTTCAGTGTCTATATCCCTTCCACGAAACATCATGTACAATTTTAATGTAAACTCTTTATGACTGTACATATATATATTGTCAAGCAAATTATGTACAGTGTTAAAACAATTTCTGAGCAACTTTTGATCTGTTTTTTCTGTACGCGTGTTTGTCACTGAACTTCTCCAAAATGGCTGGAAACCATGTGAGTTCAGATTCATAACTGGACCAAGAAGTACTGCAATCACACCTCGGGAACCATGTATTGGATATTCATTTAGTGTTTTATAATAAATAAATAGTCATTAAATGTATAAGTTCTATAGGGCAAAAGTTGTTTTTTATGTTGTACAGAAATTGATGCTAAGACAAAAAGATAACTTAAGATGATGTTAGTTAGTTATCAATAACTATACATCATGACTGGTGAGACACCTATGGTACTCGAGGACGTGATATTTGGCGATCATATAGGAAGAAAAAAATAACATTTAAAATAAATATTAAAACTTCTAGGTAAACTTAACCGAAAGTTATGTAATTAATTACGCAACGCATGAACACCGCGCGGACGCACGGGCTGGACGTTGTGAGGACGCTCGCGCTGACGACGGGCGAGCGGGACAAGCACGTACTTGTCGCGTGATCGAAACAATGTTATCGATGTCGGGAGTGTATCCACGCTTTATTTATTCATAGAGAAAATTGCCCAAAAATTAAGTACCTAATTTTATTACATAATTATAACGAAAATCAAGTATCAAGTACTCTCCTTCAGTATCGTAGGTGTCTTACCAGTCATGCTGTATACTTACAACTTGAAAAAGCAACGCTGCAAAAGGTTTCCAGCACGAGCAATTTAAAACTTTCTTTCTAAAACATTAAGTTTGTTTACAAAACGTAAAAATATTCTTAACGATCAATTCTCGACTTAGATTTCAGCTTAGAACAAAAGTAAGCTACCAAACAGTAGTATTAAAGTTTTATATGTTGCGGATTTATATATTTCAATGACATTTCGTTGCGGTGGTGAATTTTACTTTTCTCTCCGGGCATGACAGCCTCCCAATATCTCAAGGTAATTTTTTTACCGGATATGCTATATCTTAAAGTTACATATAATGTGTAACAGCCGACATAATTATGTCTTAAAGTAAATGTCGACCACCATAAGCATATCTTGCCGTTACGTGATATATAACCATCATATACCATATGTACATACATTCTCTATATATTTCAGCAATGTCAGGGTATATTAATTTGCGTGTCACTATATATCTGGCGGTTATGTGTTAGACAACCATCCTTCATTCCCCATATATCTCAGCTTTGTCGATATATCTTGCCGATATGTGTTACACAACCAACCTTCATTCCCCATATATCTCAGCTTTGTCGATATATCTTGCCGATATGTGTTACACAACCAACCTTCATTCCCCATATATCTCAGCTTTGTCGATATATCTTGCCGATATGTGTTACACAAACAACCTTCATTCCCCATATATCTCAGCTTTGTCGATATATCTTGCTGATATGTGTTACACAACCAACCTTCATTCCCCATATATCTCAGCTTTGTCAATATATCATGCTGATATGTGTTAGACAACCAACCTTTATTCTCCATATATCTCAGCTTAGTCGATATATCATGCTGATATGTGTAAGGCAACCATTCTTTATTCCCTATATATTTCATCAGCTTTGTCGATATATCAAGCTGATATGTGTTACACAACCAACCTTCATTCCTCATATATCTCAGCTTTGTCAATATATCACGCTGATATGTGTTACACAACCAACCTTTATTCACCATATATCTCAGCTTTGTTGATATATCTTGCTGATATGTGTTAGACAACCAACTTTTATTCTGCATATATCTCAGCTTTGTTGATATATCTTGCTGATATGTGTTAGACAACCAACTTTTATTCTGCATATATCTCAGCTTTGTCGATATATCATGCTGATATGTGTTAGACAATCATCCTTTATTTACCAATATATCTCAGCTGTGCCGATATATCTTAAAGTTATGTGTTAGATGCCCGTCCTATATTCCCTTATAACTCAGCTGTCGATGTATTTGCCAGTCATCATATATCTTGCGGTTATGTGTTAGACAATCATCCTTTATTCTCCATATATCTTAGTTGTCCGGGTATATTCATTTGCGGGTCACCATATATATCTTGCTGTTATGTGTTAGACAGCCCTCCTGTCTTCCCCTGATATCTCAGATGTGTCTGACATATTTACCGGTTACCTTATATCTTGAGATTATAGTGCAGTTTGTGATGCACGTTGTCCGTAGCGTCCGGTGTGCGGGTGTCAGCGACTAGAGTTGCCACTAACGCCTCTTGCTCCCGCAGTCGCTTTACCGCCCCTTCCCATGTGCCGTAATTGAGGTCCATCAGTTGAACGGCTTTCTTTATTATCTTGTGTGTTTCTAGGCACCAGTCTCTGTAATGACACGTTTAAGATTTCGATCAAGTAACTTTTTATGGGTATATTTTTAATTACGCGGTAGCATCTGAATATAAACTATATTGGTATATTACATGAAAGCTAAACAATGTGCGACCATAACGCAACTAGGTCACAAAAATCGAGTGATTGGAAGCAAAAGAATAAGAAAATAAAATATTTCACGACTTTATCATGACAATTTTACTATAATTCATTTTTTTATATTTTTTTTTAATGTAAAAAAGTAATGAGACCAACGAGACGCTCTAAGAGTAAGAGATAACGCCTGTTCATGACCATTGCAGCGATACACAGAACTTTGAGTAACAAAACAAAGTCCAGGGCATCGCTGCTTTGGCGCTCATAACTTTGAGACTTTCGATGGTTAGTCTCACAAGCCCAGTAATTTCGCTAGCTGCAGTACCCTTCAAACCGGAACACAGTACCTAATGTTGACACACTACTGCTTAGCGGCAGAGTAACTAGTACTGCGGTGTTACCTACCTAGACGACCTCCTGCTAAGGAGATCTACCACCAAGTAATAGTCATAATATTGCGAAATCATTTTAGGTCGGATTTTTAACTGATTTCTACCAATATAATATTTATTTCGGCACGGTGCGTTTTGGCAAAAAAAAAATGCGGGTAGTAGCGATTGCGATGTTTTCGTTATCGTTGCTTTTGGTTAAACTGTTTGTAAGAAAATACGGGAGTGGCTGTATCGTGGACACGGCTGTGTCTATGTGAACGTGTTCATTTTTGAACACGAAGAAGTCGTCCTTCGGATTTCCATGTTTCAAGTCTTCACTCAACGTAACGTATTCTCCAATCCTTTACCTTTCAAGTGATGTAGTTAATTTTTGGATGTATGCAAGGAAATTTAAAAACGTATTTTCGTTAAAATGTTTGTTAACTTACCTATATTCGCGGTTTTGCGGACACTTTATTATCCTCTCTAGCATCACATCCGATAGCTTCCGCAGCTCGTGGGCAACCTACGATTACAGAGCAAATAAGTAAAACAATTTCCATTAGCAACAAATTTAAAATATTCCATCAATTGTACCAAATTATAATAGATCCAACCGTTTATTTTCTTTTTGACAGCACCAATAGAACGTAACTGCGTCATGTTACGCAAAAGTTCACTTTTAAATGCGAGGTTTTAAAAATATGACAACTGCCTAAGTTTGCTCCTTGATCCCGTATAATAATCATCTTTGACAAATTGAGTCCATAAGTGCAGTAGTTTTTTTTTATAAATTACATAAAATAACAAACGTTTTTAAAAATTTACGTTCTATGGCTATCAACATAGTGATGTTACGATTGAGATATCGATATTATTTATTAACTATTTTTACACGGGTATAATGTAGCATTCTTATGTAGTATAAATATAGATTGGTATGTTGGTATGATATGAAACAATTATTGTGACTTTTATTTTTATTTATTTATTAATCAAAATCAGATTCATCGTCGCTGTCACTCGAGCTATCGCCGACATTTATAATTAATTGTTGATTCATATTATCTATCGCCACGTGTTTATCCCAATCTGCCATTATAGTTTCTTGTGTTTTTTGAATTACATTTTGCCAGTTTTCCGCAGTTACTTCCACAGATGCATTTTTTAATAAATCAAGCATTTTGTTTGTCTCTTTCCGCACAGACTCGATAGAAAAATGAATCGATATCGTGCCCACTATAATCACTTGGTCACAACACTATAACTGTCAAATTAGATCTGTCAAATAGAAAATAAACGGTTGGATCTATTATAATTACCTCTTACCATCAGGATAACGTGTAGTCTCTTTACTTTTACATTTAAATAAACCACGTAGCTGATCTATGTCTTTTTTTTCTACACCTATAGATACAGAACACACATCTATGACCTATACTATATGACTAGCGATTTTAAAAATTCTTTCCCAGCGGTGAAATAATTTTTGCAATCGGTCCAGTAGTTTCAATACAAACTAACAAACAATCAAATCTTTCCTCTTTATAATGGTATAGAATAGATAATGACCTGTAACTTTGGTGTTATTAATAAAAGATTTGTATGTTCTCTTACAAATGTTTGTCCTGAATGGTAATCGTACCCACGTCCTACAGTTCATGAAACCGAACAATAACCAAATGAGCCGACAGGGCATTCCGATAAATAATACTAGTGTATTCTCACCTCTACACTGAAGGATCCATATTGGTACTCTAAGCTCTGAATGTTTTGCTTGATCAATTCCACACTCTTGCTAAAATCCCCTAAAACAGACAATAAATAATATATTCATTAATTACCCTGCCTGTTTCACGCGTGACATTTCCCGTGAGCGAGAAGTTGACAGGACATTTTTTTATTGTTGACAGGCTAGGCGTTTGACTACAGCTCACCTGATGTTAAGTGGTATGGTCGAAGATGGTAAACACATCTAGCCTGGCATTGAACTGGCTCCCAAGTGAGGCTACCGGAAGCCGGCTTGAGGGCGGTACACGCCAAGCCGAGCACAAGCTTCAAGCAACACAAAAAGTCACATTTCGCCACATTATATCATTTTCCCACATTCACGCACGTAATTAAGCACATCTTTTAATTGTAATAAAAAAAATTTTTATACATAAATATTTAAAAAAAAGCTGTTTTGGAAAGTACAATGCGGCGCATCATTATGCGTGTTTTAAAGCAATAAATGCCGCTTCTTTCCGAGTGAATCTTTGTTCCATGAGCACTCGTCAATTCCAAAGAACACCTTGGTCGTATCGAATGCAAATCGATCGAAGGGTCGCTACTTCCAATAGGTTATTTATCAGAGCAATAAAGATGAAGCTACAGTTATAGTCGTACCGTGGTCGGCATATAAGCGGGCTAGGTGGTCGGCAGCGGCGCGTAACGCAGAGTTGTGTCGATACCACGCCTGCTGTTTGAAACGGAACGCCGAAAGCGTTTTTTCTATACGCTCTCCCATGTTTGATGTTCGCTCCGCTGTAATGTAACATTTAGATAATTCAGGTGACATATTGATTGATCCTAAGGCAAGAATACGCGATAAAACCCTTTCTCGTTGAAATTAATAATACATTAATAATCTTCAATGAGGGAAAGTCTCCTTATACAAGAAGCTTTGTTTAGTTTAATATTTATTATTGTTCTGTTGTAATATTTTAATTATTATTGTTCGTGTATGTGGATACCTCATGCCAAGAGGCGGTCGCTTCGTCATGTGTGTATGTAGCTTGCGCCAAGAGGTCATCAGTTTGGTCATGTATGTGTGTAGCTTGCGCCAAGTGGCTGTAGGTTTAGTCATGTATGTGTGTAGCTTGCGCCAAGCGGCTATCGGTTTAGTTATGTATGTGTGTAACTTGCGCCAAAAGGCCGTCGGTTTAGTCATGTATGTATGTAACTTGCGCCAAAAGGCCGTCGGTTTAGTCATGTATGTGTGTAGCTTGCGCTAAAAGGCCGTCGGTTTAGTCATGTATGTGTGTAGCTTGCGCCAAAAGGCCGTCGGTTTAGTCATGTATGTGTGTAGCTTGCGCCAAAAGGCCGTCAGTTTAGTCATGTATGTGTGTAGCTTGCGCTAAAAGGCCGTCGGTTTAGTCATGTATGTGTGTAGCTTGCGCTAAAAGGCCGTCGGTTTAGTCATGTATGTGTGTAGCAAGCGCCAAGAGGCCGTCGGTTTAGTCATGTATGTGTGTAGCTTGCGCCAAGAGGCCGTCGGTTTAATCATGTATGTGTGTAGCTTGCGCCAAGAGGCCGTCAGTTCAGTTATGTATTTGTATACCTTGCTCCAAGAGGCCGTCGGCCTGATCGAGTAAATGCGAGGCTCTCTGCAGATGGAAGGGCGCATGACACTGCCGGCACGCAGCGCGCCGCCGCGTTCCGCGTGGCACAGGCCCCTTGCACGAAGGACACGCGTATGCGCTGAACATTAACTGGAATGCAACCCGATGTTATGCCTATATTTTTTTCTATTTCTGGCATCGCACTTTGTGCATTCTGCAAATGCCAAGTATTTAATATTATCACATGCCAAATGATAACCAGTAAAATAAGCATTAGTTACAGCCAAAGTCACAGGTGCACTTACCTTTATGTCTAAGTTTATGCCAAAGTAAAGCCGTTATCACTTTAAGTTATCTTCTGCGAAGTCATAGAAATCACACGAAAACATATTTTCACTACGATATAATTTCATGATTAAAACACAAATTTCTACACGAAAACACTCGAAAAAACACAAGTTTTGGATAATATAACAATGCAGCGATATTTTTCCGGGTTCTCGCCTAATACATTCTATTATATGTTATAGTCAGCATTAGTGTTAAGTTGAGAAAAAGAGTTAATAAGCATGACCTTATAAATAAATGACAATGACACGATAATAAAATAATTTATTAAATAGTCTGCGGCGGATTTAACAGGCTTTATCTTCTCCACATAGTATAAAACAAAGTCGCTTCCCGCCGTCGGTACGATGAGATCTTTTCAACTATACATCGGATTAAGCGGTTACCATTATTAGACAGAGTGATTCAAGGGGAAGGTTTATATGTATAATACATGCATATGCACCACATTAGTATCTACATTGCATCCGTGCGAAGCCAGGGCGGGTCGCTAGTATATATGTACATACCTAGTATAACACAAAGTCGCTTCCCGCCTTCAGTACGTTTATATCTTTTTAATTATGCAACGGATTTTAATGCGGTTTCTATCAATAGATAGATTGATTCAAGAGGAAGGTTTATATGTATAATACATGCATACGCACCACATTAGTATCTATATTGCACCCGTGCGAAGCCAGGGCGGGTCGCTAGTATATATGTACATACCTAGTATAACACAAAGTCGCTTCCCACCATCTGTACGCTTAGATCAACTATGAAACGGATTTTAATGCGTTTCCCATCAATAGACAGAGAGATTCAAGAGGAAGGTTTATATGTATAATACATGCATATACATCACATTCGACAGCCCTGTTGGTTCATTGGTAGTGTGTCTGCTTCGAGAGCTGAAGGGCGTGGGTTCGATTCCCACTCAGGACTAACATTTGTGTGACTAACATCGATGTTTGTTCTGTGTCTGGGTGTACTGGTATGTATTATAAGTATGTATTTACAAAAAAAAAAGAAAGTATTTAAGTATTCTATCAGTTATCTGTCTTCCATAGCACAAGCTCTGCTTAGTTTGGGGTCAGATGCCGCTGTGTGTAATGTCCTATGATATTTATTTATTATTTATTTATTATTACATTGCACTTGTGCGAAGCAAGGACGGGTCGCTAGTTAAGCAATAAAGTCTATACTCTATGGCGTTAGGATAGAGTAATACAATGACTTGATTTAATAAATAATATTAATAGCTTATAAATAAATAAATAAATAAATATAAACAAATATCGTAGGACATTACACACAGCGCCATTTGACCCCAAACTAAGCAAAGCTTGTACTATGGGAATCAGATAACTGATAAAATGCTTACTTTTTTTTTGTAAATACATACTTATAATACATACAGTACACCCAGACACAGAACAAACATTTGTTTTATATCACAAAATGCTTGTCCTGGGTGGGAATCGAACCCACGCCCTACAGCTCTTGAAGCAGACATGCTACCAATGAGCCAACAGGGCTGTTATAACATTGGAGAAATAAAAACTATTCTAATAATACCTCACACATTAAAATCGTTCAAGCCATTTTGGCTACAGAAATCGCTGAAGTATGCTCTTTCTTTTTTGAAAGCGCTATAATTTAATTGTTAATACCAAAAAAATATAGCCTATGGCGTACGTGTGAATAATTATAATTAAATTAGTATTACATTATTTGTCCATACTAACAACAAAGTCCCGCCTTTCCATGTCGATACAAGCGGTACAGGAACAAGTGAACAAATATTGGGCACGCAGCAGTTGTCGCCGGCGCGAGGTAGTGTCGCGCGCACGGTGCGGCCCGTAGCAGTTGAGAACTTGATCTCCACTGTCTAACTCCCGTGAACAACGAACGATGAGACGGCATTTGTAGAACCTGAACACACAACCAGAATTTTGGTAGACCCTTCTTTTGACTGTTTTAGCTCGTTCGCACTCACTCACACACTTGTCCACTCTATTTATTTTTTTTTATGTAAAAAGTAATGAGACGAACGAGACACTCTCCTGATGGTATGAGATAATGCCTGTCCATGACCATTGCAGAGATACACAGAACATTGAGTTATAAAACAACGTCCAGGGCATCACTGCCTTGGCGCTCATTACTTTGAGACTTTGATGGTTAGTCTCAACAGCCCAGTAATTTCGCTAGCTGCAGTACACTTCAAACGAGTTATTCTGCTTAGTGGCAGAATAACTGGTACTGCGGTGGTACCTACTTAGACGACCTCCTGCTAAGGAGATCAACCACCAAGTAAACTGTAAAGTAACTCTGCTTCAAGAGCTGTAGAGCGTGGGCTCTATTCCCACTTTTTTTTATAAATATCGGAGAACATTACACTCAGCGCCATCTGACCCCAAACTAAACAAAGCTTGTACTATGGAAGTCAGATAACTGATAGAACACTTAAATATGCTATGCTTCAAAGCAGCGATGCCCTGGAATTTGTATTGCTACTCAAAGTTCTGTGGCTATCTATCGCTTAGGCTTGTGCTTAATCGTTCACTGAGCGGAGCGCTCCGTACTAGCACAAATAGAGAAATTTACTAGTTCAGCATTGTAGTTCTAATAGTACCTACTATTAGTTCAGTGCTCATTGACTGACTTTGATTTGTAATTTTTATAAAGGCGCGTTCGGATAGAAGGAAATGTGCAGTTCAATGTAAACTGTTAAAACACCAAAAAACAATCACTGATCAATGAGAGATGAACAATGATCAAAATGAACATTTTACGTCAACGCTAATTTTGATATACCTAGGAATCAGAATAATTAATTGTACAGCTAAACTATGAAAATAGTTTTATGGAACTTATTGTGTTAAAAGTTCGTTCCCTGTCTTATTAGTACAGTGTTCATTCTAGTACTTAGAACACGTTGCGTTGACACAACGTATTCCCTTAGGAAATTGGACTTTAATGTGTAGATATCATTTTGCAGTAATATTTTTAATAGTACAATTGAACTAGTAAGATTGTGCTCGGGGAATAGTTCGTTCTCGTTCAGTAGTGGGGATGAATTCCTGACAATTCGGTATGTTAAGTTTTTTTTTTGTATTTATTTTATATTTTTTACTGATAGTAAACTTTATTTTAAGAAACTAATTTGAATATTTTAGCTTTCTATGCGGTAGTATAATTCTAATACGTTTTCAAACTTTTTATAGTTATGACGTCATGAGTACGGCTAAATATGTAGAATATGCCTTTGCTATACGAAACAAAAAAGTATACAAAACATTTGACACATTTCATTAAATTTGACAACAGAACTGACAAGTTTTTTTTTAATTTGCCCCATCGGGCAGGCTAAAGCTGTAAATCCATTCTGTCACGTCTTTGGTTTTTACAATTCATGACATAAAGTAAACAAATCTTATGTCATAAAAGCGATATCAGAGTCCAAATAACGTTTCAAGTAAAATAATCCAGATATTTGTATCAATAAACCGAAAAACATCTCGACGTATGTGTATTGAAAATATTATTATGATCGCCGTTGACTTGACATTGACAAGTTTTGTTTTGGTTTGCCAGTCTATGGAAGTTGACCGTCGAGATGACGTCATGAGACATCAATTGAAAGTCAAGTTTGATTGATGTTTTTTATTAAAATAAACCCCACCTCATAGTTTACAGAGTTTTAAACGCAAAAATATTGTACAGAAATGTACTATTTCGAAATGGTTTTGGAATCAGTAAAGTTTTTTTCTTCTTTACAAACCGAATTCTTAGTTCGTGAACTACACAAGCCTAGTATCGCTGCGATGATGCATTTTGCATTGTCGGTTAAAAATTAATTGTTTGTATAAGGTACCAACTCACGTATTGATGATATTTGGGTCGCAGGAGTGGTTCATCATGGCGGCAGAAGGATAGATGGCAGTCGCGCGCCTAACTTCTCGCTCCGAAACCGTGGGACCTACAAATACAGAACACCAATATAAGACCAATTTTGAAGGCTGATAGCTCTAAACTTACTAAAAGGAAATAAAATAGCATGCACTAGTTGCGCCCCGCTGTGTTACACGCGATTGAAAAGTATGCCCATTTCCTCTGTCTTTTTCTGTACCCCTTGTGGGCAAAATTTCATGATGATCGGTTGAGTAAGTAAGTAAAGGCGTGAAAGAGTTTCAAACAAACACTGCAAAACTGCCGGCATGCATTTTTCCGGGATAAAGCCTGACATTTTCTGACCTATGCAAAAAAGTCATGTCGATTCTTTGCTCTACGAAAAATGAAAACAAATCTATTCCACGGGAACCATACAGCTTGCCGGGATAAAAAGTAGCCTATGTGCTATTCCAGACTATAATATATCTCTGTGTCAAATTTCATCCAGATCCGTTCAGCCGTTCTGGTGTGAAAGAGTAACAAACATCCATCCATCCAAACTTTCACATTTATAATGCTAGCTGCCACGCGGTGTTTACGGGATAAAAAGTAGCCTATGTTCTAATCCAGGGTCTCAGCTACCTCCATGCCAAATTTCATCCAAATCCGTTCAGTAGTTTTTACGTGAAAGAGTAACAAACATCCATCCATCCAAACTTTCACATTTATAATATTAGTAGGATTAGTGTGTTTTTTTTTTTTTTTTTTTATGGTTGACAGGCCAGGTGATGTAGTTGTGTCGCGACCGATCACCGCTGTCAGTCAACTGTACTCGTATGTTTGTTTTAGTTTGTTGAAAGTTATTGTTTGTCTTCGTTTTCAAAAACTTAGTCAAAATTTTGTGGACCACAGGATGAGGTCGGCTCCGTGAAATAATTCCTTGTTCGGAGTTATAATTGTCTAAAAATTGTTACTATGTTCACAAATAAATCGATTTTTTGATAATTGAATATTCAAAGTATATATTTTGTTTATTTCCGCTTAACAGTCATTTCAGTTACAACATTATATTTAGCTAATTTGACAATAATTTATTAATTAAAAACTTAATCTTACTTAAAATCTAATACTTTGGGTTCTCTTCAAAAAGCATGTTAATAGAATCTTAAAAGGTCGGCAACGTATTTGTAGTGCTCCTGGTATGGCAGATATTTATAGGCGACGGTGATTGCTTAACATCAGGCAACCCGTCAGATTGATTGCCACCTGTGGCGTAAAAAAAAACTAATTTGACATAAACTTCAAAAAATATAATTTAACAAGTATGTAATTTGTGGTGGTCTAGACTTGTGGTTCTTTACCACTAGTCTATTAATTTTAACCACTTGTTTTAATCAAGTCGCTAAAATAAATCGCACACGTGTAAAGCCGGGGTGGGTCGTTAGTATATAAACAAAGTTACCGTTACTGTCGTCAACAGTCGCGAGGCTGAGGGCCGCGTGACCGTTGCAGACGAGTTGGCCGAGCGCCCGAAGCACGACAGCGCTCGCGAACAAGCGCAGTTCTGAGTTGCTTAGTGCGTACGGCACTGCCGCGGGCAGTTGTTCGAAGTAACGCGTGTATCTTTCTAGATACAGGGTAAGCATCGTCGCCGTCTGAAATAGGTACACCAAAAAGGTATCATATTCACTATTTATACAAAGCGCAGGTGAGGTCGTGTATGGAGTACTGTTTGCTCATGTGGGACGGCTCTGCCAAGTTCCAGCTTGAGGCACTGGAGTCAGTCGAGAGGCGCGCTAAGATGCTGATAGGCAATGCCAAGTTTGGTCAAGTCTCGGCTGCAAAGCCTTGAGCACCGACGTAAGGTGTCTATCGGCTTTCTACCGGATGCATTTCGGGGATTGTATCTTGGAGTTTCACAACTTGGTTCCCCCCGCCCCTTTTTACTACCGGACGGCCGGACAGACGCGACTAAAGCGTCACCCGTACACATTTTTTTTTCTGAGAAAAGTAAAGTAAAAGTAATGAGACGAACGAGACGCTCTCCTGATGGTAAGAGATAACGCCTATCCATGACTATTGCAGCGATACACAGAACTTTGAGTACCTAATAAAACAAAGTCCAGGGCATCGCTGCTTTGGTGCTCATTACTTTGAGACTTTCGATGGTTAGTCTAGTAATTTTGCTATAACAGCCCAGTAATTTTGCTAGCTGCAGTACCCTTCAAACCGGAACACAGTAATGTTTACACACTACTGCTTGGCGGCAGAATATCTGGTACTGCGGTGATATCTACCTAGACGACCTCCTGCTAAGGAGATCTACCCCCAAGTAAAACACATTGTGGACGTTCCTCATGTGCGCACCAAGCGCTTCAAATCCACATTCTTTATTCGCACAGCGAGGATATAGAACTATTTGCCGAAATCTGTGTTTCCCGAAAAGTACAATATGACGTTAAAAGGTTCCTGCTAGATAAGCGTGTTCCATCCTAGACCATATCGTTGCTTAACATCAGATAGGATGTGGTAAAACGCGAAACTATACTACCTATACAGTATAAAAAATGGGTATATTAAAAAACTTACCAAGGCGTACTGTATATAATCCATATTGTTCATTTTCTCGAAATTGGTGACCAAATTGAACATCCTATAGAAGGCAGGCGTGTCCTTTTTGTATATAAGAATGTCGTCAACAGTGGAGTAGCTATGGAAGAGGTCGATAGCTGAGGAAGGCACTTGGCACTGCGGCGGCACCGATGGGAAACCTGACGTCGTCGATACAAGCAGGACTCTGGAAAGTATTAAAATTCTATTTACAATTCCTGTAAACATTGTTTAAGCCTGTAAAATTGCGCATGGTACCGAACAGGGTCCTATATAATAAATATGTATATAAAATATCTGACGCCCGCGACTTCGTCTGCGTTAGGTTCAGAGAGAAATGGAGAATGTAAGTAACAAATAAGCAATAGTCATGATTCTGACATCTGTCAATTTGACATCTGTTAATGTGTCATCTATCAATCTGACATCTGTAAATCTGTCATCTGACAAATTGACATCTGTCAAACGGACATCTGTCAATGAATAAATAAGCTTTCAAATGGAATGATGTTTTTTTTTCATTCAAAAATAGGTTCGCGTTTGACCACACTCTGCCTGATGTTAAACAGTAGTGTGGTCTAAGATGGAGCACGCTTACCTAGAAGAAACCTATTTACTCTAGATTAATGTTAATCCCGGTAATAAACTATGTGTATGCCAAATTTCATCCTAATCCATTCAGCCGTTTTGGTGTGATTAAGTAAAAAACATTCAAACATACAAACTTTTACATATATAATATGCTAAATAAAATATTGTATATCTATTATAAATAAAATATTGTATATCTACGAGGACAAAACTGTTTTGAAATGATTGCTGTCATATAATTATCACCTAAAATTGTACAGTTTTAGACAATTCTAACGTTTATACGGATCTAATTCAAAAGTTTATACGGACGAAGTCGCAGGTTTAAGCTAGTATATAATAAATAGGTATATAGACTTAATTCATTTTAAGAGTTTGCACATCCTAAAAAGCCATTTTTGTAAGTATGCCCGTATGCATTTTCGTCTATATTATCAAGGTATAATAACTTTTCCAAAAACAAAATCATTTCCGGATCGCAAGGAACACTTTAAATGTGACGTTTATTTTTTTTATACTGCATAAATAAATAAATATCGTTGAACATTGCATACAGCGCCATCTAGCCTCAAAGTGGGAAAGTAAAGCTATGGGAGCCAGATAACTGATAGAATAATTACATACTTTTTTTTTGTAAATATATACATACTTATTATACATACAGTACATTCAGACACAGAAAAAACATTTATCGTCACAATAATGTCATTCACCCTCAACGAAATATATGTAGTCTCGACCAAGCGCTCGAAGAGTCAACACGTCCTGAGGATGCCTCGTGTAGAGGCGAAACACGTGTCGGCAAGTGGATACTGCAGCGAGAAGAGGATATAAAGACTTGTGGTTATTTTAATTACTTTTTTTTTGGTTTAGATTTAAAGTGTATGTCACATTTTACTTTTAGATATTTAAGTAATATTTCAAACGTTTAGAGGAGGCTTCAGGTGACCAGAATCCTGGTATCTACTTTGGTCAAAAGCTAAGCATTGCCATCCAGCGTGGCAATGCTGCCAGCATTCTGGCCACATATCCCTCCTCTAACGGACTTTTAGATTAAATTTTGTAAATACATAGTTTTAATTTAAGTTTTTTTTTAATTTTGTTTAATAAATAAACAATTGACACAAATATTTCGGATACTAGATTTTTTTAAATTGTTGTCAAGTTTGTTAAATTTTATATGTTAAAAATATATACCTTGAACACTCAAAATGAACTTTTGTAAAATAACACCTGAATCAATCCATTATGTATAGAATGTTTGATTTTTATCGGGATAATAACATGTATTTTTTTTTAAATAAATCGCACCTCATAATTTACAGAGTTTTAAACGTAAAAATATTGTACAGAAATGTACTATTTCGAAATGGTTTTGGAATCAGTAAAGTTTTTTTTTTCTTTACCTACCGAATTGGTACCGTAGTGTACTAAGTAAGTACTATCGTTCTGTATAATTCTGTATATTATGTAAAGGTTTGAAATGGTTACCTTAAAGCTAAATGAGCAATCCCAATAGTAGGAAAGAGGTCAGCTTGAGCACCCGCGCATTCCCACTGGTGGTAGAGTGAGGCGCGCGCGCGACATTCCTTGTTGCAATACACCACGCGCGAACATGTCGTACAACTGTAACGTAACATTACATACATTTACGATTTCAATTCATTTATTCACCTGTATGCACGACACCTGTTTATTAACTACAAATCTGTGAAAAGCGACTAGTCTGAACGAATAAACTCTGTATTGCTTTCACCAAAAATTATCTACACCGGAAAAAGAAACAAAAGTAAGTCTTGTATGGAAAAAATTTGCCTTATCTTGATTACTACAAGCGAAGTTACACTCCAAGCTCCAAAGTCTGTAAGAGTTCTCGTCATTGCAACCCAACAGACCCGCCACCCGCACGGCGATACCGATGTATACTAAGATCGTGTATTTTTTATATTTACATATAGGAAATAGGTCTGCAATCTTAGATAATAATCTTCTAAGTATGCGTGCTTCATCTTCGACCACATCGTCGCTTACCATCAGGCGAGTTGGTGGTCAAAGGCGGACTAATCTGTGTTAAAAAAAATACTCACGGGACTGGGTTAATGTTCGGGGCGCAGCACCCGTCACAGACGTGCATGTCGGAAGGTAGCGCGACCCACGCATAAGGCTCCTCGGAGAATACGACATCACCGCGGCGAAGCGTTTCGCGCGTTACCACATGCCGCCCCGCCGTTTCGCTGCGTCTGCACAATACACGTGTTTTCACCACCAGTTAGTAATAGGTCCTAAAACGTTCTTAGTAAGTAGCATGTAACTCTACATATTAACTTAACATTGAAACGTTTAACGCTTCGAAATATTAATTTAGATAAAATGTTTAGTGCATATGGATTAAATTAAATCATATAGTCGCATTTCGGTATAAAATGCGGCTGTTAGAAAACCACACGTAATTCTGCTCGAACTACTATGGGGTAGCGTTAGGGATTGCAATCCGGAAAAACGGATCCGGGACCATTTAACGGTTACCGGATCCGGTACCAATATACCGGACCGTTGCTAGCAGTTTATGGCAAAATAATATATCTGTTGCATTAGTAGGCATTTTAAATGCGTGGTGTTCATGCGTGCGAGTCGTTCGTCGCCTACGCCCCACTACGCTTCGCCAGTACCACCCCGCTCGCTCCCCCGCATCCGCGTCGCACGCGCCACCGCCAGACAGTATCATTCTCATTCTCCTCGCACGAGGAAATAAATGTTGTTGTTGTCTACTTGTCTTAACATTGGTTAGGAAATAAAGTTGATTTTATACATTTGTGATTTATTTTTTATAAACTACATACATATAAGTGCAGTGACACTTGATTGAACTCACTTATTTTGTACTAAAAAGCGAAAATCATACTGATTTGACAATCCGGATTGATGGGAATCCGGTCGTATCCGTCCGGACTGATAATGACGCCGGATTGCAATCCCTAGGTAGCGTATGCAACAGTTAATGCAAGCCTAACCCACATAGACACGGTTTCCGAAAGAGGCTAAAATCTGGCTTGTTACCAAGGCTTAACTTTAAGCCATATCAAGACGCGCTTGTGCATAGCAGGGGGCATAATGACTTTAGCATTCACGTTGGTTATGACCTACTTATGGATCAAAACACTGATGAGGGAGGGCATCACCATAAGACACGGTGGCGATAATGAAACCAGCGATTACTCTTGGCTAACAAATGAGTATTTTTGACTAGTGACTGACAGATATTGTGGAGAAAACGTGACGTCATAATCATCACGCCTATCTTACATAACTCTCTCCTAATGCGCTCACTTATCCGATCATTTATTTTTATCACTTAGCCAGAACTTCAGCTTTTCTTTTCCAGTCACTATTTCATGATCTCCACTCGACAACATGTCTACCCCGTAAGTTATCGGTTCTACGCGAATTACATATAACGGGCCCATCGCCACTTTTTTGCTAATACGCAGAACTAAAACGGTGACTAACAAGAGCTCAGAACATGATGCATAGTTTAACAATATGTATATCCATTAGTGATACATTTGCAACTTAAAGTGATAGCAGAGCCGATTAATAAAAAGTATAACAGTATTATTGAAAAGTCGTGGAATCCACGCCAGCCACTGAGCTATTATCATTACAAAATTACATTCGTTACTCACTTTGGAATCAATTTGTATTCGCAACGCAGCGATTGTACTTTTAAGCCGGGCCGATAACATCCACAATAATAGATTCGCTCGTTTACTTAATTGTAATAGTATACTTAATCGCAATTTTTCCTTCAATGCAGTCGATATAAATAGTGTAACTCAATTAGCACTAGTAGGCACTAGCACTACGGGATTCGTATATTTTTCCGGAGCAAAAAGTAGCTTAGATAAATATAAATATCGTAGGACTACAGTACAGTATACACACAGCGCGATCTGGCCCCAAACTAAGCAGAGCTTGTGTGATGGAAGTCAGATAACTGATAGAATACATAAATACTTTTTTTTTGTAAATACATACAAAACACTTAGACACAGAATAAACATTTGTTTATTCACAAAATTTTTGCCCTGAGTGGGAATCGAACCCACACCCTACAGCTCTCAAGGTGCTCTCAGTGTATCTGACACTACCAATGAGCCAACGTGGGTGATAATTCTGGGTATAAGCGACAAACGTTCATAATTTCACTAAAATTCTTTGATTATAGTGTGAAGAAGTAATGAATATAAATACTCAGACACTCAGACTGACCCACAAATTTTCGCATTTATAATTTTATTGTTATTTTTAATTCTGGTTCGTAAATAAATAATCGTAAGCACTATACTTATAATATAAGTATAAGTAAGTATATCACCCTATTATGGTGATTACTAGGTACTAGATTTAGCAGGAGGTCATCTAGGTCGATACCACCGCAGTATCAGATATTCTGCCGCCAAGCAGTAGTGTGTAAACATTACTGTGTTCCGGTTTGAAAGGTACTGCAGCTAGCGAAATTACTGGGCTGTTGAGACTAACCATCGAAAGTCTCAAAGTAATGAGCACTAAAGCAGTGATGCCCAGGACTTTGTTTTGTTACTCAAAGATCTGTGTATCGCTGCAATGGTCATGGACAGGCGTTATATCTTACCATCAGGAGAGCGTCTCGTTCGTCTTATTATTTTTCACATAAAAAAAAAAAAAAAAATTAGCTCTCACTTAGGCGAAGTATGAATATTTTTTTACTATGGTGACAGTCATCAGTTTCACTGAATGAATCCATTCCCTATTTCCATGAATATAATATATAAATATATTTTTTTTTAATGTAATAGTAATGAGCGAAACAAGACGCTCTCCTCGTCTATTTTTCAACCAGCCATACCTTTTAAGACTCCAGAAATATCTACGCAACAATGCAATGTCTATTTCTGTATGTCTTTTTTTTTATTGAAGGTGTTTGACCACAGCTCACCTGATGTTAAGTGAAGGTGTGGTCGAAGATGGTAAAGCGCACCTAGCCTAGAATGGAAATCTGCGAAATAAGGTTCGCAATCGCACAGCTTTTTCGTGAGCGCCTAATAGATATCGAAATAAGGAGCTCGGAGTACAGAGTCAGGTATACCGTTTAAGAAATCACAAGCTTTTCACATCTATAAATTTGTTTATAAACACCAGTTAAAATTACTTCTACAACATAAATACATGAGATAATTTTTTTAAATAAATAAAACAAGCAAAAGCGTTAACATTATTTTCATTTGCACTACAAAAGCATCACATAAAATATTTTTGCCATGCCACAGATAAATAATATAATACAAGTAGCCAGGCTAAAGAATTCGCAATAAGCAACAAAAATATTACATTTTAAAATGTAGATAATTGTATCTTAATGCATTATTTCACCTAACACATCTCGCTGGCCATCCAACGGGAAGACTCTGTGAGTCTCATGGGAACGTTTGGGTGAACAGGGGCAGAGCGCGAGTGACTACTTGTTTTGGCAAATTAGGAAAAGGAAAAATCTATGTATATTTGTTTTAATTTGACATCTTTTGATTTATTATGAATGTACTTATTAACTGATATTGATAAATAAATCTCACTAATAATTATTAATGCAATACAAAAAAATCTTGTAGCGATGATAGCTCAGTGGTTAGCGCGGTCGGTTCGCATGTTGAAGGGCGTGGGTTTAAACCCCAACAATGTGCTTGAGCTGCCGGTAAAGGAAAACATCGTAAGGAATTCATAGCATGGTGGTAGAGTTCTTTCTAGTACTTGGCTGGCTAGCTACCACCCTAAAGTTGAAAATCTGACGCCAAGCATCCCACAGTGTGTTCTGGCAGAGTCAGTTCCATTCCAGGCAAAGTGTGCTTTACCATCTTCGATCACACCGTCACTTAACATCAGTGTGAGATGTGGTTAAAATCATATCCTATCACATATAAAAAAAAACTTTGGAATACTAATGGACTTTGTATTGTTACACGAGTTCTGTGTACCTTTGTAAGAGTATTAACACAAGCAGCAAATTTAATTCTACAAGTAAAATGCAAAGCCAATCTAAAACTATATGAATTATCTGCACATGTTGACTCAAAATAACATAAATAAAATAAATGAATAAATATCATAGGACATTACACACAGCACTTACAACATTGAACATATATGTTTACATTAAATACAATCAAATAAAAGTAACACAATATGGCCACTATAAAGTTAACAAGGTGCTGTGTCAAATCTACTATAAATTATACCACAGGATGCTATTTGTTGTATACCTTAACTCCAAAACATTTGATGCCGCATTGAAATCTGTGTTCTCGCCTTTAAAGTAATCAGGTAAATCAACTTTATCTGGCATTGGTTCCTCTTTCCTCGTCATTTCCAGTTTCTTTTCTAAGATCTTTATATGTCGTTCCAGTTCCGCTGGAAAAATAAAATCCATTGCAAAATAAGAATTACCTTCCAATAACTGTAGATAAACATACATTCTTATAACAGCTCCAATGATTTATTGCTAGCGGACACCTCGCGGTTTCCATTCTCGTGGGAATACAGGGATAAAAAGTAGCCTTTGTCACCCAGAGATAGAGTAGCTTCTCAACGATGAAATATTTTTTAAATCAATCCAGTAGTTCAGAGCCTATTCAATATAAACAAACAATCAAATCTTTCCTCTTTATAATAGTATAGACAATAAGTGTCAAGCCTTTTGCAAATTTACAGTACTACATCACCAAACTTATCTTTTACAGCAGAAAGAAAACAACAGAACAAATTTATAAATTTACCAGTTTGTGTTGCAGTGAGTTTTAGCTGCATAGCTTGTTGAGAGGCTGACTTTAAAGCTTCAACTGCTTGATCTCTTTTCTGAAGTTCCATATAGCAGTCAGACTGCCGTAAAAGGAGCTTATATCGGAGTTCCACAGGGTATCCAGCTGCAATAGCTAGCTCTATGTCTGCTAGGCACTCCTGAAAGGCAGACATGATATGGCTGTTTTATTAAGATATACCTAAATCACTATATTTACATTTTTTTGCTTATATAAGTATATGCATTGCAAAACCATAGAAGGTACTAGAATTACTATTAAGCTGCATAATGCTGCTTTCCTATCATTCATGTCATCATCATTGAATGTTCCATCCAACTCACTAGAGCTACTATGCCAGCGGCCCAGAGCCTCGCTCCGATACTTCATGGAGCTGGGTTGGCTTAGGTAGACTCTGGTAGGCAGAAAGGCACAATACACCCCAAGTGGGACGTCAGTGCAGGACTTGTCACCCCCTCTTTGAATAAGAATAAGAAGTATACTTATGTGTGCATTAAGAGGCTTAAACAGCTATAAGGTAAATATGTGACTTAAATTAGTATAGAGGTTAATGCTCACACAAAAAAACTGTTTTTTTTACAATAGTAGTCACCAAGTCTAAAAGAAATGGAAGTTAATTTGCCTACCTCAAATCTCTTAAGTCGTAGCAAAGCAGCAGATCTGTTAGCCAATGCCAAAGGATACTTTGGTCCAGTTGGATGTGCATACAATGCACTATTTGAATAACATTTGTAGCTTTCTTGTACAAGGTTAGAACGAAACTTGTCATTTCCTTGCTGTCTCCACCAGAGGGAAACATCATCACATTTTAATGCTGTATCACTCTCACTTTGTTTCTTTGCATGTGTGGCTTGCATTTGCTGCAGCCATTGTAAGAGGATGTGCCTGCAAATTCCAAACAAAAAGTAAACATAAGAAACTGAATTTAGTAGCGGGTGATAACATAATAATATTAAATTTGTAATTTCTTCACACTCTAATAGTTAAAGATATTTGGAAGAGGTTAAATATATAGGCTACTATTGTCCTGGGACACGCAGTTGATGCTGGTTGGTGGAGCAATGCATTAGTTTGTATAAACACATAAATTGATAATGCCACAATCAATCATCAACCTGAAATTTCAGAAATTTATTCTTAAGAAAATATGTAGAATTGTAGATACAAAAAAATAAACAGTTATGGATAATTTTACTCAGCATCATTATAACCAAATATAAAAACAAGCTTGAAATATGAAAAAAAATAAAGTGTAGGCTACATACATAAATACATATGTTTTTTACACACTCATTGTGATACCTACACATCAATGTTTATCATATAATTAATGTATCTAGGTTAAGTAATATTTCAACGATTTTATGCTTACTTGACTCCTTTATTTGACAAAAAGTAGTTCATGGTATCAATTTCATTGTCGTTAGTCCTATCTATCTTCTTTTCCTCCGAAGCAATCAACAAAAGCAGAACTTCCCATTGCTTGGAACAATCTTCAGGTAATGCTCTTTCCATATCAACCGCTATAATATAATTTAAGTTTTGTTGACTATGTTTTCTAATCACTTATATATTAATTATTGTCACATGCATTTGTATCGTGGTTTAGTTGACTACAAAGAAATAAATGTGTACTTTAGGTACAATGACCAAATAAATAAATTTTGATATTGCCAATATACGGGCATGGTACGCAGCTACGTGCACAACGCTATGAAGCAAAGGCCAAAGCAAAGCCACGAAGCTTGAAGTCACAGAACCACACGAACACGAAGCAGAACGACGCCGCGAAGCGACGCGAGTTACTATTATTCCTGGTTCTATAATTTAGACACTGCACATTGTGTATTTAGCCAGTATCCAGTATTTCGAGAGTTTTAAGTATTAAATAAAACAAATATTGTAGGTCACAGATAGTCAAGCTAACTCATGTTCAAGTAAAGTAGTGATTTATTTTACTACAAGCTTCAACGGAGTTTTGGGTACTAAGTAAAAAGACATGTTTGTTTAGAGGTTTTTCCACTAATATAATTTAAAAAATCGAAATAAAATACCATAATTTACATTTAAGTGATAAAAAAAAATATAAGTTACGTTGGCGTTGCTGCTAAAAGTAGTAAAGTTTTGAAAAATGTGATGTCTGGTAGGCGATATGACTTTTCCATTTTTTCCACAAAAAACTACGTAACGTTAACGAACCGTGATGTTAACTTTGACAATAAAAAACTTTAATAGTGACAGTTAACCTAACTTTAGTTGTTTTTTTAAGATTAATATTAATGACTATTAGGTATATATATATACCTCGGTATATATTGTTCTTTGACTATTAGGTCTGACGATCACTTACGTATTACGAGCACATGTCTGACTGACAAGTTTTTTTGTAAAATGATATTTAGTTTTTACTCGACTGCATCAAAAACGAATGTTGTGTTATTTAGGTTAGATATTTCCTATATGTAGATACTTATGTAAGTCTCAACATAAAAAGCTTGTACACGGTATGTATCACCACAATCATCACTAGTACTAGCAGCAATAAAAAGAAAGACCAACTGGTAAAGTCGTCCTATCGGCTCGTCAAGTCGGTAAGGTCGGAAACGAAATACATTCTGGGACCCGCGGTCTACCATAGCGTGCTTCAGAATCAACCTAAGATCTTGGCTAATAGAGACCTTGGTTTATGACATTGACGAGTATTTTATACTAATAGATTATTAAATTATTAGATTTTTTACATTTTATTATATTGGCATTATTTTTAAACTAACACATTTTTGCATTGACATATTTATATATTGGCAGTCTTTTTATTAACATAGGTACTTATTTAATTGGAAATATATAAATAAAAATATACGGAATCTGACTTGTGTATCTTTGGTATTAGGTATCAATAAAAATAGTATAAGGATTTGTATTTGTTAAATCTGGTAGGTACCTAATTAAAGTTTTTCAGAATTTTTTAAAACCTGGGTGTCTTTAAGTTGTGAGTGAATCGGTCTCTTCTAGGTATGTGTGGTCAATCGTATACCGCATCTTCTAGCATTGTATATACCTACCTACCATACTGTATGTAGGACGTAGGTATACTACACATATCCATTATGTAAAGTATCAAATCATCAACCAAACAAGCTCATCGTAATGGCTACAACTATAACGCCAATCAGTCGAGTAAGGATAAAGAAAAGTGGCTCCCACATTCCTTTCCTGATCACCACGTCTTGGTGTCTACGTGACACCTGATAATGCTGCTTTCATCAATTGATCAGACGTCCTGTTTTACCACAATCAACCTTAACCACTAAAAAATAGCGCGAAAGTGTGTGCATTAAAAATAGTAGGTGTTATCCATTAAACGCAATAGGCAGGGCTAATGATTTATATTGATTGACTCAACCCTTTTAAGCAAAGAGTACCATTTTGGTTTCTAGCAGTGATAGTGGAATGGTTTTCTAATGTTTCGGACACCGGATGACACTTTTACTTGCAAACTTTCTTGATTGCCGGCTTTGTTTCCTTCAAGCGGCTATCTATACAATCATTCCTCATACAGCTACGTACGTATTATCGTAGAGACAAATATTGTTTACGCACTTTACTTTTGGGTATTGGACGAATGTAGGTAGTAAACATTTTTCCTGCAGAAAAATGTAAGGCTAAAACAATTTTCACCAAACGAGCGTTGTGCAATTGAGAACTCGCGTCGAATCGATTTAATCGAGAAAGTGAGCGAATCGATTTCAACTCGGTCTGTAAAATTGGATTCAAATAATAAGCTGGAAATTTAACCTGCTTCAGTGAACGCTATACTGTAAGTACCTAAGTACTTTCTTAGAATGTAAACTGATGTAATACCCCAGGCCAGGAACGTTTCAGGTTACTAAGCTGTCACTTAGTAAAGTGAAGATATTTTTTTCAGATGACAGGCTAGGTGTTTGTCCACAGCTTTTCTGATGCTAAAGGACGATGTGGCCGAAGATGATTAACACGCATAGCCTGGAATAGTGGTTTTAAAATGAGGGTGCCGGACCACACCGTTAGACGGCAGATATTCAACTTGAGTGTAGTAGTCAGCCAGCAGAGTACCTACTAGAAAATAAATACCCTACCACTACGCTATGGCTCTCACGAAGTTTTTCTTCACCGGCAGCTCTAGTTCATAACGATCCGACCGCGATAACTACTGAGTCCTGATCGCTATAATAAATAATAATCGGTCTAGACAGAAATGATTAAATTCTGTTGCAAGCTTATTGATAGATTGACATTTACTAGAACTCTTTTTTTGTGTATATAAAAAGAACATACAACAATTATGAACTTTGAACCTTATATGGTAGTAGGTACCTACCACAAGTGGCCTCTCCGATCAAATTATTCATATAGATATTGTTAATCAAACTATTCCGGGTATTCATGGACGCCTGAAAGGTAACAATACTATGTGTCAAGTTCTGAGTAGGTACCTACTGCTGTAGTGGTCAGTGGCGGGGCAAGACCCTAATTTGATGTGGGCAAGTAAAATTTCGCGGGACCCTTTTCTCTTCTTCGCACGTGTATGTTACTACTATTCCATTCATTTTTCGCTGTCCATTGCTTTCATTGTTGCAATCATATTGACGATGGAGTGGTATGAGAAACTAACATACAGCGAACAGGGAATGGAGCTATCAAAAATTGCCGTTGAGAAACGTGACAGTAACGTAAATCAACAGAATCGAAATCTCCAGCTCTTCCCCGCAAAAGCGACGTAAAACCAGCAGATGTTGCTAGAATAAAAATAAATTTGATATGTCAATAGTAATATTTATCGTTTTATGACGAGTAAAATTTTGTGCCACGTTCACGGCTCGGTAATGCATAAACAAACCTTAGAGACGTCAGGGCCCTTGGACCGCGAGGCCGTAGGCAGTGGCCCACGTCGCCCATGCCTTACGCTGCCCTTGGCAATGGTCACAGCATTCCTCACCAGGAGAGAGAGACATTCGTCTCATTATATCGCACCATTAAAAAAAGTGTGTAATTATGAGGACCTCGCTATGGGCTAAGAGTCAGATCTAGAAGGCATGATCTTTGACACCGCATTGTTCAAGAGATTCCTCACTGCAGCCTAAACCGCCACGGCAGTTTAAGCTCTACCCCGCAGCCGACGGTATGTTATAAATATTTGATGTAAAATATATTTCAAAAAAATAAGAAATCCAATAAAGACGCAGTTAAATGTGTACATCAAAATTATTTTCATATGAATAATAGTCAACTGTCGTCATACTCATAGTGTGCTTTGCGAAACCCTAAGGGTCCACAGAGAATCTGTGAGCGCTCCGCGGAAAATACTGGTCTTAATAAAAAAAAAAATAAGGAGTTAACATACATATTAAATAAATATTCCAACATAAAGTTAAAAAAATAACTAAAAGTAGGTATAAAAGAGTAGTAGTGGAATGCGTAATATGAGAGCGCGACATTTCAGCCACAAGCATAGTCAACAGTTCAACACTGACTCAACCTAAAATTAAAAAATACACAAAACACTTTTGATTACTTTAGGGCTCCGTCAAATATTTCGCTTTCAGGAAGAGCTGTCGCCAAAAAAAAATTTTGAACCGTATCAAGCCTGTAAGCAGGCTTGATACTCAAATAATTTATAATGTAGAATAAAAAATTATGACTAAAAATAAAATTAACCATCTACTATTGACTTAACCATCATTATTCGGATGAATACAGCTATCTGACATCTTTTGTAAAAGAAAAGATCGAATCTAATAATATGAGTTGCATGATCACCGAATATTTTGTTCAAGGAACTATTTCAAACTGTTATTCATACATATCTAAACGCCGCTTTGAAGATGATAAATATGACCAAATTGCTTATTAATTCAATTCAAAATTATTTATTGCCAACTAGTAACTAGTAGTACCACTAGTAACTAGTAACTACTAGTAGTAACTAACTAGTATCTTATTATAGCATTTTACATAAGTTAAAAAAATTGATCAAGCTACGGATGAAATACACGCATATGTCAATATTTCGCGGCTACCTTACACTTCTATTAAGCGTGGTCTCGAAATGTTATGGGTAGCTGGATCCCATATGCCTTTATGAAGTCAACCTTGTAAACTTCATAAATATCATTATAAAAGATTCTTAGCTATAACCAAAACGCATGTAAACAACGCAACGTTTAGTCTAGATGACCAAAAATGCTTGGGTATAGCAACTGCATAACGTTACAAAGGACTAAAGGGATAATAAAAAGCAAAATTAAAAATTTTGAAAATACTCACGACGGTTAAAAAGTAATTGAAAAAGGATAAAATAGTAACATTTATCTAAGATAATACACCAATCAAACCGGAACCCATAACGGAAAACTTTATTAAAATCGGACTTGTCTTTTTGTAGAAACGTGGCAACATGGATTTGCACAAAAAATGTTTACTACAGCGCCCCCTGGTGAGTTTTCACCTTATCACTTACCTAAGAACATACACCAATCAAACCCGAACTCATAACTGAAAACTGCATCAAAATCGGGTTAGTAGTTTTGGAGAAAAACGGCAACATGTATTTGCACAAACAAACGTCCTCTCACCCCAAAGGCATATACCGTCTCCGTTCTGTCGTGGGTAAAAAGACATAAACGCGCGCTATAAAACGTACATAATTATTATCAATATGTAATATGTATGTATGTTTATTTTAATGTAATGACAGAAATTATAAAACTTTTCTTAAAAAGTTACTATGCTATACGGAATCTAGATTATAAAAACATGACCTATTGAATTCTATAATCAATTCCCAAGACAATCACAGACCCATATCTATATGGTAAACAATGCAACCCTGTTGAGTTACTGACCTAAAGCCAATGTTTGTTGCGATTTTCATTCGTATCACGTAGGTTTGTACCACGTGAAATTGGCTATTCAGCGCGCGAAAGCTTTGAGTGGTTCGGTTGATGCGCGGGGCTTGGAGGAAGAGTTGCCCAGGCGCACCTGTTTCTTTACCACTTGCCGAACAGTAGATACCAGTCAGTCGCGCGCACCGCACGCGCCATGAGACGAAGCCGTATTTCGCCGCGAGTGTTTCTTTAACGATACTGTGTGAACATTAAAATGGATGTGTTATATACTTGTGTCATCTTCTGCCTCCTGCAAGGTACGCATAAGTTAATGAATAACGAACTGTTTTATGTAGGTGAAACATTCTCTTGGAGAGAGATGGACCACTTTCCGATATTCTAGCGCCGATACAATGTGAAATTTTCATTTAGTTTGATATTTTTTGTGACATCTACAATAAGTAAAGTTTCATATTTCAGAATGTAGTCTTCATGTATGTATATAAGTTAGATGGTGAAACGGTTGTCCTTAGAAGTTTTATTGTTATTCCACCACAGTTTTTAGACATGAATTACATTTGACGATTTGACCATCGATGCATCATTTATTTTTTTATATCAAATTTTTTTTAAGAAAACAGAGAGACTTTGAGTAAAATTAAACCAATTTCACGGGTCACTAATTGTCGCTTTCTCCACACCATAACCACAGAGCATGAAATTATAAGATTCACGATCATAAAACAATTTTGTTCTATCACCAGTTTTTAGAAAAGCAATTTAACAAGCGCATAGCGTTTGAGGCGGGTATACGGAGTACCGTTGAGACAATTTACATATTTTTTACCTAAATTAACAAATTGACTATATTCGATCGGTCGGCGGTCGCGATGTTGGACTTAGTAGGGCGGCCCGCTATGCTGTGCGCAGACGAATTAGCACAGTTAGTTGAGTTAGCAGACACTCATGTCTCATATCGTCACCTCGCTCCGTTGGGCCAACCAACTGTATTTCGAACCAAGTCACTCTTGCACCAATCTTGTTACAATGCAGTATCGGAGCTAAGTTGCAAGAAGTTCCAAGTAAAATGTTATTATTCTGGTCACATACAGGATTATAAGCTTCGGTTATACAAGGCCGAAAAGGGGTCATTATACTCATTTTTATGAACAACTTTTACTCTGGGCACAAGTCTAAAATCTTGAAAAACATCAGCTCTTCTAAGAAAAGTTATGCTTACCCTTGACTGAATATATGGATGAGTTGTTCTTAATAATGAGTATAATGACACCCTTTCAGTTTAGTACAACCCAAACTTATAACCTTGTAAATATTAATACCTAGCCACAGAATAAGAACAACCATTATTTATATTCGTTTGTCCTAGTTACACAACATGATACGAGCAGAAAATAAATTTTTGAAACATGGATTTTGTATCTCATAAGAGTAGCTAAAGTTTTATCAATATGTTTCCATATTATCATCATCCACTGCTGGGTATAGGCCGCTCTCTTGCTTTGCCATCTGCTCTGGCCTCATGCTAATCCAGATTCGACCCGCGACAATGACTCTACCGTCAACTCATCTTGCAGCTCATCGCCCAACGGTTACACCCATATATAAATATTAACAAGTTCCAAACAAATGTCATTAAGGTATATCCAATTTTGTATAATAGATGTTATAAAAGTCTCTTTAAGTTATAATAATGTGACATAAAATGTGTAACTCTAGCCCACATACATATCTTCATTATTTGCTAATTCCATCTATGTAATCCAAAACCAACCGCAGTCGCATTTCAATGTAAGTAGAAAGAAATCGTACACATAAATGTATATCTTGTAATATTATAGTGTGAGAACTTAAGTTTGCTGTGGCGATGATTATTTATTTAAAGACGACAGTTGGTCTCGAGGCTCGTATCCCCTCTGTTATTAAGCGGAAGTGACAACAAGTGTACTTCCGGTATGGCAGTGTTAGGTAGAGGGACTTACAACCATAACTAAACTTAAACATAGGTTTACAAAGCGATAATCTACTATTGAGATGAAAACATAAACGCGCGTCAGAGAAAGAGAAAACAACTTTTTAACGATACTCACAGATACAATAAAATATACTTTATGCAAAAAACAAATTTACTAATAGTATCAAATGTACAGTAAAAATATTTTATTGATAGCATCAAAGTTTCAAGTCATTCTAATTTATGTCAAAAATGAACATTAGAAATATTAACTGCATGCCAATATAATTAATTGTATGTCATTAAGGAGTAATAATTACTCATTAAAAATTCCATTTGAGTTTAAAAGTGCTGTAGTTTTAATCATAATTTTGAACAACTTACACACTATGTTTTTTTTCAAGTATATCTATATTCATAATAGATACATAGAAAAATTGTTACGAAGATGTTGATTTACATAGTAAAAAAATAATTCAAAGATGATTATTCATCCATGATTCTAAATTAAACTTCCATCAAGGTATATCTACACACAAATATGTAGATACATATTACCGGAAGTAAGTTTTCGTCGTACGTTGTAAAAAAACCTGTTATGCACTTATCAATTTCCGTTTAACAAAATCTAGCCTCACGAAATGTTTTGAAACTGATGTTTCCAACTCACTCGTGTATCCAATTTAAAATGTCGAAAGGTGATTTGGATATATTCTACTAAGTACTGCCTGATCCAGGCTTAGTGTCGATTCACATACGCATTGAATTTCTTAGAAAGTGTCTTATGACAAGTAAAAACTTTAAAAAATCACATCAATAATGGCAGCTGCTAATATCCATCCCTATTTGTGAAGGAAGGTATTTTCAATCAAAAAATTTAAAGTAAAAAAATATTTTTAAAATCAAGCTTTTATATGGGACAATGAACAAAAAGTTAAAAATAAATTCTAGTAAGTATTTGGCGTGTAGGTACTCACCTATTCTTAAAAGCTTGAGGCACAGAAGTATAGTAAGTACCTAACCTGTAACGGGTAGTATCGAGCTATCATCGCAACGCTGCGCTATATTGACTCTTTTAAGCCATGCAGCATGTAAATTAAGCCATCATAAGTAAGGGTTTTCCCTATAGAGGCCAAACTCAAGTAGCCGTAATGGAGTACCAAGTATTCTAACAGATAGTTTGAAGAAACTTTGTTAGAAAAGATCGGCACCAACGTAACAAAGAAAAGAACGGTAGACATAATATAATACCGACCTACACCATTTGAAAGGAATGCATTTTTTGTTCGACCAGCCATCGACACGGGACTCAAAAATAGTAACAAAAAACGTAGATCACTCACGACTTGGATATAAGGAATGTTCCTTTCGATACAATTTCATGTTAAGTATAACATTTCATGCATTAGCAGACAATAATACAATCGTGAATCATTTTACTAATCATATATATAAGTACTGTTTTTTGGAGTCTCTGTGTATCAATTGAAAGATTTATATACCTACGAGGAATCCATATCGAGGAATTAGGTTATGTATTAAATTAAAGAAGAACGTACAAGTCATATAATTTCCTTTATTCCATTCCTTAATAAAGGAATGCTGGAAATGTGTGCCTATTTTCTCATAGACAAAGAACACCATGTACCCATACGAAAGTTATTTTATTCTGCGGTAAGTGTACGTATATAATTCAATATATATATATATATATATATATATATATATATATATATATATATATATATATATATATATATATATATGTATATTTAATAAGTATGTAAATAACATTACTTATGGCAACAGATCTAGATAGTCTCACATCACGGTCCAGAATAAATCCTTTCAGATATACACGAGTACCGGGTCAACCCTATTTGGTGAACAGTAAGACTGCTAAGTGCAGAGGGCTCTTCTCTTTGTAAGAAGGGTAAGTCGTTAGTCGACTATTCTGGCCAAGTGCGGTCCGACAGACTACACATATTTTTGATAAGAACTCTCAGACATGTAAGTTTGTTACCGATGTTTTCCTTACCGAGAAAAGGTCGAGGTGTGTGCCGTGGGATTTCAACTCAGAGCTTACAGATTGGTGGTCAGATGGTCTTCCAACTAGTCTGCTGTAGCTCACACAAAATCATGTGTTTTTTTTTTAATCAGTCGTCTTTCTTTTGCTTTTCCTATCCTTACGTTTTGAAGGTCTTTCTCGTCTTAACACTGGTGGCAGTTATTCAGCAATGGGACAAGGTGATCAACATATTTGGGACGGACGGACAGATTTCAGACAGAATGGACTATTTTTTTTATAGTGCTACAGAAACCTAACAATTTGAATTTGATTGAATAGTGTATATGGACTAAGTAGTAGTAGTGTATGCAGCGATTCGATTGTGAGGCCCCGGGGCGACAAATCATTGTGAGGTCCTTTTTCTTTGTGTCCCTTTTAATATATAACTACTTATTCTACATATGTATTTACTTACGCGAGGGCGCGAGGACGCGAGTCCCCGGGCGGTTGCTCTGCTTGCCACCCCCTAAGCCCCCCACTGAGTGTATGGCTTAAGTACTTACTTTAATATGAATAAGTATTATTCAAAATACAAAATTAATTCAAAAACGTATCAATGATATATCGTTAGAGTTTATTTCGTACAAATTCTGATGAAATCGAAAGCAATTTTACTTACTATGCAGTTTTGAATTAATAAAGCAATTAAGTGTGTGGCACGTCGTCGTGTGTATTGTAAGCCTCACTGGCATCGCTGTCTCTGACCCAAATAGCATCCGTGAGGCAACTTCCCTTAGAAAACAGACAATACATGTCGAGGTCCCTCGGTATAAAGAAACAACGAGGGCAGATTGCTTCGCCTAGATTATTTAGCGATCGTAGATAACGCCATATTTGGGATCACAACAAAACATGATTATGTAAATAAAAAAAAAGAAACAATGAAAATGGAAAACGTCTATTTGTTTTTAAGCACAATGACATAAATATTTACGAGAGGTTAGATATTACGTAGGACGTAAAGGTAAAGTACGAAAAATATCGGGTACCATTTACGGTCCGACTGGGAGTCCCGATGTCATGATTTAATTAATTAACATCAATGCTTGTCACACAAATGTTTGTTCTGGAAAGGTATCGAACCCATGCCCTACAACTCTTGAAACAGAGACGCTACCAAATGAGTTAACAGGGCACTCTTCACAAAAATATATATAAAACAGCCGACACAGCCGCCGTGGTTTCATGATCGTACGTAATAATGTTTGCATTGTGATAAGGATTTATATTACCCCCTTAACAGATGCTCATCTTTTTTTAATTCTTGAAAGACACAATGAAATCAACGGTGAATGATCAACAGTAATTTATACCTGTAAAAATATCTAATTTTTCACCGAATCACTTAGTTCTACTGCACTTCGTGATGAAACTGAGTTAGATTATAGTTGTTCTCAAAGTCGGAATTAAAATAGCAGACAACGATAGGATCCAAATCCAAGATCAAGCGTGTGAAGTAAAAGTATTTACCATCTCTGGTGAAAGTAGCGGTGTTCGCTGGTAAATGTTAATTGAAGTTATATGCTATTTTGTAATAGTGCTATTGTTTCGATGAGTTTCGTTATGATAATATTTTGCTATAAAATATGTCTACGATTTCATTTCCTTTGGTTAAGATATATCTATACCGAGGGATGGTAGCCATATATTGACATTTCTAGCCTGTAGGACAACGAAACTGTTGAGTATGTGTTGTGGCAGTGTAGAGCAACTTTAGAAACTAGGGTTGCCACTAGATTGCATGAAGCAGCTTCATATTCGTCAATGTCACTGAAACGGAGTGATTGCTTTCATACTTCCATTTCACCCACTGGAGCTACTATGCCAGCAGCCCAGAGTATCGCTCCGGCACTTCAAGAAGCAAGGTTCGCTCGGGTAGATATTAGACACCTCAAGCGGGACGTCAGTACCTACAGGTCTTATCGCCCCCCATTCCGAATTTATAAGCATAATATTATTATGTATGATTTCTTTTGGGTTTCTTTGCATGTATATCGACGTAGAATAGTAGACATAATTATGCCGATATATAGATATTCATTGCAGGCAGCTGTAATTCGCGTAAGTAAGATTTTTTTTAACGAATGACAGTGACAAGACATGGCAGCGTAATAGTTATGACACAATAGTTTTTTTTTCAAATCATAATCTGAGTGAGGCTTCACCGTACGCGAATGTGCCGTATTACGAGTGATTCAATGTAGCTGAGTATGGCTGTAGCATGGGTGAAAATGGTTTCACCCATGCATTGTTACTTGTTCCAGCTAGAACGGTCGACAGCATTTAAATCATAATAATTTAATCAGAATGGAGAAGCTTATAGCGATATTAATTTCACGCACGTGTAGGGCCAGTGGTCAATAATGATAAAAGGAATAGTTTTAGAAGCAGTTGTCCTATACCTTTTGTCGTATGTAACGGTATGAAAGAGCTGATTTTTCGTACTTTCGTTTTTTTTTTATAATTACTCATCGCCATTAACGTGTATGAATTCATAAACACTAACTGTTAAAAGCAGTTTCGTCCGCGTGGAATTAAAGAAAAAACTGAAATTTTCTAATTTTCTATGCAAATTTCTTAATTTTTCTTTCCGTAAGAACCTTCTACAGAGTAATTATTATAAACTTGAAATTGGTACAGTCATTCTCAAATTTTATGGCATGACCTAGGGAAACAGGGACTCATCTAGGTACATATATAAAGAAAAAGATATAGTATCTCCACTCTATATGTATTATAATAAATATTAGTTACGTCTCATGAGTGTTCTTCGGGTTGAAAAGTGTCCATAGTATCCAGAGTATCCAGCAGAGTATAAGCAATCGAATTAATCTTAATCCAAATCTGTTTGGCAATTACAACGTCAAAACGTTACAAACATACAAACAGACACACTTTCGCTTTTATATCATTAACGTGGTTTAATTTCTATATAGCGATGATAGCTCAGTGGTTAGCGCGGTAGATTCGCATGCCGAAGGGCGTGGGTTTAAACCCCAACAATGAGCTTGAGCTGCCGGTGAAGGAAAAACATCGTGAGGAAACCATAGCATGGTGGTAGGGTACTTTCTAGTACTCGGCTGGCTAGCTACCACCCTCAAGTTGAAAATCTGCCGCCAAGCACCTAACGGTGTGTTCCGGCAGCCTCACTTGAGAGCCAGTTCCATTCCAGGCTAGGTGTGCTTTACCATCTTCGACCACACCTTCACTTAACATCAGCTGAGATGTGGTCAAAACACCTAGCCTGTCAACACAAAAAGAAAGAAAAAGATACAAATTAATAATAATTTTAGTCATATATCAATTTGTTTCGTATAATACACAATATTGGAATTATTATGAACAATTTCCTTAAAGCTCCGCTAGCATACGAGTCACCCAAACAGATTACATTAATCACCGCACGCGGCAAAAAGGCACCTGTTGTGGAGAAAGTATCAAATACTGCGCGAACCGGTTTGATCCATCATTTGACCTACGGCCGTTGGCGCCGGGTCCCGTCCCATCGATCGCGGTATTCCAAGCTGGCTGGCCTGAAAGCGGCGAGATAACTGCGCCATGGTTAGATAACGGTGCAAGAATGTCGCTCCGCTACTCTCGCTCAAGGATCCTGTTGAGGACGTTTGGGGCTCATTTATTAATTATACTCATTGTTTAGCACAAATACACAGGATTTTATGCTTGGGGCGTGAGCTGAAAGTTACTTTTTTTTACACTGACCCCAAACTACGCAAAGCTTGTACTATCTATGGAAGTCAGATAACTGATATAATACTTAAATATGTTTTTTAATACATACTTTTAATAAATACAGAACACCCAGACACAGAACAAACATTTGTTTATACCACAAAATGTTTGTCCTCGGTGAGAATCGAATCCACGCCCTTCGGCTCTTGAAGCAGACATACTACCAATGAACCAACAGGGCTATCAAATTACTGTATATATCATAGTGAACAACTTTTACTATGACAACAACTCTAAAATCACAAAAAATTTCCTTGATATACTTTATACATTTGGTAAGGAACGAACGTACTTTTTCAGTAGAACAGCTGATTTGTGCTCCCTGTAAAAGTTAAAATTATAATAACAAGTGCAATGACCTCATCGAATTAGTTTACCTCAAGTTTATTGCCTGTATAAATGACTTTCGAACGATAACTCATTGCATAACTTAATAGGTGTCAAAATTCTTAACAACAATTATTTTAATTTGGACAAGTATAAATTTACAATTTAACCGGTTAAGTTTTAGGTATTTTGGTTTAGAAATCAAACAACGGAACCGATTTTTACGAAATTTCTATGGGACCTCTGAACATTTATCTTCTTATTAATAAAAAAAACCAATTCGGTTCATAAATGACGGAGTTCTGAGGTAGCACACATAAAATAACAATTAAATAAAAACAACACTTTTTTTACCGCTTAGAAGTGATTTTGATAACAAATCTACCGAGGTCAATTTCCCTGCTTATCATGCAGCAAATGAATCAAAGAAAACCCAATTTGCAAAAAGCGAGGCAAGTGAACTCCACCGCTATTTGAATCTTTCCAAACGGCTGTTAAACGTAATCGTATTGTTTATTCTTAGTATGATGATGTATTGATAGTATGATTTCGAATGTTTTTCATTTTCCTCTTGAGAAGTAGTCTTTTAAAAATTCTGACTTAAAAAAAAAAAAAAAAATATCGTTGGACTATACACACAGCGCCATCTGGCCCCAAACTAAGCAGAGCTTGTGTGATGGAAGTCAAATAACTGATAGAATACATAAATACTTTTTTTTTTCTTTTTTTTTTGTAAATACATACTTATAATACATACAGAACACCCAGACACAGAACAAACATTTTGTTTATTCACAAATGTTTTGCCCTGAGTGGGAATCGAACCCACACCCTACAGCTCTCAAGGCAGATATATTACCAATGAGCCAACGGGGCTGTCAAACTTTGCTTTTTTTCTGAGAAGAGAATTATATCTACACTCTCTTTCCGGATACTAAGATCCGATTTACTAACTGTGCCCAATGAGATCATTGAAATAACGTAGTGTCCCACGGGCCTGATGAATAAACGCTTACTACGGAAGAATTTGTAGCCAATACGTCATCAACTTTCACATTTCTCATTGCGTCAGCAGATGACACAGGTGTGTCTCAATACAGAGTAAAGCACTTGCCAAATCAACTTAAAATGGCTTAAAATTAATCTAAACCATTATTAGAAAAAAGCTGCCGGTTGCTTTATTGTACTTACCTTGGTAAAGATATAAAGTGCTACATTTTGGATCACAACGTCGCGTCGCTAACCAACTGCGAGTTTTTTTTCTTTGGTTTTGGCGTTGCATTTTGAGCATTTGCCAGTGTCAAGTATTTTATTTTTTCAAGTTTTAAAAGTTAAATAAGTGTCTTCGTAGCTAAAGTTGTAGTCAAAGTCCAGTCTTGCTCAAGTACAGTCCGTATCAGTCAAGTCCAGTCATGCTCTAGTAAAGTAGTGGCGACTTTACTATAAAGCTTCGATGGAGATTTGGAAGCAACACGAAAAGTCATGTTTCACCACATTATATCATTTTCCCACACTCGCGCTTATGATTTGGCACTTTATGAATAAAACACCACCATTTTTTGCATAAAAACTAGTTTTGAAAAAAAATACAACGCGGCGACACGACTCTTTCCGCGTTCCCGCCAAAACTCCCAACTGCGAGTTGCTGGTCATACACGTAATTATACTCGATAAAAAATCTATTAGGGTTCTCTAATAAATTTTCAAATAGAAGCCTCCGCGTATCCATTCACGTACCTACTATAACTGGTACTCTTCCATCAAATTACAAGCTATTTGTAATACTTACTTATTATAGTTACAATATACGATATACATAAAAAGTAATTTATATACATACAAATGAGTAGCTTTCTAACCCCTAGGCGGTGTAGACGTAGTAAAAACTTTAGTAGGTCAACATATGACAGGTTGATTCATCTCGCGATTGTGAAGGATGACTCAGCTTCCTTGTAAACAGACGGTCTCTGTAATGGCAGGCTGGTTTCATTTCACTAAGAATGCTACTGTCATAAAAAATATCATTTCGTTGGCTATGTGGCTTAAGCTGAGCGTGAAGGAAAATATAGTGTGGAAACCATAGATTAGTACAAGGTTATTTCCAGTACTCGGCTGGTTAGCCTCAAGTTGTAAATCTACTGCCAAGCATCTAACGGCGTGTTCCGTTCCATTCCAGGCTAGGTGTGCTAACCATCTACGACCACTCCGTCACGGACTACTGCTCAAATACCTACCATAGCAAACATTAAAAAAAAAAGTTATACCTATTTTGCAAAGTGTACATTTTTGGGCCTAGCCCGGAGATACACATAAATATCCATGTACATGACTTACAGACACTTGTGTGCTTTTAATGACGTAGTAGTAATCCATTACCTTGGTAAAAAAATAGCACGCACTAGGTGCTTAACACTAGTTTATTGAACTCGTAAACATACGAAATGCTATTAACTGAACGTTCGATTAGGTTAACTGCTTCAAAATTGTGTATTATATTTTGACACTAATATTATCTCAATATTATAATTAATAAAATTTACTTCATGTCTCAAAAATGTTTTGGTCTGAACTGTAAATGTTTGAGTACTAGGTATATTCCTAATATCCACCCATCCATCCCTAATTCTAAAGTTAACGCAGATGTCGGTCGTCGCGAGCGTAAGCGATTAATAAGTAAATGAAAGCAGCAGCAAAAAGCACAGTCATGAAAATTCCACATAAGATATTAAGCCGGCCATTAAACATGGACATCCAAAGTTGGCCAAGAAATCCGGTCAGGCGGTGACCCTGAGACCGGTCCGCTCTTGCCCCAGGGCACCGGGAACTGGGCCTTTGACCCACCAACGCCACTTTCCCCAGGATTTATTGATATTCTTTCCAGGTATTTTAATAAGCAGCTTAAGTCACAGGTGGGTACTTAATATTTGTAAGTTTTTGTAGCTATTTGTATGAACGTTTCAACATTACATTAATTTCTTAAATGTATAGGAATGTTTGTAAAACTCTATTACGACTGAAAGGGTTTGAAAAAAAAATGCATAGTATAAAGTATTAGGCTACAAATTGGGGGTTGTTAGTCTATGTCAATATTTTAGAAAGATTACATAATTACGGCTATTTGCACGTTTTGATGTAAGATATGATACTGTTTTGGATCTCTGGAACTCATTTTCCAAAATACAATTAGTAATTCAGAAGACACGAGGAAATACACATACATACATTAATATTAAAAATATCTATAGTAAATTTAAAAAAAAGTCTGTAAAAATGCTGTTTGGTTGTATTGCAGGGCTTATTTTTTGCGCGAAAAAAAAAGCCAGCATGTTGTGCATATAATTCACAACCCTTTTTACTGGGTAGACACACGAAGAATTTATCTTGGATTTGTCGGACTTTCGGTTAGTAGGTACCTATGTCATTTCTGTGATGTGTAGACACGACATTGTCTGTCTGCTAATCGATTTTACGGCTCTTACTTAATGCCATTCTGTTTTGCCAACTCTACAAAAATATTTACAATTAAACACCTTAATATAAACTTTACGCCTTCCAGATAAAGGTTAGCAGAGTAAAAGAACGCAGGTGAGTAAAGTTTGGCGGAAACGTAGAATCCCATCACAGTGTCAGTTTAGCATCACGCTTTCTTGTTTAGGTAATAGCACGATGGTTAGGAATAAGCTGAGACTAAGTACAGTCATTATCGTCTAATTTTCCATGTTGATTTTCTATCTTTCATAGTTGTTTTTTATTAACTACGTTCTGAGAAACTACGTTTTAAGGTGAAAAGGTAGTTAAACATTGTTTCCAAAAATGACATATTTTTTTTCAAGTTTTCCTATTCCCATCAGTTTGATACCAATGGTTTTGTTAGATATTTTCCTTTTATTTTTTTTAATATTTTATAATATACTAATTACCCGCCCCGGCATCGTACGGGCGCAATGTAGATACTAATGTGGCGCATATGCATATATTATACATTTATAACGTCCTCATGAATCACTCTTGACTATTGATGGATACCGCATTAAAATCCGTTGCGTAGTTTAAAAGACGGCGGGAAGCGACTTTGTTTCACATGTATAATTGTACATATATATCCATTGCGCCCCCAGGACTCTGCGCGCGGTGCACCACACACCCTGAACTCCCGGGTAAAGACGGCCCTGTGTATATATTCTATAATAATATCTTTTATGTTTGTACTGAGCTAAAATACTTATTATTAATTCATTACCTACTACTCAACGTGGGAAAGTCGGCATCCAAATGACAATGTTTCCAACGACTGCATTCGATATGGCTTATAATAATGGTAACTAGACCCATCTCCCATTTCAAATTGAGCTAATAGTACTTGCCTGCGCCATTCTCGATTTACTCTATTTACTTTTTAGTTGTTTGTGCTCGTTATATTTTAAAAGTAAAGAAACAAGCACTGAATCACGATATTTGAGTTACTGCTGGGTATAAGGTTTTCTCTAGCTATGCCGTCTACCATGTATTAACATTATAATGAGGTTGTTTTATTTCGGAACAAATAGGAGAGCGAGTTGCTCGAAACATGCTACTGAGTGCAAATATATATGATACTACATAAATCATGCACATTCGTCCAATTCCATTTATTACGTACAAAAAGTAATAAATTTTACAAAAATAAATAACAATCTAAGCCATAACGTTATGAGTCCCAAATATGCCCAAAATGACATTTAAGATTATTGCCGTTTTGTAGCATCTAGGCCGTCTGTAAGATCTTTGTATCCTGCGCTACGTTTTCTTTCGCAATGGAGTGAGCGATACATCGACTAGTAAGGCCAAAGCAGCTACCGCACTCAAAAGTATCTTAATTGTGACATGCCTCTTTAGCGGCATGCCTAGAGACTGCAGTAGTTCTGCCACCACGTGCGTGAGTTCGTCCGCGTCGTTCCAACGCCGCCAAATTATAAACGCATTTACGCCTAGAAGGAGGGCACCAAGGCTGGACAAGTACCCCTGAAATAGAAATGGTGTTCCATCTCGTCTCTTTTCACAAATCATTGGTCTGACCTTTTTGATAACTTAAACGTAAATTCACTTTTTAAAAGACTCCTAACACGCTCGTGTTAGTCATATTTGAGTGTCTCGAAAGTTCTTATTGATGGTATTTGGGACGTACTTTGTCATTGTTCTCCTTCACAATACGCACATAACGTAGAATTTTCTCCAGATTGAAAGACATAGTCTACCAACGGATCAATAGTGAAATGTTTTTGCAATTTTCACTATAAAAAAAACATGATTGCGATGATAGCTCAGTGGTAAGTGCTGTAGGTTTACACGCCGAAATGTGTGGGTGCAAACCCTAATAATAAGCTTGAGTTGTCGGTGAAGGAAAATTATCGCGAGGAAACTATACCACCACCCCTACCACTCTTAAGTTGAAAATATGTCACCAATCACCTAACAGTGTGTTCTGACAGCTCATATAAGAGCAAGTTCTATTCCTAGGTGTGTTTACTAACCTCGACGACACCGTCACAAAACACCAAGCAAGCTGTAGATAAAACACCTAGCCTATGATAGATAAAAAAAGATGTGTGTACCTGCAAGTATATTCCCCCACAATTCTCTGCACCTGAACACAGTGCCAATCCCAGGGCTGCTATGCAGAATGTGACCAGCACCCCACCAGATACGGACTGCTCCCAGCGAAAGACCCTCACCGATCGCAAGTGCATGGTCAGAGCAGCCACAAGTATCACCAGTATGAACAGCCGTAGCCCTAGCAGGCAAAGGTCCTGATTAGAACGTCCCTGGGACACGGTTGTTACTTGCATCATCTATTTTATTTCTATCTCATATGCCGTACAAAATACAGTTAATAAACCACAAAGCAAAAGATATCTGCCACAAAGTTATGCGTTAGTACATTTTTCTAGTTAACGACAGTTTCCCCATAGTTTTCCCTTTATTTAGTGTTGAAATCTAGAACTGATCTGGAGATACATTTTTAATAATCATTTTGACAGTTGCCAGACAAGAAATAAAAAGATCAAACGTAATGTTAAACTCAATGCTCGAGGGCTCCGTAGCTCTATTTTGTTTCATAAAATATTTCTGTTCATTTTACATTTTATAAGTTCATTTTTTTCTTGTAAACTTCCTATTAACTTTACATTAATAAAGTTTAGGAGTAAGTAATTATTTTTAGCTTTTAGGCATTAAGAAATTTTTTGGTAAAATTAAAATATAAATAGAATTTGCGTATCTTAGAATGCGAAATTAAATAATTATAAGAATAATGAATATAAATAATTGTGAAGGCAATCGGATACAGCGTAACTTTAAGATGTTGCTCTTTGTTTAAAAATATTTATGTAGGTATATCTATTTCAGAAAAAGATAATAAAACAATCGAACATTTTTGTAATGGTTTCCTGTGATTTTCGTACGGAACCAAAAAATAAGAGAAAATGAATATAATTTTTAGTCACCGATTACCTAGTCTTTAGTCTATGAGAGCTGATATAGTTAGTAAAGAGGATGTACATTATTTTTACCACTTACCTATGTATTTAAAAATGTTGATCATTAATAGACTCAAATAACATATCCTTGCGTTTGTATTTCAGATTAATTTTGGTTGTCTACTCGAAGAAACGTAGAGTTTAATATTTATCCCCTGAGTAGGGATTGCAATACCGAAGGTGTTTTTCAATACCGGTATTTCGGTATTGTACCTGAATGATACCGGGATACCGGTATTATGATAACAATTAAAATTTGTTCAAATTAACAAACAATAACAAATGGCACAACACGCATCGAATATAAATGTTAATAAAAAACAATTTGTTATAATTTTTTGTTTTTGTTTGTTTGGTTTTGTTGCATTCATTTATTATAATTATCTATTTTCGTTCGTCAAATTTAACAAATCAACAATTAGTCGATACCGAAATTTCGGTATTCACGGAAAAAAAAGTTACGCGTGACATCTATTTTGTTTCATTCGAGTCTTGAAAAAAAATTGTCTTTTCAAGTTATTTTTCTCGATTGATTTATTGTTTTATTGATCTCGACAAAGTTACTCTCATTGTTCTGAAAATAACCTAATACTCAATTAAGGGATTAAAATTTCTAAAATCAATTTCGAAACTGAAGGAACAACCCTGAATCGCGTACGAGTTATTTCGAAAAGATTGTGTATCTTTTCTACCATTTGAAAATTGAATCCCTAATTAAGCGTGAAGTTATTTTCAAAGCAATGAGATTAACTTTGTCGAGTTTAGAAAACAATACATGAAAGACAATTATTTGTCGAGATTTGAATAGAACAGAAAAGATGATATTGGTCGGTAAAACCTTTTTTCCCAAATACCGAAATTTCGGTATTGTCTTACTAATACCGGTATTGTAATACCGGAGAAAATCGATCCGGTATCCCGGTTTTCGGGATTCCGGGATCCCGGTATTCAATCCCTACCCCTGAGTTACAATAACCTTTTTACTACCTCAAGTATACAAGTAAGCTACAAGTATATTTGCACGTGACCATAGCGGCTATTTCTCTGACTGCCTAATGTTATCTGTTTAATTTCTTCTGCAGGTTACACGTGGGCATCATGCGGATTCCCTGGCGCGCCAGCACACTGCAACCTATCCTTTTCTGATAACATCAAACCCACATCAGAAGGCACCGTAGTTACCTACCAATGTGAAATTGGATTTGAGCTGATTGGTCCGTTAATAAGGACCTGCGGCGCTAATGGCAAGTGGACGCCTGATGGGATACCGTTTTGTGGTAAGTCAATTAAACGCGGGAGCCAACAATACAGTCTTCTTACTCCGCGAAAATGATACAAACGTGTTCATAATCTACTTTATTTGTATCTGGAGCATGCCGGGCCTACATAAGCTTTTTCTCCGAACTCTAAAAACGGAAATTTGTTAAAAGGTTGGTTTTATCACGATATTTTCTTTCACCAAAAATCCCTAAGTAGTCTCTGAATAATTCATTGGTACCCGGTAATCGGGACAGAAATTACAATCTAACTTATATACGATTAAAGATTCAACCTTCTCTAAAGCTACCAAATTATTTTAGATTGAACATAAATCTTTCTCTCAGAACTAACAGACTACTAACTACATACTAAACATAAGTAATTCTAAAGGTCAACATATTATTTTTTCGGAGCTTGTGGCCGGACCCTAAGAACACGCATCTACAGAACGTGGAACAGTCCTCCTGTTCCGGACTGACGAAGTCTCCATCAACGATCCGATACTGCACTGACGATGGTATATCATATCTCGTGACCCGCTTTTACTTTCTTCGTGAAATCACTTCTCATGAGCTGTGAATGGGTTCTAAAAAGCGGAAGGCATTGTGCGCGCTCCCAGCACTCTCGAATGAAAGCGCACACTGCTCTGCCCTTTGTTTGAGCTAATGTCGTCTCTACAGACGGTGGATTACCGAGACAAAGTTACCTAATTGTGATCTAGCTATTTGTATTATATTTTTGCCTGTAGATAATTATTCAATTGATGACGTCAATGGATTATCGCTTCGCTTTATTCACAGATTACACATTTTAGCTTTGTTGAAAATATGATTTACGTTCTTTATGGTTCACAGGCTAGGTTTATTTAAAAAGTTTAATGTCACAATCTCACCAAGTAAATATGTTTTGTGTTTCTTTTTAAATGATTAGTTTTAAATGCTGGGGCGAAAGGATGTCAATACCATTTTCACTAGAATAGAATGTCACAGAATGTCACAGAATATGTTCTTAATACATAGTTCTATGGCATGCTTCTGAGGCACGCTTGCACTCGTATCGTAAAGTAATGAGATTGATAAGCACCTGTCCACGTATTATTGTTACGAGTAGTGACAGGTGTCGTGCTATTGAAGAAAGTCGGGCGAGAGATCGACAGACGTTTTGTATTAGGACGGAGTGATCACGACTGACACGATGGAACGAAATCAATCGACGGGGTCGGTAGCACTGACCGCACGACAAACAAATGTATCGCATCGTTCGCACGAAATCGTAATATCAAAGCTTGCTTGTCTTCAGCACCGATAATGCAGCACTAGTACAAAAGTAACAGATTTAGATTTAGATTATTTATTTATCTTATAACAGAGTTTTGTTATACTAACAAATAAAATTAAAATGTCATAAAATATCATGTGAATGCCATATTGAGTCAATATAATTAATTTAGATATACATTACGAATTACATTAGTCAACACCGTGCAAACGATTGTTCATACCAATTAGTTTTCACAAAGACATCAAAGTATGCGTATTTGTAATAAAAATTATATCTAGCTTATTAATTACATAATACATAATAAGCAGTGTCCATTTACTCCCGCCAGAGGCGTGTCTGTTCGAGTTGCACCTAATATTATATCGAAGTTTCTTATTGATCGTGACTAGCGACCCGTCCCAGGTTCGCACGGGTGCACTGTAGATGTGTTGTACATATATGATACATACGTGTAAATCTTCCTCTTGAATCACTCTGCATATTGATGGAAACCGAATTAAAATCCATTGCGTAGTTTAAAAGATCTAGGCGTACCTACAGACAGCGGGAAGCGTCCTTGTTTTATACTATATAGAATTGTAGAGATCAGCAAATGCCGACGTAATGCACAAATGCGGTGCATAACATAAAAGGGGGAAAAAGGTATATTGCTGCTGATATTTAAGCCTTGGTGTCGGTTACCGGTTAATGTAAAAACACTTTGTCATTGTAATTGTAAACCTTAAGCCACATACGAGTAATTGTACCTCACCAGCACACAAAGAGTTTCCTTATTTGCTTACGACACAATTTTTCTTTAAATAAGTAGGTAGTTAGTATTCTGCTTGTGCGCCATGACTCAGATGCACTGTCACGCTGACCTGAAGGCCTTATTGTCAAACAATCAGGTCGTACACCCGATGAAATCGTTCACTCACATAAATTATTTATTTATTGATAACCATACACTGTGATAATTTTATGGTAATCGATGCAATTTGTGAAGACAAGCACAAGTATATGTATATATTTACTAGCTGTGCCCCGCGGTGTTTCCCGCTGTAGCCTATGTATTAATGTCAGCTGCCTCTGTACCAAATTTTATCAAAATTTCTCAAGCTGATTGAGCATGAAGATGTAACAAATAGATAACTTTCATTAAATAGACATACTTTCGCTTTTATAATATTGATTCCTTCTTTATGTACGGATTAAGTGCAGTGTATGTTTGGGACAAAACGCTATAAAATCAATATCGATCATACGGACTAGAACATAAACCACAGTTCACTTGTGGTTCTCAAGTAAGTCTTCAGAAACACACAGGCGGCGGTGACCACAACACAGGGGGCACGTCCCTTATTCTTATTCTTATTCGGAATGGGGGCGATGAGTCCTGCACTGACGTCCCGCTTGGGGTGTATTGTGCATTTCCCCCTACCAGCGTCTACCCGAGCCCAGCTCCTTGAAGTACCGGAGCGAGGCTCTGGGGCGCTGGCAAAGTAGCTCCAGTGGATGAGATGGAGTTAAGCATGATAGCGAAAAGCAGTCTGCCTGTTGCGGGGATTTGGATGTGGTTTGTGAGGAAGCTGCTTCATGCAATCTAGTGAGGATCCTAGTTACTTCTGTGGCTTTGCAATGCCACAGCACGTCCCTTGTTTGGCACTTTAAAAAAAAAAGACATTATCAATGAGTAGGCATGCTAAAGATTTCCACAGACTGGTGTAACTTGTGATAGCGGTCACCACTGCAGCAGTGGTCCATGTTCGTGTGAAGTTCACAGATTGATTGTAGCAATAACATTTGTAACACAAATTATTTATTGTAACATACCGCTGCAGTATCGGTCGATCTGGAGGGCCTAGACAAACTAACATTCGATTAGCGATAAAATGTTAATAAAAACGTAATAATTTACGAGATTGACATAGGCTGTCGAATTGTCGATATATCACGTGGACAGCTTATGTCAATCTCGTAAATTTTTTGAACTTTTTTATTAGCGTCATTGTTTATCGAACAGATTACAAAAAGGTGGTCGGTAACATGAAGAATAACAAAACTTTTCAGGTGCCTAGTTTTTGCACTTACGGTTTTTTATAAACGTTGGTTATATTAAAATTAGTTTGTCTCTTGTTCTTGCTAGGCCTTGAGCTGTGGTTTTAGTTGGTCGCATGTTAGAGCGCTGCAACAGGCTTCGTCAGTGCAAGGCTTTATTTCGCTGGCGCTGAAGTCTGGAACCTCTGGCGGCAACGGAGGCGCGTGAGCGTCACCGTTAACGACAAGTGTGTGGCATACTTCCAAGCCCCGCCGCCACGCCGCGCCGTTATCCACAGGGCTGTCACGCATTTTTAACCGACTCAAAAGAGGAGGAGGTTTTCAATTCAACTGTATGTTTTTTTTAATGAATGTTACGCTATCATTTCGCTAATTATGAATCAATTTTGATGATTCTTTTTAAGCTTGGCAAATCATAATTCTGAGGTAGACCCATATACATTTAAAGGAAATCGATCGAGCGGTTTTAAAAAAATCAATAAAACAACTTCTACTTCTTCTCTTCTTCTTTTTTTAGTCTGTGCACAGATTTTGTTTCTTAGACAACCCTGGCGCACCTTTCGAACCGGAATGCTTTACTACTGCCCCAAGTCAATGGCTCGTGGCTTCACTATTACTGTAGAGGTAGCTAATAGCTGCAATCTCGTTCGTTTTATGGTTCAGTTCCGCTCATGTGCCACTGCACATGGATGGTAATTCAGTCATTTAGACGTCACTAACCTTGACTAGGTTAGTTGAGTATTTTTGATTTATTAAGTACTAGGCATCCGAAACGAAGTAATTCGCCAGAGAACTAAAGTCAAGATTGGGCTGAGTGGCGTGTCTTGGGAGAGACCTATGTCCAGCAGTGGACTAATATAGGCTGATGATGATGATGATGAAGTACTAGGCTTCCATTTGCGCGACGTTTCGCTTGATGTGATCTATAAAGGAGCACGCTTGCCTAGAAAATAAACTGATTCCCTCGAGGGCACCCAAATTGTATCTATCGGGGATTATTTGGGTTAATCATATATCAGTTGGGTAACAAATTTTGATGAAATTTTATATGGGGCCCTTTATTATCTGGGCGAAAACAAGACGCTACTTATAAACTCATAATATTTATAGTCCGGGGCATCGCTGCTTTGGCACTTTCGGTGGTTAGTCTCAACAGCCCAATAATTTCGCTAGCTGCAGTACCCTTCAAACCGGAACACAGTAATGTTTACACACAGCGGCGGCCTTAGCTTTTGCGAGGCCCCGGGGCAACAGATTATTGTGAGGCCCTTGTGTGCCCCTTTTTTAATAAATGATTGGTTTTAGTGCTCGCGTGGCTGCAACATGCTTGTACTAATAATGAAACCGTGCGTTCAGGGGGGGGTTTTGAAAAGTGCGATGCGCGAGATACACATACATTATATGGTAAAGACCTTTTATACTTATGTAGTTGCGCGAAGATGCGAGGCCCCTGCAAGAGCGAAGCGCCGGGCGGTTGCCCTGATTGCCACCCCCTAAGGCCGCCACTGTTTACACACTACTACTTGGCTGTAGAATATCTGGTACTGCGGTGGTACCTACCAAGACGACCTTCTGCTAAGGAAATCTACCACCAAGTAGTAATAGTACCATACTCATAATATAAATAAAAACAGTGACCTTTGCAAAGTGAACATAAACACGCTAAACACAGTAGTGTACGTGCTTGAGTTGTACCAGGCTAATAGAATTTCACCTACTTACACAACGTTTTATGACTAAGCTCGTGAGAATGTGGCAATTTTACTCGAACTCTCCCTTTCACGCGGAACTTAGCTCGCAAAAATCTCTTGCGCCGAAATGTTTGCGTCGCGGCTATTAACCTTGCAATGGTCATGAACTGCGTCAATTTATGTGTAACTATCTGACCATGCTTACTTAATGATAATGACTTTTTGTTGATGTTTACATTAACTCTGACCGTCAATTTTTATTGTGAGACAGTCACTAATTAATTTTTTGGTGCTATATTTCCTTAGCAGGAATTCGTCTAGGTAGGTACTACCGCAGTACCAGATACTGTACTGCCAAGCAATAGTGTAAACATTACTGTGTTCCGTTTTGAAGGGTACCTACTTCAGCTAGCGAAATTACTGGGCTGTTGAGACTAATTGAGACCATCGAAATTCTCAAATTAATGAACGCTGATTTGATCATTTTTCTGTGAAATTTTTTTTACAGAAAAATGACAAATCTAAAAAAAATGCATAGAGCAGTTTTTATTCGCGATAACAAGCTCAAAAATTGGTTTTTATTGATGGGAGGCTGTACTATTACATTACTCCGATACATCTTGTATACATAGTTGTAAGGTTAAGGGTACTAAGTACCCATAATGAATTATTCATGCGCACAGCGAGGATGTGGAACTCTCTGCCAGCGTCTGTTTTTCCCGCGAAGTACAATTTGGGTGTCTTCAAATCTAGAGTAAACAGGTTTTTTTCTAGGCTTACCTAGAAAAAAACCTGTTTACCTGTGCTTCATCTTGGACTGCATCCTGCTTAACATCAGGCAAGGTGTGGTCCAACGCGAACCTATTCTGTATAAAAAAAAAAACTTTTAGTATCGGCACAACTCAGAAATCACGTAAAATAAAATCAGCTGTTTCATATTTGTTCACGGGTCAACAAACTTATTCTATGTAATAGATGATTCTTTATCGCAATTTCACAGTTGTGCCAAAGTAAAAGTTGTTTATAACGATGAATGTACCTACTTACTCCACATTTCGTCCCATTTCGGTTAAGTTTATGCCAGCCTTATAGCCGTGTAGAATAAAGTAATGTTCAACAATGAAAACAGTAAGCTCTCGCATAAATTACAGTTTTCGTCAAACATGCTCGTAAATACAATAATTCTTATAAGCGCGATGCAGGAGGCGGGTAACGGTGTGCATTTTAGTGTTTTTTCTTCGTTAGTCTCGGTTGGTCGCGCGAGTACTTTCGATTTCGACACCATTCAGGATCTTTGCCACTAATATATCTATTAAATCTATATTTTTATTTCACACAGCGCCATCTAGCCCCTAACTAAGCAAAGCTTGAACCATCGACGCCAGAAAACATGTAATTATTTATATCTACACTAACGGTCAGGGGCGGGTTGTTTTAGTTTGATAATTTATTTATTTGTTTTATTATTATTAGTATTCGTATTATAGGTAACATGACTTGTAAATTATAATAAATATTATGTATATTATGATTTTAAATTATATTTATAAATAATAAGTTAAAAATTCGTCGAAAAAGTGTAATATGGCTTTCAGGATAGATTTCAACCGATAAATAATATAATCTTCTACACTAATATTACAAAGAGGAAAGATTGTATTTTTGGATTCTTGAATTTTTGTATTTTTTTAACGAATAAACTCAAAAACTACTGAACTGATTTCAAAATTATTTCACCGTTGTTAAGGCACACTATCCCCAGGTGGCATAGGTTACTTTTTATCCCTGTATTTCTACGGAACGGCAACTACGCGGGTGAAACCGCAAGAAGTCTCTAAGTTACTGATATAATTTAAACTTAAATACATATGTATTTATTTTTGTATATACCTACCTACATACTTGTAATACTTAAGCACATTAGAATACATTAAAACAGTACAAACTTATGTATACACATTACACATACGCGTGTATGCATGCGTACACACACACACACACCCACGCATCTGCCATAAACGTAATACGGTTCGCAATCGCATAACTTTTTTGTTTAACAAAAACCGCGATAAGAAGCTCACAGTAACGTGGGTATCTCAATCATAACGATGACCAATACGTTAATGTAGAACTTTATTTTCAGTTCTGAACGTGGCAGCAGGCAAGGCGCCGATGCAGGTATCGACAGAGGAAGGCGGAGTACCACACAGAGCGCTGGACGGCAGCACAGCTCCTTCCTTCAACCCTGATACCTGTACCCTCACTAAAGCGGAACGCGTGCCCTGGTGGTACGTCAACCTGCTAGAACCTTACATGGTACAGCTAGTCAGGCTTGACTTTGGGAAGCCTTGCTGTGGTGAGTATTTTTTACACGAAACTTCTTAAGCAAAAATAAAAATATTTTGTTTACATAAAAGTAATGTAACAAACGCTCTCCTGATGGTTATAGACGTTATATGTAGTTAACGTCCATCTATGGACCTTGCAACCCAGAACAAAACAAAGCCCAAGGTATGTTTTGGTGCTCATTACTTTGATACATACGGTAGTGTAAGTCTCAATAGCCCTGTAATTTAGCAACAGTACGCTTCAAACTGAAACATAGTTATAGTTAGTTAGTTATTATGTGTATTACTAAACAGCAGAATATCTGAAACTGCATTGGTAACTAACCAACTACTAAAATAGAAATTATTTAACAGTGTAGTATTTTTGAATGTTCATATGTTCCCTAGTGTCTTATTTTTTTTTTTATATATGGTTGACAGGCTAGGTGTTTGACCACAGCTCACCTGATGTTAAGTGAAGGTGTGGTCGAAGATGGTAAAGCACACCTAGCCTGGAATGTAACTGGCTCTCTGGCTCTGAGGCTGCCGGAACACACCGTTAGATGCTTGGCGGCAGATTTTCAACTTGTGGGTGGTAGCTAGCCAGCCGAGTACTAGAAAGTACCCTACCACCATGCTATGGTTTCCTCTCGATGTTTTCCTTCACCAGCAGCTCAAGCTCATTGTTGGGGTTTGAACCCACGCCCTTCGGCATGCGAACCTACCGCGCTAACCACTGAGCTATCATCGCTAACAAATCTGTCTCAGTAATCTTTATTAATTTTTAATTAATTTTTAATAAAAAATTTAAATATTCGATCAAAATCATAAATATACTAAGAGTAGACTAGTGAAACATTTATTAAACAAAATAAAAAAAACCTTAAATTAATACTATTTACAAAATTTATACAAAAAACTTAGTCTAAAAGTCCGTCAGAGGAGGGATATGTGGTCAGAATGCTGGCAACATTGCCACGCTGGATGGCAATGCTTAGCTTTTGGACCAAAGTTGATACCATCATTCTGGTCACCTGAAGCCAGTTTCAAAGAAGTTTCAACCCCAAATGGCACAAAAAGATACATTCGATCCAAATAATTATATTTGTGCCGTTTGAGGTTTTCAGCTTTAGATGCAGCAGCACCAGCTTGTCCCGAAGTCACAGGAAGATGGGACAGCGCAAAAAACATATTAAAAAAAAAAAAAATGTACTATACTACTATAGAATGAACACGCCGCGCCGTCGAGATCGCTGCCGCGCGGTAGGGCTCCCAGTACGCTGGCGGCATTGCCACGTTATATTGCTTAGCTTAGCTTTTGACGTTGGAAGGCGCCAGCTCTGAAATGATTTAGTGAATGAGATGTCTAGCAATATGCGTGTCATAGGTAAGAGATATTTGACGTCTGGGCGGTTTTTAGAACCTAACATAATTTGGAGAATAACATGCCGTGTAGGATATTTGGTATGGTGTGGTACGGTATTTGGTATGGGTTGTCATAGGCTACACATTTTAATATGTTTTTATGCAGTCGGGTTTCAGTATTTGTCACTTCATATTGCTGGTTGAAATCGTGTAAAAAATTGGTATCTGCGGCTATGAGTAGATAGGTCCCAATACGTAGTGCGAAGTGATGTGCGAACAGCACATAGCCGGCGACCAGACGGGTCCGGCCCCAATAGTCACCCGAGCGCATCTCCTTATACTGCGTTTACTTGTCTTCTTGCTTTTATGTAATACTTGACGCTATTGGAAAATCACCGCTAATTTATTTCTAACTGGATAGAGCACTTTGTGTATATAGGTTAGTTATTTCGAGTTTCATCATCAATCTATACTATTATAAAGAGGAAAGATTTGATTGTTTGTTTGTAATGAATAGGCTCCGAAACTACTGGACCGATTTCAAAAATTCTTTCACTGCTGGGAAGCTACACTATCTCCGAAGGACAAAGGCCACTTTTTATCCCTGTACTCCTACGGGAACGGGAGCTAAGCTAGTCTATTATAAAATTTCACAATTCTTACCACAGATTAGAAAACATTTAGTATAAGAAATATAATATTAATATAAAGAGTGGATCCTTGGCCTGACAATTTCACATACGGGTGCTTAGATGTATTTGTAGGTTTTGATGTACACGCACACAAAATGCGTAAGCCAAGTTTAAAAATTGGATTTAAAATAAAATACCATCGTTTTCAATAAAATGTAACACACACCATTAAACCTTGCCGTGGTATGTCTCGGTGTCGGGTCCTCTTCAGCTATAATTAATTTTAATGTTAAATTAAGAACAACCAGGTTTAAGAGAATTAGATTTAAGGGGTCATCCCCGATTTTTAGTGCAACATTATATGATTATAATGTGTACAACGTACAAGCCAAAAAATTCGACACGGAGTGACACCGAACTGTTTCTTTTAATTGTGGATAAGCAAGGCATTTGACATAGGCTTTAATTTTAGCTAAAACATTAAAATTCCATCTTTAATAATCAGCTTCAAAAACCTTGATGATCGGTAGAACATTAAAGTTCTAACTTCTTCATTGGAAGGTTATATAAAGTACTTGACCGGATAGCCATCATCACAATCTGCCGATTGTATTGTTTCCCCAAAACTTCCTTGATAGAGGAACTCGGAAGCATTCATTGTCTTGACAAAATTTCCACGACCTTTAAAGCCAGATAACAAAAAATTAAAAAAACAAGGGCAAGTGCTAGTCAGACTCGCCCACCGAGAGTTCCGTACAAACTAGTAGGTATGATAAATAGTTGGGGAGTGTTAAAGTTTTTTTCGAGCTTTTCCTTAAATTCAGTTCCCATCATAAACCGAAAATTACACATCGTAAAAATAATTAAAAACCTGTTGTAGCTAGTGCTAATGAAGCTATTCCATATACCCTACAGGATACGGTTAACAAATTTTAAAATTTGGACCCTATTTTTTGTGATTAATTAAAAAGGGTACAGTCTTCGGACTTTTTCTTTTATGTGTACCTACTATAAGACAATGCTTTTTGCCAAATTTCATAGTTCTAGGTCAACGGGAAGTACCACATAGGTTTTGATTTCCTTGAAAGTGTCAAAGTATGCGGTTTATGCGACATAAACGCCTGTAACTTTCTTTACGACAATTCACAGCTCCATAGGACAACAGACTTGCGTATACTGTTTTAATTTTAACTAGATACCTCCGCGGGTTCCCAAGATACATTATCTTGACAGACAAATAGACGGACAACAAAGTGATCCTACAAGGGTTCCGTTTTTTTCCTTTTGAGGTATAGAACCCTAAACATCAGCTACAATCATGTACAAAAAAACTTTTTTGTTTACAACGAGTAACACTGATAATTTTTAGCCTCCACGCAAAAAGAGGGGTGTTATAAGTTTGACGTGTCTGTCTGTGGCATCGTAACTCCTAAACGAATGGACTGAATTCGATGCGGTTTTTTTTGTTTAAAGCTGACGTGATCGAGTTTGTTCTTAGTATATTCTGACCTATTCTGGCCTAGCATTTGATGTGCTGAGTTTTTATTCTATTTAGCAACACTCTTTCATTGCTGATAAGGTCGTGTTTAGTTTGAAGTGTTGATCATTCGATGTAACATGCTTCCGGGTGTTTCTATCCACGGGGTTCTTGGTACCTTTTCTCTTGACCTGATCAACTAGCATAAACCGTAGCCGAGTTTTAATTATAATAAAAAAATCATTTTTCTACTTTCGCTATTTTCGATCACCAAATCAAATAACCAATTATGCGAAATTTTCACACGTGTTATTAAATTCTATGACACGCAGTTTTCGGATGTTACGTTATTTTACATAATTTCATTTTACGATGCATTTCAAAAGTTATGTCATTCGAACATCACAATTATCCATACGTCATGCTCTATTTACTGTGTTACGAAAGGGGCTTGATAGACCACTAACTAAGTTAAATATATATTGGTTTAATAAAACATAATGACGAGCTTAGCTCTTCGATCATTAGGTATTGATCGAAAGCGTAACTATCAGTTTACCTGACTACGCAAAATGAAGGATTACGATTTTCTTCTTTGTTTATTTGTCTCTGTTGTTCTTTGTTTTGTTTCTGTTTCTTCATATGTCCTAATGATGCCACTGTCAATCCAAGATAGCGGACTTTATGGCCTAAGTTGCTGTATAGTGTGTCGGTGTTTGTAGTTTAGTGGTTAGCGCGATCAGTTCACACGGCTAAAGGCGTGGGGTTAAATTCCAACAATGAGCTTGAACCATTGATGAAGGAAAACATCGTGAGGATGAAGGAAAACAACTCACGATGTTTCCCTTCATATATGTTTAACTTCGATACAAGTTTAAATTTGAGGTATAAAATCAATCGAATCTCTTTCATGCGATTGATTTCAAAGATTAATGATTGTTTTCAAAGGTTGACAACAAACTTGTAGTGCCCCTTGTATTGCAGATATTCATAGGCGATGGTGATTGCTTACTATAAGGCGACCCTGTTAATGTCTGCTCAATTGCCACCTGTGGCATAAAATAAAAATCGACAATCGTCGCGATAAAGCATGAATTGCGTCGATACATGCAAAACTTAGCTGTTCATCACTTTTAAAAATTCTTATTCCCTCGGATCTTTGAAGCAGAACCGATTTCTACCACGATTTAATCTAAACCTTTGATTATTAAATTAAATTGTCTTTGGTTACGAGTAGCGGTGGATAAACCGCTATTTAGAGAAAGTGACAAGGCAAAACTTGAAATTATTCCTCATTTTATGAAAGTACAGAAATGATAGAGTTGACATGAATATCGGAATCAGCTACAAAGACAATAAGTATGAATAGGACTCCGCAACAATAGGTGTGTAATAGCATACCTTCGGTTCTCGGTACAAGATATAGCTTATATGACAATATAAGGTATAAGGTAACTGCATTCCAAGTTCGTAAAGCCATTATATAGCTTCATTTATTTTTACCGCTAATACTGCTAATATGCTAGCAAAATTACTGGGCTGTTGCGACTAACCATCGAAAGTCTCAAAGTGAGCGCTAAAGCAGCGATGCCCCGGACTTTGTTTTGCTACTCAAAGTTCTGTGTATTGCTGCAGTGGTCATGGACATGCATTATCTCTTACCATCAGGAGAGCGCATTACATTTACATTACATTTACATTATCTTACTATATTAGAATAGTGATAATATTATAGCGATGATAGCTCAGTTGTTAGCGTGGTCGGTTCATATTCTGAAGAGCGTGGATTCAAACCCCAACAATAAGCTTGAGCTGCCGGTGAAGGAAAACAACGTAAGGAAACCATAGCATGGCGGTAGGGTATTTTCTAAGTACCTACTCGTCTGGCTAGCTACCACCAAGACCCTTATCACAGGCTTCCAACGCCTCAATATGGTATTTGGCCGATCTATCCCAAAGGTGAGAACAGTACTTCATGCACGATCGAACTCGTGCTTGGTATAAAGTAAGTAACAATTCCGGCGTGAAGTACCGTCGCACCTTCGCTGCCTTATGCTGCTGCGTTGTGTGTAATGTGAAAAAACTGTTTATTTCAGGCACGAATCAACCCGCTGTGATCGTGGTCCGCGTCGGCAACAATCGCCCTGACCTCGGCACTAACCCTGTCTGCAACCGTTTCACCGGCTTCATCGAAGAAGGGCAGCCCCTTTTCCTACCATGCAACCCGCCGATGCCCGGGGCATTCGTCAGCGTACATTTGGAAGCTACGTCTCCGAGCCAGTTATCGATCTGCGAAGCCTTTGTGTATACGGACCAGGCGCTGCCTATAGAAAGATGCCCTCAGTTCCGTGATCAGCCCCCTGGTAGTACTGCTACCTACAATGGAAAGTGCTATATATTCTACGATCGTCAGCCAGCGAATTTCCGAGACGCATTGGGCTCGTGCCGGTCACGGGGCGGAACCCTGGTGGATGAAAGCAACCCAGCGCTGCAAGGGTTCATTAGCTGGGAGCTGTGGAGAAGACACCGGTGAGTGTTTCCACATCATTTTGCTGGCGATATTGATAACTGAAAGTATCTATAGATAGAGATGTACTTATAGTTCTAGTAATGATTTCATCAATCACTAATCTTTGGCGCATGAGGTTGATATAGATACTTATACTTTTCCTGAAAATTCGTTGTGGATATATTTGATGAAATACTTACTTCTAATATCTGAAACAAAATACTGTCTGTTTATGTGATTTATTAATACTACAAGAAAAGTTGATAAACCTATGATTTGACAAAGCAATCTAAATGCTCAAACTGGCATTGCTGCATTGAATGCCTCTGATTGCTAATAATTAAATACTGCATTGAATTATAGTTTGTCATGTTATCAAGTTTCTATCGATCTAAACTTTGTCTTTACTAATTCGTATTGTGTATTCGTAAAGGTATTTAGTAGGTACGATGAAATTAATGAATTTACTGTCATTAAATGAAGTAGGAATTGAATGATTCCTAACAAAGTCTCAGTAATCACTGATTAGAAAGTGCCGTGAATATGTAAATTAACATTCTATATAACTATAAAATAAATAAGGTTCCTGCATTAAGGCGTGTTCAGTTTCCTGATAAACCTCTCTCACCGCATATTTCCTCGATCATGGTTAACTTTCACCAACTTAATAACTATTGAGTAATCTATGAAATGAGTGTTCATGCGGTGCCCCACCGTGTCTAACTTATATCTAAACAATATAACTTAATAGAAGTAAAAGTTTACATTGTTAAATGACGCGTTTATGAATCGAATACGAATATGTGCATTTTTTTAATGAGTACAGAGATAATTATCGATTGAAATTTGGATAAAATAACTAAATAATAATAGAATAGAATAGAATATAACTTTATTATACACCAGAAACACAGATCACAATTAATACAAACAACAAACAAAAAAAAAGAAAATATAATAATATAACAAAACAATAGAATAGATGATGTATAAGGGCGGTCTTATCGCCTAGAGCGATATCTTCCAGACAACCTTTGGCTGGAAAGAAGAGTAAATAAAGATAAGGTTGGTGTATAAAAGAAATAAATAAATAAAATAACAATACAATAATGTGTAAAGTATGCGCCCCGTCATGTTTCATCACTCACCATACATACATTCTCGTCACCACATCTTTACTATCATTACCGCTAATGCGAAGTTAATGTCTACTATAGGAAGCCATGTAGCGAATTGCATATTACTCAATCTGCACTTACGTTGTAGATTGGACAAGCACAACTGTATTGTGCGTAACGTAGAGCCTGACTAATGAAAGTAGACACTAGATGTTATTGAAACTTTTTACAGGGCTTCATTGGAATGTTTGAACATTATAATTTAATTTAAGAGTGTTCTAGTATTAATTAAAATTGTCAACAACAAATTTCAACTCACTTTCTAGTCGACTATTACTGTTTTATATCGACTTAATTTGACTCTATTGTGATTTATCATAAGCGGACTTTTGGTTAAATATACATTACGGGTACATGCATAAAAACCTGGAAATAATTCCTTATGAAAAAAAGCCTGGGATGGAACTTGCTCTCAAGTAAGGCTGACTGAATACACCGTTAGTCGTGTAGTAAACAGTCGAGTACCTACGATACGGTACACTACGCTATGGTTTCCTTACGATATTTTCTTTAACCGACAGACAGCTCAAGCTCCTTGTTGGTGTTTGAACCCTTTGGCATGAGAACCGGCCGTGCTATCATCATCATAATCATCGCTACAAAACAACGTTGACATCAAGTTGTCTTTACCTCGTATCCTGTACGTTACATTATTAGGAATGTTATTTAAAATACCTATTCATACCTAACAACGCTTTAACACGCTCTTATTTATCAAGTAGGTACTTCCATAGAAATAAAAGTACCATCGCGCAGCGTTCATGGTACAACATTGCGTGTAATTTTGCCGTTTCTAAGGCTTTATGCCCACTCGAACGGTTTGGAAAGTGAGGTCTTTTTTCCGTTCTCTTTGATTGCAGATTTGTATGAGCTGTTTGTGTCGTTGATCTGTTTAAAGTTAGTCGTGAGACTCCATGTGTTCACGCATGACTTGCCCGACTCATGAGATTATTCATCTATTTGCGATTGGCTAAAGTATTAGTTCCTTCTTGTTGTTATTGAATATCTATCTGTCTTGCACACTTGGACACGTACTTATTTATGTCGAAGGGTTACATAATGAAGAGTAGACTTAAAATTGTATTTGTAGGAAAAATGCTGTGTGGCTTATTGAACTGTAGGGCGTGGGTTCAATTTTCACCCAGAACAAACATTTATGATACCAACATAGATGTTTGTTGTATTTGTGTGATCTGTATGAATTATAATGTTCATAAAAAAAGCTGTAAGTATCTAATAACAGTTATCTGGTTCTCATACTACAAGCTATGTTTAGTCTGCGGCTAGATGACCAGAGACAACCATGGGGAAAAAGATGGCGCTGAGTGAAATTTTAATGTCCTGCGTTATTATTTGTGAATTTAAAATATTGGGATAATATTATAAACAACACTGATCTCTTGTTATGTTTCCACGTTTTACTTTAGTATTGCATAGTAGCGATTCGTATTTTTTTATTTTCAAATTTCAAGTTAATTATCTATCATGACAGGTATTACATTACAGATAATTATTTATCTAAGGTACTATACCTATCAACATTTTTATTTACAAAACAACATTAAACCGAATAAAGACATGAAAAGCATAATTATGAAAATTAACACTAATTATAAATTTAAGTTATAAAATAAACCATAAACAATTATACACAAAAATGAAAACAAAAATTCAAAAGCTATCCACCGAGTTAGGTTAGTAGTCCAATAGGTGGTGGTGGTGGTCCTCACAATTTTACTTAATTCCCATCCATTCGCGCAAACGTCAGTTTGGGGGTATTGATTTTGCAAGCAAATCTTGCAGGAAAAGTCTCTAAAATATAGTTAAAATAGTATCAAAATCCGTAGGTAGTACAGTATATAATTTAGCTAACGAGACTGCGCGCAGCGTGTCGAAATTTAATACTATACCTCGCCTCGGTTTCGCACGGGAAAACAAAACTTGATCAATAATATAAATATAGCCTATGTCACTCAGTGATAATGTAGAATTCTAATGATGAAAGAATTATTCAGATCGGTCCAGTAGTTTCGAAGCCTATTCAATACAAACAAACAAACAGTCATATCTTTCCTCTTTATAATAGTACTAGCGGACGCCTCGCGGTTTCACCCGCGTAGTTCCCGTTCCCGTGGGAATACAGGGATATAAAGTCGCTTATGTCACCCGGAGATAGTATAGCGTTCCAACAGTGAAAGAATTTTTGAAATCGGTCCAGTAGTTATGGAGCCTATTCAATAAAAACAAACAAAGAAATAATAAAATCTTTCCTCTTGATAATAGTATAGATAGATATAGATTGATAGACAGATAGATATATAGATAGATAGATATATAGATAGATACATAGATAGATAGACGCCAAACAGCTTGTTACAAGGTGTGCAAATATTAAATTTCTGTAATCTAAGTTATAATATCTGCGCACGGACATATAACTGTACTTGGATGTAAAACACTACCTATCTATACTATCCGTGGGTGGGAATCAAGTCTGTGACATAAATCGTAAGGTGGTCATCGTCGCTGACCGCTACGCTTCCGCAGTCACGAGCCGCAGATTGAGCTAGATGACCACTGTCATGGAATGATCGATCAAGAGTAGACCGGGTTGATTGGTTATTATTTTTTGAGGAACGCTTTTCCTACTAATTAAGAGTTCATTAAATATAATGTAGTGATCACACTTACATTATGCATAATTATCTATGTTGTACCAATAGTTCTATGGTCAGCGCGATCGTAGGTATTACACGCCAAAGGACGTTGGTTCAAATACTAATATCAAGGTTATTGGTGAAGGAAATATTGTGAAAATCTATAACATAGTAGTAGGGTACTGCTACTCTGTTAGTTAAAGGTAACAAAAAAGTGCGTTCCAGCTTCACTTAAAAAAAATGTACAAAAGTACATATTCCATTTATATTTGGTTCATATTTGGTTCCCATAGTACATGCTTTGCTTAGTTTGGGACCAAAGTGTGCTGTGTGAGGAGACCCAGAAAAACTTGAAAGCCAGTCCTTGTTTTTAAAAAAAAAAATTGCCTCAGGATTTTTGAGTTGAAACCGCTATCAGGCTTGATGCGAAGCGATGTTTCATGCGATGTACATTGAAGAACTCAATAAATTATATGTCCCTAGCGAAGAATTTCAAAATAGAAGTGGCAATTGGTCTGGGCAATTGTCGTTCATAAAGATGGACTAAATCAGCTAACATTTTTCGTGTGGTACTTAACTTAGCTAAACGACGTGAGTCTTCGGATCACGTCATCTAGTATGTAGTACATGTAAGTGTACATAATTATATCACCGTCTTATCTAGAAGAAAGCAATGCTGTTGCGACTAGAAAACACCCATTTTGTATTCATATCTTCTAAAGAACACTTACTAAGATATTGTGTCATTGTCCGTCGCTTACAATATGAAAGTGGAATCAAGTCGTTTTCATTCGTATTTTATTTCAATTATCAACCATGAAACGTTGTCACTTTTCGGATTCCTAACAGTTAAATAGTAAAATGACTGTTAAAGAGTTAGTTGTTAATGGAAAGCTTTTAATGCCGGTTTTTCTAAGGCAATACTTTCGTTCTGCAACTCTATTCCCGATCTTTCGTTTGATTGTTTACGCGAAATACTGTAAAAGCTTTTCAGATCTTGCTTATTAGAAATGAAAATAAGATTATTTTGATCATCAAGGATAACAGAGATAGACAGATCATAAATCACTGTTTAGTAAGTATAAGCTAGATAAGTGAATTGCCAAGTCCAATTGCGATTTGACACAACGATAAATACTCTCTGACATCTTTCCGATCAAAACGCTGATATCGTCGAATGAAAAAACAAGATAACTTCCATAACGATGACCGTCTTGTTATACAGAAGCGACAGCAGCAGTCAATATTGGATGGGGGCAGTGCGAGACGTGCAAGAGCCTGGTAATTGGAAGTGGGTTAATGGAAATGACGTTACGGTCTCTTTCTGGAATGCTCCTGGAGGTATCGGAGATTGCGCACGTTTCGACGGCAGCAAAGGCTGGCTCTGGGCTGACACCGACTGCAAATCCAGAATGAACTATATCTGCCAGCACCGTAAGTTAATTTTTCTCCGACAATGCGATTTTATGTAGTGCTAAGCGAATTATAGCGAATTTTTTATTGGTACCCAATATAAACATTATAGTTATAAATAGAAGTGTCTACTTCCACAGGTGCTGCTCTTTCAATGTTGATTTACTCCAATGTGCTCTAAATTGCTTTGCGGTATAAGGAACCCTTATGATAGGGTTGGGTTCTTCATGATAGTTTTCGTTCTACAGAGCCTAAAGCCTGCGGTCGACCCGAGCAACCTCCTAACTCCACGATGCTTGAGAGCGATTTTGCAGTAGGAGCTTCTGTGGAATACTCGTGTGACGAGGGACACCTGCTAGTCGGACCTACAGTCAGGACTTGCCTAGATACTGGCTTCTATGACGAATTCCCACCTGTCTGTATACGTAAGTGTTATGTACCATTACATTGCCTTGGCAATATTTTCCGACATGTTCCGTTTGTTGTCACTAAAAACCTTTGTTTGGTAAAATTGATCATAATTTCAAGAAATTTGTAAATGTAATAACTGTTTCATTGGAGCAGTACGTTTAGTTGGCCTGAGGGTCATCGAGTCGGCTTTTTGAATTGAATTGTACATTTTTATATTACATATTATCTCGCAAATTTTAAGAATTGTTGGGCGGAAATTATTTGCTTTGCTGTACTGACTACTGTCTTTAAAAACGCAAAGCTCTCGCTTCGGTAAGAGACCTGACCGTAATCAGATCCATGTTGTTGCAATAACATAGAGAACATTAACAACAAGGTCGGTGCTTTGGCACTCATTTATTTGAGACATTCGATAGTTAGTCACCAATAGCTACTTGTAGTTACTGATAATACTTTATATTGCTTCAGGAATCGAGTGTGGATACCCCGCTGAGATTCAACACGGCAGTTACGAGCTTGTAAACGGTTCCGTGTCGTATCTTTCTCACGTGCAGTATTCCTGCCAGGCTGGGTACGAGATGGTGGGCCGCGCTAGACTGGTGTGTGACATTGATGAGCGCTGGAACGGACCTCCGCCCAGATGCGACGGTGAGACACTTTAATTTGATTGTCGAATTATGTCAACACTTAAACAACATACGGATAAACCCGAACCTCTAACCTTTGGGACTTGCTGTCCAATGAAGTAGATGTTCTTTTAGATAATAATGTGTGTTTTTGAGTTGCGTTTGAAACTGTGAATCAACGTGTTTCGTGTATGGAATGTTTCTTGGATGCCGAAAAGACATACTTCACGGATCCATGCAAACGGGCATATAAATCGGGCTTATAAATAAGTACTAGATTTAAATAAATGTCTCATCTTTGATGTACGAGTATGCTTTAGTTTACCCGAAGACAAATATAATTTGTTGCTGGAACGAATGTAAATAAAGTTTGTTCGATCCTTTTATAAAAAAAATTATGGGTACCACACGATGTGGTGCTTCTCCATTTGTCGCAGGAGTTGTGAGAAAGAGTTGTGGCGGAAATGTACGGTCATTGTCCACTATTACCTGTTACTCAAGGTTAGGGTAGAAAACACCACGCGGGAGGCGTTGAATGGGAGACTATGAGAAAGACCCACCACCACTGTGACTCCAGTGTGAGCTCGGTGGATAGTTTTTGTTACCACTAATTGTTGAGTATTTTATAGCCAATATTATGAGTATTAATATTTAAGTTGTTTTGTAGATGAATTGGTACAATAACACCTTAGTTAGATGAACATCTGTAATGTTATACCTGTCATGATGAATAAATAATTTGAATTTGGCTAAACATGTTTTGGCTATAAGACTGCAAATTTATGAAAGATATAAATTAATTAATGCACAAACTGCCGTTCAAAGCTGGAGGCTGGAGCTTAAAAATGCTCTATAATATTCTTCATGGCATAGAATTCTTGTAATATGGGCATTCCAGCTTGCGCTTATATTACACATTTTTAACATGCACAATGATAAGATAACATAATTAAGATAAGATAACCTTTATAGCTTAAAACTGAATGCATGAAGGTCCTACATACTTACAGGTTTTTTTAATACCTACAACAGTTTATCCAAGCGGACATGCAATGAGTGTTTGGAGTTTTTCATCTATAAGGCATCTTCATATATGGAGTAATTTTTGTAGTTTTTTTAATAGATGGTACAGACATGTAGCCTGGAATGAACCTGGCTCTCTAGTGAGGCTGCCGGAACACACTTGCTTGCTTGGCGGCAGATTTTCAACTTGAGGGTGGTAGCTAGCCAGTCGGAGAAAGTAGGTACCCTACCACCATGCTATGGTTTCCTCACAATATTTTCCTCAAGTTCCGGCAGCAACCAACCAACCGGCAGCTCAAGTTCTTTGTTAGGGTTGAATCCACGTGCTTCGGTGTGTGAACCGACCGCGCTATCCACTGCTATCATCGCTACAAACTCAATAAGTCCCCTCTATCCTATTATTAGAGTTCTTGATCGCGAGCTTTGAAAAAAAGTAATACATTTATACCTAACAATTACAGGCCTGTTTTACAGACGATAGTTTTCTTCCTCTTCCAGAAGTTCCTACTAGGTATGTACTATTGTGATCGCATCATCTTGACAATTACTTACCTCCAATTATCTCGCCTTCTCTCGCAGAGTCACAATGGCATGTTTTTCTCACAGATGCGTGGCTTTCTACGCAACCATTACGACAAGAGTTATCATCAGAATCTGGGTCATTAATACATTGTCATATATTTACCACCTTGAGATTACTGTAAATGATTCATGAAATCATTAATGACTAATAATAATGCAGAAAACGTCAGCTTGTGTCCGTGCCCGCGGCTTCGTTGTCTCAGTGTACCTAGTAGGTACCTATCGAAATTTATGGCGGTCTCGGCATGCGCCCCCTAGGACGCCCTAGCTTGATGCCCTAAGCAATCTTCCCCTGTGGGCCCCTCCCTATCCTTAAGTAAACTGCACGAATTTAAAAAAAATGTTAATACGTACCGTAGGTAGGTGTTATGTATTTGATGTGCGAATATCATTATGTATGTGCTGTTCCTCCTGCCCTTATCCCATGCTAGGTGGGGTCGGCACAACGTGATTTCACATGTTGTCCTAAGAGTCGGCTATATTTTTACGACCGGCCGCCTACCTGACGACAACCCCCTTCGGGAACATCTTACACAGCCAACATAATAATATGTGTTGTTTCCCGACCGAACCGAACGTCGACGACAATTTAAAACGCGCGGATTTTGAAATTGCTTTAACTTTCGTGTGCTCGTTTTTTTTCTCGGTCGTCTCTGGTGCCCTAAGCAATTGCTTAAATAGCTTATAGGCTAATCCAGGACTGTGCGTCGGATGCACCGCACCCCTTGAACCCCCGGCTAAAGACATACATGGCGTACAGTACGCTTAAAAAGCGTACATTACAAAAGCGGACTTTACTTTCAACATGTTTTTTTTACCATACGTATCTACAATGACTCAAGCCATCGAACTCGAGAAGTTTCGAGAAATTTGGCTTAGTTCGAGACGAGAAAAAAATGACCAAGACTGGAGAATTCTGGAGTCTGGAGTTGAAATTGCGCGGTACAAGTCTGGCGCATCTTGTAGCTATTTTTCGCCGCATATATTTATGTCATTCTCATCCCGTATTCGTTCATTAATTTGTTCTCTAACTCACTCACTTCGTGATTGGACGCGCGAGACGAACAACCTGTCAAGAAACCGTTTCCGGAGTCAATTGATGCTCTTATATTCTTAAAAGTTTATTTTCTCAGGAAAAACTTGTAGAAAGAATTGTACCAATTATTTCTAATATGTTGATTTTGATTTTTCAATATTATTATGTTTATTTTTTGTGATATAATGTGTAAGAAATAGTTTTTGTTTCAAATTTTAGGTTTACGTCGAATTTTATCTAGATATATCGTTCTAGATATTAGTTTAATATTTCGGATAATTTTCTTTCATTGTTTTAAAGTTAGTAAAATTTTGTTAAAATCTTCATCACTGTTGTGACCGAAACGACTTTTAAATATATATCTTCAAGTTCAAGTTCTAGTTTATTATTCGCTCAAGATGTGGTTACATTTTTGATCTTAAATATATAATACTAGTACAGCACATCTTACTCTAATCGGCATGCGAATTTACAATATACCTAATAGCTAAAATCTATCTTATATTTATTAAAATTTAAATTACCAAGAATATACCAAGGTTTTTACATACAAATATTGTTCGTTTAATATTAATAGTGTTGTCATTAAATAATAATTAATAAAAATGAATAATAACTAATAATGAAATTGTTAGTCACGACGGACATCGGCCCTGTCCAATTTATTTATGCACCGAAATGCATAAATCGTGTTTTTTTTATTTTCAGCTGTGTATTCTCACGCGTATGAGAATACACAGATACTTTTATTTATGAAAGTCCAGGCCACCCAGGACAGGGAAAAACACACATGTGGAGGCTTCACTTTTAGTATGCTCGTGAGAAGTCCACTCCATCGGAGGGCTTTACACGCTTACTAAAGTGAAAATATTTCGAATTGCAAATATGAATATGCAATTCGAAATATTTACTACTATGGTGATGTGATTATTTGCCGAATATTTAAGTACCTACTTTAATTATATTGAGAAACGAGCACCCAATATGTAGGTGCAATGGCAATAATTAAACTGTTCAAAGTGAGTAAAATTGTATTTTGAATATATTGTAATAAAATTATATGTAAAAAAATATACTTAGTACCTGGGCGACCGAGCTTTGCTCGGTGTATGCAAAATCAAAAATCTGAAAAACATGTACCCTGAAACGAGAACTATCTAGATCGATTTCTAGTCCTCAAAACTTAAAAAAAAAAGCAAATTTCATCGAAACCGTTAGAGCAGTTTTCGAGATTTCAACTACATTATTAAATTAATTAACAAATATTGTTTGTATGGCAGTATTGTCAATAAAAATGAATAATTACTTACAAGTAATTTAAATAATCTAGTATTTGATAATAGTTTCAAATATTCGTCTAAGTCATAAAACAAGGTCTCTTAAAGTCAAGTTCTCAGCCTGCAGTGGAAGGTGTATCCCGAAGCACGCACGAAGGTGCACGGAAGCGGGTACGCGTAGACCGCGGAACCCAAAATGCATACCGACACCAGCCTCGTATCAACTGCATCCTGAGCGTAGCGACTTTCTCTATTCTATGCACTCGCTATAAATTAAAAAATTGACAGTCTAATTCTACTATTTTATAAAGAGGAAAGATTTGTTTGTTTGTATTGAATAGGCTCCGAAACTACTGCACCGATTTCAAAAAATCTTTCACCGTTGCCGCGTTGGGAAGCTTCACTATCCCCGGGTGTCATAGGCTACTTTTTATTCCTTTATTCCCGCGGGAAATACGCGGGTGAAACCGCGAGGCGTTCGGTTGTTTTAAAATTAGAAGGTAATCAAGATACTTCAAACATAATTATTTAGTAAACTGTTAGTCCGTCGGACATCAGCTCTGTTTAATTTATGCACCGAAATGCATAAATCGTGTTTCTTTTATTTTCAGTTGTGTATCCTCATTTTTGTGCGTATGAGGATGCACAGGAAATTTTAGTATATGAAAGTCCAGGCTACCCCGGACAGGGAAAAAACACACATGTGGAGACTACACTTCAAATATGCCCGTGAGAAGTCACCTCCATCGGAGGGCTTTACACGCTTGCTAAAGTGAAGCACCAATAGACTCTATTCTCAAATGAATCCCTGTTTTACTGAACAAGTCGCTACCGCGATGTAGAAAATGACGTCATTTTAGTAACGCCATCTAGTAATAATCGTAGTAAGTGGTTGTTTTCATAACCTTCCCTCGCCCTATATAAATAGTAGAGAGTGCGCCACCACCAAATTTCTGCGCCGAGAAATTGTACTTTGTCTCGATCAAAGAGTGACAGAGTTTTGCGCGGTATATATGCAAAATTTTAAACTCGACAAACGCGTTTTACAAGAAATGGGAATTATCTAGTAGAAGAGAAGAGTAGAACGCCATCTTGTCGCAGTAGTACCAAGTGGTTGTTTTATGATTACCCCTCGCCCTTAATAAGAATAATAAAAAAAGCCATTAAATTAAATTTTAACGACGAAAAAAGGAATCTAAAGTAGATAAAGAGATACAAGAAAAATTTGTCATCTCAAACAAAGTCAGAGTTTTGGCGGGAACGCGGGAAGAGTCGTGTCGCTCCGTTGTATTTTTTTCCAAATCTAGTGTTTTGTCGAGTGTTTATGTATAAAAATGGTGGTGTTTTATTCATAAAGTGCCGAATTACAAGCGCGAGTGTGGGAAAATGATATAATGTGGTGAAACATAAGTTTTCGTGTTGCTTCCAAAACTCCATTGAAGCTTTATAATAAAGTTGCCACTACTTTACTAAAGCATGACTGGAATTAATTGACACGAACTGGACTTGACAAAGACGACTTTGACGATAATTATAGCTAAGATACAGCAGAAATAACACTTAAGACAAGGCAGTATGGCTTTAAAGCTGTAGCCTGCCCGAAGGGGCAAATTATTAAAAAAAAAAATCAAACAAAGTCTAAGTTTTGGCGGGAACGCGGGAAGAGTCGTGTCGCTCCGTTGTATTTTTTTCCAAAACTAGTGTTTTGTCGAGTGTTTGTGCATAAAAATGGTGGTGTTTTATTCATAAAGTGCCGAATTATATGCGTGAGTGTGGAAAAATGATATAATGTGGTGAAACATGACTTTTCGTGGTGCTTCCAAAACTCCATCGAAGCTTTATAGTAAAGTCGCCACTACTTTACTAAAGCATGACTGAACTTGACTGACACAGACTGGACTTGACTAAGACTGGGCTTTGACTATAACTAGCTACAAGGACACTTATTTAACTTTTGTAACTTGAAAATATATAAATACTTGACACTGGTAAATGCTAAAACGCGACGCCAAAACCAAAGAAAAAAAAAAAAAAAGCTTGCACTGTAAAATGTAAACAAGATTTAAGGGAACTTTGTTATAACATAAATCAGTCGAAAAGCCGGCCTGGTCTTTTGAAATGTGTATTTACTGACACGTTTAAGTACTACTTTGTTGTTTAATCATCACTGGGACCGTCTGTCCCGTTGTTGGTGAAAATGGGAAGCTTGTAAGTACTCATATCAAAATGATAGTCAGGGTTAAAAATGTGTCTGGGACAGTATGATCTATATCTAAGGGAAAGTATCCCGGTCACGACGGGCTAAGTATAGAACGTATATATCATGCAGGTCCTCACATTGCGGGTTGTTTGCTATGCTAAGGCCAAGAATAAGTTTAAATAAGAATTATGCTATACAACTTCTGCATATCACATTCATACTTGCAGCAATGCGAAGTTATAGACAAGTGCGAGTTGCAACAGCATTCAACTCATTCGCAACGCTTGCCCAATGCCAAAACTTGTGTGTGTAATTTGTCTATCTATGATTAAAACACTACTATTATTAAACACCAATAAAATATCGAGTAGGTATTGGAAAATATTACAATCCAACGGTTTTATGTGATTTACTGTCTAAACTCAGCAAAGTTATTTAGTTATGAATTACTAGGTATAACGGTGAATTGATTTAAATTTTTACGTGCTTTTCAACAGTGGTACATTGCGAAGCGCCAGCGTCCATCGCGAATGGACGCGTGTCAATACCTCAAAACTCCACTTCATTTGGTTCAGTCGCCGAGTTTGCCTGCACCCGAGGGTATAAATTGGTGGGATCCAGAAGGATATCCTGTCTTGCCAGTGGCCAGTGGGACAACCCTACGCCTTTCTGCCAACGTAAGGCACTACAATATTAAAACCTTACTTAATAAGAGATCTAAAGCAAGGTCACCTTTTTGTTAAACTCAAAATTGTGGTTTTTAAAATTCATGTAGTAGCAGCTCTGTTATCTGAGCTATAGTGTGGGTTCGACTCCCACCCAGGACACATATTGTAAGTCACAAACATAAGTATTTGTTTTCGTCTGGGTGTTCCATACACCAGTATGTATTTATAAATAAGTATAAAAGTATTTTATGAGTTGCCTGGTTCCCATAGTGCTTAGTATGATTGGTGTAGTTTGGGCCTAGAACTGAATAAATGATCTAGGTATTCAAATATAAGACAAACCACAGGGCCGTGTAATAGTCAGAAAATTCTAACATAGGGGTTAATTACTCACCCTATTTACTTTTGCTACATGATTCGAATATTGATTCTTTTAAACAGTCGAAGAGCGCTCTACCACGACTACGACGACAACGAGCACGACTACCCCAGCGCCCACCACGCCTCCAGCACCCCCTATCACCCCTCGGCTGGTGCTTTCCACCAGACGCAGCTCCCCGCGCCCTTCATCCCCCGCGCCATTCCTACCGCCAGAGACTCACCGTCCTCGTACCAGGCCGACCACAGAGAGATCTACAAACAGAACTTATGAACATCCACCTGAAAGGAAGATCACTATAGCTGACAGTCAAGATTCACCGACAAGTCACGTGCCGCATATTATAGTGGCCAGCCATCCAAGGGAAAATCAGGTGAGTTCTTTGAATTAGTCCTGTTTATAAACTGTCACTGTTGGAACCTCTACTCATTGTTTTTTTTTTTTTATTAATTTGCCCCTTCGGGCAGGCTAAAGCTATAGAGCCATACTGCCTTGTCTTAAGTGTTATTTCTGCTGTATCTTAGCTATAGTTATCGTCAAAGTCGTCTTTGTCAAGTCCAGTTCGTGTCAGTTAATTCCAGTCATGCGTTAGTAAAGTAGTGGCAACTTTACTATAAAGCTTCGATGGAGTTTTGGAAGCAACACGAAAACTCATGTTTCACCATATTATATCATTTTCCCACACTCGCGCTTGTAATTCGGCACTTTATGAATAAAACACCACTATTTTTATGCATACACACTCGACAAAACACTAGTTTTGGAAAAAAAATACAACGGAGCGACACAACTCTTCCCGCGTTCCCGCCAAAACTCTCTTCTCATTGTGTGAAAGATAAGGCCATAGTTAACCCTGCTGTAAATAACTGATACAGATCCATATAATGTTTATGGTCAAGTTGACCTCATACACAAGGCTCATTCACAGATTTCACAATGATGACATAAAGTCCAATAGCAATGAAGAAAAAGAGCAGATTGTCTATAATCTAGATCTAACACCTAATAATGTAGAATCTAGATTATTAGCTGTTAGATTTTCTGAGCAGGAACGGCCACTGTAGTATTCTGCCGCCAAGTAGTAGTTTGTACATACTACTGTGTTTCGGTTTGAAGAGTGCAGCTAGCTAAATTGTTAGGCAATAGGCATGATGCCAGTAATTAAAAATTACTAAAATTATGTATTTACATCGTTTCATGGAGTACGAAATACGCATTTACTTTTTTTATTAAGAGCAAGATTGATTCTTATTTTGATAATGTCGTGGAGTGTGTGACGTCACTTTTGCGTAAATAAATAACTGATCAGGAGTTTCTAATTATGTGTCACTAAATTGAAGGACCGCGCAACACCTATCTACCTACTTAAGAATTCATATTTAATAACACAAAATAACTAAATTAGCGTCTAAGAAACGTTAAAAAAAACGATATATATTTATTTATTGTTCTCTTCACGAGTTCCAGATAATCGGCAGTGGTAATAACATCCGGTCCGAGCAGACACCACGAGTGAACGTGCCTACGGCGGTGGATGGCCAGCAGCGCGAGCCAACTGGCGCCAGGCTCAACATAGGCGCGGTGGTGGCGCTGGCCGCTTTCGGTGTACTGGTCTTCCTTATCGCCATCATCACTACCATCGTCATACTCGTCAGGAGGTAAATCTTCAAGACACTGACATACCATACCCAAAAATACATTTCGGATACTTTTTTTTGCCTACCATATTTATTGACTATATTATACTCGGTACATTTTGTACTGCATAACCATATTTGATATACGTTACGCATATCACCATTTTTTTCAATCTAACCAGATATATGTAATCGCAAACGCACGCATACGGTTTACTTGTAACCACGATCGATATTTTACGTCAGTCGTAATTCGTGCGATAAATTTATACTATTGAAACTACAGTTTACCTTTTAATCAAAGATGTGATGCTTATGTAACTTGTATATTAGAGTACCATAACATATTTGTCCTATGACTGCCTACAATACAACACAAGATAACAAATACGTCATATTAGATATTCTTTAAAATAAGCATAGTAACAAATCCCAAATACGTGGGCTTGGACCAGACACAGGTATTGATTGACGTGTAACTCCGACAACTATGCCTAAGAGCACTCCCTCATGACACGTAACATAACTAAGAGATGTCATGGCCCAGCGGCGGGATGAGAGGCAAGCAAGGGCCGCGCGCGCTGCCTCCCCACTGGTATACGGTGCTGGCGCTGCCCTTCCCCGACCAGCAGGTGGGGAGGAGAGAGTTCGCGCGCGGTCACCGCCTCGTGCATCGAGCGGGACACTTCTCCAATCCGCTGTAGACAACTCCGTCTCCGCGGGAACCTGCCCCGCTATATTACCCTGTGCGTCTGAGGTACCGCGTCTTTGACATGGTGGCTACTCTTTCTTACGAACGCGGATCTTTCCGTCCCAGGTAGCGGCGTGAGTTCTGTTTTTGATGCTACTCTGTTTCTTGCAGTCGTGAATTGATTTCGATGTTTAGTACCAGCATTGATACCATGAGCTCTTATTCCCATTCTTTAAAAAAGCTACGCGATGGCATATCGGATGTTCGCGGATTAACATTCGCAATCGCCTATCTTGAATGACAATAAGAGTTCACGTTGCATCCGTAAATCCAATCCAATCTTCTAATTTATCATTTGAAACTAGAAGTTCCTGTGATGATTTCAAACGTCAGTAATGAAGATTGGGTACTGGAGTGTATCTTTGTTTAGTATGTTATATAAACAGGCTGTTTTGTGTCAGTTATGTAAACGCACGCTTATCGCAAAACAGTTTCAATAACAATTATTGCACGTCGCTTGATGCTTATTAGTCAGAGGGCCACCATGTCATCTGCGCAAGCGCACTGGTAGATGAAAGCACGCGCCAATGCATTTAGCACAATGATCACTTGAAACTAAGAACGCAACACCAATCTTGTAGAAGACTTTCATGATATCAACTTATTAGACATGAAGAAAGTTGTTCTCATTTATAAGCATAATGTACGCGTAGATAAGCGGTGCATGATAATCGTCGTGTTCCAGAAGCACCCCACTGCTTAGATATTAGTCGTTCACTATTCACGACGTAGTTCACGCTATGATATGACTGATCGATCATCCCAACAGCACGCACCCAATTACACAAAACTGCAGCCCTGGATCTAAAGGAGGCAAACTGGGGCACCTGCCCCGGGCGACATCAGGTGGCGCCAAAATCATAATACTATATATAATATTGATACAAGTTCCTAATATGCTTGAAAAGAAAGCTTGTTTTACAAAGCGCCTAGCATTCAATGCACGTTTTCTATCGGTTATTCGCTTGATTTTAAAACGCTCATCTGGTTTTGTAACATATCCAACGTTATGAAAGTATACTAAGAATCGCCTTCGCATCTGGAGCTAGGGTTTCTTTGAGCAAGCTAAATTAAGATGATGGGTTTTTGAGGGTGAAAAGTCGATTAAAATTTCATCTTTACGATAACACGATTTTCTGAGTTTTATATATCTACACCGAGAAAAGCTCGATCGCCCATATACCAAGTTAGTGTAAATTTATGAAAGAGTACTTAGTCATCTGGTTAAAAAATGCCTATCAAGTTTTTACTCGGGTTGGAAAAAATAAGAGATCCGGGGTTGCAAAACTGTCGTCGATTTAGAACACTGTTATAGGAATTCGGTATGTTACTTTGCTGATTCCAAAACCATTTCGAAATATTACATTCCTGTACCTACATGATTTTTCCGTTTAAAACTCTTTAAACTATGAGACGGGGTTTATTTTAATAAAATACATAAAATAAATTTGACTTTCAATTAACTTCTAATGACGTCATGTCCTTGGCTGTATAAGGATTCTTTCAGTGCCTAAAAAGGTACATATTTTACATATTCAGCCAATGTTATGACGTCATAACTATGAAAAGTTTGAAAATGTATTAGAATTAAACTACCGCATAGAAAGCCAAAATATTGAAAATAGTTTCATAAAATAAAGTTTACTATCAGTAAAAAATATAAAATAAATACAAAAAAAAAACTTTACATACCGAATTGCGTATCTATACATAACATTGTTCACGATCGCATCATATTGTTTTTTTTTTTGTTTTGTTTTTATGTGAACACTTAATACCACAAAATCACTGTACATCACTCACTGTTTCCTTATTGCCGACCATTACAAATGAATGTCAAATGAGGTGTAAGTTGCAGATGAAATTTTAGTCATTTTGTGTCGCTACTTGTTTCTTTGACTTATTTTACATAGTATGTGCCGCATCATCGCATCTATTTACTATATTGATGTTGTCCTTTACATTTCTACAAAATAGGAAGTAGACAGATATAACTTCCGCTTGCTTTCATCGAGTAAAGCGTATATTTTTGTAATGGTAATGAGCTCTTCGTATGGTACAGGATAAGGCATGTCCCATGGTCATGACCATTGCAGCGATACACAGAACTTTGAGCAGCTAACCAAAGTCAAGTTTGGCGCTCATTAATTTGAGACTTAACGGTCTAACCAGGGATACCGATAAATAAAACCATGTGAGTTTAAAAAAAAAACTTAAATTGAGCTTTAATCTGAATATTGAATGTTTTATTCGCAGCAGGAAACATAACAACGGCAAACGGTACCGACACCACGTGTCACCTGACTGCAACACCGTCGCTTCACTGGATTCCTCGTCTTCCGAGTCTCGGAGCGGGCTGAACAGGTACTACCGGCAGGCGTGGGAGGAGCTCCACGAGACAGCCGGAGGCAAGCACGGGCACGGCAAGCGGCACGATCGCGAAGCTCCTAAAGACGGGTCCGAGCTGGTCGTTTCCGACGTGTACCCAGCGGGGAATGGTCGCGACAAGCGTCGCCATCATCATCATCATCACCACAGGGAGCCGCGCAACCCTGACTGGCATCCCCACCGTCCCCACCACAACCACAAACCTAGGTATTAATATCTCTAGTGTTGTTTGTGATATTTAATTTTCGAAATACCTACTTTACTTGTTAAGACGACATAATTACCTACTTAGAATAAACTGCGGCCGACAAAGGTTCTGCGCAAATGTGCGACGTGCTACAACTGTGGTGACTACCACACAGTTAGTGGTCAGTGGCTGCCACATTTTATTTCACTAACTCAGTATGACGCGTTGCGGTTAACTATCGGAGTTAAGTAACTAAATGCGTCTGTGGCAACTGCTGACCACTGATTCGCTAACTACATGACATTCCTTGTTTTTTTGAAAAAATCGATTTAAATATTTAATTTTAATAAAATTAACGCAATGCAGTATTTACACATCGTGTATATACTTCGTAAGTCCGTGAAGTGTAGTACACGTTAAGGACACGTCACGTTTGTTTTGTTACGTTCTTAACGTTACGTTTTTTTATAGGAAAGTAGAGCCATTACATTGCAGTAAGTACACTTCCACGCGAATTCAAGCCGGCGTCCGTTAGGTTACGTGAACGGGGATGCAATGTCTTTTGTGCTCTTAGGGAATAAGGCATCTGGCCAGTGGACTGTTAGCGCAGGGCCTAACATGCACAATGCTCTGTCACAGTTGACATGTGGAAGTGTAAGATACAAAGTTGGTCATGAACAAACATGTCCCGGACCAAAGCGTATAAATGTATCTAGATATCGTTGGCGTAGCAAACACGAACAATGCATATTTTAATACTTTAACGTCGAAATTTCTTGTTTTTCTGGCTGTACCCGGCCTTGATTTTAAACATTATGGTATTAAAAGAGTCCATTGCATAGGTGGTGGATAAATAAAAATACCTATTCTTAACGTGTTACTTGAAATATCTAAAAACTTCATTTCGTTTACTACTTAGGTTAGTATTATAATAATGTAATTGCTTAGACTATGATTACCTTGATCTTTTCTTATGAATTTTATTTGTGTACCTACCGAATTTCTCTTGGACTTCTAAACTTTAGCTAGAATTATGAAAACGTATATGTTAATTAATTATATTATTTTACGAATTGTGTATATATAGTTTTATGATGCTTTTAAGATTAGATTGAAGTTAATCATTGTTTATTGCCTATCTTCACTGTATTACTTAGGTGATCTCTGATATGTCTTTCTTCAATCATAACTTAATATACCGACTTTAAATATTTTAGTAACAAAATGTTTTAATCTTTTCAAAATGGTATTTCAGAGAATGCACATTTGGCTGTTTTGACATGTTACTATTGTTTATTATCATGTTTAAATGTTGTTTAACCACTGAATTCAATATGACCAGTCTCCGCTACGTGTATGGTACAAAGTATGTTTAAAATAGGTAATTGTTATGAAAATTGACGCAAAATGAGAAAAATTATGAATATGTGCCATTAGACAGGCAGACATAAAGTATAGAAAATTCAGATTTTATTTTAATTTATTGTTAGTTTAGTTGGCAAAGAGAATGTACATAGAAATGCAGATATAGTGTTTACCTACTTAGGGGGCATCCATTAATTGCGTGAGGTGATTTTGGCGATTTTTTCGACCCCCCTCTCTCCCCCTGGTGATATGTCGTGAGATTTTGCACGACCCCCTAACCCTAGACTAGTGTTTAATATTTCTAAAAAACGTATCCTAGAATTCGCGCAATTTTACAGTTTCTTGCTTAAACAAATTACGTGATAGCTGCCGAGGCCCCTCCCCCACGTGAGATTTTTTTTTTAGACTATACACACAGCGCCATCTGGCCCCAAACTAAGCAGAGCTTGTGTGATGGAAGTCAGATAACTGATAGAATACATAAATACTTTTTTTTTGTAAATACATACTTATAATAAACACAGAACAAACATTTGTTTATTCACAACATGTTTGGCCTAAGTGGGAATCGAACCCACGCCCTACAGCTCTCAAGGCAGATGTACCTACTACCAATGAGGCAACGGGGCTGTCAAATGAAATTGGGTGAGCTCATCCAAAGCCTCACGTAATTAATAGAAGTCCCCTTATGCATATTATGTTAGAAATTAAGTGGAATAATTGTGTATTTGTTCATTGTCTAAGTTTGTATTTATGGTTATTGTTCATATGAGTATAATAAAATGTATTGGCACACAAATGACTAATTAACCGTTAAAATAAATAAAATGTGCTAAAAATAAATGAACAGCTTTAAACTTTATTGAATTAGAATAAAGACGGAAAAGATTTAAAAGTGTTGTTTAATTTTTAGCATTATATTAGTAATGAACAAAATATTTAAGAATGTAAAAGACTTGAGACCGAAACTGTCATGTTTATCGAATTATATTAGAATTAAAACGTGTGATAAATATTTTAATTTGTTTTATTTAAAGTTCTTCTAAAGTGACAACCGAATCAAGTAGATTTTTTTTTTTTTTATGTTTGACAGGCTAGTTGTTTGACCACAGCTCACCTGATGTCAAGTGAAGGTGTGGCCGAAGATGGTAAAGCGCACCTAGCCTGGAATGCAACTGGCTCTCAAGTGAGGCTGCCGGAACACACCGTTAGATGCTTGGCGGCAGATTTTCAACTTGAGGGTGGTAGCTAGCCAGCCGAGTACTAAAGTACCCTACCACCATGCTTTGGTTTCCTCACGATGTTTTCCTTCACCGGCAGCTCAAGCTCATTGTTGGGGTTTGAACCCACGCCCTTCGGCATGCGAACCTACCGCGCTAACCACTGAGCTATCATCGCTACATAAAATTATAGATAAGATAATAATTATTCATGTGTTTGGTGGCGGTTGTTATTGTTAGTGAATGATAGGTGGCATGGTCTATCTCTTCGCGTTTACTATTTAACAGAATTAGGGACCGATTTTCATGATAAATACTTCAAGAAGTGTTGAGGTATGCTGGAGGATGAAACCTTACTTTATCAAGGCCATTTGTTTTTTATGGTTGACAGGCTAGGTGTTTGACCACGACTCACCCGATGTTTTTGTGAAATTTATAAAGCCCTCGTATCGCGTTATAAATTAGCTGTCCCATACAATTTGATTTAGGCAGATAACATAAATTTATGAAACAGCTGTTTTTTTGCGACCTCAGCAATGATTCAAAATGATCAAAAGCAAAGAATAAATGTAATCATTATACCCTAGTATCTTTTTTACTTATCTAATTTTTAGTTATATTTTTAACAGACTTCAAAAAAGTGGAAATTCTCAGATCGGTTCTATTGTATGTTTGTTATCTAGGATCTACGGCATTTATTTACGACAAGGATTTTTTTTAAAAGTTAGAGGCCCAATCTGAGTGTACATTACACTCAGATTGGTCTCATAGTAATTTCATGAAAATCGGTTCAATAGTTTGATTTTGAAACCAACTGGAAAAAATAATTGAAAAACAATTAAAGACTTTTATGTGTGTTTCTAGAAGTGTTTACTGGTACAATACTAATCCCATTGAACTACCAACCTTTCAGCGGTATCGTAAGATGATGAAATCGAAAGGTATACCTGTAATAAAATAATGAAACCTCGCCGTGTTTGGGCTAAGTAGAATGAAATATATTATTTTTTGAAAAAAACTTCATACTCTACAGATATCAAGAGAGTTTGAAAGGATATGTTTGTTTACATTGATAGTTTTTGGTTGATGTATACCATGAACATATATACATATATACGGGTATGTATTATATGTACAGGGTATCAAAGACACCATGGAAGTTAAGCAGAGTTATTCTTTAGTGGAAACAAATTAATGCGCGATTCAACTTGACTTTAACGCCATCTAGTTTATTACTACTGTTTGCTTGTTTTGTCAAGAAAAAAACAATGGAATGTGACGTCCGATTATTCATTCATCACTTCCGTTAAATATGCGGCTCGTCGTTCATTCATCACTTCCGTTATGTTGCTCGTCGTTCATTCATTCGTTCACCACGCACTGTTTTTCTTTTACAGGAAGAAACTACGACTCAAATGGTTTATTTTCATTTAGTGTTTGTGCAATTGAAATTTAGGAAATGTGACGAAATATGAAAATTAGAAAAAAAAATTACTCCAGTAGGTACCGGCACCAATAGTGTAGTGTCCCCAAAGCATATTGGTCAATCTTGTTTTCGAAAATTAAGTTATGACCTCCATAACTTAATTTTCATCTATTATTAACTTACTTATTTCTATAAGTAAGTTAATAATAGACAAAAAAAGTTAGTAATATGTTTGCTTAAAAAGTTAATTGTTGTCATTTAATTTATTTTGTTGAATTCGTTACCTTTTTGCGTTTTCCTTGCTGGGATTACTAAAATCAAATTAACTAATGTGTAAGATAAGTTAATAAAAGTATGATTCAAGCTAAAAATGACTTTTAATTAGTAAGGTCAACTCTCCCCATTTCAAGTTCAAGTGTCCCTGCTGGTTGGGAGATTTGACTCGAATATTATTTTTTATTAAAATGCCAATAACATTTAACCTGCGCATTATATTAAATATAATTATGCACATATGTACCCACTAGAGAAAGGTATCGCATAAATGTATAATCGATTCTATAAGCCCATTGAACAAGAAATTATGATTTTTTTATTGTAAAAAACGGGGTTAACTCTCGCGACATTAAGTTTCTAGGGTTAATATCACATGTGAGGCCTGTCTTTTTTGCCACCTCACAGCAGGCCCCTGCCTACCAAAAGGTTGCCGACCGCTGCTCTAGAGTACCTAACACATACCTACGTGTAAATGTCGCTTGATAAAATCATAGTTATTTTTTTACCAAGCATAGGTACCAAGGCCACTTTTTCTTCTATAAAATAGGCATAATAATTTATTATTCAATTACATTTAAGTTATAAATAAATAAATATCGTAGGACTATACACACAGCGCCATCTGACCCCAAACTAAGCAGAGCTTGTGTGATGGAAGTCAGATAACTGATAGAATACATAAATACTTTTTTTTTGTAAATACATACTTATAATTCATGCAGAACACCCAGACACAGAACAAACATTTGTGTATTCACAAAATGTTTGCCCTGAGTGGGAATCGAACCCACTCCCTACAGCCTAGCTATGCCTATACTTAGTACCTAAGTTTTTTATTACAGTCAATCGATACCTACTAGGTAATACTATAAAGAGGAAAGATTTGATTGTTTGTATTGAATAGGCCCTGAAACTACTGGACCGATTTCAAAAATTCTTTCCCCGTTGGGAAGCTACACTATCCCCGGGTGACATAGGCCAATTTTTATCCCTGTGTTCCCACGGGAACGGGGCCTACACGGGTGAAACCGCGAGGCGTCCGCTAGTATACTATAACTTTCTTACGGCTTAATACATCCCGAGATTTATGTCTGAGCTACTTGGTAATAGGAAAAAAAATATTTTGTTGTGCCTTAAGCCTTTGATGAAATGGTAAAAAGTAAAATTCTATACTCACCACAGCTAGAGTTGCGCATTAGCGAGCAGCATTAAGCAACATGCTGGCGGGTTTATCTGCTAGATACGTCGTGAGCGTGTACTTTAGCTTACTCGACTGGCTAGCAACCACTTTTAAATTCAAATTCTACTGCAAAACACCTAACGGTGTACTCCGGAAGCTTCACTAGATAGTTATCTATGTTTATACCTACTAAGAACTAAGTAGGTACATAACTGCTAAACTACATACGTACTTACATGCATTTTGGGGCGTGGGTTCGATTCCCAGTCAGGACAAGCATTTTGTGATATAAAACCAAATGTTTGTTCTGTGTCTGGGTGTACTGTATGTATTATAAGTATGTATTTACAAAAAAAAAAGTATTTATGTATTCTATCAGTTATCTGACTCCCATAGTACAAGCTTTGCTTAGTTTGGGGTCAGATGGCGCTGTGTGTAATGTCCTACGATATTTTTTTATTTTTTTTTTATTGTAAATAAGCACTTTTAATACATTCAGAACAACCAGACAGAGCAAACGTCTATGATCGTCGCATATTTGTATTGAGAACAAATAAAAAGCTAACAAACCGATCAATATTGTTCTAACCCTGCTGCTGCGTGCTGGAGTGTAGACTCCAGCACGTTATTCTGTCAAGGTCTTTATTTGCTAAGTGTAAAAAATAAATAAAACAAGACAATAATATATTAATTTTGTATTAGTTCACGAAATTAACTATAAAAAAGGAAATACATCACTTGCGAGTTGAACATTTAATCTCAAACATTTATACAAAAAAAAAATATATATAAATATGTAATAATGACACAAAACGAAATATTTTCTTATAAAAAATTTTAGAACAGTATTACGTAAAATATGTAAAGCCGATAAAACAATTACCTATCATGTAGGTAGGCTACTTATTTAAGTGTGAAATTCGGTAAAATAATCCTTATTCAAATACAAGGAACCGCGGGCATACGATACGATCCGATACAGTCACCACTAAACAGGGATTAGCGTTAGTTCAGATAAGTAAAAATTGTCGAAAAGGATAAAGAACTGTTCTCATGATTGTGAATAATTTTATTACTACACGACCAACCCGAGATTTACCCGCTATCACGAGACAAAATTGTGCCATTGTCCCATTGAAAAATTTATTACATTATAAATTTTGATCAAAATAAATGTACACACAGCATTTTTTTTTTTTTTTTTTTAATGGTTGACAGGCTAGTTGTTTGACCACAGCTCACCTGATGTTAAGTGAAGGTGTGGTCGAAGATGGTAAAGCACACCTAGCCTGGAATGGAACTGGCTCTCAAGTGAGGCTGCCGGAACACACCGTTAGATGCTTGGCGGCAGATTTTCAACTTGAGGGTGGTAGCTAGCCAGCCGAGTACTAGAAAGTACCCTACCACCATGCTATGGTTTCCTCACGATGTTTTCCTTCACCGGCAGCTCAAGCTCATTGTTGGGGTTTGAACCCACGCCCTTCGGCATGCGAACCTACCGCGCTAACCACTGAGCTATCATCGCTACAAAATTTATATATACGCATAGTTGGATTGTTACACGAATTGACGGTTGGTCCCATAATAAAAGCAAATCGACGAAATGTCTTAAGTGACAGCAATAGAGAAGGAAAGAGCTGCAATTATTGAAGACTGTTATCTAACCATTTTCAATAATTATATATTGTAATTTTTTTTATATACTTTTGCATGACCATAGGTCACCCACGATGTTAAGTGACGGTGTGGTCGAATATAGTAACTACACCTAGCCTGGAATAGAACTGGCTCTCAAGTGAGGCTGCCGGAACACACCGTTAGGTGCTTGGCGACAGATTCTCAAACTTGAGGGCAGAGTACTAGAAAATACTCTACCATCACTCTACTTCTTCACCGGCAGCTCAAGCTCATTGTTGGGGGGTTGAACCCACGCCCTTCGGCGTGTGAACCGACCACGCTAACCACTGTGCTATCATATTTACATGACAAGATACAAGATGTACACTATTGGAAATTCACTTAAGTCACAAGTCACAATTCACGGAGAACCTGAAATGCTTTATTAATTAATAATTTCGTTTACGCTTTTGAACTAAAACGCTAACATCTCTCTAATGATCACTGTACGTATTTTGGTAGACGGGTATGTCAGGGTGCTAGGCAACCCATCGTGTATAAAGTTCTGCTATGTAAACTACAAACTATAAACATGTTAACTAGGTACAATATCGCACATAATAGTGACATAGATAGCTATATACGCATGCCTAAAATATTATACAGCTTTAATAACACATTTAATGCAAGATAAAAAAAAGCAGCGAGAACATTATAAAAACTAGTAAGACTAGTAGCTTTTCAATTGTAAGGTCCGATAAAAAAAAAAAAGAATGAAATACCTACACGCAAAGAATGAAAAGGTTAACAAAATTAAAGCTTAATAAATACTAGGATCAATAACGATTACCTCATGTTGTATAGTTAAAATAATTAGTCCGTAATTTTAGTTGCCCTCTGTATGGAAAAGTCCCGTACATCTTATTATTAAAGAATGTGTCATAGATTTATTGGATTGGATATTATCTACCATTAGTCTATGAATTCAATTTTACCATTATTCTACCACGCCTACGTTTTAGTCTTAATTGTTTGATTACATATTTTTTTTGTCCAAAACGTTACATTCGACTTAAAACAATCCCACTTTGTTGTTCGTAAAACTTATATCAGTCTATTAACGCTTTACATAAAACACTATTTTCGTACTCATTGTTAACTAGGGTAGGTATATAGCCTATTTAATTGCATTGTTTACATTATTTTATTGGAACTAAGTAAGTGCATCATGTTGTGTTGTGTTGTTTTTATAAAAATAACAGCATTAACTAACAATTATTTTTCTCTTACAAATTACATGGCTAAGTAGCTTGTTTAAGTAGTATCTAAAATCTAACATTGCAAGAATGTAGGTACTATGTGTTATGAAAGGCAACTGGATGGTTGTGTTGTATTATAATTGATTACTATTGTGAATTACAAATAAACACATCTTTATACATAAATGTGTATAGACTGGAACATATATATAATATAAAATAGTAAAATTAAAACCTGTCGTTACAAAAAGAAATAACTAGTTGTTTCTATAGAACCAGTATTATATTCATTCATAATTTTGACAGAACATTTAATTCTGAAATATAAAGCTTCAAATTATAAAACACTAACAAATAAAATTTGTTTTTCATCAATTCATAATATTCTAGAAACAATTCCATAGTGATAGTTAAAAAATTGAATTCCAATTTAATAAAATTAGTAAAAAAATAAATATTTTTTTAAAACTCATTATAAAACTGTATAAGTATAACTTAGTGTCAGCAACAATATTAACTAGAAACATTTTTTTATGTACCTAATTTCTATTATTTTTAAAAATGTATGTATATGGACAAAGTATCGCCACTATAATATTTTAAGCTGATTCAGTAGATTAAAAACACTAATACATTCACTCATTGTAAATAGAATATGCACTACTTTTGTACATCTCCGAGTAATCTTCACAACCAAGTCCTGATTATATTCGTATCGTACATCACGTTTTTTTCCGTGCAGAACCACATTCACTAGTGTCTAAAAGAGTTAAAACTAACATTTAACTAATCTTTCGAATCCATTAAATTTTTAGGAAAGCAAAAGATGACTAAAATGGTGGCTATATACTCTTGTAAACGGACTGTAGGACAATCTAAATTATTGACATGCAAAACAACTGGCAATGAACTATATATGTGCAATGTGCTAATACTATATTTTTTTAATTATAAGTTAAATATACTGCACATACAGGTATAATTAGTTGCCTCAAACGTTATCAAAACACCAAAAATTAAAATGACAAAAATGTATGAAATATTTGTAGGTAAGTTTACGTGGCATTTATACCTATATTTATTGGTTTGTTTTTCTTTCTTGTACGCTGCAACAGATCACAGTGACTTTCGTCGTGGATTAATGATCGGTATTATCCTGCTTAATTAACGGTGCATGTAGATTGTCGTCGCTGGTGAAAGCGCGGCGCGCATTGGTTACAATAATTTTAATTTTAAGTGGCTTGACATTCGTGCCATATTTTTTAATTTCTAATTCGTAAGCCAATCGTATATTAACATGTTTTCATACAAAAATATTCATAGACTATACATTCATTCCCTTACATTCTAAGATAAAAATAACATTTTGTGAATTGCTCACGATATAAAGCTACAATAATAGCGTGGGGCGCATAATTTTTTTTATAAAACGACGCAAACGCGCTAGCGTCAAAATATTGCATTGTAACTTCAGGTACGAATCATCGACTCATTGGTTTCTATAGCATTCTGTGAAAGAAGTTAATATTTTGTTACATTTTAGTCAAGGGTATCTTATATCAGTTTTGATGTATTCTTTGATACGTTAAAGCGATAAAGCATATTTAAAAGAACGTCGAAGCAAGTGCAATATAAGCAACACTGCGCGTTTCATCTTTATACATTTTCATTAAAATTGATACAAAAGAGAAAGTTAGGTCGAAATCTATAACTATACATTTACAAATGAAATACATCTACACAATTACAAAATATTTTTTTTTTCGTCATTTGGCATATCTAGCACACCGTTGAGATCCAAAATACTTAAGGGATCAATATTTGCATTTTTTTTTTGTTTCATTTGTGACAGTTATTTTATATTCCCAACGCTTAATAATACCTACTTCTTATTTGCAAAAAAACTAAAACTAAATCTATTTTACTTATAATGTGGGTTTACAACACCATAACATTTTACAGCAACGGACGTGTTGGGAAACACATTTTAATAAATGTAGGTTTACTGGGTTTCAATACACTATCAGCGTTTGACATAAACTAAGGTAAAGCTCTGAATAGGTTTCATACGTAATAACATAACAAATGAACTGATTGATCTACGAAAAACTCCTATGCGATAGAGATATGACAAGCTTATAGAGTTGAAAAAAAAAAAGAATTTTCTAAATATAACTAATATAATAATGTTTTATACTTAAAGGAATACCTACTTATAAAATTAATGGCCGAGTGTGGGGTTGTCATTCAAAATTTTATAATCTATGTCATAAACTAAAATGGTATATACAAATATACATTAAACTGTCGTTAAAATATAGCTGTCGTTTCATTGGATTCGATCGTAAGGTAGGCCCACTAAATATGATAATGAAAGGATATAGTATGCAGTGGAGATGAGTGTGTTGAGATGGTTGTGTGGAGTGATAAGAATGGTCAAGATAAAGAAAGAATATGTTCGGTGAAGCAAGCCAGAATTGGGCATTATTGAAAGAAAAATTAAAGCATGGCGTTTTATCTAGAAAGGTATGGATAGGCTATGCTTTGTGATATATAATATGTTCATAAGGTGAGTTAATATATAAATGACGAATGTTAGTGGAAATATGTTGTACCTACGATAAGATCTTGGATTTAGAAAATCAAAGGGCATATAATACTGGAGCCGTAAAATAAGTCAATTTTAAGTCAAGTTATAAGTCAAAAATAGTTTTAATTTGATGTTATTGATTAACTAACAAAAAAATTACTCAAGCAAACCATGCCATTTGACAATCGTTAAAACTGATATACCCACACTCGGCCCTTAATAAAAGTGAAGAAAAATATAGAAAACGCTTAAACGCTGGGGTTGTGATGCGGTCGGTAACAGTCGGGGTCTAATCGCCACAGCTGGCAGCACTTCGCCTCCTGTTATAAAAATAAATACAAGTTGACTAACATTTAAATAATAATGTAAGATGACCATACCATAAAAGAAACAGATGATTTTGTGCGCCGTAAACGCAATGCCAAGAAAATTGTGGCATATAATTATGACAACTAAGATTCAAGCTAAATAAAAATCTAAATGAGTGTATGTTATTTGCCCATCTTTATCGTTCTGAAATTCAAGTTTAAAAAGACAGATCCATAACAACCATGCGAACTTGGGTCACAAAGATACCGGCTGTATTTTGGGGCCAACTTTTTAAGCTGTAAAAAAAAAAACTGTAGCACACTAATGCCAACTCACTAAATCAGCAGTTGATAAAACAAGCCATTTCAAAAACTTATCGACTTTTAACGACGAGCAAAAATATTTGTCAATTTTTTATGTAGTCTGAGAAAATTTATGGGTACCTATGTGGTAGATGTTTTTACTATGTTACTCAAAGTCCTAGGTACTGCTGCAAGTCTTTTACTAGAAAAATATTTGTTCATTTTACTTTACACCAGTAAGTCATATTTTTAAGGATTTGCTCACCTATCTGCTTTTATGAGAGCTTCATGGGCGTCGCGTTGAGCCGACACTTGAACTAGCTCCGCCACGGTAGCTGCTTGTTGTTCCGCTGAAACACGTTGTGTTTATATAAATGTAAAGCTGGCACACTACATGGCCGATTTGGCGACAAAAAGAGACGCAAGTAAGCAGTCTGGATAGTTGCGTCAATTTCCATTCCGCAAATTAAAATATCAACATAATAGATATAGAATTACTGCATATCCACTTTTATTAGCAACTTAAAACTTAGCAACACAAAAACATGACACTTAAGCTACATGTGCTAAATTATGATAATGAATGAAACGATATGAATTTCAATAATAGGAACTACGGATATTGATACTGCGCATTTCACTGGTCACATCTAATCTTTAGACATATAAGGGAACAGCGCTTGCTCGGTCTCGCTGTTGTCGTCTGCAACCCGCGCACACTGCTTACCCACATTTGGCCATGTCCATTTCAATTTTACAACAATTTACGAACTAAACAAGAATCTTGACGTCTAGCGAAAAGTGGCTCTACTTGACAGAATTAAAACCATATCGGCAGTCTTCATTCTTACTTATACTAGAAACCGGTACCCGGTGTGGTAGCGCTCGGCCTTTACCCTCGCATATATTTAAACCTCATTCGAAGTATTAACGATAATTGAAAAAAAAAGGAATTCAAGGGATCAATTAAATCGGTGCATCCGTTCTCAAGTTATATGCTTACCAACGACCATCATCCGATTTTATTTATATGGATAGATTAGGTAGCCATTTTTTATGGTCCTAATCTTGTAAAGTACTCATATTGTGCAATGTACGTTGTGGGAAATGCACCAACTGAAGAAAAAATACTAATTTTGGATACAACACTTGTTATATATAATCTGTGCCAAAGTATCATAATAAATGCAGAGTTAAGTTTCAGGCTGTGTCGTCTGCACTATTAGTTAACAGAATAGTTACCGGAGAGTGGACGAGTGAGCCGTCGCTCGAGCCTCGCCAATCTGCGAGCAGCTGGCTCTTCTCGGCAGTTATCTTCGCGGGCTCGCCGTTGTGCCACTAGGCGAGCCCAACGCGCCTCGAACCAAAGTTGCATAGCGTCTCGTTCCTCCTCGCCTGTAGCGCCTTTAATCGCCACGGTACGCGCGGATGGAATGAACGTTACGTGACTGATTAGGCAAGCATGACCAGAAAACCACAACCAAATTCGACCCTAATGCATTTTCAAAGTCATCTAGTGATGCAATACTGCGAATCAGAGCTCCCACGACTGGGAATCCGGATCCGCGACTATAATTGTAGTTTCGCGAAAGGAGGTGAAAATGAGCTTGTAATAACACCCATAAATAATCTTTAATTTGTTCTGGTCAAGCTTCAATGAACGATAAGCAAATTAAAAGGCATATAATGTTAAAAAATAATGTAACGACTAATTCACAAATGTGTATTCTACTTTAAGCGGTTTCATGCAACTTTTTTGGGTTGGTTGTTCAAACAAATCTATTCTATATAGTATTTGAATAAAGGCTAAATAACAAGCTGTCTTTTCATTATTGTACTTCCGTAAAGCTGTTAATATTTTTAGCGGGAGGCATCTATCTAAGTTAACAGAATAGAACTAATCATATAATAGAATGTATACTTACCAGACAACCTTGAAGGTGTTGGGCGTTCTCTGGTAGGTGGGCAATATCTGATAGGAGGTGGCGGTACAGGGGGTGCCGCAGGTTCCTGGAGTGTTCCCATTGACTTGTGCGCGTCGCTTACGACCCGGGGCGGCTGCTCCTACCATACATGAATACAAATAACCACACTATCAGCATACTATTCAAGAATCAGAGATACTATTTCTATACTTTAATTTTTTTTCCGACGGGACGTGACGGTAACGGAATCAATATAATACTCATACGGGACCTGGAACTCTAGAAACCATTGCTCTGGTTCATTTTTGTTCTGATAAGACGGCAATATTCAACGTTTGCTTCTCAAAGTGAGGATTCATAAATTACTTAGGTACAACTGACTCCATAGATGGCGCTTCAGTCGCACAGTCAAATATTAAGAAGTCGATAAGTTAATTATAATTTAACAGTCTATGTGCCTAGATACGAATTAAGACTAATTTTGAAGGGTTTAGTTGACATATCTAAACTTAGATACCTACTAATAAATTTTGCTGTCCTTGTCTACTAGACTGCAATGAAAAAGACAGCAATATTTTTAATATCTAAGTTTAGATATGTCAAGTAAAGCTTTCATAATTGGTTTTATTATATAATTATGTTCTCTCGTATATCCTTAACTACCAAGTCTGCTCATAAAATTTATCTATCTTCTATAGGTACATTTTGTATTGTAAAACTAAATTGTCCTCTAAATTACTAAGGATAAAAATTTGAGATTATCAAAGAGCATTTTAAATAAATATTTCACCCTTTATATATTATTAGCAAAAAGCAACAGGCAACATGCCTCAGCACGCTTATTAAATTTAAAATGGCGAACATTATTTTATAACTTAGAATTTGTGATATTGTCTATGTAAAAATTGCTGTTTGTTGGATGTTATGTACGTACGTAAATATTTATCTTATGTTTTTTTATTGTTAAAATACGTTCATTTCTTACCAAAAATGTAGTTTTATATGTTGAATTTTCATAACATTAAACTTGCGAAAGATTGTAACTTATGTCTATTTTTTTACAATACAGAGTTAATCAATTATCTATTTTGTTCAATTGTTGACAGGCTCGTTGTTCGACCACAGTTCCCTTGATGTTAAGTGATGGTGCGGTCGAAGATTGTAAACAGACCTAGCCTGGATGGAATAGAACTTGATCTTAAGTAAGTCTGTTATAGTATTTCCATATTTTCAAGAATTTTATGATAACAAGCGAAGTAAGTCAAAAAAAGTAAGTCAAGGTCGAGTCCGGTCATGCCCTGTTAAAGTAGTGGTGACTTTACTACAAGCTTCGACGGAGTTTTGGAAGAAACACGAAAAGTCATAATTTATGACATTACATAATTTTTCTAGTTAAAATAAAAAAAAAGAGAAAAATTACATAATGCGGCAGCATGATTTTTCGCAATCTCGCCAAAACACGGTCAAGTAATTTAGTATTGTCCATGTCGTCAAGCAAGTCACAGTCTGAAGTTAATTGCATTAGTTTATACATACATTAATTAGTTAACATACATTCTATTTATTTATTTACGCTGTAATTAAGTAACTTGACGGTTTACACAGCAACATCACTTAGTTATATTACAGTCATCGATTTGATCTAAATCTACGCTAATTAAGCTACATAGATAAAACTCCTTACAAAAATAATATTCCTGTATTTATTTATCTATGCCACGTCAAGTCTGAGTCATGACTATTAATTGGTAGCAGTTCTACGGAGTATTGAAAACGGTAGGTATTGAACACAATTTTCGCATTTCACCATTTTAACCTCAACGTAATTTCAAAAATAACAAAATGTTTCACATTTATTAAGCGTTGATAACATGCAAAACAGAGTAAATATATGGCACCATCAACAGCCATTAAGAAACATGTATTTATTCTTTTACACCTGCGGGATTACTCACGTTGTACCGTTGACTAAATTAAACGTGAGTAGTCCCACAGAAGTAAAACAAAAACGTATCAAAGCCACGCCAGTTTCCATAGTACACATACATAGATATATTAAAGGCACGGTTCCTAGAGCGCTTAAACAAATTGTTTCGAAAGTTACAAATAACGAAGAAACTTTAATTATATATCAGAAATAGAAAGATTTAACTAACGTTTAATATATTTTCCTCGTTCGAGAAACCGGGCTTAAGAAAAAAATAAGCGCAGCATGCTTGTTCATACAAGAAACAGGACGAGACTTGTAGGAAGCCCGTAGACAATGCTTAGAGAAAAAAAAGACGTATTCAAGACTTCCATGATGCGTGAAACGATAAATGCAGGAGCATAATGATGTTGAATCTATTTCAAGAGGTTGATTTGTATTCGTATATGTTTACTTTATTTGAACGTTATTCACAATTTGTATGAAATATATGCAGTACCATCTAGTGACAATAGAATTAACTCGCATCACGAATTTCGGTATGTAAAGAAAAAAAAAACTTTACTGATTCCAAAACCATTTCGAAATAGTACATTTCTGCACAATATTTTTACTTTTAAAACTCTGTAAACTATAAGGTGGGGTTTATTTTAGTAAAAAACATAAATCAAACTTGACTTTCAATTGATGTCTCATGACGTCACCTCGTCGGGCAACTTTCATAGACTAAAGAAGCAATGGCAAACCAAAACAAAATTTGTCAATGTCAAGATAGGTTTATTGATACAAATATCAGGATTATTTTACTTTAGACGTTATTTGGACTCTGATATCGCTTTTATGACATAATATTTGTTTACTTCATGCCCATGTATTGTAAAAATTGAAGACGTGACAAAATGGCTTTACAGCTTTAGCCTGCCCGATGGGGCAAATTAAAAAATACTTGTCAGTTCTGTTGTCAAAGTTAATGAAATGTGTCAAATGTTTTGTATACTTTTTTGTTTTATATGGCAAAGGCATATTCTACATATTCAGCCCACCTCATGACGTCATAACTATAAAAAGTTTGAAAACGTATTATAATTAAACTACCGCATAGAAAGCTAAAATATTCAAATTAGTTTCATAAAATAAAGTTTACTATCAGTAAAAAATATAAAATAAATACAAAAAAAAACTTTACATACCGAATTACGAGTAGAAGTAATGTTTAAAATAGTTCAATACTACAGCCGCAGTTAGCAACTAAGCAATTGAAGGTTTATACGAGCCGCAACGAAGCTAGCACGCATAACGTTAGGGCATCGATGCCTAATTGCCGTTGATACTTGTATTTTATAATGGAAAAATAATTGAAATGTAAAAAATATATTATCACTATGAATAATCATTATTAAACGCAATTTTTTTTAATGATTCAACATCATAGCTGGAACGGACAAAAAGCGAGCGCAATCGCGCACCATAACAGAGCGACAGAACAACGTACTATAACAATGAGCGGGTGCGACTGAGACAGCTACATCATGCGACTCACGACACATTTATCTATGCTTTGCTTACGTGCGACGTCAGGATCGGTTCCGAGGCCCACTGAAAATTCAACTTGTGTTAGTCTACCGTAGGTGTCCATCTACACACGTTTTACATAAACTGCTACGGAAAATACCCGTATCTCGAGAAGCCGTGACAATTACTACAGGACTAACATGCGTGGGTGACAGAATTCAGCTCATACATATCATCGGTAACTAACTACCTTTTAAGATCAATTTCTTGTACAACATAAAAACTGCTTTTGTTTCAGTTTCTTTTTATCAGCTGTATTATTTAATTAATTGTACTATTGACAAAATTAAAAAAACAGCTGTTTGACTGAGCTTAAAGCGATTTCTTCGAATAAGCAAGAATAAACATAACTTTTTATTTGCTAATTAAAAAAAACAACTTAAAAAAAATTACACATATAGATAAAAAATCTACCCGATTATAATCATAGCAAAGCAACTTTGGTCAAAAGTGTGGACAAAATATTATCACAGCGCGCAAGCTAGACGAGTAGTCAAATAATTATTATTGGGATTCAACTTTAGACCGCACATTCTACAATTTAAAAAGTAAACTTATTTTTTGCTATTTGAATTTTGTTTACCAATTAAATTTTGAATGTGCTGTCTACAAGGCGATAAAATTTTAGCCAAACCCAGAACTATTGACTATATCTTGGACACCCCTACTAGTTTTAAAATAAATAATCCCAGCCGTTCCAATAACTACTTTTGTACATTATTCACACTGTTTTTATTGCAAATGTATCGAAAGTGTAGGTGTACGGTGGCTAAAAGGTGTCGATGAGTCATGGTATTTGATGGAGTGCACTATCCAAATTAAATGTTTAAATTGGTTTAATGTCGCATTATTTACTTTCTGAAAATCAAGTTCAAATCGTTGTTTAACATTCGTACACGAACATCAGTCATAAACATTGCATTACATAGTTAAAAAATAAACATCGTAAAACGTACCTTTTGCCGAGGTCCCAGATGTCGGTTAAGGTAGTTAGATATGCTTCTAATGATGCTTTTCCTTCGTCCCTCTCTGGCGAGTTCCGGGTCAGAGAAGGAGGGGGTTACAGGCATAGGTAAATGTGGAGGTGCTGGGCGGGGCGGAGGCGGTGGAGGCGGTGGCACGGGAAGCGTGGGCGGAGGCGGAACGGGTGGCGGCGCAGTGGGAGTGGGACGCACGCGGCGCCCGCGGCGGGGAGCCGGCGCGCTCGTGCCCAGTCGCTCGAGAACCAGCCGCCGAACTACCTCGGTCTGCTCGTCGCGCTCGCGCTTGATCTCCTGCACCTTGTCGGTTGTAAGGCGCGTCGAGTTCGGTGTCGCCGGCGAGCTCGAGTACGCTGACAAATCAGCGCGCGTCGGCGAATCGGTGGTGTGGGACGTCGAACGGTTGAAAGTGTCGCTCGCCGACCGGCAAATAGCGGGCGAATATAGGCGCATCGAAACGACAGGCATGCCCGCGCCTGCGCCCGACTCAGACAACATGCTGCTAGACTTGCTGGTCGGTGTTGGCGTATCAGCAACCAGCGGCGGGGAAACCTCGTCCGCCGTCTCCGATTCGGTGCTCGTCTTCGCGAACAGCGGCTGCGACTTTGATTGCGGTGACACTTCCGTTATAGTTAACGACTCGACACTTGGCTCGAAACCATTCGAAACTTCTTTACTTTCACTTTTCTCGTCGCTAATTTTACTATAGTTTCTTCCTTTGTTTTCACTGACGGATACCTCACTGGATTCCGTTTCAGCGGCTTGAGGCGACTGCACCTCGCTATCAGTGTACGTCTCTTCTATCTCTTTCGGGATAGTGTGTACTATTTCCACGTTCGATTCATACGTCGGCTTCATGACGGTTTCAGAGAAGCTGCGTTCTATGAAATTCATGGAGCGATCGTTTCCAGGCGAGTATTCGAATTCGTCGTCCACCAGTTCCATGTAGCCTTCGTTTTTGGGTGTAGAGGGAGTTTCTATTGAAGGGTCTTGGTCTCCTTCGTCAGCAAACTCGAAATGTTCGAGCGCGTTAGAGAAACCTATGTGTTCGGGGCTGGTGCGCCCGCAAACGTGTGATGCGCAAGCGGCGATGTTCTTGGCGTCGTGAATTAATTTTGGCTGACTGAGCGTTCTGGGAGTTTTATTTCGTTTTCCGTCTTGTTTTTTGGCGCAGGAGTGGTCATCAAGCGCTTGTTCGGCCGCCCAGTCGGAGGAGAGTTCTGTTTCGGTAAGGGCTAAAGTAGTCGCGTCGCGGCCTGACTCCGAGGACTCCGACTCGGCGGCAGCGACTACAGTAGACGCAGTGGCCGTTCCAGACGCTCGCTCGCCCTCCTCTGTAGTGCTCGTTACCATCATCAAACTATCCAGTTGGATCAGTTCACCACCTTCGTCGTGTACTTCCACTCGCGGCACATTCTGAGGAGCAGTCTCTGTATGCGAAGAGTCGTCTTCCGACAACGAATCAGAGTCTAAATCATCTTCCGCTTCTTTCAGTTTCTTTTCCTCAGACGCCGGCTCCGATTTCTCCGATATATATGTCAATAAAGACGAGTCCGTCTTAGTGAGAAGGTCGACCGGAGCATCTGTGCACAAGTTTTTGATGATGTCGGGCATCGGATGCGTTTTCTTGTCATCAGTAGAAGTTTGGAAGACGACAACAGGATTTGATGGTTGTGCTGAGGTAGCAGCCGGGTTGAGCATTTTCTGGAATTCCGTGATATTAGAACGGAAGGCTTCGAATTTAGTGTCAATTTGGGAGGCGGAGTCGGATTTTCTAACGGCAGGCGGGGATGGTTCGCCGAGGAGATATTTCCGTTTGAGCTCTAGGGCGCGTTTGGTAGCGAGTCCGCCGGCGGATCGCGTTCGGCTGAGGGGGTAGTCATGGAGTGCGGAGGGGTGCACGGGGGCAGCGGGCGGCGCTTCAGTCACCAGAATGGCAGGAGGTGGAGGTGCCGTCTCCTCGCGTGCAAATTCGCTGTCCGTCGATACCTCGGTCGCCGAGGACACGTCGTCGCTTGACTCGCTCTCCTCCTCTGACTCCACCTATCAACCACCACTTTAAGACTTCCACATACCGACGCGGTCTGCGGCAGCGGCCCAACATGCAGCCAGTTAAATCTGCGGCTGCTAAAATTGCCGCTGTTTGTGGTGGCAGGCATAGGCGCAGAAATTAGTAAAGCCTATTTCAAATAAATACAATTATCTGTTGCTTGTTGCCTGTTGCCTGCCGCCACTAAACATTATATCTACTCCAGTCCAAGAATGAGCTTTTTGTAAAAAAAAAACATGCAGTTTTCAGAGTTTGTAGGTAGCTGGAGAAGTGAAAATGCTATCACACGGTATCATATTCACTTCTTTAGCCACCGAAACTACCAAACCACGCCATGCTAGACCGCCACCAAAATAATAGAATGATTAACGCAAAACCTCTCGCAGGTGGGTTCCCTAGAGAATACCTGAACTGATGTTTCACGACTTAATTTTATAGTTTTGTTTTGTTTCATTTTCATTTATATTTTCAATTAAAATATTTGTTACTACATGTAAATAAAAAAAAAACGAAATTAAAGTTGCTACACACGATTATTAGTTACCTACAAGTCTACAACCCACAAGAGATTTTGCAATAAGTATTTATCTTGTACGTGAATAAAAGCATTTTCATAAATTTAAACTTAAATCATAACTTCAGAAAGGAAGGTGCGCCACTATAAATAACCACACTAACTTACCGTCCATATTGTAGATGGCTGTGATACACAGAGTAAACAAAAAATAAATACACATGATGTACCTATGCATAAATCATAATTTACATAAATGTCGTCTTGCTGGGTTCGTACATAAGGCAACGCAAGTGGACAACTTTTATCTCGAATCTCGCAAAAAAAAGATAATTCGCGTGCGATATCGATAGATGTCAGTCTGTCGCGTAAAAATCAGAAAACGGTAATGCAATATTATTACAGTCGTCGACTCACATCACCTTGTGTACAAAATACCCTATTGCAACATACATACATACATAACAGAAAAATAAGCTAGTAAAAATATATACAACACATGTACTCAAATAAATATTATATATTTATTTAAATTACATTTAAATATAGAAACTAAATTATGTAATATACTAAACACACATAGTTAAAAGCTGATGATTGTTATGATACATATAAAATAAATACAATGGGAAAATATGTTCAATTCTAAAAGCATTTCCATAAGAATTTTTTTATGTCAGCTCTTTGTCTCATCGTGACATCCGAGTCACTCACTCAGACAGAGTAAGCTGATGCGAGTGGGATCGAGGGATAGCAAATTACAGTTGATAAAATAACTTACTATAACTTAAAATAACCAAACTTGTGTAACCTTTATAGACAAACAACACTGAATGTTAATTTATCATAAACGTGTACAAGAAAGACTCCCCTTTAAAATTAAGTATGTGCGTCGAGGTTCTAGGAAAAAGCGATTTTGTATTATGGACAATATTACTGTTAAGTCCGAATGAAACATTTTTAATTATTTGTCATCGGACATTAAACGTCTTCTATTCGCGAATGAATCGATATTATCTTGGGAAGCGTTAGCCATCGTAAACCGTATTTACCTATGCTAAAAAAAAATTAGTACAATCCTTTCCTATATTCGCTTTTAGTTCAAGTATTCTACGAACATCGAAGTATCTATTTTAATACACTCTTATGCATAAATTTTATAGTTATCTAATTGGCATTGCACTGGAAAGAATCCACGGACGAAAAATTCTAAAAGCAAACTTCTTTTTTTTTTACATAAGAGATCAGTTTAACGGTGTTTACGCAAGATTTATGCATGTGAGAGGCGGGTATATTTTTTTGTTACTAATTAGAGCGTAACGACATAATAGTCTTTTAAAAAACGAATTGAAAAAAGAAAGCAACCATATAAAATTATTCTTATTAAAAGAACTGGTTTAAAAGAGTGGGTTTGTAACCGAAATATAATTTTACTAATGCCAGCAATTAAAAAATTAAGCACTTAGTGACGTGATTACGTTCCCGAGAACTTTGCAAAATGTTTAACAGTAAAAATAAGGTACAAACAAAAAATCGGCAGAATTAAAAATTTACATATGTTTTTGTAAATAAACAATTATGCGCACTATTCAATGATATATTGATAAATAATCTTAGTAAGCAAATTTAAATACACTTTTAGAATTGATTTTTCCGTATTATAAATAGTATATATACATATATATATATATAGGTATATATATACGTACAACATGTAAACACAAACAAAGCGCCATCGATTTTGTTACAAATACAACTTACTATTTTATTGACATATTACTTTTTTCTATAAATCATGAATTTATAAGTAAAACATCAATTCCTAGGAAGCCGACTTCATCTTCGAACATCGTTTTACATCAGGTTACACCGAGGTTAATATGCAATTTTTGAAAAAAATTGTTTCATATTAATTAGCGCACACATCTATCTCCTGGTCACAATGAAATGATTTTTTTTCATTACAGAAATTGCAGGGCTGTTGAGACTATATTATGTCTCAAAGTAATGAGCGCCAAAGCAATGATTCCACTGGACTTTGTTTTGTCACTCAAAGTTCTCTGTACCGCTCATGGACAGATATTATCTCTTACCATAAGAAGAGCGTTTCGTATCATTAATCTTACATAATAAAATAGATGAATAACAACATTTTCAATGAATAAAACAGTAAGTTGCCATAAAACGTTCAAACAGTACATGGTAACAGACGGTAGTTAGTGTGGGCAAACTTCACTCTTACCCGCGTTGCACCGCCGCCCCTCATGTTAAGTTCATGATACGATTATTACGTGAAAAGTGCTTACGGTTTACGTAAGCACTTTTCACGTAATACGAGAGAGATATGTTGAAAAAATAGGCATGAAAAAAAAATGCACCAAATAAAACGGATAGTGAGTTTAGTGCGAGTCTGTTAACCAAAAAAAATCAGTGGCTGTATAATCATTAAAAAGAAAAACGATAGTATGTATAACGATAGTCAAATGTATTAAAAAACAGTTTTAAATTACTACCGTCAGGAACACTGATTTTTTTTATCCATACATTTTTCTTATCGTCACCGTAGTAAGTCTTGCAAAGTAATATGCAAGCCTTTCTGTTCATAAATAAAGAGCTCGCGAAAGAAAAATCATGTAGGGTCGCAAAACGATGGTACAAAAAAGAGAAGCAGTCTGAATGGAGCTGTCTGAACTTGTGAAAAAAACAATGAGCTGTTTCACTTATATACTTATTTATTGTTTCGCACAAATTATTATATTTTTGTACGAAATGATGTAAAAAAAAAAACATAATGATGCAATGAATTACTTCCTGCTTAGTACTACCGTTTCGCGTAACCCGGTATTGGAAAGTAAAAGTAAGTAGGCATGAAATAAAGTCAAAAAATTAACTTTGTATGCTAGCAAGACGCGAGCCGTGATGATGTGATGATCGGACTGAAGCTTTCCACACACAAACGCGGCTACAGGCAACAACCTAACATACTGCCAGTTAGCCACCTGTACTGTCGCGATAAAATTCGCTACACCATCGTCATTGTGTGGAAGGATAAATGCGATGGTCGGTATTAAGATTGGGGAAAGGGGGCGGCAGGTGCTGCGGAGCAGCGCACCTCCCGCGCATGACGTCACGCGACGCGGCAGCGCTGTACCTCGCTGCTGTAGGAGGAGGGGCGAGCGTCAGCAGGCACTTCGCGCCGTCTGGCTTCGCGAGCTTCGCGCATTCGTGAACACGACTCGTTGCCTGACGACTCCGCGCCTATAACCATGGCCCACACCATATATACGGAGTCCTGGCGCTAACAAGCCGAAAGATTACTTTTCACATCGTTATAAACTGCTTTTACTTTGGGACCGATTCTAGAATCGCAAAAAATAGAGCCTGCCTTATGAAACGAAAATTACATTGATAAAGAAATGCCATTTATTCAAACACGCCTAGACAGTGGCACCATCAAAACACGCATAGACAGTGGCGCCATCGAAACATGCACACTTGCATACAGTGTCACCAACGAAACATGCATAGACAATGGCACCATCGAAACATGCATATTTCATAACCAGTGGCACCATCGAAATACGCATAGACAGTGGCGCCATCGAAATGCATAGACAATGGCGCCATCGAAACACGCATAGACAGTGGCGCCATCGAAATGCATAGACAATGGCGCCATCGAAACACGCATAGACAGTGGCGCCATCGACCCCCGCATGCTAGGCTAGAAAATAGCCCTATTTCCCGTAATACCATTTTTGTATGGGATTATGTATCGATACTATTGTCTAAGCCTAGATCGAGTTCCGTTTGGGAGCAAATATAGTTGGTCTGTTTAGTTTTTTGTTATGACGGCAATTGTCATTTCAGTATTTCGACTTCAATAGGATCTGATCACGTAGTTGAACAAATCCGGAGACATCTAGATTAATTGTAAGCAATCTGACAGCGAAAACCAAAATTCATGGTCATTGGTCATATTAGTAGTGCTCAATCAACTGAGTTTGTACATGATAGTAGTCAGTCCCATAGTAAATTTTTTTTCATAAATATAAGTTCAATGATCTTTCGGCTTAGTAGTTATTGAAGTTCCGCGTTGCTATAATAAATAAACATTAAATTATGGTCTCAAATAAATCATCACCTTTGGCAGGTCATAATTTTTTTTGCTTATCTATACAGCGCCAATCTTGTCCAAGTGATTCCTTACATCTTCAGGATCTTGCCCGCTAACGATATTTTAACCTGCTAGAGCTGTGCCTACCATCACTTCTCTTCTTTTCGCATTTCACATTGATTCTATAGTTTTCATTTGTTTCTTTGACCGAGACAAAACAATGGCATGTCAAAAATAAATAAAAAAAGACGATCAAAATACTGACACTGACAGATAATGACACGAGGCAAACTATTGTTAAAATAACAAAATGTCTGTAGTACAATACGTATTATGCCAAAGAAACTAACCAACCTTCTTAAAACGTGAGCTCGGCATTAGTATAATTGTTCCATAGATTTCCTCTCTCGTTTTGGCTTCTAACTTACAATTATCCAGAGCGAGATAGAAACGTCTTCCGCAAGCCGTATTCGGTCAAACCGCTAATAAGACTGCCAACTAGTGGCGCAAATCAGAATCTTTGCGGTCTGAAATACGTATTTTGCTATCAACAATATTTCTTTTTTTTTGCCACCTATAACTATAAAAAAATATTGCTCGTGCATATCTTTTTTAACGGTTGACAGACTACACGTTAGATCAAAGCCCACCTGATTTTAAGTGGAAGTCTGACTTAACGATAAATAAATAAAAAAAATTCAAGTTTGCCAGCCGAGTACCAACCAGAAGGAAAAAAATTGCAAGTAAACTGTAGGGTTACAGTTTATACTTGCGTTTTTTTCGCAGGAACAGTTGTTGCACGTTGTACCCACACCCTTCAAAGTATGATCCAACCATGTGAACCATTATCGTCACTAAAACCGATATAGATTTGGCATCGCACGAGGTCATCATCACGAAATACACACAAACTCACTTAAATAGAAACGACATCTATTGATTTGACGCTTCAATACTACGCATCGGCCAGCGTTAAGCAGAAACATGGACAGAGAGTGGCGCCATCTATATACCTAGAAAGAGACCCGAAGAAAAGCCCTATTTACCGCAGCACCATTTTGTATGGGATGTTTTGTATCTGATGTGTATTAAATATATAATCGCGTTTACCACTGAGCTATGATCACAACAAAATTTCAATACAGTTTTGTTGTCACTGTAGACTATTTCGCCAGTTGTGGTATATACTTACCGTCATCAGAATAGTCGTCATATCCGAACGAGTCGTCCGAGAAGTACATTTCATTGTGGTGGTGCCGCGGGGGTGCGTCTTGCGGCGCGGGGGAAGCGCGGCCTTCTTTCTCGCTGCCGCCTGCATCCGTATACTCTTCGGAACTCGACTCTTCTTCATCACTGTGTACGTAAAGATTTATACATATATATTTATATAGGATTATATGCGTGCGGTGTAACCGATAGGGCAGCGTTACTAACTTCCGTAAAAAAGAATCCACTGTCCTGTAGAAAAAAATATGTTGACCATGTGAATATAGCCACTGACTTTTATTTTGGCTGATTAATAAGTAAACTAAAAACATTACATATTTTTTTATGGTTGACAGGCTAGGTGTTTGCCCACAACTCACCTGATGTTAAGTGACGGTATGGTCGAATGGTAAAGCACACTTAGCCTGGAATGGAACTGGCTCTCAAGTGATGCTGTCAGAACACACCGTTAGATGCTTAGCGGCACTTGACGATGGTAGCCGAGTATTAGAAAGTATCCTACTATCACGCTATGGTTTCATCACGATGTTTTCCTTCACAGAAAACTCAAGGTTACTGGGGGTTGAGCCCACGCCGGTTCAGCATTTGAACCGACCCTGAGCTGTCATCGCTACAAATCATCAGTTTAACTCGTTGCCATACAAGGTTTGTTTAGTTTGGGGTCGGACGGCGGAGTGTGAATTGTCTCCCGGTATTTGTTTTACCTAAGTCCACCGGCGCATGATGTCTCCGAGGCGAGGAAGTTCCTATCAGTCCACTCGTCCTCGTCGATCTCGCGCGCTCCGCTGTCCGACAGCTCGAGACTGATGCGCTCGGGCGTTGCTGTCAGCGGCTGCGGTCGCGCCGGTGTCGACAGCGTCGCCACCGCGTCCGGCACACTTACGCCCGAGTGGCGAAGGCAGACCAGCCGACTGCCGAAACGCTCCATGGTGTAGTTCCTGGAAAGACATATAAATTTCAATCAGATTGATGCCAATAATGAGTATCACTATTTACTCGACCGCGAAAAGAGAGCGGCATCATTTTAACAGTCTAAGTATGTATGTATTTTCATCGCCTCAGAATACAGAGATTATATATTTCTATTTACTACGATAATTATTATGACGAGCGAATACCTACTACAGACAGAACGCGTACTTACTGAGAGCGAGCCGCTGTTTCAATGAGTTTGCAGCGCTGCACGACATTGATTTGTTCAAAGTCAAACTCGAAGGTTTTACTTACATAACAACAATATATAAAAGGTCTTAAATGTAATAATTTGCGTGTATTGTCAACCATTACGGCGTGCAAATACATTAATTTTATTCTACAAAAATAAACAATTCTACACATAAAAATAAAATATACATTATGTCAAAACATTACACAAAAAAATTATTAATGAATACGTGTCAGTTTAATTATTACAATTGTTACATTAAAGTTTGTGATTTCTTAATTTTTCTATTTGGTCCGTCCGTAAACAAGTAGACGACACGACATACTATTTAAGAAATCATCAACATCATAGAAGCACTCCTTCACCAGCCAGCATTTCAACCGTGCACAGAAACGTCTATAAGGCAGATTAACATATTCTTCTGGAAGAGAATAATGCATCCATCGCGCAGCTTACGCGAATAATTGTTGGCGAGTTTTTTAAACAGTTAGAGGAGTATGATTAAGTATTGTTAATCTACTCACCGTATAAGGGAACACTTCTTTCTGTTATTCTTATGGAAAGGAAATTGACTGCACAAACAACATTGGTTTTCATATCGTTTCCCTTGTTTATAGTTTATTATCCGGTCATTAGACATTCAACTGTAGTCGAAAGTTAACAACAAGTTCAGTAATGCTACATATATTTATCTAGAAAGAAACACCCAGATTTTGCTCCTATATAGTTTATTACATCGCAAGAAACTAATGTAGAAAATGTAAATAGTAAACACGTCTCCAAGTACTAAAAAGCTTGACTTTTTTAGTATTCACTAAAACTGTGCAAAGATGTTCCGCTCCGTACTGCTCGGTTTTTGTAAATTATTTTTAACGAAAATGGCGGGGTTTCTACTTCGTTTCGGTCAGTTTAGCTTTCTACTAAAAAAATATTTAAATATAAAATTTATCACGAACGATATGCTCTCCTGATGGTAATAGATTACGTTTATGCAATATGTATACGCAATGTCTATGACCAATTGAGCACTACACATAGTGATCACTATCACGACAAATAAGCTAAGAACTATATGTAGATATTGGCTCACTGGCTCACCACTAGAGCGCAAGCGCACGTCCTATCCGCACGGCGTCTAACGCCAAAATGACCGACGGCACCCCCTCTACTGTTGCATATGAGATAATGTATAGTATCTATTATAGAAACTCGTACAAACAGGACTTTACGTACAAAGTTCAGGGCATCGCTGCTTTAGCGCTCATTACTTTTGAGACATTAGACGGTTAGTCTCAACAGCCCTGTAATTTCGCTAGCTGCAGTAGGTTTCCTTCAAACTGGAACACAGTAATATTTACTTTACATAACTGCTTAGCGGCAGAATATCTGGTACTGCGGTGTACCTACCTAGACGACCTCCTGCTAAGAAGATCTATCACCAAATAAAGTTACTATAGTTTATTCAAAGTTACCCAGGTCTGAGTACGGCTTTGCAGACGGCGCAACGGAAACAGCTGCGGTGTAACTGCAGTCCGTCTGCCGTGACGCCTTCAGCGGCAAAAACGCGCATGCCGCAAGCCGCGCACTGCACGCCAGCCGTCGCAGGGCCGCGCCAACTTTTCTTCACCTACACACATAATGGGGCTTATTTAAGACAAGCAAGACGACGTATTATATATAGTTCGTTAATTTTTTATTTAACGACCCAAAAAAAGTGTCTTTATTTTTAGTACATATTTAAGTGTACTCGTCAACGATAATTCTCTCAAAACGCCCCCAACTAATGATTTGACCAATACAAAGCGTCTAAGGTGAAATCAAAATAGCCGAAGAAAGTGGTATAATAAATCCCGCGGGACATTAGAAAATAGGCGGAAGAATAGCCCGATTTTCCGTAGTACCGCATGTTTGTATGAAATGATGTATACATATTTAACTAAGCTATCATCGGTACAGTAGTTGACATAGCTTACCTCTTCTTTGGGTTGCGATTTTGACGGTTCAGGTTCGTTGACGAATTTGGTAGCTAAGTTAGCAACCTGAAATTAATAATGTAACTCTTATTAGACATTTATACATCTATGTATAAATAACAATTCGGTATGTAAAGAAAAAAAAATACTGATTTTGTTTACTGATGCTGATTTCAAAACCATTTCGAAATATTACATTTCTGTATATGATTTTCAAGTTTAAAACTCTTTACACTATGAGACGGGGTTTATTTTAATAAAAAACATAAAATAAACTTGACTTTCAGTTTACCTCTAATGATGTCACGTCGTCGGCTGTATAAGGATACTTTGAGTGTCTAAAAAAACAATGGCAAACCTCAACAAAATCTGTCAATGTCAAGTCAACGGTTGCCGTTATACTTGTAACCTTCATACTTATCAACGTCGAGTTGTTTTTTTTTACATGGCTAATGCATGTTTTACATATTCAGCCTACCTCATGACGTCATAACTAAAAAAAGTTTGAAAACGTATTAAAAATAAACTACTGCATAGAAAGCTAAAATATTCAAATTAGTTTCATAAAATAAAGTTTACTATCAGTAAAAAGTATAAAATAAATACAAAAAAAAAACTTTAGATACCGAATTGGTAGTAACGATTAACAAAAAAAAAACACTATTCAGTATTGAAAAGTTAGTTAAGTAGTACCTTTTTAGTGCCATGGTCAGGCCGTCCCGAATCACGGAGCTTTTGATCTAATTTGTGCAGAGTTTCGTCAATTTCGCCCCATTTCTCATCGCTCGCTTCCCCCTCTTTCAGTTTCCTTTGACGCCCAAGAAACTATAAAAAAAAATTAAGCATGTTCAATACGTAAGTTTTTTTTAATAAAAATGACGCAATTCCAAAAATTTGTACTTAATTAATTTCCCTGTGAACTCATTTGGCACTGTTGTCTGAACGGTAAGACGTGGTTTTTTTTCCACCCGGAACAAACATTTTAATGAGACGAATTTAAATATTTGTTCTATCTCTGAGTGTTCTAAATGTATGTATGATAAGAATATGCGTACAAAAAAAAACATACAATTTATCTTGTTCCCGTAGCAAGCTTTGCTTCTTAACAGCGCTGTGTGGCTTGTCCTTCAACATGTCGATCGGTTTATTTATGTACATATTTGTGTATATTTTTACATCTTTGAATTTATAAAATAAAGTCAGAAAAAGTCTCTTATGGATATAAAGAAACGAGATCTTTGTTGTCTTAGAAAAAAACATGCTGATTCTGAAAAAATATATTATATGTATACCTGCTCTCGATCCCACTTCGGCACACGTTCAGCGGTCTTCGGCTCGGGCCGTCCAAGTTTATTCTCCAATATCTTTCTTTCTATCTCCTTCATGTTCCAGTCATCCCGCTCTATCTTTCCTACGGAGCGCATAAGGTCTTTGGGCTTAGATGACTTGGGTGAGGAATTGCTTGCGTTGCTTCCCGAAAGTTCTGCAGCGAGTTTTGCGACGCGAGCGCCGCCGCCTACAGTGCGTCCACCGCCACCGACTATTCGTCCCTCTTCCTATAATTAAAGTAGCGCACATTAAATTCTTACATTTTTTAAATTGAATGATAGTATTAAATGAAAGAAACAAAGGAAATCGCACCATTATCCGCACGAATGTGTCTCGTCAAAATGATTTGATTTGCTATTTGTTCGGCCGCGTTTAGCTGATATTCGAGTCGTGGCTATCAATGACTTTTTATTTTTAACATTAACCTATTGGTTTAGAGCTGTTTTTTGTTCGAATAGATAAACATGACACAATTTTTGCATTGCATGCAAAAGCTGTGTCATGAGCTGAGCGGGCGATATGATGTATCTTAGGTCGGTGAATAAAGTTATTTTTTCCTTTCAAATAGACTCGCCTTTATCTCCACGTTTTAAATGAGATGGTAAGTGGTCAACCTCTCTCTATGTACATAAATATTAGCAAGTGGCGGCAACTATATGCAAGAGGTACTTCCAACTCATTTTTTGCGGTACAATAAAGCACCTATGACTTGAGTTACTCTATAGTTAGATTAAAGAAAAATAGGCAATAATGTCGTAGTTATAAAAAACTATTATGTTAGACCTAACACACAACACACAGTAACAATAATGAAGAATCACAAATATTTTTAAACAGTTAACCAGATCAATACAAATTACTCTTTATACAACACGCTGTGAACACTCATTCTGGAAGAAGAAACTTATTAAAACCATTGTTAGTTAGAACACAGTGTACGAACAAAGGTAACACAAGGTGACCGTTAATGTAGATCTCACGTAAATCCATGCAAACTCAAAACTTGGCCGTCGGATGTGAACTGTAGTTGTTATTCGAGGATGTTTTCAACAAACCGTGCGTATTATGGCACCTATCGACGTTTTAATGGAATGCGTTGAGTCAGTCGAACGAACTGAAATAACCTCGTTTTTATAAGTTCTCACTTAAAATGCTGTGGTCATTGAAATTCAAAACTGATGACATTTACGAACATTATGCGTGATGTCTAAAGGTATTTTATCATTTGACACCAATTCAATGGCTACGGGACTTGGCGGTACAGAAATTATTCGCTTTAAGGTCTTCTTTTTTTTAAATTACATATAGGCTTGCGTTTGACCAAACAAACCGCCAACTCGCCTGATATTTTTTTTTATTCTTGAACCACTGTAACTAAGGGACCAATTCTGAAGTAGAAATCAGCTACTTCATAAAAAAATTACATTCTTCTTCAACAAAGGACATGGAAGAGCTAATTTTTTTCGCGACTACGGTAAAAATGTATCACAATGATCACCTTAGCTGCTTAATGGCTTAGTTCCTTGCACTACTGTTCCGCATAACCAAAAATAAGTAATTTGATAGATGCGTTTGGAATAAAAAAAAGATTGTATGTAATTATGAACGAAAAGGCTATTTGATTCGGCCGACGCGACTTACAACGTGCCATTCGTGGCTCGCTCACACAGAGGTCATGCAACACACATCGACTCTGCTCACATAGTGCTGCAGTTGACGTTCCAGTTTCTTAACTCGCTCGTCGAAATGCGGTGCGCTGGCGCGGTACTGCTGAAGCCCGTAGTCATTCTCCAGATCAGCTGACGGAGCGAACTCGAGCCGCGGTTCCGTCGCGAGCATCTGCAAACTCTTTTCGAAACGTTGCTTCATGATCTCGCGCTGGGCTTTCCTCCGACCGCCTGTTTTGGGTCGCTTCGCTTCGGCGTTTCTCTTCTGCATTATATCTGACACTCGCTGCATACGGAACGACAGCATTTGATTGTCTCCGCTACCACGACGCTGTGATGGGTCTAGCATTGGGCGAGGCTTGTGTCCTTCAATGAGATCAACGACTCGTTGCTTGCGCATCTCCATTTCGGGTTTTGCGATGGGATCGCGCTTGTGCCGATCCGTCGGTGGTGTTTCGCGGCTCCTACCTTCAATGATATCGTTCATACGTTGCAACCGCATTGCCATTTCATTGGTAATGGAACCAGACCGTACAGAACGCGCTTCTGGCTCCGGCGTGTGCCGCCGCTTGTTTCCTTCGAATAGCTGCGCGATTCGCTTCGTATTCGCCCCTTCAGGCGCCCCGATGGAATGCGACCGCGCCGTCACTTCAGGACTTTCAGAGTATCGCATCCTCCGCTCTATTACTTCCGATGGCCTTCTTCCTTGCAGTATCGGGATTTCCGATCGTAGTTTTATAGAATCTGCTGAAGATGCTCTATTTTTCTTGCCGTTCGATATGTCCGCTTTGACAAGAGTGGCATCGGTGTCGGGTGAATCATCTAAATCGTATTTGGGTTTTCTGATGGTGTTGGGGTCAAGCCCTTTTAATTTACGACGCGGTTTCACGACACTTGGTTCGATGAGATCGTCAAGATCGAAGTCTGGTAGTCTAATAGTGTTTAGATCGAGTCCTTTGAGCCGACGGCGCGTCTGAGCAGTTTCAGTTTCTAGTGGCTCGTCCGTATTAAAGTCTGGTATCCTCACGGTGTTCGCGTCGAGACCTTTTAATTTGCGCGGTGGTTTTATTGGCTTGCTATTTTTGTCCTCGAAGAAATGTGCTAGTTTTGCGTGTTCCTGTGGGATTAGTCTCGACGTCTTACTGTTCCCTTGTAGCAGATGGGCGAGAGATTCGCGTAACATTTGAGGGTCGGGCGACTCTTCAGAGTCGAGTAAGGCGAGTATTTGTTCCTGTATAGAGATTTGTTTGTCTGTGGGCTGCGATTCGTCTGCGCCGGCGTCGTGTCCTTCTATGAGACGCGCGAGTTGCGTTATGTCATTAAGGTCAAGTTTCCCGATCTTTTTGCGGATGTAGTCGGCGGGATCGGTACTTACTTGGGGGGTGCGCACGGAGCGTCGCTTGCGCTTGTAACTCGAATGAGACTTGTCTGCTTCTGCTGCAGCTGGAATAACAAATGACAAGTTAACACTTTATCCATTTTACGAGCTAGCGTTGAAATACATCGATACTTACTCGAATAAGCTGAAATTGGGTGGTCGGCCGAATTTCGTCCGTGCTTCTCTTTTTGCATGCTTAGTTTTATCTACGAAGAAAAAATAAAAAACAATTACAATCAGAATAAGAAACGAACCAAATTAAAATAATAATAGTGTAACAGAAAACCAATAAATAATAGTGACTAACCGGGGATAGCGAAGCTTCCCAACGGGGAATGAATTTTTGAAATCGGTACAGTAGTTTCGGAGCCTATTTAATACAAACAAACAAACAAACAATCTTTCCTCTTTATAATAGTACTAGCGGATGCCTCGCGGTTACACCCGCGTAGTTCCCGTTTCCATAGGAACACAGAGATAAAAAGTAGCTTATATCACCCGGGGATAGTGTAGCTTCCCAACGGTAGAAGAATTTTTGAAATCGGTCCTGTAGTTTCAGAGCCTATTCAATACAAACAAACAATCAAATCTTTCTTCTTTATGATAATATAGATAGATATGTTTAGGTACCTGGTCGAAGGCTTCGCTCTCGTGATGGATGTGCGGGACTTCCCCTTTGAACGCGTTATAGACACGCGTCAAGTACGAGCGAAGTTTGGCGTCTGGGACGTCCCGCAGCGTACCGCCTGATGAGAAGGGTACTATGCCTGGTGACAACAAATGATACGCAGCAAATTAAGAAACTTTTTTTCTAAATTACTGCATTCACGATATACGAATGACAAACATTGTATTTATGTTTTAAAATAGGCTGTGATTGAATTAAATTATAAAACCACATTAGCATTAACGCTTACCCAACTCATGGTGTAGAACGTGATATACAGCGCGCTGTGGTGTGCCTTCTGGCAACAGATCAGGCCGGTAGCGACGCACTGCCTCATAAAGCGATGGGGGCGAGGCCGCTGCGCGAATGCCACCTTCGGTCACTCCCACCCACGCGATTAGAGCACCATCGTGCACTTCGTACTCTAGACAACAGATATATCAGTTCATTAATAATATTCTGGATAATGTGCATAGATCGAAGACTATTGTTTAACCTAACCTAAGTATCTGTTTAGTAAAACAAGCATAAACAATGTTGATTGCATTATTTAGGCAAAAGGTTTTAATGCAGTTTCTCACTTATAAAAGTTATAATGTCACATGTTTTTTAAACATTTTCATATTGACTCGTAACATTGGTGTTATCAATAAAACATTTGTAATTTATATATATTTTCACAGTCCATTGATTCTAACTGAGTGAGAATTAAGTAGTAGGGATCCTACTTAACATGTATTGAAATTTATAAATATGTCCATATGGTAAACAAGTACAAATTTAAAATTTAAAAAACGCCCGACAGCATTAATACACATAATACCAAATTCCGAATCGATCAGTGGCAAATACTCACATACATAAGAGCTGTTTAACTTCACACAGCTGAACAGACGTTATTGAATCATAGTTAAGATCACATTCGATCAATTCACATAAAAAAAAATGTAATTCGCCATTTTGTGGTGGAGGCCATCTTGAATTTGAAATTGATCAAAGTGTATTCTACTAGTCAAGCCCTTTCATTTGATACCCATATTGAGGGAGTTGTGAAAAAAATATGTAATCCGCCATTTTGTGGCGGCGGCCATCTTGTACAGATTTTCATTACGACCTAAGAACACTTCTGACTAATTCACCTTTCAAACAAAAAAATCAATATCGGTTCATCCGTTCGGGAGCTACGAGGCCACTGAGAGACACACACACACACAGACACGTAAAATGTATAACACCCCGTCGTATTTGCGTCGGGGATTAAAAAATAAATCTAATAATAGCATACTATCCATTTCAGGCTAGATGTTCTTTACCATCTTCGACCACACCTTCACTTAACATCAGGTGAGCTGTGGTCAAACACCTAGCCTGTCAACACTAAAAAAAATACTAGAAAACGAGCTTAATTAAAAAAAATATCAAAATACGAATGTACATAGAAATTTATAGCCAGCGTCACACGGGATGATTAAGGATTTTAACGATATCCCATACATTAAAGTCTGTAGTAAAGGCCTTTTAAAGTTATGAAGGAATAAAAAAAAATTACCTTACTATTTTACCGAACACTATTATGCACGATCTCTAATAAAACTTTTGCACAATAAACGATAGTTTTTATTTTTGAGGGATTGTAACTACATGTAACTCTTTTACAAAACCACCCGTCACAAAAAACAATATTTTCACAAAAGTATTATAGTTCAGAAAACGGAGTTGCAAATCACTGGCATCACAATGCAGACAGAATTGATTAAATTTACCTTGGCTTTGATCCGGCTCTTTTGTTTTAAAAAACCATTTCCGCATAGTGGTAGAGATTTTAACGAATTTCTCCAGATAACACGGGCACGCAGAGAGTTCGCTGGCGCAAAATGATCTCCAGCGAGGATAAAAAAACACTCGTATATATATAAAATAAGCGCGCTTGCGCACTAACTCTTTGTGATGCTATTTCACGCCCATGAATGTTAAGTACCAGGCCATGCAGAAAGTTTTACGCAAAAATATTTTATATAGGAGACACATTTATTTTATAATATATATTAAAAAAACTATTTAAAAGTAAAAAAACGGAACATTTAAATGTTAAAATTTCCCTCCACATTTTTTATGAACTAATTTGCAATACATATGTTGTTTAATTAAAAAAAGTGTGTGCCGGGAACTTTTTCGTGCGATAATTTTTACTACTTCAAATGTTGCCTAAGACCGGACGTACGGTATGATAGACTTCAAATGGAATTTATGGATAGAACGCCTTTTAAGGAAACCGTGTACCGCTGGTACAATGCCGTATTTTGGGTCACCCTGTTTAAAGTCCTGATTTATCACCGTGTGACATCAACAAAATAAAAAATCTACTCAAACGAATATAGTTTTCATCGCAGGAAGATACGCTTACAGCTTACGCTACAGGCTGTAGAGAAGGTGTTTGAGGAAGACAGTGTTTTGAAAATTGGTTTAGACACATGAAACTTTGAATAGAGGTCTTTGAAAAGATTTAAACAAAAGATTTACCCATAGAATTTATTATTTTAGTTTCGCTTTACTTTCTGAGTGCCCCACGTAGCAGTTGTCAGTTTGTTACATTTACACGCTTAAATGGATACGTCAAACAAGATCAAATTTGACACGGCAGTGCGTTTCATAGGGATGAACATTGAGCCAAAAAATATATTATACTACAAATATCAGTATTAAAACTAGTATTATTGCGGGGCACATTCTGAAATACAAATGATAGTAACATTTGTATTTCAGAATGATAATACACGAAGTGTTAAGTGTTGGCGGGAACGCGGAGAAATCATACATATTTTAATTATCCAAAGTTTTTTTTTTAGTTTCCAGTGTGTATTTATACAAACGATGGACTTCTTGCAATCAGCTCTTATTGCAAGAATTCCCGATTTTTTTTTTTTTTTTTTTTTTTTTTGTGGATGACAGGCTAGTTGTTTGACCACAGCTCACCTGATGTTAAGTGAAGGTGTGGTCGAAGGTGGTAAAGCACACCTAGCCTGGAATGGAACTGGCTCTCAAGTGAGGCTGCCGGAACACACTGTTAGATGCTTGGCGGCAGATTTTCAACTTGAGGGTGGTAGCTAGCCAGCCGAGTACTAGAAAGTACCCTACCACCATGCTATGGTTTCCTAACGATGTTTTCCTTCACCGGCAGCTCAAGCTCATTGTTGGGGTTTGAACCCACGCCCTTCGGCATGCGAACCTACCGCGCTAACCACTGAGCTATCATCGCTACGATTATATCCAATTCCCAATTTTTTATAAGATACTTGAAAATATCGAATCGAAAGGGACGCCAAAAATAAACAAGTAGCTCGTATGTATGTTTGTTTACCCCACTTTATAGTCATAGAGAATTATTAAAACACCCTGGACATGCTGATATGCAAAAGATGGATCAACAAAAACTATGTAATACTTTAATTTTTGCAAATTTATCGATGTCGTCAACCCTAAAAGTGTAAAAGCTGTTGTCTATGGAAAATTACATTTATAAATAATTAATTCGACTGCCCTGACTCATTTAATAGTGTAACGCCCTTACAGCTCTTGACGCGTGTTGTACCTATAATATACATTATGATTCAAGAGCTTTATGGCGTGGGTTTGATTCCCACTCCGGACAAAAAATTGTGTGATGACCATAAAATATTTGTCCTGTGTGTTGTGTGTTCTCTATCCATCTATACTATTATAAAGAGGAAATATTTGATTGTTTGTATGTATTGAATAGGCTCCGAAACTACTGGACAGATTTAAAAAAATCTTTCACCGCTGGGAAGCTACACTATCCCCGGGTGAGATAGGCTACTTTTTATCCATGTATTCCACCGGGAACGGGAACTACGCGGGTGAAATCGCGCGACGTCCGCTAGTGTATTATAAATATATGTATTTCCAACAAAAAAAAAAATTATAACTATTATATCAGTAATTTGGTTCCCATGGTACAAGCTTTACTTATTTTTTGAGGCTAGATGATGTTGTATGAAACATCTTAGGATAGTGTTATTGTTTATTTAATCGAGTTACCAAGCGCTGGATTCGCTTGAGAGCCAATTAAATCATACAGCCCTGCAAAGGTAACAAGGTTCAAGGCTTTTAACCGTAATTCGTCTTTTTTTCACCCTGTTTCAGAAACCGAAGAGAAATGCATTCGGCACCGATCGTCCTGTTGGACCTTAGATACCGTATGCCAAATCCTACTTCCTCAGGTATAAGTGTAACTCAGTTGGAATGTTTATGTAGTTGCTGGAATGAGATTTATCTAATTGATGTTTTTTTTTCAAATTCGACTATGGGACGAAAACACTTGCAAAAAAGTTAGCAAAAGCTTCTGAGGCTTCAACACTAGTAGAAGATTCACCCTTGTACGTAACTAAAGGATCAACACCGCCTACACACAATCTGGTAAATGATGCCAAAAGATTTTATCCACATTAATATTTAATCGATCTTCATACGAATTTAACACATCCTTATTCTCAGTCAGATTACAAATTCATTAAATAAATAAATATCATAGGACATTACACACAGCGCCATCTGACCCCAAACTAAGCAGAGCTTGTGCTATGGAAGACATAACTGATAGAATACTTAAATACTTTTTTTTTGTAAATACATACTTATAATACATACATTGAAATGAGAGTAATAATTATTAATAGCTTCAGAAAGATGAAAATATTGCCTTTGCGATTATTAATTCGGTCGTGGGATCATGCTACTTCGCGAATGTGGAAAATACTAATGTGGACGGCCACATTAGTATTACGACTTACATTTCACCTTAACAATAGGTTCCATCTTTTTGACAGCCCCGCTGGCTCATTGGTAGTATGTCTGCCTTGAGAGCTGTAGGGCGTGGGTTCGATTTCCACTCAGACCAAAAAACATTTTGTGAATAAACAAATGTTTGTTCTGTGTCTGGGTGTTCTGTATGTATTTACAAAAAAAAAAAAGTATTTATGTATTCTATCAGTTATCTGACTTCCATCACACAAGCTCTGCTTAGTTTGGGGCCAGATGGCGCTGTTGTGTATAGTCCTACGATATTTATTTATTTATTTATTATCTTGAAATTAATCATCAGTAGCCTTTTTAATCTCTTTACTGGATAGCGGCATTTATCTTGCTGTGCGAACTGCTTCAGATATGATCCAAAGATGATTATACCGCGATTTTAACAATGTTGGTAGCCCACATTGCGGCTTTACAGAAACTTATAACCGAAATACCAAGTTTAATGACCACAACTTCTAATCCACAGGACTTACCTCTGCGTCGTTTGCGTACTGTGGCGGTAGCGTCAAGCGGGAGAGGATCATCAGAATCGTAGAACGAAGTAACTCGATCCGGAGTCACGACGTTTCGATTTAAGTTCGGGTATCTGGTTCCAGGGTCTAAGGTGTAAGCCCCAAAGTCTCGATGTAGGTTCTCAGGAGTCGTTTGGGCTAGAAACAAAATGAGCATTTTATTATTTTATTTTCAGCCTCTAGTATCTTAGTGCTGGGCAAAGGTTCCCCTCTTTTCTTTCCAGACTACCGGGTCTTCTTTGGCTTTGGTAGTTTAGTGACTGTCGTGACAATTTGATTTGTTACACCACCTTCGTCTGGGTCGACCTTGAGGTCGCTTAAATTTTGAGGTGACCTTTGCCCTGCGGTCGTTCGACATGCGATAAACGTGTCCACCCAATTCCACTTCAATCGTCCGACTTCGGCGTAGTATCGTGTTTCTTATACGGTCTGTAAATATGACCCCGAAGATACTACGCTCCATCAGTTGCTGGAAAACCCCGAGTGCGGTCTTCTGATCTTCTATCAAAGATCAAGTCTGTGCACCGCACGTGAGGGTAGGAAGCATGCATATGTCCATAAGTTTACGTTAAGGCATAGCGGGAGTGTGCTCTGTAGTTAGTCTTTCATGGCCCAATAGCTCTTCCAGGCGTTATCGGTGCGTCTGGCAATTTCTTTATCTTGTCTTGCCTGGAAAGAGACTATTTGACCAAGGTAAATGTATTCATGAACGTATGCAATCTCCAAAGCTTAATGCTATAGCTTATTCGCTATAAGCTTGGCTGTTAATGAAAATGGTACAATTATCTATAATCTTATTAATTCATAGACATATTATCGGCGAAACGAATTAGTGAGCGAGTCTTTTTTTTTCAATAAAGTTTTCCCTTCTATTCCCAACCGTCTAGACGCTTACTGAAAATTTCTTCCAGTGTAGCTGTAAATAATTACTATATAAGATGAGTATAATTTTTGACTGTGAATATATGAAGTTATGCATAATGTTAATCCTAAAATAAAAAAAAACTTATTGTACATATCACAATCAAATTTTTTTATATCAATCCTGAAATCGTAAAAAATATTTAATAGAAAAAAATAATTTTTTATTCAACATGAGTACACCAAGCTCTTCTTGGCGTAGTTACTGTTGCGCCTCTAATATATTAGACTTTTCAAAAGACATTTATTTACAAAAATGTACCTTAATTATATCGAGATATAACTTCTTAGCATTAAACTTGCGGCCCATGTGTTGGTTTTCCTTTCCATGCGTATAAAGGCTCACCTTCACTGCCCGTGTTCTGATAACTATCAACCACTATTTTTATATGACCCCAACTCTTTCAAGTAATGATTTGTTTACTTTTAGTAGACCGAGATTATTCAATGGATTAGAAAGAGATTTCGCAGTACTACTCTCACTTCTTCTTCTTCTTCTTCTATTGCATATAAATTAAGCATAAAATCATGCTTAATTAATTTGTTAGGTCATAATATCTATTTGGTTTTATCGTCTAGTAGATTTTCTAGCGTTTGACCATTTGACCATCTATAATTCGTCTGTTGATGACGATTACAATTATAGGCATACCGAGTAGTCTGTATATAGACTCGCGCTCGGCGATGACCTCGAGTGGGTGCGGTGTGGGGCTCTGCCCCCAAGCGCGCACCACCCACGCTGCGTCCAACGCCGAGAGGAAGCCGCGAGCGCAGCCCGACCCCGTTGGCCAGAACGGCTCCAGGAGACTATCGCCAACCAGCTGACACAGTAGGCGACGCCCGTGACGCTCGTATACCTACAACATACACAAGTTAAAAAGGTTAAAGAACTCTTTAGTTCTGATCTTCTATCAAAGATCCATATAATGATATAAATATGGAAACTATAATGATGGAAACCGCATTTAAATCCGTTGCGTAGTATCAAAGATCTAAGCGTACAGACGGCGGGAAGCATCTTTGTTTTATACTATGTAGGGAAGTATTTCTTTGGATAAGAAAAAGTACCTTCCTATAAAGTTCCATTAAAGTTGTTTGGCTTCCATAGTACTAGCTTTGCTTAGATTGGGGTTAGATAGAAACATACAGTGTGTTTGGGTTATACTAACCATACTGGCATTTTCCGCAGTATACATAGACGTAAAGTCGAACAAGGCAACGTCTGGCTCTCCATAATGATTCAAGGCGAAGTCCCGTAGTGGAAGACGACCTTCAGTGGAAAAACTTGCCGCTTCTCGCGCGTAGCGTATTAAGGCGTGTCGATCTACGTTCTCAACTCTTAATAAGCGAGATACTTCGTTATAGTCCTGAGAATAATGAGTTTTGATTTAAGTTTTTGTGAAGAATTAAGACTAAGTTTAGTTTGTAACTGCAGTCGATCGTTAGTTTCATCAAATCACATTTAGCGGAGCAAAAATATGGCAATTACGGACGAGGGTGTCAAACTTTGTTTTTTGAAGTTAGATGTTTTATAAGCTCGTGTGTCCCTGAATACCTTTTAATACTGTTTAATTTAGAGAAGTCGTATAGTGGTTAAAGTACGCGATTCTGTAGGGTTCCGGATCAGCTGTTTTTATAAAGTGTTCGCGACAACTTTTTTCTCAAAAATGATAAGGCCCTGGTTTCCTCAAGATATTTTCCTTCACCTTTTAACAATACGCACATAAAAAAGACAAAGGTGCGTGACGTGGGATTCTAATCCAGATCCTCCAGATTGGATGTGAAACGGTCTTCTAATTCGACTGTGTTAGTTTCGTAGATCATTGGTGGTGTATTCTTTAGGGCAGATTTTAGATGCTGGGGACGTACGGACAGTGCGCATGGCTCTAACTGCAAGAAGTAAAAAGCGACATCGTTTCATTGTCAACGTTCCAAAAACTCGAATGGAACGATTTGATTCTTCGTACATTGTGCGGACTGCTAGACAGTGGAATGCGCTACCCGAGTGGGTGTTCCCCGATGGATATAATCTGGGTGTCTTCAAGTCGAGAGTGAATCGGTATCTTCTAGGCAAGTGTGCTCCACCTTAGACCGTATCATCACTTAACATCAAGTGAGATGGCGGTCAAACGTACGCCTATTTCTTGTAAAAAAAAGTAACACCCCAGGGTTTTTAGTGGGTAGGCCGCCATTCTGGCAGAGATTCCCACATCACCACCAAGCTCCCACCGGAGCTGGTGGTTTCCATCAAGAATTTTCCCTGTGAGAAAAAAGGGCTAATTTAAGATTAATCATCTGAGGTCGACTAGATCGATCTAGGGAATTCATCACTACTTGATGTATAAAATACCGATATCATTAACAGTGTTCAAATATTGACTTACGTTTAAAAGCACCCCTTTATCAAGTAGGCTATGTTTTTTAGCAGTCATCACGAAGTAGTGTGTGTCGTCTTTATAGTAGACAATGTTTTCCAGGTCTATACCGGTCTCTTCGTATAAATCCTTAAAGAATTTCTGGTTGAATATGAACGCCACCCCGCTAATCTCCGGCACCTATGCAGAAATAATATTGCTTTGTCATCTACATAAAAAACCATAATTAAGTGCTTGATTCTAATATAGTTAAAACATTTACACATCAAACACGAAAATTATATTTATAGTAGAATATTTTTGCATGACTGTCATACTGTATGATTTTATTTTATTAGTTGTTTGACTGATGGTAAGTCACACATCGCCTGTGGATAGATCATTTCACAATTTGTGTATGGCAAAAAGTATTGTCACCAAAGTTTGATTATACAAGCTTATAAGCTTCTATGATCTACCAAGCCGACAGGGGGTCTTTTTATCTTTTACTAAGAGCATAGTTCTGAAATTGCGATAAAAGCTGTTCCATACATTATTATTTCTACTACTTCTTAGTACTACTACTTTTACCAATTAGTATGACAAGCATTATGCTGAGGTGAACCCCTATTTTTTGACCATCTCTAATTTTTTTAAATGAGTTATCTTCGCTCCATTGACACCGAGGTCCGCGACTTTGTACATTTTTTTAATACATTTTTTGTTACAAAATAAACACTTAATTTCTTTCTTTCTTTTCCGGTCCGGGATCACATCTTTACGGAACAGTTGTTTTCTTTTATTCACAATTTCGGAGTTGTGCCCTTAGTAAAAGTTGTTTATGATGATTATATTGACCTGCCTTTGGCTACGTACACCCCAAGGTATCCAGTATATTGATGAGATTTGAGGCGTTGGCGGTTAATTTATTTGTGCGATAACGATTATGACAATGACTTTAGAGCGAAAATCGGTTGTACGATCTAGCTGGGATGTGAAATTTCGATGACAATCGATAGTTTCGAATAGGTGAACACTTGAACTACCTACTGATAAATGGCAGACACGTCGAGGTATCGTTTGTATATTAAGTAATCAAGAGCACTTTCAAAGCTAACAATGAGTGTATAATTTGAAAACTTTTGTAAATTATTAAATTACCTTTTACACATAGGTATGTGAAAGGTTTGCCACTAGGTAGTTTATATACTCGTTTAAATAATATGGATTCTACTAACCGATGCCTCCTGCTCTGTATGCCTATTTATAAAGTTGGCCGTGATGGCCATGGCCAGCTTGCCTCGGAATTCTTTCCGCGTGAACCCATGCAAAGTGTTCCGTTTTCCATCCGCTCCGAGAAGGGAATCGAACTCGTACTGGGTCACTGGATGGTCAGCCGGCATAACACGCGCTCGCCACCCTAAGGCTGGCAACAAAAAATGTTTAATGAGATTTTGATTTCGATTTTAAATATCAGTTAATAGAATCGTCTTTAACCTAAAAACTGACAGCAATTTGCATTAGGTTCGATCACCATCGAATATTTCATTTTATATCATCTTTTTAAACGACTCTTTAAAAAAATAAGTAATGTTTTCAGGGTTCATGTATGTATGTTTGTATGTTTTTTGCAAATACATACAGTACACCCAGACACAGAACAAACATTTGTTTATTCCACACAATGTTCGTCGTGGGTGGGAATCGAACCCACGCCCTACAGCTCTTGAAGCAGACATTCTACCAATGAACCAACAAAGCTGCCTTATGCCGTTATGTGTAAATAAATTATTCCTATGTTGTTATTGCCTGAGCAAAACGCATTCATATCGTTATAAATAAATGAATACTTGCAAATTAAAGGATTGACTGGCCTTTAAGTTTATTTGGTAGAATATCTGCTTCAAGAGCTGTAGGGCGTGGGTTTGATTCCCACAAATACAAGCATTTATTTATGTTTGCTCGAATGGTTGTTGATGACAATGTTTATTCTGTGTGGGTGTTGCATTATGTGTTATTAGTATGTATTCACAACAATAAAAAATGTATAAGTATTATATCAGTTATTTGGTTCCTGTAGCACAAGCTTTGCTTAGTTTGGGGCTCTGTATGAAATGTCCTAGGATATTTATTTATTATTTAGTCTATTAACATGTCTAATTATTTAATAAATACTTACTTTCAGAGTTATCCGTAACAGAAGGCTCTAATAATCCTTCGAAACTGACGCCTTCGTGAAATTCGACGCCTAGTAATAATGCCACCTAGAAAAAAATGTACTATTAAAAAGGCAAAATGTATCGCGGTACACATTTCATAGTGACAAAGCTTACAGATATACGTATGTATTTGTTTTAATTTATTACATACGAGCTCGCGAGTCTCGCGGTTTCACCCGCGTAATTCCTGTTCCCGTGGGAATACAGGAATAAAAAGTCGCCTATGTCACCCGGGGATAATGCAGCTTCCCAACGGTGAAAGATTTTTTTTAAAACTACTACTACACTACTACTGCAGCTAGCGAAATTACTGGGCTGTTGAGACTAACCATCGAAAGCCCCAAAGTAATGAGCGCCAAAGCAGTGATGCCCTGGACTTTGTTTTGTTACTCAAAGTTCTGTGTATCGCTGCAATGGTCGTGGACAGGCGTTATCTCTTACCATAAGGAGAGCGCTTCGTTCGTCTCACTTTTTACATTAAAAAAAACGGTCCAGGAGTTTCTGATCCTATTCATTACAAACAAACAAACAAATCTTTCCTCTTTATAATCACACTTATCTTCTCCCATAGGGGTTGGCTGGCTACGGTCCAGGCACACATCTTTCGCTTTCACACATCAAATTTATTTTACTTTTATTAGCGATTTTTATTCCGATCAGTTAAGCTACTTTAGCTATCACAATCACACGCTTTATAAAACTGTCTTATTAATCTCCTTTAACATGTCCAAGCTATCAAATCATCCCTTATTAAAAAAAAAAATTAAAAAAAATTAAAAATTAATAATAAAATTATTTTCTTTCTTTCTTTTCTTTATTAATCGGTTTGCCCTATTGAAGTCGTAGAAGTACGTTACCTTGAGCAGTATACATTGCAACTGTCTAATGCAGATGTGGTCGATGGAGCCAGCGCAAAATTTCCCAAAGAACTTCTTGGCTCCGAGCGCGCGTAAGTCTTGTATCACAAACGGCCATAAATGAAGCACGTTGTTACGTGACATACGATCGCGTTTCTCGATTACCACCTGAAACAGAAGTTATTTTTTTCCATTTAGGCTACCACACACTATTAATACAGTAGGTACAAGCTTTGCTTAGTTTGGGGTCAGATGGCGCTGTGTGTAATGTCCTACGATATTTATTTATTTAAGAAACTTCATCTTCTTGCGATACAAAACAGACGACCTGGTAGTACATTACTTAAATTAATAGAACTCATCACAATAATTTTCTTATGAAAGTGTTTGTTTAATATAAAATAATGCTAAAATACAGGAATTAGACGAATAAAATTGATGTAAGCATAGCACTGTTGACACCCAGCCACCAATAGATGGCGTTGTTAACACTTAAAGTGAGTTTCGAAATTCAAGTGAGGGTAAATTAATTTTCCGTCTCATCTCTTTGTATTTAACATAAGATAAGAAAGACAAGATTTTCCGAGATTGTAAGTGAAAGAGTAACAAACATACATCCATTCATCCATCCAAACTTTCACATCCCACTAATATCATAATAGTGAAAGTTTGGATGGATGAATGGATGGATGTTTGTTACTCTTTCACGCAAACACTACTAAACGGATTTGGACGAAATTTGGTATAGAGGTAGCTGAGACCCCGGATTAAGACATAGGCTACTTTATATCCCGAAAAAATTGTAGCGGGTGACACCGCAGGGCGCAGCTAGTTTATAATATTAGTGGGATTTTTTAGGGAAACAGGCAAAAAAAAATTTGATCTAAAAGGACACTAACGCTTTCGCAATATTCAGTATCGAAAGCAGTGCATATAAAGCCGCGGAGCATATAAATGCTCCGGGAAGTCTCTACTAGCTCGATGCATATAAAGACACGAGTGAGTCATTTAGTGCGCCGAGACGCCAATTTGCGAGAGTACCCGCGCCGAGTTGAGTTTCCGGCATTTAAAATACTGTGTGAATAGCAAGTGAATAAAGGTCAGTTCAGATTGGCACGGACGGATACAAAGGAAGCTATCCTTGCAGATACTCATATACAGGATTACGCCAAACGTTAGTGCTAAGTTGAAAATATGTCATTACACTCGTAATTGTAAACAATTTTGAAGATTGGGAACGAACCTAAAATCATTAAAAATAAACAGCACTTGACATAGTTCTATAAATAAACTTAATTCACTCTAGACGAAGCGTTGGTTCATAATCAGTATAACCGTTCCGCGTATCCCCGCATCAGTAAACTAGCTGTCGCCCACGGCTCCGCTGGCGTGGACATATATATATCGAAAATTACGAAAAAAAATTAGCATATGTTAATTCTCCTGATATAAAATATTTCCTTGTTCAATTTTAGTAAGAAGAGATCAGCCGTTTAGGGGTGAAAAGTTACACAGAACAGAGTTACAACCGTTTTTATAATATCAGTCTGGATTGAGATATCAAGTAGCTATCCATTGATATATAACATAAAAAAGAGACCAAATGCAAGTCAACTCACGCGTTAAGTTTTTCGTGCCACTTCTAAACTTTATACTAATAGTTTGAATTTGATATATCCGACTGTAAAAGTCCAACTTAATTACATATTTGTAATATAGTAATCAGGCTACACAGTATAGTAAACTCTTTACCATGTCTGTCTATCCGACCAAGTACTACTCGGGAGATTTTCAAGAAAACCGTAAATAAGTACATTTTTCCTAGGCAAGGAAGCTGCCTACGCCATTCAGCTATGTCATTCGGTCACTTTCGTTACTTTCTATTAGGTGACATCGTCCGCATGTCTAGTGTACCGTAAAATCTTTTTTTACGGTACACTAGACAGCGTTAGCTTCGCACACCCTTCGTATATGAAAATCTAAAAAATGTATGCTAATGAGTATCACTAAAAGCATCACAACTAAACCACAATCATCGTACGGATATTAAAATAATAAAAGTGATTAATAAGTAATACATTTCATCTCAATCAACGCCAAGAATAAAACATGACGATACAAATCAGAGAACATAAATAACTCATTGATATAAATAAACTTCGGAATCACTAAATCATACATCATCGTATGCATATCGATTTTATAATCGAATCATGGAAAATGATAGTTGATTAAACGAGTCCGTAAACAAAGTCAACCAACCTTTGTCTTCATTCAAATTCTTCGTAGTCAGTCATTTAGCGTGGGAGAATGGAGATGCACTCGGACGGAGGCTTTTATTTTTCGTAGAAATAGCGAAACTAGAGACATGATACAAGTGTCGCTAGGTCGTTGTAACATTTTCATTTCAAAAGAAGTAGAGCAGTTTCCTATTACTTTGCCAAGTGGCGTATCGTCACGTAATACTATGTAAATTAAGGTTTGATAATATAAGAATAATAAATATCGTAGGACATTATACATAGCGACATGTGACCCAAAACAAAGCAAAGCTTATACTATGCCTATAGACATACAGATACTTTTTTTTGTAAACACTTATAATACATCCAGAACACTCACGAGATACAGAACAAATAATTTTGTTTATGACTCAAAATGTTTGTCCTGGGTGGGAATCGACCCCACGTCCTACAGCGCTTAAAGCAGATACAAAACCAATGAGCCAAAAGGATGCCTAGCTTCAAAAAGATTAACACGACCACTCATACAATGTTTACATTTTGTAGGTCGACTTTGCTACAGTATTTACTATTAGCCCTTTAAGATCAAGTTTGACCACCAACCCATGCCAAAATTTTAAGGGTTTACCGTCATGAAATCAATATGCATCATCATGGTATTGCGTCAATACATGATACTTATTTGTAGCAATGATAACTAGTGGTTAGCACGGTCGGTTCGCATGCCGAAGGGCGTGGGTTCAAACCCCAACAATGAGCTTGAGATGAGCCGGTGAAGGAAAACATCGTGAGGAAACCATAGCTTTCTAGTACTCGGCTGGCTAACTACCACTCTCAAGTTGATAATCTGCCGCCAAGAATCAAACAGTGTGTTCCGGCAGTTCCATTACAGGATAGGTGTGCTATACCAGCCCATGAGCTATAAAAATGTGATGTATCAGCTTACCACTTTGGCGCCAAGTAGCTGGCACTCGATCGCCGCCCTGAGCCCGCAGGGTCCGGCGCCTATGATCAGCACTTTGTTTTGTGCGCACGCGCATCCTTTCGAATACACTTTATGATTGGCACGGGCGTCAAACTTCTTGAACAGCGCCTGCGCTTTCCAAGAGCACGCAAGTTTCGCCTGAAATGTGTAAAAATACATACAATTACATAAAACATTTCGTTTATTGAACATATTCTTTAGTTTCTAACTGATATAATCTATTTCATTACAAGAGTGAACTGAGTGAACAAACTCTGCGTAATTCATCTTCGACTACATCACCGTGATCAATGGATAAAACATAAATAATTAAGAAAGAAAGAAAACATTTATTTTGACACACACAACAAAAAAAAACACGTCACGTAATTCACGTTTTATTGATATTTTATCTAATGCTAGCGGACGCCTCGCGGTTTCACTCGCGTAGTTCCCGTGGAACACAGAGATACAGAGAATACAGAGATAAAAAGTCGAGTAAAAAAGTCAGAAAACCTATGTCACTCAGTGATAGTGTAGCTTCCCAACAGTGAAAGAATTTTTAAAATCGGTCCAGTAGATTCGGAGCCTATACAAACAAACAAACAATCAAATCTTTCCTCTTTATAATAGTATGGATAGATATAACAATTAAAATCTCTTTGTCGGTTTCTCACATATTCTCGACAATTTAACGGGATCTATGAAATTTTGCATGAACACATATCATGTATAAAAGACTCTTTCTATGCAGTGGTAAAATTAAACAGACTTGAGATATAGGTATACAATATTGAATTATGAGCAGCAAATAGCAATTTATCTTATTTTCTAACAGGAATATGATGAGTCATTAATTATGGTTTGGACGGCTTTGTCGAGTATTAGTCTAAATAAAAAAATAAGCCAATTCATTGTGTTAAAAGTGTCAACAGATGCAGCTCAAACAGAAATGGGGAGTAACCCTCGGTTACCTTGAGCGACGCATTTACGGGCAAGGATTAATGTTATAATTCGCAATTATGAACGTGGAAAACTTCATTTTGCCAATAGATTTTGTAACATTTTATTGCTTATATTATAACTAAAAGAAACCAGCATAATTTTATCCTTAGATACATTTTTCTTCAGCAACTTTCAATCGAAAGTGCCTATTAAAAAAATAAAATCATTCACTTTTGCTAAAATCTGACGTACATATAATCATAATTATATAGTGTTTTTTGCTAATGATGTCGTTAAGGGGGGCAGATGCAAGCGGCCTTTAAACTCTAGTCCGTATTATTATTATTGTGCCTATTTCACATGCCGAGTAGTACATGAAGGGTCAAGCCATCATCGAATCCTCTGGAGCGTGTCAGATTGTCATAGGAGTGACCCATCTGAGCGCTTGACTGGTTATGAAGTACCTGTCCCACCCGCTAGCTTTACTAACGTTTTGGATAAATATCGTGTACCTACTTGTTTTATAATTGTTTTTAAATCTGAATCGAATCGAAAACAACATCGATTTGATTTATTGGAATCAGCTCATAGTTACATAAGAAAGCGTGCGAATACGTAATAAAAACATCGCATAAACATAGACCAGATTCGTGAGAGAATATTGCGGTCGCCAGACTTTTTCATTTCATATAGCATAGCACTGAGTACTATGAACAAGTTTGTAAAAAAAAACAATGTTTTGTTTCAAAAGAAAAATTTGACCGTGTATTAAAAAACTAAATGCGCGCGATATTCCGCGATTTTCCAAAGTTTTTTCTATAGTTTCCCAGGTAAAATTGTCTTAATCGTCGCATAGCACATTATCAGCATGTCAAATTTCTTGAGTTTGGCTAGTAAGTCGTAAACAGGTAACAAACAGACATCTAGACAAAGTTACTTTCGCTTTTATAATACTAGTCGAGATTGCCTTCGCTATATTGGTGTTACGCATAGCTGTTGACACTTTATCCCACCAAAAACGTCAAAAACAGCATAGATTAAAAATTATTAGACGAAGGGAACGAGTTGTTTTATTCAGCAACCCGCGACCCGCTATAATATTTCCCGAGGGAATTTCATTCGATGTAATTCACGGGACGCGATGTAGCATTATCAAATTTTATCAAAATAGATCTAGCGGCGCAGTCGTGAAGAGGTAACAAACACGGAGTTACGTTCTAATTATGCTATGCTCTCTGCACACGTACTTGCAGAATATAAAGTAAGTATATACACAAATGTTCTTAAAAAAACAACTTATCTGTGATATAAGCAATACAATAGTTTGTAATAGAAAATTTGTTAATAAAGTCTTATTTATACACATTTTTTCTGTATTATTTAACCGTGTTATCACAGATAAGTTGGGTTCCAATTGGTACACAAAACATTCGCATTCGCAGTCACTATCAATACCACATATGACAGACCAAGTATTTATTTTGGTATTTCGCGTTTGAACATTCGCCATTGTCGCAAATTCAATCAGTGAGTGGTGTTATCACGCCTCATTACAGATAAGGCAGCCGCCACAGTCAGAGGATTTAGATAGCAGGTGCAATTCTAATAAGCGCCAGATATAAGCCAAATTCTGACTGGACTTATACAGAATTCAAATAATGCATGTTTACATAATATATGAAGCTAGTCAAATTTTTGTTCGACATCACAAAAATTATGAATTTATCAGTATGGAAGTATTATAAATATATTCATCTGTTATCTGATATCTCCTAAACTACTTATCACATCTTAGCATTATGTGTATCATAGGGTATATGACGTCATGGCAAAAAGCCAAACAAGTCGTCTTTGCTATATATACACACACTATATCTTGTTTAATGGAAAAAATAACTATAGAGAATTGTAAGCAAAACTAATCAATAGAACAATCAAAAGCGTCGGACGCTTTCTGTTGATCACTGTAAGTTGTTTTAGTACCTTTCTATAATGTCATTGGTTAGAAAACGTTTGAAAGTACTTTTCTAGAACTATACAAGTAATCCGCCGTTAATGTTATTAATGCCACTCACTAATCACACTAAACTGACTGAGTGAAATGATAACTAATTAGTTGTCACAACAAAGTCTGCGCTAGCCGGCGATTTTAGCAGCGTCCTTGCCGTGAACTTCGTGATATTTTACCAAATAGAGCATTCGAGCTAGCAAGTTAAAAGTACCTTAGCTGATAAGAGCTTTTATAAGCTGTAAACACATTTTAGTTTTAGAAAATAATGAAAAAGATTGACTGTATTGCCTTTAAACTGATGCGAGTGTACGAAGCTACAAATACAATAATAACCTTTCGGAACTCAAAAAAAGGGAAACAAAGTTTTCAAAACTCATAAATGACATTAGCGTCTATAAATTTCATATCTTTAAAATTGTTGCTATACTTTTTTAACGTACTGATGTGCACAAAGAATGAAACAGACAATTTTACTAGTGAGATTACCGAGTGATACAATAGAATGGACGCAGATGTGAAAGAATTCCGGCTACGTGCAAAGTGTAACAAAACGTGATACGATTAAATGTTTAACCACTTTCAGTAATAAATAATACTGGTTAGACTTGATTTTCAAGAATTCTGAACACTGCGGTAAACTTCGACTCACAAACGGCATCACAGAAACCGAGAAGCTTGGCCTTGATAAGTTTGTTTTTACTGCATAACGAAACTTCACAAAAGAACCCACAACCCTTTTGGCTTGGAAGCGTGCTTCACATTTAAACTAGTTGGGCCACGCGGTGTTAGCAATTTTATTCGGGTCAGAAAGTAGAGTACGAACTACATGCATTCCAAATTTCAACTAAATTCGTCGAGCCGTTACAGCGTGATGAAGGGAAAAACTTTAAGCTCTAAACTTTCGCAAATATAGTGGTAAGATAAAAACATATTTTGTCGATAATACAAAGTTACATTAAAACAGTATAAGAAAGTGTACCTTCATTAATATTAAAATATTCATTATTAGCTGCAGTTTAGCATACAACGGTGGTAGAACGCGGCCGGTGCCTTGTTAGTGAAATTCAATGGCGTATGAACCACAATACACTTTATAATAGTATCAAGTCTGGATCAGAATGCTAGGCGACTTTACGAATATTGTCAAATTCAACTCATATAGGTACATAAAAAAACGACTTGAAATAAGCAGACATGCTTGCAAAGTTATTTATATTATTATTGGGTAATAACTACCTAAAACTGGTGACGTTTCCGAAACGACCCACTCAAAAATAAACACCTCTACATAATAAAAAAAAAAAGTTGTAAATCGCACGGATCGCAAAATTAAATGTCAGAGTAATCGGCGTAAAAATGTATACTCAAAATCATATACGAACTAAACTCAGAATCTTTCTCCGTTTAGAACATAAAAGACTAAAAACAAGTCGGTTAAGAATCTGGTTAGTAAAAACACGAGGCATATTAATGAGATCACATTACGCATTACCTTCTTTATTTGTTTTTTCCAAATTTTTGTTGGGCACAATTAACAAGCAATGCAATTTCCCATTCCTGGAGTACGTACAAATATTTACATCGCTACAGATGTCAGAACCAAAATGTAAGAAAGATAAACGTCACCATAATCATAGGTGCCGACTGTATGAGTTTACATTACAAGTATAAATGTATTAATTGTGTTAATCGGGTTTAGAGTATAAATTAAATATAATATAAAAAATCTATGTGAAAAATTCGACCAAATTAAGAAATACATAGAACAAATCCACTACTTTTTACTGCAGTTTGTTAATATTATTTTTTTGAAAGAAACAAGTAAAAGCTCATAGCGTCTTACTTTAATTTTGGAGACATTTAAATAAAGTATGCGGCTCTTCTACGTTATTTTTTTTATACCGATCAGCAGAACTGTCTATTTTATACGAACGTAGTATAAAAAAAACGGCACCGTTCACGGGTGTCACCGACGGATTCTGTTTTCGAATCAGTTTTTTTTTAAATAATAGTTAGGCTTGCCTTTGACAGCCTGATGTTAAGCAAAGTTGCGTTCACTCTTTATACAATACTTTTTGAACCTAGGCCTAGGTTAGATAGTAATGCACCTTGTCGACGGAAGTTATTACCAAAACAATATTTTTGGCAATTCTTACAAAGGTATTATCGTAGTTCGACCTCGCTTGCCTTACCTTCAAAGCGGCAATGAAATTTGCTCAAATAAACAATTTGTTAGCGCGCATTTCCTATATTGCATATAATTTTATAGCAAACATTTACACAGAAATCTATTTTCGGAAAAGGTGAGTACACTACATGTATGTCGGAAACGAAGACAATGTTTAGATCGCAATTTACAAAATGGAAATACGTTTACCCATCTCTAATATAGATAATACAGTTTCATTTTTTTTCTATAATGTCCTTCACTATGTGGCGAAGGTCAGCATCGTGAGAAACTCTTCATATGTTTCATGAAATAGCGAAAATTAATATTTTATGTGAATCAGTCAATAGCAACGGGCTATCTTGGTAAAGATACGGTCTAATCGCCCTTTTTTTGGTATGAAGGTAGCTTGAACCCTGGATTAACACATGGGCTACTTTTGTCTCGAAAAATGTAGCGGGTAACACCGCAGGGCGCAGCTAGTCGTATACTATTTTCTAAAAATGTTGTAGGTAAATAATATCTATCTATCTATACTATTATAAAGAGGAAAGATTTGATTGATTGTTTGTTTATTAGGCTCCGAAACTACTGGACCGATTTCAAAAATTCTTTCACCGTTAGGAAGCTACACTATCCCCGGGTAACAGGCTACTTTTTATCCCTGTATTCCCACGGGAACGGGTACTACGCGGGTGAAAATACGAGGCATCCGCTAGTCAATAATAAATTAGTTATTTAACATATAGTTTACTACATAAACAGTCTCAATCGTATTAAACATTAGATTATATTTACCAGTTTATTTTTTACTAATATAGAATTACAACACTAAACATGATTGTATGTCGCAGCAGTGGGATATTACAGGTTGATAAAGGTTTATTCTTTTCACCCGATACAGCGAATCAAGAAGTAGGGCTTTGACTTTGACCGGTACGTATGACTGTATGTATGACTGTTTGTAGTGATGATAGCTCAGTGGTTAGCGCGGTAGGTTCGCATGCCGAAGGGCGTGGGTTCAAACCCCAACAATGAGCTTGAGCTGCCGGTGAAGGAAAACATCGTGAGGAAACCATAGCATGGTGGTAGGGTACTTTCTAGTACTCGGCTGGCTAGCTACCACCCTCAAGTTGAAAATCTGTCGCCAAGCACCTAACGGTGTGTTCCGGCAGCCTCACTTGAGAGCCAGTTCCATTCCAGGCTAGGTGTGCTTTACCATCTTCGACCACACCTTCATTTAACATCAGGTGAGCTGTGGTCAAACACCAAGCCTGTCAACCATTAAAAAAAAAAAAAAAAAAATGTCTATTTGTTCCCTCATAACTTCTAAACTACTTGTCATAATTTGAGGTATCGTTGGAGGCATCTTGATTGTCCGCTGTATATAGGTTATGTTATATACGACAAGACTAGACGACATAAGGTCAGGAATTAAAAAAACATATTTTGTAATGATGCCATGTTGGGTATCAAATAAAAGGGGTAAATATATTATTTAAATGGACCCGATAATATAATTGTAAGCCAATTTCCGTGCTTCTTTTTTGGATGGTACACGGTTAACTTGTAAACAGTTATTTTAATTTTATCCTGCTGATCCTGGTCGTAAAATGAGGAAAGATTCAAATTAATATTATTATTATTATATTATTAATATTTTCATTGGTCCTTAACACGTCTTGAACGTTTTCAAGTTGATGAGAATTTAGTTGAAAGATTCCGTTACATATATAGAGATGAAGCTACTAAATAATTAATTATAATTATATTTTAATTAGTCATATGATTTTTTGCTCTAAAGCTTATGGTCGCTTACTACTGTCTAGAATGTGTTGTTTTTTTAAAGTAGGTTTTGTTATTTATCCGAAACGATGACAATCAAGATTTACGATTAATGCTAAGTCTTTAGAACTTGATAATAATTTTGTAACAATACAAATAAATATTTTTTTGTTGTTGAAGCACTAAGAATCAAAATGTGCTAAAATTTCAGAAGTGAAAAGACTATTTCAGGCTTAAAAATATTTTCAATTACACTCACGGGCTGCATCGGTATCTATCGCTGAGAAAAAAGTATGTTATGCAGCGATAGAAATAATATTTTCGAAATAACGAAAACTTATTAATAGTAACTTAACAAGTACGATGGTCTTTTCTAGATCATCACTTTGCGAATGTCAAGATCGTGAGTAAACTTACTTTTTTTTAAAAAGAAGTTTATTTTCACATTCAAATAAATTCAAGATAGAAGAGAAATGCGTATATTCGAGTGGATGATTCCGGGCTAACACATTCAGCGCAAATAGAATTGACGCTCACGTCTGTTTACAATACATGTTTCACAACAAGAAAATAGACGAAAATAAGCTATTTAGAAGTATATTGTTGAACGGCGTTCCTTTTTTACAAGCTTTTATTTAATTTGCAGTCTTTGTATGTATATTTAAAAATTTGCTAACTATTTTTCGACCGCTTGCTGGTTTCCGATTGAACAGAAATTTAGTATACTTATGAAGTTCCGTGACAATGTAATATTATGGTAACATTGAGTTGATGTGATGAAGAATCCATGGTGTAGTCTCTATGTAAAACTCTCTGTAGACAATTGGTAGGACAGTCGTATTGGGCTAGTACATATTTTTAGTCATCTTGAATAGTTTCCACTGCACATGATAAATTAATGATCTTCATTATTATTTTTTTTAATTTAAAATAAGTTTTTTTTATGGTAGAAAGGCTAGGTGTTTGACCACAGCCCATCTGATGTTAAGTGAAGGTGTGGTCGAAGATGGCAAAGCACACCTGGCCTTAAATGGAACTGGCTCTGAAGTGAGGCTGCCGGAACACACCGTTAGATGCTTGGCGGCAGATTTTTAACTTGAGGGTGGTAGCTAGCCAGCCGAGTACAAGAGAGTACCCTACCACCATGCTATGGTTCCCTTCACCGGCAACTCATGCTAATTGTTGGGGGTTGAACCCACGCCCTTTGGCATGCGAACCGACCGCGCTAACCACCGAGCTATCATCGCTACAAGGTTCGCGTTTGATCACACCCTGCCTAATGTTCAGCAGTGGTGTGGTCTAAGATGGAGCACGCTTATCTAGAAGAAACTTATTTAATCTAGATTTGAAGACTTGTTGAATGTTTAGGTCTTATTTCTGACGGATCAGACATAAGGAATATTAGCGATGATAGCTCAATTGTTAGCGCTGTCGGTTCACTTGACACTAGGTGAGCTGTGGTCAATAGTCTAAAAATAAAGCTAATTAACTAATAGGACTTAGCTAGGCTTAGTACCGGTCAGTAACATGTATGTAATGTTCCTAGTAGGTTTTCGTTATAAGCTTACGAGTAGCGCGCTACGAACACAGAAGGCTGTTACAGAATTAGGAATCACAAAATCTGCGTTCGTCTGTCGCTTACGATAATAGGCACGCATTAACAATATTAATTAGCGAATTTCTTATTAGAATTTCCACAAGTTTCCGAAAAAAAAAACACGCCCGTCTTCAAGAGACATTCTGTATCTACTAGTATCCCTAGTACTTGGTGGTAGATTTCCTTAGCAGAAGATCATCTAGGTAGGTACCATCGCAGTACCAGATATTCTGCTGCCAAGCAGTAATGTGTTAACATTACCGTATTTCGGTTTGAAGAGTACTGCAGCTAGCGAAATTACAGGGCTGTTGCGACTAGTAATAAGCACTAAAGCAGCGATGCCTTACGATTTTGTTTTGCTACTCAAAGTTCTGTATATGAAATGGTCATAGACATGCGTTATCGCCCACCATCAGGAGAGCGTATCGTTGGTCTCATTATTTTTACATTAAAAAAATATGTGGTTTCAGCGTTCCGTTTAACAAATTCCGTTCATGACAATAAATGAAAGTAAATAGTGTCTATTTTTTAACTACTAAACAAAACTCGATTAACAATATAGCCTGTTAATCAGGGATAATGTAGCATTCTAATGGTGAAATAATATTTTAAAATCGGTTCAGTAGTTTTTGAGTTAATTATTTACAAACATACAAAAAATACAAATCTTTCCTTTTTATAATATTGGTATAGACTAGTAATAAATATAGCCTATGTTACACAGGGATAATGTAGCATCCTAATGGTGAAAGAATTGTTGAATCAGATCCAGTAGATCTTGAGTTTATTTGTTACAAACATACAAAAGTACAAATATTTCCTCTTTATAATATTAGTGTAGATTGATGATAACCCTACCCTGGATTATTAATTTTATTCTCCGATCTATACACTGATTGGTGACCAATAAATAGGTTGTTTGTTCACTACTATTTGACTCATATAGAACAAAGAGCGAAACAAGCAAGATTACAAGCGTGTTTACTGATATCAGCGATCATAAAAATTGCGATTACATGCACTTTCTAAGCGAGTAAACGTACACAATTTCAAAGTAGTTTTTTTTCCTAATGACATGCGTACTTTCACGATTTACGCTAACACTTATTTTTTCTTGAAAATAGCAGATTCACTTGCATAAGTTTCTTCATTAAGCTTCAAATTAGCGCTAATTTTTATCTAAAACTGGCTTCGCCTCGCCATTTTGTCCGGGCTATATTCATAACGAATTTCGTTTAAATGTGATCGTACGTTACAGCTTATAAAGAAGTATGTAACCACAATTACACATGTATACATACACACTCAGACACTCACAAACTTTCGCATTTATAATATTAGTGTGATATGATGATATTAGTCTGTTACCCGCGACTTGGAATCCGCCGCCGCGTCGGCATGGAATTTAACAAAAACTTTGTTCAGTTTGCTGTATAAAAAGTACCCTATATGTTAATCTAGAGCAGAAACTATAATAATATGTACAATCGTACATTTATGTGCCAAATTTTATCCAAATCCGTTTAGCCGTTTTTGATTGATTGAGTAACAAACATCCATCCATCTTCATAAACTTTCACATTCGTCGTACATTTATGTGCCAAATTTTATCCAAATCCGTTTAGCCGTTTTTGATTGATTGAGTAACAAACATCCATCCATCTTCATAAACTTTCACATTCGTAATACTAGCTGCATCCTGCGGTATTACCTGCTGAAAAAAAATTGGGATAAAAAGTAGGTTACATATTAATCCAGGGTGTCAGCTACCACCATGCCAAATTTCATCAAAATTGATTTCTTTTTTTTTTATGGTTGACAGGCTAGTTGTTTGACCACAGCTCACCTGATGTTAAGTGAAGGTGTGGTCGAAGATGTTAAAGCACACCTAGCCTGGAATGGAACTGGCTCTCAAGTGAGGCTGCCGGAACACACTGTTAGATGCTTGGCGGCAGATTTTCAACTTGAGGGTGGTAGCTAGCCAGCCGAGTACTAGAAAGTACCCTACCACCATGCTATGGTTTCCTCACGATGTTTTCCTTCACCGGCAGCTCAAGCTCATTGTTGGGGTTTGAACCCACGCCCTTCGGCATGCGAACCTACCGCGCTAACCACTGAGCTATCATCGCTACAAAAGAAGAGCCGAGAATTTGGTCCAAGCGTTTGAGCGTGAAGAAATAGCAAACACACTCACAAACTTTCGCCTTTATAATATAACTGTAATGTGATTATTAGGATAGGATGAGAGCTATCTTCTTTCCGAATTACACTCAAATCTTTTTAACTCGTTATAGTGTAAAGAAACAGTACACATAGTCACAGTCACTCGCAGACTTTCGGATTTATAACATTAATGAGTAGTAATGATGCGGAAAATGCCAATAGTACTTTTCTAACTTTACGATGACATTAACAGCCACGCACTGGAATATAAATCCTTAATAAATCTAATTCTGTATCATATTAGTCTATTTTAAAATTTTGTGACGTATCGCGCTGTGTTTATATTGACTACACACTGAATAGGCGCGTGGTGAACTACTTGATGTACACGGACTCATACAAAAATGTTATAGTTAAAGATAATTAATTTATAAGTGATTTAGTCGAGACAAGGATTTCGCAATATTTAAACGTCAAATAAATCTACAACAAAGAATTTCAAAAACGAAAAAAATTCAGATCAGACTGCATGCCATCCAGGGGTATTTGATATGCTCCAAAAACTTATAAAATTGCATTTAAGCGCTTGAAATGATTGTTTACAGTGGTAGGTACTAAAGTTTTACTGCCCTGTTAACTTATTTAGTAACTAGCTGCGCCCCGCTACGTTTTCAGGATAAAAAGTAGCCTATGTGTGAATCCAGGGTCTCGGCTACCTCCCTACCAAATTTCATCCAAATCCGTTGAGTATTTTTTGCGTGAAATAGTAACAAACATACATTCTTACAAACTTTCGCGTTTATAATATTAGTAGGAAGTTCTGCTTCTACAGCTGAAGGGCATGAGTTCGATTCTCACTCAGGACTAACATTTGTGTGACGAACATAGATATTTTTTCTGTCTCTATGTATTCACAAAAAAATAAGTATTTAAGCATTCTGCCAGCTGGTTCCATAAATACAAGCTTTGCTTAGGTTGGGGCTAGATGAGTTCAATATTTAGTTTTGTATGGGCAGAAAATGTTAAGGTATGAACGGAACCAGAAACTGCTTTCGCTCTACTATCGCTGCGGCCGGTAAGTGTATCCGGAGCTTTATTGGCAGCGTCCGCATAGTTTCATTCTACAGTTCCAGTGGCACGATGCCAATGCCTGCAAACTTCGGCTGCGATTCGATACACCTGATTACACCGATTTATGGAATTTAGAACGATGAACGGAGGTCACTAAAGAAAAATCAAAATGCTTCCTTTTTGTTAATGTAAAAAGTATAGAGACGCTCTCCTTATGGGAAGAGACAACGCCTGTCTTTGGCCATTGCAACGATACACAAAACTATGAGTAGTAGCACAGCAAAGTCCAGGGCATCGCTGCTTTAGCGCTAATTACTTAGAGAGATTAGATGGTTAATCTCAACAGCCCTATAATTTCGCTAGCTGCAGTACTCTTCAAACCGGAACACAGTAATGTTTGCCCACTGGGTTTTTGACAGACTTCAAAAAAGGAGGAGGTTCTCAATTCGACTGTATATTTTTTTTGTATGTGATACGCGATCATTCCGCCAATTATGAATCGATTTTGATGTATGAATCGATTTTGATGATTCATTTTTTTGGTTGGTAGATCACACTTGGTGGAGGTGGTCCCATATAAATTTCATCGAAATCGATGGAGCGGTTTTTAAAAAATCAAAAAAATTCTAAAAACTGTAATACATCGATAATATTTTAGTTTACTCCGAAACCTGTTTCATTGGAGCAGTGCGTTTAATTGGCCTAAGGTTCTAGAGTCGGGGTTTTTAAATTGTAAATTAAATGTTATCTAACAAGTGATTATTGTTCAACAGCAACACGCGGCTCTTCTCTACTTCAGTCAGCGATAAAGTTTCCTACTTTACTTAGAATGTTAGTTACACGATATCTTGTGTCAGGGTGAACCAAATGCAATGGTGCGTGGGTCGCTGCTGCCTTTCAAAATGTTTCCAACCGTATTACGATTGCAATGGATTAGCAGAACCAGATGCTAGAAATAAGCCCCACAGATGCACGATCGTCGAGATAAACACTATCGCAATTTTAATTAAGGAATTTTCAGCTCTAATAACATTACGAACGAAAATAGACAACAAGAAATTTCTACGAAGCTTTCGTATCAACTAAAGCGGAACTATCAATAATGTTTACAGGTGGCGTATTATTAAGGCCAATTAATCTATCTGACGAGTCGCACCCGGTTGATTGGTTCCGAGTTCCACAGAGATGAACACCTGATTGCCTTTACTGTCATAATATTATACAACGAAGAAAGAAATTGTTATATGGTGATTAATGAGTAATCTGTTATAAGGCACATGACTGTTACAATATCTCATGCATTTAAAATATCTGCCTTAGTAAAGAATACAATGAAATCTGTATGAGTAAAAAACCTACTAAAAATAAAATAAAAATAAATTCTTTTGTAAATTTATGTGCTCAAAATTTTTGGTTGGGATCGAAGGGGTCACTAAAAAAGGCAAACACGTTCCAATCACGTGTTAGTGTGGAAATTATGGCGTGCGTAGAACTGACGTAATGTCTTATTATAGTGCGCTCTAGCAAGAAGTTATAAGACAAACGAGATGCTCTCCTTTTACAAAGAGATAACGTCTGTCCATTGCAGCGATACACAGCACTTTGAGTAGCAAAACGAAGTCCAGGGCATCGCTACTGTGGCGCTTAGTACTTAGAGATTTTCAATAGTTAGTCTCAACAGCCCTGTTACTACCGCTAGCTACAGTTCAAATCAGAACACAGTAATGTTTACTAGACGATTTCCAGCTAAGGAGGTCTACTACCAAGTAAATTTTATATTATTATTTCCAGAGCACACAAAAAGTAATCTTATGATGTATCTATGTAATATATAGGTACACCAAACATATATGTATGTATATCGTAATATTGTAATATATAACCACATCTAGCTCCTAGCTAAGCAAAGCAAACATATAATATATTTTTTTGTTTTAAATACATACATACTCAAAATAGTACACCCAAATACATAACATACTTATTCATCACACAAATATTTGTCTCGAGTGGGGATCGTACCCACTCCCTACAGCTATTGAAACGAGCTAACAGGGTAGTCATATATATTTATAAGTAAGTATCTTCACGAGTCTCTCGTATCTCTTGAGATAACGTTATATACATTTACTAGCGGCTCGTCCCAGCTTCGCACGGGTGGACATTTATTTTTTCAATAAATTCTAGTAATGCATATAGCCTATATTACTCACGGAGAATGTAGCATTATAATGGTGGAAGAATTTTTAAAATAGGCCCAGTAGTTTTTGACTTTATTCTTTACAAGCGAACGCCTCGCGGTTTCACTCGCGTAGTTCCCGTTCCCATGGGAATACAGGGATAAAAAGTAGCATATGTCACCAGGGGATAGTGTACCTTCCCAACGGTGAAAGAATTTTTGAAATAGGTCCAGTAGTTTTTGAATTTATTCGTTTACAAACATACAAAAATACAAATCTTTCCTCTGAATAATATTATGTATAATACACCGAATTTTCTGAAGGAGCTCGTTCGATTACTTGCTCCTGACCCCGGCAGTTGTCCTGTCCCCGCCGATGATTCTCACGTCGGGGACAACTGTTTGTATTCTCGGTTGTCGTATCGTTGCACACGCTTCATCTCCTATCCTACATGCCCTAACCATCTTCAACTCTCACCTGTCCAAGACATCTGACTGTGATATGTCTGCGGGGGAATGGTTATGTGTCTGAGTGTCTGAAGTACTGCGAGCAGATATCATGTAAAGTGAGTGAGCCTTTCACTCGTATGCATCATACAGTCGGTCTGATGCAATCACTTCTTTTTTTAACCTAACATTTTATTATAATTTAGTTTTATTGACATCAAGTAGTTAATAGTAGTTTCTATTAATTCATTAGGTACCTACCTACTTTAATGGTCATTATTATTTTTGATCAACTATTATATAATTGGCTTATTTTCTAGTTTTATTTAATAAGCAATAAAATAAACATGTCGATTATGAGAATAATAATTGCAATAAATAATTACATTGATAACAAATAATTTTCTCCATGTAAAAGGTGTTATTGAATTATATAAGATGTCAATAGTCGAAAAAAAATTATACATGTGTACCATATGTGTACTGCAAAGTTTAATACCTCGACTTATGTATCTGAAAACCTCACCCTCCATACAAAAAAAAAAACAAGTCTTATTATATCTGTCGATGTATTTATTTTAACAGAATGCTGGACTAGCAGTTCACGTCCACCACCTAACATTGACCACTACGATATATTTCGGAAATGTCAAAATAAGTATTGAGGTGGCCGCGTATTAAGAATTTCTTCAGATTATATGATTGTAAGTACGTAACCCCCCCCCCTGCTTCAGTAACCATAGACCATATCAAACATAACATATCTAGAAACACTCGACAAGACACTAACGAGTATTTCCTCTTAGAATATTCTATTTACAGGGGGTATTAATGTCGATATGTCAGACGGTCAAACTAAGATGTCTGAATATTATCTAAACATGATGGCTTCGCATGGATTGGATTAAGACAGGAAATTACTCGTCCTACTAGACTTGCTAGACTTGCCTTAACCATAATTATGATGGTAAAATCAGAATGTTTTTGGAAAACTTCAGTATTTTAACAGTTAATAACAGCCAATCATCCTGTATTACTCAACATCAATTACAATAAAATTACCAAAAAGTTTGTCACATCTAATAAATTAACACCTAATTATGATGAAATAAGAAAGGTTTTATTAAAAGAAATGTAGCCAAATGTATTCCAATAATAATAATAATGTAAATACTGTTAAAATTAATACAATTCCCTGAAATTATAAGCATGTATTCACAAAAAAAAAGTATTTAAGTATTCTATCAGTTATGTCTTCCATAGTGCACGCTTTGCTTAGTTTGGGGTCAGATGGCGCTGTGTGTAATGTCCTTATGATATTTATTATTATTTCAGGTATTTATTTAATCTCTTATTTTTTTTATTTTTTACGTTAAATATTTATAAAACATAGGTAATATAAAAAACTTAAAAACTAGGGTGCCGCCGGCAGCGGGGTAGGCCTCAAGCTGCCGATGGTTAGGGCTGCAGAGTGAGGAACCTCCTCACAATGCGCGCCGTGTCAAGGATCACTGCCTTTTGAAGCTGACCCTTGACCCAACCGTCTAGCGAGTCTCTTGAGATGTTGGTGGCGACCCAACCGTCTAGCGAGAGTCTCTTGAGATGTTGGTCGCGACTCTTCTTCTCTTATTATTATTATTATTTATTTATAATCATGAAGCGAGACATGACAACTGTCATTGTACTACATTGAGACGGGTCGAATCTATTTAAAATATCTCGGCATGCATATACGAGTATGTACATTATATCGTAATCTTAACCGAATCTACATTAAAGTTTTGGTGGCTAGAATTAAAATTAATATTAATATAAAATCAATGTCGCTGAACATAAATTAGTTATTTAAACTGAACATAAATGTACAATCAGGCACTGCATTTACGCATGGAGCACTGCAGCAAAAACTATAATTAAACCATCTGAACGTGCCAAACTCAAAGTACGAGAACTTCTTTATTTGCCATTTAGGCACACAACAACTGATGCAAGCTTCTGTACTTAGTGTTAGAAAATTATTCATTTACGAAAATTTGCGACGTTTTCACAGAAAAAGCTGTTCCGGCCTTACTAAACGAAACCAAAAGTTCCGGGAAGAAAACGAAAATTTGCACGTAAAAGACAAATTCTAATTTTGGCTAGATTTTTGATCCCATACACCCAACTTACCTACCAAGCCTTGAACGTAAACATATGTACTTCTTCTTCGTCGAGTCGATGTTTCAAACTTTTTTTTTGACGTAAGCATTGTATACAGTGAAACTTGGTTAAGTGGGACCTGGATAAGTGAGAAACCTCCATAACAGGAACTGATGCTGAGGTCCCACCACTGTGGCACTGAATTACCTCTATTAGTGGGACGAAGCAAACCTGGGATTCGTTCTTTCGATTATATCGTCATAGTTACCTCTATTAATTACGTTTTGTACTATGCACATATTTGTAAAAAAACGCGCCTTTTATAATTTATTACCTTTATTATCTTTTTTTGATTCCCAATAAAGATTATAAGTCACGTATTACGTATTGCATAATACGTTATTTTATTTATTAATCGCACCTCTGTAATTGAAATAACCTGTATTCTGACCTCTATTAATGGAACCCTCTGTAAATGAGACAGATATTTATTTATACCTGGATATCTGAGACACTGGGTAAGTGGAATACCTCTATAAGTGAGACAAATTTGCAGGTCCCTTCTGGTCTCACTTAACCAGGTTTCACTGTATTAACCTGTGGCCATATTCACAGCTATCAGTCACGGTGTCCGCGTGTGCGGCGGGCGTGGTACACGACTTAACAAGTCTCATTTAGCTACAACCCACAACGCCTTTCCCTGACTGTAATATGCCAACTTATTTCACTTTCTAGTCTAGTAGAAGCTATAAGTACTAAGAACTAACTTAAACTCTTCCCGCGCGCGACTGTAGATTACTCTTTAATCCTTACTACTTATTTATAAGCTGATGCCTACTTTCCATTAACAACCTACCAGCATCATTTTTCTTTGATAGGTTGAGTAGTTTATTGATGGTTAAGTAATGAGACGAGCAAAACGCTCTCCTAACGTAATTCTCGAGACATCGTGCTCCGACAGTGAATAGTTTTCGCTTTTATATAGATATATATGTATACACATAGATAGTCTTGATTCTTGATTGAGGTCGAATATAACTTATACACGTTTATGAATAAGTGGCACCTGAGCAACGGACTTGAGATGCACTCGGAATGCGCGTGCGTAACGCTTTATTAAGGGCATTATAGTCGAGCTATTCGCTGTTGCACAATTCCAAGTTTGTCGAAAGAGACCGAAAAAAAAATTAATATTTTTTAAATCCCAATTTTTAAACTTTTATATTTAACTAGAGACCAGTATCGGCATCGTACTTGGTTACGAAACATTGCATTCTCTACTTACATATACGAGTATAATACTACTGCATATTGTATATGTATACAAACCTTCCGTAAAAATACTTAAATGACAGAAAATACGCCTTTAGTTCCTTGACGGTGGTAGCCAGCCAAATATTAGAAAATACCCTACCACTATGCTATAGTTTCCTCACGATGTTTTCCTTCACCGGCAGCTCCAGCCCATTGTTGGGATTTGAAACCACGTCCTTTGCCGTGTGAACCGACCGCGCTAAGCACTGAGCTATCATCTCTGTAAACGTGTTCCATCGTAGACCGCTCCGGCGAGATGGCTGAGAAACGCGATTCTAAAGCCTATTCTTGAGCTAAAATCGTGAGCAAATGAATTTCGATATTATAGACACAAGACATTTAAAAACGTTAGGCAGTGAATGTTATACGACTCATAAGACTTAATTTAATAAAAGTTATTGCTAGATGAAGTTTATCAGACCGTGACGCGAGCGCACCGTGTCGAGTGTGCAACATTGCTTTTCGGCGATAAAATCACTTGCGACAACATTTTATATGAACAAGAATAGCAGTAGAATTAACTCTTTTTAATCATCAGTTTTAATCTAGAATTTGTATCATGGTTCAAGATTTATGACACCATTAAATTCGACAGAAGGTCAATCTTACGAGAAATTAACCTATACCAAATATCGATGCATCATTTCTTTGTAATAAGTATTTTGTTTATACATCTTGCTTTATTAGAGGAAATCACAGCATGGTGGTAGGGTGGTACTTTCTAGTACAATACTGGATAGATACCACTCTCAAGTTGAAAAAATCTACTGCCAATCATCTAACGAAAATGTGTGAAGTCTACCAAACCTCACATGGCCAACATGATGGACTATGGCCTTATATTCATCATCTCTTCTCACAATGAGAAGAGACCCGAGCCGAGCAGTGGACCAGTTTATAAAAAAAACAGGGTTGACTCGGAATCATCAAACGGTGTTTCGAAAGCCTCACTAGAAAAGAGCTAGTTTCTATTCCATACCATGTTTTATATGCTTACTATTTTCGATTTCACTTAATATCTAGATATGATCTATGGTCAAACATCTAGCCTGCCTAACTATAAAAAATACCATTATAAGACAGCAGTGGCTGGAAGCTAAAAGCCGAATATCGTGCTGAGTGGCGTGTCTTGGGAGATGATTTCATTTAGTACTGGATTAGAATACGATGACGATAAAGAAATATAAAAGAAGAACATTGGATTGACATGATCATAGGCAATACATATAATAACGCGACTTGTGCATGAGCAATTTTTAAAACATAAATAATTTGTTTTTGCTCATTAACAAACAAATAAATTGCAAAACCAATGCAATTTTGGTTTGTAATTTACTCAAAATTAAGAAATCTTTGCCAATTACCAGCCAACATTAATTAGTAATATTAAGAGCATTCACGGTAATTACATTACGAAGTTAAGCAAGTAGATTTCTTTTGTTGCAATTAGTGCGTATTTTATGTAAATTTTAGAGAGAATTTTAATTAATAAAGTGAAAATCGTGGTACGATATATGACCGAGCGAAGCGAATGCCTTAGAATTAGCCTATTTCTAAAAATTGACCTTTTCATGTACTTTATTACACATTAGTTAAAAATCACCACTGAATCATATTAAAAGTCTTTAATACATATTACAAAATGTGATTAAGTAGCTTAGGGAAGTTGTGAAAGCACCTTTTACCTGACCACGCTAATTAAAATGGATGTGATTTTCTATTTGCAGTTTATGTATCACCGCATATCTCCTAAAATACCTGCTACCTATAACAAATAGGATCTATCGACACCTTTGTGCTCTTCTGGGATCACGGGCACACATGAGCGGATGACGTCATAGTAACCTAAATTCGCATCTCAAAATATTTTCTTTATTGAAGCACATGTTGTCATAAAATGTTTGTCAGAGGGTTCAATGAGCATGATCCAAACATGAATAACATGCAGACAAAAATTATGCGTAGCATTAGGAAGTAGTCGGGTATTAGTTTTCTAACACTCGTCAAGTTTTATTTTTTACTAGTTCCTCTAGAAAATAAAAAATAAACGTGAAATATATGCAAATGAATTTAAGTTTTGAATAAACTGCACAATGCATATACGTGTTATGGTCTAAGAACAAATATTCGGACAATAGTGACTATGAATTTAAAAAAAAAACAAGCATTAAACCCTCCTCATTGTCGATTAAAAATAGTGAGCTTACCTTCAGTTTCGGATAAAAGTCAGGTAGCTTATTTGGTCTGAGTGTAAGAGTGTTACATATTTCTCTGTGAAGAGCGAGGATCTGTTTCATGGTGCCAGCAGCGCAGAAGTGGTTAAACATTTCCGCGGCCAGGGCGCACTCCGGCGGAGTCGGCTCAGCGCGCGCGCCCCGCTGCATCTTGATGGCCTGAGGGCAAATACACAACTTATTACTGACTCTTGTTGGGTCGAGAGCGATTCACATCGCGGTCTGGAGCGCCCAAAAGGTCTTCATTCATTGGGTCTTCCACACCGCGGCACAAATTAACATCGCTTTAATTATTATAATTTATCTTCTGCTTGCTGTCTGTTCATTTATTTTTTAAATCAATCGTCTTCATATTCTTCAGCCCGTGGTTACGCTCCAATTGTCGCGCTATATTTTAATTCATGTCAACAGAGAGTATTTCCGTATTGAATCTTGTTAAGGGGTGTTGATCACGATATTAATTTGCATTGGCCATGATAGTCTTTAGTTAGACTGTGCACGTGGACCATAAATTCAATCAAATACAATATAGTTTTAAGCGTATATGTTGTCATCTACTAAAACGTGCATGCATCTGTGTATCGTTTTGGATAGCATGCTTATCGAAGTGATGGTCACACATTAACCTACGCACAAATTAGCCGTAGGTCGTGGCATTCAGGTCAAAGAACTCATGATCTTGAGGTGGAGACGAGTCATTTCAATCGTAGAACGTATGCTTCACACATCACATAGGAAGATACGAGTCTTAGTTTAAACTTTGAAATAAACATTTGATTGAATAGGTTACTTTTTTTTCAGAATTGCAGAGAAAGAAGCACGGAGTTATTGGAGGAAGGAGATGAATACGAGTGAAATGTGAATTCGGCAAGAGTACGACGAGATACGTTTGGTCGAAAGCTAAATGTCGGAAACGTTACAGAATCGAGACTTGTGTCAGAGATGTACAACACGGCTACATACTCGTACAACAACTGTTTCCTGAAATTTCCATTATTATGGGTTCATAATTGTGTTAATAACTTGTTCCAGAAAAGCAATACACACGTCTTGGACGAATTAAGCATTTATAAACTGACATTATGATGTTTAACGTTCGCCCATCATAAGCCTCCTTTGCTTTTAGCTTTTGCCTTTCACGATATTAACGTATATTGTTACTTCACAATTAGAACAAGGAATTTAAAGTTCTGGCTAGTTAGTAGTAAAACTTGCGAAACACTCGTAGTTGCCACCGCGACGTGAGAGCCAGTCGGGCACTAAAGATAGCCACTGACCCCTTTGCAGCCGGAGCCCTTGATTCTGGTTTGAGCATTTGGGTTACGTTTGAATAATTTAATCTTTCACTAATGTTAGTAAGTTTAGAATAACACATTGATTGCTTTTTGAGTATCAGTCTCGGGAGAATGAATTGAATCGTGATTGATCACGAAATCTTAACATAGTATAAACATGTTCTCCGCGTGTGTATGTGTTTCAGCTTACTTTTTCTAAACCACGCAACGAATTTTGATACGGTTCTTATTGTCATTTAGAAGTTTTTTGCGGAAAATTTGTATTAACAATACATCTTAATTGAAGCTTTGTATTATTAAAGAAGTTCAATGTTATGTAATCAAGTCGCCGAAATAAATTTCACACGTGAAAAGCTGGGTGGGGTCGCCAGTTATTTATAAACGAAGTTCGCGTGTCTGCTTGTTCGTCTGAATTACGTAACCGATTTAGATACGGTTTTCACTAGTTTTTAGAATATTTCTTCCGGGAAGTTTATAATGTTCACGCGTAGTTAGGGTGGGTAACTAGTATTAGGATTGTATAATGGGAAGGAATTTAATAAAGACTGGGTGTTGAGTGTATGTCACTTATGGTATAAGTGTGTATGTATAAGTATTTGTAAGCGATTCCTACTTAAGGCAGTGTACATAGTAAAAAATATTTCGAAATATTTTCTAAATGTATTAATTTTGATGACATTTCTAAAGAAACTATTCTCAAAACTTATACCATATAATTTTTATAAAACTTTGATACACTCGATGATTAGTCACAATTGTCCAATAATTTCGATAGCATTAATATATTAAACTAGATTGAAACGAAATTTTACCAATGATGACGCCCTGATACGTAAACTGTTCATAAGCCTTTTATCGCATCAATTTCTGAAAATTCTTATTGTAATTGCAAAACTGTTTCCGCGTATCTCTTTCTATTATTGGATCAGACAAACGCGACTATGGTAGATGTTCTATTATATAGTAGGTATAACAAATTTCAAATTTTGAATTATTACATCTAAATAGACTCTTATAGTTCATAATGTTCCGTACAATTCGTACATAACATTATACAGCTATAAATATGGTTATGAAACTTCCTTATTTTCATCGCACATTCAGTTAACCGGTTTACGTTTTAAATTATAGAGCAGAACATAATAATGATTGAACTATTGGCAGCAATAGATATACAATAAGATAGAGAAACTTGAAATTTTTTCTTTCGTAATACAGCAATCTTTAGACAATGGCTTTACCACGACAAGAAAGGATAGCTACGTATGTACTTGTCGCGGTCAGAACGTTATAAATTCGTAAGTTTGTAATACTACTGTATTTTGGCGATGATAGCTCAGTAGTTAGCGGTTGCTCCACACGTTCGAACCCCAACAATGGGCTTGAGCTGCCGGTGAAGGAAAACATCGAGAGGAAATCACAGCGTGGTGGTAGGATACTTTATTAGCCTCACCCTCAAACAGAAAATCTACCAAACGCACTTAACAGTGTGTTACGGCAAGCCTCACTTGAGACCCAGTTCCAATCTAGGCTAGGTGTGTGTAAGCTTCTACCTTCGACCACACCGTCACTTAAAATCAGATGAGCTATGGTCAAATACCTCTTAATAAAAATACTTAATCGATTGGTATTATTTTTTGCATTAAGTTCGTCAGATGCGATCATTCTGTCAGTCTTCACGCATTAGTCAGAGCAAAACAAAGAATCCGTTTAATGGTTGCATATACATAATATATCCACACGCTATAATAAGAAAAGACACTGTTAGCAGCCAATAATGATAAAGGTCAAGAAACAAGCGGACAAAGTGTGCACAGATACTCGCAATATATGACACAAATTTCAGAAATGAATACACAATGATCAATTATTTTAAACTAGCAACTCACTCCGCGAAATGCGACTATATTTTACTATAAATAATTTTAAATAATGATTCATGTATAATTGTATATAAGTAATGAGACGAACGAGCGCTCTCCTGATGGTAAGAGATAACGTGTGTATATGACCATTGCAGCGATACACAGAACCTTGGTAGGAAAACGAAGTCCAAAGCATCGCTACATTGGCGCTCATTACTTTAAGACTTCCGGTGATTAATCCTGTAATTTCCATAGTACCCTTCAAACCAAAACATTTTTTTTTTATTGTATGGTATATTGGTATGGACGAGGTTTTCAAAAATTTTGTTGGTAGCAGAAAAGTCGCGGGTAAAACGTGTAAAAATATTATATGTATTTCATTATTTTGTATGTGTAAAAAAATTGTTTAGGAAAGGCGGTTGTTTCAGTAATCATCGTAATCGTCCAATCTAAGAAACTGTTTTTTTTTTAATGGATTTGACATACAAAATACATATATCAGTTTTTATCATCCCACAATTAATTTAAATTAACCTCACTTGCTAGTACCTACTTCAATAAGACAATTGTTTATTTTGCCTATCTACTAAATTACTAATCAGACTGTCGCGCGATACTGTGCCGATCGCTGCCGGTCGCAGTCGACAAATGATACTTTTAAAGCTCCTAATAAAAATATTATAAAATTGTAATAAAAATAGGTAAGCCGCAATTTTTTACATATTTTAGCAAGGTACATAGTAACTTGGGATAGGACCATATTTTAATCCCGGAAAATACCGAAAACTAGCAAATGGAGGTAAAATCGTAAGACGCACCTAGTATATACAATACATAAATACCAGATACACAAGTTCAATGCCCTAAGCCCTGCTCGCACACATTCTCGTATTCCTTGCACTTTACTACTTAATAATATGTACATGACACTTAAAGAAAGCAAAGGTCACTTTTGTTGATCATATCCTAGTGGTGACAATAACGTTTTTCATTATTTATAAATGCAACAATGTTGCTTGTGAGTGTAAGTATGTTTGTTACTGTTTTATGCTGTAATGGTATAATGGGTTTGGTTTTTTTTATTGTTTGCGAAATAACAAATAGGTTGCTTTTTATCCTTGAAAAGCGCGCGAAACTGCACGGCACAGTTGGATGAGCATATAAAATTACTGAATTTAGTAATAAAAAAATATCTATAACTTGGCATGTTGGAAATAATATTATAAAAGGTTTTTACAAAATCTATATATTATAAAAAAAAGTGGCACTTAGTTTTAATTATTTGTACATTTCTGTGCATAACAAAATACTACCTTAGGTCAAACAAATCTTAAGATGGTATGTGAAACCTCCAGTAAATCCACATAAAAGAATCTGAAGTTTTAGAATTGTCCTATACTAAGTTATACTAAATTTTTGTTCTTTTTGAGGCAGCAGGGAGTGGTGAAAAACAATCTACACATTTATAATTTGCAAAATACAACACTTCCTACTAGGATGTGTCAGTGAATTTTTCCTTTATAACACAATTAATTGAAAAACAAAATAGACTATTAATACACAGAATCAAATCTAAATTTGGGGGTCACTGCTAACACTCAACTGTAATGGAAGTTATGATTGTAGTTATAAATTGTTACTGGAATTGCTATCATAAGCCTTAATTATTTTAATATAAATTAAACGGTGTTTTTTCGTAAGTGCAAATCTTGTGAATAGATGAATCGATATAGCTAAACATTTTTTAAATGATCTTGATACCTTGAATGAAGTTCATATTGATGCAAGGTCAAAATAAATGTACTACCACACTGGAAATGCAGACATTCAGCTAACAGAAAAAAATTAAGTGGTAAATCCTAATTGATAATCTAATTACTGTTAAGTCTTCCCTTTTAAATTTTCTTTGCTATTCTTTTTACTAAGTAAGAGATATTAATTACTTGAGCTAGTAAGTATCACTGATCTGATATATTTTTTTAAGCATTCAAATATTTTTGCATCAACTCAAAATTGACTGTAGATGATAGACACTTTCTTGGATTTATTTTACAATAAATACAGATATGGTCATTTAATGTTGCTCATGAGATCAAAAATATAATAGTGAGCAATTATGACCAGTCATCGACTTCACCGCAAGAGTAGATTCTGGCAACAAGCCCAGTACATCTGATGCCAATAAACAGAACTAAGGGTATATTCAAACGAAAATGTTAGCACTAAGTAGTACTATTCAAATGTTTACAAACTTATGAGTCAAATAATACCTATCCCTCCATCATATCTGTTATCCTACAGACAGCATAAAAAATTTACGATCAAAGTTTAAATTGCCAGCTCTATCTTCAGTTATTAAATGCTGAAATCCTTCAAGCTTAATTTAGTGACTTAGTGATAAAATGATGCCTAAAAATCTACCACCGTACCACACATCCACAATATAAAGTATCTAAGTAAGTATTTATTATAATCGCTGGATATAAATCTAGAAAATTTTGGTAGTTAATTAAATTACAAACATTTTAAACTGTCTTTCAATACAATAATAATTTACATGCACAACTTATTTATTTGGATAAGTTATTATGTATATGTTAAATTAAGTGGACAGAACTAACTAAGAATTTTAAGGTCCTTGTAAAATACATTTTTAGAAATAAATAAATAGTGACCATTAGGGATTTTTCACTTAACATTCTGCTTCCCTACTCTTACTTGCCTTCAAATGTTTATCACTTATTTAAAATAAAAGAACCAAACAGTTTCTAAAAAATAGTAAAGTACCTAGTCTAAAGCTACTTATGATTAAGACACTATTTTGACATAACACACATATACAGTTGGTACAAAGTTGATAAGTACTCACCAAAGAACAAATTACGAGTAAACAATTAGACAAGTTGCGCTCTCAAGCTTCAAGCACCTACCACTGACTTTTACCGATGCACTCCTTTTACTGCCCCACTAGGGGTAAGCACGACCAAAAAATTGCGATTTTAAAATAGCAAAATTCGTATTCAGAGCAGTCAAAATCTATCTACATTTTGTAGGTGAACGCACGGAGTGTAAATTTAGAAAAAAACGAACATATAACCACCGCCTACAATGCTCACAGCACCAATTTTGACAATAGCATTATCTCGGGAACTAGCTTCGTAATTCAGCGTTTTCCCTGCTGAATTAACTCATTCTGAATGCAAATAACAAGTTTGTTTAACTTTCAATACTATTAAAGACGTTGATCTAACAACTTCGGAGAAAACGAAATTTGTACGACTTCCATTTAGTAGGTACCTACACATACAAACTTTCTTTGACGGACATGGGCAAGTGACTTTTCGATTCATTATAAAGCTTTTAAACATAGTGACAGTCCTTACCTGTTTTTTAATTAGAAATTAAAACACTTCCCTGCATCGAAATCCATTACAACTTTTAAATTGATAATACGGAACACTTACACGAATTAATTTAATTCACAGTTTCATAGGATGTCTCAACAGTCTGAGTGAATTCTGTTCTGATGTGATGTCTGATGTGACTTTTTTCTTTCTTTCTATCAAGCACCTCTCCTTTTTTCTTTGTTTTTGGCATCACATTATTGTATATTGCCAAATCTAAGTTTTTGCTTAATATAAATCAAGCCATAATAGTCTTGTATATTTTAAGACTTGATAAAAATTAAGCGAAATAAGTTTTAGTCGAAGATAAGCCGCAGGATCAGGCCAGATCACTCATAATAAACTTCAGTCATGTTCTAGTAACGTAGTAACAACATTTAATGTCACTTAATTACGTTTTTGAAGCAATACGAATAAATGTTTCTCCGCATTATATCATTCTTCCTAAGTTTGGTACTTACTTTATGGATAAAATAAGATTATTTTGATATGTAAACATACGTTTTAGTTACAAAATCAATTGAAAATAATTTCCTAAAGCTTGTTGTAATCCTAAAGCTTGTTGTAATTGTTAAATTATTTATTTCAGTGTAACTCAATTCACTTTTCGAAATTTCAATGTATAAGAAAAAATTTTAAACTTATCTCATAAAAAATAATAATACTTTTAATCGACTTATACAGTAATCAGATATAATAAACACACAAGAATTGACCTAAAATAAAATAACTTAAAATAATAACTACTCTAAAAGACCGCTATCAATGGGAATGGTTCTCAAAACGCTGGCCCCATTGCCGCGTTGTATGGCAATACTCAAACGCTGGGCAAAATAAAGGCCAGCGTTTTGTTCACGTGTGGCGTCGACCAAACGAGATGACAATTCTTTAAAAATTTTTTTTTGCTCCCGGCCCCCACGGTCCCATAGTTTCAACCCCAAAAGGCTCAAATATGTATCCACTGTCCAGGGTGCTATATTTGCGCCTTTTGAGGTCTTCTGCAAATTCCGCCGCTGCGCCAGCCCTAATCTGAGTTCTTGGAAGATGAGACGGCGCAAATGTGTCAACGCAAGTGACGTCCCATACCAACGGCCGACCCATCTTCCAGGGAATCAAAGTCATTCCGTCAGGTCTCTTACCATCATCTCTTATAAGGCCGCTCGGCTCTAAGATGGCTGCGCAATTGGCGGTGGTAAGAGCCCGGCGGATAATGTCATTAAGACTGGCGTGCCGCGGAATCCTGCCCGAGCTTCTTGTGCAGGAAAGACCGTGGTGACCGAGCTGGTCGACAGCCACGCCACATTGGCAGCGGTGTGGAGCGCCGCACGGTGTGCCCAATCGAAGGGAAGCTGCAATTCGAAATGTGGATGAATCCAAAAGAGTACCGGTGTTACTTATCTCATTAGTTTTTAATATAAGCGTATACAGCCTGTAAAACGAAACCTAATTGTAAGTATGTTATTTCTAGGCTAAATGTACACTAGAAAGGAACAAATGTAATAGATGTAAATGAAGAATTTTTGAAATTGAAAATTGAATTGAAAATAATAAATACAATTTAGAACAAAAAAAAACTCGACTGCCAATCTACATCAAAGTTTTCCAAACAGATACTTTCTGTCTACGCCGCAGGTGGAGATAACACGTAATTAACTCATGGGTTTTGTGTCAAAAGCATCTGGCTAATTTTTGGTGACAATCCTTATTAAGAGAACTGAAGATAATATCGTCTAAAAGTGCAATATACTACTTGCAATGCCATAATTAACTAAGAAGCAAAGAAAAAAAAATACATTAATGAGGTTGTCAAAGATGACATTGGCAGCTTTAGTAGTATGACCATATATTTTACGAATTAACTAGGCCTAGCTGATAACGGTTTACAGTTATTTTACCTGTAACAGATGTTATTGTATCTTTTCTGTAGGTTGCCATCACTACCTACCATCATACTGTGTATAGGAGCTGTCTTATAGCATTTATACCCTCAAGGACATTTTATTTGCTGGCTAAGAGACCAAATATACCCAGTTACAATTGATAGTGCATTACATCACTTTCATTAGGAATTGGAATGATACAAATACAAATCTCCCATTACAATTAAATGATTCCTGTAAGAAGTCCATAATGTTATTTATTTTGACATCCAAGCTATGTTTGTTTAATTTTCTAATACTAACAGAAGTATCTTTGGCTAAGATACTTACTTGTGCCTATTCTGCCGTGGCTCTGGCGAGATCAATAATGCTAATTAAAAATAATAGTTTACGTTAGTTTAGTTTTCTCTGTACGGTTTACTATAAAGATGTATCATACACATAATAACTATTCAAACAAAAAATTAAGAAATATTTCTCATGTTCTTGTACTCATGTAAAAATGATATTTGTTTCAAATGCTTTATAAAATATTTCTTAGTTCCTTGTGATCAATGGCTTAAATTTAATAGCTGATTTCTGAGGTTTATTAGAATATCTATACAATATTCAGTGACTTCATTTAAATTACCAGTTAATTTGTGCGCAATATTACGAAAGCAACAAAATAGGTTCGCAACGTTCGTTTTCGTGGCAACCTCTTCCTTATGATTTTTTACAGAACAAATTCCATACTAATTTAGTAATTAGATTTTTATTTCGGCCTGCTTGGTCATTCATATTATGCCACTATTTTCTAATTTTATTCTTAAAATTATTTATTCTTTGTCAATATTAGATAGATAGATAGAAAGATATAAACTTTTTATTGTGCACACTATAAAAAGTACAGAGAACAAAATAATCTTATGAGCTAGTGCCACAAGCCGGCCTTATTGATATTGTAACTTTTGCTGCAACCATATTTTTCTTTAAAATATTTTCTTATTTTTTTTTATTATTAACTTTCTTTGTTTAGAAGTATTATGATCTTGCACTATATCTATTTGAGTCAAGTTTTTTTAATATTTCTGTACCTAATGCAGACTAGACGTTTTGGTTTTTTTCGCGTTTAATTTATTATTTTCGAGAAAACCGAGGAGGGATATGACAAATAAAACAAACAAAGAAATAAAAACAAAAAAAAGTAAAACAAATCAAAGTCCACCAATCAAATAATTTATTTTCAATAGCTCGTCTATAAAGTTTATTTTCTAATTCTATGGTGGCCACACTAAATTTGACGTAAATTTATATCTAGTTGCGAAAAAATTAAAAAAAAAGTCAATAATTTTATTGGTTGTTGTGTGAGTGTGGACTGTGGACGTTTTGGCGGGAACGCGGGAAGAGTCGTGTCGCTCCGTTGTATTTTTTTCCAAAACTAGTGTTTTGTCGAGTGTTTATGCATAAAAATGGTGGTGTTTTATTCATAAAGTGCCGAATTACAAGCGCGAGTGTGGGAAAATGATATAATGCGGTGAAACATGAGTTTTCGTGTTGCTTCCAAAACTCCATCGAAGCTTTGTAGTAAAGTTGCCACTACTTTACTAAAGCATGACTGGAATTAACTGACACGAACTGGACTTGACAAAGACGACTTTGACGATAACTATAGTTAAGATACAGCAGAAATAACACTTAAGACAAGGCAGTATGGCTCTATAGCTTTAGCCTGCCCGAAGGGGCAAATTAATAATAATAATGGTTGTTGTGTATTTGTCAACAGTGTCAACTTGTCTATTGACATTATTGTGTTGGTTGATAAGATATCAATAATGCCAAATTGGTCATTTTTGTAGTATCCTGTATCAGTGCTGTGATGAATTGCTGGTGATGACTGCATCATTACCTTAATATTGTTGTGCGATTATCCATATATATTGATAAGCAGTATTGCAGTTTCTAATAAACTTGTTGCGTGTATGATATTCATGAAGGCCAGTAAGCACCGGTCAAACATATGCGACAAGGTGCAATTGCGGAAGCAATAGGCCCGCGCAGTGATCGAAATGGCAAGCACAAAATATGAACAGCTGTCTTCTAAACCCGATTTTGAGGAAGACGTGCTCACGTCCAAGCCTAAGGGAAAATGGTCCGATATCTGTTTTCAGAAAGGAATCTTGTCTTTGGGCCTGATATTGCTTTACTTCTCGTTATCAATAGGACTGACTTTCTACCAGAGATGGCTTCTAACGGTAAGATAATTTCTCATTATGTTGTATTATTTTATAGTGTTTAATATAAGTGTTATATCTTAAAAAAAGTGTAGTTCTAGAAAAGATAGTCTGGTGCTGTAAGCCTATCCATCTACATTGTTCTTAGTCAGGTATATTAAGGAAATATATTTAAAATAACTCCAAATAGGAAGAAAAAATTAAGCAGATAGTAAACAAATACAAAAAAATTGTATGAAATGGGGCAAGGGACATACATATGAATTTAAGCCCTGTGGTAAATGTTACACCAAAAGTAGGTTCAGTTCCAAGTGATGGAACTTTTGGATGGATTTTTCTGAGGCTGGTGGCATTTGCTTTGAGGTAAGAAGTTTTTAAAAATTAGTAGCTGTGGCTGACTGACTCTGAAGGGCTATTGTAAGGCTCTATTGTAGTTGTTCCATTTTATTGTGTTGTTATTGAAGTAGCAAACCTACCCATTTGGTAAAGGTTTTATGAAATTACAAGGTGGGAGAGTATTCTCTAGAATTGATTTAGAGCAAGTGTAAACTCAAGTGACAAAACAGCAAGTTTATTGACACAGATTACTCCAAAAGAGTAATATAAAAGCAGTTGGTTTTAAAAGTTAAAGCTAGTGCAGGATTTTTCAGAGGTTAGTGTCTTCCTTGCTCTCAGGAATTTAAGGTATTGCTGTTCTGCTAGTCAAGATAGTCAAATATGAATAACATGTAAAAGTAATTGAAATAAATAGAATAATCTAATTGCATATATTGCAACACACCAGCTTAAACAACGGCTTCTGTCTGGCTTTTGTCAGTGCCAGTGTCCCATCACTTTTAGAAGACGTGAGACGTGAGACTGATGTGAGACGACGGGTGTGCACAGTAGGACTTGAACCCAGGGCCTCCAAATTAAAAAGGAGACAACTAACTAACTTGCCTGCTAAAATATTAATTAATGTAAGGGAAGTTTATTTATACATATTAGCTATAGGTGCCAAATTAAAATAATTCCTCATTTTTTACACATTGTGTATTAAAATCTATGTACTTAAACGAGTATGACTTGCATGGGCTAGTTATTTTAAAATGTGATATAATATTATCACTAAAACAATAAATATTATGTTATCTATGAAACAACTGATATCTCAGTATATTTTTATCCAAAAAACACTTTAAAATTCGTTATATCAAATTAATGCTTAACTACAGACATGTTGACAGTAAAAGTAACTTGTAAGAGTAACTAACTTCTTTTCAGCTTCTTTGTGATGTCTTTATGAACTCCGAGATAAGGGGGAATTACCCATTAGATATTTTAATTTGTAGTAATAATGTCTGTCTCTTTAGTAGGTATTGAATATTGTGTAGTACAGACTACTCAACATTCACTACTCTTTATTGTGTACAGCAGTTTCACCAATGGTGTTAATGCCATAGTTATTATTCTAAAATAAAAAGTAGCCTGTGTCACTTTCATACTTACCTTAATCTTTATCCAGCGTAACACATCATGTTAAATATCAAAGAACAACTGTCCTATAGACTATTTGGTAGTAGCTTAATTTATGTGTGTCGAGTGAACTGTGTTTATGTATTATAGGGATGTCTTTACAAAATAAAGTGTATCAGTTGTGTTATTTAATAGTACAAGCTTTGTAGTCAGGGATAGACAGAGCTCTGTTACATGAATGTATTAAGAATGTAATCTGTTTGTTAAAATAATTGATAAAATTAAACAATAACAGTAAAAAGCTGTTTTACCTAACACTACACTACAAAATGACTTGACCATAAATGGTTTGCTTATATGCCTATAGCCTATAAGGCTTGCGTTAGACCACCATATAATTATGTTAATTAAAAAAATCCTCAGGCACTGTAAGTTCAGTGCTTTGAATGCCAAGAAGTTTTTGCTACTTTTATTTTACTATTATATTATATTGTTGATATGATATTATTAAGGTAATATACTTAAAATTCAGCAGGCATATCGTAAAATATAGACTTTGTCCCCATTGTTCTTATGTCAATTATAGTCACAGTAACAGATAATAGGAATAGTGTCCTCAGGGTCTGAAATAGGCTCGTGAATGCCACAGCTTACCTAGGCTGTCGTCACAGGTGTTAAAATACAAAATATTTATTCTTCCTTCATATTTTTTATGAACATACAAATATCGTATCTATACTTTATGGTAGGGCTGTCCATTAAGGTATCGTAATCCAAATCAATAATTAACAGATTCTAAGTTTAAAGGTTGAATTTAAGGATTGCGTTCGTTCGCCTAAGGCTCGCTTGTATACATTATCTATCTAAGGAAACTGACGTGTTTTTGATGCATTTGTTTTACTGACTTATTCACGTTTAATTGTATCGTATACTCCCACTATAGTTTCGGCCACATTATCGCATACAAAAAAAAACGGCACTACCGGAAGTCAGGCAAAATTAAGAGAAGGTATATTTCTGGGAACATAGATGGCGTCACTCTCTGTGAGTGTTTTTAGTTGGTTGTGGATGTATTTTGGCGTTTTATTGGCATTGATACTAATTTTGTAATACTGCTTTGCTTGATATTGCACACATACACTTCATTCTATACTTACCAGGTTTATCTTTCTAGGAGTTCCGGTTCCCGTTAACCGTAGTGATGTACCACCTCATAGTGAAGTGGGCTCTATCGGTAGTGGTGCGGCTTGTGCTGCACCTAATAACGGGCACTGCTCAGTTGGTACTGCCGTTCATGACCTGCCTTCGGTCTGTGGGGCCCACCGGACTCGCTAGCGGCATCGACGTCGGGTTCTCTAACTGGGGCCTGGAGCTGGTCACCATATCCTTATATACCATGACGAAGTCAACCACGATTATCTTTATTCTTGGTTTTGCAATACTACTCGGGCTGGAGAAAAAGGTATTGGACAAAGATATTTATTTTTTAATTTGCAGCTGATTGCAGTAAAATATGAATAAACACGAAGATGGTATGGCCTTACATATTAATGACATATAGAATACCTATACAGAGAAAGCTAATTAAATTGATAACACCATCACGAATATAAATACCTACATAGGTATATACAATTTTAATAACACTTTTTAACGTTTAGTTTATGTTTAATCTTTCTAACTCTAATAATATTTATGTGTGACTTCTTCACGCTTTAATGGCTTTACTGTTTCATTTTAAATAAATTTAAATAATTGGAGGGCAGCGTCATTTTACCATAAACTAAGCAAAACTTGTATTATAGAAGTCAGATAATTGATAGGATAATTACATACGTTTTTTTTGTAAATACATAGGTACTTAATATACATACAAAACACTCAGAACCAGAACAAACATTTGTTTATACCACAAAATTGGCTTCGTTGTATTGAAGCGTCAAATTGATAGATGGCTATCAATTATTCAAAACTAGCGACCCGCTCTGGCTTCGCTCGCATGCAATGTTGTGGTATATAGTCTGATGTGGTGCATATGCATGTATTTTATACATATAAATCTTCCCCTGTAATCATTCTGCCCATTGATAGAAACCGCATTAAAATCCGTTTCATAGTTTAAAAGATCTAAGCGTATAGACGGCGGGCGGGAAGAATCTGTGTGTTTTATTACGAACATGTAGAGATTCTTTACGTTTAAACCAACTAGAGAGTTGGAAACTTTAAACGTAAACTTTAATATTTGTATGTGACCTCGCGATTTAATGTCTTTACGGTTTCATTTTCATAGTGAAATATGCTTCGTAGTATTACAACGTCAAATCGATTAATGGTTATTAATTATTCAAAACTAGCGATCCGCCCTGGCTTCGCACGCATGTCTTGATAAACCTTCCGCTTGAATCACTCTGTCTATTGATGGAAACCGTATTAAAATCCGTATTGTAGTTTAAAATATCTAAGCGTACAGACGGCGGGAAGCGACTTTCTTAAACTACTTTTTGTTTAAAGTTTCCAACTCTTCAATAATATTTCTAAGTGACCTCTTCACGATTTAATGGCTTTAGGGCCGGTTCACACTGAACGGCAAAGGCCGGCAGCGACCATTAGCGGCCGGTAGCGACACGACGAGGCCGCGACAGGCTCGCGTGCGTCTCCCGACACAACGCGCCTACGTATCCCGTCGCAAGAATATAGAGAACTGGTGCGACCTCTGACAAAATTATTTCACGCTGAAAGTGCTCGCCGCGCCACTGCCGCTGCCGGCCGCTTCCCCGGTGTGAGTTGAGCCTTGCGGTTTCATTTTCGTAGTTAATAGGCTTCGTAGTTAGTCAAATCGATAGATAGTTATCAATTATTCAAAACTAGCGACACGCCTTGAGTTTACCTTAAAATAAGTTTGTAGGTATTCGATAGAAAAATATGACAAAGCGGTTTCCACACTAGAATACTTTATTTTGTAGAACTTGTGCATGAATATTGATCATTGTTAATTGTAGTGAATGCGATGGGGCCTGTCTATTTATCTAATGATTATCTTCTCCGTCTACTTGTTTAGCCGAGTAATTGTGCCTCGCGAACTGTTGTAATTCTTGTGGTTATTGATTTTCCAGTAAAATTATATTTTTACTTTACTTGTTTCAAAAAGATTTCTTCATCCTCTGATTTTTGTGTGCAAAACTTGTTTTTAGGTCCGAGCGTAGAAAGTAAATTCGAACTGTTTTATTATGTGACTAGCTGCGCCCCGCGGTGTTACCCGCTTCATTTTCTCGGGATAAAAAGTAGCAATAGTAGTTAATCTAGGGTGTCAGCTACCTCCATAACAAATTTCATCAAAATTGGTCCAGCCGTTTGAATGTGAATAAGTAACACGCTCACAAATTTTCACCTTTATAGTATTAGTGTGATTTCAAACCTATCATAGGTTAAATAATTGAATTTTACTGTCTTAGTTATTTTCTTGCAATAATTTAGTTATCCGTGAAACATAATTATGCCTAAGCAAATCGCACAAAGAGTTTTGGAAGGTATGTATACGCCCTTTTTCAAAGACTTACATTTATAAATTGTGATATTTTAATCATAAAATACAGAATTATATGCACGAGTGTGGGCAAGTCATATAATTCCGTGAAATGAGTCTTTTCGTTTTAAACGTAGAAGCTTCTAATAAAGTCCGCACTACTTTATACGACATTAACTAAATTTGAACGTGATTTAATTATGTGACTACACTGGCGCAATGCACATAGGGCGATGCCAAGATAAAAAGAAAAACGCTGATATTGCTCAATTACTATAACCATATTGTTTGTTCAGGAAACGAAACCGTTGAATGCAATTATTTACAAGAGTCCATCGAACCGTTACCATTAAAAAAACCACAGGAATAACAGCAACACGAGTTTTTTAATTATATCGCTCTCAGTTCAAGTTTCAATAGAGTGATGAACAAAAAATTTTGAAATACTTGCGACGCTTTTTATTTCAACGCAATTCTTTCAAGTACTAGTAAATATTAATAAGTTTGACTAGAATAAATCTGTGAAAAACAATAATTTACCGACAAACTTGATGTAACTATGAACATTTCTTATTTTCCAACAAGGTGGAAGTGTAATCAATCGAGTTTGAACTATGTAATTTGTTTTGATTAGTCGCGTACATTTTTACTTTCGGTGACAAGTGTCTGATGGTGGAAAGTCTTCAACGGCCGCTAAATAATACCTCCAGTTCAAGTTAATTCGCTTCTTTTGACATGATCCATACATTAAATTACATGGCAGAGAAAGTAGAAAACGGTGACTTTAAACGAGAACATAATTGTAAAAAAACCCCCTAATAAAACTTTACAATTAGGATCAGAAGTCATGATAGCTTAGTTGGGAGAATGTTCGCCAGACAAGCCTGTGGATCCGAGCCCTAGATCTTACCAGCAACGAGTTCTTCGGTACTTAAGTACGAATATAAAAACTTTCAAAACACTTTACATAGCGGTTGTACAAGTTTACTTAGAAGGAAAATATGCGCATATTATGTCAAGAGAAGAAATGCAACGAAGTAAATGAATCCGCCAACTTACACAAAGCTAGCATCAACCTCAATCTTCCTTCAAATACAAGTATATACCTACCCTAGATGTTCAAGGTGAATACAGGACCTATCATTTCATTAAAACCCCCCGGTTTTTAATGAAATGATAGGTCTGGGTGGATTTCAATCAGTATAAAGTCTTGACGTCAGCGCAAAATGATATGTATTAACAATTCAGTTGTAGAGTTTAGAAATACGACTTGACATTGTCTTACGATACGCCCTTAGTGTTCGTGACATTTAAAATATAAGCCAGCGAACTTAAAGAAGTGTTATATAGTGAACTGTGGTCAAAAACCTGTCACCGGTAAAAAATACAACTTATTTACTAGCTCAAAATCTGTTTTCATGAACTTACTATAAATTAAATGAATTACATGAATGGGTTCTTGAGCGGGACAATCCACCTTAAATAAATAAGAGTTAGTAATCTTTAAAAAGTCTACTAAATATTTAAAAAAAAATTAAGCTTTAAAACAGGTCATAAATAAATCTGCACCAATAAAAAATGTAATCTATTTTCTTTCCAGTCGTGGTCGCTTGTGGGAATAGTGTGCATGATAGCTACTGGACTGATCATGTTCACGTACAAGGCAACGCAGTTCGATTTCCTGGGCTTCAACTTCCTATTGCTGGCGTCGTTCGCGGCCGGCCTTCGATGGACCTTCGCGCAACTTCTCATGCAGAAATCGAAGCTTGGACTCCACAATCCAGTCGATATGGTGTTTCATGTTCAACCCTGGATGTTCATATCGCTGCTACCGTTTGTTGCTATCTTTGAAGGTAGGTTAACCTCTGCGAGGTCATGATTAATTGATATTTTATAAATCAATAGTTACAGCGCTTCTTACAGGCTTATTAGACGAACCTTAATAGAGTGTCTTAAAATAATAAATAGCAAACATGCCTTGGACTTAGGTTAGTTATTCAAAGTTCCGAGTACCGCTTCAATGTTCACGGGCAGTTTTTACCTCTTTTTTCATCATAAGAGTGTTCCGTTCGTCTTAATTTTACATGAATAATAATCTATTAGAAACGTTTATTTTCGTGAATATTTAACCCATTACTAAGTGAGGTATAATTTACCGCGTGAAATACTTTAAAATTATTTGGAAAAAGTATGATACGCAACAACCTAAATGTATAAAGTTATCGAGGACTTAGCGACTAGCTTGTAGCTGTGTTATTTTAGACCGCTAGATAGGTAACAGTACCGCAAGACGCTTGCTACTATCATGGAATCAATTTGATGTTGCCGAAAGTTTTTGTAAATTCTTGCCTATTTAAGTACATATTTGTTTTGTTCTCGTTTGGTACGATCTGAGACAATACGTTGCGATGTGCAATGGTTTTAGCTACCCAATTAGTGTACCATATATTATTGAAAAAACACAAATTTTTACACAAATCCGTGACAAGATTGATGATGAAACAAATTTATACAGCGTACAGTTAGTTTATGCGTATCACAAACTTAATTGTTAGAGAGGATTCTTCTTCTTACAGTTAATCCAACCATTTGATTATCTAAAAATTACTAAGATATATCCGATAACTTAACTAAAACACTTCTTTTTGTATCTCAAAAGATTCAGATATCAAACCACGAAAATGATAGAACGTTATGTAGTAATTGCTTAACTCATCACAATTTACTCAAGATAATTGCTGTTTGTACCCGTCGAGTCTGAATAAATCAAGCGTATCGGAGGTGAATCAATACTACTTTGCCTGTTATCTATTCTGTAGCAAAGAGTTTATACCATTTTATAGGCTGGATGGCGATTAATTAAACAAAAAACGGTCTTCATGAAAAACATGCATCCATAAGGAAGTGTTATCCATAGAATGATCATCTATGTTCATTATATATATATATGTTTGTCTTGGTGGGTATTGAATCCATACCCCTACAGGTTTTAAGGTAACCACTGAGCTATCATCGCTACAACGTCACCTAGTCTTCTTGTGTCGCCAGTGCCATATATTTAAAGGGTTCCGTTTTTGATGATATTAAAGTTTTGGGACATTTTAAATATATACCTGCTTCGCCACATTATACTCGTACCGCTTGTCCACATATCTGTGCGTAGCAATTTTTAAATTTTAACACTTTAAAAAAACACATGTTTTGTAAAGTGATATAATATGGCGACTGTGATATTACCAAAAACCTTACCCTATGATAGATACTAGCAAATGAGAAAATATAGTATTCGTCTAAGATTGATGTTTGTATTGTTATTGGTGTTATTTCAGGTTTGGAGTGTTTCCGGTACCTCGGTAGGCAACCACCCGAGCAACTACTGCCGACCATACTGAAAGTATCCGTCGGCGCCACTATAGCTTTCGCAATGGAGATAAGCGAATTTCTCGTAGTCACGTACACTTCTAGTCTAACGCTCTCGATTGCGGGTATCTTCAAGGTATGGTATTAATTTACCTATTTAAATAGATAGATATATTTTTATTGATATATTATTTACCGACAAATTATTTACCTCATTTTTTATGTATGAATAAATTGTTGAATAAAAAATTCAACGTTACGTTTCAAACAATCCCAACTCACTGACGAGAACCGGACGAGGCCAGGACTTTGTCAAAATGTTGTCTAGTCTATAATTTTATTGATCCCAAATTGAACTTTATTGCAATGACGAAATAACTGTACACACGCTAATAAGTTTTATTGACATTGTTGTTAAACTACAACAACCATTTCTAGTTAGCTCATTTGGCAGTAAAAAAGTAAAAATGTTTCATGAGCTATTGGGATTAAGTTCAATTCCAGCATAGAACAAACTGGGTTTGGTATGTAGATGTAGGTACTAAATCCTTGTATTAAAAGTATGTTTAAAAAAATGTATACCTAAATAAGTATCAATTTTATTTTATTCCCATAGTAACTACATGGTTTGCTTAGCTTGGAGTTTGTTGACTTTTTGTTTAAATAAAATAATTCGGTATGTAAAGAAAAAAAATACTTTGCTGATTCCAAAACCATTTCGAAATATTACATTCCTGTACATGATTTTTCCGTTTAAAACTCTTTAAACTATGAGACGGGGTTTATTTTAATAAAATACATAAAATAAATTTGACTTTCAATTAACTTCTAATGACGTCATGTCCTTGGCTGTATAAGGATTCTTTCAGTGCCTAAAAAAGGTGCACATATTTTACATATTCAGCCAATGTTATGACGTCATAACTATAAAAAGTTTGAAAATGTATTAGAATTAAACTACCGCATAGAAAGCCAAAATATTCAAATTAGTTTCATAAAATAAAGTTTACTATCAGTAAAAAATATAAAATAAATACAAAAAAAAAACTTTACATACCGAATTGCGTTAAGTTAGCAAAATTTTAATTTAAATCCTCATCACTATTGTAACCGAAACGACTGTTAAGCGGAAATAAACTAAATATATAACTTAAACACTCAAAATTAATTTCCGCATAGTAACGCCTGAATCAAACAATTATATAATAATTTGTTTGTGTTATAGGAAATGTGTATTCTGGTGTTGGCGGTGGAGGTAAGCGGCGATCAACTGAGCGCTGTGAACGTAGCCGGCCTGTCGGTGTGTTTGCTTGGCATTATTGCGCACATTGCGCACAAAGTGCTCGTCATACGCAGCGTCACCGGCTCCGTGCGCGCACTCGATGATGACGACTTCGATACTATGCCTGCTAGGTACGTATATATTTCTAGATTAACAATACTAGATAGGTACTTAGATTAATGTCTGCCTCGCACATTGCATTTAAAGTGCTCGTTATACGCCGTGTCGCCGGCCAACAAGCGCGTTTAATTGGCTGTTCTAAATGTATTTTCGAAAAAATAGTGTGCGATTGTTCTATCAGTTATCTGGTTCCATACAAGCTATGCTCAGATTAGGGTAAGATGTGCTGCGTTAAAAAGATGTCGACTAAAATTTTTGATATTTTACATTTTCAGTCGTTCCAGATCTCCAAAGCAAGCCGGTGAGCTAAACGAACCCCTACTAGCAATTAGCTCATGGCCGCAAGAGGACTGCGATATTGACTCTGACATAGTCCTCCACGAAGTCTTACAAAGGCGGGACGGGAGATAGATTCACGCGAGACGTTCAACTACTTAGTCATTAGTCATTAGACCCTGTAAAGGGTTAGACCAGGCACAATTAAGGGGACCTTCGATTCATATTTATATTTAAAGCTAGAGTGGTACTAAGCATCCTCATGCAAAAAAAAACTCCGTCAAAAAACCTTACTGCTACCTCGTTACGTTCTTGACAGAGCGGTCGTTGTTATTGTTTATGTAATATACAGATAACAACAGATGTAAGACGAATGATCAATCCTCACAATGTCGATTGAAGATTGATTTTATTTATTAAATGAAGTTGATAACATCCCTTCATCGATTAGAAAACAATAATAATCAGACCAATTTTTTTAATCGGTCTTTTTCATCCTTTTGGGAAATTACAGACGTTAAATTAATACGTTGTCGTAGTTTGTAATGCTGCCAAAGGTTTAGTTTCAATATAAACCTTATGAATATGCATATTTAGGCCTCAAGAATAGTTTCTAGTTTCTACTATATTTTGTACTTGTACATGTGTAAATTGCGCACAAAGAACAATAATAGCAATGGAATAGCCTTTTTTAATTTGAACATCAAAAGAATCGTCGTCAACTTTTCATGTTAAGGTGGTTCGATTTCCATACAAATAAGTTTTTGCCATTTATGAACAAATGGAGTATAATTTTACAGTGAAATCACAGCTACTGGCTATTTGGTCTTTATTTGCGGGTAAATCACATTTGCTTAAGGGCCAAGTCCTCGACCGTGGGAACTTCTGCTTGAACACCTACATTGATATTTTCCACTCACATAGACGTACATACGTCTGACGTTAGATTTGAATACATTGACGTCACGCTAAAATAGATAAGGAGAGTTAAATTACTACAGCCACGAGCAAGAAGGAGACAGAATGTTTATTCCTATTGCCGGAAGCGGATTTTACATTGATTATCTGTTACATTATGACAGAAGTTTTTTTTTTGTTTTGGCATCGCGTTTTGAATGTTTGCCAGTGTCAAGTGTCAAATACAAAACGGGCGGGAAGCATGCGCGCGGTGCTCGGTACCGCCGCCACCGCGCGCCCACCTCTTGCGGCCTCTCGTGACGTGATACACGACCACGAGACTCGTGACGTTAGATTGTCAGATTCAGAGATTCTCGATGGTTTGACACATTTCACAAGACTTGCCCGTTATAACGGGCAAGTCTTGTGAAATAAGGCAATCGATGTGTTTTTGTCAACATTTTTGTGCCGTTATACATCATGCGGAAGTTTGAAATTAATGAATACTATAGTACATATCCTGAATTATTATGCTTGGAGAAAAAATAGTTTCAAACGCTTTTCGTTTCTTGAAATTATGAAATAGAATATGGCCAAATTATTTTTAAACCGTAATCTTGACATCAAAATAATTATAGGAAAGGCGCAATTTTATAGATGCTAACTTTGATGCAGATACATTTAAGGCTTAGACCTTTTATTGTACGTTTTGTTTATTCTATTAGCAGATAAGTACGGATAGTTTGATGAAAATTTCTGATAGTGCCTGCTGAAAATCTCTTTTCTGCGTTACGTCTGTTGCTGTTTTATTTTGGTAGGCGCTACAAACCATCGAGAATCTCTGAATCTGACAATCTAACGTCACGAGTCTCGTGGTCGTGTATAGCACGTCACGAGAGGCCGCAAGAGGTGGGCGCGCGGTGGCGGCGGTACCGAGCACCGCGCGCATGCTTCCCGCCCGTTTTGTATTTGACACTTGACACTGGCAAATATTCAAAACGCGATGCCAAAACAAAAAAAAAACTTCTGTCATAATGTAACAGATAATCAATGTAAAATCCGCTTCCGGCAATAGGAATAAACATTCTGTCTCCTTCTTGCTCGTGGCTATAGTAATTTAACTCTCCTTATCTATTTTAGCGTGACGTCAATGTATTCAAATCTAACGTCAGACGTATGTACGTCTGTGTGAGTGGAAAATATCAATGTAGGTGTTCAAGCAGAAGTTCCCACGGTCGAGGACTTGGCCCTTAAATAAAACAGTAGATTATTAGCATAAAATCAAGGTGTGTAATAATAGAACTATGATGATATCAAATAAAATCAATTTCTATTTATCTTTAAAATTTCACACAATAATAATGGCAACTACAATGAAGTATGTATTTTTAATTTTTTATGTAGCTATTCTCTGTCAGTATGCCCCTTATAATCCAAATGCTGGAGAAATGAGAGAGATTTTAAAACTATAATATTAGTAAGATTTTTATTCTCGATTCCTTTAATAATAATAATCATAATTATTATTGAGCATATACCTCATTTGTACAGTTTATAGATATTGCATATTGATATTTTTATACGAATATATTCATAACGATATATTTTTAGAGGAAAAAAATATTCTAATACCACTCTAAAATATTATACCTATTTGTCGAAGAAGTTTTGCTTGCCTCAAGGGTTGTTTTTTTTTTGCCAAATAATGTTAATATTTTATTTTATAAACCTAGAAATGTTACACAATAGACGCGCCAAAATCGATGTCGACACGTTTTTTAATTTTGTAATATTAGCGACGGTTCGCCTACTCACGTCCATTCCGGTAAACAGAGCTATAGAAATGAACTATCTCAAAGGCAACTCACATAAAAATCCTAACAAACACTGTTTGTTAGGATCTGTTATAACGGATGACTCAGCAGTGTATCATCATTATTCATGTTAGTTTTTGCTGGAATGTTAAAAACTTAAAAGCGGGAGCTTTATTGAGTAGATTTTAACTGCTGGTGAAAACTGACCAAACCTACTATGTATTAGTAATTTTTACTATATATCTATGTTTAAGGTGGTTCGATTTCCATACAAATAATTTTTTGCCATTTATGAACAAATGGAGCATAATTTTGCAGTGAATTCAGAGCTACTAGCATTTATTTTGGTTTTTATTAGCGGGAAATCACAATTGATTGAATGAAACAGTATATTATTAGCATAAAATCAAATTTATGAATGATTTTTGAATCAAACAGTGAATTATGCTAATAATCTATTGTTTTATTAAAGCAATTGTGATTTTACGCAAATAAAGACCAAAATAAATGCCAGTAGCTGGGATTTCACTGTAAAATTACGCTTCATTTGTCCATAAATGGTAAAAAATTATTTGTATGGAAATCGAACCACCTTAAGTTATTTTTTGCTGGAATGCTGTGCATGACCCGAAAGCTGGAGCTTTTTATGTACTTTAAACTATTGAGTGGATCTTTACTTCCTGTAAAGATTGACCTAACTTACTCTTAGTAATTTTTGCTATATTTTTTTTGCATACTTCTTTTGCTATTTGTAACAACAATTAGGTAACACGGCCTTTTGTTGTATTCTATACTTGAAGACATTAGTATATGTTACAATTCAAGTTTAGTGTCGTTCTGATAGAACCTTCGAAGAAGCGGAATGAAAAGAAAATGTAATCAGATTTAGTGTTCTAGCATAATATTTATGTATATTTTGATTTAAATTAATGTAAATTTTTATTTTATATTGATTTAATGCTAGCGTTTTATTTTTATATTGTTATTTAGTAATTGTTTTTAGTCTTATTTGTAATCGTGGATGTGTGATTCGTAGGCCCTGGTTATCCGTACGGTTTATTTATATCAGTTTGTAGCTATGGTAGAACAGTGGTTTGCGAGTTAGGTGCGCAAGCCGCAATGATTTTCAAATCTTGACAATGAGCTTGTGCTGCTTGTGTATGTTCTTCGACCTCACCATCTCTAAATCTACGGTGAGATGTGTTAAAACGTCTACCATATGTAGGAAAGGAAATGTAATATTTTAATTTCCATTTTTATTTACACTTAAATCATTTTTAACTCACAGTATGCGTAATGTCAATATACTATATGTATATCGTACGTTTAACTGGGGGTCGCATATTCTATAGGATATGCAACGAAGTTGTTTTCGATGGCATTGTGTTATGATCAATGTTATTTAATTTGGATATAGTTGCATGATCTCTACTTTTTTATAGTAACTTTAGTTGTATCAGAAGATTCAGTTAACAATTGTCATTTAAGTGGCGTCTAAATAATATGTTCAAAAAAAAAAATCATTGTGCAAAAAGATATCATTGTTTTGCGACTTCCGAAATTATACTTATATGCTCAAGGAAATGGCGCCGATATCAAATTTGGTAATATAGTAAATACGAAATAACCTCTGCAAAATAGTTTGATAGTTTAATATTAGATTTTTTGGTTGCCAACTTGACAAGTAGAAATTATTAATAACTAGCAGACGCCTCGCGGTTTCACCCGCGTAGTTCCCGTTCCCGTGGGAATTCAGGGATAAAAAGTAGCCTATGCCACCCGAGGATAGCTTCCCAACGGTGAAAGAATTTTTGAAATCGGTCCAGTAGTTTCGGAGCCTATTCAATACAAAATAAGCAACCAAATCTTTCTTCTTTATAATAGTATAGATTCTGGTCATCAAGATATAGTCATGTAATTTTGCAAGAGATCGTGCCACTTACATTTAATATATTTTGTCGTAAAAACTTGTTATGATTTATTTGCATATTTGTCTTTTATTTGCGTCAAACGTATTTAATAGACTATAATTTTTTTTTTTTTAATAATAAACGTTGCCTTTATTTTGAGCGCATTTATTACGTTAAAAACCGAAACTGTTAGTGAAAAAAATAGTTTTAGTATTAGAGAAGTTGAAAACCGACGTTTTACGGTAGATTTTTATATATATTTTAATTTATTATTACAAAAAGTATTTCGTTTTGGATAGGTATACATATGTACCTATGTAACTTTAAATTATTCCTTTACTTTAAATGAGTTAATTAAACTTCCTCTGTAACCTTTATTCCATTAATAATAATTAGATTAATTTTTAATTATAATAAAATTATGAAATTTATTTGATATGTATGTCATTATACCAATTATAACATTCCGTTAACTTTAATTACGTATTTGTCCTAGTACTTGCTACTATCTCGATGTCTACTGCTTGCGTGCACTTAAAATTGAAATTATTGTAGTTGTAAATTTTCTAATATGCGTATTTCTAACTCAGACTATAAAAAGTAGTACAAATATAATGTGGCGTAGTAAAGACGTTGACCTCGTTGTGGATTTTTTGGTCCTTCGATATAGGTTCGGACAAAGGAGCTGTACGTACACAAATACCTTGAAATTTTTGTATGGCGTAAGAACTAGATGCATTTGTGTGCGTGTAGTTAACGTATGTCAAGCGAACATTGTAGAATCAAAGAGTCATCACCTATTTCCTACTCTACGTTATATCTGGACATTTTTGAACTGTGATGTATAAGATATAAAATATTTTTGAAGGCTAAACGCAGTACTTACGAAAAGCTCGCCCAGTGCGTCAAATTCAAAACATCTAGCGTTTTTAAGTCAACTATAACATCGTAATTTCATGAAAACGGATTTACTATACCCATTTAATGCGGCCATGATAGTCAATTTCGTCTATTCACAAAGCTTGAAACTAAATATAGAATCACTTTTCATAACACTTACGTACCTAAATTAATAATATTGGACCAAGAAGTTTTGAGAATGCATAATCGAATTAAGGTTTAATAAACGTTTTTATATGTGTATTTTACATTTTAAACAATATTTGCCTATGCCATGGATTCTTCGTCCATACATATATTAACAAAACCAAACCGGCTTCAAAAAAGATAAAATTAGTTCTTGATATGATCCATATTTTTATAATACCACATTTATAGACCAATTTACTTGCTGTTTTATTATTATCAATAACTGAAATCAACAATACAAATGTAATTAAACGTTATAATAAATAATAATCGTAAAAAAATTATTAAATGTATTGTCAATAAGTAAAAATGTATTTCATATAACGTTTATAGTTTAGATGGATAATTATTTACAAAATAATGTTTATCGGTCGTTTTAATAATACTTTAATTAAAAAAATTGCATAGTTTTCAAAGTATGCTACGTAATTTCTAGATATTCTTTTTTTAGCATCACTCTTTGGTAAAAATTGTCTAGCTAGGACGTGTTTGACCACAACTCACCTGATGTTAAATGATAGTGTAGTCAAACATGGTGAACATACCTGGTTCGGAATGGATCTGCCATCTTCGACAACTGAAGTAAATTCCACCCATCGCCATATCGTGTAACGGAGTCAGCTATATTTGATTTAGTTTTGCTCTTTGATTAAAGATTGTTATATTCCGTGTATGTTAAATGTTTTATCATGCAAGTAAATGAATATATGTATAATTAATAATTTTTTTTTTTACATATACAGGGTCATTTGTAATAAGTCAGCATCCTTTTAATGGCATGATCAGGACAATAAACCTAACAACTTTTGTTCTCCTTCTTTTGATAATTTGTATTTTTTTCTTCCATACAATATTAAACAAAGATATTTGTCCGGTCTAAACAAAATGAAAAGTATGGAAAAGCGCGCGCGTATTCTGTGACGCGATGACGTCAATCAAAGGCAAAGATAAGCGGCGCGGGGGGGGGGGCTACTCGCACGATACTACGTTGAATGAAGCGCCTACGTAATATAGAACTGAAAAGTGTTAGAGAGTACCACAAAAAGTTAAATATTTTTTTGGGATATGTACCTATTGTGTTTGGACAAAAGTAGTTTGTTTGAATTACAAAATATTCCCTAAAAAGGACGCTAACTTATTAATAGTATCCCTGTATAGGAGAAACTAATTTTTTAAACAGTTATGGATATGTCTATGTATAATGTTAGACATATTTTTTATACACTATTTTGAAGTCGGTTCTTTTAATAATATTATCCTTCTAATAATGTTAAGGCATGCCTCAGGGCTAATTATGGAGTAAAAATCATACCAGTTAAGACAGTTATAAAAGATAAAAATAGTCTGAACATTACTAAAAGACGAGGCCTAAGTCTATTAAAAATAATAACGTAAAATGCATTTTCATTGTACGTTTTCTTCTGCTCTATTATTGTTGCACTGCATACTAATAATAGATCGTATTAAAAACAATACGGTAGTGCAGTAGGTTATAAAAGTACTTTATAAATGTTGTGGTTAATATTTTTTTGAGTATTTTGCATGTAATTTTTTCTAAGGCCCGTTGCGATAAGAGTCGAGACGCGGGCGTTTAAGCGGTTAAAAGAAAATCCTGATGCAACACGCCGTTTTTGCTGTTGTGCCTTTGCGCCGCCTCGACTCTTACTTATGTGAGCGACGGTCCTTATGATGCCTCCAAATGAGACGGCATTTTGCATTTCACTCATATGATTATTTCATTCAATAAGAGAGTCTAAGTCAATTTTGCGGTAACTGCACATAACAAGTATTACAATGGCAGTACCGCAAACAACCCGCCATGTTAAATTCGGAGGCATTATTTTCAGTAAACGAATAAATTCAATTGAACAATGGCAGCCCGTACACGTAGCGCGCGATCCGCGATCCGCGATCCGCGATCAATGATCGCGATCCAGACTGATCGTGTACGAAGCGGATTGACGGACTGATGCTCCGGATCGCATAATATCTAGAAATTTTGAAATCATGATCGCGGATCGCGGATCGCGGATCGTGATCATGATTGAACGTGTACGGGCTGCCTATGAGTTACTTAAGTTTATTGTTTCAAAATAGTATAATTTAAGATCCATTTGTGAAGTTTAAAGGAAATGCTCAGTGATATGTACCTAATCTTTGGACTTAGACATCAATTGTTAGGCTTAGTAACTAAACTGTAGTCACGATATTCAGTCATTAATCTAATTCTTGTAAAAGTCCATATTCCAAACGAACCAGTGAGATCTTTAAACATCCCCTATAAAAATTGATATGTATTGAGATGCCGAACTTACCTAGAAGTAGAAGTGTTATCAAAGCACCATCTTTCGTTATGAACACCTAATTATAGTACCTACTCTTTGGGTCTCAAATCGTACAATGAATTCCTGTGCGACTGCGTTATGCCATTTCAAAGATAAAACACTAAAATGTAAGATCTAATAATAATTGTAAAGATTGCAAAACCTTTGTATATTTTTTATATCTACCAGTGTACCATGCAGTAAACACTATCTTGGAGAATATTATTGTATGAAATATATCACTAAGTGTGACATGGTGTTTTTTTTTCTTTGAAAACAATGAAACTCCACTATATCTTATTATTTAGGTAGGTATAAATTAAAACATAAACTTGTTCTTTAGCCATTTTTATTTGTCAATTTCGAATGTTCCTCAAATAATAAAAAATTCAGCGGAGCGTATCTTCGTTTTGAGTAAGGACAATTGGACATGTAAGCGAGACTCTTATAGGAGAGCGCTAACATCGCGTGATGCTGGCAGCTAGACTTAGCTGCGAAGGAGTGCGAGGCGTCAGGTGTCCGCTCAGACGGAACAACCTGCCGTTGATCGAAGTTGCGGCCTCCATCTTCCTCAAAAACATGTTCTTGCTAGGCGAGTTCAACGTTCTCTCTGTCAATGTCTTGTTGGACTCCGAATCTAGAGAGTTGATTATAGAGTCCACGTCTGTGTCCATACTTAACATGTTGGTCTGCGATTCCTCGCGCCACAACTTCTGCAGATTCAATGCCATGAGTTCCAGTTGAACCTGAGACAGTTCCCTGATCACGTCGATCTGAACGGACATCACGTTGTCGCATGTCTTGAGCAACGAGTTGAGCGTTTCCAGGACGTCAGCACGTCGCTTCTGTATGCTGTACTGATTGTCTATATTCCTTTCAAAAAAGGCCAGATGCTCGTACAGTTCTGCCAACTGCAAAGTACACGATATGTACTGAGCAGAGTGGTGCTCGAAATCATAGTAATGCTTCGCTCGCATCAGCCACTTGTGAGTGAAGGAAAAGAGCTTCCGAGCTTCTTCTACGGTGCAAGCAATTTTTGAAGGAACTCTGTTTTCCATTTCTTCCAAGTGTAGGGACGGGAATGTGAACAGCCGCTCCGAAGTGCCACAATCACCTATACCAGTTTTGTCAGTGTTCCGATCCTTCATGTTCTCTTGTTCTGATGATTCACAATTTGTTAGGGTTTCATCTAACATATCCACAGTTTTCCACAAATCTGGTTTCGAAGAGGGATGTGAGAAGTACTTATTAAGTATTGTCTTCTTGGACAGTTTGAAGAGCGTTAACCCATACTTGACCCAGTGGTGGCTAAGTTCCAAGAAATGCATCTCAAACTCTGCCTTCTGAAGGACAAACTCTTCCGGCATCAGTTTGCAGTTGTCGTGACAAGTTCGAAGGACATGGTACGCCGCGCAGAGGTGGTGTCGAGCGTTTCCAATGCTATTCAGATACGTGAAATAGTTCCCTAGCCTAGCCGTTCTCAGAGCCCAGTCTTGGGGTGTTCCTTCCTTCATTTCCAACTGCCTGCGCAGTGCAGTGTGGTTGTACAACGTATATTTGTCCTGTAAATTGAGTTTGTTGTAGAGAAAAGCTTGCATTTGAAGGTTATTTGTAATGACCTTGTCTATTTTCTCTGGGTTTACTGTTTTGATGTTGCAGATTGGCTCAGCCGCAAATAAGTCTTCTGCGTCCAGGAACCTGTGATCCTTGTTTATTTTGTCATATATGTTTTCCATGTCCTCTAGAGAGTCTCGGGCAAGGGTGACTTGGTCTAACTGAATCAGATAGTAACATAGGAGGTTTTGAATTCTCAGGTATATAAAGAGACATTCGTCTCGTAAAGCAAACGGCTTTAGCTTGTCACTGACTGACTGGAGAATATTCCTTTTCTCAATAACAGCTAACGGCATAGTTTTTGTGGATAGTAAAGCCAAGTAGCCCTCCATGGCGAGAGACCTAACGTAATGTTCATGGTTTTCTTTGCCAAGAATGATGAGATCTGTGCTCAAGGAATGAATACCCTTTTTCAGGCATTGCAGCCGCTCCGACGAATTTTTGTTTTTGACCACAAGTCTAACATTTTCGAACGTATTAGTTATACGACTTAAAATCTCCATGATTTAATTACACGTAGAATTTTCCATTTACAATACCAAGATCTATTTCAATGACTTTACGAAAAAGTAATTTGTTTTTGGTAATGTCAAATTGATTGATTTTTCTTTTCTATTCTGCCAGATGTTCTGTTCGCGAAAGTTAAGTAAGGAAAAGAAAAAGTTTACCATTGCCTTAAAAGAAAAAGTATTGTACATGATTAAGTGGTTCTTGTAGGTAGGTACTTGACAATTAACAAAAGCACATTTTAGTACCTCCTGGATCAACAACTTAATATACTTAGGTCAACTAGGTCCATACTTACAAAATGAGTCCTACAGTAAATAATAATCTAAGTAGAATGGAGATTGCAAATTGCAAATAACCAGTGCAAGCAAATGGAAGCGTATAAATCACCCGTTCTGTATGCATTACATTATTTAGAAAGACCCATGAGTACGTTTGAAGGTGTTGATGAAGCGCGAAAAAGTTGAAGTAGCGCGGTCGCCGAAGAGTGTGGGTCCAAACCCCAACAATGTGCTTGAGCTGTCAGTGAAGTAAAACAAAGCGAGGACACAGTCATGGTGGTAGAGTATTTATAGTCGACTGGCTAGCCACCATCTTCAAGTTGATAATATAATACCTATGCGCCAACTATAACAAAAATATAGGTACATACAGATCAACATGCCCCAGCTTCGACCGCATTGCTTTCTATCAGGCGAGTTGGTGGCCAAGTGTAGATCCTAGTTTATAAGAAATAATAAAAATGTTTACACTACCATATTGACAGATATATATCAACGTAATAACAGCACAAAGTTCTTTTGTCTGAAAGCTAAATATATATACCTACAAATTGTATTGTACCTACAAATGAAGGTATTTTACCTATTAGCTTCATGCTCAATGCTCAATAAACATGCTGACACGGTAACGCTGATAACGTCCTTCGATATCAAGGGCTAAAACTAGTCTAAAATAAAACATCAAGGCAAGTCGTCATAAAATTTATTTCACAATACCCGGGCTACTCTTTGGATGCCTAACTATTATAACTTATGTAAGGGTGTTACTTTAGAAGCAACACTTGCCAAACTACTAATAGTCTTACAACATACGATAATGCTTCACACGCCATTTTTGCTTGAGATAATGCCACTCGATTATTTTTACCTGACCATGTATAAAAAAGGGTTACAACTGTAGCAGTATCTTCTAAGTCAAAGAAAATATAAATTTAAGTATACCTACCCTTTCCCAAATATCGTTTATTGCTTTTTGCCGCTTATTACGGAAGTTCTTAATATGAAAAAGGCCGCTGTTCGCTTCGTTCGACATTTAAATATAATTATATTATGTCAAAGCATAAAAGTGCCCGCATCATTCACGAGTGTCAACTGGAAGTGCTCGCCGCGCCGCTGCCGGCCGTTGCTTCCCCGATGTGAGTTAAGCCTTATAACATACCTACTACAAGTTTTGTGTAACTTTTTTGCTGTTATAATATTGGGAATTTAAATCTAATAGCGAATTTACGGCATTCAAAATTTATTATAACTATCCGAGAGTATCTACCTATTAAATGAATTTTTTTAAAAAAAAATTAGTGCTATTCAATGCATAGGTATTTGTAACCAACAAAAAAGTTAATTATGTTAATGATCTGCTTAGTAAATACTCTTTTTAGGTAAATAGATACAGTAAAAAAAATATGTAGGTATAGGTAAAATTGGTGGACGTGTGAAGCGATCTACAAAAAAACTTCTACGGCCAAACATGAATTACTATAAATTAAAAAAGTAATAAACAAAATGCACAGAAATAAAATTACAAAACAAAACACTTAAATTGTTCTCACGTTCGCTGTTCCTTACAGATCCTGTAATGAATATTTAGTTTGCTTTAGTAACATCTTTTAAAATTAATATCTACCTTATTATAAGTAGTTGGTTAAGCGGAACGGTAGCACAAAGCCGAAATGAGCGTATTGTACCTACTTATATCATTATGAATAACTTTTACTAAGGGACTGACTAACATGAAATCGTAATTAAATTAAATCCAAAAAAATTTGCTCTACAATAAAAATCTCTAATTTGTGTTTATACTACAGTTCCGCGTATAAGGGCCTTACTTATATGTAAACGTTACTAAAGTTAATAGATGTTCATATATATCAAGTAGTTGGTCTCGTTTTCTCGCGTAACATTTTACGTCAGCGAAAAATTGAAAGGGCATCTTATACAGATTAGCATTAAGCATAGTAGGGCCCTAAACATTAGAAAATCCAGTTTTAAAAATTCGCAACTAATAATTTCGCTAAGCGACACCGTGTAAAGGGTACCCTAATTCGCAAATGCTGTAGTTGAAATAAGAAGAGACTCACGTGTCAGTGACGTGACGTCATCAGTCTTGTCTGGGTGTGGAAGGGCGGCGGGAGCGGTAGGTGAGCGAGCGGCGGGGGGAGGGGCTATAGGCCCTCACGCCAGCGTAAAACTTTCCTCGTTGCGTGATCACCTCAAGCCGCGCCGAAGCTTCCGCGCGTCCAAACTCATTCTCCACCGTGATACGGTAGACGCCGACATCCTCGATCGTCACTTGTTCTATCTCCAGAATGCGGAGTATCTCATCCTTCTCTTTCAGCGTAATGCGGGAAGAGGGCGTAATGATGATGCCATCTTTGTCCCACGTGGCCCACGGTGCCGGCAGCCCTTTCACGGCGCATTGGAGAGTTATGGTATCGCCCTCTTCTGCTACTTTGTTGAACGGGTAAGTATAGAATGTTGGCGCCATTTGACGGGCAGGGCTGCTCAGGCGATGTGTTTCGGGACCTGTGTAGACGATCATAATGAAAACTAAAGCAATCTCGTGGTTAGAGAAATAGCTGCAGCATCCCAATGAATGATGGATAGATTCACACATGAATACTTGATTTTAATGATATATCAACGAAAACATGACATACTATGATACTACATCTTATGTAGGTAATCATTCACTTTTCCAAATCTGTGATTCAAGTTAACGATTCTGTAGTTTTGGAGTAGGAGTGAGATAAGGAAGTGAAAATCGTGATATATCCATAAAGAACTGTGCAATTATGAAAAAACTGTGTCATTCACTCTAGTTGCCTACACACCTATTACAATCTAGGCAATTATAGGTCTAAAAATTAGAATGCATAAACTTCTGTAATGACATCCATCCTTGATCGAGCAATTATGCTGCTTACCCTAAGGACCAGTCCTAATAGAAACCCTGTGTAGAGGACTTGTAGTGATATATAAAGTAGCTTTTGAGTATTTAAATTGTAATTCTCAAATTATTTAAAGTTAAAGCGGATATTTTCGTGCGGACGGATTGTAATTTAAATTAGGCTATCGGGCACACAAAGCAGCATTTTCGTGATCGCCTAACTTGAATGAAAATAATAGGTCACAATACGGCCCTAGGCATACCTGGCGTCCTGGCGCGCGAGAGAGAGCGCGCGGGCGTGGCGCGTGGTGTGGAGCGTGGCGTAGATGTACACGAGCCCAGCGCAGCTGGTCGCCGCAGCCTCTGGCAAAGCGTGTTGGGCTCACCAGCCGCTGCAAATCACACCATATCAGTTACCACACCACAAACACTGTAACTCTAGTGATGTCGCTTACCGGATGATCCAGTCATTCTTCGGACCGGCGACTATAAGTAGCATTGATTTATAAGCGCTACTGTAGGCGGATGACACTTGATATTTTAAGTCTCGGTTGTATGTTTCACATTTCTAGTTTAGGACTCGGGTGGGGGTTTTGGCGTGGGAATCATATCGCTGCGTTTTATTATTTTCCGAAACTTGAGTTTTTTCAAGTGAATTAATTTTGAAATCAGAGGAAATTATATTTTTCATAGAATTTCCTATTATGACATAGATATGAGTATATCATTATGTCGATTAGGCGATGAAAATATCTACTCTCTTAAAGCGTGATTTGATGAATTCTTTTCGCAATACACGAATAATGCTGCTGCATGTTATTTTATCTATAGTAAGTATTATATATATCCTTATATTAGAATGATGCGTGACAAAGTACTTACGGTAGACGACCAAACAGGCGCTCGAAGATGCCTTGCCGAGGCAGTTGGCGGCCTCACAAGTGTAATTCCCCTCGTCGTCTGCCGTCACTTGACGAATTTTGAGCCGCGCGCTGCCATCCTCGATTGTCCACTCGAAATCTTCTGACTCGCGGATCAACTGCCATATCGAATAACAACATCAACAGTTTTTTTAACGATTGACAAGCCAGGTGTTTGACCACAGCTCACACAGTTAAGTGACGGTGTAGTCCATGATGGTAAAAACTTAAGGGTGGTATCAAGCCAGCCGAATAGGCACTAGAAAATATCCTACGACTATGCTATGGTTTCCTCACGTTTTCCTTCACCGGCAGCCCAAACTTATTGTTTGAGCTATTATCGCAAGCATCGTTTTTTTACTACAGACGGCCTTGGACTTTTAGGGAATACTAAACTGTGCTTATCATATTCATTTGCGAGAATTATACAGAGTACGTATATAATATATATACGTAATACGTAATGATAGTCAAAAGTTTATTACGTATATGAACAAAAGAGGTTTCCATTTAATTCCGCTAGGGATGCTGTCCCGCTTCCCATACATTTTTCTATCGTTTACGTAGTACGTAAATTTCAGAAATTAAAATTAAAATATTAGATATGCTTCAGATCAGAAGAGCCAGGGCAAATATCACTTTTAGGATAATGATTTGAGTAAAGATCAGTACGTTCCCACGGAAACTAAAAACTACCTGGTGATCATAGACAGTGCTGCCATAAGGATGATAAGAAGTTTCACAGAAAGAAATAAAAAAAGGTTTTTTTTTTGTTAAAAAGTTATAATACCTGCGGAGATCTTTAGATTTCCTGTAACCTATACCCAGCTTAATTATAAGTAACGCCGTATACCTACTAAATGTGACGTCAAAATCATATATTAGAAAAAAGTCGAACAGATATTATGTTGCGTTTCTCTCTGTACGACTTTTGCATCAGTGGTCAAAATATGATTAGTTTAAGAGTTATGAGGAAATGCAAACTTACCTCATTGTAGTGGAACCATCTGATGTCGGGAGCAGGATGCCCTGAGACGCGACACTCGAATTCGACCGCATCACCGTCACACGATAATAGGTCGGTCAACTCCTTCTCGAATCGCGGCAATACTTCCACTTCCCTGCGTTATCAGTCTCATCAATCATCAATATGTTTTATAGTAAGAAATATAAGGACGATATGTGAGTGAAAGAGATTCCGTAGACGCATGTTAGAAACACGAAAGGAAGCTATAGGTATACGTACTTATAAAAGTAAGAAAGTGAGATAAGAAAATAAATGATTTAAAAAAATGAACAGTATTCACCCGTATCGAATGTTGTGTGCATCATCAGACGATGTCGGATCTGTAAATCAAAATAATATAAAATATACCATTTCATGGGTAACATTATAATCATATTTTTTGTGTAGTTGGATAAAAATGACGTAAACAGAATAGTGTTCAAGATAAAAACTGCTGCCACAATCAATCTTCGACCACCGTAATTTGACATCAAGTGATCGGTGGTCAAACACCTAAACTAAACCTAAAAAAAACCAAATTGATTTCTATGATTAGCGTATATGGGACCTTTGTTGGAAATCTGTACAGTAAGCAAGATAATGTTACCTTTAGCGAGTATCTGAAGCGAGATGATCGCCTTGGTTTCCCCGTGAACGTTCCTTGCGACCACGGAGTACGCGCCGGTGTAGTCAAGCTTAGCGTGAGGAATCTCAAACCGATACTCTGGTCCGAGGCCAACGCGTCGGAAATGAGATGCATCACGGTAGTAATCCGGCTAAAAACAATACAATGGTTGTTTCTTGTTTTTGGCATTTACATTTTTGGCATATATCTATGTAAATTCACTAGCTAAATATAACTGTATTTCGGTTTGAAAGAAAGAAAGAAAGAAAATAATTTTATTTTGTTACATAGAACAAAAAAAAAACAAAAATAACAACAAATAGGGACAAACAGTTACAAAATAGATTTGAAGGGTTTTGCAGTACCTGTCAAATCTAAAATATATTAAATACTACTGCTTGTCTGCAAAATGTCTTATAGGTACTACGGTAGTTCCCACTGGGACAACTTGCTGCTAAATGGGTTTATTACCAAGTAATTATTCTTATTCGTGTAAGTATACCTTGAGGAAGTCTCTGAGCCAGTACACGTCGGGTTTGGGGTCTCCTACCACCTCGCATTGTATGATGACGGTGTCGCCCTCTCGCGCCGAACTGGAGCGAGGCTTACGCACGAACATCGGCTCTTTGGAGTATCTGTCCACAAGTGCAACATTCTTTGGTAATCATTTAACATATAGCCAATGTTTGATGAATAAACTTAGACGCAGCGAAGTAATCTGCATAGTTGACTCCCTTTCTATTCAGCAAACATACGCCAAGTGAAACGAAAACGAGTACGAATAACACTTTTTTTATGGTTGACAGGCTAGATATTTGACCACAGTTCACCTGATGTTAAGTGAGGTGTGGTCAGATATGTGGCCTGGAGTGGAGCTGGTTCTTAAGTGAGGCTCCTAAAACAGACCGTTAAGTGTTTGGCGGCAGTTTTCAACTTGAGGATGGTAGCTTGCCAGCCGGGTACTAACTATAAAGTACCCTACCACTATGATTTCCTTATGTTGTTTTCCTTCACCGGCAGCTTAAACTCATTGTTGGGGTTTGACTTGTGCCCTTCAGCTTGTTATTCGATCAAATTAACCACTGAGATATCATCGCAATACAATAATTGTTTATTTTTGTATATCTACATAAAAGGTACAAAAGTAGATATAATATGTATAAACTACCACTCTTGAGTTTTTAAAGTATATAAAAAAACACTCACGGGACATCAGGGCTGAGTAGGACTGGCGGAGGTTTTTTCTCTTCCGTTTCTCCACCGATAACCTCGACCTTGCCCGAAGTTGACGCGCGTCCAACCTAAAAAAGAAAATAATTTAATGTCGGCGCCACTGTCGCAGAATCACTGCATCATGACCACAGGACTGCTCAGCCGCAGCTATAGGTATATTTCCATTAGGGCACTGACCACGTTGGAAGCGGTGTATGTGTAGACGCCAGCATCGCGTTGCGTAACAGCAGCCAGCGCGAGCTCGATCTACCCGTCACGGTCGAGCGTCATGACCGCGCGACTGCTCAGCCGCAGCCATAGATATATCTCCATTAGTGCACTGACCTCATTGGATGCGGTGCATGTGTAGACGCCAGCGTCGCGTTGCGTAACAGCAGCCAGCGCGAGCTCGATCTGCCCGTCACGGTCGAGCGTCATAACCGCACGTCTGTTCGGCCGCAGGCGCACTCCGTCGCGGTACCATGTCACACCAACTGACGGATACGCTTCTACTACTGCCGAAATCCGAAGCTCCTCTCCTAAAAATAAGAATCAGTGGAACCTCACTGACGTCCTCCATATTTTTCTAAAAACTACAATTTAGGATTTTTAAGACGTTTAAGAAGAGTGACAGAGTAACAGATTTACTCCAAACCACGTGCTCTATCCTGCGTCACATCGTTGCCTACCATCAATTGATAGTTAAAAGTATATAGATATAGTCGTCATGAAAAGAAACAGAATTAGTATTTGAAAGATTCATTAGGATTTGATCGAATTAGTATTGGCGTGAACAAAAAAATCTCCGGCAGATGCTTTGGCCAGGTTTGTAATAAAAAAGCGTCTCACCGTTGCTGAGTCGGTAAAGGGGCTCAAGTCCGCAGCAGAATTCTGGCGCGACGTACGCGCGTATGCCTTTATCCACAACAAGACTGCACCGGCAGCTGACAGCCCCGCTGGAGTTGCGTGCCAGGGCTTCATAAACGCCGCCGTCTTCTAACGTCGTCGGTGCAATCTCCAGCGTGTGGAAGTGCTCGTCTTGTGATTGGCAGTGACGCTCTGAAATTATAGTAACGATGCTTTCAAGGCTCATTAAATAGAACGCTTACCAATATTCATTCGTAAAAAATGAAACCAAGAAACCTAAATGGACGTCTCACTCATCGCCATTTAGCCTCAAATTAAGCAAACCTTGTATGTTAACCAGATAATTGTTCAAAACCTATATATATAGGTTCCTATTTTTTTTGTAAATACATACTTACTTTTAGTACATAAAATAAATTTAATATAACCCGAAGCAGGAAAAACATTGAATTTGCAAGGAATAGCTAATTTTTCGCAAGTTCTGAGCTGTGTCAAATTGTGTTTTATTACAAAAAATAATGTTTTATGATGATTCAACGTCACGGCGTCACAGGTGTAGACACACTGGTAGAGTGCTGCTTAAACAAATAAAAAATTAAAATAATCGACTAACTGTCAGTGTCGACTGGTTGTCCGTCCTTGTACCAAGTGACTTTAGGTGAAGGGCTGCCCACTACTTGGCATGTGAGTCGCACCGGGTAAGTGGCTTGAACACGACGATCCCGCAGACGCATTGTGAACTGAGGCGGGTATTCGCCGCAAGCGTCTGCAGATCTCTCCCTGCCGAGAATAATTTTACAAATATCTGTCATCTGTTGTGTGGTACATGATAAAACATGGTCTTTTTATATTTAGAATTGATGAGACGAATAAAACATTCTCCTGATGGCACGAGATAATGACCCAATGGTCACGAGCAGTAACGACATTTTGAACAAAACAGAGTCCAGAGCATGGTATGCCTTCGCTATATACGTATACGACAGATTCGTTGTTCTTATAATTATGTATAAAAATTACTCACAACTACTCCATAAAGACTATGCAATATCAAACTTACCTCTTAAGTTTAGCATCTGCTTCCCAGATCATCCTATCAGTGACGACGGCTAGCCTTGCATAAGTGGAGCTTCTTCCGTGAACGTTGGTTGCTTCACAGCTGTACCGCGCTTCGTCTTCAATACCAATGTCCTTTATCGTCAGCCCGCACTCCACCCCGTTGTATGCGATACACACTCTCCCATTCTCTTCCTCGATCTCGTGACCGTTCTTCATCCACACAACCTCAGGCATCGGCTTCCCTTTCACACTGCACTTGAGGTTTGCTGTCTCTCCCGCAAGAACTTTCAACTGTCCCGGCAGAATATCCACAAACTCCGGCCTATCACCGGCTAGGCCGATCGCAATAGGCCTTAACGTCTGCACCGACTCGCCCCACCCGTATCTGTTACGCGGAGTAATGCGGAAGTGGTACTCCTCTCCTTGTTTTAAATTGAAGGCGTCGAAGGAGTTAAGTGGTGTAATACCGAGTTCCACCCACCGCGCGCCGCCCTCTGTGCCCAGTCGCCAGCTTTCCACTCTAAACGCCAGCACTGGGGCGGAAATACTGGGTTCCGATTTCGGCCAAGAGAGAGACACCCAGTTGCCGCCACCGTCCACCACAGTAGGTTCGCCCGGGATGCGCTCGGGTACGGCTAAAATAACACGATAGATCATGAACGCGGCAATGACCTCAAAGCGTATTTGATTGGCTGCCAGACGACATGAGCCAGAAGTAAATTTGCATTGATCTGATTGATTGACATTTTAAATTTACACTATAAATAATACTGAGCCGCTTCTTCTTTAGTCATTAACAAAGAGAAGAAATCTACGCTCTGCAAATCGTACCCAAAGCACAGCTCTACGAAACGCTTTGAAATATTTATAAAATAATTTCACTTTAACTAAACATTGGAACTACATTTCTAAGTTTATAATTATTGTGTCTACACTAATAATTACATTGAGAGACTTCAAGTTAGAATAGATAGGTGATGAGATGGCTCATCATCAAATTCAATTTGATTCAATTCAAATTGCAGAATAAGAAATAACGATAGGTTTCTGAATACTTACATTTGTAGTTTCGTTCAGCTACTGACATAGATGCCTCATCTGCAGGATATGTCCAGTCCGAAATCAAATGATCAGAAGAAGCTCGTTGACGGACCTATAATTATACATATTGAATAACTATTTCATCCGTAAAGCTAAGCAAAAGTCTCCGATTCTACTGGAATTAAGTAATTTGAATTATGTTTTAAATTAGAATAAGAATGAGAAAAAACGGTCTAGCGAAGATAACGTAGCAGTTTTGTACATAAGAATTCGCTGCAGGATTTCTTAAACACTTACCACTACAGTGACGAATGCTCTGTCACAACCATAAGCATTTCTAGCAAGAATACAGTAAGTACCAGCATCGGTTATAATAGATCTCTTCAGTGTAAACTTAACGTAGTCGTCAGAAGTCATTTTACAAACGCGTTGACTGGTTGTAATATCGCGGATACCTTTCATGAAGACAACTGTAAAGAGCAAAACACAAATCAGATTTGGTTAAGCATATTGATTCTTGAAATCACATCAGATTTTCCTTGTTTACACTCAAATCGGGAAACAATTGAGGTAATCAAGGCTTTTATCCTAATCCATGGAATGGTTTGCCAGTTTCCTTGTTTACCGAAAAATGTAATCTGAATCATGTTACCGTGAATACATTTTTTCTAAGTCAACGTGCATACGTCCGGTAATAACATCGCTTTTAAAAAATAGACAGTTATACATATGTAGGCAAATTATGATAATAGATGGTCAAAGGTTAAACAATCTTTATATCAGCAAAGAACTAACTTTACAGAATTTACAGAAATAGATACCTTTGGGTTTGGGTTCGCCCTGTACTCTAAATGAAATATTAACATCTTCGCCAACAGATATTAGAATGTCTTTCTCGGGGCGTCCAACGATGATGGCCGGTTTCCCTTCAAGTTCGTTAGGTTGTACCACAGTAATAGCTGCATTCATGTCGACATTTCCATGAGCACTCCATGCTCTACAAGTATACATTCCGGTTTCTTTTTCAGTAACATCAGTAAGGGCTAGAGTGTACAAGCCCTGTTCAACAAATGTCTTCGCATTCCGGTATACATCTGTAACGGAACGTCCTTCTCGAAGCCATTCCACACTCGTTGGGGCTCCTCTGATCTCAACTTGGAGACCGATAGTACCTCCTTTTGCTACTTTGTAATCTGTTAAAACATTGGTGAAGTGAGGGCGTCGCGATTCCATGGCTTGGCGGTTAAATCGAGACTTTTCAATTGTTGCTATATTTGGACTCAGACGACTTTCTTTCCCTGCAAACAATTATGAAATCGTAATTACAGGGGTATACAAATTTATACAACAATACACCGTAATAGAATATTGCTACACATAGTTCTTCAAGTACTCAATACATGATGAAAATATAATAGTATAGTAACAAGAACAAGACGAATAGAATAAGTAAACAAAAACACATAAAATATTAACTACATTCATTTAGTAACATACCTGTAAAGGTAACAACGTGTGTTATTTGATCTGACCACACTGAATTCTCAGCTTTGCAAGTGAACTTGCCACTGTCTTCAGGAGTGGGAGATTCTATTGCTAATCTGCAGACGCCATCTGCGAGGTAGTACGCTTGAAAACGCTCATTGGATAATATGGGCTGATCATCTTTCCACCAAGTGATGGTTGGTAGTGGCTGGCCTCGTATACGGCATTCTAACACCAACTCGTTTTCGGCTAAGTGATAGGTATCTGTAGGAACAATCACCTTACTTGAATTATATGAAAATTAAATAGGAAAGAAAAACAAGAACAAATTTTAGTACCTCGTATGGATCGAGTAAAAGTCGGAGGAATAGGTGATGCCTCAAAGCTTGGATACACTTTAAGATTGGCAGAAGAACTAACAGAGCCGTTCTCATTTTTGACCGAACAACTGTATTCAGCAGAATCACTTGGTACAGCATTTAGAACCTCTAGTGTGATCAAACCATCAGCATATTTTATTCTGTATTTCAATTTGTTGTCTAACAAGACCCCATTCTTGTACCATGATACAGTTGGATCCGTAGATGACAAGACGCTGCACGTTAATTTCACTCTAGAACCTTCGACAGCGGTCCGGTCAGTCAAATATGTGGAGAAGACTGGTTTTCTTTTAGAATCCCGTGAAATACCCAAGTTTTTGTCAGATACGAGGCTTCGAGCTTCGCTTAAAGCTTTTGATCTTTGCCGTATTTCAGGTTTCCGGTAATTTGGTTCACTGCTTGTACTAGTGTCAAGATAGGGCGAAGCCGAGGATCTAAGTTGGGCATCCATAACAATCGTTTGGGCTTTATAAATAGTGGCATTTTTTCCTAGGCCATGTAGTGCCTGATCCTCTGTTGGTTTATCAATATCGAAAGATCGTTCTCTGTAGCTCGCAGGACGAGCAAAATCCATAGTGTAATCTCTATGATTGTGATTCACAAACTTCGGTTTCTCTTTATGATCGTGTTTCGTTGGAGAAGGTTCATACTGATACTCTTTAATATAGCGTTGATCAGCATCGTCTGATATTCTTTGAGATTGTGTGGTAGTTTTGCTCTTGTGTTGCAATTGATGGTTAATATCACCATTTTCTATTTTAATATTTACATCAAATTCTAATGCGCGCTTCGATTTTGATCTGTCGTCTTTGCCAATCGTTGTTGTCGTTTCTGATTCATAAATAGTTGTTTTTTCCTGATTCAATGAAGTTCCTTTAATATTACCATCAACCTGTTTTTGAACGGCAACATTTGTATCTTGTTTTGATGTAAATTCATCTACTTCTTTGTTTTTTGTATCACATATAATTTTTTCGGTCTTTTGCTTTTTCCCCGTAGCTTGTGTAATTTCGTCGCCTTCAATTTCTTTCTTTGGCTTCGCTTTTTTCTTTACCTTATCGAACTTAAGATTTTCAGCAGCTTCTTTGACTTCATTTTGTTTTATTACAGTTGTTTTTATTTGAATTTCGGATTCAACGTTTTCTTCTACCCTTTGTTTTTGATATAGTTCAGCGTCATTTCTTTCATTCTCGATAATATTTTTAACATTTTCATCTTCTTCTTTTTGTTTAAGCTCAGTTTCTTTTCCAGTTTGTTCTGGCTTTTGTTTTTCTTCTTTGGAGAACTTCCTGGTTTTTTCTTTATCTTCTTTTTCCTTAAACTCAGATTCTTTCTTTGCTTGTGTCTTTTGTTTCTCTTCTTTAGTTAATTTTATTGCTTTGCCCACTTCCTCTTTTTGACTGAGGCTTGCTTCTTTTTTTGCTTTATCCTCTTCCGTTTTTTTCATTAGCTCGACCTCTTTTTTTGCTTGTTCCTCTTTTTGCTTCGGTTCTTCAGCAAATATTTTCGTTTTCTCTTCCTTCTTTTGCCCGAGCTCAGCTTCTTTATTTGCTTGTTCTGTCTTTTGCTTCTCTTTTTCAATGGATTCTCTTGCTTTGTCCTCTTCCTCTAATTGATCAGTTTTTTTCGTTGATCGTTCAACCTTTTTCCTTTTTTCTTGAGCAACTTTACGTGCTTTTGCCTCTTCTTCTTCTCGCATAAGCTTAACTTCTTGTTTTGATTGTTCCGTTTTCTGCTTTTCTTCTTCAGCAGATTTTCTCGCTTTCTCTTCTTCTTCTTCTTTTTGTTTACGCTCAGCTTCTTTTGTAGCGTGTTTCGTCTTTTGCTCCTCTTCTAGAGCAAATTGTCTTGCTTTTTCTTCTTCTACTTTTTGCTCAGCTTCTTTCCTTGATTGTTCCATTTTCTTTCTTTCGTCTTCTTCAGTAAATTGTCTTGCTTTCTCCTCTTTCTTTTTTTGCTCAGCGTCTTTACTTGTGTCCTCCATATTTTGTCCTTTATCTTCAGCAAATTTTCTTGCTTTTACTTTTTCTTGTTTATGCTTGAGCTTAACTTCGTTCTTTGATTGTTCCGTTTTCTTTTTTTCTTCTTCCGCGAATATGTCGATTTTTTCCCCTGCCCCGTTTTTCTTGTACCCAGTTTGTTTTTGTGCTTGTTCAGATTTTCTCACTTTCTCGTCTTCTTCTATTTGTTTACACTCTTTCTTTGTTTGTTCTTCTTTTTGATTTTCTTCTTCGTCAAGTTTCCTTGCTTTCTCTTTTTGCCTAAGGTCAATTTCACTCTCTGATTGCTCTACTTTTTTTCTTTCTTCTTCAGCCAATTTTGTTGCTTTTGTGTCTTGCTTTTTTTGCTTGAGTTCAGTTTCTTTCTTTTTTGTTTCTTTTACTTTTTGCTTCTTTTTCTCAGCGAGTTTTTCTGCTTTCTCCTGTTCTAATTCCTCATTTTCTTTTTGTGACTGTTCTGTTCTTTGTCTATTTTCTTCACTGATTTTTTTTTCTTTTTTCTCTTCCTCTTTTTGCTTAAGCTCAGATTTTTGCTTCGATTGTTGCACTTGCTGCTTTTCTGCTTCAGCACATATATTGGGTTTCTCTTTTTCTTCTTTTTGCTTGAACTCAACTTCTTTCATTGCTTGTTTTACCTTCTGCGTCTCTTCCTCAGCGAATTTTCTTGCCTTCTCCTCTTCCTCTTTTTGTTTAAGCTGCAATTCTTTCTTTATTTGTTCCGCCTTAAGTTTTTTTTCTTCAGCACATTTTTTCGCTATCTCTTCTTCTTTTTGCCTAAGCTCAGCTTCTTTCACTGCTTGTTCCACTTTCTGCTTTTCTTCCTCAGCATTTTTTTTTGCTTTTTCGTCTTCCTCTATTTGCTTGACTTCAGATTTTTTCATTGCTAGTTCTACTTTTGGCTTCTCTGCTTCAGCAACTTTTCTTGGTTTCTCATCTTCGTCTTTTTGTTTAAGTTCCGATTCTTTCCTTATTTGTTCCGCTTTCTGCTTCTCTTCATCGGTACATTTTTTGACGTTATCTTCTTTTTGTCTGAGCTCAGCTTCATTCAGTGCTTGTTCTACTTCCTGCTTTTTTTCCTCAGCCAATTTTCTAACGTTCTCTTCTTCTTGTATAAGCTCCGATTCTTTCTTTATTTGTTGCGCCTTCTGCTTTTCTTCTTCGCCATGTTTTTTGGCTTTCTCTTCTTCTTTTAGCCTGCCCTTAGTTTCTTTTTCTGATTGTTCTACTTTCTGCTTCTCTTCCTCAGCGAATTTTCTTACTTTCTCTTCTTCTAGTATAAGCTCAAATTCTTTCTTTATTTGCTCCGCCTTCTGCTTTTCTTTTTCACCATATTTTTTGGCTTTCTCTTCTTCTTTTAGCCTGACCTCAGCTTCTTTTTCTGATTGTTCTACTTTCTGCTTCTCTTCCTCAGCCAATTTTCTTACTTTCTCTACTTTCTCGTTTTGTTCAAGCTTCGATTTTTTCGTTAATTGTTCCTCTTTCTGCTTCTCTTTTTCGGCACATTTTTTGGCTTTCTCTTCTTTTTCTTTAAGCCTGAGCTCAGCTTCTTTCTCTGCATGTTCCATTTTCTGCTTCTCTTCCTCAGCTAATATTCTTACTTTCCCCTCTTTCTCTTTTTGTTTCAACTCAGATCCTTTATTCGTTTGTTCCGCCTTCTGCTTTTCTTCTTCGGCACATTTTTCCGCTTTTTCTTCTTCTTTTTTCTTGAGTTCAGCTTTTTTCATTGCTTGTTCTACTTCGTGCTTTTCTTCCTCAAGTAATTTTGTTACTTTCTTTTCTTCCTCTTTTTGTTTCAGCTCAGATTCTTTTTTTATTTGTTCCGCCTTTTGCTTTTCTTCTTCGGCACATTTTTTCGCTTTTTCTTCTTCTTTTTTCTTGAGCTGAGCTTCTTTCTCTGCTTGTTCCACTTTCTGCTTTTCTTCCTTAATATTTATTTTTGCTTCTTCATCTTCGTCTTTTTGCTCGAGTTCAGCTTTTTTCATTGCGAGTTCTACTTCCTTCTTTTCTTTCTCAGCAATTGTTCTTGCTTTCTCCTCTTCTTGTATAAGCTCCGTTTCTCTCTTTATTTGTTCCACCTTCTGTTTTTCTTCTTCAGCGCATTTATTGGCTTTCTCTTCTTTTTCTTTTAGCCTCAGCTCAGCTTCTTTTTCTCCTTGTTCCAGTTTCTGCTTCTCTTGCTCAGCAAATTGTCTTGTTTTCTCGCCTTCTTTTTGCCTGCGCTCAGCGTCTTCAATTGCTTTTTCCTCTTTCTGCTTCTCTTTTTCGGCAAATTCACTTGCTTTCTCCTCTTCCTTTCCTTGTTCCAGCTTCAATTCTTTCTTTAATTGTTCCGCCGCCTGCTTTTGTTTTTCGGCACATTTTCTAGATTTCTCTTCTTCTTCTTTTTGTCTGAGCTCAGCTTCTGTCTCTGCTTGTTTCACTTTCTGCTTCTCTTCTTCAGCAATTATTTTTGCTTTCTCTTCTTCTTTTTGCCTGAGCTCAACTTCTTTACTTGCTTCCACTTTCTGCTTCTCTTCCTCAGCAATTTTTCTTGCTTTATCGTCTTCCTTTTTTTGTTCAAGCTCCAATTCTTTTTTTAATTGTTCTGCATTTTGCTTCTCTTTTTCGGCGAATTTTCTGGAATTTTCTTCTTCTTCTTTTAGCCTCAGCTCAGCTTCTTTCTCTCCTTGTTCGACTTTCAGCTTCTCTTCCTCATTATTTTTTTTTTCTTTCTGTTCTTCTTTTTTTCTGAGCTCAACTTCTTTAATTGCTTGATCCACTTTCTGCTTCTCTTCTTCAGCAAATTGTCTCTCTTTATCCTCTTCCTTTTTTTGTTCAAGCTCTGATTCTTTGTTTAATCGTTCCGCATTCTGCCTCTCTTTTTCGGCGAGTTTGGTGGATTTTTCTTCTTCTTTTTGTCTGAGCTCAGCTTCTTTCTCTTCTTGTTCCACTTGTTGCTTCTCTTCCTCAACAATTTTGCTTGCTTTTTCTAATTCCTCTTTTTGTTTGACTTCAGCTTCTTTTATTGCTTGTTTCAATTCTTGCTTCTCTTCCCCAGCCACATTTCTTGCATTCTTCTCTTCCTCTTTTTGTAAAAGCTTCGATTCGTTTTTTAATTTTTCCGTCTTCTGCTTCTCGTCCTCAGCAAATTTTCTTTCTTTCTCGTCTTCTTTTTGCCTTAGCTCAACTTCTTTCATAGATTGTTCCATTTTCTGCTTTTCTACCTCGGCTATTTTACTTGCTTTCTCTTCTTCCTCTTTTTGCGTGTCTTCAGCTTTTTTCATTGCTACTTTCTGCTTTTCTTCTTCAGCACATTTTTGGGCTTTCTCATCTACTTCTTTAAGCCTGACCTCAGCTTCTTTTTCTGATTGTTTATTCTGCTTCTCTTCCTCAGGGATTTTTTTTGCTTTTTTCTCTTCCTCTTTTCCCTCGGCTTCAGCTTCTTGTGTTGCAAGTTCTGTTGTTTGAATTTGTTCTGCAGCACATTTTCTAATTACTTCTTCTTTTTCAGTTTGCTGACATTCAACTTTGTTCTTCGATTGTGCAGTCTTTTCCCTTTCCTCTTCAGCGAATTTACTTACATTTTCTTCGTCAATTTTTTGTTTGAGTCCAGTTTCTTTCCCTGCTTTTTCTACTTCTTTCTTTGATTGTTCCGCATCTTGCTTTATTTCATCAGTTAAGTTTCTTGCCTTTACTTCTTCTACTGTTTGTTTCTCTTCTGAAATTTTTCTTTCTTTATTCTCTTCCACTTTTTGCTTAAGTTCGATATCGTTCTCTAATAGTTCTGTCACCTGCATTTCTTTAACTACTTCGTTCACTTCTTTCTCTTTTTCCTTAAATCCAACATCGTTATTTGCTTGTTCTATCGTCTGCTTTACTTCTTCAACAATTTCTTTTTTTTTATCAAGATCAGCTTCTTCATCGCTGTGCTTTTGTATCAACTCTGTCGTTGAGTTTAACTGAATATTTTCAGCTGATTTCCTTAAATTTTTATCAGCTTCTTGTAGTTTTTCTTCTGATTCTTTCTTTGTTAGATCATCCTTTTGTGCATCTTCTTCGGTGGATATTTTTTCTTCCTTTTCTATATCAGCAGTTTGTTGTTTAATGTGTTCTACGTCTTGTTTTAACTCTAACGTTGTAATTGCATCAGCTTGTGTCGATTTTAAGTCTTCTTTTTCGTTTTGATTTGTTTCAACTTCTGTATTTTTCTTTTTGTTCGCTTGCTTCTCTTCTTCAGGAGATACACTTACCTTATCGTCTTCCTCTGTTTGTTTCAACTTGTTTTCTTTCTTATCCTGTATCTCCATCTCTTGTTCGTCTTTTTCAGCATCCTTTTTTGTCGTCTTATTCTCTTGTTTTTGCTTTGGCTTTGTTATTTCCTTTGTTTCTTTGTCATCTTCTAATTTTGTAGAATTTTTTTCATCTTTTTCATTTGATTCAATTTCTTTGACTGCCTTGGGTTTATATTTATCAGCGGATTGTTGATCTTCTTCTTCCTGCTTATTAAACACAGCTTCTTTCTTTGATATTTCTGCTTCTACATTTCCTTCATCAATTGTAAGTTTTGTTTTTTCACTTTTTACTATTTCATTCAACTCTGCCTCTTTCAGTATCACTTCTTCTTCAGCTAACTTTCTTACATTTTCATGTTCATTTTCTTTTACTTCAACCTCTTTTTTTGCTTTTTCTGCAATTTGACATTTTTCTTCTGAGTGTGTTTCTACTCTCTCATCATCGTCTTTTTGCTTTTGTTCTTTCTGCTTTACTTCCGGCTTTAGCTTTTCTTCAACCTGTTGCTCTTTGGCTTCATTAACTTTCTTATGCTTTTCGTTCTCTTTCTTTACATTATTTTCTACCTGTTGTTTTTCTTTTTCAGCAGCTGGCCTTAATATATTATCGTCTTGTTTAAGTTCAGTTTTTGTCTTTGAATTTTCTAATTGTTGCTTTTCATTTTCACCATCTGAGTTAGCCTTTTCAGCGTCTATTTTGTGTTTTGATTCATTTTTATTTAACTGTGTACATTTTAAATTTTCTTGGTCAGCAGTTTGCACGATAACATCTTCCTTGTTTTTTTCTTTTACTTTTTGATTTACATCATCTTTTTCTTTTGAAAGATTGGGCTGATGTTTTTCAGCTATTTCGTCTTCCTGTTTTAGTTTTAATTTAGATTCTTGATCCGTTGTTTGATCCTTTTCAGAAGTTATGTTTTGTGTGACATCGGTTTGAAGTTGGTCTGTATGTTTGTGTTGCAATTTAGTTTCACTATTTTGTTTATCAGCATTTGAGCTTTTAGTATCAATGAGATCATTAAAAGTTGTTTCAAAACTCTCAGAGTCAATGGTAGGCGTTGTGACTTTAGCGGCAATTAATTCTTGAGTCACAAAAGATGCTTTCACTGCTTCAGATTTTTCAAAAGTTTCATCGGTATAACCTTCTACCATAGTCGTTTCTGGCGTCAGAATCTCTGATACTGCTTGAATTGCAAAACTTGTTGTCTCGTTTTCTGTTTTTAAATCTGAAGATTTAATTTCATCTATCATATAGTCTGTAATAGCTTTTGGTACTAAATCTTCTGACAAATAATGTTCATCTAAAATATTAATTGCGTTGATTTTAGTTTCAGATGTCGAATTATCTATTTCTGAATGTACTTGTGTACATTGAATGGTTTCATTAGGCTCCAAAAATCTCGGCAGTACATCTAAATTATCTTTGTTTGCAATATTACAATCTAAATCGCTTACTACGCCAAGCTCTGCTAAAGAATTTTCTGCAATTTGCATTTCACACGATGCTAGAGCCTTCGGCAATGATTCTTCAACTATTTGATTAATTTCTTGAAAAGTCACTTTCATTATATTTGTGACGTCAAAAATTTCTTTGGCTATACTTTTAAACATTGGAATTTTGCTTTTTACTTCTAAACTTGTTTGCTCGTCTATTTTACCAAGGCACTGCTCAATACACGTCACAGCACTGCAAACTTTTTCCAGTATCTTAGTACCCAAGCGCATTCCTTGCGGCATCAAAACATTTGAAGTATTAGTTTTTAACTCTTCAAGTATAATCTTAGTAAATATGGAATCACTGGGCACTCTAGCTGTTTTATCGAAGTTTATATAAAATTTTATATCTTCAAAGTGATTTAACACTTTACGTATTGCTTTAGAAAACTTTTTCCAATCAGATTTATTGAGATCATCATTGTGAACTAATATAGTTGCAACATTTTTAATAGATCGTAGAAGGAGCTCTGATGGCTGAGCATAGTTCTCAAACATATTTCGTTTTTGTATACTTGAAATTGTACTGCGCATATTAGAAATACTACCATACACAGCATGTACTGCAGTAATAATATTATCCCTTGTATTAGTTGATAGAGTATCTTCAGAATCAACATCTTTTTCCAATGCAAAAACTTGATCCTCTAATTTGTCTAGGCATTGTATTACTTTAACACCATTTTCTATCAAAGTGTCAGCGTCGCTTAAAAAGCTTTGCTTCAGTGCCTTTAAGCAGTCTGTTAAACTGTTGAGGTTTAATATTATGTTACATAAATTGCTACTATTTTTAGGTTCAATGTTAGATGCTGTTTCTAATAATTTTAGTGTTTTGTCTGTATCGTTAGAACATTTTTCAAGGATTGTCCTATTTGAAGTAATGTTCGATGCATCGTCAGAATTATTTAGCTTTTGTGTAGTGCTCATGTTGTTTGCGAGTAGCAGCAATGTTTCACAGGCTTCTTTGAGAAGCTCTGGTGGGCTGTCTTCATTAATTTGAAGCTGAACACTCCTCACACAGCACTCTAAATCATCAAGAGTTTCGTTGAGAGTGTCATTAACAGCACAGTCATAATCTCGCTTGAGTTTTATAATAACGGTTTGGACTTCATCGAGAGTGTCTTTTAACGAGTCTCTATCTTCGATATTTTTGTCAGGACTGGACACGTCAATTGTGTTATTTATATCTTGAAGTAATGTTACTAACTGGTTCATGGCATTTTGGTCTTTGATCTCTTCTTGTAAATCTGAAATTTTTAAAACGTCATATTGTAAGATAATACATTTATTAAGTATGTATGTATGTATGTATATTAATAATATACATACATACATTACATTCATTTTAAGTTTTGCATGCCGCAAGGCGGTATATGGCGCTCGTTATCTTTTTTTAAATATCTATTGTACCCATATACGCAATAAATGAATTATGAATTATGAATAATAGTCACATTAGAACCAAAGCGAAATAATACATACCAACACTCTGTACTATTTCACAAAAGTTTGACTCAACTGCAACAACTAGATCTTTTTGTAATTGTGTGATAGCCTCGGAGACTTTCTGAAGCAATTGTGGTTTAATCAGCGGCGTAATAGTTTCAGCACTATCTAGGGTTTGCGTATGTAACGTAGATAAAGCATTTTGTAGTTTTATAGTCAATTGTACTTCTTCTGCAAGATTACTTTGAGTGTATGAACTAGTTTCTTCAGCCATAGCTCTGTTATCGATTGTTTGTATATATTTACGAAGTTCTTTTGCAATAGAAACACTATCTTTCAAAACATCGATATGAGTAATATTTGATATTTTCTGTATAATTTCAGATACATCTTCACCTATAAAATCATCTATATGTTGGACTAGCTGTTGTTCTGAAAAAAAACCAAAGTAAATTAAAACTGCGAGACAGACTTGTTCTATAGGTTTGATATTTTAGTATGATATAGTAAAGAAGTGTGTGCAAAAGATAATTATGTTCAGTGTATTGTGCATGATGATATTTTGTTTTTTGAAACAAAGACATTCAGCGTTTCACTTTAGAAACGCTGAAAGTCAATCAGCGGTATTAACACATTGTAAAATGATCTTATGATGATAATTTCAACTGCCTCAGTAGCTGATAACTTGTGTAAAAGTACAGTATCTGCTGCGGTAGACGAATCAAAATTTTTTTCAAATAAACTGACACTTTCTTCAAATCGATGTTCTTGAAGATCATTTGCAGCAAGATTCATTATAAATATCCATTTTCTAAATGGCTTAGATTAGATGTGCTTTCTAGGAATTTATCGATTGAGTCTATTTTTTTTTTGTTTACGATTATTCCTAGCAAGATACCTATTCGGTATTTTAAATTGCGAATCAAGTTCTGTTTTTTTTCAAAGCTGTTAGAGCTAAAATGCTTGCCAAATCATCTGATACTTTTTTACTATAAATTCTTAACTGTGAAGTTGGTTTAAATTTGAATATATTTTATACTAGCGACTCGCCCTGGTTTCGCATGGGTGCAATGTAGCTACTAACGTGGTGCATATGTAAGTATTATACATATAAACCGTCTTCTTGAATCACCCTATCTATTAAAAAAACGGAATCAAAATCCGTTGCGTAGTTTTAAATATCTAAGCATACATAGGGAGTGATTTTGTTTAATTATAGGTCTGCGCGCAGCATAAGCTATAAATACTAAGATTTTTAGAATTGTCGAAATTATCGATAAATGTCTTATTGTATCCGAACCATTTGGTTTGGATACAATAAGACATTTATCTATTTTGTCTATCGCCTCTATTGTGTTTTTGACGTTATTAGATAAAAACACATCGTCGTTTAGTAAGAGATTTTCTGTAAATAATAGCGATGTGTGTAATAAGCCCGATATCGTGTGTATAGTTTCACCTGTGTTCGTTTGTCTGTGGAAGCACTTAACATAGCATGGTTGATCGAAGTAAGCATACAATAGTACAAAAACACACATATTGTACACTTACATAAAATCTCAAAAAAAACATGACTAATTTTATTTGTTTTGTTATTATTATAGTTTATACAGTCTGAGAGTTTTTCTTGTAAGTAAATTATCTCAACTGCAAAAAAGACTCGTGCACTCGTGCACTCGAGTGTTCTATATCACCACACAAATGTAATAGCATTTCTACCCATGACAAAATTGTTTACAACGACATAAAAAAATGCTGCATTCCGACTTAGCCTTACACTTAGCCGTTTTTAGTATTTGTTTTTATACCTTGAAGTGTGCGCTACAATCATACTACGATTGGTGCCTTGTAATCTACCACAGTAACGTTTAAATTGTATGAGTACAGTAATGTAAAAACATGCTGTTACATTTAAACCGTCTATTAGGATTCAAGAGACCTATGGGGTGAAACTTTGTCGGACAGACAAGTAGACAGGCAGTCGCAGTAAGATCAGTAATGGGATTTGGATGGACATCCCAAAAATGACTATTTTACATTTAATTTTAATTATTCATATGAGTTAATAGTAAAAACTTACCTGCTGAAAGTGTAGCCATTGTCTGAGATTTGTTTTCTATACTATCTGCACCTGACGTTGTTACAATATTAGCATCTGATTGTTTTTCTAGACAAAGATCAGATTCTTCACTGAAAACGGGCATTTCTTTGAATACAAATTGTTCTTGCTGTAGTTCAGATTCAAATGTTTCTGGTGTACTTATAATTGTCTCGGATATCATCAGTTGATCCGATGTACTTAATACATTGCTAGTTTCATATGGTTTTTCTTCTATGCTTTCTGTAGATTCTAAAATTGGTTGCGTTATTTTAACTGCAGTTTGTGTTATTGCTGCATCTTGAATTAACTCTACAGACAAAGATTTTCCATCGTAATTGACTAATGATTGTGTAATTTCAAATGCAGTAGTTTCATTACTTTCATTTGAATTGGTCTCTTTCATGTCGGGTTTGTCTGAAAATTGTAAATCTGAAGTACTTTCTCTTTCTATTATTTTTTTAGTTGCTTCCAAAGAAACGTCTTTTTCTTTCGGATACGGCATTTCAAATTGCCTTGTTGTGTCTGATTTTACTTCCTCTGTCATTATATCTTCTCGGTTTGGTGGGACGGAAAACTCATTAATAGGAGTAATCTGTTCAGTAAGATCTGAAGGCAAAAGGTCGATATCTTCGTTGACTTTTTTAATAATTGACTGAGTGCTACAATCCTGAGCTATTTTTCTTGGTTCATTGAATAGATCTTCTTTACTTTGAGTGGATTCCTCGGCTTCTTTATTTTGTTGCGTTTCTAAAACTAGTGGATCTAAAATATCTGTAATTTCTGATTGAATGTTTATCGCTACAGTAAGACTAGAACATAAATTGTTGACAATATCTGTAACTTTCTGTAAAGCTTCCGTTTTAATATATGGAGCTAGTTTTTGTAAGGTTTCAAACCCTTGTTCTTGTAAAACCGAAACGGCATTTTGCAGATCTTTAGCACAAGATTTCACTTGATTTATTAACACTTCCTTATTTTGCCTATTGACAATATTTGAGTCACAAGCTGATTCCACAGCAGAGATAGTTTTGCGAAGCTTTTGAGCTATTATAAAAGCATCCTTCAGTTTTACAAAATTAGCTTTAGTAGACAGCTCATTTACTGTTTCAGATGAAACAAATTCCTCTATTTCTTCCAAGAGTTTTCCTAAAAATAGATTAGATTAAATAAATAATCAATCCACCGGACGCAAATTGGACACATATTGAATTATCTTTAATAAAGATCGTCTGAGTTGGGAAATGTTTGAATAGATACACTTAATGGGTAAGCTCCAGTAATGAAAGTAAACTGAATACAATTCATAACATTGAAAGTAATTTCTGTAATTTATGCTGGTAATATGCATTTTTATTTTTTTATCCAATACCATATCAGAATGGATAAGCTTTCTGATATGGTGTTGGATAATAATAAAGGTTATTAATAATTACCGTACAATCTCAAAAGACAAATAACGCTTTAATAACACTTGCGGTATTATAAGTGCACAGTCACACAAATGGAATATTATCCAGCTGATTAAGTTTAAGTACAAAAAATACTAAACAACTGCAATGATACCTTTCATAGATTCGAAATTTGACTCCGTTGCTTGTTTCACTGAAAGAAGATCTCCTATATCTGCTATAGAATATTGTTTTATTTGTTTTGCAGTTTCGACTATTTGAACAGCTTGACTAGTCAAAGCTTCATTTATTTTGGTGTGAGATTCTATCATTTCACCGTAATCTTCTAAGTTACTTGTTTCAGATATGGAGACTGTATTTTCAATTAAATCAAGCTTTTCAACAACAACTGATTCTAACAATCGCTTAGTCGATTCTTGTGGAATTAATGTTTCTTCTCTTATATATTTAGTTTTGAATGGCACAATATCTTCACTTGAGCTTGTTTGATTGGTTTCGGCTACAGTTTTTTCTAATATTTCCGAGGTGGATTCGGCTTGTTCTGGTTTTTTTACGATATTGCTTATAAGTCCAACCTGTTCCATGTTAGTAGATTCCGTTTTTTCTGCCGTTTCTATTCCTAAGGTGACAATGTCAACTGTTGTTAGGGTCCTAGCTGTTTTTTCAGGACTAACTGTTTCAAGTACTAGTAAAGGAGCTTCGACGGGCATCTGAATACCGGTAACGGCTACTAAATCAGCTTGCAACTGCCCTGTTATTCTTACAAGTCGTTGTAATACATCAGCACTAAGAGTAGGTGCTAGTTCTTGTGCACTATCAAGCACTTGAACTTGTAAAGCAGATAGAGCTTTTTGTAATCTTGCAGCTAATCTTGTTTGCTCAATGCATGCTTCTGTCATCATCACTTCGCTAGTTTCAGTTTTTAAGGCAGATTCAAAAGTAGAAATGCTTTCTTTAAGTTCTTGGGCTATTTCAAATGATTCTTTGACATCTTTTATTTGAATGATGGCTGATATTTCTTCAACTATTTCAATAAGTTCTATATATTGATCAATATGTTGTAACATATCTGCGGATTTCTCTGTAAATAAAAAGTGTTGCTGATTATTATTGATAAAAAGCATTATATGATATCAGAAAACTGAAAAATATATTACATTTATGCAGTATTTATTTCTGTTAAAAGTTGTGACAAAATGTTTTAAATTTATGACGTTATGGCTATTTTCTGTGACTTTCGCAACTTTTGTACAAAGCATGGTATAAAAAAGCAAACATTCAAAAATCACACATTTTACCTTTATTTTGATTTGTATCAAAATTTCCGTAGTCAATTGATTTAGTTCTATCTAGTTCAGCAAATAATTGGTATGCAGTCAAAAACACATGTCTAAGTTTATCGACTTCAATAGGACTTTTGCCTTCTAAGTAAGACTCTGTGTTGAACCAATCAAATTTAGATAATATTTCTTTGAGCAAAGACATTTTTGCATTTTGAATCTCAATCGCTTTAGGATTATTTAATTCTTCATCATTAAGATTTAAAAAGCTTTTCAGATTGACAGCCAATTGTACACATTCATTCATATCAATATTGAATATCTCTGATGCACCCAGTAAGTCAATCTCTGTGTTAATAAATTGTTCAAGGGCTTTTTCCAGAGATGCAATATTTGAGTTAATATCTATAAAGAAATTTTGAATTTGTGAGAAAAAACAGCTCTTACTAACGTAAGAAATCAAAAGAAATGTAAGCTTACCTTTTGTTAATTTTTGTTTATTTTGGACATCATCCGAAGATAATACATCATGTAACGATTTTGCTAATTCTTCCATAGGTTTCGTTATTTTTTTAACAACCTGCACAGCTTCAACTTTTTCCATCGATTTAATACTGTCTTGGATTGTGTGAATTTCTTTATCTACTTCCATTATCAGGTAAATGTCTTCGTCATTTATGGCAGATTTTTCAGATTCAATTTGTTTAACAATATCTTTGTGAAGTTCTGTCATAGTATCAACAAGAGACTCTGTAGAAGTTATGTCGATTGAAATTGAGTCTTCTTCCGCTCCCGATATTACTTGTTTACGAATGTTCACTAGTTGGTTTTGAAGTGTTTGAAGAGGCTGTAGTATTTCAGTTAATACATCTTTTAATGTACTTTCTTTAATAGCAAATTTTTCAATTGCTTGAGTTTGTTTTGGCATCGTTTCTGTTATAATATCTGCACATTCTGATAAACATTTCAAAAACATTAGCGTTTTACCTATGTTCGATGCATCTTTGAACTCTTGATATTTTAAAATGCAACTAGAAAGTTTATTTAATAAGCAACTTGTTACATCTGTTGTCGCCAGTTTGGACTGTGTTTCGATAAAATTTGAGAAATCTTCTATACTTTCTAATAGTATGTTTTCTTCGTGCCATACCACTGACTTTGAAGGCTGTTTAAGTTCATGTATTATATTATTTTGAATATTTAACGTTAATGGCTTTGCTATTTCTATAATATATGAAAGCTTTGTAATCACTGTAGCTATTACAAAGTCTTCGTCGCAGTCTGATCTTTCTGTCAGAAGTTTAATGGCTTGGAGCTTAGTAATGGGCTTTGTAATTAGCATTTCTGATTGAGATATGACTATCTTCTCAAGTGTATTTTCTATATTTTCAAAACAAGTATCAGCATGTGATAGAAAAGTTACTAAGCAATCATTTACATCATTGGTAAGATTGAGAACAAGACGTTTATTTTTAAAATTATTTACTACTGACTGCAGAGATTTAAACTCTTCAAGGAGCCTAATAATTTTTTTATGGCTGGAAGCTTTAGTAATTAAACATCGTATTATTGTAAATTCATTCTTGCATGTTTTGAAAAAGTCTTCCATAATAATGAAATCTGCAACTGATGTCTGTTGTTTGTAATCTTGCACAACATTTACAGCATTTTCGACTATATCCGCCATTAGCACAAGTGATTCCGTTTCTATTTCTAATGCTAACTGTGGGGATGTACAGGACGATATATCAGAGGCTCGCGATAAGTCAATAAAATCATATTCTTGTAGAATAGCGATATTGTTTTCAACTTCACCGACAATATGTATAAGCTCTGCTTCTTGAGCTAAATTTGTGGATGTCTGTGGCGTAAAGCGTATAATTTCTTCTTGGAAGCTAACCACCTTTTCAAATAATTCTTCCGTAACAAATTTAATTTCATCAATTTGTATACTACCTCTTGAGACATCTGTCACTTCCAATAAATTTTCCACAGATTCTTCTAACTCTTTTATATCTGGGGGCACAATATCACAGGTGGTCTCTTTAGCATTTTCAATTACATCTTTCAAATTGAGGCAAACATCTCTTAAAGTCCTCATTTTAGTTGATATTTCAAAAGTATTGTTAAGAACGTCAACTGCTGGTAATACTGCTTGATTACACTTTTTCAGTTGATCTTTGAATTCAGAAACTATCTGTATGATCGAATGTACTTTCTCTGAAGGTAAATCTAAAATGTCTTCATAAATTGGAATGTTTGTTGTGTCCAAGACAGATAAATATTGCTGAAATTCTCGCAGTGGTTGAGCAATAACAGCCAGATTAGGCAATTTGTCTAACTTATTTGTAGCTTCCATGGGCACTGGATGTAGAACACTTTCGATGGCATTGTGCAGATTCTCTATACCCAATACTACAGACTTAAGACTAGAGAGGTCGCTGACTTCCGATAAGGTATCCAACGTATCGACAACCTCAGGTGTTTGCAATACTGTAAGGTATTCGTTCAACGATTGTAAAGCTAGTGCTGTGGCAGACACCGGTGAATCTATGATTAAAGGCGACAGCGATTGCTCAATGCCAGTTTCTTCAGCAGTTGGAAGTATCAAGCGATCTGAGGGTAGCGTGTCGGCTGAAGTTTTAATGTTAGAAATATCTTCTAGAGTTGAAATGTCATCAACCATCTCTACTCCAGTTTGTTCTTGAATCATTACTATACAGCTATGTAAGTTTTGAACGGCGTTAGCCATATTCACACTTACTTCATACGGTGTTATATTATTTTCATTGTACTGAGAAACAACATCTTGCTGAAGTATTTCTAGCGTCATATGTAACTCGTGTAGAGGTTGAGCAACACCAGACATTATTTCATTGTTTGCTTTTAAGCTCTCTATATTTTCAATTAGTAGTTGGTGAAGAATAATTATATTCTGGTTTAATTCATAAACAGGAGAGACAAGAGTTTGAGCCATCGATACAACAGATAAAGCAGAAATACTTTCATCTTGCTCTATCTCTTTCTGTTCAATGGCAGCCACACTCTTTTTCAGTTCCTCAAGAATAGGACAAATGTTTTCCAAAGTAGGCAAAAGCGACAATTTCAATTCCTGTGTAGTCTCATTGATTTTTACAATATTGATAGCGGCAATCGTTTGATCAATGTGTTCCATTATAACAATGACTTTTGCTCTACTAGGTAGATCAGTAGTCAAATCCTGGATTTTTTCAGAGTCTATTTGCAGGTGCATCTCTTCGGCTTTGTTGATAGATTCCTGAATTCCTATTAAAATATCCGTGATACAACTTACAATGGAACAGTTTAATTCTGGCTCAAATATATTTTTCACTAGACGGTCTTTTATTATTGTAAATATATTGCTAAGGCTAGCCAAAGGCATTGCATTCTCAAGGTCCACTTCTTTAATTGACGAATTAATGCGATTAACGGCATCACATATTTCCATCAATGTGAAATATTTCTCAGAATCGTTGCTTTCTATTACTATTTCAAGTACTTTCGTCAAGTTTTTATGGAATGCATTCATGTGAGTTTGTACTTCAGGCATAATTTCTAATCTCGACAAATTATTTTCAAGTGAAATAAGACTCTGCGCCATTTTTTGGAGAACGTTAAGTTTATTATCACTTTGTAATACGTCAAATTTACCTAATTTTCTTTCTATTGCGTTTATTTGAGAGGAGACTTCATTCAAATTTTGCTTAATCGATGATAAAACTTTTTTCAGTGCGGCTTTATCTTCTCCTGTTTTAGTTTCCGAGGTCAATTGCTCAAATGCACCACGCAATTTAAGTATTGGCTCTACAACAGCTTCGATAATTTCTGTGTTATATTTATGTAAAGCAGAAGTAGTTTCGCTTATGGATAGTGATTCAATCTGTTCCAAAGATATCTGCAGATCTTGGATAGATGCAGACATGTCATTAAGCAAAACATTACTGTTCTTAATTTTACTCAACTCTATCATATTTCCATTTTCCGCGTTTTCAACTATGCTTAGCAAAGAGTAGACGGGGCTCTTGAACTCAAAAACAGCTTTCTGTGTATCTTTCAAATGTTTCTCTTCTAAAGAAAGTTCCTCGTGCTTTGTTTCACTGGCTTCGATTAAAAGATTTCTAGCCTGTATGGTGTCCGCTGAAAATTTGACGACCGATGTCATCTCCTTTGCCAAGGAATCGATTTCATTGATAACTCTGCTATCGGTTTGTAAATAGTCCCCGGCTGTTATTGATGTTATCTCTGATATCATTCTCTGGATTTCAGCGCCACAAGTTTCTACGAATGCTACACAAGTCTTTTTCACGAGTGTTTTAGTATCGGTTTCCATATCTATACATTTTTCGATAATAGTCAAAGATTGATGCAGAGTTCTCAATGGTTGTGGCAAACTATTGAAAATAGAGCTCGTTACTTCCTTAGACTCGCTTAATGATTCATTAGCCGCATCTACTATGCTGTGTATTTCAGACAAAGGAGAGATTATACTGCTGATAATTTCTAAGCTACGTGACGCTGTGGCAGCAGACGACATCAATTCGGATTTGAGAATTATATCTCGCTCAATGAGTTGAACGTCGTTGATAACTTTTGTAAGCGCATCACTAATGTTCAACATTTTAGTGATAAATTCGCCATCTAACATAGCTGGTTTTTTTGGTGGTTGCTCAATGTCAGATTTGAGATGAAGAAGTTCTTCTTTAGATTTATTGATTGACTTTTCACTCTCAGAGCTAGATTTTCTTGAGCCCCGGGAAGATCGGCGTTCCTGATTTGGTTTAGTTTCATAAATTGTAAGAGCTTTCTCTGTTTGTTTTGCTGTTTCAGGTTGTTCTAAAGTTTCAGCTTGTATATTTGTTGGTTCTTCTTTGAATAACATTGTCTTCATTAGTTCTGATGATTCCTGTCCGTCTATTGCGGACGGTTTGGATGACTTGGACTTAACTTTAGCTGAACTTCTGGCACTTTCGTAGCTTATAAGCTCACTCTCTGAGACATGAGTGTCGTCATCTCTTTTTTCCTCTGATAGTGACTGATCTCGAGAGAGACTGTAAAAATCATCTACACTCTTTTGTGAATCAGATTTCTTTCTACTAATTTTTGCAGGAATGTCTGATTTCTCATCAGACAATAACGCCATTGTCTTTTCTAAATAGTCTTCGCCACCGATTTCAGCATCTTGGTCTAATGATAATTGTGGCGGTCCATTTTCGTCAGCAATCGATATATCTTCTACGTCAGCTTCTGTTCTCAAATCTTCGTCAGGAGATGTGAAAAAGTCAGGTGAGACATCAATAATTATCGCTTCCATTAACAAATTGCCAGAAGTCGACGTCTCTTTTACAAAGCGCAGAGGAGGTAACTCTACAACATTATGCTCAGTGACGTTTTCAGATAGCTGGTCTGCATACATTTCTACTATTTGTAGAGCTTCCTCTTCTGTCAAATCTGGAGTTTCGTAAAGAGATACTGAAACCTCTTTACCATCGAACGAAAATGAAATTTCGCCTTTATCATCCAAAGTGATGTCTCCAACAGGTGTGTCGTACATTTGCGAAGTTCTTTCTTCGTGTATTGTGCTGAGTGAGAGGTTTCTCTGTAAAGCTTGTTCTTCTGATTTCTTTGCTTTGGCTTTCATGGAGTCATCGAAACCTAATAGGGAAGCGGAACTGGCCGCAATGCCCATGCAGTTTTGTGCTTCACATGTGTACGTTCCTAAGCAACAAGTGCCGTCTTGTCCCGATATGATTCTATGTATATCGCCGGGCTTAAGCTCCTCGCCGTCTTTATACCACTTAAGCACGGGTTGGGGAACTCCGATGACTTTGCACTCGAGATTGACGGCGCCTTCTTCTGATAATATCGCTTGAAGGTTTTCGAGGAAACGAGGTTTTTTATAATGCCTGGGTATGATGAGCTTGAGAAAGCAGGAAGTTACGCTATGTCCGAAGTCATTGACGGCGACGCACTTCCACTCAGCTTGGTCGAGGAATTCGAGAGTCTGAATGTCGAGGTAAAAGCTGCCGCGGTCTTCCTTGCCAAGGTGGCAGCGATTTGATTCATCCACAGGCTGCTCGTCACGGTACCATAGCACTGAGGGCTCTGGCGGGATGGCCACTGCAACAAGGTTCAAACTCTTTTAGTAACTGTAAATTAAAATTACATTAATTCTCCTATTGGGAATTAATCTCGTCGACATTCCAGTATATGAGAATTGGGAAACAATTTTGCCTCCAAACTCCCATACAGAAAAACAATATAGTCCAGTAGTATCAGCTACTCATACAAACTATACTTTTTGTTAATTCGTGGGGCGTGAAATTCTTCACGACAACGGATAATCTGTGAATATTTCAACTATTAGGAATATTCTTGTGTCTGTGTGTTTTATCTTCAACTACAATGTCGCTTAGCAACAGGCGAATTGGTGGACAAATACAGACTTATACGTGTTAAAAACTGGCAACATATCATGTTTCAAAAGATGCATTTCATGAAAATTGCAGGAAAAACACTCATACACGGCTTAGTAATAAGTTATCGCTGGATTACCTTCAAAATCAGTATTAGAATACTGATTTTGAAGGTAATAACCAACCAACCTTTGACAGTAAATCGGAAAGGCTCGTCGATTTTTGCTTCAACACTCTTGAGTCCTTGGATGAAATTTGGCGCTTGATTCTTAGAGAACAGCTGTAACCTTTCTTCTTCATTCAACTGGTTCTGGATGTCTTCGACAGTTAGTTCAGCAGAACTGCTGGCTTGTCCCATACAGTTTCGGGCTATAAAAATGGGAGAAAGTTTGTCACACATTATTAAAAACAACTCTCAATGTAAAAGAAATAGCAAAATAATAATAACTATCATTATTATTTTACTTTTTAGCTTGCTCTCATGTCTGAGGTGGTAATTACCTTTTTGCGGGCTTTTGGCCAAACACAATGCAAAAAAATGCTACAGATATTTTTTAGGGTTTTTGAATACGCACAAAAATTGGAAGTACATGTTTAAGGACACAGACGACACTGTATTGATTTTACATGACTTGCTAGAACCTAATACCAGTACCTACAATCATATTGTACCTAAAATAAACTTGCAATAATATTAACAATTAAACTTTAAACTTTTTAATCTTTACATCGATTTAAAAAGTGGTTTTTACAGATTCTGTGCCTCAAAGGGAAAAAAAGAATTCTAATTGGAAGCCTGTATTGTTCGTTTGTACGTCAAAGCCTTTTGTACAAGTTTTGTATTGTAAAAAGTTTTGTATAATAAATAACTTGTTCTTCCACTACAAAGATAAGTTTGTCTTTCAATTCGACTTATCTTCGTCAGACAATGTTCGGGGCTTTCTTAGTTTCTGAACTTCACTTATGTTAACTATTTTGGCGAAAAGAGCTGACAATAGCCCAATTTACGACAGTTGTTAGTACCTCTTTGTGTGCGATGTCGAATATGGAGCAGTCTTAAATTATCTAATCCAAATTTTAATAGAATAGAAAGCATGTATGAAACTGTGTTTCATACATGATATAGCGAATTTTTTTTCTCGATTTTACGTTTTATTTTCTATTCTGTTGCATATCACATCACACGGAACACTGATTTCGCTAAGCTATTTAAAATGATGAGATACTCCAATCGAGATATTAATATATCAATGTCCTTAAGAGGTGTAGATATCGGACGAACTGCGTGGAAGTAATTCTATAAAAGACGAATGACAGAGTGAAATGAAGAAAGAAAATACATTATACCTATCTATTTCCTAGATAAAGAGATAAGAGGAAAAGTAACGCGTAATATTATCTCAGGAAGAAGAAATAATAGTTAGCAATAACGTCAAAGTTACCTATACAGCAGTATGATCCAAGAGAGTTAGTTCCAGTGAGTTGATACACGTCACCAGGTTTCAATTCCTGGCCATCCTTGAACCAGCTCAGCACTGGAGTCGGAAACCCGACCACTTTGCATTCAAACGAGACCAACCCTTCCTCTGTCAGTACCGCTTGAAGATTTTCCATAAAACGCGGCTTGCGGTAGTTTTTAGGGACTGGAAAAATCACAATAATATTATTAGATTACATTCAAAACATTATAATTAAAAACAATCTTATTCATTAAAATTACTTAATAAGCAGCTCTTCGGTCAAAACTGTGACATACTCGTACATGGTCATTTGTAATCGGTCAGCATCCTTTAAATGATATATTCAATACAATAAATTTAATAACTTTTGTTCTCCTTTTGTTGATAAAATTCGTATTTTTTTTCTTCCATACAATATAATTTTTTTAATTATATTTGTACGGTCTAAATAAAAAAGCAAAAAGCTCGCTCGCACTCTATGACGCGTGCCGGCAGCAAACGCGATGACGTCTATAAAAGCCAAAGAAAGGGGTTGCGGCGTGGGGGGCGGCTACTCGCACGATACTATAACGATGGATGAAGCGTCTACTCAACTAAAAACTAGAGTATCACTAAGAGTTTAATTATGTATGTTTTTGGAAAATGTTTTGGCAAAGGTTGTAGGAGAAAAGTTGTTATACATTTTTTTTTTTATACAGGATAGGTTCGCGTTTGACCACACCCTGCCTGATGTTAAGTAGGATGCAAGTCCAAGATAAAGCCCGCTTACCTAGAAAAAAACCTGCTTACTTTAGATTTACAGTTCGTGAGCAGCCACCCCACACGGACCTAAAGTTTCAACCGTTTCTCAATGTACACTTATATTTTCAAATGGGCATCTATTGAAATGCTTCTAGTAGTTGTATTGCATTGAATGCTTAGGCTAGAATTACCTTCCATGGCGACAAAACAGGTGGAGATTCCGACGCGACCGCCGGCGCTCGTCGCGACGCATTTCCACTCTCCTTCGTCAGCCCACTCGGCAGATGGTACTTCTAGAAGATACCCACCCACGCCGTCTTCTAGAACGTGGTACCTGAGTAATAATTATTAATATAGTATTTTATGGCTGCGGTGCGGTAGAGGTCAGTCTATGCTCAGTATATTGTAAACCTCATTCGAAGTATTAGGTGGCTATTTATTACTATTTAAAAAAGAATAAGTTTAGTCATTCTCAAGTTATGCGCTTACCAGCTCACACCATTTGATTTTTATTTCTGTACTAGCGGACGCCTCACGGTTTCACCCGCGTAGTACCCGTTCCCGTGGGAATACAGGGATAAAAAAGCCTATGTCACCCGGAGATAGTGTAGCTTCGCAACGATGAAAGAATTTTTGAAATCGGTTCAGTAGTTTTGGAGCCTATTCAATACAAACAAATAAACAAACAAACAAATCTTTCCTCTTTATAATAGTATAGATAGATAGATATAGACAAGATAGATCTGCCGTTTAATTAAAAAAAATAACTACACCTTAAATCTATACACACAGACACACACCCAGTAAATATAAGTTGATCATATTGATGAGATCAGTTTCGTTTTCTCCGTTCCGTATCACCTATATACGGGAGAAATAATTATGTTTATCACTGGAACTTTATTGATTATAACTTGAGTACTAAGGCATTTACGTCAAGATAAATAAATAAAAGTAATTTGTGGTATTATGTACCTACGTGATTGAGTCCAGATGATAAAACATGTAGCGCCTCACGAGAGGGCGTGGGTTTAAATCTCAACAATGAGTTTGAGCTGCCGGTGAAGGAAAACATCGCGAGGAAACCATAGCTTCCTGGTAACGTACGTACTTTCTAGTACTCGACTGGCTAGCTACCATGCAGAAAATTTGCTGCCAAGCACATAACGGTGTGTTACGGCAGCCTCACAAGCTAGTTCCATTCCAGGCTAGGTGTGTTTACCATCTTTCCATTCATCACCACACAATCACTTCACATCAGACAAACTGTGGTCAAACACCAAGCTTGTCAGCTATAAAAATACAATTTCGTAGTGTTCAAACCGCAATATTTTAAAAATAACCAAGGAGAAAAATCTTTCACCTTTCCCCTGGCTCAACCTTGCCCTCTTTGTTGTACCAGACGACGGAACGAGGCCAGGGAGGCACGACCACGTGACAGCTTAGAGTCAGAGGGTCGCAGATCTTCACTGAATGGTCTTCCAGCTCTTTGGTGAATATAGGCGGCGGTTCGGGGATTACATCGCTGGAATAGTAATATACACTTTGTTACTCAAATTTATGGGTACCGTGTACAAGTCAAGGGTCACAGTTAAGCGTTTTCTTTTTACATCAGGACAACATCATGTTATATTTTCTTAATAACATAATCATAGTTAAATTATCATACCAACGTCTTAGACTTGACGAGCCGATGCGACGGCGTTACTAGTTGATCTTTTTATTTTATTGTTTACTGCGAACGTTTATTGCGAAGATTCAACGTGCTGTGGAATAAGTGGATGCCCGAGCGTTGAATGTTACCTATGTTTGTAATAGATCTCAGAATACATAAAGAATGAGGTATGTATTCGGAGGTATGGGTGCACATGTACAGTGTGTGCAATTAGTAACATCATTTTGTGTATCTGAACTAGGATAAAATGTTCTATGCTCTTTTATATTCGATAGTTACCTGGAGCTAGGCCGCAGTGAGGTCTCCCTGGAGGCGCGGCCTACGACGTGTACTTTAGAGGAGGAGTAGGCCCGGCCCATGCAGTTGACAGCTTCGCAGGTGTAGGTGCCAAGTGATGTGGGATCCTCAGCGTTGGCAGTCAAGGCAAACACGTCCCCAGCCTTGATCTCGCGGCTATCCTGTTGGAAACAAATCATTGTTTAGCGTCTTTTTCATACTTGCGTGGGATTTTAATGTAAAAGTAATGAGACGAACGATTTTTTTATGATTAATAGGCTTACGTTTGATCGCTATCTCGCCTGATGTAAATTCAAGATGCGATCAATGATGAAGCACGTTTGCCTAGAAGATATCGATTCACTCTCGACTTGAAGGCATTAACGTATTCCATGCTTTAGCAGAGCACGAGAAGCTCATCTAACAGTGAGAGATAACGCCTATCCATGACCGTTGCAGCGATACACAGAACTTTGAGTAGCAAAACCAAGTTCACTGCATCGCTGCTTTGGCGCTCACTTCTTTGAGGCCCTCGATGGCTAGTCTCGACAGCCCTGTAATTTCATTATCTGCTTTCAGTCTTCAAATCGGAACACAGAAATGTTTACACACTACTCCTGGGCGCCTGGATATTTAGTACAGAGGTGGTGCCTACCTAGACGACCTCCTGCTAAGTGAACACATTGTGGAAATAGTTATAATTAATACAGTGCAGCATACCTTGAACCACCGGAGTACGGGCGTTGGCACACCGATGACTTTACACTCGAGTGACACGGTTCCTTGTTCAGTCAGTAAAGCACGGAGTTCCTCCACAAATTCGGGCCGCTTGTACGCCTTGGGAACTACAACAATATGTTAACATGATCAATAAATAATATAATAGTAATAATATAACTATTATATTATTTAATTATATTTTTATATTAATTGTAGTAATAGTAATATATTATATGTATAAATTATATAACACGAATTTCATGATTTTTGGAGCCTTAACCCGTCATCGCCATCGGCGACAATTCACCGATAGCTGTGCTGCGCTGACTAACAGTTGCACAGTGAAATAGGGGAGGGCTCTCCTTTATTGTGACGTCACTTATTTTGCATTAAATTCTAAAACCGCAGTTTAAAAATTTATACTGGTGACGTCACAAAACTTATTTTCCACATCTTCCGACACAGACCCCATGTTTCTTAACATAGGTATAAAGTAATTTATGTATAAAACGATCTACGATAAAATCACCGTTGCTTGTTGTAATTATTTTAGAATCTCACTATCACCCAGGTTATTTACGAAAAAAAGATTCAAACGAGTAACTATGTCTTTGTTTTTTTTAAAGGTCTTAACTTTACGCCTTTGCCTTTACCTACTGAAAATGTCGCGCAGTAGCACTAGATGTAGAACTTCCGTTCTCTAAGGCATCGTTATTCACTGGTGTCAAAGAATTGTCGCTCATTAATATATACAGATAATATATACAGTCTTCCAGCGTCCAGTAAAGGTAAAGATGATCCTAGAAGCCGTAAAGGACCTTCGCTCAGCACTGAGAAAGAAGAACTTATTCTAATATTGTTAGTTCAGTACCAAGTACGTTGAGATGCGCTGAGCAGCTGGCTCTCCCGCCTTCGTTCTCGGCGGTGCAGGTCCAGCGGCCGGCATCATCCACGCTCACTGCGCCTACATCTGCACACCACAAGTTGCCGTCGCGAGCGAGGGACACCCGCTCTGCCTCCAGCAGTCGACGCTCGTTTCTGTACCATGTTACCTATCAAAACCAACCATTAATAAATATAACAAAAGCTACTTATATTATATAATCTTTGCAAGCGGACTGACGATGCAGAGATCTTAAAACTGTTGGCGCATTCAGATCGCTTGTGAACGTGAACTTCCAATAAAAAACTAAAATATCTCGTGAAAAAACATGACGGGAGTAACTTTAGTAGAGCGAAATAACACTTTCTAGTTCCAGTTACAAGTTCGTATGAATAAGCTTGAAAAACATTATTGTGTGATGTTGTGTGGCAGCCACTCTTGCGAGTGGCACTCTTCACTTGGTGGTAAATCTCCTTTGCAGGAGGTCGTCTACCACCGCAGTACCAGATATTCTGCCGCCAAGCAGTAGTGTTTAAAATAGCAGACGCTAGTCAATAAAAGAGTGTCGTCCTAACCGCTAGTCTCAGCTATATAGCTATTTTTAAATACATTACGACTTTTAAAAAGGTTAAGGAATTTCAATTTGAAATAACGATCTTACTAAGGTATTCAAAGCTGTGCTTGCTGTGCTATGTTTATGATAAAATAGTTTTATTTCACATTATTTTTTAAATTGCGTAGTATAGCACTATCATCTGCCTTCATTTTCGGGAGTGTTTCTTTCACAACCTGATACCCCTTTTTATTTTTTTGTTCACAAGTTTTAATATATTAATGAAATTATGTCCCTTATGTTAGTAAACCCAGGCACAAGAGATATTTTCTGATCTACCAGCATTAAAACAATGTTTATTTTTATTACATTGGATTTTTCGTCAAAATTTCGCTCGATCACGTCTTAAAACATTGTTTACGAATACACAAACAAGCAGTGTCAAAACACGAGCGCGCGTGTGTGCGAGTCCACTCAATAACAGATTATAAATATCTCAACGGATGTCCAGGACGGAAATAGAAGAATTATGTCATTGGGACTGAAGACACAAATTCTTTGGACGCTCAAGGTCTAGCACTTTCGCTGGATTCGTTAGAAGTTTATAGTATAGTGACAATACCCAGCATTGTCAATATACCGCTAGCCGACTACTATAAGCAGTAAGATTCTCTATTTGATTCGTATTACTCATGTATTTATACAGATAATTAAAACCTAAAACTAGATCAAATTAATAATATCTAAAAATAATAACTAAGAAACAAAACAGAACTGTAGACGTAACATTATTTATGTTCCTACAATTGAAATCAACATTTTTACTTTACCGAGTCTAATAAAATAAACTACTTTCAAAATGCTACACTACTACTAGGGTTTACTACCTGCTCATAAGGCCCTTTCATTTTCTGTACATTCTTGAAATTTTTGATGCGCTCTATCTATTTATCAACTAACCAAGCTTTTTGAAATGTAGATTATAGAAAAGTATAGAAGTGTCTGACAGTGCTTAGTCGAGAAAATTGTATTTTAATGAACAGCGAGTCATTAGTGAAACACAATATGCCTACGCTTATACATATTCTAATTTCTTATTTTTAACTAACTGACTGGCCAAAACGAAGGTCTCAGAGATAAGTAATGATTTTCCTCTTTGTACATACCCAGTAAAGGAAAAGCTCTCGAAAACAAACAAAAATAATTACTGATACGATACGATTGCAAACATAATTAAGAAAATTAAAAAATACGAATGCCTATATTAGTGATTAAAAATCATTCTGTAAAATATATTTTTAACTTGGTAGCTAGCCAGCCGAATACTAGTAAATACCCTACCACCACGTTATGGTTTCCTCACGATGTTTTCCTTCACCAGCAGCTTAAGTTCATAGCTGTGATTTGAAACCACACCCTTTACACCCTGACAACCGACCGCACTAACTACGGAACTATCATCGCAACAAAAAAAAAACAATTCGATAATAATATATTATACTATTCAGTTCGGCTATACTATCGTTCTGTCTAATAACGTCAGTATTCACAACTTTGTTGTGTACCAGTGTACCTATATTGGTTTTTTAGCGGGAACGCGAAACGAGTAGTGTCACTCCATTGTTTTTTCCAAAATATAATAATTATATTAATTACAAATGGGAAACTGATAAAATGTGGTAAAACATGACTTTTCGACTTGTAATAAAGTCACCGCTACTACTTTACTAAGGCATGACTGGACTCGACCGTGACTTATAAAGGTCTAAGTGTTACGAAGTCGACTTCGTAACACTTACCTGGTAGGGTACTTTCTAGTACTCGGCTGGCTAGCTACCACCCTCAAGTTGAAAATCTGCCGCCAAGCATCTAACGGTGTGTTCCGGCAGCCTCACTTGAGAGCCAGTTCCATTCCAGGCTAGGTGTGCTTTACCATCTTCGACCACACCTTCACTTAACATCAGGTGAGCTGTGGTCAAAACAACTAGCCTGTCAACCATAAAAAAAAAAAAAAAAACCTTTATAACTTATTTTTTTCTGATGTACGTAAAAATATCACACTGCAACCTTACACCGCTTACGATATAACGGGTATTTATTTAGCTACTACTACTACTAGTATAGCAGCATCAGCTGACGTTTACTTATTAGCCATATAAGATCTACTATCGGTATCAACATCAGCCGACTTACTATGACTTTTGTATTTGCAACGCTACCTCCAGTACTAATATGTATTAGAACATATTATTATCATAGGAATGTATGTTTATGTCATAGTTATGAATTATCCTATGTCCTCGTTATTGACACACCCCATCTTTCTTCCTTTAATCCTTTCCGTCCTAAGGTTGCCTCGAAGAGATCGTTTTGAGCAATAATGTGTCAATTGTTACATGTATTAATTAAGTTAATTTTCCCTTCACAATTTGTGTGTGACAGAAGAACAACAAAGAATTAATCAATCATTATTGTTCTTCAAACTTACTTTACACTCGGTAGAGCTGATAATTTCGACCAGGAAGCGCGTCCTCGTGCCGACCTTCACAGTCAAGTCTTGCAGTCTCCGGAGGAAGGTTGGTGGATCTTCACCTGTGGGTGTCTCTTCTGCGGAAACCTCCAAGCGCATCCGGCCTGTGTCACTGCCAGCAGCATTACTCGCCTTCAAACAACAAGCATACAAAAATGTTATTGGCGGTAGATTTTTGTCCGACAACGCACAAAGAGAGTTATGAATTCATTTGTGGAAATTTTTATCCTACTAATAATTATTATAAATGTGAAAGTTATGGATGTTTGTTACTCTTTCACGCAAAAACTACAAAGCAGATTTGGATGAAATTTGGTATGGAGGTAGTTGTGACCGTGGATTACTAATTTTTATCACATAGGCTACTTTTTATCCCGAAAACATGTAGCGAGTAACACCGCGGGGTGCAGGTGGTTTGGTCACGTAAACGTTACCTGGCTATAAATTTCCCATATATTAATAAAATATAATTTTGGCAATCCATGTAAATGGATGGAGACCCGTACATCTATATAGGTACTAACATGCATACTTTCCGCCTGATAGTAATACGCACACCGCCACCTTATGGACATCAGCTACATTATGGATATTGTCAATGCGTTGCCAACCCAGAGAAATGTTTATTAGATGTCCATTTCAAAAAATTTGTAACATTATGAAATAACCTTCGCATGGAGGACATTCCATATGAAGTGCGCAGAAAAAACAAGCTTTTATCATTTTTTGACAAATGACGGAGAAATTAATAAATTTGTCGGCACGCCTTATATTCCGGGCGTCGGCGTCATTTAATGATATATGACAAAACAATTTTATAGCTTATCAAAAATACTTGACTGAAAATGTCGTACAACCCTAAAAAAGCGTCAAAATTCCTAAAGCTCTAGGATAAGACAACCCTAAGCATTCTAGGGTGCCTCATTGTGAGAAATATTATATTGAGATTATAGAACTCTCGGACATGTTGGTTTCCTCACTATGCCCTCCTTCAATCAACTTAAACAAAACAAAACTTTAACAAAAATAATGTAATTCAAAAAAACTTCAATAAAACCCGTTTTGTCTGCCTTATGCGAGTAAAATGACCCACGTGGTGCGGACCGAATGGCATACCAAATTTGTATTGAAAATCAGTCCATTAGATGCAGAAACTTAAAACGTCACACGTAAATCTCTTAGTCTTTATGGGACCATCTACATACGCCCGTCTTTTACAGCTCAAGCGCATTAAGCAACCCTTTCTTGGTTTGGACCTAAAGTAGAAATACAACAAAATCTATCTAAGTAAAACTCATGACTGCAAAAATCAAACAAGTGTGGTTTCAGAGTAAACCAAGTGTGTAATTTTACCCACCTATGCCATCTTAGACGCCTCAAGTTGGGTTCGCCTTTAATTTATTTTGCTACCTTGTGTCTCCCCCGCCCGCCAAAAGGTTTCCGACCGCTGCACTAAAACATTCTGATTGACGTCAACAGCGGAATAATAACGTTCTAGTTATTTGCATATTGTCTTGGAAGCGGCAGACTTGTCAGAATATTTAATGGTTTTGCACTAGTAGAACATGATGCGTCTTAAATTGATTTAATAATTTAGTGTAGTGTATTTTTCATTAGTTCATTTTTTTCTGAATTAATTTCTATCTTATTTGGAATAGGTCTAATGCTCTTTAGATTATATTTTATTTGTTGTTTTTGTTTCTAAATTAAAAACGAATGTAAAACATAAAGCTTCCGTCAGAAGTTATGATATTATATTTTTTAGGCTATATTAGTGTTCTGTGAAAAGTTAGTATCGAAGCCTACTTATTTATGTTATTGATGTAGATAAATGAATAAGTATAAATATTGTGTTGTGTATTGTGTGACTTGTTGGATTTAAAAAAAAATCACGTTTTTTAATGAATGTACATGCATAATAAAACTTTTCTGAGACTTGATGGAGTGACGAAATACGTAATGTATGGCGTGTCTTGGGAGAGGCACATGCAGTAGACTTCAATAGGCTGATGATCATGATTTTTTGGCTTGCGTTTGATCGCCATCTCACCTGATGTTAAGTGAAGATGCGATCTATGATGGAGCACGCTTGCCTAGAATATACCGATTCACACTCGACTGAAGGCACCCAGATTGTATCTCTCAGGGAACACCCACTCGGGTAACGTATTCCACGCTTTAGCCGTTCAAATAATAAAAGTAAATTCAAATCGTTTCGTATGGGTTTTTGAAACGTCAACCATCATGATGACATGCATAACAAAACTGTTCTAGTTGATGTTACGACCTCTCCTCAATTTATTTTGTATCAAATTTGTATAGATATTTTTTTTGCGTATAGATTTAGAGTTTTTGAACGTGTCTAAATTTTATGTAGTTTTGAAAACATGTAGTTTCAACGAACACTATAACTTGTTTAACCAATCAGTGCAATATGTGCGACCAGCGAGGAGCACGTTCGAGGCTAGAATACACGTTGATTGTCGTTGCAATTTCTATTACGCGGTTCAATGCGTACGTTTGATTGCTAATTGGCTACCATGTAATTGGTTAGCACTGAAGCTTCCCATTATGAATGCATCATTGCTATCCTCAAAGGGTAATTTATACCAATAAGCTCTGTGGCATAATTAGCCTTTGTTTGACTGGCTGGTCTCGTAATAATTAATGAATACCAATACCGATAATTAGACGAGTATTAAGGTCGATTCGAGAACTCTAGACTGGTCTTGATACTTGAACCAAATAGTAAAACGTATTTCTGTATATGAAAGAACGACGTGTACTTTATCCGTAATTATTTGACTGCATTGTAACCCAGTTGGCAGTGTGTTGTCTCGAGTAGGGTGGGGTTCTATTTCTAACCAAGACAATCATTTTATATGACAAACAGAAATTTGTTTGGGGCTCTATTATTTTTAATAAAGTGCCTTAAATTTCTTATAATTATGAAACGATTATTTGTTCTTTCAAGGTTAGTATGGTTTTCGAATATGGATACGGAAAACCTTCATCATACAATAAGTGACAAGCGCACTTATTCATATGCGAAAATTCAGACGTATAATTAAAAAATAGAGTCCCGTACCCTAATAACATACATTAGATAATATACATTATCGTGCGACAGTCGGGCATAATCGCTCAAATAATACGAAAGATTCAAAATTAGAGGTCTAGGGTATTGCCATTTTATAAGAATAAAACTGAAGTTAAAATTTAATTCAATGCGATAATTCAGCCGTATAATTCAAACATAGGGTCTCATAACCGCATATATTATCGTGCGACAGTCAACCATATATCATAACTGTAAACTAAAAGAAAACGAAAGATTCAAAATTAGAGTCCCAGTGTATCGCCGTTTTACCACTGTCATTCGTTATAAGTCTTGTAATTTATTATTTATTACATACCTCCTTGTTCAAGGGTTGTAGTAATTTGAAGGACCGTCTTTAACCTTGGAGGCCTTGGGCACAGTACGATAATAGAGAAACATAACTTTAACAGACGACAGTTTTGATGAAACAGGTAAAAAGTAAATTACTACATATTTTCAACAATTATTTTGATTTCTTTATAATCCGGAAATTAGATATAAAAGGCACACACGAGGGGCACAAATACGTTGCCGACCTTTTAAGATTCTATTAACACGCTTTTTAAAGAACCGGACGTTGTAATTCCGCGGAAATACGGAAAAAGGAAGATCATTCCACAATTTGCAAGCGTGTGGCAAAAAGGATCGCGTGAATCGCACACGGTGCGATTTCCATAAATCAATTATATGTGGATGAGCTTTCAGACGATGAGCTTTCAGTTTCAGTACATAGATTTCTTAGTATTCTAATAAATATTGAACAATGATGTATACTTACTTGCAGCGTGTAGACTCCGCTGTCACCTGTGGTGGCCGTGGACACGGTCAGCCGGACGCCGCCCGCCTCTTCCGACGTCGTGAACCGGTCATCGAGAACAGCGCCAGCGCGGCTCCTACAATAAACTTTATTTACAACCACGAAAGAGAGTTTCAGCGGAAACACGGAAAATTATGTCGCTGTATTTAGTTACTATACAAAACTTAGGTTTTTACAGTTTCTATATTTTAAAGGAACGATGATAGCTCATTGGTTAGCGCGGTCAGTATACTCGCCTAAGGGCAACAACAATGAGCTTGAGCTTCCGGTGAAGTAAAACATCGTGAGGAAACAATAGCGTGGTGGAAGAGTATTTTGTAGTAGGTACTCGACTGGCTAGCTACCACTCTCAAGTTAAGTTCAGTGTGTTCCGGCAGCGTCTCTTGAAAGCCGGTTCCATTCTAACTAGGTATGCTTTACCATCTACTTAACACACCGTCACACATCAGGTGAGTTGTGGTGAAACACCTAGCTTGTTAACCATTTAAAAAACATTTTGTAATGTTTTATCATAAAGTGACGAATCAGGCGCAAGAATGTGTAAAGATATAAAATGAAAAATGTATGCTCATGCTGTTTCTAAAACTCTGTGCAAGCATCTAGAATTCCACTGCTTTGTTAGGACTTTTTCTAGACTAGACTGTTATTTACTTTGACTGTGGCTTTACTTGATTTTTTTTTAACTTAAAATAGAAAAATCTTGACTATGACAAAAATGATAATAATTAATTGCTAGTTTCACCTTTTTCGTATACTGTATCTTTTTTTGGCTATCCTTACCGTAGCGCTAGCTAACTTTCCTCTACGGTTTGCGGACTGATTGTGTCAATTGTAAGTAGTACATACACAAAGTCTAATAAAAACACCTATCTTGAGTCTAACAAAACCACAGCTCTACTGTAGGTCCTAAGAAGTCATTTGTAAAGACATAAATAACGTCTCGTTCCAGGAATATTCTGGAGCAGATGAGGTTCTTTAAGTTAGTCGTACTGCAGAATAACTAATACCCCCTAGTATTAGTTGTTACAATCACTTAGTTTAAATCAGGTTTTATCTTTAATTTTTATTTTATTTACATTTCTTGAAAACGCTCAAACGTTCCTGAAAACACAAGCGATTCTTATACGATGCGACATAAATCAGATGACGGTAGAGGTCAATGAACTAATATCTTCTGATTATTTTTGAGTAGTCAAATACTTTGCAAAAAAATTTACAAACCGGAAATGTTTTGTTTATGCAATATCAATCGTATTGAAATCAACACAGATTATTTTAGGCAAAGTTTTATCTATTTGTTGTAAAATTTCACGTTCTTTTTAATCGTTTCATATATTTAATAACTAGTACTAACTATATACTATACCAACATATTTGTACCAGCTTTAGATTAGTAGCCAAAACGGAAAAAAACGACATACTGTCTTTTGCTACGACATATCATCATCGAAATCAGTTCAACTGTTTAGTAGTTACAAGTGACATAGGGATGGAGATACATACATAGGTACACATAAATTAAAAAAAAAAAACTTAGTTTCATTTCGACGGGGAAAAGAGTGGATAGCATTATGTAACGGCTGTTGCGTTCTAATCCAACGTCATTGCCATTTTCCTGTTTATCTTGCCATATTTTAATATCCTTTTATTGTCAAAAACAACGACAAGGAAAACATTTCCTTTGTGTCAAAAACAGAAATACCACTTCAGGCGTATAAAAACAATAAATATGTAGCGTAGTTGAACGGATGACGCTAGGGCCGGCAAAGTTGTGATGTAACCGTGATAAATTAATGCGGGCTATTCTCGACGCGTTGTGTACGCCACAGATAATCTAGTACAAATACGTCATTCCTTACAAAAAACGCTGCTACGGTAAATCTGACTATTTTATTGTATCATCTGCGGAAACTAGATGGCACCACTCTCTATGTGTGTTTAAGGCTATTTTGGTATTACGTTGGCCACTCCGTAGTAGTTTAGTCACGTGTCTTCATGCTTAGACTCCATGCGCACGAGTATCGTAGAATGGTAGACATTTTGCAATTGAACCAAACCTCGTTTGAAAAGTTGTCATACATTCCTATTCGTAAATTTAAAAATAATCAGTTGATGAAAATTTAATTACTTAATATTTTTATAATTAGGAGAATTTGAGTATTTGGCTTATTTTATTTGTCCTTTTAAGACACATAATTATGTATGTCATTTTTATTTTTGTGGCTAAATGATAACATCACTGCTGTGAATCGAATTTGAACTACATTAGCACAGTTCCGAAGCAGACGACACAGCTGAGAAGCCTATTCCCATTAGTGGGATAAGGAGAGCATCATTTTTTTTTTAATTTTACTTTGACCACCAACTCGCTTGATGGATGGAGCACGTTGATCTAGAAGAAATCTATTCACTCTAGCCTTATAAACAAAAACTATGAAAATAATAATAAAAAAAAAAAATAAAAAAATGCTATTTTTAAGGATTTGCCATTGTGTGCTTAAACCAGGAAATGTAATCTTTCACAAAAGGGTGACAAAAACATTACGAAGCATTACAAGTTTCACACCGCGGTAGGCTTACTGACACCTTGCTGTAATACAGTACCAGATATTCTGCCGCCAAGCAGTAGTGTATAAACATTACCATGTTCTGGTTTGAAGGGTGCTGCAGCTAGCGAAATTATACGGCTGTTGAGACTAACCTTCGAAAGCTTCAAAGTAATGAGCGCAAAAGCAGTGATGCCCTGGACTATGTTTTACTAGTCAAAGTTCTGTGTATCACGGCAATAGTCATGAACAGGCGTTATCTCTTAGCATGAGGAGAGCGTCTCGTTCGTCTCATTACTGTTATAAAAAACTTGTCCATGCAAAGCCGGGAAGGCTATATGTTTAATATTACTATAATAATACTGTACATTACTTAATTAGCTAAAAATCTATTTTCTGTAAGATTAGTGTAAAGAAAATGAACCCATATGATTGTTACAATAAAGCTCAGATTATTACGAGCAGTTATGTAAGTACCTACCCACATCTATCTCTCTACAAACGGAATGTAACTATTGCTAAAATCTACGTCTCATGTCAACATTAGCGGCCGTGAAAACGTCAAGAAAGTGGGATAGCGACCGACGGCCTTGGTCGCGTCCCAGTGTTCCAACGTAGCCCCAATGTCGCAAGACTTTTGCGAATATGCACAGAAATAGCGCACGTTGCAATACGTCGTAACCCAGCCAAGTCGACGGACCGTTCGTATTTCCGATCGGATATGTTTCGGTTCGAGACGCATCACACATTCAATCAGACGAACGTATTCATCGCCGAAAACAATAGACGTACGATCAATTGTGCACTAGCCAGTAATATTTCACTGCCTAAAGACAAATGCCTGCTCTCGAAGCGTGATTGGACTAAATTCCACTGCAGAACCAGTGCAGAATGAAAATTTTAGATGCACCATTGCATCTTCCCCGGATATACTCCGGTTTCCTCACGTGTTTTGTTAGAAGTCCAGTCCACTGTTGCTGCGTCTTCTCCGAATAGAGTTACCGCAGCTCATTTTATGCTTGATGTCCGGAAATGATTACAAATCATCATCAGTAGCATGGATCTAAATATAGAGTGTGATGGGCAAATATGATAATTTTAAGTAATTGTTTGCTTTAGAAAAGAGAAATTATAAGACCGAGACTTCACCTATTTTCTATACAACAATCAAATCAAACATTTTAGTTTAAAAGTTAGTAACTACAAAATAAACGTCAACATCTTGGTGCATTATTGTCGTAAAATAGACGATCTAGCAAACGACTTCAAGCAGACCTTCCCCGATACAGTCGCTTTTACTATTTTTAACTAAGATGGGAATTTAAAACGTTTGGCCATTCATCGGCTACTTAGCCGTTATTTATTTGACTCTGCTCGCCCAAATATTGCCTGACATCTAAATAGATAGAGATTAAGAGGTCGATGAACCACCCTAAATAGATTCGTCCGATTTGGCTGATGCTGGGATTGTTTATGGGCTATAGAAATTTATTGCTGATCCAGCCAATAGACGCCGACGATACTCTGCTCACGCCAACTATCTATGAAAACCATCAAACGCAACAAACTAATTGAGACAGTCAGAACGATATTATCTTACTGCTTATGCACATTTTAGGTACTGGTTTGTATAGAGCATGGTACAAAGAATCCTTACGTTCATGCAATTCAAAGCCGTGGAGTTGTAACATTCCGTTTAGCGCCTTAAAGCCAAAGCTAACTTTGAGGATTTCACTTATGGCAAATCACCTAATCCTCAGTGTGTCTTATCTTTATTATGGCAGAATGCAGTAATTGCAGTTAACGCAGTTGAATTGTGTATATGGACATTTAAGAAGATCAATTCAGTTCGACTGCAGGGGAGGGTATACACCTCCAATAAACTTTAACTTCTTTTGTAAATAAGTTAACATTTTCATGACATAACGCAATACGAAATTGTCTTACTCAAAAAAAAAACAGAAAAAAGTTACAAATTCTACCATCAGATTGATTGGCCGTACACACCCTACTTTATGTTAGTTCTCTTCTAAGTATATAGAATGTCTCTCAGCCTAATAAGCATGCATCATTTTATGGACCTTACAATACGTTCTGAACAGTGCCTATGTGTTATTTTTTGAAAAGAGTTCTTAAGTGAACAACGGCGTTACGGAATGTTTTTTATTATTGTTCGTATTTTACAAAGAAAGCTCGTGAACCTGTTAATCTCGAATGATGTTATGAGATTTATCGCCGCACATTCAGAAGAAGAGTGAAGATTGTTCAGAATGGGTATATATATACCCATTCTGAACAATCTTCATGCTTTCAATCAATGCTTTATATTACCAACACAAGACTGCCTCTGGCTGTCTAGGCTCTGGCTGTTCCTTCTTCTGAACTCCTATATAAATCTCATCTTGGTACTCGATCGCCTACGCCTAGCCCTCTAAACTATAATATCGGTCACTCAAGTGGAAATGAATTCAAATATACATAATATAATATCTCAGTGCTGGAAATAGAGCGTGCTTAAACGAGAAAATACATTTTACTCGTAGGTACTACGGAAGCGGAATGTTTTTAACACAATGATGTTCTATTTTACTTTACAAAGTCCGATTCATTTTTATGTAAGATTTTTTTAGCTTTAAGTCCTAACTGCTAAAATTCTGAGGTGAATCTTTCTCTTCTAGCTAGCCCTTTTCTACCCAAGACGGAACGGAGACGGTATATATGCGTTTGGGGTGAGAGGATGTTTGTTTGTTTGTGCAAATACATGTTGCCATTTTTCTCCAAAATGACTAGTCCGATTTTGATGCTGTTTTCAGTTATGGGTTCGAGTTTGATTGGTGCATGTTCTTAGATAAGTGTTACGGTGACAACTCACCAAGAATAGCCACATCAAAAAAAAATTGTGCAAATCCATGTTGTCATTTTTCTCCAAAACTTCTAGTCCGATTGTGATGCAGTTTTCAGTTATGGGTTTGGGTTTCTTTGGTACATTATCTTAGATAGGTGACAATTACTTTTTAACCGTCGTGGGGATTTTCAAAAATTTTAATTTTGCGTAGGAACGCTGCTATGAGTCGAAGAGTACAAGAATAATCGTTTTTCTCCTTTATGATAGACGCGATTCCACTTAACGCAATTTATAATTACACTAATTTTAAAGTTCATTGATTATATGTGTTGTATTAGTCAAAACACCTAGCTTGTAAACCATAAAAAAAAAGTTTGTACCTTGGATTAAAATATATTTTTTTATTTCTAAAAAAAGCTAAAATATTGAGTGCTCCAAGGTTTATTTCGTATTTGTTAGATCAATTGAGACTTTTTAACCAAATCCTTTTTGATGGAAATAAATTATTCAGCCTTGCTCGTGAGCCCTTATAAAAATCTTTTCAAAGGTGAAAAGGTGAAAACGAGATAAATATCCACATTCTAGCTTTATTTTTTGAATGGCTTCGATTTTCACTCAGGGCAAATGAACATAAATGTTAAGGATTTAAGTATTCTATTAGTTATTTGACTTCCATCATACAAACTACTTTAGTTTGGGGTCAGATGGCGATGTGTGTAATGTCCTACAATATTGTTTTTATTATGTTTTCTGCCCCGGGAAAGACATTTACGTCCATGACACGCGCTAGACAAGCTGTAGTTAGCTCCAAGTGGGCACAGTTTCCGTAACTGATACGAATCGGTGTTAACTGATAGAAATTATCTGATTTTTTTAATTGCCACTCCACAGACACCTGAGTCCGTGACCTTTGTCTTTTTAATATATCTCAAGCTAAACGCAATACACGTTAATGAGGGTAGCTTGATGATAGCCTTATTACTAGTTTGTGTGTATACCGCAAGCAGACCAGCGAGGGCGCAAGTATGATAGAAATCGATTTGGCAGTAATCGATCATCAGACGGACAAACTTTGATGCACTATTTGGAACTAAGTAAACTCTGCTCCGGTGAATTGTGATCAAAGTTGAAGCAAGTTCCGTCTGCTAAATTCGAAAACTTTCCGGGACTTGTTCGTTATTACGATGAGAATTGGTGTAATTAACAGTCGATTCATCTGGAGGATTTATATATGGAGACTAATATCGGAGTACGTTTACTGTATGATTGCATTCGAACTTTCATTTAGTTGACATGGTGAAAAGGGGTTTCATTTTATTTACACTCCCTGGAGCACACGAAAATCCCGTAGGTACCTACGATCAAATAACAACAACAACAACAACTGTTGGATTTTACTAACAAGCGATTTGACTTAAGATAACAAAATGTTTTATGCCAGCCCTACCTACAATCTACATAGATAGTGAGGATTATGAAACTATACTTTATTTATATATATTTTTAACCAAACTAAGGTTCTTAATTCGGCTATATGTTTTTTTATACCTATGTATGTTACGCGATCATTCCGCCAATTAATTATTTATTTATCAATCGATTTTGATGATTATTTTTTCGTTTCGTATATCATACTTCAAGGGTATATCATAAGGACCCATATAAATTTTATCGAAATCGGTCGTAGTGCTTAAAAAATCAACGAAAATCTAAAAATTGTTTACATCGATGATATTTTCGTATCTTTCGAAACCTCGCTGTTTCGTTGAAGCAGTGCGTTTAGTAGGGGCATGGAGTCGATTTTTTTAAATTGCAAATTTATATATTATATTATATCGTTAATTTTTTTTGCGATATCTGATATGCTAGGTCAATCATTTTGAACATCAATCCACTTTTGTCCACTGTTGGAGATGTATGACTCTTCTAAACCACCTACAGCAAAAGGCCGAAATTGTTCAATCTTCGGCATTTTGCTTCCATTCACCACTGCTTCAAAAACTATTGAAAAGCACATTCCGTTTGGTTGGCGTAGGAGAATGTATCACGATCTAATTGTTAAATGTTTAAAAAAAGGCTAGTTCAAAAGTGGGTACTTTTGCAGCATTTTTAAAGACAGAAGAAAGGTGTGGGATAGGATTATAGCAAACGGTAAGAGATAGTCTACCAGTCTTTACAAAAAAGGCGTAATGTAAATGTATAATTATGTACGTCTCGTTTTTGAAAGCTTGCCATGACATGTCGTCCGGCAAGGAGTAAAGTGCACATATGCAAATTAATTTATTCTTTGAAAGTTGCGACACTCGCGATACTGCCTGGACAGTCGCCAATGTACCTACATACTTGAGTCGCGAACATATTATATCGAACACGCTAATAGCATCTGTTTATCAATAGTTAAATAGTACTCAAATATGTAATAGGTAGGTATTTAGTAGTTTTAAAAACTTACTAATTAAAATCTACCGCGAAAATGGGCAAATTTTTTTAGACGCTGTCACACCATGTGCAACAATCATACGTGTATGATACTAAAATGACAACTAAGACAATGACGTTTCGCATGGCGTGACGTAACACTCTGCGTGGTGTTTACGGTCACGTGACTGAATGCCTAATATTGCCGAATGTATTTTCCAATAACAATTATAATAATCCATGATAAACATTTTTTTTTGTTTCTTACTATACTTTATTAATCTATAGAAATGTTAATTAATACGTTTTATCCATCCTATTTTTTTAAATGCCATCAGCATGCTGAGCATGCTGTTGACTAATATTGCTCGCGCATAATTATTGAATTTTTTTTTTCTAATTTAAATTTTTTATTTGGTACAAGATAATTACATTAGAATAATAGGATTCACTGATTTGGAACTAGTTTGAAACTGTATTTCCAGCCAGTGGCTTCCGAATGGCTTGGCTCATACAGATAAGCAACTTAATGCTCAAAACAAATTTAGGTATATTGTCTCTAGACGTTAATAGATCCTTTCGAGGTTATACCAAAAAGCTTGCGGTCTGAGCCCAAACATTAAAGTTATACGGATAGATGGTCATAATATTATATTTTAATAGCATTAACAAACGAACTATTTCCATAATTAATGAATGTTAATCATATTATTTTAAAAGCGTATGACAGAGTTGAACATTTTAGTCAACAAATATGTCAGAAATTAGTTTTTATACAAAAGGGACATAGACATGTAAGAACAATAGAAGACAGGTTCCTTAGAATAGTTATATTCTTGATTCTAGTTTAGACACGCTGCTAATGGCATATAGGGCGTTTAGGATTTCACAGGAACAAAACAGTATTCTTACGCACATGATGGAGGTATGTACATATGTCGTGAAAAGATAATAAATACTAAGGTAAAGCTTTGATAATGTGACACGATAAACCATAAGGGTTAACATTTTGACATCGCACTTTGTATAGTTATATCGTTAGAATCAAATATAAAGAGGAAAGATTTGTTTGTTTGTATTGAATAGGCTCCTAAACTACTGGACCGATCTTAATAATGCTTTCATTATTATAATGCTACATTATCTGCGATGGGCATAGGTTATATTTTATTGAAGAAACAATTAAGGATGAGTATGGAAAATTCAATAATGTAACACAAGCTGTGAAAATTTTTGAAAAAATCCATACTTAGCATGCGCAGCGAAAACTATTGACAATAGAATAAAGTGAAGTTTCATAGGGTAAATTGACAGCTACAAATAAGTCCGCAATATTATGTCTAACTATTACAGTTGTCATCTACATCTTATAAAGAGGAAAGATTGAATTTTTTGTTTGTTTGTATTTAATAGGCTCCGAAATTCTGGATCGATAAGTTGTTTTCCCGTGCGAAGCCGGGGTGAGCTGCTAGTAATTTATATTTTCAATTTGAAGCGTCTCATAATAAAATCAAGTTAAATTAAACCACAGCTAAGTTTAGTTCATGTTCTGGTAACTTTATTAAAAGCTTTTAAGGTTTGGAAACACTAAGGAAAATCCTGTTTCTCCATATTGTATAAATTGGGCGTAGGTACATTGCCGAATTAATTCGAATAAAACACGTGTCATGAAACTCAATATCAAATGTAGTTTCCATTTACGCCCGCCAGACGCTTTTGTCGCATCGAAAACTTGACCAAAAACATTTCAAGCTACCCTGCGAACAGTCATCAATGTTTTATTTTACTTTTTTTTATGCAATAGTAATGAGACGAACTAAACGCTCTCCTGATGGTAAGAGATAGAGGCTGTCCAAAAACATTGCAGCGATACACAGAACTTTAAATAACAAAACAATTTTCAGTGCATCGCTGTTTTGGCGCTCATTACTTTGAGACATTAGATGGTTAGTCTCAACAGTTACAGCCCAGTCATTTTGTTAGCTCCAGTACCCTTCAAACCGAAACACAGTAATGTTTACACACTACTGCTTGGCGGCAGAATACCTGGTACTTCGGTGGTACCTACATAGACAACCTCCTGCTAAAGAAATCTACCACCAAGTAAAAAGTAACTTACGCTACTGTCGTGATTTTTTATATATTAGATATTAATGATAGGCTAAGATGATAGGTATTAAACAGATCTTTATTGTGTCAGTCTAGGTTCATTACTAATAAACTGCATTTTGGGAAGTTGAATTCTATTTTGTAAGTCAAATTAATGAACCATTACCGTAATGTATTAAAATTTGTATTTAATTCTACATTTACTGAGTTCTTTAGGTACCTACGATACAAAATAGCTAAAAATTACATAAATCAGTAAAATTTCTAGCCCGCACGTAATTTATTTAGTTAGGCCCTAACTATGTATGTATAAAAGCAACAAACACATAGGACAAATCACAAAATATAGTTTTTTAACGCTTGGCTAGAAGTACCTATGACCGAGATTTCTTTAAAACGACAAGGTTAGACGGCCTGTTATAAAACTAGTGATTTGTAATGTTTATTTTTATTGTGCGCCTAAAAATAATACCATTTATCATATGCTATAGATTTGTGGCTGTGAAGCGATATAGTTTCTGGTGTCGGTTAAAGTGTTCACGACATTCTTGAGCTTTTCTTCAACGGTTATTTTTCAATACATATAGGTAGATTACAAATTAAATTCATAGCAACCTATTTTATAGAACTTTAATTTATTTTCTGATGTATGTTTATTATTCAAATTACTGCTCCACGGACTCCTTACTCCTTGCTATTTTTTAATTCAAACATTTTATATGAACTTTAGCTTACAGTAGGTATAGATAATTATAAACATAATAATAAATAATTTAATTTAATCAGGACTATTGTCGCCAATAAGCCTGATATCGTGGTGGTCGACCGAGCCCAACGCCGGGAAGTGCTCGTTGACATCACCATCCCACATGACGAGAATCTCGTGAAGGCCGAGAAGGACAAGCTTAGCAAGTACCTTGAACGGCAGCACCCTAGTTTTTAAGTTTTTTTTATATTATTTATGTTTTACTAATATATAAGATTGTAAATTTTCAAAAGACTTGTTTAAGTTTGTTTACACAACCTATGGTAGTACCATGGTAGTACGTCGTAGATCTGTTTGTCACGTTTTTAGGTTAACACTAAGCAACAAATCATGTGTGTGTTGGTTATTCTATCAATGGTAACACAAAATTAAAGACACAACCTGCTTAAAAGAGTTCCACTATTGTAGACCTCCGTTTACATCTTACGGACTCCCAAATTTTTCTCTCACATGGACCCCGTGTCAGTCGTCGTCGACTCCTGATATAGACAACTTTAGGTACCATCGTTTTAAAAGTGAAAATGTATTTATAAAATTGCACTCTCTCTTATCTCTAGAGATAGAGGTTTAGGATGATTTGACCATAAAATTTCCTGGTGATATTAGAACACCTGTCGAAGTTTTAGAATCCGCTGCAATGGCATGACCATTGCAGCGGATTCTAAAACTTCGACAGGCATTTTGCTTCTTTTGTGTGGGTCTCAATAGACCTGGTAATTTCGCTACATTTTTAATTATTAACATGTGGCAGCAAGAACATATCTTGACAAGCATGAGACCTTACTTATAAGCGTTGATAAAATTAAACCTATACTTGTGGCCTGCGTTTTCACGCACGACATTTCGGCATCAACGAAAAGTTGTCAGACTATTTTAGCAACGCATTTAAGGAAAAGCCCCCCTTTCCTTTCCTTAGCCCAAGGGACGGAAAGCTCTTACCGAGATTATTACTAAAAATAATTAAAAATCGCGAATAGGTATCAAATAGTTATTCGTATTGCCGATCAAAAGAAGAAAAGAAGCAAGTGTTTCGGAAATATCATGAAAGCAACTTAACAACACATTAATAAGTTGCCCTACGACGGCGGTAATTTATTTATTGGCCATGACATATCACGATTTCTGATACAACGCGGCGTACGAAGACCGATATATGTATGTACCTGATTAGGAGAAAATTTTTAAAACCACGTGAAGTACGGTTGTACTTCACGTCGTTTTAAAAATTTTGAGAAATAAATATCTGTAACTGAAAACTCTGCTTTTTGTTACGTGAATAATCTTATTATTTATCACTTTGCAATTTTGAGTCGGTGAAAATGCATCTGGTAATACATTTTTAATTCTAATATATGTTGTAACTTAAACATCAACGTAGCAAACTCATAATGATTGTCTCATTACCGATATATTTAAGTAGGTAATAAATGAAATATTAATTACTAATCTTGACCCCGCTTTGACATATAATTGAATTTCTTTACCTCCAATATGTAAGTATCGTTTTATTACGAGTATATTTCTAAAGAACACCTATTTTAATTCTGTTATGACTTCTGTTCGAAATAGCATTCATTGGCAATAACTTTCGCGTATGATATAGCATATCAGGCAACATATAGGTAAATCCAGTATTCGACACGAATCCACACAATTTCTACTTCTCTAAACATTCAACACAATGCAAACAGTATTTAAGTCACAACATCTTCGGATTTTGTAGTGTTCCTCGTTTTAATCACGTAAACAATGCGTTATGTAAAGTGCGGATGTTTTCTACTTGGTCACTGCGACACTGGTTGGACCAAGAGCGGCGCTGGCGCTACGTACGGGAGTGAGGCCGGCGCTTGCAGGCGCAGTACCCAGGGCACACTGGCGGCCTCCTGCGCCAACAGGATGCCGAGGAGGATGTACCTGGAGTATATGGAGGAGGAGGAGCGGACAGGCCTGGCGGCATCTCCCTTGCAGCAGTTACTGCCCATCGTGGGCGCATGCTCGGCGGAGTTCGCGAGGGCCGGCCGCGGACTGCGCGGTGCGCGCGCGACGGATATTTTCGTACTAGCGACGCAGCGGCCCCGTGTTTACGCTACGTGGCCATTCTGCGATCTGTTTCATCATAGGCCCGTCAATCGACGCAAATAACGCACGATTGTTCCAAATAATTTTTCACGTTGGAATTTCACTGACGTACTTTATATTTTACAATCTCACATGAAATATTCTAGAAAAATATGATGTTGATATACTTTTTTAAGGAAATAGAGACCGCGCCAATCATTCACTTTGAAATGGCATTAAAATAAAAATCAATGATATTTTATTGACTTCTTTTATCATAAATTGAACGCCACTGTTACATATACGCAAACCCTAGATTTATTACAAACAGTTCACAACGTAACCGACAGATGGCGATATAGATACTTATTGATATATTGAGGGGTATTTTATTCACTATCGGTTGTTACGGACGACCCGGCAGATGGCGCGCCTTGCAGACAATATTTAGAGATTTCTTGATTAGCTCATGTTTATTTTTGGACAGTCTAATTTTTGGTTAGTTGGAAAGCAATTAAAAAGTTCAGTTACCCATGTCGACGCCTCAAATAAATCTGAACTAATATGCGCTACAGACATAATATGTGTGTTCCGTAAATTTTCAAACATATTTACGTGTGAGTAAGCGATGACGTAGCATTTTGCAATGCTGGTTTAAAAACAGATTAGGTACAACTATGTAATTGTATTCCAACTCAAGATGAGAGACAGATCAAAATGAGTAAACATTCCGAGGACGTTTTAAGCTCATTAGTAGACTGAGTTTTACTTTCCCAGAACTGTACTCTTATCTCGTACAACTGTACAATGTACATTGATTCTTAAAGATATATACATACATAGTACTATTTGATCGGCAAAAATCGGATATTTGTGTTTTGTCTTTTTTCTATAACATTTCATAAATTTGGTTACACTTGGTGAAAAATTTTCATAGCAGGACCGCAGTATCTACCAGATATTCTGCCGCCAAGCAATATGTGATTTTTTTTTTTTTTTTTTATGGTTGACAGGCTAGTTGTTTGACCACAGCTCACCTGATGTTAAGTGAAGGTGTGGTCGAAGATGGTAAAGCACACCTAGCCTGGAATGGAACTGGCTCTCAAGTGAGGCTCCCGGAACACACCGTTAGATGCTTGGCGGCAGATTTTCAACTTGAGGGTGGTAGCTAGCCAGCCGAGTACTAGAAAGTACCCTACCACCATGCTAAAATATAAGGTGCCTACACTGTTCCGGTTTGAAGAGTACTGCAGCTAGCGAAATTACAGGGTTGTTGAGACTAACCATCGAAAGTCTCAAAGTCTCAAAGTCTAAAAGCAGCGATACCCTGGACATTGATTTGATTTGTTGTTTAAAGTTTGTGTATCGCTGCAATGGGCATAGACCATAAGGAGAGCGTCTCGTTCGTCTCATTACTTTTGCATATAAAAAATCCATAAGGTCTATAGGATATCCATTTAGTTTCTAACGTCCAGTGAGCGGCACTGCGTAGGTGGTAGGTATATGTGTTCAGCAACCAATCGTACTTATAATTACTAGTTGTTCGCCCCAAAATTCGATCTAGTTTCCCTAGAGAAAATTCTTAATGGATACCACCGGTTTTGGGGGTTGACCGCGTTTACACAACGCGTCGCAATTCCAGTTGATTTCTCATGGTAGGTATATATCGACACATGTCAATGTCAAATGTAAAAAGTGATGTATGACGCGCTCATTTTGAACTATCATGATATATACATTTACAATTTAAAAGAACCGACTCCATGACCCTTTTTTATGACCGGCTCCGGGGGAAGCATGGTGATTACGTGGGACTATCTGCCAAAGTGGCGGCTTGCCCACGAAAAACCCTGAGGTGTTTCTGCCTGACACCTGAGTGTCGGGGCTACGGGAACGCTTTCGCACTCATCCGCGGCCTCGACGACTCTATAGTCCTTAGGCCAACTAAACGCACTACTCCAATGAAACAGCAAGGTTTCGGAGTAAACGAAAATATCATTGATGTATTTAGTATTTGTTGATTTTTTATAATCCAGTTGTTCGATTTCGATAAAATTTATATGGGACCGTCATAAAAATCAATTCATATTTGGCGCAAAGATCGCGTAACATACCTACATACAAAAAAAACATACAGTTGAATTGAGAAACTCTTCCTTTTTTGAAGTCGTTTAAAAATTACACATACCCTCCAGAGAAACATACCCTCTAGACACACATTCACACACACATACACACACACACTCCCTCTCTCTCTCTCTCACACACACACATCACCATATTTAACTTTAATTGTAAATGAATCCCTGAAGGAGTACAGAACCTACGATACAAGTGTATTAGCTTAGTGTAGGTTCTGTGTACCATCATTATTATTAACTGTAATGTGAATAAAGAAAAAATATATATATATATAAATATAAAATATAAAATAAATATTAGAATATTTGATCCTCATACGAATAATCCAAGATTTGGTCACATCATCACACCGTTATTAAGAGCGTGTGAACCGATGTCAAACAACTAGCCCGTTACCAGTAAAAAATTGTAAACTTAAACTGCTACGGAATATATTACGAATTTACTAACCCAAACATTGTCAACGGCATTGCTAAAATGCATTGCATCGCTTTAACCGTCATTCTAGGTACACTAACGCTTTTCAAAAGATACATGTCGCATCACAGTCGTATCGATGTCTTTTAGCTTATTTTTCAAGTAGGTCAAAGTCTAACAAAACATTATATGATTCGCAAATACAATGAAGAGATGTTTGTCAGTCTATAATGAACAAATATATACAAGCATTGTGGTTTTTATTGATGGGTTAATAGATATAATAAGTAACTGTTGTTGGTTCTATATTTGGAAAACATGTTAAATAGTTTCAAAACGATAACTACGGCTACGGGAATAATTACTATAATTACCTTAACAATTAAAGGCAAACGTATGGCATGTATCACCCAGAATATTGTAACGAATCGATTGTTACCTCATACGTCATTCATCGTGTGGTGTGGTATGACCTCCCTGTGAGGATCTTTTAGTGGAGTTTCTTTTATTATTATCATTAACATGAAGCTATTAAAAAGGGCCGGCAAAGCATCGACAATATCTCTGATACAGGTGTATAAAGGCGGGACTGTAAGTATCATCAGGCAAACTATCAGTTTGATTGCTGCTCTTCATACAAAAAAAAATACAAACGTATGAGTGTAAAAGTATATATACATACGTAGACTGCTAAAAACAACAATTCCTTATAGGTAAGCAGTAGGCGGGTATAAAAATAGGAAAAAAAACTAGAAACCCCGCATATTTAGTGTTCCTATGAACTCAACTTACAGCTTAGCCGCAGATCGATGGGACTATACCTAGTTTTCTTTTTCCAGAGATATACATCTCAATTTCTGGAATAAAAAGTAGCCCGTGTTATTCTGAGGTACAAAAATATCTGCATTTCAAATTTCATTGTTCAGCCGTTTCAAGGGTTAACACACAAATACAAAATTTTGCATTTATAATATTTGTGTGATAAGGATACTTGAAACAACCGCACGTCGATTTGAAAACCTAATTTTCACTCACACAGATCTGTTCGATATTGATCGCAACCCGCAACATCGCAACATCGCGTCATGGGTATTTCATAGGACACTAAGCAAGTGTTACCTACATGAGACGAATATAGGTACACTTATGTTCAACTAACATAACTACACAAGTCACCCTAGTGAGGGATCCAGGGCGTACCGATATCATATTATTATAGTATATTATGTATAATAGGTACTTCATTTTATGTTTCACCGTCTTCTATTAATGTACTGTTTCTAAACAATAAATATTATTGTTATGTTGCACCAGTACACTTCAATATGTGTGAACTATTTTGCATAATCATTATCCTACCCACTATATTATTAAGTAGCTGTTTGTTTTATATATAAAATGAAATACAATAAAGAGCATATTTTTACGGGATTGTTCACGAAAATATTTTTTATGCTATGATAGCTTAGTGGTTAGTTGATGATAGCGTAAATCGCAATAAGAAGTTAAGGTATTTTCTAGTAGGTACTTGGCTGGCTGGCCACCATCCTCAAGTTCAAGCAGCATCATCATTCAGACAGTTTCATGTGTTTACTATCTTCAACCACACTGTCACGTTTTTTTTTATTCTAAATAGGTTTGCGTTTGGCCACGCCCTGCCTAAAGGGCTACACAAACGGTATATTACATTCCGGGATACACACACAACAGGTAATGTATCTTTCCCTTCATTGACGCACTTTCCAGCTGCTAAGGTGTTATACAGGTTGTTCTGATTTTTAATGTCATAATATTGTGGAACCATCGAGTTACTTATTAAATATTTTTTTACATGTTTTTCGAAGAGAGATATGGAAATGTATTGAGAAATAAAAAACTAAACGAAATATAAATGTTTTTATTTTCGTATCACTCAGTAGATGTAAAAGTGTACATCATAGCTGTCGTGTGTGAAACCCTTATTGTTAATCAGGATGTAGTCTAAGATGGAGCACCCAATGTGTACTTCGTGGGAAAAACAGACACCGGCGCGGCGGACAGTTCCACATCCTCGCTGTGCGTATGAAGAACGTGGAGTCGAAGCGTTTAGTCCGTACGTATATACACCATGTATGGATGGCGCTTTGGCCGTGTTACATCAGGTAAGCTCTGGTCAAAACACCTAGCTTGTCAACAATATAAAAAAAAAGCCATGGGGATAGAAGCGAAACCTGCTAAAATATCGCGCAACGCGGCTAAAAGAAGTTTTCACTTCAAAAAACTATTCTGGCAAAGCCACGTTTCCAAATTACAATAAATGAAATTTTCTTTACAAGAGTAGCAAAATTGGTCAACTGTTAGAGATGGTTTTATTTTAGACGAATGCACCGTTCAGATGCTCTTTGAGAAAAAAATAAATATCTAAATCCTACACTCGTTTAAAACCTGACATTATATTTTATTTTGAATTTAGTTTATTTGTACTGACCAGTGTTCAAGGTATATATGTTCATCAATTAAACAAAATAAAATAACTTAAAATAATAACTACTCTAAAAGGCCGCTATCAATGGGAATAGTTCCCAAAACGCTGGCCCCATTGCCGCGTTGTATGGCAATACTCAAACGCTGAGCAAAATAAAGGCCAGCGTTATGTTCACGTGTGGCGTCGACCAGACGAGATGACAATTCTTTAAAAATTGTTTTTGCTCCCGGTCCCCACGATCCCAGAGTTTCAACCCCAAAAGGCTCAAATATGTACCCACTCTAATAGCATTCACTCTAACAGTTGATCAAAGAAGTCCGTTGCCAACGTAGGGCGCAAAAAAAAGAATAAGGAAATTTTTTTTTGAATCTTTGAATAAGTAATTGTGAAAGAGGAAACCAAACAAAATGTTTAGGCAACATTTTCATTGAAATCCAACGTTGCTATTGAAAACAAAATAATGTTGAATGCGTAAATGAAAATATTTTTTATTTGCAAAATACAATATTAAATTGAAACTTGACTACTGCTTACGCACGTCACATTTCTAATCGTAAGTTTTAGGAAACAAGCTTTCTTCTTTGGCTCAGCACGGAAAATCCAAGTCAGCCCTGTTTTTTATAAACTGGCCCACTACTGGACGCGGGTCTCTTCTCATTGAGAGAAGGGTAAGACCACGCTGGCCAAGAGGAGGTTGGTCGACTCCAAACATCTTTGAGAACGTTTTTTTTAAAGAAGTCTCAGACATGTATGTAGGTTTCCTCACGATGTTTTCCTTCAACGTTTGTAGTTATCGTCAATACGCACATAACCTAGAAAAAGCAGAGGTGCGTGCCACGGGATACGAATACGGGATTGGCAGATAGACGGTCTCCTAAGTAGGCTGCCGAAACTTTGCAGCACGGGCAATTAATACTTATATTTTATGTACGAAAGTTTGTTTGATTTATATGTGTAACGGCTAAATACAGCTTAGCTGTAAGACTGAAACACGTCTACTTCCTTGTGCCGCACCATTAATTTAACCCCCAACACAAAAAGAGGGATGCTATAACAGTGGCGGAAACATTGCGGGGCCGCCAGTTACTAAATAAAATTTTTCGAAAAAGAAATTAAAAAATCTATTTCTTAAAAATGGTGGGACTTTTACTAAAACAAAATGTTGGTATACCTATATAGTTGGGCATGATGTAAGCAATCCGCAAATACAGGGACGTTCCGTTCCTGTAAAACCTGTATATCTACATATGAAATTGGAACGTGCTCAGGAAACTCTTTAGTTTTCGAGGTGCGAATGTGAGTTGTTAAGGCCGCCATGTTGGTGTTACTGTGACGTAATGGGACTCGCGCAGAACCAAATCGCGTTGATAGACATCTCATTTGTCATATTATGTCATTTAGAAGATACAATTAAACATATTACCGTTCCTATTTATACTTATAAATGTACACTGTACAAGTACATACATAAACTACTGTAATCATACACATGTACACACCTCAATCCGGGTCAGTTTTAATAAACCCTTTCTGAGGCCTTCGCTTATTGTCTGTACCATACGTGTTATAAAAATTTAACAAAAACATTGGACTCCCTAAAATAAAAAAGTAGCGAAGCCCTTCAAAGTCCCGAATTTTACAAAGATAGGGAGGGTTGCTGTAGTAAAGTAAGGAGCAATTAATTGAAATATAAAAGCAGTTTTCAACGAGTGTTTGCCCAAAAAACTTAAGGAAAGCTCTTGCACGTGCTGGCCCCCAGCTTTTTAATGAAAATGTTACCTTCATTTATTATTCCCTAAAAATTTATTCACCAGTTATGGTAATTATTAGCTTTTTAGAGACGCACGAATATCTCGCAGATGCGTGATGTAGCGGAAAACCTTCACAATTAAGGTTGAATGTTGGAATAATTTTATTATCGCTCAGTTATAATTAGATTGTAAATAATATATCGTTTCCTTTAGATAGCAGGGCAAAAACATAATAACGCCCTCTATGTACCGGCTCAATTTCAAAATCCATGTAATTTTATTAGATAGACAGAAACTGTTTTTATTGTGCCACAACAGAAATAGAAAAATGTATAGAAACAATCAATCTTATGAGTTAGTGCCACAAGTAGCGGCCTTAAAGCGCTCTCTTCCAGACAACCGGGTAAGGGAAACACGAACAGACAGGAGAGGTTGTCACACTATTATAAGATATAAATACAAAATTTAAAATAATAATTAGTTAAATTTTACGATTGGTTCTCTGCAGTTATTTTGAAAGCGATTTTTAACAGATAATAGTTTATCAAATGTCTCAAAGTAATGGGCACCAAAGCAGCGATGTTCTGGACTTTATTTTGATACTCAAACTTCTGTAAATGTATTGAAGCAACTTTTTATAAATAGCTTAGCCGATTTTTTCCAAGTTGTGTCCGTAGTAAACATTGGTCATAATGGTGAATGCAATGACCTCCTTTCGGTGTAGTGCACTCCATGCTTGTAAACCCTGTATTTATTTTTTAGATAAATATAATGTATAAGCAACAACCTGACACCTGCAGTTGCATCTTGTTTTTTATGATAGAAAGTAGCATGGGAAGGTGATAAGAGTAAACTATTCAAATGGTGCCATGAAGAAAAAACGACCATCCTTACAAACTTTGTTATTTGTATTACAATATTGGTGTTATGATATTATTATAAATAAATTATAAAGTGCATTGTAACGACTGTAATATTCGAGAACAAGTTGAGGACAGTGCGTATCCGTTAGTTACACATATGCAGTTAAACCGAGTAAATTGGAACCACGGGAGATGGTGGGTGGCGGGTGGTGGGTGGCGAAATTATAAAGTGCATTGAAACGACTATTATTTTCCAGAACAAATTGAGGACTGTATAGTGCGTACCCGTTAGTTACCACATACGCAGTTAAACCGAGTAAACTGGAACGACGGGAGATGGTGGGTGGCGGGTGGCGGGTGGCTAGTGGCGGGTGGCGGCTGTCGAAATTATAAAGTGCATTGAAACGACTGTAATATTCCAGAACAAGTTGAGAAGTATATATGTGTGCGTACCCGTTAGTTACACATACGCAGTTAAACCGAGTAAACTGGAACCACGGGAGATGGCGGGTGGCGGGTCGCGAGTGGCGGGTGATGCGTGGCGGGTGGCGAGTGGCGGGTGGTGACTGGTGGGTGGCGGGTGGCATGTCACAGGAATATTGGATGCACACTAACAAATACAATAGCATACCTGAATGCCCACTATTGATCAGCAGCAAAACAACAGATATTACGGATAGTATTTTTGTAGCGATGAAAGTTCAGTGGTTAGTGCAGTCGGTTCACACGCCGAAGGTCGTGAGTTCAAATCTGAACAATGAGCTTGAGCTTCCGGTGAAGGAAAATGTCGTCAGGAAACCATAGCGTGATAGTAGGGCAGGTACTTTTTAGGACTCGACTGGAAGTTACCACCCTCAAATTGCAAATCTGTCGCCTAACTCCTAACGGCTTGTTCCGGCAGCCTCAATTAAGAGCCAGTTCTATTCCAAGCTAGTATGTTTACCATCTTTGACGACATCATCACTTAACATCAGGTGAGCTGCGAACAAGCAAATAAAAAAAAAGTCATCCTTTGGATACCCTGCCACCGTCTAAAACTACATGTGACGTTTTTGATACGATACTATATACGACAACTATGATATTTTAATAATTATAGCATACGAGAATCGTTAGTAAGCAAAAATATGGACTATTTAATAAATTTATTTATTTATACGCAAGAAATAGAGTTATGAATTTAGCAGTTTAAATACCTTAATCTGTTTAAAAATAAATTCATTTTGTCCATCGTATCTCTTAAAATGCTAAATGTATTATTGGTCAATAGATAAAATAAGCTACTAATACCAATGGATCACGTAAACTTAAACCAAACCTAGCATAAGGGCTAACGAAATAGGCGAGTTTTTGTTTTCCGACCTATTGTCTCAAGTAAAAGAGTTGAAAACAAAATAAAATCTATTCATAGAAAGCTTTTAGCTGCTAGACAAATAGCTAGAATAATATCGCTTCTTGTATGTACTACTAATTACATACTGTCACTCTGTTTCTGAGAAAGGAATAGAGCAGCCCCATATTTCATTATTTATTTACTCTTCATTTTGGTTATAAATAAGTTAAACATTAATAACCAACCTTATCGATGGTCAATAAGTATGATTTATGTATTTAGCGCTGATAGCGCGGTTGCTTCGCATACCAAAGGGTGTACCGGTGAAGGAAAACATCGTGAGGAAACCATAGCATAGTGGAAGGGTACTTCCTAGCTAACACCCTCGGTGTTAGCTAGCCAGCCGAGTACAGTTGAAAATCTGCCACCAAGCATCTAAGGGTGTGTTCCGGCAGCCTCACTTGAGAACCAGTTCCATTCCAGGCTAGGTGTGCAAATGTGTGTGAAATTTATATGGTAAAAAATAGTGAGATTAACAAGACACTCTGCTGATGGACAGACTTAAATAAAAATCGTAGGACATTTCAGACAGTATCATCTATCCCTAAACTAAGCAAAGCTTTTATTATGGGAACCGATACTTTTTTTTTGTAACATTTATCGTCACATACTTTTTTGTATTTAAATGTGTTTGAGTTTTGGAGTGGAGACCACGAACCGGCAAGCGTAGCGTAGGACGTCCACCCACAAGGTGGACAGACGACCTAATAAAGACCGCAGGAAAGCTTCCGAATGGTCTTTGTGGAAGTCAAAAGGGGTGGCCTATGTCCAGCTGTGGACGTCCCACGGCTAAAATGATGATGATGAAATGTTTTTCCTGGTGGAAATTGAACCCACAGTATTGAAGAAGATATTCTACCAAATGAGCTCAAAGGGCAGTTAACAAGTTGACGCTTGAATGTGCCAAATCGACATACAATTCATTGGTCATCAAATTTATTTCATGAGGAGACATTATGCGTTTTATTGTGTCAAAAAAAATTTGATTGATTTATTGACACAAGAAAAATAAAAGCGAATCTTCGCGTGATGTGTGTGGCAGGACACGTGGGAGGAGGTGGCGCCGATGCACTAGGCGCGCGCCACGCCGGCAGGGCGGCGGCGGGCGCGGCGGCACGGCGGCGGGAACGGCGGCATGGCGGCGGACGCGGCGGACGGCTCGTTCGTGGTGGCGGGCGGCGACGGCACCTTCTACTGCGCGCGCACCTGGCCCGCCAGCGTCTAGGCGGAGGCGCGCGCGAAAACGTATGGCGCGCCGGCCTGCCGCTGCCGCACTCAAAAAGAATTATATCCAAGTACAGGACAATGAAGAATGAATAGTCCACTGTCAGAATGATCTGACTTTTATAATTAAATTATAAAAAAAATTGTAGCGTAAAAATAATCGTGGCAACGTTACTGTCCTGTTAGCTCATATGGTAGTATGACTACTTCAAGAAATAAAGGGCGTGGGTACGTTCCCATCTAGGACAATCATTTGTCTGACAAACATATTTGTTCTGAGTCTGGGTGTTCTATAAGTATAATAAGTATTTATGTACAAAAAAAAAGTATGAAAGTATTCTATCACTATGGTTCCCATAGCTTTGCTTAGTTTGGGGCTAGTTGGCGTTGTGTGAAATGTCCTAGGATATTTATTACATTTAATTTATTACAAGCTTTCATTTAACTTGCAATGTATGTACATTGTACAGTGTACATATAAGTATATGTAACTATGTTTGTTTGGGTGGAATCTTGCAAGTTATTCATATTGAATCTTTATGTTTGCGTGTTTCACTTGGTCGTAAACGCAGTTGTAATAATTTAGTAAGGACGCTCTTTTGTCGGTCGGAAACGGAAAGGCGAGAATCCGGATAACTAGCACGCCTTGGAAAAATCCTGAACTAACGAATATTATTACTTAATGGAAATATAATTTCCTCGTGGGTGGTGGTGGCCTCAAACATCGATAACGTAGCGATGATAGCTCAGTGGTTAGGTCGTGGTCGCTTCACACGCGGAAGGGCGCGAGTTCAACCCCCAGCAATGAGTTTGAGCTGCTGGTGAAGGAAAACATCGTCAGGAAACGTGATAGCATGGTGGTAGGGTAGTTTCTAGTACTCGGCTGGCTAGCTACCACACTCTAATTGAAAATCTGACGCCAAGCACCTAACGGTGTGTTCCGGTAGTCTCCCTTGACAGCCATTCCAGGCTAGGTGTGTTTACTATCTTCGACCACACCGTCACTTACATCAGGTAAGATGTGGTCAAACACCTAGCCTGTCAACCATAAAAAAAACATCGATCACGTTCAAAAAATTTAAGTTTAAATTTTTGATTGACATATAAACGGTTAATCAATTACATTTATGCCCTACAATTATGCATTAACAATAACGTGTCAAATTCAAACAACAACAACGGGCTTCCAGGGATCTGGCAGTGCTTAGGAGTTTTATAAGCAGAGCTACCAAGCTTTAGTAGAGCTGCAAGTCATAAGCGTTTTTGACGAAATTAGTGTAAAAGCAATTTGATTTCACCCCGTAAAAGTTAGAAACTCATTTTTTTTAATGTAACGACAGTAATCAACAGCACAGTAATTTCGCTAGCTGCAGTACCCTTTAAACCGAAACACATATATGTTATGAGTGTTATTATAAACATTTTACGAAGACAAATTATAATCGAACAGATATTTTTCAATGTGTTAATGATACAAAGTAATCTCGTCTAATTATACGGATTTTTACTGTGTTCCGGTTTGAAGGGTACTGCAGCTAGCGAAATTACTGAGCTGTTGAGACTAACCATCGCAAGTCTCAACGTAATGAGCGCCGAAGCAGTGATTCCCTGGATTTTGTTTCGTCACTCAAAGTTCTGTGTATTGCTGCAATGGTCATGGACAGGCGTTATCTCTTACCATTAGGAGAGCGACTCGTTCATCTCATTACTTTTTACTTAAAAAAAATAACAAAAATCTTCAAAGGAGACGTATTCGTATAATGAGCTTTAAACTCTGCGTTGTGTTGTTTGTTTCGATAAATCTTGTGGAAAAAACGAAACATTAAACTATTAGGTTTTAAATCCTAAATTGCAAAGAATACAAAAAAAATGCAAAAAAAATTGATACACCTTTTCCATGCATAAGCAAAGTGTATTCGCTCGTTATAAACAAAAAAATCCTGATAAATTCTATCTGACACAGTGCTGAAATTTCACCAGCAAATCGTAATATTTTATTGCTCGTATGTTGGTGTTTTTCAAGTCAATGCATGCGTTTACAGTGAGCAAGTTAGTTGTTTGACTACAGCTCGCGTCATTTAGTCAAAGTTGAATGATCACACTAATATTATAAATGTGATAGTTTGTCTGTTTCTATGTTTTTTTCTTCTTCGCGCTACAATGGCTTAACGGATTTTGTTCATAATGTCTAGGTCATAATCTCTCGGCAAACGAGGGTTACCCACCCGAACTTACCTGCGCAGCTAGTTCTGCAATACATATAAGTACTTATTACAGAACTTTTAATTAATAACTAATGATCATGTAGTAGGAGCTGTACCTAATACTACCAGACTATTTATGTTAGCTGTGTTATTTTTTAGTTAGATTTTACACGAATGTTGCACTTGGTGATGTACGTTTTGGTGCATCACATGTACCGAAGTGCGGAACATTTATTTGCGTTACCCTAATGGCATAAATAGCTCCATTATGATCGCGCCCAAAAGAGATAAGCGTTTATCTAAGTACCAGTACTATATTAATGTAGTTCATCTTTCATGCACGCCCGGACATGCCTAGTGTAAGCAAATACAAGCAAATGAAATGTATAACGCAAAACATAACGTGAACCGCAGGTCAACAAATATTTCAGTGCCATTTCGAATGTAATTCTATATCCGACAGGTTTCCTAACTGCTGTCGTCAATGCACCATAGCACGACTCTGCACAGCATTCCACAGTTGTCCGGATCGAAGATCGTAACAACGTTTACATACCTACAATAGTTTATTGTGTGAAAACGCTCGCGGGACCGGACGACGCACATCACCGGTCTTATACACGACATACATTTCGGGGCACATTATAGCTAATTTCCTACCAGCAAGGCAGTAACATAAAAAACAAGCGTGTCGAGTGTCTCTTCCACGCTTCCTGGTACTGTATTTATACATCGACATGTGAAAAACAAACAACTCTCGCCGGCGCAGCGCGAGCGCAACGGCTTCCACTTCGCCTTAACGTCCAGTAATAAGGTTGAATTTGGAACGAAACGGTCAGATCTATTGTAGTCGAATAATAAAATAAATAGGTAGAATAATGGTTCATGTGCGCGAGTAGAGTTGAAGCTGCGCCGACGGCGGTGGCGTTAATGTACTCACCAGCGGTAGAGGAAGGGCGGCGTGCCAGCGGGCGCCGGCAGGAGCAAGCTAGCGGAGCTGCCGGGTGCCGCACGCACTGTCCCCAGGGGGCCGGAGCCAAACACAGGGGGCTCCATAGGGCTCCAATGTGCACGGGCCGCGCGCGCCTCGCCGTGTGCGCTCGCCGACTCCCGTCCGTCGCCTTTCTAAAAATAATACGGAAAAATGTAACACGCGCGCCGCCGCGAAATTCGTACGACGCGAATATTTTGCCAATTCCGCGCCGCTTGAGCTTTAGCGCTGGAACAGCTGATCGACGTTAATGTTTTTGTCAATTTTGTTTTTTTTTGAAACATGTTTATTTTTTATTGTTCAGCCTATGATGATTTGATGTTATTTTTTAATTATTATTTTAACATCTACATTTCCACTTACCTACAGTCGACTCTTGCGCCACCACGCATATTGAAGACCTAGCATAGCAACGTATTAACGATCACAATGCAAACATCACGGTGGGTACAAACATCATGTTTCATGCTTCATCATGCTAGAAGACAGGCGCTCTTGAATTATGTAGAAGGTCTCAGTGTCTCTACAAATTACATAAATATTATGCTTCTCTTCTACGTACATTGTACATGCCTACCTGTTGGAAATCGTTTGTTATTGGATATATATAAATTCAGATCGACGTACTTATTCACCTATAAGTATATATGGCTACTAACTCGCCTTAGGTACCACCCTAAGCAGTGAAAAGTAGATTTATAACCTAGGATGATGCTAGGTGGATCTAAAAGAAACCTTAAAAAGTTTAATTTTAAGTAGGTACTTAAGAAAACGATACAGACGACAGGGTGTTCGATCTTTAGGATCTGACTATTTACCTACGCACCAGGCACTAAGAATGTCTAGCCAAACGTGAAAGGTCACAAGGTTTATGATTTTACACTGCAATTAGTTTCAATCTAGGTGGTAATAGTGTGCTTTAGAAGGTATTCGATGGAATAGCCCATAATCCCATCTTCAAGATGACAATCTGCCGTTGAGGACCGTATTTTCTGACAGCCTCATTTGAGTGTCAGTTCCCATTCCAGGCTATGTATCTTTGATCCCTCCATCGCTCACCAGGCGAGCCGAGGTCAACATCTAGCCAGTGTACCATAAAAAATATATTATAGAACTTAAGGCCATTTAGGTATATGTTTCGCCTGAGGATTTGTCGACGACTTACGAAATTATTATGTAGGTACCTTACACCCTTTATTCTCTATAAAAATAATTAAACAAAAATTATAATCTTTTAAAAATTACGATTGTTTTGTTGTATTTATGATTCATATTTTACTTTGTACCTTATATATAGGTAATATACCTAATAACATCTTGTACTGTATGTATGTAAATTTAATCTTATATTTTTTAATAGATAGATACTCTTTACCACACCAAAAATAGAAAAAAAGTAGGTACAGAAAACAATAAATCATCTGCTGAGCCAGTGCCACAAGTGGTGGCCTTATCGCTAATCAAAAACGATAGATACATCTTTAGAAAAGACGGGAGATATTATATAACACTATTACAAAATGAACATGTTTTATCCATATGAACCAGTCCAATGCTTGCGTCTTTACGTCGTCAAACAACCACCAGTATTATGTTGTCAGAACGACGAAGGTGATATTGAAACGAAGCCACTAGTAATCGTTTCACAGCAAAGAAGTCGGCCCGCCTCAGTTTACATACTCGACGCGCTTAGGTATGTACCTACCTACCGCGGTAATCCCATAAAAGCTAGCCATCGATCAATCATTCATATACTGGATTCTACAACCATATCAGGCGTAAACAAATTACTTTTTTGGAAACATTTTTGTATCGTTTTCATTTTATCGTTGAACTACGTAATTATTTGATGTTTTTGTGAAACTCTATGCTAGTCAGTCACTATTAGTATTAAAACAGCGATAACGACAATATTTTATTTCATCTCGGTCGTGAATATTTTTATTTAACTTTGAACCCCGACGTCTGTTGCGCCTGGATTGTTGTCCGACCATGCGATACGGGAGAGTACATGCTATTATATCTGTGTCAGGGATTTGGTGTAAGGGACGTTGTAACCCTGGATACAACGTCCCTTACACGTTGCCTTACTCTGGAGACCACGCTGTCCCCGTCCTGGTTGGAGACAAGTCATTAAGTTTCAGTAGTTGTAATTCTACATAACTTGGATGAACCCTAATTTGCATTTGTTTCATTTCAATTTATTATAAGTATATAATAAGTACCTAACAACAACAAACTGTTTAGATATGCTATTTACCATTATAAATAGATCAGCCTTAAAATGTTTATTTTAACTCGTAGGTTCCTAATCATATATAACCAGTTGGCTCACTTTCATTATTTTTCACAGATGCTAAAGAAGTTTCTAGTGCCTACTACATCTGGACTAAAAAATTATCGAGCTCCCGGTTGGGATAATATCACGTCGACAATATTAAAAATGTGCTCGCTTTCCGTAGCTGAACAAATCGCTCACCTTTGTAACTTGAGCTTCAGTAGAGGTATATTTCCTATAATTTTTAATAAAGCTATAGAAATGTACTTACTTTATTTATTGACGGCCCTATTTTTAAGCTGGAGACAAAGAACAGGCATCTGATTATATGCTAATTTCTCTTTTACCTATCCTATCCTAAGGTAATGGAAAAAATTGTGAAAAAGATACTTGTTTCATATTTAGAAAAAAAATGTAGGTGTGCGAGTGTGAGTAGGTACTTACCAATATGGTTTCCGTTCTCATAAGTCAACGAATGCTGCTGTTCTTCAGCTAACATCATTAGTTACCTATCTTTTTTTTTTTTTCTTTGGTTTTGGCGTCGGCTTTTAGCATTTGCCAGTGTCAAGTATTTATATATTTTCAAGTTTCAACATTTAAATAAGTGTCCTCGTAGCTAGTTATAGTCAAAGTCCGGTCTTAGTCAAGTCCAGTCTGTTTCAGTCAAGTCCAGTCATGCTTTAGTAAAGTAGTGGCGACTTTACTATAAAGCTTCGATGGAGTTTTGGAAGCACCACGAAAAGACATGTTTCACCACATTATATCATTTTCCCACACTCACGCTTGTAATTCGACACTTTATGAATAAAACACCACCATTTTTATGCATAAACACTTGACAAAATACAAGTTTTGGAAAAAAATACAACGGAGCGACACGACTCTTCCCGCATTCCCGCCAAAAAACTCAAAGTACCTATCTTGATAAAAATGAACAACCGGACAAGTGTGAGTCGGACTCGCGCTTGTAGGGTTCCGTACCATTATCTATAAAAACGGCAAAAAAATCACGTTTGTTGAATGGGAGCGTCCTTAAATATTTATTATGTTCTGTTTTTAGTATCTACTTATTTGTTGTTATAGCAGCAACAGAAGTACATTATCTGTGAAAATTTCAACTGTACCTATATCACATGAGATAGGTAGGTACAGCTTGGTGACAGATGGACGGGCAGCGGAGTCTTAGTAATAGGGTCCCGTTTTACCCTTTGGGTACGGAACCCTAAAAAACCATTGGTGTATATCTAGAATCTATAAAAGGCGTTTGACAGTGTTTCCATCCCAATACTTTTAGTGCGCCTACAGAGTGTAGGTAGGTGTTAGGGGAATCGTACTTCAAATATTTTATCTGTTTGACCGTCGTCGATAGCGAGTAAAAGTTGACCATTTCATTAGTGACGAAGCTGTTTGCAAATATGGTATTTCCCAGGTCCCAGTGCATAGTTCACTGGGACCAACACTATTTTTTATTTATATCCATGTATTACCTACGCTATATAAAACTAGACAGTGCAGATATACCTACTCATGCTTGCAGACACCGTTCTCCTATTTCACGATTCAAATTGGACAAATGTGCTGCAAGGAGCAGAGGATGGACTTAGGCATACTCGTGTAACATCCACGCTAGAAGACAACCTATTATCACTGAATATGTCTAAAACCAAATACATGTGTTTTAAAAAAACAGAAAGAACTACATTACCGCTGACTTTGAAGTCCGGGTGCATACATTTCCTTGCAAACGCATTTCGCCTAAACCTACTAAATGTAGATAGGTACTTACAATACTCTTGAGCGAGTGGACGCTATAAAATATCTAGGAGTATTCGTGGACCATAAAAGGACATGGAGCCTCATATCCATGTGATTTCTAAACGGATAAGAAAATTTATACAGGCGTTTAAATTACTTCGCTCTGTAGAAGATAAGAGGCTTCTACTAGTGCAGGACAACACGCAGCGCCATCTGACTCCAAACTAAGCAAAGCTTGTACTATGGAAGTCAGATAACTGATAGAATACTTAAATAAGTAGTTTGTTTATACAACACAATGTTTGTCCTGAGTGGGAATCGAACCCACGCCCTTCAGCTTTTGAAGCAGACATTCTACCAATAAACCAATAGGCAACATGCTTATATAACTATTATTGTAACTTATCTTGTACATTTTTTTTTTATGTAAAAAGTAATGAGACGAACGAGACGCTCTCCTGATGATAAGAGATAACGCCTGTCCACTAATTTAAGGGAGAGTACTGTCTGCTGCACAAGCTGTAGGCTAAAGCAGCAGATAGGGTCATATGTTAAATATATATAAATAAAAAAATATCATAGGACATTACACACAGCGCCATCTGGCCCCAAACTAAGCAGAGCCTGTACTATGGAAGACAGATAACTGATAGAATACTTTTTTGTTGTAAATACATACTTATAATACATACAGTACACCCAGACACAGAACAAACATCGATGTTAGTCACACAAATGTTAGTCCTGAGTGGGAATCGAACCCACGCCCTTCAGCTCTCGAAGCAGACACACTACCAATGAACCAACATACCTATGCATATGGCACTATTTTTGTAATAATGAAAAAACATTTTGTTTTTGTATATTTTATATCTCTCGTTTTTTAGGTAGTCTAAATTCGCCTGCAATAAGCTACGTACCTAAGTACGTACTAGTTTACCATACATAATTATATACCTACGTATACATAGCTGCTGCCCACGACATCGCTCACGTAGTCACTGATTTGTAATTATAAATGATAAACGTATGATGTAGATACTTGTACATCAGAAACTTTTCAGAAAACTGCGGCGGTACCCACCTAGACGACCTCCTGCTACAACTAAGTTATGTGTACTTACCTACTAAAAGGGTTATGAATGACAGAAAATATCAAGACCTCAGTAAGAACCTGTGTGTCCTTTTGGTACTTTGCCTTAGGCAAGGTTCCCGGGTAATCCTGAGAGCATTCCCTTCTTCCCTCCACACCGCGGCGCGGACCGCGCGGACCACACCGCGATATTGTCTTCCATATAAACCTGATTGTAGCTACCTACTCCTTCAAGTTCAGAAAGATACTGATATGTACAAGGTCAATGAAACACGCTAATATTGACTAGACTTTATTTTAATACCATAGAAGACTTACTTAATACGCTACAATTACAAAGGAATGTTATCCAAGTATCGCATTAAAATTTACATAATTATAGATAGTTCCTTACCATAGTACCACAAGATTTTCAAGTTCACTCAAAAACATGACTCATTTGAAATGTCTTAAAATATTTTTCAAAAAAGTCAAATGAAAAAATTGAACTTGAAAAGGTTACGGGGTAAAAGTTTGTGTGATCATTGTATTTCCACGTAATTTTATCTTAAAAATAGATTAAAGGACCTTGTAAGCCCTGACTAGAATATAATTTAATCAAAATCTTATGAGGTGAAACCCACCATCATAGTACCACAACATTTTTAAGTTCACTAAAAAAAATTGACTCATTTGAAATGTCTTACAATACTTTTCAAAAAAGTCAAATGAAAAAAAATTGAACTTAAAAATGTTGTGGGGTAAAAAGTGTGTGTGTTTATAGTATTTCCACGTAATTTTATCTTAAAAATAGATTAATGGACCTTGTAAGCCCTGACTAGAATATAAAACTAATATCTTGTGAGGTGAACTATAATGAACTCCACCATCATAGACCACAAGATTTTCAAGTTCACTAAAAAAAATTTGACTCATTTGGAATGTCTTACAATACTTTTCAAAAAAGTCAAATGAAAAAAAATTTAACTTGAAAATATTGTGGGGTAAAAATGTTTGTGTGCTCATAGTATTTCCACGTAATTTTATCTTAAAAATAGATTAAACGAGCTTGTAAGCCCCGACTAGAATATAATTTAACTAATATCTTACGAGGAGAAATCCTCCATCATAGATAGTACCACAACATTTTCAAGTTCACTAAAATAAAATGACTCATTTGAAATGTCATAAAATACTTTTCAAAAAAGTCAAATGAAAAAATTGAACTTGAAAAGGTTCTGGGGAAAAGTTTGTGTGTTATCAATGTATTACCACGTAAATTTATCTTAAAAATAGATTAAAGGAGCTTGTAAGCCCTGACTAGAATATACTTTAACCTACATCTTATGAGGCGAAATCGTCCATCATAGTACCACAAGAATTTCAAGTTCACTCGAAAAATTGACTCATCTGAAATGTCTTAAAACACTTTTCAATAAAGTCTAATGAAAAAATTGAACTTGAAAAGGTTGCGGGGTAAAAAGTTTGTGTGTGCTCATTGTATTTCCACGTAATTGTATCTTAAAAATAACTTAGAACCTTGTGAGTTAGAAGACTTATTAAATTGAAAGAATACACCTTTATTTTACCGTAACTACTTGGTTAATCAGTGCGCTAAACATTCATCTTTCCAACTTGTTCAAAACTGTTCGAAAAAAATATCCGTTCACATGTTACAGAATGAACACAAAAATCAAAACTTTTTAAAGTTACGCTTTAGAATCACAAAAAACCTGGAATATTTAATAGTTACATTTTAGTTATTACGATACAGAATTAGAATTTTGATTTAAAAAAAATAGGTCGATTTGTGTTATGATGATATTATACCTAATCTGTGTCTAAGTGTTTAACCCCCAACGCATTTAGAGGGGTGTTATGAGTCAAATCTGTAGGTATGTCTATGATATCACAGCTCCCGAACTGTTATACCGATTTCAATTTAGTTATTATTTTTGTTTAAAAATTGAATCAATCGCGTGTTCTTAGTATCAGGCCCACCGGATGTGGGCGTGCAAGGCCTGCACCGCACACGAGCGCCATTTACACAGGGGCGAAAAAAAACAGAAACGAATATCGAAACGAAAAGGAAACATTCTCGTAATTTGCATGCCTAATATATTTTCATAAAGATGTAATCATAATATAGACATCTATTAATCAGTTGTATTAAAAAAAGGTTTTAATGGGTTTGGGGGTTTAAAAAAATACTGGTCATTAAAATACTGTTAATCAGTCAGCATCATTTTGTACATTAAAGCAAAAAACTTTTGCCAAAAAAAACTTTCTGTGGTACTTTCTAACACTTTTTAGTTCTCTATTGCGTAGACGCTTCATTCATCGTAGTATCGTGCTTGTAGCCGCCCCCCGCCCCTCGCGCCGCAACCCCTTTCTTTCTTTGGTTTTTGAGTCGCATTTTGTGCATTTGTCAATGTCAAATGTTTTGATATTTTCAAGTTTTATAAGTTAAAAAGTTGTCAAAGTCAAGTCCAGTCCGTGTCAGTCAAATCCAGTCCGTGTCAGTCAAATCCAGTCATACTTTAGTAAAGTAGTGGCGACTTTACTATACGCTTCGATGGAGTTTTGGAAGCACCACGAAAAATCATGTTTCACCACATTATACCACTTTCCCACACTCGCGCTTCTAATTCGGTACTTTATGAATAAAACACCACTATCTCTATACATAAATACTCGAAAAAACACTAGTTTTGGAAAAAAATACAATGGGGCGACACGACTCTTCCCGTGTTCCCGCCAAAACTCCAACCCCTTTCTTTGGGCTTGATTTACGTCGTCGCATTTGCTACCACAGTGTGCACGCGCGCTTTTTGCATAGAGTTAATTTTGTTTAAACCGGACAAGCATGAATTTTTAATAATGTATGAAAGAAAAAAAGCACGAATTATCAACAGAAGGAGAACAAAAGTTGTTAGATTTAATGTACCTACTGAACATGCCATTAAAAGGATGCTGATTGATTACAAATGACCCTATACATCTAAATATAGCATTTTTTTTTGTAAAGTATTTCTTTAATTTTCTCATGATTTTATAAGATAACTCAAATTCGATTTGATTCTTGTCTTATAATCATAGAACTAGTCCAACGGATTGAACGTTATCGAAACCGTTCCGGTGATTTACCGATACCAAGCTCAGCGTAGAGTTGTACATGTACATTGTACATGCCACACCATTTAAAAAAAGGCGGTATTAACCGGTATTGCACGCGGCGTTCAAACAGCTACCAGCGGGCCTGCATAGTATCATATTATATCCAAGAAAAACCTATTCAGCCGTTTAAGATTAACATCTCGATTTTAGTTGATGAACGGATATGAGCATTCTCAGGTCTGATCGAATGAAAATATAGTATTATTTATGAATTGGGGGTGTTACAAAATTTTTAATTTATACTTTATGTATAAGCCTCATAGTAAAAAAATAGTAGGTACTATATTTGGGTAGAAATAGTAAAAATTGTTCAGAAAAGGTCAGACTAAACGCAGTCTATATTTTTCCACGGGGCCTTGATTATTTATCGCTAAGGTACACATAGGATGCGCACGGGCATCTTAAGTTGCAATCAAACTATATTGTAGACAAATCAACCCTGTTTAGATACTGTCCGGGCCTTTGTTTAGAAACTATTTGTGTTATAGAGATTCTTGTTAAACAGTGCATTTATTTTGGCATACTACATCATAGCGTGAGTGAATAAGCTAATCAAACATATTTTATGAGTACAGACGTAATTAAGGGCTAAGTAAATGTATCGAAAAATTCTCAAACAAGCCCATAATTATGATGTCATACAATATTTTATATTGTAATTGTCACTTGTATCCAACAGTTTTAAATTTATTGGTCAATTATTTTTTGGCAAGTTTTTTGTTAAGGTAATCAAACAAAAATTGAGCTAAAAGGTAGCCTTGTTTTCAAACTTTCAAAAAATAAATCTTTTACAAAATATAATAAATTCTTAGATAAATACTGTCAATTCAAGCTCAAAATTTACTATAAAAATACAAGATTTCCTTACTCTTAGGAATTTACTTTTTGTCAAACTAAACGAAGACTAAGATGCTACCAAATTTACTTACCAAAGGTGTTTTGTAAGAAATGCTTAAAAAATCACAGTTACAGAAAATCAGTCGCGTAACAAAATTACTTTTTAAAATAAACTAGATCTTACACAAAATGAGAACATTATTTGAGCAAATCATAAAAGTATCTGAAGTAATATCTGACTCGACTATAAACTACTCCTTAAATGTATCTTTGCACATTATAATTAATTTCATAAAAAAATAATTAATACTCTACTAACCCTTAGTAACCCTTACGAACGCAAGATTGTACCAATATCTACTAAAAATACATTTATTTACTATAAAAAATAGTTTAGTCTGAAATAATAGGTACATAAATATATCTAGAACCAATTGTTCGTGTTACATTTTTCTACATAAAAACTACAGTGTAATAAATTCTACACAGAACTATAATTTCTAGATAATACAAGGTATACCAATACTGGGTTACTGCTAAGAGAGTGCGCAATTTTTGCATACGTATACATACATGACTGAAAATAAAAATACCCGTTTTTTTTTTGTTTGAACCCTTCAGGAACAAAAATATGAAAATAATTTAGCCTAAAATTTCACTGTTTACAAAGTACCTTATTTAAGTAGCTGCTCAAAATGCAGTCCTTGGTTTAAACACAGTCTTGCACGTTTTTGTACACTCGCAGTGTACACATAGTCTTGCACGTTTCTGTACACTCGCAGTGTACACACAGTATTGCACGTTTTAAAACACTCGCCTCAAGTTTATTCAGCACCAGAATGTACGCCTCATTTTTTATTTCATCAATGCATTTAATTATCCTTACACAATTATCCTGGTTTTCAGTTCGTCTCTACTTTGAGCTGCCTCAACGTAAAGGCGTCTTTTCACTTCACTCCACAAAAAAAAATCACAGGGCGTCAAATCTAGTGACCTAGACGGCCACTTTACAGGTCCTTCACGCCAATTCACATTTGTTGGTACCTCTCAGGTAGGTAGTTTGTGTCCTGGCACTGTATTGCATTGTCTTTATTTTTAAGATTGTTTTTTCGTTTAGCACTATCACACTATTCGTAGTCGAGGTAAAGTCTCCTCGACGTAAAGTCTACGAGGTGCCCTTCAAACTTACACCACACAAACGCGCGCAATACATGCTTTTGTAACGATGCACTGTCACGTCGAAATTGTGGGAACGACAGACAGACTGCCGGCACCTGTGCGCTTGCGGCGACGCCGGCCATTCCCGAAATCCCTTGTCCCGCACACATCTCCGTACTCACCTGAGCCGAATTGTTTTTACCCATTCTGCGGCAATATGAAGGTCGGCGTTGCGTAGAGATGCAACAATCATTATGTAAAAAAGTACCGTACTTTTTTTTCTTAAATATGTTCAGAAAGCGCACTCTTTTAGCGCTAAGGGTATATAAATTGTCCATTCTCCAAAATCTTTCCGACTTGTATTTAAAAACTATAACAGATGATCAGTGGGTTAAAAAGATGAACCTATCATAGATGTGATAGGTACACATTTAGACCAGAGCCACGTCAGGGATAGCATTGTCCAGAGCCACTTTAGGCTTATGAACACGGGGCAAATCAATTCCGACGTTGCCGTTTTGTTCAATGACCGTGTCTTTGGTTTCCAACTTGGGCTTTTCGACATTATTGTTGCGGATGCTTTGATTACACCTGCATCCATTCAAGGCGACAGTGTATGTCATACCTTCATCTTTATCTATGTAATTGACGAGCATTTGCGCTGGCAATTCTTTCCTCTTCCGATTCTTGCAGACAGGTTTGGCATCGGAAGAAGTTGAACTCTGTTGTCGTTGCATTTTCATATTTTTCCTCTGTCCGCAGCGGCAGGCCATGAGCAGCTTCTCGCGCCTATATTAAGAATAGAATTTAGTTTTCGTAGGTAAATTACTTTGTAAAAAAAATGTAAATTGTGTGTTCCGGCAACCTCGCTTGAGAGGCAACTCCATTTCAGGCTAGGTGTGTTTCACTTAACATCAGATGAGCAGTGGTCAAACACTTAGCCTGTAATCCATAAAAAAAAAGTCAACGCCGTTTATTATACGCGCATTGATTTATCGCGGTATTTAGAACCTCCATTTTAAGGTATATTAGCATATTTATGCCATGCTTAAATCATTTTTTTTTTACTGTCAAAATGCACAAACAAAGAAAACAAGAAAATAAATAATAAGTACTGACTCAGCCAGCGCGCGTTCGCGTTGTTCCAACTGCAGCCTGACAGTGCAAACTTCCATGAATAGTTGGTTAGCGCGGTTGATCTGCTGCTCATACACTTCCTTCACTTGCCGAAGTTCTTCACGCGGCTTTGCGGTATTTGCATTCGCAAGGGTTAGCACGCAACCCGACACCGTAGCGCTCTCGCTCCTATCAACAAATTTGCTCGTTAAACAGATAGGAACAAAGATTTATAAAATTACAAATCCAACATTACCGATAAAAAGATTTAGCAGACGAAAATCAGGAAAAATAAAAGCCATTGCCCATCATTACAGAAAAAAGTCATATAAGCAGCAATAGTTTGTAATTGTGTGAAAGCAGTTAATTACTAATTTAGATTTAGGATTGTGTTCAAACTGGTGCCAAATATTATATACTTAAACGACTAACTCGTAAAGTCACTTGTTTACACCAATCGTCACAATTGTGAAAGTTAAATTGTTGTCTTTGCGAAAGACACAACACACAAACATGCTGCTCAAACCCCCAGATCACCATAGACAATAAAAATGTTACAGACCTGGCATAAATCTCATCCATCCTTCCGAGCGCTTCAGCACCCCAAGCGGCTTGCATCGTAGCGAAAGTCTCCGGGTTTATTGCAACTATATCCGGTATAGCCAGCTCCAAATGAGCTGAGATGATTTTAAATGATGGCCTATAAAAGGAGAATCAAAGTAATACGCAGGACGGTAACTGGCGGCAAGTGAAGATGAAATAGTGGTAATTTCAGCCAACACTTAAATATTAAAAAAAAAAAAATTGATAACCATATTGTTCCACAACGAACCTATTTTTGGGGATACGTTGCCAGCATTGGCACATCAGACATTGGATACTGTTGGGGCATCCGGACGGTATTGGAAGTGACAAGCTTCCGATGCCAACACCCCACATGATGGCATGAGTATCCAAGTTCCTGTAAGGGATCTCTCTGGTCATCATCTCCCATAGAACCACACCGAAGGCCCAGACATCAACTTTCTCCGAGCATGGCTCATGACGGATAACCTAAAAACGGACAAACCATGAGAAAAGTCTCACATTTCACATTAAAAAATCGAGTCTCCCCACGGAGGGATTCGCGCCATGTTTTTTGAAATAAATAGTTCTCATTGTGGCGTTTACGCCTTATTTTATTATTCTACTTGCAGGTTTAGAGCTGCAAGTTGCTTTTAATAATATTAGTATTATTAAAAATCTAACTAAATTTAAAAACCTTTCTGTTAAAGCAAAAAATAGATATCTAGTTATTTAAATAAAACTTCAAAAATTAGAGCAATTCATTACATTTTTAAGAATAAGATTTATACGAAAAAGATTAAACAAACCCATCGAAAAAGAGTGCAAATGTGATAAAACAGAAAAAAGTTCAGATTCCATTGTATTTGAATCTAAAAAATATTTACTCTTGGTCATCCTTGTTTATTAAACTCAAAACAGGTGCTTCATTCTAATCAGATTGCAAAAGATTAATTGTTAAGCTAAAATAAATATACTCCCCACAATAGCACAAGTAATACGGAAGCTGAGTACAGTTATTGAGATCCGAATTGAGGTTAGACACAAGTCGAGGACAAAGGCAGTTCAAGGAAGGCGCCAGGAATGGGGTCAATTACACCTTCGCTCCCAGTCTGACTCGTGGAATATCGATATTGTGTTATCAGATTGCAGTTGAAAAGATTTATAGAGACTTACTTCAGGTGCCATCCAAGCCACAGTTCCTCTGAAACTCATTACGGTGCTGACGTTCTCCCACTCGCGACTTGTTCCAAAATCGCTCACTTTTACCGTCATATTATCGGCTATCAGTACGCTGGAAACGTTTTACAGTTAAAGTTTCCTGTCATGTAAATCTTAAGGCACTTCTAGTAGCTAATGCGAGCGTGACGTCATAAATCAGTTGATTAATAAACTTATCAGACAATACAGGGACAAAAATATGACAGTTGCGCGTCGACGTTGTTATTTGAATGACTATTATGTATTAAAAAAGGACAAAAAAATCCGTTAAATTAGACCTTTACTAATTTAATCATTATGTCTTAGTATTAAATTAACACAAAAACGAATACTTAGAGAAAACATAATATCCCAATCGTGTTTTACTAACAAACTAACTCAAACTAACAGTTATCTAAGTAATTTCGTCAAAGTCAAAAGTAAGTTTATTCGCTTCTGTAAAATGTAAACATTTTGCTAAACAAATATTAGGAAACCATTTTCATTACCTACAGCGTCTCAACACTAACAGACGATGTAATAAAATATAAACGCAAATAACTTCATACAAGAATCCTCATACGATTCACTAAGTAATTAAATTCTAGAGCTAAATACGGAATGAAAGGTTAACATTTCTAAGTTTATGAAGTTGAAGGCCACGAGTCTACCTACCGCCTCTTAATACCGGCAGAACACAATAAAATATAAAAGCATACAACTTTACACAAGAATTCTCAAATGATGCACTAAATAATTGAATTATAGAGTAGCCTCCCTCAGAGCTAAATACGGAATGAAAGGTTGGCATTTCTAAGTTTGAAAAGCCGAAGGACGCGAGTTAGTTGTTAGACTTATAAGTATTGCTTTATGACCTACTATAAAGAGATGTACAATTGTACACAAATAATGAAGAAAAGAGAGACCTTCACCAGGCTATAGAACAAATGGGGCTAATATAATAACAATAATGAGTCATTACTATGACATATTTCTATGAAATATATAAATCAAGAGAAACAAGTCAAAGTCAAAGTAAGTCTTAGTCAAGTCTGGTGAAACCCTAGTAAAGTAGAGGCGACTTTCCTACAAGCTTCGATGGAGTTTTGGAAGCAAAACGAAAAATCGTGTTTCACTACATTATATCACTTTATAAATAAAATAGCACTATTTTTATTTCTACATAAATATTAGAGAAAAAAAACAACATTTTTATATTTTTATTTTTATGGTTGACAGGCTAGGTGTTTGACCACAGCTCACCTGATGTTAAGTGACGGTGTGGTCGAAGATGATAAACACACCTAGCCTGAAATGAAACTGGCTCTTAAGTGAGGTTGTACAAAGTACCCTACCACCATGCTATGGTTTCCTCACGTTGTTTTCCTTCACCGGCAGCTCAAGCTGATTGTCGGGGTTTGAATCCACGCCCTTCGGCATGTGAACCGACCGCGCTAACCGCTCAGCTATCATCGTTACAAAAAATAATAATAATATATAGCGGCGAAAGGTCCTTTCCGCGTTCCTGCCATTACTCCGGCTGAAAAGTTGCGATTGACACAAAATCTACATTGGTACCGTGGAAGCACTATTTTTAAACTAACACTCGTATTTATCATTTTGTGCTAAATTTATCGAAATCTCAAAAGTGTCAAACACTGCAAACCAACCAACAATTAATTCTTGTGGCTGTTTCTTACTTTGTACGAACCCTAACAAAATATAAATCTAAACGAAACTCTATTTCACATCCCAGACTAATAACCAGGGCCGCCTGTTTGCCTCCCCCCTGTTTAACTGGAAAAACAATATCGTCCTCCTTCCCGGAACTATGTCCGCATCGCTGCAGATGTCTCTAAATAAATCAACTGCATTTTTCTCTCAAGAGAAAAATACAGTTGCTTCTTCTGCCTTTATAATAAACAACTTCAGTAAAAATTTAACTACACGTACAAAGAGCAGGTTGTTCCTTTTTTTAATCAATACTGTCCTTCTGGTATGAGTCTGCCACTTTTAAAAGGTCTTCAATTTTCCAATAGCTCTGTTATAAACTATACAAACTCCATTTACAACGTAAATCGTATTATGCGATTTTTTTTATCTTTCCAACAATGTTTACAGGCTTCGTTAGTACACTTTATGGATATCTCAATCTCTGTCAAAAATGTAACTTTACTAAACTTAGTGTTTCCCATATTCTTACATATTGCCTCCGGATGGTAAAGATAAATGTTTACTAGCCAGATTGGAGGTTTATCCCGAAATATCGGGAAAAAAAATTACTAGCCAGACTTGTCAGATTGGAGGTTTATACCGAAATATCGAGAAAAAATTGGTCTTAGAATAGAATAATAAGAAATATAAAAAATAATAAAAGTATCAGCTAGCAATCCTAATTTTTAGCATTATAACTTGGCTTCGCTTTACTCGGGGGCAGTAGGTATACAACGCCTACCAAATCTCTTTTGAGAGACTTTTTCAGTAAAATATAATTAAATACTAAATATTATTAAGGTAAAATATATTTGATAACATTTTTAACATTCAAAGTTAAAATTCCATAAAAAGACCTGGCATCCCTGACTAAAGCTAAACAACACAACATAAGCGTTTACTTACTTGGGACTCTTGAGGTCACGATGTATGATTTTATGTGCGTGCAGGTAGGCCATGCCAAGAGCGATTTCCTTGGCCCATTTCATGACTTGCGCCGGGAGAAGGTTAGTCCCGCTATGCAAGAACTCGTATAGTGAACCATACTGACAGTACTCCATTATTACGCAGTTGTACGTGGCTTGAGTGCAGATTCCGCGGAAACGTACTGTATTAAACAATAATATTTATGTAGCTTGGTATCACACGTACATACATACAATCACGGATATTCTTATATCTTGTATGGCTAGGTATTGACTACACCTTTTCATTTCTTACATTCCAGTTACCTACACAGTGGCGGCCTTTGGCGGTGGCAAGTAGAGCAACCGCCCGGGGCCTCGCTCTTGCAGGGGCCTCGCGTCCTCGTAGAAAAAAGTCTTATCCATATACTTATGTATGTGTATCTCGCGCCTCGCACTTAACAAAGCCCCCCTGAACGCACGGTTTCATTATTAGTCCAAGCATGTTACGGCCACTCGAGCACTCGAAGTCATTTTTTAGTAAAACGAACTCAAAAAAAGGGCCTCACAATGATCTGTCGCCCCGGGCCTCGCAATAGCTAAGGCCGCCGCTACACCTACATTCATCAACGTTTCATACATGCTCGTCGGTTGCGGGTACTTTAAACCTTTATTAAAACGTTTTTAATTTGATTATGTTTCGTTTGCCTGCAATGACACTTACACTCGTCTCTGATCTTAGTTCTTTACTGTTACGTTAATATTTATACGTCGTCGTTTACGTGGTCAAAAGTGGAATTTACAATTTAAAACGCAACCATACTCTGCTAAAGACGTAATATAATGTGTAAAAAACATTGACGTATAACATTTTATACAATTCTATCTTTTTGTATATATACAAAAAGATAAATCAATGTATTCGGTTACGAGTGAGAAGCTTTGGAAGATAGGGGGGAAAAATCTTAGAGACAGACTTTACACCCACAAAATGTTTTTTGTGAATGTTTCGAGTTATATGAATCTTATAAAAAAATTGAATAATGAAGGAAATGTGTCTACGAAACGGTATTAGGTAAAATTAGCACTAACTATAATGCATGATAACTCTATACACGCTCGAAAAGATCATCTTCTAGGGCGGCGAAGCAAAAAAATAGATGTTTAGAAACACCAAAATCGATGTTCAGTCTATTTTGTAAGCTCAGTAGAATTTTGGTTCGGCAGTTTGGGAAATGGAGCAACTAATTTGAGTTTGTGTTTGAGCTAATCGGTGGACTAACTGCTATCGATAAGTACTTATTTTCGCCTTCACGCAAGTCCGACCGCACACCGGACATACAGGCTATATAATGGATATACTTTTATCGTCACAAATGTTGCTGTATAAATATTTAGCTAACGAACAAATCACATTGGAGACCGTAGGACAAAAATCTTACGTTCCATAAACTTTTAAGCATCGTATAAAATAAATAAACGAAAAAAGTTTTTATACCAAGCTTTTTTGTATTCCGAATGAAAATGCCATTTTATACTTCTTAACCTTTAAACGGCGATTAAGTTCCTTTGCCTATGTCAAAATCAAAATAAAGTTTGAAAATACTTATTATTTTCAAAACTTGAAACTTTGTACTATATTTTAAATCTTTGTGTACCTACTCATAGCTTTTATTTTGACAACTTGAGGTTGTGATTATTACATAAAGGTTGATTTTTTTTTCGCGTTGACGGAGTTGGTGTCATTGCAAAAATTATCCACAACGGTCATTGCAATGACCTTTCAAATTGAATTACTACCGTCATGCGTAAACCCGTACAATATGCGTCTATATTGGTCGGTGGATGACAGAAAAACAAATGAATTTTTTAATTAGAAATAACTTCCATATTTTCCAAGTTTTACGTCGCTTACTACAATAAAAATATTTAAAAAAAATGTTTTCTACAAGATGTGAAGATGTGAATGTATTTGTGTTTCTTAGGTCAAGTAAGCTGAGGTAAAAAAATTCTAGCTTCTCAACCATAACAAAAACTTATAGTGTTGACTTAAATCAAATATATCAAGTATTAAGCTTAAATTTATGTAGCGTCGGTGAAGCAATGCTGTATCACTTCGATCCATATTATTTCCCTGGTGTACGTACTGCCTAAGTTATATACCTACTAGGCCGTCAAATGTGGGGTGTAAGATACGTAGTATCATAAATAAAACCATCAAAAGTATTTTGGTGTGCGACCGGATTAAGTATATCTAATCGTATACAAAGCTTTCAAGTTTAGTATGAAATTAGCAAAATGGTAATTCGGAGAAAATAATAAAAAGTAGAGATACTTATTAAACATTAATCGCGTTCAGTAAACTTCTTGTGGTTCTGCTTGTTTGTTTCATTTACCGACGAAAGCGAAACCGATCGTCATCAAGCAACGCAATAGTAAGAGTTTTATTGAAATTTAATACTTTTAACTTACTATCCATGGTAAACATAAAATGGTGGAAATCCTAGAGAGCAGCATCAATCAAAAACTTTAGTCACGTCGAATTTCCCTTTGATTTGCGGCAACAGATAGCTGTCAAAAAGTAGGTACTCACCAATGTTCTCGTGATTAAGCTTCCGAAGGTGATTTACGTTAGTCTCTTCATTCTCGCGTAATTTCTTAACGGCAACCATCTCACCGCGAAGTCGTCCTCTAAAGACAACACCTTGCGCTCCAGCACCCAAATATGACAACTCTTCAATTGATTCAAAAGCAACCTCCCAGGACTCATCTGATGAAAAGAAAACTTAATGAATTTTTGATCCACGACCTACAAAGATAACATCACACTTCGTAACCATGAGCGTAGCAAGGGTTGGGAAGTAAAGGGGGCAGCTGAATGAAAGTTCGAAATTATACATTTCTAGGGAGAATTTCACTGGCTCCTATCCAACTACCCTACCCCCTCCTGAAACAGGCCTGATCTGGTCCTACGGCTGAAATGATGACGATGATGATTATGATGATGATGATGATGACGATGATGATTATGATGATGATGATGACGATGATTATTATGATGATGATGATGACGATGATGATTATAATGATGATGATGACGATGAATCTACTAGAAAAAATCTTATGCTCGCTAGCTGGCGCCTTGCGATCATAATTCGATTGATACTGGTCCGGTCAAATATTTGGACTAAGAAGTCCCGATTCAGCTCAAAATCTTTGCCTACAGTGCTCACCTCATGTAATTATGTATGTTATTTATATTTGTTATGTTTTTTATGTTATGTTGAATAAAAATACCTATCTTAGTGATAAAAATGTATTATATAAATTGTTTAAGTGGAAACAATCCATGAAGATTAGTAGAAACTATCTAATGAAACTAACAAATTAGACACTAAAAATGTTCTTTTCAGCCAGCTAAAAGCAGACAAACATGGAACATGGATGGTAAAGATTGTAAGCTATAATGTTGGTATACATTCTTGGGCTTGCGGTCTACAATTGCATACCCCCTTCCATTCAGGATGCACCTGAATGGAATGATTAATGAATGAATTATGTTATGATTTTGATTAAATATGAATGTAAAAATTACATGTAACTTTGGTGTAATCAATAAAAGATTTGTATTTGTATTTGTGGTCAATCTACACTAATATTATAAAGAAAAGAGAGTAGCATTTTAGGATTTTTGTATGTTTGTAATGAATAAACTCAAAAACTACTGAACCGTGGTAACCAGATGAAACATTGCAGCTTTCAGTGTAGATAGCTGAGCCACTTGGTAACCAATGAATGCAGTGTTCTTTAACAGCATGTTGTAGTAAACCCACGAAACAAATGTATCAACTCAAGTCAATCGCCACCTTTATTGAAGGATTGTATCTTAAAAAGCAGGACTACAGAAAAATAGCAAAATTAATATATTTTTACATACCTGAATTGTGGTTAAGGGGTGATCCTCCAAGTTGATTTATCATGTTAGTAAAGCAGTCGAGCATTCCCCCCAACCACATGTATTTTGCTTCCAACTCATTGGATTCCATGGCTAAATATATGTCCTAATATGTTTCTTTAAAATGTTCCAATAGGAGGTAACTCCTTACTGATAGTTCAACTTCAACTCTTGATGAATGCTTGCCTTTGCGGAGATTACTGATAGTTAATTTTCAGAATATTAATGACACTAAGAGTCCTCCCCTATTACAACCCTTGTATATAGGATTTATTAGCTTTATTTATAGCTATGCTTTTCAAGAATAAATACTAGAACGACAATATAGCTATGCTTTTCAAGAATAAAAACTAGAACAATAATATTTTATGAGAATTATGAGATCACAAAGATACGTCTATCGCAGTCCGAGCCGAACCAAAAGTGACTAGCGAGTAGCGAGCGACTTGGGCGAGACTACAGGACTCAGTAAAGTGTACACTACACTCAACACTAGAATGCGTCACATTCAGTGTGACCTGTGTAACAGTTTTGAAATGCGAAAACCTCAGATTAAAAACTAACATACCAACAAATTCTGTTGCCAGTACTAAAAAAATGAAAATATACCAACAAATTCTATTGCCAGTACTAAAAAATACTACAAGGAAAATTCAACTATACCAAAATCCTACTAAGATTTTATTGCATATTTTGAGAAATATTTTAAATAAAACGCGTACCTATTTAAATCTAAACTATTTATTGTAAATCAATTGTAATTATTATTACTTAATTTATTACATTTTTGCATCTCTATCGAGGGTTCACATGAAGTACAACCGACAACCTTGGAGGATCCCCTTATAGGCTTGTACAGAATCTCCAATATAGAGGATTATTTATATTACAAAACATATATACGGAGTCCTCCGTATTGATGATCCCCAATACGGGGAGAACCTCTTTTTTAACACACTTCTCTATAAGAAGAATGAATGAATAACCGACCGAAATATTCTGAGCGAAGCTGTGACAAACATTCATTCAATTTCATTCACTCATCTTGCTAGGAAAGCTCAGACGCACCGACGGATAAAATCAAAAGGTATAGGTAGGAAAGCTCTAGGAAAGGGTAATCAGTTTGACTTAATATTCTTTTTCAGTGGTGACAGGGGAAAATGAAAATACCAAGGAAATACCTAAATTGTACCAAAATCATACTGAAATTTAGCAATGTACTAAAATTATACTATTTTCACTAAGCAAAGCCTCAAATACACCAATATAGTAAAATACTAAAAATGGTCACACTGGTCACATTCACCCTATGATTCGAGGACACTTTTTTTTTTCTTTGGTTTTGGCGTCTCGTTTTAGCATTTGCCAGTGTCAAGTATTTATATTTTTAAGTTTCAAAAGTTAAATAAGTTGCCTCGTAGCTATAGTTATAGTCAAAATCCAGTCTTGGTCAAGTACAGTTCGTTTCAGTCATGTCCAGTCATGCTTTAGTAAAGTAGCGGTGACTTTACTATTAAGCTTCGATGGATTTTTGGAAGCAACACAAAATCTCATGTTTCACCACATTATATCATTTTCCTACACTCGCGCTTGTGATTCGGCACTTTATGAATAAAACACTACCATTTTAAGGCATAAACACTCGACAAAACACTGGTTTTGGAAAAAAATACAACGGTGCGACACGACTCTTTCCGGGTTCCCGCCAAAACTCCACCCTCAAATTTTTTTTTCTTTGGTTTTGGCGTCGCGTTTTAGCATTTGCCAGTGTCAAGTATTTATATATTTTCAAGATAAGTGTCCTCGGGAGTTTTGGCGGGAACCCGGAAAGAGTCGTGTCGCACCGTTGTATTTTTTCCAAAATCAGTGTTTTGTCGAGTGTTTATGCCTTAAAATGGTAGTGTTTTATTCATAAAGTGCCGAATCACAAGCGCGAGTGTAGGAAAATGATATAATGTGGTGAAACATGAGATTTTGTGTTGCTTCCAAAAATCCATCGAAGCTTAATAGTAAAGTCACCGCTACTTTACTAAAGCATGACTGGACATGACTGAAACGGACTGTACTTGACCAAGACTGGATTTTGACTATAACTATAGCTACGAGGCAACTTATTTAACTTTTGAAACTTAAAAATATATAAATACTTGACACTGGCAAATGCTCAAAATGGGACGTCAAAACCTAACAAAACAAAAAAAAACTTGAGGGTCCATTACTCCATTCAGTCCATTCAAAGATTAAACCTCAGACGATTAAGGGTCCAAGCTCAAGTAAATAAACCAGTTGTTTGGTTGTCTACTCGAAGGGTCCAAGCTCAAGTAAATAAACCAGTTGTTTGGTTGTCTATTCGAAGGATCCATTGATTAAAAACTCACCACAGCCCTCGCAGTGCGGCACAGTTTATGAAAGTTGTTTTTAAATCACTAGCAAATGGTTACGGCATTTTGATGCCTGCCTAGTCTTTATAATAAAACTTACTGCAGTCCATGTCAGCGAAGTCGAAAGTAACAGAAATAGCTTACTTTTCTAAATACACACATCAGAGAAATACACTATTATAATTTTGTGTCATCTAATCAGTGAAATTCCAAACTCCCTTCACTGAATACGCTTCGTGTAACGCTATATCGTTGAGGATTATGAGATCTGTGAGAAGTTCTGTCTGAAACCACAGATGTAGCACTCGCATGTGTGCTACTTGCAACTCATATACTCTGAATCTCATATCAGACTTTGTTTTTATGTGCATGTTCACCAGTCTATGACATAAGCGATAAGCATGAAACGCAACCTTGTTGAAAACTTTGCAAGCGTTGTCTGTTTTGCTCATCAGATAACCCATTTTGTACATTTGAACTTTACGATATTTTTCTCTCATAATTTGCATGAGAACCATCTTGTTTCGTGCCTGATAAATTGCTTGCTTCATCAGCTCATATAATCTGGGCCTGTACTCAAATCTATCTTTGGAGTGGATACTGATGCCAGGTGGCGGTGTCCACGTCTGTTTTCCAAAATCTCTTCGGCTGCTACTTAGCGCCAGTACTTTGGGATTGCCATTTTGAACCTTGAGTTTCAGAAGATTTTCAGTTGGTTCTATACCTTGTAAAACCAGGTCGACTCGTTCTAGTGTCGTAAAATTTCGTCCACTACTCTTCTCCAAATTGTTTATACTTTCGAATACGGTTACGGTGTCGTATTTTCGTATGAAAGATCTAAACGCATCTGAAGTTTGAAATCTCCTGTTGGCGTCTAAGTTAATGTCATGGACATAATTCACATCAGTTATTGGGTTTTTGGCACATATATTTATAATCGTCGTTAGGAGTACGGTTGCTCCTGTAACAAAAAAAGAGTTGAATTGTACCATAATTATGTATGATAATAATAATATAATAAGGGTTTGAGGGTTTTGCCTGTGCGATTGCGGACGAAGTTATCAAGACGAACAATTATCGGAAATATATCATGAAGGACGGTACGGTCGACATCTGTCGGGCATGCCACCGTCCCGGAGAATCGCTCCGACATATTATTTCCGGTTGTTCGCATCTTGCTAACGGCGAGTATTTGCACAGGCACAACCAAGTAGCCAGGATCATCCATCAGCAGCTTGCTCTTCAATACGGCCTTGTCGAGTCTGAGGTGCCGTATCTACTATAAGTACGCACCAGCGCCAGTTCTCGAAAATGGTCGTGCTTTGCTCTATTGGGACCGGTCTATCATCACGGACAGGACTATTGTCGCCAATAAGCCTGATATCGTGGTGGTCGACCGAGCCCAACGCCGGGCAGTGCTCGTTGACATCACCATCCCACATGACGAGAATCTCGTGAAGGCCGAGAAGGACAAGCTCAGCAAGTACCTTGACTTGGCTCACGAGATAACCGCCATGTGGGATGTTGATTCGACGATCATTGTCCCGATAGTTGTCACGGTAAACGGTCTTATAGCGAAGAGTCTCGACCAACATCTCAAGAGACTCTCGCTAGACGGTTGGGTCAAGGGTCAGCTTCAAAAGGCAGTGATCCTTGACACGGCGCGCATTGTGAGGAGGTTCCTCACTCTGCAGCCCTAACCACCGGCAGCTTGAGCCCTGCCCCGCTGCCGGCGGCACCCTAGTTTTTAAGTTTTTTATATTATATATGTTTTTTAAATATTTAATGTAAAAAATTTAAAAAATAAGATGAAAAATAAATAACGATGAATATAATAATAATACTTTTATTTTGACAAAAGAAAAATGTACATTACATTAGTATCCGAACAAGAAAAACTGAATCTCGGGATCTAACAATACATAAATTATATACAATGTCTAACATTACAAACTCATTAGCAGGTTGGTAGGTTAATTATGTATGATAGACCTATTACGTAAAATACAAGGATTAAATAAGCCGCGTACTGTCAGCTCTTATTGCCATTTAAGTTAGGCGGTCATCGGTATGTAATTCTTTTTTTGTATTTATTTAATTTTTTTACTGACTGTAAACTTTATTTTACGAAACCGATTTGAATATTTTGATTTTCTATGCAGTAGTTTATTTTTAATACGTTTTGAAACTTTTGATAGTGATGACGTCATGAAGTAGGCTAAATATGTATAATATTATGTCTTTGACATGTAAAACAAAAAAGCATACAAAGCTATTTTGACACATTTGATTAACATGAAGTTATTTTTTATTTAATTTACAGCATTGAGCAATCTAAAGCTATAAAGGTAAAATGCCACGTCTTCGGTTTTTACAATTCATGTAACAAGTCTTTTTAGTATGTCATGGCCTCATAAAAGCGATATTAGAGTCCTATAACGTTTAAAGTAAAGTAATCCAGATATTTGTATCATTAAAGCGAAAAACAACTCGACTTACGTGTGTAAAAGAGGTCGAGACAGATTTTGTTTTGGTTTGCCATTGCTTTTTCTAGTCAATGAAAGCAGCCTTATGCAGCCTATTCGATGACGTCATTTGAGGGCAATTGAAAGTCAAGTTTATTTTATGTATTTCATTAAAATAATCCCCATCGCATAGTTTAAAGAGTTTGAAACATAAAAATAATGTAGGTACTATTTCGAAATGGTTTTGGAATCAGTAAAGTTTTTTTTCTTTACATAGCAACTATGGTATGCATACCATATAAGCAATCGATAGATCGCTCTAAAGGTCTACCAGCCAGTACTGGATTAAGCAAGCGCGAGCCCGTAGCAAAATCTATTGAGGAGTAAAAAAGTAAATCAAAAGTTCAATGCACACTTGGGGCTTTTGTAAAGCCTATTATCGGGCCGATTCAAATTCTGTATATACGAGTGACTTTTTGTAGAACTTGTGCATTTACGGTATGAAAATTTGCGTTTTATTTTCACGAACAAAATAATCGGTTACTGATTGTCCGGTGTCGATTGTCTTAGTCGTTTTACGTTTTTAAATCCAATATTCCAATCAGTCCTGTTTTAAAACTGTCCGCTGCCCTGTTAACTGAAAAGCGGGGCTGAGTCTGTCATGACATTTAATTTTGATTTAAAACTCAGAACGTCCCGCCAACCCCACCATGTATTATTGTGACGGAATCATTGTCAAAATAAAAACAAGGTCATTTACGTGTTCGACTCACACACATACATAATAATGTAATATAAATTGTAAGTAAATAATAAATTATTAAAAAAAATGTTTGCTGAATCCGATTTATAAAAGTCCTAAAAACTATTTAGGAATAAAAAAACATATTTAGGTAGTGTCAGGCAACCTCAAGTTTTATCGTATATATACATACCAATTCTTGGCATTTTTAGAACACATATAATCAGCTCATTGGTTTGGTAGGCTTTAGTTACTGAGTGTTAAATTAGTTTGAGGTACAATCAAATATGATTGGTAGGTACCATTGGCGTACTCAGGCTTTGGTGCAGAGGGGTACAAAACCACAGAGAACACATACCAATATTATCAATAGGTATATTTGTACAACTATAAACAAAATAATTATTATGTTTGCATCCCTTTTTATATCGGTCTGACACAAACGTAAACAAAACTTACACGTAAGAACAGAGACACTAAACACTATCCAAGCTGGTCTGAAGGCTATTTGCCTTTCGCCTCAAATATTAAAGCGCAGCTCCCTTGCCCCACTCCCTTACTGCGGATGAGGCTTATTAACAATCTCAGTGTAATGGACATATTAATTATTTTTTTATAGCATGCATAATATCCACTGTGATTAGATTATTTTTATACTTCCGGTCGCAACTATTTTGCGTTCGATTATAGTTATTCTGCGTAAAATAAATTAACTAACTGCTGAGAATCTAGCAAGTCAATTTTCGATAAAGCTTTTGCCAATTATTTGATATCAACATGTACTACCTGTAAATTTATTTAATGTAATGTACCTACATTCTTCTCATAAATCGTATAGAAAGATCGTTATTTAATTTTTACCCAACTACGACCACGATCAAAAACATGAGGAATGTTTAATGTGTATATAAATAGCTAAAATAGACGTATATATGCACTTATGTTAAAAAAGGTGACGTAGCATCATCATCTTAAATTATTTTGTAGAATATATTGTTTTGGTACGGTAGGTGGCTACTATCACGGTTATTCTTTGAACACCGCTATGAATTTGTATATAATACATTAAAACATTCATCACATTTAAGTTGTTTATTTAAATACCAAAACCAGTAACCAATACCAGTTGTTTTTTTTTATGTTGTTTAGTTGTTTATTGTTGTTTGTTGTTGTTGTTGTTTAGTTTGTTGTTTTTTTTAATACTGTTAACCCAAGAGAATGTAAACAAATGTATCAAAGCCTAACTACTTCTACTTAAACTAAGTCATGACTTTGTGTGACTTTGACCGATATATTAGACCTTGGACCCTTCATCAATGTTTTATTGATTATTCGTCTTGAGTCGTATTAGACACTGACAAAATGCACAACCTGCGATGTCAAAATTAATGAAAACAAAATTGATTTAGTATGACATTTAGTCATAATGCTCTTAATATTGATAATCTGTGGTGTTGAACTGAATGAATAAACAGCAAATTCCATACAATCGATTTTATTTCACATTTTCACAGTCCACACACTATCTACGAGAGTTAAACTTTAGACTCTACATTTAGTGCTCATTAATTTATTACAGTTTCTTGATATTTGAAAAAAATAACAAATTGTAGAGACCGTGACTGAAAATCAACTTGTTAAGAAAACTGCATCTGCATCACACTACTCTAAGCTGGCGGTCCCTGGGTGTGGTAGTGGCTAGACACAATTCCGCTAACCTCCAGCCATATATCTAAGAACAAGTTGCTGGATATTGTATTCGAAATGGATAAAAAAATCACACTAAAAGAAATCTACGTAGTCTACAAAAAATGGGTAATCAACAATCCAACATTAGTAACAGATGTGGAAACTGTGGCGACGTGGTCTTCTTACTTAATAGCCGGGAAAATCAATAAATCACCTATGGTATCGGAACTGGTATACTCTATATCCAAATTGGTATCTTTATTCAATGATAGGTTAATCCGTGAAGCCTATGGTAGTGGCATGCAACATTATGGCTTGAGGGATCAAATCAAGCTGTGGCTGACTGTCATCCACTACAGTGAAGTGTTTGTAGAGCTTGTTGTGAAAAGCAGGTGGGGAATGCGTGGCAAATGGACAGCTGCTACCTTGCTTCAAGTCTTCAAGTGCATGTCGGCGCTTGTCCTCTTACTACGCTTCAAAGAAGTACCCATTTCACATCCCCCCATACCATCATTACAAAGGAAAAAGTTCACTGAAGGTAAAGAGGTAGATGATGAAAGTTCTGATTCATTCTTTACTTTGAAAAGATCTGGACGTGTAGTACGGCGCATTGACGGTTCTACCCCTGTTGCATTCAGAGATTGGCAGCCATTAAGAATTAAAGATGATAACTTAAAATGTGGCATCCAGGTTAAGGATATACTATATGCTGAATGTTTGCATATACTAAAACCTTTGATTCACCTTGCTGCAATGAAACTGTTTGGCACGAAAGCATGGAAGCAGTGGCTGGTGGCTCTCAGCATTGACATCACCAGCATCAGATTGTATGGTAGACATATGAAAGATATGTCTTATGACCAGCGGCTAGAAGTCAGCCGTAGAAAACTAGGTCTTGTTCTTTACTTACTCAGAAGTCCAATGTACAATGGGTACTCCAAAAATGTAATTGAAAATATTTTGAGATCAATGACTAAGAAGATACCAATGATGTCATTTGTATGTAGACCTATAATCCAGTACCTGAATCACTGGCAAGACATTTACTTCTATATGTGGAGTTCCTAAATGTGTTCTTTATTTACGAGGCTGGATTGAAGGATATATTAATGTATAAATATATTATTATAAATGTTATTTCAGCTCTTACTTCTAATAATTTAAAAAAATATGTATATAAATAAACTTCTAAACTAGAAGCTAAATATGATATTCAAAACAGTCATAGACTTGATTTCTTAATCACAAATAGGTTTTACATAAAAATAAGGCTTTCAAATAATAACTAATGCAAAAATGCATTGGAATAAGTGACGAGGTTGTTAGTGTTTAATTTTAATGAACTTATCAATTTTTTCGAAAATTGAATTTGAAGTTTTAAACATCAATATGTTGGATCATTAATATGTTGGTATAAAGATGTCTAAGTTGGAACCTTAGTAAAGATTTAAATCATGACATGTAAATGGAAATATAGTGTCAGTGAAAATTCGACTTTACTTTTGTCTCTTGCTGTAAATTAAATCATATGTATTAATCTGCTATCTCTCTCATTCATGTTGACGATGTACTATAGAAAAGCCAAGTGCAAAAAAAAAATTTGGTACGACTATATATGACCATATGAGTTGTAGCATACATAGTAGTTTGTAGTATATCATCTGTATTCTCAACATTAGTGTGGTAACTTTTTTGTAATGTACAATTTCAGGCAGTTTTACTACAGTAGTGTGGCACATTTGTCGAGTTTAGTAGGATTCTAAATCATGGATGTTGTGCTAGAACTAATAATTCATTTAAACTAAGGTTAAATAAAAAATTAATGAAGTATGAAGTGTGCATAAGGTAGGATGCTGCACCTTTACCAATAAATAAACACCATCACAGTCACTTGAGTACCTTAGTTTAATGGGTTTTCAGAACATTTCTGTTCATTTATTGTTTGACTATATTGATATAATAAACTATTAGAATCTAATCATAATAATTTCAAGCTGTACTCCTTTATACTCCTGATTTGTATTAATCTTAACCTAGACATGACGGAGAATCAGGCAATCTATATGAGACAGCAAATTATAGGGTCCTTTGGCTTACTATGGAATGTAGTGAAGCCTATTTGATGTAACATTTTTTTTTGATGATGTGGTTAACAATTGTAAGCACTCCTAACCTGAAATGAAACTAGCTCTAAAGGATACTGACTGAACACACCGTTAGGGGCTTGATGGCACATTTTTAACATGAAATTAGTAGCTATCCAGCCAGAGTAGAGCAGAGTATTAGAAACTGTATCACCATGCTGTGGTTTTCCTCATGTTTTTCTTCACTGTCAGTACAAGCTCATTGAATTAACGGAAACATGATTTGGTATTTATTATTACAAATGGGTAACAAGTGGAAAGTTGAGTAAATATATTCAAGTGATCTTAAGAGAAAATGTACCAAATACCAATAACAACTACTAGGAAAACACACTTTATACATTCCACTTTTATTTCATTAACAGGATTAGCATATAAAGTTATACATGAAAGCATTATAATTTTGTGATTATTTTATATCATTTAGCATTGACATACAAACATACTTTATATATTCCATAATATCTATGTACTTTGAATATGAATGTAAGCATGACATGTAAAACCAGTCTTTTTATTTTTGGTTTTGGTTATGGCAAACATGATTACATTTTATGACCATTTTTTAATTAATATATTGTTATTGAATATGGGCAATTATCTTAGTAATAAAATGTATTGATGGTTATGGTGCTGGGTCTTGGAAAGATTATATGCAAGTATGTAATTGACAATTTTTGTACAGTAATGTAAGATCGAAATGTTTGTATTAATATTGTTAATACATGCTAGAAAAATACACGTGTTTTATTTATTCTTTTCTGATTATATTATATACATTTACATAACCTACTGGCGCAGCAGCTCTAGATATTAATTTTTAATAATCATCTATAATTACACACAGCGATATCTGACGCCAATTTAAGCAAAGCTTGTACAATGGGAATCAGATAACTGATAGAATACTTAAATACTTCTTTTTTTTTTAAATATATAGGTACTTACACACATATATACATATAGGTACTTATACATTCAGAGCACCCAGGATAAATGTTGTTTATACCATAAATTATTGTTATTATAAGCCAACAGGGCTGTCATATTCTGATTTTATAATCGTAATTTAAAGACCATCTTGCTTATTAAAATTGAATTTAAAAATATTTTTTAATAACATTTTCTGCATAGTACCATAAAGGTCAATCTATTTGGTACGACTATAAAGCGCCATTTCATCAAATGAACATGTCCTTGGCGCACAGTCAAGTCGATTAAGCGTCCTTTAAGAACGTTTCATGTACAATTATTCTATAAAACCATTGTAACGTTGCTACAGAGCATTGCGTAACGCACGTTCAATTTGTCAAGTGAATAGAACATGGCAAAGCGTGCGGCTTTAGAACTCTGACAAGTTCACGAAAAATTTACTTTGGTCTGCCAATTTTTGAGTGGCAGGGTTACATCTGGATTTTCTAGAAGACTGGTTATGCCTAAGAGCTTACATAGAATTTTTATACAGGATTATAATTATAAGGTAAGCCGAAATCAGGTCATTGTACATACTCAACATTTTAAACAAATTTCTAAAATCGCGGAATAGATTACCTGCTATTAAGTAGTACCTACCTATCCCAAGCTTTTGTAGGCAAAGCCTGTACAAACATTGTAAAAATTACTAATTATTTTCAAAACCAAACAAATAAGAGCGCGCCTAATGCCAGAAAAAATCAGATTCCACCCGCTCTAGTGCGAAGAAACAAGATCTTGATGAAATTGCCGAGTTTACTAAAACATAAGTGGACCTATTTTATTAAAATAAAAACCTTTTAACATTCAAATACTCGAAAAAATCGCCGATAAAATTTACAGTATTTGAATGCGGCATTTGTAGTAATAGGTACTAAAACTCCCACCTATTTTCAAAGTTTTTCTCGGCTGTTGTATTATTTCTTCAGGATAATACTCGTAGGTACTCATACTCCAATATTTTTTGTTGTAATATTTATGTTTCATAATATCAAGGAATGGCTTTGCTTTTCGCGTTTTTCTGGCTGCTCTTAGTTACGTACCTACTTTCTTTAAATGCCCCATTATCGCAGACAGCGCATTATTAAAAATTTTGGTAAGCTAAAAACGTAAGTTAGTGCCCTTTCCGGAATCAGCTACCTCAATAGCAAATCACAGTCATCTGAATAATTGATATAAAATTTACAACATTCATTTGCTTAAATTCTTAACAGGCCATGCATAACCTAAAACAGTTAGGTCTAGATAAGAACAATGCAAGTACCTATTATGAGTAGGTAATGCGATAAACCTGTAATTTGCCGTCGAGTTCACGTATATCAGATAGTCTTGTAACCTTAACCTTTTACAGTTATTAATACGTGCTGAAAAACAATACCTAAGAACCTCCATGCTTTATAGGTGTGCTCTATCGTTAATAAATAATAAGTATCTCAAAATCTAAATTTATATTTAATTTCATTGACGATAGATATGTAGGTACCTATCTAATTTAAAACCAAGAAGGCATAAAGTATCGGCTGTCCAATTGGGAGACCGTTGGGATTTGTGTTGGCCTTCATATCGGTTATCTGAGTATTCTTAAAAAAGAGTTCTTGATGATATGAAGTCTGCAAACTCCCACTTGGCCAGCGTATTATCATAGAAATATAGGTAGAATCAAAGAATAGCTGATATGCGATGATAATCAAATGGGACCTAACTTGATGGGACGGCTACTATTAAGGAGTAACCAGTACAGACCTGCTTTAGAAATTAATGTGCTGCCATTAGACTTACAACATATGTACATACTTGCAAAATGAAATAAAATCGACATCCACTATAGGTCTCACAACGCACGAAGATTCATCCGTTGCAGAGATTCTGTGAAGTTGTTACTCTTTCTTCACTGCAACAACAGCATCTAGGTATATTTAATAGTAGATATGTAGACTAACGACTACACATGGAAAAATAAATACTATTCCATATGCCTAGATCAATATCAAAAATCAAATAAAATGCACTATTTCTAATTTTATCGATACAGAAAATAGCACGCGCATTCGTGAAAAATCGATGCGCTGCGCTCCAAATCTAGATCAAACTGCAGTGCTCGACTGTCAATTTACTCCTCTGTGTATCGATCGCGAAAAGAGTGTCACTAAAAATAGTAACAGACATATTATGGATCTCCGCACGCGCTATGGCGTTTGATGAACAAGTTAGAAAGAAACAACTTTCTTCAAACGTCTTCTCTTTTTTCTGTCGAAAATCATGTCAATATACTCGTAGCGTGGATCTGGTTTTATTCTAGCGGCGCGGGGTACATATTATACTAGTGGGCGGCTACACTATGTTATTCTAAATTAAGTAGGTACGATAAAGTAAAAGGTAAAAGTAAAATTAAATAGAAAAACATAAATTTATGGAATGCTCAAAATTCATAATATATTAAAAATACTATACAGCTGCAATAGATTAGTGCAAATAATTAATTACATAAAACGTCACTAAGTGACACAATAATTATAATCTAACAAGCAATATGAATATTATCTATTTATTTAAATGCAAAATGCTACTTAATGTTATGAAATTTCTAGTATTTTTTTTGTTCTTAATAGCCTAGGTTTACAATTCTGCTACTGATAAGGGATAGACCAGGATGAGGACTCGCAGTTGTTTTGCTGCAGCGCCAACTTGTCTGTTCATTGATTGAGTTGGTGACTAACTGACAATATGGGAACTAACAAAACGGTAACTACGTTTTTGTAGCCCGATATAAAAAATTACAAAATTGAAATGAGAACGAGGCTTCTTATTCAAACTGGCGATAAGTTCTGCTCCGACGTCCCGCTTGGGGTGTTTTGTGCATTTCCTCTACCAGCATTTACCCGAGCCAATCCAACTCCATGAAGTATCGGAGCGAGACTCTAGCCCGCTGGCATAGTAGTGAGTTGGGTGGTGAGCGAGGCTGTCACGGGGCGGAGAGGATTAAAGTACGAAGTCCTTATTCTGAAGCATGCTAACCACATTTTGTTTATTTAAAACATTAGGAACGGATGCAGCGGATAAAATAGCTATGGGAACGGGAAATGGGACGAAAGCGGTTTCAGATAGGATAGCGTATAGGAATAGGAGCTAACAAAATAAAAACGGAAGAAGGGGATATTTATGAACGGAAAAAGCAAATTTAATGCCCGCACGACACTTAAAATTTCGGACATCTCATTTTGTAGTTTAATGGCTAAAGGTGTTATAATATTAATTATTTATCTTATGGTTATATAATATGCTCCTAGTCAGTGTTTTTCAGGCGCTTTTAGTTGTGCGCCACGAACACAGCATACAGAATAAGAATCAGACAAAATCTGCGTCGGGCGCTTACAACAACCGGCGCGCATTATCAATACCTATTATACTATACAATAACCCGGATTATACTATACACATTTATATACCAGATTTTACATACAAGACTATTATTTGAGAAAAAACTTATTTAACCTATGTTCGTTGTCAAAAACATCAAGATTCCTATTTTTATCATAAGGTAACAAACGGACAAAGACAATTAATTGTATTCATAAGGAACAAAATAAGGCAGTTAAGATTAGGACTCGTATTAAAATATTGACGTTTTGTTTTTTTTTTTACATTGACTAAAACTACTCTTTAATGATATATTTGACATGATATTGTGATATTATGAATATGACTTGTAACATTATTGGTGTTATCAATTAAATATTTGTATTTGTACTATATTGGCGCTATAAGCATTGCTCATGTCTCACCCCCAATCAGACACACACTATGCATAGAATATATATACGCAATTTTTTTTTCAAGCTTTTTTGGGCAGCATTTGTGGCATTTTTTGTGGTGATAAATATTATACTATATCAATACGAAAATTATAATCTAATTTCTACTTATTACTCAGCATTTATTGGCCACATCCAGTCGTCATTGCTCGTCATACGACCAATCTGAAAATAATAATAATATATAATATTTTTTTAATTATTAGGGTAAATGTTTTAAATATATACCTATCTACTTTACAATATTTACTATTGGGTGCTGGTTAAAAAGTGCTAAAAGTGTGTATTTTGTCTAGTAATATGATGACAGAAAATGACTTTTTTATACGCAATAGGTTCGCATTAGACCACATGCTGCCTGATGTTAGCAATGGTGTGGTCTAGGGTAGCAGCAGGTTTAGGAAGCACATACCACATCTTATTTGTTAAGCCATTCCCAAGATTCTTCGTCTTTCTCCGGAATAGTAATGTTCTTGACGTCAGGAGGCGGGCTAGCCACACCTGCCCTGGACAGGTCTCGAGTATCTAAATTCCTTGTTGTGATAGATTCTTGACTCGGTTGAATTTCCTCATTCCTGAAAACGAAAAAGTTACATAATTAGATAATGTTTAGCGGTTAGCAAATAAAACAGAGGCATTCTAATTTAGCAATATTCGTACTAAAACAACAACTCATCATAAATTCGGACTGATTCTCATGACGCTCTATTCGCTATTTTGAACTCTGTCTATCTATACTATTATAAAGAGGAAAGATTTGATTGTTTGTGTGTTTGTATTGAATAGGCTCTGAAACTACTGGACCGATTTTAAAGATTCTTTCACCGTTGGGAAGCAACACTACCTCCGGGTGACGTAGGCTACTTTTTATCCCTGTATTCCCACGGGAACGGGAACTACGCGGGTGTAACTGCGAGGCGTCCACTAGTACATAATATAACACAGTAAACAATCGACCTAATTTTCTATCCTATAAGGTTGGACTTTAGCTACTACTAAAACTTAGGAATAAAGGAAATATTTCAATTAACTTTCTTGTAAAACACAAAATTTTATTCGGAAATAGATTAGTTACCACTGCGAGTAGGGCTCCGAAGAAGAGCACTTCATAGCGCCGTACCCTTGCGCCTGGTAGGAGCCGCTCGAGTTGCTCGCACGGCGATTCTCCGTGCTGCCTCCAAAAGTGCTCCAACCGCCGCGGTTGTTTACCTAACAAATCAACAGATCATTTACACATATCTACTTATAGTTGATCAAAGGAGTAAAAAATATCTAGCGTATATCCTGTACATAGACTGCAAAGATTAAAGCTACAAAAAACCTAAAAAGAAGCAAGAATCAATAAGCTCTCTTAATAATAAGAGATAACACCTGACTATGGCCTACATATTTATGGTACGTACTTATGACATTTACAAGTCAGATGTCTATATTATATTTCTGTCACTTTTCCGTGCATTTTTGTCATCAGCTCTATTGCTGTTTGGCGGCATAATGTTTGATACTGCGGTAAATACGCACCTTTTCGGTAACAGTAGTGGCCATCTCCGAGACCTTCTGCGTAGCAATTCCACCGTATTTCACGGCATTTTCAGTGGCAGAACGGGCGGCCTTGGACACCGACGATGCAAACACCGACCAACCCTGAAACGTGATGATATCTCCTTTCAAATACAAATAATTTATTAATAATACCACACTTAAGGCAACACTGCAAAATACTAAAATGGTAATGGGCCGGCCATCTCGCGCGTATGAGTAATGAAAAGTGGGCAAAAAAGATAACCGAACGGAACGGACCAGCTGGCAAGAGACACAGAGGTAGACCGGCAGAGAGATGGCTCGAAGAAATTATAAAAATAACAGGAAAAAATTGGTCAGATAAGGCAAAGGACAGGTCTAGGTGGAGAAAAATGGAGGATGCCTTTACTCTCCAGGGAAGTCCTTAATAAATATATTAAGAAAACATAGAAATTTTAATTGTGATGCATGAAAAAGAATGCATGTAAAAAAAGAGAGATAAATACAATTATATATAACAGTGTGTATAATTTTTTATTTTTTTATTTTTTATAATTGTTCTTTTTTTTTTTTAATAAACAAACATTTTTTATTAATCTGTCATTAAAGTTAAAGTGTGTATAATTAAATTAATTATTTTTGTTATCATTAATATTGAAAACTAAATTATTTTTTTTAAAAGTTAATATGTAAAATTTCTAATTTTATTGAGGAATAAACAGGCTTTATCACTATTATTATTTACTTAAGGCGAATGTTACTAACAAAACAAAAAAGTTAACAAAACTCTAATGCCCATTAGTGTTTTGTTAGTTTTTCTTAATTAAGCTTTTTTCAGCTGGTATTTAAGACCTGGTAAATAACAGAGTTATTTGGACTTACCGAGGCAAGCGAGGCTAGCGTATTATCCACCAGTTCGTTGCCGCTATGAGCAGGGGACATGGGAGTCGACTGCGACTGATTAGGCGTATTGCCGAATCCGGTATAGCGTCCGCTTCCGTACTCGTTACTGTATCAAACAAGTATATAGTTAAAAACAGACTGTTTGCAACATTATCTCTAAATATTGTGCTAATCACTAAACACACCCGAGTGGGTATTGTCACATATGTAGATACCATTTGTGAGTTTTTTTAAATTACTCAGTTTTTTTTCAGGTATTGTACATACAATCGTATACTGCCAAACAAGAGATGACATATCACAAGATGGTTGTTAAACACAGACCTATTAAACAACAATAAAGAGAAATGATAAATTCACGAACCAGAAGGAGGGACTTTACGACGACTCCAAAGAATGAAATATAACCAAAACCTGGAGAGGATGGTAATTACTACCTAAGAACTAAATATTGAATCGCAGTCAATAATACATCCCCTAACAAACCTATTCAACTCAATTCTAGACACTAGACAGATTCCTTCCAAAATATGTGTCACTCAAATATTTTTATGTTCATAATAAAATACAGTATCATATGTCGATAAGAATATTCTTATAAATATAATTATATACAATATCATAGGACATATCATACAGCGTTATCTAGCCCCAAAGTATGCTAAGCTTGTACTATGGGATCCAGATAACTGATAAAACTTCACGAATCTGTAATACCTCTATGGAATTTCTTCGCGATGCCTAAGCTAACTTCATACGGCTCTGATCAGGGAGCTTCCAAAAATTTCGACATCGTCAAAAACGTGCTGTAAGAAAACCTCAACGCGCGGCTGAATGAATCGCAATGTCAAGATATCTTGCCATACGCTACGGTGCGGTGGACTGGGCGTGCGCCAGCTACAAGACACTGGCCCTATAGCTTTTCCGCCGTCGTCGCATGGAGTTGCAGAGCTTGTTACATTTTACCATGTGATGGTAACCTGAACTGTCCCAGCCCCCCAACCTACCGGAAACTCAAAAGCTGGGACGACACTGTGTATACGCGGTTCTTTTCTCAACCTAAGAACGAAAGTTCTGGCGTTGATCTAGCCCACAACAAAGCCAGACTCGGGAACCTAACTGCATGCCTTGCCTTCCCTGCATATAGACACGCTGCTGGTTCACGATTTTCTGAGGGTGATTCGGAAAAGCGTTCTGCTCGGATGTTCCATTTGTTAACATTACGTCTACATCTGCGGGCCAGAGTTGCGGCAGACAGATTTCAAGACCTGAATTACACGCAGTGAGTAGGACGAAGAACACGCCACCACGCCGTTATCGATATCTTAAAACGTGCCCTTTTGCCAGCGGGAGCGCGCTACCTCGTGTTGAATGCCACATGTTATGACATGACATGAAAAAGGACAGTACGAACAAGGCAGGCATAAAATCACAGTTTAATTGCGATGAGCTCGTAATAGTTCGTATCAAAAGCACACGATAGGTCGCAGCAAAGTAAGGCAACCTGCGGTCAGTACACGCCACACCACGTTAGCACCTAATCTGAGATCGCATGGCCGGCCCGGTATACATACTGCCTTTCTGATAGAACCTACGATCTACATTAAGTTAAGAAGCGTCTTATTGACAGAGAAGATGAGAAGACTTCCTACACCTATGGCCTACAACCAATGTTTTGTATCTTCCAATAGGATCTTAAAGACTAAATTTTGTTTCGACAGCCATATTCGTGCTCATGACAAGAGCTGACAGGGTTCGCCATTGGCGGATACGTCAAGAAAAATGATACAAAGACCATATCTTTATCCTCTTGGGAGCCGTTAGGTATATACCTCCCTACAGGCATGAACAAAACAATCAGAAACAACAATGTTCATATACTCGCGGAGAGACCGTAGAGATCTGTACTCTTTTTATGGGCAATACGTTTTTTCGTTTTCGTTTCACTGTCGTAACTGCTTGAAACTTAACTGTTCTAACCTTGCAGATACGATGGTGGAGGATGCCTCGAATGCAGTACTGGTGCCGACAGCCGCAGGCAATTTGTTTCTATTGGCAGCTGTCTCGTTCTCCGTATTGTGAACATCATCCATATATACGTCAAACGTGTCTATTCTCTTCACCAGTTCCGTCAATCTACGTGAACGTACCACGATATAATTCAGAATTTATCACGCCATATACACCGTGAGTTATTTTTAACTACATTAGAGACATATCTAAGTAGTGGGCGGGCGCGGATGCTCCTTGCTTGCGCGCTGGGCGCCATGGTTGCATGCGGGTGCGACAGTGGGTGCGGTTGCGCGTGCGGACATAAGAAAGGTGACCAATAAAGCCTAATATCTCTTATCTATATTTTTTTTATTTACCTAAGTCAGTTTACCAGCTAATCAATTTTGATTAGCTGGTAAACTGACTTGACAAACACCAACCACCTGAACAAGCTGGTAAGCTTGGTTTCGTCCACATTTCTCCACTAGAGATCATCTACACATATTAAATAAAGCAATATAAAATCACATTGAATATTAAAAACCAATCAAATAAATTGGTACTCGATGGCTGTCGTAGGTTATGGAAAGGTTTTGATAGCTTTAAATACATACCGTGTTACATATTCCACATTGCAAAACCAAGACACAATAAATAAAATTTACGATCAACATACAACCGAAATTACACTCTCATTTAAAATAACTAAAAGAGTAAAGCAGGGTGACCCGTATACAATTGCAATAATATCGTTAAGACGCGCCTGCTTCAAATTTAGCGATCATGACAACCATTCCACGTGGGCCTGCTCCTAAGCATCGGCGAGGTTGTCATCAATCTCGAGAACGCTTCTCAATCCAATCTGCGGTATGAGCTGAATCTCTTCATATGTAAATTTAGCCTTTTTAAATTTAGCCTATTTAGCCATCCACAAATTACGTCACACAAATTTTATGATTTTTTACCCCTCTCCTGTATCGGCAACTCCGAATATAGTTTCGGCCATATCCGGTGGCCTTCATCATGGAGACAAAGCTGTGTACAACGCGCGCGCGGCCTCGTCTTGCTTCGAAAGGGGGGACACTGCGCGCCACCCAAAGCCAGATTTGAGTTCATTATGTTAAAATTTCATTGGGTTAAACTTATTTTTTAGGTTAGGAGGTTACTTTACAAAAATTCTAAATATTGGTTTTAGTGTATTTCCTAAGCTATGTATTTTTTTATTTCCTCCTTTAACGGGCAAGTCTTGTGAAATAAGGCAATCGATGTGTTTTTGTCAACATTTTTGTGCCGTTATACATCATGTGGAAGTTTGAAATTAATGAATACTATAGTACATATCCTGAATTATTATGCTTGGAGAAAAAATAGTTTCAAACGCTTTTCGTTTCTTGAAATTATGAAATAGAATATGGCCAAATTATTTTTAATCCGTAATCTTGACATCAAAATAATTATAGGAAAGGCGCAATTTTATAGATGCTAACTTTGATGCAGATACATTTAAGGCTTAGACCTTTTATTGTACGTTTTGTTTATTCTATTAGCAGATAAGTACGGATAGTTTGATGAAAATTTCTGATAGTGCCTGCTGAAAATCTCTTTTCTGCGTTACGTCTGTTGCTGTTTTATTTTGGTAGGCGCTACAAACCATCGAGAACATCGAGATATGACAAGTATGGAGGTCTCGTATTCAATTTGAAACAAACAACATATAGTTGTTACTGCTTTATCTTACACAAGTTTGACGTCTGATAGAAAGAGACGCAATCATACAGAAACTATCGTCTTGAACGACGTGAAGCCACGTTTAACTTGTAAAAGTGACCAGCTGGTGACTTGCTGTGTTTTCGAAAATTGTGATTTATTTTTGTTTAGGAAGTGATTAGCTGTGAAATAATTTGTTGTATGAACACTTAAAACCATTTTGTTGTGATGGCTTGTGTAGCTTATGGTTGTCACAGCCACAGTTCAAAGAAAACTGAAGAAAATCGAAGCATATCATTTCACTGGTAAGAGTTTTTTGGAATTTTCTGTGGAACCACTTAAAATTTCCATGAAATATTTGAATATGTTTAAATTCATTGTTTTGAGCCTGATATAAAAACATAATAATGTCTATCCGATCTCAAAATTCTTGTCAATTCCAGAAAGTAATTTCGTTGTTGGATTATAGTGATGTTCCTTGACGTAGGTACCTACATTGTTACCGATTCGTTTTTGTAAAACTTGCGGTAGTAGTTTCTTGAAATACCTTATACAGCACCACTGTTTTTAAGAGATTGTTTTATATGATAAATAGGTATTATAAAAATAACTAAAGATTGTTGTGCCTGTTTCACACAAAATATTATTTTTTTCAGAATACTATATGAATCTATTTAACTATTAAAGTTCTTATATTTTCCTAGTAACTATTTAAAAATATTTTACAGGTTTCCTTTAGATGACAATTTAAGGAAGATTTGGATTAAAGCTTTGAGGCGCGACAATTGGGAACCCACTAAGTATTCCCGTCTCTGCTCGAATCACTTTACAGCTGAATGTTATATTCAAGGGTCGATAATCAATCAATCAATGGAGTCAATGGAGAGTCGATAATCACCGAAATTTAATTATTAAATCTATCGCTGAAACATACTTTATCACGAGAATCCATTATATAACAAAACTTCTAGTTCAACCCGAAGAGCGTGTACGTAATTATTTGAACAAAACAGTATTGTTTAAAGGACAATAAATAAACATAAATATTTTGTACTTATTATTTTATTTAATGTACTTTTTATTTGAATGTCCTGCTCAACTTTATTTTTGTACCTTGAAGGGCGTCCCACAACAGCCATAACCAGGGACCGCAAAAAGTAGCTTGATTAGCACATCATTTTGAATATATTATGGGAATTTGCCGAGCTCTCAAAGCAATAGCCAGTATGCATGTATTTTGCGTGTTCCCAAGATTAGTGCGACCAACGGGAATTTCTGTTCCCAGTGGTGGTCACTGTCAACTTACCGAACTTGCGTTGCCTCGGAGGGGGATTACAGACTGTTTTATCCCAGATTTATCACTGGGAACAACAAGTTCTGTTGGTCTGACTAACATAAGAACCAATCTGAAACTGGGAAACAAATTTTGACCACCAGGTAAAGTATTGCCTGGCCCACGAGTTTATCTATCGTTAGGTACTATTATTTTGAAAAAATATTACTGTAACGAATTCTCAAAAAGTATTAAGTGATTTTTCTAAGGTAGGTTTAATTAAAATTCATTTATTTCAGGTACCAATAGTACCCATGTGCATATAAATTTTACTGAATTTGACATGCATTTATATTGAAATAATACTAAACATATCCGAATAAAAATTATTTAAATTTAATTGAAATAATATAATTTAGATAAATAATGTTAATAAAATGAAGGTACGACAGTAAATTGACCAAGCTACATTGATTGACCTTAAAAAAAGAACGATATTTCCGATTCATAAACCGATAAATTTTGTCACATCACTATAATACTCAATACATAACAATAGTGATTCTATAGCAAACTCGGCTTCATAGGCATTTCAAGAAAGGGCAGATTGTGTATTTCTTTCTCCTTCTCCCTTGTTGCGTGGTAAATAAGAAAAACACGATCGGATATATTGTAAGTGTTCAATTCAACACGATTCCTCCATGCTTGTGATTCCTCGAAGGTCATAATGTAACAGATAATCAATGTAAAATCCGCTTCCGGCAATAGGAATAAACATTCTGTCTCCTTCTTGCTCGTGGCTATAGTAATTTAACTCTCCTTATCTATTTTAGCGTGACGTCAATGTATTCAAATCTAACGTCAGACGTATGTACGTCTGTGTGAGTGGAAAATATCAATGTAGGTGTTCAAGCAGAAGTTCCCACGGTCGAGGACTTGGCCCTTAAGAGGATTTTAAGCCCTTCCCTCCTCTCCAACCTGCCCTCTTACGATGCCGCGGACTTCTAAAGTATTTCCAAAATGCGTGAAGCAGTGGGAGCAGTGGCTGTGAGTGAACCTTCATTTGCAGTAGCCATTTTTTTTTTTTTTTTAATGACTAGTTCTGTTGGCCGCAGATGGCCTCTACAGCGTCACCAGACTGTATAGTCATTATCATGTTTGCTCAACCGGTAATAATTCATAGCCGTCCTTCGCTGTCCAGAACTCATGGTCACCTGAGTGTTTTATTTTGTTTATAAGAATGTCGAACTAAATTAAAATTGCTAGGCATGTAGTTAAACGTTATCGATCCAAGTCATTTGTCTAGGTGTTTGATTGAGTGGCTGAATATTATATTGGTCAGGCCGCTAGTTAAACGGCGCTGTTTGGTAAAGAGGCTAGGCTCTTAATTGAACAGCCAATTAAGCAAGTTGGCTGCGACACATACAATATTCTTCATGAACTATCTAATTACTAGGAGGCGTAAAAAGACTTGTCTTTCAAGAACCAAGATTAATTTTCCAAAAATTTACACTCATGTATGTAGATATTTTACTCAAATTAGTGTAAAATATTTCCTAATGCAAAATTAAAGTGTGAAATGAAATGTGTGTGTAATGAAAATACGCATACAGGATAAAATCACTTATCTGAATCGCGCTAGTAGCTTTGGTTATGCAATTTGAACTTATATCAGACCCTACTCATATGTTAAACACATGTATTATACTATGTAGTATATAGAATAAATAGATAGATATAGATTGTGGCAAGATTGGCTTGAAACAGTGGTGCACGACACGTGTTACGTGTTACACAAGTTACGCTTGCTGCGGACAATAGACAACAATTTATTTGCGACATAAAACTACTTTACTGTACTCTAGACACTCCACAAATAATACAATTAATAGTAATATAGATACATTACAACATACAAAAAACGATACACATATACAATGAATTGGGCTATTCTTCGTCTTATAGCATGCAGGGTTCTAGATAACCCCGATCTCTGCGTAAGTTTCAGGCTATTTTGTCTATACAATGGCTACTTGGTAATAGTGAAAAATGAATACACGCCGCTCTTTTTTTAAATTAATTTGAATGAATTTTCGCGGTAAGATTTCGTGATACGGACAGACCTATAATCGGCGCACACGCTTAGTTAAAAACATGATAAAAGTTACTAACCTAACCTAACCAGAATGAGAACGTGCGTTCTCTTATATATTTTATGAAAACGTTACATAAACAAAATTCAAAAAAGATACTGCTACATATACATTACATAGGGGGCATCCATTGATTACGTGAGGTATTTAGGGGGGGAGGGGGGCGAATGTCACCCAATCTCACTCGGGGGAGAGGCTTCAACAGATATCACGTAATTATTTTAAACAGTGTTGAATTGCGAGAAAACTACGTTTAAATAAATAAGAAATGTTTCTTCACTAAATTTAGAATGAATATTCTTTTAAAAATTTTAGTAGTTCTCAATTAAGTATATATTATTATTCAATTTTCTGATTGTGATAATGGATGTATTAATGGATGTCCCCTAGCGTTCTACGAGTATATTTATGAACGAAACTTCAAGGTGACAACAAATTATAAGGCAAGGCTTCCAATTATGTTTATTTTTATTTTAGAAGAATTTATTGCGATGCTTTTTTGGGGCACTGGATCACCTTAGCTAGAGGAACACCTTAGATACAGGTCATAAAATTAGTCATAAGCTAATTTTATGACCTGTATCTTCGGAAACCTAATATACCTACGTGGGGCATACTGAAAGTTTCTGGATTCTAATAAATAAGACAAGACTTAAATATTTGTTATGCATTTTATTGTTTTTCAAAGTAAATGTATTTACCATTATAGCATTTTTGTATTCGTTGGAACTATTGTAAAAAAATCTTCTGTAGGGACCACTTCAATAATATCGTAGAACGCACTTAGTGCCACTTCTGGGTTTGTAAATCTTAAACCTGGAAGCTAATCTTTAATTTTGGGAAATATAAAGAAGTCACATGGTGCAAGTCCAGACTGTATAGCGGATGCGTCACCAGTTTTATCACTACATTTGCAGCCTTCAAATACGCCTTCGTCAGCATAGCGAAATATACGGACGCGTTGCCGTGGTAAAGGACCACATTGCTTTGTCAAGACCAAGACGCCAATCTGCAGTCACTGTCCTTTAATTTTCGAGCGATATTGTTGCGTAACGTCCTGTTTTGTCAAAAACCGAAGCACCATTTTCTTACCAGTGGTTCAGCTTTTCTTAACTTTCGCCGGCAAACTTTTAAAAGGAAAGATCCATTCTGCTGATTGCCTTTGCCTTTTCCGGTTCAAAGCAGTACGCTCAGGTTTCGTCGTCTGTTATAATATTATGTACAGCCAATGGCTGTCCTTCGTTAAACTTTGCAATCATTTCACGGCATCACTCCACACGCAGTAGTTTCTGGTCGTCTGTCAAATCGTGCTGTATCCATTCCACGGTAACCACTGTTTTTGATTGACCATCACGTACATTTGTCATGAAGATGATTCCGTTCAAGTCTAAATTCACTAAGCTACGCACACACCGAGCTACGTGATGGGGCTTCATCATCAAATGTCAATTGAAATCTCTGGCAACTCTCTTGTTGATTTAATCCTCAGCGAAAATTGTAAAAAGTCGTAGACCGAAAATATTCACAAAACAATTCCATCGCAATCCCGACTAAAACATTTTAACACGACTCAACAATCAAAAATCACATGAAGTATCATGATCCGTAAGAGATTTATATTTTTTTTAAGTTCGAAAATGTTTTTTTAAATATTTTTTAACAATTATAGTTCAATCAATCATGGCAGGTTTATGAAAACACATATCGCGAATATGAAAAGTATTAGTAGTAGTTAGTTAGTAGGTATCAGTTTATTAAGAAATTTTCATCAGTTTAAAAAGAAAAAAAACGGTCCAGCTTAAGTAGAATCTTCAGACTAGGATAACTTAAAAATGGTAAAGAAAAAATAAACTCATACTCATCGCTATCAGAATCAGACATATCTTCAAACATCGGTTTAGAAAACATATCGAAAATTGAATTCACAAGAAAAATTTACAAGTCAACAAGCAACACGCTCCCAGGAAAGCAGACCATATACTGACAATTGGTTTTTTTCAGGTAGGCTATCTAAGCCACATTAAATATTTAACAGACTATTAGACGTTGTCCAAGGCAAGATTACATAAGCTACGTGTTTCTTTAGCATGTAGCATTGCCGATGGTGGAAAACCTAGCAGTTGACACATTTGTAAAGTTGGTCAAGTTTATGCAGCTGCCACATACGGCATTACAAATTGCATTTGAATATACCCCCTATTATTTATTATACTATACTAGCGACCCGACCCAGCTTTGCAGGAATAACATTTATTACGATGATTTTTGTCGACTTTATTACAAATCATTGAATTTCTTTAATTATTCAAAAGGAGACAGCAAAAAAAGGTTTCCTTTTGCGGAGAATTGACACGCCTGAATCTTGGACGCATTCAACTAGATCGGGTTGGCATCGCCACAGTCGGAAACTACATATCTTAACAATGACAAATTCAATCGGTCAATCGTTTCTTCCCGCAATTACAGGATCTGTATCCACTGGCGCGCACATCGGACATATAGCTCTCCACGTCAGTTTGCATACCCAAAACTACCGGACTTAAGCAAATCGTTGATATGCAGCGATAGGTGCGTCGCAGAGAGCACTGACCCATGAAGCACAACGTTGATACTCATTTTCCGACGAATAGTAACCAACTACTACTTATATAAATCAGTATTTCAGGAAATCGGTGCCCTAAGTACAAAAACCAGCAGACCGAACGATGGAAATTTGCTAATAAAGCTATTATGCCAGAATCCTTGACATCGACATTTAAATTGCGAAAAAAAACAGCTTTTCATTGTCGGTAAATATAAAATAAGTATCGTAGGACATTACACAGCGCCATCAGAACCCAAACTATGCAAAGCTTGTACTAAGTATTTTATTTATTTAATTTTTACTATGGAAGTAACAGATAACTAATAAAGACATAAAGACTTTTTTTTTGTAAATACATATTGCACATCCAGATAAAGAACAAACATTTGTATATCTCACAGAATGTTTGTCCTGTGCGGGAATCGAACCCACACCCTACAGATCTTACATCATATATAAGATACTACCAATGAGCCAAAAGGGCTGTCATTATAGTAATAACATTTTATTAGCATTTAGTTAAATAATAACAACACTTACTGGTAACTGATGTTAGGATCAGACCCGGCAGAATAGAAGTTATTATCGCCAGAGGAATAGAAGTCCTTCGACGGATTCGACTCTTTCTCCATAACCTCTGGCTGGTAATCCCCAGGGCTCCATTCCTTTCCTTCAGCAAGAGCGGCAATCTTCACAAAGAAATAAGATAGTTATTAGAATACGAGGTTAAGACTATCGTATTACGAGCTATTATATACTTAATTATTTTTTATTTTTTTTTTCTTTATTTTTTTTATTTATTTATTTATTTAATTAGGACCGTCCATTAATCACGTGACGTTTTTTTAGCAACTATTTAATAAGTGATAATAATTATATTATATTTAAACAACACTAATAAGTGCATAATACACACGTGATCATTCTCACTACACCCCCCTCCCCCTTGTGATGTTTCGTGATTTTTCCCGAACCCCCTCCCCCCTTTCGAGCCTCACATGAATAATGGACGTCCCCTTATTATCACACATCACAATCAGTTTATCATAGTTACTGCTGGATGCAGACTCGTCTCATGAGACGTTTCTTAACCCGATAATCAGCTTTTCGCTAATCACTGCCAAATATTTTATTTCATTTTTTCACTGTAAACATTCTAAGGGCATCTTATGCATCACTACATTCTACTACGTACCTACTAGCCTATGCTTATAATATATATCTAAAAATACTTGTCTACCTTTTGCCGGTACATTGCAGCCGTTTTAGTATTGTACTTTTGAGGTATAGTCAGACCAGGCTTATAATTAGGCTGCGATTCAAAAAACTCCCTTGCTTTCTGATTGCCGCCTACCTGTGGAAAATAAACGATAGATAATTACATAGGCGTTGTTTTGGCGTCAAAGATATGGACGATATTGAACCGATGATTTTATTTAATTGGATAATACACTTAAATCAGAGGGGTGTAATTTCATGGTTCAGACACGATCGATCAATTTTCCCAACCGTGAGGCAATTGTCACCAGGTTCCCGCTCGGTTTGTACGCTATATGGTGTCGATTCGTTGTAACTAAATGATAAATAAAGAATATTGACTACAGAAAAACAACATCCATGTATTAATTCGATATGCATGTTTTTTGTTAACACACTGTATATGCAGTACCTTCGCGTTATTGATTTGCTTTAATATTTAATCGGTAAAATGCAACCTAGTATTACGGCAATTAAACCGTCTTCGAACATGCATACCCGGTGCCCCAAAGAATATGAACGCTATCACCACACGATAAGCTTTAATTTCGCGCGCAAGCGGATGACGACCTTAAAAGTAGGCTGTACATAATTATACGTAGTTAGAATTACACTTTACTTTAGTTAACTTCTGCACCCTAGTAGGTACTATTAAGTAGTTTATTTAAAAGGTTTTTGTTATATTCTAATTGAGATTATACGCCAAAGCGAAATTAATTCTTGTCTCTGAACGTTTGTTCCCTTCTGTATTTAACGACTAAATGGCGGAATATATCTTAATAACAACAATAATTGAAATAGTTATAGTACGTTCCTGGATGACGGACATAAGGTACTTTTTTACCAAATTTTCTTCCTCAACTAATACAGTACGTACTACTACACAAGGAAGGGAACGGTTTTTATCCATAGTAGGCGTCTAACAGAATCCTAATTGTTACCTTAGATAAATCATTCTATTTAAGCTTAAACTACGCTTATATTAATTGATTGATTCAGGCGTTACTTTGCGGAAGTTCATTTTGAATGTTCAATGTTTATATTTAGTTTATTTCCGCTTAACAGTCGTTCCAGTTCCAACAGTGACGAGGAGACTTAAATTAAACTAATTTTACACTGCTTATTAATTAAAAACCCTAATCTTACTTAAAATCTAGAACTCATAAACTTAGAAATATTGTTAATTTGACAAAAATTAAATTAAAATTACAAAAAATCTAATTAAAACAATCAAGAATCCTCCTCTCTGCAGCAACCACTTTGTCGACACGTGTTTCACCTCTACACGAGGCATCCTCAGGACGTGTTGACTCTTCGAGCGCTTGGTCGAGACTGACTGTTTACGCTTATATTGACAACAACTTCATAGTTTTCTGTGTTTGACTGCCCTGTTTACTAATTTGTTTGAATATCTGCTTTTTATCTGCTTATTCTGCTTTGCTGTATGACATGGGTTCGAATCCCACCAAAACAGACATTTATGTGACGATAAATGTTTTTCTATGTCGGGGTGGTCTGTATCTATTATAATATAATATAAATATAATAATATCCTGGCCTTTCCGAGTTCACCATTAGGTTTTTTTATGTTTTTCTTGTTTATATTATACTTGTTAAAGTTTTTAGGATAATTTTAACAGATAGTATATACATATATTGTTTTTGACAATTTGTAATATTGTTCTCAAGATTCATTTCACTTATATTTTTCATATGTACTTACATATATGCATTTAAATGCGCGAGCAAATTGGCAAAAGCAAGAATATGAAACAAACATAAAACTATGCATAACAGGACATTTCACACAGCACCACCTGGTTCTAAACTAAGCAAAGCTTGTAGTATGGAAATCCTCAGATTGTCTACTCAAAGCAGAAATCAGATAACTGAGTCTACTTACAAACTTTTTTTTGTAAATACATATCTTTAGAATACCCAGACACACACACACACAACAAACATCTATGTATATTCCCTTGGTAGTAGATTTCCTTAGCAGAAAGTGGTCTAGGTACCACCGCAGTACCAGATATTCTGCCATTAAGCAGCAGTGTGTAAACATTACTGTGTTCTGGTTTGAAGGGCACTGCAGCTAGCGAAATTACTAGGCTGTTGAGACTAACCATTGAAAGTTTCAAACTAATGAGCACCAAAGCAGTGATGCCCTGGACTTTGTTTTGCTACTCAAAGTTCTGTGTACTGCTGCAATGGTCATGGACATGCATCATTTCTTACCATCAGGACAGTGTATCATTCGTCAAATTACTTTTACATTAAAAAATTCAACAATACAAAACAAATGTTAAACAAAAAAAACTAATATTTGCCATAGCAGTAATTTGAATAGGCTCAGCATTTTAATTAAATTATTTTTATTTAATTTGTATTGAAAACAAATTACCAAAAAATCGCCAAAATAGGTAAGGCAGGTCGCTAGTTGTTGATAAGAAAGAGGATTACATTTATTTGCAATTGTCACAAAAAAAAATTGCTTTTGCTGATAAATTTTGTTGAAACATGTCCTAGAAAAAAAAATTGCTTACTGTAAGTTGCTCTTTGCTTGTGTACGTTTATAAGCTTTATTGTATGAATGAAATCTACAGTATTATAATGTATGCAATTTATCATTCATGTTAGATGGCAGGTGAAACTGTGGGGCACAGCAAGTAAATTAATGAAATGTATGCTAATGCTAGTCTGATAGAATGACTTATATTTTAAGGGCATACAACATTTTGGAATAGTGACCACTGTTGGCCACAAGTGTAAGAAAGGATTCTATGTCCTATGTACATTGATTGCGGCTTTTTAGATTAGTTATTATTATTACTTATTATTTTATATGTTGCTTGTTTTATTCACTTTAATTAGGAAACAAAAATAAACCTTAAACAATAAAAAAAATGTACATAATACATAATTATATATAAAAATACCACTAATAGTAAATTACCTACTCTTTTATCAGAGCACTATAATTGTGTTGATGTTTTATAAGCACAGCAGTGTGGTATCTATTTTTCGCTCAGCTTTTGGTGGACACTGCCCCTTAGGATTAACTTTGTAGGAACCATAACCAATCTGTAAATGGTTCCTACAAAGTTGAACAAATAAATCAATCAATAAAACTGAAAAAAATGAAATTTTAATTTGAAATTAAAATAAGTTAAGGCTAAGAATTAATCAAGTTTCAAATGAAATCTTCAATCAAGAGAAAAATAATGGGCATTTATTCACCAATTCTACTAATAGTGACTTATTATGCCGTTACAAATTGTACCTATATGTAATTCATTTGTAAATTTTAATAAAATTTTAAAACAAGATTCATTTATAGCCTCATGCTGCTTCATTTTAACTCTTTTTCGAAGATGATTTTTTTAATATTGCAATGCAAAACATTTAATCAAGGCTCAGCTATGAATCAAAGTTCAGTGCTGCTTGTCATCCCTAAAATCTATTTATATGTTTTTATTTTATTTTTATTATGAATAACCTGTATACTAACCATCATTTTTTCTAATTCTAATCCTTTCCATTTATCCATGGTGACCGATCGGACAAAGGAAAGGTGTACTCCAAGGCTGCGGTGAATGCCACTACAATCCAAGCATATCCAAATCCCATATGAAACTGATGCCCACTGGGGATTCAGGGTACTGCATTCGAAACATTTCTGTAATAACAAAAAAATCAAGATTAGTCTCCACATAAAATTTAAAAAAAATGATATCCATAAATCATGCCATATATTAAATTTTAATTTTCTATATCTCCTAGGAGATGGAAAGACAAGATTGACATACAATAGGCATTCAGCTCAGGTAGCATTCAATCCTTTATCCAGTGTCAGGATGAGATGGACTAACATGATAATCATTTTTTTTACTAACAAAACAGCACAAATTCATGTTTGTTTGTTGCCATTTCACAACCTCCCTAAAATGTTACTTTGGTAGTAAAATTGATCAGCATTAGAGATTAGTACTTTCTACTTACGTTGTTTTCGTCCTGATTACGGATGCTATTCAACCGACGGCGAGTACGTGGTGAAGCCATATCTTGGTATTTTAACTCAGTATTCAAAATACCTTTTCTTTTATGTATGGATTTCTTCGGAAAGACGCGACCAATTCACAGAAAATGCTAAGATTGTAATAGTACGGGTAATCACCCCTATGAAGCTAAAGATAACCAGATGGTAGGTACTATACAATTACACCAATAACCTAGATAACTTACGATCACTAAAGAATTACTGTTCTATTCTATTTCTTTTTTAGGTGGTTAAGTAAAACTATGCGTCTGACCACAAACCATACTGTAATTTAAGGGGAAATTTGTGTAACTAAATAAAAGTAAGTTCAATCACGAAATACACAGCTGGCTGCCAACTACCACAAAATGACAGTACACTGCAATTGCAATAAACTAAACAGCACAGTTTACACATCATGACGTGCCATCACACATTTTTTTTAGTCATCGGCAACTGTGTACAGTACTGACATCGGTCTGGGGTTGACAATCAATCATTTTTCAATTTCCATTTTGTCTATCTGTATATAATAGTATACGAAACTCGAAAAAATCCTCTAGATTTAGAAAATAAACATAATGCGTCGACTTGAAAAAAATCATCATTACGATTACGACAATCAATACGATTTTTCCACGTTCCCGGTAAAACATCGTAATCCTTTCGTACGTACGACTGGCAACAGTAGCAACACTTGAGAACTTAGATCCTCAGACGAATAATAATTTGATGAGTCCACGAGCAACACCGACGACGGACAGAATATTATGGGGGCGGGAACGTTGCTAAAAATACGCCATTGTTGATTTATAATTATCATTGTACAATTTATCAAAATTATTGTTCTTTTCTGTTTTTATTGGTACAAAAGTGTGGCGTCTGGTTTTTTAATCATGAAATACATAACACTACTATGAATAATTACAAATAAGCAATCAGGCAAAATAGCGAAGACTCTATATTATTAATGCCGACACGGCCATGACCATTGCGAAGGGTTCATTACGAGGCAATGCTCTACCTTAAAATATCAATCCCCTACCACGATAAAAAATCATCAATAGTTTTATTAATACGCTTAATAAAAATAGTTATATAATTTCTAATGCGAGCCGCTTCCAACCGGTCTTTGTGGAAGTCAATGGGGGAGGCTTATGTCCAGCAGTGGACGTCCTACGGCAGAAATGATGATGATGATGATGATATAATCTATAACTACATAGTCAAACCACGAAAAGGATTTTAAGGCAAAGTGATTCAATAGAAAAGTTTATTGCACCCGTACGAAGCCGGGGCAGGCCGTTAGTAAATAATAAATATCGTAGGACAGTACATACAGTGCCATTTGACCCCAAACAAAGCAAACCGTTTACTATGGAAGTCACATTAGAATACTTATTTTTTTTTCTTTGTAAATATGTACCTACATACTAATAATACACACAGAACACCTACACGCAGAACTATATTTGTTTACACTTCAAACATTTTTGGAGAGGTTTTGGCGGGAACGCGGGAAGAGTCGTGTCGCTTCGTTGTATTTTTTTCCAAAACTAGTGTTTTGTCGAGTGTTTATGCATAAAAATGGTGGTGTTTTATTCATAAAGTGCCGAATTACAAGCGCGAGTGTGGGAAAATGATATAATGTGGTGAAACATGAGTTTTCGTGTTGCTTCCAAAACTCTATCGAAGCTTTATAGTAAAGTTGCCACTACTTTACTAAAGCATGACTGGCACGAACTGACACGAACTGGACTTGACTAAGACGACTTTGACGATAACCATAGTTAAGATACAGCAGAAATATCACTGAAGACGAGGCAGTATGGCTTTATAGCTTTAGCCTGCCCGAAAGGGCAAATTAACGAAAAAAAAAAAAAAATCAAACATTTTTGTTCTGTATCAAACCCACGCCCTACATCTCGTAAATAAAGCAGATATAAAGCCAACAGGGCTGTCAAATACTATTCATACTATTATGTGACGGGAAAAAGTTACTAACAGAGTGACATCTGAACAATTCAGATATAACTACAGTATTACTAGCAATTTACGGCGGTCTCGGCTTGCGCCCCCTAGGACTCTGGGCTCGGTTGCGCCGTAGCCCCTGAACCCCCGGGTAAAGACGGCCCTGTACCTCGAACTTGGACTGAAGGACAAGACAATGTATTCGAAAAAGCGTTGAAGATTATTCGAGACTTTTTTTAAAAATATTTTGGCATACACTTTTTCGTTATTCTTCACTGTGAGGTAATTCGATAGTTTCAAGCTTGGACGTGACATCAAACTATTTGTGTATGTAATTCAATACTTTATGAATTAAATACTAATAAACAAATTTTGGAAAACAATACAACGCTGCGACATTACTTTTACACGGTACCGCGAAAACTCCAGGGACTACGTTACAATTTATACATTCTGTGGCAACCAAGGAAAATTTAAACGTTACTTAATGTGCCTTACTTCTGGCAACATTCGCTAAAGAGCAGCGGTGCGGTTCGGTTGGTTGTTACGGCGAGATCTACAAGAAGGCCGCTAGACATTTCACTACCGTGTCTGCTGAATTTACGAATTAAATTGTTATAATATCTAGTTCAAAAATAACGTTTTGAGTACAGCTTTAATCCTGTGTACCTCTAAGGAAACTATAGAATCAGTTTTCTCAACAATTGCCGGGATTAAAAGTTTGGTATTAGACTTTTGTTGCTGTCGCGTGCTATGCATGTTTTGATAGTTTGAAGATAATTACAATGAATTCTAAACGAGTTGAACAAGAATACAAAGAGATATTGGCCAACAACTCATGGCCCTCGATATACCAGGTTAGTAATAATAAGTAAGGAACATTGTGATTTGTAGACGCCACGCATTATCTAAGCTAGCCTTTCGGGCGATTTCTTAAAAAGTACAGAAAGCCAATTAGGCAATATCGTATATCATGATGCAGAGCAGTACCTACCATGATTTGACTTGATGTGGCCAATTACTTGTGAACTTTATTAAAACTTTATTTCTACTTAAAACTTTGTGCTAGCTTACAGTGTTTCTAACTTTTTCCTCCACTTTTCCTCATACTTATATCGAATAACAAGTTTTAAAGTCAATGTTTAGCTGTTGCAGCTTGGAACTAAGAACTAATTGAAACTGTCAATAACTTTTTAATATTTCTTAGCTCTAGTCAGGACTAGACTTCTGCTCTGTTGTTGTGTTGACTCTCTTGCACTCTTATATGCATTTGTTTAATGATCTTTTTACTTCTTTTTTATTTTACGTCTATGGCAGGTTGTTTTGAATTTTTATGTTGTGACTAGTGTTTTTTATACAATTCACTCACTTGCTATTATTAATACACATATTTTTTTATAAGTCACACTTTAGTGGGTGCTCTTTGTCCAATCCTTTAGAACTGATTCTCAGTTAAAGAATTTCTTATGTGTACCAAAATACAGTGCTCCTTTGGATAGTAGTACTGAAATAGAAAATAAAAACATATTTAATTAAATGGATGGAGCCGCTGATTTGGAATGTTTCCTTAGTAAAAATTGGTTGGCTTACAATATAAGATATCATTAAATAAATAATAGGATTATTTATTTATCTTTCCACATGACCCTGTAAAACCTATAAAATATGATATGTAATAAATACCTTATAAATAAAAACAAAAGTTTACAGCACTTATCTGAGCTCTATTTACTCCGCTTTCTATAGACATAATGACAATCTTGTCAAAACGGGTTTTTTTTAAATTTTGCATACACTGAACAAAGCTCGGTCACCCAGGTAATACTGATATGTATATTTTATGATAAGAGGTAATGCATAAGGCAATCATTTTAAAATTGCATTTTTATCCTACATTACTTCTACATTTTTATTAATCACAACAAAAATTATAGAATGCAAGCATTCTGTAATCAGTATTATGATTAAATACCCAATTAAAGAAAATTTTCCAGAAACTCCATATTTAAAGTTGAAAAAGTGTACCCTGATTTCTTGATTTTAAACATGCAACTGCATGCAACTTAATTAAAGTTTATTTAGCACAAATTGAAATAAATATATGTTATACAGAGAAAATAGTACAATATTTGTTTATTTTTAATAATTTTTCTCCTTTTCATTTTTTAAATTCATTTTTGTCCTAATTTTGTATCTACCCAGGCGAATTTTGGTCCATCAATACAAACGAAACTATTAGCCAGCCATATTAAAAATGACGCAAGAACGCGTATCAATGATATTAGTAACACTAAATACACGCGCCGTTAAGATTGCCGTGATATTATATTAGGTGACGCGTTGCGAAAGTGTGGTGCCGGCAAAGTGATGTGTCTCTCCACTGGTAAGTAGTAACAATTATAAAATTCACTAAATCTTTTTGTACTTATTGCCCAAATTCAACATTGCTGTGATATATTATTAACCCAACAATCGAAAATTTAAAATTTGTCACGAAAACGTTCTCCCCTGCCGTATTTCCCCTGGCAAAATACTTACCAGGGGAGATAATGTGAATCATACAATGTTTATGAGAAACCGTTTTAATTATTTATTATGGTAAAAGGAAGGGAGTATGGTAAAAAAATAAAGCTAAGCTAAACATATAAATTTATTTATGTGTTCGCAAATAATTTCTTTGTTTATGATTCGATTTTAATGATTTTTTGCTTAATAGGAATTTCCTCAAGATGGTCCGAAAATCCTATTACAGATCAGCAAAAAGTTAACATGTGAAGAAAAAGAGAGAAGAGAAGGCGCATCAAGTAGAAAGATTGCAGTATCAAATAATTAAAAATAATCCAGGCAAAAAGAGAAGGAAAAATATTTGAAAAACTAGAAGAGAATAACAAAACTGTCGACCAAATGACTCCCACAGAGCAATGTAAAACACACTAAAGACATAAAAGAAAAAAGTAAGAGTGTAGGCAACAATTTGCTCTCCAAAATGTTACTAATGTCCCAGTAACGCCATCTATTTTGAATGATGATGCACTAATGCAGTGAGATACTTTTGACAGAAGAGCTACTAAAATTAAATCATACTGAGATAGGCGACAAAGGTACTACTTCTCATTTATAAAAAAAAAGAAGAAATGATATGTTCATCATATAGGCAAGAAAATGACTTAATTTTTAAATTACTTTTAGTCAATTTCATGAGTAAAACTTGTTCATTTATCTAATATTTTTTGTCACAAGACACTCAAAAAGCTCTAGTTTTTAAAAGGCTTGTAATACAAATAAGATACTCTGTTTATAAGTAACATAGAATGTTCACTAAAAATTGACTTTATTTGTTGTTTTATTGTAGTGTTTTAGTCTCTTAAAGTTTTAGGCCCTGGTCTAAAAATGTATCTACTCTGATGTCTGTACCCTGTCCTATGTATTTACCCTGGTATAAAAAGTGACTAAATAGGTATTATAAGTATGTATTTACAAAAAAAATTGTATTAAAGTATTTTATCAGTTATCATCATTCATAAGTGCAACGTTTTTCTATTAAGCTGGAAATGTATACCTAGGCGCCGTATGCCGTTGCGACGTCAATGGTGACAATTAGCCCTTATGAACTGTATTATTAAAGCAGGTATATTAGATATATTTTTTCCTTTTTATTTATTTTTAGTCACAATATCATATTTTGTTCCATTCGTTGGTCTTTATCTTTATCTTTATATAATTACATTTATTATAATTATATGCATGTATGTAAATGAAACATATTTTTTCCAAAATAAATCAGCACAATACGTTATTTAAAATGTACTATATGTTGTTTTTTTACTATGCAAAGTTTTAAAGTAATTGTTTATTTCCAACAAATAAATCGTATCACAACATCGAAACATACCTATCATATATTTGCGTCACTATATGCGATACTGTATTACTAAAATGAATTAAGTAATTAATTGAAGTATCAAAGCACGCTCACTCAAACGAGAGAGTGATTAAATTTACTGATTTTCGTTACATAGTTGCAATGAATGAAACACTTCATTTAACATAATTGAGGTGGATATGAAAATTGTTGATATTAGAAACTAACATAATACGGTTACCAACATTTTATAAACTCAAATCTATACATACATACATAATATTATAACAAAAATGGTTGAGGTCAAATTCTGAATGTTGAAGATATTTTGAATTTTTTTTATTGTATTAACTTAAAAATTTACTCTCGTTAGCGATTCTAAAGCAAAAAATGTTATTTAATTAATTATGTTCGTATCGTGAAAGAGCATTACGAAACTTTTATTTTTATTTTAATGTTTGACAGGCTAGGTGTTTGACCACGGCTCACCTGATGTTAAGTGAAGGTGTGGTCGAAGATGGTAAAGCACACCTAGCCTGGAATGGAACTGGCTCTCAAGTCAGGCTGCCGGAACACACCGTTAGATGCTACATAAATAGTTAGATGCTTTGATGCTACTAAAGGGATTCGAATGAAAATTGCCATGATTATACCTAGTAGGTACACTGGTACATACTTACTTCTAGAACCTATCATATCTTTATAATACCTACGTCTTTTTATCCCGACATTCGACATAGTAGTTACCGTGCAAGGGTTAGGCATGAGAATCAAAATGTTTACTTAGCAATAATTCTATAAACGATTTCAATTATTCTTTTTTTGTTAGAAAGGTGGTACGTAATCATTGTCCAGTAAATTTGGAAATGACCGGCATCAGCATTCAGTGTCGAAGTCCAAAATAACATGGACCCAACAATGTAGAGATAACTTTGTGAGCACGGCTTACAATAAACTGGCAATTGGACAAGTGGAGTAATTTAGTGTGCACATCCTCTTTCATGCAGATTAAGTGGTTAGCCCTATTGTGAAAGTCGAGCCACCCCAAAGGCATGTAATAGGCATTTAAAATAAATCGAAGCAAACATTTGTGTAGGTAGTTTTGAATAACTATCTACACGTATAATAAAACTGGTGGAGAACAAATTCTGTACGAGATATTAAGATTTTTTTTATGGGATCTATTATATATATCTTAACAAAAGTTTAGTTTATTATATACTATTTACAATACTTAACAAAAGTTTAGTTTAATTTTTTTTTTGTCTGTGTTTGTCTTTTACTTGAAAGAGCATCACGCCGAAACTACGAGATGTATTTAAACGAAATTGAACATGATTATAGTACATACTATAAAGTAGGTTATTAGAAACTTTTTCCCCCGAAATTCAACACAGTTCCCGTGGGTGGATGCTCTGTCGGAGGATAAAAGTCAAAATGTTTTTGCTGAGCAATCATCCTTTAACGCGTAGACTGATTTCAATTTTTTTTGTTTTAAAGTTGGTTATTTAAGGATTGTCACGTTCAAATTACGACTTCAATTTTGGCGTATTAAAATATTATCTGTCAAAAAGTGAATTTTGATTTATTTATAAAATATAAAAAATCTATATTTATTTATGAATTCTTTGTTTCTACTATAGTTTAGGAATTACATAAATATTCAGATTTAGGTATATTTATTTATCATTAGTTGTTGTATTACTCTGTATCTTTTCAATTTTTGGTAGGATACAGTTATTGTAAGTGTAATTAGATCTGATTATATAATTTTGTTTAACTTTGTAGTGCGGTTTTTGTTTTCGAGTAGTTTCTTTGAAATTAGGTAAATAAGTAATTACTTAATTGTTTGTTAGGTCTATTGTATTTTTGGTTTCTTATAAATTTTTAATAGAATATAAGTAGTATGATAGATGTCAATAAATCTGATTATGCTTTTGTTCAACGTAATAATGTAATATTCGTGTCCGAGTATTTAGTTTCTTTGAAATAAATGTTTATAGGTACATTAGATACTTATGAATGTGATTATTAATTCGATTTCAGTAGTAAGTAAAGGATCCGTTAAAAATAAACTTCAGAAGTGTAAAAATAGTTTTCTTTTATGTGTTATATTAGTGTAGCACTATGTAGAATGATAGCTCAGCGTAGCGATGATAGCTCAGTGGTTAGCGCGGTAGGTTCGCATGCCGAAGGGCGTGGGTTCAAACCCCAACAATGAGCTTGAGCTGCCGGTGAAGGAAAACATCGTGAGGAAACCAAAACATGGTGGTAGGGTACTTTAGTACTCGGCTGGCTAGCTACCACCCTCAAGTTGAAAATCTGCCGCCAAGCATCTAACGGTGTGTTCCGGCAGCCTCACTTGAGAGCCAGTTGCATTCCAGGCTAGGTGTGCTTTACCATCTTCGGCCACACCTTCACTTGACATCAGGTGAGCTGTGGTCAAACACCTAGCCTGTCAACCATTAAAAAAAAAAAAAAATGTTGAACATTGTATAATTAATTGTGTTCTTTTAAATTTTATGTAATTGTGTTAAATAAGTTAATGAATTATTTCATTGTTACAGAGAATTGGCCGCAAATGCCATTCATATCCGTACACTTGCGTCGAGGCGAAAAAGCCACATAACAAAGCCTTAAATCGATACAGAGATGTCAACCCATATGATCACAGCAGAGTAATTCTGACAAGATGTGACAAGGACTACATTAACGCCAACCTTGTAAAGGTGAGTGCTATCATAATTTATTCTTACAGAAAATACATCGACTGAAACGATAGGTATCATATTAGGTTACCAACCTATGAAATGATGTCTTTTTCGACCGATCCTCGTGGATATTCAACATATGTTTGGCTAAAATATATAAAAGGTGAGATTTATACTTTAACGAATTTGAGTTGAACCTTTGCTATCTGTTACCTTTCAAACCACCATGATCCAAACTACGTAGTCTGGGATCGATTTCAACTGTGTTAGGGAAATACACAGATAAACTTTCAGGTTTTATAACATAAATAGCGGACGGCTCGCGGTTTTACTCGCGTAGGTCGGTTACCGTTCCAGTGGGAATACAAGGATAAAAAAGAAGAACAATAATGAATTTTTAGATCTAAATTCGGTGACGGCTAAGGAAAGTTTTCATGAAGGCAATGAACTTTACTAAAGCTTTAGCTATAACACAGACCATCACTAGCTAGGCTGAAAACCTGGTTCCATGTATTTCCATGAACATTTATAGGTGTCATCCGCCTAAGCAATGATTTCAGCGTTGAGAAACAAACTGTTCAATATTTCATTTATGTACATAATGAATAAGGTTTGTACATAATGCTTCCTTTCGGATCATAACAATCAATATGTAGGAGTTCGCTAGAGTGGTTGCACCACTTCAATGCCACGCTTTTGGTGTTTTGGTAAACACTTAAAGCGTTCAACTTCTTCCGAAAATGGCCAACCGAAATTGAATCGAGGGCTTTGGCCAAATCAAGGATGACACCTACACACCTATTTTCGTTGTCAACATAGAACAAAAATAGGTTCGCAAGGAGTGAAGTGGCGTCCTCGGTTAATTTGCTCCGTCGGAAACCAACCTGTTTGTCGGAAATTAGATTTAGTTTGTCCAGATGCTTAACCTAACCAACTTTTCCAATAGTTTAGAGATCGCACTGAATATGTAACATCACTGCGTGAGAAAAAAATACATTATGCAGTTGCGAGACAGTGATGAATAGTGTGTTGCTGCGACTTAAGTAAATTTATGTGGATACGAATTTTAAATTGGATTTAGTAAGTTTTCATTCTTGTTTGTTAATCATTTCTCAATGTCTCAAACAACGCTTCATCTTGTGAGTCACTGAAATTCAATAGTATAAAAAATAGCTTTATCGTACTTAGCAACACATACCTTTATCATCACGTTAACCAATAAACAATAATGAATCTTCGAAATAATGTCGAACCCTTATAATGCCCTATTTGGTTTCGACGAGTACCGTAAGATTGAAATTTAAATAAGTCAATTTGTACATGTTATTTCACACTAGATATTACCGAAAATTCATAAATAATGCTGGCTTACATGTTCCTAAAATTGTAAAAAACACCCAGGAAAAAACAAAACACCGCGCATTTCGTCGATACATTGATTTGATGTCGCGAGATAGGTTATAGACCAAGAGCCCGCGACTATGAAACCTTTGTTATCTATACTATTATAAAGAGGAAATATTTGATTGTCTGTTTGTTTGTATGAATAGGCTCCGAAACTACTGGTCCCATTTCAAAAATTCTTTCACCGTTGGGAAGCTTCGCTATCCCCGGGTGATATATATGCTTTTTATCCCTGTATTTCCACGGGAACGGGAACTACGCTGGTGAAACTGCGAGGCGTCCGCTTGTGTGAAATAAATTAATCATTATAACATATAATAAAAAAGTCTTTAACAATACGTTATGTATTACTACATTAATATCATAAGGGGTGTGTGGACGCGCATCAATGTCCCATAAAGATGTTAATGGAATTCAACAAATCCCTTGTCAAAATGGCGTTAAAAATCACCATTCTTTTTTTTTCTTATTGCCTTGGGTATTTTTCCACTGTTTATTGTCTTGGCTTTGTTTTTGCAAAACTGCAGTTCTGGAACTATAAATTTTCATAAATTGAACGACTCATACATAAAGTCAACTCATACGCATTCAGTAGGCCTATCAGGGTAGCGTGATAAAAGCTACTCGTTTTAAAACACGTGAATACTGAATACGGGTTTTAAATGTACAATATTGTGCTTTAAGGTGGTACGATTTCCATACAAATAAATGTATGCCATGTATGGACAAAAGTTTGATTAACTGAGCGTTTGACCGCAGCTCACCTGATTTTAAGTGACGGTCGAAGATGGTAAAGCACACCTTGCTTGGAATTAAACTGGCTCTCAAGTGAGGCCGCCGGAAAACGCCGTTAGGTGCTTGGTGGCAGATTTTTCACTTGTAGCTAGAAAATACCATACCATCATGGTTTCCTCACGATGTTTGTCCTTCACCGGCAGCTCAAGCTCATTGTTGGGGTTGAACCCACGCCTTTCGGCGTGTGAAGCGACCGCGGTAACCACTGAGCTATCCTAGCTATAAACTTTTGTAAAGTAGGTAATAAAGTTCCACGTTTTGTAACCAAGTAGCCAAAATAAATTACACCCGTGCGAAGACCGAGCGAGTCGCTAGTAAAATATATATTTGCATTTCGATTTGAAATTAATGATTTTCAATCCCGTCCATGGTCCAAAATTGCAACGTACTGCATAACAGGTAGGAACGGACCACGGTCAAAGTATATATAAAGACTTTCTTTACGAATTTACGCGACCTCGGTTCGAAAATAATTGAGATACCGTCTTTTTGTATGTTTTTAAAACGCAATTTTTATTACGAAAGTTCTGTGGATTCTCTACTTCGTTGTAAACATAGGTGTTAAGTTAAACCGTCATTAAAACATGTAATAATGGTACAAATCTTAATATCTTAATGGACTTAGTAATATAATATATTACTTAGTCTTGCTAAGACTTAGCGTACACCTGGCTTGGTATTATTCTGTTATTTTTTAACAAAAATAATACTCAGTACTCCGGCATTTCGCATTTGTCCAAGTTTAATTTGTGCTTAGTACATATTAAACTTGGACTTCAGCCTAGCACACTTGCTACAAAATAAAAAGAAATAATTGCAGAAATCGATCCACAACTAGCGGAATATCCGATGTTTACATAAAACAACAAATAGGGCAAACTAAATGAAACCGTTTATAATACGAATCGATTTAATAACATTCTTGCTTTTTGAAGTCGGTTAGTAAGCTTCGCACTCGTCTTCGTGAATGGTAATTGGTACACTTCGTAAGCGAAGCCTGCGTTGGGAATGTTCATAACAGTTACATTTGTAGTTTTCTTACATACGACATTTCGATGCGTACATCACCATGTGTGCATAGTTTATCGCAGATACAAATACTATATTTTGTTATATAATTAAAAATCCATCCTGTTCTGTAAATAAAGGTATATACGGTACGATGGAGAATTCCATTATAATTAAGGCTTCTTTCCTAAATTAGTTTGAAATCCTACAGGATTTTTGTCTTATCGTACTTTACTTATCTAACAAATAAGCGTTCGTGCCCATTGATGTTGATTCGGAATCAATCCATCAATATTATTAAATACTAGCAGCTGGCCCCGGCTTCGCACGAGAAAACAAAAGTCGATTAACAATGTAAATATAGCCTATGTCACTCAGTGATTCTAATGAAAGAATTATTCAGATCGGTCCAGGTGTTTCGGAGCCTATTCAATAGAAACAAATCTTTATAATTAGTGTAGACTAAACGGTGACAGAGCCCTATTAATAATGACGTTAAGGTGGTTCGATTTCCATACAAATAATTTATAAATGATTTATGAATTTATGATTTTTTAATATCATAACCAGTAGATTGTGCTAACAATCTACTGGTTTATTAAAAAATCATTTTTTTTTTTCAAGCAATTGTGATTTACCGCAATTAATGGTCAAAATTAATGCCAGTAGCTGTGATTTCACTGTAAAATTATGCCCATACATGGCAAAAAAATATTTGTATGGAAATCGAGCCATTTTAATGGACTTTTATCACACGAACTAGTAGCGCTCTGCGGAGTTGCTCATGTAGGAAGTTTGCATTGAATAATCAAACATTGCAATAGGGGCAAGAAAGATTTGGACTACGCGCGACGCAGGGATCGATTGCGTGCGATTTAAGACTTTTTCGGTAGTAGGCGGAAAATACTTTAAGGGGCAATGGTGAATCATCTTCAATCTTCATGTCCACACTGGTCCGCTGCGAGTTGACGAATTCAACGCTGTCTATTTTCAATATTACTTTTAACGGTTTTATTTAGCTAGCCATGTTTGTTGCTGTTGTTGTTTTTGGGTCAAATTTAATAATTGAAAATTTTCCGTCTTCCTGTTGACAGATTTATCTGTTATTTGGTACACACCTTTAGTTCTGATGACAACACAATTTCATCAGTATCATTGTAAATCTAAGATGGCCGCTGCCACAAAATGGCGGCATACATATTTTTTCAAAACTCCTTCAATACGGGTATAAAAAGTAGGTACACTTAAAAAAAATGCAAATCTAACACGGCCGCCAACAAAATGGCGGATTAGTTTTTTTTTCACAACCCTCTAATTACGGGTAAATTACATATTTACTAAGGTTACGATACGCACCACGTTTATTAGTTTTTTATTACACCTATAGTTCCCGTGAGAATACAGGAATAAAAAGTAGCCTATGACACCCGGGGATAGCGTAGCTTCCTAACGGTGAAAGAATTTTAGAAATCGGTCCAGTAGTTTCGAGGCCTATTCAATACACACAATCAAATCTATCCTCTTTATAATAGTATATAGTATAGATAAGTGTATCGAGAAACACCCAACGAATTTCACTGTTTAACGCTTCGAATAAAGTGGAATCAAATCGTTTCGATCAGGTATTCAGAATATCAATTATGAATAAGGATCGCCTTCTCGAACTCCTAGCAGAGCGACAGTAGAATACACATAAAGGAATTAGGTCGTGCAGATGTAAAGCATAGCTATCCTTATTATTTGCGTATTCAAGAACATTCGAGAAGAAAACGATTTACACTTTTATCCACTTTTATGTAAGTGTCTTCGTGATATTTTCTATTGGGATGATAATTTTAAATAGAATATTGTTGTGCCTGCTGTAAAAGTATCATGAAAACTCGATCATAACAGTTACGGTGATTCGATACTAGACACATTGCGACTGTACTCGCATCGGGAAGTAATATGCATGTTGCATGTCGACCCTATATTACGATGATTAAAAGCGCCTTTGAACGGAGAGGGCTAGTCGAGCAAATAATACAAATTAAAAATAGGTATGTAGTTTTATTAAGAAAATGTAGTTTGTAGTTCAGTTACTTGGTGGTAGATCTCCTTAGGTCGTCTACACGTACGTCGTACTGCAGCTAGCGAAATTACTGGGCTGTTGAGACTAACCATCGAAAGTCTGAAAGTAATGAGCGCCAACGCAGCGATGCCCTGGAATTTGTTTTGTTACTCAAAGTTCTGTATATCGCTGCAATGGTCATGGACACCGTTATCTCTTACCATTAGCAGAGCGTCTCGTTCGTCGCATTACTTTTTTAAATTAAAAAAAAAAGTTTGAGGATGCGTCGTGTAGAGGCGAAACACGTGTCTGCAAGTGGTTACTGCAGAGACAAGAGGATATAAAGACGTGTGGTTATTTTAATCAGATTTTGGTTAAATTATATTTTTAAAGTTTATGTCAAATTAGTTCTAGATATTAAGTAAGATTACGTTTTAATTAATAAATTGTTGGCAAATTAGTTAAACTTAAGTCCTCATCACTGTTGTAACTGAAACGACAGTTAAGCGGGAAATAAACGAAATATATAACTTGAATATTCAAAATGAACTTCCGCAAAGTAACGCCTGAATCAATCAATTATTAAGATCTAGTTGTACCCGCGACTTCGTTCGCTTACACGTGAAAACTTTATTTGCCGGACACCTTTTCTTCACTCGCTCGAGAAACAAGTGCTTCTCAGCAGTGAATATTACTTCGACGCATACAAAGTTCAGCGCAGGTTAGCTAGTTTTTACATTTTACTCTTAAAACATTTTCGCGGTTTGCGAGCTAAGTTTCGGTTTGTATCCTGTCCTATCCTAGATATCATAATTATAATGATGTTTGTACATCCAACAAACACCTAACCACTAATGAACTGATGATAATTGGTTATGTTAGTTTATATACATATGGAACAACTTATTCAATGCAGTAACATCCAATTAATGAGAACAATTAAAATTGTTCAACTTAGTGCACTAATTTATTAAACACTAATTTATTTTACATATAAAAAAACTAATTTTACACTTTTGAAAATAAAATTGTTTTTAACGAAACCTATAAATACTGCTTAAAGCCAAATAAATAATAAATAAATAAATAAATATCGCAGGACATTACACACAGCGCCATCTAACCCCAAACTAAGCAGAGCTTGTGCTATGGAAGACAGATAACTGATAGAATACTTAAATACTTTTTTTTTTGTAAATACATACTTATAATACATACAGTACACCCAGACACAGAACAAACATCGATGTTAGTCACACAAATGTTAGTCCTGAGTGGGAATCGAACCCACGCCCTTCAGCTCTCGAAGCAGACACACTACCAATGACGACGACTACGAGACGGGGTCTGTGTGGAATTTCGGGATGAGTTTCTAAGAACCTACTTCACGTACAAGCAATAAATAGATGAAGACAAAAATTACAAAAATTGAATTTGTTGCTTGAGTAATTTCAAAATATCTCTAACTAGCGGACGCCTCGCGCTTTCACCCGCGAAGTTCCCGTGGAAACACAGGGATAAAAAGTAGCCTATGTACCTGGCGATAGCGAATCTTCCCAATGGAATTTTTGAAATCGGTCCAGTAGTTTCGGGGCCTATTAATTACAAACAAACAATAAAAATCTTCCTCTTTATAATAGTATAGATAGATATACAAAATTTTTACCAGTTTCATAATTATGTAAATGTAATAGTTATTTGAAATGTAAAATTTAGTTCCACGTATATGTGGAATACCTACATACTTCACAAGGATTGAACTCATCTATACTCACGTTTTTACATTCACGGGAAAAAATTAAAACAAGGAAATGTCATTTTATGTCAATGTGACGGCTCAGGTGTAATAAACATTTTAGACATTATTAAACACATTTTTATTTTTTGCCAACTTCCACGAGCAACGGATGAAAGTGTAGTTTTTCTGTTTGTTCTGTAGTGGAACGGAGAGGGTGGGATAAGATCATGAAGCGCTTGCGCACACTCCCCGAAATGTATTCGGTAAAAAATAGGCAGACATGCTACTCTGCGCCGGTGATAAAGACTTAACAATTGTATGGTGACTAGATCGCTATCACCAATAAGCCTCATAGCACGTTGGTCCACCGCTTCCAAAGCTTCCAGCTGGTATTTAGGTGCTCCAACAAAAAGGTGGCAGCAGTACACACGACCGGACTTGTGCCTGATACAAGTGAAGCAACTGTCCCGCTGAGAAGTACCTCTTAACCTTGTTAATACCGAGCTTCTTGCTAGCCAGTTTAGCCTTGTGCTTCAGTCTGCAATAGATGATCATGGTACCGTTGCACCAATCTGATAATGAGATGGAACTACTTAGTAGTAACATTAGTACGATAGATCTGTCGCATTCGGGTTAAGAATAGATATAATTGTAGCGATGATAACTCAGTGGTTAGCGCGGTCGGTTCGCATGCCGAAGGGCGTGGGTTCAAACCCCAACAATGAGCTTGAGCTGCTGGTGAAGGAAAACATCGTGAGGAAACCATAGCATGGTGGTACTTTCTAGTACTCAGCTGGCTAGCTACCACCCTCAAGATGAAAATCTGCCGCCAAGCATCTAACGGTGTGTTCCGGCAGCCTCACTTGAGAGCCAGTTCCATTTCAGGTACGCCAGGTACGCTTTACCATCTTCGACCACACCGTCACTTAACATCAGGTGAGCTGTGGTCAAACACCTAGCTTGTCAACCATTAAAAAAAACAAAACATATTTTAGCCTAGAAAGAAATAATTATGAAATATTCTAGTTTTTGCTAAATTATCATGAGCAATCATCGATAAAAAAAATAAGATATCACGCGGCCCTACATGCAATGCAAAAATTGTGTCATATATAGGTACTAGCATGACCCTCATGCATGTTTACAATGCCCAAACAATGTCACTTCTCGCTAGAACTGACTCGATATTATGTCTCAGTTCTGGGTAACTGAGTCGACAGAGTTCGGTTTGGTTTATGCTACATTTGATGAAGATAAAATGCTGTCCATATGACAGGGGGCAGCCGGTCCATAAAAGACGTGACAATCATAATATAATTAATTTGTCCGGGTATTTATTTTCTTCGCACTCATTCGCACAAATGCTTCCAATAAAATATATACCGAACGAATCGTGCTATACGAGTAAATATATTACCCAATATCGATTTGACATTCTGACATTTTGTAATAAGCCTCATGACATATTTTTAATTATATAAACTTGACATTATTATTTTATACCATTTGACATTCTAATAGTAACAATTCTATTTAATTTTTGCACACCCAATACTGGGTTAAGTATGGTTTAAGCGACGTTTTATTATGTGGGTGATTCTACGATAAGAGGTTTCAAGTTCATAGAGGATACGGCCAAGAAGAAAAGTTAGAGTTTTTTCTTGAAACCCTTGTATTATGATTGTTGACCCGTTTATTTACCTTTTCACACAAGGGCAAGTCACTTTATACATATTTCATTACTTTTTCGAAGACCAGGGTAAATACATCGAGCAGGGGAGAGACATCAGGACCAGGGTAGATACTTATTTCACCAGGGGAGAGAATTTGACACAATAATATACTTAATAAAATCAATAAAATGAATTAAATCAACTTTTATTAAATATTGTTCTTAACATATAGTCAGACTATAATATTAATCATTAATCAGACTATCATATTACAGCATTTTTTTCTAAAACAATAGTGTTTCACTTACAAAAATACACATGTAAATTATCTTGCCATTGTACCTTCAACGATTATAAAATATTCTTTTATTAATACTAATTAATACTAATAAAGCTCTTCTTAAGTGTTAATCAGACTTGGATAATCAGGTTAATTTTCATATTGCCTATACCTATGCGGTTCTGTCACATTCTGTATACGGCTCATTTAATGAAAGATAGGAAGTAAATGTAAATTAGAAAATGAAAAATAACATAAATATTCAAAGGCACTCTCTTGCTTACATGAACAAAAAATAACAAAATAACATAAACAATTAAAGGCACTTTCTTACCTACATGAATAAAAAATATAATTAAAATGCTTAAGCTTTCTCAAACACATTTACCGACTTTTTAAAGGAGTAAAACATCCTCTGCCCTTACAAAATAAGATTTGGCATAGGGAGTGTCTGGACAACCTGATCTTCTGAAATGAATGAAATATCTTGATCATCAACTTTAAATAGTTTTCCGGTTTTGTATGCATTTTTTATATACATTATTTTAATCTTTTGATATCGTAGCCTGCTTCTCTACTTCACGTTTCTTCTGTAATCTTTCTTCACGTGTTAACTTTTTCCTTGGTGCCATAATCTGTAATAATGACCGTAATATATTAACAATATTTTTTTATCATAAAAATTTTCATTTGCCATAATTATATAAGTCATTTAAAACTGACGTTGAAAGAAGTAACATTTAATTTAAGATTTTTTTACTGAAACAAAATAAATAAACCTTAAATTAATACTACCTATTTACAAAATGTATACAAAAAAAATTGTCTAAAAATCTGTGGCCAGAATGCTGGCAGCATTGCCACGCTGGATAGCAATGCTTAGCTTTTGTCCAAAGTAGATACCAGCATTCTGGTCACCTGAAGCTTCCTCTAAACGTTTGGCCAGGTCCCGATACAGTTCGAGAGCGGCCGGCCCCCACGAACCTAAAGTTTCAACCTCAAACGGTACAAAAAGATATATTCTATCCAAATAACTATATTTGTGCCGTTTGAGGTTTTCCGGCACCAGCTTGTCCCGAAGTCACAGGAAGATGAGACGGCGCCAAGGTGTCGACACAAGTGGCATCCCATACAAGAGGCCGTCCTATCTTCCAAGGGATAAGGGTCATCCCGTCGGGTCTCTTGCCGTCGTCACGCATCAGTCCGTTTGGTTCTAAAACTGATGGGACGCCGGCACTGATAAAAGCCCGACGGATGACGTCTATTAAGCTGGCGTGCAGCGATATACGCCCAGCACTCTTAATGCATGAAAGCGCGTGGTGGCCGTGGCGATCCGCTATTTCACTGCACGAACTGCAATGAGGGGCCTGACATACTGCTCCTAATCTTAAAGATATGGCCACCCGGAAAGTGTTATCTAATAGATTACCAACGTTTTTTGAAGGAAGTGCATGTAACCAAAGCCCTGACTCCCAGCGAGAGACTGCAAGTAGGCGAGCGCGTTCTGTAGAAGAAGTCGCAGAGTCAACTAAGCCTTGACTTTCTAACTTACACAGTGGCTCGTCCACTGCCTTTGAGAATTCGGACCTTTGGGTACGGACTGGCTTGGACAAGCAGCTTTCCAGCTTTCTAAAGCCTCAGTCAGACAGCTTATTTTAAAATTGAAGTTAGTTAAATATGCGTTTGTTATAACATCTTATGATGAATATTATCTCCCCTGGTCAGGGACTCTCTCCCCTGGAAGTTATCTTGACAGGGGAAATACTCCAGGGGAGAGACGTTTTCATGACAAATTCAATTGTTTTTACTGAATAAATTCTTTTTTGGGTTAATTGTATATCTCACTTATCATATTACTGTATTGATTAATTAGGGCAGTAAATGCAAATACATTAAATGAATATTATAAGTTTTATGACTTACCAGTGGAGAGACACATTCACCTTGCGAAAGCACTACACCGCACGGTCGCGTCGCAACAACTAGAAAATAGCGGCGCTTAGACGGCTCGCGCGTTTAGTAATGCTAACATCACGCCGATAGACGAGCTTGAGCGCTACTTCCAATATGGTTGTCCTTAAATTTATGTTTGTATTAGCGGAACGAAATTTGGCAGGGTAGATACACAAAAAAAGCGGGACAAAAGTTAATTTTAAAAATTATTTGAAATTAACAAAAGTATTTTATTTTTTATTTAATAATGTTTAAGTATAATTACTTAAATTCCATTTAAAAATGCTTTAGTTAAATAACTGATACAAAAAACATATGTATTGTTTGAAAGTTAAATTGAAACCACCAAGGGGACAGGCCAGGGTAGATACTTTTTTAGACTTTGTAAGGAATTTCAGAAAAATGTGTTTTAATTAGGCATTCAATTGTGATGTTATTTAATAAAGTATATTATGATGATATGATTCATTGTAAGAAATAGCAACATATAGAATAAAAAAACTGTTATAAACGGATTGCCGCACAAGTTACCTCTTATCGTAGAACCACCCATGTACCAACATTTTGACACCTGTACTTAGCAAATAAATACATTTTGATTTAGATTTTTTGACATTCGCAAAATGTTTGGGTTTTGTTCTTCTCCTATACTGGGTTAGATGCTATATTGGATAGCATTGAGACTATTTATCTGAAGGTGGTTCGATTTCCATGCAAATAAATTTGTGCCATTTATGGACAAATGGAACATAATTTTACAGTGAAATCACAGCTACTGGCATCTATTTTGGTCTTTCATCATCATCATCAGCCTATACTAGTCCACTGCTGGACATAGGCCTCTCCCAAGACACGCCACTCAGCCCGATCTTCGGCTTTTCGCTTCCATCCACCGCCAGCTGTCCTACATATATCGTCACTCCATCGAGTCTCAGGGCGTCCTACGCTACGCTTGCCAATACGCGGTCTCCACTCTAGAACACGTCTACCCCAGCGGTTATCGGTTCTGCGACAGATATGTCCAGCCCATTGCCACTTCAGCTTGCTAATACGCTGAGCTATGTCAATTTTGGTCTTTATTTACGGTAAATCACAATTGCTTGAATAAAACAGTACATAAATTCTAACTTTAGAGTAGATTATTCAACAGTAGCAGATCCTGGAACAAAATAACGACAACAGACTTTATTCAAAATACTCTCTGAATTCATTCAACAATAACGCACCGATTTTCCGCAGTGCTTTTCTTTCCTTGAAATGTAATATTTGAATTATTAACTTTTTGGGGGATATTCAAGTTGCTGATAACAACTAATTGAAAGTTTTAGTCCTAGCTACAAAGATTCTAATATTTTAGTGATTTATAATCGTACTTATCGTTACAAATGTTTACTTACAACTGAGCTATCGCTGTGTGAAATGAAGCGCGGTACTTACTCGCGTAATCTTATACCCGGAGTAATGATAAAAAGGTTCGTGACGGACAGACAGACGGACTACGAAGTGAACATATAAGGGTTATTTTATCTTTTTGAGGTATGGAACCCTAAAAATTGTAATCTTAACCTTATTGATCTCAGTTCGTGATAGAAGTTCCATACCATTTCAACTAAGTTGTGAGCGAAAGGCCGGTCGGTGCAATAGCACTTAACGTTTTCTAAATTGTATATCTCATTATACTAGTACGAAATACACAATGTTATCAATTTAAACTCATCGTTCTTAGTTAGCGGTAACTTTACATACCTAATGTACGGATTCATATTTCTCGTTATCAAGCAGAAGTAGTGCAATATTGGCAATTTGTGTTCAATCACACGCCACATTGAGCTTAGTTTAGTATATTGGTAGCAAATTGTTTACAATAGATAATTTATCTTGCACAGGGTTAAAATATAAATTGATTATACACAATGTAAGACATATTTAAGAGCCTGGTTGATCTTTGGGACCTTTTAAACTTACTGAATATGATTTGGGGCGGTTGTTAAAATGATAACACCAAGTACCATGCATACAACTAGTTTATTTAAGAAGTACCTAATTATTAAATAATTAATTAGTTGTTAGTCAAATACATTTATATCAAAAATATTAGGTATCTCTAACAGCAACTCAGCAACAGGTCAGTCAAAAACCCTGCTCCTGACTGTATCTGGTGCAAAAGTAAAGATAAAGATAAAAGATATATAAAGATACATTTAATTCACAGAAAAGATTACATATACAAAGAAAATTAATATAGTAGGTACATCCAGAGGTATTGAACATTGCAATTCAAAAGTGTTAAAAAAATTCAAAAGTGCCCATTATACTGGCATAATTCCCTGGACAGCAATGGCCAACCTTTGCACCAGTAATGAGCCGGCACGGGGGTCTCCTATGCGTTGCCGTATCTACACTAATTATAAAGAGGAAAGATTTGATTTTTTGTTTGTTTGTATTGAATAGGCTCCGAAACTATTGGACCGATCTGAATAATTCTTTCGTTATTAGAATGCTACATTATCACTGAGTGACATAGGCTATATTTATATTATTAATCGAAATTTGTTTTTTCGTGCGAAGCCGGGGCGAGCTGCTAGTATTTGATAAACCAAGTTTGTACCATAAAGTTTCACTCAATTCCTTATAAATTTTATACGTAGTGAATTTAATTAAATTTAATACTGAGCTACAGAGTGACGGATTTATTCATCAATAGAATTCGCGGAGCATAGGTATTGGTAACGGCAACGCTCTTGGCCGCTCGAATGCGAAATAACCGATGCATTTGAGTAAATATTGCTATCTCCAGTTCCGGGAATCCGATAATTTTCGCGGTAGAATGTGGAAAGTGTTGTGATGACGAATATCGATTGCATAATCCACTTCCGTGTCTGTGCACGCGATGCATGGATGTATGCACATGGCGCCGTCCTACTGGCATGTGCAATTGTGCATCCAACTGAGCAGTCTGTGACTTTTTTATGTAAAAATAATGAGACGAACGACACACTCTACCTATGTAGGTAAAGAGATTACACCTGTCATGACTATTATAACGGTACCCAGAACTTTAAGTAACAAAACTTGATGTTTAGCCTCAATAGCCCGTCGTTTATTCACTGCTACTTGGCGGTAAAATGTTTTATAGACACTAGTTGCGCGCCACGGTTTTGAGCTTCGATGTTCAGATATTTGTGTTGGTACAATACGAAGAATGTTCAACTTATTAGCGTTATACTTAAAAAATATATTTAAAATTTGCCTTGTATGAAACTACTTACTGTATTATATACAGTTTTCTATCTCTAACAGGTAGAAATTAAGCAATTAAATAAGAACATTCACCAATCAAATCTAAACCCATCAATGAAAACTGCATCAAAATCAGACTGGTAATTTTGAAGACAAATGGCAACATGGATTTGCACAAACAATGTTTGCTGCAGCGCCCCCTAGTGAGTTGTCACCATAACACCTATCTAAGAACATGCACCAATCAAACTCGAACCCATCACTGAAAACTGCATCAAAATCGGATAGTTTTAGAGAAAAATGGTAACATGAATTTGTACAAACAAACATCCTCTCACCCCAAACGCATATACCGTCTCCGTTCCCTCGTGGGGAAAAAATACCGCTGAAGTCAGTATCAGAGTACCAAATTTCGACTCGATCAGACCTAAGGAAAATGATTATTGCTTATATCCATTCGTCAACTACAAAAAAAAAACTCATAATCTTCAAACGGCTGAACAGATTTTCGATCAAATCAAGCTTTCAAACAAAAATAAATGTAAGTCGGATTAGCCGTTTGAAAGCTACGATGCCACAGAAACACGGGTTAATACTTTAAACGTCCCTCTTTTTGCGTCGGGGATTCAAAACTGTTTGGGCTTATTGTTTATATTTTATTGTGTTCTATGAATAATATCGAAAGCTATTTGTTTTCCAATTAATAAAAAAAAAAATTTCGAATGACCATTCAAGGTAAGAAAAAAACCATGGTTTCATTGAGGCAAGGAATACGCCAAACTATGTGCCGCTGCCGCAGGGCTAACTCTTACAGTTTTTTCCATGACTGTTCTGATTATTTCTTACTACAACAACACATCAAATGTCACAAGGCCTCTCTGCATTTCGTTTGCAAACCAGCTCGAAATTCTATGCACCGCGTAGAGTACAAAGGCAGTAAGCACTATTATTTACTCTGTGACTGCATCTCTCGACCGTGAAAAGTAGGAGAAATACAGTGGGTTTCTCACGGCTGATAATAAATAAGAACACTTCACTGGCTAAGTATCACATGCTTTTATTTGGCTACCATCACTTTAGTTTGAAAGCAATATTACTTATCGTATGATGAATTAGTTGTAACGTTATACCTACAAAACTTGGCTTCATGAGTCCTGCCCAACAAACACGTAGGTACAAAGGTGGAGCCTTCTCTGCTAAGTAATCAATTTTACGTACGTATGTATGTAACAAGCCACTTCATCTGTTTGAAAATCACCGTGAAGTCTATATAAGAAACTATTTGATTAGCTTAAAGAGCTACTTATACTCATAAAGACATCCAAACACAGATAGGTACTATAAGATATTGAAGTATCAGGACAATAAAATACTAAAATATTTTTTTTTTGTATGCTGGTCAGTTTTGACTTAGTTTTAAAAAAACACATATCCTTATACATTTTGTTGAAAGTTAATGACATTTTATCTGGTTAGTATATTATATAATACATGTTTTCTTTAATTTGTGGCTAGATGACGCTGTATGAAATATCCTACAATAACTTTTAAATTTATTTATTATCTTTGGACTATATCTGATTTCGTTTCGCAATGTTAAAATTGCTAGTTGTTCAAAATGATGAATATACTGACTTCGTATCGACAAACGAGTAGCATTACCGTTTCACCTCTTATTTTTTATATAAGTCATCTTTTAAATTAACTGCTCTAGAAACTTTTCAAACATTTTTAGCCCCCGACGCAAAAACGACGGGGTGTTATAAGTTTGACGTGTCTGTGTGTGGGTGTGTGTTTGTGTGGCATCGTAGCTCCCGAACGGATGAACCGATTTTGATTTTGTTATATTTGTTTGTTTGAAGATGAATTAGTCGGAATTATTTTTAGCTATGTTTGATGAAAATTGGTCCAAGATGGCCGCCGCCACAAAATGGCGGATTACATATTTTTTAACTCCCTCAATATGGGTATCAAATGACAGGGCTTGACTAGTAGAATACTATACATCAATCGGGGATTTTAAAAAAATTCAAATACGTATGAAAAATCTAACTATAACTAACTATTTAAAATCTATTCAAAATTGAATAGATTTTTTCATCCAGTAGGTAGTGTGTTATGCTTCAAGAAAAGATAACCTGTTTTTATTTTGGTTTAGTTGCTCCGCTAATTTACTAAATGAAAATAAAGAACGGCATTAGATAAAAACCCTTTCGTCCCATTTGGGTAAAATTATTATTAATGACAACAGATCCCAAGACAACTTGTTCGTTGAACATGACCTTGGTATTATCCAAGTTCGTCCCAAGACCGACGTGTTGAGAAGAATTAGCTAGGCTGTCTAGCATCCATTGTAAGTCCTCTAACGATTCGGCCATTATGACGATGTCGTCTACAAATCGTAGGCTAGAGATATGTTCACAATTGATATTGATGCTCCGTCCTGCCTAATCCAACTTAAATATATCTTCGAATGCGTTCTTGAATAATCTTGGGGGAGATAACGCCTCCTGTCTCACGCGTAGGTGGATGTTTCGTTTGCTGCTTATGAACTTGAACAGTTGTCGTAACGGCATCCTACAGAAATTTAATCACCTGAATGTATCTCCCAATCTATTTAATTTGTCGGAAAAGACAGGCTACGAAAAAGAGAGATTTATCCTCTCATTGAATTGTAAAATATAAGATATATTTATTGTTCCCAACCAAGCGACTTTTAATTTAATTGCAGGTAAATATTCTGCCGCCATGCAATAGTGGGCAAACATTATTGTGTTCCGGTTTGAAGGGTAATATATGGTTTAAGATATTTATTTTCGCAAAAAGAATATATTATTCACTTATATATGAGAAAAATACATGTTTTTCCTTAATTAGGGTAGGTTCTTGCGAATTGCAAACATACAAGCGAGACGAAACAAACAGTGGCGGGTAGGCAGAAAATTTGTCGAGACCGTAGTGAACTAGTGAGTTAGGCTATTAGCAATAATATCAAAACAGGAGATTCTATTACGTATCGCGTTGGCTTAGTGGGTGATGGCAATGTTGTTATAACTATCTCCTTATATATTCCCGATGTATTTTTAAGTATTAGTTTGTGTATTTTTATGTTGTAATTATTATTTTTGTTTTAATAAATTGTATAACTATAGCTAGCGAAATTATAGGGCTATTGCGATTAACCATCAAAAATGTTTTTTAACCGACTTTAAAAAACAACAAGTTTTTCTCAATTCGTCGGAATCATTTTTTTTAATGTATGTTCACCGTTTGGTCGAAGTCACCTGAACCAATTTGGAAAATTATTTTTTTGTTTCAAAATACTACTACTATACTACCCAGGTGGTCCCATTTAAATTTTACTGAAATCGGTGAAGCAATTTTTTAAAAAATCAACAAAACTCAAAAAGTTGTATTATCGATGATATTTTCGTTTCTTTGTCTTCGTCTAATTTAAATTTATACTTGATCGCAGTGTAATTTCACCGACGACGAAAATAGTATCTTAATTATAAACATATTTTGATGATGATTTAAGATTGTGTATAGATAACTATATGCACATACAAGTATGTTTATCTATTGATATCGTCTTCTTTGATGTGTTTGCAGTTTGTATTTGAATCACTAGAGCTATAAGTTTATACCATAACAGTAGTAGTAAACTAAAAATATTTTTACATAATCAAAATTGAAAATCTTAAATCTGTTTAATGAAAGTTAATTTATTGCGAAAAGAAAATGGTTATACCAAGAATACCAACTAACATTTTATCCTCAGTATACATAACATCATCTTACCCACTGACAGCTACGTTGACGTAGCAGCGCTACGCATTCGTAGCTCTGAATCGACCGAATGACCGAATCGCAGAATCTGTGCTACACATTTGCCTAGCGCAGCACTTGTGCCTATTTTAAAAAATGTAAAAGAGACGACCGAGACGCTCTCCTCATGGTATGAGATAACGTCTGCCTATGACTATTTCAGCGGTACCCAAAACTTTGAGTAACAAACAAAAGTAGATACACAAGTTTTGTAGCGATGACAGCTCAGTGGTTAGCGCGGTCGATTCTCACGTCAAATGTCAAATGTGTGAATGTGTTTAATTCCCAACAGTAAGGTTGTGCTGCCGGTAAAGGAAAACAAGCGTGGTGGTAGTGTATTTTATAGTGCTCGGCTGGTTTTTGTGGTTTCATTCAAGTTGAAAATCGGCCGCCAAGCTCCTAGCACCTGATGGTACGTTCAAATAACCTCACTAAGAATCTAGTTAAATTCCAAGCGAGGTGTGTTTATAATTTTCGACAACACCGTCACTTAACATCAGGCGAGCTGAGGACAAACACCTAGCTTGTCAACATTATTTAAAACATTATATGGTTAGCCTCAAGAACCCAGTAATTTCGCCAGCCGCAGTATTCTTCAGACCGCTACAGATTACTGCAACGACTATGTACCAGTATATCTGATACGTACAGAAAGTATAATTAAAAAAAAAACTACCATTGTCATACATATGTGAGGAATGCGTGGATAAAAACACCTCAAGAGGCTCGCGCTAGACCGATAACGGCAACACTTAGAATTAAGTTTTTATAAAATTTAATAACAATGTTGTAAAAAAATTAGGAAAATAACTCAACACATATAGTGCCACCGACACGCCTAGCATGTATTTACGAATCCTTACCGCGATGCTCAAACGCGATATGTCAAACATTTGGGCATATATTCTATCGAAAAGCGCAGAGCATAAACCTCATGCCGTAAGCTAAAAAGTTTTGATTTGAAGTGGTGCGCATGAAATTTGGTACCTGTATCCACTTGAAATTTGGTATAGATACGTCTTATGGAACATGATTTCGGAATAGTATATTTTATCTTAATCTAATAATAAAATAGCGCAAGTTTCATGACTATTATTCATTTGTTTCATTTCGTTCTGAATCTAATTCTAAAGTTAACGCGGACGAAGTCGTGGGCGTAAGCTAAGCTAAGCGTAGCTTAATAGGTTTAATGATATTAGACAGAAGTCTCTACCAGGTGAAATACAATGGCAGTAAATGCGTTTGCTTCACTCCCTAGAGCTTTTATTAGCTAGTCAGGGTATTTTACTTTTACGTCCACCCATATATAGTGCAACGTTGTTTCTTTATTGCATCGTCGAAATTAAACAGTTAATGAAAGTATAGTGTAATATAAACTAGTTAACATATCATGTACTTTCATTGCCGCGATAAACTACGAGATGAGCCCTTTTTGGTTTTTTTCTATTCACTTACCGAAGGGCTTCAGTTCAAACCCTAACAGTGAGATTGAGCTGCCGGTAATGGAAAACATCGCGAGGAAACCATAGCATGGTGGTAGGGTATTTTCTAGTACTCGAATTGCTAGCTACCAACCTCTAGTTGAAAATCTGTCGCTTAGCACTTATCTCCTCCATCAATGCTCCATCTTATCCAACACTGCTTAACATTAGGCGGAGTGTGGTCAAACGCGAACCTATTTGAATAAAATAAAGAAAATCTTTTTATTTCCTTTTTTTGCAATATTTCCGATCCCTCAGAGTTGTGGGCCAAGTTTAAGAATCATTTTCATGGAAGATTAATTACTCGTCATATTAAAGAAAGTTAACTTTATATAATAATACTTCGTTCTTTTTATTTAATGTGTAACTTATAATAATAGGTAACAATATTTCACATTAATTTTGAATTCAGGACGGATTCATAATCAAAAGAATAGAAGCGTCAGAATTGGTTCAAGGAAAAAGGACTTATCTCAAAAATAAGAGAAATAATGTAATTCCTTTACATGTAAACACCGAAATATAGCGGCACCCATTGTACACGAGGTTCAGCTTACACTGGTTTTGATACAGAACCAGAAAAGTACTTCATATGTAGGTATTTCGGTTCGATTTTTTTGTTTAGCAAATCACCCGTCTACGCGTGCAGCAGTTATCGTCAATTAATAACACGTAGCTCTTGAGTTTTTCAGCGTTTTTGAAGTTAAAAAATCACTAAATATATTTTTGATCACTAACTATTAAAGAGCTACGTGGTAACTACGACAAAGTTATTTTTGAATGACGTTTAACCGGAGAAGGCATACTTTTGACGGTTATAAAAGTTCTCTCAATTCTCTGGTCTACCATGATAGTTTTTCTTGAGCAGTTCTTGAATAGCAGCAAACTTAATCAAAGAGCAATATAAAGGAGAAGCCATAAGAAATGTTTATTTCATTTACTCGGTGATTAACTATGTAGACACGTGATGAGTTTGCGATCAGTCCAAATATCAAAATAACAATAGTAGCTCTTATATTTATCACAGATTTATATATAAACGCTTGCTTTCGGAAAAACGGCTGTCAAAAACTTCAATTCACGGTTTTTATCAAATATTCAATACTATATTACACGTAAGACTTCATCCGCGTTAATTTTATTTAGATTTAGGTTCAGAGAGAAATTAAACGTGTAATTAACAAATAAGCAATAGTCATGAAACTTTTTTAAACTGTTTTATTTAGCTTGCCCTGTTTGATGTTGTGTTTTTTTGGGGACAAATTTAGTCATTGAAATTATACCCTCTTGTTGACGGATTGATCTGATATTTGGTACACAGCTTTAGTTCCGATGGCAATACAATTTAATATATTCAGTATCATTGTAAATCCATGATGGCCGCCGTCACAAAATTACGAATTACATATTTTTTCACAACTCCCTCAATATGAGTATCATAAGAAAAGTGTTAACTAGTAAAATAGAGTATATTTAAAAAACAATCTAATCCATATTATTCCGCCAACAAAATGGCGGATTACAAATTTTTTCACATCCCCTTAATATGATGGGTATTAAATGAAAGGGTAGAATGAGAAATATTAAGTAATGAAATAAAATAACTTGATAATAAAATGTTTAAATTGAAAATAACGATGTAGATAATAATTATACTAAACGCTGAGAAATAGTTTGGTTAGGTTTTACGAGCTATTTTAGTTCCTTTAAAAAAGTCTTTTGTAAAATTTCTTATTGGTGACAAAGTAGAGGGAGGCCACTGGTACGACGCGATTTTATAGAACGCGTCTTATCAGTGCGTAGGCTAAGCGACACGACGCAAGCATTCAAATTGAGTTTTGATTAGAATTCTGTACCTATTTCTGGAACGCAAATTCTGATTAAAAAGTTTTTCTAGTACTTATTCTTTTTATTTAACAAGGTGTTACTTTGTTTCTACTGTAGTTTAGAAATTACACAAATATGTAGGTCATTAGGTGTTGTATTACTTTGTTTCTTTTAAATCTGTGGTAAAATACAGTTGTTGTAATTATTCAACATTATCGTGTGGTTTCTGTTTACGAGTAGTTTATTTGAAATTTGATAAGTAGGTACTTAATTGTTTGTCAGGCATATTGTGTAACTTTGTTTCTATTGAATGTTTGTTAGGATACACGTAAGTAGTATAGGTGTAAATAGATCTGATTTATTTTTGTTCGTCGTAATAATGTAATGGTTTGCTCGAGTATTTAGGTTTGAAATTAATAATGGTATTTACCTATGAAATTGCCGTTCTGCAGTAGGTACTAGCCAATTCAAATCAAAAAAGTTTTTTTCACCTATGAATTTTAGGTTCAAATTAATTTGATAATAATTCGAGGGATTGTGGTATTTGAGTACTCGCAGCAACGCGGCACAAGCGGCACGGAACATCAACGACGTTTACGAAGCTAACTCTACAAATCAACGAGCCGCCTATTAATTATTATTATTGGTTTGCCCGCTTCCGTTCTTGCAATTTCCACCTGAAAAATAAACCTCGTGGTCGGAAACTTTGGTCGACGATGAAGAAAAAGCAATTGTGGACGCTGATCATTCTCAATCTACGGCTGAATTAGCAGCAGCAGCTCGGTATTAGCGCCATAACAATATTGATCCATTTGGAAAGTCAGATTGGTTAGGTAAAAAAAGCTTGGCAAATGGGTGCCACACGAACTCGATGATCGCCAGCGCGAAGTAAGCGTCTAGATATGTGTTGCACTGCTCAATAGGCACACAAAAAGAGAAATTTTGAACCGCATTGTTACCAGCGATGAAAAATGGATTCTGTTTGACAATCGCCAACGCTGAGCAAGTTGGTTGGATCCTGGTTCAGCACCTGAACAACGCCCTAAACTACCCTAGAAAAGTGAAGGTCACTGTTTGGTGGTCTAGCGCCCGCGCCGGTGTGATTCATCACAGCTTCTTACCAAACGGAATCAGCGTTATTGCAAATGTGTACTGTGAAGAACTGAACACAAAGAAACACGAGAAGCTCGCACATCTCCAACCAATCCAATCTTTGGTCAATCGTACGTCTCCGCTGCTCCTGCACGACAACGCGCGACCTCATACTGCACAGCGACGGTTTCCAAGTTGCAAGAGCTGGGGTTGGAAGGTCTCCGTCATCCATCGTGTTCACCAGACCTTGTGCCGACAGACGTCTACTTTTTCCAGAATTTAGATAACGTCTCGGCGGGGGAAAAATTCAATACCCGAGAGGCAGCAAAAAATGTCTTTTAGGAATTTGTTGCTCCCGTCCAGCCGATTTCTTCAAGAATATCAATCAAATGTCAATAAACTGCCACTGCGTCGGCAAAGGTGCACCGATTGCATGGGTGATTATTTTGATTAACAGAAATAAGAAATATAGAAAGAAAAATCGTTTCATTTTTTTCATATGAAACGGCAATTTCATAGGTAAAAACCTAATATTTGTAGGTATACATTTGATATCTATTAATGTGATTCTTACTTGAAACAATTTGATTTTCAGGAGTGCAAAATTGGATTTATGTTAGGTGCAAAATTAATTAGTGTAGCTAGCACTAAGTTCACAATTGTACTCGTTGTTCTTATTAATTGAACGTTATTGCGTTGAATAAGTTGGTACATATAACTAATTACATAGATAATTATTACCAGTTAATTAATAGTTAGGCATTTGTTAGGTTAGTTACAAACAACATTATATAATATCTGAATAGATACTAACCGAAACTTTGCTCGCGAGACACTAATCGTTTTAAAAAGCATAATGTAAACTACCTGATCTGCGCACAACTTTGTATGCGTTACCTAAAAGTAATATTCAATGATTAAAACACGTTTTTGTCGAGTGAATGAAGAAAAGGCGTCCGTGTTAATACAATTTTCACGTGTCGGTAACGAAGTCGCGGTAGATTTGCTGCACATTTTATTTATTTTTCTTTTATTTAAATTAAGGAATCATACGTTCCTTGCTCCCTTTTTAAAGAAAAAAAAACAATACAACTAAAAAAAAAATAAAAAAATATTTTTTAATTGGTTTCTTTATTTTTGGATCAGATGGAGCGTGCCAACCGGCAGTATATCCTGACGCAGGGCCCGCTGGTGTTCACTGTGAGCCACTTCTGGTCCATGGTGTGGGAGCAGAACACGCGAGCCATAATCATGCTCAACAAGATCATCGAGAAAAATGAGCTCAAATGCCACTGGTACTGGCCCCATGCAGGCGGCAACCAACACAAAATGCAGCTAAACGATGTCAACTTACTCATCGAGCAAACTGAAGAGCACGATTTCCATTACTACACTACGAGGCTATTCAAGTGAGTTAATATTTTTTTTTTGATTCGTTATAATTAACTTGCTAAAGTCGGCCTAATATGCAGTACCTACTTGTACATCTGTTTCGTTTAAAGGGCTTGACCGGCGTAAAATATAACAAGTATAAGTAACGGACTACAGAATTTGACCTCCACCAGTTTTATTAAAAGTATAGATAATTATTATTGGGTGTATCCGTTATACATATGAAAAGAGCTCGATATAGTATAATGCCTGTCTTGAGATAAACTTATAAACACAAAAACTGTAAATTTAAATTACACAACATGAATTCGATCGAAATTCTCGTAAATATCAAAATTCAAAGTGAAAATCCTTGACCTACAATATAGATACACCAGAGATAGTAGCTATGATAGCTCAGTGGTTATATAGTAGCTATGATTGGTCAATGGTTAGCGCGGTCGGATTGCACGCTAGAGGGCGTGGTTTCAAATCCCAACAATGGTCTTGAACTACCTGTGAAGAAAAACACTGAGAAAACCATAGCGGCTGGCTAGTATCCTCAAGTTGAAAATCTGCCGCCAAGCACGTAACGGTGTGTTCCCGCAGCCTCATTTGAGAGAGAATATGTCTACCATCTTTGACCACACTGTCGATTAACATCGGCTGAACTTTGGAGTAAAATACAATGATGTACGTTTTTTTAATTATTCACGACACTTTAATTTTCGGAATTTTTTTATTAAAGTTTTTTTAATATTCCCATAGTATACATAAATAAAATAATCATAAACACTCGTACCCCACTGACTAAACAAACATGGCTCCAGTAATTGGCAGGAAAAGGAAATGAATTATTAGTACGTACATTAATTAACCTACGTCTTAATATAATTGTATCATTAGTCCTGCCGTAAGTGTTCAATATACCGTAAGCGTACTACCGGTCTTTGTGTACCATCATTTTATTATTATAAATAACAATCATGAAACTGGAATGGAGTTGGGCAGGACATGTTGCCAGGCAGAGTGATGGCAGGTTGACTAAAATGTTGACGGATTGGTGGCCACGAAACGCCGTACGCCCACCAGCTCGTTGCGTCGACGATATCGTGACGGTCGAACCTGGACAAGGTTAGCACAGGGACGGCATGAATGACGCACAAGAAGAGAGGCTTATGCTCAGCAGTGGGCGATAACGTGCTGAAAATGATGACTGATATTTTGACTTTGATTTTGTTTTTAATATCGATTTAAATTAATAATTCCATAGAATAATTGGTTATCATAATTGACATTAATCAAGTTTAATATTTTCATTAGTGCAATTCGTTAAGATTTGTATTTTAATGTGGTACTAATTTGAAATAAATAAATAAATGAAGTTGTGAGCTGTTGTTACCAGTATGTATGTAGTAATATTACTAATGCGAATGTGAGTTCGTTTGTTACGCTTTCACTCCTTAAGGTGGTTCGATTTCCATACAAATAGTTTTTGCCATTTATGTGCAAATGGAGCATAAATTAACAGTGAAATAGAGTATAATTTTACAGTGAAATCACAGCTACTGGCATTTATTTTGATCTAAACAGTAAATTATTTATTAGCATAATGTACTGTTTTATTCAAAAATCATAAATTCATAAATTTGATTTTATGCTATTAATCTACTGTTTTATTCAAACAATTGTGATTTACCGCAAATAAAGACCAACATAAATGCCAGTAGCTGTGATTTCACTGTAACCATAGAGAGTGTTGTGAAGATTCGTGGACTTTGAAGCTATGATATATAAATGGGACTGAAGTGACTGAACTGTAAGATGAAACTGCGAAAACGAGACTATAACGTACGTTTTATATACATACATCATTCGTATCTATAATTTTTAGATAGATAAATAAATAGCGCTAGAATAGTTTAGTGAGTGAGTTTGAGTACACTATGCCTAATAGCGGATCGGAATACGGTAATCAACACATCAGACAAGCATATTACGGGTATTTCAGTATACAATTTTAAAACTTATACTTAAAAAAAAAAAAATATCGACAAAACTAAGGTTATATATTGTGTATTATTCTATCAATGTCAAGCACTAGGTGGGGCAAAACTGGTCAATGGTCACACTTTATATGTAATAAACTACAGTGAGTTTACTGTATCTCCATTAAAACTGTAGTTAAGCATCTGATTTCTGTAACTCCTGGCGAGTAGAGCAACATTGATACTGCGTGTATACTATCATAATAAACAGTTAACTTTGTCTCTATCGAACAAGTTGCAATAAACAATAATGCATAGATCAAATGTCATGGACTCATCAATCACTACTTTAGCTACGATGTGAATACCAATTGAATGTTTCATACGTAAGATCCACATGCATATGTACTTGTCTCCGGAGGCGCCTAGTGCTCATGTTATTGAGTTGCTAATTTAGTTTTTTTTTTAATACAAATAGGCTTGTGTTTGCCCGCCATTATGCCTGATGTTAAGCAAAGATGCGTTCTATGATGGGACACGCTTGCCTAAAAAACTGATAACGAACTACTATTAGATAACGCGAAAGTAAATTTTTCATGATATTCTTCCGGACCAGCCATGTTTTTATAAACTGCCATAGTAGTAGTAGCCTATAGTCCACCGCGCTAGCCAAGTGCGTGTAGGCAGACTTACATATTTTTTAAAAATATTTTTTTTAAGAACTCAGACATTTAGTTTTCCGCACGATTATTTCCTGCAGCGTTTAAAGTCATCGGTAATACGCACGTAACTTGAAAAGACAGAGGTGCGTGCCGTGAGATTCGAACCCAGTACCTCAAGATTGGAAGCCAGCGTCCTAACTAAGCTGCCAAAAACTTATATAAGTAGTGTAATAGTAATAATATACTGTTTTATTCAAGCAATTGTGATTTACCGCACATAAAGACCAAAATAAATGCCAGCAGTTGTGATTTCACTGTAAAATTATGCTCTATTTGTCCATAAATGGCAAAAATGTATTTGTATGGAAATCGAACCACCTTAAATCAAATACTATAATTATTGGTTAATATTCATCGAGTTGCAATAAAATATGATTTTATACATACAATATCGAATATTTGTGCAAGTACGTAATAATAATTACTCTAATTAGAGAAATGATGTATTCGGGGCAGGGGCAGTTGCAAACAGACGAAACAAATTCCGATATTTCCCAAAATGTAATGCGCTGGAATAGAAAATAGAATCCATTATTCTATTATATGTTCTCCACAGTTGTACAGCTCGCAGTCCACACTTCCCACAATGTATTTTAGCGACCAATCATTCGCCAATTTGATATTCACCTATGCACAAGCTAAAAATATACCGAATCAATTCGGTTTTGTTATGCTTTAGCGTTGCTGGCCACAACTGAAATTGAAATTTGTTTCATTAGCAAAACCGATTTCTGTACTCGAAACTTTAATAATACTTACACCGATCTCCTGCTAATGTTCAAATTCGCATTTGACAAAATAGTATTCATTTTCGTAATAATATAACTCTTTATTGTTCACGCCAATTATAACAATATAAATTTAGCACTAATGGAACAATTGGCGGCCTTATCGCTAAGAGCGAACTCTTCCAGGCAACTTTAATATGGAGAGGATTTTACGAAGCTAAGGGCAGGGTGTGTTGACAAGAGAGTTAAAACAAATAAAAAAGATTTCTTTTACATTTAATATTTTTTTAACAGGCGGTTTTTGTTTAATTCGTGGAGACAAAAAGACCCGAAAATATAGTTTTTGAATTTAGTGCCTGTCGTCTGTCTGACTGTCTGTGAACCAACGAGCAGTTTTTTTTAAATTATTCTGCAGAGTACGGTGCTGGTTTGTTTCATCAAAATCGGTGCAGGAATACCGGAATTACGACGACAAAGATATTATGTATAAAATAACTTGAACACTGAAAGGAATCGAGTGCATGGCTCATATTAAACTTTTTTTTTACAACCAAAAAGTATTAATGCTGACAGCTCAAGCTCATTGTTGGGGTTTGAACTCACGTCCTTCAGCGTGCGAACCGACTGCGCTTACCACTGAGCTATTATCGTTAAAATTAACGTATTATTAGTTTCGTAGTGATTGCCGATTGAAGTCTAAAGGTATTTGTAACATAAGAAAGTTTCTAAAATCGCTAATGAAGAACGGAATACATTGAATTTTTTGCGACACATGCTTTTCTAGTGCGAAATCCAGAGTACTGTTAACTTTTTGTATTTATGTACTTACGACTTACACTACTTATAAAAATTACAAAATTTGTAATGTAGGTACATTTTTCATGTAAATAAATTATTTATCTTTGAGCCAACGTCTAAAGAGATTATTATTACTTCATTAAATTCTCATTATAGAGAATCAATGTCTAGAAGTAAATTTACATGCTTATGCAAATGTGCTCGTGGAAACGTTCTAATCGTATTTACGTGGGAAGACCGACATCGGGTGATGGGCCGACTTGTGACGGGTGAAATGAAGTTTATTATCACCAAGCGCGTTGACGGCAAAACGAAAACATTTTTGTAAATAATAAATGAAAAGAATATAAGCGTTTCTTTTTTTACATTATTATTTTAAAATTTGAGGTCCTCAAAACAAATTAAAAGAGTACAAACTCAATAGGGTTACTAGGAGCTATGATCCACTTTTCGAATCCATCGGGAGATCAGCTCAAAATGATACTAAATTATTATATTGTCATCAGGGTAACACATAGCAGAATTTCAAATGGATACGACTTTATTATAATATATTGACAAAAAAAAAATTAAGTATTCTATCAGGTATCTGACTGCCATAGTACAAGCTTTGTTTAGTTTGGCGTCAGATGGGGCTGCGCGCAATATCCTACGGTATTTGAATTCTAAGATGTTTTAATGCAGTTAACCACTAATATGCCTGATAGTAAGCGACAATAATATGGTCGAAGGTGAAGCAACCAAACAACATTTTCTTTTCCTTAGCCGTATTGCACTTAAGGGTGTAAAATACTATGTGATATTTTTTGTATAGTCATAATCTATGTATGATCATATTAGGGTGATGGATACAGCGACTGAAGAGGTGCGTGTTATCACCCATTTCCACTACACAACGTGGCCCGATTTCGAGGTGCCATCGTCACCGGTGGCCTTCCTGGAGTTTCTGGACAAGGTGCGGGCCTCAGGAGCCCTGAATCAAGACGTAGGCCCGGCTATCGTGCACTGCAGCGCTGGTATTGGCAGGTCGGGCACATTCTGCCTGGTCGATACTGTGCTTTTGCTGGTGAGATGTTGTATTTTTTCCATAATTTAAAATCGCTCGCCGTACACGCAATAGCGAAAATTGTGGCACAAATCCTCAAGCCACATAATTGTTTGTATTTGTTTTCTCGTAGGTACATTCGTTTCTTGTAAACCGAGGAAAACTAAAACCCGCATTTCTTACGCCATTACATTTTTGATTGCAACACACTTACTTATCAGCATAATTATACATAGTTAGAATGTACTCACTAAGCAATTTAATTTGATTTAACCAAACTTGATGTGTTTATGTCGTATGCCATATTGAATTCATTGTAACATCATTTACCCTATAGCACGCGTATTTCTACGAAGTATCAAATTACACCTTGCTGATTTGTCAAAATAGTTAGTTGAGTTGTTTAGGAAATACGAATATACACTTACTTGGTGATAGACTTCCTTCGCAGGAGGTTGTCTAGGTAGGTACCACCGCAATACTAGATATTCTGCCGTCAAACAGTAGTGTGTAACCATTACTGCGTTCCAGCTTTTGTGACTAACCATTGAATATCTCAAAGTAATGAGGGTCAAAGCAGCCATGCTCTGGACTTTGTTTTGCTACTTATTGCTGTTCCAAGTTCTGTGTATTGCTACAATGGTCATGGGCATGCGTTATCTCGTTTTTGTGTAGGCAGGTAAAAATTAAGGTAAAAAAAAAAAGGTAAATTAAGGTGTACTTAAGCTCGAAAATTATTATTTTTTTAAATGTAAAAGTGATTAGACTAACGATACGCTCTCCTGATCCCCTGATGGTAAGAGATAATGCATGCCCATGACCATTGCAGCAATATATAGAATTTTGAGTAGCAAGACAAAGTCCGGGGCATCGCTGCTTTGGTGCTCATTAATTTGAGACTTTCGATAGTTAGTCGCAACAGCCCAGTAATTTCGCTAGCTGTACCCTTCAAACCGGAATACAGAAATGTTTACACACTACTGCTTTGCGGCAGAATATCTGGTACTGCGGTGGTACCTATCTAGACGACTTCGTTCTAAGGAAATCTACCAACAAGTAGAAAAATTTGTTAAATTGTTTGTGGTATTTCGAACGTGTGTAATATGTTCTCAGATCGAGAAGGAAGGACAAGCAAATGTGGACATACAAGAGATCCTGTTAGATATGCGCAAATATCGTATGGGGCTCATTCAGACTTCGGAACAACTGCGATTCTCCTATCAAGCGATCATAGAGGGTATCAAGCGTTTGAATCCAGATTACGTAAGATTTCCTTGTACATTATTATTGTTTTTTTTGTGTTCTGTGTTTGGATGTTCTGTATGTATTAACAAAAAAAAGTATTAAGTATTGTATCAGTTATCTGATTCCCTAGCTTTGCTTAGTTTTTTTTTTAATTTACCCAAATCTTCAATCTAAACATTAAAAGCCCATATCTGCACTAATATTATTTAGAGGAAAAAATTGTATTTTTGTGTTTGTAACGAATAAATTCAAAAACTACTGGACTGATTTCAAACATTTTTTCACCATTAGAATGCTACATTCTGCCTGAGTAACATAAGTTATATTAATTAGTAGAATTTAATTAATAAATAAATGTCCACCCGTGCGAAGTGCGAAGTCAGGACGGGCCGTTGAAGATATAGTTAATCGAAATATTCATTGATTCGGGCACCATATGTGAGTTAAGTGTTATTTTTGTGTGACCTTTTGCTTTGCTTCTAGAACTATCGAATGGAAGAGAACATTTATTCTCCTGTCGCTGAGGACGAGGAAGCTCCGCCCCCGCTACCTCCTCGCGGAGAGAGCCTCGGGCGCCCCCCAGCGCGCCCCTTGCCTGCCATACCTACCAGCACTTCACTGGGTAAGTAATACCACATACATACCGAGTACATTTTACGATTGTTTAGTTACATAACATCGTCTTAATAACTTAATTTTACGTTTACCAGATGGTAGAATATTCTTAGTCGCATGTACCAAATCTATACTATTATAAAGAAAAAAGATTTAATTGTTTATTTGTTTGTATTGAATAGGCTCCGACACTAGGTACTGGACCGATTTCAAAATTTCTTTCACCGTTGGGAAGCTACACTATCCCCGGGTGACATATGCTACTTTTTATCCCTGTATTCCCACGAGAACGGGAACAACGCGGGTGAAACCGCGAGGCGTCCACTAGTATATCATAATTTTATATACATATTAATCACAACCATATTAAGACTACATTGTACACTGTAAATGTACTCGTAATGCTTTTTATTTTGTCTAAATATATGGGTACCAGGTATGTTTATAATCATAAGTATTTCTAGGTATTTGTTACCTTTTCCCGACATTGTCTACTAAGAACCAATTCATTTTGACAATGAAGAGCGGTTGTAAGTGCCAGACGAATGTAGCTTTTGGTATTCTTATTACTTATTCTGTGACAAGGCTGTGTTCGTGGAGCACAAGTTGAAGCGGTGTTTGGCATTACTGTTTCCTTTGAGAATATATTAGTCTAGGAAGGCAACGAAACCCCATAGCTAATCCTAGGTGAGCCCTAGGCTTCCATGTGATACTGTTGTTATGTCCGGTCTAAAATTCAAAATGTGTCACGCGATCACAGCCGCGTGTAAAAGTAAATCTGAATATAGTTTGTCTAAATAAAGATTAAACAATAAAAGGTGGGGCTTCAGGTTTCGTTAAACCTGAAGCCTCAATTTTTATTGTGCGCGCACTAATACATCTTCACGTGGACCGAAATAAACATGGAGATATCACTTCACGCTATATAAAGAAATGAAATTACAGCGCTGTTGAGAATTGGTATCGAAAGTTTACACAGTAATAAGCGCGAAAGCAGCGATACCCTGGATTTTGTATTTTACTACTTAAAGTTCTGTGTATCGCTTCAATGGTCATGGGCAGGCGTTATCCTGTACCACGAGGAGAGCGTCTCGTTCGTCTAATTACAATTGTAGCGATGATAGCTCAGTGGTTAGCGCGGTAGGTTCGCATGCCGAAGGGCGTGGGTTGTCACTCTAAATACAATTAGCAGCATTACTGAAACGTCAGCATGCAATGTGAGCCAGTCGACACACGTACCTAACCTATGTAGTGCCTATACTAGTTACGAACAAAGCCGGTTACTTCGAATTGCTGGTCAGCAGTAACTGGGACGTGGCATTCCATGACTCGATAAGACATACGATTCGCTACTTGATAATCGCTATGAAATAATTAGTCGTGGGGCATGCACTGCAGTTATGATTTTTTTTGTCGACATTCCAAAGTTCGGATTCTAAATACAATTCGCAGTGACAATAATAGCTCAGTTTAATCTGTCATGATCGCACGCCACGGTGTATGAATGGGTTAAAATCTCAACAATGCGCTTAAGTTGACGTTGTAGGGGTTTTTTTATGTTTGTCACGCTAGGTGTTTGGTCATAGCTCACCTGATGTGAGGTGACGTTGTGGTCGAAGATGGTCGAACACCTAGTCTGGAATGGAACTGGCTCTCAAGTGAGGATGCCGGAACACACCGTTAGGTGCTTGGCGACAGACTTTCAACTAGATGATGTTAGCTAGCAATTCGAGTAGGTACTACGAAAATACCCTACCACCATGCTGTGGTTGCCTCACGATGTTTTTCTTTCATTTTTATTTTTTGTTGGGGTGTGAACCGACCATGTTAACCACAGAACTATCTTCGCTACAAATAGGATAACATCAAAAAAGCACCATGTAGATTACTTTCTATTACTCTGCTGGTTAACTACCACCATCAAATCGAAATACTGTCGCCTAGCGTTTAACAATGTCATCCAGTGGCTTTATTTGAAATATCCACTTACCAGTTATTACTAGATGTATTTTATCCACGACCGCACCGTATCGCTTAACATCAGATGAGCTGTCAAGTATGGTACAAATCTATTATAGCAAATAGTAGCGAAAATCTTAATATTGTGTTGTTTGTAACGCCATCGTAGGTACTAAGTAATATAATATATATCCCAAGCAGTTCATTTAACTCACCGCCCTGAAAGCGACATTGGCGTATCTATTCTAAATTTGTTACGTAACCACGCTAAGGAAAGTCTTATAAACTCGCGTTAATTGACAGGACAGCGGGCGCGGAAATATCAAACGTGGAAATAGGCATATGCGGCGGCTATACAATATAATACCGTCACTGCCTTTCCCGTGTGAGCTCCTTTAACAGGTAGCTCATTCATATATAGGTGAATTTCAGAAGCGTCTACAGCTCGTTAGATATTCGCAGTAATATAATGAGGAAGACCAACTAGTAAGCCGTCACATCGGCACGGACCAGATCTCTCTCGTCGATATACATTCCGGGGCGTGTGGTCTACAACCGCGTACCCGTTTTCGTTCAGGATGTAACTTCCACCGCTTGCTTTAGAACCAAACTCAAATCGTGTTTTATGATTTTGACTAAAGTTTATTAGTTGGTGGTAGATCTCCTTAGCAGGAGGTCGTGTAGGTAGGTACCACTGCAGTACTAGTTATTCTGCCGCTAATCAGTAGTGTGTAAACATTACTGTGTTCCGGTACGAAGGGTACTGCAGCTATTGACATTACAGGGCTGTTGAAACTAACCATCACCAAAATTCTCAAAGTAATTAGCGTCACAGCAGTGATGGCCGGGACTTTGATTTGTTACTCAAAGTTCTGTGTATCGCTGCAATGGTCGTGGACAGGCGTTGTCTCTTACAATCAGGAGAGCGTCTCGTTCGTCTCATTACTTTTTTACATAAAAAAAACAAATGAAACATGTTTGGAATGTGCTTTCGTATGATATCAAAAACTATGATGTTTGTCTCTATTGAATTTATTGTGCCGTCATATGACACGCGTATTGCAAAAACGCGTCGATGCCTCATACGATTAGCGGTTAGGAAACATAAACACAGATATCTAAGAATCATAAACCCCCTTTTATATGGTTGGATAAAAATGTATCAGACGCAATCGCTCGTACGCTTTCTTATGTACGTAAATCTTATGTAGCAGCGCGACATTGAAATGTTTGTACAGCCGAGAGGCTCAGCGGAAACGGATGAGATCCGTTATTATATCGTATTGTTAGGCAATTAGTATCGATTTTAGTATCATAAGTTCTCGGAAAGGATTCTCTCCGACGTAAACGCCTACATAAAAAATATATGTTACGTTAGGTGACATTATGATAGGTAACTGAAGTGAACATAGTTTCACAATCTAACAATTAGACTAAATGTTGAAAGAATTTTTAGACTCACTTGACATGCTCTTATTGTTTTGCCCCTTCATAAATTCTGTCAACGTAAATGTACAATATTTTTTATTTTTATATTCCACTAGCTGCTCCCCGCTAGATGATGAAAAGTATCCTATGTCTTTTTTTAGGGCCTAAAGTACCTGCAAAATTTCACACGGATACATTGAGTAGTTAAATCGTGAAAGCGTAACAAACAAACAAACTCATATTCGCATTTATAATATTAGTTAGGATTGGTAAGCTTTTTAGGAATTCATATTATATTTGTAGCAATGATAGCTCAGTGGTTAGCGCGGTAGGTTCGCATGCCGAAGGGCGTGGGATCAAACCCCAACAATGAGCTTGAGCTGCCGGTGAAGGAAAACAGCGTGAGGAAACCATAGCATGGTGGTAGGGCACTTTAGTACTCGGCTGGCTAGCTACCACCCTCAATTTGAAAATCTGCCGCCAAGCACCTAACGTTGTGTTCCAGCAGCCTCACTTGAGAGCCAGTTCCATTTCAGGTTAGGTGTGCTTTACCATCTTAGACCACACCTTCACTTAAGATCAGGTGAGCTATGGTCAACATAGCTCATCTGATCTTAAGTGACGGTGTAGTAGTTAAACACACCTATAGCCTGGAATAGTACTGGCTCTCAAGGGAGGCTGCCGGAACACACCTTTTGGTGCTTCGGGACAGATTTTCAACATGAGGGTGGTAGCTAGCCAGTGGGGTACCATAAAGTACCTTATGACCACGCTATGGTTTCCTAACGATTTTTTTTTCACCGGCAGCTTAAAAGCTCATTGTTGGAGGTTGAACCCACACCACACGTATGAACCGACCGCGCTAACCACTGAGCTACATACAAACTTTCACATTTATAATATAGTAGGATTTAGGAGTTAGATTAACGTTAAGTTCTGCGAACTGAACAAACTTTTTGCTAAATTCCACGTAGACGAAATTGTGAGTAGGTAACAGCTAGTAATCATTATAATTGAACGTGATCTCTTTTATTCAATTAGTGTATCTTTCTTTTATGCATTATTTTGGTTTGAATCATCTTTTTGCATCGTAATGTATAATCATTACGCAACAGCTTCAAGAGTTCTATGGATAGTAACGTCGCCCCGTTTTCAGGCAATCTGAATGTGCGCGCCTCCACCAGTGCTGAAACTTCGGGCTCGGATGAGGAAGCACCGACCCTGCCGCCCCGCGAATCCCCTTCGCCTGGTACTTCTGTATCTTCGATCGACGAAGAAGAAGAGAAGGAATTACTCGCCAGGTAACATTCACTTAAACTCTTAGGCTCAAGGAATGTTTCAAACATTGTATTTACGAGGCTGAAAGCGAAAATTTCGGGAATCAAATACTTATAAATTTATTTTCGACACGTATTTAACCATTTTATGTAATCTTTAAAGTTTAATTATCTTAATACATAGAAAAAAAAGTAATGGTTTGTTTTCAATTGTTTTTTGAAGTCGTTGAATATGACATTGTCCCGTGAAAATTTAAGAGCTTTAATGATTTATTAAGATTTTAAAACTTTAACACAAAAACATTGTGGAGATCGAATAATTGCTGCTATCAGTAATGAAGCGCCTTCAAAGACGACAATATACAGGAGGTATTCAGAATTTCAACGTGGGCGTGTGTCTCTTACGGACGACGTGCGTGAAGGTCGACCAAAATCGGTAGATACGCATGGAAACACCGATATTGTGCGTCAGCTGATACAAGAAGATCGGATGTGACATATCGGAAAATTCAAGTGTGTTTGGGTATTGGAATGGGACATATACAAATAATTTTACGGGAAGGATAAGGCGTGCGAAAGTTCGTTTCCCGCTGGATCCCTCACTTATTAACTGACGAGCAGAAAACGTCTCGTGTCTGCCGAATTGACTGCCGGTCTGAATAAATTCAATGGAGGAAATTCAAATGCAGTTTTTAGTGTCGTATCAGGCGACGAAATGTGGATATATTATGCATATGAGCCTGAAACTAAAAACTAATCTCGAGTTTGGGTCTACGAAGACGAGTTCAAGCCGACAAAAATTATTAGTTCTCGCAGCACGGCCAAGAAGATGGCTACGTTTATTTCCAAATCGGGTCGCGTGGCTACTATTCTATTTGAGGATTGTAGAACTGTCAATGGTATAGAACTATTTGTTTGCGGAATATATTTGTTAAACTCCGAAAAAATAACCCTAATCACCGCATCATCCTTCACCACGACAATACCAACAACACATCGCTCGGACAACAACTCAGGCTTTTTCAAAACCAAAGATAAGTTGGGTGGTCAGCGGTTTCAGACGCCGCCGGAAGAAGCAGTGGAGGCCATTAAAATGGCCATTTTGTCGACCCCCATTTTAGCGTTCAATAAGTATTTTAAAAACTGGTTTGAACGCATGGAAAAGTGCATAAAATATTAAGACGAATACTTTGAAAACCAACAAATATGCTTTTATTAAACAGGGAATTTTGCTAGAATATTATCATTGGATATTATTGCCAATAATATCACGTGTGTGTTAGCCTTGAAATGCTCGGAAGGACGACCTGTTCCCTCGGACCTTCGCATAATATTACGTATCATGAATGTTAACCATATATACACAGTTTGTTATATTATTGGATGCGCATTTTTTCTGAGTATTCTTGTATATTTTCAGCATTGCCATCCAGCGTGGCAATGTTGCCAGCATTCTGGCCACATATCCCTCCTCTGACGGTTTTTTAGACTAAGTTTTTTGTATACATTTTGTAAATAGGTAGTATAATTTAAGGTATTTTTTATTTTGTTTAATAAAAATATTTTCTAATTATATTATTTGCTTGTTTACAACTATGAGTTTACATTTTGTTTTGGTACACGTACATTATCATAATTTTGTCACGCTTCCTTTCCCTGCACGCCACAGCATTTATATAGCCTGTCCAGAACGTTTCGTTTCGCACACGTGAAAACTACATCAAAATCTGTTTGGCGGTTTTCTAATTTATCGCCAACAAACAGACAGACAGAAAATTGCCAAATAAAATATATTATCCGTATCAAAATGCAAATATTTTATTGATTGCCTTTATATTTGCTTAATACGGCCAGGTGATGTGCCAATGTTCGAGGAAGTACTAGGAAAAAAGTTTTTTTTTAATGTAAAATAATTGGTTTTATTATTTTCAGTATTAGCGGCGTGCTGAAGTCGGAAGTACGCAGGCGCAAGCAGCGCGAACTGTCAGACCGCGTGGCTTCGATGAGGAAGCGTGCACGCGACACCGATCGATGGCATTCCCTGAAGAGGTCGCTCTATACCCCGATTGCCATATCTGTCGGCTTCCTTCTAGCTGGCATCCTAATCTACTCTTACGTTAAGCACTAGACCTACCCAAATCTCGTCGCAATCCGCTTCCCTAGTAACAGCTACCCCACTATACATCACAATAATCCCCATGAAATATAGATTCAAAAATGACCTCTATAAATCATGTTCCGAATAATCTTAGCGCATTTCGCAAAAGTTAAAACAGGCGCTTATGTTTAATTCCTTTTTTTTAATCTATGGTTTACTGTAATACACAAGTAAAGACGATAATATTTATTTCAAATGAAGAAATTACCGCGTCTAGTCACTGAGATTTCTTAACTTTGCTTAAAAATTGAACGTTGAAAGCTTTTGCGACGAGATAAACTCCCATCATTATTACGATCAGATCATAAAAGTCCCATCATTCATTCGCTACCAACTAATGTTTGTTTCTTATTAATGGGTTCTGTCCGGGTGCAATTCTTTGCGTACAGCAGAATATCCAACGACAAACTGTGTTGGAATTCGTGTGAAACTACCACATTGAAAGTTTCCCAAAATTCTTCTATGTGTACTGAATATAGGGTCTACATTTCAAGGTTGACAGACGTTGCCACGTGTTCTCTCATCGTTCAGGCCCGGACGGCTTCATATGTAAACGGCAGAGATTTTTTAAAGAAGTACAGATATGAAGTCGCGTGGGGAATGATTGAATTTTACATTGGTATTACAAATTTGCTTGTTACATGCGAACAACATGCTCGCAAACGCGTTAAGTTGATGCCAGATTGCCGTAAATGTGTGGGTGAACGCGGATGATAATCAATATTATAAGGCCATTGAGGATTCGCTCATTTTCTACACAAACGTTACATCTGTACTGTTGTTTAAATTTGTGTGCGCAATGAGTATATAACTCGTGCTACTATTTATTGACAATACACTTGATGGTACACTTCGTGAATTGAAATGCCAAGTCAAGGCCATTGAACGCCTAGATTTTTGTAAAGACTTTTTTAGTTATAATTGTTTATAGATAAATTTTACTAGAATCAGATTATTTATGTTTATAACGCACACGGCCTCGTAACGCTTCAAATGCGATTCGAACTAAAATTATTTGACTGCATGCACTGTAGTGTAAACACGCAAGTACGACATCCATTCAACGTGTTTGCCAAGTTGCGTCATTTATATCCCTACTTCCCTATCAATGTGAAATTACAATTAAAGGCTGCAATACACAGTGGCACTAGCTCGCCCGGTCTCACCAATGCGAGCACACGTACACGACGAAAACTTCTATCTACAAGTTGGTCATGTCGACAAACATGCCACTCGCCAAGTACAGGTGAGCGACTTCGATTTGTGTACAAAATTCGATGAGCTGATACGAATTGCGGCGAGTCCAGTAATGGTCAAAGACAGCAAACCAGCTGGGCAAGCGATTGCATGCAAATACCTGCGAGAATGAGCTGGCTATTACATTAGTACTCGCCTGCATTTGGTGGGTATCTACTAACATATTGCCGGCAATGCACATGACAAGGATAATAAGCTGTTTAAACATTAGCACTTGCCTGCATTTGGTGGGTGTCGACTAACATATTGCCGGCATAAGATTCGAAATATGTCCTCACTGCCACTAATTCCATCACTTGTTTTTTGCATGCCATATAGCGGCGTCATGGTTTTAAAGGAACACTGAAGAATGATAAGTATCGGAACGCTTACTCACGAATTAACACTAACCAGCTGTTAATGAGAGCTTTTCGCTTGGCGTCTGTACTGATTGCGCGCGTGTATTGGTTTCACACATCACAACACGACGTCAAAGTCAATTTATGTATTTCTTATGTCACGTAAAAATAAACATCAACGTCATCTATAATAGTTGATTGGATACAGATACAGATACATTGTTTTTGTAAGAATCTGAAAGAAACGTGAACAGTATATGTACCGCTGTCTATCGGGTAATTGGGAAACGTTCCCTTTATTAAGGAAAAGCTCTCATTACGTAACAATATGATTGGTTCTAATCGTGTGCCGCGGAAATAATGCTTATCAAAATGATTGATAGTTAACTTTGTTGGTATTTATTTTTCTTAAGAGGCCGAGTGCTGTTTTGTTATTGTTTACATTTTTGGATAATCGACTGATACATCACAACTTACTTTTAAATTTAAAAAAATAAATGTGCCAGTTAAACTATGCCAGTTAAACTATTGTTCTTAATGCTTTTTTAATAATCAGTATGAATTTTGTGAATTACGCCTTGCAATACGTAACTATGTACCGTTACGTATGTGATAACGAGAAGCGATTTAACACAAAACGAAATTGTGAAAATAACAACAAACAGCCGGGACTACATTCGGCCCACCTTGCGTATCTATTAGTATCTGCACCTAATATTACCTAATTGTTAAGTTTTCACATGCTGGCTTTTGCTCTTTCCTCGCTCTCCTAAAACAAATGGGTTGCCTGTCATATTAAGGGGAATCTATGTATTTTCGACTGCGATAATTGTAGATTTGTTATTATTTGCATAGATAATATAATATTATATGCATATATTTATTATTCTTTCTTTATTATGAATGTAATAGCTTACGGTGGCGATTCCTGAAACGCTATATACCTAAGCGTAATAAACACGTGAACAGTTGCATTATACGGAGTTATAAGTTTGAGGTATACTGTACTAAGAAGGGGTATTGAATTCGCAGAAAAACAACTGCTATACAAAAATATGGTTCAACGATTTTTCGTGGCCATAGTAAAAGGTCGTACAATAACCTCTGGCTCAGTATACTCCGAACCTATAGAAAACCTTGTATTCTAATCATTCTTAGTTAAATCCTTAATTATTTATTTTTTTAGAAAATGTATAATTAGGTTTTGGTAAACGCGTCTATTCTATTAGTTCTATTAGTGAACGCGAAAAGGACGATTTAACTAAATTCTCAAAAATTATAGAAAAAAAACCTAGTATGTATAATGTGTAATAATGGTTTGATAATGTTCAATTAATTTTGAGCTTGCTCTCGTTTTCGATGAGTTTATGTAAAAATAACCGAGAGGGTAATTTTATTGATTTGCAACACGATCAATCGCTTCTAATGGGTAATGAAATTTTGTAACGGTGTAAAACTTTGCGTCAATATTTTTTTTTGTGTATTATGGAAGGAACTACGTTTGTTAACGTGAAACTACTACTTGGATTTTTGATTGGATTGCTTTACATGCGTATGTTCATTAAATAGGTGGGTCCGAAACGTTCGGAAGTGGATGTCTATTGTCTAAGTCAAAAAGTAGAAAAAATTTAATTCCGGTTTTATTTCAGGTTTAAATCGGAGGTCCAAATAAAAAAGGAACCGCGCGAAGACTAAGGTAAAAAAAAATGTAACCAAAAGTATTAGGATTGGTGGCATGCCAGTGCCACTAGACCTTGAGGGCAGATGGAAGAAAGATCTTGCTCGGTTCTATGTTTGATGTTTATTCGTGTATCGCTTAATATTTAGTTTATCGGAATTGTGTTAGGGAGCGCGATTCGCGATCCGACGACATATAAGTCGTGCCGTATCGTTTAGGTAGTTACTATATTGTACAAGTATACCTTTCAATTTACATGTGTCTATATACCTATATGTTTATACGTAAAGTTTTTAAATGTTTACTGTTCAAAGAGAAGCTAGGCAGTTCCGAAGTATCTTCTTTCTACTTTATTGTTACAGAAATGTTATTTTGATTGCGAACTTTTTTTTTTGTTTTAAACTTCTAATATTGTTTCTATCGTATTTCTCTTGCATTGGGAGTGAAGAGAACATGAACAGTATCGTTCACTCTAGAATTAGCCCACTGCTTAGTACGAAGTTGTAGTTTATTCTGTTGTTAAGATTAAAACGTCATATAGTATCAGTAATCAGTGTTTAATGTTGCAAGTACATTAGAGAGAATCGGATAAACTATGCGTTTAAAGACTAAAATGTGCCGTGGTCACGCTCATCAATGTCTGGTAACCGTTTTGTATATATTATTTTTCCCAATATGACTTCAACTTTTTTATTCAAGTAAAACAAATAATCGATAGTTTTGTAACCATTGAATCTGTACGTGACTGGGAACTATTTTATATATGTAATCACTTTGTAAGTGAAATGCCCCACGACACATAAGTATATTTCAATCGAGTTAAATTCAATTACCAGATACGATTCTTGTTAATTAAAATTATATTTGTCGTACCTAGTTGTTTCGTATCGAGACTTATTTATATAAACATTGGTTTGCGTAAACAAATATTCACATAAATAATTTTCGTATACTTGCACAATATTAAAGAATCTAGTAAACAACTCAGGGCCATGCCATGAGCTCGCAAACATATTTTTTTTCGTAAATTATTCATTTTCTAATTAGTCGATGAGACAAAACTAATTTTAATGTATCGTTGAAACGAATGTTTCCCGATTGTGGATATACGCTATTTCGTGTTCTCCTTTATAAACAATATTAGATGTCACCCAACAAGTAAAGTTAATCATTTAGCCTTTAGTTCCATATAAACGCAATTATTAATTTCGTTATTTTAAGAGTTACAGAGTTTAACACGTATATATGAGCCAGTAAATAGTTTTCACTGTATTTAAAAATAAAATTCACATAACACAAGGCTATTTAACAATCGAAAAAATAGTTAAATCACAACAAATCTTTTAACTAAACAGATAACTAAATAGATTATTTGGTTTTCTGTAACGTTAGCAGCTTATATGTAGTGAAACTACTAAACATATTTCAACTTATGCATTACCATCTAAACTTTGAATATTATAATATTCAATTCAATTCAATTCTTGGTTTATGGCCTTTGTGAAAACGTTTCACAACTCCGCCACTGTCACGTAGAAAGATAGACAATCAAACGCAGGAATTTGTACGGTATTGAGCCTCGTTGTTCGGTGAATTCGAATAGCAGAGGTTTTTGTTTGTCACCCTGAAACCAAAAATATTATAATATGATTTGAGAGTAGCATACTGACAAGTCAAGTTGCCAACTTATTATCTTGCTAGTACATATCTAGTTCAGTTGTATCAGTTAGTAAGTGGAACGATTAAAATAAAAAAATGATGCAAAAATTTCTTAATCCTAAAAATATTTAAACTAAAATCTTTTACAGGCATATATCATTTGCTATTTGTTAAACCTTTTTAGGTAACTTAATTTTTTTTTTTAATTTTTGCATGACAATGGTAACCACTGCGTCGCTTTGGTCCAAACCTTGTATATTGCAATCGATTCGAATTATAAGATTAGATCAAACAGGAATCCATTTGGGTGGCTATCGTTACTTATTTACAGAATCGTTAAACTGTAACATTTGGCCATATAAGTGTCTTAGGTCAGTGAAGGGTCCAAATTCATCGTAAACCGTATCGACGATTGGATAATAAGAATTAAATAGTTAAAGGTGAAAATAATTGTTTATTTTATATGTCGGGTTACAAGCGTCAACATGAAGTGAAAAAACAACATAAAATGATGGAAAAAGGGTTTATCTGCATGGTATTATTTATTATGATAGCTTAGCTCTATCGCGTGTTTCGTGTTACACCACATTACTGCTATACAGGGTGTGGTCATAAGTAACTCCGTTTCGTATAGCAAAGAAATTTAAAAATGTATTAATTTATTTGGGAGCGAAGAAATTCCCGCGTAGAATTATGGTACAAGATGGATTGGTTACCATCAATAATTGGTTGTTATAAGGAGATAAAGTGAACCATGTATTAGTTTTTTTTCATGCTGTTTTTTGACCGGACAGGGCGTAGTCGTATCGCCATACTCTTCTATGCATATTGGGGGTTTCAAGATACTTTTAGCATCCTCTACGATTGAGTGCTATCTGATTTGTTCATATCGGCCTTGTTGAGTCCTGTTTGAGCTCGATTCTGGAATGTAATCGGAACATCTAACTAATGTATGACCATATGCTTATATATCTCATGAACCCGAACGAAGCGCTTTGGTACCGCTTTCATTATGTAAACAGCTAGGCATAAGAAACAGCTGTCTAAATTGTTTTTGTTGATAGAAATTCGAGTGTTTTCAAGCAACTAGTGAATCGGTTCCTTCTAGTCAAGCGTGCTTCATTGTATATCGCATGTTCGCTTCACATCAACGAGAAGACGATTAAATGTTTTTTCATAAAAAATAAATATGAAATCTGCAAAACAGATTTGCGTACCAAGGGTTCCGTACCTTATATCGTTCGTATATAATAGAATGTGAATTTTCATCGCATGTAACTTACTCTCACATAACTTTGCAAGTTTATTTATACTTATATTTTCTATAGTTCAGTACTAAAAATTGTGAATTCTCGATTTTTATTATATGTTGTTAGCCTCTCTGAAGTTTACCTCTCTAGAAGTGGCACAATATTGTTAAAAGTCTAACCAACCGAACAATTTTGAAGCATCTGTACTACGGAACCCTATAACAATTTTTATCGATAATAAAATATGTCACCACTTTCGGATGTGCAGTCCTATAGAAACACTTTATATTCTCACAAATACCACAGTAAATAAAACGTTAGAGAACGTTAAAACAAAACCAGGCGCCTGGTAAATTTCTATAGTTGATTTAATTTTGCAAAGTCGATCCTAAAAATTTGCGCCGTTGACAAAAACTATAAAATTTATTTTTATTTTTGATTTTTATATTTTTTTACTTTGTTATATTTCATTCAGATGCTTGAGTCCATATTACAATTATAGGTTATTTACATACTACATTCGCTTTTCTTACCCCCAGTAACGACATTTTTTTTTGCCAAGTTAGTACAAACTATGCCTTTTAGAGCTATGTTGTTATCTACAGGAGTGATTGTCTACATAAACCTGACCGGACTTAGGTTATTTATTTTGCTATTTTTTTTTATTAATTACTACTAAATATACTAGTTTAATTAGCCGAAACTGTGTACGAAGTACGAATGTTTACATAACAAGTACTTGTTAAATTATATAACTGTGGATATTGCCATGATTACGCACATAAATATTCGTACTTCACACTGAGCGCAGAACTTTTGAAAACCCATATTTTTTTGCAAATTTGATTTAGATACAATTTGTATTGCAAAGTAAAATATTTTTAGTCAAATAGTTTCATCTACCATCAACCCGATTTTCATGATGAATCAGTCAATCTGAAAGTTGTGCTCGTAAGTTTATCGGTGGTTCTTATTCCAAGATTGTTTTTTTATTCTACAGCTGCCTCATTAGAAACTCATAAAAATTTTTTTTTATAACTATTATGATTTATTATTCTACGAGTAGTTCATCATAATATATTAATCTGATTATAATTTATACATAAATTAGTAATAAAAGACATAATTATAAAATGCACGTGAAGTACCCATCGGAGGTATTTTTTTGTTCAGTTGTTTTGTATAATTAAAATTGGGTTAATATTAATAAACTAGTAATGCACCCAGTTATGTTAGCACAGAATGTTTATTTATGGCAACTTATTATAAGTAAGAATACTGAACGACTTCTGTAATATTATTATAGTTGGTATTGTATATGAAATAAGAAATGTTTAAAATTTGTTCGATTGTATTCAATTACGTATATAGCATTTATTCATATTAATATACATAATTATTTCTTTACGCGGATCACCAAGATCTGTTTTTTTTTTTAAAGCAAAAATGTGTATACTTACTGTAATACATTTTATATTTAACTACACGATAAGTTAGCATGTAATCACCAAAACTTAGTATTGGTATACAAATATAAATGTTTAATAAATAACCAATGAGTTTTATATTCATGTCCTTAATGTAATGAGATTTTTTTTGTCTAACCAACTTTAAAGAAGAAGTTCAAATAAGTATGTTTCTGTCTTTTTCTACTCCTTAGGCCGGCGTAGTAAGATGCGATGCGTGCATCGCAGGTGTGATAAAGGTGTCATAGAGGTAGTATAAAAGTCATTATTTCATTTAATTAACCATTTATTCATAATGCTGCGGTTTTTAATAGTATTAATACATTTATTCTTGAATTTCGTACAGTAATTGAAAAATTATTTAGCAGGAACTTAGTGTCACCGGTAGATATAAGTAAGAAATCCACTTATTAGGTACTACTAATCGATAACTACATAATAGCCAATGCAACCACGTATTTTCACCAGTCGTATTGTAAAATAGTTGGCCTCTCGTATATCTTCAGAAAAGGTATGAAGATCAAATGAATCTAGGTTATTTTGTATATTAACGTAAATTTTGGGCAATTTGCAATTACCTGACATTTTTCACCCGACTACACACAGAGGTTATGATTTTTGTAGTTTATATACCTACGTACAAGATAAATAACTAACTACTTCAAATGACAGATGAGTATCGATACCTTTCAGTCTTCTTCCTCTTTGCTTATGGCGTCGCACCTTGTGCGTTTGCCAGTGCCAAGTGTTTCAATATTTTCAAGTATATTATGGAAAGTCAAATTAAGTAAGTCTTGGTCAAGTTCGGATAACGTGGTGGTGACAACCTTTAATGAAGTTTTGGAAGCATCACGAAGTCATGTTGTCGCAAATCATATCACAGTCGTGCACGTAATTCGGTACTTTATAAATAGAAAAGTACTATTTAATACATAAAGACAAAAAAAAATGTTTTTGGAAAATAATATAATGCGGTGATACGACTTTTCTGCATTCCCGCCAAAACTTCGTGCAACTCAAATGCATTTGACCACTTGCGTCATTGAATATAGTGACGTCAAAATCGAAGTTTTTAAGTAAAATGGTTTTTTTTAAATGAAAAGGCATACTGAATACTTCTGGTTTATCAGTCAAAAAAGCGTAACTCACTGAAAAAGTACCTAATACCTACTGACCTGACCTACTGACTGACAGCCTGTCAGTTTTTCTACAAATGCAAAATAATAAATATTTGTTGTACTAGGCTGCAAAGTTGTTGATTGTCACGAGTATCTAGTATTGCAGCAAGCTCTGGATTTTAAATTTGAATCTCAAGGTAAGCGTGATATTAGAGGAATTCGATTGGCACAAAAATAAATCATGTATTGAAATGGACGACCTTACATTTCATCTGAGCGAGGAGAATATGAGACAATAAAACAGAAAAGGTTACAAAGTGTTCTAGGAAAAAAAATATTGGCGCTAACACTGTTTTAGATACTGTTTTGGCTTTGCGTGATTTTTGTATAATTTGGAGTGAATTATCAAGCATACATTTACTATTGTAAGAACCAAAACAGTTATATACATATTACATACAATCAATGTATTTTTACTTTTCGCACTAGGGCATAAAAGTAAGTTTTGCACGCTGAAATTAGTGGGCATAGAAATTATTTTTTATGAAAAAACTTTACAAAAAATTATTATTTTATTTCTGAGCTAATGATAAAGCAAAAGGATTTCAATATTACTGCTCTGAATTTGATACTTTAAACTCGTGATAAATAAATAACAACTCTGCCGCCTAGTATCTATATCAAAATATTGATATTGTTTCCGTAGGCAAAAAAAATAATCATTAAATGAATTCTCAATCATTATTATCTATAGGAAATGAAGTCTATTGTGTTTAGTGACATAATGAAATTCATAAAGTTGATTCATATCTACACATTTATTCTGTATTACCAGTAGAACATCGACAAGTTAAATAGGTACACGAGTGAAATTTTAAACATTAATAAATAGTACCAACTTTTATGTATTGAAAATTATTCTGTGGAAATACTGCATGCTGTTCGTATATCTGATGTTTTTCTTACCTATAAATTTTATTCCTATCAGACACCTTTCGATTATTAGTTGTTTTTTTTTTTCAGTTATTCTAATTAGGTATCTACGCGTATAATAGAAGTAACATTAGGTATAACAAATAAAACTGTGCATGTATAACATTTCAGCTGTTATTGAAATTTGGCGAGAACTTTGCAAGACAGTCCGCGAGCATTTTAACTACCTATGTTAAATATTTCCGAAACACTTCAAAACGTTACTCAGAGTATAGATTATAATTTAATATAAGTAAAATAGTTATTTTTCGTATCAAATTCGTCATTTCCAAACATTTTTGCTATCCTATCAATGTGTTTCTTGGCATCTTAATCTAGTGTGTAACACCGCCTTTAAATTCCTTGATGGTATCCTACCAAACTCTTTAGAGTTCATACTAGCGCTAATTTCAAACATTAGTTTCAAACCATATATTTAGTTAATAAGTATAATTATGTATATGTTCCAAACAGATAACTTTGCAATTGTAAGACTCGGTATCGACCATAGCTAGATGAGTGACGCAAGCCAAGACTAATATATGTAAATAAAATTTAAACTACGTTTATAATTTTAGTATATTTTTTAGATTTAAACGGTCAACAACGATAGGTACCTTGCGGTTTTAGTCAGCCCTAAAATAATTTTGGTCAGCAAAAACATGATCAGCAAATTATATACCTACCTACTTTTCAACAATTTAAGCTTACTAACTGAATACCTGGTACTTCAGTGTGGAAACATTTGGCCTCGGCCTCGTATTTCCATACATACATACATATAAAAATATGTAAATATATGAAAGTCATTCGATGTATCAACAAACATCAAAAAAAAAAGAATCCGCTAAAGCGCTTCAGCCATTCTTAATATACCAGCAAGTATATTACTAAAGAAGATTAGTAGTAAGCAAAAAAGATTTATACAAATTAATAGTTCTCAACTTGATTTCACCTCGGAAAGATTTTCGGATTGTTTTATAAAATGACTTAAGCCATTGTCATCCGACTTGATTCAACAAAGATAATGCTAAGTTCTCTCAACCTCCCATTCCCTGACCTTATACCAGCTTTACGACCCTCCGTACACTCCACCTCAACTGCTAGAAAATATCCCAAACTTTGGGTCGTAAAATATAACTCTACTAAGGTCGCAATTCCAGTCTCATCGGCGATTTTATCAAGCCAACATTTTTGCTTTCCGGTTGAATATTCTGTTACAGAAATATTAATTTGATTTTACCGCTGTAAAAACCAATTTTGAAAGCAATTACATTATATATAACTTTGACAGTTTTACAAAAATTATTGTAATCAGCGCACGACAAAATCTATTAAAATAAATTAAGTACTTTGGCTGCTGACCGCATTTATTTTAAAACTGACCATTCTGAATAATGTTACTGTTACTACATCGCTTAGCCAACGTCGTGGTACTCAAGTTACAGTTGTGATGGATACCAGTCTTAAATGTTCTACTTGCAAGTTACCATTGGCAGGAACTTTTGGAGTACCTTTGCCAAACTTTAAAATTCCCTTGAAATTTGATGATCAACTGAGCATATTTTACCTACTTATTTTTTCATCAAACGGACTATCAAATCATAAAAGTATCCAGACAAGCAATACCTATGGTTCTTGCTTATGCCGAGTTAGTCTTTTTTTAATTTCCCTCTCCACGACGCAGTCTTTATCACACGCGCAGAAAACTTACTAAAATAATTATTGGTGGATATATAAAAAAGCTTTACCACGATTTCGCTTCCTTCTCAAACATTTTAAAACTTGGAAATAGTACTGTAAATCTTTGCGATCGTTTTTTAAATTAAGATACGAGTATTACCCGATATATTAATTAGGCTTTAAAATTTGATTGTTATAAACTTAACACAAATTTGATTACTAGGTATATCGTAACGTAAAAGAGTTGCAGTTACGTACATAACACTGATTCTTAAGACTAAAATAACACTGAAAACATCTAGGTACACAGATATTGACTGAGACGATACAATCGTAGTAGACATAATAAGCGAGGGCAAGGTGGTTCAATTTAGGTTCAAAGTTAATTGATTCACGGTCGATTCTTCAAGTGTTCACCTTACCCGTGGGGACATAAAGCTATTAACATTGAAGTATTCGCTGTAGACAACATATACATATGTGGGGAGAACGACAAAAGGGCTTGCTGGGTGCAATATGTTGTGACGATCTGAAATATAGAAAACATTTTTTTAGATTAACGTAAAATTAAACAATTAACTAGTTGGTAACCTCCATTTTTACTCGCATAAACCATTTGAACAGTTTTTTTTTCGTAACACCAAACAGTCTTTCGTTCTTTTCATACTTATTAACTATTTTACAGCCCCGTTGGCTCATTGGTAGTATATCTGCCTTGAGAGCTGTAGGGCGTGGGTTCGATTCCCACTCAGGGCAAACATTATGTGAATAAACAAATGTTTGTTCTGTGTCTGGGTGTACTGTATGTATTATAAGTATGTATTTACAAAAAAAAAAGTATTTATGTATTCTATCAGTTATCTGACTTCCATCACACAAGCTCTGCTTAGTTTGGGGCCTGATGGCGCTGTGTGTATAGTCCTACGATATTCATTTATTTATTTTCGCTCTGATGCTCAGTTGATGAGTGATGCCTGACATGAGTACCTACGATTTTCTATACACCTATACATACTCGTATATGTACAGTCATATAATCAATTTGTAGACCGAGTGTTGTACGAGTAGGTATACAATAAACATCGCTAGCGTGATTGAAGAACCTTTTTACATGTTATGTGTTGATCTATTATGTGTATATAGGTATAAATCCTTACGTACCGTCACTTTATATTGGTATATTGGGACGGGCAGTGCGCCGATTGTTGTCTTCGGGATTCGGCGGGTGCATCCTGTCCCACAAGACAATCATCTCGTTCGGAGCGTTTTTGTAGCGCAAGAACTTCAGCATCTCATCGCGACCAATCAACTCGAAGAACTGAAAGAAAACATTTAAGAAATTATAATATAAGTAACAAATATTTTTGATTAAACTATGTTTTGTATTATCTACACTTTTGGGAAATTGAGACAGTTCTCCGAAGTTTTAAATAGTTTCAAGTTTATTTTGACGAGAGGCAGGGTAGCTGTTGACCACAGCTTATCTGATGTTAAGTGACAGTGTGGTTAAAGACGGTAAACACGTCTAGCCGCACATGGGTTTCAAGTAAGGCTGCTGGAACACATGGTTAGGTGGTTCGCGGCAGATTTTCAACTTGAAAACTAACCAGCCGAAAACTAGTAGGTAACTACCACCATCCTATGTTTCCCTCACAATGTTTTCCTTTAACGACTCATTGTTTAACGACCCACGTCATTGGACGTGAGATCCGACCGCGTTAGCCACTGAGCTATCATCGCTACATCGTTTTGGGGATAATGCAGACAATCAAGGCGCGGCATATGGTAGGTAGGTACTTCTTTTTTTAAGTTCCGAAATCCGGCTTACATTTGTCTAACCTCTACCTGATGTTAAGCGTTGTACAGTCTTACTCAGAAAGAACATATCTACCCTTCTAAGAAAGACCCTATCTCTATACAGGTACTTACATACCGACTTTCCAAAACTTGTGATATCTAGGTATGAGTCCTTGATTTTCAAGAACGAGTTCGGACTAGTAATGTAACGTGCTGAAACATTTCATTACATCAAACATACATAGATATAGGTACCTACATTAAATTTCAGTGTCGTCACTTTGTATGGCTTTAAGACTTGTCTTGTCGTTATAAAAAACAAACACCTACTTGTATCAACGCGCGCAAAATTCATCCGGGAATTAAGACGTTGGAGAGGACAGGTTGGAGGAGCCATTCTGGACACTTGATACTTTAAACTTAATGCCAACGCGTAACCGTTGATAGAAATATCGCGCAAGATATTGCCATACATCTTACCTGCATTAAATTAACGTTGTAGCGATGTTCCGCATGGTCGGCGAGGTAAGCCAAGCGGCGCAGCATCCAGAGACGGGCCGCCGAGCTCACGTTCATAATGCGATAGAACGGATCTTGCACCAGTCTTTGCATCATGAGTGCGCGATGGACGATCAGCTGTGTCTCCAACTCGCTGAATATGTGGGAATAGTCCTGCGTATCCCGCGTAGTTTCCGCGTGTGTCGTGTCTACGACTTTTTTCGCCGGTTTCTTGCGGATGCTGCCAACGCACATGTTGGCTGCCAGCAAGTTCGCCTGATCTTGTTGTGTCTTGTCTTGCTCTAAGAACATCATAATCATCATCATCATCAGCTTATATTAATTAGTACACTGCCTCTCCCAAGACACGCCAAATTAATGTTAAATTATAATGTTAAGGTGGAATTTAGTCTATAAAACTACAGAACTTCGAAAAAACAGAATGAGCAAACATCCTAATACGAAGAGTTTATTTTATTCCCATGCAACCACTCGCCTTTGTTCTTAAACTATGACCATCTGGGACAGAATGGATAGTGCAACGTTGCAAGACTAAAATAGGCATCGCGACCCCGGGAACAAAATATTTATGATTCTTTCAATAATTTTACAATAATTAAAATTATGTGCTGATTTATAGAAGGCAGCATGCAGCCAAAGGCTGTAACATATGGACACATGTGGACATAATAATATGGACATCACATTACCTTTCTTGTCTCCAACAAAAGCAAATAAACGACATGCATAAACCCAAAACCTAAACCAAAAATTTTCCATCGATGAGATATTGGTGCATGTTTAAAAATTATTATAATTAGTTTATAATAAAAGTAGCAAATATACACAGTTAAAATTACTGGTTTGCTCAATAACCCAGAACAAAACAAAAACAACAAAAGCCAGAAATTAGTTTTCTTATCCTATCAACTCAAGTTAATATTTTGCATAATCATAAAAAAAAATCTGTTATAAAATCTTTTGCAAAATCGAACTACCCTCTTTAGCTTAGTTTTTACTTGATTCTTTAATATACCTGTCAACAGGGATGCCAACATGACTATACAATTCACCAATCACCGTCATCACCAAGGTGGATATTTTAATCTTAAATTTTGACAGCTTTGTTTTTTTTTTATGTGTATTTTGCTGTGTTAAGTGGCTATATTTGGTACGTTTTATTTTTACATGGTTTTTGTAATTAATTGGTTAGATTGTAAAAATATATAAAATTTTCAATTTTTTTTGTATGAAATCAAAAAGGTAAATAAATTTATTTCAAATATAACTTTTTTCTGGTATACCGAAAATTTTTGCAAAAATTTAACGTAGTACCACAGGCAAAAATAGTTGTCGTAATACATTTGATTTATTAGGCTACGTACCTAAAAAAATGCTTGTTTATTTTGTTGAAAGATCAAATTCATTTCACTAAGTAGGTATATCGAACATAATCGATTTTTTAAATTGGAAAATAAATCGACTAAAAATACGTCGAATCACTATTTTTTCTTCTGTGCCACTGATATTATTTTAAGCTGTGTTGATAATTGCCTGATCCATATGGTTCTTCCAGAAAAAAAAAGTGCTAAATATAACTTCGACCATCCTACAGAAAAAACTCGAAGAAATACATGTAAGTTCGTGTTGTTAGGTTTTAACGATCATTTAGAAACATGAATAGCACATATGGATAAGGAATTGCTTACTAGGTTTAACGCCAGCTGGGTATTTAAAGACTCAAAAATCAATACCTATAAATAGGTGTAGCAAAGGAAATAAACCATCAAAAATGGTAAGGATAAAGAAAATGTTGCTTTAATGTGGAAATGAGGTGTAAATTGCCATAATAAGAAGAGATTGCGATGGATTTACTTACCAAAACCTGTATAGTTGACGAGGTGAGCGGCGGACTATGGCGGCGTCACTACCTACAAGTAGGAGGGTTAGCGCAGCCTAGAAAAGCGGCTGAGTTGCGCGATATGCGCGCGCATAAAGCTTCCCGCGGGTTTTCACACCCTCTATGGGCCGCCTTACACGTTCAATCATGATCACGATCCGCGATCATGATTTCAAAATTTCTAGATATTATGCGATCCGGAGCATCAGTCCGTCAATCCGCTTCGTACACGCGCTACGCGCTACGTGCGCGCTACGTGTACGGGCTGCCCGTACACGTAGCGCGCGATCCGCGATCAATGATCGCGATCCAGACTGATCGTGTACGAAGCGGATTGACGGACTGATGCTCCGGATCGCATAATATCTAGAAATTTTGAAATCATGATCGCGGATCGTGATCATGATTGAACGTGTAAGGCGGCCCTATGACCTAAAAGGTTTCAGTGACCATGCAGCCTAGAAATCTTATTGACATATTTATACAGAACGAAGCTAGGTAACTACTACTTTAAAAACCAGCTGATTGTCTCACTTGGTGCCTCTTCTTAGCTTATTTGAGGTCAGGACTTATACTTTTACTTGGTGGTAGATTTTCTTAGCAGAAAGTGGTCTAGGTACCACCGCAGTACCAGATATTCTGCCATTAAGCAGCAGTGTGTAAACATTACTGTGTTCTGGTTTGAAGGGCACTGCAGCTAGCGAAATTACTGGGCTGTTGAGACTAACCATTGAAAGTTTCAAACTAATGAGCACCAAAGCAGTGATGCCCTGGACTTTGTTTTGCTACTCAAAGTTCTATGTATTGCTGCAATGGTCATGGACATGCGTCATTTTTACCATCAGGAGAGCGAATCGTTCGTCTTCTTTACTTTAAAAACGTTTTAGTTACCATTACTTTAAATTAAATTTTTTTTAAATGTTTTCGTCATCCATCTCTGTCATTTATATGAAACTTTATTTTAGGGTATCCTATTAAGTAGCTTTATGGCGGCCTTGGGGTTTGCATACTAATTGTTTATGCTATATTAATAGCTAGATCGACTACACGAATCGTAGCATGTCATTATCATCAACCTTTGATGGACGGTTTCATGGAGTTCAAAAAACCAAGTGATTTTTTTGTTTAATTTTGAAAATTCACGACGTTAAGGATTTTGGCACCTGTGGCAAGATACTCTGTGTACTATCTTGGCACAGGTGTACCTACTTTTTTTGCCTCATATGTAACAGATTTTCCTGTAGGTACTAGGTAGGTTGTTATGTGAAAGAAAAACAACAGGTATTTGTCTTAGTAATTCTTAGCTTTCATCTGAACAAGTCTGCTTCTACCCATCAATACCTACTAGTTAAGAAAAAAAAAATAAGTAAAAGATGCTGTGTGCGAATATTGACTCTTTTTTCTAAATATCAGTTTTTTTCTCAAGAAAAATACAATTTTTTATGGAATTTTATTGTATACAGAAAATCATTTGTAAAATTTACAAAAAATTCAAAAGTTTTTATTTTACCTACTCCACGTTTAGCTCATCTGTTGAAACGGCGCGCGCAGACGTAGCATGTTTCAACTCTAATTCCCTGCACTTCACAACAACGTTGAAAACATTGTTTCTAAACAATAATACGTTTTTAAATTGCAGTTTACCATCAAGACATTCGTCTTTTCACATCAGTCCAGGAGAACCACATAAAAGGTGAGTACAAAACATCATTTACCTAACCCTTTAAATCGTAATACAGGTACATAAATAACTTATTCATGTCAAAGTCTGTCGATTAAAACGGTTCAGTATTGATTTCAGTAAGTGCATGCTATAGTTAGCGCACTATAATTCTATCTATCGAAGAGGGTTCTTACATTAGGTACTTAGGAACATATTTTCTTTTTTTCATTGTTTGTTTGTTTTCACTTTGTTTGTTTTCACTCACTACAAATGAATTAACACTTTTGAATGCAACCAGAAATACAATTAAGTAGGTACTATGAATTTATGATTTTTTAAATAAAACAGTAAATTATGCTAATAATTAAAACAAAATCATAAATAAACTATAAAACTATACTATAACTACTACTATAAAATAAACACGCCGTCGAGATCGCTGCCGCGCGGTAGGGTTCCCAGTACGCTGGCGGCATTGCCCCGTTGTATGGCTAAGCTTAGCCTTTGAATACTGAAAAACGAAGATATAGGTACATACCGATCATACATACATGAGAGTACCGACTAATAACATGCTATTTTTTTTCTAGCCATGCGATTGGAATACTACTATCTCGTGTTCGAAGAAGACACGGAGCCTTGCCCCAATGAGCTGTGGGAGTCTATCCTGCAGAGATTGTGCGTTGTCTTCTCTGTGTATGGCTTCTCTAAGACGATCACAGAGATCCACGAACTGCACATCATTTGCGAGGATAACACGCGTCTCACGCTGTACGAAAGCCTCCCGGCAGACATTAAGACTAAATTAAGGCAAAAAAAGAAACACATCAAAGATCTAAAGGGATTTTCAAAATTCTTGATGCCTGTACTTTTGCGAGGGGATGGTCTCAAAGTTAGGGACAACACAAAGGCGCTATTCGATGATGACGACTAATTTTATAAAGTATCTACTCACATATATTGTAATTGGTGAATCGCCAAGTATTTACTTGTTAGATGGGCATTTAAAAATGTCCTAACTATATCTTTATGAAGAAAGACTTTTTCTAAAATCTGCCTATGACAACTAGGTTAAACCTTTGTGTGTAGGTAAATATTTAATAAAGGATCAGATAGGTATTCTTATGTATTTACCTACTTGTTAGATGTGCATTTAAAAATGTCCTATCTATCTCTTTCGGAAAAGAGACTCTTTCGAGAAACTATCTATGGCAACTAGGTAAAACCCTAGTTTTTTATGTTTGACAGGCTAGGTGCTTGACCACATCTCAGCTGATGTTAAGTGACGGTGTGATCGAAGATGGTAAATACACCTAGCCCTGAATGGAACTGGCTCTTGAGTGACGCTGCTAGATCACCCATTCACCCCGTTGGGTGCTTGGCGGCATATTTTCAACTGCTAGCCAGCAGAGTACCTACCTACTAGAAAGTACCCTACCACCTACCATGCTATAGTTTCCTTACAATGTTTCCTTCACCGGAGTGTGTACTTAATACTTATTGAAGAACAGATAGGTATTCTTATGAATAGAATAGAATCATTTATTGACATAATTATTTATGTGTTATGAACATAAAATGGATCTATCTACAACCTAAACTGTAAAGGCATTTAAACACAATATCACACATTACTTTAGATTTAAAAATAATAAAGCATGTTGAAAGAATCCAAGTTTTATGCTCCCTTCATTGATGTTATACATTTCTGTCTGCGTACAACCATATTATGATAATTATATACACTATATTATACTTATTAACTCCCGAAAATTGTAAGTCTCCCGATACTTTGGCCAAAAAACTGAATCAATAAAATATTTGTACTCTAAGGTGTTTTTTTTTGCATAGTCCTGACTAATATAGTTTTTTTTTTGTTTTTGAGCATCTCATCAGTATGATTACTGATAATAAATTGCGTTCCATCCTATGTACTGAAGTACATAGGATGGAACGCAATTTATATACGTACTTGTCCAGTAAGTACAAGTATAGGAAAAGATATAGACTTTCGTTATAGATATAGATGATAGACAATGCAAGTGTGCGCGCAAGTCATTTTAATTGCGCATTTTCTTAGTGTAATAGACTAGATATTTAACCACAGTTCACCTGATGTAAGGTGACGGTGTGGTAAATGAATACGCACTGTTAGGTGCTTGCAGTGGCGTAAGGCATGGGCGACATGGACCACGCCCTCGCAGTCCGAGGGGCCTCGCGCCTCGGTTTATGCTTGACCAAGCCATGAACGTGACGAATAATGATTCTTACTGTCATTAAATTTATTATTGTTTAGTCTGCAACATTTGCTGTCGTGGTATCGCTATCGCGGGGAATCCTACCGGCCAGAGCTGGAGATTCCGATATTGTTTGTTTACGATACTGTCACGTTTCTCAACGACAACTTTTGACTATTCCATTTCCTGTACGTTACTTGCCCATTGTCAAAATGATTGCAACAATAACTTCAATGGACATCGAATAATGAATGGAATAGTAGTAACATACGTGTTCGAAGAAGAGCAGAAGGTCTCGCGAAATTTACCTTGCCCACATCAACTACGTCTTGCACCGCCACTGGGAGATTGGCAGCAGATTTTCAATTTGAGAGTGGTAGCCAGCCAAGTACCTACTAGAAAGTACTCTACCACCATTTAATGTTTTCCTTCTCCGGCAGCTCAAGCTTATCGATGGGATTTGAACTTGAACTTATGATAAATAAGGTACCTATTAAATAAAAACAATAATCATCACACAAATATTTTTAATCATTTGAATGTATCAATCGACACATCAAAATGTTCAGAAACTTCACTTATGAATAAGTAAATAAATGAGTGGATTAACAAAATTATAGGTAAATTTATGGTATTTATTTAACGTTTACAGTATAGATAGGTACAGTATTTTTGGCAAGAAAAATATAATACGGTTTGAGTCGCAGTTAAATATTAAAATTCCTACGCATGGGCTCAAACACATCACATTTCAAAACGAAATTAAAATATTATTAAAGCCTGTTCCAGACCGACGCAGCCTGCGGTAGTGGCTAACAATGCGGCCAGCTAAAACCGCGGCTAGGCCAGCCCAAATAAACGCGGCTTCTGGCAGCAGACTGCGTCCTTTTGAGGCAGGCTTATCGAGTCGCTAGGGAGTCAAGTACTTCTATTATTTCAATGGTAGTCTCCTTACAGCTTGACGAGTAGCTAATATTGCGGATAGTTTGCTCGTGGCGCGTCGAATGGTCGCAACTTTTAAATTTTCAATCATTTTAAATTTATAATTTATTTTGCGACTCGATGATGTTTTGTACTCGAGTCCCTTTGCGATACCTCATCAAATATATGTTTGATCTAATATATCAGACTGTAGCGTCAGATAAAGAAGCAAATCTGTCGTCATAATCATGCCGCCGAAGTGCTTCATACCACACACTTCTAAAAGCTTATTTACAAATAATTTTGACAACGCAAAAAAATGTCACCACTGTAAAAAAATGTGTCGTTACAATTCCGAAGGTATAGGTCATTATGGTTTGTAAGCAAATATAATAATTGTTTTGATAGATATCAAGATCAATATTTTGTGCAAACCAAAATAAAATGTATGCGGAAGTCGACAAAGTAAATCTAGATATAATGAAACCAAGCTTTTTTTGGTATCAAATTACCACCGTTTTCCTGACAGGTTGGTATGGATTCTGGGCTGAAGAACAGTCCAGACTCCGCAATACCATAGCTATAAATTATGAATATAACGCGACATTTTTTTTACATTCGACTATTTATGTTATATGCTATTGTCGAAATTAATAAAAATTTAATGAAGTTTTCAAAAGTGACGATTCTATATTGAGGCAGATCTAGGTTCGGGAGCATTTGATACGTTCACGACGAACATATCGCCGAGTATTTTACCAAGGTATGTCAAATTATTCACATTCATGTGTCACGTTACGCTTGTTGCTTCATCGTAAAATCAACAAACCTGTAGCACCTTTTGTGCCCATACCGTAACATCCTTATACATATGTATGAAAAGCCTACTTTTTAAGTTTATCGAGGGAATCTTAGATTCAAATAGGATCGCCTGTTTTTAACAGATAATGGACATCAAAAGTATTGGCAAGTTATTGAAATAACACATCAACAAATGAATATTCCGAGCCACTTTCTGTCTACATTGTAAAACACCATTCATATAATCAATAGTTTGATTTTGTACTTTTTATAACGATATGATTAAATTCTATTTGTCGAATAAGTTCGTTCTCACACAGAACACACACAAAAAACATGTTTTTTTTTTAAATGTGATTTTTGTTTGTGGTTTTACTTCAACTGTGTTTTGTAATATATAAGTTTAAGTTATTGCAAATGAGCGACAATAAATCAAACATTCTGACTGTACTTAGTGCAAAGGCTAGCGGCATTCCCGCGCTGGATAGCAACGGCCAGCCTTTGCACAAGGAACAAGAATTCGCTGATTTGTGTCTAGGTAATAATATTTGAATTATAACTAATAGCATATTTAAAAAAAACAAATAGTTTAAAAAAGTTACAGTAAATAATTGGATTCACATATAAAATAATAATAATTTCGTTCTGGTAACTACAAGAGCAAACTGTTATAGGTAGAACATTTTAAATCAAGCATAAGAAATCCAAAACATACATACAAAACCCATACTCAAGGTTCGATAAAAATTATGTAAAAAACAAAATGATGATAGTGTCACGTGACGTTCTGGAGTATCCCAGCGCGTTACTGTTTCAATTTGTCATCTTAAGAGCAAACCCAGGTTTTAAACTCGGGTTAGTATTTTAGGTCACGGTCGTTAGCATTTTATGAATCTGGTGAAACACTTTGACTACGCCCTTGAAATACGAGAAAAAAATTATAATTATTTTAGTGTAGCATAATTTTAATACATATATGGTATAACATCAAGTATGCATTAGGTATACAACTAAAATTATTATTTACGAAGTCATGAAGCTACCTGCAAACAGTGGTCTAATAATCATAAGTGACACTATGTAAATAGAATAAAACCTCCATACTCAGTGTGCTTCGCGGAGCCCTAGGGGGTCTAAAGTACATATTTAGTTTATTACCGCTTAACAGCTTAACTTTAAGCGTAAATAAACTAAATATATAACTCAAAATGAACTTCTGCAGAGTAACGCCTGATTCAATCAACTATCTAGGGGTCTATAAAGCCTCTCTGACGGCTCCGCGAAAATACTAGACATAATAAAAAAAAAACTAAAGAGTTACATATTAATATGACAACAGAGTTAAAAAAAAATAATTAAAAGTGTAAATGAGTAGTAGTGGAATGCGTAATATGAGAGCGCGACATTTCAGCCATTAGCATAATCAACAGTTCAACACTAACTCAAACAATAATAAAAAAAACATAAAACAGTATTTGAATACTTTAGGGCTCCGTCAATTATTCCGTCGCCAAAAAGTTTGAGAACCGAAAGAAAATACCTACTTGAATCGTAATTCCTACTTCATACCTATGGCACGATGTTCAACAGTATACATTTTTAGTCGAACCTTTTATAAGTAACTATAATATAAAACAATATAATATGTATGTAAGATATGTTGCTTAGTTATTGCATAATAATAGTTATATCTTAACCCTGCTTACGGGATATTTATATTTTTGATATGTCATACATGATAATTACATATGACTAATGTGTTAAGGTTTTAAATAAATGAACCTACATAAATATGTTGTTACTAGAACCAGAAGAAGTAACCTTATTTGTATGTATACAATTATGCATACATTAATCGCTTCTTTAATTTCTTCAATAGTTATTTTAGAAAAAGTCATCGAGTTCCGCGCCCAATTTAATAAGATTTATTTAGATAACTCAAATCGTGTTCCTTTAAAGCCTTATCACATTTTACAAAGCCTACGATTGGTACATCACTGATGAATAAATTTTCATAAACTTTCCATTACATATTCATCAGAAAGTTCTTAGCGATAACATTGCTTCTTATCTGAGTTGTATTGTGTATCTTTGGTTTTTTAGTATCTCATTGTTCGAGATGTCAATGAATTGTCGTTTATTATCATTACCAAACAATGCTTTATAAAAGTGTACATAGTAATACTAAAGGATGCAGAACTACAACATATATTATATAAATTAAATATAAAAAAAAAAAACAGATTTCCTGTAAACCATAACACGCAATGAACTACGAAAAAACTCAGATTTCGCGAAAAAAATTGCTGATCCTGACATTTTCTTGGAAGACATTTTTTCTAGGAAGACATTATTCCATGGAACAGCTATTTCTGTGCGCGATTTAAGGTCGGCTGAAACATGTTATAGTAAAACTTGCTCACATTGATCGCTCTTTAGCATTAACTCACTTCTCCAAAACGTTCTGTATAATATAGATAAACGAATTTGTTTCATTTACTGTTTACAATGCCTAATTTTAACACGTTGTGACAAGTAAATTTATAAAAATATCAACTGTATCATTTCATAGAACAATTCCGCAATACGCGATACGTCTTATATCAAGAATAAAGCTACAGAAATAAAACAGTATTGGTCTCGCAGCGAAACGCACTGTTATGAAATATTTTATCAAAACTTTCGCTACTACTAAAAAAAACAAAATATAATATAAAAGAAAAACATAACAAGTTTCAGAAACAAGAAAAATAACTATATAGTAAAAGCTAATGTATTAATAAAACTTTTTATGAAAATGACGCCAATTGCAGTTGTAACTTAAAAAAAAGCAAAAATACGACAAGCAGGTTCAATGAGCAAAGACGTTGGATCAATCTAATTAAATAATTTTACTGCCTATAATTTCATTATAATAAATATGAGGTAATGGAAGTTTCCCAATTAATTCAATACAATTTGCAAAATAATTTTTTTGTCTTTCATTTTATTCTTAGTTAGCACCTTAAAATGAAAATCTTTCCAGGCTATATAGAATTTAAAAAGTAATGACCGACTTTCGATACGTACGAGTAAAGTTTATAAAAATAACGGTGAAGGTTCGTCGTACCGTTCGTAATTTTATACTACTTTAGAACAATTTTGTTTCGTATAATATTAAAAGTTATAAAAAGTAGATCGATGTAAAATGTGGCAGTCTCTCTGCAGAAAGTCGAGGTATTTACAAGAATACAAAAAGAGGTAAAGAAATAATACTGGTAAAAGAATTTAAAAAAATACGAGTATTATGAGTACAAAGTGAATTACGTAATTAATATTACGGACTCGAATAAAGAAATACGTTTCAAAAACGTATATTTTAAAAAAATATACTAATATAATATTTACAAAACTCTCAATAGAGTTAAAGTAGAAGTACCATATTTTTACATCTCAAAGGGGCGATTTTACACTTGAGACCCCAATCTGAGCATTTTTTTCGACAGTCGATTATTATTTGTTAATACTTATGACCAGAGTCAAAATATAAACAAAAAAGGCGCGAGAAAATTTATTTGATTTAGACACGTTTTGTATACTTTCCGTGAGAAAGTTTACAAAAAGCTGCCATTCGACAATCATCAAATATAAAATATCCACTAAACACACAAAAAAGCTACAATAATACTGCTAACTATAAGAATTTTTTTCTGAAATCCTTTCTAAACTTAAATTCCAATAAACGAGAAATATACTCAAAACGCTTTAACACGTTACACTATATTTCGGACAAACAACTATTATGATAATATTTCATAATCTGTCCTGTCGCCGGAGCGGAACTTATTACTAGTGTCCAGTCGTTATAAATGATCACTTATGGATGGACCTGTGAAAAGGCTTACCCGTCCACAAAACAATCAAAAGAGAGTATCATTTTGCATTACACCCTTTTGATTGTGCCAACACTATCCAACGATTTCGAAGTTCACCGAGGCAACTTCGCAAGTAGTGTACAGCACTTAAAGAAGTTGCGTTTTAAGGTAATAAAATTAATAGTATCGCCAAATCTAACTACATGGCGAGATGATTATGTTTTATTTGACACAATTACGCTGGAGAGTTCCCGCGTGGCATACCAGCGGAGTTTTTTATCGACCAATCGATAGCGGTCGCATCTGTCGAGCCGTCCGGCGCCGCTTTAGTCTGACGCTAACCCGCCGCGCGCCGGTCCAGCGGCTTCAGAGTACATACGATTTTAGTTTGAAAATACATATTTGTGCGAATTGCACATTACGTATACAAAGTCAAAGTTATTTGACTTATTTTATATGTTATAATTTACAACTAATTCCATATCCAATAAATAATTAGGTATGTACTCTTTTTTAGAGTTTGAATAATCGAATAACTATACCATCGTTTAGTTTACGTTTTAGCTCTTTACACAAAACATAATTATATTTATCATGTTAATGCTCGATACATACGAAATCACAGTAAAGTTTTAATAAATTCTAATAAAAAAAAAATGTAAACCATGTTTAGAAACTTATCTTATACCTAAAAAATATGTTACAAAAAATGTCTATATTTAGTATATAGAAAAAATATATCTATCTTGATTTAAAAGTATAAAGAATTTACAAAATGTTGCTTTTCATCCCGGCTATAGCTGAGGCGAATCATGCAGTTATCATTCAGGTCGTGCGTTGTGAAGTTCATCTGGCGTTTGTGGTCGGTTCGTGGTATTCGTGGAAGCAGGGGACGATGCATAGGTTAGTGCGGCATTCGGGGCAGTGATACTGCGTCTTGCGGCGTAGAATGCGGCCGCACTCGTCCACGGTGTTCCAGCAGAAGTTGCAGCTGAGTGGAGGTCCCGACCGTACGGCGGGAGTGTGTCTCGCTCGCGGTGTGGTCTCCGATTCCGCCGAGGGCGCTCCGCCTGCGCTACGTTCCGACACAGATGCTGTGCGGCGGATTAGCACCGAACTCAAGTCACGATCTTGAGACTTCTGTCGTCGATTCTATAATTACATAAATACATATACAGAAATTATGTCGCTGCATTATAGTTACTTTCCAAAACAAAATGTGGTAGGTGACGAATTCACACAACGGAACGGATCAGGACAAGTGTTATTACGCCATTAATGACTTTTTGAATGACACGCTCAAATAATTGTTTATCAATCTAAATAATATTAAACTAACAATATTTGTACACCTATGAAATCCATACTTAGAATTTTAACAATAAGACCTACAATTTAAGACAATGTTCTTACAAATAAACTGATTTTATTTTTGAATACCTTGTTCGCGTACTGCGGATAGGAGTCATGTTTCCTGAGCGCGGGCGGAGGCGGAGCGACGGCTAGGGGCTCTGAAGTTTGACGCCGGATGCCTTCCTCCGGCACGCGGTTCTGACGCTTCAGGCGTCGCGCCTTCGCACCACCACCACCCATCGATCCTGCAAACAGGACCGAAGGCCTAGAAATTATCACGCTCACATACATTAATGGAAAAATCAACATAATCGAAAAAAAAACTCGAAATACAGAACAAACGACAGTGCTCAAGGAGTATTGAACTAATCATTGTGATAAACTTTCACCATAAGTCAAATCGCTAAAAAAAATATTATTCTGTACATACCAACAATTTTTATGCAAATACAAAATATCAAAAATGCATAAAAAGTATTTATGTATTCTATCAGTTATGTGACTTCCATCACACAAGCTCTGCTTAGTTTGGGACCAGATGGCGCTGTGTGTATAGTCTCACGATATTTGTTTATTTTTTATTTTATCTTATTGTTACAAAAAGTGAAGTATTAGGATGGTAATCCTGTCTGCTGCATTAGCGTACTGCTGTATTGTTTAGCATTGTTTTGTGGGTGCGCACGCGCAGTGCGCATGCAAGGCTGTCAAATCAAATAAATGTTTGAATCAATAAAAGTTACGTTTAAAGGTGATCTGTTGGCAGGGAAGTCGTTTCTAATTAAAAGTTACTCAAAGTCCTTTTATTTATCACACTTTTTTTTCTATTTCTGACTTAGTCCCATAGTAAAAGTTTATATAGACGAGCACAAAGCACCTTTTGACTTAGTTTCTCGAAGTCATAAAAAGTAGCCAATATTATCGTCTTGGTTCACTCAAGTTTCGGTAGCTGTGACTTAAGTAAAACTGGAAGTTTAAATGGTCTAAAGTCACAAAGATAATATAGTTATGAACCAATCATATCAAAAATACCTAGTTTATCAATTTTTTTAAATCTGCTGTCGCTTAAGACTATGCAAAGATTTTTTGATTCTTCGAGGCTTTATAAAGTATCACTTTTTCTACAAAAAATATTTCGCATAAGTGAGAAAACATTTTATTAATAATTACCTAGGGACCACTAACTTGCTCGAAATAAGGATATTAACCTATTTAAATTAAAATATAACTTAAGAACGGCTGACTCGCCAGGTTTTTTTCTAATTTTTGTCATATTCTGATGAGATTTAAGTCATAGAAGTATTACCCAAACACGAGTAAGTACTTAAAAAAAAATACTTAGGAAAATGTGACTGTTTCGCGTTGTTATAAAATACATATTCCTTTGATTTAATCAAAGTCCAGAATCCGTGCCGAGCGAGAGCGACTAACCAGATGCGAGTGTCTCGCTCGCACAGAGCTACCATACGGAATACTGTCGAACAATGTTTGGAAAATAGTCTTGAATATGACCTACAGGTATAGAATAGACCTATATGCTTTAGATATGGTTGTACGAATCGTACTTATGTTGAAATCTTCAATAAACTCTATTAGCCATCGTAACAAATAATGTTTAAATATTTAGAATTATAAGTGATATTATTCTATTAAATCTAGAAAGTCATACTCATAAATGTAGCAGTAGCTGCGCATACGTCATTCTGGACCACCCACAAGCTACGCCACTGATAACAACCAACAAAAGCTATTCATAAATAAATGTTCGTCTTACCCCTCAAATAATGGATAATATATGGTCACAATATTTAGAAAGAGATGTAATCCTCTAGTTGGTGATGCCAGTTCGGCACGTTTTTTCTTTGACAGTACTCAGTCCTGTTTGGGTAATTCGTTCATGGTTTAAGTAGATGAGGCAGAAGGCCGATCTCTACAGCGCCGGCAAAAAAATACCGGGCGTTCAGATTAATAAAATTATACTCTGTTCAAGAATCTTAGATATTTTATGTAAACAAAGAAATGTCAGTCACAGCACAGTGACACGCCAGTTGCCCAAAATAATTTTTACTTGTGAAAAATATGTATGTTTCGATTTCCCTCGGCTTTCAGGTCGAGAGACCAGACTGAGTCTACATTTAGCGAACAAATTTTCCAAAGAAATTGACCAAACTTAAAAAAACGTAACAATAATAACATAAACCGACAAGTACCATTATAAAATATATTTTATACACTGTTACAGTTATCACCTTTGTTTACATAAAATATCAAATACTCTTGAACAGGGTATCATAATAAAACTCTTTTGTTTTTTTTTTCAAAATAATCAAATGTTTTATTATCTATTTTGGTATAGAACGATTATAGAAGTGCTACGCACATATTTTACGATATTTTTTTGTGTCGTTTTCACGTATTGCTTATCGTTACTGCAATAAGCTTTAAGTTCACGACACAAGGTCAAATAGATTCACTATCAATGTCTCAATAGCTTCCAGGTAAGGGTATCTTTATTCCGGTTCAAAGTATTCTTAAAACGCTGACTCCTTTAAATTGTGGCGAAAAAGATTTTATTTTAATCCTGCTTGTGCCGTGAAATATTACATGAACAAATCGTTACAATATTACATTAACACCGGCTTAGAGTTCTATAAAAATGCGTTCTGGTAACATTACTATCTTACTGTCAGATTGATTTCGTCAATGGCACCTAACAATAAAAAAACAAGACAACATAAGACTGAAGACAATTACATATCCAGTTTACTAGCAGTCTTTATATTAATTATAAAAATATGGTTAAAATGCCAGCGAATACATTCCCTAGTTTTTAATTAATATCCAAGTATATACAAAATTGATTATTTACATGCGAGCCTGATCTTGATTCCAGTAGCAGCCGATTTGCCTTACTATTCATATATAAAATCAGTCAAGAAAAGTGTAAAAAAAAAGAGATCGCGTATGACAAAACTCAAAGATCGCAGTAAATTTAAAGCGAATTGCGCATTTATAATACTTAATTATAAACTTATAAAACCTAAAACATCAGTAAAAAAAATAATACTAAATATCGACGGTGTGTCTAAATCACAATCGCGGTCAGCACGAGTGTCATCTACGGCACAGACGTTGATATATAGATGCCGCGTGCCGCTAGTTCTGTATAAGAAAACCAAGCGTGCCACTTTTTTTCTACCTACTGGGACGTCACACGAGCGATTTGTGATGAACCTCCCGACCGAGCGCAATCAATTCGTACACGATTCGAATGCAAGCTAGTCTTTGGAGTGAGAAGTCGCGTGCGTCTCCCGTCTGCTTCCACTATTTAAGTTAACTTTTTTTTTAATAATTTTAAAAAATAACTTATCTTTTATCACAGGCAAACTTTTATATATTCATAATAAGTAAAATGTGGTGTGAGTAGTTAAGTATGTAAATTTTGTTGTATATGTAAGTGTCGAATTTTAAATCGATTACAATTTGAGTTCATCGACAGAGTAATGATAAATGCTCACTATTTGCTACATTTGACAGAAAAATGAGAACGAAACCATCGACAACGAACAACAACGAAATCGAGCAATGAGTGAAAGTTTTGATTGTTTCGTTATCATTGCGTATTTTTAATGAACAGGTCTTACAACTTTGTAACCAAAAGTGGCAACGAATTGTGCACATGCGGTAGTTTTCGTTGCAAAAACCACAACAAACATCAGATTTAATAACAAATGACACATAGTTTCATAACATAATTACATACTGATGAAAAAGAAGCGTTTTCTTTATCTCGGTCAACTTTTCTTGTGAAGTTTTTACAGGTCACTACGGCACAACTAGGCATTTTTTTAAATATCGTATGAAGTCTGGCACCGTCAACGGCGGAGCGTGGATTAAATAAAACGGCATCAAAGGCAGTGCATTGCACTACCCTTTGGCACGCTCAGTACATAGGCAGCCCGTACACGTTCAATCATGATCACGATCCGCGATCCGCGATCATGATTTCAAAATTTCTAGATATGCGATCCGGAGCATCAGTCCGTCAATCCGCTTCGTACACGATCAGTCTGGATCGCGATCATTGATCGCGGATCGCGGATCGCGGATCGCGCGCTACGTGTACGGGCTGCCATACACTTGCGGCATCTATTTAGATCAATGTCAATGACCTACGGTTTCTAGAAAGGACAACCAATTTATTATTTATGCCCTCATGACTGAATTGCATGATCTTTTTAAGTTAAGTCAGCTTTCCACTCGTGCCAGACCGTTCAAATTTTCGTAAAAACCGTAAAACTACATCGACACTGGCACCGTTTGATTTAAGTCTAAACGATCATTCTAAAGCTAAACTTAATTACACTAAGATTTCTTATTTATAAAAATATTTCAAATTTAAAAAAAAAAAACACATTTTTGCTCATTGACACTCAAAAATACTTCCGAGTTAACATTATAAAAAATAGTTTTACGTTACGTTATAGAAGTGCTGAAGTGCATAAATGCAATTAATACAATGTAATTGAAACGCGACACTTGCCCCTACGATCCATCAAGATTTAGCCGTCTTTCCCATGCAGTGGGCAATAGCTCTCGTGCTCGCTCGGCTTTCTTAACAATAAAATATACATAAACGAGATCTCTATGTGATACAATATACTGGTTTACTCACTGTAAATAAGGTAAGTACCCAACCGTTTCCTTATTAGTTATTTCATCAAACGGATAAGTACTTCTACATTATAGACGAAAATATGTAAATCTCAGATAAATCCAATTATGAATAAACTCTATTATTGCATTAAAAATAATATTACAATGTATTATTAATCAGTTACATAACTATGGAATAATGGACTGTATAAATTGAAACTATTCACTTCTCTGTTTAATAAGCAGGTATTGGTGTACTGTGTGTTTGTATGAAATCTAAATTGACTAGTCGAATCGATGTATTTGATGATGAATTTTTAAATAGACATAATCGTTACTTAAATCTAATGAAAAATGATTATGCAAAGTCAAATTCGACGACATTCTAAAATTACACAATTTAAATAGTCATTATAAAATAAAATGGTTTCAAGAGAAAACGTCTTATTAGCGCAAAAAAAGTCTTCAACGTTTCCGAGTACTAAAGATAGGATTTTTATTTGTGAACTTGTATGTAAGATTATGTAATCACAATTTTATAAGTAATACTGATTTTTAGTAACACTGGCACAAAACAGCTGAAACGAAATTATACAAATAGGTTGGTAAATATTAAAACAAAAGAAAAAAACCCATGCTGCAGGTTGCGATAAAAAAATATAATATAAATATTATTGTGTTAAAAATATCTAAGCTAAGTTCTATGTTTAATTCATTTTAAAGTGATGTTTGACAATTTAATCCCCGTGTTGGTTCAAAGGTAAACAATATCGAAAAAAGCTGTTAAATTAACAAAGTGATGTTACCTTCAATGAACGCAGGTCTCAAATAAGACAATAAGTTATAAACATTTATTAGAAAGCAAATTAGGCGGAACTGGATGACGTCATGTGACAGATAAACTAAGGGCAGCCTCCGGATTTGATCGACCAACACTAACTAGAATTGTTGAAGGTAGAGATGGAGCCAACCGTACGGAGAGCCCACTAAACTAATACTATACAGCAGCATGGGTAAATTCTATTTACGTTTGGCTAAGAAAGTTATCAACTCCACGCACCAAATAGTTCATAACTTAAGACGCTATTGAGATCTCACAAATACGTTATCTATGGCAATGGTGATGTTCTCGACGAAATAGAAAAAAATAACATTATCTAGTGCGGCATCGCTACTAACGCGGTGGCATACAAACCGTACATACTCGTAATGCAAGTAAGTACACAATACAATATTGTATGCACCAAAAGTTGGCGTTTGTAAAAAAAAGGCACCAACAAGTTTTTTTTCTATATAAAACTAAAATGTATAAGAAAAAACTTATTTCTTTACTTTATTAGCTCTAATAGAAATGCTCTATACTCGCGTCAATTGAGTGAGATTGGAAGAGGGCAGTTGAGTACATGCTGTCTCGTTACAAAGATGCATTGTGGGGGATATACGTGGCGGGCGAGATATATTGTTGGTAGAGCAGTGGTTGCGGGGCGGAGAACGAGGCGGCGACCTCCCACTGTCAGGGCGGGCCGCCGGACGCGTTCTATTGCATCGAATTAAAGTTGACGCCGAGGATGTTGAGAGGTGAGCTGTGCGGCATGCCTTGTAGCGGGAAGTCTAGCGGCCGGGACTCGATGAAGCCCACGGAGACAGGGTGCGGTGGGCACAGCAGCGCCATCTGGTGTTCTGGCTGCGGCGGCTCGTCTTTGTGATCGGGCGGTGGCGTGGTGTGTTCGCGCTTTATGCGGCTCTTGATGCTGGGCCGGTTGTTAGGGTAGCCCTTCTTCTTGTACTCGAGCCAGAGGGTCCTGTTGTTGACACCAAACATACGAGCCGCCTTGCAGAAGCCGATGCCGCCGAAGCGGACAGCCTCGAGGGCGCGCTGGAAGTTTTCTTCGGACTGAGGGTTCGTCGTGCGGCGGCGCTTGGGCTGCGGAGGGTGAGGCGGGTCGTGGTGTGGCGGCGGTTCGGCGGCGCACGAGGGCCCCGGGCTGGGATGCGCTACGCCTGCTAGCGTGTATTCGCTGAGTTCACCCTCCACGTGCGCACCCATAGTGTTGTTCATGTAGAGGCCGGCGTCTGGTTGCACGCCACCGCCGCAGGTGCTCGAATACCGCGGGTACGCGTGCTCCATCATACTCCACTGCCCTCCTGGGAAGAGAGATTAATGCATTTTCAATATAATACTACGCAATACACGTGCTAACGTGGCTAATCATTGATCTCCCTTCCCTGGAAAATAAATGCGTTCGCTTTTTTTTTTCTTTTTTTTATTCTTTATTTATCTTGGGACTTTTGTCAACACTGGCATGTCAGTCCCATAGCGTTCGCTTGAGATCGTTATTAACAGTTATCGAGAACCACAGATTAGAATAAAGTAGTATGGACATCATTTTGCAAAGAAAATAGGTTAAGACTCCTTGATCCTTGAACTTTAGCTTTTAGCTAACTACATACACACAATTACTGCAAAGCCTTACATGACACAGATACATAAAAGTATTTTATGTGCATGTCTTTACCATATGTCAAACGCAATTATAGAACAAAGGAATCTTCACCCATTTTCTAAACAAAGTTAGGTTAGTTAGGTATATCTGCGCTACTTTATTTAATCTGTGCTAATGACGTGTAGCCATAAACTTTTACTGATACTTCTGTTTTATGTAAATTTTTTTATTAACACTGATGTGTTTAACTTTTCAACATGTACGTACCAACAGACAAATACACATAAATCATAACACAAATAAAAAGTAATTCTTTGTTATAAATCATATTCATTATCTAAAAACACGGACAGTATTAAAACAATCATGCAACAATAAAGAACTAATAACTTTGTCATTAAACATAAAAAAATAAGTACATATATAAGTACATATAAGTACATATATAAGTACATATAAGTACAGTAAGTAACCAACTATAACCCAAATAATAAAACAACATTTATGAATGCATAAATCTGTACCGGAATTATAATATCCCACGGCAGGGCATCGTATTGTCTGCACCTCTAGCAGTTCCAAGAAGTGTAGGCGATCCAGAATAAAAAGTATTATCAAAGTTAAAGTTTTGCAAACTCATTTACTGTGTTTCTGGGACAACGTGTGACAATGAAAATGTATCACACGAAATTACATCAATCCTAGCATATACCATCAATAACTACAGAATTTAATTTGGCTGCAATAGTAAAAATAAGCTCCATCTGCTTATCACACTAATCGAAATAAAAAGTAATCATATGAGTATTAACAATGGAAATGAAGTAGAAAAAGTGGGTTACCTTGAGCTATACTGGCTGGATTTTCGACACCTAACGAATCTATATTCATGTGTGCATTGTCTGTGTTCTGAAATTGAAAAAAAACGATTACTTATTTAGGTGTCAGATTACTCGATGTCAGATCTCCTAAGCAGGTACCACCATGGTACCATATATTCTCTCACTGGAGCTACTATGCCAGCGGCCCAGAGCCTCGCTCCGATACTTCAAGGAGCTGGGTTGGCTCGGGTAGACGCTGGCAGGGGGAAATGCACAATACACCCCAAGCGGGACGTCAGTGCAGGACTCATCGCCCCCACTTCAAATAAGAATAATAAGAATTCTCCCGCAAAGCAGAAGTGTAAACATTACTGTTCTGCTTTGGAGTTCTGATTACTGCAGTAATAGTCATGGACAGGTGTTATTTCTTACCATCATTATCTTTAATCTCTTCAGTGTGAGTGTTTAATTTGCCTCATTACATTTATTTGAAAAAAATGGAGACGGTAATAAAAAATAATAAGTACAGTTCATGACGTTCATAGATAGCTGGTCCAACCACCATTGCTGCGAGAATAGAAGGTGATGTTTGCTCATTTGTTCTCAAGTTCTGCTTCGAGAGCTGAAGGGCATGGCTTCGATCCCACTGGGGCAAATATTTATGTGACGATAAATGTTTATCCTGTGTCTGGATTTTCTATATGTATTACAAGTATGTATGTATTTACAAAAACAAGTATTTAATTATTCTGTCAGCTGTGTGGTATCCACAGTATCAGCTCTGCTTAGTTTAGGACTATATGACACTGAGTGAAAAGTCAAATGATGGTCATTTAATTAAATTTAGCAGAAAGAATACCCGGTACATTAATAATAATATAATAAATATTGGAAGACTTAACACAGCGCCATCTAGACCCAAACTAGGCAAAGCTTGTACTATGGGAACCAGACAGCTGACAGAATACTTAAATACTTTTTTTTTTGTAAATACATACATACATTACACCCAGACACAGAACTGACATCAATCTTAGTCACACAAATGTTAGTCCTGAGTGGAAATCGAACCCACGCCCTTCAGCCCTCGAAGCAGACATACTACTAATGAAATAACAGGGCTTATCTTGCTTGCTTGATGCAAATCGCCCCAATAAACGCCAACAAATCTACATAGAGCTGTCTTTTTTCGTTTGAAAATGAAATAGCATTACATTAAATGAAAGATTTTAAAATTATTCTGCACTTTGTCAGAGCGTACCTGCTGTGAAGTGTCCTGATGCCGGTCGTCATGAAAATCGCGTCGTCGTTGCGGAACACTACTGAGTGTAATGCCGTCTCGCACTAGCTCGACGGTCTGGTTATCTTCGCGTCCTTCTTCCACAACCATATTCAGTGATGTAGAGCCCGTGGAACTTTTCCTCCGTCTGTTCATATTTATATTTATTGATGAAATACATCTGTGGAGTACTGTGACGTCATTTGATAGTGATTTCAGTTCATATGAGTGTTAAGCACTTAGTGAGTTCTGGTAACAAATATTTGTTCTGTGTCTGGGTGTTCTGTATGTATTATATGTATGCATTTACAAAAAAAAAAGTATATATGTATTCTATCAGTTATCTGACTTCCATCACACAAGCTTTGCTTAGTATGGAGTCAGATGGCGCTGTGTGTAATGTCCTACGATATTTATTTATACAGATAATATGGTTGTGGACAAGCATTATCGTTACCATCAGGAGTCTCTCATGTAATTACTTTTGGCCATAACCAAAAAACGGATTTTGACAAGTCCAGCAAAGACAAGTGTTGCACAGTTTTAAAACGCTTCACAATTTAAAAAGTTTCATCTAGAATTACTTAGTATCTTAATAATTTCGTTTAAGTTAAAAATATCATTAAACATACAATATAAAAAATATAAACAATAAAAGAAATGGTTCTGCGCTTAAATCATTGATCTTGAAATCACTGAATCTTTTCTTTTCAGGCTAGCAGTTTGACTACAGCTCACCTGATGTTAAGTGAAAGTGTGGTCGAAGATGGTAAAGCACACCTAGCCTGGATAGGAATGGTCTCTCAAACAAGGCTGCCGGAACACACAGTTAGATGCTTAACGACACATTTTAAACTTGAGGGTGGTAGCTAGCCAGCAAACTACTAGGAAGTACTACCACCATGCTAAGGTTTTCTCACAATGTTTGCCTTCACCGGCAACTCAAGCTCATTGCTGGGATTTGAACCCACGCCCTTCGGCATGCGAACCGACCGCGCTAACCACTGAGCTATCTTTGTTACAAAAAACCTTAAGGTGTTTCTATAATCTATATCTACACCAATAATGAAGAGGAAGGAATGATTTGATTTTATTGTTTGTTTGTATTGAATAGGCTGCAAAATTACTGGACTGATCTGAATAATTCTTTCACCATTAGAATGCTACATTACCACTGAGTGACATAGGCTATATTTCTATTGTCAACCGAGTTTTTGGACTGCTAGTCGTATCTATACTATTATAAAGAGGAAAGATTTGAATGTTTGTTTGTTTGTATTGAATAGGCTCTGAAACCACTGGACCAATTTCAAAATTCTTTCACAGTTGTGAAGCTACACTATTCCCGGGTGACATTGGCTACTTTCATCCCTGTATTCCCACGGGAACGGGAACTACGCGGGTGAATACGCGAGGCGTCCGCTAGTATTACATATATATATATAAATGTGTAAGCAACCTTCTTCGTTTGTTGGAAGGCGAGGTGGCAGGTGTTGACATCCGTTGGGAATCTAAGGGCTCAGGCGGCGGCGCGAAGTCGGTGCCAGGAGCTCCACCGCCGCCGGCGCCCTGCGCACGCGTCAATGTCGACTCTGGCATCTCAGTCAGACCTTTGATTTTGAGCAGTTTTGCTGTCTCCAGCACCTGTAGACAAACATAACGAAACATATTGAACCATAACTTAAATCATAACTTTGTAATAAGTAGGAAAACTATATGGACATATTTGGAATGTGCTCATGAGTACTTTTATTTGGTACCACACATAAATCGAAGTCACAGTAAAATTCACAATGTAAATCAAGGTTGAGTCTGGTTAGGCCCTAGTAAAATAGTGGTTATTTCACCACAAGCTTCGACTGAGTTTTGGATGCTTCATCAAAACGTATTTTCCACAATATCTCCCCCACTTTTTAGTACTAAAAAACATTTATGAAGTAAAAATTTACAAATAGATAATATTTAGTTTTTAATCATGTGTATTCCTATTCAGCAATCTCCATAGCTATGAAATGCACGCTTATTTCTTTATAATAAAACAATGTAGCATGTTTTTTACATTTCCCTATGCTAGCTTAAAATAATAAAGTACAACTATGTTATTATTTTAATTTGAGATTTGTCATGGTATTCCTTCATGGGATCCAGACCTTGCCTTTTTGTTATGCCTTCTGTAGCATTGCATAGTATCTGTACATCGTCATCATCATGAGTAACAGACACGCCACCAGTCTTCCCAATGGAATGTCAGTGATTGGAGTTATAACTTATATACTGTACCTGTGGCAATTGTTCTTCGGTGACATTGACCTCGCCATAGTACATGAAGTCAACCATGGTGCGCAGGTCTGCGAATGTCACATCCTTCAGGATGACTATAGGATGGTGCGATGGGTTGTCCACAAACAATGCCTGGAAACAGACATTAAAGTATGCTACTAAATGTGAACATCAGCAACTATAATAAGATTTTTTTCAATCTTGATGATATGATATATTATCTCTATTATTGACTAAAGAATACATATTCTTGCAGAAAAGAAAAAAAAATATACACTTGCTAGTGATAGTATGTTTAAAGATGGGAGGCAAACCTAGCTTGGATTTGGGGCAGGGCCACCAAAATCAAACAAACAGTACTGTGTTCCGGTTTGAAAGGTAGGTACTGCAGCTAGCAAAATTACTGGGCTGTTGAGACTAACCATCAAAAGTCTCAAAGTAATGAGCGCCAAAGCGCTCATTACTACCAAAGTTCGGTGTATTGCTGCAATGGTCATGGACATGCATTATCTCTTACCATCAGGAAAGCGCATCGTTTGTCTCATTACCTTTACATAAAAAAAACTATTACCAGAAATTGAAAGCCTCACTTCGATTATACCATAGACCATAGAGTTTCCTATCCCATTGCTAAGTATAACCCTATTGTCGTCATACATTGACAAGTGTTATTTACTTGAAATGAGTTTAAAAAAAAAAGTTAAGTAGTAACTCTCTTAGAGAAAGAACTTGTTGTGTTGTCCGATTTGTTTTGTTATGTAAATGTACTAACCTGGAAATATGTGCTGCATGCCGACAGCACCACTTTGTGGGCTTGCAGATGCTTCCCCTCAGCAGCTAGGGTCACATCCACAAGGGTTTGAGTGTTGAGTAATGTCGTAAACATTGAGATGAAGTTGGGCTGGTGGTTATTCCACCGCAAACTGTACTGCTGAGACATCCTGCCAACAACAGAGTTTATGTTAATAAAATTACACTATTGCGTTGATACTGAAGCAGCTACTTAAATAGCGCAATTCGAAAGGATGTGCCTTATGTGAGATTAATATCCATCCAGTAACTTGATTTCATGGTGTCACATATCACGGTATCTCCAGAAAAAATCCCTGACGTTAACTACATTTCCGATTTGTTTTGACTGGATGGAAACCTTATCTAGCACAATGTGATTGAAATAGTCGGATAAGCAAAAAATATGTACCTAATTCATTAGATCCCACCTGCATTGTAAAAGTGCCCAGCTCGCCTTTCATAAAGATGGCTGGAACATTTTTAGCACAAGCTTTGCACATCACTAATATGGTATGAATATGTAATGAAGGAATTATGATAGTTATGCATTTTAAACAAATATTTTTTTCTGATGAGTATAAATCTAACGTAACTTCATAGCATCTCATCACCATCTCTTCTTATAGCATTTAATGGCATTGCCGTGTTGCACGTCCATTACATTGCGGGTTGAGAACCCATATAGTAGCAACTACTTCGACCCAGGTTTCAAGGAATGAGGTTAGGGAAATTTCACAAAAAATATTATACTACCACTCATGCATGAGTCTATTTACAGTAACAATGCGCAAGCATAGCCAACGCAAGTGTTTATATCAATGAAAATAATATTAAATTAGCTGTAATGAAATAGTACAACAAAACGCTTAACCCAGCACACACAACACGCCAGCGCAGCGAGCCGACATATTTTGGGATCTTTAGTTTATTTTCAGCAAAATATCTATTTGACTGATCATGGTAAATAAAAGTTTCAGTAACATTTTAGGGCAGCGAGTGGAATATTTAAGTAGAGTACTTTCGAAATAGTTCACAATATTTTTTAAGTGAGAAAACAATGTGTGAAGATGACACATTTCCTGAAGTTTTGTCCACAATTCAACTGCATAGTAAAAATTCATATCACAACAATAAAGCAAATAGAAAAATAAAATATTTTGGCTAACTCTGCTCCAGAAGAGCAGTTAAAGATGCAGTCGCTCAACAGCCATTGCCTGATGAAGCAGCTGCTGTATGAAGCACTAACTTATCATAAAACCTAAAAAATAAACCTTATCATTGCCTCTGTATTTAACTACTTACATACTAAATAAAAAAGTTGGATTATCAATTAAGAAAAGATAGATAATCAATATTACTTACTTCAATGTTATGAGCTCCTTATATAGTGTATGGTCTTGGGTTATATGACTGTAAAAAAAATTGTTTTATTTAAATACATACTTTTAATACACTGAGTTGTACTTAAAAACACTGCTTAGAGTTACATAATGTCATTTAAACAGCATTTTAAGTAAAACTTTTTGACAAGATATGTTTAAAGCATATTTTATAAAAGATGGAATAATTTCTTTCGCTTTTATCATTTCCTTTATTTGCTCACAGGCTATATTTTCAGTTATGGTACAATTTGCAATGCGCATTTGCAACATATTTTTTAACATAGGTAAAAGTTTAAAACGTTGCACATCATGTTATAAAATATTTGTTATATACTTTACTTGGTGGTAGATTTCCTTAGCAGGAGATCGTCTAGGTAGGTACCACCGCAGTACCAGATATTCTGCCGCCAAGCAGTAGTGTGCAAACATTACTGGGTTCCGGTTTGAAGGGTACTGCAGCTAGCGAAATTACTGGGCTGTTGAGACTAACCATCTAGTCTCAAAGTAATGAGTGCCAAAGTAGCGATGCCCTGGACTTTGTTTTGTTACTCAAAGTTCTGTGTATCGCTGCAATGGTCATGGACAGGCGTTATCTCTTACCATCAGGAGAGCGTCTCGATCTTCTCATTACTTTTACATTAAAAAAAAAAAAAAAAAAAAAAATACATACATATGTATGTATATATAATGCACTGCCGAAGTGCATACTTCCTGCTGAATACAATCTGAGTGTAACATCAGGCAAAATGGTGGTCAAACACAAGCACTACTACATAATTACACTTATGCATTGTCATGTATATCTTTCTTTTACATTTCCATATTTTATTTGTTTTTTTAACATTTTAAGTGAGTTTTTTAAAAAAGAAATTAAATTACAGAGCTAATGAGACTTAACCATCAAATGTCTCAAACTAATAAGTGCCAAACCAGTTACTCAAAGTTTTGGGTACTACTGCAATAGTCAAGGACAAGTATCATCTCTTTCCATCAACAGTTTTTAACTATTTCATTACGTTTAAATTAAATAAAGTGTAATGTATTTAATGATAAAATAAGAAAACAAATTATGTGATGTTTACAAATAAGTAATAAAAACTTTTAATTCAGAAAGACGGAAGACTACTCATATGATATGTAACCTATGTTTCAAACTAATAAAACAAAAGATACATTGCTATGTTATCTCTATTTAATACCTCAGGCAGAATTCAAATATTCAAGTTTTTAAATAAAGCTCCAGAGAAAATCAAATAACAAACTGATACTCAAGTGTTTAAAAATAAAATAGGACAAGCATTTTGTGATATAAAACCAAATGTTTGTTCTGTGTCTGGGTGTACTGTATGTATTATAAGTATGAATTTACAAAAAAAAAATATTTAAGTATTCTATCAGTTATCTGACTCCCATAGTACAAGCTTTGCTTAGTTTGGGGTCAGATGGCGCTGTGTGTAATGTCCTGCGATATTTATTTATTTATTTATTTAAAATGCTGTGGCAGTTTGTGCCATTAAATTGTGTCACAACCATGCAGAAAAACATGATAATAACACAAAGATCACTTTTCCATCTATAAGTTAGTAAATTCTTATAGTATAGTTTATCTCAAAACTCAATTGTTTCAATATTTTTTTGGTTAGTTGGACTGAACTGAGTTGCCAGTTGAGTAGTTTTAGACATTAACAGTTAAAAGGCAATACGTAAACTAGTACTAAGTAGGGATTGCAATCTGGCGTCATTTTCAATCCGGCTGAATCCGGTCGGATCCGGCCAGATTGATCAAATCAAGATGATTTTCGCTTTTTAGTAAAAAATAAACGAGTTAATCAAGTGTCACTGCACTTATATGTACGTAGTTTAAAAAAATAAATCACAAATGAATAAAATCAACTTTATTTCCTAACCAATGTTAAGACAAGTTTTTTTTTTATGTAAAAAGTAATGAGATGAACGAGACGAACTCCTGATGGTAAGAGATAAAGCCTGTCCATAACCATTGCAGTGATACACAGAACTTTGAGTAACAAAACAAAGTCCAGGGCATCACTGCTTTGGCACTCATTACGTTAGACTTTCGATGGTTAGTCTCAACAGCCCTGTAATTTCTAGCTGCAGTACCCTTCAAACCGAAACACAGTAATGTTTACACACTACTGCTTAGCGGCAGAATAACTGGTACTGCGGTGGTACCTACTTAGATGTCCTCCTGCTAAGAAGATCTACCACCAAGTGACCTACTATATTATTTTGCCACAAACTGCTAGCAACGAATCCGGTCTTCGGATCCGGTATATTGGTACCGGATCCGGTAACGGTTAAATGGTGCCGGATCCGCCGGATTACCGGATCAGTTTTTCCGGATTGCAATCCCTAGTACTAAGCAAACATTTTACCTCACTTGGGCCATTTTTGGTGTTTTGTATGTTTACAATTGTCCATCTAGACAGGTATATAATCAAAGCTTGATAGTATGTTAGGATTTTTTGTAATGCTTTTTGTTTGAGTCAAACAAAAATAACAAACACTAATATGATCTCTGGGTTCCAAATCACTGGTATAGTTTAATAAAAAAATTCTAGATCCTTCTTTAGACCAACCTAATAGGAGTCATACATACATTACACAACATTTAAGTGGAACCCAGAATTTATCTTGATAGCTATATTATAACACTTTTAATGGTGTAAATTTTCAACACTGAGATACAAATGTCAATTCTTTACACATATAAAATAAACTTTTCAGGTTATTTGAGTACTTTCATTGCATGTTCTAATGTAATGAACATAAATAAAATATAAGTTAGTTGAATATAATAGTTATACAGCCGCTTAAACTAAACTATTCAACCAAAAAACACATAAATGAGGTCAGAGATTAACTATAGCTGTCATGAAAAACCTGGATGAGCTACTAAAATAATTTTTTTTTTTTTAATGAGCCAAAACAAACGAAAATCATCACAAAGTTTCTGTGACAAAAATGATGTTTACACTGGTAAACATCATCACAATATTGGAATTCTTTTAAACTATTTTATCTTGCATCTGCAAAAAAAACAACAAAAATTGATAATCAGCTGATCATAATTGTTAACTAAGAATATCAGGGAACTGAGTATCAGGATTAAGACTGAATTTGGAATTTCATTCGAAAAATACGCTAATTTTGATATAGTTTGTTGAAATAGTTAAAACATGTTAGAGATATCTACCAGAACTAGTAACTATTTCCACAGTAAACAATTAAGAAAATGGAACAAAACATACCTACATAAATATCATATTATTATAATTTTATATAGATCTAATTTTAGTACGCAAACTTTTTTGAATTGGATAAAAAAAACTATAAGGAAAAAAACATTTGTTTCTCTTAGGAATACATTTAGAGTAACTTATTTGACCTTGAATGTATAGGTCCCAATGATACATTATTTATGGATCCATCAAAGTACAAAACGCCGTAACTACGTAATGACCACTATCCACAACAATGCAGGACTCTTGTTCAAACCCCCACTCATCGCCAGCCATTTTATACACATTAAAGCAACAGCTTTTTCTTAACAAATCTACAGTAAGCTTGCATCAGCACTCTCAAACAAAACTTTTTCACCAGCATTTTCTCAATAATTATGAAGCCTAAAATAATACAGAACCGCCAGATGCGACCACCCCGAAGAACCACATACTCAATGAAGATGCAAGTGTCGTGATGCGTATAATTGATTTGTATCGATGCTATACTTACCCATGCTGTTATTTCTGATGTAGTATAGTTTTTATTGAACTTCCCATGAGAATTATTGTAAAATAATTTACGAATCAACCCACGCTATGTTAACAACACTCTTCAGCGAAACCCACGCCGATTTGGGCTGCCAGTGTAAAAAAATATTTAGGTGTAAAATTATGGTTAAATGAAGCTGGTTACGCGTTTATACACGTAAAATATTACAAAATGATTATTTTTATCTGAGTGTATAAAGTACCGATAGAATAATTACGTTTTTATGAATTAAACGAAAATACAATCAATTAATTTTTTTTTTTTTTTTTTCCTTTTTTTTTTGTTTTTGGCGTCTCGTTTTAGTATTTGCCAGTGTCAAGTAATTATATATTTTCAAGTTTCAAAAGTTAAATAAGTGCCATCGTAGCTAGTTTTAGTCAAAGTAAATGATGATTATTTGTGAAGTTAACCGAAGAATAAAGACTAGAGTGTAAATATAGAGACATTTCGATTTAAATCGAGCAACCTCACTATTCGATTGATTACGCTACTCGGCTAAGAATTTTGTGAATGTACAAATTATTATTTAAAAAGTTGCATCTAGAATAATAACTTAGCTTATATTTTATTTCTATTTTAATTTTTGAGTTCAATAATAATTGTTCCTTTTAGTTAGAAAACCTAGTTAAGAAATAAAAATTGCAAGTCCGCTATGATAAACTATTGAATCAAAAACCCCTATATTGTATAAGATCATCCACGTACACAGTTTAACGCAATAAAGTTTATCTTATCTTAAATCTTCTAAGGTATTCGGCCAGCGGTCTTCCAGTAGATAACCAAAATGTATCTGGCATACCTTATTTAATTTAATATACTTACTCTGTAACTCTTTCAGCAGCTAGTCTACCAAGACTTGTTTGTGAAAAAGGGCGGCAAAGCAAATTTAAAAAATATAAGTATGGCAACATCAAAATTACTATGAGATAATTAATTGGAATAACCAATTTTGATATTTATAATAAAACTAATTCTTTGCGTGGTCACAATAACTATAACATTATAAATGTGAAAGTGTGTTAGTGTCTTCATATTCAAATGCCTCGACCGATTTAGACGAAAATTTGCATGGCGGTAGTTTAGGTGACGGATTGTCATAGGGTATATAAACCCACGGGATCGGCATATGGGCACAGCTAGTTAACTATAAATGGGAAAATTGGTGTGTGAAATGTGGCATGGATGTTTATTACTCTTTCACGCAAAAACTTCTGAACGAATTTTGATGAAACTTAGAACACCTACACATAGTTTATGACCTGGAATAGGATACAGGCTACTATTTATTTAGGGGGGCCCGCGGGCTAAAACCAGAAATGATTATATTATAGAAAAAAAACTGCAATATTCAGAGGGTAGGTAATAGCTTTTTTTTATTTACTATATTCTAAATAAGAAACCAACACTTCATGTCAACAGATTCATCACTGTCACTGGTATCGCTGTTTTCAACATTTATGATGAAACTTTATACATTTTCTGCTGTTATTCTATCACATTCTTTAAATTTATTTTGAAACTGTGTACTATGTCATACAGGTCAGTCATTTTCTTACACTCCCGCAATATTATATTTTCAAATAATTTCTTGTAACACCGTTGTAGTAACTGCAAGACTTCTACTTGCCATTTTACATTTCGTCACAATCCATACAAGCTCAATCGAATTTAAATCTCAATGGTAGGGGGGCTCAATACCTCATGACCAAATTTCATCAGCTTCATATTTTATATTGAATCAGGTTTGTTCCGATTTACAATACTCAATTTTATTCTGCTTTAGAGTGGTGGTCCTCATATAGAACCGCCATCTTTTTTGTCAAATTGACGTTCGTACAGAGTTGCCATGTAAAAAGTTTGCAAATAATTCCAGGGTCAAGACTCGGTAGCTCTACTCTAATAGGAATACATTGTATAATCCTCAGACGTCAGGTATAATCATTGTATCACTACGTTGATACCTGTTTCAATGTGACCATTGATTAAGTTTCTAACATAATTAATTTTGTGTCAAGTTTCTCCCACGAAAATTTCTCACTCTTGGAAGTTTGACCAGCACGCCCAGTATGACTTTTGATAGGAAACCAAAACTTTTATAGTTTTAGAATGGCTCCATACATTGCACACTAGCGACCGTAGCGGAAACGCAGAGTAAACTAAAACGACAGTATAGGATCTCATCGTTCGTAGTTCACGAATACTCAGATTTTGAAATTTTGTACGATGGTTCCTCTTATGTCCAATTAATCAGCTGGTCTTGAATCTTGCATTTTTTGAGTTTCTTTTTTAGATCTTGTAATTTGAAGCATAAATTATTAAAATATTGCGTACATGCATCTTGTTCTTAATTCACAATAATTGTCACTAAAATATACTTTATTTAAAAAAATCCGTATCCGTATTTTCCGTAGTAAATCCGTACTTAGGTAAGTATTTTGTTATAAGTATATCATTTAATAATTTTTTTACTGAAAAAAGTGTTGAATTAGCCGAAAGATTGTCTGAAATTCGTATACACGCGTCGATTAGATCAAATTTAGTTTGACAGCTCGTAACGACAGCGTATCGTGCTTCATTTTCCGTAGATTAGAGATTACACGCAGTTTACCGAAACATGTCTTATTACGTGCATGTGTGCACACACAGAATTCTGACCCAGGATAGGCAGCCAAACTTATATACTTTTATATTATATCAGTAAAGTAGGATATTACTTAAATAAAAGCATTTTAAATTTGTAGAGCTCACTGTACTATGAGAAACAAATATTCATATTAGACAATATCAGATCCATAAAACTTAATAAATATTATAAAAACAAATAGTTTTATGATTGATTTACAGAAGTGGAAATGAGAGAAATTCCAATAAAATCTCTTTATAATCTAATGGCCTGCCAAGAACAACTGTAAATTAATTTCTGCAAAGGGTATTCCAAGCACTTACTTAGTGTACTTTCCTGTAATAATTTAATTACGCCTGCACACTGTGCTTAGTAGTATAATAAATAACTAACTAAACAGTGTAATCTCAGTAAGTAAATTACTTGTAATTTTTATGAGATTAAAATATTCTTAAACCGTAAAGCATCGTTAGCATCCGATTTAGTTAAGCAAGGGAGGCTGTACGTAGTATTTGCCTCCAGCACTACATTTCGCATGCATCTATTCTCTGCCTCTCTCTTGCTCGGATTGTCCACGTCTCCACTCCATAGAGGAAGGTCAGGATTAGGAATATTAAGGCTCTGACTAATCGAACTTTCCGAGGTAAATTGTTGCAATACTTAAATTCGAGTTTTGTTTTCGAGTTACCCTTCTGCATAACCGGTGCGACTTAACTGCAAACTTTGCTGGAATGCGACCCTTCTCCCAACATACCTCATGGCAATAATATTCTATCTAAGTAAAAATAAACATAGCTATTTCTAAATTATTGTAATAAATAAAAACTCCTGAAGTACATACAGTTCGGGCCAAACTACTTGTAAATTTTATTATAATAGAAACTTTTTTGCAAACAGTGCCATCACAATGATGTCATAGCGTGAAGTCCGTAGGTTGCACCGTCACGTCGCACGGGCAATACAATTTTTTTTTAATAGTTATTTTTATTCTGTGCTTGCTGCGATATTCACTTTGGTTAAACGGAACGTAATTGTATTTACTCTAAAAACGTCAGAGTTTTGGCGGGAACGCGGGAAGAGTCGTGTCGCTTCGTTGTATTTTTTTCCAAAACTAGTGTTTTGTCGAGTGTTTATGCATAAAAATGGTGGTGTTTTACTCATAAAGTGCCGAATTACAAGCGCGAGTGTCGGAAAATGATATAATGTGGTGAAACATGAGTTTTCGTGTTGCTTTCAAAACTCCATCGAAGCTTTATAGTAAAGTTGCCACTACTTTACTAAAGTATGACTGGCACGAACTGACACGAATTGGACTTGACTAAGACGACTTTGACGATAACCATAGTTAAGATACAGCAGAAATAACACTGAAGACGAGGCAGTATGGCTTTATAGCTTTAGCCTGCCCGAAAGGGCAAATTAACGAAAAAAAAAAAATCTAAAAACGTCAGAAGAGTTTTGGCGGGAACGCGGGAAGAGTCGTGTCGCTTCGTTGTATTTTTTCCAAAACTAGTGTTTTGTCGAGTGTTTATGCATAAAAATGGTGGCGTTTTATTCATAAAGTGCCGAATTACAAGCGCGAGTGTGGGAAAATGATATAATGTGGTGAAACATGAGTTTTCGTGTTGATTCCAAAACTCCATCGAAGCTTTATAGTAAAGTTGCCACTATTTTACTAAAGCATGACTGGCACGAACTGACACGAACTGGACTTGACTAAGACGACTTTGACGATAACCATAGTTAAGATACAGCAGAAATATCACTGAAGACGAGGCAGTATGGCTTTATAGCTTTAGCCTACCCGAAAGGGCAAATTAACGAAAAAAAAAAAAAAAATCTAAAAACGTCAGGTTTTGGCGGGAACTCGGGAAGAGTCGTGTCGCTCCGGTGTATTTTTTTCCAAAACTATTGTTTTGTCGAGTGTTTATGCATAAAAATGGTGGTGTTTTATTCATAAAGTACCGAATTACAAGCGCGAGTGTGGGAAAATGATATAATGTGGTGAAACATGACTTTTCGTGTTGCTTCCAAAACTCCAGCGAAACTTGATGTAAAGTCGCCGCCACTACTTTACTAAAGCATGACTGGACTTGACTGACACGGACTGGACTTAACCAATACTAGACTTTGACTGTAACTTTAGATGTAAGACATGAATTATCGTAAAAACTGAAGACGAGGAAGTATGGCTTTACAGCTTTAGCCTGCCCGATAGGGCAAATTATATTAAAAAAAAAATAATCTAAAAACGTCAGTGACGTCATTTCAGGTTTTTTGTCCTTGTAAATAAATAAATAGACGTGATTTTTAAATTATTACGCGAAAGAGTGATTACTGTATTTTGTGGAATCTAGTAATTATTAGCTCAGGTAAGTTTCACTATGCTACAAACAACTTTACGTAATTGTTGACAATTAAATCGACACAGAAATTGGATAAATTAGTCAGTTACAGAAAAATATTTATTTTGCCGCTGTTACTTTTAAAATATTAAACATCTCACTAGCTTAATTATTGAACATACCTGTCCATGTCCTTCCACAATAGTCATTCAGATTCTTTGTTTCCTTTTATATATGACCTTCGTCGGAAGGGAAGGTCATATTGATGTTATGTTTATATAATTTGGTAGAGATAATATGTAAACGTACTTCTCGACCGTTTAGTCAAGCGGTGATCATCATTCGCGGGACGTGTGATCCGGGCTTGCGTCGCGCGTCGGGGCCGTTCATTGTCTCGTCTTGCCCTTGTTTACGCCGAAATTGAAAACACGAGTTGGTTTTGTTATCACGGCCCTCGCAGTAGCACACTATTTTTAGAACCTTAGAAATTCAAAGTGGACTTTAGTATTGATGTGGGCGCTCGTTGCTTTACAAATGTAATTTTTAATACAACAATAAACAGACAGTGACAAATAAGGGCTGAACAAATCACTTTTCAAGCAATATTCCTTTGTCTTGATTAAAGGTAAGACAAAATTTTCCTGTTTTGCTGTAGGTACCTACTTACAAAACTTTGCTTTAAGTTGCACATATTCTAGTGAAATATTTATCTGTAAGAAATAAGACTATATTTTATTTTGGTTTGTTTTCGTAATATATATATGTATAAAAAGGCTGTTTAATATTAGCTATTTTGAAGAAGACAAATTGTCATTAAGCACAATTCATATATTTATAAATTAGTCTAGTTTTTGAATAAAGAAGTTCAAGTTTAAGAATATTTTTTACATACTTATGAGCTGAAATGATCAATATTTCTTTGTTGATTCAAAATCAAATCGAAAATGTCGATACTGCCGGAGAATATAATTATTGATAAATGTGAATTGTTCGAAATAAGAATTTTTACGCATCTCGCCGACAAAAACATCTATGATTCGATAAATACATGACTCACAACTGGTTTTTAGTTTACCAGTTATTCATGAGTATAATAATTGCTTTATTTTCTAAGGTTTATTTTTTTTGCCTCGAGTTCCAGTATCGTTATGATGATGATGAAATGCGAAAAGCATTTCTGTTTCTCTTTTAACTATTAATTATTGTATTATTAATTCTCTTTGATTTAAATTAATGATCAAATGTGCAAAGCGTGAATCTGTTTACGATCTAATAAGTTTAATATATGTGTTTAAAAAAAACCATCACAAAGTAATGATATTTGTGACGTATAACATAATATGGTAAATTAACTATTAGTACCAGAGCCCATGACCAAAATTATTGTCTCATAGCAATACGGCCAAAACCGCATCAAATTTATAGATTTGATTATCCTGAACTCGGAAATACCCATATCAGAAATTTTTCGCGTAGCGTTTGAACTGGCCGAGTTTTAAATATGTCAAAAAAAAAACCAAACTGTATCATAGCAATCTGACTGATTTTCGGGCTGTAGTTGAATGTACCATAAGCTGTAAGATACCGAAAACGTGTTTTTCAGAAGTCAGTTGCGTAGTACGAATCCTTAGGTCACTTAAAAAAATTAGAAATGAACTAAAAATTAGGTATATCATAGCAATCCGACTGAAAATCTTTTTTAAGAGTAAATTTGAGTTCGTTGATGCAAAAAAATATTTTTCAGAAGAAAATTTGAACGCATTTAATTTAGACCGTTTTGAAAATGTTAAAAATTTTTGCCCATCGGTAACATAGCAATTGTTGGACGTAATAAAGGAAGTAGTCTTGATGTAGAAAAAAATTAAATCAGAAAAAATTTGTGTAGCACAAACAAAGTTTTGATTTCATTTCGATATTTCGAAATCATTTTAAAATCGTATTAAAGCATATTACAAGTCAATGAATAAGATGCGATTCTCAAATTATTAGAGAATGATTTACAAAGACTTATACACACGTAGTTAAGAATTTACCTGAAACCGTAAAAATGAAGTTGAAGTAATGGCACAAAAGGAAACTGGGATAAAGTGAAAAAAAAGTTTATTCAGTCACAAAATTTGAATGTATTTAATTACTGTTGCCATAGGGTGCGTAACAAGCGCTGAGGCGATTGCCAGGCGACTCCAGAACGTTCTTTTCGTTTTTGGGCGCATAGGCGACAGAGAAAATTTCAGAAAATTGTTTTTTTTTGTAATCCTAAAAAATCTAATCTGCAATCTGTATAATTATCCGGGTTGCTATGGTACTGGTAGGCTAAATTTTTGTCATATTTTTTTGAAATGCGTTAAGTGCAAAATTTCTAAAAACGAACTTTAAAAAATAACAAAACCTATGTACATTTCCAATATCAGACGTATTGTTATGATACCGACTGCCTTTTTTTTGATATAACAGAAATTGCTTCCCACCCAAGTTGACTTTTGACCGTTATTACCCACCTCGTAGGGTTCATAATTTAATGATTTATACGAGTACAGTTTCGACTGTATTGCTATGATACATGGTTTTTGTCGTAGGCTCTCGTACTAATATTTATTTCCGTAGGCTCGCTTCACTGAGTAACAGGGGTTGGATTCAACTATCATCATCCCCGACCTTTATTATTCAACTTGTGATGCTAATCTAGTCCAGGTGTAACCCGCGTTGGCGACGTATCGTCGCGTTGAGACAGATTTAGTAGAAAACAAAAATCTGTAGCAAGTGGTCTACCGTGAGATCAAGTTTGGAAACCACTGTTCAAGGACTCCTAGGACAAATCAAGGACGTACCACCTAAAACCAACTTCTTACTCAACAAACAATTCAATATCATTTAAATGCTATTTTCGCTTATCAAATAGCTACCTGTTTGAACAGCAATTAGCTCTTGTTATGTTGTCAGCGATACCAACGTAATCATATCATCGTTAATGATTTTATCATTGTTTGTTTCATTTTGATTTAAAATGCTGTGTATCGTTGAGTGCTGATTGTTTGTTCTCTATTAGAATTTAATGTTGTCTGTACCATATAACTGTATCTGCGCTCATTTTTAACTGTAGAAGAGACTCTGTTTTTGAGTTTTTAGTTTTCAGTGTACCTACAGTAGGTATGTACTTTACAGTATTTTTTATTTTATTTTTTTAATGTTATATAGATGTTTATTTAATGTAAAAGTAATGAGACGAACGAGACTAACGCCTGCCCATGATTATTGTAGCGATACACAGAACTATGAGTATCAAAACAAAGTCCAGGAAATGGCCGCTTTGACGCTCATTACTTTGAGACTTGTTGGTTAGTCTTATCGCTAGCTGCAGTACCTTTCAAGCCGAAACACAGTAATGTTTACATACTGCTTGACTTTGTATTTGTATTTGTTAATAACTGTGATGCTAAGATGATGTTGACCACTTTTTGTTACCTACGACTCGCGCGACGTGCGAATTCAGACTGCTTACATAAATAATATGTATGTGTAAATTAATTTGTGCAATAGAACTTTGTACATCGAATAACTATTTAGTCCACCCTGAACCAACATATTTTATTTAACGCTTCAATAATAAAATACATATTCTACATTTACAAGGACACGGCAAGGATGTGGAGTACTCAAATCGAACGGAAGTTCCGCGTCTAATTAGTACTCAGTTAGTGTACCCGCATACTCATTACTCAAATCGTAAAGCGCACTACTCTTTAGTTGCCGAGAAAAAAGATCCTAAACGAAGATTTTTTTTTTTACTAAAACTTAATTGTATTCATTTATTATAAATAAATATTTTAATCAATAATTTATTGTATTTCATAATGTAGTGCTTTATAAAAATAAAAATTTACAATTAAAAAAAACCGACTCCATGACCCTTAGGCCAACTAAACGCGAGGTTTCGAGGTATATGAAAAAATCATCGATGTATACTATTTTTAGATTTTTGTTGATTTTTTAAAAGCCGCTCGATCGATTTCGATAAAATTTTATATGGAAATTCTGAAGTATGATATACCAAGCAAAAAAAGAATCATTAAAATAAAAAAAATTATAAGTTCTTGTTATTCAAAAGTTATAAATTATTGATTTCGCGTATCAATAATGTATAAAAGTCGAAAAGAAGTTCTTTATAACGACTTATCAAATTTTAATAAAAAATAACTCCTCTGCAACAACCAAGTAGTGTGCTCTACTGTTAGAGTATATGGATACGCTTACTAAGTACTAATTACACGCGAAACTACCGTTCGATATGAGTACCTACCCCACACCCTTACCGTTTTCTTGTTAGTATAATTAAGTGGTATAGGTTACAATCGATAATATTTACATTGCATATTTATGTCGAGAAGAGTATACAAAAATATTATATAAGTATACTATTTTTAATGTAGTACCGTTGGACCCCAAACTAGGCAAAACCTGCGCCTTGGTGGTCCGGTTCACAAGTTGTAAACAATGGTGTTGAGCGCGACTAAAGACTAATTTACACATTGATTAGTGCGAGTGCAGGTGAATAATGCAGGTGATTAGTGATTAGAACAAAACGTATAAACCTCAATTGATTAGTGCGAGTGATTAGAAGCTTGTTCTATATTTTGCGAGTACACGTAGCCACGTTTAGTAATAAAATAAATGACTCTTCAGTCATCCTGAGAACAAAGTAATATTACATGGTATCTTTAGTAGACAATTTCTTTAGGAGTTGGTAGCTTGCACCATGAATAAGGGTAGCCTGCTTGGTCTTGCAAGTTCCGATTCCAAGAGTTATCTTGTTTCAGACACCACCACTTTTAATATTTCTTACGATTACGAGTGCGCTTGTTGTAGTTGTTCGTCCATATTTGCTGTGGCGCCCAACAACTGAATTGGACTAGGCGCTACAGCTAAACAGTAATGAACACTTCTCGCTACAAATTTGAACTAATCACTCATAATAATCACTAATCACTAATCGCCTTCACTCGCTCTAAACAATGTGTATATTAGCCTTTAGTGACAGAAATTTGAATTCAGGCTACACCTACACACGGACATAAAATTTAAACATGAATTGATAATAAATAAATAAATAAATTATAAAAACAAATAAACAAATAAAATGTATAATTAAGTAATGGGACTCACCTTCGTTATATTATATTTTTTGTCGGCAGGTAACCGCACAAGATGAGTAAGCTGTGCAGACAGGTGTCGATAGAGTCTCCCGGGCCGACACTCAAGGAGTGCGTGTTCTGTTTTGACGTTCCGGTGCCACAGGTCCCTTTATATGGCGCACGGATACGAGTTGTATATGCGGGTGCTTGCTACCGCGCCAGTTCGCGCATGCGTTCAGCATCTGTCTGCAGTACCTCGTCCATATCCTCAATTGGCAGCCTCTCCGGCGAGATGGAGACTTTTGGTATGCAAACGCCCACGCCCGCACATATCGGCCTGCGTGACGGCGCTCTATTCCCAGGGTACGAGATTGCCGGCGTCGTCGACGCGATCGGCAAACAGGCTGAAAGGATTGACGGCATCTGCGAAGGCTCCAGAATCGTTCTCTTTCCTTACGAAGGCGTACCACATGGATATGCTGACTATGTGGTAGTTCCAGACTTTAAATGCCTCGTACCTGTGCCTGACAGTCTACACCTGAGCGTGGCGGCAATGCTTCCTACCGGTGCGTTGTTGGCTATGAACGCAGTAGATTCAGCCGTCAACATTCTGCAGACTATTCTCGAAGGGCAGAATAAGAAAGACCACGCTACTGTATTGATCGTTGGAACTGGCGGCTTAGCACTGTGGGCATTGAGGTTAGCAGCGCGAAGATTCAAGAATGAATTTAAAGACAGGATTAGCATAAGCGTAGCAACTTTCAAAGATGACGGCTTTATGCTGGCGAAGAGCTGCGAGGAATATGCGTAAGTCTGTTATTGATGACACAAATATGCAAAGAGTTTGCTCGCCGAGGCCAATTGACGTTGGTAATCGTGAGTTTCTAATGTTTCAGAATCAATGTACTGCAGTGGTCCGAAGATCTCTACGAAAAGCAACTGATTGAACGTACTATGGACGCGTGTGGCGGCCCGATAGATTTGGTTCTTAATTTTGGAACCACTTCGCGCTCGCTGCATCGTTCTATGCAGTGTCTTGCAACTGTAAGTTATACTAAAGCCTACTTGACGGATGAATTGCTATATAAGTAAAGTGCTGGGGCCGGTCTGTGGAGACAGTAGATTATTTAACATAATCTACTATTTTGTTCAAAAATCATAAATCATTCATAAATTTGATTTTATGCTAGTAATTTACTGTTTTATTCAAGTAATTATGATTCACCGCAAATAAAGACCAAAATAAATGCCAGTTGCTGTGATTTCACTGTAAAGTTATGCTCCATTTGTCCATAAATGGAAAAAAATTGTTTGTATGGAAATCGAACCACCTGCAGTAGAGCTAGTTCTTAGAGCCCTACCTACCTGCATAATCTATTTTTTGTTCCGAAAAACTAGTGAAAACTGGCGAGACACAGGCAGTTTATTTCTAATTTTGCCCTTGTTCTTCTCTCGTTAGCATGGTGTCGTGATGGTGACTGAGGACGTGGGCGAGAAACTCGTGCCAAAGTTTGCAAAGAAAGCTGAAGACATGAACGTAAAGATAGCCGTCGTTCCAAACGGCTCTATAGAGCAGCTCAAAGAGTTAGTCACTCTAGTTGCGAACGGACAGGTCAGTATGGGCTTTACTTATTAACACTGTTTAAATTTAATCTATGCGCAAAGTAGCCTGTCTCATTTTCACCAGTAGCATTTAACATTACTACTGTGTAAGATCATTGGCAGCAGTTCTGCTACGAGAGTCCAGCTCTCAGCATGTGGGTTCGATTGCCAGGATTAACATTTGTGTGACATAATAATTATGTAGATGTTTGTTAGCTATATGGTTCCCATAGTAGCTTTGCTTAGTTTGGGGTTAGATGGCGCTGGATGGTGATGTATGAAATATCCACCAGTATTTATTCATTAATATTATTTTACATCGACAATGAGTTGACAGAGTATATTAAGCATCAATTTTTAAGCACTTGTATTGGCATTATACATATCTATACATTTAAGGCCATAGCGACGTACCTACATATTTTGTAGCGATGATAGCTCAGTGGTTAGCGCGGTCGGTTCGCACGCCGCAAAAATTATAACTAAGTCTCTACGTGCTTATAATTTGCCGGAAAGAGATATCACAGTGCATTAAATGTGTGTGATAGGGATATATTTTTGTTTTTCTTTAGTATGTGTTTTTTTGTTCTTTAGTGTATTTTTTTGGTTTTTGTTTATTTTTCACAGGATAAAACAACGTAATACAAAATTCTAACTTTGTAGTTTAAAATTGGCACACGTGATTTGATTGATTTTAAACAGCAACAATTGTTTTGCGCGAACACACCAATTGAGAGGACGTGTCAAAAAGTCAAATGGTTTATTAAAGACTCCGAAGCTCGACTTATATAATGCTTGTCTTCTACTTTATAGGAAGCCTTACAATTACAGCTGTAGTTGTAAATAATTTACAATTATTATAGTATTTCTTTTGACTGCCCTGTTCGCTCATTTGGTAGTATGTAATTCTGTTTCGAGAGCTTAAGGCCAGCAATCCCTTTAGGAGCGCGAAAATTAGGTATTTTCGGGACGTTTTTTAGAGGGGATAAGATAACCGAGTAATTTTGAAATTTTGACATAAGTTCATTAATCCAGCTTGAAAAACATTTTTTTTCGTAGGATGACCAACAAAATGGCGGCGTTGTTTTTATGTCTACGTTACTAGCTGCGCTCCGCGGCGTTACCCGCTACATGTTTTCGGAATAAAAAGTAGCCTTTGTGTTAATCCAGGGTCTCAGCCACCTCCATACCAAATTTCATTCAAATCCGTTCAGTAGTTTTTGCGTGAAAGAGTAACAAACATCCATCCATCCATCCATCCAAACTTTCACATTTACAATATTAGTGGGATTATAAAGAGGAAAGATTTGTATTAATGTATGTAACGAATAAACTTAAAAACTACTAACTGGACCGAATTCAACAATTCTTTCACCGTTGGGAAGCTACAATTATCCTACGAGAACGGGAACTACGCGGGTGAAACCGCGAGGCGTCCGCTAGTCAAATATAAAATAGCTCAAGTTTCATGACTTTTTATCTTGCTTATTTGTTACTTACACGTTTAATTTCTCTCTGAATCTAAGTCTTAAGTTAACGCGGGTGAAGTCGTGGGTGTAAGTTAGTATTGAATATATCGACTAACAGTTCAACCTAATATTTGATAAAAACCGTGTATTGAAGTTTTTGACAGCCGTTTTCCCAAAGGTGTTCGTTTATTTATACATCTGTGACAAATATAAGAGCTACTATTGTTATTTTGATATTTGGACTGACCGCAAACTCATCACATGTCACTGCGTACTAAAAATTAAATTAATGCATTTTATGGTTTCTCCTTTGTAGTACCCCTTGATTAAATTTGCTTTCATTTAAGAACTGCTCAACAAAAACTTTAAGGTAGATCAAAGAATTGAAATTACCTTTTTTTAACCGTCAACATACCTATGGCTTCCACATTCCGGTTAAACGCAATTAAAAAATTGCTCAAGAAAAGCATTGTAGTAGTCACGAGAATTGAAAAAACTTTTACATTGGCATGGCTTCCAAGTCCTAGGTACCTACACAATATTATGTTATTTTCCCTTCTAGGGATCAATAAACAGGTTAAAACGGGCATGGTCGGACTACCGTTCATGTTTTACGTGTTTGCTACGACGTACTTTTGCGATTTTTCTGCTTGTGTAACGAGATAAATGTAACCCTTCGATTTGGTAGATCATAATGCTTAATTAATTCTCTTGATAATAATTTTTAGCTTTCATAAATAACGTGGGCAATAGACTATTGATGTCTATAGGCTAATTGTCTGTGGTATTATAAGGTAACACACTTTCAACTGTTGACACACATACTTTGATTCGTAAACACCGGTTTTATTAGGACACCGGCACCAAAATAACTTTGCTCTGTGTCACGTTTGATTATTTTGTCTGCTTGTGCCGTTTTTACTCCAACTGGGGTAAAAACTTTTTTAAACACATGTACAGTATACCAACTTGAGGCATTAGAGTCGATCGAGAGACGTGCCAGGAGGCTAATTGGCAACGACGCTTTACTAGAGTCTTGGCTTCAAAGTCTTGAGCATCGTCATAGTATAGCCAGCCTGTCAGTTTTCTACCGGATACATTTCGGAGAGTGTGCTCTTGAGCTGCACAATTTGGTTTCCCCTGCACCTTTCTTTTACCGGACGGCCAGACAAACGCGACCAAAACGTCATCCGTACATGGTGGATGTTCCCCATGTACGCACAAAGCGTTTTGATTCCACATTTTTCATTCGCACAGCGAGGTTGTGGAACTCTGCCGGAGTCTGTGTTCCCTGTTAGGTACAATATTGGCGTCTTCAAATCTAGAGTAAATAGGTTTCTTCTAAGTAAGCGTGCTCCATCTCAGACCACACTACTGTTTAACATCAGGCAGAGTGTGGTCAAACGCGAACCTATATTGAATAAAAAATAAAATAAAAAATAAGTAAATTATTTAGTTAAAACACAGTTAATTCATTTGAATGATTTTTTAACTGAAAAGCTTCACTTCTTAGATAAGGGATCCAAAGCCTTGAACATAGACGTAAAGTTGCATGTCTGTCAGTTTTCTAACGGATACACTTTGGAGAGTGCGGTTCAAATCTGCTTGGCCTAATTTCAAAATGCCTATTCTTTTATCAGACAGTCAAGAGTTTTAAGAAGCGGCACCGGTTCATGTAGGCATTCCAAAAACTCTAACTAAACGGTTTGAATCTACTTTCATTGTACGCAACGCTTTAGCGAACGTCCACTCGGGTAGCAAAATCTATTGTTTACAATAGAATTTGCTACTCGAGTGGACGTTCCCTGATAGATACAATCTGGGTGTCTTCAAGTCGCGAGTGAATCGGTTTCTTCTAGGCAAGCGTGCTCCACCGTAGACCGCATCAACATCAGGCGAGATGGCGGACAAAGGCAAGCTTATCGGCTGTAAAAAAGCTAATGAGTGTCCACACAAAAAAAAACTGTTGACGAAAAATCTTGAAAATTTTCCAATGTTTAATCTAGAAGATTCTTTAACTTTTTCGTGTTAAAGTAGTTACCAGTTAGAAGGGAAAAGCAATCAAGCTATTAATTAAACGACACTATACATACAATTAACCCAATATAATAAACATTTATGTTATTAATTCTGTGTTCTCATTCTGTTATATCTATTTACCATTGTAGGTACTACTTAGTACTTACAATATGCATAATACCACCCTAACGGGGGTATTTTAGTATTGGCTTATAATGTAACAACATGATAACAAGCTTCATTGCAATTCCGATAGATCTGTTTGTTCACAATATTGCCGTTCACGCGTTATGACGTCAATTCTATGAAAATCGATACACAGGTGTGCATTTTGTGTAAATGTATGGACAATGGACATATATATATAAAACACAATAGTAAACACTTAATCTAAATAATTATTATCTAAATAAATATTACAAAATAACGATAGTAAATAATTTTATTTCACGAAAGTTATACGTAATAGTTTTTTTTTTAATGTAAAAGTAATGAGACGAACGATTCGGTCTCCTGATAGTAAGAGGTAACGCATGCCCATGACCATTGCAGAACACAGTAGGTACTTTGAGTAGCAAACAAAGTCCTGGGAATCGCTGATTTGGCACTCAGTACTTTGAGACTTTCGATGGTTAGTCGCAACAGCCCAGTAATTTCACTAGCTGCAGTCACCTTCAAACCGGAACACAGTAATGTTTACACACTACTGCTTGGCGGTAAAATATCTGGTACTGCGGTGGTACCTACCTTGACGACTTCCTGCTAAGGAAATCTGGTGGTAACCAAGTCAAATAGATGCGCGAATCTTGAGCTGAGTTGGGGGCGTAGTTTTTGATTCCCTTCCAGGACAATTATGTGGTGAAGTGACAGATTCTTGTTTCTTATGTATATTTTCAAAAAAGGTATAAAATGTTCTAAGCTTGGGATGTACCAAGCCAAAGGTCAAAAATCAGCTTATTTTTACATTTTGTTGAGGATTATTGACATTTTTTTACAAAACAACTGATTATTTTCATGTTTACAGAGTTGTGCCCATAGTAAAATTGTACACATGACACCCTAAGCCTGTAATTCTATACAAGTACAGTAGAGTCTCACTAATCCGGCATTATTAGGTAAGAACTAGGCGCTCCGGATTATTGAAATGTTCGGATTACTGAATAATAATAGAAAAAAAAAAAAAAAAAAAGCATTTTATAAAGAGGTTACCGGCTCACAGCTAATTTTTACAGGAAGATTCCCAAAAATTGACAAACCGCGGGCGTATCTATTTTTATTAGGAGTGTTTTCCTTCGCTTCGCCTAACTTCACTTTATTAGTCAAGGTTAATGAATTTAATGGTTTTTTTAGATCGAACCGCCTCCCCACTCCGTGTTCCCGGCCGAAGAGGCTCAAGAGGTAGTGAGGAAGCTTTGCAACTCCGAGATCAAAGGGCGCGCCATTTTGAAGTTTCAAAATATCGACTAACTCCTAGTCGACGGCTGGCTGCATCTCCGCCGAAATGCAGGCGTCACTAATACCAAAAACTACGCATTACTTACACCGTAGGTACTGTAGCTACGATATATGTCAGAACGAATAGATATCCAAATATTTGCCCGAGATGTTATTCCTAAATTTATTTGGTTGGTGTGTTGTGTCCACAGATATAATATTCTATAGAGATGTCTAAAAACTCTGCGCTTGATTTAGATGTATGCGCATATGTGCTTGCAACCATAAAATCACAACAGTCGTATTTTTTTTGCGGGTAAACTTACTAATAAAATCTCAAATTATTTCGATACATAAAAAAATAAACCCTAGTGAAAATTTATACTATTGTGTTGGGATACCGAATATTCCATTACTTATTCCCGATTTTGAGAACAAAGAAATGTTCTAATTTTTGGACTGAATCAGTTACTAGACTAGACTTCAGGCATCTCTTTAGAATTTCACCTCTATGGCTACGTTCATATGATTCTGCTGTAATATTTAGACAAAACATGTATACTGATGTTAATGACAATTATCACATATACGAAATATTACAGCACACAAACTAAATCACATTGTTTATAATACAAAGGCAAATATTTAGACAGCGCAGTGCGCGGAATTTTTCGACTATTTTGTGATATTGTAATAATAGTCGAAATGTACATTAGTTCCGGAAAGTTATATTAAATCCTACAGTAGTAATTTTTTTTGCTATGACCTTAATACTTGTATTCACACTTTTACCTAAGGTTTTACATTAATTTTTGCTTTTAGTGTATTCCACAGATAAGAAAACGGATAAAGTTGTGCAGAAAATAGGTACATGTCGACACCTTGAACCCACAATTTTCACTTGCCACATCTACACAAATAATTCAATCTGTTTAATCACGTATAACAAATAAAATTGCAGCACCAATGAGGCTACATCCATTTTCTGTGCAACTTTATATCTATTTCAATTTTGTTTAATCTTTGTAATGTTTACATTTTAAAAGTAGGTAAGGAAAAGAAGGAAATCATACGATGTTTTGTGTCATCACATAATGACTAGAAGGACATTAAGACTGTAGGAATTAATTAATTTATCAAATCTATAACGCGCTTATTATTAAAATAATTTAAAAAACTGAAGTATTCGATTGCTTATTGAAGTTTAAAAAAATCGCTCATCATCTTAGCTCTTTAAGTTTATCGTTAGAATTTAATAAATTCATTTAACTATGCTCTACGTTATAAGTATTAATTTAGTTTAATCTATGTTGGTTTTAAAAGATTTTATTTTTCAGTAAGTGTTTACTTCTTCGAAATAATAATAATGTTGAATGTTTTCCGGAGAATCGCTCCAACATTATTTTCGGTTGTTCGCATCTTGCTAACGGCAAGTATTTGCATAAGCGCAACCATGTAGCCAGTCATCCATCAGCAACTTTTAACATATTATGTTTATTAAATTTGCACGTCTGCGTGTGAGATGGCTATAGTATCTATAAATATAGTTTTGAGAAATTATTATGTTGAAGAAAACGGGCGCCAATATTGCCCTGGGACGGAAATGTATCGAAATTCTGGGACCGTAAGACTTTTTACAACAAAACGCAATTTTCGCTGAGAAAACCGCCGATAATGATGATTATTTGTACATGTAGTTAGTAACCAGGCACCGCCATTATAGTACTATATCTTTGATAATTCTAAATAGGAGTTTAAATTACTTCTAGCTGTTCTTATATAAATGTGTAAAATATTTATTTTTCTTAAAAAATGTCGACGATGTATTAAATAATAATAATAATCTAAATAATAATAATCCATTTAATTGCGCTATGGGTAAGTACAGATGTAAAACATAATATTTAGTCAAGAAGCACCACAGACAGAAATTAACTTGCATACCTTTCGGCATGCAAGTTAATTTAAAATTAGACATTATTAATATAATAATAACATACCGAACTTGTAATATGATAAACATTGTGGAAAATATAATATTTTTGAACAATTCATATAATACCTATATTAGCAAGTCATCGACATAAAGGAATTATATTTCCACATATTATTTTAATATCATTTTAGATTAGTATACAGACAGGTGATAAAATCGATTTTTATTTTAAGCTTTATAAAAAGCTGTAAATTACGGATATAATCTAGTCAAAAAATGTAACATTAAAATACATTTTTTTAGTACATATGTGTTTAGATATAACTTTGCTATTGCTACGTATACGCTGCTAGATTAAAAAACAAATCATATAATGTTAAACTGAATATTTGTGTATCTTTATTAAACAATAAAATTATATAAACAGTATAACACTAGTTTCCTTATTTCGAGATTTATTCATGAATACTGATCAAGAGGCGAGATTGTGTAAAAATACTTTAAAAACATTGAATATAAAACATGTATGAAAGTCACCGTCTAAAAATTAATATTGTGGTTCACAGTTCTGAATCCTTTGAGCACATAAAGAGATTTGATGTTTTTGTGTAAGATACTAGTCTGCGGCTTTGCAGTAGGCTTTTGGTATGCTCGCACGCCCCAAATATCCACTACTGCTCTGATCTCATTGTTGGCCTTAGCGTGGATGACGATCAGCACTGTAGATTGGCCGACACCTCCTGACTTGATCTCCGCACTGGCGCCGCAAGTTCTAATAGCCAAGTTGTCTACGTGAACGTACTTGATTATGTATCCCGGAAAATCGTTCTCGTACACGTACACTTGACCTTCGTTCATGGTGACCGGTTTGTTCTCCACCACGCCCGAATCCAAATGCTTTAAAGAGTTTTTCCATTTGCCCACCTCTAGCGGCCTATAAATACCATCGCAGATAAGTTTTGATTGGACAATTTCTTGCGTGCAATGCAAGAAAATAAAAATCGAGAGAATCACACCCTGCTCCATTTGAGCTCAAGATATTTGTGACAAAGGAAAACACTTAGGTCGTAAGAAACAATTGGCTTTATAAACGTTCTTTTTTGAATTCAATTCAATGGGTTACGTGACAGTGATTATGTATCGGTGCGTTTGGTGCTAAGCGATAATCAAAGAGCTCAATATGGACATTATTTCTTTTCTGTTTTACCCGACTTCAAGAAAAGAAGGAGTTTCTCAATTCGTCGGAATCTTTGTTTTAATTAAAGTTCCCCGATTACTGTAAGACGCCTGGATCGATCTAAAAAAATCTTTTTTGTTTAAAAGGAAGTGGTCTAATTGGCACCAAGTCAGGATCGATGTTGGGATAGGTTGCAACCCTCAAATTTTATAGGAACATAATGTGTATTATATATTTTCTAAAAAATATTCAAGTATAATGCGTTATTATGCATCTGGTACCCATCATCTCGTCGCTGAGCTGATGATGGAAAATATGACTCTACTATTAGGAGTTAATGGACAACTCTTTAAATATTCTTATAGGCTCGTATAGAGCGCTACTTATGTATCTTTGAATAAATTATGTAGTATCTAACCACTCAATAAAATAAACAACTGTTTAACATTTTTATGACCCTTTGTTTGCTTTACAAGTAATGAGACGAGCGAGACGCTCTCCTGATGGTAAGAACATACGTACGTATGTTCTTGACAAATGCATCGATTGAGATTACTTTAGGAAATAAAAAGTCTAGGGTGGCGCTGATTTGGCGCTTATTACTTTAAGATTTTCTATGGTTAGTCCAGCCCTGTAATTTCCTTAGCTGCAGTACCGTTCAAGGCGGAATACAGTAATGTTTACATTAAATACTAATCATTGGCGCTAGAATAACATGTACTGCGGTGGTACCTACCTAGAGGAGAAGAATAGGTGGAAGGGTAATAGGATCTCATTGGTAAGAAGATCTACCACCAAGAACCTGCAACGAAGTAAATCAAAATCTATGAAATTTAACGGCACTATTTATTTAAGAGTTCAAAATGTACCTCTAAAATTAATAATCCAAATGTTAACACCAGTGTTTGAGTAGACGTCCAAAATTCCATATCAGTAGTAGAAAATAGTAAATGCAGAGATATTTTCTGATCATTTTGTATCTTCAAAATTCATAAATTTATTTATATATGTAATTGATTTCTTGAAAAGGTCTTTGGTAAATCTGGTTAAGAAATTCGTTGAATCAAAAGAAACTTTTTAAAAATATCTCTGAATTACAAAATAACTTTATAGATAATAATTTTTTTTACACATAATATCACTAATATTTATACTTAAATAATAAAACTTAATTGAGGAAACATTAAGAAAAGCTGGTGAACACACAGTCAATGATTTGAAGACGCAACGTAGATGATCGTTTACAGTTATACAATCAGCACATAACAGTAGGTATTATTCGCGGCCCTTGCAGAAAAATCCTAGACCCTACGACCGCCGCCAGCGCTGGCGGGAGCGAGATAGCGACCGTTTTAGAGACTTTATAATAATTAAGTTTTACTGCTAAATTAATTGACATTCGTCACGTCTCTACAGCCAGTGTGTTGAACCATAAAAAAGTCTGGTGCACTTTGTACACCCGATTCGTAATATGAGTTCCGTAAGAAATTTTTAATTTGATTTAAATTACCCCTAATGTAAAACCATTTAATGGCAAAAAATAATTTCAAAGTGAAACCAATACTGATGCCCCGAGCTGGCACTTTAAATAAGAAATGCAGTCGTTAAAGCGCGTCTAAACGGGCTGATATTTTAAGAAAAGGCACTGTTAGTAAGTGGGTATATTTCGGAAAAGTTTCGAAAATAACATTCCAGTGTTAAGAAGGGGTAGAGGTGAAATGCCACTTGATGAAAATAATGAAATCGTCAGCAAATACTTTTTCGAAAACTATACTGAGAATGTAAATGAGATATTGTGAAAATGGGTATATTAAAATAATTAGCATGAAGGGAAATATTGCAGCAAATTTAGATTAGATGCATCTTCAGCTGAGGACGGTATCTATTCTTATTTTTTTTACTTTTGGAACGTTTGTTCTAAGAAAATAATTATCACTGGAGATCTGATTGAGATTCTTTTATTTATTTCCTACAGTAAATGTTACAATTAACATGGTTATGTTGAGAACAATAATTTCCCTATAGATACAATTGTGCTTTCAGTATACCTTGTTCCCATTTGAATATTTTATAATTTTAATTTATCTACATTTGTTCGTAGTCTTCGAAAGTTAATATATAATTGTGTACAATAGGCTTGTGTTCACTAGAAAAAAACAAATTGGTTCGTTTTTAATGATTAATTATGATATTTAGGTACAATACACAGCATTATTCATCATAATAAAAGGTAAAGATTACAATTATATTTTTTAAATAAATTCGTTATAATTCGCCATTCAGTAACGTGACAGCGAAGACGAAGACAGCGAAGAGAGAGTTCCGTCACACCGTACTAAACATCATCTACGTTTTCGACATTTTCGTAGAACAACTGCCGCACAGATATAATTGTTTCGCACGGCGTGACGTCATTCAGACGCCATGACGTACGAATTAGATTTTTGAAATCGCAAAATACCTAATGTGAATTTGCGAATTTTCAAAAACAAATCTATTTTTCAAATCTAGTCAACAAGCCTATTGCAACAAACATCATAAACATGACGAGCGAATGTTGGTGTTCACTAACTTGCAAAGATAGTTTGTCCTTAAGCTATGTACGTTGGAAGCTTACATCCGTTACTAGTTTGTAAAATTCTGTTACCAAACAGGTATTATAAAAACAATTCTTATACAATAACGCTGGCAGGCATCAACATCAGTTCTGATAATTATTTAGCAACAATACCAATATTCTTATGAATATATAAACGTTGTGTATAGATTAAGTAACACGATATAATTCAATAATGATTAAAAAATAATTTTTACCACGAATTTTTTATTATAATATAAATTGTTTTTTTTTTCTTCCTATAAATACTTGTAATTGTATATAGGACGGATTAGCCAATAAAACACTTACGGAACTCAAAGGGCACTTTTGCACAACTTTTGTATATTTTGTGTGTTATTTAATAACCCTAAGCACAGATTACCGACGCACAATTATCTTAAAGACTAAGTTACACTTTATAAGTAAACAATTTGAGCCTATTTTAAACCGGCTTATGACAGATGCGGTTCTTTCACCGCCGTGACACTAGCTACCACAGACAATAAAGGGAAGGTTTGTAAAGGAAGCAGTGTTAACTATTATATAGAGTTAGCGTATAGGTCATTGTACTCATCATGACGAACAACATTTTTAACAAAAAAAAAAAACAGTCGTTCCATATCTATTGAAAGTGAACCTTTTCTATGGAGCAGCAATTTTTTTGCGCTTTCAAACTTATAAAAGTTGTTTATGATGATGAGTACGTTAACCACATTTCGGCTTAGCACGACCGATATGCGTAACTATGAAGGAAGATTTGAAGAAATATGGTATAAAAATACGTTGTATAATTGATTTTAAGTAATGTTAATTGATTTTCTAACGAAAATATTGTACATAACTTATCGTATTATATCTCCGAGACCTGTTTTTTTTTGGGCGCCGGTCTCTTCTCATATATAAGATAAGGCTAATAGTCCACCACGCTGGCCAAGTGCGGGTTGGAAGACTTCACACATAATTTTTTACACTTCATACGAGAACGTTTTATTTTAACTCACAGACATGTAGTTTTCCTTCACAGTTTGAATTATCGGCAATACGTACATAGCGTAAAAAAGATTCTCTACGAAAGACGATAAAAATATCATCGATGTATACAATTTTTAGATTTTTTTAAAACCACTCGCCTATCGATGAAATTTAAATAGGACCACCCGGGAAGTATATACTCTTTGAAAAAGAAAAAGAAAAAATAATTTTCCAAATTCAGGCGCCTTCCGAGTAATCGGTGAATACAAGAAAAAAAAGATTCCGACGAATTGAGAACTTCCTCCGTCTTTGAAGTTGGTTAAAAAATAGTTGCGTGGTACGAGAATGGTGCCTGAGCGGGAAAACACGATTATACCCACCGACTCTATCTTGATTAAAATCTACTTTAGGTGTTCAGCAGAAGAAACGACCAGTCAATTCTTAGTCTTGACCAAGTGTGGATGCCCCGTGTAGAGGCGAAACACGTGTCGGCAAGTGGTTACTGCAGCGAGAAGAGGATATAAAGTATTGGTTATTTAATTAGTTTTAGTTTTTGTCAAATTTAGTTTTAGATATTAAGTAAAGTTTCGGTTAAGTTTTTAATTATTAAATTGTTGTCAAGTTAGTTACATTTAAATTCTCATCGCTGTTGTAACTGAAACGACTGTTAAGCGGAAATAAACAAAATATACCTTGAATATTGAAAAAATAAAAAATGATTTAGACTCAAAATTTGAAATAAACCGTGATTCTGCAAATATGTCGGCTATATAAAACCTATCGAAACATACATAGTATCAGAAAAACTACATGAAAGTTCTCATAATATCAATTTTATCGCCTTCGTACTTTTAGATAGTCTCTGTGTGGTTAGATTCAAATCAGTCCTTAAGCTTAAGCTTAATAAATACGTTTAGATAGCTGCGATTATAAAGTATAAACAAGGGTAAAGGTTAATTATCATTGTACGTGGCAATCTGAGCGGTGCTTGTTAACACATCTTTTACGTGTGACGTGGCTTGTCGTATCACGCCACGTTACATATGGATTGTGGCGGCCGTATAACGCGCCTCGCCGCGTCGCCAACTCCACTGGGAAGGTCGATACTGAAACAAGATATACACAACTGTAGGCATGTATTATTATTGATCATGTATTTTCGTGTTGCTTTCAAAACACCTTAAAAGTGTATAATATTGACCACTTCTTTAATAGAGTATGACTTGGAGTTAAATGCAAAATTAAAAATTCACACAGGCAGAATGCACAAGTGCGAAGCCAAAAACAAAGAAAGAAACAGACTTACTGCATGTAAAAAATCATGTCGCTGCATTGTTATTTTTCAGAACTTATGTTTTTTTTAAAAGCCGAATTGCGCGCTTGTAGTCCAGGGTCGATAATTTTTAAAACCAAAAAAAATCATAATAGGATGAAACCCATTAGAAAAGGCGGGAAATATGATAAAAATGAAAGGAAAAATAATTTACGGGCGATCTGAGGTTGGGAAGGGGATGGGGGTGAGTTTTTAAGGGTAAAAAACGGTTTTTCTCGATTTCCGGCAAAACTAAAAGTCCTATCGAAAAAAGTCAAATGGAAAAGTTGTAGATAATAAAAAGATCTAAAACTTTTGTATTTACACTTTTTTCACATAACCTCAAAATTTATGTGAAAAATTCAAAAAACCAAGTTTTTGGTTTTTTATTTTTATCTTTTACAAAAATTTTTTTTTTTAACGAAATTTTGTGAAAACTTACCTTTTTATGTCCCAAATACGCTGTAATTTATTTAATTAAAAATATTTATTTTTTCACCTTATTTTGAATTAATATCGAAAAAACACCCTAATTTTCAATCGAAAATTCACCCGTCAAAATATCAGCTTTTTTCAAAAAGTTGGTGTGGTTTCTGTTCGTTGGAATCTCTACTTTCCGATGGTAAAAAAAAAATATATGTTACTATGGTAAATCTTCTCAGAAAATGCAATATCTTGTACTAAAATATCATTTAATTTCAATCTTTAGGTTATGTTAAGTTAAGCATACTATTTTTTAAAGAAAATATTACGATTTTTATGGTTGAGTTGATTGATACAGATAAAAATAGAGATAGTATTTACCTTCCTATGCAGATTCGAAAAGTTTTATTGTTTTTTTAAGTAAACTTGTCACAATTATCTTCAAGAAACTCAGCGTGCACGTGTATTTTTATAAACGATGTTGTATACTGTACTGTATTTCGAATACTGGTTAGGCTAGCGGTTGTAACAGCTGCTACGAAATATATAGTATATAAATAAATAAATAAATAAATAAATATCGCAGGACATTACACACAGCGCCATCTGACCCCAAACTAAGCAAAGCTTGTACTATGAGAGTCAGATAACTGATAGAATACTTAAATTTTTTTTTTTTTTGTAAATACATACTTATAATACATACAGTACACCCAGACACAGAACAAACATTTGGTTTTATATCACAAAATGCTTGTCCTAGGTGGGAATCGAACCCACGCCCCACGCCCCCGCAGACGAGGGTGAGCGATAGGAAAGCGACTACAACGCCGCCGACCGCAGACTGCTGCGGTTCAGCGGCGTGTGGCGCTCCCACCGCGGCCCCGCTCGCACCCACCTCTGACTTGCGAGGAGTTAACGTGCCCGCGGTCTCCGGTACTGCGGGAGTTATTTATTCACCAATATCCTATAAGCACAGCGGGAACCATCAACATGCTTCGCGGAACTTTGGGCTTGTATCTAATAATACTACAACGTTAATGTACAAACCTATCAAATTTAATCGTCATTGCAATTATAATAGTAGGTATGTATGTAGTAAGACCCAGACCCGCCTAGCCCCTTCCCCACTTCTCCACGAAATACCTTTTGATGGGCTACAATTTTTCGTAGGTCACTCAGGTATATCTACTCAGGTATATATATAATTTATCTCAAAATAGTTATAAATAAGCATCTACGCATATAATTTAAAGAAAATTAGACAACTTTCTCCAAATATTGTAGATGTCTTATTAAATATTAATTTCATTAACTTATTTGTTTGTTAATTATAGTAGTATATTTTTATTTGCAATTTTTTTGTTATCAACGTCACATGTAATCTAACGTTTTTCGAGTAATTAAAGTCTAAATTTTAATAAATAGCTCAAAATTATTTATAATAATTAAAAAAAATTTTTCGAATTCAAGTTTTTTTTGAATTTTTGCATTTTCTGAGAAGATTTACCATAGTAACATATATTTTTTTTTTACCATCGGAAAGTAGAGATTCCAACGAACAGAAACCACACCAACTTTTTGAAAAAAGCTGATATTTTGACGGGTGAATTTTCGATTGAAAATTAGGGTGTTTTTTCGATATTAATTCAAAATAAGGTGAAAAAATAAATATTTTTAATTAAATAAATTACAGCGTATTTGGGACATAAAAAGGTAAGTTTTCACAAAATTTCGTTTAAAAAAAAAATTTTTGTAAAAGATAAAAATAAAAAACCAAAAACTTGGTTTTTTGAATTTTTCACATAAATTTTGAGGTTATGTGAAAAAAGTGTAAATACAAAAGTTTTAGATCTTTTTATTATCTACAACTTTTCCATTTGACTTTTTTCGATAGGACTTTTAGTTTTGCCGGAAATCGAGAAAAACCGTTTTTTACCCTTAAAAACTCACCCCCATCCCCTTCCCAACCTCAGATCGCCCGTAAATTATTTTTCCTTTCATTTTTATCATATTTCCCTCCTTTTCTAATGGGTTTCATTCTATTATAATTTTTTTTCACTTTTCATTATTTTTAAAGGCTTCTACCCTGGTCTATTGGTAAAAATTGAAAAAAAAACTAACCTTGATAAGTAGCTGTCCGCTGCGCGTGTGAGGGTTCTTGAATGCGTAAAGCACCCAACAAGCGGCACCGCAGACGAGGGTGAGCGATAGGAAAGCGACTACAACGCCGCCGACCGCAGACTGCTGCGGTTCAGCGGCGTGTGGCGCTCCCACCGCGGCCCCGCTCGCACCCACCTCTGACTTGCGAGGAGTTAACGTGCCCGCGGTCTCCGGTACTGCGGGAGTTATTTATTCACCAATATACTATAAGCACAGCGGGAACCATTAACATGCTTCGCGGAACTTTGGGCTTGTATCTAATAATACTACAACGTTAATGTACAAACCTATCAAATTTAATCGTCATTGCAATTATTAAATTAGATTTGATTGTACCTGAAATAGTTTGACCCGATGGCTAATTGAGAAATAAATATCGTAGGGCATTACACACAGCGCCATCTGACCCCAAACTAAGCAAAGCTTGTAGTATGGAAGTCTGATGACTGATACTTATACATACTTATAATAAATACAGAACACTCAGACACAGAACAAACATTTGTTTATACCACAAAATGTTTATCCTGGGTGGGAATCGAACCCACGCCCTTCAGCTCTTGGAACTGAAGGATCAGTTATGTCTTAGATAGCTTTGCTTAGTTTGGGGTCAGATGTCGCTGTGTGCAATGTCCTACGATATTTATTTATTTAATGATGAAATATCGAAAACGTATTTGTTGACACGTCATAGGCAATATTTATTTCATAGGCTATTCAAATTACGTAGATACAAACAAAGTTGGTTGGTTTTAATTTTCTAATAGTAATTATTTTTTTAATGAAATGTATGTAGCTAGCTAACTTAGTTGCGAGTTGAAACTTACTGGTATCAACGGAAGTGTTGTGGTTGCCCGGAGTCGGTGTATCAGTGTTGTAGACGGTTCTGTTTGCGGGCGAATCTGCTTTCGGAGCAGGCGCTGGGCCCGAACACGTCGCAACATCGCGTACCATTGTCTTATCGCAGTCTGTAATGTTACGTCGAATCATTCTTACAGAGATGTCATCATAAAGAAACATTCACTTAGCAAGTAGCGACATCTATTGATTTAACACTTCACCAGTAGAAAGAAAAAATACCAAAACACGCACAGAGAGTGGCGCCATCTAGATCTTCAGGAAAAGAAGAAGCTCGAAACTCGAAGAATAAATATCCCGATCTACCGTATTGCCGTTTTCTGTACATGTACTAGTATTATCTGTGTAAATATACCTATTATGATCTTCGATCAAAGCAATATAGAATTTAGCAGCATCCACTAGATTTTATCCTACCAAAAAGACCGTCAAAGCACTCAGGCACAACAGTTTGCATACAGTCCGCCCACGTTCAACTGTTATTTTGATCGTGGCAAACATTAACTTACATTGTATTGTTAGCTTAAACTTCTCAGCGTAGAATTGATTTTTGCTTGAATAGCTAATTTTTGCACATTTTTTTATAAGGAATAATCTTACGTTTGACAGCCATCTCACTTGATGTTAAGTGATAATGCGGTCTAAGATGGAGCACGCTTGCCTAGAAGATGCCTGATTAACTCTCGACTTGAAAACACCTAGATTATATACATCTAGGAACACCCACTGGGACAGCGCATTCCACTGTATAACAGTCCGCACAATGAACGAATCAAATCGTTTCATGATTTCATTCAACATTCTCTAATCGCTGAACATAATACATACATTACAAAACAGTGCATACGCTATCACCGCGATAATTTGTGTATTAAAATACTGGTGACACTAACTATAATGGTAAACTTACTTCGTAATTTCCAGTCTTGCTTGTTTCTGTCTGTACCGCTGGAGCATTTCTGAATTTGAGGACACCATGTGCACTGCAAAACAATACCAAGGTGAACTTAATTACAACCTCAACTAAATGTATATATACTTTTTTTTATTCTAACATAAATAGAGAATTCTTCATGTCGTATAGGCGTTTTAACAATCTTAGTCGTCGGTCGGTCACTTTTTGGAAGACTTATGATATGTCAGAAAATTTGGTACTCATAAGCGACGGTGATTGCAAACCATGTTCGTTACTTGTTTGTAGCGATGATAGCTCAGTGCTTAGCGCAGTCGGTTCACATGCCGAAGGACGTGGGTTCAAACCCCAATGAGCTTGAGCTGCCGGTGAAGGAAAACATCGTGAGGAAACCATAGCATCATCATCATTTCAGCCGTAGGACGTCCACTGATGGACATAGGCCTCCCCCATTGACTTCCACAAAGACCGGTTGGAAGCGGGTCGCATCCAGCGCGTTCCTGCGGTCTTGCGGTCACCATAGCATGGTGGTAAGGTATTTTATAGTATTCTGCAGGCTAGCTACCACCTTCAAGTTGAAAATATGCCACCAACTATCTAACGGTGTGTTCCGGCAGCCTGACTTCAGTGCCAGTTTCATTCCAGGCTTTACCATCTTCGACCACACCATCACTTTTTTTTTAAATATTGAATAGGTTCGCGTTTGACCACATCCTGCCTGATGTGAAGCAACGATGCGGTCTAAGATGGACACGCTTATCTAGAAGGAACCTGTTTACTCTTGATTTGAAGACACTCATATTGTACTTTTCGGGAAACACAGAATCCGGTAGAGTTCCACATCCTCGTTGTGTGAATAAAAAATGTGGACTCAAAGTGCTTAGAGAGCACATGAGGAACATCCACCATGTGTCGCCTCGGTAGCGTTTGACTTACTTGCCAAACATTAAACTTGATGGTAGATCTCCTTAGCAGGAGGTCGTCTAGGTAGGTACCACCGCAGTACCAGTTAGTCTGCCGCTAAGCAGTAACGTGTAAACATTACTGTGTTCCGGTTTGAAGGGTACTACAGCTAGCGAAATTACTGGGCTGTTGAGACTAACCATCGAAAGTCTCAAAGTAATGAGCGCCAAAGCAGCGATGCCTTGCTTGCTTTGTTTTGCTACTCACAGTTCTGTGTATCGCTGCAATGGTCATGGGCAGGCGTTATCTCTTACCATCAGGAGAGCGTCTCGTTCGTCTCATTACTTTTTACATTTAAAAAAAATAATTAAAAAAACATTAACTAAAATCGTAAACAAAAAAGTTACTGACGTTGAATCCCGTGTCGTGGTTAAGGCAAGATTCGCACGTGTCGTATTGCAGACAAGTCGGCAGCGCTGTGAGCCGCAGTATGGTGCTGTTAGCGATCACGTAGTTTCGGAAGGACACGCGGTGATACTCGTAGATAGTCTTACGGCGCACGTCTGAAACAAACGATTTTAAACCTTAGCTGCTACATTATAGATCAACGACAAAAAAGAAACATCAGAGGAAAATCCGACCATAGTAGCGCGGAAAGGGACAAGGCTAATCGTAAGTCTCACTTTCGAAATAGAAAGATTTTAGCCGTAGATTGTGTGCCAGGCGGCCAGAGTAAAAAGCGTCCATTTAAAGTCTATGATTCTTTTAATATAAGGTATGTATGATCAAGTAAATGTGGGTTAGTCTCAAACTTGAGTATGGATCAAACTTACGTTAGACGTGAAGTTACTGCAAGTCAATATATTTATAACAGAAATAGCTAAAACTTGAAAATATTTGACATTGTTCAATGCTAGAAACTAAGAAGTGATCAAAGTGCACTTATGATAGTCTTAGTTTAGTTAAAATTTAATTTATGTACAAAATAAACCTTTACTATTATTATATTTAAACCACCATTTGCTAAGCAAAATGTTGACAATGTAGCACACATAAAAGCTAGTTTCTAATATTAATTAATGAATACTTACAGAAAATAATATTGTCGTTGAGATAAGCATCGCTAATGCCCACTTTGACGGGATGCTGGGTGTCGTTGATCTCTTGTACATCAATAGGGATGTGTTTGTACGCGAACACAATGTCTCCGTTTTTGTAGAGGGTCACAGCAAAGGTGAACGTCATATTCACGTCGTCTTGAAGGTTCACATTCTCCCAGAATGCAGTGAATTTCTCGCCTGTGAAAATGTTTTCCGTCAAACTAATATCTGTGTTTTGATGAGTTTATACATCTTTCTGCTTTGGCAATGTTTAGGTAGACAACACAGACACTAAAGTAAGTAAGTTTGTAAAACCATATAGTAAGTTGACTTATGCGCCTAAATATAAAAAAAATCTTAGAACTGACGGTTCCAACAAAATTGCACATGTAAAAAATGTGTAGCGTGTGACTCATAAATTTTCATAATAAAATATCAAATTGTACATGAATATTTACAAACATTGACAATTATATAGCTCTTCGAGATAAACTATGTTTCATTAAAATAATGGATAACATTGACGATTGTTTATACTTATATGTTGCACATAAGCACGTAGTTAATTAGTGTCAATATGTACCAGTTATTTAACCATATTATAGAGGTCACAAGATAAATAGAGCCGTTGTCACAAGTTATCATAAGGATTTTATATGTAAATAAAAAAAACTATAACCTACACTTTTGTCAGTAGATACTGCAAATATACCTAAATGAGTTGAATAAATTGTTATATTTCAGCAAAAGTATGTTTTTTCTCGTAAATAAATTCCAAAGTAATTTTCTACTGTCTCTAACTATCGTATTCTCAATGTAATGAACGTCAACACAGCTATACTCTGGACTTTGTTTTGTCACTCAAAGTTATCGCTGCAATGTTTATGAATAGGCGTTATATCTTACCATGAGGAGAACGATTCGTTCGTCACATTACATTAAAAATCTATTTGGTACTTGAGTTTGACAAGTTTCACAATCTTACCATCGTCTACTAGTTTGACGTAACTCTCATTGGTGAGCGTGGTATCAAAGTTGGCCATAAGCGGCGCGATGTACTGCGTGGCGGCGAGCCAATTGTGGACATGCTCGCCAGTGTAGATGAACCCGCCCGTCGCGACAGTGATATTTCGAATGTAGTGCCCGTAGAACGGGAACGCAAACTGCAGTTGAAGAGACTGGGGACAAATCGTTCATTTTTATGGATAAACTGTAATGCCATGGAAATACGACGTCTTTTTTAATACAGCCATCAGCTGGCCAGTTTACGAAAGCACGCGCATTCTGATTTGTAGTTAGGGGTGTACGCGCCTTCGATAATTGGCTAGCTTATAGTCAAGCTTAGTCTGTTTCGCCAAAAAATAAAGTTGGACTGGATTAAACATTTCAAAAATTAATTAAATTAATTGTTGTTTCAAAATTTTTAAGCGCACTGTCATATTAAATGAGATTTATACCTATAATTGAGGCAGAACTTAATTTTTGTCAACTTTGTTTTAAATATGTATCACTGTATTAGTAGCTGCTTCGTTGGTATGACTATAAAATAAAATAAAAATAAATAAAATAAGTAGATCTTTTTATGGACGGCGGGTTAGGTGTCAGAACAAAGCGCACCTGAAGCTCTATGTGGCGGTTTCAAGATGACCAAACATACATAGCCTGAAATGGGCCACTTTAACCTATTGGTTATACCTTTAGCGGCTTAGCGTTAGATTTGTAATGTGTGTGTGGTAGCTAGCCAACCGAATAGTAAAAAGTACCCCTACCACCACTACACTATGCTGTTATTTCCTCACAATATTTTCCTTTATCGGCAGTCCAAGTTCCCTGTTAGAAATTGTATTCAATTCAGTCGCGTGCGAATCAAACGCGTTTACTAATTGAGGTATCGTTGTTACATAAGTATAATCATGCCTCTTTTTTTTTTATTGTTGACAGGCTAGTTGTTTGACCACAGCTCACCTGATGTTAAGTGAAGGTGTGGTCGAAGATGGTAAAGCACACCTAGCCTGGAATGGAACTGGCTCTCAAGTGAGGCTGCCGGAACACACCTCTCTCATGCAACATGCCTCTTACTCGGGGTAGGCCGAGATATCTTTCCACGTGTTATGTTCCTGACATCTTTCGCTTCTACTTTGTTTTACTTCGTTGCGAGTACTTTTGCACGCTTTCTTTATTTTTTATAATAAAAGGGTGTAAAAAGAAGTCATATAGTTACAGTGGCTCTCCTATGTGAGTTGCTGAGGATTGCGTGCACTTGGGCCTCTTGCTTGGTGATGTTCGCCCAGTACTCCTCGAAGTAAGTCACGTTGCCGATAAACGTACTATTGTAGAAATGGTGATCGTCCTGGAACAAACATCTCTCTAAAACACTGTTTTAAAATATTAGTAAAATACAAATTCGTTTTGAATGCTTTTAATTTCGACCGTTTTTTTTGCCACCGGTTACATTTTTCAGTCTGTAAACAATTACGTAAATAATTACATAATTATACTAGGTATAGTATCGACCAAATTTAGGTTTACACCTGGGGCATGAAAAAATAAAAAATATCATATCGATAGACTATTAACAAAAAAATTATAGAAAATGTATATGTCATTTATATTTATACATCAACAAAACGTACTAAAAATCTTGGAAACCATTCGCTACGTCACTATTTTTCGTAACAAGTAATACATATTGGTAACAAGCCCAAACATGGATGATGACATATTTGGCTCCTTTTTTCGGGCTTATGATTTTAACTATATATGTCGAATTGTTTGTAACAACAATCAATAAAAACATAGCTAAATTTTTAACTAAACTAATGTAACATCATAAATCAATGGTTACGAGCCAAACATGTCGTGTTTGTTGGATGTATAAAAATTTAACTTACATAAGTTAAATTCGTGAGATTCTGCTCAGACTTGATCCGTTCCGGGGTTTCTCTGAAGACGTCAGTGAAATCTGTAAGGAAGTGAATTTATTTCATAACATTAAATAGTATGAATTTAAGCTTTGAGTATTAAACATCTCAGCTTATATTTAAAGTTTATTATACAAAGTAAAATGGTCGACCATTTACTTCAACGACGAAGTTTTTTTTCATTTTAAAATGCAACAAAAATTCGATTTTTCTGTCAGTTACATTTAATTTAACAAACGGCCGAGCCGGTCTTGATAAAACTATATAGAGAATATTAATGAAAGTAATTGATAGATTTCAATCAATCAAGGTTGATACAAACAGATAAATAAATATTGGTTGGCGTGGAAATAATAGATCGGGTATTACATTTTATCTCTTTATTCAATGTTAAAAAACATCAGAAGAAATTGTACGCAGCACCATCTTCCAAACTAAGCAAAGCTTGTACTATGGGAAGCATATAGCAGATAAAACACTTTTTGTAAATAAATATTTATAATACAAACAGAACGAACACTTCAGCTTTCTACTACTACTACAGCAGAACTATATATTACGAAACTAGGGCAGTCAAATATGAAGTACCCCTTCTCGTTCACGGCCAAAAAAGGCCCTGCTTCTCTTCTTACTTATAACTAAGTTTTCGGATTTGGTCCAGTGTTAGTTGGGATAGTCACACTTCTCTCGTCGAGGTGTTTCCATAGGTTGTTTTGATTTTGTGACTCAGTGAATTCGTGTTGTGCCCGATAATCGTGCACATTATAACGATAAACGTTTCGACCTTTCAATTCACCGGGTTTCGGACTTTAACCAGTAATTTATTAATGTATTACTAATAACAATAAAATTAATTTTGTTAACTTTATATAACGACATCAGGAAAGCTATTAACCTGTACACTACTAATCTACTAATAAGTACTTATAATATATTTTTATTGGAAGCCGTGATTAAGATAAATTAATAATATAATTTATTTAATTATGATCTATACTACATACAGAGGAAAGATTTGATTGTCTGTTTGTATTGAATAGAACCCGAAACTACTGGACCGATTTCAAAAATTCTTTCACCGTTGGGAAGCTACACTATCTTGGGGTGACATAGGCTACTTTTTTACTCCTTGTATTCCTTCGGGAACGGGAACTACGTGGGTGAAACCGCGAACCGTCCGCTAGTAATTATATAAACTAATTCTAAAATGAAACTATATATATATATTTATCTACGTAAGCATAAATCCGTAAATTGCTGACACTCCCACACAGATAAATAATAAAACACGTAGTTTTATAATCAAAATGAAGATTATGGATTCATCGCTTACAAAAACAAATTACCCTTCAATTCTTAACTTAGAGAAAAAACCACTTTCACCGGTTAGCGCAACTTCACCGGAAAATTGCCGCTCAGGCCACGGTCACAAAATACGATGCAAAAACGGTGTTACACAATCTATTCTAAGATAACGTTTTGCTTTTAGCCTCTAACACTTATTATACCAACTAATTATCATGCACTTTTGCTAGCAAAAAATTACACAACCCTCGGCTCTACATAGCGTTGAAAATAATAAATCGAAAGAAGAGTTTAGCATTTGGAGGTTATCGGTTACAATCATTCTAAAGAAGTATTTCTACTTCCTACTGTATTAAATGTGTCGAACCGATTATTTACAGTCCAAATATATAGTTAATTTTGCTTGCGCATGCTATCTCGATCCTAACGCCCCCTATTAGCGAGGCAAGAAGTACAGAAACTTATACAGTCAGTCACATAGTTAAAGTTGTTCATATTGATAGACCAGCACTTTTGAATATTACTTCAATTTTCCAAAACAGTAAATCAGTAATATTTATTGGCCATAAATAACAATAATGTTAAAGGCAAGTCACATGTACAAAAAAAACCTTACGATTACACTTTAATGAATGAAGCTATACCCATACGAGTAATTAACAACGAACATACTACAGCGGAGGCTCCGTTTAAGTGCTACACATAAATGAGGATTCCGAGAACCTCATTGACATATATTCACTTAATTTGTAAAAAGGATTGCTTTCCAAAAAAAGAATTAATGTTTTTTTTAAATTCGGTATGATTTAATTCTGTAATATATTTTGGCAATTTATTATACATTAACATTTTGGCGTGACGGCCCTGCTTTTCAACTTTACCTAACCTAGTCCATGGCACGACCAGCTTTTCTTTGTTTCGCAAGTTATATTGATGCCTGTCTTTGTTCTTTGGCAAATTAGCTCCGTGTATTTCTAATAAGCTATTGTATATGTATAGTGATATCACTGTCATAATTTTGTTAGAACTACGTCTTTTTAAACCATTTATTATTCTAATCGCTCTCTTCTGACATCTTAACACTTTTGTAATACTAGCAGCGTTACCCCATATCGTAACTGCGTATCTTATAACAGAATGTATGTATGCATAATACACGGATATAAGAGTATTTTTATCTATTAACGGCTTAAGTTTAAATAACGCATAATTTCCACTGGCAATTTTCTTACATATATTATCGATATGAGCATTGTGACTAATTGTATTATCTATTGTGTATCCTAAAAACACATTTTCTTTACTTGCCGAGATACCAAAAATGCCAAGTTTCGATTGATAGTGCATAACAGTACTTTTATTAGAATTTAGAATGATACCATTACAATCAAACCATTTAACAAGTCCATAGTAGTATTTATTTTCGTATCTAAGTTATGTTTGTTAACATTTTTAATACCAACATGGGTATCATCGGCAAAGAGACTTACTTGCGCCCACTCTGGCATGGCACCTGCGAGATCATTAATGTAAATTAAAAACAATAGAGGACCTAAAACTGAGTCTTGCTGCACCCCTATTGACATATTACCCAATGCTGAAGAAGACCCATTTACACACACTATTTGACAGCGATTATTAAGGTAAGTTTTTATCATATTTAGTTCAGTTCCACGAAAGCCATAAAATTCCAATTTTTTTATCAACACATCATGTCTTAAACAGTCAAAAGCCTTTGATAGGTCACAAAATATGTAAAACGTTTCGATATAATTTATTACGTAACAGCAAATGCACGAAATCTATGTGTATTTCATGGCTATAGCTTTAAATTCAACTAGCAAATATCTATACATTTTAGTTCTTCGTTTGCACGCACTCTTTCTTAATTTATTGCACGGACACATCAGGGGCACGATTCTTTAATCGTTTGTATGATATCTGCAAACCAATATGAATATAGAATAGCAGTATAGGCAGACTTTTGAAAGATATTGCTGACATATTCGTATAATAATTCGTATTCGTATACTTGAATATTAATATATAAAAAAAGCTTGTAATAATAGAGATGTATTTTTGGACTCGGATAAACAATCGAACACGTCTTTATTCCTAGTAAAACTCAATGCATTCTATTTTCTTTAATGTTTCAATAAAATAATAGTTATTATTCCGGCGAATATATGTATATAGTTGTAGATTACAACCTTAAATTAAGGATAAAAAAAATATATAAGCTTTACGATATTTTTATAAATGTATGTCTATCGCTATTAAACATACTCGTTTTATTGCAAATCTTTTAGGCGAGTGGAAAACTTCTCAGATTCAAGACGGTATTTTATAAGTAGGTACATATTTATTTTATATGCATAGTGCATACAATAGACATTTTAACCCAAAAAAGGTGTGACTTTGGAGCTGGTTAATCAGTCTACACAAACTTAATCTATATGTGTTAAAACCTGCGGGTAGCCTATTGGGAGTACGTATATACACTCCTAATATTATAATTGAAAAGCCACGAGTTAGATGCCGGGCCCGTAGGAAGTTTAGGAGTTCTTTAGGGCTAATGCCCACACGCAAACATTAACATCGGTGTCTAGTGATTTGTCGACTGCAATGCATTGCTTTTTGACTATTGTCTGCGTTCGATAGGTCTAACAAAACATGCGTTTCATCGACTCCTTCAATGTTGCATCGGCACGTGGAGATGAAGCGATGTGGAAAGTGGGAGCGTCGACACTTGCACGTGGATGGTGCAGCTTGGGCAAGATCCTGTGCTACACTAAACCGTGTTCCGCAGACGCTAAAGAATCACTAACTTGCTGTGACTAACATTCGAAAGTGCGTTCTGTCACTGCGTAGAGATCAAGACTGCCTTGATCGTCGCTAATACAGTTTACATGTGTGCGAGTTAAGTGTTCAGATGTTGTGTCAACATTCCGAATAATAAAAATCCGACAAAATCACCCGTCGCCGATGCTGAAGTAGCCCGTGTGATTCGGCCCTTAAAATTTAAATATGAATAACAAAATATAACACTGAATATGTGAATATGCACATGTTGCATCGGGCCAGCAACGTGGTGGATTATCGCCCAATCAGTAATACTATACCCAATAGTGGGACGTTAAACATCGATGCAATTAATTATACGCATTGACAACAGGCACGTAGCAGGGTGGATAGTAAATTTTTAATATTTTTAGAAATTTGTATAAATATTATACACACATAGTGAGCATACTTATTAGTTTCATAACTTTAGAAATTATTCAATGAATGAATGTGTAGAATTTTGTTGCTTTTATAAATCACATACATAATTATATTGAATTTACTTACTGTCGTCAGGCATGATAGGGTCGCTGACTTTCGGTGTATTCTCGGTTACGTTGATCTTAAGTATGCCAGAGCCGTTGACGCCCAATAGTGGGATCTGTGTCACCGCCACCGTGGATATGGCCGTCGGTGTCGGCTGACCTGGAACCAGATGAGACACGCGTGTTTTTTCAAAGTTTCTTTAAAAAAAGCTTTTTCTTGCTGAAAATTTTGTCATATAAAAATTACCAATTCAACTATTCCGTTTGCTATTGGCAGATCATATTATTAAAAGGACGGATGTTTACTCGCAGAAACGTACCATAAAATAAGAGTTATTATCAAGCCTGTTTCAAACAAAAACATAGTTATCAACAAGATAAACACGTTTGTCTACTACATTGTAGCTACCATGGCACAAACCGACACACAGCATATTTGGTTTAAGGTGGTTCGATTTCCATACAAATATTTTTTGCCATTTATGGACAAATGGAGCATAATTTTACGGTGAAATCACAGATACTGGTATATATTTTGGTCTTTACTTGCGGGAAATCACAATTGCTTGAATAAAACAGTAGATTATTAGCATAAAATCAAATTTATGAATTTATATTTTTTTAATAAAACAGTAGATTATGCTAATAATATACTGTTTTATCCAAGCAATTGGGATTAACCGCAAATAAAGACCAAAATAAACGCCAGTAGTTTTGATTTCACTGTAAAATTATGCTCCATTTGCCCATAAATGGCAAAAAATTATTTGTATGGAAATCGAACCACCTTAAATCATCCCAATACTCTCTATGTATAGGAGATCCTAGCCTAGTAAGGACTGCAGGAACGCGCTGGATGCGGGCCGCTTCCAACCGATCTTTATGGAAGTCAATGGGGGAGGCCTATGTCCAGCAGTGGACGTCCTACGGCTGAAATGATGATGATGATGATGATGATAGGAGATCAAAGTTGCAATGATAATTGCAATAGGTAGTCTGTGACACGGAGCGTCTTACAAGACGTACGACGTACGTAGACGTAAACCTTATAATTAGCATACTAAGTTCTATGGTATTACTTGTGTACCCTGCACTAAGTAAGAACTTGTGTCGCAGGACCAATCAGGTTATTACACTGATATCATAAATGCGAAAGTTTGTACATAAGTGAATATGTCGCTGCTTATTCAGATTGCAAAGACTTGACGGATTTGAGTAACATTTTGTCTATAGGTAGCTTATAATCTGAAAAAGTTATTACTAAATATATAGACCCTCTAAGATAGTGGTTGAGTCTGCGGAGCGCTGAAAGCTGTTAATTTAACTAAGTTAAAAGTGATCTGCAATATGTTTTATATTTCAGACGTCGCAAATGCAAATTAAAACCAGCTAATAACCGTCACGGCTGAGTACCGTGATGAGTAATGAGGGAATCTTAAAATTAAACAATATACGCCAGCGGTGTTGACACAATTTTCATTCTGTATTATGAAATTAAATTCTACGTATGTTTGTACATGTAAACTAATAAATAATGAGTGAAACACTCACGCAATTGAAATGCTTTATTTAAAAAAAAAGTATTGTTCTCCGGTAGTTTCCAATTCTAGGACTAAACATTTCGTCTTGCCTGACTCGGAGCGTATACGCAACTCATGGAATTTAAACTATAAAAAACCATTCGGATGGTGCAAAAAGACCTACACGTGTGTTTAATCCAGTATTCAAGTCTATTAAATAAGGAAACATATCTTTAGGCATATAATATGAATAAGACAAATAATGGACTTTAGTGCAGTGATGCATATTATTCATGATGGCACACAGTAGGTAGGTATAATAGATAGGTGCTGCCAACAAACCGCAGAGTTAGCGTCCAGGCAAGCTCTCACTTGACACTTGACGTAACTAAGCGTAATCATAAACACATAATAAAAGCATTATTAAAACTAAGCATCCGACTTGGCTTCTTAGTATTAGAAATAATAATAAGTTCACAAGTACTCACTATAATCTGACTAGATATATTTAGTTTGTTTATTAGATTCAGCCGAAATTCTAGAGAACTAAACATATGAACCGAAGAAATATATGTACTCTCCAAACAAGCCTACTTAAGCACATTAATACCTTTTGGCGGACTGAAACTGATGAAACGACATGTCTTGGTAACCCATTGGGAAAAATGTTGCGTTATATTCTTCATATGTAGGTTCAATTCCGGACTTGTACAAAACAGTTCCATAAAATTTACGCACGAATCCAAGAATTTATACCACAAGCTTTTTGGTATCAGAAAACATCCTGAACAAACTTCCTACAAAGTATGTTAGTATATCCGAAGAATAATTTCAACGGCGTCTGTGAATTTACCGAACCAAACAAGGACTATTGTGAAAATTGGAAAATCGCCCAAACACCTTTCTAGAGTAGAGCATATGCCCAGCAATGGAATATTCTGAGTTGGTGCAGTTATGCGCTCTGCATTTATGATGATGTTTTAATTTTTGCTCAAATGAAACAAATAAAGCTTCTATGATTGTTGTGCATTTTGTTTTAGATGATCCTTTGTTGCTTTGTTCGTTTCATTTATAATGTGATTTAAATAATTATTAAACTACTAGCTGCGCCCTGCGGTTTTGCCCGTGTAGCGATGGATGATGACGATGATGATGATGCGTTAAAATCCTATGTCTTATTCCAGGGCCTAAAGTATCTACATACAAAATTTCACCCAGATCCGTTGAGTAGTTGACGCGTGAAACCGTAACAAACAAACAAACTCACATTCGCATTTATAATATTAGTAAGGATGTAATAAATCTTGGAATTTGTTTTAAATCTACTCGACTTTTAACTGGGGAGATTTTTATATTTGACAGACTAGGTGTATGACCACAGGTCACAGGTCATCTGATGTTAAGTGGCAATGATACAAACACACACACGCACACACACACACAGCCACATACCCTCCAAGACACACATTCACACACACACACACACACACACACACACACACACACACACACGCTCCCTCTCTCTCTCTCACACACACACATCACCATATTTATCTTTAATTGTAAATGAATCCCTGAAGGAGTACAGAACCTACAATACAAGTGTTAGCTTAGTGTAGGTTCTGTGTACCATTATTATTATTATCTGTAATGTGAATAAAGATTATTATTATTATTATTATTTTTATTCATTTTGTCTCTCTCCTGCAAGGGAGGTACATTTTGCACGGGCCGGAGCCAAGTGCCTATTCTAAGGATAAAAATTTCCTTACAATCCTACACGTGTTAAGTATAGTGGCTTTCTGGAGTAGTTTGTAAGCTGTGGGTGGGATGTTGAGGGTTTCTAAGCCAGCGTGTAACGTCTTAGGTATCACCCCGGTGCTTGACAGTACTATTGGTATCGTCCTGGTGTTGTTGATTTGCCACTGGGTCTTGATCTCTATTGATAGGTCCGTGTATTTTGCTATTTTTTCGGTGTGTGTCGTTTGCAAGTTATGTGTATTGCAGATAGCGATGTCTATTAAATAAGCTGTTCTATTGTTTTTGTCTAGTACTGTAATATCCGGTCTATTGAAATGAACTGTTTTGTCAGTTATTATGGTGCGGTCCCAGTATAGTCTATAGCTGTTGTTTTCCAAAACAGACTGCGGACTATATTTATAGTAAGGTAATTTTTCATCTATTAATTTATATTTGTGTGCTAAGTACTGGTGTATGATGGCTGCCACCTGATCATGACGATGCTTGTAGTCTGTTTGGGCTATAGCTTTGCATGCACCTGTAATATGTTGGATAGTCTCAGAACTACTGCAGCATCGCCTACAGGTGTCAGAGATGTTTGGTATTCGTATAATGTGTTTTTGATAATTTCGCGTATCAATTACTTGATCCTGTATGGCCATCATAAAAGCTTCGGTCTCAGGGAAGAGATCACCATACTGCAGCCATGCGTTCGACGCTGCTTTGTCGACATGGGGCTGCTGAAGGTCCTGGTAATGTCTTCCGTGTAGAGACTTTTGCTTCCATGTGGTCATTTTCCCTTTACCATCAGTGATATGTTCATTCCGTTGTGTGTTATTATTTGATAGATTTAAAGGTGTAACTCTTTTATCATTTCGGGTTATTGCTTCATGTAACTTGGAGTTAAGAGCCCTTTCGTGGAAGAACTTTCGGAGTGTTGTTATTTGCTTATTATGGAGGTTTGTTATATCTATGATACCTCTTCCTCCCTCACATCTTGGCAGTGTTAACCTTTGGATACAAGATCGCGGGTGGTGCTTGCGGTGTCTACCGTCAAGCGCCTAACCTACTGTTAGGCGCTTGACGGTAGATTTTCCACATGAACACGTAGCGAGCCACCCGAACGCTCTACCCAATGAGCTATTATCGCTACATACATCGTTTCTACAGGTAGTTCTCTTGACGATATAATAGTTTGGTACCATCGAGCTACTTTAATAATGGAGATAGAAATTGATATCTCTTAACTATAGCTATATTTAAAAGTTATTAAAACTTCTTAGCATTAAATGGTGTCGCCGTGGGGATGGCCGGTTCATCGCGTCGTCAGGACGGGAACCCGTACAATACCTAGGTGCGATCTTCTTCCGACCCAAGTGTAGGTTTAAGGGAGCTCTTTCGATACCCATTAACATTAAAATTAAAATCCTTTGGATATCCTTTATGACAATTAACCTATAGATATTCGAGACAGGCCGAGGTCTTGATTTTGCCGGCATTGTCGCTCTTACCTCTACTGCGTACAAATAAAACGAAAACTATTTACGGTCAATCAATTATTAAGTCGTTATATTCATTTCGTTTTATGGCGTGATTAGAGGTCTTTAAGAGATCTTTTATTTCATTGGGGAATATTCGGTCTACTACATATTACATAATACGTAAAGTCGCCTTTTTTTTTAATTACTAGCTTCTGTCCACAACTTCGTTCGCGTTGCCTTTAAAATTGGGTCCAGAGTGAAATTAAACATGTATGAGTTTCACAAAAAAAGTTTCATCCGTTCGCAGACAGTTTATTACTTAGCTTAAGATAAATAATACCATCTTTTACGGAATAGATAATCTTTCATAAGACACATCTATACCAAATTTCAAGTGGATACGTCCTGTGGTTCGTTTTTTCATATTCACACAGGAAACTAACATTTCTCCAGGATAAAAAGTATTAAAAAGCATTACAACATCTGTTAGCAAAATTGCATCCAAATCCCGTTTAGCCATTTTCGCGGGATTAACTAGCAAATATTCAAACATACTTTTATATAGGTACGTACCGATACCGTATATATTACAAATGTCTCTCTTTAATTTCTTCTATCGATTGATTTTGACAAATGTATATAAATTCACTGCATTATTTTCAGACGAGGCAGCATTTATGATGACTTCAATGCATGATGCTTCAATGAGTGATGATGTCACTGGGCAGGTGATTTTAATTCAATATGGCGTCTTAAAAAGGAAATTCGTTCTAAATTAATATGCGAAATATTATTGACAACTACAATGTAAGAGAAAAGTCTTAAAAGTCTGAATTGGATATTTTCTAGTCAAGCGTGATCGATTCTTGCCCTCTGTACTTTTTTTCTGTTTATGGTGAGCACAACAATAAGTTTCTATCTATCTATATACATATATGGAACGCATATTTGCTCAACATTAGGTGAGATGGCGATCAAACGCTAGACTTTTTATTAATAAAGTTCTACCGTTATAAAGATTCCTCATAAATTAACTTGTTACAGTTAGGCTCTGTTTTGAAAATTCTTCGGTAACTAAACATAATGGGTTGTTACGTAAATAAACTGCGGATACATGCTTCGAATAGCTCAGCTCATTGAACCTGATATTCGGTCATTCACAGGCGCATTGTTATTAATAATCAGCGAAACAATGATAAAAACATTCGCATATTTCTGCAGAACATAGAATCAAAATAAATAAAAATTCGCAAAAACAACAATATGAGAATATTATGAGACCAGGTCAGAATGTTAACGACACATTATTAGATTAAGAAAATAATAAAACATATTTTTTTCCGAAGCACGTACGGTTTTTAGTTATCAAAGAAGTAGGTACTTAAGAGTAGGATAAGAAATACATTTCACATGGTTATAGGGTACTTTTTAGTACTCGGCTAGCTAGCTAGCTACCACCACCACGCTACAAGTTGAAAACTGCCGCTAAGCACCTAACTTATAAAATATCTAACTTTTAAAAGTCATAGAACAAAAATAATCACAAGTTTTATACAATAGCTTTAAATGGAATCGAAAGACTTCATTAAATTTACTTTTATTAAAGCTTTTATTTCACTAGCGCGTTGTATTTTTACATCTAGTCAACATAAAAACGACGTATTTTTTAAATTCCGCAATGACATATAACATAGAAACAATTGTTGGTAGTTGACAACTGAAGGTCTCTGTGAACAAACTGTAACCAAAGCCTATAAATCCAACGTCACACATGTAATACGGCAAAACAAATGACAATTCTAAATTGAGAGAATAAGTATAAAAATGCAAAGCATATAACTGTTTTTCACCACCCTAACGACATCCAAACTTGGCCGAATACACAGAAAACTGCTCCACGGAAGTGTTTTGGCAGAGTTTTTGGTAGAACGCGGAATATGACAGAAATCTTCACAAACGTGACATGAACAATCCTACTATCCTGTTAATATTATAAATATGAAAGTTTGTGAGTATGTTTGTTTCTCTTTCACGCAAAAACTACTGAACGGATTTGGATGAAATTTGGTATGGAGGTATATGAGACCTCTGGATTAACACATAGGCTACTTTTTATCCCGAAAGCATGTAGCGAAATTTGTAATTGTATGAACTGTTTCCTTATATAATTTTACTAAGAATCATTTGCCCAACCAACCAACGAATATCAAGGTATCATTAAACAAATATAAAATTAACATAAGCGCCAGTTTATTCATTCTGTCAACAACCAAACACGGAAAAAGTCCATAATTTGTTTACCCTGTTAGCTCATTTCGAAATAGCTTCATGAGCTATAGGGCGTGGTTTAGATTCCCTCCCAGGACAAACGTTAATACAACGAACATAGATGAGTGTTCTGTGTCTATTTTATTCTGTGTTGTGTGTAGTGTTTTACTATTATATTTACAAAAAAAGAAAAGTATAAAAATAAATTTTCTATCAGTTATTTAGTTACTATAGTGCATGCTTTGCTTAGCATTGGGCTGGATGGCGCTTTGTGAATTTAATCCCACTAATATTATAAATTTGAAAGTTCAGACGGATGGATGGATGTTTGTTACTCCTTCACGCAAAAACTACTCAACGGATTTGGATGAAATTTGGTATGGATGTAGCTGAGACCCTGGATTAACACATAGGCTACTTTTTATCCCGAAAACACGTAGCGGGTAACACCGCTGGGTGCAGCTAATAGATACTAATGAAAAAACCCGCATCTGCCGTTCGATCGGAAGACAGATGCATAGATCGAAAGTAGTACAACGCATTTTATATCAATCTTCAATTTAGTCCTACCAATACAATAGTGATAAAAACCGGGCGCCTAACCGAAACGTTGTCAAAACAAGTAGTCGTAGAGTTAACACACCAATTGACGTGGCGACACGTGACGCGGTTGTTAACAAAATTAATGCGCCACTTACCTATGTTAGGTTTAGATATAGAGAAGACATACAGTAGTATCCATTTCATTCGAAATATGCTTCTTAGACAATTTTGCTTTATACTTTTTTTAATGTTTACATTGTTCGCCCCAAATTGTTACCAACGGGCAACCTCGAATTTGCTCATAATTTAACTGGAAAATTATATTTGCATTGAGTAGTATTACCCCACAAATATTATAAATGTGAAAGTTTGGATGGATGGATGGATGTTTGTTACTCTTTCACGCAAAAGCTACTGCAAGGATTTTGACGAAATTTGGTATAGAGGTAGCTGACACCCTGGATTAACACATAGGCTAACACCGCGGGGCGCAGCTAGTTATTTCATAAAAATACTTCATGAATCGAGTCATGTATACTAGATCGTCTATACTCTGTATGTTACCAAGAGACGCACATATTTATTAACTTAGCGTGTAGTGAAAAAGTATAAGGCATACTTTTTCACGCTATAAATATATTTGTGGTGAATTGCCGACGTGATTGGTGAATATTTTGCGAGTACTTTAGTAATTCTGCTAACTGCACGACTGTATAATGTTTGTTATAAAACTCAAATTTGAATTGTGAAGTGAATAGGTGAATACGTCTCTAAATTTACTTCCATATTGGGCAATTCGGTATGTAAAGTTTATTTTTTGTATTTATTTTATATTTTTTACTGATAGTAAACTTTATTTTATGGAACTAATTTGAATATTTTGGCTTTCTATGCGGTAGTTTAATTCTAATACATTTTCAAACTTTTTATAGTTATGACGTCATGAGGTCGGCTGAATATGTAGAATATGCCTTTGCCATATAAAACAAAAAAATATACAAAACATTTGACACATTTCATTAACTTTGACAACATAACTCACAGGTTCTTTTTAAAATTTGCCCCATCGGGCAGGCTAAAACTGTTAAGCCATTCTGTCACGCCTTCGGTTTTTACAATTCATGACATTAAGTAAACAAATCTTATGTCTTAAAAGCGATATCAGAGTCCAAATAACGTTTAAAGTAAAATAATCCAGATATTTGTATCAATAAACCGAAAAACAACTCGACGTATGTGTATTGAAAAGATTGTTATGATCGCCGTTGACTTGACATTGACAAATTTTGTTTTGGTTTGCCATTACTTCTTTGTCTATGAAAGTTGCCCGACTAGGTGACGTCATGAGACATCAATTGAAAGTCAAGTTTGATTTATGTTTTTTATTAAAATAAACCCCACCTCATAGTTTACAGAGTTTTAAACATAAAAATATTGTACAGAAATGAACTATTTCGAAATGGTTTTGTAATCAGTAAAGGTTTTTTTTCTTTACATACCGAATTCAGAAAACTGATGATAACATATTCGGGGTTATGCCTATTCAAACACCACACGACAGCTAAAGGATCAAAGAATTCGTTAAGTTGAGTGAGGATCTAAAATTTTATTTGGTGGTAGATCTCCTTAGCAGGAGGTCGTCTAGGTAGGTAGGTACTGCAGCTAGCGAAATTAATGGGTCGTTGAGACTAACCATCGAAAGTCACAAAGTAATGAGCGCCAAAGCAGTGACGCCCTGGACTTTGTTTTGTTACTCAAAGTTCTGTGTATCGCTGCAATGGTCCTGGAGGCGTTATTTCTTACCATCAGCAGAGCGTCTCGTTCGTCTTATTACTTTTTATATAAACAACAAATTTTAAGATATCTATTCTCATATCTGGGTCGTCTCTAGCCCGGAGTTTCATTTTGTGACATAGGATTCAGTAATAATATTACATTATACACGATTTGTTCATCGCAAACATGGTCATGTATGAGCGTGACTTATGTATAAATCAGAATCACACAAGAATAACAAGAGCTGCTAGATACATATTGTTCGTGTATTCTATTTATTTATTAACAATCATTAGATCGACACAGCCTATTTAAACTTCTAGTACTATTGTTTAAGGTGATTCGATTTCCATACAAATAATTTTTTCCCATTTATGGACAAATGGAGCATAATTTTACAGTGAAATCACAGCTACTAGCATTTATTTTGGTCTTTATTTGCGGTATTTGGTTTTTTATTTTTATTTTGTCATTTATTATGTTGTTGTTTGTGAGTAGTTAAGCGATACCTACAAGGGCTCACCGGGAGAACAGCGCTGGTAATATCATTTAGTATATTCAGCATTATGCATGAAGTGAGCCCCTATTTTGTAACTGTGCTTGATGTCTTTGTTTTTTATTAGAAAAATACCGACTACCGAGAGCGCCGGTGCGGTGACTACAGCTGTTTTGATGAGCAACGAGGAAAACCATTACAAAAAGTCGGTCCGACAAAAGCTACTTTTAAACAAGCTTATTCACATATATTTTTTAATCTGCATCAGACTGTTTTGTTAAGTACCATTAAAAGGTTGAAGGCCTCTCATAATGTAAGTCCGAAGTTAGCTGATATCTCGCACTATTTGCGTTTATACACTGGCATATTTTCGACTCATAATAACAGTAAGATATCGAAGGTTTATAGCTATTTAGTTAGACCCTGGATAACATTTGACGATATACGTATACAATATTATTATGTCCTTCAAAAAGAATAAGTCTACGTCGAAAACAACCTTAATACGTATATTGAATACTACGTTTCTTTTTCACAAGCGAAAGAGACGATTAACATAACGTCACGATTTCCATAGTTAAATAAATAAGTGAATATCGGAGGACATTACACACAGCGCCATCTGACCCCAAACTAAACAAAGCGTGTACTATGGAAGACGGGTAACTGATTTAATACTTAAATACTTTTTTTTACTAGTTCAATCTAAACTTTCTTTTGCTAAAGATATTAAAAAAAATATTTTTCAATTTTAGCCTGTACACTGTACCTACAATAAATAGTTATCTTTTTTTTTTGCAAATGATATGGCGTTATACATCGGGCCCCAAACTAGGCTTAGCCTGTATCTTGGTGACCCAAATTTAAGATGTTGCCAGCTTTGGATTTGCGCATCTACATGCATTTTGTGAGAAAAAAATAATGTATGTAACATAATTTTATAGTAATTTATTTATCTTTGAAATTTTACAAAAATGATGTAGTTCTAAAGAGGAAACAATAAGTGGAATGTTGACAATTATTTATTCAGTATACAAGAGTATACAAGTCACAGCGCAAAACTATAACAGCTAAACTCGTCACAGAGTGCAGGGCCTAGTTTGGGGCCCGTTGTCGTCCTCCCTTGGAATTAGATTGTTACCATGTAGCCACTTGTTTGTATGTACCACATAATGTACATCTGGTAATAAACACTTTGTTTTAGTTAGTTGAAACGCGCAGTTATGGATACAATAATATTGTTATTTAGTTCTGAAGTTTTTAAGTAACTGGCAGTAATTAAACGAACGAGACGCTCTCTCGCTGACCAGACGTTACTTATCTCTTATAATCATAAGTTTCAAATAAGTGTAATGGTAATTTACAGCGGTACCTAGAACTTCGAGTATCAAAACAAAATCTAGGGCACCTAGGCTCATTATACACTTTGAGATATTCGATTCCATTCATTAACTGAAACACAGTAATATTTAAAGATAGAGATACAGAGTGAAATCCATGCAATAGCCAGTCTACTAGACAACCTAACCAAGGTCTAGAATTGTAGACACTGTCAATGACGTATAGTTAGGAGCATTATTAACGTTACACTATGTGCATATAAATGAAACGGTCTTCCTTTAATAGAATATATTATGTATGCTATGCATACTGGATTTGTTTACGCATGATTGACTACTTGATTGTCGATACGTTATTCAACGCTGTGAGGAGTATAATGGCAGATTTGCAATACTTAAGTCTATAAAAGCCAGGTGGATATAGTATACACTATACAAGCATGGAATACGGTACAGATGAATAAAGTAGATAGGCATTTAATAACTTTATTTAATGAATTTTACAAGACATTTCAGTAGGTACAGGGTTATAGCAGATACTAGAAACATAACATACAAATATATTGCGCAATAAAAGATTTTGATTTTGAGATTAATAGATTTGGTCTATATTTATGACTAGCGGACGCCTCGCAGTTTCACCCGCGTAGTTCCCGTTCCTGTGGCAATACAGGGATAGAAAGTAGCCTATGTAACCTGGAGATAGTGTAGCTTCCCAACGGTGAAAGAATTTTTGAAATCAATCCAGTAGTTTCGGAGCCTATTCAATGCAAACAAACAAGCAATCAAATCCTTCCTCTTTATAATAGTATAGATAGATATGATGAAGGTATTCGTGATGGTAAGCTTACAAGAATTTTGCTGTCATTTACATCGCAGCCTGTTAATCAAAGATCTCAACATTTTTAATAAGTTTAGATCTAAAATCTTTGTTTAGATCTAAAATTTGGATTTGGAGGATGGATGTTTGTTACTCTTTCACGCAAAAACTACTGAACGGATTTGGATATAATTTGTTATGGAGGTAGCTGAAACCCTGGATTATAACATAGTCTACTTTTTATCCCGAAAACATGTAGCGGGTAACACCGCGGGGCACAGCTAGTTAAGAATAATAATATACAGTACATAAAGAGCCTAATACACAGCGGATACTGAAAGAGGGTGGTTTTTATTTGACTTAAATATACAGTATTATAAAGTTAACCAACATTTGCAGACATAAGTACTTATACAAATGGTAAATTAGCCACGAGTGCCGCTGCTCTTCTTTGTTGAACAGGTTAACGATTCAGGTCGCCAAGGTCGAAAAGTTTTGAGCCAATCATCGTGGCATTAGATGTTTAAGTATTGCCGCAGAATAAATAGTACAAGGGATCATGAAGAAGAGTCACAATTTTGCATGCGCATCTCAATATTTCTCAAGAAAAAAATAAGACTGAATTGCGGAAAAAAAAATAGTTATTGAATAACGTAAGATGCTCGTATTAAATTGTACACATATCTTTCACCCGTATCCATACATGCAGTAAATGATATATGATTTTATTAATGTAAAATGTTCGTTACTTTCTGAGAATACCACTACAATTATTTCCATGAAATTTTATTTGATTTAAACATTGACTGTTAGCTCACATCTGCTTCAAGAGCTGTAGGACGTGCGTTCGATTTCTACTAGGACAAATATTTATATGACGATAAAATATGTTTGTTCTGTATGTATTTACAAGAAAAAGGTTCATTTTAGTTTTTTTTTTAATGGTTGTTTATGAATATTCTATCAGTTATCTGGGTCCCATAGTATAACTACTTATTACTTTGCTTAGTTTGGGACTTGATAGCGCTGTGTGGAATGTCCTACGATATTTATTTACTGAATCTAAATGGACAAAGAGCCACGGCCACAGCTTCTACTTTCAGCCCGTACGACTCTCTATACGCCTCTCACCCTAGCCCTGTGCTAGCAAATGACGGCTATCAGTAAGATCGATCTCTTCTAGGCAACCAAGAATGCAAAACACGATACAGATTAAGAACATAAGGGAGATGTATATAATAATACTAAAAAAAATACTTACATATAGTACGTAAAAATAATAACAATGTATTTAAATAAAACGAAATACATATGTATATTGTACACATAAGTATAATTTATATACGTAATTATGTATGTATGTACAATGTATATTTTATTAAATCAGTTTCAGATTTCAGTACAAATTATTTATCATTCAGCGATTTAAACTTTACATTTTACAATAATGCGAAAATGTGCGACAGAGACAACTATAGACGCGACTAAGGGCCTTAAATACATCGACTTACGGCACGCGATAATTCGTAATACCAACCAAGGTGGCTTCCGTTCCATTTCATGTTTGTACTTCGTTTAAAGTAGGTACTTAGTATCAATCAAGGTTTGAGACTGCCAAATCTGGACATGCAGTTCAAGGTAGCAAATCAATTATTTATCAAAGGTTTGAATCGGCCGAGTAATGTTCAGCATGTAGAAACGGTCTTTAATTTACTGGCTGACTTGTTAGAGTAAATATAATATTATGACGGATTTTATAACTTCACTTCAAATGACAAAAATAAATGCGCTAAAAAATCGTGTTTAATATCAAAAGAACCTTGCAAAACTGGCATTTGAGTTTTGGCGGGAACGTGGAAAGAGTCGTGTCGCCCCATTGTGTTTTTAAGAGTGTTTATGTATAGAAATAGTGGTGTTTTATTTATAAAATACCGAATTACAAGCGCGAGTGTGGGAAAGTGATATAATATGATGAAACATGATTTTTTGTGTTCCTTCCAAAACTCTATCGAAGCTTATAGTAAAGTCGTCACTACTTTAGTGAAGCTTGACTGAATTTGTCTGACGCGGACTGGACTTTGACTTCTGTTTAACTTATGAAACTTGATAATTTTAAAACTCTTAAGACTGGCAAATGCACAAAATGCGACGCCAAAATCAAAGACGAAGAAAAAAACTGGCATCAGTTTGCCTGGTCCATAAGCCATGGCCCATGTAGGTACATAATTATGGTAACTTTTAAAGTATACATCACTAAACTTTCAAATGAGTTGAGCACCGTAGGTTTATTTATTCGTATATATTTCGACATACTGATTGCATATATTAAAAGGCTATGCTAGGGTTATTAAGTATATTTTTAGTGGGTAGGCCGTCATATTAACGGAGTCCCACATAACCACCTTGCCACCCCCGTGGCGGGTGGTATCCATTAAGGATTTCCCTGGGTAATAAAAATAAAAAAGTGTTATTAAGTATACGAGTTAAAACATATTTTTTTATTTGAAAAATACTTAAAATCACTAAGCATTTTACGCACGAACTACGAAAATCAACTTTCAACATTATATTATCTCTATATATATAATATATATATATATATATAGCTTAAGTTTAAAACTAGGGACGTTGGGTTAATAATACCTACAACAACTTTACGAAACGTATCCGCAAAACTGCAAGGATAACCAGCTTGACCAGTTTTATAACCGATGAAATTAATTATATTTGTTGGATATGAACATCGATGATTATATCAATACTTTTTTAAAGAGTATATTTTTGGCGATTGTTTTACAGCTGCGAATCAAATTAATGATTTTCCTTGGGTGTTGTCGTGGGGAATTCCCGCATGCAGAAAAATGACGCATCGACATCGGTCTCGCGCCTTGGATGTGCATTGTACATGCCATGTTGGGGGTCAGAGGGGCAGAGACTACTAAAACATGGCACAGTGTAGAAAATTTACTGTTTAGTCCAATTCAATTGTTATTCATAGCACATAATATTTATACATTGGTAAAAAATTATACTGCTTTTGCGTCGATTTGTAATACTTGAATAATAAGAGATTTTATTGTATTATTCTTTTGTATGGTGTGATAAATATCTAATATATATAAAATCCAACTATAATAACATTATAAATGAAAGTTTGTATGTTTAGAAGTTTGTTACTCAGTCACGGAAAAACGATTGAATGGGTTTGAATGAAATTTGGTACACATAAATATAGTTTACTAGCGGCCCGTTACTCAAAAACGAAACTCGATTTATCAATATAAATATAGTCATATGTCACTCAGTGATAATGAAGCATTGTAATAATGAAAGAATTATTCAGATCGGTCCAGTAATTTCGGAGCCTATTCAATACAAACAAACAAACAAAAAATATTGTAAATAAATAGTGTAGATTACTTGGATTAAAATATAGGATACTTTTTATCTCAGAAAAATGTTAGGTTTCTGTGCGATTATCAAAAAACTAACTACTGGACGTATCGGACGTAGTACGTACGATGTACATCCTATACCTATAAGAAATATATTTGCAATATGAAAAGAAGAACTCCGTAAATCAAAAATAGGTTAATTTACTTAGTCTGAGTTTTTCATGGTTCTCGTATAATAACAAAAAGTGATTTAAAATTTCAAGTAGCTATAACATGGTTCACATTTCAAGTAACCAGCCAAAGTGTTTGTGTGAACTATAAACGTTGCGCACATGTTTTATCTATTTGCTTAAACGTGCTGAAATATGACACTCAACTGAATATTTAATTCTGTTTATCTTCTGAATAAATATTATACCAACTTGATCATAGGAGATATGATCTCATACATGAAAATATCTAGAGACAATGGAAAGAATACTGTAAATGCAATGATGAACGTATTATTTATTTTTTTATCATCGAACACTAACATAGGGTAATTAAATAGGTTTGTTTTTTGGAAACATGCGCTATAGCATACGCTGCACCTCAGAGATTACAAAACGGATAATTATATTGGCTAAATATCAATTTTTTTACGTTTTACAAGCTAGGTTAGGTTAGTTTTCCCACAGCTCACCTAATGTTATGAGACGGTGACGATGATTGAAAGAAAGAAAGAAAGAAAACATTTATTTTGACACACACAACAAAACACCACAAATAAAAGTTTAAAAAAGAAAAAAAAAATTTTTAATAACAATAAGTAGAAAATTGTCGCTGTAGTGTCCAGTGCGACAAAAAATGTTAGTTCTCAGCGTTAGTGCTGCCGATTTCTCAGCAGCGCTGGTTTTCAGAACTAACCTTTTGGGATTGACGATCTTGTTAAGCTTAATAGTAACTAGCAGCCCGTATCGTAGAAATGGGAATATGAACCTAGGCTAGTTATCTTCATATATGATCACCAAATATCACGTTCTCGAGTATCGTAGGTGTCTCACCAGTCATATATTGAGTTTATCGTTCGTTTTATCAGTTTTAGTTTAATTAAAATAATACGCGTCAATGTGATTGCATCCATAAAGGCGCTTTTTAACTGATTATGTGAATCGTGACGTGATGCTTGTGGTCTCTTTCACTTATATGAACAGATAACGTCTCATTACTTGTTATCATCTAAAATACTTAGTATGTTTGTTTTCAGCTCAGGCTCATAAACATTTGTTCTTCGTCAGAGCATCAAACAGTTAGTTTACGTTTTCAATGTCAATGTAATTGTATCCATCCATAAAGGTGCGTTGTCTTCTTCTTTGATTTTGCACGTAAGTAATCATTCTTACTTTTACACGTAAGTAATGCATAAATGCGTCAAATCCACGTATATTTTGCATATAAGTCCAAGTCACAGAAAGTTAGACAAATACGAAATTTAATAATTTGACAAATACGCAACTAATCTGGAATCAATAAGTTAAACTAACTTCTCGACTTTAAAAAGTATGATTAACATTTTGTAAATAAACTACCACACGTACACAATAAACGACGACACGTTGCGACACGTTTCGTGAACGGGTTTCGTTTTTAATCGGGAGTATTAATATTATAAATCCCAATAACATTATATAAATGTAAAAGTTTGGATGGATGGATGTTTGTTACTCTTTCACGCAAAAACTACTCAACGAATTAGAATGAAATTTGGTATGGAGGTAGCCGAGACCCTGGATTAACTCATAGGCTACTTTTTATCTCGAAAACATGCAGGGGATAACACCGCGGGGCGCAGCTAGTCAATTACATTCAAGTTTACAATTGAAAAACAATCGCATTAGCAATTAAAATCTATGTAAACCGTTATATGAGCTTGTATACTTACTGTCAGTTGCATTGGAGGTCGCGTTATTGACCTTGGTAGCATTGGTAGCGACAACCGTCGGAGGAGATTCAACAGGTTCTGCTCGGCGCACTCTAGAGTGATGCTCCACCAATGGTACTACGACGGTGGGCAACTGAGAACTGCCCTCATTATTGTGTACCACGTATTCTGGATCCAATGCTGCAACCAAAATATATTTTATTTACGTTATCTATACTATTATAAAGAGGAAAGATTTGATTATATGTTTGTTTGTATTGAATAGGCTCCAAAACTACTGAACCGTTTTTAAAAATTCTTTCACCGTTGGGAAGCTACACTATCTCCAGGTTACATAGGCTACTTTTTAATCCTGTATTCCCTCGGGAACGGGAACTACGCAGGTGAAACCACGAGGCGTCCGCTAGTATAAGATACTTGCCGTATTGATGTTGAGAAATAAGCTCCTGATATTGCAAAAAAAAGTACTAACTCAATTAACTAACAAATAACTAGAAATCATACAAGGGTCATCAATACAATGCACTTAAATAGCACGAAGCCTTTATCTCCATGATGAAGGCTACTGGATGTGGCCGAATCTATGGTCGGAGTTTCCGATAGAATTAAACGCGAGTAATCCCGCATGAGTACAACAAAAATGTGTCAAAAGCAAGTCAGTTTCCATAGTAAAACTAGACACCAGTCTTGATTTTGGATACGTTCCAAGCATTATTTACATTTATTACAACAAGACTTTATTTTTGCGTATTGACATGGAACGTAAGAGAGGCAGAAATATGTCGAATGCACTAAAATCGGCCCGCTGGTATTGTATTATTGATATGACGTCATTTCAGGTTTCATATTATAGGAAAATAAGTTCGTTGCTCGTCCGTTTCTTGAGATATTCGTCGTAACACGTCAGTCAAGTCATAAAAATAACGAGTCTTGATATCTTTATGTCCATTTTCATTAAAAAATATATGTATATATAGGTATAACCTTGTCGACGATTTGTGAAATATATTAAACTGCACGAATAATTAACTACATAAAAACCGCTTAGAACACATATAATTTAACCTGCAACTTCCCTCAGCTGGGCAAAGGTATCCCCCAATTTTGATCCACTTGTATCTTTCCTGTGCCAGAAGCAATCTTTTGTAACTTCCCGAATTCATCACGCCATCTACTGTACGGTGGCGCCCACTTTTTAGAGATTTTTATTCATCTATCCGCGTGCATTCGGCTGAAGTGGCCCGCCCACTCCCCCCCATTAATAAAAAGGAAATATATTATTATTTTCCTTAGTTACATCACTCAACATTTTATACATTTTGTCTGCATTTCAGGCGTGATCCATTGTACATTTCTGATCCTGTGCACAGCCTTTATATACAGCTTGTGGTGTACTTTGCCAAACTTAGTAACTAACGTCCATGGTTATCCATATTCTGACTGATGTTAAGCAACGATACGGTCCAGGAGCAAACTTGTCTAGAAGAAACCTGTGTACTCTGGATTTCAAGGATTGTACTTTTTATGGTCGTCCAGTAATAAAAAGAGGCAGGGGGAATCAAATTGTGTAATTCCAAGGCACAACCCTCGAACTGAACACAGTAGATAACCAATAAACAGACATAGATGCTCAAGGCTTTGCAGCCGAAACTTGACCAAAGTGTCAATACCTGTCAGATTCTTAGCGCGCTTATTAACAGATTCTAGTGCCTCAAACTGGTAGCTTGCAGAGCCATTGGTGTGAACAGTACTACATCCATTAACCTTACTTGCGTTTTGTACATATAAACAGAGCAATTATTCTGGTCTGAAGTACCTTTTTAACTTAGCGAGATAGCATACACTTATTTTGCAGATTCAGATACACTTATTTTGCAGAGTCTTTAAAAGCACAGCAAAAATTTTATTCGCAATCTCCAAAAATAGTAAACGTTGTTCATGATGATGAGTGCAATGACCCCTTTCTGCTTAATACATCCCAAGCTTATAACCTTGTAAGCTATTGGTTAGCGTCCATATTTTAGCATTATAAACATCGCAACCAAGGCTCCCCTGGTTCAAATATTAGTTCTCGAACTTTAGTGTTTTTCGTGCTCTGAATTGAGTATGTAAGGATTGAATGTATTGAGTTTTCCGCAAGCGGTCCTACTCAATTTTTTGGTACCAAATGATGACGATTAAGATTGACAAAGCTAAGATAAAAGCTTAGCTCTAGGTGCCTTCAAGTCGGGAGTGAATCGGTTTCTTCAAGGCGAGCGTGCTCCTCCGTAGACCGCATCCATCAGGCGAAGCCTATTTGTCAAACGCAAGCCTATTTGTAATAATAATAAAGAAAAAAGTACAATGATGCGCTCCAAGAGTAATGTAAGTTACTGATTGCTCTAATGTATGTAGTGTTATTTATTACTTTATTTTTGCAATAATTTTAACATTTGAGCACGATAAATACAATGTGATTAATTAATGAACATAACAGAAGGGCTAGCTAATCAATTTGTGAGATTTATGTACGACGTAAACGATAGAAAAGTGTATGGAAAGTTGGACAGCGGAGTAAATGGCAAATGCTGTACATTTGACTATACACATACAAATACAAATACAAATATATATACAAATATAGACAACAAAATATATATAAAATATAGACAACACTATACAAATTCAAAATTAAATTGACATAAAAACGCTAACATTTATGTCACAAAATTATACTTTTATATGTAAATAAGTAAATTAATTAAAAATTATGTGGAAATACGAAATAACGATAAATATAATATTTTATTGGATACAGTTGGAACATATAATTTTTTTACGACTCAACGTATCTTGAATATGAACGTCGACGATCTTTACATAATTCAGCATCACCACTAAAATTGTACGATGGCAATTTCCAAAATCACGATCAATGAGCGAACCGTAGTTATATTTATAGTTGACAAGCTAGGTGTTTGACCACAGCTCACCTGATGTTATGTGACGGTGTAGTTGAAGATGGTAAAGCCTATCTTGGAATTGAACTGGCTCTCAAGTACCGTTATTTGTACAAATACAAATACACATTACACATACTTTAATTGCTTTACCTAAGAATATTGTCTTTTAATCGAGAATAAATAATTGTCGATTGATCTCAATAGAAAACAAATAACAATGCATCAGTATTGTACAATAGTAGAGCCGTATTTCTCGTAGTTATGTCATCGGCGTGCTACGATACCAAAACAACTAGTTGTCGTATATGATAACATTCACCTTATGATGACCAACAATTTATTTAATTGATTTGACACACAAATTAAGAATGATTTGCATTACTTTCGGAAGAAGTCGGTTGAACCTTAAAGTTGAGAAGCCAGTAGTAATAATAGAATATGATTATTAAGTACGTCAACCGTGTGAAAAAATATGACACTCACAGTAAAATTTCATTCGATACTCGTGTTGCACACATGACAATGTCCAGGGAAAAACGCGTACGTCAGGTAATATGAAACAAATTGTACCTTTTCACACGTTATGAATTTTGCGAGACATTCCTATACTGAGAACTGAAAAAATAATAAGCTTATAAATAAGAGAGAAACAAGTCTTTGCAGGAGCAGCGCCTATCATTTTAGTTCAAGGAGATAGATAATAGATGACAATATCTTGGAATCCGTCCAGTCACAGAGCGTGAGTGTCGGCTAAACACTAAATTATAGGAAGTCTAGAATTGTCCTAAATTATTTACAAACATGCGAAGACGCAAGTCTTTCGGTTAGACTAATAAAAAAAACACAAAATAAGGAATAAAACTACTTTCCAAATCACAAAAATGAAATGGATTACATTTTTTGACAGTAAAATGCAGATGCAGATGATGATGTAATGCAGATGTGCAATCTTTGCAATGGCTGCAAGCGACTGGCCACGTCATGGTACTAGAAAGAAAGTTATAACTATTTTTTTTATGTCAGTTAAAAAAATGCTATTTTTTTTAGCTTTTGCTGACAATTCTACTGGCATATTATGTAATATTGGACATACTTTAAGTGATCATCAACATACATACACTCCTAGGTTTCATACCCTTAACTTAAAGACGGAGAATTAAGACCGCGCCTCACATATGTACTTAGTTTAGTGGGCGTCGGATCAAGCTGCTCGTTACGATTAGTTTTAATTGAAAACGCAGGAAACGTCAATTTATTTGTTAAACACAGTTTAAGTTCACACGATAGACGTGTTATGAAATGAGGTTGTTACACTCAAAACATTAAGGTCTGTAGCTATTTGCATATTAGATTAAGTATATAGCTACGTAAAAACTTCTTACAAACAATTAATTGTCATAACAATTACAAAGATAAAACTTTTGTCAAATTTACGATGCCAAAACGTGCCAAAAAAATAACAGCTCTTTATGTTACTTTTAGTTTACGAATACGCTTGCCAAGGACGCTGATCCGCTTTCATACATTTTAACATCGAATACGCAATGAACGTTTTCTCACGTGAGCGTTATATCAAATTGTCATGCTACACTTTCTGGACTCTGATCTTTCAGATTCAGATTATTTATTCAGCTTAAAACAGAGTTTTGGTATACTAGGTAAGTCAATTCAATACAGTTTATAAAAAATTATACTATTAGTCAAATATCTTTAACTGTAATAAGTATCAAAATCAGTCTCGTTAATAATAATTGTAACACACTAATATTAACTTCATTTCATCATCATCATCATCATTTCAGCCGTAGGACGTCCACTGCTGGACATAGGCCTGCCCCATTGACTTCCATAAAGACCGGTTGGAAGCGGCCCGCATCCAGCGCGTTCCTGCGGTCTTTACTAGGTCGTCTAACTTCATTTGTTACTTTGTAACAAGGTATATTGTAACTAAAAACAATGTAAAAATATCTTGTTTTCTATTTACTACATTAAATTATTATATCATTTGATATTTGTCAGGTCAGTGTAGTTTTAATGACAATACAATAATAAATGTTTGTTGTTACCATTGAGCTGATTTGATGTAGCCAGGTGGTGAACAGTAGAACCTAACAAGCTTTGGGTAATGTGGTTCAAGTCCTGTGCAATACACTTGTTGATGAGGGCCTGATGGTGAAGCCTTGAGTAAGATCAGATTACTGCTTTCAAAACAATTTTATGAACAAACATTTCGTGGGGTAAATATTTACCAGTTCATAGTTTTCAGAGATATATTTTTTTAATTCTTGACAGTTTAGGTGTTTGAACACAGCTCATCTGATGTTGAGTGACAGTGTGGTCGAATATAGTAAACACACCTAGCCTGGAATGGAACTGGCTCTAAAGTGAGGCTGCCTGTATAAACCGTTGGCAGCAGATTTTTCAACTTGAAGGTAGCAGCTAGTTAGCAGAGTACTAGAAAGTACCCTACCACCATGCTATGGTTTCCTCACGATGTTTTCCTTCACCGGCAGCTCAAGCTTTTTGTTGGGGTTTGAACGCTTTTCGGCGTGCGAACTGAACGCGCTAACCACTGAGCTGTCGCCGCAAAAAATAGGGTTTATAATTCTAGGGTTAAAAGTTAAAACTGATCATTTTTTTACATAATTATGTAGAATGATTGACAAAACAAGCAATTAAAACATAAATCAATATGACCAAGGTATTAGATAATAATTACTTGATAAATACAAATGGCATTACATTGTAAACAAAGATGTTGATTGTTAATTAAAGTGTGAAACTTCCTTATTGAAAGTCAATGTAGATAGTTTATAAGCAATTTTATTGATAGCAGACAGGCCTTGTGGTAAAAGATATTGCTCGACTTGACTGGGGCACAGCCATGCCCCCAGATTGACAAGGCTTGTTAGGCAATGAGACATAAACAGACAAATACCAATGTAGACAGTGCATAAGCAATTTTACTAATAGCTGACAGACTTTGTAGTAAAAGATATTGCTCGACTTCACTGGGGCACTGCCATGCCTCCAGATTGACAAGGCTTGTTAGGCAATGAGACATAAACAGACAAATATCAATGTAGATAGTGTATAAGCAATTTTACTAATAGCTGACAGACTTTGTAGTAAAAGATATTGCTTGACTTTACTGGGGCACTGCCATGCCCCCAGATTGACAAGGCTTGTTAGGCAATGAGACATAAACAGACAAATACTAATGTAGGGTTGGGTGTACCAGTAACAAACCGATTAAGCGATATTTTGAAAGTAATTTTCATGTTGTGATTTTTTTGCAATGGTTGTTGTAATATTACAACAACCATTGCAAAAAAATAATAACGTACTTCTAGTCTACCATAGAATCATGTAGCTTATTCAGATTTTCTTAATAGCAATTAGGTTTTTTTTAATTTAGAAATGAGTGTGGAATGTCGCAATTTGCCGAAGGTTGTCCAGATTGTACCAGCATTAGACCAGACATTATACCAATAGTAAACCAGTAAATTAAACGATTGCTTTTAATAAAGAAAATTATTATTAGTTATACTAATTTTTGTGACGATTGTTAAGTACAAGTTTTGTACTTAACAATCATCATAACTATTATTTTATTTTATTTATGACGGTAGTGTAGGGAATAATATATTTTCTGCACGTTTTTCTATTTTTTGCGGCTTTGCTTAACTCGTCTATCGCTTTTAAGAAATCTTCCTCCTTATAATTTAAAAACGTTCTTTTTTGTGGCATTGTGTCTGTAAAAAATGTAGGTGGTCAATTACTAGTACAAACTCGTATAGATATACAATAGATATCACCAGTAATAAACCACTGGTCTACAACAGGAACATTGTCGATATTTTAAGGGCTTTTTATAATAATTGATTGCAGTGTATCAAGTAAAAATAAATAAATTATCAAAAAGCTGAATCACCAGTTGTAGACCAAATGGAATATTACTGGAAAATCATTGAATCCGTGTTTCATTAGTTTACCAATGACAACTATTGATTTAAATTAGCATTTTTTGATGAAATAAGACATAATTTTATTGCTTTACACATCATATTACGCAGTTAATTGGAAAATAAGTAACAACGATTGATATCAACAAAGATTCAAAAAACTTACCGTCGACTTGTAGCTTACTAATATGGCTGCCCGGAATGAAGTGAACGATTGTTGTTTTGAATCATACCTTTTTTACTGATGTAGATGGTGTGTTTATCGTTTTTATTTATTATTAAACGATTGATAGAAGTACGGCAGTGCTACCAAACGTAAAAAAGTGGCGGGAAATTCGACAGAAGGCTAATATTTTGATGTGAAGTTAGAAATGGTGTACTACTGGTTCTTGATGTGGCACTGGTGCACCCACCCTAGATAGTGTATAAGCAATTTTACTGGTAGCTAATAGACCTTGTAGTAAAAGATATTGACAAGGCATGTTAGGCAATGAGACAAAAACAGACAAATGAAACTAATATTGAGAAACAAATGTTGGTAACATCCCAAATATGATTGTTAATTTTAATGTCATTAATCAAGTAATAGTGTAAAGAATTTTTAATCCATATGATAATCTATATGGGAATCAAGAAGACATTATCATAATATGTATGTTATACATATGTTTTATGAACCAGATTCATCTTCTTCCTTAACACTAAAAGCTGTTTTACACCAACCCATCTAAGCCAATGGAACAATGTTGCTGCTTCAAGTACCTTGCTTCTGTATTTCAAGGAGCATACCATTGAAGGAATGAATACATTTATCTTGATAAGTATATTTAATTTCATTTGCTACTCGAGAGATATGAACACGATTGAATGTAGGTAACTTACATAATCATGATATTTCTCTGTTAGCTAGCTTAAACATCTTTAAATCTATTCTTGAGTCACATAACTGAGTGGGAACAAACATTATACTATAGTTAACTTTCATATTTACAATGAGGACTCATTTTCATAACAATGATGATGATTTTATTGTACCATTCTTCAAAAACATCTTATGGCACTAACATGATCAGTAAACTTTTTCTAGCCATTTATAGTTCAAATTTAGTACTTAAAAAATTATACAAAAGAAGAAATATTGTGATGATTTTTATCTTTTATCATCTTTCTTATAAACATAAGTTAGTGTTGGTACATGAAGTCATAATGTGATCACACAGGTTGTAGTAATATTATTACTGTTGGTGACTCAACACTTAACAATGACTTTGAAAGTTACATCAACTTAATCAAAAATGTAGGTAGCATGCAAAGTGGAAGAAAAAAATAAGAAAAGCTAATTGTAACATGTCTCCTATTAAATTCGACAAGTAAGTATATTCTACACACATTTCTTATTGTGACCTACTAATTGAATACCTAGTATAGGCTTTTGAACCCTCACTATAATATTTAAGAATCAGTTTGACCTCTGAGAAAATATTTAAATACATCTTAACTGATACGTCATCAACATACGAGATAATTAGTAACAAGCTATAAAATAATTCCGAACTAAACGAGGAGGCACCTGTACTACTCAAATTGTTTTAACATAGCGTTTTAGGATAAACAGACTCACCTGTTGTATTTCTCAATATCACAAGAAAAATTACACATAAAAAGCATTTTAGCTTCACATCCACTCGTGTGAGATTCATAATTCTCAGGTTATAAGTTCTGCTGACAATATAAAGTTATTTAAAGTTCTACGAATCTTCTTTCACTTTGTTGGACGTATGCTCGCTGACAACACGACACAACACGCGCGGTATGATACCGCAAAGTAATAAATTTCGAGCGAAAATACCAATGAGTCAAGTAACAAAATAAAAATTCTTGAATTTCTTCGACTCAACAGGCAGACAAGCAGTCAAAAAATGAAATGAAATGGAAATAAAGCAAAGGAAAACGAACAACAATGACGACTGTGATTACTTATTCAACTATGGGAAGACCTTAGACCATCCGTCCAATGACAGTAAAGTTTTTTTAAATTTAATTTGCCCCATCGGGCACGCTAATGCTATAAAGCCATACTTCCTTGTCTTTAGTTTTCACAATTCATGTTTATTATTTATGGTCACAGTCAAAATCTAGTCTTGGTCAAATTTAGTCAAATCCAGTCATGCGTTAGTAAAGTAGTTGACAACGTTACTTTTAGTAACGTTGTTGGAAACAACACGATAAATCATGTTTCACCACATTATGTCACTTTCCCACACTCACGCTTGTAATTCGGTACTTTATGAATAAAGCACCACTATTTCTATACATAAACAATTACACATTCAAAAAAAAACTAGTTTTGGAAAAAAATACGATTGAGTAATACGACTCATTCCGAGTTTGAAACTAAACTTGAACAGAAGGTTGGGAAGAGTTTTTTTGGCGGGAACGCGGGAAGAGTCGTGTCGCTCCGTTGTATTTTTTTCCAAAATTAGTGTTTTGTCGAGTGTTTATGTATAAAAATGGTGGTGTTTTATTCATAAAGTGCCGAATTACAAGCGCGAGTGTGGGAAAATGATATAATGTAGTGAAACATGAGTTTTCGTGTTGCTTCCAAAACTCCATCGAAGCTTTATAATAAAGTTGCCACTACTTTACTAAAGCATGACTGGAATTAACTGACACGAACTGGACTTGACAAAGACGACTTCGACTATAATTATAGCTAAGATACAGCAGAAATAACACTTAAGACAAGGCAGTATGGCTTTATAGCTTTAGCCTGCCCGAAGGGGCAAATTATCAAAAAAAAAAAAAAAAAAAAGAAGGTTGGGAAAGTGGAAAAATAATAAATAATTAATCAAAATGTACTGAAACGTTTTTTTTCATGTTTCTACCAAAATTCTATCAAATCATTTTGTAAAAGACATCACTGCTTTATAAGAGCATGACATGACTCTAGATAAATATAAAAAAAATACACAAAGTACGATGCCAAAAATAAAGAAAAAGGCAATAGCTAGACAGTGATGCCATATGGGAAGGATTCCTTGCAAATTCGGAGGGTTTTGTGGTTTACGAGAGAACTTTTTAATGATTCTCTATTGTCCACAAAAATTATACAATATAGAAGAAAAATAAAATCAAATAATCTGATAGGTGTAATGACTGGAGACCTTATCGCTAAATGTCTTATCGTCCAGGCAACCTTAGGATAAAAAATATTACCTTACCTGGATGAATGAACCCTTAACAGACCTTTCATTGGAGGTTTTATCGGGAGGTTGAAGTAAATGTTTTTAGAAGGGTTTTTAACCATGGTGATTAGCAACCAAAATGAAGTATCTATTGTTGAATTAACTTTACGTTAACTTAACTTTTGTAATTTTGGTGAAAAATACTAAGAAATGTCAAGATTATTTATGTAAGTGGGAAATATTAACAAAATACTTATGGCTATACCTACTATACACAAGGCGATAAGCGTTAATAGGTTAATTTACTAGAGATAACGCACATAGTACTTTAAATAGACCTGAGTTTTCCTCTTATATCATCAAACTTTATCTGAAAATGCTATTTACGACGGATTTAAGCATATTTCGTTGTTATCTTATATGGGGAATGTCCAGTTTTTTTGAAATTTCAAAACCATTTTGAGGAATAAGGTTACTGATCACTGAAATATAAAAAAAAAGTTTTGTTTATCATTATCTATTATAAGAAACACATACATTTAATTATTACACATACATTAGATGTTAACGTAAAAAAAAATACGAGAAAAATAATAAAAACACTCAAAACTCTTTCTTATATTGCTCTATATTTTCATAATCTAAAATAAAAATGGAAGGCAGTTTTTCTATACATTCCTGATTTGACAAATTTTTCAGGGGGGCTTAGAGTGAAGTTTGGGGAGAAATTAACATACTAGTTTGGCAGCACTGTAGACTATTTTTAGACACAGATCAATAAAGCAAACACCGACAAAACCTAGGTATTTCCTATCTCTATCTGTACAATACTTATGTACCAGTTTATCAGACCAGATTTTTACTTTAGTTTATATTTGGTCATTCTAAGTGATAATTTGTCGTCGCGGGGTTATCGCTATTCGTAGATTTTGTAAATCTCTTAAGAATACTTTGTGAGTCTTTGTGTTAGTGCCTTAAAATAATGGATGAGCTGCATCAGGAGGCTCCTGGAAATGGTAAGTGTAAATGATGTACCGTATGCTTGACTTACTTTTCTATATAACGAAATGATTTCTATTGAATATACCTTGATATCATAGATCATGCCAATTACACTCTGAATATGCTAATTACACTTACAATATGCAAATTACACTTACAACTAGGTACTATCTAAGCTGTACATAATATCACAGTATGCATACTGATATAGCTGGCCTCCCGTAACCAAGTAATTTTAAAAAAGTAGCTGGTATCTTTCCAAGACCTTTGATTCCATTAACCATAAGCTCTTGTTACTAAATTCAATCAAGAATATCCACTTCTTTGACGTATCATCCGCCATATTGATTTTTTCAAATAGAAATACATAGGTATATCCTATATCACCCTGTTCATAATAAAGAATCAATACAACTCATACATAGTGGGATTTCGTTGGGTACATATTAAATGTTTTGACGTTTGTCATCCATATGGCCAAGGAATGGTGGCTTCCATGCTTCCTGAGAGATGTAATGTTTTCTTTGAGCTTCATGTTTGACCACATCATTGCTTACCATCAGGTAATTTGGTAGCCAAATATAGACTTAAACATGTTACATATTACTTGGTTATATCTACTTGGTGGTAGATCTCCTTAGCAGGAGGTCTTCTAGGTAGGTACCACTGCAGTACCAGTTATTCTGCCGCTAAGCAGTAGTGTGTAAGCATTACTGTGTTCCGGTTTGAAGGATACTGCAGCTAGCGAAATTATTGGGCTGTTGAGGCTAACTCAACTAAAAGTCTCAAAGTAATGAGTGCCAAAGCAGTGATGCCCTGGACTTTGTTAAGCTACTTAAATTTCTGTTTATTGCTGCGATGGTCATGGACAGGCATTGTCTCTTACCATCAGGAGAGTGTCTCGTTCGTCTCATTACTTTTTACATAAAAAAAAACCATATGTTGCCAAGTTTTATTCGTCATCCATCCTAGACACTAGACCTACCTACAACTAGATTGCAAAGGTACAGTGTCAAAAATCTAGCATATGCATGGTGATACCATTGAATGCTAAAAGAAGTTTTCATTATCTGCACCATCATCCAGTCTTACTTTTTAGTTTTTGTAGGTAGTGATGTTGACAAAATCTGTTTAAATCTCAACTTCACTGCGGTTTCTTTAGGCAAAATTTTTGTTTAAAAGTTAAGCAGTGTCTTATTCTTATTCAAAGTGGGAGTGATAAGTTGTGCACTGACATCACACTTGGGGTGTATTGTGCATTTCTCCCTGCCAGCACCTACCCGAGCCAAACCAGCTCCTTGAAGAATTGGAGCGAGGCTCTGGGCCGCTGGCATAGTAGCTCCAGTGAGATGGGTGGAATATTTAAAGACATTGATGACAAGAAGCATTCAAGGTGTTGCGGTGACATGGATGACATTGATGATAGCGAAGCAATGTCTTGAGGACATGTTGTCCCAATGATACCAGCTCATTTTTAAGGTGAAGGCACTGTTATTTCCCCTTTGTCATCACTTTTGCTTCCTGTCTCCTAAGGTGTAATTTATGTCTTGATTAATTTATGGATCCATTGATATACATACATTAAAGTGTTTTGTGAATGTCTTTCCATTCCATCAAAACAAGTACCCACACTTCTTGGCATGTTTCTCTACCACCCCCTACATCCAACGAGGTCCTCCATCATCATTCTTGAAGAATGCAGGCTAACCAAAAGCGCATACTTACAAATCTTCATTACTCTTTTGTTTTATGTTGTTATAATTATATGTTAAAAGATTTAGATTACCGAACTTGTTTGTGAAACATCTGTTGTTGTTGCTGTTGTTGTTGCTGTTGTTGTTGGTGTTGTCGTGCCAGTGTCTATTTTGTTTACTGCATTTGACTTAGAACACAGTCCATAAAATATATTAGGCAGACATAGTGTCAAGGGTCTTCAGTTCTCTGTTTCACTTGTTTTTTTATTATGTGCACTGTATGTTTGGTTAAGCTATTCGATTATTAATGTCAAGGTAGTATGGTGATTACACAAATGATAAAAAAAAATATTTTGTCCCAAGGTACACAATACACATTATGGTGTCCCAATGGATAAACAAGTAATGGATTAAGGCTAAACTCACATGATTGATTTTAACTCACAAAAAAAAATGTGGCAACACTAGATACATCAAATTATTTTTTATTAATTGGTTTTCACCCAGTATGATGATGTTTGTAGTACATACTTAAACAACATTAAATAGTTAGGCTCCAAATCGGCGCATATTTTATTTATTTAATGTACAAAAATAAGAAACATGTGGTTATTATTAATTTTTACTCTTCTTGGGTTCCCCCTAAGTGACTCATTAAGAGTAACATTGTCCCATCAAGTAACAGTGTGAAAGTTAGGGTGTTAGTCATCGGGAATACACCAGTGACTCATGCTCTGGGGATTAGAAAAATTTCAATTTCTGATATTTATTGCAATCTATATTTTTGAGGCCATCAAGTGCACTCAACAAAATATAAGCACATCAGAAACCGTAAAAGTAACACAAGATTAAAACCTATATATACTGGTTTGTGCATATTTAAAAATTTCAGATGATTATGGGCTAGCAACTATATAACAAGCTTTCAAAGGAGATACAATTTACAGACTAGTATTACATCCAACCACGAGATGGACAGACAACCTAATAAAGACTGCAGGAACACGCTGGATGCGAGCCACTTCCAACCTTTCTTCGATCCAATGGCCTTTGTGGGAGTCATTGGGGAAGGCCTATGTTCAGCAGTGTACCTCCTACGGCTGAAATGATGATGATGATGATTAGATTAGGTACCCACTATTTTTTGGAAATTTTGGAAAATGTATATTAGACATTTATTTTTCATTACTTATTTTATATGTATATGTAATTTAATTTTCCATACATATTTATCATATATGTATTTGCTATTAGCTTGCGCCCGCGTCCGCGTTGACTTTAGAATAGGGTTCAGAGAGAAATGAAACATGTGTTAGTAATAAAAAAGCTATAGTTTTATCCATCATACAGTTTGCGCTGTTTTATTACTTAGATTAAGATAAAGGATACCTTTTATCCTGGAATAATCTTCCATAAGACACGTCTGTACCAAATATCATGTGTAATCATCTATTAGCTGATTTTTTGAGAATCTCACAGGAAGCTAACATTTTGCCAAGATAAAAAGTATACTATATGCTAGTCCAGGTAATAAACTTTTGTGATATATTTAATGTAATAAACTTTTGTAATAAATATTGTGTGTCAAATTTCATCCAAAGCCGTGCAGCCGTTTTTGTGTGATTGAGTAACAAACTTTCACATTTATAACATTAGTAGGAATAACGTACTCTTTGAGCCATTGATTCGCTGCCATATATTTGTATCCTTTTTTCTTTTGTTTTTGCTTTTTCAGAATTGATATAAAAAAGGCAAAAAATATAGCCAATTCCATTGTACATTTTTATGTATGGTTATATATTTTCTGTAATAAATGGTACTATTGACTAAAATATAGTAAGATACTATAGATTATAAAACGTGTGGTAACCCTATACGCAGTTCTTATTTTAGATCATAAGATGTTTGTAAGTCTGCCTAATAACGAAGATACCTTATCTTATTGCAGATGGGCAAATTTCGCCAGCATGTTCGTTTGAAGTACTGGATCCACATGATCCAATAATAAGCAGATTGGCCACCCAGTTATTTATGAAGACCAATGATTACTTACAGGGAGAAATGGCAGCTGGACAGGTGAGGAACTTTACTTTAACATAGGTAGACTAAGCTTTTTAGTAAAACTAGAGATAGAGATTATAGTTCTACTTGATTATTGCCAGCTATGATTGCCTCTTGTTATAGTCGCAAGAGTCAGCAACAAATTTTTACGGTCAAGTCCCTCTTCGGCGATAACTCAAGTGTTGTATCATGACATCTCGTGAACGCCTCAAGCTGGCATTTGGTCAATTCTTCCCAAAGTAGAGAACAGTATTCCACGCATGAACGAACTTCTGCTTGGTATAATGAGCAATTGTTCCGGCGTGAAGCACCGTGGCACCATCTAAAGGATACCCAGTTGCCTATAAAGTGGTGGATTATACGTCAGCTGGTCATCTGAACATGGAAATGTTTAATATGTGTATGTTCAGAGATTGCTTCTCAATTGATTTGTTATCAGATGACAGTTTATACAGATATAAAGAAAACAGATAGGCGGAATGCCAGAGCGAAGACAGTGAATCAGAAAGAGATGAGCGTAACATATTTTATCTCGCTGAATGATTGAATTTCAACAGTAATGTACATAAAAACAGTATGTAATATATTTTTGACGTAGAAATGTTTAAAGTACCATAAATCTAAATTTCGGTAAACTGTTATTTATTTCTATAAGATTTTAGGTTCGCTGATATGATAAATTCTGATTCTCTCCCGGAATGACGAAATGTTATATATTTTTTACGTGCGTGGGAGTTTACCGCTGCTCAACCCATTCACGGAACCGCAGCTTTTGTTCACAAAGCTGCATGATACAACTCTGAAGCATTTTACGAGTTATCACACAAGAAGAAATGCTTGACAAAATTTGTAGGTACCTACCTCGTGCACTATTATCAAATGTGAGCAAAAGTGATCTTTACATTCATAACTTTATCGTTCAAATTCAATAAACAAGTTTCTTACACTTTAAAGTAATTGTAACTGATACATTGAAAAGAACAAGGATATTTAAATTGTGCCTATTTCTTTCAAGGAGCACTATGCTTTGCTAGAAGAGATCAATCGCCAAGGAATCACCAAGTTTGCAGATCTTCGAAATTTCGTCAGCAATCTATCAAAGACAATATACGAGTATGAGAAACTTTGTAAGTATTACGACATTTCTCCTTTCTAAACCAATTTAGTATAACTAAATTTTATTGGTTGTCTGTGATTTTGTATCTTGTTTCTTAGCCAACGGGCCTCCTCCACATTCGAGGCCGCCGATGGGCCCTCGGTGCGAAGATTTGGCGTAACTAGTCCTGTATCTCCTACAGGGCGTCTACCTCTTCGTGCCAGTTTATCAGTCGCGTCGTTGCTATTGGGTCCGCTGTGTCCCTTAATCCACTGGAAAATAACATGATTATGTTTACTTACTTTTCCAGCAGAATGAGTCTGGTGATAGCAGCAACCACGTTGTGCTCTCTCGCACATGGCTCTCGAGACAATGACAGTGACAGTTCGCTATTCTTGACTAGATTAATGAGTGGATGCTTTAGACCTTTAGAGCATACACTACATCTTTCCCTTAATGATAAATTAAGAAAGTACGAGCTAGAAATCTTCAACTTAAATCATTATAACTATTTTTGTAGATCAGCAAGCAATTGTTATGTGCCCCAATATCGAACCCAAGATTATTTGGTATCGTTATTCGTTGTTTGTGTTAGTTGATCATCTTTGTAGATTAGTGCTAAGTAAGGTTTTAAGAAGTTAGAGTCATCAACTAACAACTTCTTTAGTCACCGCTTCTTTGTTTCGTTCTACAGTATCTATTTCTGATCTTATTTCTTCTGAGCTGGCTTGTTTACTTCATCCATATCCTTGACATAATCGTTATTGTCTTCAGTAAAGTTCAATGCAGTGGTTCCTCTTCTCTATCGCCCTACTCTTATGCGTTTTTTTTTTAATTGATCTGATGATCACGGATTCGTTCGATTGGAGCATAATAGGCGGCAACATTGCCGCCAGCTATATTACTGCCTATGGTCTAGATCATTCTTCCCAAATGGGGTATTTCTGAAAATTAAGATTCATAACATTCTATTACGAGGGGCACTCAGAAAAAAATGCGATAAATTGAGTTTATGGGTAAAACTTTTTAATTAAATAGATATTCTGCCGCCAAGCAGAAGTGTGCAAACATTACTGTGTTCCGGCTTGAAGGGTACTGCAGCTAGCGAAATTACTAAGGGCTGTTGAGACTAACCATCTATGAGCGCCAAATCAGCGGTGCCTTGGGCTTTTGCTTTTGCTACTCGAAAGTTCTGTGTGGTGCTGCAATGGTCATGGCCAGGCGTTATCTCTTACCAACAGGAGAACGTCTTGTTTGTCTCATTACTTTAATGTTACATTTAAAAAAATCACATGACTCTGCCAGCGTCGTTTCGAAATACTTGTCAGTTTGCCTCAGACATCTCTTCTACAGCCTTCACGAAAGTTGTTAGCGCATCTTCCGGCGATTAAACCTGTATCTCTTTGAGTTGATTTAGTCTTAATTGGAGGGTGACCCAAAAGTTTTACCGATGTTTTGTCCACGAAGTCCCTAGTTTTGAGCGCTGAGTGTGCGGGCGCGTTGTCGCGGTGTAACAGTAGCCCGCGGATCCCTGTGTTCGGTCGCTTGTTTCTCCCAGCAACGAACACTTCTGACAAGCATTAGGAATTGATGCTACTTTAGTTTCGTAAAGAAATTGACAGCGAATACCCAGTCAAAGAGAAAACACTAGCGATCAAAATCTGCGCTTCTCGATCGCTTCACTTTGGTAGTCGTTGGTTGGTTTTGATAAATCTATGTTTCATTTCACCTTGCTTTCGTTAGCTGCTTAACCGGTTAATCTAATGTTTATACACTACTTTTTGGCGGGAGAATGTCTTATACTGCAATGGTACCTACGCAGATGACCCTCTTGCTAAGGAGAGATTTACCAGAGAGTTCTGAGTACTGCTGTAAAGTACACGGGTGCCTACCCGTGTACTTTACAGCAGTACTCACTTATCATAAGGAGAGTGTCTTATTCGTCACATTATTTATTAGTACTGTTAGTATTAAAACAACTATAGATCTAATCCTGAGATACTTTTTTGTGAGCTGTATAATGAGACCAACGCTCACTCTCTCCTGATGGTAAGAGATAACGAGCGTCCGTGACCCAATGGTCACGGACGCTCGTTATCTAATCGCTGCAATCAGCGATTTACATAACTTTGAGTAGCAAAACAAAGTACATTGCTGTTTTGGCGCACATTACTTTGAGTCATTCATGGTTAGTCTCAATAGCTCTGTGATTTCGCTAGTAATACCTACACACTACTGCTTGGCGGCAGAATATGTGATACTGCATTGGTACCTATCGAGACGCTCTATTACTAAGGAGATCTATTTCAAAGAATCTTTAATTTTAACTAAGATTAATTTTCATTCGTCTGTAGTTTTTGAAATACATAGGTACATATTTTGATTAACATACAAACACCATCAAGTGCTAATCAAAAACCTTAAATCATTATTTTCTATCCATTAGGTGAACAGCAAATCAAACCGCTACTTGATCAAATTGATGAGATCGAGGTCCAGGTGTCTCTAGTGGAGCAGAAAGCATATCAACTGGATGCTTACACAAAGCAGCTTTTTACGTTACATAAAGAACTTTTAGATAGGTAGCGGCAAGAGGCATGATGACAGATTTTGAAAAAACAATTCAAAAATGTTTGGAAACGTATAATGAATAATAACATATGTATGTAGATAATAAAAGTTTAGTAGGAAAACAAAAGTTTAAGTTTTTAGATTTTAAATTCACCAAAATGCTTCTAGTGTCATGGCTAGTGACGTCACGTTTGAATAAACAAATCGTAAAAACTAGATGCTTCTTAGACGCTCATTGCATAATTTTGTTATTTTGTGTTAGCAAATATGAATTCTTAAGTGTATAGGTGTTGTGCTGTCCCTCAGTATACCACGTAGTTAAAAACTCCCCGATAAGTTGTTTGTTTACGTAAAAGTGACGTCATTCACTCTGATTGGTGTTCAACATATCATACTTTCGTGTTTTGTCAAAATAAGAATAAATCTTGCTCATAATAAAAAAGTAAATGCGTATTTCGTATTCCATGACTTAAGTTTCAATAAATAAACACCTAAATCATTTTAGTAATTTTTAATTACTGTCATCATGCCTATTGTAAACATCCATAGCTTATTCTGTGTTCTTCGTGTGTAAGTTAATATTATATATGTATATAATAAATTTTAACTGATTGGCCTCAGATATTGAATATTTAAGTCAAATGTAAGTAGTATTCCATAAGTTATCTGGTTCACATTGTACAAGTTATGCTACGTTTGGGGCTAGAGTTTGATAAACGGTGTCACCGTTTATCATAGATTTTATTCATCATTATCTTATGAGTAGATATACATATGTAATTGTTTTATTTTTTACTTTTTTAACATAATTATACAATTATTTTTAATGATTCGATTGAGTATTGGTTAGTAGTCCAGTCCAGTAGTAATCATTTTAATAAAGTTTTAATGAATTATAATTATTGCATATTGCTGGGGTTTGATTGATTTTCATCTGATTTTAAGCGAAGGTGCTCTACGATGAAGCGTACTTACTCAATGTCGGATTTATGAAGAATATTTAAAAAATTAGTTACGATGTGCCAGTCCATTGTTGGGAAATGCATCATTGTTTATATTGGTGAGTTCTTAAACGCCATTGTTTTTTTTTTCAATTAAATGCCTTTGATATGATATTGACACCTAAACCAAAATTACAAAAAAAAAAAACTGACCGAACTCGCAATCTTAGAAACCATTCCCAAGTGTCTAACGACTTCATCATGATGATCAATCAAAATTTTATTCATGTTTGTGTTATTATTATTTTGTTACATATTTATTAGTTAATTCTTTTCATATTAAGTTCTGTGTAAATGTCATTCTGTTTATTCTTAAGTTTTATTTTGTATTATATATTTTAAAATAATAAATTGTTCTGGATTCCATTAAAATAAAACTATCTTTTCTTTTTTTTCTGTAGGTTGTAGTTTTATGTATACCGATGCTCTATAACTCTGATTACTGATTTCTTATCTGATTAATTAATGTCCAAGTGCACCACAGACTCAAAATCTAAGCATAAAGCCTCAGAAACAACCTAGAAGAAGATGGATGATGGCTAAATTCGTATCGCAATCACTAGACTACCAAAGCTGAAGGCCGGGTAGTCTGGAAGGGAAGAAGAGAGACCTTTGCCTAGCTTTGGACCACGTCACAGCCTGAAGATATAATGCATGGTATAAATTTCCTTGAATTAATTATTTATACATTAGAATTATAATTTATAATAGAATTATTATATTAAATTAGACACGGGCGCGGGTGAATGATTTTTATGGCTGACATGCTTAGTTTTTGACTACTCACCTGATGGCAAGTGACGGTGTGATCGAAGATGGTTAACACACCTAGCCTGGCTCTCAAGTTAAGCTGCCTAAACATACCGTTAGGTTTTTTGCGATAGACTATGCTATTTTCGTAGAGTGACAGCTAGCCCACCCTAGCATTATTCTTTGATTTCCTCACGATGTCCTTCACTGGCAGCTCAAGCTCTTTGTTGACTAAGCTAACATCACTGCGAAAATGAAATAAAAATAAGTACATTTTCTTTTTGATAGTGAAATTTTTTATACTAAGTTAAAAGGGCAAAACTTTGTACATATACCGATACGATTTCGATTAAACTTACTAGGTTTCAGTGGCCCAGGTACCTACTGATAAAATTAAAATTACCTTTCGAAATCATCTCATAAACTTACTTAAATTTTAACAAAATCCCTTGTTAAGAAAAGCTACGTTTCGATGATCGAGTTTTTACCATGTTTTGAACAACTAAGGTGATAGTGGTTAAAATACGCTATTCTTGTATACATACAGATGTGAATATACCTACACATTAAAGTAAACATCGTTAACATACTAACTTAATACTATTAAACGAGCAATATTTGTATAAATTATATAGCGTGGCAAATCCCTCGTTTGATGGACTATTAAATTAGGTTTTAGTTTTTGTAAATTTGTAAATATTATGTGTTAATTGTATTTATGTGTTGATATTTTAATTAGTTCATAAGTGGTCAGTACGGTCTATTATTCATTATATTATTCATTTTGACATTTCGAAAACGGCTCTTAATGAATTTGTGTAAGTATACATTACAAACATTGCTTGTTTAATCTACATATTATTATATAAAAAGCTCGTGTCTCGGTGTTTGTGGTCGCACTCCTCCGAAACTGCTCGACCGATTTTTTGATAATTTTTTTTTTAAATTTGGTGGTTGTAGATCGTAAAGTAATTACATATCTACCGCTAGGTGATTAGCTACTTTTGTCTTTACTTTTAAATGTATCGGGTAATACCACGCGGTGCAGCTAGTAGTATTAAATATTTTAGGATACATGTATGAGACATCAACAACAAAGCATACATCCACATTAATATGGACTCACACCCAGCTTTTACGATTTCATATACAAGTGTATATAGTATATATAAATATACGTATACAAACATTGCTCGTTTAATTCTATTAGATATTTCTGTATACATGTCCGAGACATTATCAACAACAAAGCATTCAAAGACATTCATATAGACAGTGGCGGCCTTAAGGGGTGGCAAGCAGGGCGAGGGCGGCTCGCTCTTGCAGGGGCCTCGCGTCCTCGTAGAAAAAAGTCTTTACCGTTTATGTATGTGTATCTCGCGCCTCGCACTTAACAAAACCCCACCAGAACACACGGTTTCATTATTAGTGCAAGCATGTTACGGCCACTTGAGCACTCGAACAAATTTAGTAAAATGGACTCGAAGAAAAAGGGCCTCACAATGTTCTGTCGCCCTGGGCCTCGCAACAGCTAAGGCCGCCATTGCATATAGACACACTACCTGAGGGTTGAAATCAGATTGATAAATAAAAAAGGGAAAACTCAAATCATTTATTTTATGTTTTTTAACAAGTATGTATGTAGTTCAATAAAATTATTTTCCCTTTGTACAAGTACAGATTGTCCCCCGTAGAAACGCAGACTATATCATTGCCGTGGAGAGTGCATATGTAGACAGGCTGGCGAGGATAACTTACTGGGGAGAGCTGCTATCCCATGTATGACGCGCCGCGCCCCGGCTTTGAGATACAGAGTTGCTTTTGAAAGTCGCCCGTGCGTCAAGCGTCGCCACGTGACATTAATACAAGTTACCAACATACACTCGTACATTTATAATATTGTTGTTATACATATAAACCCATTACGATTATTACGATACATTTACACAAATAATACTCACATATAATATACCCACTAAAAATAAGCACCGTTTAATGAAACATACTATTCGGTCTGTACGTCCACACTACAGATTAGTACTTATTAGAAGCACATAAAAATATAATTTCTTTTAAATTTTAACTAAATTACCTACCTAATTAAACAAGTTATAAGTATAACATTTTTTTTTATGTACAGTTATAATTAAGTATATCGAAGCGTCATAAGTATCGCCGAAGAAATTAATGGTGACCTTTAGTGTGAATGTGAACCGAGGTAATTGTGACTGAATAACAAATTGGATGCCATTCATTCCAAGTGATATAAGCTTGTATTATATTTTTCATGAGTGTTACTTAAAGATTAAAAATTGTAATTAGTAAAAAAATTGTAATTGCTATCTGAGGTTGGTATACATGTAGATGTTAAGCTATGTGTTTTTAACTCATAGTTTTGTTAATTATAGATATTATCGGGACTTTATCAAATAGAAACGATTAAGTTTTACTGACAACGTTTATGCTGGTCACGACCAGAGTGAAAAGTGTTAATAAACCTAATTTGTGACCACGGGTTAATAATAATAAGTAATAGTTGTAACAGTAATGGTACTGATAGAAATGATTAAGTTTTACTATGAACGTTTTGGCTAACTGGTCACGACCAGAATGAAAAGTGTTAATAGAAATAATTCTTGACCACGGGATAATAATATTAAGTAATAGTTGTAAGTAGTGGTAGTGGTTGTGGTAGTTTTTATGGTAGTGGTAGTGATTGTGGTAGTTTTTGTAGTAGTGGTAGTGGTAGTGGTAGAGGTAGTTGTAGTAGTAGTATTAGTAAATCGGGTTGTGAACGATTAAATCCGGCTAATAAACATTATCAAGGTACTAGTCCACCTTAAGTCACAGCGCTACCATAATATTGAAAAAAAAATAGGTTACTGATAAAGTGCCTCAGTGAAAAGTTATCAATACTAAAAATATCACATTTTTATAAAGATGTGCTGCAATATAACTTGGCATCCAAAATGCTAAATGATATTACATACACGCCAAAGACCGAATTGTACATAGGTGCTCTTCTTATAACTTCCACAATGATTTTATATATTTATAAACATAATTACATATAATTTAAAATATTTTAAAGTTATAACACGTCATGGGCAACAGATTGAAGATGGAGGTTCAATAGTGGTTATTGTCTGTTTTATCCCACACTATCTTATAAAATATTACTTATAACACAATGTGATCTATAAAAAACGGTTTCAAATCTATTCCTTACATCTAAAACATTAATATTGCTATGTTTCAATATGTTTCTTAATATTGGCAGTCTGATTACATTAATGGTAATTAATTTTGAGCCTAAACTTACCAAATACGAATTACGTTTAAATGTTTTATTTAACTGAGCTAATCATTTTTAAATATGAATATATTAAAAAATATCTCATCTCATTTAGCAGAAAAATATATTTAGATAAATACAGCTCTGAATCTTGAAGACACGTAAATAATTAATAATAATAATCTATAACAAAGACTAGATCTAAACTCAGAATACAGATACACCAACTAATTATACAATTATAGTACACAATTAGTACAATATAAATAGGTACAAGCCAAGAGTAGCAGTAAGTAAAGAGTCGAACAGGTTGCAATCTAAGACAGTTCTATTCACTTAACTACAATAGTGTTAAACAGTTTCAATGTAAGAATATAAGTGTGATTATAGCGTTATTGTAAAATCAATTATCTCGGGATTATCGATAGGTACCTATATAATATCGTAATGGGTTAGGTTCAGTCGGACGAATCCAATACAAATTGAGCTTAACTTGATAAATTAAAATAAAAAAACACATTTGAAATTTAAATCACAGCAAACATTTCTTTAATAACATAAACATGAGTTAAGCACTTATACACTAGATATAGAGATACTATGACAACACATAATAATATTGCATTAGCTCGACTGAGCCCCATAATACACAGCTCTGCATATACCGTCACAGCGCACACGAATTTGACTGATGAACTTGATCTATGACCAAATTTACAGTAAATTATTATATTTACAAATATTTGTTAATATCTAATGTGGCATATATGGTATTAAATACCGGGCAGTGTGGGGAATATGCCGCTGTTCTATAACTTTATCCACGTACTGTAGCCAAACAGCGAGAACGGTCGTGTGGTCTATAGCACTTGAATCTGACCGCGTACAATTTGCTCCAATTGTTATACATAGCTGTTACATATTCGTTATTTATTTTGTCTCTAGTCGACGTGCTCTATGCCGATTCAGACTCATATATCCGTTCACATCTGACGGGTCCGTTTGCTTTAATTATTTAGAATTTCGATACACTAAATTTATCAACTTAATTTACTGAACGAACACCCTTTATATACACTTTTCTCTTACATACACACCTACAATGTTACAGCAAATTATTGGATCACGCGTGTCGTTTTTCAATCATTCACGTTTTGATATGATCTGATTACTGAAACTAATTTTTAATAAGGGAATAGGGGATCGCGACATCAAAATTTATTCTGTAAATTTGTAACATTTGTGCTTTTATCTACCTAAATACTTGTTTGTCTTGTGCGTAGACATTCTAAAAATTGTGCTTTTATTTACGGTGCTGGTCTATTTATAAAAGAAAATAATGATAGTTATATAGTATTTACTTTTTGATCCATAACTAAGTAATACAAAAATCGTAGAGTATAATTTAAAGCGTTTTGTTATAACTTAAAAAAAGTTAGGGTTTAAAAAAAATTAAATAACAGAAAGTAAGTTTTGTTAATAATTGTGTGTGAAATGTTACTTTTTGTTGACAATGCAACCCTTACTTTTTACGTTAATTATAACATTGTAATTTATGAATTCGGCGTTATTTGAGTATATATGTTTTGTTAAATATAAAAAACAATTTTTGGGTCTCGAACAAGTCAAATTATAAATATTTCGAATATCAAGTTAAAAATAAAGTATAAAAATGCCTTGCTCTCCCTTTCATTGTTCTGACTATGGCAAAAGCAGATCGTTTTTTTAATATCACTAATGACAGAAAAAGTGTGATGACAAAAAGTTTAACATTTTAATAAATTTGACAGAAAATAAGTTGAATTTTTCAGAAAATAAGTTGACTAAAACATTTAGACCGACATTTGAATATCTATTCAAATCATATCTGTTAACTAAAATTGCATTTTTTAAGTTGAGTTATAACAAGATACTCTAAATTTTAACTCACGCCGCGATTAACTCTAATCATGCAATTACATGTTACATGTTTATGTTTTTTTTTAATTATCATTTTAAATAGTACATAAAAGTTAAAATCTGCACTCTTTTTATCTGTAGGTACTAAATAAAAATCTGGCAAGAAAGCTACACAACATTGCGTTAAAAATGCACACATTTTGATTCTGAATCGGAGTCGTTAATATTAATTACAACCTTACTTGGATTATGAAATTGACAATTTATGGATTTACATTTATTCGTTTCAAGTTTTCATTAACCAATAAACTAATACATTTTACTAATATCCTAGTCCAACACTAGTTATTTATATTTATGTAAAATTTAAACTAGTTATCTTATGTATAGAGGTATTAACATCAATACATGTACAGATTTATTGCGCAGCATGATTTCAATGATCTTTAGAATAAACATAAGGCGACTTGATCATAAGTGGTCGATGATCAGTTTAGTTCGAATCAACCGATCTCTATGATCAACTTAAGGCTTGTACGCTCACACTCTCTGGAGCGTATCACAATTTAGTAAATGATATAATTCAGTCAACGTCAGCGACACCGTTTAGATACACATATTTTTTTTATATTTAGGCCGTGTACCAATCATGATACGCTACGGAACCCCTAGTCTTAATCAATTGAGCAGTAATCAGACGCACGGACGAACGAATCGATTTCAACCCTGTCGTAACCAGCCCGATATAGGGCGCTCGTTTACCTGTCGGGGGCGCAGTATTGAGATCCTTAACATTGTTAAAAAACTCCACAAAAGTGTATAACTTACAATAACGCTGTCCGCTTCTTTCGTCGATCGTTAACCAATGAAATGATACAATTGTAAACTTCATTCTTAACTGCTACAAATAAATTCAACAGCAAACACAACAGAAACCGACGGTCGTCACGTATGAAAACCAATCGATAGGCTAACGAGAGTCTTGGCTGTTAGAATAAATTGTTTTCATTTGTTATAATCAATTCCCACGAATGCAATTAACTATCCGGCATCCCCTTTTATTCGTTATCATGATTTGTGTAATTTTGGTAATCATAATAACTGTTCATTTGGGTCATTTAAGATATGACATTTTTTTTACTAAGTATACAACAATAATTATGAGTAAAAAGAGAAAAACATTTATAAAATAATATAATCATATTATATACTTTTATAAAAAAAAAACATAACAATACAATAAAGTCACAGCATGTATTTACATTGTAATTTTATACATGTAAGTGACATCTGCCCGAGTACTGTCGTCGTACTCATTTTATAATTTTTATTTATATATTTCCTACGTAGAATTAGTTGGCATTAACTCGTGCGTACCAGCAGAGCCTGCTCTTTCACGTCCACAGCCCGCTCTAGGCAGTAGTCAATTATAACTACTACAATATAATTTATTATATACTCGTATTTTCACCATATCGAACATACGAATCGAAATATCCTTAACATTATTATCAGAAACTATCAGTTGACCCTTCCATTATTAGAGGAACGGCCGTGATCGCGAGCGACGCCGTCCCAGTCCTAATTCTCGATAAAATCTCAATGAAGACCTAATTAAAATGGGTACAAGAATCCAATGGCACTTTACAAGGTACCTATGCGTTTTTATAAATTATGTCATAAAATGACAGACTAAAGAACTATGTAAGTTTACGCCGTGACTTAAAAACTAGATTTCGTTTTTGCTAATCTAATCACATCGATTTAGAACATTTGTTGTGTGGTAGTGATAGAGGCGCGGCCCGCTTGGCGCTTGAGTCCATGAAACAAGAAGTTGGCGGCGGCTTTGATGGGCGCGACTAGTGGCGCACGCGCAGTGGTCTCCCATTGTCAGACGTTGCCGGTCGCAGGGAACCGCGGCGGTGGCAGCGGCGGCGGCGGCCGTCCCGCTTCGCCTCCACCCGACGACTGCTCTGACACTGGAATCACCATAAAAATGAAACAAGCTGCGTAAGCAAGCTATAAGGTAAATAAATCACACTATTGTAGTACTAACTACTTACTGACTACTTAGTATGTTAACATGTTTTTGTACTCGCGAAAATGTTCAAGTACACGTTTCCACTTAAGTCCCTTTTCCACGGCATGGGCTTGACTTAACGTGTAAAAGGTTTCAACGCGTTGTCGTTAACATATTACATTTATAAAAGCAAGGGCATAATATTGTTAAACTTATAGTCATATAACATCTAACCTACTTGCCAATGCGACGAGCTTAGTGCGTTACCGCGCAGGATTTCAAACGGCCATTGAGATAATATCGGAGATGTATCGTTTTCTGAGCAACCGTGATGCTTCCAATGAGGCGAAGGACGTCCTCACTTTGGTTCACAATATCTAATCAATTAGACTTTGACTTGATATACAAGATCACCTTCATATATACACAATATGTTTATCTTACCCAAAATCATGATGTCAAGTTAGCGGGAGCAAGCAATTGAAACATTTACAGTAATGGTACAAATGTTTCGTTTTAAGAAGTAGACAATACTGTGCAAATTCTGATTTTACCCAAATGCACACATAATAACTTATGGCCTACTTGTGTCAACCGTTGATTAATTATAATTGCTGTTGTGCCTAGATCATGAAGTCTTTGGAACCCAATCAGAATTATAAATATAATACAACTATGAAAAAAGTGGAGGTTAAATTGAAAAGGCCAAATACAATTACGTAAGAGGCTTATTTTGAGCGTCTCAAATATAATTTGATACTAGAATTAATCGAGACATTTAAAATGTATTCCTAGTACAATAACATTAAAAAAATACCGAAGAAATAGTCTCCGTTTACCCCTGATATCGAATCGAATACATTAAGCATATATATAAAATGTTTATACCACGGATACTATTCGGTTTTTGTATTAATATTGCTTTATAAATATATATATGCATGAAAGAGAATCTCTTATGCATATAAAAAGTCCACGGTACGTGCTAGAGGAGCAAGGATACGGTTATGTTCGGTTGACGCAAGTCAAATGAGGCCGGTGTTGTGAAAATGAAGGCAGGCGGTTGTGAAGGCAGTGTCGGAGCTCGGACTTACATGAGTCGTGTTTCTCGTCAACGGGGGCAGGGGGCGGAGGTGGAGGCAGCTGTTGTTCCAGTGCGTTGACGCAGTTCATCATGCTGCCGTAGAGCCGGCTGTCGCGGAAACTGTCCCTGCACACACGCACGCGTCACGCACTACCCAATGAGAGCCTCTATCAGACTCGCTCACCACCACACAGACCGAACGTGCCCTCGAATCGAACTCCGCTATGAGCTTGCAGTATTTATTTATCGCCTTCGTTTTGGGCATCGCATTTCGTACATTTTGCCGGTGTACATTGTTTTTCGATTTTGAAATCGAACAGTCATATCCAATTCACACTACGTAAGTTAGAGTCAACCCCAGTCATGCTCTAGTAAAAAATTGGTGACTTTACTAAAAGCTTTGACGGAGATTTGAAAGGAACGCGAAAATTCATTATTCATCATATTTTAAAACTTTCCCATACACGTGCATGTAATTCGGCACTTTATGAAGTTAATAACACTACAATTTTTGTACCCGAAATAACAAACTTTGCCGCTTGACCGTCAAAACTCTGATTGCAGTAGCCGACAGTTGTTCGTTTGATAGATCATTCGCTCTCGGTGGCGATGGAGATAATGCAAACCCCTTGTTTATACGTTTAAACCGCTACGTGTTCATCTAAGATTCGGTATCACGTGAATTTTTGGCATCATTCCCGACAAACCAATTGCCGCAAGTCCATTACCTAGTTTTCCTTGCCAGAAAGTCACGACTTGAAATGCAGTGTATTTATAAAATGACCAGAAAATGTGCGCGGCGTGCCGATGTTCATGGTTCATCGTTGTCTTAAATCGGTATGTGCGAGTGGTATAAGTAGTAGTGAGACAAACATAAGGCAAAGCTGTGTATCCCAATGATGGTTCAGGATTCGTATAATGAGTGTATAACAGACGTCAAGGAAATATGTTCATGGTGAATCATGGCGAATGATCTTACCTGCCATTGGAATTCCGAAATAGTGCCAAAATCTCCTCGAAGGTCTTATTCTTCGTTTCAGGAACTTTTTTATAAGTAAATATCCAAAAAATTGCAAGGAATACACTAAAAGGCAGGAATGTATAGTTTTCCAGTAGTGCCTGAAAAGTAGAAAACAGCAGGTTACATGATGTGTTTGCACAGATAGAGCCTAGAGATTCTGCCTGCGAGAGGCTCTGATTGCGATACCTAGTGATCGTTAAGCAACTAGTATGCAGACTTGGGACGCGGATATCACCACCAAAGTCCTCATGGTATTGAGGTCAGTGCGTTGCAGATGATTCATTCAGAGATAATTTGGCAATATTGTAAAAGTGTGTACAGTACCTTCATACTAGGGAAACCGATGCCGACTACGAAGTTAGCCATCCAATTGACTAATACTGCGATCGCCATCGCGCTGGGGCGTGGGCCTTGTGAGAACAGCTCGGCCGTGATGAGCCACGGTATGGAGCCGGGCCCCACCGCGAAGAATACCACGAAGCTCAGCGTAGACACCACGGACAGGTAGCTCATCCAGTCGATCATCTCCTGCACATATCCGAAGAACTCCTATCAGGGGATAGCAATGGTGTTCTTTCCCGTCGCCGACCGGAGACGAAATAAATTTCCAAACATAAATGCACATCACACACTCGTCTGTCTGTGTGTCTGTCGTACTATATGCGTTGTCTGTCGTATGACTTACACCGATCGGTGCAGGTGGCGAAGTGTCTTCGTCTATCGCATGTAATGCGTATGCTATAGTGAAAAGTGCTATATCTGCTTTTGAGCAGTGTTTGTGTGATTTAAAAATCTCGCATCATTTAAAAAACGCGTGCTTCAGCCTCTCACGTGTCCCACGCTTGTCGGCTTCTCATGTCAGTGGTGAGCAAAAATGTGTTTCAGTGCTTTGTGAGTGATGTTCCTAACATTTATATTTGAGAGTTTATTTCTCTTTTATTTACATAACTTTCCTACCGAGAGTCCGGTTTCGGAAACAGGAAAGTCGCAGTTGGGGGAAGGGCTAGCCAAGCAGCGGTAGTTCCTTTTCCCAGAGATTACTAACTATGATATAATATCAAGTTAATGAAATAACCGTACAGTACTGATATAAGAACTGGGAACTGAAACGTCCGCAAAAGCAAAGAAAAGTGGCACGTGGAAATGAAAAATCAAATGAAAAGAAAAAATAACACTGCATGCATTTGCTTGTAAAACATAGTTGAAAGAATTGTGGGCAACGTGACTTTCTGTCATGTTATCTCCCGGAAAATGATCTTATCTAAGTATGTAATAAAGTCTTGAATATGAAACATCAAAGAAGAAATCATTAGGTATGCAAACATGACACGACAAACTTATTTAAATACTTACTTAGTTACTTAGTCTCCTAACTTAATATAGTGTAATGAAAGCGTGCGAAAGCTGCAACAATATCTACATAATCTGTCTTTGAATAGCGTAAATGGAAATTATCATCACGTTACGAAATAAAATGAAGTGACATGTTGATAGACTTATTCAAAGACAGCTGTAGGTAGGGCTAGAATTTTAAAATTGACAATTGCTTCACTGTATTCTCGTTGTCAAAACAAATTTATTTACCTGAAGATGTACATTAGTAACTAGTTCGTTAACCAAATTAAGTATTTTAAATGGGGCATTTTTGTCTTTCTGCTGGTCAAAATTATTAGGGAACAAGACAGGGTCAAGTTTTTATTAAAATTTGGTTGAGCAAGTAACGGGCACAGCTAAACACAGAAATGGGTATAATAATAATTATATTATAATAATAATTTATCACTTCGTTTGTCAAACTTTAGCAAAATGTGTTTCGGTCAAGGTCATGTCTTAATAGATCAGAAGTTTGGACTTGTATGTTTAGCAACCCACTTTAATTTGTGCGTGAAATCGTCATCATATTTTTGTTTAAAATTCTAACCCACTTCATTCTTAATTAACCAGGTTACTTAAATGACTAATTAATTACTAATTAATTACTAATATATCATTTTTATTAATTTTTATTATTAACATACATCATTAGTCGTTCTAACACATCTCTTCTTAAAATACAGTTTGTGTTTGCTTATTTTTTAATTTATATTTATTCCTTTAGAAGGAATTCCAATCATATTTTTATAATACTAACTTCGATCAAAAAGATCAATGGATTCCAATGATCAATAATAATTGTTATTTGACAGACGGAATGAGAAACATGCTTAATTATCTGTAACTTGTATCAAATAAATGCTCGAAAATCTATAATGTCACTCCTTTGAGCGAACCTTCTATGTTTTTTGAAAAGTATATCAGTAGAAACCAGACACACCTTTATGAGGAATGAAATTGTGATGAATATCGAAAAGATAAACATGCCGCCGAGGCCATAGAGATGCAACGTGCGTCGACCGGTTCGGTCCATAAGAGGCAGCGAGACCAGAGTCATGCCGACCATGATGGCTCCAATGCCCATAGTTGCAAACTTTGCTGACTCCTCAGTTAGGCCCGAAGATGTGAACAGCGATGTCGAATAGTAGAAAACCTGGAAATTACCAATGATCTGGTTTAAGCAAGGACGACAATAATATTTCTAAATAAAATATACAAAACAACGAACAAACTAAAAATACGAACCAAAGATTTTGGGGGCGAGATTCATAGGCGAGGCTAACAGATGCGTAGAACTAATTTTTTTAAATTGCCACATGAGTTCTCTTTTTAAATTGCCACATGAGTTCTCGTATGACCATGCCTCTTCGAAACGTAGACTTATGTGGAGCTCCTTTACTGTGATACATATTCACTCTTCGTTCGAAGATCCTCAGATTGTATGAGATTGGAAATGATGCTGCAGGTAGTGAGTTTCACACCTTTACAGTGCGGATGAGCTTTCAAAGCGTCTCGTGGAGCATCGTCGACTGTTGCAGATTCAAACTCAGCCGATAGCTGAACTTTTGATTGTTCGCTATGTTATTTAGGAAAAAACTATTAACGTACCGCATTGATCCCACTGAGTTGTTGCGAAAGTTGCATGACCACTCCGATAAGCAAAGGCGCGCGAAGTGTCGGCGAGCAGAGAAGCTCCCTCATCGATATAGACGCCTCGGCCTGCTGAGCCCGCTCCTCTGCCCGCATCTCTTCAATATCTTCCTCCACCTGGAATGCCATAGGCAATACTCTCATCACCACGTAATGCAAGAATTCGCGTTCTAAATCAACATCTCAGGGTTCGCCTCTATTTTTATCATTTATTATATTCGTGCTTTGTTTGTCCATCCACGTCCATGTTAGTCGTAACTGTACATTTGAAGGCTTAAAAAGTTGAGTGTTCAAACGACTTACCTGATTGCTAGCTCGAAGTCTTCGTAACGCACGTCTCGCTTCTTCTTCCCACTGACGAGTAATCAGCAAATATCTAGGAGATTCGGGGCAAGCAGGCAACAAGAGCAGTTGTAGAATTGCCGGGCAAATTGCTAGTCCTGGAAATGATACCATTAATATGATTACACTATGGTAAAAAGAAGATTGTCATGAAATCTGTTGAGTAATAGAATAAGAGAGTTTACAAACCGAGGAGAATAGGCCATCCTTCATCAGTGCCAAGAATCTGCTCGATGCCGAGAACTTGAGACAGAAGCAACCCTACAGTCACAGCCAACTGGTTGACAGTACCTAATCCACCGCGCAAGTTTAGCGGTGCAATTTCCGATATGTACATTGGCACTAGTGATGTATTTAATCCTGAAATATGTAATCGATAGTTGTTAATTGTTTTTATGTACGTTTGCTGTCTATTATACTGAGATGCATTATGATGCTCACCACAATTAACTCCTATAATGAACCTGCCGAAAATAAGCAACTCGTAGCAATGAGAGATCTTGGTGAAGCCCATCAAGCTCGCGCCGCTAATCCCAAGGATGTTATTGAGCAATAGTCCTCCTTTCCTGAAGAATATGGTTAAAATTATTAGAAACAAACGTACTTATATGTTCTAAAAGATTCCATTGTAAAAAGTTTACCTTCCAAACCGGTTTGCAATCATTCCACCAGAGAAGCCGCCGAGCATGCCACCTATTGCAAATATGCTGACTGCAATGGAGTAGAGTCTGTTCACTGTGTCATCATGGAGATCTAATCCGTACCTGTTCTTGTATACATCTTTCATAAAGTTTGCGATATTCTGAAAAAGATGAGAACAGTTGTAACACTTGTTTAAGAGGAATTAAGTAAAAGAAATTTATAAAAGAAACAATGCAATTCATACCTTGCCAGGAGCGTTTATGACACCAGTGTTGTACCCAAATTGCAGCATGCCTAACACCGCAGCCAAGATGGCATATGACAGGAAAAATGTAAGGCCCTGAAAAATATTTCAACTTTTATTAACATTTATGATCTTGGATATCGATTCTTCCACAACTTTAAAACTGACTCTGACCTGTTCTAAAAGCCTAAGCTTCCTTCGCTGCGAATGTTCTTCAAGACGATCTACGTACTCCCGGAGTTCTTCGATCTCCTCTTTGACTTGCTGCACGGTGTCTAGTTCTTGCTTGATGGCAACCATGTCTCGCTTCACCTGTCCCCAAATAAATGTAGTTTACACGAGTGGTTGAATTTTCAGTTTTGTGTTTGTAAATACAGAGTTTTTATATCGATATTCCAGTTTTATAGTGCGATAAGTCCGGTACAAAAGTATTGGTTAAATTACTAACTTCTGAGACTTCGCTCTGGCATGACTCGACGCTTTTAGTTAGTTCTTGAAGCTGCGTTCGGATCTCGCAGAGTGCGACCGTCGTCTCCAGCTGCCGGTCACCTCGCTGCAGCTCGTCCAGCTTGGCTGAGAGGTTCATGCTCATCACGCCCACCTGTCTCTGAAGGCTGAACAACAAAACAGTTGCATTAATATCTAACCGTAGGACATTGATGAATTCAGATTTATGAGTATGCACAGAGCTTTCTTTTGAAAATCTCGCTGAATGAAGCGCCAATGCGCGGTCCGCTATTCTTACTTTTTCGCTACCACAAAAATTTTTCAGACTGCGTTTTTGCAAACTCAAATGAAGAAGTTCCGAGCCCGGAGCGCAACGCTTCCATTCAACCGACAGAAAATTATTTCTTATTCAAACTGCTAGATTCAATTGAGTTTAAAAAGTAAAAGATCGCGCAACCTTCTTCACTAGCTGCAAACGCTTTGCTATTCGCGCTTATTTTGTCATCGTCCCTAGTGCTGGTAAATGAGCGAAGAAAAAAGAATAAGGACGGTAAATACTGACTCTATTTACTCGCGTAGCTTTTCTAGAATAATAAAGCTCGTTATAAAAATACGATTGATAAAAATATTGTATGGTACGTACCTATATATCGTTATCGGATTTCTATATATGGGCCAAAGTTGAACGAAATAGGTTACTTTAATGTCATTAGTTCAGATAATTACAACTAGCATTGATAATATTTGTAATAAAGCTAAGTAGGCAGATGAAAAATGGTTTTGCACTGCATTGATAAATATTAAATTCATGATGCCTGTTTATAATTAGTTTGCGGGCAATTTGGTCAGAAAGCGATATTACTCAATGTTATTTTATTATTTTATTAGAAATCATTGTTATCAAAATGTGTTAATATATAAAATAAAATATACATATTTGAATAACGCGTGAATAAAAATAATTTTTATAATATATACATATATTTAATAGAATATGTGTTATTATTGTGTGATAAAAAACGTTCATTGTTCTTACCCAATACGTTAAAATAGTGAAACGGATTTCCCTTAGATATTAGCGAAGCATTAAAGTGTAAATACAAGAGTCATGAGGAAGAATCGTAAAGCTCTATCAACCTACACGAGGCTTAGTTCGAAACGGGAGACAAAAAGTGATATCTAAATAGTTTCTAGTCCCACAATGTCTATGACAACACCATACGTAAAAGACACACTACAGTTGTAACACATGACAGTGACACACATGCAAGCACCCCGTCCGCGACCTAACTGCAGGTGGGGAGAGCGCGGGCGCGGGCGGCGGCGTCGGCGACGGCGCCGGCGCTGCGACAGCGTGCGGTCGTGGCCATCGAGCTAATCGCGTCCTACGGTCCGATCTTATAACAGGGATTGTGAATGATGTGAGCCCAGCCACCGCGCCACCCTCAACGCATCAACATATCTGCAATACAAGATATTTGGGATGCCAAGCCAAGGTGAATGTGTAGAGAGGTAGACACATCGACACACAAAATTCGTCATGAATTAATGCATTATGAAGCCAGTAGTAAAGGCGAAAGCTATTCTCGACTGTGTCGCTACGGTGTCACACGTACCTAAGTAGAAGCTCCCTGAGAGTCGCTTCGTCTTCCTCCGTCGTCGCATATCGTGTCAGCTTGCCTCCGCCCTCCCGGGCCACATGATCAGGTACCACTGTGTGAAAACTCCTTGTTTACATTTTTCAAAATGTGTCGATGTTTTGGGGGAGGCCGGCAGGGTGCGGCCGCCCCAATTGGCGGGATCCATTGTCGCCGCGGTCTATTAACACACTAACCGGAGCGCGGCTGGCGTTCGGCGCGGGCGGAATAATGCTGCAACTGTGGCTCGTCGCTACTACACGCCACTCTTTGAATTCCGCGCAAACGGTGACTTCTCTCCGAATATTTAAAAAATAAACATTACTAGCGTATAAGGAAATCGTATTACCAATGGAACAGATTAGGTAAAAACGTCGCGTATGCTTTTCAATTCTTGCAGGTCGTGCGATCTGTGGTCGCTAGCATAGGGTTCAACCTAACTTCTAGGAAAAATTAATACTTGTTAATAAAGTTTATAGCTATAGGCAGACCTTGAAAGTCATGCACACGAGTATTTGCGTAAAATTGGCCTATGGCGAGACATAAGTCGGTACGATATCATGTGATATGAGAAAAGAAGCTTTCGTACTATACGCTAGTATCATTTACTATTATTGTGACTTGACCGTATCAAGAGCCAGAAAATTTCGCGCTACATTTGGGGGTTACGCCCCGACCCCACACGACGAATGCTCTTTTCGTGGCTCTCCCTACCGCAGTGCGCCTATTTCACGCTGAACCGACATATCTACTTGCCAATTAGCTTCAATGGCCACGACACAGCAGTCCCTAACCAATTTGGATGTTGTAACGATAGATACCAAACGTTACAACACTGCGCAAATGGATTCAACTCAATAAACCGCCTCGGTTCGCATCTACGAGTAAAAAAATAGGTGTGTATTAATTAAAAAAAAAAACAAGTAGTACTAATGAAGTCAAATTAAATAAGTAACCTATGACAAAAACAACTTTTTAATACCTCTTTATATTTCGTAACATTTTAATTCCTTAGTGTTATATATACTACATACACATGACGACCCGAGCAATATTAACGCGTAAATTTCTACATAAAAATTGAGAGTTAATGCTGTCTGAAACAATAGTTACTTTTAAAAGGATAGGTCCAATTATTTTTAAAGCCTGTTCGCTTTCTGTATTATAGTTAACTTTTATGTAAGTAATGAGACGTAAGACCGCGTTGGGTTTTTGGCAAATATCCCGAAACGTCGCACCCATGCCGTTTCCAGTGCTGAAACTGGTTATATAGGTCACATCAATCCTAGATTAAAACGCTATCGTTTGTCAAGCCTTTAATGTTCATTATAATCTTACTAATTGATTATAAATGTGATAGATTTTATGTTTGGATGTTTTTTACTCAATCACGCAAAAACGGCTGAACGGATTTGAATAAAATTTGGCACACAGAGTTTAATTACCTGGAGTATATATAGGATACTTTTTATCTCGGAAAAATTTTAGGTTCCTCTGGGATTACCAAAAAAATAATTACAAGTCTTATCCACTTGAAATTTGGTATAGATGTGTCATTCGGAAAATTATTCCAGAATAAAATGTATTCTTTATATTACTTGAGGTAATTAAGTGCCGCAAGTTTCATGAAGAATAAAATTATTGCTCTTTTGTTACTTACACATGTTCTATTTCTCTCTGGACCCAATTCTTAAGTCAACGCGCACGAAGTCGCGGGCGCAAGCTAGTTAGAAATAATAACAACTTAAAAATGTTCTATGCAGGTTACTCTTTGTAATTTTTTTTTTATGAATGTTAGAACATTTTAATGTACATCACGGATCGGTTATGACCAACAGCTTGTACATAAAGGTATATTGTACAAAACAATGATGAAAAGTATGATTTAAATTAACGGTATATTATAAATGAGTGTGTATACGGTGGCTTATTTTAAAATCGCACATATTTCAAATGTCTGTAAACTTAGCTAGATTAAGTTAAAAATTTCAAAAAAAGCAAGAAAATAGTTTTGTCATTAAAACGTGCTAAAACTTTTCGTAAACGCTCCATTGTGACATGATAATAAATTAAATTAAATGTATTTCTAACTTTTGTTTCTACGACTCGAATGATACAAATAATAAAATGTAAAAAGATATCACAGTTTGATATCTGTATGTTCACTTAATTTTAAACTACGCAAGGGATTTTGATGCGGTTTTCATGGGAATACCTAAGTAAATTTTATCAGGAAAGATCTATCATTATTTTCATTTCAAAGCCGGATTGAGTTCCTAGTTAACTGTAAAATATCTAGTACAAAGTTATCGCAAATCCATTATCGGTAGACACGTATATATATTTTTTAAATTAACAATACAATATTATATAAATAAATAAATAATAAATAAATATCATAGGACATTACACACAGCGCCATCTGACCCCAAACTAAGCAGAGCTTGTGCTATGGAAGACAGATAACTGGTAGAATACTTAAATACTTTTTTTTTTGTAAATACATACTTATAATACATACAGTACACCCAGACACAGAACAAACATCGATGTTAGTCACACAAATGTATGCACATAAGGTAGATTTACAAATTGTCAATGTATATCATAGTGTTTCTATATCAAAGCAATATCGTCCAAAAGAGTGTAAATATTACAATGATGCACAATTCTTTTTTGTTAGAATTTAGACTGCATGACACTGAGTTAAGTATTAGTTTGTAATGTAATATAGTAAATAGGTAGGTACATGTAGTTTGCACGTATAGATCTAAATATTGTATACTACTTGGGAATACCAAATATTCTGCTGCCAAGCAGTAGTATGTATACATTACGGTTTGAAGGGTACTGCAGCTAGCGTAATTACTGGGCTGTTGAGACTAACCATTTACAGTTTCAAAGTAACGAGCGCTAAAGCAGCGATGCCTCGGACTTTGTTTTGCTAATCAAAGTTCTGTGTATTGCTGCAATTTTCGTGGCCATGCGTTATCTCTTACCATCAGGAGAGGGTTTACTTTGCATGTATATTTTATTTAATAAATTGCCTAAATCAAAAAGAAATAGAAATAATATTTTATGCTCATGTCAAAATGTATATATTACGGAGGGTTCTGGAGCCTGCTTTTTTTAATTAACACTTATAAGCCAACGTTCGCAACTCGCCTGATGGTAAGCGACGATGTGGTCGATGACCAATCACTCTGACCTTGAAGAGATCTAGATTATATCTCTCAGAAAACAAGGAAGCCGGCAGCTTGTTTTTTTAGTACGGATGCCAGCCAGTGCCACAAGCCAAAACAATTTTACTTACTAAGTACAGATAATCACTATAACCTAACTTAGTAAAAAACCAATAATTTACAGCTAAATCAATAAACGATTTATTATTTAAATTCAAATAATTTATTTTGCAGAGACATGGGTTACATATAAATAAGACTGATATGCTCTAGCTAGCACCTTGGCATACAAAAACTCACAGATAGGTTGAATAAATTAATTATTTAAATTTAATGTCAATATATATGTTTAGTTATTACAGTAATTAACAATTCATTGTCTTGCGTTTTGTCACTAATTTCTCATTTAAAAACTCTCTCAGATAATATTATACCTTATTGATTAACAGTTTATTTAAAAATGACAATATTTTCTACATCTTGTAAGCGTGGTAATTTGTTATAAATAGGGCGTAATCTCATCGTATTTGTACAGGGTGGTTTTGCGGCACAGCTCACGCCGTCATGTAACTTACTCTGTACAGTTTCACGCACGTCCCAAGTTTTTCTTTACAAGTAAGGCCAATTCATAGATATATTAGTACATTTTTCTATAACAGGTAACAAATCTCCAAGTGACCATTTTTTAAATACATTTTAAACACACATTTGAATAAAATAATACAATAATATAGTTTCCCTAAAGTGTCATGTCCTTTATTACCACATTCATCGTAGGTGGAAACATAAAAATATTGGCAGCGGGTGGATATATCACAAAGGTTTTGCACCCTTTCGAGCTGCTCACCCGACCATACGACAATGATAAACTTAAGTCTGTATGTTTGAGTTAGAGACGAGTTGTTATCTTAAACTTGAATCCCCAAAACATTTGTTATTTAAAGTTGTTCATACTGAATTCAAAAGTGAGTTTTTTAAAAAAGCAAATTTAGAGCACGATTGTACTTTGAAAATTCTTTTAAATGGATTGTTTGATTGTTAACATGTAAAAATGTCGAACAGAAATTAAGGATACTAACTATCATAAACCACATCGATGTCAATCCTACAGAACATTTAACATTAAATAGAATATGAATTCTTACATGAGTAAGTAAGCATACTGCTCCAAAATGTACGTAACATTCACACATGTCCGATGAGTATTTCTATTTCTTCTTAATTTTGGCCTCAGCAATGTACCGGCGTTCTATCTAGCGTTATTGCTTCGTATTGATTCATATTCCGCACACGTACGGAACGGAACGCAGGAATTATTGCACACATTCATTTATATCAGCAAAGCAAGCTTGAATTGCCACCGCTGTACGTGTCTTAGTAGGTTCCGTTTTTCAAAGCCAAGAAAAGTGTAAGAAAAGTGTAAGCTACTCTTTTCTTCTTTCTACTTCTACATATAGTCGTGCTGCCCAAACTGATTTAGATATAATTATGTACTGTAGTTAGATTTGCGATTATAAATGCAACGTGATAATGATGCACGGCTTAATGCTTAGCTGTCTAGCTTCGCGTATCTTAAACTAGATAACTTGTTTTACGACGACGATGACTAAACTAAGATAATATATAAAATTGCTAGTAAGTAAATAATAGTTCTTTTTTTACATTAACATATTTTTATAATGCCATATTGACATGTAATTAATATTTTAATGTTATTTTTGACATGAATAGAATATGACTTGTAAATATGGATATGGAATATGGAAATGGGATGGGTCGATCAGTGAGCAAGTGCGGAAGATACTTTTAAATAGCTTGAGCTCGGCAGATCGTTCCTGTCTATTAGTTGTCGCCGAATCGGGTTTGTGGCTACAGGCCATTCATTCACCTAACACCGGCACCCTTTTGTAATTTGTCTACTTTTCGGATTGCAGTTTCTCTTCGATTCTGACACCGTGCTGCGCTTCACACCGCTTCCAATATGGCGTGGCTGTTGACCAGCTCGGTCACCATGGTCTTTCCTGCACAAAAGGCGCAGACAGAATTCCTCGACATGCCAGCCTCAATGATAGTATCCGCCGGGCCAGTTGCACAGCCGTCCTTCAGCCTGGCGGTCTTGTACGAGACGATGGTAAGAGATTATTTTTCTTTACTTTGTATGTTATGTATATTTTGTTAATAGTTTTATTTGCTATCTTAGTGTTAATTTATAATCTTACTAATATTGTAAATGTGAAAGTTTGTATTTTTGGATGTTTTCAAATCGGCTGAATTTTGGATTCGGATAAAATTTGGTAGGTATAAGCACACATATAGTTTACTACCTGGATTACATATAGGATACTATTTAGTATGGGAAAATGTTAGTTTTTGTACAATTAGCAAAAAAAAATACAGGACGAATCCACTTGAAATTTGGTATATATGTATGTGTATTACGGAACATTATTCCAGAATAAAAGGTATCCTTTATATTAATAAGTAGCGCAAGTTTCATGATGGATGAAACTATTGCTCTTTTGTTTCTTACACGTCTTTTATTTCTTACTGAATCCAATAACTTAACTCGACGCGAAAGAACACGTGGTCGCTAGCTAGTTAGTATATAAATTCACAGTGTTTGTACGCGAGTTAGACAGCGGCCAAGAATTGACGATTAAATAGATGCTTATTTATAAATTATAATTGTTCATAGAATTATATTATATCATTATTTTAAAGCTCTTGTAACTTTAGTGTTATCATCAAAATATTCTATTGTATAGAAAAAACTTCACACAATGATCATGAGGTTATCAACAACTTATATTTTAGTTTACACATTTGTTTTTGCACCATCTAGCCCCATAACAAGCAAAGCTTGTAGGAAACTAGATTGAATTACTGATAGAATATCGTTTTTTGGGAATACATAAATTTTGTCGGGGAGGGGAAAAGCGTGGATTAGACACGTTTTTTATTAGCCTCCGGAAACCATGTAGTGGAGACAAGTATTTTTAAAATGCTTGCTGGCTTTCATTGTCGTGTGGAATAATTGTATCGACAAAATAAAGTATAGGGACCGGAATATTCTATCATTTTTAAGTAGATCGAATAATCATAATCATTTTCAGTCCGTTATCTCCCACTGCTGAGCATAGGCCTCTCTTCTTGTACGCCATTCATCGATGGAGTAATAGAAGCTTAGAAAACTGTAAAAGGTCTTGAGGTTTGATACTCCAAACCAGGGCCATGGAATTTAAAAAATATGTGGACTATTAATTACCAAATTTTTAAATAATTATCAAAATAATTGATATATAAAATGACAATAAAAAAAACCGACTCTATGACCCTTAGGCCAACCAAACGCACTGCTCCCATGAAACAGCGAGATTTAGGATGCATCGTTTTTTTGATTTTTTTAAAAACTGCTCGATCGATTTCGATAAAATTTATACGGAAAAAAGAATTATCAAAGAATCAAAGAATTATCAATTGGCAAAATGATCGCGTAACATACAAACAAAAAAACATACAGTCGAATTGAGACCCCTCTCCTTTTTTGAGTCGGTTAAAAATACTCTAAAATAGTTATTATAAATTTGCACCTCAATTAAATTTCATTACAACTACCTAATTGTTTACAAACGTGGTAATTTAAACGTAGCCTTTGTGGATATTGTCGGAGCGTTTCATGCTTCATCAAAGCTGGGCAATTAACCACCTGATAGCCGTCAATTATTTAAACAGCTCAGAGAATATCTAGGAAATTTGCGGGAGCACTATTGAATACCTTGTTGATGAATGAAAATGGTTTTGTTGTTTGATATTTCACTTTTGGATAATGCGTACTGTTTACGAAGAGTGATGGCTTGGTCACAGTTAAGTCGGTGTTGAATTTTTACTGTTATTACATACATCTGTTAGGGGTTCGTGTAATTAAATAATCAATACTAACTTTTTTATTACATCACTCTAATAATAATAATATAATTAGTGTAGTGCACAAGTAACGGTCACGAATTATTTCATTACTCAAAATATAATATCGGAGAAAATAAAATGTCAAATAAATCCATTACAATTATTTATTATTAACTTCTTTTTTATAACAATAATAATTGTATTCTATGATAATACGAGTACCTATATGTGTAATATTACTGCTTTCATCTCTTGGATTTTTCCCACGATTTTCTAGTTTTCAAATTTCATGAATATTAGTCGTGAAACGACAGAGTTCCTTTTAGTTTTAAAGTATTAGATAGGATCGCAATGATAAAATCGGGTTTAAATCAGATGAGCAGTAACCTTAGATTGGAAAAAGAACTTACATACACAAGAATCCCGAAACATGTTCAGCTTTCTGGTCCTATTTGGGGAGTAAAATAAGTCTCACCTGAAATTTGATCGATTGGCGAGTAAAGGGGCGGTTCTTCCCCTCCTGTCTGTTGGTGTTCGAGCAGGCGATGGCACGACTGTCTCATGAGCGCTCCCGACACTAAACACATAAACACATGCTTCAGAAATTACCAATGTTTTGGTTAGACGATGGTTACACTACATACTTTGTATTTTGTATGTTATATACCTACTCACGGCAGTTAAATAATAGTTAATATATTTATTATATAACCCAAACATATAAAAAACTAGCAGCTCGCCCCGGCTTCGAGGGGAAAACAAAACTCGATTAACAATATAAATTTATCGAGCCTGTAGTTTCGGAGACTATTCAATACAAACAAACAAAAAATTAAATCTTTCCTCTTTATAAGATGTAGATGACAACTGTAATAGTTAGACATATGATATTGCGGATTTATTTGTAGTTGTCAATTTGCTCTATAAAACGTCACTTTATTCTATTGCCAATAGTTTTCGCTGCGCATGCTAAGTAAAGATTTTTTTCAAATTTTTTACATCTTGGTTTACATTATTGAATTTTCCATACGGATCCCTAACTGTTTTTTAATTAAAATATAACCTATGCCCATCACGGATAATATAGCATTCTAATAATGAAAGAATTGTCAAGATCGGTCCAGTAGTTTCGGAGCCTATTCAATACAAACAAACAATCAAATTTTTGCTCTTTATATGGTATAGATAGATAGATGATTACCCTGGTTGAGTTGATCGCAGATAGGCAAACTGTTGCTAAGCGCTAACGATTTTCCCGATCAGAACTATCCACAGATGTAACGTATTCGATCAGAAATCAATCACCTGTATCGTTTTTCACTTTGCTCTTTTTTGGACGTGTGCTTTCATGTATGCCCATATTTTACATGTCACAATAAAATTTAAAGTTTATTGTTTGTGTTTTTCTTTTACTTTTTACTAAATAAATTTTGTGTTATGTTTTTCGTACTGTGTCAATTTTAATTAATTCGTAAACCTATTACAGTGTACTTCTAGAATATTATTTCACTGAAGTCTGGTTACGCGTTATCATTTCATCGTAACCGTGTTAATAAAGTTTAAAAAAAAAAGTTTTGATCAGATGTGCTAGAAGATGGTTGAGTGTAGTTTCCGTGCATATTTCCTTGTTTGTGAAAAGTACTATTTGAAAGCAATATTTACTATTATGAAAATGTATTTTATGTTGTACCATTACAAACTCCGAACACACAAAATGAGTTTTCACATTTTGTGAGTTAGTTGAAACAATTTGATTTTTAATTCGTATCTATGATTTAACTCTTCTTTTTAGTAGACAAATTTATGTATAAGGCACTAATAAATAATAATAAATATCGTGGGACATTTCACACAGCGCCATCTGACTCCAAACTAAGCAAAGCTATGGAAGTAAAATAACCTGATACAAATCATAAATGATTTTTTTAAATTCTTGATTGTAATACATACAGAACACCCAGACACAGAACAAGCATTTGTTTTTATACTACAAAACCTTTGTCTTGGGTGGGAATCGAAACCACGTTCTACAGCTCTTAAAATAAATATACTACCAATGAGCCAACAGGGCTGTTCTTAAAGCAGATATACTTGATACTAATGAGCCAACAGGGCTGTCCTTAAAGCAGGTATACTACTAATGAGCCAACAGGGCTGTCCTTAAAGCAGATATACTACCAATGAACCAACAAGGCTGTCCTTAAAGCAGATATACTACTAATGAGCCAATAAGGTTGTCCTTTAAGCAGATATACTACCAATGAGCCAACAGGGCTGTCCTTAAAGCAGATATACTACCAATGAACCAACAGGGCTGTCTTTATTGCAGATATACTACGATATTTATTTGTCATACGAGTATATATGATGTCCTACGGTATTTATTTATTTAATAAGCCAACAAGGTTGTCAACTTACCTTTAATCTAGTTATTGTCATTTGACTACGACTGTTAGCCGTCTTAACTTCGACATTGTCCCTGAAACAATAAAAAAATACTGCTAAAATCACATTCACATAAGTATTTTGTGTCGTATATTAGAGAAACTCTTCTTCATCGAGTAACTGATACAAACAATTGCAGTAAGGGCATATCTATAATAAAAGTTGCTGTTACTTTCTTCAGTCGATCATATAACACAAATGAAAACAAAAGTTATCGCTCAAATATTCTAAAGTAATTATATATACAGGATGCTTCGGAGAAATGTAGTAACACTGAAAGGTACTGATTTACCAATCAAATTTTAACGATTTTTATTATGTCCATTGGAGGTATTCAGAAAAAACCAGCTTTTGTATAAACTTTCATCAAATTTAATGATACTATTCTATAGAACAGGGGTATTAAAAAAAAACTACAACAACAAACAGGGCAAGTTAAATAAAATCGTTTGTATACAAACAGGGTAAACTAAATAAAACCGGTTACGAGTAGAAGTGTGTAGAAACACAACTCTTTTGGTTTAACGTGTAATGTCTATCTCAGTGACTTTTTTGTTTTTTTGTTGGGCCGCAGGGTGGAGGTAGGGGTGGGTAGAGTGGTAAACATTCTCGTGGAATTGGCATCGTTCACAGAGCCTGCTTTCCGGCATTCCTGAAACAGTGTTGCTTGCGCGATGTAGAATACCGGATTTTATTTTACGCCGAACGGCCGTGGTGCTTCGAAAAAGTTTTGTAGATATACGCTAACGTTATTCGTTTTACGCGTTTTAAGGCAAAGTCCGAGTTCTACCCGTACGGAGTCACGGACATTCATCTCGTATTGTATTATTTTTTATCTCCCAAAACGTATGAACCGATTGTTTTAGTTGTATTTTTTTTTGTTTAAGGGTGTTCTTATCTATGATTTAAAAAAACTGTACGTCCATTTTAAGATCATCAACTATTTTCTAGTTGTTGAAAAGTAACTTATTACTTTAATGATTCTAAAAGTTATATTGACACGATGATGCAGCATCATTTGGAATCTTTGAATTTGTTGGCCGTTTTGTTGTGTTCTCCAATTTGTTGACTGTACTAAAACACTACTACTGCGTTCTACTTGCCTTTCGTAATATAGGTATATTACGAAAGCCAAGTCGGAGTATCCGACGTAATAAACTGCGTGTAAGTAAATGTTAGTGAATAAATCACTCAAATAAATTAATTCACGCTCTTGGCCGATCCTAGAATTAAATCGACAAGAACAAAACCTATAAATTACCCCATCTCTATCTTTTGTTTGAATAAGTCGGTCGGTCGAGCCCTACTCATCTAACTTCCTAATCGCCTGTTATTGCTAACTTATCGATTGGCTCCCCAGTTTCAGCGACTACGCGCCATTATTTACTAACTGGTGTATGATTGTTTCTGTGTAACATGCCTTACAACTTCCTTTTTCATAATCGACTTTAAATATACATTAACCAATAAATAAGTATTACTTGATAAATTATTATTTTGTCTTGCTTATCACAAAGTAATTATTTATAATTACTTTGTGATAAGCAAGACAAAGTAATTATTTATAATTACTTTGTGATAATGATAATGATAATAATACACATAAACTAGCTTACGTGATCGTTTTAGATCAAACTTTGAACGCTCTAGAAAATTTCGGTAAAAAAAGAAAAAAAAACTTTGATATTATAAGTGTTTATTATTAATTTGGTGTAGGATGAGGCCACAGTAATTTCTTAGTACTTCTTGATAAAGGTTATCAAATGTGTTATGTCGTTAATTGGTGATTACCAAGTATCCACGACGTAAAAGTTACCCCAGAATCTATACACATTTTTGGCTACTGTACAAATCGCTCCAGTCGGCACTGCAAGACCTGTTTTTTTAAATAACTTTTGTGATTATCAATTCCTACATAGTTCACGTTTTGGTACTCGATAACGTAAAGTTAGCTACGGCCAGCTCTCAGACTATATGAGGCCCGAGCACGAAAAATCGAATACGTATCGTAAAGGTCCTCGATACCACATTTTTTCTTTGGTTTTGGCGTCGCGTTTTAGCATTTGCCAGTGTCAAGTATTTATATATTTTCAAGTTTCAAAAGTTAAATAAGTGTCCTCGTAGCTAAAGTTATAGTCAAAGTCCAGTCTAGGTCAAGTACAGTACGTGTCAGTAAAGTCCAGTCATGCTTTAGTAAAGTAGTAGTGACTTTACTATAAAGCTTCGACGGAGTTTTGGAAACAACACGAAAAGTCATGTTTCACCTCATTATATCATTTTCCCACACTCGCGCTTGTGATTCGGCACTTTATGAATAAAACACCACCATTTTTATGCATAAACACTCGACAAAACACTAGTTTTGGAAAAAAATACAACGGTGGAAAATACAGCAACACGACTCTTTCCGCGTTCCCGCCAAAACTCCCGATACGACATTTAAAACCTCAGAAGAAGAATCATTCAAAATTTACTAGACTGTCATACTTTGACGTTTAACAATGACAACGTTACATCGCATGTTTCCATTTGAAAGAGTTTATTCAACATGAAGTCACTCGCTGAATCACGTAACCTATATGAAGAGATAAAAAGGGACGTTCCTGTCTCAAAGCAATATCGAGGAAATGCTGAATCCAACGAGACATGACCTCTTTATGGATATTACAAAGCGTTTAAAAAATACGTGAATGTAACGTTCCTTCAATCAGCAGAATTTTCCATGCCGATGAATTTTACGTTGTTAGCTGTATCGGAACCCATAATGATAAAGAGTTCGTAATTGCATTATAATCACATTATCGCGATGTAGTTTCAGGTGAATCGTTAATGCGTATCGGCTCCAACTTTTAATGCGAATCATTGTTTAAAAAATCTTAATTCAGTGCGATTAACAATTTAAATTTGAAAAAATCTGGCATAAAGCTACCTTACCTACTTACCATATAATAAGCTTTCTAACTTTTCTCAGATTTAATGCTAAACATATCTAAACAGACATACACTGTACATTTTCAATTTAAGTATGTGAGTTTGTTGATTAACTGACTAGCTGCATGCAATTGCCAATTTCGTAGCCATGATAAATCACACTAATAACTGCGTTCCTACAACATAAAAGTTGGTCTACAACAAAAAGAGCGAGATGTAATTATGTTTCTATAAATACTGGACCTTCGATTTTAAATAGTCATAATTTATTTTACCCAGTCTTTTTTAGTGACTATCACCATAAGACTTTATATATCACAGTTGGAAGGAGACATGCTGAAATTTATATCAGACAAATGTTACATGGATAATCTAGTGACAAGTACTGACTCTGAACAAGAAGTAAGCAAGATCTACGACCAAACTAAGTCAACTTTTGAACAATTGAATTGCATTAACAAAAAAAGAAATAATTAAACAATTGAATATCAGAGACTGGATCTCTAGCAGCAAGGGATTTGTCAAAACGATACCAAAGCAACTTTAGTTGTAGAGCATAAAATTCTCCACAAATTGTATCTGAAGCAATTTTTATACGTTGAACCGTTTTAGAGATAAAAGGCGGTGAGTGCAGGGCTCTCAGCCATACATGCTAAAGCGCAAAGTTAATCGCGAATCCCAATCTATACGGTACGGTACGGGTTTTAACTTAATTATGTCTCAAATACGAGTTAACTAAGTGTTTAATACACTATATTTGCTAATATTACTTATAAATGGATAGTAATAATAATCGTGGATTCGAAAGACTCGTACTTCCGCTTGACAACATGTCCAATTACATTGTGTTCGACGGGCAGCGATCAAATACCGCGCCAGTAATCAGTCATGGCGCTGACATTTGGTAGCTGCCCATCGCCCGCACGATAGCTAGTTTAATTGTTTATTTATTTATATACACATTTCTTTAGTTCCCTCCAACCACAGTACACCTTCCTCTGATCACTTTTAAAAGAGGAAATAAAATCCAGATGGATTTTATTTTCTTTACCGGCAAATACGGTATGAACACGCATAGATATTTTGGTTCTTATATTTAATGCGTTCCGTGACATTGGTTAGACAGGGCTGGACCGAATACTTGTGCTACTTGTGTCACTAAACGAATGTCTCGAAGGCAGTTATTCCCCCGGCTGAAGCAGATCCCCTTTAAAATGGGAGTCCTGAACGTAATGATACGAGTGATATTGGTATTAGTCATGCAGTCACAGCTCCAGCGGTGCGATTACTGTCCGGAAACTGCGACACGCTACGATGGCGCCACAGTGCAGGTGTGATAGTTGAATCTTCGCTAGCCCGTAAACATGAGGATAGCAAAGCGTTTAGGGCTCCCATGAACGCTAGGTTACATCTATAGGTGGGCAAACGAGGTAGTCATGGCCTACAATCGGTTGCGAATCTATATTAGCCGGTTGTACTCAACTTCGAGATCAGCAGGTGTCGCTAGTGTTATCACCGACGGTGACACTAACACCTGTGTCCAAGCTTATCCCGCGTCGATATAGACGTTGGACGAATAGACAGCGCTTTCAGGCGGAGCCGATTAAGCACGGACAGATCGGACATAGACTATGGATATGACTCTGGTAGAAAGTATAAAGTCTTACTGACCGAGTAGTTACGGTCGAACTTTAGAAACCTACCTAAAAATATACATACGAATACATTTCGTAACACATTTCGTAGAAGTACTCATACTCGTACTTTAACATAGATTACCACAATAAATAAAACGACTATATAAAGACAAGCCGATATGCCCATTAACCCGATTATAGCAAAGCAGAAAGAAGGGCATTATATTTTATATATAATTTTGCATACTAAATGAACAGAAATACAACAACCAAATGTATGATAAGCAAAAAACTCGCTTTACACAGATTTCAGAATGTTAACTGCAAAAGCAATTTCGCAACATATAATTCCGTAACGAATACATGATCTACCGCACGGAATGGGTGGTCAAAGAACGCCAATCAATTTAAAAAAAGTGTTACATCAATATTGTTTGGAAGCTTGAAACAATTGAACAATTGTCCTTATGTAAAGCATTTCATATGTTATCGAGGACCCAGCGCCTAGCCGTGCGCCTGCGCGTTGTTTCGTTTCGGAATGCCTACCTATTTCATTATACAGTAGGTAGAATACAGAGGCGGCGCAAGCGCGGCGCCAGTGAGGCACTTGGTTCACGATGACAACCCAAAGTTGTTTATATACCGCAAATTAACTTTTTTGCCTATTAAGCGATATTTTTTCAATTTTTTATGCATCTGAGAACGAGTCGCCGATACATACTTCTGCGAGGTTTAATGGTGTTCATAACCCAATTAATGTAAATGATAAATTGTGTAAAAAAATTGAAAAAAAAGAACAGATGGTGGATAACCCGCAACTGGTTCGATAATCTTTGGGAGAACACGGCGATGTTCGATTCATGGGCCTGAAACAAAGGTAGCATCCTGACTTAGTAGTTAGAAAGGGTAGTGCCCCCTATGTTACTCGTTATTAGGCGATCATGCAGTTCTCATTAGTTTGCCCTTGCAGGCCCGAGGCGTGCTGGCAGCGGTGAACGTCCGCGATGGCGTTAGTTTCTGAGGCCCACTGAAGTTGCGGCAGCTCGACGAGGCATTAGTCTCGCGGGCTGCGGCTAGCTCGTCATCCTCCGACGAAGCGCTCGCAGTAGATGGAGTGGACGGTGATGGTGATATTAGTATGGTAAGTGTACTAGCTGCTTTTACTATTATAGTGTGTTCACTTTATTATTTTGGTTGATATGGCATTTAAACATCTGTGTACAGTTATCAATTATTTTATTATAAATATTATACAGTTATCACTAGCTCGGGGCCAATAGGTTCATTTTAATGTGTCAAAAATGCATGCCAAATATTTTGCTAATTGTTGTTTTTTTAAATATGGATACTATTGAAGTGATAAAATTATATTGGGATAAATATTGTTTATTTATTCTAAGTAGGTATATAGGGATCATAAATATGTCGCTTAGACAACGCATGTCTTTCAGCGGGAGACATGTCATATTAATAATAATAATTTTAACAATCGGAATGGAATTAAAAAATTTAAACATTATTTATTTGGAATAATTTACAAAGTAACAATATAAAATACAAACTACACTTAAAGTTTAAAAAACTTCGTCGCGGGTAAGTAAAGGCAAAAATTTTAAGTTTAAAAAAAAATTGATTTTATATATTTACTTCATTAATACAAATAATGTGTTAGTGTGTGTGTGTGTGTGTTTGTGTGTATGTACACTGTACATGCATGTGTGAGAGTGCGTGTGTGAAAGCGATATGTACCTACCACCGTATTTGATTCTCAATATATACGGATACATTTAAAAAAAATATTCTACACATTTTAATTTGCATTTAAATGAAGGAAGCGAATATATCTATAGACAAAATCATATTTAGTGTATTTTATAAAATGGAACTAATGCTTCGATAATGTCTAGCCGCGGTAGCCGTGCAAAAACTCTTTGTACTACACCCTTTGTCAGATCCGCGTTTAGTGATTGCTGATTCAGTATCAGAATGATTTTTCAAAATAGTTTGCAGCACATAAAGCTTCCTCACAGTCAGCATTTTACATAACGAGCATAGACCAGTGCTGGGAAAACGGAGAGGTTTTTTTATACTGGAGCTCTTTGTTCTCTTTTCATGTGGGTTCTAATTGTAATTTGTAGTTTCGGCAGCCTAGTTGAAAGTTCGAATCCCACGGCACGCACCTTTGTTTTTTCTAAGTCAAGTGTGTATTACCGCTGACTTCAAACGGTGAAGGAAAACATCGTGAGGGAAAACAGGACTGGTTGGGATTTGGATTTGTAATTTTGATCAGGATTGAATCAGGATGAAACTGATGCATTAATAAGTTTAAGGCATATTAATAACTAGCGGACGCCCCGTGGTTTCACCCGCGTAGTTCCCGTGCCCGTGGGAATACAGGAATAAAAAGTAGTCTATGTCACCGGGGATAGCGTACCTTCCCAACGGTGAAATAATTTTTGAAATCAGTCCAGGAGTTTTTGAGTTTATTCGTTACAAAAATCCAAAAATACAAGTCTTTCCTTTTTATAATATTAGTGTAGATGTAGATGATTTCTACATTTGCAAATCTTGTTGTATACTCGTACGAATTTTCATATCAGGATGCCATGAAAGCACGAAATGAGATCTAAGTAAATACAGCACCGTTCTTTGAAAGTATCACGCCAGTAATTATAGAGAGTGGTCTATATCAAAACAAATATTTGTATGCGGAAGTCGACAGTAAAATCCTGTAATTAAATTTCGTGTCGGTTCAGAATGTAAGTTTGATTTTTCCCGCTGGTCTTTTATAAACAACACCGCAATATGCATGGGTTAAAAATATGAATTAAGTACTTTTACTAAAGTTACTTTTTTTTAAATTGTATAAATATTTTGTTTTTAATTATCCTACTAATATCTATATATTATTATAAAGAGAATAGATTTGATTGTTTGCCTGTTTGTAATGTTTGGCTCCGAACTACTGGACCGATTTCAAAAATTATTTCACCGCTGGGAAGCTACACTATCTCCGGGTGACATATGCTACTTTTTATCCTTTACGGGAACAGGAACTGCGCGGGTGAAATAATAAAATAAATGTGAAAGATCGAATGTTTGGATGTTTATTACTCAATTTCGCAAAAACGGCTAAATGGATTTGGATGAAATTTGGCACACATATAGTTTATTACCTGGATTGTCAGTAAAATTTTGGGTTTGACCACTTGAAATTTGGTATGTATATGCGTTTTATGAAATATTATTCCGAGATAAAAGATATCCTTTTTTTATTTTTTATGTGACAAATAATGAGACGAACGAGACGCTATCCCGATGGTAAGAGATAACGCCTGTCCATGACCATTACAGCGATACACATAACTTTGAGTAACAAAACAAAGTCCAGGGCCTCGCTGCTTTGGCGCTCATTACTTTGAGACTTACGATGGTTAGTCTCAACAACCCTGTAATTTCGCTAGCTGCAGTACCCTTCAAACCGGAACACAGTAATGTTTACACACTACTGCTTGGCGGCAGAATATCTGGTACTGCGGTGGTACCTACCTAGATGACCTCCTGCTAAGGAGATCTACCACCAAGTGCCACCGTTATCCTAATCTACACTAATATTATAAAGAGCAAATATTTGTATTTTTGTATGTTTGTCACGAATACACTCATAAACTACTGGACCGATTTCAAACATTTTTTCACCTTTATAATGTTACAATCTCCCTGAGTAACATAGGCTATATTCAGTACTAGAAAGTAATTTACAAAAAAAATGTCAACCCGTGCGAAGCCGGTACGGGCTAATAATAAAACAGCGCAAGTGTCATCACTATTTATTGTTACTTAACATGTGTCATTTTTCACTGAACCTCATTCTACGTGGATGTTGATGCGGACGAAATCGCGGGCGTAAGCTAGTATTGCATAATCCTGTAGGTACCTACATAAGACGCAATTAGTACGGCTGAGTAGCAGCTATGAGAACACCATTGTTTACCTTAAACGATGATACATTATGTATTGTAGGTATACCCGAGCTGGGGAAACTGGGGAAACAAGGGTTGTCACATAGGAATTGTAGGTACTGGATCATATATTAAAAACATACACATAATATGATTTTCTCATCATTAAGAGATTACTCTACTTAGCAATTTAAGTTATATTAAAGTTACTTATTAGTCTCAATTAGGCTAGATTGTAATAACAATGAGGTATCTAACAACAAACAGATACATTATTAGAAGGAAAAAAAGAGATTAGCAAAAAAATATTGTAGTATTATAAATGTTGCAATTAATTAAATAAATGTTGTAAAAAATTTCACACAGCGCCATCTAGCTCCAAACAAAGGCAAGCTTGTACTATGGGACCCTGATAGAATAATTTTTTTTTAAAATTGTAAATACACCCAGAACATATATCTACATAATGTTAGTCTTTAGTCAGAAAGTAAGTAACTAATGAGCGCTGAGCGTTGTTGTTGAGCGTCATTGTTGAAGTTGCAAACCTTTGATCGAGACGTACAATTGCAAATTCGAAATCAATTCGATTATTACAACGCTATACAGAGTTATGTAGAAGAGCTGAGGAAAAGGGATGATGAAAAGATACGTTTTCTCGACAAAGCATTGTTTCTAAATACTACAATCCAATCTAATCACGGTCATTGTCACACTAATAAGTTGCCTGTTTTAACGTTGCCTTTATTTTCCGGCGAGTCCATTGAACGGACTTCTTATTTCGATTTATTTCGAGCAGTTGTACACAATAATGATAATTATAACGAGTCCGAGAAATTTAGGTATTTACTCCTTACGGTAAAAAAATAGGCATCCAATCTAGTAAATTCATACCTATCACGGATACAAACTATACCGTCGCGTTAGACATTTTAATCGCGAGATATTCAAACAAACGAGCTAACGAACCCAAACAGATATCGAGTCGTGTTCCGAAAGAAACAGATCCGTCGGTTTACGTAATATATTGAATATTTATCAGGAGAACATAAAAGCGTTAGAAGTCATGAGTTTTCGGTAGCACTCCCTTCACCAATTATTTATTTCTCTGGGTATCTTCAAGTCGCGAAAGAATCGGTTCTAGGCAAGCGTGCTCCATCGTAGACCGCATCTTAGCTTGTCATCAGGCGAGATGGATAAACACAAACTTATTTATAATTAAAAAAATGTATACGTGCTTTTGTTAAAATGAGATAAAAATGTAACTACACATACCGACCACGCTTTTAAAAGCTAATAAACCATTACTGAATTTATGAAAAGCGAACTACTGTGTTCGAACCGCAAAATATTGGACGCAAGCTTGCTCTCCCGTATTCCTGCGGTAAAACCAATTAATATATTGCTAATAAATGAATAATTTTGACGATTTTGTGTAGCTACAAATACCTTTGTTTTTTGTCAAACTTATCAAAGCTTTACGTTCTTCTGACGGTAATAGATAATGCATGTCCAATTGTCCATGACCATTGCAGCGCAATAAAGAACTTTACGTAGCAAAAAAATGTCCAGGTCGTTCATTACTTTGTGACATTAGATGGTTAGTCTCAACAACTATGGATTTCCCTAGCTGCACTAACCAATCAAACCGGAACACAGTAATGTTAGCAGACCCAGTAGTGTGCTAACATTAATTGGCGACAGAATTTCTGGTGCTACGGTACTAACTCAACGTGCTCTTTTCTACATCTACACAAATAATAATAAAGAGGAAAGATTTGATTTTTTGTTTGATTGTTTGTTTTTATTGATTTGCTCCGAAACTATGCACCGATTTAAATAATTATTTCGTTATTAAAATGCTGCATTATCCGTGATGAACTTAATTTTATTTAAAAAACAATATGGACTGATATCTACAATATCATATTTCTCTATCAAGCTAACTATTACACTTATGTCACAATAACTACTTTTTCATGTTAAAATATGCATAAATTAAATACCTATGTATATTTACCCGTGCGAAGCCGGGGCGAGCCTCTAGTGTCTGTATATTTGAGCAAACATGTTAAAAATATACATAGATGTATCTTTAATTATCACTTCACCCGAACGAAAGTGCATTATCAAAGATAAAAAAAAACAACTAAATCTCTGCCTCTATAAGACTATGCAGAGTATAATAGCTAGTGAAATTTAAAAGTGTGGCAACCCTAAAAGGATTATTGCCGTGGATCGACCGCGGTTTCAGCGCTGTGAATACAGAAGAGCTTGTTTAATTAACATTGTGGCTACCGTTGACGGCGCGTGTTTGATATTTACATTCGTTAGCTTTAATGCGACCAGAATTAAAGGTGCGGGCACGTAGCGAGCGGCTGTGACGTCTCGCTAGAACATTGCAGCTAATCACCTAGCTGAGATCTCGACAGCTTCCGCTTTGCTGATTTAATAATCTAGCGCCCTCATGCAATAACGTTCAGACAACCGTACTTTTTTTGTGTAAATAATAAAAATAACATAATTCAGGGTATTACTATTTTGGCGCTTATTCTTTTCAGATTTAACGGTTAGTTTTAATTGCCCTGTAATTTCTAACCTTTATAATCGGAACACAGTAATGTTTACACACTGTCAGAATATCTGATGATTTGAATAGTCAGGGTGGCCTTTCATGATTTCCTATAGGGTTTAATGTAAGTGACCGTGTAATACTTACAAGCTATGCTACACAGCAATCTGACTTGTGTCGATGAGGAATTAGCCAGAACACTAACACAGCAGTTGTGTAGCGCACGTTTTAAAATGTAGTAACATAGAAAGACGCATTTAATTTTTATGATAAAACAAGTCGTAGTCTATTTTATGAGCACACTCATTTCGCCAGCACGCTGTACCCTCTCCGATATCTATATAAATTGTTTCTATTCAAAATTAAACCCTATTTTCATGTAAAGTTCGGCTATTGTTCTGGAACAGTAATACTGTACAATTATTTGGGTTGGCACATGCGCGGCAAAGTTCAACCTTAACTTCATTTCGGATCGAAGAAATACTTAAAAAACATAATCAAATTTATCTAAATCTGTGATGGGACGACAAGGGTATTTCACGTTTCTCTATTGCCATTACTCTAATACTTGAATATCTTACGATAATTGTGTTTCAAAATTTTGCTAAGCCGCAGACCGTAGAATTAAAAGTATTCATGTCTGTTAACTACGGAGTACGGTTTATCAGATTCAACTACGATTATATTTTGCTATGAGTGCCCGCATTTAACAGCTAGCTCGGCTCTCGTTATTGTTTTTGAGATGAAAATTTGCTTTTGCGTAAAAACAAACACATACTCGGAAACTTTTCCATTTATATCATCCAGACTTAGTTTTAACAAAGGCACTTCGTAGCGACTAGTTCTAATTAGTGAACGCATTCTATCTAACAACTGGTTTGAACTGTAACATATACATATATTTACGAGGAAGTCACTGAACCACTCGACACAGGACTGTGAGGATTGTGAGGTCCAGGATAACCTCCACGTTGTATATTGTTATTTTATTCTATAGTTTTATGTTATTATTAGTAGGTATATAATTTTGTATCGAAACTTTTATTCCAATAAAAAAAATATATAAATACAAATCTATATGTATTTACATACACGTTTACATATGCGTATACGTTTTATTAAGTGCCTGTATGCCAAAAAGGCGAGACTTAGATATTACTTCACTACCTTTTAAACCAAATCAATAACGAACATTCTGCGTTTAAATTTTCGAACTTGAAATACTTTAAAATGATCTCCATTTGTAGAAAAACAAACTAAAATTTAAACACTATTAGACAATTGTGAAAGTAAATATTCGTCCATGACACTGCTACGAAGTTCTATGAGTGTCTACGGCTAATCGTAGACCATTAACTACGGCGCGTACGACAACTCTGATGCTTCAATAAAATCAAAAGTTATTCTTGTTCAACTAAACAAGAAGTTATTAAAAGTAAAATTCTAGTTACAATATTTAGTTAAAGTTACTTCACATAATCACGGCTCAACTTTAGCTTTACTTAACATCATAACGCACCAACAAGTTTCCTTACAAACTTTTACGAAAACTTGAAATGTATTCTTTACTTGTTATCTAATAAGTTTCAAATTCTTAATAGAATTAATATCAATTGTATTCAAGATTACAAGAGACTGTTTTAGAAAATTAATAACGCCTCGTGGTTTTATTTGCTATCTGACATAAATCGTATATTTCTCCGGGATAAAGTGTAGTCTATATGTCAATCCAAGATATAAGCTGTACATTCCGGTTTTATGCAGCTGTAACTGGGTCTTAGCGTAGGAATTTTTTTTAATTAGCATGATCCATTCAATACGCCATTTTAATAAATTATAATCATAGAAATACTGTCATAAAGATTTTTCTTTTAAAATATTGGTATTTCAGTTTTAAAGTTGTAACCCCGAAATTTTACAGCCCAGTATGGGCAAGTGATGTTGAGAAACATGTATTGTCGTGTTGTTTTAACACGAGTTCTAGTAATATCATTATTACTTTACTAGACTATGGATTTGGCTTGACCGTGACTTGTACTGTGACTTATTTTGGTTGATTTTAACTTGATACACTTAAAACATGAAATTACTGTCATTGGCATAATGCACAAAAGGTGACGCCAAGAAACAAATCAAAATAAGAGAAAATGTAAGTAAGTCTGGTATTCGCAATGCGGGATTTTTATGCATTCAATACAGCGCACCGCTCTACTTTCACAATACCTAACAACCAACCCCTACCACACTATCAATACACCTAATTAAAAAAATTGATTGAAGCTTTATCCGATAGGCCTAAACTCACAAAGTGTAAACTTTTTTCATCATTGACTATAATTATAACGCACTGCTGTTGAAAATATTTCATAATCGAAAGCTGTAGTTTAGAAAAGTATGTAATTATTCCATTTTAGACAACATTTATCTTATTGATTTCTTTTTTCACATACAGATGTCTGTAGTTTACATAAATTGTGGTAGATCTCCTTAGTAGCAGGTCGTGTGGGTTGGTACCACCGCAGTATCAGCTATTTTGCCTCCAGTAGTAGTGTATAAAAATGACCATGTTCCGGTTTGAAAAGTACTGCAGCTAGTGAAATTACAGGTTATATACTAATCTGTGAATGCGCGGCAATTTCTAGAAGGCATTTCTTGTACAGGACCACCAAAAGACCGGCCTTGCCGAGTTTGGTGCCCACTGCTATAACATATATTACTTTCTTTTTTTTATTTGTTAATCCTGTATGAATTCCCTTTTTTTTTATTTTGAAATGTTTTTCTTTTCGGTGAAATAAAGTTATTATTATTATTATTTTTTATTATAACCATCGAAGGTCTCAAAGTAATGAGCGCCAAAGCTGCAATGCCCCGGACTTTATTTTGCAAGTTCTTGGTATCACTGCAGTGGTCATGGACACGCTTTAACTCTTACTATCAGAAGATCGTCTTGTCGATCGATCTTGTTCGTCTCATAAGTTTTACATAGAAACCTAATGTATCATAAATAATAATAATATCTAAATGCTTATCGATAGAAAAAAGACTTTAATTTCAAGCAATGTGACCATACACTGGTCATCTTGCCCGGCTGAGTGGCGAAGCTTATTTTCCACGCGTAACGCGTAAAAGTACCAACTGATGACCGTCGAACCACCTTTATTGAAATTGTGATGTAAAATTTCTATTTTCTATTTTTTCTTTAATGTTATTTACTTATGTGTAATTGTGTACCATATTGGTAACTTACATGGTTGATCATTATTTTAAATTATTCCACTGATAATTTTGTAGCGATGATAGCTCAGTGGTTAGCGCGGTAGGTTCGCATGCCGAAGGGCGTGGGTTCAAACTCCAACAATGAGCTTGAGCTGCCGGTGAAGGAAAACATCGTGAGGAAACCATAGCATGGTGGTAGGGTACTTTCTAGTACTCGGCTGGGTAGCTACCACCCTCAAGTTGGAAATCTACCGCCAAGCATCTAACGGTGTGTTCCGGCAGCCTCACTTGAAAGCCAGTTCCATTCCAGGCTAGGTGTGCTTTACCATCTTCGACCACGCCGTCACTTAACATCAGGTGAGCTGTGGTCAAACAGCTAGCCTGTCAAGCATAAAAAAAAAAAAAAAAATAAGAATTTACATTATTTCTTAAATAAATAAAATAAATATCGTAGGACATTACACACAGCGCCATCTGACCTCAAACTAAGCAAAGCTTGTAGTATGGAGGTACTTACTTACTTTTTTTTTAATACATACTTATACTAAATACAGAACACCCAGACACAGAACAAACATTTTTATATAATTTCTAACTAATATTGTTTACTATGCAACCGAAGCTGTGGGCAATAACTAGTGTGTGTACGACTGTACGTATTGTTAGCTCGTGATCTTGTGGTTGTACTTTTGATATTGAAGTACTTCTCAATGCCAGCTTTTACAGAATAGTTTGTTGATCTGCGAGTCAAGACCAATGTCACCTGTCCCCTATTTAATTTCTAGAGATACTCGAACATTTCTAGACTTACGCGGTTCTAAAAGTATCGATCTACAGATTACCCCTTATTTTACTGTTAATATGGTACTTCAACCTTGGCATGGGTTATTACATCTAATTGATCAAAGGAGGCGAAGGTGACTCGTAGCTTTCGTGCCTTTGCTTACTAGGTAGTCTCAAAAGATTATCGATGTTAACCGATATACGTTCAATTGTCGGATGGGTTACCGTGAAATGAATTTACGTCGTACAGATGAGACGTTATATTTTCGGTTCCAGTTGTTATATTATATATTTCTATTAACCGTTAAACCATGTTAGGGGGTTTCGAGCACATTGTCTCTGACACTAAGTCTGGTTACTTAGCCTATACTTACTTCAGAGTGTGCTTGAACAAATAGACAGTTTTTATTTAAGGATAAGTTATTTCGATGATAGCTTTAGAAGTTACAAAGGCATTTTTAGGCTGACGTCAAGTGACTGATCGAAGATGGCAAAGCACACCAAGCCTGGAATGGAATTGGCTCTCAAGTGTGGCTGCCAGAACACACCGTTAGATGCTTGGCGGCAGATTTTCAAATTGAGTGTGGTAGCTAGCCAGCTGAGTACTAAAAAGTACCCTTGCACCATGCTATGGTTTCCTCACGATGTTTTCCTTCACCGGCAGCTCAAGCTCAATGTTGGAGTTTGAACCCACGCCGCACTAACCACTGAGCTATCATCGCTACATACAACTGCACAAAGTGCGATACCAAAAACAAAGAAGAATTTATATAAATCTATATCTATATCTCAGTTACACTTTTTTATACTAAAGAAGTAAAAGAAAACATTCAAGACTGTTAACATCGAGTTATCGCCATTCATATTATAATCGCTTTTTGTATGAAAACAAATTGAAAAAATAACATCAAACAGAATATACCGATTACAACAATTAAATTAAATACGCCGTACGTGATCAACACTCAAAGGCTGTATCAATTTAAAACTGCAAAAAAAACTTCTCCGCCATTGCTACGAGCATCGGTTTTTAATAAACATCACGTATCAAACGATAAATGGTCAGAATTTTGTGCAGCGAATTTCATGAAAAATCTGGCAGGTAAAATACCACATACCGTCCAGGTGTTTTTTTAATTGATAGATTGAATATCGCTTGAACCTGTCACGTTTTACACAACACTGAACATAGTGACTGTACTATCTAATATTTATTTATCTGTCCTGTTCATCCAAAGGTAGCTTGGAAGAAATTGTTTTAGTTATTAAGGCCGCCGTTGTACTGCCGCTTAGTGTTATTATTGAAATAGATACTAGCTTACGCCCGCCTTAACTTTTGAGTTAGGTTCAGAGAGAAATGTAATATGTGTAAGTAATACACAATAGTTATAAAGCTTGCGCTATTTTATTTAGGTATTAAGGTAAATGATAACTGATATCCCGGAATAATGTTCCATAAGACACACCTACACCAAATTCCAAAATACGTCCAGAAGTTTTTTTATCGATAATCTCATAGAAACCTAATATTCTTCTGATAATTAAAAATCTCATATTGAAATTCAGGTAATAAACTATATGTATACCAAATTTTATCTAAATCCGTTCAGCCGTTTTTATGTAATTGAGTAGCAAACATCTAAACATACAAACATTTACTTTTATAATATTACTAGCGGACGCCTCGCGGTTTCACCCGTGTAGTTCCCGTTCCCATGGGAATACAGGGATGAAAAGCCTATGACATGATACTGATACTGATACTGATACTTTATTGATAATTATAAATTACATGTCAGGTTCTTATATCTAGGTATACATATATGTTTTTCATACATTTTTTTAACTGTTGATTTTTAAAGTGGTCATTGTATCAATTAAGAAAATAATACATAATCAGCGTTAATTTATTTTTGGAACGAACTCCTCGACAGTATAAGGTGCCATGTTTATCAAAAACAGCTTAAGTTTGTTCTTGAAGCTAGATAGCGACTTAGCTTCCCGTATGGACTTAGGCAGGGAGTTAAAAACCTGTACACCGAAAACCCGCGCACACTTTTTGGACTTAGCTAGGTAATGCCTTGGTGTTATTAGTTTTAATGCATCCCTTGGGGTATGCGTCTCGCAAAGGTCGGCAAACTTCGCCAAGGATGCCCAGTTTTTGAACATATATATACTGACACTATACATATACAAGGCCGGCAATGTCAATATTTTGAGGTTAATAAAGATATCTTTTGCCGCTGTTCGTGGCTTTACGCGCGCAACAACACGGACTGCTCTCTTTTGAATAACAAAAGCTCGGTGCCAGTCTGTGGAGTGGCCCCACAGATCGACGCCGTATGACAGCAGCGAGTGGATTGTCGCGTAGTAGCAGTTACGCACCGCCCGCGGGGATAGCACGCGCGCCACCTGCTCTAGGGCGAAGCATGCTCGCCCCAGTCTGTCGCATAGGGTGTCGACATGACCGCACCAAGTCAGAGACCTATCTATATAAAAACCCAACATCGTGAAGGCATCTACTTGTCGTAGAGTCACTCCCTCCATCTCTCTGGCTGTTTCCGAGAGCCGATAAGCTTTCCGTCGGCAAACTACTAACAGACAACAAAACCGTCACGGATCAAGATTGATTCTAAAGATTGAACTACGACACAAATAGTAAAACTGACAAATTAAGGAATCAAACTACGACCAAATAGTATACTTGTAACAGTTGGTTCATTGGTAGTATGTCTGCTCCAAGATCCGAAGGGCGTGGGTTCGATTCCCACCCAGGAATAACATTTTGTGGTATAAACAAATGCTTGTTCTGTGTCTGGGTGTTTTGTATTTATTATAAGTATGTGTTTACAAAAAAAAAAGTATTTAAGTGTTCTGATTTCCATAGTACAAGCTTTGCTTAGTTTGGGGTCAGATGGCGCTGTGTGGAATGTCCTACGATATTTATTTATTTATTTGTATGTGACCGAAAGACCTGGCCTGTGGATACAGAAGTCAAATGTATGTATCGTACGTAACCAAAGAGTTGGAAATGTTAAAAAAAAAGAAGATATTGGCACAATGATAATATATACAACTCGGAACGTTCCTTGAACGTTTTGAGACTTTTCCCGATGTTTAAGTAATTTGTAAATCTAAATAATCTTTTAGTTAACTTAAGAATCTATAAACGAAAGTTTTAGAAGCAACAAGTTTTTTTTTTAGTTTAATCATATAAATACTTTTTAATAGTTTTTTTGATAGTTCTTGGTTGCACTGCATTGAATTTACTGTTACCTATATGCAGTAAACACTTATATATAGTAAACACTAATATGTTAGCTATGCAAATTATTGCGGCCAATAAATAGTTACCAGTATATCATATCGATACATTTGACGGACACTTGAATTGGCTGTGACCTGTTTTTACCTTGTCTCGCTCATGTGTAGTTTAGGTAAATGATGTCTGTGAGTCAATTTTATGTAAAGTTTTTTACTGCAATTGCATTACTCATATTGTATCAGTTAATGATGAAAATTTTGGATGAGAAATATACAATAGATAATTAATTTTGTTTAACCGTAACCCTGAAATGATAAAAAATAATATGAATTATGAAGCAATGTTCGCCAGCTCTTTCGCACGCAAGCTTTCTTAGGCACCAGCAAATGACTATACTAGACAGTCGCTAAACAGATAACCTTCGAAACCACACTAATCGTATAATCATCACATATCTATATAAATAACTGCCATGTTACAGGCATGAAAGGAACTTCTGATTAACGGATCAGCTCTGTTACTTTGAACTGACCGTAGTCCACCACGCTGCCCAAGTGCGTCTTGGCTGACTTTACACATTTTCGAGAACTTTTTTAAGTACTTTTAGATATAATAAGTACAAGTAGCTCACATAAACATGTCTTTGAAGAGTCAAACAAAAAAAAAAGTTTTAAAAGTATTAAACAAAAATCTTGTCGCATTTTCACTAGAGGCCACCCTTACTGCATACGACTATGTAAGTTGTCTCGACATCATAAATTCTTTTAATATTTGATTAAAGTTTCTCTGCAGCCAAAAACTATTAAATTAGATAATCTTAATTGGTGAATTCTTAATGCAATGAACATACTTTGTGTGATTCCGTTTTGAATTTATTGTGGATTTATACAACTTACCAATTCGAAGCGCGATATCACCAGTAACTCTTTGAGTTTAAATCTGTTTGCCTTATTTTGGTGTAATGTGTTTATAAAAGAAACACCAAATCAGGTAAAAGTTTTTAATAATTTCAAAACCGAGTCACTTAAAAGGCGAACGGGTGACGTAAAATCGTTTGCGGCACCGGACCCCAGTTCCTTGAATTCACGTACAATATTCGTGAAAGCGAGCTCGGAAGTAATTCGCGAGACGGCGCGCGCCGCTCCCGCAGTGTGCACCGTACAACTGAGCCCAGTAGCAATACTTGGCAGCGACGCTTTTATTCGTGTACGTGCTAGGGCCGATCGGGACAGTACAAGAATGCAGTCGTAGACCGTAATCGTCGCGCGTAGAGGCGGCCAGCAGGGCGCATGCGCCGCGTATCGACCGTAGTGTGACTACATCGTTACGCGGGTGCACCCGCTGTTATCTTGAAACATCCAAATGCTGATGACGAGAGCATGCCGAGCGGCGGCGGCATGGCAGCAGAGGTGACGCCACACATTTCCTATACATATGACCTGATCGAGCCAATTAGTTGCTAGATTCCATTTGAGACTCTCCTGCGTACCAATTAAGAGTTAACTTCGTAGTAACTAACTCTGCTCGAACTTCGCCCGTAGCTCTAATGTCTCCTCAACCTTTAAACAAAATTTTCATCGATACATATAATAAATCTGTATCGAGATGATTACTGTACATTGAAAATACTTTTAAAAATCACTTTCTTAAGGTATAGTAAGCAAAAGATACAAAATATACGGTTTTGAAAATTTTGTCTGTCTGTTCGCAATAGACTCAGAAATTACGTCATGAATTTACATACCGTCGTTCAAAATATGTTCTGTGGAATCCTGGACAACATTTAATCTTTGTTCCATGAAATACAGCTGCCCCCCTAGTGCACGAGGATCAGTTTGCACTGGTTTTGTCATCGATACAGACCAGTTAAAATTGAACATCACAGGTATTTTACTTCAAATTTTTGGAATCGCAAATCCTTTGACTACGAGTAAGCGGATCGAGATATAGCGGTTAACTTTGACTTTGAATAAAAAATTATTTTGTATTGTCCACTTTGTATTTTTTACAATCATTTTATGATTCATATTTTCATGATCCATACACAAATTATTATCGAACATCGAAATATCGTTTTTATGAGTTTGAGTTTAGCCGCCATCTTGCCCTGTGTGAAGCAAAGATGGGCCTTATGATGAAGTACGCAATATTAAATATTTTGCCAACCGAAAGCCAGTACGCTACTAATACCGAAAAGTAGATTTTCAAAGTTGAAGTGACATACAAGTTCAAAGTACATATAATTATCTATTAAAAGTATAAAATCTTTCAGGGCGTTTTTCTAAAGATCATATCTGATCATAAATATCGAAGTAATTCGTTAGAGAATCAAAGTCGCAGATTTAGCAAGTTTAAAGTAATAAGCAAGCAAAAGTATCTGTAGGCCGGCCATTTCTGAAGCAGAAACTATAACCATTAAAGCAGATGTGTTCTAGAGCAGAGCTTAGGTTACCTTGAACTCAATGAAGCGACGATGATTTACGTAAACTAGTGGATATGTTAATAATTCTATGTTGAAACCGTTTAAAACAGACCGTTTAACTAAGAGTATCAGTTGACAGACCTGTTGGTTCATTGGTAGTATGTCTGATCCAAGAGCTGAAGTTTTTGAAGTTGTTGAAGGGTTCAATTCTCACCGACGGATGATAAACATTTTGTGGTACAAGCAAAATGTTTGTTCTGTGTCTGGGTGTTCTGTATTTATTTTATGTATGTATTTACAAAAAAAAAGTATTATATCAGTTATCTGTCTTCCATAGCACAAGCCTTGCTTAGTTTGGGATCAGATGGTGCTGTGTGTAATGACCTATGATATTTATTTATTATATTTAATTAAAAAACATATTAAGATGTTCATTTTTCTCGTAACAGATTACTGTACATTTTTTTGATAGAAAAAAACTATAAAGTATCTTTTAAAACAATACTAAAGTAGGAAAGTTTTCTGCGTAAATTTTGTAACTTAGTAAACATTATCTAATTAAATATAAACTAAAGCTTACGCACAATACTTTTTTAAATGGTATTGTTTTTACTTTTTTTTTCAATTACGCTACAATTTTAATGCAATGAATTCTAATTTCTGTTACGAATCGTACTAATCACAATGTCGCATAACTGCTAACATATTTTTGCTCAGCTAAACACGACACTATGCAATTGTGCACAGCCAAAAGTTAATAAATTAGGCAGTCATGGGGGCTGCCGACAGAAGGAAAGATGTTCAAAACAGCATGTTGGTGATGTCACATTAACATGTCAGTGACTCGTAACTATTTTTGCCCCTACCAATAAAATTCTTCAACGCGGTTAAAAAGGTTTCATGTCAAAACATAGAATTGTAAATAATTTTATATCTTTGCAGAGATATAATTTCTGTTGGTTGCCTGTGTCAAGGCAACATGTATTCTCGATCACAATATAATTCGACACGGTAACCTCGTTAGCAAGGTTCGCTTTCGCATTAATATTGAACACAATTTCTTGAAATGTACGTAAACTTAGTTGTATTCCAATCAAAATAAGTATTTAATCTTGTTAAAAAATATTCTTCGTATCATCATGCGATAATGAACCAATTTTGATATTATATTTTCGTCTGTACAAGTTTTTTATGCTTAACGTCACAGAATCTTATGACTATTTTATACACAGAATCATGAAGCGTCGAGTAAAGCTTGTTGCAATGGCGAGAAAAGGCTAATACTCGATACACTATAAGTTTCGTAATCACCTGAGCTACCAAAACTACCGCTCAAATTAGAAACTGGGAACGCCCTAAGCGGAAAAAAACTCATTGTGATCATGTCACGGGAAAGACTTTAAAATCTCGGAAAAATGGGCACTCATGGGTACTGCCGTTAGAAGTGAAAAGTAAAGCACGTCACATTAGGATGACGGTGACGCGTGATCCATAAGTGTTGCCTCGGCCATAAAAACGCGGCTAAAGAACGCAGTTTTCAGTTTCTATGGGACAGTCGATTTTGTTTCATAAGGTTAGTGATATAGTGAAAGTTGTTCACATAATAATTATGTGTACTAATAATTAACTCTTTCCGGCTACGAACCAGGGGGCTTAGTCAAGTGACATTCGAATAGTGTTAACGCTAATAGAAAAGCCAAAATGTACGGCATTGACATAAGCTGATTTGATTTGATTTATTTGTCAATCCCGTACATTTTTGGCTTTACTATTCAAATGTTACTTGGCTAAGCCTGCAGGTATAGTTTAGAGTACATAGTCTGCCACCATGCCAGCATGCCACCAATATTGTTTCCAACCTATATTGACATAAATATTGAGCCCAACACAATCCATCACGGCTACCAAAAGCTCGTATACGTAGGTATATAAATAGTAATGACTATTATATACTAATGACTTGACTACAACGGGTGGTGGGTACTGGTAGTGCCTTTGGATATTTTTGGCAATCCCATGGGAACCTAACATTTTTCGGATATAAAATATATGTCTTAACTGCTGTCTTGCTTAAATTTTCCCGTGCAACCACGCTAACCAGGGCTTCAAGGCTCAAAGTAATAACGAATCCTGGATATTATACCGACTAAGCAAAAATGCTTCTCTAAATAGACTTATAACGCTGCTGAATAGTCTACATAGTAAACATTCCTTGAATCTTTTTACTAGCACTGTTAGTAGTTTCAAACGGGCTATCGGCAATATTTACTTAGCTGAGGATATTTAAATTATTGTATTGTTATGATGATGTCGTATTTGTAGCTTTTGATTGTTTATTAACTGAATTTTTAACTATTATTGTTTTTGACTGGATATTTGATTGTAATGCATGCCGTCTTCGCCTATAATTGTTGTGACACTTATCTTGATATTTTGTAATTTGGTAATTTAAGTTTTAATGTATTGGTGTACACTGTGTTTGCTGACTTTTTAAATAAATATAATAAGTATCCTTTATGTTAATCCAGGTAATTAACTACACATTGTGCCTAATTCATCTAAATCCGTTCAGCCGTTTTCATGTGATTTAGTAACAAACATACAAACTTCCACATTTATAATATCAGGTAGAATGTTATATAGTGTGCGTTGCTCTTCATCTCTTAGTTTCGTGTCAGTTTGGAAAAATATTCTAGATTTGTAGGTAGCCACTTTGTTAAATTACTTTTGTGTTTGAGTAGAAATAAAAGCAAATTAATGTTTACAGCTGAGTTTGAAATTGATTGCTAGAAGAAAGAGACTTGAATATCTTGTTTTTATTTAAGAAATGTTACGTTGTTAATTCGTAAATTCTCACTTAGGACAAACATTTTTGACAAGCATAAATGTTTTATCTGTGTTTGGGTGTATGTGTTTACAAAAAGAAAGTATATAAGTTTTCTGTGTGAAATATCCAAGGTTATTTAGATTTATTTTATATAGTTATGCCGAGTCCATTTGTTTGTATGTCGTCAACTCAACTGGTAATAGTCCGATGATTTGACCACAACTCACCTGATGTTAAGTGACGGTGTGGTCGATATATACCATCATCTGTTATTTATTAATGATAAACAATAAATTATAGAATTACTGTAAATGTAAAAGTTTGTACATTTAGAATTTTAGATGTTTGGATGTTTATTACTCAATCACGATAAAAACAGCTGAACGGATTTGGGTGAAATTTGGCACTAAGTATAGGGCGTTTTAGGGCGTTTTATTCGGCCCGCTGGCTCATTGGTAGTATGTCTGCCTTAAGAGCTGTAGGGCATGGATTCGATTCCCACTCAGGGCAAACATTTTGTGAATAAACAAATATTTGTTCTGTATCTGGGTGTTCTGTGTGTGTTATAAGTATGTGTTTACAAAAAAAGTATTTATGTATTCTATCAGTTATCTGACTTCCATCACACAAGCTCTGTTTATTTATTTATTTTTTATAATAAACGTGACAATCGTGCTTTCCAAAATAAACTGTTAAATTTAATCACGTAATTATTCCATTAGATCGAACGCCATTTATTTGATCAATCCTTAAATTAATAAATTCGGCTATCCATTACTAAAACTAAATAGCTTAGTAAATTTAATTATATTATCACTGTTTTAGCAAACTTGATTTGTCAATATTCTCTCAAAGCCCAGCTCAACAAACAAAGAAAGTATTATATACTTAGTATTGTTACATTATAAGTTGGGCGAGCTGTGGAAACGACAGGGCCGTGGTCCTCCGATACAAAATAAAATATTAAAGACCTTTCGAAACGGTTGGTCGTCGCTTCGGGGTATCTCAGAGCTGGCGCCTACCTATGTCAAAAGTTGAGGATAGTGATACAACGAGGCAATGCAGCCAGCGTATTGGGAACCCTACCGCGCGGCAGCGATCTCGACGGCTTTGTTTTATTGTAGGGTTAGTTATTGTGTTTTATGTATAGGTAGTTGTTTACTCGTTGTTGTTATGTATAAATCTTATGCTAAAAAATACTATGTAGGTATATGATAAATCTGATTTTGTAAATATATACTTAAAATACATACAGGACACCAAGACATAGCACAAACATATGTTTATACCACAAACTGTTTGTCTATAATATTATGTTTTGCATAAAATATGTTACATTTATTTATTTATTTTTTATTGTATGTAAATGTGAGACGAACGATGCGTTCTCCTGATGGTAAGAGATAACGCATGCCCATGACCGTTGCATCAATACACAGAACTTTGATTTGCAAAATAAAGTCCGGGGCATAGTTGCTTTGGCGTTAATTACTTTGAGACTTTCGATGGTTAGTCTCAATAGCCCTGTAATTTCGCTAACTGCAGTACCCTTTAAACCGGAACAGTAATGTTTACACACTACTGCTAGGCGGCAGAATATCTGGTACAGCGGTGGAGTTGTTGAATATTAATTTTCTTTTGTTAAAATAGACACCAGATTATAAGTTTACGTCAACTGGTGTTACCTCAGGTGACTATAGTTTTGATATCATGTATGGGTATATATGTCAAATTTACGTTCTTGTATTTTCCTAGAAACTACTCCAACCTGCCCCAGATTCGGAAATTTTTACCCAGAATCGCTACAACTTACATTAAACGGATGAATAGAAGATCAGTAAGTATGAGGAGGGTTTTTTCGTGATTAGGGGGCGTCCCGGACTTTGAACTCTATGCGAACTGTAATTTGAATAAGTACACGTATTATATTATAAATAATTTTGATTTTAATTTTATACAAAATACCCAATATAAATACAATTGGATCGCTTATCCAAATCCAAATGCTCAAGTTAGTTTAGTTATTGCTAAATTATACCTAGTTTAGAAACTTTGACAACAGTTTCAAAGTTTTATTTCCTTTCCAAAGTTTTTCTAAGTTTATATCCTTAAACCTGCAATATATTTATATGTTTATGAAGCTGTGTATGCATATAACTGGCGCATATATCGGAACATAACTTTTTGCAATGTATTTGTAAATTTAGCAACATGTGTGCTATTGGCGTACCAATAAAATAAGTCAACTACCAGGCGGCAAGATACCCAGTATGAATGAATCATCCATGAGATTCATGAATGAATGAATGATCCATGACATTCATGAATGAATGAATGATCCATGACATTTATGAATGAATGAATGATCATATTTACGCTCAGAAAAATAGAAACTCTCAAACGTATACAGCCATCAATATTTCAACACCAAACGGCTTTCATTGTTTGACGTTTGATTTACGTTCGTTTATTTATTTTTTTACTCTCTAACTTTTTACAATTGCTTTAAAATAGTTATGCTGCATATACGTATACATGTTTTCTTCATGTATGACTCATAATTATCCGCGGTTTCATTTACTGTGTCACAATTTACATAAATGTATGCACGAACCCTGAAATGCACTCCCTTTTTGGGGTGTCGTGTAAAAAGGAACCTTTCTGTTTTTTTTGTTCAGATTTTATTTGAAAATTGTTTGCGTATTCTTCGAAACGTAGAATACGTAAAGCGCACTAACAAAGTTAAACTTAATCTCTCCTGGCAGCAGAGCGAGAGAAAAGCGAACTTTAGTAAAGCTATTACTCATTCATGATATCAAATCGATCGACGATGTCGAACAGGCGTTGATGCTAAGAAAATACATGTAATAGTTAATCGCATCAAGTAAAAACGTTGTATACAATTTGTCGATTCTTAGTAATGCTAAGTTACGTTTGTATTGCGTTGTGTCGTGCGTGAACTGCCTTTGTCTAAAGTCTAAAAAGTCGATCAATTTATTAACAAAGGAACAAGAAATGGAGGAGGTTCTCAATTTGTCGGAATCTTTTTTTTATGTACATAATATGTTCCCTTATAACTCGACGACGCCTGAAAAGTCTTTTTTTTTCTTTAAAAGGGTCCCATGTTGTCCTATAAAAACCGGCCGGTTCAGTAGTTTGATTTTGAAATCAAAATATGTTTGGGCTTAGGGGCATGGAGTCAGATTTTTTTAATTGTAAAATTACACTTGTTTTTTTATTTATTTGCCTTCAGATGAATGTTGTTGTAACCTAATAGCAACGTCTTTATTCTTTATATAATTGTATACCTACCTAGTAGCTATCAAGTTAATCCGCGAAGATGTATTTGTGATCCATTATAGTGGCAGAAGCGAGTGTGACTTGTATGAGTAAAGAACCGTTCTAGCTGTCGCAGTGGAGACATCGCACCCATGAGCCAGCATGCGACATCGCCTGATTCACTTATCGAGATTTCAACCAGCCACACATAAAAACCAAACTTTACCAGTTTTACCGCGAATAACATTTTAAAGTATTGCGAAATCGATCCACGGGACATGCTATTGCATATAGAAACTTTTTCGCACGAGAAAATTTTAACTTCTTAAAGTAGGTAACTCTTTTTAAGAATTTCGTGTAATTTTTACAATATGTATAATTTTGTATATATATCTATAAATGTATGCTTAGGGACATAAGACGTGAAGAAGAAATGGTAAAACGCCATTGCCCTCTCCTTAATTAAAAATGGACCTCCCTTTGGTACCTACATAGATACTTAAATAAAAAGTATATAATAAAGTACGCTAATTACAAAAAAATATAAATCTTATTTCTTATCTCTATTTCTTCAATTCATTATTTGTTTTCACTTAATCACACTAATACTATTAAGGCGAAAGTTTGTGAGTGTGTTTAATTTATTTGGTACTTTTTTACGCTCAAACGGCTGGACCAATTTTGATTACATTTTCTATGAAGGTAGCTGGACACCCTGGATTAACACATATACTACTTTTTATCCCGAATAAATGTTGCGGTTAACACCGAGGAGCGCAGCTAGACATCTATACTATTATATTATAAAGAGGAAATATTTAATTGTTTGTTTGTTTTTTTAATGGTTGACAGGCTAGGTGTTTGACCACAGCTCCCCTGATGTCAAGTGAAGGTGTGGCCGAAGATGGTAAAGCACACCTAGCCTGGAATGCAACTGGCTCTCAAGTGAGGCTGCCGGAACACACCGTTAGATGCCTGGCGGCAGATTTTCAACTTGAGGGTGGTAGCTAGCCAGCCGAGTACTAAAGTACCCTACCACCATGCTTTGGTTTCCTCACGATGTTTTCCTTCACCGGCAGCTCAAGCTCATTGTTGGGGTTTGAACCCACGCCCTTCGGCATGCGAACCTACCGCGCTAACGACTGAGCTATCATCGCTATAAAACTACTGGACCGATTTCAGAAATTCTTTCACCGTTGGGAAGCTACACTATCCCCGTGTGATATAGGCTACTTTTTATCTCTATATTCCCACGGGAACGGGAACTACGCGAATGAAACCGCGAGACGTACGCTTGTATTATATATTTGAGTACGTATCCTATGCGTAAACGTAAGCGCGTAAGATATCAATTTTAATACGAGACTAATACTTAATAAAGTAACTATAAGCGTATGTGATCTTTTTATATCTGTGACCCTCGTAGCTTGACGCTCATAGGCAATTTGTTCATGACATAGATTTCTGTCCGTAACGTATGGTGACATTATTCATGGCTATGGGAATTGACCTCATAGAGTAGGCTAATGACATTTGTCTTCAGGGACAGTTACGGCGGTTAGATTTACTTTATTTCAATGAAATCTCAGTGTCATTTTTTTGTCTTTATTGTGCACACCAAAAAATTGAAAAAGTGTAGGTACAGAAAAGAAAATAACCTTATGAGCTGGTGTCTCAAGTGGCGGCCTTATTGTTAAGAGCGATCTCTTCCAGGCAACCAAGAATGGAAAACACGACACAGATTAAAAACAGACGGGAGATGTTGTAACACTAATAAGTTAACAAAAATAAGCTAATATTAGTCTGATAAGTATTATTCAATCAAAGTATAAGTCAATCGATGAATTACATTTATATTATTTATATATTTATATTTACTTATTGAGATGAACATCTATATCACAAGCCAAAATAAAAAATAAAAAAAAATTATACAAATGCCAATATAAGGTAAATATAAATGTCAATGAAATAAAATTATACAAATATCAAATAACATGTGCCATTGCCACATTACATGTGCCATTATGAAAACTTCAAAACAATGCAGTTTGTACATGATTACTAACCAACTGAGGAAAATAATTTTAACTAAACTATTAGGTAATCTTTTATTTATACTGTGAACTAGCGACCCGCCCTGGTTTCGCACGGGTGCCATGTATGTATGTAGGTACATAGATACTACGTAGTAACGTATAAGCTAGTACATGATTTTGATCTATCTCGTAAGGTTTAGTCAGCGTTTGCAATGTAAGCGCACAAAAATATATTCTTTACGAGATTACATTGTAAATCTTTTGAAATTCTCGGATTATCTCTACTATAATATGCATATAAACCTCACTCTGTCTATTGATATAAACCGTATTAAAATCCGTTGCCTGTCTTAAAAGATCCAAGCGTTCAGACGGCGAGAAGTTACTTTGTTTAATACTATGAAGAGATGAGTTTATATTTTTTGTGGAGTTCTGAACAAGGTGTATACACTGCTCTGCAGTTGACCTAGGCTAAATAATTGTTTGGATCACGTAATCTCGTACTGACGTCAATGGATATATTCCACTTTCTATAATTTATTCAATGTTCCAATAATATCTGTTTGAAATTTGTTGGTATTTCTTTTTATTGGGATATAAGTGACGCATATTTATGTAACACCTACGTTGTACGTGTACTTAGTTTTAATTATTAACTACTGAATACAAAAACCAAATAGGTTGATAAATTTTTAATTTAATACATTTTTATTTAGAAGCATTTTTTTTCTGTGTGTGAAGTTTTGTTCTTGTCAGTTAAAAGTTTTTGGCATTTCGCCATCGATATGTGAATAATGGCAACTGAAATTATATTACGTGACTTTGTATTTGTGAGCCTACTCGATACCTTTTATTGCAAACGAACACTTCGTTAAGATAGAAAATCTTTATTTTTCACATGTAATGCTTTTAAATAAGCGAATTTTTGGTTTTAAGCACCAGCACCTAATGTAAGCCTTCGCGACCTAGCTTACGTCCTTACGTGCTAATATGAAACCACCGTAATTCAGAGTAATGACGTTAATGAGCGTAAGGCCGCAACCCAGTTGTTTTAGGTCGATCAGCACAAGGTTAAAACTACACCGTTTTAATTTAGTTCAGCCGAGGACACCAAATCGGTGCAATTATACATGCATGGCAGGTCACGAGCGGCTACCTACTGAGGCCATAGCGTGCAGTGTATTTCTTTTAACAGTTTTCCACGTTCTGACTAAAACTGTTTCTAGCACTAATACTTTCTAATAGAAGTTCTAACATAGAAATACCTATGTAGTACGTAATCGGTAGGAAAATGTATGGTAACTGGGACAGGTATCCAGCGTCAATCGAAACTACTTTTGATTACGACAGGCCAGGCACGTATTTGTTTCAGGTATGAAAAACGCCGATCGATGCGATCGAAAATGGTACTAGCGTACATAGAAAGTACCGATTCATGTTTTTTTAAATATAAATGTAATGAGACAAATAAGACGCTCGCCTGATGGTAAGAAATCTCTCTTACCAGTCTCTTACCATCAGGAGAGCGTCTCGTTCGTCTCATTATTTTTCACATTAGTAAAAAAATACAAATAAAAAAAAATGTCTGCCCATGACCATTGCAGCGATACACAGAACGATGAGTAGCAAAATTAAGTCCAGGATATCGCTGCTTTGGCGCTCATTGCCTTGTGACATTCGATGGTTAGTCTCAATAGCCCTGTAATTTCCTTAACCGCAAACTGAAACATAGTAATGTTAACTACTGCTTGGCGGCAAAACATCTGGTATTGTGGTGGTACCAACCTTGCCGACCCTCCTATTGAGACTTACCACCAAGTAAGTTTGTCTTGTGGAACTCCTAGTTGTACTTAGTTGAAAAGACAGATGCATTGGCATCTTGAACGTGAATGATACTCTTTAAAATACTGACGAGGCTGGAGACAATCCAAACGCTCAAGCTCACTAACAGGCGGTAGTGTATGCTTTAATAATTGTTACGTTTTAATACAATAGATATTTTAAAGGGGTAAAAATATTACACAAAATTAAACTCAACATCATCAAACATCACACCCTTTCGTAAATATAACCTACTAATTAATCTGTATCCATGACTTAACGGGCGAGTAGGCTAATAATTCCCTTGAGCCTCAATTAACCGCCAAATTCATCTCATCGCCGTCGTGACAAACAATAAATAGCATTTATGAGGGCGAAAGTTGTTAAAACAGTTTAAGTTTTACATTTTACAGTTGAAAACAAAAGTATTAATTTTGATGATACCATTGAGGTGAAAGTATTTTTGTAACTTCTAAGGAAATACTGAAATACATTTAATTTATAGACTAGAATCTAGACATATGAATTACTAGTTTTACTAGTTGGTATTACCCGCTATATTTTTTTGGGATGAAATGTAGCTAATTACCTAGCGGTATGAAATGTACACGACCTTAAAAAATGTACACAAAAAAAAAATTCATAAAAGTCAGTCGTGCCTTTTCGGAGGAATGCGACCACAAACACAGTGACACGAAATCTTTATGGATACATAGTTATAGAGATTTATTTATTTTTGACTAATTCCTTGGTAGACAGGATAGGTGCTTATGGAACGCCGCTTGGGCTAATACTTTAGCACAGTCACATTTTTCCACTCAGACAAATAAGAGGCTGGCGTGGCTGCAGAAATTGCAGAATACCACAAATATAATACCCTGGAAACTGGACAGTGGGTACATTTTTGAGTATTTTAGTGTTGAAACTTTGGGGCCGCGAGCAACAAGTCATATTCAAAGACTTATCATCTCGCCTGGTCGACGCCAGACGTGGACAAAACGATGGCTTTTATTTTGCACAACATTGGGACTATTGCCATCGATATCGGCCATTTAGATTTGCTTATTTTAATTGAATTTATTAGTTCCTCTGTAGTGTGTATGTTATGTATGTTTTGAGTCGGTTTAGTTATTGATTGTATAATTTGAAATAGATTAGATTAGATTAGATTATTTATTCACCTTATAACAGAGTTTCGTTATACTAGGTAAGTCAATTCAATACATTGGTTAAATAATAATTAAAAAATAAATAAATTAAAATTATACTATTAGTCAAAAAAAAAAATTTGATGTGAAAAAATATTATGTAAATGTCATATTGAATCAATTCATTAATTAAATAGTAAATTAAGATATAGGTACATTATGAATTGCATTAGTCAACATCACATGTAAAAGATCGCTCATTCCAATTAGTTTTCATAAATATTTTTATTGGTATTTAATATTTCTTGATTTAGTAAAGGTTGTACACAATACTTTATATGGTGTATTCCCAATCACATCGTGATTCGTACAACAAAGTTCGAAGTTTCGAAGTTCGTTTGAGGGACGCGTCGGCGCGTTACTGCCACATTTTTGTTGTTCTAATTGCGACACCGTGTCTTACTGTATAATAATTAAGAACCAAAACACGTTCGCATCGGCTACTGGGAGGCGCTTCAAAACTCAAGTAATTTCAGTTCCAAGAAAAACCATTAAGTATTGGATACTTAAGACGTGTAATATGAGTAAAACCCCCCTTTAAAGTCACTTGAAAAGTAAGCATCTGTTTAAACTTGTGATGTTCTTTCAAGCAAACTTGTGATGTTTTGGTACGGACTCTATATATATGTATAATTTTATATTACTATCGATGTCGGTAAAATTTTTAACTACAACGGTATTCGGATGCTCTAAAAATTGTTTCGATTATTGCCTCTTAAAAAAGTGTAAATTTAAAATTTTAAACAAGACCCGACTCCAGTAATACACATGATACCAAATTTCGAATCGATCAGTGGTAAATACTCACATACCTACATAAGAGTTGTTTATCAAACAGCTGAACAGACTAAAAATTTGTAGGTATTCCGCCATTTTGTGGTGGCGGCCATCTTGGATTCGAAATTTATTAGTTAAATTTAGTATGCTACTTGACAAGCCTTTGCATTTGATACGTATATTGAGGGAGTTGTGAAAAAATATGCAATTCTTCATTTTGTGGCGGCAGCCATGTTGGACCGATTTTCATCAAATATTGCACATTCCCCCGACTAACCCCCGAACAAAAAAAAATCAAAATCAGTTCATTCGTTCGGGAGCTACGATGACGCACACACACAGCGAGAGTGACACGTCAAACTAATAAAACACACCGTCGTTTTTGCGTCCAGGGTTAAAAATAAAAAGGATCACAAATTCAGTGAATTCTTTCAGATGATTTTATTCGGATTCTGATTTTTTTTTGTTCTGTTCAATCGATGAGTTGTTTTTTATTTTTTAGTGCCAAACCTTCGGTGAAAATTTCTCTGTCAACTTATTTTATCGTTATTCTATGACATATCAGAAATGTAATGATTTGGAACATTAATGCTTATTAATATTCAAATTGGAAATATGCGTGGGTATTGCTTCGCTGTTTAAATTCCCTTCATTATACTTGTTAGTCACGTTATGTTATTAATTTGACTTTGATGCGAGTTGATTTTCATATTTGCTATTTATTACGGTGCTGATAAGTGTTTAAGCATTTTTTGTGATTTCTTAACATTAAAAAAAAAAGTATTTACGTATTCTATCAGTTATCTGACTTCCATCACACAAGCTCTGCTTAGTTTGGGGCCAGATGGCGCTGTGTGTATAGTCCTACGATATTTATTTTTTTACCTTACAGCAACTTTTATTTGGTCTGACTTTCGAGTTAAATGTTCTAAGATTGATTACCATGTTTTTCAAACGTCACTTTTGTCTTTGACTCACATCAAACACTAACACAGTACGCGTGATTATGTGATGTCAACAACGGACTAGTACACAAATAGGTATGTACCTACTTGTATTCCACAGTAAAAAGTTTTTAACTAATGTGTTTTAGGTTTTTTTTGTATGGTTGACAGTACCATTAATTGGTGGTACCATTAATAAGACTTAATGCACCCAAATTTCACCTATAAATTAACTACGCTACCAAAAGCTCTCGAACTAAATTCATGTCAAACACTTCACACACGAATATATTTGGTGTTATTATCAATAACATTGTTAAACATGCGTAAACATTTACCGTCCTTTTCAGGCATCTACGGACAGTACTGTCCCATTTGACTTTTAAATTTAATATGCTTCTGATTTTACCTTTATTGATGTCATCATTATAGTTCCACAAGCATTAGCTGTGGCTTATTTTATTGAATCCTCATAGACTGAGAACCGGCCGTAGATAACCCTACGTCATCAAGTACTGAGATGAGAGCTTTGTAGGCGTTTAGAATGGTTTAGTAAAACAAAACCTATTTTTTTTAGAGATTTTGGGGTTTATGTTTTCAAAAACCAAGTAGCGACACAGCACATACGATAGTACTCATTGAGCAGTGCTAAAAAAATAGGATCGGCCTCATTTTACAGTGGAGTGTCTGGAATTCAGCCAGCTTTTTACGATTGAAAAAAATTTACTGAACCAAGAGTCATACGTCATAGGGTACCAAGATGCCATACATGATAATCGATAACTCTGGTCGTCCTATCAATGAACATATTGATCTGCCAATTTTAAACCTGGAACATTTTGCGTTCGTCAAGTTTTGTATTGGAAATTTGTATAAAAAGTGTTTTTTTTTAGATTTAACGATAAGAATGGTAATCTCTTTGGACTTTAACGTCTAGTTTAGACTAGTTGAGACGTTAAAAACTAAGAAAACGTCGTACAGGCGTTGAGAATAGTGGAAACGTTACTTTATTTGTTACTGACCAATATTAGCGATTACGTTGAAAAAACATTTCCTAGCCTATGTAAAAATCTTCCCTATTCGTTTTACTAAGAATTCTAATAACAATTTTAATTATTAGGGCAAAAAATAAAAACAGAAAAACGTTGGCGGACGTTGGAAGAAAAAAAAAAGATCAATTCTCATTTTCTAGTAATTGTTTTAGGCAATATTTGAAGATCATTACCAAGAAGTAATAATTTATTTTCTTATTTTTTATTTTTTTTCCTTCTAATGATGTTTCTGTTTGTTGTTAGATACCTCATTGTTATTACAATCTAGCCTAGTTGAGACTAATAAGTAATTTTAATATAACTTAAATTGCTTAGTAGAGTATTTTCTTAATGAAATAATTATTTGACAAAAAAATCTAGGAACAAATACAAAAAACATGCCCATTGGTAAATGCTTCGCTTGAAAACGGCTAGTTGATGTTTTATAAATATATAAAATAAATATCATAGGACATTAACACGGCGTCATCTGACTAAACAAAGCGAGTACTATGAAACTCAAATAACTGATATATAAATACTTAAACACCTTTTGTAAATACATATAGAATACACAGATACAGAACAAACATTTGTTTATACCACAAAATGTGTGTCCTGGGTGGGAATCAAACCCACGCTCTTCAGCTCTTAAATCAGATACACACTACCAATTAGCCAACAGGGCAATAAAAGTATCAAGTGATGGATTAGATTTTTTAATGTGTTTATCTGTTATAAGAAATTATACTACGAGTATTCGTATGTGTCAAATGGTTTGAGGTGAAACTTGAATTTTCATGTTTTCTGAATTGCATAGAAGCTTTTATTAAAGTTGCAGTACCTACCTACTTGAATAGGACATGACTTAACTTGGCCGTGACTGATTTGATAGTTACTTTTATACAATATAAAATTTACTGGATTTACCTACTGTACAAACTTTGGTAGAATAAACATAGTGCGATGTCAAAAGGAAAAAAAGAAATTAAAAACTTATGAAGTAAATTTAGTATAAAGTTTGAATATGATGGGGAGTTTTGGCGGGTACGCGGGAAGAGTCGTGTCGCTCCGTTGTATTTTTTTCCAAAACTAGTGTTTTGTCGAGTGTTTATGCATAAAAATGGTGGTGTTTTATTCATAAAGTGCCGAATTACAAGCGCGAGTGTGGGAAAATGATATAATGTGATTAAACATGAGTTTTCGTGTTACTTCCAAAACTCCATCGAAGCTTTATAGTAAAGTCGCCACTACTTTACTATAGCATGACTGGCACGAACTGCCACGAACTGGACTTGACTAAGACGACTTTGACGATAACCATAGCTAAGATACAGCAGAAATAACACTTAAGACAAGGCAGTATGGCTTTATAGCTTTAGCCTGCACGAAGGGGCAAATAATAAAAAAAAAAAAATTGAATATGATGTGTTACTATTTAAAATTATATCACAATGAAGTGGCTTAACATAACAGTTACATCACATTTGTTTACTATTAACCATAACAAGTCAATTAAACTATAAGAGAAAATAATAAAAAGAACTAAACGCGTTATTTCAATTATGGCTCGCTCGGCTCGTATTCAGTCAGTTTGCAAAGTGCAGTTAGTTCTTCATTCTTGGTACGGTAGCTGGAATGAAGTTTTTAGTGTCCGACTAAATTAAAGTGAGTTTTAAAGTAAAAACTGTCTTAAACAGACGCGGCCTGGGCTAGCAGCTCAAAATATAATAATAAAAAAGTAATTCTAGTGCGCTTGAGATTTTTTCAATAACTTTTACTTTCATGATATTAGTACATTTTTAAAGAGTTGAGAGCTTATAAATAATTGTTCAATAATTTTTTTTTATTAAGCCGCTAAAAAAATCCATTAAAATTGATTTATTTTGGCACATACCTTAAATGTTTAGGGATTATTCGATCTCAGGCCGGGATCGCGGTTCTATCACTGTACAAGCCGCTATCGCCAGAAAACTCATCCACATATAATTGTTCTATGAACATTGCAAATTATGGAATGATCTTCCTTCCTCAGAGTTCCCGCGGAGTTATAAAATTTTGTTCGTCAAACGCGTTAATCAACGCATTTGTAGTGCCCTTGGTAAAGCGGATATTTATCGGCGACAGTGATTGCTTATCACCGACTCGTCTGCTTATTTACTACATGTGTCACAAAATTGCGCTTGATGTATTTTTATAAACGTTGTGTTAAAAAGTTACTTATTTATTAAATAAACACACAATTGGTATGACAACAACATACCTGCCATCTTGTACTCGATGCGATAATAATTAAAAATCACAGAGAAAATCTCGAGGGTATCGGAATAAGTTTTTTAACACCTATGGCTTAACTCACACTGGGAAGCAGCGGCCAGTGGCGGCGCGGCGAGATCTTTCAGTGTGAAATAATTTTATACTTTTCTTTATCTACATAATTAAACGACCAGTATCGCTTGAAACGCCTGAGAAAGTCTCGTGGCCGCCCGCGAATCTTGTCAAAGGTTACTTACTACTCGTGGCGCCGCGGATGGCCGCGCGCTTCCCGCTCTGCACACCCCCGCACAGAGTGCATCGGTTCTCTATATTCTTGCCATGGGATACGTAGGCGCGTGGAGTCGGGAGGCCGCGCGCGCCGCCAGCTGCGACGCGAGCCTGTCGCGGCCTCGTCGTGTCGCTACCAGCCGCTAATAGCCGCTGCCGACCGCTGCCTGCCTCTGCTGTTCCAGTGTGAATCTGCCCTAAATACTTCACTTTGCATGAGAAATGTAAACCATAAAGCTAGATACAAAATACTCGGGCAAAACTGTCGATAAGTAACAATACGACAATTGATATTGTATTTGTTATGCTAATTGATCTTGGCACTCTGAAAGTGAGATTGTCTGAGAAAACTCGAGCACACCATAATAGAGTTTTTAACGTTTAAACTATTCAGTAGTATCAGTTTTATCGCGAAAGAAAATACACTTTCTGTAGGTTTTGTCAATATCTCTAACCTTAAAGAGTCTGGCTGAATTCTGATCGCTCCAGAGTAAATAGAACCCAGATTTTTTTTGTACTACTCGAGGAGTGCTAGCAAATGTACTATGTTACTATCTGGTACTCGTTGACGTAAAAATTGACCCAAAATCAAACCACAAGTTAGTCTAATGTCCAAAACGTTCCAACTTAGGATCTGACAAACCTGATACTCAATGAGTTAGAATTATCTACGACTGGCTGTCAGTCTACTATGTAAGAAAAAGGTAATTAACAAGCCTTAGCGGTAACTAAGTATGTGAAGTCATATAATGAAATACATTTATATCTACAGGTGGTGGCGCATTTAATGAATAACGTTACACTAACAATTTTTTTTCTGTCCTATTTTGTGAACAATCTTAATCCTAAAATTAAATATTAGGACCATTAAAGGATTGATAATTAAAATCATTGAGACATTATTGTTAATATATTAACCTACATATTGCACATGTAGATTTATGAATTATATGTTAAAGAAGAATATTTAATAATTTTGAACAGACCTACCAAGATTATTTACACATTAGGACAGTTGAGGAAAGTAAACAAAAGTAAACTTAACCCCATGTAAACAACTTTTATAAGGTGATTACTACTTACTTTACCCTGCTGCGAAACGTTCTTTATACAGATCAGGACTTCCTCCATCCATAACTAACAGTCTTGGAGTTTTGGCGGGACCGCGGGAAGAGTCGTGTCGCTCCGTTGTATTTTTTCCAAAACTTGTGTTTTGTCGAGTGTTTATGCATAAAAATGGTGGTGTTTTATTCATAAAGTGCCGAATTACAAAGCGTGAGTGTGGGAAAATGATATAATGAGGTGAAACATGACTTTTCGTGTTGTTTCCAAAACTCCGTCGAAGCTTTATAGTAGTCACCACTACTTTACTAAAGCATGACTGGACTTTACTGACACGTACTGTACTTGACCTAGACTGGACTTTGACTATAACTTTAGCTACGAGGACACTTATTTAACTTTTGAAACTTGAAAATATATAAATACTTGACACTGGCAAATGCTAAAACGCGACGCCAAAACCAAAGAAAAAAAAAACTAACAGTCATTTCACGCTGTCACTCGATATGATAAAATGTCATATAATTATAAAAAAATCCGGAAAAACAGGAAATCTGTAGGCGACGTAAATAAATGAATCGCTCAACACCTAATTCACGACACAATAAGCATTTTTTTTTGTTCTTCTATAAAACACTTACACAAGACGCAGAAGTATTTAACCGAGTATTAACTAATAATAAAAATGATATTTACTTATAGCACATACTGATAGCCAATGTCAATATAAACAAGATTTTAGATGAAACAAGTTTATCGTCTCGGAATATTGAATTCCAGCGTCGAGTACGGCCAGTGAGCGGAATACTGTGTAAACATCGGCTCGAGTAATATGCTGTGTACTCAATCAATTCCATTCGATACACAGGTCCTGTGAGAGGAGGTTATACAAAAGCAAAATCCAATTGATTTGTTCCTCGTGTATTCCCGTCAATAATACCAGAAAGAAATCATATTCATAGCGGTCGGACCCATTTTTAAAAGGACTACGATGAAGCATTTTATTTCTCATTTCCGATTTCTACGAATACGAGACTACAAACAAGTTTGACTACAAGACAGTAGGTTGTGATTCCATTTCTCAGCGGGACAACGACCGCTTGTCAAATGCAAGTTTTGTGAGAGTAGGTATCTATCGGAAGCGAGTATCTATCAGATTTTAGTAATTGCAGTTACCATTATATTTTAATAATACGGATTCAGTGCGAGTATCTGTTTTATGTGGGTTCAGTGCATGTAACAGTATCATGCGGGTTCAATTCGGGATCAGTGCAAGTACCTGTATAGTGCGGATTCCGTGCACCTATCTGTATAACGCGAGTTTACGGCAATTACCTGTACAGTGTACAATGCGTGCTCAGTGCAAGAGCTTATACAGTTGTGGTGTAAGTAATTGTTCAGTGCAATTTCTTGTATAGTGCAGGTCCAGAGCATACTTGCATTATTCGGGTTTAGTGCTGGTATCTGAATAATGCGGGTTTAATGCAAGTACCTCTATATTCTATAATCCATTTCAGGCTAGTTGTGCTTTACCATCTTTAATCACACCGTCACTTAACATCAGGTGAGCTGTGGTCAAACACCTAGCCTGTTAGGCATAAAACATACGTGTTTAGTGCAAGTACTTGCATAATGCGAGTTCAGTGCTAAATAAACGCGAATTCAGTGCCAGTACTTGTAAAATGTGGGTTCAGTACGAGCGCCTGTATAATGTTGTTAAGTGCGTTTACTTATAATAATACGTTCATAACGAGTAGTTGTACAGAATTGTAAGCTTGGGATGTACAAATCAGAATCATTATGAACAACTTTTTTTATAGCGCCATCTAGCCCTAAACTAAGCAAAGCTTGTACTATGGGAACTAGACAGCTGACAGAATACTTAAATACTATTTTTTGTAAATATATATACTTGTATAACATATTATAGAACACCCAGACACAGAACAAACATTTATCGTCACATAAATGTTAGTCCCGGTAGGAATCGAACCCACACCCTTCAGCTCCCGAACCACAACTTTACCAAATGAGCTAATAGGGCCGCCATTACAAACGTACACTATTACTATGGGCACAACTCTGAAACCGTGAAAAACAAGCTAAAGCAAAATTTGTTCATAATGCTAAATACAATGGTGCCCTAATGGCTTATTATTGCACTCCAAGCTTGTAATCTAATGCGGGCGAGTACTTATTTAATGCCGTAATAAAACATTCAGGTGCAGCTAAAATGTTTGAAAGAACGATGTAGACGGATTAAGTAGCTTTATTTTTAAAAACCACGTCGATGTTAGATAAAAGGTGAAGCCATATTCTTTTATTTTTGATCAGAATTTTGGTTTTATTCTAAAAAAGAGCGCAGGTTTAGTTCACGGTTTATTTTTTCTGTTTCTCGTTTCGAAATGTGGAAATTCTATATTTAATATAATAAATTAGTAATAAAGCTAGGAACAAAGTTCGTGCTGAAACCTCGAGAGAAGCGCAACTTACTACTCGATCTCAGAGTTCGTATCCGCAAAGTACGTACATAGTAAACTACGTAGGTATACACAGTTACATTCAAGTTACTCAGGGCAGCTAGACAATGGTTTCTAAAAGCTTTGACTTTCGTATTTGTATGGCAGTTCAAAAGAACAGTTAGATTTATTTGCAGTGCTGTGAAACAAATATTTTTAAAAATCTTCTCCGATCCAACTCCAGTACCTTCACCCAACTTTTCAGTTTATTTTCGATGTCAAAAAGACGTTTTGAAGATATTACGTCGATTTTGCTGCGCTAAAATAAAAAGAGTAAAATGTGAGAATTTATGTATTATGGGTTATAATTTACTTACATTACGTACCTACCATTGTTGTAATAGGAAAAAAGGTAATAGTTGGCAGTAGTACGACGCAAATTACCCTATTTTGATTGTTTGTTGTTATACTTTAGAGGTCAGATCTCAGTATGTCGAATATGTGCCATTCGCCTTTTGACGAAATCGTTTTTGGCGATAGATAAGTTTGTCCCCATAGTAAAAGTTGTTAATGTAGATGAAAACAATGACCTCATTCTGTGCTACCGTTCTACGGAACCCTGTACATTCTTTTATTGTTTATTTAATTACCCATTGGGTAAAGTTGTAAAGCCATACTGCCTCGTCTTCGGTTTTTGCAATTCATGTCTAACATCTATCATAGTTACAGTCAAAGTTCAGTCTTGGTCAAGTCCAGTCCGTGCCAGTCAAATCCAGGCATGCCTTAAAAGTCATGTGTCACCACATTATAGTATAACACTTCCCCGCACGCTCCTGTAATTCGGCACTTTATGATTAAAACCACTACTTTTGTACATAAAACACTCGAAAAAATGAGGCGACACGACTCTTTCTGCGGTCGCGCCAAACCCTTCCCCTGTATATTTGTAATCACTTTTTTACTAAACGGATAAAGAGTTTTCGTGCAAACTGCACTAAAAAATTGCACCTAAAGGTAATTTTTTTATTTCTCATAAGCGGATTCAAGTCGATTGTCGTTCTAGCATACTCGTCAGTCCTAGGAAAATGTAAAAATATACCCAAACATTTATTTTTTCATTTTGTTATTTTTTGCATATTTCTTATAATAATAATATTAAACAGAAAGTAAAGCGAAAGCTGTTAGTTTGGAAAACTAATAAACTCATGCTTCACTGACGCCGCTCCGATATTGGGTTAACTGGGAGCGGCATCGATGAAATTTTCAACATAATTTCATATTCGATAATTATTATGCCTGACGTATTAGCTTTGTTTGGTGTGCAAATAATTAACAATGACAGATGATCTGAATTAAATATGTGATTAGGTAATGAGCGTAGAATACGGAAGTCAGAGTGTATTTATAAAATGTGTCTCACAAGCACTCCGGTGTGTTATACGTAGTAGAGAAGAAATACTAATCTTTCTTCTCTACTGCGTATAATTCTTAGACCTAGAAATCGCGTTTTAAAATGTATCTCACAAGCAGTCCGGTTGTTTTACGCAATAGAGAAGAAATGTATCTTTTTTCTCTACTACGTTTTACTCTTAAGCCTAGTTAACACGTTTTATAATGGCCCTTGTGGACTGAGTTTTCCTTGGTGCATATAAATTTTAAAACTCGGAAAAATGCATTTTCTCTGATATGAACCCTAGCTAAATCGATGTTTAGCCCTCTTTAACTCTCGTTTGGCTAACTTCTCGTTTCATCATAGCCGATTTCAAGATCTCAAAAAAATATTTATATATTTTAGTTGATTCGATATTAGTTAAATGGTGCTTGATAACGGGCCCACACAAGCGGACCCGACCTTACGAGCGATGTCTTATGCAAACAGAGTTGCCGCCTTTAATTTTATTTGCAATAAGAAATAAACAAAATTAATTTAAAATTCCCTACTATAATATAAAGTCGCCGTCGAGATCGTTTCCACGCAGTAAGGGTTACCAGATTTATTTAGTAATTTCTTGATTTTTTTTCTTTACTTTAAACTTCTTCGTGTATTCTGTCAGTGTCAAGTATTTTATATTCTCTAGTGTCTTATGATAAAATCAAGTAAAATAAGTATTAATCACAATCGAAGTCACATAAAGCAAGTAACAGTCAAGTCCAGTTCATGCCATAGTAAAATAATGGTGACTTTACTAAAAAGTGTACCTAGTATTTATTATAAAAAGTTTTAGATACATCACGAAAAGACATGTTTATGTTATATGACTCATACGTGTTAATTTGGCACTTTATAGTTAAAACACAACTATTAAAAACTATTAAAACATAAAACATAAATACAAAAACGTGTAATAAAACGTATTATTACATGACAAAAGACAAAGACATGACAAAATAAGTGTAAAATGTCATCATGTACAGTTTATGTATTAAACTTTCGCAACTTGAACAACACAATTTCATCCGGATATTCATAGGTTGTCGGCGTCGTGAAATCCGGTTATAGGTAAGTGGTCGTATCGTGGTGTAGTTTCAGAACAGTCTGCTGATACAGTTAGTGTAGTGTTCCGTGGTGATGTGCCTTACGTTTATATAAGATCAAAATGAAGGTAAGAGAACACAACTCCCTCGTTTTTTTCATTGAGACGATCCGCACTCTCCAGTCAACTCGTGCCCACGACTATGTAACATTGCTGAAACGAACAAAACTAATTTCATTGTACGTGTATTTTCTGCGCGATTAAAACTCGGTGGCAAACATAATTATAAAATCAGTTTAATTAGTGAAAGCAAACTTACATTCGCAATTGTATTATTAGCCACTACTACTGTATCTCAACTCACCATAGTTGAGAAATAGGAATATTAACTGTAAAATGTGGGGCATCTAACTAGATTGCATGTAAGCTTTGTCGAGCGATGACTTGGGCTGTGTAAACCTTCTATCTTCAGTTGTTTAAACGACCGGAGCACGGTGCAACCTCCGACTGTAAGCTTGGCTTGACCCTCTATAAACCTTTGATTGAAGTCACAAACCACAATCGCCGAGCAGTGTTTGTAGACGTCTGTCAGCACTTGGCAAATATCACTGGAGCAATGTAGGGAAGAGCGTTCGCTATAGAAATTACGTTCACAAACCGGAATAATTTTGCCGACAGACGTTCTCGGCGAGCTAGCTTGTCATATCTAAGCATCGGACAAATTGCGGCAAAACAATGCTGACTATCGAACGAAATTTTACCTACTACCCTCAAATATAAAAGACGTAAATTCATTTCCGTGTTAAAAAATATCAGCTTAGTAATTAACTATTATACTAAAGCATGAAGAGGGTCAGTTGCAATTTACCATTTTTCTTTGTCAACTCAGTAGTAATTACACTATTTTAGAATATTTGTTTTTTATTTCTGTGAACGCGAAGACGGAAATTATATATATTTTTTGTCTACGAATACTAATGATTTACGTAATAACTTAACACAAATGACATTTGTTTTTGTCGATAATAAAGTTATTTAAACCTTGAACTTTACTTTTATTTGTATACAATCGCACTGTTGTAAGTGATTTGAATTCCATATAATCTATTTAATTGAGCTTGAATTGACACCACCCTCAGTTCAGCGGAGCCTATCGACAACTTATTAGAGCATGCAATCAATTAGAATATGCTTGAACACGGCTCGAGTCCCTCAATTCAGTGGCAACGCCTGCTCCGTAATGTAACTAATGAATTTTAATAGCGCCGGAAAGCTTTGCGTTCTCTTAGTCTTTTTGCTTTTAGAACGATAGTTACTGAAATATTTACGTAAAACATTTTTAATTTCGAAAAATTGTCACTTCAACGCTTCTCTGTGCCAACTTTGAATAACGTCGACATTTTTCCAGAGACAATGTTGTACAAATAGGCCAAGTAAGGAACTATCCATTTAACATGTAAGACGATTTTTGTCAGTTTTTGACCCCCTATTTAAGAAAAAAGTGGGATATGCCGGCCGGCCCCTCCTTGTTTAACATTTATTACGTAAGAATGTAAAGATAAAAATGAATACATGTGATCATGTGAACTATGGTTTGATTTAAAGTTTTTCTTTATTATTAAAATCATCATTTATGTGAACTTACGTAAGAACTATCAATATCTTGAATATCTCACCCCCTTGTAAGAAAAAATAAGACATGGTCGACCCACTTCCCCCGCAAATTGTCTTACGTAATAAATGAATGGAAAATTTGCACTATTTTCAACATTACATACTTAACATGCATAATCGGATATTTATTTTAAAATGAACTAGGTATCCCTATTAAATCGTAGCAGACTAAAAAAAAAGAAGTAAAACAGATTACAATTATTTAATATTATTATAATGTTTTGTTATACCAGCATTTATTCACAATCTATTTATTTTGCTTGGCGACAAAATGTAGGTATAGAAAAGTTATTTTTTGCGATTTCATTGTTGGCGCTAGTAAAAGTTGTTCACAATGTTGTGTACAATGACCTACTTACGACTTTGTACCTTTCCGCTTAACTTGTATACATGCACCAGTGGTGACTATTTCAAAGTATCGAGAGGATTAAAATAGCACGGGCTACCATCCAATAGGCTAATATAATTAAAACTAGTAGAATAACTTTTACTAGATCACACGTGAATAAATGGCGTAGCGTTTTCGTAGCAGTTCTGAAGTCACGTTTAATTATATCGGATACTCCGACTATCGATTCAGCCACATCCGGTGGCCTTTTTCAAAGAGTCAAAGCAGAGTAAAACGCACGCGCGTCCTCATCTTGCTTTGCACTATGAGCCGCCGTGTGTCTTGCACGTGATGATAGCGATTGATGCGCCGGTAGAGTGCTGAGTTCCTCACCGACCAACGTCCGCGTCGGTGAGGAATCATCGGTCGTCAGGAATTTTCTCATAGTGTTCACCACAACGTCACCGCCTCGCACGCGTTGTACTCTGCTTGAAGAAACCCACCGGATATGACCAAATTTATAAATCTGAGTATCCGACGTAATTAAGAGCTAGTAATAAGTAAAACAAAACAGTATCAAAACTACGTCAGTTGCTAACTCTAAGAAGGCTTTATGAGCTCCTTAAAAACTGATCCTCAGCTCATACTAGAGAAAGGGGGCTTGTTTTTTTTTTTTTATAGTAGATAGGCTTGCGTTTGACCGCCATCCCGCCTGATGTTAAGCGAAGATGCGGTCTACGGTGGAGCACGCTCGCCTAGAAGAAACCGATTCACTCGCGACTTGAAGGTACCCAGACTATATTCAGGCTTGTATCGTAGTAGCAGCTTAGCGGCGAAGTCTTCCTACAAGCTTTACGTAATGTCGTAGCAACCTCTGACGTAGCTCGTAGCTTCAGAAATGGCGTTAAAAATGCATACTATTTCGCCTATATTCTGTCGTATACAATATTTATGTGGAGGCTTTTCCCAGACTCGGATAAATGAATACCGGAGCGGGTTTACGTTTTTCATTTGTAAATGGTTTCACCAAAAAATAAAAAACCCTACACGTCGAACCTTTTAATTTGGTCACGACTTTTTTTCTGATGTATGTCTTCATGAAATGAGACAGGAAGACATACACCAGAAAAAAAGTCGTGACCAAATGAACACACATGAAGTATGTATTATAAGTATGCATTTACAAAAAAAAAAGTATATATTATGTATTCTATCAGTTATCTGACTTCCATCACACAAGCTCTGCTTAGTTTGGGGTCAAATGGCGCTGTGTGTAATGTCCTACGATATTTATATTTATACACCATTTGTCTCTACAAAAGCAATTGCATAGGCTATAGACCGACAACAGAGTTAGAGACAATCCAATGCGAGGCCACTTCCAGCGAACCTATTATATTGGCGGTACATGGCAACACTTATGTTTCCAATGAAGTAATATTTAAAAACTACAAATATATAGACACACATAATCACAGAATCGTTATCTTTATTTTTGTTAAAAAGCTATTAATTACCTTAAAACAAATGAGCTGTCGATATTTTATAGATCTACTAGGTAACAATCGCGTCAAGTCACGCCATGCGTTGTGTTACGTTTTAAAATACATAGTTAGTTAGTTAATTTTTATATGGCTTGCACCAATGTTCTTTGTACTATTTAAATACGTCTGATTGATATTTAGAACACTTTCTAACTTTTAATGTTTATGATATATACAAATTAGTCAAGAAATGGAATTAGAATCCTCTCTTACCCTACGACGACGAAGCAAAGAAGAGGGGCATGTTTTGTCATCTACATAATGTTGATGTAAAATTTGTATTCTGTTTTGTGTATCGAAATAAATAATGAATAATATTTTTAGTACAGGCAAAAACGCATTGGAAAGCTAGAAAGTACGGCTTAAAGTAAATAAATTGTATGTAGTGTGTTGTTGTAGCGATGATAGCTGAGTGGTTAGCGCGGTCGATTCGCATGCCGAAGGGCGTGGGTTCAAACCCCAACAATCAGCTTGAGCTACCGGTGAAGGAAAACATCGTGAGGAAACCATAGCATGGTGGTAGGGTACTTTCTAGTACTCGGCTGGTTAGCTACCACCCTCAAGTTTGAAATCTGCCGCCAAGCATCTAACGGTGTGTTCCGGCAGCCTCACTTGAGAGCCAGTTCCATTCCAGGCTAGGCGTGTTTACCATCTTCGACCACACCGTCACTTAACATCAGGTGAGCTGTGGTCAAACACATAGCCTGTCAACCATAAAAAAAATAATTCATCGTGTTAATTGCAATTTTATTCGCATTTTAGCTAACAACTAAGCCGATTACTTTATTAAATCCGTTTCTCTTTGCTCGGGCCTCGGCATTGTATTCGTATACCGTTTTTTCTACGGGTCTATTAAAGCAGTAAAACATTTCTTTTTTCCATCATACCGATTCAAAGGCAGATTAACTCTTTACAAGAAGTGAGAATAAAGCTATCCAATACCTAACACAGAATATGCGGGATGTTTAATGAAAAAAAAGCTTTTTATGTTATGGATTTTGATCGCAAAACCCTCAATAAATTCATCTGTTATTAGAATATTACATTGCTAACCTAATTTCACGTCATTGAATGTTACTAGTTGTTACATTTCTTACTCGTAGCATTTAACTTTAGCTTGTTAACTCATTTAGGCCCTCGTCATTTTTCCTTCTTAATAGGTCAAACAGTTTTAGCGATTTTAAAATCTATGAAATTTCGTTTTTATACTCGCATAAACTACGTCCCATATTCGTATAAAATACGCAACTACGCCATTTTAACTGCAGTTAAATGGTTAATTGTAATATAAATATTGATGCTGAAAGCCACTATCTACATGGATGCGCCACTGGAACTATTTTTGTTTTTGCAACATAGGCTTGACATGAGATTTACCCGCGTTACCGCGATTTACCGCACGACATTTTATTTTTTTCTTTTTTTTTTTATTTTTTTTTATATTAGATAGGCTTGCGTTAAACCGCCATCCCGCCTGATGTTAAGCGAAGATGCGGTCTACGGTGGAGCACGCTCGCCTAGAAGAAACCGATTCACTCGCGACTTGAAGGTACTCAGACTATATTCATTGGGGAACACCCACTCGGGCAGCTGATTATTTTATATAATAAATAGGCTTGCGTTTAGCTGCTATCTCATCTGTGATTAACTGATGATGCGGTCTAAGATGGAACATGCTTGTCTAGAAGATACAGATTCACTCTCGACTTGAAAATAAAATGAGACACAACATAGTTTCGGATAAGTTTTTAATTTGTAAATTGTTGTCAAGTTATTTAAATTTAATCCTCATCACAGTCACTGTTGTAACAGAAAGACTGGATTTGTAGTTCACTGGTGCGTGCACAGAATAAGTAGTTCTCCTACAGTGCGGTCGTCTGCGTATTAAAAATTACCGGCCTTTCGCAGATCATGATGTGCAACAAGAAGAGAGTGGGCTACTTAGCAACTTCAGGGTTTGCGGCTTTCTGCGATTCTCTTCATTGGCAACACTAGAATTAGCAGGTTCTTGAACGGACGTGCCGCTATCAAAGACCACTCGAATCGATCGATTCATCAGAAAGTTTAATATGACAAAAAACTGATGGATAAGCCATACGAAGAAAGCTTGCTAACTAGGCCGTCATGGCAAACACTGTCGAAAGCCTTCCAGATTTCGGGAGAAACATCGAGCGCGTTCTCCGTATCTCTCGATGGTCTAACTTCAGTTATGAATGGTATACGCTAGAAAGTCCCCAATTGACCGGTTTAGGCAAAAACCGTAGTAGCGGTCACTGAAGAGATTGTTAGCTTCTAGGTATGCCAGGAGCCTTGTCCGTAAAGACGTCTAACTTGAAATTTATATAAATTGTTATTTTTGCCTTTTTTTTTAATGCTTTTATTTTTGAACATAATTTGAGACTCGCCAGCTGCTTTAGCAGCCCTGCCATGTACCATCGATTTTTTTACTAATTGACCATTATATTGATTTGTCACAGACCGTCGTACTTATATTTTCTTGGATTTAATATTATAATAAGTACAGTGCTTACCACATTCTGCTCAAAACGTATGAAGATTTATCAAGGCGTTACTTTGTTCTTAAGATCGTATGAATGATTATTCGATATTTTTTTGTCATGCCGCAGGAATAAGCAGATTAAATGTAGCCGTTAACCGTAACGTAACCTTTATTAATCCAGGGTATAAGCTATCGCCCTTACAAATTTTATCCAAATCCGTCCAGCCGTTTTATTGTAAAAAGGTAACAAACACACATACAGACAAACTTTCGCATTTATAATACCTACTTGTTGAATGTATTGTAGCCTTCTAGATAAAGCATGGTATGAATGGAGGTTATACGTTTATTTCATTTACATAGGTACGTACGATTACGCGCAGTGCCAATGCAATAGAAACCTGCAATGGCCCTGGTAACATGAGCTAAACTTTTTATTTCATCGGTTTCTCCGTATTTGTGCATTTTCCGGGATTGAAAATTATCCTCGAGCGTTCGTCGAGCATCACCGCCGATGCCGTTCGGATTTGATTTCAGAAGCGCTTGGGGGTTTTAACGTCGAAATACAGTTACATCGAATGAATTTATTTGGTGAAAGTTGTATTTTTTACACTATAAATTTTAAAGTTTTAAAAAAATTCTGCGCTTTCCATTTTTTAATTGCTTTAACTTTTTTTATGCTTCGTTTGAGTTTCAGCTACATAGTATATACCTGCGACCTGCGTGTATTATGAGTTTTTAGGAACTAGAAAAGAGTAAAAGGGAAAAAGTGCTACGGCAGATGCAATTTTCAACTAAACGATTTTTTCTGGCTTGTTGTTTTGTTGTTATTTCGTAAATTTGCCGGTTTAAAATTATTTATGTATTCAATCAGTTATCTGACTTCCATCACACAAGCTCTGCTTAGTTTGGGACCAGATGGCGCTGTGTGTATAGTCCTACGATATTTTTTTTTTAATTGTGTGATTTCTGGATGTCTACAATGCAACGAAAATAGTTGCTTCAATAGGTACTAATTTATATATCTTTTAAATAAGTAAGGTCTGCAGATTTTTTGATATGTAGGTACATATAGAGAGTGTTCTATCGAATACCGCATGTTCGCTCAACATCAGCCGAAATAGCGGTAAAACCCAAGCCTATATGAAATTAAAAAAAAATAATTATACAATATTTAAACAAATATTTTGTTATCTATTAATATAAAATAACATGTAATGACGACTAAAAGTATTCTTAATATTAATACAAATACCTACACAACTAATAATTATTACAAAATATTTATATATAATTTTCTTTTTATCAAATTTTCCCTACTTTACTCTTTTTTCTTGATTACAATCTCTATCAAACACATTTTTTTTTTTGTTTTACTTGTGTGGAATAACTCACGTTTAATTTTATCGCAAACTCCGACTAACTTTCGCGATGGTGGAACACTCGATCGGTACGGACGCGACACTATATCCGGTTTGATAAGGTAAAAGTCCTAGCTCGTGAGAAGTGCTATGTGCCTCGGAAAGTCCGAGAGGCCATAGAGATTAGCGTTCTAATTTTAATTGAGATGGGGGGTGAAATCTACCATCGCCTTGGAGACCTTGTCTTCATGGAGCTCGTGAGAATGGTCTTGAGATGGGGGGTGAAATCTACCATCGCCTTGGAGACCTTGTCTTCATGGAGCTCGTGAGAATGGTCGCGGGTCTGAAGACGTCGCGGTGGGCTCCATGTGCTGGAATATTCCTTACACCGGGTGGAGGACTGCGGTTAGGAAGGGTTCCAGTGCGCTCATCATCCATGCGTCCATCTTGGGACACTACCCGCTTCCATCCCCACGTCCGCGCTCTTTACGTGCGTGGCGCGCGCCGCACTGCGAAACAAGACGAGAACGCGCGCGCGTTGTACCCAGCTTTGTCTCCATGATGAAGGTCATTAAGGTGGCTCATTCACGTCGTCCGTAAATTGTTATTTTGCTGCTCTCTATCAACGTTTTACGTGTGACATTGTAGGTAAAACATAAAATATACTCGTGCCAGTTAGAGACTACAATTAGTAAAACTTTCAACCAGAATATACGCCTAAAAATATATATAGTCGAAGGTCAAACGTACAACCAGATCCATTGACTATTGTTCAAGCTAAATTACAAAGCCTAGAACATCGTCGCAAAGTTGGTAGTTTGTCGGTTTTTTATCGGATTCATTTCGGAGAAGACTACATGTTCTAAGTCCCCCATGCCTATTTTTATTTCGGACAGCCAGAAGTGGGGTTGTTGTTTGTTTGTTTGCTGTGAGGGCCGTTAGACAATGGAATGCGTTGCCTGGGTGGATGGTTTTTTTTATTAGGTATTATAACTTAAAAAAGTCTATCGTCACGCCAAATTTACCCTTATACAATTTATGTTTATCGTAGGACATATTTCGTATCGATATTACATATTTAATACAAGAAAACATTCCCATTGTACAAAACTCAAGAAAGAAAATATTAACTTGAACGCTTCTAATTCCCTCAAAGAGTAACCATCAGTTAAATAAAGCTTAAAAGTGACCACAAATTCAGTGAAAGGAGTAAATTTGTGTACCGGGGGCGTCGGCGCTATGCGGCTTAAAATAGCCTTGTTGTGTTGGAAATAAACGACTACAATAGAGTATTGTACGCGGTGCTTTAAATAGAAATTATAAAAGGCTAAATAAAAATACATCAAAGCGAAGGCGAGAGTTAAACTCCTCGTGCCGCCGTCTGAGTCGCAAAGTTTGCAGTTGCTCTGATAAACTTCTAGTGTAGGTACTTTAATAGGTAGTTCTCACGGCATGAGTATGTTGATTTGTTGGTGTCACATGCTGTCTACCTTTCAAACTTTTCCAAGTATTTGCACTCTAGTCAATAGCAAGGAAATCGTTCGTGACAGTTTTCGTCCCATTTAAAGTGTTCAAGTATTTCTCCGTTCTCGATACGTGGAAAATGTTTGGCGTCAAAGATGTCGGTTTTGCTCGATGTATTTATTCGCTAGAATTTATTTCTCAAAGAGAAATCGGATTAAGTAAATTATTTATATTTTTCGCTATCTAATAAAGCTTTTGATTCTTGTTCTTTAGACTTTTAGAGAAGTTTTACTAAATTTGCCTACATATTAATTACTATATACATGTAGAACACAAATACAAAATATTTTATTATTCATTACAAAAATTGTGTCCGTATAATTATAAATGTATAACCCTCTCTGCCGCGATATAATACTAATAATACATCCATCAATATGAATAAATTTTTTTATGGTTGCCAGGCTAAGTGTTTAACCACAGCTCCCCGGATGTTAAGTGACGGTATTGTCAAAGATGGTTAAACATACCTAGCCTGGAATGGAACTGGCTCTCAAGTGAAGCTGCTGGAACACACCGTTACATGCTTCGTGGCCAGCCAGCCAAGTACTGGAAAGTACCATAACACTATGCTATTTAAACCTTAAAGTCCTTTTCTATTATTTATTTAGGCTTTAGTGTAGACTAATACAAAGGTCATAGCTTTAAAATAAAATTGTGTTAAACACTTATGTTATCTCTTTAAAGAAGCTTGTATTTTAAACTAAGTTTTAATACTAATAGCGATCCGCCCCTGCCTCGCACAGGTAGCACATATATGTACATAAAATATGTACATGTGTATTTTGCCTACATTTTTTCAGCCTGTTGCGTCGAGAAAATGTGGGTTAGATTAAAATGTAACTGATGTTCATCCTACTTGGAGTATTCTTGATTATATTTTATTTTCAATTCTGCAAATATTTGAAATATTAAAGGATAAAAAAAAATATTAGGCTCTGACCTAATAGGCCTCTTTTCTTGTACGCAACTTGTCTCGGTCCTCTGAAAATCTTGTCTAGGTTCCATCCGCGACTTTTATTATGTCGTCTACTCTACAAACTTGTGGGTTTAAGGAACAATTTAAAAAATACGCAGGACCACACAGCGCCATCTGACCCTAAACTAAGCAGAGCTTGTGTGATGGAAATCAGATAACTGATAGAATACATAGAAAAAAAAATGTATCAACATACAACTTCTGTAGATTATAATTTACAGAAGTTGTATGTTGTATACAAAGATATATATTTTTTTATGCTGTATTTATTCTAAAAAAAAGTAAGAAGAAAAATTTACTTTTACTTTTTTTTGTTTAAAAAGTATTAATGTATTCTATCAGTTATCTCATATGTGATAGGGTAACATTTCTATGGTCGTGTGAAAAAAGTAGCCACTAAACATTCACATTTTCACAGAGAAAGTTTCAGTGTGGAATGGGCAGTTCGTCCACCTTCCAAAAGTGTGGTCGACACAACATCGCTTCCACAACAAGGGCAATTTTTCTACCAGATCTTACTTTTGCTAAGGTTGTTTACATTTCGGCTTCACCATGTAAAACAATTTTTTTTTAATGATTATCAGGCTAGGTTAGGTTAGGTTAGACCACAGCTCACCTGATGTTAAATGACGATGTGGTCGAAGATGGTAAAGCACACCAGGCCTGGAATGGAACTGGCTCTCAAGTGAGGCTGCCGGAACAAGCACGTTAGATGCTTGGCGGCAGATTTTCAACTTGAGGGTGGTATCTAGCCAGCCGAGTAATAGAAAGTACCCTACCACCATGCTATGGTTTCCTCACGATGTTTTCCTTCACCGGTAGTTCAAGCTCGTTGGTTGTAGTTGGGGTTTGAACCATGTTTTTGTTTATATACGTTAGTATTGAATGCACCTACACGATTATTTTTGCATAGTGCAAGGCAGAATATGGCGCTCTTTGACTTTATTGAATATCCATTGTACCCATACGCGCAATAACTTAAGGTGGTTCGATTTCCATACATATAATTTTTTTCATTTATGAACAAATGGAGCATAATTTAACAGTTAAATCACAGCTACTGGCATTTACTTTGGTCTTTATCTGCGGTAAATCACAATTAGGTACTTGAATAATAATGATTTTTTAATAAAACCGTAGATTATGCTAATAATCTACTGTTTTATTCAAGCAATTGTGATTTACCGCAAATAAATGTAAGTAGCTGTGATTTCACTGTAAAATTATGCTCCATTTGTCCATAAATGGAAAAAAATATTTGTATGGAAATCGACGTATGAATTATGAAAAACTTCTGGATCGATTTCAGAAATTCTTTCATCATTAGAATTCTACATTCTCTTTGAGTAACATAGGCAATATTTATTACTAGAATTTAATTTAAAAAAATTATGTCCATCCGTGCGAAGCCGGGACGGGCCGCTAGTAATATAATAATCTACAACTATCTACAAGTAAATGTATAAAATAATATTTTGCCCGTGCCTCCAAGATCATCTAAAGAAACATTTTCCCTTCAACTTATCTGATAACAACATTATGTCATAAACTATTTTTGTTCAGGATTCAAGCGTCACTAATACAGTGGCGACTGGGCGGCGCGGCGGGCGCGTCACACGTGTCGCGACGGTGGACGACCGCTTGCTCTCCGAGTTTTATCGGCGCAAACCAAACCAAACCTACCAAACTAAAATTACCAAAATTACCTTACTAATGATCTGAATTGTTTGGGATATAACCAATTTTAATATAGCTAAAGCACAGAAAATGATGATCTTATTTATTTTCTTACGTACGTACCTATGTTGTTACCCAAAGGTCACATAGACATACTCGTAGCTTTATTACAGTTTTTTAAAATAAATATCATTTTCTTTTCTTCATTTCTTCGATGTCTACAACAATCATGTTTTGGCGAAACCTTTCTCACAAATCACTCCGTCCATTAGCAAATTATAGTAGGTATATAGTAGTTTTTGAGTTCATCGTGTTAGACAGACTAATACAAATACAATTATTTCATTGATAGAATTAATAATCTAAAGTAGAAAAAAACAACTGATTACTGATGTCTAAACTTAATTCTTGCCGATATTATGTTGACAATTCTGCTTATTCTCGGGACAGGAGAATCGACCCCTGTTACAGTATTTCTCTATATTGGAACAAATAGATTTATAGGATATTTTTTGAAGTGTCTATTTGTCACAAAAGCCTATAGATAGTCGAGTCGATATCTATTTTTTAGGCAATTGACTAATTCTGTTTACTCTCGGGAACGTCCAGAGCCTAACGCTTCAAAGCACTTTAACAATTTTAATCTATCTCACGAACAATTCAATTCTCGAATTCCAAGCATTTTGTTCATCGACGTATATTCGTGAGTCAAATAGTAGATATGTTGTAAACTACCTAATAGGCAATAAATAAGTGGGGTGGGGTTAAGAAGAGGTTCTTTGTCCCTTTTATACTGCTGACCACATTTCACCTGATGTAAAGTGACGGCGTGGTCGAAAATTGTTAAGCACACCTAGCCTGGAATGGAACTGGCACGAGGCTGCCGGAATACACCGTTAGGTGCTTGGTGGCAGATTTTCAACTTGAGGGTGGAAGCTAGCCAGCCGAGTACTAGAATGTAACCACGATAAGTTTTCCTTTATCAGGCTCAAGCTCAACAATGAGCTTGAGCTGCCGATAAAGGTTTGAACCCGCGCCCTTCGTCGTGTTAACCAACCGCGCTAACGATCATCGCTAAAAAATTAATGAGTTCATAATACAAAAAATGTATATTGTTTTACGTTTATTTTTATAAACCACAGTTTTTAAAAGACATTTCATTGTAAACTATGCACGTTGTTCCAGAAGTAATCTATTGATATAAAAATGATAAATATCTAAGTACGCAAAAGTTATTTTTTTAATAACTCTATAAAGCCCCTTTAATCGGCACGCTGATTATAAGCAGTACAGTGTTTATTGTTCAGTGTTCTACTTTTTACTCGTTATAAAATCTATGTTCGATTTTTCCATCTAGTAACTAGTACGGAAACTTTTGTTGGACAAAGTTATACTGCAATTGCAAATTTGAAATATGGCACAAAGTTAAATCGATAAAATAGGTACTGCGCAGAATGGTTAACTTTCAAATGGGAAAGTTAGCTAAGTACTGAAATCAAAATACCATAACTTAAACTAAATTAATTTCTTCTGGACTTACATATTCTTATTTTGTATTAGTAATTAAGAACAAGTAAGGCGTATAAATAAATTTGAGCTTTTAATGTATCGATTTAGCACATAATGTCGTCTAAATCTGCCCCGACATAGCGAGTGGCTTTTACTCTTGACTCGTGTTGTTTATAGACTTGCGTGCTATACTCCCTTGTTTTAAGGAAAATACTTGCAACTACGTAAATATATACATTTTATTCATAAATAAAAGTTGTACATTTCTAGTGTTCATTTTATCCTATAAAGAAATAACAAAAATACAGAAATAAGGATTGAGTACGCTTTACAAAGTATTTACGATTATATTAAATCTTAAGGGCCAAGTCCTCGACCGTGGGAACTTCTGCTTGAACACCTACATTGATATTTTCCACTCACACAGACGTACATACGTCTGACGTTAGATTTGAATACATTGACGTCACGCTAAAATAGATAAGGAGAGTTAAATTACTATAGCCACGAGCAAGAAGGAGACAGAATGTTTATTCCTATTGCCGGAAGCGGATTTTACATTGATTATCTGTTACATTATGACAGAAGTTTTTTTTTTTGTTTTGGCATCGCGTTTTGAATATTTGCCAGTGTCAAGTGTCAAATACAAAACGGGCGGGAAGCATGCGCGCGGTGCTCGGTACCGCCGCCACCGCGCGCCCACCTCTTGCGGCCTCTCGTGACGTGCTATACACGACCACGAGACTCGTGACGTTAGATTGTCAGATTCAGAGATTCTCGATGGTTTGTAGCGCCTACCAAAATAAAACAGCAACAGACGTAACGCAGAAAAGAGATTTTCAGCAGGCACTATCAGAAATTTTCATCAAACTATCCGTACTTATCTGCTAATAGAATAAACAAAACGTACAATAAAAGGTCTAAGCCTTAAATGTATCTGCATCAAAGTTAGCATCTATAAAATTGCGCCTTTCCTATAATTATTTTGATGTCAAGATTACGGATTAAAAATAATTTGGCCATATTCTATTTCATAATTTCAAGAAACGAAAAGCGTTTGAAACTCTTTTTTCTCCAAGCATAATAATTCAGGATATGTACTATAGTATTCATTAATTTCAAACTTCCACATGATGTATAACGGCACAAAAATGTTGACAAAAACACATCGATTGCCTTATTTCACAAGACTTGCCCGTTAACGTTAACCATTATGTATATTATTATCTGCATCGATTGATGATCTTTATTTTCGTAGCATTTTGTTTAAACGTTACTTAAATCAGACGTTTAAATAATTCTTTTAGGGTTCCGTATTCCGAAATAAAAAAAACGAAACCCTTATAGCATCACTTTGTTGTAGGTACGTCTGTCAAAACCTTCTATCTCGGGAACGCGTGAAAGTGTCAAGTTAATAAGCTATAACTGAAAATTAAAACCATATACGCAAATCTGTAGTCTCATGCAGCTATGAAAAAATCAAACGTCTCAGTTTTCGTAAAAAAAAGTTACAGCCGTTAAAGTTAAAACCGCATATTTCGACACTCACAAGGGAATCAAAATCTGTACGGTACTTTCAGTTGACCTAGAATTATAAAATTTGCCAAAAAGCATTTTTATTGTATACACATAAAGGAAAAAAATCCAAAACTGTACATTTTTTAATTTAATCACAAACAACAACGAACAGAGCAAGTTTAATGAAACCGTTTAAAAAATAAATTCTCTGTGCAAGGAATGAGGGTCTAAATGGTAAAATGAGTTAACCGTTTCATGTGGGGTATATATATATGAAAGAGCTTCATTAGCACAAGCTCAACAGGTTTTTAGTCATTTAACGATGTCTAGTTTTCGCTTCATTACGAAAGATGTATATAATTATATATACATAATTTACCTCTTTTAAAAAAAAAATACATATCAACGATGAGAATCCTATTAAAAATTGCACCGATAGATTTAGAGAAAATAGCGGATATACAACATATATAGATACGGGTTAAATACAGAGCCTCTTATTTTGAAGTAGGGTAAAAATAACTTTGATTTTTAATTTAGGTGTGCATTACTACCATAACCACAATTCTAACACATAATAAGTAGTTTATATGAGAAATTATTTTTAGGAAAAGCTCGAAAAAAACTTTAACACTCGATTTTCAAACTATTTATCATACCTACTAGTTTGTACGTAACCCTGGGTGAGCGAATCAGACACGCACTCGTCCGTATTTTAAGATGTGGCTGCGGTCCCCACGGACATCGTATCAACATCATTATTTATAATAACATCAGTACTCATCTATACATGTAATACCTATTATTAATATGTATTACCTACCTACCGCTTGACCATTCCGTACAATCAGAAGTAATCTTTTTTCATTTCTTGAGAAATTATATTTCAAATAAAGCCCTTTCAGTCGAACTTTCAAGTAATAAATTTATGATCGGTAGCCGTCCTGTAGTGTAAGTTGTCTATGTCACAAAATACTATGAATACAGCTCTAAAAGGCGTCTCAGAGAAAGTGACTAATATAAAGACACCAGTAAAGAGAGCAATGACCACAACCTCTATAAAAATACTCTTTTGTCGTTGGAAAACCAGAGAGAGCAGTAATTTTATCAGACGTTTGTTTTTTATTTTCTTAAGATACTTTATTTATATCCCCAAGGAATCAGTTACATTCACTTAGCGGGAAAATACAATATATTATAAATAAATAAATAAATAATTAATATCGTAGGACATTACACACAGCGCCATCTGACCCCAAACTAAGCAAAGCTTGTACTATGGGAATCAGATAACTCATAAAATACTTAAATACTTTTTTTTGTAAATACATAATTATAATACATACAGTACACCCAGACACAGAACAAACATTTGTTTTATATCACAAAATGCTTGTCCTGGGGGGGAATCGAACCCACGCCCACGCATTATATATCTAGTAAGAGTTTGAAAGTAAATGAAACTTTTACTTCGTGGGAGGTAGTTTATGTAGCTACCAACGCAGTGACAGAGATTCTGCCGCCAAGCAGTAGTATGTAAACTTGCTGTGTTCCGGTTTGAACGGTACTGCAGCTAACGAAATTACATGGCTGTTGAGACTAACCATCGAATGTCTCAAAATAATGACCGACAAAGCAGTGATGCAATGGACATTGTTTTATTACTCAAAGTTTTTTGTATCGCTGCAATGGTAATGAACTTTTGCCATCTGGAGAACGTCTTGTTCGAATCATTACTTCTAAATAATATACTTATATGTATTTAAATGTTTATTATTTTATCCATAAAAATTATATTATTAAGTTATGTATGATGCACAGGAGCAGGCAAAAAGTAATTGTTACACCTAAGCTACTAAAACATTTAGTTAAATACATTATTTTTGTATCCATACAACAATACATCTAAATTAAAATACGCTATTGTTACACTACTATACAATAAATAGAAGTTACCTCACCAAAACAAGTTACATTGCTGCTATTAAATAGTAAAACACTGCCTCGACACTATTAGAACGTATAAAAGTATATCTTATCTAGCCTCGGCCGATTTACTCGTAGCGAAATTAATCTTTCCTTCGGAATAGCAGCAACATCTCTTAGACTATGAGCCGATCGTAGCAAACCCTATGTCATCAAGTACTAAGATGAGATCTATATATATAGACGTGTAAAATGATACATTTTCATAATATTTATTGGATCATGGGTGGCATGACCGTCAATCATAGGGAGAATTGGGAATAGGGGAATAGGGGAAGGGAGAATTGTCGAAATACGAGTAAGTCTTGAGCGCACTAGAATAGCGTTTTTAACATCTAAAGTTTTTTTTTTTTTTTAATGTTTGACAGGCTAGGTGTTTGACCACAGCTCACCTGATGTCAAGTGAAAGTGTGGCCGAAGAATACAGTGGTACCAATTTAGTCGTTTGAATGACGAAAAAAAATACTTTGTATAAAAAATTTCAAGTGCAAAACACTGCTGAAAACAAAATATTTCAAGTTTCGTGGCAGATCAATCTTTATTAACAGGATGCTTAGAGCTATCGATTGGCATATCATGCATGAAGTAGTCTACTAATTTTTAGGGTTCTGTTTTCAAAGATAACTAGCGGATGCTTCGCAGTTTTACCCGCGTAGTTTCCATTCCCGTGGGAATACAGGGATAAAAAGTAGCCTATATCACCCGGGAATAGTGTAGCTTCCCAACGGCGAAAGAATTTTTGAAATCGGTCCAGTAATTTCGGAGCCTATTCAATGCAAACAAACAAACAATCAAATCTTTCCTCTTTATAATAGTATATATAGATATAGATGAATGATACGGAACCCATCTTGCGCGAATCCGATTGGCACTTGACCGGTTTTTTAGTACTATTTGTTAAGGGCTATCAAATGTATTTTTAGCGACTCGCCTCAGCTTTGCATGGCTGCAATGTAGATAAGGATATGAATGTGGTGCATATGCATATATTATACATACAAACCTTCCACTTGAATTACTCTGTCTATTAATGGAGTCAGTATTAAAATCCGTTGCGTAGTTTAAAAAAGAAGTGTAGAGCCAGCGGTAAGTGACTTTGTTGGTACTCGACAACGTGAAACGTGCCATAAAATCTAGTCACATATAACGTGATTTGTGTCTTTTTACACTCATATACTTATACATTTATTATCTTGGTTTTCGATGATGTAAGGTTTACTGCGGCCGGCTCTCAGTCTAGAATTAATGGTCTGGGAATTGTGAAGTTGCGCAATTTATGTCAGTTGAATGCAACGGAAATGTGAATCCAGATATTAAACAATGTAATTACATAATTTGATATAACGTGTAAATGTGTATAATCTGCAACAAATTCATGGAGCAATTTATTAATGTAGTTATCCTGATTATAAATTCATTGTAATGTTGTGGTCTGTTAATTTCCTTTGACTGTCGCGTTCATTTTACTTTCAGTGTATTTCACTGCACAAAGATATGGGCATGTAATTTTATTCCGAAGCTTTTATTTGCTTTATTATTATCTTTGGGACTTTTTTATGGTTTACAAGTTAGGTGTTTGACCACAGCTCACCTGATGTTTAGTGACGGTGTTGTCGAAGTTGGTAAAGCACACCTAGCCTGGAATAGAACTGACTCTCAAGTCAGGCAGCCGGAACACACCGTTAGGTGCTTGGCGGCAGATTTTCCTCTCAAGTTGAGGTAGCTAGCCAGCTAAGTACTAGAAAGTACCCTGGTATGCTATGGTTTCCTCACGATGTTTTTCTTCACCGGCAGCTCAAACTGACTGTTGGGCTTTGAACCCACGCGCTTCAGTGTGCGAACCAACCGCGCTAACCACTGAGCTATCATCGCTACATACTAATTTGTTTTACTACTCAAAGTTCTGTGTATCGCTGCAATGGTCATGGACAGGAGTTATATCTTAACTAGTACATTATAAAAATATATACCTACTAGCACTTAACGGGCAAGTCTTGTGAAATAAGGCAATCGATGTGTTTTTGTCAATCTTTTTGTGACGTTATACATCATGTGGAAGTTTGAAATTAATGAATACTATAATACATATCCTGAATTATTATGCTTGGAGAAAAAATAGTTTCAAACGCTTTTCGTTTCTTGAAATTATGAAATAGAATATGGCCAAATTATTTTTAAACCGTAATCTTGATATCAAAAAAATTATAGGAAAGGCGCAATTTTATAGATGCTAACTTTGATGCAGATACATTTAAGGCTTAGACCTTTTATTGTACGTTTTGTTTATTCTATTAGCAGATAAGTACGGATAGTTTGATGAAAATTTCTGATAGTGCCTGCTGAAAACGTCTTTTCTGCGTTACGTCTGTTGCTGTTTTATTTTGGTAGGCGCTACAAACCATCTCTCTCTTCGAAGAATCAATCTCTCTGACGAATCTGACGTCACGAGGCACGTGTACCTATAGCATGTCGCGAGAGGCCGCAAGAGGTGGGCGCGCGGCGGCGGCGGTACCGAGCACCGCGCGCATGCTTCCCGGCCGTTTTGTATTTTGATTCTTCTAGTGTGCAACTAAATACCGACCGACCGCGCTCGGTCGTATTATTTTGTTGTCTTACCTCTTTAGTTTGAGTAAATGATACGTTACCGCGATATTGACGCTTTTATGTAATTTAGTGGAGTGAATCAGTGATTAGTGCACAGACGCTTTTTTGTTTATTTTTTATTATTCATCTTGTGTACATAATATTATAAAAATGGGAAACAAGCAAGGACGGAAAAGAAAATGTCTGTGTTTGTTTGTTACCTCTACACGCTTCAGTAGTTTAATTATTATCTTTTTGTTTGTATTTATAATTAACTAGTGGCCCGTCCCGGCTTCGCACGGGTGGACATTTATTTTTTAATTAAATTCTAGTAATAAATATAGCCTCATAGTAATTACTCTAAACTACTTTTTTAAAATGGGTCCAGAAGTTTTTCATAATTCATACCTATTGCGTAAATGGGTATAAAATGGATAAATGGATATTAAAAAACTCAAAGAGCGCCATATTCTGCATTGCGCCGTGCAAAAATAATCATGTTCATGTACATGCAATACTAACGTAGATAAACAAAAAATGACAGAACCTTTACAATATTATATTCATCGATAATTCGATGATTATAACAATATTATTAGTGTAGACTAGCTAACCCATGTTAAATATATTGTAATGTATGTAGTAAGCCTTATCCGTGTGCGGTCCACCTTACTCTATGGAAAATGTTGAATCGTGTGGTCTATGGGAAGGCGTCGGTTCTGAACGGTGAATAAAGATGGTGCCCGATATTAAAACGGTTTTCATTTAATATCTCAAAAACCCATCGGCCCCATTGTTTTCTCCATCTACGCCCCACCCTATGCTGCCTACTTGCTACGTGCCCGCAGGCTACGCGATGCAACTAACTATTACTAAATACATTCGTGTTCTCTGTGACTTTCATCAAACGTCATACGAATACGAAGTCGTGATGAACATTTAATTTGTACGAAACACCGAAGGTAGATTTATTCGTTTCCAGAGCGAAAATTTCAATGTAATCATAAGTTCCCACGGTTGCTTTATGAAACTTGAAAATATAAAACACTTGACACTGTCAAATATTCAAAACGCGATGCCAAAACAAAAAATAAAACTTCTGTCATAATGTAACAGATAATCAATGTAAAATCCGCTTTCGGCAATAGGAATAAACATTCTGTCTCCTTCTTGCTCGTGGCTATAGTAATTTAACTCTCCTTATCTATTTTAGCGTGACGTCAATGTATTCAAATCTAACGTCAGACGTATGTACGTCTGTGTGAGTAGAAAATATCAATGTAGATGTTCAAGCAGAAGTTCCCACGGTCGAGGACTTGGCCCTTAACGGCTACAATGCAGTAGAGCTTTCGACCTAAGTCTTTTATTCCAAATAGGTTCGCATTTAACCACCCTTATTCCTTATGTTAAACGGTAGTGCGGTCGAAGATAGAACAAGTATACTTAGTAGCTTTCCCACTTTAAGCGATCAAATACTAGAGTCTGTTCGGAAAGAGAGTGTATTTGGGGTTTGAGGGCGCGACTGTGCTAAATTAACTTTTTTTGTGTAGCGAGCAACACAATTACGCGCTTGATCCATTTTGATCCTTTTACCAATTTTATTTGTTCATGATCAAGACTCTGACAAAAAGAAACAAACTCGAGATTACAGTTCCAATAATAGGATATACTATATTCTGTTCAGATAATAATTGGATGAAGTGAAATAAAGAACTCGGACATTATTTGCTAGATAATGACGGTCATTTCACTTTATATCTATAAGTGCCTCTTAGAAATTCACGCTGAAAAAGGAAAAAAATACCCTACTATAAAAGACACACATACACATAATTTTAATTTAAGATATGCAGATAAGCTTGTGCTCCCTAAGGTAAGATTATGCAAAACACAAAAAGCAAGGTGTTTTAATAAAATACTCATGTACAATAAGTTGCCAGTTGCTTTAAGAAATTTACCAATGTAGAAAAATTAAAAGCTTCTTTCTCCGGAACGCATTTTATAAGCTTAATGACTTTATGAAAACTGATTGGAATGAGCGATCTTTTACATGTGATGTTGACGAATGCAATTCGTAATGTACCTATATCTAAATTTATTATTTAATTAATTAATTTACTCAATATGACATATACATAATATTTTTTGACATCTTAATTTTATTTGACTAATAGTATCATTTCAATTTATTAATTTTTTAATTAATATTTAACCAATATATTGAATTGACTTACCTAGTATAACGAAACTCTGTTATAAGGTGAATATCTAATCTAATCTATAATTAATAGGGAAGCTTTAATAAATAGTTTAAGTTTTTTTTTTTAATTTATAAAATAGAATCTCCTTTATTAGGAAAAAAAGTATAATAAATATCTTCAATTAAACAAAACAAAATAACTGTAATTAATAGGTATATTTAACATTCTATTAAACATCATTCACTTCACTTCATATCACACATAATTTTGCATGGTGGTAGGGTACTTTAGTACTCGGTGAACTATATGAACCAATCGCGCTAACCACTGGCTAATGTTAAATTTAAAGTTTAATACCTGAACTCATAGTACAAAGTAGATATTTTTGTTTTAAAAAAATCGGACGATACAGTGGGACAGTCAGACAAAAAGTTGTTAAGAATGAAAGTTTTTTTTTTTTAATGTAAAAAGTAATGAGACTAACGAGACGCTCTCCTGATGGTAAGAGATAACGCCTGTCCACGACCATCGCAGCGATACATAGAACTTTAAGTAACAAAACAAAGTCCGGGGCATCACTGCTTTGGCACTCATTACTTTGAGACTTTTGATAGAGTTAGTCTCAACAGCCCAGTAATTTCGCACTTCGCGAACGTTTATTGCTACGGAACCCTAGAAAAGATAATGTAAACAAACTTTGCGGGTAACATTCCATCTTGAAAAATATATAGTTCAGGCATGTACATGTACAATGTACAACCGAGCGCTTGAGACAAATATAAGCAAATCTGCGATTATCTTTAATTGAGTTCCAAATGCCCTATTAAACAATTCACACGGTTAATTGCATGTAGTTACTGAACCACTCATGTGATTTGAACAATCACTCTCACACGCTCGGTTGCACATGACTCCTCCGTCAATCAATTCAACTATGAACGTTTTTATTCATGTAATTTTATCAGATATAAACAATTGAATGATGTACAATTGTACACATGTTTGTTTTAATACGTTTTCTACATACGAACAGAGAAAAATGTACTAAATCGAATCAAGGAATTTTCTCTAAACTTGATTGCTTGTTATTTTTTATTGTTATTATTTTAGCCTATTTTGTCCCACTTGCGGGGCTAAGACATCCCTTCCTATTTCAATTCCTCTCTGTTTGCTGCTATTTAGATCCAGTCCTTATCATGAGCATCGAGCTCATCTTTCCACCGTCTTCTATGCCTGCCAGGTGGCTGTTTAACCTCTGGGATCCAGCTAATGGTGGTTTTTATTCATAGCTCCGCTGGAATCCGGCAGACGTGTCCAGCCTAGTCCCACTTTAGTATGGCAGCTTTTTCAATTACGTCTATGATCTGGGTTTTGGAGCGCAGTACTGAGTTTCTCATGCGGTCTAATAACTTTACACCAAGTATGCTGTGCTCTATCGCTCGATCTCTGATTGCTAAAGAAATAATATACAAATTTATAATTAAAAAAACCCGACTCTATGATCCACCCCTCCCTCTATGATGCTTTAAGCCAACTAAACGCACTTCTCCAATGAAACAGCGAGGTTTCGGAGTAAACGAAAATATGATCGACGTATACAATATTTAGATTTTTAAAACAATGCCTACAAATCTGAAAGCAGCAAGCTCTGTTTAGTTTGGGGTCAGATGGCGCTGTGTGTAATGTCCTGTGATATTTATTTATTTATTTAGATACCTATGAGCTAACAGGGCTGTCAAATAAATCATGAAAAAAAAGAAATCGTTGTGAAGTAACAATTTTTTTATCCAGTATTGCCACGTAGATTATTATTATTAAATATACTTTCGCTGGCTGCGCTACGCGATTTTAGCCGCTGCGGTGAACTTATAGCCAATTCATATTTCCGAGATACCTACAAAACCAACGTCGAACGCTCTAACGTAAGTGGATATAACGAAGCTAATAACGTCGATCTGGTGTTGCGTTGCTGCATAAAAGAGATGTAACGAAGAAATATCTTAACAGCCTTATGTCTCTTAAGGAAATTAAGCCACATCCCTGCGAACTCTTTTACCTATATATCGATAGAACAAATAGAACATTTATTAAACAAAATAAAAAAGACCTTAAATTATACTATTTACAAAATGTTTACAAAAACTTACTCTAAAATCCGTCAGAGGAGGGATATGTGGCCAGAATGCTGGCAGCATTGCCACGCTGGCAATGCTTAGCTTTTGACCAAAGTAGATACCAGCATTCTGGTCACCTGAAGCCTCCTCTAAACGTTTGAAAGTAACAAATTAAATGTATTTCGTAGTAATGTACAATTTCGTAGGAGGGAGAAAAACATTTAAGAAACCCATGATTCTAATAGATGTATATAGATAATAATGGGTTATTGGCAGCCCAGAAGTAAAAAAAAAAATCAAAAGAGCATGACTTTCTGACATTAATGAAACGTAAGTACATATTAGCAGTCCAATAGGTATTGCTTATATACCTATTGGACTAGAGGTATTTCTCTGAGGGATCGTTTCCGGAACGAAGTAATTTGCCAGAGGTAGTCACAGACAGAGATAGAGAGGTCAGCGTATTAGCATTCTGAAGTGGCAGTGGGCTGTACAAGTGTAGACATCTGTCGCAGTACCGGTACAATTTCATGAATGTGCATACCGATGCAAGATTAAATCATCTATTTTATTAAAATACCTTTTCTTCACTCGCTCGACAAAATAGTACCTACATTGTTACCGTAGGGGTGAAAGTAAGTTATTTAGTCCCGAGACGGGGTTTAGTTAAAATGAATACTTCGAGGGACTAAATAAGTCTTTAACCCGAGGTAAACATAGTGCTTTTCATTACGAATACGAGGAAAGTAAAAATAAAAACATGAATTAGCTAGAGAAAAATGAGTGAATTTTATTTTACACAAGCGGACGACTCGCGGTTTCACCCGCGTAGTTCCCGTTCCCGTGGGAATATAGGGCATACAAGTAGCCTATGTCACACAGAAATAGTGTAGCTTCCCAACTGTGAAAGAATTTTTGAAATCGGTCCTGTAGTTTCGGAACCTATTCAATACAAACAAACATAAAATCAAATCTTTCTTCTTTATAATAGTATAGATAGATATAGAATTTAGATAAATTAATCAACTATTCAGCCAATATTTTTCATTTTCATCATTAAAAAAATGATAAATACTTTGCCCAAATCTATGTTATTTTAGAGAAATTGTTAAGTAAATTATAATAACGTCATTAAAAAAAATGTATACTTAACTTGATGTTATTTCAATTTTACATCGCGCTGTAATTGAATGGATGTATAGCAAGTTGGAACATGGTACAGTAAAAATGTGAAAATAGAACCAGCTGTTTTTTTTATAATTTGACATTGTGTTAGTTGAAGACGATTCTCCCTAGGGCAGCAAAGTATTACTTTCAACCCGCTGCTCAGGCAACTTCAGACCTACTTTCCGAGTATGAGTAATGAAGAGTATTTTTCAGTAGTGAATATTCCTTTGAGATAACGTCATACAAAGTTGAACGCAGGTCAGCTAGTTTAAATTATGCTTTTAAAAAAGGTTCGCATGTCTGGCGAATCGAAAGCTTCGGTTACGATCTAATTAGACGTCATACCTATTATGATGTTATTTGTACATCTAACCCTTAATATTTAATTATTTATGTAAGTAGATTCATCTAAGTCGATTTAGATTTTTTTGAAAAAGTGCGGTTGTAATTTTTGAACTAATTTTTCAAGAAGCAGCCTCAAAGGAAATTGATGTGTTTTGATTGTCAAGTTAGGGTAATGTTTTGTATGGATTTCGACAGCTATGGTATTGTTATATTCGTTATAAAATTTCAAGTGTCCTTATAATATAGGTGTTTGAAAATAAAAATAAAACAAAATGGCTGATTTTAGCGCGAAATAGTGATACGATAATTTAAAAAAAATAACCAAACCTATCGAGTAGAGTATCATAATAAAGGAAATTAAAAGGGGATTATTAATCTATGTTTAAAAATAATTAGGAAGATAAAAATAATAAATTGGTTTAAAAAAATTTGGTAGTGTATTTTGAATGAATCCATCAATTAAACAGTTTTAATTGTTTCTGTCCGTTTTGTTTGGCATGCAATTAATCTTCTCCAACCAATTGCAAATAATTATTTATTAATAAGAAATTATATGCTTTTCTAAATTAGGGCTAGCAATATTATGCAAACAAAAAGGAATCCGTGTACTTTCAAATTCTAACAAGCAGAAATTAACTTTTTATTCCTAAAAGTTTTAACATTAACTTAAACACACTGTACGTGTAAATGAATATTGAAAATCTCTCAAAGCTGGTATTAAAAATGCATGTTTTGTTCGTTATTTTAATTCTGTTCAATGGTAATCACATTTGAAGGACGCATTGGGATTCGTACTCATTTTATGAAATAAGGTTTTAAGCGAGAAAATAAATTTAAACATTTTACGGAAATTCGGAGAATTCGGTATGTAAAGAAAAAAAAACTTTTCGAAAAACTATTTCGAAATGGTACATTTCTGTAAATATTTTTATGTTTAGAACTCTGTAAATTATGAGGTGGGGTTTATTTTAATAAAAAACATAAATGAAACTCGACTTTCAATTGATGTCTCATGACGTCACCTGGTCGGGCAACTTTTTAGACTAAAACAGCAATGGCAAACCAAATTTGTCAATGTCAAGTCAACGGCGGTCATAATAATCTCTTCAATACACATACGTCGAGTTGTTTTTCACTTTATTAATACAAATATCTGGATTATTTTACTTTAAACGTTATTTGGACTCTGATATCGCTTTTAAGACATAAGATTTGTTTACTTCATGTCATGAATTGTAAAAACCGAAGACGTGACGGAATGGCTTGACAGCTTTAGCCTGCCCGATGGGGCAAATTAAAAAAAAACTTGTCAGTTCTGTTGTCAAAGTTAATCAAATGTGTTAAATGTATTTGTATACATTTGTTTGATATGGCAAAGGCATATTCTACATATTCAGCCGACCTCATGACGTCATAACCATAAAAAGTTTGAAAACGTATTAAAATTAAACTACAGCATAGAAAGCCAAAATATTCAAATTAGTTATGAAATAAAGTTTGCTATCAGTAAAAAATATAAAATAAATACAAAAAAAAAAACTTTACATACCGAATTATAATAGTGTTTTAAACACGAAACAATCTCGAAACTCTTTTATTGATCAGGTCAGGACAACGTCTGGTGGGTCAGCTAGTTGTAAATAAATCCCATGATGTTATTCGCTTTTATCGATAAAACCACATTTGTGTCCATACGATCGGTCTTTTAATCCTCGACTCAAACAGCGGGGTGTTATAAGTTTAACGTGTACCTGTCTGCTTTTCCGCATGTGACATTATAGCTCCCGAACAGCGGAAAAGGATTTGATTCTGTTTTTTGTGTTTGAAAGTAGACGACCGAGAGTGTTTTTAGGGGGAGGTGGAGTCCATTAGTTACATGAGTCGATGTTGGCGGTTTTGCGACAACCGACATTTGATCGAGTTCAAATTTGGTACACCGATGTATTTGTAAATGAATTATACCTACAGCTATGATAAAAAAAAGTATTTCGAATTTTATGCTTGAAAGCTACGTTATAACGCACAGAATTACAGTTTGCATTTAGTCTGCGCGCGTAAAGCTGTCGAATTCGAGTCCTGATGAAGTCACCTACATTGCAGCTTTTATTTTTGCTATACATTGTTTGGTTAGTTAAAATACGCCTCTTATTCGCATTGCATGTACTGCGTGCGATATCCGAGTTTCATGAATGCTTCTAGCTATAAGCTGATTTCTTACCGATTTGGTAATCTCTCCGGGCAGGGTTGAGGATGGTGAGGTTAGTGGAGGCCCTCATTCAAGCTGGCGAAACACCTCGACGGCGCCATAGGTGTCGTTTGGCAATGTGATGTTCTGAAACAATGAACATGAGGTTGGATATTATATTTGTATTACATTTTCTTAGAACGCTCAGCGTAAATTAAACAAATTTTCTGGTACTGATACATTGTGCACCTTGATAATCGCGAGCGACTTCAAATACAAATACAAATATTTTATTGATAACACCAATGTTACAAGTCAATTCAAAATTTCAAATAATATGTATGTCATTGTTTGAGTTTTAAAACACTGATTTACATGTCAATGAATAAAGAAAAAAAAAGTCAAAATTAGGTATGACAGTATACAAACATGTCAATTTATAAAAAAATATTGTCATATGTAAAAATACTATCAATCTAAAATATGTCAATATAAAAATATGCCAATACAAAAAATGTTGTCAATATAATAAAATGACATGACAAAAAAATCTTCAGACTATTCTAGGCATACCTACCGAGTTATTTACGGTCAAAGAATATCGTTCTAACTATCCGTAGTGTTCCACATTATGACGCCTACAAAGAATACCTATACTTATATATTACTAGATTTAGTAAATCGGTAGATATTTTTTATAGTAACAAAGGAAACTTCTAAAAGAGTTGTAGGTAACAAATATTTTACAAAAGATAACTGGTGCTTAATAACCTATCTACATGTACAATACCTAATACCTACGCACTCTCGCACGCGCACACACGCGCGCGCGCGCGTGAGCGTGCGCAATAAGGTATAGCGGCCATTTTTGAAAAGTGCCTCAATTAGATCATGTTGTGCTAATAAACCACTAAAAACACAACATTTTTATTTAATCGATGAGTGCCATAAAATTCATTTAAAATTTACATATTCGAAATTTCGCGCGTAATTTGACGAAAACGATGTACGCGATGGACACCATTTAACTCAGATTAAAAACTACTGAGTTATTTAATTATTGATTTGTGGTTATGACGTCAGTTGGCTCTGTAAACAAATGCGCATCTATAAATTTTGTATTTGTACGACATTGATAAATTGTGTGTAATTTTAAGATGAGTTATTATTCTACTTATTATTGTTGTGCTGTTCCTGAATGAAAAAAAAAAACAAGTCTATAAACACCGGATAAATTATAGATTCGAGGGCCAACTGATATAAATATGAGAAAAGTTCAAAGCAAATACGCTGATAAATAATTAACAGTTCACACTCACACTTAATTTTAGTTTACATAGCCTTATGACGTATAATATGGCGACTACGGACAGAGTAAAAACCCTGAAAACTAAAATTAAATTTTTAAAATTAATTTGTGATTTTATGATCTAAAAGTCTAAAATCAACATTTCGCCTTAGCTAATAAATAATGTATATATGTATTAGGTTTGTGAAGTAGAAATTTTATATTTTTAAGAGGATGTAGGTAGATTTTGTTTGAATCAACTCATGTTCAATACGCGCTTTCATGTTTGTGCTTGCGTGAACCAGCCAAATACACTACCCCGCCCAAGCGAATACACTAGAATAATCACTTGCATACATATGCAATTCATTGAAGCAAAACATTGCTTTTTTAAATGCTTATGTAAAACGAGCATTAAATAAAAGTTAGTTAAAATCGCTATTATGAATACAAATACCTTCTTAATTTAATGCCTGATCTACACTTATATCCATCGCTGCTACTGAGATATTTGTAGTAGGTAATCAATTAACTGCTAGCAAGTTTTACCATACCAACGTTTGCCATAACCTCTTGCTTAAAAAGCGCTATTTGAATCGGTCTTTACACTGGCTTGAATTTTATTTTATGCCGGGTTTATTCGCTGCTAATGATGCAGCTGTGCTCAAACCGGATCGAAAATATCTAACGGTATGACCCGTTAACCCAAAAGGTTAACGCTGAAAATTTAAAAGTAAACGATTGTTCAGCACGACCCAAACGAGAGCCGAACGTGGCTGTTCACTTTGCAATTACAAACCGCCTTACCGAAGGGATTTTTCGTTCATTTTTGTGGGCAGCGGTCGCCCGACCGCGTGAATGGTGCGAAATCTTTTATTTCTTCGATCGAAGGGCTCAGTGCATAATCCTTGCCGTTCAAAGACATAATGGTGATGCATTGCTACGTGCCAGTGATGTACCGCTTGTGGCGTAGCTTGACTCAATGTTTCCTTTCATTCTTAAGACGGGTGACCGTGAGTGGTAATTCTTTTTGAGAACAACCGTGAGTCAAATTGTAAGTCCCGGTTGTTTGTTCTTTATTTCTATAGCAACAACCGTGAAGCCTTGTCTAAAACCTTCTGATGGCATATTAACTCTAACACTAAGACTGGCCAATCTTCTTTGCTGATTAATTTAATTCATCGTGACATGCTTCGGACCCTGCCGACTGGAATTAGTATAGGTTTGAGAACTTAAATTGATAGACTTTCATTAGCTTTCGATTAATAAATAGCGATTAATAAATATTTGTAGCGATGATAGCTCAGTGGTTAGCGCGGTAGGTTCGCATGCTGAAGGGCGTGGGTTCAAACCCCAACAATGAGCTTGAGCTGCCGGTGAAGGAAAACATCGTGAGGAAACCAAAGCATGGTGGTAGGGTACTTTAGTACTCGGCTGGCTAGCTACCACCCTCAAGTTGAAAATCTACTGCCAAGCATCTAACGGTGTGTTCCGGCAGCCTCACTTGAGAGCCATTTGCATTCCAGGCTAGGTGTGCTTTACCATCTTCGGCCACACCCTCACTTAACATCAGGTGAGCTGTGGTCAAACACCTAGCCTGTCAACCTTTAAAAAAAAAAAAAAAAAAACTATGTGAGTGGTGGTCTCGACTAGTTAGATACCACCCGCCTGTTGAAAATCTGGGATTATTCCACTATAAATAGAATCCCGCAGAGGGTTGCGGGGGTTACTAAGTCTTTATGTAAAAATATTGTGTAGATAATAATTTAGTAATAGTCTAGAAATCACACTTAAAATTTTTGATACTATTACCCTTGTTTTAGTATTATGTTTGATTTTTGATTATATAATTGCAGAGGACTATTTTTATAGTTAAAAAAAAAGTTGTACTGAATAGTAAAATCAATCACAAACAACCAATATTCCTTATCCGTATATGCTGTCCAATTCCGATTAACCAATAGGATGATTTTAGTAAAATAATTGTTATTATTTTACTTACTCTTTATTATAATTAAAAGTAAAACAATAAGAAAAGTTAAATTATTTATCAAAAATCGAGTTTCCCCTTAATGAAATCACATAAACATTATACAACTAACAAGTTCCTCGGCAATTCGCTAAAAATAAAAATTGAATCCTAAGAATGAAAGCAAAGGACTAAAATTTTGTAAAGCAAAAAGATACAAAACAGAAAATAGTGTACTCGTATTTCAAGCTCAAAACAAAAATTAATCGAAAGACTAATAATATTAAAGTCTGCCGCCAAGCAGCTTAGGATGTGTTCCAGGCCGCCGGAACACAACGTTAGTTGAGAGCTAGTTCGATTCCAGGCTTAGGTGTTTGTATCATTTTACATCTGGTGAGCTGTAGCCAAATACCCATGTCTATAAAAATAAATCAAGAAGATATATAAAAGTATTAATGGACTATTGGACTTAAATAAATATCAAACTCGTGTTGTACGTACACAATGATATCTTATGACAATCTAAATAAGAAGAGGTGACATAATAAGCAATTATTTATTAGTCTGTTCATGAAACAAATCGTTCGAATTGCTCACGAAGACGTACATACACGCATCGTGATTCTATCAGTGTCTAATTCACATCATGTGTTGTGATAGCCCCGAAAATAAAATAAGACTAAATAAATATCGTAGGATGTAAGAGACAGCGCCAAATTACTGGTGTAGTAGCATTTTTCTTATAGCAAGAATCTCTTCTGACAGTAAAAGTTAAAGTTCGTTTTCCCATGACCTTTGCTGCGGTACCTACCTAGAGCGTTGAGTAACAAAACAAACTCCAGGGCTTCATATTTTAGTGCTCATTACTTTGATACATTTATGGCGAGCCTCATTAGCACTGTCATTTCTCTACTGCTACTATATCCTTGTAACAGAAATATAATAATGTGTTACTGCTTGGCAGCAGAATATTTATTACTACGTACTCTACCTAGACCCTAGACGAACGTCTAACCGAAAAGATACCTCGTAGTGAAATATTCGGATATGGAAACTTCATATCCGAATATTCTCGGATATAACGACCACATCCGCAATATGTATGATACAATATCCAAACCACAAATTGATTTTCTAACATAAACGTTGCACCGAGTCTTTGTGTTTGCTTAAATAGCCTTTTCATTTATGGAAGACCTCGATTTATGAATGAGCATGAACCTTTTTTTTGTGAAGCTATTATAGCTCAGTGGTTAGAGCGGTCGGTTCAAACACCGAAAGGCGTGGGTTCCTCCCACAACAATGAGCTTGAGCTACCAACGAAGTAACACATCGCGTAGAAACCATAGCATGATGGAAGGGTATTTCGGCTGGCTAGCTACTACCCTCAAGTTAAAAAGCTGGCAAGCCAAAGCTGGCGCCAAGCACCTAACCACATCTCATATACTGTAGGGATATCTAGCAGAAAATCTTTTGGCATTAAGTCCTCTGTTTGTACATATTATTTTGTATGTGTGCAATAAAGTATTAAATAAATAAACTAACAGTGTGTTCAGCCAGTTTAATTCCAGGCTAGGTGTGCTTCATCATCATCATTCGATCACAGTGTCACTTTACGTCAGATGAGCTGTGGTCAAATATCTAGAATACAACCACAAAAAAATCCCGAATGGTTTTCTAACATAAATGGAAAAGTGATAACCTCTTCCTATCAAAGAATGCTCGGTAAACATGCAAAAACAATTTTACTACATATAAAATAGAATAGTTAAAAATATTTTCTCTTCGAAGTCCATCGGAAGTGTAATGAGAAAACATGCGGAAAGATTATTAAATATAAAATGATTTTCTTTGCCGTCGTGTTCGCCGCAATATTTCCCTCGTAAAATAAAGTGCACGGAAGTACGATCTCCCGTAATTTGATTGGAAAATGCAACGTCGTTTTTTGATTTCCTTTAGGGTTCCGTGTCCAAAGGATATCTATTTACACGCTTACACCACCTGCTTGTCTATCTATACTATTATAAAGAGAAAAGATTTGTTTGTTTGCAATGAATAGGCTCCGAAACTACTGGATCGATTTCAAAAATTCTTTCACCGTTGGGATGCTACGCTGTCCCCGGGTGACATAAACTGCGTTTTGTATTCCCACGGGAACGGGAACTACGCGGGTAAAACCACGAGGCGTTTGCTAGTCTATAATAATAATATTTCTATAATATAATAAAATGGCATATGTTTCTTTAATTCACAGAATTGTATATACTTCTAGCTGAATGCCCTTCTCCGTACTCGACGCAGTAGTGCTGGATTTTCGCCCTCGCACATATACGACTATGTAAACCAAGTTAGTATCACGACCAATTTAAAGAAAGAATGAGTTTTTTTATGCTTGACAAGCTAGATGTGTGACCACAGTTCACCTGGTGTGAAGTGACGGTGTGGTCCATGATGGTAGAGCACATCTTGCTTGCTTGGATGCTTGGAATGGCACTGGTTCTCAAGTGAGGCTGCCGAAACATACCGTTAGGTTCTTGGCGGCATATTTTAAACTTGAGGGTGGTAGCTAGCCAGACGAGTACCAGAACTACCCTACTACCACGCTATGGTTTCCTCGCGATGTTTTTCTTCACCGGCAGCTCAAGCCCATTTTTGGGGCTTAAATTCACGCCCTTCGGCGTATGAACCAACCGGTAAAATCGGTTCAGCCGTTCTCAAGTTATACGCCTACCAAGGAACATCATTTGATTTTGATAGATCCGATTACCAAGCAAAATGGTATAGAAATTACAAAGTGAATCCCCCCCACGTTCATAAAAACATAATTTTTTAGTTAGTCTTAATTGAACAAAATAAAATAAAATGAGCGTATATAAATTAAATTAGCTAAAAAGTTTTTTGTTCGATAGTTAGAATCTTTTTATTGTGTACCTACACAAGAAAGCACATAGAAACATACAAATTAAAAAAGTTATACAAACAAGAAACTTTAGTTGTTATGTTCGTTTGTTTTATTGATGAGCAATTGAACTGTATCTAGTTTGGTTGTTGGATGATAAGGAAAGGATTCACGTTTTTTTATGTGCAGGTAACGCTCGAACGAGACGCTCTCCTGATGGTAAGAGATAACACCTGTCCACGACTATTGCAGCGGTACACAGAACTTTGAGTAACAAAACAAAGTCTAGGGCATCGCTGCTTTGGTTCTCATTACTTTGAGACTTTGATAGTAAGTTTCAACAGCCCTGCAATTTCACTAGCTGCAGTACCTTTCAAACCGGAACACAGTAATACTTACACACTACTGCTTGGCGGCAGAATATCTGGTACTGCAGTGGTACCTACTTAGACGACTTCCTGCAAAGAAAATCTACCACGTGTGTTGCGTTGATGCCGGTCGAGCTTCTCCACTTTCAGTAACGCGAATATGATTGTCTTAACTTTCGTGATAAATATAAACGGTTATTCGAATATAAAAATAATGTTATTTACCACAAATTAACATGAAATTATTAATATCACTTGACGATATACTATACATATTTTGAAGGGTTTTTTAGTTATAAAAATCAACATGACATATTATTATAATTAATCAAACTATTGTATGCCCGATAAGAGAAGATTGGCACAATGAAGCAAGAACATCTAGCATAATGTTTCATTGTATGCAATAAATATTTCTGAATCTGTATTTATGATTATTCTTAACATGAGTCGATGTGCACGGCTTTTGGAAGATAGCAGAACTAATTTGTTCAAGTTGTCGGAAATAAGAGTAAACGAACGGGTTTTACTTCGCTCTCCGGGGGTTAGAAAGGAAGTGGGAAAATTAAATCAGTCCGTGATGCTTGAACAAGAGTGCTACAAGTTGAGATGTGTTAATTAAAACTCTTTCAAGTAAAATCTTACACTGAACATAGAGAACAAAATAAATAGATTACACATACAGACATAGCTCAGCGTATTAGCAAGCTAAAATGGCAATGGGCTGGACATATCTGTCGCAGAAGCGATAACCGCTGGGGTACATGTGTTCTAGAGTGAAGACAGCGAATTGGCAAACGTAGCGTCCTGGGACTCGATGGAGTAATTATTTACGTAGGCGGTAGATGGAAGCAAAAAGCCGAAGATCGGGCTGAGTGACGTGTCTTGGGCCTATGTCTATCAGTGGACGTCTATAGGCTGATGACGATGATTTGATGATGATGAAATAGATTTAACCTATTCATCTACCTACATATCTACAGTAGAGTCTCACTAATCCGGCACTTCAGTAGACCTATACGTTCAATAATCCGGCACCCTACACTCACGCTTCCCTCACCTCTGCTTACTTTCATTCCCTGCTGCGTACCGGCATCAGTAGAACAACGTACTGTAAAGATATTATAATTCTTCGAAACATGCGACAGTAAGTTTTTAAACAAGGACTATATGTTGCAAAAAAACAGACCTCAATCAGGGATTACTTTAAGACTAATAAGTTAGTTGTAAAATATGTCACACAAATAAATATATTACGATTTCTTTATACAATCCAATAATCCGACATCCTCTGGCTTTTAATAGTGCCGGATTAGTGAGATTCTATTTTATCTACATAAATCAAATGACATTCGTTGGTAAGCGGAAAACGCGAGAAGGACTGAACCTATTCACCTGATTGTTTTTTTTAATGTTCGTAATACATCAAATGTGGAATAGATACGAGGCCGAAGATTGTTTATGAAGAAGATTGAACAATTTGTTTTGTTTTTTTTTTTAATTTACTTACCGTTATCTTGTGAACGATATTGTTACTGAATATCGATATTTTTGTTGCAGAAATACCTCGCAAATTGGAATCTTCTTCAATACTTGCCAGGACAGTTTATGTGAAGAAGCTTATTATATCTACTTATGATCAAATAAAGTGCTGTATCTGTAAGAATGTTATCATATTGAAAAAAATCACGTTTCACAAAATTTTACTAGTAACTATCTAATATAATATTTAGTTAATTAAATAATTAGTTACTTGGAAAAAAGAAGGCGCGAGAGAATAAAAAAGTTATGACTAAGGTTTTAAAAGCGCTGTATTCAAAGTTTGAAATAAAGCCTGCCAAATTAGTTTCATAATGGCCAGCAGTGTCGAAGAGCGCGGAGCTTGAACACTATGCGGCGAGCGTTCGTTCAGCTGTAATAATTATTCAGCTAAGCACAAAAGCGACATAACGCAAAAAGTCTCCTTTTTTAAAAAATTATAGTCGGTATGTTATACGGCAACTTCTATAATTCGACTGCAACACATGTATAAACGCATTATTTATGGTTGGACCAACTAAATGCCAGCTTTAAATACATGTACCGATGGATTGATATATGTACGTCATATTACTGTGGCGATCAATACTCTTACGTAACATATCTTTAGAGTTAGAGTGGTGCTATTATTATATTATCTCACAATTAAATAAATAAATCAAAATTCGTAAAAGCATACAATTTTGCAAGAAAAGTAAAAAAAAGAAAACAAACCCCAAAAAAGCGATGAAAAACGCAAACTCACATCTACATTTACAAAAATTACAACAGCGTATGTTGATTCTTATGATTTTTAAAAAATTACAAATTTAAGTTTGCCCTTCATTGTTAGGATGCTTTCTTACTTGAAATATTCTAGACTCAATTCCCATGATATGGTGATCTATCGAAATACGAATTAGTTCTGAATCTACGGCGAATAAGGCAGACTCGCACTTGTTAGGTTTTTATTTTTTGGTTCTATTTATTATATAATTAAGTTCCAATGTTCATATAACACGAAACGTTTCATTTTGTTCCTCTTCCCGCAGTCTAATGTAAGGCACCAACGAAAACGCTATAATTAATTTTATTTCCTATTTAAAATATGACCGATTGAGACCGAGTCGATCAATTAAAGGAAAATTAAAATCGTCATCAAAATTAATGTAAGTTAAGTTTTTTTAAGTATTTTGATATCATATTGTACTATAAACGCCTACGGGCTGGTCCTATAGTAGAAGTTGTTCATATTAATGGGCGATCTTAACTGTTGCTATATACCCGAAATGTCTTGTTATCACAAAATCAAAAACTATTTCCATGAAATAGCCGCCGTCGCGTCGCGAAAACTGCGAGGTGCAATGTTTCTTAACAAATTAAATATCAAAAGACAATGAACAAACGTTTAAAAAATGTTTGTTTATAATTTTTAAAAATATAGCCAGTATAAACAGTATGTTTCAATCCGCATATTAATTATCTTCACAAATCGTGAGAGATTGCACCGTGCACGACATTGTGCAAATTACATTGTAAATTCAATCTACAATGTAATTTGCACAATCTCGTGTGATTATCTTATCAAGTTTCAGAATGGCACCTTAATAATCCACAAGCACAAGCACAACCTTAGTTAACTAGGTCACCAAAAGTACATACTGCTAACCGGCACTGAACAAAGTTGCAACGATTGAGCTGCAGTACTGTAACTAGTTCTCTCCACAACAATAAAAGAGACAAAGTTACGGGCTGAAAGCTTTCTTTCTTTTATGTTAGGTCTAGCCGTCCCCAATACATGATCCTAGTCAGATTACGTATATCCTACAAGAACCTTATAAAATGTTTTATAAAAATCTACCTCCATTTTCATACTAATATTTCACATCTATATATTTTTATGGTAGAATCTAACTTTCAGCACCTTTTTCCTCGCGGTAAATACAACAATATTTGGAAATAATGCTGCTGTATCGTTAGAATCGCAAACTGTAAGTATAGTCCAGAGTCTATATTATGTAATAAAGGACCTATCATATTTTGCGATGTTTTATCAGTTTCTCTGTATTGTATACTTAGGTCTAAGAATTTATTGTATAATAATAAATTATACTAAATTGATAGGTGCATATGTCTGAATAGATAATTTTTTTACTTATGCTGCCATCTAGGCGATGTAGGCTTTACTAACTTTGTAATGTAGGTTCCTGTAGGGTTAATAAAGTCGCCGGAAAAGGAGGAATGTTTTCTCGAAGATAGCAGCGTAGCGCTGGTGGTTTCATAGATACACAATAGGAAACAACTGCTAACGACGACGTACTATTTAAAATGTTATGTAAAGCATCGCTTAATAGTATAAAACATAATTTATCATGGTGCTTTTTGAAACCATATCGAGTATAAAATGTGCTGCCATCTACAGTTGTACGCTGATACCATGTTGAGACCTAGCTTCCTAGATATAAGGTTCTACGTTAATAGCTCAGAATTATTACACGGAAAATCCAAGATGGCGCTAGGTGCATCCATCAAATGAATGTTTGCAGAAGGGAGGGCATCCTCTCTAAAGTGTGAATAATGTAACTCACCGTCTGGAATAAGTGAGAAACCCGGGGAAAAAACATAATTACTACAAAGAGCTCTATTTTGAAAGCAAAGTGTAAAATATAGTACCAACATGCAAATATTAATCGATTGAGGTGCATGACGACGCCATGACAGTACAATCACATCACTTCACATGCATCAGGTTTGATAGTGAACAAAAAATGTTTTTTAGTGTATTTCTTGTGATTTTAGTCCAGAAAAGTGTATTTATTTCTTGTTTTCATCAGGAACTAATGTAAGTCAGTGTTTATTTGCTGAATTGTGTGTGTATTAATCACTTAAATATGTGGCCTTAATTTTTGTGTATGTAAATTTTTTGTTTTAATTTATTTTGAAACTGTGTATTATTTACAAAGACTACGTTAAATTCCTGTTTTTTGCATTATTTTAAAACCTATCTACATCGACTTATTTATGTTATTACATGCGACGGCCTGACAGGGTAATAAGTATAGGTATAGGTACGTTTATGCTTTATACATGTGCATTAAATAAAGAATATGAATATATTTACATAGAATGATGTTACAGTAGTACAAATAAATGTATTGCAAACATACCTTTAGTATGTATATTTTTGTGTGTTATTTATATAATATATAAGTGGCATGTTTTATATAAATTGTGCCATGACTGACTCTTTAATATGTGATAAATCATAAATTAATGAATAAGAAATGGCTTATATATTTGCTTTATATAGTAAAATTGACATTCAATTTTGTTTTTAAAATTAAGAAATAAAAGAAGTTGAAGTTCGATTGCCTAATTTGATGTTAATTATAAAAGGTGATTTGATTGTAAAATAACAATGATAAAAAAGTGTATAAAAAAATATATGTGTTTTTTTCGTTATCCTTTTGCTTATTCGCACTGCCCTGGCTTTAACTGTGCTTGAATGTGGATATGTATGTTCGCTCGTTTTACATTGCCTTGACCAGGTCTGGCACGTATTCCATATATTATACAAAATTATTGACCAAAATATCTACATATTTTATTAGAATAAGAAACAAAAACATATTATTCTGAAAGCGTTTCCATCGAGATCCTATTACTGAACTTACTTTTTTTTTATAATTTACTAGCGACCGGTTGCGCTACAATTTATTTTGATGACTTGATGAATTTTTCTACTGAAGCAAAGGTTTATTGAGATGTGTTTTATATACAAACCTTTCGGAAATATAATATGTAGGGGACATTTCTGACCTGTATCTCCCGAACCAAAATAGGTGGCCGATTAGAATTTACTAGCGACCGGTTGCGCTACAATTTATTTTGATGACTTGATTACCAAATAATGAATTTTTCTACTGAAGCAAAAGTTTATTGAGATGATATATACAAACTTTTCGGAAATATAATATAAATGGCAGTGATAACATTATCAAAATCCATTGCGTGGTTTAGAGGATGTAGGGAACATATGAGTCAAAATTATCAATGTGGTAAATTCCAAAATCAGTTTTGTGATAATAATACTTTGCAGCTCTAGTTAAAGTTTGCGTAAGCATAGAAATAATTATATTTCTAGTAATACTTCTTTTTAAGCCAGCGCTGAAGACAGCCATTTCGGAAACGTTTTTGGAAGCTTTATTTGAGTAAATGTTATATAGCGTTTATTTTTTGTTTGTTTTAAAAACATACGTTGTTTGTGCTTGAAAATATAATTAAATAATAATTGATAAAATGTCTCAGAGGATATCAAAGTTGGGTATACGTTTTCTTTGTCATGAATGATAGATAAATCAACTTCAACCAATGTATGTATGTTCAGTCAGCTAAAGAACTAACACACCATCTAATCATTCTCATCTAATGAAGACAAATGTTAAACTCTGTTGCACTAGTATGACTAACTGAAGGTGCGTCACCTATATTGTTCATTTGATTTCACTTTATAAACTACTAGATTTTAGACAATTTCAGATATATTTAACACGGTCGTGACGATAATATAAACATTCAAAATTTTCACAATACAGGATCCATTGCGATGCATCCATCGTTTTTGAGACCAAGTTTTTAGCATGAATTTACAATGCTACAGAATTGCAGACTACGTTCTTTGTTTCGAAACCTTTTTCATATGATGCGATTTGTATTTCCTTACCTTAGTCCCACTAACATATTTCTGAAAGATTTCAAACACTAGATTTTTTTATAAAGTATTGTTTGTTTCTGTCATTGCGTAGTCAATACTTTACTGAATAAGAGTTTTTTTGCGTAATTCACCTTCAAACAGGTACTGGCATCGGGTACATTCGCAATATAAAAAATCTGTAGTCGGGTTCGATTCCCACTCCGGACAAACTTTGTGGTACAAACAAATGTTTGTTCTGTGTCTGTGTGTACTGTATGTATTATAATTATTTTATTTTCAAAAAAAAAGTATTTAAGTATTCTATCAGTTATCTGACTTCCAAGTACAAGCTTTGCTTAGTTTGGGGTCAGATGGGATGTGTGTAATGTCCTGCGATATTTGTTTATTTTATTTGTTTTTTTTGTGCGTGTTACAAAATAAAACTATTTTCTTTCTTTTTATTGCAATCTCTTATTTATCCTTTTGTATTTTTCTGTTATTTTGTATCCTACGATATGCATAGCTCTTTCTTTCCGGACATTTATTTCCTTACATCTCTTTTCATGAAAGATATTTTAATCTCCATAGGAACACGGTAGCATATTGTTTACTATATTAACTTATACCTTCTTTTGGTCACGACATTTTATGATGCTCCTTCCCAAACTTGTCTCTGCTTCCGCATCTACATGTTATCGTTGTAATATTTCAGTATTTTTTTATGTTGTTTTCCCTTCTGATAAAATGATCTGTCTTTAGCCCTTTTAATGTTTCTATATTCGACTGTTATCTTACAACCTTTTCCTAACATTACCCTTTTTCTCTGGTACAAATGATCGTATCATAACGTTCACAGTAATTTGATTCAAAAATATAAGCAGCAGATATATATTTTTTTAACAAAATCGTCATTACTTATACCCGCCTTTATGCCGGAAATGTTCCTGAAAAGTTATTTTCAAATAAATCTACCTTATTTTTGAAGACATCACGACTGGTGTGGCTACTAATAAGTTTCAGAATTTCTTCACATTTTATACTAACAATAACTAAGAATTTATTCCATATTCCTAACTAATACCTATAGGCACAAGCACAAGCAAAGCATTACTATAAACTATCCTCAATATGGGGCTAGGTAGTACTGTGTGAAACATCCTAGGATATTTATTACTAGCGGCCCGTTCCGGCTTCGCACGGTTAAACAAAACTCGATTAACAATATAGCCTATGTAATAATGTAGCATTAAAATGATGAAAGAATTATTCAGATCGGTCTAGTAGTTTTGGAGCCTGTTCAATACAAACAAACATACAGAAAAATCAAATCTTTCCTCTTTATAATTAGTGTATATACTGTAGATTATTGTTATTCCCTGTATAATACACTATTGATATACGATTCGTAAATATAATAAATCGATAAATACCACTACCACAGATATTACTACTTATTTAAAATTATTTTGGGGAAAAAATTAAAATATTCACTTTATTTACATAGATCTTTTTTTACAGCTGCACGCCAAAGGTTGTGATCAAAAACCAAAATATTCGGGTAATAAAAACTTTGTTCACTAAAATGATTTACTACTACTACTTACTTTGTTTTTTTAATAACAAATTTCCAATACTTATGTTTGTCAGCGGGTCTTAATTGCTCTCAAAATATTTTAAAATGCTGTATTAGCAAATAAACAACGCTGTATTAACTTAGCTGTGATATTAGCAAAGGCTGCTAACTAATTCCATAATTTGTTTTTTTTACGTAAAAGTAGTGAGACATACGAGTCACTCTCCTGACGGTAAGAGATAACACCTTTCTATGACCATTGCAGCAATACACAGAATTTTAGAAGCAAAACGTCCAGAGCTTCCATGTTCTGGCGCTCATTACTGGAATTGATGTCAAAATTGAGCCCAAAGACAGTTCTATGTCAGTACAAAAATAATTCCAAAACTGGCCATGGACCTTGGCCACAATACCAAGCAAATAGTCAAAATCTTCTACTAATAGCATTGCATTGATTTTGTATGATAGAAGAATTCAAATGACGTAATACAATTTATGATTGAAATGAACGAGCATAGGAATCTCGCAGGTCTAAATGGTTTTGTAGAGCTAGCGCATTTAGCTGTGTTGCTATTACCGCACTCTAATGCAGAAAATACTTACTTATTATAAATACAGTACACCCAGACACAAAACAAACATTTGTTTATACCACAAAATGTTTATCCTGGGTGGGAATCGAACCCACGCCCTTCAGCACTTGGAGCAAACATACTATCAATGAACCAACAGGGCTGTTTTAAGTTCATATTTTTCTATTGCATTAGATATAGTCTTTGGTGTGAACAATAAAGAGTTCATTTAGCTATCTAAATGTGTCGCATAAATCCCCTCACGTAATTAATGGACGCGTATTTAGCGTAAACATGTTACGCGCAAAACAATGCTAATATGATGAGTATAGTTAACAAGTTGTATCACCCACATGTTTAATGCATGATGAAAATTAATTGAACCAGCTCCTGGTAACTCAATACTGGCGTAATTTGAGCGTGTGTTTGCTAGCTACTTACTGATACAGATTTTGTTTATTAATTGGAAAACGTGTTTTTTTCGTATGCGAATGTATTTAAAGCTCTACTAACAACAAAATGTTTCTGAGAAACTATGTAGCAATAATTGCTTGGTTAACGCGGCCAACCCACACATCGAAAGATGTAGGTTCAACTCTCTACAATTAGCTTGAACTGATAAGCAGCCTTAGCTGTTGCGAGGCCCGGGGCGACAGATCATTGTGAGGCTCTTTTTCTTTGAGTTCGTTTTACTAAAAAATTTGATCGAGGGCTCGAGTGGCCGTAACATGCTTGCACTAATAATGAAACCGTGCGTTCAGGTGGGGTTTGTTAAGTGCGAGGCGCGAGATACACATACATACATACATATAAGGTATAGACTTTTTTTCTGCGAGGACGCGAGGCCCCTGCAAGATCGAGGCTTCGGGCGATTGCCCTGCTTGCCATCCCCTAAGGCCGCCACTGCTGATAAGAAACCATAGCATGGCGGTAGGGTACTTTCTAAAAATCGGCTAGCTAGTTACCTCTTTCAAGTTGAAAATCTGTCGCCAAGCACCTAACTGAGTATTCCGGAAACCTCACTTGAAAGCCATTTACAATCTAGACTACACTATGTTTTTACTTCATTTTCGATAACACCGTCACTTAACTTTAAGAAAGCTATTATTATATTGCTAGGAACTGAAATCCCTGAATATTTTTTTTGTAGATTTTCCTTTACTTTTATTGAACTTTCTTCTTGTTCATGATTCTAGGTCAACGGAATTTTTTTAGGATTTGATTAATTTGGTTTAGAAAGACAGACAGTCAACGAAGTGATTAGAATCACTTCGTTGACTGTCTGATTCCTATGCTAAGATTCCTTTTTAGTTATGGGTCCCTTAAAATTATCTGGTTACCTGCTTCACGAAATACTGCATAGTGTAAGTTGTAATTATTATTTGTCATTTTATTTATAACATATTTAATTTAAGCTTGTCATCGTAGTCGACGCCACACTTGAACATAACCCTGGCCTGTATTTTGCCCAGCGTTTGAGTATTGTCATACAATGCGTCAATAGGGCCAGCGTTTTGGGAACTATTCCCATTGATAGCGGCCTTTTAAATTAGTTTTTTTAAATGTATTTACTAGTTCCTTTCTACTATTAGAAACACTGTAGTTTGTATGTTAGGGTGCAATTTGTAGATAGATTTTAAAAGAAAGAAAATAATTTTATTTTGTAACACAACAAACAGAGACTAACAGTTACAAAAAAGGGGTTCACTTCAGCATAATACTGATCAAACTAAGTGGAATGACCAGCGCTGGTCTTTTAGTTTAAACCCAAAAAACACTAATTACACATCATATCGACTTACAATAATAAATAATCAACAGAAATTATTGTCAACACTTTGCATACTTACGTACGCAATGCCACTGTCAGTGATATGTTGCCTATTAAAACGTTATTTATTCAAAGATACAATTGTCCTGAACTCTATCAAGCTTCTAAAAAGTAAATAAAGGACTGCCAAATCGTATTACGAAATACGTATATGTGAAATTATGGTCTCGGGCTTGGCCATTGGTGTGGTCCGTGCCTATCCGTCATATTGTAAACACGGCATTTTCACCGGGAAAGTGACTTCATTAACTCAAATAAAACTGTGATTATGGAATCGATGTTTTAGTGAGAACATGTTAATATGATGTAAGCCGCATAGCATTATTTTTCAAAACTTGTGTTTATAAACGGTTTTATTTAACTTTACTCGTAGTTATAATCATTTTTGTTACGTCCAGCGTGGCGGAAATTAGGACCACGAGTTTATTTTTATATATTTATAAAAATAAACTCGTGGTATATGTTTGACGTGTCTGTGTGTCTGTCTGTGGCATCGTAGCTCCGGAACGTATGAACCGATTTTGATTAGGTTTTTTTGTTTGAAAGGGGAATTAGTCGAGAGTGTTTTTAGCTTATGTTTGATGAAAATCGGTCCAAAATGGCGGATTACATATTTTATCACAACTCCCTCAATATGGGTATCAAATAAAAGAACTTGATTAGTACAATTCTATATACCTGTCGGAGGTTTTTCAACTTTTTATTTTAGTACCTTTTTCTTGACTTTTAATGCTGATAAAGCGTATTTAAATTGTTATTTATTTAAGTTTGTCGATGTGGTATTTCCAATTGATTTATATAAATTAATGGAAAGATAAGTTTTAGATAAAATATACAGATTAAGTGACTCCCTTTGATAAGGGTGGAACTGGATAATTTGAGTTTTATCAGTATTCATTACAAGAGTAGGTATGTGTATTTTTTCATGATTTGAGGATTTTGAATGATTTGAGGATTTTGAACGTACTTGGTTTTGGGTAATTTAGTAAAGCATAGAGTGAAACGTTTTTTGAGTGCTAATGTTTAAATAGTTACGACATTACGTCATTTTCATGTATGCAGAAGTTATGGTTGTAATTTTATACTTTGTCGCGTCACAAACGCTAAAATATAACTAGATTTTTCCACCTGAAGAAAATGCTCTAAAATTGAAATATATTTTCCATCACATTTACATACTCGACGGTCGTGCGAGTATGGAAATGTAATGCACATACGCACACACGCCCTCACAAACTCCTAAGATTTGAGTATCTAGATATATCGAAAGTTAAAAAGTCTTTGCACCGATTCTAAAAATCGTAAATCTCAGGTTGTGGTACAATTAGGTAAATTTATATACAACTTGGTATAAATAGAATTGTATACAGAAATACACACCTTTTACTACGAATCCAGGGTCAATAATTGTGCAGCCAGAATGTAGCTATTTCTATAGTCTAGCAACATTTAGACTTCGAGTCTAGACTTGAGGGGGAAACAGAACGTACATGAATGATAGCCACCCTCTCTCGCCTCTCATTGGTTCAACGTCCTAACGTAAAATCAATAATCATGTCTGGCTTTGCAAGGGGTTAGACACCGAATACTATCTCTGTGTATAAATACTATCCCTATGGTCTACGATAATAGACAAAATACCTACATGTTGCTATTTAGATTTTTTTGCGGAATACTTATGGCTTGTCCTTGTGTATCCAAAAACCAAGTATTAGGTACTTAAGATAATTGACTCGATGTTTATTAGTTTGTCACACAATGTAGTGAGTCTTATTCAGGTATCATGATTTTTTGAAGATGATTTTAAGACAGCTAGGCAAGAAAAGCAACTTGACTTCTAATAAGCGTAGCATTCATAATTACTTTTCATTTTCATTATCAAAACGTGGCCGTGATGAATTTTATGGATTCTTTTCGACTCAAGTAGTTCATGTTTTCAAGTAGGTATCTGAAGAAAATTTCAAGTAAAATAAATGTCAGTCGCAGTCATAGTCACAAAGTATATTGTGGTAAAGCCTAGTTCTAGAAATGTAGCTGTGACTTTTCAAGAGGTATCTACAGCGTTTTAAAAACAAAACGAAAATATAGGTTTAAACAAATTATACCATTCTCTCACAATTGTACATACAATTTACACACTTAAACACTCGAGAAACACAATTCAATGACATGACTTTTCCCCATTCCGGACAAAATTCTATTTATAATATAACTGGTAGTTGTCCGCGGCTTTCCAAGCATAGCCATATGTACCTATATAAAATTACAAAAAGTAGCCTATGTTAATCCTCTTGAAATAAAGTATCTCCTTGTTAAATCAGATCAGCCGTTTAGGTGTAAAGAGTAACAAACAGACTGAGCGACAAAGCTTCAAACATTTTAATATTAGTCTGGATGGGGAACAAATTTCCTTATAAAACGTGTTGTTATTTGACAAATATTACGTGCAAAAAGCATTATAGTGAGGGAAAAAATGATTTCGTGTATAATGTGTATTTTCGTGCAATAAATTTCTAGTCTTGCGAGTTGTTACAATCCATTTAATTAAATAATTTTTAATTTAATTTAGTTATTATTATTAGTTATTATTTTAAATGTTGCTTGTTTTATTTACTTTGATTAAATACCAAGAGGGTTCCATTTAATTTTAATATAACATTTAATTAAATAATTTTTAATCAGACATGAATTTGGTACCTCTTTAAGTTGGCACCCGGAGCAGATCCTGGTTTTCCCCGTCTCTTTTAGATTCTCTCTACTCTAGTATGTACATATATTAGCTGGAATATAGTAGATGTCGTCAAACTTTTAGTAGGTATGTAAGATCCTCCAACTAAAAATATTTTAGCTGCAAATGATTTATTTACCAACTACAACTACAAACTAAAAACCAAAAAACACATTGTTCATGAAATGATTTTTATTTCATATTAAAATTAAATAGGTACAAAATGCAAATTACAAATAGGCTTAAATAACAAGCTGTAAAATAGAATGACGGGTTTAACGTTTATTGATCTAGATTTAAATCTAGAGTTTGCTTAGAAAGAGAACTTTGCCAAAAAAACTGATAACTAAAGCTACGTTTTTTCAATGATAATTGACGTAACATATTTCTAGCGAATGTCATACACGACTGTTATGTCACCATTGTGTTGCTACCGAAAAACAAAAACGGTAATTTTGTACCGTCCGCTTAGCAAAAAAGACCTTACGAAAGTCTTTCCACTCGGGAAAACCAGAAGACGTACTCATAATCTAATTTTATCTGATACCCGGGGCTGGGAAAATATATTTTTCCTTAGCACGTGTTAAGATAACTACTGGGCTCGTAAATTCTAAATATATTCTCTTTCCGAACAAACTCTACGCGTATAATACATTACTAAGTGCTAGAAGCTTAACAACACCTTAAAAAAGAGACCAAAAATATTTATAAAGGTGAGGTGATGCAAGTGATTGACCGATCCGGTCCCGGGATTATCAAGGACTTTACTGAAATTTCTGTTGTAAATCTGGAAAGTTTTTAAGATCTCTTAGAGCGCCACTAATGTTGATTATTTTTGAAATTTCAGTATGTATTTTAAGGCAAGTGCTAAAACAAAATGGTGTGTGTTTGATTTCTAACTACTCAATCTACTTGACTACACAAACATAATTTTATTATACTACGTAACTTGTAAACTATAGATAAATAAATTTAATTATCTTGTAAGATAAAAGATCGCCATTGTAGCTATTACTAATTTCGTATCCTCACGTTACACACGACAAGAATGTCATCCAAAGAAGGCGGATTTCTATATAAAACCATTATCAAAAACCCCTTACAACTTAAACTGACATTTAAAGCTTAAATTCTGTCTTTCTTGATGAAAGGGTTTTTTTATAAATACTGAGCAAAAACTTACAAATTTTGTCTCTAGACTGTTGATAATTATGAATGATGTAACTTAGTTGAATTAAAAAAGCTGACTGATGTAAGTCAAAATTCAATTTAAACAGATTAACCGATACGTAGCAGTTGAAACATTTCTAAAGAACAGTGCTAACCTTTTTCTGTTAAAGAACTTCCGTAATAAATAACAAAACGAGACGAACGATGGTCGGGAAAGGCCAGTTATTTAACTAACCTTGTTATTTGATTGATCTTGGCTATCTACCATAGTCTAGTCAAATATAACAGAGCAGTGTAAGTTTGAGGCAACAAGTATGTTCGACTACTGCCACTTCCCCATTAATTTGGAATCCAGGATATTATCATCTTCGTCTTCTTCTTCTTCTTTCTCGTCCCTGCACCATTTTACATGCTCAGCTTCCTAGCACATGCCGAGTACATAATTGTCTTTCCCCGGACGGAAACGTGACAGAACTAGGTTATTGATGCATCTATCGTTTTCGCGGGTGGAAAGATTTACTACAGCGTTAATATTAGGCGTAAATCTAACAGATACCAATCTTAACGCTTTGATGGAATTTGATAATGTGGCAACAATAGATTTTTCATGTTTTATAGAAGGTCGCCGAGTTGGTGACGCCATCAGAACACGTTATAACGTGGAGTCTATGTTGTAGATCTCAGCTCTTTGGTACCATTATTAGATGAAATATCATCTAGTAATATTGTTAAAATTAATCTACTATTGTCAACTACCCGATTCCTACAGTATAAGCTTTACTTAGTTTAAGCTAGGTGGCGTTGTGTAAAAATGTTCAACCATATTTATGTATGTATTAAAACTGAATATTCAGTTAGCGTACTAAGAATTTTACTTATCTTGCCGACTGCAAGCTGACTAGAGCATCATTCTAAGTTGATAAATTTACTTTTAATTTAATGACCAAAGATTGCATATAATGTATTATAGAAAAATAAACTTTCAAAAAATCGCTAAAAGCAATGGTTATATAAATAAACTAGCTAAAGGTGAAAAGCAATGTTGCTATAGGTAAAGTGTACAGGCAATCCAATTGTTTTTTATGTCACGTTTAAAATAAGTAAGTAGAAGCTTTGTACCATAAAAATGTAACAAATTGTAACTACGTTGTCGTATCAGTCTGCTTTTTACTGTAAATTTTATTTCTTTTTCTATGTAAGGATTATACTTGATATATAGACATAACTACACAAACGAGAGATTGATTATGTTACTCGATAGCTAAATGATCATAAGAACGCGTTACGCTGAGTAACGCGTTCTTTTCATCATTACGAAATCAGATACATAGTGTTCAAAAATGTATCCACGTATACACGACCGTGTCCACGTCTCTATTTTTACACGACTGCCCAAATCTGCCCAAATATTTCTCACAAATCTATTGAACACCGTCTTATGATATGAAAGTGTGATTAGATAGTATTTATAATCCCGTGACGATGCTCCGTACTCACTACTGTTTGTGTCCGTAATGTTTTATTTTATTTAATCTTTTGGCATAGGTAATTTATAGTTTTTTTTTTTTTTTTTTTAATGTGAAAAATAATGAGACGAACGAGACGCTCTCCTGACGGTAAGAGATAACGCCTGTCCATGACCATTGCAGCGATAAACAGAACTTTGAGTAATAAAACAAAGTCCAGGGCATCGCTGCTTTGGTGCTCATTACTTTGAGACTTTCGATGGTTAGTCTCAACAGCCCAGTAATTTATTACTAGCAAACTTAAGTAAGCCAACTCTTTCTTAATATATTTAATAAGCACGACCGAAGCGTAGCAAGCTAGCGTAAGCGTAGCGTTTCTTTGCTACGAAACGCTACGCTACGCTTTCTATGCTACGAAATGTGTCTACAAAAGTAATACAGAAAAATAGTTACTTAGATGATTTCAGTTCAGCTACTATTTATCTACTTTTGCAAATGAGATGTATAATGTATATCAACACGTCTTAATGCTCATACGTGGCATAGGCGATACAGGGTGTAAGGGAAACACTATGAAAAACGAAGACAAGATATTTAGTACTGGTACAGTAGGAAAAAAATTAAGGAACAGGAATGATCCGTTAAATTCTAGTGTTTTCAAATATTCTATTTTAAACAGATTCAATACATTACAAATATTAAATATGTATATACCTCAAAGGATATATTTTGTTTTCTTATTAATTGTAATGTAGTCAGGTGGTACAGCAATTATTATATTCAGGTGGTGTTGCATACATTAGTGATAAAAAAAACAAGAAACGATATTTAAACCGTAATTTTTCACGTTTTTTTTAAACCTATTGTACCTTGTATCACCATCACTATCACCGTTATTTTATGGAAAAGTAATAAGACTAACGAGACGCTCTCCTAATGGGAAGCGATAACGCCTGTCCTAAACCATTGCAGTGATACACAGAACTTACCAAATTCCAAAGCATCAGTGCTTTGGCACTCATTACTTTGATACTTTCGATGGTTAGTGGCAACAGCCCTGTAATTTCGCTAGCTGTAGTACCCTTCAAACCGGAACACAGTACTGTTTATGCGGTCGTACCTACCTAGACGACATCCTGCTAAGGAGATCTACCACCAAGCGCCACTTGTCTTACTTCTTGTGTTTATTTTTTAAGAATAATTACCTCACACTCGGTATAACGCCACAGTAAATCCAATATGGCGGAATTCACAATTCGCTCGTCAAAAAATTAAGTCTAAGGTTCCATGTGCTCAACATTCCAAATGTGTATGAATAAAAATAAAATTAAATAATAAATATTAATTAATTAAACATTTTTAAAATAAGTACAAAATATGGCGCGACGTAAACATCTCATTTTTGTTTACAACCTACATCTATGGAATAAAATGCTCACTATAAACCTTACGTCTACAACTACAATAAAACTTTTTTACAAAATTATGCAACATAAGGCAGCCCGTACACGTTCAATCATGATCACGATCCGCGATCCGCGATCATGATTTCAAAATTTCTAGATATTATGCGATCCGGAGCATCAGTCCGTCAATCCGCTTCGTACACGATCAGTCTGGATCGCGATCATTGATCGCGGATCGCGGATCGCGGATCGCGCGCTACGTGTACGGGCTGCCTATGGAATTACGCTAGCTTTAACGTCATGTATTATGACAATATACAAAGAATAAAAATAACTAAAATAAAGAAGCTTATATCAAAACAACAATAACACATAATTACATATAGCATTAAATTTTTACTGAAAATTGTAAATTGTTAAATAATTTTTGAAATGTTAAATGCAATTAATGGATGTTATTTAATTGTTTGATGAGAATATATGACATTAATTATTTTTATAAAATATGGCATGCCACTTATCATTATTAAAAAGTAATACTAATTGTTATATTTATTAAAGTACGAGAACACTAACAATACGATATTTAATTTGTTTATTAAAAATAGATATGATGGTTATCGTTTGTTTACGATAATGCAAAATAATTTTAGGAAAAGATCAAATACTTGTAGATTACCTATGAACCTTGTAGTATTGCATTGAGATGATGTATTTTTGATATCTATCATCTACACCCATTATTTGATAACAATACTCGATTGCTAAAATGTAGATGTTTTTGTGGTATACAGAATTGTGCGGAACGTATTTACCAGAGAGAAATGTGACCTCACATTTATCATTAATTTGTACATTGAATTGCTAAAAAGCCAGCTATTTTGTAGATAAAAGTCTACACGCCTGAGCACATTGCTTTTTCAAATTTTGTAGGGCTATTTTAATGTAAAATGAATTAGGCCAACAAGATGCAGCGATACCCAGCCCTGTGAGTAATGAAACAAAGTCCAAAGCATGGCTGCTTTGGCGCTCATTACTTAACTGTTGCTAAAGGTTTTTAGTTATTCATACATGACTACAATGAGCTCTTTCGTTACTAGTATAGTATAGTATAGTTGTTCCATTTATCCCATATGCGTGACAAGTACCTTTATAAAAAAATAGAGGTATTTTTTGGTTGGGATTAAAAAAAAAAAATTAAAATTAAATTTATTATTTAAATTAAAATTTCAGACTGAATAAGAAAAATAGGAAGGCAAAAGGCTGTTGCGTTTCATTTGTTTCAATTAGGCAGTGGTCATGATTAAGACATCGCATTATTAAACTGTGAAATTTGCTAAATTAATTACTTAAGAAAGTCTGAAAATTTAATATCATATATACTCAGTTTAGTTTTCAAAATTAAAACTAAACTGAGTCTATAGTGCCAAATACAATACTACTACTTTAACAAATTTTAAAAATATTAGTATATTTAAGACATGTGTGTGTAAATAATTCCTCGAAATATCCAAACGTACAATAACACAGCAATTACTACAGATAATTAAACAATTTTTTTTTTTATCTTCATATATAATATCGTGAACATTTCGGAGGAAAAAACGTTAAATTAATGTCGTCTGTATATAACAATCTAAATTCGATGTCTTATTACCAGCTCGTAGCTAATGTATTTATGAAAGGCCCCGATTTTATTAAGAAAAAAAAACAGTTGCATCAATTATTGCAGAGGTTTTTTTAACTAACCAACAATATTTGTTGATATTTGTCGTCGTTTTCGAAGTCTGAGCAGTCTATAGTAACAAACACTACGAGTCTCACGAGCCTATAATTGTTAGCATCAATAGTAAAATAAAGATACCCAAGCATTTACAATCCTGATTTGTACAAATAAATCTGACTTAAAAATATAAAACACAATAACGTACATATGCCCGGCTTAGTAATAAAAATGTACATTCCTATACCTATTAGATATTTATTAGGTTTCTCTTATAGTCTAAGAAACCAAATGCTCTATGCTTTTGGCGCCTAGTTTTAATACAGGATATTTTATTAAACAACAAAATCAAATGGCGCAATAAGTTACGATAAACCTAATTATACGTACGTTATTTTTTTTGTTTGCACTTTTAATGAGCTAGATAATAATACATTCAGAAACGAGAATCAGGTTTTCAAACAAATAATTGATTTTACTCAAAATTATTTGCTCGTAATTTTGTATGCAGCTTTCGACTTTGTTTTTAAATATCACAGTTGTTTATAATATTACAAAAGTTAAATAATCTTATATGAGGACCATGTTCCACGACATAATCGCAATAAATATCCCGTATATAATTAATATAATTGTAGCTTTTAACTTTTCTGAACGTATATGCTCATTTGCTTTAAGTTAACAAATTTATCGTTCTCAAAAACTATTTATAAAAACTATTAAGCTGTCACAATTGCACAATTGGTTAAATATGGCCGAGTCGCCCTTGAAAGTTTATTCCAGACAATGGGATATGAAAGACTGGTAGGTACTGTGTTTCGTCAAATTATCGTGGAGTCAAATTTATTTCAGTCGACTAAGCAATAATTAGATAAAAAAGAATTTTAATAAAGATAATATAATAATAAAAATACTAATGTTAAAATTCCAACCATCCAATTATGTATTTCACACTTTTTGTCACCTTTTATTCATAATACGTCGAATTAACTAAAACCACGTATTACGATGATAAATGGTTTACATTTTTGTATATTTAAATATATACTTAAGTGTAATTAAATTATTTACTAATCATCACTTAAATTGTAACGAATAAACTTCAAATGCTTATCAAAAATAAATCAGGATTATGAAGACTTTGGTACATGTATAATAAATTAATACTATTCAATTACAGTTTACATTCGCCATGTTAACAAAAATACATACGTAGTCAATTCGCATTAGAAATCGCAACGACGACAATATATTTATTTAAAACGTAAAATTAACTGATATGCTGCTAACTTGATGAAAATGATAGTTTTATCCGATGAGTGCCTCCAAAATTCTGTTAAATTGAATAAAAAAACGCATTAGTTAATTTCATAAGTGTCTCTCTTACCTGCAATAGAGAGCTATAATCGCGAATCAAGTTTTCAGTTCGTATCAGTACACGAATCTACAGACACTCATACACGCACGGCTTCACTGCTAGTACGGAAATACTGCATTGCACACAGTCGCGCGAGGTGAGACGAGGGCGGGTGGAGGCTGCGTGTGGAGGTGTATCGGCAGTGCAAGGCGCGAGGCCCAGTGCAAGGGCGGCGGCGGCGCGGTTCGCTCGCGTTGCATGCGACGCCCTTCTACCCGGGGCGGCGCATCCGAGCTTCGTCAGTCGGCAATCGATCGCAGCGCGACGCGGTCACGCTGCGAGGGCTCCGAGAGTACACGCGACTCTCGCGAACCGCGCGCTCCTCGCACCGACTCGCCCTGTCGCGCGCTCGCGCCAATCGCGCCTACTATAATCCAACCCGGGTTTACCCTACTTTCCCCTAACTTCTTAGGGCAAAACGCGCATGGCGTCGTTATAGCGGGCGGGAAAAGATTCCTGGGCTGGGGCGGGGGTGGCTGTCCCGGACCGCCATTGCTGGATATTTCAAGCCAGTCCGCACCGGTCTGCGCACAAAATCGATAGCCCGAGACATGCGCGGCGGGTTCGGAGAGACTTGCTGCTGGCGAGCGACAAATATTTTTGATCGATGATGTCTGCGCCAAACGTCACTTTAAGGGGAAACTGCTGCGCATGCGACGGAATCGTATAGCAAAGTTGTCTAACCCACGGTTGGATAGATGCGCGCGCCGCGTTCACGACCGCACCGACTCCGCAGCCAACGCGCCGCGGGCTACGCTTTACTGTGTCGTATCGCTACGCTAGTTTTAGTCAGCCATCTTTAATCAATATGCTTTTCTGTTTTCTGTACGATTACATTTCAGTGACATATGAAGATTGAGATTAGTTTGCGTAATTTATTTTTTTGATCCGGATAACTCGATTAAGTATTATCAGTGTTAATTATAGAAACGTATATTATTTAATGCATTGAAAAGTTTTGTTTGTATTATTCGTGAGCGAATGATATGTAAACTCTTTATTTATCATGTCTCGATGGAAATATTAATACTAAAGTGTGTGTGTTTTTTTTGTGTGCGAGCACGCTTCTACTAGCTATGAGTACTATAATATATTTTAACGGTGAAATATCTGAAGACATAGGCCAGGCGCGCAATTTCTTTCTATGGGCGTGTGTTAGAGTAAACTCGAAATTAAAAGTTTATCTAAAATGATTTTATCTAAGTAGTAGATTTATATTGACGTTCCAACCATACAAGCAAATAACAAAGAGTGCTAAGCGTGAATGAACACTTTGAATATTTTTGAAATATGTGCAAAAAGGTGGTAGTGTAAGAAAAATCAAAATCATTTACCATTACTCATGCACTCGCTTACCTGTTAACTTTACGTTTTGCTAACACTGTCTATTAATAAAATACGACTGAGTATTGAACCTTCGTCCCACAAACGTAGTATACGGTACACAACGCGTAGAGCGTAATTTGATGTTGCGAGTTAGTAACAGTGTATTGTTCTGTATCTAGCTGGTTTCTGTGGGGAGCGGTCGATGAACGGGGGAGTTGGGAGATTGTCGCCGCCGGGAGGGAAGGGGGTAGCCGAACAGTCTGTGGGAGCGCGCCGGGCGCCGCCGCTCGGGAAGGGCACACACACTGAGGCGAGTGCCGGCGGGTGGCAGTTACCGCCGTCGGGGGTGGCCCGGCGCGCCCTCTAGCTTCACCTATGTTCTAGCCTCTGCCTAGGTCGGTCTGTACCGCGACGCGTCAACTAAGCTATTTTAAACGTGTGCCATTCCGTATTCGTATTTGTTCGTGTAAAAAAACTCTTAACTCATACGTTTGCTTGTGATTTGTATTCGTGGGATGTTTACTATGATATGTTTATGTTTATAAACATAAATCGCGGTAAGAAATATATTTTTATAAATAAAATTCTCTGATGTCCAACTGGTAAAAATATTTGATGACACCAATAAATTATTTCGATATGTGCGTGCTTACCTGCTTACTTGTACCTAACAGTTAAATGTTTCATATCTTTGTTTTAAAAGTGACGTCATTAATTTGCTTCTCAAAAACCCCCTAAATAATTTGTAAAACAATTCTTTCAATTGTTATACCGTTATTTGTGTTTGTATAACACAAAACACTCATCGGTGAAAACCGTAAAATACCTATGATAATATCATTTTGTGTTTTTTTTTTTTTTTTAATGATTGACAGGCTTGATGTTTGACCACAGCTCACCTGATGTTAAGTGAAGGTGTGGTCGAAGATGGTAAAGCACACCTAGCCTGGAATGGAACTGGCTCTCAAGTGAGGCTGCCGGAACACACCGTTAGGTGCTTGGCGACAGATTTTCAATTTGAGGGTGGTGGTTTTTGGTTTTACACATGAGTGCTTTACTACAAGTAGTAGATACGTAAGTTGTCGCTGTAGTTTATTTTATCGTATTAATTATTCTACGCGTGTTTCACAAATCTACGTAAGTGCAGTAAAATTATATTATGTTATGTGTTTGGGGTGTTCATTTATACTCGTAGTACCGGTAATTTTAGTTTTTAGTAAGGACAAAGAAGGTCTAGTTATTTTCCTTTTATTTTTTGTCAGATCTAGATCGCGTTTCAGAAACAACAAAAATAATAAATATCTGTAAATTGTGGTGTTATCAAAGGTTAATAACTAAATAAAGACTAATAAAGCTTAGTAGGTATATACTTGTCTACCTAGATTTATGTAGTTTGCTAAAGGCAATAAGGGCCTTTGAAACTTTGCTTGCTTAATATTTTCTGGTGACTTCTAGCTGACGTGAATCACGCGTGGAAATAAGGTAAGTTTCTTGTATTTTAAATAACCTTAAAACAATTTAAAAGTAAAAGCGTAACTCTACTTTAAATTACGTCGGAATCTGTGATCTTCGTAAGGCTTAACTCACATCGGAGAAGCAGCAGCCGGCAGCGGCGCGGCGAACACTTTCAGTGTGAAATATATATATATATATATATAAAATAATAAATTAAAAAATAATAAAATAATAAATAAATAATAATAATAAATATCGGAGGACATTACACACAGCGCCATCTGACCCCAAACTAAGCAAAGCTTGTACTATGGGAATCAGATAACTGATAAAATACTTAAATACTTTTTTTTGTAAATACATACTTATAATACATACAGTACACCCAGACACAGAACAAACATTATATATTTTTTAACTTTATCTACATATAATTAAATACCAGTTAAATGAATACTAAGTCCGTGTACGTTTTATTACCTGCAGGCGTACCATGAGGTGTTAGAGCAGTTCAGTATAGGCCCTAAACTGAACCGTTTGGCAAATTCGTACCATGAGGTCCATATAGCAGGACAGTTTAGGTCGCCGCCATCTTTGTCCGCCGAAACCTAAACATCATCGCAAACTTGTCAGAAAACGGCATTTCGTTCATTCAATTCGTACCATGAGGTGTTATTTGACGTTAGTTGCACCTAAACTGTACCGCCGAGTTGTCAAAATAACGATTCAATAAAAAGTTAATAAATACCGACCATTTGGTATACTTTTATTTAATTTGTGAATTTTCTTGATATTATATCTTTAATAGCCATGCCCATGGGAGTTTAAACGTGATGCTGCTTCCTCCCAAAAGCGGCGGGTGCGCTGCCTCAACTGTAGGCGCTTATTGAACCCTAAAGCAATTACTTGATTTCTATGGAGTAATTCCCACAGCTGCTCTAACTGAGCGTAATTTACCCTTCATAAGCGTTCTGAGGGCTGTCTGTAAGAACAAGTTTGATTTACAATAACAACAAACTATTCGAAAAAAAAAACGCATGAAATACATAGGTACATAAGTAATATAAATATACTAACGACATTATTATTGACAATGCCAATAATATAAATTTGTAACCACAAAACAGTTTTGTTTGGTTTATTTCGACCTTTGAGTTATATTATATTATTAGAAATCTAAATTTTTGAGTTTTGGCGGGAACGCGGAACGAGTCGTGTCGCCCCGTTGTATTTTTTTTTCAAAACTTGTGTTTTGACGAGTGTTTATGCATAAAAATGGTGGTGTTTTATTCATAAAGTGCTGAATCACAAGCGCGAGTGTGGGAAAATGATATAATGTGGTGAAACATGACTTTTCGTGTTGCTTCCAAAACTCCATCGAAGCTTTATAGTAAAGTCACCACTACTTTACTAAAGCATGACTGGACTTGACTGACGCGGACTATACTTGACCAAGACTGGACTTTGACTATAACTTTAGCTACGAGGACACTTATTTAAACTTGAAAATATATAAATATTTGACACTGGCAAATGCTAAAACGCAACGCCAAAACCAAAGAAAAAAAATCTGAACAACCTTTTTGCTGTCATTCGCAGATGAATAATGAAAAAAAAGTATTTATTAGGTGCGTTCCGAAACAAAGAGTCGTAATTGTTTCTCTGTTTAGAATAATGTTTTTTTTTGGAATTTAAGTATATGATAGATTTATTTTTGCGAAGGCTAATCGTAAAAATAAAACATGTTAATAATTATGTTGTAGTGCAATATAGTATTAAGTAATATTTCACCTTAAAATATCATATCATTATAAAACATTAAGAAAACCGATACTTCCCGACAATCACAATTTCGGAACAGATTTTTCACACGAGATACAATTATACTTTTGTATAGCGTTGTCCTTTTCTTCGGTAGCGGGACAGTATTGGAGCCAGAGACAAGTATCGTTCGTTCTTTGAAGAGCTAGCGGTGCAGTTGCGATCCAATTTTAACATGCTCATGGTATGAAATAAAGCGGGACAGTTTAGGTACCTAAACTGAACTGCCCCGCAATTGGATGGAAACGTAAAACCTCATGGTACGCCTGCAGATCTCAGCAGCTATCGGGTACGCTGTAGCTAATCATAGGCAATAATGACATGTATAGACGCACGCTCACAAAATTAGATGCTCCTGTAATTTTCATAGTACGATAGTAATTTAATCATTGAAAAAACTTGCCAATTTCTAGTATTATATTCCACAAAAATTTCAGTTATGTAACAAGCATACCTAAATGTGGAGCAAATATGTGCCAAAACAAAAATTAACAAAAAAATCCACTTGTACATTTTATTCACTAGAACCAAGAATAGTTATATTCTATCATAGGACCTAGAAATGGAAAAATAACCTAAAAATAAAACTTCACAAAATAAATTAATATTCTTCGCCGCCTTCACCCTCTCCTTCTCCGGAGTCCATGCCTACCTCTTCATAGTCCTTTTCGAGAGCAGCCAAGTCCTCGCGCGCCTCCGAGAACTCGCCTTCCTCCATGCCCTCGCCGACATACCAGTGCACGAAAGCGCGCTTCGCGTACATCAAATCGAACTTGTGGTTGAGGCGCGACCAAGCCTCTGCAATCGCTGTCGTGTTAGATAACATGCACACCGCACGCTGTACCTTAGCCAAGTCACCACCCGGCACCACGGTCGGCGGCTGGTAGTTGATGCCCACCTTGAACCCGGTCGGACACCAGTCCACAAACTGAATCGTACGCTTCGTCTTTATAGTCCCGATGGCCGCGTTCACGTCCTTAGGCACAACATCCCCGCGATACAGCATACAGCACGCCATGTACTTGCCGTGGCGAGGGTCGCACTTCACCATCTGGTTAGCAGGCTCAAAACATGCGTTGGTGATCTCCGCGACCGACAGTTGCTCATGATACGCCTTCTCAGCAGAAATCACGGGAGCGTACGTCACCAAGGGAAAGTGGATACGTGGGTAAGGCACTAAGTTAGTCTGGAACTCCGTCAGATCCACATTTAAGGCGCCGTCGAATCTCAGCGAAGCCGTAATTGACGACACGATCTGCCCAATCAGTCGATTCAGGTTTGTATATGTCGGCCTCTCAATGTCCAAGTTTCTACGGCAGATATCGTAGATAGCTTCGTTGTCGACCATGAAAGCGGCATCAGAGTGCTCTAGAGTTGTATGCGTAGTTAGGATAGAGTTGTAAGGCTCCACTACAGCAGTCGATATCTGCGGCGCGGGATAAATAGCAAACTCAAGTTTGGACTTTTTGCCGTAGTCAACGGAGAGCCGCTCCATGAGGAGAGATGCGAAGCCGGAGCCGGTGCCGCCGCCGAAAGAGTGGAAGATGAGGAAGCCCTGAAGACCCGTGCACTGGTCTGCCAGCTTACGCACCCTGTCCAACACCAGGTCTACAATCTCCTTTCCAATGGTGTAGTGGCCTCTTGCGTAGTTGTTAGCAGCATCCTCTTTGCCAGTAATCAGCTGCTCCGGGTGGAACAGTTGACGGTAAGTGCCAGTACGCACCTCATCGACGACAGTGGGTTCCAAGTCTATAAACACGGCTCTAGGGACATGCTTGCCTGCTCCTGTCTCACTGAAGAACGTGTTGAAAGAGTCATCGCCACCTCCGACGGTCTTGTCAGAGGGCATCTGTCCATCTGGCTGGATGCCATGCTCCAGACAATACAGTTCCCAGCATGCGTTACCGATCTGCACGCCGGCTTGTCCGCCATGTATGGATATGCATTCACGCATTTTCGATTAAAATACTTGCAATATACTTAAAAAATAAAAGTACTCGAGCGGTTCCTGCTGGATCAACACCAATTTATGATTTGACTGTGAAAAAACAAAAGCTGCTAACAAATGCAATTCCAATTTCAACATATTTTTTTACATCTCAATGTCGCTACAAGATTGGAGTAAAAAGGTTAGATAGACAATCTTTAAAAAGATTGGTAGTTATACCAATTTCGATCAGAATAAATCTTTTATATTTTTGGCTTTTGTTCTTAGCTTACTGTTTTACTATGGTGTTTAGAGCTTAGACTTCTGTAAAACAGCTAGATGCTGTTCAAAACTACCTCATAACATGACGTGACACTAGTCATAAAAAGGAACAAAATTACAGACATACCTATTCAAAACGTATTATGTTCATGAAGTATCAGTTAATATTTAATGTGATATTGGACTACACGAGTAATATAAAAAAAGAAAATAATAAATACGAACACCATACCCCATAACAAGTAAAATTGAACATCGGTAAACGACAGTCAAATGTATGAAAACAGCAGTTTTCACATTCACTTCCGCCAGGGGCGCAGGGGTTCCCATCCCATGCATTGTTCTATTGTTCAGGTTCTGCCTAAATCTTCCAGATTGAAATTCTAGTCCAAAATCAAGCTATTTAAAAATGTATTTATTTTCCATTTAAAAAATAATAAAAGTACAGTTACCAGTCTAAGTGTCTCCTGGTAGGACCTACAAAATTAATGAGGTATTCATTTGTTTTAGGGTATAGACATATATAGACCTATATACCTAGTCTTGCCATAAATATTGTAACAAAGAAAATTTATTTTTTTCTTTTGCAAATAACATTTATTACTTTTACAGTGTGTTAGTTTAATACATAAATATAAAACAATTTAAAATATAAAAAGCTTATTCGAAGTGGTCTCCATTGGCTACAATACAGTCCTTTAAACGTTGAAGCCAGTTATCAATAGAAGTACGCACTCTTTCTATGGGAAAATTCTTCACTGCCAATCGTATGGATTGTTTTAGGGACTCCAAATTATCATGGCGTTTAGAGCAAGCCGTACTCTCTAAAACTGACCATAAATAATAATCCAGCGGATTAAGATCGGGACTAGACGACGGCCAGTCTTTAGCTCTGATGAAGTCCGAAACGTTCGCTTCCAAACAAGACTGCGTGGACCGAGCATTATGACCGGCACCGAGTCTTGCTGGAAGGACCATACTTGGTTATTGAACATGGTGTTGTTAACTACTTAACTACCTTCTCAAGAATGGTATCTTGATACACTTGTGCCGATGTTTTGATACCTTTTGAGACCTTTTTCACAAAAATATGGCTCAGTCACTCCTTCATAGCCAACACCCCACCAAACCATCACTGAAGTCGGATAATGCCCACGTTGCACTCTGTCGACTAATTGGGAAGCTTCCTTAGAGCTTTGAGCATAAATACGGTCATTTTGTTTGTTAAAATGTTGCTCAATTGTAAAAATATTCTCATCCGTAAACAAAAAATTTCTGTGACCTCCTTTTGCGTACCGCTTCAGTAGTTGTTTCGATTTTACCACCCTATTCTTTTTTAAATTATCAGTTAAGAAGTGACCAGTGCGTCTCTTATAGGCTGCAAGTCCTAAGTCATCTTTTAAAATACGCGAAATGGTTCTAGGTGCCATCTTCATCTCCCAAAATAATTTTTTTTGCTTTCGGACAGGATTTCTTCGAATTCTACCCCTTACTGCTTTGACCACCTTTTTCGTACGAACACTACGTGGACGGCCAGATCTTTTTCTGTTACAAACAGAGGAGGTCTCATTGTACCTATTAATAGCCCGGTACACAAACATTTGACTAATACCAAGCGTATGGAGAGTTTTAAAAATTGCATTTGGCTCCATACCTACTTTGCGTAGTGCAATCACAGCGATTCGGTTCTCTTTGTCACCCCACTCCATTTTAATATCGCAAAATATTGTACAATTTATTGGCGTCAAAATGAAAAAACACAATGAACAATCATATAAAAATTACAGATTCCAAATTCAAATGTAATATTTTGTTTATTTTTAGTTTTAACAGTATTTATGGCCAGACTAAGTATATAAAAAAAAATATGCTTTAGTAGCAGCTTTACATTGAATAACATGTTGTTACGTTATGCGAAATAAAGCCTATGAAGAAAGTAGGCAGAGAATTTTTAATTTAGTTTTGTACACACTCCGCGGTATGCGTGTGGTATAAACAATAATCGTCTATTGTCATTGTTATCACAAATGTAACAATTTTTAGTGAATTTCGGATATTCAATAGTAAGTATATTTTTCTAGTTGATATTGTGCGTGTGTTTATTCGGTAGCTAGATGGCGTGCCGTGCAATACAGGCGCTCATCGTCGTCTCCTGCCAGCCCTGACGGACGACCACCACCAGTCGGTTGCAACCGGCATCATGCGGAATTGGACGTGGTTTGTGACAACGGTACAACTAAAACTTTATTTGTGCATTTTAATGTTTTTGTATTATTATTTTTTTTACCTTCTTGTACTTGTAAAAATTAAATGATTGTCTATTGTCATAATGCTCTGGATCATAAACGGAAAATTTTAGTTGGAAGCTTAGAAGATTTAAACGAAGAGTTGAAGAGCCAAGATTCAAGTGCAAGAGAGAAGATAACCACCAGTTACTGGGGATAGCTGGTCTCCTACAGGGTACCCGTGCTAATGAGTGGTACCCTGTAGTATCCGAGACTAGAACTCCCCGCTGGTTAGACAACATCATCAGTATGCTGGTTTTACTATGAAGACTGACGTGGTTTTGATAATATCGAGAAAATACAAAACAATCCTAGCTCACGTCACCGAGTCTCCAGCATCAAGTTTGGCAGACGGACAGACAAACAGACAGATAGACGGACGGACAGCGGAGTCTTAGTAATGGGGTCCATTTTACCCTTTGGATACGGAACCCTAAAAAGCGACTATGCATGGACTTTTTACCCGCTATTTGTTAAACAAGAACAGTTAGTATTTTTTTAAGTGCTATTAAGGTGGTGTTTAGGTGCATCTATCAATGGAACTCAAAATATATGTATCAGCAAAAAATTGACGGAAGTTTTAGGTTGGTTCATACTTGATGGATAGGTTAGCGTCAGCACCCACACTTCTTCAAAAAATCTTATATAATACTAATGAAATATAATAGTGTAATTTATATCCATTAAACATTTATCTCTTTAGTGTCTAGCAAGTGTAAAAATACTAAGATATCACAACTTTAATATTCAAATTGTTATTTTTATTTCAAAAGAACAATCGTGTCAAAAAATGTATAATGCAATATAAAATCATGTTATATATGTATGTATTTTCAGCAAAAATAAAAATAGCAAAATATGGAAACACAGATTAATACTCAGATTGGAGTCTTGGATTAAATATAATCATTTGATCACATTGAGACTTCAAGAAATTCCTGCAACAAAATAAGAGTCATGCTTTATTATATCAAACGCCTAAACTTAACGGATTACTACGCAGTTATCAACAAAATATTGTATTGTATTGATAAATCAAGTTACAATACACACAGTCAAAGTCAAAAAAGTAAATTTGAGTCCGGTTATGCCCTAGTAAAGTAGGGGTGACTTTACTTCAAGCTTCGAAAGAGTTTTTGGGAGAAACACAAAAAGTCCTGTTTTACCATATTATAACACTTTCCCACACTAGCGCGCGTTTGGTACCTTAGTACTAAATACCATTCGAAAAACAGTACTACTGTTCCGTGTAATCACCGTGATCAACACTGCTTTTTACATTTACGCATAATACTATCATAATTTATTTTCTAATCTCGATACCATGATTCCAAGATTAATTTAAATTTGTTTAGTCGTAGATAAGGGAGAGAATCGAACGTGCGAACTCACGTCACTAAACACTTGTACTGTATTTAAATACAAATGAAGCCAAAAACGCGCTAGGCAAGTTTTTGACATTTAATTAAATTTTTTTACTTATATTGTAGGTGGCATCGCTAAGGGATTTTCGAAAAGTGTGGGTGTCAATAATTTAATGATGCACGCGAGCATCTAATTGAAAAGACAAAAGAACTACTAAGGCGTTACCTGTTGACCATAGCTTGAGTGTATCGCTCCAGCCATTTCACAATTTCTTTGAAGACAAAGTACATATGGACCGCTATCCTGGTAGAGATGTTGAGGAAGACGATGAAGTTGGCGACCAGAAAGCATATAAGTATAACGACGTCTTTAGCAGCATTAGTGAGGTGCTTGTCACGCCTGTGCTTTCCACGTAGAGGACAGTATCTGTGGACGATCTAATTATCATCTGACTAACCTCATCTTCTTTCACTTATCCCCAAAAAAATATATTTACCTAGCAGAAAACATTAAAAAAATTTGAAGTGTGCCAATCATTCAATCAGTCAATGAACTAATTTGTGCAACTTTTACTCTGTTTAGCGCAATTATGTACAAATTTGTGTGTAAAAAAAGTTTTTTGTCATATGGCACAAAAAAAATATAAACAAATAACAAATCATCTATAGATCGATCACTCGGGATTGGTTGCCTATTTTGCACACACTTCTTTACTAAATACATAGAATTCATTGCCAAATAATTGATGTTGTATCCGACGACTTAGATGTATAAATACTTCAATGTGTAACTTAACAAATGTGATGTGATACAAAAAAAACACATTTCCAATTTTTTTCACATTCCAGATTCTTCTTATGGATAAAGTACACTGCGCGGGTAACTTGCCTATCTTACTTGTGCCGTGTAGGTACGAGTAATACATTTATGCCAAAAACAAGAAAATTGACAGACGGTATGGGTACTATTTTTTTATCTGAGATAAAGACCTTAAATTGTATCCAGCACATTTGTCATAGATGCGTTCAAACACTCTGATGAAGAAATTAAGTTTGTCGTCAATTTTATCATCCGTTACGATGTTATTCGTCTCATCGTCCACCAGCACGACGTTCTGTGTCCTACTCCTCGCTAAAGGATATCCGAACACCTTACAACTGCATCTTCTCAAACGAACTCCTGCAACAATATCTTATATATTTCTTTGTCATACACATAGCCTCTTTACATAAAACTCCTCGACATTTCAGTCGACACTGGGTGGAACATACATATCAGAGGTCGCCTTTTACCACCATAGAACCTAATCAGATGTTTTTTGTTCCAGTTTAACGTGTACAAGAGCTGGCGAGATTTCAGGAGAGCTATTGAGGCTTATCATCGAATGTCCTTAAAGAGAGCGCTGACGCGGCAATGTACGGGACTTTGTTTTGTAACTCAAAGTTCTAGGTACCATTGCAAGCGCCATCGTGAAGTTGTGTCTCTTCCGAACAGAAGGGTGAAAAAAAATTGGTATCTCGACAAGTAAAGAAAACGTATTTCTAGGGTACCACAGTAGATAAAACAATTAGTCATAATGCTCATAACGATAATATACCTACCTATGTATGAAAATGACCAGCGGTAATTATGCCTCATTTAAACTTAGCCGTTAATAGATAAAAAGACTCGTGTATCCGTGTATTATGCACACATACATTATGTTATAATATCCGCAGTTACGATATGCAGCTAATATTACAAGTGTTAAGATGTCAAATGAGAGCTGTTAGAATAGTTAATGGATTAAAAATAAGTCGGTTAGGAAAAAAATATTTTAAAACTAACAAAATTATGCCAGTGATATCACTACCTATATACATGTAATGTACAATAGTTTATTAGAAATACACGGAGCTACTTTGTCAAAAATCAAATATAAGCATCAATGTAACTTGCAAAAGAAAGAAAAGCTGGTCGTGCCATAGACTAGGTTAAGTAAAGTTGAAAAGGCAGGGTCTCGCCAATATATTGATGTGTAGTAAATTTATTAAATGGATTTCAAAAAACCCTTCAAAAATTATTTGAAAGCAATCCATGTAACACACAAACGAAGCCTGTACTGTAAATAAGTATATTCCTTGTTGTTAACCTGATAATTCATTACATAACTTCATTTATTCAAAGCGTGATTGTAAGATTTTTTTGTAACAAGTGACTTGCCTGTAACATTATTACTATTTATGCCTAATAAATGTTTCTAATTATACTTTATTTATTTATGAAATTGACATGTTAATCTCTTTACCCCAACTGAAGATGTTAGGATTGAAGATAATAAACATAATAATAATATAATATTATCTAGCCTAAAATGAGTAGCTATGTCAAAAACAGCCAGTCCATACCTAATACAGATTCTTTACACACGCGTCCATCTCCGCAAGAACCACAGATGTTGTGCCATAAAAAAGTCACAGTCATGTCAACTGGAAACTATTACACTATTATTTAATTTTAAGGCTTGCGTTGCATTGTCAATTGACCTCATATTATCAAAAACATTGTTTACGATGGCGCACGCATGCTTAAAAAGAAACTGTTAACACAATCCTTCTACCATAAGTTACTACAATATCATCTGGTTCATAGAAAATAAAGTAGTAATTTCCTACTTTTTAAATAATTGATATTTAATCAGAGAATTGTATAGAAAAATAAGTCAAGAGACGGATGCCCACAAAAATGTACAACATTTAAAATAAATATAATAATACACAAAAAAAAAATAACTTAGAAAAAAAAAGTTTGAAATAATTTCGGCTCGTTTTAATAGTAAAAAGAAAAAAAAAAAATCAATATCTAGCCCATAGCACTTGCATGCTCTTATAAAATAGCTATTTCGTCGGTGACAACTATGCACCGGATGAAACGGAGTGGAGATTAGGTTTTTTTAGGGAAGCGGTGGGTGTGTGCAGCCCCAGCTGACCGAGTAACTCCGGACAATCGCTCGTGCCATATGCTAAATTCAGGAGATAAGCTATATCTGCTACTCGTAAGTATTTTTTTGCAACGTGCAGGTAAGTTCTTTAAAAATACTTTAGCGCGATATTGCTAACGTAGAAAACGTTTTGAATGCCTTCAATACGAGTAATATATGTATATGCTATAGTTTGGGTTCCACACCTAAGAAGCGTAGGTAGGTACTCAAGGTGGCTTCTCACTTATTTATGCACAATATAATACTTTGAATGTCTTAAGAGATGAAAAGTTTGAGATTCTGAGAACATTAGTAAGACAAATCCCAGGCCTTACGAGGCTTTTTTTACTACACTGTTGTCGTGCTCATCAAATTGCAATTTGGAGTCAAAAATCAGCCCCGAGTCTATAATCTGGATTTAAGTCCATTTACAGAACTTTCTTATGAGAGTAAACTACAATTTATGTAGATAGGCTGCGGCTTGCCCGTAAATGAACAAACAAAGCATTTGGATAAGTTGGATTAGTCCAATTTATTTAAGAAGAAGAATAGTTTTGGAACCTATCTAAATCTCCTTGGAGACGTGAAACGTCTCGAAAAGTACGTATAGGACACAGTACTTTCATACCATCAGCTTAAAGAAGTATGTTAGAGGAGCGAAAACAGGAAGATATGTCAAATACAAATGTAATAAAAAGGTGGGGAGCAACGTTCCTGGGGAACTCCTAAAGAAATAGTTATCGTTGCATACGTACCTATACCCATTTAGCACTATGGTTTGTCATTTGTTTTGTGCGTATGAAGAAAACCACCTGAATAAATTTCCTTGGATACCGACCGCTTGCAGTTTATGCAACAAAGTGATCTATGGCTATCAGTCAGTGTATCATAGTCAGTCAGTGTAAATAATATCTACATCAGCTGATTTTGACAGATATTCGCTACATAATATAAAATTTGACGTCGTAGATCTATGCTTGAGATACGCGTGCTGATACTTGTAGAGCGTGTATTTAGGATATGAATATATCTGTCGATAAACAATCTATGTCCAGGACTTTAGAAAAGACACAAAGTTTAGATAAAGGCCTGTAATTTTCAATGAAATCTTTTGGACCTTTTTTATCTATGGATGTCATGATTAAAGTCTTCCGCAGTTTGAGTACTAATCTATTCTGTACAATAATGTTAGTGGCATCACTAGACTTTTAGTACAACTACTAATAAAGATTGGAGCCACATTATCTGGCCTAGCAGACTTACAATGATACAAAGATTTAATCATCTAGTTTTCATAAATTTACTTTAAAATATCTTAATTGAATGCTTTTAATTGGTTGGTTTTTTGAAAATGTTCTATGAATAATAAATTTATGATTTGTTCTTTTCTAATAACTCATATTAGACAAACATCAACTATTTCAAGCGTTATCTTTGGACCTGTATATGATATTGGTAGGTATATGTCGTTGCTATATAATATGTAAATAGGTACTATCTTCATGGTACTTCTAATGGAAAGGTTTGTTTATTGGTTGGGATTATTTTTACATTTTTTTTTTAATGGTTGATAAGCTTGGTGTTTTACCACAGCTCACCTGATGCTAAGTGAAGGTGTGATCGAAGATGGTAAAGCACACCTAGCCTGGAATGGAACTGGCTCTCAAGTGAGGCTGCCGGAACACACCCTTGGATGCTTGGCGGCAGATTTTCAGCTTAAGGGTGGTAGCTAGCCAGCCGAGTACTAGAAAGTACCCTACCACCATGCTATGGTATCCTCACGATGTTTTCCTTCACCGGCAGCTCAAGCTCTTTGTTGGGGTTTGAACCCCCGCCCTCCGGCATGCGAACCTACCGCGCTAACCACTGAGCTATCATCGCTACAAATATATTTATTTGTTATAGGATCTACTAATAAAGACGACATTACCTTAATTCAACGGATAGAACTAATTACCTGAACAATTGCATGGCATGGTTTTTATCTATTTATCATCTCATATTTCTTCCTAAAGCTTTTTTTAATTTTCTAGTGCGTATGTCTAGTAGTAGTGGCTTCAATATTTGTTGAAATCAAAATATGGTTTAATGCCTGAACGGGTTGAATGAAAAATTTAAAATTATTTTGATTGTGCTACGGTTGTCATATTTGTGACATCACTGTGATAGATGGTACATTCTCATGAAGATGGTAATTCTTTCATAGAAACTCTATGGATAATGCTATTTTGATGTTTATATATTAAATGATATAATTATTATTAAGATATTATTAAACATAATTAATCTCGCATATCTATAAGGCAATAAAGTGTTAAAACCATGTCAATTTCCATTGCATTTACTAAAGTAGGAAAAAAGTCATCCTTTGTATTAAATTGTAAAAAAAATGTTCTTTAACTGATTTCTTTCATTTAGGTAAAGGTTATACCTATAATGAAATGAAATAAAATTTATTTGGCAATAACATACCTTTTTTATTCCATTTTATTTAGGGGACTTTTGTGGTAAACACATGGCAGTCCCATCGTATTTTCTAACATGTTACAACTAAAATTAAAATTATCTACACACCATACTAACATATACACACTCTCTCATACACACATTCACTCCCCCGCATACACACTAATCATAATCTCGGTGGGTTACTTGAGGCGATTTACACAACTGAACAGCTCCTGGATGCGTCAGAACAGGGCTCGAACAGCAGCCTGTAGAATTTACTAACGCAATAACATACCTACATCGTTTATCGAAAGTTATACATAAATCTTAGACATAAGTGTTGTTCAAAGTATCACTCATAGAGAAGCATTGTTACCCATGCTAGAAATTAACCTGTGTTATGGCATAACAATACTCTCCGCTGGTCAAGAAAATCAAAACAAGCATGTCCTAAACAATAACAGATTAATCTAAAAGAAAAGAAAAAGGTATATTTGGGGATACAATGAATGGGTGTACGTGCACGTGTATGTGTGTGTATATATATGTTGGGTTGGGGAATTGTAGGTGGTATCTCTATTATGTAACTATATTTGACACAAGAGACATTACGAATAACTCAGATAAAATTACTTTTATTGTCTCTTGTGTCAACCTTTTCAGGCCGATAAGTTTGACCGAATTAATTTCCTCGTCCAGTTAGAAGAATCTAGTGACCGTGTCAGTCACAAGTCGGCGGGTGATGATTTCCAAAGTATGCTAAATACGTGATTGTTTTTCCTTTTAATAAATAAAGTTGAAAATGTTACCATCGTTAACTGTGGACTCATAAAACATAACCTTCCAACCTAACCTATAGGTTCTTACTTCACTTACCCATAGGAGATCAACCCTATATTTTTTTAGTATCTTGAATGGTTATTATCACCTACGTAAATAATACATGCCTTTCTTCGTATCAGTTACTGACTTACTGTTATAGATACTGAACACAAGCCTTATTCTGCTCCAGTACCTACTCTGAAATCATCAGGTCTAAAATCACAGAAAAACTTTAATTATATTTAACCTTACTAGATACATACGCAAAGCAGAAAGAATATAAAAACTTAAAAAAGAATATTCACACAGAGAAAAAAGCAAACAATTAACTTGCACGTCAATTCTTTGAAGTGTTTATGGCATAATGCCAACAAACCATTTTTTATAAAAGTACAAAAGATAAATAAACAAAAATATGTAAATAGATAAACAAATACATAATATTATATATACAATAGTTAAATGCCAAGTGATAGCTAAATACCTATATCGATTCTGATCTACAAGCAAGTTCCCAACATGTTAAAGTAAGTTTTAAAATGCTTAATGTTCTTTGTCATTAATTCTGTATGCAATGGTTTAAGTATTTGATGCAGTTTTACTGCATGAAAGTTACAAAAATGGGTACATTAAGTTCAAATCTTCCGCCAAGCGTCTAACGGAATGGTCCAGCCATATTCCTAGATCCCATTTCAGGCTAAATGTGTTTACCATCTTCTACGTCGATAACGTCCATCAAAAATTTTGTATACCACAAAATATTGTCGTGTCATATGTCCGACTAGACGTAGGTATAGGTGATATCAACAATAAAAATACGGCAAACATACTGTCTCAACTAGTCAACGTCTAGAATTAACTAAGACGAGTGTGGAGGCGGCTACGTAGCCACAGTGCGTCGCGGCATCTTGTAGAGGCTAAAATATAAAATAATGTAGTACATAGTCTGACATCCCTTCCGGCAGCACGTACTAGACTCGTTAGCTAAACTGACATGTGGCTTTAATAGGAACGAATGAGAACGAATAGGAACGTGCGAATTTACCACGCGCCATTTGGCTACGTTTCGCCTCACGGTATTTTCTTTACATTAAATATTTTCTCGCCCATCGTCGCCGCCGCGCTCGCCTGTTACATTGTTACTGTAACCGAGGCGATTCTAAACTGGCTACATAATCCTAAAATAACCTATCTATGATATTGTAGGAGTTTGGTAGATAGCTCTCTATCTTCCGTTATACTACGCTAAGCAGAGTCTTGCTAGTGGTGGTAACATTACTGGTGTTACAATAAATACATCCAGAGAATCATGTGAAATATGTTTATATTTTTCACTATAACAAACTATATCTCAAATCTAACTGACAGTGTGTATGACATTAATATACAAAAACCAGCCTGTTCAAATTAACAGATAAAAGTATAAGTAGATAGCTCTCTATCTTCTTTTATACTACGCTAAGCAGAGTCTTGCTAGTGGTGGTAACATTACTGGTGTTACAATAAATACATCCAGAGAATCATGTGAAATATGTTTATATTTTTCACTATAACAAACTATATCTCAAATCTAACTGACAGTGTGTATGACATTAATATACAAAAACCAGCCTGTTCAAATTAACAGATAAAAGTATAAGTAGATAGCTCTCTATCTTCCGTTATACTACGCTAAGCAGAGTCTTGCTAGTGGTGGTAACATTACTGGTGTTACAATAAATACATCCAGAGAATCATGTGAAATATGTTTATATTTTTCACTATAACAAACTATATCTCAAATCTAACTGACAGTGTGTATGACATTAATATACAAAAACCAGCCTGTTCAAATTAACAGATAAAAGTATAAAACCTCTTTTTAACAGATATCAATGGTTTTAAATAGATGAACTAAATTTCATTCAAAATTATTTTTCAAAAAAATTTATTATTTTTAACTCTACAATTATGCCCTCTTCCCCTTATGCCACCTTACTCCAAAACTCTCGAAAAAATTAATTACATTTAATTTTATTGCACAAGCCGTAAGTATATATAATTATATATACTGACAATGACTTATTTTACAGGAGCGGTGTGTGCCAAATAACAAATTAAGGAAAGTCATTTAAATATTTTTTAGAAATGTTTCATTGTAACTCCATATAAGTGAGTCGACTAAGATATTATTTAGATTACATTATATTGTTCATTTAGTACTTTTATTTTCGAGAAAAACATATCGCAGCAATGTCGTTTACAACTGAAATATCATACTTGCATCGAAATATCAGTCTAAACAACGGCTCGGAAAAAATTACAGTAATTGTGTATAAAAACAAATTACAACGAAATAAGAAACGAAAAAAAGTTAGGTTAATTAAATACACAAAGGAACAACTGTTACAAACGCCATCTAAGGAATGTCAATTGAAAAAAGAAGGAAGTAGGCTATCGATGCAGTACAGCATGCCAGAACTTGCAAATAAACCAAAAAAAAAAAAATTGAGAGTTAGAAGTTCTGATACTATGGCACAATATAGTAATCCATATAAATCTCAGTATACTGTAAACATGGTTCACGAATGTACAGATGCAGAATGTCTAAACTTTTTCAATAATCCTATCAGCCAAGCCAAATGGAGAATCTATAGGTGTCAATTGAGTACTGCGGAAGAGAGCTGTTGTTGTTCTTGTAATTCTGATGCTATGTTTGAAGTAATGAAAAGCCTATATGACTGCTATAAGAAAAAAAATTGCGATCATTGTGAATGTATTTTGTGTGGTCATCTACCAAGAGAAGAACGCAAAAAAGGCGAATTGCGAAAATCCGCCACAGCATTAGGATCAGCGGATAAAAGGAAGATAAGTAAAGATCATAAAGAAATGGATAAAGCTGCCAAAGAGTTAATCGGAAAAACACCAGCGGAAAAAGAGAAGATCTTAAAAGACTTAGCTTCTAAGGGGGTTGCGTTGCCTGAACCTAAAACAACATCTGAAAAAGCTCTAATTGCGAAAGTCAAGCCGGAAACCAAGAGTGCTAAAGTGCCATCTGAAAAAATGCGACAAGCAAAAGCAGAAGGTCTCCTAACTCCACTGGAAGGCAAAACTCCAGAACAGAAAGAAAAAATATTACGAGACTTAGCCATGAAAGGTATGCCCCTCCCAGAAGGCAAGACGGCATCGGAAAAAAAGTTGATTGATAAAATTATTGCTGACCTCGGGCTTCCGCCGGCACCTAAATCCGCCGATGAAAGAAACAAGTACAAAAAAGCACTTGAAGCATCAACCCCACTAGAAGGAAAATCTCCTGCTGAAAAAGAAAAGATTCTAAGACGTCAACATGACTTAGGAATCCCACTACCAGAAGGAAGAACTCCATCCGAAAAAGCTTTGATAGCCAAGATTAAAGCAGGCCCTAAAGCAACAGTTGCATCTAAAGCTACATTAGTGGGGATACCATCTGAAAAAGTTAAGGCAGCTAAGGCTGCCGGTCTTCTTACCCCTTTAACCGGTAAAACCCCTGAGGAAAAAGTAAAAATTCTTAAAGGTTTAGCTAAGTCAGGTATACCTCTACCTAAAGCGAAAACTACATCCGAAAAGAAACTCATTGACAAAGTAAGGACTGAAATGGGTTTACCGCCAGAACCTGACACAAAATCACAAAAACTGAAATACGATAAAGCTCAAGCCGCTGGAATAGTAACACCTTTAGATGGTAAAACTGCAGCACAAAAAGAAAAGATACTTAAAGCTCAGGCTGAAGCAGGGCTTCCACTTCCTGAAGGTAGAACTCCATCAGAAAAGGCATTAATAGCTAAAATAAAGGCTCCAACAGCAGCAGCAGTTAAGGTGTCTTCGGAAAAGTTACGAAAAGCCAAAGCAGCTGGTCTTTTAACACCACTAGAAGGCAAAACATCTGAACAGAAAGAGAAAATTCTTAAAGGTTTAGCTAAGTCAGGTATACCTCTTCCTGAACCTAAGACAGCGTCGGAAAAGAAACTCGTCGACAAAATAAGAACCGAAATAGGTTTGCCACCAGAACCTGAAACAACATCGATGAAACAAAAGTACGCCAAGGCTCAAGCTGCTGGAATAATCACGCCTTTAGAAGGCAAAACTCCTGCGCAAAAAGAAAAAATACTTAAATCACAAGCTGAAGCTGGGCTTCCTTTGCCTGAAGGCAGAACTCCATCGGAAAAAGCATTAATAGCTAAAGTAAAGGCACCAACACCAGCAGCGGAAAAGGTGCCATCGGAAAAATTGCGAAAAGCAAAAGCAGCCGGCCTCTTAACTCCGCTAGCAGGCAAGACACCAGAACAAAAAGAGAAAGTTCTTAGAGGTCTAGTTAAAGATGGTATACCTCTACCTGAACCTAAAACTGCATCGGAACGAAAACTCATCGATAAAGTAAGAGCCGAAATGGGATTGCCACCAGAACCTGAAACAGCGTCTCAGAAACAAAAGTACGCTAAAGCCCAAACTGCTGGACTAGTAACGCCTCTAGAAGGTAAAACTGCGGCACAAAAAGAAAAGATACTTAAAGCCCAAGCTGAAACTGGGCTACCTTTGCCTGAAGGTAAAACTCCATCGGAAAAGGCACTAATAGCCAAAATAAAGACTCCAACACCACCACCAGCAGCTAAGGTACCTTCGGAAAAATTACGCAAAGCAAAAGCAGCTGGCCTTTTAACACCACTAGAAGGCAAAACGCCCGAACAAAAAGAGAAAATTTTAAGAGGCTTAGCAAAAGAAGGTATACCTTTACCTGAACCTAAAACTGCATCGGAACGAAAACTAGTCGATAAAGTAAGAGCCGAAATGGGATTGCCACCAGAACCTGAAACGGCGTCTCAGAAACAAAAGTACGCTAAAGCTCAAGCCGCTGGACTAATAACGCCTTTAGAGGGTAAAACTGCGGCACAAAAAGAAAAAATACTTAAAGCCCAAGCTGAAGCTGGGCTACCTTTGCCTGAAGGTAGAACTCCATCAGAAAAGGCGCTAATAGCAAACATAAAGGCTCCAACACCACCAGCAGCAGTTAAGGTACCGTCGGAAAAATTACGCAAAGCAAAAGCAGCTGGCCTTTTAACACCGCTAGAAGGCAAAACGCCTGAACAGAAAGAGAAAATTTTAAGAGGCTTAGCCAAAGAAGGTATACCCCTACCAGAACCTAAAACTGCGTCAGAACGTAAACTCACCGATAAAGTAAGAGCCGAAATGGGGTTGCCACCGGAACCTGAAACAGCATCTCAAAAACAAAAATACGCTAAAGCTCAGGCCGCTGGCCTCATAACGCCATTAGAAGGTAAAACTGGGACACAAAAAGAAAAGATACTTAAAGCCCAGGCTGAAGCTGGCTTACCTCTGCCTGTAGGTAGAACACCATCAGAAAAGGCGCTAATAGATAAAATAAAAGGTGCAGCACCTGCACCTGGAAAAGCACCCTCAGAAAAATTACAGAAAGCAATTGCTGCGGGCCTTGGTCCAGGCCAACCACCGTTACCTCCCGATAAGGCTAAAGAACTCGATAAGAAAACTGCAAAAGTCATGAAAGAAGGTAAAGGGCCTAGTGACGAATGTATTTGTGGTTTATTGACACCAGAATCTGAAAGAACTGCAATGGAAAAAGAGAAAAAACCATCAAAGATAGCGTCTGAAAAATTACGTAAAGCAAAAGCAGCCGGCCTTTTGACACCATTAGAAGGCAAAACTTCAGAACAAAAAGAGAAAATACTTAGAGGTTTAGCTAAGTCCGGTATGCCTTTACCTGAACCTAAAACCGCATCAGAAAAAAAACTCATCGATAAAGTTAGGACCGAAATGGGTTTGCCACCTGAACTTGATACAAAGTCACAAAAACAAAAGTACGCTAAAGCTCAAGCTGCTGGGATAGTTACACCTTTAGAAGGTAAATCTGCAGCACAAAAAGAAAAGATACTTAAAGCTCAAGCTGAAGCCGGGCTTCCTCTTCCAGAAGGTAGAACCCCATCGGAAAAGGCACTAATAGCTAAAGTAAAAACTTCAGCACCAGCTGCAGCACCAGGAGCGATAAAGATACCGTCGGAAAAATTACGGAAAGCAAAAGCAGCTGGCCTTATAACACCGTTAGCGGGTAAAACACCAGAACAAAAGGAAAAAATTCTAAGAAGTTTAGCCAAAGAAGGAATACCTCTACCCGAACCTAAAACTGCATCAGAAAGGAAACTAATTGACAAGGTAAGAGCCGAAATGGGGTTGCCACCGGAACCGGAGACAGCATCGCAAAAACAAAAATACGCCAAAGCACAAGCTGCTGGCCTTATAACGCCTTTAGAAGGTAAAACTGAGGCACAAAAAGAAAAAATACTTAAAGCCCAAGCTGAAGCTGGGCTACCTTTGCCTGAAGGTAGAACTCCATCGGAAAAGGCACTAATAGCAAAAATAAAGACTCCTACACCAGCAGCAGCTAAGGCGCCTTCGGAAAAGTTACGAAAGGCCAAAGCAGCTGGTCTTTTAACACCACTAGAAGGCAAAACATCTGAACAGAAAGAGAAAATTCTTAAAGGTTTAGCTAAGTCAGGTATACCTCTTCCCGAACCTAAGACAGCGTCGGAAAAGAAACTGGTCGACAAAATAAGGACCGAGATGGGTTTGCCGCCGGAACCTGAAACAACATCGATGAAACAAAAGTACGCCAAGGCTCAAGCTGCTGGAATAATCACACCTTTAGAAGGCAAAACTCCCGCGCAAAAAGATAAAATACTTAAATCACAAGTTGAAGCTGGGCTTCCTTTACCTGAAGGCAGAACTCCATCGGAAAAAGCATTAATAGATAAAGTAAAGGCTCCAACACCAGCAGCGGAAAAGGTGCCATCGGAAAAATTACGAAAAGCAAAAGCAGCCGGCCTCTTAACTCCGCTAGCAGGCAAGACACCAGAACAAAAAGAGAAAATTCTTAGAGGTCTAGTTAAAGACGGTATACCTCTACCTGAACCTAAATCAGCGTCAGAAAAAAAACTCATCGATAAAATAAGGGCTGAACTAGGATTACCACCAGAACCCGAAACAGCGTCACAAAAACAAAAGTACTCTAAAGCACAAGCAGCTGGGATAATTACACCTTTAGAGGGAAAAACTGCGGCACAAAAAGAAAAGATACTTAAAGCCCAGGCTGAAGCTGGGTTACCTCTACCTGAAGGTAGAACTTCATCGGAAAAGGCACTAATAGCAAAAATAAAGACTTCAACACCAACAACAGTAAAAGTGCCGTCGGAAAAGTTACGAAAAGCGAAAGAAGCTGGCCTTTTAACACCGCTAGAAGGCAAAACTTCCGAACAAAAAGAGAAAATTCTCAAAGGTTTAGCTAAGTCAGGAATACCACTTCCTGAACCTAAGACAGCGTCGGAAAAAAAACTCGTCGACAAAGTCCGAACCGAGATGGGTTTGCCACCAGAGCCTGATACAGTGTCGCAAAAACTGAAATATGCTAAAGCTCAAGTCGCTGGAATAATTACGCCTCTAGATGGGAAAACTCCTGCACAGAAGGAAAAAATACTGAAATCGCAAGCTGAAGCTGGTCTTCCTTTACCAGAAGGAAGAACTCCTTCTGAAAAAGCCCTTGTAAAAAAAATTAAAGCAAGCACACCACTTGTGGGAAAAGCTGAATTAGCAATACCTCCAGAAGCAAAAACACCTGAAAAAGAAGTAATCCGAAAAGCTAAAGCTGAAGGCTTATTGACCCCTATCACAGGTAAAACACCAGCTGAAAAGGAAAAGATTCTAAAAGGGCTTGCAGCAGCTGGCTTACCTTTGCCGGAAGGTAAGACTGCATCTGAAAAGTCAATGATAAGGAAGATACGTTTAGCTGCGGGATTACCACCAGAACCTACACCGTCAGAAAAAGGAAAGATCAGAACGAAATCAAAAAAGATTGGCGAAGGTGCCATTTCAAGGAAAATGACAACTAAAGGAGTAGGTGCAGCTAAAGCGGCTGGTATAACAGAAGAATTTGAAGACATCGTAAAATCGACAACGTGTGATCGAGGATGTGGTTGTGATAAAAAGAAAATCAGATTTAAGCATAGTTACGTCAAAATTAGAGTAACTTCCCCAGATATTTCCTCATTATGTCCCTGTCCCGACGAATGTGTGCCTGGTGTAAAAGGAGGTGTTTTCACCGACAATGAAGGGATTAAAGTGACTGTCGGAAGAGCTGTTGGAGTACCATCATTTTATATGCAGAAAGAAATTAAAACTGACACTCCTCATATCCCAGACTTAAAAGAAATGTATTCTTCAAACAAATTTTCGAAATCTTATGCAGCGGAGGAAAATAAATCAGTACTTGAAATCTATTCGGAAAATATACAGTTTATTCACAAAATACAGAGCACATTTTTAAACTCAGAGCATAGTATCATCACAAATGATGTAATGGCTTATAATAAAGGTGGTAGTTATAACTGCATAAACGAAAGTTTAATAAAGAGTAATTCAGCAACCAGAGTCAAAAAACCTAAATCATCAAGATATTTAATAACATGCTGCGAAAGTTACGAAACGCCTTTACCTACTTCTTTAGGTTCTCTAAATCGTACGAGTACAGAAAGTTCTAAATCAAGCTATGTGTCAATAATCGTCAAGACGGAATCTTCAATTAGCTTTTCAACGAGTAGTATTACGAGCATTGACACAATAAGTGTAATATCTATGCATGAAAGCAGTATCACATCAACTTCTAGCCACTACCTATGTGACCCGGAATCTAAGATGACTGACATTAATGTCGAAGACTCGGAATATTTCACCAATGATGTCGATTATAGCGCTATTAGTTTGACAAGGTATGACAATTATAATCTATCTATTTTTAAGATTGACGGGGCAGAACCCCGTAAAAATCCTTTTGAATTTAATGCACTCAAACCATGTAACTTGCCGTCCTATTTTGATAAATTGATTTTGTCTTTTGTATTATGGCCAATTGAAATATTCACAAATTATAGTAAGTCAAATCTAAATTATGTTTTAGGTTTGATTTACTATGTCAAATCATTTACAACATAATACAAGTACATGGGGTTCCTATTCACAAGGAATATGCGTTTTTATCTTTAGAAATGGTGAACTTGAAATTTAATGATTCATCTATAAAACTATATTATAAATCGAAAGAATTGAAACAAAAAATAAAACCGATCAAGTGTGAGACTTCGCATTCAGGGTTCCAAACTAATGAAAGTTTTTTTGATAAGCACCATCATACTTTTTGATATGCAATAATAGGTGCAGGAATTTTAGTCAAGAGACGAAAGAGTAAATTAAACGATACGTTGGCGTAACGTAGGCGCAACGCAATGAGAGCTTGAGAGTATTACGATGACTACAAGAACATCCAAAAACATATCCTGTCATCTAACTAAACACCTAGAGACTTTATAGACTGCTGATTTACGATCAATAGTTATTGATGTTGTAAATTTATTTAATGTTATGGTATACATAAAATATATTGTATATGTATTAATAAATTTATTGGTTTTTTAATTAATATTCACAGTGAGAATTTATCCAATCATTCACTACAGAGAGAATATTTAAAAAAGCACGTGACCCCATCTTACGAAAAACAAAATGATGGCACAATTTTATTATTTAGAATGTCTCAAAAGAATATATCAAATAACGGAAAGAAACGAAGCACAGAACACAAGTCGAAAAATGTAATGAGTGGTTTGGATAACCAGGAAATCTGTAAAATGGTTAAAAATATTTTAGTAAAAGAAAAGTTAAGCGAACATTCTTCCATATTTCTGATTGTGTCTACTTCCGATGATAACGACAGCAGCCCGTCTGAATCTGCAAGCTCAACTATTTGTTTACGACTATCTAAGAACTATTTTAGAAATTTTTCGAAAAAAGAAGAAAGTAAGTTTCATTATAAAATGATTATGCTACTCATTCTGCTGGTACATTGTTAAGTGGGTCTCGGCCTTAAAAGTAAGAGAATTGCATCGGCTCAAGTCTTGTCCTGTGAGCTTTCTTTTATTGCCAACTGGACTGTTTTGTAATGAGAAATCTCTGTGAACGTACTACTGGAATGGTCACAGTTAGACTTTTTTTTGTACTATTAGGGGAGTCTTTTCTTATTATATCATAAAAAAGTCTTCCTTTAAGCAACAATTTGGCTGTTGGTGTCCAATCCGCAACGAACCAGTGGGAAGGAATGGCAACCCATCGAAATGCCCGGTACAGGGATATTAAAGGGTATCGCATTCATTATCAGCAGTGGGCTAGTCCAGCGTAGTCCCTGGACTTTGGTCCGACAATGTCGAGGTCGTCGAGGTCATTAAAATTATTATCGAGAGCACTAAATGCAAATAAAAAAAGCTTTTCTTTAGATTTTATAAATGCCATTTATTATGACTATCAAAATTAAACAAATTATTATATTCATTAGAATGTTACAAATAATTTTAATCTTTTAGCTTCAACACAGAAGTGGCCATCTTATGGCCTTAGGCTTGCATACAAAAGCAAAAAAAGTCGACCGATCACTAATATAGTACAAAAGGACCAACCTAATCAAGATAACGCAAAAAAAAATGAAAATACAGAAATTTATGTGAATCCATTGTATCACGAAGCTGATTCTTTAAATGAAAAATATCCAAGTGTGAATGAGCAACAACAAAACCACAACACACCATATAACTATGACAGAAGACACGATGAAGAACAACAGGCAGGAAGAGAAATTGCCGAGTTAAGTCATGAAGCAACTGAACTAGCATATGAAAAGAGTAAGCCAATAGAAAATGAGAATTATCAAAATCAGTTCAACGGGCCAGCATATTACTATGAAAGAAATGTAGATCAACAACTACAAAGGCAAATTACTGAGCTATTACATGAAAGAAAACAATCAACTGCATTGTACGGGCAAACGGCAGAAAATTTGGATTATGTGATCAAATTTGGTGATGTGGAAATGTACGAAAGAAATCGACCAATTGAATCAATTTATGGAAACACGGAAGAACAAAAAGATTATTCATTACAACGAATGTTTGAGATTTTAGAACCTTTGTGTAGAAGAAAGAGAAATGTGACGGAAGGAATATTTGGAGGAACCGTAAGCAAAACATGTCAAGTGGATATCGTAGGAGTCGTGACCCACAGAGTTGCGATGGATACAACAGAGGACAGGCCTTGTTGCTGCGCGCCGAAGGAACTGGGTGTGAAGTTTGAAGATAATATCGCTTCCGAAATCATGTTACCCATGATTGCCAGCCAAGGTGATCTGCCAGGTAATGCAGCATTTTACTCATTACGAGTATGCTTATATAATATTATTATATAAGCATACCACACGCGATTTTTACACGATGTTTGTGACAAATTTCGGGTGTTCTAGCCTAAGCCTTACTTGAGAGCCATTGTATGTAGAATGGGAATACCCGTGTAGGTATGTGTGGTGTGGTCTATCCTCGGGCATGCTGTCGTTTGTTGTGATCAAACACAATGTATGATGATATTTTCTACTAATGATGTGTATATACTTTATTTATCTATCTATACTATTATAAAGAGGAAAGATTTGATTGTTTGTACCTATTGAATAGGCTCCAAAACTACTGGACCGATTTCAAAACTTCTTTCATGGTTGGGAAGCTACACTATCCCCGGGTGACATAGGCTACTTTTTATCCCTGTATACTCACGGGAACGGGAACTACGCGGGTGAAACCGCGAAGCGTACGCTACTCATTTTATATACTTTAACTTTAAAAAATGATATGAATAATTAGTAAACTCCAAAACAAAAACAATGGCAATCTGTTTTTCCATGGCCAAGAATAAATAAAAAAGCATCATACGTACGAACGTAGTTATCTTCGTAGGAGTTTTTAACAATATTACAGGTAGATGATTTTTATTATTGTGTTAATATATTGGTTACAGATATCAGCCAAGAAGCATACATAGACATGAAAAACGTAGCGAGAAATTTTTTGCCACAAAATATTACGACCAGAGTTTCTAGATATAACGCGCTTGCAGTTGCAGCAAGTTATGAGCATAACTGTCAACCGATAAGTGTAGAAGTGGTTACGCCGTCCAAGAAGCGCAGTCACCAGCAGGATCTTACGAATTCAAGATGCACTACTAAGAACAAGAAGACTAAACATTGTCAACCAGTAAATGTGGAGCTGGTTCCACGATCAAACGTGCAGATTAACCAATTGGGAGCCAAGCCCACTTCGCATAAGCCACACGATAGCCGAGTGACTGCCATAGATAATAATACAGCATTGCATGAATATGGAGACAAGTGCAGCGCTAGTAATGTTCCTCGCTTTTCTGACATGCAAAGTAGTAATTGTACGCCTTTAGTGCGAAGTTTGCCACCTACATCTGCGCCTCTTCCGGAACATAATATGGGCGTTGAGTTATGCGACAATCGAGATAAATGTACCGCGGGATGCCCTCTTCCTCCACCTCCAGGAATGCAAAGTAGCCAATATCCACCTTCAGCTCGAAATTTGTCACCTCCCGTACCAATTACCTCTACGCCTCTTCCGCCACCTACTATGGGCGTAGCGTTATGTGACAATCGAGATAAATGTGCCGCAGGATGCCCTCTTCCTCCACCTCCAGGAATGCAAAGTAGCCAATATCCGCCAATAGTTCGCAACTTGCCAGTTCCGGTACCAAACATGTATGCGCCAGCTCTGGGACCTAGTATGGGCGGTTCCCTTTGTGATAATCGCGATAAATGTGGTGGAGGTTGCGTTCTACCTCCTCCTCCTGGGATGCAAAGTAACCAATATCCACCAAGGATTCCTAACGCACAACCTATGTTAGCGACTCCACCATCTATAGTAGGCGGTCTACCTACAAGTCTTCCCCCTCCGATTGGAGCACTTGGTCCTCCGAAAAGTAAGTCTGGTTATCATGAAACCATAGGTTTTTTTATAATGCATACCTACACCAAGATATAATAAATAATTGCATAGTAAAAATCGGCGTGTCAAACCAGCGCGATAAGTTTCAACCATTTTTTTTTTACAATTTCGTAATTGTAAAAAAAATTGTATAAAGTGAACAACGTAAGATAAAAAAACATATCTACATGTATAATATTTATATTCGACGTGAAGTTATTTTTTTTGGTATTTATTTTAATATATTTTTCTACTGTTAATAAACTAAAGTAGTAAAGTAGTAGTATTTTATAAAACTAATTTGAATATTTCGACTTTCTATGCGTTAGTTGATTTTTTATACGTTTGCAAAAAATTTATAGCGATGACGTCATAAAGAAGGCTGAATATTTGTATGCATTTGATTGACTTTCACAATTTTATTGATCGTATATCTTAACCTCATAAAGGCGATATCAGAGTCCGATTAACGTGGAAAGTTAAATAATGCAGATATTTAAATCAATAAAGCGAAAAACAACTCTACGTATATTTATTGAAGAGGTTACTGTGGCTGTCATTGACTTGACATTGACAGATTTTGTTTTGGTTTGCTATTGCTTTTTTTAAACACTGAACTTAGCCCTATACAGCCTACTACGTGACGTCATTTGAGGTCAATTAAAAATCAAGTTTATTTTATGTACCTATTTCATTAAAATAAACCCTATCTCATAGTTTACAGAGTTTTGAATATAAAAATAATGTACAGGAATGTAATGGATTACGAATCAGTAAAGTATTTTTTTCTTTACTGAATTGTCTGATATGCGTATTGACTTTTCCTGTTACGCAACTGGAATTAACTTATGCGTGATACGGAACCGTCGGTACGCGAATCTGGCCCGCACTTGATCGGTTTAAATTTTTTAATACTTCTATTTTTCAGTTTACGGTAACGAAGAATTTGACGATTGTTACGCTTGCGGTCCACCACCATGCGATCACAAACCCAAGAAAAAACAAAAAGTTAAATGCACGTGTGGCAGTAAAGAGAGTGTAAAATGTGTATGTCACTCTAAGAACTGGAGGAAATTCAGATTGACTGAATGCCCTTGCACTAATCGTATAACTCAAACACCACCGGGGATGTATCCACTTGACATGGTGACCGGCCTTCCAAGTTTACCCGATGCAGCAGCCGCTCCAGGAGCCGTTCTTCCACTCGGCACTGCGCTCCCGCCCGGGTATATCTTTCCACCCGGCTACGCAGCCGGACAAGGTTACGCACCCGTCTATGGTCATCAACGACAAGCTATCAACCCCTGCCCTATTTGCGAAGAAATGAAAGCAGAAGAGGAAGCTAAGAAAAATAAATGCATTTGTAAGTCCAAACGAGGACGGAAGAATGTTATATGTGAGTGCCCATATGAGGAGCCACCACCCGTAGAATACGTCGTAGAAGTAGACGAAAAAGTAGAAAGGAAGCGCAGATCCGACATGACACAAACTACTTCCGGATTCGGTTTCCGATTTAAGAAGAAACCTCCTCTCGAAGAAGAGATGAGTTTTGAGGAAGCACTTAAATACTATGAAGAATTGGAAGGAACTCAGCGCGGTTACAATAGAGATAAATGCGACTGTAGCGAAATGAAAAAGAAAGTCGACGTGGAATGTGAATGTCCATACGAGCCTCTTGTTATACCTGAGCCTCCTCCACCGCCTCCCGAGCCCGAACTAAAAGGTTTTAAAGTGTCTATTGGCGGCAAGGGCTCCACCTCCAAAGGTTTAACTGGTGTCTGTTGTTTTGACTTTATAATAACCGATCCATGATAAATGGCTGCGATAATTTTGATATGCTGTGTTTTTGTTTATTTAACAAACAACCACCCCTGTAATACAGTAATTACAAGCATTAAGATAGTTTTTCGTAAAACGAAGACGTGCAATGATAAATAACCACTTTTTTAATTTTAATTGAACATCTGCCAGTTTTGTATAAAGGTAACAATAGTAACAATATATTTGTATGCGACTATCGTATTTTTACGTGTTTACGTAGGAGAGTATTGTACAAAATAATCTTGTCTGTTTTATACAACGTATTAAAATGATTTTTACCACATTGACTTTTAAATGATTTTATTTGCTTGTTTACATTTGCTTGAAAATACTTAGAGAACCTGCAAACATTGTCTAACATTGAGCGGTAACTGATAAGGTACGAACGATCAGAGCTTTACTTATACCGCAATTTATGTAGCAGAAACCCAATTGTCTACCTATTGTGTATACACAATTGGGTATCTGCTACATAAATTGCGATATGAGCACACCCAATTGTGTATTGCGTGTACACAATTGGGGTATAGATCTGCTACTTAAGTTGCGATACGAGCATACCCAATTGCGTACTGCGATAAATTGCGATATGAGGATACCCAATTGTGTACTGCGTGTACACAATTGGGTATCTGCTACATAAATTGCGATATGAGGATACCCAATTGTGTATTGCGTGTACACAATTGGGGTATCGATCTGCTACTTAAGTTGCGATACGAGCATACCCAATTGCGTACTGCGATAAATTGCGATATGAGGATACCCAATTGTGTATTGCGTGTACACAATTGGGGTATAGATCTGCTACTTAAGTTGCGATACGAGCATACCCAATTGCGTACTGCGATAAATTGCGATATGAGGATACCCAATTGTGTATTGCGTGTACACAATTGGGGTATCGATCTGCTACTTAAGTTGCGATACGAGGATTCCCAATTGTGCTGCGAGTACACACTAACCCAAGCTAGCAATAAAAGACAAATTAGTAGTAAACGTATATTTAATTAAAGTGTCGTCATAAAGATAAGTTATACATAATATTTTGGTACTTGTTCCTATTTGAATACAAAATATTTGTTTGTGAGATTGTTACCCTCTAAATATTCCAGCCTATTGTACAAATAACTAAACTGTAGTGTCAATTTGTTCGTGGTAAATCAGTCTAAAGTAAAATGGGAATGTTTCACATTGGCTACAAAGATAATTTCCAATCACATAATTATTTGAAAATCGGCCTTATGGTAATGGTAAAAAACTAGAACTTAAAACTAATTTACACATCTACACTGGTTTACAGCTAGTTTAACAGACCAAATCAGAAAAACTAAATGCGAACAAGCAATACCGAAAAGATAAACGTGTGTCTAATTAAGATATATTTAACGGTATCCTGGAGCTTAGACACGTTTCTATGGTTGGCTAGGTGTGTGACCACAGCTCACCTAATGTTAAGTGACGCAGTCGAAGATCATAACCATACATAGCTTGGAATAGAACAACAAATATACAGATTTTTTCTTTATTGGATTTTATTTCGTATGTAAATATAGCCGAGCTCCAAGATTACTTAAGTACTAGTACACTTTAAACCTAAAAACCCTTATTGAAGTAACACTAAAAAAATATGAAAAGAGACAATGTTCCAAAACATATATTCATTTATTACTAGTACGTAGATCAATCTATAATTCGTATACTAATAAACTACATCATAAAATTTTATAATGCGTTTAAAAAAAATTCGGACCACATTTTATGTAATGTCTGCGTTCGTAAATGTGGGTCGACGTCGCGATACGCGTTCTAGAATTTTAGAAACGATCGATCGTCGCCTTAGTTTAAAAGTCACTCGATGCTCCGGTTACAATGACCAACTAATATACCTTGAGAAAAATTAGATGGAAAAAATCACATGAGCTGGTTGGTGGTGATGGTAATTTGGCGGTTGTAGTGGTGGTTTCTACATTTGAAAAACTGATAAAACTTTTTTTAAACTTACGTTTTGGCTTGGCGCGTTTTAAATAAATTACCGATGGCGGACCTAGTGGTACAGAAATGTATATACTAAGAATGCTAGGTATATTAGGACGACTTCCCACCACGTATCTAGTATATTTAACTTATTCTTATAATTTGTACCTATTCATTTTAGCGACAAAACCGATAAGTTTCGAGTAACGTTTAGCAAAGGTTAAGACAATCGTCAGGTGGCCGTCTCGAGAGTTCGAACGTAGAATATCTCATCAGATTACATTTACGAAAGCATGTGTTAAGTGTAAGTTTTACTAATTTCGTATACGTGTTGTAAACGTAATTGGTAAAGCAGTTAATGCAGCACCATCTAGTGTCAAGATTTGTTACTGCTCAAATGTTTATGTTCGAATACGTAAAAAAGCACTTATCATTCTGCTAAAAAAAGTAACTATTGTTCCGTAGAAAATTGCGGTATAAAATTCCATTAGAAAAAATTACTAACTATTTCCCTCGAAACACCATGCTATCAGGCAATATACGAATTTTAGGTACACCAAAAATACTACCTTATTCGAAGTTACACGAAATATACTTACTTATTTTTTACTACACTTAGTTATATGATATTAAAATTACCGAAACCATGCAAATTAAATAGAAATATTCAAGCAATAAGATGTATACAAAATTAATATTTATTTTTATTGAACAGTTAATTTGAATGTGAGCAATATATCTATTATAGGTAATTAGTATATAACAATAGTTATAATTTAGCAATTTGTAATGAAAATATAGCGTAGTAAAACTAAAGTTAGAGAATACTACAATCTATAAAGATATACATACATACTCGTATATATACCGATGTCGAATAAACCATAAGGGCGCATTGTATTTAATGTATGTATGCCTATATAATTATGTGTATAGCTTCGAAGATTCAACCGATTTTGAAACAATATGATTCGTGAAGGTTTTGAGACGAATTTGAAATTGTGACGTCATCATACATACAATACAACGCGCCACATGTACAGATACGCTAGGGATGATGGAGTTAACAGTAACCAGTACGCCATTTGTTTAAAATATAAAATAATATAATACACCATATTGCGATGCCCGTAAACATTGTATAGTTGTGAAGCGCATCTGTGGTACGTATTACACAATATATCGATGATTGAAAATAAAATTGATCTACATGTATCAGTCTGAAATAATAAAATACTGTAAAAAAATACCCTCTCAATAATACTTCCAACGTCAACAACTAAAGTTATAAAGAGCATTAGCTCTCGCTGATGGTAACTGTGCGTAAGTGACGAATGTTAGCTAAGCTAGGCCTTTTGCATATTCTTGATTAAGGCAATAAACATAATCAATTCAAACATTTTTGTGATACAGTCATACTCCTTTTTGTTCAGTTTTGATTCAGTCATAATTCAGGCAACCCCTTAATATGAATACATTAAATATTTTATTAAAAAAACTTTAGTCAGGAAAATTGTGACTTTTTTTAGTTTTACGCAGTACACAAATTAAAGTGCGTTATAAACAAACGTTTCTTATTGAATTCTGGGAAGTGATTTTAAGCCGTTAGTATGTTACCTATGCCTTTAGATAGGTATAACCTCAACCTTCAATGGAAAAGTACAAGATTAAGGTTAATACAGGAAATTTTAAAATTTGAATCGAATATTAAAGTTGTAATGATCTGTTTTTAAAAACAACTCAAATTGTACAATGAAATTGTATAAATGTTTCTGAAAAATGAAACTGACCGACTTAAACTGACTTTCAACTCCAGATCTATCTTAGTTCTGTTGTTTTTACACAAAATTTAGTTAAGTACGCAAATATTCGTACTTCACATATAATTTACGTGGCTAGTTCGTTATAAGGAGAGACACGATGTATTTTTGGAAAAGTTGTTCTACTAGTTGTCTGAAACTTTTCACGTCATTAAACAGGTTTCGCTTTACTATCCATCGAAATGGCCACAGTAAAATATTAAATTTAATTCTTATTCTTAAAATGTAACTTAATGTAGTCCATCAATTTGCTTGCTTATATGTATAACCTTAGTTTCTGATATTTTTAAAAAAAATGTTGTAATATAGCATGCGGTACTTCCTTAAATGATAGCATATTTAGATATATTATATTGTAAGTTTTATAACATATGTAGTAATGTAGTTATCTATGTGAAGTCGAATATAATAAAATAAAAAATAAAATAAAAATCCACGTAGCGTCGCTTTGTACGCCTTTCTTATTTACACAAACGTTTACTTGTACGGAGATTTACGAAGCGTGATTGTTTTTCAAAATGTATTTGCTTATTTGTTTTTTACGCAAGCGTACAGAAAGCGATCGAGTAAAGCGTGCGTATGAATCGCCGTTACGTGAACGGTAACCCTTAGTTTACAAAGTGCGGTGGGACCCAAACATAACACCATTGTTAGTAACATTGTCATCCTGTTATGCGTAAATGCCTGAAAAACTATTAATTTACTACGGAATACGGAGGTGTGACCTAATTACGAAAGAAGATAAAAATATTAAACGCTGTCATGTGTCGTTATACGCTGGAGCTGATTAAAACAGGCTATGTCATATAATGTTGTGTGCCGACTTGAAACGCCCTCTACAAACGTCTATGAATCTAAAATGGTATCGCGTATCTTATAGGTAAATTCCTTTATTATATCGTATTTTTCAAATGGCTGGATGGATTTTGAAAGTTAAAGTATCGTTATATTCGTCTTAAAACCCCAAGCGTCTTTGATAGGTGTTAGAAAAAAAATAACGGATTTCTCTTCGCAGCCGTTTTATAGATTTTTGAAGCTGTTCGGCTTGTTATAGTTCATAATATTTATTTTATTGATTATGCCACACTATATTTTAATTGTAATTTAAGCCCTGTTACACTGTTAATCTGTTATATTTTCACGAGCTAACAGTACTTATGAAATCTGACTAGAAGACAAGATTCATTTTATTATATCAGTAATCGCGAAATCAAAAACAAAAATCGTGTCTAAGTTGTACACCATACAGATGTCCAGTGTTAAAATGAAAACCGTATAAAGTTCCTTGCCAAAAATCTCCCTCGTCATCTGTTGTTACTTCAAGAGAACTATTTTCATTTAATAATTTCCATTTTTGCGGATCGTTCAGCCATTTAAAGTCACGCAATGACAATTTTTCATACATTCGACATTGGTGCGGCGCCCGGTAAACAAGTACTTTAACTCGTCCTCTACTAAAAAGTCATTAAAGCCTAGAAGTTGTTGCAAAATCGAAATAAAAGTCACACCAAAAGTTTTAAAATAATGTGATCTTTCCTATAACATTGTTCTTTGAGGATTCACACGAGTGTTTGAAGTGATAAGTGCATAATTACGATCGAAGAAAGTCAAGAAATTTGGATTACTTTGTGAAATTCTTGTGTGATTGTTGTTTGCCTACCCTACATTGCACTTTTATACATGACGTGAGCACTGTCTTGAGCTACCAACTCGTTCGAAGCGGTAGCGTATTTTCGACGCACCTTGTAATAGCTGTTTGGCGCAACCGATTAGACGCGTAGGTCAGGATCGGAAGACTGCCTGTTCGTGTCTCGACTCCACCACTGTTAATTTTGCACTTGAATTTTACTACAAATATGTCAACAAAGTGCAGCGGCTGCAGTAAATCCATCCAATCACTGGACTTCTTAGAGTGTAGCGCCTGTCAAGAAACCTATGATCTCATGTGTTTAACTGTGGATGTGGAAGTGTTTGAAAAAATGAGCGAAGATGCCAAGAACCATTGGGTTTGCCCTTTGTGCACTAGCTCCCGGCCAAAAAGGCCGGGAGCTAGTACACAAAGGGCACGCGCCCTAGAACCACTTGTCAAAACAGCCTTTGCACAACGTCTCCTGGACTTTAGATACCCTTATATTTATAACAAAATTTCTAAGCAATGTGCGATAAGAAATAAATCAGTCAGGGAATGTAAACACATAGTCTTCAAGTATTTACACTCCCTTACCTATAAAGAAACTGAGAACTTGCTAAAGATTGTCACCTAACTAGTGCTAATTCAATCAACAACACACATACACACACAGCCACATACACACCCACACACGCACACCCACATACTCACACATACCCATACACACACTACGTTGTCATCTCATGTTACACTTGATTATTTTCAGTTTATAAATACTGTTACCTGTCGCACTTTATTTAGTAAACGCTTTAATTTGGTCCCTGCGATACAGGTTCTCCTAGTGCAGGGTCCACTAGTATTATTGTAGCCCCTAAATTATAGTAAATAAATTATTTTGTATTTTGTATTTTTTTTTTTTGCAAAAGCGAGGGTAATTTCTACATTACTATGTTTAACTTTAAGGTAGGCAATTCAAACAATTTTCAACTTATCCTTGAAGTTCACGACATTATCTCTTCTCTAAATTTGGTTCCAGGTGCCGAGTGCAACTATCTGGGTCAAAATGGCTTCATTGCTACATTTGTTAATAACCAATCCAGCGTATACGATGGGTGTCCGACTGTCCGTGCTAATACACAAACACCTACATCCAATGAACTATAACTCTTCTTTACCTAGAACAAATTGGTTTATCAAACATTTATTTATAAGAGGATTCATAATCGAGAAGTAACATTACACAAACTTATATGAATCAATACAGATCCTCTCGTAATCTACTAGATACGAGAACATCCAAGTAATACAATTAGAATATTTAGTAATATCAGTGCATTCAGAGTTTTTGACATAGAATATGCGAAATAAATAATAGCAACGCCCTGAAAGGTTTTCAATATAATTTATGTAATTTTTTTTATAAAAATATTTATGAGTCACCACCGCAGTACCAGACATTCTCCCGCCAAGCAGCAGTGTGTAAACATTACTGTTCCGATTTGAAGAGTACTGCAGTATACGAAATTACAGGGATGTCGAGACTAAAAATCGAAAATCTCAAAGTAATGAGTGCTGAAGCAGTGATACCCTGGACTTTTTTTGCTACTCAAATATCTATGTATCGCTGCAATGGTTAAGTATGAGCATGAGTTATCTCATATCATTTTGAGAGCGTCTCATTCGTCTTAATACTTTTACATAAAAAAGTCAAAAACTCTGTTATGCACCTACCATGCACTTTACAATGAAACGACTAAAGCTAAAACTTACTACAATGAAAGGTAAACTGAGAACGAACTTAGGTTATGGTATGTTATGTGTTTGTACGGGTATTTGTACTCTCGCTCGCATATTCAATATAAAACAAAAGTATATTTTAGGAATGGAAAACATACTCCAAAATCTATAAGATATTTATTTTAGAAATATTAGTTCACTTTGTGAAGAGACAGTATAATAAGGGTATACATACATAGAATAGAAATATATATTTAAGAGGAAACCGCCCGACATCAACTGTTTACAAAAATAAAATTGAATGTACGAGCGAAATAGAAAAACCGCGAGATCCTTTAAATGTTTCTGATTTTTAGACGAAGTACTCGATTTACTTGTCTTTTTTTAAGGTGTGAAGGTTGGTTTTGAAGCCAGGTTTTTCTTCACCTCCTCTGAGGAATCGTGGGAAAGAAGAAGCGTGTGAGAATACCCCATGGCCACTTGGGTGATATTCATACCATCCATCCGAGAGACTTCGCGGGGGCGCGATGTTGACTTGTTGATCTCGCCCATGCCCTGGTGGAAAATTTGTTTAGTAAGTTTTGAGGACTCAGAAATCACTTGTCTTTATTTTAAGGCGCGGTTCCCTTAATTACATTCTGTATATTTAAGTAATAGTATACCAATTACTGAAGCTATTAAGACCGCCGAGTACAGAAACACGTGGAGGAGCATGCTAAACCGAGTACAGTAAAGACTAGACACGACCATCAGCAATGAAGATGCCGACTAAGAAGAAGTAATAGTATATTTTGGTAATCATTTATACCAAATTTACATCGCTATTTTATGTAGGATGTTGTTTTTAAACGTTTTTATTTAGCTGGCCCTGTTTGTTGTTGTTGATGTTTTTGGATCGGTCAAATTTAGTCATTGAAATTTTCCTGTTTGACAGATTTATCTGATATTTGGTACACACCTTTAGTTCTGAAGACAATACATTATTTTCAATAAAGTCGTTTTACTAATTATTTTTTTTTACTTTTTAATTATTTCCAAGTCACAACGAGCCAAATATGCAATAAATAAACTTCTGTGTATCGATGCAATGGTCACGGATATGTCTTACCAATAGGAGAATGTCTCGTTCGTTTCATTACAATAAAAGAAATTTAAAAAAAAAACTTATACATCACGAATGTATTTATTAAGCAAAAGTCAGTTAAAAAATTAAAACATTTTTAGATAAAATATATAAACGTACAAAAAAAAGACAAAACAGTACATAAATTATTATTCCCTCCAAAATTCATGTGTAAGACTGGCTTAATTCTTTAACTACTCGCGCCGACTTCTGATAAAAATATGTTTTTGAAAGAAAACTACGCGATAGGATAGGAAAAGGAATGAGCAATAGTAACAAAGGTAACTGTCCGACCTACTCGGTGAGGCTGCAAGGAAGTAAGTATAGTTTTTCTTGAATACAACAACATTAATAATAACACACGCTGCTTTAATGACACAAGCGCCCCTAGCGCGGCTAGTTGAATCATTTTATTCTGGAGGCGATAGCATTTCCAGTCAGAGATTATTTAAGCCTCCAATACCGCCAATCCTTCAATATCTTCAGCTTGTTGGAACTTGGCCTTCAAATCCTTGACCTCCTGCACCAGAATAGGCAACTGCTCGACGCATATGCTGATTTCTTTAAACCCGTTGCGGAGCTCCTGCAGAACTTGCTCCAGGGTTGCAAAAGGTGTAGGTTGCATAGGAGCCATCTCAGGTCGACGTGAATCACGATTGATTGATATCGTTTGTGACAGAGCTAAGCACTTACAAGAAGGGCAAAGAATTCTAGCTCTCTTCGATGGATCCATTTTTAAATGGTTTACTTCAGTGGTCATTGCGCACTCAAAGCAGTATGGTTTAGCACAGTTGGAGCATATGACCCCAACTATAGGTTGGGAGCTGCCAGAGGTGCACTTAAACATGACAGGAACTATTTCAGTAAACCGCAATTTGTAGGGACGACCACCGCTGCTGGGTACAGGGAGCAGACTGATCTTTCTTAGATATACACCATACTATAACTAAGTAGACATACCCCAAAATGAATAAATGCATCTTTAAAGGAAATTGAATGATCTACAACTTTAAAGCACTTAATAAAGATGCGGCCAGCCCGATCCTTTTTTTCTGTGTAAACGCATAATAAATACAAAATACAAGAATATTGTTAAAAACTGACCGATTATCTTATACCGCTTTTTTGGTCAGTTCATAGAAGTTTCGAAAACGAGTGGATGGTCTAATTATGATCTTTGGCTAATCAATTTTTTTTATATTTCTATATATGGTAAAAATATTTAAGAAAACGCACCATCATATTGAGAGCTGTTGAGACTAACTCTATCAGAAGTCTCAAAGTAATGAGCGCCAAAGCAGTGATGCCCTGGACTTTGTTTTGTTACTTAAAGTTCTGTGTATCGCTGCGATGGTCATGGACAGGCGTTATATCTTACCATCAGGAGAGCGTCTCGTTAGTCTCATTACTTTTTACATAATAAAAAAAAAATACTGGGGAGTTTAGACCAGAAAATGTTAGATAAAATTACGTCTGTTTCAGAACTTCTTTCTTCAGTTGTCTTTCTTGAAAGACAACTGAAGCATTGAGTCATACCATATTTGGACAAAGACAGATTATCGATGAGCATAATTTTTATCATACGCTTTTTTATGGTGCATATAACATTACAAGAAGTATTTACCAGTTCTCCATAAGTAGGGGACACTCCCCAGGAGATGAGCGTGTCGTCGGCAGCAATCACAATGGAAGTGTTGCTCGTACCAACACTACGGACGTTCCAGCCTGGAATAAAATTATTACTTGTAGGCATAGATTCAGAATCTATAGACAAATCTTCATAAAATAATAACTGTAATAAGCGAGGCAAATGAGAAAGCTTTTAGTTATTTAATCAAATTAAATATATAACTACCTAAATATAAAATAAATCAAAACATAAACAGACATCACAGATAAAAGTTATCCTTTACCTCAATCTAAAAGGTAACGCAGACGAAGTCACATGCTACCTCCTGGATTCCCTGTCAGCAGACTTACATTTACCTCAAAAATGTTGTTCCATAGATATTTTTTCATCCGTTAGTCGAGAGAATAAGGACGGATGAAAAAAAATTCCGTCGTCTATAATGCCTTAAATGAAACTAACCTGTGAGATCTTGTACTGGCTTGGGGTACATATTAGCTTCTCCAGTGCGTTTGGTTTGCCCGAACATGTACAGGGCGCCTGCAATGAAACATTTCAGATATGATCTTATTCCATATTTGATCTAATATTAAGACCCTATATTCTCCGACGTTTCCAACGTGTATGACTGTGACCAAATTCCTAACCCTAAAGAGAAGGCAATGCACAGGTAACGTTACTAGTGTTGCAGTAGTTCATGGGCGATGGCAACCACTTACCACCAGGGGGCTCGCCTCCTTGTTTGTCTCTCTATTATGTATAGAACAATTTTAAGGTTTTCAGATTAAATACACAGTGTCGAATGTTACCAAGTTCGTTAACAGCCAAGCTGTAAGTAGAGCCGCAGTACACGGCTCTCACACCGCGAGCCTGCGCCTCGAAGTACTTGATGAGACGAGGGACGCTTTCGTCACGCTGTTCCGCGTGACCCAGGCGACCGAACCCGCCGAAACCCCAGCTGAACGCGCGCTTCATTGAGTCGATTGCCACCTGAAATACCCAACAATGTCATTGTTGTTAGAGAGACATTGTGGTCCCACTCGTTGTCAAAGTCAAAGCGATGAAAGTAATTTATTAACTTCGAAAGTTAAAACGATTCTTTTGAAAGCCGATATGTTTAGCTGGACTAAGTGTTTAGAATAGCTGAACGCTCGCGTGTATTCATGAAAATCATTTAGGCTACCGCTATAGCAGATACAAATTACCATGATTTATTTATCGTATACAATGTGATGCGTGTGACAGTTCATCGTACCAACAAAGAACTGAGAGTGGAAAATAACCGCGTGTCAAGACGCCATACTTTTGAATAATAACAGCCACAGTAGGGTTATTACAAAATAGGATAATAATATAACTGCCCTATGCCAAACATAATCCATCACTTTTTATAATTTGTTACTATAAAAAGTGATGGATTTGTACTAATTTGTACTAATATAATATTATAAGATTATAAAAAGTCGCCATATTAATTATTATTTCTGTCTGTAAATTTTAAAATGTCCTCGTTTTTGTCCTGTATTTTGATTATTTATTCTTAACAGATTAAAAGTTATAAAGTGACTACATGAGTCTTGACTGTCGTATGTATTATTTAGTTTTGGTGAAAATAGAAAAATCATGTCTCTCATTGTATTATTTTCCAGGAGTTTTTTTTTTAGTGGTTATGTATAAAAATCTTCGAGTATATAGTACAAGTGGAAACAGTAGACAACATCGCTTCATGTCATCCTCGACCAGAGCCAGAAATGTGTACACTTCTTCTTGGCGACAGAATATTTGATAATACGGTGGTACCCACTTAAACGATCTCCTGCCAAGGAGATCTACCACCAAGTAAAATATACGTATAGTATAAATAACAATAAGTATGAATGTAAATAATGAATTTATCAATTATATAATAGTTCTATAGAATATAATAATAGTTCTACAGAATTTAAAGTATTAGTCGTTTCCATCGACTAGCGTTCGTCGTCGCGTCGAATACTTAACAAAATAAGATGATAACAATGTATATAACTAAAAACCAAAATAATATATTGAAAATGTATAGGATAGTACAATTATAGGTATATTGCTGTTTTTATTTTTTGTGAGACTTTTCCTTGGGCAGGTATTTTAAACGGCCTCTCCATACTGAAATGGTAACCCTAGCCACATAATATTATGTTAATCGACTGATTCCACCGAAACAGCTTGCACCTGGCTCTGAACGTCCAGTATTAGATTAACCCAAAGTAAACTTCATGCGTCATCAAACCAAGTGATGGACTTAAAAGCGCTGAACTGATAATCTACATTCAAAATAGACATTTCAATTGTAAATGTATGTTTGTATTCAATGAGTTTCCTCGAAAAGAATACATAAGAGATCTGTATCCATTATTGGAATGTATTTATAGATATTTGACAAAATTTTGGGGCATAAATTTATTGACATGTATACAAGTAAAAATAAACAGATAATAAAACCGGGAAATAAAATTGCAAACCTTTTGAAATGCTTTACAAACTATTATTATAAAACCAAAGACAAAATTCATATACGTATGTATCTAGTTATACAACATGGCTGGCTGCGGCTACACAGCGAAAGCTACAGCTGCAGATAGGATTCCTAATATTACTGTATATGTGTTTACACAAAGCAATAAAGTTATTGTAAAAAAAAGTATTTGTATGAGCGCCTCACCGAAATCGGAGGAACGCGCGCAGAAACCGTCACTTTACCTATTCAACATAGTTGGTTTATCGAACCCTACCAAGTTAAAAAGTCTGTATGATACTCACAGTGTGGTTAGTCCCGCACGAGAAGTCGACAATGTCGACATCTTTCACCGGAGAAACGATGCCTTGCTTGGATTTCTCGAAGAACATTGTGATATGCTTTGGTGCCGTCTCGTAGTAGAACGACAGCTTGGTTGAAGTCACGAAGTATTTGCCGTCGGTATTGTGGCCTGTTACGTGAAAATACAGTCTATTGTAAAATACGATATGTAAAAATTAGTTTTATTATGACGTCATCTCATCATGACACGCGTTTATAGACACGACATTTGTTCTTATGTTGTTATCTGATTCTTATACTACTCATCATCATCATCATCTCAGCCGAAGGATGTCCACTGCTGGGCATAGCCTTACGAATTGAAATTGAATGTAAACGGCTCGCATTCCTGCGATCTTCGTCTGTCCACCTTGTGGATGACTACTTACGCTGCACTTGCCGGTCCGTGGTTTCACTCCAGAACTTAGCAGCCCCATCGGCCGTCCTTTCTGTGTGCTATGTGCCCTGCCCACTGCCACTTCAACTTGCTTATTCGTAGGGCTATGTCGGTAACTTGAAACCCCGATCATAGCCCTCTTCTCTCCTCATTGTGCTACTTGGAGCTGAATTGAAACTAATAAGACCCAAAGTCAGAGACTACATTTCAGAGCCACAAGTCACTACTAACAATAACACACACTGGTGCAATCATATACATTTTAAGATTTAGAAAATAACTCAGTTGAATTTGCTATAAAAGGGCAAAAAATTGATGTAGCTAGATCAATTTTTCTCATCTCTGGGAAACTGTTTTTACAAGTTTCAAATTTTGCTTACACCGACCAAAGCTCAGTCGCATAGATTCTTATTAGTATTTTAAGTAGTCTTAAATTGAGAATTACGCATAGAGCCTAAAAAAATACATAAGAACTTATAATAAGTAGACCAGTTAGTACTAAAGGCGAAGATCACGGGCTAAGTGGGTCGCAGTAAAAGCCTATGCTTTAATATGGACTAAGGTAGCCTACTGCTAATGATGACGATGATGGTAGTAAGGAATCCTCAGTGCAAAAGGTGCATATTTGATTTGTGTTTTTATCTTCATGTATTTACTCTTCACTTAATCAATCAATCATCTTTTGTAGTGACGATACCATCTGATTGCTGTGAGTAAAGAAAAACTAACAGAAAAGGAAACGAAAAAGTACTTTTTTGTACTTGGCTATCTAGCCAAGTTGAAAATCTGCCGCCAATCACCTTGATGACACTATAAATTTCAATTCCAGACTAGGTCATTTTAATTTCTTCGACCACACCGTCACTGAACACCAAGTGAGTTTTGATGGCAACACCTACCCGGTCATCCAAAAAAAACTCTCACTAAGGTAAATTTTTCTTATCTGTCCTATTTCGTAATTAGTCTTGGTACAGAACTATATCTAATAGTAAGCTGTGTGTCTAAAACTATATGTAATAGTAAAATGCCAAATCCCGATAAATTTACCTAACTGTCCATACTCAGGAAGGCCGAACGAGTGCAATGCACCATTGCAATCCAGTATCATAGAGAAGTCTCCACCGCATCCCACCTTCACTATAGGCGCACCACTGCCAAGAAAAACTTAGTATAATGCCTGGAAACATACTGTATTGAAATCAATCAGCTTTACAGAATTAACTATCACAGAGGTTAAAGTATACAAACAAAACTGACTCCAAAGAATGTCTATTTAAGGCTGTTACATTTTTTTAAAATAATAAAATAAAATTGGAGCCGTGACCTCATCTTATTTTCCAAATACGTCTAAGCGTCAAGCGTGATCAATTTTTTTTACCCAGCAATGGTATACAACGTGGCAATGCCGTAAGCGTGCTGCTAAATGATAGTTGACATAAAAAAAAGATAAATACTACATCATAATACTCACGTGTGTCGTATACGGGTGGCCGTGGTCACTTGAGGCGTGGCTACGGTGCCGATGCCACATTGTCCACTCTTATTATCCCCACACGCGTACACTGTGCCGGTGTCTGACGAAACAAACATACATTCCTTTAAACTCTATACAGCAAAGCTTTAAACTGATTGCTATGCAGACAAAAGAGGTCACCTGTCCCACCGCCAAAAGGGATTTAAGAAGAAGCTAACAACTTGTATTGCAGCGATGATAGCTCAGTTATTAGCGCGGTCCGTTTACCGAAGGGTCCAAACCGCAACCAGTTAAGGTTTGAACTCGATTGAGCTGCTGCCGCCAAGCACCTAACAGTGTGTACCTTCTTCAACCACACCGTCACTTAAAATCACAGGTGAGCTGTAGTCAACCATAAAGAATTAATCTACAACTAGAATTGTCTTTCCACTATAGTATGTCGCAGCGAAGCTTGCTTGTTGGGCACGATACTCGCCGAGTTATTTGCGCTCGGTACATACGCTTCCCAGCAACAAGAGATGCGGGTAATCGACCAAAACAGCCTGTGTCACTCGTGCATCATCAATAACAAACTTGCTGGTCGCTTACTTGGCGCTGCTCGCTAACTGGTTCCTTGCTCTAAATGATTTTCGCTAGTCAGGACAAGTGCCTCAAATCAGTGTTTTTTTTATGTAATAGTAATGAGACGAACGAGACGCTCTTTTGATAGGAAAAGATTACGTCTGTTCATGACCATTGCAGAGATACACAGAACTTTCAGTAGTAAAACAAATCCCTTTGGTGGTCATTACTTTGACTTTCGACAGTTAGCCTAAACAGCCCTGTAATTTCGCTAGCTGCAGTGCCCTACAAACCGGAACACAGTAATATTTACACACTACTAGGCGTACTCCTGCTAAAGAGATCCACTAAGTAAAAAGTGTGAATACATTAATGTTTCGAGATAAAACAATATTACTATGTCTTCGAGGAAACCATAACTCGGCTAGTTACTACCCTTACGTTGAAAATCTTGCGCCAAGCATCTGATATTGTGTTCCGGCAGCATCCCTTAATAAGAGTCATTACCATTCCAGCCTAGATGTGCTTACCATCTTCGACGACATCGTCACTTAACATCATGTTAAGTGTGGTTAACAAGCCTATCAAACATACAGAAATTAAAGGCGAAGTGTACTGTAGATATCACAGGGCAATCGATCGTCTCAAGTTCGTCAATTGGCGTCAACTAATGAACACCAGAACATCGATGAAGGTCGTTCTCGTTACGACTACCGATGCAATGATCATGTATTATTAAGAGGATGTCTCATTTGTCTCAATACTTCATATAATTTTTTTTTTTAAATAACTACTTAAATATAAAACCAAGTTCATTTTTTATCTTTATTTCATTAAATGTTTAGGTAAATAATACTTTATGAACTTCCCTTGTTTAAGAACTTATCATTATATAATTATTATTATAATTTATTAATTAACTAACGTATTTATTGTTTTGGCAATGTAAAAATTGTGCGCAATACAATCATGATTTGAGGCCCTAATTACAATGTAATAAAATGTAACTGTTAGTCGACTAAATAATATGTAAATTTACAATTTAAAAAACCTACTTCATGGCCATAGGCCAACTAAACGCAATGCTCCAATGAAACAGCGAAGCAAAAAAAGAATCATCAAAATCGATTCATAATTGACGGAATGATAGCGTAACATACTCGCAAAAAAAAACATATTGTCGAATTGAGATCCTTCTCGTTCTTGGAGTCGGTTAAAAAGAGACGAGACATCTATTAGCTGGAGAGCTAGTGAACCCTGGGAGTAACGGTCTCCCTGTAAGGTTAGAAATTTGTATACTTACGGTTTATGACATGCTAAGAGCAATAGCCATGACCTGGCAGGCGTCAGCCCTGCACGTCATCAGCCCCTTTATTTTTTGGACTGTTCAGTAAATTGAGTTTCAAAACTTGTTTCTGTAAATTTGAAAATTTAATAGGATAAAGTTTATTTATTGTACATCTTAAAAAAAAATTGACAGGCGATTACAATAAGCAGAAGTATATGACAGGTCAATTAGAAAACGTACAGTTGATGAGGTAAAATAAACTTTATCCTGTATACTTAAAATTTTTATATGTTTTCAAGTAAACGTCTCAGAGTAAATATATACAATGCCAGGCGTTTTTGAACAGCATAAGACCTTGACAGGCGAGGGGACAGCTGCTAAGGGCGTGCGAGTGAGAGGTGTTGCGTGAATGCCTATAGTGCGAGTGAGACCGTTTATCTAATACGAAGGGACGTATACCTGCTCTCGAGCAACAATGTACAGAGAAAAATTTCGTCAGTTGTGCCACTGATTTTTACTTGTGAAGATGCTTTGAGCTATAACATTTCTTATGTTGAGTGATTTCTAATTTTTAAAAAATCAAACTTTATATTATTATCAATTGTGCAGTGATATTGTGTATTGTTGTACTTAATATTAAAATTTCAGTAATATACGACATAATTTTCAGTAATATAGTCTATATACGACATAATTTTACAAGGACCTGCTGATACTGCCACAGCACAATCGACTGAAACTGAGGAATGCATTTCAGGTAACATACAACTATTTTATTCCGTAACATTTAATACGCAGTCCTATGTAATTGAGCTTAATATTTAATTCTTAACAACCTTATTGATTCATTAAAATATTTTTTTTTTACTATTTGCAGATGAGGAAAACATTGTTGAAGAATCAGATGATGATGAAAACAGTGATAGCGAAATTTCGGATGATGCTGAAGAAAATGAATGTTAAAAATAATGTAGATTGCATAAAACCCAATAAAATACATTGCATTTACTGTATGCGTTCATGTAACATTTCTTATTTGCACGCCCTTAGCAGCTGTCCCCTCGCCTGTCAAGGTCTTATGCTGTTCAAAAACGCCTGGCATTGTATATATTTACTCTGAGACGTTTACTTGAAAACATATAAAAATTTTAAGTATACAGGATAAAGTTTATTTTACCTCATCAACTGTACGTTTTCTAATTGACCTGTCATATACTTCTGCTTATTGTAATCGCCTGTCAATTTTTTTTTAAGATGTACAATAAATAAACTTTATCCTATTAAATTTTCAAATTTACAGTAACAAGTTTTGAAACTCAATTTACTGAACAGTCCAAAAAATAAAGGGGCTGATGACGTGCAGGGCTGACGCCTGCCAGGTCATGGCTATTGCTCTTAGCATGTCATAAACCGTAAGTATACAAATTTCTAACCTTACAGGGAGACCGTTACTTCCAGGGTTCACTAGCTCTTGGACTATATGACCAGGATAGTCAGCATAGACTGACTACACAAATAAAAGAAACAGATTTCAGAAAAGTAGAACTTTCTAAGAAATCTTAATAATGTTTAGTATGAAGTAATATCGAAAGTCTTACCAGAAACGAAGAGTGTATGGTTCTTGCCGACAGCAGCGTGGATTATGTTCTTGCCTATCAACGCAGGCACCTCAGTAGGCACATCTCGAGTCACCGTGTCACCCAGACCGAGCTGACCACATGGATTGCGACCTGTGGTATTTCAAGGATTTATGATGTAGAAAATTTACAATACACCCAAAGTACCCAAGGCTCATTGCCCGCATCTCAAATAATAAGCATGTGACAAAACTCCTCACAATTCTATGGCATCACCTTGCGGGTGCCGGATACATCGCATGACAGTTATAGAAACTTATACAGTACCTAGAACTAGTGACACAGGTCAAACTTTAAATATGTATTAAGGCTTAACATCACTGCCCGTACTCCTATCTCTGCCCAACCAAAGTAGTATAACAGTAACTGTCTGGGTAGTATTTACAAGTCTAATTTGCACATACTATTGTATATAACTTAACTAAAGCGATATGTTCATTTATAACATGTATCTACATGTCACTTTAGCTAAGTTTCATCACTAGGAAAACGCGTTCTTGCAGTTTTTAAATGTTGCATACACTGAGCAAAGTTCAATCGCCTAGGTAATGATACTAAAAAACAGCTTGACACGTAATAAATACAATAAATTATTAAACATACCGAAGGTGTAAGCTTCGCCGTTCTCCCCAATCAGAGCAGAATGGCCAGCAGAGCAACTGCTTGCCACAAAGCGATACTGAAATTTAGAAAAAAATATCAATGTTGTTTGTTGTACCGTTCTGTTCAGGTATTTCAATTTTAAAGTGAAAATATATGTTTTTTTTATTTGTATTTATATATACTTTAGGTGTTTATTGTTTGATTTAAAAAAAAAATCAAAAAATGTTTTTTCTATATTTTTTATTCATATTAATCAAAACCCACCCATGCACCCATGCACCCATGCAATCGATGTATCTTTGCCAACACAGTGATAGTTTATTGATGTCATGATGAAATCAGCTGGACGGGGAGGCAACAAATTCTTCAAAGGCATCTTTTACTGCCTCACGCAAATGGACCAATATTGTTTTGACGCTAACGTTGTAAGCTGCTGCTAATTCAGCCGTATCAATCGCCTATAATAATTCTTCATTGTCGACCAAATTATCCGGACGACCACGAGGTTCATTTTTCAGGTCGAAATTTCCAGAACAGAAGCAGGCAAACCAATAGGCGCGTTGGTTTGTAGTGTTAGTTCCGTAAACGTCGTTGATGTTGCGTGCCGCTTGTGCAGCGTTGCTGCCACGATGATACTTATATTCCATAATTACTCAAATTTTTTACGTATCCAAAAACGAAAAAAATCGTGTTCGTCATGTTTTTCGATGACGAAAAGATTTAAACATAACACTAATCAATAAACAAATGACTACTACTGGAAAAAGGATTCCATGTTTTTAAAATATAAAATTAATTTGAAATTAGAATTCTTAGCCATAAAAAATATTTTTGATTTGAAGTACAGCAAAACGCAATTTCATAGGTAAAGATCTATTATTACCCGTCGTACATTTTCATTCCTAACGCCCGCGCCGTCTGTCCTTAACAGTCTGCTATTGATCCTTCTATAAATAGGGATAGCCCTATGACACTTTAACCTTATCTATTTCAGGCGCTTTGGTTCTATGTGATTTTTCTCGATGTTTCTTTATTACGAATATAACCCAAACAGATTCAGAAAATCATAAAATAAAATTTACATAAAAAATCATTTTAAGCTTACTTCGACATACCTGACCTTGTGGAATACTCGAGAACAAAACGTTACGAATCCCCACCCGAATTTGTTGCCCAACTTCTTTCTCGAAGTTATATCGACGTAATTATTCAGGACTCGCTGTATTCGCGATTTCTGCCGCGACACGTACAGATATTATTTGCTGGACATTTTTTCTTCACCCGCTCGACAAAAAATGCTTTTCTACAGTGAATGTTACTTTGAGGTAACGCGCACAAAGTTGAGCGCAGGTTAGCTGGTTAAAAAGCTTAATTTTTTTTTTAATGTTTTTATTATGCTCTTCAAAAAGGTTCGCGTCTCTTAACTAAAGTTTCGGTTAGTATCTAACTAGATGTCATATAACATTGTTTTTGTACACCTAACAAATACCTAACCAAAACTTAACTGGTAATCATTATTAATGTGTACATAGGTATATGTACCAACTTATTTCATGCAGTAACATCCATTTAACAAGAACTAATAGAAAAATAATTTTACACATCTGAAAATCGAATTATTTTTTTTTACATTTTTACTTAAGTATTGCTAAAAGATAGCCCTCTAATAATTTTTTTCAAAATATCTTCAATGTACAGAATTTGACCTCCAACAGTTGTATTATATGTACAGATAGATAGATTTGTCCATGCTACACACTTATATGTATATGTTGTTCACTCCTGTCTACCCAGCATATGTGACTTGTGACATCTTTCCCCTCAACACAGATTTATTCATGTTCTAGTTTTGTCACATTTCCGGGTGGGAAAACACAATTCAGTCTGTGCTGCATGCTAAGGGTCTCAGGAGAATTTGGAGAATGTAGATTACAAAAAACTTACCCGCCTATCAGTAAATTTATGGAAAATATATAGGTTGGGGTGGGAATGACTTTTGGGGTTGTTGGCTCTTTTAGCCACCAGGTCCCAGGACACCATGCCTGCAATCAGCAGCACACCGGCAGGCTTGTAGAATGATTCCAGTAACTCCTACAAACAAATACAACAATAAGTTCAAAGTGAAATTACATCACAATAGAATTTAAATCAAGTAACATTTTTTTTAATGTTAAGATTGTGGTATTTTGTATGACAGTCTAATTTCTAGCTGTTTAAAAAAATGGTTGCATTTTGTATTTCAGCATGTTGACAAAGCAAAATATAATAATAATAGATTATAATAGATTGCATTTATATTTAGCAGGTTTTTTTATTTTTTTATGGTTGACAGGCTAGTTGTTTGACCACAGCTCACCTGATGTTAAGTGAAGGTGTGGTCGAAGATGGTAAAGCACACCTAGCCTGGAATGGAACTGGCTCTCAAGTGACGCTGCAGGAACACACCGTTAGATGCTTGGCGGCAGATTTCCAACTTGAGGGTGGTAGCTAGCCAGCCGAGTACTAGAAAGTACCCTACCACCATGCTATGGTTTCCTCACGATGTTTTCCTTCACCGACAGCTCAAGCTCATTGTTGGGGTTTGAACCCACGCCCTTCGGCATGCGAACCTACCGCGCTAACCACTGAGCTATCATCGCTACAAATGGTTATACCAGAGATACCAAGAAATAAACCAATATTGTGCCATAAAAATTGTACTGGAGTGTAATTTCAGTCTGCTGTTAAAGTTAGTGTAGTATGCAGTAGTAACAACCTTGTTTCTGTAAGACTCAAATTAGGGTAGAAGAACACAACACTCCATTGTTTCACTGAGATGATGTTACTCTCCAGTCAGCTCTTGGCTACAGCTATTACAACTTGGATGAAACATCGGGGTAACGAAACAAAACTAGTCTCATCATATTTCATGTGCAATTAACAATAGGTGATGAAGATAACCATGTGTGTTGGGTTGAATGTGTATATGTATGTCACTAACAAATATAGTGTGATGTAGGTAAGATAGTGGTGCACCGAAATTTGACAAGAGTATCAGAATTCTAATCTGTAACTTATTTATAATACTGGTGTAATAATCAAGTACCTCTGGCAGTTTAGTAGTCGTATCAGGGATAGGAGACTGGGGCCTTTGGTCAAACTGCGCAGCCTGCGGGATCTCTGATAGAGAATTATCACTTGCTTCATCATCAGATATCTGCTTGCGTTGCCTCTTCTTGGGCCGATTTCTCTTAGTAGCCTTGGAGTTTGGCGTTTTGCGCTTGCGATCCTTATTGTTTGGCATGATCTTGGAAATAAATGATCACTTAGTAACCACACTAATTTTATTTTAAACTAGCTACCCACACCATTTTTTTATTTTATATATTTTTTTTTTTATTTCATATTAATGATAAACATTAAAAATATCGAAAATAATGTAAGTTTACTGTAATACTAACATATTATGACATACATATCTTAAAAATAAATAAAACCAACATAAAAACACAATAACAGCTGCTAGACTTTAGGTAGAAAAACCAGTAAGATCTGAATGCCAAACTATTGATTGCAACGTTTTTGCCACTATTGTTATGTAAAAATGCAGCTTTCCATGCCAATGAATTCAACTCATCTTACTTGGTGATATGTAAGAATAACAAAGACTTCTACCATATTGTGTAGGTCAGTGAGTACCTATTTCTGGAATATATATCAAAATAACCAAGGCTACGTATGGAATTTTTGGTAGAATATGAAATTGATGACTCCTACCCTCATCTTTCTTTGTATATCTAGAGGTTCTCTTCATATTACAACTAGCTACCTGCCTTGGGAGTGTCATGGAGTGCCGCATAAAGGCCGATCTCACGGGAATTAGGTAATTTTGGACAATGTAGCTTTCTAATCATAAAAGAATTATCAAAACCCCGTGGTTTGTAACTAATTTGAACAAAAAGCGGTGCGACTTAACAACAATAGACATAGCCATATGGCCATCCTTATGGTTGATGAGTTAAATCAGTATTATGCAAATATAGTATATTATTTTACATATTACCAATAGGTTTAGCAGTTTAGATGAAATAACTAAGCATTCGACGACTAAAACTACACGGCAACTATGGAGGGTAGGTACCGTTTTTGCCTACATACTTTCCTCACCTATCCAATAAAAAAAACCGTTAGGTTTTATTGTCTCATCTATGCAGGTACATAAAGTTAACAATTTACAATTTAGGCCTGTCTATCGGACTATCAATAATTCAAAAAGGTTGCCGACTTAGACACGTGTAATGTAGCAAATATAACGACATTTTAGCTAAACGCTAATACTCAGTGGTTAACAACAAACGAAATCGAACTTACCAGACTTAAAACAATTGAATGTTATTAAGCTAATCCCAGACTTTTACACGAGCGGAATAAAAAGGTTTTTCAATATGAACTGGCAAAGATTATAAAAACAAACGAAATGCAACAGAGACTGTTAGTACCTACGACAACTCGGGACTGACGAAAGTGACGAATGACAATTTTATTTCTTCGGCCAACCAGTGACAATTTATTTTCCTCTTTTATTTACTTCTGGCATCGTACTTTGTCTATTTTGCCAGCATCAAGAAATCCTTAGAAAGAAATATTGGTTAAAATCACCGTAAGCTACCGTTTAGTTCAATCTATGGCATAGTAATTTATGGACAGTAGTTTACAAGATACTTCTTAAAATTATCTTCCCAGAGCAGATTAAGGCTAGTACGGCTGTTAAATTAATAGAAGCGCTTAAAATATGCAGTTTTAGTATCCCGGACAGTGGGTATTTTTGAGCCTTATGATTAAAATTTTAGAGATCATAGGGCCCGGAAGCAAAAAATATATTTAAAGAGCTGTATCCTTGTATGGTTGACGCCACAAGTGACCAAATGCTAGCCTCTGATTTGCGCAAAGATCAAGTAGGTATTGCCATACAATTTGGCATTATTTCCATTAATAGCGGTCACAAAGTCGCGTACTGCCTACCTAATATTTTACTGTTGTATGTATGTATTAAGTTGAATAAATAATTGGTTAGTTCTACACAAAAAATTTTTTTGTCTGCATTATATCACTTGCGCACACACACGTATAATTCGACATTTAAAATTGAAACATAAAAAGTATACATGAAAAAAAATGATTTCTGAAAAAAGCTTAGCTTATGCCTACTTCTTCGCTCGCGTTATTGTAAATAATTTTGTCAATCAATTCAGGTTGTAGCTTAAATATTTCCAAAAGTAAAATTGCGGCATTGATTGCTTACCATCAGTTAACCTGTCTGCTTGACCTGTGGCACAAAAAAATAGTATTCCACAGTAATTCCGATTGTACATTACGTTCAACCGCAGAATAAAGTACTTTGATAATATATACAATGTTGCATAAAATATCATTCCATTTGGCTCTAGGTTAACACTTATACGTACATTCTGAGCGTTAGACACACGCAAACATGCCAAAAATAGCTGGTCATGGGAAAAGTATGGCTTTTTCAAATGGTCACTATATGGCTTCTTGTATAACCTAGTTATTTTTAAAAGTTATCCTCATTTATCCCTAGGAAAAAAAATATTTTACTTACCCAAAAAAAATGTCTTTGCTGTGCCCTATACGTACAACGTGTATGTATGCAATTTTTAAAGGCTGGTTCTATAGTTAGACGTGAGTGCATAAGTAACAAACATATTCATATTCTCATTTATGTTATTAGTTAGGATAAGGTAAGGATACTAATATACTATATAAGATAAAATAATACATCGACATGCATTTTTCACGTGTCCGTCATATACTAGACTATATAAGGGGGTGCTCTCAGGGGGTGCTATATCTTTTTCTGGGTTATCTGTGGCAAACAGATATGGTAAAAAGAAAAACAAAATAAATTTATTTAAGTATTTTAATCTGTGACTGCTGAGTGCTGATGCTGACGGATCATGTTTTGAAGTGGATGGGAGCTAAATGTGTGTATTTTTGTGATGATTGTGCGTGTAATTTTTAAGGTAAATGATAAAAAAAATATTTGTTCTATAGTCTTGATCCATCTTATTCAATTTACATGTAAAAAATTTGGATCAACGGTATACTGTACACATCAAATCGTTGCCGAGGTGGCAATTTTCTGATGACACAATGCAATGAAAGAATTATTATTTTTTCCTCGTATTTTATTGTATTATATATTATTTTACCGGAGTTACATACAAATAAATATTGTTGTTTTGTGGTTAACACAGACTTCAGTATCAAATTTGGTAGGTATAATATTTCCTTCTAGAATTTCGGGGATGGTTGCCATACTCTCCAGAAACTTATATGACACTATGAAATCGTAAATTAGCTTAGACACGTAGCGCTTTATCTCGTATCTAGAGTATTATTTAGAGTATTATCTAGAGTAAAATTTCGACTAGTGCCTTGTTAATATAGTTATTGGACTTAGAAAGATAATTTAAAAAATACAAAAATATATTTAATAAGCTCCCTAGTATGCAATGTATACTTCCTAAATTACACTAGCATTTAACACTCAATTTAAAGGGGTAGAGCTTTATTACCCTAATAAATGTTGAACAATTGAGGACTAAAATTAGCATGACTTGCAAATTGAAGAAAAATGATCTTGATATAAATACTCTATAATAATTATTCTGAATTTTTATGCAAATAATAAATACCGGCAGTTCTAATAAAGAATAAATTCCTAAGTTGAAATGGTCACTCAATAACTAAATATTGAATTATGAACTATTATTATTTTAAAAGAGATTAAAAGACAATAAAAACTAAACTAACATGACTAAATCATGTCTACAACTTTACTATTCTTGGATCTTTTAAGGCTTATGCCCTAAGATGTTTTTTATATAAATATTTTCTTTGAAGTAGAAATTTGTATAATATTATGCTTGTATATATTGGAGAAAATCAGTTTTTTTTTTTTAATGATTGACAGGCTAGGTGTTTGACCACAGCTCACCTGATGTTAAGTGAAGATGTGGTCGAAGATGGTAAAGCACACCTAGCCTGAAATGTAACTGGCTCTCAAGTGAGGCTGCCGGAACACACCGCTAGGTGCTATAAATTAGGCAACCAATGTGCTTGTTGCCAGAAATTTGTAATTACTTTTTGTTGTTGGAATTGTTTAATATTGTATGTAAATTGTATGTGACCAGGATGCCAATCCAGGCGCCCCAATGGACGGACTATTTAAACTGTCCAGTGTGCTGCCGCGAGTTTGGGCCACCACCGCGGAGCCCTGTCAGTCTTGGCTGCGGGCACACATTATGTAGGCAGTGCCTCAAGCACCTACACAGAAAACAATGCCCTTTTGACCAGGTATGTTAGCAATTCTTACTCATGTCTCTAATGAAAGATTAATATAACTCAACAGTAGAAAACAAAATCACATTTTGTCTGTTTGTTCGCTTAGCTTATGCTTTTAAATAATGCAATCCATTACCATTTGCACCAACAGTCTGTGCAGGTTACTATTTGGAATATGTTTTATTGTATTTTATAGCCTTACTAGCTGCACTCCGCGTTTTTAACCACATGGTGATGGATGATGATGAAAAGTATCCAGTGTCTTATTCCAGGGCTTAAAGTACCTACATGTAAAATTTCACCCAGATTCGTTGAATAGTTTATGCATGAAAGTGTAACAAACAAGGACACATTCACATTTTTTAAGAGCTTTTTCACTGAAGCGAATATTTCGCTTTGGTGACTTTTCTACATATTATATATATTAATAATAATTAAGTTTATATGAATTATACATAATTTAAATTTTTACGCTTAGATTATAAATCATTCTGGCTGTGTCTGAGAGAGGCTCAGCCAGAATGCTGTTACAGTAACGAACTTGAAGTCCTGATAGTTGTTTATTTTGTTTAGGCCAATTGTTTTGATTGATTCATTTCGAGCACACTCTATGATAATGTGGTATACATCACCCTTAGTGTTACAGATTAGGAGTAACGGATTTTCCCATTAAATAGGAAAGTTTATTACATGGAATGTGCCCGGTATGAAACCTTAATGCTGCTACAGTGTCATGCCAGTCTAAAATATTGTTGTTTATCCATGGGTGTAATATTCAAAATACTCTCAAATTGAGTATGAGTCTATGTTTTTAACAATAGGAATAATAATAATAATAATGTGTAATATGGTAAGAAAATTATTTATGTGAATCATTTTCTTTCTATTTGTTGATGGAGAATCTAACTTAACAAGCAAGTTTTCTATTTGAATGATGAACTTCTACATACTTTACTGGCTTAATGAAGCTCAGATTGCTGTTAATTTCATAATATACATGATGTTATTGTATTGTTTGGAACAGACAATAATCCAGCTGGATTTAGAAGACCTAGTGACAAACACAGCAATACTTCAATTGGCGGGATATCCACCAGCCTCACAGCCCTACCACCCGCCATGTATTCTAGCCTTAACGGAGCAAGATCGCCACTCATATGACATCATTATACGCTGTCTTGAAAATCTTGCCGTCTATCTCAAGTTCTGTGGAACAGGTATGTTGTTTAACTTATGATTTTATTTTCGTAGTTGCCAAGGCTCCTTATCACCAAAGCCATAGTTTTGGTAAACATTGCAAATGATAAGTACAGACAAAGAAAGACCTCTGCCCTCCAATCGAACAGTGATATAGGTATTTAAGTCCCAGTTGCAAAAATAAACAGTCATATCCATATACTTACTTTGTTTATGGAGTGGGCTGAGGGCAGGTTCATATCAACAAGAGCAAGGACAGGGACTCATTGCAAACAACAAATCATTGACAATTTATGACAATTTTGATAAAAGGAATGCGCTTCAAGTTCATCTCAAATCAACACAGTCTGGGTTCCAGCTGGTTGGAAATAACTGTGTTTACGTGGCTGCTTTGATTTACATTTTCTCTGCCAGAAGAATTTGTTAATCTGCCAGATAGAAGTTCTGTGCACAGTTGAAATGGTGAAATATTTGATTAATAATGTAATAAATGTGATCATTAATGGATAATTGGCAAATGTATATATTTTTGTGTAGAATAATAATAATCAATTCATATTTTAATGTTTAAATAAATTTGTACAGCATGAAGGTGGACAATAGACCCAATTAATTCAAGATCTTGTATCATGTCCTGATCCTGTTGTAAGGCTTTTCACTTTGACATTCTGTAACAGCATACTTTAAACATATTTTCCTTCATCATTATCATATGTCCAAATACCATCTTTGTAGAGAAGTAGAGATCATCTGGCAAAACTTTCTGCACTCTCAAACTGGGTTTTTCGATGCTGTTAGTACTGCCCAGTCTAAAATCCATCTATGGAATTCTGTTTTCGAGGATAAACTGTGTATGTTCTCTTTCCTTCTTTTCTTGCTATTATTTTCCGAATGAGTCAATCTCGCATCTTAAGACCAAATATGAATATAGACACGTATTTCCGTTTCAGCTACAAATGGCATTGGTAGCAATCGTTTATCGAGGCCGATGCAGCGCAAGTTAATAACGGTTATACAATGCGCAATGACGGATGAAGAAGGGCGCGGGAGAGCAGCGCGAGCGGCGCGGTCCTTAGGCGAAAGGACAGTCACAGAACTCATACTACAACACCAAGTTAGTATCATAACTTACGATATTAAAACTTGTTTGTTAAATTTATTGAGTGAGTCACAAAGGGGCAGTATGAAAATTACCGCGCCATGTCAAAACACTGTTCTAAGATAACATATACCTTATTTACAGATCTACTACTTATTTGAATAGGTTTCAACTGGAAAACTGCTGTGTGTATTTTCTTTGTGTCCATTGCCGCGAGGCTGAATTTCTTTCAATACGTATATAGCACAACAGTTCTATCAAGTTACATAACACCCCTCCCGCACCGCTCTACTAAGGCAGTAAACTCTGTTAAACGTAGACTGTAAACCTGTAATGGAAATATATTGCTGGTTTTGATTGGATCCTTTTTGTAGAATCCTCAGCAGTTAAGCGCGAACCTATGGGCAGCGGTGCGCGCCCGCGGTTGTCAGTTCCTCGGCCCGGCGATGCAGGAAGAAGTCCTCAAGCTGGTCCTGTTGGCGTTAGAAGATGGATCAGCGCTGTCTAGAAAAGTAAGTACATTGAAAAAATCGTGTCTGATTTTGCTAGGCTCTCTTCAAGACAAGCGCATAAGTACCCAATGGGTAAGCATGCTCCATCTTAGACCACAACATTACTTACACAGGTGAGTTGTAATCGAACGCTAACTTTGGACATTATCCAGAATTTATCCTGAGAAATGACCTAGCGTTTGACTATAACTCATCTGAGCTTTGGTCACAGTTTACTTAAAGTTATAAATAGTTTCAAAGAAAATAAACATTCTGAATATATGACTCACGTTTGTCCTTGGTGATGTACAAGACAAACTTACGATAAAAAGCCATGCTGTATTACATCTTCCGTAGTCGGCTTGATCCCAGTTTCTAAGCAGGTATGGCGTTGAAACGATAAAAATATATTCTGATAATGTTTATTATTTCTTTTTCAGGTTTTAGTTATGTTCGTTGTCCAAAGATTAGAGCCACACTTTCCTCAGGCTTCTAAAACTAGTATAGGCCATGTCGTTCAACTACTATACAGAGCGTCATGTTTCAAGGTAAGATAAATATTTTTAAACCGAAATTAAGTCATTTTTACATTTACTAATAGGTATCTATATTCAAAGATGTATTTTTTTAAGTTTGAATATTATTAATTTTAAGCAATTCCAATTCTTTTTCCTCTATTTGTAGACCAATACCTAGATCATAATTGATGAGAGATGTTTTTTTATTTATGTGTCACGTTCCATACTGGCACTGCCTCAGGTAGCGATAGAAGCAGCCACAAATTCCACGAATTGAACCATTATCGCAGGCCATGTATACGGGAAACAAGTTTCACAATGTATTACCGCATCCGCAAACACAACCGCGGCTGTCAGGTCTAGCTGTGGTTTTAGCCGCATTTCAAGTCCCTTCCCGAGGCTGCGTCTTTCTGGGGTAGATATCCATATAGACCCTGTGTTTTTATAAACTGGCTGGGTACTGGCCTCTTCTCATTGTGAGTAGGGTAAGGCCGTAATCCACCGCACTGTCTCAAAACAATGAGAAGAATTCTCAGACATGCAGATTTTCTCAAAATCTTCTTTTTTTTTTACCGTTTGAAGCTAAAGGATAACACGTAACTTAGAAAAGACAAAAACGTGACGTAATTTTTATTCCGGAACCTCCAGGTAGGATAGGGAAACGGTTTCCTGACTAACCTGCCGTAGCTTCGATAGGAAGGTAGTCTACGGTGGGACAAGTTTAGTATGTGTATTTTACTAATTTTTCTATTTCGCTCTGAACAGGTATCGAAGAGAGAGAGCGACTCGTCGCTAATGCAGCTGAAAGAGGAATTCCGTTCTTACGAGTCGTTGCGTCGAGAGCACGACGCGCAGATAGTTCAAATAGCGACTGAGGCGGGGTTGCGTATAGCACCCGATCAATGGAGCTCACTATTGTATGGTGATACCGTCCATAAATCACATATGCAAAGCATCATTGGTGAGTCCATTGTGGCTAAATAGGATATTGAGTCCAAACTAAAAACCTGTTTTTTTTCGTTTTATCACATTTTTGCTTGAAAATTATCAGGTTTTTTTAACAAATTATACATATTCGGATTGTTCCCATTAAGCTATTTGGTATCAAGCACGATATGTATAGCGGTAAAAAATTTAGTTGTGAATTTAGTTTGTACATTTCACCATGTTGGATTTGCTGACGTTACATACCCTATGGCAGCCCGTACACGTAGCGCGCGATCCGCGATCCGCGATCCGCGATCAATGATCGCGATCCAGACTGATCGTGTACGAAGCGGATTGACGGACTGATGCTCCGGATCGCATATCTAGAAATTTTGAAATCATGATCGCGGATCGCGGATCGTGATCATGATTGAACGTGTACGGGCTGCCTATAACACGTGTAAACTAATAAGCGTGGATGAACACCTCATTTCTCAAAATATAATAGGCAGCTTAGAAGGTACGAGAAAACAGATAAACATATTCTTAAAATCAAAAAGTTTTTTTGTAGTCGGACAGCTCACCTGAAAAAATAATAACATAGCATTTGAAAGCCTTTATACACAAGTGGCCGGTTGAGTACCCAACCCCCCAGGTTTGTTTCGGCGGTTTCAGATTCTTGCTGGAAGCTGCAAAATCTTTGCCGACGACACGAAAAGTTATCGCGCGGAAGCAACATGCTGAATTTTTTTTAGAGAAAATGTAGCAGACTCGTTCGCCTGACGGTTATTAAACCGACGTCTATGTACACCGGCAACATTGGTCATGTTAGTCGATTGATTGTGGCGTTACTCTGCGGAAGTTAATTTTACGTATTTTATGACGTGTTGACTCTTCAACACGTCCTGAGGATGTCTCGTGTAGATGCGAAACACGTGTCGGCAACTGGGGACAACAACATTAAGGGGATTTAATTACTGATAGTTATCTTAATTACATTTTTAATTTTTATATAATATTCAAATTTTAGTCTTTAGTTTTTTTAAATATTTTAAATTTATTTTGAATAAATATTTAAAATTGTTTTAAGTTGAATACTGATATTTTTTTAACTTGAATTTATTCATGACATTGCCATCAGCGGTCATGGCCGTTATAAATGAATACCAAACAAATATGCTCAACCATCAGATTACATTATTTAAATTTAGCAATGAATGAAAAGATTCTGAGCAAAAAGAAACTACAAGGCCACGTCGGCATTGGCTTCCCTATTTATATTCATGTATTTGTCCCAATACATGGTGTTCAAAGAATTTATTATCAAAAAAAAAAATGATTCATCATTTTGTCTTGGCAATAATGTATCTGTCGTATCGTGATTATCATATTATTTTAAATATGAATGGAAAAATTACCTGTAACTTTGGTGTGATCAATAAAAGATTTATATTTGTGTTTAAGGTATTTATCGGCAAATCAAATCCAATATGATGCATGACGTAAATTTTCAAAAAAAAAAAAATTCCTTCATAAATAACATGTTTGTGTCAACCTTTGCTAAACTGCCCCTTAATTATCTCTCTTTGTTTGTTACAAAATAAAGTCTTTCTACGTCATATTTAAAAAAAAAGTCCAATAATACTTTGCGCTACGACATATTTTGATTGCATATTGAGTCCGTTTTTCCAACACAATATGCTAGGCTAAAAAAATATATATATATCTATGTAAATTTTGACTGTAAAGTTTTACTTTTTTTTGCTGTTTAAAATATCATCAATTTTTTTATAATGAATGTTGCTTTATAGACAAGCTGCAGACGCCGGCTTCGTTCGGTCAGTCCGTGCAAGAGTTGTTTATCGCTCTCCAGCGATCGGGCGACCCGGCACAGCTGGTCGTACTGAGCCTGCATCTGGATCGCCTAGCGAGCATCGAACCTGCACCAGGTAAGTTCCATGTTCCAAATTAATAGTGAGTATTATTTAATGGTTGACCACACAATAAAATGATTCCGGTTATTGTAAGTATGTACTTATAGACGACAGCAATGAAAATTAAACCTGTTGACTACCTATGTAGTATCAATATTTTTGTCACGTCTAATAAAAGCTTGGATAAGTTTATGCGCATGCGACTGCGATGCGTCGATTAATCCTACTAATATTATAAATGTGAAAGTTTGGATGGATGGATGTTTCTTACTCTTTCATGCAAAAACTATTGAACGGATTTGGATGAAATTTGGTATGGAGGTAGCTGAGACCCGGGATTAACATATAGGCTACTTTTTATCCCGGATACATGTAGCGGGTGACACCGCGGGGCGCAGCTAGTACTTCATATGTTAAATTATAAAAAAAAATTAGTTTAAGAGATACTGCAATCAACTATAGTAAAAACTGCTTAGAAAACGTTATCTTCTTTGGCCTCCTGAAAATAAAAATGCGCGTTACATTTCAGATGCTAAATGCCCGCCTTGGTACCAACTGGCTGATATAATGTCATCTCTGAACGAGGTGGTCGCGCGACTCATCCACTATTTGCAGCAGCAAGCGACGGCTCGCGACGTCAACCATAACGCGAAGCATCTGCAGATCAATATGGACAACAGTCAGTATACCGCAATTGTCTTTTTTTTTAGATTTTTTTACGGTCGACAGTCTAGGTGTTTGACCACAGCTCACCTGACGTTATGTGAGCTTATTTCTTTTGTTTTCTGTAATTTAATGTGTACAATAAAGAGTTATCAATCAATCAATGTTAAGTGACGGTGTGGTCGAAGATGGTAAAGCACACCGAGCCTGGAACGAAACTGGCTCTCAAGTGAGGCTGCCGGAACACACCGTTAATTTTTCAAGATTTTCAACTTGAGAGTGGTAGCTAGCCAGCCGAGTATTAGAAAGTACCCTACCACCATGCTATGGTTTCCTCACGATGTTTTCCTTCACCGGCAGCTCAAGCTCATTGTTGGAGTTTGAACCCACGAACCCCACAAAAAGCGTAAGCTAATCTAAACACAGATAGTAGTTTACATTTTCAGCCTCTATCGCAAGTTGCGCTAGTATAGAGCAAACATAGAGAGTCCAAAATATAAATCATCAATTTCTACTTAGACAGGGCTACGCAGAATGGTAGTACTAAACCTATACTCGCTCATTGTGTTCATCAATATGAACAACTTTTACTATGGATGCGACACTGAAATTGCAAAAATATTTGCTGTTAGAAAAAGGACATTCTCAACGAAATGTTATGATTTCTTTTGTGCTTGACTGTAGGTTTGTTCCCATTGTCAAAGTGCCTTTCTATGCTATTATAAAAGAAAGAAAGATTTGATTGTTTGTATTTGTTTCTTTCACCGTTGGGAAGGTACACTATCTCCGAGTGACATAAGCTACTTTTTATCCCTGTATTCCCACGGGAACGGGAACTACGCGGGTGAAACCGCGAGGCGTCCGCTAGTGTTGAATAAATAATATGTATTTTTATGCCATTTTGAATGTTTGCATTGTGTAGAGCAAGCGACGCCGGTGACCGGAGGTTCCACTCCTACACACGGCCGTTACAAGGTTTCAATGTGCCGTGACGCGGCGCAACGCGCCTTCTGTCCGCGCGGCAACTCTTGTACGTTCGCTCACACTGAAGAAGAACTCGAAAGGTTAGTCACGAACTTAAATCAAAGAAACAAAAGTATTTTGCATCACTCATACTCAGAAAGTAGATCTGAAGTTGCTTGAAAGTAATACTTTCCGCCCTAGGGAGATTCACTTTCTACTGACAAATGACAACTGTCAAATTATTAAAAAAAAACTAGAAAAAAGAAAAATAGCCGAAGAGCTGGCCGGCCACAAAAAAAAAAATTGGCAGGAAAGCAGCAATCCGATCTTCATTTCTTTTGTTGATTTATGTAAAATTCACTAATGTTTTCTTTAACTAATTCATGTTTTTATATTTACTTTTCATGTATTCCTAATGAAAAGCACAGTGTTTACTTCGGGTGAAAGACTTATTTAGTCATTCGAACCTAAACCCCGTCTCGTGACTAAATAAGTTACTTTTAGCCCTTAGGTAACAATGTATTATTATGCCGTATTACATATCACATATTAACAAAGAGGCGTGAAATTCCTTTTCTTACCAATTCAAAGTAAGTCAGTATAAATCACCCGAATATTGCCATTTTAGGAGCGAAATTGAGGTTCCGCACCTGCGTTGGCTTTTTGTTGGCATTTTGCTTGTGAACAGTTCTTTGGTTTTGCATTATTAGCTTTTATATTTTTGGCTTAGAGTCGTTTGTTTGAATAGCATGTAAATTATGTGCCTTATAAAAAACCCCACATGAGATTAAATTCCATGAATAATGCGTATCTTTCTTTTTACTGTGCAGAAATTAAATGTCATCTGGCAACAGCGTTTTAACTATCGCAACCAACAGTGAAGTTATGAATTAGAAATTATCATGGTGAAATTGATCTCATATATCCTGAACAACGGAATACATAGAAGCAATGGAATTGTAGTTTATTACAGGATGTCCATCAAAATGTGCTGCTTGGCTGATTTATTTTTTTATTTTTACGTGTTGTATTAGTATTAGATATAAAAACTTTATTTCTGCTGAGCTTGCTTAATGCGAATCACACATTAAAAAAATGCAAATTGCGATGTTTTTTTTATCTTAATGATTTTTTATACAAGCCTTCTTGTCAGAGTAACGATCCACAAAGGCGTATTTAACGTTGTACTTATAAAAAAATCAAAATAAATATATACACATTACACACAGCGCCATCTGACCCCGAACTAAGCAAAGCTTGTACTATAGAAGTCCTAATGGAATACTTAAATTTCGACAGCCCCGTTGGCTCATTGGTAGTAAATCTGCCTTGAGAGCTGTAGGGCGTGGGTTCCCACTCAGGGCAAACATTTTGTGAATAAACAAATGTTTGTTCTGTGTCTGGGTGTACTGTATATATTATAAGTATAAACAAGTATGTACTTACAAAAAATAGTATTTCTGTATTCTATCAGTTATCCGATTTCCATCATACAAGCTCTGCTTAGTTTGGGGCCAGATGGCGCTGTGTGTATAGTCCTACGATATTTATTTATTTTATTTAAATGTTTTTTTGTAAATACTTACATAGTTACTTATAATATATACAAAAACTTGGTGTATAATGATCATTTATTTTTTTGTACAAAACGGGACATTATCACAATTAATATATTATGTATTCTATCACGTTAAGTATTTATTATTTATTTTATTCTTTTAGAATGTATTGTTGCGTTAGATACAAAACACTAATTTTAGTATTTTGTAGCGATGATAGCTCAGTGGTTAGCGCGGTAGGTTCGCATGCCGAAGGGCGTGGGTTCAACCCCCAACAATGAGCTTGAGCTGCCGGTGAAGGAAAACATCGTGAGGAAACCAAAGCATGGTGGTAGGGTACTTTAGTACTCGGCTGGCTAGCTACCACCCTCAAGTTGAAAATCTGCCGCCAAGCATCTAACGGTGTGTTCCGGCAGCCTCACTTGAGAGCCAGTTTCATTCCAGGCTAGGTGAGCTTTACCATCTTCGGCCACACCTTCACTTGACATCAGGTGAGCTGTGGTCAAACACCTAGCCTGTCAACCATTAAAAAAAAAAGTTTTTTTTTTGCGACTTTTGATGCGACCGTATGACAAGCGTAGCCAGGCCAATCAGACAATTTAACTTCATCCAATTGCTAATTGCTCAACTTTATATAACATGCTATGGGAGCGCCTTGCATCATGTATGATGTATTCATTGCCCTTGCGAGTACCTTATCTGTCCAAAACAGTAAATAGGTGAAAGCAATTTCTATGTCCAAAATACCGTTCATCACGTGACCTTGACACATTCGCTCCGTAGGCAATCCTTGGTATAAAGTAACAACGTGCGTGAACGTGCTATCTGACAAGTTTATGCATGAAGCAAGTCACAAAATTAGAATCTGAAGACGTGCCAAGAGTTCAGTCATTTCTACTATAAAATATGTAACTCAGTTTGTAAACCTTGTAAGCATTAGGCGTATAAGTTTGATTCATAATAAATAAACATTTATTTGATGAACATCAATATTATTATATTAACTAGACACTTTTCTAAAAATAAAAGATAACGCCTGCCCATGGTCATTGTTTAAAGATTTTTTTTAGTAACAAAATATCCAGGACCTGACCTGAAGCCGTGTGAAATTACTATCAATATTTATTTTGTCAGGTTTCGTTCAATGCCGAACGCGGGCCCGGTGGTAGTGAATGGCAACTATAACTACATGGTGGCGGGAATGCCGCCCTTACAGCCGCCACTGCCGCCCCCAGTGCCGCTCTCCCAGCCCGCCATCTTTGCAAGGTTTCCGATGCCTCAACACCATCCCATACCGGAGAACTACAACATGCCTCGTAAGTGACATTACCATAGTGCCATTTCATGCCCGAATTGAAAAAGTCAAGTGCGAATCCCTGGCTATTTCAAGCTCATATGTAACACTCCGAACTTCACTCAAATCTGTTAAGGTGGTTCGAATTCCATACAATTAGTTTTTTACCATTTACGGACAAATGGAGCATAATTTTACAGTGAAATCACAGCTACTGGCATTTATTTTGATCTTTATTTGCGGTAAATCACAATTCGGTATGTAAAGTTTTTTTTTTTGTATTTATTTTATATTTTTTACTGATAGTAAACTTTATTTTATGAAACTAATTTGAATATTTTGGCTTTCTATGCGGTAGTTTAATTCTAATACATTTTCAAACTTTTTATAGTTATGACGTCATAACATTGGCTGAATATGTAAAATATGTACCTTTTTTAGGCACTGAAAGAATCCTTATACAGCCAAGGACATGACGTCATTAGAAGTTAATTGAAAGTCAAATTTATTTTATGTATTTTATTAAAATAAACCCCGTCTCATAGTTTAAAGAGTTTTAAACGAAAAAATCATGTACAGGAATGTAATATTTCGAAATGGTTTTGGAATCGGCAAAGTATTTTTTTTCTTTACATACCGAATTGCTTGCAATTGCATCACAAAAATCATAAATTCATAAATTTAATTTTATGCTAATAATAATCTACTGTTTTATTCAAGCAATTGTGATTTACCGCAAATAAAAACAAAAAAATGCCAGTAGCTATGATTTCACTGTAAAAATTATGTTTCATTTGTCCATAAATAGCAAAAATTTATTTGTATGGAAATCGAACCACCTTAAGCTTTTACTGTGTGAAGAAGAAACAAACATGTATATTTGTACACACATACAATTTATGTTTGTTTTTATGTAAAAGTAATGAGACTAACGAGACGCTTGCCTGATGATAAGAGATAACACGTGCCCATAACCTTTGCATCGATACACAGAACCTTGAGTAACAAAACAAAGTGCAGTGTAAAACAAGTTACGTGTTTCGCGTTTATAATATTAATATTTATGTTATCATTTATTTATTCTTGATTTTTTTTGCTGCGCCATCTATATTAAATCATTATAAACTGGCAGGTGTAGCTGTTTGCATTCAGTTCAGCCACGTTCTCTATCGGTTGAGTCGTGACGAACAAATTACTTTGTATTATCTCTTAGTTTATAATTATTTGTTTAAATACTCGTTGTTATAATTACGCAACTAAGTTTACGTTGCATATTATAGGGCGCATAATATACATTTTGTTTCTTTGTTTGGTGACGGTACAAGCAGTAAAGCATAATTTGAAATCAGGCTCAACAAAAGACTAAGAAGTAAGGCATAAAAAATTGGCATTTTTTGCATGGAAAAAAATGTGACGTTTTATTCAGACGATGCAAGTCAACCTTCAATATTATTGTATGCAACAGGCAATAAATTTGCAGCGAGTAAATGGGGATTTATAAATCGCAAATAATAGCAATTAAGTAAACAATAGTTTCAAGTTGTCTTGAAGAGGTGACGTGCAATAGTACTTCACAGCACAATCACTGTGTAAAACTGTATTGTTTATGTTAAATGAATGTTTTTGTTTTAGCTTTGCCTCCAATGCCTGCCCCAGCGGTTTTGCCGCCCCCGGAGCTCATTCCGAACCAAGAATTTGACAGCGCGCGCGGCGCCGACAATATCCAACCACAGTAAGTACTTACCTACATTGCGTTTTTTTTCGTTCACTTATAAATTATTGTAGTGAATTGGGTTCATTATTATTATTTGTTTAATGGCGATTGCATAACCGCAATTGCAATTGTCTTTTTTTTTGACAGAAATAGCGCAAGTTGCGAATTCTGTAATAAAATAAAAATAAATTTATAGGTGCTACTTTGTTTAATGGATAATAGAATTATCATTGGGTATATTTTTTGGTTAATTAATTTTATTATTCAAAATGTAACTTCATCGTCTTATTTTTTTCTAAATCGCGTTTTTTTCAAATTTTTACAATGACGTTTTAATTTTTAAAATCTGAAATATACACTTTCGAGTAGTTTCCAAAACTCTGCAGAACTAGACGCTACACTAGGGCTGAACTGGAAAAAACGTTGACCGTAATACTTGAGCCGGGTATAAAGCGCAACGAGCGATGCCAAAATTAAAGGAAAAATGAATATCACGTCCAACTAATCATTCCAGAAACTTCCCCGCGGCTATAATGCACAACCCTGCCGCGGGGCCGCCTCCCGGGCTTAAGATGTCCCAGAATGGCGTGGGCGTGACCACGGGCGCGCCACAAGAGCGATACTTTCCGCGCTTCCCGCATCAGTACGACGCTCCTACCACAAGCACGTATGTACTTCATTGTCATTTTGTTATTGTGTTTATGACTAGATGGCGCTGTATGAAATATCCGTCGAGTTTTTTTTTTAGTGAAACGAAATCAAATTGTTTATTTTACCCGACTTATATCCACCAATCAAATAAAGTTAAAATTTCAAGTATTTTTTTCCGTGTTAAAAACTATTTTGTGATTGCAATCGATCATCAGTCTAAAGCTGTAATAGAGAAAGTCACATTCATAGTACCAAAAAAAAATGAGACTTATGAAAAAATTACTTAGAAAATATAAATAAATAAATAAATATCGTAGGACGATACACACAGCGCCATCTGACCCCAAACTAAGCAAAGCTTGTACTATGGGAGTCAGATAACCGATAAAATACCTAAATACTTTTTTTTGTTGTTGTAAATACATACATATAATACATACAGTACACCCAGACACAGAACAAACATTTGTTTTATATTACAAAATGCTTGTCCTGGGTGGGAATCGAACCCACGCCCTACAGCTCTTGAAGCAGACACACTAACAATTAGCCAACAGGGCTGTCAATATGCGTCAAACTTCGATTTTCTTATAAAACGTAAAATAACTAAACTAAATCCAGGTATACAAAGTATTGTAAGTATGTATATAGATAGTAACTCTTATTGTGTAGACCAGAACATATTGAACAAATAAAAATATAACACAAACAAGAAAAAAAGCATAAGTATTCTATCAATTATAATAACATAAATAAATATTGTAGGACATTACACACAGCGCCACCTGACCCCGAACTAAGCATAGCTTGTACTATGGAATTCAGATAACTAATAGAATACTTAAATACATTCTTTTTTTTTTGTAAATACATACTTATAATATATTTACATTTGTTTATACCGCAAAGTTTGTCCTGTGTGAGAATTGAACCCACGCTTTTTAGCTCTTGAAGCAGACATTCTACCAACGAACCAGCAGCTGTCAATCAATTATCTAGTTCCTATAGCACTAGCTTTGCTTAGTTTGGTGCTCGTTGGCGCTGTGTCAAATACTCTTCAATATTTATATAATAATAATAATATAACTCTTTATTGTGCACATCATATAAAGTAAAAAGTACAGTGAACAAAAAACCTTATTAACTAGTGACACAAGTGGCGGCCTTATCGCTAACAGCGATCTCTTCCAGGCAACCAAGAAAAGAAAAATACGATAGAAAGCTTAAGAAACAGACGGGAGATGTAACACTAATAAGAAATAAAAATAAAATAAAAATTAAACATAATATAGTAAGTATATAAAAAAAAATAATTTAATTAAAACGAAATATTTACATATATAAATACATATATAGTATACAATATATATAGGCTATAATATACACATACACATATATATATACATATTACATATATATACATTAAGATAAAAGTAAAATAAAAACCAACATCAGCAGCGACGTACATAAACACAAGTAATCCGACTTACAGCAATGACGACTCAGCATTGTGACAAGTAATGCGACTTTACTTTACTTTATGTTTGTTATCATTGTTTATCTACAATTGCAGGTTCAACCCTTCAGTGGACGCTTTACCAGCCACGTTGCCGCCCGGCATTGTGGTCAGTTACGCCAGCAAGGAGGGAGATGTCGCCCCATACGTTTTTGAAGATCGTGAGTATCTATCTATACTATTATAAAGAGGAAAGATTTCATTGTTTGTTTGTATTGAATAGGCTCCGAAACTACTGGACCGATTTCAAAAATTCTTTCACCGTTGGGAAGCTACACTATCAACATAGGCTACTTTTTATCCCTGTATTCCCATGGGAACGGGAACTACGCTGGTGAAACCACGAAGCGTCCTCTAGTATTTAATATGTTTGGATGTTTGTTGTTCAATCACACAAACACGGCTGAACGGAACTGGATGAAATTTGGCATACACATAGCTTATTACCTGGATTAACATACAGAATACTTTTTACAACAGATTTATTTCATTTGTTCTATGACAGATTGACAGGGGGCCAGTTTGACAGATGTCAGATTTACAGACATCTAACAAAGTAACATTTATTATTTGATCTTAATTCTTGTGACGAGTCGAAATTTAATTATATTGTTATTCATGATAATTAAAAACTATATAAGCTATGCCTACTACTTTGTTTACGTTATTGCTTCGTTCGTAGATCCTAGTGGAGCCCGCCAGGAGATGGTGCCTATGTATAGGATGGGCACGTTACCGCCACAGCCGCAGACCTTGGAAAGACACCCGGGCACGCTCTGGCCCGCCATTAATAATAACGTAAGTTACATACTTCCTACTAATCCTATTAATTAATACATATTATAAATGTGAAAGTTTGGATGTTTGTTACTCTTTCAGGAAAAACTACAGAACGTATTTGTATGAAATATGGTATGGAGATAGCTGACACCTAGGATTAACACATAGGCTATTTTTTATCCCGAAAACATGTAGCGGGTAACACCGCGGGGCGCAGCTAGTAATTTGTAAATTAAAAATGTTGCATGGCAAAAGTTACGGGAAAAAAACGGTTTGTTGCATTTTTTTTTTTATAAGCATGCATGTTTCCTAACTACAGGATGCGAGTAATAAAAAATGTATTTTCTAATGCGATACAATTATCACCAGATGTTTAAATTCGACGGAATGGCGAATGCTCTCCCACGACAGAATACCAACGACGACGTAAGTATTATTCTGTTTTACTACACAAAAAAAACTTTCGCCATTTTAACATATAATTGTTTTTTTTTATTTGGTTTTGGCGTCCCGTTTTAAGTATTTGCCAGTGTCAAGTATTTATATATTTTCGAGTTTCAAAAGTTAAATAAGTGTCCTGGTACCTAAAGATATAGTCAAAGTCCAGTCTTGGTCAAGTACAGTCTGTGTCAGTCAAGTCCAGTCTGTGTTCCCTGTTAGGTACAATATTGGCGTCTTCAAATCTAGAGTAAATAGGTTTCTTCTAGGTAATCGTGCTCCATCTTAGACCACACTACTGTTTAACATCAGGCAGTGTGGTCAAACGCGAACGTATTTATAAATAAAATAAAAAAAACAATGCTTTAGTAAAGTAGTGGTGACTTCACTATAAAGCTTCGATGGAGTTTTGGAAGCAACAAAAAAAGTCATGTTTCACCACATTATATCATTTTCCAACACTCGTGCTTGTGATTCGGCACTTTATTATTTAATCACTTTTATTTTAATATACACGAAGAGTTTTATTTTATTTTATTTAAATTTGGTACAACAATTATTAGATTTACAAATAAAACATAATGACAACAAAGAATACATTACATTTTTTTATTTTTTTTTTATTAAATATTAGAATCAACTTTTTCGACAATGTTTTGTAACCGCCGTCTTGCATCATTTTGTTTGGTGTCCCACGCGTATTATGGAGGTGAACTATTAATCGGGTCATCGTAGATACAGCAGGACGGCTGTCTTTATTTTTTGTATCTCATCAAATGTAATCTTTATCATGTAGATATTCAACGTGGCTTCCGATCGACGCGTGTTGGGCGCCGACCGAGTACCCATAGCGAACGAGCGACACGGAGCTGCCGATCTCAACAACATGGCGGATGACGTAAGTATCACTAACCTACTTTATTACACAGGTTTTTTTTATGGTTGACAGGCTAGTCTGACCACAGCTCTCCTGATGTTAAGTGAAGGTGTGGTCGAAGATGTTAAAGCACACCGAGCCTGGAATGGAACTGGCTCTCAAGCGAGCCTGCCGGAACACACCGTTAGATGCTTGGCGACAGATTTTCAACTTGAGGGTGGTAGCTAGCCAGCCGAGCTCTAGAAAGTACTCTAACACCATGCTATGGTTTCTTCACGATGTTCTCCTTCACCGGCAGCTCAAGCTCATTGTTGGGGTTCGAACCCACGCCCTTCGGCATGCGAAGCGACCGCGCTAACCACTGAGCTATCATCGTTACAAAAAAAGGTAATTAAAAAGAGATTTTTTAACTATGTGTAATTAGCAGAATTAAAAATTGCTGATCCTTAATATCTTAGTCTTGTAACAAACTAGAAGCAACGTTTATTGGTCTTATTTTTTTCTTACAAAGTAAATATGTAGCTTAACTTTATTGGCCTGGCCACACTGCCACGACACACACCATTACGTCAGTGGTAGCTAAAGTTTGATGTGGCTGCCGCTACGGCCATCGCCGTAGATCGCGTCAATATGGACCTAACCTATTATAATAGGTAATAAACTGAAGGTGCTGAGTGAAGAACTGAACCTAGATACCAAGTAAAAACATTTGATAGCACTCATTGAATAGTACAAATAAAATTATTGTTGCCTTAACCTGAAAATTTTCTGAATTACGGAAAAACGTGCTTTCGAATTTACTGCCCCTACTTAGTGCCTAATGAGGTAGGGTTTACATGGTTGTAGATCTCCTTAACAGGAGGTCTAGTTACCTACTTAGACGACCGCCGTTCCAGATATTCTGCCGCCAAGTATCTACTGTGTAAACATTACTGTGTTTCGGTTTGAAGGGTACTGCATCTAGCGAAGTTACAGGGCTGTTGAGACTAAGTATAGAGTGTATCAAAGTAAGCAGTGATGCCTTTGACTTTGTTTTGTTATTCAAAGTTCTCTGTATCGCTACAAAAATCGTGGAGATGCGTTATCTCTTACCATAAGGAGAGTGGCTCGTTCGTCTCATTACTTTTACATTAAAAAAAATGTTTAAAAAAATAAATCTTATATTTTTTTTACCAACAGCAAGAACTGGAGGAAGAGTTACAGGCGCTAGAGCGTCGAATTGATACCGAGTTCAAGAGCACCGATTAACGCTGGCACTGATAAGAACAATCATCTACAGCTTTATATACAATTTGTGGTTAAACAGACATTGGAGTACAAGTCAATCGTTTGACTGATTCGCTTAAACGGACAATCATTTCATAAATTACTGATTATTAGTTGTTTGTTTTTATTTTATAGAAATGAATTGTAAACTTTTTTAATATGTATAAGTGTCTGTTCGGAAAGTGAATTGCTTTGAGGGCGCTGTTATGTTATGACATATCTTATATGATGAAGAAAAAAACGGGTTGTTATTGTTGGAACAAAAAAATTGAATGGAGTTGTCGTCCATTCACTTTCCGAAAATACTTTAATGTGCCAGTATATGTTAAATAATATTGTAGCATATATTGTGCGTGTGTCCATATCGCAGCTATATTTTCAGTAAAATATGATTGCCCGCTTAATGTCGTTGTTAAGAAACAAACATGCCTTAATTTTATATTGAAAATCAGTAGATTGTACGTCGAATAGTCGTTTAATTTGTATATATTAACATCTTGGTTGTTATTAATGTTCGCCGTAAGTTGTAGATGTAATGCACGCCGATAATGCCACGCGTCTATAGCATATACCATTTATAAAAAAAAAATTAATGATGAAACGATAGCCAAAAATAACGTCTGTTTTATCGTAGTCTTTTTACACGAAACTTTGTTTTGAAAGTTTTTTAATGTATTCTTTACGCCAAAAGAGATCCTCTTCATATGGAAGCTAAGGAAAACTCTTGGCTGTTGTTTTTGTATGTCAATTTATAGTTATTAACATCTGTAGAAAAATGTTAAATGGTAAACGCTATAGATGTAAAGAAGTAGTATAATTATATATACATATAATTTAGTCGTAACGGGTTCAACCCTTACTGTCTGAAAGATGTTTATAAATGTGTAAGCGAGGGACTGCTGTAACGTGACGTTTTATATCTTGAAAACATTTGCGCTGTTTAGAAGAGTTATTTCGTATTTTGTTACGATATCAGAGTGATCATAGTTATAAACGTTAAGATAAAAAGCTAATTAAAGTTCTGATAGTAGTGACTCGGCGTCATGAACGTGAAATTAAAAAAAAATTACGTCAGTCATCAATTCCATATCGGTGCGTACTCATAGGTTTAGATATTGTTTTTAAAGTCTTTGAGTGAACATTACTTAATTCTGCATGTCGTAAAACAACGTTATCATTTTTATATCTTTCTTCTAAACAGAAGTAACATTTTATATAGTCTGTACGGACATTTTTTTTTTTTAATAATCGTCCAATTGTTGTAGAATGAGCTGTATAAGTTTATTTAACGTGGGTAGAGCTAATAGTCATATAAAAATATTTTATTTAACGCAGTTATCAAGATTGCAAATACTATATGTGATATGTATAATTTAATTATTATGAGCTGTCTATGCATTACGCATGCGATGGGTGATGAAAGGCCATCGTCCTACGCGAGTGACGGGAAGCGACAAGCGCCGCGTGCGGCGTGCGATTTAGTACGAGATCGCATTAACTAGAGGCCAATTTTAGAAACGGTGACAGCTTTATAATTTCTCGTCGCATCGCATCATTGTGGTTGTCGCCCATCTAGGACAACGAGGAATAGTAATGAGAGTCATTGGATTAAATTGCGACAGTTCTAGGTGTACATTTTTTTCTAATATATTTTTAAACTTTGATCATAATATTTTTTTTAAAATGATAAAATTCAGTTCCTTTTATTTTCCAATACTTAGTATGAATTTTAAATTATTTATTATACTTATGTGATATGCAAATTTTTAATTCAGCTTATTAATCTATTTTGTACATTGTTTCAAACCTACATTGTCAGGATGAAACTTGTATAGTATAACGAAAAGGGAAGCTAGTTTTTAGGTCCGATATCCATTAAATAGTGACTTGCATAGAATATACCACTGTGTGGCGGTTTTTAATAAGATTCTATTGACCTACTATGTTGCTTTGCAAGTCCATATCCATAGTTTCGCTATTTTACCAATCATTTGAAGTTATCATCATAATTATTGTTTTATCCATATAATTAAGTGTATTTTAATCTTATAACATTCGTAAAACCTAGTTAAAAATCGCCAAATTTAATTTAAAACTACTGAAATTTTTCAATAGACACAGAAGCGATCAACTTTAGCGAATAATCGAATGAAGAGCTATAATTTGGCGGAGTTGTAAGCGAGTGCTATAAATTACCTCTTATAGATAACGCATTAAGAGTTCTTAGTTTCGACACAATGTCGTAGTCAATAAGGGATGCATGTGCCGGAGATTGCGACAAAACTTCGACATTGGCTATTTCACGAAAACGCGTAAAACGCTGACAACGCTGATAATATAAGCTAGTTTTTAGAGAATTAACTAATGATTGCTGTACTAAGATCATTTCAAGGACGGCAATGTGCCGCGAAATAGTTAAGATACAACTAGCAAACTATTTCGCGGCACATTTTAACAAACAAACAAACAAACAAACAATAACAAGCGGCATAAACAATGTTTTTTGAAATTCCCAAAAAAACGTACGTATCGGTACATATTTAAATTGCAAATATTTTAAACAATGTTTGCCTTTTAATTTAGTGGAGAAGATAGAAAATTATGAGAAAATAATGATATTGTTTAATATCTGCGTTAAATTAAAAGATATCCATACGATAGAATTTATTCAGATTTTCTTTTCTAATTTTAATGACTAGATAAATTTTAGTAGTTTAATTTCTGCGCTGTTTACAATCGAACCCATTGCTTAAAATTAAGTAATGGATAAAGTACTTATAACTACTTAAAAAATAACACAGTGATTCAAATTCTTGATAATGACGGAATGCGCTAGCGAAATAATTTCGACACACACGATTATTAATACGCTAAAGTGCGTAGTATTGTGTAAGGGATAATTTTATGGCGTAATTTTGACTAAATGTTTGTTAATATTTTTATCAGACTTTTATAACCTCGAACGACTGCGGTAGTCAGTAAGTTTGGCCTAACTATAGTAATAACACAAATATACTTGATTATGATTAGTTATATTCATAACACATAATAATAATACAACTTAACTATTTAATATTTGAAAGTTTATGTGTTACATCCTCCATCTCAAACTTTCTAGCATATATACTTACCAATTTTGACAATACCAAATTGTAATTAAGGGCTGCATTTATTTAACCTTGGAAAAATTAAGTTATGACGACAAATGCGGGCAGAGCCAACTGGAGTGACGTCTAGTATCGCGTGAAAATTACAGCAAACAGAATATTAAAGAACCATTCTTATTACTGATAGAGTGAATTTAAAATTAATATAGATCATTTGATACCTCATAGGGAAGGCCGATCGTAAAGAAAGGTCGCATTGATCGATGCGCAATTAATAATGATAGAATCCAATGTCTAAAACTAGATAGCTAGATGAAAAAACCTATATATCTACATACTTACAATTGACAAATGAATGTTTCACGAACTAAACCTCGTATGGCTGTGAAGTGTACTACACCTATAATGTTAAATATATTCTAAATAAAAGTAATGTTAAGATTTTGTAGAAAAAAGAACCTCTCCTCACTTAGATATAACAATTATGAAATACTTGATATATTGCAGCGTATTGATCAATGGGAACTAGCGGTAACTTTACAGAAACTTTAAACACAACGAATCCCTACAAAAATAAAAATATATTTAATCAATCATCGCATGGAAACCATGATTGAAAATGCATTGAAACATCGACATACAGTTTCATGTTAGTGGTAAACCCATTTCTAGTCGTTCGCTTCTTGCCTCGACGTTTCATACATAATAAATTCTTGTTTGAGGCAAGTTCTTTTGTTTTGAGAGAGTAGAAAGTAGCGCCCGTTTGATTTACGTTTTTCGCTCTATGCCCACCAAATGCATATTCCTGAACGACAGATATTATTAAAAGTACTTCCTATACATTTACTTTTACAGGATCTTTCACTAAGAGCCGAGTACTCTTTAAATGAAATAAAATTTGCTAATATTTTTGGTTGCATTAAAACCTTACTCTGTGACATTGTGCATAGAATACAAAATTATCGAAATGATCACAGGGGCGTCGCATGAGCACGAGACGTCCTGAAGACAATGTAACACGCGTTATCAATGAGATTGTGGTGACCTTATGACATAAAATGGTAAACAATGGAATTTCTTAAACATTTCATTTAATAAAACAACTCATAAAATAACCTTTAATGTTATCTAAATGCAAACAGTTACCTCGTGTGATTTTATTTATTTAAAAAGAAATTCGGTCTCTATTGAAAGCTACTCTGGTCTAGCAACGCTCGCTTTTCAGTTGTATTGTATATTGCTAAGATGTAGTGTTTACCTGTTAGTCGGGAGCGATATCTAAGGCTGGTGATATCTATTTATTCTCTATGTACTAAGCTGAAAAATGAACTAATATAGGGGGTAACAGACGTACCTGGGAGATTCAACTCGACGCCTTATTCAATTGTAAATATTTAAGTTTTTCGAGTTTTACTTTTTTATAAACATGCAATATTTATATGTAGTACCTATAATTATTTTATTAAGTATAATTAAATTAGCATGGACAATTGCAACTAAAAATCAAATGAACTATTTTATTTTAGGGATTTTTTTATATTTTAGGTAAGATCTCATTGAATCCCAACATGTATTCTCAACTTATATTGTTAAAAGCCATTAATGCGTATTTAAATGAATGTGTTTGTAGCGAACACATAAATAATTACTTAGATAATGTTATTGTATTGCGATAATCGGAAGGAATGCCATGTACATCGCATAGTATTGTGTGCATTTCTTTGGGCATATCGTTGTTTAAAAAAGTGGCTTGTTTTATTTTTGTATAGTTAAAACCAATTTTATTTTGGTATGTTTTATTTTTCCTAGGAAAAGTCATTTAAAATAGAGTCTGTTTAAAGACTCGCAAGCATGACTCTAATAATAAATAATCAGTCGAACTAGTCGTCTGTTTTGTAACATTAACTGTTTGTATAATGTAATTTAGAGTTCACATCAAAACATTCACAAGCTGGTGTCGAGGTAATATTCCTGTGCATAAATAATATACTTATGAGTTAAACAAATATCAATATGACAATAAAAAATATTTTATAAAACTAACAACGAATATGAATTTGAGACTAATATAAGAGAACTTGTATCATGGCTGGAAAGTTTTCAAATTAGTTATTTTCCTAATAATACCACATCACCTTATAATAGTTCTATAAAATTAGTTTGTGATTATCACATGCAATGTACTGAATGTAAAATATTGCATATTATATAATTTTTGTATAGACGGTACCGATTCGATCAAGTCCTATAAAATAGTATAATTAAGTATTTATTACGTTGTTATTAATTTAAAATGCATATTGCGCTGTGATTGATGTCAATTTGAAGACATATGCAATTATTAGAAAATGAAGTTCAATCACAAATTGCAACAGTAACTTTAGAGAATGAATTATGATATATTTTGTTATGAGATATGGTATAACCCGAAGCGAATGTGCGTTTACTCGATTATACTAAGAGTTGCCCATCCATAATATCGTGAAAATTAGGTAAAATTATATGTAACGGCGTGGAGTTGCGTCTTTCAGTTTTATTTTTATAAAATGTTATACTATTGGAGACACCGCGTCCCCAATGAATCGATGATGTAAGCATTTGTTTAAGAATGCATAGAGAATTATTTCTTTTTTTAATTATATTTTTTTAGTTGGCGAACGGTAGATTAAAATGTAATTGTAATTAATTATCATTTTTAGGGTTTTCTCAGGCGGCGTAGCAAAGATTAATTAATGAGCATATCGTCCAAAATGCTGAAAACTGCTCACGACTTTTATTAACGTTGTATGTTATTAACTGAATCATGTCGAGCTTTGTTTGCTGCGCTGTCCAAGAAGTTGAAGCATTCGTTATCAAAGTTAACTAGAGTTTTAAAAACACGAGTTAACTCGACAATTTTATTGAAGGGTGTCGGACATTTGTCAGCCAGACGACAGACTAGACGATGCGCGGGGTTCCGCGGAATGGTAGTGTGAAACGAAAGGAAAGCATTTTATTTTTCAGTGTAAACAACTTTTACTTTGGGGCCAACTATCGAGCAAATGTAGTAAACAGTTGGTTTTACTACTATGGTATCATAATAAAAGTTGCTCATATTTATGTAAGTGGTATACCTAAGTAAAGGCTTAGGACATTTCGCATACGCAAGTGGGCTAGTGGTGAAATATACACTTACTAGGCCAAAATATCCTATGCTCTTATAATATAATCATTATTATTATGAACTTATTTATCTCCGATACTTTAAATTAACTTCAAGCCCTTGAGTTATCTTAACTAGATAATGTCACCTCTTATTTACAAAACGTTTCGAATTAACCATTTCTATAAGTGAATTAATAGGTTTTTTTAGCAGCAAATTGTTTGCAAATTAAAGACACGATGGTTGAAAGGCCATATTTCGGAATTCATTAGTATTGTTTTTATTGAAGGGATAGCTAAACTCGCAACCTCAGTCTACTCTGTCTTCTCGCTAGAACAAATATACTTTGTGATGTGATTTTTTATTAAGAAGTCAGTACAAGTAATTTGAATTTTTCAAAGTAAATCATGTAACCCTTGCTTAATCGTCGGGATGTATTTTGTAACATTTTAAATATTAATAACGAAAAAAAAACTAAATGTGTGATTTTTATATGGGTCCGTCTTATGTGTTGTGTACCCTAGAAGAGACGGACCCTGGTGACTAGGCTAGTTGTGTTTGAAATTTGGGGCTGAAGCCAATAGGATTGCATTTTATCCTATAGTATTTTGTTGCTTAAATTTATTTAGTTTTATTATAGTTTCTAAGAAATAAACATGTTTTGACGGTACAGTGGAATTTCATTTTCGATTAATATATTTCCCTTTTTTCACTCTCTTTTCCCTCATTTATCAGGGTTATAAGTGTAAAACGGGTATACCCTAAATTTGCAACCTTGTATTTTTAACTCTATTCGTCCATAATATTCTCGTATTTCTTTAGTTCTTGGAAGCCTCATTTTTGGGTAACAAACAGGATGCACTGTAAATAGACGTGTATGTTAATTGTTGTTGGCTTAATCTATCTATCTATACTTTTATAAAGAGGAAAGATTTGATTGTTTGTTTGTATTGAATAGGCGCCGAAACAACTGGATCGATTTCAAAAATTCTTTCAACGTTGGGAAGCTACACTGTCCCGGGTGACATAGGCTACTTTTTATCCCTGTATTCCCACGGGAATGGGAACTACGCGGATGAAACCGCGAGGCGTACGCTACTAATTAATAAAATTTAGCTTCAAATACATAACATGTAATTACAAAGAAAAAAAAATAAGAAGTGGCCTGTAACTATATTCTTTATTTATCTGCAATAGATAATATTAATTATTTACAAACGTTATTTTTTTGTAAGTTAATAATTATTAGTCATGTATCGGAGACTAATGTGCATAACTCTAAATTGTATGCACCCGGTGTGCTGGCCTAAGAATGATTCACCTGTGAGTCACCCCACGTAAGCTCGGTCACCTCCACCCTTCACCTCTATCACCCCAGGCGGGCACATGACACCCGTCCCTACTAATCATTGCCCATAGCTAAATTCAACCTAAAGGACAATGGACTATAATAATTATATTTCACATTTAGGGTTTTGATTATGTAGGAAATAACACCTTATTTCCTACATAATAGCTGTGGTCAAACACCAGAATCTAATTTTACCAAGAAAGTGTAAAAAGAAACAAGTATTTATTTTTTAATAGTGCGTAGATATAGATACAAACATTTACAACGGTCACCGCACTAAGCTAAGACCTTGTATCGTAGGAGGCCATACACAATACACATGTTACCAAAGACTTGTCTCCTGGGCTTAGAATAATAAATATCTGAAAAATATATTATAAGCATCATGCATGTGTGTGATTAATTAAGCAATCCTTTTGAATGAACATAAAAAAATCTTTAGTATAAAATTAAAAAAGTTTAAAAGAAAGATCGTTACTATGTAACGAAGTAAGTAAATTAAAAAAATTGCAGTATTATAAATACAGGTTATATTTAATATAGGTTATACTAAAGTATCCAAACGGCACACATTTTTTAAGAGGCAATTGGCTTCTGAAACTCTACATACCTATTAACTACCTCAGAGCCAAATGATTGAATGATTTTTGTTCTGAGTCTGGGTGTACTATATGTATTTACAAAAATAAAGTATGTAAGTATTTTATCAGTTACCTAGTTCCCATAGTACAAGCTTTGCTTAGTTTGCCGCTAGATGGCGTGTGAAAATGTCCTAGGATATTTATTTGAGAATCGACAAAACTGTCAAATTTGAACTTCTTAAAATGATAAGCAAGAAAATAAAATCTTTGTAGCGATGATAGCTCATTGGTTAACGGGGTCAGTTCACACTCCGATGGGCGTGGGTTGAAGCCCCAACAATGAGCTTGAACTGCCGTTGAAGGGAACTATAGCATGTGGTAGTAGGGTGCTTTCTTGCTACCCCGTCGGAGTGCTTACCACCTTGGAACTGATCAAACACCTAGCCAGTCAACCATATAAAAAAGGTATGAAATTAAACACTACAGGAAACGGCTAAATTGCATTTTCCAAGAATTATTTATAAATCAAATACGCTACGACATCATAGACAAGGGCATCACCTTCAAATGTTCTTAAAATTACAGGGAAATCGTGTCAAAGCTGTCTATTGAAGTGACACTTCTAAAAGACACTAACTAGATCTATATTTAACACAGATCTTAAATAATGTATAACATGGGCCGCACTGAAAAATTCTGATTTACTAGATATTTTGATTTTCTTGGTGTGGCAAATAAACACATTATATTATCTATTTGTGATGTATTCATTGTTTTTGAACTTGACTCAATAGTAGTGCGAAATTGCCAAATGATTGAAAGATTAATTTATGTCAGCCATAGAGTTGTAACAGTTGTAACCGCTGTTACTGTGTTTGGTCGACCTCCACGTAGGTACATCGTTATGGAGATGATTCCGTCCACATCTAAATTCATTAAACCAAATTCTAACTTTTAAATATGAATAAACTCATTTTTCATCGAGTTAAATATATTCACAAAGTAACAATATTATGCTGTTCAATTAATTGTACTCATGATATATTAAGTATTACCTATTCTTCGATTGCCTTTAGTAATATGACAATCCATCAACTATATATATATATATATATATTGCATGCCACTCATCTCCCACCTGGCACGGAAATGATAAAGTCACACACGCCACTATCACACACGCTAATGTCGGATAGATCTGTGTAGGTAGATCTATCCGTCATTAGCCTGGATGAAATAGAAAAGCCTTGAGTGCGGACGGGATTCCCACAGAGCACTGACCACCGTTAACTTAAAATCTCTAAGAACTTTTTAATGCCAACGTCTTTACCAGGAGTACTTCACAAGCATGGCACAAAATACTTTTTATTAAAAAAAGATGATAACATAAATATCGTAGGACATTACACACAGCGCCATCTGACCCCAAACTAAGCAAAGCCAGTTCTAAGGCAATCAGGAAACTGATATACTTTTTTTTTGTAAATACGTACCTACTTATTGTACATACAGAACACCCAGCACAGAACAAACATTTGTTGATACCATAAAACGTTTGTCCTGGGTGAACATCGAACCCACGGCATACAATTCTTAAAGCAGATATACTACGAATGAACCAACAGGGCTGTGACTAAACCCTTAAAAACCGTTGCCCCAAAGCGTTTCTGAGTCATATCTAAAAGCTATTTTCTAGGGTTATCACGAACCATACTGCGCGAAGACACGACGAGTTTAAGCCTGGGATAGGCTAAGTTTTAAAGTGTGTACACTGTACTGTTCTATAAACCACATCCACACCATGCGGCATATTTTACTGAAGTTCAAACATTTATGTGATGATAAATAAATGTTTGTTCTGTGTCTGGGTGTTCTGTATGTATTATATAAGTATGTATGTATTTATAAAAAAGAAGTATTTAAGTATTCTATCAGTTATCTGGTTTTCATAGTACAAGCTTGCTTAGTTTGGAGCTAGATGGCGCTATGTGAAATGTCCCACAATATATATATTTACTGTAGCTAGCGAAATTACAGGGCTATTGAAATTAACCATCTAAAATGTCAAAGTATTGAGTGAAAAATCAGCGATGGACTTTGGTTTGTTACTCAAAGTTTTGTTTATTTGGACGGTTGGACATGCGTTATCTCTTACCATCAAGAGAGCGTCTCGTTCGTCTCATTAAGTTTCCATAAAAAAAACTTAACAGGCTAGTCTGATGAAATGATGGTTCCCATAAGTTCCCACGGTCGCCAACAACAGGCTTAAAATGGAGCTAAAATTGAGTCTGAAAACCATCCATTGATATTCAATTATATCGTTAAATCGTTCAAAATTGCAATATTATCGATCTCTTCATATATGTAATTTAAATGACCTTGAAAAACTACCAGCTGACCATCAATTGCACGCCCATCGCCTTCATTACAGGCTATTAAATTAATTCCCTTCGTATTACGGATACATTTTGAAAAGTGCGCTTTAGATCTGCATGACAAAATTTCACCCTACCCATTTTACTATCGGACTGCCAGGAGCTCTAAAAAATACCGCTTTATGGTTGATATTCCAAAAGCTCGAAGCTAAGCGGTTTGGTTCCACCTTCTTCACTTTCTTCTACGTACTGCTAGACATTGGAATTTGCAGCCCGAGTGGGTGTTCCCTGATAAATACAATCTGAGTACCTTCAAGTACGCACGCACGCTAGCCTAGAAGAAACCGATTCACTCGCGAAACGGTTTCTTCTAGGCTAGCGTGCTCCGTCGTAGACCGCACATCAGGCGGGATGACGGAAACGCAAGAAAAATAAAAGATATAAAAGAAAAAAAAAATTGAGGGGGAAAAATGTAAAGTTTCTCAACTCTATCCATTACTATTCAATTCTATTGTAAAAATTGCAATTTTATCGATGCGAGTTATAATTAAAATGAAAAAAAAATCTCTCTATGCTGACCGTCAGTTACACGCCCTTCGCCTTCATCACAAGCTATTAAATTAATTCCCTTTGCATATTACCTTCATAGGAGGTGCAACTCGAAACTTAGTTGTAGGAAAGTTTGCGCAGGAAACAGTCGTCGTAATAAAAAAAATTGGTGAAAAAAGTACTTTCTTAACTATCGAAATACTTATCAAGTACTAAATTAATTAGAAGTAGGTAATTTTTATTAGTGTTTTTGTTTTGTTTTGTGCGTTTTTCTAAGTTAAAAAAAATCGGCTTACAGGTATTTTACACGAATAAATTATTGAAAGGAATTCATAAATATGTGTAACGCTAGATAAAAGTTGTTTTAAAATAAAATGTTCGTGCATCGGCTAATATTAATTTACGCTAGCGTGTGAAAAATTAAGAAACATTAAATCGCTTAAGCTACTCGTACATTAGTAAACTTTTATTAATATTATAATAATAGTATAATATTGCCTTTTATAAAAATTGTGTGAATGTGAAGCTACTCGTAGCGCATTGTTTTTGTCATTGATTTTCACATAAATATTTAGACAAATAAAATGTAGATTTTGCCAAAATTTGCAGTAAAATATTCAAACTGTCGCGTTTATTGTGAGTGTTCATTGTGTTTTTGTGTGCTTTCTTTCTGTGACGTAAATGTTTGTTTTACATTATTCGAAGTTAAATGATTACGTTGTTCTCGTGCATTGTTAATTTCTTATTATGTGAACTACCAAACAAAAGGCAGTTTGCTCAAACTTAACCAATGATGGAAAAAACCAATTAAAACCTGCGCTTTTTCTGCGATAATACAAATCGTGAAACAGAAACTGTTCAATAGAAAAAGTTTGGTGGTTCCTGCTCAAATGTAGTAAAAAAAAATCGCGATCTCTTGTTGTATTTACCCGTTGTTAAAGTTGCTCTTATACGACGTGTACAATGACACCCTTTCGGCTTAGTACACCCTAGGTTTATAGATTTATATAATACTAGCTCTGACGCGCGGCTTTGTCTGCGTAGAATTTAACAAAAAAACTGTGTTCAGTTCGCAGAATTTACGAAGAGTTAATAATAGTAATACCTTAATCATTGGGAAACTAACATTTTCCGGCATTAAAAGTATTAGAATTATATGTTAAACCAGGTAATAAAATTGCATCCAAATCCGCTTAGCCTCTTTAGCGTGATTGAGTAACATTCAAACTGTCCCATTTATAATATTAATAATAATAATTGTAGGATATTGTCTATTTTAAAAATAGACAATAATTTATTTTTTATATTACTAGTATAAAATTCTCGCCGTCGGCCGCGTCGCTGCGCACGCGTACACACATTTTTACCCATGTATAGGATAAATAACTACAAGAAAAATCAAATTACAATTATTATTTTATTTTATTGGTGTAGAGCTCGTGTGAGTCATTCAAAAGGGGCTTATTCGCGTGTTCGGGGCGCTTCCCTGCCATCTACCGCTGTTTGATCCCTTCGCCCCCAATGAGTTGTTTACTAATTAAAATAAAATGCTTACTACGACTCTTGGCTCAGAGGTCAAGTTAATTTGGCTGTGCGATATCGGATATCAAAAAATATAATTATGGGGTTATTCGGTGGTACGCTAAGCCAAAAAGACCACGATACTCATTATTTAACAACTCCAATGATGTAACTATCCTGGAGAGAATCTCGAGAGAGAAGGCACTCCTTAAGAAAAGGTATTTTGCACCAAATCAGTTATTTTCTTACTTTTATTATTTCAGTCTGTTGTCGTTTATATATAACAATGAGTTGTTATCATATTATTATATTTAATTAGGTGACCGTACCACCCGTACGTGTACCGCCTCAGAATCAGTAAATTAATGTTGTGTACGGCGTTGTATACCTACGGATTTTATTGCGATTTCCTTACTTTTCCTAAGCGCAAAGAAACTTCTCGAGACTGAAACGAATAAAAAATCATCGATATCAGTCAATCGGTTCTCGAGATATCATCGAAAAGTCGTCCCATTCTACAGGAGATTAACTAGAGAAAATTATTTTTCTACAGGAATTTCATTTTCGTCATTTTCCCGATGTTTTAATAGTTAATACAACGAATGAAAGATTATAAAAATCGGTCCAGCTATTAAATGGAATTGAACTGACTAAGACTCAATTCAATTTACTTCAAGTCGGGCAGATATAAATGATTGGGCCGAAACGGTACCGAATCCAAGATTCAAGATATTTATTGCTTCCATACAGTACAAAATCATTTAACCACATTTGAGTTTTGAAGACATTGAAGGCTTTCCCGCGTTTTAAAGGTTAACAGCGCCATCTATTGTTATAAAGCATAAATAACAATAACATCCATGTATAGTTTTAAAGTTTAATAGTGCAAGTCAATTTTGACTGTGACCAAAAGGAATATTTACAAATAAGTACGTACTTCGATAGTAGGATTGACATTAAATTATTTTGGTAAATAACCAAAGTTTGTCAAACAAAAGATGATAATTGTTGGGCGCTATTCGACGCTTTTGAGGTAGTCCTACTTGACTATAGGGTACCACTTAGTCTACATGAACGAGAAAGTAAACACTAATACTTATGCGATTCTAAACCCCCAGCTTAATATTAACCATGCCTACAAATTTTCGTGTTCATTTCAGTATTCAATTTATTTTGGACACAAGTTTTTATTTGAAAGCAAACGATGTTTCGCTGCTTTAAATTGTAAGGCTAAATTCGTTAAAAAAATAAAACAAAATGTATTAAAAGTAAAGTATAAAATCAATATCGTAATAACATACCTTGAAAGCAAATAAATATAATGGCAAGGACAACAGTGAAGGCAACGTAGAAGGTGTTATTAGATAGGAAACTAAACGTAGCGTTGCATACCATTGACAGCTTTCTGTTCTATGAGGACAGAAGAAAGGATCGGTTGAGTGCCAGGACGTAGAAAGTTAAGCGAAAAAAACGTTACAGTTATAATTTATTTTAAAAACATGATAAGTAAAAATTTACACATTCCAATCTTAAAATTTCCCTCTACATTTTTACGGCCTAATAATAAAAAAATTGTGCTCTCTTGTTTCGTTGAAAAATGAATCTGCGTCGGGAACATTTTTGCGCGATGATATTTTACAATTTCAAATGTCGCTTATAACCGGACGAATCGTATGACAGAATTCAAATGCCATTTTAGGGATGAACTCCCTTCTTCTACTACTGGTATAACGAATTTAAGCGCAGTCCACTAATTTTGAGAGATGTGGTCGCCCTTTGACGGCTGTTATGGAAGCAAACGTGCAGTGAAAAATTTAATTCAAGATATTTATTTTTAATTAAATTATATATAAAGCGATTAGCACATACTGCAGATTGGATCGGGAAGCTTTCACGAAATTGTACAGGAGCATTATTGCGTGAGAAGGACAGTATCGCGCTGGGTGCACAACCTCACCGATGCTCAGAAGCAGGCCCGCGGGGAATGGTGTCCCGACATGATTGGTAAATTTGAAGGCTCGTTCCGTAATGTTTACGACATTATCATTGGTGATTAAAGTTGAATTTTATCAACATGATACGGAAACGTAGTCGATGTTTTGGCTGTTTCAAAACAAACCAACGTCTACCAAAGTAGTAGTCTACAATCGAGAAGCGCTGGTAATATTTGGATCGCTCGTTTTTCTCTTCGAGCAACTCAACACGGTGCTTCGTGAGACAACGCGCCCGCGCACACAATGCTCGGGGCTTCGTGGACTACACACCGTTCATTTCTTACAGCCCTTATTTAGAACTGTGCGACTTCTTTTTGTTCCTTAAAATAAAAAATCAACCCAAAGGGATATTGATTTCATCGCCGGAAGATGCGCTAACAGCGTTCGATTTTGCAGATTGAAAAAAGTGTTTCGAAAATTGTTTTAGACGTATGAAACTTTGTATTAACGCTGGCGGACAGTTTTTGAATATGTTTAATTAATAAAAGCTTTACACACAGAAATTATTTTATTTTTGTTTCAAAAAACTTTCTGAGTACCGCGTATAACTACGTATGCAGTTTATTTAGGTACTTGAAAAGCATTGGACGCTTTCTTAACTTTAGTTTGGTGATTGTTCTAATAATACTTTGTTGTATCTTTTCTGGAAGTAATTCTAAATCTTAATCCTAATTCTTGGATCCAAACATCCTACATTAGGTATCCTATTTTATAGGTCCTTTTTTACAAACTAGTTTGGCTTATTAGACTTATTCCTCCGTGTAGAGATTATAATTATTATTTAAATAATTGTATTGTCTTGTCTTTCTTTACAGTATTGACAATGAAGGCGCTTTGCTTCATCGGCCTTTGTTTGTACGCTTTTATAGCTAATTCTGCAGCGGTAGAAAGCGGTAAGTGTCCACGGTATTTATTTTTCACATATTTTTTTTATAAGATTACAAACCTACAGTACCTACATAATGGGATACATGCCACTGTTGTCTGTGTTTGGGAATTACATTTAAATAAGGGAAATCTTTAGTTTAAAAGACTGGTGCCTAAAGGAAACTAGTTAAAACCTTACTACCATGAATACCTCATATTGATTTATCATTTTCAGGACATAATACTACTAGAGATCTGACATTTCCGCTAGCTATTTCTCAATGTATCTATAATTAGGAGTTAAGGTTTGATATTGCCGTATCATACCGAAAAAAACTTTATAAAATGCATAACATTAGGAAGAGTGCGACATGATATTCGAAATGGGGATAGCTTATACCCTGGTTTAACACATAGGTATACAATTTATACAGGAAATACGGTTTATATAGGATAGCAGGAAAAACTGCAAGGCGTTGGTAGCAAACTAATGAAAGTATAAATTCTTCCCAGAACAAGTAGTCTTGAGAGCAGTTTGCGGATGTGATGCAATACTTCCATGCGGCCAAGGGAAGGTTTTTCTCGATGGACCTGACTCATACGTGCTATGGATGAAGGATAACAAGGAATTCTTGTACCGCTATCCCAATGAAGACAACAGGTGAGGTTGATTCTGGGTTTAGATTCAATGATTGTAGCTGACTTGGGTGAATGTTTATTTAAGCAGTAGACAATCTTGTCTGCTGCTTGTCTTGGTGGGAGTCGAAATCTTTCAACTCCCACCCAACACAAAATTTTAGGTGACGAACACCGGGCGCAGCTTCATAAGAAGGAGTCCGGCATCGCACAAAGTTGCCCAGGGTGTCCACTGTAAAAATCCCTTACTTTTTTAAAACTGAAGTTAAAAAAAAGTAAGGTATTTTACTACATTAAAATTACAAATAAAATTGAACTTGAAGAGCAAAATCTACTTGAACCGATTTACATTAATACAATACTTATTTTATACCTACAAATAAAATCTAATAAAAAATAGGGTTTTTTAATATCAACTTAACTGAAACTGTTCAAAAACTGAAAGTTCAAAATATTGCAGGTCTTCAATCTGGACTCTAGACCAAGTGTTTGGACCGCAGTTCAATCAAGAAGCCAGCGTAGACCCCACTTCTCTGCAGCTGAAACAAGTCGAGGGACAAGATGGAGGCGTGTATCGATGCCGAGTGCATTACCAGGCCTCGCCCGCTGTGGACTTTGTCATAGAACTAAGACTTGTCGGTGGGTTAGAGTCTAAGACAATTCGGAAAACTTTACTTATCATCACCATCTCAGCCGTAAAACATCCGCTGCTGGACATACGTCATCCCCCATTGAATTCCATAAAGACCGGTCGGAAGCTGCTCGCATCCAGCGGTATTTAATAGGTCCCTTGTGGGTGGTGCTTGCCAGTCCGTGGTCTCTATTGCAGAACTTTTCAGCCCCATCGGTCATCAGTTCTGAATAACAAGGGCACATAGCCCTTGTCATATTAGGGGTTAAATATTATATTTATCCTCGTTGGGTATTAATTTGGGAGGTTAGTACCCATAGTCGCCACGCTGGGCACGCGGGTTGGCGACCGCAGGGGCGTAGCTTCTCGAACTGGTAACGCTGCTGCCCGTCACCAGACTAAATTTTGCTACGCCATGATTGGAATGGTTATACCGCCATCAGTCGGTCCCCTTTCAGTAGGTTCCTACTACAGGCAGGGGATACCGATGCCGTATTCTGTCACCCCGGCACCAAGGCCAGGTTCTAGAGTGGAGACCGCGAATTGGCAAACGTAGCGTAGGACGCCCTGAGACTCGGTGGAGTGACGATATACGTAGGACAGCTGGCGGTGGATGGAAGCGAAAACCTGAAGATCGGGCTGAGTGGCGTGTCTTGGGAGAGACCTATGTCCAGCAGCTTCCACAAACTGAACTAAACTGTGACGGCCTGTAGGTACTGCTGCTGCAAGGTTTTGTACTGATTCCTGGAAAGAACATTTTCTCCGTGTAAAAAATTGTTCTAATCGCACAAAAAATTATAGTCGGATGCGAGGTCCAGCGATTATGGAGAATGACGGATGGTTTCTAACTACAGGTCTTGAAGTGTTTCTCCAACCCGGTTTCTCGAATAGTGTGAGGTTTTGTACACAAATCAATCGAATCCAAAGGCACCCATTTTTTAGTGTTTGAATTTTACCGATTCGCGGCAAATGGTTGTCTAACGTCAAACGTTTAGTGGCATCAATAAATAATTCTTTGTAGTTATGGTACATTTAATACAATTCAGAACTTTATAGGTGTACTATGTTTGTTGCTACACAGATTCACCTGGGATACCCAAAATTGTGAACCCGGACGGCTTCGACCTCTCTGGCAATGTTGGACAACTGAGTCTAGGTTCGAACATGACTCTCATCTGCGTAGTGGACAACGCCGGTGGTAAGAATTAACAAAGATCACGGTTTTCTAGTTGTGTCAATATTGTGTCCATGTTTTCTGGCTTTAGCACTCCACGCTTTTAACACTGTGTATGTATGGATATACTTAAAGCAGGAACATTAGTGTGGTGGGAACGCAACGGAGTTGAGATAGCGCAAGCGGACTGTGTCCAAGACGGAGCGCTTCAGACCAAGGTGCAGATCGTCAACGCGACCAGGGACGAAGTAGACGCGCATTACGTGTGTTTGGCCCAGAACGCAGACGTTACTGAACCTTTGACCGCGAGTGTCGTCGTCAAAATGTATCGTGAGTATTGTAATAATATTTTAGGAAATGCTGCAAACGAGAATGCAGCTGTATTTAGCCGCGCCTCAATATAATACAAAAACGCAACTGCATGCAACTATGATACTGTAGAAAATTATTTTCATCGCTGAATAAAACATTTTCTATATATGTTTTGCTCCATACTTTGTGTAAGGCTCCCAAAAACGTGGATAGGTGATACCTACTCAGGTGAAATACATATTGAATTTGCACTACTTTCTCAAACACTCGTACTTCTTCGTTCTTTAAATCGTACGTAAAATAAATAAAACATATTTAATTTTATTCCATTCACTGTCTGCCCTGTTAGCTAATTGGCAGTATATCTGTTTCAAGAGCTGTAGGCATAGGACATAGTTCTAATCGTACTACTTACCTATATTTTTTTTAACCTATGATAAATAATTATACCTCTATAAAATTGCAAAATTGGCTTGAGAATTTTGCAATGGCTAAAATACCTAAGGCTGTTTCCATAATTCATGCAGACTACAATTTGGAAACGTTTACAGGATTGTAATTACATAATTATCGCTTGATTATACTCTATCGATGAACGATGGTTCCTTCAAGGCTACGTGTGTTGAGGAAATGTTCAATGAAAACAATATATTTTCCATTACTCATATTCGGAAAGTAGGTCTGAAGTTGTCTGAGGAGCGGGCTGAAAATAATACTTTGCCGCCCGAGGGAGAATCGCTTTCAAGTGACAAGTGACAACTGTCAAATTATAAAAATCTAGTTTTTCTTTTATATTTCTATTGAACGATGTTCCAACTTTCCATACAGCCACTCAATTACAGCGCGATGTAAAATTGAAATAACATAAAGTTAAGTAATAATGATTAAAGAAAATATTTTTTAAATTACACTATCATAATTTACTTACAATTATTTCTTCAACTTTAATTTCTGGCCACAGAAAAAAAATTGCGTGAAAGCAGAAATCCGATCTTCATTTCTTTTTGGTGATTTATTTAAAATTCACTAATTTTTTCTTTAGCTAATTCATGTTTTTATATTTACTTTCCTTGTATACGTAATGAAAAGCACAGTGTTTACTTCGGCTTAAAGACTCATTTAGTCCGTCGAACTGTCACGGGACTAAAGTTCACCCCTTGGGTAACAATGTACTATTTATTTTCCTTTGTATTTTTTGGAATGTAACTAGTGGAAAATTTCACACAGCGCCATCTAGCCCCAAACTAAGCAAACTTTGTACTATGGGAACCAGATAATTAATAGACTACTTATGTTCATTTATTTGTACATACATACAGAACATCTAGAAACAGATAGACTAGCAAATGAGTTAATAGCGCTATCAATCACTTGCACTGTCATCTATGTTCGCTTTCGGGAGAGTTCTCATTATAGTATAAAGTAGCAAAATCATGACATGTTCAATGTTCATTGTTCACATAGATTTCACTCTTTATTTTAGCACCTGAACAGTTGAACACCTCCGAACACTTATTTACGGATCATTCAGTTAACTGAAAAATCGTTATACGCAGCAAAGTAAATTACCTACTGCCTCTATCTTTTTTCTTTGATTATATTATATTACTAATCGTTTTCTGTGATGTCCACATTTCCCAGTGCCACCCATGTCAGTTGAAATTCGGTTGAACAACAACCTAAACTTCGAAGCGGGGCAACCTCGCGTAGTGGACTGCGTGGTCGTGGGCTGCGTACCACCACCTACCATCACCTGGCATCTTGGAGACGTGATGCTGAGACCTTCCGTTCACAAGGTGCAAGTTAAATCTTGGAAAACTAAAGCCTGCTTCCTTGAGCTGTCAGTTACCGTATATGGCAATATATGGTAATATTCCTGACTATAAACTATTAGTGGTTAGGACTATAGAGTGAGGAACCTCTTGATAATATAATAATATAATTCCGTATCAAGAATAACTTTTTCACAATCTTGATTCTTAGATGTAACTTTTGATCTAAACTTAACTAAAACCAAATTTTGAAGATATTAAAATTAATGTTTTTTAGGAGCTTCACGACGGAAACTTTACGGTATCATCCCTTACGCTGGCGCCGTCGCTTCGAGATGACAAGCACGAGTTGACGTGCCGCGCACACAACTCGCACTTGCCAAGAGAGATCTATGAGGACAAGGTCGTTGTGAACGTAGGCTGTAAGTGTTGCCAAAAAACTAAGTTCTAATAGACTCAACGATATAGGTACTTACATGTGTCACGAATCTTTTTTCTTGCCAAGAATGATGATGACGATGACGGTGCAAGCCGCACGCTAATATGGTAGTAATAGGTAAATTGTATCAATTTCATAATCAACTGAAGTAAATCTTTACTGATTCATTGTTCTTTCCATTTACCCCCGATTTTGCTGTATCAAGTTTAATATTTTTCTATCGTTTACGTACAATGCGAATATAGTGGGATATTTTAGCTATTTAAACAAAATAGCAAGGCTGTGTTACGAGGATTGAACTAAACATAAAACAATAAGTACTAACTATTCGTCGTAATTCAAACGAACATGGCTACGCAGAATGCATCGATGCGTTTTGGTTGAATCTTAGGAAGGTTGGGGTGGGACCAAGCAAAACTGGCCTGGTGTTCCGACACCTCGTCTTCGTGGCAAGGGAGCCTGGTATCCGAGGTGGTGTCCGAGAGGACAAGCGCTGTCGAGGCCGCGGTAGAGTGCGAAAGCGTGCCCGTAGCCGCGACACAAAGCGCCGAGGTGGAACACTCCAAGGTTTTTAGTGGGTAGGCCGTCATTAGGACGGAGAGTCCCACATAACCACCGTGCCCGCCCCAGGACCGGTGGTATACACAAAGTATTTTCCCTGGACAAAAAAAAAAAGGGGCCAAGCAAAATGTTTTGATTCTTTGTGAAAAGAGTTTTTGTAACGGAGTTCTTTGTTCTCAGTCCGGCCCGCCTGCGTGCACGATTACATAAAGGACATCGGATACATACCGGAACAGAGTGAGACCGCCACCTGTATCGTGGAAGCGTACCCAGAGCCGATACAGTTCAGCTGGACTTTCGCTGATACCAAGACTTTGTACACCAGCGTCAATGTCAGTGTTTAGTTTAAAAAACTAATATTAGTATTTAGTATGTAGTTAAGCAAGTAAGAACGATGGTATAAGCTGAGTGGTCATCTCTAGTACTAGAATGATTGTTTGATTGATAGTAATTAGTGTTGTAAGAAGTCCTCAGCACGTGGTGCGTTTGACTTTAAATTCTGAACGATGCACTGATCATAAACAGGCAGTTTCTTACTATCTGTCGATGGCGTCATGTCCGACATTAGGTACTTGTTGCCATTAATCTTTGAAATTTTGCAGAAGCTGCCGGGGTACAAGCACCGCTATTCCTCTTCTTTGACGTGGAAACCTCGAGACCAAGACCTTGGAACCCTGCTTTGCCGCGCCACCAATATCCTTGGTGAACAGAAACAACCCTGTATGTTTTCGATCTTAAAAGGGGGGCCGCCCCTTACTCCTGGCTGCGAAATAATGACTACAGGCATGAAAACTACAGATATTAGTTGCAAAAAAAGTAAGTAATGACCATTTGACTTGACTATGGTAGGCTTTAAAATGCCGTCAAGGATACTTACTCCACACGATACGCGTACTTAAATGTTTGAGAGGTTAATAACGCCTTAACATATTATCAATAGATACTTACACACTTATTAATTTACACTTTTTGCTAAACACTAAGAGTTTTCCTCCTTAGACTGGGATGGTGGACGACCGCAGACAATCCATCTTGAGCTCCAGCAGCGCGGGAAAACCCTGCAGAATATTTCAGACAGCTACGGACACTTTGTCATCCCAAAGGCACAAGAGGCAAACTTAACTGTTAAGGTGTATGCGAGCAACAGCCGAGGACGAAGTGACTCGATGATCCTCAATCTTTCACCGAATTTGAACGATACTGGTAAGACATATGATAACCTTTTCCTTATGAGCATCAATCAATTATGTTGGTTAAGTGGATCAATAGTACCCTTCAAACCGGACAGTAATGTAATGTTTGTTAATTCGGAATGTTTAATGTTAGTTCGGATATTCGGAATGTTTAATACAAATGTTAGTGGATCTTAGTGTTTTGGAACAAAAAATATTAGTACATTATTATTATCAATTACAGACACAGATTAATGTTAACACACTACTGCTTGGCTTCAGAATATATGGTACTGTGGAGGTACATACTTAGAAAATTGGATAAGACTTAACAAGCAAGATCAAGAGAACGGAGAAGAGGGCTATGTTCTCTAGTAGGTTAGGGTGCTGTCAACGATGATGATGATTTGAACCCTGAATTACTAGCATTTCTGTTTTCTGTACAGCTCCTGCAAAAGTGCCCTTCAGAACTCTGATGGTAGAAATGATGCTTGGCACCTTTGTGCTAATGGTCTTACTAGGCGGGCTGAGCCACGGCATCATGGTCATACAAAAAAAACTGGGCATCCAAAGCAACCTAGACTTGGATGATGACCACATGGATTCCATGGGACATGATGGTTGGTAACATCTGTTCGTATGTATAATACAAGAGGCGTTCATAAAAGCACAAAAAGCCAAAACCTAGGGCAAAGCCAAGAACAGCGTCGCAAAGTTGCTAGATTATAATCGGTTCTTTTATTGGATTCATTCCGGAGAGTGTGCTTCAGAACTACATGGTCTAATTCCTCCGTACCTATTTTTCTATTGGACAACCAAAAGCTCAAGAAAGTCACATCGTTTCAAGGACGACGTTCTAAAAACTCAAACGAAACGATTTGATTCCACGTGTGTGAGGTGGTGTTCCTTGATGGACATAATCTGGGTATTATTTATTTATTTATCTAAAGAAACAAAATTACAATATTCCGTGTGTAAATTTTGTCGATAAAGCTGTGCTTATTACATAAAAATAAAAAGAGTAATAAAATAAAACCAGTTTTGATTAAAAGAAAGATTATATTATAAAAGTGTAAGCTACCAATCAACACATTTTTATTACTAACCCCTAAAATCACGATAGAAATAATCTGTAATTTATATTTATCCTTGAAGGTCAGTTACTATTTTCTTTGGAACAGCTGTAATTCTCCTATGATTTCAGGATCGAACGAATAAAAGTCGTATAAAATGGTGTGTACAATGCTATTTTCGGGTTAGTAGCTACTGGTCCGCGTGCTGTATTGGTTCATTCAACAGCAACATTGTTAACATAAACGCAGAATAAGTATTATCGAATTATATATACTTATCCCTTTAAGTCTGCAGCTGCAGTTCCAACACCTTGCCGTGTCTTGTTATTGACCATGAGTGACTTTCATAGTAACCGGGAAAGTAGAATAAAAGAGAACTAAGGAGACCCAAATATGGGTGAAATAAAATGATATTTTGAAAACATAACTAATTTTAATTTCTTAGGATCCTTCCAGAGGCAGCCAGAGTTCCAGCTGATTCCACGAGACGAACAACCTTGTCCCCACGTAGTAATTCGTATGCCAAACTGTGATAACGTAAGTAATTCTTTCGTCAGTCCTACTTGGGAGATTTCGCTTCAATACAATTATAAAATTGAATCTAGCTGAACTTTGTATTACTGTGTTCCAGTTTAAAAGGTATTGCAAAAATTACGGGGCTGTTGAGACTAAATATCGATAGTCCCATAGTAATAAGCGCCAAAGCAGCGATGTCCTAGACTTTGTTTTACTACTCAAAGTTCTATGTATATTCTACGTCTCTTTCGTCTTATTACATTTACATCCTAATAATATTATAAATATGAAAGTTTGTATTTTTGGATGTTTGTTACTCAATCAGGCAAAACGGCTGAACGGATTTACTGTATTCACTTTATTTACTGAATTTGGCACACATTTAATTTCTTACTTGAATTAACATATAATACACTTTTTATATCAGAAGAATGTTAGGTTCCTGTGAGATTGTAAAAATTGAATGGACACATTCCACATGAAATTTGGTATACAGATGCGTCTTATGAAACATTAGTCCGGTTTGTTAGGTAGGTTCTCAATATAATAATAAAATAGCGCAAATTTAATAATTATTGCTTTTTTGCTACTTACCCATATACGCATTACAAGATCATGTTTCACTAGCGACTGTGACTTTGGCTTTGGTCCAATATGCATTGTTTTTCGTTTCAGTACTACTCAATAGCACCCAGCAAGGCGGCGCGACAGCTGGGCCATACAGTGACAACATCAACGGAGAGGCAAGGAGATTCTGATGACGAGACAACAACTTATTACGTCTAAGCTAGATGCTTCGAATGATTATTAGATTTTATCTAGTTTTACTGAATTATCACACGAAGTCAGTCAATCAGTCCACACGCACCTTTTAATTAAAATTAACCGAGCTCACATATGCAAAAAATAGCTTTTTGTAGTATTCTATCTTAAATAATATTATAATTACATGTGATTAACAGATAGAAGGTCAAACTCAACAAGTCAACGAAAAAGCGTCAAAATAAAACTTCCTCTCTTTTGCAAGTCTGCGTGCAATATTATCTATGTAATACCAAAGACGAACCATTTCTTAAACCAATTGTTAAACCAAATTGTTATTTATGATAGCCTCGGTACTTTATAAGTTGGACAGACAAGTTAATGTATGTTAATTCCCTAGTCATTTTTTTTTATTTGTTTGGACTCTTACCAAAGTGATTGTGGGCAGTTGGCAGTTCTGGAGATGGTTACAACTCGCATAACGATTACACCATTGACATATCTCTACTGCATCCTTTATTTGATTTTCTCTAGCAATTACCTAGTAAGCTTAGTTTAGTCGTTTTAACACTTTAGCAAAAAGTAGTCTGTAGATATAAATGTATGTATTTTATTGTATAATATGATAGACTAAATATAGATGATAGATTATACATATAGATGTAAAGTATGATAATAAAAAATATTAATTATGTGTTTTTTTAAGGAAACCTTCACAACATTTGATTATTTTTTTCATATTAACTCACCTGATGTCAAAGAACGATGACTATAATATAATAATAACGAACTATTATACTATAACTATAATAGTTAGTTTTACTATTTAATTATATCTTAGTTTTAAATTAGTACCTACAACTAAAGTTCCAGACTTGACAGTTTTATAATTTATTCAATTAAAGATCATACGGCCCTATTTTGCGAATGTATATAGTATATACCTATTTAGTAAATAAATAATGTAAGGAATGTTGTAAATAGACTAAGCAGAATGATTAGAATTTGTTGATATTAATACTAATCATCGCTAAATATCATGGCGATTAAACACTAGTGCCTTAGAGAGGTATATGCTCATCAGTGGGCTAAAATATTCTTATAATGATAATGATTAAAGTAAAAAGATGGAAGTGTGGAGGAAGCTGTGGAAGTATCTAGCTAGAAAGCGCAGGGCCGCGGGCTTGGAACGAACTCTTAAATAGTCTTAATACAAGAATCGTGATCAAAGACCACAACTGCAAAACACGAGGGAGCGATTTATGAACGGCTTACAAGAAAATCGAAGGGCACCTTAACCAACCAAACAGACCAAACCACGGTATAATATGATAAAATCTTAAACTTTTTGTTTTATTAAATTCATTAGATAGTTTTTTTTTTTAATGTAAATGTAATGAAAAGAACGAGACGTTTTCCGAATGTTAAGAAATAAAGCCCGTCCATGACCATTGCAGCAATACTTATATACCCAGAACTTTGAGTAACAAAACAAAGTCCAGGGCATCGCTGCTTTGGCGCTCATAACTTTAAGACTTTGATAGTCAGTCTCAACAGTCCTGTAATTTCGCTAGATGCAGTACTCTTCAAACTGAAACAGAATTTATCGATTCGATCAATAGGTTTAGGGTAACGGTAAATCATCCAAAAAAATGCAATGAACAAAATGCTCAAACGCCATTAGGTCAAAATTGGTTTACTTTACACGGGCTGATTTATTGATCAAAGCTTAGGTACAAGACACCGTTGCAGCCCGCGCCGCTTATCGCTCGCTCAAGCACATGGTCCACTAAGAGGGGGGATGTCTCGAAAGGTGCCTGCGCGGGGAATAGTAACCGTCGCGACTTGAGACTGTGCGCGTGAGTGCTTCTAAAATACAGCCTTATTTAGTGTTTCGTGAATAACGGATCATGCTTCTCCTTTAAAACAAGGTAAGGTAACCCATAATATAGTTGTTTAATTGTACAATCACCAGGTGCGGTTTAATTACCTTTACTGCTTAGTTATAGTTGCTGGACCGGTTAGTCGATACTTTTACAAGTCGACCATGTTTGATTGCTACTGTTTTTTTTTTTATTTAAGCAACGTGTTTTGCGGACTGTAGTGCTTTTTTTGGAGGTCACAACTCCTTAGGGACGGTAATAATACTTATTAAAATTTTATTTTAGGTAAACCTAGAGCGCCATTTTATTGCTGCTAAATATTGCTACTGTAACTAATTCTTATTTTATTTTGTTTATATAATTTGACTATGCTAACAGTATCACCTAGTGTTATTATGCATCGTCGTGTGATTGTGTTTTGTGAGTCTAATGTAAATAAAGCTCAAACAAAAAACTCAAAAGCATACTTAAAGATTTCGTATTTAAAATTGTGTAAAATTTGTGTTTCCGCTATTTACAATTGCTGAAACACAATCGCTTCGCGCTTCTACATAATAAAAATTCCAGACAGACAACCCTCGTAGTACCTAAACCTACATATGTAATTTATAGACGTAAAATTGCTGGGTCACAGTTGTAGATTTTGGTTCCAAATCTTTGTAATTCATAAGAAAAACCTAGCAAATTTATCAAATAAATGTGCGGTTGTCAATTTACTTCACATTGACCACAGCTCACCTAATCTTAAGCTCCTGTGTGGCAGGAGATGGTAAAATCTTCTATTATGAAATAGATAGGAAGTGGGTCTCAAATCAGGCTCCCGTAACACACCGTTAGGCGATTGGCAGCCAGCCGAGTACAAAAAGTATCATACTACCATGTTTGCATTTTGTAGGTGATAAGACCGTCGATTAACTACCACATACTGCTATTATTTATGTAGATACATTTACTAAGTAACTTATGATTGTATTTAGTTTTTTAAGACATGTTTGTTTGTGTGTATTCATGTTATAACCGGCAGCTCAACATCATTGGTGATATTTTTACCCGCACTCTTCTTGTCATGCGATCGCGCCACCCACTAAACTATCATTGCTATAGGTTTATGATATCCTGGTCCTAGTGGATCTAATTACCTATTGGTGTATACTAGCACCGTAACATGCAAATAAATCGACCGATACAGCGAAACATTACGATTTCCTAGATTGGAGTACCTTGAATAAAGAAAAAAATGTATCGTACATTGGTACTAAATTAGTTCAGTGGCAAAGTACCTACCCATGACCGTACTCGTTGTTCTCACATCACGTAATTCTTGTAAGAGTTAACTAGCGGCCGCTTGTCTGTGTTATAATATCACATACTTATCACATCCGGCAGTTTATTCGAGAATGGAAAGAGTAGAGCAGATAATAAGAGATAGCAATAATCCTACTAATAATATAAAAATGTGAAAGTTTGTATGTTTGGATGTTTGTTACTCATACACGCAAAAACTGCTGAGTGGATTAGGATGGAACTCGGCACAGATGCAGTTTATTACCTGGATTCATATGTAGGATACTTTTTATACCAGAAAAATATTAGGTTAGTGTGGGATTATCAAAAAACGAATTACTGGACGGATTTACTTGAAATTTGCTATAAGTATCCTTTATCTTAATGTAATAATAAAATAATGCAAGTTTATTGGAAGTATATATATCTGCTTTAAGAGGTGTAGAGAATGAGTTCGAATCCCACCCAAAACATTTGGTGGCTTAAACAAATATTTGTTGTGTGTCAAGCTTTGCTTAGTTTGGGGTCAGATGGCGTAGTGTGTGTTCTACGAAATTAATTTTTATATTTTACAAGTTTAATTTCCCTCTAAACCTATAATTCTAAAAAGTGGCCCAAGTCGCGGGTTTAAGCTTGTGTATACATATTTATGTGTAAAATAGCTAGTTATACACTTGCGGTTTCATTCGGTTCATTCTTTCGTAATATTTTAGTTTTCCTTTATTCTCCGACACTATTTTGCCACTCGCTATTATCTTCACGTAATTTTCGTGTGTGTCAAAAAAAGTGTAAAGTATCCTCATTGCAATATTCAATTGGTTAGAAAGTTTTACTATCTTTAAATTTTATCATTGACAATTACAAAATTAGTATATTTAAGTATGTATTTATAACATGTTATTAATTACGTTAAAATAAGAAATAGGTACGTAAAATTTATAGTTTATGACAAATAAAACCTCTGTAAACTATATAAATACATGATAATAACCATCTGGAAATCAATATGAACAGAGTTCGGGCAACTAGAAATCGAAAAACAAAATATTCTGAAATATGACTGGCTACCAGTATCGTTCAACTTCGAGAAAGAGGTCAGTCGTCGAATCCAACTCAGCTAGGTAGCGTTCGGAAAACTGCGCAACGTCTTCTCGTCCGAATTACCTCAAGTCGAAAGTATCCGACCAGTGTATGTTACCAGTGATGACTTATGGCGCTGAAACGAGGTCTCTATGTACTTTCTTCTGCAGTGCTAAGTACTGCTTTACAGGACTATAAGCGTGTCGTGTAGTTGACCAAAAGAAGGTCATTGCACTTATCATTATAAACAACTTTTATATACACAACTTTGAAATCGAAAAAAAAGCTTTTCCATGAAGAATAGTTCGTTAGCTCCTTAATAAAACTAAAGATCATATTTGATATATTTTTCCCACTTCAGTGTAAAAGTTGTAAAAAAATAGTAAATGCAATGACCCCCTTTCATCTTAGTTCATCCCAAGCTTATAACCCTGTATAATGGAGAGTTGAACAACTGGGTCACTCGATACTATTCTTACTTCGTCTGTACACATCGTACCGTCTTCTAGAGAAACTGTGTACCATTAAAATAAAAGCAGCCACTAAAAGGCACTCTCTAATGTACGAGTAATTTAGTAACATAAATTATACGCATTAGTTTATAAATCAGTTTTACTTTTTAATACGCTTTTCCGTTGCGAGACGAGTTTCTCGGTATAATGTAATTATTTATTAAGCTGTTTAATTAGAAAGCTGACTCTCAAGTACACATTAACGTTCCACGACGACGTATATAAACCGTACGTATAATCAGTATGTACGAAATGCATTGTTTCATCTTGTAGGTACTTTTAAAGAAATTATTGGTTACACTAAATACTAAGAGCTAATTTTTCATTGAGGATTCCATGACTCAGTGGCAGGTTTTTTTCAAGAGCTAGGGTTGTATCTCGTCTTGTATTAAATGTAGCTCTAGTGATAAAAAATATCTTACTAATATTTAAAATGTGAAAGTTTGGATGTTTGTTACTCAATCAGCTGAACGGATTCGGATGAAATGTGGTACACATATAGTTTATTAACTAGATTAACATATAGGATACTTTTCATCTCGAAAAAATGTTTGGTTTCTGTGGGATTACCCACCACATGTTTCACACTATGTAATAAGTGCTAATGTTATTCTACTTATGACGCTTTTTGTTAATTTTCATGCGGACGAAGTCACAAGTAACAGCTAGTAATTAATATAGGGTTATAAGCTTGGAATATATTGAGCTGAAAGGGGGTTACACTCACTACACAACAACTTCGAAAAAATAGTAGCTAGCCTTGACATTTGGTCCCTAGTTAACGTACATAACGTAACGTTAACGTTACATTTTTAAAGAAAAGCTGACTTTCTGACTTTTTCGTAGTTTTTTTCTAAAATAAAAGTTGATCATTATGACGAGTACAGTGACGTACAGTGACTCAAATTCGGATTGGTATATGCCATGTTTACAATCCTAAAAATAAAGTTTTCGCGAGAGCAAATAAGTACTCAGCAAGTTTAAAAGTAACTTTGCTCCCAATACGTAGGTATATCTGTACTAGTAGGTACCTACTCTCAAGCGTTAATACGATCCAAACCAAATAAAGTTGAAACACGGCTAGCCATAGGCCCGTTGACTTACATCATTTAGAACGTAACCAGCCATTGGTCACCGTCCAATGTGGCTCAGTATCGATAATGAACTAAATGGCAACTGTCTGGCGATATTATGATATTACAACAGCGGCTCTGTACCGATATTAAAAATTAATATCTTTAGTCATTTAAACACTTTGATTACAACAGCACAAGTGAATGTTTTAGTAAGAAAGATACGCACTACGTAATAGTGACTTGCGATACTAGGTAATTATTTGATTTATAAAATACATCTAAGTAATATGTATTACTTATATAATTTTCGTAGAATAAATCATTTAAGTGCAAACAACAATGCATCCTCCCATGGCTCTAGAAATAATCGAATCACTAGAACCAACTGTTTGTATGTCAATTAGTTGGTGATCAAGATTTCAGTTTTTATACATAACTAGTTCAAGACTTTTTCCGCGTGGAAAAAAAATCCCTTTTCTTAATGATTATTTCCGTAAGACTCACCCTTCTACAAAGTTCCATAAAGTTAAGTATGAGAAAACTTCAAAAAAGATGTACAAAATTGATACAGTCGTTCACAAGTTTTGGCGTGAGCAAGGGAAACATGGATTCATTTTTATATACATATATAGACTAGTCGTTTTCAGTTACTTTCAGTTCAGTTCACAATGACATACATACAAACCTTCCACAAACAAATATGAAAATGATAGTGAAAACCGCATCTAAATCCGTTGATTTGTTTGAAAAACTAGACGATGGTACATACGTAAAATCTTACTTTATTTAAGTAAATATATAGTTATAGGTATGTATTATGTTACTAGCAAAAGTTACAACATTTTATAATCAATAATCGCTATAATGTGTATATAAATAATATACATTTATAATCATAATCAAATAGATCATCAGCCAATAAATAATAACACAAAACGTTTTTTACATTTTGTATAACTAGAAATAGATTAGAAAATATCTAGAATATGGTTTCCAACCAAGTAGAGCAATGCACTTATCTCGCACGTGTTCTACACTCAATTAAACACGTCAGTAACTGTACATAGCGTGTAGTACGACTCCATCGTTCAGTGTTGCATAAACCGTTTCGGATGTTATTACGAAAGCCGTTCAGCTTGGAATTAAATGTTACTGAAATTAGGTCAATTAATAAAGACAGATCAATTTTTCTAGATCAAACTTTTTAACTATAAGCCAAGTTTCAATATAGAAAACAAACGTTCCTTTTTCAATTGGAAACGATGACAAATTACGTCAATAAAATGACTGGCATAATATTAAATTCAACAGTTGAATGGAACTATCTATAATTTTGATTTTGTGTTACAACTTATTCAAGTTACAAGGTACAAAATAGCAACTCTCGAAAAAAATATTCTGTTAATTTGTGTATAATTAGGTTAGCAGTAGTTTGTGTGTCTGATCCCAAAACAAGCTTTGCTTAGTTTGGGGTCAGATGGCGATGTGTGTATTGTGTAATGTCCTACGATATTTGTTTATTTAATTATTTGTACAAAAGAATTCTCGAGCGCGTTGAAGTCTTTTGTTCAAACAATTTGTTGTATAAATTAAATGATGACACCAGAGTGTTGTTTAAATGATTTTATTATAAATGTTACTGTTACAAAAATAGAACAAATCGAAGGTTTCCAAATACTGTCCTCTAGGCCTTAGCTAAGCTTTCTTTACTTAATGTTGGGCTGGATGACGCCGTTGGATTTATTTATTTTATCCATAAAATGTGAAACTTGTAAATATTACTGTGTTCCGGTTTAAAGGCATAAATTACAGGAATGTTGAGACTAACCATCTAAAGTGCATCAACCATCCAACCATAGACTGCCCGGTTAGCTCATTTGGTAAAATATCTGCTTTAATAGCTGTAGGACGTGGGTTCAATTCCCAACAGAACAATCATTGATGCGACAATAAATGTTTGTTTTGTGTCTGGGCCTACTGCATGTATTATAAGTATGTATTTACAAAAAAAAAGTATCAAAGTATTGTTATAGCTATCTGGTTCCTTGCTTTGGTTGGTGCAAGATAGCGCTGTGTGAAAAGTCCGATGCGACATTTATTTATTATTATTTATTTAAAGTCTCTAAGTGATGAGTGCCAAAGCAGCGATGCCCTGGACTTTATTTTGTTACTCAAAGTTATGTGTGTCGCTGCAATGGTCACGGACAGGCGTTATCTCATAACATCAGGAGAGCGACACGTTCGTCTCATTACTATTAAATAAAATTTAAAAAAAAAGAATTATTTGAGGATTTAAGTATTCTATCAGTTATCTGATTTCCATCACAGAAGCTCTGCTTAGTTTGGGGTCAGATGGCGTTGTGTGTAATGTCCTAGGTATTTATTGTTTATTTATTTACATGCTATCATAAATTCGTGTGTGAAATACAAATTCTTTTCTCATCAAACAAGTTTTGTGACGTAGAATTATCCCTTAGCATTACCGACCGGGCAAAAAACAATAGCATAGCGCCACAACCCACAAGCATCTACTCACAAGCCTCGTGCTTTTCTCTCAATGGAAATTGGCCGATTGTTCCACTTTACAATGGAAAACGCATTTTAAAGAAGTAATCGTCGCTGACTTAGATGTCGTTTTCTTTCTTCTTTGCACTTTCACGTTATTGTGACGTAGACACCGGCGGCTCTTAGAAATGTCGCAATTTTTATACGCCGTTGCTTTAAGGCTCTTATGGATGTGATTTATTCGTTACGTTAGATTGAAATAATTAAACGTTTTAAGAGTAGCATAGTATAGATAAATCAGCTGTACCTTGTTTCAACCCCATTTGCCTAAATAAAAAACAGATTATCTATGAGTTAATCCAATGTATAAGCTACCTACATTTCAAATTAATTTGTTAATAATTAACTAACATGCAGACAAACTTATAGACAAATTTTAGGGCGATGAGATTCAAACTGAAATGCTGAGAACTGAGAATTCGAATTATCGTATATCCTATCGTACCTATCCATAATACAATTTCAGTAAAAACTTTGACATACATATATGACATGAACATTGAACATGCGTTGACTGTAGCCCAATTGTCGGCATTCCAGTAGTAGTTATATTTAATTGATTATACTGTGACCCTGCTGCATGTATTACAAAAATCAATAATATGCGCGTAAACGCGCCTCACTTGAGAGCCAGTTCCATTCCAGGCTAGGTGTCCATCTTCGACCACACCGTCACCTAACATCAGGTGAGATGTGGTCAAACACCTAGCCTGTCAATCATAAAAATGTATAAAAACTGCTTGGTGTCCCAGTTTTCATACCTTGTCATTGTTTACGGTCGTAAATATTGACTTCTCGTTCAAATATAATCGTGTCGTTTACTTAAATATTATGTAATTCACACAAAAGCCTATGCCTCAATCCTCGATCCTTATCTTATAAATTGATGGACCTATAGAGTCAGTGACACTATTTTCTCGTTACACAAAAAACTTGCCGGAGGCAGTTGAAAGCGAGAGTTTGAATGACACCTTCACAGAGCAACAGCCAAAATGTGGGCGTGCGGCCGATAACCGGATTACGGACCACTTGCATCATCGCTTTTCATCTCCGATGTGAATGTTACTAAACTTCACAACTTACTCATGCTTTGTATCCGTCTGTTACTTAGTAACGTGTATTTGACGCGGACTTTACAACGCGAATACTATAGAATAGCTCTTGCATGTATTGCTACGGTTGCTTACAAATTTGCAGCATGACATATGTTCTAAATCTTAAGTCACACTGTCATTATTTAGTATCGCTATGTAAATGTTATTATCATTGAAATTTATAACTCTGAGGCATAGATTTAAAAAGAATTAAGTACTGATGTAATGTTGTGCAGAAAATGCATGCAATTTTTGTGTTTCTACAATTTCGTTTGTCATACGCAGTACATACACGTATACACAAATCCGTCAAGGCTTTTCGTAATACGATACATTAACCTACTTATGTTCGTTTATTTCTTGTATGCGAGCGAAATTGTTGGACGAACAACTTTCTGCGCTACATTATATTGGTATTTTTTGAAAACTTTGGACTACAGTTTGGTTTTTATGACTCCTCTCCATCCTAAGGTTCGCTAAGGTCGATCTCTTACAGGCAACCAAGAATGGAAAACACGATACAGATTAAGAATAGACGGGAAACGGATAGAATATACTACCTAATGACAGGAAAAATACGAATTGAAATAAATTTCAAAAACCTTTGGCTGATTAACAAATGTTTCTATAGCGTTAAGGAGTTCATGAATATTTCTTATAAATAATATTAATAAGAAAAATTATATGTAAACTAATTAAATTAATTCCATATTTAACATTTGCACGTCGGCGGACTGAGTACATATAGGTACTATTTTATAATCATAATCATATTTATTGATAACGAGGTGTTGCAGGTCAATGATTTTCAATAATAGTCATTAAAATTAACAATGTCAGTAAACATATATTATATAGAGTTACAAAAAAAATTCAAATCAGTTATAATAAATGTCAAAATTCTTTGTAACTGTAAAATGTGTGATCGATAAGCCAGCGTTTGAGTCTTAACTTAAAGCTGCCCATAGAGGGCGCTGCCGTGATATGCTCTGGCAACTTGTTAAACACTGTCGAACCCATAACATGTGTCGACTTGGCCGACCTTTCCAGCGTACGGGGCACCTCTGCTAGCTTAGCTCCGGCGCGGGAGCTGTGCAGCGTTTTGTAATAGACTTGGTTTAATCTGACATATACAGTATATGTTTAAGACCTATCCTGCGAATAAATTATTTGATTTAGTTTCCCACATGATATTTTTCAAGTAATGTAACAAACTAAACGTTCTCCTCATGGGAAGAAATAATGTCTGTCCATGACCATTGCAGTGTGTCCAGAATCTTAAATAACATAACAAAGTGTGCAAACATCGCTGATATATCAACAAAACTAAATGAATGAGATGAAGTTAAGACATCTAGGGCTATCAAATACGAGGGGCGGCTGATAAGTCCGCGGCCTAAGGTACTTAGTGAAAAAAAAAAAATGGTTTCTATTTTTTATTTATTAATATAATCTCCCTCAAGTAAAATACAGTTCTCACATCTCGCATACAATGCTTTTAACCCACCCAAAAAATATTCTGTATCTTTCACTTCAAAATGACTATCAACCGCAGCTTTCATTTCGTTGTCATCTGAAAATCTCCGGCCCCGTAAGTTCTTTTTCAAATTGGAAAACAGGAAAAAATCGCTAGGTGCTAGGTCTGAGCTATATGGAGGGTGGTCAATCTCTGAGAACCCCGTGTCTTTCAGGGCTCGCCTCGCAACATGTGCGGTGTGAACGGACGCGTTGTCTTGCAGAAAGAGCACTCCGCGCGTCAGTTCCCCGCGTCGTTTCTGTACAATAGGCTCGTGAACCTGAGTCAATAAATTGGCGTAATATTAGTCATTCATCGTAGTTCCCCTGGGTAGATAATCGATAAGCAAAATTCCCTCGCTATCCCAGAAAACAGCCGCTATAAGCTTGGACGCCGAGTTTTCCACCTGGAATTTCTTTGGCGGCGTTACTCCTTTTTTTATCAATTGCATAGACTCTTGTTTGGACTCCGGATCATATTGGCGAATCCATGTTTCATCTACGGTGACTATCCGTTGCCAAATGTCTTCCTTGTTATCGCCGACTAGCTCCAAAAAATCTTTGCAACTTGCGAGTCGACTTTGCCTGTGGAGCGTTGTGAGCATTTTCGGTACCCAGCGCGCGCTAATTTTTCTCATATTCAAATGTTCATGTAAATTTCTCCAACTCGTTTTTTTGCTAATCTGCAGTTCTTTAGCAATCTGCCACAATTAAATTCTTTGGTCGGCCAGAACGATTTTTTCGACTTTTCCGACGTTTTCTTCGGTCAGTACCGTTACAAGGCGGCCCGGGTGAGGGTCGTCTTCACATCTCTTTCGTCCTTATTGAAATAGGCTGGCTCATTTTTTCACCATCGTATATGAAAGCGTAGAATCCTGAGGAACCGATGACATCTCTTCAAAAATGTTTTTCGGTGTATTTCCCTTCTTTACGAGGAATTTTATTACGGCGTGGTGTTCAAAATTCCGAGAATTTTGGGTTTCGGCTGCCATGGTGACGTTTCTTGTTCGATAAATAATTGAACTATGAGTGCAAACTTAATTAGTGATTATTTTTATAATACCACTGAGTGTCGCAACTAGTGACATAAGTAACAAGCTAATTACTCATCGTTAAGTACCCTAGGCCGCGAACTTTTCAGCCGACCCTCGTAGGTTTTTTTGTACTTAATTTTTTTAAAGAAATGTACAACAAAATGGTCCGTAGAACATGGAGTTGACACTGTGTGGGTAAATTGCTTTTTTTCTCCGCAAGTTGAAAATTATATTTTTTTTAATAACTAATTCTTAAAACTCAAAAATAACTTATTATTTTTTTGTATTAATACTTTAATTTTTAACTTATGATTGTAGACTTACTGCTGTTCTATTTAGATCTGTACAGAGCCTCATCGGTTGCCTTGCCTTATTTTCAGAATGACAGACTACGAGCGAATCAAGGCGTCCTGCCTGGAACGGTCGGAGCTGTGGGAAGACCCAGACTTCCCTGCAACTCAGACTTCTGTATTCTACTACCAGACGCCACCGTTCCACTTCGTCTGGAAAAGAGCTAAGGTATGTTTTTTTTATGTAAAGGTAATGCGACGAACGATACGTGCTCCTGATGGTAAGAGATAACACCTGTCCATAACCATTTAATCGATACATAGAACTGTATTCATACAGCAAATGGCGTTATTCGCGATATTAAATGAATAACATAAATAATAATAAATCAATATTGTGGGGCATTTCCCACATCGCCTTCTGGCTCTAAACTAAACAAAGCTTGTTCTGTGGGAACCAGGTAACGGACATAATATTTATATATTTTTTATATAAGCACATCATACTTATAATAGATTTAAAACAACCAGATATAGAATAAACATCTATGTGCATCACTTAGATAAATGTTTGTCCTCGGTGGGAATCTATCCCACGCTCACGCTCATAAAGCAGAAATACTGTCACATGAGCTTTCAAAACTGTCATAGCATTGGTGTCTTCAAAAGGCGTCTTAATAGAATTTTAAAAGGTCGGCATCGTATTTGTAGTCCCTAGTATACAGATATGTATTTATAGGCAACGGTGACTGCTTACCATCAGGCGACCCGACTGTTTGATTACCACCTGTGGCATAAAAATGAACATCACGTTGTGTACATCTTGTACTTATAATGGATCTAAAAAACTCTTATCTGACGCAGATATATAGTTGCGACCTGTTTCTTCCAGCGTTTCAAATAAATTATTTAAAAATTAGTCTAAATGCCTCATTTCGTCTTTTCCATACACATGTTTGCTGGTGCTGGACCTCACCAATTCTGATCATGAGCATCGAACTCATCTTTCCACCTCCGAGACCCAGTCGATGCTGGCTTTTGAGCCCAGTTTAGTTAACTTTAGCATGTTAGCTTTTTGAGTCACATTAATGATCTGGTTTTTAAAGCGCGCTACTGAGTTTCTTATGTGGTCTAATAACCTCTCGTACATATGGTGCGCTCCGTCGGTCGTTGACAAACCGTGAGTAAACCTATGCTCACTTGTCAAAAACCAAGTCTGAACGGTAAGAATGCACAATTACACATGTCCATGAGTTTATGTTTTACATGGCTCAATAACTGTTACAACTATATACGTATATACAAATGAAATATTTCGTTACGTAGATACAAACATACAGGTGAAGCTAATAAAAACGTGTTAAAAACAGTTTTACTAGAGTCTGCATTTATCATTGCATTCTTTATTGACACTTTAACATAATATAACTGCTGTGGAAAGAAACTACCACTTATTAGCTATTTTTTTTACTAATTTTCCTAATATATGTCGGTGTACAATACATTATATTCTATTTTAATATTGGAACGTAAATGGTACGCACAACGCTAAAAACAATGTCAACATTCCCATTTTAAGTGTGGTTACCATACATAAATAGCCAAATGGAAATGATTTCTTATTCAATAACTACGCTTACTCCTTTGTAAAAAGGCGTCTAATTCTGTAGTTCGAATATTTTCGGTAAAGTTCATCCAACTTTGGTCCCTGTACTTGTGCTATACTTTCACTTTTCCGTCTGATGGCTACTGTTGGTCACCGCTAAGAAACACAATGGATAGAATATATACGTAATTACGTATATTTATCGACTGGCCTTTGAACTGACGACATTTACGGAGTTAGATCATCCAAATAGCTTTTTTTTATTACTCGAATAAATTAGCAAACATCGATTTTTGTTTTAGTTTTTCTCTTCTCTGCGTCTAATATCTTTTCTATCTATAGTTATATGTAGGTGACAGGCTTATAATGGAACTGGCTCTCAAGCTCAAGCTCTCTATAATTAATTCACATGCCGAGTTACGGCAAAATAGGAGGAATGACTTATACTTATAATTATAATAACACCAATGTAAACCCTATTTTTCGTGAATAAATCTCATTTCTCATTTCATATCAAGTGAAGCTACTGGAACACGCTTTAGGGTACTTGGCAGCTGATTGAGGGTGGTAACTAGCGAGCCGAGATCTATTAGGGAGATTATAGTTTCTCTATTTGAAAGTTCCTACCACCAAATGTTTCCTCACCATGTTTTCCTTAACAGGAAGTCAAATGAATTAATATATAAGTAAATGAAAATGAAATCCCAGTTTTATTTTAAATTAATTAATAAATTCAGTCTTAATGTTTTTTTTCTTTGATAAGAAACGTAATGAAATGCCAGGCAATTATATTTTTAGAAAATCTAGGTGGGGTAAACGAATAAAAAACAGATATCACGCTAAAGTGAAATTTTGCTTGATAAATATGAGACTTTACAGTTTTGAATAAATTAAGTTGCCAAAACTAGTATCGTTGTCAGAGAAACTTTTCTCATTTGCATGATGAAATAAATAAAATATGTTATAGTATCCATGACTTACTGCTTAGGGAAAACAAAACAAGAATAGCAATAGATTTGCCCTTTCCAATGATCTTTGATATTATTTTAAAGCAGAGAAACCCTGCCAGCTTGTTCAATCTTGGTGTTTAGAATACTTAACTTGTTCACTTGGTTATAAAATTTATTGTATGACTCAGTCAGTCATCTCTTTTATACCAATGAAGTATAGAAAAGACGTCATAACGTTCCCAGCTGTCGAAAAAGATTGCCATGTTTGTACTGTTTATCTTCAATGTTGTAAAAAACTCATTCTAGGTAAACAAACAATGAACTGTATATCTAGATCGCAATAGAATAGAACATAATTGTACACCAAATATATGTACATACAAAACTTAAAAATGAGATATTGAAAAAAGATAACAAAATAAAAACTACATCGACTAATACATATATGGTAGTGTAACGGAGGACTTATCGCCTAAAGTGTGTAGAGTGATATCTTCCAGACAACCGTAGATAATGATGGCACAGCTATTAAGGTTGGCGGTGTAAAAATAAACAAAAATAAAAGGTGAATAACATATGTATATATGTACATACATGATAATAAAGACATACCTACTGTAAATTAAAAAAAAAAAATTTTTTTACATAACACGATACCTACTTATTCAGATTCCAATAATAGATAAAAAAAGTAGAGTTCCGCTACACTAAATAACAAAGTCGACTTTTTGTTACAATTGTAACAAAAAGCAATTACAATCAAAGCTCATTGTCTATAAATGGTATAAAAATCATAGCAAGTGGGATAGAATATACATAAGTGATGTCATTGATGTCCGGTATTGGCACTCAAGACCATTTGTGAGTCGTACCGCCGCGCGCCGTTAAAGGTATTAATTACTCTACAAAATGAAGATGATTATTCCTATAGTCGCGCTCAAGTTCATTACCTAGAGATGTCTTGTTATAACATTCTCTTGAGTGACCTTCCTAATTTTACCACCTTACAAAAATACATCTAAGGTAGAGGATACATTGACGCGCGTGGCGTGCATTCTAATGTCTCGCTGTACGTGAGAAAACGCGTAGTGTCAGTACTGTTGTATTGTACGTGTGTGCCGCATTTTCGTAATTTGTGTGATAAATAACTAACTGTACATTGATATAAATTGAGAATCCGCTGTCGTATGTATGTAATACACGGTGTGATTTTGTTGTTTTCCATCAATGACACTGTACGAATACGCAATCTTGTTACGTACAGGGTTATAAGTTTGAGTGTAATAAGCCTAAAAGTAATATTTTTTTTTATTTAACAAAGTCTACAGGCCCAATTTAACATGGTTAAAATTATTAATGAACTAACTAAATATAACGATATATATATAGCGATATCTTGGACTTTTGCTACGCAAAGTTCTGTGTATTGCTGCAATGATCATGGACAGGCGTTATCTCTTGCCATCAGGAGGCATCTAGTTCATCTTGATATTTTTATATATACATTATTTAAAAGATACAGAACCTTAATTTTATGAGTCACCCAAGTAGAGTTTAATGAAGTCGCATCTCTTTTTTTGCCTTACAAATGAATTTATAAATCGGAAAATATTGTAGCGACAAATTGCGAAGACAGGCGTAATGAGAATTTTAATTTGATTCTAGCCTATTCGTTTCCCAAAATTCCGAATGTAACAATTTTATACTTAGCTTAATTATTGTTTATCTATGTGTATGTACGCGTAGCAAGTTGAGATTAACAGCTATTAAGAAAAAGAACTACGACGGAATCGTGTGTCGTTGTAGCGTGGGCAGGTGTAGGCGGCCTAACCCACCTGTATCTATTCATCGCCCATCACTGACTGGTTTCATTCACGTTGCATTACATGTTGAACGAGTCTTAACAGTACCATTTGTAAAATATAGTAATGTACAAAACATTATTATTCTTTGTGAATGCAAATCGACAGACTCGTAATAATGCAACGTCGTCCCAAATCCTGATGTTTATCATTCTAACTAACAATATTATTTGTCTAATAACATTTTCAAAGAAATGCTTTTACTTGTACTATCTCTTCTTCTTCTTTTTCAGTCCCTAGTCCCAGTTTAATTGGGGTCGGGGCTTCTAGTTGCGCGGCAGGAGAACGCTGGATCCTGGGTTGTCATGCTGGCAGGGCCAGACTTCTCACGTTCTTATCCACATTGATACCTACCTTGGCTTCCGTGTTTATTTGGGATGCTAATTACCTTTTTACAGCATGTTCGTCGTCTCGGCTCATTATGTATCCATACCATAGGAGTTGACTCTCCCAGTTTCTCTGTGGTCAAAACAAATTTTGAACTAACCTCTGATGTATTTGTTTCTGACCTTATCCAGACGCGTTACTCCTCCGATCTATCTTATGATATTTGTTTTTTCTTATTTAACTTATACTATCTGCAGCCCTAAATAAATGTAAAGCGCATACGGGCTATTTTTCAACAAACAATGATCGTAATCGTTAGGATACACAATCTGGTTGAAGTCATTATTAGCTCTATAGATGTAGGTACAAGTAGCAAATACGAATAATAATTCATATAAATAAGGTATCGCCTCGGTTATATCCCTCTTTTTTATAATCTATTCATTTAATTGCTGGAGAGAGTACCATTGCAATAAGTGCAATTATTTGACAACACCAAAGTTACGTTAGTTAGTTAGTCATATAAATATGTAATATTGAGTAAAATGAACCTCTCGGGATGTGTAACGATCATCGAATATATAAATTCATCGAAAGGAGGTCAGCTGTTTGTACCTATGGAAATGTTCCTTCGTATTTTTCCACGAACTCTACGAGGATATAAGTACCAATAACACCGACAGATTCTGCTTAATAAAATTACCTACTGCTTACTGCTATTCTGGCTACTACATCGTTAGGAACGTGAAACATGAACAGCCCAGCATTAAGTTTCAGTAATCCTCTAAGTAAACCCGATATTGCAAGTTGCAATAGTCTGTGGGTGTCAGTATCTCGACAGCAAGGCCATAATGCTGCCTATTACCTACAAGCGGCCTACGTTACTCGAATTTTTTTGTAGATGTTGCCAATACTATGCTGCAGCTGTATCGCTGACTTTATCTTTTATTCTCGTTGCATCGATATAGGCCACCAACCTTCGCTTTAACACTTTCGTCTGTGCTTCGTATCTTAACAACGTATTGAATTTTTTAAAAATTCACGCCTATGTATCGTTATCGGTTTAAGATTATCTCTAGATATTTTTTTATTAAAAATATACCCGTATCTTACAAAATAAAAGAAAGTCAAACCTGTACGGTCGAGCCCATCCTACGTACTTCACATACTAAATTGTTCGTAACGGATGTTTGTACCGTAAATGTTACCATCAAACAGAGTGTGAAGGCTTCGGGTGACATTTTAACTCTAACAGTATCATTTATCATCAGCGTTAGTTTCGAATTCTATACGAACTTACTCGTTTACCTTTTTATTTCCTAGCAGAGAAAATCCTCCACAGCATTTACGGTTAAAAAATCCCCAAAAAAGAAACGTAACAATACCACAACACAGCCTTTGTCAACACTAATGAAAATACCTGGGTGCATTTCCCTATTTTGCCCACAAAAAGGCTAAGATTACACTCCACCGTTGTGTTCCGTGAAGGCACTGACTTCCTACAGCTACTAAAAATATCTTTGTTTCTTTCAGGATATCTTTCAGAGCCCTACTTTCGTTTTGGATAAAAGTGAAACGTTCGATGTCGTGCCGGGAAAACTAGGTAAAAAAAATTGATATAAAGGTGTTTCTTTAAAATTCAAATTTGAATTAAAAACAGTATTTATACTGTTTTTATACTGTTTTTAATACCAAGAATTATGATTATATAATTATGTTAATCTTGTTCAAGTCGCGAAAGTTTAAAAATTACAACTATGCTTAAAGCTAGACACGAAGTTTGGTAGATACCAAATTCAGATACGTTAAAACATCAGGTTCAAAAAGTATCGATAGGTTTATTCCTCTTCACAGGAAAGACAAAATGCCATTTCCACAATTTTTTCTTGCCCTATTTAGTGAGCATTATTTCCTAAAAACGAAAAAATAAATTAATGTTTCTCATTTATATAATTATTAAAAATAATATTTAATTCATGAATAATAATCATCGATCATTTCAGGAGACAAATGGTTGGTGTCATGTCTGGGAGTTCTCTACCTCTGCAAAGGTCTTTTTTATCGGGTAGTGCCAGCTGACCAACGGATGGACACAGCATATGCGGGAGTTTTCAGGTACATATCTATGTACCTATATAAAATATCTAATCTAGCGTAAATAGTACAACCCATGATCTAAATATTCTCGAAAATCTATTTCCAATTTTAATTATACTTCGAATCAAACATTAGCGCATTTTATTTTACTGATCTATCTGACTATTCATAATATTTTTTCCATGCAGGTTTCGGCTCTGGTGGTGCGGGCAATGGATGGAGGTCCTTGTGGACGACCGCCTCCCAACAGTCAACGGCAAGCTCGCTTTCTTGCAAACCAGTTTCTCGGAACAGCTTTGGCCAGCGCTTCTAGAGAAAGCTTATGCTAAGTGGGTATTTTCATCATCGTGTAATCAATAGGGTGTTTAACTACAATTTATCAAATAATAAAGAGCCCATCAAAGAAAAACAAAAAAAAACTTATATCATAAAACTCTATATATCAAAATCGTATGATGTCCGTTGGTAAATAAAACCTGATAACGGCTGAACCGATGCGGCTGTTTTTTTTTAAATGGTTGTGTTACTTTTAATGAGGTTTATATGTGCATTTGTATGTGCGGGCAAAGGCCGAGTGCCAGCACACCGGATATCTTCATATCCGGTTCATATTTAATTGAAATGATTTTCATCTTTCACTACTTCTAGTGAAAGATGAAAATCATTTTAATTTTATATAAAACAGAGATCGTCTCATGAAACGGAGCATCTCTCGGTCACCAATAAAAATATAAACGCATCTTAACACTTTTAACGTGCTTTTATATTCAGGTTACATGGATCATACGAGGCTCTGAAGTACGGCAGTTTGGTGGATGGCCTAGCAGATCTGACAGGTGGCATTACAGAGATGCTTCCTATGCCAGATCTTCCCGATGCGCTGTCGTTGAAGAGCCTACTGGAATCCACCAGTATTGTCACCGCGCACTACTTTCCCGCTGTAAGGATCAAGTCTTCTGTCCTACTTGCATTTAGCTGGCTTTTACCTTTCTTTAATTGACATCGTCTGATAATTTCAGGAGAATGAAGATAGACAAAAAGCTTTAGAATTGGAAATGAACTACAGGATATGTGAAATAAAACAGGTAAGCATTAAATAGTTAACATAAACGGTAATAATTACTGTCATGGTGTAAGGCAGTTTATATAATACTACTTACTTGCGCACTAAGCATAAATACAACTTGTGTGTACAACAGATAAATAACACTATATATGAAAGAAGTACATTTATTTATGCCATTAAAGTTTTCAACCATGATGATTTTTGTGATGGATATCGCTGTTGATACTTAAGTATAATTTTGTAGCATCTTTGTACACAGTGATACAATAAAACTTATTCTAATTCTGACTACTACTTCTACTTACTTACTACTTACTTTGGATTATGTGTGCAAAACTGCTGATCGTAAATATGTACTTACCTAATTATTATTATCGGTGTGATGTTTTTAGGTAGAAACACAAGATGGGCCAGTCTACCTAGTAAGACTACGGAGGCCTCTTGGTAAAGGAGATATAGGAATTACCCACGTCGTATTGGATAACGCTGCGTAAGTTTGCATTTCTATGCACTAAGAACCTTACCTAATAGTCTCCTTAAAATAAAAAGCTTAATTATCCTTTTAGCTTATTTGGTAGTTACTTTGCTTCATGAAGTGTAGTGCATGGCTTCGATTCTCACACAGGACAAACATTTATGCGGCGAACATAGACGTTTGTTTTGTGAAAGGTGTTTAATTGTTTATGTATAAGTACCTATTTCTGTATTAGTCCATCAGATGGGCGGACCCATAGTAGGTACGTATGCTTAGTTTGTGGAAAACATTGTCAAAAAATCCATGATTAAAGTAGCCACTATAGTTTTTACATGTGACTTTTACGTCAAGAAGAAGTTGACAGCATTTTATTCAACGTTAAATAGAGTCCTTAATCTTCGCCTCATATCTTTTTTTTTTTTTTTAATTCAATAATAGCAAATTGGACGATTTTTAGATGGCTGACTATACCGCCTCGAGAGCGTGACCGGCTCACATCGTCCGTGAAAGGCTTTTGGGTGCTGTTCAGCGACTTCCAGCGCCTCTTCCCTAGAGTTGAAATGGTACACTTGGACGCAGAGACTAGTAAAGCGGAAACATCGCTGTTGCAGAAGATCAAGTGGCAAATGCGCATGTATCAGAGCGGGTGGAAGCGAGGCGTGTCGGCTGGCGGCTGTCGGAACCACGTCAGTGAGTATAGGTATTGTTGTACCTACTTTAAACTGAATTTCATTAAACCAGGCTTGAGTAGTAAAGAGCATAACGTTATGCCAAATTAACCTATTTTTATCGCATTTCCTTCCAGATTTCTTCCACATGAACCCTCAAGTTCAAATAGTCCTGAATGAGTCTGACACTGTGATCGTCTCATTGAACCAGCACAGCATTATGGAGCCGAAGGTCATAGGCTTTAGTATCTATAAGACGTCAAAGACTCTACCCGAGACAGCTTCGCCTATGTTCTTCCGGAGCACTAAAAGCACTATCAACTCGCAGTATACCAACAGTCGACAAGTTAGTCACAGGTATGACGGTAATGCGATTCAAAATCAGAGAATTATTTAGTATATTTCAAACTACGGAATGCCAAAGCGAACCCATATTGACTAGCGAAAACAATTTGCCAACTTTCAATAATGCAAAATGCGAATTTTTAGTAATAAGTTATATTAACTGTATTTTGAGAAAGTATGGTTTTTATCGATGATAGCGGTTAGTGTCGGGTCACTCGCCAAAGGGCGTGGGTTCAAACGCCTAACGATGAGCTTGAGCTGCCGGCGAAGGAAAATATACAGAAATAACCACAGCATGGTGGTGGTTGTATTCCAACAACCACACATGATAGTCAGTTGCATTACACGCTTGGTGTGGTTACCATCTTTAACCACGCCGTCATTTAACATCAGGTGAGCTGTGGTCAAACAACTCGCCTGTCAACCACAAAAAAAAAGACACAATGACTAGTTTTATCCATCGGTTATGTTAGTAAGAGCAACTTAAGTTCTTTCTTCCTATAATGCCAAACCTTTTATGTATCTATATAATGTACCTACATCTAAAAGACGTGATGTTTAATTATTTCTCAAACGAAACTAGAACTTAACAATCTTCCTTCCATTAGTTCAAAAATATATGCGAATGTTTAATAACTCCCTAAGGATTGATTCTGTAACAGCAACTCGCTCTTCAGTTCCCTATTTTTCCAGATGCGAATTGGATGCAGGCGCGTACCTTATAATGCCAACCACCTTCGAACCTCGAGAAGAAGCTAACTTCACGCTTCGAATATTCTCGAACAAGTCAAACAAAATGAAGGTTCTAGACGACCCTCCACAGATGACGAAAGCTGCTCTTCTCAAGGCACCACCTGGCACTGAAGCTAATAGCTTCGCTCAATATGAAGCCCTATTTTTACAACTAGCTGATGAACATCGGACGATTAATATATTCGAGCTACAGGAACTGCTCGACGCTTGCTTACCTAATGATTATATAAAGAGCTGCGCTTCGATTGATACCTGCCGGCAGATCGTGCTGTCCTTAGATGTATCCTTTTGAAAATTCTTCAATTCTCGTCGCCCTTATACTAAGAATGACAAAAGATTAGATAATAGATGTTTGATTTACAAATGTTAGTTAAAAATGAAAGATTTGATGGACAATACAACTAAAAACAATCGATAACTAGAAGACTATTGAGAAAATCGTCATAATTCGTTATCGGCTAGTCCGTACCGTGTAAGTTTTTTAAGTTTTGGGAGACGGCTGAGATACGTACTACTCAGTGAATATTATAGAATTTATACAACACACACACAAATAGCATCACATCTACCCTAACTTCTTTATTTATTAACAATATCTCTGTCATTGTACCTACTCTATTTATAGCTTATAAAAATTTATCGTCATACGTAAAAATATTGCAACAACAAATTAATAAAATCTCCTTAACAATAACCATCAGAAAAAAGGCACCGGACGCATTTCACTGTCAGATTTCAAGGACCTGATGTGCAGTTTGAAACATTGGCAACTTTTGTTCAAAAAGCATGCTCGCGAGAAGATGGGCGTTCTCCGAGCGGAAAGATTACGGGATGCGCTTCGGGACGTCGGGTTCGTAGTCCCGGAACGTGTGATGACACTGCTGGTGCTCCGATATATGAGAAAGGACGGCATGCTCAGATTCGGCGACTACGTCTCAGCGGTTCTTCATTTACATAGAGCTTTCGGTACTTGTTCAAATTATCAGAATATTTAACTACGTAATATACAACCAAGTGTGTGTGTATTTGCCTTGATTATATGATTACATGCCTGTGTGAGAAATGCCATATGGCAATAAAATTGTCAGTCACGATATTCATGTGAAGACAATAACTATTAGAAATGGGGTAACGAAAACTAACCTTTACCTACTGCACAAGTGCACAGGAGTTACTCAACAGTTTTAGCGGAAACAAAGCATATCAGCCTATCGTGTTAGCGGAAACAAAGCATATCACCCTTGTGTTGCTTCCAAAACTTATCTTAGCTTTCGCAGTTTGTAGTAATGTCGTCACTAATTTACCAAGACGTGACTTACCATGATATACCTACGTGAAACTATCGACATACACAAAGAAGTTACTCATTAGTTAGACGTGTAGTCTGTTGTCATATACCTCTACATAATATAAAACAAAGTCAGTTCCCGCCGTCTTATGCTTAGATCTTTTAAGCTACGCCACGGATTTTAATGCAGTTTCCATCTAGAGAAAGGCCTATATCTATAATACCACCACACTGAAATTGTGCTTCGCGGAACCCTAAGGGTCCGCAAAGACTCTGTGAGCGCTCCGCGAAAATTAAAAAAACTAGTTGTTACACATATAAATATTCCAACATAAAGTAAAAAAAAATAACTTAAAAATAAGATTAGTGGAATGCGTAATATCATAGCGCGATATTTCAGCCACAAGCATAGTCAACAGTTCAACACTTACTTAACTGACTGTTTGAATGAAAATACACATAAAACAGTTTTTGATTACTTTAGGGCTCCGTCAAATATTACGCCAAAAAAGTTTGAGAGCCGCTCGCACGATACATGCATATGCCCCCCGTTAGTATAATACATTGCGCCCGTACGAAGGCGGGGCGGGACGCTAGTTAATCATCTATGCGCGAACTTACCACAGAGAGCTATAAATCTGTGAGATGCATATTGAGATAATTATGTCACCTAAATAGACCAGATGTAGAAAGGTACCAAGCAATTATGTACCATTGGGTACATCTTAAACTGTAATATATTTTATTTTTCTTTTCAGAAGTGTTCTACTCAAACGAGAGTCTGCATTCAAACACAATACAAGTTAATTTATCCGAGGTTAGTTTTTGTTCGGTAATTACGTGTAAATTTACATCAAACATACAGTTTGGCTGCAGTAAAACTAACCATATATTATAGAACGTCCATTTATTAGTCAAAATTCTAGTAAATACAGTGATCTTATGAATATATTTATATTCAAGTATATCATAGACACAGTTTTTATAAAATATTGGCATCATTTACTGGCCAGACTATAATTACATACATATTTACAATAACACGAGTACATACATTTCCCGAGGAGCAAATTATAATCAGAAATATTAAGCTGTGCTTACATACACGGTAAGAGTACATTGTGATACGGTAATACGAAATGGATAAAAGCTTTGACTCCGCTATATGAAGGAGTCCTATAATTTTACGTTACATTAGTTTATCAAATAATTTTACATCGGGCTTTGTCCAAGCCAATCTATATAGTATTCTGCGAGGTAAGAGCCTAATGTCGTCAAATTTACAGCATTTCTAACGACATCTACGTATGCATGAACAAAAAAGTATAAATTCTAACAGGGACGTTGTTAACTCACCGACCAACGTTCCTAGGCCGCTTCATTATAAATAAGTTGAACGTATTACCTTTTAGTACCTGGGTGACAGAGCTTTGCTCGATGTATGCAAAAAAACTCGAATGAACGCCTTTTCCCGGAGATAAGAGCTAGATCGATTTTTCAACTCTAACGTAACCACCCTGCTTCCCCAAAGCCTGGGGGGGGGGTCGATATCGTTTATATAACATGTATCATGTATTCATAATGAATGTACGTGAGAAAACTGCCAGCAGGCGGTCTTCGATTAGCTACAACAACCCCTGCAGTTATCGATCGAACAAAGCCCGGTGTAAATAAATTAAGCCCATGATTCACACAGTTATTGTACAGTGAGTCATATAATAAGAGTAAACTAGTTTTTCTCATTACAGTGGCTACACAGCGCGTTTATGTGTTGAATGGAGATGCAAACAATAAAGGAAGAAGCCTTATTGCTAATCTACAAGTCACTTTACGACAGTATCTATCAGTTCAGGAAGCTCCGGATTTTAACCCCGGACATTACTATTGTCTCGCTGGGCGCTTACTCTACCTTACATATTCTAGTACCATTATAATAGTTATATTTACCTTATTTTATTATGACGGATAGTGTAAAAATTTGGTAGTAGAAAGCATTTGATCTTGCGGCTACATAACAGGCTCCTTTTTACCCTAATAAGCGAACAGGATAGTTATGATTTTGGCAGTTCAAGTACGGATGTATGTATGTAGTATGTCCGTAATTTACAATCAAAATTATGGCGTGTCTTATGTCTTAAGATAATAGTCGGGTTTTGATATCCCAACCTATACTACCAATTAAGCTCAGCCACCTTTCGAACCACCGAAATTTTTAAACTATCCATTGCAACCAATCTTAGTGAATAATGAATATCAATATATGAATATATATTAATAAATTACAATCATTATGATTATTTATTTGTCGCTTTGCATCGACTACGTTAGAAACTCGTACGTTTTTATTTGTTAATTAATATTTAATACCTAACACCAGAAAATACAAAATACTGGAACAATCTTTCAATCTTTGTAAGCAATATTGTTTTAATTATTTTTTTCATTTTATTTTTTTCCTAATCAAGCATGCACATATTACACTGGTTAGCAAAATTAAAATTTTATCGTGCCACACGAATTTCTACACTATTTTTAAATGTAGTAAAGAAATATTATTACTAAAAAATAGGCGAGTTCTGATTTTCTATTAGCCTTAAATTTGATTTAATAAAAATAAATGGTTTATTTTTTAAACCGTCCAGCAATAATCAGCACATTCTTAGTCTCCACTTGCCATGATAATGTTTTTGCATCTTTGAAATATATTGATGCAACTCCATTCTTTTCGCTCACAAAACAATCTAAATTGGTGTGCAGCAAATGAATTTTGAGCGACATAGTGCAATCAAAAGCTTTATATGACAATAGAAGCTCCTTAGTAAGCTCTCGAAAAGTTGTCACTCTTATGTTCAATGAAAATCAACCTAACTAAATCACAAAAAAAAATATAGGGTGCTTACAACTAAATACGTGGGTTGTCACGCTGCCTAATCTACCTAGTTAAAATTAAACACATTCACCAATCGCGAGAGTTCGTGTGACTAATTCGTTGTTGACCAGTGTTTTATCTGCGTATTAAATATACAGCATTAGAAAAACGGTAAAAAACCTTATTCTAATTACATTATGTACGTAGACAAGTATATGTGACAGTGGACAAATAATACTAAATCAATTATGAATGAAAACGACTAAGTGATGTGTTTTTAATAGGCACAGACGGCGGATTTTTGTTTTAAACTTTTATAAACATCTAAAATTCTACACTTTCGGTTTTCTTTGGTATAGTAAAAACGAAGATATGACATTCATATCGAAAACATCCCAATATGCTACGATTAAGTTGGTACTCTTAAATTTAAAAAGCTTTGTTTTTGATAAACATTTTTGCAAGGTCATTTTGATTTACTGAAAAATTTTGAATTAATATGGCCTTTTTTTGCTCCGTCGCCTGTGCTTGACTTTAATTAACTTTTACGTGCACTTTGTAAGATTCAAAGTTTATAATTATGAATTTATGTTATAAAAATGTATTACGTACACTTGTATAATACTTACTTACTTACAAAAAAATGGTATATAGAGAATAATTAGCCTATTCATGTATTTTATACATTTTATTAAAAATATTTTTAACGTTAAAAGTTTAACGATGTTCAATCTTAACCTATAACTATGGTAGAGATATAACTATATCTTATATTATGTATATAATATTATGTGGATTGTGAAGTTCGTGGCCGTGATGTAAAAAAAAAATATAAAAAATCATTATGGGATTATCATACATGTAACTCAATGAAATTCATGCAACTTGCATTCAAAGCCATTATTCATCACCATAATCAACCTGCCATAGTCCATCCCTGGACGACGGGCTCTCCCAAGACACGCCTCTAGGTCCGATGTTCAGCTTTTCACTTCCAACCATTACTAGCTGGCATACATGCTTATATTGTCACTCCATGGATTCTCAGGGCGTTTCAGCAGGCTTAGCCAAGTAATATTTTAATAGCGTTAACACTAATAGAAAAGAGGGATTGAAATAAGCTGTCCACGTGAAATGTCGACAGCATTTGTCAATCTCGTACATTTTTTATTATTCTATTAGCGTTAACGCTAATTAAATGTTACTGGTTTAAGCCTGCAGGTTGCCGATTCAAGATCTTCACCCTAGAACACGTCTATCCCAGCGGTTATCAGCCAAGACATTTTTACTGTTTTTTACTTAGCGGTAGATCTCTTTAGCAGGAGGTCGTAAGTAGATACCACCGCAGTATCAGATATTTTGCCGCCAAGAAGTAGTGTGTAAACATTACTGTGTCTAGGTTTGAAAGCAGCTAGCTAAATTACACGGCTGTTGAGATTAACTATCGAAAATTTTAAAGTAATCACCACAATAGCGATGCCCTGGACTTTGTTTCGCTATTCAATGATCTGTGTACCGCTGCAATGGTCATGGGCATGCGTTATCTCTTCGGAGAGCGTCCTGTTCGTCTCATTACTTTTACATTAAAAAGCAGCAATTTCGCTCGCCTAATCAAAAAATCGTTTTCAGTTATTTTTTAATATAAAAGAATGGTTGGAAATCTGACGTATCTGTAAATAAAACTTTTGACTTTGACTTTGACTTTGACGATGCTAGACTATATGGTATTTTAAGTTTGTGTTAACTTTGATAAAATCTTTGGTTAACATTTCGTGGGAAATTTAAAATTCAACCTACATAAATTAAATCATGAGACTTTAGACTACTTAAAATAAAAAAGGAGAATAGAATAGAATCAAAAGTAATTATATAGTCTCAATTTTGGGGCCACGAACTTACAATTATTTTTAATGACATTGTGTACTAAATCGAGCTCAAAAGAATCAAAAGTAAAAATCTGTTTTAAAACTCAACTTGGTTGAAGATCTCGCTTTAAATGAATGACTATAAAAGTAAGTAATTTTAAAATAGTTTTAAGTATCTTTTTTATATTGTACATATATTAAAGTCTAGTTGTTATAACCACCGCATCGGTAATTTTGTAGACATCATCTTTGTTGTATTTTTCAATCCATTAGTCAAACAATAACAAAAACAAACAATGCGTCTTTTGTTAATAATGTTCGTCAAAATTGGCAACCATTTTAGTTTTGAAAATTAGTTTAAATTAGAATACTTTTATACTGAAACTGAAAAGATATCATTTTTCAACTAGAACTATTTTAGAATCTAGTTAAAAACTTATTTCAACATTAAGATACCAGTCATAAAAACTTAATTATTTATATGATTACATTTAAAAAAAAAACTCTTTTATTGGTTAATTTCTTTGGTACTATTTAAAATGTTTAAAAAATAATATTAGTAATTCAATGGAATCCTGTTATTTTAAGATGAGAACTCATTAAATACTCATAAACTACTGGCCGTTGTTTTATTTGTTTCACCAACCTCTTGTAATTATAAAAGTTACACGATAAAATGGATGTACAATCTGTATGGTTTGTATCCTGTAAAATAAATCCTTTAACAGTTACAGGTATCGGCCACCTGAAAGCACTAAGTCAGTACTGTAGTATATATACCACGCAATCAACTCAATTAATGATATTTGTAACTAAAAATACAGCCACCCCATCCTCAATAAAATATATTAAAATAAAATAACGCAATAAAATAAAATAATGTACAACAAAAAAAAAATTTATTGACTAAGTTAAATAGCTACATGATTTAATTTTTTTATATAAAACAACAGTTTTAGAAATAAAATGTTTAAATAAATAAATGAATACATGGCATACATGATTGGATTTCAAGACATTAATTTTTTTTTTATATAAAAATGTGTGCATACAACATAACCACACATATATATAACTACAGAGTCCTACTAAGACCAGGCAGTCCTTGTAGAATTATTTTCTTTAAATAAATAAAACATAACAAAACGAGATGTTCTTTCATTCAATTCAATACAAAATGCGATCCTACTATTTAGATAAATATATGTATATATTAAAATTATTTCACAAATCTACTAAGGATTTAACTACGAAATTGCTATTCGACTTCACCTAGGCAAAGCAGTGCCAGGTCAAGCGAAAAACGCATATTAAAATTCATTAAGGTCAAACTATCAATTGAGGGGAACATTTATAACACTGCTAGTGTGTTGCTTCTAATTGCATAGAGCAATTTTTGACCATATTCTCCGAAAGAGATGGTCAAAATCACCTTATAGCAGTGTTGTCTACAGAATGAGGTAGCAAATGTCATGTTTGTAAAAGGTTTATTTAAGACCCCTTAAGCAAGTTGATAACATGAATAAGCACAATTACTAAAATTACCTCATTATAAGAGGTTGTATGATTATTGAGTAATGCTTATTCTACAGAGCTATGAACATGAATATTAACCTACAATAGCAATTAAAAGAGTGAATTAACAGGCCCAGATTTTCATAAGCAGTACAGTATTAATCTATTTAGTAGCATCGGTTAACATGATAGTACTTAGCTGATAGTCAAAATATGTGCAGTTGACAGGAAATGTAGTCAGATTTTATTTGCTTTACCGGCATCATCAAGTTTCACTTCTTGGTCGAGAACGTTTTTGTCGCGTCCATCGTGGTCCCTTTGATCGTTATCTCCGCTGGCCGCTTTATGCAGTTCATACAATTGCACTATCTGTTCATCCGTCATGTAGTCCAACATATGAGGATCAAGTGGTACACCCACAATTTTCATCTTAGCATGGTTGGCCGGCTTCAACTGCTTAGCCAGATTAATGGCATACTCCTAAGACAAAATGTTTGACTTTGATAGAAACAAAAATTATATGCATAACTACTATTTCTTCTTATTTTAGTTTTAAATACAAATATCACAACAGGTATTTGATTAAATTGCATACCATTAATTAAAGACTTGCAAACTTTTAAAATAAATGCAAATTTATATGTGTATTTTTGTTGCAAACATAATGCTATTCATAATGGTTAAATGAGTTTTGAAGAAGGTTGTTTTGATATCTCCAAAAACTATCAATTTACATGAATCATGTTAATTGATAGTTTTAAACAGCGATACTTAAAAAACACCAATAAATTTATGTCATATTTTTTAGGATACTTTGCAAAGGCCCAGAAAAACATTGCAATAATTTTAAAATTTTAAAAAGTAAAATCGCAAACGCAAGTAAACATAGAATTGTTCAGCAAAATATAACATACACAAAAATAAAATATGACAAATACAAAATATTAGTTATAATAAATCTATATTTATACATAATTATTATGACAATTTTTGTTTCAAGTATCATTTGAACACAGTGCTTGATGTTAAATGACATCAGTTAGTACTATTCATCGTAAGTTAATTGATATTTCAAGTTTAAAAAAAAGATCCTGAATACAAAGCCAAAACAATGGTAATTTTCAATAATAATTTATTGAAGATTAAGCCCAAATGTAGTGAACATTTTACTACTAGCTAATTAACTCTGCAAGTGTATCTATACCACCTTCGAGTTGAAAATTAGTTGCTACATACAAAATTTATCATACTAGGCTCAACTGAAGGCCAGTTCTAATTCCATATTACACATGTTTACTAATTTTAATAACTTTATCTATCAGATAAAGTTATCAAAAACCCAGCCAGCATATCATAAAAAACTACTAAGCATTATTAATAATTCAGCATAGCAGCAGTATTAAACATAAATAATTCTACAATAGTTACGCACTGTCCATTCCTTTAAAAAGATTTGGGCTTCTTCCGGCTGGCAGTTTTTGTGTCTTTTAAACTCATCTCGGGCATAATTATTCCCCATAATCCGGAGTTCTGGTGGTAGGCCCCGATGCACCCGCAGAATCAATTTATACAGCCGCCTTACACGGAATATGTGTTCCGGCCCAAACATACTAAAATAATTCAAAATCTTCTGTCAGACTGTTTTATTCCAATTTCAAAGCATTTAAGTTTCCAACTTTATGATCTAGCAGTGTATATGTTACTATAAAGTCCTGAACTATAGTAAATTCTAACATTTTCCAGTAAAATCTACGATTTACCAACTCTTAATAGTAAAAGTACGAACCGTTCTAGGATCATTGTTTATTTAACCAATATTCAGGGCTTTTACAGTAACAATATATATTATGAAATTTAAAACATTACATACATTCAAACGAATAGAATTAAGCTTGTGAATTTATAAAATTATCAGGCAATACAATACTGGACCATCTGTTTATTGATGATCTATACATATATAACAAGTATTTATATATATTTATTATATATATTTATACCTATGAAATTGCCGTTCTGCAATACTGGCCATTTTTGTTTGGCTAAGAATTCTACTTCCAAATTTTAATTTTATTTTAGCTTCTTTTTCTAAAGTAGTTATTTGTTTATTTAGTAGTGGTATGTTTTTATCGCATTTGAATCTTTTTCTTCATTATGGATATGTTAAAAATTCGATTAACTATGGAATATGGGTACCGTCGTAGTTGCAGCGACGCGTCACAAGCTGTACGCAACATCAACAATGTTTACGGAGCTAACACTACAACCCAACATACCGCCTGTAATTGGTTTGACCGCTTCCGTTCTGTTCCGTTAAATTTCGATCTGAAAAATGACGTGTTGGTCCGAAAACTTTGGTCGACAATGAAGAATTAAAGGTGATTGTGGAAGTTCAATCTACGGCTTAATTAACAGCAGTTTACAACTTTAGCGTCAAAACAATACTAGTCAATTTGCATCGAATTAGCAAGATGAAAAAGCTAGACAAATAGGTGCCCTACAAACTCAATGATCGCCAGCGTGCGTCGAGACGTGTCTGGCAAAGCTCAATAGATACACAAACAAAGGAATTTTGAACTGCAACGAAAAATGGATTCTGTTTGACACTCGTGAAAAATGGATTCAGTTTGATCCTGACTCAGCACCTAAATAATGCCCTAAACGAAAACTTGTCCCTAGAAATGGTCACTGTTTGGTGGTCTAGTGCCGGTGTGATTCATCACAGCTTCTTATTAAACGGGATGAGCATTGCTGCAGATGTGCACTGTGAATAACTGAACACAATGATGGAGAAGCTCGCACATCTCCAAACAGCTTTGGTCAATCATTCTTCTTTGCTTCTCCAGCATGACTACGCGCGACCTCATACTGCACAGCAGATGGTCTCCAAATTACAAGAGATGGGTTGGGAAGCTCTCTGTCATCCACCACACTCGTCAGACCTTGCGCCTATAGACTTCTACGTTTTTCAGAATTTGGATAACTCCTTGAAAGGAAAACAATTCACCAGGTCAGCAGCAAAAAATGCCTTTTAATTTTTTTGATTAGCTGCCGATTTCTTTCTTCAAGAAAGGCATCAATAAACTGCCACTGCATTAGCAAAGATGCCTGATTGATTGATGCATGGGTGATTATTTTGATTAATAGAAATAAAAAACAGCAAAAAATATTGTTTCATTTTTTCATATAAAACGGCAATTTCATAGGTAAAGACCTAATATTAAAAAATAAAAAATCTAAATTGTATTCACTACTAATTGAACCCGACAGTATCGCGTTTCCCCCGGCAAACAGTAAACCGGGCTAATATAAGCTAGCTGCATCTTAAATTTAATCCACATCTGTTAAGCCGTGAAGAAGTAACAAAACGGCATACAATATTTCATAATTGTATTTTATAATATTAGTGAAATGACTTGAGGTTTCTTTACAACGAACATTTCAATTGCTTTTCTTGTTAAATCCTCTAAGGTACATCTAATGTAACTTACACTAAATGCCCCATAAAGACAAAGAATGCCAAAGGGCTGCTGTTACGAAACCGATTATCTTTGGTAATGTGATAAACTATACGGGTAGACTATTTTACCTGAATGCTCCTTTGTGTTAATAAAATAAAAATTTCAAATAACTCAACTACATTACTGCTTTAATTCAATACACTATTGAAAATATAATACATCTTTACAACGTTCACAATACTAAGTTAAAAAATGAAATCAATCGATGAAATCAACTGCAGTGTTGCCAAATAGCTGTATGGATTTCTCCGCAAGTTTCATTCAAAATCCCCCCATAGGCAGCCCATAGGCAGCCCGTACACGTAGCGCGCGATCCGCGATCCGCGATCCGCGATCAATGATCGCGATCCAGACTGATCGTGTACGAAGCGGATTGACGGACTGATGCTCCGGATCGCAAAATATCTAGAAATTTTGAAATCATGATCGCGGATCGCGGATCGCGGATCGTGATCATGATTGAACGTGTAAGGCGGCCCATAAAATAAGTCATAAAAACCTGTTAGAATTCCAATACAACAACGGGCCCAGTTATAAAAACTGATTATTTATCGATAGGCGATAGGACTAAATAATGTGTAGATTGTTTATGGACGTTCACAACTCTAACCATCGACAGAAATAACTCATTATTTTAAAGTAAATGGTTACTGTTTTCTTTTCTTTAAAACCTCATAATGGTTTTTAGGCGGGAACGCGGGAAGAGTCGTGTCGCTCCGTTGTATTTTTTTCCAAAACTTGTGTTTTGTCGAGTGTTTATGCATAAAAATGGTGGTGTTTTATTCATAAAGTGCCGAATTACATGCGTGAGTGTGGGAAAATGATATAATGTGGTGAAACATGACTTTTCGTGGTGCTGCCAAAACTCCATCAAAGCTTTATAGTGGAGTCGCTACTACTTTACTAAGGCATGACTAGACTTGACTGACACAGACTGGACTTGACTAAGGCTGGACTTTGACTATAACTAGCTACGAGGACACTTATTTAACTTTTGTAACTTGAAAATATATAAATAAAATGTCAAGTACACTGGCAAATGCTAAAACGCGACGCCAAAACCAAAGAAAAAAAAAACCTCATAATGAACGCTTGTTCCTTATTTTACTCCCCGAAAAAAAATCAATAATGTTAAAGACAAATTTGTAGCGAAGATCCCTCTTCTGGCATCTCTACGACAGTGACAATTCCATAATCAATATTAAATAAATAAAAAAATATAGATAATATATTGACAGCACTGCTGAAGGACAAGTATCCATAAGTAGTTTTCCTTTTCGCGGGAACGCGGAAAGAATTATGTCGCGTTGTATTTTTTTCCAAAATTACTGTTTTGTCGAGTGTTTATGCATACAAATGGAGGTGTTTTATTCGTAAAGTGCCGAAACACAAGCGCTTGTGTGAGAAAATGATGTAATGTGGTGAAACATAACTTTTCGTGATGCTTCCAAAACTCCATCGAACCTTTATAGTAAAGTCGCCACTGTTATACTAAAGTATGACTGGACTTCGACTTTAACTACTTATTTCACTTAAAAACATAAAACACTGGCAAGTACTCAAAATGCGACGCCAAAATCAAAGACGAAGAAGAACGCTCTTATGGATGGAGTTATTATTGACTGTCAATGTCTTTTTTTTGGCGGGAACGCGGAAACTTTTGAGTCGCTCCGTTGTATTTTTTTCCAAAACCAGTGTTTTTTCGAGTATTTATGCATAAAACCGGTGGTATTTTATTCATAAAGTGTCGAATGAAAAGCGCGAGTGTGGGAAAATGATATATTGCGGTTTTGTATACCATTGAGCAAAAAAATATTATTTTTCAACAATTAATCAATGCATTCTCTCATCGTATAACTTCGTAAATAAACTGGAAGGCTTTCCTGAGTTTGACTTATTTAATACTAGTACTAATTTGATTAAACTAAATGTTACTACAAACTGGTTTGGTATGTTGTCTGACTTTTACTTCAAATAGTACTATGTACATAGGTACTTTTCTTTCTGTTAGCAAACAAGCTTAGCTTCAATATGCGAATACTGTGTGGTGTTAAGATAGTATTATAGTTTAGTAACTAAGATATTTTTCACTGTGTTTTCCAAATAAAATAAAATAAAATTAAAATCTTGTAAATACTTTATATTTGAAAAAACGTACTGTTTTGTGTATTGCCACAATTTTTTCAGAAGGAAAGAAAATAGCGTTACAAGATTTTTTGTCATAAACAGTCTGACCATTACCTACTTTTGTAAAAACGTTTCCACAAAAGCCATAAACCAAAAATTTAATTTTGGAAAAATATACTACACTTAAGTAGCTTCATCTGTAATCTGAACACCTCGAAATTCAAGTTTTTGCTTTCTTTTAAATATCATAGGACATTACACACAGCGCCATCTGACCCCAAACTAAGCAAAGCTTATACTATGGAAGATGGATAACTGATAAGAGTTCTTAGTTTTTTTTTTTGTAAATACATGCAGTACACCCAGACAGAACAATCATTATGTTCATATCACAAAATGCTTGTCCTGGGTGGGAACTGAACTCACACCTTTCAGCTCTTGGAACAGACATTCTACCAATGAACCAACAGGGATGTCACTTTCTTAGTAAAGGCTAACTATGCTAAGTACCTACCTTGGTAGTATGTTTGGCGTTTTTGTGGGATTATAGAGTTATTAATTGGTAACCATCTGGCAACTTGCTGCCACCTATGAAAAAGGGTGTAAATAACCGTACATATGAATGGGTATTACACTCAGAGAAAATCAGTTATTAAATAATTTGTGAATGATAGTAAAACAAAATTAGATACCTATAAAATGTATTTTCACATTGACAGTAATAGTTTAACAAGTGTTACAGGAGTTTTAACAAGTATTATTCTCCAAAGGATATTGTTTGCTGTGTCACCACTGAGTTACATAATAAACAAATAACATAAAATAATTATAAACTGTCAACAAACAGTTTCTGGGTAGAGAAATTATATTTGCAGTTAAAAGTATATTAGTTCTAAACACAAACAACTTCTATAGCTATACAAGCTATTGATTAAAGACATAGCTAGGATTCAGGGGGAGGGTCTATAATTACAATCATAATCATGCATATTACAGTAATTGATTTGATATTTGCAGGTAGTAGTTGCGAGTGTTTGTAAAAGCACACACATAATAACATGTTTACCTAGCCAATATACTGTTAAAGAGCAAATGTTCCCACCCCCTTTGAGTATCTGGTTACCTACTGGTTGGAATGTATAATAATTCTATTTGTTATGGTTGACTGGCTAAGCATTGATGGATAAACTTTAAAAAATTAAAAATACATAAAATGTTTCTTTCAATCAAAGCTTAGATTGCACCATGCGTGCGCTGGTTTTCTGGAGAATAATTAAACCATCACTATAGGAACACTACAATCTATAGAAAATTTAATGGAGACCATTTTTCTAGGTTTCGCTAAACATCATCACACGAGTGCAGTGATAACACAGCAATTTACACAACATACTTTTAGCATACTTAATACAGACAAAATAAATACATACATCTGAGCCTTTTAAGTTACAACCAAAGTTAGTCTGACAAGTCATAAGATTGACAATTCCACAACAGATTTTAATCCAAACACCTTATAAACTATAGTAGAACTAAAATGCACAATGGATAGAAATTAGGTTTTACATTATTATCTAACCTCTTAAGAGTAATTTCTATACATTATAACGACCATCTTTAGTTTAGTTCTGTGACTTTAAATACTTAATTTTTTTTGTCATAGTAAAATACTTAAATTTACGATTCCTTTAAGGCGATAATTGTATATTAAATTAGTATTTCAAATGGGATAAAATAGAGGGTATGAGCCGAAGCTTAGCAACTGGCTTTTGTACTTAGAAAATACAAAATTAAAAATTAATATATAAAAACTTTTCAAAAAGTCATGCAAACATGCATTTGAATATATGTATTTGTATGGAATTTTGAAACAAAACTTATTAAGTCATAAATGTAGGAGCGTTTCCCCAGGAGATTGATAAGTAAATCAATAACCCTACGTGAGCATCGGACTTCTATACTATAGAATACATTTTCTTTGATTTTGCTAAACATTCAAAATCATCTTTTTTTTGATAATGCTCGAAAAACACTGAAGTTTATTTCTTTTTTCATTTCAACGAAGCGATCCTACATCAGAGCAGGCAGCAACCAGCGCCACGCGTCCTTTTCATGGTTTTACCTTCATTTGGTAATATGAAATATTTTACAAATTATTTATCAATATCGCCTTAATTAATTATCAATGAAATCACATCAATATTGGGTAGTAAGTACACTCGTAAAATTATTTTTACTTAGCTTCGAGAAAATGTAATGATATAATTTACTGTAAAAAATTAACTATGTACATAAAGAGCCCATTAATCATTCGATATTTACAACAAATATAATTGGATATACATACTCCACTGCACTAAAAGCCAACGATTTTTTCACGTCTGTATATTGACAATAAAAGAGATTTTGACTTAATCGCCTCGTGTTCTATGTATGTTCCCGTGTCGCGATTGATTATTTATTGCAAGCCCGCTGTTTTAGTACAATGCAGTTGTTTAACAACTTGTTAAAAAATCATTCACTAAAAAAACCCAATGTGTAAAAATTATAAATTTTCCTAAAATCATTTATTGTTTCAATGTCCAATCTATTTAATGAGCTTTTCCTTACTATTTCAAAATGGTAAAAACATGTTCCATGTCTTTTATTATGCCATAATTATAATAAACTTTAAGACATTCTTATAGTCACTGCATTGGATCATAAATGGTAGTCTTACGTTATTAGGATGATCCAACGCGAAAATTATGTACACTTGAGGATTTAGGTTAAGATACCAAGTGTAGTTTTTCTAACAGAAATTTAATAAACAAAGGCACTGATGTTCGGTTTCTTTGATTTATCAACCCATACTTGTAAATAAAACTTGTTGGACCTTGATTAAAAATGAGTAGGTTTTCAATCTTTAATTTTAAAAAAGTAAAGCGATTTTCTTTTCATTAGCTTGTATTTTAACATAAATACTTTACGAAAAACGTGTTTCTTATTTTTATTCTACTCATTCAGTTTAGATTGAGTAGGATGCTTGGTACTCGATGACGTAAAACTTGCCTCAAAATTCAACCAGATTTTTGCTTACTGTCAAAACGCTCCATGGCAAGCTCTGGATAAACTAGATTTGCTTATTCTTCATCTTCATTTTCTTGTGGAAAAAGTAGAAAAAACAAGGTAGGTTTTACAGACAACGTTCATGAAAAGTAAAACCATTAATTACATTTTAAAGACTGATATTTCAAAATGTTAAATTAAAGAGAACTGTCAAGATTATCTTTTAAAAGTAAGCAAAAATGTACTCTTATCAAAACGTGATGTGAACGAATTACTGGCACATGATGTTCTGGGCCGTAACAACGTTGATAGTTTTCAGAGCATCCCATTATTGATGATTTTCCATTAATGGTCGCATTCCACTTATTATTTGATTGTATTGAGCCGATGCTCAATACCAGACCAACACTGTCTCGCTTTATAAGCGTATTTGAATAGCGGAACAGAGCTGTGAGCCAAAGTCTATTTTAGCCGTAAGACTACAGTACTTTCATCTTTCATTTCATGTCTAGAGGGCAACATAGTCCAACATTGCCCATTCCACAGATAATATACGATAATACGGTAAATAAGGTCCTAGGAACATGTCTTAGAGTACTACATTGCGCCACTCTTTGTGCTGGTTTCGGGCTGCCTTTTTGGATTTACGTTGGTCACTTCATAGTAGTGAAGTGTTAAACCAATATTGTGCTGTTTAAGTTATTTTTAGTTGCTGGTTGAGTTAATTTGTTTTTTTTTTTATACATAATAGGTTCGCGTTTGACCACACCCTGCCTGATGTTAAGCAGGATGCAGTCCAAGATGAAGCACACTTACCTAGAAGAAAAACCTGTTATTCTAGATTAATTATTATCTTTTTTATTCTCCGTGATAAGACCCCATGTCAAGTTTTTTATTTACGAATTTAAAATAGACTTCATGCCACGCTGAACAGTTATTTTTTTAAACGGTTGTGAGGCCCTGCTCAAGTACTTAGCCAATTAAGTGGGCTGCGACCATAATGTTATCCAATCTGTCTGGCTCTCGGAGAAATTTGCTGCTAAATCCTCTCTTGAATGAAGGAATGAGCGAGGCAGTGATTGACAGAAGCTCGCTTTGATGGGTCGAGCATGAGCATCCTCTCCAGCAAGTCTTTCAATTGCGAGAGCTTCTTGGCTTCAGGGACAGCCAACCTGTGGTGAGGAGGCGCCAACTCACTCTGCAGGTCTCGCACCGGCTTTATACTTGATAATATCACGATTTTCTCCTGCAATTAAAAAAAATATTAATTAATTAAGTACCTTAAGGCTTTCTTGTGAACTCGCATATTTTGTGAACAAAAATTCGCATAATAATGTTTATCACCGGAACAAAACCTGTTAGCCGTAGTCACGAGAACGGCATCGTGGCATCATGGCCTAAATTTGGAGCAAAATAAACAAAACTTATTTCATAGTATTTTGTGCACGATTTAGTTCCGGTGATAAACATAATTATGTGTTCAAATTGCGAGAGTTTAAAAATTGCAAACAATATCACATTTACGCTGTCTGTCTTTTTATTGTTTCCGCCCCGCTCGCTCAATCTTGATGAGTTCTGGCATGGAGATAGCTGAAACTCTGGAATAGGCTACATGTGTCATCATAACCACATTTTTCATCACTGCGCAAATGAAGCTACGGTACCTACCAGACAAAAATTAAATATACTACCACTTTAAGTTAATAATAACTTTAACTTACCCGCTCCGTAATTCTATCCAACTCGTGGTACATGAAATTGCAGTTGGTGTCAAAGTGCTGCTCTTTGAATTGTCCCTTTTTGATCATTTTATTAGGTATCTTGCCTTTTAAGTCCATAAAAAATTTCAGCATGTCATTGTTGGAAACGCCACTGAACATTATTTTGCCAGTAGACAGTTCGTATATGGTGCATGCAGTAGACCACATATCTATCCCATGGTCGTACGGCACACCGAGAATGATTTCGGGCGCTCTGTAGAAACGAGACACCAAGTATGGAGTGATGTCGTTGTCGGTGACGTGAGACGCCGAGCCGAAATCGCAAAGTTTCAACATTAATTTACTCTCGTTTACTAGAATGTTGTCAGGTTTTATGTCTGGAAAATACATTGTTGCGGTTATTGCAAAATACAAAATAATATAAAATAAAGTCGCATTTCGCGTGTTCATTTCGCGGGGCTCTAGTACCTACGTGATAAAAATACGTAATCGTGGTGAACTAAAACTTAGAAGCATTCGGACTTGCTCTTGGTCAATTAGTATAGACGCTGATCTTATAATACTACATAATATATAGAGTAATCTATAGCCATGATATACCGAGCGATGTGGGTCTAAGGGCAATACAGACTTACAAAAATACAGTAGACACTAATATTGACCAAACATTCTTAACTTTGTTTTTGAGTAACTTCTCAGCTATATTTCTTTTATTTAGCAGTAGCACATACACGATAGGATTCGCTCCATCCACGACGCTCTCACTCACTTTGAATAAAATATAAATAGCTGTTCTTTCGCTCGGCATAATAACTTAAAAGCTTAAAAGCTAATAGACAGCCAGCTAAGACAACCTAATAAATAGCTATTTCGCATCTTAAAATGAAGACAACATGAAATACAGCTGTATTTTATGTTGTTTCATGACTAGCTTAGTGCAAATCCTTATTGAAAACTTCAGAAAAAGTCAACTGCTTTTAGCTTAGCTCAATATACATATGATTTCGCTCATAGAAATAATTTTAATAGGTATTACTTGAAGTACTAGTTTAGTATTTAGGTACTTTACAGGTAAAAGCTGAAATACCTATTTTGACACAATGTTAAAGCAGTCTAAATGACGCTAGCACCGCTTACAATTGAATTGACATTCATAAACCGATAATTAGTGTTAAAAAAGCAACATCCATATAAAGTTGTTTAAAATACACTGTTCAGTAAAAAATCGCAAATCACTATATTTATCATCAGTATACATCACTACTAGGTATAAGCTTATCTCGCGATGTTTTTAGCAGGGGCTTGATCGTATACAAAATATAATTGGGAAAGCTTACAATTTAAAACATTGATATGAAAGCATGAGCTGATTTGTATTGAGATAAAGAAATGTGCCCACCTGCATGTAATATACCCGTTTTTTTCAGTAATTTGAGCGCTAGCAACATTTGCTGCGTATAACTCCTGACTGCTTTGATGTGAATGCCGCTGTTTTTGCCGTATTTCTTGAGAACTTCTCGAAGGTTCATAGATAGAGGCTCCAGGACCATACACAAGTGCCGCTTGTGGAAGAAGTGACGGAACAGGCGCAAGCAGTGGAATTTGTCTTCGGGATCGGCGTCGTTCAACCTCTTTAAGATTTCCAGTTCTCGTAGTCCAGTTTTGTGCCTAATATATAAAAATATATTAATATTTTTTTAGAATAGAAGTTGTCAATATTAAGACTATTATCATCGCATCAACATTACACTTTCTCAAATAGTATTTAAATTTCGTTTTTATATTTTCTTAATATCTTCTTTTTTTTCTTGAGTTTGTTTCGCTCTCTTGCTGGCTGAGATCAATTTTATAAAAACGAGAGCCCCCCCTGCTCCTCTGTAGGTATGTTTACTCAAACACACTGCCCCTTTGTCTGTTACTACAATATAAATCTAAGGGTACTGGAAAATTAGTACTAGCAAAGGAAATAACAATTTTTGTAATAAGGTTATTACAAAAGTTGTTATTTTCTTAGACTTTATAATGGACTCGTGGAACTTTCACAAATAGGGAACAAAAATAAGGTAAATAAATTGTATAGTTACATTTCCCATAAATGAATATTCTTGTGGTTTCTGTTAATCTTGGCCTGCTTTTGTCTTGGTTGCCTCTGGATTGATGCAGATATCCATTTGTGGAAATGAAAAAACGCTTGAAAATTGAGGGCCAAGCGCGAGTGAAAGACTTGGAAGAGGAAAAAGAAAGTAGTAAAGTAAAGGAATAATGCAAATGTTATAGTTACATAATCTCATACATGATCTCGTGGTTTCTGATTATCTTGACAGCCACATCTTGGTTCCCTCTGGCTTGGTCCCGAGCGCGCACCACATTCGAAAATACACCCTGTCCTGTATATCCGTAGACACTATATCGTGTGTCCAGAACTTCCCCAATGCGCACCCTGTGTAAATACAAAATAATTTGTAGTTAATGATGTTGTGTGACTTGTAACATTGGTGTTATCAATAAAGTATTTGTATTTGTAGCAGCATATACTAGAGATGCATTGAAGTCAGTAAAGCTGTTCAAATAGTTAGTCTGTTACTTGATCGCAGACAGCAACAGAAAAATAACTTTATACATACCTATAATATCCCTCAGCATCATCCCAGTTGTCTGTCAGAGATGGATTTTCTAATCCTTGGCGTTTGCTTGCTTTTCCACTTATAGACTGTAAAATAATGTATCCAATAAACAAATAGAGATGTTTTTTCTAAATAAAATCCATAGGTATATTTTTTTAAGTTGACAGCATGTTATAATGGTATAGTTGATTTATCTTCATTATTTTTGGTTTACTATATACTGTTATTGTTGTAGTTAGGTATTCTTATTTAAAGTGGGGGTGATAAGTCCTGCACTGACGTCCCGCTTGGGGTGTTTTGTGCATTTCCCCCTGCCAGCGTCTACCCGAGCCAACCTCCTTCTTGAATTACCAGAGGGAGGCTCTGGGCCACTGGCATAGTTAGTAGCTGCAGTTAACTTACAAGCAGCCCTGATTGCCCTATTATTTTACTCATTATATAGCCTTTTTGTAGTTAGGTAGTTAAATTTTGTTATTTGTTTGAAGTTGGATGCTGACCCTGATATTTTACACGTACAAATTGCATAATGCATTACTTTTCTACACAGCCAGGACTTCAGTCTGAATATAAATTAAGATATAAATATAGCTGATTATTCTCAATGCATCGATGTTGGGATGAACTTGAATAAAAATAAGGTCATGTAAGTACAAAGTGCACGCCGTTGGTTGCCTTTAATGGTTTAAATCTTGAGACTGTCCAAAAATATATCTACCTGGGGCAGACGCTGGAACTAGGTAGAAACAATTTCGAGAGTAAGTACAGTTGGGCTGGGCATCTTTCGGATAACTACGTCCAGTTCTTTCGTCACCCATCCCACAAAGTCTCAAAATGAAAGTTTTCAACAATACGGCGCCTAAACGTAGAAACTCACAGCGGGAACGGTTCATAAATTTAAAGTCGCTCAACGAGCTATGGAAAGGACAATGCTCGCCTGCTCGGTGTTTCTCTAAGAAATCGTATCCGAAACGAAGTGATTTGCCAGAAAACGAGTCACTGTCATTGCTAAGCGTATTAGTAAGTTTAAGTGGCAGTGGGCTGCTTTCTTTTTTTTTGCTGCAGAACCGACAACCGCTAGAGTAGACGTGTTCCAGAGTGGAGACCACAAATCGGCGCCAAGTAGTGTAGGACGCCCTGAGACTAGATGGAGTGACGATATACGAAAGACAGCTGGTAGTGGCTGGAAGCGAAAACCCGAAGATCGGGCTGAGTGGCGTGTCCTGGGAGTGGCCTTTGTCCAGCAGTGGACTATGCTAGGTTGTTAATATCTTTCTATACCTAATATTTCAAACAGTTGTCTTCAAAAGGGACTAATCAACTTTCTTACATAGAAAGTAAATTAATTCACTCACTATACTAGAAAAAATAACACTTTAACAAAACTTACACTAATCGTTTCGAAATTATCCTGATCAGCAAACATATCCCATTGTCCAGTATTATTTTTATCCTCCTCATCTTTCACCAAGGCCTTCATTGTTAAAGAGCTTGAATCCTTCTTGCATGCATCAGTCTTGTAGTCTGTCAGTTTACTGTTCTTACTTTCCTTGTTGTTGGATGTAGTGGGGTCTACGTTTGTCACAAGCTTTTGTTCAGGCGGCGTAAATGATTTTGGCTCAATTTTCTCCTTTAAAGTCATATTATTATTAGGCGAGAGAATCACTAGACTCTCATCTTGATGCGACTGCGACGAGCTATTAGTCTCACCACCGAGACGCTGCAAAAGAAATATTTTTTCAGAATATAGACTACTAGCTTGCGCGCGCGACTTCGTCTGCGTTAACTTAAGAATTAAGTTCAGAGATAAATAAAACATGACAATGCAAGTAACACAAGGGCGATAGTTTCATCCATCATAAAACTTGCGCTACTTAATTATTTGTAGATTAATATAAAGGATACCCTTTATTTCGAATTAATATTCCGTAAGACACATACATACTCATTTATATCTATACCAAATTTCAAGTGGGCACATCCTGTAGTTAGTTTTTCAGTAATCCCATAGGACCTAACATTTTTCCAAAATAAAAAGTATTCTATATGTTAATTGAATACTTTTTCAGCCGTTTTTTGCGTGATTGAGGTTTATTTAAATGTAAAAGTAATAAAACGAACGAGACGCCCTCCTGATTGTAAAAGATAACGCCTGTTCATGACCATTACAGTGATACACAAAACTTTGAGTAACAAACATCCAAACATACAAACTTTGACATTTATAATATTATAGATAATATTTACACATAGTGTTTTAGTAAGATTATTATAAATCCCCAATAAGTTGCAACAATAATTAGAAACAAACAATTAGTGCAAAAATAATCGGTAATTAATATACATATTTTTCACTTTTTTCTTGTAGAAGGAACAGACTATAGTGTAGACATTCTACTGTAAATTTAAAAGAAAATGTGCTAGAGTTTGACAAAGATGATACCTTAACAAGTTGTTCGCGTTGCTTCCGCCGTCGTTCGATGATCTGCTCCTCTGTTTCTTCATCGTCAGAATTGATGGAAACGTTGTATTCTTCATCACTGGAGCTCGGCACAAGCTGCGGAGCTTCTTGGTACTCCTACAGTACACCATATACTTAATATACACAGATGAAGGGAATATTCTATAAAAATGTAACGTTAGTGTAGATCTATCTATGATCGTATAATAATGAATGTTTGCTTGTTAGTATTTTATGTGCTGCTGTACCGTTCATCGTATAGCGATGAAACTTGGTAAACTTATTGGTTGCACTTGCGCGAAGGTTTATAGGCATAGTACTATAGCTATTTCCCCTGGACAACGCGCCGGTTACCAACTAGTGTTTCATGAAATATAAATTTAACTTGAAAAGTAAAAAAGAAGGTCTTGAAGCTAAAGATGTAAACAGAAAAACTATCCTTCCAAATATTAACAAAATGCACGCTACCCTAGGTAGGGTAGCGTGCATTTTGTTAAATATTTGCAAAACAGTAAATAGGTGCAAAAACAATTATGCATGTTGAGATTATTTAAAGTACCTTGCGATCTCTACTATGGGAGCGACCGCGGCCATCTCGCGAGCGATCAGATCTAGACCGATCGCGCGACCTCCTGTCACGCTCGCTGCGGCGGCGGTCATACTTTTCGAGCGATCGCCTATAAGAGCGACTGTCGCGCTCTCGCCGCCGCCTTTCTGCAGACCTGCGCTCCCGGTCTCTAATTTCCGAAGTTCTGCGCTCGCGTTCTCTGTATTTTTCGCGTTCTCTTTCACGTTCGCGTTCCCGCATTCGCGTCTTGGCCTTTTCACGCTCTCGTTCTTTTTCTTTTTCCCGCTCGCGCATTTCTGCCTTTTGCCTTTCCCTTTCCATCTCTTTCCGATTTTCTCTTCTAATAATTTCCCGCAAATCTACTTCTTGATGTCGCCGCGATTTTTGCCTATCTCTTTCTACCGAGTGATCTTTGTTTAATTTGTGCTTCCGATGTTCTCTGTCTCTATTCTTTTTAGACCGGCGGTTTGGAGACTTATCTATATAAATGGAGCTCGATGAGCTGCTTCTGCCCAGTTCTTGGTCGCTTCTATCAGAATTGTAAGCTACAAGCCGAGCTTGCAATAATTCCTTTTGTTTCATCAACTCTTCAAGATTTAGTTCATCTTCCATTAGATTGAGCTCGGGACTCAGACAGTCATCTTGGTAGTTTTCAGTCTCAGTAGTTGAAGATATTATTTCCAGAGCATCATCTTTTAGCTCATTATGACTGTACTTACTTTGGCTTTTTGATGAAGTGCTACCGTTTTTATTACCTTTGGTATGAGTTTTTGTTGTTTCTGCAACAGGGGACATGCGCGATGCCTGGACTGGCTTGCATTGTTTAGACTTCCTAATTAAGTCTTCGACATCTGAAAGAGAAGTTTCACTTTCTGATTTGGGACTTTCGTACTTGAATTTCTTTGATTTCTTTCTTTTCTTGCGTTTGGTTTCCTCTTCGTCCTCCTGCCGTCTGCGCTTTTTGAGCTTTTTTAATTTCTTCCTTTTTTTTTCTTCTTCGTAGCTTGATGTTGATATATCAGAGTCTTCTTGTCTGTAAAATGTAAATAAACAGGTAACATGTGTACTTACAAAGGCCATCTCATCTGCCACATCTTCCTGTTTTTTGTGTTCCTTCATAACATAGTGAACAACTCTGCAATGTCATACCACAATAATAAATCCTTTCAAGAACATGGAATACAAGTTTCCACTATTAACCATCTGGTTACCTTGATTTCACATTACCCAAATCTACTAACTTGATTGAAATATTAATTGATAATTGTTTCCCACAATCCATAGTTAAATCCATAGCTACAGAAAAAAGTAGATAAGCTATGGTACTATAAATAAGTCATAAAATTAGGTACCTATTTTTTATTTATTTTACAAATGTTTACATATTTACTTTTTCAAAATAAATCTAACTGTCAATTGACAAGCAATTCACTCAATAGATAACTGTTATATAGATTAGAAACTTTTTTATCACAATACTTTTTGTAATCTTTTGAAATAAGTTTATATTCTATTTGGCATTGCAATTGAAAGAGAGGTTCTTCTTTGATTTTGGTGTCGCATTTTGAGCATTTGCCAGTGTCAAGTAAGTCCAGTATTTCCAAGTTTCATAAGTTAAATAAGTAGCCTTGTAGCTATTGTAAGTAATAGTCGAAGTCCAATCTTGGTCAAGTACAGTCTGTGTCAGTCAAGTCCAGTCATGGTTTAGTAAAGTAGTGGCGACTTTACTGTAAGTTTCGATGGAGTTTTGGAAGCAACATGAAAGATTGTATTACACATTATAATATGTTTGGAAGTAATTGAACACTTCAGTTGAAGTTAAAAAATAATGCTAGGTTTCAAAGATGTGGACGTCAATGTAAACATGTCTAATTTAAGTTAAACTCTCTCAATAAGGTTGAGCATATTAAATAGAGATCAGCTTACTGGTTCTTCACAAATGTACTTTGTGTCAAATTACAGTGAACAGGAATGAAAACCTGAACATTATCCTCATATCCCAACTTCTGAATATGTTGTATCAGCTAAATCTATACATGAGAAGCTTCAACTACCACACCACATGATCAAAATAATGATTACAAAGTTGTAATGGGAACAGACAGACCCACTAGTGAACATTGTGGTATGTACATGTACAATGCCCCAGTTACAAACAAAGTTGCATTGATAGCAGTTGATAAGGCAAACTTCGAACCACCTCAGAATCAATAAATGACATGTTAACTTATCAGCTAAATTAAATTCTGATTTTTAGTGAAAAGTATTTTAATTACTATATAAATAATTTAATATGCAGCAAATAGTTTGTCTATCAAGTTAAAACCCCTTAAAATAGCATCTTTATTATGGTTTATTTGGGAAATATATGTCCACCATGGGATCCTGCAAATACCTAGACCCCGAGGGATTAAGAATATTCAGTCCCATAAATACCAGGGTTAAAATAATCTTGTGAGATTGTAATCCCTAGTATGATCATATCAAATTTTGTTAGACAGGGCTGGGTACATGGGCAGTGAAGTTGAGTGTTAATGTATTTTAAATGGGCAATGTTACACTTATGTTGCAAATCCTAAGCACTGTACAGATACTTGTCCCTGCAATGTGATAGACCACACAGTGGAACCTTTGAATGCTAAGAAGTTTCAACTGTTTAAAAAAGAAATATTTTAATACTTTTAACTATTAAATCCAACATGTGTAAAACTACATCTATGATTGTACTTACTCTTTTTTGCCCATGTTTGTTGATTGTTAAATCAGTGAAAAGTAACTCCAATTCAATCTGTGAAGTAAAGAAGAACTAGGTTCATACAGGTAGTATATTTGTTTGTTGTCATATTTGTTTAAAACAGGATGTGTGAATGATAGTTAACAGCATCATTACTTTGATTTAAAATATGTTTAGTAGGCGCTTACTGGTTAGTTTTTATAGCAGAAGTATATGTTATGTTAGGGATCGATTAAAACCCAGGTTGCTTCAAAATAAAGATATTATTTATAATAATGAAAAACGTAAAAACAATTTAAAACATTTTCTTACAGACGATATTTTTCAGACACACGAAACGAATGACGATCGTTGTCTCATTTCTGTACGAAGGTTAGATAGTTGAGGTGTGCATACAGTATAGGTTGTATACCTATTACCAACACTCCTCCTCACACCGATACTATCGTAATCCTAAGGATCTCCTCAGTTCTTGAAGACGAGGACCAGGCAAGCCTTTAGTTAAAAGATCTGCCAACATATTTGATGTCTCCATATAGTCGACTGATATTGTCCCATTTGATATATGCTCCTTCAGGAAATGGATTCTGATATCTATGTGTTTTGTCTTGCTGCTTACTATGGAATTCTTACACAGTTTTAATGCAGCTTGATTATATTATCATTGTAAATCAATATTGTTTCTTGTTTCATTTCTATCTTATCGTGTTTAACTTTATTTCCATCCGACAAAATCTTTAACAGGACCGATATCTTTAATTTCAAAAATCGTTTCCTAGAAGAACTTTAGCTCCTCCTTTCTTCAGTATATGGACACATGGATCAGCTGATGACGGCACGAAGCCTAGTCTCCTCAATTCACTGTCCAGCTTTTTATACCATTGTCGTCCGGATTGTTTTTATTTATTTTATTTGTTTGAGCCCATATGTTTTTTTCTTAAATAAACATACTTTTTCTCCTATCATTTTTGTTAAATCTTCCAGCATTTTTTTTTAGCTTTATGATAAATTGTCAAATCTTCATTTGAACTTTCATCGACCAGGATTTTTGTTATACACTCTTCCAAAAAATCAGGCTTTTTCTATTATTTTCTATATGACTATTTTCTCATCAAGATTGCCATTTCAGCTCCAAGATGTTTTTGTCACATCCATCTTTTTTCTTTATTTCCCAAGTTGCATTTTTAATATGTGCTTTTATTTCTGCTCTTATAGCTTCCTGCCATTCTTTAGCTTTTACGTTTTGGTTACCCATATAACTCAGATATACAATTTCGTCAATATCTCTGACATTTAAGTTTGATATTTCCTGATATTCATCAGAAGATGAAGATTCTTCTTGATTAAGAACGTAATCTTTTTGCCAGTTAGGACATTTTCTTTGTCGTTGAGGTCTAGCATTTTCGCTAGTTATTTCAGGCTGATATACGCTTCCTCCATTCTGACTTGAAGCATCAATTACTTCTTCAGGACTGGTGGAATATTCAGGATTTTCAGGACAATTGTTATCTGAAGCTGACTCTATAGGAATTTGAACGATGTCAACATTGGGTTTGTAGCCTTTTTTGTTTCTTTTCTCTTTTCTTTCAGGTTGGGAATGTTCCTGTTTGCCGAAAAGATCATTATAGTCACTGTCGTATTCAGTGTTGTCATTGTGATAATACAGTCTATCTATGACCTTCACGTCTCTGCTTATCATCACAACATCTTTTTCTGGACAGTAGATTCTATATCCTTTTGCATTTTGGGCATAGCCAACGAAAACTCCCTCTGATGCTTTTGGTGTAAACTTCCCTTTTCTATGTTTATTCAAAACAAAAGCTTTACATCCAAAAATGCGGAGATGCTTTCCTGATGGTGTACGTCCAGTCCATTTTTCATATGGTGTACATCCTTTCAGAGCTTTTGCCGGACTTCGATTTATGAGATAGTTTGCCGTATATACCGCTTCTGCCCATAATTTTTGAGGTAATTTACCTTCAATCATAAGGCAACGAGCTCTATCTAATAGAGATCTATTTTTTCGCTCACTTTGACCATTCTGCTGTGGTGTATATGGTGCAGTTAGTCTTCGTTTTATTCCGTTCTCTTTAAGGTAAGAATCGAAATCTCTGTTGCGGTATTCGGTCCCATTATCGGATTGCAAATTCTTTATTTTATAATTATCATGAAACTTTTCTACTTTGTTTTTATATTCTTTGAATATCTCAAAAACATCACTTTTATTTTTAATAAAGTAGACGACACAATACTTAGTATAGTCATCTATAAATGTCACAAAATATCTAGCTCCTGCTAGAGATTCAGGCTGTATCGGGCCGCATACATCAGTATGGATTATTTCCAATGGCTGTGTAGACTGTGGTCCATCTACAGACTGAAATGGCAGACGTGACATTTTTCCTTTTATGCATACCTCGCAATTGGGTAATTTTTCTGAAGACTTCAGCTTTAGACCTTTTATGAGTTTTCGCGTTGCAGCTAACTTCAAATCATTTTCATTTAGATGGCCTAATTTTTGATGCCATTTCTGAAGTTCCAGAACAGTTCCAGTAGTGTGAGCCACATTAGCTTTTTCACAACTCTTGACGTAAAATAATCCATTTATTTTTTCAGCAGTCAAGGTTGTTTGACCTTTTTCATTTTTGACGTAAGCTTTATTCTTTTCAAAAATGACGCGGTGTCCTCTTTCAGTTATTTTAGCTACTGATATCAAATTGGTGGACAAAGCAGGCACATATAAGGCATTCAGTAGAGTAACTGTTCCATCATTTTTATCGAAACATACTTTGCCTTTACCTTCAACATTTATGGTGTGACTATTTGACGCTAGTCGTAATGACCCAGTTTCTGGTTCTATTGTTTCGAAACTGTCTTCTTGTGCACACATATGTGATGTGCAGCCGCTGTCTAAGCACCACATGTTTGATGGACTCACTTTTAAACAAGGTGACATTACATTGCACATTGAATCACTTTTCTTTCCTTGTTCTTTTTTCTTGTCTGGTTTATTTTTATTCCAGCATGATTCGGCTGTGTGTCCTTTTTTCTTGCATATCTTACAGAACTTGGCTTTCTTTTTTGAATAGAATGCTTCTGGAATTTCTTCTTTGACTTTGTTGTTTTTCCTGGCTTCATTTTCTTCAATAATTTTGATCTTCAGATCTTCTGGGCTTGGCAGTTCATCTCGAGATTCGATTGCAATGCGAAAGTTTTCAAAATTCTTAGGCAAACTGTATAGCATCATTATACTTAACAGCTCTGGATGGATCTTAACATCCATATCTGCGAGTTTGTCAACTATATCAAAGAAGTTGTTAAGATGATCTCGTACATCTTCATTCGTATTTAGTTGCTTTAGTACTAACTGTTTCAGTAACGTAGCTTTCCGCGCAGGGCCTGAACTTTGGTATGTTGATTTCAATTTTTCCCATACATCTTTCGCACTGACACATGTCTTTATTTGTTTCAGCTCAGGTGGAGAAATAAGAAGAAATAGTTCTGCTTTCGCCAATTGATCCCGTTTTTCAAATTCATCTCTCGCCGTATTTTCGAAACTTTTTGCACCAGATACAAATTCCCACAGTTCATTTTTCACTAGGACTGCTTGTGCTTGTAGACACCATGTATCATAATTTTCTTTAGTTAGTGTTTCTATACGGTAAGATGACTTATTCATTTTTCTTTAAGAACAAACCTCTATTAGTGAAGCAACCACGCTCTGCTACCACATGTTATGTTAGGGATCGATTAAAACCCAGGTTGCTTCAAAATAAAGATATTATTTATAATAATGAAAAACGTAAAAACAATTTAAAACATTTTCTTACAGACGATATTTTTCAGACACACGAAACGAATGACGATCGTTGTCTCATTTCTGTACGAAGGTTAGATAGTTGAGGTGTGCATACAGTATAGGTTGTATACCTATTACCAACAGTATATCTTTACAAATATAAAACAAAGTTACTTCTCACAGTCTGTAAGCTTAGATCTTGTAAACTGTGCAACAGATTTTTTATGTATAATACATGCATATGCACATTAGCATTGCACCCTTGTGAAGCCAGAGCGGTCGTATAAATAAAGGAATGACACACCTTCAGGTTTCCTACACTTTTGATGTGATAATTTTGACACAGCTTAGTTTGTCATGCCTAATGTCTCACAAGCTTGAATTCCAACCAAATAAAATCAATTACCTAATTACTAACTATCCAAACAAGTTTAAAATTCTATGGGTTGAGTACGTATTTCGTTCAATATGATATCATGACATTATTTTACCATAATAAATACGCTTACCTGCATTACAAGTCTTATAATCAATTAATTGCATGGTAGTTTCGACAGAACGTTTATCGTAATATTTTAACACTATAACTAGTAACACAAAAACATAACATAACCTCAGTAGAAAATCCGTGCAATAGACATGGTACTTTTTCACACCTAATAGGTAGGTCTTTTTAACGCGTAAGGTCAACTTACCCCAAATTGCACGTATTATTTTACTTTGTTATTGCAAAAAGTTCTTGCTAGTTGTTTAGAAAATAGTAAAGATGGATTATTCATTTAAAAACCATAGTACAACGATTCTAGCAGTAATCTTAATTATAATACGAGGATTTCTATTACAAACTAATGATGCCTAAAATCTTGATTTTTTTTTTCGTTAATTTGCCCTTTCAGGCGGGCAGGCTAAAGCTATAAAGCCATACTGCCTCGTCTTCAGTGATATTTCTGCTGTATCTTAACTATGGTTATCGTCAAAGTCGTCTTAGTCAAGTCCAGTTCGTGCCAGTCATGCTTTAGTAAAGTAGTGGCAACTTTACTATAAAGCTTCGATGGAGTTTTGGAAGCAACACGAAAACTCATGTTTCACCACATTATATCATTTTCCCACACTCGCGCTTGTAATTCGGCACTTTATGAATAAAACACCACTATTTTTATGCATAAACACTCGACAAAACACTAGTTTTGGAAAAAAATACAACGAAGCGACACGACTCTTCCCGCGTTCCCGCCAAAACCCCCTAAAATCTTGACTTTTTTGCACCTTTTTTTTTTTTAGCATCGTACTTTTTATATTCTGCCAATGCCAATTTCAATCATTTTAAGACACAATTTCTAGTGTTTAATGAAAAATCAAGTAAAATGAGTTTGAGCAGTTTTTTGGTTCTGCTTAAAGCTGCAAAATATCATGTTCAAGTTCAGTTACACAAAATGGAGTTTACACGAAAAAGCCACGTTTCACAACATCAAATAGTCACACACTTAATTTCTCTGAGCTTAATTTATTATAAAGTCACATCTTTTTAACATAAATAATAATAGATAGAAAAACATAGAATAATAATTAATACACTAAAACAAATTTTGAAAAAAAAAAAACAACTAATCCGATTCACTGGCAGGGATATGACTTTTTCACGTTCCCGCCAAAACATCCCCAAAGAGTTTCTCTTTAGTAGGATTTTGGCGGAAGTTTAAAAAAGTGGCCAATATTTTATTCACCAGGCGCCTTCGAGTAAACAACCAGACTGGTTTATATAAATAAGAGACAAGCGCCGAAAAAGCCGCAAGTGTGAGCAAATTGTTAAAGCGTGGACTGGACTGGGCTTGACAGTAACATACTTTGTATAAGTTATAACTGATTGTAAGTAATACCTATTATAATTGACTTTATTATGCTTAAAACCTTAAACAATAGAATAACAGTGCAAAAATAAAATAAGAAAAAAAGTTAGGAGCACAACATCACACATACCACTCACTAAGCACCGCTCCTATGAATGAGCATCAGCATCACTGCACTGATCACTGTAACACTCAGTAAGAAGCTGTGATCGGCTTCTTTGTTTTTGGCATCGCCCTTTATGCACTTTGCCAGTTTTTACGACATTTTCAACTCAATTAAAATAAGTAAACCCCAGCCAAAATCATAAAAAGTAAGCGTTTATTTCTGGATATTTAATATGCTGGAAACACGTATGTGACTACAGTTGGGGTGATAAAAATTATGTGTTGGGCAGACAGACACGAAAGAAGGAAGACTGGACGGACACTATACTAATAGTGTCCTATTGAACACAAAAGATGACTGAAGTAAGAACTTAAAAACCTCTGAAAAGTATAGACTCTTCCGTTTTCGTGCTTTGCAACTCTTCAATAGTTATTACTGTCGCGACTGTGTTGTGTTATTCATTTATTTTATGGCAGTGGCTGCATTCGGGTGTTTATGTTTTAAGAGTAGATAAGTATTTTCTTAAAGGTAGGTATTACTGTTGTTAATTTAATACAAAACGCAAGAATCTTAAATTTTTTATACATTTATTACACAAGATATGGAAAATATGAAAACAGGGTACTGCGTAAATATCTACACACTTGTATACTACCACAGATTTATTACAATCATAATAAAATAATATAAGTAGCTTAAGCTACATTACATTTTATAAGACTAATTTTAATATGACATAAAGGTACGCACAACATTCAATGTCGAGCCGTATTTTATTATTAAAAATAAAGGTATTTTTTTGTATATAAATATCATAATATTAAGCAAAATATAAATAAGTAGGTAAGTACTTACTAGATCTTGAAAATATACAAACAGAGTACTAAGTAAACATCTACACACTTGCTTACTGCCACGGACTCATTACAACCACAACAAAATAATAATAGGTAGCTTGAGCTACATTACATTTTAAAGTAAGACTCATTTATCATTGACATAAAGGTACGCAAAGTCGAACCGTACTCAAAAATAAATGTATTATATAAACATATAGGTATTATATTATTACGCAAAATATAAATAAGTAAATACCTACTTACTCTCAATTTGATTTACAATTTAATTTCAGTTTATGTTCAACCAAATTTAATCGTACTTTATACGAATACTCGTCCTATCAATGACGAAGGGTTCTCTTCTGAATTTTTTGTTTAGACTATCTACCAATTCTATTTGACCTGAATAAAAAACAAACATCACTCTTTTGTGTAAATTTTTTTGGTCCTTCGCCCCTTTTATGAATATTCGCACTTCGCCCTTGATATCTAGTTAATTTATGGTTCCACAATTTGCAGAATTAAGTACAAAATAAACTAACATTACACGTTCATAATTTGTATGATAGAAAAGACATGTATTTAATCAGAAAACAGTTTCCTACTAGCAACGAGTAGCTATTACAACTAATCGAATTGTTATGAAAACTAAATCTTTTACGACAATGTCATTTTCAGATAAATCTAAAAGTATTGGCTTTTTTGTGAAAACGTATTAATTATAAAACTTCTCATCGCTCTGTGATCAATAAGTTTAAAACATCATCTTCCCTTATTAGACAGTCGGGTAAAAAATCCACTACAATATTTAATACAGAAGATATTTGACAAAAATGTTGTGATTGCGACTGTTAGCCGCTATAATTTATTAGGCTTTTGCAGACCTTCTTGTAGGAAGAAAAAATAAGTACGGGTACATACATGACAGATAGTAGGTAAATACAAATAATTACAGAGATGTTTCCTTTTTTCTACTAGAAGCCCGAGCATCCAGATCGAATTTATCCGAAAGTTTGCTGTTTTCTTCGCATTGTTGTTTCTCTACTGGTACGTCAAATTTGTGTCTCTTTACAAAGTACACCAAAACTGTAGAATTTTTGCTCTTATAATTAGGTTGTGCTGTAGTTTCCAAAATTCGAATGTAGTTCAGATAAGCCTTTTGCCCAGTGACAAGGCATTTATTTTTGTCACGACGATAACTTCCTTCGTTAATCTTCATTTCATAATCTTTCATGTAATGGGGCACCATTTTATAGCTGAGCATTTCCTTAACACTAACTCAACCTATCATTTCCTGCAACAAAGAAAACACAGTCCATATAGAAAAGTTTAATGTCAAAATTGGCTAGGTCTATGTGAGTTATAATGTACATGCGCATCAACTGCCTGATAACTACATCGATCCCTAAAGAGTAAGGGCGGGAATTCATCGTGTGCTAATTACACAGCTATGACATTGAATATCTCAAAGTAGCAACAGCTTAGAATTTGCTAATAAAAGTTTGGGTACCACTGCAACGGTCATGGGCAATATTAGGTATTCGTTATCTGAGCAGAACACCCAAAATTTATTTTAATGTTGTACGATGATAAATGCAAACAAATAAAACATGTTGCAAACAAAACTAGCTTAACCGTTTAGGAAGTACGATACCAAATACAGACACGGACCTCTCTATGGCACTCCCTGCGACATTAATTTTGTGCACAGCCTCATGTGTGAGCGTCCAAGTCACGGCGCCATATGTCATGGTGGGCAGGACTCACTTATTGATATTAATACGAAATAATAAAGGCTGCTAGCCTTTATTATTTCGATGTTTGATCGATGACAATTGTATTTACATAAAGCGATCATAAAATGAATACACAGGGTTATAAGCTTGCGGTACTACGCCGAATGAAGGTAATTGTAACATCTGTACTTACCTCTGGAGTCTCTGTCGGTCTGCCGCGCTTAAAATACAAGAAGCATGCAGGAAAATAGGACATGTATGATGCTTTGTCACCAGAATCACCAGTGCTTTTCGCACAGTATCTAAGGACGCTGTGTGCGTTATTGCCAGAATGCTGCCTATTGAAGTAGGTACTAGCCAAAGAACGAAGCGCCCTTTAATGTCGGAAAGGAAAGACCATATTGAGCTCTGAAGTACTTAGAAAGGAAGAAGGACGAAATAGCATACGTCGATGGCAAAAAGCAGGTGGACGTACCGTCTTATTCTACAAATCCCACAAGTTGGACCGATATCATGGCGAGGTCAAGAACTATTTGACATATCTCCATAGATATGAGCATGAGGTTTCTCCAGAGTACCCGTCCTATCCGGGAGTTAGTGAAGATGCAGAGCACGTGTTCTTTACGTGTCTTAGTTTCAACTTGTCACGCAGTACTTAGGAAGATGCCCTTACGAAAAAAATTGACCAGAGTGCGTGGTAAAAGATATGCTCTCCTCGGAGGCAGCATGGCATGCGACAGAAGTTCTCCAGGAACTCCGCCGCTTAGAAAGGAAGGGGGCTCAAATGAAAGACTGTCTCTGAAGAGAAGCCGTGACCTTGATCACATGAACAGCCTTCCGCGAAGTAATGCCTAGCGGCGGTTCCACGGGGGAAAAAGAAGTTGATACCAGAGGAGGTTTTTAGTCGATTGCTAACGTCCATATGTTAGCAATAATCGATTCCGACATACCCAGGCAGGCCCTGATGACAGTATTTCCCAAACATCTGGAGAAGGAAAAAACACACACATACGTGCACGCTCACACAAACATACAACACATAGAACGCCAGAACAAAAGCACTTCAACAAAAGCAGACAGCAGTACTCTGGAAGCATAAAAATTCGACTAGATTAGAAGCACAGAATTTACCCACAAATTTCAAAAGAACTATTACTTACCTATCGAAATAATTATTGTGAGAACTCAGGTCACACTTAAATTATTTTCTTATTAAAAGCAAACTGAGTTTTATAGCAACAGAATAATGAGTGTACACGTCACTGGAAATACGTCACACAAATGGGCTTGAAATAAATCACAGAACCTTCCCGGGAATAGACGCGCGCACCCAAAGCTTGCAACCTGTAGCTCTATCGATCCGTTGCACAAAACGCATTCCAGCGCATGTTCTATGGCTATAAATGTATACGTAGGTACGCATTGACATCGGCTCATTAGATCTGACTGACATTACTATTTTATTATGTTGCCGTTACAGGAAAACATTGTCAGATTTTTGAGGAAACCGGTAAGGTTTACAGGTGGTAGGGTAATTGTCATTATTCGCCTGGCAAAGTATTTATTACGCTTAAGTTGATAATCTGCTGACAACTTACGATCTGCCAACCCCTTATCGATTTCGGCAGTTACCCTATGGTAAAAATTTATTGAATGCATGTTTTTGTATGAACATCTATAGACAGGATATACCCACAACATTAAAACATCTTGATTTTATTGTTGGTTACAGATATATTAATATATTATTATTATATATTATTATTATATATAGGTAGGTATTATAAGACGTCGATAAGTAAAATGATCATCAATGTGTCAAATTGCGCCTCGTAAAATTAATTTTATTCGTTTTTCATAATTACAAATAATAACTTAATTCTTATGCAACCTACGTTTTAAATTCAACCCTACCATAATATGTGGTAGCAGAGCATGGTTGCTTCGATAATTATAATAGATGATAGAATTCCTACCTCTCACCTAGTATGTAAAAAAACATGTAAAAAAAATGCGTATAATAAAATTATGTACTTAGGTTTTTGTAATGCAAGTCAAACATCTTTTTAATAACAGTCAAATTCTAGTCTTGGTCAAGACCAGTTCGTGCCAGTCGAGTCTACTCATGTATTGGTAAACTAATAGCGACTTTACTATAAGCTTCGACGGAGTTTTGGATGCAACACAATAAGCTATGTTTCACCACATTACATCGCCTTCCACAATAGCACTTTTGTTTCATCACTTTATGAATAAAACACCACTAATGTTATTCGTAAACACTCAAAAACCACAAGTTTTGGAAAACAAAATAACGCGACTCTCCGCGTTTCCGCCAAAACTACTTTTTTTATTTATTCTAGGCCTTTTTTGTAAATTAATTGTTGGCCATGGATACTAGTCCTTTAGCCTTGGCCCTTCTGATTATTCGTCTGAGGCTCTGAGCCTTCAGCAGACTTTTTTTTTTAGCCATGGATCAGCCTTTTTTTGGGGTCCTACGGTATAGCCAGGAAATAATATTTTGAAATTACTTTATTTGTGGGAGATTTTTAAATTCAGGGTAATAAACGTGTCACGCGATATTTTACCAATATATTTGCGCGAAAATTGGTAAATTGATTTAGTAGTACTCACTCATAGTACAACTCATCTTACCTTAATTTGATACTAAATATTTCAAAATGAGATCACCTACATACGCTCGTTCTTTAATATACACCGCCAATAGCAAAATTTAACAATAAAATGACCTTTTTCGCTTTTTAAGTCAATTCTTTATGCGAGTATTTAAAAATTAAAACATTTTAGATTGAAGTGATCAATGTGTATTTGGTTAATATAAATGTTTAAATATTGTCAACATTTTACTTAGTTTGTGGCTTCACACATTGTGCATTTTATTGCACGGAAAGGTTCACTTTTGACCACATCCTGCCTGATGTTAAGCAATGATGCGGTCTAGGATGAAACACGCTTACCCTAAAGGAACCTGTAGACTCTTGGGTTTAAAACACTCATATTGACACTTGGCAGCCTTGTTGGTTCATTGGTAGTATATTTGCATCAAGAGCTGAAGGGCGTGGGTACGATTTCCATCCAGGACAAACATTTTGTGGTATAGCCAAATGTTTGCTCTGTATTTATTAGAAGAATGTATTTGCAAAAAAAAATATAACTATTCTATCAGTTATTTGACTTTCATAGTACAAGCTTTGCTTAGTTTGGGATCAGATGGCGCTGTGCGTATTTACTTTATGTACTTATCGTGAAACTTAGACTCTGGAAAAGAGTTCCCCATTCTCGCTGTACGATTAAAAATGTAGAAACGAAGCGCTTAGTGAGCACATGGGGTACGTCTACTATGTACAGGTGAAGCCTCGGTGCCTCAAGTTAGTACTTGGCATTTGTGGTTTTATCAGAAAAATTAGTTAAAAAAGTTTATTTTATGAGTAAATAGTTAGGTAGGTCGGTTATTGATTCATTCTACCTATAGAAAAGTATGGTAAAGAGGGATTCTCCCATATAACAGGATCATTAGTACAGGGGAAACCTTATAAATATTATAATTATAATACCCCGTTTTGGGCATACCGTATAAGAGGATCCCAAGGCTGACGGTTGTATTTGATTTGAACCCTCAACGGAGATGCTATAATGTAATAAATGAAGTAATAACGTTTACATTGTTTATACACAATAAATAATTTTGATTCAAATAATGTTCTATTTAAAGCACCTATTTCCCAAAATATGCAATTAAAGTCTTAGTAGAACTTTGGCAAGTATAATTGAATTCTCTTTTTAGTATTTTTTAGTACTGGCAACAGAATTATTTTGTTGGTGTTTCCGAATTTCAGAATGGTAACACTGTTACTAAGGTATGACTGGACACTGGACTTGACTGGACTGGACTTGACCGGACTTTACCAAGACTAGACTTTAACTGTTACTAAATATTTTAGAAATACCTAAATGGCAAAAGCCAAAGTAATATATTTATATATGCCGATGAATTATAAAAAAAAAATCTTTAAGTTTGGTAAATGCACAGTTGCTCACTCATTCACAAATTCATTGATTAAAACATTTTATTTTGCAGTTGTTCATGCTCAATCTCAGATAATAACCTGCACCATCTGTAATATTATTACTTCAGCAACTTACACAGAAGTTGAAAGCGCAGCAAAAAAGTAATGAAATAGTGCATGGTGCAAGAAGTATATCTTTGTATTGTTATAACAGCTTCATAAATACCTTTTGTAAAGAGTTTATAGTAAACAAAGGAACCCTTGAGTTTTAAACAACCGTTTTGTTTATAAAGGTAGGTCCTGTTAATTACGGAGCATAATTATTATTCCGGTTTCAGGGAGTAATGGCGCATATAATGCGATTTTGCTGTGATGATGAGACTGGAGAAGTTATCACATTAAAAGTCAACGAAGAAACTGGAGAGCCTGCTATTGAAAATTTCAATCATGTGTCTCATACAGAAAAAAAATCTCCTGAACCCTCTAATATCTCTCTCTCGTCACGGAAATATAGCCATTGCAGATTCCCGCGACACGGATATTTTAGTAAAACGAAGAAGTTTCAAACGTTAAAAGCCAATATTATTGCTGGCTCCAATTCTGTTAGCCATCAATTGCTTTTACTGCCCACACTGATGTTTTCTCCGGCGCTTTGTGCTATATTGATGATATTTGAAATATTTTTACATATTCGCTGCCACAAACAAAATAAAATTTTAAAAAATCCGAACATGTTCTATAGGAGTCCATTTCACATTATTACAAGCATGTTTTGTGGAGTATGTCGAGACAGTGATACTGCATCTAAAATTGGTCAGTTGCAAGATAAGCGAAGGATTCGACATGATTATTTCAGAGGTTTAGCAATTTAACCATATCTAAAATCAACTTTCTATAACTTTCACAACTATAGAGCTTCATTACTTCATTAAAATTGAAAGTAATTTTGTACACTTTGATAATAAGAAGACTTTATACACAAATTTCAGATTATTTGTCTCTTTGTGAATGTAAATAAACAAAATTTTATAGTTGGAACAGCTTTAAAAATAATGTAGTGAATAAGAAATATTTACATTTATGTAAAAACAATAGCTGCTGCAGTGGCCCAGTGGTATCAAACCTAGCTTTTGGATTAGAGTAACCTTGGATACTAACTTAAAACTCCACTAAAGATTTATGATGCAAACTACTTTCTGTGTTCTCTTATAGGTGAAGCGCTGTAACATTAAGTCATTGTTGCTCAAATTAATTTTATGATACTGGTGTAGGTTTTTTTTAAGACACAAATTGTTTTGTTTTTCTAATGGTGTAAAGAATTAATCTCTTCAATACCTAATATTGATTAACTGCCCTAATACTGTCATGAGGGTCTAATAGCAGTAGATCATTACAAGAACCTGGCATGTATTTTATATAACCTAAATTATGGGGATTATGCACCTGTTGGTAAACATGGTGACCATATTTTTTAAGAATTTCTAGCTCATTTCTTTATCACAAACAAAATACCTAACAAAGAGTTCAGGGTTGGTCACATAGTAAAAAAGGTTTATAATATAGTACAATGACCCCATTTTGGTTTCGCACCACTATCTACATAACCCTGCGAAATCAATTTATTTATCATATTGATTTTAATATGAGGTATAACTCTTTATTTTAGCTAAGTTAAGAAGCATAATTTTTGATAACTAAAACAACAACAACATTACAGCTAAAACATAATAGTTACCTATACTTTATTGATAAGTTCGGTAATCTTGATAAGTCTAACTAATAATTTTTGTTACTAGTGAATTTTTATTACTACATCTTGCTTGCATGTACTAATAAATTATCTATTGGTAATTAGCAATATAGACATAGAAGCAACATAAAGAGGTTAGTCATATTTTATTATTTAGATTCTCATGACTGTAATCACAAAAACTTCATTTTTAATTTTTGTATGTATGGGGTATACATTGTATCATTGTATCTGAATACAAACAATTGTTTTTGGTGTTGGTGTAATAGTACCTAAATAAACTTACAACTTAGCAATAAGACTAATATAAGTATAAAAGAAAGTTTATAATTGAAATTTGTTATTAAACTTTCAAGCGAAGAAGTATCTTTATTTAACAATTAATGTCTTAGCTTTTTTAAAATAAATAATGATGCAAGCCTAAAATAAAAAGAGACTAAGCTGAGGTGTATCAGTTTGCACCAGGTGCTATACAATACAAATAATTATAAACAACTGGCAAGTTCCTACGAATAATAATAGTCAGTACATATTATATAATAATAAATAAATTAATATCATAGGACTAAACACACAGCGCCATCTGGCCCCAAACTAAGCAGAGCTTGTGTGATGGAAGTCAGATAACTGATAGAATACATAAATACTTCTTTTTTTTTGTAAATACATACAAAACACCCAGACACAGAACAAACATTTGTTTATTCACAAAATGTTTGCCCTGAGTGGGAATCAAACCCACGCCCTACAAATTTCAAGGCAGGCAAGGCATACTACCAATGAGCCAACGGGGCTGTCTATATAGCATCACACGTAACACATGGTCAATGTCAGGTAGGTACTACTTAGTTTGACTTTGATCTGAAATCATGAAAATAAACTTGGAGTTAGGAGTCACTGACTGTGTTTTGGTAGTCTGCTTTAAGAACTGAAAGCTGTGGGTTTCATTCTTATCCACTTATCCAGGTCAAACATTTGTGATAAACATTGATCCTGTCTGGGTGCTCTATAATTATGTATTCAAGCAGTTACAACAAAAGTTTTAAGAGTCCTATGAACCATGTCATTAGCATAGTACAAGCTTTACTTAGGGTTAAAAAATTACATGCAATAAATGTAATAATAATGATTTTGTACTCTTCAAAAAAAATTGCATAAAATATTAGATGTTCCGCGTTCCCGCTTTTAAGTTATAGGGCCGCCTTACACGTTCAATCATGATCACGATCCGCGATCCGCGATCCGCGATCATGATTTCAAAATTTCTAGATATTTTGCGATCCGGAGCATCAGTCCGTCAATCCGCTTCGTACACGATCAGTCTGGATCGCGATCATTGATCGCGGATCGCGGATCGCGCGCTACGTGTACGGGCTGCCATATCGGAGCCATTTGAAACTCAATTCATATGGAGTTTTGGCGGGAACGCGGGAAGAGTCGTGTCGCTCCGTTGTATTTTTTTCCAAAACTAGTGTTTTGTCGAGTGTTTATGTATAAAAATGGTGGTGTTTTATTCATAAAGTGCCGAATTATAAGCGCGAGTGTGGGAAAATGATATAATGTGGTGAAACATGAGTTTTCGTGTTGCTTCCAAAACTCCATTGAAGCTTTGTAGTAAAGTTGCCACTACTTTACTAAAGCATGACTGGAATTAACTGACACGAACTGGACTTGACAAAGACGACTTCGACTATAATTATAGCTAAGATACAGCAGAAATAACACTTAAGACAAGGCAGTATGGCTTAATAGCTTTAGCCTGCCCGAAGGGGCAAATTATCAAAAAAAAAATCAATTCATATGTTTTTGGCATGGGCATTTTCCAGTATATGGTTTTTTTTTTCAAGTATTATACTATAAAAATCTGTTAGCGGGAACTGCTCATAGGATCTTATTCATCATCTATCTATAAAGGATTGATTCATTGAACCATAAAGTTCTAAACAACAAATTCGAACTAAGAGTTTCGGCGGGAACACGGAAAGAGTTGTGTCGCCCCGTTGTATTTTTACAAAACTTGTGTTTTGTCGAGTGTTTATGCATAAAAATGGTGGTGTTTTATTCATAAAGTGCCGTATCACAAGCGCGAGTGTGGGAAAATGATATAATGTGGTGAAACATGACTTTTTATGTTGCTTCCAAAACTCTACTCTACTTTACTAAAGTATGGCTGGATTTAACTGACACTGACTGTACTTAACCAAGACTGGACTTTGACTGTAACTTTTGCTACGAGGACACTTATTTAACTTTTGAAACTTGATAATATAAAAATACTTGACACTGGCCAATGCTCAAAACGCGACGCCAAACAAAACCAAAGAAAAAAAATCGAATAAAATAAGTCAAATCATGAAATCACACAAAGTATGACAGCCCTAGTAAAAAAGTGTGTATTGGAAGCAACACGAAAACTCATATGCTACCATTTTATTTTACTTTCTCACACTTGTGCTTATAATTCAGCACTTTATAAATAAAACACAACAATATTTATTCTATGCATAAGCATTTGAGAAACCGCATGTTTCGGAAAATTACATAATGCAGCGACACAACTCTTCCGTGTTCCCGCCAAAACTGAGCTTAAGCTTAAGGCATAATATCAAAAGAGCAATGCCAAATATTAATAGCGTAGCGATGATAGCTCAGTGGTTAGCGCGGTAGGTTCGCATGCCGAAGGGCGTGGGTTCAAACCCCAACAATGAGCTTGAGCTGCCGGTGAAGGAAAACATCGTGAGGAAACCATAGCATGGTGGTAGGGTACTTTCTAGTACTCGGCTGGCTAGCTACCACCCTCAAGTTGAAAATCTGCCGCCAAGCATCTAACCATGTGTTCCGGCAGCCTCACTTGAGAACCAGTTCCATTCCAGGCTAGGTGTGCTTTACCATCTTCGACCACACCTTCACTTAACATCAGGTGAGCTGTGGTCAAAACACCTGGCCTGTCACCCATTAAAAAAAATAAAATAATAATAATAATAATGATAAATAGTACGGCTCGAAATAGACCAACGGTATGCAAGAACACCAAAAATGAGAGCAAGAATTAACATGGCTTAAGCACATTACATGGGTGTTGTCTCTAAAGCTAAATGATTGTTGTTGTGGCTGTAGGTACTATTGCATCATAGAACTCTGTGAAGTAGACTTGCACACGCTAAGGGTATTTTGTTAGATCTTATTACCAATGTCGTCAAAAAACATCTAACCACTTGAAATCTCATGTAAGCGTTATCTTGGGCACTATTGGCTTATTTCGGACAACGATATGCCTTCACAATTGTCAATATTTGACGCCAATGTCAATGTCTGTAATGTCACCAATATATGTTTAAATTAGGGTACCAGTACCTATTTAGAGTTATATTTCTCTAATGTATTGTTTATCTTCATGGATGTGACTACACTGGTCTATCTGTGACTTATTCTATTTAAATTTCATTACGGACCTCGAAACGAACGACAGTTGTTAGCCTCTGTTTAAAGGAACCTGGTACTGGCTAAATAAAAGATTCACGGAAGGAAAGAGTAGGGAGCTAGAGAGATCGGGCATTATGCCCGGGACACATCACTTGCGCGAAAAGCAAGCAGTCATAAAAACCATGTTTGTTGTAGTACAGATTTTATGTTTCTTACTGTTTACAAGCAGCGCTGATGTAAGTGTTTTGTGGACACTCAAATTATTTCAGAGCAACAAGGACTTTACATACCAACATAAAAAATACAGCATAATATGTAGGTTTTTGCGGAGTCGTCAACTGAATCTCTTCAGTTCAGGTTCCTCTGCTGATTTTTTTTTCGAATTAATAATTTGGTAAATTTGGTTTGATTTATTCTTATTTTTATCATAGTTTATCTTTTGCTAAACAATATCCCTCAATACATGTATATTCTGACTAGTTAATTGTCTGGTTTTAATAGTATAATAATCAAACACAAGTGAAGATGAGCTTGGAAATTTGTCATTGTCTCCAATGACAAATTTCCAAGCTCATCAGCCTCATACAAATTCTTCCAAGCCTCCTCTACTTTTCAAACTTAGAAAAGATACAGCTGTTAGTTGTGATCTAAAGGCTCTTCAAGAGATTTGCATAGCTTCCTATTGGGTATGCCTTGTAGCAATATGTTTCTCTGGCTGTTGATTTTGGCTTTTATTCTTCTGAATTGTTTGAGGTGTTGGTCACTTGTAAAATCTTTTTGATGTCATTAAATCAATTAGCTTTTACCATCCAATGTTGCTGATAATATATTTCATGTTCTCTTAATAAAATCTTGTTTCTTATCATAATATCATCTGCTTCAGTAGAATGCAAGAAATGTTTCCTAATAATAAAAAAATCTGACATTATTCATATGCTAAATAAAAATAATAATAATAATTCTGTTCTTTACACTGACATCACCATGAAAAGTCATTAGTTGTGCTGACTTTTCTGGAAATATGCTAGGAGCATATGAAAACATATTGATAGATAGAAACTCTTATAGATTAATATCTGTTTTAAGCTTAAAACACTTACAAAATGGAAAATGGTTGAATTTATTTGTAACTTTTTGTTGGATCACAAAATTTCTCTAAGGTTGGTCAAAAAAAGTATTCACATAGAGGATTTTAGAAGAGTTCAACAATGTTTGCCTCAAGGCTCAGTTTTAAGCTCACATAAGTACACATGAGCTATGAAAAGTTTCAACTGGCCTGCTGGTTTTGCATCCTACACACAGTACTTTTTTTCTAATAATTATTCAGTCATCTATAGTTTGAAATGAGTAATAAGTTTTGTGATATTTTTGTAGATACTTTGTAGTAACTTTTAGCATCAACACTTATAAATCACAGAAAAATTAAGTATGCACTGTAAATAGAATTATGTTAAGTGTTGTTCTTAACCATTATTTAGCTGCATTTGCTTAAAATTTCATCTAAACTATTTAATATTATAAAGAGAAAACATTTTTTTGTAATAGATAAAAACGAAAACTATTAATGATAGGATCAATGATACCGAAAATAATGTACTACAAACATTCAAATTAGTCTAGCAGAACTCAGGTAGAGTCGAAAGATGACATTTGTATCACCAACTAACTATGTAGGCTAATAATCAAGGTTGAGTATGCATAAACACGTAAATTCCTTATAATATTATTTGAATAGGATCTTTTTGTTTAGAAGTCCAAGTGGCCTATAGCTATATTAGTTATTCATGGCTAATAAACGTTGCTGATTACTGATTTAACCAAAGGAACATATAGTGGGGTGTAGCTAGTGTTATGTTGAGCTATGTCAGTGAAGAACACAACATGAATGAAGTGAAGACAACAAGAATAAACAATACCCTGAATTGAAAACAACTTTTTTCTAGGCAGAGTTTTATACAGATCGTCGCTGCACCTGTGTTTGCCCTGGTATTGAGATTCCTCGAATCAGGTCTCAGGCTAGGGGTGCCAGAGCTTACTTTCAAGACAACCGCGTCTCACCTGAAGAATGGTAATATGATTCACACATATTTTTGTGCTGTATATAGCTATATAATGCTTAACTCAAACGAAATAAGTCCCATAAAAAAGAGCATTACTGACTAGTCTTATATTTATTTGATTTATAAGTCCTTCAACTTACCTGCTTGGGGCTTATTGTGGATATCAACTTGATTCATCTCCTTGCCTATAATAAGTACCTATTCTTACCCATACATACCTCCCTTATACTGTTTTCATTCTTTGCTGATGTTGATCACTTAGAAATCGACCATCAGCGAGGATTAAGGCAAGATGTTACTGACACAGTCGAAGTGAAGTGCATTGACAATATTAACTCATCTCTGTTCTCGCTAATGTTCTGTACATTCGAAAGTTTACAAGTGTTCAATTTTCTTTATTTTGTAAGCTATAACGGCTTCATAGATTTTGTTGAAAATGAATGCGGATAGCTTTTAGCATGAATTAACATATAGGCTACTTTTTATATTGGCAAAAAAACTGTGTAAATTATATAAAAAAGTAGATGTAGAAAGTGAGACAGCACCTCCTGGCGGGAGTAAATGTGAACTGATGTTTGTTTCATTTGACTATCGTATCGTATTACGTAATTATTGCAAATTGATTATTATGCTAGGCTACAGGTCTTTTTTTTTTTTTATGGTTGACATTCTAGTTGTTTGACCACAGCTCACCTGATGCAAAAGCGCTCTAAGTAGGTTTGTGCAAAATGTCGGACTTTAAATACTAGTTTTTCTGTTTGGACAGTAACTGCAACGACTTGGTGCTGCCGCATATTGTAAATAAGATCAATGGCAGCCTGCTGACGTACTGCATACAATGCATTTGCCGCTTTGAAACAAGAAATACTACTATTATAGTGGTGAGTTGTCAATCATCATTGCATCACAAACTGTTGCTTAATTAATAAACTACTTTTAAGTTATTTATGTTTAGAAATATTCAAGTGAGAGAATTCAAATTATTTCCATGAAGTATTTGCCTATCGCTTTTTTTATTATTATTTTTTTTGCTATCATATCTATCATTCGTGCTACATGCCATGCAAATATACCAGTTCTGTTCATTATTTCGCATTACATCCTATTTCCTCGAAATTAAAAAAAGCTGACGGTTTTAATTATACGTATACTTGTAGGTATGTTTGTTGAGTACTGATAGATATAGGTAAATATGTTGACTGTTGAATATTAAAATTGTAATGTTACAGATAGTGGTCATATCATTGTTAGCAATTATATCATTGCTAATGATGTACATGGCGTGCCTGTATCTCTTGCAAAAACTTGTAAAGCACCACAAGAACTTTACCAACCAAAGGCTAGGCAATGAAGAGGTGAGGTTAATAAATTACACATTACACACTATAAAACTCGATTTACTTTTGATCAGGGTATTTACCTAGTACATATATGTATAAATCAAGTTATCAACACACCCACTACATATTATGTTACATACAAAACAACACTACATAATATGTTTGTAACTTCTTCACGTTGAAACGGCTGAAAATTGGAATGCTGATACCTCATACCAGAAACAAGGGTGAAACTAGCCGGAGCCAGCCTCATGTAAACAAAACAAAATTAACTCTGTTTTCTCATCTTGGCTCGTCACAACTAAACGTTTAGATCAATCTCGATGAAATATGGCAATAGGTATCTCAGAAGCACGAGATGAGACTTAGACTACGAGAGAACGGAAAAATCGAGGGCAAGACTGGGATGCACTTAGTGTCATATTATAAACTAGCCGCTGCCAGCGGCTTTGCTTGCGTAGTCGAGTCATTTAAGGTTCAACGATTCCAAAGAAATCTAAACGAAATATCTACTTCAGTCACAAAACCTGTGTGAGTATTAGCTTACACAGGTACTAATAGCACACGAGGATCGCCTCGTGCGCTATTAGTGGCGCTATATTTCAAGGCTCAACTTATCGTGAACATTACATTTTTCACTTATTTTAAAGTTCCGTACCTCAATAAAAGGAACCCTTAGATATATTTAAGACCACTACGTAGTCAGTCAAAACCTTTTATCTTTAGAACGCGTAAAAGTATCAAGTTCGAATTAAAATCAATCTGTAAAAAAATCAAAATTCTAAGTCCACGCGATCAAAAGATACGTCCGTTTAGAAGAAAATAAACAAATTGTAGTATAGTGCAGCACTATTTATAATAATAATAGTGCCGCATTTGGCACTCGCAAGTGATGAATAAACTATGTATTTACAATTTTACATACCTACAAGTATGCGAGTCTAACTCGCACTTGTATTTTATTTTTTATTTTTTTATGTGAAATATAATGAGACGAACGAGACGCTCTCCTGATGGTAAGAGATAACGCCTGTCCATAACCATTGCAGCGATACACAGAACTTTGAGTAACAAAACAAAGTCCAGGGCATAGCTGCTTTGGCGCTCATTACTTCAAAGTACTTTCGATGGTTAGTCTCAACAGCCCCGTAAATTCGCTAGCTGCAGTACCCTTCAAACCGGAACACAGTAATGTTTACACACTATTGCTTGGCGGCAGAATGTCTGGTACTGCGGTGGTTCCTACATAGACGACCTCCTGCTAAGGAGATCTACCACCAAGTAAAATAGTTGTATCGTCATCATCATATCATATTTTTCAATATGAATGGAAAAATGACCTGTAACTTTAGTGTTATTAATAAATTATTTGTATTGGTCGGTTTTGGTCATAATTCCACTTTGCCTGAACCGATTTTATAACAAGTAGTTACTACCTAAATGTTGCGTATTTCAAAGTGTGCCGTAGATTCCTAGTAAATCACGAACAAACAGACTAAAAATATAATTAAAACTGTATGTTTTGTTTTTGTTGCTACCATATTATCATTTTCAACTTCAAACCGTAATCGCCCACTGCTGAACATAGGCCACTCTTCGCGATCCTGTTTAAATCCAAGCAGTAGTGTGTAAACATGACTGTGTTTCGGTTTGAAGGGTACTGCAGCTAATGAAATTACAGAGCTGTCGAGACTAGACTAACCATCGAAAGTCTCAAAGTAATGAGCGACAAAGCAGCGATGCTCTGGACATTGATTTGTTACCCAAAGTTCTGTGTATCGCTGCAATGGTCATGGTCATCTCTTACCATCAGAAGAGCGTCTACTACGTCTCATTACTTTTACAAAATAAGAAATCGAAATTTGACACGCCATTTTATACTCGTTTTAGTTCGTTACTGTTTTCTGTTTAGCGACGACCGCTCTTATTAATTTTAATGCTTACATATACCATAAAAAAATACTTTTAAAATTATCTCCGCTGTACAGAAATCGCTTCGTTTCAGTTATGTTACATGTATAGTTGGCCCTTGCACCTATGAGTATTGCCAGCCGCATTTATTACTTTGTCAAGATGTATTTTCTTATTGTTTTAGCAACTCCTGGGTCTGCTACATGGCGGACGCCATGATACTTCTGATGACGAAATGTAATTTTTTATCTCTTTTTCGAAGCAAACCAACTGCAAATTTGCGTTTTTTAAATTTAAATTGTACTTATACCTAAGTGTAATTTGCTTGTGAACAGGAGTCTTATTACGCGAGTACAACGCAAACGTTTGCTTCTGCGACGTCACTGTATTATTCTACATTGATTAATATTATTATCATAAACGACTGACCTATCGCTTCCTATTTCTATGCATTAATTATCACCATTAGACTGGCCAAATAAGTCTAGGTCAAAATATCGCACCTCTAGGAATACTAGGTGCGAGATTTCGTGACGACGCACTTTCAAAACTTAGTGAAAAAGAGAACAAACAAACTCAACATTCTAGTCGACTGCTGTCTTGTTGAAATATAATACTCATGCTTCGTATTTTTACAAAGAGTACCCAACTATGTACCTACAATGTCCTCACTGGCGTAACTAGAAGCCGCTGAGACACGTGGCAAAATCATTGAATGGCGCGGCCCTCATAGTTAACAAACTTGACCAATGTAATTATGTCAGAAATCTACCTATATTCCTAATAAACGCCTATTATTTGACTGATTTACACAATAATTAATATAATTAAATAATTAATAATAAATTATCCGTGTACGCAACCTCGGGCCGGTGGGCTTTTTGACCGTTCTGCTACCCTATTGTTACCTACGCCACCACATTGTTCCGTTAGTCTTATGTTCAAATTACATTACATACAATAAGTTTTCAACAACGTAAGTTATTTGTATTATTGCGCACTTTAATTTTGTATTGCGTAAATTTGACTTATTGTTAATTTAAAATAAGTTTTGAAGAAAACAGTATAGTTTTAAAGTAACTAATTGTTATTGTATTCTATAGTAGTGGGTTTACATTCTACAGATCTATGAAATCATAATAGTATAGTAGCGTATAATATAGTGCCGATCAATAGGTACATTAATTAGATATTTAGGAATGTAATTCCTATAGTGACTGTTTTTTTACATACTTGTGATCTATTTAGAAAATGCTAATAATTTGTTTTAAATAAGATTTTGCTTTTAATTGTAAGAGTAATAATTTTTTATTTTTGTTATTAATTTGTTGTTAATTAATGAGTTACCTACTGATTAAATACGTATGGTATAATGATATTTTTTTTTGTTTTACTTTAACTGACCCACTGCAGGGCTAAGACCTATCCTCTTTCTCCTTTACCATTTATTTCGGTGGAGAGTTTTGCTCGCAGAATAAACAGCAGTAGGTAGGTAGGTACCTACTGCGTATTAAATACATCCCCGAAAACACCTATCACGGCTGTCTTAATATGCATGAAAATCACACCTTTATGATGCTACTGCGCCAACCAGAAAATTTGAATGATGAAGAACAAGAAGGTACGTACACCTACCTAAATCGGAAAATATTTAATTATAAAAACCCACTTTTTAAAGAAAAAAAAATAAAATTTATCCATTCTTAGTGAAGATAAAAATGCATGAAGACAGCAAAAGTGCATAATGTATCTATTTATTAAATTTGTCGGAAAACTTAATGATTTTTATGTTTTTTTTTATGTTTAAGGATTTTTTCTAGTAAAATTGTTTTCGTAATCAAATTCTTGATTACTAAAACACAATTTTACATGCTTTCGGGATAAAAAGTAGCCTATGTGTTAAGAGTCACAATGGAGTCACGAGAATGCAATATGTTTCTGTCTGGTGTCGATGGAGACAGATTGTCTGTTTAAGAGGTTCCAGTGACCACGATCCTCAGACATGAGGGAACGATTGGAGAAGATGTGTTAATTTAGCTACCACCATACCAAATTTCATCCATATCTGTTCAGTAGTTTTTGCGTGAAACAGTAACAGACGTACCTACATCCATACTCACAACTTATAATATTAGTAGGATTTATTGCAGAAAGGTTTCAAAAAATGAAAAGCTGAATATAGCATCAAAATATATAATTTCAAAGTAATTTAACTTATCTAAAGGCAAAAATAAACTATAGTAAAAAAAAAAAACTTCTAAGGTTGGTACCTAATACCACATATTATAAACATCTAGAAATTATTGTATTCAATATTTTAATAGTAAATAAATGAAAAAATAACATTGGTTTTTATTTTTACGATATACCATTATTAACTTCATATAAATTAGTACCTACCTACCTACTCGGTAGCCACAGGTAGCTTAGTATCGATTAATTATTACGAACAGAATAGGTACTGAACGCTGGCAACTTGTTACACATTAATTATAGTATGTAGGTAAATAATAAGTAAGCTGCTAAACTATTTATGACGGAACAATTATTTTTATTGAATGTATTTAAAAGATACAAGTCAAAACAAGGTTATACAATCTCTTTCGCATGAAAAATGTACCACGCATCTGCACTAGCATAGACACGCGCGTACTAAAAAATAACTAACAAAATTATGCTTACAGTCTAGTAAGCAATGCTCACAATATAATGTTTACATATAGGTAAATAACATGGGTACAAAACAAAATTATTCAACTTTCGCTTATAGGTAGCTATTAAATGCATATGAAAAATAATACCTTATACCTACCTAAGTTTGTATACTACTCGGATGGGCTGAAAGACTGACTTAGCCATCTTTCACCCATTTCCATAATCAGATTTTGAAATTCGAGATCAATGTCTTAACGTATAAATTATATTTAAAGTGTTAGGTACTTAATTTTTTTGTCGGGAGCTTTAACTCAATTAATATTAATATTATTAATTACAATCCCTAGCATGAAAAAATATCAAAATAACTTAGTACATAAACGATAAAAGGTGTAAGGAAAAAAGTTTTTAGGGTTCCGTACCCAAAGGATGAAACGGGACCCTATTGCTAAGACTCTGCTGTCCGTCCGTCAGTCTGTCTGTCCGTCTGCCACCAGACTGTGTCTCATGAACCGTGATAGTTAGACAGCTGCAATTATCACAGATGATCTATTTCTGTTGCTGCTATAACAACAAATACTAAAAACAGAATAAAATAAATATTTAAGGGGGCTCCCATACAGCAAACATGATTTTAAGCCGTTTTTGTAGATATGTAGTAGATAATGGTACGGAACCCTTCGTGTGCGAATCCGACTCGCACTTAGTCGGATTTTTTAAATACTATTCACCCAATAGGGGCACAGTTCAAGTTATCATGGATTCTTCTATTGTTTATGTACCATTTATTAACCGTTATAATTTATATGCAGTTTTATGTTTTTATTAAAGCGTTTCACTCCCGCTCTACATTACCTTCGGCATCATAGTCGCAACGTCGGACAAAAGGTGAAGATACTCGAACTTCTCCTCGCGTTCATCCACTAGCGACACTGTCTGGACCTAAACAAAATTTTACATTAATTTTCATTGACACTGGACTTTTTAGATGTTTTGTTAGGTATAGGTACATTACGTTATTTCACGAAAATTTTATTGATTCTAAGGAACCTAAACGCGCGCCGCCTCTTAAATATTTTTTCGGGGGTTTTGTACTATTTATTCACGTACCTACCAGCTGTTAAGTAGCTGTCTTAAAGTATACAGGTAGGTAGTGTATACCTACCTAGTTATGTATACTCTAACGTAGCTGAAAAAAATTGTTTCTTTTTTATTACAAGACTATCGAAAAAATGTGTGAGGTAATACTTTCAAAGTTCATAGATGTATGAGAAAATAAAAACACTTGAACTTGTTTGTGTTTTCTTGTTCCACCATATATACTTATTTTAAATGCCTGAAAAAAAACAGATTTAGATTTATATGAGATCGTTAGAACCCGAGTGTGATCTTAATTCCCAGTGAAAATGGCTATACAATTAAAAAAAAAAAGTTTATTTGTGTTTTTTTAATTTTCTTTATCATGCTTGTTGAAAAAGTAACGCGGTGCTTTGGGTTTGCCTGAGTGCTTGGTGCGTTAGTTTTGATATCCTCCGTAGTCTCTCATGAAGAGACAGCGTATAAAACGCGATGGCAGCGATAGTGGCGCAGCATCACACGAGCAAATACAAACATAATGCCAATAATGCATTCTCGCTTTTTTTAAATGTAATTATAATGAGACGAACGATACGCTCTCCTGATGGTAAGAGATAACGCATGTTCATGACCATTGCATCGATACACCGAACTTTGAGCAACAAACCAAAGTCCGAGATATCGCTGCTTTGGCGCTCATTACTTTCGATGGTTAATCTCAAAAGCCCAGTAATTTCGCTAGCTGCAGTACCCTTCAAACCGGAATACCTACAGTAATTTTTTTCTCACTACTGCTTGGCAGCGGAATATCTGATACTGCGGTGGTTCTTACCTAGACGACTTCCTTCTAAGAAAATCTACCGCCAAGTAAAGAACAAAGATGCGGCGCATCTTGTGTAGCAGCTTATCGCAAACTCAAATAATATACCTACCGCTACGACTGATATCATGTGTGGCCTAGTTAGAAAGCACAAAGAAGTTTCCTACGGTTTCTCTACAAAAAACAGTACGGGTACCTATTATCCATTATTACACCCATCAAAATGTGTACCTACTAGAAGTATTAAGATTTAACTCACTCGAAATGCCTAATGCCTCACTGTGCACTGTAATTGTACTAAGTTTGATGCTTCTATTTGTTACCTACTATTTTTATGCAAGAGCAGAAAATATCGAAAAAGTATTTGAGAGATTCCGGTCAAACTAAGTCAGCCGGACATTCGTTTTTTTTTTTTTTTGTTGTCCAGGGAAAATACTTTGTGTATACCACCGGCCCTGGGGCGGGCACGGTGGTTATGTGGGACTCTCCGTCTAATAACGGCCTACCCACTAAAAACCCTGGAGTGTTCCACCTCGGCGCTTTGTGTCGAGGCTACGGGCACGCTTTCGCACTCTACCGCGGCCTCGACAGCGCTTGTCCTCGCGGACCCGCCTCGGGGAGCCCAAGCTCACCCCGCAACAATGACGATGTGTCCGAACACCAGACACATCGTCATCCACCTCGGAGACCAAACCAGCATATGGGTGTCGGACAGCCCCATGTCCGTACGCCCCTGGTCTCCATGCGACGGGTCAGATAAGTGGCCCCGCCGCCTGCCACTTTGGTTGCTTGAAATGGGGATCGCCAGTCCGGCACTCCCCCCATCCCGGAACCCCCTCCCGCTCGGCTCCTCCACTGTGCCCTCTGCTTATCAGAGGGACACGTAGAGAGCCCTCTAGACCACCTCCTGGGGTCGTGTCCCTCTTCTTGCCGTCGCGACCATGCCATAGCATGGCTTGTCGCGACCCACCTTGAGGACCGATAACAACTGGCGCCAGACGACCCCATGTCTGAACGCCAGCGGTCCTCATGCGACGGGTCAGGTGAGTAGCCCCGCCGCCTGCCACCACGGCTGCAGAGGACAGGGAGAGCGGCACAACGCAACACCGACACTCCTCTTCCCCTGCAGCTCCACCGCGTCCGCCATCAAACGGTGGCGGCCCCGTTAAGGCCGCGGAAGGTAGGGAAAGCGGCAACGATACACCGACAGTCCTCTCCCGCCGCGGCCTCCAGCCCTCAGCCGCACCCTAAGGTACGCTGGGTACGCAACCCTTTTTTTTTTTTTTTTTTTTGTCCAGGGAAAATACTTTGTGTATACCACCCTGCTCAGGCAGGGTGGTTATGTGGGACTCTCCGTCCTAATGACGGCCTACCCACTAAAAACCCTGGAGTGTTCCCCCTCGGCGCTTTGTGTCGAGGCTGCGGGCACGCTTTCGCACTCTACCGCGGCCTCGACAGCGCCTGTCCTCACGGACCCGCCTCAGGGAGCCTAAGCTCACCTCGCCACGATGACGATGTGTCAGAACACTGGACACATCGTGATCCACCTCGGAGACCTAACCAGCAAATGGGCGTCGGACGGCCCCATGTCCAGACGCCCGTGGTCTCCGTGCGACGGGTCAGATAAGTGGCCCCGTCGCCTGCCACTTCGGCCGACGGTAATGGGGATCGCCAAATTGGCACTCCTCCCATCCCGCAGCCCCCTCCCACTCGGCTCGTCCACTGTGCCCTCAGCCTATCTGAGGGACACGTGGAGAGCCCTCACATCCACTCCACTCCACTCGGTCGGAGCCGAGCCCACCACACACGAGTTTCTACGCACGCTCTTCCAAATCCAGAGGAACGCGCGGAAAACCCCCCCTCCAGCCCGTCACTGGACTACCCTCTTTCGTCGTGCCTTAGGGTACGCAACCCTAAGGTTACCATATTAACCCTAACTTTAAATACCCTATCTGAAAGTAGACTAGTGTACCTACTTGCCTACATTCAGATCACGCCGGCATTATAACTTCTACGTATTACAAATAAAAGGGAAATTCAACAAATAAAGATTTTATTGTAAACGTAACTACGGCAGAAACTTACAAGAGGGCAAAACAAAAAACAATATCTTTAAACTTAAAATAGTTACAAGTTAGATTGAAAACATTTCACATAAAATTAATAAGTAGTGTTTTAACACCGACGTTATCTAAATTACAATCTAAAATATAAACAGAGAGCCACTAGACGGTAACTCTACGTCATCTATTTCGCTACTTTGTGGTTGTAAATCCCAAAAATAGGTTTCATCTTGGTGCGCAACGATGTCCGGTTACCTACAGTTGGCTCTATGTTTTACACATGCTAAAAGAGATTCACTGAAAGAAAAGTACACGAATATACCGTGTTTGTAACGTGGTTATAAGGGAACTATCAGTCGTTATTTTACTTTGCTAAAGAAACACAAGCGTTAGAGTAGTAGAAACACTAGCGTTAGAACAGCCTGAAATCAGCAAAAAAATCTATTAACATGAATGTAACGTCCCCTTAATTTTGACACACAAAATTTGCGTAACAACTGCTATTTTCTTTAGCCAGACTTTGATGGAATGATGCGATATTTGCACAAAAAAACTACATATTTACAGTATTTACTGCACGACGGTTTATAATAATACACAGAGTAACAAATGCTACGCTATCATCATTATCCACATTGCAAGGCTAGTGCGCGCCTCGTGATGTAGTTTTATGCAATCGAACTCAATTCAACTCAACTCTCAATACGCGGAATGATAATACTACACTCATTGTTGTAGTTAGTCATAATTTTGAACAACTTTTACCCATAAACAACACTAAAACAGCTATTTATCCTGAACAGGGTCAATGACAGGTTTTTATAGAATAGCCGATTTTCATCGTGATTATAGAAACGGTTGCTTATTAAAAGATTCATTAAAATAAATGGGTATGAGAACTGATTTTGCCTTAGTATTAACATTCCACGTAATAGACTGAAGCGGCTAAACGTGCCCCTACGTAATCGGGTCCTACCAAGATGATAAAGGTGTTCAGGAACTATTCCGGCCCTCAGTCTATAATTGTGTATAACATTATCATAGGATAGTGGTATAGTGCTATTATTCCGAGGTATGGCACCACATATCAGTGGTGGCGACCTCGAGCTCGACAGCGACGGGCGGGGGCGGCGGCGGTGGTAGCGGTGGACTCACCTGCATGCGGCGCGGGCGCGCCACGGCGGGCGCGTGCCACTCGCCACCGCTCATCGGCATCACCGCGTTCATAGGGGTCAATGTGCCCATAGGTTCCTCACCCAATACTGCGCCCACACTGCTATCAATAAATTGTGGGCTATGAGATAAACTACTTTTACTCATAGGCACAACTCTGAAATCATGAGAAATACATCCTAATAATATTATAAATGCAAATATTTGTGAGTATGGATGTATGGGTGGATGTTTGTTACTCTTTCACGCAAAAACTACAGAACGGATTTAGATGAAATTTGGTATGAAGGTAGCCGAGACCCTAGATTAACACATAGGCTACTTTTTATCCTGAAAACTTGTAGCGGGTAACACCACAGGGCGCAACTAGTATCATATATTTATCACGACTTCAAATTTGTGAGAAGGTGACATTATCAGCTGCTCCATAGCATTGGCCAACGAACTTTTTCTATAGAACAGCAGATTTATTTTCATGATTCACGAAATTTATGCATCCAGAGCGGAGAGTGCTCGTCTACTGGTACATAAGTTTTCGCCGCAGGTATTATTTATCATTTATGGAATCGATCTATGAAGATGTTTAGGTAAAAAAATATTATATGAAAAAGGGAATGTACAATTTATATTGTTTTACCTCGGGCGAGGAAGACGAGCACGCGCGGGTGGCTCCGCTGGTCCGTACCGGATGACCGACTGCCACACGTAGGAATCATACTTCACTTCCTCTTCCTCACCTATCTGAAAGTAGACTAGTGTACCTACTTGCCTACATTCAGATCACGCCGGCATTAAAACTTCTACGTATTACAAATAAAAGGGAAATTCAACAAATAAAGATTTTATTGTAAACGTAACTACGGCAGAAACTTACAAGAGGGCAAAACAAAAAACAATATCTTTAAACTTAAAATAGTTACAAGTTAGATTGAAAACATTTCACATAAAATTAATAAGTAGTGTTTTAACACCGACGTTATCTAAATTACAATCTAAAATATAAACAGAGAGCCACTAGACGGTAACTCTACGTCATCTATTTCGCTACTTTGTGGTTGTAAATCCCAAAAATAGGTTTCATCTTGGTGCGCAACGATGTCCGGTTACCTACAGTTGGCTCTATGTTTTACACATGCTAAAAGAGATTCACTGAAAGAAAAGTGCACGAATATACCGTGTTTGTAACGTGGTTATAAGGGAACTATCAGTCGTTATTTTACTTTGCTAAAGAAACACAAGCGTTAGAGTAGTAGAAACACTAGCGTTAGAACAGCCTGAAATCAGCAAAAAAATCTATTAACATGAATGTAACGTCCCCTTAATTTTGACATACAAAATTTGCGTAACAACTGCTATTTTCTTTAGCCAGACTTTGATGGAATGATGCGATATTTGCACAAAAAAACTACATATTTACAGTATTTACTGCACGACGGTTTATAATAATACACAGAGTAACAAATGCTACGCTATCATCATTATCCACATTGCAAGGCTAGTGCGCGCCTCGTGATGTAGTTTTATGCAATCGAACTCAATTCAACTCAACTCTCAATACGCGGAATGATAATACTACACTCATTGTTGTAGTTAGTCATAATTTTGAACAACTTTTACCCATAAACAACACTAAAACAGCTATTTATCCTGAACAGGGTCAATGACAGGTTTCTATAGAATAGCCGATTTTCATCGTGATTATAGAAACGGTTGCTTATTAAAAGATTCATTAAAATAAATGGGTATGAGAACTGATTTTGCCTTAGTATTAACATTCCACGTAATAGTCTGAAGCGGCTAAACGTGCCCCTACGTAATCGGGTCCTACCAAGATGATAAAGGTGTTCAGGAACTATTCCGGCCCTCAGTCTATAATTGTGTATAACATTATCATAGGATAGTGGTATAGTGCTATTATTCCGAGGTATGGCACCACATATCAGTGGTGGCGACCTCGAGCTCGACAGCGACGGGCGGGGGCGGCGACGGTGGTAGCGGTGGACTCACCTGCATGCGGCGCGGGCGCGCCACGGCGGGCGCGTGCCACTCGCCACCGCTCATCGGCATCACCGCGTTCATAGGGGTCAATGTGCCCATAGGTTCCTCACCCAATACTGCGCCCACACTGCTATCAATAAATTGTGGGCTATGAGATAAACTACTTTTACTCATAGGCACAACTCTGAAAACATGAGAAATACATCCTAATAATATTATAAATGCAAATATTAGTGAGTATGGATGTGTGGGTGGATGTTTGTTACTCTTTCACGCAAAAACTACAGAACGGATTTAGATGAAATTTGGTATGAAGGTAGCCGAGACCCTAGATTAACACATAGGCTAAATTTTTATCCTGAAAACTTGTAGCGGGTAACACCACAGGGCGCAACTAGTATCATATATTTATCACGACTTCAAATTTGTGAGAAGGTGACATTATCAGCTGCTCCATAGCATTGGCCAACGAACTTTTTCTATAGAACAGCAGATTTATTTTCATGATTCACGAAATTTATGCATCCAGAGCGGAGAGTGCTCGTCTACTGGTACATAAGTTTTCGCCGCAGGTATTATTTATCATTTATGGAATCGATCTATGAAGATGTTTAGGTAAAAAAATATTATATGAAAAAGGGAATGTACAATTTATATTGTTTTACCTCGGGCGAGGAAGACGAGCATGCGCGGGTGGCTCCGCTGGTCCGTACCGGATGACCGACTGCCACACGTAGGAATCATACTTCACTTCCTCTTCCTCACCTATCTGAAAGTAGACTAGTGTACCTACTTGCCTACATTCAGATCACGCCGGCATTAAAACTTCTACGTATTACAAATAAAAGGGAAATTCAACAAATAAAGATTTTATTGTAAACGTAACTACGGCAGAAACTTACAAGAGGGCAAAACAAAAAACAATATCTTTAAACTTAAAATAGTTACAAGTTAGATTGAAAACATTTCACATAAAATTAATAAGTAGTGTTTTAACACCGACGTTATCTAAATTACAATCTAAAATATAAACAGAGAGCCACTAGACGGTAACTCTACGTCATCTATTTCGCTACTTTGTGGTTGTAAATCCCAAAAATAGGTTTCATCTTGGTGCGCAACGATGTCCGGTTACCTACAGTTGGCTCTATGTTTTACACATGCTAAAAGAGATTCACTGAAAGAAAAGTGCACGAATATACCGTGTTTGTAACGTGGTTATAAGGGAACTATCAGTCGTTATTTTACTTTGCTAAAGAAACACAAGCGTTAGAGTAGTAGAAACACTAGCGTTAGAACAGCCTGAAATCAGCAAAAAAATCTATTAACATGAATGTAACGTCCCCTTAATTTTGACATACAAAATTTGCGTAACAACTGCTATTTTCTTTAGCCAGACTTTGATGGAATGATGCGATATTTGCACAAAAAAACTACATATTTACAGTATTTACTGCACGACGGTTTATAATAATACACAGAGTAACAAATGCTACGCTATCATCATTATCCACATTGCAAGGCTAGTGCGCGCCTCGTGATGTAGTTTTATGCAATCGTACTCAATTCAACTCAACTCTCAATACGCGGAATGATAATACTACACTCATTGTTGTAGTTAGTCATAATTTTGAACAACTTTTACCCATAAACAACACTAAAACAGCTATTTATCCTGAACAGGGTCAATGACAGGTTTCTATAGAATAGCCGATTTTCATCGTGATTATAGAAACGGTTGCTTATTAAAAGATTCATTAAAATAAATGGGTATGAGAACTGATTTTGCCTTAGTATTAACATTCCACGTAATAGTCTCAAGCGGCTAAACGTGCCCCTACGTAATCGGGTCCTACCAAGATGATAAAGGTGTTCAGGAACTATTCCGGCCCTCAGTCTATAATTGTGTATAACATTATCATAGGATAGTGGTATAGTGCTATTATTCCGAGGTATGGCACCACATATCAGTGGTGGCGACCTCGAGCTCGACAGCGACGGGCGGGGGCGGCGACGGTGGTAGCGGTGGACTCACCTGCATGCGGCGCGGGCGCGCCACGGCGGGCGCGTGCCACTCGCCACCGCTCATCGGCATCACCGCGTTCATAGGGGTCAATGTGCCCATAGGTTCCTCACCCAATACTGCGCCCACACTGCTATCAATAAATTGTGGGCTATGAGATAAACTACTTTTACTCATAGGCACAACTCTGAAAACATGTGAAATACATCCTAATAATATTATAAATGCAAATATTAGTGAGTATGGATGTGTGGGTGGATGTTTGTTACTCTTTCACGCAAAAACTACAGAACGGATTTAGATGAAATTTGGTATGAAGGTAGCCGAGACCCTAGATTAACACATAGGCTAAATTTTTATCCTGAAAACTTGTAGCGGGTAACACCACAGGGCGCAACTAGTATCATATATTTATCACGACTTCAAATTTGTGAGAAGGTGACATTATCAGCTGCTCCATAGCATTGGCCAACGAACTTTTTCTATAGAACAGCAGATTTATTTTCATGATTCACGAAATTTATGCATCCAGAGCGGAGAGTGCTCGTCTACTGGTACATAAGTTTTCGCCGCAGGTATTATTTATCATTTATGGAATCGATCTATGAAGATGTTTAGGTAAAAAAATATTATATGAAAAAGGGAATGTACAATTTATATTGTTTTACCTCGGGCGAGGAAGACGAGCACGCGCGGGTGGCTCCGCTGGTCCGTACCGGATGACCGACTGCCACACGTAGGAATCATACTTCACTTCCTCTTCCTCACCTATCTGAAAGTAGACTAGTGTACCTACTTGCCTACATTCAGATCACGCCGGCATTAAAACTTCTACGTATTACAAATAAAAGGGAAATTCAACAAATAAAGATTTTATTGTAAACGTAACTACGGCAGAAACTTACAAGAGGGCAAAACAAAAAACAATATCTTTAAACTTAAAATAGTTACAAGTTAGATTGAAAACATTTCACATAAAATTAATAAGTAGTGTTTTAACACCGACGTTATCTAAATTACAATCTAAAATATAAACAGAGAGCCACTAGACGGTAACTCTACGTCATCTATTTCGCTACTTTGTGGTTGTAAATCCCAAAAATAGGTTTCATCTTGGTGCGCAACGATGTCCGGTTACCTACAGTTGGCTCTATGTTTTACACATGCTAAAAGAGATTCACTGAAAGAAAAGTGCACGAATATACCGTGTTTGTAACGTGGTTATAAGGGAACTATCAGTCGTTATTTTACTTTGCTAAAGAAACACAAGCGTTAGAGTAGTAGAAACACTAGCGTTAGAACAGCCTGAAATCAGCAAAAAAATCTATTAACATGAATGTAACGTCCCCTTAATTTTGACACACAAAATTTGCGTAACAACTGCTATTTTCTTTAGCCAGACTTTGATGGAATGATGCGATATTTGCACAAAAAAACTACATATTTACAGTATTTACTGCACGACGGTTTATAATAATACACAGAGTAACAAATGCTACGCTATCATCATTATCCACATTGCAAGGCTAGTGCGCGCCTCGTGATGTAGTTTTATGCAATCGAACTCAATTCAACTCAACTCTCAATACGCGGAATGATAATACTACACTCATTGTTGTAGTTAGTCATAATTTTGAACAACTTTTACCCATAAACAACACTAAAACAGCTATTTATCCTGAACAGGGTCAATGACAGGTTTCTATAGAATAGCCGATTTTCATCGTGATTATAGAAACGGTTGCTTATTAAAAGATTCATTAAAATAAATGGGTATGAGAACTGATTTTGCCTTAGTATTAACATTCCACGTAATAGACTGAAGCGGCTAAACGTGCCCCTACGTAATCGGGTCCTACCAAGATGATAAAGGTGTTCAGGAACTATTCCGGCCCTCAGTCTATAATTGTGTATAACATTATCATAGGATAGTGGTATAGTGCTATTATTCCGAGGTATGGCACCACATATCAGTGGTGGCGACCTCGAGCTCGACAGCGACGGGCGGGGGCGGCGGCGGTGGTAGCGGTGGACTCACCTGCATGCGGCGCGGGCGCGCCACGGCGGGCGCGTGCCACTCGCCACCGCTCATCGGCATCACCGCGTTCATAGGGGTCAATGTGCCCATAGGTTCCTCACCCAATACTGCGCCCACACTGCTATCAATAAATTGTGGGCTATGAGATAAACTACTTTTACTCATAGGCACAACTCTGAAATCATGAGAAATACATCCTAATAATATTATAAATGCAAATATTTGTGAGTATGGATGTATGGGTGGATGTTTGTTACTCTTTCACGCAAAAACTACAGAACGGATTTAGATGAAATTTGGTATGAAGGTAGCCGAGACCCTAGATTAACACATAGGCTACTTTTTATCCTGAAAACTTGTAGCGGGTAACACCGCAGGGCGCAACTAGTATCATATATTTATCACGACTTCAAATTTGTGAGAAGGTGACATTATCAGCTGCTCCATAGCATTGGCCAACGAACTTTTTCTATAGAACAGCAGATTTATTTTCATGATTCACGAAATTTATGCATCCAGAGCGGAGAATGCTCGTCTACTGGTACATAAGTTTTCGCCGCAGGTATTATTTATCATTTATGGAATCGATCTATGAAGATGTTTAGGTAAAAAAATATTATATGAAAAAGGGAATGTACAATTTATATTGTTTTACCTCCGGCGAGGAAGACGAGCACGCGCGGGTGGCTCCGCTGGTCCGTACCGGATGACCGACTGCCACACGTAGGGATCATACTTCACTTCCTCTTCCTCACTGAGAGCGCTCGAGTATCCCTCGCCTAAATTGGCGTCAGAACGATAGACCAGCAGCCCTTCTGAGTACTCGTCGTGGCTTCCCTAGTTCCAAAAACACACTATCAAACGCTTCTCAATTTTTGTATAACTAAATAAAACTTGTCGACGATAGACACACTCACTAATCTACAATACACTCTACACTCTCGTTTTTCTTACCACCAGAGTTCTGAAACGACGCTGAAACGACTAGCTACGGGCAAAGGTTCCAAATATACCTTTTTTTTATTATAAACACGCTTGCGTTTGACCACCAACTCGCGATGTTAAGCGAAGATGCGGTCTACAGTAAAGCACGCTTGTCTAGAACAAACCGATTCACTCGCGACTTGAACGAACCCAGATTCGATTTACTCGCAACTTGAAGGCGAATCCCTTCAAGTCGCGAGTAAATCTGGGTAGACAGCACTGTTGGTTCATTGGTAATATGTCTGCTCCAAGAGCTGAAGGGCGTGGGTTCGATTTCCACCCAGGACAAGCATTTTGTGATATAAAACACAAATGTTTGTTCTGTGTCTGGGTACACTGCATGTATTATGTTTTAGGTAGATATGTAATTACAAAAAAAAACTAAGTATTCTATCAGTTATCTTTCTTCCTTATTACAAGCTTTGTTTAGTTTGGGGTCAGACGGCACTGTGTATAATGTTCTATGATATGATATTTATATTATTTAGATTGTATCTATCAGGAAACACCCACTTGGGCAGCAAATTCCATTGTTTAGCGGTTCATACACCGAAGGTAGATTCAAATCGTTTAGTTCAAGTTTTTGGAATATTGATCATGAAGCGGTGTCACTCCTTGGAGCTCCTGACTGGCCGATAGTAGAATGAGCAGGGTGGAATTACGTCATGTAGATTTGAACCGCACTGTAAAGTTTCTTCTAACTTTAGATTTTGATGTATGTTATGTATGTTAGGTACTTGAACTGTATTTTATATTTTAGTGAACATTTTATTGTTAGTGTTAGAAATTGATAGAGTTCTCTGTTTGACTAGACCTGACCAAAAAATTAAAGCATTGTCATACTTATTATTGTTTCAACTAGCATATCAAGTTTATTATAGTTATGTTAAATACAAAGTTTTAAACACCACATAAGTCCTTGTTTTGTCGAGCTAATACCGCATAAGTCGACCAAATACGTGTACGGTATTAAATACAGTTATTTTTATTTTTCCCATCGTCATTCACATTAAGTGCACTCCATCCAGGTGACGGAAGAGAGCGTTTCTTCGCGCATTCCGGTTTATGGGAGCGCGCGTAGAAACTCGTGAGTGAAGAGCTGAGTTCCGGTCTAGCGATCCCCATCTCAGCGGTCAAAGTGGCGGAGCCACTAATCTGACCCGTCGAACAAAGATTATGGGCGTGCCTTAGGGCGTGGGGCCGTCTAACACCTATTGCTGGTTAGATCTCAGAGGTGGATCACGATGTGTCTGGCGGTCCGACACATCGTAATCGTTATGGGGTGAGCTTGGGCTCCCCGGGGCGGGTCCGCGAGGGCATGCGCTGTCGAGGCCACGGAAGAGTACGAAAGCGTGCTTCGATACAAAGCGCCGAGGTGGAACATTACAAGGTTTTTGGTGGGTAGGTTGTCGCTTGGACGGAGAGTCCCACATAACCGCCCTATCCGCCCCAAGGCTGGTAGTTTACACAAAGTATTGTCCCTGAATAAAAAAATGGGAGTTCCAAAGCTAAGAAATTTGTTCAAAATTTGTGGAGGCAGTTACGGGAAGAAGGCCGCAGCAAACCCGTGTTAGGTTGATTATAACACAAAAACTTATTTGGAAATTCAGGCAACAACGCTTATACCGCCAGCCTTTTAGACGTTTGAGAAAGATTTATACTATTAGTGTTTGAATAAGCTAATGGTTAACCTGGAGGTCAAATAAAATCCAAGGTGTTTTATTGATTTAGTTCTGTAGATCGGTTTATTATAAAGACTATATTAAACATTGTGGAATAACTAGATTAAACAAAACTCGTGACACGCACTGGAAAATACGAAGCCAGAATCTGTGTTTAGATAGATAGATAACTCTTTATTGTGCACATCATAAATGGAACAGAGTACAGATAACAAAAAACCTTATTAACTAGTGACACAAGTGGCGGCCTTATCGCTAACAGCGATCTCTTCCAGGCAACCAAGAAAAGAAAAATACGATAGAAAAACATAAGAAACAGACGGGAGATGTAACACTAATAAGAAAAATAATAATAAAATAAAATAAAAATTAAACATATAGTAAGTACTTATATAAAAATAATAATGCATTAGGTTATGGTTTTGGTTGGTGTTTGGGTTAGGTTGGTTGGTTAGGTTTGGTTTAATGTTTAGGCCAAATCTTAAAAAACCAATTAGTATGGGCTCAGGGATGTGAGAAAGAATTGTTGTAATATAAATATACCTGCATAACAATGCCATCCCAGGTGGCAACGGTAACGCCGCCCGTGGTGGAGATATCGCCAGTTAGCCCCGGAGGCCCTGGATCATGCATTGGAGCCATGGGTCCCACGCCAGCCAAGCTCGTGTGTTTGCGACCGCGCCGCGAGATTGTGTAATGCAGGGGATCATTCCCGTCCCGCCGGATCATCTCAGGTAGTATGCGCCGCCGTGCGTTTATAAACCAGTTGCATACCTACAAAATCATAATCTTTTCAATTATTTATATTATGCAGTGATATACACTCTTGAAACACTCGATAGGCTATTTTAGTGACACATATAATATAAAAGATAACTGACGCTATAATACTATCAGGTCCAAAAACGCCAAACATTTCAATCTTTTTTTTATTTTCATTGCCGTAGTTGATATTTTTTTTAATTCTTGAAATTCCTTTCATTCAACTTCAGCAGATTGGCATCGCCCTAATGGGAGACTGGTTAAACACAAAAAAATGTGTCTAAACATTTTAACAACTTCGAAATGAACACCGTCGAATTTCACTGACAGAGTCTTATGTAAATTATTTTATTCAGAGGCTGATGCGTCTAGAAAAACAACTAGGCTGGACAACATTTTCATGAGGACCCATTAGAATCCTGTCTTGAACAATGCTAGTCGTACCTCTGGCCGTAAAAAGTCTTCATCTCCGCGAGTATCCCTTAGCAAGGTTTTCAGACAACAGTGGAGCTATTGGCAGTTCTGTTACCAAATGAGCGCTGCTCATTTACTTAGCGAAGACTTTAAATCCCTGGTTTTGCTCAATAGCTCCTTAAATCTGAAGTGTGCTTGACTTGCTTGAGCGTTCGATAAAACTCTCGCAATTTCGGCGCAGGGGCGTCTCGCCTGTGTTACCATTGGATCCATAAGCAGAAAAGTCTCATCGAACAACTAAGACTTCGAATTTATATGGTAAAGCAAACAAAATTTAATTTCCTTTTTTCTCTGTTCATTCTAATATACCACGTTGACCTCAATAGAAGTACCTACTCATGAAATATCTAAAACTGCGAATTTGTTTTTCAATTTCAGCTGGGAAGTGTCTGAGCCCACCACAGCAGGTTAGGTCGGAGCATAGGATTCATCAAACAACATCTTTCAAGTATACAGTTTAAAATGTTCATAGAGCCTCGATAAGTCAATGATGACTTCCGATGTAAAATTTAAGTGTTGATTATCGACATGATTTCAAAATTGTGTTTACTGCCAGTGCCAAATTATTATTTTCCCAAACTTATGTTGTTTTCTAAATAATTATTTACAAAATATTATGGTCTAGTAGGTATGTCAGTGATATAATGTCGTGAAACATATCTTTTCGTATTTGTTCTACCACTCCACTGACGTTTTTTGGTATTCACCGCTAATTTACAAAGGCAAGAACTGGTATGACATATTTATGTAAATATGACTGTAACTAAATTTTATCTTACGTGATTTTATTGTAAGACTTAAAAACATGCACTGTCAGAGTACACAAAGTAAGATGCCAAAAATGTTAAAAACAAAATGACAGTATGTCTTCTTTTTTGATTTTGATAGCATTCTTTCTTCTTGGCATCGCACTCTGTGCATTCTGCCAGTTTCAATGTTTCATAATTTTGTGTACAATCTTCAGTCTTCAACTTCTTTATCTTAACATCCATGTATTTCAAGACTTTGATTTCATGTAGTGAGAAAACGGGGAAACCATAGGACGCGTAAACAGAAAATACCAAATAGGTTTATGGAATAAAATTTGGAAAGGACAAAGGTCAGGAAAGCAGGAATTGGAAAAAAGAAGAAAGAAAGATTATAATTTTACGTTATTAGATAAGAGGAAACAGGATATAGAATAATTAATATTTGTATCTAGGGTAGCAAGTAAGCATGGAAAATCTGTAGGGAAAGGAACTTTGATAGAAACAAGATTTTCGTAAAAAGATGAAGTATTATTATTGGGACAGCAAAAAAATATATGATTCAAATCACAAAAGTCACTCCCACAATCGCAGGCAGCAGAATCAACTATACCAAGTCTAGAAAGATGCGCTGGGCTACATACATGGCCAAGTCTCATCCGTATCAAGGAAGAAGTAACGCGTTTACTTAATGTTTGGTCGAAAAACCACGGTCTCTGCAGAATATTAGGTTGTAGGTTGAAATAAAATTTACCCTTTTTCAAAACACTTCTGGACCAAAACTCTTCCCAGGCTTTCTTCAGGGAAAGTTTAGGAAGAGTGGATAAATCGTGGCAGAAAATTGTGTAAGGGAAACGGTCCCCACATACTATAGCTTGGTTAGCGAGAAGATCTGCCTTCTCATTTCCATTTATCCCAGAATGACTTGGGATCCATGCAAAAGAAACGGAAAGGCCGCTTAGAAGACATCGATACAACTCTTCCCTTGCTTTGAAAATTGTCGGATAGTAACATTGAGATTTAAAGGGAAATTTAGATAGAGAATATAGGGCGCTCAAAGATTCCGAAAATATGGCCGCCTGAGGAAGTTTCATTATGCGAACGTATTCAATAGCCTTATAGATACCATAGCACTCATCAGTGAAAACAGAAGTTTCTGGTGGTAATTTAATTTTCTGAACGATCTTGTATCGTGAGTGGCAAATGCCGACACCTACCGTACCTGTCTCGGAGTGTTTAGAGGCATCACAATAAATTTGATGCCATCCACGCCAAATTTCATCAACTTTAACATTAAACTTGGAGTTCGCATTAGGGTTGTGTTTTTCAATCCCTAAGTTTAGAATTACGCTCGGGCAATATATTAATGCATTATAATTACACGAGAATATTGGAAGTTTAAGAGATCTGTAAACAGGAGCATCTAGAGACAAGAATTTTCTGAAACTGTTAACTAAACATGGAGGGGGTTTATGACGCCAGTAAGAAGATGACCCTACTAAATCTGAGAGTTGGTAAAGTTTCTGTACAAGCAGGTGATCAGCAAACTGTAAAGCACGGAATAAATACCTATCACAAAGAAACTGTCGACGCAAACGTAGTGGAGGATCACTACACTCAACTTGAAGGGCGTTGATAGGTTGATAGGGCTCGATTTCATAGCACCTGAAATCAATCGCAAAGCTTTTGCTTGGATGTCGTCCATCCTTCCCAGACCCGCTGAACTACAGGGCTCTAAAAGGAACGTACCATAATCAAGGACGCTTCTTATCAGAGCGTTATAGATCAGCTTTAGGGAAGACGGATGAGCCCCCCACCAAACGCCTGATAAACATTTTAGCATATTGTAGACTCGTTCACATTTAGATACCACATAATCACAGTGTGGGAGACCTGCGAGTTTACTGTCCAATATAACACCCAAAAATTTAATGTTTTCTTTTTCAGGTATAATTTCTCCTTTAAATGTAATATTTAAGGGTTCATGAGAACGTTTTCTAGTGAATAAGATTACATTACTTTTTTGTGTTGATAAATCTAAGCCATTATTGTCTAACCAACCCCCTAAATTAAAAAGAGCTTGAGTAACACGTGAAGACGCTGTGCTAATACATTTATTGGACGCGTAAATTAGCAAATCGTCAGCATATTGTAGTACATTGGCAGCACCTTGAAGAAACGTTTCAAGATCGTATGTGTAAATATTATAACAAATAGGGCTTATTACAGAGCCTTGAGGTAGGCCTTTCCAGAGAAGTCTATAGTCAGAGTCAGTATTATCTAATTTTATTATTCTACCAGACAATAAATTAATTATGAAATTAGACAACATATGAGGCACGTTTAATTTTTCAAACTTATTACGAAGAATTGGTAAAATAACATTATCATAGGCAGCTTTAATATCCAGACATACTGCAACTACTGACTCATCTTGAGACATAGCAGTACGGATATCGGTGATTAAAATACTAATACCATCCATTGTGCTTTTACCTTTGCGAAAGCCAAACTGTGAGGAGGATAAAATGCCCTTATTTTCAAGGAACCACTCTAATCTATTTTTAACTAAATGTTCAGCAATTTTAGCGACTACTGGAGATAAAGCAATAGGACGATAAGAAGAAGTTTGGGAAGGGACTTTTAAAGGTTTTAACATCGGAAGAATAATTTGAGTTTTCCAAGTGGAAGGAACTGTGCCTGACATCATTACTAAATTAATAAGACTTAAAAAATATATCAATGAGTGTTCAGACAAATTGCAGAAAAATGAATAAGAGAGCCCATCCTCTCCAGAGGATGAATCTGATACACAGGAGAGTACTCCTTTTAATTCCTCCAAAGAAAATGGCGAATTGAAGCCAACCGGGGTTTGAATGAAAGATAGATTAGAAAGCGGTTTTTCTATCAATTCTTGCTGAGGTACAAATGGTGGAGCTAAATTATTCAAATATTCTTGTGATATAGATTGAGGGAGTAAAGAAAAGTTAGAGATAGACATGGCATTCTTAAATCTTCGGATGTTTTGCCATACAGAAGAGAGACGGGTTTGAGGAGAAATAGAGGAACAAAATCCTCTCCAACTATTAAATTTCTTATCTTTTAAAAGTGTTCGTGTATTCTCCATTATTTCAATCAAAATCAGAAAGTTTTCGTTACTCATATTACTATTATAAACTTTCTCAGCGTCTTTTCTTTTTTTTAACAGCTAATGAGCATTCATTATCCCACCAAGGGGGAGATGAAATTTTACGCGAACCGACATTTTTCAGAGGAAAAGTTTCTTTAGCTGCTTCCGAGAGGGAAGTAATTAAGCTATTTGCACTTGCCATTACCCCGAGTGACGACACAGGAGGAAGTGTTTTAATTTTAGATTCAGCTCTTGAACGATAATTATCCCATTCCCTCTCAATAATTCTAAATTTTAAGCGAGGTTCTCTAGGCGGCGGATTCTTAATATCACTGTTTAAAAATGTCAACAAAATCGGAAAATGATCACTGTCGAAGGATGAAGAAAGAATTTGCCATTTTATTTTGGTGGCTAAATTCAAAGTGCAAACTGAAAGATCAATTGCACTTTTCTCTTCGTTTGGTTTAGTCCTACGAGTAGGTATGCCAACATTTAATACAAAAGGATTCTGATCATTAAATATATCAAGAATGTTTTTTCCATAATAATCTGTGGTTGAACTACCCCACGATTGATGGTGGGAGTTAAAGTCGCCTAGCAGTAAAAATGGTCTGGGAAGATTACGAATAATATTACTCAATTCATGGAATATATGTGACGAAGGGTGGGGAATATAAATGGAAACGAAACAAATAGAATTAATCATAGCGGCCACCACTGACAGATTGTCACTATGAGGAGGAATATTAATAGGAATATAAGAGACGGAATTTTTGATAAGCATGGCAGAACCACCACACCCATCAATTCTGTCATTACGAAGACAAGTATAATGACTAAAATTGAAAACAGAGCCAGGTTTTAGCCATGACTCTGCTAGCGCAACTAGAAAAGGATTGTATTTATTAACTAAATAAATAATTTCGTGTTTCTTACTGCGCGCACTGCGGCAGTTCCACTGAATTACTGTTGTTAGAAGATCCATAATTTATAAGAGTTTGTAATAGTGATTGAATCACTGGAGCAGCGTTGGGCGGTATTAGATTGCATTGTGAAATAATATTAACAAAGGTAATCATCAGTTCTTTTAAGGAATCATCGTAAGTCCTTCGTGATTCGTTAGAGTTATGCAAGAGAGCACATCCATTTGCTGGGGTAGGCATATTAAAATCTTTTATAAGCTCTCTGTGAGCAACCTGATCGTACCCTGACGTCGGCTTGGAAGGGGACGATGGACATAAAAATACTGTTTTTCTATATGAAATGTTAGGAGATGAAATATTGTTGTTTGTAGTACTGATTTTCTCATGGGCAAGTTTTGTGTTATTAGAGCTTACTACGCTGGCGTAAGATTTTGTGAACGGTGGGTAAAGTTTCGATGCTTCTGCGTATGAAATGTAGTTCTCTGCCATTGACTGTTTTATATTTGTTTGTCTAGTGAATTCTGGACATGACTTCCGGGTGGCAAAATGATTACCAGAACATAAGAAGCATTTAGCACTCCCTTCCTCAGCTGAACATGAGTCGCCCGTGTGTCCCTGACCACACTTGAAGCAACGTGGCTTAGACCTACATTGCAATTTAGTATGGCCAAATAAACAGCACGAATAACATTGAATTGTCGGATATGTGTACAATTCTACAGGTAAAGCGTTGAAACACATAAAAATTCGTTTTGGCAAAATCTGACCGTCAAATGTAACTACTATAGTTTGGGACGGTTTCCATACTGGTGACCCATCAACCATGGATTTGTAATTCAAACGTCTTATTTTTATTATTTTTCCGCATCCCTCTGGCACGTCAATATTTTCAATAACTTCCTCAGGAGACCACTCTGCGGGAACTCCGCGAACTAATACCATACGGGTAATGTGGTATGTGGGAATGAATGTTTTGAGCTTATGAGCTGATAGATTACTATTTTGGATGAAAGAGTTGTGAACGATAGGGAAATTCTATTTCTACCAATTCGTTTTATGCTGCCATTTACAATATTACGGACATTGTTTTTCAAAAGAAATTTACCGAACGCAACCGGATGAAAAGTGGTACCATCATTTGTTAATGATTGTTCTCTCTGAACGTGGATAATGTATGCTGCCATGTCAGTTGCTTCGTACTGAGCCCTCGCGATTGGGGAAGGACGTAGAGGAGATGGATTATCAATTAACGAAGTAGAAACCGATGGAATTACAAACGTATCTTCCATTGATTTACTAGACCGTTACGTTTCGGAGGGATATTTGCTTTATCAATGATAACTGGTTCAAAATCTATATCAGAATCGCAAGATGTTATCGTAACATTTAAACTAACCGAGGGCACCGTGGTGCCCCCGGGGTCGATCGGAGGATCCATGAAGAAATCAATTAAAATAAAGACTTACCAATATAAACAAGCTATGTACACTAAATATAAACAAAAATTACTACTTAACTGATCAATTAAACTTATAAATTGCAATTTTAATTAATTAAACCAAAAATTTTCACCCTAACAATACGAAGGTTTCCCGCGCTTTTTTTCCAGTATGGCTTTACAGCTTTAGACTGCCCGATGGGGCAAATGAATAAATAAAAAAAAAATAAAAAAAGATTTTGTCGTCGCATTTTGTACATTTGCCAGTGCTAAGTGTTTTGATATTTTCAAGTTCCAAAAGTTAAATAAATAGTCTAAGTCCAGTCATAGGCGGCCCGTACACGTTCAATTTGGATCGCGATCGCGAAATTTGTATTACTTATTTAAGTAGTAACACATAAGTCGGTTGATATTTACATATAAGTTGTGTATAGTTGTAATTGGACCTTAGGCTCACTATGATATCTTAATTATATAATACATTACATGTACTAAGTAGCCTAAGGTCTGTAACTGTACCTATATCAATAAAATAAAATAAATCAATACTTTTTTTTTGTAAATTCATACTTATAATATATACAGAACACCCAGACACAGTACAAACATTTGTTTATTCACAAAATGTTTGCCCTGAGTGGGAATCGAACCCACGCCCTACAGCTCTCAAGGCAGATATACTACCAATGAGCCAACGGGGCTGTCAAATGATGAATCTACTTTAAGAAATCCAACTAACTACTGAATCTACTGAACGGTTAACTAACTACTGAACTATGACAGCCCTGTTGGCTCATTGGTAGCATATCTGCCTTATGAGCTGAAGGGCGCGGGTTCGATTCCCGCTCAGGACAAACATTTTATGTATCAACAAATGTTTGTTCTGTGTCTGGGTGTTCTGTATGTATTATAAGTATGCATTTATAAAAAAAAGTATATATGTATTTTATCAGTTATCTGACTTCCATCACATAAGCTTTGCTTAGTTTAGGATCAGGTAGCGCTGTGTGTAATGTCCTACGATATTTATTTTATTTTAACTAACTACTAACTACTGAAAGGTGAATTGGCCCGTTCGATCGGCGCCAACGAGGACCGCCTGTCATTGACGTCCATTTTCAAAGAGCGCACAGCGTGGACTGACGCGATCTTGCGCTTACACGTTCAATCTTGATTACGATCCGCGATCCACGATCTTGATTTCAAAATTTCTAGATATTTTGCGATCAGGAGCATCAATCCGTCAATCCGCTTCGTATACGATCAATCTGGATCGTGATCATTGATCGCGCATCTCGGATCGCGATCCAAATTGAACGTGTACGGGCCGCCAATGATCGCGATCCAAATTGACCGTGTACGGGCCGCCTTAGTCAAATCCAGTCCGTGCCAGTCGTATCTAGCCTTAGTAAAGTAATGGCGACTTTACTATAACTTTCGATCGAGTTTTGGAAGCCACACGAAAATCATGATTCACCACATTATATCACTTTCCCACACTCTTGCTTGTAATTCGATACTTTATGAACAAGTCATCACTATTTTTATACATAAACACTGGTGAAACACTAGTTTTAAACAAAAATACAATGGGGCGGCACGACTCTTTCCGCGTTCCCGCCAAAACTTGGGACGGTCTGTCACTCGTGCTAACAGCTGACTGTGACAGTGTCACAGTCAGCTGTTAGCACGATTATCGATTAGTATCTACGTGGCGGAGTTGTGAAACGTTTTCACAAAAGCCATATTATTAGTATTTGGTGGCTGCTACAATAATAACTTACTGCATTGCTGTTGTATCTTGCAGTGACGACCATTTCAATTTACATAATTTTACACAGTTATTCAACGCCAGGCAGCAGTGTTATTATAAGGCATTGTGTGAAGTGCGTACGTGTATGTGTGCTAAATGAAGAAAAGAACAGAATAATGTTTTCAGAGAAAATAGGCTGCATGCTCTTGAAAATTACAAGTGTGTGTGGTGATCTATCAGGTGAGCGACTCGCTTGTCTCGTCAACTTTGTTGCATAAAAATATCTATATAAATAAACTAAGGCACACTTATTCATGGCTGGCGTTAAATTATTGTAAATATTTATGATATTAATAATTGTAAATCTGTAAGTGTTTGTTGTTAAACATTTTATATTTTACTAGCTGGTCCAACAGATGTTATCCTGTCAAAACTATGAATAATGAATTCTAACGATTGACAGTTATGTCAAACGCTGGTTACATTGGAACAGTTTACATTGTTTAAAAGTTAATTGAGAAAAAGTAGGTAGTGCCCTTGCACTTCGCTTGAGACTTATGAATAAATTAACTTGACTTTGAATTAGCTAGACTATATCTGGAGGCACTACTGGTCTAATTTTCTGCGCAACTTTCTTAATTTTTTCTTTAAGTACCTTTTGACAATAACTCAACAAAAGAAATACCGAAATTGGTCCAGCCGTTCACACGTGATGCCGTGACCAAGGGAAATAGGGATTCATTATTATAAATAGAGAAAGAATAGAATAGAAAGAAATATTTGATGGCATTGATACTTTTTACTGTAGCCAAGTTCTCTATTGCTGGACTACTCAGCTACAAAGCTTTATTATTTGACATAAACGGCAATTATTTAGTGGACTCACCTGTAAGACTGTCAAGTTTGCCTCCTGAGACAATGCCAATTTCTCAGAGTCGCTTGGGTAAGCATTATAGCGGTGATCATAGAGCCATCGCTTGAGGATCTTAACGGAGTGTTTGGGCAGGTTGCCGCGGCGCTTGCGCACTGAGCCGACGAGCGGTGGCGGCGGCGCGGGCACCGCGGGTAGGTGCCGCGGGAGTGCCTCCAACGGCCGCGCCAGCGCGTGCTGATCTGGCAACTCCCATTCCTGCCCGCTGCCGTTCTCGTCTGTCGAAGACGTTGACGAGAATCGGTCGCGAGCTGTAGCCAAGCATTTCAAACTGTTAGACAACTGCTGAGAAAATGTATAATGCATAGGTTAAATATGACAATAGAAATTACACTTAAGGTGGTACAATTTCCATACAAATAATTTTTTGTCATTTATGGACAAATGGAGAATATTTTTTACAGTGAAATCACAGCTACTGACAATTATTTTGGTCTTTATTTGCGGTAAATCACAATTACTTGAATAAAACAGTAGATTATTAGCAGAAAATCAAATTTATGAATTTATGATTTTTTAATAAAACAGTGGATTATGCTAAAAATCTACTGTTTTATTCAAGCATTTGTGATTTACCGCTAATAAAGACCAAAACAAATGTCAGTAGCTGTGATTTCGCTGTAAAATTATGCTCCATTTGTCCATAAATGGAAAAAAAATATTTGTATGGAAATCATACCACTTTAAGTTATCACTGTTACCCTGCTCTTATAATGTTTATTACTAATATAAAACTATAACACTTGCTATAAGAAATACTGACCAACTTATTTACTGTTGGGAGTTCCCTCAATGTTTACACATGAACTCCAAGAACAAACAGTACATTAAAGACATCTTCCAAAATACTTTACTTTTTTGGGTAAAAAAAACTAATGCCCCATGCTTTAGTTGTAGGTGAATAGTTATAAAATTTTGCCAGTGTGAATCTAAAACAATCTCGCCAGACCTCTCTTAGTTTCCAGATGGGAATAAATAACATTTCAAAAAGAAATATCTACACAGTAATCTTTACAACTTGAAACTAGCTTAGAATGCCAAGGGAATATAGAACTCAGCTAATGTAACAGATGTTTTGTGAATACATATGATTAGATAGCTAGTATTCAAAGTTCTGCTGTAAACTATAGAATCCTTATTGTTAAGTTTTATCTGTCATAGTCCTTTGATTGTGCTAATAAAAAACTATAGCGCTAAAGACACATACCTGCTATCAGATAATAATCTGACTGCCAATGTGCGAGTACCTTTTCCTAGAACATATGGTTTCTAGAAGGTACTCGCTTACGAAGAAGAAGAAAGAGTACTCACTTAGAAGTACTCGGTTACAGTACTTAACAGTGTATTCTGGCAGCCTCACTTGAGAGCCTGTTCTATTCCAGGCTGAGTGTATTTACCATCTTTGACCACACCACAACTTAACATCAGGTGAGCTGTGGTCAAAGACCAAGCCTGTCATCCATAAATAAAATGGTTATAGCTTCTATGCAATACACCAACAAAAAGTTTGTTTTGTTAGTAAACAAATGACTACATTTTATGTTGAAATAACAGGTGATATGATTGTAATATTATGTGTGTTTGCACCTTACAGTATACAATAGTTATGTATACTCTAAGATTTGCTCTTTCTTCTACAAGCCATATGGTTATTGCTTTTATACAATTATCCATTAAAATGACCACTTTGTTGCAGATTGTGTTGAACAGACTGAGTTAGTGCCGCGGCACCAACTAGGCTAAACACAACTATACCAGAAACTAAAACTAGCTAGTTGGATAATTGATAAAAAGATAAAATGAAACTTACGCAGTTTTATCTTCATTACTTTAATTACTGATCTTCTTTGTCCCTGCGTGGTTGCAGTATCGTTGTCACCACGAAGAACGGTAACGCGGGGAATTGCGCCGATGACCACTCACTAAAACTACTCAAATGTAAATCAAACTGACATACTTTGTACCCAACTTAATGTTTCAATAATATATTAACAGCTTTATCAAATAGTAGAAACTACTTAAAACGATGCTTTATCTAACGCGTCTTGATTCAAAGTGGATTCAAAGTGCATGCAATTTTTCATTATTTTAAAAATCGATGCTGTTTCGAGACAAATGACAACGACGTGCATTGTCACTTGTCTTTTTGAAATATATACAGAAAAACAACAATCTTCACTGCCAGTTACACTAAATAGGTGCAATATTATTGGATAGCCTAGAATACCAATGTTATGTATACAACGCCATGAAGTTTTCCCTGTTAGTGTCTGTTATTTATGCCATATAAATATGGTAAACCAAACTATAAATACCTAGTAAAATCGCTCAATAGCGGACTGTAGAAATTTTATACAGTATTGGTGCTAGCGTGCTGCTGTTTTTTCTCTGTCGCCAATGAAGGCGTCGCTGATCCAGGCACCTTTGTACCAAATTCAAAGGCAGCAAATATATTCAAAGGCAGCAAATATATTGGCAGCAAATAACTATCATTACAGATTTTCTGATCGGCACAGGTCTATGACCCCTTTGGAAAGCGATGTTTTTGTAACCACCCACATTATTTAAGCCTTCGCTAGAATTCTTAATATACTGTAATTTAAAATATTATAAGGAATTGACACATAGGTAACGATAAAAATTACGACACTTTCTGTACGCTGTGGGTCGTACGTACTTTTTAGCTTTTAAATAATGTTCGTACATAATATACAAATACTTTTCGAATCATAGACTTAGAATCTACATAGAAACAACCCAGAGAAAAGTTAAATCATTTTCATCGTAAATCCACTTTCCCTGAATTGATTTTGATAAAAACATGACTAAAATAATATGTTGCTTAGGACTTCACAAAACATATTAGAAAACCTGCAATTTTTACGCTCCTATTGCTTCCATATAGCTTAAAACGAATAATCCCTAATAAATTAATTTTTAAAAACAGACTACTAAAATCCCAGAGATTATCGATATTTGCCACTACAAAGAAAATAAACAAAATAATTTACTTTAATTTTCAAATCCAACCCAATACACAAGCAGTAAAAAATACAGTTTTGTCTGTTCGTTTGTGATAAACTCAGAATACACGCGTACGCGTGTGTTTTGTTAAAGATTTTGTGAAGCCGTGGGCACCAACTAGTTGAACCTACCAAGCTTAAGCTGTACCTACTAAGTCAAAAGGGGGGCATTGTTCTCAACACAATTTTTACTATGAAAAAACATTCCGCTGACCCTTTACTATCGCGATTTCAGGGTAAAAATAAATGAAAAAAAAAACAATGTTTTTAACTACAAGCTTTTATCTGGGACAGTAAACTAAAAATTTAAAAATAAATCCTTGTAAGTATTTGGCGTGTAGGTTACTTGCCTTTATTCTTAAAAGTTTCAGGTACAGAAGCATAGTAAAATAGGGTACCTAACCTGTAGCGGGTAATGCCTCAAGCTTAAATCACACACACAAACACGCCAAATACTTACCAGAATTTATTTTTAAATTTTTAGTTCATTGTCCCATATTTTTACACTTTTAATTTATTTTTAACCACGATAATATGTTTTTTTTTAATAAAGGAAGGAAGGCCTTTGCCGACAGCGGGACAATACAGGCTGAAATAATAATAAAATTACCAATAGGGTTGCGTTTGACCGCAATCACCGTGGTTCATCTGTGGGTTGAAAACAGTGCAATTGGCACCACATACTTGTATTACTGGTTTTTTTCCATATCAAATTGTTAAAAGTTATTTATTCGAGATGTTTTATTTATAGCGATTCATTTTTGCATCGGACTTATCATTCAGATCACAGACGTTGTTTAGATCAACCTCTATGATTCATACATAAAATTGAAATGTAAATGTAGAAGTCAAACGAGGTGCACCTTCAACCTTATCTACACAAATCGCCGAACCCATATTTAACTTGACTTTGACTTTTAATAGACTGCCCTGTAAGCTCAATTACCACCAGGACAAACATTTATCTACACTAATTATAAAGATGAAAGACTTGATTTTTTTTTGTTGAATAGGCTCCGAAACTACTGGACCGATCTGAATAATTCATTCATCATTAGAATGCTACATGATCATCGAGTAACATTAAGAGTTTTCGTATCGACCGGCCCGCTAGGGTGACAATAAATGTTTGTTCTAAGTCTAGGTGTTCTGTATGTATTTACAAAAAAAGTACGTAATAGATTCTATCTTCCCATAGCTTTGCTTAGTTTGGGGCTAGATGGCGCTGTTGATGTTTTCATTTCGACCCGTTTCACTCGGAACTGGATGAGCTTAAGCTGCCGGTGAAGGAAAACATCGTGATGAAACCATAGCATGGTGGTAGAGGGTATTTTACAAACTAAGAAATGGTACAATCGGCTTGAAGATTATGATTATGATCAAATACTATTGCGCACATTTTCTAAACACCGAGACTACGGTGGCATACTCAAAGAGTTGCAAAGAAAGAAACTGTCTACAGAGACGATGACAACATACTACCAAGATAAGGTTGTCATGTTTTTCTGGTGTAAACCATCTGATAATGCGCTGGCATTATCAGATAGTTTACACTTCTTCTGAATTATTCGAGGATAGCACTGCAACCTAATGCACGCGCGTTTTAATGTCAATGACCAGGCAAGAACTATAGGAAGGGGTTTTGTGCGCACTAAATGACTATCGCGTACCACCTTAATATTAAATAAATTTCAAAAGCAAATAATTGTCAACCGATTATCACTCGAAAGGAGATTTACCGCTCCAGGGCTCTTCTAAACTTCAACTGCATCTGTGTGCGCCACTATCACTATGCACAATTGCACATGCAGTGATAAGTGTTTGTGCCTCTTGTGATCTTATTGTGAGAGGCGTACCAGTCTTTGTATCTCCTAGCACACCATCTTTATGTGAAATTGGTCTCCGCAAAACAGGGAATCCCAGTGTTAAGACCACCAAAATATCACTTATTGTGATGAACTTAGTATGCCCTACCTTATTTTTCGTTAGTATAATATATAAGTAGCGAGCAAGTTTACTGTTATGTAGTACATAGGTATATTGTTTTATTAAAACTGTAATTAACCTGTACCATTTGTTCGAAATAAATACAATTCTTTATTTTTAAAAAACTTGTTTCAGATCCTATTACCGAAATTGAGGCAAACGAAGAAAACTACTGGTTCAAAGTCGTCACAGCTAATGGAAGAACGTCAGGTTCTTCAATCATTAAAATCCGCGTGCTGGGAAATATGACGTGGTGACGCCACGGCACTACGAGCTTTATGTACGGCGTATCTTATTCTCTGGCGGCGACACTGCTGCGTGGCAAAGACGGCTACATCAAGGTCGTCAAGATAGCCGACGGGTGGGGACCTCAAAAGGGCCGAAAACTGCAAGGAGTCTAAATACATATATTTTATTGATAACACCCTTAGATAAAGATATATTTATTTGTCATAATATGAGTAATATGTATGATGTCCGTAACTTAATTAAATGATCTTCATGTTATATCTGAAAAGGTGTACAAATAATTGATGGCAACAAAATAATTAATCTAATAATATGGATTGGAATGTATACAATGTCAAGGAAAAATAATAATTGAAATATAAAAAATAAATGATAAAATTAGAATGTCAATGAAATTAATAAAATGTCAAGATAAAAATTACATACGTGGTTAGAATGTGTCAATTAAATATTCATTAATTTTATAATAGGATTTTTGGACTAACAGTTTTTTTAGTTTTATCTTGAATGGAACAGTTTTCAGGTCTCTTATTGACTTTGGTATATTATTGAAAATGATAGGTCCCATACACACTATACTATTATTTATTAGGGATGTCTTAGATGGGAAATTGGTCGCCGGTTATGGTCTCTACGATTCCTTACCACAAGGTCAGAGAGCGCTGGAAAGAGTTCTGGATTATTTTTCACAAATACGGCTGTTTCCAGTATATATAGGGATGGAAGTGTAAGAATCTGATATTTAGTGAAATATGGTTTACAACTATCAGTCCTCTGTAATCTAAACATAGACCTTATACAGCGTTTTTGTCGTTTAAAAGCAATTTCTTTATCAGTTGAATTTCCCCAAAATATAATACCATATCTGAGGATGGACTCAACTAGACCATAGTAGGCCGTAAGTAAAGCATCTGTATTTAGAGTGTTAGCAAGTTTGTGCTGTACATAAGCTTGGCTAGAGACTTTCTTAGATAGACTATCTATCTGCTTTTTCCAATTAAGTCGTTTGTCAATAATTAAGCCAACTTTATATTATACCTACAGGTTCATTATCACAATATGTATAGGTAAGAAAACAATCTTTTTTTCTTAATAAATCTAGCATATTAAGGCTTATATTTTTAAATGTCGGAAAGATCTGCAAACTAGAAGTAGGTCAGCGTAGCGGTCCATGGTCAATAAATAAATTTTGTCATAATTATGTAACAAAAAAGTCAAGATGCGATGCCAGATTAAGGTGTGTGTGATATCGGTTTGTCTCACACCCGGCGTGAATGAGGTCGGGTATCTCATACCCGGCGAGTTGTAAAACTAAATATTTCTTAAAACTGTGCGATTCCTGGAACTCGGCTGGCTCAGTAGCTGGAGAGGATGTTGTAGGGAGTGGTTTTAAGTGATAGTTACAGTGCTGCGCCGGCAGCGAAGTGAACTACAAGTGCACAAACATAGAGCGGGTACGTCATACCCGACCTCATAGTCGGTGTAATTATTTTGTTTTTTGGTTATGTTTTAATTTTATGCGTATCATAATTAAATTTCCTTGTCTTTATGTGTGCAAACTCCAAAATGTCATATGAGGAAAATCAGAGACGGCTTGCTCAACTTTTAGAATCATGTTCTAGTGATGAAAGTGGTGAATTAGGGAGTGATGGAGAAATTTATCACTGTTCTCAACGTAGCGAGGAAAGTGATTCGGAACAGGACTCAGATTTTGATAAAGATCTCACGGTCACACTCAACAGTCGACAGATGATAAAGATTGTCACCTTCTATAACAAAACCAAAGCTGGCGTGGATGTAGCTGATGAAATGAGTGCAACATATAATGTTTCACGCATTAGTAAACGTTGGCCTATGACAATATTCTATGACTTCCTCAATATGGCAGCGATAAATGCAGTTGTAATTTGTCGTGAAACTCACAAAATCAAAACGAAACGGCGTGTTTTATTTTTATATTTGATAGCAGACAGCCTCCGCCAAAGACAGAGTAATACTCGCCTTCCTAAGGAAACGCAGAAGAGGATAGCTCTGCATTTGGGAGAACCATCATCAATGTGCCCTCCCAATAAAGTGGGAAAGTATGTCTGATGTAGAGAATACCCTACTGCCAAAGACAGAAAGCAAAACATTCTAACATCACATGCTATAAGCTAATATGTATAGAGCATACTCGCTTTGTTTGCAAAAATTGCTACGAAAAAGAGTAGTTTTCATAGTAATAAGTAAAAGAAGATATTAGAATGTTTTATGTAATGTCAAAGCTAAACTATATAAGACAGATCTACTCTTTAATTTTGTGTGCACAGTTGATCTCAATTTTCCAAATTTTTACATTTTAAGTCATAGTTTCTAAATATAGTTGATTTGTGCGTAAAAAAAATACTACTTTGTTTCTTATAAAAATATAAACACTTTTATAACTAGAACTGGGTTATTTTATCATGTTACTTCATTTTCGTAATGTTAATTTATATATTACAGTAAGAAGTATTATTCTAAAGTAATTTCAGTTATCAAAATCGACAATTCTTTATTAGGGTATGTCATACCCACCTCACAGTTGGTGTAACAATTTTTCACCTCATTCACGCCGGGTTAAAATAAATCAAACCAGGTAAGGTATATTTTATTGTAATAACATAGTATAATGTGAATACAAGTAAATAATACTGTTTACAACTGGATAATACAGGCAATATCTTTGGCATAAGAGACGATTGCACATCTAGGTTGCTAACCAATATAACGCTTATTTTGTCTAAAGAAACAAGCAAATATGTGATAAGGCAGTGCATATTTGCTGTCAAAACGATCCTGGAGGAATAAAATAGGTACAATAGATACAACCGGTATTTTCAAGATGCAAATGCATCGGTTTCTTCTAGGCAAGCGTGCTCCATCATAGACTCAATCTTCACTTAACATCAGACCCAACACATTTTACAATAATGATAATAATGTCAGTCTTTAGCAAAAAAAAAAAAATTATATTACAAATAAGTCTAAAACTCAACTACAAAACAAATATTACTTCTACGAGTTTTCGATAGGTTATATAATATTTAAATTATTAATACATAGTTCTATTTTATTAATATGGATCTAGTTGGTACGTGAACCGTGAAAGTGTCTATCTATGAAACTATGTGGATATTTTAAAATGAATGTGAACGTTCATTCTTCGACGTGTACTAAAGTAGTGTTTTCCACGTAAATGGTATCTGCTTTCCGGATTTCGGACGGTGGCAGGCAAAACGGTGGCGGGTGCGACCAGAATCTGCGAGAAAATATGGTTTACAACAACAAGTTTACAAATATTACAACCAGCTTGGAATAGGCATGATGACAGTAACTAAAAATCACTAAAGTAATTTACTTATTAATATAAACTTGAGTTATGAAATACAAAACACGCATTTTTTTAAGGAGCGAATTCGGTACCTATGTAAAGAAAAAAAAACTTTACTGATTCCAAAACCATTTCGAAATAGTGCATTTCTGTACAATATTTTTACGTTTATAACTCTGTAAACTATGAGGTGGGGTTTATTTTAATAAAATACATAAATCAAACTTGACTTTCAAATGATGTCTCATGGCGTCACCTAGTAGGGCAACTTTCCTAGACTAAAAAAGCAATGGCAAACCAAAACAAAATCTGTCAATGTCAAGTCAACGGCGGTCATAATAATCTTTTCATACACGTACGTCGAGTTGTATTGGTTTACTTTTTTGTTTTATATGGCAAAGGCATATTCTACATATTCAGCCGACCTCATGACGTCATAACTATAAAAAGTTTGAAAACGTATTAAAATTAAACTACTGCATAGAAAGCCAAAATATTCAAATTAGTTTCATAAAATAAAGTTTACTATCAGTAAAAAATATAAAATAAATTAAATACAAAAAAAAACTTTAAATACCGAATTTAATTATTATTTTAATGAATTAAAACTAAAACTACGGCAATCCGCCATAATATATTGAAAACCAATCAGACCGAATGACGTCACTTTTGTATAAAACTGTAAACATACATTTTTATTCGGTAACAGCTGGTTGTCATCCTGCGATTATATTTGCGATTCCATTTGGTATTTATATAACGAAAGCAAATTAACGCGAGTCATGGAACAAGGGTTTACTAAAATGACTTAATTTGCTTAGGATCACCTTGTTGATGCTGGAAGAGTTTACCAAAGAAAGAGTTGAGTTTTGCGGAACGAAATAACTTATAAGGAGTTTTATTGATATGTTATCACACTGAGGGAACCCACACCCTTATACACTTTCCAACATAGTCATAGTGATTTATTGATAACATAAGTTACAAGTCAAATAATACAAATAAATTAAATTAAAATAAGTAGAGTTCAATTAACATGTCAATTCGATATTTAAAAATAAAATAACCAATAAAATAAACAACTCATATTCAATAGCACAAAATAACTTAGTTATTCAATGAGCGTCTAGTGTTCACCTTTTGATTACTCAAACGTGACGTCACATCCATGACAATGACAAGCGTATTGGTGCTTTGCGTACTTAAAAACTGAAATGTAATTTTTTTCCTACTAAACCTTTAATTTCTGCAGAATTAATATGTTATTCATTGTAAATAGTATCTATATATTTACAAGCATTATAGGACAGTTTTTCAAAGTCTTTCGTGCGCATTGAAACTAAGCGGTTTAGGGCTACCAACAAGCAATACGAAATTTGTGCATGAAGTCCTTTAATTCGGATTAACAGATGTCAGATTGTCAGAGGTATAACTGTTGTATTGTATAGGTAGATTGTGCTTGAAGTAGAACATATTCGAAATAATTTAAATTCAATAAGGCGTCACGCGATCATGTTGATAGTGAGATTTTGAGTGACCACTCTCGTTGCCTTTCTGATGGACTTTATTCAAAGTATATGTGTAGGCAGGATTGGGAGAGAAATTTTCAAATATTCTAAAGCATTTTGGCGGTTGGATTGTAAATAATATAACATAACTCTGTACAGTGTGTGACCTAATAAAGACCGCAGGAACGCGCTGGATGCGAGCCGCTTCCAACCGGTCTTTGTGGAAGTCAATGGGGGAGGCTTATGTCCTGCAGTGGACGTCCTACGGCTGAAATGATGATGAAGTATTATATACCCATTCTCAGTGCAGACGATGGAAGGTTCTCCGTGGATGTGATATGAGTCGAGACAAGAGTATATCATGAGGTCACCGACAACATAGTGGCCGTGCTTAGGCAACGCCTCTGTCAGGAGGCGTCCGTTTTCCGGCACGAGCGGCTCTGGGCAGTAGATCGCTGCAACAACAATAATAAATAAGCTTATGGCAAATCTTTTCTTGTAATTTTGTTCATCACGCTTTAAGTGGTCACATCGCATAAGTTACACTCATTCTGTGCCTCGCGGGATAAGAACAGACTTATATAGAGGGATGTAATGTTATATCTTGCCTCTTGCTAAATTTCAATATGAACTCATTGTGAACAACGTCAAATTGTTCATAATAAAATATTAGGAGATATACTAACGCGTGCAGTGCGGCGGCGATGCAGACCAAGCGCCGTCCCGCTCGCACTCGAGGCCGGGTGCGCCTGTAAGACGATAGCCCCACGCGCAGCGGAACAGTGCGCGGCCGCCCCAGGACGCGTTGAATTCCACCACACTTAGGTGCGGATCCAGAGCTTCTAGCGCGGGGCATAAAGTCTCAACGCAAGTAGGCACGGCGCCTGACCAACCACCTGCAATTGTAGAAATGTGACACGAAATCATTCCTGTACGTATCAAAATTGCATGCACCGACATCCTTTTTTGCGCTCAAACAAGGAAAGAAAAAACATTGCTTTTACAAATCAAAATAGATGTTTGTCCTTTTCCAAATTAGCTCTACAGAAATAACTAACTTATTAAGAGTGCTGGTTCAAACTGTATGACTCTAACATCGTTGGTTCTCGACTTTCAACAAAAGTTTAAATAACATCGGTGGAATTTATTAAAAGCTTTTTTCAACAGAGCATCTGTTCATACATTTCTAGCTAGCCTACTATCATGGCATGGGAAGTCCTATACATAGGACTTCCATACTATTATCTCTTATCTATATCTTCTAAAACACACAGAGACATTACTTCCATACTATACATAATAATACAATACCTAAACAATCATTTGGTTTCAAATAATACAAATGCATTTTGGTGTTGTGTGTGTATGCGCGAGTGTGCGCATATGTGTGTGTATGATGATAGAGAAGTAGTGTGCATAAAATATTTAGTAAAGTAAAGACACAGATAATATAAAACTAATTAAGAATATGTATTCCATAAAAACGATACTATGATAAATTGGGCAATTTTTTTAATGTTATGTAGGCTATGTAGTATGGTTAAATGTCGCCAGTCTTTGTGTGTGTTTCGGAGTATTTTGGCTTTACGTTAGTTACTTTGTTGTGCTTTAAATTAATAGCTGACACTCCTTGATGAAGGTAATACTGACCGTCTCCCATACAAGTTAACACGCTGTCGCCCTCAAGGTGGAAGCCAGACGCACAGGTGAAGTGCTGCGTTTGTCCGAGCTTCGATCCTTGTTCAAACACCGTCAAGCGGGGAGAAGAAGATTTGATCGCCGGGCACGACACGTCTGGCAATAAGTTACATGATTAGTTGACCAACTGTTGGTTCAATGTTTCTACGTATTAGGTAGTATTTTTTTAATCAATGTTTTTAATTAATCTGTGGTATTTTAATTTACTCCATATTAATGTATGTATAGGCTAATGAATAAGGAACGCTGTGGCGTATCATTCACATTTCAGCCAGGAACTTTTTTAAGGGGACTAAAACAAATAGGGGTCATATAATTCCATTTTCTCCTCTACTTGGGTCTCTATTGGGTCAATTTGTAATATTTTTTTTTAGATCTGAGACATATATGAAAATATAAGAATTTATAGATGATACACGCAATAGACACAAGACACACGTAATTAAAAAAAAAACACCGGAAAACCGTACACACAATTTGGATTTACACCACTAGATGGCAGAACTTACGTTGTGCAATGTGCATGTGCCTTGAGGTTAGAAAAAAAAATTGCCATAAGTCATGCCACATCTTGTAGGTATACCATTTGCCTGGCTTGACATTAAAATAATTATGACATTATTTTGATTAGATTTGTTTTTTTGGCGCTCACTTTAGGATGTAGGTACGACAGCGCGTTTTGCGCTCTTTCTCGTTATGGTGTAAGCATGTGTGCGTACAGACTCACTAACAACTTGAACGAGCACGGTATGTGTGTGGCCGCCGGGTGCGGTGCAAGTAAGCCGATCAGTGTGTCGAGCCGGGAGCTTGCTGAGCGACAGACGATATACGCTATCCTTTTCACCCTCTTCACTAGACCATGCTGGAACACAAGAGACAACATTACTCGAAAACGAACACCCAGACACAGGACAAACATTTTGTGGTATGAACGAATGTTTGGAATCGAACCCACACTCTACAGCTCTTAAAGCATTATACTACCAATAAGCCAACAGGGCCATCATATGGTACAGAATAGTACAGATACAATATAATACAAGAACAAATCAGGGTATTTTCTTGTGTCATGCGGGATGAGTAGATTGTAGATGCTACTTTGGTCATTTAGTAGATCTTGGTGGTAGATCTCCTTTGCAGGAGGTCGTCTAGGTAGGTACCCCCGCATTACCAGATATTCTGCCGCTAACCTGTTAGGTTAACCAGAAGGTTATTGCAGCTAGCGAATTTACAGGGCTGTTGAGACTGACCATCGAAAGTCACAAAGTAATGAGCGTCAAAGCAGTAATGAAGGCAGCGTTATCTCTTACCATCAGGAGAGCGTCTTGTTCGGTTCATTACTATTACATTAAAAAAATAGCATTAAATAAAAATTTTAAGATAACTTTTGTTTGTTCAAAGTTTTTGAGACTAAAAGGTGTGTAGGTACTGACCAGCAGAGTGGTGTCCGGGCGCGTGCCAGCTCCACTCAGGATCTCCGAGCGCGCGCGGCGAGACGCACTCGAGCCGCAGCGCCGATTCCGGGTACAGCAAGAGCTGCCCGCGCGCGCCCACCACACCCGACCCCGCCGCCAGCTGGTACCGGATAGACGGTGGCGCGTCGCCTATAACAACCGGTCGCTGTTCATCACGGCACTCTGAGTTTAACACTACAATTAGCAAAAAATAAAAAATACTTTTTGTAAAGTTTCCCATTGCTATAAACAATTAAGTGATCTCTTCCAAGCAACCTAAATATAAAGACTATTCAAGAACAAGTAGAAAACAAGGTGTGCTAATAACAAGGAAATAAATTACAAATATTTTACATTGCTGAGAAGTAATCACCATCCAGATTCTCTCATGTCATCAAAAATAAGCAAAGCAAAGGTTAAGGTGAAAGATGAGTTGACCTGTAAAATTGGTGATAAGAGTTGTAGGCACACACTCCGGGAAGGCAGGTGTCCATTGTCCGTTCTCGCAGCGCAAGCGCCCCTCGCCTTTCATCTTGTACAGACCGAAGTGCCGGCAGCGAGCCTCCAGCTCTGAGCCATGCGGAAACGACGTCTCCTTCTGCGTCCAAAGTGTTAACAATTGACGATCTCTCTACATAAAGATGGTGATTCTTCAAAGACGCCATAAATTGTTAAAATGTTCAAAGTCAAAATGTGTTAAAAGTTAACAATGATGGCTCTGTGGTCAGCGTGGCCTATGGGCGTGAGTACAAACCCCAACAATGAGCTTGAGCTGCTGGTGAAAGAAAACATTGTGAGGAAGCCTTAGAGTGGTGGTTAGTTATTTTGTGTGAACCGGCAACCTCATTTGCGAGCCAGTTCCATTCCAGGCAGTCTTTACCATCTCCGACCACACCGTCACTTAACTTCAGGTGAACTTAGGTCAAACACCTAGCATATCAAACAATAAAGTCATTCAATATTAATATATTATAGTGTACCCACCAATGTTTATTTATTTATCTATTAGGTGTTGTTGATTGATATTAGCTAATGAGAGTATATATTAGTACCTCTGTTGATGACTAAACTTATTGAGTAATATAAGAAGAACAATACAGCCTGATGGTAGTTGACAATGCATGTCCATGACCATTGCAGCAATACCCAAAACTTTGAGTAACAAAACTAACAACATGTCCAAGGCATCGCTGGTTAGGCCCTTATTACTTTGATACCTTTGATGGTTCGTCTCAACAGCCCAGTAATTTTGCTAGCTGCAGTATCCTTCTACTGGAACACAGTAATGTGTTGTGTGTGTGTGTGTTGTAATTACGACATATAAAGGTAGGTACAAAATGTTGCACAATTAGGCACAAATTTGTACCTACATTACAAGTACAACAAGACTTAAAGTTACACTCAATATACCAAGTTTTACACACTCCACATAAACATAAATTAATTAAATAGTAGTATATTTAATGCCCGAATTGTGCCATATACAAATAAGCTATCCAAACAACTTACTGTTTGGTACTAACATATTTAACTATGACCCGAACACCAGCTGAACAAAGCCAAGTACATAGCAAACTGCTGCACAAAAGCATATTGGAGAAGTTCTTGGTAAGACATAGTTCGACAGATGAAGCAAAATCATTTGCTTCTTTGATTGAAATAGACAGTGCACAGCAATGACACACGCAGTTACCCCACAGGAACTGTCAATTTTACTTGTGTTAATCAATTGTGAGCTATGTACCTATGCATGTATGATTTCATTCCAATCCATTGAGCTATATAGAGGTCAGTAAGGTGAATGTTTCTTTTTACAATAGTCAATCACTGACATTTAGTCGTGATTTTAACCATGAAAAATACTAATCATAGTAACTATATGACCCTCAATAATAGTCTTATAACATTAATGAAACAATATCAAAAAATACTTTTGGTACTACCTCCTCCCATTCACATCTTTCTTAGACAACATTTTGTATATATCATATAATATAATCAATGAAGTAGTCTCTAAAAAAAGAATTAACAAACCTCTATTGAAGAATTCTTGAAGGTGATTGCAAGCAGTGGTTGATCATGACGGTACAAACATTCACGAAGAATTGGCTGGAATCTGCCATCTGAAAAAGATTGTATACAAATACAATATATTAATAAACCTGTGATTGGCCTGTTATAAGTCACAGTTTATCTTACCAGGAGTGGAGGAGCACAGTGGCCCAACCCAATTGCCGTCTATGCATTTAATCTTACAAATAAGTCGCTCGTTCAATGGCCCAATAATACCTGGGAACTTTACCTAGAACATAAGGAAACTTGTATTCAAATATAGGTAGTACTGCACAGGGTCAGGAGCAATTAGTGATACATACATGATCTATATGGTTAGTATTTAAAGGGAACTAAGCTTAAATTATAGTAAATTCTAACACAATACTTGCATAGCATAACAAACTTTGTTGTGGCAAAACTAGAAGAAAAACAATTACCTCAGATATCTTAGAGAAGTCTGACCGAAACCTGGTAATATCCAAATTAGTATCAATGCTTGTAACGTCAGGCAAAGTACACTTGAAATCATCTGAAAACAAGTGAACAACACTTTATTAATAACTCTCTTATGCAGTCCTCTGAAGATGGATGACGAACTGAATTAACTTTAACCTTGCGAGTAGAGATCAGGAGCTGGTTCTTCACAATTGCTTAAAGGTAATAAATAAATTATGACCAATAAAATCATTATTACAATCACAACCGCCTTTTTTGGCCACAACTACTCTCCCGCTCAAATCTCAAATTGATTTTCGACTGCTTCCAGATTAAAATGCTGCCAGATAAAAAATAATCAAAATAGGAAAATTACAGTTGAAACTTTTTGGTTAGATATTGAAAGAAAGTCTATTATTTTAATTTATTGACTTGTTTCTACAAAAATAATATTATAGGTTATTAACAACATTTTTTAAGCATACAATTTACACAATTATCCTTTTTCGATTAGTCGAAACACGGATAATTGTTGAATTTTTTTGAGTTTGCATAAGATTGAAATAACCAGTTTTCCTTATTTTAAACTACTTGGCAATGTATATGCCAATGCCTAAATGCCCTCGCACTAAGTGTCTATGGGCCGCCTTACACGTTCAATCATGATCACGATCCGCGATCCGCGATCCGCGATCATGATTTCAAAATTTCTAGATATTATGCGATCCGGAGCATCAGTCCGTCAATCCGCTTCGTACACGATCAGTCTGGATCGCGATCATTGATCGCGGATCGCGGATCGCGGATCGCGCGCTACGTGTACGGGCTGCCTATAAGTTCACTTTGCTACGCGCATTGAAATTGATAAATATGAAAAATTAAGTTAAGAAATTCTAGTAGAAGTACTAGTAGTACTAGTATTTTTTCATTGTAGGTGTACAGTAAACAAATAAAAAAATGGAACAAATTTACGGTGAATATGGAAGCGCTATAACATTTTTTTTATTTTCATTCTCCAAAGTTTAGTATTGTTTGAATTGAAATTTAATAATTATTAAATTTCAAATCAATTCTAAAAATGTCCTCAATTTAGTTAAATTGAGATTACAATTCCAAAATAAATTAGGTAAACAAATTATTACTGTTCATCAATCGCTATTATACGCTTTTTGCTATATTGTGTACCTTGTTAAACTACTGAAAAAGAATTGATGAAATGGATTTCATTTCTTTTTTAGAAAAAAAATCACCCTGATAAATAATTGTCGATTATTATAAACACAAATGAAACAGCAATTTATATTCAAAGTAGGTATCTATGTACACTTTAACGTGCCTATGAAGAAATGAGAGGAATACACTTTTGTAATGCATGTTGCTGTTAATATTCAGTCAGGAAATAGCAAAAATTGGTTTACGGGCCGAAAGGAGTGGTTTCAAACCCCAACAATGATCTTGAGCTGTCGGTAAAGGAAAACATTGTGAGGAAAGCATAGCATGCTAATACTCAGCTGGCTAGCTACCACCCCCAAATTGGACTGCTGCTAAGCACATAACGGTGTGTTCCGGCAGCCTCACTTGAGTGCCAGTTTCACTCCAGGTCAGGTGAGTTCACTATCTTCGACTATACCGTCACAACATAAGATGAGAAGTGGTAAAACGACTAACCCTGCCAATCATAAAAATATTCAATGGTTACATAAGTAGGTACTTATACCAAGTGTAAAAAGCACAGTCGATAGAATGTATGGAGTAGGTTGTTCATTCTTTTTCGTGCTACAGTAATATTTGATCATAGTAAATTAATAAGTACGAGTACGGGTTATTAGGACTACCACTCCCGCAACCTTATTAGATAGATACCTACTGATTCTGTTTAGCTAAAAATGGTAAACATTATCGCAGTTTCAGTTTGCATTCCTAGGTACGAGCCTACATAGGCGATCCGCGATCATGATCATGATTGAACGTGTAAGGCGGCCCATACATCTCTACATGCAACGTCGCCGTCGTAACTACACATGCGCGAGTATCATGAGCTTAATATTATTATTAAGTAATAAGATTATTAAGCTGCTTAATAATTTTATTCGTAATAAACAAGATGTAAGTTGAAAAGGTGTCGCCATTAAGGTAGGATCTTCGTTCGTAGATTCAAGGCATTAGTAATAAATTATCCGCTAGGCTAGTTTTGTTGATGAAATCTTAGTTAGATACTAATGATGAAATATTGCAAAAGGTGGGCACTGTAGCTACATACCTAATGGCAAATATCCTTATTGTTTAGACTTTTTTTTTTAACAAATAGGCTTACGTTTGACCGCCATTTCACTTGATGTTAAGTGATGGTGCGGTCTAAGATAGAGCCCGATAGATCTTTTCTTGGATGTCAGTTTACCCAAAAGTTGTTCATAGTGATACATAATGCTGCTACCTTTTCCGCTTACTACGTCAGATTAGCCCTGTGGTTTTACGAAAATCGAAACATACATTATGGGATAAAGAAAAGTATAGGACATTAGGTACATAAATAAAATTAGATTAATACAATTAACATGTTTATTTATAGGGGCTATAGGATAGAAGAAATAATATTAGTTACACATGATAATGGTAAGGTATACAACAATGCTTAAGCCTTTTGCTTATGTTATTACTAATGTCTCATTGGTATAGATCTATCAGATGAAAATTTTTGATTGTATTTGACATACGTGCTCGTATATTGAATAGAGGTTACCGAGTCCTGTTAGCCTTATCTTACACTGGTTCATAAGCTGCATGGTGTGGATTCGAAGTTAGTCACGTACATGTTTGTACTTGGTGGGAATTGAACCCACACCGTATAACTTATGAAGCAAAGCTAATACGCGATTATTGATACAATTACGCGAGGATTACACTTTACAAATTATCTACTACTCCAAGCAGAAGCATAGAATATTCATTAGTACTACCCAGTAATTCGTGATTTACACTAGGTATATGGTATTCCGTACATACATACATGATCTATTAGATGCACTATACAAAGCTTGGGATTGGCGTTAGCCACTTTCCCAATCGCATAGGTACGTTGTCATTTGTTTATGATTTGTGGAGATAAGATAGCGGATGATTCTAAAAAACTATCCGTACGTATTGCATAAGCTATGTTAATAATAGTTACGTAAATACTGAGTCTTAATTACATTCCTTAATTAATTACAATAGTCTCATACTACTAGATATAACACTATAACACAACATTTAGTTAGATTTTAAGAACCTGTTTAATATTATACGTATACAATTTACTAAAGATGCATTTTACAATAGGTTAAATGCAATATAGGTACTTATCATTATTTCAAGTCAGACACACGTATTTCTCGCCTCACCCTTAGCACGAACAATATACAAAAAAAAACCTTTGAGTATTCGATAAAATATAGTTATAAGAAATCATGAATATTAGAAGTATTTCCATTCGCAGAAATTAAACAGACATATTTATACTGTGTCACGTTTTCGCGATGGGAAAGACAATTTTATCCCCGACACGTGCTAGGAGGACATAGGTCGTCCCAAAGAATGCCCCAGAGCTTCAGAGGGGCTAAGATAGAAACTTGCTTTTCGCTTTCATTCTTTGATAGGACATTGTATAAAAAGACAGATAAATACAGCGGCCACAAACCGTCAAAATAGTAATAGATTTTGTATTGAATAGTCAAAGATTATAATTGATAAGAGTTTCCGCTAAGGATACAAAAAGTTCTACAATAAGAAATTCGCATAATGCTTCGTCAAATTTAAACGAGTAAGCACTGAAATATATATAATATATCTAATAATAAATGTATTACATAAATGCTATATTGTAACAAACAGTAAACATTTTTTTTTACATGTAAATATATTGACAAGGACTTACCTAGTTAAAAAAGGAGCTGTAGCCTAAATCCTTCTATTAAATAAGTCTAGAACTTTAGAGCTACCACAGACATATAATTTTTGGTTGACATAATGAAAAACAAACATAAACAAGACAAAAACATTCATGATCTTGGTAACCATCTATCAAAATAATGTTGGTAAACATACATGACGTAGGTAGCTCATAAGGTTCTATTTGCGTAATAGTAAATACATAATATCTATATAATTATAATTTTACCCTCATACAAATATCACGTTTATACATCCACAAACAAAAAAGAAACAAAAAAGTATGCACATGTTCAAGGCACAGGTTACAGTCATGTTTGAAATTTAAATAGGTAAACATAATTTGACACAATACGCTTAATTATTATTATTACTCAACTATTCTACATTCTTATGTTTTTTACTAAATAAAACAATCATCTGCACTTGTTAGAAGCAACTGATATTTTTAGCCAGATTTTGAGGTCAAATACTATAAGGATACAATTTGTTAACTCTTTTCTTCACGGTGGTCATCATAGTTAACCACTTATATTTTGGCTCGTATTTAAGAATGGCGCCATCTTACGGAAGTGCTGTGTATTACGATCGTTCAAGGGAACCTAAACGGCACAGAGACAATTAGTAGTAACTAGCGCTACGGTCATCTACTGTACTAAAATTTCATTCAAAATCGTCGTATTTGAGGTTTTTATAGTGCGTGTGAGTTTTTTTTTGCTGGTAAGTAAATATTATAATTTAAATTCTAATTTATGTTTTATTGTGTGCAGTATATTTATTTTAATACATGTTGGGCAAAATTAAATGTCCGGCTGCCGTACTTTTTGTAAAAAATGAGCTTATTCGATGTGGTTAGCGGCGGTAACCACTGTGAGACAACTACAACTTTTTTTTGCGAAGTTTTGATCAAATATAACAAACTGATTATTTTTACAGGAAATGCCTAAAAAGAAGTTGTCAGACCGGGATATTGAAAACGAGTTGCTGTTTGAAGAGATACCTTCAGATACCGATAGCTGTGCTGGTGGTGATGACTCAGATACAGAAGATCTACTCCAAATTGAAGAAGGGCCAAATGATTTGCAGGAAATAACGCTAGGTGAGAGTTTTTTGCCATCTGATGAGGAGTTTGATTCCGAGGATGAGATTCCCCTAGCTCAGCTAGTACAGAATAGACAGCCCGCTGCCGTAGCTGTTACACCGTCAGCCCCTGCCATAAGACCTCCAAAATGGAAACGAGCTTACACAATTTTAGCTCCTGACGACTACACACCATCAGTTCATTTGCCTGAAGAAATATCTCGTCTAGCTGCACGCCAGCAGTTGAGCCCTCTAAGAATTTTTCAATTGCTTTGGACAGACGACGTCATACAGCACATAACATTTCACACGAATTTATATGCTGAACAAAAAGGAAATGCCTATAAACCAGTTACTACGGATGAAATGTCGGTGTTCATTGCTCTGAACTTGGTGATGGGTTTAAAAAAAAGTCCAAGTTACAGAGACTACTGGTCATCTTCACCAGATTTACGTGATGAGTACATATCATCTTTTATGTCACTCAATCGATTCTCTTGGATCCTCGGTAACTTACACCTAAATGACAATAATCTACAGCCTACGCGAAACGATCCTTATTTTGACAAATTGTACAAGATTCGACCATTTATAGAGATGATTAGAGAAGCTTATAAAGTAAATTACAGTCACACAGAAAAAATTGCTATTGACGAATCAATGATAAAGTTCAAAGGTAGAAGTACTTTGAAACAGTACATGCCCAAAAAACCTACAAAGAGAGGGTACAAAGTGTGGACGAAGTGTGCTTCTACTGGCTATTGTTTAGATTTTAAAATATATACTGGAAAGATAGGGAATAAAACGGAAACTAACTTAGGAGGAAATGTTGTCAAGAGATTCTGTGAGGGATTAGAGGACAAGAACCACAGGGTATATTTCGACAATTATTTCAATAGCTATGAATTGCAGGTTGATTTACGACAGAAAAATGTTTATGCATGTGGTACGGTAAATTATACTCGTAAGCATCTTCCTGCTTTGAAGACTGACAGGCAATTGAAGCGCGGGGAGTACGATTATAGAGTCAGCGACAATCAGATGGTTTCCTATATGAAGTGGAAAGACAAACGTTCTGTTTTCATCTTGACTAACTTTCATGACCCACGAAATAAGGTTCATGTGACAAGAACTGAGAAAACAGGAGAGAAGGTTGAAGTTCCATGTCCTTTAGCTTTGAAGGACTACAACGAGAACATGAATTTCGTGGACAAATTTGACCAGCTGAAAGGGAGCTACGCAATCGATCGCAAGTCAAAGAAGTGGTGGCATCGTATATTCTTTCATTTTCTAGATTGCACAGTGGTAAACGCTTTTATCATCTATAAAGATCTCCAAAAAGACCCTAACTCTTGTTTAGATGAATTGTGCCTGAAAGATTTTCGGCGACATGTTTACCAAGATATGTTGGCTCCTGCTTATGTCAGTAACAAGAGAGGACTGTCGCGCAGCTCCAGCAAACCTAACTCACCTAACTGCTCTTTCATCAAGAAGCACAAGCCTGAAGTTCCACGTGCAATAAGGGTTTCTCTAGCAAACCATCAGCCTGTAAGAGGCACTTCAAGACGCTGCAGTGTATGTAGCACAAAAAACATGCCTGTCCGTACTGTATGGAGCTGCAGGATATGCAAGGTACCTCTCTGCTACCGAGAAGGAAAAACTTGTTTTAATTTTCATCATGAATATTTGTAATTCTAATGTTCCTAATTTTATTCTGATCTCATTTCTGTGATTTTAAAGAAACATATAATTTTTATAAAATTGTGTACGTTTATTTCACAGTGGTCACCCTAGGTAACCACCCCATATTAGACCCCCATGGTAATTAATTTAAAAAAAAATGATAGATATGACTTATTTTAGGCCTAGATACTACATTTTTCTGAAAATTGTTTTTCTTTTATCAGTAACAAAAATCTGTGCCGCAAAGAGTTAAAGAGCAGTGCATCTAGTGTTAAGAGAAAGCTCTGTGACACACACATACACAAGATAGCTATTATTAAACTTGACCCACCAGCTACCTACAAAACCACACAGTCATTACTTCATGTGGCTTTGCCTGTGAATTATTTAATTGGAATTTTCATCAAAAGTATCAAAATGCTCATCAACACTGGGATACTGTGCAGTGCGCAAAAACAAAAAAAGAAGAATTAGTATATATATATATATATACTAATACTACATACCTATTTTCGAGACTTAACTAAACTTAAATTCCTGTAGAAATAATATGGCAAGTATTAAGGATATTTGTGCTTATCTGGTGCTCATTGCTTATTTGATTTGTAATTATACACAAATACAAATGTTACATAATTATATACCTACTTAAACATAATTTAAATTTCTGGTAATAATAATTCTTGAGTTCTAAACTATAGTATAAACATGTTTAAAACTAATTCATAATATAACATTATTGAAGGTAAAAAGTAAAAATATAATTTAACAATTTCAATAATAGTAATGTATAAAAGATAAACTAGAATTACATATATAGTTTAACTTTTACATTCTGGGATAACATCACATCATTGATCTATTGTTTTTTTTGATAGATCAATGCATCACATATAAAAAACATAAGCAAATATTAGGTTATGTTAATAATTCTTGACTGTATAAATATGTTGAAAACTAATTCATAACATAATATTACTAAAGAGAATAGATACTGAATATTTAAAAATTTCAATAATATGTTAAATATAAACTTGAATGATATAGTTTATCTTTTACATTCTAGGATAACATCACATACACAAAAAATATAGCTAAAAATTATATTTAAGTTATATTGTTGACCTCTTGCTGACAAGGTTATAATATTTGTTTAATAGCAAAAGTTTAATATAAAAACTAAAATGCTAAAGAAGGAATTGCACATTATTGGACACATGAGAAAGTAAATAAAATACATACTATTGTAAATCTATTCAGTCTTACAATTAGTAATTTCACAACAGTATAATACATTTTTCAATCATCAATAATAAAAAAATAAAATAAAATCTATATTGAATGTATGAGAAGTAAAATCAGCAAAAAGCCACATCAAAAGCTACATAGTTATTCGAAATAAATAGTAATATTTAGAAGAAACGTTAATATACATCACTAACTATATTTTTGCATATGTACCTAATACCTATATACCTATTCGAAATACCTACCTAGTAATTAAAACAGTTAAAAAAAAAATCTTTGTAGATTTAACTGGCAGTGAATAAAACAGATTGTTTATAAAGATCCTGTACATGGCTGAAAATAAAAATTAATTCTACTAACATAATTGGTTAGTAACTTTATAGGCCCTTATTCGCCATGGGTACGTCATGAGCCGTGTTTACGTGAAGTGCCAGACTTACAGTAAAAATTCGCGTGGGATTGTGCTTTTTATCCAATGTCAAATTAAAAGACACGATGAGGTTTAGTATGAAAATATACTTTAGAAGTTTTATTTATTTTGCACCCATCTTTATAAAATTGTATAAAGTTATAAACAGTATACGCGTTTTCGGCTAAGTATCTCATGTGATGTGAGTTAGCGAATCAGGGCCCAGATTAGGCTTATATAATCAAAGTTTAAAAAAAACAAACTAAACTTGTAAATATTTTAGTGACATACCTAGTTGAGATTTTTCTTTAATATCCCTACAGTTATAGCATAGGTATTATAAAAGAGATTAGTATTGGAATGAGAATCTAGTTTTTGATTTGAGATAGTAAGATTAACAGTCACGGCCTTGTTAAAGTGAGACTTTTCAAGAACAGATCAAACCAGCATAACGATAAATGTGCAGATCTCAGAGTGACATCATGATACACATATAGAATATTGTGGGGTCTTGGGTTTGTTGGTACTCACAATTTAATATTCCCTTCGGAGACCATTTTCAATTGGAATAAAACAAAATGATGTATACATGGATGTTAAAAGAAATCTTTAAATGTGAAGAAAAGATAAAATTTATGATTCGTGGTCACATAATGTTAGAGATCAATAAAACTAAGAATCTTCTCTTTTATAAAGAAGGTTAAATAGACATGATAAAATGTGTTTAAAAATACATTTTAATAACACACGCAACTAAACACATCAAACTAAAGTGGCATATATATTTTAAAACAAAATTCTAGTTTCTTAATTTTGTTAAAATCTCATCAAATTAGTCTTTGTAGTTATAACTACATAAAAGAAAAAAATAGAAAGGTCGCATTGGTAAGATGCACCACATGCTATATATATCTGTAGTCTGTACATATATCTTTAGCTTTGAATGTGATTAATATGTCCGCAGTTGTTATCGCAAGACAAGTGGTTCAAAGTCAAGTGATACTGTCCTTGACTTCAAATGCAGGCCGAGCATGTAGCGACATTCGTCCACTTCATATTGATATCATGAATGCTTCATGAACAAAACAATCTTGAACTAGTTTGCTAATAATATTATTATTATTATCTTATATTCTATTTTATTGAGTGACATATGCATCAACATTTTTTATTTAAATTTTAATGAGTGTAATATGGACATACATTTTCTGAAATAAATTATTATATATCTATGAATCTTCACACTGGGAGGTTTAATAAGACAAGGACAAGAGATATGCTGACAAGTGGCCCAACCTGCCCAAAATGTTAGCATTATTTTATAATTTGAGATGTAACATGACATTTTTTTCACTAGTAGACTAGAATTTGATCACAACACATTTGATGGTAATGATGATGTGGACTAATGAAGCAGGCTTATCTATGAAGTACCTATTCACTCACGTCTTGAAGAATTTACAGTTGCAGTGTCTGCATGAATGGTTTGAGGTATATAGTATATATTTATAAAGCCCCTATTGGTTAATTCTCTTCTGAGATTGATGAATTCATAGTTTAATAACATTAAAGAAAATAATAATGGACTATGAAACCTTCTACATTAATACTTAGCAAATTATTTTAATTCTTATTGTTATTACAATGTTATTCATAGCTATATTTTCTTACTTCAATATTAATATTGTCATTGATTTTCTGAATAAATATTTTACTTAAAATATTTCTTTATCAAAGTGAAATGTGTAATAAAAATAGAATATATATTTATACAATTATACATATGTATACATATAATAGTATATATACCTACTTACAATGAAATTGAATATTTGAATATATGTGGTGCTTTATTATTTAATTTCACAGAACTTATTAAATGACTTCTTTGGCAATTTAAGAAAGGTTTATGAAGTAAGACTATAAAAATATGGACATTGTACTGGCTATCACTGTTCATGTACACTGTAAAATATACCTATAAGAAATGATTTGCCAAGCACAAACTATAATAACGCCACAATTTAACTGTCATAGTCACGAAGGTCATTTTAAACAGTTTTCAATAGGTTTACAAATTACATGAATTTCAGGTGAGCAGGCAAAAATATTTGAACCACATAATTATGTATGTAGCTTAAGACCAATGTGACTGTTAATACATGTTTTACAAAAAAAAGGCAGTGTTATTAACAAACTTACAACAGCTATGCAAAAAGTTAACATAAATAAAAAAAATTGCAACCCTAATTGTTAGTATATATATATAACTACATAAATTAGTCATTTGTTTGTTGGTAGTTCTACAATAATAGTTTATATCAAACACATTAAGTGAGGACACTTTTTTTATGACATTTAAATCCAACATCCACATATTTGTAAATCTATGTGTTTTAACAACTATATCTTGTGTACACAATGTTTCTCTCCTATCATTCTCTTTCAATATAATTTGTTACATCATCATCATCATCATTTCCGCCGTAGGATGTCCACTGCTGGACATAGGCCTCCCCCATTGACTTCCATAAAGACCTGTTGGAAGCGGCTCGCATCCAGCGCGTTCCTGCGGTCATGTTACATGTCATACATAATTTAATGTACGCCATCCTAAACCGTACCATTGCTTAACATCATCATAAAAAGAAACCTTGTAGTTAGTATATTTCAATTATTATCAGTTTCAATTTTTTTTATTATGTTACTATTTATAACATTCCTTTAAATACTAATGGCGATGAGACAGGTTAAATACATTCAAACATTTCATTTCTGGTATATTAAGGCCATGTATCTACTGGGCAAATGTATATATTATTGTAAAAATTTATTCACTTTTTAATATAGGCACCAATAAGGATTCCAGGGTTTGTTTATAGTTAAGACTAGAACCCTGAATACAGCAAGGCATTCAAAAGCCCAAATAATAAAAAATACTAATAAAGAATAGCTTTGTATTTACTTCTGCACTACCTTATCATTTTTCTCAGAATAGATGGTAGCAATATTTTGGAGGGCATTAATTCTGGAGTCAAATTGACGTTGCCACTCATCATTAATTACGGTTAGTTTGGAATGTATAGCAGTTTCAGGTTTTTATTTAAATTCAGTACAATATCATTACTTAGTTAGAATATATAATGAGTTAATTAAGTTAGACTTACATAACATATTTGCAGCAGTGTAAAAGTATATTTAAGAAGATTGCAATTACCTTTGAAAAAAGACAATATTTGTAAGACAGTCTTTTGTTATTGGAAAGATTCTAACATTTTTAATTTGACGCACAGGAGATTCACTGGAATATATTTTGACAGCACATAATTATACCATAGTATATTAATAATTAGATGGTTTTGTCTTATTTAAATTACTGAATTATATGTATGTATAGATAAATTAAATGTAAAATAATTATTATATTACCCATCTAGCTGTTAACATGATAGAAATCATACAGAACCAATTACAAATACTGGTAGTTCCAATGTACTGAAGTGCTGGATCAGTTAGACTACTGTATTAGAAAACAGCAGAGAATCACTTACATACTTTGATTGAAGTATTTTTGATGACCCAAAACCCAATTGAGTATGGGGGCATTGCAATATGGTTTCCATACTTGTGGTGGCGTGGCTCTAGTTCAGGCAGAGGATGTTCATAATAAAGAGGCCAACCATTTAGCAGGATAATTTTAGATTTTCGGTTGTTTGACGGAGCACTTATAATGAACTCATCAATGGTCAAATCATTTCCATGCAATGCTGTCCCATTTAGGAAAAAGTTTGCCTTCTCCATTTTTAGATTTATTGCATAAACTGTGACAGCAGATGAATCATTTGTATACTTTTGATTGGCACAATGAGCATACAATCGCAGATGACGCGAACAATTGCACTTTATATTGAGAACCTTGTTGCCCACTACTTTTTTGTAGAGTACACTGAGCCACCAATCTGGAAGTGGCTCCATTTTATCATCTACCAATCCATAGTGCTTTCCAGTGAAGCTTTGTCTCACTACTGTGGTTATGTTATATTTGGCTGCCAGTCCCAGCTTGTCTATCCAAAGTGGACTACCTGCATAACTATTAGAGAGCTCTGGGGCTCCTCCCCCATAAGAGCTGCTAGTCTCTGTAAGCCACATTGGAATGTGTTTATATTTCATCGTGTGGTTTTTCATACTTACAATCTGTTCTTTTAGCAAATCAAATGTATTTGGGTTCCAAAATTCATCCAAAGTAGCAGTTCTGCTATTGAGATAGTATTGATGCCAAGATCTGGCATTTATTGTGTGTGATCCATTTCCCAAGAAATCCAGCATGTACTGAAGGCATTCTGGCCGTTCAGGTTGAGGCCTTGTGGTGTCAGGGCCTACCAGTAATGAGTCCTTGTATCCTGTATCATTCAGCAGCTTACGTAGTTTCTCAAAGTCATGGGCTAGCATAGCTGGTGTGACACTTATATTGAACACATGATGAAACGAATTAGGTTCATTGCCCAACTGCCAATCTACTTGAAAATTTTTATGTTTAGAATATTCCAGTAATTCCTTAGCATTATGATAGTTCCAGCCATGCTCATCCCGAAGCAAAACATTGAATGTGAACAGGAGCTTCATATTAGTGGCTTTGCAGAATTCATTTATATCAGTCCACTTTTGACCAGTCATAACAAAAAATGGTAAATTTTTGTGCTTGCATAGTTTCTTAAGGTAGGCGCAGAAATGTTTAGGGTGAGAGTCTTTGTGGCAGGTGCGGTCGCAGGCGAGTTGTTCGTGTTCTGCGTCACGGCTAAAAATGAGGCGTTCGGACATAGTGCCGCCTAGCCGCAGCCGTGCTGGCGCCAGTGCCGCGGCCAGCTCTCGTAAACGACTGCTCCTGAAGTCTACATTATCATACTTCTCAATTTCGAGCGCATCTATTCCTATACTAAGAAAGTCGTCCGGGAGTACGATAGTTACCTTCTGGTGCTCGTTGATAGTCATATGGCATGGGTGCCCGGCGAAATATTTCGCGAACAGAACAAGAACTGTCATGTTACTGATCAAAACGACGGCGCAGGAGGCTACCAGACGCTTGTTGGAAAGCATGTCGACGTTTTATTATAAAACAAACTATTCAAACTTTAAAAAAAAGAATTTGGGTATATAACAGCACTTAAACATTCGGTCAAGTAACATTAATTCGACTGTCAACCAACATTTAAACACACATAATAAAAACAATTAGGCACAAAATTCACTGGGTAAATAAAAAAGTGAGAAGTGAAGAAAAATCGATGAAGAAACTCAAGTGAAGCTGTGTACTTTTTAACATCGCACGGGCGAGTGGAGAGTGTCAGTTCAGTATTGCCAGATGAGTGTATGGTTTCTCCCTGAAGTTCACTCCTAATCCCCACGAAAAAAAGGTCTTAATTATTATCAAGAAAAAATCCCCCATCCAAATTAACTTAAATTCGTTGTAGATTGCACATTTGCTTTTGCATTGCATCAGATGATATGAGAAAAGGTTCCTCAAAGTTTTAGCTCCTCGTAGTCCTATTAGGCTTTCAAGATAACGGCGACCATCTTTATAGAACTAGCTGTAGATTGAAAATAGAGATAATTAATTAATTATGTTAAAAAACAAATAACCACAGATAAACTATGTTTTTAGTAAGTATATTTGTTATAATTATGTTTACTTTAATTCAAAAATACAAACCTTATTTCTTATTAATCCCCGAGTTTGCAGGGAGTATCTGCCTTCTGGCATCACTTTTTTTTCTTATTCAATCCACGGCTGAAGGAGTTGTGTAACATCCATGGCCAGATTGGCCAGAATAAATTATTAAAAAAAATAAATTATTCAATCCATGGTCAAGAATAAATTAAAAAAAAAAACTTATTCTACTATAAAGCACTTTCATGCATTGTGTCTCAGCATTGTGTTTTCATCATAGATTTATTACTTTTATTTAGATACATTTTGGGAGCATTTAGGGTAGTGTCTAATCTGATTATTTATGTAATAAATACATGTTTTTTTTACTTCTTCTTCTTTCATTTTGGCGTCGCATTTTGAACATTTGTCAGTGCCAAGTGTTTTGATATTTTCATGTTTCTTAAGTAAAGTTGCCTCGTAGCTATGGTTATAATCAAAGTTCAGTCTTGGTCATGTTTAGTTCGTGCCAGTTAGTTCCAGCCATGTCTTCGTAAAGTAGTGGTGACTTTACTATAAGTTTCGATGAAGTTTTGGAAGCAACAAAACAGTCATGTTTCACAACATTATATAAAATTCCCACACTCGCGCTTATAATTCGGCACTTTATGAATAAAACACTACCATTTTTATACATAAACACTCGAAAAAACACAATAACTTTCCCCGTTCCCGCCAAAACTCAATCTTTTTTACTTTTTAAAGTGTGTAAATGATTATTCTGACTTTTCCATCGTATTTAAATCTCAATTCCTCATGCCTATGCTGTTTTAAAATTTCATCAGGTTCATAATAATTATGAAGCTGATGAAATTTTATACTGGATCAAATTTGTTCCTATTTACAAAATTGACGTTGACGTTCGTATAGAGTTGCCATGTGAAAAGTTTGCAAATCATTTCAGGGTCAAGATTCGAAAGCCAGACTAGCTTTTCAGTGATGTAATTTTGTATACTTGGAGCGACAACGAAGTAATAGTATCTACCTAATACTATTTAAACTTGCTACACAATCTTAGATATTTTTTTATAAAAACATTTTTGTTCTTTTATTGTATTACGTAATATTATTAACTCTGTAGATCAAAACCAAATTAAATAAAATTAAAATGAGCAAAACCCGTCTTTAATTAGGATAGGTGGGATGCAGACATATTTAAAAAAATGTAAGTATAGAAATAACTGTCTGTTTAGCATAGTCAAAATAATGTACAATACAATGAGTAGGTACACACAGTATATAATATCAAAGAATAATGTTAATCACACACTAAAAAGGCGGGAACTTATTCAAACTATTTTGCCCTTTATCTTAGTGATTTATTTTCTTCCGTTTTTCTTACGGCTTAATGATCAACTAATAAACGATCTAAATCACTTTAGTTTCCATTTAACAACTAGGTTATTCTAGTGTATGAATTTACATATAGATAATAGGCATTTCCTATTAGATACTTCATATTGTGTAGCTATCTCAGAATAACGTACTTCTATCACATGAACCATACACAGAGAAAATGATAAATAAAACACAGAGAACTCGATTAATTACGATTTATTGAAATATATTGGAATGGAATAGTGGAAACAAAGTACTCGAGTAAAAATAAAAGAATTTAGAGGATTGAAATACAAAAAAAACTTAATATCATAGTCCCTGATCTACGCTGTAAACAATCTAGTATTTGTAATGTACAAATAATAATGATTACAAAAGTACTTATACAAATTAATAGATCGATGGAGATGTAAATAATAAATGCATAATTACATATACCAGTACTCAGGTACAACTACATACAGTACATAGACAGTAAGTCATGGTTATAAAGACAGGAGATCAGTACCTAGAACACGAGGAAAATAATATTATGCAACATAGAAAATCTAAAACTAAGTATGATTATATTAACTAAGCCGTAGGTAAATTAAATTACAACAAACCTCTCCAACAATTCAATAAACTAAGTACAAAACGACTCAACAAATGACGATTCTTCTCACGCCTTACGAAACAATACGCTACTTTCAAAAATAATCCTATGGAACGTCTAGGTGTATGGAAATCTATACAGTATTCATATTTTTTCTATAGATATGTGTTATATGTGTCTAGGGTAAACATTTCTGCGATACTACTTACTTTCGAAAATATATTTTAACAATACTTATTTATAGTAATTGGTTATAGTGCAATCAGAACTAATTTATTCCGCACCAGTGACTACCTAAAGTAGTGTCTTTATTGGATCAGTGTGAGTTCAGATGTACCTATATATGTAGTATCCTACTCGTAGAATATTAAACTACTTAGTATACAGTACCTGAATCAGTGACGTACATAGGTTCTAAGGGCATCTATAAGCTATATGACAATTTTCATTGTTTACAGACTGATTTAAGGTAATATTTTATTCTCACCATCATCCTCTACAATAATGATTGACACATGATTGTTTTTGTTGTTGTAAGAAGTACTGACACGGATGAGACGTTTTTATTATGGTGATGGAAATGTCTGCCCATGACAGTTGCAGCGGTGCCTTGGTTAAGCTCACTTCAAACTTTCAAAACTGCTATTGTATCTAAACTATGTCTTTTATCTCTTGTCCAAATATAAACCTTTAGAGCAGACCAACGATAGCTACTTTTGATAGAAATAACAGTTAGGTATCTGCCATTGGTTGAAAAACGCCATGTATGTTTATATAAATGGACACATAAGAAAAATAAACGTACTTTAGTCGTATCATAATCATAGAATTAACTTATTATTCTTTCTATGGTTTTTGTTTAGTATTTTTATGTCTAGAATTGCGTGTAGCGTTTGGAGGGTGAAGCTTAGAGCTCGTCATGTTTCGGGCCAGAAAACTCTTCGTGGCTGATGAAACCGTTCTTGTCTTTGTCTTCATGCTGGAAGATCTCCTCGACCAGCTTGTCATGACCTTCGAGCATCTGCTTGATGTCATCGCTCATTTCCGCACCATCGGGAGGAACCATCTGCTTCTTGAGGTACTCGCTCACCTGCGAAGAAAGTATTACGATTTTTCAGGAATTATAATATGCAGGGACGGAAGAGAGAGATTTGCCCGGCAATAGGATAAGATAGACTTGTATAAAGCAGATGATGAGATGAATGATAAACAATATAGATCATTGAACAATTTACAGTTGCGTATAATTGAGCTAAAATTGTTGATGTCTGTAGAGTAGATTAGGAGAATGAATGTCTCCTAATCTACCTACAACAAAATTGGAATTTTGTTATTTGTTATTTGTAAAGGCATCTGTAATAGTAAAGGCATTGTTCATTTTTCTCCCAAACATGAAATTGACTTATCAGATGTTTAATTGTATATTATTATAACTTATAGGGTTTCACAGATTCTATGAAATATCATAAAATTATATACAGTATACAAGTATTCCTTTAGTGTTCTGGTTCCTAGAGTACAACCTTGCTTAGTATGGGGCTAAATGGCACGGCGTGAAACGTTCTAAGACATTTATTATTTTATTTTATTTCTCTGGGAAAATCGGAAGAACTGAAAAAATAGCGTTCAAAAGTAAACATAACATGGTTAAATTATGAAATTGGGAGCGATCCTGAATGTCTGTAAATTTGTCATTGTTTTATAATTACTAAGCAACCCAATTTTGATTAAATTTAGCACAAGTAGGTGTATACATATCACAATGAAATATGTACATATTTAGGCTAGTTTCCCTACGGAAAAAAAACTGGAAAACTAAGAGATCGTAAGGCGCAGCTAATCACAAATAGGTACAGCATGTTAATTCTGTTACAATTAGATAAACAGAAACAGAAACTTCCCAGCTCCAGTCATTATAAATAAGTAAAGCAAAATAAGGATACATACGCATAAATGGAAGCCAGCATTTGAAAGTGAAGGAAAAAAAAGAAAGCATCGATTCTATATAATACCTACTGGCTAAAGAGTAAAGCATCAAAGTAACTCAATGTTATACGACACTTCTATTTTAGTTTAATATAATTGCTAAAAGCTACGAATAATAAAATATTATTAGGCTAAAAGTCTAATTTATTATCCACACTTTTCTACACATTTGATAAAATTTGCTGTGTGAACGTCAAGACTACTTATATATAAGCTTAGAATATAGAAGGAACACTATAAGTATAAATTATGCAGTATGCAGCAATCTGATAGTGTTAGCTGTCACACACAACTGATGTTACCTCATTACACTTGCGGTGTCTATTACCTATTATCAACCCAAATCCACACATCTTCGACCCCCCATCAAACATCAAGTGTGCTGTGGTCAAATATCTAGCTTGTCAACAAAAATAAAAATAAATGTGACTAAACTAGGCGTTTGACAGGAATGACGCAACAAGGAAAGTTACTTATTATTTTGTATTACATAATAACAAAGTAAATTTCACAAAGAACAAAAACAAAATCAATACATGAATAAGTAACTCTGTTTCCCTTTAAAATCCCCACTAAACACTAGTATATTGTTTTTTTCAGTGTACATATCCTATTTATAGTTATCTGTTTAACTCTATTGCGGGCGACAGCTACCGTAATCAGGTTGCGTTTGTCAATGATGCAGTGAGCTAGAAGAACCTCCACCTGAGCCGTGGCAACCTGCGCTGGCAACACTGACCTCCTCTCTCGAGAGTTCATTATCTCCATTTGCGTCGATCGCCTTGAACGCTAACTCGATACTCACTTCTTCGCGGGACAGCATGTTGTCCGCGTCAGCATCGATCTCCTTGAACACGTTGGTGGTAGGTGGCGAGTCACCAATATTCACCAGCTCGACCTCGAAGTGAAGCGTGGCGTGGGCAGGAATCACGTTGCCGGCACCGCGGTCGCCATACCCGAGTGAAGGGGGGATTGTCAGTTTGCGCTTTTCACCTGGAATGCGATTTTGTAATGTTTAGGAAAAGAAAACAATAGAATAAACAGGTGACTACTGTGAATGCTGCGGCCTTTATTTTGCCAGAATTTTTGGTATGTCGGCTGAAGTTAGAGGTCGTTTGTGTTATATAGTATTTCATGGAGAAGTGTTATTATTAAATCTGTATCATTATATCATATCAATATTTCTAAGAGATTAAACTTTTGTTGTGTTTTATTTACTCGGTTCTAAAACGAAATGTGTAAACTATGCAGAAAACTTTATTTCGTCTCCGTTATCCTAATAATATGCTCATTACATCCTTTTCATTTTAGGTGGGCCCTTAAATGCCGCAAATACCTTATCATTCTTCGCCCGGTCAACTTTTAGGCATAGAATCTCCTTGTTTCATTGGTATGTTACTGTATGAAAGAGAAACTAACAATCTATAGGTAAATTCGTTCTTCATTAATAAATGATGCATTAATCAAACCCAACCCCGATCACTGTACTTGTATACTTAACCAACAGGCGTCATGTTAGGCGAAATGTGTCAGTCAAAATTATGGACATCAGCGTAGAACTACTAACGACACAGGTAGGTAAGCTTTCGGCTTTATTTCCTAAACTATTTATTCCTTGAAATCGTCATATTTTCATATTTTTTTTGTGACCAGTAAAATATGAATATGAAAAGCGCTGCTGAAATCTTGCTTCCAGTACAAAATGCTCCAGACTCGGAATTGGCAATGCCGTATTTATTTGCTATATTCATGAATTTGTTACTCGATAAAGTAACATTGTCTGTAGACAATGTTACTTCATTAGTTTAGTCAGGTTATAGAGACAAGTACTTACTGACGCACATATCCAGCAGGCCTTGATCCCAACCCTTGATGACCTGGCCCACGCCGATTTGGAACGTAAACGGCTGATCACGGTCGTAGCTGCAACCAACAAATTCATGGTAAGATTCTGATGTTTAGTATATTGATTTGAATTGATAGATTGAAACAGCTGGTCAATGAAAGCCTAGTCTAGTTACATTTTAAGTTCGAGCTCTACTGATAAAATTCACAACTTTCAGTAGTTTGAGGTAGGTATTCTTGCTGCGGACGAGTGTGCAAGCGTTTCCGAGGCGCTAACTGCAAACGCTGAGAAAGAACACCCCAGGGTTATTAGTGGGTACGCCGCCATTCTGGCGGGATGCATCTACAAAAGATTTTTCATGAGTAACAAAAAATATTACATTCTTGCATATATGAGTATGGCTCAGAAATCAGTCTCATTTGCAAGAGTAAACATAAGAGTAGTCTCATTTTTTTGTGTAGTTGCACGTTTGATGTTTGTATTAAAATCATAGTACAGAAAAAATATATGTACCTACATATACATATACATGCCAATATGGGCTACGCAGACTTTGTATAATTAAAATGTTTTAGACTCAGACTGAGTTTGCAGTAAAATATTAATGCAAAATAAATTATAACATTACCACAGAAATGGTTGACATATTTAGCAAGAAATATGATATTTCTAGACATTCTGGACGCGCAATTAGGGAGTGCCGGTTTTTATTTGATTTACATTTGTGCGAGCAATTTTATGTAGTTTTATATGTTTGCAGTGAAATATATATAACACATTTATACAAAAACTCTGTAATCTGCTGACTTAGGGATTGCATTGCGTGACGCGAGTGAAGTACGAGTACCTACCTATATCATCGTCACTTTACGTAAACGCTAGGCTGGCGGATGAATTGTAGTGACTTCAATACATACATACCTACATATACATCTAAATGACTAATGAAAATTATATCCAAAAAGTGAAAAACTTTAAAAAAATCATTTTATAAATTTGCATTCGTTATTTTTTTTTTTATTGTTCATATACAAACAAAATATACAGTACCAATATTAAACTAAAAATAAATTACGACTCAATTAAACTTTTAAGTCGTTACACTGAAAAAAAATAACGAATACATTAAATATATTTATATGTAGGTACTCAAATAACAAAAGTATACCTACACATACTCGAAATAAACATTAAACGTAGTGTATATTATGTATCTTAAAACATTTTCAATAACGCTTTGTTCTAACGGTTTGAATCCGTGGTTTTGTTTGTATAGCTTATTACAGGAAAGTAAGTCTCATTGCCAGATCCAGATATTTATTGCGCAACACCAGAACATCCAGAGAGTATCTCAGGTAAAACGAGGCCACCCGCATTGAATATCAATGTATATCACTACTTTGTACAAGCAACGACCATTGTCCAACTGTTGTATTACGTATTGGAATAATTAAGCCGTATTCTCGCGCGCCTGCTAGCGGCACCTGAATGGTAAACAATAGACTGATTTTATTCAATAAACTGTGTTTATGTGAACCTATTTTTAAGTTGGATCGATGTTCTATTGTGGAAATTAGGCTTTTATTTCTTTTTCTAATCATCACATGCCGTAAGGCGTGGGTTAAATAAAACCCTAACAAAGAGCTTAAGCTGCCGTTGAAGGAAAACAGCGTAAGCAAATCATAGCATGGTGGTAGGACTTTATAGTACTCAGCTGGCTAGCTACCACATTTAAGTTGAAAATCTCCCGTCTAGCTCTTAACAGTATATTTCGGTGTATGGCCTTAGTTGAGACCTGGTTCCATTCCAGGATGCTCACCATCTTCGACTACACCGTCACTTTATATTAGGCAAGCTGTGGTCATACACTTACCAAGTATTTTATAAAAGTATTATAAGCTTCCCAATGGCATATTGCTCCCACAAACAATGGGCCCACTAGCACATGGTTGTATATATACACTGTGACATCCATACACTGTGCGATCTGTTGAGACTAGTTCTTTGCTTTTAACCACGAGCACCAAAATTCCCTAGTTAATTAGCAGTTTAGTGGGAAATTGAGAGCGCAGTATGATACTATCTCGTTGACATTTATGGGCGGATATAAAGCTTGCTCGCGCCTGCATTGGTTTTGCTGAAAATGCATCAGAAGCAGTTTGGGTGTAGCTTTAAAATATCATCGGGGCAATAAAGCCCGCATAATATAAATAATGTGTAATGACTTCGTTAACTAAAGCGAACCGTATTACCGGCTATGTGCGGGTTTGGAAGCTAAATTTGATAAACCATTTAAGTGTCACGATTTTACCTGGGACCTATTTTTACTTCTGCAAATGTATTTGGACTAGAAACATTCCGATTTTTTTCCGATTTCCGATTCCGATAAGGACCTTATGATTCAATATTCTTGATACAGAAATTGGTCTAGATTTGTTTAGTAGTGTAAAAATGTTATACAGGCATTTGCAAGAAATACACTACCTAGTAGGTAATCAATCCAGAAAAATCAATCAAATTATTTCGGAAAAAAAACTCAGTCAAACACAAGTAGGTATGTTCGATTTTCCAATGTTTAAACAGTTAGCTTAATTAATCTAAAAGGGATATATTATGTAATACTTATTAACTATGATACACTATTTTTATTTATTTATTAATTACAAAAAATATAATCATGTAACATATTTTTAAATGTTGACATTCAGAAGTTGACCTAACTGTACCAAATTGAAAAAAAAATGACTTAAATTTAACGTATGAAGAAGTTGTGAGTTAGAGAAACTGAATTCCAAAGCTAGGTCGATATTTTCTAGAATTTCTGTTAAAGTCTGAACACCCACCCTTTCCTGTAGCAAGAATGCTTGTATGTAGGCACGATAGCTTTGCATTTTTGAGAACTAGTAATTTCGTGGTTAAACAACATGACAGGTGCAGCGTGTAATTCAAAATCGATTAAGTTATATATATTCGTGAGTCAGCTTGAGTACGTCCGAATAGGTTATACGGCAGTATAGGTATAAGTACCTATGCATAAAGCTATTACATAAGAATAAATAAAAGTGACACATTATCTTCTGTCACCTATCTATCTAGATATACTATTATAAAGAGGAAAGATTTGATTGTTTGTTTGTTTGTATTGAATAGGCTAGTTGGTTGACAAACTTTTGGGAAGCACCTTCGTAATAATATATATATATATATAATAGATATAGATAGAACTTAAAAATATAGGTATGCGTAAAAGTACCCTGATATACCTGATCTAGTTCTTTCGTGTTGCATTCATCAATCTAAGACTCTGAAGACTATGTCCAGACTTGGTTTCAACTTAATTTGTGTGACTTTGAATGTAACTTACGACTTATTTTACTTGATATTTTTATCAAATAATTGAAATCGGAACACTTTACACTGTAAAATGGACGAAGTACGGTACAAAAATAAAGACAAGCAGAAGAACGTTGAACGTTGTTGGGTTGACCGCCTCCCAATGCATGTCTGAAATCTGAATCGGCATAGCGGAGCGGTAATCCAAGTTCAATACCTCCGGGACCTAGTCTAGTTATTGCAGTAGGTTGACACATTTTCACTGTTGGCTGGGTACTCAGTCTCGCAGTAGTAAATAAGTCGAAAATGATCGATTGATGGAGGAACCATCGACTCATCGAAGTGGAAATGAAAGTGAAGCGATAATGAAGAGAAACCGAATAACTCTAGTTGGAGTCCCAATTGCAAAACTTATGGAGTAAATAAACAAGCATTACATAAAGCGTTAGATTTCTAAAAATAATCAGTCATTATTATAATCTACACGGAAACCGTCCAAGTCACAGGTCAAACGTGTAGTCACCAATTAGACTTACGGACACGCACGGACACACTTTCACTCCAACGTTCAAGAGTCGACATTAGCATATATTATATCCTCATTGCACAATTATCTCAAAAGCCTAGACGTGTGCTGAATGTGCTGATGCAATTTCTACTGCCTGACTCGTCTCGCCCTTTGTACTGTGATGTAATCAAGGAAACGAGTGTCGGACGTTGGTTCGCAGATTAGCACAAAATCAAGATGAGTGACGTGCCAACGAGCGTTATACTCAACAGTGAGCTGGGAATCATTTGTTACAGCTGGGTTAAGGTTTATCATTTGTTAAAGCGTATACGAAGCTCAAAGGGATTCAATGTATCATCATCGACAACCTTCTTTATCCCACTGCTGGGTATAAGCCTCTTTCTTTTCACGCCATCTGCTTCGGTCCTGTGCCAATCTGGTCCAGGTTCGACCCGCGACGGTGACAATTATGTATTTATTATTATGAACAAATTTAACATTGGACACAACTCTGAAATAGTAAAAAAACATTAACCGTTACCTACATTTGGTCAAGGGACAATAAAGATGGTAAACACAACCAGCCTGGAATGGAACAGATTCTCAAGCAAGGCTGCTGGAACACACCAAATAGGTGCTTGGTGGCACATTTTCAAATTGAGGGTAGTAACTAGCCAGCAGAGTGCTAGTAAGTACTTTACCACCATACAATGGTTTCCTTATGATGTTTGCCTTCGCCGAAAGCTCAAACTCATAGTTAGGTTAACCACTGAGCTATCATCGCTACTAAACATATTTATAACGTTCGACGGCATTATCGCTATCTAAACATGAGTATTAGTCTAAACAATGTCATGCCCATAAACGTATTACTTGTTCGCTATTATTGACTTCTCCTATTTTATTGATTATTGATTGAATACAACACGCCATCAATGCAATTTGTTTGATGGATCGGCTCAAATAAATTTGAAACAGAAGCTAAATTTGATCCGAAAACATGACATGTATGAAATGTGAAACTATCGTACTAAAGCTGATTCAGGTTTGGAAGAACTGTTGTTAAATAAATCCTCACATACTAAGTGCTTCTAAGAAGCTTAGTATTACAAATTAAAATGAAACCTGCAAAATAATTAATTAGTCTAAGTATTCTTGTTCGTTAATTATAATACATGAGTAACTGCTTTATATCCGTACTAGTTTTCAAAATTTATTTATTTATGTTTTTTTTAATCTTGTGGCATAATTTTAAACTATCGACTTGCCCCGGCTTCGCACAGGGAGTCTTAATTTTATCGTGAAACTTTGTTCAATAAATTTCAGTATTTTTAACCGACTCAAAAAAGGAGGTTTTTTATTTCGACTGCATGTTTATTTTATTTTATTTGTACGTATATTACATGATTTTTCCGCCAATTATAGATCGATTTTGATGACTTTTTTTGATTTGTAGATCACTTCAGAGATAATCCCATATAAGTTTATCGAAATCGATCGAACGGTTTTTTAACAAATAAACAAAAATCTAAAAATTGTATACATCGATGATATGGCAGTCAAATGTAAGCCTATTTATAAAAAAAAAAACCTCTAGTTACTGATGTGTGGCAGCCGGTGGCTGCAATTTTTCGTAGGGATGTCTTATTTCTTTGTAAACTTTTTTTAAATAAAATAATTTTTAAAATCGCCAACTTAGTTTTTATGTTTCTCCATAATAAAAGAAGTAATATTCTTTCTTTTTAATATTAGTTTAGATAAACATTACAAAGTTTCAGAAACAATAACTCATTCAAGCCTTGACAGCAATTATGCAGTCGTGTACTCACGTTTTATGCGTATCCGCTCACATTTTAATATGTAGCTACTATTTCAGCTTTCAGTGTTGCGATACCTAATACGCTAGTTTCAGGGGTGCGGGAATTTGCTAAACTAAAAAAAAATCTGTTTATGCCGTTATGTGTCGTTTGTCAAAGTTTATAGCGATGATAGCTCAGTGGTGAGCGCGGTCGATTCCCCAACAATGAGTTTGAGCTGCTGGTGAAGGAAACCAATGTGAGTTAACCATAGCACGGTGGTAGGGTACTTTCTAGTACTCGACTAGCTAGCTACCACCCTCAAGTTGAAAATCGGCCGCCAACGGTGTGTTCCGGCAGCCTCACTTGAGAGCTAGTTCTATTCCAGGCTGTGTGAATGACCACACCGTCACTGAATATCAGGTGAGCTTTGGTAAAACACCTAGCTTATCAACCATAATATGAGAGAATTAAGTTTAATGCATTGTGATTATCAAGCACTTATTATGATTTATTTACATAAAGCATGTTAATGTGTGTGTGTCCATTAAAGTAGATTAATAAACTAGGTGCATACATCTAAAGGTTAACCTATCCGAGGAATTTTCGATATTTTTAATAATAACAGCACTATATTTTTTGCGGTTTCCGTTTACGCCGTAACAATCAATTTTTAATGCATTTTGGTATGGAAAAAATGACGACTGTTTTTATCGCAGTTTGCCATGGTATATTGGTATGTATAACCTTAGATTCACACTATATAGGCTTAACCTAGAGCGGTAATAGTTTTATTATTATTAAAGTTTATTTCCTTTGTTTAAATTAATATTCCGTGTCGAATATAATTATGTATATTATATTCAACCTACTTTATAACGTAATCGCTGTAAAAGTTTGAAAACGTATTAAAAATGAACTGCCGCTTAGACAACCAAAATATTTAAAATAGTGTTATAAAATAAAGTGTATCTAATATCAGTACAAAAAAAAAACTCTACATAGGTATCAAACGTACCGAATTACCGTTGGACACTGTCCGTGTACCTAATCCTATAAAATAGACTTTTTCACAAAGTAACAAAAGATTTATTTCCGATAGTTGTATCTCAGCCTTTGTCGCTGCATAGGTTTACTGTTGAAGGCTAATTGGCACGAGAGAATTGTCTGCGTCTCTAAGCTCACAGAGTTGTCTGGCAGTTGACTACTTAGAACTAGTAACGGAATTCTTGCTAATAAAAATATTACTCAGAGTGACGTAGTTACCGCCGTATCTGCCGTATCAATGATAGGTACATGGCCCTCGGGCTACAGGGGCTTTAATATGGCCCCAATTAATTCATATAATAATAGTTACAATTTCGCTCTAACTCTTAAGGCGCGGCAACATTTCACATCTTGTATTTTCCACGACCTGGACTTACAGACTTGACCTAGACTTACGTATTATTCTTCGCTAACAAGTTTGTGTATTCGTTAAAAATTAGTGAAAGAAAAATAGAGACTAACCCAGTGAAGCTATGATATGACAGTCTAGTAGCAGGAACTTCTCTAGCCGGGATAAATTGTGATACAGGACCTATCTACGCCACTGTTGACGCAGTAACGTAAAATAATTGTGTAGAAGTTCCTATTAAAAAACATGGATAATCATTTAGTTCTTTCAATTTAATTAAATATAAAAAAAAGTAAACATGTGTAAGTAACAAGTAAGCAATAGTAATGAATTATTTATTAAGCTATTGCATAGCTTCTATCGCGGGCCTTGAGCGTGGTGACCGAACCCAGAAATTCCGTAACGAAAATAACCTAACACCCCCCACTCCCACCGGCACAGCGGTGATACTTTTTAGTTTTGCCTTCTATCGATGAATAGCAGAACTTTTAATGCAATAGCTTTACCGCGGCAGTCCCCGAGTGCCACACGTCTTTTTTATTATTATTTATCTAGGAATAATGTACCATAAGACGCATCAATACAAAATGTCAAGTGAATACGTCCGGTAGTTCGTTTTTGATAATCCCACAGGAATATAAAAAAGTATCATATACGTTAATCCAGGTAATAAACTGTGTGTTCCAAATTTCATCCAAATCCGTTTAGCCGTTTTTGCGTGACTGAGTAACAAACATACAAAATTGTACATTTATAATACTAGTAGGATTTATGGTATTCATAACTTAAATATTTAATTGATACAAACAATTACACTACTTAGTTTCATTAAAAAAATATATTACAAAGGAGTTTCACAAATTGTTTTTTTTTTTTTAAATAACGGCAACAATGCTGAAAAACTAGATAGCGCAACTAGTTCATAAATGATGTATTACCATAATATGCAAAGCTACATCTTTCGTCGACTCATGCCTTTAAGTCTCGGGGCGGTGAAAGTGACCCATCCGGACAAACAAGTCCTGTGAGGCGAATCCGATAAGACGATCAATTTACAGATCGCTACCGAGAACGGAGGAAAATTCTTAGTAGAAATAACTCAATCTTTCATGGGGGTTTGCGTGGAAAGAGATGAAATGGATAGCAGAGTTTAATTGGAAAAGATTTAATTAGATATTTTCACAATAATATCTGTTCTCAAACTGACTAGCCATGAGGGTAAACTTTAACTTTTTCCTACTAATATTTTTAGTTATCGGTTAGTCCCCATGTCAGCATCGCACTGCTTGGAAAACCCTGTTCTAGATGATATAAAGTGAAGTCGTATTTTGTTTGTTTGTTCGCATCATTACCCCACTGGATTGTATATGTATATGTCTAACTTTTGTTTTGATAGATTCGGATAATTAAAACGAGCTCCCCCACTCCGTCGAGGTGCTCGTGACGTCAGTGTCGTAGCTATTTGTACTACAGTAAAAGTTCGGCAAATCTACCGATGTCATCAAATTAAAAAGTAAAAAGGCAATAAACCGTCTCTCTCCGCGCGTTGACCCTACAGACTAGAGACACATGGACCGATAAATACGGCTAGAATTTTGGCGGGATCGTGAAAATATCGCTGCATTGTATTGTATCCAAAAGCTTGTATTTTTTGAGTCTATGAACACCATCAATCTTAAAAAACTCACTGGCCTTTACCAGTAGTAACTACTTTGTTTTTTTTTTATTTCGTTTCTACTTGACTATTGCATGTACCTACTACACGACTTTTGCATGCCGCGGAGCAGAAATTGGTGCTCTTTGACTTTTTTGAATATCCATTGTAGGTAGGTACCCATATACGCAATAAATAAATTATGATACATGTATTTACGTGTTGTTTTTAAAATAACGCCAAAGTTTCAAGTAAAGGTATCACAAAAGTAGCGACATGTGTTACCAGGTCATTCGCTAGTACTTTCTAAGGCGTGACTTGCGACTTACAATGTGTGACTTCGATGTGACTGCTAAAATAATTAATTTATTTTATGCGTAGCGGGTTCAAACTATGCTGTACGGCTAATTAAAGTTATAATTTCTTAAGAGCACAGTCCTAACATCAAGAGTTTATACATGTATAGCCCTTTCGAGATAATTCGACTATTGATGATATAGGAGAAACTGGAACTGACAGTCCATTGTAAATAGATAGTACTTGAGATCACTCGTCGTCAGGTACTGAAGCTAGCGAAATTACAGGGCTGTTAAGACTAACCATCGAAAGTCTCAAAATAATTACAGCCATAGCAGCAATCCCTGGACTTTGTTTTGCTACTCAAAGTTCTGTGTATCGCTGCAATGGTCATGGACAGGCGTTATCGCTTACCATTAGGAGAGTCTCGTTCATCTCATTACTTTTACGTTAAAAAAAAACCGGTTATACTGCTTAACTTCGACAATATTTCAGAAACCTCTAGTCAAACTATATACCTATTTTGAGTGCATCTAAAGTTAATTGCTTACGTTAAGCAATGAAAAAACATTGGTAGGCCTTGGATTTGGAAGGACATAAACCCCTAAATGTATTAAGTGGGTTGTGACATAAAAATACATACTAAAGGAAGACTATACCGCATCACGAAGAATCGCAGCCGCGCTCGATGCTGAATTTTTCACACCCCTTGCCACCACCCCCACCCCGTACTTAATAAAATATCAGAGCAGACTTCGTCACATCTCAAAAATATAAACTCTACTTTTTCTAGACATTTAACGGCCGACGTTTCTCTGTGATGACATTTACAGTAAAATATTTGATGCAGGCTGCAGGCGAACAAAAGCCTCCAAGGGAATAGTATGTTCAATTTCGTTTTGCTTCGTCCCTGGCATCACATTTTAAGTATTTTGCCAATGCCAATTTCGATATTTTCAAGTATTGAATTAAAAATATAAATGAATAATACACTATTATGTTGTCACGAAAAACTACTTATGTATTTTGGCATAACAAGAAGCTATCATCAATAGTTTCGACATAAATGAAAAAAAAGTGCAGCGACATCAATTCACCGCTAAAAAATAGAATGCATAATGTTATATGATAAGATTAAATTTATCTGTGGTTCTTTTCACAAAGATAACAAGGTGAGAAAAAATGGCAACAAATTTTAGAGCCGTCTAGTTTAGAGAATAGCACAATAGAATCCTACACCACAGGTCAGACTTTCAAATTAATCATAGGCAAAGAGAAAGTATGTCTGTTTAAATTTCTAACTTTTATACCTACAGCTTTAAGATCGATTTTAACAGAATAACAGCACTAGTTGTTAGTCAAATTTAAAGTAGGCCAACGAAGGCTCGTTAAAATAAAATAATAAATACGAAAGTTTGTTAAATGATTTCAATCCAGATTTGAAAGTAACATAGAGATTGAAGATTTGAAGAACTTATTAATTGCACAGGCTAATTTTGACGTCGCGCATAGTTTTTATAAAAACAGTGAATTAAAAATAGCTATAGCCCGTCCAGTGTCGGGTAAACGTTGAACACTGCAGAGAATTACAAAAAAAAATAATTAAAAACTATTTAATTTTCAGGTTTCTTATTGGCTGCAACTTTGTTTAAATAAACAATACACAACTACAAAACAACAACACAACAACTGAAAATAAAACAAACACAGACAAAAACAGAAAAGTAAAATTTACATTCAATTATAGATAAATTTACAGAAGATATGAGCAATAACCCAATAGAGATGACGATGTCCTTCATATTTCAAAGTATTATGTTTCTTTTTCAGGGTGGAGTTTTAAATTAACTAAATTCTGTGATTTATTTCTGAGATCCTACTACTATTTCCTTTGAAAAGATACTGGGTACTGCGGATAATGTCCTTTAATAAACAGTCATAAGGTTTCAGTTTAAGGAAACCTAATAAATAGGCAGCTCTAGTAAATAGGTTTTCAAATGAAAATAAAATAAATACGTTGAATTAGAATTTGCGGGTATTTCAACCTTTTTTTTTTTTTATTAATTTGCCCCTTCGGGCAGGCTAAAGCTGTAAAGCCATACTGCTTTGTCTTAAGTGTTATTTCTGCTGTCTCTTAGCTATAGTTATCGTCAAAGTCCAGTCTTAGTCAAGTCCAGTCCTGTCATGCTTTAGTAAAGTAATGGCGACTTTACTATAAAGCTTCGATGGAGTTTTGGAAGCAACACGAAAACTCATGTTTCACCACATTATATCATTTTCCCACACTCGCGCTTGTAATTCGGCACTTTATGAATAAAATACCACCATTTTTATGCATAAACACTCGACAAAACACTAGTTTTGGAAAAAAATACAACGGAGCGACACGACTCTTCCCGCGTTCCCGCCAAAACTCCCCTATCAACCAAAATATTAGGTGAGTAAGATAAGTAGTCAAATAGCAGAGAGTTAGTGGGTCAAGTAGCCCTCGAGCCGCGGTAAGTAAAACATTCTTACATACATTGTAAATAACATACCTACTTATGCCATAGGTCAAGTACGAATTCGTAGTATATTTGGATATCGCATATATAAATCTTATTGAGTACAGACTTATTAAGTAGAACATGTAATATTGATAAAGTGTACTTTGGATTTTTATTTTTATTTTGGCTTGACACAGATCTAGGACATTGTCGAGAAATTCTATTTTATTGCGTAAAATATAAAACTCTTATAGGATAGCGGTTAAAACCGTGGGACACTGGTAGTGAATCTATAAGCTGTGGAAAGGTACGAGCATATTCCGATCGCATGCTGGCTCAGGACAAGGCTGCGGAGCGATAACGTTTCTCTGAATTTTTAACGGCCTGGTTAGTGGAAGCCAGATGCGGTGGCCAAACTCGCAGAATACGCGAATTTAATATTTATAGACGACACCTTGTTTGCAACGGTATGACGCGTTGTCGCCGCGGAGAGCCCGTGATCCGATCGAACGCCTTTCGTTTACGTGATTCCTATACAAGTCAAGCCTTATCTTTTTAAGACCCTGAGAATCCCATAAATATTCTCCCACTATTAATCGATTTTATAAAAAAAGTTTACATTTACGCTATATTTTAGATAGCATTACCCATAGTTTGATTATACTATAATTCCGACGTTACCTACTAAAAATCGCTTGTATTTTAGTTAATTTAAATTTGGTAGAATAATAATTAGCAAGTTTAGATTCGTAATTGAAACATAATAACAACAAAGAATACATTATAAATTTGCTAACCCAAACATTGCACACATTATTGTTGAAGTTGCTTGCTTAACACATCAAACTAGCGGCATCAGTTATAATTAAAAAATATTAAAGTTATAAAGAAAATTATACCGCCGAGTATGGCAAGTGTCCATAACCTCTTTTATAAGTTTTATTAATAGGTTTTTTTGAACATGTCTTTCAGACTTCAGTATTTTTTCAAGATATTTTGGTACGCCTTTCTATTTCCTCCATATTATTGTTTGGTTCCAGTGATTTTCGATTGCCCAAATAGATTATACTTACTGTTTTTTCTATGTAAATAGTAACCACAAAAACGCTTACCACCGCCAAGAGTGAGATGCATTGTGCGGAAAAAATCATTTATAAGTTAAGTATAGAGGAGATGCACTGACGTGACTTATAATATTAATGACTCTGTAAAACCTTATCATAATAAAATTGGTCAGCAAAAAAGTTGATGCAATCTGTTTTCCTCATGAAGGAACCATAAGAACTAGACAGAGAGCGCACTTGAGCTAAATGTGACGTCAGTTCAATGTGCGCCACACCTTTATTATTGTTAAACACTATGAAAAAAGGACAGCGAATACCGTCTCAATGGAATTCTCAATAGACGGTAATCGCTGTCCAACATTTTAAATGCTTTATTATAACCGACTTACATTATTTCTTCATATATATTTTTCCTATTAAATTATCACAAAGACTTTTAAGGGTTCGTACTACGAACTACCACAATTATTTAAGCTTCGACCTGTCCGTGCATCTATCCGTCTGAACCAATCATTAAAAATCTTTCAACTTCTTTTAAACAAATAGGATGATGTTAATAACGGAAAATACTTGATATGTTAACGCAACCTTTCGAAACTACTTTTATTTTATTCAGTATTTTTTTTAATAAGTTGAATTAATTGCACGGTGGCCTCGCCATATTCATAAAAATAATTAAAACGACATGCCTCGTATATTTATGAACCAATGACAATTTGCGTTGCAGTATTACAGACCACATAATATACTCATTTATTAATAAAAAGTTATTTTTTACCGATAAAAAACAGTTTGCGGATATGTTCCTATCAAGCCGCTTTATAATACGTTAGCTTTTTATTGACTGGTCTAAGTCGGGGCGGATATAAAAGTTATTTCATGGCCGTATGTCCTTTAGTCGGTAACAGAATTATGGCATACGACAAAGCTTTGAAGCTGCACACAAGACGGCGGCGACGGCCGATGAAAAATGTTTGCCTGACAGAGCGTTTGTGTCCATGCGCTTTTAGCAATGCGTGTTTTTAACCGAAAGAAATATCCTCTCAATGTTATTGTAGAAAATGTCCACACAAGTTTATTTTCACTTTTGTAGCGTAGCCGCTGAGTATATTAACAAAACTCTTTTCTTAATACCGAAAGCCTGCTTTGAAAACAGGCGAAACCCCAAATGGGGAATTGAAGGCAAAAACGGGTCAGTAAAAAGGAGTCGCAATTAAAAATTTCAGCAAACAGAATGCAGTTGCATAACGAAATTTTTTAACATAATTAGTAGCACGTATCTACATTTGTTCAGGTAGGAGTACGACGCTAAATTCGTAAACTGTTGGTAAGTTAGTAGGTATGTATACTTCTCTTTACTTTCTCTTTATTACTAAACTCTTTACTTTTTTGTTTAAATATAAAGATGAGAAGTACTTAGTTCGAGTAAATTCTATTTTTTTTTAATGGACATAAACGTTACTTTGTATTATTATAACAGTAAAAAACACAAATGAGGCTAGCGCTACCACTGCCGCTAGTAGGCACTATAAAAGGTAGCCTAAACACTTCTAGACGCATAGATACAAACAACATTAATTTCAAATACTCCTCCAATACTAGAAAAGTAATTATGCCAAGTTGGGAACATCATAATCATTATTTACTTAATAGAAAGGAATCAAAATTTAAAAAAACATATGGAGAGTTTGACCACAGCTCACCTGATGTTAAGTGACGGTGTGGTCGAAGATGGTAAATACACCTAGCCTGGAATGGAACTGGCTCTCAAGCGAAGCTCCCGGAACACACTGACAAGAAAAGATAGATAACCGATAGATTTGAAATAGAAATTACTGCAGCGGCAGCTGAAAATAATTTTGGTAATCAAGCTGACGCGAGGCCAACGTTGGGTTCACGTCAGGGCGTCTGTCGAATGCAATTTCTGTGATCAAATTACAATATAATAGGTAATTTTCTTGAATATAGCAAGAAAAATAAGTACCACGTAATACAACGATGATAACTGATGGAGATGTGTATTCGTAGTAACAACGACCATGTTTACTACAATATTCTGGTTGAATACAGTATGGAAATCACTGAAAAAAATCTAAATTCATAGTACTAAAAATAGTCTAGAAGTATGAAGCAAAAGAGTTTTTGATGTTATACATAAGATATTCGTTAGACGCAAGATGGATACCAACTCGAACTTTGTAGATGCTTTAACAGTCACGGCGAAGGCACTGCGCCTTCACTAGTACTATACATTCATATGGGGGGATAATTGGGGTGCAGTTTTATACCAGACTGAAAATTGTTGGTAACCTAACCGTTGATTATGTCCATAAGTCTTTTTATAAGCTTTCATTTAACTAGGATTGTTAGTATGAGATAAATTTTGCAAGGTGAATTATAGTCACTATCCCTTATTCTACCGAATTTAATTTTGACTCGGTTTATTCCAATGACAATTAATTTTTATGGTAAGCATATCCTGATTTACACACAGGATTAACTCGAGACGAAGAAATTCTTTAACGGTTAGCAATATCGACACATATATAAAATATTTTCTTATAATAAAGTATTCAAAGAATAGATTATATTTACAGTGTTTCGGAGAAGTTTAATAGTAGGTACATTAAATGTGAACAAAGTTTAATATGAACCGATTCGAAATTGCAAAAAAATATGCGTTGTTACATAGGAAATTGTAACTGACTCTTTAAAATGTGTGACTTATATACAACTTTATGACTGCTCTGAACGTTAGTAAGTCATAGTTCAGAGCGGTTATAAAGTTTGTCGCACAGTGAAACGGCGTCTTTGAAGCGGCACGTGCGACTATAACCTGCCCCGGCGACCGGCGATGCATCTTCCTCACTATTAATATATCATTTCTCGCGACTAACCGGTACGGACAAACTATTTATTATTTATCGCACAGAAGGGTGCCCGATCAATCAAACGGGACGACGGACGACGTACGATGAGTAACCAGCGAGCCCGATCAATCCTTTTCTCGAAGCTTCGTTTAAAAAATAAAATTTCTCAAAGTTTGTACTGAGTTAATTGCGGTGATATCGACCGCTTTAGTCTAGGACGTGTCCTAGCGTAGTGCCTCTGGCGCTCTGATATTCAATTTAGATGATTGTTTATTTTTAATCTTGTAAAACTGCAGAGCGATCGAATAAAATCAGCAGGAGTAATAAATAACTACTACTATTATGAATAAACAACTTGATCTGAAACACTTACTTCAAATTACAAAATTTGTTTTTTATTCCTGTTGACAGGTAATGTGCTTGACCACAACTCACCTGACGTTAAGTGACAGTGTGGTCAAAGATAGTAGACACCTAGCCTGGAATGGAATTGGCACTTAACTGAGCGAGTAATGTATGTATGTACATGAATCTTATATCATAAGTCCTGTTCCCGACGCACGCTACATTGAGGACTCAATCGTCTAGAACATAAAAACCAATTTAAAACTTGAGTGAAAAGTGTTACATGTAATATTAATATGAGGTCGGTACCAACCTGTCGTTATACCTCGTCGAGACTGTATTTTTATCTTTCTTGAAGCCCTTCTACGAGAAAGAACATTTTTTAGTAGAAAAAACATAAACAGAGTGCAAAATAACCGTTCATCTTAAACATTTGTCAAGAGAGGCTTACGTTAACTTAGTAGGGAAATGCGTGCCGTAGGATGTATGGTACCTGTCGCTTTACGCGCTCCTACAGTTAGGAGACAGTATGAACTTGCGGAAAATCTTTATCGAGCGGAGATGAATCGGAAAGGAAACAGTAGGTACTTGCAAAATAAGCGAGACGAGAAACAAAGTATTTACAAGACGTTATTAGATAATGGATATTCAAAACGTTAGTAACTTAGTAGATAGAAATATTTCTCATTAGGAATGAACAGAAGCATAAAAGTAAAATCTTATAAGATAGTGTTGATTCTCCATATCAAGGTTACCTGAAAGAGATTGCTTTTAGCAATACGGTAGCCAAAATATTTGTTGTACTTTATTATTTAGTAGCTTGATTTTCGAGTTATTTTTTGGTGTAAATTATTACGAGTTAATCTATATATATTTGCATCCTTAGTAGTAACAATTCAACTAGTAATTTTACACTGTGTTTTTTTTAAAATACTTTAAACGATAACCGTTTCAGTAATTTAAACTACATTTAAGGGGTTATTCCTTGCGACCATATTTGCTTTGCACGAAACTATTGCCTATATAATACCCCTTTCCTTTTGGTTAAAAAAAGCATACTAGTTCAGTTTTCAAAAATAAATTTTGGTATAGAGATCTTTGTAGTAGGTAAACCTCTAAAGACAAATGTTATCATTTCATTCAGTTACGTTACTGCTGTTACTTTACCCTTACTGCTAGTCGGAATCACCACCGGTGCGTGTTTGAGATATTTACCTGCTTGCGAACGTGCATGTTTCGCGCAATAATGTTTCATATTCATAGCCATGTACTGTACAACTAAAAATCATCTGACATACAAGTAATTTATTTCAAATAAACATAAACATTATATTGAGTAATAATCAAAGTTTTGTGGCTTGCTCTCATTAATTTATAAGCTGTTTAAGATCTACCGGGTTATAAGCTTAATGTATTACTCCAAAAGGGGGTCATATAACTCATCGTTTTGAACAACTTTTATTTTGGGTACAACTTTGAAATTGTCAAAAAGAAATAATGGCTGTTAAATGGAAAAAATACGTTGACCCATAGCTAAATTCAAATACAAATCTTTTATTGATAATAGCAAAGTTAATTCATTATGTTTATGATATTTTTATTTTTTGCTGTTACAGAGTTGTGTCTTCAGTAAAACTTGTTCATAATGATTATTAGTGATTACAATGCTTATGGCTGCGTATTTCTTGGGTCTATTCATTTAAGACTATGTGAAAGGAAAATTGTTGAATGGAGCTATAAACCGAATTAAGTAGATAGTATTTTTTGGTGTATGGCGAAGAGAGTGGGTCGTAACAAACGTGTTTATGTACAGGAAAGTATGACAGTACATATTCCACTTTCCGAAACGATACCCAATGTGAAAGCGATACGATATACTTATATGGAACCACACACTGACTCAGAAATTTTGTGTCGGTCTTATTTGGACGGCATTATTACTGGCTAACAAACGGATGTTCAATCTGGGGTGACTTTGGTCACCGTAAGAGTGAACTGTATGAATTTTGCGCATTGACCCGAACTCGTAAATTTTTGAACAGGTCAGAAAAATCCTCCAGTACCGATAGAAAAAATAGAGGGTTAAATTTTAGCGGTAAACATAGGGACAGTTTGCCTCTTTTAGGGTTCCGTAGCAATGACAGATTAGTTTCACCATGCCCGTCTGTTTGTCTTTTTATTCTGAGTCTATAATGACTATATAATGAAACTTATTACACAGTATATAACCAAATACTGTGATGTGAGATGATAATGATGATCTTTTTATAGGTAGTCCTTTCATGCAAGGTTAAAAGTTGGAGTGTAGTTAGCCAATTAAAAAAAAAATTGTCATGATAATAAAGACCCCCTTTTCGACTTAGTACACCCCATACTTATAAACCTGATTACATGGAAAGGGTGTGAAAATTAAACTTATAAATGTAATTGAGTAGGGTATATCGTACTTCTTACGATTAAATTCTAATTATTTGGATAATATCAAATATACTATCATTTATGCTAACGTTATTTACTCTTAAGATTACCACAGGTTAATTAAATTACATACATAGTTTATGAGAAATACGGGACCAAGTTTTTTTAATTATAACGATACCTTCCAAACTCATTTAATATACTACTGAAAAACAATCAGTCTAGGCGCAATAACAATGTCTTTATTCATAAGATAAAATTTTCTGTTATATCGCCGCTTTACAAGTATATTTCGTTGAGGTTTTCTCGGAGAAACAATTATCGTTTCGCGCCGCTCCCCAGTGCGTCGCCGTTGCCGCTAAGCCCGCGGGAGCGGCGTCGCCGCGCGTGGAAAAGTGCCCTTAATTATTAACGCTACGCAGTCGCGCCGCGGCGTCCTGAGCTTTTGCTCGCTGAAAAGTTACCTCTTTATCTTGCGTTTACCCCTTACTTTTTTTAAATATAAAAAGCGACTGTTGGTTACAGCAGATCGTAGTCAAAAGGCCGCATTAAAAAAAGCGGAAACCGCGGTCGAATTGCGGTTTACTCAGGCGGCCCAACACACAAGTCGAGCGCTGCAACGCCCGTACCGCGTGATGAGGACTGCGGGTGCGAACCCTATCTGAAGGCATAATGCGCACTGCATAATCAATGCCTCAAATTATACATTTGCTTCAACCAACAATACTGTAATGTATTTAACTTCTCCTGAGAAAACATTACTCTTTTAGTAGTCAAATCAACCTATGAAACTTTTTAGTATATTCAGCCGAAGTTTGGTTAATACGGCGAGCGGCGCCGCAAAACGCTGCATTTAGATATCGAAGTATGAAATATTACGTCTACGCATTCAGATAACAAGCCGGCTCCATAGACATGCAAATGTTTTATTTACGAGCCCGCGGGGAGGAATCCTATGTTGTAATGTGTTGGAAAAACTTTGCTTGGAAAAGTATGAATTATTACGCACGTGTTGCGAAACGAACTCGCGGAGTGCCGCAAGTGGACTCTCGTGGACTTGCGGCTCTCACGTGGCTGCGACTGATGGCAGCGTAATAAATAGTTACATTTATTCTTTTTCTTATTTTGGCTTCAACCGAGCCCTAGGCATTTAGAAATCGTGTAATTAACTAAAGATTTAGTCACGTGGGCGAACGACGTTTACAAACTATGAAATTGCTAAAAAATTCCGTTTTTCTTTTCTATATTCCAAGATCGGCTCACAGTCAACACATATTGATTGGTAGAACATAAGTATTATACAAACCTACGAAACATCTGTATATAATCCAATACTGTGGTAAGTTAGTTAGATTAGGCATTTAGTCGAAAAATAAGTTAACATGAATACTTATAAATGGGAGATATTTATGTACCACAGTTGATGATGTCTAGTATAGAGATCAGTGGATTAGTAAATTACGCAGTTTGTCTGGATATTGTAAACATTCTTACTCAAAAAAATAATGTCATTTCATAGTACTTTTTTCTACTTTTTATTAAATTTACTAAGTAACATCAAGGATACTATAATGTCGGACATAGACAGATACGAATGTGATATGGATAGATAAATCACCATACCTACTTGTTTTGCCTACGTACATGTTTTTCTAAGCATTCTACTAAAAGGTTACTTGCGCTACTAATTTCAGCTCCGTGCGGCGTAATTACAAAATTAATTATTTAATACTCAGATTAATTTTTATTTATTGAAAATTATCTAATCTAATCTCGAAATTATACGTAGGAGATACGCGAATACTAAAACAACGGCGTATAATCCAATTATTTTGATAAATTGATTTTTAGTTCATTATATGCACGTGTTTTGTGTTTTTCATCATCATCATCGACATAAGAAACAGCCTATCATACCGCTGGGCACAAGCCTCTACCAAAATACGCTACTCAGATCGATCTTCCGCTTTTTACATTCAGCCACTAAGTTTGTGCGTTTAATCACAAATTGATTAAAATAAACAGTTTGTTATAGACAGGTTGCTGATACTACCCATAAATAAATATAAACCACTTTTATTTTAGCCTGATATTGCGGTCTCAGCTGCTCCATAGTGCTGTTCAATCATCAGTTAGTCAATCATCCTTTTATTCGATCACCGATAGTTAGTTCGGTCTGGAGTGCAATGAAAGATGATTAACTTTCATCGATTTTCGTTTTTCCTTTTCCTTGGAGCGTAAACGTGTTCAGCCGCATCCGTAAATAACTTTAAATCCTGCTCTCATATATACTTTCCTGGGATTGTATTCCAGAAATAAACATTTGGGTCACAAAGTGCGTTGGTTATTATAATTTTTTGGACGCGTGCCTCGTGAATCAAATTATTATGAAAATAAGTTCGGCTCATAATAGGTTAATGTTGGTCACATTGACGAGTAGACCACCCCTCTTCAGTACAATTACACTTTGGAGTACCCTGACTATTTTAAAATACTTTCTATAGTCTCAAGCTTAATTATTTATTTCAAGATGAGCACGTAGTACTTAACCTAACCTGAAATTAGATGCTTGTACGAATGTTGGAACAATGTACGTTAATAATCCTTGTTGGGGTTTGAACCTACACCCCTCGGCGTGTGAACCGACTCCACTAAGCACTGGGCTATCATCGCTACATCGCTTTTTGTCTGAATGTTGGTACAAAATACGTTAATAATCCACTAATCTCGTTCTTTAAAGTGTTACCTGCTTGATTTTAAACCACAATATTAATTTGAGGTCTCGGCGAAAACATTTACCAAAACATATCAAAAACAAATTGCTTGCGCTTTGCGCCAATCGCATTAGCTTTCTACATCCGAATGTGGTATATTAACCGCACGTGACTCGGCTCAGCGAACGCAGGCTATAAACAAGTTCGATCTACACGCGATGGATAGCTCGCTATAAGTATATTTTTTTCAATATTAAATATTTAAGGCCGGCAAACCTCACCCGAGCTATAAAGTTTGGCCCACATGTATCACCTGGGCCTCGCGTCTACCCGCTACCGACAATCTTATTTTATTGGCTAGTGTTGTACTTTGTACTGCACGATACACATGTAAGAATCCTTTGGCAGGGTCGTTATTAAAATACTATCGTAGCAAATTGACGAAAGTGGCCAAATATATTTTGCTATGGAAACTTTTGTTTTGCCACATTTTTGTTTTACATAAACCGGACTACTCACTTTCGATTAAGTCGGATATTGCAAGGTGACCGTTTTTCTCCTTGACAAAGGTGACCTGTTCTGACTATGATCGGAGTATCCGACCTAACGTGAGTAGACTCTTGTACGTAACACAAATATCGGCCAAACATAAGTATTTATTTTCGACTGTCGTCCATACTAAATATATAAATATTGGAGAACATTTCACGCAACACACGCAAAATTTTATAAACTTCGGGCGGACTTAGCTTATTGAAGTTTGATGTACTCATTATTAATAACTTTTAATATCTGCACAACCCTGAAATTTGGTCAAGAGGGTCAACATACTTTTTTGTAGAACAGCTGTTATTTTGTCACGATTTAAATTGTGCCCATATCATATGTGGTCGATAATTACGGATAAAATGCCCGTCTTGTGGCTTTGTATATCCAATTCTTAGAACCTTGTCATCATCATCATCATCATCATTTCAGCCGTAGGACGTCCACTGCTGGACATAGGCCTCCCCCATTGACTTCCATAAAGACCGGTTGGAAGCGGCTCGCATCCAGCGCGTTCCTGCGGTCTTTACTAGGTCGTCTGTCCACCTTGTGGGTGGACGTCCTACGCTGCGCTTGCCGGTCCGTGGTCTCCACTCCAGAACTTTGCAGCCCCATCGGCCATCAGTTCTGCGTGCTATGTGCCCTGCCCACTGCCACTTCAACTTGCTAATCCGTTGGGCTATGTCGGTAACTTTGGTTCGTCTACGGATCTCCTCATTCCTGATTCGATCTCGTAGGGAAACTCCGAGCATAGCTCTCCATAGCGCGTTGTGCTACTTTGAGCTTACCAAGAAGGCACACAGTCAGAGACCACGTTTCAGCGCCATAAGTCACCACTGGTAACACACACTGGTCGAAGACTTTCGACTTGAGGCACTGAGGTAATTCGGACGAGAAGACGTCGCGCAGTTTTCCGAACGGTACCCAGCCGAGTTGGATTCGACGACTGACCTCTTTCTCAAAGTTGGACCTACCTAATTGGAGTGCTTGTCCTAGGTAAATGTATGTGTCAACAACTTCGAGAACCGAGTTCCCAACTGATACTGGGGTGGGCACAACACGGGCATTCAACATTACCTTCGTCTTGTCCATGTTCATTTTAAGACCCACCCGTTGGGAAACTCGATTGAGGTCTTCGAGCATTGTGCTGAGATCTTCCAATGATTCTGCCATGACCACTATATCGTCGGCAAACCGAAGGTGAGTGATGTATTCGCCATTAATATTGATGCCGAATCCTTTCCATTCCAGGAGCTTGAAGGCGTCTTCCACTGTGGCAGTAAACAGTTTCGGAGAACCTTGTAAGCTCTTTAATATATTTAAAACAAAATTAATAATAATATATAACCCTGTATAGTTTTTTTGTTAATACACACTTATTATTACAACATAAAAAAATCGAAACGCTTAAAATTACTGCATTTAAATGCTTAATAATTTCAGAAATATTAATGAATGAGTTGAGATAAATGAATTAATGTTTTGTTTTGAGTTTAAAATGACTGAATTTCAAATACCACCCAAGGTAAGATAACTTTTTGTCAGTATGTATCTGCGTATTTCCCGATTACCTTTTTTACAATCAAATTGGAAATATTCTGGCACATTCATTAAAGACAGGTTACATAGAAATGTACTCAACAGTTACGGCTTTGTATCAAAAACTTTGTTTATTGAACATTTTATCAACATCATCCGCAACGGTTCGTGAGACGTGTTTGCTTAACTTTTAATAGCATGGACTTGGACGTAATTACATTTCACATCGACATTCTCGAATTTCGAAACCAAACTCTGTTTTAAAGGTTAGCTGAGAAATAACGAGGATGTCAGAGCGTTGTCTCCACAAGAATAATTTCTTTTTTAAGCCACCTGCTACTATTCTGGAATACGTATCAATTTAAAGTCCACGTTATTTTCAATTCGTGCACATCGAAGATGATTATTTATTTATCAGTGCACTCGTATCTGTTTATAGTTTTTAAGCCTTCTTTCAATGGCATTAATTAGTGGTCTACATTGTTGAAATTATCGCAAATTACTTTACTAAATGTTATATGTAACAATAAGTTTTTTAGATAAAATGTGTTATTGTATTGTACATAGGTTTTACGAAAATGTTTGAATACGATATAACAGAAAAAGAATGTAGCGATCGGCTATTTTGGTTAGCGTATTGTTACGTGTTGTCGTCATAAAATGCGTATCAAAAGGGTACATCCCTAGCGAGTGCCTGGCGTGGATGACGGCGGCAATACGTTCTGCGCCTATTGGCGGCAATCCCAAGTGCGTGCAATCCACGGAAAGACTCCATTTACGAAGCGAAGGTGAGCTCGCTGCGGCTCGTAGCGCCAAACTGCGCACATAAATCGGACCCAATCGTATCACTCCAAGCTTTGATTCCCGCCAAGGGACAGTGTAACAAAGGAGCTAAGCCTCAGAGGCAGAGGGAGCCTTGTTTAGCGGGAGACGGACATTGGCCACGCTCACGGTGCCATTTAATCTAGCTGTCAGCTTCTAGTTCGATACAGAACTTATACGAACAAGTAGAATAATTAAAACAATGAAATGTTGTGTTTAATAATTAAGTATTTTTGTTGATCAAAGTACAAAACTGAAAATTTTGCTTTTCAATTTCGAATAAAAATTAAAATGAGATGTTTTGTAAATTTTAGGGGCTTGTAAATCTTAGACCACCCTCTGTAGGAATCGGTCATAATTTTAACCCTAAACTAACGTATACATGTGCCTAGTGTGAATATCATCTTATGGCAAGAAATCCTTTTAGTTTATATTAAATCCTGGAGCGTATTTATAAACTAATTTCGCCGACTATATTGCAAGCAGGCTGGTAAAAGTACCTTGGAGTGCGGGGGCGGGCGCGGCGCGTGGTCGGGAGTCTAACGCTGCTACACCGAGAGGCCACGCCATCTATCAAAAAGCACACATCTCATCTCATCTTGTTATTTCAACCAAAACGCAAGCCATTCAATTCGCAGGTGCAGCGTTCGCAGTGCGCGCTATCTTTACTTTAGTTATGTATGCTTTTTGTTAGAGACGTTCGATCGACAAAAGTAGAACGCAAATGTTTACTCATTACTATCTTTCTCTCGGACACACAAGGTAATCTAAAATAAAAAAATACTGAAAAGTAAATATAACCCCACCGAGTTTCGGCTCGATTGATTCGTCTTGAGAATCAATCTCTAAAATACTTATCTACTAAAAAGTTAGTAGTAAAGTGGTATTTAGGTTTTAGGAATATAGATAAGTACATACACGCCAAACATTTAATAGAATTTATTTTTAAATTTTTTCGCATTGTCACAGAAAAAAGCTTGTTTATAAAAATATTTTTTCATATTTAATTTATTTCAAACGTAAAACTCCAAGTTTTGGAAAGTAATGCAATGCACCGTCATCTTTTATAAAGAGGAAAGATTCGATTGTTTGTTTGTATTGAATAGGCTCCGAAACTACTGGACCGATTTCAAAAATTCTTTCACCGTTGGGAAGCTACGTTATCCCCGGGTGACATACGCTACTTTTTATCCCTGTATTCCCACGGGAACGGGAACTACGCGGGTTAAACCGCGAGGCGTCCGCTAGTAATGTATGACGAGTAAAATTGATCGTTTAATCTGTCAGATCCGTGAGTTATGGTGACAAACTCATTGGGCCGCCGTACACGTTCAATCATGATCACGATCCGCGATCCGCGATCATGATTTCAAAATTTCTAGATATTATGCGATCCGGAGCATCAGTCCGTCAATCCGCTTCGTACACGATCAGTCTGAATCGCGATCATTGATCGCGGATCGCGGATCGCGGATCGCGCGCTACGTGTACGGGCTGCCATTACGTGTATATGATTATGTACATGTAGTCTTGCCATAAAGCCAGCCGCCTGCACTGCAGTAGGGCCCTGACCAGATGACGCACAACTTATTTGTTGAAGCACAATCTGTATCATAACTCACGCCTAGAATCGGGCGCTGAGATCGACCGCTCACTGAAATTGTTCTCTGTAACAACAATGAACTTTGAAGAGTGGTTTTATCAAACTCTGTGTTCCAGTCATTATTTAATAGCCAATATTCGCTTCTCTGTATAATTTGTTAACGGCTATCCAAATAACTAGGTATCTCATTACTAAATAAGAGAGCATAGTATACTTTGGCTTAGTACAAATGTATGTTAAAACTCTAAGTAAATGTTCTAAGTTTTAGTATTCATTACAATTTAGATTTACGCGTATAAAATATATTTATTTTCCCTCAAATAGCAGCGAGCGTTCTTCATTGTGGACCTCATCTTCACTTAACTTCAGGTGTGTTGGTAGTCGAACGCAAGCCTATTTATGAAAAAAAGGACTGCAACTTAAAAGACTCAAAATAATACACATTTTGGAAAATAGTTTTATGGTGACACGAGTTTTTCTGCATTGCCTCCATATATTCCCTACTCTTACTTATGCTTAACCTTTTCGTAAATCAAAAAAGGCCGTCAAGTGAGAACTACAAAGAGTTCCTCGCGCTGATAAATTGTACTACTATATTATTTATTTCAAGGTTCTTAGGTCGTGGCAGATATGAGGTCTGAATGTCTCATACACTGTAGAGTTGTCATTATATGTATTATCATAAAAATGAATCCCTGTTTCCCTTGATCATGCCATCAACTTGAGAACGACTTTACCGATGTCATTTATCCTTTTTTGGTAAGTTTTCTTATCGCGCCATGGCTGGTGGAATTCTAATAGATTTTCCTAGGATATAAAAATTGTAGATAAAACTGTTCTTCTGTAAGTAACTATTGCATTCATTATTCGAATTATTAACACTGAACAGATGTGAGGGCCTAGAAAAAGTAACATTCGATTAGCGATAACGCTAATCGAATGTTATGTTTTATAAGGCATTTAAAACAGCATAAAAACACGTATCGTCTATTCATATTATACCGTCGCCGGTCGAACCTGCACGAGATTAGCCCATGAACGAGGCAGATGGCATAACAAGAGAGAGGGCTATACCTAGCAGTGGTATAAAGAAGGCTGTGGATGATGATGATGATCGTCTATTCAAAAAGAACGACGCGGGCTTAATGTCCGAAGTGTATCGACATTTACTGACCCCTGTCAGAGTAGCAGTAAAAAACTAAGATAACAGTCACCTACCTACTAGCTGATGGCTCAAACTAAATATCTTCGCAGACATACATAATAATTTTGTTATTATTGAAACTTAAAGAAGATTTTGTAGAATCACCTGCCACGTCTATGAACCAAATCCATGTGATTTTATAAAATACGCAGTTATATGGAACGCCGAATTTGATAGCAACATATCGGTGACGCGTTCACATTAGCATGTCGATGACGCGAACCTATAAATTTGCCCCCCCCCCCAAAACATCGTTCAACGTAACTATAGAAGTTTTCACTTTAAAAACATACTGTTTGAACTCATTATGTATCTGCTATTCGCAAGGCGTCCTGCACCAACAAATACTATTCTCAAAAAGCCCCATTCGTAAAATATCCCATTCTCAGACACGCATTTAATCGACAATTTAAATTTAAATAACCCCGGCACTTCCGAAATGCACGAGTTGGTTAAAACTCATTGAAAGTTTGTCACATGTAAGAGAATGGTGCAGTTTCAAGCGAACTCAACTGAACTGTTTGTGTTTCAATTAGATGTTTCAGTTAATGTTACAATCACTCTCAGTTAATTTTAAATTGCGTTGCTATACAATATCACATTCATATTCTGAATGCGAAGGTTTTTGTGCGAGTGTATTACGTTGGTTTTGTTACTTACAAAGTATTTTAATTTTAATGAAATTTAGAATGCAGGGAATTAACAAAAACTTACTTCATTTCCTGAAAAAATATGTCGATCCCGAAATAAGAACGCTATAACGCTAATTAAAAAAACCTCCGACAGTTGTATAGTATTTTACTATATAGTTATGTTCTTTCATTTGATACCCATATTGAGGGAGTTGTGAAAAAATATGTAATCGGCCATTTTGTGGCGGCGGCCATCTTGGACCAATTTTCATCAAACATAACTAAGAACACTCCCGACTAATTCATTTTTCAAACAAAAAAGAAACAAATAAAAAATCGTTCATCCGTTCAGGAGCTATGACGCCACACACACACACAAACACACCCACACACACACACACCACAAACTTATAACACCCCGTAGTTTTTGCGTCATCGTGGGGTTAAAAATGGTTTATCTCACTTTAATTCAATAAAACTATCATAAGAAATAAACCAATGCAAGGTTAAAAGCTATCAGTTAGTCTACAAAGTTGGGTATAAAATACATTGTTTATGCAGGACAGATAAATACTTAGTTTCATATGTTATCTGTTGCGTAATAAATCTGTGTTTATTTGCGATTTCTCTTGGGCTGTGTTTACGTCCTATCACACTTCGTTGCTGTGTGGCGCTGATAACGCTTATATATGTATATAGATAACGTCTCATGCGCGAGCGCAACCGACTTTTGTGCTTATAATGACATTTACCACAGTACGAGACTTTTTATTGAAAATGGACTAAAGTAATCTTTTAGATACACACTATCGGACAGCCTGGAGCTCTAAGAAGCAACACCGCTTCATGGTCGGACCAAACAATAAAACATTTTATAATTAACTGAAAATACTATTACCCAACAAATGCTATTATAAATTCCAGAACTATCCGAACAAAAAATGTTTTAAACTCGTTTAATTTAGTTCCAAAAGGTTTACTTAAATGTTACATTTTTATATAGGTATCTTGTAACTTGCAACACCCTTACAGGGTACATGTATCAAGTCATGCAATTTTTACATGTAATTGGCAAGTAAAAATAAATGTTGTACATTGTACAATATGTACTTATCTATATAAAAACAAAAATAGCGCCTCTGGCGGACGTAAGTGTTAGCTCATTTTTAAAATATTTTCCTATCACGTGATTCTAACAAATTTTATGCTAAAGCTTCAATATAATGTTATTAGGTATAGGCGGATTGTGTGATATTATACCTAGTTAAGCTCACTCGGTGACTTCACAGCGAAGCTTGTGTTAGTGGTAACATTTGTGGGAAATGCTAGCAGCATTTATTCCTACGAAAACCTCATCACGTCTTATTCTTTCACGATATATTTTTAATGTCCGATTAAAAGTCGTTTTGGTTACAACGGTGACGACGATAATTTCAATAGGTATTAGGTACATCCTACTTATATCATAAATGTGAAATTTTGTACGTACTTTATCACGCAAAAATGACTGAACATATTTAGGTATATACAATATGACACACATATACAGTTCATTACCTGGATTAACATATATGATGCTTCTTATGTCAGAAAAATGTTAGATACATGTATTGGGGGATTATCAAAAACGAACTACTGGACGTATTCATTTTGTATATATGCGTCTAATGGAACATTTGTTACTAACGAATGTTTCATTTACCTCTGAATATAATTCTAAAGTTACGGCGGACGAAGTCTCGGGCCAAAGATAATTAAAAATATATCTCTTGAATATTCAATTTTACTTGAATTGCCGCAAAGTAACACCTCAATTATCTCAACATATCGTTGTATTTCCTGGGCTTATCATTATGCCCTCAATTTGACTTAATTGTGGTCAGTTTTCTTAATCTAATAGAATCTGAAGACTTGCGAACCACTAGTTGGGTAATCTTTAGTTAAACAACTTGTCTACACAAGTATGCACCTCTTGTACGACTTGTGCAACCATTCACGTAATTGAGGGCGAATCAATCGACCCAAAATACGAGTATTCAACACGGTTTCTAATCGATTCACCTTCCTGAGGAGATCGTATTTGTAAACGGATAATGTTGATTATAAAAAAACATGTTAGTTTGTACAGTGTTATCTAATGTTCTAAACATCTGTTTATTCATCGGTTCATTCTTTGAAGTGTCAAGTAGATTGGGATTGCAGAATATAATCCACAACACTATTAAAATATATTTTGGACAAAAGTATAGAATTTGGATAAAGGTATGCTACAGTATTAAACACAGTTGGTTTAAGATGTACAAAAGAAGTACCATTTTAGATCAGAATTTCAGGTGACCTGATATACCGAAAATCTATAAACAGTGTCAGTATACATCATGTAAACAATTTAACGATTCCCTGACCCGCACGCTACAATTCTACATCTAAAAGACAGGATGGAGTTGTACAGTGTGTTGTGAATTCCTATAAGACGTGTATGTATGTATAAGAATGCGTACGTTGGGCCACGTCAGTGGACGGCGTGTCGCGCAGGTACCATGCTAATCGGTTGGACACGTTTCCATTTATCGAACCAATCGCGCCACCCATGACCGATCAATGACCAAACATACACTATAAATATCCAACCAACTTAAAATTCTACTTACTTTATCAATTAGTTATATCTATATAATATGATGTATCGCGGTAAATTAATATGATACGGTTAGTATAGGTAGTAGTTTAGGCAAACGAGGTCGCCTCGACGCGGAGCACATCTGCAGAAGTGGACCGCTCTTCCCACGTCTTATTAAATGGCATCCCGAATGAGATGAGATCATGTGACCGTCTATAAGCGATATGCATCGAGCGGGTGCCTGCGCCACTTCTCCGCCGGCAGGCGGTCCACTCCGACGAATGGCCCTCCGCATTCACTCAAGGATATGAACCGCCGGAAACACAGTGAATGGATATTTTCAGATCAGATAAATATGAATTTACAGAATCATAATTGCACTTATCAGAACCTTGAGAACGCGGAGCCTTTTGTTTCATCACAACAATAGCGAAATTAATAGCAGCGGGCCACAATGCAACCGAACGCCGCGTTAAAGTGCCGCTGAAATGTGATTCACACACATAAACATAATGAGGGTATTCGACGAACGAGCCGCGCGATCGTTTCGTAAATGTTTCGCCGCAGCACGCGCCAGCACTGCTCGTCCACCCTTCGATCAAATTAAAATAAGCTCAATAGGTAATTAATATAGTCCGTGGAATTTAATAGAGTCCGCAGTTTGCGAAGCGTCTTCGCTTGCACGAATTTAATCATAGATCGAAATGAACATTTTCATTTATCGAAGGAGGGATTAAATACTGGACTATTCGTGTTTATTCAATTAATTTGTGTGATTACTCCGAGATCGGAGCCACCTCCTACTTATTTTCTTGTCGAGGCACCACCGCCGCAGCCGTGGAAACTTGCCTTTAATTTCATCAAATGACCTCGGACAACATAAATAGAAAGTAATAGGAATTGTTATTGAAATTGCTTTTAAAGATCTTATATTCTATTTGATAACAGCTTTCAATTAGAATAGAGTAGTGGATAAAAGGTAGCGCTGACTGTATTCCAATGACGTATATTGAAAATGTCAACGTGGAATCGTAACCAAGAGCTCATAAAAAATGTATTGGTTTGTTATCTTATTATCTTTTAATTTTAGTTACCTAATGCAACCGGCGGTGGTGTTATAAGTTTTACTAATGAGGTAGGTACAGCGCAAACTTTGTTCCATCCAACTTGTAGTTATACGTAATACGATTATTGCTTCCGGCACCTCGCCCCGAGTGATGCACCTGCTATACCTGGAAGGAACACGAGCCCGCATGTACGCACTTACCTTCGATTTTTCCTATATATTGCAACATTTTCATCGTTCCCTGCGTCTCAAGATATTTAGTTACTCGGGAAGTTTGAACCGCCTTCGAAACATGATCCGCACAGAAAACGTAAGCGCATGAGAGTAATTGCCGTACACCTTGTTATTGTTTAAAGTCGTTAGTGAGCGCAACAATCCTGCGAATGCGGTGTACTATAACATTTATATGTAGCAAGTACGCGCGTCACACCATTGTTTTAGAAAATCAGATGCACTCCACTTTCTCTGTAAACGATGTCAAGTGGCACTGTGGACGACTAACAATGCGATAACACTACGGAAACGAGCGCATAACTTTTAATCTAGTGATCGCGAATATGAAAGCTGCTTGTTTGAGGTCGTCCATGCAATGGTGAGCTTTGGTGAGCAACGTTGAGGTCTGCTGAGACCATCAACAAAGTTGGGAGGGATCGTCCGTGTAGGTGTAGTTATAATATCATACACTATATGATTCTGGTTAGAAGGATACTATAGCTTGCGAATTATAGAGACTCGCCACTGAATATCTGACAATACAGCGACATTTTGGATTTCATTTTGTTACTGTAAGTTCTGGGTACAGCTTCAATGGTAATGGGCAAGCGTTCATTATTAGAACGTCTTGAGAAGTTTGTTATCATAAGAAATGGTAATCCAGTGAACTTCTAACTTTTTACCACAATTTACTTGAGCTAAACCGAAACCGAAACGCTTCACGTCACGCCATAAATAATGTTTATGGAACCCGTATGAAGATGTAAACACATCAACTTTAGCAACCGCAATTCAACGTGCTAAATTATTACAACCGCATGATCCCCAACCGTGTGAGATCTAAAACGCTTTAACTTTTTTAAGAGGTTTCTTGAATCGAATCTCGGAAAGAATTGAGAGACTTCTCGGAAATAGAATGTGTAAATATTTGAGTTAGAGTCAAACTCGAACCTTTCATTACTGTGCGAGTGCCAGATGGTGGCGTACATTATGGATTTTGTTGATACTTTTTATACTGGCAGTGGTTGCTTCTATTAGACAGCTAAAAAATATAAAATTGTCTCAAAAATCTTACACTTATCATATCAAATAACAATTTATTACAAATTTTACATATTAGACATATCTGAAAGTTTCTTTAGACTGTAATGAATCCTGGTTAATTTGGTATGAAGACAGGTGAAAATCAGGATTCAATCATACATATTTTATCCCGAAAAAAGATGCGTTTTCCGTAGGAAAGCGGACGATACCGTTGAGCTTTGCTAGTAAAGTTAGCTACTATAATTATTTTGTCAATGAAATTCTTTTTGACCCGTTTTTATTTATATTATTATGTGAAGTGAAATTGGCTGCAATTATCGCCACAGACACGTACAGTAGCTAGAGACAACAGGAATGCGATGTGTTTAATATTTCAAAGGTAGATACCGGCGGCGGGTGGCATAGCGGCAGCGGGTGGCATAGCGGCGGCGGAGCAATCATCGTACGTACGAGAGGAGGGGTAAACCGCGACTAGGGCCGGGGGAAAAGTCATTACTTCAGACGATAATTGAAAGGAGTACAATCTTTAAAACAAGTGGCGTAAAAGCTAAGAATGTAGATAATTAAACGGTAAATTTTGTGAGGCACTCATAAGCGATAATAACAAAAGTTTGCTTTGCGTTTGGGAAACAACTTTTGTTGCTTAATCACATGCCCTCATCCTGTGGAACAAAGTTCGTTTCATTTTCACCTTGCGTCTATTCTGGCAGCTCACTTCACCTGCTTCACATATTTCATCAACAAGTATTTACCGTAATCAATGTAAGAAATGTCTTGGTAAGAATTGGCTAACAGTAGCCATTGAAGGAAAAAAGCGAGGCTTCAGTCCAGCAACGGGGCTAATTGAGTTTTTAAAACAAAATAAAACAACGAAAATCGAAATTTAAAATGTCCAGTTTAAATGTGCAGTAATGTATTTTGTTCAGGCTTTCGCCCGCGGCTTCGTTCACGTTAATGTAGATTTTTTTATATTCCTCGGAAACAGTACTTTTTTTACCTCTGACATAAAACATCCCTTTATACAATGTGTGTAATACAATCGATAGAGTAGTTAAGGCGTGAAAGCGCACCAGACAAACAAACCGACATTCACAATAATAATAATATAAGTTAGGATTTGAGGAACATGGAATGAATAGAAAATGATGAGTTTGACTATTTTTGTATTCAAGCTACTGCAATTTGAGTGCGCATTCCAGAATTTTTTAGGTCCATGGTTGTAACAATGAGCGCGTTGATGTCTTTCCCTTGGAAAATATTATGAAAGTAAGCAATGAGTAAAGATATAAAATCAATAGATTTCGTAAAAATAATGTCCAAAATTTTTTCACTTTCGACATAAATGTTCACTTATAACATTTTTGGTGACTGAATAGATATAGTTCACTTCATAAATTGTACGTTTGAACCAGTGCCGCGTGTTTTGAATATACAATACATCACTGTTATTCGGTAAAATATACTTTCGAATTAGTCGCAACAAGTTTAAAGGAGTGGCTATATCGCCTGATGTAATTTCTCCCAGACACGTTTACTTTTTTTTTTTTAAGTAAAAAAGTAATGAGACGAACGGGACGCTCTCCTGATGGTAAGAGATAACGCCTGTCCATGACCATTGCAGCGATACACAGAACTTTGAATACCAAACCAAAGTCCAGGGCATCGCTACTTTGGCGCTCATTACTTTGGAGACTTTCGATGGTTAGTCTCAACAGCCCAGTAATTTCGCTAGCTGCAGTACCCTTCAATTCGGAACACAGTAATGTTTACACACTACTGCTTAGCGGCAGAATATCTGGTACTGCGGTGGTACCTACCTAGACGACCTCCTGCTAAGGAGATCCACCAAGTATGGAGATCCACCACCAAGTTACTTTACACAGTACGCGATGAAAGCCTATATTTATTAATTACAAAAAGGGCAAGCATGAATTCATGTTTACCAATCGCCGCGCTACATGTCTGTGACACTTATTTGTCCTATCCAATGTACGTATTCGTATATCCTGTGTAGTTTAGTAGCCGGCGGTCACGAGCCTCGCAGAAAGTGAATGGAGTACCGTTATTCCGCTCAACGAGTTAGCGCTCGTCGCATATTCCTGCCCCGACATTTTATAGCAATATATTAAAAAATCTCCATTGCGGATAAAATAAATTAAACTACACATGCAAATAAGAACCTTATGTACTAGTACTAAAAAATATCTGTACCACTGTAGCACACCCGGTCATTAATTTTATCTATAGAATACTCTTCATACTGAGATGGCCTGGAAGAAGTCGTTCTTAGCGATAGGGCCGCCACTAATTGTTCCACTTGTGTTAAGTATTGAATTGTTTATAATTAGAGTGAACAATAAAAAAGTATTATTATCAGTAATTCTAAGACAAATGAAACATAATAAATACTTTTTTTTTTGGAATACCATATATTTTTGTATGTTTTTGTATTATAAACTTAAAAACTACTGGACCGATTTCAAAATTCTTTCGCTGTTGGGAAGCTGCACGATCCCCGGGCGACAAAGGCAACTTTTTTTCGAGAACGGGAAACACGCGGTTGAAGCCGCGAGGCGTCCGCCAGTAAGTAATAATGTTAGTTTTCCTTTAGCTTAGAGAATTAAAATTCTGTGGCGTATAATTACAAGCAATGATAACTATCTATGTTTTGTTTCAAGCGGTGTAGTGAATCTAATGTAGGTACTAGGCGGTTATGACGACGTCATAAGTTTTTTAGTAGTTTCGACAAGTAAACTTGTTAGCTAAATTGTAACTGTAAAATAGTTGTTGTGTAGAACTACAACTGACATGTAATGATTACTTATCTTTTACCATAGTAGTCATTCGATAAATAATTAGTTTATTAGCTGCAGTACCTTTCAAACCAGAATACACTGCTGCTTATTGACAGCCAAGAGAATGTAATCACTACGTTTAAGAGACGGGACTTCCATACTAGCCAATAGAATCAATTTACATGGCATTCCAATACCAATAGATACCACAAAGATGACAAACAACAGGCGTACCAACCTAACGAACCAAATAGTGCTTAACAAATAGCTATCTATCGATATCGATAAAATATGCAGAGTAGAAACCGAGGTTACTACTAAATAATATTTTTTATTAATTTTAGGTAAGTATCGAATCCGTATTTATGAGTCCAATGTTGAAAAGGAGACCTTTGGTACTAATCTAATTAACATTTAATCACTGAAATGAAATTACTTGTTTAGCGAAATGAAAATGAAATAATCAATTGTACATAGTTGAGAGTGCAGATTTATAGAGCTAAGAAATACTAATAAAAAAAAGTTTTCTGTTTAGTATCTAGCTCTACAAATGACCTAAGTGACAGTAAACATTTAAATAATGGAGGCCAGTCTTTTCAACAATATGTTTTCTTCATCTTGTTCTATAGATCACTTGATAATCTTAACAATTTAACAATAAGTCTTCTTCATCTTGCTCTATAGCAAAAGAAAATAAAAACTGTTTTTTTTTTCAATTTTTATTATTATTTTGTGATGCCCTGTTGCTGTGATCTTTTAATTATGTCAGCAGTTGAATTTTCAGCTTTTTTTAAATTAAATGTTTTGTTGTGAAAGTGGTTTCCACATACATGACTGTATTAATGTATGCAGCTTTTCAGTTGGAACATATATTAAATCTTCTTTGCCCACAAACTTGACCCAGTGTTTGCATCTGAAATTTTTTTTATATTAAAATTAAATCAATGTTTCTTGGTTAAAATCATGAATATTGATACCGAAGATCGAAGTAGGTTAGTGCGTTTAGTGGAGAGTAACATAAATATTACTATAAAACTTATAAATGTACTTTTGCCTCACCCAAATGCCCAAACGCCCAAACGGATCAAACGATTTTCGTGGGCTTATCATCGTCACTTTGTTGGTATCAGGAGTGTTAAGCACAAACACATAATGGTCAGGATTTGCGTAGAGCTTACGAAATTTTTCTTGCGTACTCGGAACACTTAATCAATTGTGTGGTATATCAATATTGTAAAGATTATGTTGTATGTTTCAAAATCCTGCAAAATTGCACAACCTATTCCGATCCTTGTTCATTTATGTAGGCACGCCTTTCATATGTGTAAAATATTGTGCCCCTATTGTGCGTATATTATTACACAATATATATTGTATATATATATTGTGCGCCTCTTTCATGCAACATTATATTTCTTTTTTTTTTCAATGTGAAACAATAACGCTGTTATCGATATGTTGATGTTACAGTTGCAGTACATCACTAGCACACAATTGAAATAAGATAAATTTGTTAATTTTATTTGTTCCTAGCCTGTTCTACTTACATATGGCTGACTCTAATTACAAAGTATCATATTTAAGTACCTACAGGGCTTCATCTAAAAGAAATCTCGCCATAAATATCCTTTTTTCATCATTCGAACGACTTGCTTGATTTTCACAAATTTCACTAGTAATAAGCAGTTTCTTCGGTAGCATTTCGATTCAAAGTACACCTCTGATCACTCGCCACTAATTTTGACGAGAAATTACACTTTCAACAATTAAAATCCACAATCAAACAAACATTTAAATTCAAAAGAAACTGCACGAAATGAAGTTTTGACAAACAACATAGCTGACACTTGACGGAAGTATTGCAAGAAAGAGAAACTGCACTGAGGGGTGTGATAGCAATATCCACCATTATTTGCCACGCAAAGTACACAGAAAAAATTTTTGTTCCTAGTTTCGCCAGGCAACATCTGCCACAAAGATTGAAAAATTAAAAAAAACAAATTTGAAACGAGATCTCCTTGGCAGGAGGTCGGCTAGGTGGGTACCACCGCAGTATCAGATTTTCTGCCACCAAGCAGTAGTGTACAATTGTACATAACTGTGTTCCGGTTTGAAGGGTACTGCAGCTAGCGAAATTACAGAGCTGTAAACACACATACGCACTTACGCCCTGGACTTTGTTTTGTTATATACTCAAAGTTCTGTGTATCGCTGTAATTACCGTCAGGAGAGCATCCCGTTCGTCTCCTTACAATACAATTTAAAAAAAAATGTTTGACAGGCTAGGCCTACAGTTCACCAGTTAAATGACGGTGTAGTCGAAATGGAAAACACACCTAGCTTGGAATGTAACTGGCACTCAAGTGCGGCACACACCATTAGATGCTTGGCGGCACATTTTCAACATGAGGTTGGTAGATAGCCAGTACCCTACCATAATGCTATGTTTTCTAACGATGAATTCCATCACTGGAAGCTTAAGCTCATTCACTGGATTTGTACCCACGAGTAAACTGACCGCGTCTCCTGAGCTATTATCGACCTTCAATCTATTTACAACTGAGACTCATCATACTATTGAGACAACAATAACATAATTCAACACTAATTTGTTGTTCGAAGCTATAACACAGGTAAAACATAGATTATTCTAAGATGACTCGGCTACACAATCACAAGATTCCTACAATTGAATAAAGGTTATTTGTAACGTGATTGATGTCGTTACTGGACACAAATATAAGGACGTCCGAACACCGCAACTAAGTAAGAACGTGAAATTTATTTTTTAATACTCATTTTTTTTTTGTCGTCGTACTATTCACCTAGCGCCATCTGGCCCCAAACTAAGCAGAGCTTGTGTGATGGAAGTGAGATAACTTATAAAATACATAAATACTTTTTTTTTTGTAAATACATACTTATAATACATACAGAACACGCAGACACAGAACAAACATTTTTTGTTTATTTACAAAATGTTTGCCCTGAGTGGGATTCGAACCCACGCCCTACAGTTCTCAAGGCAGATATACTGTCAATGAGCCAACGGGGCTGTCAAAGGCTATTTTTTATATTTTTATACAAAAAAGGCTATTTTAATGCAATTCACAATTCCTAAGATTTAGAACTTGTTTATTATTTTCACTTAGGTACGTATACCAACAAAAAAACACACACATGATACAATATAATATTATGACACAGAAATTGGAACTACATGTTATACTGTCAATTTTAATCTATTATTTAGTTTTGACGAATAAGTGATAGAACCTGTTACCTACTCCATCACGTGGGCAAAGATCATCAAAACGAAATGCATGATAGTGGTGGTGTACATATGGACGAAGGAGATATGAATTTCATTTTCAGAAAATAATGGAAAACTGCAGGCGTACGATATAGCTGGTCTAAAACAAATACAAAAAAAAAATGCCGTCTCTATTAAAAATAGGTCAATGCATGTACGATTGTACGGCATGTGAGATAGGAAACGACTACAGCTGTCTACAGATAACAACTTGTAGGTGACGAATTCATAACTCCTTTCCGGGTTCATTACTATTTATAGGTCCTGTTGTCTACAGTTACGGGGAGTCAGGGTGCTCGGTACTTTGCAGGTTGACGCTCTAAGGCAAACAATAAATTTTCACACCCGGTTTTATGACCTGCCTACTTTAAGAAACGCATGGCTACACCCTTCTGTAACGTTTTATTTTATTTTTCGATTACACGCCCTTTCCTAAGTTTCCCGTTCCACTTAGGTATCAGAGAAATTAGGTTGTTAAGTCAACGATCCGATATGAATTAGCCATTTTGGCAATCTCATGTAAGTCTAACTAATCAGCAAGATTTCCACACGTGTGCATGGGAAATATGTTATGCTATTCATTGGAATATCTTACTAATAGTTTGTTGGACAAGAAGTAAGATCTACACATTTTAATTTTCTATCAGTAAGGTAAAAACGTTCACAGTAATTCTACCATAGTTATATCTGCAAGACAATCACGATGAAAACGCAAAAAAAAACATCACGCTGACGTGGCGATTCCAGTAAACGTGTCAGTTTTAGTGGACTGGGCAGTTCCAATCTACGCGACAGTTTTTGTCGATTTACATGTAGGTATGCAACGAAAATTCAGTTTGTTATTTTGGCAGCCATAATCAGTGTCGTAATCGACATTATTGTAACTTGAGCTGTAATCAGAAGGCGCGTACGGGTTTCAAAGATAACAATTATCGTATTATCGCCAGTTTTCATGTGTGTTTTAAATGTTGAAGCAGTTTATGAAGTGGGCTTATTAAAATATCAATTTACTATGTATATAAACGTAAAATAAGCAATTTTCAACTTCATGCTTAATTTATCCAAAATGAATAAAGATTACGACGCAAACAAAAATGCAATTAGGAATAGCTCGTTATACCAATGCGATAGATACGGTACTGATAATATAATTAGCAATAGGTTTTTGATGACTAGGTTATGGGTTTTAGAATGTTAAAATTAAAATGTAGTTTTACATCATTCCTATGTGCGTCTAATCAATAGACGACTGTATCGTATGATATTTATTAAATCTAGTTTTTCTCAAACACGCGAAGCCTGTTTGCAAGGTGAGTTCAACCAATTCGGTCGTCGCTTTGATCACGAATTACTTTTCCTACACTATATTCAATCTATTCTATTGGGCCTACACGACTCATGCCTATATATAACGTGAACTTTACGATACAAAAAAAAATATAGTAACTTAGGTATGATTATTATCCTTTAAAAAATTCTCCAAACAAAAAACGTGTTAGATTAATAAATACCAATGTCAGGGTCACGATTAGCACTGCGTAGCACACGAAATGACTAATTTGTTAAAACATGTGTAATGTCAGTGGCACCGTGCTGTTGAGCGGTGTGTAAGTGTTCCTAAATTGCCTAGGAGCTGGCTAGGTGTAAGATAGTGAGCGAACATACCTCGAGTCGAACTTGGTGCCATCGTCGAGCGTGCCGGTGTAGTGCATGGTCAGCATGTCTCCGTTCTTGGACTTAGTGGTGCATCCCTCGGGTACGCTTTCCACGTCCACCTTAAGTTCGGTGACCTCGGGGCCCGCGAACGTGGCGCCCGCGAGCGCCAGCACCGCCAACACGCAGCGCAACGTCATTGCAAACTTACGAAAAGTTATCAGCCAGAAGAAGTATGCGTGCACTACCGAGTGCTGGCGTGGTACGACTGAACGAGTCGACAGAGCCGCTATGCGCGCCAACTTGGAATCCGGATAAAGTTTGTGAGTGTGACGCGGCCTAAGGTAGTTGAGCCGCGACCGCTGTCTCTGTTGCTTCAGGCGCAGTCCTATGCGTGCAACAGAGATGGCACGCGCCGCACTTCCCCGCTCCGTTTGGCGACGCGGCTCCTCCGCGAGATCGCCACGCGACTCCCGCGAGCTCGTCGTGTTCTACTTTTACTCGAAACTTGCCAACCTAACAAATAATTGTTTAATAAATTATTTCATTAAAAAGGGCAATGCCGCGAAGCCAAATTTTATATTTTGAAGCCGCTCTTCTGTGTCCCCAAGCATCGCTACTGTTTCCTGGCCGTTTATCAATTCATGAGCTTAGAGCTGAGCGCCGTCGCTCATGAACTTTGGCCAAGTTTACCTATTTAAGTTTGAGATGCGATAGATATTGTCAATCAGAAGTTTGCGGAACGGTTATCTTGCTAATGTTAACAATAATCTGGCTTCGGGGGTTCATCAAATCATGGCTGCCGCTGAACAACAAACAGCGTCTTACGGGCGCATCGACTAACTTACTCAAATAGTATATTTTTCCGGGGTTGAGTGAATTGCTGTCGTTAACCTAAACAACAATGTTGCCAGATTATTATCTGCGTAATACCGTAAAGATAATTATTTTTATTTACATAGATATTTAGTGTAAAGGGTTTGTAATATTTACTACTAGCTACGTCTCACGAGTACCGGCAAATCTTTTCTTTTCTGCATTTCCAGACGGAAAATAGTAGATACTTGAGCCTTTTGCTTTCAAACCCTTTCAACCTTTCAAACAAAAATGTTGATAGGTTTTTTTGTTCTTCTATCCATGTTTAGCTCACGATAACGGTGATAATAGAATTTGCTTACTAACTTTGAGGTCTAAATACGTTACACAGAATGAATAAAGCTATTAGAATTTATTTGTAGGATTATTTATATCAATGTATGATTGATATAATCCTACACTAATAGGTATATATCACACTAATATTATAAATGTGAAAGTTTGTATGTTTGTTACTCAATGACGCAAAAACTGCTAAACGGATTTAGATGAAATTTGGCACCTGGATTAACAAATTAACGTATAGGTACATATGATAGTCTTTACATTAAAGAAATGTTAGGTTCCTATGATATTACCAAAAATATTCATGAGCTCTAACATTACACATCACCAGATGTCGTCAAATTTCACAATACATAATAATAATGACTATTCTACTATGACTTCACGATAACATGGTGGTAGGGACATATTTTGTCAAACTCCACGCGCACGAAGTCACGTGTAACAACTAGTTGTATATATTTTATTTATTTTTATGTAAAAGAAAGACGAACGATGCGCTCTCCTGATTGTAAGAGATAACGCATGTCCATGACCATTGCAGCGATACACAGAACTTTGAGTAGCAAACAAAGTCCGGGGCATCGCTGCTTTGGCACTCAGTACTTTGAGACTTTCGATGGTTAGTGTCAACAGCCCAGTAATTTCGCTAGCTGCAGTACCCTTCAAACCGGAACACAGTAATGCTTACAGACTACTGCTTGGCGGCCGAATATCTGATACTGCGGTGGTATTTACCTAGACGACTTCCTGCTAAAGAAATCTACCACCAAGTATAAATGTATGGTGTCATTGCGACTTTTCGAAAAATGCAGAAAAGCTGGATAGTCGGGGATGAAATCGTAGGGTGCAGCTTGAAATAAAGAGTCGTGCTTAGAAACGTAACGTATGAAAGCACAGGGTAGTGTATTTGAATAATACAGAACCGGTGGTTCACTATCCGCACCTACAGACTCAGCGAGCGGGTGATCGCTTGTTGGTAGGCTACAGAAATTACAAACAGCGATCATGTAGCATGTACGTAATCATTAGGAAAGGCTAGGCTAAAGGAAAGGGGCTCATTGTAGGTATGGTCACTGATAATCCCACTAATATTATAGATGTGAATGTTCGGATGGATGGATGGATGTTTGTTAATCTTTCACGCAAAAACTACTGAACGGATTTGGATGAAATTTTGGTATGGAGGTAGCTGAGACCCTGGATTAAGACATAATTTTTTTAACTCGAAAACATATAGCGGGTAACACCGCGCAAAGTTCAAAGCTTCATTGATTAAATAGAATTGAAAATTACTGCATTGATCAAAGTTGTTAATTATCAGAAAATAGTCCGGGAATATGTTGTGCACTATAATTCCTGGCAATCAAGCTGATGAGGTGGCAGATTGTAAGTATTCCCCGTCGTCTTCCGATACTAGCAATACCAAAAAAAAAACCAGGGAGTAGTACCTTACGCGATCAAAATCCCAGTTTGTATAAAAGATCTCATATTACCTTTTATTTTAGTTGTGCTTTAAACGTACAGAATTAAATGCGAAACGGCCAACTCAGAAATCGCAAAACAAACCAAAAAACCGTTTCATACATTTGATTGAACGTGGAATTTTATTGTATTATTCTGAATGACAACTATTGTTTTTTTTCCATTTGAAGAGATTAGATTATATTTGTTCTATGTATAAGTCATACATAATAACCTCCTTTAGGCTTAGTGCCTCCGTTCTGCGTAGCCTTGTATAAATAGACGCTCCGCCAATAACCTAAGCCGCACCCTACGCTTAGGTACTTCTAAAAGCTCTCTAAGAAATTATAGCCCCTGCCTCAACCGCTTGTAAAACGAACTTTTATAGAAGTAAACGTAAATTGTTTAAACCAGCCCATCCCACCTTGCTACCTGGGAGCATGTTTATGTGATAACCACCCGACGACGGTGAAGGAAGTTTTTATGGGTTAAGACTAGTTGCTACACTACTTTAGCTTTGGTACTAGGTATATTGGGGTTCAGAATCGAGTTACAGCTTATAGGCAATATGAGAAGGGAGAGAAGAGCCCGTAACTTGACTGTTTTTACGTTAATAATATTAGGATACTCCATTCGACAATTAGATACTTCAAATTACAGGTGGTAGATCTCCTTAGCAGGATATCGTCTAGGTAGGTACCACCGCAGTACCTACCACATATTCTGCCGCTAAGCAGTAGTGTGCAAACATTACTGAGTTCCGGTTTGAAGGACTCACATAACAGCTTCCAAAGGGGCGTTATTCTTGCTGTTTGTAACTCAATAACCTACTTAATTATGTCGGAATGATCGTACTTTTCACATTTTTAGAACGATTAGGATAGAAAGAAACAGTCGTTGGATAGAAAGAAACAGCTGATTTGGGGTGTTACGATATACATATGTGTATCTTTGCGTGTTGTAGCAAAACACAAAGATACATTTGTATATCTATGTAAAATAGGATTGTCTTATTCGGGCACCCCAAAGCAGCACTGTTCCTTTCTATCCTAATCACATCAAGAATGTGAAAAGTACGATTATTCCGACAGAATTCAGTAGGTTATCGAGTTACAAACAGTAAGAGTAACGTCGCGTTTCCCCTTTGGGAGCTGCTAACTCGCGCCTAAAAGGACAATTCCGTCAACATTCCAGAGAGATGGCGAAACAGCTCGACTTGAAGGATTTTACGTTTACTAATCAGATAAGCATCAAAACAGTCTTTAAACTTTATTCTATTTTTTTTCGGGTTCTTCGGTCGCAGACCACGCTACAATCTTGTGACAAATTTCATCCAAATCCGTTGCGCCGTTTTTACGTGATTGAGTAACAAATATACAAACATCCAATGCAAATGTCAATCTTATGTAAAATTTATCTTTGACAGGAAAAAAATTATATCGTTTGTTTTGAAAAAGGTTTCTGTAGGCTTTCCCTTGGTTTGAATTCAGACGGGCGGCGGCTTGAAGTTTACGCCAGCTGCTCTTCAATTATCGGTATGCGTAAGTAAGAGATCTTCTGTGTCGTAGCTGCTATCATGTTGCGTTGAAGGTGACAGACAGAGAGCCGGCCGAAGAAAACTCTACGTCATCAATTATCAAGATGAGAGCTATTTAATAAATAAATAAATAAATATATGATGTAGGACATTACATACAGCGCCATCTGACCCCAAACAAAGCAAGGGTGTGAAACTCTTTACTAGAGTCTGTGTTTCTCGAAAATTACAACATAGGTGCCTTCGAATCAAGAGTAAACAAGTTTCGTCTAAGTAAGCCCGTTCTATCCTAGATCACATCGTTGCCTAACTAACATCAGACAGGATAATATAAAAAGCAAAACTTTTTGCATATTAAAAAAAACATTGGGAATGTACTTATTAATATAAGCCCAAACGTTTAGAGGGTTCAGGTGACCAGAATGCTGGTATCTACTTTGGTCAAAGCTCAGCATTGCCATCCAACGTGGCAATGCGCCAGATATCTGGCCACATATCCCTCCTCTGACGGACTTTTAGATTAAGTTTTTTGTATAAATTTGTAAATAGGGTTAATTTATAATAAAATAATTTCTAAAATATTCTTCAGCCCTTTCATTTGAAATCAAACATATTTTTAGATGTTCATAAGGTTGTACAATTGAAAATGTATCCAACATTTTCAATACTGTGACGCCATATAACAATAATAAAACAAACATCGTAATGAGTCACGTTCATAAACACTTGTTAAAATGTTATGATAAGAAGTTTATATATTACTAATAAATAATTAATTTATAACTCCTTCTGAAAAAATTAACCCTATTTTTAGCGTGGTCGGGTAATAAAATAGTTGTTGTTTTTTGTTCAGTAATTGCGAAAATTATCATGTTAATTTTTTATGACTTTATTGTTTTTTTTCTCTCTATACGCTGAATCAGTGCTCTGTAACCAAGCTGGTTTGGCTATTTGGCATGGCTTCGTTACCTTGTAACGTAGGCATGGGTCAATCGCGTTGTAAAGATTGTTAATTATGCACGGGACGTAAAATGTCCTGCATTAGGCACGGCTGTTTACTTCTATATATTCTGTGACACGGCTTTTCGTTTTCCAGTTGACTGGTCGATTGTATTTGTTAACAATACACGGCTCACCCGCGTTTTCAATACGTTACATCAGTATTTTCAATCACTCCTCTTGTGTACTCGGCAGCAGGATTGATTTAATAAAATAAAAATCTATGAAATTGAGCACTATTTTTTGTATTTTGTTTTAATTTGGTTTGTGTATTTGGCCAGCTTTACTTTTAATAGGAACGATGGACAATCGAGGATTTGTGGTAGATGAACAGATTTGTGTGGTGGGTGTTACCCAGGGTCATAGTAAGGAGTGTGTCGCAGTGTACAAGGGTGGAAAGAGTTTTCAACTATGTGTCAATCAAGCGGAAGAAGGGGCTCAAACTACGGGAGTGCCAATCTGTGGGAAGTGAGTAAATTTTATGTTTCTTACCTCAAAAGGAAAAGGATAACGTCGTTTTCCGTCCTGTCTGTCTTTTTATCAAGAACAAATAAATCAATATCTACCATAATCATAATTTTCCATTGTCGTTGTATTATGAAGTTAGGCAATGATCAAGATTTTATATCAATAATGGAGATGAGAAACAAATAGGGATGTGGTTTTGTCGTGAATACGTGAATAAACTAAGTACGTGTGCATTTTTACACTAAAATAATTCAGTTTTATACTATTTTTAGGATTCCGTACCCAAAGGGTAAAACGGGACCCTATTACTAAGACTCCGCTGTCCGTCCGTCTGTCTGTCTGTCCGTCTGTCACCAGGCTGCATCTCATGAACCATGATAGTTAGACGGTTGAAATTTATACAGATGATGTATTTCTGTTGCCGCTATAACAACAAATATTATAAGCTTCCATACAACAAACGTGGTTATTTTGCCGTTGTATCAGATAATGGTACAGAACCCTTCGTGCGCGAGTCTGACTTGCATTTAGCCGTTTTTTTGTCTACCCCCTATCCTTCTGCTTCTTCCTAGGAGAAAAATGCATAATTATGTTTACCTACACTTATATTTAGATATAAGTGTAAAAAACTGTGGGCGAAAACCACCACCGACTGGGTCCCGGAGGTTAAACGGCCACCCAGGCCGGCCTAAAAGACGGTGGAAAGATGAGCTCGATGCCCACAATAAGGAGTGGACCACAACAGCACAAAACAGAGAGGCGTGGAAGGGGAGGGAGAGAGGCCTTTGCTCAGCAGTGGGACAAAAGGGGCTAAAGAATAATAATAAATATTGTATGTACCTATGCTTATACATACCTACATTTGCATTCGATTAAAAGGTCGTGATTTTGTCCACGATAACTTTGCCCTTCATTCCAACTTCTTTGTCTCCGAGCCGATAGACGAGTTCTACAGTATTCATAGCCATATTCAAGACTCGATTCCCGTGATGAGAGATTTATCTACAAAGAAGTTTGTTTGAATCCCTCCGCGCGCTAGTCTCGCACTTCTCGCACTTATTTCAGGTAAATTCATATGCTACATAAAGTTATTTCCGAAAATATCAATATCTGAATTTAAGACAATTCAAGACAACAACAGCAAAAACACATTTATGTCATTAGGTAGATACTAAACAAAATTTGGTATGGACCCAGCTATTTCACGGAATTTCTCGAAAACAGGTGCATCTTGCGAAGATGTTGTATTTCGATCAAACTTCGTGCCGGACAAGTTATGAATACATAATGGTTTGTTATGTTCTTCGCGCAGTGATTTTATAGTACCTACCTATCTATCCACCCGAGCGTGTAGGTACTGTATATTTTTAAGCACGTTTGAGTCTACATCAATATAGTAAATACAAAGCCAAAGTCAAAGTATAGTTTATTGCTATGCTGTGTTACATTATGGTCTTAATATATAGGTAGAGCAACAGCTACGTTCAGTACGAACATGCAATATAACTTAACTTAAAATTATAGCATTTAATTATTTACAGGAATCCGAAAAATTAAGTGGCATAGGTACCTACTGTAAAAAAAATAATTATAGAAAAAATGTCACAGTTAATCATTTAAAATTTATCGTCAAGAAAATCATTTATTTTATAGTATCCCTTATCTACCTATAAGAAAATTGAATAATTTGCGATTAAATATAGAAACACTTCCTATTCCTTCCTTCCTAACGACGTCATCCGTCGGGCTTTTGTCAGTGCCGGCGTCCCATCAGTTTTAGAACCAAACGGACTGATGCGTGACGACGGTAAGAGACCCGACGGGATGACCCTTATCCCTTGGAAGATGGGACGGCCTCTTGTGTGGGACGCCACTTGTGTCGACACCTTGGCGCCGTCTCATCTTCCTATGACTTCGGGACAAGCAAAGAAATATAGTTATTTGGATAGAATTTATCTTTTTGTGCCGTTTGGGGTTGAAACTTTAGGTCCGTGGGGGCCGGCCGCTCTCGAACTGTATCGGGACCTGGCCAAACGTTTAGAGGAGGCTTCAGGTGACCAGAATGCTGGTATCTACATTGGTCAAAAGCTAAACATTAGCTAGCATTGCCATCCAGCGTGGCAATGTGTACAGTGTGAAATTATTTTCAAATTTATTTACATAGTTATAAGGCCAGTGTCGCTTGTTACGCTCGAAAAGGTTACGCGGCCGCCCGCGGTGCCGCGAGCCCTCGCGGCACCGAGCGTCTTGTCAGAAATAATTCCCGCGGCGACATGCGCCTATTTAGAGTCTAGAAAAAGCTTTTTACAGTATCCACTGGCTCCCCGATACCCCTTTTTGCATTTACAAGAAATGCGTGTTAGAATTTGACTTTGGGACGCTCGTACGCTGAAACTATTGATTTTACAAAAATAAAGGTCAAAATATAAATAATAGGAAATTTTGTTTAGTTTAATTTATTACATAGGTATCTACTGTTTTCAATAAAGTCGCGAGTGAATCGGTGTCTTCTAGGCGAGCGTGCTCCACCATAGACCGCATCTTCGCTTAACATCAGGCGGGATGGCGGTCAAAAGCAAGCCTATCTACTATAAAAAAAAAAAATGTAAAATGGCTCGGAATTGCCATATTGCCAAAAAACTGTTTTGGGCGCCATTTTTCCAATATGGTGACGAGAGCGACAAAGATACAAGATGGCGAGTGAAAGTTCGGAAAGAGCAGGTCAAAACCTATAAAATCACAAATTTTCAAAAGCCCCAGAAAACTTTCCAGGTAGCTCCCTTCTTGATCACCAAATTACTTTTTTTTTAGATAGATACGTAGGCGCGTGCGCCGCGAAACGAACCTGCGTGAAAGACGCGAGCCTGCCGGCAGTGCCGGCCTCGTGACGCCACCGTCCGCTAATGGTCGCTGCCGGTCTCTGCCGTTCCGGTGTGAATCGGCCCTTATGGGCATGCATCACCGTGCTAATGTGACCGCATCACCAACATGCGGTTATCAAAGTTTTTACTTCTGTCGGCAGTCCCCACGACTACCTTTTTTATATTTGTTACCTCAGAACTCTGTCATTTATAAACCTTTTTATTTTCCATCTGAAAAGAATTTAAAAAAAGAAAATAACATAAGCAAAATAAATAAACCTACCTTTTTGAGAGTTTTGGCGGGAACGCGGGAAGAGTCGTGTCGCTCCGTTGTATTTTTTTTCCAAAACTAGTGTTTTGTCGAGTGTTTATGCATAAAAATGGTGGTGTTTTATTCATAAAGTGCCGAATTACAAGCGCGAGTGTGGGAAAATGATATAATGTGGTGAAACATGAGTTTTCGTGTTGCTTCCAAAACTCCATCGAAGCTTTGTAGTAAAGTTGCCACTACTTTACTAAAGCATGACTGGAATTAACTGACTCGAACTGGACTTGACAAAGACGACTTTGACTAAAACTAGCTACGATGGCACTTATTTAACTTTTGAAACTTGAAAATATATAATTACTTGACACTGGCAAATGCTAAAACGCGACGCCAAAACCAAAGAAAGAAAGAAGAACCTACCTTTAAAACTTTTTAAAAACAAGAAGCTTCGAAAGAAGAATAAGGCTTAGCGATGCGATTAATTTTAAATAATAATAAATAAATAATTAAATTAATAATAAATTTTTTGTAAATTCGAATATATATATACCTATATAAACATGCATTTGAAATAAACATAATCAAAGATAGGAAATAATTAAAAAAAAAACTTTTGCGCGCCATCTATGGAGATCAGCTCGTACTAAATCACAAAATGGCAAGATCATTTCATGAAAAATATGTCACAATGTGCAGATCCAACATTTTCATTATACCATGTCTTACCTAGAGGGCGTTAGCTCTAAACTTCACAATTTTTGAAATTTGCTTTGAAAAATATACAAGTCTTAGAAAATAATAGAAATGCAGGGAACACAAACTTTAAAAAAAGGAGTGCAGGATATGCAATGTTGCGTTGAAAATAAGTCCTGTGAGAAAAATTAAGTGAGTGACAATAATTTCGCTTGGATATAGAAACTATACGAACACAAAACTTTAAGTTTTTAGCGGGAAAGTGAAAGAAAATTAGATGGCTGTATTATTTTATTTGCCAAGACTTTTATTTTTAGAGTGTATTATGTCTGAAAAAGGTAGTTTTTTATTCATAGGGCTAAGCTACGTGCAGGAGTAAAAGAACGTGATATAGGGAAACATGTATTTTCTAGTTGTAGAATATGAATTTAGCTTTTAAGTTAGTAAGCTCAACCGGAGGAAAAATTAAAGTCATGAACGTCGAAATCACAAACATTCTCAGACGAATGATCACTACTTTAATCTGAGATCACCACGGTCCAAGTAAGATTTCTACTTGACAATGGCAAATGGCAAATGCAGTGTATGTATGTCAAAAACAAAGAAGAATAATAATATTTTACTTATTACCAATTTTTAGGGTTTTTAGCGGTATCATTAAGATAACAGTGTGCTGCCTTGTGTTGCTTTTTTCTTATATTCCTTTGACTATTTATGGTTAAAATTTTTAACCCTAAGTGCTTAATCCTCTGTACATTCGTTCTGTGAAACTTTTCTTTTCGTGTTTTTCAAGTTTCAAATGTTTTGTTCGCTCAAGATGTGGTTACATCTTCGAACCTGGTTTATTTATCTGAGGTTTACATTTTTGATCTTAAATATGACATTTAATTAATACTTACATAATTAAATTATTTCCAAACCTGCATCAAAGATTGTACTAAAGTAACCGCTACTCAGGGTACGATTTCTTGTAATCATTCCTTATTTTACTTTGATTTTCGTTTATTTTACTTGAAGTCTTGTAACTATCATAATACTCCACAGTGGCAGGATGCACAAAGCGTGATGCCTAAATCAACAAAAAAAAACTAAAATTGTTAAATGATAATACGTGTGAAAAAGAAGAGAAGAGCACCCGCCTTGACAAGCACATTATTCGGAGTTTTGGCGGGAACGCGGGAAGAGTCGTGTCGCTCCGTTGTATTTTTTTCCAAAACTAGTGTTTTGTCGAGTGTTTATGCATAAAAATGGTGGTGTTTTATTCATAAAGTGTCGAATTACAAGCGCGAGTGTGGGAAAATGATATAATGTGGTGAAACATGAGTTTTCGTGTTGCTTCCAAAACTCCATCGAAGCTTTATAGTAAAGTTGCCACTACTTTACTAAAGCATGACTGGCACGAACTGACACGAACTGGACTTGACTAAGACGACTTTGACGATAACCTTATTAAAGATACAGCAGAAATAACACTGAAGACGAGGCAGTATGGCTTTATAGCTTTAGCCTGCCTGAAAGGGCAAATTAACGGAAAAAAAAATAATTGACAAGCACATAAGATCTTGTTTAAAATCTACCTACTTTTTTCATTAATAATTAAAATTAATAAGTACCTACCTTCATTTAAAATTACGAATATAAATCTTGTATGATTTGAAGTGGTTTTGACGTTTAGAATTAGTTTAATTGGTTTATGATATTTTTTTTTTCTTTAGTTTTGGCGTCGCGTTTTAGCATTTGCCAGTGTCAAGTATTTATATACTTTCAAGTTTCAAAAGTTTAATAAGTGTCCTCGTAGCTAAAGTAATAATCAAAGTCCAGTCTTGGTCAAATACAATGCGTGTTAGTCAAGTCCAGTCATGCTTTAGTAAAGTAGTGGTGACTTTACTATAAAGCTTCGATTGAGTTTTGGAAGCAACACGAAAACTCATGTTTCACCACATTATATCATTTTCCCACACTCGCGCTTGTAATTCGACACTTTATGAATAAAACACCACCATTTTAATGCATAAACACTCGACAAAACACTAGTTTTGGAAAAAAATACAACGGAGCGACACGACTCTTCCCGCGTTCCCGCCAAAAAAAACCGTTTGGGTAAAATATTAATCAGCGTTGCCAGACGTACGAAAAATATCGTACCTTTACGAGATTTAGCAGCCTCTGTACGAGATACAAGAGAAATACAAATCTCGGGCACTTTTGTACGAGATTTTAACAATGATTCACCGCCACCACCTGCACCATATATCCCAGCTAAAATATTGAAATAAAGAAAATAATGTCCACGTATATCAGCTCAAGAGATAATTAAATTACTCATATATGCATCTTTCTTTGGTATTTGATTAGGAAATACCCGCTAGATGTATTTTTATTGTTGCCCCTATTGCACTAGTGTAAATTCGCATTCTTTCCTTTTTTGCACTAACTGAAACGTGTTGGGCAATATATTTTTACTTACTATTCTGCTCTGCATACCCTTTTTAAGGAATGTGGCGCTATGGTAATATTCACATAACATAGTGAGTATTAATATTATTAGCAATATAATTTACCATTACTAATTCTGTACTAGTAGTAAGTACCTTTTTGAAAATTATGGTAATTTGAAACACTATAGTACATAATAAATATTAGTTTCGTTTTCGTTTACCTCGACTTCAAGGAATAAAAATACAAATATACTTATATATTTTCATACCTATGTAAAACACAGTTTTATGTGATTTTTAAACTAGAACTTGTACGAGTCTTTAAAAACGATTTTAAAATAGAACTTGTCTTCGGAAGTACGAGATATTTGGCATCCCAGGTACGTGAAAAAAAATTCGACATCTAGCAAGTGGCAACCCAGATATTAATTTATTAATTGCCAGAGTTTTGGCGGGAACGCGGGAAGAGTCGTGTCGCTCCGTTGTATTTTTTTTCCAAAACTAGTGTTTTGTCGAGTGTTTATGCATAAAAATGGTGGTGTTTTATTCATAAAGTGTCGAATTAAAAGCGCGAGTGTGGGAAAATGATATAATGTGGTGAAACATGAGTTTTCGTGTTGCTTCCAAAACTCAATCGAAGCTTTATAGTAAAGTCACCACTACTTTACTAAAGCATGACTGGACTTGACTAACACGCATTGTACTTGACCAAGACTGGACTTTGATTATTACTTTAGCTAAGATACAGCAGAAATAACACTTAAGACAAGGCAGTATGGCTCTATAGCTTTAGCATGCCCGAAGGGGCAAATTATTAAAAAAAAAAAAATCAAGTCAAGTAAGTTTAAAACAAGTTGAAAACAACAAATTTTACATGAACTTTTCCATCACTGCGAATTATATATTTCTTACCGTTTTATTTAATTGGCATGGTGGTATTGGTGGCCGTTGAACGATGTAAGTTTAAATTTCTATGAAGACAGTGTAAATTAATGTAATTTCGAATATGAGGAGTTTGTCTGATTTAGATTTTCAATTGGTAAAGTGAAACAAGTGTACGCATGCGTCTGAGATAGACCCCGACATCCGGCGCTAACGTGTACTGTGAACATTCCGGCTGCGTGGGTTGTGTTCTTTAGTCACTCCGCCAGTTTCGCGCTAAAGATCGGTTGTACGTGTCTGTGTCGCTCCTCGATCGCTGCCGCGGCTATTCGTTAGACAAACATCATTTCGCAGATCAGGTGAGATGCGCGCTAAACAAACTTCCTAATTCAATTAAGAACCTATTTGCCAACGCTGACACAGAATTTCACTACAAATGAACTCTTGATAACTTTAAACATAGTTTTATATATAGACAAGTTTATAGACTACTTACAAAACTTTTCAGATTTATGATGATTTATTGGTTTTAGGCAGAATAATGTGATAAAAAAATTAAAATCAGTTAAAGTAGGCACTTTAAACAACACCGAGTAGGCATAGCACATTTTTTATTTAGTTTCAAAGTTATGCAAACAATGATATTGGTGCTAATTAAGTTGCATAGGTCTGCTTTTTTAACTTTTTAATTGTTGAATTACTGATTGAAAGAGAACAACACATATAATTTTAAAGCTGTTAATAGTAATAGTAAACCTTAGAATACACACAAAATTGACATCAATCATCTAAGTTTTTGTTTTATGTTGTACATTCAATAATTTATTTTTTTGGTGAGATTTTTTTAATTTGCTAACTAGTTACTCAAGAGAACACTGGAAGAACGCTGTAGAGCACTAGTTACTGGAAAAATATTAAATAACCGGTATCAATTACTTGAAACAGTGGTTCCTTCTTGCTCTGGTAATAATGATTAGACGAAAATCCAGAGTTGCTGGGAAATCAAGAAAGCAGCTAGAGCCACTGTTTCGGGAGTAAGTAAAGTCCCAGAGATATTTTTAATGTTTGTGCTGTTTGAGGTTTAGATATTAATTTAGTTTACTTTAATTTACAAGTGAAAAAGAATTATTGTGCTCATTTATTATACAAAAAATTTATTGTATTATAAGTATGTCTATAGTCCATTAGCCTTAGTATCTAAAATATATGGTTGTGGTACTCATATTAAAGTTCTATATTGTGTTGACTGAGTTATGAATATCAATAAACTTTGTAACTATGAGGATTTTTGAAATTTATTGATTGTCAGATAATTATTATTGTTTATTTATAAAATTGTCGTAAATGGGTCTGAATACTTTAGTTAGTTATCCATTTATAAAAAATATATGGTGGTGGTACTTGCGTTAAAGCATTACATTATTACTGAAAGAAGTCTGACTTCAATGTTTCAAAGTCCCAATTTTATGTTACAATGCAACTAAACAAAATATTTTAAGTGTATTAGGCAACTTTTTATTCTATTTCATGATTGAAGACTTTCATCTTATAGGCTTAAGTTTTATCTTATGTGCTTTACATCTGCTTGAAGTTTTATCCATCATTTTATGTTTGTATATTAGATAGATAGATATAACTCTTTATTGTGCACACCATAAATAGAAAAGAGTACAGAGAACAAAGAACCTTAATATTATTTGGTTATTAATTTATTTTATATTTAACATTCTTTTTTTTTGACGGGCTAGGTGTTTATCCACAGCTCACCTGATGTTAAGTGACAGTGTGGTCGATAATGGTAAACACACCTAGCCTGGAAATAAACTGAAACCTCTTTTTGCCTAGAGATTTGTTATGAAACAAAGTCGCTTCCCGTCATCTGTATGCTTAGATCTTTTAAACTACACAACATATCTTAATGTGGTTTCCATAAACATTTTTATACTTTGTAGATCTTTAATTTCTGTTCTTATTTGCTTGAAACTAAATGTTAGCTGTATCTACAAAAGAAATTATTAAAGAAAAGCAGTATAAGTCTTGCATGCTAAAATTTGGGCCTCTATGTTTTTCCCATCATCACTTGAAAATTTAGTGTCCCTCTTGTCCACTCACATATTTTTGGCAAAAAACACAAATCACATGCATAAAAATGAATGTTTGCGTGTTCGTATTTTTGTGCGTTGCCTGGGTTCGATTCCCTCTCAGAGTAAACATTTGTGGTATCTGTTTGCATGTATTAACAACAACAAAAGTATAATATTAGTATTCTATCAGTTATCTGGTTTTCATAGTATAAGTTTTACTTAGTTAGGGGCTAGATGGCGCTGTGTGAAATGTCCTAGGATATTTTTTTTATGTGCTGCCGTTCATCCAATTGCGATGAGATTAATAATAATAATTTATTGCATAAAAAATACATATTAGGTACTTAACTATTAACTCTTTTTTCTACGTATAAAAATAGATAGCTGAACTAGGTTATAACACCTGTATTTCAGCTTCAGTGCCCTCCCCACATTGCTTCATTTAAATCTAATAAGTAAAATAAATTTTGATTGTAAATTATCACTAATTTACAATCCAATACTTTTTAGTAATGTTGTAACTGTCAACTTATTGCTTGCGCGAAGATTAAAAGCTAGAGAATGTTTTAAAAGATATAATTTTGTTTTGGAGGCAGCATCGCGCCAGCTAGTTAAATAAATAAATACCTATTATTTTGTGTCAAAAGCTTTTTTAAACGCCACGTTGCAGATAGGCAGAAATTAGCTATTTCAAAAATAATTGCTATATTAAATAACCATTAGAAACTAAGCTAATAAAATAGTTAAATAAAAATCCAATGACTATTTGTTACCACCTACAGTCCTAGACGATAACCGATCGAGGCTGAACTGAATGCTAACTGCTGCATCGCGGCGCTTAAGCGGAGTTTTGTGTGGGGCACGGTTGGGTGGATGGTGTAAATTTGTCTTTTTTAGTGGAAACGCACCTCATGCTTACAATACACGGCACAATTTCAGGTCAATCACTGCCACGCAGACTTTCAAAAGAATGCCTATCGTTAACATAGAAGAGACCGCGCTGCTCGGGTAAGAAAAAATAAATATTTTATACAAAAAATTACTGTTATGAGCCACAGGTTACGTGCCACACACGAAATATATGTTTCATTATGTTGAGTATAAACTTTTACAAAATAAACTTTACACCTCTTTTAAGTGGGTATTATAAATGTTGTGTGTTTTTGTGTGAGTCTGTCTTCTACCATATTCTCTTACCTGTGAAAACTTTTAATTGACCTCATTATTTAAACTGTCTGTGTACCTAGCTGTAAGTTTTCCTTTTATAATATTTTTTTTAAATGTTGCTAGTGCTCGTCTTTATGTTTGTTATAGTAGGAGGGACAATGTACAACCGAGCTGAGAAAATCTACTATATACAATTCTGCGACTGTGTTCTCGTGAAACGTTGCATGCAGCCAATAGTCTTTGTAAATAAGTTTATCTACACTAATTATAAAGAGGAAAAATTTAGTTTTCTGTTTGTTTGTTTGTATTGCATAGGCTCCGGAACTACTGGGCCGATCTGAATAATTCTTTCATCATTAGAATGCTACATTATCACTTAGTGACATAGGCTATATTTATATTATTAATTGAGTTTGGTTTTCCCGTGCGAAGGGACGGCCAGCTAGTTCACTATAATTTCATTAGACATTATAAAAAATTGTGTATATAACAAATAATAAAAGGAAGGAGGAAAAGGATGCCATTGCCCAGCTGTGGGACACTAGAGGCTGAAAAAAATAAACCAAAAGTCACATTAGTCCAATATGTCTTTTATTCGTTGGGTTTGTTTATTTTCTTGTTTTGGGTTTGAACGAATTATACAAAGTTTCAAATAACAATATCATCTTCTTCAGCCCGTAATCGCCCACTGCTGAGCTTCTTGTATGCCTTTCGTCCCGGTTCTGTGTAAATTTTTTCAAGATTAGACCCGCGGCTTTTTTATATCCTCTACACAACGTACATACGCTCTACATGCGCTCTACATGCGCTCTACATGCGCTCGTGGACGGCCTACGCTTTGTTTACCACAGTACCACACATCTACCATCACTCTGCTTGGTAACATGCACTGCCCAACTACTGATCCGATTTCATGCACCTTAGTTCGCCCTCGGATCTCCACATTTCTTACTCGGTCTTCTAGTTTGGCCAAAACACCAAACATGTCATATCGAGTGTGCCATGCTCGGCATCAAGCTTTCTGTGCCTCTTAATTTTATGCACAGCCTCATCACTAAGCACCCATATGTTGACACCGATTGGCATGGTAGGCAGAACATAAGTTTAGCTCCAGGGCGGGCAACAGTTGGCTATAAGTGAGTTAAATTATTTTAAGGACATTTAATAAGCTTCGAAAATAGCTGATCTCTAGGGCGAGTATCTGCCTCCTCGCCTACTGTTCGCCTGTGATATAGCTTGTGCATCTAGCCTAATAGGTTATTTTATGAAACATGGTAAGGTTTACAACAATAGCTATACCTAACCGAAACTGATACATACAAAATAAAAAACCGATACGTAAAAGAAAACTAATGGTTACATAGAGATTTTTATTATAAAGGACATTCAATCAATCATAATCACTAAGTGCTACGAGTTTTGCATTTAATTTACAACCTAAATAGGTTTGAAAGGCAACACTTCCAGCGGGGTGCCACTCTGCAGTTCAGATACGTTCGGGAATCAACTCACCGTGAGACAAATGACGTTAGGTTGCCACTCGACTCGCGCGTTTGTAGTCTTATAGCTACATACATACATTCATACATACATTTATCTGGAGGTTAATTTGTAGCTTAGATAACGATAAAGTTTTTTATTTGCGTAAAACAATACAATCCAATATTGGTAACAGATAAAAGACACATGGTTCTAACACGACTGTCCAAAAAAGGAGTGTAATATTTTCAGTGAGTTGTGTTTTTTATATAAAAATAAATAGGTATACAAAAGGGAGAACAGTGTTTTTAGGGTTCATTTGTATACATACACTTCTTTTGTTGGACTTTTACCAATGTTGTTCTTAATTACCAAACCGTTAGCCATGTTGTAGAAGAGCTGTATATATCATTTGCTTGTAAATACCACCAAGTAGTAACTTCTGAACCGATTTTGATAAAATCTATGAGACTAATCTAAAAGTATATTTTTCAATTAAAAACATGTTTTTTCCAAATCGTTTTATAAATGTCAGTGTTCTGGAATCTCGGAGTATCGCTATATTGGAATCTCGGAACGCGAGTTCCGTTATTAGAATGCCGATACTAAGGGATTCAGTCTCGTAAATTCGTAACATCGGAATTAGACATACATAATACTATCTGTTTGAGTTATTAAGTAAAGGTTTCAAGCGCGCCACAAAGCATGGTCGACTAGAACTATACGATTTAAATACCTCAGAAGGCTCATCTCTCGAAATTGACATATTTGATACGATTTTCACTGTCATTAAAAAATAGTTTCCCTAAATTTCATAATGTCCGTGTGAAGCCGGGGCGGACCGCTAGTAAAATATAATTCAGAGTTAAATAAAATCATCTGAACCATGTCTTAAAACTTGCTCTACGGAGCTCATTTTGGGAATAATTCCTTTATTAGCGTTGAATAATCTGTTAAACTTAATTGTGTCGGATAAGCCTGGATATAATCGTGATCCGTTTATTAAATTAAAATTGTGGTATTATTCTAGGGAAACCTTTATTTCCCATAGTATTTTTGAATTACAAGGTGTGGTGGGTAAAAACTTAGAGGGTTAGTTATTTATTTAGTTATTTAGTTATTACCATTTTCCCCATTGCCACAAAAGAAAGCGATATCGCCACGCGTCGCGACTTATTACGGCTTTAAATTTAAATAAAAACATGGACAAATGTGAGTCAAACTTGCCCACCGAGGATTTCGTACAAAGTAGTAGGTATTATAAATACAATTAAAACCTATTTTAGCATATTTATTTGCGAGATAATTTTCTCGTAACACATAAACGATAGACAAATATTTTTTTTAAACGTAGAAGTAAATATATATGTAATATATATAAACGTAAAAGTAAATATATAACAAATTTTAAATCTATGTGATTATTTGATTTTTTACGTTCCATTAAAATGAGTTGCCGTTGTTTAGAAGAAGTAAGTGGACATACAGGTTGATGTTTTTGATCATTCCAATTAAGTACTTTTCACTGTGTAATAATGGTGATTCAATTATATTGATTTCAGTGAGGTATATACCTATTCACAACACACATACAAGCTGCAACACTACGTATGCAACTGGCATTATATTCTAATCGAATGTATTAGTTACATCTTTAGTGCATTTGTACTTACGCGATTGATATTTTTATCTAAAAAACTTATCATCTTAGATGGTACTTTCATTATAAGCATTTTTCTTGCTTCGCAAAATCTGCTCGGAAAATCGAGTTTTCTATTCTAAAATGAAACCGTAGAAGCCTTTGTCGAGCGCCTGTACGTGGCGTGTGCGAAATATGAGTTCTTTGAACCGTACCATGTTTCAAGCTCGCCTCGAGTGGAAAAAGTTAGCTTAGCTTGCTACCTGCCACAGTACAGCAGAACGTTACATATACCTAGCTAATATCTTTACACGACAATTAAACATTCTGAGTCATATATGTACGATCGTGACCACCAAGATTCTTTTAAAATAGACTACCTGAGTATTCTAGGTCGCACGATGTTGTTTCTATTCCCGTCATTCTGATGTTAACACACAAGGACAGATAATAACATCACAAATTTTGGAGTAGTCTTGCTATCTGTGATGATATCTACATTAAATGATACTCATTTTATCATCATCGCTGAAGTTTATTAGTTCTTGTTAACCATACAGGTAAATAGCCTTCGTTTTATTTAAGCCTATCTGAATGGCATAGTCTTTAAAAACATGGGTTCGCGAGTACACCCTACCAAAATTCAGAACAGTTTATATTTCGTAATTTATATAGAATTGGACAAATTGGAAATTGTCTTAAAGCTGCTAGTTTATAGGGTTTTTTCTCGGATTCATTTCGTATATTGTTCTTCAGATCTCCGAGTACATGGTCTTAATCCCTCGTGCATCGTTCTTCTATCAGACAACCAAACTAAGTTCGATAAAGCGACATCGTTTTGTGGTCGAACGAAACGATTTGATTCCACTTTCGTTGTGCCAATTACTAAACAGTGAAATGCGCTACCTAAGTGAGTGTTCCCCGTTGGATACAATGTGAGTGCCCTCAAGTCGAGAGTGAATGGATGTCTAGACAAGCTGTTCCATTGTAAACCGCGTCTTTCCATAATATCATATGAGATGGCGGTCAGCCCTGTTGGTTCATTGGTAGTATGTCTGCTTGAAGAGCTGAAGGGTGTGGGTTCGATTTCCACCCAGGACAAATACTTTGTGGTAAAAGCAAATGTTTGTTCTGTGTCTGTGTGTTCTGTATAATTTATTATAAGTAAGTATTTACAAAAAACAGTGTTTAAGTATTCTATCAGTTATCTGACTTCCATAGTACAAGCTTTGCTTAGTTTGGGGTCAGATGGCGCTGTGTGTAAGATCCCACGATATTTATTTATTTTACTTTATAAATGAATGTATATCTATTATTGGTATAATAAACATTAATATAAAAGAATATATACACACAACGGCATCTGACCCCAAACTAAGCAGAGTTTTTACTATGGAAGGCAACTGAGAGAATACATAGATACTTTTTTTTGTTAATATGTACTCATAATACATACAGAACACACAGACACAAGAAACATTTATAGACACACAAATGTGTCCTGGTGAGAATCGAACCCATATTCGACAGATCATAAAGTAGATATTCTACCAAATGAGCTAACAAGGTAGCCAGGTATACTCGAAATAGTGTTAAAAACAAAACATTCGCACTCTCGGTTTTACTTATATGATATACTTTGTTTCTGTATACTAATAGGTAGTATAGCTATACAAGTAGCAGCTTATAGTGTGGAATCTTGCAAGTCACGAGAAGTTATTACCTAAAGACTCTGCATTCTAACTGTTCCCACATTGCTCATGTCTGGTCAATGATTAGCGAAAGTCTTTGGCGGTGTATAGTCCACTGAAGGCGGTCGTGGGATTCAGTAGTTCTACTTCTTTGTTTTTAGCGTCGTTCATTGCCATATGCCAGTGTCAAGTATTTTGATATTTTCAAGTATTTCATGATAAATAGGTATGTGTAAGTCACAGTCAAATTCACACAAATTAAGTCAAGGTCAAGTCCAGTCATATTCTCGTAGGCATTAGCAACTTTGTTTGCTGAGTTTCGACGGAGTTTTTGAAACATCGCGAAAAGTTATGTTTCACATTACACCATTTTTATACACATGCGGATACTTTATGATTAAAGTGTCAATATTTTTAACACAAGTTTCAGAAAAAAAAAATACAATTCGGTGACATGATTTTTCCACATTCTCGCCAAAACTTCTTTTTGTCTATCAGAGACCTGCTATAGAACATGTTTTTGTAGTGATGATAGCTCAGGGGTTAGGTCTAACCGCACACTGGAGGCATGGGTATAAATCTCGGCAATGAGCCAACAAATTGTTGCCGTCGAAGGAAAACTATGTGAGAAAACCATAGAATGGTGGTAGGGTACAGTCTAAAACCTACTCGGCTGATTAACTACAACCTTTTAGTTGAAAATCTGCCGCCAAGTAAATAACGGTGTTAACACACCATGTGTGTTAAACTTGAACGCCAGTTTCCATTTCAGGCTAAGTGTGTTTACCATCTACGAGCTCACCCGTCATCACATGAACTTCGATCAAACGCCCAGTAACTAAAACATTCAGTAGTTGTATATCTACCACCAACTAGCAGCTTCACTCACCGGAATGCACGATAATCTTGGCAATAGGCATGATGACAGATTTTGGAAAACTATTCAATAATGTATACGTTCAAAAACGTATAAATAACATATTTTTGTAGATAATAAAAGTTTAGTAAGAACAAAATAATTCCTTTTAGTTATCGTTAATGATTCAATATGGTAGTTCTATTTTTTGTTCTAAACACAATAAGATATGTCAAATTTGAAAATTATCGCCATCATCTACAGCATTTCTTATGTCACTCGCTGTGTACCTATTTTATCTCTTGCGGCTTTTGATTTTTTAACAATTTTTTTTTTTTTTAATGTAAAAGTAATGAGACGATCGAGGCTCTCTCCTGATGGTAAGAGATAACGCCTGTCCATGACCATTGCAGCGATACACAGAACTTTGAGTAGCAAAACAACGTCCAGGGCATCGCTGCTTTGGCACTCATTACTTTGAGACTAGATGGTTAGTCTCATTACCTATTTATTTTATTACCTAACCCATTTGTGACTTTTGTCCACGCCCGCATTATTTTGTCTTACATGGCACACTTGTACTTCAATAGAGCTGTTTACTCTTTAGTTTGTTTCCCAAAGTTGATTCCCCTTTGTAACAAATGTGTGACAGTTACATAACTATCCCAAAGTTTTATCTGCTGTGTCGAATAATAAACCTTGAGCCAAATCCACACGACAAAAGTACCCAAACTAAAAGAGGAAATAAAAGGCAGACGGGATTTAAGCCTCTTTATTATGTACATTAGAAACCAGTCGAACCATAGAAACAAAAAGTAAAGCCTTAAGAGCTAGTTCTACAAATGGCGGCCTTACAATCCCCATTTTAATCACCTAACTTTTAATGCAGAATTCTTTGAGTTTCGATTGAATTTTAAGGATTATTTTTCCGACCCAAATATCGACCAATAGAATTGCACCATTCGACGTCACGTGGTACAACCTACATGGTATTATACTGATAATTTTTTGAAAATTTTCTCGTTGTACCACGTGACGTCGAATGGTGCAATTCTATTGGCCGACATTTGGGACGGAAAAATAATCCCCCGAATACCACACGAGCTTCAAAATTATCTGGCATTTCCCTCAAGGTTCCCTGCAAACAAATAAAGTCGTCAAGTTTTTCAGGTTAAAAAATCACTCGCGCTTCTTCGCGCTCGTGATTTTTTAACCTGAAAAACTTGACTCCTTCATTTGTTTGCAACGAACCTATCGGGAAATACCCGATAATTTTGAAGCTCTTGTGGTATTATAAGTGAAAATTTAACAGGGGTGCTTTTATTAGTTTGCTTGAGTTATGCGTCCAAGAGCTCTTCATAAAAATGTCACTCAAGTTAACCTGAGAGAAGCTACGAAGTTATTCAAAGTATGCATGAAAGTTTCAGCCATCGACACAATTCCTAAGCTGGACTTTATCGAGATATGTATGGTATAATTTGCCAGGTAGTTTCAAACATTCCTTACCGACATAGTTGTTACTATAGGATCTAAACTCCTGCTTGCACGTGCAAGTTGTCGCAAAAAATCCAATTATTGTATCTCAAATCAAATAAAACAAAAATAGTCTCAATATCTCAGCTAAGTTCAGAGTTCCATCTTAATTTGCCAATTAACTTGATTCTATTCTCGAGGTATCTTCGCAACAAATGACTTACAAAAGTCGAGGAATACAAGTAGGTACCCACTCCGTATCGTAACGTTCGCTTGTTAACTTTGTAATTAGAAGGTATTCGACGAAAAGCAAACAGATGTTTGATGTTTATCGACTAAATTTTCACTTCACAACCAGTTTCCCAGGGTTGGGGTGTATGTTATAGAAGGTCGCGTATGTACGTTATTAAGTACGCGTCTACGTACAGCGGAGGAAAGATCTCGCCGATAAAAGAATTCTTTCACGTGTGACGCGAAGGAACCTTGAAGGTCGTGTCACAAAAGGAATAACATAATGTTCCCGGAGTGTTCGTATGTCTTCACTTGTCACTCTTGCGTAATAATAGAAATTTCCCCCGGATCACGTATTCTAACTTTGTACTTCTAAGCTGTTATTACATGTACTATGTAATTATTTAATCTATAATATTGCCAGTCAATCAAAAAAGACAGTGCTTGGCAACGCTGTCAGGGGCATATGACCTACGAATTCTGGGTGAATGGTAATGCCGCCGATCGTTCTGCCCGTATTCTTCGTTCATGCTTGGGAATATTTTTCTTGTGCAAATCAGTTAGACATAATAATAGTAGTGCCTTTACACTGTGTCACGATTTCAGAAATGCGAGTAGTGCAATTCCTTGCCAGGTTTCTATTCGTACGATAGCCCCGAATAGTTACGAATATATACTTATAATAATGTTTTGACGTCACCGACCCATCAATCGTAACTCGTCTCTCGTCCCTCGTCTTTGCAACTTTTAAAGGAAATGTACATATCAAAGAAAAAAAATTACTACATCACAGAACTTATCATGTCTAGAGTCAAGTGTGTAGCGAGTAGTCAGTGGGGTTAAAAGCGTAAGTTTCTTCAAAATGTGCCTGGTATAAAGGTCGCAGTACAAATCTGATCCGTTTGAGCTGAGGCGCGCTCGCGGCTTTCGCTGCTCTACACGTCGGGTGGTCCTGAGTTCTCTATTCGTTGGCATACTGCTGCACCTCTTCACTGCATTACATCAACCTTTAAAATTTAACTGTTAAATACAGGCCTAACTCCGAAAGGCGATTGTTCTACTTATGTCATTGAATTTATTTGCTAGATTTATATAGATTACGTCACAATATTGTTACTGAAAAGTCAGTGATATGAGTTTTTGTAATTCGTACGTAAATTTAGAAAAAAATCATTGATATAGGCCCGGGAACGAAATCAGTAGGACCCTTATGTTTGTGAAGTTTTTCCGTGGGTTCCTTTTCAACACTTCCCGCTTACTTCCTGCTCAAGTTCCTCTCCTGGCTCTTTCCCTTCACGCTTCCGTCGCGTTATAAGTGCTCAATGTTATGGTAATTATATAAATCATTCTCAAATTCAACCTAATTTGTTTAAACTCTATCTTCGCGTGGTCGGTAACACTGTTAAGTTAATCGATTTTCTTCCTCACAAAGACTTGGTAAATTAATGTTTTTTACGACACAAGCGAACCGAATAAAATAGCAAGTCAAGACTGACTACGACGGCGTTCAGGGTTCGGCATGCGGCGGAATCACAATAGGCCCAAATTAATAGGAAAGTAATTAGTGTGAAGGTGGCGGTCCCGGCGGGCCGCGCGGCCGGCTGCTGGCGGACCTGGCCCGGCGCCAAGGAGCGCGGTCGATGCCTGCCGCGCCCCCGCGCCACGCGCCTGGCGCACTGGGTACCGCTGCGAACAACGACTCCGTCTCACCCTTGATACATTTAACTTTCGCTTTTCGGAATTCGGATTTCGGAATGTAAACGCAATCATTCGTCTACGTAGACTATTTTTGGATCTTCTGCTCGGAATGTTGTGTGCCTCATTAGGTTGATTTTTAGATACTTTTACCCAAGCAATAACAAATCTATTAACGTGTTTTAAAAAACCATAATTAAATGGTGTCGCAAAATGTTTATGGCAGCTTTTCAGAGCTCTATGTATTGCGTTAGCCAGCGCCGACGCCGGTGAAATTGCCTTTGCTTTGTTTACGTCCGCTTGTGCTTGAAGTATATATAATACATTTTCATTTTCACGGTGTTTGACTCATGTATGTTTATGGATTATATGCCACTCAAATCAATATATAAGTCTCAAATACTGCGCTCGATTTTTAACTCTTCAATCTAGAAAAATGGCCTGAAGGTCTTGATCCGTTGACAAGATTCTTGTTTTGGCTAGAAAATGGGTATATTTTGATTATATCATAGGCTTCCTCATAAGATTATGTTAGCTATTTGCAAAGTGATGACCAGAATGAGTTGATGCCAAGTCAGGTATATGCAGTGTCATCATAATTTGTTATTTTTTAGGCTCCGTCTATATATTGTGTATTGTTTAATAATTTAAACGGTTACATACAACCAATTTAATTACCTAATCTTATAGTATAGGCATATTATGATACACTATATCTTAAATATCTTATACAGGATATTTTGTTAGGTTACTAACGAATATTTACAAATCAATATAATATAGTCAATAGTAAAAATATAAAATAATTGCATAAATGTCAGAATTTTATAATAAATTATTTTGAACAAATGGCCGGTCGACCGAATGCGCCACCCGCCACTGCCACAACCGCTGCTTTCCATGCGTAAATTCAGTATAACGTACATATAAAATTAAGAGATAGGTACAGATAACAGTGAGTTAGCCCCAGCTGCAGCACAGCTAAAGAAACACGTACACGCTATCGACAGCTTTTCGGATTAATTATTTTGCCAACTTCGCTGCTAAATAAATTTCGTTAATTAGTTTAATCTGACTGCTTAACTGGTTATCGGTGCGAGGTCGCAAACTGGGGATCAAAATTAAACATATCCCATTAACATACATTAATTAAATGTTATTTTGGTATAAAGCTCGTAAAATTCACGATTTTCATAACCTTGCGCTGAGATCAAGTAAACAAAGTCGTGGCGTGATTTTGTTTGAAATATAATATATTCACGCTACCAAACATATCGCGTAGCGATCTAAATTTTACGATAGTGATCCACTGGCCCGGATTCTGAACAAACGGATACGACACATGTATGTATTCGATGACGCGCGCATTTTCCGATATAAATAAATCGGCTTATTCGTTATGAGAACTAATCATACGGATCTAAAGTAAACGGGACTAAACGGTCCCGTGGTCTTGAGCCGAAATAATGTTTTTGTACTTGTCATTGTCATCAATAATTCCAGGCTAGGTTTGCTTGCCATCTTAGGCCACACCGTCATCTAAATCAGCTGTGATCGAGCAGTCTGTCAAATATAAAAAAGAAATTTTTACAATGAGGCCAGAATTAGATACCTAGGTGCCGAAAACAATATCATTCAGCTATTCCATGCGATTTTTCGGATTGATGACAATTTTTTTTATTACACGGTGGTTCTGTGGTGAAATTTACACAACAATAGTCCCCTTTCGGCTTAGTCTGCTATTCGTTCGTTTCGCGTCCTGCGTAATCCCATATAGGTGTATGAAAAGGCTAGAATCCGCAGCTGCCCACTGCTGTGAGTCAGATTAACCCGGAGCAGAGGAGCAAAACAGATTTCAGAATTTAGTCTGCAGTCGTATAGATTTTGTATTGCATTTGTATTTTTTATTCGATTACTCGACCGTCCCGGCTTCGCACGGGTGCAATGTAGATACTAACGTAGTATATTTTTGATCTATTTCGTAAGATTTAGCCAGTGTTTGCAATGCGCTTACATTGTACACATAAACATGTTTTTACGACATTCTTCTGAATCTTTGAAATTCTTGGATTTTCTCTACTATTCTCATGTATTACAAACATATATAAACCTTCCTCTTGAATCACTCTGCCCATTGATGGGCACCGCATTAAAATCTGTTGCGTAGTTTTTAAGTTTATCGCGAACAGACAGACAGTGGGGGACGACGTTGTTTTATAATATGTAGTGATAACTTGAGTACCTCGTTCCTGCTAGTAATCCTATCGTTATGCAATTTTGTAAACAAGTAGAGATGTACTGGTCTTTTTAGCTTTAACCTAAATATCGGTGTAGTCATATTGTCATTGTAAATCTTGTTAGGTCTCATCCTTTAGCAAGTAGTTCTAAAAATCGGAGCATGCGTGTGCCCTTTACAACTTCCATTACTACGCTGCTAGGCGGCCAAGTGTTTGCGTAGGTCCCTACAGGCCCCTATTACTCTCATCCTTTACTATCATCACAACGATGGACTCACACCCTAGAAGCGTGAATAATGGATGATCTGGGAAAGTAAGAGCCGATGTTTGCCTGTCTTTAGCATCGTTATTGTTCATTAATGTATTACTATTGTTCTGGGGCCATGTTATCAGGTTTCCAGAACTATCCTAACATAGTTCAGTTAAACTTGTTACAGATCGCCCAAGATACACACAGGCTTTGCCTAGTTTGGGGTTCGTTGTCGTTCTTCCTGAAATTGGATTGTACTTGTAACCATGTAACCATTTGTTTGTATGTGTCATATAATGTTCTTCTGGTAATAAACCATTATTGTTTTAAAAAAAAGTATGTTCTATTTGAACAATGAAGATTAATATTAATATTAATATCAAGATTAATATTAATATCAATAATATCTCTTAATATCGAATTTGGCGTTCTATGGAAATTCGCTAATTAATATTGTAATTATTACCATGATCCCTGATCTGCGATAAAATCGACACAAATGTTTGCGCAAGATCTACCCGCAGCATTAGTAAATTTCCGAACAATCCGTATCTGCTGCAGAGTGGATATGCAATGTGTGACGTATTGCTTGTTTATCGCAGTTGCATGATCCGTAGATGTGGGGGCTGGTGCGAGTTTATAGCCGTAGTAGAGTATTGTCAATTTCATGAGTACTATTATATTGTCCGTTTAAATAACACTATTGGAACTCATTTTTACTGAATACGCGCGTCTGATTTCTTCTGTTTAGATAAATTCGTTCCTGTAGGCGACAAAAGAAAGCGAGAGTCGTTTGTTAATTTACTAAATTAAATTATAAATACTGAATTATCTGATTCCTGCAAAAACAAGCGAGAGCAACCAGGTTACGGTTTTGTTTTTTATAGTTTACGTGTAGAACACTCCGTCCTTCGGCTACGCTGAGTTTTTTCAATCGGTGTGTAATCAATGTATGGGCACGCTTGTCCCGAAGATATCTAAAGCGGACTTGCGCAAAATATATCTGGGACTCACTTTCCCTGTAGACATTTAGAGCGTTCTCGCCCAGAATATATCTTGTGCTCACTTGCCTAGAACATGTCTGGAGCATGCTTGCCGAACAAAACATGTACATAATGTACATTTGTAATTTGTAATTTGACAGTCCTGTTGGTTCATTGGTAGCATGTCTGCTTCAAGAGCTGAAGGGCGTGGGTTCAATTCCCACCCAATACTAACATTATGTGGTATAAAGAAATGTTTGTTCTGTGTCTGGGTGGTCTGTATTTATTATAGGTATGTATTTACAAAAAGAAAAGTATTCTATCAGTTATCGGAGTTCCATAGTACACGCTATGCTTAGTTTGGGACTAGATGGCGCTGTGTTTAATATTTATTTATGTATGTTTAGAATGAACGACGTGGAACTGAGGAAAATCCTGCTCAAGTATCCGTGTGCACTGCGGTTGAGTGACAACGAATGCGAGGAGACGCGCGTGCGCACCGATCGCGGCGACATCCTCGTCGCCATGCAGGGCGACCGCTCCAAGCCCGCTATTGTCACCTACCACGACCTCGGCCTCAACAGTGAGTACCATCTCGACTACAAACAATACATATATCGATGTTAAAGTAAAATCCTGCCTACTTCCTTAAAAGGCCTAACATTTCACATTGCAAATTTCACGCCACATTTCTTACTAACAAATTATGAATATACGGATTTAGACCTCGATACCAAAAACGACGTCGTATTTATTTGTGATTTACATATCACAATTTTATTTGTTCAGTGCACATTTTGAAAGGTAGACATTTATAGTAGGTATTACCTAATGTTTTTAAAATGTATAACAAACTGTGCTCTATATTGGGAATGGAATTAACGGTTTGGAATTCATAAGCGATAGAAATTTATAGAGTGGTTAATTCCAATCCTAATTTATTGTTTATTATTATTCTATGCGACTACAAGTCGTATATTCATGTGACAATATACAATGTGAATGCACTGCCCTTGTCCGAGTGGGTATTTCCCGATAGATACATTCTTGGTGTCTTCAAGTCACGAAGCATCGTTGATTTTGGCGTCGCATTTTGTGCATATGCCAGTGTCAAGTGTTTTGATATTATCAGGTTTCATAAGTTAAAAAGTAGTCTAAGTCCAGTCTTGGCCAAGACTTGTCATGACTGGATTTGACTGACACGGGTTGCAGACGTCAGTCAAATCCAGTCATGCTTTAGTAAAGTACTGGCGACTTTACTATAAAGCTTCGATGGAATTTTGGAAGCATTACGAAATGTCATCTCTCACCACATTATACCACTTTCCCGTCGAGTGTGGATGAGTGGATGTTGTAATTCGGTACTTTATGAATAAAACACCACTATTTTACACTCGGAAAAATACAAGTTTAGGAAAAGAATACAATGGAGCGAAACGACTCTTTCCGCGTTCCCGCTAAAACTCCTGCATGTACTTTCTGATAAAATAAAATTCTAGAGTGATGCTTAAATTAATGCGATATATATATTCAAGGAGATCCCATTAGCGTGTTCGTATCGTTGTGTCAGTGTATGTAATTTTAAGATGTGATGTGAACGCGTTTTGCTAACTCAGTTAATTACTAAACTTGTATAGTAATACATAGTGTCGTATTATACGGAGTAGGTACTAAAGATTTAAGTATTCAAATAGTAATTAAGTAGGATGAGACAGTGCGAAAATGTTCTAAATAATGGAATATGATTTAATGAACTGTTTTGGAAAACGAGTAAATGACAAAATTAAGCCTGTAGTTAGATAGGATAGGTAGGTATTATAATGTAGGAAATGTTTTCTTTTAATGTGTCCATGGATCTAAAAGAAACAATCGGAAGAGCGCCGTCAGCTGGGAAAGGCATCGAATATGCAACCTTTGTGAAACAGCTGAGAGGGTTTCGATGTATGATATTGAAAGCACACTGTTAAAAGGAAATCTACAGCGTATAAACAAAAAGAAAACCTTGTCGGCTGTAACTGTACAGAGCTTGTGTTCTAAAAAAAGTTTTTCAAATTTTATATCTGCCTTTATATATTTGTATTTTTACATTGTAGCATTGTTCCTTTCAAGGTGCCCATCAGAACTAGTACTAAGTTTACGCCGTTAACTTTTTTTGTCTTTCCTAGCTTTAATGACCTGCCTGTTGACCAACCACGGTTGAAAGTTTAACAGATTATGTGGTGTTAAGTAGGATCAATTTATTAAATATTACAGATCCTGATAATCATCAACCCATAATCGCCCAGTCTTTGGTCAGCCCAGAGCTTCCCTTCTTATACGTCACTCATTTCTGTCCTGTGGCTAACTTGTCCAGGTTAAACCTGCGATTTTTAGTAAACTGCTGACGGGCTGGTAGACAACCAACGCTTCGTTTACCAGTTCAGTTTTGAAAGTGCAAATTATAGATATCGCACTCACACAACGAAAGTGACCTAAGTAAAAAATGCAATTTGTGGGAAATGAGGAAGAAAGTTTAAAAAAAAGTATACAATTCAATAAATGTTAATGTATCTCCCGTATTTCATCGAAAATAATTGATGTTTTACAGATTTACATATTGATATTTTATGTATAGATCAGTAAAATCATAATTATAATAAAACGTGTGCAAGAATGAAAAGAGCATTTTTGGGGTGTATCACTATATTTTTGTGTTTTTGAATGTGAGTTCAGTTCATAGTAGAAATTTACACAACATTACATTTATTTCTACACACTAAACTAAAAACAAGTCAGTTTTAATACGTCATTTTTGAACCAGGCACGGGCTTAAAAATATATGTACATAATGAACATTGGACATGGACGCTTATGACGGCTTTTTAAGCTGTTCTCTCGTAAAAGGCATTTCTCGTCCGGAAGTCGGAAGTTGACAAAATATCCACACTTTTACCATTTAGAGCTTTACGGCATTTCACAAAAATATGTCCTATAAAAGTGTCATTTTTGCAGAAAAGGCAAATAGGAAGCGCTAAGTGGTTTCGTGATAACTTTTTGATTCGTGTGCCATTCACAGAACGAAATAAGATTTACTTGGTATAAGTTATTTTTAAACTAGCCATTCTAACTTATTAAAACTTAAGATGTAAATCTACTACTGAATGACTTAACAGAGTCCGACTCTTATTCTCTTATACTGATGTAAAGGGGTACACAAATATTTTGTTAATGACACCAAAATTCCGTAATATCAATTCAAGTATTATCATTAAAACTGTCAATGTAAAAATATAGTCAGTATTAAAAAATGCGAAAAAAAAAAATACTTGTAATTTAATTTTTAATAATCATACAAGTCTTAAAACAACTTCTCTTGCATCCAAGATCTTAGCTATTACTCAAGCAATTGTGATTTACCGCAAATGAATGCCAGTATCTGTGATTTCACTTTAAAATTATGCTCTATTTGTCCATAAATGGTAAAAAAAATATTTGTATGGAAATCCAACTACCTTAACCCATTAGAAACCTCCGTTTTATTCCTTTGTAGATACAAGCGTATTTCACTTGTAATTATGTATTTCAAAAAAACCGTATTCATACTTCTATTAGATCCATTAACCTCAATTTACCTTTGACAGTTAGTAGTTGATAGATAATAGGAAAGGAAGAACATAATTGTCTGTCTGCATTTAGTGCTCATTAAGTATAAATTCCGCGAGGCCTGTCATTACAGTTGACAAAGCTAATAACTGCATTACACGCCCAACACACTTAGCGTTTATTTGTCAGACATAGTGTATCTATGTACGATACCTTTTTTTTAATTTTATAAAATAAGGCTTCACATAAATAATTACATTAATACATGTGTTATAATGCAAACTAATATATCTTTTAAAGGATGCGCATGCGTATTATTTTACAAACAATTTTTAAAGATAACAAATACCAAAACATATTCATTTATGTGACGATAAATGTTTGTTCTGTGTATGTACTGTATGTATTGAAAAAAAAAGTATTCTATCGGTTATTTAGTTCCTATAGTACACACTTTGTTAGTTTGGGGTTAGATGGGGCTGTGTCCGACGATATTTATTTATTGAAATTAACTGTTGATGTAGCTAATAAAAAAAGCTTTGCTATGAGCACTTTACATCATTGTACCAGTTGTCATTTAGCTTGAAAATGAACACTCAAATTTTCTATTAGCAAAATGGCACTGAGTTGGTTAATTTTGTTATATTATCATGCACATATTTTTCATTACACACGTGTTATAAAAATGTTTGTTTTAGAAAGTTTATTATTATGTTGTTGTAGTTCATAAAGGTGACATTGTCATTTTAATTAGCTGGCTACCGCTAGCTAGCTGCTTCATGCAGTTATGAATAACAACATTAGTTTTATGACTTTTTATAATTCAACATTTTTTTATAATCATTAAAACGATGAACTAGGGACAACAAATGCAAAGGGCAAAAAACTTGAGAGTTCGTGTAAAGTGGTTTTGTACCTCCAACTACATACAATATATATACGTATTAAGATTCAAAGCTTACAAAATCAGGCCTTGTGCTTTGTTAAATCATTGGTATAAAGGATGTTTTTTTTTCTCTGGTTGACAAACAAATTAGTTTCAAATAGTTTAGTGAAAATCGGCCGCCAAGCCACTAACGATGTGTTCCGGCAGTCTCACTTGAAAGCCAGTTCCATCTCAGGCTAGGTGGGCTTTACCATCTTCGACCACACCACACTTAACATCAAATGAGCTGTGGTCAAACACCTAGCTTAACAACTAAAAAAAAAACATAAATCAAAATATAAAACAGCGAAAACTGCACTCCGTTCGTAAGGGGACATCCATTTATTAAGTGATTTTGGTGATTTTTTGATTGGTGATACATTTATTTTTTCCTAAGAGCGTGCCTTAAAGATCTGCTCAGTTACGCAGTTGTGACCTTGTCCGCTTCCCGTTCCGATCGGGCAGCACGGAACAGTGACAATAGTCTCAACACATTCTGCCGCATAGCAGTTAAGTTGTGCCGGCACAACCTGGCCCGTATTGTAATGAGCCTTATTGATTCTTGTTGCGTAACATGGCGTGCTGGACTTGAGTAGTACGGCTTGTATGACGGTTAAACCTAAATCAACCAAATGTTATATCTTTTAAAGGTAGCATGAGTATTATTTTACAAACAATTTTCAAAAGGTTTCTGCTCTCCAACTTTTAAATTTTTTATCTGATTTTGCTTTGTACCGCGTACAGATATCTAAAAGTATATAATTTCAGATATATGAGTAATGTGTTTGAAACGATATTAGCTTATGAATATTTATCGAGATTGCATCAGTGCAGTTTTGAAGTAGTTTACATTTATGATACGTCTTCCAACTATCGTATCGAGAGAAGTTTGAACTAAAGTTGAATTACTGTGGAATATCAATTACTTCGATCACGCATATGTTGTTTCGCATACAATAAATACTATGTACACATTTCGGGGTTTCGCACATAATACAAGTAAATTTTGCCCATAGAGTGTATGAAATTATGAGTTTGCCTAGACAGACAATGCCGCCCCGCAAACTAATAGAACAATGGGCTTTTGTGGAAAACAAAAGAGTACGTATGTTTGCTCTATAGACACCACGAAAGAGGCTCAAATTCCCATGTCTATAGGGTTTGTAGCATTTTGTTATGTTTGCCATATGTCGCGCACACCCTAACCTAAAAGGTTAGCTTTAAGACGCTTTAGGTAGCCCCAATGGTCTTGCAATATTTTATTTGATATTTAAATAAGCGAAAAATAAATATATATGTGTTCATATTGATCATGCGAGTTTCCAATGGAACTGTCGTTTTAATTTTTTTTTTTTTATGGTTGACAGGCTAGTTGTTTGACCACAGCTCACCTGATGTTAAGTGAAGGTGTGGTCGAAGATGGTAAAGCACACCTAGCCTGGAATGGAACTGGCTCTCAAGTGAGGCTGCCGGAACACACCGTTAGATGCTTGGCGGCAGATTTCCAACTTGAGGGTGGTAGCTAGCCAGCCGCGTACTAGAAAGTACCCTACCACCATGCTATGGTTTCCTCACGATGTTTTCCTTCACCGGCAGCTCAAGCTCATTGTTGGGGTTTGAACCCACGCCCTTCGGCATGCGAACCTACCGAGCTAACCACTGAGCTATCATCGCTACAACAAATGATTTCAATTCATTTTTTTACTTCGCTTAACGCGGCTATATTGTGAAGCTTAGTAATTAACTGAGGTACCAAGATAAACACTTACATTAAATATTGAGAGAGCCTTAAAATATGAGTTATGAAAGTGCATGTGAACAATCTTTGTTAAAATAAAAGTAAAATGGTATCGACATTTTTTAGTTCAGTCGTTCAAAAGATTACGTAATTCTCACAGCGAGCACAAGTCCGTGTTACCTCTTTTTATGGCAGAGTAGATACGATAGTATAAATACTGGGGTGAGACGGGCGGATGCGTGAAAACATTGAAAGCACTAGAACGGTTTTCGTTTTCACAAAGCGTTCGTTTAGAAAATTTGGTCGCTTTGTTCCACGCTTGAAAGTAAATCTTGTAGTTTGGAGCGTCGGGCAAATATTTGCAGAAAGCTATTTGTAAAATCGTTACTCTTTTTTTTTTGTTTATCAGCTAAAGCCGTATTACGTACATGGTTAGTTTTTACGATTTCCTACTAAGATAGGCTGGCAGCGTGCCAGTTAGGACCACGAGTAAGTTCACTCAAGTTCCGCAGTGTAGTAGTATATCGTACTGTGACCCAGCCATTGTTTTGACCTTGACTTGGAAATACTAATAATATGTCTTATTGACGACAGGCGTCTAACACATTTTATATTTTTTTAAGCAACAGTACGTAGATGTTGTCTTACTGGTAGAAGAAGAAGCGCGTTTACTCTCGAATCAGAACTTTCTTTGTCGCAAATGAGCATGTAGCTCTTTACGCTACTTCTACTTTTAAGCAACAAATTTCATTGCAAAACAGTTTGCTTAAAAGTAGCGCCTTATGTTTTAAATATCCGTCTTCATTCTGCTCATAACAGTGCTTTGGCTCCACTACAGCATACAGGCACAGGCTCGGCATACAAGGGTTCTCTAAAAAGCGGGCTGAACTATCAAACCGTTAAGTGTCACTGATTCATCTGAAAACATTTTTTTTCCGCAAATGGTTAGACAATACAGCGTGAGGTCTCACGCTGTATTGTCGGTCGTTAAAAATAATAGTCTTGCAATGTTCATAGTGGCGACTGTTGCTATTCACTGTGATTGCAAACTCGTTGAGTATATAAACGCCGGAGTTGCAATTTAGCACTCATTCTTTTCCCATCGTGCCAGCTTTACTTTGTGTTGAACAACGTATTGTTACAACGAAATGTAGCTCATTAGCATCATGTGTTTGTATGACTTTTATTTAACTTATATCGTCCTACAGCTTCTTCTTTTTTCCACAGTTTCTTCTATTAATTCTATTAGTCCATTTACTGTGCCAGAAGCGAAGATAGCCTTCGTATCGGGGGCGACCTTTGGGTCTACTATTCTGGGGCGTTCACTTCGTAGAGACTATTAGACCTGCCCGGGTGCATTCGGCTGACGTGGCCCGCCCCCTGCCATTTAAGCCTGGTAGATTGGCTACCTACATTAGAAATGCCTGTCATAGAACGCACTATCAGTGCGGTGCGGTTCCGGGCCACGCTCTTTTCTTTTAATTCAGAAGATACTACGTTCCATTTATCCACCTTTATAGCTAATAACATTACACGTGTAAAAAACTTATGAATGTATATTATGAATTTAATTTGTATATTAATTTATTACTAGATAATGGACGATACTAGATGGCGCACTGGCCTAGTGGGGGGCGTGGGGGGCGTGGATGTATGTATAGCGGATTCGTGTTTTATATTTATATTAGATAAGGATATTTTATTTTCAATAAAATAAAATAGCGGATTCGTGATTTGGTAAAGCAAATTTTGATAAAATTCTTTTCCAGATCATATTTGATTTAAAAATAAGCAGAAAAAAGGAGTGAAGAATGTGGTAAATATGGAACCACATAAAAATCTTTACCACATTCTTTATTTTTTTTTAAAGAAAAATATTTACTTTACCACATTACCGTGTAGTGTCAAGACTCCTTGAGCTCTGTATTTTCCGGGTTTTTTGTTTTTCTTGTAGATAAGAATTGTTTCAAACTTGATTATTTTTATGAAAAGTTACTGAAAATAAGAAAATAAACTGAGTTATAAATGTCTATTATTGTACAATAACATCATAATAACATTTCAGACATTATGTCAGACTTCTTTCCCGGACAACGTGATTCTTATTCACACCTGAAATATTGAACAAATAAACACATACTGAGCTATAAATATCTATTATTGTACAGTAGGCATTGAATCAAAGTTGTTCTTGCCGAGCTATGACGTCATTACAACTACTTCAACATACAACTGAATTATACAGCTACGGTACTACAACTAAAAAATACGGTACTTTGGAGGAATAACAATACATATCAAATTATGGAGAATACAACCTGGATGCATATTGCATACATTCTTGCTAAGTCACCAAAAAAAAGTCTGCGATCTTCATGAATACATGTAAATAAAGTCAGTCCATATGTTTCAAAGGTCACCCATATAGAAATCGAGAGTAAGATTGTCATCAAAAATAGAATCGAAAGATAATTTTACGATCTCCTTAGCAAGAGATCGTTTAGGTAGATGCCACCGCAATAGGTATCAGATATTCTGCCGCGAAGTAATAGTGTGTAAACATTACTGTGTTCCGGTACTGTAGCTAGCGAAATTACGACAGTAAGACTAGTCTACGAATGTTTCAAAGTAAGGAGCGCTAAATCGGCGATACCCCGAACTTTGTTTTGCTACACAAAATTATACATATTATGTCAATGCAAAAGTCATGTATATCGCTATCTCTTATTATCAGGAGAGCGTATCCTCTGTCTCATAACTTTTAAGTAAAAATAACTATATTTGGACTAAACGCGTTTGTTTTATAACGATCTTATTTCCAAAAGTGTTAAAGTAGCTTCATATCAGCGCGAAGTGGCAAAGCACTGTTATAAGCTAAATTAGACTGAAAGAAAAAGTATCTTCATCCAATTTTAATAAAATGTTGTAGAGTGATTCATTTCTGTACAATTTATATGTTGAGATATGAAATAACACGAGGATAATAAACGAGGGGCATTCCTTTATATAGATTACTATATGTTGTAAGACAATATAGTATGTATATTTGTATCTATATAGCGACATAATACTTGCGTTTCTCACGCCCGACCCGGCCCGGATACGGATGTGAGACGGTCCTTTCGCCGTCACCGGCCACTGGCCGCAGATTAAGATTTCATGCGGCTTTCCCGCATTTTCACACCAATTCACATATTTTTACAGTAATGTCCTAAGTATAAGTAATGAAAATTGATACTGTTAATTGACACGGTTATGGATATAATATATATAAAAATAACAAGAAAAGAAATAGATTAAAATCTTGATCATAAACAATTGAAGATTTTGCAGCCTAGTTGGGAGACCGTCTGGCTTCTAATCTGGCGGTCCTGGGTTCTAATCGCACGTCACGCACCTCTATCTTCTCTAAGTTATGTGCGTATTGCCGCTCACTTCATATGGCGAAGGAAAACAGTGTAAACCTACATGTCCGAAACTTCGTAAAAAAAGTTGTTGGGGATATGTGAAGTCTGCCAACCTCCACTTGGTCGGTGTTGTGGACTAAAGCATTACCCTTCTAACAATGAGAAGAGGCCCAGAAGTGGGGCAGCTTATAAAAAGAGGGCTGATTTAGTTTAGAATATAAATTAAAATCTGTGGTCATTGCATGCAGCGCCATCTATCCAAAACTAAGCAAAGCTTACTATGAGCACCAAACAATTTACAGGATTCTTGAAACCTTTTTTCAGTAAATTCTTATTAGTAAATACATAAACATTAAGACTGAACAAACATTAAAAATGAGTAAACAGAGGCGTTATTCTAAGAGCACATAACTTGTAACGCGGCACAATACGGTCTGAATTCGTATAAATTAGTTATCTCACCAGGTTTATACATGCTCTTTTTGAACTGTCAAAATAAACTTTTTTAACCACGACGGAACGGATATGGTATATGCGTTTGGGATGAGAGGATGTTTATTTATGCAAATCCATGTTCATCCAAAACTACTAGTCCGATTTTGATGCAGTTTTCAGTTATGGGTTCGGGTAAATGAATGAATATTTATTTAAATCGTGTTGAGTTATGCCCCGGGGTGAGCAAGGAGCATATTTAACGTAATCGCTGAACAGTAATGACGGGAGTAGCACGATGAGTGCAAATTACTGTATCCGCTTCTAGGTCGTTCTGGTTACAACAAGGACAAATATTTAATGTAGCTTGGAAAAATATATATTTGTCCGAAATAAATTTAAAAACAAAATTTCGAAATTTAAAAAAGTTAGTATAGTAATCAAGTATACCTTAAAATAAACTTTTAGCTAAGTATCGCCGGAATAAATAATTTTACTTTTAATTATAGATATAATTTACTGTTGTTGACATTTTGTAGAGCCATACATATAATTCTTTTACAAGGCTTGACGTCATTGGGATATATACAGTCCTGGCTCTTTACGTGGCAAATTTTCATTGGTTTTTGAAATTTTGTAATACTGTAGACCACTAGCCTATTATTATTTTATAATTATCTTTCCTATCACGTCGTAAAAGAAGAAAAGGGAACACTTTGCTCTGCGGGACTGTAACAGCTGAAATAAAATATATCCCCGTTTCACCAATTTACTGTATGTTTGTTCAAAAATTGCTTTGCAATACAATTTTGCAAGCAAACAATTCATGCAAATACAATTTTCAAGTTCTTTTATGAGCAAAATCGCCTGAGCTTTTGTGATAATAGGCAACGCGGGGTCGATATAAGTTAAGAGCTACCTGACACGATCCATTTTAAATATGAAGCAAGTTTTACTTTCCAGTTTGATTCTGTTGAAATACTGAGATTTGTTGATTTAACAAGCAATATAATATTGGTGTAATGAACTATTTGGTTTACGGTTAGTTTTGACCGTGTCGTACATTGTTTTGACGTATTGGTTTTCCGACGCAAGCGAATCGGATAAAACTTTTAGTATTTCTGACGGGATATGTATTTGGTATACCTACTTGTCAGATATGATATAATATCGATGTGAGTGAAGTCAAGCGAAGTATGAATGCAGTGTGAGCCGCTCCGCGTGGGCCATTTCGAATCACTACTGCGAATTGTTGGGTCAGTTTGGTTGGATTTTTGATTGATTGAAAAAAACGTTTGGCACAGAAGCGAGATTAGTAACGTGGAGGAAAATAACGATTACGAGTTTAAATGATGATAATGGCATACATACAGTATGATGTAGTATATTTGATTTAAGCATACGTAAGTTAAATAATGCTAGTTGTCCCTTTCGATTTTATACAGGATGCTCCGCTACAACCACAATTTATTATTATTTCGTCGTTTCCTCATGACGCACACTTTGATCAACTTTTCAACCGATTAACACAAAATTTTCATCATCATTATTGTGATCCGTTTATTTATTTTTTATTTACCACCTAATGATATTTTGTTTACATTTGTAGATTATTTTAAAAAAATACAGTCAGACACATACCGCCATATTTAATACGCTAAGACATCTAGAAATAGAAACGACATACATACATTGAACTTTTGCGAGAATTTGTAATTGCACAGCCGCCATTCATGTGCCCTTCACTGGTCCATACTCTCCTATTCAAAAAAGGAGTTAAACAAGAGACATTACTATCTATAAAACTTTTCACGGCCACTTGGCAACTTGGTCGCTGACAAAAAATCAAAAGCTTGCTCTAGGAGTATGCCAGCGAGCCCTGGAGCGCAGTATCTTTGGAGTAGAAATTGTAGACAAAGAAACAAATAAAATACTACGTTCCGGGACTCAGATAGCCGATGTAGCTTCGAATGCCGTCTTCATAAAGTGGGACTAAGCCGGCCGTGTTAGCCGCATGTCATTTGATCGTAGGACCAAAATCACGACACAGTGGTTCCCCTAGAATGGCAAATGATCGCCTGGACGGACCAGATGGAGATAGACGGATGAGCTTGACTCCTGCATGAAATACTGGACTCAGATAGAGAAAGATGGAAAGAGGGAAAGGAAGCCTTGAGGTTGATAATAAATAAATGATTATTTTGTATTAGACTTCTTGTTATGTATCTGTTACTTAATATGCTTTATGCATGTTACCGTTCCCACTATTAGCAAACATCGTTCAGCATGGCTTAATATGTATTTTGATCCTAACTTGTCAACAAGCGTCTCGTATGTTGACTGTGATTGATATATTATATATAAGTCACGCAAGCGACTCGACCGTTTACCCATAGACGTTCCTCGGAGCAGAAAACACGAGTTTGATGTCGCTTGATAGCAAACATTGATCAGTGCGTCCCCGCGGACCGCATTGTATCGTATGATTATAATATATACCAGAGAAACTACACCAGCGCTCCAGCATCACTACTCTGTTAATGACCATTTCGCTAAGAACCATCGACGCTTATTGCGTACGATACTGTAGTTGTAGAGTTTCTGCTCTTATTTCAAGTTCACCTGGGGCTGGTACAATGTACTCGTATGTCGTTGTCTGATTCTATATACTATATTCAGAGAAACTGATATGATATTTCAGATTTATGCGCAATATCATAGTTGCACCGGAGTACGATCGGTGAGTGGTTCTGAATAGTTTTGGTTACGACACTGGTATAATAAGTGACCTTTTATTCTCGTCTCTTAGTAGTATCGTACAACAAAAAACGTAATTCTTTTTGCCTTTCTCACGCATCTTACGGTATGGGACGGTAACCACAGTTTTGCGTTTTGGTTGCCTTCTCTCTGTCAGCATTCCATACTCCGCATGAAAATGTTTACCGCCTCAGTACCAAACCGTCGGCTTAAGTCTAACTTAAACTTAACGTCCTTGTTGGGATGATCCGTCTCCAACAATACAATATCAATATTGTCTTAGGTTGTCTTATTGTTGGTAAAGTTATGCCCGTGGCTTAACTAGCCTAATCGGCCGGGCAAACTAATAAGGATGAAAATGTTATTAAAAAAGGAAAGAAGGATGAAGCGTTTCTACCCGAATTCTATCGCATTTCGGCTAACTTATAATCTTATGATACATGCTAGGATGATTAGGTTACCTAGGAACATAGTAGTGACGTAAGGTATGCAGCAGGTAGTGACGTCATGCTGCGCTGCTTGTTACGCAAGGTGCTGCAGTCGGGGTGTGTGCACACTAGGCCTGTAGCGGCACCCACAACTACTCAAATGAATTAATATGAGTAGTTGTTGCGTCAGTTACAACTATTTTAATTATTTCGCCTTTTGAAACGAAGGCGGTGCCCAATTGTGCCTATAAAGAATAAGTAGAACTGTGCGGACCAAGCTGTGGTTCTAAGTTCTAACATATTTAATTGTGATAATTACGTAGTATGTATAAATATAAAAAAAATCGCCCAAGTGCGAGTCGGACTCACGCACGAAGGTTACCGTACCAAACCTATAAAAACGGCAAAAAAATCACGTTTGTTGTCTTAAACATTTATTTTATTCTATTTTTTAGTATTTGTTGTTATAGCTGCAACAGAGATACATCATCTGTGAAAATTTCAACTGTAACTATCACGGTTCATGCGATACAGCCTGGTGGCAGACGGTCAGACATATAGACGAACGGACAGCGGAGTCTTAGTAATAGGGTTCCGTTTTACCCTTTGAGTACGGAACCCTAAAACGTTTCTGTTTATCTTCCACCAGAGATGTTGCCCCTTTTTCCATTTTTTTATCGTTTACGTTGTACGTAAATTTCGCAAATTAATATTCTAGTACCTCTGATCTTGATAAAATGGCACGTCGAGCCACTCAAATCTTCAATTTGCAAACAAATGTCTTCTGATAAGAATAAAAATCTATAAGGTCATCGTGGAATATAAGTATCTACGTTATCTTCGCGATCATGTTATTTATCTACGTGCTACGAACATGCTACGACGTAGTCCTTAAAAATGAGTAGCAATGAGTTACGCCTAAATATTAGTATTTGTAGCCATTCCGTAGATCCTAATTCAACTGATGTAATCAAAGATATTTTAGGTATATTGAGGGCCTTTCTTTTATTAATTCCCTACATAGCTAAGCCTCTACTCAAATTACAACTTAATTTCTCGCTTTCAGAGCTTTTCTATCTCCTCTAATCGAAATACCTTAGTCTTCTCCTCATACCTGAGCATGTAGACCAAACTGAGAACCATTCTCTTAGCTTTTGTTCGTATTGTTCTAAAAGCTCAATTAGTTGGTTAAATTAACAAGTATATCTGGTAAAAGTATTGTTGAACAAAATTGACGGTTAAATTGATATTTTTTCAAGAAACTACGATTAATGTTTGACGTCACTGTAGTTGTGAATAATTGGATACACGTCATGTAAAGCATTACTTATCGAAACATGTAGCGCTCACAGCAGGTTAGCAGGACATGGTCTAGGTAAATATTATCGCAGCATACGATATTTCGCCAACCAGTAATATATAAACTGTTTCGGTTTAAAGGTAGTAGCTAGCACAATTACGAGCTACATGTATTGATAAACCATCAAATGTCTCAAAGTAATTAACGCCAATTAACCAATTTTCTTAATACGGTTCCTGTTAAGCGCCCGAAAAAAAGATACATGTATACTATAATTATTTGTTTGATCTTCAAATTCGTAAAACGTGTAAATAGCAGCAATTACATTCTCGTCTTTAATACTACATTTTCGTTTATAAACATTTATTCTAGTAAATAAAGCAACGGATCAACGTGATCTTTGACATATAATACATTCGTACCTGAAGATGTAAGATATTTTATCATGATCAAATCCGTTAGATAACCTATAGGTACTAGATACTATAGTATAGAGGTAACAACGAAATACGAGTCCTTGTAAAACCGATGTTCGTTTTGTCAGCATTCGATATTAGGCGTTGCCACAGATTACCTAAAGTCACACGATTACGCAACAGGATGTCTCTGATCTAACCGTACCTCTCTCTTGTAAAGGAGGCATCGTGTAGCACCGGTCAGGCATCGATCGTACCTGCCGTTTTTATAATAGTAGTTATAACCTCTGCGCTCCGAGCAATGAAGCTCATAAACTATAACCTGCCCCCTATCACGGGGCCGGCATGACAGCTAGAATTTGAATACGTGCGTCTCTATTTTCGTGAGTGAAAAATCTTATTTTCTAGCACGGGTTGCGTGTTAGGCGATTTTATAGTATTAATAGTCTTGGGGATTTGGTTCACGTTGCCCACCAATTTTTATATTTGCGTTATTTCGTTGTGTTGATAGTGTGACATTAAATCGAGATCATATAGACTAGAAATTTTCTACAAATGAATTAAGAGGATTTTATAGTCATTAAGCAGAGTGCAAATAGTACTCTGCCCATTAATTATGCATAGGATAATAGAATTCAGAAGAATGTTGTCAGCTCTGTAAATGTTTTCATAACGTGTTTTTAGATTTTGTTTTTCTATAGTGGCTTCCTTTTACACATGCAGATTGTTCCCGATGGTATTATAACGAAGGTACTGCCAGGCTGTGTGTTGAATATATAACGCGGTAGATCGTTTGAAATGCTAAACTGGAATCATCTGCTATTATAGACAGTCTTCTATTGAACAACATTGACAAATATAATAAAATAAGCAAGTTGTTTAGAATATCGTAGATTTTTTATAAATTTTTAACAAATAATTTAAACATTCTAACAAAATCATTTAAATAAACAAAACAAATAAACTATATAACTATAAAATGAATACGCTGTAGAGATCGCTGCCGCGCGGGTTACCGGTATGCTGGCGGCATTGCCCCGTTGTATTGCTAAGCTTAACTTTTGAAAGGAAAGTACTTTTAGCAAGTCTTTTACTTAAAATTTATCATGTGTTATCAAAGTTTCCAAAAATTGTTATGCGGACCTAAAAAAATAGTACTCAGTGTTTCGCTATCATCATTAATACTTGCGTAAATGTTTGCTACTCTTTTCAGTTGAAAAGACTATTGAAACCACGACGTGTCGAATAAATGTCAGCGACAATACAGAGACGGGCGAATTTTCAAATAAGAATACATATGTTATGTATCACACCACATACGCGCGCCAACAGTTATGTGTTTGCCAATTTAAAATATATTTTTTCTTTATATAATTATCATTAAAAATATCAAATCAGTAAGCAATTAGGCATCCGTGTAAATGATTTATTTACATGTTTAGAGCGGTTTAAAGAAGTAAAAGATCGAAGTAAATTCTTTAGAAGCCACCTTGAAAGATTCTACCAACAGCCAATAGTAAAAAAAATAAAAAAATTGTCTTATATATTCCTACCCTCATGTGTGAAATAAATGATAGATAAATATACACATTGACACATCGTAAATAGGTTACCTAACCAAAATGCGTGCTAATGATATCTAATTTAAAATTTATCTACTTTTTCGATTGGTTATTCATAAAAATCGTGCACTAGTTGAAAGAATATACCCAACAGAATTGAAAAAGCTGATACCGGATCACGTACTACAAGGAACCAATTAAATCGTATCATGCCTTCCTATTCGACTGATGTATTTTTTTGAGTAGAGATTTGTGTTATAGATTTCATTCTAAATAGTGTACATAATGCTCAATTTTAATAGCAATTTGCAATCACCTTGTTCAAAACCTGATAGTGGATAATGACTTATCTTCACTGATCTATTTACTAGTTAGCTAAGTTACGTAACGAGGCTGTATTATCGTTCGGCAGGTCGTAAATGAACAAAGCGCTCCTCACGGATTTAAATTATTGAGGATTCGCTTCACTCTATAAGCTATCTCGTCTGTACGTGTTCTACATTTTTAGTTTCGCCATGTCCGTCTATCTGTCTTCCTATCCGTATGCATTTATTCATATATCCTAGGTTAAGTATGTTAGGATTTTATCAGTTACAATTTTGCCGCTAGGACTTGCCATATTGCAGGCAAATGAATGTTTTGTTGGACACTATATAGTGCGAGTCAAATTGATAATATTCGAGTAGATGTCAATATTAATTTAAAAAAAGAAATTAAAAATAATAGGTAATAATAATTCATTACATCTATTACAGTCAACATATCCTTTTTCAAAAACCTGAAGTATCGTAGATAAAGAATCGGGACACTTCTAAAAAAAAACATGATTGCTTAGCAAGACAAGGAACGGTATACGAAGCGAGTGTCGATGCGGGAACAATCAATCAAGTGATTTGAAATTGATATGAGTCGAACCCTCTTGGTGATTAGCATGAGGCGGCGTCTCCTTTCCATTTATATTAGGTATGGATATCCTCATCTCAAGTAACATCTAAACTAGGCGTTTAGAGGTTTTGACAAGGTTTTGATCAGATTACAAAATATGTTTTTACTCGATTACGGCGAAAACACAAAGAGGGTTAAGCCGGTATATCACATGCTTCTACAATTTAGACGCTTGAGCGTATTTTGATAAATGAGGTGTCAATACATTTCTCTAAATTCACGAGTGCAGAATCTTCGTCGTCGTCATATATACCAACCTATAAACATACATTTTTCCAATTTCCCGCAATGTTTGCTATGCTGTCCTATGTGTCAATCCAGGATGTTGGGTACTTCCGAACTTTCATCTCCGTTCTGGTGCTAGAGACCTGAGAGGGATTAGCATACACAAACTTGCTTTAGCTTTCATAACATTGCAATTCGGTATGTAAAGAAAAAAATACTTTACTGATTCCAAAACCATTTCGAAATAGTACATTTCTGTACAATATTTTTACGTTTAAAACTCTGTAAACTATGAGGTGGGGTTTATTTTAATAAAAAACATAAATCAAACTGGACTTTCAATTCATGTCTCATGAAGTCACCTCGTCGGGCAACTATCATAGACTAAAAAAGCAATGGCAAGCTAAAAAAAAATTTGTCAATGTCAAGGCAACGGCGGTCATAGTAATCTCTTGAATACACATACGTCGAGTTGTTTTTCGCTTTATTGATACAAATATCTGGATTATTTTACTTTAAACATTATTTGGACTCTGATATCGCTTTTATGACATAAGATTTGTTTACTTCATGTCATGAATTGTAAAAACCGAAGGCGTGACGAAGCTTTACAGCTTAAGCCTGCCCGATGGGGCAAATTAAAAAAAAACTTGTCAGTCAAAGGTAGTCTAAGGTCTAGGTAATGTATTTGTATACTTTTTTGTTTTATATTGCAATGGCATATTCTACATATTCAGCCGACCGCATGACGTCATAATTATAAAAATTTTGAAAACCGTATTAAAATTAAACTACCGCATAGAAAGCCAAAATATTCAAATTAGTGTCATAAAATAAAGTTTACTATCAGTAAAAAATATAAAATAAATACAACAAAAAACTTTACATACCGAATTGTGATCTTTGCCACCTGTTAGAAGTGTGCGAGTCATATCGATCAAAATGTTATATAAACCTAATACGTAATATAAACCGGAGCTGCCTGAACCATTGCTTAAATTATAGTGCCTACCTTGGAGCCGCGCTTAGGTAATTAGGCTAGGTTGGTAGACACGATCGCTTTATATCGCACCTCACTCACACTTTGTGAACATTAACTTGATTTATTAAACCTAAAAGACCTAACTTTTAAGTCGTTCGAAACTGTATGACGAGAACATGGAGCTTCTTCCAGTCTTGTGGCTTGAAACACATAAAAACTCGGTTTATGCAAAATGAAAATAAATAACGGAAGACATTGCACAGCGCCATCTAACCCTAAACTAAGCAAAGCTTGTACTATGGGAACTAATTTTGTATATCTAAAAGAAATAAAATGGTCTACTTTTTATTACCTACGACGGAACGGAGCCGGTATATGCGTTTAGGGTGATAGATGGTATAGATGTTTGTTTGTGCAAATACATGTTGCCATTTTTTTTGTAAATCAATCATCATCTTTATGGACTGTAATCGCCTACTGTTAAGTTTGTACGCTTTCTCATAATGAAGGTCGGTTATACCCTATGCACTTTTCTGCCAACTCCTTTACCGTGTGAATATGGTTGATGGTCGAGAAACCGCTTCGAAAACCGCATTGCTCGTATGGTTGGCTTTCTTCTAGGGTACGAGTAAGACAATCCAGACAAATGTTACAAAAACGTCGATACCTCTGTCACTCTGTGTTACATTCCACGGGTGATATGTTGATATGTCACCCGGGGTAGTGTAGATTCCCAACGGTGAAAGAATTTTTGAAATCGGTTCAGTAGTTTCGGAGCCTATTCAATACAAACAGACAAACAATCAAATCTTTCCTCTTTATAATAGTATAGATAGATAATATCCGGGACATTCTCAGTGCGTTGTGTATCTTTAAGGACTCTATTCACCCTTTGTTTGAGGCGATGTAGATTGATGTTGATTCAGATTGTGGTGATTATATTTGTGCAAAATAAATTTAATACTTTCATTAGTGTCTTCATGGCCTCTGTAAAATAAAATTGTAAATACATACCTATTTATAACATATTTTTAGAACAGCCAGACACAAAATAAACATAAAATGTTTTGCTTGGGAACATTCGGGCCCACGCTCAAGTTTTATGAGCTGAGTTATTACATTTATTATGGCACTAAATAATTTAATTCAGCATTAATATAATTAAAAATACCATTATTGACATATATTCCATTCGTTATAAATTAATGTAAGAAAATTGACGTTTGCAAGCCTCATTTGAGGTCGTTCATGGTAGATCTATTAAATTAAAATTTTATGATGCTATGATCTAGCAATTCAATTTTTGAATTTGAATTCTGTAATGAGACGGCTACTACCAATTAGCTACTAAGGCAACCCATAGGCAGCCCGTACACGTAGCGCGCGATCCGCGATCAATGATCGCGATCCAGACTGATCGTGTACGAAGCGGATTGACGGACTGATGCTCCGGATCGCATAATATCTAGAAATTTTGAAATCATGATCGCGGATCATGATCATGATTGAACGTGTACGGGCTGCCGTACGTATAGATACGATTATGGTGGATATATCTCCCATAACAAAGTCTGTTGATTTCTTAATCGAGATTCCGTAATTTTATTCACACAATGAGATTGTGGAACTACCGAATCCTCTTCCCGTTCCTGTAGTTTCCCGAAAAATACAAAATGAATATATTCAAATCCAAAGTATACAAGAAAGCGGGTTTCATACTAGACCGAGTCATTACTTAACATAAGTTAAAACCCATATTGGATTCCAACGCTAACCTATGAATAGAACAAAATTCCTTGTCCTATTATATCGAGCCACATCTTATATAATTTCCTTCAACTGTTGTTGAGCTGTAACAAAAGCTGGAAGACTAATATTACATTGAATAAGAATGATGGTAAAGTGAAAGAGCTTAGACGAAGTTGTGTTTTAAACAATGCTACGTTTAATTAGTGAGAGATTACACTTAAGAAGTTGAAGCTGGAGCGCGCTGTACGAGTAAAAAGTCGACTCGATTGATTTTTATTACAAGCTTTTATTGTATTTCGTGACGACTCCATTTTGTAGGTACAGATTTTAAAAATTATTTTAGAACGACTTCCGTGCACATTCTTACACCGCTTTTCTCGCACCGCACAGGCTTTTCTTACATTTTCGGCGTTTATTTTTAACAGATAAATATATAGTATCGATGATAATAAAAAATAATTATAGTACCATTAAGCTATTCTAATGATCGATATTACAACGCCCTAATAGTGACATATGAACCCATTAATTTTGAGCTCATTAGTTTGTTACTCAAAAGCTCTTTTATATGTGAATAATATGTGCAATCTATTTTAGAATAGTTTTTTGATGAGAATCAATAAGTGGTATTCATGACATTCGCCGATCTGTAAGTAAGTATATCAGTAAAACTTGTTGTAATTTCTCTACCACCTGTATCAAGTTCCTGCCCACGATGTTACGCCGTCTGTCTACGCCCGTATTGTATCTAAACACGGCCCGTGCTCTAGAATTCGTCTATTTCAGTCTAAAAAGGGCCATGTCTATTTGTCTAACAAATAAACAAACAATCCTACATTGACGTCAGTTACTGAAAGCGCTAGCTTGCCTGTTTAAACACTGTTTTCAAATAATTATGCTTCAAGAAGTTTTAAGTGAAATTTTAGCCACACACAGGGCTGTTTGTTTGGCGACTCTTTACCTTTATAATCCGTTCCCGGCGGCGGCGGGCGGTCTGCCCTCCGTCAGCGACTGACCAAACTCAGCTTGAATCTGCGGCAACGACTGCGAAACAAACCATCAAACGACTTCTAAACGTATAAAACGTTAAGTAGTATATGATATCACAGATACTTGACAGATTGGGGAATGTATAAGATGTTTTTTTTAACCACCTTACACATTCCATATACATACTTTACCTTAAACATTATTATCAGTAAAACAAGATAATTATAATATCGTATCGCATATCGCATCATTGTACACATGTTGTAATTTAAAAGCTATTATAGTGTGCTAATATACGGTCCAATGTTGCCCCTTGAAAAGCAATATTGGTATAGAATTGTGTTAAGCGGTGCGAATATACCTACCGTGTTAACGTTTATCATCCTCGCGGTAAGCTGACAATACAGGCAAATAACATTCTAGTACTATATATATAGGTTTCCTTCTTATAGGTATTAGAAAATGATCTCTGTAGTAGCAGTTTCAGCGATCAACACATACGTTTGACGGGATACGAAATATTCAAAAAAGGTGATACAATTTTAACCTGCCCTATCTGAACTGTTTCAAAATGTTTATGATAATATCGAGTTGACAAGGCGAGTTCACAATAATTGCATTGCGAAAGTATTCAGAACTGTGCTGTCTCGCAACTTTGATAGCAGCGCCAATATTCTTAAATGAGGATTATTATCCAAGTAAGCCCCTTTAAGAGATTAATAGAGCCGGACTTCGGCCGTCGTTACGTTAACTCCAGATTCCGATCCTTTGCGAACGTTTGCCGATACAACTTTAAAAGTTTATGAATTATAGACAAATTTACGTTGAACATTCAATTTTAATTGGATTAAGTCGAGCGCGCTTGGCGAATTGTGTTTTTAGATTTTGAGAGTCCCAGCTAGTTTGTTTGGTGAAGTAAAAACTTGGGGTCAATTAATTTGAAAAATTAAAAATATACTGAGTCCTCCGAAACAGGGAGTTTTGGTGACGGGAAACACTACCAGTTGCTAGTACTGTCTGTTGCACATTATTCATTATTCATTCATATTAATATCATATAATTAACTAATTAAAATTAAACATTATTAAAATTAGTTACTTAATTACTTAATTATTTTTACAGTCCATATCTATCTATACTATTATAAAGAGAAAAGATTTGATTGTTTGTATTGAATAGGCACCGAAACTACTGGATCGATTTAAAAAATTCTTTCACCGTTGGGAAGCTGTGCTATCTTCGGGTGATATAGGCTAGTTTTTATCTCTATATTCCCACGGGAACGGGAACTACGCGGGTGAAACCGCAAGGCGTCCGTCCGCTAGTGTTATACAATATAAACGACCTAGGAATCTTACCTATTAGAATTGAGATGAGATTGTGGCTTTGCTTTCGATACAACCATTATATTGATTTTAAAGAACTGAACTTTGGTTCTGTTACTATAAATATAATATTAATACATTATAAAGAGAAAAGATTTGGATTTTTGTATGTTTGTAACGAATAAACCCAAAAACTACAGGACAAGTCAATGGGGGAGGGAGGCCTATGTCCAGCAGTGGACGTCCTACGGCTAAAATGATGAGGTTGTTGTTAGGTTAAAAGACCCGGATTCCAGTTTTTAGAATAGCGACTGGGAAGTATCCCTTGACAAAGTGTAGCTAAATCTTTTATTTGTGAAAGGGAGAGAGAGAGAGAAATAAGCAACTATTTGTTTTCAATAGTGAACAATGTCCCGTTTGTTTCAGATTTATGCTTTCGAACTTTCTTCAACTACGTGGACATGCGCGCTCTGCTGGAAAACTTCTGCGTTTACCACGTGAACGCGCCAGGCCAGGAAGAGGGAGCCGCTACGCTGCCGGAAGAGTAAGTATTTGTATTTTATAAAGCATAAAATTGTTTATAATCTCATAGTACTCATAACTAACAATGAAAAGATTTGTAGCGATGATAGCTCAGTTGGTTACTGCGGATGGATTACATACCAACAGTTAGCTTGAGCTGCCGGTGAAGGAAAACATCGCGAGCGGCACGTAGCGTGGTTGTAGGGTACGCCTAAAATACCAATAGCGGTATATTGCGGCAGGTTAGTTTGATAGACAGTTTCCATTCTAGGCTAGCTGTGTTTACTTCTGCAATCACACCGTCACTTACATCAAATAAGTTGTGGTAAAACACATAGCCTAGCTTAATAATAAGTAGAATAAATGTTTAAGTTAAACGGTTTTATTGAAAATAATGTATTATCGTCAGAACTAAAGGTATGTACCAAATATCAGAAAAATCTGTCAACAGGAAGAAGATACATTTTAAATTACTAAATTTTACCCAAAAACATCATCAACAACAAACTGGGCAAGCTAAATAAAACCATTTAAAAACATCTTTGTTTTGAGAACGCAATGTGTAGTAAGTCTGGGCAGATCGTACTATAATCGCATATTTACTAAGAACTTTCTGTGCAAAGCAATATCATTGCTTTTGAACAAGAACCAAACTAAAAAGTCACGAAAGACTGAAATGCCTCAAAGACGCTTTATATAAACGGGTTAAAGCAATTCGGAGAGCCCGCAATAAATCTTAATACCTGAAGAGGCGGTTAATCCGTTTTTGCTGAATTACAAACATCGTGAATTAAATTAAACGTCACTTCAAAAGCTAGGTAAAACTAACTACTTATACCGACCTGATTATTTTTGTTATCTGTTTTTGTAAGTATACGATTATATACTATAATACATATTAGAGAGAATTATTCCTAATATTAAATAAATATCGTAGAACATTACACACAGCGCTATCTCTCAACCAAACAATGCAAAGCTTGTACTATGGAAAACAGATAACTGATAGAATACTTTATTACTTTTTACTGAATACTTAAATACTTTTTTTCTTTGTAAGAACAAAAGTATTTAATACTTAAATACTTTTTTAATACTTAAATACTTTTTTATGTTTTGGTATCAGATGGCGCTGTGTGTAATGTTCTTCGCTTGTAATACATACAGTACACCCAAACACAGAACAAACATTTGTTTATATCGCAAAATGTTTGTCTTGAGTGGGAATTGAACCCACGTCCTACAGTCCTTAAAGTAGACATACTACCGATGAGCCAAAAGGGCTATCAACAAGTCATTGCATTGCGCACAAGTTGTAATGAAAATACATTCATAGACGAAAACCAACGTACACGGTGTCAAAATGAAAAAAAAAATTCGGAGCCGTAAGAGATTGCCATGTCATGAATAAGGGAATGACAGGCGAGCCGATAACGGACGGTTGTTTTCCTTTTTTGTCACAAAACTCCATGTTTTTTACCATTGCATCGTGTGTAAAAATTCCCGACACAGTTTGGGTCAAATAGTTATACGGACCCATTTTTATTATAGAAGCAGTTCTACGTTTATCTATGCACGATCTGAGGATACAGCTAGTCTATGTAAAAGTTTCTTATGAGATGTAAATATGTAATAGTAAAAATATACAATTTAAAAGACGTTTTTGATGTTTTTGAGAACTTTTGTAAATACATATACAGATTTTATTTTTATTAATACAAAAAAATAACGGTTTAATAACAAATCGAACTAAAGAGCAGGAAACGTCACTATGTGGATGGTAAACGTTTTAAACTGTAAAGCCAGTTATTTTATTTTTATGCTGATGATACTAGTCATGGTATTAGGACAAAGCTATCAAATTATGGGATTATTATCAGTCCTTAATATTGGACTCATCACAACTAATCAGTGGCTAATAATAATATTAGTCACTGAAGAGTTTCACTCTCCACCTCCTGGTTTCTACCATAATGTTACGGTTAATCAGAAAATAAAACAAATAATGTACAAAAAATAATGATCTAGATACTTTCCCTCAATTGTCAGTTCATTTCGGCTAAGTCATGTGTACGAGTATCGGGGTGGAGGTTAATCGAGTTCTGGCAATCGAATTGCGTTTTTATTACTGAAAAGGCTTGCAAATTTGATTCAAAGAGCCATTTTTGGTTTTCATATATGAAAATGGGCCTGTATAAGATCAGGTGTTTCCCTCACACACGTGGTGTGATGGTAACACTTCGCTAATATATACTTTTAGCTCATTGTGTGTAACAGTTCTGCTTCTTGTGCTAATGGGTGGGTTCGATTCCCACCCAGGACAAACATTTATGTGACGAGCATAGATGTTTGTTCTGATTGTATGGGCAATCTGTGGAGCCTGGTCTATTGATAGCTGTCGGCCTATTTTTGAAAAGTTCAATATTTTGCCATTACCCTGTATGTAGGTATATTTGTTCAATAACTTCCCGAATATTATGACTATGAGTCAGATAAGGCATCAAAAAATACTATATTTTCCAAAATATGAGCTCGAATTGTATAAGAGAAAAAACGCATACATAATGGCAATCACAATTTTAAATAAATTGCCGGCCGAAATAAAAATTGCTATCTAACAGCAAATTTAAACGTAAACTAAATTCTTGGTTATTGTGTAAATGTTACTAGTACACAATTCCAGATTATATTGATTTGTATATGATCTTTACTACCTACATTCAACAATAAAATATTGAGTCTTGAATCTAAGTGTTCTAAACATAGGTATCAACGCATAGAACTACAAAAAAGTATAGGTAAAAATATTGTATTACTTATCCCTTAGTACAAATTTTGCTTAGTTTGTGGCAAGATGGCTGTATGAGCTAATATTTTATATATATATTTTTTTTTTTTTTTTATCATACAAATGTGGTTTACCATATTTTATTATCTGTGTTGTCGCCACTGTCGAATACTTAAATAAATATAAACTAAATTTTTTTTTTTTATTTATTTTGTTTATATTGGAAAAACTTCGTCTTGAACACGTTTCTTCGCAGCGGTAGTACTTTCTTGACTTATGGTGACTTAATGCATACTTGCAACTAATTTTCTCAATATTTATTTTGAATTATTTATCTATTTCACTACCTATATTGTATGTACTAAGTAAGAATATCCTTTGCAACAAAAGTTTATTTGAAGTATAATATGACTGTAAAAAGTAAGTCATTGCTCTTAGCTCAGTTTAAGAAGGAGCATGTTTGTTTGGCGCTGAAACTGGAGCGTCGTAATTTCCACTGATTTCTCAATCACCCCGTCTGCGAGCGGAATCCTAATGTGAAAATAATTTTATTAATTTAAAATAGACTGTGAGCGGTTCTTTCAATTTCACCTTCGTAAACTGTTCTTGCAGTTTTCATTAATATTAACCATTTGAGTGCTAGTCGTGTGTGTTCGAAGGGATGATGATGATTCTTATCCTTTCTTAGATGATGTTTCTCCAAAATCATTTGGTATACCATTTTAGCTGAAAGCTTCACGGCGTGATCAGATATTCTGGCGTCATTCAAACATTACTGTGGCCCATTTTGAAGGGTACGCATCTAACGAAATTAGGGGGCTATTAAGACTAACCATCAAACATTTAAAGTAATGCATCAAAGTAGCGATGCCCTAGACATTGTTACTCTGAAATTTGGGGTACCGCAACAACAGTCATGGGAAAGCGTTATCTCTTACCATCAGGAAAGCGTTGCCTTTGTTTCGTTACATTTATATAAAAAGCAAAATTAAAAATTTTGAAAAAACCCACGACGCTTAAAAACTAATTGAAAAAGGATAAAATAGTATTACTTATCTAAGATAATACGCCAATCAAACCGGAACCCATAACGGAAAACTTCATCAAAATCGGACTTATAGTTTTGTAGAAACGTGGCAACATGGATTGGCACAAAAAATGTTTACTACAGCGCCCCCTGGTTAGTTGTCACCATTACACTTACCTAAGAACCAATACCAATCAAACCCGAACCCATAACTGAAAACTGCATCAAAATCGAGCTAGTAGTTTTGGAGAAAAACGGCAACATGTATTTGCACAAACAAACGTCCTCTCACCCCAAACGCATATACCGTCTCCGTTCCGTCGTGAGTAAAAAAGAGATAAAGAAAGAATTATGTAAGTTTGGACGATACGAGATAGGAGCTCTAATCATCAGTCGTTGTTGTTATAACAATATTATACAGTTCTATTATAAATTCAGCAACAGCCCCGAACCGAGAACATCAAAGTTTCATAAATCATTTTTGGGAACGCCACACGAATGTTTGCTGTGCTCGGAGTACGTGCCAGCCTTGTGTGACTCTTACATCATGTTTCAATACAGTAGGTAGCTGAATTCTGAAAATATACCTAAATGTTAAGTTATCATAGACTGTGTTACTTACTATACGTAGTGCCAAGTATTTAGGATTACTAAATAACTATTCATCGGATAAGGTTCTATTCAGGGTTGGATTCGGGTACGTTGAAAAATATAGTACAAGACCATCAAAATAGTAGTACGCCGATAGTACACTTTTTTTTTATCTTACATTGTTTAAAAAAAAGCTATTAATCAATAAAATAGATAGATAGAATCAACATGTTTATTCAAATTTACTCCTATACTAAATTATGTAAGTTCTTGACTATTATTTTCTTCAGCCTTAGCATGTAATCATAAAAACATCTCGTCTAAACTGCGAGTATATGAAAGAATAAAATCGGTACAGTTGCCACTTTTGCTGCATTTTTTTCCTTAGATTTTGGCGTCGCACCCCAAGCATTTGCGAGTGTCAAGTTACAATTTTAAGTTTCATAATTTAAATACACATAATGCGAAGCCAAAATCAAAAAAGATGAAGAAGAAGTATTGTTTGACAGCTTACCACAATGTGTTATGGTAAGCTGTCAAACAATACTCAATGTTTTTTTTTTTACAGATGGTTTGGCTATAAAGTGTCATATTTACCTATTTTGGTCTTTACTAAGCGAAGTATCGAAATTGTAGTATTTTTCCGTACTATCCTTAGGTATGGATACTATCTAGTACGGAGCATGAAATAGTAGTACAAATACTATAATTGTAGTACGAAATCCAACGCTGGTTCTATTCCCGTAAAATATACGTTACTATGGTGGGTTACCTAACAATTGATAAACAAATTAAAAAGATTGTACCTACTCCAAAAACTTTTTTATGTATTCTTATTTTTCTACATTACAAAAATGTCTGGTCATATATAAAAGGCTCAAACTTGCTATTATTTACAAACTCTAAGGTTTCATAAAAAGATAAATCTGAGGTCTTGCGTTTAAGATTCCAAAGAACTAAAGAAAATTTATGACACACATTTTCTTGCTCTATTTTACAAGCACAGTATAAAAATTTCAAATAGTTCTTTTCATAGGTCATATTCTTATCCCTTGAGTCAAAAACCCCCTAACTAGTAACTATTATTTGAGCATGAGCTGCCACAATAACGGCGTTGGAGCCACGTCTATCGCGATAGACGGACAGTGAAGGCAGACGGAAGCAAAAGTATACCTTGTGAGTTGTGAAATTCAGAACTAAATAGTTATTGTGCTAAAAAGGACACGTCAAATACAGAATACGTTTAACAGATCTCTGGCGCTAAATATAGATATCGTTAAACTTTTTCCTATCTACTTACATAGAATTTTTTGGAAGATAACTCACTAAAACTCAATAACAAAACTCAAAACTCACCTGCGGAAGAATTTTTTTAAAACTACTACTAACATGTCCTTACGCCCATGTACAATCAGCTGAACATAATATAATGAAGTACAGATAAATACATAACACATGAGTGCCGGACTCAACGCGCCACTCGGTCTGCTCTGGTAGATAATTCAGACAGCGTGCGTCTGAAGCGCGAGATAATTCCTTCCCTCGACTGGCCTTCATCTCGCACGAAATGACATCAACAACAAAACTAACAAAGCGGTGCGGCGATAAAATGAAGCCCGTGTATTTACATCGTAACAACAGACCCTTTTTAGAACTGATTATCTTTTACTAGGTACCTTATCGTCAGCCTCGGTCGAAAAGGAATTTCTCATGTTTCTGATAGTTTTTGGGAAAGTATTCATCATCCTTGGGCTTAATGATTAATGAGCAGCTCAGAAGTTGCTTAAATTGCGCAATGTGGCCCAGTTTGTACAAAGTTCTTGCTCTCTGTTTACCGCCATACCTACTTAGGACAGATTTTGCAGTAAGCTTCAGAAATACGGCAAAAGCACAGTCTCGCAGCGACAGTAAAAAAGCCAGGAATATAAAACACTAAACGGCATTTAGCGAGGTAAAATCGTCTAATGAGGAATGGGCGGAAAAGCGTCGGCAAAGGGGTCAGGTTACGCCTGGGGCGAGCGGCCGCGTGCCGCACCCTCCTAATGAATGGTGAAGAACGCAATAACTGTAAGCAGGTCGGGAATCCGGGACGCTCCACTGTTGGCGGTCACATACGTTTGCAACACACAGTAATAAATCTACAGAGAAACGATGTGCTGCGCACGTGAATGGTTCATTGATAGTTATAGTCCGTGTGGCAGCGTTGCATTTTAGGTAGTGATTTTACGCCGATCCATTGCTATCTTGTTCGATAGATCTCGAATAACTGATAAGTAAACCGAGCGTCAGCTGCCCAAGTAGTGGTGGGTTTGGGAGTGGGAGGTCGTGGAAGTTGTAAAAAAAAAATAAAAAAAAAGTGATAGTACACCGGCTGAAACCCATTTTCATGAATAGTTGACATCATACTGAGTTGAAAAATAGTCGTCAGCTGCATGGGGGAGGGTGGATTATGCGTCAGCCGATCGCATGAACTTGTACAAAATCGCGTAAAAAAAGTCATAGTACGCCGGATGAAACTTAAACTAGCTGATAGTTTATATAATTTAAAGTACGAAAACAGCAATCAGCTGCGTGGGTAGCGGTGGAAAGACCGTCAGCCGATGCAGTAAAGGTTGGAAATATTGGAACATTGCTACTATGCGGTTTCCTTTTAAACACGAATTTCGAGGTAGATTCTGGCCTTGCTTGAGCCCATAACACGACCTTCGGGCTACCTAAACTTCTGCCCTTAAAATTTTAAAGCAGCATCTGCGTGCATCTGTGGATTACAGGAAAAAAGTCGTGAATCACTCTGAACAATATTATGAAAAAAGACTGGGAGCGAAATGTTCACTTCGACAATATTTGTGAACAAGAATTAATAATAAACTTAAGGAACAGTTCTAGTAGTAGTATCTTTAGTAAGACTCAAGTTCTATAAGAGTACATACTTAATCGTAAAGGTTCATTAACGATAATACTTTAGCGCATTCCTAGAGGAATTAATTTAACTATGTAAATCATTACAGATTTATTGCATCACATCATAGGGGTCGGCTTGCAGTACACACCTCATTAAAGCTGAAAGAGCTCAGACTCATTTTGAAAATTACTCACGAAAAGCCCTTCCTGTACCTTACAGATGACCTCTAAAAGGATACCAAGGAACTCGGGCTTCGGCAACTTTTTATTAAGTACCTACTGTACTTTAAGATTTCACAAATCGGCTCCCTTACAAATCAAACGTCAACGGACTGATAGCATTTCGCGCACGCAAAGATGGGAACTACCTCTAAGAAAAACGAGACTTGGGCAGAGATGCTATAGTTACCTAGGAGCATTTCTTTCTAATAGCTATATAAATTGCTTAACCTATTAGACAAAACAGACATAATTGTAAAAATAAACTCAAAAAATACCCTCTTACTTTAAATTGCCACGACACCGAGAGCCAGATAAGACCAATATTATAAGCAAGATAAGAAAAACAACTAGTCGTCAATAGTCACACACACATCCACACATCCTCTCTAACACACTCGCACATATACCCAAATAAATAAATACATTTTATTCTAATCAATTTAATTAATTTTAAGGAAAGAGGCTTAGGTAGCCCGAAGGTCGTGTTATGGGCTCAAGCAAGGCCAGAATCTACCTCGAAATTCGTGTTTAAAAGGAAACCGCATAGTAGCAATGCTCCAATATTTTCAACCTTTACTGCATCGGCTGACGGTCTTTCCACCGCTACCCACGCAGCTGATTGCTGTTTTCGTACTTTAAATTATATAAACTATCAGCTAGTTTAAGTTTCATCCGGCGTACTATGACTTTTTTTTACGCGATTTTTTACAAGTTCATGCGATCGGCTGACGCATAATCCACCCTCCTCCATGCAGCTGACGACTATTTTTCAACTCAGTATGATGTCAACTATTCATGAAAATGGGTTTCAGCCGGCGTACTATCACTTTTTTTTTAATTTTTTTTTACAACTTCCACGACCTCCCACTCCCAAACCCACCGCTACCTGGGCAGCTGACGTTCGGTTTACTTGTTAGCCATATGAGATCTACTATCAGTATCAATATCAGCCGGCTTACTATGACTTTTGTATTTGCAACGCTGCCACCCGGACTATTACGGGTATGTTCATGCACACGAAATTTAATAATACATTAAAGATCGGTTCTACTGCACGTACTTACATATATTTATGCATGTCAATAAGTGCCTAGTTGTATGCAAGGTAATTTGCTAGCCCATTTATCCTAAGTTGTTTCTTTGTAGGCTTCCTACTCGGCGTTTGCAGTCCACTAATGGAACTGCACATTCTCTTCCATTTCTGTGCCTCTATTGTATTAGAGGCATTTCAAGCTCAATATACGCGAACAATGTGGATCAGAAGGCGGCAGTATTGTTAAGTTTATATATTTATATATATACTAAGTATCTGGTTATCTAGTTCCCATAGTACAAGCTTTGTTTAGTTCGGGGCTAGATGGCGCGTCCGACGATATTTATTTATTATGTTATAGTTCTGTTTATCGCTGCGATGGTCATGGACAGGCGTTATCTCTTACCATCAGGAGAGCGTCTCGATCGTCTCATTACTTCTTACATTAAAAAAAATAAAATAATATATATAAAGCTACATATATAGCAAAGGAAAATAAAGTATAGTGTTACGCGAACTGTACAGTAGTACTTACTAAACCGAAAGGAGAATTTTCCCTGAAATTAGAAAAAAAGTGTCCCATATATTTTGTCGAGGATATCTAAATGACATTTGTCTATGAAACAGTTAATTCTATTTCATACGTTACTGTAATCGAGATGTGATAACTTGGATTGAAGGACAAACTTAACATTGTAGTTTATTTTTGAAGTAAAAATTGACCGATTGTTTGGTAGGGGCACAATTTATGGGTTTGCATCACCGACATGCTAATAATGTGACCGCGTTACTGCTATGCTACTACTAAAGTTTTCACTTTTATCGACAATCATGGCGACTGCCTATAATTTCTGTAACACCTGTCTGCACAATTATTAAATACCTGTCTATACATAACAGTCACATAATTATGTAAGTTTTTAATAGCAAAAAAGTATGTGATATTAAAACAAATTAATGGGTTTCATTTACATGACATATACTGTAAGAATTTGCTTCTAGTCTAATTTCATGATTTTAGGCCAATCGGAATTACACTATATGTGACCATCGGACGACAAAGTTTTTAGGCTGAAACGCTACACTAGATATAAGATATACACCAATGCATATCCCGTCTTCTAGTTCTTCTATGAAACCAATTTTTATTAAAGTTGCTGAAAGAAATCGCTTTCAGTGATGATATTACGTCAGTTTTCCTGGTATATTTTAACTGAGAGTTTAGAGAGTCGTTTAGACTTTATACGGCCCCCTTCAACGTGACAAAAGTTTCAGGAGAAAATAGTAATGTAAATATGAAAACATTTTCCACTCGTCCACAGCAATGCGTCATAACGTTACGTTGTACCTCCTTATTGCCCCTTTAACGGGAATTTAGAAACATCATACAAAACAAATGTTTGTTCTGTGTCTGGGTGTACTGTATGTATTTACAAAAAAAAAGTATTTAAGTATTCTATTAGTTATCTGACTCCCATAGTACAAGCTTTGCTTAGTTTGGGGTCAGATGGCGCTGTGTGTAATGTCCTACGATATTTATTTTATTTATTTAACTTACAGTTTTCATATTTCCGAAAACAACTTTAAGGTGGTTCGATTTCCATACAAGTAATGTTTTGCTATTTATGGACAAATGGAGCATAATTTTACAGTGAAATCACAGCTTCTCAGCTTCTTCTTCATTTTTTTTTTTGTTTTTTATAGTTGACAAGCTAGGTGTTTGACCACAGCTCACCTGATGTTAAGTGAAGGTGTGGTCGAAGACGGTATAGCACACCTAGCCTGGAATGGAACTGGCTCTCAAGTGAGGCTGCCGGAACACACCGTTAGATGCTTGGCGGCAGATTTTCAACTAGAGGGTGGTAGCTAGCCAGCCGAGTACTATGAAGTACCCTACCACCGTGCTATGGTTTCCTCACGATGTTTTCCTTTACCGGTAGCTCAAGCTCATTGTTCGGGTTTGAACCCACGCCCTTCGGCATGCGAACTGACCGCGCGAACCACTGAGCTATCATCGCTACAAAACATACTTCATAAATTTAATTTTATGTTATTAATCTAAACTAATCTAACTGTTTATACTAATGTGACTTCGGGACAAGCTGGTGCTGCCGCATCTAAAGCTGAAAACCTCAAACGGCACAAATATAGTTATTTGGATAGAATGTATCTTTTTGTGCCGTTTGGGGTTGAAACTTTAGGTCCGTGGAGGCCGGCCGCTCTCGAACTGTATCGGGACCTGGCCAAACGTTTAGAGGAGGCTTCAGGTGACCAGAATGCTGGTATCTACTTTGGTCAAAAGCTAAACATCCAACAACATCCTCATCCAGCATCAACATCCAGCGTGGCAATGTTGCCAGCATTCTGGCCACATATCCCTCTGACGGTTTTTTAGACAAAGTTTTTTGTATACATTTTGTAAATAGTATAATTTAAGGTCTTTTTTATTTTGTTAAATAAATATCTACTGTTTTATTCAAGCAGTTGTGATTTACCGCAAATAAAGACCAAAATAAATGCCAGTAGCTGTGATTTCACTGTAAAATTATGCTCCAGTTGTCGATAAATGGCAAAAATTTATTTGTATGGAAATCGAACCACCTTAAACGAGGTAAGTTTCTTTAACTCGATTTCTTGTGAATGATTGCTTTCATGTAGTTTTTCGTTATAGTTTTAGTTATAAAACGTTACCGTAACGTTATCGTGTGTCATTAGATCTCTGATGTATCTGGCGTTACCTACTGCTGGTGTAATAGGGTTTTTGGTCCGATTAAGCAAAATTGTGTGTATTGATCAGAATTGTCAAATTATGCTGTAGTAAGAATATACTGGTATTATTAATCGCTGGACACGGAATTCTTATTAGGTACTAGCTAGAATAAGGCACGTTGCTGCCGCAAAAAAATATATGCCTTCGCGCAAGTGCAAGCAATAAGTTGACCAAGTTCCATCGCAATCGGATGAACGGTATGGAACCTCATAAAATACGAACAAAATATCATTTTCATATATTAGATTCGAGAAATACAATTTACTTAAAAATTGGTATATAATAAAGACTTTTTATCTTTTTACTAAAGGTTATTAAGTAATGGAAATGGCGAGGATTTCAATAAGTATAAACAACCTTTACCATGGATCGATCCTGAAATCTTGTAAAAGAAACCATTGGAAAATATCAATGATCTTCCACAAAATTAATAGAATAACTCAGTTTATGGTTGACAGGCTAGGTATTTTGATCAAAGCTCACGTAATGTTAAGTGGAGGTGTGATCGAAGATGGTAAAGCACACCTAGCCTCGAACTGCCGAACACACCGTTAGGCGGCAGATTTTCAACTTGAGGGTGGTAGCTAGCTAGCCGAGTACTAGAAAGTACCCTACCTGCTATGGTTTCCTCACGAAGTTTTCCTTCAACGGCAGCTCAAGCTCATTGTTGAGATTTGAACCCACGCCCTTCGGCATGCGAACCGACCGCGCTAACTACTGAGCTAAAATCACTACAAACGCTAGTTATTAGAGATCGGTTTAATATCATTGCTACGCTTTTCCGAAACAATTTGTTATCGACCTTTATACTCTCACTAACATAAATTATTTACTTAGCAGATTATTTGGGGTACGTGATTTTCCTAATTTAGAGACTCGTCTGTTCCCTACCTCTATTAAGTAGAACCAGATTTTATGTTTTAGGAGTAGGCGTACCAACCAAGGATCCTTTCATTATCGATAAACCTTTTGAACGAATATTTAATGAGTAGTTGTGTGTTAATTAGTATGGGTTATCAAACCCTATTTTTAGATTCATAGTATATTTATTGACACATATTTTCCGAAACGTTTAGTGAAGGCGAACAAATGTTCAACTGCAAGTTAGCTTCAATATTAAACCTTAATACTTGACGATAAAGTTGCATTATGCGTAGCTCACCAACCCCATCAACCAACACCTGTTGCTCTCTTTGCATAGAATCATCTCGCTTTGGATCTCTTGACGAACTCTAATCGAAATTAAAAACATACGTGGAAAATTATATTCGTAAAGATTTATCAGTTCTCGGACATTCAGAATTGTCTTACTCACCCTCCCTGTCATTTTCGATTTTATTTATATTTCAAAGTTTTCTTCGAGAAACTGCAACATCGAACGGTAGAGTGGTTGTGCCAGAATCGAGTTATGATATATCTGCGATTTATCTTTCAGCAAATAGCAACTGACTTTTTATACCGATACCCTCTTTATTAGCTTTACACAAGAAAATGTATTATGTGTATATATACTCGTACATACGTATAAATACTAATCACAAAGTATAGAAGATTGGTTTAGCGGTTATCCGTATCTTCTGTCTGAGAAAAGAACAAGGAAAATATCGAATGCCCATTTCCCGCGTAGACTTAATAGGCACTGGGGTTAGTGAGCGGTCGTCGACATTGAGTCATAGATAAAATAACAGCTACTACGTAGCCGTGTGACGTAAGGTTTTGTAACATTTAGCTTCGGTGTCCTTGCGAGCGCGCTTGAGCCGGGACCTGCGGGTAGTATTGATTTTTTTGAAAGGCACGCGCGACCCACTACGACCAAGTAATACCATTTAAATAATGCCGACTTTAGTATCAATCTTTTTTTATAGTTTTGAGATAACATGGGCTTCCTGTGTCGTGTCCTGATGTCAGGTGATAACGACCCCTTAATTGTGGATGGCTCGATCGGTCGATCGACGTCAGAGCCGGCGTCCGCGTTTCGGCGCCGTGATCAGTCGAGGCCTACGAAAGGCCTACTTTAAAATCCAGTCAAGCGCCGGCTGCACATTTACTAGTAGTGGGAACCAGAATGCGCGCGTTAAGTTTAGACTTATGCACTCCCTTTATACATTTTATATCTGCCTTCTTTAATCTTGTGGCAAGGTAGAACATTTTTTGACTGCATTGTCATACCGTTGCTGCACTAATGATAACATACTATACTATTTTGTAAATGACAGATTAATTAACTTATAAAAGAACGTTTTGAATGCTTATTGCACGCCTATGCTGGATGCCGCCGCAGGTTCACTTAGAAAGGCTAATTTTATTTGAATAGCGTGTTTACCGCGTCGTGGTAACATCGGGTATTCCCACGAGATAACCTCGGATTTATTTAGAGTTTATTCCGTGAATCGATACGGAGATTACATTAGAATGCAGAACGCGCCGTGAAAATTAGAATTTCCCACGAAAGACGTCTAAATTACATCACCCGCACTGAAATTTGGCACGCGAACGAGAAATATTTCAGAGCTCGGGGCGCATTATAAGTTATAATAACATTTAACTTGCAATTTTGATTCTAAATTAGTTTCAAACCAATATTATTATCGTAATTCATCTTGCAAATATCGTAGCAGAGACTGTACCGGAAATATTCTTTTATCTTATTCGGGCAAAGTTGGATTATATGTTTACTAACATGGCCTGTTTAGTATATACCCTATATTGCGACACAGTTAAAGATAACATAAATATGCCTAATTTTTTTTTAAATCATACGATCACATATAATATCTCTTAGTACCTTTCGTTTATTTACTCTTTGCATAGAAGAAAAAATGTCGATAAGTAAAAATATAAAACCTACAAAAGTCTCAGAGTGGGAGTCATGCTCTTACTAGTCCGGTCTTACTCTCGTCTTATATTAAACCAACCATAAATATCGAGATTGCACGTTTCCGTAGCCGTTATTCGGCTATCGTTCATCGGTCAGGTTGGCCGAGTGGTCTAAGGCGCCAGATTTAAGCTCTGGTTCCCGAGAGGGAGCGTGGGTTCGAACCCCACACCTGACAACACTTTTTGCGTCAACATTTAATTAAATTTTAGCACTGAGAAATAATACAATTTATAAATCGCGATGTTGTAATTATTATTATAGAATTTGATTTTTTGCGTCTACATTTTATTATTATATATTATATTTTCTATCAATAATTGTTTAACTTTATCATAACATTGTATAAAACAAATATTACGTTAAAATATATTTCGTTTTTTTTTATAATTGATTAGATTACGACTAGAATAAAATAATTATATACTTTTTTTGTCAAATATGTATAGTAAACGCCTAAAAAAATAATAATTATTATGCACTGTTATCCCTTTTGTTAACATAAAATATCAAAGATTCGCGAACAGAGTGTCTATAGCTATCAATAGTTTCTCATGGTAGGTTTAACCTTACCCTTGTAACGGATGAGTTGGGGTGTAGCGCTACAATTTGAGGACTTTTTATAGGTTTTTCTTTACATTGCAATGTATAAGTGTTAGTTAGTGGATTTTTCAAATCCTGCGAGCTCATTTAATGCTATTGGATCCCCTCCTCTTATCCTACGAAGTTGAAATTTGACGTTGCTTTAGTACCGATGAAAATGCATTGTTATGGTAAGCATGAACTAATTCTCTGTCTAGAAATGATTCCGAACGTAGGAATTTCTCAACGGTCTTGAATATAGACACGATTTCGTATTCAATTTTGATTGTCCGTTTTAAATTGCTGCACATATAAAAGCTTATTTAGTTTTTAAATATTTTCACTGATTACTTTAGCTTGAGTTTATTATAGTTTAGAACGTGTTAACACGTTCATGCGAACAACGTATATGTGCGTCAAATATTGGCAGATATGTAATAAATAAATAAAATAAATAAATATCGTTGGACTATACACACAGCGCCATCTGGCCTCAAACTAAGCAGAGCTTGTGTGATGGTAGCCAGATAACGGATAGAATACATAAATACTTTTTTTTTTGTAAATACATACTTATAATATATACAGAACACCCAGACACAGAACAAACATTTTTGTTTATTCACAAAATGTTTGCCCTGAGTGGGAATCGAACCCACGCCCTACAGCTCTCAAGGCAGATATATTACCAATGAGCCAACGGGGCTGTCATGCAGACACAATGTTTTATCACATCCAGCGAAAATTAGATTTTTTGAGCACAACGTTATGGTACGGCACCTGGCGATCCTGACATCTAAGAGTTTGGTTGCAGTGCCCCGACACATCGAACTTTCAAAATTCTAATGCTACACTGCACCGTTTTTTTGCCATCTTTGATGCTTTTCCCTCCTGGTACTGTGTACCTTCTTAGTTGCGTCACTATACGTCGTTCCGCCTAAGAAGTGTCATTACATCAACTGACCTGTGCACAGATTTTTATATAGTATAAGTTGTAGCATATCGTATATGAACGATGACGTCATAGGACGTCCGTGCAATAAATAATATTACTGAGTTTACTAGCTATTTGCACAACGTCACTAGACGCCGCTCCCGTTTGTATGGAAATAATGATGTGCAATATCGTATAGAGCTACGACATTGATATGTTTACGTGAACGTGTTAAAGTGAGTGTTCATCATTCGAGTATGTAGATTACTTATCACCAACAGTGGACCACGATAAATTACCTTCACTAACTTTCTTCCATAATTAGCTGCACATTAATCGTAACATAAATGTTTCACCTGATGGGAATCGAGTCCACGACCTGCAGCTCTTGAAGCAGATATTCTACCAAATGAACTAACAGGGCAGTCACCAGCTTCAAATTCAAATTGCTAAGTGCAGTTTTAAATTCCGTCTACATTTTTTATTCGCAATGCGAGACTGCGGAACTCTTTGTCGGAGACTGTGTTTGCCGAAAAGTAAAATATGGGAGTTTTCAAATCCAGGGCAAACAGGTCCATCCTAGACCGCATAGTTACTTAACGAACTAGCAGCGTTCGGTGGGTACGCTTTGGTGAATGTACACAATGTTCAAAATGAGTATACTCAGTTGGTGCACTTCTCTAAACGTGCATTTCTCACAATAGATACTTCACCTAATGGGCACTTTTGAAAAAATATAATCAGAAGCATGGAGTGAAAAATATAATTGACTATTGGTTTTCTGAGAATACAGATTTTCTTTGTCCGTTACTTGTAGCCTCGTACTAGAAGACCAGAATCAGTTATTAACAATCCTTTAGTTGTTGTTTCTCTGTTGGCGTCACTACCCGACGATACCCGTGGCCAGCCTACGCGATTGAATGCGCAATATTTCGCTTTTTGTGCCCGTGAATTGTATTAGTTTATTCAGAACATTAATTTCATTGTTTAGATGTTTGTCGCTTGTTTCACATTGTTTGACTCGATTTTCAAGCAGGAAAAACATTTAAAAATTTAAGTGTCCCCAGCGACTTGCGAGATTTATGTAGAACTAGCGGACGCCTCGCGGTTTCACCCGCATAGTTCCCGTTCCCGTGGGAATACAGGGATAAAAGTAGCCTATGTCTTCGGGGATAGTGTAGCTTCCCAACGGTGAAAAAATTTTTGAAATCGGTCCAGTAGTTTCAGTCCATTCCAGGCTAGGTGTGCTTTACCATCTTCGACCACACCTTCACTTAGCATCGGGTGAGCTGTGGTCAAATATCTAGCCTGCCAAACATAAAAAATCTTTCCTCTTTATAATAGTATAGATATATGGACATCTATAAAGTCTTCTCGACTCTGACGCGACCTATGGTAGTGGGCGTGGTGCTTGTCAACGACAATTTGCAGCACCGTCTGCGGTTACGGCTTACCTAACCGCAGTTTTCGCGCATACGCGCGATCGCTGGTCGCTTCAGTATGAGAAAGGCTTTATTGATAAATAATAATCTATACTTGTATCGTCATGCGGGTGACAAAACAAAACAAACGTTGGAATAGATTGTTCTCGATGTGATGCCATGTGTAAACATTCCTGGAATAGTTCGCAAACAGTGCACAGTGATGCAATTTAAATAAATAAATTTGAGGCCCTCTAGATTACGATAAATATGTTTTCATCTCGAATGCACCACAACTTTCTACACGTTTTACATCACAAAAAATCTTTTATTCCAGTTCGGATACTACCATTTGATCTTAATAATCAAGAGAAATCTCAAGTTCGTCTCGACTGTAACGAACCTATATAGCGTTTTTGTAGCCATGATAGCTAGTGGTTAGCGCGGTCGGTTCGCATTCCAAAGGGCGAGGGTTAAAACTGAGCTTGAGCTGCCGGTAAAGGAAAACATCATGAGAAAACCATAGCATGGTGATAGGGTACTTTCTAGTACTCGGCTGGCTAGCTACCACCCTCAAGTTGAAAATCTGTCGCCAGGCATCTAACGGTGTGTTCTGGCTAGGTGTGCTTAACCATCTTCGACCACACCTTCACTTAACATCAGGTGAGTTGTTGTCAAACACATAGCCTGTCCACCATAAAAAAAAATATATTTACTTTAATTTCGCTTTATGTTAAAAAGAAATACTTTATAAAGATATTTTATTTTGAAAAGCATTTTGTCAAGGTTAGTTCACTTTTTTCCTATGTTGAAAAAATATTGAAAACCGGCTTAGGCTTCTGTTAATTTACTTTATTTAATTAAGTAAATTAACGTCATTATTGTGATAAGTGTAGCTGTGGTGGCTAATGCTGTTAAGTTTAGTTGTTACACAACTGGTGGTATTCATCAGATAAATATGACTGATATAGTTACCCCTTGAGCGGTAGGCGGAACCGTCACTATGCCATGCCGGGAATGTAGGGAGTAGGACATCCGGCCCCATATACAGCGCGCCACAGACTGCACCCGACTCGATAAAACGGTCTACAAATCACTCGCGCGATCATTCCACCCACACATTCTGCGAAATGTAAAATGTAAGGTCTCTCATTTTCTACTCCATTCGCCGATAAGAAGTATTAATAATTTTGTACTATGAAGAAAGTAAGTTAATGCTACGCTTAGAACGTCGGTATCTCAGATTGCACATTTTTTTTTGTGTTGACAGCTGTTAAATCATAAAACTCAGTAATTCTTACAGCTTAGCTTCTTTTCGCATCTTCTACAGTCACATAATATGTCGTAAAATGTACGACCATATCAGATTTCGGGTTACAAATACTAGGATTATGTTCACACTCATCAACAACAAAGTTTTTCTTAATTTTGTTTAGTTTTTCCGATCAGTCAGACGATTTTTCTTCTAGCCATCAAGTTTGTTTAGACCCCACTCTCGTTCGTGTACAATACTGGATTGATTATTTAAGTAAGTCAGATTAAAGCGAACAAAATGGCGGCGCTACCGTCGCGTTAGATTGTAGTCGGATTTAAAATTTTAATTACAATAGTTTTATAATCAATATTAATAAGACAGCGATGTGAAGCTACAGCTAAACACTTTTTGGAGTTCCGTATTAAGGTGATGTAAATAAATACTATAATAAGACTTCGGTGTCTTGCCTCATCGACCGAGAAGCTAATTTGGCAAAGAAAGGAAGTTTGCTTCGTAAATATAACGTTCCTTACATTATAATTGTTCGTACAGTTTTAAAATTACGCACCATTATTTTTATTTATTTTTTATTTTATATTCGCGTACAATGTCGGTATGCATTGTTTACATGTACAACATGAAGTTTTGATCTAATACACAAATTTTATTTACACACGAAAAACCAATTGTTGCCAAATTTTTTATTTATTATTTTAAATTTCGCTTGTGGTTTATACCCATAAATGAAGCGACACTTACATTTTGCCGACTTATGTACTTTATTTATATTTAAAATAATGCTTTAAATAAAGATCGAATATTGTTTTGAATAAACCTAGTACTTTTTTATAGATTCTATACAGTACGAAACAGAACCCTCAATGGGAGAGTTCTCTTTTTGACGGATTTTTAAACGACGCAGACAAACAGGGAGCTATTAATTCCGCAAATGAGGAAGGCTTTGGCTCGTTTTGTGATAGAGTGGTGCGTAATTTCCTGTGGGATTAGTGCGCAATTACTCTTAACTGCGGCCAGACCGTCTCTCTGCCTCCCATCCCAGTCCAAAATACTAAACTACTTAGGTAGAACGTTACGAGTTTTGTTGTGCTAAGTAATGTGCTCAATTTCGTTGTCTGTGACTGAAACACAAGTGTTTTATAAATAAGTAGGTTTGATAATGTGATGTTACTTTTTCTTTCCTCCAGAGAGTAAGAGAGTGAGTAATGCGACGATATAACTAGACGCTCTCCTGATGGTACGCCTATCCATGACCATTCCAGCGATACACAAAACTTTGAATAGCAAAACATAATTCAGGACATCACTGCTTTGGGGCACCTAACTTTGAACCATTATGCTGAGTGGTATTACACTACTAGTGGTGGTGTATCGTTACACCTTACTCTTAATACCTAAAATTTGCTACAATAATATTTTGTACCTAAGGCACCGTTAAATTATAGTGGCAAGGCTTGACATACGTTTTCTTTACACTTATATAACGCAGTTTCTGGTGAATTTGCGATGACACATCTGTTACATAAGCACCGTCACGCGTTGCCTGGTTACCAGCATGTAAACACAGCGACTGCAGCGCCTCCGTTATAATTCTACTTACTTTTAGAAAAGATCATATCAGATGAAAGGGCGCCGAACGCCTTCACTCACCCGCGGACATTTTCAAGCTTTCAAAGCTAATTTAAATGTTAAAATCTAATTTAGACGGAGGGCAATGATGAATGTTTGTAACCAAAAGAGTTTTAAGTTTATAATTTTATTTATAGAGTTGTAAATACGTACCAACCTATTTGGTTACTTTGATGACTTTTTACACAAGGCGTTATTTAAGTCTCAGCCTTAATCAGGTTTCAAGAAGAGGTGAGCGGCTATAACTAAACAAATGGGCATGCTCACAGCATTCGTTCCCACTAGCAAATGCCAGTGTATTTTGGTACTTCAATTGAGTTTTTTTTTATGGCAAAGTAATAAGACGAACGTGACGCTCTCCTTATAGTAAGAGATAAGGCCTGTCCATGACCATTGCAGCGATACACAAAACTTTGAGTAGCAATACAAAGTCCAGGGCATTGGCGCTTATTACTTTGAGACTTTCGATGATTAGTCTCAACAGCCCTGTAATTTCGCTAGCTGCAGTACCCTTCAAACAGGAACACAGTAATGTTTACACACTACTGCTTGGCGGCTTACGGATTACAGATTTGATTGTTTGATTGTTGGTATTGAATAGGCTCTGAAACTACTGGACCGAAATGAAATTGGGGATGAAACTTTCTATGGAAAGTTATTTACTTTTGAAGTTATCGTGATGAAAATTGATATTTGTATAGACTTTTAGAATTATGCCACAATAATACTCCATAACCACAACCTCGCTGTTCGAATGAATAATGTGACATAAAAACTTTTTGTGCGTACATGGGGAACATCCACCATGATGATGATGATGATGAATTTTGATGAAATTTGGTATAGAGGTAGCCCGGATTAACAAATAGGCTACTCTTTGTCCCGAAAAAAATTAGTGTTCACATGGGGACAGCGGGCAACACCGCAGGGCGCAGCTAGTGTTGACATAAAGTTTGACATCGGCAGATGTCTAAATCCTAGTCACTTTTTAAAGAGTTCACTCACTTTTCGAACAGACTCTAGGATTTTAGAGCGTAGAGATTGAAATATGCAACCAGCTCTTGCTAAGATAGACCGTGTAATTGAGCAGGATTGATACAAGTAGGTCAGTTGTCGGTGATCAATTGGTGTGCAAGGTCGATTCGCGGGGAGTCGCGCTGACGCATCTTTGACATCCTCCCACTTGTCTCATTCATTTCCCCCATTTAAGGCAATGCATTTGCCTAAACACAGCTTTTCAGTCTCAAGTAACGCTGCCGGAACGCACCGTTAGGTGCTAGTCAACAGATTTTCAGCTTGAGAGTGGTAGCTAGCCAGTCGTGTACTAGAAAGCACCTTACCACCATGTTTTGATTTCCTCGTTTCCTCGCGATGTTTTCCTTCACCAGCAGCTCGAGCTCAATGTCATAAAATGTTTACTTATATGTTCGAAACTGACGTTGTTTTGACGTATTTTAGTTTTACTTATAAGGGTTGAGGATGATATCAACGTATTCAAATCAGCTCTCACCAACTTATTAATTGAAAAAGTGTACTATAGTATTGACGATGTTCTAAATGAAAAAAACAACATAAGCTTATCGTGTGGGTTATTGTTTTTTTTTTTATATGCTTAACAAACCATCCCTAATGTAACCTGACAAGAGTATAATTTTATTGTTTTTCCTTTGTTTCTTACATTTAAAAAAATACTTGCACGCTTTTCGAAGCAAAAATAGAGTGCTAAGTACGTAGATTGAAGACCACAATTTTGTTAATACCTATTTTGCAAGGAATAAATATAAATAATAATTTTGTCTGATATTCCGACTATTAGTTCGGTCATATCCCAAATATCCGATAATAACACATGAGTGATCCAGCATAAGTAAAACAAAGATGTTTACCATCCAATATTTTTAGGCGAAATGAGGTACCATAAATAGGTAGCAAAATTGTTACACAACATTTTATATGAAGTAAAAATGTGTCTACGATTCATTACTCGAATCGGTTAACGTTATAAAGACGTGTAGACGGTAGTCAAGTTTGCAATACATACGTTTATCATTTCATCTCGTCTGAATCTCGTGGAGAGTTAATGGTGATCGCATGCACGAATAAATACGAAAGTGAGTTTGTTTGTATTGGCCCTCTTTTCATGTAGAGACACAATGATTCTGATATAGAGATAGTTGATGTGCCGGAGCAAGACGTGAGTTACTTTTTAAAGTTCTGTGCCCGAAGGGTGTCCAGTAGACTCCTATTACTAAGTGTCTATCTGTCTGCTCGTCGTATCTATAAATCTCATTTCATAATAACCTTCTAAACCTTAATCAACATAAATAAATACATTTTTTACTAAATTTTCGTTTTTATCAGACCATGAAAATGTGTTGTTGTTTCTTTATGTAAAAGTAATTACACAAACGAGACGCCCGCCTGATGGTAAATGTTACCGCCTGTCCATGACCATTGCAGCGATACACAGAACTTTGTGATAAACCAAGGTCTAGGGCGTCGTTACTTTGGCGCTCATTACTTTGAGACATTAAATGGTTAGTCTCAGCAGCCCTGTAATTTCACTAGCTGCAGCACCTTTCAAACTGGAACACAGTAATGTTTACACACTACTGCTTGGTGGCAGAATAGCTGGTAATGCTGTGGTACTTACCTAGACGATCTCCTGATAAGGAGATCTACCACAAAGTGAAAAGTATAACGAGTGAAACCGCATGGTGTAAATAGTAAGTCATAAAGGGGAACTGATGTCGTTCTGTCGCCATTGACAGCTCATAAAGTAGCGTATTGCTGTTGGGGAGCTGTCAATAAAAGAACGGAGCATTGAACTGGAGTCCTTCAAGATAATGTGGTAACAACATCGGGTGAACACTGGAACAGCTAAGCTTACGGAAATTCGTTCTAAAATAACTTTGTTGAGGCAAAGTTGACCACCTCTTGTGTTTGAGATTGAGTGCCACCCAGGGCGACTGAAATAGCTTGACGGTTTTTGTCGTGGAACAAACAACCGGGACAGAATCATCCGACACACGGTAGCTTCAGTTGTAAATACCTACTCATTTCGAAGGTTGACCGGATCTTTATTTGATACGCCACGAGCTATGTGAGCATCAAACGTATTGGTACAAGTATGTTATATAGGAAAATATTACGGCAACGTCGTATAGGAAATATCTTAAATTGTACAGAGGTATACTCTTTGACCTTTAAAACATATGAAATCAAAACGCTTTGTGCGTACATGGGAAATATCTACCATGTACGGATGACGTTTTGGTCGCGTTTATCTGGCCTTTCGGTAGAAGAAAGGGGGGACCAAATCGTGCAGTTCAAGTGCACACTCTATGCAATGTATCCGGGAAAATACCGACAAGCTAACAACTCTACGAGGATGCTCAAGGCTTTGAAGCCGAGGCCTTAGTACCTTAGATAAGATGTCAAGCTTTGTCACAACATCAAATTGTATCGTATCGTATAATAGTGTGGAAAGTTGTTATCCCCGTTGTACGAAATATAGCTTAGTACTGTAGATACCAGTTTAAGGTGGCGCCTTGCTTTATTTTTGGGTGGCAAAACTCGTAGCGATTAAAAACAAAGCAAGAACATTCCTTATTATAACTTCAATTAAATATCATTTGGATATTTAAATAATGAATCCATAAACATGTACGTTAATAGAGTGTAATAAAAATTATGATTCTAACTAGCACATGAGGGCTAGGACATAAACATAGAGTGAAACTTTTTTTTTAGTAGTTAGGTATTACATGAAATAAATCATTAGTGTAAATTAAGACTACCCTAAACAGTACAAGTAAAACAATATAATATAGAACGTTCGAGTACAGTTATTTTGTACTTATATAATCTGCAATTTTTACATATGTAAAGTGAAATGTTTACAATCCCTATAAAAGTCACAAACAAAATTCGTATACTATATGCGAATGATACACATGATTTATGTAGGCTCGAACCTCCGTGTCTCGTAAGGATTCCGAGACAGGGAAGAAAATCCCGAATTGACAGCAATTGCCTCCCCCAATCTGGTGGGGGTGCGGGTGACTGTAGCCGGGGAGGTGAATAAACTGCATTAATGGACCAGAGACGCGTCGGGCCGGCGCCCCGCGTGGTGACACGCAGTCTTGCGAAGCCTCCACGCTTATCGGTTCCAACACCTCACAGAGCTGTGCTTTTACTTTATACAGTATTTGTATGAATCTTAATATAATGTATTGCCAGACATATGTATATTGTATCTATTTAAAGAATCAACTGAGCTTGAAACTAACTACAAGTTCCGTATGGGCCGTGTGTCTCGTAACGCAATTCGTTTCCGCTGCTACGGTAAACTCCCGTTTGTTTATTCGTATTAATAAGGCAAATATTCGATAGATTTGGTATAAGTATTATACTGATCTAAAATATGGTAACACATCCTAAATACACAAAAATCGAGAAATCTCGTCTACATTTCCATTTGGAATGGTATTGACTTTTAGGGGCATTGATCTCTTGTCAACTTTGACTTTGACTTCGCCCCAGAACCTCTTGGCTGAAAATGCGTGAGGCAAAGCGGTAAGCGTGACTTGATATTATGTATATAGATAGAGTATCTATATACTGTCTGTCTCGTAGTGTAACGATGAGGCATTTTTAATTGTCAATGCTCGCAAATTTTAACACAAATATCGATAAACAGTAAAATCCACGGACTAGACGGACTGGGTATCCTTTCGAAGGTGCGACGGTACTTCACGCCGGAACAGTTGCTTACCTTATACCAAGCACAAGTTCGGTCGTGCATGGAGTATTTGTTCGCACCTTTGGGACGGATCAGCCAAATACCAGCTTGAGGCGTTGGAGTCCATTGAAAAACGTGCTAAGAGGCTCATAAGCAACGATTCGCTCGTTCAGAAAAGGCTCCAAAGCCTTGAACATCGACGGAAAGTTGCTTGTCTGTCGGTTTTCTACCGAATACATTTTGGAGAGTGCGCTTCAGATCTGCATGACCTAATTCCACCTTGCCCATTCTACTATCGGACAGCCAGGAGCTTTAAAAAGCGTCACCGCTTCATGGTTGATGTTCCAAAAGCTCGAACTAAGCGGTTTGATTCCACCTTTTTCATGCGTACCGCTAGACATTGGAATCAGCTGCCCGAGTGGGTGTTCCCAATGAATATAGTCTGGGTACCTTCAAGTCGCGAGTGAATCGGTTTGTTCTAGGCGAGCGTGCTCCACCGTAGACCGCATCTTCGCTTAGCATCAGGCGGGATGGCGGTCAATCGCAAGCCTATCTACTATAAAAAAAAAAAAACTAGACTTGAAATCATTCGAATTAATTTGTACAAAAATGTAATCGAATTTGCTAAGATTATTTATTCATGCGTAAACTGAATTAGAATTTTGCCAAACATGATTACAGTAGCTATATGTATATGTATGTTTGGACAATTGCGATTGAACCCCGCAGTGCTAAAAGGTTTTTTATGATTGACAAGCATGTGTTTATCCACAGCTCGCCTTGTGTTAAGCTCTCAGGTGAGGCCGCCAGAACTTATCTTTAGGTACTTGGCTGCAGATTTTCAACTTGCGGGTGATAGAAAATACCATGGCTTCTTCACGGTTGTCCTTTACCGGCAGCTCAAGCTAATTGTGGGGTTTGGAGTGCGAACCAACCCAGCTAACCACTGAGCTATCATCACGAAGTTGCTCTGATCCCGTAATAACAATGTGTAGGTGTAGGTAACAAAGTTACCAGCTGCTGTGGTGTGTGTACTTGGCTATACGAGTATTCTGCTCTTCTCTAATAAGTTTACGTCGGGTTTGAATCCAATCAATGTTTTATAGACTGCTACGTTTTATTACTTCGTTGGCGCATACAAAATTACGAATGTCTTATGTAAGACGTAAAGCTAAATGACTCTAGTATTAAAATTTTAGATCTCCCTTGTATACAAAATTTTGATTTTCTTTTGAAAATCGTCAACGATTCATGTTCAGTGAACAAAGCTCTGATTTGGGATACAGTAGCAACCAGTTGTCAAAGCCTGACCAAGTAGAAAGTTTCTTGGACACTGATAAAATAAAGAATATTTTCCGCATGTTGGTTCAAGTTTTCTCATCTTCAGCATTTCACATTCAGCCTGAATATCCAATTCTTATATGCAAACAACGGATTGTTTTGTTTGTCAATACTTGAAGATATTTTCTATTACACATAGTAACGAATGTTGACGATTTTTTTTAACAGGGAATACGTTATGTTGTTTAGAACCAGACGCATTATGTGTGTAGATACGTGCGTCATCCGATCGCGTGCGGTACTGGGGCGTACTGTACAGCTGAGTCGGCTTCAGTTACAAAGAATCCGGCCGGACTCGCAAGGCGGAATGAAATCGTCGGCGGGTCTCGTACCGCAGTGTTATGTAACATTGCCGCTCGATATAGACCGGCTCGTACCCACTCGTGAACCGTGACACAGATCAAATAATAGTTTCTATGTACACGTGGTATTTGCCCGCGGCTGGCCTACGTCTTGCCTCGTGGTTTCATGCCCTCCCAACACAACACACCGCAAAATTGTTTCTGAGACATAGTGTCCGCAAAAAAAGTCTTAAAATTTCACCAGGACAACTTTTATAACAATGGGTAACACTGATCCTCGCGGTTCGAACCGCTATCGTTCTGGATCCATACTTTTTTGGCATGAAAACTGGTTGTATAGTAATAGACTAGAAGCTATTGAATGCCTTGTTAGCTCATTTGGTAGAGTGTCTGCTTCAAGAGCTCTATAGCGTGGTGTGGTTTCCACAGTAAATGCTTTGCTTAGTTTGGGGCTAGATGGCGCTGTGTGAAATGTCCTATAATATTTATAGGTAGATAGATAGATAGAAAATCTTTATTGCGCATATCAAAAATAGAAAATGAGTACAGAAAACAAAATAATCTTATGAGCTATTGCCACAAGTGGCGGCCTTATCTCTAAGAGCGATTACTCTATTTATAATGCGAATAAGTTAAAAAAACATGCGCATCCACAAACATTTTTGCAGTTTGTGTGTTTTTCCTTGAGATTTCGTGCAAAAATATAATTGTATTGTATGTGAAGCAAGAGTTGGACTAGCTTTAGGTAGACGCGCGGTGCCCTCGACGTGTCCTTTTAATTTGGAAATCGCATGTCGTGCTCGTGCCGCCCATCGACGTAATTGCCTTATAAATTTATTTTACCGTGAACCCACGTTCTACCAAACTAAGAGTTACAGATAGGACGCAAATTGAGGTCAATAATGAAATAGAAACTGATGCGTGATCCATGTAGCACCCGTGGCATCTGATTGCTTTGTTATTTGCTAATTATAAATACTCCCTAAACCCAACAATGACAAAAGCAAAAGGAGGTTCATATAATAAACAAATGTGTACATTACACACAGCGTCATCTGACCCCAAGCTAAGCAAAGCTTATGCTATGGAAGTCAGATAACTGATAGAATACTTAAATACTTTTTTTTGTAATCTATATCTAAAAGAAGAAACTGACAGACTGATTCGCTGACTGATCGATCAACGTACAGCTGAAACCGCTGGGTCTAGAAGCATAAAATTTTACACAATCGTTCTTTACGTGAGCACTAAGAAAAGATTTTTAAAAATTCTTCCCATAAAGTTTCAAAATAGAGGTTGGAAATTTATATGAAACTTCATTATTTTTGACACATTAGTATCTACATTGCACCCGTGTGAAGCCGGAGTAAGTCGCTAGTAATACATACAGAACACAGACATAAAACAAACATTTGTTTATGTTACAAAATGTTTGTCCTGGATGGGGGAAAAAATACCCACGCCCTGCAGCTTTTAAAGAAAACTTACTACCAATGAGCTAACAGGGCTGTCAAAAAGAGAAAATGAGATGTGGATATAAATAAACGACAGTGTAGTTAGTAGCGTTTTTCCATACAAATGTACTCACCTATTTTCTCCCTGGATAATGCTTACAGAGCAATATTTTTTTGTCATAAAATCAAGGTCTGCTAAAGCTACGTACGTATCATTTTTCTTTCCCACCAACTAATTACATTAGAACATATGACTCTTCAAAAGTCGTAATAAATGACCATTTTAAACCAACAGTTTCAAATACGACTATGAAACAAATTTTAAATATTTTTAAGATGAAAATAAATTATACGGGCATAAAACTCATTCTTCAAAATATTTGTGCAAAAAGTTATTGGATACGATGAATTTTTAGTGCAGAACACATAGACAGCTCGTCTGTTCGGGCGCGGCGCGGTAGCAATAGTGTGCCTAATCAAATCTGTACCTATTTTTCAAACTCCGATGGACCAGCGTTACCTCTTAAATATGGTAGATACTTTTTGTAGCGATGATACAGTAGCGGTAAGCGCGGCGGTTAACACGCCGAAAGGCTTGAGTTCAACACCCAACAATGAGCCCAAGAGAGTTTTGGCGGGAACGCGGGAAGAGTCGTGTCGCTCCGTTGTATTTTTTTCCAAAACTTGTGTTTTGTCGAGTGTTTATGCATAAAAATGGTGGTTTTTTATTCATAAAGTGTTGAATTACATGCGTGAGTGTGCGAAAATGATATAATGTGGTGAAATATGACTTTTCGTGGTGCTTCCAAAACTCCATCGAAGCTTTATAGTAAAGTCGCCACTACTTTACTAAAGCATGACTGGACTTGACTGACACAGACTGGACTTGACTAAGACTGGACTTTGACTATAACTAGCTACGAGGACACTTATTTAACTTTTGTAACTTGAAAATATATAAATACTTGACACTGGCAAATGCTAAAACGCGACGCCAAAACCAAAGAAAAAAAAAAATGAGCCCATTTAATGACATCTTTAAAATTTTGAAGTGACTTGTAACATTGGTGTTATTAATAAAGTATTTGTATTTGAGCATGAGTTGCCGGTGAAGGAGAACATCGTGCGGAAACCAAAGCCTGATGGTAGGGTACTTTCTAGTACTTTGCTTGTTAGCTACTACCCTCAAGTTAAAAATCTATCGCCAATCACCTAACAGTGAGTTCCGCCACACAGCCGTAGTTCGTAGCAGGGGTGTTCTGTATATGTATTGTAAGTATGTATTTACAAAAAAAAAGTATTTAACTATTCTATCAATTTATCTGACTTCTATCATACAAGCTTTGCTTAGTTTGGGGTCAGATGGCGCTGTGTGTATTGTCCTACGATATCTTTATTTATTTATATACATGTAAGATGTTATATATATATATATGTATAATACGCGCTTACGGCTAAGAATCTTATGCAAGTTATAGACTTAGGATAACCTAACGTAACTCGACGTGACGTCACGTCTGACTCCAGCCGGAATATTTTGATTGTTTGGTTGTCGGTACATTGCACAGATTCCTGAAATGTAACCAAGGCTATTTCCGAAGCTGTGTCATAAGTCCCCGAAGACCCTTGAACTGAATACTATTATCTAGGGCACTCTTAGTTATATGACTTATTAAAAGTCTCCTCGCGCTGTACCTAATCTCGCGACGCGATCGTTGTATAAACTTCACAATTATAACAAGTTTAACTACTTTTTTGACATACTTTTACTTGGTGGTAGATTTCCCTAGCAGGATATCGTCTAGGTAGCTACCACTGTTGTACCAGATATTCTGCCACCAAGCAGTACCATACAGTATAAACTGTGTTCCCGTTTAAAACGTACTGCAGCTAGCGAAATTACAGGGCTGTTGAGACTAACAATCTAAAGTCTTAAAGTAATGCGCCCCTAAGCAGAGATGCCCTGGACTTTGTTTTGCTACTCAAATTTCTGTGTATCGCTGAAATGGTCATGGACAGGCGTTATTACTAATAATCTAACCATTCTAACGTCGTATAAATATTGAGTACAAGAACAGTTAAAGCTTTATGTACCATTATCATATTCATTCTCATTATGTTTGTATTAGTCCTCAGATAACACTAAATAAATAAAGTTAAATGGACGGAATGACAATGAAATGAAATTTATTCACTAAAAATACGGTCTACATTGATGTTATTATTGAATTAGTTCTCCTATTTTGCCGAAAGTAAGCGTGTGAATTGGGTCGTTCAAAAATTACAGAAAATATTATAAATAAAAAAAAAAACAATGTCAAGTTGGGAACCCTAACGTGCGGCAGCGATCGCGACGGCGTGTTCATTTTGATAGTAGTATAGTTTATTTGTTTTGTTTATTTATGATTGTTTAAATTATTTGCTAAAAATTAATAAAATTTAAGTTACTAATTAAATAAATTCTAGATGTCAAGTTTGTTATAGATTAGGCAGGACCTCTTATACCATGATCATCTAGTTTTGTAAAAGCAGCGGAAGCGATACGAAATCGAAAGCTTTTAATAAGTCAAAAAGACAGCATTTTTTGTCCAAATTTAAAAGAACATTATGTACCAAATGATATGAAGCTAAAGTTGTAGACTTTTCCCTTTAGAACCCGTTTTGCTCTGATTATTTCCAACTGTTGTTGGTCAGAAACTTAATATTGCAAGTCCAACATGATATATGACGTAAGAAAAGACGTCTGTTCATGAATATGAATGTGATCATCACTTTTAATGTCAGGTTTTAAGTTGTCTTTCAGGTTTCAGGTGGTGTCAGGTGGGTTTTAATGACAGAGAACCCTATGAACGATCTATTATTTATAAACACTTTTATTTTTTCCCCGATGTATAAGTAATGTTCTAAGTATACGAGTTGTATGACGTAAATTTATACTTGTACTAGGTGTCACGCCGTCTAGTGGAATTAAAAAAAAAAACTGAAATTTTCCAGTTTTCTGTGCAATTTTCTTTGTTGTTCTTTTCGTAAGAACCTTCTAGAACAAAGTGAAAAAGATGAACGAAATCGGTAAAGTCGTTCTCAAGTCATGGCGTGACCTAGGGAAACATGTTTTTTTTTTATGGTTGACAGGCTAGGCGTTTGACCACAGCTCACCTGATGTTAAGTGACTTAGTGGTCGAAGATGGTCACACCTATTCTGGAATGGCGCTGGCTCTGGCGCTGGCGGCTGCCGGAACACCGTTAGGTGCTTAGCGACAGATTTTCAACTTGAGGGTGTAGCTAGCCAGTCGAGTACTCTACCACCACGATATTTCCCTTCACCTGTAGCTCTAGCTCATTGTTGGGGTTCGAACCCACGCCCTTTGGCGTGTGAACCGACCGCGCTAACCACTGTGCTATCATCGCTACATATATCGCTAATAAAGTAGAGTACCGAGTAACGTAACTATACGTAGCTACAGTTTACATTACTGTGCCCCTGGGGCCTTTCAAGTCTTTAATCAAGCGAATTGATCATACAATAAAGCAATTGTAGAGAAACGATATCCAATTTCGATCGAATATAAGTGAGTTTTATCATTTCAGTTACGCGTATCCGACGATGGACGACTTAGCCAACCAATTGAATTACGTGTTGGCCCACTTCGAGCTCAGGTCGTGCGTCGGGTTCGGATTGGGCGCTGGCGCCCATATCCTCGCCAAGTTTGCGCTAAGCAACCCGGATAAGGTATCCTCATATGTCTTTCTAGTTTTGTGCAGAACATCTCGTAGTGGTGCTTAGAGAGGACGACGTTCAGGGTATCGCTACTTAGGCGCTCATCATATAGAGACATGACAGCCCTGTTGGCTCATTGGTAGCATGTCTGCTTCAAGAGCTGTGGGGCGTGGGTTCGATTCCCACCTAGGACAAGCATTTTGTGATATAAAACCAAATGTTTGTTCTGTGTCTGGGTGTACTGTATGTATTATAAGTATGTATTTACAAAAAAAAAGTATTTAAGTATTCTATCAGTTATCTGTCTTCCATAGCACAAGCTTTGCTTAGTTTGGGGTCAGATGGCGCTGTGTGTAATGTCCTGCGATATTTATTTATTTATTTTATTTAATGGTTAGTTTCAACAGCCCTGTAATTTCGCTAAGTACCCTGCAAACAGTAATGTTTACACACTATTCGGCGGCAGGATATCTGGTATATACTTTTATACTTAGGTACTCAGGTAATTAAAACAAATGGTCCCTTAAAATAACTGATGAGCGAAACTTATTATTCGTTGGAGCGAAAGGAGCAGATGTTGGCAAAGCCAGCGGTGCTCTTAAAGTTTGAGTGTCTGGCGAGCTCTCGTCTACTGTTTGCACAAGTGTAAAGGCGTAAAGTAGGGCAGTAGTTGCTGTCATTTTTAAAGTTTTACATTTCACCTTCTGATAATTACTGAGTATGTCACATACACTAAGAAAATAACCTATTCAATCGAATTATGTTCATATATACATATTTTTATTTTAAAATACACATGTAGCCCAGATATGAAATTTTCTCTTGCGTCTATGCTTTTAGCTAAAGATTCAAGTTATATCGATCTAGTGTGCAGTCAAGTGGCTCCGGAAACGGCTATATTATATAGGCATAAAATAACGTCAGACTGGTATTAAAATAACACAGCGCCATCTAGACCCAAAGTAAGCAAATGATTAAGAGATTAGTTATGGGTGTACAAAGCCGGCAATAAATGGAACTAAGGAATAAAACGAACAGGTGAATGCTACAGGTTGGTCAAGTTAGGAAGTGAAACGAAGACCAACGTCGAGTAACATGTGGACATCACTTGCCGCACGAGTTCGATTTGACTAGAAAAACCGACAATGATATGCACGATAAAAATTACTTTACATGAACTTTTTTTGTGTCAGGTGGATGGGTTGGTCCTGATAAACTGCATCTCGACTAGCCCTGGCTGGATCGAGTGGGGTTACCAAAAGATAAACAACAGGACTCTGCGCTCGTCAGGCGTGACGCGGTCTATGCTTGATTACCTCATATGGTACCATTTCGGACGGGTCGGTATCTTCCTCTACTGCTGCCACTTTTTTATCTGACTAACTAGCAACTAGCTCTATAACTCTCGACGATGTTTTTTACTGATTATTTTTTTGTTTATATTATTACTATTTTTTTATTTGATTTTTTAATGCATATCTTTCATCAGCGACGCGTTTTATAAAATGGCGTTAGGCAGTAGGCTGATTTTATTTTGTTTATTACAAGGTTATTTTATACTACTATGGGTAGAATTCCAATCATCTGGTTATACTGAGATCGTCGTCGGCGTCTGTGTTACCGATGACAATCGCTGTTATGATACCTCTGTTCTAATCTGTTTTCTGCATTTTCGTCATCATTTAAAATTCGGTCATAAATATAATTATGTTTGCGTGTAAATTTACACGTAAGATTATAAATATATATATAATAAATAATGGCAAAAGAAATCGAATTTGGGATGATTAGTTATTCAAGACTACTTTTGAACGTAAGTACAATTAACATAATTGGACAATTTTCTTAACACTGTAGTATACTTTTGCGGAAATATCCTCAGACGCGCGGCGTAGTAATGCATAGTGACGCGTTTCACTAATTAACCGGTACCTAAAATTTTTGTGGAAGAATACAACCAGAGTAACTAAATATGGACGAATCATTCGCTCGCCAGTAAACATTACGTCATCGGTAACAGTAATAATATCCAAGATTATGTAGTAGGTATTACTAAGATTTAGAATTCAAAACAATTCACTCGTCACCTCAAAATAAACTGCTAGTTACATTTATAAAAGTACTTATTTTATTACTAATGTTTAGTAAAATAACGCCTTTATGAAGTCACTTGAAATACAGTCAGGAGCGCTTGCAAACTTTGTATCAACAGATATTAATACAAAAAAAAAATATATTACGTACGTACATATTTATTTGTATACTTATTACCTTACAGCAAACAGAGCGAATTTGTGTTATTTAGTTATAGCAACTGCGATTTTACCATTTCTTATTTTTCTAAGGAATTAGATAGATATGTGTTACATGTTATACTTACCGCCTGTGCTACAAGTCTAGCGCTTAATTGAATCTATTCCTAAAGACTGTGGCAGCAAAGCGGGGCAGGAAGGATGCCGTACGAAGTAACAGAGTACTATCGCGCTAAACACGTGATAATTAGAAAAGGAAGTCTCGCGTCAATTGAGGTAACCGAATCACGCCCTCTCGCACCGCTCCACTGCCACAGTAATCTACTTAGTTAACCGCTATACATACAGCCCTGGATGTAAACATTTTTTGACCCAGGGCAAAAACTTCATAGTAGCGCCCTCTCGTCTAGCATTTGAGAAAGAGCACTTTCCATTTGTGCACGATACCGCTATCGGGCGCTGCTGTCCCAGTTTCCATATATTTTTCTACTAGCTGCGCTCCGCGGTTATACCGGTATACCTGCTACATGTTTTCGGAATTAAAGTAGCGTATATGTTAATCCAGGGTGTCAAAGAAAAGTCTAGTCCCTTAGGTCTTGAGGTGAGCTATGTCTTGATTCAAGCGGAAATTAAAAACAAAATACATTTACGACCCGCAGGAAAAACAACTTTTTAAAGGAACTGTTATTTCTTTAATCAAAAGTCTAAGCCTTCCATGATTGCTAGTTAATCTCACTGGGAGACTCCAATTCTAATGCAATTGAGGCGCAGATTGCTGTATTATATTAAATTTTCAGCAAGATTTTGTAAACATCTCTTTACTCTATGGTTTAAGACTGATAAAAAAGGACATGTTTACAATTAGCACATTAATTAAGTTTGCACGATTCTTGCTTGAATTAAAACCGTATGGTGTTCTAGAGTTTTTATCTGTCTACTTTGTCTCGTAAATAGATGAAATACTTAAAGATTCTAGCTTTAAATGAGATGGTAAAACTAGTCAGTAGATTGTCAAATGTATAAATAACAGACTGTGCTATTTCAATTTCTGACCTTAACCCATTCATTCCTACTAAGTTTTTGTTTCAACGTACAACAGTAACGTTGCTGGCAAAATGCTTAGTTACTTATATGCCAATCAGCCTTTGTATTATTATCTGCTTGTCATGCGATACCAAAGTTGAAGTTGAGTACAAATATCGCGGCGTTCATACACATTGTCAGCTAAATATTATTTTACATATTAATATCGTTTACGACGATCCTCACGTTTGGTGTTAATTTACTTAATTTTATAATTTATAAATGTTATTTAACAATTATTTAGATATAGTCTCGCAGTAGCGAAAATGCAATAAGTAACCTAAGATCGCATTTAAAAAAAAACAATTATTATTTATTTGACATCTAAATTTTCCAACTAGCAGCTGGTTGTCCTACCTTAATTATACTCCGTGTTAATAACGTAAAGTTTACATTACAGTTCCCCGAAGACCGTAACCCGGATTTGGTGGCTACCTACCGCAACTACTTCGCGCGTAATGTGAACGCCACTAACTTGGCGCTTCTGACTGAGTCGTACGTACGTCGCACTGACCTCGGCATAGAGCGCTCGGGCTCAACGCTGCGTGTGCCCGTACTCAACATAACCGGCGCCGACTCGCCGCACGTCGGAGACACTGTAGTCTTCAACGGACGTCTGAATCCGAACATTTCCACGTGGATGAAGGTAAGGATACCATCTGTAAAATAGACAAATAATAAATAAATATCGTAGGACATAACACACAGCGCCATCTGACCCCAAACCAAACAAAGGTTTTACAATGGAAGTCAGATAGAATACTTAAATACATATTTTGTTTGTTAATACATTTATACACATTACACATATAGTACCTATATACAAAACACCCGGACACAAAACAAACATTTGTTTACCTATACCACAAAATGACTATGAGGATGGGAATCGAACCTACTCGAATCGAAGCTATCAAGTTAAGTGGGAATTGCATACAGCGCCATCTGGCCTGAAATAATTCCATCAACACCTTCTTTCCATTTGCATGTGTCGCGTTTACGTAATGCGTGAAGTATCCGAAGTACGTTGTTACCGAACTGCTGTCTTAATAAAGACACATTTACATACTGAAACAAAAGCGCCATCTATTGAATTGACGTTTCGCTCCTACTAAGTTGCCAACATGAACATCACCAGCCCACTTTAGTCCACTGCTGGCCAGGAGACTAAAGTGGGCTGGCTGTCTCTCCTAATGTACACAGCATAGTGTTATATTTGAAATGGTTAACGTAAAGTTAAAATAGGTATAGAGAGTGGCGTCATCTAGATCAATCGCTTGACAACAGAAAACAGTTTGGCTTATAAAAATAATAATAAATATTGGAGGACATTTCACACAGCGCCATCTAGCCCCTTACTAAGCGAAAATTATACTATGGGAACCAGGTAACTGATAGAATACTTGTATACTTTTTTTTTGTAAATACATTCTTATAATATGTATAGAACCAATGTCCTACGATATTTATTTATTATTTCCTTGTGTCCAGATCTCCGACTGTGCTATGTTGATGGAAGAGCAGCCACGCAAGCTCTCTGAAGCTTTTCGCCTGTTCCTGCAAGGCGAAGGCTACGGTAAGGGCGTGCAGCAAAGACGGCCTACCACTCTTGACTTATCGCCGTCACTAACAGCAGTATATAGGCTGCTTAACAACACTGATCACAGTGGATAAGTTATATACGAAGTCATATACACACAGCTCGTTAAAAGATTACCCCACGGCTATCAGCAACGTGTCACGTCTTTTGTCTGTCGTCTGTTTCTCTCTCTCTCTCTCTCTTGTTATCTTATTTTCATGCACACTATACATTCAGTGAAGTATCTAAAGATATCTTCACACCCAAATGGTTATTCGACAACCTTTTATTTTTTCAAAACCATCAAGTTGTGGCTGGTGCAATCCGGCGGCTTGTGGCTGCGCCGGCGTTGATCAAACGTCGATTCTCGTAACGCCGCGGAAAACTTTTCTGTCAACAAACATATTTATGTGACAGATCGGTTTTTCTTAAAAATAGTAGTGAATATATGGCGCGCGTAAAGCAGGCGATACATGTGACTGACTGTATGTATGTATAACAATAGTGCCATTTATTTTTAAAAATAATAAGAACAATACACAACTTATACTTATACGTATTATCGAATTTGCGATGTCAATAATATAAAATAATAATTAGTCAAAACAATAATAGTCAAGGATAACAACAAAAAAATGTAACATAAACAAGAACAACATAAAAATCAGTGCGATATGTTTAATTACTTAAAATCTCCACAACTGTTGTGTTGTGTGATTAACATTTGACAAAATATTTCCCATTTTGTCAAATGTTAATCACATTTTTCTATTATTTTTTTGCGATTATAGAATTTGTTCTATTGTAAAAGTTCATAATAATGAGTAAAATGACCCCTTTTTGACTTAGTATAATTATTTCCGCACGTTTATAGATAGGGCGGGTATACATCTGTTAAATCAAATAAGTCGTGACAGACGCTAGAGTACATTTAATGTACGAGATAACTGTGGAGTAATTTTTTTGATCAATACGAATCAAATTTTATAACTTATTCACCGGGAATATAAATTGATGGTTCCACTTTTCTTGACCTTCAACACTTACAATATGGATCAAATTGTTGCTGCCTGGTAGACTTTTTTATCACACGGCGTATTCCGAACCTTTTAAAAATAATAATTGAACACACACATTGCAGACACAACATGGACATTGTGTTTTTAGCTTCTATGTTGCGTTTGCTCAACGATCGTCGCATTCGGAATTCGTTTGTGTGATAAGACCCACAGGATGCTACTGCTTGACTGATGATTGGCGCATATTCAATGTTTATGGAAATTTAAGAATCTAATCGTTTCTGATCTTTGTGGAAAATAAGTTTTGTCGAGCATGGTAGCCTAAGCACTTGGTCCTCGCCTGTACTATACAGACTTTAAAATGTGTATCCGGATTTAAATATTATACTATAATCATGTATCTAAAATAACATTACAATAACAATATTAACTATTTCTGCTGGATTTTTAAGCTTTTTTCTCCATTGCAAAAGGCGTGCCGTGCCGTATAAATGTTGTTTTTTTTTTAATTTTACTAAAATATATCTAACAAGCTCTATTGTAAATAAAGAAGGCACGCCTCATGTGCTGGTGGCGATTTATGGCCTTACATCTAATCTACTTAAATCTATCGTGAAAGATTGCCGTCTCATTTTAACGCGTGACATTTTTCACGAGAGCGAAAAATTGATAAAGCATTTTAAACACTAATATTAAGTAACGTTTATATGCAAGGCCCTAATGTTAATATTAATTATATAAATAAAATATACTGAAGCTGTGTTAAATGTCATATATTATGATTATTTTTATGCCCTCAAGTACCACAACTATGGCATTCGATGACAATTAGCCTAGAAATACACTAGTCAAGTAATACATTTTTATTTCCTACTACTAAGCAAATGCTCGTAAATAAAATTGTAGTTTAATTACATTTTCAAGTCAAAACAAATTAAGTCATTATTTTTTTTAAAGTTTCGACTTAAAATTCGGATCATAGTTTTGGTATATTATAATTTTGGGCAAATATAACCGATGTTGGTCACAGTGGACACGAGACGATTTGTTTGAAACCATAACATACACCTATTTCTTGGCATAGATGGCAAAATGACCCTACTTATGTTTGGATGTTTAGCAAATGAAATAGACATATTGTAAAGAATTCAGCATGGCTTTTGGTAGTGTTAGTCATTATTTTAGTTAATAGACTGATTTTCTCTTGGTCGCATGTCGTTAGCCGATTTTACCTTACTATGAATATTAGAAAGTTGATCATGACTTTGTCACATGCGTTTGAAACTTTTACAGAGAGATTGTGTCAAAAATACATAATACGTAAACGATAAAGGTATGAAAACTGAGTTAATGCCTCTATCGGGCGGAAATTGAAACAGGGTCTATTTTATGTGCGCTCTTTACTTCTACTTTTTAAGTCTGCATTTTCTTGTTTTAACGTTGAAGTTTTGACTGAAAACCGAAAAAGTAATGTTGCCGTATTGTATCTTATTTCAAAAATTGTATGTATTTTTGGAAATAATGATGTGCCTTATATACTCATAATAATAAATAATTATAGTCACGAGTATGGGCAAGTGATATGATGCCAAGGACCATATTTTATGCGTTTTCAAAGAGCTTTGTAGAAGCTTTTTTATAATTAACAGGCTAGGTGTTTAACCATAGCCTTACCTGATACTAAGGGAAAGTGTGTTCGAAGATGGTGAACACACTAGCCTGAAATGGAACTGGCTCTCAAATGAAGCTGCCGAAACACACCGTTAGATGTTCGGCGGCTTGGTCAACTGGAGTTGGTGAGAGTAAAGTCAACACTACTCTACTAGGACATGAAATGAACTTAATAAAATACAAATATGAAACTTAATAATGTCAATTTTAGACATTTGAAAATATGCCATACTGGCATTATTTATTCATTATTACTGGAAAAATGTTCAAAGTGAGGTGCCAAATATAGACTGAGACTGAAGATTAAACTGCAAAAACTGAATATGCAGACGTTACATAAAACTTCATTGAATGCAGACTAAACAGGAGTGAATAGCGCACCTCATCTCAATGTTTTTCATACGCAGGCTTTTAAGCTTCGAGTGTAATAAGCCGAAACGGGGTTATTGTTTATTTATTTATTATTTATTTACTCATCATTGTGATTAACTTATGGTTTGACTTAAAATTAACTCTGAAAACTTGCAAAAAAAAAGTGTTCTTTAGAATAAGTATGTACGTTTACACATGACGTATGGAGCAGCTGAATATTTCTCTCGTTTTCGGAGTTGTACACTTAGTAAAAGTTTTTCATAATGATGAATAAAATGACCTTCTTTCGGCTTAATGCACGCAAAAACCCTATCGTTTACGTGTTAACTAATATCTTCTGGTCTGTTGTAGCTCTTACTGCAATGCATACTTGGAGCGTTGTTGTATTATTTTAAGAGTGATGATGACATTTGTCAATGAAATAGAGGATATCGCACGTACATAAATCAATGCAAAAATAGTGGCAAGTGGCTTTAGATGTTTAAATAAATAAGCTGAGTTGTTCCGCATAAAAATGCATAATTGATTACTTGTCTCGGTCGAAATGACAGCTGTACGCGGGCGAACTAAAGGCATGAAGTGTTTGCAAAAAAGCTTTCGATATTCATTTGTCGTATTAGCGGACGTAAACAGAAACTGAAACTAACGTGAAATGTTAACATTTTCCTTACATATTTTTGTACTTAAAATTCGCAAATTGATCTAAGACCTAACCCTATGCTAACTGCTGAACCGAACTGTTTTAGCAGAGTTTTCGACAAAACACTATCATGCCAACGCGGATAGTGCGCAATCCTCTGTCTCTTTGATCGAAAGATGAGTATAAACTCATTTTCGATTGTGACAATTGCAAATAAAACCAGTTTCAAACGCATTACTCCGTGTGGACTTCCTCATATCCTTCTTTTTCGATCTCGTGTCCGCTGTGGGATACACAGTGTCTGCCTGTTCTGAAGCCATTTTCTTTTTCGTGGTTTAAATTGAAGTGGAATGCTTACACCGCCTCTGACATGGTATGTACATTATATTGGCAGAAGGCTTGTTTGTCGTATGATTGTATGCTATGCTATATTAAACTTGTCTATGCATGTTTTTTGTATTCGAACTTAGCTATAGTGATGTCAGCTTATTTGTGAACGTGTAAATGTGAAACCAAACCGCTTATTTGTTTTTTTTTTAATCTGTGGATGTCACTCACTCTGAATAGTTACACTTGTCTAAGTGGGATGCAAATAAGTAAAATAAAGAAAATACAAACATAATTATTAAAATAGACATCGAATAGAGTCCGCAAAAGTAGGCAACGCATCGGAAATTCCCCGATTATTATAACAGTCCAGTGTCAGTTGTGTCGCTCTTCTTTCTCCATATCAACGATCAGGCACAGGCAGGGTGTGGTCAAACGTGAACCGATTAAGATTTATTTTTAATAGGCGTCGGTCGGTAGTAAGCTATCAGGTAGACCGTCGCTTGTTTGCCACTTTATTATATAAAAAATAAAATAACGAATTAAAATAAGAGCTTGAAACCTTTTCTGTCACAAATCGACCCTAATTCAACACAATACCGCCGTGCGGTGCGATGGTCTTCCATTGGGACCGGCAAGGAATTGGTAGATTAGAAACGGAACTCTAAAACCTATAGAGTAAGGTTTTATTTACTTATTTATTGTCATATAAGCGTAATAGTTTTTATTTCACTAACGTAGTGATGATAAATGATGATGCTGACGTTCATATATGGCCAATATCCTAGTATCAAATTTGACCTAGCTAATGGATCGTGGTTAGATACCAAATATATCTTGGATAGATACATTTCCGGTATCCTACAGGAACTGTATATTTCTGTAATAGAACAATCTGAGGCCATCCAGGATATAAGTCAATGACCGTTGCGAATTTTAACAAATCTTATAAAAGCTAAATCCACGTTCATAAATAAACTCTTATTACAATATACTCGCTAGACGCTACTTTTTATATATCTAGAACGCTTCTTTTCACTTAAATTTGTTTTTCTATTATGTTATTTTTATTTTGCGTAGCTGTGTTGGAGCTTCAAAGGTTAAAACCTCCATCACCTGTGGTGATAGTCGATTCGTCGCCGGAGATACCCATCTACGTGATTGATTAAGCGCACGTAGTAGCACCTTGTAAGTGTACGCATCATAGATCACTGAAACTACTTGTGCCGACCAATACATCTACAAAGTTTGTCAAATTTAAAGTAACTAAAACTACACTACTACATACGATGGACGTCAACGACTACTCGCTCAATAGACACGTTTTATAGTGCCAGAAGTTTTATCATTGCAAAAATACCTACTCATGGCACGCTAGGATTTAAAGAATCACAGCTTAGTTGAACAAATTATTGGTTGGAATAATTTGACTTGTGCACCCTACGTATTTACAAATGACGCGCTTCATTATTTACTTACTTGCGTCACGCTAATTTAGCTGATAAATTGTAATGTTTAAAAAGTGCTAATCAAAATTGAGAGTATTTTGATACCAAACAAGACCTATTTGTCTTCATTTTTTTAAGGTGCAAATTTACCGCCATATTGGATTTTCCAGATGTTTATGAAAAGCGTATTATGAAGAAGCGTCTATAGATAGCCCATCAAGATACGATTAATATTTTAGCGTGAAACACACATACCATTGTATATTTAACATTGCAGATTGATGAGTATTGCTTCTAGTGAAATAAAGTCACGCAGGACTTAGACAAATCAAAATGTACAAAACTTACAAGCTTAGTTGAGTGATCATGACGTTTACGATCAGTCGAAAGACTTTCTCGTATCTTTAGTCGAATATGATATTTTAACATCTTTGCTAGCGCAGTCCCGTTACTCTGTCAGTAAAAAAATTAATACATTTTAGGTTCAATTATTTATGTTGCCAGGTGGGTTGATGCGAAGTCTATTGAGTGTCAAGTCGTTGCTCTTGTGTTTTTAATCCTGCAAATTAATTGTACCGATGTATTGGTCTTATTTTAGATACATTTAAGTGTTTAGGTTAAATGTTCGTGTATGTAGTACATATTATAAAAAAATGTGATGGTAATATTCTGTAGTTAGTAAAGTTTAGATGACTATGATGCCCTGAAAGGTAATATTTGAATACTGTTGTGTTGAAGACTAGCTATCAAAGTTCTGATGTTAAATTACTTGCCAGATTCTGTAGTGTGTAGAAGTTTTAATTCATAACATGTAAGGATCAATGCATCCAAAAACAAACAGAAAACAATGGATAAACGTAGATTTAAAAAAATCGAATAGCATCCATCTTGGTATAAAATATCAAGCGATGACGAAACCTGAGCATTCTTGAGAGGTGATTCAGACATATTTCTCCACGCTGACTTGATGCAAGGTTGGTAGAATTTCATATGCCCGCATATTTATGAAGGTTTCATCAAAATGTTTTCCTTTGCTGAAAATCCACTGATATGATTTGAAACCTAAAAATGTGAGGAGCATCTCTATCAACAAGGCTTTTTTTGTATAAAAAAGAGTGCCAAAGAAACAGGTAGGCCTGATGGTAAATCGTCGGTTAACATCTGTTTTCAACAGCAGAAGCATTGTTATTGACCTATCTTAAAAAAAATTATATGCATCCGTTCTCTGGTCAAAGAAAGAAAGGATTTCGCGCCATGGACTGGATCAATTCCTGCGAAAAATTCTGCTAAAATGCGCCAATGCAGCGGCGTACGATACCCTATGTTTCATTAACCATCGTATAACGTAGATCGCTATCGCGTAACGCAATTATTTTAATATTAAAAAGGTTCCCTGTATATAATCATGTCACTGTGCCTACATATAATAAAGGAGTATTGTATTGTGTCCACAGTTGCCCCGCTGTCGCCGACGAAGATGCACGCGTTCCGAAGCGTGTCGGCGCGGCGCGCATGCCGTCACTCGCCCGTCATCCGCATCACCGAGAACCCCATCTCCGAGGCCGTGGTCTGCTAGACCAGGCCTCTGGAAACCCGTCCCCGCACACCACGCGTATCGCCTCGTGTCACAATACACAGAAAAGCGCGCGCGCGTATCACTACATGACAAGCAAGTTCGAAAATAAACTGTCTTTACTACATGGGATATAAACACATTTGTTTCCCAATAAACACACACTTAGGAATTAGGGAGTTCAAAAGTTCGGGAAATGAATAAAATCTACAGAGACAACAACACATCCATACATGTCATAGGGATTTTAGAATATGTGACTACGAAAATAGTGAAGGAAACTAGTTTTTTAATAATTTGCATAAATACGCACATATCTCGCGAGTGAGGCGGGGGCACGACGAGGCGACGACTTTCACCCTTACTTCTTTGAATCATATATCGTTAATTTTAAGGTATTTTTAGTAGATCCACTGAAATTATAACTAGTACACTATCGAGCGTTTGATGTAATTCGATTAGGCTACAGTCACCCTAACGTCTGGTTGATTTAGGCGGAAAATAACAGAGTTGCGTGATTATTTTGTACTCTTATATAGTGGTAAAATAAAATTGAAGGGCCGTGCGCGAGCTTTAATGCTTCACGGCGAGACGCTGGGTGCTATGCAAAGACCAATATAGAATTCAGAATATTATGTATTGTTTCGAAAAAAATATTCGCTTAATATCTTTTTCTATGCCGTCGCCTCGTGCCAGTTAATTTTTAAATCACGGCCTAGTCTTAGCGAGGCGATGGTGATTAGTTCTTAAGTGTCGCAATTGATTACATTTGTTATATAATATGTTTTGTTAATCGTTCAGTATTATTGTGAATCTCTTATTATTTAGTCGCTTTGGTATAAGGTTTAAAACTATCAGTTGACATATGTTATAAATTCCTTTATTTTTTGTTGATAAATTATGATATTATAAGCGTTAATAAAGCATTTCACCGCTTTAGTATAGGTAAAAGTTTATATGCATTCAATCGGCACGGCGCAGTCATCGTAGCTATAATCGTGCTTTGATGTGTGCTGCCAGTCCGTACACAACTTCAATACAACTCGTAGGTCTCCAGTATAATCATTTACATATTTAATCCATGTTTACAATGTTAATGGAACTTTTCTCTTCATAGATAATAAATAGCGTTGATCTGTAGAAGTTGGCAGGTTGCGTAGAATAACTGCACTCATACCGCTTTGTAGGTGTGAGATAACGTAAGTGCTATAGCGATCAGCAAGATTTTATTAAGTCTTTATAAATTGCTACGCGCGTCTGAAAAAGAATTTTGATCTTGGTCGCAGCACACTTTACAAGCGTTTAACGTCTCGAAATCTTGAGTTGTAAAAGAACACATTGGAGTCATCTTGCTGGTCGACATAGCATGTTCTGTACACAATGTTTTGGTTTAGATTCCGTACTTTGTTATCCCAAGAGCACCGATCTGTTTGTCCGTAGTGTATGGACATTGTAGATAACTGTGTTCGGTTTGATCAGTTGTGTGAGTTGATTAAAAATGATTTTGTAATGATATTCTTGTATTTTATTCAAAAATCTTCCTACACAAATAGATCGCGAGCTTGCCAGCGAGCTATGGAAAGCAGTATTTCTTTTCTGCTCCGTGTGTGCTGGGTTTCAAGAGTAAAACAGTCGAAGTAATTCAAAAGGCTGCCAATTTGTAGCCTAAGTTAGGCTCGACGTATTCAACAACAACGTCACCCAGTGGCTCATCCGACCAACCTAGACTGCATCCTAATAGCTAGGTGGTGGAACTGTGAGATATAAAATAAAACCAATAAATAGTGATTAATAAGGTATATTTCTAACAAACATGATGATAAATATGATTGTCTAATATAACTAGATATATATCCACATTTAGATGCTTTAAAAATATATTATATTTATATGTATTTTTATTGCATAATTACATAATATTGCAAGACGCTTGTCCGTTATAGGAATAATTAAGTAAATTTTAACATTAATTTTAAAAGTTCCGATCAACTTTGTACAATCGCGGTAGAGCAATTCATTCAAGGCATTTCAATATAATTTCATTTTGTGGATATATTAATCATCATCGTCATTGGACCATTCTCATTAACTAGAAATAGATCACGCAAGCAATGAACACATAATTATAAACGTTTTTTAATATCACTTGACTCCTTTTCACACAACATCTGGTCAATAATATGTATCAGTACATTACTTTATGCCCTGGCCTAAACAGATGCAGTTTGAGGTAACATGTAAAACTGTAGTTTAGACCCGCCTACACTGTTGCAGCTAATGACAGCGGACGCAAAAACATACAGAAAATTCTTCTGCGTACCGACACGTCCTGCGGTAGAAGTTATACCACAACCAATACGTTATAAGATAAGCTTTCATTATGCACCTATAAATACAAATACAGCATAGTCTAACATTTTAGTACACAGATGTTCGAATAGACGACCAAAAAATTAGAGCATACAGTAGATAATATACACTAACATGGCACGAAAAAACATGCTAAGCAAAAACTTTAGTTTTTTTAACTTTTACACAAACAACCTTAATCTATCACATTCGGCGCTCTGCTGTCTCGCTCGCATATTTAATATTTTCAAAAGACATGAAATCACTAAATAGTAATGAAAAATCGGCATCAGAAATATTTATATACCTAATATCATTATAAAGATCCAACAAAAATATCATTTTGATCTTAAAATATTACTTTACTATTAAAAAAAACATCGTGTTGCCTTGGATCACAGTTGTATTCTATTTTGTTACTGTCCCTGATTTGACTTTGTGTATTTGTTTATTACAAAATTTAAAAAAAAAATCTTCTTTTCTAGGTTGTTTTTTAAACGTGCAATTTCCTATATAGTTATGGGATTCAGTGATTTTATTCCTTAAACAATGTTAAAATAGGCGAGTGAGATGGAGCGCGCTGTAATCGCCGCATTGATACTGTCCATACATCTATGGTGTAGCACGTTCCCTAATATGTCAGTCGCCTAACCGAACTCATGTACTAAATAACATAACCTTTACAAAGTGCACATGAAGTCAAATAAACCTATAATTATAACTATTTTAATAGGTACCGTTAGCTGTTAAAATGTAGTCATTGTTATATACATAATTATGAAAAAGTCACAAATTATGTACAACTAAATAATAATAATAATAATAAATATCGTAGGACTAAACACACAGCGCCATCTGGCCCCAAACTAAGCAGAGCTTGTGCGATGGAAGCCAGATAACTGATAGAATACATAAATACTTTTATTTTGTAAATACATACTTATAATACATACAGAACACCCAGACATAGAACAAACATTTGTTTATTCACAAAATGTTTGCCCTGAGTGGGAATCGAACCCACGCCCTACAGCTCTCAAGGCAGATATACTACCAATGAGCCGACGGGGCTGTCAAACTACATATTTATAATTACAATAAGTAAGTTATGCGGAAACTAACAACACACTGTTATAAATAATACCTTACTATGAGATTGAGACTACAGAATTATATAGACATATAATTTCTATAGACAAAAAAAATAATAAATAAATAAATAAATATCATAGGACATTACACACAGCGCCATCTGACCCCAAACTAAGCAGAGCTTGTGCTATGGAAGACAGATAACTGATAGAATACTTAAATACTTTTTTTTTGTAAATACATACTTATAATACATACAGTACACCCAGACACAGAACAAACATCGATGTTAGTCACACAAATGTTAGTCCTGAGTGGGAATCGAACCCACGCCCTTCAGCTCTCGAAGCAGACACACTACCATTGAACCAACAGGGCTGTCAAAGAATTTACAAATCACAAAGCTACTTATGTATAACGTAGTGTGCATCGTTTAGTTATTCGGTGCCATTATCAATCCTGAAGCTTCCTTTTCTTGCTATGTGAAGTGAACAAATTAAGATCAAGAGCCAGTTTAGTAATACATTAAATTCTTTTTATTGTAGATCAAATATCAATAAAGCAGAAGACACATTTTGGAATGGTGGACGACGGTCACGAAATCATAGTTGTTTTCGCATTGATGGTGACGAAGAAACTGTTTAACAGTATTACTAGCTTGTTTTTTTTTTCTTGACATATTTATAGTCAGCTCTGTAAGGCTAAATTCTTAACCAATGGAATGCAAAAAGCGTAACCATAACACAACGTGACAAAGACATAGCGAGACTCCAGAAAATATAATGTTGGTCATTTATGTAGTGAAACAAGAAAGTGTTCATAATAAATATGATTATTAACTACACTAGTTCTTCGACTGTCTTATATAATTGGTATTTATCAATATTTTATTTTAATACCAGGATATCAATACGATACCCAACGCAGTAATAGTCTCAATTCAACATATTTTCGACATATAAGCCAAGCATGCTTCCAAAATCTTGGGGCTGCATTTGCAGTTTTATCAGGTATAGGTACTTAATCTTTAATCACTTTTTTTACAATACACAGTAAAAGCAAAAAAATACATAGTTTATAGTTCATTTGTACTGAAGCATACTATTAAACATCAAAAACGTCGTATGATATGTCGTATTTATTGCTCTTAATAATGTGATAAATGTCAAATCTGTAAATTTGATCCATAATTTTATAACTATGTCGAAAACAGCAAGAAATTCACAAATACAAATACAACATAACTTATCTAACATGATCTGATAATGGTGTTTCAACAAACGCATCATGTCAAATTACCTTAATAAACGATTAAGTATAGCTTACCATTTACATCGACTTCATCCTAAATAACCACTTAGGTATAGTAAAACCCAAAATAAAAGTTTATTGAATCTAACTTCGCAGCAGTTCGCGGAAATGTTAACTTATCAATAAATAATAATTAACAAGTAAAAGTTTGCAAAAAAATTTCGCGCGGTAAAATTTTGCATTGTTATACGCTGATAGATTTTAATTGTGTATATGTTACAATCACAATGAATAAACAGCTATTAAACATAATTACTGGTTATTATGTATAATGACTAAATTGTCTAGAGAATGTGATAAATTTGTCACTTTGTTCTGATATTATTCATAATAGCAGGTCAAAGTTAGTCATTGTAATAAATCGAGTCCGACTTGCTTCTCTTTCTGTTAGTCTCTTTCCATTGCCGCGTGGCGTGATTCCCGCCATGTTGTGGCTGACAGAAGACATCGTTGTTGTTTTGTAATGAGAGGTTGCACCGCGTTGCAAGTTCCGCGGTATTGTACATTTGTAACGGTGTTTAATGGTGGCAGATCATATAAAAAACACATTCTTTATAATGCTCACCTATACATAGGTACTTGTTTCATTACTTTATCCATGTCTTCCAAGATATTTTATACATATACCAAATATTATTGTATAAAATACATAGTTAATGTAATTAATTCTGTCTCAATTATCGTTTTGTCTAACCTAAGTAGATATTATACACAATATATATATACATAATATACAGGTGTATTACTTTCGCTATAACATATACACTAGTTATCATGCCAAGATATCACCAGTCGTCTCTGAAACGACGAAATTGTATTTATCTTTTTTTACCGCATATGAAATACGTATACAAAAATTCAGGCGTTCTATTAATAATAGAGCACATGGTTTGGAATCTGTCGACAACACTTTTTTTTTTGAGTTTTACTATACTTGCTACGATAGCTACACAGCTAAACTTAATTAATTTAACAAAAAAAAATTACTTCAAACCGATTTTTTCAATTCTCAGATAAGTAGCATATTAACTATCAAGCGAATTAATTTCTTTAACTGTTTATCACACTGATAAACGGGTGTCCATTTTTCAATTGACATTTATACCGTGAACAACTGTCAGACCTATTTTTAAATGGTTTTATATATTTTGCCCTGTTTGTTGTTGTTGCTCTTTTTGGGTGAAAATTTTAAACTCTGACAAAGCTCACTTCAGTGCGGTGAAACTAATAAGAATAGGTGCTATTTTCAAAAAATTGCAATAATAATAACATTGCATCGCATGTCAGTTAGTAGTGTTTTTAGAGAAACATGTTTGGTATTGGCGTCAGAAGGAGCGCGCCACTATTTCTGGAAAAATCTAAGCACGTCATAGAAAAAGACTGATGCTGTTTATCAACAATGATAAAGAGTTTAAGAAAGTTTATTACTATTATTTAAATTATAAAATTAATGAATACTTATTTCGTTATTACAGTAAATTCCGTTTGTCTTTGCGCGCAAATAAGAACTAATCACAAAAAAGTAAAAAAAAAATTTAGACAAACAAACCACCTCATTAAAAGAAGTGTATAAAATGTAGCATAATCGATTATATTATTCGTTCGAATGAACGACAGATAAAGTTATACCAAAGAGATAAGAGTTATAATTATGTTCAATTATTCATACACTAGCACAACGACCCTGACCCTGGCGTGTTATAACGCCAGGACGTTACGAAAGGACGATCGATTACAAGCACTGCTACACGAAATGGATGCTATCAAATGGGGCATAATAGGTCTGTCGGAGGTGAAACGAAAAGGTGAAAACCTGATTAAGCTTAACTCTGGAGACCTATTCTACTATAATGGTCCTGAGAACATCACTTATGGAGGCGTAGGATTTCTAATTAGAAAAGAAATTGCACCAGATATTCTTAACATAAAGAGTATCTCCACCCGCGTTTGCTTCACGGTAGTGAAACTGAACAAACGTTACTCGCTTAAAATAATTCAGGTGTATGCGCCAACGTCATCACACCCAGACGCAGAGGTAGATGTCTTCTATGACGATATAGAAAAAGCCCTTGAAGATACACCATGCCACTTTACGACCATCATTGGCGATTTCAACGCCAAAATTGGTTCACCACTCTCAAGTGAAAAATCTGTAGGTAATTTTGGACTTGGAGTACGCAACGATCGCGGACAAGCTCTTGTAAACTTCCTCGAAAAGAAACATCTCTTCGCAATGAACACGTTTTTTCAAAAGCGACCCGCAAGGAAGTGGACATGGGTAAGTCCCGGCGGCAAAACTAAGAATGAAATTGAATACATAATTAGTTCTCATAAATACATAGTACATGATGTAACAGTTCTTAATAACTTTAAAACCGGGAGTGATCATAGAATGGTTAGAGCAATGCTTAAATTTGATTTGAGAAAAGAAAGAACAAAACTGACAACAAATGGACAGACAAGATATGAAACACAAGAACTTGCTGCACTTGGAGATCAATTTCAAATAGATTTAAAAAATCAGTTCGAAGGATTGGAAGAGCTTAATTTAGATGTTGAGGAAATTAATGGAAAACTATGTGATGTATTATTGAGTACCACCAAAAAACATGTAGGTCGAGGGAATAGAAAAACCAATAAACTTTCTGTAAAAACACTAAAAATGATTGAAGAAAGGAGAAAAATGAACCATAATACAACATTAGAACACAAATTAATTCTAGCCACTAATAAGAAAATAAATAAAGCCATCAGAACAGATTTAAGGGAGTACAATACAGAGATAATAGTGAAAACAATCGAAAGTTACAGGGGTTCAAAAGTATTTCAAAGAAAATTAAACATTGGTACACAACAGATTTTGAAGTTAAAAGATAATAAAGGTAATTTGGTTACGGACCGACAGGAAATTTTGTCCATAGTTGAGAAGTTCTACGGGGACCTATACGCAACGAAGAGTGCTAAAACTATCTTGCCAGATGATGATCCCAGAGCCGACGCTGTAGAAAACCACAACATAGAAGACCTCCCACACATATTACCTTGCGAAATACAAAGCGCACTTACACATATGAAAAGTGAGAAATCGCCTGGGCAAGATGGTATCACAGTTGAGATGCTCCGTGCAGGTGGGCAACCATTATTAAGGGTTCTTGTAGAACTTTTTAACAAAGTCTTACACAAAAACTATACACCACAATCTTGGAAACACGCCATTGTCACAATTATACATAAAAAAGGCGACATCTCAAAATTAGATAACTATAGACCGATTAGTCTCCTTTCACAAATTTATAAACTATTTGCCAAGGTCCTTAGCAATAGGCTTACACGTCAGCTGGATGAATGCCAGCCTGTCGAACAAGCAGGCTTTAGAAGCGGATTTTCCACTATCGACCATATTCATACAGTGAAACAGCTGATAGAGAAGAGTCAAGAGTTTAACCGGCCTTTGTGCATGGCGTTTGTTGATTACGAAAAGGCCTTCGACAGCGTCGAACACTGGGCCGTGTTTGATTCTCTCCATCGCTGCTCCATTGACACTCGATATGTGGGGGTGCTTCGTGAGCTATATGATACGGCAGCAATGCAGGTGAAGCTGCATAATACTACCAACCCAATTCCTATTAAAAGGGGGGTGAGGCAAGGAGACACTATTTCACCCAAGCTTTTTACGGCAGTCTTAGAAGACGTCTTGAAAATGCTTGCATGGGATTCTACGGGAATAAAAATCAACGGTGTATACCTGTCTCACCTCAGGTTTGCAGATGACCTTGTACTGTTTGCCGAAAACCTGGATGATCTTCAAACAATGTTAAAAGACCTATCGGATGCCTCTTTGACAGTAGGACTAAAGATGAATATGACCAAGACCAAAGTCATGTCGAACGTTTCTGGGACCTCAATCCCAATCATGATTGGAAGTGAGAGCCTAGAAACGGTTGACAGATACGTGTACCTTGGCCATACTCTATCTTTTGGCATAGAGCATCAAAAGACGGAGATCACCAGGCGCATACAGCTTGGATGGGCGGCATTCAAAAAGCTCGACGACATCCTCAAGCCACGCCATATTCCGCAGTGTCTGAAGACTCGCCTCTTTAATCAGTGCGTCCTGCCCACCATGACATATGGTGCCGAGACGTGGACGCTCACACATGAGGCTGTGCACAAAATTAGAGTCGCACAGAGAGCCATGGAGAGGTCCATGCTCGGCATTAAACTCCAAGACCGAGTTCGTAATACCGATATCCGGCGACGAACGAAAGTTCGAGACGTCGGTATCGCAATTATGAACCTCAAGTGGAGCTGGGCAGGACACGTTGCTAGGCGAAGTGATGACAGGTGGAGTAAGGTTGCAACAGAGTGGTGGCCTAGGCAAGGGAAGCGGAGCGTCGGTCGTCCAGCCGCAAGATGGGTCGACGATATCGTCACCGTCGCGGGTCGAACCTGGACCAGATTGGCACAGGACCGAGGCAGATGGCATGCAAAGAGAGAGGCCTATACCCAGCAGTGGGATAAAGAAGGCTGTGGATGATGATGATGATTCATACCTGTCAATTGAAAAATCTAATCACTTGTTATATATGTGAAATAAATGTTATCCGACTGTTTATCTGTGGATTGAAAAATCAGGTCAAACTAAACTAAAATTGCGCGCCGTATGATTTTGATTCTTAGCGCTTTATATCAAATAAATTCTTCAGTGAAAATCACAGCAGTTTTAAAATAATTTCTTACTAGCGGACGCCTCGCGGTTTCACACGCGTAGTTCCCGTTCCCGTGGGAATACAGGGATAAAAAGCCTATGTCAACCGGGATATCGTAGCTTGCCAACGGTGAGAGAATTTTTGAAATCGGCTCAGTAGTTTCGGAGCCTATTCAATACAAACAAACAAATCTTTAATTTTTAGAATAGTATAGATTATAAATGACAAAATTTTGACATAATTTACATAATTATATAACGTTGTATAGAATATTGTGGTTGATTCTATAATTTTGCTCGACACGTTCGCGTTACGTGTACTTTAAAAAACTGTACTAAATTTTTTAACACGCAATGAAATATAATTGAAATTAAAACACAGAAAATAATTCTTAAAACACGAGTACAAAAAAATTAGCAGCGAAGTCTTTGCATTCATATTAGTGAAGATAGGTATTTGGGCGGGCAACTTTAAGTTGAAGGAACTTTTTTAAAAAATTACTTTACATATGATATACGGATACAAGTGTCAAGAAATATATTAAGTCAAAGTTTTATCTAAAGGGTTTACGCGGGACGGTAATATCAAGCTGAAATAACCTCATTGTACTAAACATTGTGAACAACTTTTACTCTGAGATCAAAACCACAATAAAAAGCAAAATTAAAAATTTTGAAAAACCCCACACCGGTTAAAAAGTAATCGTCACCTTTAAGATAATGCACCAATCAAACCCGAACCCATAACTGAAAACTGCATCAAAATCGGACTAATAGTTTTCGAGAAAAATGGCAACATGGATTTGCACAAAAAATGTTTGCTGCAGCACCCCCTGGTGAGTTGTAACCGTAACACCTATCTCAGAACATGCACCAATCAAACCCGAACCCATAACTAAAAACTGATTTAAAATCGAACAAGTAGTTTTGGAGAAAAATGGCAACATAGATATGCACAAACAAACATCCTCTCACCCCAAACGCATATACCGTCTCCGTTCCGTCGTGGGTAAAAAATCAGCTTCAAAACGATCTTATTTACTTCAAACAGATCATATATATTATCGCTAGCTCAGATTACCCAAGTAAATTTGTTCAAAACGTTGATTATAAGAAGCTACTTACAGCTTCCGATCCGCGTAACCATGTATAAAATGTATGTATGTGCAGTTATAAATATGTTATTTATACATGTATTGTTTATGAATGTTTATGTGTTACTAATTAAAAGCCTAAGTACTAAAACACCTCTATATATTATATCATCTAATGCTTAACATTTACATGTAATAATCATGAATAATATATTTACAAGATTGGGTGTAATACATACTTATATTGCAATCACATATAATAATAATAATAATAAATAAATATCATAGGACATTACACACAGCGCCATCTGACCCCAAACTAAGCAGAGCTTGTGCTATAGAAGACAGATAACTGATAGAATACTTAAATACTTTTTTTTTTTGTAAACACATACTTATAATACATACAGTACACCCAGACACAGAACAAACATCGATGTTAGTCACACAAATGTTAGTCCTGAGTGGGAATCGAACCCACGCCCTTCAGCTTCAATATACAATGGTGTCACAGGGTTAATTTTTATAAATAGCTAACCACGAAGATTTATATCGCCCTTTCCCGTTATGACTTAGTATAGAACGTCCTGACAATCCGATGTTTAAAATATTAAATTTTTAATACTTGTAACTTATATTTTTCAAACATTAATATACACATACTAATTCCAGTTCAATTCTAGGCTAGGTGTGCTTTACCATCGTCGACCACACCGTCACTTAACATCAGGTGAGATGTGGTCAAACACCTAGCTTGTCAACAAAAAAAAAGCTACTACACTGTGTCAGGAGAAAGGACGGTATATCTTCATGAATAGAACTATCTATAGTGTATAAAGTTTCGTTTCAAACATACATATATATAAATGTAAACTAATACCGCAGACAACCTAACCACTAATTATAAGGCTAACAAAGGAATTCACAGCAGTCATTGGTTGAAAAAATAATTATCCTCCTTCTAATAGTAAAGAAGTCACGGAGGGAACGCGCTAGCATATTACTTCTCAAAACTCGTTTGTTATTTGTGTTTACGTTTAAAAATAGTGGTGTTTTAATTATCCAAATCACACGCACGACTGTGAGCAAGTTTATAATAATTATATTTATCACCAGAACATAATCGCGCACGTAATACAATGCAATTAGTTTTGTTTATTTGCCTCGACGTTTCAATCATGTTGCTATAGCTGTGGTCCCAAGATTAATGCAACCTGTGCGCAATAAATGATAAATATAATTATATGTTCAAATCACGTAAGTTTAACAATTACACATGTTATTGATTAATACATTTAAATAGTAAAATATGTATTCTCGTGTTTTTTCCAAAACTCCATACTTTCTACTACTTTTTCTTTACTAAGGTATGGGCTGGGTTTGAGCTAGACTTACTTACATTATGTTACTTTGACTGTGTGACTAAATCTGTCGTATATAAATGGTGAAAACCAATGTGTATCTATAATTAAAGATTAGATGTAAAGAACTGTGTATCTGCGGAAAATTACCATGTTTGTTTGCATAGCTTAAAAAAATGGTTTCAAAATATTAAAAAAAATGGTGTGTCTAGTTTCAGCACTATGTGACGCATCTCAGCAACTCAGCGATGGAACACGATGATGAGGATAATGGACAAAACAATTATGAGCACAATTGCAATGTACACTTTCTTCTTTCTTAGCTTGTTCTGAAAAAGAAAATTAAATATTTTAATATATTAGTAGCAAAGAGCCTCAAAAGATTGAAGTTAAGTAAAGCTTCTGCTCAGCTGCAGGTTTAAGCTGAAAGGAGCTACTTGCACACATTATTGTGAACAACAATCAATATGAGGCTGACATTAAAATTGCAAAAAACTATTCCCAACATTTTCTTAAAATTCAATGATGTTTCTACAGCTGATCTTTTTCGGCGATCGCAGGATCAGGTCATTATTAAAATTGTTCACGTTGATGAGCTGTTCGACACCTTACATCCCATATAAGTTAGCAAACACCGTAGTCTACTTTAGGTAAACGAATTTAATTAGAAAAAATGTATTTTATCTTGTCCCACAGCTGGGCAAAGACGTCTACTTTCTTGGCTCCCTGTTCGCTGCTATTGAGACCCTTATCGTGAGCATCGAGCTCATCTTAGCACAGTCTTCTAGGCCGACCTGGTGATCGTTTAACCTCCGGGACCCAGTCGGTAATGATTTTCCCCCACAGCATATTTGGCAGACGTGCCGACCTGTTTCACTTAAGCATGGCAGCTTTTAATGTCACGTAAATGATCTGGATTATCGAGCGCACTGACTGAGTACTGAGTTTTAAATATTATCAGATTACTGCTTAACACACTACTGCCACACTATGTTTATGTTTGTTATTCATAATTATAAAAATTACAAGTCACTTATGCTATACAAGAAAAAAGCATAATCTAATAAATATAACATGTATCCATAACATTTGTAAATTATATTCGGAAATTATTTAAGTCTACTCATACCTATCATTACCATCATTATATCTACTCAACTACTCAGGTCATTTTGAGTTTTAAAAAGTCTTTAAAATTATAAAATGCCCGCTCGATAGGCCATTTTTTTAATTTATATCTATAGGCTTCACTACTGCTCTGATGGACGTGGATTCAAATCCAAATATTGACCTGCCGGTGAAGGAAAACATCGTGACGAACCCATAGCATAGTGGGAAGTTACTTACCTTATCTACCCTCAAGTTGAAAATCTGTCGTTAAGCACTTAACTGTGTGCTCCGCTCAGGCTCGCTTGAGCCAACTCCATTTCTGCCTATAAAAAACAACTAGGCGACTTTCTGCAATTGAGACCTAAAGTAAAATTTAAATATTACCTTGTAGTTGTGGGCCTCACGCAGCTGATGAGCGCCTGCTTCGACTGTCTGCGCCGTGTATTCCACGTGGGACTCTATCGAATCGACAGTCGCGCCTTGCGCATGAATCATCGTACCCAGCTCCTTGAATATCTGGTTCACGTCCACTATGTCGCTCTGTGGAGTTATATGCAAAAAATTGTCAAGAAACCACAAAAATGAAAACTAGCATAGATACTTTACTTGGTGGTAGATATCCTTAGCAGTATGTTGTCTAGGTAGGTAACCATCGCAGTACCAGATATTCTACCGTGTTACTGTGTTCCGGTTTTAATGGGCTGTTGAGACTAACCATCGAAAGTCTAAATTTTGTGTAAAATGTAATGATATGAGCGAGACGCCCTCCTATTGGAAAGAGATAACGCCTGTTCATGTCCATTGCAGCGATACACAGAACTTTGAGTAGCAAAACAAAGTCCGGGGCATCGTTAGTCTCAAGTCTCAACTTAACATCCCAGTAATGTTGCTAGCTGCAACCCTTCAAACCAGAACACAATAATATTTACACATAACTGCTTGGCGGTAGAATATCTGTTACTGCGGCGGTACTTAACCAAACGACCTCCTGGTAAGGAGATCTACCACCAAGTAAAATAAAGTAATGAGCGCCAAAGCAGCGATGACCCGAACTTTGTTTTGCTACTCAAAGTTCTGTTATATTATATAATATTCTCAAAAGTGTATTTATGCAATGGTCGTGGGCATGCGTTATCTCTTATCATTAGGAGAGCGTATCGTTAGTCTCATTACTTTCACATAAAAAAAAGTGTATTTATAGATTTTTTACACTACAATACTAGTAAGAAGCTAACATAAAGCTAAAACAGGTCAAAACAGCTTTGTAGCGATGATAACTCTGTTGTTAGCGCGGACGGTTCGCACGCCGAAGTACATGGATTTAAGCCCCAACAATGAGCATGTGCTGCCGGTGAAGGAAATCATTGTGAGGGAACCACAGTACGGTGGTAGGGTATTCACTAGTACTCGGCTGGTTAGCTACCACCCTAAGTTTAAAGTCACCAAGGACTTAAGTGTTCTGTGCCAGTTCTATTTCAGACTAGGTGTTGTTAACATCAAGTGAGCTGTCGACAAACAATATAGTTGTTTGTCGACATCGGGTGATAAAAAATTACAAAATAGTTTATTTCATAAACTGTGATACAGATTTCATCATTGCTTGTAGTCCCAGCACTAGGCGAGGACCTGTTTCGCAGGGACTACCTACGCTTGCGATTACTATCTAGATTGGTGCGGTATACAGTATGATGTTGCACTTACATAATAATATCTATTTTCTACATCCTATGCCACTCAAAAAGACAAAAGAAAGAATTTTTATCAAAGAATTTGTTGTGTAAGAACTTAAAACATGGAAATGCCACGTGTTCTTTTATAGAAGAGCAATCTAACAAGGGTATTAGGTTCAAGCATCCTTTGTAAAGACGTCAACTACGGTGAATGCTGAAAGGAAACTGCAACTGATCGTGGAAATTATATAAAGGATAATTTGTGGAAAAGATTCCACAAATTAAAATGTATCGTGGGAACGATTATATTGATATTTATATGTTTATTAATCGAAAATTGTAAAAACGTGCAAAGTATTGCTGAGTGAATTTAAGTCTTATGGTGATACACCTATACTATTATAAGGAGGCAAGATTTTATTTTTTGTTTGTTTGTTTGTATTGAATAGGCTCCGAAACTACTGGACCGATTTCAAAAATTATTTCACCATTGGGAAGCTACACTATCTCCGGGTGACGTAGGCTACTTTCTATCCCTGTATTCCCACGGGAACGGTAACTACGAGGGTGAAACCGCAAGGCGTCCGCTAGTATGTTTATAGAAGTACCTCAAGTTGCCTGTAGTCCTGCTCGCGTTGTTCGAGGTCCTGCAATGACTGATCCTGAGCCTCCAGCTGTGCTTGCACACGACCTTCCTCCATCTCGACGAGCTCGCGGCCCTCTGCAAACAACAGGAAACAATATTACTTTTTACCCGACTACGCACAAAAGTATAATACACGCCTTGGCCAAAAAAAAATATCCTAGGACATTACACACAGCGCCATCTGACCCCAAACTAAGCAAAGCTGAAGTAAAGTATTGAGCACCCTCTATTTTTCAGTTATACGGGGGGTTTTTATACGTAAAAGTGACATATTTGATTGCATTTATGTTTTGTCAAATAAAAGTCTAACATGGTGTAGGTTATAATAAAAAAACGTGGCGCGACGAAGGGATGTTTTAAGTTTTTTTTTTTTTATGTAAGAAGTAATGAGACGAACGTGACGCTCTCCTAATGGTAAGAGATAACGTCTATCCATGACCATTACAGCGATACACAGAACTTTGAGTAATATTTTTTGTTTTTTAAGTTTAAAGCTGGACAGAAAAGATTGGCAAAAAAAGGCTTAGGCAGGCTGAATGAGTTGCCAATGATGAATAGATTAATTACCATTTAAATTTACTCAAGACTGTGAAAATAATAACTGGACTTAGATATTCTGTATTTACCTATTTGCACGCAGTACAAGTGGCGCCCTTGGTTAACTATAGCAAAATTTTAGCCCGACCGAAACAAACTAATATTGATTGATTGATCTTTTTTGTCCACGCCAAAGATTTTAAAAAGAAAAACAAACTCAAGTAAGAAGTCTAAGAACTGGCAAAATTATAAATGCGAAAGTACCTTTATTCCGAACCACCTTTCTTCACCTTCTTTTCGGAACCTGCATTATCTTACCCTATCTAATTATGCAGCTAGCGAAATTACTGGGCTGTTGAGACTAACTCTATCAAAAGTCTCAAAAGTAATGAGCGTCAAAGCAGTGATGCCCTGGACTTTGGTTTGTTACTTAAAGTTCTGTGTATCGCTGCAATGGTCATGGACAGGCGTTATCTCCTACCATCAGGAGAGCGTCTCGATCGTCTCGTTACTTTTTACATTAAAAAAAAATCTAATTATGCAATGTAACAGTACCTTTATTTGCTTTCATGACTAAGCGGCAAACCAGAAGAACGCAGCGTTCACTATACTATGTATAGTTATTAGGCCACAGTTTGATTGACAACATGTAACTAGATTTTAGACCAAAAACCGGTCCTTTTAATAAATATATAAACAAAAACACAAGCACTGGCAAAATTTAACAGTTGATTGCACTATACCACGAAATATATTTGTGTTGTTTTAACAAAGTCGCTAGGTATGCTTGATCTTATTTGTATAAACTAACAGATGGTTTAAAGGGAAACTATTGTTCATAAATTATTTATTAATCACTTTACAGGATTTATTTTCCCCTTTCTGGTTTATATTGTTTAGTAGTGTGAGCTATAAATCTAATTTTACTGCGTTAACTATTTACTACACGTTGAAAATATTTTAAGTAACGTGTGATCCTACTAATAGTATAAATGCGAAAGTTTGTGAGTATGTTTGTTACTCTTTCACGCAAAAACTACAGAACGGATTTTGATGAAATTTTGTATGGAGGTAGCTACTACTACTAGCTACTTTTTATCCCTAATTATATTGGCAAAACCTCTACTAACCGTATTATACTCAAACATCGATATTTTTAATAATAATCGAAGAAATCATTTTTTTTTTTATGCCACAAGTGGCAATCAAGCTGACGGGTTGCCTGATGTTAAGCAATCACCGTCACCTATAGATATCTGCAATACCAAGGGTACCACAAATACGTTGCCGACCTTTTAAGATTCTATTAACATGCCTTTAATCATATAATCCAAATGCCAAATGACCATGGAACTGGATACGGCACTATTCAATTGTTCAGTTGTTGTTGTAGCTGTTATCACCACATTGATTAATAACTCAAAATTTTACATTTCAACTTTGGTTGTTTGTTCCTATGATTGTGCGAAAACTGTACAAGTATGGATAGCAAAAGTAATCTTTAAACAAATAATCATCTAAATTACAGGAAAATAATTGTAATATTGCTTATTTAATCTGAAAATTAACAGTTTTTAGAATACAGTTATTTAATTTCAATAGATTTTTTTGATAATACCATGACCTTTATAGCGAAAAAAAAGTATAAAAAAAACATATGTGTGGTTTTTATTGTTTCTTTTCTCTTGTAATTTGATATAATATGTTCAAAATTTTCAATTATTTGATTATGTCATCTAATTTTGAGTACGAGGTTGGCACTGAGCGCACAAATTACTCTTATCTGCATAAGAGAAAACTTTTATGGCTTTTATTTCACCACTTATCTTTTATTTACTGTATTTGATGGTGACTGTTCGTTTTCCATGACAAATAAAACAACAGAACGCGAAAAATTTAATTCCCCTTTAGATATGCCGAAAGTACGTGTTACTTATTAAACGTAAGTAAGTACATAATATATGTATTTCAAAATAAACTTCAAACAAGCATAATGTAAATAGATATACCTGCTGGCTGCCGGCTGGCCAACTACCACCCTCAAGTTTTGAAAATTGCCGCCAAGCATCTAACTGAATAACGCGTGTGTACTCATATTTTCTCATACTTACGTTTGTTAGAGGAGAAAGGTTCTCCGATGGACACAGGTTGAGCATTCTTCACTTTCTTCACATCTTCCTTAGTTTTCTGAGCAGCGAGCTTCTGTGTCGCCTGAAGATAGACAAAATAATTTATAACACTATTGCCATATTATGAAACCATCACGATCAATGAAAATAGATAAGATCAAACTTACAACTATCGAAGAGGAGTCTTAATAGTTCGATTGGTAAAAGTAACAAAAACTAAATATTCAGAAAACCTGAATAGTTAAGTAGATTCGTATGGGTTAGCTCCAACATCTATCCTTTGCAACATGCGCACAAGGTTCAAAATAAAACATTTATCCCTTGGTGCACTTTCCTCAACATACATTTGTCACAATGGATACTTTTCATATAAAACATTTCTCAAATTAAGCATTCATTCGCACAAAGCGTTTTGACTCCACATTTTTCATTCGCACAGCGAGGTTGTGGAACTCTCTGCCGGAGTCTGTGTTCCCTGTTAGGTACAATATTGGCGTCTTCAAATCTAGAGTAAATAAGTTTCTTCTAGGTAAGCGTGCTCCATCTTAGACCACACTACTGTTTAACATCAGGCAGAGTGTGGTCAAACGCGAACCTATTTTGTATAAAAAAAAAAAAAAAAAACATTTTTAATTTCGCATAATGTGTACTTTTTTCTAAATTATATACAGGAAACGAATCTACATTTTTTTCTTCTTTTCTATTAATTTCTATATAAAACCATAAACAAAATAAAATAATCCCGCCAAGAAAATAATATTTGTCAGGCATACATAAGCAAAGCAAGTACATTTAGACTGAGTAGCTAATTCAACTCTATTGTCGTAGTTTTTAGGCCATTGAAGGCCTTGGACAGTTTTGTTAATTTTTTATCTGAATTAATAAAATCAATTGATTGTATTCGCTCTAGCTCAACAAATTAGCACATTTTGAGTAGTGCCCGTTATGTAACGTATTTTTTTACGTAGAAATGCGCGTTTTAAACATTGTTTACGAGTTGAAAAGTGTACATTTTGGACATTTCATATAAAGTTATTAACTGTCTAACCAAGCCCAATGTTTGTAATTAACACAGCATACGACTCGAATTAGGATCGAATTCAATCAGAGCAATTGGTATTCGCAAAGGTTATCGCTAATGAAATTTAATAGCTATTAAGAATTTGCAGCAAGAATTTGTTGTAAAAACTAAGAAGCCTACTTTTGATGTTACTATCGCAATAGACATGATTAAATACGCCATTTGCGATCGTCATCTTTAAAAAAAACTCTATCTATCGTGGTAACATTTACTGTCGCTAATATAGCTAGTGACGCTAGCGTCTATGCTTATTTTCTTTCGCGATTTTATTAGATTTTCACTCGCTTTTAGTTACGCTTGTATAATTAGCAGATAGACTTGCTTTTAATGAAACGCCATATTGTGGTTATTTTTTTATAATTGACCACAGCTCACCTGATGTTGAGTGACGGGGTGGTCAAAGATGGTAAACACACCTACTATAATGGAAAATTGAACTGATACTAAATTATATCAGTCAGAATTGCCACATTGCTGGGCAACTAAGGGTGATCTTCTTCTCTCCTATATATCTCTTAATCATCGACTACACCACTGATGTTACAAGAGTCAATAGGCAGCGATTTTCTCACCATCAGTCAGACGTCTTATTTGCTTGTTTACTCTATTATTTATTTATATATTTATTTATTTATTAGATCACCAACACTATACACATCACAACAGTAATGGCGGTCATTAACACAAAAAAAAAACAAAACTAGATGTGATAGCAGTTACAGGTGACGACAACATGCGATAAGTTAACATCTATATATCTCTATCTATAGAAAAATAACTGAGATTAGCAGATATTTTCTGTGTGTGTTCTGTAAGTGAACGAGTTGCACAGGTGCAGATAAATATTATGAATAAACCATAACATAGTAGTAGGATACTTTCAATTACATGGTTATATAACTACTAATCACGAGTCACAAACATATTTTTTTTAGACATTTAGAGACAATTTTTATTTTTGTGTAGTTTCGTAATCCTGGCTTTAGAATCAGTTTTATTCTAGATTACGTGTGTTTACCTCCTATAATCGCACAGCAACATCTCATATGATCAACTATAACTACCATCGCAACACATAATTATTTTAAATCATAACTATTGCCAATTATTAGCTTACACTGTTTTTCGATTAAAAAAAAGAAAATAATTAATCCAATTGTATCGTTCAAACTTTATCGGATCGCTATCAGGAACTTATCGACATAATTAACATAACAGGCTTGCGAGTTTATATATAGCGAAACAAATCAATTAATAAATTATGGCAATATTCAGAATGGCGCGATTCAACTCGATATTAATAAATAATCTTTATTGGCATGTACCCACAACGATTTGTATTATTTTTAAGTCTACCCCAGATAGAAGCGGCCTTTGATAGCTAAAAGCGACTGGTTAAAACCGCCCACATTGCAACTGCTTGTAGCGGTAGATTTCCTGACCAGCTATGAAGCCTACAAAGGCACTGTTGCTAGCATAAAAAGCTTTTGTTCGTGACAAGCTTAAAATTTCTGTAATTAATTAACGCCAGAGCACAACAAAGATTGTTATTAAACTATGAGCTATGCTGTAATGTACGATAACAGTAGACTGGCCACTATCGGTGTGGCTGTATTCAACGCAAAAAATGCTTCGTCGAACGCAGAAGAAATCGTTCGTAGCGATAAGGCAGCCAATTGTTCAATCAGTGTTAACTATTTCAGTGTTAATCATTACTTGTTAATGGTATGAACAAGACTAACAAACTTTTTTCCACTAATTTCAAACTTTCAATCTTATTAGAATAGAATCTTAGATAATATAATATATTAGAATCTCTCTATAAATTAATGAGCTTCATCAAATACACAAATTAATCAAGTACGCTTAACGTTTTGCAAGACGGCAGTATAACGCAAACCACACTAAATAGCATATTATACAAAAGATAAAATTCACTTTTGCCATTGATGTAAGTAAATAAACTACATCGCTAAGGCGATCATCGAATGGTACGGCGCCGTAAAGCCACATAGCATTAATTCAGGGGTAGCATGGCATTAATTATAATTGTAATATTTCGCATCAAGATTCTTGATGTTACAGTAGAGATGCATGTACACTGTAAAATCCCTGTGTATGGTCACAACCATGCACAAGTTACCGCTATATCCTAGACTTAACTAGCTTTTTATATTTCATCGCAACTTTCACTTATAAGGCCAGCATTTCTAAACAAAGCTACCAACGCAGTAGGACGCTACAGCAGGTCACCAATTCAACAAATGTATACGAATTCAGCAAACCAACACAATGAACCCCAAGGCCTATGTACAAAGTAAATTCGCTGGTGCTAAATAATATAATCTTGGTATGGGTAAAAAGTAGTAGAGTAAAATATTACGTATTAGTAACTTGCCTGGAAGCTGTTCAGCGTGGTCATATACTCATCGGAGAGGCGGTCACGCGCAAGGCGCTGCGCTGCCTGATCCGTCGGCAGCTTCATCAGGGTCATCAACATCGAAGACGTGTCCTTTGCTAACTTCTGAGTGTAGTTCTGGATCTGGCGACTGATATTACCACAACAATAATTCAATCCAAGATTTTAAAATTTCAGGCACTATTTTCATCCTAAGAATTCATAGATTTTTTGTTTAGATTGGATTACATTATTTCTTGTTTCATAGCAGGTGATGGAATGGTATTGAACTTGTTAAAAGGCAATATCTTTTGAAACAAAATGGACAGTCCATTGTTTTTATAGTTTAATAGTGACCTGGCCCGGTTCACACAAATATAAAATTCTGGCATCTAAATTATAACGAAAACCATCTCAAAATCTTTAACTTATTGAACAAACCACATAAGCAAATTGGGATTTCAATTTTACAATTTAGTGAAAGTATACTTACAGCTGATATCTGAGTTCTTGTGAGTCCTGAGGTGTTTGCAGCTGGTTTACAATTTTGGACATTGATGATACTGAAATTTTTTTACAAGAATTGTTTTTAAGGCATGCATTACTTTTGCAATGGTGTGGGCTTTATTCAAATTAAATCAAAAAGAAATGTAAGGCTTTGTTTTTAACTTTTTATTTCAATTTATCATGTTTTGGGTTTTAATTATTAACAGAACAGTTTATGATACGGCATAGAGGCGGCGTCGCGACGTATGCTTATACCATTGTATTAATAGTTCTCAATCAAGGCCATGGATGAATTAAAAGAATATCTTCATATTATGAGTGTTAGATTCTAATCAGTCCTGTGTTTGTTATGTCAATATGATCAGTTACTGTTACAATTTTAATTTCAATATCTAGTTTATAATCATAATTAAACTATAGGGTGCAAATCACGGTCATTTTAAAGTAACATTGTCAGATCAGTACACCTATTGTTTGCATGCTGACAAATGGCAATGAGTCAACAAGATAGCTGTTATCAATTGAATTTAATTTAACAAAGGATTACTCACCATTTTGTGATATTTTCTTTATGTTACTAGCAATATTTTGCGACTGCTCCTGGAAGTTAATAGGTGCTCCTTGGTAAGACACACCTCCTTGGTATGAAGTCTCCATTGTGCACTACAAGTTGGAAAACATATTAAGTTAGATTAAATCAGTTCACCCTAATTCAAACTTGAGACCAAATACTACCAAAATATTGGCTTACTTAGGCCCAAGCAACACAAAGCTGTGAGAGTATTGATTGAATGGATATAATTAATTGAATATTTTTAACAATGACTCCTTTAATTTATTAGTTCTACTACTAAATTATTATTATAATAAATATATTTCAATTATAACTATTGTATTTGACATTCTGATTCAATGAATAAAATTGGTATTGCCATTTTAATAAAATCAAATATTTCAATACAAAGCCGTGTTTGCAATAAACTTCACAGCCAATAATAAGCTTGAGTCAGATTGTAGTCACAGGATGATGAGTGTGTGTGTGTGTGTTGTGTTTTTTTTTCGATTATTGCAACCTACACAACAACTATCATCTGTTCATGACTTTCAAACTTTGCAAAGATCAAAGATTGCAATAGACTAAACAGAAGAATAAAGTATTATTATTTTGTTGGTTTTAAAATATCTGTTTTTCAATGATGTTACAACCATACAGAGATATAAAATAAACACCTATTATGTATTTAATATGCTAAATCTATAACTAAATTTTGACAAAACTCACTTAATAAATTTTCAGTAAATAGGGATGTGATTTAGTGATATTAGAATTCAATTTCCTTACATTTACAAAATTGACATTATTGTAAACTACAACAATTTATAGAAGTTTGAAAGTTGTATTAAAAACATCAATAAATTAATATTAGTCTATTATGACCCAGTTTAATTTACATAATAAATACTTGACAAAAGTGTAATTATAAAATGAAGTAGCAATATACCAATTTTCCTAATATAATTAGAGAACAGAAGTGTGCATATCTTATTGCTAAAGGAGTCATAAGAACGATTTTAGTAGTGAAACCATTAAGGTGCACGCACCATACATGAAAGGTTGGTGAATTTAAAGGTGATAAATGGATAGATGGAGGAAAGAATTGCATAGTGCTGACTCCACCAAGAGGGATAAGGGAAGGAAAAGATTATGTTATCAACTAAGTTTTACTAAAAGTATTTTAACGTTGTGGTCACAATTATTATGCAAATTATTGTTAAGCGGATATAAACTAAATATATACCTTGAATACTCTTTATGCAAATTGTTATCAATCACTAAATGACGTGATAAACATAATTTAAGTCCGAATACATAAAAAAGCAGGGAACACCGTAGAAAACAAATTAATTGTATGGATCATACATGGGTTCATGAAAAATAATCAAATTCCGTGAATTCATAATAGGCACAATCTAATTCATGCTGATTATTGTTGCTGTAATTTCCAAACCAACGGGAAATAAATGGTAAGCTCTTATTGTTCTACATACACGATTTCACGCAGGTAGGTACCTTTTAATCAAGTTATTAATTGCGAAGTAGACAAAGTTGTGACGTGCCTTCTTTATCTGCAAACAAAATCTATGATCCTTTTGTTTTCACTACACACACATGTATACTGAGTGGAAAACAAGATTTGCAAACTATTTAGGACAAAATAATTATAATTATAGGAGGATATCGACAAAAGGCAACGTTCCTAACAAATTAACTAATACTATCTGTATCTGGTATCTGTCAAAATCAAAATGTACTAGGTAAATACTAGGTTATTTAGTCTATGAAATCAGTGAATGTTCTGGTTTTTCTCTTTCGTTTTGGCGTTGTACTCTGTGTATTCTGCCAGTTTCAATATGTCTGTATTTTTTTTTCCTTGGTTTTGGCGTTGCGTTTTGTGCATTTGCCAGTGTCAAGTGTTTTTTCGAGTTACAAAAGTTAAATAAGTTGACTTGTAATTAAAGTTAAAGTCCAGTTTTGGTCAAGTACAGTTAGTGTCAGTTAAGTCTAGTTATGCTTTAGTAAAGTAGTAGCGACTTTAATGGACTTTTGAAAGCAACACGGAAAATCATGTTTCACCACATTATATCATTTTCCCACACTCGCGCTTGTGATTTGGCACTTCATGAATAAAACATAGCCATTTATACGCATAAACACTAGATAAAGCACTAGTTTCGGAAAAAATACAACCGGGCGACACGAATCTTTCCGCGTTCCCGCCAAAAAAATATCTATCAGCTACTATGTTTATTGCCTCTACTTCCGTTTTTGCCATTTGCAATTTATGTCTTTTGTCTAACATCTACAGTCAGTCAGTCACAATCAAAGTCCAGTCTGTGCCAGTCAAATTCAGTCATGCCGTAGTAAAGTAGAGGTGACTTGACTATTCTATAAGCTTTGATGAAGTTTTGCGCAGATTAATCTAAGCAACTTGGAGGACCACTATATAATTGTAGTCCCCTCAATAGGACTCCTGACCACTATTTAAGACGAGACTCGTAGGATACTCCGTCTACGGACAAAAGCAAAACTAAGTGATAATTCAATGAAATTTATGCTTCTTGACACCAATGGGCGCGTGCTGTCCGAAATATGTCAATAGTCCTCGAGCAAAATATGTCTTTAAACATATACTTTAATACATTAATGGCCATCTTCAAGAATGTAACTATCACTTAAAGAAAATATAATTAAATTAAATACAGCCAGTTAATCATGGCTGTACTCGCTGAAACTAACCAGAATAGACTAAACTTGTTGACCATTGTTGTAAGGATGTTTGAAAATTGAGTAACACCACTGTGCATAACAGTTAGATGTTTTGCGAGTAACTATTGAATACAAACAGTAGTCATTATCTTGTGCATGTTATGTTGAAGGATACCCAATCAAACAGCTATTTAAAACGATTCTTATATTAACTCAAATGCGAAATTCTATCACAAACCAAAAATTAAATATTTCTATCACATTCACTTTATGTAATTAACGTTTCTAATCTATTTAACGTTTTCTTTTCCATTCTATTACTCGGTCGAGGTTTATCTGCAAAGATAAGAAATAAACAGTATTAGTAGTTTTATAGATCAGTCATAGAATAGTCTCAAAGGCATACAATGTTTTTTAAACTAGGATAGAAAAATCACACTACGAGTATATAAACAATAGATAACATGTATGCAAAAACCGCAGTTTACGTACGAAATGAACACTGTCCCAATTTTTAGATATTTTTTTGTTTACTTTCGTTTTTATCGTTTTTTTTAAATGTAAAAGTAATGAGACGATCGAGGCTCTCTCCCGATGTCAAGAGATAACGCCTGTCCATGACCATTGCAGCGATACACAGAACTTAAGATGAAATACAATAAGATTTTTGCACCTACCTTATAATCAACTTTATTAAGCTTAGATTCCATCATGACAGCCATGACAGGTCTGCCGTGAGCGCACTGAAAAGGGGTCTTGCAATCGGAAAGCTTCTTCAATAAATCGACACAGTCGCTTTTAGATAGCTTATCTCCGAATTTTATTGCGTATCTGCATGCCTGTAACATTAAACAAATAAAAATGTATAAATAATATTTATTAAAGTATTTATATTATAAGGCCTCATTCTCAACAACTTATTGAAACTAAGTAATGTCGAATCTCGATAATTTGAATCTCTCGATAGTTTTAGTTTCCCAGTCGCTTAAACATTGAATAAAATGAATATTAATTGGTCTCCTTAGTAATTTGAAGTTAAAGGAATATTATCTTGCCTGCCAACATGCATAATTTGAAGCTCGGGCTTCTCTGCTCTCCATATTTTGCAGCTTTATCATGCACAGACTTGTCGTTCATATACATAAATAAGGTCACTTTTAAAGACTATCTGCTACTACCTTTACCTCACTGAATACAAGATTCATTATAGATTTTGGGTACAAGGAAATACACCCGCCTTGTATTTTCATAATGTTTATTTCTTCAGTTATCAGATTTTTTACTGATTTTATAACTTTCTCCACCTATAACAGACAAAGCAAAAAAAAAAAAGTAAAATTAGCAAATGCAGTGACATTTTGCAATTAAATAAATAAAAATTGTATTTTAATGCCAGTCATAAGAATTAGTGATGTAATGTTTGCATTCGAATTCGCGAATCTACGCATATTTTTTTGCTTTTGTATCCGTATTCGCAAGAAATTAATGTTTGGCGAATGTATTCGGCAAAAATTTTATTTGCAATTTACAATTACATACAATACAATACAATTACATTATTTACAATTCATTGACAAATTTTCGATCAGTAAACCAACAAAATGTTGCGCTTCTGTGTATTTTGCCTCAAAATCTTAAGAAAAAAATAATGCGTTTTTAAAACATTTAAAGATTTGGTGTTACGTTTGTGGAGCTATATATTTTTTAAATTATTAATCTACTTTTAATGATTAATGAAGAAAAATGGTTTAACTCAAATTTATGGTGATCGTCATGAGACGGCGTAAAACATTGTACGATCGCCTGGTCGTAAACGGGCGGTTTTGGTCAAACCTTTGTTGAGCTGTCCCAGCATGTTGCATGGTGTTACCAGGATTATTCAACATTCATTTAGATCCACAATGATAACGATTGATTTCTGCGTCAGATAGCTATCGGCTAAAGATGAAAAATAACCAGAAAACGCATTTTAGTGACGTTAAAGCAGGTGATTGGGAAATAGCCTATTGCCGACTTGTGATTTCCTTACAAAAATTCAGAAAATTTATTTAATTCCTCGTTGCACACTATAGAAAAATATGTACAAAGGGAGGACTTAATGCTAAAGCATTTTCTGCCAGCCAACCCCTCAGTAAAGAACAAGGTTGTAGGCGCGCATCAAAACAAACATAATATGTATATATATATATATATATATATGTATATATATAAATATATATAATATATCAGATCATGTATAAATATATAAATAAATAAAAAATACAGTAAACAAATAAATATGATATACTACTTAATATAAATAATAAACATCTATATAACATACAAAAACCTTAAGATATAAATAAATATGTACTTACATCCATGTCAAATGACGAATCACTAGCAAATAAATATAAAAATTACCCATTTCTATTCAAAAAATGTTCACGTATAAGTTTTTTGAAGATAGGTTTGGACGGTGCGAAAATGAGAAGTAAGTAGTACTTATGCCATTCGTAACGATGTCCCGCCCAGTATAGACATTTTTATTTGAATGCCAGTCGTATGTCATGCATTGTGTAGACAGTTCTTATTCTTATTTTTATTCGAAGTGGGGGCGATGAGTCCTGCACTGACGTCCCGCTTGGGGTGTATTGTGCATTTCCCCCTGCCAGCGTCTACCCGAGCCAACCCAGCTCCTTGAAGTACCGGAGCGAGGCTCTGGGCCGCTGGCATAGTAGCTCCAGTGAGATTAAATTAAATTAAATATCACAGGACATTACACACAACGCCATCTGACCCCAAACTAAGCAGAGCTTGTGCTATGGAAGACAGATAACTGATAGAATACTTAAATACTTTTTTTTGTAAATACATACTTATAATACATACAGTACACCCAGACACAGAACAAACATCGATGTTAGTGACACAAATGTTCGTCCTGAGTGGGAATCGAACCCACGCCCTTCAGCTCTCGAAGCAGACACACTACCAATGAACCAACAGGGCTGTGATGGGTGGAATATTTAAAGGCATTGATGACGAGAAGCATTCAAGGTGTTGCGGCGACATGGATGATAGCGAAGCAGGTTCATGCAGCCTAGTAGCTATTCTAGTACCTTCTGTGGCTTTGCAGTGCAGAAGCACTGTGTAGACAGTTATAAAAGTACTAGGCAAAATATTCTAATGGCTCATGGTGGCTCCAAAATGGAGGAAGTATTTACTAATTCAACTACTACAAGGTATATAGTTTCTTTAAGATACTAAATATCAAATAAACCAATTTACTCATGTGTTACCTGTCTAAGATTTTTACCAAGAATAGCTTCAGGTATAGCCTGGACTGAAATTTCATTGTCATTAATAATAGTCCATTGGAGACCGAGCTGTTTAAACTTGTCCTTAAAATTATGAACATACGGGATATCATGTCCAGACAATATTAACGAAACTGGATCAATTTTTACTGGTTTCCATTGGTTCTCATTGAAATAATCTGAATCATATAATACAACTATTTTACATAATTATATGTATGGATAAACAAAGCCATACAGTATCCTGTTTTGTTTTTATGAGGTAACATAAAGATGGGTCATCACCTGCTAGACTATTTTCAAGTAGAATTCTCTCATGAACTGCGTGTTGATCGAAGAGTACTAGAAAATCTGTTGATGTCTTATTACAATCTTTCATCATGATAGTTGCTATGAATTTTTCATCAACTTGTCCTAGAATCTGTAACAGAAATGTTTTTGCCTGAACCACAAAGTATTTTGTTTTTCTTAAATTACTTTTAATTATTAAAGTCCATTTACTTTAGCATCTTTTAAAGACTGCCCATTAAATTTTAACTCTGAACTGTCTTTAGTTATCTTGGCATTTACTTTATGTATAGTCTTTGTTGTCATTTCTTTAGTATCTTGAATTTTTGATTTAAATATTTCTGCATGATTTCGTACATCGTCAGCAAAGTTGTTGTACATTTCCTGGAACATTACAATGTTTCTTGAGAAAATTTTACACACTCGTATTTACAATTATCGTAATTTGTATACCTTTTTGTAATAATCTTTAGAAATAACATATTCGCAAACATTTTTTGTTTGACAATTCTGGAAGATGGGCGACATTCCTGTAACATTATTTTATAAAAGCTTAAAACAAAATTAAATTGTTGTATCGTTAAGAAATAAAATATCTTTACTACTTATTATACCTTTGGGTAGAAAGCACAATCTGTTCATAAAACTGAAACCCTCCAAGTTTGATTCATTTACAATTTTAGAGATATATTTGTCGTGAATTATCTGATTTTCAATAGTTAGTAGTCTTGAGGTGAGATTAGGATTGGACTTCATGGTCTTATTAACATTATTTAAAACTGCATTATGTTGGACCTCTCTGAGATTTTGATTAACAGTAACTTCATTTTCTTTTGAGTAAATTGTGTATGGAGAATCTTTATGGCCTCTTTGAAAATTTTGGTTTTTGGACAAATTCATTTCATTGTCGTCAAAGCTCATTTCAAATTCTCTCTCCCACAAATCTTGGTTCTCTAAAATTACTTCACATACATCTATTGGATTCATGATTTGTTCATTTTGGGTGTGTTGAGACTTCGAAACAAATATAAAATTCTTCTTGTTTTGGCTATTTCGTGTATCTTCATTGCCTTGATTCTGTTCGTCAGTATTAGCTTGTTCAACAGTGTAAGTACTATGTAACGCCCAGTTTTCATCATCGTTTATAGTATAACCATGTTTGTCAATATTCAGTATACTGTATGTACCTGTATTTATAGATAACTTTTTCCTAATGGTGTCTGAATGTGCTAATCTTTCTTTTATAGTCATTCTATTATGTTTTGTAGCATTAGCTGCTACATCTTTGTTTCTTAACTTATAGCTGTTGTTTTTTAAAACTTCGATCGTATAAGAAGAATCACTTGTATGTCCCATTATTTGTTTCTTTAAATTGAAAAGTATTGATGTTTTTTTCAACAAATCTTTAATATGCGACTGGAACTGTGTAGTAAAGTAAGTTCTAACATTTTTCTTTTTAAAAAGACTACTTTTGATAACTTTTTTTGATTGTTCTGTTATGAAGGTTTCTGGTTTTGCATAAAAACTATTTCGCTTTTTATTCCGAACACGGTCGTGATAATAAAAGCTATCATTTTCTGTGTTATACCTTTGCTGTGTATAATAATTGTGACTTTTGAATGTTATGATTTCTTTACTAAAACTGTTCTGTGATTTGAAATTCATTGATTTGTTAGAATCGTTGATACGAGCACCCTTGGGCGAGCTCATAACAATTGCATTACGAAATGTATCTGGTACGTTTTTTATTTGTGCCTTTTTTTCTTGTTGGCTTTCTAATATTGTTTGTAGAAGGTCATAATTAGATTGAACAAATTTCTTTTTTACATCTTTGTAGGCATTATTTTTGTTTATCAATTTACTTGTAGAACTGTAAGTGGTATTATTGTGAAGTACCATTTTATCAATTTGCTTACAAACTGATTTATTTGCTTGCTTTTCAGGCAAATTGTTCTTCATTTCAATGTATTCATCAACCAACAAATGGGAGGCTTTTTTATATATTTGATCTATTATAGTTCTTGTTCTTTGTTCTGATTCATCAGCTCTTGTCTTAATTAAATCAGTCATCTTCTGAAACTTTTTAAGGTTCGAATCTTTATCGACATTAGATTTTTTTATTTTATCTACATTTTCATTTTCTGGAACATTCATTATAATTTTTTTGGGAAGCCCTCTTGCCTGTGAATTGTATTTTCTAATAGTATTTGTTCCTAAATTGGATTTCACCATAGATTTCGTGATTGACATTTTATTGGTACCACTTTCTTTTGTTATATTAGAATGGCTGTTATTAGTTTTGTTGGCAATATTATTTGTAGATTTAGCATTGTCATTACAATTTTCTTTGTGATTACTTCTCTCATTGGTCGATTTTAACACCAGTTTTTGTTTTTTTCTCCTTGCTCGCTTTCCTAGAAATTACAATAACATTAAAAATGTGTGACTGAATGTTTTGCGTTTTTTTTTTGTCACGCCAGGATCAAGTAATTTATTTTTCATGTAATTATGTTCATTTTGTTTAATGCAGAAAATTTTAAAGTTGAGTGCGGATTCAATTTTATACCTATTTCAAATATAATGACTAATAATATTAAGTTTTCTGAACATACCTTTAACAGCATTGTGCATGTGGGATATTCCTGGCTTTTTTGAATAAATGCCCAATATCTTTTCTACAATTTTCTGAACTTGTTTTCTTGTATCACTACATTCATCCTTATTGTTTGCTTGATTTTTATTTGCTTTACATTCTTGTCTGAGATTGATTTCACCATGGAAAAACTTGACAAGTTTCTCTAATAATTTGTTAATTTGATCCCAATCTCTAAATTCCAAAGCTGATTGTGAGTTGCTCAAATCATAATCCAAGTATGGGCATTTTATGAATATGAAGTAATCTGGATTTTTTTTCTTAAACCAATTTTCTTCCTCTGTGTTCATATTCTGAAATTAAGAAAATAAATTATTTTAACCATATAGATCATCAAATAGATAAACATGTCTAAAAACAAAACATTATATTTAATAAATCAAAAGCCTCATATTAGCCCTAAAACATTTTTGAATATAAAAGAGCTTGCCATTTTTCCATCTAAAATATTAAAAAAGAAATTACCATCAATTTTGATTTTTGTATGCCTCTCATTTTAATTTCAAAATGGTTACTTAAGCTGTTATTTACCATTTTATGAAGCTTACTTGTGAATTTTATCAGTTTTCCATTAATGAAAATCATTTCTTTTCCAGTCCCTTCAGATTTTTCTAAATAAGCAGTTACTTTATATTCACTTTTTTCCACGAGCAGCTCTTGTAAATTGTTCTTGTCTTTCTGGTATAATGTGGAGAGTGTTTGGTAAATATCTCGGTTCTTGTGCATTTTAAAAGTAATTTCATTTTTTGAGTCATCTCTCAGGCTCAAAGAGACATTACAGTGAATTAACGATAAATGCTCCAAAAATATTTTTATGCTTTGTAGGTCACCTAAAATGTCTTTTGCTTTCTTTTGTATACTTAGATTGTAAAGAAATCCAATGATTTCAACCTGAAATAAGACAGACATTGTTTAACTGAAGTCAGCCCTGGATCTAGGGGGGCACACCGAGGCACCTGCCTCGGGTGGCAGCTTCAGGAGGCGACAAAATCATAACATATGTAGGTACCTATATGTTTCAAAATAAAACTTTTTTCTCAAAGTGCTTAGCATCCAGCATATTTTGTTCTATCTATTAAAACATTCATTTGATATTAAATCGTCCGGTTGGTTTTTGAACACATCCTATGTTATGAAAGTATTCTAAGTCGATTTTTGAACACATTGCACCTAGAACTACACAAGCGAGCTGAAAAAAGCCCTAATGGTCAAACGTTAAGCGCCAATCACTGTTTGTTTATGTGCTAGATTATGTGTGTGTTACCAGAGATAAGTAGAGAGAGAAAATATTGGGACCTAATAATTAAAGAAATATCTTGGTTGTCTGTTGTCACATGTTGTAATGAAGGTAGTTGCAAAATATAGTCAGTCAGCAGTCAGGGGCTAGGAATCTAGCCAGTTAGATTGTGCTAAGATAGATTACAGAAATCGGTGCGTATATAGTGGTAACAAGGAAAAACCGTGGAAAGTGTGAAATTATAGTGTAATAAACTAAAAAATAATAAAACATTCCTATGGGTATAAAAATTTAACGAATTTGATGTGACACATGGATGTTGGAAAAACTACATCAGGAGATTTTGCTACTGAATAGAAACAAATGAAATAGTGGACGATGAAAAGAAAATGGCGAATTTGCTTGTAGTAGTTAGCCTGATGTATATGATTTAATTATGTCCTTGTTATCACCAAAAATATCAATGAGGTTATGTGGTAACGATTTTGAACTAGCATTTTCATCCAAAACCAAATAAAATTGAAGAATCTTACAAATTTCACACAAGAAATCAAGAAGAAAGTGAAAAAATTAGAGACTACATTGCAAAATTTAGGAAATTAAGTACACAGTGCAATTTTTCTGATTTAGATCGAACACTAAGGGACAGACGAGTGTGTGGCATAATGGATAAAGAAAATCTTAAGAAAAAATAAAGAAACTTGGCTTAATAAGTTTGACTAAGTTAGTTTCGAACATATGCTTATTGACTTAGAGGCATCATGAAATATAATAACAAAGAACAGGTGCAGGTGTGCACAAGTACACACCTGCACAACTGCACACACACACAAATATATTTTTTGTATATAAATGCATGCAGGTTAATTTTCATGTAATTGTTTAGTTTTTTAGTCTGCCTTTGGCATTTTGTAATTGATCAAGATATCGGGAGAAGCCATTGGTTCCCGAAACACAGTTATTACTAGTTCGGAGCCAATGAGTTCATTTTAATGTGTCCAAAGCTTGTGCCAATTTTTGAATTCAGAAGAAACTTTAACTGCAAAGGGCATTAACATTTCAGCAAGCTTGTGAGATTGCACTGTCTTATGAGACGGCTAACATTGATGGTGGGGTCATTGTACAGTTCAGGTCTGGAACTAGCAACTCCGTACAGGGAACAGAGGTGCCTATGGATATTACCTGAGGACAAGGTTACCTCTAATAAAGGTATGAAAGAAATTAGTAATGTAAATTGCTTGCTGTGGTAGACATTATAAAGGTGAAGGCAGGTTTTGGTGGAGCAAATGCAAGCACTGTAAGATGACAAGACACATTGAGGCAGTATGTTTGTTAGAAGCAAAACAAATCAAGTTATATATTTAATTTTATGTCACAAAAATGTATAAGGATTAATCTAATCAACTACTATTAAAAATACCATAATGATTTGAAAAAATAAATCTAGGTCTCAACTCAAGGAAAATACATTTTTCTGACATTTCACTGAGCAAACCTAGGTATCAAGCAATAAAGAGTGCAAATTTATCAGAGTCCTCATACCGGTCATAAAAAATAGCACTCATATACAAATAAATTTGTGATTTTTTTAAACTATTTATGTCAAACTCTGGTATTATGTTATGGTAGATCCAGGGTGACTGAAGTAGGTAAAAAAAGTAACAAAAACAAATGTTGAAAGTGTCACATCCAAAAGTTGTTTTGGTACATAATTACTCACAGTTGTTCCTTTGGATGCTCTTATGCTTGATCTGTCTATTAGCTTTTCTACACCATATTCAAACAGCTTCATCCAAGTTTCTTCAGAATGTTCATGTCGAGATATCACTTTTACACTCTTTGATATATTTATTATATTTGCTAGTGCCTGACCTCTGAAACCATACTTATTAGGTGCAGATTTCATAGTGGAAAGGTCAAAAATCTTGCTAGTCATATATTTGTGGCCAATAACTTTATAGTCTTTACTATATACACCACAACCATTATCAATCACTTGTATAGTGTTTTTCTGACTATTCATTCTTATTGCAATCGATGTAGCTCCAGCATCTAATGCATTGTACACCTGAAAAATTACAATCAAACACTTTCAAATGTAAGTTATTATGAGTAATGTAAATTAGTATGAGTTCAAGTTCTTGTTATTACGCTACATACTAATTCTTCGACGGCTTTCTTATGGTTAGTAATTTGGTTTGATGCACTTAGCAATGACTGCACGTTGCAAGGAATCTTTTTCATAATTATTTCACGTTCACTTGAGATCTACTATCGCCCCAGGGATTTGAATTCACAATAATTTGATAAAAATAAAATGATAATTTAAAATATTTTTATCAACATACGTTTTTTTTTTTTTAATAATTTGCCCCTTCGGGCACGCTAAAGCTATAAAGCCATACTGCCTTGTCTTAAGTGTTATTTCTGCTGTATCTTAGCTATAGTTATAGTCAAAGTCGTCTTTGTCAAGTCCAGTTCGTGTCAGTTAATTCCAGTCATGCTTTAGTAAAGTAGTGGCAACTTTACTATAAAGCTTCGATGGAGTTTTGGAAGCAACACGAAAACTCATGTTTCACCACATTATATCATTTTCTTGTAATTCGACACTTTATGAATAAAACACCACCATTTTTATGCATAAACACTCGACAAAACACTAGTTTTGGAAAAAAATACAACGGAGCGACACGACTCTTCCCGCGTTCCCGCCAAAACTCACACACATACGTTTTTTTGGTAAACAAAACATCAACACTTTTTCTTTTTCTTATTTTTGGCATAGCATTTTGTGTGTATGAAATGCCAGTGCGAAGTAGTAAATTTTCGACATCTTAAAGTGTAATGAAAGTTCAAGACAAATAAACATATACGGTTATAATCACACAAAACTCATCATCAGTAAATTAGGGTTAAGTCCAGTCATACCTCAGTAAAGTTACGTTATCTAGTGCCGCAATGGCCACACAAGCAAAAAACTGGTTTTCGTTTATTTTATTAAATTTTTGAAATCCTTTTCCGTAGTATCGGAAAACGATTACTATTTACAAAACACGCGGATCGTACTTCGCAAATTTTTGAATGTGAAACATTTAACTTACAACCTCAGATTGTAGTGTTTAATATTAGCTTACAACTAGGACTAGTCATCAAATTATTATCTGATTATTCATCTGTGGCTTACAACTTTACAAAGATTAATATAATGTCAGTGGTTATGTGAAAATTCAGAACTCTAAATGTGATTCTCGCTTAATTGATTTGCTCAAAAATGTATATTTTATAGCTATTTAAAGTTCATTGTAAACATTGTTGGAAAAGTTTTATTTAATTTTACATTAGCATAATTTTTTTGATTTAAGAAGAGAAAGTGGTATTGTGTTGCGGCTGAAAGACAAGCATCCCAGGCCAAGAAAAAAAAAGAAAAAATACTGACAGTCAAGCGCCCAGACCCAAGCGAATACCTAGTCTAGTTTTTCAGTTTTCTCGTCTCTTGGGTTTTGTCTTCGTGTCCCGATCGGTAATTCAATACATTTGTTGAATGATGGTTGTCGCTTGATTTAAAATCCATTAGATGTAATCGAATCGAACGTAGGACAATATATTAGTCGGGTTCCGCAGCCAAAATGCATCGGAAAGTGGTATTAGCGTAAATTGCTCGTACCTAATTCATAATGTAGCGATCTGTTAGTCCTACGGTGAAAAAATTACTATGTTTGTACAATACGGCGAGTCCATTATCTGCAGCGGTATCTAGAAAACTAGCTGAAGGCGTATCACTAGCCATGACATGGTAGTTTGAATACAGGTGAGTGATATTTATTGTTTCAGTTGTTGCGCAAATTGACACATGTCCATTGTCGCTATTGAGTTGAAGCATCTCCATATTGAATGGTTTTGCCGACATATGCACATATTTTATGTCATATATTTCTCTCTTTTACTTTGTTGCGGTTTTAGTATTGGTTCTCAAATGGTATCTTTCGGTCATAGGAAGTGATTGTGCCCACCATGGACCCGTCCTTGTTCTCGCAGTACACACCGACAAACGCCGCGCCCAATGGACTTCCACAGGAGTCCAAACTAGCGACGTACATGGTAAGTCGAATATTGTTATCTATTAGTATGCACTGGATTTAAAAAACTATTCCCTCAAGAAATTCATAGCTGATGCACTTTTTCTACTAAACCATATTATGTCAAACCAATTTCCCTTTTTACATGACCACCCAAATTAAATATAGAATGTAAAACTAAAACTTCTTCCTTACATCTTAATGTGATGCCAAATTTTTGCTTGGAATTTAAACATTTTTATTTTTGGCTTATAATATTTTTTTATACATGTTTTAAATGTATTGATCCCTTTTATTTGATAACAAAAACATCTTTGTTATTATATGTGAAGTTACAAAAGTTACCATATTAGGTTTGAAGAGTTCCGGAACAAAAAAAGCTGATGAATCCATTATTTTCTTTTTTTTTTGTTGCTTCATGTTGTGTACTTATTTATCTATACTGGTATTAAAAGAGGAAAGATGTATTTTTCCATGTTTCTAATGAATAAACTTCAAAACTAGATAGAAAATATTCTTTCAGAATTGAATAATAAAAACTTAAGAGACTTTAGGCTGCCGTCTCCCAATAGCTCACAAAATATTGTTGATGCTATATTTCATACATATGATGTTAACGAGTTGTCAGTATTTGTCAACACAAATGCACCAAAGTTGGTGCCAGATTGAAAATAAAGCATTTGATGCTATAATTGAAAGTGATGAAAATATCTGTCAAGTATTACAGCTAAAACCTTCCTTGCCAACTTAATACTGTCACAAGTATGACAATCTGAAAGTAAAGCACTGGCAGTGCCGTCTTCCGGAATCTCTGCAACCTTATCAAATGATAAAAAACTGCTCATTCAACTATTTTAACATAGATTGTTAAAATAGTAATCCTCTTTTTTGCATAATCGAAAATATTAAAGTACTTTAGTTAAAAAGACTACAATTATATTAGTTAAAAGACGGTGGAAAGATGAGCTCGATGCTCACGACAAGGATTGGACCTCAATAGCACCAAACAGAGAGGTTTGGAAGGGAGGGAGAGAAGCCTTTGCCCAGTAGTGGGACAAAGTGAGCTAAAAATAAAATAAATAAAAGACAGTTTTGAAGTATTAGTCTTATACCTCAGGTGAAAGTATGGAAGGGACAACACTGTTAGTAATATACACACTCATATTTTGTTGTGTAAGAAGGGATCTGGACCTTGTTGTTCTAGAAATATGTTTTAATGTCCATTATAGAAAAGAGTCACAAGTCATTATGTTGAAAATGACTTTGTAAGCAATCAGTTCATGCAAATACAACTTTAAGTTTGTGTGGGAACCATATTGATTATGGAGTACTAGGGCTCAATTTGTAAATTGTCGATTAGTTTCGCATTTAAATATGACTGACTTTCCAATATTTTTTATGACACATGTGTCAATGCAAAAACTCAGAAGTATGATACAAAACAGAGCCATAGCAGTCGCTAACTCACAATGGGCCAGACAAATAGTCATTAGTCATGCTAAGTAAAACTGTTAGAAGTGTTCAAGGTACTCATTCTTTTGTGTATTGCAGAATCGATCTACATCTACACCAACACGGCCCTTGAACCAAGCTATGAGCAACCTCAGCCTTGACTCTTCTCCACAGTCCATCAAAAAAGTAAGAATCTTCAAACTATATTGTTATAAATAAAATACTATGTAATGAATTAAATTTGACTCTACACTACTTACAATACATGAGCGAGAGTTTAGAAAACATTAAAAATGATAAACAAGTTGTTAGGTTGTTGATCATTCACTGGAAGCATTGATTGATTGATTGATAACTCTTTTTTTTTTTTTTTCTTTGGTTTTGGCGTCGCGTTTTAGCATTTGCCAGTGTCAAGTAATTATATATTTTCAAGTTTCAAAAGTTAAATAAGTGCCATCGTAGCTAGTTTTAGTCAAAGTCGTCTTTGTCAAGTCCAGTTCGTGTCAGTTAATTCCAGTCATGCTTTAGTAAAGTAGTGGCAACTTTACTACAAAGCTTCGATGAAGTTTTGGAAGAAACACGAAAACTCATGTTTCACCACATTATATCATTTTCCCACACTCGCGCTTGTAATTCGGCACTTTATGAATAAAACACCACCATTTTTATGCATAAACACTCGACAAAACACTAGTTTTGAAAAAAAATACAACGGAGCGACACGACTCTTCCCGCGTTCCCGCCAAAACTCTGATAACTCTTTATTGTACACACTAAAATACAGAAAAACAGAAGAAATAAACTAAGCATTTGGAAGTAACAAATTCAATTTTGAGCAACGAATACAGAAGTTTATATGTATGCTTTGTTGAAAAGATAAAAAATTGAGTACATAACAAAAAAACTAAGTTTTAATCAGTACAACAACTTATGAATGACTCTTTTATACATTTCTAAGCAATTTTTAACACTTGCTATGATTTTATAAATGATTTTAGCTTGCCCTGTTTGTTGTACTTTCTGGGTCAAATTTAGTAATTGAAATTTTACGTTTCCTGTTGACAGATTTATCTGATATTTGGTACACTCCTTTTGTTCTGACGACAATTCATTACTTTCAATATAATTGTAAAAAAATATATTTTCTAATATGTAATTTATTTAAATTTGTAAAATCTGATTTTATATGGCCTGACTATTATAGCCATTGTATACATTTCACGTATTGTATAAAAATAAGGGATTGACAATTCTAATAAAATATAGATCATTTATTCAAATTTAAAAATGTCAAAATCATATTATACAAACATAATTAGGTGTCACTTAAAACTATTTTATTATTTTTTAAATATAGATTGGATATTATAAGTGAAGGCTAGTTTCTTTAAGTACTTAATTGTGAGATCAAACAAGTAATAAATAGCTAATAATGACATGTTTCAATAGGTGATGATAAACGAGTTCATTCCGATGGCATATTATCAACCCAGCATGCTGCCTGAGTCTCCGGAGAATATTCCACCGGGTCTACACACCATGACTACACACATGCCTATGCCTACAACCCCACAAGTGCACCAGGTGTGTAGAGATGAAGACTATTTAATTTGGTTCGCTGTCTTTATTGGTTTTATCCGTCAATTAAAGAAACAGGATTTAGCATGTTGTACACGTAATCCAAAAAGTGTAAGGAAAACTCTCATCATGATGAACAATTTGCTAGATTATATTTTAATAGATACCACACTAAGATCGGATTTAGTATCAAGCCTTAGCAAAGATCTATGGCATATTATTCCGGAAAACAATAATATGCTATAGATGTCTGCCATCTCTAGCAAAATTACAGAGCTATTGAGAGTTCTCATCAAATATCTCTCAACTAATGAGCACTATGGCAATGCCCTGAACTTTGCTTTGCTACTCAATTTCTGAGTATCATTGCAATGGTCATGGGCAGGCATTATCTGTTACCATCAGGGGTCCATGCCATTTGTCTCATTACTTTTACATAATTAATATAAATATGACTGCATCCACATTGTACCAGTGTAAATTGTACACCACACTTGCTTTTAAAAATTCTCTTACTTATAAATGCCTAATTGAGTACATACTCACAGCTTCCATGTTCATCCATACATATTTTTACTTAAAGAGAGCCACGGCCAAAAGCCTAGGTTGCCAACTATTTAAAAAAAGGAAGTTTTTCTATTTCAATTGAATGTTTTCATTTACTTTAATTCCATTGAGTAATATGATTTAATTTTGTTGTGGCAGGAGAATGTTGGTGGCACTACTTACTTCTATTCAACTAACTCTGACAGCCTTAACACATCTGGCATCAATTCATCGGGGTCTATGGGTGAGTTGACTTTTAATGTTCTGTTTTCCTTTTATAGCATACATTTTGGTATATACAAATGAGTGTTATATTATTTATCTATGGTAAGGGTATCAAACAATATGTGTATGGGATAAGATCTATGTTTATATTTCATATATTGTAACATGACAAGCAACATAAAAGTGACACCATTGTTTTAACCAAATATTGTGTTACAAATACATATATTGGTTTTGAACATGTCTCTGCGGTAATCATGCATTATTAATCACTGCTTTAATCTTTGCTTGTGTAGTTAATCAAAGGCAAGCCAGGCTAGTAGCTTTAAAGCTACTAGACTTCTACCAGCTCATTTAATTTTACTAATTTATATCATCACATAATTCTCTCACCTGACTGACACCTGACAGCTATTGATTAAATAATTAAAAAAAAAATGTCTAATGATTTAAAGGTTCACAACCTATGATACTAATTTGTCCATATAAAAGTACAAAACTGTGCACTTTGTTTTGATTCTTTTGTACACGGCTATAAAATGGATCGATCCCCGTGAGAGGGGTGATTGAAAACTCACCCTAGCCGTCTAGACGAGATGATATAATATGGATGTATTAATTGCTATATTGTGTAGGTAGCTTGGCGTTTAGTAACGGTAACTTTGATTGGAAGGTAACTTTTCTCTTTGAACAATAGACTAGCGACAAATGTCGGCTTCGTACAAATATCAAATAAATACAAGAAAAAGGTTGTACATGATTAAGAAAAAGGAGAAAGGTCTACTGTTTTGTCGGAGTTTGAAGTAGAACGCTGTTGGATAGATGATACGAAATCCATTGTTTTTTGCACGACCGCCCAAAAAAGGAATGTAATGTTTTCAGGGTTCATGTATGTTCATGTTTTTAAATACCTGTACAGATTTTTAAATATATAAGTAGTGTTTAAAAAAAAATAGAATTAAATAGTGGTTCAATATTATGTTTCCGTTTTTTCAACGCATTTGTGTTTTTTGTTAAATTCAATACTCATTTTTGTTAATTGAAAGTCATCATACAAAATAAGAAACACACAAAAAATTAAGAAAGTCCTCTGGAAATAATTGTACAGTTTGTAACACAATAATAATTGTAATATACTTTCCTTTAGGGGCCGAAGCGTGTCTTGCCGGTGTCATGGCTCCGACGGGTGCTTCACCCTATGCTTCACAAATGTTCGCCGGAGCGCCACCCCATTTGAACTCCATGAATATAAAGCCAGGTAAGTGTACAAACTTAGTTTGAAACTCGGAATTGTGAAATTGTTTTCATTGTTTGCAGAAATACGCAAATTAAGTGACGAAACCTAAAAAATATTTACGCATTTATCAGAGTGTACAAGGGTATGAAAAATGTTATTCCTAAAAATGTAACAGGTAAATGTTATTTTTCTATGGAATATTGAATTATTTTTTTAATTTTCTGGATCGGACCTAGTGTGAATGTTATTTATAATGATTATTACAATGATTTATTTTAGCTTAGTACTGCCGTTCAGCTTAACTTATTATTTAAATTCAACCAAGGGCTCATAAATTGCAAGGCCTAAATACTAAATTGTAATAATGCCGTTTGTTCATTCGCGCCTTAACTACAGAGACGCGATAAGCTAGCCAATTTACGGAGGTTTGCGTCCAAAATTGTATGTAAGAATGTTATTTGGTCGCTTTACACGATGTCAGGCAGTTTCGGTGGTACCTACTGAAGCTTTAGTTTATACCCTATCTATGGTTTATACTTACTAATGGCATCTCTATACGTAGAGTGAATATATGGGCGATTCAGTCATCATAATTATAAAAATGACATCCAAATAATGATGTTATCATTAATTAACCAGTTTATAAGAAGCGATATTCTACATAAGGTGTTTTGAAAGAATGTATTACAGGTTTTTTGTAACTAAGAAATATAAGATATTTTACCTGCCAACCGTTTAAGGGTAACCGTTATACATTATTGCACATAGATTTAGTTGAAAAACTTACTATACGCTAAGTTTATTTTATTATTATTTATGATGATACTATATAAAACTAAATTAACTTAATAGCCGACTATTGCACTTACAAAATACTAAATTTAAATAAATGTACTGGGGTTTTGACCTCAAAATTAATTAAAACAAACGTTTAAGCAATATAACCATAAGTGTTTTTTTATTTATTTTAATATGTATTCGAAAACATGTGTGGAACATAATTTTAGCTAAATGGTCGCCGCGGCTTCGTTGTAGGTGACATCCTAGTATACCTATTTTGGATAAATATACATTTTTGCATAAATAAGGTCCATTTTTATGAAGAACGCGAATTATCTTGGCTTTTAGGGTGGCAATCGTCTGCATAAACCAGATATGTCACGTAGCCTCACAGGAAATTGTCGAGCGGCTTTAAGTTATACGACCTCCGTGGCCAATGAATGTCGCTACCACGCGAGATTACGAAGCCTTCGAACAAAGAAATTATCCAATAAATTCGCTGTGTCCCGTGCAGTATGGCAAGTGGCTTCATCCTGTTGGAACCACAATATGTTAGTGAGATCCAATCCATCAAAGACTACGACAAATGTCTTATTAACGTCCAATATCGGTCGCCATTGACAGTCAGTGCGGCTCCTAGCGCATCTTCAAAGAAATAACGGCCGATGAAACCGCCGGACAAAAATCCACACCAAACATTAACTAACTTTCTAAGAGTGCAGAAACACGGGATGTATCTCTCTCCAGATTGAATCCAGAAATTTTACTTAATTACGTAGTCACTTAACCAGTAATGAACCTTAGCACTCAGGTCAGCTGCCAATTGCTCTAAAGATCATTCAGCAAACACACGACGCTGTCTGTGGTCGTTCTTGAGTCAATTTATCTTCATAAAGATAAAAAAAATTACGTATTGAGACTGGTTCATTGGCTAACGACCCGGCTGTCTCAAATTTATGGATAGAACGACGAATTGCGTACTGTACAGGACGGTAATGAAAACCATGAGTTAGACGCAGCTTATGGAACGTTCAGCCAACAAAGCACTGGTTTTGATAAAAAATATATGAATGTTTATGCGTTGTTGAATTGTGTAACGATCCATGTCAATCCATGCCAGTATCAAGGTTACATAAGTATTCCTGCCAAATTCAACTGTCATAGTACGAGCGCACATATACAAATAGTACATTGTTACCCTAGGGGTGAAAGTAACTTATGTGAAAATAGAACTAGTTTTTTAAATAATTTTTCAGCTGTCAGTAGAAAACGATTCTCCATAGGGCTGAAAAGTATTACTTTCAACCCGCTCCTGAAGCAACTTCAGACTTACTTTCCGAGTATGAGTAGTGAAAACCCCTTTAAAACTTAAAAAAAATCGTTGAACAAATTTAGTTACACAAAAGTTATGGTCTAGCTAAGACAATCACACTATACAAGCTGGAAGTATCCAGCTTATAGCATTAAAAAAAGAACCACATCGAAGTAAGATCAATACTTTTTATACAATTTTTTTAGTGGAAATAAATTATTTTAAAGGCAAGTATAATTGCTAAAGGTAAGGTAATGATTAAATCCCTCTATATCACTCGGAACTATGTTTTCTAGAGGTTTCATTAATTTCATTTCATCCGGGTTGCTATGATACACCTAGTCGGGTTCATAATCATAAAATTTGTCAATTTTATACAGTTTCGTCCGTATTGCTATTATATATGGTTATGGTCGTGGGCTCTCGTACTATCTATACAGTTGAAAGTTAACAATGTTAAGGTTAATGAAAGTGTTTTAGTTAATTAAATTTGTTATTAAAAAAATCAATAGAAGGTGTATTAAGGCATATATCACCAATATCCACTAGAAAATACATGCTGCCGGAACACACCGTTAGATGCTTGGCGGCAGATTTTCAACTTGAGGGTGGTAGCTAGCCAGCCGAGTACTAAAGTACCCTACCACCATGCTATGGTTTCCTCACGATGTTTTCCTTCACCGGCAGCTCAAGCTCATTGTTGGGGTTTGAACCCACACCCTTCGGCATGCGAACCTACCGCGCTAACCACTGAGCTATCATCGCTACAAAATACTAATATATAATATACTCACTCCATGTAATAAGAGCCAATTAAGGGGAGTGGAGCACACGTGCTGCATCTGATTAAGTTCTCTCTTCCTTATCAGATGAATTGTGTGTATGGATATCTTTATGGTTGTTTGAATAGGAATAAAAGTGCCTTCGCTCGTTATACACTCCGTAAGTTCTGATCGGAGTTTTGGCGAGAACACGGAACAGTCGTGTCGCCGCATTATATTACAAAAATAGTGTATATTTTTTAGTTTATTTTAAAAAATGGTGCTTTATTCGTAAAGTGCCGAATTACGTGCGTGTGTGTGTAAAAGTGATTTAATGTGGTGAAATTATGCGTTTCGTATACTCCGCCGTAGTTTTGAAATCGTAACTACTTACCAAGGTAAGATCAAACTCGACCTTGACTTACTTTGTCTGACTTAGACTTGTTTCACTTTACTTTACTTTAAAGTGGAAATCATCATTGCACACCATCAAGCGAGTTGGTTGGTAAACGCAGACTTATACGCATTAAAAAATACTTGACATACAAAATTTGTATGTCAAGTATTTTAAGTATTTAATACACACAGTGCGACACTAAAAACAAAGAAGACAAAAGTTCGGATAAAATATGAGTTTGAACTCAATATTTGACATAACATCTTTCTAACAAGAAATTAAATTACAGGCTCACCAGTTTTAGTAAACACCCAAAAAAAATCAAGTCGCCTCACGGTATTTTCTTTTACAATATTTTTGTTTTTTTTTTCAAATATAAATAAAGGAAAAGTTGTTTTTAGTTATGTACCGAATTATCCGCATAAGTGTTATGTGGTGAAGTGTTTTAAGTATTCCTGTTGTTTTCAGAATTCGGTATGTAAAAAAAAAATACTTTTTTTTTTTTTTTTTTAATACAAAATAGGTTCGCGTTTGACCACACTTTGCTGATTCCAAAACCATTTCGAAATATTACATTCCTGTACATGATTTTCACGTTTAAAACTCTTTAAACTATGAGACGAAGTTTATTTTAATAAAAAACATAAAATAAACTTGACTTTCAATTTACCTCTAATGATGTCACGTCGTCGGCTGTATAAGGATTCATTGAGTGCCTAAAAAAACAATGGCAAACCTCAACAAAATCTGTCAACGGTTGCCGTTATACTTGTAACCACCATACTTATCTACGTCGAGTTGTTTTTTTTTACATGGCTAATGCATGTTTTGTATTCAGCCTACCTCATGGCGTCATAACTATAAAAAGTTTGAAAACGTATTAAAAATAAACTACTCCATAGAAAGCCAAAATATTCAAATTAGTTTCATAAAATAAAGTTTACTATCAGTAAAAAATATAAAATAAATACGAAAAAAAAACTTTACATACCGAATTATGTAAAAGTTTATAGTAAACGTGCGTAAAGTAGTAGTTTAGGATATAACTTGAACTTAACTGTGGCTTACTTTATCTGATTTCCACTGAGGCTGTATGTAGGACCATGACACATTTGATAGAATTTTAATAGAAATAGCAAGAAAATCGATCGGTGGAACACGTGTCGTGCTTACACGATTAAATTTTAAATTGCCCTAGTAAGACTGGGGCAGCGGTCTAAATTGCGGTCATCTAAAACAACAACTAGATCAAACTGCCGTGACTTGTGATCGAGTGACGAACGTGGCAGAGCTAAGAATGCTCCGCACAACCATGACTGTGCTAGTAGGCAGACTTTATTTTTGTAAATAAAATAAATAAATAAATGTCGTAGGACTATACACACAGTGCCATCTGACCCCAAACAGACAGACCCCAAACTAAGCAGAGCTTGTGTGATGGAAGTCAGATAACTGATAGAATACATAAATACTTTTCTTTTGTAAACATATACTTATAATAAATACACAACACCCAGACACAGAACAAACATTTGTTTATTCACAAAGTGATTGCCCTGAGTTGGAATCGAACCCAGGGCGTGGGTTCGATTCCTACTCCATCAATCAGTCAGCAATCACACAGCTCTCAAGGCAGATATACTACCAATGAGCCAACGGGACTGTCAAATGTGATTCTATATCGTAAGTCTTTAGATAAGTATAGAACTATTTCGTCCATTGCCGATGTCCTCGCCTACTTGGCCACAACTGCTAGAGGTAAAAAAATTAAAAATGAACTAATAGTACGCCGACTGAAACCTTATTCATAAATAGTTAACATCATACTGAACTAAAAAATCGTCGGCTGCAACTGCACCGTGGAGGATTATGCGTCAGCTGCTTGCATGAACTTGTAAAAAACGCGTAAGTTATAGTACGCCGGATGTAAATTAACTGGGTGATTGCATAAAAAATGAAAAGTACGAAAACAACAATCAGCTACGTATGTAGCGGTAAAAAAACGCGTAAAATAAAATTATAGTACGCCGGATGAAATTTAACTGGGTGATTGTATAAATAATGAAAAGTACGAAAACAACAATCTGCTGCGTGTGTAGCGGTGGATAGACCGTTAGTTGACGTAGTAAAGATACAGATTTATTGGAGCAATGCAAAAACATTTTGTTTCACTCTTGTTTTATTTTGTATGAAATGCATAATTTCAAATAATATAGTGTAAAATATAAATAACATGAACTAAAATAAAGGTAATATTAAAAAATAGAAATAAAGAAATGTAGAGCTTTAACGAACGTGTTCGCTGTCGATGGTATCGCTATCATAATCTGATGAATCGTCATCAGAATTATCTTGTAAGGTTTGCCGGAGACTCTGATTCGCAAAAGTGTTTCTTCATCATTAGATGAAAATATTTCTTCAACTAGTAAGAAAGAAATGTTTAGGGAAGGTGTTACTCCGTTATAAATAAATAATTGAATAAAATAAAAGTATGCTCAGTATGATGTTAACTATCTATGAACAACGTTTCAGTCGGCGTACTGTATTACTTAATTATTTCTTTTTACCTTTTTCGCATCCTCCTACACCCACCGCTACTTGGGCAGTTGACGTTCGGTTTACTTATTAGTCATATAAGATCCACTATCGGTATCCACATCAGCCGGCTTACTATGACTTTTGTATTTGCAACGCTACCTCCAGGACTATATTTTAGTTGGGGATCACGGAATAAAATCATTATTTATAGTTAACTAATACTATATACATGGACTTGTATATGATTGTCACATTGAATTAGTAAGTATATATAGGTTAGTGGGGTATAGAAGTTAAGAAGTAGTGATGTTCACAGATGGGGGACAATTTCAGACATTGTTCACCGCTGATGAACGACAAGAATATTTTATATAAATACGTATTGCTGTCCACCACCAGTGAACAATAGTAAAAATTTTTGAAAAAAGGGGTCACTGTCCACCACTATTTGACAGTGCCAGCGTTCATAGTGAATAGGGTCCTATCGGGAATGAATGGAAATTTTGGAGTTTGCTTTCGATCTTTAATACGTTTATGTCTGCGTCTGTAATACGTTCTTCCAACCAATGTTTGAAAATTTAAGTAATAGATTAATCGCCGCCTTTGTGGCTGGGAAATCGAGATTACCTCGTAAGAAACCTTCTACGAGGCGCGGCGGTGATGAGACCGTTACAGTTCTTTGTTTGACGTCCCTGCCCGCTGGGTTCCAAACAACGATGAAAATCAGCGTTGTAAAAATAATTCCCGTCAGCTAAATGTATGTGGTAGTCCGGCTATATAGTTATATAGGTACCTACTAACATGTGTGTGTTGGGTGTAAAGTGGCGACCTGGCAAGCGCTGCCGCTGCCGAGCCTGATGCCTGCGGGTTACGGGCCGGCGGCGGCGGCCTGCCCCTGCCGCGACCTGCGTTGCACCGACTTCCTCTCGCCGCGATACCCGCCCTCGCCGAGATTCAGTCCCGTGTACTCGCCTCGCTCTGATTTCCACATGCAAGAGTTAGACCCTAACCCGACGCCGGATTTCACTGAAAGTGAGTCTCGTCTCACTTCTCTTTTACTATCACGCCGCTTTCGTGCCTCTCGGTGCTGACCAGGGTGTCTTCAAATCACATTTTAGGCATTGAAAAAATAGTATAAATCGTTTGAAAATCCTGAAGATATACACCTAGCAAGGCGACGTCCGAACCGAGGGGTATATATACGTTATCATTTGCAACGCTTATTTTTCACAAGCTTGTATGTTTATTTTGCGTTCATTTAAGTATGATACACTAGAGTATGTATTTACCTTTATATTTATGTTAATATTTTATTTTTACGTTCTCTATACATAAGTATATAATCTTGAAGATTCCATCCGTCGTAGCTTAATTACTTGCCGTAATCTTGTACGATGAACGTAGGTACGAGGTAATAAATTTTTTACCGATAACCGAAAGTTTATCGGCACCCACCGATATACCGGCAAAGCGTATTGTATACTAAAGGTGTTTAACTACTCAAAGTAGCGTATAATTTACTTAAGAACTACCTTACCTTAAAAATATTTTTTTTTTACTTTTTCTCTATTTGTGTTTGTTCACATTTTTAATAAAATTAAGTCTGCATGCTGTGCCCAGTAGCACAATAATTATTATTTAATTTTAATGTAATCTCTGTAAGTGAATTAATAAATATTCTTAAACCGTAACCGAAAGTTCGACGGTGATAACAGTAAAATGTTTCATCTAGGCATCTCGACAATCTAAAAATAACATCGATCAATACTCTAGGTGCCTGGTATCCCGGGCACAGCCGACCCGTGTGAATCTAGGTGAGCCTTTTCCTGGAAATGCAACTGGCACATAAATCAATACTCTCGCCCAGGCACCGCTGTCACAGGCGCACTAGAGGCTCTACACTCCGACCAACTATGTTGCAGCGGACCATCATTGCATTCGCATGTCGGTGTAGGAAACATAAAATTTCTAGATATTATGGGCTCTAATTATTACTGTTTGTGAGCAAGTTTATAGTTCTAAAATGTGATAAACTTTTGTGCTGTGAAAAAGTTCTATAAAGTTTGGGTTCCCGTGTCGCCTTCTAAGTAAGTACCTACTTATGTTACGACGATAGACTTTGTGTTAGAAACAAAGATTTTGTTTTTCAATCGATTATAGGGATTCGGGGTTAATATTAAATACGTATACGTGTACGTATCCGATACGTTACATTGTCTTCGAGATGCTGTACCATATTTTTTTATAAATAGAGAACAAAGAAATTGCTCGTCTGTTTACGACATAGCTTTTGTTAAGCGTAAATTGAACAAATTCTGATTGAAAGACATATTTTACACCGTGTTGCCGGATAGAGATTTTATAGCAAGAAAAAAAAAATTCTCATATTTGCATGATCGTACTAGACCTACTTAAAAATATGTTTAGACAATAAAAGTGGAATTAATTTTCATAACTTCAAGTTGATTAGTTCCAAATGAATTAAAAATACTTACGTTACGTTAAAATCCCGATTAAACGAAGCTTCTCGTATCTTTTTATTTTTATCAGCCCCGCACGTAAAGCGTCACAAACAGAAATCTCGTCCGTCGTGTCCGCAACAAGTGTTCCCTTCGCAACAGGTGGGATTAAAGACTGCAGACTTGCTGAGCTCATTTTTTCCCAACAACAAAGATAATGTTTTAAATATGTATCTTAGTGTGTGTATACCTACGTATGGATGTAACTGCCCGTAGCCACAACACTGTTATGATTAAAGCCACTAGAAAATACATTTGCAAAAACTTCATAGTACTTAAACAATAGAAAAAATCAGATACCTTTTATTTCCGGGGGCTCAGTCCCAGTTTCCTTGCATTTTTCTTTTGTACAAGAAGTAAATTTTGCAAATTGAAATGAAAATTATGATACCTTTGGCGTTATGATTTGTGCAGTGTAAATTACAAGATGGCGACGGTGACTGGTCATCAATAATTTGCAATATGCCGCCATATTGCAAATTATTGATGACCAGTCACCTAGTTCTCATACAGGTGACCTAATGGAAATGAAAAATTGCTGCTTCCAGCCCTAAATAATGTTGTTGAATAAGGTATTTTATTTTTAAAAAAGTGAGGTTTAAAACACATTTTTTGTCAGTATACTACGTGTCACATAGGACCATGATGGCGCTGACTACGCGTTATAGTTGTGCTCTTCATTATCAGTTGCAAAATCAATAATGTTTTGTTTTTGTTCAAAGGTTTTTCTTTATTAAACTGAAATTCATGTAAACAATTATTTTCCCTTTAAAATATCTGTCTACACAATCTATACGAAGACAAACAATCTATCATGCCTGTCTGAAAACTGCAAATACTTCATGATTTTTTTACCTTCGTTGCGCCGCCATTTTGTCCTTGGCTGTATTCACGGAAAGGGGGGAAACGGGTGGGTCATGCGTAGTCGAGTATCCCCGATGTAACCCGAAAATCGTGATTGTTGCGCAGGTTTTTAAGTAAAATACGCCGCCATTTTAAATGTTGTATGACCTTCGTTGCGCCGCCATTTTGTCCGGAGCTGTAATCACGGAGAGGGGGAAACTTTACTACGCATGTGCCGCAATTGCGTAGACCGGTTTCCAATTACCTAGCAATAATACCCGAAGGGTGGTGAAGGTGATTACTGCGGAGAGTCCTGTGAAACGCCGCCATTTTCAATGTTCTTTGATCTTCGTTACGCCGCCATTTTGTCGTGAGCTGCATTCCCGGAGAGAAAGGTAAAGTGCGGGAGCATGTGTAGTGGAGTTCCCTATCCCCAATGAAACCTGAAAATCGTGATTAAATATGCTACCATTTTCAATGCTTTTTGACCTTCGTTGCGCGGCCATCTTGTCCTGAGGCCATCCTGTCCGTTCACGGAGAGGGAGGAAATGCGTGGGAACATGGGTAGTCGAGGTCACCAATGAAAATCGTTATTACTGTGCAGATTCTCGTTAGATACACCGAGATAATGTCTCATGTCTCAGTAGTTCTTTGTTTGCGTAGCGGGTCCCGTGTCTCATACATAGGTACCTCACCTCCAATAAGATCTTAAATTCGTGATTACTGGTTTTAATTTTGTGACGCGCATTATTAATAATCATGTGTAACTGTTTGCGAAACTTGATCCGTTAAAGGTAGTTTAAGGGTGCGTTGTCGGTTTTTAATTTTTTTTTAAAAACTTACTTGGTGAATCTGTAAAATTGACTATAAAATAATGATCGAAGTGACTATTTTTGAACATTGAAAGTGCTAATAAAATTAATACAACATTTGAATAAAACGACGAAATATTGATCAGCATTTAAAAAAGGTAACATATTTTTCTCCCCTAAGTCCTGCGCCGTATTTGTGTTTAAATTTTCTATTCGTGCCGTCATTGTGGAGCATGTTTTGTAATATTGTGTATATCTTAATGTTTTGTCATCGGTGTAGAATAAGGCTTTGTCATAGAATATCCGTTTTTCCATTTGCAGCTTATTTTATCTATGTGTACTATTGAATTGTACTTAACTATAGTATTTAGACGTTTACGAAGTTTTTGAGTACGCGTAAGGGCCATCTGCAGACGTGATAGACGGACGTACATGTTTTATAATTCATTTACTTCTTTTTAAATGAATAAAGTTAGGTCATATGCCTATCTTGCCATTCTCGACAATATATGCCTGCGCAGACGACAAACATTATAGACGTAATTCGTAAAAGGCAAGCGACACGCAGAAGTTTGGAGTGTTTCTCTTTGTAATGCATTTTTGACAAAAAAAACTTTCATTTTTCATAATTACAAATTTAATGTTCTTTGTTACAAACCAAGTGAATAACGGAACATTAGCAAAATACTAATACTACTTAGACCTCTTGGGTATGGCCAAGTACAACACCTTGATACATTTACTCAGGTGTGATAGGTACATATATTTATACAAGGTCGCTAACAGTGCGCAGGCGTGCCGGTGTCGCTGACCACCAGCCGCCATCATTCGCTATGTTTAATGCCACACCCTTATTTGTGAGCGTCAGTACAGCTATATGTTATAGAATAGAGTGTGAGCGCGAAAAATCTGTCGTTTGCGTAAGTATTTTTTGTAAAAAAATGCGCATGTATTTCGTTTAATACCTGCCTTAGACGATCAATAATATCGAAGTAAATTAGTATGAAAGCACAGTCTAAAAATAGTTATCTCCAAGAAGGCCATTTATACGTCCTTCTGCTGAATTTATTTCTTTTATACAGGGTTATGTTTATACAGGGCTAAAAGTTTGGTATGTACAAAGCCAAACGAGGCTATTGTAATCATTACTGTGATGGACAACTTTCTCTATGTGCACAATTTTGAAGTCGCGTCAGGATTCAATGATATTTTTATAGTGTAATTAATATTTATTTCATGATTTCTGAGTTGTGCCTATAGTAAAAGTTGTTCATAATGATGAGTGCAATAACCCCATTTCAGCTTACACCCTAAGTTTACTTACCATGTACTTAACATTTGCTATAATATTATTTAACTTCAATCTCACTCGCAGGCTTGGCTGCATCATTCTATCAGCCGGAAACCATCAGGCAAGAGATTTACCAACGTAATGATGACATCTATCTGCGGGCCGATTTGCGACAATTTCCAGGTTAGTGCCTAGCATACATAATATATAAACGATAGAAAAATATATAGAATGTGAAACTTCGCCCTTACTGGAAGCTACCTATTTTCATTAGTTAAAAAAAAAAAGAATTATTTAGTTTTTTCAATAACAACCGTAGATACGTAAATATTTCAGTGCTTGTTTTAATTTTTTTTTATGATGAAATGTGTTATAAAAATCTTTCGTGTATTTGTATCGTGTTTTTGGCTGTTTTCGTTTTCGGGAGAGTTTTTCTTATGCACAGAATACTGGGTCATACTAAATTGGGGGTGTACTATCCCGACAGAGGGTCATACTCATTGGTATGAAACATTTACAATCCTACTAATATTATTTATAAATGTGAAAGTCTGTATGTTTGTTATTCAATCACGCCAAAATAGCTCAACGGATTTGGATAAAATTTGACACACACACATACAGTTTATTACGTGGATTAACATATATAATACTTTTTACAACAGAGTTTATTTATTCAATTTAAAAACTTATTTATTTATCGATTGACAAATTGACAGATATTGAAATATTAATAGATTTACAGTTTGACAGACTTACAGATTGACATTGACAGGTTGGTAGATAGATAGGTTAACATATTGACAGATAGATAGGATAGATTTACTGATAGACATATTGACGGAGTGACAGACAGGATTGGCAGATAAATAGATTGATGAAAGTATTTTTTTTATAAGCTATGATACACAAGATACAATAAATAAAAAAATACCTAATTACAATTACAATTTTAAAATATTTCAAGATTCTTTTACAATACTAATAAATTTATAAATATTTAAAAAAAAATCTTTATTCCCTATTTAATTAGTATTTTTTTAAGTTATTTATTTAGTTAAAATTATTTTTACGAAAGAAACGAAGATCAGTTTTATTAAGTATCAAATTTGAAATAAATTATCTTTTTAATGTAAATGAAATACTTTATTAATACGCATGTGCATAGGCAGCGCCGACTGCTCAGTGACTGAGGATGGCCGCTCAACTACCTACTTTGTAATAATAATAATAGTCTTGTTGATTCTCCGTATGCCTCCCCTTGGCAGTATTTATACCAACACGCACAATTTCATATTTTTGAATAAACACCTTATCTCAACCACTTTTTTACAAAGAATTAATTTTCGATCATGGGTGTTTCTATCAAATGATAGTTGTCAGTGTTACATACTACTGGAAACTCTAACATACACGGGGATACCTGTGTTATTTCTAATCGATATTAATTGTATCAATGGCTAATGTAGAATTGTTAGACAGCATTGACAACACAATTTTGATAGATAACTATAGAGTTGAGTTAGTGGAAGGCTGCAGACATAAATTAGGTGACGATTCTCAACAAATTACTGTATTATCTCGGAATATAAGAAGTATTCGAGCAAATTTTGACAAACTTTTAATTTATTTGACAAGATTGCAATTTTCTCCTGACATTATAATCTTATCTGAAACATGGATTAATAATAAAGAAAATGATACAGGCGTTCATCACAACGCACCCTTAACTTAAACACATCACACGCTACATTTACTTGGTTTACGCCCGTAAATGTAGTTTAAAACCAGCCAAAGAGCTGAGAAGTAAAACTCAAGAAAAATAATAATAATAATAACGACGATTGACGATAACTTCTGTGGCATTTCGTGTAAATAAAGAATACACAACACGACGGATGACGACGCGCTTCCGAGCGGTCACTGGCTGGGAGCGGACGTCTCCGGCGTGTTGTGCTACTTACTGAAATTAATTTAGTGTTTCACTGAGTAGGGTGTTTCCCTTAATATCTTAGTGGACACCACATTGGCGACGAGTAAAAGCGCAGTAAGTTAAATTACGCTCAAATCACATGCCCGTTTGCGGGAATTGGTCAACAAAATCAAATTTCGTAAAATAAAATAAAATAAGACGAATAATTTGAAGTAGTCATTAAATAAGTAGTAAATGTCTATTTACAATAATTTAGTGAAAACATTGTACCTATTGTGTTTAATTATACGTTTAAATTTAAAATCCTTAGATTCTTAATTATTATTATACGCCTACCTACATTTGGCTATAAAGTAAATTTACACTGTATATAAATAAATAAATATCGTAGGACATTACACACAGCGCCATCTGACCCCAAACTAAGCAAAGCTTGTACTATGGGAATCAGATAACTGATAAAATACTTAAATACTTTTTTTTTGTAAATACATACTTATAATACATACAGTACACCCAGACACAGAACAAACATTTGTTTTATATCACAAAATGCTTGTCCTGGGTGGGAATCGAACCCACGCCCTACAGCTCTTGAAGCAGACTTGCTACCAATGAGCCAACAGGGCTGTCAGCTATATACAATACAGAAATCGGTAATTACTGATAAAGATATACCCTACTTCCAACTTTCACGTTATGTTGACAGAAACCCGTTTACGAATACCTATCGAATGACAATATTTCGATCAACCAACCAAATGTTCCAACGATGATATCGTTAACTAAAGTACTTTAGTACTTCAAGATTTTGAAGTAATGTAATAATGTTACAAAAGTATAATGTGTCATGAATCCTAGCGGCGAAGTATTGAACTACTCAAATCAATACACAAATGCACTGTCTATCCGTAACGAACAAAATTGAGCAATAGAGAGATGTGTTTATAATATAAAGTTACAAAATTTACGTTGCCAGCCGAAATGCTTATCAACGAACATAATTGTTCGACTGTTGGAGTTGTTTATATTCAATCATACCTGACGTGACTGGAGGTGTGGGTTGGTAGAATATTTTCCGTATTACCGTAAAGTCAGAATTTTGATTCAATACTTTTAGTTACAAAGTTGACAGTATTTTATTTGAGGATTTCAAATTACACCCTCAACTCAATTCAATTTCAATGGAACACCCTCAACTGCTGAACCAGTAAATACATATATTATATGACATTTTAGTTTACATCCTGGTAGTTCCAGAGATTAGCGCGTTCAAACATGCAAACAAATTCCGCTTTATTATGTTAGTACAGATATAACCAGAGTTCACATAAATGATTCCGGTGTGACTGACTTTCATGATATTGCGATCAAGAGTGGGACAAGTACACAAGTACTTTTCTCCTAACAAAGTTTTGTTTGAACGACGTTTCTACAGAACGTAACAACAATGGAAAATGTATGTCCACTTAGTTACGAAAAAAATTTAAAAATTGATGACATGACAACACTTAAATAATTACCCAATATACACTCTTTAAAGACCGTTGAACGGTAAATAAGTAAGTTAGGATAGAAAGTGCGAAAGAGCTAGTACCAGCCTCAAAAGAATTGACACAAAAATGTAAAAAAAAAATAAAAAAAAAAATTAAAAGAGGTCGAACTCTGCTGCCGGTTTGGCAGTAAAAAACCACAAAAATCATAGTAAATCATGGCCTGCGATTAATGACAATTGCATTAAATGTGGTTTCACAGATAATTTCTAAAACATCCTAGAACAACAATACAAGAAAAAGTGCCAGCCTCTCTTTAAATGACAATAAAACCAAAGGTGGAAACCTCCAAACTTAAATAGACTACATTTGTAGACCTTATTTTCCACATCGGTGACGATGCAACCATAGATTGCCAGGTTCGGTGGAGCTAATATCAAATGCACATCGATTCCGGCAGGAAATCCAACATCATTACGATGAAAACTTTTTAGCATTAAATGGTGATGCGGGTCCGACGCATTGCAGGACCCATTCAGGGCCTAAGACTTGCGACCTAGGTGTAGGTTTAGCGATCTGGGTGTAGGAGCCTGTTAAATTGACGCATACCTCCACTGCCCGTGTTCTGAAATACATAAAATATAATGTGACAGAAAAAAATATAAATATAAATACAAATACAAATCATTTATTAATAACACCAAAGTTACAGGTCATTTTTCCATTCATATTTAAAAATATCAAAATCATAGCATATGTCAAAACAATGAAAATGAAAATGCCAATGAAGTAATATGTCATATATAAAATAATTGTAGCAATACAAAATAATATGGCAAATGTCAATAAAAACAAGGTCTCTTGAAGCCAAGATCTTAGTTTGTTTCTAAAGCACGCGATGGAAGGTGCAACAAATAACAGTAAACAAAACTGACAAATGTACAAAAAATGTTTACTAACTACCCTTTTATTTTATTATATCGTGCTGCTAATTCGATATCTATTGCCACAGCATAAAAGATATATATTAGAATGCATAAGTGTGGAGCGTTGTTAATTTTATTACAACTTAATTTTTTAGTTATTTGACTGGGTGTTCCAACCTAACCAAACTTTATATGATCCTACTTACCAACGCTGTTTTGAATACTCTTTCCAACAATACGTTTATAGATGTTCTTAGTAGGCGAGGTCTTTTAGTAGATTACAGAGAGATTTTACTAGTAATCCTCTCGTTTCCATTTCCACAGCATATTAATTGATCATATTATAAATCAATCAATTATGGTTACAATAATTTATGGTCAAGTTATTTGTAAGGACAGAAAATCCATTTAGTTTATCGTGTGGTCTTATGGGATATTTGTTTCCCATTGTACAGTAAGCTTCACGAGTACTACGTGTACCTTTATAAAAGCGACACGGGCAGGGTCAACTGTATATACCTTCATCGCTAGGTGCAAGACACTGTTTATATAGACAGACACACATTTGGACACAATATTACTACAATTTTAAAAATTAAAAATTATATTATTATTACAATATTACACCTATATATAATTCACACTTAATAACACCAGACAGCCAAGCTCAGGCAAGTGTGTTCTCGAAGACGACTAGGAGCCAAGTGACTGCAAGCAGTCGGACAATCACGAACGAAGAGAAGAGAAAGCGCCTCGGTTCCCGTTACGGTGATAGCTATAAACAGCTGGCACGTAGTTTCCGGTATAGACTTTGATTGTTTTGCATTCAGAAAGGCGGCAAATACAAGTGGCGATAACATCCGGCCGTCCTGCTGACGCATTCGTCCTCGAATAGCGTAGTGGTCTGATGCAGAGCTGAAAACATGAGTACAGAGTAGGCACAACACTTAGAATTCGTCATTTATTTATCAATTCAACATTGAACCGTACATAAGTCATTGGTTCGTATCCTCAGTGGTTTGAGCTAGATGATGTTCATATAGGATCAATCTAACCGTGTATCACTACTTAATTTAACATTGGACTGTACATTAGGCTATGGTTCGCATCCTCAGTGGTTTGAGCTAGATGATGTTCGTACAGGATCAATCTAACCGTGTATCACCACTTAATTTAACATTGGACTGTACATTAGGCATTGGTTCGTATCCTTAGTGGTTTGAGCTAGATGATGTTCATACAGGATCAACCTAACCGTGTATCACCACTTACTACAACAGCGTTCACAGCACGGATGCCTGTTGTAGCTTAGACAACCAACCAACCCCCAAAATACTATCCACGATGTTGAAGCGATTGCATTAGACCATTAATATATACACATATATATATTTAACAGCACATTATTAATATTATGGAACTTTTTAAAGATTATGTTTGTAGCTTTTCTGCAACTACGTTAAACATGAAAACTAAATCGTTAATGTTATAATTTCGACATACACACTTGACAACATCCGGACTTAATCTGCCACGTGGATTCATGGTTTCAAATTTTCTACGCAAATAGTGGCATCATAACGTTCTGTTGATCTTTAAACTCATATCATGTCCGCTACTTGATATATTATATAGTGACCTAGAATTTTCGTCATTTGAAATAGGCCTTTGTAGAGAGGTAGGTAGAGGTAGTTTACGGGATTTGACCATCGTTCGAATGCCTTGGTCTTTCCTTTTAGCGTCGAATAAATCTTTTACTTTTTCAGCAATTAATTGTTTATTGCAATTCAAAATTATTATTTTTTTCAATATTAAAGTTTTAGTGACACAAAAATTTATTTTATAATGTGTGTGGAGGCATGTACATTTTTTTCATTACTCATACTCGGAAAGTAGGTCTGAAGTAATACTTTGCCGCCTTAGGAAGAATCGCTTTCAACTGATAAGTGACAACATTCAAACTATAAAAATCTAGTTTTTATTTTGTTTCTATTGAACTTTGTTTCAACTTTCTATACAGCCACTCAATTACAGCGCGATGTAAAATTGAAATAACGTTAAGTTGACTATACAATAATAATTAAAGAATATACTTTTTTTTAATTACTTTATAATCATCAACTTACAATCATTTCTTTACTAACATAGATTTGTAAAAAATCTTTACCATTGTTTATTTTTTTTTAACGGTGACCATGAAAAATAATTGCTGAAGAGAGTTTTTTTTTTAGCGGGGACGTGGAAAGATTCGTGTCGCCCCGTTGTATTTTTTTTCAAAACTACTTAGTGTTTTTCGAGTGTTTATGCATATAAATATAAAACACTTGACACTGGCAAATGCTCAAAATGCGACGCCAAAATCAAAGAAGAAGAATGGGTGAAGAGCTGACCGGCCACAGAACAAAAAAAATGTCGGAAAAGCCGCAATCCGATCTTCATTCTGTTCTGTTGATTTATGTCAAATAACATTCACTCATTATTTTTTATTTTTTTTAATTCGTTTTTATATTTATTTTCCTTGTATTCGTAATGAAAAGCACAGTGTTTACCCCGGGTTAAAGACTTACAGAGTCCCTCGAGCTCTTGGCGTCTGAGCGCAGCGAGGGCGCCAACCCTGACTCGGGACTAAACAAGTTACTTACCCCTTGGGTAACAATGTACTATTTATTTTTGATCAACAAACAATCGTTGAATATTATAGTAGAAGCCTACAATTAGTTATTTTCAACAGACAAACAGGCAAATGAAATCGATCCTATCCTTTGATCCTATTACTTTATTTTATTTATTTTTCTTAACTACTGCTTGAATTAATCTTGCTGTTTACACATATGTAAGGAATGTAGTCCGGATCGAAACCTAAATCTGTTCACCTCTGTTAATTATTGTGATTGTATCCTGTTTTGTGTAATATAATTAAATAAATAAATAAATAAATTTTGACTGCCCAGTCAGCACGTTAGCTTCGTGAGTTGTATGGCATGGGTTCGATTCCCGCCGAGGGCAAATTTTGATGAGAAGAACATAGATGTTTGTTTTGTTTGGGTGTTTATATAATATACTTTAGTATTTTCATAATTGATTGATTCAAAATAATTATGTGCATAATTATAAAAAAAAATAGTTTATAACTTTACCCACGTCTTTGCTCGCGCATCCATTTTGGAGGAGTAATTTAAAAAATACTAAATTAAAATAAAATAATAATAAATATTTCTTTTTTAGTAGAATATAGCTGTATGGCATGGGCCCAATTCCCGAATTTTTTGTGAAAAACATAGATGTTTGTTTTAATGTTTGTTGGCGGCCATATTGGATTAACTTTAAAGTATTCTCCATTCTACTAGTCAATCCCATTCATTTAATTTTGATACCTATATTGAGGGTGTAGTGAAAAAATGGCAGATTACATATCTGCCATTTATTGGGTTTGTTTTTTTTATTATAATCTATTCTACTAGTCGAGCCCTTTCATTTGATACCCATATTGATGGTATTGTGAAAAAAATATGTAATCCGCCATTTTGTTAGCAACCATATTGGATTTGCTTCTTTTAAAGTTTACTCTATTCTACTAGTCGAGCCCTTTTATTTGATACCCATGTTATAGGAGTGGTGAAAAAATATGTAGTCCTCTATTTTGATAGCGGCCATATTGGATTTGCTTTTTTTTATTATAATCTATTCTACTAGTCGAGCCCTTTCATTTGATACCCATATTGATGGTATTGTGAAAAAATATGTAATCCGCCATTTTGATGGCGGCCATATTGGATTTGCTTTTTCATTTATTTTATTTATTTATGCTCTAATGAAACAGCGAGGTTTCGGAGTAAACGAAAATGTCATCGGCGTATGTATACAATTTTTATATTTATGTTGATTTTTTGTAAATTGCTCGACCGATTTCGATAAAACTTATATGAGCTCCTGCTTTCTAAGTCTGGTAAGCGGATATTACTAACGAATGTTTACAAGTCTGAATCTCCGTAAAGAAAAAATGCTAAAAAAGTGCGGGTGTCGCACTTCTTCAACAATTCTTTGGACGAATTCGCTAATTTGCATAAACGTAATAGAATTAAATGCAAGGAAAATTCACTAATGTACATTGTTAACAAAACATTTTATTCGAAACATAGATTTACAAATTAACAAAGTGTTACGATTTTTATAACACTTTGTTAATTAGAGTCGGTTTGCTTATTGAATCTAAACAGTGAATGTTTTCCAGTTCCAATAATATTACATACATACATATGTAGCGAATTGATAACCTTCTTTTTTGAAGTCGGTAAAAATTACACAAAATATGCCTATTTTAGTGTTCTTGGTCAATATCGCCTACAGATTTATAGAACCTAATGATTGGTATTTCCAATTAAAATAGCTAGCTCAAAAAAAAAATCAAATGAAAAGTTTAAAGTAAATAATCTCTATTAAAGTAAATAATTTAACTGACCAAAAACTTATTTAAGATCTACAAATCTAAAAAATTAAAACGATGTTCATACTAATCAAAAAGTTTTATTTATAGCCTATTCAAATGTTCCATTTAGGTTTGCGTTTTTGATAAGACGCAATTATATTTTTGATGTGTACCCTCTACACATCAAATGAAAAAAAAAAGTTGTAACGCCCAAAATATTTTTTTTTTTCAAAAAAAATCAGTTGGTTTTATTTGTAACTTTTTTATTTTCTATTTTACGATAAAAAGTTATAGAAATAAAGTTGTAGACAATTTAATTGTCTACAAATAATGTCGAATAAAATTTTCTGTAGGGTTACTAGTTTACGAGATACAGCTCTTTTTCCAAGATGACAGGCGGTGGCCATGTGTTGCGACCCCAGGTTTGTGTTCAAGTTGCGACAAACTTACGCTTAAACTAGCTCTACACATCAAAAAAATTAAATTGTGCCCTATCAAAAACGCACGCAAAGACCTAAAAAATTTAACATTTCAACGGACTATTAACCATCATAGTTTTAAGTTTTAAGATGCTTACTGTCATTGTCGAAGAATCTTTAAGATACAAAATAATACTTAGTAAAATTGTAAAACAAACCTTGTATCACAATGAGATTTACACAAATAATAATTAAAAAAATTATAAACCATCAAATGTAACCGTCGACAAATAGTATGAGTATGAATCATTTTATGTATTTAATCACAATTACAAAGAGGTATTTTTGTTCTAACACGGTGTTAATTAAATTAACGATGTTCTAAAACGAAAAATTTGAAGTTAATATTTACACTAACGTAGCGAAATAACAAGAAATAATGATAAATCTAAATTGCTAAAACGTCACTTATCCTAGTACCATAAACGATCATGTTTTTTTAATAAACCATTCAACTCAAAATTGCAATCATCGAAAATGGCTAACCCACGATTCGTCCTAAAATTGCAATAATCGAAAACAGGTAAATGACGAATCACTACATAGTATAAAACAAAGTCGCTGCCACTGTCTGTCCGTCCCTATGTATGCTTAATCTGTAAACTACGCAATGGATTTTGAAGCGGTTTTTTTGAATAGATAGTGATTCAAGAAGAAGGTTTATATGTATAATATATGCATAATATTGTAGAGACACACTGATAAATTTAGAGGTTTTTTAATGTGATGTCATGTACATAAACACATTTTTTTGCGCTAACATTGCATAATTTACTACAGAATTATACACCTTAAAAAGGTCAACAAAAAAGTTCGCGATGGTATATGTTTATCTGTATAAGTCTTAAAGTCTCAGGTTATAAGATTGCGACTCAATTGAATTTTGAGTTTTATGACTCCCTTACTTGAATGTTAAAAGATTAATCTAGTCGTGAAGCGTTAAAAAATGGCTCGAGTCTTATTTGTTTTACATGGAAAACAAACAGCTGAGTATTGAATAGAGTGAATACAATGCTGGTTACGCTAAGCCTAAATAGTTCTCACAGAAGAATTCAATAAAAAGTGTCCTGTAGCAGCAATAATAACTTTTGAAATAGTTATACCTAAATAAATAATTAATTTTATGAAACACTTACAGTTAACAGAACTAACTGAACTATGTATATATAATTATATATGTATATATACATATACACACAAGCAACTTTTTTTATATTCCTGAGCTTCCGTTTTAATTTGATTTTTGAATCGAAAAAGTTTTTCATGTCAACGATTTCATTGTACATTGCCTCATTGTAAACACAAACAATTAATTATTTATTAATAGCCTTAAAAGACTGTCTCTTCCATTACTAATTACGGTCTATCGGAAGATTATTACTTTATTGTATCCGTGATGTATGTTAAGTTTTATCCAAGTCCGTTCAACCGTTTTTGCGTATTTGAGTACAAACATGTAAACATACAAACTTTCACATTTATAATATTAGTAGGATAGATCGTAGAAACTTAAAAACTTCAGGAATTGGACGTGAAAATAATAGTGAATAGACTGCACATTTAAAAAAAGATAACGATAAAAAATAATAATTAATAATGATGAATAAAAATTATAAAAAAAATAATTAAATAAGTAGCATATTTTTTTTATTATTTATTAAATTTTTAATTATTGTTATTAATTATTATTTATTTTAATAACGTCAATAATTCAAATTAATTAAAGTAGCTCAGTTCCTACTGTATCGGATACTAAAAAAGGTGCATCATCACACTAAGTTTGTGAGTGTGTTTGTATCTTTGTTTTCACACTCAAACAACTGGACCAATTTTGATGAAATTTAGTATGGAGGTAGCTGAAACGCTGGATTAACACATAGGCTACATTCTTATCCCGAAAAAATGTAACAGGTCAATCCCGGGGCGCGGCTGGTTGTAAATAATTTAAAAACACGAAGATTGCCGAAAGTTTATTCAGCAGTACTGTAACGTTAGTCTTTTGTTTGTATACAGACTTGCCGGAAAACGTGGAAATGTACACTAACTTAATTCCACTGGAGAGCGCGGCGCCGCATTCGCTGGCGACTTCCTTCCGCGCAGCGCACCGTCAGACTGGCGAGCACTTTGCGCTACGCCGACTGCACTCGTGCCCCGCCGGGCCCACCAAACGGCTCGACCTCTGGAAGGCAATTGACCACTCTAACGTCGTGAAACTACACGAATACTTTACTACACAGGCTTTTGGGGATCACTGTAAGTACAAGATGATGTCATTTTGCGCGGTCATTACACGCGAATTTATGATGTCGTCCATGCCGACCTCTGTAATGCTATCGGTTACTTCAATGTTGTCAACTACACGAGTACTTCACTACACAGGCGTTTGCGGATCACTTATCTCATTATAGTAGCTTTACTACATGAGCCGCAGGACGTGGGTTCGATTCCCACTCAGGACAACATCTATATTACGAACATAGGAGTTTATTCTGTGCCACGGTGTTCACGAGAACTTAATTATTTATTTTATTTTATTTATTTAAATATATATTGTTATGGTTTTAGTTACCTGGTAGTACAAGATTTACTTGTGCTTCCCTGCGATACACCATTATATATATACAATCACAACAAGCAGCTTCGTTTCTCAAAGGCCATCGAATAATTCAATACGTAGGCGTTTGTGTATCACTGTGAATACAAGTTGATGTAATTAAACGCATTGTTCCGCGAGATCAAATATCTGTCGCGGTGCTCTGATATACAAGCGTGTAGTCTAAACCGTCGCGTCGTTTCGCAAAGCGGTTTGACCTCTCAAAGGCAATCGACTACATCTCTTACTATAGAGATATGTAGGAGACGCCATCGCCTCTTCTTATTCTCTGTTTTTTTAACACAGCCATGATCCTGGTATTCGCATATCACCCGGGGTGCGAAACATTGGTCAGTAAATATCTATCCGGTGGAGCAGGCAATTCGGCTGTGGACGCCAACGCTTACATGGATCCGTTTTCTTCAGACCCGGACGCCCCGCGTCCATACACTCACCAGGTAAATGACAGCTTTTTAAATTGTTACACTTTTTAAAGGCTCAATGAATAATTTTCCAAAATAAGACAATACTTGTTCATGTTCAGACCTCTTCGGTGGCAGTTCACTGAGCCTGCTAAGAGACTTTCTAGCTTCACAGGACCATATCGGACTCTTAACCTTTTTAAGTAAAAAATGTGTACCTATGCCATTTTCATTCTGATTTTTTTCTCTATTTTTGAACCGTACTCAAAAGTTGACCATTTTATTTGTAAACATAAACACACATTTGAATAATAAATGTAGCTACTAGCTACTAACTTTCATACAAAACGGTCGAGCCGTTACGTAGAACTGCCACCACACACACCGTGACACAATCTACAAATATAGATTGTAATAGCTGAGCTTATAGCCAAAGCAAGCCATTAAAATAATAGCGCAATATTAATGCAGGATTAATTTGTTGTTTGTCATCTACATTAATTTTAATAATTAATGAATAGGTACTGAGAATTATATTTAAATAAAAACTTGTATAAGTATAGTATTACTTGTATAAGTATATCTTCATATCCAGGGGTATAGAACTTTCTAGCAATCATATTGCCCACCATATACTGGGCGCGCCTCTGTCGTTCAATATATTCAACAGCAGTTAGCATTTATATATATACACATATATATACATATATATATACCAAGCCAAGGGCCAAGGTACTTGATTTTTTCTACAGCTTTGACCAGCAGCCCGTTAGGACACAATTCAATTACAACATATACATAATATTTATGTGTCCATGAGTCATCTTTTTCATAATCATAACAAAATGTACACGAAGTACCTAATGGGAATAAAGTGTACTTATTAATACAGTTTAAGTGAAAAACAGGCGATTTTCGGAATTAAAGATAATAAGCAGTAAACTAGTATACGCCAATGTCTGCCTCTTGTATACGAGTTACAACAAGATTATGGAGCCAACAAAGATACGAATTTATAGCTTATAACCTTGTTTTTTATAGAAAAACGCAATGTTGCGCGCCGTGGCTTGCGGCGCTCTGTTGCCTGAAGCTGTGCTTTGGAGCCTTCTTGTGCAGCTGTCAGCTGGATTGAGAGCTTTGCACAACGCTGGCCTCGCTTGCAGGTAAACAATAAGGATTGGTTTTTCTTCCTATTTTATTATTCCCTATATAAAGCATTTTATTTAAATGACCAGTGTCTTCTTTGTTGTCTAAAAAAAACAAACTTTTTCACAAAGCTATAGAAATTACAAAATTAATTTCAATAAGAGCAAATCATTTTTTCTACGAATCATCACCCAGGTTAACACTTTTTAATTCTATAGTGCGAGGTTTAGCCCCAATATTTGTGAACAACAATTAACAAAAATAATTATTTAAAATTCGATCTCTAAGAGGGAGTTACGAACGCCATAAAATTCTATATATATTCTATAGATTTCCATTCAAAGGAATGGAAATCTATAGAAATCGTTCAGACGTTAAGAACTAGTTCTTCATTTTTGGTACTCAATATTTAAAAACATAAAGAAAGTAAAGAAATATTAAACAGGAAACAGAGAGACATAAAGACGACTTAAGGTTCTTTGATTCTTGTGGTAAGAAGTTGAGACTACTCGTTAAAGTAATAAATATACTGAGCTAAAGAATAACAAAAAATACTTTAAATGTACAAAAAAAAAGTGTAATAAATTTACAATCAGATGTTTGAAATGTATATCATTATAATCATCATCAGCCTATATTAGTCCACTGCTGGACATAGGCCTCTCCCAAGACACGCCACTCAGCCCGATCTTCGGCTTTTCGCTTCCATCCACCGCCAGCTGTCCTACGTATACCGTCACTCCGAGTCTCAGGGCGTCCTACGCTACGTTTGCCAATATGCGGTCTCCACTCTAGAACACGTCTACCCCAGCGGTTATCGGTTCTGCGACATATATGTCCAGCCCATTGCCACTTCAGCTTGCTAATGCGCTGAGCTATGTCAATGACTTTGACATTGGCGAATTACTTCGTTTCGGATATGTTCCCTCAGAGAAATCCCAAGCATAGCTCTTTCCATAGCTCGCTGAGCGACTTTGCGCTTACGGACCATTCCCGCTGTGAGTGACCACGTTTCGGCTCCGTAGGTCATGACCGTTAGGACGCACTAATTGAAGACTTGCTATTGCTTTATATATATATATATATATAATCAGATGTGTGAAATGATGTTTGAAAATGAAATTATGTTTAAAGTTTTCAAACATAATTAAAGTTGAGATTTTCGAAAATAACATTTACTTCGAGCCATATCTATCAAATAATCGACGGATGTAACAACTATTGATATAACTTATAACGGTTTTGAAAACACTTTTCAGATGTCACGTGAGTTTTCAGGATTTTATTTTTTACGTACCTACAGTTTTCTTCATTCATCCATTATACAGTCGAGAGTAAGTGAACATGTTGTATGAAACTGCTGATTGTATTTCTTTCAAACTCTTAAATTGTCCATCAATTAAACAGTTATAGAGGATTGTAAGGTAAGGGCACAACGTAGGAATACACAGCGCCATCTGGCCTAGCAGAGCCACTAAGCAGAGGTTGTGTGATGGAAGTCAAATAACTGATAGAATACATAAATATTTTTTTTTTGTAAATACATACCCAGACACAGAACAAACATATGTTTATTCACAAAATGTTTGCCCTGAGTGGGAATCGAACCCACGCCCTACAGCTCTCAAGGCAGGTATACTACCAATGAGCCAACGGAGCTGTCAGTTATTTATAACGATGAGTACCAAATCTACGTTTCGGTTTATTACAAAACTTATTGTTAATCAAACAAATTCATTTGGCGTAAATAAACACAACATTAATATGAATCCATTGGCTCCGAGCTAGCAATAACTTATTTCGAAAGCCAATGGATTCTCTCCCAATATCTTATTCATGAACAAAATGTCATAAACAAATATTTAAAGACAAAGCTATTTTTTTTTTGTTGTCGGGCTAGAGAGCTCTATGTTAAGTGACGGTGTGGTCGGAGATGGTAAACACCTAGCCTAGAATGGAACTGACTATCAAGTGGGGCTGTTAGCAGTTACCGTTAGGTGTTTGGTGGCAGATTTTTAGCCAGTCGAGTACTAGAAATTGTCCTACAACTATGTTATGGTTCCCTCACGATGGTTTCCATCACCGGCAACTCAAGCTCATCGTTGAGATTTAAACCTACGCCTTTCGCGTGTAGATCGGCAGCGCTAACTACTGAGCTATCATCGCTTCAAACAAACTCTGTACATTGTCAATAATTGCATTGCTGAAATACTTTTTGGCGCCACTAGTTCCCAAAGTAGTAGTAGTACACTGTATTTCAAAGACCAAAAGTGTTAGAGAAGTTGATTCTATTAACCTAAAATATACGCTAAAATAATTGCTAGGTACCTATGATGTTTCTCTATGTAGATAGTTAATGTCATCCCTGGTTGTAGGTGCTTGGACCCCACAAAGGTGGTCATTAATGGGCCCCGAGTTCGCATCACATGGGGCGGCTCTGCGGATGCTCTGCATTCGAATCCGAATGATATTCATCAGGTAAACCTGTTTTTTTTAAGTTGTCCCACGTTACATCCAGAATGTTATTAGTTCTTAAACAAGCTGGTTTCCTTACGATGTTTCCTTCAATGTTTAAAGCTAGCGGCAATAAGGATATAACTTGAAATAAGTCAGTTATCCTATGACGTTGGAAGCCAGGACCTCTGGATTGACAGTCAGTCAGGGTTCCCAACTAGACCGTCGTAGCTGCTGTCAGCCCATTCCAACAGTGCCGTAGGTTTTTTTGTTAAATGTGTGTGTAAATCTTCGAATAACTGCGTAGGAGTGCAGTCTGGTTATGTGGAATTATACCCACTAAAGTTGCGAGTCCCAATTCCAAACGTCTTGAGCCTACAGGTTCAATTTAGCAGGGTATTGCTACGAGCATGTCCTACCGATTCTATTGTCCCGATATTATAGTATATCCGTTATTAAGTATAGTAGTTCATCGCGCAATGTCTATAAGTTTTATCACACCAGAAATGTGCTAGAATCAAATCGGAGTTGCATAACACTAGCAGGTGTCCGCTTAAAAAAAATTATGCTTACTGCTATACTAATTGCTAGTTACAGTTTTTAACGAAAATGTGACATTTGGCATCAATAAAAAAATGCTTTCAATTGAATAATACTCGGTATATATGTATATTACGATAATGTATTTCTGTTAATTATTATAGAATCACAAATTTGACGTCTAGCAAGGCAAGCCTATTTTGAATAAAGGCAAGACTTCATTATATCCCAAATTATTATGATCTATGTTTTTTTTTTTTTTTTTTAATGGTTGACAGGCTAGGTGTTTGACCATAGCTCACCTGATGTCAAGTGAAGGTGTGGCCGAAGATGGTAAAGCACACCTAGCCTGGAATGCAACTGGCTCTCAAGTGAGGCTGCCGGAACACACCGTTAGATGCTTGGCGGCAGATTTTCAACTTGAGGGTGGTAGCTAGCCAGCCGAGTACTAAAGTACCCTACCACCATGCTTTGGTTTCCTCACGATGTTTTCCTTCACCGGCAGCTCAAGCTCATTGTTGGGGTTTGAACCCACGCCCTTCGGCATGCGAACCTACCGCGCTAACCACTGAGCTATCATCGCTACAAAAAATCGCTAAATCGTGCCCACGTCGGTATTATCTACAAAATTCACGAAAAAGGTGGCCAAAGTTTAAACTTTGTTATTTTAAACATCTAACCTTAAGCCGCCGGCTCTGCGGCGACTGTGGTCCATTGCCTCATACATGCCCCTAAGAAAGATTTTAGAGTTGTATCAATTTTATATAACTAAAACTCTCTCTAGCCATGAGGCACAAGTCATAGGCCTTCTTATAGTCAATCCAGTGCAGTCAAGGCAGTGGAAAGGGCACCCTTGTTCCGCCGATCTTGCTTGCTAATGGTCATGTCGATGAGGAGAAGCTCCTTAGTTCCACGGGACCCTACCCTACATCCATATAGAGCAGGAGCCAAAACGTTGTTTAATACATGCGCGCTAATTTTTGTTCTCATAATGGATGTAAGAAGTTTGTAGATGGTAGGCAAGCATGTGATGGATCTATAATTTTGTTTATTATTCAAGGATATTTTTTTTTCTTAATTTTTAAATTTTTTCTTTAAGTATAAAACATAAATATGTAATATAAATAACTTAAAAACTAGGGTGCCGCCGGCAGTGGGGTAGGGCTCAAGCTGCCGGTGGTTAGGGCTACAGAGTGAGGAATCTTCTCATAATGCGCGCCGTGTCAAGGATCACTGCCTTTTGAAGCTGACCCTTGACCCAACCGTCTAGCGAGTCTCTTAAGATGTTGGTCGAGACGCTTCGATATAAGATCGTTTACCGTGACAACTATCGGGACAATGATCGTCGAATTAACATTCCACATGGCGTTTATCTCGTTATTATTATTAATATTATTTGCTTATCCTTAGGCCCAGCAAGACGACCTGACATCACTCGGACGGCTTGCGCTAGTGCTGGCCTGTCGCAACATGCACTGTGATAATCTCGCAGCTTCTATTGATTTGGTAGCCCGAACTTACTCATCAGACTTCAAGAACGTCATTCTGTACGTATTCTTTCAAACATTCGAATGGCCTTATGCCGGACAGACCTTGCCACGGGTATTAATCTAAGAATTTAACTTTTTGCATTTTTTATGGTGACAAGCTAGGTGCTTGACCACAGTGATGGTGTGGTCGAAGATGGTAAAGCACATCTAGCCTGGAATGGAACTGACTCTCAAGTAAGGCTGCCGCTGCTTAGCGGCAGATTTTTAACTTGAGGGGGTGGTATGTAGCCAGCTGAGTACAAGAAAATATTCTACCACTATTATATGCCAAAACAAAGGTAAAACATGTGCGCTCTACTACTTTAGTTTTCATCGGCAAAGCTTTTTTTTAGGTACTTGCTTTCCTCGACGAACCGAAGATCCCTGACAGACCTGATGCCCATGATTGGAGCTCGTTATTATACTCAGGTATATACATAATAAACAAATATTGATTTATTGTTTTTTTTTTAATTTAATGATGATTATTATAAAAATAAAATTTTGTGAGAAAAGAATGAATACATGTCAGAATTTTTTCATTTTACACAATTATCACAAATACATTTTAATCAATTCAGGAGTTGAACCTAATTCTCACAACCGTGATACACGTGAATTATTCTAGCGCATAACCTGCCACTTGTCCTAAATTTGTACATGTCCTTTGGGCCTAACCTTGTATGTAAATGTTAAAATGAATAGAGTTGCACATGTGATAATGTATTGTCCTCCGTAGATTGAAGCACTGCAACGTCGTGCTGACGTGTTTGAAGACCAACTGGCCCACGAGATTGATAACAGTCGCATCCTGCGTATCCTGATCAAGCTCGGAGTGATCAACGAACGGCCAGAGTATGATCTGTTCATTGTATTCTTATACTTGATACCCTCGGGGAATAACTAGTAAATTGCAGTTAATTTTAAATAGCTGATTTAATATTCCAAAAATATTTTAGTGATGTTCTTTCGGCGACTGACATCCATGTCCGGGTACTCTTGCAAAAATGTTGAATATAATTCAAGCCATTCAAGATTCCATGTTTGTGAGTACTAAAAAAGTGCTCAGGATAAAGATATTCATGTCTTAGGTCCTTTTCCTGCGTGCACTTCTAGCTTAGGAGGGTGCTTGGTTGTCGACGCTTGCCTCCCGCACAACGTCCTCAGCTGACATTGTTACCGAAATGGATTCAGAAGTATCGTAGACCGTATTGCTAGCACGATTCGATAGTTAAAGACCCGCGCCCGGAGATTCATCTGGCCCCTGGCGCCACAAAGTATCTGCATACTATCATCAGCGTCCCCCGTGGAACCACTGTAAACTTGGAAACAAATGTTGCGGATTTGTATTCATGTTTCATTTTTAAACAAAAACTCAATTAACGATCCTTTTCGGAAAATTTATCGCATAAAAGTCCGACATATACTTATTATTTATCCATTCTCAAATTTTGATAACTATTTCTGTGTGAAACCACCAGACTCGTTTCATTTCCTTCACTGAGCCTTGCAGTTTCACCTATAGTTGTTAAAATATAAGGATTATAATAACATTAGTAAATATGATGTCCGTGTACGTAGGTTGAACATGGATGGGTCCTGGTCTGAGACGGGTGACCGTTACTTGCTGAAGCTCTTCAGAGACAGATTGTTTCATGGAGTGACAACTGACGGCCGCCCCTGGATCGACCTGGCGCATTTAACCGATGCACTCAACAACCTCGATGGTGGCACCGAAGAAAAGGTGTGTAATGAATTTTTTTGTCGGCACAAAATGGGGAAATTATAATATTATAGTAGTCGATGTGTATTGTTGTTTTACCGCGGATCTCATAAACGGTGGCGGATTTACCAACAAGCTGTTTAGGATTGAGTTCAAGGTGTTCACTTTAGAGATCTAATATATTTTGTAAAATAAATTTCACATTCTTCCAAATGAAGGTCGACTCTTCGTTGGGGATGCAGATTGCAGTGATTTGTATCACTGCAATCTGAATTTTAGTATTAGTCGAGTCTTACTAAATAAAAAACTGTTGTTACGAATAAAATGTTTTGTTTCAAATGTTTTTCATTTTGAACGGTTCATAAGATTAAAAATAATAGTCGATCATGGATTCTGAAGCCACCTCATAGATCAGGCCGTCTGATATGAGGACCTTCCAAAGGAGGAGTCCAAACTTACAGCAATACGCGGCGTGAAATTGTAGCAACTTATCGCCGATGGTGACCGACGATGTTGATGCTCCACTATGTCACTTGGAGGAAGGTGTGAGGTGATTTTGGTTAGGATATGGTTAGGGAAGAATGGTAGTCGCGCAGTGGAAGCTTGACGTAGCGCGTATCGATCCCGACACTGGTCCGAGATTTGCATCACTTGACACTGCTGTAGCAACACTGGACAAACCCCTCGCGGGGTTCAAAACATGAATTCAAACATTTCTGGTGTATTAAACTGTTAACAACAATTTTTCTTATAAAAAAAATAGCGTACACGCACGTACCAAAAAACCTGTCAGCCGAAATATCAAGTGACAATTAACAAGTCCTTTTTTTACGAACAATTGACATAGACTAAACATTTGTCCGGTTTCAAACAATCTATATTAATTTTATGTGCTTACATTGCTTGTTAAACTTATACTAACTTTAGCAAATATGCCCTAAAACTGTTTGTAGTGGAATTTAAACAATAATATAGGAACTGACAATAGGCAAATAATAATAATAACAATAATATAAAAAAAATTAACAGCCTATAAGTATGTATTCAAGGTTAAATTTAAATCCTCATCACTGTTATAAATGAAACAATTGTTAAGCAGAAATAAACTAAATATATACCTTGAAAATATTCAAAATGAACTTCCGCAAAGTATCGCCTGAATCAATCAATTAGCCTATAGTATGTCATTATACCTTGGGAAATGTGTCAATTCGGCACAGCTCATAAACGATTTTTCGCAAATTTAAACATTTTAACAAATACGGTGTACTTCGACGTATTTTGTGCGTTAGTTACCAGTGTAAAGTGTAAGTCCTCAACAGAATGTACTGCTGACGAATTTCTGTTTTTCTAGGTGGAGTTGACGTCAAGAGACGAGCAAAGCGTGCTGGTAGTGACGTACGCAGAACTGAAGCACTGCCTCGAGTCTGCTTTCGAAGAGGTAATGAGCCTTTCAGCTCTCCCCTAGCATACAGATACTCCGGCGTCTATTAACAATGAAACTGAGTGTGATTTTGGAAGTGGTAATACATATTCTTGTACTTTTAAAGAAAAAGAATATGTAGGACCAACGTTTTACATTTTTGAAGATGCAACTGTAACCAATGAGTGCGGGAATGAGAATAGTCTCCCGGATGACACCCCGCCCAATGATTACGATGAACCAGATGTCTCCGTTGACACCCTAAATGACGTTAATGATCCCAATAATGAAGCTGCAACTGGTCATGAAGTTGACAACTACTCATACGACAATGACGAAATGCCAATTTCAAGGCCAGAAATTCCGATACCGGAAGAAGTAAATGAGGGCGTTCGTTCAGATATCACCATGTCCAACAGCCATAATGTCCTTCGTTCTTTCGATGATCGGAACAGACCTAATAGTTCGGGCTCTGTCCCTATGGCTCGATCAGAGATTGGAAGGCAGATGGAAGAGTACAACGATAGATTTTGTTATCCCGGATGTATTATAAGAAGCCACTCTTGGCCAAACTTAGTTGTGTTACGCAACCGAGACAGATCCTTGGAAACGCAAGGCCCTGGAATTAATGTCCAAAATTACGATTCACCTTCTGGCCCGTTATGTGACATGAGAGATCCTATGTCGGCTGACTCTGATTCTGATAATAGTAGCTTTTGGCATGGCGGTCTGGAGTTCGGAAGTATTGACTCTGTCGAAAACACTGCTTACGTTAATGAAAGGTTTCCTTCTTTTTCAAATATAGTAAAGGTGCACAAGTGGCTCGTTGTGCATAATTCGGTTATGGACACTCGTGAAAATCCCATTATTCGGCTCAATTCGATACAATTTATGAATAATTGTGATGTTCCACACAATTCCGGTGCGAGTAATGCTAGTGAACATGTTGAATGCGGCAATAACAACCCTAGAGTTTTGAATGTAAATGAAGAACAAATAGACCCTACGTTCGACATTTTTCAAGAAAGAGGTATAATCAACGAGCGTAGCAATAATCATGTGCTCCCAGATAACACACCACCAGATAGCGACAATGAATCAGATGCCTCAGTGGAGTCCGTAAATGATCACAATTGTCTCAATAATTTAGCTGCAATGGAAAACGAAACCGAACACTACAGATATTTTGACATTTTCGAAATGCACACGTCCAGGCCAGAAACTCTAGTACCGGAAGAAGTAAATGTGGACGTTGTTTCAGATGATTCTTCCGACAGACTTAATGTCTTTCTCTCTTTTAGTGATCGAAACAGGTCTAATATTTTGGGGACTGTCGCTGTTGCACAATCCGATCATAGTAGGCAGATAGAAGATAACAACGAAGGACTATGTCATCCCAGACGTATTATAAGAAGCCACTCCTGGCCAAACTTAGGTGTGTTTCGTGACCGAGACAGAGCCTTGGGGAGATCCTTTGACATACATTTCCAGAATTCACGGTCGACATTGTTATGTGCCATAAGAGATTCGGCGTCGGCTGACTCGAATTCGGATAATGGCAGCTCATGGCTTGGCGATCAGGAGTTCGGAAGTTTTCAATCCATCACGAACGTTGCTGAAATAGCTCCTGCTCATAGTAGTACGTCGCGTTTTTCTAACATGTACGTGTCACATAATTCTATGGTGGACACTGTTGAAAGTCATAACTCACCCCGTTCTGCTGACAACATGCTTCAAAATGCTGACCATGGTAATGTGTCCAGCAGTTCCGATGTGTATAATACTAATGAACATCGTGTTGAATGTGACAATGAAGATTCTAGAGCTTTGCAAGTAGGTGAGGAGTATACAGAACCTACGTTATACATTTTTGAAGAGGGAAGTGTAACAAATGAGTCCGGGAATGACGATGTCATCCCAAATGACACCCCGCCCGACGATGACAATAAATCAGATGCGTCCGTTGAATTAAATCGTCCGTTAAATGATGTAAATAATCCCAATGATGAAGCTGTAATCGATTACGAAAACGTAGCATATGATGTTCTCGATGAAGAAGTAAATGTGGACGTTGTTTCAGATATCTCCACGTCCGACAGACATTATATCTTTCTCTCTTTAGATGATCAATATAGGCCTAATAGTTTGGAAACTGCCCCTGTTGCTCGATCAGAGCCTAGTAGGCAGGAAGAGTACAACGATGATTTATGTCATCCCACATTGAACGGAAGGAGCCACTCCTGGCCAAACTTATATATGCTTCGCAACCGAGACAGGTCCTTTGATATGCAAGACTTGGAAATGAATTTCCGAAATTATGATTCACAGTGGGGACCGTCATATGACGTGGGAGAACCAAGTTCCAATATTGGCAGCTCGTGGCATGCCGATCAGGAGTTCGGAAGTAATAACTCCGCTGCGAACATTGCTGAAAGTCCTCCTCCTCCTCCTCCTCCTCCTCCTTATAGTGGTACGCCACACTTTCCCAACTGGTATGATTTAAATTATTCGGATATAAATACTGTTGAAAATTCTAATTTTCAAGCCAATTTCCCAGAAAACGCTGATGGTATTCCAAGTCTTATTGGAAGTTGTAATGTTTCGAACAATTCTGCTATAAACACTAATGAATGTCTTTATTGTCAAAGTGTACAACATTTTGTTTCCGCTAGCAGTATTCCAAATAATTCCAGTATGAGCACTAATAAAAGTTCTAATTTTCATATGCCACTTATGGCTAGTAATAATGTTCCAAACAATAACTGTAGTGGCAGTTCTTGTGTTGCTGTTAATAATGGCTTCTGTTGTTGCCAGACGCAGCCGTCCACTTTTAGTTCACCTTATTATTGCCACAATTATCAATACCCATGCCCGTATGCTTATCAATGCCCTTATAACCTTCCTCCTCAGTATGTTTCTTTACCGGCTAGTTCTTACTGGGGCTCTCTATTTCCTGTACCATGGAACCCTGTCCCTGTCATTTCGTATCCCTATATATCACAGGCCCCTCTATGCCCCATTGCTCCTAGTTCGTTACCCTCTCAACAACTTTCACAGTCGCACGTATACACACCTCCCCACTGTGCATCACAAAGTGATGCCTGTAATTCGGCTTTTGCGCCTTTAAGGCCTATTCAATCAGAAAATGTTGATTGTCGCTCGGTAAATTTGTGTCATAGTGACATCCCTGAGGTTTCCGTAGCCAGCTTGTTGAGCGAGCCAGGAATTGATGAACATTGTAACCGCTCTGAAAATGATGCCTCTGAAGAAAACAAAGATTCAGAAGAAAACAAAGATTCTGAAGAAAACAAGGATTTTGAAGGAAACAAAAATTCTGAAGAAAACAAGGATTCTGAAGAAAACAAAAATTCTGAAGAAAACAAAAATTCTGAAGAAAACAAGGATTCTGAAGAAAACAAGGATTCTGAAGAAAACAAGGATTCCGAAGAAAACAAGGATTCTGAAAAAAAACAAGATTCTGAAGAAAACAAGGATTCTGAAGAAAACAAGGATTCTGAAGAAAACAAGGATTCTGAAGAAAACAAGGATTCTGAAGAAAACAAGGATTCAGAAGAAAACAAAGAGTCTGAAAAAAAACATGATTCTGTTCAAAACAATGGCTTTGATAAGAAAAATGCCTCTGAAGAAAACAAAGGCTCTGACGAGAATAATGACTCTGTTGAAAACAATGGCTCAAATGAAAAGAACGACACTGTTGAAAACAACGACATTGATGAAATAACACACTATTCTATATCAATTTCAGCAAATGACTCTACTTCTCAGGATGTTTCAGACACAGAGTACGATAACGAATCACATGAACATAAAGCTTTGGCCGCTGAACTTCCGTACTACTATGAAGACCTTAGTAGCTCTGAGTATGATAGCGAAGATAACGAAATTGAAGCGACGTACGACTCACATACTCGTTCTCAATTTCCTCAAGAACCTGATCGCTTTTTATCAAACCGTCCCTATTCTGCTCTACCGACTCATACTTTTCCGGCAGATTTCCTATATCTACGAAGATTTACTGCATCTGAAGCACTAAGCCTCCATTCTAGACCACCCTTTTCTATGTATCTACAGCCATACAATCCATATGATTTTCCTGCTAACACACCACCTGAACCTCCTCCGTATTGGAGTCCTGGTACCATCCCAGCCAGGCCATTGACCTTTCCGCCCTGTTCTACTTGTGGAGAACCCGGGAATCCTATTTTTTGTCTAAAGTGCGACTATCCCATAACACTGTATGGGTGTGAATGCACTCCCAAGTACTGTATCATTTGTGATCCTCCGAGACTATATCTTAGTCCTTGCCGGGAACGAATATATGAATTTCACGACAATGACGACTCGGGAAACTGCGGCGGAGCTCAATCTTGTGCCGTAACTCAAGGAGTTCTTAACTGGCTTTCTCCACCTGCAAGTCCCCATCTAAAGCAACCCTTTTCCAATGTTATCGCCGTCGGTGGATAACCGCTACCGCTCGTTTACTTCGATTCCCATCGCTTGATATCGTTCTTTTTTTAGAGCAATTTTCTTCTACTTTTTTTTTCTTTTCTAATTTATTTTCTTTTTTAAACTTTTTGCCGTTATTTATATCCCGCAAGACCTTTTTTTTTAAATTTAAAATATGCTCTCCTATATTTTAAATTTTAAAAAATATAGGTAATTACTTCTGTTGATTCGGTAATTTTTAATTACAGTAAAAAAATCTTTCGCGATTTCCAGTAATCGCGAATCGTTTTCAGTAATGGTAAGTAAAGACTTACCATTACTGAAAACTCTTATAATCTAAAATCTGCTTAATTCATATATGAATTAAGCAGATTTTAGTATCACACTCACTTCAATGTATCTCTAAATAAGTATGTCGTTGTAGAAGCAAAGTTTCAATTTTGTGTCTATTATTAGAATAGTATAGATTAGTTATATTATTGGTGTCTAAAGGAATAAGTTATGTTTAAAGCACAAAAGTGCACTGACATGTCATGTATTGTTTAAAGTAAATACAACAGTTTTTTTCTTAATAACTCCTCATCGTATTATTTCGTCGCGTATTTCTAACATTTTATTTCGTCATGCCATGTGATATCACGTCTATTGCTAGTTGACTACGTTTTGAAAATGGGTTAAAATTCTATATTGATACAAGTTCACTTCAAAAATGTATTATTTTTAAAAAATCGGAAATTTACATCATATGTTTTATGATTTTAAAAACCAAAATTTACGATTACAGTCAGAATGTCGTGGCTTCTGAATGACGTCATGAAATGTGTGAAACAATCACAATTGCTGCATGGCAGTGGTTTTACGAAAACGGCAACAACAGTAATGGCGTGATGTCACACTGTTTGGTGGTCATGTGACAGAGAATAATTTTACCAAATCTACTTTTAAAAAATAATAGGCATGATGACAAATTTTGAAAAACTGTTTTATAATGCTCGGAAATATGTATTATCTACAATGAATAATATATTTCTGCAGAGATTGAATAATGAAAAAAATTATTTCGTTATTAAATTTAAAAAACGCGCCAAAACGCTTCTCATTATCATGGCGTCTCTTGTGGCGTCACGTTTAAGAAATCAAAACGTGAACACTGAAATAAATATCACTGTCGTTCTTAATTTAAAAAAATATGAGTATTTTGTACCCAATGACTCAAGTTTCTATTAATAAAAAACATTGTGATTTTTAGTCACTGTCATCATGCCTATTATCCTTTACAATTAATAATTTTGTTTTCTGTTACCTACATATCATGATTAATAAATATAATTAGAAACTAATTTATCTATTTAACATGTATTATTATATGATTTAGTAATGTAACCTATTATATTTATCGGTGTTAAGTGTTGTCTAATTTCTTTTGTTATCGATAAGACGTTAACCTTAATATTGATTGTGTGTGCAATCTCAGTTTCTGCGGCTGAAGAGACCAAAGGGTCTCTTTCTGCTTGGATGTTCTTGTGTGTCGCTTGAAGTTATTTACCTAAAGTCGTTCTGTAGTATGGGTATTTGTAGTCAAGTCTTTGTATTGTAATATTTTAAAGAGCAAAGGACGAAGTAAATGAAGACAAATGTTTGCGTTATATAAAAATTTAGTACAGTAAAAAAAAAAGCCACGTCCGATTGGTCCCTCAGTTAAACAGTTCAGCAGCCTTACTACTTTACCGACGGCCATATACATAATATCATGACACTTTGTGACGTTTTATAAATAACCCCTTGTTACGACATGCACTGTCGCTGTTCCTTGTGCTTCACGTGGCTTTATTGTTTCGTCGTTTTTATTCGCTAAATTCACCTGTCAATTACATAATGTTAAAAAGTAGTCACGGATGTAATACGAGTAGAAAGGTACATAGGTAAAAATGGAAGAAATCTATTTTAGAAATAAGTAGCTCTGGATGTTCTTAATAATACTGAGTAAAGCTGTGCCTATCGCATCATCAAACGCCCAAGCACGAACTAATTTATTATTATTATCTATATGTAACCAAAGTAATAACTTTATAAACCAATTACTTCTAGTCTATTTATTAGAGGCTACACTTAATATATTAACACAGCAGACAGAACTCATTCGCACACTGACTTTAGTTAAAGTAGAGAATAAGATATTGCGACCGATGGCGACATTTTTAGTAATTAGCCACACTATAGCGCACATATGGAAAAACTTCTTAAATTTTTTCATTTAATGCCTTTAAATATGAATAAATTATTTCCTAAATTAATTTAATTTATTTGTAGTTTCAATACTTTCACAAAAATTGTATAACTAAACAACAATTAACTTTCGCTAAACGAATGTCTCAATAAAATCTAGTTAAAAAGTCTCTATAGATACGGCTATGAAGGAATTGCTAAATAAGGCAATCATAAATGTAGGTACAAGTACATACCTACAATCAATCACGCTTTTTACTCATAGAGGTAGACAGAAATTTCCACTTGCTAACATCCTGGCACAATTCTTTTACATTCATTAATATTTTCATACAAATTTTTATCGATTGCGGGTTCTGCCGACCTGGTTTTTTTTAAAGTCTAAAGTTTGAATTATGACATTCGCCTATGTAAACTCTTATCCACACGCATCTTATAAATCTGCTTCGTCAATATTTCATCCATTATTTAAAAGTAAATGTTTCCTAACAATATTATCTATATAAATCTATTAATCTGTATTAATATTACCAGTAGGTAATTTTAAATTAGTGTTCACCACCACGGCAGTTTTCATAGTAATTTGTAAATGTAATAACATCACCTAAATAAGAGGTTTATGTTAGAGGCGCATACTTCGTGAAGATACGCAGATAAAAACCTATGAAAACTTTAGTGAAAGTAGAGGAAGCTAAAAATGTGCCAGGGTCATTAAATAGAAGAGATTTCAAAATCACAGCTGTTCTCAATGTTCATGACACCAGAGCTATTCAGGGTGTAGAATTAATATGGTGGTGCTTGCCTATGTGCCATACGGGATGGAATGCCGTCGTTACGTAGATCTGAATTAGTAAGAAACAAGGGTAGTGAGGCGCAGCCTATTATTATGTAGATACTCCATTCCCTGTTTATTTTTACGTTGTTTCTAGTTTTTGGCCATGATGAAATTATATCGAATTTTGACAATGAATCCTAATCCTACGTTGACGAAAAATAATTTGTAAAAATATTGTTTAGACATAATACCAATAAATTGAACCAAAATTAAAATACGTTTTTATGGCAGTGGCTGACGAGAATTGAATTGTTGCGCAGGCGCATACCAGTTCAACAGTTGACAGCAATGCTGCCCAGACTTTTAAACTTCAATAGAAGAAACTCCTGTGCGGCTTTTTACTACACTCGTCACTCTGTGATATAAAATGTAAAAATCACTATGCCCAGTAGTTTTTCGAAGGGTGCGCTAAATAAATGCATATCCGTCCTTCTTTAGTTTTCAGTATGAAATGGAATAAAATGTGCTACAACGAAGTGAATATTGATTGCTAAGAGAGATTTATCGAAGATCGAGAAAAGTATTGCGTCCAGATTTCCTTAAAAAACATTTTATTGACATTAAAATTTCTGTGTTGTACACAAAATCATGCAATATAATTTATTGCCTGTCTGAGTGTATTTAAGTTTTTTTTTTAATCCAGGCTCCGTAGAGTTGAAACTAGCATGTTTTTTTTTTATTAATTGCTCAAAATATTGTAAATTATAATGTTTTAACCCATGCAAAACTAGTGAGACTTCTGGAGATTTTGGTATAATATGTTGATCAGTTATTCAAATGTGTACTAATATTTTTTTGATTTTGTTAATTCAATATAAAAACAGCACTATAAACTAAGTCAACTAACTAGCATACACAAGACTATTTAGCCTACTTGCAATATCTGAAAATTTGCAAGTAGAAAAGAGCCAAAATCTCTAGAAGTATCACTAGTCTTGCATGGGTTATATATTTTTACCAACGATAGTGATAATACCAACTTGTAACAACTAAACATCACTTTTATCTTCAACTTGTAAAGATGACATTATGAATGCTAAAAGTGTATGAAAGTAGAAAGAAGATAATTGGGAACTAGTTAATTATCACCTTCTGCACAGCATAACAAAATTTTGATACTACATAATTGTTTAAAAATTAAAATCGAGAATTAAATAAATTAAAAAGAGAAAAGTATTCATGGCCAAATTAATACTTATATTATTAAAATTATGTACTAAATTTATTTTCTCTTTTGTATTTTACGAGTCAGAGTAAACGTATGTTAAGCTGTACAGGAGATTACATATTATAATCTTAAGATTTTTGTAATCTAGTTAACGATATAACTATACATTATTTGTACAACTGTAGGTACAGCATAGTCTTGCATTATTTTTTGCTGATGACATGATTTGTGACTATTGGTATCAATGTATGCAGTTGATGATTTATTCTGCCTCCTATTTGGCTCCGCGCGAGTGTTGTGGCTCAACCTGTTCTGTATGTATATCGCTCACTAACGCGTTGTCCTAAGTGATCGACAAACACTATATTAAAATATCGAGTAAATATACTTACACGTGGCCAATGTCGTGTTGTTCTTCATGCAACCTCTTACTGATCCGCAAGTCTCATCAGACCGTATTGCGCCGTTTCCGTTTCTTACTTAGGACAATGGGTCAGCCATGCGGAGACTTAGGTACTTTACAGAGAGATCTACGATTTCTGGCATAGATTTTATTTTTTAACAACAATATATTATTTTTTAAAAACTCTCTTATAAAAATTAAGCGTATTTAAGGATAAGTGTATTTTAGCATAGATTTTATTTTTGACAACAATATATAATTTTTTAAAAACGCTCTTATAAAAATTAATTGTATTTTAGCATAGATTTTATTTTTAACAACAATATATTATTTTTTAAAAACGCTCTTATAAAAATTAAGTGTATTTAAGGATAAGTGTATTTTATTTTTGTTAAAATAGGTGTACCTATTTATGTTTACAGTTGAGTCCTGATCTATGTAGAGATAGAGTCGTGTTTTTTTTTTACTGTGTATTAATTATGTATGTGTAGTAAATAAGAGTATTTTAATCTGTGTAACAAATAAATAACAAAAATTCATTATTGTTTTATTTAAGTCCAGTATGATATTGATAGGTAGTTATGTTCATGGTATATATCTTGTTTATTTCCGCTTAACAGTCGTTCCAGTTCCAACAGTGATGAGGACATTTGACACAGCTTAATAATTAAAAACCTAATCTTATATAAAATCTAGTAAATTAATCTATCAAATTAGTTTAATTTAAGTCCTCATTACTCTTGGAACTGGAACGACTGTTAAGCGGAAATAAACTAGATATATACGTACCTTGATCATTCAAAATGAACTTCCGCAAAGTAACGCCTGAATCAATCAATTTTTTATTTTTTTTTTATTTAAAAAGTAATGAGACGAACGAGACGCTCTCCTGATGGTAAGAGATAACGCCTGTCCATGACCATCGCAGCGATGCACAGAACTTTAAGTAACAAAACAAAGTCCAGGGCATCACTGCTTTGGCGCTCACTACTTTGAGACTTTTGATAGAGTTAGTCTCAACAGCCCAGTAATTTCGCTAGCTGCAGTACCCTTCAAACCGGAACACAGTAATGCTTACACACTACTGCTTAGCGGCAGAATAACTGGTACTGCGGTGGTACCTACTTAGACGACCTCCTGCTAAGGAGATCTACCACCAAGTATTGATAGTTAGGTATAGTTTATAAGTATCCTAATTCTGATTTTAAAGATATCGATAGTTGGCGCTTTGGTCATTGTTGAATATTTATATATACTCGTATATGTATGTACCTATGTTGTTACTAAAGAACGCACATTGATTATTCAACTCTGGTCAGTTTCGGCGCTGCTGATATTCGTTACTTATCGTGCCACAAGGTCACACCCCCAATAGGCTACCCAGACGGCAAAATCAGCAAAAAGACGATTAGTATCATAATATAATTATCTTAGATGGCATTAAAAGAAGCTTGCATCTATACGTAACTAAATTTTTACCTAACTCTTAATCGGTCAGTATTCTTATTAAGCGTGTGATATGCACTTCCTCACACACGCGGTTATGGCCCGAAGGGTTATGAATTACAATACATCTATACTATTATAAAGAGTAAAGATTTGATTGTTTGTTTGTATTGAATAGGCTCCGAAACTACTGGACCGATTTCAATAATTTTTTTCACTGTTAGGAAGCTACACTATCCCCGTGAGACATAAATTACTTCGGCGCCGGGGTGCGAAAGCCTGCGTCAGTGCCCGCCGGCTCCGGTCGCGTGGTCTCAACGTAGTAGGTACCTAAGTAAGGTAAGTTTATGGCGGTTTCGGCATGCGCCCTCTAGGACTCTACGCCCGGGTGCATCGCTAAAGGCCCTGCAGTAGGTGTATGTATGCCATTTATTATCTGGTTCCGTTCTGGAACGAACCAGAACGAGTGAACGTTCTGGACGGCGAACTGTGTGAAATGTATCTATTTTATCTTTTTTATTGACATATTAGCTCATTTGGTTGTAGGCCTACTTCAAGAGTGTAGGTTCAATTCCCATTCAGACCTAACATTTGTGTGATGCACAGGCGTTTGTTTTGTATGAATTATAAGTAAGTACCTACCTATTTAGAAAAAGAAAGTTTTTAACTATCTGGTTGCTACAGTACAAATTTCGCTTAGTTGGGACTGTGTGGTGTTAATATGTATACCTACATATATATTACAAATACTTCGCAATGTTTATTTATCGCTCTATATTTATTTGTTCACGCGGACCAAGTGTCCGTTATCTGGCATGGCACCCACCATCAGTTACACAAAAGTTAAAGCAATTTCAAATTGTCGCATTACAATTACGCGCTGGATGCGAGCCGCTTCCAACCGGTCTTTATGGAAGTCAATGGGTGAGGCCTATGTCCAGCAGTGGACGTCCTACGTCTGAAATGATGATGATGTATTACAATTGTCACACAGGTACTTAAAAAATTGCTAATACGTACCGTAGGTAGAATACCTACGGTACGTATTAGCAATTTTTTTTAAATTAATTATGTGTAGTTAGGGACTGGCGACGGGACCCACAGGGTATGATTGCTTAGGGTATCAAGTTACTTTAACCCGGCACTGCACAAATAAAACTATTTTATGTTTAGATCATTGTTCTGCAATATTTATTATCTTAGAAACGAAAGAATCAACAGGTTAATATTAGAATATTTATCAATAAACAGGTTCTAAGTTAATAAAAACCTTGGTCTTCATCTTGGTCTTGGATGTTGAGACGCGGTGGCGGCGCCAGTATCATTTTTGGAATAACTTCACTCCTTCGCACATTGAAAAAATATACAGCGTGCTCCACTTTGGACACACTAGCGAGGATAGTTTTCATTTTGTTAGTTAGTACCGGGGTCGCGCCAGATATACCTGCGACATTTTTATATTGTTAACAAGCAGCTCCTCTACGAAATGTGGATGAGAAAGTAAATATAGAAAGTAAACATTGATGTAGACGAACGAATGGCTGCTTCATGGAATCTAGTGGGAATCCTAGTTTGTTCTGTGGCTCTGCAAATCATAAAATTGTTGTTTCATGCAACTGTTACTTTTCTATTACCTGTGATTGAAAGTATTAAAAGGTATTTGATACTTTTATTAAGTGAAGGCATGGTCGAAGATGGTAAAGCACACCTAGCCTGGAATGAAACTGGTTCTCAAGTGAGGCTGCCGGAACACACCGTTAGATGTTTGGCGGCAGATTTTCAACTTGAGGGTGGTAGCTAGCCAGCCGAGTACTAGAAAGTACCCTACCACCATGCTATGGTTTCCTCACGATGTTTTCCTTCACCGGCAGCTCAAGCTCATTGTTGGGGTTGAACCCACGCCCTTCGGCATGCCAACCTACCGCGCTAACCACTGAGCTGTCATCGCTACATATATTGTATACAAGGTAGTAACATTTTGGGAGTGTGCAGCAGTCTAAATTTAAATGAAATTAAAAGTAGTTTGTTTATCTGCTGAGAGTGGGTGGGTTTTATATTATGATGCAAAATGTTAATTGTGTTAACAGACTAATTAAAACAGCTAAGGGGTAGACCAAAATCCAAGAGGGTTCTAGCCCACTCTCGCTTGGGCAGCAGTGTCTAAGTAAGTTGAAAATTGTGGCTCTAATCCAGCCATTTACTCATGAAAAGAGTGACTGATCCAGACAGGGGCAAAGTTAACATGTTCAATGTTTTAATTATGAGTGGACACTGTTTTAATTTCAGTCAAGATCATTTACAGTGACAAAATTGTGAATGATGAGGGCTGAGTTAGTTCTACATTCATAATATATTTAAAATCAAAATGTATTTACTTGCTATTTGACATTTTAATAGTAACTTAAAGCGACGTTTTTATTTATGTACTAACATTTCGACACCTGTACTTAGTAAATAAATACATATTGATTTTTTATTGTGTGGTACATACCCAAAAACCCAGTATATAGATGACGTATCATTTCACGAGCAAAGACACACTCCTTAGCGTCACCACTTGATATCTCATTAATACCTTTCCTCATCAGTTCACCGCTCAAATCTGCCAGTCCAAGCATATAATCTAAATGTGTTAGAGGTGTTTTTACCACTTTCTCCTTACCCTCATACTTTATTGTAAATGTTAATTCTTTTCTCACTTCAGCCAATGAGATGATTTGCTTGGTTTCCATGACGGATAATAATGTTCGTGCCTCAACAAACTCTTCAAGTCCAGCTTTAATAGTTTTGTAGTGTGTGTGAATTGAAACTCTATTCAACTCACAGGCAATACTTTTAATGGGGCCATTGATCAAGTTTTTGAAACGTTCTTTAGCTTCAGCTATAACTTTATGTTTTGTTTGTTCTTTCCTGTAATGTTATGAACAGTAATTTAGCTAAAAATACATAAAAACAATTTGAAGCACAAGAGCAACTAAAATTTATAGAAATATTCCCAAAGGTGTAAGTTTTCTAAATTTAAATTGAAAACGATTTAAGGTATGCTCAGAAAGACATGATGCTTGTATATTGGACAAATTTTAATTATGACTTTTCAAATTCTTAATATAATACCTACCAAAGTTTTAGATTCAATTAAACAAAATAAAATAACTTAAAATAATAACTACTCTAAAAGGCCGCTATCAATGGGAATAGTTCCCAAAAATTATAAGTATAGGTAACAGGAACTTGTACCCATAGGACTTAGTTGTAGGTGTAAGAGGACCTTCAGTAAATGTATATTAATGCTCATTTTCACTGTCTGTATACCGATCCCTGCTTGACCTAATTTAACATGATTACTACTTATACTTTATCTAGCAATAAATTTATAGTTGTTCCTTTAAAGCCAAGATTTTTTAAGTGATTATAATGAGACTTAGCTGAAATTCCTCATGCTCCCATTTTAACTGTATTGAAATTTATCATGAGACCATTTATGGTTAACTTATTTGTAGTCATATCTATTTAGCTTATATCATGTGCTCTTAATGGAAATAATAAGACAAGATAAATATGTATGAAAAGTGGCAGATATCTTACGTTAGAGGTGAATGAAGCAGGAAGATAATACGTTTGCTTTCAATAGTTACATCTCTGGACAATCTAACAATTCTTTCGTGCCTGTCTTGGCGATTTGTAAGGTATTTGGATGCTTTTAGAAACACTGCCAACATTGGACTGTTCCCGGCCAGCGAGAGGGACGCCTCATCTTCAGAAGTATCCGTATTGTATTTCTTTTCATGATGAGTTTTATTTCCTTAAAAGAATACATGGTCAAGTTTTGAAAACAAAGTTTCACAAACATATTTATATCATTGTAACATAACAAGCTTAGAGAAACTTATAGGGTTAAAAATTTAACGACAATATCATACCTCTACCAGCCATGACTTGCCGCCCTTTTCTTAACTACTACTACCGGTACTAAACTCAGAACACTAAGAATTAAGAAACTTTATACTTAACTCTAGGAACTAGAAGTTACTTTTTCACAAAACTGTTATCTAGTTTTCTTAAATTTGTGAAATACCTATGTACAAGTTATACAAGTAAGTAAAATTTAAGTTTCGATTTGTCTTACTAATATTGTAAAAACATACTAAAATCACTAAACCTGTAACCCGTAATCATGTAAACGATTTAAGGAATGGGGAAAACAAAACAACAAATAAATGGCGCGAACGCGAAAGTGTAAATATTTAAATATTACTACTAAATGTAATTTTAATGTTAAAAGCCCGTGCTCTGGTAAATCCAAAGATTTTCCAATAAAACCTTAGCTTTACCAACTCCTAATAGTAAAAATGAAAGTTCGAACCGTTCTAGGATCAACATTTATTTTGAATTTTGACCATATACTTTTTTACTACCACCATTCACTTGGTAAATGCTAGGATTTGGCTTAAAGATACATAAATACTCTGATAATATGATACCTACTAAACGATCTTCACTTGCTTTATGTGACAATGACTGGGGCTCAGACGACTGGGGTTAAGACTTAATTTAATTTATCAACAAATACATTTAGATATCAGAATTTATTTTAAGACTTTGTGCAAAATGCATAAAGTGTAATGCTAAAACCAATAAAAAACTAAATTATGAATGTAATATGACGTTGACGTTATTGCTTGCCATTTTTGATAGTTGAGCCGAAGATAGAATGAAATATTCGAAACATTATTTTTCAAATCGATTAATTTGAATAATACTCGATTAAAATTTTCGGTGTAAAACCTCGAAGGATACACAGTGCGCCGCATGGCGAGACACTATTAATAAGTAAAATACACTTGAAAACTTAAAAGTATAATGTTTATTAGTATTCCGCTGCGATGAGGAGTGAGACAAGGGGATGTCATATTATTGAAACTGTTCACTGGTGCATGTTTAAGAAGTTGGACTGGAAAGGTAAACCTAGGCCAAATGTTTAAAATCACTCAGCGAACTTTGCTCAAATTTTCTTTAGAACGAAGTTCGTCTTATATTCTATAGCGACACCAGACTATCGTCCAACAGTCCTACATTCCAACATGACTCCAGTCTGTCCCAACTCATGATCGATCAAAACAGACTCTATACACATCATTATTATCAATAAAAGACTTCAACTTCATTCACTATAGAGGGTCTGTTCATGTGAGCTGGCGAACACCTTCGATCTGTGTACAATTTACCACCATCGAAGCGATCGCGTGTTAACACAATCCAACATCGTCAAATATGCACTAACGAACTATCCTCCCTACACGTGAAAGGTTGGACGAACAGTTGGACTGTTTGACGAGTGTGGTTCCACCAATAGCACTAAAGTCACTGATACCAAAGAACTAGTGAGTTAAAATGACAGTGGGTCGGACACATTTACTGAAGAACCAATAACCAGAGGATTAGACAACTGGATATCATGTGTAGACAAGTGTTATATAGGACACTCTGTGGCCGGGCAGTGCGAAGATTTGCATAAGGCTTTGGATAGCAAAAAACAGATGTTGGTGTATGCCCTATTTTAAATGCATTAAGTACATCAGATTTAAATTGAAATAGTGGCTAAAACATTTTAAATTGCAAGAAATTAAACAAAATTTTGATTTTTAGACTCGGAATCTCGTGATCCGTGCTGTATACTTCTATGGTTCTTGCGACCGATTAAATTCTAAATAAGCAATCGATAATCGATATGGACCGAAACGTGATTAGTCACACTTTCTGTACGTACTGTTACATCCCTAAAACGATATGTACCTATTCGCTTTGATTCATTCATACTCGTAACGTAACGTGAATAAAATTTAGAAAGAATAATAAATAAAATTATCCTTTTGTCGTGGACGGACGTCTTTGTCTAAATATGAATTACTACGCGTAGTGTGAGGTACATGAATGAAATTAGTAACTGAAAGTTAAATTATAATCCAGATATATGTTTGTAACTCGAATGTAGGACGTTGAATCATTTACCTAATCCATGCGGTGTGTCGTTCGAGCACGAGCAGTGTCTGTACATCCGGCAGGATTAACGGACGTGCTATGAGTACCGTATACTTTATCAGAGGCAACGACAGGCTGATCCATGAAGCCGATCAGCTCATATCTTTTATTGAGCGAGGAACGTCCGTGTACAAGTTCTACCCACGCAAGCGGCCAGAGCGGCGCTCTGTGTCAGTTCTCAGGGAGACGTACCAGGTGATCTGGTCGCGAACCTGTGCTCCGCAGAGACATGCTTATGAGGGTGCTCTCGACATCCGCGATATTAAAGAAGTACGCGTCGGCAAGGCCTCCAAAGACTTCGAACGGTGGCCTGAAGAGATGAAACGTCACGAAACATCCAAATGCTTCACTATTTACTATGGAACAGAGTTCAAATTGCGGTCAGCGTCGTTCGCAGGTACTAATACATCCTAAACAATAGTTTACACTCTCCTAAACACTGCTAAATTTAACATTCCTCCTAATATTGACATTGGAATTTCCAGTGTTACTGCTTTGTTTTGCGCATTTCCTTCGAAATGTTTACTGTTTAATGAAGAATTGAGTTTGTTAGTGTTAAAAATAGAATTAAAAATTTTTAAACCAAGAAATCTGACAATCTTTGTGCAACTTTTAGGAAAAAAATGTCATGCAGGAAATAGAAACAAAGATATTGAACAAAAATTTTTTTTAAGACAAAAAAAATATCACATTCTAGCTGAACTACTGTATAAAATTATATAATTCTCGAAGTAGTAACAGTAGAAATTTATTTAAAATAAACGCTATTACATGTAAATATTAGTATGTATTTTACATTTTTTTAAGATTTGATTTATTTATATACACTTGACATGATTGAATATTTTGACTGACATTCTAATATAATTTGTCATTTTTATATTATTCACTGGACATTATTGTTAATATCAGGCAGTGATAGTTGTTGATTTGTATTCACTTCCTTTTTTAATTTTACTAATGAGATTGTGATTTTGACGTGCCTAGTGTAACATAATATGTAGTTATAAGGTCAGTAAAAACATTCTATTCTAGGAGTTTCTGACCATATCATTCTGGTTGCAGCTCAAACGGATAAAGAGTGTGAATCATGGGTGAAAGGGCTGCGTTTCTTGCTTAATGAGGCCATCAGTGCTTCATATCCACTACAGATAGAGAGATGGCTCCGAAAAGAATTCTATTCTATGGAAAATACTAATGAAAAGTAACCAAGTTTTTTTTTATTCTATAAATAATTGGTACAAGTTATAGTCGACTAGTTATAGATTATTAAATATTTACAATAAAAAATATTGTGTAGTCATCTATGATTCGTGAACAAGTGTCCTTTGATTTTCTAATTTTTAGATATTACAAGGGAGAGCTAAAAAGTTCTAAGTGTAAGGTACTTCTAGTTATGCTAATTACTTCCGATACCTTTCACAGGTTCAATTATATCTAACTAGTATTTATGGAAAGTTTTGTGTAGATAAGGTTATTATAGTTGAAGTTATTGAACTGTAAATGTCTCGCCATGTCTAAACAATTGGTGAATTTAAAGAAATTTGATATAGTTCTTGTAAAAAGAGGAAAATATTCAAAGAAATTTTGAAGCAATGTCATCATCAGCAGGGAATCATCTGTAACATTGACACGTCATCGTCATCAGCCCTTCACTGTCCACTGCTGGACGTAGGCCTCTCCCAATGCACGCCACTGAGCTCGGTCGACAGCTTTTTGCGTCCATTGCTTTCCCGCCGCTTTACGTAGGTCGTCACACCACCTGGCCGCTGGGTGCCCTACACTACGCTTGCCTGTACGCGGTTTCCACTCAAGAACTCGTCGATTTAAACGTCGGGTACGATTATTTCAGCAGGGTCGGGAGTCCCTCGAAAACAATGCCCACTCTGAGCGTCCAAACATTGCTGAATTAAAAATAAAAATATTAGAAGACAAACCAATAAAAATGAGGTAGAGAGCAGATGAGTTGGGCATCCGCAAAGAACGAATTGAAGATATATCACACAATCAATTACAAAACATTAATAAAACTAGAGTCGAAACAAAAATCGGTGCAGTGGTTATAACAAAGGGTAAAGGCGCCGAAGAAGTTTAAGACCATAAAGTCGACTTCGTAAAGTAATGGCCACCTTTTTTTGGGATTCGCAAAGAGTATTACTCATAGACAACCTTGCAAAACACAAATGAACGCTGAGTATCATGCTTCACTATTGAATACAGTGTGCAATGTTAATTGAAAAAAAAGGTAAAACTTAAAGCAAATCCCGTTTTTGCAACAAAATGCGTCCGCGAACACGACGCGCAGTGTCGGATTTACAAATTTTCAAGGCATAGGCTACACAGATTTTGCCGCCCTTGCCTCTACAATTGTCATCTTCTACATTATTTTTACAATCCAAAAATTTCCTTGAAATTACACGTAAAATAATTTTTGGGTATATTTTTGAGCTAATCAACGCTCAGTCATGTACGAGCGGGGTAATGTGTGCTATTAACGCAATAATGTACATTTGGTAAACGTGAATAAATAATCTTTATTGCACTGACTAACAATTAAAAATAATCAACTCAGTCAAGTTATAAAAGTTTTTTACTTCGTTACAATACCTTTTTGCGTGATTTTTGTTGGCAAAATCATCGATGATATCGTCGTAAGTACATAATTTTGTTCATTAATTCCGACTCTATGCACAGTGAGAGAGAGGAAATTCATTAGCAAAATTTGTTGCAGACTTCTATCTGTGAGACATCAGAAAACCGTCATGCAAAAATCTTTTTGATTTCTATGAGGTAGCAAAAAAAAATTAAAAAATTCGGTTCCCAAATTTGCCGCCCCAAAAATCTGCCGCCCTAGGCTCAAGCCTACTCAGCCTGCTGGTAAATCCGCCACTGACGACGCGTATTACGAAGCAAGCATGGCGAGAAAACAGCTTCGATGAAATAGATCGATCACCTTTAATTCTAGACCTGGCTTCCAGTGACTATTACTTCCAATTGAAAAATTGACAGCCCCGTTGGCTCATTGGTAGTATATCTGCCTTGAGAGCTGTAAGGCGTGGGTTCGATTCCCACTCAGGGCAAACATTTTGTGAATATATACAAAATATGTTTGTTCTGTGTCTGGGTGTTCTGTATGTATTGTAAGTATGTATTTACAAAAAAAAAGTATTTATGTATTCTATCAGTTATCTGACTTCCATCACACAAGCTCTGCTTAGTTTGGGGCCAGATGGCGCTGTGTGTTATGTCCAACAATATTTATTTGAAAAAAACCTTCTGTGGCAAAGATTTGAGGACAATGAGCAAATGAAGGCTGCTGTAGGAGGGTATTTCGAGAGTTAAGACATGGCATATTTTGTTACTGAGATACTAGCCCACAAACAATGTGAGAACTATAATGAACAATTACTAATTGTCTTTACTAAAAAAACAATTTTTATTTAGATTTTAATCTTATCTTTTAATACCCTAGGCTCAGAACTTTTGAGATCTCCCACATATATTACTGTCTATAATTCCTTACGTAATTTAGTTGGCTACTAATACATAAAGAGCAAGGAAGGTAGATAACATAGGAAGACACCGATAAAGAGACCTAAGTTATTATGATATTGCAATATAGTCTGATATTCCGTTATTTCCACTACACTTATATTAAAACAGTTCTCTGGAATAGATTAGAAGTTATATGAATCACTGTATTTTTCAACAGAATCACACTGAAGGAAGTTAAGGCGTTTCTACCCAAAATTAACTGCAAGATCTCCACAAGCAAATTAAGAGACATATTCCAAGAAGTGGACACCAGCAAACATGGGGAGATTAGTTTTGACGACTTTTCCATTTTGTACCAGAAACTAATTTTTGATGAAAATGTAAGTGTAAATTACAACTTTACAAAGTAACAAAACAGGGCAATGAAATTACTAAAAACTCTGTTCCTAGGATTGTGTAAAGTTTGGATAAATATGCATAAAAAGGGATAAATGCCGTCTATCTTGTACATTGTGGAATGTTTGTTATAATTTGAAAACTTTTGTTCAGCTGAAACTAGGACATTTTTAATATCGAAAGGTTTTAAATTCTGATACTAATTTTTGAGAATAGATGTCATTATCGAAATTTAGATATTAATATCGGATTTAGACATAATATTTGTTATAAACGTGGATTTCATACAATAAAAACAATATTTTAAATCATATTCTTTAATTTGGCGCAAGTGTATTATGTGTATTTATAAAACCATAGATTTTTTATTATCCTATATCATTTGGGGGTAAATCTCTTGAGCAAGATGTTATCTAGGTAGGTACCTCCGCTGTATCTAATATTCATAATATAATATATTACATACACACACAGTACATTATATATTATAATATTTAAGAATTTCATGAAAACCTTGTTCCTTTAATCTTTAGATCAGAAAACTTTAAGAATTAAGATTCTTAAAGTTTTCTGATCTAGTTTTCTCTACACTAGAATAACTAAGACCGATTGACTGACTGATTATATAGTACTGTACTGCGCTGTCACTTATGTATGCCACTTTCTAATTGTGGTTACTGTACAGTGTCAACTATAAACATTATTTGCCAAGTCCGTTCATTACTAAAATATGGCTGACAAAGATAAGATTAAAATAAATAAAATGTCTTTAAAAATTTTTTTTTTTTTAATGGTTGACAGGCTATTTGTTTGACCACAGTTTTAAGTGAAGGTGTGGTCGAAGATGGTAAAGCACACCTAGCCTGGAACGGAACTGGCTCTCAAGTGAGGCTGCCGGAACACACCGTTAGATGCTTGGCGGCAGATTAAAAATTAAATATACTAACAAACTTAAGAAATGTATGTTTGATGTTCTGTCATTTGAATACCTTACATGTAAAGTTATGTTTCATGAATATGCATAGCGTTGATATAAGGCTGTAGTAGCAAATACAAATAGATTTGGTTTAAATATGGTATAACATGAAATGATGCATTTTGTAGTTTAGCAATATAATCAATAAACAAATGCAATAGGATTCTCGCATTCTTGAATAGTAAATCTCATTGGTACTGTTTTTAGTTAATTTATGACTCGTGCTATCACACTTTATTACTTACAATCTAGGGATATTTAAGAATAGCTATTGTCCAGGTTTGAAGCAGGCTCCACTTTTGATCTTACCTACTAACCTTACGCCACAATAGTGTACTATTGTGGCGTAAGGATAGACTAGTTAGGATAGTTATCTCTTACCATAAGGAGAGTGTCTCGTTCGTCTCATTACATTTATATAAATTGTATTGTTTTCACAGAACGTTCACGACATATTTGACAAACATCCGTTGTACTGCTCCAATGGGACTACTATCACACTACGCGAGTTTCAGAGCTTTCTCCGAGTCGAGCAGCATGATTGGCTAGGCGAGGACGAGGTAAATATCGTTTGCAACATAAACTATTACTAATGTTGAATCAGTAAAAACGTCTGATCAAACTAGCATAATATTTGGTCTTGCTCAATATGTGTGTTTATGCTAACTTTTTGCTTACTGATTACTTGTTTTTTTTTGTTTTACCAAAGTGTTATGGGGCACGGTCTCTACAAGAGGCGGAGATTTTAGTTTTAAGGTGGTTAGATTTCCATACAAATATTTTTTCTATGAATGGACGAATGGAGCATAATTTTACAGCGAAATCACAGTTACTAGCATTTATTTTGGTCTTTATTTACGGTAAATCACAATTGCTCGAATAAAGCAGTATAATATTAGAATAAACTACTGTTTTATTCAAAAATCATTCATAAATTTGATTTTATGTTAATGAAATCTACTGTTTTATTCAAGGAATTGTGATTTGCTGCAAATAAAGGCCAAAATAAACGTCAGTAGCTGTGATTTCACTGTAAAATTATGCTCCACTTGTCCATAAATGCAATAATTTATTTTTATGGAAATCGAACCACCTTATGTCGAATGCTCTGACCGGAATTTATATGAACAGGTGCGAACTTCCGAGTTTATACGGGATTATTTGTGCGACCCACGACGGGATATTTCCGTACCATACTTCACTCTTGCTGAGGTAAGTTAACACTTCAGTATTAACAATTATAGATTATATTATTTCTGGGATCAAATATCTGTGAAATCTCAGCTAGATCAGACTAGAGCAAGTCGTTTAGAGTAGTCTGGGTTTATGGGAAACGTTCTCAAAAATTGGTTCTGGTGATTCCTGATATTATACAATTAACATCAGGAAATACATGGACTGTGGACGCTAGTGTGCGCACTAGACGATTTGATTTCAGATTTTTTTAAACGAGTATGTGCAACTCTTTGTTCTGAGCCTTTGTGTTTCGCAAAAAGTACAATATGGGTTAAATAAAACGCAGGAGAACTTTAAGAAGTTACATTTTATATTATTTATTTTTGTCCGAAACACTAGCAAACACTCTTTGATGACTCACTTAATGACTCGAATACAATTGTTGTTTAGAAAAATATTTCCTTTATTTTATAAAGTTGTATTGTAATTTAACAAGTTGAACAAAAGTTTTAGCTAATGGTAGAGGTTAATGAGCGCCTTCTGTCCATTGACCTCCAGCGTCAGCTAATTTTTTTCACATTGTATCAGTAATTACTCATTATTTGTATTCGGAAGCGTTCTCTTAACACCTTTGACTGTAAAAAAATGTATATTTACAGTTCATAGAGATGTTATACTCGAAGCAGAACACAATATGGGACAGCATGCATGACGCGATCACGCAAGACATGAAGAGACCGCTGTCGCATTACTGGATCTCGTCATCACACAACACGTTAGTACCCATAGACCAGGGCTTCTCTAACTTATAGCTGCACGTACTCCTATTAGACTTCGAAGACAATTCGGTGATCCTCTTTAAAAAACTGATACATGTACATTATTTTGTAGAAAAGTTATTTAAGAAAAAATGTGTGGTAGTCTTATTTTTCCGCAAACAGAGTCCTTTTCTAATTAAATTTATCCTTTGTTTGAATCTTAATTCAGATTCAACGCCCAGTAGTCATTTTTAAACTCTTGTGATTTAACAAAATTAATTTCATAGGATTTTATTGGCGATATAGTCCAGGTACTAGACATAATTAAACGATCAGTCGATTCTGGTATTTCGCTTTTATAAAAGCAGCTAAGCCGCCGCCACGTAAATTTTGTCGCTTACCCCTTCGATTAACTGACGTACGCCAAATGGTACGCGAACTCTACTTGAGAAACCTTGACATAGACGATCAGAGAAGGCTATCTTTTTGTGAGAAAAGGGTCAAAGGTTTAGAATCAATTTATTTGTTGTTATAAAATTGTTCCTATGCACCGTAATTTCGAACAAATAAATCAAGAACATCCCGCACGTTGCTTGGAATGCGAAAAATATTGGCTTGTATTAGCTATTACTGATTAACAATTCTTATAGAGAAAAAAGGTTGGAAACAAAAAATAAGTGGATGTTCGTTACAAACCGAACGTGGACAAATTGCGCGAGGTGCGTTTTTCATGATGCGTTTTCGCGGATAGCGCGATATTCTGTTTCTTTAATCGTATTACCATGATGGGACAAGGGTGTATTCAACAGATGATATGCTGCAGGTACCTGATGGGCGATCAGTTTTCCAGCGAGTCGTCATTGGAAGCATACGTACGATGTCTCCGCTCTGGCTGCCGTTGCATTGAACTCGACTGCTGGGATGGACCAGATGGCACGCCTTTTATCTATCATGGACACACGCTCACTACCAAAATACGCTTCATGGATGTTCTACGCACGATCAAAGAACACGCCTTCGTGGTAACAGACTACCCTTTAATACTCTCAATCGAAGACAACTGTTCGTTACCTCAGCAAAGGAAAATGGCTAGTGCCTTCCAAGATATCTTCGGAGAAATGCTCTTAACGCAACCTATAGAAAAGAATGAAACAGTTTTACCATCGCCGTATGATCTCCGCAGAAAAGTCATCCTCAAACACAAGAAGCTACCGGAAGGCGCTGAGGAGAGTTCCTTCTCTGTTCGCCAAGAAGAAGGGCGTGATTTGGACTTGAGAAATTCAATCAAAAATGGAATTCTGTTGTTAGAAGATCCGGTGGATAAAGAGTGGCATCCACACGCTTTTGTCTTGACAGAAAATAAACTTTACTACACTGAAAACTATAATTCGCAGAGGGAGACAGACGCTGATAGTGATGGGGAACCTGAAATAGATATCTCTAGCATACCACAAGATGAACTTCATTTTGGAGAGTGCTGGTTTCATGGTAAACTAGCTGGAAACAGACAAGAAGCTGAAAATTTGTTGAGAGCTCATGCACACCTTGGAGACGGGACTTTCTTGGTCCGTGAAAGTGTCACCTTTGTAGGAGACTATTGCTTGTCGTTCTGGCGTCAAGGGAAGGCAAACCATTGCCGGATTAAGTTGAAGCAAGAACGAGGATCGACGAAGTATTATCTCATTGACTCTGTCTGTTTCGACAGCCTATATAGCCTAATCACACATTATAGGCAACATCCACTGAGGAGTCAGGTACGATTTATGTACTTGCTTTATAATGTTTTAATCTTTAACAACGACATTTCTTTTAGTTATATAGCTGAAATTATGGCCTTTCATTCGTCGTGTCCAAGTCTTTTTAGATAATTTTGAAATGTTAGTCTAGTCGTAATAATTAAAGTTTTGTGTAATGAACAACAATTTGAAAAAATCAGTACTTAAACCCTCTCAGCAAAACAGTGAGAAACAGCTAGTAATATTATTATTTAATTCCTTGCCCTTTCATTTAATGCATAATAAATAAAAAAATCATGACTACGTGCTAAGAAGGCGCCACATTGAACGTAGTGTCTTGTAATACAGCTTATAACCAGCGGACAATTACTACGCTTCTAACGACTATTAACGTACATTTGTCAATTGATAAGTAGTTTAGAAGTTATGCGATAAAAAATGAACGTTCGGGCTGCGATGAACCCTCCTTTTGGCTTCGCCGTAGTCCGGTACAAACAAACCTTAATCAGTATAAATAATATCTGTTAAACAGGAGTTCCTGATAACTCTCCGCGAGCCAGTTCCCCAACCAAACAAGCATGAGGACAAGGAGTGGTTCCATCCGAACTGCACGCGTGCTCAGGCTGAAGAATTGCTGAGAAAAGCCAATACTGACGGAGCGTTTCTTGTTCGCCCAAGTGAAAAAGACGCAGCCTCTTTCGCTATCAGCTTCAGGTAATTTGATTTGACTTCAGATTGGATCCGGCTCTCAAATGATGCTGCTGGAACATACTGTTTCGTGCTTAGTGGCGAATTTTCAACCTAGAGTTGGTGCTAGCTAGCTGAGTTCTCAAAAGAAAATCCTACCATCATGCTATGGTTTCTTCATTTCCTACACCGCCAGCTCGAGCTCATTGTTGCGGTTTGGAGGCGTATGATACGTCTGCGCTAACCACCGAGTTATTTATCGCTAGCGATTTACCGAACTGCGAACCTAATCACCATTGTGGCTTTAGAAAAATGTATTTGCATGATCCACTAATAAAACAATCTGGCAATAAGTTATGTATAAAATATGTAAAGACACGTTGGTCCTACAATTTTAGCTCGCACATGCTCGCAGCTGCTCATCGCATGCAGCTCTTTCCAATTACATCATGAAGATAAAGATTTAATCATCTCTTATTATTATTGGCTAACTAATTATTAACTACTATTGTTTTTAGATCGGGTCGTGAAATAAAGCACTGCCGCGTAAAACAAGAAGGACGATTGTACACCATTGGAACAGTCAAATATGAAAGCCTCGTGGAATTAATCTCCTATTATGAAACCCACCCACTTTACAAGAAGGTCAGACTGTGGTTCCCCATTAGTGAAAATATCATGCGAAGGATTATAGCTGTGAGTATACATATAGATATTCTGCCGCCATGCAATTTTGTATAAACATTTTTTTTTTTTTTATACGCTCCACAGACGCTGGGGTCCGTGACCTTTGTCGACTTTAGTTACAATTTTTTTAATATAACTGTGTAAATAACTGTATAAACATTACTGTGTTGTGGTTTAAAGTAGCTAGCAAATTTACAAGGCTATAAGTTCTGGGAACCGCTACAATTATGGTGATGTGCAAGCGTTATCTCTTACCATTAGGACGGTGTTTTGTTCGTGGTTTTAAGAAATGCAAAATAAAATTATTGGTGTTTTTAAATTTCACAGGAAATGATTGTTATGACTGTTTGGCCTATGATAAGAGAGAGGCCTATTACCTGCAGTGGAATAAAGAAGGCTGTGGATGATGATGATGGCCTATCATAAGTGTGATACAATCTTGTGTTTCTTATAGCTTTGTCTCTTTTACGAACGGATAAAAGACAATAACTATGTATTTAGATCCAAATACATTATGTTTATTTAGAACGCGGGTTTGCATACCCAATCTTCAGTTACGTACGAATATATACTCTGTTCAGGAAGCTTAGATATTTTATGAGTTTTTGGCTGGAACGCGGGAAGAGTTGTGTCACTCCGTTGTATTTTTTTCCAAAACTAGTGTTTTGTCGAGTGTTTATGCATAAAAATGGTGGTGTTTTATTCATAAAGTGCCGAATTACAAGCGTGAGTGTGGGAAAATGATATAATGTGGTGAAACATGAGTTTTCGTGTTGCTGCCAAATCTTCATCGAAGCTTTATAGTAAAGTCACTACTTTACTAAAGCATGACTGGAATTAACTGACACGAACTGGACTTGACTAAGACGACTTTGACGAAAAATAGCTAAGATACAGCAGAAATAACACTTAAGACAAGGCAGTATGGCTTTATAGCTTTAGCCTGCCCGAAAGGGCAAATAATTAAAAAAAAAAATTAGATATTTTATGTAAACAAAGAAATGTCACAAAAAGTCATTGTCAAACTTAGCAAGAAACGTAATAACAACAAGATGAACACTAATAACATTAAACAACAAATCACATTGGCTCAAACGCAGGGAGAAAAGAAAAAAAGAAAAAGAGGAGTTCCAGAAAACAAAAATGTTCAGATAAATGAAGAAATGTTTAGAACCTCTACGGTCTTACCATTGTAATAAAATATTTTCGATCAAAAATTGTTTTACATTATCATAACATTGTATAGAACAGATTACGTTAAAATATATATTACAAAACGATTTTTGTTCTATAATAATAGATCAGATTACGACTAGAAAAAAATAATTAAATGCTTTTTTTGTCAAATATTTTAAACTACCATTACAAAATATATTTTATGCACTTTGTTTACGTAAAATGTGTTACATTCCTGAACAGAGTATAATCTAGCCGATTCCTTATAGCCAAACCTATGAAAGATCTGCGAGTAGATTATGTCCGCACACATTGCACAATTATTACAGAACTACCCTGTCAAACATTAAAAAAAAAAAAAAAAAAAAACCGCCGACAGCGTGCTTATTTAACATTACTAATACTTAATATACCTATAACTTAACACTCACATACTAATTCTAGAACTTACGTACTTGAAATAAAACACCAATCTATGAAATTACTAAGCTATTTATCTCCATATAATTCGAGATAGATACTACATTATGATCGCAAGTTTTACAACACGCAACACTGGTACACAGTCCCTAATGTTTTACTATTGGTTTTCTGTAACAAAATAAAATTAATTTCTTTCTTGCTTATTGCTAATAAGACATTTTGAAATTGATATTAAACACTATTTGAAAGTAATATATGAATTCTCTATTATATTTTCTCAGGAACCTGATGATAGTTCAGTATATGGTACTCCGGGGTACATGGACCCCACGTCGTTTACATCGAGGGTAAGAAATGTAATCATACTTAAAGTAATCCAAATTATCTTAATTACAATTTCTATTAGCACGATGTTTTACCAATGAATTTAAAATCGTGCTTTACTTTCAATCTAATACTTTAATGTCATTTCTCATTCCGATTTAGCCTACCGCCGTCTTGCTGCCTCTGGCAACTGGCACTCAAAATCTGACCTTATTACTTGAAATTATGGTAGTATCATATCAATCTATAAATTAAAAATAAGAATTGGGCTACCTGACTTCTGAGGCTGCCTATATTTTGAGTGTCTTGTTATTATATTATTTCATGAGACAACATTGACCGAGAAGGCGATATGAGGATTCAATTTAATTCAATTCTTGGTTTATGACTATTGTAAAAACATTTCACAACTCCCGCCACTGTAAAGTAGAAAGATAGACCATCTAGCGCATGAATTTGTACGGTGCTTAGCTTCGTTGCTCGGTGAATTCACATAGCAAAAGTTTATGTTTTGTTACCCACCACCCAACACATTTAACTTGCTATAAGACGAACACAGACATATGTATATATAAGAGAGGGGCAGGATGTGTTAAAATGCTATATATCTACAATCTACATATTTACAACCTTATTTTTTTTTAAATGTACTCACGCAAAATTTTTACAAAGGGAGTAAAACAAATGATAGGAGACATTTAAGGGAAGTGGGAAGGACGAGGAATTTCAGGAGATATGACATTGTGCATGGAGAACTGTCTTAAAGGGCAACTGAAGAAGATATGTTTCACGTTTCCCTTATCTAAGCCGGCTAAGGGCAGAGTCGGCAACCCACGGCTCGCGAACCGCATGCGGCTCTTTCCATCTAAAGTTGCGGCTCTCCAGTTCCATCCGCAAAAATTAAGATAATTAAGTACTTAAAGTTGTTTATGCTAAATAAAAATAAACAAGTATAGATATATCAGCAAAAACTTTAAAAACTGGGAAACTTTGTAAACTGTACTTTTCGGCTCTTACGTCAGGTTGCCCACTCCTGGTATAGGGAAGTCCCTATGTGCGTGAACTTAGCAGATCATTGTCCAGCAGATCAAAAATAAATGGGAGTTCTCTTCGCATGCAGGTGAGTTCTACAGTTCCTGATACTTTTTGGAAATAGTTCTGGCGATTTTGTCATAAAAATGTCAATTGTCAAAATGATCAGCTAACTTCCCGTACCTAGCAGAGCATTTTGCAGCAAATCAAAAACAAATATGAGTTCGATTCGCATGCAGATGAGTTCTATAGTTCCTAATACTTTTTAGGTATAGTTCTAGCGTTATTTGCAAAAAATGACATAAAAATGTCAATTATGAAAATGATCTGCCAACTTCCCGTACCTAGCAGACCATTTTGCAGCAAATTAAAAACAAAGGTGATTTCTATTCGCATGCAGATGAGTTCTACAGTTCCTGATACTTTTTAACTCTTAAAAGCTAGAACTCCTTTGTTTACCGTAGATGCGTATGAGAACTGCAATTTAGAACACAATTCGAGCCCAGAACTCACGTAAAAGTATCAGCAGATCATACCAGAAAGTCAAAATATCCAAAATTTAAGAAAAAATTAAAAAAAATATTTAAACGGCTCTTAAAAGCTAGAACTTAAATTTTGGATATTTTGATGTTCTGATATGATCTGCTGATACTTTTACGAGAGTTCTGGGCTCGAATAGTATTGCATATTGCAGTTCTCATATGCATCTACTGTAAACAAAGGAGTTCTAGCTTTTAAGAGTTGTTTAAATATTTTTTTGAGTATTTGTAAAATTTTGGATATTTTGACGTTCTGGTATGATCTGCTGATACTTTTACGTGAGTTCTGGGCTCGAATAGTATTGCATATTGCAGTTCTCATACGCATCTATGGTAAACAAAGGAGTTCTAGCTTTTAAGAGTTGTTTATAGATTTTTTTTGAATATTTGTAAAATTTTGGATATTTTGACGTTCTGGTATGATCTGCTGATACTTTTACGTGAGTTCTGGGCTCGAATTGTATTGCAAATTTTGGATATTTTGACGTTCTGGTATAATCTGCTGATACTTTTACGTGAGTTCTGGGCTCGAATGATCTGCTAACTTCCCGTACCTTGCAGATCATTTTGCAGCAAATCAAAAACAAAGGTGATTTCTATTCGCATGCAGATGAGTTCTACAGTTCCTGATACTTTTTAACTCTTAAAAGCTAGAACTCCTTTGTTTACCGTAGATGCGTATGAGAATTGCAATTTGGAACACAATTTGAGCCCAGAACTCTCGTAAAAGTATCAGCAAATCATACCAGAAAGTCAAAATAACCAAAATTTAAGAAAAAATAAAAAAAAAATATTTAAACGGCTCTTAAAAGCTAGAACTCCTTTGTTTACAGTAGAGGCGTCTGAGAACTACAATATGGAACACTATTCGAGCCCAGAACTCACGTAAAAGTATCAGGAGTTTTAGCCTTTAAGATCAGTTTAATTTTTTTTTTAAATATTTGTTGAATTTTTGATATTTCGACTTTTTGATATGATCTGCTGGTACTTTATCGTGAGTTCTGGGCTCAAATTGTGTTCTACATTGCAGTTCTGATACGTTTCTGCTTTAAACAAAAGAGTTCTAGCTTATAAAATCTGTTTAAACTTTTTTTTTGTTTTATTTTTGAACATTCTGATAATAGTGTATTGGCAGATCATTTAGTCAATTGACTTTTTTTTGCCAATAACGCTAGAACTATTCCTAAAAAGTATCAGGAACTGTAGAACTCATCTGCATGCGAATAGAAATCACCTTTGTTTTTGATTTGCTGCAAAATGATCTGCTAGGTACGGGAAGTTGGCAGATCATTTTGATAATTGACATTTTTATGACATTTTTTAACAGTAACGCTAGAACTATTCCTAAAAAGTATCAGGAACTATAGAACTCATCTGCATGCGAATAGAAATCACCTTTGTTTTTGATGTGCTGCAAAATGATCTGCTAGGTACGCGAAGTTAGCTGATCATTTTGACAATTGACATTTTTATGACAAAATCGCCAGAACTATTTCCAAAAAGTATCAGGAACTGTAGAACTCACCTGCATGCGAAGAGAACTCCCATTTATTTTTGATCTGCTGGACAATGATCTGCTAAGTTCACGCACATGAAGTCCCTAATCCTAATTTTGGATCCTAAAACAGTATCACAGGAATGGTTCAAATGTAACCGACAAATTGTCGAAGTGGTATTTGTATCTCCCTTTTATAATCTAGCAAACCATAGTTTATGGTGGATTTCAGGTTGTATTTCACCATAGAATTTGCCTTTACTGATTTTAGAATCTTGCCATTTTTGGAGTCAGCATTTGTACAACATTTCTTTTAGAATAGTACACATGTCATGTGAATAAAATTGTAAATATTGTAGAAAACCCACCAATTTGAGACGCGTTCTTAGCACAGACGTCAGCACACTCATTGCCCACGATGCCTGAATGACCAGAAATCCAGGCCAAGACTATGCCGATGCCTAGGCCGTGACACTCAAATAGAGCTTGTCTTATTTTAAGGATAATTAGGATCAGAAATTTAGATTACATTAGAATCCTGGTTTTTGAAGACTCGAACTAAACGGTTCGATTCTACCTTTATTGTACGAACCGCTAAACAATGGAATTTGCTGCCCGAGTGGGTGTTCCCTGATAGATACAATCTTGGTGCCTTCAAGTCACGAGTGAATCGATTTCTTCTAGGCGAACGTGCTCCACTGTAGACCGGATCTTTGCTTAACATCAGGCGAGTTGGCGGTCAAACGAAAGCTTTGTAATAAGCAAAAAGAACGAAAGGGATTAGATAGGGTCTAGGCAGCTCTTAAAATCAGGAAATATAATGGACCGATTGTGATTAAGTGACTTTATAAATGTTACGGCTTTTAAAATGGCAATTGACTCACCTGTAAAAATGGAGGTAAAAGAAGGGCACTTGTAATTTAAAATTATTTTAGTAGAGGAAATCTATACCGCAACACTAACCGGGGAAAGGGAAGATTTAGGTCCGTCTTGCGAATATCTTAATCCGATTTTGATACTCAGTTTGGACTTCAAAAAACTGCTTTGGCTTCTGTAGTATTCTTGTCCACACCAAAGTCCAAGATAATGTAAAATTGAAATGTTAACGCATACGACAGCCCCGTTGCCTCATTGATAGTATATCTTTTTTTTTAATACAGAATAGGTTCGCGTTTACCACACCTTGCCTGATGTTAAGCAGGATGCAAGATATCTGCCTTGAGAGCTGTAGCGCGTGGGTTCGATTCCCACTCAGGGCAAACATTTTGTGAATAAACAAATGTTCGTTCTGTGTCTGGGTGTTCTGTATATATTATAAGTATGTACTTACAAAAAAAAAAGTATTTATGTATTCTATCAGTTATCTGACTTCCATCACACAAGCTCTGCTTAGTTTGGGGCCAGATGGCGCTGTGTGTATAGTCCTACGATATTTATTTATTTATAATAAGGCGTAGAAGACGAGTGAAAAGTAGATAACTGCCAAGTAAACGCCGAAGATGATATTGAACCACCAGTTGCTCTATTTTGAGAATTAAAGCATTACGTTGCACTTAAAAAAATATTAAATCTGTCAGTAAGGTATTGCCGACAGACAGCGGAGGCTCGCCACATTCGACTTGCATGGCGTTGATACGGGAAGATTTCATTGCCCCTAAACTGATCCGCATAAATTTTGCTTGTGTTTTGTCTAATTTACCTCGGCCAGATTTGTTACAGGAATCTAAAAGGAAAATGTCGTAATCCGTATGACTACGGACTATGGCATAACAAAGTATTTTTATATGCATGGGTGTGCCCCCCACCACATGCCTAAAAGGGAACGAAGAACGGTTATATATTTTTTCTCACTTTTTGAAAATATAATCAAAGTGGGCAACGCCTGATAATTTGCGGTCTAACCATAGCCCCAAGACATAGCCTTGTTATCCTCAGGTATTGTATCTTCGTTAATTTTAACCATAGCTGCTAGAATTTTATTTGTGAATGTAACCACCTTACTTTTGGCAGCAGATAAGGAAAGACCATGCTGAGTGATCCAGTCACATAGGTATTCGAGCGCACTGTTCAATCGAGTTACAGCCTCTTCAAAGGATTTTTCTGGAACGTATAAAGCCATATCATCCGCATATTTATTTATTTATTTACTTATTTATTTATTTATTTATTTATTTATTTATTTATTTATTTATTTATTTATTTATTTATTTATTTATTGCACAACAGATACTCCCTGTGCTTACAGATTACGCGAGCGATATGAGGATAGCCAACGCTCGGCGACGAGGAAAGTCAGTAATTCGTCAACGTTGTTGACATTGATATAGCTATTTGTAGAGTAATTGAGTCATAAGAGAACACTATTAGATTTCTAAAATTGTAAAGTATTTTGTACCTATTAAATATACACACTGACTGACTACTTTAACGGAGAAAAATTTGGGAAACCTGGAAAAAGGCAAAAATTTGCTAGTTATGCCGTAATTGGTCTGTTGTATGTAGTGTTCTCTCTACGCTAGTTTATTTTTTCGTGTGGATTCAATATACGTACTCAAACTGAAATGTTTGCCGTCTCTTTTTTACTTGTTGAAATTAAAGGACACGCCAATAATTTCAGCGATAATAAAACAACGTATTTTTGGAAATGGTCTACAGAATATACACAAATTGTATTTGTTTACGCTAAACTTCTTCAATAGAATGTTTGTATATAACAGGTAAAATGGCGACAGTTATATATATTTCCTTCCATGCTACCCATATCCCCTTTCTATGTCCTTGTCACATGACAACACATCTACGCATCGTGTTGCGGAAGTGCATCGTAGTTGAAAGACGTGGTCTAATACCAAGGGCCGCCGGTAGTGCTTCGAAGTTTTTACATTTTTATCGGACTATCGAATATTTGTGAATGTGATTACATCAGCGAACAGTTTGTTATTGTGAAAACGTTCAGTGCTTGGTGAAGTGGGCGCACCGGGAGCTCCAGGAGTATAATACCGCGGAAAAGCGTGAGTCGTTCCCTTTCCTTACATTTTGCCTTTTGATTGTCGCTGTTAGTTTTTTATTATCCACGCAGTGTTAGTTACTGTGTAAGATTGAAAATGGGCCGTCGTCGTATTTTTTCCGCATTGCGTAGAACAAACGTTAGATTTGAAAACTTAAAATCGCTTTAGTAAAACCAGTTCATAAAAAAGACCAAAACGGATCCTAACAATGACCGCTAACAATAGCACTGTTGCCGTCTGCGTTCAAACGATCGAAAAAGTGATGAGTAATCGCATGTACTCTTTTTGTGACAAGTACAATAATTTTGATGACAGAACGGGTTTCGCAAAAAAAGATCCACTAGCTGTTTTTAAATACTTACATGCATGAGGTGTTTAAAGTTTTGGATAGAGGAGAATACGGGGTTGGTATTCTACTCGACATGTCCAAGGCATAATATGTCAAAGTTCTTTTTGACAGATTGCTAGACGAATTATATATGGTATAGGTATTAGTGGTACAGCTCACGAATGGTTTAAGTCTTATTTGAGTAACCGTAAACAATTAGTAGAAATTGTATTCAGTGAATAAAATAAAGGGAGAATAGATAATATTCGTTTGGATAACTCTATTCCCCAGGGAAGTGTCCTTGGCTGCCTAATTTTTTTGATTTACTTAAACGATCTTTACTTTTGCTTTGCAGATGATATTGCTATGCTTACTTTAGTAACAAATAACACAACTGTATGCGGTAATCTCACCGCGATGCTTGCCCGAGTTATTCATTGGATGCATATACATAAGCTCGAGCCCAATTTGTAAAAAAACAAAGATAATTACTTTTCATCCATATCAAAAATCACCGCTTAAATTGAACTTCTCTTTCCACGCAACCAAATTAGAAGCTGTCAAAGAATTTACACAAATATAAATTGGCAACCCCATTTGTAGTTTATAGTGTGATACACACGATAAATCTTTATTTTTCACCGTACAACTTTGTCATCGCTATCAAATTCTGACACGTTGAGGCATTATTATGTTTTTATTATTAACAAACAACTACATTATAAAATGATTCCTCACCGCCTCTCGATAAAAAAATATGTTAGTGACTAAAATAATCTGCAATATTTTATACATCCTTTGTGTTAAGGTGTGATCTCTGCCATCCAGGTGACTGTGAAAGCGCTGCACGATTACCGCGCGAGGCAAGAGGATGAGCTGTCATTCTGCAAACAAGCAATCATAACTAACGTGGATAAACCCGACCAGGTAAAGACAACCGACAATGGACATAATAACCAAGATACGATTTGATCTTCATCCTTCAATGTTGTAGGATAAAAGTTTATTGATAATGTACAAGTTACAATAACTAACAAAATTATTGTTAGAATGTAATTGCCCGTCACTAAAAATATAATGAAACACTATGTAACATATTCGGTCATAATTCCAGGGGTGGTGGCGTGGTGACTACGGCGGCAAGCGATACCACTGGTTTCCAGCCAATTATGTAGAGGAAATAGACGTACCGCAGATGGCTATCACTGTAAGTATTTTTCGCCAGTTGTATGACCATGTTACGGTACTTCCAAACTACCCCACAAGGTGTAAATAACCGTTAAATAAATGAGATCATTAGTACGAAGATACAGTAGGGGCAGGGACATATAATAGTCATTTGCAAGTGGAAATATCACATAATTGAATTTGAAGTAAGGGTAACCAGACATGGTTTTTAAAGGGTATAGAGATTAGGTGTTAAGTTATGCCATAAAACGTATCACAAGTGAATGGTCAAAATATTACACAAGATGTTCGATAAATTCATTCCAATACTACTAATGATCTAATTAGTTTAACATTTCTATATAAAAATATCAGGTCAAGACATAAATGGAAGAAACGTAAATATGAATGCCAATTCGGATGGAAGCGCGTTTGATAAAGTGAAGTGGCGCCAAAGAAAAGCATTGAAATTTGAACCCTACTATGTATATTATAGAGATATAATCTATTGTAGAGGTGCAAATGGAAAAATTGCAATAACATCTACTCTACTGCTTTGGTGAAGTTGTATATAGCATGTAAAAATTTCTAGCACCTTCTCCACATCGTGCAATATCACTACAGTCGGTTCCAAAGTTACATCGTAATAGATTTGTTACAATGTATTATTTATCGATGTTTCGTTCTGCATCCATCTAAGTCAGGGTTTAGTTTGAGTGTCTTTCTAACTAAGCCGAGTGGCGTGATGTTGACTGATAAAATGCAATTACAAATATTTTATCGATAAACCCAAAGTCACAAGTCATAATAGTTCTCCATAGAATAAATCACTAGCGCTAATCTAGCACGGAACTGAATTAGTTTCCTGCGGTAGCAGAGTAGTGATATATAATGTAAAAAACTGTTGCGCTATATGCTAAGCCGAAAGTTGGTTGTTATGAACAATTTTTACCGAAGTAGGTACCAATCCTGAAATCTGAAGTCAAATGACGAAAATCCCATATTTCTATTCATTATGTAGGTATGCATAATGAATAACCCTGTCACGCGTCGCTCATAGCTACCGCAGGAAAACGTTCTGTTAGCCATGACGTCAAGTTTCTAATGGTTACTTGAGGATTTTAAATAATAGCTGCTGACGTTTTGTGGCTCTGCTTCGTTAAAGTGTTACTTTTACAGTATGATTTCAAGATGGGCCTTATTTTTAATTGACTACGTCGCTTTGTAACGACGGCATGGATGATTAATAATTAATATTTGTTATGGTTTGTTAATTTTCTTCATTGACTAATTCTAAAATTATTGATTAGGAACAAATAGAAATTCCATAATGACAAATAATAATCTGAATAGATATTCAATAGTACCTGAATGAGATTAACTAATCGTCTACATCAATAACTCGTCGTAACCTGTAGGTGCAAGTATGGTAGTCATAATTCTCAAATACAAAACACTTTTAGTAGAAAAACCACTATCTCACTGTAAAGCAATCTATATGTTTAAATTATTCTGTTCTTTTCACTGCTGTATTGCCAAATAACAAAACTAATTCCAAAAAATTAAATGCTGCTCTTATTACAAAAAAAATTTGCCGGTTTTCTCGTACTTTCATCAGCCCCAATTCCCAAATTCCTTACCAAACTTGCACTGTCGATTCACTGTAAATATCTGTAATTATAATTAAACTGTCTATTCGTGCATGTTTAGACCATAATGTGCCGTACTGCATGGCTCTACGAACAGAACTAATACCGATCGTATCGGATGACGACGGATGCAGGTAACTAATTCAATAGTAATTACTGCATGTAAAGCCTGCCCACACGACACATTTTAATCCGCGGACCCCCCTTGAAACATAGCTGGAATCGTATCACATTAAGTACACAGCAGATTGATAGATAGAGCAGAAAGTCTGCCAAAGAACAAGACGAATTTGTTTCAACGCTCGGTTATCTATATAGTCCCAAGGAGAAAGTCCGTGAGAGCTGTTACTGTGTGTGTCGAGTCTTAGCCCTTGTCTTTTCTGACGCGCTGCAATCGGTCGCGGAGTAAATAGTGTCGTCAGAGGCGGCTAGAGACAACAGTGTGTAACGTGTTTATATTGTCGCAGGGGCTCGAGAGCGAGACTGCAGCTTTAGGCTCGTTACAGAAAGGCGTGGTAGACGTGTTGGGCGCGGTGATAGAACTGGTAGTAGGAGGGGAAGCGGGGGGTGCACGGTGGCTAGTGCGCGTCCACAGCCCCGCGTCGTGCGCGCCCTTTGACATGGCGGCGCCTTCGCGCGAGGTAGCGCTCGAGTGGCTTTCCGCTATCAAGGAAGCTGCGCATTCCGCCTCTGCCCGCTCCCTCCACCACCGTAAGATGGAGCGCACATGGCGCATCGCCAAGGAGATGTCTGACCTAATTGTCTACTGCCGCTCAGTCACATTCAATCACGAACGGCTCAAAATCAATGGCTTCGCATACGCTGAAATGTCCTCTTTCCCTGAAACAAAAGCCGAACGACTTATGTGCCAACAAGAAAACGCATTTTTTCTCAATTATCACGCCATTCAACTCAGTCGAATATATCCTAAGGGGCAACGTATCGACTCGTCCAATTACAATCCGATATCGTTTTGGAATTCCGGCTCGCAGATGGTTGCGCTCAACTACCAAACTGCAGATAAGTCGATGCAGATAAACATGGGACGGTTTAAAGAGAACGGCGGATGCGGGTATGTCCTGAAACCCGACTTCATGTTCGAGGAAGGATACAGTCCATACGAAAAGATGACTGTAGAAAATAAAGTAAGGGCTGCGTCCGTGAAGTTACGTGTTATTGGAGCTAGACACTTGTGCAAGTCGGGTCGGGGGATGGCGAGTCCATTCGTCGAAGTGGAGATAATCGGAGCTGAGTATGATAGCGGCGTCAAGCTTGTCACCAAAACTATAGGTAAGCATCAATCTCGATGATATTAAATTGGCAGAGCCAAACTAAAATTATTTTTCGAATGGTTTCCAAGAGTGAAAGGCTTTAATCGCTGTACGACCTCATGCCACTAACGCCGTGGGGGAATTCGTTTTGTTTTTTTTTTGGCATCGCAACTGCAATAACTTTTAATAGCGCTTAGCTACATCGCTAGTCATAATGCTTTTATATCTATATATTTATATAATATACATATTTATATATATATAATTTATGTTTTATATATATTTAATGAAAAAATTCAAAAAATAAGAACACAAATAATTATGTAATAATTATAATGTTCTGAAGAGATTTGTATTTTTGTATGTTTGTAATGAGTAAATTCAAAACTACTAGACCGATACTAGTAGGTACTCGGCTGGTTAGCTACCATCAAGTTGAAAATCTGCCACCAAGCGTCTACATGTACCTACCTATTCTTGCGAATACATTTTTTATTTGATAATAATTCTTATATTTTTAGTGTTGCTTAAATTAATTACAAATTGTAGTGCTGAGCAATTTACTACTAATTAACGGGAGTAAATTATCGTAGTAATATCAAAGCCTGCGTTGCATTTGCCATATTATTATGATAACCTCTAAATCAAAACTCCAAACCGTTTTTTTGCGAATGAAATTTTGTTGACACATGTACTTATTGCATTGACGGCTTGATTCCCGCCTATGACAAATAAATATGTAATGATCAATGTTTGTTCTATATTTATTAAAAGTATGTATTTACAAAAAAAATACGTAAGTAGAATGCTATCAGCCATCTGGTCCCATAGTTCCAAGCTTTGCTTGGTTTGGGGCTAGATGGTGCTGTGTCAAACTTTCTACGATATTTATATTTCTTTATTGTGTGCGGTTGGATTGAAAGTTAGCTGGCTACAGTGCGATTTGCGAAATAAAATTAACGAACTGCGAGTCTGTATTACATTACACTATATTCTAAAGATTTACAAAGAATTGTGACCTTTATTCAGCTTTAGATCTCACTCAGGCTAGGCTGGTAAATTTGAATGTAAATAAATAAATATATTTAAAAAAAACATTAAACTATACTTAAACATTGTTATAGCAAATTTTTTCTGCAAAGTGCGTTTTATATTATAAAACTCGCTTTGGTTCGATTGTATATCTTATAAGTATGTACTTACAAAAAAAGAAGTATTCTATCAGTTATCTGACTTCCATAGTACAAGCTTTGCTTAGTTTGGGGTGAGATAGCGCTGTGTGTAATGTCCTACGATATTTATTTATTTATAAGATCTGAGTTATATAAGAGTTCAAGCATTTGGGTGAGTGAATGTCCTCCAATTAGAAAACGTTCGGTATCTCATCAAAGGCATTATTATATCACTAACAAACAAAATTGTATTATTGCAGCATATTTTATCAAAGTTATTGCGTTGCTTTGCCTGGGTTAAGTATCTATAATATATCTATAGTATCTATAATATGCGCATATAAAGCTAAGAGCTACCATAAGACATTGTTCCCTACATAACGTATCATACGTTTGAAGCAGATATTTCTTTTGAGTCTGGACTAAATTCTATTGAGCAATAATCTTCAGGTAGTTACAAATAAACCTAATTTGTTTGCTAGCGTTTAAGATAATAAAGAATATCAGTTTTAAACGTATCCTCCGTGCAAGCGTCGGGATCATTTGTGGATAAAAATAGAATAAAATAAAGCTTTCTAATTGCGATTCCAGCTGACAACGGCATCAATCCAATTTGGAACGATATAGTGGAATTTGAGGTATGCTGCCCCGAGCTGGCCTTGATTCGCTTCCTGGTTCAGGACGAAGACATGTTTGGAGACCCGAACTTTATTGGACAGGCCACGTATCCCTTCAAATGTCTCCGCACGGGGTACCGCTCAGTTGTGCTGCAAAACGGATATTCAGAAGAACTCGAATTGTCTACGATTCTTGTACACATTTATATTAAATACTATTAAGTGGAACTATTAAACCACCGAAAAAGCTGTCAGTCGGTTCTAGAATGTGTAATAGTGGCAAATATAGTACCACTATTGAAATGTTGATAATAAGTTATCAAATATTTTTATATCTAGATTTGATTCCTAGAGTTGTAGCCAGTATACAGATAGCTAGACCAAGTATTTATTTAATTCAACTGGCTATACCTAATATTAGCCGTGACTAAATATGATACTTCTTAGTTTAACCAAAGTTTGTTCAATGTTATGGGATAATGAAAGCAACAATAAATTAGTTTCCTTAGTAAATGAAATATATTGAAAAATATGTAGAACATATTCGATACAATATCCGAGAGAAATGTAATACTGAGTTACGGGTTTCGGCAGTACTAAGTCGAAAGGTCATTGTATTAATTTTTATGAACAAAATTTACTATGAAACGATCACTGATATCGCAAAAAAAAACATTTTCCATATAGTTCGGCAAAGACGAATAGCAATTTTGTATTACCGAACTGCACTGCATGTGAGATCGTGGAAGACATCAGGTATCATGTGCTAATGGAATGTGTCCGGAACGAGGCGCAAAAGTGAGACTTTTATTTAGTTACTATAATAATAGTATTCTTTATGGTGTAGGGTGGTGTAACAGCATTTCGGCTTCACCAGCTTCAGAGGAAGCTAAAATACTGTTAAAAGTATTTATACGAGTAGTGTGCTATATTATGTAATAAAAAATAACTACTATTGTAGTTTAGTGTGTTACGCAGGGTGACATAGTTTATAGCGTGACTAAACGCCTTAAAATTGAATAAAGGTTTAAAAAAATAATAATGAAAATCAAATATATTTTTTGTGATTTTTGGGTCTATCTCGGTAAAAAAACATTGTATAATTATGAGTACAATAAAATCGTTTCATCTGAGTATTACCGCGTAACCATTAGTATCGTATAAGTACTGCGTATTTTTAGATATTTCAGTGCTACGCGACGTAAGCATTTTTCTCTGTGGCAGTTCATCTGACATTTCCGAATGCAGTCTAGGTTTGTTAATATTTTCAACCACACCATCACTTAATATGAAGTGAGATGTGGTCTAACACCAAGCCTGAAAACCATGAATTTAAACGTAAAATCTAACTGCCCTGTTTTTTTACCCGTTAGTTGTCACTATTAACGTTTTGTGGTACCTACATCTGTTTTTGCCGACATTCTAGAACCGAATCGAATCACGCTGAGTGGTTTATTGGTGCAAGACAATCAGGTTCATTAGAAACTGGAACTGGCATAAGTTTACACTTGCAAAAGAATGTCAGTGTTGCAGATAAATAACAACCTATTTGCATGTGCACGTTAGTGTAAAAATGTATATTTGCAATGTTGGTATTGTTTTTGGCAAGGCTAATTTGCTCCGACAGATGGACGGTTGTCCTGTTAGTCAATGCGACGCAGCTAAAAGATGCTAAGTATGAGTACCAAAAATTTTACATTCATGAGAGTATGTAGTATGAATTTTATATATTAAAATGTACTTTTTGTGTAATTTTTATAGTAGCTCATGTATACATGTTTTTTATTGTTATCTGAAACTCAACCATCACTACTATCACTATCATTGCTTTCGTAACAATTTAATAGTGATAAAGTGATGTTAGGCGAGCGGAATATTGAGATCGAGAATTTCTTATTGCTATGTTTATTTTTACTAACACGACAGTTGCCAGTTACAGTCTCTTAGTTTGCAGTTTCAGCAGATCTTTGAGCTTATGATTCACTATTTGTGTGAATAGCTTTACTACGCCACTATCGCATTTCTTGTGTGGCGCGCTTGGCCAAGTGTATCCCCAACGAGTAACACTGATCAAATCTTTGATCGATGTGTTAGCGTCGTTGCGGCAAAAGCCGTAAACATAGAGTGTTACGTAGAAATATTAAGCGACATAAAATATTTCGCTCGTCTGGTTTCATCCTAAAGCGGATTATTTGCCTACCTCTTTAATCATTTAGACGCGTAATGAAAAAATCTCTGCCGTCACTTCTTATACTCGTGGTTTATAATTAAAATAATAGACGTAATTTTACAAATTTTAGATTTAAGTTAAAACTGATCTTATTTTACAAAATGCGATATTTTTCGCATAAACACGTATACAATATTTAAAGTAAATATATTTGCTTCAAAATAGTAACAAATGAAATTATTTTGAAATTCAAGCTTTAGTCGATGTATGGTTTATATTTTTAATATCGACTAAAGACGATGAGTTAATCGCTTGAAATGAGTGACAGCTTTATTAGTGTTTATTGATTTTCCTTTACAAATTGATACGTACTCATCGCAAAGCAAAGCATTTGAGCGAAAATTCAACAAAGATATGAGGAACTGGATTGAAATGTTTAAAGTTTTGCTTTCATAATATATTTTTTAATAAATTTTAATAAAGAATAAAAAGACATTTTTGAAACAAAATACCGTCAGTGTGAAGTCACTGCAAGGCACAAATATAAACAAATATATCCACTTCCACAAAGATTTGGTTGAATTTTGTCCTTCAGTTGTGTTATGTAAAGCAAATTTCACGTCGAGTAGTAGTGTCATACACTGTATTCGAGGTGTGAAACCTTGCTGTGCATGCTACGATATCGAGCTTACAATGCATTGCTGTTACAAGTCTACCACTTAGCTGAGTCGTCTCCTACGGTAGCAGCGCGACGACCGTAACTAGACAGTCCTTAAGCGCGACGTAAATACGGAACTAAGTTTGCAAGTTTATAAAGGCATGGTCAACCTAGCTAATAATAAAAGTATAATTTTGATCGTTTAAGAAGTTACACTTTTTTGTCATTTTGTCATTTTAGTGGTGACTGTCCCCACCGCCTGCTACCACGGCTGCAGAGGACAGGGATAGCGGGACTCTGTATTACCGGCACTCCTCTTCCCGTGCAGTGCCGTCAAAGCTGCGGAAGGTAGGGAAAGCAGTAACAATACACCTATCTCTACCAGTCCCCTCCCGCAGCCGTATCCAGCCCTCAACCTCGGTACCTCCCATAAGACACCGCAGCCTGCCTAGGTTACGGTACCGCCCGTACAGTACCGCAATCCACATTGGCCATATCATTCAGGCCCTGGGGGAAGCTCGTAGAAGCAGGCCCAACTCTTGTTCCGCTTAGTTTTGCCGTATTTCCCTCACGGCTACTCACTCGGTCGCCCCGCCAAGACAAGGCACCTCGACAAGGGACTCTCGGTGTGAAATTCTCACTTAACGAATTCTGTGATCATTTAGCTATCGAGTGGTGTAATTAAATTTTGGAGATGTATTGTAATATGTAGTTGCAACAACAAACTGTATCTTCCGATTTTGAAATCATCAGTTTTTTGAATTGCTTCCCACTATGGAAGCTAATTTAAAGACGCTTGTCAAAAATAGATTTAGTTGAAGAACAGACTCAGTTAAACGGTAGGCATGTAGACGTGATGAGTTCGTCAAATGTGAGATACATTTTACAATGTTTGGTCTATATTTTATAGATTCCTCTCACAAAGGGAACATTCTAACAGAATCTCCAATTAATTAAACCCTAACGAAAACTGTTTACATATTTTAATAATATTAATGTGCGGTATTTATATTCAAAGCTTAGAAATACATTTATTTGACGTTGCTTTCACTCGTAGTATTTAAGATAGGCAATTAGTCGGCATAATAACTAATCATATTTAAAGGGTTTGTTGATATATTTATCGTTGCTTTTGTATAAAATGTATGTGATTAATAAAAATAGTTTTCCTGGAACTCGCCGCAAATATTATGTGCAAAAAATTGCTTGCTTATTGTTTATACATCTTACTCTAACAATCCGTACCAAATCTCGTCATATGATATGGATAAAATGTTCATTCAGAATTCAAAACGAAAGAGAAAACTGTCAGCCAAGACCTACAAATTGTAAATCTTTAAATTATTTAAAAAAAAGTGCATTTGACTTTTAAAACAGTTCGGCCATAAATCACATTCCAGCGGTTCGTTGTACTGTTATGAATAAATTTTGCTGTGGGTACTGTTCTGAAATAAAATAAACGATCATCTACTGTATGGAAAAAGCACGTAGACGCTTTGCGTAATGTATGGAGCAGCTGATTATTTTATGGCGATTTCAGAGTTGTAAGTACTTATTGTAAAAGTTATTAATGAGTAAAACGTCCTTTTTAATAACCGCGTACTAATTAGCCTCAGTGATATGCCAGTAACAAAAAATACTGTACCAATCGCCAATCGTGCGAAGTCTATAAAACTCCCATTGATTGTGTTTGTGATAAAAAATGCAAAAGAAAAAAACTCATCGCATTTTTAATTAGAGCGTCTTCCTTACGCCTTATATAGGAGATAATCAGCTAACCTCTCTTTACATCATAAAACTATTATGCCACGACATTTATCAAAAGTGGCATTCCAAATATAAAATGGTTGGTGTTTTACTTGTTATATGATTTATTTATTATTTTTTTATAGAATAGGTGCAGTGGTCAACTTCGACCCCTCGAAAAAGCTACCGTATTTATTTTTTTTGTGAAGAAAAAAAAGTCTCAGTAATAGTCCTCTCGAGCCCAATTATCAATAATCTGTATAAATGGAGAAAAGGTTTACATTTTAATTGCTATAAACGACGAATCGCAGCGGAATCCCATTTTATGGCCGTTCTGTGAAATCCGTAAAAGCAGTACATACATACATATTATTACATATGCAGACAATAAAATTTATCAGGATAGGCGCCGCAAGCAATGTGCAAATCAAATGTGCCACATTTTATGCATTTTTCTCAGTGTCACTGCCAATTCGGATGTGGGGCACGCATACTTTTAGAGGAGATTTTTCATATGTTACACGTGTCACTGCAAAGTCGACAGACACTTAATTGAACTATGCAGCGTGTGTTTTTGCGGACTCTTAAAGTAGTTGTATATCGAAGCATATAATATGATCAATTCAGATCTATTAAGATCACAAAACCGGTCACTGTTAAAATTACAGTTTTAATGCTAAAATTGTAAACTATTTTTACTAATGTTAAAATTTATAAATATTCGCAGTTTCTGAATGTTCTAATAATATAATTAGTGTGTGGGTTTATGTTTAGATTAGTCTGCGAATATGTAAGATAGTATTTTAGAATAATCTTTCGAACAAAACGCACAAGTTTATTAGACTGTTAAGGTTAATTGTTGCTTGATTTTGTTTTGATGCAGCTGTGATTTGTCTGGAAGAGTGAATCCGACTATAACCCAATTTCAAATAGTTAACTTTACGTTTTCCCGTCTAAAATCTTTCACGTAGGGTAAATATTATCTGAGGAATATGAATTAATTAATTATTTTTTATCGCACCTGTTATGTCTGCTTTTCTGTGTATCGCTCCAATGGTCATGGACAGGCGTTATCTCTTAACATCAGGAGAGTGTCTCGTTCCTCTCATTACTTTTTACATAAATAAAAAATAAAGGCGCTTCTTGAATATAAATAAGGTTCAGTAGAATTTTTCAATTAAAGTTTTGGGTTATGAGAAATGGAGAAAAAAACAAAATAAAAGAATGGTTTATTTTGTCTACTCATTAAAACAGGTGAAAGTGTCGTGTATTAGTAAATTAATTAAATGGGCGCTGTTTATTTGTAATTAGAATCTGGAATTCTAATGTTATAATTTTGTCAAGCTTAATATAGTAAAACCTATATTTTCCCGTTTGTCCGTATCATACATTAGGATATATACGTTTTCATGCTATAAACTTTCCTCGCTAAATTACGTAATTAACAGAAATACCGTTTAATTACTTAAGATTTTAATGATACATAGTGCACAGCCTTAGTCTATTTTACTTTTCCAAACATAGCACAAGTCAAACAATGTTGTCGTGTTATTAGGCTGTATAAATGAATTTTAGATAATTAAAATAACACTTATTCATTCTCATTTATACAACATGTACGGACTATACGATAACTTATGTAAATGTTTCTTTAATATGACAAACAATGTACAAATTCAATATACTCGTGTCGCTACGGAAATATGTCGACCATATTATAATTTTTATTGTATTATACTTAAGTAAGTGTCAGTTTCTCGTCGAAACAGAAACAGACAAGACGGAAAATCGAGACTATTAATTGATTATGATTTAATTTTTAATTCGCGAGCGAGACAAGATACCGTTTGTATTGGTTGTGCGAGTGAGACGATCTCCTACTCGGTGAAAAGGTGTCGTGAAATGGTGACTTCATGTTTCGGTCTTCTGTCTCTATTTCGACATTAACTGCCTAAACTATCATGTCATATTGTATTAAACTCTACTAAAATTTTAAATGACAAAGGGATATACTTACCAGCTTTACGCGTAGTGTAATTACATATTCTGTCCACATGTTATATCCTAGGTATATTTTTATACGTTATTACAAACAGTAGGCAAAAGGCTAGGGTAGTTCTAGCCAGAATTAAAATACGTACAAAAGTCGAAGATCTCTTTTTTGAGGCTCGCAGCACATCGCATTCCATCTGAATTTGAGATTGTGGTTACCTCATGTACCTAATGTTAAATAATACGTGCCTTCCATTTATGTTTCTTTCGTTACTTTTATTCGTTTCCATATCTTATACGTAGGTACATGATAGGTTTCTCATCGTGTTAATTACAATCAAGGTTCGAAAGTGTAATCTAGGGCATACATAAAACTAAAGTTATTGCGTTTACTTTAGTTAGTGACCTTGCGTCCATCTTTGTCTACTACAACTAGGCAAGCCAAGGTCTTTTATAATATTATAGGCTGGGTATCTAAGTATGTAAACAAATATGACAGAAAGATCAGTTAATAAGCTGTTTTCAGTGTATTTATAAGTGAATATGGTCAAGTGCGAGTTGGATATGTGCGTTAAAAGTTCCTTATCACCACACGAAATATAAGAGTATGTAGTGTCTGTCGAAAAAGGTAAATGGAATATTAGCAAAATGTTGTCTAAAGATAGTCAACCTTTTAGCACAAGGCCGGCTCGCACTTGGCTGGTTTTAACTTTCGTTATACCTCGAAAGTGTTCTTTTTATTTATATCAAGTTTGACTCTTCTATGTATTTCTATTTTTACGATAGAACTAAGTTCATAATAACTCATTTCTCGTTTGGGGGCGCCCCTTTATTACCTTTTTTATATTGATATGTACAGTAAATTCGCCGTAGTAATGCATATTTTATTAAAAAAAAATTGGCAACGTTATACGGTTGGAGACATAATGTGATTACCTATACCGACATTATGATAAACACGTTTAGACGTGTGTACTTTCGGATGGCTAGAAATAAATTTATTAACATTAACACCCTGTTTTGGCGCTTGAACACAAGTGCGGCACTCACTTTTCAACCATTTAGTAAAGCTTTCCCAAAGGCCGCACTATGACAAGCTCGAATTAGATACAAGAAAGTAGTTGATCGAAAAACGTGATAGTTAAACGATTACCAAATTAATATTCTTCATTAGTCAGACAACGTAAACACAACAATACAAATCTTATAAATTAACAAAGTATCTAGTTACATATCCATGTACAAAAAATATGTACGTGTATAAGCGCAAGACTATAAGATGGGCTTTAAATGCGTCATCAATATTTTCATAATAAATAGAGATTATGTATAGTTCTCCAATTACCTACCTACGTATTATTTTTATTGAATGATCACAATAAGATGTTATTGCATTCTATGTTTTTTTTGTGAATCCAAGTAAAATTAGGAAATAGGTAATAATTATCACACCAGTATTACCTTACGTAAGAAGTAAAACGTTTTTGCAAATCCTTTTATGTTTTACTGTTTTTGGGTTACATCAATAATGCGGGGTTTGAATCACGGTATTTCTGATGCGGTCACATCAATAATGTGGGATTTGAATCACAGTATTTCTGATGTAGTCATAAAACTTCAGGACCAGTAGGTATGTTGTGTTTTGTTTTGTTTCCTTTTCTTGATTGTTTCATATTTCCAGGGGAATCCTAAGTCTGTTCTTAAGGTGTAATCCATCGTTTTACCAAATTTCATAAGTCCAGCTGTTTTGTCGTGAAAAGGTAGGCACCGACGAACGGCCGACATTCCTTCAAATATATATACAATAAGTATTAGTTTCTCATCTTGTAATAATACGTTACTGTGGCTTTAACATATAAAATTGCGATAAATACGTAGTACGTAAACGATACTCAAATGTATTAAAAACAGTGTTCATTTATTTCCTACTCACGCCACAACTGTTCCTCTTAAATGAATTAAATATAATTAGGGTGTGCCAGCAGCACACGTATTGAAAAGTACAAACAAACATTCCATTCATTATTTCATTGTTTACGGAGTATAAAATTAAATCTCGCAAATTGTTATACTAGCCCCTCGGAATCTTAACTGTGTTAAAATAAGCACAGAGCAGATTTACAGGTCACCTGTTCATTGGTCGAGTTATAGGTGACAAAACTAAAAGAAAGTTTTTTAGCCTGATCGATTCTCCTATTCGCTGTCTTTATTTTAAAGCAAAGGTTAAAAATTAGCGGAACTTTTCCGAATTACTTTTAAATTACTATTTCTAACTTTTCATGGATGAAAGATGTACCATTTGTCTTCACATAATAAAGTTTCTATATTTGAGGCGTGCAATAAAATATTAGTGCATTCCTACTGCATTGGTAGGTATAACGACGATATATTATCATAGGTATTAGTTTTATATGGTAACGATTAGCCATGACATTTAACATTTTCTTTGTATCATGGTATATTGTCAAATTCAAGATTGTCAGGACGAATAGTTTCAGGATACGACTGCAGGCTTCTGAAATAATGTGTTTGTATCCTTTTTCTTTCTTCTGTCCTCTCTTTCGGATCCTGTTCGATACAAAGGTTATTGTAATCACTGTCGTTTTCAGCGCCATTGTTATGATAAAACGGATCTGTCAATGACCTGCACCTCTGCTTATTCTGTTCTTGTAAAAACATTCGACAAAAAAAGTTTTGTTTAAAAAAACAGATGATTTGTATATGGTAGTATATTCAGTCCATTTTTTTACAAGGTGTCGGTCTTTTTGCTGTTTTGTGATTTATAAGATAAATAATTCAATACCGCTGCTGCAAATAAATTTTGAGGTGATTTTCTTTCAATATATTTAGCATCGAATCTTATTCGATAAAGGTACATTTCTTTTGTTCAAGTTAGCCACTGTTTTGTAGTTTATAAGGTGCGCTATCCCGTTTTTTGTGTTGTTTGAAGTACGAATCGAATTCTCTATTGGGGTATTCGATTTGACTACAATAACGTTTAGTATACTTTAACGTTTTGAATTTTTTTTTAATTTATAACAAATTTAACATTTATTTTTTTTATGGTTGACAGGCTAGTTGTTTGACTACAGCTCTCCCGATGTTAAGTGAAGGTGTGGTCGAAGATGGTAAAGCACACCTAGCCTGGAATGGAACTGGCTCTCAAGTGAGGCTGCTGGAACACACTGTTAGATGCTTGGCGGCAGATTTTCAACTTGAGGGTGGTAGCTAGCCAGCCGAGTACTAGAAAGTACCCTACCACCATGCTATGGTTTCCTCACGATGTTTTCCTTCACCGGCAGCTCAAGCTCATTGTTGGGGTTTGAACCCACGCCCTTCGGCATGCGAAGCTACCGCGCTAACCACTGAGCTATCATCTCACTAATTCATATACTTTTATATTTATAATCACTTGACCATCCAATACGACCACCATTCGAACTTCTCTCTTGGCAAAGCCTTTGTATCTACTGGCATTCGCTTGCTTTCTAAATATTTCAATACATTCACTTCATTGTGCAAACATTCTATAACAACGATACTTGGATCAATATGATCAAGGATTGCAAGAGCTGACTGGCTGTACGTAATAACAAACTGTTTTGCTAGTGCTCCTTCTTGAAACATTCGTTAAACTGACTTAGGAAACTAACCGCCTATCTCTTGTCGTATGCATACAGCTAAATACATCAGTGATCTGATTTTTGGTAAGGTATATAAGGTAAGTGTCAAAATCATAAAGATTTGTCAAAAATTGACTAGTTTCTAACAGCGATGCAATTGGTTTGCAATCCTCCATTACAAGTTCTCTAAGAAGCTTTTCAACATACATCTCTTTACCCAATTTTATTCCACTTACAGTCGGATTTCATTCACTTACTTCCACTTGAACTCAAAATTTCAAGCACAAGTTCTGCTTTTTATTTTTTTATTTCAAGGCGTTTGATTCACTTTTAACTTATGCCGATTCCTTTTTATTATTTCAGAGGATTAATTAATCATCTACTATTATTTGACTGTTATTGGATTTTCTTATATATAAACAAAAGATTAATTCACAAGCCTCTTTATATTCGTTTTGAGGTTCTGAAAGTCATTTAATTTTAAGTTCCATTGCCATAATATTTTTAAGATTTGTAAGTTGGATTGCTTCAGAGCATGCTAGAATACATTGGCTCTTTAGGAATTTAAAAAGAGGCAAATATAATCTTTTCCTTTGTCTGTAAACCCATCTGGTTGAGTCACATACATAGTTTTGTGTAAATCTCTATTCGAAAATGTCTTGTTATCCATGTGATCTTACCTAAAGAAGCTATTGTAAGGTGTGTCTCTCTACTTATGAGAAAGTTTTGCTATAAAGTATACCTCGTTTTTGGCGAAATTCTCGAGCGACAATTCTAGCCTTAATACATCTCTTATTAAAAAATTATGTGCCTTAAAAATGTTAAGGATTTGCAAAACCATTATTGTACCCAATTTATTATTAAGTAACTGTATGTTTTCTATGTAAAATAAAATGAAATATTTATATATGGGTCAAGAAGCCAGCTCCAGGGCAATGAAACTTAAAATTAAACGTAGTCCTGAATAAAATGAATTTCAAGAGACTTGAGAATGAATGTTGTATTCAAATGAGGAAAACAGTTGGGTTGTTTGGATTGGTGAGAATATAAACATAATTCATATGAATTTGTATACCTATATTCAAGAATGACTGAATAGTATCTTTACATAATTCAGCTAGTTCAATTTAATAAATAAACGTATAAGAAATCTTTTCATTGAACGTTTGTTGAGTTTCTGTGACATGATTATTTTTTAATGTTAAATTTTTAAATAATTATGATTTCCAGAACTTCAGGACGCCGTAAGATGTGTCGTGTTGCGATTGCATTATTAAAACTTTCAAAATTTCATGACAAACTATACATATAGTAGATATAATTAGTTTAGATATGCATAACATATCCATTGTCTAGACACAATATGATGTCAACATCCGTCAGTCTAACAACAATTAAAATAAAAAAGGTTGAAGGTGACTTAATTCGTGTTTATTTTCTTTAACACTAGCTGTTTTAGCAAATATAATCTTTTGTTCGATGCCTGTACTGTAATGTATTTACTTTTAGAACTTACACAACCTTTTCTTGTTTCAGTTCAGGTAGGGAATCAATAACAATAGTTTCGCTTTTGGTAATTGGTCACGTTTTTCGAATTCGTTTCGTCGTATTTTCAGAAATTTTTGTACTAGTCACAAATTCCTCAGTTCATTTTTTTAAATATTTAGTATTATTTGAGCATGCGTACGTCATATATCTTAATTTTCTATAGATAGTGCTTTTAATCTTACACCTTGTATACCTCATTAAGCTACCACATGGTAGGTTGAGGATCGATTTAAATGTTAAATTGATCCAAAGTAAAGATACTCTATTAAGGAATAATAAAAAACTGAAAACAATTTCTAATTTTAAATAAACTTAATGTATGACTTATATGTATATTTATCGACACGCATAAATAGGCGATTGACTATAAGTGTACCTAATGCATGGGCCGTAGGTATACATGTATTGAACAATTACCCCTCGTTATTATGAATTATTGTGATTTACTCATTGTATCCTTTTCTTTGATACCAAACACAGTATGCCTGGAAGAGATCGCTTTCAGCAATAAGATCGCTAGTTGTTGTACCTATTACTTATGTATTTTTCTTTTGTATTTAATCTTTGGTGTGGGCAATAAAAAGTGAATCAGTCAAACAGTCATGTTTTATGTAAATTTTATTTTTGAGATGTTATAAATGAGATTATAAATTTCGTTATTGAATTTACTATGATGTCATTTTACCATGATTCGCAGGGAGTTATACATCATTTATAATGTTTTTTTTTCGGTTAATGGGCTAGGTGTTTGATCACAGCTCATCTGATGTTAAGTGGCGGAGTTGCTGAAGATGGAAGATGGGAAACACACCTGGCCTGTTATGGAACTGGCTCTCAAGTGAGACTGCCGGGACACAGTTTTAGATACTTGGCGGTAGATTTGTTGTCTGAGAGTGGTATTTAGCAGAGTACTAGAAATGCTTTTAATTCCTACGATCATGCTTTGGTTTCCTTACGATGTTTTCCTTCACTGTCAGCTCAAGCTCATTATTGGGGTTTGTGCTCGCGCCCATCAGCGTGTGAACCGACCGCACTGACCACTGAGCTATCATCATCGTTAAGTACCTATATGTTTGCCATGAGGTTTTAATATCGTGACACTTCTTTTTACGTAGTCAGGTTAAACATAATAATATTTAATTGGCAAATTAAGGACAGGTTTTTCTGAAAAAATCGAACATTATTATTTAATTTATTTTATATTCGTATTAATCGAACATAAAAATATTCCATTAATTTATTGGTTGAAGATCGTACAAAATGATACAGTGAAATATATATACCTCTAAACTCTTGTCGCAATGTGTTAAATTACAGCTATTCAGGTATCTAGTTATATAAAAATTGTAGCTGTTGTTAGCGTTCCCTCCACTAACTAGACTTCTTGTGCAGACGTTGTTCAGAAGAAATACATTAAATAGGAGCTGAAATCGCCTGCACAAGATGTCATAAAATGTAGTTAAGTTTATTTTTTAAGTAATTGGCTTAAGTTATCCAAAATAAAAAAAATGTATTAAGCTTTTTGTGTAACTTTACAGACTAAATAAACAACTATGGAACAATTTGCATTTGTTTTGGTTAACCTCAAATTTGTAGCACTCGTTGAATTACAGAGAAAATCTCAAACGTACCTACTAGAATAGGGCTTAACGTCTAAACTACTCAGTGGTACCTACAATTTTAAAATTTGTATGATTATATTTTTTTATTTAAAATATACGCTGGGGCTTTGTCAAGTTTGAATTACAACATAATTTTTATACAATAAAGGGAGAGGGAATTTAGTTAAATTAATTTGGGGTTTGAGTACTAGTTTGTGTGTGTACCGCGAGCAAACCAGCGACCCGGAAGCAGCACCCAATCACGAATATGACGCATGTGCCGCCATCGCTCTCCTCAAGCATGTCTGAGGTAAGAAAGCGAACCGACATACGACGCCGCCGTAAGAACGAGCCTTCGATGGTGAGCATGAATGCTCAAGGCATACACAATCCTTTTTTCTATTTATATCAAATGATTGCATTGATTCGATTTACATGCACCTGTTCCGGACGGCAGTTTCAAGGGCAAAGAATAATATTACCTACAAGGAGTTGAAGCGGCGCTTAAATCGCAATATACCCATGTAGATAACATGTTAAAAAACCTTGTTAACGATGCGTCTTGCATCCAGCGCATGTTATTTTATTGATTTTAAACCAGCCAGTTAGTTTTTGAGCACATCCGATGTTATGAACGCGTGGTTATTGTACGTGATGTTTCTGCCAAGGGAATGGCTAGAATTACACGAGCGAGATAAATAACCCCAAATGTTAGAAAGTCAAGCAACAATCTATTAGATACATCAGCCTTTAGCGGGTGTAGTGGGAGTCTAAATTCAAAATAACGACCAACCTCGACCTCGACTTTAGCCGCCATCTTGATTTCAAGGGATTACATGTTTTTCGTTAATAATATAACTTGACCGTTTTTCGAGAAAAATAATTATGGCTAAAGTTGATAATTTTTCGATTCTCTACATTTAGTTCTATGCTAATTTTTTTGTCCGATCGATATTTTTCAATTTAAGCAGGGTTATATCATGCTTAAATTGAAAAAAAGAGAAAATGTAGATAATTATTGAAAAATCTCTTTTAATATTGACTTAAGTACCTAAGTATAAAGAAAAGAAGTTGTTCGGAACAAGGTTCAACAATTTTGATCTCTACGATTTTTCTCTGTCGCACAGGTAACCGTAATATAATATTTTAGTGGATAAATAGGTTTTACTTGATTTAACAGTTTTTTGGCAGTTTTTATTTTTTTTTAATTTCCTTGGTATTAGGCAAGGCTTCCATTCTCCCTAAGCTAGATTGGCTTAACCCCCATCCCCCCAAACACCTTGGGTATTTATTGGCACCCCATAATAAATCCAAGTAAATTCTTGTCTTGCACAAATAGAGGCAAATTTACTAGAATCATGAGCATCCGCCATAATGTTCAAACATTACGTATTACCTGATTACATCACGCCTAGATGGGCACATGAATTGACATTCGCTTATTTATCCATTCGTGATTCGTATAAATAACGTCACTGCAGATGGCGAGGGACTTTTGCTTATAGCCTAAGAGGTAGGAGCGTTACAAATACAAAAGTCGTAGTAAGCCGGCTGATATTGCAATCTAAAGCTGATCTTATATGACTAATATAATACGTAAACCGAACGTCAGCTGCTCTAGTCGCGGTGCATATGGGTGGGAAGTTGCGAAAGAGGTAAAAAAATAAGTAATAGTACGCTGACTGAACCTTTGTTCAAATGAAAAAACGCTACCTCTCGAACCATTATAACATATGTATAGTCACTATTTTACACATTCTTCTTCTTCTGTGATTGTGGCGTCACATTTCGTGCATTTGCCAGTGTCAAGTGTTTTGATATTTTCAAGTTTCATATGTTAAAATGTAAGCAAAGCCCAGTCTTGGTCAAGTCCAGACCGGTCAGTCAAGCTGTAGTAAAGTAGTGGCAACTTTACTATAAAGCTTCGATGGAGTTTTGGAAGCAACACGAACACTCTCGCTTGTAATTCGGTACTTTATGAATAAAACACCACTATTTTTTTGCATAAATACTCGAAAATAACACTAGTTTTGGAAAAAAATACAATGGTGCGACACGACTCTTTCTGCGTTCCCGCCAAAACTCTCGAAAAAACTTTTTTAAATTATTGCAATGTGGTGTCGCTATTTTTAAAAACACTTGACCCTCTGTGGTTCGTTCCATCCCCATTGAAATTCCGGTCTAATGTTCATGGATCAAAGAATAATATTACCCGCAAGGAGCAGTATGATATTGTAATAGTATCCACTATCCAAGCGTTCTTGTTGCCAATAATTGAGAATAGCGTCATCTAGCGAAACACTATTGAGTTAAAGCCCGTTGTCTATCGATAATCTATGGAATAATATTCAACAACAAAAGTCTAAGTAATTTTTCAAACAGAGAAAACATTCCATTTTTTTTTTTAATAATTTATTCTGGCCATGGATGTTACACAACTCCTTCAGCCGGAGTCTAACATTAATTACAAATTATATTATAAGTGAAAAATTAAAAATACATGCAATTCGGAATGTAAAGAAAAAAAATACTTTGCTGATTCCAAAACCATTTCGAAATATTACATTCCTGTACATGATTTTTCCGTTTAAAACTCTTTAAACTATGAGACGGGGTTTATTTTAATAAAATACATAAAATAAATTTGACTTTCAATTAACCTCTAATGACGTCATGTCCTTGGCTGTATAAGGATTCTTTCAGTGCCTAAAAAAGGTGCACATATTTTACATATTCAGCCAATGTTATGACGTCATAACTATAAAAAGTTTGAAAATGTATTAGAATTAAACTACCGCATAGAAAGCCAAAATATTCAAATTAGTTTCATAAAATAAAGTTTACTATCAGTAAAAAATATAAAATAAATACAAAAAAAAAACTTTACATACCGAAATTCGGTATGTAAAGTTTGTAAATACTAGAAAACATTCCAAAATTCATTGTGTTGCATCTCCACTTCTCGATACACGTGAACTTAATTTGACAGTGACATACTAACAAAAATGTCTTGAACAAGATTAGACACTGGCAAATACACCCTGTGCAGCGCTTTCACTTATTGAGCTAGGTGGGATGAATAAAATTACTACTAGCGTTGCTAGACGTACGAGAAATCTTGTACCATTACAACAATTATTTTAGCAGTCCTTTTAAGAGAAATACAAATCTCGGACACTTTTGTACGAGATTTTAACAATCGATGTGTCCTATGTATAAGGGCCAATGTGCAAATTGACAACTTTTCAATAGAGGCTCTCAAAGTTTCAATTTGATATATCTTTTACATGCTTCAACTGATGTTTGTGAAACTTTGCATAGTTACTATGACACATATGCTCATTATTCTAGCTACATTGATTTATTTATAAATATATTAGTTTTTTAATTAATGTAGATATGCCTATATACGTGATTTATTTCATTATAATTATACTGAAAAAAACCAGTAAAAAGGCCGAAGTATCACTTTGGACGATTTACTTGGTATAAATTAATTTCGAAAAAACGTGTATTTAAACATTTTTGACTAATCCATATTTAAACAAAATATTTAAAATAAATAAATAACTAAAACCTACAATAATAATCTAATTAGTTTATGAAATAATTTACATTGGCCAATATTCGTTACTTTACTTGGTGATGTAATATTTTCAACCCGCAGTTAGGCCACAAAAACAAAAATAAATAAAACAATTTGTCTTAATTTTTTTCTTCAAAAGAATCATCGATTCTTTATGTAATGAAAAGGCAATCAAATAATCAATACTTAATGTTAAAAACCTCCCAAAATTATATTATTGGACTTAAGATTAAGCAGTTTGTTTATTGTAAATAAACGATCTAGGTTGATAAATAATTAAAGTTTAAAATAATATTTGAAAGAAATAACAAATAAGAGGTACTTTTTTTTTAATAAAATCAAAACTTATTTAAAAATTCTTAGAAAAATCTTAGGTGCTACCAAATTTTCGTAATACTCATGATAAACTGGTGGAATAATATTTTTGCGACATATAAAGTCTTTTTTTTTATGGATGAATTAGTATCAACTGATTGTAACACAGTTTTAAGGGCATTTCCGTAGTTCTATCCACTCATTTGTCTTCTTGTTCTAATAGAAAGATCAGAAATGTTAATGTGGTTTTCGAAATCATTTTCAGATAGATTCAATATGTAGAACAGAATGTTTGGTTCATGTTTACTGACACGAACTTGTTTGATTTAAGACCAAGGCTCTCTTTCTTGATCTAAATTTTTAGTCTAGTTAAAACAAGCACTTGCACATCTTTTTGAGGTCAAAACCCATTTTTTGAGTTACATCTATAACATTATAAGGAGCTCCTTTTACTTAAACCCATCTAATTAATAAACTCCATTCGGGCGGTGTATAAATAATTATTCTTATGTCTTGAAGCTTTCTTAACTGTGGCATGTATGGAATCACCTTCATTTTGTGTATATTCTTTTTCAAGGAAAGTATGTTTAATATTAATACTAAGCTGTTACACTGTATAAAGGTACATAAAAACATAATCCTTTTTCTATTTTTGGCCAGTACAATTATTTTTATCTGACCCAAGTCTAAAGTCATCGTAGCCTTCCTTAGTCTTAATTTGATAATATCGTACACACAGCTAACTATGCCCTTTGAGCCCTTCATAGCTAATTGTTAATTCCACAAGTAGTAGATATTAACCTAATTTCCAATATCAAACACGGATAAATTATTAATTCAATCGCTTACAATAATAAAATAAACTAATTTCACAACTAGGAGCCAGCAATACCTTTTGTAAATGAAATGCACATGTTTATGAGTAATGTTTATCGTTCTGTTTTAAAGATCTAGACAAATTTTTACTGTTTATGTGATTTTTAAATATTTTTTTTTTTATTTCCGGCGTTATGGGACTTGTTTATAAGAATGACAGAGATGAGATTGATCCTTTTTGGGTTTGTGAAATAATAAAATGATATTTTTATTCACTACACCTCTATATTGCCTTAATAAATCGCATTTGATACCATACTTAGAAGTGCTCAACTGACAGATTGGCCGTTGACGTAAACAAAAACGCAGGATCTCCCCGCGTACAAAGTCTCAAACAAATAACAGTTTGCCCTTTATACGTTTAAAATTGTGCCACATAAGCCCTTTTACTGCAGCCAAAAAACCTGTTTTCACCCATCAATGTGTATTTTTTTAGTGCACTTTGTTAACTAGTGTAAAAGGAAGCATTTAAAACAAAAAAGTGAAAATGCTCAAATTGTTGCATTGGCCCATATACGTAGGACCCATCGCAATGTTGATTGCCTGCGCCATAATGTCCACGCCATAACATAAGCAACTCAACACATCACTAGATTCATCATTTATGCATATTTCTTTTGCCTTTGATCGGGGAATACACGCTAGGTGTTTTTTGTTGTATCTATTGCACTAGTGTAAACATCGCATTCTTTGCTTTTTTTGCACTAACTGAAACGTGTTGGGCAATATATTTTTACTCACTTACTCTACCTTCCTCTTCTGAAGAAATTTAGTGCTATGTTAATATTGTGCACATAATTATCATAGAGAATATTAATTTTATTAGCAAATAAAAAGAAAGAAAAAACATATTTTTATGAGACACTAGATACTACAACGAATAATTATAAACAAAACACACACATAAAAAGATTTAAATTAAGATACAGGCACAACAAAATTTTAAGGTTAGTAAGAGGATTATCGCTGCAGTGACTAGTACATTACAAAGGAAAAAAGGCAAATGCTCATCAATTGTGCTGTTTGATTACTCCGCAGAGCTGATCTACAGCACTAACCAATGAACCAAACAATATCATATATAATAATATACTAATTAATTATGTACTAGTAGTAATTACCTTTTTGAAGATTGTTATAATTTGAAACACTAAAGTACATTAATATTCGTTTCATGTGAGAGCTTCAACCTCAAGAAACGAAAATACAAATTTAAAGGTGCATGTTTTCATGTTAAATGTAAAATACAGTTTCTAAGCGATTTTTAAACTAGTACTTGTGCGAGATTATGTGCTTATATTTGGCACCCCAGGTACGAAAAAAAAAATTCGACGTCTGGCAACCCAGTTTACTACGTTCAGGTTTTACGCTGGTTTATTTACTCTGTGCTGTGCTGTGGCTCTGTAAGGGCGTATTATTTTACGCCGAAATATTACGTATATTTTTGTTTTTCTGATACAATGCTATAAGTTTATACTGCTCTTTAGTGACTAAATTACTAGTTTTTTAAGATTTTAATGAAGCTAGCAAAAAAGTGTAATGTAATCGTCGCATATTAAATTGTTAGAAAATGTTTCATGTTCCAGCGCTTCAATGGCCACATTGCCCGTGTGACTTGTTTCGCTGATAAGAAACTGTTCATTTCCGATGTATTTAGTAAATAATATGATGATGCATAATTTCCAATATCGTAAATGGTTCGTGCTGTTGGTTTTTGCGGTGTACCGTATATGGGACTCTGTTGATGGTAAGTGTTTTTCGTCATTACCCCATAACATTCGTAACTAACAAATACAAGAATAGCTCAGTAAATAAACTTCTGAATAGTTTTGTAATTACCACATGAAAACAAAACAAATATAATAATGTACGGAAATTATTATTATGGGTGATGTATTTCAAATGTCGCGGCAAAGTTTATTAGGCATTTTACATAGGTCAATGATAGGAATTCAAGAATTCAAGGCTAAACTTAGAGATTGGACACTTAAACAGGAAATATTTAATGAATTCTCTGTCTTTCAATTATTTAGATGTAAAGGTCTGTCCTCTAGTATAAATTAATGACTTGATATATAAATAATATATTAATATTACTAGTTGATAAATATTTCATCTAAACTGCATTGAAAGTTTAGTTTTTTATTTGATAACAAATCTAAGTTATATGTCAACATTACATAATTATAGATAGATATAATTCTATTATTATTTTAAATACTGTATGTATTTAAAATATTAATAGAATTTAAAATATTTACGAAAAATTTACATAATAATAAAACATAAAATAAACAATAGATTAAAAAGAAATATTACATCATAAATCAGGATACATAACTATTTCATTGCAATCAATTATTTAAATAAAATTTAAAATATTTTGTAAAGTATAAAAATTAGGTAGATAGTTGAATAATTATATAACTTATTCATTCATATATTTTGTTTATAATGTATCTTATTACATTATTTAATTTTTTTTATTGTGATTTATGTGATGAAACTAAATTTACTAGCTAGTGACCTACTTCTTGTAATTTTATATTGTCTAAGTGCTCATAGAATACACCAAACTGTTGTAGGTATGTCAATAACAAATTAAAAAAAAAACATTCATTGTATAAAATCTTATTACAGTTGATGTTCTTAACCCTAGAGTAATCACGCCTATCCATGAAACGCGAGTGCTCGCGTGGGGAGCATTTTGCCGCCCGTACTTAATACGATTTTTTTTTTAAAGTTAGAGTTTTATGTTATTATATTTATGTTCAAAGGATAGAATAAAACATACCTTATCAGAACGAGAAATATTTATTACAGTTTTATACTTAAAATTTAGAAAATAATGCTTTGGGAGATCTTAGGTAAAAATAATTGGTTATTTGCAACACCTTTACAGTTATTTGTATAAAAAAAGCAAAAAATAAACTTAATAGCTAATTTACACGTTTTCATCATCTACAACCTGTATTTCAGCAAAACAATCATGACACATGTACAGGCAATGTTCGTTGCACAGTAACTTTGCACATCTATGGCACCCTTTTTTCGTCCTTTTATTTTTCTTGGACGGAGATACTGCGCACATACCTTCCCTTGCCGAGGCTATATTTTGATGAACCGATGGCACAAATCGAGCGATTTGGTTTCTCAGTTGTTTGTGTAATGTGTTTACGTTGGATCTTGAAATAATATGTTGTCTAGTCATCGCCAGGACAATTTTTTTCAAAATTTTTCGTCGTAATAATAATTATTCAGTATTTTCTTATATTATCTGACTATTTATGCCAGCAATGTTCAGAATTGAGAAAAACAATCTCATTGGCTATCTGCAAGTCATTCTACCCACGGATTATTCCTTTACATTTGATCAACAACGTCAATTTTAGTCCCATTATAATATTTTATGATTTCTGGTTTTTAAGCAGCACTTGTAGTTCGTCGATCGTGTAAAGGTGACAATAGTAAAACCATTTTCAAACATTATTTGCCATAAACTATGTGCATCATCTTCTTCGTCATCTCTCTCCTCTTCCAACCACGCAAGTATTTGTTTGACCATGTTTTGTTAATTTCACGCGGTACCTATCTAAAAATATATAAAATAAACAGAGCAAAAAAAAACGCCCAATAATTAATTAAAACAAACCAAAAATCAATTTGAATACGTTATTTACATCAAAACAATACTAAACGCAATGAAAACTAATAAGATTTCAACTATAGTAAAAACCAGACCCACAAATTTTACTTACGTGAGTAGTCGCGCAGTTAGCAATTTGCCGTCAAACGCGACACACATGCGACAAACTTTGTTTCCTGCAGTCACCCGTGCACTGAATTTACTGTAATTTCTAAAACAAGGAGGTGAAGAACAGGGAGGCAGCTACTAGGACGCTTGACCTGGACAATCGCATCGTTTACAAAATAATACGAATATTGTGCCGCGGGCGGCAAAATGCTCATAGCGCGAGCATTCTAGGGTTAATAGTGTAGCAATCACAGTTTTTTATGGTTGACAGGCTAGGTGTTTGATCATAGCTCACCTGATGTTAAGTGATGATGTGGTTGAAGATGGTAAAGCATACCAAGCCTGCAATGGACTACTGGAAGTATGCTGAATATAATATTATCTTGTTTTGGTTGCAGCTCTGAAATGCTACTGTAATAGTGAAACATGTAAGAATGCCACCTGTGAAACAGATGGATACTGCTTAGCTTCCAGCTTCATTGAAAATGGACAGCAAAAAGTGACTTACCAGTGAGTACCACATTGCCAGCCAACTTTTGGGGATATACCCAAATTCTTATCAAACATTTCAGTTTCCTAGAAAAATGTAATATCCATTTAACAAGTAATATTTTTATGTGTACATGCATTGTGTATATATATTTTCAGATTTCCATAATAGCTCTAATGATTTATTTTTGAAATTTGCTATTTAGGGATTTTTGGGGGCAAACAATTTATTATGCCTGTCTCAACTCAACTCTGGAAAACTCATATTTCTGACTTTTAAATTATGCATATAGCCACTGAGCAAAGTGGCATACCATAAAAAATACATATATATATTAAACTAATATTCACAATAAAAAGACCCTCATCATGAAACATTGATGCCTTCTAGGGTCAATTTTCTCATTGTTTTTTTAAGCCATTGAACTGAAAATTGATGCCAATGCAATATGGTAGACCATGAGACTTTCTTTTTTTGATCATGGGACATAATTAATTAAGGTGCTGATATGATATAGTCATGTAATGGAATTCTTATTGAAGTGTTATTATATGACAGCCGTGTTGGCTCATTGGTAGCATGTCTGCTTCAAGAGCTGTGGGGCGTGGGTTCGATTCCCACCCAGGACAAGCATTTTGTGATATAAAAACCAAATGTTTGTTCTGTGTCTGGGTGTACTGTATGTATTATAAGTATGTATTTACAAAAAAAATATATTTAAGTATTCTATCAGTTATCTGACTTCCATCACACAAGCTCTGCTTAGTTTGGGGTCAGATGGCGCTGTGTGTAATGTCCTACGATATTTATTTTTATTTTATGTGTTGTTTTTATTCTAATAGGATTGCAAAATTATACTTTTTGGCCACTTCACAATGGGATTGAAGTGGTGTAATAAGGCGCGCTTTACTATCGCGTAAATAACTACATATTACATTCAACACTACATGAATCTACCAGTTGGCGGTTCGAGTTTTGTCCTCATATTCTTTTATGATTTAACAGCATGAAAAATATAGTTATCATCTTTGGGACCGTGGGGGCCGGGAGCAAAAAATTTTTTTAAAGAATTGTCGTCTCGTTTGGTCGACGCCACACGTGAACAAAGCGCTGGCCTTTATTTTGCTCAGCGTTTGAGTATTGCCATACAACGCGGCAATGGGGCCAGCGTTTTGGGAACTATTCCCATTGATAGCGGTCTTTTAGAGTAGTTATTATTTTAAGTTATTTTATTTTAGGTCAATTCTTGTGTGTTTATTATATGCGTTTACTTACATAATTATAGTCCATAGTAGTTATCATCTTAAATACATGTAAACTCTTTATAACATTATTCTTTATAACGATAAACTCTCTATCATATCACATAGAAAAGATCACAATTTGGTTGGTTTACCTTAAACACCACACATTGATACACTCTTTATAGCGCAGCAGCCATTCTCTATTACGAAGAAATGTGTTCATATTTAGACACAGAAAATTGTCACTGTGTTATTGTTTATGTTATCTTATCAGGTTACAAAAGATGCCGACTAAACCTTTGAGGCCCCGAAACTTCTGAGGTCGTAAACAGCCGTCTTGCTTTTGTTATTGTTAATTGCCTTGAACACGTGCTTGGTTTGCTTGAAAGGATGATCTCGAACTAAACACCTACCTATCGTATTATCAGTCGTGAACCAACTTTGAAACTGTTAACATGGCCAGTAAAAGAAAAGCGTTATGTGTTGACGAAAAAGTTTGTGTGATACGTGCGATTGAAATGGGAGAACATACATTAAACATACATTGAAGATTATTGTTAATTTGGTTGTTTATAAAAAATGCTCGGTCCCTTGAGTTTCGTTATAAAGAGTTTACACTGTAATATGTGCTTTTTGCCCCTTACAATAATTCAATGAATGAATTTTGTCTAGTGAATTTTATATATTGTCAGAGATTGTTTATAATTTTCACATGTTGTCCTGTTAAATTGGCAAACTCAAATCAACACAAATGATGTTTTCTATGTCTGAAAATGATAGGTAATGCTTATGATTCTAACCTGTTTCCATAAACTGACCTGTGTAGCGAGGTGGCCTTGAGCTGTATGAACATGAGCAGTGCCTTCCCTCCAGAAAATCCGATAAAATGTAAAGCACCATCACACTATTGCTGTGACAGTGATCTCTGCAACTCCAATGAGATCTCCCAACAAATGTTGTATAGAGTCGAGCAGTCACCAGCCACGGGTAAGCACCCTGCACTCTTGTGGCCGTCTGATTTATACAGTGACAATGCAGATTTTTGAGTTTGTTTGATGTACTATTAGAAGCATATAATTGCATTGACCTTTTCTTATCGGTTTTGTGTTGAGATGCCAATACTCTAACCACATTGCTTCTGAACTAGCGATCTGAACAAGACCTCTAAAGAAGCGAAACCCGCCAGCGTTAGTATTGGATGATGTGCCATATTCTTTAACCAAGTCTATTTTCCGAGTGTGCGTTGGTTTTGCTTTAACCTAATAAACGTAATGTATGGTGGTTCCAATCGCGGCGCAGTTGCATCGAGCTCGGAACAGCAGTACCCCCCGGGCATCCCTTCGGTTGCTCCTCGACCAGAAAAAAAAATGAGACGGTGGTGATAGAGTGTTGTAACAAGGCCGACATGTGTAACAAGGATAAAGCTCTGAGATTTGGGCTGCCGTCGCTGAAGTCGCCGTCAGGTAGGAGAACACGTGTGCCGCTAACCGCACGCTTGCCGCCGCGCAACGCAACGCAACGCACCGCCACCTCGGGCCGTGAGCAGGCGATAGTTCCACTCAGGCCGCGATGTAAATATTTACGAGCCGATGAGAGATTACACTTGCGTCACTATCGGCCTCAGCCCCTCGCGACTGCCGGCCGCTCGCCCGATAACGCTCGCACGTCACCACTCGGATTGCCGATGACCGGCCTATGTCTAGGGACGAGGGAACTACCGCCCGCCCCGGGCCACGCTTGGTATTCGGTGCGAGATTGCATGGCTATCCGATTTTATTTTCCTTTTTTCCTTTCGTTGTCTTTAATATAATATTAATTTTTCTTTCCTTAGACCGGCCTTGATCACCGTATAGAACCGAGAGTGTATTCAGTAGTACTAATGTGTCGATATTGTGGGCATAGATGTTGGGGGCCCGAGTTCTCGTTCCCTCCCGGGGACTGGCCGATATTGTGCCGCGACGAAGGGATGCGGTGCTGCGCTACGGACCTCTGTAACCGGTCGCTCTACGCCAGCGTCGCAGGTACAGTAAGGGATGTGCCGTCGGGATTGGGGCTTGCGTTGTGATGTCCGCGCGAGATGTATAGTCCGGTGGACGCACGCTGCCTTCATGGTGTCTATTCAGCCTCCACTCCACTCGCCGCTCCGTCCATTTTGCATGTCAATGGAACCAGACGAAAGATGCAAATGTTTTCTAGCTGGGCCGTCAACGTCTTTTTTTCTCATTTCTCAGTTGCCGTCATTCGTATTGGTAATGATTATGTTGTTGAAATTTTTGTAAACCTATTCTAATACATGTGCGATAGTCGTCTTGAATTTAATTGGGTATTATGATAGCATATTGCATTTGTAGCGGGCATGAAGGGATGACATATACAAGCGTCGCGGTTATCCAAGAATGCCAATCATTCCACTGCAGGGAGACAATTAGCGTAAGTGATCATAAGCCGGTTTACACTTTAGCATGATTTTGCTACTCTTCAGTTTTTCACTAATTGCATGTGTTTTAACTAAAATACTAATTTTAAGCGCTGAATATAATTTAAATTTATTTCACCAAATCTATTTAACACAATTTTTAACTGGTTACGGGTTATTGAAATTATGGTAAAATTGTTGATTGATTTAGTAAAATATGGGCCTAATTAATTACTTGTATTTGTAAACGGTACGATTATTAGCAAATAATAATATTAGGGTAACTCGTCAAAAAGTTAATAAAATGTTTATATTCAGTCGATCGCACGATAGTAATCTGTTGCACGAAGATATGTCGAATTATGCTATATTATACTGCTTGTCACTATCCTGCTTTGCATTTTACATGTTAGGTAAGGTGCTTGTAAACATGTGTTTAATTAAAGTTATGGTTTAATTATGTTCTCGTTAAAATATCTTTCATGAAAAATGAATGTTTCACTTGAACATTAAATAACCATTAAAGGTAAATTTTAATAGAGCGATATTAAGATGAGGTTTGCTAATCTCGTCTGAAGTACTGTTACAATGGAGTGCACCGTTGCAGATCGTTTGAGCTGGGCCCCTTGGATTGCTTATCAATCAGTACCAGGCGGGCAATTACCATTTATTATGAATACGGATGAGACACGCCATGTCATCGCCTGTATGTGATACTAACCGAGTAGTCGAAAGCGAGTGCTCCACGGTCATATTTCAGTTCTTAAATTGGGTAATTGACCACCGACTGCCCAGCTTATATTCCAAAGGCGAGAACATAAAAATTAACTGTACAATCTTCACGAGTTATTTCCTTTTCACGGTCAATGAATATGAGATAAAGAAAAGCGAAAATATATGTCAGGGTCATAGTAAGTGGAAATACGTAGCCTCTACCCACTCCTAAGGGGGGAAGGCGTTTGTAAATTTACTATAGCTATAAAATTCTCAGTAAACAGCCACGATTTTCTGAGAACTAAAGATTTTCTGTCTGCGTTAGGTAAGAAAGTATTTTGATGAAAGTATTATATTACTTATATTAAGATTTGCTCTAAATTTGCAGTTTTCACTTGACAACAAGCCGTGTTTAAATTACTAGCTGTATCTTAGACAAATAATTACACTACTACTTTCGTTATTTAACATGGGTCTTTGGTTTGGCTATCCATTATTTAATAAGTAAATAATTATAAAATTGTCGTTCCGCCTTTTACTTCGATTATAGGTAGGTAAGTAGGGTTTTTAGCAGAAGTAAACGTAGTTATTTGCAATTATTAAATATATTTAACTATATTAAAAAACACGAATCTGTTTTAACAGTATAACACGATCACGCCATCCTAAGTTTCATAGACTACCGCGAGCTAAGCTTACTAAAAATCTGTGAGCTAAAGATTTTTCATATTTTGGTTTATACCAAGACTTTATTTTCTACTGATTTATAAGACATTTGGTAGTAGGTTGTCTTGTAAAATTTTTTCGAAACGTCCTAACCTTTTAATTCTCGATCTCGCCTATCAAATGTACTAAACTAGTATTCTGACCAAAGAGCCGAGCCCGTCTTCGACGGCGTGGCGCGTCCTGCCCTGGGTGATGGGACTCATGGTATTGGGCGTGTGCGCCGCTATCAGCCTGTGGTGGGCCAAGCGCGCGCGCAAGATGACCAAACGTGGCAGCCATCCGCTCTTCCCTGGAGAAGACTCGCTCTCCAGAGAAACCCGCCACCCTATGATGACCACCACCATAAGGGACATGATTGAGCTCTCCACCTCAGGATCGGGATCTGGTGAGTCGTGTTTTTGCATACTTATATTGTAAAAGCGAAAGTTTGTATGTATATATATATATATATAGATATATATGTATGTTAGTTCTCACTCACGCTGCCGTAATGTTTTAACAGATATGGATAAAATTTAGAATGCAGATAGTTTATACATGGGGTACTTTTATTCCTGAAAACGCGAGGAAGACCTGACCTAGTTATTTTGAGAGTAGCCCGAATTACCCCTCTATACGCTGTGCTGCTTGACGTTGATTTTCAAAACAGCCTGTGTAAATAATATTTTTACAATGTACAATTGTACATTTGAAGAAAGTTTGTTTAACACCTTCGAGCACACCATTAATTGAAAAGCTGTAGCCAAGTAACCTAGTAACCACAAAAATATTCAAAAGGTTCACATTCAACTGCCATATCACTGTTAAGTGAAGGCGTTGTCTACGTTGGAGCACGCTTGCCTAAAATAAATAAAAGCGATTCATTCGAGACTTGAAAAAATTAGATTGTATCTATCGAAAACGTTCACACGGGCAGCGATTTCCACAGTTTGGCTGTATATTAAATTATTAATTTTGCCTAACCACTCCATTGATGTCATATAGGTACTACATAGATAATTATATGACATGATATTAATGTCTGACTTCTTCATGATACGACAAATTTTATATACTCTTTGTTTCGCAGTAATATTATTTGATCTTGTAACCCGACTCGAAATACAGTATGCAAATTCCTTACTAGACATGTGACAAGAAAGGCACATTGCTCGGTAACATTATCCGTGGTAACAGTAAGTAGGCACTTTAAGCCAGCCAGCAATATTGCGATTTCTTCGATGTTAGATATTTGATACGCCAACGTTCTGGAAACTTACTGATTTAAACTATAGTAGCATTTAGAACTGAAATACTCGAATATTTTTATTTGTTGTTGTTAAAATTTAATTATGCATCTTCGCTCTACGCTTAACTATTTGACTTTGAATTTGTAATTTTTATATATTCGCAAGTCAGTAATATTATTAGGAAATATTTCTATGTCTTTATTCCATTTGGATCTCCCTTAATTAATTATTTATTAGTCATCATACAATTGTATTCTCTTGCTCTCGAATCGTCAGTCGTGGCGACATTCTATACTTAGAGGACATTCTGTCTTAAATATCTCGCCTGTTGCCGAGTGTAAGGGAGGATGTAGGCCCCATTACAACGAGAATAACTTCATTTCATGTACCACACTCGAACACCTCGCTTACTCTTGTGAACATGATCGTACGTAGAATTATATTGTACTAGCGACCCGCCCCGGCTTCGCGCGGGTGAAATGTGAATACTAATGTAGTGCATATGAATGTATTATACATATAATCTTTCCTCTTAAATCACTCTATTGATGGAACCCATATTAAAATCCGTTGTGTAGTTTATAAGTTCTAAGCGTACAAACGGCGGTAAGCAACTTTCTTTTATACTATGTAGAGACAGTGATTATATTTATACTATACCTACAAGAATATAACAAGCCTAAGAAAAACTTCAAGTAGACTTATTTTCATACAAGAGATCTAAAGCGACTTAAGTACGGGCCGTCGGAGAAAACAGTAATACATGTTTTTATCCCAAAATAAGTATTCTGTGTTCAGACGTTATTTTGGTTAAGCATTATTGCGATCTACAATAAAGCTCGCTTACCTGGAAAAATTCGATTTATTTGTTACTTGAAGACACCGGGTTATATCTGTCAGAGAACACCCACTCGGGCATTCCAATATAGCGATTCACACAATGAAAGTAAGATTCAAAGCGCTACGTTCGAATTTTTGTAATATCGACCAAAGAGGTAGATTTTTCGTTCTTAGCTAATAATACATGAGGTTCATGCAAACCTCACTCTAAAATATATCCATCAACAATCGATTGTCGAGCTTTGCGTAGATCTTTAAGTAGGTAATAGATTTATTACTGATAAGTGCAAATATATCTCGAAAAGTAAAAGCTACTAGAAAACTGACGCTTAGTTTCAATAGGTTAGCCTTTCAGAAACGTATTATTAAGTTTTATTGAAATTGCTCAAATCATGGAGTACTTGTAATTTCATGAATTAGTTATCTAAGTGTATGTATAGTAGAATGTTATGACCTTTCTCGATTCTGTCTAACCCATTGTAACTTTATATCATACAAATTGCCCATTGTAACCCATTATAACTTTATGTCTGTCTTCTATCGGATACATTTCGGGGAGTGTGCCACGGAATTGCACAATTTGGTTCCGCCAGCCCCTTTCTATTACCGGACGGCAAGGCAGACTAGGCCTAAGCACCATCCATACATGGTGGACATTCCCCACGTACGGACTAAGCGCTTCGATTCCACATTCTTCATACGCACAGCGAGGATGTGGAACTCTCTGCCGGCGTCTGTTTTTCCCGTGAAGTACAATTTGGGTGTCTTCAAATCTAGAGTAAACAGGTTTTTTTCTAGGTAAGCGTGCTTCATCTTGGACTGCATCCTGCTTAACATCAGGCAGGGTGTAGTCAAACGCGAACCTATTATGTATAAAAAAAAAAAAAATGAATTTCACAACTTATTACAATTTGTAAAATTTATCAGGAGCCTACAATTTCTAGCCTTTTGCTGACTTAAAGTACAAAAGACGGCCATGAAGTACGTCGTTTTTGCTTAATTAACTATCATTGTTATCACATTGACCAGTCACCCATTTTTGACTGTACTGGTTTCTGTACACACTAAATCTATGCAGAGCATACGAACAATTACGCCAGTGACTGTTTTATTAGCGCATTTGATAGTATATCTGCTTCAAGAGTGTGGAGTGGGTTCGAGTACCACCCAGGACAATCATTCGTGTGATAAAAAAAAAGTATTTAAGGGCCAAGTTCTCGACCGTGGGAACTTCTGCTTGAACACTTACATTGATATTTTCCACTCACACAGACGTACATACGTCTGACGTTAGATTTGAATACATTGACGTCACGCTAAAATAGATAAGGAGAGTTAAATTACTATAGCCACGAGCAAGAAGGAGACAGAATGTTTATTCCTATTGCCGGAAGCGGATTTTACATTGATTATCTGTTACATTATGACAGAAGTTTTTTTGTTTGTTTTGGCATCGTGTTTTGAATATTTGCCAGTGTCAAGTGTTTTATATTTTCAAGTTTCATAAAGCAACCGTGGGAACTTATGATTACATTGATATTTTCGCTCTGGAAACGAATAAATCTACCTTCGGTGTTTCGTACAAATTAAATGTTCATCACGACTTTGTATTCGTATGACGTTAATGAAAGTCACAGAGAACACGAATGTATTTAGTAATAGTTAGTTGCATCGCGTAGCCTGTGGGCACGTAGCAAGTAGGCAGCAAAGAGTGGGGCGTAGATGGAGAAAGCAATGGGGCCGATGGGTTAGCTAGTCTACACTAATAATATTATTATAATCATTAGAATTATCGATGAATATAATATTGTAAAGGTTCTGTCATTTTTTGTTTATCTACGTTAGTATTGCATGTACCTACATGATTATTTTTGCACGGCGCAATGCAGAATATGGCGCTCTTTGACTTTTTTAATATCCATTGTACCCATTTACGCAATAGATTAAGTATGAATTATGGAAAACTTCTGGACCCATTTTAAAAAAGTAGTTTAGAGTAATTACTATGAGGCTATATTTATTACTAGAATTGAATTAAAAAATAAATGTCCACCCGTGCGAAGCCGGGACGGGCCACTAGTTAATTATAAATACAAACAAAAAGATTATAATTAAACTACTGAAGCGTGTAGAGGACAAACAAACACAGACATTTTCTTTTCCGTGCTTGCTTGTTTCCCATTTTTATAATATTATGTACACAAGATGAATAATAAAAAAAAAAAAGCGTCTGTGCACTAATCACTGATTCACTTCACTAAATTACATAAAAGCGTCAATATCGCGGTAACGTATCATTTACTCAAACTAAAGAGGTAAGACAACAAAATAATACGACCGAGCGCGGTCGGTCGGTATTTAGTTGCACACTAGAAGAATCAAAATACAAAACGGGCGGGAAGCATGCGCGCGGTGCTCGGTACCGCCGCCGCCGTGCGCCCGCCTCTTGCGGCCTCTCGTGACGTGCTATACACGACCACGTGACTCGTGACGTTAGATTGTCAGAGATTCTCGATGGTTTGTAGCGCCTACCAAAATAAAACAGCAACAGACGTAACTCAGAAAAGAGGTTTTCAGCAGGCACTATCAGAAATTTTCATCAAACTATCCGCACTTATCTGCTAATAGAATAAACAAAACGTACAATAAAAGGTCTAAGCCTTAAATGTATCTGCATCAAAGTTAGCATCTATAAAATTGCGCCTTTCCTATAATTATTTCGATGTCAAGATTACGGGTTAAAAATAATTTGGCCATATTCTATTTCATAATTTCAAGAAACGAAAAGCGTTTGAAACTATTTTTTCTCCAAGCATAATAATTCAGGATATGTATTATAGTATTCATTAATTTCAAACTTCCACATGATGTATAACGTCACAAAAAGATTGACAAAAACACATCGATTGCCTTATTTCACAAGACTTGCCCGTTAAGTATTTTATCAGTTATCTGATTCCCATAGTACAAGCTTTGCTTAGTTTGGGGTCAGATGGCGCTGTGTGTAATGTCCTACGATATTTATTATTTATTTATTTATCTTACAGTTATCTGGTTCCCATAGTACAAGTAAGTGTGTTTAGTCGCGGGGAATGTCCTAGGATATATATGTATTTATGTAAGATCGTATCTTGAATCAGATATAGTGTTAGTGAACCGACAGCGTCGATTTACATAATTATTCAAGAAACAGGTGGGGATAGGGATCAAGTAAAGGAATGAATAACACAATATCCTTGAAAGATCGGTCGCTAATGTAACCTAATTTATGTACCGAACACGCGACAATTTTCACACATAATATAGTAACAACACCAGACTGCTAGACTGCTACGTATTTAACATATTGTATCACATACATGACAATCAGGATGGCTCTGTTTTTTGTGCAAAAAGTTTTGTATTCGATTCCCAGCAGAGCAGATGTTTAAAGTGAACCGTAAAATCAGGTACATTATTATAGTACACACATACCACTGCTGGCTCCGTGCCCAGGATTAACGTCTCTATAGTATAGTTATTATCGGGATAAAAGCTTCCATCAAGATGTCTTCCCTTAATACCCAACCCATTTAATTCGTGTATGCATGATTGTTTTTTTTAATTTACCCTCTCATTAGCTTGGGACGTAGTTGGGTAGCCATGAAGGTTATGCTTGGGGTATACTAAGCCGAAAGGGTATCATTGTACTCATCATTACGAATGACTTACTATGCTAACACCCCAAGTTATAAACTCAGTAAATAGATATGAGATAGGTTAAAATCGTGTCAAAAATCATATCAAAAAGCTTTTCCGTAGTAGAAGTAGGGTGCCACTTGAACATAACCACAAATTACGGCTCACAATTATGAGCCTTTATGAGGCTTAGTACTTACGACGTACCACCCACAACTGTAACTGATGATATCTATATATGTATGTTCTATGATATATTTGTGTATTTTTACGCATAGTAGGTACTTATCAGCAGTATACTCGTGCCATGTTATAGCACAGACTAAAGTTATTCAGGGTTTACGTTTTAGTGTGTAAAAATAATGTAAAACCGAATACATGAATTATTCATTAGAACCAATTTGAGATTCCATATCAAGAATGTATGATGAAACCATTTTGTCAAGAATTTTTCAAGTAAGGCTGCCAGAACACACTACCTAAAGTTAGAAAATCTGAAATATAAGGAAATCTAAAAACCTTAAGGTGTTTTGTAGCGGATTTTCAACTTTAGGGTGGTAGCTAATCAATCAAGTAGGTAACATATTAAAAGTGTCTGTAGATTAATAAAATACACGGAACTCGTTCCTTAAAAATGGTAAAGTTATGCATATTACCTTGAGATCTCACATGGATACTAAAGATTGTTCTGTGAGGTAAATTGAGCAATTTGATGTCGCTATTTATATGGGTTAGTAATCGCGTTGCGATTTCTTGAAAACATCTGTGATAAAGTTTGAGCAAGTGTTTAACTGTAGACGCGTTAAAAGAAATGTTCCTGTGTAGTTTAAAATATAACATTTATTGCAAAAGTATTGATATTCTGCTATATTTATAACTAGCTTATACCGCAGCTTAGCTTGCGTTGATGTAGTTTGTTTTTCTATCTTACGGGAACTATTTTTTTTTGATAAAACTTATTGGATAAAACTTATTATGTATAATCCATACAACTTGTATGTAAAATTTCACTTTAGCCGATTGAGTAGTTACAGGCTCCGTCACAGAAAATACAGTGTTTACTCCGCCCATACACTATTTATTCCCTAATCATAAAACAATAAGGATATAAATAGAATCCTCCACTTGACCGTATTATTGCTCGGAGATACACTAACGTAACCCGAGAATCTAATACGAGTAAAGTAATCGGTCTAGAACAGGGGTAGGCAACCTTTCAAGACAGAAGAGCCAAAACGTTAACTTGTAAATTTGCAAGTTTTTAGAGAGCCACTAATAATTTTCGTTTCAATATAGTACACAAATTTTTTTACTGCAAAATTATCTACAGTAAATATACGTGAAGAAAGCTACAGATTTTCAGGAGAGCCAATACTGATGACCACGACCACTTTGTCAAGAGTAGGTACAAATGAATAATAAGTAAGAAACTAAAGTTTTTAGCTAGAGTTATAAAATATAATTGAAAGTGGCTGAGACTTGATCCGCACTCATGGATCAGTTGCCCGATTTTTAAAGGTTATGATAGTAAAATAATAGATTTTTGCGTTTGGTACTGGAACTGAGCCGTTCCTTTACATCGAAAGAGCCGCATGCGGCTCGCGAGCCACAGGTTGTCGACCACTGTTCTAGAATAATGAATGTTACCTATTCTTTCGTGGATATTTTTTTATTTATGTAACTTATATTATTTTTAAGAGAAAATATCTGAGAAATACACTATTTTCAAATAATAAAAGTATCAATAAGGGTCAATTTCTATCTATCGTCTTTAGATTCTGAATGGAGAGAAAAATATTTGAAAAATAATGTGTTTAGTTTTACATCGATCCCAATTATGGTTCTTTAAAACATCGTGGCTAAACTAGCAAATATACGAGTATATATGTACAATTGTATATGCTAGAAAACATCCTCTCACATTTATAATATTAGTTTGATGTATTTAGTTTACATTTGTATGCATATCAAAGTCGTGTGGGATATTTTTCGTTATCTGTGCAATAAATTTGTCGGATTTTAAGAGTGGGTCAGAATACTCGACCTCCTTAGAATCTATATGCAGTGTCTACGATTCAATCAACAACCGGTTAAATAACTGTTTAACTACCTATTTATAATTCTATATGTCATTATTATCTAGATACTCATTATACTCTGGTGGCGAAGAAACCAGTGTTATTATTCATTCCAATTTATTTTAAGGGCTGTGACAACCGCATGGTATTTTTTGAGTACCATCGTAATTTTTGAAAGCTTTTACAAAAAAGTTAATAAAATAGCTTATACTTACAGTCATACACAATCACTCCCACGCATACTTAACCCACTTGTTACTCGCGTTCGTTTAAAAGGACGGTACTTAAACAAAAATCCTGTGATTGATGGGGGTAATGTAAACAATGTTTGTTGACAATATATTAAAGTTGAAATGTGGGGCAATACAATTCAAGTATTGTGAGTGCATTGGTATAAAACTATTACTAAATATTAGAGCAGTTATTATGCGTGCATTTAATTGTGTATGTTATGAAGTAACTTATTATATTATTATTACATTACTAAGTATTTAAATACTGAATAACACAAGTTCGGACTGCCATTTATGCACTACGATAAAATTTTTGTTAATAATTGATGTAATTATAACTTTTGTAAGCAATTATTTATGATGTTCTTTATAAAGCCCAGTAGTAAAATCTACTACTACTGATTATAAGATTGATAGGGTGGAAGTCTCAACTTCATACAATCATCGAATAACTAAAAATTGATGAAGACATACATATACACATTGCCGATAGTATAACAGTTCTTCCTTTCGAAAAATGTAACTATGACGTCACCAATGAGGCTAATGGAGATGAAAATAGAGTATCCAACCATATCCATAACTTACCGGGTAGTCAACTGAGAATCCCGGCACAAACTCGTTACTATAATATATCAGATGTATGATTCATATTATCTACATCATCATATTCCTCAACTAGTATGACCATATCAAAAATTAAAAGCTATAATTGAATCATACGGGATATTCACCCTACTTTTGGTTTTTAGGTAAGCGTCAAAGAAACAAAATTAACTTTATTATTTTGATCAAATTTTCAATACCAAAATTACAAATTTGTTAGTAGAACATACAAACAGATAGTCCGGGTGGCAGCGTTGCAAATACAAAAGTCATAGTAAGCCGGCTGATATTGATACTGATAGTAGATCTCATAAGGCCAATGAGTAAACCGAACGTCAGCTGCCCAGATAGCGGTGGGTTTGGGAGTGGGAGGTCGTGGAAGTTGTAAAAAAAAATTTAAAAAAAAGTGATAGTACGCCGGCTGAAACCCATTTTCATGAATAGTTGACATCATACTGAGTTGAAAAATAGTCGTCAGCTGCATGGAGGAGGGTGGATTATGCGTCATAGTACGCCGGATGAAACTTAAACTAGCTGATAGTTTATATAATTTAAAGTACGAAAACAGCAATCAGCTGTGTGGGTAGCGGTGGAAAGACCGTCAGCTGATGCAGTAAAGGTTGAAAATATTGGAGCATTGCTACTGCGGTTTCCTTTTAAACACGAATTTCGAGGTAGATTCTGGCCTTGCTTGAGCCCATAACACGACCTTCGGGCTACCTAAGCCTCTTTCCTTAAAATTAATTAAATTGATTATAATAAAATGTATTTATTTGGGTATATGTGCGAGTGTGTTAGAGAGGATGTGTGGATGTGTGTGTGGCTATTGACGACTAGTTGTTTTTCTTATCTTGCTTATAATATTGGTCTGATCTGGCTCTCGGTGTCGTGGCAATTTAAAGTAAGAGGGTATTCTTTGAGTTTATTTTTACAATTATGTCTGTTTTTGTCTAATAGGTTAAGCAATTTATATAGCTATTAGAAAGAAATGCTCCTAGGTAACTATAGCATAATTATCTGCCCAAGTCTCGTTTTTCTTAGAGGTAGTTCCCATCTTTGCGTGCGCGAAATGCTATCAGTCCGTTGACGTTTGATTTGTAAGGGAGCCGATTTGTGAAATCTTAAAGTACAGTACTTAATAAAAAGTTGTTGAAGCCCGAGTTCCTTGGTATCCTTTTAGAGGTCATCTGTAACGTACCGGAAGGGCTTTTCGTGAGCAATTTTCAAAATGAGTCTGAGCTCTTTCAGCTTTAATGAAGTGTGTACTGCAAGCCGACCCCTATGATGTGATGCAATAAATCTGTAATGATTTACATAGTTAAATTAATTCCTCTAGGAATGCGCTAAAGTATTATCGTTACTGAACCTTTACGATTAAGTATAACTCTTATAGAACTTGAGTCTTACTAAAGATACTACTACTAGAACTGTTCCTTAAGTTTATTATTAATTCTTGTTCACAAATATTGTCGAAGTGAACATTTCGCTCCCAGTCTTTTTTCATAATATTGTTCAGAGTGATTCACGACTTTTCTCCAGTAATATACAGATGCACGCAGATGCTGCTTTAAAATTTTAAGGGCAAAAGTTTAGGTAGCCTGAAGCTCGTGTTATGGGCTCAAGCAAGGCCAGAATCTACCTCGAAATTCGTGTTTAAAAGGAAACCGCATAGTAGCAATGCTCCAATATTTTCAACCTTTACTGCATCGGCTGACGGTCTTTCCACCGCTACCCACGCAGCTGATTGCTGTTTTCGTACTTTAAATTATATAAACTATCAGCTAGTTTAAGTTTCATCCGGCGTACTATGACTTTTTTTTACGCGATTTTTTACAAGTTCATGCGATCGGCCTACGCATAACCCACCCTCCTCCATGCAGCTGACGACTATTTTTCAACTCAGTATGATGTCAACTATACATGAAAATGGGCTTCAGCCGGCGTACTATTACTTTTTTTAAAATTTTTTTTTACAACTTCCACGACCTCCCATTCCCAAACCCACCGCGGGTGCGCCAGCTGACGCTCGGTTTACTTATTAGACATATAAGATCTACTATCGGTATCAACATCAGCCGGCTTACTATAACTTTTTTAGTAGCAATGCTCCAATATTTTCAACCTTTACTGCATCGGCTGACGGTCTATCCACCGCTACCCACGCAGCTGATTGTTGTTTTCGTACTTTAAATTATATAAACAATCAGCTAGTTTAAGTTTCATCCGGCGTACTATGACTTTTTTTTTACGCGATTTTTTACAAGTTCATGCGATCGGCTGACGCATAACCCACCCTCCCCCATGCAGCTGATGACTATTTTTCAACTCAGTGTGATGTCAACTATACATGAAAATGGGTTTCAGCCGGCGTACTATTACTTTTTTTTAAATTTTTTTTTACAACTTCCACGACCTCCCATTCCCAAACCCACCGCGGGTGCGCCAGCTGACGCTCGGTTTACTTATCAGTTATTCGAGATCTATCGAACAAGATAGCAATGGATCGGCGTAAAATCACTACCTAAAATGCAACGCTGCCACCCGGACTAAGATACATGACTTAGAAGAATAAAATTGGGAACATAACATCTCATGAAATAAAGTGTTTCATAGGACTTTTATTATTCAATGGTTACAAGCTAGATAAATCAGACTAAATAAAATATTGGTTTATACAGAACGTCAATATGCAGGAAAAAATAGTATTTTCCTTTGATTTGCCATTGTCTAGGCATGGTCATCCACAATGCTTGGCAGCTGTAATAGATTGATGAAAATGGAACCGGATCAGTAGCAATTTCAGAGGAGCATTGCATTGTTGCTTCTAGAAACTTTTCGCAGTACTAGCAGTAGTAAGCTAGATCGTATATCAAAAAGTTTTATCCAAAACTCTCGGTATGACAGGGATTTTGATAGCGATGATAGCTCAGTTATTAGCGCGGTAGGTTCGCATGCCGAAGGGCGTAGGTTCAAAACCCAACAATGAACTTGAGCTGCCGGTGAAGGAAAACATCGTGAGGAAACCATAGCATGGTGGCATCCTTTTAGTACTCGACTGGCTCGCTACCACCCTTTAGTTGAAAATCTGCCGCCAAGCATCTAACGGTGTGTTCCTCAGCCTCACTTGAGAGCCAGTTCGATTCCAGGCTAGGTGTGCTTTACCGTCTTCGACCACGCCTTCACTTAACATCAGGTGAGCGGTGGTCAAACACCTAGCCTGTCAACCATAAAAAAAACAACAACAACTGTCATATTTTTTTCATATTTACCAGGAAAAACAGCTACACTAATTTTAAAAAAAAACGATTTGGTTTGTGACGTCACGTTGCACCCAAATAAATGTTTCGAAAATAATATTACATAAAAAGGAGTAACATGATTATTTGTGTAAAATAATTAACTTTACATCTTTTGTTATTTTCTTTCACGAACACTAAGAAATAGGTAGGGCATATTACTATTGGTCTTTTAAAAGAACACCATTTTCCGGGTTTTCCAAAAGTGCAATATTTTTTATTTTATTTTTACTGTCCCTTAGAGCATCGAATTAAACACATATCCAAATTTCATTCCAATTGGACACAATAACTCTATTCCGTAACAAGTGGGTTAATAACTATGATGAAGGGTCACTTGAGGCGCACATAACTGAATAGTTCTCTAGCTGCGTCAGAGCAGAGTTTAGACAGTAGCATGTTGAATCTACCAACATGGTATGCAGTGGTGTGGCTTACATGTCCGCATACTGAGATCATACTTTGTCGCCTCGTGGCAAACCTTAGTTTTGTATTAGCGGATATAGATCAATTACTTCTCATAAACCAACGAAAGAGTAACGAGTGTTTTCTTGTATTTTTATTCAGGACTAGCTGCGCCCCGCGGTTTTACCCACTACATGTTTTCGCGATAAAAAGAAGGTCTGTCTTAATCCAGGGTTCATACCAAATTACATCCAAATCCGTTCGGTAGTTTTTGCGTGAAAGAGTAACAAACAAACATCCATCCAAACTTTCACATTTAGAATATTACTGGATCTTTATTATTGTAGAACCTAATATCTATCGTTTTGTATACTGTGTTATTTGAAAAGGAAACACTAAGCTGTAAAGAAGGTCAGTGTACTCATTAACATGTTTAACTATTGCCATGGGACCAATATTGATATTGTGAAAACTTATTAATCTACACTAATATAATAAAGAGGATGGACTTGTAATTTTGTATGTTTGTAACGAATAAACACAAAAACTACTGGACCGGTTTCAAAAATTCTTTTACCGTTAGAATTCTACATTATCCCCAAGTAACTTAGCATATATTTATTACTTGAAAAAATTAGGGATCCCTACTAAAACTAAAATAAGGTAACTAAGTTTTTTTTTGCTATTAAATGCCTTTCGTCGCATGCGCAGCGGAAACTATTGATGATAAAACAAAAAAATGTTCCACAATATTAAAGAACATATTAATATCTACAAAACACTGCTCGATACTAAAAGTCCAATTATATATTATTGTAGTTATATCACTTTAACAACTTTTTTACATCCTAAAAGTTGATAGAAATGCCGACCAAAATCAGACCATGTTATTCATACTTTTGTATATTAATCCTTATCCAAATATTTCTTATTTTAAATTAATCATTTCTTATTCAAGACTGTTTTAATTACTACCTGTATATTACTCTTTGAATTATTGGATTTGGACATTCCATTCAAAATTCAATATAACGAATTTAACAATGTCAATCTAAAAGGGGTACTATTCTATATCTATACTAATCTACACTAATTATAAAGAGGAATGATTTGATTTTTTGTATGTTTATTTGTTTGTAAAGGCTACGAATCTACTGGGCCGATTTTTTAATTTTTCACTAATAGAATGCTACATTATCACTGAGTAGCATTTTTTTTTTTTTAATGGTTGACAGGCTAGTTGTTTGACCACAGCTCACCTGATGTTAAGTGAAGGTGTGGTCGAAGATGGTAAAGCACACCTAGCCTGGAATGGAACTGGCTCTCAAGTGAGGCTGCCGGAACACACCGTTAGATGCTTGGCGGCAGATTTTCAACTTGAGGGTGGTAGCTAGCCAGCCGAGTACTAGAAAGTACCCTACCATCATGCTATGGTTTCCTCACGATGTTTTCCTTCACCGGCAGCTCAAGCTCATTGTTGGGGTTTGAACCCACGCCCTTCGGCATGCGAACCTACCGCGCTAACCACTGAGCTATCATCGCTACAAAAGCTATTATCTGTGTTAATCGAGTTAAATTAGGGATCCCTGCGAAAACTCTACTAATGAATATAATAGAATAGAATAGAATCATTTATTGACATAATTATTTAAAACAGATACTTAAACTATGTAATGTAATGTAGGTGTATTAAAGTAAACTTATGTTTACCTTTAATACACCTCGACTTCTTCTTATATATCTAACTTCTTATATTGCATGCGTTGCGAAAACTATTGATAATAAAATAATTATGCCATTTTAACTATTTTTTTACTAAAATGCCGTGAAAAATTAGGCCACGTTATTTTTATCTTGATATTTATTATAACCCGAATAAATGCTTTCGTAGTAAAGGTTGTTTTAGTACCTGTAGATTAATTTTGAAAGATTAGAATCGGACATTTCATTCAAAAGATATCATAAATTAAAAAAATTATCGTAAGAAATTACTAGGAAGATAAACACCGCGGTGCGCAATGGGCGATGAATGAACTTCTTTATCGTCTGGAAAAAATTAGGGCGTTTTAAGTACATAAAATAGAATATATAATATGATTTTATATATGTACGTATACTTAGTCTGGCCATAAATACTGTTAAAACTAAAAATAAACAAAATATTACATTTGAATTTGGAATCTGTAATTTTTATATGATTGTTCATTGTGTTTTTTCATTTTGGCGCCAATAAATTGTACAATATTTTGCGATATTAAAATGGAGTGGGGTGACAAAGAGACCCGAATCGATGTGATTGCACTACGCAAAGTAGGTATGGAGCCAAATGCAATTTTTAAAACTCTCCATACGCTTGGTATTAGTCAAATGTTTGTGTACCGGGCTATTAATAGGTACAATGAGACCTCCTCTGTTTGTAACAGAAAAAGATCTGGCCGTCCACGTAGTGTTCGAAGGAAAAAGGTGGTCAAAGCAGTAAGGGGTAGAATTCGAAGAAATCCTGTCCGAAAGCAAAAGATTTTATTTTGGGAGATGAAGATGGCACCTAGAACCATGTCGCGTATTTTAAAAGATGACTTAGGACTTGCAGCCTATAAGAGACGCACTGGTCACTTCTTAACTGATAATTTAAAAAAGAATAGGGTGGTAAAATCGAAACAACTACTGAAGCGGTACACAAAATGAGGTCACAGAAAATTTTTGTTTACGGATGAGAAATTTTTTACAATTGAGCAACATTTTAACAAACAAAATGACCGTATTTATGCTCAAAGCTCTAAGGAAGCTTCCCAATTAGTCGACAGAGTGCAACGTGGGCATTATCCGACTTCAGTGATGGTTTGGTGGGGTGTTAGCTATGAAGGAGTGACTGAGCCATATTTTTGTTAAAAATGGTCTCAAAAGGTATCAAAACATCGGCACAAGTGTATCAAGATACCATTCTTGAGAAGGTAGTTAAGTATTTAACAACACCATGTTCAATAACCAAGTATGGTCCTTCCAGCAAGACTCGGCGCCTGTCATAATGCTCGGTCCACGCAGTCTTGTTTGGAAGCGAACGTTTCGGACTTCATCAGAGCTAAAGACTGGCCGTCGTCTAGTCCCGATCTTAATCCGCTGGATTATGATTTATGGTCAGTTTTAGAGAGTACGGCTTGCTCTAAACGCTATGATAATTTGGAGTCCCTAAAACAATCCATACGATTGGCAGTGAAGAATTTGCCCATAAAAAGAGTGCGTACTTCTATTGATAACTGGCTTCAACGTTTAAAGGACTGTATTGTAGCCAATGGAGACCACTTCGAATAAGCTTTTTATATTTTAAATTGTTTTATATTTATGTATTAAACTAACACACTGTAAAAGTAATAAATGTTATTTGCAAAAGAAAAAAATAAATTTTCTTTGTTACAATATTTATGGCAAGACTAGGTATATGTATGTGAGAGATGCGGCTCAGTCAAGACATACCCAACAACGAGGTTAGGACGTTTGACATATATAACGAAGGCTTCATACAGATAGAAAATAAAATTTCAGGATTGAACGACAAAAATTTAAGAAACTTTGGGCTACCACCTCCAACCGCTCACAAAATATACCTACTGAGTTGACGCTATAATGTCGTACATAACTATTATGATGTCAACGAGATATCAGTATTTGTCAACTCAAATGCACCAAAGTTGGTGGCAGATTAAAATCGATGCTATAATTGTTTCAATTTTAAGTGTACAGTGATTAATAAAACAGTCGGGTATTACAGCTAAAACCTTCCTTGCCAACTTAATATGGCGTCTTGCGGAATCGCGGCAACTTTATTAAATGATGGAAAAACTGGTCATTCAACCTTTAAATTACCGTTGACTGTATCTTTTGAACACCAGTATTTATGCTCAATGCGCAAAAAATGGTCCTCTAGGAAACGCCGCGGATTATTATTTGAGACTAACGGACGCCTCACGGTTTCAACCACGTAGTTCCCGTTCCTATGGGAATACAGGGATAAAAAGTAGCCTATGTCACCCGGAGAAAGTGTAGCTTCCCAACGGTAAAAGAATTTTTTAAATCGGTCCATTAGTTTTGGAGCCTATTCAACAACAAACAATCAAATCTTTCCTCTTTATAATAGTATAGATAGACTAGTGGACGCCTCGCGGTGTCATCCGCGTAGTTCCCGTTCCCGTGTGAATACAGGGATAAAAAGTAGCCTATGTCACCCGGGGATAGTATAGCTTCCCAACGGTGAAAAAATTCGGTTGAAATCGGTCCAGTAGTTTCGGAGCCTATTCAATAATGATTAATAAAACAAACAATCTAATCTTTCATCTTTATAATAGTATAGATAAGTGTAGCATGAGCCATAGAGCTCATGTAGAAGCAGTGGACCGCACATTAAAAGATATTAGAAATCCAGGCCGTACAATGGGAGGTGTAACGTTTGTTTTAGCTGGCGACTTTAGGCAAACACTCCCACTTATCGCAAAAGGAACACGCGGCGACATTATAAAAGCGTGCCTGAAATTTTCACCATTATGGCGCTCAATTCAAACACAATTTGCCCACTAACATGAGAGCGCATTTGAGTAATAATCAAGATAGCCATTTCCCAGAAAAAAATCTTAATATTAGTGAAGGCAAATTACATTCTCCAAAACACAAACAGCTCTCAGGTAGTGTTAGATAACGTTGTTTAAATCAAGTTGTTCACCTCTTAAAAACTCTTAAATGTAAATACAATATGCCTCGAAATTTAAAATTATACACAAAGAAACTGATTGGCTTTTTTCGAGAACTATAGTGTCAGTGTAAAAGGCAAGAAATGATACAGTTAATTAAATAATCAAAATAATAATGGAAAGAGTATGTACGCGGCGATTTTAAATATTATAAATGTAATAACATTGTCTGCAATATTGTGGACACGGTGCACTATCCTCAAGAAGTTCAAAATTCTCGTAATTCACGTTGCCACCTTGGCCTTGGAATTAAAATACATAGGTACACAATTAATGTTATTGAGAATGTATGCCCTCCCGATATGTGTAATGGCACAATACTTTTGATAAAGGAGCTACGAGAAGAATTTAATTATAGCTATAATCATAACCGACCCCGCAGCCGGACAGCTTGCGCACATACCACGTATCCCGATGATGCGGATGGATTTTCCTATACATTTTCAGAGATTACAGTTTCCTGTAAAATAATAATAAATCTTAGGGATAAACTTTCTCGATGGTTGGCATCAACCTACGAAAAGGGTGCTTTCCTCATGGGCAATTGTATGTTGTTCTTTGTCGAGAAGGATCTCCTGAAAACCAATATATATCTGTCACCCACAAATAGCATTATCATTAGTGTAAAAAAATGCAAAATAACAAAATAAAAAATTAAAACAATAGAAAACGAAACAAAAATAAAACATGGAAATTACTATACCATACTATCCATATACCATACATCATCATCATCATCAGCCTATATTAGTCCACTACTGGACATAGGCCTCTCCCAAGACACGCCACTCAGCCCGATCTTCGGCTTTTCGCTTCCATCCACCGCCAGCTGTCCTACGTATATCGTCACTCCATCGAGTCTCAGGGCGTCCTACGCTACGCTTGCCAATACGCGGTCTCCACTCTAGAACACGTCTACCCCAGCGGTTATCGGTTCTGCGACAGATATGTCCAGCCCATTGCCACTTCAGCTTGCTAATACGCTGAGCTATGTCAATGACTAGTTCTCTGGCGAATTACTTGGTTTCGGATCCGATCCCTCAGAGAAATGCCAAGCATAGCTCTTTCCATAGCTCGCTGAGCGACTTTGAACTTACGGACCATTCCCGCTGTGAGTGTCCACGTTTCGGCTCCGTAGATCATGACAGGTAGGACGCACTGATTGAAGACTTTTGTCTTCAGACTTTGTGGGATGGATGAAGGATGGAGACTCGACGTAGTTTTCCGAATGCTGCCCAGCCCAACTGTATTCTTCTATTGGCTTCACTTTCGAAGTTGTTTTTACCTAGTTCGAGCGTCTGCCCTAGGTAAATGTATTTATGAACAATGTCTAAAGTGAAACCATTTATGGTAACCGGTCCCGAAACAACGTACTCGTTGAACATGACCTTGGTTTTATCCAAGTTCATCCGGAGACCGATGCGTTGAGAAGAATCAGTAAGGCTGGTCAGCATCCATTTTAAGTCCTCCAGCGATTCAGCCATTATGACGATGTCGTCCGCAAAACGAAGTTGTGAGATGTACTTGCCATTAATGTTGATGCGTCGCCCTGCCTAGTCCAGCGTATTGAACATATCCTCCAGTACGTTTGAGAACAGTTTCGGGGAGATAACGTCCCCTTGTCTCACGCCTCGTCGAAGGGGGATATGTTTTGTTTGCTGGTTCTGAACTTGAACGGTCATCGTTGCGGCGTCATACAGACATCTCAACACCTCGATATATCGCCAATCTACCTGGCATCGCTGTAAGGACTCCAGAACAGTCCAAGTTTCGACCGAGTCAAAAGCCTCATAGTCCACAAACGCCAGACAAAGAGGCCGATTGTACTCTTTGGTCTTCTATACAATCTGCCGCATGGTATGAATGTGGTCTATGGTACTATACCCGCTTCGAAATCCGGCCTGTTCCGGAGGCTGAAATTCGTCGAGTCTTCGCGCAAGACGATACTGTACTTACCTAAATTAAAAAATATCCAACATTTTATTATATTTCATTGGGCTCTACTTTAATGAAATTAGCAGAGAGCTTTACTCATTTCTTATCTCAAAATGTTTGATATAAATAAATGTTTACCCGTGCGAAGTTGGGACGGGCTGCTATTCTAATATATTATGTTTATGTAGTAATGATCAAATAACGTATAATTTAAGTTTATTGATAAAGTTAGATTAGAAAATTGAGATGGAACTATTGTTGCCCACCCATAATATGATTAGAGATAACCCGGATATTAGGTCCTATAACACTAGAAAATCTACCAATATTCGCTTAAATGAAGTTTTCGATGAAGTAATGAAATAAAACTAGGCAAAAATCTGTAGGTTAGAGGTAAAATAGATAAAAGCCTAAAATTGAGACGACAAAAAACTAAAGATCTATAGCTAAAACTGTAGCTACACTGAATGGAACTGACTGGAAATAGTGTAGATATAAATAGAAAGATGAATACCTAAAAAGATAAATGACTACCGCTCAGAGCTAAATCGAATAGAGTTCGGCAAACTTATCAATTGCCATCGATTTTATACGATTGCCTATAATTGGATTGACATTTGAAATAATGAATTACACTCGATTGATTTCAGCCTTTCAGTTTAAAATCAATTGAGTGTTCTAAACTGATTATTTAGTAACAAGTCAGTTACGAGTCGTTATGTCTGTATATTCATTGAAAAATTGACTAAAGTATATTGCCTTTCACAACTCACTATGACAACCCACGCAATTATGTCATCGAATATGAGATATCGATCCCACTAAGAACGTGATGGGCTTATTAACGTTGTTTAAATTTAACCAATGCTTAAATGCTCTGTAACTTATTGCTGACGTGAATGTCACACGTGGAAATGAGACAGGCTACTATAGACTTTCACTTTACTGAAATATAACACAAAAAAACGGAAATGGTGATTTTCAGGTCGGGAAAGGGACCCCAAATTGTACCCGAAGTACGTCTCAATGGACAGCTGATTAAAGTGGTAGACAGTTTTAAGTACCTTGGCCATATTGTAACTTCAAACCTAAAAGATGATAATGACATAGAACGCCAAAGGCGTGCTCTGTGCGTCGTAGGCAATATGATCGCCAGAATTTTTTTTCGAGCGGCGCCTGACGTGAAAATTACACTATTTAGGTCCTTTTGCCAGAGTTTTAACACGTGTCAACTCTGGACCTTATATTCAAAAAAGTCTCACGATACCATTCGCGTGGCCTACAATCACATTTTCAGACACCTGATGGGTCTGAGGTGGTATTGTAGCGCTTCCGAAATGTACACCGAAGCAAGAGTAGACTCGTTTCCCGCTATACAGCGAAAAAGAATTGCATCTTTTATGCACAGAGTTGCTAGCTGTAGCAACTCTATTATTAGAAGCTTGTCACAAAGGCTGGTATTGACGCATACGTATAGACGCTGAGTGGAAATTGCCGCCTAAGCTTGTTATTTGTTATTATTATTTCGTAAGCTATGGATCTCTGAGTCTGAAATAAAATTTATTATTATTATTTCTTATTATTTACTTGCTATTAAAGACATTGGTTAACTTGCAATTAATCTTTAGCCTTCAGACTAGGTTCCTAATTCTTGAGAGGCTGTCGTAATACACACATTAGCCTTTAGCAGCATTTCATTACATCGTCACAATGGTCTTCCATCACAATTTTTAGTCATAGTCATAGTGTCAGTTTATCAAATATCTCTCGGGTTGTTTTTCTATCTACTTTTCAAAATGTAATTCTGTTAAATTCCTGGAAGCTTTGGCGGGTACTCGGAAAAATGATATCGTCGCATTATAATGTTTGCTAAAACTTGAGTTCTTTCGGTTGTTAATGTTTATGATTTGGACTCGACCGTAACTAAGTTATTTTGGCTTGATACCTTTGAAAAGTTGAAACATTTAAGATGTGAAAGAAATATACATACAATTATTTTTTTCATTCAGTCTTCGACCTTGGGGGGTCGTTCTAGAGATCGACACGAAACGTTGGCGTTTTTTAAATGAGTACGATATTTACCCATAGGTCTTCCTCTTCTCGTGCAACGGTCGATCGCCCGCCAGATCCAGCTTCTGGACATCATAGGCAAGGGTCGGTTCGGCGAGGTGTGGCGTGGCCGTTGGCGAGGTGAGAACGTCGCAGTCAAGATATTTTCATCGCGTGAAGAGTGCTCCTGGTTCCGTGAGGCCGAGATTTACCAGACTGTCATGTTGAGGCATGAGAACATACTCGGATTCATTGCCGCTGATAATAAAGGTAAAACTGAGATCTTATCAGAAATCATGTTATTTTTCAATTGTGTTAGGAACTGCATCATGAACTATCCGTGTATTTCCATCATTCACCCCATCACGACGAAAAACATCGTGAGGAAACCATAGGTAGTTAGGTTATTTCTGGTACTCAACTGAATAGCTATCACACTTAAGTATATGTGTATATATTATAGCCTATATATATTAGATACTATATATGTGTTATGAGTGTATACATATTTATATGTGTAAATATTTCGTTTTATTTAAATACATTATTATATGATTATTTTTTATATACTACTATATGTTTCATTTTTTTTTTCTTATTAGTGTTACATCTCCGGTCTGTTTCTTATGTTTTCTATCGTATTTTTCTTGGTTGCCTGGTAGAGATCGCTGTTAGCGATAAGGCCGCCACTTGTGGCACTTGTTAATAAGGGTTTTTGTTCTCTGTACTCTTTTCTATTTATGATGTGCACAATAATCTTAAGTTAAAACTCTGCGATACAACTAACGGTGTATTCTGCTAGTTCTATTCTAGACTCGTGGCTCATATTGCCATTTCAAACGAGACGGAATATCTGCATAAAGAAACGAAAATTCACTCAAATAGAAGTAACACCGATCGATTTGACCCTTCACCACTACGACATGTATCGTAGCAATACGGTCGGAAGTGTATAAAATCGTCAAATTATATGATTCTGAACCGGACTAGGTGGGTAACAACGGTCAAAAATGTAGCAACTGCGTGGAAGGCCATTTCTGCTGTGTCAAAAAAAGGCGTTCGGTATCATAGCAATACGTCTGATATTGGAAATGTACATAGGTTTAGTTACTTTTTGACGAAAAAGTTCGTTTTTAGAAATTTTGCGCGTAGCATAGGTAACTATAGCCTGATTGAATTTTTAAAAATGTCAAACAAATTAGCCGACCAGCTGTATCAGCAACCCGGATAAATTTTTTTTACCTTTCGTATGGCTACCGAGATTGTAAAAAAAAAGTTTTCAGTCGGAATTCTCGCTGTCGCCTATACTCCCAAAAACGAAAAGAACATTACGGAGTCGCCTGGCAATCGCTTCAGCGCTTGTTACGGTCCTGTGGCGACAATGATTACATAAACATTTGGGGCTCTAAATAAACAGTTTTTTTTACTTTGTCACAGTTTCCTTTTGTATCATTTATTTAAGTCCTTCAACTTCAGTTTTACGGTTCCAGGTAAACTCTCAACATGTTATAATTTGAGCGCAATGAGTCGCAAGTTATTCATTGAAATTTGGCGGGAGCGCGGAAAGAGCCGCGTCGCCCCATTGTATAAAAATAGTGGTGTTTTAGTCATAAACTACTAAATTACAAGCACGAGTGTGAGAAAGTGATATAATGTGGTGAACCATGATTTTTCGTGTTGCTTGCAAACCTCAATCAAAGCTTATAGTAGAGTCGCCACTACTTTACTAAAGCTTAAATATGAATCAATCAATTATATTTTCAGTATCTTACAGCTATCATTCGACTACAGTCCGAAAATCAGACAGATTACTATGATACAGATCGGTAATTTTGTGTTACATTTTTGAAAATTCGGACAGGTCAAACGTTACGCGAAAATAAATTTATAAGAATGTTTTCGAGTTCAAGATAATCGAATCTATCAGTTTGATGCGGTTTTGGATGTATTGCTATAAAACAAATATTTTGGTCGTGGGCTCTAGTACTATTATTTATAGTTAAACATACACTGAGTGAAACCTAGAAAACAGCGCGAAGAAAAGTCCGATATTATACCTACAGTACGAGGGTCAAACTAAAAGTTTCGGGAATAGAAAAAAATATGAAGTCAAATTGAATAAAAGTATATTTATTGTTTTTCAAAGTATTCGCCTTTATATTTTTGCATTTTTCCATGCGTTCAAACCAGTTTTTAAAATACTTATTGAACGCTGAAATGAGGATCGACAAAATGGCCATTTTGAAGGCCTCCACTGCTTCTTCCGGCGTCTGAAAACGTTGAGCACCCAACTTATCCTTGATTTTGGGGAATGTGAAAAAGTCGTTGGGGCTTATGTCGGAGCTGTATGGAGAATGGTCCCGTAGAACGACTTTTTCACCGTCCAGATTCTGAGTTGTTGTCCGAGCCATGTGAGGGCTGGTATTGTCGTGATGAAGGATTATGCGGTGATTAGGGTTATTTTTTCGGAGTTTAACAAACATACTTGGCAAACAAATAGTTCTATGTCAATCGGCATTATCAGTTCTACGATCTTCAAGAGGATTAGTAGGCACGTGATCCACTTTGGAGACAAACGCAGCCACCATCTTATTGGCCGTGCTGCGAGAACGAATAACTTTTGTCGTTTTGTGCTCGTGCCATACTCGAGATTGGTTTTTAGTTTTAGCCAAAGCCAAGCACCTAACGGTGTATTCCGCCAGTCTCACTTGAAAGCCAGTTCTATTCCAGCGTCGTTCTCGTGGTTTATATTGCCATTTCAAACGAGACGGGGTATCTGCGTGAAGAAACGAAAATTCACTGAAATAGAAGCAACACCCATTGATTTGACGCTTCACCACTACGAAATGGTCGATGTTCATCCTAAACACAGAGTGGTGCCATCTAGAAAATAGCGCGAAGAAAAATCCAATATACAGGACCTAGTATCGTTTTTTGTACGAAATGACACATATTTACATGCCTAGAATGGTATTATTGGGCCTCTGGACTGTGTGGTTGGAGATGGTAGACAGTTAGCTTGGAATGGAACCGGTGAAGACCAACCTACCCGCCCTCTCCCTTTCAAAGTTTTTGTTGACAAATACCTCCAAATCCTGTGTTTATGAACTGTCCCACGGCATTATATTAAGTCCACAACGTTGGCCAAGTGCGGGTTGGCAGACTTTACACATTTTTGAGCTTTCTTTTAAGGAACTCTCTGACATGTCTGTTTTCTCGCGATTTTTTCCTTGAGCTTGAAGTCAGCGTCACGTAACTCACAGCATGAGCACATACAGAGGTGCGTGCCATGGAATACGAAGCCAGGACCTCCAGATTGGAAGCCAGACGGCCTCCGAACTAAGTTCCTGAAACTTAATCTAATGCCGTGATATATGCAGACTTTCATAACATTAAATATGTTATTTTACTGTAGACAACGGCACATGGACGCAGCTATGGTTGGTGACTGAGTATCACGAGAACGGGTCGCTATTCGACTTCCTGAGCGTACGAACGATAGACTCGGCGACTCTTGTCAAGATGGCGCTCTCAATCGCTACGGGCCTCGCTCATCTGCACATGGACATAGTCGGGACTAAGGGTAAGCATCATCTTACTTAGTATCAGTAACACCAGCGCAAACACACATAATATAACTCCATTTTTTTCTTTAACGAGATTAGGTGCTTGGCGGCAGATTTTCAACTTGATAGCTAGCCAGCCGAGTACTAGAAAGTACACTACCACCATGCTATGATGTTTTCCTTCGCCTGCAGCGCAAGCTCATTGTTGGGGTTTGAACCCACGCCTCTCGGCGCGCTAATCCACCGCGCTAACTACTGAGCTATCATCGCTACAATAACGTCATTTACGAATGAAAAAATCATAATAGAACACTGGATAAAAATATAATAACAAACGAAAATAGACAATAACTACAGGTAAAGAGACGTAAAGCTAAATTTAATCAAGTCAGTAATATTACCTAGCGAAAACCACGATCCTACCGAACAAAGAATACTAATCATTAAAAAATTTAAGAAAATATTGAAGTACACTATAATTTACATGTAATTGCCAAAAATTGCACGAGACGTAAGTGGTTCAAATAAATCACTCACACCTATTACAATTAAGCCATTATAAGCAGGTTATTGAGTACAATGAAATGCGATACATCGGTTCGGAAATGAAGCCAAAATGAACACTTATATAATATGATACGATAGCTCTTGCTATTTTTATATTCAATGTAACGGTGCGAAATATCATTTATGTATTATGAAAATATGCTTAACGGTGTTTTCTCAGACGTACTAGTTCTAAGAAAAGAATTTCTGAGATGTAATGTAGGCTCCTGAAAAGATTTAGATTAACTACAGGGCGACTTGTATCTTGACTTGGCCCGCTAAAACAGAAAAATAGAGATTGCTTAGATAAATCTTTTTTGTGAAGCTTTTAAGATAAATTCTAGCGTTGGATAGTTCTTAGAAACTGCCATTAATGCCGAAATGGCTGAATTTCCTGAAGAAATATTAATTTGCATTGTATTACTCGATTAATAAAAAACCGATGAACTGAAATGGCTATAAGGCTTTCTACAGTTCTTATATTAGGTTTTTGATTCTTTGATGAATGTTTTATTGGTGCCATAATTAAAATTCTATGGGTTTCGTGAAACTGGACTATATATTTTATTGAGAGTAATCAAAGAAATCGTAGTTAAACAGTAGGTATGCGTAAATAAGTTGTCCTCAGTATCAGGTAAAGTGACAATTGGACTGCGTGCCACAGGGATCAATACATACGGGGGTCTCTATTGTTTTTAATCTTTATAAATGATCCAACAAAGGCCATTTAAATATTTTTACATATAACCCACTTGTTGGTGTTAGAGATAAAGATAAACAGAATTTGAAAGTAAAAATAAATAATGCAATGGATAGTCCGGGTGGCAGCGCTGCAAATACAAAAGTCATAGTAAGCCGGCTGATATTGATACTGATAGTAGATCTCATATGGCTAATAAGTAAACCGAACGTCAGCTGCCCAGGTAGCGGTGGGTTTGGGAGTGGGAGGTCGTGGAAGTTGTAAAAAAAAATTAAAAAAAAAGTGATAGTACGCCGGCTGAAACCCATTTTCATGAATAGTTGACATCATACTGAGTTGAAAAATAGTCGTCAGCTGCATGAAGGACGGTGGATTATGCGTCAACCGATCGCATGAACTTGTAAAAAATCGCGTAAAAAAAAAGTCATAGTACGCCCGATGAAACTTAAACTAGCTGATAGTTTATATAATTTAAAGTACGAAAACAGCAATCAGCTGCGTGGGTAGCGGTGGAAAGACCGTCAGCCGATGCAGTAAAAGTTGAAAATATTGGAGCATTGCTACTATGCGGTTTCCTTTTAAACACGAATTTCGAGGTAGATTCTGGCCTTGCTTGAGCCCATAACACGACCTTCGGGCTACCTAAGCCTCTTTCCTTAAAATTAATTAAATTGATTATAATAAAATGTATTTATCTGTTTATGTATTTATTTGGGTATATGTGCGAGTGTGTTAGAGAGGATGTGTGTGTGACTATTGACGACTAGTTGTTTTTCTTATCTTGCTTATAATATTGGTCTGATCTGGCTTTCGGTGTCGTGGCAATTTAAAGTAAGAAGGTATTCTTTGAGTTTATTTTTACAATTATGTCTGTTTTTGTCTTTTTTTTTTTTATGTAAAAAGTAATGAGACGAACGAGACGCTCTCCTGATGGTAAGAGATAACACCTGTCCATGACCATTGCAGCGATACACAGAACTTTGAGTAACAAAACAAAGTCCAGGGCATCACTGCTTTGACGCTCATTACTTTGAGACTTTAGATGGTTAGTCTCAACAGCCCAGTAATTTCGCTAGCTGCAGTACCCTTCGAACTGGAACACAGTAATGTTTACACACTACTCCTTAGCGGCAGAATAACTGGTACTGTGGTGGTACCTACCTAGACGACCTCCTGCTAAGGAGATCTACCACCAAGATTATATAGTTAAAGTCTAATAGGTTAAGTAATTTATACAGCTTATTAGAAAGAAAGGCTCCTAGGTAACTATAGCATCTCTGCCCAAGACTCGTTTTTCTTAGAGGTAGTTCCCATCTTTGCGTGCGCGAGATGCTATCACTCCGTTGACGTTTGATTTGTAAGGGAGCCGATTTGTGAAATCTTAAAAGTACAGTACTTAATAAAAAGTTGCCGAACCCCGAGTTCCTTAGTATCCTTTTAGAGGGCATCTGTAAGGTGCCGGAAGGGCTTTTCGTGAGCAATTTTCAAAATGAGTCTGAGCTCTTTCAGCTTTAATGAGGTGTGTACTGCAAGCCGACCCCTATGATGTGATGCAATAAATCAGTAATGATTTACATAGTTAAAGTAATTCCTCTAGGGATGCGTTAAAGTATTATCGTTAATGAACCTTAACGATTAAGTATTAGGGTGGAGCGAAACAAGCGAAAAAATTTTTTTTTTTAATTTTTGTAACTCCTGTGTCTTTAATCGATGACCCGATAGGAAAGCTTCATTCGTGCAAAAAAGAAAAATTCTATGACTTTGTTTTCAGGTGGCGCACCGAGAGTATAGTTTACAAAAAACTTACATTTTTGTTCCAAGTTGTACCCGTAAAAATTAAGTAATTTCGTAACTTTTTGTTACATACATATTATTTTTACCTAGTCCTTAGTCTTATCTTGCGTATAAACGTATTATTTTGTAGAGAAACATCATTACTTATTGCTGAAAATATTTGCATATTACGAATTTTTTTTCGTAATAACTGTCAAAAGAGTAGTGAACCTTATTTTTTTTAATGCCTAAAACACGGGATTATTTGCGTTGTTTTACGTTTGGTAATTTACTGACATTAAGTAGTAATATGTTACCGACATATTGTGATGTTATAAAATGTAATTTGTGGATTAGAAGCAACATATTTTCAAACAACGGAAAAAACTTTTTAGTGAAAAAAATGTATGAAACTATTGCGACTGACACGGAGAAAATGTAAGTCAAGTCATCAAATCATACGATCGATCTATCAGGAAGTTGTTACAATTTTGATTACGTATTAAAACAAGTATAAAAGTACCCAAAAACTGCGCAAAGACGCTAAAAAACAGATGTTATTTCGAAAATTCCCTGAAAAACTTGTTTGATAACGCAAGATGTAAATGTAAGTTTAGTGAAGTAAATAAATATGTAACTAAATTGCTTGCTGCTAAAGAAAACTTCTTGAGAGACCAACTAAATGATTAATCTATCATTTTGTCGTAGTGAAAATAGGAGAAGAAAATATTATGAGTTTGTGAAAAAACTCATCATCACCGTCGGTACACCAAGTACTTCTTCACCGGCCCTAATGAAAGTTGGAGCGTCTGACAGTTCTTCTATTTAGTAGAAGAACAAAAAAAAAACGATAAGTTTGAAATATGATAAGTTTCAACGCCGAGATGATCTAGCAAATCAACTCAACAGTAGTCAACAGCTGAGAGGCAAGCTGCAAAATCTAGCTATCGCGTGTGATAAAACCAAAGTTTCTGATTGATCTGCTGCATTTATTATGAACGTGCGTTGCTTGCTTTGAATGTTATCGGTACAGACAACTCATTAGAAGTAATAGAACGAAGTAAAATACGGCACGAGCGGAAAAATATACGCAAAGATTTGCGACGTATTGATAGTAATTAACCTATAACAGCTAGGTATTTATATGGACTGTTGTAAATGTTATAAATAACAGCACACAGGGGAAAAAGTTCACAAATTACAGCTTCCAGAACCTAAGGTTGATGCGCCACGTTATCATGATTAAATAGATTGGCAGATAGAAAATAACTGAACTTTTAATAACATTGAAATGTACCGATATGGAAATTTTTCAAATATTTCCTCTGGAACTTGGTACTTTGATTGAAAAGTATCCTTGCTACACTGAGGTAGTAGAGATGCCTGAAGCTCATAACAGAGGTTTCATTAAACGTTTGGGAACCAGAAGACAGAGATAGTTAAATTCGTATGAAGATGAAAGCCAGGCGAGACTTTCCACTTTTCGACACAAAATCTCAGTTTTCATCAAAAAAGATGGTGCTGGAACTTCCGCTTAAGGACATTAAAACATAGTTAAAGTGGTGTTTTTACACGTATTTTTTATAATTGTACATTTCTTTAGTAAACTTAATTGTCAATATTGTAGAAAATATATTAATACAGTCGTAAATAAAATTTTGTTTGTGAGCCAAAAATCGTTTTTTTTCTAAACTTCAAACCTAATGCGCCACCTCAAAATATTAACGTAAATAGCTGTAATTTTGCATGAACACTTCTAATACTACGTATCATCGATTGATAATACAGGGGTTTTGAAATTGAAAAAAAAAATTTCACTCCACCCTATTAAGTATGACTCATATAGAACTAGAGTCTTACTAGAGTTACTACTACTAGAACTGTTCCTTAAGTTTATTATTAATTCTTGTTCACAAATATTGTAGAAGTGAACATTTCGCTCCCAGTCTTTTTTCATAATATTGTTCAGAGTGATTCATGACTTTTCTCCAGTAATCCACAGATGCACGCAGATGCTGCATTAAAATTTTAAGGACAGAGGTGAGATAGGACGCAGAATAACGGCAAGACAGGTGACTCGCTCCGGCTCGTACCTGGTGCAGAGGTTAGTTAGCCATTGCCATACAACACGGTAGCGCCGCGAGTGTTATGGGTATCTTTGCACCAGGTAGGTACAGTTTGGAGTGGGTTATTTCCTTAGTGAAATGTGATTGTTATTTTATTTTTCTCTTGTAAAATCGATATAAAAACAAAAATAATTTTAATTTTAAAAGATTGTTGACATTTTTATGTATTTTGACTGTACAAATAAATTATGACGGATTTAATTTAAATTGTTATGTACAATTATTGTACATAATGGTCAAGGTTATTAAAAGTTGATAGTAATCAGAGCCGTTATGTGACAAACATACTAATGTACGATAGCTTTACTTCAGTGCATTACAGAATAACATTATTATAAATACAAAAGACACGAAAACAAAGGAATTTGTTAAAAGCATGAAAGTGTTGTGTCAATGAAGCCAAAAGAATCCTTTTGTAAGATTTTGTACAATGAAACAAAGTTCGTTCCCTCGGTATTAATAACTTCTAACAATACACGCAAACACAAGCTTGTTGTTTGTGAACATAAACGTGGGTTGTTTAATTTCGCTGAAGTCTAATTTTAAGGTTGTTTGTGTAAAATTTACTTTCCTTATATAATTGGCTAGTAGTATTTATTTATTTCATAACATACAAAACAGAATGCAATATTATTCACAACAATACAAATACCTACACAATTTTTGATCTGTATTGCATTCCAAGACTATGCATGTCTAGGTGCATTACAATTACATTTAAAAAAGTCGTTAGATAATATTTGGGATGAAATTATAATTATAAATTAAATTAAATAATAATAATTAATTAGTCAATTGTTTAGTCAAAAAATATATAGAATGTCATAACTAAATTGTATTAAAATCTAAGATAATCTTAATCTGTCTTTGAAATTGGTATAGGCTTGAATAAAAAATATCGATGTGTCTGCTGGAGACGAGGATTTCATTGTATTGGCGACTCATTCTGACAATAGGGTTATAATAAGATGTGTTGTTGGAAAATACTTGTAAACAAGATATTATAAGTGCGGTTACGAGACCTAAAACGAGTGTTAAAATTCAATAACGAGAGAAGGGATGGGGAGTCAATATTCGAGTGAATGATTTTGTAAAGCAAGGTAAGGTCAATGTATTTTCGGCGGATGTCTAGGGGGGTTACATGAAAATATTTTAAACGCTCGTTATAAGATGAAAGTTCACGGCCCATGCCACACCTGTAGCTCAAGATTTTCAAGGTTTGTTTTTGAATGCGCTCAATCCTGTCACTGTGCACACTGTAGAAAGGCGACCAAATTGATGAGTTATACTCCAGTAGGCTACGAATAAGAGTGTAGTAAAAATACAGAAAACTCCCCGGTCCGCGGAACTTTTTCGTGGTTCTTGATATGAAACCGAGTAAACGAAAACCACATTCCACAATGTAATCATAGTGACTGTGAAATGTGAGTTTTTCATCGAAGAAAACGCCTAAATCCTTAACAACTAGCCATAGCTAGTAAATAACTCTGATCTTGACCTTGAAAAGACCTGTATTCCATTTAGAAATACCTTGGAAAGGTTATGAGTTTTGACCTAGAAATCACTGGAACGGTATGCCCGCCCTTACACTCGCGTCGCCGGGGGCGCGTTTTAATCCCGGGTTTTAAATTTAGCCTCGTCAGAAATAGTATTTCGATCTTTGCGACCTGGTTCGGCTTCTATTTTAAAACTAGACAAAGTTACATCACCTTTGCTTCATGTTAATAATTATGCTGTATGCTGCTGGTTTTCATACATTTTGATGTTTCATGTTGCGGAATAGGAAACGGTAGTTATGATTGAGATTATAATTGTGTAAATTTTCAGTTGTCGGAAATTCGAACCAACTTTTTGTATAAAAGTCGGGTTTAACAAAGTCGGCGTTCTTTTAAAATTATAATATCTCTATAGACTTTAACAGTCTTCGAGTAAACAGATTCCTGCTAGGTAAACATGCTCTACTCTATATTATTCATTGCATCATCAAGCAATGGCATCCCACCGCCGTCTAGCTCCAAACTAAGCAAAGTTTGTTACTATGGAAACTAGATAACTGATTAATATTTTGTACCGTTTTTTTTTAAATGCAGACACAGAACAAAAAAATGAGACATCTATTGTTCGTCACAAATATTTGTCCCGTGTGGAAATTAAATAGCTCTTGAAGCAGATAAAGAAAATAAACTTATTTCGAGTTAAAATGTAGTTTTAGCCTCTTTGACTGTAGATCAAATAATATCTAATACAAGTCATCCCATAAAAATCGGTACTACGGAGAACCGGTAAATTTTAGCTTTATTTTGGTCTTTTTGTAATGGAGAAGCGTCAAATCTTGGGTAAACTTTCTTTTCTTCGTTATGAGACCCCTTGGCTGTGGTATTTTAACCGGGAGCGTCATTACACTTTTTAATTTAAGAAATTTTGTTTGCAGGTAAGCCAGCAATCGCGCATCGGGACCTGAAAAGTAAGAACATTCTCGTTAAGAACAATTTGACTTGTGTGATCGGAGACCTCGGGTTGGCGGTGCGACATAACGGACCTTGCGACTCCGTCGACGTGCCTTCCACCAACCGCGTCGGCACCAAGCGATACATGGCACCTGAGGTAATTTATATTATTTTTTATCTGGGATTAGTGTATGACACACGGCTATCATTTATATTAATAAAAATATGTAGGTGGATATTTCACAAAGCGCTATCTAATTCCAAATTAAGCGAAGCTTGTACGTTTGTGGCGTACTTTAACTAGGTGTTCTCACAGGATTACCGACGTTAAGCAACGGATGATTTTTTATGGTTGACAGGCTATATATTTGACCACAGCTCATTTGATGTTAAGTGAAGATGTGGTCGAAGATGGTAAAGCATTCCTAGCCTGGGTTGGAACTGGCTCTCAAGTGAGGCTGCCGGAACACACCGTTAGATGCTTGGCGGCAGATTTTCAACTTGAGGGTGGTAGCTAGCCAACCGAATACTAGAAAGTACCCTGCCACCATGCTATGGTTTCCTCACGATGTTTTCCTTCACCGACAGCTCAAGCTCATCGTTGGGGTTTGGAGCTTTGGACCCACGCCCTGCGGCATGCGAACCTACCGCGCTAACCACTGAGCTATCATCGCTTCATCGATTCGGTCTGTCTTCGGATGGGAGACCGAAACTAGCACACTGTCTGTATGTGCTATGTTAATAAATATAGGTAAGTACCTACCTACCTAGTATAATTTTGACTGTAATTTATATTACATTTTGTAACTTTGGTGTTATGAATAATATATTTGTATTTGTCAGATGCTGGTTATTAAATAAGACACAAAGGCTGGCCACACAGCCTATTCGAACCACTTTTAAAGAGCGGTTTTATTTAGGCTTTCATACAAATGCCGTTTACATTACAAATGTATTCCTGGGTATGAATTATTTAACTAGCGATCCGTGAATATAACACGACGGAAGTATGACCCGGTCTCGAAATAGGTCGAAGATACATTGTGTGAGAATCGATAACGTATATAAATTTAGTACTTTGATTTAGACACTGTATAGGTATTATGTAGCTATCTATCTATAGTAAAATACGACCAGTTTAATTGCATGGTGGTATCATTAAAATATTTTACTTATAATTACATCGAATGACAAAAGAGAAGGTACTTACATAACTTTAATAATTTTGTTACCTACATACTAACATACCACACTTAACGAAATAAATGTCTACTTCCAAACAAAATGTTTTTTTTTTTATTTGGCTTTAATTCCTAGCATATTCATAAACTTACCTATACCCAATGCTTAGTTGATAAAAGATCTTTAGTTAACAAGTCAGCTGCATTTCTTGCGTTGATATGTCATCATCATCATCATCCACAGCCTTCTTTATCCCACTGCTGGGTATAGGCCTCTCTCTTTGCATGCCATCTGCCTCGGTCCTGTGCCAATCTGGCCCAGGTTCGACCCGCGACGGTGACGATATCGTCGACCTATCTTGCGGATGGACGACCGACGCTCCGCTTCCCTTGCCTAGGCCAGGCGTTGATATGTATTCAATATAAATTAAATTATTTTTGACTGCATCTCTAACATAAAAAATAAATATCGTAGGAAATTACACACAGCGCCATCATAAGCAGGGACCCCAAAATAAGCAAAGCTTGTATGAAATCATACATCAATATATTTTGATCTCGTGTGTGCCCCCCGATGACTTGTTGCTAACTTTAATGCACTTCGATTATCACGCTTCAATTTAATTATACATTGTTTACCAGTTATCTCTTCGCAGCGACATATGTACAAAACTTAGTTACAGCACTTAGTTTAAGTAACGTACGATTTCGTAAATTTTGGGGCTCAAATCTCTAGCTGTTGAAGACTGGTAACTTCAAAGCAAAAAAGAAAAATACGCAGTACATATTTGATAGAAAAATGTGTACAAATGTTCGATGTTCTATAGGTCATCTGGTTCCCACAATACGAGCTTTGCTTAGTTTGGGGCTAGATGACGTTGTGTGAAATATCCTATTATATTTATACTTTATCATTTCTTTATTTATACATTTCCAAACACCACCAATAATTCATTTTTCAACAGTTTTTTATCGTAGAGAAGCCGACTGTAACCAAACTTTGCAAAACGATTTATCTGATTTATAAGTAATAATGTAAAAGGAATCGATGCGCTCTCCTAATGGTAAGATATAACGCATGCCCATGACCATTGCATCAATACACAGAACTTTGAATTGCAAAACAAAGTTTGGGGTATCGCTGTTTTGGCGCTCAATACTTTGAGACTTGCGATGGTTAGTCTCAACATCCCTGTAATTTCGCTAGCTGCAGTACCCTTCAAACCAAAACACAGTAATGTTTACACACTAAGTACTGCATAGCGGTAGACTAACTCCTTGTTGAGACTAACCCTGTAAGGATGGTGTGAAATTAAGGAATAAATAAATAAATAATAATAAATAAATAAATAAACTGTCAGTCGAGTACGAAAAGCTAACGTGTTTTAATACGATGCTGATGGACAGGCGTTATCTTTTACCATTAGAAGAGTGTTTCGTACGATATATTACATTTTTATTTAAAAAAAAAAAATATTTCTAGGTACTAGACGAAACGATGGACACGCGCCAGTTCGACCCGTACAAACGGTCGGATATATACTCATTTGGGCTAGTGTTGTGGGAGATGGCTCGTCGGTGCGGCGCCTTGCCAGATGAGTACCAGCAACCGTACTATGACTCCGTCCCGCCTGACCCCGCGCTGGAAGACATGCGTCGTGTCGTCTGTCAGGAGAACAGGCGACCCAACGTGCCCAATAGATGGCACTCCGATCCGGTACGTATATACACAACTTTTTTTTTTGTTTCCCTTAATTTCTAGCATAGCGCTTGTATATTCCGCCAGTATCAAGTAGTAGATAGACAGGACGCCCTGTGGAACGCCTATTACATTTTACATCTCTGAAGATACGGCGCGACCTCTATTATCCACCACGATCTGCGATGAAGGAGGACAGTATGGACAGAGCGGGGCCACGGATCCCGTAAAATTGCATAAGAGCATGATTATTTGCTATAAGAGCATGATCGGCGGTGTCAGACGCGCGTGATAGGACGCAGCAAAGTAATGTAACCTGCAGACTTGCCTCGCGCGCGGTCATCACTCGCCATACCACTTGGCGCACCAAGTCTGTGTTCGCGACAGGACAGACAGACTGGACTGTAGACGTTGTGAACATTTCTTCATGTGTCGAAACATTTTTGTTTTCTGGAACTCGTTTGAGCCATTGTGATTTTTCAGTTGGTACACTTCCCAAAATGAGCACTTGGTATAATTACTATTGACACTACAAAAAAGACACAATAAAAAATCCACAAAAAGTGTTTACCGCTTGGAATAAATTCGTTTAGACAATCCTTGCATGAATTCGTAAGTAGCGCTTATTTGCAATAGGAAAGCACTTAAAGGGAAAGATTAAAGTAAATTATTCATGAGGGGATATCCTTGATCGTCGCTAGTGAAACTGCAGCTGTGCTATAATATACGCGTGGAACATTCCAGGTCCTGTCAGCAATATCGAAGGTGATGAAAGAATGCTGGTACCAGAACCCAGCCGCCAGACTGACTGCGCTACGAATCAAGAAGACCCTAGCCAACATTGGCACGCCGGATTACATCAAACTATAGACACATACCTAGGGTGGAGCGAAACAAGTGAAAATTTTTTTTTTTTAATTTTTGTAACTCCTGTGGATTTAATCGATGACCCGATAGGAAAGCTTCATTCGTGCAAAAAAGAAAAATTCTATGACTTTGTTTTCAGGTGGCGCACCGAGAATATAGTTTACAAAAAACTTACATTTTTGTTCCAAGTTGTACCCGTAAAAATTAAGTAATTTCGTAACTTTTTGTTACATACATATTATTTTTACCTAGTCCTTAGTCTTATCTTGCGTATAAACGTATTATTTTGTAGAGAAACATCATTACTTATTGCTGAAAATATTTGCATATTACGAATTTTTTTTCGTAATAACTGTCAAAAGAGTAGTGAACCTTATTTTTTTTAATGCCTAAAACACGGGATTATTTGCGTTGTTTTACGTTTGGTAATTTACTGACATTAAGTAGTAATATGTTACCGACATATTGTGATGTTATAAAATGTAATTTGTGGATTAGAAGCAACATATTTTCAAACAACGGAAAAAACTTTTTAGTGAAAAAAATGTATGAAACTATTGCGACTGACACGGAGAAAATGTAAGTCAAGTCATCAAATCATACGATCGATCTATCAGGAAGTTGTTACAATTTTGATTACGTATTAAAACAAGTATAAAAGTACCCAAAAACTGCGCAAAGACGCTAAAAAACAAATGTTATTTCGAAAATTCCCTGAAAAACTTGTTTGATAACGCAAGATGTAAATGTAAGTTTAGTGAAGTAAATAAATATGTAACTAAATTGCTTGCTGCTAAAGAAAACTTCTTGAGAGACCAACTAAATGATTAATCTATTATTTTGTCATAGTGAAAATAGGAGAAGAAAATATTATGAGTTTGTGGAAAAACTCATCATCACCGTCGGTACACCAAGTACTTCTTCACCGGCCCTAATGAAAGTTGGAGCGTCTGACAGTTCTTCTATTTAGTAGAAGAACAAAAAAAAAACGATAAGTTTGAAATATGATAAGTTTCAACGCCGAGATGATCTAGCAAATCAACTCAACAGTAGTCAACAGCTGAGAGGCAAGCTGCAAAATCTAGCTATCGCGTGTGATAAAACTAAAGTTTCTGATTGATCTGCTGCATTTATTATGAACGTGCGTTGCTTGCTTTGAATGTTATCGGTACAGACAACTCATTAGAAGTAATAGAACGAAGTAAAATACGGCACGAGCGGAAAAATATACGCAAAGATTTGCGACGTATTGATAGTAATTAACCTATAACAGCTAGGTATTTATATGGACTGTTGTAAATGTTATAAATAACAGCACACAGGGGAAAAAGTTCACAAATTACAGCTTCCAGAACCTAAGGTTGATGCGCCACGTTATCATGATTAAATAGATTGGCAGATAGAAAATAACTGAACTTTTAATAACATTGAAATGTACCGATATGGAAATTTTTCAAATATTTCCTCTGGAACTTGGTACTTTGATTGAAAAGTATCCTTGCTACACTGAGGTAGTAGAGATGCCTGAAGCTCATAACAGAGGTTTCATTAAACGTTTGGGAACCAGAAGACAGAGATAGTTAAATTCGTATGAAGATGAAAGCCAGGCAAGACTTTCCACTTTTCGACACAAAATCTCAGTTTTCATCAAAAAAGATGGTGCTGGAACTTCCGCTTAAGGACATTAAAACATAGTTAAAGTGGTGTTTTTACACGTATTTTTTATAACTGTACATTTCTTTAGTAAACTTAATTGTCAATATTGTAGAAAATATATTAATACAGTCGTAAATAAAATTTTGTTTGTGAGCCAAAAATCGTTTTCTTTCTAAACTTCAAACCTAATGCGCCACCTCAAAATATTAACGTAAATAGCTGTAATTTTGCATGAACACTTCTTATACTATCATCGATTGATAATACAGGTGTTTTGAAATTGAAAAAAAAAAATTTCACTCCACCCTAACATACACATGAGATTATTCTGCTATAAAAATGCGACGATTGACGAGACTTTATAACCAGAGATGACGCGTTTATGGCCGATTGAGTAACTATTAGAGTTATTACTTGTCTCTGGTTACCGATAACGATTGCTAGTAGATTTAAGATCAATGTCCCTAAATACTCTTGCACTGCTTAAGTTTATTTATAATTTTTTAAGAGTTTTACTTACGTATTGTATAGCTTGGTTGTATATGATCATTTACACCAATTGTTAGAACTATTGAACAGTATTTGCTCAAATGTGCCCTATGTATCCATTACTCGATACTTCGTTTGTTGTTAAGATAGTTAACTTATCACGTTTTATCTAACAATGGAAATATAGAACATGTTTGTAAAAAAATAATTCTTATGTTCAATACAATAAGTATTGAATTTAATGCCAACTAAACAATGTGCGAAGAATTCGTTCAATGTTTAGTGAGATTTTCTTGTTCGATGTTTTTATTCTGTGATGTTTGGACATAATATACTTTAAAAATATATTATATATTGTTACTAAATTTAGTGAGAGACAAAACGATTCATAAATAATTTTAACCGCTTTTAATGGTTAAATATAGGAGTCTAATGCGTTGCATTTAAGTACCTAATGAAATTTTGCAATAAATACTTTTAGAAATGTTTGGGACTCAACAGAAAACCCTTTATATTTTTTAAATTGTAATATGGCTAATGTAATATTTTAGTGTTAAACATAGATTGTACTAGGTATGTAAACAATGCAATACATATAATGTTAGTGTTTAATGTAGAATATGAAACTGTCGCCGTTTGCACTATGCGACTAAGCAGTTTTTAGATCATCTCGAAAATTTTATATCGTTTGTTGATTTTCTATTCAAAATGTTAAAACAAACTTACATGCGTATACTTATCGAAAAGTTACAAGAATGCATTATAAAACTAATAAGAAGTAACAGTTGTTAACGATTAATAAAATTTCGAGATGATATTTTTTTATTCACCAGGTATTAGCATTAAGGTCCAATACGAGCCGCTATAGTCAACGTGTTCGTATCGTGTACGTGCGATACGAAGTTCGTAGCGGTGTTGTGAACGTAAAGTTGCGCCGATCGCAAAACCACTATTTTGTCGCTCGCACTAAGTCATCATCATATATTTTTATACAATTTTTTACGATTTTATACTCTAACTAATTAATCGTACTCGTGGCTGTAGACATAAACGAGTCGGCCGGCATAATTTGTAAACATTAAGGCCGGTCACAATGACTATTTCGTACGGAACGCGTTCGATTTGTATCGGTAATTCCATGCGTTGACTTTAGCGTCGTGCGATTGGCAAAATCGTGATAGTCATTTTCCAAGCACACTCATCGACGTACACTATTGCAGTATCCTGTTGAAAGAATTACGTTGAAAAAAAGCTTGCGGTACACGATGAAATACATTTTTAATCTGAGTTCATCTCAATGGAAATTCTGCTTCATGGATCTGACGGGATTAACCCGTTTTCTTACGCGAACAAAAATCATGCCAAAATATAATTCATGATTCATTATTTCCGTATTATGGGTACAAAGAAAATTCAAAATAGTCATAGAGCGCCATATTCTGCCTCGCGGCATGCAAAAATGATCGTGAGGTACATGCAATACTGACGTAGAAACGAAATAAAAAAAAACAAAGTAGGAACTACTGACAGCATTCGTCAATGCTTAAAAGTAAAAGAAATATATCAATCAGATATAAAAAATGTCAAGCAATAAAACACAATTTCGTCCAAGAATAAAAATATAAATTCGTTAATGTCAAATCTTTAAATATATAATCATTTATTCAAATTTAAAAATGTCAAAATCATATTATACAAACATAATTAGATGTCACTTAAAACTATTTTAAGTCTCTCCGCGCATCGAGCCCCGGCCGAACGTTCCCGCAATACTGGCCGCGTTTCCCCGCTGGATCGCCAGGGAGATCCGTTGGGCCATGTCAAATTGGATTTATAATAATGACAGTATAACTAATGTTAATGTACAATCTCGGTGATCAAAATAATATAATTAATTTTAGACAGTCTTATTCTATTTATACTTTCACTAATTTGATGATACCGATGACACAAATTTAAAATAATGCTCATTTACGCCACAATATGCCTTCTCCAGCAGAAAATATTTTTATTTGTTTTTATAAATAGAAATAACGCTGTTTTACTTTTAGATCTAAACATTTTGTATCCATGTCGAGCTATTTTTTAAAATTTTCAAACAAGTTGAGGGTTTTCCGTACAAACATTACGTACATTCGAAAATATATGTAAAGACAAGGCAAGGTTAAGATTTTTAAGCTTTTATAATAGTGTTTACAGGTGTCCCTTTGCTATAGTTTGCATACGACCCTGATAAATTTCGGTGCCGTAAAAATAGTCTCTTTCTCAGTACTGTTCCCCGTGTTCTGTTATGCAGTCGCTACTTCTCTGTTCTAGCATTATAATATGATTCCTGATGTCGCCATCACGTCGTCACTTTCCCTCGCTCCCTTAACCATAGTAATATTATAATACTATAGTTAAAGGACATTTTGTTATGGACGCTAGCATTTTGGTTGACGTATGAATGACGTGTGTAATAATACGTCGTTGAGTGTGAACTGTGCGTCGTCGGTGAGGCTGCCTTGCGTCTCCTTTATTCTACCTCTTAGATTTAATCGAGTTAAAATAGAAAGGAGCATTTATTATAGTAACTAATATTTCGTAGACTTGGAGACAGTGATATTTTTTCGTTACCAAGTATGTGCTTATAAGATTTTTTGTTAAAGATTTGTAAATTTCAGTTTATTATAATTATATATTATGCATAATACGAATAGTAAGAGAGAAAATTATTTAGAACGAAGTGCGTTTTACATTTTTGGTAAAGAAATACTACGTTTTTTTTTCTATGATAAAAAAACAAATGGCAGCTTTTGTTACGAATGCGTATTTCTGCTTTGTTCTATGGTTTACTTTATTATACGTAAGATATCGTAAGCCTGTTATTAAACGCGTAATTTTAGCGATAATATTAATTCAGTTAACGTATCTTTTTGATTGATGAATCGTGTATACATATTTGTGACACTATCATAACGCCTTAAGGTTGAATATAACTAAGTATGTTAGGCAACATAGGAATGTAATAATAAGATGTCACACCAATCTTAGATCTTTTGGTAATAATAATCAATTCACTAGTATTTGCGTTAATTTAAAAAAAAACTTAATAAGTGCACTATAAAGTTTATTTTACACGATAAATTAAATTAAACAGCCACTATGATTTTTGTTTCGTGACGTCACTAAAATGTCATTGAGTGACGAAAAGAAACTTCATCTGGGGGCACGGCAGTGCCCCCTCCTAATCGAGCAAAAAAGCGGCACGGCCCTCCTTTTCTCAAAGCAGTTCAGGCTATTTTCGTTGTGAATATAGTTGACCGTTATACGAAGACGTTGCGCAGAAATCTATTTGGCCGCTTTTTTTTTAATATTTTTGCCTATTTACTCGTATTTTATAATATTAGTATTCGTAGAACAATCCTAATATATTTAAGCTTTTAAATGAAATACATATTAAGACTAATATTGTGGAGATCAAAGTAAATTATACTGCCATCGTTAAGTAGGTTTATCGATTGTTCTACATTAATTGTTATATTTTTCTTATTTATTTTACGATAAGAACTTTTAGTGTATCTATTTGTTATTCGCGCCTATTTCTGGTCTCATCCGCTCTGCTATACGGAGTCGAGCAAGACAGACATGAAGAGTGCTATATTTATAAGTTGGCGTGATCTGTTTTACGTGTTTTAAATTATAAGAAAACTTTCAATTTAGTATTTAGCATAATTTTCTCGATTGATATAATATGACTAAAGTTAAATTTCTAGCAAATCACTTGAAAATTTAGATTATTTGCAACTTATTTGCAACATTTGTAGTCAAATGTGCTTTCACGACTATAAGCTTTTAACTTAGGTAAGATACGAAGTGATTTATAGCATTGTTATATAAAAACTAGGTTTTGCACAAAGTACAAAATCTTATCTAATCTCAATAATTCGCACGCCTTATTCTTTATAGGTATATGGCTACGTACCACGTGTTTACAAACATTTCATATAAACAATTTTAATTCAATATCTCGCCGACTTAAAAATTACGTACAGAAACAAGACACAAACAGCTCATCTTAAAGACTGTAGACCCTATTCCCCTTTCCCCTATTTTTATTGCGGTAATGTTGTAAGGGTTTTTAACGAGCTGACCCTGATTTGTTACCTTGTATAGTCCAGCCATTAGATTTAGTAACGAATATTTTGAACATTATGCGACTAAACGCTGACACTGCCGAAAACAACGCGAAAAATTAAATCAATAAAAATCTTACCGCGTAACAGGCTCCTAAAAATCTAGTGAGCAAACAAAATATTGAAATATGAACCTTATTCCATGTGACATGTAGGAGAATTTCTAACTACAAACTGCGATGCCTGCATCGTCATTTGAAAGTCTTCTTTTTTAATAGGGTATAAGGTTCACTTTTCAATATTCTACTTTTAATGTGTTATCCCTTGCACCGTCAATCATGAGTGTATCTTATTGACAATAATATTTTGAATTGAACTAAACCTCTGCAGTCACTGGCGTCTATCATATGCGCAAGACTGGCTATTGCCAAATATCGCAACGAAGTCACTTTATTATCGCCACTTTGGTGCTAAAATCAGTAATACTAGTACTATAGAGGTCAGTGTTTATAACAGTGCATAATAATTTAAACATTTTATTTTACTTTTATACTATATGCGTAATATTTTATACATTTTATTATAAATCATGTAATATCATTTTAATTTATTTTAATATATTGCCAGTGATCAGAAAAGTGAACTTTTTTTGTACAAAATATATGTTATACTACAAGATTATGTTTAGAATAGGTTAGTATAATTAATCTTCACTTCTGTGTAATAATAATAATGTTAATTATGGGTAATAGAGATTTGTATAGGTATACTGGAGTCAATCTGTTTGAGTCAAACACACTTGACAGTTATAATCGTATATTAATAAAAAAATAGAAACAGATACACAGGCTGTTTGGTAGCGGATGTTAACTAAAATGATAGACCATATTTTCCATTAACCAAGACTGAAAATTGTATTTACACTAAAAGTTAAAAAAAAAAACTAAACACTGGTATAAAAAAAAGTTTCATCGATAACTTGTGTTTAGTTTTTATACAAATGCTATAGTATACACTATACGTATACATGGTCTTACCTGTCTTTGGGTCTGTTACTGCTACCAAACAGCGTGTATACATTATTTTATATTTAATTTAAAATGAGATTGATAAATATTGCATGTGACTGAAACTAGATTTAATTGAAACTGTATCTGTAGAGAAACCCTGTTTTTGTGTGTAGGAATACCAGTCGCGTGCAATTTTATTTGGACGTATTTCCCGCATTAGTATGTTGGTCGAAGTTCGTGGAGCGGTTTAATTTACAATTACATTTTGCAGTGCTTTCGAGTGCGTTTCTAAACTGCCTATAGATTAATGTTAAGGTTCACAGTGTAGACGTCGCGCCGCCAATCTCTGGCCGACTACGATTTGGTGTCATTTTAGCGATGATTAGTCAATGGGAGTTCTTTTTATGATAGAAAACTTTGCAATTGCCATCCCAAATGTTATAGCTTTTTCTTTAAAAGCTTGTTACTTCACGGTAATTAGGGAACCTTACCATTAACCAGGAAGTTATTACAGAAAAAAATAAATTCTTAACGCAAAGCACCTATGTAACACGTAGGTTCACAAATACTATACATAATACTTAGTCATGTATATGTATGTATTTATTTGGTTGCCTTTTGTGGACGATGTATTGTTTGCTAGTATAAATAACAACTGATTCATGCATTCAAACAAAATGAGAATTTCGCACTAGACGCAACATTAAGTGCCCATCCAATTTTAAAATCGGACTGTCCAATAGTCATAATACGAAAGCTAGTCCATTAGTAGGTGAATACAGAAAGATGAGCGGCGACCGCCCGATAGTTGTGATTATAGTATAGACTGATGCAATCTAATCTGTCGTTGTTTCGTAGTTTAACCTCGGGCGCCAATTGTCAAACTGTGAATGACAAAACAACATCAACACCAACATATTCTTGCGTGTGACCGTCTTGTTGTTCTGAAACCTTTATGGTTAAACCTCTTGTTGTGTTCTGAAACCGTTATGGTAACCTTTTGCTGTGCCTATACTATCTCATAAATTGTAACGACGAGGTGTTTTTTATCAAATAATTTTTCTTGAGCATGAAGCTGCATATGCGCTATTATTGGGCTAGCTTTATCACAGATTTAATGACTTATAATTATACTTATTTGTGTGCGATTAAGACCCGGCGATAAACATAATTATGTGTTCAAGTCACATACGCCACTAAAGTTTGAAAAGAAATTTAAACTTTGTGGCTTGTGTGTCGCAACCATACGAAGTTTCCGTCGCTGCACAATAGATACAATTGTTGTCTTTATTTATGCTGTTTGTTAAATGTTTTAAACTGTGTACACTGGTGCCTCTATAAAATCGGCTTAGACTTGTAGCATATCACATATTTAAAGGCTAGCAATATTCGGTAATATTACTATTATTATTTCATTCTATGTCATTGTTTTAATGAAATCAAAAGAGACATCACCACATTTGTTAGCGTTCATTAGGCCTGTCTGTACTCAACGTATTCAGGGTTAATAAGCTCGAGGTGCACTGATTCAAATGGAGATCATTGTCCTAGAAATTATGAAAGACATTTGTTATAATTAAAACCCTAAAATCGCAAAAAATAAAGTCGACGTCAACGTTTTTCTATGGAACAGCAGACTTGTAATCCCGATTCCAGGGGTTTCTCCATAGTAAAAGTTCAGAATGATGCTTATAACCCTGTATGTCATACCCACTTGTGAACTGGTATACATTGTTTTTTTAATGAAATTGACGGAGCTGTTAAAACGTTGTCGACATATCGATCTCCTTGTGGTGTTAATTTTGATCGTAACGGCAGCTCTGTTCAATTTCCTCATTAAAAAAACCAATTTGTATATAGATTTGATTGTAGTCAGGTCATTCACCGTATTCTCCCTACTACATAGCGTCACTGATAAAATATTTAGATCTATATTTAAATCTTATTAGCAGAAGTTTATCAAAAAAAGGTATTAGTAATAAGTATTTTTATGTACCTACGTAGCAATAAATTCTTAAATTTTGTAATGTAAAGTACCTAAATGTCATGCCGTCGTTTCTATTACATTAAAGATTTGATTAAAAGTTTTCCATCAATTGTAGAATTACATGGGTGTTAGTTGATAGGTACATTGCATTCTGTTTCTTGAGTCTATTGTAAGATTGTTTATAATTAAGAGGATTGAGAATATTGTGTTCAAATGAAAGGATAATCGATAGCCCAGTTTACAAACGTTCGAAATGCAGAGTAGGTACCTAAAGGTAAAAAGATAGATGACTATAAAAAAAGACTTAAAATCCAATAATTAGACTTTAAAGTTTTATTGTTTCTTTTTGTAAGAACTTATTTACTTAGGCGAAACATATATCTGCGTTGTCTATACATTTCCGCTATGTCATTGGAGATGTTTTAATCATTTGCGATAGAACTCTTGGGACTTAAACTCCACAAACAGTGTGAAGGCATCAACATTCTAATTTTAACGATATGCTCCAAATGGGCCAACATTGTGGGAATCTATGCTATACAGGCGCGGTCGCAGCCTGAAATTCTTGAGGGGAGTCATAATTAATCATATATGCCGAGTAGGTAAATTAGACTTTGTTGCACAGATTACAAAACTAATGGAAGTCTTCTATTTTTATTGGTAAATCAGGTGATAATATTTGAGCTATATCGAGATGAATATTCAGAAGAGCTAAACCTGTCAGCCTCTCCCCTAACATGTTTGCTCTCAACTAAGTTTTTACACGCCTTAGCGTAGAAAATGATCCAATATGATGTCGCACCGCTAAGTTGTCAGTGGCCAGAATTTTTAGCACAGTCGCAAACTTTGATTGTAGAAACCACACACTTAGGAAATGTTGTATCAGTATTTTCTTTGAGCTCTCGTTTCCACTTTGAAATCCATAGCTGATACTCTGTAACGAGAGTGGCAACAGGAACACTCAAGAAATGGGAATATCTTTCTTCACATTATAAGATCTTCTGTGTGTTCAGATTTTGGCATAAAAATGCGTAATCCGAACAGGTTCATCGTATCCGCAGAAAGTCGGTCCTGTAGGTCTCTATTAGTGGAATATAAGCAGTCCTCCTTCCACGTCATTTCCTTGATAATTATCGCGAAGAGTCTGCCGAGGCGTAGTGCGAGGCTTCATAATAACTATACCCAGGTTTTCAGCTAGCTCTTGTGCCTCGACAAATAAGTTGTGAATATTGTATGCAATCTTTATTAAAAACTGCTAGGATTATTTATCAAACTACGTAGTTCATAAAAGCACCGTTAGATGTCAGCAAAACATTATTTTGTACATTTTTAGATTTTTTAATTTGGCGTGTACATTATTTTTCATGTTCCCTGTGAACCACCCCTTCGGCCCGCGCCTGATGCCGCTTATTCCTTGATTGTTTAATACGGAACGATTTCCACCATCACCTTCAATTCATACTTATTTATCGTAGTAGGTACTGGTGTTCCTTCAAGTTTCCACCAATAAAGCCTTTAAACCAAGATTGCGCAGCGTGCTTCAAACAACACTGATATTACGAGCAGTTTCTGCTGCGTTAGTCCCACGTAGGATGAAATAAAAGAAATGCTGAATGTATAAACAAAAATCGAACAATCAAGTCGTATTCAGTAAGTAGTTTTCTATGAAAGAAGTTTTACTCTATTCATGGTAGTAGCAAGTTTTGAAATATTTGCTAGCTCACAGTTGTGTGTTATGATACTGTGAACTACCATTAGCATGACAACTTTTTAGACTGGGCTATAAAAATCGATTGGTTAGAAGTCATGATGAGCAATACCATGATAGTACAATTGAATACTTAATTGCAATAACTTGCGAGACAAAATCAACAGTCATATCACAGTAACATTAAATCTATGGTTTATTCCAAATATTAATAATTTTATGTATATATATACATATATACCAATATTTAATTATTATTATTATACCATTGTACGATTTATTCATTCGTTATGGAGTGGACTAATTAATTTAGTTATAATTAAACAAGTGTTTTATTAAAATGCATTTTATTTATTTTTCCTTAAGAGTTTACAATATAGGTGCATAAAAATCCTATTTAGCTTTGTTAGTACCTAACAACTGGTACAACATGACGGTGGTGATTTACTTTTACAATAAATGTAAACTTACATAATTCACATTAGAGATGCGAAAATATACGATTTATCTTGTGAATCTTAAAATCTAATGTTATTTTGAGTTACCTTTTGAGTTGTCTTGCTTTTGCAGTCTTCTGTATGTCACATTCTAAAATATTAATCCTGATAAAAACGTCGTGTAAAGAAGCACAAAGGCAAAATACTATAATACACCCAGTATATTATACTTAGTTAAAACTAGTTGTGAAGTTATATATATAAAAAAACCTTTACATGGCTCTTTTTCTTAAACATCTAATTAACACGTAAAGAAGCAGTACATAGTGAAACACTTCAGTGCAAGAAAAGTTACACAATGTTGTATTAAAAAATGTACCCTTTCACGTCTTATTCTAAAATATCTAATTAATTCTAACATATAAAGAAATACTACATAGACAAAATCCTTGGTGCAAGAAAACTTACACAATGTTGTATTAAAAAAATGTACCCTTTCACATCTTATTCTAAAATATCTAATTAATTCTAACATATAAAGAAGTACATAGACAAACACTTTCATGCAAGAAAACTTAACAGTATGTTGTATTAAAAAAATGCAAGACTAAAATTTACCCAGTCAGTTGATTTAAAATATGTCATTCTAACACAGTTCTTAAAATGTCAAATTAATTCTATTAATTTGTTGTAAAGCATAGAGGCAGAACATTTAATATATTTATTTAATTTTATATAATTCTCATTCTAAAATTATTTTACAAAGAAAGCAAAAGCAAGATACCTATACAAGACTATAACTTACTCAGTATATTGTATTTAATAGTTAGTTGTTATGATAAAGTCTTATGTCAATTATTAATACCACCAGTACATATATGAACTGAAAGGACGGCTTATAATCAGTCTCATTTTAAACACAATTCAAAATGTAATTTAAAAAAAATATAAACATTCAAAATGCTCCAGGTTTGTAAACAAAAAATATAGATTATAATATCTGATCAGATCACTTAGTCAACATAGTATTATATAAGAATATAGAAATAAAATAATAAAATGAACAGAATAACTGAGATTCACATTTTGTAAATAAAAATTGTGGACAGGTAGGTTCAAATTCATCAAATTGATTTTGGTGCTGTTATAGAAACAACATTTACAAAATAATATCACTAACAGTTCTTACTTGAAACAACTGTCAATATAATTCTTTGCATATTATGTTCACAGAAGACGACTGATATTTTACATCTTTCATGTCTCATGGTCTTGTCAATTTAGATACAAGATTCAATTCTTGCATAGGTATCAGCCATAAAAAGGATAGTTATGTGCATATTACATCATATTTCAGGCGTATGAGACTTTTTGTTCGTAAGCTTCATCATCATTCCAATATTCCTGATCTGAGAAGGTGGTGTGGCGGAGCTTACACCAAGAAGAGCCAAACTTCAATATTAAAATGATAACCATAAGAACAACCATGCTCAGTATTGCAATAGCAGGATACAACATGAGAAATGCCATTGTTAAATGTCACTCTCCCTCTTTTCCAACTCGTATATTTGAGAGGTTAAAGGTTGTTGAGAGATAGAAGCGGGTACTTCTTCAAGGTGGTATTCCTTGGCGTGATCTCGATGAATATAAATTCCAAGCTCTTCTTGATTTTTAAGCTCTGTAAAGTCTAGAGGAGGCTGCTTGTGTGGTGTTGCAGACCAGATTGATACGATCCAGCGGTTTCCTGCACAAAGATATTTTTTATTAACAGTAAATAAACAAGCATTATATAATAATGTATACATATATATATAAAAATAATAGGTATGATTTTGATATTCTACTGCAAAATTGACTATCTACTACCAACCCTGTTTTTTTTTATAAACTGGCTCATTGCTGGGTGCAGGTCACTTATCTTTATGAGAAAGGTATAGTCCACCACGGTGGCAAAGTGCGGGTTGGCAGATTCCACATATCTTTAAGAACTCTCAGACATGTAGGTTTCCTCATGATATTTCCTTCACCATTAAAATTTGAAGTTATCAGAAATATGCACATAACCTAGAATTATTTTCTAGGTTATGTGCATATTTCTGAGGTGTGTGCTATGGGATTTAAACCAGGACCTCCAGATTCGAAGTCAGATGGTCTCCCAACTAATTAAATTTTATTTATATAGGCTGAACAGGTACCAACCTTTTTTGTTTCGACCGTAATTACAATTAATAACAGTTTTTACACAATACAATAATAATAATGTTTATTGATTGTCATGCTAGCATTGTCTAGCACTGAGGGTAGTTATTTTTATAGATACAGCAGCTAGCTAGCTCTCGGTTTGCTTGATGGTAAGCTTACTGATGCCTACAGACATAAGGAATGCTGTAGATGTGTTGCTCATATTCTATATTATACAAATTTAATTAACCTAAAGGAAATGTACAGCCATGTGTGCAAAATGGTCAACCAATCAGGCCTTTAAACATTGGTGGTTGTGTATTCCACAATCTATTGTAGAAGACCTTATTGGTTGAAAGGTTATACTTATAAATTAACAAAGTGTAGCAAAGTTATACAGAAGGAAAGAAAAGTTATGGTCTGAAATGAGGGTAGTTCTGGAACAGTAGTCTAATGCTATAAATGTACCCAATTACATGTTGCTTAGCTAAATAAAGGAAATTTGTTGTTATTAAAACAATGAATATAAACTACAATTTTTCATTGATTACTGAACAAAGTGCAGTTGAGCTCAAAAATTGAGGGTCGGTATATATTTAAATTCCAGCCCACACTGAAAAAAAAAATTGATGGTAGCATTTACCTACATAAAATCAAATCATAAGAAACTAACCTGTATGTCTATCCAGCCAGTAGTCAGAATATCTTGAACAGCAGAATGCCACGTTGAGGATGATCATAAATCCCAGGATCACGGAGCAAATAGCGATGACAATGTAAAACGGAGTGAAGTCGCCTACTGATGATACCATGGGATTGACGACTTTATATGTCCCATTCCCTGTAAAGTAAGTGTTCATTTCAGAGGCCATCATTTTCTACCCCACCTGTAGAAGAAATAAAACCTCATAAAGTGCCTTGATGAATACCTTAGGGCGGAAACTATGAACTACGTGTTAAACGGTTTGGTCGGGCGTGGCACGCATACTATACAAAAATCTTCGGAAGCGGATCACGTTCGCTATGGTTTTCTCATTATAGTAATAAATACACAGTTGTTGGTTTAACTATAGCATACTAAGAAATTCTGCAAAAGACTTACACAAAAATAAATCACTCACCCAACAAGCACCAGCTCACCAACCACAGTGCAATCAGCAATGGCAACTTGAAAGCTTGAAACTTTATTTTCAAAGTGCAGTGTGCACACGCCAGGGTTGCCAGTTGTCGAATTTTTTCGCGTACCTTGGATGCCGTACTCAAATATCTCGTACTTTGAGGACATAATGTCGTACAAGTTCTAGTTAAAAATAGTTGAAAACAGCGTTTTAATTTTACCATAAAGAACAATCTGGCAATTCAGCGTGTTGTTACCATAATAAACACAACACTTCAAGTTTTTGCGGGAACGCGGAAAAAGTCGTGTCGTACCGTTATATGTTTTTCCAAAACTAGTGTTTTGTCGAGTGTTTATGCATCAAAATGGTGGTGTTTTATTCATAAAGTGCCGAATCACAAGTACGAGTGTGGGAAAATGATATAATGACTAAGTTTTGGAAAAAAATACAATAGGGCGACATGACTCTTTCCGCGTTCCCGCCAAAACCGACGCAGTCGTTACGAGCAGTCAATCTGACTGACAGTGTTAACTGTGATAAACTGATAATTTCGGTATAGGAAGTTTTTGGCGGGACCGCGAGAAGAGTCGTGTCGCTCCGTTGTATTTTTTCCAAAACTTGTGTTTTGTCGAGTGTTTATGCATAAAAATGGTGGTGTTTTATTTATAAAGTGCCGAATTACATGCATGAGTGTGGGAAAATGATATAATGTGGTGAAACATGATTTTTCGTGTTGCTTCCTAAACTCCATCGAAGCTTTATCGTAAAGTCGCCACTACTTTACTAAAGCATGACTGGACTGGACTATAACTAGCTACGAGGACACTTATTTGACTTTTGAAACTTGAAACTATATAAATACTTGACACTGGCAAATGATAAAACGCGACGCCAAAACCAAAGAAAAAAAAAACTTCTGTATAGCCATGGCCGAAAAAAGGAAAAAAAAGAACTTAGGTATATTTTCATATTTTGTTCAATTTGTTATTTCTCAGATTAAATTTTAATCTGAGTGTTCTTTGCTGTTTAATAACTTGGACCCTTCACCATTGATTATTTATTCGTCTGAGGTTAATAAACGAAATTTGAATATAAATAGAGTTAGAAATGTACTTGGTAAATAAGCGCTATTTTCTGTAAAACATAGAATGAAATAATAACGAAATACGTTCCAATTTACTTTTCGAATTCACATTTAGGTTTAAAATAAAGTTGTGTTGTTTGTTATGAATTCATAACAAGAGGCATAATGTACGCAGTATTATAATTTATCACTAAATTGCAAGAATACCTAAAGAGAAACCCAAAATTGCAAGATCCAATACCAGCTGATTAATTTGATACAAGAGGGGTACGGGGTTCCATAACTGGGCCATACTCTCAGAGAGTGAGCGATCTTACCACATAATGAACGCTTCACTTTATCAAAGGCCACATTGAAAAAGGTACCTACATACAACAATGTCCTATATAAACTGAGGACCCCCTAGATCTGGGGCTGCTACTTAGTCAAAAATGTCTGGTGTTTACTTATATCCTTTTAGTGGGTTTCTTGGTACATAGGAATATATTTTTTTTAAGTTATGAGGAAGCCTAAGTGTCAATCCTTGGTGTAAGATTTACTTAAAAGAGTACTGTCTTGCCTGGTTTGACAACTTTGATTATCAAACCATATTGTGATCAGGAATATATTTTGTTGCATTGATACAGGTTTTGCCTAGCAAAGCTACCAATGGATATTAAATAATAAATAAATATCAAAGGACATTACACACAGCATCATCTGCCTTCAAACTAAGCAAAACTTGTACTATGGAAGAGAGTTAACTGAGATACTTTTTTTTTTGTAAATAGAGATAGATAAATAATAATATAATACATACAGAACACCCAGACACCAAACAATTTGTTTATACCACAAAATTTTGTTCTGGGTGGGCATCAAACCCACACCATACAGCTCCTAAAGCAAATAAGCTAACAGGGGTATCTGTTGTTCCTTAGCAAAGATGTTGGTATTATAGTTACATATTCTCTAAAATCAGTTAAGGCATTACAGTTAGATACTTTATTAATTAAAATACAAACACTTACAAATTAATTTATAACACTAGCTGCACTTTACGATTTTATCTAAATTTTCTAAAAACTTGTAACTGATAGATAGACAGTAACTTTATTATGCTTATGTTATACTGGGTATAAGTTATCTGCTTTATTATTTGTTACAGCATGTAGTAGTACAAACATACACATTTTCTTTTATGACATTTTCATTAAGAGATTTGAAACATCACCGTATAAGTGGATAGAATGCAACTATAAAACTTCACACATGATCTTTAATTTATGAACTAACAAAATAAATAATAACTTTCTTTTCCAGATTGGTGGATGCGATACTAAAGCTACTTAAAATCAATAAAGAAATAAAATTTTACCATTAATTTTTATTTCATTTTTCATGTTCAATATTAGATGTATTTTTAGCAAAAAAAACCCATTGAAATGCACAAATAACACTGGAAGCTCTTTGACATTGTAAACACTGTAAAAAGGATACACTGACTGCTAAACGTAACTAACAATTTATTATAATTTGTAGGTAGGTAAAGTTATCACTACAGGAATCCTATAATATGCACCATAACAGTTTATTCAACAACACATTGTTTAAACATGTAATTGAGAGCTTCTAAGATAATTTCTTGTTTGCAAGATGCAACTAAAGATAAACTTGATTAGGCCATCACATTGTTGTTTAGATGTTCAAAGTGCCCACTTATGCTCCATAAATATCATACAAAATCCTCTTTCAAGTTTCGCACATATGCCAATTATATATTTGCGGTCACTTATCTGAAACAATACAAAAATATTTAGTCATTTAAAGAAAATAAATTATGTCTATGTTGTATTGTTATTCTCTTTTTTCTTTGTTTTTTTTTTTAATTTTTGTATATTATAATGTATGTTTGGTGTAATAAAGTTGTATATTCTATTCTGTAATAGGTACCAACAAAACACCCAGACAGAAAAATCCTTTATCGTTACATAAATGTTTGTCCTGATGGAAATCAAAATCACACACTACTCTTGAAGTAGATATTCTACTATATGAGCTAACTGGGCAGTCGAATTTTTTTTGTAATTTACAAGAGCATCAACAGTACATCTACAATCTACCAATTTTGTAAATCAAAAGTGAGGAACCATTGTGTATTTGTATTTCCTAGAAGGGTATCTAGAGCTTTGCAATTTACTATTTTGGTACCAATTCTGAATTTATCAATAAAGCTTATATATAAGTGTCTCCCTTAAATTCTGTGCTAATGCTAGTAATTTTCTGCCGCCATAGCTTGTAAGCCTTGATAAGTATTTACATGAAAAGGAGACAGATCTTAGCATTGTCAAGTTTGCTCGGAAGAGAAAGTTGTCATGGCTTTAATGTCTCTTAATGATTCCACAAACAATTGCTTTGAAGATTCTAAAGACTGCGGATGAATGTGGTCTATAGCATCGCTGACCATCCTCTTATAGATATTAATATGATGTTGGCCCTAGTGTTTCATAAATCATCATATTCTTTGTAGATGAATATTCCGTTCTCAATTGCCTGGAAAAGATAGCTCTTAGTGATAAGGTCGCCACTTGTGGCACTGGCTGGTGTGCACAATGAAGAGTTTCGATCTATCTCTTCTCATTTATTTTTCACGACCAATGTCAATACAACATTAAAGTGATTATTATTTACTTCGCCTCATCGGGCAAGCTGAAACTTTTAATCCATACTGCATCGTCTTCGGTTTTTCCACATCATGTCTAACATCTGTAATAATAATTACAGTTAAAGTCCGTCCGTGCCAGTCAAATCCTGTCGTGCCTTAGTAAAGCAAGACTAAGCATCGATGAAGTTTGGGAAGCAACACGTAAAGCCATGTTCTACCACTTTTGGATAAAATACAACGGGACAACACAACACGGCTCTTTCCGCGAAATTCCGCGTTCCCGCCAAAACTCCTTCCAGGGCGATTAATTTTTTTATTTTTCTTGGCCATAGAAAACGTATATTTGCTCAGTATATTTGATTTGTTTTGACAGATGATTAACATAATTATATTTCGTTCATAAACTATTTCTTGTCTTTAAAAACTTGACTTGCGTTTCACGTGATTTCAATTTACTTAAGTTTTACGGGGATTAGTTGAAAAGGCCAAGGGGCGAAATGTGATGAACTGGAACAGAATTATTCTAATCGAAAATCCTGTTTTTTTTTTCAATTCGATCGCATGAATGACGAACGAATCACGTTATGTTGAATATTGAGCATAGACAAGATTAGCTGAGTAACCGTGACCACGGTGAAACCAAGCAGAACCCGAGGAGGGGCTGCTTCGACGGGCTATGGCTCGGGCTATGTTGAAGCGGCCACTGTGTAGGTTGCGGTACTGTATGGGCGGTGCTGCAACTGAGGCGGGCGGCGATGTTTTATGGGAGACATTGCGGCTGAGGGTGAGGAAATCCGCGGCGTGAGAGGGCGGTCGGTGTTTTGTCGTTGCCGCTTTCCCTACTTTCCGTGGCCTCGACGATGCTGCCACCTTCTGATAGCGTCTGAGACGCGGTGGAGCTACAGGGGAAGTGGAGTGCCGGTGTTACGGGCGATGCCCATTCCCAACGGGCAAAGTGGCAGGCGACGGCCACTCATCTGACCAGTCGCATGGAGACTACGGGCGTGCAAACGTGGGGGTGTTTGACGTTCTTTTTGCGGTGTTGGTTTCCGTGGTGGATGACGATGTGTCTGGAGTTCGCCCCACATCGTCTTCGTGGCAAGGGAGCCTGGGCTCCAAAGTGGTGTCCGAGTGGACAAGCGCTGTAGAGGCCGCGGTAGAGTGTGACAGCGTGCCCGCAGCTTCAACACAAAGCGCCGAGGGGGAACACTCCAGGGTTTTAAGTGGGTAGGCCGTCATTAGGACGGAGAGTCCCACATAACCACCGTGCCTATCCCAGGGGCCGGTGGCATACACAAAGTGTTGTCCTTGAAAAAAAGGTAGGTACCACCGCAGTACCAGGTATTCTGCCATCATGCAGTAATGTGTAAGCATTACCTACTGTGTTCTGGTTCAATGGGTACTGTGAATTTACATAAAAAACAAACCCTTCACTTTACCTTCGATCAAAATTTTTTACTTACTTATAGCTATTTTTAAACATGCACCCCAGAGAAAAACGCGTTTAACGGAAAGTCTTCTTGATATTTCTTGATATAGCGTAACTGAAAAACGCCTGAACAGATTATTTTTTAAATGTGTGTAGGTAATAATTAGAATAAAGTTTGTATATAATGTATGGATTTTATTTATAAATTCGATGAAGGTTTATATATTACTTGCAAGTAGGTAGGTATTTTATCCTTAAAATAGAATGTCCCATAAAGCTCATTATTTCAGGCAAAACAGCAACAGCAGTCGCAAAAAAAAAAAAAAAAAACGTACCTAACTTCGATCGTTATCCTCTCATATTGAAGTAGGTGTTTAGTATTGCTATCCCACTTTTCTCGAGCTACCTATTTCACCCCCAAAGGTTCCCCCGTCTAGCTGCTGAGCATGATTGATCGATTCTTTCCGTCGGTAGCCGTCAGCGAGGTAGCACGTGTTAATACATTTTTCATAAGATAAAAAATAAAAATGTCTTTTAGTGAATCTTGTGGTTCGAGGGAAACAGATTGGGTGAGTCCTTTTTCTTTTGTGTTTATTAGAAGGTGTTTAGATGGGCGCAGCCGAATAGAAGCTTTTTTAGAGAACACAAAGAAGAGGAAATCTGGAATCGTCCCAGTCTCCGTGACAACGTTTTTACTTGACCTACAGGTGGTGGTGGTGGTTGTTTTGTCAGCGCAATCGGAATTTTCTTTTTCTGCGTTGTTTGCTCTGAGTTTCACCTCACCCTTATTTTGTCAAGACATTTTTTCTTACAGGTTTTTTTCGCCTGCCTACATGTTTACCACTTCTGATATGACATTCACATGGATATACCAGAGCTAGTTTGTTCACTATGCTCCTGAGGTTTTCGCTTTGTTCGGTCTATTTTCAGGGCTGGAGCCATTTTGAGGACCTGACCTTTTGTATTTGTTCCAAAGTATTGATGTTGCCAGGAAGGTCGCGCATGCGCGCAGCGCTTTCTGAATTAAATATTAGTTAGGTATTGAGCCCTTCCAGGCATAGAATCTCTAATACGTTTTACAGCCTTGGGCGGTAGAGTGGTGCGCTCTACGCTGCCATTTCACAACATACATACGCCTTAAAATTCACTTCAGCACAATCTCAAAGTGAAGTTCTCATGATTTTGATAAATAAGTGTAGTGTTTGAATTAAGGATCGCCGATTATTGATTATAGTGTAAGTATAAATTACGTGTCAGGTGGGCGAGGAATCCAGAATAATTTGCCAACGACTTGAGACGTAGGTTTTACCTAGTAACTACTTAGTGACTTGGATTCCTTGGAGATACCTAATATTAATCGTGAAAGGCAACGAGACCCTAAAATGAAATTAATTTAACTGTTATAGTTGTATAGTTAATGTTTTTTTTACAAAATATGAGTATACTATGACGGATTCCCTAATAAGTAGATATTAAAAAAGAGGGATTCGCATACAAGCAACATTAAAGATTCTGTACCCAAAAGGTGTTTAACAAGATCTAAGCTTGTTTTGTCTGTTTATCCGTCCAACCTGATAGGTATTGGCCGAAACTTCCTAAATATTCAGTTATTGGTTGAGCTATTCATAAAATATGCGTTAACATAATTGGCCTGTAGTTCTATATGTAACTTAAAAACGGTGATTAGGAAAAGTATAATAAATAACTAAAAACCGGCCAAGTGCGAGTCAAGCTCGTACTGAGAAACTCTACTATCTTTCTATAGATTTTTGTTTAAGGTCATTGGCGTGTCTACTTTTATTATTATTAATCAGCTTTTCATACGTGATTGTAATTTTGGTAATATCATAATTTTAACTGTAATCCTATAGTCCAAATCTAATCCTACGAGTAGGATTTGGATAGGTAGAAGCATAGGAAGATTCCACCCCTGTCGCTCTTGTATCGATCTAGGTAGTAGACAGAGACAGGTGATAGGAATAACCCAGGTACTGGAATAACCCAGGTACTGGAATAACCGGGCGTACATACCTATCCTTTGTCATGTCAACAAAATATTGATTGAGAACACGATGCGCAGAAGTTTCTTGCGCATTTGTGCCATTTGTTGCGCAAAACAGCCTTTGTCCAGTTTTCCTGCTACTTCTGGTTTAGGCAGTCTGTCCAGCTGGTGGGTTAAATTAGGATTGCTTGTGTTCATCACAAATTTAGTGCTAAGAACACAGTGATTTAGTGTTCAGTTAACATCTAATTTACCAGAAACCTTGAGTGGTGGAAAATTCGCGGACGTTTCTCGAAGCTGTGTTCACTTGACCGGGCCATAAGTTAACAAGAACTACACAGGGCAAACTAGCCCCAAACTCATATTATGCATAGGGAGGTACGTAATTTTTTTTTTATGTTAATGGTTGATTAGGTTTCTTATATTCACTTCCTCATCCCACTTTGAGAAATGCAACGTATTCATTGCGTTTGCATGGTAAAAGTGGGGAAAGCATGGTGAAAAATGAGCCGGCAAACGATTTAATTGCGTTTGACCGCCAATATCATCAGACATTTACCTATCGTTTATAATGAGTTTTACGAATTAACGTAGTCTTTTATGTGCGAACTTCTTATTTAATGTGGGATTAGCCTATCGAAAACTGAGATTTCTGCATGTGTTATCCATGGGCATAATTTTAATAATCTATGTATGTTAATACAGGTATTAATTAACAATTTTTTTTATTCTTAGGGAGCATACCGTTCAGGCGATGCAATACTGGCAATATTGCGTCGAAGGGCGGTTTCAATTGCATTTGTGTACTTCACATGCGCGATTCGATTGATTTTTTCGCCTACCGTGCTTTTCTAGGACATGTGGATTGTGGATACATGCATTATTTATTGATCACCCGCATTGCAGCAACATGTCCCATTTATTCAGATTGACGTAAGAGCGACTGTGACAAACAATGTCGCATGTTGATTTATAGTACCGAAGCCAGCGGAAACGGAATAAATATACCTAATATTCTTTTTTCTTTTTGAAAGGAATATGGCGTTGCAAATTGTTCGTTTATTATTTATCAGACGAAGAGTTTTAAAATTGTTAAATAAAAATTTAGGTGTATGTTGCTGTTGGTTGTAAATTACACTTTAAATATTTTTTGCTGGAACATTTTCGTCGGAAATTACCGGGAGTCTATGACTATGTACTTGTCTAGACGGACTGAACCGCATATTTCGTAATTTTTTTTGCGCTAATTTGTTTTACTTGGATGTAAATCTACACATTTATTACTTCTTCATGCGAGAACTTAAAAACGCAAAATTTATTTTTTATTAGAAGATTCCTGTTATCTGTAGAATACCTACTCAGACAAAATAAATAGAGGCAAGATATACAAAATACTACACTACAATGCATACAATGTCATGCAGTGCAATGCAGTGCTATGCTATGCCATGCTATGCTGTGCGATATGCTATGCAATAAAATGCAATGCTATGCTATGCGATGCAACTCAATGCAATGGAATAGAATGTAACGCAATGCAACGCTATGCAATCCTATAGCATTGAACCCCAAAGACCGACGTCGCATTAGGTCCTTAGGGCGTTCAGTACGCTTGTAGCGCTGTGTATCAAGCACTGTTGCCAGGGTAAGACAATTAATTTCGAGGTGGAGGAAAAGCCATCTTGAGAAAGAAAGAGCTGGAAATTAAATCCGAATGGATACATAAGAAATTGGCTACCAATTTACTAGCCGTCTAAGATGACACACTTTTTGAGAATACCACATCCGATTACCAAGATAAAGTCTTGGCTTCAAAATAACATACTCGGAGAGAAACAAGTCGCAGTAACGGTCGCTGTTCAAGAGAAACAAGCCGCAGTGACGGCCGATATCCAAGGAAAACAAATCGTAGTGACGGCCAATGTTTAAGAGAAACAAGTCGCAGTGACGGCCGACGTTCAACAGAAACAAGCCTTAGTGACGGCCGGCGCTCAAGAGAAACAAGTTACAGTAACTGCCAATGTTCAAGAGAAACAAGTCGCAGTGACGGCCGACGTTTAAGAGAAACAAGTCGCAGTGACAGCCGATGTTCAAGAGAAACAAGTCACAGTGACTGCCGATGTTCAAAAGATTCAAGTCGTAGTGACGGCCGACGTTCAAGAGACACAAGCTGCAATGACTACCGCTATTCAAGATAAACAAGTCGCAGTGACTGCCGATGTTCAAGAGAAACAAGTCGCAGTGATGGCCGATGTTCAAGAGAAACAAGCTGCAGTGATTACCGCTATTCAAGATAAACAAGTCGCAGTGATGGCCGATGTTCAAGAGAAACAAGTCGCAGTGACTGCCAATGTTCAAGAGAAACAAGTCGCAGTGTCTGCCGATGTTCAAGAGATTCAAGTCGCAGTGACTGCCGATGTTCAAGAGAAATAAGTCGCAGTTACTGCCGATGTTCAAGTGAAACAAGTCGTAGTGACGGCTGACGTTCAAGAGAAACAAGCTGCAGTGACTACCGCTATTCAAGATAAACAAGTCGCAGTGACTGCCGATGTTCAAGAGAAACAAGTCGCAGTGATGGCCGATGTTCAAGAGAAACAAGTCACAGTGACTGCCGATGTTCAAGAGATTCAAGTCGTAGTGACGGCCGACGATTAAGAGAAACAAGTCGCAGTGACTGCCGATGTACAAGACAAACAAGTCGCAGTGACGGCCGATGTTCAAGAGAAACAAGATGCAGTGACTACCGCTATTTAAGATAAACAAGTCACAGTGATGGCCGATGTTCAAGAGAAACAAGTCGCAGTGACTGCCGATGTTCAAGAGAAACAAGTCGCAGTGACTGCCGATGTTCAAGAGAAACAAGTCGCAGTGATGGCCGATGTTCAAGAGAAACAAGTCACAGTGACTGCCGATGTTCAAGAGAAACAAGTCGCAGTGATGGCCGATATTCAAGAGGAACGAGTCGCAGTGACTGCCGATGTACAAGACAAACAAGTCGCAGTGACGGCCGATGTTCAAGAGAAACAAGTCGCAGTGACTGCCGATGTATAAGAAAAACAAGTCACAGTGATGGCCGATGTTCAAGAGAAACAAGTCGCAGTGATGACCGATGTTCAAGAGAAACAAGTCGCAGTGACTGCCGATGCTCAAGATAAACAAGTCGCAGTGATGGCCGATGTTCAAGAGAAACAAGTCGCAGTGATAGTTCGTCTCCGCTGCTCCTGCACGACAACGTGCGACCTCATACTGTGCAGCGGATGATCTCCAAGTTGCTGGGGTTTGACGTTCTCCGTCATCTTGCGCCTACAGACTTCTACTTTTTCCAGAATTTGGATAACTTCTTGGCGGGAAAAAATCAAAACCTGAGAAGCAGTAAAAATGCATTTGAAGAATTTGTTGCCTCCCATCCAGCTGATTTCTGCAAAAAACTGCCACTGTGTTTGCAAACATGCATCGATTGCATGGGTGATTATTTTGATTAATAAAATAAAAACATAGAAACAAATCGTTTTTTTTCACATACAACAGCAATTTCATAGGTAAAGACCTATTTAAAACTTAATCTGGAGCGTTTTTACTGTAGCAAAAATAAGATTGGATTTAGAGTCCAGTGTTATCTCGGTGACCTAGCTTTACTTAGAGTACCTACGATGTGCGCGAAAACTAGGTAAAAATTCGTTATCTCGGAGACTAAATGGCCCGCATAGCAAATTTTATCGAAACCGTTAAAGCCGTTTTTGAGATCTCAAAATATAGTAATAGGTAATGCTCGTATAATATTATTAGACAAATGATATATCTGGTCTGGATGACGAAGAGCAAACTTCTCAGGGATTTTGTGTTTGTGAATGAGTAGGTACTTAAAAAGTAAAAAACGACGTGTAAGAATATGAAGGAAAATCATTTGTTGCAGGTAACCGCGATGGAAACTTCAATGTCTATATCGTCACTGGTAGAGAAGGCCGTAAGCTCGGCCCCCAACAATCAACAGCGAAAGAGGCGTCGTGAGAGGTCCGCTAAGGTAATAAGTGATCTCTTTTAGTAATCCAGAATATAAAAGTGACCTTGGCGATACGTACACGAGCGATTCTGTTCGGAACAAGTTACAAGATATACAAACTCGATGAATAAGAACTAGAAAATCAGAAGTGAAAAGTTTTTCATTTTAACATTTCAAGTACACTTAAAGTATGCCTATGCTACAGGAACCAGATACTTAGACTAATAATACTACATTTTACTTACTTTTTTCGTAAATAAATATTTATAATACAAAAAGAACATTTAGCTCTACGTAATAATTTGCGTGATTATCAAAAATATTCCATTAACATTTTTTACATTTTATTCTAAAAGTATTACCATGTAACCAACACCAAAACTGTGGTAAAAGTTGTTAATAATGATGTTGAGTACGATGACTTCATTTCGGATTTGTACTACAGTTCCATAATCCAGTATAGCTGAAATTTTAAAGAGCCACTATCAGCAAAGATTATGATAATAAATTTAAAAAACCGGCTATCTGTTGCGTTTCGGGACATATGTCAAATTATGTTTTTATTACTTACAGACGGACAGGAAGACACGTTACGCTTAATAAGAGAGTCCCGTTGGGCATCCTTCTGGTACTGAACTGGTAAAAGAAATGCTTTGGAGTATAAAAAGTAATTTATTTCAGATAAAAGGAATGGAAGCAGCTTCCATATCGTCGTTGGTAGATAAGGCTATAAAGTCAGGCCTTACTAGCCCGGAACCCAAAAGGCGACGTGGAAGGACCGTCCAGGTAATAGAAAATCTAATGAAGATCTCCGCCCGTAATCCAGATGATGACAGCGATTTCGACGATTCGTACATCAGCGATGCTTGTTGGGACAAGATGTACAAATACGAGGAACAAGATTTTGACCAACACATCTTCAACGTATTTAGACAGGACAGAATTGATACTCAAGAGCGAAAGGTTCATTTCTATTTTTTTCACCCTGAGTCTAAAAAGCTTACAGTCATTGTAATAATGACTCTTCCTATATGACAGTGATAAATGAATATAATTGGACCCATTTAACACGAACAGAAATCAACCCAGAGTTTGAGTGGCATTGAGCATATACTCTTACATGGCATTGATATTAGCATAAATGTTTAAAAAAAAATACAACAAGGGCGCAATGAAACCAACTCACTTGTTTACGTTAAAAACGGTAAAGAACCATGGTTCCCATAACAATGAAAATCCCATACATAAATTAAACAAAAAACGTTAAAAAGACCCGTCAATTTTAGGACCTTAACATTTACATTTATGCAAAAAATAGTTTTTATAGCTAAATAGAATCAACCAACCTTGGCTCTTGTTTGCCTAAGTAGATATTCTGGATATTAAATGTACTCAGTGGAATAGTTCTTTTTCGTGTTTAAATCAATCAGCAGTACCTATTTATCGAAAAAATTCATACCTGTTATTAATTTAAATTTTACTTTCTGTAAAATGTAACAGAATTTCAAACAAGCATTAGAGCCATGCAAACAAGAGTCCAGATAGCAGATCGATATCGAAAAAACTAGACTTGTGTCAGAAGAATTTTTATTACGTTATATATGTTTCCATACGTTTACTTTTCACGAAGGATCTAAGCCATAAATGAGGTTTTTTTTAAAAAGAACCAAATAGTTGTTTACATTTGTTATATAAATAAAGACCCGAGAATCGGGTCCCTAGCTATGCCTCTTCTATATGTTACAAAAACAATTTGGACCCTCTTTTTACAAAAGTCTGGGTTTCTCGAAATCGAATCTGTTGCGGGTTAATTCCTGTTTGCATAAATGGGTCAAATTTTGCATACTAAAAATTTATACTGTGCAAACGCAAAAAAAAACACTTTAACTAACCCTATTAACTGTTCAGAAATATTAAATATTGCAAGTAAAAATAGCTGTTGTCGTAGTTAATGTGACAATGTTTGTATACAACATCCTCAGACCAAAAAGAAGTTCAGACGTAACGCTGACTTCGTAATCCTGAAGCATGTGTGCTTGATAACACGAGTGAGCGAAGAAATTATGATGTATTTTCGGTGTGGGTGCTCAGATACACATGAAGTACTAGTCGTTACTAGCGAATACATTAACTACACGCGTATTGAACGTCTGAACTTCTGTTTGGCTTTTGGCCACATCGTGACATTTTACCCTATTTTTAAGGTTAACGTGACTACAGCTATATGTATCCGAGATTGCCCCGAGAAAGCTGAAGAAATTAAGATGTGGACCAAGCAGGCTAAACCTGTCCTATCTAAAGCTCCAAAACGCAGGCGAGAAGTAAATAACGAAAAGGCAAAGCGCGATTTAGAATTAGATATGATCTTAGCCGAAGCCGTTGCGGAAATGGAGCAATATCCGTCATCGAATGAAGACGAGGCGCTCTTTGAGATGTGGCTGTAGAAAGGAGATGAAAATGAAAATCAAAATAAAATCTGTCCCAGAATACATCATACAATGGCGTGGGGGAAAAGAATATAAACATTTTCACAAGCGCTATCCTTTCTAGTCGATGAATTCAATTCTACGTAATGTAATACGACATATTCAAATGACAAGGTTTAAACATTTCAATAACATTATTATTTAATTTCAACTAACTTGAATCCTAGAAAATTGTAAAATTCTTTCTCCCACATTTCGTACGGAAAGTAACTATTCTGAATTTGCCTCATTATTCTAGAAGCGAGCTCGAGGGACACACAGGGTAGCGTATATACCACTAAGTAAATAGTTAGCGTATAAGTAGGTAGGGATGTCGTAAGTCTACCTACTACTACAATTTCGCAAAGTGTTGACTAATATTGAATCGAAATGTGTTGGAATCGGAAAGAAAAGACTGCGGCTCTTTTGATACTATTATTTAAATACTTTGATTGAGAATCTCTTTAAAATATGTGCCCAATAATGAAGTTTTTTCAAGCGGAAAATTTAATAGTGTTGTATTTCTAACCACATAGTAAAAACTGACAAATATACAGGACACATTGGACAAGGTTGGGAAGTTTACCGAGTTAAGGTTAAAAGCAACAAATATGACATGGGGGGGGTTTTTTTAAACAGTAATAAAGTCATCGCACAATTATCAACTAGAAAATAAATTGAGCAACTTAACTACAACACCTAGTTTTGTACAACGGTTTAGTGTCAGAATTATAATTTGCCATATTGCTTTCCCCGTGGGGGGACGGGTTAGAATACAATTCCTCTCCGCCGCCAGGTAAGCGAATCGTAAGAGTCGATGAACCTGAGCCAGCGAGACCATACCATCACAGCAATTTGTTATGCCACACATTGTTTTCTGCAGTGAGGTTTCATACGTAAAATCAGTTGCTTACCTACCCATTTTACTTTACTTCTCCGATTTACTACAGTGATTACTCCCTAAATTTGATCCCTTTTCGTTTGTTTTCCATAATGATTTAACTATTTGCCCAGTTGAATTAAATGACCTCACTTTTATAATTGTTTTTAAGTACTTTTATAATTAGTTCTACTGTTCATTACTTTTACTAATAAACATCTATTCTAGTAAAACACTGGTTCTAAGTTTTGTCCCCGTCTCTCTTATGCCCTCCTCAATAGGAGTGACAGGTGACGGAAATAATTATTTTGTGTTAATGACCCTGATAAAAAGTGTCAATGTTTCCAAATATAATTTATTTTAATTTAAATTGATGTGTATGGTATGGTCTCGCCAAAGTGGCATTCCCGGTTCCTATGGGCAGCCACTGTTTAGGATAAGTTTTTTTAAGCTTATTACTATCTTATTTGTAACTACTTTTGTGTCTTAATTTCTTCTCCTATCACCGCAATTATTGGTTTCTTAATTCTGTTGTAAAGCATTTGTGGACCCTTCTGATATGGGTCAAAATCCTTTCTTTCGCATTTTGTTTTATAGTAATTTCTATGAATTAGTCACACTATTCTTCCTACACGTTATGTCTTCCACTAATTTTATGTAATCGTTTAATATTTTGTTCTTTGTATAAGTTACTGTTACTTTTAATATTAAGTTTTATTACATTATGTAGATAGATTTAAAATGATTTCTTAATTTCTAATGAGTACATTTTTTGGTTTAATTTTTATGGTTTTATGATTATTATTTTTTACATTTGTGGTTATTATAGTAGGTAGGTAATATTAAAGTTTAAGAGAATATTATTGATTCTCATCGCTCCAAGAACATCTTAGACATATTATTCGAGCTTTCAGCATTTTTTTGATCATCTTCACATACTTTTCTTTTTCCACGTTTTATTACGTTTAAATTATATTTTTTTTTATTCTTGCGCAATTTTTGAAACTTAGTCACGCTATATATGTCTTCCGCTACAAATTTTGCGTAGTCATTTACTATTTATTTATTTATATAAGTTACTATTATACTTAAAATTAATTTGGTAGATAATTATGGAATGATTTTATAATTTTTGATTAGTAAATTTTAGATATGTTTTTTTATTGGTTATAATAGTTTGTTATATTATAATTTAAGAAAATATTAATGATTCTCCTAGCTATACTATTCTAGCTTTCAGCATTTTTTTATCTTCTTCACAAACTTTTCTTTTTCCACGTTTTATTACGTTTAAATTATAATATTATTTTGTACTTGCGTAATTTCTGAAAGTTAGTCACGCTATACTTCCTACATGTTACGTCTTCCACTATGTTTGAGTAGTCGTTTACTATTTTGTTCTTTATATAAGTTACTATTACTTTTATTATTATACTTACAATTAATTTGGTACATAATTATGAAATGATTTTTTAATTCTTAATTAGTTAAAAAAAATGATTCTTATCGCTTAGTAAGTTAGTCACATTTACAGCGCATCTTTTTCTTCACAAAATTTGATTTTTCTTACGTTTCATTTATTCTTTTGTTTTCATATTAAGCTTGCATAATTTCTCTAAATTAATCACACTATGCTTCCTACACGTTGTGTCTTCCACTAGTTTTGTAGTTGTTTGTTATTTTGTTTTTCATATGAGTTACTATTACTTTTATTATGATACTTTCAACTCGTTACGTAGATAATGTTGAAATGATTTCATAGTATCTAAAATTATGAAATCATTTCGTCATATCATAATAATTCATCAAATCATTTTTTTGGTAAAAAAAATGGTTAATGATTGTTTAATGATTTTTATACGTTTGTGGTTATATTGTTTGTAGCTTAGGATCTGAAAAGTTTATTTTTAGCGCAAGAACATATTAGACATATTGTTCGCGCTTTCAGCTTATTTTTATTTTCAGTTTTAAGTTTAATTTATGATTTATGGTTTTTTTATTTATGATTTTATGTTTGTAATATGCTTGCGTAATTTTAAAAAATTAGTCACGCTGTGCTTCCTACACGTTATGTCTTCCACTAATTTTGAGTAATCGTTTACTATTTTGTTTATTAAATAAGTTAATATTACTTTTATTATTATACTTTCAATATATTATGTAGATAATTTTAAAATGATTTTTTAATTTCTAATAAGTAAATTTTATTTTATAAATTTAATTATAATTTACATATATTTTAATTATAAATATTATTATACGTTTTTTTTTATTTTTTGTTTTTTGGTAGTGTTAAAATGTAGTTTAAGAAAAAAAAAATTATCGCTTTTTGAACATTTTAGTTATATTACTCACGCTTACAGCACAATGTTTACGTCATCATAAGTTTTTCTTTTTCCAACGTTTTGTTACATTGCATTTATTCTTTTGTTTTTATATTAAGCTTGCGTAATTTTTTTTAAATTAATCACGCTATACTTCCTACACATTGTCTTCCACTAATTATGTGTGGTTCTTTACTTTTTTGCTATTTTCAATACAAGTAAATGTTTCTTTTATTATTTACTTTCAATACATTATGTAGATAATTTAAAAATGATTTCATAATTTCTGTTAAGTATTTTTTGGTTAACAACAATTATTTTTTTGTGTTTTTGTAGACATTTCATTCTTATCGCTCCAATAACATCTTAGGTATATTACTCGAGCCCTCAGCAGCTTTGGCGTATAATTTCAGAACTTTTATTCGTCTCTCATTCTGATTTCATGATTTTCAGCTGAATTGAATTTACTTTCATGTCAGCCACCTAAATTGTGTTACTAAATTTGGATTTCTCGCCAAAGCAACTGTTGGCAATGCGACGTCAGCGACTGTTATACGTTTCAACATATTTATTGTGATCCCCTGAACCAAAATACCTAATTATCCGTGTGACCTTAAATATGGATTGTATTATTGATGGATGATGATAACGACCATGATAACGAGGTAGTATTAATTTGTGGTGATTTGGACATTATTTATGGTGACACGGATTTTATCTGGGGTGTTATGGATATTATGTGTGGCGATACGGGATTTGTCTGTGGTGATGTAGGTTTTGTCTGTGGTGATGGGAATTTAGTCTGTGGTGATGTGGTTTATCGCGTGTAGCCTAACATATTGATGGATCGCCAATGGATCGTGATCGGGATTGTTATAAATAGTGAGCCACTAACAGTTGCCTTTATATACCTAATTATGTTTCATCACCAAAGCGTGAGCTTATTTAGCTAATATTTTATTTTGCCAATTTTATTTGTTTTAACCCCTTTTTTAACAATAATTAATCTCATTTACAGCAGTAAAAATAAAATTTGCACTTTTAGCATTTACCACAAATTATCTTAATTTAAAAAATTATAATTTAAGGGGGAAAAGGTGGTTGGCTTGGAATGAAAATGGAATGTATATTTTTTTAATAGTTTGATGGATGGTAAAGTAAATAGTATATTTGGATTGGTGTTGCAGCGTTGGTTAACATCTAGGCATGAGCAATTAGCTCATTTGTCCTTTGAGGTGTGAAGGTTATAGCCATAGCTATAGTCCTTTAAGTTAGAAAAGAGCAGATTGAGCAGTCCCTGTTTGTCAGTTACGTTTCCTTTCTTGTTCTTCCTATTAAGTTTTTTACATTGTAAGTGCAATGTTCTCGTAGGTTATTGAATATTATTATTTTATCAGTTTAAGCGGAGATAGGAATTTATTCAATTAGATAGTTCGTTCAATCCACGTTCATGTTCAGAGAGAAATTATTATTTTCTAATAAAAATGTGCCGTAGGAACTCTTGCATCGGTAATCCTCGAAATGTTAAGATGTCCTGTAAGAATAGACAGTATTTATTTTCTGATTTCTGTGTATTTTTGGATTCCTTGTTATAATAATAGGACATGTTTTAATGTGAGTAAAGAGATAATGACTTGCGAAGCGAGATGTTTATAAAAACGTTATTAGGTACTTAAGTTCCTTGGTTAAATTTGTCATCTTGATTGGCTTAGTCACGGTGGTCCCAAGAAGCACAAATAATGGGTTACTAATTACGATAGATTATATACTTTCCGTAGCCTATTTAAAAAATATTGGTTATAGCTTGTTAGAAAACTAGAAAAGAAAAATCGTCACTTTTCTTTGCATTTTTGAGACAATTTTTCCCACGTATTGTTTATTATTTATGTGTAATACCCCTTGACGTCCGTCAGATTTTATATTAGGTTATCTATAACTTGGTGTGTAGATTGTCTGTACTTTTAATCATTAACCTTTATACATATACGTACGTACTACTTAATATACGTGTATAATATGATCATATAATATTTCTTAACTATGTGTTTAGTACGTATCTGAATACTTCTTGATATTTTCTAAGAATATCAAGAAGTATTCAGGGATATAAAACGAATGTCTATTGTACCATTTTCAAAATTTGGTAGATCTAAATAATTTAATTGTGTTTATGCCTTGCAGAATCTAAAATACCTATTGCGATGACAACAGGTCGTAAAATTAACCTAACTCAGTACTTCATTAATTATACCACGCTACATCTTTGTTGCAAACCATTATTTACAAGCAATATTGTGTTATTTAGAACTGAAATTGACGAAAAAAAAACAAAATTCATCTGTAAAAATGTAATTGGAATTTACTTATGATCGGAAGTACGATGTTTCGCTTATATAGGTTAGCATATTATACGATATAGTCTGTATTACTTACATAACTAATGGGCTGCCAAACTCATACCCAATTCAACCCTTCTTTTTGCATACATATTTAAAATCCATATTTCTTTTTGTAGTTTAGTAAATTAAATTCAGCACAGGTTGAGTGAATGGTACAATAGATGCGAATACCAAGAATCGACACTTTAGTCGTATGTTTTATCGGTGTTAGTAATAAGCAATTGTAACTTTACTGTCTAATTATAATCACGTATTGGGGTCGATATGGGGTTTTCGCTTTTTAGTAGGTACCTGCTTAACTTTTACAAATCTATTTTCATGATACAAGTGACATTAATAGTTTTTTTACAAAACGTATTTGATTCTATCGTGTTTTCCACACAAGGATGATTATTATTTAAAGAATTAACAATAAAATTATACTATTTCTAATTTTAATTGACGGTGAAAACTTTTTTTTTTGTCGCAATTGACACTACAGCGACAACTTTCTATTTTATTATTGTTTTTTTTTTGGTCGTTTTTTTTTTGTAGTGTGTTGTTGTTGTAGTGTTGTGTGTGTCAAAATAAATGTTTCCTTTCTTTCTTTCAAATACCAATGTTTATTTTCTAAACTTGAAGTATCATTTTTGGGCACGCACCTACATTAACATATAACATAATAAACAGTAACCGCTTGAACCAAATAAAATTCTATCTTGAATCTTGGACGAACTTTTTTTAGGAGTATAATTAAGGATATAATACTATAAATGTAATCACACTTTAAATGTAGTGTTTTTGCTCGTCTAATAAATAATAATCCACCATGAAAAACGTTGTTTTACTAAGGGTTCCATATATTGCCCAGCTTTCAGTTTGCCTGGCCACCTCTTAATTACGAATGTGGTAAGTACCTAATTCAATAGTTTTATAGAATCTGCATAATGATACGGATGATTGACTAACAAGTCCTTAAGAGCAAATATTCTGTCAAATAAATGGTTATATATAAGCATTCCTATCGATTTGAATATATTATTGTAGTTACACCTGACATTAGATCAATAACTTACAAAATAGTAAGAGGTAAACCTTTTTATATGAAGAGTAAGAGGTAATGAGCCCAATGAGACGCCTCCTGATAGTAAGAGATGATTGCTCACGACCATTTCAGTAATAGAGATAGAAAATCTCATCTGAATGATCGCAGTGATAGTTAGAACTTAGAGTAGAGGAAAGTAACCAGATATGGAATAGGTACCATTTTTTTCGTAACGAAACGAAAAGTGACACCAAAAATCGAAAACTTTTATTTATAATTATAATCACTTAAATATTTTGTCAGTCTTGTGTTAAATACATTAAAATAATGTATAAAAGTTTCTCAAAAACAAAGTCTTAGTACTCAAATAAATGGAACACTACAAAATTATAAACAAAAACTACATTTATATGAGACGAGCTGCGTCCCGCGGCGTTACCCAGTGTTTCCACGTAAACAATAGCCATCAAATCAGAATAATGTAATGCTTACACAATACGACTTGGCGGCGGAATATCCGATAATGACAAAAAAAAGTTATACATATATAATATTCTTTAATCTTTGTCTTGTTTTCTGAAGGTCCTAATAAAAGTAAGGGCCGGCCTGGCTTCGCATGGGTAAACAAAACTCGATTAACAATATGTATAGCCTATATTACTCCTCAGTAATCCTGTAGCATGCCGAAGGGCGTGGGGTCAAACCCCAACAATGAGCTTGAGCTGCCGGTGAAGGAAAACATCGTGAGTAAACCATAGCATGGTGGTAGTGTACTTTCTAGTACTCGGCTGGCTAGCTACCACCCTCAAGTTGAAAATCTGCCGCCAAGCATCTAACGGTGTGTTCCGGCAGCCTCACTTGAGAGCCAGTTCCATTCCAGGCTAGGTGTGCTTTACCATCTTCGACCACACCTTCACTTAACATTAGGTGAGCTGTGGTCAAAAACCTGGCATGTCAACCTTTAAAAAAAAAAAAAAAAGCATACTAATGATGAAAAAATCATTCAGATCGGTCCAGTAGTTTCGGAGCCTTATCAACCAAGAGAATGTAATACTGTACAAACAAAAATCTAATCTTTCCTCTTTACAATTAGTGTAGATGACAACTGTAATATTTAGACATATGATATTGCCGGCTTCTAGAATCATCTGATTATTCGTCTGAGGCTGACTTACTTGTAGCCGTCAATTTGCTCTATAAAACGTCACTTTATTCTATTGTCAATAGCTTTTGCTGCGCAAGCTAAGTAAGAGATTTTTTTTAATTTTTTCACAGCTTGAGTTATTTTTTCAATTTTCCATACGAATCCTTAATAGTTTTTTAAATAAAATATAGCCTATGTCCATCACGGATAATGTAGCATTCTAATAATAAAAGAATTATAGAAATCGGTCCTGAAGTTTCGGAGCCTATTCAATACAAGCAAACAATCAAATCTTTCCTCTTTATAATAGTATAGATAGATTACAGAAATAATGTATTTGTGGCTGTATTTGGGCCACGGTTATCCAAGGAGTCGTTTTAATAAAATTCTGCATTTTTTTTAAATAGTTTATTGATTTATTTACTTTCCACAGTATACTACTTTACATAACTATAACTAGATAGACATCTAAGTTAAAATGTCAAGTTGAGTTCCAGGCGTTTTATACAATTTTAATTTCTGATATTATTTAGGTAGGTTTAGGTTTATAACATTTATATTTAAATTAATGAACAATGTTATTAAAATAATTTTACATTATTAGACGATGCCCAAGTATAAATACCGCGCTAGTCAGTAAAATTGGACAATAATTATGATTCGTGTCTAAAAAGCCATGAAGCACCATTATTAATAATTACATTTATGAAAACTCTGGTCTATAACTCAATTTTCTAATTGGGCAGTTATTAAAAACGATATAACGTTCGTAGTAGTTTAAAACAATTAATTATACCATGATTCATGGTTCACAAAAGGTAATGGTGAATTTTAAATCACTTTAGAATAGACAGTCATGAAAATACATATAAAATTAATGTATACCTATAATGTAACTGGTATTCACTGTTTTTTTAAATTACAATTATTGCGTTAATATTACGAGGTTTAAAGAGAAGACACGCAGTATTACTATATAACAGTTTTATCATCACCTTATTACGATTTTATACAACAATACTCAAGCATAATTAATAATGTTACATACCCCATTGCAAAACCATTAGTCTAAGCCAGTAGCACAGATTTGAAAAAAATAGTATAAAGATATTGGTAACGTTATATATATAATATAGGGCAGTGACACTTTGATCCCAAAATCTTTCGTGACACAAACACTCTTTGCATAAAATATTATGTATAATAGGGGACAGTGACTCTTTGATCCCAAAATCTTTCGTGACACAAATACCTACTCTTTGCGTATAATATTATGTATAATAGGGGACAGTGACTTTTTGATCCCAAAATCTTTCGTGACACAAATAGGTAGTACTCCTGGCGTATAATTATGTATAATAGGGGACAGTGACTCTTTGATCCCAAAATCTTTCGTGACACTAATACCTACTCTTTGCGTATAATATTATGTATAATAGGGGACAGTGACTTTTTGATCTCAAAATTTTTCGTCACAAAAATACTCCTTGTTCTTTCTATAACATGTCAAGGGAGACCCAGGAGTTTTCGTTTATTTACTTCTTAATGTTTTTATGTTCTCTATTTTTCAAATTTGTGCCCAATAATTTACATTCTTACTCAGTCTTAATTTTGATGCAAGATACTCGCAAAGGATTTAAAAAAAATACTGAGGTATAAATGTGTGAAGACTTCTTGGTCCTATAATTTTGCTCAAATGTGGTTGTTATACGCAAATATCCTGACGTATTTGTAAGGCGTAAACCTTAAGATATTTGTGTGCTTGTATAGCGTATATTGAGTGAAAATTTTAGAGCTACGGCATCGTCACCCATTAGTTTTACATATACATAGAGGTACTTTTATGATTAAAAATAATATTTTACGTGACATACGAGAATCTTGCAGCAATACTCAGCAACAGAGAATTATGAGCATCTCTAATTGTTTTTATAATAATAATAAGTATATACTTAGTATTTTATATTCATAATAGTATTTATAAGTCCCTTTAGATCAGTATTTGTTTAACAGAAAAAGTAAACAATTACATTTACTTAGAACACAATGAGATTCTCTTAAATTTTTACAGTTATTAATTTTAATATCACTATAATAATATTTATCTTTGTTGAGGCTCTGTCGTGGTCCTGTGAAGAAATTATGAAAAAAATTAATATGTAAGTATGACCATGTATGTACATTGTATATGTGCATAATAATAACATTATTAGTATTGCTCACACTGCAATCAGACTCTTCAGACTAAAAGTCGGTAGAGTGTAATAGAGCAATTGATAAAGTAATTTTCGAGATTAAGATATTTCATTGTAAATTTAAGCTAATTTTTTCAAAAATATGCAAGTGCTATAACAATAGACAAGTAATTTTATGTTTTTATTACTTTGTAAAACAAATTTGGGGTTACTTTTTTAATTTTCAAGTAGCTAGTGTTATGAAAACTAAAATCTTAATTTGACATATACGAACTGGTGAAACCGCCATATATTTGCTCTTTTTAATTTGACTCTGTGTCACATAGCATTAGACTGGTCATCAACTCATTAAAAATGTGTTCGAAACATCGGAATAACAGATAGTAGGTAAGTAGAATTATAAAGTTATTACTTTATAATGTAAAAATAAAAATGAAGCTTCGTTATTTTACTTTTTATGTTTTATTAGAATGTCGAAACGTTTTCCTGAAGTAAGAATGCATCTCCTTCATCTCCATGACCATCGCAGCGGTACACAAAACTTTTAAGTAACAAAACAAAGTCAAGGGTTGGCGCCTTGGCCTTGGCGCTTATTACATTGAAACATTCGATAGGTTGTCTCAATAGTCCTGTAATTTCACTAGCTGTAGTACAAGAGTATTACTGTGTTTGCCTTTAGACTGGAACACCAGTAATGTTTATACGCAAACAAAATTATGATTTTACGCGATGGTATCTACCTCGACGGCCAACTTAGAAGATCAACTACGTAGTAAAATATCAATTCGAGTATGATAATATATAATGTTTATAATAATAGAAAGTGCTGGCTTCAGTCAGGCATCGGCTTTGCTGTAAGCGTGGCTACCATCTATCTATTGATAAAAATAGCGCAGATTTTTAAATCGACTGTAGTCGTTTTAAGCATCTAAGTATAATGGTTAAAATTAGGATACTGTAAGAACCATAGCTAAACACAGCTTTACTAACAGCAAAAATAACAACAGCTGAAGTTAGCAGGAGAGAAGCACTCTAATAGATGATGATTGTTCAACAAAGAACCTAATGAGTCGATGACAATCAGTACATTATATTCCTATGCTCAAATAAAAAAAAATCGGGTCATGTTATTACCCGCTAAAGCTTTATCTGGTTCACTTTGCACAGAATATTAATTGATATCTGCGAGCTTGTCTATGTGAGTATAGGTACATATCGTATGTGTTTTTTATTACTGTAACGGCTTAATAGGTTTCGATGAACTTTAGAATTTGTATATTTATATACAAAAATATTGATACATTTATACCCTAGATTAGCGTACCACTTTTTGTCTACAACGATGATATTGGTGGTAGATCTCCTTAGCAGGGGGTCGTCTAGGGAGGTATCACCGCAGTATCAGACATTCTGCCGCCTAGCAGTAGTGTGTAAACATTACTGTGTTCCGGTTTGAAGGGTACTGTAGCTAGCGAAATTACTGGGCCATGAGACTAACCATTGAAAGTCTCAAAGTAATGAGCACCAAAGCCGTGATGCCCTGGACTTTGTTTTATCACTCAAAGTTCTGTGTATCGCTGCAATGGTCATGGACTGGCGTTATCTCTTACAATCAGGAGAGCGTCTCGTTCGTCTCATTATTTTTCACATAAAAAAAATAAAAAAATTGTCTCATATAATGCGGATAAATCCGCGGAAACGCATTAGAATAACAAACGCATAAGTTTTTTTTTAACTCTGTAAACTCAGATAAATATGTATATTGTATTTACCCTGCACTGGTTTCACGTCCCGGCCAAGACTGGTGTCCATCTAATGTCCTGTTCCCTGTAAACGAAACACTTTTCAAGCAGACCCAAAGATCACACTGTTATATAAATGACGGTCAGTTTTGTAGTGGTTCGAGTTTCGAGTATGTGGAAATATGCAAAAGATACTATTTTTTGCTTTCCATCAAAAATACAGGTTGACGAGATTGGAGGGGGGGGGGGGGGGGGCGGGGGGAGGACGACATGAAAATTAACCATTTAGTTCTTCGAGAAATTTCGCAAAGCATTAATAACATACATTATATTCGCTACGAACTATTAACAAGATTAAAGCAACAACTTATTTTTGTATTTTGACCATTAAGCATCTACGTGCTTTTTTTGGGGAAGTGTAGCGATGCTGGACTCTAATCTACCCATCAATGTGAACAACTAACCTGAAACGCGTAACAAGTTTTTCATAGAAAAGCATCTTTAACTTTCAACAAAATGTATGGAACACCAGTTTTTTTCCGCAATGTCTATTCCATTCCAGAGTTTGAATTTTTGTTCAAATTGATGAGTGCATAAGCACCCTTAAGTATTGTTACACTTTCCTGTACACTCTGTAGTATGAGAACGCCAGCATTTCACAACCGATGTATTGAGTAGTCTATTGAGGTAGGTCTAAATGATAACGTTTCTCTGGGTTAGACTCGAAGTAAACTTGATCACAATGTTGATAATATATGTATAATGAAAAAACTTTCCGCATAGCTTTTACCATAACCCTGTAAAACGGTTACTCACAGTTTTGTCTGTCTGAGATCCTATTCTTCCTTCGGTCGCGCGGAACCGGCCGCCGCTTGGAGGTTGCTGATCTCACCAGGCTTTCAATTATCTCTTCATCTGCCGAGAGATCTCCACTAGAAAACGATAAAAATATGTTGATTTTTTCACCGCACTCGCGAAGGTGCGTTTACGAACAGTTTTCATGCTGCAACACCTCAACGGATTTGGGTTAAATTATAAAAGGATTATGGACTTTCTTATTTTTTTTCAAAACGGGGGCGATATCCCGCTTGCTAGTGTTTTGGGGTGACAATCACAATTGCTAGCTAAATGCGGACTGATTGGTATTATTATTTATTGTTGTAATATTTATTATTATTTACACTGTGTTTTGTGCACTAGCCAATCCAGCTTCTTGAAATACCGGAGCGAGGCTCTGCGTTTGCTCAGGTGGTGAGTAGTGACATGCATCAAGTTCTAGAGTCTTATTTAGTTTTTTATTTAGGAAAAGTATTCGGCTCCCGTAGGTGAGCAGATGAAAGCAAGGCGTCGCCAGTAACTAATTCGACACTCACTTGACAGATATACTCCTGCTTGCGGAGGCTTGTGACTTTCTCCTTCCTTTTGTAAGACTGTCTGTGTCGGGATCGGTCTTTAAGAGTTCCTTCAAAGCACTGTCGGCCGTGTGGTCTCCATTCTTGTTAGAATAGTTGCCCACCTGGAATAAAAAGTAACATACCTCCTGTAAGACCATGCTTTTGTCAAATTTCATAATTTTAGGTTAAGTGGAAATACTATAGGAGGACGGGATTCTATAGGATTAGGTTAGCAGAAACACCCCAGGGTTTTTAGTGGATAGGTCACCAGTTAGGCAGAGAGTCCCCCATAACCACCCTGCTCCCTCCGGAGCTGGTGACGATATATGTGTTTGATCGCAGCTCTGATGTTAAGTGATAGCGAATTCGAAGATGATGCTTAGCTTGGAATTGATCTACCTAGTTTCCATAGTATAAGCTTTGCTTAGTTTGGGGATAGATAGTGCTGTGTGAAATGGCGCTGAATATTCATTCATTTATTATTTAATCTTGACAGGCGTAACGACGTGACCATGTATGCTTTTTTCCTTTTGAGGTTACGGAATCCTCAAAAAAGGTGTCGTGACGTCTCCAACATAGTATTAAGGCGCAGAAATAAGTTACCTATTAGAAGTTAGGTAGTAGTTCAAAAATCAGTAAGCACATAAATAAAATTCACGAAGACAATATTTCCCCTTAAATTTGTGATAAAATTAAAAATGATTGTGATAAAAATTACCGAAAAAAATCATTGTTATGATGCAGATAGTACCGTTTGCAGGGTGCGCTCAACAGCAAAGCCTATTCTTAATATACAAAAAAAAAATCATTAAAATGGGAATTGTGTAAAAGTAAACAAAGTGTATCGTGAGCTCATAGTATCATTCTAAATAGACGATGGTAAAAAGTTATGCGACTATAAACTTTATGGCGTGGGCATACAGTAATAGGTCACATGGCTTTCTCGTGAGCGCGTGAGTGTAAACTTGAATTGCAGTAAGAGCTCACGGTACCACCCGTTGTTTCACCAACAAGTTACAGTGATACTTACATCGATGATCATCTTCCCCCTGGTCTTGTTTCTCTCCCGATGGTTGGCTCTCTTTTCTAGCTGCTGCAGTACCCTTTCACGTGTAGTGCGGTACTCTAACGCAAATTCGGCGATCACTTTTAGAAACTCTGAAGGTTTCGTCTTGGCGATGTCTTGTGGAGGTACTCCGAGGTAGAGGAGGAACTTGCTATACCTGCAACAAAAGAGTGTTCTTCGAAGTTTGGGCTTAGCAACTACAATGTAGATATTAAGTTAGGTATATGTTAAGTTTCGCAAAAGCTCCGTGTAAATGCTGCGGCCATTACCTTTAGTATCGCGAATCTGAAAAACCTCAGTAATTGATTGTATAATATTTTCGAAGGCGTGGCTATAGCATATAACGGAACAAGAGAAATTCGCAATGCAAATATTGTAAGTATTTATCGACGCCAAATCTTTCGCAAGGCATGTTTATTTTGCGGCATCGAATGAAAAATATACTTTAACATCTCAGACCAAATCAAAGTTTTAAACGAGTTGAAAATGTATAGAAAAAAAATACACTGTATGAGTAGACATTTTCAGGACTGTTATGTCAATATGGCAGACTGTTTGTTTATAAAATTTATTATTTTATAGCCAAATAATACTACTAATATTTATTACGTAAAGTTTATCAAGTTGTTGTTAATACGTATATATATTTCTGAAACAAAAGATCACACTAATAGTAAAAAATTAAATCTCTTTGACCTTTGAGTTTTATCTGTAATTTTCACTTTTCTAACATTATAACCTACTTGCATTAATTGCATACTACTCGATAAACTCTATTGAATATTTAAGCCGTTGCAAATATTGCACTCTCAGTCTATTATAATTGTGCAGCCATATAAATAATGTATTTTTCGAAAATTTTATAGTGTTGCAGGAAAGACAGTTTTCTTAATTGTTTATCATTTGAAGATCACGCGGTCCTACCTGGCCATCACCCTCTTCTTGATGACTGTAAGCAAAATAATCCTTTCGGCGGCATCTGTGAGGAACTCGTTGATTTTAGTCTTGAATATCTGCGAGCTATCGTGCTTCGCGATTCGCTTCATATGGTCCCAGGACGCTTTGCAATCAGACTCCAGCTTGTGGAGGTTCAGGTTTAAATTATCGAAATCTACCTTCGAAGCTCGGATTACAGGACCAACCTGGAATTTTGGAAATTTCACATAACTAAACAATTTTTTTTTTACTAGAGTTAAAATTATAAACGTAGTAATTACAATAAAATATTAACTTTGTGCTAAAATACTTTGATGAAATACCACACTTCAAGTACCGATTTTATCGGAATGTATAACATTTTAAGCGCCTCGGAAAAATATGTGCGAACTTTTAGAAAAATGTTTATATTAATAATAGCAATCGAATATAATTAAATAAAATAAAAAAAAAGGAATTTTGAGATGAAATATTTGAGAATACTTTTGTTTTGTATTTTTTGTAAAGCACGTGCAATAAATGAAATGAAAGTCCTTACCTCACTAAAGAAGTCCGAGCTGTCAGGGAATTTATCAATAATCATTTCACAGATGTGGTACAGTAGCGGGTGCTTGTGGACTGTGTCTTTCACTTCCATCACTTTCGAAAGGTATTCCAACCTGAACCCTTTCACAGAGCTACCATTTAAGAAACTACCCACAGAACGTAGTGTAGAAAGAATGACTTTGAAAGTCCTGTTTGCTTTAAGAAGTTCAATGCCTTGCTTCAAGTCCATTAAGGGTTCTGCTATTTCTTTCTGCAAATGTAACAGAAATATGCTTTAATTTTCATTTAAAATTCATCCCTATAAGAATCCTTACACCAATTTTTAGCTTCATAGATCAAATAATTTACCAGGTTTTGTGATTCATTCGCCAGCCAGTATTGTTTCGATTTTGCGCGAAAGTAGAATACAAATAAAACTAGCTGTCCTCACCTCAAGATTATCGAAATCCAGTTTGAAGACCCAAAGTTTAAGCCTCGAAGATAATTCGTTGATAGAAGCCAGCGCAAGTAAAAATTGCTCTGCACTGCCCAACGGCAAGTCGGGGTTTGCATACTGAAACATTCCATTCAGAATAAAATTATTTATTCCAACCAAAAGAACCGAGCACACTTAGGTCGTTGTGTTGTAATAATAACATTTGAAACTTGTGACAACATTATTTTTTCAACGGCAAAGATGTCATAGCACCAATCCAAAAACTGAAACGTCTATCAGTCAGGTAACAGTTATTAATAAAAATAATGTATTAAATTTTTTAATTGCGTTTATTATTTTTGATTATCAGTAACATGGTTCCTACCTGAGCCTCTTGTATTTTGATCTTCTCTTCTTCAGTAGGCAGCATAGTGAGGAGTTTCTCTATTCCTTCTCTACCAATCACATTAGCGTCCATCTTCATAATGGCAATCTTAATGGTCTGCGGTGTGGGAAGTTTCTTCATTGCTATATTGATAGCATTGGACCGTTTTGCGTCTAATATTAAATTTCTCTTTGGTTCCATTAGTTTCTAAGAAAAAGATTAAATTTATCAATGTAATTGTGTGAATTCGCACATCAATTGTATTAACTGAACACTAACAAAATGTGTTAGTGGAATACGTGTATATACCTATATATACATATAATATTAATGGAATAAAAGGTACTCACTTCCTACGATATCCGGTAAACAGCAGCACAAGCGAACATGAAAGAAATAAATAAGTTAAGAATTTATATTAATAATAAAAATACATGGGCAAATAACATTCAGCAATTTAACTTACTTTAATTATCAGGTCGTTAGTCCTAGACTCAAATAGGTGCTCTAACATTGAAGTATCCACCTTGATATCTGGGAGGTCGTCCCAAATAAACCCACCAACTTTAGGCCTCATAGGAGTAGGCGCTGGGTTCTCCTGAATCTCTTTCCAAAACAACTTCACCGTCTTTTTATTTTTCTTTATAGTTAAGCTATCAGATTCATTTGAAAATTCTGATGAATTTTGTTTCGGTGGGGCAGGTACGTTGGCTTTAGGGAAAGCAGGAAAACAGGCGGGTAATGGTGGAGGTGCGTTAATAGGAGGAAATAGTCCAGGAGGAGGTGGAGGAGGACCGTTGGGAGCGCTAATAGCAGGCGAGAGCATATCTTCATCGGAATCCGTTCGAAGGTCTGAGAAATCCAAATCACAAAGGTGAAATTCTCTATTGAGACAGCCTTTCCTTAGCTCTTCCCAGTGTAGGTCGTTCTCAGACACTTTAATGTCTATAAGTTTAGGAGATTTTTCTATGATTGGACTCTTTATTACTTCTGAAAATAAAATTATAATTTCAGTTATTCTCTTTCCGCTAATAGTAAATATATTTCATTGCTTAAATTATATTATTTTTAAATATTTTTCATCGCTTAAATAACAATGAAAAATATTGCTACTTGTATATTTCTGGTTTTGAATTTTTCTCTGTACCTACTTATAACGAAAAACACGCAATCCTATGTCAACTATTGTCCATAGTAATTTAGATAAAGATGGAATTTTATTGTTGAAATGTGTTACATTATGAAGGGAGTGTCAACAGTCTAGTTCCATTTTTATTGCAATGTGATCAAAATGAAAGACCTGATGATGAATGAAAACACACAATAGAATTCTAAATGTTACCTTTTGATTGTGATTTAGCTAATTCTTCTTTGGCTTTTGAAACTATTCCAGCCATATCAGAAACCCTCAAGGATTTTTCCTCCGGTGACAAGGGTGTTACAGGGCTCGTCAACCTCTGTGCTAGATCTTTGATGCTATGTTCTCTGTTCAGAAGAATACCTCGGTCATCTTTGGTTTCTACTGGAATGTCCATCTGTTTCTTTTTTATAGGTATTAGAACGTCAACGGCGGTTACACTGTGACCTAGAGTACCATTTTGGATCCTCTGCTTAAGACCAGATGTGTATCTTTGGTTTCCTGAAATTGTAAAATGTAGTACATTTTATTCAGAAATAGTTTCAGCTTTGTGTTATCAAGCAAGCGATTTAGTAGCAACTAAAAGCATTGCAGTAGCAAAACAAAATTAGTGTGTTAGATGCAAACAAACCATTTATTAAGATATCTGTCGAATTGAGATTCTTCGTGGCTCTATTGGTGTACAGTTCTTCTTTATCGTGAACGCTAAGCCCATTCGTACAGCTGGTACCATTAGTGATACCATTTGTATGAGGCTTGGAATATGTCCCATTACTGTAGCTGCCATTTGTGATACCGTTGGTGTGTCCATTGGTTACTCCGTTGGGGTTAACAATCATGCCATTATATATACTACTGGTAGGACTATTTAACATTTCTTGCTGTCTTGCAAATCTGTCACGCCGTCTTCTCAAAGCCGTGCTTAACTCCTTGTTTTCTTTGTTTTCGACAAGGGAGGGCAAAAATGAATTTCGAGAGGTTGATTTCGGCTCAGGCTGGGCAGGGGTGATGACCGGAGGCTTTGCTGTCGTTAGTGGAATGGTAAAGTTAAAATTAATGAGGAAGCAAAAGAGGTTTTTATTTATTCAATAAAAAAACTGGTGTTGAAATCGTGAAAGCATCAGCTGTTTGATTCAAACTGTGAATGAGATGATAAAATTCCATTTATGTTTTAGTATAAATATTTAGTCTTGAAAAATCATATGAAGCGATTAGTTTATGTAGTGATGATTAGCGTGGTCGGATCAGACGCAGGAAATAGTGGGTTCAAATCCCAACAATGAGCTGCCGGTGAAGTACGAACACAGATAGAAACGTTTTATTGATAGCACCAATGTTACAAGTAAAACATCGCGAAGAGAGCGTAACACGGTAGGGTACCTTCTAGTACTCGGCCTTCTATACCCTCAAGTTGAAAATCTACCGCCAAGCACTTAAAGGCGTGTTTCGGCAGCCTCACTTCACTTTCATACCAGGCTAGTTTACTTTCTTCGAACAACCGTCACTTAAATCAGGTGAGCTGTGGTCAGGCATGTAGCCTATCGACCATTAAAATACAGTTAAAATGTGTTTGAAACATACCTACAGCATGCGTTACGACATTGCAACACACTTATGGTTAGTGACAATCATCAATATGTAAGGATGTATGGATGAATAAAATTGGTATTCCAAAAGACATGCCAAAACGAAAACGCAGTTATGAAGGCTTCAAAACGCATTAAATTTAAGATAATGCCTACAAATATGGGCCTTACATTAAAACGTGTTAAAGTGAGCCTTAATTTTTTTTTATTGCACAGTAATTAAATGGTTTTAAGTAAAATCTTAATTTTTTTAAATCCTCAACTACGCATACGATGTGTGATGGTAAGAGGTTATGATTTGAACAGTCTATATATGTTAATTTGTTACATCGTAATACGAGGTAATAAATTAATTCGAATCCCACGGCACGCACCTCTTTTTTTTCTAAGTGCGTATTTCCGTGGACTTCAAACGGCGAAGGAAAACGACGTGATCCACATATCCGAGATTTCTTACAAAAACTCTTTGTTCTTGTTCTCGACGATGTGTAAAATTTGTCAACCCGCACTTGGCATTCGTGGTTGAATATGGCATTACCCTTCCCACATTGGTTAGGGTTACCAACATAGGGCATGACTGGATTCGACCAAGACTTATTCAGTTTGATAATAATCGTTATAACATGACTTATTAACCTTGATTTCTCACAATATACATGAAAAAATTAAAACACTAGTTGACATTGGTAATTTTTTTCATGACCTGATGTTAAGGGTAATGCATAGCTTGCAACGTCGAATGAAGAAAAAAGTACATGGCAACACACCAAAACCTATGTAGTGGAATCAATAATTTCGATTCGCAATAAAAAAAAATGTCTGAGAAATACATTCAAACACGTTCCAATTTTTATGATTTATTAAAAACGTTTGGGGCGGCGTAAGACTTGCCTAGTAAAAATGTAGCGAGTTAGAGTAGAGATGGGTTTTAGTTTTTCAACCTATAGCTCGCTTTACTCATTAATTGAAACAGACCCAATTTGAAGGCATCATCACGAATGACAAAATATGTTCCAAACCTTTCTCCTTCATTTGTTGCTTTTTCGACTTTCTCCGTTCCGATATGTTCAGGTTGAGACTTCGTCTCCGAACTGATTTTATCACAGATTCATCCAGTTGCCTGAAAATTCAATAAAATAAAATATTTTTTGTTCTACTCATGCGGTATTACTTTAATTATGTTGGATACTCCGACGACTTTGTCCTATGCGTACCAAGACGAGAATGTGCGCACATTGCACTCTGTTTTGGCTCTTTGAAAAAGGCCGCCCGATGTGGTCGAAACTATAGTAAGAGTATCCGACATAATTAAACATGGGTAAGTAAAAGTAAAACAAAAATGTGTCAAAACAACGTCAGCATTCATAGTAAGACCTAATATAATGTTTGTAGCAAAGAAGCTTCTTTCCGTCGCAACGTTTTATACAACAATAGTATGATGCTCTTTGGATTGAAACGTCAATAACTGACCTCTTTACGGTGGAACAGGTGTTAGCATTAGATCATTTTCTCACAAACGCAGTAGTTAATTTTGACATATAGATTACAGACATGTAATTTTTCAAATGCATTCTCAATTTCGATTTTTTTAATCGACTGCAAAAAGATGGGTTCTCAACACAATTCTTATTTTTTGTGGTTTTATGTATGTGCTTATGATAAGAAGTAATAAGATAAAAGGAGCGTTCCCTTGATGGTAAGAACATTGGGACATTGGAGTTTATAATGGCAAGCAGTGACACTTACTTGAGAGCTGTCCCACTCTCGTCTCCATCCTCATAGAGCAGCACAGCCTCGAAGATCTGCAGCTGGCGAAGCAGGTCTAGGTCGGTGCCTTGCTTCGACATGTACAACTGGATGATATCGTCCATGCCTTGATCTTGCAGGGAATCCACCTCAAAAATAACATTACAGTTATAATCTAACATATATCAATAATATAATTACGCAAATACGTATACTGTTTTCATCTTTTCATATCCATCATATTATGTTGTTGTAAAAATGAAGTGAAATTTTGATTTAGTAACCGTACTAGTAGTTTTCAGTTTAGTGCATACTAATAATGCCTGTTAAATTTTTACTAGAAAAATAAATTTAACTGTTGCTAGGTGTGCTATGGATCTTGGTATCCGAAATAAATTGATTTTGATTTAATTATAAATGCGAAGGTGTTGTGTTTGTCGATCTTTCACGTAATTGTAACGGAACAATTACATTGTCATAATTTTTAGGGTCGCAGAAGTATACTCGTAGTAGATACTCAAAGAATTTCTCAAACGTTTTTGGTTAGCTGCATAATTATGCCATAAAAATTAACGGCTCCTGAAGGATAGTGAATAAAACTGCGAAGCGCTGCTAGTAGGCAAATTATATATTTTTTGTGGGTGACACATATTTTTATATTAGTAGGAAGTTATAGTTTAGGGAGTAGGGTGTAGGGAGTTTATTTTCTTTTGCAGGGAGTTTAGTGAGGTTTTTTTTAAATTTTTGTATGCGGGTTGGATAATCCGAGATTAAATCTTGTTACGAATAAAATAAACACTCAGGCTTACAAATTAATCTTTGATCCAATTAAACTAGGCAGTATTTAGTTCTACGGCGAACTATAGGTATCATCAGTTTGTTATACGAGTAATTTGTAAGGCGCCTATTAATTACGTGAGGTCAAATTTGGGGAGTCTCTGAACTAATGAATACTGAGAAAACGCATTTTTAAATTTTGCATACATAGATCTAAGCTCGGTCGCCGTTTACCACTTTTTAATACAGATAAATTGAGATAGGTAATACTAATCTTCCCATACAACAAACGTAATTTTTTTGCCGTTTTTATAGATAATGGTACGGAAACCTTCATGCGCGAACTAGTGGTCGGACGGATAGATAGATGAACGACGTCCACTAAAAAATAATCGATACTGCAATACTATTTGCAAGAAAATTACACGTCTATCGGTCGTCAACCGTATCCGGTGGGCACCCTTCTAGTACGGACGCAGCGCTGAAAAATGTCATTACCTGATCGTAGTATGTATCCCTGTCTGGTACATTGTTAAGGCATCGGTTGATCAGAGTGGTCGCGTAGATTAGTAGTTCTGTGTCAGATGCATCAAAATCCTGCAATGCATTAAGAGTTACAAGTCAATTGGTGTTTTCTAGACCAAAATGTTTAAATCGTACACGAGTTATCATCTGGTGTGATGAAATCTTTCGAAAACATATGACTTTTTTTGATGTCTTGTTTTATTTTTTATACCATATGAAACTTATTAACATTTTGTTTGATTTCACTAGCTCACAATCGCACGTTTAAATATATAAAGTTCTATAATTTAATGCCCTTAAAAAATCAACAATATAGTAACTATATATCGTCACAAAAGTCTGTTAAACCATTTGCAAACGTTTTTGAATATTTCTGCAAAATGTAAACCAATTTATCTACACTAATTATATAAAGAGGAAAGATTTGATTTTATGTTTGTATTAAATAGGCTCCGAAACTACTGGACCGATTTTAAAAATTCTTTTACCGTTGGGAAGCTACACTATCCCCGGGTGACATAAGCTACTTTTTATCCTTGTATTCACACGGAAACAGGAACTACACGGGTGAAATCGCGAGGCGTCCGCTAGTTTGAAATATTTTCACGAGTATTTCGAAATACCTGCAGAATCTTCATGATGTTGTACCACGGCTGCCTTCCGTTCTGGCCGTCAACCGTCACGATCGCGTCGATTAGCAGCAGCGAATTCTTTTCAGTGTACTCAACGAAAACTACTAAGAGTTTAAGCGCAGTCTTCACGACATGACGGAATCTGCTGCATATAAGTGAATAGAGCCACTGGATAATGCGCTTATGGCTCATCACGCCATGCATGCCGTCCACGTAAAGTAAGATCTAAAAGAAATGTTAGATAGTAAGTTAAATTAAGTTGATATTGGTTTAACTTGAGGGAGATTGCTAACCAGCCGAGTACTAGAAAGCACCCTACCATCACGCTATATCTAGTTTCCGCACGATGCTTTCCTTCACCGGCAGCTCAAACTTCTTGTTGGTGTTTGAAGTCACGCCCTACGGCATGCGAACCGACCGCGCTAATCACTGAGCTTTTATCGGTACTAAATTAATTTTGTAGCGCGGTGGTCTCGCACACCGAGAGACGTGACTTCAAACCCCAACAAGGAACTTGAGCTGCCGGTGAAGGAAAACATCGCGAGGGAACGATAGCATGGTATCTATGGGTACTTTCTAGTACTCGGTTTGCTATCAAAATCAAGTTGAAAAACTGCCGCCAAGCCACCACTGATGTGGTCCACCAGTTTCATTCCAGGCTATCTGTGTTAAACATATGCGACCACACCATCACTTAAAATTAGACGAGCTGTGATCAAACACATCCTGTCAACGATTTAAAAAAAACAACCAAAAAACCTGGTCACCGATTAGTAATCTTTTTTGTTCGTATAGCTATACTGTAGTGGAATCCACTTCTGGAGTCTGTATTCCACGAAAAGTATAACATGGAGTCTTACATTCAATGTAAACCGATTTATTCTGGGTAAGCGTGCTTAAGACCGCAACACAGCAGATATCAAATAAGGTGATGCAACGCAAATTTATGACTAAGCAGTATAAAATGCAGCCGCATTTCACCTGCCAGTTGTTCGTGTATTATTTTCTAAACTGCACAACGGAATTTGATACCGTTTCAATACAGCTAAAAAAAAAGTTAACAGGAAGTGTGGTCGAAGATGGTTAACACACCAATCCTAGAATGCAACTGGCTCTCAAGTGAGGCTGCCGGTAGGTGCTTGGCGATAGATTACCAACTTGAGAATGGTAGTCGTGTACCTACTAGAAAGCACGCTATGGTTTCCTTAAGATGTTTTCTTTCATCGAGAGCTCAACCGTATTGTTTGGGTTTGAACCCACGCCCTTCTAAACACTAGGCAATAGTCTTTACAAAGCAAAAATGGGTAGGAAATAGAAATACGTAAAAAATAGGTGTTAAGAAAAGTCAGTAAAGTATTCGCACCTGTCCGAGTGCTCGCAGTATGTAGTCCAGGTAGTTGTGGTCAGCCATATTGCCGACCTGCATGAGGCAGTCCAAGCCCTTGTTGGCAACAAACTCGTGAACCAGATCCTTGTCCGACTGAAGGATCTGTTTGAGTGTGAAGAGCGCACGACGCAGCTCTCTACCTTGGGAGTGGAGTAGGCGTTCTGAAATAGTAACGTGAGAACTCTTTTTTCATCAAAATATAATAAGGTATTCACTTCCAAATAAGCCCTGTTTTTTATAAACTGTCATACTACTGGGCACGGGCTTCGTCTCATTGTGAGAAGGGTAAGGCTGTTTACCACACTGGCCAAGTGCGGGTTGGCAGACTTCACAAATCTTCGAGAACTTTTCTTTTATGAATTTTCGGACATGTAGATTGTAGGTTACTTTACGATTGAAGTCATCGGCGATATGCATAACTAAGAAAAGACAAAGTGTAGTACTGTACTGTACTCTTATCTGTTTTGTACTCTTTGTGTGTATTAAATTTATCTTTATTATACTCGCCATTATTTACAACATTTAATATGAGCACAACTCTGAAATTGCGAAAAACATATCAGCTGCTTCATACAGTTAGTCAAGTGTTAACTGACCTTTTCTATGTAACGGCTGATTTTAATTTCATGATTATAGAGCTGCTAAATGTCTTTGAACATCCCAAGTTTACATAAATTTAAATTACGCTGTATATCATGATTACCACCACCATAATATAACAAACGTTATCAAGAAGAGTGAAACATTGAGTAAAGATATCGACAAAAAAAAATCTTCCATCTTCTTCATCGAATTAAGATAAAATATATTTAAATTAATATTCTAATAGGTAAACTATGTTCGACTTACCAATGATTGCGTGCACTCGGACCGACAGTTGGGTGCGTAGAACGAGGGCATTTCTGCGACTGCAAATAAAAAATACTAAATATGAATAAACATAAATAATATTCCGTAAAAATCTTCCCTAAAGTATACCTACTAAAGTACGTACAACTTTTATTACTATTTTTCTCAACAACGAACCAAACACACCCCACATAATTATGTACAACCCTATGTGTATCAGAGATGCACACAACAATTTATTTTACACGAGTACATTTTAATGTAGAAAGTAGCTTAGATACATGATGTAGATAAGAAGGTCACCTCCGGTAAATAAAATATGAAACCAACGCTCACTCATCAAAATCAACCGCATCTTTGAATTCTTCAATCTCGGACATGTCATCCTCCGACTCCAGGGTCTTCAGCACGTCCTCTTCAATTCCAGAATCAACTGATAACTGCAGGAACACCCTGACCTTGCACTCATTAACGTGTGAACCCCTCTCAACATGCGCCGATCGTGTGAAACTTTTCTCATCACTTCCAATCATATTCCCCCCAATCGGAATAATGCTACAGGTTGATTCCATTTTATGATTTAATAACTAGTTACTGATTATTTATTGAATAATGATGACATATATATGATAACTTTTTTTGGTAAATAATAAAAAGTATGTCCAATTGTTTAATTTGAATTTTACGTTCCGATCCCTTTCACGTTCTACACCTCACTCTCTTCTATTTCTGCTACCATTCGATTTCTCTACTGTCGCTCTCATTCGAAGGTCTCTTAGTCAGTCAGTACGTTATTCGTTGAAAATATTAAATTAATGCTTATCAAATTAAAATACTATTAAAGTTGTGCCGCAGAGAGTTTATGTCATCTTTTAAAAACATTCATAAAGTTCGTTGAAGAGCGCCTTCTTGTAAAGTTTGTTTAAGGTACATCGAACGATGATATTAAATATGGGGTCCATTACTAATAATAATAAGTATTCTGAAGGCAAGAACTGCAAAGTATTCGATTCAAACTTTTAAAAATACAAAAATAAAGAGGCCAACATCTCCCGACTGCGGCCCGTTCGCGACTGTGCCTGTCGAGCCAGCTTTATGTGTGATCCCATGATCACATTAATTCCCTCTATTCATCTAGGTTGCTAGAACAAAACATAGATTTACGAACATAGATGCTGGGTTTAGCACAAAATGAGCTATAGCGAATTTATCATATATTTTAAAAAGCTCAAAAAATAAAACGTACCTACATAATATACATAATTATACATTATACATAGTACTATGAACCAATAATAAAACTGTTGAAATTAACGCGGATTTTTATGCATAGTGTAACCAATCTATTCAATCTACCCAATAACTGCGTCAATTACCAGTACTGCCTATTTTACAAGCTTTTATTTAATTTTAGTTAACTTTCAATGTAGATACATTATGTATATTTGCTTTGGCCACATTCTAGCTTCATCATTAGACCCCAGATAGAGTCTAAGCATAAAGATACTTATTTACTAAAAAGTAAAAAAAAAATTACAAAAACATTATTAAAACATGCTTTACTTATATGGGATAATGAACTAAAAATTTAAAAATAAATTCTGGTAAGTATTTGGCGTGTAGGTATTTACATATGGCTTATTATCGAATATAGGTGCCTAGTGTAGGCACCTATATTTGAATCCTAGTGTAGGCACCTAAATTCGAAACCTAGAATCCATTTTTAAATATCGAATATAGGTGCCTAGTGTAGGCACCTATATTCGAATCCTAGTGTAGGCACCTAAATTCGAAACCTAGAATCCATTTTTAAATTTTTAGTTCACTGTCTCAGATAAAAGCTTGTTTTAAAAAACAAATACATTTATTTTTTACATGTATGTTTTCAGCAATTGGTGGTATGCAAATACTTGTATTGTCTTTAGTACGAAATCTATATAGAGGAATCTGTGATTTAGAGGATATCATATAAGTAGGCTAGACGTAAGCTCCCCGTCTGACATTACGTCGTATTTTTGTACATGTTCATTTGTACTTTAGTTTTGGGTGAAATAAAGAAGGAGATTATTATTTATACTTGCAGCCAATCATCTGATAATTTATTATTGTTATGGAGCAGCCTGTGACACATAATTCTGTTCATTGTCTCGTTTTCTGTTCATTTCACCTTCATCACGATTGAATTAGCATCGAAAAAACTTGTTCACTCACGGTTTCGCGCGCTTGAGATTTCTATGATTTCTATTTTAAAATACGCAAGTTACAATTTTTAGCTAGCTAACATGTATAAAACGTTGTGTATTTATCTGTCGCAGAACCGATAACCGCTGGGGTAGACGTGTTCTAGAGTGGAGACCGCGTATTGGCAAGCGTAGCGTAAGACGCCCTGAGACTCGATGGAGTGACGATATACGTAGGACAGCTGGCGGTGGATGGAAGCGAAAAGCCGAAGATCGGGCTGAGTGGCGTGTCTTGGGAGAGGCCTATGTCCAGCAGTGGACTAATATAGGCTGATGATGATGATGATGATTTATTAATTAAACATATTAAAAAAAACAAGTGTATCAAGTTGTAGTGGCAAAGGATTGGGCTTCGTTGCAGAACCCTTAACTGACAGTAGATGCGTTCTAGAATAGAGATCACTTATTAACAAACAGTGTAGGACCCCTGGAAAGTAGAGTGACCGTTGGAAAGCTACACTATCTCCTGGTGACGTAGGCTACTTCTTCTCTACGTCTACGTCTTCTTATAATAAAGATAGCATTCGTCTAATTACTTTTACATTGTACAAAAAAGAAAATCGGTTGCAATTAGTGCGGTCTGAGCGTAACTATTATTTTAGCGCGCCTAAAACATATATTAGTTAATTCTTCCAAATAATTTTAAGTCTAAAAGTTGTATTTTATGAATATCTTGCAAGAACATTAACGCTGATCTAACAATTAAATGTTCGATCAGAACAACAAATATGCACCATATGGTTTACCCGGTTATCGCATGTCCCGTAGATGTTACAGTAACCCGAATAAATATAATGTCGAATCCGGCTGTGGGCTATTTCTATCTCGTAGAAATAGTCCGACGACCTTTGGGACTCGTTTCCATGACTCATTGAAAACCTTAATCTGTTTCTCCTAATTCCTGTTCGTTAACTCGAATAGGTACCTATTTATAAGTCGCTAGATAGTTGCCATTCCAGGCTACAGATTGCAAAAACAAATTGCATTCAATATTGTCCAGTAGGTACCTAGCGAATGAATAGATGGCAAAGACGTCAGTGCAATTTGTCAATCATCATCTATAGTAATAGAGCAATCCCTCTTTCACAGGATATGGCACGTGATAAACTTTTTTGATTGACATTTTTTCTATGATTTTGGCGTCTCATTTTGTGCATTTGCCAGTGTCAAGTGTTTTGATATTTTTAAGTTTCAAAGTTAAGAAGTAGTCAAAGTTCAGTCTTGGTCAAGTCCAGTTATGTTTTAAAGTAAAGTAATGGCGACTTTACTATAAGCTTTGATGGAGTTTTGGTAGCTACACGAAAAGTCATGTTTCACTAATAAATCACTTTCCCACACTCGCGCAGAACACAGACTAAATCGCACTAGCAGGGTGGTCTGTAGAAGGATAAAGAGAGAAAGATATATTTATTTGCATAAACATGAGTGGTTGCTTACTGATCTTATATTACCGAAGTCTCATCATGTTCTTGCCTCAATGGGCGTACAAATGTTGTCATAGCTTTTTTAAATAATAAATCAATTTATATAATTTAACGTCAAAAAAATAATAATAAATTCAATCGATGTCAAAGTAATAATAGTATTAATAAATAAGAATAGTTTAAATCTATAATTATGTAAGTAAACGCATATGCGTTTACTTACATAATTATAGATCAATCAAAATTATAGGTCAATTCTTATGTGTTTATTATATAATAAACACATAAGAATTGACCTAAAATAAAATAACTTAAAATAATAACTACTCTAAAAGACCGCTATCAATGGGAATAGTTCCCAAAACGCTGGCCCCATTGCCGCGTTGTATGGCAATACTCAAACGCTGAGCAAAATAAAGGCCAGCGTTTTGTTCACGTGTGGCGTCGACCAAACGAGATGACAATTCTTTAAAAATTTTTTTTGCTCCCGGCCCCCACGGTCCCATAGTTTCAACCAGTTTCAAAAGTTTCAATAATAATTAGAATAGATGTCAATATTATTAATATCAAATAAAATTATTTAAATGTTTCCTTCAGAAAGTCGTCAATATTATAATAACATTTTGTAGTCAAAAACTTTTTCAATTTTCTTTTAAAGTGATGCATGTCTTGTTCCTTGAAACATTCCGGTACATGGTTATATATAACAGGGCCCATCCCTAGAAAGCAGTTTCTGTAAAGTTGTGTACTAGCTTTGTGTAGGTACTTGTAACGCGCTTGGATCGCGACGGTTACGAGCACTCCTTTCTGACATTTTTGGAAACATTTTGGGGTTATCTCTCACAAATACAGCTAGCTCATAAATATATAATGATGGGAGCGTTATAATATTATATTTTTTTAAGTAGGATTCACAACTAACTATTGGTTTAAGTTTAAACATAGATCTATCATAGATATTTGAAGACATGATTTTTATAATTGATAAAATGCAAAACTTGCAGACAACTATATCAATGCATTGCCTGTTGGCTGATTAGCTCTTACGTGTCTAGGTGTTTCAAATGTTACACATATAAGTACGAGTATAATATATTAACAGATAAAGTATACAGTAATAATTATGGTTCCCATAATACAAGCTTTGCTTGACTTGGCTAAATGGCCGCAATATCATGTATTTTGCCGCCTAGGAACTGTGTGTAAACATTACTGTGTTCCACACGTGCAGCTAGTGAAATTACTGGGCTATCGATACTATTATGTTTATCACCAGGATTGAAGCAAAACAGGCACTACAATTTAAATAAATACATAATGTTACTCAATGTTCTGAGTACCTACTAGGTACTGCACTCCTACTGCACTAGTCATGCACAGGCATCAAATACAAACTACAAAATATTACAAGTCATATCTTTTCAAATATATTATTGAAACAGTTTTAAAACACTGATTAAGTACATGTCAATGAAAAAAAAACAAAATGTTAAAATGAAGCATGTCAATATACAAACATGCCAATATAAAAGAAATATTGTTTATATAAAAATACTGTCAGCATAAAAAAATATTGTCAATATAATAGGTACAATAACAAAAAAAAACATAATAATTATATAGCTCCTACTAGTTGCGCCCCACGTTGGTACCCGCTGTTTTATATAAATATTCCTTGCTTATCCTACGTGAACACAATAGTTTTCTGGACAAAAAGTAAGCCTATGTGTAATCAAAGGTGTTAGCTACCTCCATACCAAATTTCATTAAAATTGGTTCAGCCGTATGAGCGTGAAGAAGTAACAAACATACACATTACACACACACAAAAAAGATGAAGTGTGTCTGTGATCTGGAGAGCGTTTTATTTCTACTTTTACATGAACAAAAAAAAACGATTGTGTGTAACGTGTATAAAATTAAATTTAGCAACTGTCCACTTTGAAGAGCATGTAAATTTCCTTGACGAAACACATTATTGTGCAATATAATTCGATATATTCACACAATATAATCAGTAGTATGCTACATAATAACCACCACAGTTACGTTTCATCCGGGGCCTCGAGAAAATTGTTTGTTATGCCCCCCAATATCCTCAAGCAATCATTTAATAAACCGATGTGGGGGACGATAATGTACAACATAAACAATTCGTATCGGGTTACGTTAGTACCTAATACTGATTTGAAACGCGTTGTACAATTAAATTATTATTTGACCAATACTGAAATCGCGAAAAGAATCAGGTGTTTGACATAAATATTGACTCCCTACAAAATTTATAGGGCAGTTCATTTTTTAACGTGATTTCAGGATCGGTCTCTTAATTTAAAAAGTTTGTTCAGACGATAAAATGAACACGTTTTGACTTCGCACTATTTCGATATTGTTTCTCGTGGTCCGTTAAATATTGTAATTATGTAGGTACTCAGAAAAATGAAGAAACAATTTTTACCAAGATTATATATATATATATTTATTGGAACGGAAATAGCTAATAATTTCCATCAACCCATCTAACTAATTTTAAACCTGGAAAAAAAATATTTTCGCAGAAAAATAATATAATCAGCTAAGTGTGGAGTGAGAGTGGCTATACCTACTATGTTTATACCTAAGTACTATATGTATATTTTATAGTGTTTTTAAGAAAATAGGATACATTGTAACTTACACCAGGTGGAATATCTTAGTAGGAGGTCGTCTTATTAAATACCACTTAGTATCAGATACCTATTCTGTCGTCAAGCAGTATGTACCTACGTTCCAGTTGAAAAAGTTACTGTTGTAAATTAGAGGACTAACCAGAACCAGTCACAGCATTGTATGTTTTAAAGTATTGATCGCTGATATTGCAATGTTCTTATAATGAGCACTTTAATAGCCATAAAAAAAAATATACTGACTTGTCCTGCAATCCTTCGAGCTCTTCATCCTGCTCGCCTAGCGTGGAGTCCAGATCCAGGTAAGGTCCATAGTCGCCGTCCTTGAATACTTGCAGTGTCGCATCATCCAGCTGAAACAATACAAAAATTCTCAGGAACTTGGATATTTTATATACCTAGTCGAACATGCTGGCGAATGTATTTATAAACGTGACGAAACTAACAGTGACTCGATTTTTGCATCATATGCATTAGTTTTCTCATACGAAAACGACCGAGTTTTTTTTAAATATTTGGTACAGTAATTAGAGTAACGCATCGCTCTCCGAATGGTACGAGCCAACGTATTTACGTCTACATCTACGTCTACGTCTACTACGTGTGTGTATGTTAGGTACAACATTGGCGTCTTCAAATCTAGTGTAAATAGGTTTCTTCTAGGTAAGCGTGCTCCATCTTAGACCACACTACTGTTTAACATCAGGCAGAGTGTGGTCAAACGCGAACCTATTTTGAATAAAAAAATAAAAAAGTCTATGACCATTGCAGCAGGTTCCCAAAACTTTACAGAAACAAAATAAGGTCTAGGGCATCAGTGCTTTGGCGCTCATTACTTTAAAATAATCGATGGCATTCGATGGTTTATAGCCCTCTAATTTTACTTGTTAGCTATACCTACACTATTTACTTTAAATTCGTGTTTAAATTTTAAATAGGTACCTACTATAGATATATTTATCAAGTACAGAGACGAGTGAAATAAGTCCAAGTTACTGTCAAAGTGCTACAAAGTTTGTCAAGGCGTAGTCCAGTCGTGGTCAATCGGTCATCAGCTCATACCTACCCTTAGTGGCAACTTTAGTAGAAGCTTCCACGCAATTTTGGATGCAACATTTCATATTGAACATAATTACGTTACCACATTAGATCACCCTCATTACCGTAATTCGGCACTACATTATTGTAACGCTACTAATTTTAAATAAAGATACTCAAAAATACACAAGTTTTGAAAAATTGTACAATAATAAAATTATTCATAATAAATTTCTTTATGTGTTCCCGCCACAAACGTACTTTTTTAATATTTAGGTTACGAAAATGCATAATTATTCGAAGTACATAATGTATGTATAAATTGTGACGCCATCTGTTGAAATTCCCTGAGACTCTGCCGCTCAAGATTGCAGCGTAGCAGGAAAAACTTCACTACATATCGATAGATGTCGCTACTTTTCTAAAAGCATTTTCGTAGGAAAATATAAAAGTCGTGAAAGTTACAAAACAAATTTTAAACTAAACCATAAACACAAGCATATTCATAACCAACGTTTGTGAAATGTGTACCTACTATAAAAAACACATACAAAAATTTTGTAAGATTTGTAATTTTTTTTTACTCATTACGCTCAGAATACAGGTTTTTTCTATATTCTGAGTCATTACGTTGTACATTTTGAAATTGTAATGTCTAATAGTAAATAACAATGTCGAAGATAGCTTTTGCTTTTCTGCCTTGACTCAAGACTTTTCAAATTTCCAAATAGTAAGTAGGTATATACATATATGTATATAGATATATAGGTAGCTATAGAATATTATGTATCTATCTATTTAATTGATCCTGATTCATCATATAAGCTGAACAAGATCAACCTGAACAGGCCTATATATCTACATATTGTGTAGGTACCTACCTGGGTAATTTTATGTTTTTGTTTTTACCTATTTTTATCAAAACGTATATACCTACCTGCTTCTGTTAAAGCTGGATATGAAATTATGAACTTAAATTCATGAACTAAGTAGTATGTCTATCGCCATTTTTCTTATTTTAGCGCCACCGCCAAATTTTATCGCAAATACTTATCACAATAATTCAGGTTCATTACCAGGTTCAACAGAAGGTATGCGCATAGATACGTTTTGATGAAAATACTTATTACTCTGCAAGGATGTATGTACATAGAAAGATATATATATAGGCTTATTTATAGTAGTTACAATATTTGTGGATAAACGGTCTGCGTAACAGAAACCCATGTTCTCAAAATATTTTATGTAAAAGTAATAAGACGAACGAAACACTCTCGTGATGGTAAGAGGCAGGTTCACATAAAACTTTGAGTGAAAAGCTAAGTCCATTACTATTATATTCCTCACTAGCGACCCGCCCCGGCTTCACACGGGTGCAATGTAAATACTAATGTAGTGCATATGCATGTATAACAGGTACCAACATATTAACCTTCCTCTTGAATCACTCTGTCTATTGATGGAAACCGTAGTAAAATCCGCTGCGTAGTTTAAAATATCTAAGTGTACACACTGTACAGACGGCGGGAAGCGACTTTGTTTTTTACTATGTAGAGACAAAAACTCCTTGTTTAAAAATTGAATTTTTCCTGAAATAGCTTCCGCTTTCAAAATTTTGTTGCAACTGACTTTCGTGACACATTAACTCATTTATCCCTCAGAATTTATCCTATGGCATTTGACTGATATAAAAGAAAATGTCAATCATAGAAAAATTGCTTTAAAATTTTTCAAACATGCTTGCAAGTATGTACTCGTATAGATGTGTATTGTGGAAAACGTTACAACCCGTTTATAGCTTACCCAAGAGGAACTGGGGGCAATATGGACATGTTGTAGTTACGCCTCCGAGGGTAAAGTGTTCCTATGCGGTAAGTTTCTCAGCTTAGCAAAAATAGAAATAAGAAAGTCAGAGTAGTAGGCAACACTGGCAATGCCCCGGGTATTGTAGGTATCCATAAGAGGCGGTGACCACTTCCCACCAGGTAGGCCGCCGTATATATGTCACATTTTCACATTAAAAAAAAACCATCACATCGTATATTTATACTTATTCTTACCTCTTAAAATCGAGGTTGGTTTTCTATAAAAAATTATGGGCAGCAAAGTATTATTTTCACATATAACCTATGTTATGACAGCCCTGTTGGCTCATTGGTAGCATGAGCTGAAGGGCGTGGATTCGATTCCCACTCAGGACTAACATTTGTGTGACTAACATCGATGTTTGTTCTGTGTCTGGGTGTACTGTATGTATTTACAAAAAAAAAGTATTTAAGTATTCTATCAGTTATCTGTCATCCATAGCACAGGCTCTGCTTAGTTTGGGGTCAGATGGCGCTGTGTGTAATGTCCTATGTTTTTTTTTACCTAACCAATGAAACACAACCCACATTTATCGCTTGGTAGTTGTATAAACATTTAAAAGACACTTATCTTTACAGGAAAAAGCTTTACACGGCCTTTTCATGATGACAATCTGGCTATCTCCTATAGCATATTTCATGTCTCAAATTAAAGTATGGAGACGTAAATATCTAGAATAAAATGAATTTAATTCTGCAAAACTGATATTATAAATTTAGTAGTATGTATTGAGATGTTTTATTTATTTAGATGCCGCAAAGCTCATATACCAAAGGTTTAGTTTAAGGTTATGCTACGTCCGAGCGCCTTGAACTTTTTTTTAGTCCAATCGCCGCTGTCAGTCTACCTGCTATATTTGTATGCATGTTTAATTGTTTACTCGTGACTTACCCGTGACACAACTAATTGTGCCTTGAGGAATTTATATTCCCTTAGACACTACCAGTTGTGCCAAAGGGAAATATAATTATCCCAATAACACTACCAAGCGATGCCAGTAGTGCCAAGGGGAACTGATATCCCCTTAAGCACAACCGGTTGTGCCAAAGAGAAGTTTTTCTTCCCGAAGACACAACTTAGCAAAAATTGATCTAAAAAATGGAAATACTTCTTCTGGGAATCAATATCCCAGAAGAAGTAGAAGTAGTAGTAGTAGTTCCCTTGATATCGTTGATGCCTTGTTGATACTCCCCCGTGGCATTACTGGCATCGCTTGATAGTATCATTGGGATAATAGATTTTCCTAGGGCACAACTGGTAGTGCCTAAGGGAATAGAAATTCCCCAAGGCATTATTGGTTGTGCCACACAGTTGTGTCACGGGTAAGTCACGGAAATATTGATCAAAGTTAATTTCCATGTCAATCGGAAATATGATACCTTGGTAGGTCGCTTGCATTTGCATCGTGCAATCAATACTAAACCCCTGCTATATTGTAAGGAACAAATTTATCAACGTGACCTTGGTAACTTCTTGTCATGTAAGTGGTGATAAACGGTAAAATCTTACCAAATTTACTAGATATACTATTGCCTTCACGGTTCAATGTTCAAAATAAAACGGCCTATGAAGGTCATCATGGTAAACTATAATGTGCACTACACGCTTAAATTTTAATGCCAGTTATATTACCAGATCCTACATGTTACATCAATCAGATTCAAACGGAATTGTTGTGCAGTAGGTTTATTTTTACAGCCACTTATATCCATCGCGTGTTAGTTTAACAACACGAGTTTAAGTGATTCTGATGTCACCAATAAATTAAAAGCGGGGCATGACGTTGATGTCATCTTTGCTGAAGGTTTCGCTTCAATAGAAATAAAAAAAGTCAAAACGATGTAATAGTAAACAGCGGCATTTTATTAAACCGGCTGTATTTCTTGACTCTACCTCTGTCCGTGAGCTGTTATTTTTATTAGATTTTATTGATGTAAAAGTAACAATAGTTTGTAAAAATATAGCAAGTCCTGAGACAGCTGTCAGAAACACACCGTTAGATGCTTGGCGGCAGATTTTCAAATTGAGGGCATACACTATAATATAAATGTTGCTGTCTATCTAGAATATATGAAAATTATTTGTTCCTACAGGTTTGATCATAGAGCTGGAAGATAAAGGAGTACGTAAAATAACTAACTACTGTACTAAGTGCCTATACACTGTACTCTTACTTACTGATCACAATAATAGTTAAATTTTAACTCGTTGATTTTCTTAATTCGCTAGTATCGTTAACTCTTAATTAAGGTGTATTTACATAGGTACTTATTATTATCATTTTAGTTAACAGCTTACCCGTGATTATCCCGCTATAGTACCAAAGGATGCCTTCCTTTTTTCTACTTCTTGCGATTCAAAGTTTAATAGATATTTCGAACTTGTTATCATAAGAAAATACAATAAAAGGAAAAAAACAAAGAAATAGGGAATTATTTTTAAAGAATTTAATAAAGATTTTCTTTCTGTCTATCTATAAGTGTAGCGCTAAAACTATCTAATGGATAAAAAAAAAATATTTCCGCCAGGAACGACTACGTCGTTTCGGTTTCTTCTAAGCAAACGTGCTCCACCCTAGACCGCACCTTCACTTAACATCAGACGGGATGGCGGTCAAACGCAAGCCTATATTATAAAAAAAAGTGTAATGAAGTAAGGGTTGTCTCCTACGTGTACATGATCGAATAGCACATTTTGTTCATCAACCTTATCAGTATGATGAAAACAATTTTATTTCATTATAGATAACGACGTATCACACTGAATTTGATAATTAAACTGTAAAGTATCTGATGCTTTTAAAAAATAACGTGGTACCTCTGAGTAATCAGATCGAAACAGATCAATGACCTCTCTTAAGGAATTCCTTTCGTCGAAGTTTGTCCCTCGTGACACAGACTTTGACGAGGGAGCCGATATACTAAAACTAGTCGTTTGTCCTGAACTGTGACCTGGTGTTATTGATATTGTTTCAGCTCCTTGTCCCATTTGAACTTAGTGTAATTTATTTGTAAATAAATACTTGCCCAGATGGTTTTATGCAGACCGAAACATCAAGCGCAACACTGAAGAAAAAAATCAATAAATAATTTTAAAAAAGTACTCATGATTTATATTCTCGGTTTTTACCTCAGTTAAAAAGTAGCGAAACGTTTTTAACTAGTACACATTGCACTTGTTTGTTTTTATGTAAGTATAATTATATACATATCTATCAAAAACCGAAAAGACAAAAATAATAATTATCATTTTCGCAAAACCGAAAAAATTAGCTGATTATAATAAATGAACATTTACATTTTTCGGATCGTGTTTATCATGTTCTATACGATGATTGTACACTTCGCTACATTTTTGTAATTTGTTGTGTAATATTTTGGGGTTGTACTTAATTTTTAAACAATATATTCTATCTTTTTATCTCTCACTCTCGCATTCATACAATCACAAACACACACCCACCCACACACACACACACCCACACACACACACGCACACACACATGCTCATTTAATATTTTATCGATGTACATAGATATAGAAGAGCGGGATCTTCTGCCACAGGTATTCTTTATACTTACCAGAAGGTCCCAACCTACTATTTTGTAAGAGAAACTGGTAACCGTAATAAAATAATTTTCATCTTCATATTAATACAAATATTTTATCATGCATATTCTACTAACATTTTGCATCAAAGTGTCCTGTCACGAACCTACTCATTCAGTGTACTGTGATTCAGAACCCTCGACCTTGGAAACCAGTTGTCTCTTGAGTGTGTTTACGTCTCAATTTAGCAGTGACTAAAATTTTAGTGATTACTTCCCACAACCTGCACGTCTAGCACGTGAGCCGTGATAAAAGTCTTTCCAGTCGCGAAAACGAGGGAGACATATCCTATATTCTAGCTTTATCACGCTTTTGGAGAATTTCTTCCCGAGCGCGAACTAAGGGACTGTAATGTGCGATTTGGCAATTTTTTTTAAATTATGATCGCTCTGGCTCCCTTATAGTAAACTTAATCGAAAAGTTTTGATTTCAAAAATACACGTCTTGTCTCTGAATGTGGAGGACAAAGATAGTGAGAATAGCTTTCACATCGAAACCTTTGATATTGGAATTCAGAATATGAAGACAGATGTTTCGGAAAGAGACATAATGGAAGAGAACATTCCCGAAAAGATATATTACAAACCGAGACGGTTATAATAAGAGCAGATTTTTAAATGTATGCCTATTTGCATTTTGGGAGAGCAAACTTTTTGTGCCGCTGTACCAAAATATGTAGCAACTCGTCTGTAGGTATCACGAGGACTATGCACCTACCTATCATGTTAATATCTCCTCAGAACGGATGCTCAAAAACATAACTTGATTATGATTATACTAAACCAAAATCAACTCTCATAAATTTTTAACAGCTATTACTATGCATTGTGTACGGTACATAGGTACATATATAGGTATATTCATTGCTAACTGTCGTGGGTGTTCTAAAATGAATTAACAAAAAATAGTGTATATCTGTCGGTTATTTAGTTTTCATAGTTATAAGCTTTGCTTAGTTTGGCGCTAGATACTGCTATGTGAAATGCCCTCTGATAAGTATATTGATGTTTAATATATTCAGGATGAAAATTAAAAATTTGGTTTCTGCCATCAGCGGGATAGCAGATTGAGGAACCGCCCTACAATGCGTGTCATGTCAAAGATCACTGCCTTATGGATCTGATAATTGACCCTACCACCTAGCGAGAAATCCTTAACGTGTTGGTTGTGGCTCATCACTACAAGTGCGTTCACCCAGACGACTATCTGGACAATGATCGTAGAATCAACATCTCACACGATGATATCTCGTCAACCAAGGCAAGGTACTTTCTGAGCTTGTTCTCCTCGACCTTCATGAGATTCTCGTCATGTAAGATGTTGATGTCGACCAGCGCTGTCCAACGTAATTCATTTATTGTTGTTACGAAAACAATCCAAAAAAATACTGTACCATGCATAGAGGCTCATTTTTTTCTCGTTTTTAGTATTGCTTCTATATTATAGGTTGTTTATAAACAATTAGCTCTTTTTCTAATACTATTACCGTTGAAGTTATTCTGTGCTATAGTGCCCTATAATTCCATGATTTTATTGCATGATGTTGGACTAAAAATATCTGTACATTCATTCGCAGTAAATGTATTTTTAGTAATTAATTTATGACGCTATTAGATAAGGAGACATTAACTATCAAATTAATGTACGTCTTATTTATCAATATAAATATGAAGATAAGGATTGTGGATAATACATTTCTTTTGTCTTTCACAGTAAAACAATTAATCGTTCCCAGAATTTTTTAAAGAGAAATGCATATACATTTTTGTTTTACATATATGCGGAATTAATCTCGTTTAATTTTATCAGAAACTGACTATAGTTTCAACCATAAACGGTGGTCTTCATCACGGAGACAAAGCTGAGTACAACGCGTGCAGCAATATGTCAAAACCACGTTAGATTCCATAGTAAAATGTACATACAATTTTAAATTTAAATCGATTCAAAAACAAATTATTCACTTGCAGATTCAATCCCGAGTACAATGGGTAGACTGGGTGGGTACCTAGTTTGTACCAGTTGACCTAGGTTACCGTGGAATGGTAGATACTATTGTAGTCAGATAATAACCGGTTAGCTGCACCCCTCGTAATCACGCGTTATTTATAAGTTAAAATGTGTTTTAGAAAATGTCATAAGTCTTTCGTCGTAATGCACATCCCTTTTTGTATTTTCTTATTGATTGAATTCTCATTTCGTGGGACTAGCTTTACGGTGTATGTTCGATTCCCATCTAGGACAAACATTTGTTTCATGAATTGATATTTGAGGTAAATGGCATAACAGGAGAAAGGCATATGCCTATCAGTGGAATAAAAAAGGCTGTGGATGATGATGATGAAACAGTGGTAGGTGGAAAAAATACCAAAACAACTCTTTAGCAATGCACTCGGCGAAAAACTGCGAAAGTAGGTAAGTTATACTGTTTTCTTAGTAAATTATTGTCTAGTAGGGATGATGTTTAAAAATGTTTTAAAGTGCACTGTTGATTGTGCCATAGCAATACAGAATACAGAATTCGGAAGCTCTATTTCAAGCGTGCTATAAACGTAAAGTCCCACATTACTAATACTTGGTTACTCACTCGGTATTTGGCTAAAATTATCTGTTCTGAATAGTTGTGAGCCACCTAGTCTCAGGTGTGTATTATGTCACCGGCTATAAGTATACTGCTTTTTCATCGACGAAATATTAACGTCATCTGACTGGAGATGCATGTTGGGTTGTTGGGCGACCGCTGGGCAAAAGGTCACCGCAGTTTAGACCTCAAAACTTAAGCGACCTCAGGGTCTCGACCCAGACGAAAATGGGCACTACAGTAGCTGGACCACCAAAGCCGAAAATCTGTCTGGAAGGAGGAAAGGGAGACACTAGGGGACACTAGGCTTCAAATCAATACTAAATAAATATTGTATTAACTTCACGCAAGTGCAAGCAATAAGTTGATCAAGTTTCAATCAATCGGATGTACGGTACGGCAGCGCATAAAACAAGAATAAAATACATTTTGTATAAATTAGATAAAATAAATATTTAAATTTAGAAGTCAGATGCATTTTAGACAACTGTGTTTTAACTAGCTGCGTCCCACGGTGTTACCCGCTACATATTTTCGGGATAAAAAGTAGCTTATGTTCTAATCCAGGGTCTCAGCTACCTCCACACCTAATTTCATCCAAATCCGTTCAGTAGTTTTTGCGTGAAAGAGTAGCAAACATCCATCCATCCATCCATCCAAACTTTCACAATTATAATATTTGTGGGATCTATTTATTTTAAGTTTATTTAACGCTTATGAAAAATCATTGTCAAAACATTGCTAGCAGGTCGAAATCGGAGCTTCCCAGTAGGTTAAAGTTATCCGGAAAACGTTGTTATTGGAAATATTTTATTATTTGAACTTATAATAGATACTTGAAGAACCATTAGGGTTATTTCTGTGGTAGTATTTCTACAATCGATACATTCTAGAAAAACACAAAAAACATGCATGCATGGGCATGCGTTATCTCTTAATATCAGGAAAGCGACTTCTTCGTTTCAATAGAATAATTGTATATAAAAAATCTAAATAAATTAAAATTAGAACTTTTATAATAATTAAAAAAACGAAGTATACTTTGTATGAATATACATGATGCTTGTGTCCTGTTCCGGTGAGTGAGACGCTTTGTATCATGATATACCTACGCAAGATCATAATCTTAGCGTAGTTGAAAGTGTGTCAAAGTTTCTAGTACCTACTTATTATGTTTATTTCAGTTGTTACCAGATTATAAAATTCTGCTTGCGATTCTATAATCGGCTAGTCACGCTCCACAATAAAGTAAAACGGGGAACATGATATTGACACATGAACGTCTAACCTTCTATTATGCTATTGTCAATTTTGTCCCCTTAGTTTCCGTAAGGGTGTTCATCAAAACTTAATAAGCCTACCGCAGGGAGTTTTGGCGGGAACGCGGAAAGAGTCGTGTCGCTCCGTTGTATTTTTTCCAAAACTAGTGTTTTGTCGAGTGTTTATGTATAAAAATGGTGGTGTTTTATTCATAAAGTGCCGAATCACTAGCGCGAGTGTGGGAAAATGATATAATGTGGTGAAACAAGACTTTTTGTGTTGCTTCCAAAACTCCATCGAAGCTTTATAGTAAAGTCACCACTACTTTACTAAAGCATGATTGGACTTGACTGACACGGACTGTACCTGACCAAGACTGGACTTATGCTATATCTTTAGGTACGAGAACAATTATTTAACTTTTGAAACTTGAAAATATATGAATACCTACTTGACACTGGCAACTTCATTTTATTTTCTGCAAGAGCTCAAAAACTTAGTGTAACACTTAACATTATTTATCTCGTAAACGTTCTGGCGTTTACGAGATACATGATAATAGAACAGTAATACACAGATACAGTATAATCATACAATACACAAATAATAATTACTTAAATATAGTGCAACCTAGTGACCAGGTTGGTATAGTCTTAGTTCAAGTTCTAAAATATTTTTTCCCTCAAAGCATTAAATTCGTATCAAAGGATGTCATCAGTAATGTATGCATTTTTTCAATCGATTGTTTTAGTTCTTTGTTTTAATAACAAATCAAAGCATATGACATGATGTTAAAGTAATTATTATGTGTTACTCAGATTTGAAATTGTGAAGTCTAAATAGATAGATATCAAATAGTTAAAATTGGTGACACGACCAGTAATCAAGAACTCATAACATATGGAGTCCCGCAGGGTTCCATCATGGGCCCCTTGCTTTTCTTGATTTATATAAACAATACAACTTGGCAAGAGATACTACGTTGTATGCTGATGACACTTGTTTATTTTATTTTGGAAAAGACATAGTAACAGTATTTGAACAGGCTCAATCAGATCTTAACATTTTAAACAATTGGTTTCAATATAATTTATTAACTATCAATATATCTAAAACTAATTACATGGTTTTTAATGCCAAAAATAAAAATTTACAAAACTCGACACCACCATACATAAATAGTAGAATCTGAAAAATACCTAGGCCTCATTCTTGATAACAGACTCACTTGGAAACCACACATAACCGAGTACGATCGAAGTTATCAGCCTTACTTGGCATTCTCCGGAATAATGTTCGTTGCTACCCTAAATCAATCCGACACACCGTTAGATTTTCAACTTGAGGGTGGTAGCTAGGCAGCCGAGTACTAGAAAATACCCTACCACCATGATGTGGTTTCCCGACGACGTTTTCCTCCACCGGCAGCTCAAGCTCATTGTTGGGGTTTGAACCCACACCCTTCGGTATGCGAACCAACCGTGCTAACCATTGAGCTATCATCGCTACAAAATGAAGATGAGAATGATGAATCTACTATATGAAATCCAACTAACTACTGAATCTACTGAACGGTTAACTACTGAACTATGACAGCCCGGTTGGCTCATTGGTAGCATATCTGCCTTATGAGCTGAAGGGCGCGGGTTCGATTCCCGCTCAGGACAAACATTTTATGTATCAACAAATGTTTGTTCTGTGTCTGGGTGTTCTGTATGTATTATAAGTATGCATTTATTAAAAAAAAAGTATATATGTATTTTATCAGTTATCTGATTATTGAACACGTGTTTAGTTTAGCAGACTATTATAGAAATTACATATATTAGACAATTTGTCCTTCGTCTGTACCTGCTGCATGATGCATTTTGTGCCAATACTGAATCACGAGAATAAAATACAACAAAGATCGGGAAAGCTTTATAAATATCAATTTGCTTCATTTAATAAAGGGGTATTTATTTTAGGGCTTTCAATAGAAAGTAACCTGTCGTGGTTTCTCGTGTTACATTTATCCAACGTAAGCGAGAAATTGATAGATAATTAATTAGTTAATCAATGCTTTATGATCATCATCATCATAAAGCATTAATTATCTTCATTCAATGTATCTAAGTATGTTAAGAGACATTTTCTCCCAACACTTAATTGCTAGAACGTATGGAAACATCGAATTTTTTGTAAGGCCAGTTTTCAAAAAGAACCAATCATTGATAAAATAAAATTGCAAGAACTCTTGTTTGACTAGCTAGAAGGGAAAAGGACATTCGAGAATCTGGAACGTTTGGTCGGCTGTCTTAAGGAAATATAAAATAATACGTAGTTTCCGGCAAAAAAATTGCAATGACAAAAGTAGCTATTTTTATTTGTCATTTTTCATAGTAAAATAGCTAAAACTGTTAGAAACTAAACGTAACAAAAAGTAAGAACGTAAATACTTATAACCACTTAATAGCTAATATTTGGTAATATAAAGTTTTTAACAAATTCGCAATCAATTACAATCGTGTAGAAATTAATTGCTTAACCTTTACAAATTCAATTAATAAATACAAATATTCCACCTTGGGGTTTGACGTCCATTATTGGTATACCTACGAGACACTATTATGCTTTTGGCACATTTAAATATTACCTAGTCATTGCTTCATTTTGTTAGCTCTTCACGACATGTAAACATCTATTATACGAAACCGATAGGTATGATTTTACCAATTAGCATAATTACACTTACCCTATGCGGTGCTTGCAGTAGACGATGCACGGCTGATATCTGATAAGACAGCGGTACAGTAGTGTTGAATGTGTGGTAAAGCGGCCTTGGAGGCTCCCGTACGCTATACTCCATAAACGGGTCCAGGTCGTTTAGGTATTGCACACGGCACACGAAACTTTCAGCCCCGTACTCTCGCATGGCACCAACCATTTGATTTTCACTCACTTTCAAGAATTCAATTATTTAAACACTACCTTTTTTTTTAAATAAATAAAATCACAGTCTAATCACATCTTTCACTGAAATATAAGAAATTTCTTTAAGTGGGGCGCGAATTAAGTTTAAGCACGTGTTTTTTTCTTCTTTTGTCATAGATAAAGAATATATGAACTACAAGCAAAGTCGAGAATTGTTCGATTTTTTATGCGTGAATTCGGCCAGTGCGCGTAAATGCAAACGTTCGACTGAGAGCGCTGTGGAGTCGACCGCGATAAGCGTGCAAGATGTTATGTTTTGATTAGGTTTTTTATTATAGAATGGAAAGGATGCGGTTTTGAAACTGCCAGCGCTAACGAACCCGATTCGATTATTGAAGTTTTTGTAACGGTACATACTCGCGATAAAATAAAAAAGAACGGCGAGGCGTTTACCATGTGCGAATATAAAACGCGTCAGCTATCTATTCCTGTATTTTATTGTTTATCTTATGAACAGGTAAACAGATCCGTGGCAAGGTCTCAGCATGGTTTTGTAATACAATTTATCTTTGAGCAGATAACATACCTATGCCGTAAGATGACCTACTGCAGACTGCTGCAACCGTTTATAAACTTATGTCATTAATTCTGGATTCTATTTTTGATTTCATATGCAACGGTGTTGTGCGCTATTTTCGACTAGTACGATCCAGCGGGATGTCTTTCAATTTATTGAAAACAAATATTTGTTTCTATTTCACTCTTATCTATCTGCTTCAGATTTTTAACGACCATATTTACCTATTGCCAAGACATCTAAGTATATTATAATAATTATATGCATGTAAGCATTTTTTTCTTCTTCTAGGAATCATTGCTGCCACTACATTTATCGTAGACACGTAAAATTTGGATTCAATATTCTTCAAATAGAAGTATGATAACCATTTTTTAAATTCCATCTCTAAAGGTTTGAAATTTAAAATCTTTGTACGGAAACGTAGATAGTGTCTCGCATGTCTATAGGTGTAGAAGATAAGCCAACTCCGGTAACTGGAGGGCTGTCGGTTAATAAAGGGTATCAACCATTTATGTACGAAAAACAAAAAGAGATAATAAATGAATTAAATGAGCAAATAAGAAAATTACAACAGTGGCTAGAAGAAGAAAAGTATAGAAATAAAATACTTATGAAAGACTGTAAGAATACCAAAGCGCCAAAAATTCATAAAAATACTGTATTATGTACTAAGCATACATATACAACAAATACATGTACACGCAAGAAACTTAAGCTATTCTCAAGACAAATCACTAAAATCAGTAGAGAATATACAAAACTAAAACAAGAAAATGGCCAATTACACCACAAGATAATAGAATTAAAAACAAAGCATGATATACTTAACAGTAGAAATCTAAATGTCATAAAAAAAAATCACATACTAGATACTCAAACGATAAACAGAACAAGACCAGCAAAAACAAGAATTAGTAGCTTACAAGAAGAAATAAAAAAAGTTATAATTTTTTCTGACAATATAGGACATGGATTAGCATCAAAAATAGCAAATCGTCTAGAAAAAAACATCAACATCATTAATGTATGTCATCCGGAAGCTAGCTGCAAGAAAATACTAGAAAACTTCAGTGAAAAGACAAAATATCTAAACAGAAATGATACAGTGGCAATACTAATGAGTAATTATGATGGAACCCTCAATTACCAGACAAAGAGGCAAGATTATATAACATTATTAAAAGAAATAATTAATGAACCAAACCGACCGTTTAATTTAATAATTAGTGGAATACAGTATAACAAAATTAATGACATGAAAATATACCACCTTAATCAAGAAATAGCATATATAGCAAGTATGACAGAAAACATAAAATACATCGACCTTAACATCAGAGACAGCCGCGGCAAGCCATATAGTCATAATAAAGTTCAAGACCTTGTGACATACACAATATTAGTGTCAACAAAATCAGAAAAGTTTCAAGGTTCATCTATGCTTCAATTTATCAAATGTCAAACTGGAAACAGCACAGACTTAGATGACAATAATACAAATTTTCGAACGAAATCCGGGAAAGTAAGAAACAGATAATACTTCACGCAAATGTTCAATGCATAAATAATAAATATCTAGCTATCGAGGACTTACTAAATGACTACAAATGTGATGTCCTATGCTTGTCAGAAACGTGGGGAGAAGATGATCGGATTCACACAATGGTTGTTCCGAACTTTGAACTTGCTACATATTTTCATAGAAAATTTTTTATGCACGGTGGAACAGCTATATTTGTAAAGAATGGCTTGGAATTTAAAATTAGAAACGACATTAACAGATTGTCTTTCGAGATGAATTTCGAACTAGCAGCAATAGAGATCAGATCATCAAAGTTAATTGTAATAGCAGTGTACAGACCAGATAAAGATATTGACCTATTTTTTAACATATTAAAAAAGCTACTACAAAAACTTTGCTGTGAAGGAAAACGAATTGTTTTAGCAGGTGATTTTAACCTGAATATTTTAAAAGTAGATAAAAACATCAAAAAAATGTTACTTGTTTTAAATAATTTTAACTGTAAGTTTGTATTAGATAAACCCACTAGAGTACAAGGCAAGAGTGCTACATGTATCGACAATTTTATTGTTAATTTTGACAATTGTAAAGGCTGTGTACTTGATCATAAGTTATCGGACCATAAAGTAATTAGGCTTATAATTACTGACTACTGTAATAATTCTGGTAAGTGCGACAGAAAACCTTGTTTTACCAGAATTATGTCTGAGAACAACTGTAACTACTTTCATTATTTATTAAAAAATGACTTTGTCAAACTAAAAGATCAAATGATGACATGTAGTAATCTAAATGCAAGAATGAATATTTTACAGGGTGCAATCAAATTTTACTATGATATAGCTTTTCCAAAAAAGAAGCATACAATACACAGTAAAACGAATAAGTGGTCATCAAAAGGCATAGAAATATCAAAAAATAATTTAGCAAATATGGAAGCATTACAAGAAATCCATCCAAGTAAGGAAAGAATAACACAAATAAGAAAATATAAAAAAATTTTAAGAAAAGTTTTTATAGCGTCTAAAAAACTGCAGTATAGTCACAGAGTTAGAGCTTCAAAAAATAAAATAAAAGAATCTTGGAAAATTATTAACGAACAAGTGGCATATAATAATAAAAAATATAAAAATAATAAGGGCATAAAAATAGTCAAGACTGAAGAAGGTGCAACAATAACAGACTCCAAAGATATTGCAGACGCTTTTAACAATTTCTTCAAGAATATTGCTTATAAAGTGACAAACAATATTCAAACGAACAGTGATAAATGCATGAAATATTTAGAAAAAACAAATAAACCAACAACAACGATTAAATTTGACATGATAGATTTTAGAGATTTATGGACAATTATCAAAAATATGAGACCAAAATCAACACCAGACATATATGATATAAATTCTAAGACCTTAAAACAATTGATTCTAAACAATGAGTGCTTTATGGAATTGTTACTCATTGCAATAAACGACTGCCTACAAAATGGCGTATTTCCGGAAAGTCTTAAACCAGGAAGAGTCATTCCTTTATACAAAAAAGGTGATTGCACTGAGCTCGGGAATTATCGACCAATTTGCATATTACCCACAATTTCCAAAATTCTGGAAACAGTAATTAAAAACAAGATATTGCAATATTTTGAAGACAAAAAGCTTTTTACTGCATCACAATTTGGATTTCGTAGAGGACGATCCACAGAGATGGCAATTAGGGAAGTGATGTACTATGTTCTCGACTCATTGGACAAATCGCACAAATGTGCAAGTATTTACTGTGATTTGTCTAAAGCGTTTGACTGTTTAAGACACGATACTCTTTTATCTAAAATGCGATATTACGGTTTTGAAGGTCCCGAGTTTAACTTAATACGCACATACCTGCAGAATAGAAGCCAAGTTGTATCACTGAACGATGTGAACTCAGCTAAAGAATATACTGACATAGGTGTACCTCAAGGATCAATATTGGGGCCAGTTCTTTTTCTTATATACATTAACGATGTTGTTAATGCAATGCCCGATTGGACATACATTAGCTTATTTGCTGACGATACTCATGTAGGAATGAGTGATAAATGTATAAATAACCTACAAACAAAAATTGCTGATGCAATGGGTATTCTTAGAGAGTGGTTTAGCGCCAATGGAATAATTTTAAATGCGGACAAAAGTGTTGTTATGCAATATCGATCACGTAAAGGTATTGACATGAACTCTAGCGTAACCGAAAATGTGTTTTTAGGATATACTATTGATCATACTATTAGCCATTCGGCTCACATAGAAAAACTATGTAAAAAAATATCAAGTGCGAATTATGCATTACTAAAGTTAAGGCCTTTGGTTGACAGAAAATCTATAATATCAATCTATTACGCTTACATACACTCGAGAATAAGATATGCTATTACTGTCTGGGGAAACGGGGCAGATATAAAAAAAGTTTTAAGAGCGCAAAAAAAAGCTATACGTATGATGTTTGGTCTACGAAAGCGAATATCTGTTAAACCTATTTTCAAGGAAAATAAAATTATGACTGTGATTGCATTGTATATATATAATTGCTTGCTAGAAATGTTTAATGAAATGGGTAAAGCTGTAATTACTAAGAAGGAACAATATAAGCTTAATGTTAATTTAAGAAATGATCATAAATGGCATTTGCCAAAAGCAAGACTAACTAAAACAAGGAAGCAAGGAATTTACAACAAAATAGCAATGTTTGAAAAACTACCGCGAACCATAACCGTTTTACATGCAAATGAGTTCAAAAGAAAACTAAAACAGTTCTTTGAGTCCAACCCAATATATTCAATCAATGAATTTATGAACATGAAACTGACTGAATCTTCATTCTTGCATGGAACTAGCCATCAATAAATTGTTCACTACTAAATTTAATTGTTCTTTATTGTTTTTTTTTTTTTTTTTTTTTAGATTTAATCACTTGACATTTTTTATTTTATTTTTTTTATTATTATTCATTTGGCATTATTTAATATTTTGACATAATAGTACTAATTTGACATTTTATAATAATCACTGGACATTTCTTTTTTTTTCTTTTTTTTTTTTTAATATTGGGCAGTGCCATTTTGTTTAATTGTTATCATTTCATTTTGTAATTTTATTTAATATTTTAATTAATTTAATATTATAATTTTGATTAATAATTGTAAATTTGACGTGCCTAGTGTAACATATGTAGTTATAAGGCGAATAAAAATATTCTATTCTATTCTATTCTATTCTAGTGTAAAGTTACTTAACACTCAGCTATAACTTAATAACTTGTGAATCATGCCAGTGTTTCGAAATTGCAACATTTTAAGTAATTAATCATGTCTTATCGTTTCTAAACAAGCCGTGCCAGAAGTTTAGGTATATAACGATATCTTATCTAAAACAATCCTTTCAGCCAAGCCAGCCCAAAACATTTTATTGCAATTTGCTTGTGGTCAACATTACATTACATTCCTCGAGACCACTGATGCGCGTCTTAAGTTTTGATGGCATTTCATAGAACCAGAAAAATATCAGTTTTACTTTACCAACTCTGAAACACTTCTACTCAATACAGATCTTACTAATATTATAAATGGGAAAGTTTGTGCGTTTGAATGTTTGTTACTCGATAACAGCTGAACGGATTTGGATGAAATTTGACACTGTAGGTAATTTGACACTGTAGGTAATTTATTACCTGGATTAACGTAATAGAATACTTTTTATAGCAGGAAAATGTTAGGTTCCTGTGGGATTACAATAACTTTTAAGGGCACTACCACTACCCAACACCAGATGTCGTTAAGTTTCACAATTTATAAAAGTAATGACTATTTTACTTATGACTTGACGACATCTGGTGAGGATAAAGACATTTTTTGTTAAATTCCATGCTGATAAAGTCGCTGGTAACAGCTTGTTGAAAAAGTAATAAATAATCAATACATAACGTCCAAGTGGAAATCCAGGGTAATTTGTAAGTAACCGGCTACTGCTCGCAGGTAGTTTCATAACATTATACATAACAACTTTATATGTTCTATGGGCCGCCTTACACGTTCAATCATGATCACGATCCGCGATCCGCGATCCGCGATCCGCGATCCGCGATCATGATTTCAAAATTTCTAGACATTATGCGATCCGGAGCATCAGTCCGTCAATCCGCTTCGTACACGAGTCTGGATCGCGATCATTGATCGCTACGTGTACGGGCTGCCTGTAAGTATTCTTGATTTAGCAAAAAACCAACGGCCAAGCACCAGCTTGGAGCGATGAAATATTTTGAGAAACGTGTGCTAAGAAACTTATCAACTATAACTCCCTTGTTCGGAAAAGGGCCCAAAACTTTGAACACCAACGCAAAGTTGATTTTCCATCGGCTACCGAATACGCTTAGAAGAGTTTGCTTCAGATTTGTATGACCTTATTCCACTCTGCCCATTATACTATCGGACAGCCAGGAGCTCCAAAAAGCGAAACCGCTTCATGGTTGAAGTTCTAGAAACTCGAACAAAACGATTCTACGTTCATCGTACGAACTAAACAATAGAATTTGCTGCTCGAGTGGGTGTATCTCAATAGATTTAATCTGGGTGTCTTCAAATCGCGAGGTTTCTTCTAGGCAAGCGTGCTCTGTTGTAGACCGCACCTTCGCGCGAGATGGCGGTCAAACCCAAAGCCCATTAGTAATGAAAAAACACTACCAAAAACTTTATTTTTAATTCAGAAAAATAAATAAAAAATAAATAAATAGGTATTGTAACACCTTTAATTTTTTTTCTATTTTAATTGTAATCCGTCATAATAATGTATGTTTCGTGAAAACGGATCTGTCTAAACAGACCAATAAATTATTACAATATTTTTAGAAGAAGAGAAGAAAAATTGGAAAACCATGAGTTGGAGAAGGTTTAATTGAAAACTGGTAGATATTTATGTTTTAAAATATACTCGGTAAAGAGAAAAGTTCCTTGGATTTTGTGACACTTTTGGGTCATCGCTAAGAGAGAATCGATGATTAAATTTTTTTTCTTTCGTTACTATACACAAGTACTTATTAGTAAACACACCTCGCGATTTTTCTTGCCTGCCCAGTGCAACAGTGGCCAGGCGGTAGTCGCAGTGGTGGCCTTGAATGTAGTCGCTTCTTTAGGCTGTTTGTGCGAAGGAGTTGTTATTGCTGTTTATTCCTGAGTTTGCCATCATAAGGTCACGACAGTTTGAACAAATTTAGCCGAAGTTTTAGGTCGTCACTGACTGGGGCGGACATTCCCCGTATAATATAGGTGTTAGTAACTTTCACTTGAACAGACCTGCTAGGACAAAATTTTCTATACTTTTAGCGGATTGCACCGAGTTGTCCATGGTTTAAATAATATTTTCTTTTTATTTACTCTCATTTTATTATTGATATAACTGGTTTCATTGTTATCTAGTTCCCATGTACAAGCTTGGCGTTGTGTCAAATGTCCTACGATATTTATTTAAGTATAGCTTTTTTTATTTATTTCATTCTCGTCATTATGTGACCATGATAGATCAGTGAATAGCGTAATGTGTGGCGTTCTGTGAATTTATCGTTAGAAAATATAATATGAAGGTAATAATATTTTCATGTACCTATGAACAGACAAAAGAACAATCTTCATCGTCAGTATGAATGCAAAAAGAGGTTTCGACTTTCACCCAGGATAAATAGTGTTATATATATATATGTATAGGCACTATAATAATATTGTTATGTACGTGTACTAAATATAAATAGGTATTACAGTAGGTAGTATAGTACGAGTACGTATTCACAAAAAAGTAACTATATGTATATATAATATAATATGTAGTTACTTTTTTTTTGCTTTGCTAGTTTGAGACTAGATGGCGCTGCGTAAAATGTAAGTTTTCCCGAAATCAAAGTTATTAGGAACCGTCAATAGTTTCGTGTCCCCAATCTATCATGATGAATGGTGTATGGATGCGCGTGCGCGCAGGTCGTTGACCTTTTCCGGAGCTGCACAAACTGTTGTTTGAACTGTGACCAACCTGGAGACCATAGCCCATTAGACGCTGATCACAATCGGGGGAATTCAAGTTCAAAACCGAGTTTGAAACAAGCGAAGCTTCTACTTTGTTTTTGGCATTACATGTTTTCGGCTCAGTATTACCAATTTGCGTAACTCTATCTATAGTATTATCTTTATATGATAAGATGTACCTAATGAGACGTAGGTACCTACTAACTAGGCGTTCTTTCGATGTTAAGAGAAAAGTCTTTTGGTGACATATTGCACCGGTATTCAGAGATTTGAATAGCAAAACGAAGTCTAGATTTTAGGGCATCGATATTTGCCGCTTATTACTGTAAGATTATATGTTATATAAAAAGCCTAACTTTTTATATAACATGTACAAAGTAAAAAATGGATTGAGTCATGACAAAATTCTACGAAACAGGTCACCTGTATAGGATACAAAAATGGGGATATTTCAAAATAAAGCAAATGTATCTATCTACTTACTTATACTTGTAGTAGCCTAAACTACAGTAGTACGTATGACTATAATTATCACTTCGTAAAAAATAGTATGTAGCGAGCAAAATGATAGTAATGTTTAGATGTTTACGCACTACTGCTTGGCGCCAGAATATTTTGTACTGCGATGGTACTACCTAGACGACCTGCTAAGGAGATCTTACTACCAAGTAATGTAAAAGATTTCACGGTTCGATTCCAATTTCATTTTGCGAAATAAAGTGAAGAGCGTTGTCCGAGGTGTTTCCCGATACCTAAGTATAATCTGGGTGTTGACAAATCGCTTGTAAATTGGTTTTCTCTAAGCAAGCGTGCTGCATCTTAGACTGCATTCGCTTAACAAAATACAAATACAATCTTAGGCGTTTAACACATACCTATTAGTAAAAAATCAAAACAAATCAAATATTCCATCAAAGTTCAGTACGGTAAATGTGCCAGTGACTGAGTCGTATGCACGCCCCTTTAGTTAAGTCGTGCTCAGTTGCGATCATGACTGTTGTCAGTTTCTAAGTGGACACTATTATCTACATAAAGCTGATGTGTATATTTTGTATTCAATATTCTGTCTAAGGTTGCGTAATGTGGCAAATCGTCATAGATACCTATTTGCTATCTGGTATAATGTATTTGTATTGTAATTATGATTTATGTAATAGTTATTAGCGATTTGAACTTTACTGCTCGTCTCTGATGGACTTTGTGGCTATTTTGAGAATGGGAGTTTTTTTAGAATGAGAATGTTTTGATGCAGTAGTTTGAATAGATAAATTATAAAAATATCTGTTCTGAGGCTTAAAGTATTGAGGCTTAGAGTTGAGGAATTTGTACAAGGAATGTTTAGTTGAAATAATGTAGGTATACCTACTTTTATTAATTGCGTTAGCAAAATGTTTGTTTTATTTGTATTTGAGAAACAAAAGAATGTTTCGCCAGTCTAGCAAGTAAAATTCAAATAACAGTGTATATTTTACAATTTGTCTAGGTAGGTACTTAGTTTCCAAGCAGCGTGAACGATACCTACAATTTGATTGCCCTGCTAAATGAAAATGGTACTAAAATGCCCTGACTAGCCTGCCAGCCTGACTGCCCTGGCCTGTTAGAACATTTGGTTAAAGTTCTACTTCGAGAGCTGAAGGGTCGGATTGATTTGCACCGGGACAAACATTTATGCGACGATAAATGTTTGTTCTGTGTCTGGGTGTTCTATATGAACACCACAATTTACATATATAACACCCAGACACAGAACAAACATTTATCGACGCATAAATGTTTTTCTCGCTTAGCTTAGTTTGGAGTTAGATGGCGCTGTATGAAATGTCCTACAATATTTAATTTTATTTATTTATTTAAATGCTATTTTGAAATGTCAGTCAACACAGCATTTTTCTGTATTTGAAATATTCGGTGGCTGTAAATATGCTAATTACTTTGCTTGCTAATAGAATACGATTACAACTTGGCTCCAGGAACTCCCCAATATATCAAGATGGCGCATTTCCCGTGCTTTCTCGGCTGTCCACATTTCGCGTTGCACAATCTTGTTGGCCGCATATAGCTCGCCATAATGCGCCGCTTGCGCAAGCCGCCGCCTTTAGAATAGAATACCTCCTAATGACGGCTGCTAGCTGTCAAAATAATGAAACCTGTCATATATTGGAGCGGACACAATGCCTGCCGATATCAGATAAATAGTAAGTAGATGAGAATTTATTTTCGTATCTAAAATTATCAATAATATAGGCGAATTTAATTTTTTATACATAAACAAATCTTCATTATTTACTTTAATAGACTAGGTGGTCATCGGCTTTTTACTCGCATATATTATTATGGGCAATAAGTTTGGGGTGTACTTGGCTGTATGGGGGTCATTGTACTCAACACTATGGGGACAACTCTAAACTCGTTGAAAATAATCAGCTGTTCTATAGAAAAAGTTTGTTGACCTTTGCCCTTTTGTTGGGAGTAATGCGCTATTTTTGAGTGGTGTCCATAGTAAAAGTTGTAAAGAATCATATTGTGTGCAATGACTTCTTTTCGGTTTAGGGCATCCCAGTCATACAATTTACCTAAATCGTTTAATAGCTCAATGCGTAAGGATCTGTTTCTAACTCTTGAATTCGTCGTATTAATTATTCCGAATGTTACTTTAGTTCATCATGATTAAATTTAAAACTTCTTTGATTTGCTACTCAAAGTTATGTGTATCTCTGCAATGGTCATGGACAGGCGTTAGTTATCTCCTACCATCAGAATAGCGTCTCGTACCTACTGCACAGATTTCTCAAATACTTTTACTTATTTTTTTTATACAACTGCTTAATATTATAATAAGTTTAAGAGCTTAATGCGTACATAATAGAACAACCAAAACGTATTGTAAAACAAAACTCCGAGTTCGAATGTCGATAAATTGCACTTTCTCTAAGGAACTTTTTAATATATAATATGCATTTTATTATATTCCGGAGTGGTATTAGCGTTATATTTAGTTTTTATCGGTGTGCGGGTCAGGTCGTAGTTTTGCATAGCGGTGAAAGGCGTTACGTAATGACGGGTTATATTAGAACAAGATCACTATGGCTCTACACGCTGCCTCGTTCTCTTACTCGTACACCGTGTGATGATCTCTCTGTTACAGTATTTAAGCCGCTTGAATGTCTTCGATACCTATGGTTAAGACTACCTACAGTAAGAAGTCGCTTTAAACTAAAACACTATTACTATTCACTGATCATCATCATCGTCATCATTTCAGCCGTAGGACGTCCACTGCTGGACATAGGCCTCCCCCATTGACTTCCATAAAGACCGGTTGGAAGCGGCCCGCATCCAGCGCGTTCTTGCGGTCTTTACTAGGTCGTCTGTCCACCTTGTGGGTGGACGGTCCTACGCTGCGCTTGCCGGTCCGTCACTGATAGTTCGCGCGAATTTCAATGTATGTTTTGAGATGTGGTATGAGATAAGGTCTTCCCATAGCGGCAGCGGCGGCCTTAGCTGTTGCGAGGCCCGGGGCAACAGATCATTGTGAGGCCTTTTTTAGAGTCCGTTTTACTATAAAAATAGTTCGAGTGCTCAAGTGGCTGTAACATGCTTGAGGTAATTATGAAACCGTGCGTTCAGGGGGGGGGTTTGTTAAGTGCGAGGCCCGAGATACACGTATAGGTAAATGTATATGGTAAATACGTTTTTCTACGAGGACGCGACAACTCTGCAAGAGCGAGGCCCCGGGCGGTTGTGGTGCTTGCCACTCACTAAAGCCGCCACTGCATGGTGGTACCCAAGACTTTGAATAACAAAATAAACACTAAGACATCGCTGCTTTAGCACTAATTCCTTTGAGGCATTTGGTAGTGAGTCTTATTAATCCTGGTGATTTCGCTTGCCACAGTGTAGCTTGAAACCGAAACACATAATTATGTTTATAACTTGCTTGACTTAAAATTAATTAGGATGTAGTTAAAGGTTCCACTTGAAAATCAGATTCACTTGTATAAGTTAGTATCGACATAAGTTATTTTTTGTATTTGTCTGTTTGTATTGTGTCTAATAAATGTTTTTTTTCTTTCAATGTATTTCGTTATCAATACCTTTGATTGGAAAATGCTTAAAAATCCAAAACTACAGCAAAAAAAAATCGTACGAAATCTGCTCTCGACGCGTAATTCCGTTCTTAATATTGTATAATAAATTATAAATAAGGTTGTCTGGAAAAGATCGCCTCACGCGATAAGGCCGCCAGTTGCACTATAATGAAGTCATTTTCGTTATCAATATTTTATTTACTTTGGTTAAAAAGTTATTAGATCTTAGCTTATTAATTCAAATGAATGATTTAAATTTCTCTTGCCTAGAACAATCAGTAGATACATAATATATACATTTTATTTTATTTTATTTGGAAAACATACAGTGAAAAATATCTTAGTTACTAAACTATAATTCTATCTTAACACCATTTAACAGTTTTCGCATATTGAAGCTAAGCTTGTGTGAGAAAAGTACCTATGTACATAGTAGGTACAAGTTATATTAGAAGCAAAAGTCAGACAGGGGACTCACCGAACCAGTTTGTAGTAAGATTTAGTCTAATCAAATTCGTACTAGTATTAAATAAGTCAAACTCGGTCAAACATTATACAATATACATAATATATATAGAAAAAATTAAAATAGGAAAATTGTAGATCGCATCTTCAACAACTAGTATAGCAATCATTTCAATTTAAGACCCGTTCAGTTATCAGTCTAGTCGATGATGAGACACCACATAGTTTCACTTCGGATATAAACACCAATTCAATGCGCGACTCACGCGCTTCTTGTCCATAATAATAACATCAACATTATTATTCAACGGCAGAGAGGGTTCAATTAACTATACAAGATTCCAACACGTCTGTTTTGGTCTTAAATAACTTTTTAATACATTTTGTATTGTATCTATTACTTTTCAGTTTGGTGTTTTCATTCGATTCTATTATTGAAATTTATTCGAATAAGGCGCAATTAGCTCTCAATCTGAGGACATAAAGTACCTGAGAATATTAGAAATTTAGCTAGACATTTAGTATCTCAAGTCAGTCAATATTTTCGGTACTCGATATTATTGATATCAGTTTCGAAAGATTTATTCGGGTTGATATAGTTAATTGGAACAAAAATCAGACCAAACCATCCTCTTTTAAAAGTAGGATAATAAAGGAATTTTTCACACTACGATTTTGATAGCTTTTTATAAATAAAGCTTAAACCACGTAAATGAATCTATCATGAATAAATCTATCGTGGGTTCGATTCCCACTCAGGACAAACATTTGTGTGACTAACATCGATGTTTGTTCTGTGTCTGGGTGTACTGTATGTATTATAAGTATGTATTTACGAAAAAAGAGTATTTAAGTATTCTATCAGTTATCTGTCTTCCATAGCACAAGCTCTGCTTAGTTTGGGGTCAGATAGCGCTGTGTGTGTGTGTGTGTGTGTGTAATTAAAATACGAATCGATAGGAAAACTCGTCCTCGATTTTGAAGTTGGTTGAAATATTTTAGCACGTGAAAAATTTCCAGTCGATAATTTACTCGATCAGGTTCACGCAGGTGATGCAGGTGGCATAATCGCGTGTGATCAGAATACTTGAGGCCTACTTTAAGCCACGCTATACCTGTGAAGCCTACTTCCGGCGGTGACTTCACCGATTCGTATTAGTAAGTGATGTAACTAGAGAGTGATTGATATCCTTTCGATCTTATGGCAAACTATTAAAGCATTCTGAAATTGTGCGCATCCACCTATAGCTTTATTGACGTGGGTACGCGCTTTGTACTTTAACCCTAGGGTCCAGGACGAAGCCGCACCAATTTTGCAAAAACATTATTCAAGCAAGCAATAAACAAACCAGCGACTGTGAATTAGTCGGGACAGATTTAATTGATTCCTGCTTATTGGTAAAAAAATTAAGTCGCGCTTGCGCATGGCTTCCATCACACAATTTTATCGCATCCTCCACCGCTGGCAGTAAGTATTGACAAGCCAAGCTAATTACGAGTTTTCAGCTGTTAGACTAGGGCTGTCTAAAACATGCTGCCCGCGGTTTAAATAAAGATTATAGTATTACAACATTTACTTTTACTGCATCTGAGAAATGTTTATTGGTATGGCTTTCTATTACAACTATTTGGGCAATTTCAGAACTAAGAGTTTATGTGCGTTTTTTGTAGTGTTTGTCATGCGGAATGTGACGTCAGTCGCACCAGCGCTTCACGTGATTGGTCCGACAGCCGATGCTTGTCGACGAAATTTAATGGAAGTATTTGTTTCGGCAAACGCAACGTAGGACGCGAGAGATTTACGAGTGACAATTTACGTAAGGTAGTAATCATAAATAAAGCCGAAGATCGAGCTAGGCATATATTAAGCGAGGCCTATGTCTAGCAATGTACTAAAGTGGGCTGATGATGATGATGAATTGTTTTCACGGCCCTCTAATTTATGTTGGTCCGGGTTCATATCTGGTTTGTACAACCTTGTGTTAGAACATTTCTGTAAGCAGTTACAATTTTGCAGTGTGGGAAAAAAGACTTTACGATTTTCAGTGTCGTGAACAAATGGTTATATTTTTGATAGCTTGCTTGAGTTATTCTATTGAAAATTATAATTTCTGAGATTGCTGATAGAGCCTACAATAGTAATTTAATTATGTGTTGCGGATTTTCTATTATAGTCTATTCTATTTATACACGGAATGTTAAGTACAGTGCGCATGTAAAGGATTTACTCATCGTCACTTGACGGGTGTAGCTACTAATGAGATTGACCGTAAATATACTTCTTTGCTGCCTGTACCTGCAACGAGCGCACGAGTTTGTACGTTGTAGTGACAAATTAATATGACTGGCCTATTACCAGAATAGCTTCAAGAAGTTCAGACGGAAAAACTGGTATTTAGGCACGTTCTCATGTATTTTTTATAGTTTTCGTCTGATTTTAAGGGACGATATGATCGGTCGGTGATATCTGCCACCAAGCCTGAAAATGGAACTAGCTCACAAGATAAACTGTTGGACCACATCGTTAGGTATATTTCGACAACTCCTTTTCCAGTATGATCAGTCTGCCGAGTATTAATAAATATGATACCGTAAGGCTGTCGTATAATCATGCAATTTTTTTTCACCAGCAGCCAGTTTTTTTATCAATCGAAAGTAATAATTTTTGTTTTTAGTTATACGGTATTACTCATGTTGGATATGTCAACTATAGCTACGGTCAGATCTAGTCACCTTTTTCAAGGCGTCAGAGTTATCGTCATAATCCGCACTGCTCAAGGATTTTTTGCTCGCAGCCATTTCGAATTGTCTTACAAATATCTCTTCATCTAATCACGAGTATCTTACGCTACGGTTGCATAGATAAGTTAGGTTTCTAAGTATAATGATCGCGTCGAAGAAAATCACAAGGGTGGTAGCTTGTAAAACATAAAACAATTACGTTTGCAAATCAACTAAAGCGGGTTGTAGAAATATATTGAACAATAACAACCTAGGTGTGCGCAGACTAGTTATTATGATAGCTAGCGCATAACATTATTAGTCAACGAAATACATAACATTAGGTTGTTACTTGAACGAATAAGCATCTAATTTTATTTGTGTTTGTTAGTTTGTTAGCTAGTTGTGTTACACAACTAGCCTGAAGAGCTGGTAAGAATTTTTATTTCCATACTATTACAGCTAGTTGGAAAGGCATCTCATAAGTTAAATCATCATCATCATCTCAGCCGTAGGACGTCCACTGCTGGACAAACTAGACATAGGCCTCCCCCATTGACTTTCATGAAGACCTGTTGGCGGCTTGCATGCAGCGCGTTCTTGCGGTATTTATTAGATCGTCTGCCCACCTTTTGGGTGGGCATCCTACGCTGCGCTTGCAGGCTCCGTGGTCACCACTCCAGAACTTTGCAGCCCCATCGGCCATCTGCAGTTCTGCGTGCTATGTGCCCTGCCCACTACCACTTCAACTTGCTAATTCGCTGGGCTACGTTACTTTAGTTAAATCCATGGAACGAATGATATAAATATATCTTTTTGTAGTTTTTTTCAGAAGCAAGGCCTCCGTGATCCCCTCCCCACTGATTCCGTTTCCCCACGACGATCTAGCTTCTATTTAGTGTGAACTTGGTTACCGTATTACAAGCATAATTGTAAAAACAAAGTTTTTTATTTGCGAAACATTTCTGTACTTCTTTTCCTATCTGTACAACAGCACATACGCAAGCCAATCTAGGGATCTAATGGAGCGAGGCTTTGGGGGCTGGCTTAGTAGCTCGAGTAGGTTAGATGCAATTGTAAGCGATGCGATGGTGAGAAGCAATCAAGCAATTGCGGTGACATGGGAGAAGATGTTTGAAATTGTTGTTTCTTTTCTTCTGTAGTTTATCAATCGCAGATTAAATGTTCTACAGTTTCATTTGTCTATAGCGGACTATGGTCAAACGTGAATATCCCTTAAATAAAATAAAATGGGTACAAGGTACCTCAAAGTTGAATTACATGATCGCAATCTGTCAATCAATCTAAAACTGTGTTTCTGAACGCTAAACTCTTTTCGCTTGTGCCAATAATTTTATTTCACACAAGGTCGCAGGTCAATGTTTAAGTTGGATCACAGATTATGTTATAGTTCTAGACTTAACGGTAGGAATCACATGTTTTAGGATACTACAAATGTATTTAAAATTGCTCGTATCTAATGGGACCGTTACTTTATTTTGTTGCCACAAGTCTGTGGATGGTAGGAATCTGCTCAATTTGAAGTAGTAAACATAAGATTTTATATGCAATTAGCTGCACCCCGCGGTGCTACCTGCTACATGTTTTCGGGATAAATAAGTAGCCTATATGTTAATCCAGGGTCTCTGCTACCTCCTACCAAATTTTATCCAAATCCGTTCAGTAGTTTTTGCGTGAAAGTGTAACAAACATCCATCCATCCATCCAAACTTTCACATTTATAATATTAGTGGGCCTAACTAATAAGAAACAAACTACCCCAGCGATTATTGGGCTAACGGGATGATGTGGGAGTAGGCATGACTCTGGGGAAACAACGTGGCAGCGGTGCCCGAAGTATGACCTCTGTTTAGAGGAAGTGTAGTGTAGCGTTTGGATATCTTGTCCATCCTTTGATCCCAAGCACTGCACTAGCTCGGCATATCTGGTGACAGATCTGGCCGCGTTGTGCACTCTCGCCTACGGCTCTCGTGACAATGATAGAGATAATACTGACAGTTCGTTATGTATACGTGATCCCGCGAGACAGAGTTCATTCATTGACTATTAGCTCATTTGGTAGGATATCTGCTTCAAGAGCTGTAGAGCGTGGGTTCTATTCCCACCGGCACAAACATTTTTGTGGCGATAAATGTTTGTTTAATTTTTCGATTATCTATAATTTTGTATGTATTATAAGTATTTATCTACCTAATTAAAAAAAAATAGGTATGCTATCAGTTATCTGGTTCCCATACAAGCTTTGTTTAGTTGAGAGCTAGATGGCGCTGTGTATAATGTTTTACGGTATAATAATATAACGTATTACGTGGTATTTATTACGATATATCATTCATGATTGAATGCGTCAGTGTATGTTTTATATTGTGTATGTTGCATATTTAGGTGGTTTTGCCTACACAACATTTACTCTTTTAAAAAATAAATAAAGATTTTTTTATTTTTTTTAGCGCATACACGATACGAAAAAATATCAGTTGTTCCATAAGAAAAGTGATGGGGTTTCAACAAAAATTGAGGAGTTTTGCTAAACTTTTTCAAAATGTGTAAAATATACGGAAATTGTTGAGCCAAAAAGTCTGCACTCATTTTTTACGCAATTTTACATTTTAATTTTTATTGTATGTTATATTACTGTAATACCTTTGAGTCTATGTAGGCAAGTGCTTGCGAATTAACTTTGCAGCCTACATATTGCAAACTCATTTTGCACTAACAGTAAACTTTATTGAGCCAGCTGATTACTGCGATGCCTCTCATTATCGTTGGTATACCACCCTGGTTTTCCAATAGTCCCGTAAGTGACATGTTTTTGTGGCCTCTTCAGATAAGTATCAATAAATGACATACATAGATAAAGGTACCTTTTTTTAAATTTTGGCAAGCTAGGTGTTTGATCACAACTCACCTAATGTTAAGTGACGGTGTGATCGAAGCTGTCGGAACACGCCGTTAGATGCTGAATTTTAAACTTGGCTAGCCAGCTAGAAAGTACCCTACACCATATATGGTTTCCTCACGATATTTTCCTTCATCGGTAGCTCAAGCTCATTGTTGGGGCTTGAACCCGCTTGAACACGCGCATATATTATATTTGTATGGAAAGGGACAGGCAGAGACTACTCTTTCTGTATCTCTGAATAATATGTAGTATAGAACAAAGTCACTTCCCGCCGTCTGTACGCTTAGTTCTTTTAAACTACGCAACGGATTCTTAATGCGGTTTCCGTCAATAGATAGAGTGATTTAAGAGGAAGGTATAATACATGTATGTATATGCACTACATTAGTTATCTAGGTAGATTGCGAAGCCGGTGTGGGTCGCTAGTTTTATAACTATTTCTTGTTTCTTTTTCTACACGTAAATACGAAATAAAAATATTCTTCAGTTTTTTAGACCTGAACATAATTTATGCTTTTCCCAATAGACGCCATCTTCACCTTTTCGCTTCCATCCGCCGCCAGCTATCCTACGTGTCTCATCGAGTCCATCGAGTCTCAGAGCGTCCTACGCTTCGCCAATTGCCAATTCGCGATCTGCACTCTAGAACACATCTACCGTTCTGCAACAGATTTGTGTCCAGTCCATTGCTACTTCAGCGTACATTAGATACAAAACACACATACACGCAAACGCTTATATTGTTTTAAATTAGATACAAATTTACATTTGGAATGTGATAACATTTGAAACCAAACACAGCTTGTTTATTCAAATAATAATGGTGCAAAAAGGTTTAGGTTATAAAATCAGCCATATTCAATTAACAGTGACATCATGTACTTTTTAACACGTATATTGCTAAAACGTGTCAAAAACGTCGTTTGATAAAATATGATTAGCTGATTAGAAGCCACGTTTTTTGTTTAGTCGGTTAAAAATAAACTGACTTTGATTACGACACACTCCCCCCCCACTCAGAGAAATAAGGGTAAAACAATTATCATTAAGTGAGTTAACTAGAGAAAAATATCATATTTCTCGTGTCTTAGCTAAACTTTGATCATTCAATTCTCAATTCCGCATATAGCTTTGAAATAAAGCAGATACAAGTACTACATTTACTTAATTATTCGAGGAAGCAGCCAGTATCGTGGTTTTAGACAAGAGAAGATGTACCGGTTATGTCTAGGAATTTATGATAGATGAATAATACTCGCTTCATGGGAAATGAGAAACAATAGTTACTAGGTCAGAGGCGTATTGAGAAAAACTATGGGAAATATTTAGTGAAACATCTGGAGTAATAAACGTGAGTCAATCACATTATGTTTGGTGATCCAGATTGGATAGTAGGCAATAATGTATTATCTATTCACATTGGTAGTATATTTGTTTTAAGAGCTGTAGGCGTGAGTTCAATTCCCACCCAGGACAAACATTTTGTGGTATAAAAATATATTTGTTCTGTGTCTGAGTGTTTTGTATGTATTATAAGTAGATATGAATTTACAAAAAGTATTCTATAAGTTATCGGACTTTCATCTTCAAGCATTGCTTAGTTTGGGGTCAGTTGGCGCTGTGTGTCCTACGATATTCATTATAAGATTCAATTGCCACATGTATGACGAAGCATAATTTAAAAACGGCTCGACTGATTCGATTGTTTTTTTTTTTTTTTTTTTTTTTAATGGTTGACAGGCCAGGTGTTTGACCACAGCTCACCTGATGTTAAGTGAAGGTGTGGTCGAAGATGGTAAAGCACACCTAGCCTGGAATGGAACTGGCTCTCAAGTGAGGCTGCCGGAACACACCGTTAGATGCTTGGCGGCAGATTTTCAACTTGAGGGTGGTAGCTAGCCAGCCGAGTACTAGAAAGTACCCTACCACCATGCTATGGTTTCCTCACGATGTTTTCCTTCACCGGCAGCTCAAGCTCATTGTTAGGGTTTGAACCCACGCCCTTCGGCATGCGAACCTACCGCGCTAACCACTGAGCTATCATTGCTGTGCATTGATTTATTCTTCGTAATGATAATTGTCAGGACAATGTTTGTGTAAATGAACATTTTTAAATTCGCAATTTCTAGTCGCTAGTTAATAGTAAAATAGAGTTTTCAATAAAACATTACAACTAATTATTTATTTAATTAATCAACAACAATTAATTTATTTATTAATATTGAATTACAAATTTTTTGAGCAACGTACGATCCGTGAAATTTACAGATGGGTGACCGCGAGTGGCATTTGTAAGTCGGATGACGCGTAAAATTTTAGGTTCATGTTTGTTTGTTTTTTCGATAACTGTAACTGTCGGTGAACCTAATGACCGACGCCTTCGGGCGGTACAAAGGCTTGCCCCTCAGCTCTTTACGAACTTACTTTTTTCCTTATGTAATTTTTGGTTGGTAGTCACAAAACTTGTAAACAACTAAAATTACTTGTGAGTCACAATACACAAGTAACAGTCATTTGGTTCTTAGACGGCCTACTCACTCGGGCGTTTAGTGTGTGCGGTTCCCGTGACCGATTGTGCCACGGGTTAGGTGATAAATCAGCACCAGTGTTGCCTGATGTACGATTTAAATTGTATTAATACGTTATTTCGGTCCGCATACGTTAGTAGATAAATATCTACTATTTGGGGATTCGTTTTATTAAAGGTTGACGTTTTTCTGAAATAAAAAGATAATTTATGCAGTTTTGAACTATTGGACAGCTAATTTTTATTTTCCTTTGTAAAAGTTTTTCACATTAAAGAGTACAATGATCACCTTTTGGCTTAGTACACCCTCTACGCTTATACCTCTATATTTCTTTCCCGCTAAGTATTTAAATAAAAAGTCTAGCTGTAAAAAACCCAATAGCGACACCTACAGTAATTAAAAAAAAAATTTATTATTTGAAATATAATGTTTTCTATCACGTGTACCTATATTTTCTCACCAAAGACATCTGGCAACCCTGCTTAGTGCCTAATTTGGATACCATTTTTACATTACAGAAACTAGATCTAGAATAGCACAGGAATGCGATTTTCAAAGATGAACACGTGAGATTTTCTCACAAAAATAATGGTATTAGCGATTTTCGAGTAACATATTCGAAGCTCTCGTTACGACGGATTAAGATTTCGCTTTTAAGGTTTGTTAAAAAATATTTTTTCCTAAAATATTATCAACTGTATAGATAGTAGATTAAATAACTGGCGAGGGTCGTACTTTTTTTCTTCTTTATTTTTGGCATCGTACTTTGTGCTGTAGTTCACATCCGTATAAATTTATCAATGTCTTCTAAATTCTAGTAAAATAAGCCTTTGCCACAGTCCAGTCTTAGTCTAGTCCATGCTTTACCAGTGGTGACGTTGCTAGAAGCTTCATCACATTACAAATTTATTACTATTTATTGAATTTTATGTTTCTAACTACATAAGTTTTACACAAAAACACTCGAAAAAACACAATTCCTTAAAATGTATTATATACCATGCAAGGACATGATTTTTTCGAGTTCCCGCCTAAATTCCGGTCTCAGTAATTACGTTATTCGGCACAAGGACGTTCGAATAAGGCGACAGACAGACGCTTGTGGTTTTATTGTTTTAATAGTTTAATTGGTAAGTTATATCATAGTCACTGAAGGAAGCTTATATACCCACTACACAAAAACAAGTTTTATAATTCTGGTAGGTTATATATACCTACCTACATTTTGTTCCTTTGTATCTCGTTCATCAATGATGTCGTAAGCTATGGTATTTCTTATGATAAAATTTGCAAAATAAAATGTCTTTTGTTTGATGCGTCTTCGTACTCTGCATGTGACAGATAGGTTATGTTCACAAATAAATGGAAATTAAATTGTTGAACTTTGTTACATAAAAAAAGGTTTTTTCGCAGTGTTACCCCGGACCAAAAGAAGGTCATATTACTAACAATTGTGAAAAACTATGCTATTCAATATGCGGTCAACCCTGAACATTAGATACCTACCATATATGAATTTTGTCGAAGGTAAAAATGACATTTTTCCATACAACATCTGATCAATGATTCCGATTTCAGGTTTCATAAACGTTGTTTATTATTACATGCATTCTGCTTTGTGTTACCTATGTATACTTTTATGATTTGTCTGAAAGTCTGTGGGTTGCAACAAAATCTGACGTGGCGTAACGAGGTAGTTTGTTTTACTAATCATGTTCTAATGTTTTACTAATCTAATCACTTGACTATTCCGCCACCGAATCGACTTAAACGACACACATCTAACACTGTGGCGAGTGCGCATCCTAACCTGCCTTCATAACCTTGTCAACAAAAAACATGGTCGCCGCGGTTTTTGTTTTTTTTAAACTATAGCAGCTACAGAATATAAATGACATTTTTGGTACTAGTTAATTACATATCTAAACTATCGATGTATATTATGATTTAATTCAAAAGTATTTTGCTAGACGCCATTATTTTCAGTTATTTAAAACGAGAGCGTTTTGATACTGTGTCATCCACGGACGTTAGACAGGAATTTTAATCTGGACACAACAGTATCCGCGGACTGCCTTGTGGATCAAGTATTATTGGTCAAAAAAGTAAACAGCAGACAGCACTAAACGTTACTTAGAGGTACTTTTAAGCTACGTGCTACATTGCTGGTGGAAAGGCCATAATATTTGACTAACTGATCGTCACGTTACCCCTCACAAGTAATTATTGACTTTATTTATTTTTCACAGAGGGTTCACATTCCATCCATCCAACCGCCTACGCTTGGCTTATTTTCCCACGTTGCCTATTTATGCATAGGCATCCAGTCGGCTATCCCGTTCATCGTGACCTTGGCAGAAAGAGACAGGAACAGGTTCTCTTGCGCATCACGATGTCGCTTCTTTTGTATGCAACGTCATTCTTGAATAAGTCATTGCGCATGGAGTTTGAATATATTTCTGACTAAATGAAAAAGGAGTTTTTGTAAGCATTTTCAAAATAAAATTTAACGAAATATTTGACATACTGTCCAAACGATTTTAGCGTTTAAATAACAGTACAGACAGACGGTAATCGCATAATTATGTAACAATAGGGTTATTTTGGAAATATTGCGGCAGGAAACCCTAAAAAAAATGTCTTATAAATCTTGACGTTGAGATTTTATAGAAAAGTGTGTTATTGCCCACATTGCCCTGTCGTAGTTTAGTCGTAGGTTCGATTAAAATAACCAATGAAAAAGTATTGTCAATTATCCATAGAACAAGTTTTGCTTATATTGGTGCTGTGAATTTATACAGCGATATTTATTAATTACTAAAGATCGTGTGATACACATTTAAATAGTATTTGTAAGTTATCTCGGAGTCTGAAGCTATAGGAGTCGAACTAGCCATGAGCCAAGAGTTATTTTGAGGCGCAATTAAGAATTTACCACGCAGTCGTCGAAACAGGTTTTACATGAAATAGTTTAGCAATTTCAGTTTTGTCTTTCTCAGTTTGTGTACTATATCATACAACTAGCCCCAAAGTCTTTTACATCCAGAAAATACCGTTAAAGTAACCCATGGTCCTAAATTCATCGTAGACATTCATAAAGGATGAATTATATCACTCTGGAAGTTACTCAGACACTACTTGACTAGTTACAGTTACAGTTCACTTGGTGGTAGATCTCCTTAGTTGGAGGTCGTCTAGGTAGGTACCACCGCAGTACCAGTTATTCTGCCGCTAAGCAGTAGTGTGTAAGCATTACTGTGTTCCGGTTTGAAGGGTACTGCAGCTAGCGAAATTACTGGGCTGTTGAGGCTAACTCAACTAAAAGTCTCAAAGTAATTAGCGCCAAAGCAGTGATGCCCTGGACTTTGTTATATTACTTAAAGTTCTGTTTATCGCTGCGATGGTCATGGACAGGCGTTATCTCTTACCATCAGGAGAGCGTCTCGTTCGTCTCATTACATTTTACATAAAAAAATTAAAAAAAAGTTAATAAATGAAGTAGATATAATATAGTCTTTTTATATCCTTCTAAAAATAAAATTGAATTCAAGGATTTTTTGTTAAGACACTATTGTCGCAAACATCTACTATACAATTAGGGGCTTAGTCATAAACATTGCATTAAAGTTAACTAATGAAACAGAAATATACCTAACGCGTGGAAATGAGACAGGCTAGCAATGTTAATAAGTAAATACTCGTAAGATATAAATTCATGTCAATAAGGCTCATTTAAGTTTTTTTCTTGAATTAGGAAAGTTTATATACCTAATACACGTGCAATAACAGCTGTCCAAGCCACTTGCACTCTATTTATGTAAAAAGACCGTACAAGAAGCAAGGTGCGAAAAGATCAAGTTACTAAGCGCTACTTTAACCACTGAGCTACATTACAAAACTCGTTAGTGGTTACAGTGCGAGACCGGGACTCGAGCCCACTACACAAAGCCCACTACACAAGACGTGGAGACCGTACCTTAATCCCATTGACTATGATTAGATTGATTATTATTCATCATCATCAGCCTATTGAAGTCCACCTGGACATAGGCCTCTCCTGCCAGCTATCCTACGTATATCGTCACTTAGTCGAGTCTCAAGGGCATCCTACGCTACATTTGCCAATTCGCGGTCTCCACTCCAGAACATGTCTCCCCAGCGGTTATCGGTTCTACGACAAATACGCTGAGCTATGTCTGAGCTATTAGCTATGTTTATTATTATTGTTATTTAATATTTAACAATTTTTTTTATATTAATTATAAACTACCATTAAATTTAAACTAACTTTTTAAGGATGACAATCTGGAATTAAAATTGTTTCATTTAATTTCCTCTGCCCCGTTAGCTTATTAGGTAGTAGCTCTACTTTATGAGCTAATCGAGTGGCTTGGGTTCGATTCCCACCGGGACAAATATTTAGGAAACGATCACGTATATTCTGCGTGCATTATAAGTATGTATATAAAAAAAAGTATATCAGTTTTCTATCAACTACGTAATAGTTCCCATAAAATATAGAGCTTTGCTTAGTTTGAGTGTAGATGGCGCTGTGTAAATAGCGTATTTATTTTAATACATATAATAATAAAAAATATTAGAATTCACTAGTATTTTTATTAATAACATGTTGCATGGAAAATTGCATTCGAAGAACCACTTAAGACTAGTCTCGATATTGGTCTCAAGGTTCATTTTTTTGCCAGGCGAAAACCTGCAACCCGCTGGACGGGAACCAGGAATAGACCGGTTCTTTCGCACCGTAGCGGGCAGGCCCGTCTACCGGTCTGCTCACGCTACTGTGGCCAATATAACTCTCCCATAAACAATCCAGCTCGGTATACTACCCTATTTTTTTTGGTGAAATTAATGAGACTAACGAGACGCTCTCCTGATGGTAAGAGATAACGCATGTCCGTGACCATTGTAGCGACACTCAGAAAGTCGAGTTGCAAAACAACGTTCACGGCATCGTTGCTTTGGCGCTTATTACTTTGAGACTTTTGATGGCTCGTGTCAACAGCCGTGTAATTCTATAAACCCTATAATTATTTTAAACTATACAGAATTATGCAGCACGTTCTAATTATTCCTGTGCCTTATTCCTTATGACCACGTAACATGTTACGTGGTCGCGTTTACGTAACACGGCGCAATTCAAGTTGAATTTGCAAGGAATGGTTAACACTATGTTGAGGAATGGTCAAAATCAAATAATGTATAAATGTAACGAGGTGTATCACGCGCTCATTTTGAACTGTCAAATATACTTTTGGTGCGTATAACTTTATATTAAAAAACTTAACTTGAAATATTGTAAAACTTTTATTGAATTTATGAAAATAGTTATATATTATACTCCTAACATAGACAGTGAGTTTGGTTTTTATGAATAGAAAATTGTATTTTAATCAATTCATAAAAACATTATATTTTGTTAATACAATTGTCGTTGTTACAAATAAAAACACCGACTCTATTTCACTGCAAGGTTTTATTGTTACATTACAGTGTTCCTATGCCTACCCTCTGAAGATAAAATGAAACCGGAAGCTTGGTAGTAGGTACTTAATAACTACGACGCTGCTACAAGAATGAGCTTTCGTAGCGAGCATGAATGCTCGAGGCATACACACAATCCTTATTTCTATATTTATTTTCTTTGGTAGCCTTGTTGGTTCATTGGTAGAATATCTGCTTCAAGAGCTGAACGGTGTGGGTTCGATTCCTACTCAGGACAAACTATATGGCATTAACAAATGTTTGTTCTGTGTCTCGGTGTTCCGTATTTATTATAAGTATGTATTTACAAAAAAAATGTACTTATTTTAAGTATTTTATCAGTTATCTGACTTCCATAGTAAGTGCTTTGCTTAGTTTGGGGTCAGTTGGCGCTGTGTGTGTGTCCTACGATATTTATTTTATTTATTTACACCCAACGATTTACATTTTAACTGAAATAATCTGACTTATATTAATTGTGTGTGAAATTAATTTTGTTAAAAATTAATGTTTTTTTCGATGGTTTAGTTTGATTCACTCTAAGATTGAGCATCGCCACAGCACCAAATTGATTTTTAGTCAATTAATTTTTTTTTCTACCAATCGATTGTATTATTTGACACCTTACTAAATATTGCAAGCAGCTCTCAATCTTAGCTTAAAGCCATTAGCAATTAAAATAGTGGCATCCTAATGAATTAACAAAAGAAGAGAAAGGTTCAGATTACGACAGGTTTCACCAATTGGAAAGTACTGATGACTTTGTTGTAGGTGCACTAGGCTATTATATACATGATATACACATTTAGGGCTATACTTTTTAATAATGACATTCCATCCTATGCACTTCACCTTTAGACAATACTTTAGACAGCCCTGTTGGCTTATTGGTATTAAAATTTGATTTAAAAAAAAGAATTTAATTATTCTGTCAGTTACATTAAAACCATTCCATTAAAACTTTGGTCAGTTTGGGGTCAGATAGTGCTGTATGTAATGTCCTGCGATATTTATTTATGTACTACCTGCGCCCCGTGCGCCCGGTAAGTTTTTTCGGGATAAAAAGGTTAAACATAATCAATTTCATTAAAATTGGTCGAGTCGTTTGAGCGTAAAGGAGTAATAAACAGGAAAATAATTTTGCATTATCTCTTACAATACACTGTACTACGTTGAATTGGGTTATTTTCTATTGTTATGTGAAACTTCACCCATAAAGATACAGCATTTAACCGCCAACTCGCCTTATGTTAATCGAAGGTATGGTCTACGGTGGAGCACGCTCGCCTAGAAGAAACCACTTCACTCGCGACTTCCAGGCACCCAGATTGTATCTATCAGGGAACACCCACTCGGGCAGCAAATTCCATTGTTTAGAAGTTTTTTATAATGAGGTTGTTTCGAATAGCTTAGTTTCTAGTTTTTGAAATACCGACCACGAAGCGGTGTCTCTTCTTAGAGTTCCTGGCTGTCCGATAGTACCATGGGCAGGGTGGCAGAGTAATGAAGAACCGACAGACAAGCAACTTTGCGACGATATTCAAGACTTTGGAACCTTTTCCAAACATCTATTGGGTTAACGCTTCACTATTAAGATGTAGCTAACATAAAAGCAAAATATCCTGAAACACGCAGAAAGAGAAATAAGCGAAAGGTGCCATCTGTCAAAAGGGTGCAACTCGGCTGGGTTTCGGACCACTTTTATGCAGTAAGGTGTCATCTGTACAGATGCTTCTTTAAAATCTATAGATGGCGATCTTATTTGAGTGAACTTTTATTTCTTTTCGTAACAGTTGTGTATGTATTCCTTCGTGAAAAGAATTATGTACAGAAAAAAAAACATGAAATGGGTAGTTTACTACAATGTTGTAACGCTATAAAACATTTATACAGGCAAGTACTAAGGTTTAACATATAAAACGAGCCGCTATACCTATCAAGGCTGTAACCCTAAACCACATCCGTGAAATTAAACCTTAATTGAATATGTATTCATGCGAGCAAAAGGCTTCTCGGACACGCGTGGCGTAGCCTTCAATTTACACTAAAGCCTACAGAAAGGTTATAACCATAAAGGTTTTCTTTGTACAGTTTCGGAACCCTAAAAATTTTTTCAAACATAAATTATATAGGTACATGTCTATTCCAATGCATAATTAAATAAGCTCTTTGTTGAACGCTAAATATTAGATATAAAACAAAGTCGCTGCCGCGTCTGTCTGTTTCTCCGTTTATTGCTTCTAAACCGCTAACTACCCTAACTACTCTCACTAACACTAACTAACTAACGTCTCCAAGGGGTTTATACAACCTAACATACTTTTCTATAAGTAGAAAAAAATCAATGTTTCGTCATCAAGTGGCTAAAATAAATGGCATCTGTGAGAAGCCGTAGCAAGTAAGAAATGAAATAAAAAACCTTGTACCTAACTGGTGGCCTTATCACTTACGATGAAGCGACTACAAAAGTAAGTAGGAGACATAGAGAACAGAGATATATGAGCTTGAATTTGACTAAGCATATAGGGAATCATTGTATTCATCCATTATAATATACAACTTTGTATTTTAAACTTTGTATTATGATTAGAAATTTTAAAATAGTTTTTTGTTATTTTTTTGTGGTCAAAATGTGAGAGGCACGCACAGCTTTGAGCTTTTTATTACGTAACATCTATTTATTTCCGTGGATTTGCATAAAGATGTCAATAACCCAACAAGCCATTTCTAGACTCTCTCAAAGCTAGTTTTTATTATACTTAATCTGTCTAGGACTTGAGTTCTCTAGAAAGTGCCTTGTCTATTGGTTTTTGTAATTTCTAAGAATTATAATACTACATTACTATACATACATATACATTATACATACGTCTTTTAATACACATAGTTCATGTAAATATATACCTATAAACCTATATATTTAAATATAAAAATTTTGATAACATTTGCAAAGGCACGTGGGTTGGCCAATCCTGAGCATTTAGCAAATCAAGGTTCCGTGCAAATAAATACAGTTTCAAATGTGGCATACGGCGCAACCTACGTATACCGCGCCGTTTGCACACTAGTAAGGATACATTATAAATTTCAATGGTTTTAATTCGAATTTCAGTTATCTTCCTTTTAAAATAAATTACAAAATGTTAACACTTAAAACGGCTAAATTTGACAAGTTGTCGTTATGAGAAATGCACGTTGTGTGAAGAATTTATTGCGTATTGCATAATTTGCGCGTTCCTTACCCCTAGTTATAACTTTCTAGCTACTCGTTGGTGAGTTATGTTTTAAACCTGGTTTACTTGAGTATCCCCATGGGCGATGCGTTTACACTCTCATAGTTTTAACACCTGCATAAATGTTATCTCGAATGAATGCTGCCCCTGAACAAAGAGGGCTGTTTCTATCATTTGGTCCCATTGTTAGAAGGCATAAGGCCATAAGCCAAAGAAAAATTAACAGTTACTGTATAAATAAAGTGTTATCTTACCCGAAATGACTTGATGTTAAGATAAGATTTCTTAGAAACAACTAAGGTAGTAAATAAATAAAAAATCTACATAATATGTGTTACTAACGATCTGCTCCAGCTTCGCACGGGTGCAATGTTCATACTAATGTGGTGCATATGCAATTATGCATGTTTTATATAAACCTTCCTCTTGAATCATTCTGTCTAAAACCTGTTCCCTAGTTTAAAAGATCTAAGCGTACACACGGTGGAAAGTGACTTTGTTTTATACTAAGTAGAGATTATAAAACGTGAAAGTTTGTATGTTTGGATGTGTTATTTACCAAATCACGTAAAAAAAATTTTGCGAATTATGTATGTACGAGTATATGACGGCGTATCACTTGAAAACGGCTCTACCGATTACGCTGATTTCTTTTCCATTGTTCGTAATGGATAGGACAAGGTTCTTAAAAAAAAAAGAATTACGTTATCGACGGAAATTTTGATTTTGGTATCAAACTAAAGTGCATCCGTACGAAGCCTGGGTGGATCGCTAGTTTATTATGACTATGTTAAAAAAATAAGCTGTTATGCCAGGTAGCTAGACTGCGTATGTTTAACCAGATCATTATCCCTTTGAATATGGAACCCCAAAAAGACCGAGTTAAGCCGCGGAGCACGACTAGTAATGTCATATAAGTTGGTCGTCTCATGACGTGATCAAAGCAACTTAACAAAATGTCGAGGTTAGTCTAAATTGCCTATTTTGATAATCAATTTACGTGTGATTGGATCTAATGTTATTGGCGTTTCGCTGTCTCTTTTTATTTCAATATGAGAAATGAACAGCAGATATCGCGTGGAAGGCAAAGGAAGGTAACAATTTTAGTGTTGTCAAAAGAAATCGGGCAATATCAAAAGGTTTGGCACTAAAAGCCAAACCCTCCGATCAATGAACATGTATGATCAATATTCATATTAAGATCTCGAAAACAGATCTAATAAACTCGATAAAATTTGCTACACGAGGGGTTTTGGAGATGAAAAATAGAACTAGCGAGAGAAAACGCGTTTTCCGAGTTTTCATTCGATAATAAGCATTGCATACGATGAGCAATGCTCGGTCGCCATAACGCAAAAAAACATAATTATGTAGGTATACATATACAAATAACTTACAAAAAATGTTAAATAAATTGTAGAATAATTTCTACAAATAATGATAAAGTTCTATGTTTTATTATAATTATAAACAAAGGTAAAAGTATGTTCTTTTTTTATTCTAAAAGTATGGTCTATACTAAAACTACTCGTAATTATTATTGCACAAAGACAAACGCCATAACAGTATCGCTATTGATATAGAGGCAACTTTTAATAGAAATCCACTCAGAGTCCCTTAGATTAATTTGTAATCCTTAGATTAATTGGTCAGCAAAATTGATCGCTAATAGAATATTACTAAATTACTAATAAACTAGTTTGTAAGATCAGATTCACGATTGCTTATTAACGTGTCTTCTGAATAACATGACAACCTGTCTAAAGATTATTTTGAATTGTTCGCAAAAACTGCAAAAACAGCTACTATGAGTAGGTAGGCCCCTATCGGAGTTATTTTCCTAAATCTAGAAATATGTTGCATAAGTTACTAATACTTACATATGTATTTTAAAAACAAGTTTCCGACAGAAAACTATCATGAACAATTATTATTTTAGTAGAGTCAGCTACAATATCGTATAAATACATTGATTAGATAAAATATGTTTATGTTATAATATATATTTATGCCTCATACACGTATTCAGGATAAAACGTAAAATGGTATTAATATCGTTACAGGACTTCAACCTGGCCTAAAAAAGGTTCTAAGACACTAATGTTTGCATTGGTTCCCTAAATGATTGTTAACAATGCACACGTTTTTTTAAATACCTTCCAATTTAAGAATCGAACAATAATTTTAGATTTTTTTTAATTTTGGCAATAAGTCATTACTATTAAATACGATAGTATCTAAATTAAATGAAAGTACATCAAATGTGTTTTAATTGCAAGTTCTTGGTCTATTTTTAAGGTGAAGTTCAGATTTTATAATGTAGAAGGTGCTATGTTTATATTGTGCCTTTACATACTGACTTCTACACTTTTTTTGCGATTACAAAACCACAAATCCACAAATAAAAACTATGTAAGGCAACTTCCATATTTTCGAAAAAGTAATCAAAACTTATAAAATTTTAAAACAAAGGCGAATTTCATAAACAAAAACAATAGCAAAAATTACCGCAACTGGCCATTGCAGAGCTCACTAAAAAAACGAAGAAAACAAAACCGGCTTGCAAGGAGTCCGAAAATTACGCGCGCGTAAACAATTTAGAGAAAAAAATTAAACAAGCACAACCTTGCTGAGATCAAGTACAGTCATCGAAATCGCGGTAATCACAGCATTACAGTGATTATTTTAACGATAGTGCCACCGCAACCGAGTAAGTACCGTGGTGGCCAGAGTCATGAGTACTACTGAGATGCAAGCATGCACGGCTGCCCCAGGTATGATTTTCACAGCAGTACAAACCAGCTAAGTTGAAAAAGGCTTGCTTCTATCGCCCCTACATCGTTTAAGGCTTCAATGTTTTGAGTTAAGGTTGTACCGTTGTATTTTCCTGCCATTATAACACTGTTAAGTTGAGATGTTACTACATTTTTATTTGGCTTGAGTAAAAGTAGTGGTTACAGTTTGAAGTGGGGTTACATTGAACAGAACTTGGTATCTGTCCAGCGGAAGACAGAGATGAACACTGAATGGGTGCGAATTGTCAAAGATTAACGATGTTTTATAAAACAATATTGTACGAGAATACTTGATAAATTTCAGAAGTTTAAAGCAAATAAATCATTGTTATTATCTCTACGTTAGTATAGTCGTATCAGTAAAACTGGTTGGAGTATAAAATACTTTATAAGTAGGTATATTATAAATGCAACGCAAGGAATCCTACGTCGAACATTCAAATTTGGATCAAATCTTTTACGATTTAAAAACATTTATTCATTTTATGCCAACTGGAATTTATATTGGTCTGATTTAAAACAATTAAATTATTTTTTCGCTCACCTCACGTGACACTTATGATCGCGCCTATAATATGCTTTTTACACAGAGAAACAGGGTTTATAAGAGTGAACTAAAATTTCAGAGGTGTTCTGTTCTGAAATGTTATTTGAGTACTATTGAATATTAGTAAAAATAGCTCAAATAATCCTTTTCCGTTTTGCGTAAATGCAGTTTTAATCGGTTAGTCTCTCTCGTAGGCATGCCCATTAAATATCTGCGGTATAGGCTCTTTGGCCGTGACGTCACCATTTTAAAATGCCAAACAACGCAAGCTATCTCTGACTCTATCTTTGTCTCTGTCTCGAGCGGGGTCTCCGCTTCCGTCTTGCTCGCTACCTCCGTCCCTCTCTAGCCGTTTCTCGCTCATGTAAGCGCGGGCGCAGACCCGATTCAAGGATGCCATGCACTCTTCAGTTCAGTGCTCCCGCGCAGAGAAGCCTTAAACCAGTGCACAAGAACAAGAACCTTTAGTAGGTACGTTTCACTTTTGGGAATAATTTTTATTATTCACATAGTTGATATCTATGTAAACCAAAAAATATACGAGTACTTTATATTCATAAAGTTATCAGGGCTTATTACAAGAAGGGTTTCCAACGGTACTTTACTACTAAACTTGCCAAATCTGTCTGACCTATTTAGGTCCGATCTTCCTAATCGTAATAAGTGGCTGGTTTACATTTTTGCTGGTATATAATGACGGTTTACCTGATAAATAATAAAAAATTGGTACAAGAACGTGGTATCGTAGAAAATGGTAAAACATAATTGTATTTATCTAAAAATAACAAAATTTGCCAAGTGCGAGTCGAACTTGCGCTACTTGGTTTAGCCATTTTTGCTTTAATTACATCATCCATATAAAATATTATGTCAATACTTTTTCACTTTTTTTAAAATTTAATTTGTGTAGTCTTATAGGGGTTTTGACGATGACGATGATATCGTACCTATTGTTTTTTTTACAACTTCAATAATAACTTAGTTTATTTTCGTTCAATCCGATTCCCGCCTACAAAACAAGGTTACACAATGATAGCTTCGACCAAGTTGGACTCACTTTATAACCATAGAAAGAAAAAACTTTGAAATCATTGTGATGAGAGAGAGAAAAAGATGAATTTTCTGCCTCTTTCTATCTTGTTGTCTTGATCGAGCCGGATATATTTTTACGTATATTGTTATTCACCATGTAACATGTTGTTTCTGCCCCCGTTATACTATGCCCATTGCCTTGCCTGAGAATTTACTGGAATTGTCTCAAGTCAAGTCATACGAGTATATGTATCGGAAAGTTCTGGCTGCCTCAAATGCATCAACAAATACAGTTTCATTTAACCACCTCTACACTTGACTTTCTTGTTTTTTCCCCTTAGTCCCGTCTCTAACAAGTTTTTACGCGGACAGCTGATGTTATTAGCTGCCGGCAATTTATTTTAATGGCCTGTGTAAATATTTGTTCCCATTTGACTCTAAACAGTGTGTCCTTCGGTGGTCTTAAATTAATATCAGTTTAACTCTAACAGAGATGCGTTGACACAGTTCGTTTTATGTCATTTCTTATTTTAAGCTTTGACATTGACATACGGTAAATACAATTTTACACATCTACCTATCTCGTTGTATAATAACTTAATAGTGTACCAATAGCAGCGATGCCGACTTTGTTTTGTTACTTAAAGTTCTGTATGCAATGGTCATGGACATGCGTTATATCTTACTATCAGGAGAACGTATGGTTCGTCTCATTAATTTTACATTAAACTTAGTAGTGCAATACAATTTGTATTGCCACGTGTAATGGAAAAATCTTTTCGTGTTCTAATCTACTTACTAAGTTTACATGGTTCATTCTATAGACTAGAAATCAGTAAATGTGCCAATTTACGTGTATTTATAGAAAATAAATAAATTGTTCATGTCATTGAGTTGTTTGTAAAAAATCTATCTGCAATCCGTGGTCGTAATAAAAAAATGATATCACTAGGGATAATTTAAAATTGCACTTACCTGATCTTCGTCCCGACAGTCGATGATGTCACTCCTGAAACAGAAATGATGATCATTAAAATTCATGCAACTAACGAACAGGTTTTGTCGACGATCGTGATATTGCTTAAATATTAACATTTTAATAAATTTAAATGGTTCGACGAAGCCAGACACCTTCAATTCGGTCCTTCTGATCGCGCGAGATTTGCGAGTGAAATATGACTGCTGACTCACTAGATAACGATGGAACGCTACATTGTAACTTTAGTTTTCTATAATAATAACAAAATACATCCAAGTCTTTTAACTTCCTTAATCCCTCAATTTTTTATTCTAACCAGCGCGAGCGTTACGACACATTTTTATTTAAAATAAATAATTTATCTATTTTAATTATTTGAAATATGTTGTCATATGGTCATGGGCATGTCCAATTTCCCTAAACATTGTTTTTGAAACGAAAATGGCTATACAACTCGCCATTTTAGATTTTTCTTTATGCTTTGTAAATGCCTAGGTACGTTGATGAAACCCTCATTATATTATCATATAAGTGACAGTAATGTCTTTGCTGATAATAAAGTTTCTAACCTTTTTATAAGTCTTAAGTGCAAAAAACATAACTATTAGTGTTCGATCAATTATCTGGTTTTCATGATACTTAATTAATTTACGTATCAAGATATGATTAGCAATATAAGAAATACGTTACACTTATAACCTTCCGTTTTGTGTAGTCGAGTAAATTAGAAGGCTTAAAAATAAAAATCCCTGATGTTTCAGATGACTTCTAACTCTGACATTATTGCTTTCGATCTAGACACGACAAGTAAGCAGGCAGCGCTCGTGAAAGTTAGCGTAATCAGAGTTTCCAAGCGCGCTGGGCACGCTCTTGCCATAGTTGGAAAGCACTTCGAGTGACTTTGGAATTCGGTCGTGCATGGACCATAACCATTCCCAGTACGATCTTATTAACTAAGCTATAGACTGGGGAACATGGATACAATCTCTGACTTAGTAGTGCAATATAATTTGTATTGCGACGTGTAATGGAAAAGCCATTTCGTGTTCTAATTTACTTACTAAACTTACATATTTCATTCTATAGACTAGAAAACAGTAAATGAGCCAATATACGTGTATTTATAGAAATAAAAAGTTCCTATAACTCGTGTGGATATACTATACATATAAATTTAACTGATGTTGTCATCATAGTGTTGGTTTATTGCCTAATTTATTGTAATTAAATTTAAAACTTGAATTTTAGCAGCGGAATTATATTTTAATTTATATGGTGATAGATTTTATTACCTGGATCGAACTTTTTTGATGACCGGCCGCTGCGCAGTGCTGTCGTGGATCCGAACCTGCGTCGGGTCTATTTCCTCACACTCATCGTCGTCGTACGCCATCTGCCCAGTCCGTCTCGCTAAAATCGAGTCCATGAACGGACTATAAATCTGCCCAGAAGTACCGAGAATGTCATCTATGTCAGTATATCGCGAGATATACCTCTCCACGTTTTTCTGATACGAATTTCCTGAACTCCTTCGTCTGAATTGTCTGTTATTCTCGTAAGGCGAAGTACGACCTCTGTAGTTTTCGCCATCGTTTGGAGTTTCTAGACCTTCAGGACTTCGCCTGTCACCAAGAGGCTCACTATCCGGCAAATGTAAAGGAAAAGGTGGTATATGAGAAGGAATCGAGTAGACTTGAATTTCTTCCGAATCAGAAGATTCGCTTTCTTCTTGAGGGGGAGGAGGAGGCAGCTTTTCGATACCTTCTGGAATGTTCTTGTCACTACACAACCACCAAGGCCTTTCACCTGACTCTACGTGTCTGATACGTCTTAAAGGGAAGTTTCCTTTAGATCCAGATTTACTCAAACTCTGCGTTTCTGTATGGTTACTATTCATTGAGTTTTCGTTACTAGTGAGCCACCAATCTTTTTGATCTCCAGATTGATTGTGGCGGACTTTGAAAAAATTGAATTTTTCACTTTTTTCACTATCACTAGAAGATTTTCTGGGTGGTGTTAATCTTTCAACTCCTTCCGGAATATTGGCACAGCTATCGAGCCACCAAGGTTTTTCTTCTTCTGCGAATTTGCATCTTTTGCCTGGTCTATTAGGGTCTGAATGTTCTGTTGAATTAGCAGAAGTATAGTTGACATTTCTGCTATCACTATTTGATTCAAGCCACCAAGCTTTTTCTCCAGATTCATTGTGTCTAATTTTACAAGGTATATTTTTATCTGATGTCTTCATGCTCTCATTCATAGACAAATTATTTATCTTAGATTCAGAATCTAACCACCAGGTCTTTTCATCTGATTCCAACGGTCTTATACCTTTAAGCTGAACCATGCTATCATCATTCGAAGCTATAGCGTTATTGGGGCTACTTTTAGTTCTATTAGATTTTTCGCTTTCTGTAACTAGATTTGAAATATCTTTACTAGTAGATTCTGACGTTGGTGTTTCTAACCACCGACTATTTTCGCTGGAATCCGGTTGTCTTGCTTTAAAAAAGTTTGTCACTGGTGCTAACGCTCTTATAAGGAATGATTTGGCTTCTTCCGTTCCATTTTCATTCTTTTGTGGTTGGGGAGAAAGCTGTCTTCCTGATCTATCCATTGATAAGGATTTTTCATCAGCGGACGTTCTAGAAAGATCATTCGTTTTTGATTTTGATACCAATTCATCTTCACTAATTGATGATTGTGTTGATAAAGTTATACTTGACTCAGGACTGTGGCTTTCCCTTGACTTGGAATGTTTTAACTTTGACTGACCATTCACTAAGTTACTACTAGAAGAAGTTTTTGGTATATTTTTTAATGACGAAGTTTTATTGCTTACTTCACTAGTTTGATCTGAATCTGTAGAGCTCACTGACTTACTTCTCTTTTTCACAACTTTTTTCTTTGAACCAGAATCTGTTAAAGAATCAGTACTTGATTTTTTTACTTTTTGTTTTTTAGTTTTAATAGCACTATCGGTTTTTGGTGCTTGCGGGGGCAATTGGCTATTTGTTATTGTTATTTCAGGAGAAACCAACTCCGTTGCTGACGGACTTTTGGCTCTTTTCAGTTTTAAGTTTACATTTATTATAATTTCTGATGTGTCATCTCCTTTATTTTGTTCGTAAACAGATGTCACTATTTCAGGATTATGGTCAGGTTCGGCACTGGTTTGGTCTTTAGTGTTGTCCGGATATGCGCTAGCATGACAATTATCTACTGGTTGAGGCTCTCTACTACGACTTCGGCTACTTCTGTCATTATAAGAGTTAGGTGCACTTAAGTTTGAGTATTGTGTAGAGTATCTGCCAGCATATCCAGTGTAGCTGCTAGAATTTGGAGAATAATAGGACCAGTTGGACATGTTAGTCCTTGCAGTACTTCCAAATCGACTGTTTCTTGTAGGATCATCTAGTCGGTCAGATTGTATTTCTTTATCGGCAGTTTCCGGTCTTTTTTTCAACCTCGTAATTGTTTTTTCTATGGTCTTTGCCATATCAGCTCTTCTTGATCGTACATAAGATGACGACCCTGGGGGAGTTGGTGACGTATGCCGTGTAACTATACAAATGGTTTCTGTTTCGGGGTTATTGTCAACCTCATTCGGAACCATACTTTCATTTGCAATATATGAGTGATTTTGCTCATTTTGAACTTTAGGTGATTCTTCTACAATGGCTATAGGTGACGTCGATTTTTCAATATCTTTCTTAGGAATCTCAATGTGGTTTATTGGAGATACCGACGTTCTTTTTGCTGTTGGTGGACTTCTCAAATAATTTGAAGATAAACGATTAGCTATAGCGTATCGGTTTACAGCAATTTCAGGTTTGGTATCAGTACGAGATGAGGGTCTAGAAAAATTGGATATTGAAATATCAGGCTTAGAATCTAGTCGTGTAGTCTGTCGTGAATAATTTGAAAAAGTTGTATCACTTTTAATATCTGCACGTGATAATGGCCGTGAATAACTAGAAACACCAATGTCAGATTTGGGATCTATTTTAGAAGATCGTGGATAGTTTGCTATTGTGCTTTCCGGTTTGTCTGCCCTTGTGCTTGGTCTGGAGTAGCTAGAGCTTCGAGGATATAACTTGTAGCTCGCGAGGCTATTATAGCTCGTAGACTTGTCAGTCTTGCATGGAATGTCTTTTTCTCGATCACATGGGCTAATATCTCGGTTTTTGTCTTTAATACTTTTAGCCGTTCTTCTTTCTGGGCTTAAGTGTCTGGACGGTCGAGTGAGGTTGTACTTCGATGTTGAAACTGGGCTAGGGTCTCTGCTTTTATTAATAGACGGCACGCTGAGTTTTGTATAGTCTTTTTTCTCATATTTTGATGCTGACTTGTCAGTTTTATTGTAATTTGCGTATTTGTTGGCAATGGCAGTGATAGGCGATTCTTTTTCTTTTTCGTTCTTGTCGGTGGATAGTACGGGGATACTGGATGATTTATAGGATGGCGTGGTGGTGTATTTAGCTGTGACAGAGGTAGGTCGGTCTGTGGTTGTACTTGGGCTACTTTTAGTTGCATCTCGGCGCCCGTACGATGACGTATCATACTGAAAACAGAGAAAACATTGTTACTTAAAAATGTTGAAAATAAATAGTCAAGTGCCCCCCTAAAATCTGAAATTTGTTGTAAGTATTAATTTTTTAGCTGAATAAAGTGCATTAACATTAAATAGCTACCAAAATATATTTTTATTTTAGTTGTATACAAGCTTTGACAACAAACTGTTGTTACACGTTTTTATGCAGCTTTATGACGACAAACAAGCCACACCAGATGACGTCAAGCACGCACACGCACGCAATAAGTTAATGATAGTGCTATAGTCTACAACAGTTACCTCCCCTCAGATTTTGAACGATTGCTTATAAAAATATTTCAGTGCTTTTTTATAATTCTTTTTAAATCGGAATTATTTCTATCAGTTGTTTCAAGCTGTGATCTCCCGACCCTTAAATCTTCAAAACCATTGTGAATTATTTGGCTCATTTATGAATTTAAGAACTGTATTTGCAAAAACTAGTACCCATGTCTTGTTACTATTTGAAGGTATTGTTGCTACTAAAATTACAGGCTCACCATCTTTCAAAGTACATAATTGGCGCCAAAGCATGCCCTGGATTTTGTTACTAATAGTTCTGGATGTCGGTATTAGATTCATAGGCAGGAATTATCTAGTACTATTAGGAGGGCGTCTAGGTAGCCTCATAATTTAAGTTTTACAATAAAAAAAATCAGCACCAATATAACATTCAATATTCATCCAACAGTATCACAAATTCTCTCAAATAAAGCTGTTCCCTCCAGGTCTATAAATAGCTTCGGGAATGCGTGTATACATCGAGATATCATACAAACGGAGTATCTTATTGAGCCCTTCGCATGTCTACTATTATTATATGGTTCGGTAAGTATATGCACATATTTATGAGTACGTCTTTAGATTTTTAAATAGTTTTATTTTTATTTTACTAGTTAGTATCGGTGATATGCTAAATGTTTGCACAATAGTTTAACATTTCAAATATAGGGTTAAAGCTTGGGGCATAAAAACAACTTTATTTTTTTATAGGCATATCTCTAAACGAAAAAAAAAGAGGCGATTGTGTATTTTGTACTTTTTCTATGTAACAGCAATTTTTTTAACACGAACTCTTAGTTGTGCCCTTCGTAAAAGTTGTTCTCAATAATGAATCTGCTTTCTTTTTGGTTAAGTATACCTCTAAGCTTATGACCCTTAGAACTTCGTCAGTTCAAATCGTAAAACTCTGATGTTTGAAAGGATCATATCGAGATTTTCTCTTCACACAATATAAAAACCGCGCAAGTTTAACTCGCTTACCAAGAGTTCCGTACAAACTTGTATGTAGAATGTTGATAAGTCATTTGATTTTTAAGTTTTTTCATTATTCAAGGCCTCGAAGATTTCTCCAATAAAAAAAATATATTGATAAATAAATAAATAAATAAATAAAAGGTTTTTTTAAGTTTATTGTACAAATTTAACATTTTTGGATTTTGCCCTTAACCTGTTCTGTCAAAATTCGCTTCTTGCCAAATATAATGATTTAAATAAATTAATTATATGACTTTATGTTGACTTACAACAATATAAGCTTTAATTTATTTGGTTTTGATAGACAGACGGATGACGAAAGGAACGGAAAAAATATGTTTTTCAAATTTGAAACGCTATCATAACTCCAGTGTCAAGCCCATAACTCAGCCCTGTGTGGAAGTGTAGAGAAAATACAAAATAAATTGCTACTTACATAGTTTCTAAAAGACATTTTCTGCGAATCGTCAGCTGCTTTCCATTAGTCGAGGTAAGTATACGTAGATTGGGCTTCAGTGAGAATTCTGAAAAATTACAGAGTCACCTTACACAAACAATCAGACTGTTAGGTCATAGATAAAATAGCTATAATTATAATAGTATTTTCAAAAATCATTTTAAACAGATCAAAACGATTTAAAAAAAAAAAAATTAGAGAAATAAGAATAATCTTTAGTACCAAACACACAGTTAACAATTTTACACTTTCACATATTAATTTTGGAAAAAGATTTGTGTACTAAAAGAAAATTATACATATAAATCAATTAGGTGTATCTCTTTGTGTGGATGTGCGCGCGTCTATGAGTGAGTGTGAGTTATGTATTGTTATAATATGTGAGTTATGTATAATATGTATTGTTTGTATACGAGCTGTAGGTATACTTATTAGGGTTGATTACGGATGTGTTGATCTACCCATCAAAGTGTTTTTTTAACTTCTAGAACACTAGTTTGCTAAATATGGCAATAAATGTATTCATATAAAATCGGTCCCGTATTTTGTATGCGTATTAGCAAGATATTTTTTTTTTCGAATTCATAAATCTAATGTTCCTACACCTAGATCAAACCCACTTCGATTGTCATTTCTATAATTTTTTGTCAGTCTATATTTTGTACCAATTGCAATGGTGTATAAAAGAGACGGCATTATTTACAGCTGTTTTGACAGCAACCAAGGTGCCATTTTTGTAGATATAGGACTATAGGTATATAAGATTTTTTTGACAAATTATAATATGAGATCGCGTAGAAAAGTAACGCAGATGTTTATCTAAATAAAAAAATAAATTAACTAAGTAACTAACGCCTTGGCAAACTGTACTGTCTACACACTTCATTTTTCGCCGAATAAATATAATCTACACGTATCGTAAATAGAATGCATATGGAGTCAATGAACAAAAGATCGATGATTTTTTTTTTCTATCCTACTCGTGCCAATTGAGTTTTTATTCCATTGAAATATGGTCTAATATTGTTTAAATGGAAGTATAATTATCAAAGCTTGGCGTCTGGACAAGGTATATAAATCAATCGAACCGACTAAGCAGGAATTGTACACGATTTCTAGTTTTAGTCTTCGAGTATCTAGCGATCGTTTTAGCGCACGAGTCCAATACTTTTACTTCATGACGTTTATAGAACTTTAGAACATGAAACAACCATAATGTAGCTATTATTTTAACTTTATACCTTGTTATATTATAACTACAGACTGTTTTGCGTATTTCCTTATCTCAAAGGTCTAAGGCCCGTATAGTATTGGTTAACAACAAAAATGCATGAAAAGTCATTTAAAAATACCTATTTAATTATTCCTCAATGTTTTTTTTAAATTCTGCATTTTATATTTGTCGTCATAATGATGTATATTTAATGTGTGACCAGTGGATAGTTCTTACGAGCTGTTTTTTTATGTTGTTTTTTGTGGTTTTTGACCATATCTGGCTCACAAGTGAGGCTGTCGGAATACACTGTTAGGTGCTTGGCTAGCCAGCCAAATACCATACACCATGCTATGTTTTCCTTCATCGACAGCTCAAGAGAGTTTGAATCAACACCCTTCGGCTACCACTGAGCTATCATCGCTAAATCGATTAGGTACAACCAAAGATCGAGAAACATTAGAAATATTTCTGGGGCCATTTATGGTCTAGTTTATTTTTACGGAAATGCTTTATCAGTGTACTTTTGTCGCTAAAACTCGTTTTAACTTTACAAGCTTAAAATTTCACCATTTTATCTTTATTTTTACTTTTTTACCTGTCTTTTTTTATACCAATTTATTATGTTAGAACTTAATTCATATATAGCTGTCAACATTGGGTATTGTATCTTTTTATGTTCGGTCTGGAAGAGTCTTTGATTCTAATAATTTACTTTAACAAAATCTGTTAAATCTAACAAATAACACTTAAAAATCTTTAGCTTTGTTTATACAAATAATCTGCTTGGTTAGTTCTTTTCGAAATAAATATATTCTTTCATAGTTATATCGTGATAATTTTCAATCGGAAACGGATATGGCTTGTGGAATGAAAAACGAAATTAATAAGAGGGCTGGCTAGACGCCATGTTGTGCATAGGAAAGCAGTGGTTATTTCAGCATATAATTATTAACGTGTCTGCTATAATTAGATAATACGATCTGAGAATGTAGAGACAGCCATAAAGCTTGTTTGTGCTGGACAAGATGCAGTACTCAGGCTCTTTGCATAGGGTTACCGGTAACGTGAAATATTAAAAAAGGGAGACGGTAGATAGCTCTCCTGATGGCAAGACATAACGCATATCCATGACCATTGCATTAATACACAGAACTTTGAGTTGTAATACAAAGACCATCGATCATCAAGAGGGGCATCGCTGCTTTGACCCTCGACTTTCGATGGTTAGTCTCAACATCCCAGTAGGTAATTTCGCTAGCTGCAGTACACTTCAAATCGAAACACGGGTAACATTGGTAATTATTTCTTCAGATCGATTTGTGTATTTTTATTTTTATTTTATATAAAACAACAAAGTTTTATCTTAAGTAATGTAGAATCTACGTGGTTTATACATACAACTTTTTATCTAGGGAAATGTGAGAGAATAAAAGAAAAAGATACATAATTATATTGTGTTCTACTAACTAGAACAATGTGAACTTAAATCGTTTAGTTCAACTGCAAAGCAGTGTCAATGAAGGTGTATCTTTACGAATATATTAATTTAAAATAATGTAACATGAATATACATATACAACAAATAACAATACAAAACGGCCATTCTCATAGGACATGATTTTGAGCGTCCATACAAATATCTATTTAGACTGTAATATTCCGGGAAAGTTTTTTTTTTTAATGAGTTTTAGCAATTACGTGATAAGAAATGGTATCGCTGTCCTGAGTCAATAATTAAACTACCAACCTTCATTAATTGCAAAAAGACTGTGCTTTATGCATTTATGTTTATATTCTACATTTTAAAAGTAAAATGTAGTTAATATCAAATTGTTCTCATGCAGATTGGTTGACCGTTTTGCACAGATTGTTGTTCTAAAATTCTCTCCTAGTTCTAGGTGAGTAGTACCTATTCGTCGTCGATAACCCTGCATTGAAAACAAACAGAAACGCAGCGTGTTTCTAGAGAAATTACACAATATTTTAGCTATGATGAGAGAGCAGAAGCTATTTGTGTCGAGAATGGTTGGCGACCTGTTGTCTACACTTGTTACACTTGTCACAATATCAGAAGAAAAAAAACCGTGAAATACGGACCACGCTTTAGCACCGAAAGTTCCTTCCTAACAAAAAATAATATTGGACCTATGCATAAGTACAAAAGTATCAACTAAAAATATTATTTTTTCATTTAAGCTGGAACTCATTATTAGTCATATTTTATTTTATTTTGGGTTTTTTCAGGTAGTAGGTAAATTATAGTTCGCAATAATATAATCAAACTTGATACTTTTTTTGTTAAATTAACTTTTATTTTAACTATTTTTAATGTTTAGTATAATTGGGCAGTGATGTGTATCCATTTCTAAAACATGGGTTTACATTTTATCCGCATGAAAATAAAAGAAGTTATTAAAAAAATGCAAGTTACTTTTTTCTCTAAGTAGCGTAGCATATTGAGTCGGTGTACGGCAATTATTATTAATAGTGTAATTTATTATCGTTATTATACACATAAAACAACAAGTTGTTTCTTAAGAAATTCTTTTCGTAATTTTTACAAAGGGTAAATCTCTTTGCAGACAAGATAATGGAAATTTTAAGCTTAAGCCCGGCTTATCGGTGTTTATGTGACTACTCTATAACTTTAGTAGATTTTTAAACAGTAGTTGATTTAAACTTTCACAGAATAACGTGTGTTATCATCGTAAATATCTAGCAAAACCATTTATCTAATTACATCCCAACGAATGAACGGACAGTTCATTGACATGTAACGAAACTCTAAAAGATAATAATTTATAAGCAATAAGAAATATATTTTTTTAATAATCTCAATCTACCCACATCTGAGATTTTTTATTTTGAAATAAACGCGATGTGTATTTTATGTTGAATGATTTATACCTAATCAAACCTATAGTGTATGGACATGGACAATTGGACAACCATACTTTTTGCGCCTTTCACCAAAATTATTTAGCAGAATTCATAGATCTACACAGTTTAGTAGGTGATAATATATTACTTGTATGTATTTCTACAACTTTCGCATTTAAAATTTTATTTATATGGTCACGATAAACCTTGACGATTTATAAATCAATTACAACCCGTGAAATCTAGAGCGATTCTTATCGCATAAAGATGGTTACCCTAAATAGATGCTCGGAATTCCACTCTATTAATTTTGAAGCAACAAATCTGTTGCAATAAAATACCTGTTAGTTAATTAGTCTGACATTGGAAATGTCAGAATTCACGATTTACATTTTGAAAGGAAGCCTCGAAGTGTGATTTTGGTGTGAACATTGTGTTCTTGAAAGTGCAATCATTAAAAAAATATAATATTTGCTACGTAAATGTTTGTTTTTCTTGGCGTTTTTTTCTGACATATGAAATCTGGACTAAGTATAGAGGATTTAGAGATCGATGTTTCTGAATAATACTCATTTGTTTTAAGTTTAGTTAAGTTATTTTGTGTTTTTATTAGTGCGCTGCGAATACGTTGACATCAATAAATTTGAAAAGGGATTACACACTATTTTTTTTAATTTTAGTGAAATAAAACATTTGATTAAAATACTAATTTAAAATTAAAACTAATTAAATAAAGTTGTGTCTATCGTAACCTGGTAAGAGTTTCCATTTTAAACATGCCAATGTTATACCTACCGATTTATTATTATTACCGATATATTTTTTGGGGGTTCGAAGAACAAAATTGGTAGATATTGACAGACCTGACCTGATATTGGTTGACCCCAACCTAAGCAAAGCTTGTACTATGAAAGACAGATAACTCTTAGAATACTTTAACCTTTTTATATAATATACCTATAAATACATACAGAACACACATACATACACAAAACAAAAAAATTGTTTATACCACAAAATGTTTGTCCTGGGTGGGAATCAAACTCACACCTTACAGTTTTTAAGCAGATACCAATGAGCCAACAGGGCTGTACTGTATAGCTTCGCTTATATTTTTATGAAAAAGTATTGAGACAAACTTATCGCTCTCCTAATGGTAAGAGATAGCACCTGTCCATGACCATTACAGCGATACACAGAGCTTTGATGACAAAAAAAAGGTCTAGAGCATCGCTGCTTTAGCGCTTAATTACTTTGAGACATTAGATGATTAGTCTCAACAGCCCTGTAGTTTTGCAAGCTGCAGTATCTTTCAAACCGGAACACAGTAATGTTTATACACTAAACTACCAGATATTCTGCTTGGCGGCAGAATATCTGGTACCTACGTAGACGACGTCCTGCTAAGGAGATCTACCACCAAATAAAATAAACATGCAGAGTGCAATATATACACATATATAATTACGTTTATAACTATACCTACTATATACTAATAGGAATGCATTTCATACCTGCACAAAAACCCATCGTAAATTTGCGTCGCAAAGTTACGCGCTTTGGCGTTGTTATTATGTTCTAGCTAGCAAATACCTACCTACTTTAATAATATCTAGAATAGTTCATGTTCCCATCAGACCTGTTAGTTTACTTAACCTTGTACCGTTTACGTGGTAACTAATAGGTTAGTAGTTTATATTTATTATTTACGTTTAGACGGTTAAGGCCAGCTTGAACTACAACGTGAAATCTGAAGAATCTCTTTAAAATATTATGTATGTCGACATTCAAATGTTTTTAAGGTTCCTGATTTTCTTATGGGTTTTATTTACTGTATGAGTTATCACGTGGTGACATGCAGTGGTGGCCGACGGAAACAATTTAAGAGGAGTACCCTGAGCTCTTGTCAAAGGCGTAGCAACCGCCGTATCAGCCGTATCAATAATACGGTGCCTCCGTGATACAGAGGCCCCAACATGACTGTGTAAGCAAAAATTGGGAAGGCTCTTAGACCTCGGCAACAATGGACGTCCAGGGTTAGACTTTGTGCGATTATAATTATATTCGTTAACAAGTTTGTGAAAGGATAATGTAAATTACCCTCATGGAGCTATGTAATAAAAGTCTGGTAGACCCCGACATATTTTGGTACGGGGCACGTCCAGAGAAACGGTAGGCTAGGGTACGGACAGCGGGAAGTGACTTCATTTTATACTTTGAGACTTTCGTTGTTTAGTCTCAACAGCCCTGTAATTTGGCTTAGGTGTATACCCTGCTGTGCAGTTAAGCACGAAGTGATTATTTGGATCTTGTCATCTAATACGCATTACAACACGTAAGTAGGTTTGTATAAGCTGATTAGCCAGCCCTAGTGTCAGAATTAATATGCTGCTCGAAGTATGGTATTATCATACTTCGAGCATCATATTAATTTCTGTCGACATTTATTTTGTTGTAATAGAAATTACAACAAAATAATATAATAGAACAAACAATCGGGTTAATTTAACGTGTAGTTAGACAGAATGAAAGACTGACCGGATCGTAAGTTACTTAACATTGGTGATCGCTTCAGAACACTTAGTATAAAGCTTCGCCGCGAGCGCTATTTAATTCAATAAGTTTCAATGATATTTTCGCCGAACTCGATCATCGATTGACTAGATTGATCGAATAGATCATTGATCGAATCATCGATCGCATCTGAGTCTCGATCCGCGCCCGCACATCAAACAATCGGCTAGGAACTGTGAGATTTATTTCTGTCTGTACGTACGAAAATAAATGGCCTACTGGTTACTAGAAGTGTCAAAGACTTGGGTCCGAGTCAGGTTGTTGCCTCGGAAGAAATGAGGACACCGTTTCTTCCCTAAGTGACTGGAGGTGGTGCCAACGCCAGGTTTTTCTTTATCGTTATATACTTATCTGTTAAAAATCTGCTCTAATTTGAGTTTTAGAATCACGATCCAAGTATTTGGCAATTGTTTTAATGAAAGACGCAAATTGACTGAAATACGCGGAAAAGCCGCATAAAGAAATGTTAACGATTAAGATTATACTAGATTTTGACTGTACAACTTACTCACATTTTTTTAATTCAATTTATAAATATAATCCTAATTAATCAATGACTGAATAACTTACAGAATTCACTAGAAACTTTCTTGAATGTACAACGTACATAATTATAATTCACCTAGATATATTATGTACATAGTTTTGGAATGTGATAAATATCAATAAAATGTGAATGGAAATAATTATGTTTAGAATGAATGGAAATGGAATTAATATTATTACACTCTGTTGTGTACGTCATTGCATAAATATAATTTAAATGAAACGTGACATTTTACATTTCAATACAAAACGAAGCTTACCTTTTTTTTCTTAGCTCAGATTTGCTTTAAAAGCTGTTGGACGTAGGTTCGATTCCTACTCAGGACAAACATTTCTGTGACGCGTTTAGATGTTTGTTTTGTGTCTGGGTGTTCTGCATGCATTATAAGTAAAAAAGTATTGTGTCAGTTAAATCTAGTTCCTATAGTAGAAGCTTTACTTGATTTGGGGATGTGTGAAAGATTTTTTAACTTTTTGTTTAGTTTACTTGATCATTAGGTACTTTTAGGAACTTAACATCAGGTGAGCTGTGATCAAACACTTAGCTTGTCAAGATTAAAAATAAATAAAAAGAATAAGGAATATGTCGAAGTCAGATTTTGTTTTGATTGAGCGTTAAAATAAACATTGGCGTGTATATATTTGTCACAATTTTGAGGTAATAATTTGCATCACACGGTAATAAAATAGAAAGCGTGGTTTTTGTCAAAATAGCTGCCTAGCTCTCGTTTTATGCAGCAACAAAATTATTTATGATCTGATCTACATTAATACTAAGAAACAGCTGACTTGTAAAACCAGATACGTATGCCAGATTTTTTTAACATGAAATAGAAAATATAAAAAAGAGCCCGAGGACATCTGCCCCTCAGAAATAATTAAAATCAGGTTTCATTTATTGATATACCTACTTTGATCTAATGATTAAGCTGTATCTTTTTTGTAAACGCATACTTATAGTACGTACTTAAAAATCTAGACAAACAAACACACACAATCACACCTTCACTTAACATCAGGTGAGCTGTGGTCAAACATCTAACCTGTCAAACATAAAAAAATATAGCCAGTTCCATTCCAGGCTAGGTGTGTCTACCATCTTCGACCACACCGTCACTTATCATCAGGTGAGCTATGGCCAAACACCTAGCCTGTCAAGAATAAAAAAATATATATATTTGTCAAACAAAATTAAATGTATGTCATCGGTAGGAATTAAACTCCACAGTTCTCAAAGCAGAAGGACTACCAATTAAGCTATAAGTATGTAAAATATATAGTAAGTTAAGAAATGTCGACCTCCAGAATTGGTCCTATTTTAAACCCAAGAACAAGTTTTAAGAGCACACTGATATTTTATTAAGTGTAAAAGTACAAGTATTACTTTTTCATGAAGAAACGGCGCGGCGCGTCGCTTCTCTACAATTTAGAAAGACTTTAAATTGTTAAGGTTACCTGAACAATTTAAAGTCTTTCTAAATCGAGTCGAAATCGAAAATCTTTCGAATTACATATTTGTATGTTCTTCCTAAGAACATCGTGTAGTTTTGCTCCCTTCGCCACAGGTATCATTATGTTTTAAAAAGATAAAAAGTGTGTGTTGGTGGTACGATTTTCATACAAATATTATTTTGCCATTTATGGACAAATGGAGCATAATTTTACAGTGAAATTACAGCTACTGGCATTTACTTTGGTCTTTATTTGCGATAAAACACAATTGCTTGAATAAAACAGCAAGTAGGTAGTAGATATATATCTATAAAATAAATGCATACAAATATTCTGTCTGTCTGGTTCACATAGTACTAGCTTTGCTTAGTTTGAAGTTTGATGACGCTGTGTGATAATGCCGTCCAATAAAAAAAAAATCTGGCGCGGTTTTAATCATATCACGTCGCTTCGCTATCGTTTTAGGAGAATAATTAGAGCATGTACAATGTGAGGCAATTGGAGCCTCTTACAGACGTCTACGATAAGATCACAAACTAGGTGGAAACACCTCGTGACTCATAGCTACTTGGCGGCTAGCCACGTGGGCCGTGACGTCAGCATTGTTTACCCGGGGACACCCAGTCACCCATTAGAATTGGCAGAATATTTACCATATCTTTGACCAACCTCAGAGCATAACTCTTGCTGTATATTTTTGACATAGATACCACACATAGATATACCTACATTTATATTTATAACTAAAATTTACGAGACGTAAATAAATTTCAAGCCGTTAGTGTACGTGTATGTGTTTTTATTCTGTTTCAGTTGCAATAACATAGTCTGGTAGTCTATAATAATGACTTTGCTATTTAAAATACAATCATAATTGCAATTAGGCGTAAACGGCAGGGTGTTGTTTTTGAAACTGCATGTAGGTACAATAAATAATATAATATTGAAATAAACGCTCCTACTCCTAAATTAAATAGTAATTTGGCTCTCTACCGGAACAAAGAATCCTTTGACCTCGACATCATCTGACAGAATGAATAATAATAGATACCACCAGTGCTTTGCTTGCAACGAGTGATTAAAAATATCTTATTAAGAGTCACTCGAAGAGACTCAGCTTTACTCATATTCAAGTAGGTAGGAACCTAGTCATCTAGAATATCAACAGAGTTCGGAGATTTCTTTGCGCTTTGCGTAGATACACTTAGAGAATATTTCACTCCATAGAAACGTATTACGATGATATTGGTTTGACTTCTATTTCTTCTTTCTTTTTGGCATCACGCCTTGCGCATTTGCACTTGTCAAGTACTTCGATATTTTCAAGTACATTTACATTTATTATTTTGATTATGAAAAGAATTGGACCTCAATTGTAGCAAAAAGATAGGTATGGTAAAGAGAAAGAGAGGCCTTTGCCAAGCTAAACAAATTTAAAGTGTCATGAAGAGTACTTATTTCAAACATTTATGTTCTGCAAAGAGTTTTATTATAGATGATGATGAACGTTATTCAAAGCTCGTCTCGTCTAGTTGACGCAACGCGTGACCAAAACGCTGTATTGCCTCGGCAAATACCATACCAGCGTTTTGGGAACTATTGCCATAGACAGTGACCTTTCGGATTAGGTACTTAGTTTTATCGTAATAATTATGTAGGTGTGTATTGTCTAAAATAAGTTGTTTATTTTCTTTATATATTTATTAGCCTTTTAAACTATGGTATACGCAAAGAAGTCACAATTTATAACAGATCGATTCTTCCCTCTACTTCACGTCTACATAATGGTAATTTGAAACAAAACAGTGCTTGTAATCAGTAATAGGTAAATATATTTTGCAATACGATGTTTTATACTGGTGCTCGACAATAATTTAAAGAATCGAAATTGTCACACAATATGTAGAATTACAGCAATAATGGTGGAAGAAAGCCAGCTTAAATCACGCCAAAAATATCACGTCGAGTTAATTTTAGGCATCGGACACTCGCTGAAATGTAGAAGTGGCTTCAAGAGCCGACCGAGTGGCCTACATAATCGTTTACACTCATACAAACACCCTGTTTACAGCAGGTAAGTGTGTAGTGTTGCCATCTTCATACTGTAAGTTTGTAAACGTTGAGAAGCCAGTTTTGAAACTTTTAACGTTTAAGGTGGTTCGATTTCCATACTATTTTTATATATAGGTATTTTTGCCATTTATGGACAAATGGAGTATAATTTTACAGTGGAATTATAGTTTCTGGCATTTATTTTGGTATTAAATAAAACAGTAGATTATTAGCACAAAATTAAATTTATGATTTTTAATAAAACAATAGATTATGCTAATAATCTACTGCTTTATTCAAGCAATTGTGATTTACCGCAAATAAATACCAAAACAAATGCCAGTAGCTGTGATTTCACTATAAAATTATGCTCCATTTGTCCATAAATGGCAAAAAAATATTTGTATGGAAATCAAACCACCTTAAAAGCACTCGTAAGGTTTATTGGAAGCTACTCTTGTGTAATTGTTATACATAACTTACCTAGTATAGAGAAATCTTTTTATTTGGGACTGGTAACAATAGTAGCCAAGCAAGTTTACCAGAAAAAAATATATTAGGGATATCGGTTGACCGACATAATGCGGTCGGTGTTGACTTCGTCAGTAAACCGCACCGACAACACATGATTGAATCGGCTTCCGTTCCGATGGTGTGGAAACTACATGGCTGATCAAGCAACTGTGCAAGTAACTCGCAAATTTAATCGATGAATTGGACAATACATTTTGTTTCATATTTTATTTATTATAAATGGACCAAGATCAAGATGTTTCTGACTTTACAGTCTATTCCATAAATTTGTACGTAGAAGTGTAAGCTTACCAAGCGATTGACTTATATTAAAAAAATAGCATTTTGCTTGCATTCGATATCAATTAGTAATACGATCGTACTATACTTTGCTACAACGTCAGTGTCTGGATTACTCAGATTTCAATTCACTTAATTATCTTTAATATCACCTGGGCGATCGAGCTTGGTGTACAAAGTGCGCGAAATATCGGAAAAATGCGTTATCCCCCGGATAAAACCTGGCTCGAAATATAGATCGATTGTACGCCCCGAAAACCTCCGTATAGAAAATTTCATCGTAATTGTTAAAGCCGTTTACGAGGTCTCCATATGTGTATATCCAATACTGCTCGTTTAATAAGTATTGGATAAATATTTATCTAAGCACACCTAGCTTGGAATAGAACTGGCTCTCAAGTGAGGCTTCCAGAACACACAGTTAGGTGTTCAGCTTGAGAGTGGTAGCCAGCGACCATGCTTTGGTTTCCTCACGATGGACAGGTCAAGCTCATTGTTGGCGTTTGTACCCACTCCTTTCGACATGTGAACTAACCGCGCTAACCACTGAGCTGTCATCGCTACAAAATATTTCGAAACAGAAATTTAAAAAAATATTTATGTTTTGCAAACACTCAATACGTAGCTGTCTTTGTTATAATGTTGTTATATTTACACACTTTTTGATGCTAAGCTACCATTAAGAGTACAGCCATTCATAAAACTTAAAAAAGTAATTTTGAGGACTTCATAGAAAATAAATAAATATCGTAGGACTATACACACAGCGCCATCTGGCCCCAAACTAAGCAGAGCTTGTGTGATGGAAGTCAGATAACTGATAGAATACATATTTTTTTTTTGTAAATACATACTTATAATACATACAGAATACCCAGACACAGAACACACATTTGTTTATTCACAAAATGTTTGCCCTGAGTGGGAATCGAACCCACGCCCTACAGTTCTCAAGGCACATTTACTACCAATGAGCCAACGGGGCTGTCAAAATATTTCCATGTTATGAATATGGCTAATGTAAAGACGTGGATTCTATACCATCAACGCACAGTGCATTCGATACGGTCGCGTGCGATCACAGACTGGTTGGGTTCTATAAATACATGCACCATTTCGTTGCAATGGGATATCCTGACATATTATTTTTATATCCCCTTGCGTACGCGTTTCTGGAACGAGCTCTTGCTTTTAAACCGACTACAAACAGGAAGATCATTAATTCTATGATAATCATAATGATGGATGAGGCTGCCATGATGTGGTGTGAGGCTGGCATTAGGTTGCACGAAAATATGTGGTACTCAATGTGGTCGACAGCCCTGTTGGTTCATTGGTAGTATATCTGCTAAAAGAGCTGAAGGGCGTGGGTTCGATTCCGACCCAGGACAAGCATTTTATGATATAAACATATGTTTGTTCTGTGTCTGTGTGTACTGTATGTATTATTATAATATATATATATATATTTAGTTATTCTATCAGTTATCTGTCTTCCATAGCACAAGCTTTGCTTAGCTTGGGGTCAGATGGCGCTGTGTGTAATGCCCTATGATACTTTTTTTTTTTTTGATTCGGACATACGAATATAATTATACCTATATAAAAAACCTATATAAAACAAGAGCAATTAGACAATAAAACATTTAATTATTATTTATTAACAATGTTAATGCTAGTCATGTAGTTAAAATTATTGTCAAAAAACAGCAAAATTAAAGCAAAAGGTATCTAAATTAAAATTAAAATTCAATCAACAAATACCCCGCCCCTGACTGAACCTGGTGCAAAAGAACCCATGAGGCTGATATTTATTTATTATTTATTTAAATGGTATGTTTATACATACTCATATCGATAGAAAATATACAAATACTAGTGTATACTAGAGGTAAGAGATAAAAATTTTCATATATAATATTATGTGTATGTATTTTTTGCTCGAATGATACAAACGACTTCATTGTTTGTTAAAAGAGAAACTTGGAAAAATAAATATTAGGCGAAATATCACACCACATTACATCATTTCCATCCTGAGCTTCTGTATTGTACCAAATAATTTTTGACGTGGACAATAAAGAGACGGACTATAGCGCATGTTCATTGTTCAATCCCCTAATTATTATCACACCTTCAGTGCTACCAATAGACTCGTGCCCATGGCATCTGAATGTGATTTGTTTTCGAATGAATGGAAGAGTGTTTATTGTTGTCGACGAGCTCGGAGTACCTACTGCGAGAAGAAAGCGCGCAAGGTGAGAATGACAAAGGAGCCGATCAACTTGACCTTCTATATTAATTATTTTATTAATTTCTTGTAGTGTATATTTACCGCTATATATAAGTGTATATATATTTTGGCATTTTATATTTATACATTTGTTTCACAATTTTATTTTTGACAAAATTTATGCAGCCCTTTAAATATTGTTAGTAACTGACAATTTCGTGTATATTTTTGTATCATTAAAAAAAAACTTAGTTATGAAACAATAAATAAAGATTTACACGACCAACTAATCAAAAGTTGTTAAATGTCATATCAGTTCTCCATAAACGGTAGCCTTAAGGTAATTAAAAATGACCCCGTGGATAAATGGAACTTTTTAAAATACATTTCCACGTAAACTTAAACTAGCGTCATTCGCGATGTTCCACGTTAAGCTGTCTAGGTATTTATACCTAGAACCACGTGAGAATTAATATCACAATATCTCTACATTCAGTAATGTAAACAATATAAATTACTATGTCGACGAATGCTTACTGCCTAGGGTTGCCAAATAACACGAGCTGAACGTTCTAGTTATTAGCTCTGCACATTTTCTAAGTAAAAACTGATTTTAGGATATATTCCACGAAAAAATGTTACGTATGTATCTAGAAAAAAGTAGGGATAAAAATGGACAAGAACAACACTGCATATTTTTTCCCATTGTGACGTATCTACTATATTCATCCGAATATCAACAGTTAACAATCAGCGATAACTTTGGACAAAAGTCGTTTCCCAACAGTGTAAAAAATGGCAAAACTGGATTGGCGCTTCTGACAGATAGTTTAGGTACATTTTTGGCTTGATAAAGGTACCTTTACTAACTATTGAAACACTTTTACAATTAAATCAAAATTTCAATTTGATATCGATAAAAATCGATTGAGATCGCGTTTGTCATTTCACGTCGAATCTCGTAGATTTTTTTAAGATGATGAAAAGTAAATCACATTTAGTCGCGGCGTAAGTTATTTATTTAGGTATAATAGGTTTCTTTTAATATGTACTCTATTTAATACAATGTACCGTTGAATAAGCACTTTACTCTTTTCATTTTTCATCCCACCTGATGTAAAAAGGTCACTGAACGAGTATGCTTTCAGTTTGAATTAAAGAAATTCTTAAGATTTTTTGGACACAGTTTGGGTAAACAATCTGCAGAGCAGAGACATAAATAATTATTTATTGTTCAGTGATTTTAAATTAAAGACTGCAAGGTATATGCAACTTGGCGATAATTATGAAAATCTCGTAATCTTGTTCACTGAGCGCTACAAAATGATTTAGTAAATACAAAAATGTTATGATCACTAGTTGCGCTCCATGTCTATCCACATGGAGTTAAAAGTTTATGTATAAGTACATATATATAGTATACATATAAAAGTGGTGATAGTGGTTTTTATACTTTTCGATCTTTAGGCAGTTTACACATGGCGAGATTATTGGTAGACATTGATAGAACTTCGGTTATTAAGTTCTAAGCCAAAGTTGCAGCTAAGAAGCTAGGAATCCTATCGAATGTGAGGCGGTACTTCACACCAGAACAGCTCTTAACCCATTATCAATCACAAGTTCGATCGTGTAGGGAGTACCTACTGCTGTCATCTTTGGTACGGTTCGTCTAGTATCAGCTTGAGGGCTTAGATTCCTTTGAAAGGAGAGCTAAGATGCTTATCAGTGTTTCGATAGTGAGCTTGAAGCTTACAAATCAGCGTGTATTGGCTAGTCTGTTGGTTTTTCAAGATTTCTAGATGACCTAATCTTGCCATCACCGTTTTACAACAACACGACCGAGAGACAACCCGTACAGTGGAAATTCCCTTTAAACGCACTAAGCGTTTTCAGTTCTTACAAGGAAGGTATTCCTTGTAAGAACTGCCTATATTTGGAACTCGTTGCTAGCATCTGTGTTTCCATCTCAGTGCAAGGGTTGTTAAAAAAACATGAATATGTATTTCGCAAACGTGCTCTTCGGCCCAAATCGTTGCTTTTCTTTAGATGAGATCGTGGTCAAATTCATGACCAGTCCGATGTAAAAAAAGATATCTGCGACAGTCTTTATTTTTTCTTAAAACTGAGGGTTTGAGAGATCACCAACCGATTTAGTATCACATGAGTTAATAAATAGTTTTAACCTGGATAGGTTAAAACTATTCATTTATGGATATGCCATAAATGAATCAGATCGAAATGTCGTTCCAGTGCTGCATGAAAAAGGTACGAACAAACGCACATATTGATACAAATAACATACGAATTCTTTAATGTTTTGCGCAAAAACGTTGCAACTTCATACAGAAAGACACGCTTCTACGACTTTAGATCTAACAGTATGATACTACGTTGCAGATAGTTAAATTATAAATTACAAAATGAATGACGTACTTGACATAGATCAAAAGCATTTTTGATGTGATCGTTTGTTTAAATTTAGTATGGATACCTACAAAAAAATCGTGAGAACTTTTGTTGATTTTATTTATCTACAATAGAGTATTAGCTGTAGTGCGGTCTAGAAACACAATGTTAGCTCTGTTAGCTCTTTTAGAAATAGTCTTGTTTCACGAATTACACGCGATCTTATAACGAAGAAATAAAAATTAGTTAAGTAAAAAAGCGTTATCCATTAATTTGAAGCTTTTCTAAAACAAAGTACTTACCCGACGTATAGACCAAAACACGCCCATAGAGTAGCGACATGTAAAGGAAAAAAATCCAAAGTATTTTTTTTAATGAAATAAATTGTATTTATACTAGTATTATATTATTATAATATATTTTTATATACATTTGTAAATAGCGTAGGTAATATTAGTTTAAAGTTTTTTTTTAGTTTGTTATTTGTAACAATTTAAAAATTAGTTATTTGTAACAATTTTAATATTTTTATTATGGCATGTATTGATATAATTTGATACACACTACAATTCTTAAATATTAAGGCGAATGCAAACCTGTATTATATTATTTATAAGCGACCCGCCCCGGCTTCGCACGGGTATAATGTATATACCCAACGTTTGCAATGTAAGCGCACAAAAACATGTTTTTACGATATCACATTACAAATATTTTGAACTCGCGAATTTTCTCTAATATAATATGCATCCTTCGTTCCTTGTGACTCACTTTGTCTATTGATGGACACCGTATTAAAATCCGTTGCGTAGTACGAAAGATCGAAGCGTACCTGTACGCTTCGATCTTTCGTAGACGGCGGGAAGCGACTTTGTTCTATACTATGGAGAGGTTAGCTAAACACGTTTGAAACTAAACCATAGTGTACATTTTGCTACATACTTTATTAAGCAGTTTATTTACGCATATTACCGAAGAAAGTCGATATTTCCATAACATTCGTCCGTTTACACGTTTACTGTAGCCAAGTTGTGACTGTGATTGATTGATTTTACTGCTGAGTATGTAAATGTATACCTACTACAGCAAAATTTTCAGGTCTGTGACTACTGTATGGCATAAAGCTTGAGTCATCATGTAAACATCGAAGTCAAGCATTGAGCCCTTGATCTCTCTATAGAATAATTGTTATTTCCGTGCTTGTTATGGATTATTGGCTATTTGACATGATGACGAATAAGGAAATTATTTGACTTGGTGGTTTTGGCTTGATTTTTCTTTCGCAGGAAGTAGTCTAGGTAGGTACCACCGTAGTGCTAGATATTCTGCCGCCAAGCAGTAGTGTGTAAACATTACTGTATTTCGGTTTGAAGGGTACTGCAGCTAGCAAAATGACTGGGCTGTTAAGACTAACTATCGAAAGACTCAAAGTAATGAGCGCCAAAGCAGTGACGCCCGGACTTTGTTCTGCTAATCAAAGTTTTGTGTATTATTGTATTGGTTATGAACATGCGTTATCTCTTATCACCAGGAGAGCGTATTCTCGTATCTCATTACTTTTACATAACAAAAAAAATATTAGCTGAAAATGTGCCCACGGCTTTTTGGTAAATTATTTATCGTCACTGAAACCGAGCTGCGGTCCAACTCTACGGCTAAAATAATGTCACTTTTAGGTGGAGCTAATAATAAATGTCGGAAGCTAGAGTAAACATCCGCGTTGGGGAGTCTTCGGGGATTGTATCACTTTCGAAAAGTTATTGACTTCTCAGTGTTAATTTGGGACGCGGCATGAAATATATTCGACGTGGATACATTTGTTATGAAAAACTCAAAGTTTGTTGACTGGCTAATAGTCAACTGCAACTGCTATTTTATGCCAATCGAATACTTTTACGGAATAAACTCTTCATGTGTTAATCCAAAGTAGGTATTAGCCATTTTGATTTTGAATAGATTTTGTAGCGATACTAGCACAGTGGTTAGCGCGGTCGAATCACACGTCGGAGGGCGTGGGTGCAAATCCCCTGTGAAAAGTAATCGGCTGGCTAGCTAACCTCAAGATAAAAATCTGTTACCTAACGGTGTGCTCCGGCAGTCTCACTTGAGAGCCAGTTCTCATTCCAGGCTATGTGTTCCTACCAGGCTTCAACCACGCGGTCACTTAATATCAGATGAGCTGTGGTCAAACCTGTAGATACTAGTTGCACTACACTAACAATAACCAATTACACTCGTGTTTTTCGGGATAAAAGAAGCCTGTTTTAACAAACTAAATCCAAATTTTAAGTATACCTTCGTTTAAAATTATATCCGAATTCACTCAGCCATTTCATTACACTGATCACAAAACATTTTGTTCATCAGAACTAAACAAACAACAAATAATCATAACAAATTAATTACTTAGAATTATCCATAACATAAGACAAACTATCTAAACAATTAAAAACAACAAACATTTCCTGGCAACGAAAACAGATCCGGCGTGAACTAGAAACGAGAGAAATGAAAACATTGATCTTTGTATAACTTGTGTAGGTAAATGACCACTGTTAAGTTCGTACAAAGCTTTAAAAATATTGCATGATTCGGAACGAAAAATAACATATGTGTAATATACACTCGATTTAAAAAAACAGCAATTGACGAGATCAGTCGTTTTGGGAACGCATCAAAAATAGTCAGACGTCTCATAAGACATGCACTGCAAACTTCACACACTATATCCATAAAAAAACTTAGAATCGGATGATTGTCACCAATAAAAAAAATACTACTGAAAGCTTTTGAATTGACGCATGGATTACAAAAGACACACTACTGATTTTCAGTGAAGGTTTTCGACACTGAAGTGTGGAACAGATTCCCTGCATGTGTTTGGAGGAGTGACCAAAAAGTCATAATGTTCACCTCTTTTGGATGAGTGCAGTGAAATGTCAGTCATTTTAAGGATAGGCCTCTGAGCAGTTAGCCGTTGCCCAGATGCAGATAAACAGGCAAATAATTCTGATGATTTCTGTGTGTTACACGTATTTAATCTGAATGCTATGAGTCTTCACTGCACTTGGGGGTAGATCTCCTTAGCAGGAGGTCGTCTAGGTACTCGTAGGTACCACCGCAGTACCAATTATTCTGCCGGTAAACAGTAGTGTGTAAACATTACTGTATTCTGGTTTGAAGGGTACTGCAGCTAGCGAAATTACTGGGCTGTAGAGACTAACCATCGAAAGTCTCAAAAAAAATGAGCGTCAAAGCAGTGATGCCCTGGACTTTGTTACTCAAAGTTCTGTGTATCGCTGCAATGGTCATGGACAAGTGTTATCTCTAACCATCAGGAGAGCGTCTCGTTCGTGTCATTACTTTTTAAATAATAAAAAAAACTTCGTTTGGCGTTTTGTTTAACAACCACGTATGCAGTCAACGAACTAGGGTAGCTAATCTTTGTATGTGTTTAGGCCAAAGATTTTATTTTTTACGCAAATGCTATGCAAGCACTAAAGTATTTGCTTATAGCAACACGAATAATTCAAATATTGGAACATCAATCTTTAGTGAAAAGTGAAAGAGTAGAATTACGGAATGGGTTTTTAATCTATTTTGTATCTTGTTAGGGAATTAAAAATTTTGGTTCTTTCTAGTTTTTGCATCAAACAATTTAACTGTATAAAGACAACTTTTACCCCATATTTAATCCATTAAATGTATTGGAGATAGTACTAAACATCTATTAGTAATACTTTTCTCCACTTTTAAGACACACGTTTTATTTTATGACAAAGGGTTGCAATTCCATAATTGATTATATTTTATCAACTAGTTCTTATTCCCTATCACGCAATCCAGTATGGGTGGAAAACAAATAATTCTTACGGCGATCAAATAGACAATACTTGCCATTGAACAGGTAATCCCAGTACATTACCATTTTATTCGTTTGTCCTTGCACCGGTAAAACAACGTATCCACACAAATAATATTTATTTATACACAGCACCGTACTATACTAAAAACTCCTGCGAAATACGAGGAATACCTTTTCTTTAATTACTTGCCGCTTTTTGAAAGACGCTTGCATTTGACGTTACACTATTGAGAAAAACACTATTATCTTGTATTGTTTTAACACAAATTGATTGGTGTGCACTCATGAAATCGTTCCAGATTGTGTATAAGAAGTGGATAGTGGACTGACCTGATGGCGTAGACGTGCGCGTGCGCTGGGGCGGGCGGCCGACGACTGGGCGGCGGTGTCTGGGCGGCTTGAGCCGGAATAGACACGCATTCAGTCGCCTAGCATGTACAATTGTACAACTATCATTTGCATATGGAATAATATTATTATATTGCCTAAGCCACTGTCGACAATTCGTACTTCACCATATCATAATTTTTTTTTTTTTAAATTAGTTTAATTAATGTAGCTACTCTTGAATTTAATGTTTATTATTAATAATAAAAAAAACAATATGATAATAAGAAAAAATATATATATAAAATATGTTAAACCATTATCTACTCGTATCTACTACTAACTAGATGGCAATCAAACAATTGGAGGCTTATGATTTTTTTATGGTTAATAGGCTTGGTGTTTGACCACAGCTCACCTGATGTTAAGTGACGGTGTGGTCGAAGATGGTAAAGTACACATAGGCTGGAATGGAACTGGCTCTCAAGTGAGGCAGCCGGAATACACCGTTAGATGCTTGGCGGCAGATTTTCAACTGGAGGGTGGTAGCTAGCCAGCCGAGTACTAAAGTACCCTACCACCATACTAAGGTTTCTTCACGATGTTTTTCCTTCACCGGCAGCTCAAGCTCATTGTTGGGGTTTGAACCCACTCCCCTTGGCATGCGAACCTACCGCGCTAACCACTAAGCTATCATCGCCACTCTGAACGGGCCATCAAGTAAATTGCAGAATTATTCTGCAAAAGGTTAGATTTCTCGAAAGATCTACTCGTTTTAACTATTGTCTATAGTAATCGGGACATTGGGTCTCGATTTAACAAATCTATCTACATTTTAAACTTACGTTAAAAATTATATTATAAGTATGGCAACACAAAAACTATTATACTACAAAAAATTCTCCCCCAGGTCAAAAGATCGGAAAAGGACGCCAACGTCATATAGTAAAATTTGTTATGAGTTAAAGTTAATATAACTATTATTAGAATAGGTATTATCTATAATAATAAACAAAACAAATAACAAAAATAAGTCAAAAAAGTTCCTGAGTATGGATGATAATTTTTACTTGCAGACTGTGGCAATTTCCTAATATTTTAAATTTAAGCTGGGAACGAAGATCATCGCCGGCCAAGGTACGACACACTTTAATTTTCTGAAATTCTCTTCTTGTCTAGCCTAGGTAAATATAATTCGTTGACTAAGATACTCATTGTTTGTAACTGGTTATGGTGTCGATTTATTTGATTTGAAATCTGTGCATAAAATGAGAAATACTTTACTGAAAATACAAGGTGCGATAACAGAAACGAAAGAAAGTTTCGATTACTTATCATTTTGGTAGGATCGCGGTCATTAGCGGTCGCGTCGGCCAGTTACTTACCTACCATATTGGTGGTTTGATGTCTTTAAATTATTTACCAAAACTTGTATTTTTTCGAGTGATTGCGATAAAACAGTGATGTGATGGATCCAATTCTTCGTAAATACTTCTCGTAAAGTCATCACTACTTCACTATGGCATGATATGGACTTAACCGTGATCTTAAAATAACTAAACCTTATTTCACTAGATTAGATATATCAAATATTTGACACTGGCAGAATGTGCAAAGTGCGATGCCAAAATAGAGAAAATAAATAAATAACTTGATGTCTATTGATCTATATCAGCCATACTCAACCTTTTTTTACGGGGGCCACAAACACATTTCAGTGATGGAGTCGCGGGCAGCAAACTAAGAATGTTTAGGTTTGAATAAAAATGTAATTCCTAAATTAACAAAGTAATGTTTTTAAAAAAAGGGTTGTTACAATAAAACAAGCGACAAACGCAAAGGTCACAACATTTTTTAAGCTAACGCTCAATGCAACGCACCGCCGTAGGGCTTACTTGAACCTGTTTACTCAGTGCGCTGATAGTTTCTTTGATGGGCGCAAAATTTAAAATGGTCGAATATAAAGTAGCACCAGATGGCGCATCCGCATGCGGCTCGCGGGCCACAAAGTGAGTATAGCTGATCCATATATACTACGTACTACATAAAATGTTTCGGATACTCACTCCAGGCAACTTAAAAGCAGAATTATCTTGCAGCATATCATGTGATGACCAATTTATCGGAAGAACTACTGATTTTAGCTTTTGTCTTCCGATAGTCTGATTTAACTTATCTTACTAACTTAGGATAAGTTAGATAGTAAGATAAAATAAATCTTATGGTATTTGTATTTTAAACTGCGCTTACCTTACAATAACATTGAAGTACATACATCGATATTATTTTTATTTCGTGTGGATTATGTGTGCTCTGGTCAACACCTAGCCCGTCAACCATAAAAATCTCCACCAGGTTAAGCGCTAGACACGCCTATGAAGTAAAATTCGTCTTGTAATAAAGTCAACCAAATTAGAATGTAGGTAATTATTATTATCAAAATAATTTTAAGCCCAGGGGTCACAGAAGAGTCATTATGTCCTGAGGAAGCTTCGTGTAGAGGAGAAACACGTATCGGCAACTGGTTACCGCACCGAGAAGAGGATATAAAGATTTGTGGATATTTTTATTTTGCTTAGAATTTTAATTTATGTCAGTTTTTGGTTTTAGATGGAAACATTAAAAAAAACTAGTCATCAAGTTAAATAAATTTTAAATTAAATCCTCATCTCTGTTGTTAGAAAAACCTTTACCACCAAGCCACCTTATGAAAACAGCGTTGCGGGCGAAGACAGAGCCCGTAGGTTTAAAAGTTACTTTTTTAACCTTAATAATGCTTAAAGGTTCTGTTATAGATAGTAAAGATCGTGATATCATGCAGTGTTCATGTATTTTATCATTCAATGTAAAAAAATTCGCGTACACTTAATTCTAATTGTTTGTTTAGGCAACTATTTTCTGTTGTAATTATAATTACGGTTAAAAACTTAAAAAAAGTTAGAACCTTCCTCAAGAAATGAGCTATCTAATGCGTAAACATTTTTTTTAAAGCCGACCTTGTTCCAGAGATTAGCGCCCTCAAAAAAACAAACTCTTACACTATATTATATATACCTATGTACCTATATAGTAAGGATGTTTAAAAAATATAGAGCAAGCTTTGGTAGCTACTTAGCAATAATGGGCTAACGTTTGCTGGCCTCTGTTACCCTGTGACCTACAAATTCCTCAAGGAAAGTCTATATTTGATCTTCGATCATATACTTAGTACTACTTGTAGACAGGAAAGTTATAACCTAATTTTGTCAGGATTAGGGTTTTTAGGATATTAAAAATAAAGAACAGAGATAAAGTATTTACTTTCATTTTAGGTGTATTGTGTGCCAAGTAAACTTACATAAAATAAAAAAAAACTAGATTCCTTTTGAAGTTTTATTGTTTTTTTGTTTCTTTAACATAAATAGCATTTATTTTTAAAATTATTAAAAGTTACAGTTACAAACGTACAATATGCATTGCACAATTAATAAATAATATATAAAATTATCCTTTAATTTAAACTACTGCACCTTGCGGTACAAATATTTAGCGCCGGTTGACCTTAAGTAGAAAAATATTGAACAAAAGCTTAAAAATTGTTTTTGGTTCTTTTTATTTGGTGTGTTGTGGTTTGTGTCGGGACGAGGAGTCGTCGAGAAGGCAACGGTGTGGAGACACGTATAGGGCGAGCCCACACGGCGAGCGCCCGTCCCGTTGCAGCGCGACAGGCGACGCTAGTGTCGCGCGACACTACCGCCACCTGACGCTCGGCACACTTAACGAACGACTAGGTTTATTTATACCCGACCGGAATTGCGCCCCGATGTCAACTGGTGGAGAGAAATGCTGCAGGGCGATGGAGAGACTTCTCACTCCGTGCTGAGAGCGCGGGACTCCTGGACGAGGTAGACTTGGGAGCCGGGCACGGTTGAGGTGGTGACGAAGGTGCGGTGCTTGGCGCGGATGAGCGACAGGTTGCTCTCGGCGACGTCGGCACGGTCTTCGGCGGCTTCCAACTCGCGCTGGAATCGTCGCACCCGGGTCACGCTCTGCTGGGACATTCCCTCCTTGGAAAAATAACAACAACAGATAAGTAAAATTCATAACGATGCTTTAACTGTCCATTAAATAAAAATCTAGGTCGTGTTGCAAAAGATATCCTTACGGTACATACACGTAGGTACATGCAAATTAATCGATAAAAAATGTAAATTCTTTTTTTTTATTATTTAAATCTACGCCCTATACTTAGCTTTGTTTATTATATCTGTAAGCGATTTATTGTAATTCTTATGATATTGAAAAAACATTCTAAAACTGTATGCGAATTTTAAGAGCTACTGTTTTAAATCACCTTTTATGTTCAATTAGCAAAGCAATCTACATTACTTTGCAGCATGATTATTTAACTTGACATTGGAAAGAAGTACAGGATCGATTTATATTTAAAATTAAAGTAAGCCCTCGTCACGAACGAAGTCCAGCGGCGATTAGAGAAACTAAATTTGATTGCGATCTAAAGCAAAGAATCATTTTTGAAATATTTTTAAAAGTTTTGTTTAGCAGTGGCGCCGCGGACTACCACGTCTGAGATAATTTTTTCGCAATGGACTTTTTTGTTCTCTAGTTCACTTTTTTAAGAATTAATTCATTCTTAAAACATACTATTAGATCGAGATACAATATTTTTTAATGTTGATTGTTCGATTTGCTAGTTTTTTAAAATTCATTAGAATTATGATCAGTTATGGTTACCTGTTCCTGCAGTTGCCTCTTGTAGATGCTGACTTTCTGAGAAGTCTTTTCAAGAGAGTCCTGGAGAAGCACGATGTTCTTCTGGTCTTCTTCACACTGGATCATGACTTCCTTGAGGGAGCGCTCCTTCTTGCGCAGGATCTTGATAGTTTCAGCGTGTCTCCTCTTCTCCTCATCAAGTTCAAGCTCCATATCCTTGATGCGGGCTTCGAGTTTGCTGATGATGCGCTTGCCTCCAACGATGGCGTTGGCTTCGACTTCCTCCAGGCGGATGGACACATTCTGGATAGAAATCACAAAAAAATAACATTCAACTAAATTTTACTCAGAAGTGAAACAAACATAATTTATTACCGTGGCCTCTTTAACAGCAATTAAAAAAGCTAATATATTTATTTTGATTTCATGAAAGTTGTAATATTCTTTAGTGTCAAGCATAAAATCGAAAATAAATACACTAAGGGAACTATTTAAAACTAATTTACCTTGACTTCGATCTCGAGGGACTTCTTGATGGCTTCGATCTTAACAATCCTCTCTTGCTCTTCGTGCAGGATCTCGACGGTGTGTTTCAGCTCAGTCTGAAACATTATCGTGGTTTTGATTTGGATGCAGTAAAATATGCTATAGTATAGTTATTTGGCTATAATCATCGCTCCGCTATGATCATCTAATCTAATATCTATGATAAATAATATAATCTATGTTTATATTCATACAATCCCCTCGAGACTAAACATGGATAAGTAGTTAATACGTGCCAATTTTATTTTTCTATCCTTGTTTTATAAGAGTTTAATCATTCTAATATATTAAAACCTAATCAATTCCAATTTGTATAACAATCAAATTAAATAAGTCTATTCCATTATTTCAACAACAACACACAGCAAACAAACAACAGTTAGTCACTAGATAAAACATTGTCAAGTACCTATAAAATTATATATGGTGCCAAGAGATTACACTGTGTCGAGTGAAGGTTCAGGAAGGACAGAATGAGTCACCGAATACCGCTGGTGTTATACCTTTTGGGTTATTTTTAACGAGAGACGAATATTTTTAACCTCGACCAAAGAGCGGCTCGTGATTAATCATGGATCGATAAATTATCGAAAATAATAGTTTTCCACCACGTACACCATCCACAAAATAGTTTATTTTTAGAATTGTTATAGATAAAACATTTATTTTCAGCTACCTGCTTAATTTTGAAAAAAAATTATCTATGTGTCGTGTGTCAAACCTTACCATTAGATTACACAAAATGAAAGACAAAATAAGTGGCTGGTTTGTGTGATATTGTTTTTGATAATTACTAACTGAATTTCAATTAAAAAAGATATTTAGTTACAACTGTAATTCTAGAGACATGTAGATTATTATTATCGTTTTGAGAGCCTTAGTATAGTCAAGTTACCTGGCAGCGCTGGAATCTCTCGTCAGCTACACGGAGCTCCTTGGTGATCTCGTCATAGTCGGCAGCGACGGCACCAAGCTCTTGCTCGATCTTGGCCTTGCTGCTGGACAGGTTCACGTTGATAACGGTCAGCTCATTGATGCGCGTCTGGGCCTCCTCATAGGACAGCTCGATGATGCGCTTGGCGCGAAGGGCCTGTTAAATTAAATAAAGAATAAGCATAATTTTTTAGAATTTCTCTTCATTTACGTCTAATTCTAATAGAGACATTATATTTGACGTGATTAATATAAATGTCGCCTGTTCTGGTCACCGCCTAAAGCTGGTGATAAAGGATTCTCGTTCTTATACATGCATGCGACACAACGCAGAAAAGTTACCTGAACATTAATCTTATTACTTAATCTTATTACACCTTCACTTAACATCAGGTGAGCTGTGGTCAAACAACTAGCCTGTCAACAATAAAAAAAAAATAAAAATAAAAAAATTACACGAACAGTCTACTATTGTATGATATTTCGAGATTCCTCTCATATCTACTTGACATCGATGGAATGAACTGAGAAACATTGATAAAAGTAAGTTGAGTAAGATTGAGTAACTTTAGGGTTAAATTTGTAGGATTTATAGGGCTTTTAAGAATTGACAACGTGTCGACGAGTGGTATAAAATAGTAGCAAAATATCATAAATACGCAGATGTACCTGTTCGTAGTTGCCACGGATCTCCTCGATCTCGCCGGTGAGGGACTGTATCCTGCGCTGAGAGACGCCGTATTGGTCAAGGGTCACTTGGAGCTGTCTCTGGACCTCGTCGTAGTGGGTCTGGATCTCTGTGAGCTATAACAAAGTAAACGGTTCGAATTATAGATGGGTCTAGTCTTAGACTGGCAGTAGAAGTGAAACAGTGTGAAGGCAAAATATTGTAAGTGATAAGGATTTAATTGATTTAATTACGATTGCTGGGTAATCCAATAGTTGAATAATAAAATAAATGAATTATTCTAAAATAATTAATATATTACTTTTAAAATTATTTTAATTCTAAGCAGTAAGATCAAATATTTCTGCATACCGGAGGTTTTCGTAATGTATATAAATAGTATACATTTTATAATAATAATAATTGACAAGGTATGCTTCATAACTATAAACTTACTCACAATTTATATCTACACTAATAAAGAGGAAAGATTTGTTTTTTTGTTTGTCTGTATTGAATAGGCTGCAAAACTACTTGGCCGATCTGAATAATTCTTTCATCATTAGAATGCTACATTATCACTGAGTGACATAGGCTATATTTATATTTAAACCACTGATCACCAACCTATGATTGTTATTCTTTAGAGGACTAAATTTATAAGGACATGGTTATTCAGTGAGTGTACAAAAATATGATAATTGAAGTGATTCTTTTCTAACAAGAATGCAGCTTACCTGTAGGGATTGCTTCTTGATTGTCTTCTGCAAGTCAATGTTGGTCTTGTTAGCCACATCAAGGGACAGCTCCAGCTCCGTAATCTGGATCTGCAGCTTCTTCTTGATACGGGTGACCTCGGTCTTCAGCTTGGTCTCGGCTTCCACCACGCGGGCGCTCAGCTGCTCGATCTCAATGCTGGTTTGCTTGCTGCGGGCAAAAAAAAACATTTTTTACTCTGATAATAATATGTAAAAAAACAAGGGTATCATAAGCCTATCATTAAGTAAGCATTCTCTACAGAATTAGTATTCTGTAGATATTCAAGATGTGATGTATTAAAATTAGTTTAATTATTTTGATTGCTACTGTTAAAAGAACGTAGGTATTTATGTTTTTTCGACACTGACAAATAACTGTCTCCGTGTAATAAAATATTTAGACGTACTTATGTTTTGTGTTGTTGACTGATTAAGAGTTCACGGGTATTTCTAGTAGGTATTTCTTACTTATAACATAATTACTGTTGGATTATCTAGTTAGCTAGTTTTGACAAACTAACTGAATCCTATATTTGTACCCAGTATGGTAACACTAAATCTTCGGCCTCACACCTAAATGAATTTCGTATCACAAATGTGATTGAAAAATAATTAGGTAAATCGGTTTATCTATTCTCAAGTTATGCGCTTACCCAGCGAAAATATTTTTTATTTAGGAAAATAGATAATGTTACCTTTTATCAATACACAAGTTGGTGCTTAGCTGTTCAAATTGATTAAGTGTTGCTCTCAGTTCGTTAATTTTTTGCACGTAAGAGTTATCTATGATCGGTATTTCAGTTGTTATCACAACGCATTTGGTCACGGGTGAAGAGGCTCGGATAGTCTGCATTGTCTCAGTAATTTTTTCAGACAAGTGCGTTTGCGATGTACTGGACAAATGGGAATGCGCTGCTACTCTGGACATGATATTATCAGACACCCTTGCCAAGTTTCGGTCAATTGCTTCTCTTTTAGAATCAAAATCCATTTTTCTGATATGCCCCTGTGCCACATTTTTTCTACTTTCATCTAACAGCACTTGAGCTATAGCACCCGCGGATTTACCTCTGTACATCATAGCTTTACCTCTCAGCTCTGAACCCACATTCACGGCTTTTTCATAAAGATCAAGTTCCTTTTCGATTTCTTCAAGTCTTTTCTTTTGCCTCTCTGCTTTAAATTTTTCTCGATTGATTTTCGTTCTTTTTCCTTTTACGGTAACGCTTTCGACACCAACATGTTTTGCAACATTTGCTGCTGCAGCGGTTGCTACCACTGAAAATGGTGTTCGTTTTCCTACATTATATGTGTTAAGTTCTTTTTTGGCATGTTCAGCAACTTCTTTTGAGATCCGGGATACTTCATGTTCGGAGTATTTTTCCACCGGTCTGTCAGGTCTATACTTTACTAGCCCGCGTTCGTTGTTCCATGGTAAATGTGGAGGTATTGCAGCAGCACCATGCTCTTTGGCACTGATGTAATCGATCATTGGCTGGTAGAAGTTTATTCCATAACCGTAGTTATCTTCGTACACTGCTGTGGGAGGTCGGTTCCACTTGTTGTAGTTGGGCACTTTAACCGGTGGCATTATGTAATAAGATAAACTATATAAGCATTAAAATTTTCGGAAATTTCACTCTTTCCGACGTGTAACATCGGAGCTCGAGGTCGCGTAATTAAAGACGTGAGAAAATGAACTCCGTCTTTTGTACATTTTCCCTGCACCTGTGTGCCAATATTAATGCGATCACCGCATATACTCACCAATCAAATCGGCGGCTAAATATAAACGTAATTCGTGCCAATAGTTTGCATTTATACTAAATACTGTATATAAGCTGCAGAACGTATTGTCAGAATCAAGTCGTAAATATTTGGTGTTTACACGCGTTCTGGTCAGTGTAGGAAATTGTTGTGTTAACTCTTTTTGGGTTTCTCCGCTATAAACCTGTATCAAGTGTTTCGATCGTGTTGATATTTTTTGAAAACGATAGATCAATCTGTTTATTGGCTTGTCTCCCGACATATTTAGGTCATGGTTCATATCTATCTGTCGCAAGTTTCTGTGACACCATTCACTCAACGCCGGGAAGGTAGTGGGGCTACGGCGGCGAGAGAAGAGCTCAAACCCTTAGTTCCGATTTGGCGATTGTTGGTGGTAGATCTGTTTTGTAAGCGTGTTTAGTCTGATGAAAATATTTCCAGTGTTGGTAAACATCATGCCCTCTTGTAAGTCAGCTACAATTATTTTAAATAGTCTTATTCATGACTGTTATTCTCGTCTATTCGACTTCTGCCGTTTAGCAGCTCTAAACTATTAGTGACACTTACCGGATGGCTTCGATCTCCTCCTCTTTCTCCTGCAGACGACGTTCAGCCTCGTGACGGAACTGGCCCAGTTCCGCAGTCAGCCTCATCGCGCGCTGCTCCTCAGCCTTGCGACCCTAGAAGGAATGGTCAAGTTTGAGTAAACGTAAGCCATTTTCCTCATGATATATTTTTTTAACAATATGCAAGAAGGCTTTATTTTAAGAAAACTTCAACAAGGATACTAAAAACCTAAAGTAAGTAAACACATAATATTCCCCCTTTACCTGTAATAAGTGCATGTTTGTGCATGAGCATTTTAGATATTTAAAACACCAGTTAATGAAACATAATATTTACATTGTAGTTATAAACCATAATTTGTGTATTATTTTTGTATTATTTACTGTCTGTGTGCTAGCTGAAAGCGAATTTATGCGAGTGTATTTTTGTGTGATCTCTTTTGAGATTTTTACTTTTTTTATCACACAATCATTATAAAATCAGAACATTGTATTTATTGATATTTTTATATTTTTACTTTTTAACGCTGTAATGGTCATAACTTATTTGAGAAAAAATTACAATGCTGATAGCTTAGATTAACACACATACAGTACAGATGAAACCGTGGGGCGTAGCAGTTGTATGATAAATTATTTATTTGTAGTTGTAAATTCTAAGAAAGCGTTTCATTCTGTAACGTAGGTAACATCTCGTGGCTAAACATAGACTCTATTCGTGGAATGAGGCAGCGTTCCTGGCAAGTCTTGTCGATTGAATCCTGAACCGTTGCCAACTGCTACTATCAATTTTACATGAACGAGACCCGTCGTTATCTAATTGTTACTGTCTACTATTATATTTTTAGAATGTTCTGTAGACATGGATAATTTATTACTCGTATAATGTTCATATTAATATCAATAGGTGTAAGATTTCTTTGGCAGGACGTCAACTAGGTAGACATCGGTACCAGATATTAGATATTATGTCGCCATGCCACAGTGTTTAAACATCACTGTGTTCCTGCTTGAAGGGTACTGCAGCTTGTAAAACTACAAGGCTATTGAGGTAAACCATCGAACGTCTCAAAGTAATGAATGCCAAAGTAGCGTTACCCTGGACTTTGTTTTGCTACTTATAAGTTCTGATCACCGCTGTAATGGTTATAAACAGGCGTCATGTCAGACCATTAGAAGAGGATCTCTTTTCTCTTTTATAGGCAAAAAATATGTTTTTGATTAGAAAGAGCACAGAATTATAATCCTGTTGTAAATAGTTGTATTTCCAGACATAGAATATCTACATCACATGAAATTGGAACCCATTCGGCATAAGCTATTTTTGTATTTTTTTAATTGTGTGTATGTAATTATGTCCTAAACCTAATTTTTTTTTTATTTATCTACTCTGACATAGGGTATGTAGTTATGTTTCTCTATGTATATTTGGTAAGTATTTGACGAATTTTAGCTTCTCCATCGAACTATAATTATCTATGTTTATTTTAAGATTCTAGAAATGATTTTAAGTTTTCTCTTATTAAATATAAGGTGATCTGTGCTAGTGCTAAGTTGAACAAAAAAAATGTATCGTTTTCACTTACAGCCTCAGCCTCCTTGTAGGCAGCGGTGAGTTCCTCTCGCTCGTTCTCAAGACGGCGCAGCTCGATTTCGAGCTCGTGAAGACGGCGGTTCAACTCGGTGAGGTTACCACGTGCGTCGTGCAAGTCATCTACAACAAAATTCCGTGATAAGCAATGACGGTAAACAACACTGTCAGCAATTTAACGTGCTAACGAGAAATATGTAACAAATGGGAGATGATATGACTGAGCGGTGTCTACCATCTGTTGGGATAAAAAAGCTAAAGCCACCCGTGTTGATCATAGCACGGATATGAGCAACGGCATGCAATGGTAATAAATATGATGTGTGTTCGACAAGGTAATTGCGCCGCCTTGTTCCTAAGTGTAATCTTTAAAAATATGATTTGTTTTACTTGGTTGCAAAGTTATTATTGTGCCTAGTTAAACTCCAGAGTGCGACAATGGATTAAATCGGCACGAGACGTAAATAACTAACATTTTCTGATAAGTGATAAATATGACTGAGGACACAAAATTAAACCTTAATAATAAATGTAAGATCATGTAAGTAAAGTTTCATCTACAGAGCACTTACCACCAAGTTTCTTGTTCTCGCGACCAAGAGCATCCTTCTGCTCCCTAGTCTTGTCGAGCTCGTGAGAGATGCGCTGAATCTCGGTGATCTTGATGCGGAGGTCTCGCTGGGTCTGTTCATAGATCTGGACAGTCTCTTCCAGGCGTGACTTGATCTCAATGTTGACACGCTCCAGCTGCTCAGTCCTCTTCTGAAGCTCCCGAGCTGTTCCGTTGGCCTTCTCCAAGTCGATGATAAGAACTTCGACCTAAAGGGGAAATTAACCTCACTTTGTATTTAGAATAATGATAAAAAAACTTTATATCTATAAGCAATATAAAAAAAGTCAAAATAAAATTTGCTCCTATCAATGTTAGATGATTTTTTTGCAGGCCATATGCAGTAGGTACATAGGTGTCAAGGGTCAAATAACAGTTTTTTACATCTGTTTTTTTTAGTTGTGGCTATTTTGGAATTTGATCATAATTATAAAACCTCTTTGCGTCTTAATATACTCCAAGCTTAAATTCCTTGTATATCTAGAAGTAAAAAACACGAAATTATTTCAAAATCTGCTGTTTAAGCTGTTGATGATATATTTCACAGTGACCTCCCGTAATAATCAAATCAATTGCAGGTTTCATGCTACTACTACTTTAAAAAAACAGATAGAAATAGATTTATTTACCTCGCTCTGCAGGCGAGACTTCTGCTTCTCAACATTGTTGATCTTAACGATGAGAGTCTCGATCTGCTCTTCCTGTTCTTGGATGCGAGCGGAGTACTTGCGACGCAGCTCCTCAATCTCCTCAGCCCTGGCGGAAGCCTCGGCCTCGAACTTGATACGCCACTGTTGAACCTCGCCGTTGGACTTCACTAGCTGCCTTTCCAGGTCCAAGCGGGCCTCGGATTCTTCTTCCAGTTGCACGCGGACAGACTCAAGGTCGATCTCAACCTGAGGTAGAAAATAATGTCAAAGGTGGTTTTATATTGCCTTTAAATTCGCTTCATATATTTCAACCTCATATGAATATTTCACATACATTATTATACTTTACGAATTATGAGAAAAAGAGGGAGTACTTTTCAGAAAAGAAATAGCAGCTCTGTTTGCATGAAAACGAAGCACTAATTCCGAGACACTGTTTACGTGTGTTGTTGTTATTGATCCCAATAACAGAATATACAAAATATGTTATCTAATAATCTATTATATTTTAAATAAAGAAATTTCCCAAGGAAAATAAAAAATATCCGCGTATTTACATATGTCGCCTGGAGGCTGAAATAAACTGGAAACTGGTGCATATACTGGTCATATCTGCCATTTAAAGATAAGCAGGTGGGACGAATGGTTAAGGCTGTGAGGGTCTGGGCAAATGCTTCCTCGACATTTTCAGCTCAGGTGGTTTTGAAATATTTATCAGTCTGCTTTACAGGATTTGTTACTCCTTTAAAAAGAAAAATGTTACCTGGTGGAGAGTAGCCTCGAGCAGAGACCGCCTCCTGTCTTCGTCCTCGAGCCTACGACGTGAGTCCTCGAGCTGGCTGACAAGCTGACTCTTCAAGTAGATGACATTCTCGATGTTCACCTGGAATACACCAATTTATTTGACGTATGTTATCGACATAATTTTGGCAAGAATGCAAATTAAAGATTGGAAAAAATAATATTTTGGGGAAATTTCTGTGTTCTTGAAAAACAACGGAAATACAGATTTTTAATTTTTTTTTGCCCATGAAAGTTAATACAGAATAACGCTAATTAATTATAGTTGGCGTATGGTTGCTTGAATGGCTGTTTATGATATTTTCTCGGAACAAATAACTTAATACTGAAACACACCTTAAGGTCCTGAACTTCCTTGACGAGTTCAACATTCTCCTGAGACAAGCGAGTCTTGTGCGAGGTGATGTCCACAATAGTGCGGTTCAGCTCCTCAATTTTGATGTGGAGCTCGCTGATGGTCACGTCGAGCCTCTCAACGGTCTTCGAGATGGTGATCTTCTCCTTAGTCACGTTCTCCACTTGGGCCAGGAGTTCGTAAACCTCAGCTTGGAATTTGGACTTTTCCTTCTCAGACCTGTAGACAAAACGAAACATCATGCAACCTTGTGGACCTTAATTTACAAATGGATAAGGGTGATATAATGTGAAAAGAAACGCACAGCTTTTATTGCTAAGTCGCGCAGCTCTTAATCTAGGTAAAACACGTTTAATGATTTAAAGTATGATTAGGTTATCTGTCCACAGAGGAGTAGCAGAGTAATATTAACGAAAAGAATTACAACAAAAACACATTTTGAGTTTGTGTAACTCTATTGGTTAATATTTCACGCTGAGGTGGACAAGCAGTGTTAGAAAGAAACGTGTCCTCACCTGGCTTTGCTTTTGGTAAGCTGGTCGATTTGGTCCTGGAAGTCGACCACGATCTCTTGGTGCTTCTTCTTAAGCAGGTGGGCGGTTTCCTCAGACTCCAGATGGACATCTTCCAGGAGTTTGCGGAGCTTGGTCAGTTCAGTATCGCGTTTCCTGTTGATCTCGAACTGAAAAAAGGATGGTTTCATTTCAAAATACGCCCCTATACCTTCGGAAATAGGAGGCATTTTTAAATGACTAGAGCGTAACTTATGAACTGTCAAATGCTAATATCTAAGTTAGTTTTATTTGACTTACAGGTACCTAATTTTACTGTTAAATTATACAGGATTCTTGATAATTGGTTAACAACCTCATGCTTGTAACAAATGCTAATAAATTCCCTAAAAAAATTATGAAAGTTTTTACGTTTTGTGTTTTAAGTGCAAAATCAAATATTGAAGTTTTATTTGGATTCGTTCCTTCGTACGAGAACACATATTCTTTATATTGCCGTTCAAATTTATTTTTTCTAAAATTTTCCGTTTTATTTACACACAAAAAGTGAACTATTTTGTTCATGTTACTAAACTTATTTGTTTTTATATACGAGAAGTTGCTAAGTTATCAATGACCCTGTATATACCAAAAGTTTACTATAAGCTTGCTAACAGTTCCTATAAAGAAACAATTTCGAATTATAAATAAATTAAGTACTTCAATTATATTAATGTAAAATAATAGCAGAGGACATTTCCACCTAATACCTAGGCCATGTGAGTATAGGAAATGTCCTGAACTTTCAGTCACTAAATCTTCAAAGCACTTAATTCATTATTATTTGGTTTATATTTTCAGCAGTTCTAAAATTTTTCAATTACTACATTTACATCTTCTGTTTTTACAAATTCCTGAAATAGAAAATAACAAAATCGCAGAGCACACACATGATTCGCAAATGCATATATAGTATAAAATCGCATGGCATGGAAAGAAACTTGAAATTGGGGAACAGTCGAATTGTTTTCTTCTCTGAGTCTGCTACAGTTTTGTTTGGTGGTCCTATTTTTTTGCAAATTTTCTTCGTTTTCTTCAGTAAACATTTTTTGATATCCAATTCGTTATGAGCATCTTGGGAATTCCTTATTCCCATGACTTTTCATCTTCGTTTGGTTTTGTGTAAAAATTCTTCGACTTATGTTTCACTTCACAGTGGTTGTAAATCATAATCAATACTTATCATCTTTGTTTATAGCCACGTATTTTGTTTACTATTAGTTTTACAGATTCACAACTTAATCTTTTCAAAGTATTTTCTTTTTTTCCATTGTTTCTATCCTTGTTTAGTGGATATGCTGTTGTGGTCTATTGTTTCTATAAGGTTTATGTATTATTTCTAGTTACATCTATTTTTTTACTTAATAAAAATAAAGTATGTGTTACCTGGCTCTCTGCTCCACCTTCAGCTTCCTCAAGCCTCTCAGAGAGTTGAATTACTTGCACGCTCAAATCTGCTTTCTCCCTCTCGATCTGTAATCAATATTCAATATTATCAGCTTTAAAATTCAAAATAGTTTTGTTTACTACTAATATTGGATATATGATAATTAGTTCAATGATGACGTTAGTCATTTATGTATTTTAATGAATTTGTTTAAAATTAATATCGTTGAAAATGTGGAAATTATAAGTTCAGCTATTTGCAAGCATTACTTTAAGTTGTTTGAATTTATAAATCTAACTATAAATGATATCTAAAGAGCCTGTCAATTAATATTATTTAAAAAATTAACTATGTTATGAATAATTACAATGTCAATTTGTTGTCTTCAATATGAGGGGTTTGTCGCGGCGTTAATGTTTCCGGCAGCGGTGCGCCGTCGCAACGGTACCTCTACCTACATTATGCAACAGCGTGCTGCCTAGCCACCGTCCTTCGCATATTTCAGTATTGTACTAAAATAAGAAGCGGCCCTGTCTCACGGCGCTCTGACTAACTCAGATATTTTCGCCACTAATACCGCCGGCTATTATTATATTTCAATATTGTGGCATTCTCAACGGGAACGAGCATCATTTGGCCCAGTTTCAAAAGTGAGACCGGAGAGCGAGATGTTGAGATTTCAGAGAATGCTTTCGCTACTGGGCTAAATATAACGCTGAAGAAAAGCGATGCGCGTGCGCGAGTCGCTGCGAGCACGGAGGCGCGAGCGCTCGTACCACCGCCCCGGCGCCGTCGCTCGCCTTGCCGCCTCGCTCGCGCCTCAGTGCAATGCTCAAAAATAGAATACTTTTGATTATACGATCCAATGAAATTCACTTGTTAATTGATCTGTCGGAATGATGGCCGCATTTAGTATGACATGAACGAATTTATTTCAGAGATTTTTTTGGTTAGAATTACATCTTACATTTTTTTTTACCGAATAATTGACATTTGCATTTGATTTGCAAAAAGGTTAACAAAATAATTGATATGATAATTGACACTTACATATTATTTTCGTACTTTTACAAAACAATTGACAGAATAATTAACATATAATTTTAAATTTTTTACCAAATAATTGACACTTACATATTATTTTCAAATTTTTACCAAACAATTGACACTTAAATATTATTTGCAAATTTTTACCAAGATTTTGATAGAATATTGGACACTTACATATTATTTTATGACATTCACAGTTACTGTGATTTTATGCGTTTTAGAAGCAATTAAAATGTATTTTTTCAACATTTAATTAACACTACCATGACAGTAGTTATTATGGTTAGTGCATGATGGTGGTGGTTGGTTAAGTTGAAGTGGTAGAGGTAAAGAAGTGGGAGTTTCAAGCACTTTCACTAGTCGAGGTGTGAAGGGAAACGGCGGTGCGCAGGGCGGGCGGTATTAATAGGAGCGGGCCGCCCACACCTGCGGGCGCCCTGTATGGAGGCGCGCGCACCCGCGATATCACATTTCGCACGAACAAGCTTACCCTCTGACGCAGCTCCCTTTCGGATTCCAGATCATCGTGGAGAAGACGAATCTTGTCCTGAAAAATACAACATACTGTATGACGATCCGTATCGGTAGGCACTAATCACTGGGCACTGCACTGCACGGTGGGTCCGGTACCTCCAGCCTGGAGAGAGCACTCAGGTCGGCGCTGTACTCGATGTTGACGGTGTCGGTGGTGCCGCCGCCGCTGCTGCGGTACGTGTACTTGGAAGTCTTTGCCACGGAAGACATGGTCGCTGTTCGTCTCTCGGTCGGCAGTCGGCGCTACGTTACCGGTCGGGCACCGCTCGACTAGTGAGAGCGGGTGCAAGCGGCGCGCGCGCACAGCCGCCCTGCCCCCGCACCGCCCCCCGCCCGCGGCTCCAGGGCGGCCGGCCGGCTGGAGCTCGCGGATCGTGTTACCACCCCCGCGCACCCCTCGCTCTCGGCCTTTTATAGACACGCCCGTCTAAGACTCGCGCGACTCTCTTTTATTTGTTTTGCCCAAAAATTTGGCGAATCCCTATGGTCCTGGATAGGCAGGCCGACGCGTCGAGGGCGCCGCGGTGTGAGCGCTGCCCGCGACCAGCTCCTGACGGATTCCTGCCGGTCCCTGGCAGCTGTCGCGCCCCACGCCCGCACATACCCACCGCCGTTCGCCTGAACTTAACAATGAACTTCTTACACTCTTTAAATTAACCCCGACTGAGTGCCGCTGCACTATGTTTACAAACATTCATTAAATCTAGTTTTATGCTGCGTGTATATTATATTAGCGCGAATTCATTCAACATTAAGCTGTTGTGTTAAAATTACATTCGTCTCAAGTTTAAATTTATCGCTACCTTTGACACTGCCTAACTGTTAGTCTTATCGTTGCAGTTATGATTATACTAACGACCTTTTACAATTCCTTTAGATGTATAAGTATACAAATAATTGTCGTAGCACTTCGTAGACACAAGCGTAGACCCTACAGCGACGGTCTCTTTTCCAAGCTATTTTCCAAATGGGCGGAGATATAAAGACAACGACAAAATAGTATAATTATGTCGGTTATGATAACAAAAGAATTAATTCTAAGTTAAGTTTTATCATGACTCCGAAATGAACATACGTATGTATAAAAAATATATTAAGCAATGTTGTTTGGTTTAAGTTATAAATATATTTTCCGTTCCAAAGTGAAATTCTTGAAGAAAGAAAGAACGTTCTCTTGCCAAATGGCAATCTATTACGTGGTTATAAATTTTGTTAGAAGTACAAAAGTGATATTCTGACGACTTTGCAAGGACACTTTCTTTTAGATTCATTGAACCGAAACGATAACGTGCCAACTAGAAACTAATTGCAATGAAATTAATCTTGATTACATTTTAAACAGTTACAATTTTTTTTTACCCAGCTGTAGATGCTGATGTCAAAATTTTTTAAAGAAAATATGCCACTTCAATTGCATGCAACAATTGCTTATTATTCGGTTATCTTTTCACAAAACCTTCTTTGACGAAAATTGAAATCTGTAAAGTTATATTTTTTATTTTATTTATTACGGGTTGATATTACAACAGCAATATTAATTAACATGGAACTATTGATGAGATTTATTTAAGGGACAAAACAATTTGTCTCTCTCGGTTACTTAGATAGATAGATATAACTCTTTATTGTGCACATCATACATAGAAAAGAGTACAGAGAACAAAAAACCTTATTAACTAGTGCCACAAGTGGTGGCCTTATCGCTAGCAGCGATCTCTTCCAGGCAACCAAGAAAAGAAAAATACGATAGAAAACATAAGAAACAGACGGGAGATGTAACACTAATAAGAAAAAAATAAAATAAAAATTAAACATAATAACGTATTTAAACAAAACTAGACTCAATGCTGTAAGTAACCTGGAAAAACTTATTTCCAACTTACAAATGTATAATTATTTCCGGGACTGGTTATAGATGCTGACTTTATGCTGGAGAAAGCTCCTAATTATTTATTAATAGGTAAGAAGATTTCCAAGTGGAACATTCAAATCCGGGGTATGACTCAGGTGACCTAGCTACCCGTGGCTTGCGTGGGTGGATATGTCTGTTTGTATGTAAAGTGTTTTATTTGTTTACTAGCTGCGTCGCTGGGTTCACCTGCGTTTCCCGATTTAAAAATTTTAGAAGCCTTTTTGTTTATCCAGGATAAACTATCTACTTTCCAATTTTATTAAGCTGATACTGTGTAGAGAAGTGACTAACATACACACAAACTTTTGCGTTTATAATAATCCGTGTTCACTAGTTAGAAGGTTTTAGAATGATAATTGGCAAAAAACTTCCATTGAACTTTCGATGTTAAATGAATCGGCGCTCTATTGTTTTAGTTTATATTCTACAGCACATGCTGTTATTTTTTTTAAGCAAACACTAGACGAAAAGATTTTTGCAAATTGTCACGCAGGACTCTCAGTTTCAATATAAATAATTATGATTTGATTATCCACCTGACTTATCATTAGGTATTAATGGAATATGTCAAGCTTTAAAAGAAAATAAAGAAGTGAAATAAGTTTAATTATTTTTATTAATTTCATGTTGGAAAAAGCGAAGTTTTTGATTGATTTGAAGTCGGCACGTGGTGGTACAAAAATCAGTGAGAGTGACCGCTGAATTCGAATGTCCTGTTATCTCAGTCGATAGTAGCTCTGCCTTTGACCTCAAGAGCGTGGATTTAAATCTCACCCAGAACAAAAATGTATGTAACGATCACAAATGTATATTCTGAGTCTGAATGTTCTAAATATAGTATTTTATAATATTACAAGCTGCATACGATATGTTGAAGGCGAAAATAGCGGAGCTGTTCACGCGTTATCACGCGTCAAATTCATAGAATATCCAACGGTCGTTGATAAGCGAGATTTAATACATAACGCAAGCGCACGAACATATGCAGATGTCGGAGTTGCAACGCGATACGGACAGTACGTTGCAGTTTAAGTGAATGCTAATGCCACACAGCGAGAAGGTGGTGTATTGTAAAATTTCTAAGAAAAATATCAGAGCTTATTCACCGTAAAAATTTAGAAACGCAGCATTCAAATCAGTACATATTATTAGTCACCTGGGAATATGAATATCTAAGAAGACGGTAAAGCAGACATTATTTTGGCCTGCTATGAGTAGGGATATAAACAATTGGGATAAATCATGTATGCATCATGTATCATTAAGCTCAAAATCTAATGACACAAAGATTCAGAAATACCGACGACTTTTTTTTTTTTGAAAAAAAAAAAGTATGTGCATATAGTTATGATGGAAAATGTGAGCCTAGTAAAGAAGAGTTAAGCTATTGCTTTGTTGATAGATAGATTTACGTGCTGGCCGGAAGCACAGAAAGGTGACATCGTTAATGAAAAATGCAATAACATACCGTTTAAGAATAAATAGATAATGGTTTGACGAGTTATCAACTGTGTTGTTAGGACTAAGAACAGCAGGTAGGAGTGACATCGGTGTTAGTCCAGCAGAGATATCCTTTGGACATACGCAAAGGTTGCCTGGCGATTTCTACAACGATGTAAGCATTAAAAACAGACCTATACAGGTACGTAAGTAAAACAGACATTATAAAAAATAGTTAATATAATATCTGTAATACAAAAGTGTATAGTTAATATATAGGTTTAATTTCCGTAAGAGAGAAGCTTGTAATGATATACTAAGCTTGCAAGATATTTAATATTATTCATGGTTATTTATCTGTTATCTTTATTTTATTTCTTTACATGAAATATATAAAACATTAATAATATAGGAAATTAGGGCACCGCTGACAGCGGGGCAGGGCTCAAGCTGCCGGTGGTTAGGGCTGCAGAGTGAGGAACCTCCTAACAATGCGCGCCGTATCAAGGATCAGCTGACTCTTGACCAACCCGTCTAGCGAGAGTCGCATAAGATGTTATTAAATGTTTATTTTTAAAATTATTAGTTTTTATTATTGAAAAGTCAAAACACATATCTAATTTAATAGTACAAACTTCAAGCCAATTGTTGTTTAAAAATATTTAGATTAAAATACATTTTTTTTTTAAATATTATTATTTAAAAATATTGTTACATTTATTTAAGTTCGATATAATTTTGTCTGCCCAGTTAGCGCTTTTAGTATACCTATTTGTTCTGTGTCCGGGTGTTCTGTATATCAGTGTAAGCATCTATCAGTTATTTGGTTCCCAAAGTAGTTAGCTTTGCTTAGTTTTGGGCTAGATGGCGCTGTGTGAATTGTCCTATGATATTTATTTATATATTTAATATACGACTGGGAGAAAAATGAGCTCGATACACATGATATGGATGGACCTCAACAGCTGCTAACAGAGAGGCATCAAAAGTAGTAAGAGATTTCTTTGTCCAACAGTGGGACAAGAGCGTCTAAAATTATAAATAAAGTACCACTGTTGTTTTTTCACAGAATTTTCTTAATAGAAATCCTGGAAATATTGGGAATACTAGTAATATTATCCCAGAAAACATTTCCGAGTTAGCCCTGTTTTTTATAAACTGGCCCACTTCTGGGCGCGGGTCTCTTCTCATTATGAGAAGGATAAGGCCATAGTCCATCGCGCTGGCCAAGTGCGAGTTGGTAGACTTCCCACATCTTCGAGAACTTTTCTTAAGAACTCTCAGACATGGAGGTTTCCTCACGATTTTTTCCTTCACCGTTTGAAGTTATCGGCAATACACACATAACATAGAAAAGACAGAGGTGCGTGCCATGGGGTTTAAACCCAGGACCTCCAGATTGGAAGTGAGACGGTCCCCCAACTAGGCTGCCGAAACTTCAAACGTGAAAAGTATCCTTCGAACCACCCACTGCTACAAAACTAAATTCCGAGCTCTCAAGCCCCGCGTCGCTGTAACTGTAACCAATATCTACACGCGAGAATAATCGCAGATAATTTCAGCGATTCGCGGCGTTGACTCACCACTGGAGAGGTGGAGGGGATACGCGGAAAGCTCTCGGCCTACATCGCGCAGGTACGGATTTAAACGAATATTTTCCCACCTGCGCGCGCGGCTTTGGGACTGAACTCTCGAGCGCAAAAGTGGCTTTGCACGCAACCAGAAATTCATAATCAAGATAGCGGCATATACCTAAGTTTATGTTATATAATATGTAGGCAGACGACTTGGACGCGCGCCTCCAGCGACAGTCGTCTCCCCACCGTGGCCCGAGCCGCCAGTTGTAATTAGGTTAATTGAAGTATGACAATATATTCACTGGACGTTTAATTTTAAAGTAATTGAACATTACCCTCTTAAATCGGTAGGTCCGAACAGTTACTTAGGTGACTTCCGGTATTGATGACTTGACCTACGATACCAACAATGACTGCATTGGAATACGGGCAGAAACATATTCTTGTAAAGTTTCATTTAACTTCACTACACATACCTTCTGTGTCAGGGTGTTCTGTATTCATTATAAGTATGTATTTACAAAAAAAAAAGTATTTAAGTATTCTATCAGTTATCTGACTTCCATCATACAAGCTTTGCTTAGTTTTGTGTCACATGACACTGTGTGTAAAATAAAACTTAAATAAAGTTGCCGAAGTCCTCTACGTTCGGTGTTCCGAGAGTAGAGTTTATTTAATTCTAGAATTACAAAAACTGATGCCCGGAACGAACTTACAAAAAATCTTTCCTAAGGTCATATGCAATGCAATATTGGAAGCTCCTAAATCCATGGACTTCAAATGTGCAATACATCGTCTATCAGTTTCAATGTAATATTTTCTTACAGCCATGTTGGCTCATTCGTAGTATATCTGCTTTAAGAGCTGTACGGCGTGGGTTCGATTTCCACCCAACAAAAACCCTCAGGTTGATTGTCACCCAGTACAAACGTTTTGTGATATAAACAAATATTTGTTTCGTGTCTGGATGATCTGTATGTGTCATATAAGTATATGTTTATAAAAAAGTATTTAAGTATCTGACTCCCATAGTAGCTTTACTTAGTTTGAGGTCAGATGGCACTGTAATGTACTACAATATTTATTTATTTATTAATATGTTAATTTAAGTCTATCAAAGAAGTTTTACTAAGGTCAAAAGAAACTAAAAGCCATGTGGATATGAAAAGACGTCTCATGCGACGGTTGGTAAAGCCTCGCTTAGTAAAGGTAGCGGACAAGCGTTCTGTCGTCATCTCGTCATACAACTGGCCCGATACATTGACCATGATGCATAACATACCCCTCCCGAGGCACTCGATTAGGCTGGATACTTACAGGCTGATGATGACGAATGTAATCTTACTATTTTTTTTCATGACAAGAACAAGACTCTCTTCTGATGCTATCAGGTAAGGCATGTCATGACCATTGCAGAGATATACAGAACTTCGAGCAATAAAACATAATCCACGGCGTCGCAGTTTTGGCGCTCATTATATTAAGACATTTGATGGTTAGTCTCAATAGCCTTATTATTTTGCTAGCTGCAGTAACTATTCAAACCGGAACACAGTAATGTTTATACAAGACTGTATGGCGGCAGAACTGAGACTGCGGTGGTACATAGACGATCTCCTGCTAGGATATACTAAAAAAGAGTGTCATCCACATCGTGCCTAAAAACGGCGACATTGGCTATTTTATTATAATTGGTTGTATATAATTATATTACATGTCTGAATGTTGACTTGAAACACCAGTCATATTTGGCGTAGCACTACCAAGAAAAAGCTTACAAATCTTAAATAAAAACTTTTTAAACTAAAAGATTATTGAAGTAATAGCAAGTAATTATGATTTTTTTTTAACATTTTATTAAATTGCAATATTTTTTTATAATTTCAATATTTATTACATTGATAACATTTTTATATTGACATACTTTATTTTGGCATTTGGCTTTTTTTTCATTGACACGCAATCAGTGTTTTACAACTTTTTTAATGATATATTTGAAATGATATTACGGAATATGACTTGTAACATTTGGTGTTATCAGTAAAATATTCGTATTTGTATTTGTAACAGTACAAGCAACTCTATAGAGTATACAGCTATGATAATTCTCTTCCCAACATATATCGAAGGCCAGCTCTACCTCATATCCATAGAGATTTTAACTCCGTTTATTTCCGTCTGAATTCCTACACGCATTTAATCTGTTTATATTACGATCCAAGTTGTTTTCGCGCCGGCTGTACCGACTCGTGGAAATAGCACTATGATTAATATTTCTCGGCAATCTCACTGAGAAAATATCTCGTAGAGAAACATTTCACTTCTGGATGACGTGGCGAGCTAACCGGATGATGCACGCCGGTTAATGCACTAATAAATTATATCTTTTTAACATAAAAATAAAAATACTAGTACCTACTTATGAGAGATTTTAGCATTGGTTTACAAAGCAAGTAAAAAATAATGAGTAGCTCGCGAGTTTATATATTTTTCTTTTTAAAAACACCGTGTCAATTATTTACTTAACTCATACGTCGGAAACCCACAAGTTGTGCGTACGGTGATTTTCTGATTTATCATTTAAGAAAATCTAAAATGAACAATACAATAACGAAAAACTCTTTGTTATATTTCTGTGCAGCCTAACTTGTTAAGACGTTGTAATCCTATATTTAACTCAGCTGCAAACCTTTGACTTAGGTTCTTATCTCTTACAGTTTAGATTATAAGAGTACGTATTAATATAGAGTCTGTAGGAGAGTACAAGGAAACCAGAACTTGGTCAAATTGACGCGTTCGGTTTGCACACCGCAGTGTGTGACTTCAATTTCCAACTAGCTTGAACGAATGATAAATGAAAGTAAAAGCTAAAGCTGTGTTGTAAGCTAGCAAACTAGCTAGGATTATTTATCTTATATCAAGTCCTCGGTTAATAATAGATAAGGTTTGGTTACAAATCTAGTTTATCAACCATAGCAAAAAGAAATCAGGAGGCTCATAGAGATGATACTATAGGTAGATTAGGAAGATACATTATTCCCGCGGAGTTACAACATTGTGTTTTTGAAAAGGCGTGTTAATATAATTTTAAAAGGTCGGAAACGTATTTGTAATGTACCTGGTATTTCATCCATAGGCAATGGAGATTGGTCATGAGCAACCCATGTGCTTATTTGCCACCCATGGCATGAATAAATTGGTGGATATAGTTTTTGTTCAAAATCTACGTACCTACATAAAAACTTACGATAGTGGTTCCCTCTCAAATAAGTTAACTACCTTAACTAATCTATGCAGTATTTGTAATGACGCATATGCCAATAAAATTGGTGCTTCCTATCAGACAGTTTTCTATGAGACATGCATATTTTGTTTACTAAGCGCGTCCCGATATATAAGATGACTCAAAAACTGTGGTAAGTGGGTTGCAATTACTCATTTTGCGAAAGTATGAATGGGAGTTTTTAGGGTTCCGTAGTCAAGGAACTCGTGTCATTTCGTCATAAAAAAATATTGTAATTATTGTTGTTTTGTCTTCTGAAGAATTTACATTTATTATCTTCTACAGAATAAAACAATATATTAATTTAAAGGGTAGCAAGCGTGTACTACCGTAGATTGTACGTCAGACAAGGTAACGTATACATCAAGGTAGTGTATTTTTTATGTTACCGTACAAAAAATGAAAAATAATTTATAAAAAATACTCTATAAATGTTTCAAAGAAATGAGTGCCAAAGAAGCGATGCCCTGGATTTAGTTTTGTGACTTGTAAAGTTCTGGGTCTTTTACATAAAAAATACAAGGGTGCATAATAATGTAATGTATCGATTTAAAATTTGTTTTTGCACGAACCATTCAGCTACAAAACTCTATGAATATCATCGGTTCGAAAGTTATCGTCTAATAAATACAATTAGTTTTGAGGTGTATTCAAATAAGTACAATTCTATTGAACTAGTTTTCTACATTCGAGAACAAAAATTGCAATTTATTACGTAATTGTGATTGGTTATAGTGTACCGAGACACGTTCTTTTTCAAAAAAATTGCAATTTTAATTTTTTTGTAGAAAACTTTGCTTCTCCCAGTGAACTGTTTTAGATTTAGTATCTCTTCCACAAACATTTAATAGATATTTCACATACATTTAGTAGCTCTTTCTAAAACAATAGCTTTTTCACTATCACCATTATTTGGCAGCTCTTACACTAAGAAATTTAGGAGTTATTTCACAAAAATATAAAACTTCTAAATATCTCGGTCATTGGACGCTTTTTTATTACATTTCCAATGTCGAAATGTGTATGCGCTGGTGCAGTATAGAACTCTCTCGAATAGAGCTACTAGTCAGCATTCCTACAGTCCTCGGCTTCGCACGAAATAAAGTTTATTTTGATCTTTACACCCGAAACCGCCGTAAAACGACTCACCGCCGCCGCTGCCAACAATTCACGTTCACGTTCGTGACGTCATAATGCATCTCACAAGTAATTAAAAGCTCAATAAATAAACATATATTTCATAATTAATATGAGGGGCCTTCCCTGAGCTCTTACAGCGCATATACCACCTAATTATATCTACTAAGCAGAATAAAGACAGAGATTATGTTATCTAGAGATTGCTAAAGACTCAGCGTTTGAAATATGTAAACGGATGAGCTTTTTTTTTTTTTAATGGTTGACAGGCTAGGTCTTTGACCACAGCTCACCTGATGTCAAGTGAAGGTGTGGCCGAAGATGGTAAAGCACACCTAGCCTGGAATGCAACTGGCTCTCAAGTGAGGCTGCCGGAACACACCGTTAGATGCTTGGCGGCAGATTTTCAACTTGAGGGTGGTAGCTAGCCAGCCGAGTACTAAAGTACCCTACCACCATGCTTTGGTTTCCTCACGATGTTTTCCTTCACCGGCAGCTCAAGTTCATAGTTGGGGTTTGAACCCACGCCCTTCGGCATGCGAACCTACCGCGCTAACCACTGAGCTATCATCGCTACAAGCTTTATTGTAATTACGACTTTCTTTTTGTGTGTTACAATCATAGAATTAACCAAAAACTCGTTACCGATTATAATAAGTAGAATTGTATTTAGAGTAGTTAAAACTGTAAAAGTGCTTTCTTTGTTAGCGTACGCTAATGTGTCCTTGATGGGGTGTTCAAGAAAACTGCATCCTCAGGTTGGGCCTGCAATGGTATTGATACAATTATCGTGAAACTTTCTTAGTCAAATATCAAAGAATAATAGATGAATCTTATATTCTTACTGAAAGTGTGCCCAAAAGGTTCATAAGTAGAAGAGTGAAACCCACAAACACAGAAGTAAGTCTAACTTGTTGATCATCACGATGTTTTTTTTTCTATTTATTCTCGATGGAGTTCGAAATGACTCAGTACTGTTTTAAAGCTCAACCACAATGTGCGATAAAAATACGAGAGATACATACATATATAAATATGGTATACAGAGATGCTCTGTTAGCTCTGTCGGTAGCAGATCTCTTTCATAAGGGGTCAGATCGATTCCTACCCAGGATAACACATTTGTATAACGAAAGAATTTATACTGTATTGGTGTTCTAAATATGTATTATAACTGTGTATATAACTAATATTATAAAAGCTTAATTATTATTAACTAATAATTTACAAGTACTTACATTCATTAAACCTTACATTTATTAAATCTTACATTCATTAAACCTTACATTTATTAAAACTTATAATTAACACACAAGTTTCTGTAACGTTACTTATGTACCCTGCACAAGTGAAAACTTGTATCGCAGGTGCCACCAGAAATTATAAAAGCTTTTCTAAGTTCAAATAACTCGAGATAAAATTTACTTTTAACACATTATACATCTAATTTAATTATGAATGTTTGTCTGTTCTTCACACTGTAACCGCTTAACAGATTCGGATGAAACGAGAAATGCAGATAGCTAATACCCTGAATTAATACATAAGAGTTATCTGGTATCCATGCCACTTACAAGTTTTGGTTATATAGTATAAGGCTTGATGGCATTTTGTATAAAGTTCTCGCAACATTTTTGTATTTGTGTTAGAGATACGCCAGTCGCAAGAGGTGTTCACGCAGACCTATCACCACTTAGGTGCGCTAAACTATTTTTCAACGTAACATTTTTCCCCATGTTACGCATTTTTCACCGATGGTTCCGCTAGTTTGTTCCAAGCCAGCCGGAGTTGATGGCCGCTACCTACGCACTCTATTTCTGAAACGCAGGAATGTTTACACCTTAGCTTTGTGGTAGATAGAAGGTAAGATGAAACGAATTTTGTAAATTATACTTTTATTCGAAATGTTTTTGTATTTAACTGCGCCTCCTCTGATAAGTTACGCCCTGTGGTTTCAGTTTATTTCAGGGCATAATCTATCTGCGTTCCAAATTCTATGCAAATCCTTGAATTTATTACCGCGTGAACTCGCAAAAAACAAGTAAACTTTCGATTTTACAACATTATTTACAGAACCTTTTGAGTTAGTATATTAAGTTAGTAATGTCAGTGCAGTGAGTACTACATATTGTAGAACACATGAACAAAGTGTCTTCCCCTTAATAGAGACAGTAAGAAAAGTGTCGATGGACGCATTCTTCGATTATACTCTACTTAGCAATTTAAGTTATATTAAAATTGCTTATTAGTCTCAACTAGGCTAGATTGTAATAGCAATGAGGTATCTAACAACAAACAGATACATCATTAGAAGGAAAAAAAAACAATATTATTAGCCGCACACCGTGGGTTCACCAGCGTTTTGCGGGATAAAAAGTGTTAATCCATGGTATATAAATAAATTAAAATGATTTATTTTTTATTGTAAGATATTTCACATAGTTAAAAAACACAAGTTATGAAATACATGCAGGCACAGAACAAACATTTATCGTCACATAAATGTTTGTCCAGGTAAGAATCGAACCCACGCCCGCACGCTCTTGAAGCACATATGCTACCAAATGAGCTAATAGGGCGGTTTATATTAACAAATATAATATATACAAGCTGCGCCCTGCGGTGTCATCCGCTGCATGTTTTCGGGATAAAAAGTAGCCTATGTGTTAATCCAGGGTTTCAGCTACCTCCATACCAAACCCGTTCAGTAGTTTTTGCGTGAAAGAGTAACAAACAGAACAGAACAACGCGAAGTACAACTCGGGTGTCTTCAAGCCCAGTGTAAACAGGTTTTTTCTAAACCGTGCTTCATCTTAGATTACATCCTGCTTAACATCAGGCAGGGCGTAGTCAAACGCAAACCTAGGTATAAAAAAAACATCCATCTGTCCATCCATCCAAACTTTCACATTTATAATATTAGTGGGATAAACACACTAAAGTCATTGACATAGCTCAGCGTTTTAGCAAGCTGAAGTGGCAATGGGCTGGACATAAGTATCTGTCGCAGAACCGATAACCGCTAGGGTAGACGTGTTCTAGAGTGGAGACCGCGTATTGGCAAGCGTAGCGTAGGACGCCCTGAGACTCGATGAAGTGACGATATGCGTAGGACAACTGGCGGTGGATGGAAGCGAAAAGCCGAAGATCGGGCTGAGTGGCGTGTCTTGGGAGAGGCCTATGCCCAGCAGTAGACTAATATAGGCTGATGATGATGATGATGAAACACATAGGTATATTGGAAACGATGGGCTCTCGGAGTTTTGGCGGGAACGCGGAAAGAGTCATGTCGCCCCGTTGTATTTTTTTCCAAAACTTGTGTTTTGTCGAGTGTTCATGCATAAAAATCGTGGTATTTTATTCATAATGTGCCGAATCTCAAGCACGAGTGTGGGAAAATGATATAATATGGTGAAACATGACTTTTTGTGTTGCTATCAAAACTCCTTCGAAGCTTTATAGTAAAGTCACCACTACTTTACTAAAGCATGACTGGACTTGACTGTACTTGACCAAGACTGGACTTTGACTATTACTTAATAGGTACGAGGACACTTATTAAACTTGAAAATATGTAAATACTTGACACTGGCAAATGCTAAAACGCGACGCCAAAACCAAAGAAAAAAAAAGGATGGGCTCTTTTAAAATTTATAAAGTGTTCATGACTAGAAAAAGCAGTTCTAGGTTTACGCAACTAGTCATTTCTTGGTCTCCTGTGACATGTGTGAAGTTTAGGTGCTAGAGTATGGAGTAACAGGTGAGGAAACGCCATCCCACAGGTCGCGAGATTTATATTTAGAACGCTCCACATGTGAGTTTCGCAATGTACGCCGCTCCGCGTCGGCCTTGTCCACACAGAATCACACGACAGAAGAGACACCGTTTTCTCGATTATCATTAACAAACTCTTCTATAAGATGTGGAACCAGGTTACGTAACTTTTACATAAATAAATAAATATCGTAGGACTATACACACAGCGCCATCTGGCCCCAAACTAAGCAGAGCTTGTGTGATGGAATTTTGTACATAATTATAATAGGTACATACAGAACACCCAGACACAGAACAAACATTTGTTTATTCACAAAATTAAAGCTCTCAAGGCAGATATACTACCAATGAGCCAACGGGGCTGTCATATAGGTGTACGAGTATATAGGTACTTAGTGGTGTAACTTCATTGCAGGTTGCATAAACTGAAGGTTTTTACCACATTATTAGGTATTCTGTCACTAAGCATTAGTGCGTAAATCACTTTATTACGATTTGAAGAGTGCTGATGCTTTTGTTAAGTTACCTTCACAGAAATGGTAACGTAACCTAAATAAATAATTATCGTAGGACATTACACACAGCACCATCTGACCCCAAACTAAACAAAGCTTGTACTATGGAAGTCAAATAACTGATAGAATACTTAAATACTTTATTTTTTTGTAAACACGCATACTTATAATAAATACAGAACACCCAGACACAGAACAAACATTTGTTTATCGATAAATGTTTATCCTGGTTGGGAATCGAACCTACGCTACGGAATCGATTTTAGTGCAGATTATATAGATAGATTACCAATGAACCAACAGGGCTGTAAAAAACCTAAAACTAAAAACCGCTATTTGGGTTTTGATGTTTTTCCTGGGTTCGTTACCCACCCAGGACAAAAGCATTTTCATGTGACAAACATAAATGTTTGTCACGTTTCTGGATGGTTAAATTTTTAGTACCTACGTATTTATACCTACAGAAAACCCTGTTAACTGGTTGTTATAGTAGGTGTTATTTTACATGTAGGTATATATAGTACATACCTACTATACATACCTACTTTACATACCTACATGTTCTACTTATTATGGCCCTAGATAGATGGCGCTATGATTTCCGCCAACATTTATTTGATACTTATTTTCAGCTACCTGACTGGAATCGGTTTTAGGAAGACCTCTTTTGTATCGGTCGATTTACAGTCTCTTGTCAGTTGCTTAGATCAGTTCCTTGTCTGCGATATCGTCAGAGCACCTACTTAACTCTAGTTTATTATTAGACTAGCGGACGCCTCGCGGTTTCACCCGCGTAGTTCCCGGTCCCGTGGGAATACAGGGATAAAAAGTAGCATATGCCACCCGAAGATAGTGCAGCTTCCAGACGGTGAAAGAATTTTTGAAATCGGTCCAGTAGTTTCGGAGCCTATTCAGTACAAACAATAAAACCTTTCCTCTTTGTAATAGTACGAGCGGATGCCTCGCAGTTTCACCCGCGTAGTTCCCGTTGCCGTAGGAGCACAGGGATAAAAGTAGCATATGTCACCCGGAGATAGTACATCTTCCTAATGGTGAAAGAATTTTTGAAATCGGTCCAGTAGTTTTGGAGCATATTCAATACAAACAATCAAATATAAAAAAATAAAGAGGAAACTCTTTATAGTAAAGATAGATAGATGAGCTACCTACTAATTACGCTTACGTCTATGTCCACACAAGATATTCTGGCAATAATCATCATAACATTTTAGCGGCGTAGCGCCGAGTGCTGTGTAAAACAAAGCTAGCTTAAAATTTGTTCGTTTGAAGGCCGTTTCCTGTAGAAATAATTTTAAGCTTAGTAACAATAAAGTCCAGCCGCCGAGCGAATGCGATACTCTATGTCTTTCAGTTGGTCTGGTTGGTCATGACTAGTGTTGGGAAATAATTATATCAGTATCTACGCAATATTTTTACTTTTTATCTGACCCACGAAAAAAAATACCTAATAAAAGTTTCAATACTTATTTATTGGGATTTTAATTCTTGAATACTAAAGTAATAAAGAAAATATAAATGCGATAAAAATATTAAGAAATATTTATTACAAAATACAATGACAATTCTGCATTCATGCATTCGGTTTGGGTGCAGTTTAATAAAATGAGTAGATACATTCTATAATAAAAGAAAAATGTATATTTATTTTTATACTTTACAGTATAAATACCAATAATAATAATTTACACTTGATATTTTTAACTCATTACTACAAAAATAAACTGTTAATGTAGATAGACGATATAACCTTGTAACAGCGTATTCTAGAATTAAAAATATAAGTTTTTCTTTTTTATATAACACTAAATTTAGTGCAAATTATGACATTTATTTTTTAATGATAATTATTCGTTACTAGGGCAAATAAGCAATGATGTTTTTTATAATCGTAAATTAACGCCATTTTAAAGTCCGTCCATCTCATCGTCATCCGCTCGATCACGACCTACCTATGCAACCTATTAAATATGTATGTATACATATAAGTAGATATATAATTAGGTACTAGCTGCACCTTGCGGTGTTTACCGCTGTTCCCACGTGAACATTACATTTTTCAGGATAAGAGTAGCCTATATGCTAATCCAGGGTGTCAGCTACCTCCATACCAAATTCCATCCAAATCGGTTCAGTAATAGTTTTTGCGTGAAAGAGTAACAAACATCCATCTATCCATCCATCCATCCAAAGTTTCATTTATAATGTTAGTGGGATTCTAAATACTGACCTAGACTATTTGAGTCCCGTCAGATTAGTTTAATTGTTTAGTAAAGGCTAACGAAGCTATTTGAGTCCGCTCAGATCAGTTTATTTCTATCTAAAACTCTGACGCAGAATGTTTGAGTCCGAGCAGAGTAACCTGTACAATTGATTCGACTACAATAATTCTTGTACAGTAATTGGCAGCCCCGCGTTTCCTTATCGACGACAGCAATCAGTCCCATCCATGCGATGGATCCAACATTGGTGCCAAGTGACGTCACGAAGAAACGTCACAGTGCCCTAGCACGGTGAATTACTATAAAAATAGATTTTATTATTGAACAGGCTGTTTTTATAATGTGACTAATAGTGACGAATGCTTATTTAGGTCTGACATAGTTTTGCAGTTTGGAAAGTTATCGTTATATTTATCTCAATGTAATAGAGTTCAAAACTACCTATATTGAATGTAGCAAAGTATCGTTCGCCTTCAAATTCATTTAGATTCAAACTCAGTTGCTAAATTAGTACCTGTCAGTCGTATGAGATATTATGTATGTCAGTTAGATGGAGTATTTAGATGAGGTACTACAAACAAAATGTCAGTGATGCATAGTTGCAGAATTAGACATAGGTAGGTACCTACTTACCTATCTACTCACTCTATAATGAAAAAAATTATAACTAAGGAAATTTATTTTAAAAAATCCTTTGTTAGATTTAACCTTTGATTATGTGCTTCTCAATGTACGTTTTAACTATACATGATCTAAATAATATTTAATATTAGTGGGCAAAATATGAAATCGTCAGTCAGGTACCTACGATAATTTTATTTTGATGGACTTTTGTAATTTACTAATTGACAGCCATAAGTTATTAGTATTAGGTACTATCTGATAACGCCTCCTATCAGCAAATATTTGTTATGGTGACATAGTGGAACAGCGACATCTGTTAGAAAAGAGATATACTAATTGAAACACAACTAAACGAAATAATGGTTTAATGGTGCAAATTTTATAACACTGCAATGAGGTTGAATAGATCAAATTAAATTACAATTTTACAACAGGCTTTATTTATTATGCTCTTGGGACAACAAATACGATAACTTTTAACTATTATTTATTACATAAAGAAAAGTACAAAATCATCACTATAGCAAAAATTATGACGATTTTTGTTATTTAAATGTAGTAAAGGTAGATACATCCCTTTTTATGGTTAGTACATATATTAAATGATCGGTAGGTATATGTGCTTAAACGGGGTTACGCGAAACCTCGGGCTGAAATAAAAAAAAAATTTTGTAAGTATAACATTATTTTATAGTAAAATACTATAAAATAATGTTATGATAATGTAATAGGTAGATAAAAAAATTGCGGGTTATAATTTTGTTATTTCAGGTTCGGTCTTGAAACAAATGCGCGAGTTTTAAGCCGAGAGTACTCTCATCAGTACTCTCTCATATAATTATAGGTAGCTACTTTCAGTTTAAAACTCGCGTTAGTTCGCGTAATGTAACCCTGTATAAAAGTTCGATATCTTTGAAATTTTTATCAGTGTCGCAAATAATATAATCAATTATTATTAATTGGGCAGAAATTATAATAAAAGCAATACATTAAAAAGTCACATCACTAATATCATATAAGCGCCATCTGTGAAAAGTACTACGCACTACGTTAGTAAAAAGCAGTAATTGAAAATAAAATTATACCCCAAGATGTTACCTTCTTTTCTTTTTCAGTGTGAAGCGTTGATATTCACACTAGATGTCGTTATAAGCTATGATTCAGTAGTAATGATTCACGATAATAAATAGGAGAAATTGTCATGAACAGAGCTATTTATAATTCTCATAAGTATTAATAATTATAAATAATCAAGAGATAAGCCACGCTAATTTTATTTCCTTCGGAATTAGTTAATTAAATAATGTTTTAATACATACATAGCATAAGGTGAGCTGTGATCAAACACCTAGCTCGTCAACCGTAAAAAAGCATATAATGTCACATATTTGTACTTTTCGTTGTTTATTAATAGTAAGTTATCGTGTTTGTTGTCCCAAGAGCATAAAAAATATAGCCTGTGGTAAAATAATCATTTAATTTTGATCTATTTACTTATAGGTACAAGAGTGGAAAAAACAATACTTATGTCTTTTCGTGTTGCATCCAAAATTTATTTATAGCTTTTGGTTATAGATAAATATGAAATACAAGTCAATTACAAATTAGTAGATATATGTATATTGTAATACTTAAAGTAACATTATATTAAATTACATAATTTATATAGTATTTGTATATTTTTGTTACGGCGTGGACATACTGTTATTTTTAGGGTTCCGTACCCAAAGGGTAAAAACGGGATTCTATTACTGAGACTTCGCTGTCCGTCCGTCTGTCACCAGGCTGTATCTCAAGAACGGTGATAGCTAGACAGTTGAAATTTTCACAGATGATGTATTTCCATTGCCGCTATAACGACATATACTAAAAAATAAATATTTAAGGGGGGCTCCTATACAACGGCCCCCTTCATGCGCGAGTCCCACTCGCACTTGACCTGTTTTGTTTTTTTAAATTCGTCAACATCGTGCCATTTTTTTAGTAATAAGCTATAATTTACCACTTAATCACATTTACCATTTATATCTCATAATTTTCCTATCATCAATTAGTCAAAAACATCTAAATAAGTACATGACACTGGCAAAATGCACACAGGCCTATGCCAAAATAAATAAAACAAGAAATTTGTGTTAAAAAATATGTACATAATATAAGTTTGTACAGATACAATTTTCTCCTATGGAAGAAGGAAAAAGAAAAAAATAGCAATTCCCGCTATTGCGAACTTTCCAAACGCTCGCTGTTCACCCCTCAGCCGCTCTTCCTACCTGACCCGGATCTGACCCGGCGCATCCGCCTTCCTCTATTATGGTGGCTCGGCCGCCAATTTCATCGTTGTTCATGTGCCGTACATGTGAACAAACTTGAAGAGTTTCCGGAACTTCAGAACAAAAAATTTAAAAAAAAGAAAAAATTAAAAAAAAAGTTATTTCATTTCACATAATATAACTAACTTTGTACAACAAAGCCTAAGAAGCCAACTTTGTTAATATCATCAGAATTCTATATTTCTAAAATTAGGATCGTATAGGCTGTGATACCAGCCCTAGTGTTAGAGTAAATGTGACACTCAAAATCCTCTTACTATATTATAATACTCGTATGTTTTGTAAATTTTTGGTAAAGTCAATATGAATGCTTGGATTATCAAAATTAGATAAAGTAGCTTCTTTTCGTAAGTACTTTTATTTTATGTAAAAGTAGAAAAAAAAAAAAAAAAAAAAAAAGTAATGAGACGATCGAGGCGCTCTCCTGATGTTAAGAGATAACGCCTGTCCATGACCATTGCAGCGATACACAGAACTTTGAGTAACAAAACAACGTCCAGGGCATCGCTGCTTTGGCACTCATTACTCATACCACCGCAGTACCAGTTATTCTGCCGCCAAGCAATAGTGTGTAAACATTACTGTGTTCCGGTTTGAAGGGTACTGCAGCTAGCGAAATTACTGGGCTGTTGAGACTAACCATCGGAAGTCTCAAAGTAATGAGCGCCAAAGCAGTGATGCCCTGGAGTTTGTTTTGTTACTCAAAGTTCTGTGTATCGCAGCCATAGTCAGGAGTCAATCAGGAGAGCGTCTCGTTCGCCTCATTACCTTTATATTAAAAAAAAAACCTTCCGATTTCCTTATTCATCGGGGAAAAATTAGCCATAATGAGTAGAGTGAAAAGTAATGAGCTCCAAAGCAGTGATGCCCTGGACTTTGTTTTGTTACTCAAAGTTCTGTGTATCGCTCCAATGGTCATGGGCAGGCGTTATCTCTTACCATCACAAACCTAATACCTAAATACAGGTGAAAGGGAAACGGTCCCGATAACAAAAACAGGAAAACGCGAAAAAAATAACTTCAATAACGTAATATATAGAAGTACCTAGCTTGTTATAAAATTGACTTCTAGAGTCCTCTCATTTGATTTTATCGTATCATATCAATAACAACTGCCATTGTTATGTCTACATTTTCGGTACATTGAAGGTTATGTCATGTACCTACGTTTTTATGTAAAAGTAATGAAACGAGCGAAATGCTCTTCTTGTTGAAATGCTGAAATGCTCGTAAGTGATAACGTCTGTCTCTCCGTGACCTTTGCAACGGTCCAGGGTATCGCTGTTTTGACGCACATTACTTTGTAACATTCGATTATAAAACCTCTGTAACTTCACTAAATTCAGTACCTATCCTGTCTAATATTTAAAATACTACTGCTTGGGTAGAATAACGAAACTATAACACCATATCGTCCACTTGCGACGACAGTATGACATCTCAAATTGTACAAGTTTTCGTTTTACTCATATTCTGAATCGCGGTCTCGCATTCTATTATCTCCAAATACGGCATATTTACTACAATAAACAACAAAGAAAAGAGAGACAAGATAAAATATCACGATATAACGATATAGTTATATCCCACTTCCCATATATATCTTCACACATATCTAATATTATAAATGTGAAAGTTTGTATGGATGGATGTATGTTTGTTACTCTTTCATGCAAAAACTACTGAATGGATTTGAATGAAATTTGGTATGGAGATAGCCGAGACCCTGGATTAACACATATGCTACTTTTTATCCCAAAAACATGTAGCGGATAACACCGCGGGGCGCTGCTAGTATATAGTAAAGCTGTCTTGACAACAAATTATGAGTTATACTCATTTAAAAGCCGTTTTCTGTAAAATTATGGGTTTTCAGATGTCACACTGTCGTCGCAAGTGGACGATATATAGAATTAAGAAACTACTTTCGTTTTACTAAATTTTGCTATTTTTTTCAATGTTCATTCTAAAAGTAAAAAGAACACGTCTTTTTATTTTGAGAATGAATGATCCGGGTCGGTACTGTAGCTTATCTTTTATGTAATACAAAAATATAAATATTATATTCTTTGTATGTGTTTCCAAGAATGTATTAATTTTTGTCAAAAACACAAGATAAAAACAAGGTCAGAAGCGGTCGAGGTAGGGCAAAAGTGATAAAACAAAATTATTGAAAGAAAAACTAACAGGTTTTTATACGGAACGTGAAAAATCATGTATATGTATTTTCCAAAACTTGTAATTTTTTTATTTGTTACTCATATTTAAAAAGTAGTATTTTAATCATTGAATGCCTGATTGCACGCATAAGTGGGGTCGGGCTAGTGACACAATGTGGTGAAACACGACTTGCAAAATACACCACTTCTTTACAATAGGACAAGACTTGGACTGGACCGCGCCCTACTCTGTGTAACTGTTCAAGCTTCTTCGACTACATGTTATGTTTATTTAGATAATGTTGTATTTCTATTTTTTTCTTGCTCTAATTTTGACATGAATTTATAATAGGTTTTATCGTATTAGTGCAGCATTATTTTATTATCTCTATTTTAATTATTAAGATGCATTTTTAGATTACAAATCATCAAAGCTTAAAGGCACTATTTCTAAAATTATTTAGTAGAATTCAACCCACTGACTAAAGTTTCCCCGGAGCGTGTTTCTACTAGTTAGAAAAACAAAAGATTCCTCGAATCTTAGGTTAATATTAGGTGGATATATTGGTAATTAAATTGAACCTGCCCCTTTTTCTTTCCGCTGCAGCAGTCACCATAAATAGCGTATTTCTAAAAGCGAAATATCGTAAGGGGTCAATATACCTGCGGGGGTCGCATTTCCACCTTCTCCTAGATAATTAATATTATATTTCAGTGTTATTTTCTGTGTAGGTAGGTAATATGTCTATACCGTCTCGTGTTTATTAATCTCATTACATACTTAGTTTACTTTTCATCTTTATTATGGGCATATATACCGTTTTCTACTTGTGCTTGAAATCTTGTGTTGCCTGGAAAAGATTAATTGTAGCGATAAGGCCGCAGCTTGTTATATATACATGACTTTTTATTTTTGGTGTGAAATTGTATTAGACATACAATCTTGTGAGTGTAAACCATATAGAGTTTATCTTCAGTTACCAAAACTCACCGGATGACTTTGACTGTGACCCAAGACTTGACTCGGATTTACTGTAACTTATTTTTGTTTTACTTAAGCGTTTGACTAGGTCGGATACTTCGACTAAAGTTTTGTGTGACATCCTGTGTCATTTTTCAAGAAGTCAAAGGAAAATTGCACACGCTTGTCTAGCTTTGCGCTGCGGTCCGCGACTACAGCCTCTTTAATACCATTAACCATTCACTCAACGCCAATAATTACCATTCAAGTACTTGAAAATTGAAAATTGAAAATTATTTTTGAAAATTATTTTATTACAGTTACCAGTTTCTCTTACAAAATAGTAGGTTGGGACCTTCTGGTAAGTATAAAGAATACCTGTGGCAGAAGATCCCGCTCTTCTATATCTATGTATATCGATAAAATATTAAATAAGCATATAGGGTGTGGGTGTGTGTGTCTGTGTGTGTGTGTGTTAGTGTGGGTTTGTGTGTGGGTGTTTGAGTGTGTGTGTGCGTGTGTGTGTGTGAGTGAGTGTGTGTGTGTGCGTGTGATTGTATGTATGCGAGAGTAAGTACTTGAATGGTACATTGTACAATCCAATCTACATACATTGCAAAACATACGACGCAATCTGCTAATAATCGTAATCAGGTAATTAAAAAAAACAATCAATAACTCTTAATTTTTTATTCAAAATATTTACTCGAACATTGAACTCACAAAACCTGTAAACAATGTTCGAAAGCTTAAAATTAAACTGTGTGTAGACCTTTCATCATTATAAATATAAATAACTTAGAATTATTGTAAAATATATAAAAACATTGGACGTTTTGATCTAAGAACAGATAAAGTAATTAAGAATCTGAAAGTTACAGCACTCTGTCATACTATAGGTACCATTTACGAATGGGGAATGTTCCAAGCGTTAATCTTGAAAAATAAACACATTGTAATAACTAATTTAAATATATTATTAAGTATTAAAAAATTTACGATTTTATTGAAAATAATGTATTGTCATCAGACCTAAAGGTATGTAACAAATATCAGATAGATCTTTAATCCTCCGGACCAACAAAGTCAATTACAAATAAAAATCAATTCAAAATTGTTAATAGGAATTTGTACTCGCTGATAAACAATTGTTATTATTATGAGCTTCTCAAAAGAACGCTTGTAAAGACTTAGACTCATACTATTTAGTGACTAGAGCTGGCCATTCCGTCGTTTCTTACCATAATAGGCTATTAATAATAAAAATAGTTCTAACTAATAACAAAAAAAATACTTTTGTAAATTAATTGCCGATAAAACTATTGGTATCGATGTTTGACCACAGTTAGCTTGACGTTTAGTAACGATGCTGTCGAGATTGGTAAATACACCTAGCATAGAATTGAAACAGGTTCTCAAATAAGGCTGGTAAAAATCGTTATGGCAGCAAATTACCCCACAAACATGCTATGGTTGTGATGTTTTTTTAGACACGGCAGTTCAAGCTCATTGTTAGGATTTGAATCCACGCCGTCCGACATGCGATCTAACCGCACTAATCACTAAACTATCACAACTACAAAATAAATAAAAATGACGTAAACCTCAAACACCAAAATTCGCAAGATTTTGATTCGCCACCGCAGCCCTACTCCCTCCAGCCGTATAGGTACTGTGCGAAATATGTCTGGGGTTTCAAGACAACATTATGTAGCTTATATAGTATGATAGCTCAGTGGTTAGAGTAGTCAGTTCGTAGGTCGAATGGCGTGGATTCAAATCACAACAATGAGCTTGTGTAGGAAAACATCGTGAGGAATCATAGCGTGGTGGTAGAAGGTGGTAGCTGTGTTCCGATTTGAAAGGTACATACTGCAGCTAGTGAAATTTGAAATTACAGGCAGACTAACCATCGAAAGCGTCAAAATAATGAGCGCCGTAGCACCGATGCCCTGAACATTGTTTGCTACTTAAAGTTGTGTATCGACTATCGCTGCAATGGTTAGGACAGGCGTTTTCTCTTACCACCAGGAAAGCGTCATGTTCATCTCTTATTTAAAAGAAATATCATCTTCAGGTTTCATCTTGGTACTCGATGATCTAGAGATAACTACGTCCGGCTCTCCGTCTAGAAAAGCAATGTTTCGTGGTTGCGCTCAGTTCAAAATATCACTCACTGTGACCTCATACTCACACTAACCTATCCGAAGACTGGCCGAATTGTTCAGGGGAATAAATTAGCGTCATATACGTCTATTTACATATTATTACAGTTTAGGTATATTGCATACAATTTTGCTTTGACGAAATCTTGCATACTTACGTTATGTAGGTACTAAACTGGGTCGATATTTATTTTCAAAATGCAAATCGATTTTGAAACTAACCTATAGGTATCTGTAGTTTTTTGAAATACCGTTTATCGGTTGACTAATTGAATAATTGACTTGGCTGGGAAAAAGTCTATTCTAAGTCGTCATTATTAACACCGTTTTTCATCACTACGTGGGTAAAACTACCGGGCAAACCTAGTGGAAAGGAGTAAGAGAGCGGTATCTACACGTATATATTTGTTTTAGGTACTTGCATGGCGGGCTGTCTCAATGAAATAAGTATGAATAAAAGCCCCTAGGCCTATTGGGACCACGTGAAGACTTCTCCCGATCCCGGCACAAGTGCAAGCCCCCCCCCCCCCCGTAATTCTTTGCCTCTCTCGACCCTCTCCGCCCCTGGAAGGCTTTACCTGCGTGCGCGCCGCAGCTTCACGATATAGCCTCTCAGACCCGCTACTACAAGACAAAGATTAGATGAGACAGATATGGCACCTAGCAGGGCAGTGCCTCTGTGAGGAAATGCTTACTCAGGTATTATCATCGGATATCGTTTTAAATTTGTACACAATAATTTGTGCGAAAAAACGAGAAATGTTCAAAATTAAATTTCGCTTATTAAAACATAATTTAAAAAAAAAACGTAACTCCGTTAGAAACTGTTCCTAGCTTTACATCTGCATTATTATAGCACCTTTCAGATTCGAATGAAAAATAAACCATTGCAGTAGATCGGTGGTTTATATCGACAACAATTTTATTTGGAGATGCTGACATTTTACATATTAAAATAAAATAAAAAAATCTAACGGCAGTGGTCGATCATTCTACTCTGAATATTAATAAGCTTTCATCACATATTACGCTTTGTATCTAGAGATACAAAGCGTAATCTTTTATAATTGTATCTTGTATCTTTTAAGGATTGTAGACAATCCTCGGGTACTTATACGTTTTCGAGATAATATTTACTAAAACTCTGTGTCGCCATTTTAATTAAGATCAAAAGTAGGCATTTATAGTATGCATTTACAAACTCGCAACTGTCTTTTTACTTCGTGGTTCGTTGCGCACACGCACACAGGCAATGCCAAGCTATACAGAACACGGCATTCGAACAAGCCGGACGTGGTTCGCGCCGAGCGTACCACGACGCGAGCGCCTGTGACAACATTTACACCCAGTGACCAACTGTGACAGTGCTTGATGTGACTGTGGCAATGTGGAGATTTCTCGTGCTGCTAGCTGCCATCGGCGGCAGCGCAGAACTACAAGGATTACAAGAAAGAGGTGATTTAATTAAACTTTTTTTACACTTTTTTCTCACACTACCTTTCTAAAACATTTTCAAAGTATATACTCGTGATACCATATCAGGTTTTGTAATTGACCTTTTAATTAACAGAATGTTGAGACTGGCCCAATGTGTATATGCTTTTACTTACCTATACCGCTGTTAAGTGTTTGAGCGTTTGTTTAAAATGTCAAACAGCGTCGACAACGCTAGCGTGGCTCAGGATTAGCGACGTAAAAGCAAGCAATCAAAGAAACAGTTGCCAAGTCATTTTACCTATAATTGATTGTTATACCCTACAATTAGCGAGCAACATTGGTACTTGACGTACTTTTGTACTTATTTTGAATCTGACAGTTTGAAAATCTTTATCAGCTAAAAGGGCCAATTAGAAGGATACCACTAAAACTTTTGTAAGGTGTTTGCTTGCCATGTTTATCTTATGGCAGAGTAGCTCTATCGTGACATTAAAGTTTCCAAGTAACTCTAACCACCTTAATTGGTATATTTTCGTAAGGTAAATAAACACATCAAATGAGTAACTTCTTCAAGTGTAGTTCTCTAGCATGTAAGTAAAAAGTTCTGAAAGCTACGTCGTTATTTTTAGGCTTCCATACCTTAACGGAAAGGCTTTCATAGTAAAAATCGAGGCTCCATTTCCGTGATGGCATTACATATAAGATTGTACGAAGCCCTCGGTTCGAATCAACCCTAACACTTACCCGATTTTTTTATCAACAATTGATCTTTTTTTCTAAAACACAATGAGTCTGTTTTTTTTTTAATTTTATAACGACCCTATACGCTGTATGGTAGCGATATATGACTATGCAACAGGTGAAAGTGAAGGACAAAAAACCTTAGTTTGATCTACAGCAAAGGTGTGTCTAAATTTCATACAACTTACTGAAGAAAATGATTGTGCACAATGGTTTTAATTCAAACTATGCTCAGTTTCTTTTTCACTAAGTTCAAAGTAAATCTAGGATTTCATTTTATTATTGTAATGATAAAGCCACATTTATATACATGCATTAGAATCTAATAATATACCTGCTAAGTACACTCTCAAATACCTACTTGTGTACAAAACATCTATATTAAGTATTTAAGTATTCTATCAGTTATCTGTCTTCCATAGCACAAGCTCTGCTTAGTTTGGGGTCAGATGGCGATGTGTGTAATGTCCTATGATATTTATTTATTTATTTATTTATATTTCTAGACTAGGGAACTGAAACACGTTGATATGTGTAATGTAGTAACATGTGTCTAATTAATAAATAATCAATGAATTCTCATTATGATAGATACCATTTTTGTTATTATTTCAATAAATCCCAATGTATTATACTGACTTTCATGATAAAATGTATTATATATATATTTGTTTTATTTAAAACTAGCCACCTGCCCCGGTTGCAATGTAGATAATAACGTAGCATAACGTTTACAATGTAAGCGCATGAAAACATGATTTTTACGACATCGCATTACAAATCTTTGAAATATTCGGATGTTCTCTACTGTAATATGTATACGTATTACGTGTAAACCTTCCTCTTAAATCACTATGTCTATTGATGAAAACTGCATTAAAATCCGTTGCGTACTTCAAAAGATCTAAGCGTACCAACGGCTGGAAGCGATTTTGTTTTATATTATGTGCAGATGTTCACCTATCACTTAAATCGTCATACTTTTAGGGGTTAAGGGATTTGTTTTGCCGTGCTATATGATCAAAGTGTCTTTACCTTCGATGATTCAAAACAACCAGTCGACAACTAGCGATTTTACTGTATGGTTTACACGTACAGCAAAAACCTTTTAATCATTGAGGCAAAAACCACATTGTTGCTAGCGATTTTAAAAACGTATAAACAAATCGCCTTTTAACGCAATTTCTGATACAAAATTTAACTTTTATTTAGCTGGCTCAAATGTTTCAACTTCTACTTCTTCATAAAACGGCTAAGTATTGAGGGTAATATTGTAAAAGCAATGCATCTATCAAGCCGAGTAATTTTATGAAATGTCTCCATGTATTACAAAATGACGAGCGTCTCTATCTTCACTTTTTTTTGTAACCTAAACTTACTGGCGGTGTTGTAACCACGTTATTAGGTACTTGCTGCGCCTCGCGGTGTTGCCCGCTTAACGTTTTTGGGATAAAAGTAGCCTATGTGTTAATCTAGGGTGTCAGCTACCTCTACACTAAATTTTATCAAAATCCATTCAGTAGTTTTTGCGTGAAAGCGTAACAAACATACAACCATACTCACAAACTTTCGCATTTATAATATTAAGTAGGATAGCTGCGAGAACTATAACGTTCTAACCTGTATATCCCCGAAACACTGCCATCCTATAAATATACGTATATGTATATAGATAGGTATACATGACTAAGTCCGCTTAACAAAAACCTGTGCGTACTCACTTTAGTAATCCTCATTGCATTTTTATCAGCTTATCAGTCACTATCAGTATTGTGACAACAATAAACGGCACAAAGTTAAGAAAAAAGGCAGATAGAGTTTTTAAATCATACGCAGTGAAGTCTTATAGCTATCCGTGGTGCGCTATATACACAGAAGGAACTATCTGTGAGAGTTATGGCACCGGCCAATGGTGTTTAGGTATTGTGTTTCAAGTTGAAATTGTAATAGTACTTAGTGGTAGATCTTTTAGCAGGAGGTCGTCTTAGTAGGTACCACCGCAATACCAAATATTATGCCGCCAAGCGGTAGTCTGTAAACACTACTGCTTGCTTTGGAGGGTACTGCGGCTAGGAAAATTGCAGGGCTGTTGAGATTGACCATCGAAAGTCTCAAAGTATTGAGCCCCAAAGCAGCGACTCCCTGGATTTTGTTTTGTTAGTCAAAGTTCTGGGTGTCGCTGCGACGCTCATGGATATGCGTTATTTTTTATCACCAGAGCGCCTCTTTTCAAGTAAAAAAAGTAAATTATTGACTTTCATAATAAAATTAATTCAATAATTAAACTTACCTACGAAAATATATTCCATCATGACTCTTATGTTTTTGTGAACTGTTTTTGCCGAACTACCAGTCATTATCATGTTCGATGCGCGGCGTCTCGGCTTTAGTCTGTGTTTTACTTTAGGATTTTCATAATTTTTGTGTTCACTTCATGAATAATATGAAATGGATAACTAGAAATGGCTACAATCTCACAAAGGTCAGAATAGTTTATTTTATCTTTACCTGCCCTTGTACTCTAAGCTAATTGCGATATAAGGCGCTCACTAAAAAACTACGCGACTGCGAACCTTATTGCACGGGTATAAGATATATGATCACGTAGGTATTTCCTGGGTAGGTGTAATAAATAACTCAGAGTACGGGGCTTGTGTCTCTCCAGAGATATTGATTTGCCGTCAGCTTAACAATTTGAGAAAGCTTTCAGTTCAATGGTTTCAATCACGGAAGAGACTCCTTTCCGTGCTGTCAACTGTTCTCGTGATTTGCTTCAACAACAATAACAAAAACAATACGGATCAAATTTAAAATCTATCTCATTTTTGACGTCAGTCAAAAAACCGAAAGAAATACATGACAATTACAAACAAAAGTTTTACACAAAGATTGTGTAAATTCGTATTTTTTTTTTTTTTTACAAATACAAATAATCTTTATTTATTAAATATATAGGTACTAAGTATTAAAAATAAACCGGCCGAGTGCGAGTTTTACCCTTTGAGCACGGAAGAAAGAAAAACGAGGTGTAGTGTACGTGAATACGTTTTTGTGAGTAAATTTTTGAATAATCTTCATGGCACAAATTCTTTGATCCTTTAACTATCGATTGGTAAAATTTCATTGTAGATGCAGATGATGATGTGTCGCTGTAACACCAACCTGTATCCGCTAATTTTGTTATCATTACTTTTCTCAAATGCCTCCCACTATGGGCAGCAAGTTTAATAACGTAATAATGTCCAGAACTACAAAAAGTTTGAGCCAAATTACAAACGCGTGTATAGTCAAGACGCATATTTAGAACGATAAATAATAAGTAGGTGTTTAATTTTAAACAATTTTCGTGTTGCTATTTTAGAATATTTTAACATGTGCTCTTGTGCACAGTACATGTGTGTACATAACTGTGTTCTAATAGCAATAACAGGCGACCGGATCCGACCATAACAACAGATTTGGTTCGCGTTGATCATGATACACCACAATAGCCGTCTGACCGTAGAGAACAAAAGAGAAAGAACATGTTTGGCTCACTTTTCCTCTCTTTGGTCTACCGTGGTCAGGATGATCTAAGGGCTCCATTTTTCGACTATCTATAAAAAATAATTCGAAACTCTACTATATTCTATACGAAACCTCTTCTTTACGATTTGACAATTCCTACACCGATAAATATAATTAATTAGATTTATTTTGTACAAAATGCAATTCCACTCATTTCGTAAAGATTTTTCTGTATAATAATAGATCACCGACGATATGTAATATATAAATACACAAATGAATGCTTTTAATATAAGTGCTGGTCTTATTTACTTACATGCGTTTACTGTCCTCATTTCATATTTAGCACGGGTTTGTGCTAAGTTTATTTTAGTTATTTTGCATTTGAACACTGTTCTTATTTTGTTGCTATCTATAATATAATGCGGACTAATTATTAGACAAAGCTGATAAAGCATGAATTTCAAACTTACTCCAACTGCTGTGTTTAGGGCACTGGTGCTCACAATATATATTTTCTGCGTTAATATTACATGAATCCATATTAATTAAATTAGTAAAAGTTACGCACACGCAATATTTTATTTGTTGTTGTTTTTTTCATATCAGTAACCAGAAGCTCCCAAAAGCGCCGTTTCATGATCGATTTTCCTAAAGTTCTAACCAAACGGTTTTAACTTTAATCGCACGAATGGCTAAAGAATAGAATTTGCTGTTCGGGTGGGTGTTCCCTGATAGATACAATCTGGGGGGCTTTAAGTCGCGAGTGAATCGATTTTTTCTAGACAAGTGTGCTCTATCGTACACGGCATCATTGCCTAACGTCAAACGCAAACCTTTTTTTATTTTATGATTAGGATTTTGACCACATCTCAGCTGATTTTAAGTGACAGTGTGGTCAAAGATGGTAAACACACCTAACCTGAAATAGAGTTTCTCAAGAGAGGCTGCCAGAACACACTGTTAAGTCTTTGGAGACAGGTTTTCAGCTTAGTAGCTAGCCGGTCGAGTACTACTGCGCTATCATCGCTGCAAATGATTTATTATATACGCCTATTGTCGCCTATTTAAAAAGAAGTTTTAATGCAAATAATTTCTTAAATGTGTTCTATAAAATAACATCGATGTTGTACTGTCATGTTCTTGCTCCGCTAAATGCATCACTACACTGTGTAGGTATTATTGTCTACGTTTAGTAATCAAGTGAGGTACCATGCTCGCATTATCTACTGTGAGTACTTCAATAAATAAAGAACAAAAATACATGACTTTAATAATGGACAATTATAATTTATTATTTTGTGATTGTAACCGTCACAATAACTACTGCGTCATACGAATAAATTTATAATGATAAACTGTTTTATTCTGAACTTTACATTGTGTCATGTCTTGTAAACGTGCCCTTTATATTTTAGTAAAACTTTATATGTTTGTTATATTTATATGTTTCCAAGTGACATCTATAACAAGTCCACAGTTTAAGGAAGATTTAGTTACTCTTTGGGGTATAAGACCGTTATAGAAGACGTCCACTGCTAACGTGTGGTTTGACGATCTTTCGACGTAACGTGCACAATCCTACAAAATTGTAATAAACTTGTACTTATATATATACTTTGTTCGTTAAAACGTGTAAGTGTGTTTGTATGTTTGTTACTTCCTCACGCTCAAACGGCAGGACAGATTTTTTTTGAAATTTGGTATGGAGGTAGCTGACACCCTGAATTAACATATTAGCTTATTTTAACTTTTTATCCCGAAAAATGTAATGTTTACGTGGGAACAGCGGGTAACACTGCGGGACGCAGCTTGTATACCATATTAGTTGAAGTTCAAGTAAAGCTTTCATATGGATGATCAACTGATCCTTATCAGCTATAATTATTTTTATATATGTACCTACGTAAGGTAAATCTCAAGTTCTTTTTACCAAATAGAAACCATATGACGCGAAAAAAACAAAAAAGAGTGTTCCACTTCCGGCGTACAATAAAACGGAAGTATTGTAGAGTGTAGTGCAAAAAAAAAAACAAAAACACGAAGCACTTCGTTGCGCACATCCCGTGAGAGGATACAAGTGTGCGTGTTTTTTGGTTCAATTCCCCGTGGATTAAATATTAGAGCTCAGGCAAATCATTTTCAGCATGACAGCGTTTTAGTATACGTGTTACAGATAAACACTCACAATCTTTTGTCAAATGAATAGATAAATTATACAGAGCATTTTTAAACGAGTCAAGTCAGTCTTGTTTTCCAGAAAGGTTCCTGGAAGATTAGACTCTCTAATCACTGGCTGTAATAATTAACCAAACGTATTGGAAGAAAGGGAGTATGCGGAAATATATGGCAATAATGGCAGATAGACTCTGCTTACGAGTAATATAGAGTTCTTGAAAAATAAATTCAGTGAACGACACCTTGAGCATTCATCTTGAGCATTTTGTTTCAAGCTCCCTTTGTTTTTCGTAAAAATCTCTTCATTAGGTAGATGCCCTTAGTACGAAACATTCTAAGTAGATAGAACCGCAAATGGAGCATAGATTTACAGTCAAATCACAGCTACTTGCATTTATTTTGGTCTTTATTTGCGGTAAATCACAATTACTTAAATAAAACGGTAGATTATTGGCATAAAATCAAATTTATCAATGATTTATGAATTTATGATTTTTGAATAAAACAGATTATGCTAATAGTCTACTGCTTCATTCAAGCAATTGTAATTTACCTCAAATAAACACCAAAATTCAAAAATCATAAATTCATAAATCATTTATAAATTTGATTTCATGCTAATAATAATCTACTGTTTTATTCAAGCAATTGTGACTTACCACAAATAAAGACCAAAGTAAATGCCAGTTGCTGTGATTTCACTGTAAAACTATGCTCCATTTGTCTATAAATGGCAAAAAAAACATTTGTATGCAAATCGAACCACCTTAAAAACTAAAATTTCTATAGAATTTATGATAACGCACTTCTTATTACTGCTAAATAAGTTAAATCGGCAGTTATAAGCAGTGCGTTGTATGATAAGTTATATCATCGTTGTTTTTAGTCGAGGAAAAAAACCTATGAGTATGACAAATTTAATATCTAAGATAACTTGAGTTCTTTTATTTATAATTCATTATTTTTAATTAGGTACTTTGTTTATAAATCTTTTTGTTGGAACTAAAATGAATAGGTAAAATCTTCAGTTAATTTCATAGAACCAAAAGCAATAAATAATTAGTAATAATATTTACATGGAATTATTCATAATATGAACAGTTTGTAGGTACGAGAATATAATAAATGACGTAATTTTTTGGAGACGTTCGGCATGAGACGAACTTAGTTATGGCTTGCGGTTTCATTATTTACATTGTTTTGCCTATATTTACTATTGACAGCCCGTTTGGGTCAGTAGGTTATGCCAACAAGTCTTTATAAATAGGTAGTAAATATAAACAATGAACAATACATACGAATGGTGAACGGCACCTGACGCAGACAATGCTAAATGATTCCGCCTATTTTATACTTTGTCAGCAAAAAAATAAGTGAGTATGCATTAATTCTATTACATACGTAAATAAACATTGAGAGATATTTCACGTTTAGCTTAGCTTTGAAAAGCTATGCTTGTATTATGGGAACTAAAATACTGAACTATCCTTGACTTAGTCCTGTTATACTAAGGTTGCCTGGAAGGCCGCCAATTATTCTACAAGTCTTAAGTTTATGTTTATCAATATTATTCTAAAAGTTATTCACTTTGATGGCTAGATAAACTTTCTACAATGCCGTAACTTTATAATTGTTAATTATCATTTGGCAGTAACATTGCTTTATGAGCTGTTAAACGTTGGAGTGTTCGATTCTCACTCACGACAAATATTTAACTGACAGACATAGATGTTTTAGGGTTCCGACTCCGCTGTCCGTCCGTCTGTCGCCAGGCTGTATCTCATGAACCGTGATAGTAAAACAGTTGAAATTATCACAGACGATGTTTCGATCGATGTATGTATATACCGCTATAATAACCAATTCTAAAAAACGGAATAAAATAAATATTTAAGGGAGCTCGTGCGCGAATCCGACTGGCACTGGACGGTTTTTTCTATGTCTGAGTATTATGTGTGTATTATAAGTATGTGTTTATAAAGCAATAATAATAATATAACCCTTCATTGTTTACACCAATTATAAAGAATTTTATCTACACTAATATTATAGGAAACATTTGTATTTTAGGATCTTTGGATTTTTGTATGTTTACTTGTAACGAATAAACACAAAAACTACAGAACCGATTTCAAAAATTCTTTCACCGTTGGGAAGCTACTCTTTCATTGTTGGGAAGCTACACTTTCACCGGGTGACATAGGCTACTTTTTATCCCTAATTATATTCCCACGGGAACGGGAACTACGCGGGTGAAACCGCGAGGCGTCCACTAGTTTGTTTCTAAATTTAGTACTACGATATGGACGCTAGGTATACATATAATAAAATCGCCTTGAAATATACTTTACTCAACGAGATTGCTTTTGCGTTTACTCGATTTTTTAATGAACAGTTTTTTAATACCAGTCGCAAAACATCCTATATTCTCGCGTAACTACAATAGAATACGAATCAAAAAGACATCTGCTGAAAGTCATAAATTCGTGTGTTGAGTTACAGCAGCTACGTTACATGTTTTTTAAGATTTTAATGATGCGTACGTCATCATTTTTATCAGAATAAACATATGTACGTACGTTCGTCACCTTGTCATCATGTGTATGGGAATTGGAGTTCAACCTATTTGTTTTATGTTTTGGTGTTTAGGCAACTAGTGTTATGAGAATCATTGGCGCCAATTGTTTTCAAGCAGTGATGACTTGTATTTCTATGCACGCAACGTTGGTACTTGGTCGTATTTGACAGTTAAGGTGGTTCGATTTCCATACAAATGTTTTTTTTCGATTTATGGACAAATGGAGCATAATTTTACAGTGAATTCACAGCAACTGGCATTTACTTTGGTCTTTATTTGTGGTAAATCACAATTGCTTGTATAAAACAGTAGATTATTAGCATGAAATCAAATTTATAAATGATTTATGAATTTATGATTTTCGTATAAAACAGAAGATTATGCTAACAATCTACTGTTTTATTCAATCAATTGTGATTTGCCGCAAATGAAGACCAAAATAAATGCCAGTAGCTGTGATTTCACTGTAAAATTATATTTAATTTGTCCTTAGATGGAAAAAAATTGTTTGTATGGAAATCGAACCACCTTAAATCATCAACGTTAAATACTTATTAGATAGAACCAGTCGTACTATATATGCTATTGGTTGTCTAATTTGTTCAGTTAAAAATGTTTTGTTTTACTTTACAACCCTGTCAAATAGTGTTTGTACTGTATATTTTCGACCTTAAAAAATATATATGTATTTCTTTTCCAAACATAGTATCTGCCAGTAACTGGAAGTTACTTCATAACATTATAGTTATTTCACATATATATCAATAAACTTATTTAAAAGTAAATTAGTGATAGTGACGGTCCAAGAATATCACCTTGAAAGTTTCTGATTTTTATCCGATGTTGAAGTTTTCTTAAGATGTACAGAGCTATGTGACTACGTTTAATACTACAATTCATAATTGAACTTTATGTGTAACAAATAGGGTCGTGTTTAGCGCATCAAAAATATGGTGGTTGCGCGAGATTTCGCTTCGATTTTAATTAATTATCTACTTGTAAGAAAACATTTTAAGAAACCAATAGTAAAATTCTTTATGACTTTTTATTGCAATATTATGCGTAAATCTCAAAGCAAGTTAATAAATAATACAAATAGGTACCTACACATATATTTTGTAGGAAGCGCAGTAAAGGAATTTACGTTTTTTCTCAAAAGATTTTGAATACGTGTTTTCAACTCAAATAGTAATGTTTAATATTCGTTTGGTCGTAATATGTGAGCATCACATCGTCATCATCAGCCTACCGTAGTTCGTATATCTGGACATAGATTTGCCCTCAAGACTCGCCAATCAGCCGGAATTGCGCCTATTTCTAAGTAATGAAAAGATTAATATGGTGAAAATGATAGGTACATTGTGCTCCACGAATATAATTGTGAGCAGTCATTCACAAGGCTTAAAGAGTACAAAACTTGTACGCTGTTGACAAAATATCGTCGCCGGGCTATTGTTCATGCTGTACCGGCCACTAGTGATCACTTTTTATTTCAATCCCTTTTGTTTTATTACAAAATACAAGATTGCACACTGACCTCAAAACGAGAATGATGATCACTTGATCAATAACTGACCATATTAAAATTCATCATCATCAGGTACATCCAGACTACGTCAAAAGCTTTCAACTACCGTTTTATGCATAAACAGTCACAATTACCTAACGAGTTAGATACCTATTCTGTTTTATAGTCATTTATTGGTGTCTTGTTTTCATGAGTGACACTCAATGTTGGTTAAAAGTTCACCGACTACTTATTCTATAGATTACAGAATATATATTTTTAGCCCCGAACAGCAATCGTTTTACTTCACAGTAAAAAAATAGAGTTTTATTTTTTTAATACATCATGTCTCTTCACATAATATATCTTCTTCTTGTATTTTACTCAGAAAATATTTACATTATATTATACTCTTAAATGCCTACTAAATTCGTTGCAGTATTATTTTATGCTCAAATAAATAAATGAAATTATAAACATAATTATATCAATTATATGAGTACATAGTACCTACAAATTTCTTTTAACAGTGTGGCTAATGCTCAATTGCTCCTGATGACCTGATGACCTGGTTAAAACAGTAATAATTTCAACGAATTATAATATATGTCTAACTGAATAGCGGAAACTGTTGTATCGATTACTAGGATCACAGGACTGAGCTGTGTCATAATGCATTATTATTTATCTTCTTATATTTCTTTCTATTTCATTATAAATTCTAGACTTTATTAACGTGAGCACTATTAATCAGACTTTCTTATAATTTTATAGGCAAATTATATCTCATCGTGATTTTTAAAATTAGCTGTGTTGGACAGTATGTATTTTTTATGTTGAAAAAACACAGCAGTCAGAATAAAGTGCCAAGCTCGAATACAAAACGAGGTGTCAAAACTACAGTCCATATATTGCAGGAAATTGTGCAAAATAAAAATGGTCATTTTGATATTTGCCTATATAATTTAAAAAATACCAAAAACAGTAGGACAATTAGAGTAAATCTAAATATACCATAATTATATGGGTAATTTAATTTTATTTCGGCGTAATCCTATTCCACACGGTGTCTTTATTTTCTAAAGTATTAAAACAATACATCGCATGTTGATACAATCGCAAAATGGCTCCCGTATTTACACATCGATACAAGTAATTATATATTGTAAGTTAAAATTTAAAAAAATATATAAATTACTTTAAAGAATAAATTTATTTATCAGGTTCAGTTTACCCGATAAGAGTTGCATTGATAAGATTGTAGTCATATACCTAGTTGATTGTTTTTAAAAGTACATATTACTAAATTTAACTTCACGTGAGTTCAACCATTGTTTCATAATTAGTATTAAGAATAAACATGCGAGTTTTAATGAAGTGATATTCCAAGTGTGAGTTACGTGCACATTTTGTGCTATTAACCCCACCTTTGTGCTCTGAACTTTTATAATACGGCTTATACTGATACATATCTATGAAGCGGCGGCCTTGTGTAGCGTTAACTAGGTACGCCTGCGACGTCGACGTCTGCTTTACAGCAAACAGTAAACTCATACAAATATAATTATATGCTTTGTTACGTACCTAATAAATTTGGTAAAGAGCAAATATGCTCATCAATTGGAACATAAACAACCATGCGAAGGTCAGACTTGCTGATCTTATTAGATGTTTTTGTGTATTATTATAGGTAGTGAATTCGATAGCACTAGAACTCTCGGAATTGATCTAGTGTTTTAAGGTTGGAAAAGAAAGAATTATTTATAGAAGCTCAAGTGCGTCTGAATAGGGGCTTTTATTGACTCAGTACAGTAGTGGTAGATTACCATATAGGAATGGTCGAATGTACTATGTCTATGTATGTCTGTCTCTTCTCAGTTCTCTTCCTTATGACATAGGACTGCCGTTTTATATTTAATAAATGACTGCCTAAAACTTCGTTTAATAAATTAAAGTATGTGTGAAAATAATTTTAAAAGTAACCTGGGGATAGTTATCTGTGTTCAAACTTTTGTAACTTTCTAAATAGTAGTTATTATTTATATTTAAACACTGTAACAAAATACATAATAAATACATTAGATTACAGCAATAGAATCCTGCATAAAACTTCTTAGTAATAGTTTAAGTGCCTACTAACTTAGCTGTAGTAATAATTTTTACTCAAAAAAATAATAAAATTATCAAATAAATTATAATTGTTACTAACTAATATTATAAAGAGGAAAGATTTGGATTTTTGTATGTTTGTAACGAATAAACTCAAAAACTACTGAATCGATTTAAAAAAATGTTTCACCGTTGGGAAGCTACATTATCCCCGTATGACATAGACTACTTTTTATCTCTGTATTCCCACGGGAATGGGAACTACGCGAGTGAAACCGCGAGGCGTCTGCTAGTTATTACTAACTTCGCTGTAGTAATAATTTATCCTCAAATAAATAAATTATTATTATTATTAAAGTGTAATAGATAGATAGATTAAACTCTTTATTGTGCACATCATAAATAGAAAAGAGTACAGAGAACAAAGAATCTTATAAACTAGTGCCACAAGTGGCGGCCTTATCACCTTAATAGGAATGGTATAAGTCATACGTATTGCTAGTCGTCGTGTTTCACAGCCCGCTAGCTGCATTATCACTAGTAAAATTATTGAAAAGCACTTATCGGCTATAGAGAATAAATTTTATTAATTAATGAATGAATGATATTGTTACTAGATATACTGATAGTGATAACAATAATTCTTTGTTATAAGGATGATTGTGTGACCTACGTGAACTACGTGACGAATGTCAAAGTATTGAGACGAACGGGACGCCCTCCTGATGGTAAGAGATAACGCATGTCCATTACCATTGCGGCGATACACAGAACTTTGAGTAACAAAACAAAGTCCAGGGTATCGCTGTTTTGGCGCTCATTACTTTGAGACTTTTAATGGTGTAAAAGAAATTACACCAATTTTCAGTTTAAAATTCAGGACAAACTTATACGCAAATGAACATAGAAATGTTTGAGAATTATCTCTATTTACACATCAAATTCTAGAAAACAATTTTCAAAGAAATTAATATTTTGCCTCAAATTTTGTAAAGTTATGTTAGTTTATTTATTTATAATGTTTTCGTTAAATTTAAATTGTTAAGACTGAATATAATATTTTTTTAAGTCCATCCATGTTATCACATGAGTGACAGTAATGTCTTCGCTGATAATAAAATTTCTTTAAACCTAAACCTAAAATAACTTTTGGCGGCATCAATAATAAATAAAGTCTCAAGTTCCCATGGCCGATAACATCTATAATACTGTTTACTAATTATGGCACACAATAGGAGTTGTTTGCGAAGGGCAAAAACAGCTCCGAAACCTTGTTAGACCTGATAGACAATCTTACTAGGTAGGTAAATCTGGGACAACCTGATTTAAACATTTATTGTAACGATATTTCCATAAAGTTGTTCGAAAATCATACGATAGGTTTGAAATTATGATATATTTTCTGAATAAAAAAGTAGCCTATGTGTTAATCCAGGGTATCTCAGCTACCTCCATACGAAATTTCAGTCAAATCCGTTCAGTAGTTTTTGTGTGAAATAGTAACAAACACACATCCTTACTCACAAACTTTCGCAATTATAATATTAGTAGGATAGGATAGCTCTTGACCGTTACAGTCGAACGTTATAAAGTAATGAGCGCCAAAGCAGTGATACCCTAAACTTTGTTTTGTTACTCAAAGTTCTGTGTATCGCAGCAATGGTCATGGACAGGCGTTATCTCTTATCATCAGGAGAGCGTCTCGTTCACCTCATTACTTTTATATTAAAAAAAATCTTCCGATTTCCTCATTCATCTTTAAGCTATCGATGGGAAAAAATTAGCGATTAAAATTTTGGATATAGTTAAAATTGATATGAAGCTGCAACAACTGTAAGCTTCAATTTTGTTATCATCAGTTTTCTGAATTGCTGAATGAACTGAATTCTGAATATAAAGACGTGTTTACGTCAAAAATCATAGCATGCACCACCACTATTTACGAACCAAGTGAAAAAGGCACTTTACAATTTTGCCAACGCACTCCACGTTAGCAGAATTGTGAACGTTCGGAATGGCTTTGAAGTTGAAATAGGGGTGCATAATGAGAATACTTTATTATATACGTAGGCTTACACATTTCATACAGAAGTTAAAAAGCGACACTAAGTCTAAGTAAGTAGGTACATATACATTTCTAAAAGTGTGCATTACAGCTTTATAGCAAAGTAACATTATGAGTTTTGTGAAATAGTGTTTTGAAATTAAATATTTTATATCTTCCGTCAAATTAAAAGATTAAAAAAAAAGTGTTTTTAAAATTTTTGTAAAGATTGATACGCGTCAACAACATTATAAGGAAACATATTTATAAAACAGCAGTACAGATATAAAGTTGTTTATTTGTATTATTTTTAAATGATCTATGTTTGGAAATTATTCTTTTGCAAACCGTATTAAAACGAGAGGGAGCTAAAAATAATAACAAAAAATATTAAGCAATAAACGGTAAGGTACGGCTTTAGCCGGATTGTTACCGAGTACCAATCAAATACGCTTTCATAAGTCTTCCGGCTTATGCCAATTAGCATCGTTCGACAATATGTAGAAAATACTTTGCAATATTTTCCCATTGGGTAAGTATTATTGACTGTTGGTTTTTCGTTGACAATCATGACATGATTGTCAAACTTCGATTGTTTTTGTTCAATTTATCGAACAAAACTCAGAAGACGGTATCTACTATAAATCAATTTCAAGGTGTTTAATGGTTAGCAACTGCCAGTTTTTTTCAAAGGCTTTACGTATGTCATACCATTTTGTAGGGAAGATTTTCTTATAGTGGTAATTTAGATCAGAGCTTTTCTGTCTAGCTCTACGGCTCATATGGGCTGTGTATTTCTCTCAACTTTAATTATTTTAATCTATCAAATTAATTTTGTCATCATTTTTTGACACATTAATATGAACTTATTGAAACTAGCAGATAATAACAGTGTTTCGGAAGCTAATGGCCAATTCCCCAAATATCTTATTCAAGAACAAAACACAGTATTAAACAACATGTATGCATGCTTAATGTTATGAAACGGTGTAGTCAGCAAGCATACCAAATGATTTAAGCCCGCCATACTCAAAGTGTGCTCCGCGGAACCTTAGGGATCCGCAAAGCCTCTGTAAGGGTTCCGTTTAAATGAAATAACAATATGGTTATAATTAAAAAAAAAACTAAAAAGTTACTATACATATATTTAAATATTACAACACAAAGTTAAAAAATTAACTAAAAGTGTATAAGAGTACTTATGGCATGCGTAATATTAGAGCGCGTCATTTCAGCAAAGAACATAGTCGACAGTTCAACACTGACTCAACTGACAAAAAATATGCCTACATATAAAACAGGTTTTTAGATTTTAGATTACTTTAGGACTCCGTCAAATTTTCACTTTCATTTAAGGCTCCGTTGCCGTAGAAGTTTGAGAACCGCTGTTCTAAGCTATAATAATCAAATGTATTTAGCCAAAGGTCTGTATTTTTTTTATATTTCATTGTTATTACATTTCTTAATTTATGTTGATAATCAATGTTATTATACACTCGCGGTTTCACCCGCGTAGTTCCCGTTCCCGTGAGAATACAGGTATAAAAAGTAGCCTATGCCACCCGGAGATAGTGTAGCTTCCCAAAGGTGAAAGAATTTGAAATCGGTCCAGTAGTTTCGAAGCCTATTAAATACAAACAAACAATCAAATATTTCCTTTTTATAATAGTATAGATAGATAGATATAAACGCGGGTTATTATTACTATTATATAAACCTTCGTAAAGATAACAAAGGACTCTTTTGAGTTTATCAAAATCTAGCTGTTAGAGTATTTCAATAAAACGTGGCGAAAGGTGCATTGTTAGATTTTAGTTACAATGTCACGGAGATGTTCGAAGTTATAGGTTAATAAGGGCGCGAACAGTGAACAAGGCAAACAAACACACAAACATGAGTCATTTTTTTTATGGTTGACAGGCTAGGTGTTTGCCCACAGCTCGCCTGATGTGAAGGTGTGGTCGAAGATGGTAAAGCACACCTAGACTGGAATGGAACTGGCTCTCAAGTGAAGCTGCCGGAACACACCGTTAGATGCTTGGCGGCAGATTTCCAACTTGAGGGTGGTAGCTAGCCAGCCGAGTACTAGAAAGTACCCTACCACCATGCTATGGTTTCCTCACGATGTTTTCCTTCACCGGCAGCTCAAGCTCATTTTTGTGGTTTGAACCCACACCCTTCGGCATACGAATCTACCGCGCTAACCACTGAGCTATCATCGCAACAAAATAATCTTTAAAAGACAATAACTCACAAATAAAAAAATTACGAGCGCTGTCCGGTATTTAGATAGACCGTTACTTTTTAAGAACATAATGTTTTTACCTACGTGGAATCATTATTATCATTTTACAATTATCCATTTTATCGTCATATCGTGAATACACGTGTAGGATAGAGGGCTACAAGATTGGGGTGGATTGAGTCGAAGGGAGGTCATTGCTTCTATCATTATGATTGAGTTTTACTATAAGCATGTTCCTTAAATCGTGAAAAAAGATTAACTGTTCTATAGAAAAAGGGCGGTAATCCTTGACGAAGCAGCAGTTGTCTTTTAGATTTAAAAAAAAGTCTAAACGTCATGTTATGTGAAAGCAGATAACAAACTAATTAACGGATTTATAATATTATTAGTAAATGGAAAGAAATATAGATTTTATTATTATAATTTAATACAGCGTTCATGATGATAATAATGTTATTGTATGTAATTTGACGGCACTGTTAGTTCATTGGTAGTATGTCTGCTCCAAGATCGATTTCGTGGCGTGGGTTCAATTCCCACCCAGGATAAACATTTTGTGGTGCAAACAAATGTTTCTTATGTGTCTGGGTGTCCTGTATTTATTATAAGTAAATTTTAGTACTATCAGTTATCTGACTCCCATAGTTCCAACTTTCCTTAATTTGGGGTCAGATGGCACTTGTGTGTAAACAAAAAATGTTGGTGTAGTATTATACTTCGGTGTCGGGGTTTTAGAAATTAATTGGAACCGGCGGTGATGGTAATTGATTATCGAGTGGCCCGCCTGCTTGCGTGTATATTTCATTTAATGTTTATACTTTGTAGCAATGATACCTCAGTAGTTAGCACGGTCGGATCGCACGCCAAAAGGGCGTGGGTTCTGCTGTAAAGCTGTCTGTGAAGGAAAACATCGTAAGGAAAATATAGCATGGTAGTTTCTGTTATTCGTCTGATAAGCTACCACTCTCAAGTTGAAAATTGTTATATTTTTAGTTAGTTATCTTCCAATAAAATAGTGTTGTGTGTACGTAACTATAGACGGCCGACCACAACGTAGCAAAGCCGTGATTGTATGAATGTTGTTTTTTTTTTGTTTTTTAATGTAAAAGTAATGAGACGATCGAGGCGCTCTCCTGATGTTAAGAGATAACGCCTGTCCATGACCATTGCAGCGATACACAGAACTTTGAGTAACAAAACAACGTCCAGGGCATCGCTGCTTTGGCACTCACTACTTTGAGACTAGATGATTAGTCTCAACAGCCCAGTAATTTCGCTAGCTGCAGTACCCTTCAAACCGGAACACAGTAATGTTTGCACACTACTGCTTGGCGGCAGAATATCTAATGTGTAAATAGTGTAGCAATTAGACGTGAAGTAGGAGATAAACGGACAAATTACATGCACTCATAGTATCTCAATTAGATTAGGGCGCGTGTAGCGTGGAAACTATGTCATCAGCCAGTAGGTCCATGGTTTAATTGCTCGCGCGCGTGTGAAATTACCTATACTTATCTCATTAGGGTTAGTAAAACCGAAATCCGGAGAAGAAAAAAAAATTTGGGACAAGAACAAAACATCTCAACTCTAGTAATTAATCTTAAACGGCGCTAACCAAAACATATGCCACACTAGCTGCGCCCCGCGGTGTTATCCGCTACATGTTTTCGGGATAAAAAATAGCATATATGTTAATCCAGCTACCTCCATACCAAATTTCATTCAAATCCATTCAGTAGTTTTTGCGTGAGATACTGCAAACTTGGTATCCCAAAACGTTCCGAATAGTCTCGACGACATCCGAAAGTGCCCGAAGGTGGAGGGAGCTCGATAGCCCGTGACGGAATCATCCAAGCGATGCGGGTCATATCCAAGTATCAATAACTAGATGTGTGCATATCGTATAGGCTAGGTAGATAGTCCCAAAATTAAAAAATAAAGACAAAATTAGAGATGGCAATATCTTCTATGCTGTTAGCTGACTGGAGAGCATCGCACACTTCCATTAGTCCTGTACATTGTACAATGGCTTAAACTTAAGAATGTAAATTAAATAAGTTGTATAAATTAAATGCATGAAACAAATATATTCAAGCAAAAAAACTTGAATAAGTGTCAAAATGATTAAAACAATTCTAATTTGCCTTGGATACGAAAGCATTAAGTGATTGAATAGAAGTTTAAAATGTAGGGTTCCACATTTTTCATAACGATAGTGAACATTTTCTGTAAAACAATGATTATGCGCAGATTCGCTGAGCAAAAACTGTTATTTTGCTAACGAAGCAGGAGCAATAATTTTCGACACAATTGCATGAAATAAAGAACAACTTTTTGGTTTGAACTATTCCACATTAAAACTTAAAATATCATTCTTACGAGAAATGTGAATAGATACACTGTAGATCTGTCATTTGTCAAGCGCGTGTCTCGCGTGCTCTTCATTGAGGCCAATGGCATTGAATAGAAAACAAAAAAAGCCTCTCCACGATAAGCCATGACCAGAATGCACACAATAGATGACGCGGACACAACAAAAAGACAGACAAAATGGATCGTTTTGGTGTGTGGTTGATCTTTCCAGAAAATGACTCGCCCTCGTGGCACTTCTATTAGGTATATAAGCAGCGTACTTGCATGACTGACTATTGCCAAACATCATAATGAAGCCAACTTAAATATTGGCTTTTATTCTACTGATTGCTAAGGGTGGTAGATTTTCTTAGCTGGAGGTCGTCTGGGTAGGTACCACCGCAGTACCAGTTGTTCTGCCGCTAAGCAGTAGTGTGTAAACATTACTGTGTTCCGGTTTGAAGGGTACTGCAGCTAGTGAAATTACTGGGCTGTTGAGACTAACCATCGAAAGTCTCCAAGTAATGAGCGCCAAAGTAGTGATACCCTCGACTTTTGTTTTGTTACTCAAAGTTCTGTGTATCGCTGCAATGGTCATGGACAGGCGTTATCTCTTACCATCAGGAAAGCGTCTCGTTTGTGTCGTTACTTTTTGCATAAAAAAAAAGGTTTAACTTGGCAATGGCAATTGTACCACGTTATCGATACCAAATTGTATGAAAAAATAAAATCAGCGCTCGCTGGCGGGCGTAAATAGATACAATTGTCATGTTTGACCCACAGTAGTTTAATACAAACCCTCCACGGAACAACATCAGCTATTTGACATCAAAATTGTGATCGGGCTGATGTTGGTTGATCATAGATTCGTATGACCAAAATTCGCACGAAGTGCTATGTGATCGAATTATATTACACGACGCCTAATATGATGCAAACAAGTGAATGCATACAACAACTTACATTACGAGCATTGGCAACATTTGCGAGGCTTATTTTTTTTTATAGTAGATAGGCTTGCGTTTGACCGCCATACACCGCTTACCATTTTGATTGAAAAAAAAAACCCAAAAAATCTATGAATGATTTCCCGACGTGGCTGAGGTTGATTTTATTATAAAGTTACGCAAGTATTTTTTCTTTATGTAACAGTAATAAGACAAACGTAAGTCTTCTGATGATAAGATATATTGCTGTACATGACCATTGCAGTGGTTCCGAGTATTTTCTCGTAACAAAACATAGTCAAGTCAAATCTGTTCGGAATTATGTGTACTTTGTAGCTTTATACTACCGTTACTTGCTATCCCGGGTAAGCCAGGAAGTTGTCGACCATTTTGACTACTAAAGATAAATCGAATAATTATAATGTTAACAGTTTAATTAATTACACAATCGATTAGATTAATAACATGCCATGTTGCAGCGATGCAGGTATCGGTTAACATTAATTTAATTAAATATTTCGTATGGTATTTCGGGTTTCTCACGGTTAGAAATATGCTGTCAAGTAGGTTTCTGTATATTTAATTTAATGTGCTTTTTATGGTTACTAAAATATCGCGTCCTACAAGACGCTTTCGTGATAGTATCAGATAACTCCTGCACGAGACGATTGTAGCGGTACCTAGAAGTTTGAGTAACAAAAAAATCCAGAGCATCATTGTTATATCAATGACTACCTACTTTGAGATGCTCAACAGTCTTTACCATCGTCTTAATCTCAGTCGTAGGACGTCCACGCCTCTCCTATTGGCTTCCATAAAGACCGGTTAGACGCGGCACGCATCCAGCGCGTTCCTGGTCTTATCAAACTTTAACCACAATGCTCACTATGTTTGTCAAAAGTTGGTAGTGCCTCTACCTTCTGCACTGGAGATATCGGATCTAAAGCGCTCTTAATAGCTAATACGAACGTTTTGTTATTACTAAATGATTACTAAAGTTGATCACTAATTTAATTCTGCAATACACAGTATTGCATTTAGCGGAGTATAAATACAGAAGCTGTGCGTTATATGATTTATTTACTGAAAAATAACTAATTACAATAAAACTATGATTTAATAAAAATCACAACATGTTATTAAATAAAATACTGTGGGTAACCTATACTAATTTTTTAAAGCCTTGATATAAAATTAACACAGAAAGCGTACATCTGTATCTTTTAAACTGGTTTTAAGATTACCAGTGGGTGGTTTTTATCTATTAAAAAATTTGTCGTAATCGACAAAACAACAACCCCGCAAAAATATTATTAAAATTAATACAATACAATAAATGTTTTATTAACAACTCTACAGTTATATGTCAAATAATTAGATTAATACGTATTTTATCGCTGCTATGTAATGTATAACAACATTTATGCAAAAAAAAGTATTCCGAAACCATTTATACTACCATCGGCGTCTTAACAGTTCGCTAGTTATTATCGATAAATTAATAATTTATAAACAGGCGTATTCCGAGAACAACTGACCCATCAGATGTGTCAACAAGATTAAAATATTTTCGGCATTTTAACTTGTATATACATACATATGTATATCTTTGCAAAACATGTTTAGCGAAACCATTTCGGCTACCTACTTCGTCAAAATTCTCGGACAGGTACGAGTGTCTATTTGTCACAAACGAAACATTATCCTGAGTGTGAGAGATTTTTTACCGCCTGTCCATGACCATTGCAGCGGTGCCGGTGTCCAGCCAGGTTTTTTCTATCGTGGAACACCCACTCGGATAGCAAATTCCATTGTTTAGGTCTTCGTACTGTGAAGTACTGTGATTGTTCGTACTATGTTTTATTTCTGCTCAAGTTTCTTTCGTTCTAATACAATAACCAGACACAGTGTACTGTTCTAATACTGTAAAACTTCGATCGATAGTGAACATAGTTAGCAAAGCTTTCAAAATTTGTTTCAGTCACGATTTGAGGATTTCGTGTATAGTTCAAACGATTTCTCCTAATACATTGTTATACACACCGCAAAAACGTGCAAACCGATGCCTGTTTGTAAATACATATACTGTTGATTACTTATGCACTTAACTGGGTAATTGTATTATATTATATATAGGCTTGCGTTTGCCCGCCATCTCAACTGATGGTAAGTGAAGATGCGGTCTGCGATGGAGCACACTTGCCTAGAAAAAACCGATTCACTTGTGGCTTGAAGGCACCCAGATGTCGATTATGGAAGTTCTTGAGGTAGTGGAGTGGTGCGAAAGGTGTGTAATATGACATAGCAGAACATGTCAAAAGATGAATGATGTATTTGATTTTGTTATCTTGTTCTTTGTCAAAGAGCATCCAAACAAATCTAAACACTATATACGTGGTAAATAGAAATGAACATTGCGACAACAGACGTAACGACAAGTGTAAATTAAAAAATTTAAAAAACCTGGACGCAATTACCGCTTTGACTTGAAATTAATATTCTTAAAAATACTTAATTGTACTAATGAATAACTCTTAAAACCTGTAGAAGATACCATCCATTCATCGACCAGATTAAGAAGAGCTGTTTTTTTTCAAACCTATCTTGATTAATTCAATATTAAAAAAAAAACAGTGCATCGATTTGAGAGCTAAGATACTACAAACAAAGGAAGATATGGATACAAGATGTTTTAACCCTCGACGCAAACAGGCATACAGAGTTCTGCATAACAGTTTGCGTCGGAGGCTAAAACACCACACTGTTCCACTACTACAGGAACCTATAAAAACTCATGATAATAATAATGAAGATACATTAAAAAAACAACCAGACTTAACATTCAATTTTCACGAACGTTAACGCCAAGAAGCACTTTTAAAAACTTCTGAATCTTGAAACGCTTTAAATCAATCTTGAATGCAAGATTCTTACCAGTGTTCTTATCCTATCACAATTTAAACAAACTACTCTTAATCTAGTTAATTGAACTTGAGTCAATTTAGCTCCCCCGATCCTGTTTAGAGATCTAGTACCAATAGAACAAATTGATTAAAAAAACAAATTTTTAACATAGGTACCACCACTATCTGATGGTTTCACTTGTTACCCAATATATAGATCATAATTATACGACTTCTTAGATAAACCTTACGCACTAATCCAGGTAACTATAAGTCGCCTCTATACCAAATTTCATCAAAATAGGTTTGGAATTAATGAATTACATTAACCTTACTCAAATGGGAAATAATTTGTTTACGCAAGTGACCAACTCTTATGCCTCTTCAGTATATCAGGTGTATCAGCGCCCTTAGATAAGACTAACTACATAGGTATATTGAGCATCCTTGACGAATGGGATGTTGACAATGTCGACAAGGCAAAATGCGAGGAGAAGCTCGACGACTACATGCGCCGAGGCGAAAAAGGTTATGGGCCCAGTATCACGCAAGCGAAGTACACCTAGCACTAAATGGGTAGATTGGCTTGGCACCACAGCGCCTCACTCTGATGGAAATTAAGTCTGTCTTCTAGAATAATTTAATAATGGAACTCATTGTTTCCTATGAACTATAATGTAGGCGTTTTCAATGTTCCATCCTCTGCCTCACCGTCGTTATCCACCAGGCAAGTCTGTGGCTAAGCTATTTTGCATAAAAAAGGTAATAAACTTTGAGTTATGTAAATTAAACGCTGTTTATTATTTTTTACATGAAAAATAAATTTATTGAATTGAATTTGTTAAATATCAAAGACTTCTTAAAAGTGGAAAAGTAATTTAAAACGTAGGTACGCACTTTTTTATTTACGTTTTTTTGCATCTACGAATAATTTAAATCAAAGAAGAATTTTTGTTCTAGCTGAAATATTTATTTTTTGAGATCTGATTCCATTGTGCTATAAAAAGTCTTTTTTTTCGTAAACCAGAATTAGGTTTTGCTTTTGGCTTTACGAGTAATGTGAGAAAAATATCATAAATAGAAGTTTGACACGCACCAAAGTTGCGTAACCACTATATATTATTGCTCAGCTGAATATCACTCTATCGGCACAGCAGTAGACGGATAATTGAATGCAGTAACAAATGTGCTCAAAAACGTAGGAATACAGAGCCTTAATGTATACCCGGACGTGTCAGGAATGTAACTTACGATCGCATACACGTGGAGCGCGTCTTCTCTCAGCCAGGTAACCACGGAGCGGTGAACATAGTCTAGAGTAAATTTGTAGTATTTAATGTACTTCTCCAGTTAGAGTGATCGGTTTACTCACCGCGCGGCCCCATGGTATGGTCACGCTCGCCTGCTCGTTGTGAGAGGCCATGAATTGTTGTCTACGCGCTTTGGCTACTCTGCCATACCATAATCACTACAACAACATTTTCTTCACTAACCACTATCGCACACGTACAAAACAATGCTACTGTCATAAACACGGAATGTAAGTAAACTAGTTCCTTATAAAATAAAAGTTTGTGAAGCGGAAAAAACTTTTGCACTGGACTGAGAGTATACGAAAGAAAAAATGTATTGTACAAGACATTGTACAAGATTTATGTCGTCGATATTTTCAGTGCTTGTGCTGTAAATTGAGTTTGTTGTGAACTTTCTCTAATCATTAATACCTAATGATGAACTGTTACCTAATGCATAACTACACGGAACAAATAAAGGTAATGTCATTCTATCTCTTTCTGGTTTATGCTTCGGTATAGCTTCGTCTCGTTTTTGTAGGTACCTAGTCGCTTGCGCGTAATAATATTGACATTAACCATTATTTAAATTTGGAAACTTTAATATGGATTAATTTTTCAATGAGTGAATTCTTTGTTTCACAATCAAATTAAGTATTATTTGCATAAAATATGCACGTTAAAAATAATAATAAGATAATTTTAAAGCTGTACCAAACACAACAGAATCGACGTCATGTTTTATACAAAAACCTATTATACGAAAAATTATAGAATTAATAGATAGATTGATGTGTATGAGTAATGCACGCGTTAGTTCATCGTACATTCCATGACAGTCAATTGATTACTTGACTCTCGCTATCGCCCCACGAGAGTTTTAGCGCATGAATTGTATTGTTCAGTGCGCACAACATTCGTAGATAGGCACAACTATAAATTGGTTAGTAAAACTACAGTTAAATATTCCCAGTAGGATTCGTTGCCCTGACATTAATACAACATTTACACTGTTATTGTGATGTACAAATAAATGAATGTTGTTTGTCCCGTATGTGTGTCATTGTTTGTATTTGAGTAGGATTTGTATTTCTATAATGTTAAATGAGACTACGCGCTCAAATAGTGAGTGATAACGCATGTCCATAACCACTGTAGAGTTACCCAAAACTTAGCAGCAACACAAGGTTGGTTCTTCGACGCCCATTACTAAAAGTCGTTCAATGGTTAGTCTCAACAGCTCTGTAGTTTTGCTACCTCCAATATTCTTAAAACTAGACCAAACACAGTAATTTTTACACACTACTGCTTGGTAAAACGTATAAATTTATGTATTCTTTTGTTATGTTTGAGGCTAGGTTTGACAACAGTTGGTCTGATATTATTTAACAGCGTGATTACAGATGGTAAGTAAACACATCTATCCTGGAACATGACTGGTTCTCAAGTGAGACAACAACACCGTCAGGTACTCGGTGGAAGATTTTCAACTTGAGGGTAGCTAGCTGAATACTAAAAAGTGCTCTACCACCATGCTATGGCTTCCTCGCGATATTTTCCTTCACTGCCAGCTCAACTTCGTTATTAGTATTTGAACTTCCTCGGCGTGCAGTCGAAACTCGCTAACAACTGCGCTATCATTGCCACATTAATCCTTTTGTATGTATTTGCAAATCCCAAATCTGAACTTAGATTTAGAGGTCCCTGACCCTAAAAGACTGGAAGGCCCTCTTCTATTTTTACGTAGTTAAACAATGTTGTGTTTATTGTAAATTTCCTTATACTATAAATAGTGAAATATGAATAAACTAACAACAGGTATGTTGATCTCGATTGGTAGTAAAATTATTAATTATTACATAAAAATTGGTTATTTAACAAAATAAATAAATATTTAATCAAAGTTGCGTTCATTATACATACGTATATGTTAAGGTAAAGTTCACATGACACTCAAATGCTACCTATAGGTAAGTATCACAAATAGACCAACAATATCATAATTCTAATTAATACAACTGGCAATTAAACATGATTTCGCAATAATAAGGTCAAACAGCAGATTTCATCTATTCTATTCACATCATGATATACGAGTAAAGTTAAAAACTATATTTGAATAAGTACGTGCCTTGACGTCTGTGAGAACTTGGCGCAAACTATTTTTATGTTTCCCACATCGTATTATTGTAGAATTGACATTATGAATTTGAATTTCAAAACCCGATGGCTTCGGCTTATCGCTCAATGGTGATATCCCAATTGACATTCAGCACGGAGCTGTGTGCGCGTAACCAACATAGGTGTATACCCAAATAGAACGCATTCGCGGTACCTAAGTGAGGTTTTAGTAGAAGGCGAAAAAGTGGTACAACATTCCTTTTTTTTGTATCCTGTGATATGTTTTTTTAATATCTTGCATATTTTTTATTCATCAATATTCAAAGTTATTATTTGAAATTCCAGCCAAAGGGATAAATATATAAAAAAGCCTTTATTTCCAAATTCCTTAGTAATAATACTATTAATTTAGATGCTAGTTCTCATTTGCTAGTAGTATTTATCTTTTAAGTTAATATGTTCTTTGATTATAGGCCCCCCACGGGGGGAAGGCCTCATCCAGTTTTTTTCCATTAGTCCAACTCCTTTGTAATATTGCAATATTTATATCATAAATGTATTATATTATATACTTATTATAATATTGCTTATACTTTACTTGTGAAAACCAGTATAATTATTATTTTTAATATTTTATTAACTCTTCGCCTTTACGATTAAAATTAGGTACTATAGTAACGACGAACATTTTCCAGAAAAGAATTCCATTTCGTAAGTCGACATAAAGCAGTACGAATTTTTATATTAAATTGAAACTTAATTTTATGGCTAGATAAAATTTTAATGGTATTTTAGTTATTTAGTTCATAGATATTAATATATTATTCTTACTAAGTCAGACCCCACTTTTACGAAGTATTCACTTACTCAATGTATACATACTATATAAATTATCTCTATATATATCTACGTGTATACTAGTACTGCTATATACACTCAGAAGTTCATCAATGTTAAAAAAGTTGAATTTGCTTGCCTCTCATTTTTCAGCGTTGCTCATCAAAATGGTTACAGTACCCAACATTTATTGATAAAATACTCAATAACATTCGTAAAGTCACTAACGTTTTGCTAAATATCTTGTTTGCTAAATATCTATAATTCTATACTGTAGGTATATGCGATCTGATAAGACATACTTTCTGAGGAAACGACGCAATCGACGTCCGTTAGACTTTAAAAATTCATTGGGCAACATTACACGTTCAACTTGTGAAATAAATTTATTATATTCTGATAAAATGCACTTTGCAACTTAATAATTAGCAATATATGTCGCTTAGTACCGTGGTTTATAATGATTTATCAACTTTTAACACATTATTGATCAATGATTCGTTACAGGTTATAGAGGTAATGTGACTCACTAACGAATGGCTAAAAGTAACTAGCAATGATTTTATTTTTAAATCAAAGGCATATGTATTGTTGCACTGATTAATTATGAACTGACTTTATTTCTTACCGGTCACGGGAAAGCCTTATAAATTATTAATGAAATAATCATTCTTTAAATAGTCTATACATTTACTTGTAACATAAATTTAACCACTTTGTTTCCGGCATAACTTGCGTCGCCGCTTGTGAACTAGGCTATAGGAATTCAAAATAGATAGTAAAAAGGTTGTTTTAATTAACTATACCGGTTGGTTAGCATGTTGTGAAATATTATTTGACACTCTTGTCTATTTGGGGTCCTTGACATGTCTTCCACCTATACTATGTATAAACATATCTTCGTTTCTGGCATTAGTTAAAAATGTTTTGGTATCTCTATTTTTCTGTTTGTATTTTAGAATAATAAAAGTTACTTGAAAAGTACAATTTATTATTATTATTTATTATATTTTTATATTGACAATATTTTTTTATTGCCATACCTTATTTTGACTTGTAATTAGTGTTTTAAACCCCATTAAATGACATGTTTAACCCAAATGCTGAGTAGGTATCAATCAGACAATCATCTTGAAAACAAGGAAAACATCACACAGAAATCATTCCTTCCGGTGACGCATGCATCTGATGAGAGTGATTCAAAAACATTGACACATTTATTATTGGACTAGTTTACTGGTCCAAATGGGTTGACACTGGATTATATTGCCCGATATCGTTATAAAAGGCAAAAAAGCTGTTGGTGGTGAACAGTATATCGTTAATGTGCCGCTGAGAGTAAATACAAAATACGAGTCGGATTGAGAACCTTCCTATTTTTTATAGTCGGTTTAAAGTCTTTGACAGAGATAATCACATAATGCGCGTTGTGCCATCTTGTATTGCCTAACAAGTCAATTTAAAACAGCGCTTTTTTTCAAATTCCATGATTTATTTAATTTATTAAAAGTATAATTTGAAATATTCAGAATAGCAAACTTTAAAATTTTACAGCAAACGCAATCGTGACGACGAAATCTTCACTCACACACGCAAACTTTTAAAGTTATGGCATGACAAACATTCCAAACTTGAGTTTCGTTTCCTTGAGAAGGTAATAAGCAAAGCAATAGCAAACTGCTATAGTGGTAATACTGCAGATCAACCGGCAGAACCAAACGCAGCTGGCCTCCAAACAAATAGGGGTTTGAGATATCTCAGGAATATTTTCATCTAGTTTTAGACTTTGGGGCGCACTTTTCCGCGGAAGGCTATAAAACCAAACAATCTTAATTAGGTAAAAGTATTTTTTGCTAGATGTTTTCACAATCGATATCACACAATAATATAAAATTTTGCCGCATGCGGCGTTGTTAGTTTGGCTTGTCTGCTTAGTTTTTCTAAGCTATCCAACGGGTTTTAATATTCACTATCATTTAGCCAATTTCTTCCGGGGGTATTTCGTCTGTTCTTTTCCTTTTGGCGGATCTTAGCTACTTAAAACAATACATATTATAAATACCCTAAGCTATAAGCTATGATCTGCTACCGCTACTCACTGAGGCAAACATCATGAGGTTACCTCTCCCCATTCGGCTCGTACGCTGTATCTGCCGTGATTTGCAACACTAAACTTCTTGAGTAGCAATTTTTTTATACGGATAAGTCCGCCTTTTACCACTAACTCGCCTGATGATAAGAGACGATGACGACTTGAGTTGCAACTCAAGAATAATTACCACAAAACGATGTTTGTAATTGGTTTAGTAACTAGGCAAATAGGTTATTATGTGAAGAAAGTTTATTGAATAAAAACTTTATATTTGTATTTATTTAAAATGTACATCGCTAAGTTGCAACCTATATTTCCCGCAGCCAAACATATAATTTAAAGTGGTTAATGCACTTTTGCAAAAGTATCAAATAATAATTAGAATACTACATTGTATCTACTATTAAATTGTGTCAAAGTTTTAAAGCGGTTACTTACTATACAGGTATTGGTGTCGTTTCCATGAGCCTCAAATATGTAGTAAAATTTGAGTTAGTATTAATTCATTGTTAACCATGTATCATCAGCCAACCACCTACAAAAATGTCAAATAGTACGACTTAGTAGTATAGTATATTACTTAATATGGCCAGTATTATGCACTTATAAGAAACCTACTTTTTCATAGCTGGTTCAACATAGTAACATCGTTAGAAAGAGATAACCATCATAAAGTAGAGCATAAAGTGATTGTTTTTATTCATAAAAAGCTCGCGTATATATACCTAGTACAAATTCTACTAAACTTTAACGATAAACAATTAAAACGGGTCCAGGACGAGCCGGATTCGAACTAAAGATTCCAAACAGAAATAAAAATGGTTGTTATCTGCTAAACACATTGCATAATTATTTATTAGTAAGAAGTGCGAAACTACCGTCGCAAGAATCCAAATTGCTAAGACCTGTTTTCTTTCGTTGGTGGTCCCAATGAACTTTTTATAAATAAGTATTAGTCACTCTCAGAGATATGCATATATAATTTCTGTTGGTACACTACTATCACACAGTAAACTGTATTTGTAATAAAGCATTGAATGACGCTGATTACTGATGACGTACGGACATAAGAATTTAGTATCAGACTATGAGACAATGAAAAGCTCAACAATAAGAAGTAGCAGCAGCCGAGTTGGGAGACCTTCCAATGTTCAATCCTGCTAAAGTCTTGGTTAGATTCCATTGTGTGCACCTCAGTCTTTTCTAGCTTTAAACAATAAACTAAAAACATCGCGAGGAACCAGCGTGCCTGAGAGTTCTTAATGCCTCCAAGGCGTCTACAAACACACAGTATGGCCTTAACCATTAAAATCATGAAATGTGATTAAAGATATAACTGTGGGCCAGTGTAAGAAAACATGGTTGATCTGCAATAAAAATATTATGACGACGAATAATACATTTCTAGTAACTATTATGATGGTCGGTATATAGAGAGGTAAATTTACTGACTTACTGTTTCTTTTTATCGAGTCTGGGATTGTAAGTCATGCCGTTTAGCTGCCCCATGTACACAATAAAAAAGAAAAACACCATCAGAATCGTCATGTACATAAAGTACTCCAAAAACCAAATACTGGATGTAAAAATTCCTTTTTGCATTTTTAAATTACTCTACATCAATAAATAAAATATATGTTTTACGTAACGGCTATTGGAAACCAAAATATGTGCATAACTTAAAACTAAAGATCTACTAAAACATTTATTGAACCATCAAATAAAACCACAGTTTATAAAATATAAATCAATAGAGACCATCTAGTAAAAGAAGTTCCGTAGCGACTAGAGAAACTAAATTTGACAGCTACTTTATGGTACTTGAAATAAGAATAGTTTTTCAAAAGCTTTACAATTTGTGTTTAGTGGTGGTCTCCTTACTGAAATTGACTCTAGAACTCGATTTGTGACATTGATCGTTAACATTTTTTCATCCGTTTACATCCTTTACATCTAAATATCTGTGGGACAGATTGACAATTGATTTTTTTTCAAAATTGATGTCTTTTGAGAGTTCTATGGAGTTTTATAAATATCAGGAAATTTTAGAGACTACACGAAAATACTCATTTCAATGCAATAATTATCACTTGCATACATTTGATTTATATATAAGTCGACAGTTTGGAGTTCAGACTAATATAAAAACGAAAACAAAACGAAAATTTTGAGTTAAACGATTTTTTGAAAATATAAACATATAACAATGGTGTATAGAATAGAATAAAATAATATTTATTGCCCCAAAAAGTCGCACACATAAAAAAATTAAATTTAATTAAACATTATCAGTGTTCCTATATATATAATGTAGCTACTAAACGCTAAAAAATTATTCGGTAGTTTTTAGGTACCAGTCATCTTACCACTCTCCTCATCAATCTAGGGCGTTGATCAGACGAAAATATAAAATCGTGGGGCGTGCGAAATTTATATCAACAGTCAACCGATCATGTCATTCTAAATGCTATTTACATATTTACTCAGGTTGCGATACGCCCCACGAATTTATTTTTGTGATGACTGCTACCTAAGACCGATCGCATTATTTTTTACCGTTTAGTGTATTACCTACGTCATTTTTATGGTTATTTTCAATATTTATTTTAATTTCTGGGTGCCTTCAAGTCACGAGTGAATCGGTTTCTTCTAGGCGAGCGTGCTCCACCGTAGGCCGCATCTTCGCTTTACATCAGGCGAGTTGGCGGTCAAACGCAAGCCTATATAGTAATATATATAGTAATAATAATAATAAAAAATAAAACGAATAATAATTATTAATAATATGTCATTACCAGTTAATTTATATTCCAAATAAATCCATATTAGTAAAAAAAAAAACCGTTTCAATTTTATTTTTTTTACTCGTTTCATTTTCAAGTTTTTAGTTTTTTTTCTTTACATAATATTTCTCATTATATTTCATTCATTTAGTGCCTCATTCTGAGGCCTTATTCATCAAAAAATCGTTTGTATTTTATAAGCTTATAATCACATAACGACTCTAAAAAAAACAAGTTTTTACAATATATGATATCTAAGCTTTTCATATTATATCGATGCCGAAAGCAACAAAATAAAAAACAAGTACATTTTAATTAATTGTAGAGCAGAATCAGATGCTAAGTTTTAAAATTTTACATGTAGGTAATCATGGCAAAAATGTTGTTCCTACGTTTAATTAAAACAACATACACTTAGATTTTATTTTCAATGAATCAAAAATACTATCTGCATATTAAGTATAAACATAATTATACGGGTAGGTACGTATATACTGTATATACGTGGTTTACACGTGCTTTATCTATCTAATAGCTAATACAAAAAATAAATACTAGCAACTCCAAGGAGTTAGCTCCTTTGTTCAAAGTTTACGTAATCAAGCTTATGAATGGAGTTTATCCGCTCATTCTCAAGATGGGTGGCTGATATTTAGAAGAAACATAAAGTGCTCTTGTTTCTACTTTAAAATATATTTTATATTTGCCAAGGCTGCGGTAACATCCGAGTTTTATAAGATACTAGCCCGTCCCGGCTTCGCACGGCTAAACAAAACTCGATTAATTATTTATTCGATATTTATTTAACGATGAAAGAATTATTCAGATCGGCCCAGTAGTAACAAACATACAAAAAATCAAATCTTTAATCTTTATTAATTAGTGTAGAAAAATTTGCTGTCCTACGAGTACGAGTTACCTACATCCCATATTTCTTCCAAACCTGTTAAGCTATTACAGCGTGAATAAGTAACAAACATAATCAATTATACTCACATATACAAACTTTTGGTAAATATTATAAGTAAGCTGACATGAAAAGTCAGGCACCCTGGCGTATGAATTTAGTTCGTATTAACTGTAACGTGTAATAAAACAAAATACAATCATTAAGACGCATGAAAACGCTTCTCTTGTGCTCGCAGCTGCATTGGGTCAAGTGATACTGACCCTAAGATCTAACCTGACTCATTTGAAATACTTATTCCATTCGGACTAAAGCTTCAATCTACCCGCCTATCAAACATTGCCAGGTTACTCCGACAATGCTCGTTATGTCTTGGAAGGCAATGAAATACTCCTGGTAAATACAATCATCCTCTCAGAGAATCGAGTAGGTTGATGCTTACGTTGTTTCGACTTTAGTCGGGTTATGAGATGTATTAAAACAGATGTTCGATATCGGAGATATGTATGCGGGGGAACACGTGTTCTAAACCCCCATGATCCCTTGAGAGAAACAGTTTTTGTGAAAAGGAACGCAGATACTTGAAATGTGATTTTTTTCTGTAGTTTTACATCCGATTTCAGCTTTCTCACGCGCTCGGAGTAGGTTGAGAGGAAGTGCATGTAATAAGTGAAACCATAATGCCAAAAGGGCATATGCTACGACAGCGGAAATATTTAATAAGTGGTGTCAGGCTGCAGTGTTTAGTCTTCCGAACAAAAAAGTCCTTTGAAGTACGAAGCTCATAAAGTGCGGTCGAGGTGAACCTGAGGCACATAATCATAGAGTTGCCAAAAGGAACTTACCAATAACAAATGGTAGTGCAATATGTGGTAGTGGTAAATGCAAATCATAATAATCAAAAAACTTTTAAAAAAAGCGGTAGAAAGTTATAGATGTCGTTCCTCACAAACTTTTAGTAGTTTACTTTTTTATTATTTACTATCGGGTCGTCCCGGGTTCGCACGGGAAAACAAAACTCGATTAACAATATAAATATAGCCTATGTAACACTCAGTGATAATGTAGCATTCTAGTTATGAAATAATTATTCAGATCGGTCCGGTAGTTCTTTCATCTAGGCTTCTTATAGGTTTGCAGCCTATTCAATACAAACAAACAAACAAAAAATCAAATCCTTCCTCTTTATAATTAGTGTCGTGTATATAATAATAAAAACTTTTATTTAATTAAAAAAAAGTGTAGACAAGACATATTATTATAAAGTTTACATATGCTTAACCTGCTGAGTTTGATTTAATTTCTATTTTTTATGAAAAAGTAATCTCACTTGTACAGTAGAATATAAGGTGTCGTCCGTTCACTAAATGTCTGTAACGGGTTCTGGAATTTTAACTTTTTGTACACCGACAATTTTTTTCTTTTTTATGTATTCGACATGTCATAAAAAAGAAAAAAATCAACATCACGATTAACTTGTTGTAGCACAACGGTGGCCTTATCGCTTAGAGCTATTTCTTTTAGACAACCTTTAGATGGATAAAACGGATGTCACAATAGTACTGTTGGTGGTTTCATTTTGAATTGAATTGATATTTTTTTAAACAGAAAAATAAATATGTTAGGTTGTAACGTTTTACTTAAAACAATTCATTCAATACGTACTCGTACGTGTTGAATTTATAATGATCGTTCAAGAAAAAATCTTTTAGACATGTTTTAACAAGTTTCCATTTTTATCACTACACCTGTTGAGTAATTAAGTAGAATCGTTTGTTAACGTGATATTTTTTTATAATTTTTGATATGTTAAAACTAAGTGTTTGTTTCTTTTCAAGTGGAGTGAAGTAAGGTAAAAACGTCAATGAAGCTATTGAGCCCAAAATTTTAATAATACTCAATTATAACATATTTGGTAGGTTGTTGTATTGTAAGTATGTTTTTGTTTTCTGTCATACAATGAACCTCTAATAAAATAATAACTTCTTATTATATCAATGGATGCAATGTTCAGTCTTAATTGAAATCGACGGTTTTATTGTCTTCAACTCGACATCATTTTCAATGGTGTATGATAAATATACTTTGCGCTTGTAAAACTGTACAAGTCTTCGTTCTTACGCTTGTAATAAAATAATCTTGAATAATATTAGTTGAGAAATATATGTATGTAAGTAAGCAATTAATTTATGGAAATTTAGATTATTCCAAATTGTATTTGTGTATGTATTTACATAATTAATTCATATTTAAATGTATTTCAATCTTAGCCTTAAGTAGGTACAGAGATACATCTAAATACTTCCATTACATATTTTTTAATACACTCACTGTAAGAAGAAAATTTGATAACGAAAAATAAATCCACCTAGAAATTTTACTATTTTTTTTTATGTTTGACAAGCCTAGGTGTTTGAACACAGCTCATCTGATGTTAAGTGATGGAGTGGTGAATATTTTTCGTGCCATGCGAGTTGATTTCAAATACCTCTGTACCTACGATACTCTCCTTTATCCATACCAGCCCTGTTTTTGTAAGTTGCCCCATTGTAGAACGCGGTATTTTTGTCTCGTTGTAAGAAGCGTAAGGCCATCCACCACGCGGGCCAAGTGCAGGTTGGCTGACTTCACACATTATTGCGAACCTTCAGGCATGCAGGTTTTCTTAATCGTTTATAGCTGTTGGCAATACGCCAGCAAGGTAGTAAAGACATAAGTGTGTTCGTGGAATTTAATCCCAGGCCGTCGAGATTAACAGTTAAACAGTCTCCCATCTAAGCTGCCACAGCTTATTCTCCTTTCCGAAATGAGTCTGATACTCCTAATTGATTTAATCGCACACGAACCAGTATTAAATAGTTTTGTTTATTTACCTCGAATTTGTAGCCATGTTGCTATAGCCATGGTCACGAGCTGACTTAAGAGCCTGAGCCTGGCGCCTGTAACAGCTTGTGTTCACGGCTTTTACAAGATGGCCGAAAAGTTGAAATATTTTTTTTTTTAAATCGTAGCATTTTGTGCGCGACTTAATACGGGTAATGTATTTATTTAATGAAACTTGAGTCATGGAGCACGACATACGCATTTACTTTGTTATTAAGAGCAAGATTAATTCTTATTTTGATAAAATAATATTACAAAACTCGAAAGTCCGTCATGATATGTTGAACACCAATCAGAGATCAGAGTGAATGACGTCACTTTTGGTTAAAGAAATAATTTATCCGGAGTTTGTTATGATGTGTTACTACACTGAGGGACCGCACAGCACGTATACACTTCACAATTTATATTTAATAATAATAAAATAATAATAATAACTTTATTTCACCGAAAAGAAAAACATTTAAAAACAAAAAAAAGGGAATTCATACAGGATTAACAAATAAAAAAAAGAAAGTAATATATGTTATAGCAGTAGGCACCAAACTCGGCAAGGCCGGTCTTTTGGTGGACCTGTACAAGAAATGCAATGAAATGAAATTTGCGCGCATTCACAGATAAATGATGAGAGTAATGTAAACATAAAGCAATAAAATAAAAAAAACTTCTAGTGTTTACGTTTTGTTTATTCAAAAGCGCCATGACACTAGAAGCGTTTTGATGCGAATTTTATATATTTCAATATATCTGCAGAAATATAATATTATTATCTATAAATAAAATTAACATTGGAAATAAACTATTGGACAGTTTTTCAAAATCTGTCATCATGCCTATTCACCATTGTAACACAATATGTTCTGGGAAATTTCAATCGGCTACGTATAACGGTTCTCGATGTATAGGTATAGGTCAAAATAGGCCGCAAAGACAAACACCGACGAATACTGTAATACAGCCCCGTTGAACATGTTCGGATACGGAACTCAAAAACTATCTTCCTAATATTATTTCACAGAATAGACATACTCCTTACATAGGTTTATTTAGACCCCGGTTCCCCATTAAAGTATAAACTAATATAAATACATCACATCATATTGTGTAATGTTGTAGAATATAACAAAGATCTAGTCACGTCCCTTATCAGTTTGTATAATCATATCACGCCACATGATGACCATAACTAATGCAATACAACATGAACAAACAATAGCTCACATTAACGATCACGAACAATTATTTTGTTTATTTACTCATAAGGCGTTATGTTTACGACGTTATGAGCCTGACACGAATTTTAATCAAAAAAAGATGAAGACTAGTTTTCCCGCGTAAAAAGAGACCAACATAATTATATGTGTATGTGGCTGAATAAACGAATTAATAATGTAGAACGGTTGGCAGTCCTTTCTGTCCAAAGAATACTATAGTGGCTCCGGTAGACAACTCTACAGAAAAGTTTGTCGAACTGTAAAGTAGCACATGTGCGCACTATATGCGTGGTTCCCACTGTGCAAGCGTGGGAAACGGGTGCCAACTTGCGGCGACGGCCTTTTTCAGTCTCCTACGCATTTTTTTGTTCTGTAAAAGTATTAATATTGCATATCGAAATGGTGGTGTATTGAAGTCCCCATTTTGTTCCTTGGGAACACTCTTTTTGTTCGTAAACCTGTTTTCTTGTAGGTATATATCTGCCAAGTATTTTACTGCACATGGAAAAGATGGCCTTACATAGTAAAGCGACAAATTCTATGTAACTTCAAAACAAACACTGTGTAAAATGGCCAACCAATGCCCATAATTTGTCATTTCATGTTTTATATGATCGAAAATAATAAGTAAATAAAAAAAAAGTAGGTGAACGGTTTTATTGAAAATAATATATTGGGTTTCAGATCAATCTGTCAACAGGAAGGGGGAAAATTTTCAATGACTTAATTTGACCCAAAAACAACAATAACAACAAACATGGCCAGCTAAATAGAACCGTATAAAAAATAACATTCACTTTTTTAAATCATGTTACGAAATTCTAAATACCTATATTCAATAAGCAAATTTATTATTCATTAAATTTATTTCATATTATTTTATTTTTCGGCCTCTTGGATTGGTTTATTTCATTTAAATTTATTTCGTTCCTTTGTATTGCGTATGTAATTTTTTTTCACTTGGTTTTCATATAGAGTCTGTTTTATCTAATGAGTTTTATCACATTAAAAGTTTCACAAACATTAAGAAAAAAGAATCAACTCAATCAGAATCAATTCAACATTTCTTAATTTTAGCAACGAACGTCATTTGATATTTTATTATATAGGTATAAATAATTCTACAGACTAATCACTACCATAAATAACGTATAAAACATAATATTAATTAATTAATTTAATTCATCAATCATTACATTACTTTCCCCAAATTTACAACATACTCCTCCGGTTAATATAACGGACGTCCGGCATACAAAAAAGTCTTCTATAGATTCTATAACATTTCACATTTTTGATGTTGGTTTAGTTTAGCTCAGTGCTGGAGGCGTATGTTGCGAATTCCATGGACCGCACGTCGAACCAACGTGTCTATTCTTCAAGAGCTCGGAATAACCACAAGGCTGTCCACTATTTGCTTCCAGCGAATACTCGGATACTTCGGGCACGTCGCTCGCAGAAACCCTGATAGTCTGGAAAAGCTGATGGTAATTGGTCAGGTCGACGGGAAAAGACCGCGCGGTCGCTCACCTACCCGTTGGTCAGACCTAATAAAGACGATCACTGGCCTACCAATTACTAAAGCCATTAAGACCGCTGAGGACAGAAACACGTGGAGGAGCATGCTAAGCTGAGTGAAATAAACACTAGACACGACCTTTAGCAATGAAGATGACGACTAAGAAGAAGAAGTTTAGCTCAGATAACCAGTGTTATGAATAGACTATTCACAAAAAAAACATATAACACAACAAAAATGAAAAGAAAGGCAAACATAAAAAAAACCTACTGTAATGCGCGATTTCATTTCCATTCAATTTAGGCGATCACGACGCGACTGCATTTGTTACTGCGTGGTAATTTGATATTCAGTAGCATAGCTTTCACGGGAGCGTTTAATTGGAAGTGCGATAAAAGTTTACGGTACAGACTGATAACGAAAAACTACCTACGTAAAAATTTTGCTTATTCGTTGTCCTACGAAAACGATAAACACAGAGATGCAACGTGACATCAAAATTTAAATACAATATAATTATATTCATCATCAGGATTTAATCGCACAGAAAGTAACTTCAATTTAAATTTTTTTTTTTATTGTATTTTGAAGTAAGTGCTCTGCAGGCTTCTCCAGAACACGACTACTGCAACATAGCCGTTACCTCTAGGTAAATAAACAAAACTAATTTCATAACATTTTGTGCGTAATTACGTTCTGGTGATAAATAATAATGATGTAACTCTTTATCACACCAATTACAAACAATTATAACAATATATACTTGACACTAGTGGAACAATTGGCAACCTTATGTCGAGCGATCTCTTCCAGGCAACCCTTAGTATGGAGACGATTTTACAAAATTAAGGACGGAGTGTGTTTACAAGAGAATTGAAATAAAAACAATTTAAACATAATAAAAAAAAGTATTTATGTATTCTATGAGTTATCTGACTTCCATGACACAAGCTCTGCTTAGTTTAGGGCCAGATGGCCATACATAGATATATATAGGTACATACATAACATACAAAACAAAAATCATTTTATTAACCCGCTGAAATTAATCCTGGAATCTAAATGTTACTACACTCTTGACGAATTTTTTAACGATGACAATATTTATAGTGACTAATTACGGCCAATTAATATCCTGATTTTATTTTTATTTTTGTACACTTTTCACGATTTTCTTTAATGATGATAATATGTATGACTGAGTATGACTAATTAATATTCTATTTTTTTTTTGTTATTATTTAATTTTTATTTTTTTTTATTTAAACCGCATTTCAAACTGTAATTAATAATATTTAAATATTTAGACTAAAATTGTTTGCCATACCCTAATATGTACTAGGAACAACATGTAAAATTTATAAGCATAAGAACCTGTACACATGTTGCAATAAAGTATTGAGTATTGAGGTAGGTATAGGTAGCTATAGGTATTATAAAATATTAATACTTAAATATACCTTATAGAACACACACACATACATGTTTACCTACAGATATACATTTACATATGCTACTATACATAAACATAATTAGAAGGTGATGCCCCAACACGTGACCAACGTTATTTTTTTCATAGACAAGTTTATGCGAGCGCGTATTAATTCGCAATCCGCAACGCGTCGCAAAATGCTTCGCAGTTTTTCCCCAATTCCGTCATGTACGATAATTGCAGAAACTTTTTTCCAATACCCTAACAAATGCTCAAGTCACGCTAACAAAAGGTCAGCTATCAGCTAGGACATTTCACACAACGCAATTTACCCTTACACTAAACAAAGCTTCTGGAACCAATGGGAACCAGATAACTGATAGAATACTTATAAATGTACTTTTTTTCACACTTTTAACACATACAGAACACCCACACACAGAACAACAAACATTTATGCTCATTACACAAATGTTTGCCCTAAGTGGGAATGGAACCTACGCACGTTTAGCTTTTGAAGACCTACCAAGTGAGTTAGCAAGTCATATTATGTCTCGTATATCAAAATTCTTGTCCCACTGTTGGCATTTGAATTCTATGGCGTCGTATTACAACATAGTTTATTCCAACGTTCTCATGTTCTTTAATAATTCATCTATTAATTTTATGCTGAGATAAGTGACGCATGCATGCATCCTCTATGTATAAGCATCGCACACGCAGAATAATCATTCACTGTAGCCTATACGAACTTACTTTTTCCTAATATAAGTAGCTATTTCTCTATTAATTTTATCTGACTGAGGATGGCATAGGATTATGTTTTTAGAAGTCTAAGTACGAGCACCTATTTATGCTTGTATTTACGTACGAAAAGCTACAAAACAACTTATTCAATTATGATGAATGATAAATCAATAGATTGCGAACCCGGCTGCAAATAAAATTGCTAGAAACTTATTAAACCCATTTATTTTTAAATTTAATCATATTGTAAATTCAATATATTTTTGTAATCCGTTTTTAATTCCCTTTATTTAGATAGATACCCCCCTACTTGGTAGGTTTTGTTTTTTTTAGTAACGTATTACTGTTTCACGCCAAAAATCCACCATCTTGATTTTTTTTTAAATCACCCTCTAAGGACACTTGGTCTATTGAGACGAATCTAATGATACCTTAATTGTCGTAATCCATTCAGCCGTTTGGAAGATAAGAGGCGATATAGAAACTTACATACATACATACAAGATACGCGTGAAAATTATCTCTTTCTTGTCAATCGGGTAAAAAGGCATGGTTATGTGTACGGTCCTTTGTATCTCCTAAGCTGCATATTGTATTTTGACTAAGGGGCTTATATCGGTGCGCTAAACAATACACGTATCATAAGGGTACATGACTTTATAATGTAAGTACTAGCGGACGCCTCGTGGTTTCACCCGCGTAGTTCCCGTTCCCGAGGGAATACAGGGATAAAAAGTAGCCTATCTATATAGTCACCCGGGGATAGTGCGGCTTCCCAACGGCGAAAGAATTTTTGAAATCGGTCCAGTAGTTTCGGAGCCTATTTAATACAAACAACAAACAAATCTTTTCTCTTTATAATAGTATAGTTAGATAACCTAATGTAGGTAGGTACTTCTAAATTTTTAAGATAAACATGTTGTGTGCGAATGAAATTGAAGAATTTAACTAGTAGGTACAATCCAAATATTATAGGTGTATATTAAACGGAAAGGGGATTGTTGTACTCATTATTATGTACAACTATGCTACTGCCGCAGCTGATATTTTTTCATGATTTCAGAGCTGTACCTACTCATACTAAAAGTAGTTCATATTAATGACTATAATGACGGCTTCTTACTGTGTAGTACACTACAAGGATATAAGCCTATATATTTTTTAAATTAAAATTGTGTTATGACTTAGAGGCTTCAAAGATGTGGCGCAACGTAAGGAAGCGGGTGGATTTCCAACCTATAGCTTGTTTTACTCGGCGGTCAGTGAGCTTGAGCTGCACTTTCATTGAGGAAGAGCAATGAATTGAGGCAATGCACTATAATCTGACGAGACGGGCGGGACGCACGCAGCGCCTGGACAGGCCGGGATGTGCTATGGGTCTTTACTACTATTGTATGTTAGACGCCAGATATACATTACATATGTAGATTCAATTAAAAATTTGATGTCAGGCGCACGCATTGGATGACCGTACGCGAGCGCACGTTCTTACGCAGTGATACATGTTTGTATGTACGTAAATTTACTTCGTACTAGATGACGTGACCCACACAATCACTTGGTTTAGTTAGTCCAACTGCTGAGAGCAATCAATACATCTTGTTCAACACTCCACAAAATAAAAATTTCTTAATACGACAAAGTGAAATAAATATACCTACCATAAATATTGGAGGGCATTTCACACAACGCTACCTAGCTTAAAACTAAGCAAATCTTCTACTATGGAAAGCAAATAGCTGACATAATAGTTATGTAACTTTTTATATACACATACACAACACCCAGACACACATTTAACAAACAGAACAAACATTTATGCTGGCCACATAAATGTTTACCTGGGTGGGAATAGGACCCACGTCCGCTCTTGAAGCAGATACCTAAATGAACTATCAGGGCAATCACAATACATACAGATGTATCGCGGGTAAAACAACGTCATAGAACTAGTTGTTACAAATTCTTCTTCTTCGTTTCGACATTGCCATTTGTGCATTCTGCCAGTGATGTATTTGCATATTTATTTCAAGTTTGTTATGAAGCAGTCTAAAATTTGTAGTATATCTAGTGTTTTATTTTTTATTTCAAGCCGCTTAAAGTACATACTCGTACTAAGCAGTCTACAAAAACTGGCGCACGTAACTTTGTAAAAAAGTTATATTTTTTAAATTGCAGACATTTTTTGTATGTGAACTTTAACTTTCATGTCTGCTTTTTTACTTATACAGATATATGTGTACATTTACACAGGTTTTTCGTCTATAGTTTGTAATTTTATTTAGTGCTGAATAGCTGATTTCATTCGTCAAATCAGCTATTCGTCGTCTGATAAATAATACGGTGATTTTTTTCTTAGTTTTAGTGCGCAATTCGTTTAGCCATCTGGCAACACTGCGGTACGCAACTCGGGGGCCGCTTTCTCGTCCAGCCGGCATCCGGACCGGACGCCAACCGGCTTTATTGTGAAAGGTCCATACTCAGTATCCTAGCAATTATAATGCAAATTCAATATCTCTGATAATGACTGTTGGATAACTGTTCCGAGGTATATATTTATACATATGTTGATAATTCAGACTTCCTGTACGATACATTTATCCAAATAGGTATCATTAAGTATTAATTACCCGCGCGTAGCTCAACTTACAGCTTCCATCAAAATAAATTACGTTAAATATATAGGTGTCTTAGCTATCACGTTCGCGCACGCACATTTTTGTAAACAAAATTGGAATGTTTTTCTTGTGTAACAATACGTTTGTCGGTTAAGTATGTCGCAGAAGAACCGGTAAACCCAAAGTGGACACAACAAATCGAGAAACGAGGGAGTAAACAAAAATCTCGAAAATTTTTAGCAGCAGAAGGGCGTGCATTAGAGAAGGTCTATGCCCAGTAGTGGACACACAAACTCTGATAAAATGGCTGCCATTTAATTATCTACAATTACAATAAATCCTAAATTCTTGTAATTATTCCTTATCTCAATAGGTTTTTTTAAAAATAAACCCCTTTATTGAGCACTCTTTATTGAGCACAGAAAAAAATACAGAGAACAAAAGAACCTTATGACCCTTATTAATCCGAGTAATCAACTATGTTTATGTGTGCCAAATTACATCCTAATCCGTTCGGCCGTTTTTTTGTGATTAAGTAACAAATTTTTCCATTCATTCAGTAGGATACCATTCAAGTCGATGAAAAAGGTGAAATAATCGTATCATTAGGAAAAAATTTACGTTGCAAACAATGCTTCTGTTTTCTTGGTGTCACGTTTTGGCCAGTACTTCATCATAAGCTCACATTCATTTTATTGGTTCTCAGTAATGTAAATGTATTAATGTAGCTCAGAACGTTGGCTTTGAAACATAAAAAAAAATTACGACGACAACTTCAGAATAGATTTGTGATGTGACGGCACGATTCTCAAGATATTGCCTTATTAGAATTTCTAGAGTAAAACGCTGATGGCAACCCATAAGTACACCAACGAAAAGCTTCTTTATGTCTTAGTGATAAGAATGAAGATTTAAATGTTAATCTATGGCATTTGGAAAAGGTTCTGCGTAGAATGCAAGGCACGTGCGCACGCGCTTGTACGGGCATTCAACAGGCATAGCCTCGTATGGGCTGCATTCAGATAGTTTTAGTTATTTTAGGATCGATCAATACGTTAATGGACAAGGTTTTTACTGTTCTTGGGCTAATACGGCAGTGACAAGATGGTGCCCTAAGTAACTTCTAGAAAGGTGTGTTAATAATATCAGCTATTTTACCGCAAAAAAGAAATGAAATAAAACTATGTTTTAACTGATTTGCGAGACGTGATTTAGTTTTAAAGGCTGATTTTTAATTACATGAGTTTTCGCTCATGGGCATGGCAAAATTTGAATGACAATAATTTACGCGAAATCCCGTCTAAATAAGTTAGGTTAGGTTAAATTTTGTTAACCTATCTAATAAAATAAAACATCTTAAATTAATACTATTTACATAGTCTGTCGGAGGAGGATTATGTGGTCAGAATGCTGTCAGCATTGCCACGCTGGATGGCAATACTAAGCTTTTGGCGAAAGTAGATGCGAGCATTCTGGTCACCTGAAGTCTCCTCTAAACGTTTAGCCAGATCCCTATATAGATCAAGAGTGGCCGGCCACACTTGTGAGCCAGTTCTATTCCCGGCTAGGTGTGCTTTACTCTCTTCGACTACGCCGTCACTTAACATCAGGTGAACAGTGGTCAAAACACCTGTCCTTACAAACAAAACAAAACCAGGCTAAACACACAATAATAAAGATATATATATATATATATATATATATTAGGGTGTCCCTTATATGGGCAAAAATTTTTTTTTTTCGAATTTCGAAATGCATACCCTCTACATTTTTTATAAATGCTATAACATGCCTAAATATAAAATTTTATCTTCCTAGCTTGATTGTAACCCGTGCCGACCTAGCCATCAAGTTTATCGAAAATCGTGTTTTGTCGTGATATTTCGCTCTGCTATAAAATTATTATAAATGCAATGCAGGCAGAGAATAAGAGTTGAAATAAAATAAGATGAACATAAATCTTTATTTAAACACATAAAATAATATCAATCAATAATATAAATCAGCCAGGGTAACCTTTTTCATCGTAGTTTTTTTACAGTCCAAATACAATTTTTCATGTTCTTGGATGCAGCGCAGCAAGAACGGTTTTTGGTGATAAGTCCTTTGATAAGTCCGGTGATAAGTCCTTTAAAATCTTGCATTAATCTGACAGCTCTTTCAGCAGCGTCATGTACAACCTTCAAATGACTTATGACTTAATTTAGCTTCCAGAAAAGCTGCATTATCATCCCAAAAAAATACACCTTCCTGACGTAAACTGTCGTCAATCTGAAGTTAACCTAGAAATTGTTTGCTCTTTTCTGGTACAAAACCACGCAGCGTTTTATCTGGGTTAAGAAGCAGGTTAAATTACAAAATAAATAACAACAAGAAATGTAAAAAAAAACAATCTAGCTTTCGTCGTCCATCGTGCCTGATGCATAGCTCCGGGGGCCTGAGTTTTAATTTCTTCTGTGTATCTCCTCCACCACAGCACACATAGTTAAACTAATTCGTGGTAATCGTCTCTTATAAAGCCAGAGAAGATATATGTCTCAGCAATATGCTCTTTTATGAAATGAAAAGATAGTTCGATTTTACTGAAATCGATGTTTTTCCAATTGAATATTTAAGGTATATGTGTAGTTTATTTCCGCTTAACAGTCGCTTTAGTCACATCAGTGATGAGGACTTCTATAAGTCTTTATATCCTCTTCTCGCTGCAGTAACCACTTGCCGACACGTGTTTCGCCTCTACACGAGGCATCCTCAGGACGTGTTGACTCTTCGAGCGTTTGTTCGAAACTGTATTTTCAATTGACGCTGAGCTTTTGGAAAATCTAAATATTCGAGCCTTGTTCATAACTAGTAGTTATGAACATGATATGGGCAAGCAAAAGACAACAATTTTCTTTCTAAAGTCTGCTCCAAAACAGCACAAGCTCCATTAAAACGGCCAGTATTCGAAACTGTTGTGTCGCAGCACATTATTTAGACTTTATTATTAAGGTGCCAGTCAAAGAGAGCAGTTGATACGGCTTTAGTTTTATGTTTTCCAAAAGAACTGTCTAGTTTTAGCACTGCAAGAGGCTGGCTGGCTAGTTGGCAAGTGTTCTTCTTTTAAACTTCGTACATCCAATTCGGGTAAAAGCTGCGACAAGCTTAGGTGTTACGAAATTATCTCTACCTTTTTTAAAGTTTTTTTCAGGGCACGGAACGTCTGGCAAGTTGAGTTCAGAATCTGTTCTTCATCCAAATTTTCTAGACATTTTAAAATTCTACTACAAATTTTGTAGAAGTAGATGCAATAGCCAATAAGTATTTTTCTTACATTCCTTGCTTTTTCTTCTGCCAATCGTCTTTGCCTCGCTCTTTCTTCATTTTCCGCCAATTTTTTGACTACACCATCTCGATCTACGCTTTCTGTTTTTTTAAAAATGCTTTTTATTTCTCTATTTTCATTCTATCAAAGGCATCAGCATGTGCGATATCAAAGAAGTTATAAAAGTCTATTTTATTAAAATTATTTTCACGGTTTTGAATGTGACCTGAGTTTTCTTAAAAAAGTTTCTTCACACAGTTAGCCTTTATGCCTTTTTTATGTAGTTTAATGCCTTTGTGGGAATTCTGGCTTTTTCTGAAATATAATGCACTCCCTAATAACAAGATTTGCACTTTCACTAACAGTTAGCTTGACTTCGCAAATATTGTAAAGTAAGACAGTGAGAACTTGTCGATTGTGTGGTCATTTTTCATCATTTTATTCGATGGCTCATAGTGCAAGTAGGAAAATATTTTGTTTATCACTCCGTAATTCCATCTGCATAATTATTTATACAGTAAACAATAATAGTAATCTTAAAAATCACGTATAAAATGACAAATGGAACGCGTAGTTACAGGTCGCTGCGCTAGTACCCGCGTACTTTGTATGGAGAAGTTTAAATCGCAAGTCGGCACGGGTTAACGTTTATAAAATGGGCTCATATTTTTTTCTATGCTATACTGGGTTATTACGAAACTTTTAAGAAGGTATGCGTAAAAAAATATTGAACTTGAAATTTAAGGGACACCCTAATATATATATATACATTAATGTAAAAAATAATGAGACGAACGAGACGCTCTCCTGATGGTAAGAGATAACGCCTGTCCATGACCATTGCAGCGATACACAAAACTTTGAATAGCAAACCAAAGTCCAGGGCATCGCTGCTATGACACTCATTATTTTGAGACTTTCGATGGTTAGTCTTAACATCCCAGTAATTTCGCTAGCTGCAGTACTCTTCAAACCGGAACACAGTAATGTTTACACACTACTGCTTAGCGGCAGAATGCGGTGGTACCTACCTAGACGACCTCCTGCTAAGGAGATCTGCCACCATTCACCAAGTATCTACTTTTCAAGTCAGTCGCATATTCTCTAGGTAAAATTGTGAAAAACATTTTTGTCCTAACTGGAGAAAATTAGGTAGTGACGTTACATTTTATGTACGGTGTGGCCGAAGACGGTAAATACACCTAGACTGGAATACTGCGTAGTCAAGTCTCGGATTAAAAATGTCTCTGTCTTTCAGCCTGGAAAATATGATAACATTTGATAACCCACGATTTCTCAGTCAATGTCGGAAGCCTAACTACAAAGCAACATAAAATCTCTAAGATTAGAGCTTAACAATAAGCCATCAAGCTCATGACAGTTCTTCGTAGTCATTGAATAATTTGAGTGTAGTGTGGTTGTTTACAAACAGAGAGCTCCATTGGCCATTGTTTGTGTCAAAGTGCTCTGGTTTCTTACAGAATGTCGTTTGGCTAAATAACAATGACATGGAATTGACTTTTTATTGGATTATGAGACGCATTTGCAAGATGGTAAGCGTAACGTATATATATAAACATTGTTTGACTTTCCAATATCTTTTTTTATAAACAAACACGTACACACATGGTCATCATCGTCGCGAGATCTTCCTACTCCAATCTATGAGGAGGTAACGGGTTTAGTCTCGCATATGACCACTTTACAGTGGATACAATGACTCCAGGGTATGTGGAGGGACGCCCAGCTCAAGCACCCTCAAAACACGTTGGCAGCTTCTTGTACTGAAATATTTCGTTTTCAGATTTAAAAAGTGTCAAATGTATAAAACACTCTTTTTGTCACATGTAGTGTATCGTTTGGGTCCCATATTGGACGTTATATTCACTTCCCGCTTTCATTCTTAGTCACGAGTGTAGTAAAAGCCTCTTTAAAATAAATCCATTATCAAATCTGGAAGGATCGCGCAATACTTTTCACAGGAAACTTCGCTACGTAACCTAACCTAACCTACCGTGAGGTCACCTAACCTAACCTACCGTGAGGTCACTCTGACCTTCAAAATATCCAGATTATATTTTTCAGAAAACAAGAAAGTTGGCAGCTTGTTCCATTCCTTAACCGTACGGATGACAAAAGTAGAACGTTTGGTACGTACCCGACGAAACTCCACTATGTATGAGTGGTAGTTGGCCGTCTTTCTACATCATCATCATTATCATCATTTCAGCCGTAGGACGTCCTCTGTTGGACATAGGCCTCCCCCAGTGACTTTCACAAAGACCGGTTGGAAGAGGCTCGCATCCAGCGCGTTCCTGCGGTCTTTACCAGGTCGTCCACCTTGTGGCTGGACGTCCTACGCTGCGCTTGCACGTTCGTGGCCTCCACTCCAGAACTTTGCAGCCCCATCGGCCACATCTTTCTACATATCCTGTAGTAAAAAGGGGATGGAAGTACAAGCTCAGTAGCACATTCTACGAAATGAATTCTGTAGAAAATTTACAGGCTTCCTACCTTCCGGTGGTGTTCAACGTTTAAACCCCTAACTTCCGTCACTTGTTTACACAAACAGACATATAGATGCCATCAGTAATAAATAATTGAAGATCCACATTTCACCAGCACCGTTAGTAATCTACACTAGTTCTCATCTTAGCTTTTTGTTGTGCTAGTCATACAAAGTTATCCCACGAGTTACCGTTCGAATTAATATCTGTAATACAGTAAAGTTCGTTGTGGTTAACAGTTCGACATAGTTTGTAAAGAGCGTAGACAAAATTATTACAGTTACATTCTTAGGACGTTACATAAAATAAGATAACTCTTTTTTTTAGTCGTTGGCAGGCTAGGTGTTTGACCACAGCTCACCTGATGTTAAGTGACGGTGTGGTCAAAGATGGTAAAGCACACCTAGCCTGGAATGGAACTGACTCTCAAGTGAGGCTGCCGGAACACACCGTTATATGCTTGGCGGCAGATTTTCAAACTTAAGGGTGGTACCTAGCCAGCCGAGTACCCTACCACCATGCTATGGTTTCCTCACGATGTTGTCCTTCACCGGCAGCTCAAGCTCATTGTTGGGGTTTGAACCCACGCCCTACAGCATAAGGCATACGAACCAACCGCGCTAACCACTGAGCTATCATCGCTACAATTATAGATTATAGTAGCACAAGGGGGCCAACTGGCGGTCTCTTAGCTAAAAGCGATCTCTTCCCGGCAAATTGAGTAAGCAATAGTAAAAAAAAAATCACAGGACATTACACACAATGCCATCTGACCCCAAACTAAAAGCTTGTACTATGGAAGATAGATAACTGATAGAATACATACTTAAATACTTTTTTTTTGTATATACAATTATACATACTTATAATACATACAAAACACCCAGACACAGAACAAACATTTCGTTTGTACCACAAAATGCTTGTCCTTAATGGGAATCGAACTCATTACCAATAAACCAACAAGCCAGTCATTGTATGTCAAGTTTTGATTTGTGGAACATCGTTAATTTAAGCGATCAAGTTTGTTATGATTGGAAATACTAAAATGATAATAACATATCTCTAAAAGATTTTCATAGAATTGAAAACAACACGAAAGCCTTGTCTCGACCTATTATATCTCTTGTAAACACTTGTGTATTTGAATACTTAAAGTAGAACAACTGGTCCTAAGCCAGGCAAGTAAAGCCATGGGACTTAGGTAGTTAAAATTAATGAGCCAGTTTTTGCAGAGTTCAGTAGCTATTGCAATTACACACGAATGGTTACTCCGTTAGTTCAATAAAAAGTGGCTGAACCACATCGGCAGTGTGTCCAGTTATCATAAAACGGTAAAGGTAGCTTTAGTAAACGACGCCTTAAAGGTACGCGTTTAGGTACAGCTAGTTCAAGTCGACATATTTCTATATTTAATTGAGATGAGTATGAGATGATGATAGAAATTATGAGTATGAGATGATAGTCGATGACTGTCCTGTAACTCGTTTAAATAAATAAATATCGTAGGACTATACACACAGCGCCATCTGGCCCCAAACTAAGCAGAGCTTGTGTGATGGAAGTCAGATAACTGATAGAATACATAAATACTTTTTTTTCGTAAATACATACAGTACACCCAGACACAGAACAAACATTTGTTTATTCACAAAATGTTTGCCCTGAGTGGGAATCGAACCCACGCCCTACAGCTCTCAAGGCAGATATACTACCAATGAGCCAACGGGGCTGTATGTAAGTGGTTCTGCTTTATGAGCTATGTAGTGTGAGTTCGATTCGGGACAAACATTTATGTGACCCACGTTTTCTAGATAAAAACAGGACCATATGTTAATCTAGGGTATATGTTATCTGCCTCTTCAATTTCATCCACATCTGTTTAGCCGTTAAAGCTTGAAGTAGTAACAGATGCACACAAACAGATAAACTTCTGTGTTTATAATAATACAAGCTGCGCCCCGCGGTGTTACCCACTGTTGAACACTACATTTTTTTGGATAATAAGTATGTATGTGCTAATCCAGTTAAAGTCAGCTACCTCCATGCCAAATTTCATCAAAATTGGTAAAGCCGTTTGAGAGCCAAGAAGTATCAAACACACTTAGACACTCACAAACATTCGTTTTTACAATATTAGTGTGATCAGTGATTATGAGTAACAACCAGTTTATCGGTACACGAAAAAGTGACACAACATTGGGCCATTTATTACGACGTTTATTGATGACAAAAAAAAACAAACATAATACCATTCAATAATTTCAAACCATTCAAAAGTATTATCAACAAACGAGACACGAATGTCAAACGCGCACAAGTAAAAAGTACAGAGACATCCAACGCGCACGATTTACAAAACATGCGCTCTTTGTTACAAGAGTCATAATAATGTTCTATAGCGTATGAATGAATAAGGGAATCATTAAATATGGAAATAGTCGACACGGCCATGCACGAAGTGCGACGCCAAAAAAAGGAGATATGAAATTATTAAAAGAAATAAAAAGAAGATATGAAGTGATATTGAAATATAGCATATGGAGTTTTGGCGGGAACGCGGGAAGAACGTGTCGCTCCGTTGTATTTTTTTCCAAAACTAGTGTTTTGTCGAGTGTTTATGCATAAAAATGATGGTGTTTTATTCATAAAGTGCCGAATTACAAGCGCGAGTGTGGGAAAATGATATAATGTGGTGAAACATGAGTTTTCGTGTTGCTTCCAAAACTCCATCGAAGCTTTGTAGTAAAGTTGCCACTACTTTACTAAAGCATTACTGGAATTAACTGACACGAACTGGACTTGACAAAGGCGACTTTGACTAAAACTAGCTACGATGGCACTTATTTAACTTTTGTAACTTGAAAATATATAATTACTTGACACTGGCAAATGCTAAAACGCGACGCCAAAACCAAAGAAAAAAAAAAAAAAAACAAGGTATTTAGAACCGAGTTCTCAACTTGATTCGCAAACATCCGGTGGTGCATTCCAGACAAAGCGTGTGGGTACGAAATTTTGAACTGCGGGTCTCAGAATGTATACCAACCTCTCCGACTCGACGAATCGGGGCAACGGCGCTACTAGATGGTCTTTCTTTTTATTGCTGCGAATATTTAACGTACTGAGGACGTCCCTGCGTTTATACTTACTACGTTTCATGTCCTGACTTAGGTACATATTTCAATTATCTACTCTTCGTAGCATACCTTAGAATTGACCGCGTCTTTTCGCTTGACTTCGACAGTTCGTTTTTTGATGGTGAATACCGTCACAGTACCTATGCTTGCAATTACATAGTTACGTCAGAACTAGCCCACCACCAGGCTGGTGGTGTCTGGTTTCTCTCTGTTATCTGATCCAGTGCTTGACTGTAGATCCGGGAAATTCAAGAAGAGTTCCAGAGTCTGAATCAAATCTCATCGCACTATAGCACTACCTAGTACTATAAATGTGAAAGTGTGCGTGTATGCGTGTTTCTTATCACATCTTAACAGACTTGAATGAATTATAAAACGCTAGATTACCACATAGGCTGCCTAGCCAAGTGAAGCTGCCGGAACACATCGTTAGATGCCCATGCTATGGTTTCCTCACGATGTTTTTTTTCTTCTGTCCTTCGCCGGCAGCTCAAGCTCATTATTGGGGGTTGAACCCACGCCTTTCGGCATGCGAACCGACCACGCTAAACACTTAGGTATCCCTAAATCCCTAAAACATCGTAATTGGCGTATCTTAGAACTACAATTACGTATCACTAGCTAAAATACGAGGTAGACCTAGGTAAATCCTAGACTAGTTTTACCATCTTCGACCAAACCGTCACTTAACTTATCTGGTGAGCTGTGTTCAACCACCTAGCCTGTCAACTATAAGAAAACATGTATCTGCCAATCACCCCCTGATCCACATTTAGTTCTAACTAGATTTCTTACAAGCCCTGCGACTGAAAGGTACATTTTGAATTAAAGTCGGTACATACATTACGAATCATTGTCCAAATCATTATCATTATCAGTTATTGTCCAAAAAGGAATTTACGAAACGATCGAGCCAAACATAACGTGGCCAACCCAGGTAAACAAAAATAGAGGATTAGGAATAAAAGAAACAACATTGAAAATATTTTTTTCCAAGAAATTTATACACGAATAATTTAATACACTAACATGTTTTTAATGTTAGGTTTATAAGCATATTATGTAAGGACAATTTTTTTAATTAGATAGATAAACTCTTACTGTTTACACCAAAGATAAAATAATATCAAAAACAATAATAAAATATAAACTTATAAATTAGTATAACAATTGGCGGCCTTATCGCTAAAAGCGTTTGTGGTTGACAATAATTTCATATAAAAAAAATGATTTCTTGCCATTACGCAACCTATCTGCTTATTTGTCAACTGTGACATAAAAAAAATCTAAATGTCAGAATTCCTAAAATAACAGTGAAATATTTGGTATACAAACTTCCGTAGTAGTCTACGGACATCAAGACATAAAAAAAAGTATCACAATTTAATTCTAAAATAAAGTTGCTAGTAAAATACATTAACAATAATTATGTAATTTTTTTTATGTACCAAAAAAAAAATGCATGATTTTAGTAACCGAAATATAAACTTACACTACAGGTAATTCTTAAGTCAGGTACTATCTACGAAGTTTACTGAATAAATCTACGAAGTTTATTGAATAATACAGTTACAAAATCTGAGCTTGTGTGTGTAACCTACTTATTATGGCCAAAAATAACTAAAAAAAAATAACTACTTACCAGTAGTCGTAGCCATTTTTCTCGATATTTGATTTAGCGAAGTGTACCTGACTATTAGGGAAAGGGGTCAAACGATAGAGCGGGAAAATAGAATGGGTAGTCGTCGTTGATTCAGTAAATTAGCCACTAGTTAAATTGCAGGACCCGTTGATGCTTGTCCAGCAGCTATTGAATATTTCAGAAAACTTGTAAGCTGCAATGCCCGTGTATATGAAACCTCGTGTAATATCAGAGGTTATTTTACTTTGGTCACATCGATGAAGAGACGTCAAAGCAACAGGCATTGTTCTCAATGTCAGCGGTACGCGGAAATTGGCACCGCAATCCATGAGACATAGATTGAAGAGGACCCGCTTAGTAGGGGGCACCCACCTGATTTCTACTCCAGCTTTGCGCAGCTTAGATGCGGTAGATTTCAGTTTTGAACGTTGCTTGTAGCACAGGATAATGCGCATAGTCACGTTACTCTCGCATAGCTTCAAAATTTCATTGGTCACATTGTGGATGGCAAAGCACATGATGTCAATACTGTAGCGCGTGGACCTTAAATGTGCTTTTAAACACACGATGCAGTTTGCCTTTGACATATTTTTATTGGTGGTGATTACATTCTCGTTCTGCTTCAGCCGCAAATACTCGTCCAAGTTTTCCGGGAAATGCAACTGGGGTGGCAAGGGCTTTGACAACATCTCTGAAAACAAAGAGATTATTCATTCTTATTGATATATTTTCCTCAGTCTATAGTTATATCTCAGGTTGTTCAAATTTTGTTAAAATCGCGTTACATTCGTAGCGTGTTATAAATAACTGTTAAGTAAATGCAAGTCGCAAAATCTATGAGGTATTAATTATTCTTACTAAAGAGGTCTGTAAAGTAGATGCTCAATTTTTCCAATATTTTTTTATCTTATAAAAACCGAGAGCTGATAACTGATGCGATTACAGAGCAAGAATAGCCGTCTGACTATTTTCGGCCCATTTCTTTAGATAGATCTAGGCGTTATACTTTGAAGTTTAATGAACACCCCCGGGGAGTGCGGGCGGTTAATCGAAGCGCCCTCCCATATTTTGAGGGCAAATATCTTTTAAATATCTTTTACGTAATATAAGTTTTAAAATCACTTTAGATATAATATTTAAAAATAAGATTACAAAGTGTGAAATTGTGTTTACATCTGAAAAATTAGATAAAAAAGTGTGCTTACAATTTGAAAGTTTGTATGTTTGAATACAAAACATGTACATATTATATAAAAATAATGAAGATCTTAAATAAAACATAAAACAAAAATTACGTTTTATAACTAATTATTAACTACTTTTTTTAAATTTTAGATTACCATTAATGTTTTGACGAATTTTAAAAGTTATTTTTATCGTCAAATACCGAATATTTCGCAAAACAAAACTAATTTAACTGGTCATTTCATTGCTTGAATATTACCTTATTTACATGCTGCTGGAAAACTTGACAGTATGTATATATGATTATATACGTACAATGTACATATACTTTTATTTGGCAAGTTTGAAAACTTTTTAATGTCCGGTTTCGTATGAACTGTTTAAAAGAGCGCAGAATCCGAATCCGCTTATTTCCTCATAGGCTTCTTTAAAGTTGCCCCGCCTCTGCTTCGATCGATTTCAGTGTCTTTGGATGCTATTGGCTTGAAATAAAATAGAATTTTGAGCAACCTGTTTCACTTGAAGACTCCCCGCGTCCCACAGAAACAGAGACTAAATATAATTTAAAAACATTTCGACGCATAAAACATTTCGACCAGTCTATGAAAAACGGCCAAGCGCGAGTTAAACTTGCGCACGAAGAATTCCTTACCATTACCTATAAAAACGGCAAAAAACCACGTTTGTTGTATGGGAGCCCCCTTAAATATGTATTTTATTCTGTTTATTAGTATTTGTCATTATAGAGGCAACAGAAATACATCATCAACAGACAGACGGAAGGACGGACAGCAAAGTCTTAGTAATAGGGTCCTGTTTTACCCCTTAGATACGGGACCCTAAAACGAGCTGGCCCGCGGTACATGTTTTCGGGATAAAAAGTAGCCTATGTGTTAATCCAGGGTCTCAGTTACCTCCAAATCAAATTTCATCCAAATTCGTTCAGTAGTTTTTGCGTAAAAGAGTAACAAACATCCATCCATACACCCATACTCACAAACTTTTGCAATTATAATATTAGTAGGATTTGAATATGAATAATATCGGCTCAGAGGTTTCGAAGATAAAAGGGTCGCGAGGTCACCGTTCCTGCTGAACAACTACAGATAAGTCCATAATCTGCATACACGTGCCGTCTATTGTATCGTGTTACTCTACTATCATTGACATAAATTATGTAGGTATAAAAACGATATAGCATTAGGAAAAGTGAATGTGTCTCACATAAACAATACAGTTGAACAATGAGATCCTGCTATTTATATATTGGCTAAATCTTATTAGATAAAAACCTACGGAGCGAACATTTCTATGGCAGCCGATAGTTAAGGCTGGTTTATACTAAAGCGGAAATGAGATATCTGTGGCGTGAGCAGTGTGTTTCTACATAATTTCAACAGAATTATCTTAGAATGTTGAGTATTGAGGTATCAGAGCAGCATAGCTACTCTGATACCTCAATACACAACTTCCGCGGCACCTGCTTTTTTTAAGTGTAAAAATGATAATACGAACGAGACGCTCTCCTGAAATAACGCCTGTCCTATGTCCTATAATCGCTTTTTGCTTGCTCACAAAACCCCGCTCACATCTCCGCTACAAACGTGCGTATAAAGCAAACCAGGGTTTTTATTTAGTTAAAAATGTCACCGAGATCCGATGGGGTACCACGTCGAGGAGTCGACTTTCAGAAGGTCCGGCATTTCATTCGGGCCTTCTGAGCGATTCTCTATACGGCTATATATTTAGTTTTTTCCTATGACACTTCCTTATACAGTGTAAACTCTATATAGCGACGCTGAGGGGACTGCGTATTTTCTGGCGTTATAGAGAGTTGTCGTTTTATGGAGAAGAAAGTTTGTGAGCAACTAAGAATATGATAACGTGTTGAAAATGCATAATAATAAACTAACAACAGTCTAGCGACTGAGGCAAACACGTGTAAAATAATTACAACAAACAAAAGAACGAATTTCTTAGGATCTCTGGTTCGTATGATGCCGGCAGTCGAGGTGAATACGGGCCAGACAATAAAACAACAAAATGACAAGCAAAAGAACGTACACAACTGCTGTTCTTATCAATTTCGGCAACTTAGAAACAAACAAACAGTAGGTGCTTTATTAGTTCCCGAAATTACTTGCTTTATAACGACATATTGTGGTCGTTATGTAGAGTGTGTGTGATGCTACATAGAGTGCATCATAATATGGGCAACAAGGCAAACCATCCAAAGTCGAGTAATTCCGAAGTTTTAAGGAGTTTGACGTTAAATCGAGTGACGTTACATGGAGTTTACACTGTATATGAGTTCTATTTCTCTAAGTGAGTCAGTCTGTCAGTCAGTCAGTCAGTGGTTATTTAGCTTTATAGTGATACGTCTCCTTTCGTTTAATTGGTGTTCATTCTTAAATAAATAAATATTACAACATTATCTATTTAAATTCAAGTAATCTCAACTCACTCGGGGCGGGGTAAATATTGAGTTAAGCATTTTCCGGATTAGGTACTGTTTATTCTAGCTGTAGTTGTTTAGTGCGATTAATTTCACTAAATTTAGTTAACTAAACCTTATGTGTTTCGTGTTTGTGTTATAATGAGCGTATTTTTAGCGTGAGATTGATTTTTAGGGGGGCAATCCGTCAGTCAATAAGTTTTATCTTTCTTATGTTCACAGAAGTAATAATCAAATCTGATTGGTTCTTTGCAAATAATATTCTCAACTCTGTTTCTTTTTGCATTAGTGTAAACCGGGCATAACCCACGAAGCGCATTGTAAAAAATGATGCTAATTACCACAATCACCGAAGCAGTGAACAACCACCCACATAGATTACGCGGGATATTTTTTTAGTACTAAAAACAACTATTTTGTGGCACATGTGTTTGCAAACATGTTGTTGGGATATTGTGTAATATAATTGTGTTTGTTTTATCTATACTGTATATCAGGAAACATGTCATCATGTTGCAAATAACTCTCGTCTCACACCTTTACGAGGAATTTATTTAGACCCATTCTTAGTGAAATTTATTATAGAAATAACTATTAGGCATTATGTGTTTAACAGGTATGGATGTAGTCAAGCGCAAACTCGTTTTGCTCGGCTAACTATATACAAAACTGCAAGTCTTAAAGCAGAAATATAGCAGCGTACCCGGGCACTCCAAACCTAAAGTAGTCAGCAACCTATTTACACTTCTAAAAACCATCAACATCGACTCTCCATTGAAATGTCATGCAAAAACGCACATCTTCTGTCCTTGTCTCGACTAACCACTTCAGTATATACTTCTATCCTTTTCATTCACCGTTACTAAACATCAGAATGTGGACAAAAAGTACGATGGACGATCTATGTTCCTTTTTAAAAAAAGCTCATAAAGTATATCTGACGCGTCCAGAGAGTATAATGAAGTTTTTTTTGTCGGTTACAATTTTTTTATACTTACATAGGTAGTCATTTAAAATGAATAGATGAGCAGATCGTATGCGTAATAGTGAACTGCTCTTGATTGCATTAGTAGCATCTGATTTTTTTAAGTATTAAAGATAGATCTACGTTTGGCAACAACTTAATGTAACGGTTAGTAACAGGCATCGTTCTAATTGATTTGTCCGAATTTAGGCCATACAATTCTACGATGAAACAAATTGAATTATATTGATAATGCATAGATTGTGGTTGTTTGAAAAATGGCAGGACTTCTTGGGAGATACGCAAAAAGAATGTGAAGCCAGTAAAGAAGCCTTACATTTCGCTCGACACCTTAACCTAATAATACCTGTCTTTCACTTCCAAGGAATCGTTTAAATTCGACAATAGCGACTCAAGAGAATGGACAATAGCACACCAAGTGACATTCAAGTCCATAGTCCAGTAACTTTCCAGAAATCGCTGGTGACAAATTACAAACAAAGGCTCACTGCTAAACAAATGCTTCACTGGCGTGCCACACTATTTTTTCAAAGCACTCACTTGGTGTAGATACACCAAGTGAGTGCTTAATAACTTTTCTTGGTCACACTAAGTATTATATCTGTTTCAAACAATAATATCGTGGGTATCACCAAACTTATCACATAGCTTTCATGAAATAATAAATAAAATCTTGTTTGTATCTTTTAAATGTCAAAATGGTTGGTATTGTTGGTTGGTTATGGTTGTTGGTTTGGTTGGTTGGCGGTGGTTTGGTTTGGTTACTCATATGCGTGAAACTAAGCTATGGATTTGGTAAAATACATCATAGTTTATTTGATAAAGAATGATAATAATAATAATAAAGAATTTATGTTTGTAAGTTAAGTCACGTATGATCTTGCTTAGTTCTACAAAATGTCCGTGACTTGTGGTGAATCTTTAAGTGGTAAGTAACACGGCGCTTGTTTTGTAACTGCTATAAACGAGCAAGTGCATTTGTTAACATACGTACGACAAAATTTCTACATTACTAAAATCATTAATCGTATTTAAGTTATGAATATTGTTAACCGAAAATAGTCTTACCTTCATAACATTGTTATTTTTGGATAAAATGTTCACTTTACTAAAATAGCAATACTTATGTATCAGGCTAAATAAATGCCATATTTAGATTATGCGTCATTATAAACATATAATAATAAAACGGCTGTTACAATACAAAATAAATATTGTAAGATTTTTTTAAATAGCCACTTCTGGCCCCAAACTCAGCCAAGCTTGTACTCTGCGAACGCTATAGCAAATATAATGCGTACAATATGTTATTTTTTGTGAATGCATACATACTTACTTATTATGATATAATTATGTTTAAAGAACCCCCAGACTCAGAACAAATTTCGAAACAACCAAACAGCTAAGTCGGTTACTAATTACAAACTAAATCGTTAGAGTACAATGACCTTATGCTTCATTTCGGCATTAGCCTGTTGTGTGGCCTGTATTGACATTTTCACCAAATGCCATATTATGCAGGTTACCTCAATGCTACTTCATCGGAAAACCAGTGGTATGACTTTTTAAAATTCGTATAACTACATATTAAATCCGGCGTATGCATTGGCATGCCTATATCGAGCTCATTGCATTGCGATTCGATCGATAAAGATTGTCGACCTTTGACACGCCTCAGGAATTTGACCAGTTTCACCAACGTGGTCAGTTACGATGCTTCCCACACGAGACACCCACGGCAGTAGTAATCCTTATTTGGCAAATGACGTTGTATACGGAAGGTTAGTTATGTCATTGCTTCTTCTTAAATGTCTCTCCCAGACTCCCAGACAGATGCCACTAACATTTGCAGGCTCAAAAGCTGCTGGTTAACACCGCGACTGCCTGCAGTGTTGCTAGCAAATAGTATAGTATGTCCCACACAAGTTCTATCTAGGGTACCATACTGTCACTTAGTATTATAGGTGAGCTGTGGTCAAACACTTAGCTTGTAAACCAAAAGAAAAGCACAAGAAATAGTTTGGAAGCGTAAAGCTTAGGTCATTTCTCATACGCATATGACCAAGTGTTAAAAGCTTGCCTGCTTTTATTACTATAATATAAAGCTTTTACTATATATCTGCCATACATCCTGTAAAATGCATCGCCTTTCGATCAATTTGATAGCCTATAGTAAATATTTGATAGAACCAACTGACTAGATTTAACTGGCAATAATTTCCCTCACCAACAGCTCAAGCTCATTGGAGTTATTTGAACCGACGCCCTTTGGCGTGCATTCCGGTATTATAATAATATGCTTAAGGTTAGTACGCAAGTCGATTGCTGAATTTTTCTCAGACTAAAATCAGACGATCCGTAATTTCAGGCGTATGAAATTTGATAATTATGATAGTATGAAAACATTTGCATTCAGTATAGTGAGCTTCGAGTGAGCTTTGGTTACAAAGCACGTTGATACTAATATTACGCATGCTCAAGTTGCGCGCGTAAAGTTATTTCTTATAAAACACGTCTCTAACTATAAATAACTTAAAATCACTTTAGATACAGCCCAGGCTATGATAGTCTTTAAATAAATAGAATGCATTAGCGATTATATTATTTCAAGTTTTAATACCGCAAATTTGCATATTTGTATCTATGAAAAATAGACAACCCCGTCTCTACCATAAAAACAGCCACAGTGGCACAGTAGATGTCTCAGATAACAAGAGATTAAGAGATGTAAGTATTTCAAAATCGAAGGTACGGATAATAATTTTTGTATAAGAATATTACTGCTGTTCGAAAGAAATCCAAATAGTTGCGAATCAAGCGATATCGCAACAAATGGTCAACTACGTGAATATCAATGAAAACATTCAAAAGTCAAGATAGAACGAACACAGCGCATAATATATATATTTTGTTCGTCCTGAGTAGTTTACAACATAGTACACTTACCCGTGTTAAAGTTGGCATCAAAATCCTTACATAGAGTTAATAAGCACTTAAAATTGTGATCACTGATAACACAAAAGAACTGGGACGCGTTTACTAGAAAGAGATGGATAGAGAGTACCTTGCTTGCGTTCTGTATTGATTTCACAGCTTATTATACTACAATTTATCATCAATACAGATAAGATTCACCAAAAAGGTTCACAACAAAGTCAACTTAAAGCACAAGCACTGAAGTTACGATAGTAAAAGTATGTTTGTCTTTAGCGCGGTCGGTTCATACGCCGAAGGGCGTGGGTTCAAACCACAACAATGAGTCTGAGCTGCCGGTGAAAGAAAACATCTAGAGAAAACCATTGCTTAGTAGTCAGGTATTTTCTTGTATTTGGCTGGCTACCCTCAAGTTGAAAATCTGCCGCCAAGCACGTTACCCGCTACATTTTTTTCGGGATGAAAAGTAGCTAATCATCTAGCTGACTGAAATTTACTTCACGACCTATTCTCATACCTACCAAAAAAAAATCATAAAAATCGGTAGAGCCGTTTCGGAGGAGTGCGACCACAAACATCGTGACACGAGATTTTTATATAAAGAGATTTGTGTTATTTTAAATAATTGATTTTAGTTCTTCAAATATCTCTTTCTGGCTCCGAATCAGCCTTATTTTTATAAACTGTCTCACATTTGTGAGAAGGATAAGGCCATAGTCCACAACGCTGGCCAAATGCGGGTTTCCAGACTTCACGGTTTCCTTGCGATGCTTTCCTTTATTGTTTGAAGTCATCGGCTCTAACTATTAAACCTTTTTATTGCTCAATAAATAATTCATTAATTAAATACATGCTGACTTCGAGAATCTTCTGGTTATATGATGGAAGAACGCTGATGATTGTCAAGTCACTGAACTCTACAACACTCGTGTGGTACTAATTATAATAGGTACCTACCATACTAATGTGTATTTAAATTAAAATAACACAGCGAAAATCTTTTCTATTTAAACCATTTATTTTACAAAAACCACGCTCCGAAAAACAAAAGACTATCGGCCAAGCGCACGACATAAAAGTAACAGGCCACTAATAAAAAGTATAAAAACTCCTTGGTTTACATACACCACATTCCTCCCCATTTAAATTAAAACTAACATCTATAATTTACATCTAAATTCCTAGTTCCTCTAACAGGATACCGGCATACAAGTTGCTGTTCTGGGGACCCTTGATCCGTATCAGAACTAGATCTAGCTCCGGAAGAAGATGCGTCCAAAAATTCGTCTCCGGAATTAGCATCTCTTTCCTCCCCCACTACAACCGCACTAAGTTCAGATGCAACCGGCGCACTACGAATATTCGAAGTTATTGTTGGACTCTCGAAAGATGTTGATACACTAGATTCTGGAGTGAATACCGAATTAGAATAGTCTCCAATACAACTGACTGAATCATCTTGATCATCATTATCTGCTGGCAAACGGCCCTTGTACGCCAGTAATTGATCTACATGCTTCCTTAAAGTAATATTTAACAAAGGAATAAAAACAGTGAATATTCTAGAACCGATACAGCTTTTTATAACTCCATGCTTCCACGTCTGCTTATTTCCATTTTGGAAATAACATTTCACCAATACATCATCTACAGAAAAACTGAGCTTTCTGTGTCCAAAGTTTTTACTCTGGGCTACCTGTTTATGGTAAACATTATTAGTGGCTGTTGTGGATGATGATGAAGGCGCAATATCGGATATTCGCAGTAAGTCCAGCCGACATCGCAAAGGTCTCCCTATCATCAATTGGGCAGGGGAGAATCCTGTAGTCATATGAACAGAATTTCTATAATCAAATAAGAATTTATTTAATTTTTTAATAATAACTTTTTGGCCATCTGTGTTTGTTAAAATGGCTTTTAGCCCGTTTTTAAAAGTTTTGACACTGTTTTCGGCCTGCCCGTTTGAGGCTGGATGGTAAGAGGCAATTGTTAAATGTTTAATGCCATTCAAACTACAAAAAGATTCAAATTCATGTGAACAAAAATTCGATGCATTATCAGTGACCAAAGTACGCACTAGTCCGAATCTGCTAAATATGTCACTTAACTTGCTTAAAATTGTTTCACTGTCAGTTTTTTGCATAGGAAAACACTCGACCCACTTCGAATAAGCATCGATGACAATTAAATATTGACTTCCATTTAACATAAACATATCTAAATGCACGCGCTCCCAAGGGTTTTTTGGATACGGCCATGGTGCCAGAGCTGTATGCGGAGGATTGCTTCGCAATGTGTTGCAAATGTTACAGGAACCTATTTTTTCTTCTATGTCCTTGTCGATGTTTGGCCACCACATGCGAGATCTTGCCTCCGACTTTGTTTTAACTACTCCAAAATGAGAACGGTGCAATTCATCTAAAAGTCTTTTTCTATACTGTAAAGGAATCAAAACTTTATGACCACGCAAAATACAACCGTTTTCTACAGACAACTCATGCCGGCACAGGAAAAATGGTTTCACCGCTGGATCGGTAGTTTTCGAAGGCCAGCCTTCTGTGATAAATTTATACAACTGCTTTAAATTTTCATCGCGCTCTACCTCCTTTCTAACGTCATCTAACGTAATCGGCAGTAAAACAGCATCACCTATAAAATTGATATAAGAGGCTTTATCCGCGTACTCCGGCGAGTCATACATCGAGTAGTGAGAATCAGTTGATCGCGAAAGGAAATCTGCTACATTATCTTCGCCTCTAACGTATTGAATCTCAAAATTATATGCTGATAGAAATAAAGCGTAGCGCTGCAGTCTGTTTGCTGCCAAAACAGGCACACCTTTTTTACTGCCAAAAATAGCTAACAGAGGCTTGTGATCTGTGCGCAAAATAAACGGTGTCGATCTACCATAAAGGTAGTGATGAAATTTCTTAACGGCAAACACAATAGCTGTTGCTTCTTTCTGAATCTGTGAGTAGTTAACCTCAGCTTTAGAAAGAGAACGAGACGCGTATGCAACGACACGTTCGCTTCCATCTGATTGTCGTTGTGCTAGTACAGCGCCCAAACCATTTGGACCCGCGTCACATGTCACAATGGTGGAATTTGATTGGTTATAATACGCTAAAACGCGCTCCGATGCCAGCTCTTGTTTTATTCTTTGAAAAGCATCATGCTGTTCCTTATTCCACTCCCATTTGACATCTTTTTTTAACAAATTAAACAACGGGTTCAAAACTGATGAAGTTTGAGGCACAAAACATCTATAATAATTCACCATCCCCAAAAATGACTTCAGCTCAGTAACATTTTTCGGCGGACTACATTTTAAAATTGCTTCTACTTTTTGCTGCGATTTATGAAGTCCATTTTTGTCTATCACAAATCCAAGGTATTCTATCGAACTCTGGAATAATTCACATTTTTCCCGCTTGAGTCGCATACCAGCTTCCTGTAATCTGCTTAGAACAAGCTCTAACCGCTGTAAATGTGTAGCCTTGTCAGGAGCGGTTATACATATATCATCTAAGAAGATACACACACCATCTATATCCCCCAGCAACTGTTCCATAGCCCGTTGAAAAATAAAAGGTGCATTTGACAATCCAAACACAAGTCTGGTGTAACGGTAAAGGCCTTTATGCGTGTTAATGCATGTTAATTTCCTGGATTCATCTAGCTCAAGTTGATTATAGGCTCTAGATAAATCAAGCTTTGAAAACGACACGCCTCCATGGAGCTTAGCGAATAAATCTTCTATCCGTGGAAGTGTGTAATTGTCTATATATAATCCTTTATTTAAAGTTACCGAAAAATCTCCGCATATTCGAACAGTCCCATCGGGTTTAAGCACGGGCACGATCGGTGTGACAACATCAGAATAATCAACTTTTTCCAAAATTCCTAACTCCACCATTCTGTCTATCTCCTTCTCAACTAAAGGCTTCACTTCCAAAGCGACTGACCGCGGCTTACAGAATTTTAGCTGAGTATCTGGTTTCATTTTAAGATTAATTTTGTATTTATTGAATTTGCCCAACTCATCATTGAATAAGTTTGCATATTTATTTAGCAAATCATCACATTTGTTCCCCTGTACCTTTAATGTATTACAATCTAAAGTACTGGTGCCTATACATAAATTAAATATTTTCATAAAATCACGTCCTAGCAGAGGCGATCGTTTGACTCTCGTCGATATAACGAAAAATTTTAACGGCATAGTGCGTCCTTTGTAAGTTACTGATAAAAACAAACAACCTTCAGGCGCGATTTTAACTCCCGTATAAAAATTAAACACTTCCTTGCATGTCTGTAAACGGTACTGACTTCCTTTGAATAATTGTTGATAAACTGCTGTTGGCAAAATCGAGACAGCACTACCACAATCAATCTCGCATAGAACTACCTTACCATCTAACGAGACACTCTGCAATATCGGCTCGTCTTTATTGGACTCTTCAACATTGAATAAAGTATACATACCTTCTACTTTACCTTCATCCACACCTACAAAATTACTACATTGAACTTTAGCCTTGCACATCCTTTTCAAATGCCCTTTTTGCTTGCACTTTTGACACGAATAGTTAGCAAGCCGGCATGTGTCTTTGCTATGATTTTTGTATCCGCATATTTCACATTTTTGAAATCCTTGCGCTGGAATTGTAGCAGTATTGCCTCCGTATGTAGCTTGTGGCCGAATGTGGAAAACAGGGTGCGATATAGCTGCCGCCTGCGCGATAATCGCGCCTCTTTCAACTCGAGCTGTATGTAATGCCACCCGCGCACAACGTACGCTCTGTGCCAATTCTAATGCTCTTCCAAATGTAAGTGCTTCTATGTTCTCCGCAAACAATTTTTCTTTTTCTTTGGTGTTTTCGAGTCCCAGTACAAAACGATCTCTCATAGCTGTTTGTAACTCAGATTTGAACCCACAAAATTGAGCCAAACTGCGAACTCGCGCAGCCCACTCTGCTAAATCTTCATCTGGTCGCTGTTCTGCCTTATAAAATTTGAACCTTTCAGCAAACGTACTTTTCTTTGACACAAAATGTTCATCCAACCTTTCAACTAAATATAAAAATTCGACGCCATCTATGTCTTTAGGCAAAACCAAATCTCTTGCGACGCGATATGTCTCCTCTACAAAGGCAGTGAGAAGTAAAGCACGCCGCTTCGAACCACTTTTATCGCTTTCATTAGTGACGTCGTTAGCAGTACAAAATTGTACAAATCTGCTGAAAAATATTTTCCAGTCTTGAATTTTGTGGTCGAACGTGAGATTGCCCCCGAACATTGCCGAACTAGCCATGTTTCACGGCAACACTATTTCACGCGTAGATTACACTTCCTCGTCGCCAATTAATGTGTATTTAAATTAAAATAACACAGCGAAAATCTTTTCTATTTAAACCATTTATTTTACAAAAACCACGCTCCGAAAAACAAAAGACTATCGGTCAAGCGCACGACATAAAAGTAACAGGCCACTAATAAAAAGTATAAAAACTCCTTGGTGTACATACACCACACATACACATTAGCACTTTGTTTAATTTTTATTTTAATAAATGTTTTTAAGAACAAATCTAAAAAGTCAAACTTTTACCATTAGAGGTTGTCCGTAAAGCTTTTGGTAATTCCAGGAAGTTTTAATTTTTATATTAAATCGGCTTGCGTTTGACGTTTTATCTCGCCTGATGTCAAGCGAGATGCGGTCTACGATGGCGCATAGAAGAAACTGATTCACTCGCGACTTGAAGGCATGACTGTCTCTATCAGAGAACACCCACTCGTGCAACAAATTCCATTGCTTGCCGGTTCGCACGATCAAGGTGGATTCAAACCGTTATATAGTATTTATAATTGATAGGAACATATCATACCTGACTGAAACCCTTGTGAGTTACGCATAATCATTTTAAATAAAAACTTTGTCTTCGAAAATGAAAGTTTTACAGTTTCGTTTTGATGTGCCTTTGCACTTAATTTTACAACTATTGTACGACACAATTCCGTTCACTCACACAAATAACCTGCACTGAGCGGCTAAGCAGACACACCTACACATATACACCTGCTGCGTATACATACGCACACATTCATACGAGACAGGTTAAAAAATCTCGGTGTAGTGGGGATAGTGTGTGAACCTGAGCTTGTTGCACTTATAATACGACCTTTCTGTTTTGATAATTTTCTTTAAAAACGTGTTTTAATAGTTTCAATTAGACCATGTACTGTTTCATAAAACATTGATTAAAATTAATGTTTAAAATAGCTTCGTTTTACGTATGATATATCATTATATACGTAAAATGAAAAGTTGATAGATATTTTTACTATAAGTATTTAAGTATTCTATCAGTTATCTGACTTGCATAGTACAAGCTTTGCTTAGTTTGGGGTCAGATGGCGTTATGTATAATGTCCTGCGATATTTATTTATTTTAAGTAGTTGTTAACTTTAGGGATTTGTTTATTGATAGCTGTAATTACTAAATTTTAATGTGAGTCAAGTGCAATTTTAATAAATAATAAATCATGTAGGGTTAATTCTTAAAAGAATTTTTAATTTTCTTTGTTCGTTGATCCTATTCAGAAGTCTGTAATTGCAGGTGACATAATATAAGAATATCATGTATGCGAGTTAACGTTAAATACATACAATATTTTAAACATACTCTTTATTCTGTTTCAGGTATACCAGCGTCATAGATTTTTAGTCTTACGCGATCCAAAATTACTACGGAACGACATAAACTTCACAAATTAATTGAAATTTTGACATCCCAGGTAAATTAGATTAGTATTTTCTTTGATAACAAAATATATCGCTTACATTATTTGAGTACATCGTAATAAAAAACCATTTAATACTAGAAGCCCGCTCTAGTTTCGCAAGGGTACATTTTTGTTTCTTCTAAAATGACAATCTGTAGAGCCGATTACCAGCTAAATAGCCAAATTCCACTGGATCACCTGCTGGGCTAATCTCAAGATTGCCTGGAAGTTGCCTTATAATCACACACACTTAACACACACACACTCACACACATACACTTTTCACACACACACTTCACACACACACACACACACACTTCACAACACACTTCACATACACACACACACACACACACACGCTTTTTTTGGTCCATAGGGATCATAACAAATATATTTACGCATCGATTCTTATATTTATAGACAAATATTTTTTTGTACAGTCTGTCAAAACCGTGATAAGTGACACGAAATATATCAAACATAAAACTATACGTTTCCAAAAAATTGTTTTACTACGTAACATTTTTAACGATGACCAAATATCAAACTCGTTTGGTCCTACATTTATCTCATCTCACGTGAGATAGCAGGTCATCTAATACCCGGCCAGATGCTGTGCATGTGGAGAAAAAATTTGAGAGATTTTGGAAGAAAAAAGGCACTTTTTGCCCAAACCCCAACGATCGACACATGTCGTGTTAGTACTTAGTTTTACCTCCGCAGGAAATTCGAATGAGGAAGCAAAGGAAGCTCGCTTTAGCTAGTTCAAGAGATCCGGCTTCTTTCCGCTTTTAGAAAAATAATATTAATTAGATGCTACACAATAATAAAGAAGGAAAACGAATTTTTGTCGAACAAATGCGCGAGTTACTTGGTATATACTACAGCATAAATTCTATACAGTTATAGTATTCATACTTAATTTATTAGTTGACTTCTAATATCTAATAAAAATATATATTATGTTACATTATTACATTAGAAAGCTCTTACAATACGTATTATTTGTTATAATTAAAATAAATTAAATTGAATTGAATTTTTGAAACGTTTTTTTTAATGGTTGACAGGCTAGATGTTTGACCACAGCTCACCAGATGTTAAGTGACGGTGTGGTCGAAGATGGTAAAGCACACCTAGTCTGGAACTGGCTCTAAAGTGAGGTTGCCGGAACACACCGTTTGATGTGGCAGATTGATAATGACATAAAAATATGTTTTCCCAACATAATTCTTCAGTTTTTAACATTTTCCAGAAAATGTAGCATGCATATATTTTATTTTCTGTTCCGTAATCTATCCTATACGAGTCTTTATTTTAGCATGATTCTTTCAAAATGATACTGAAAAAAGCTATAAAAAAAATGTACAACCTATGATTCGAAGGTGTCGAAGACATTAACCACAACAGCAATTTAAAACCACAAAGGTACAAGCTACAAGATTGCGACCGATAAAATGATGTAGCCTGCATTACAACCAGTGTTCTTAAATTAGCCGAAAGCCGGTTTCCTGCTATTCACATGAATGGGCGAGGAAAATAAGAATTCTGCGACATATCTACATAACGCTGCGGGTTTTGTCCGCTCTAACCTGTTTTGGTGGAATGAGATGCAAGGCGAACGAACCGGTATGCTTTTTAATGTTAACAGTTTTAGGATGCCGCGCGGCTCGGGAAAGTTGTTAACACTTTCAGTTCTATGTTCGTATCTATTACTGTTACACAATACATTTACAAAACAAGTATAAGTTTAAAAAATTCAAATAACCCCCCGATACTGTTAACTGAACATCAAATTCCGACTTGTTTTTGTCAGTAGAGGACAAGAGAAAAGCTGATCGTCATGGTTAAACAGATTTTCTCAAATGGTAATGGTTAGGAAAATGAAATCAAGTCACATTTTTTCCCACCATCATGCCGCAGACAGACACATACCTTTACGTTATACTTATAACACAGTCAACCCCCTGTCTGCGTCAGGGATTATCGGTGTAAGGGTTAATTAACCCTACTGCGCGCCAACAATCTAGACTCTTTGTCTTATTGTAAGATGTTTAATTTATTTGTTTAATATTTTATTTGACATTGTGAATTTTTTAATACCAAGAGTAAAAAACCATATATCTTTTGAAGCTTCGTTATATTATATGTATATGTTAGTTTATTTAATTAAGTAGGCACATACATTTCCAAAAATATATTCATACGTCAAAAAAAAATGTGTCCAGGGTTATGTTATATACACAGCCATAGGATTAATTTCCGGGATTCCGTATTAGAAAGGCGTTCAGTGGAATCCTATTTTAAAGTTATCATGTCCAATGCCCATCCGTCTGTGCATTCCGAACAGCTGATCGACATTTTGACGGAGTATGCGTAATAATTTGGTATTACGTAAACGCGTTCTTCTTATCGTATATTTTTATAAAACGGCTAACTCACTACATTAAGAAATATACATACATATACGTATATATGACTATATGTCTATTAAAATTAGCTGATAAATATATTTTTCACATAGGATTCTCAATTTTCAAATATAGTTTGACCCGCTTATCGTGATAGATCAAATTAATAACGAAGTTAGTAAAACTTACAACGCGATGATATTTTTGCGTAATAACGCCAAATTTTTCATTAAAATTGATTGCAATGTATAATATAAATCTACCGTTCTCATACATCTATACATACAACCCATAAGCCGCAATTATGAAAATCGTGAAAAGTAGTCATTTTTTTCGGCGAGTCAGAGGCGTGTGGTCCCCCTTTTTATCCCTCTAATGATCCCCTTTTGATGTAAGACACGCCAAACTTATAGCCCTGTATAACATTGTATAAATAAGATGCAATTTGTTAAATGTTCGGTGTTACATAAAAAATACTAAGTTTTACGCTTTGTCATTTTACCCTGTATTGTTCAAATTAATTTAAAAAAAGGCTTGGTACAAATGCGGCATATAATTATAGTGCTTGTATTCTTACCCAATAACGGCGAAACCAAAAAAGGATAGTTATGTGTTAACCTATATGTATGTATGCCCGTCCTTATGTTCCCTCGTAGCTCCTAAACGGATGAACCGATTTTGATTATGTGTCATTTCGTCTAGATTCGTCTTTATTGCACAAATGTCACTGGGAATATTATATTATTAATTATATGAATGTTTTTATTTATAATTAGCACACTGTTAACACGCCAAAGGAAAATTGGTTTTGCAATTATTTTTTTTGGCACATGTGTGTTTATTTAATATTATACATATTTATAAAGCGAATACAAAACAAAGCGCTCTCTCTATACACATTTGCCAAGAAGCCAAACCCATGTTTTTTTTTTACACAGCGCCATCTGACCCCAAACTAAGCAAAGCTTGTATGTACTATGGACGTCAAATACCTGATAGAATACTTAAATACTTTTTTTGTAAATACATACTTATAATAAATACAGAACACCCAGTAACAGAACAAACAATTGCTTATTCCTGGGTGGGAATCGAACCCTCGCCCTTCAGCTCTTGAAGCAGACATTCTACCAATGAACCAACAGGGCTGACCGTAAATATGATTTGTACTGTGATGGCTGTAAATTAAATAAGACAGAAATAAAGATTATTTGTAATTGTTAAGTTCAAAAACTAATGTGCGCAAAATCATTCAAATGTACTTGATACATGTAAGTTTTCCCCTTCCTGGGGGATCAGAGTCAAAGACAGTTCGAAACAAACTATCAGTATAATTATTATCGATCATAAGTTGATGCCCAGGTTTTTGATACCAGATCATTAAAATGCCCATAGTTTATCATTAATCAAGCTCGTAATATTAGGCTGGAATGTAAAAATGATATGTAAAAGCAATGTAAGCTCTATTTAAAATATCTATTGAGATCATACTAAAAACAAATTTTTAGAAACCGTGTCATATACTTACGTTGTGGAATTGAATAGTTATTCCAATGTACAAGCGAGTATAAGTTGAATTTGGAATTTAATATTAGACAAATATTTTTCTGGAAGTTTTTAATAATATCTACGTATTACAATACAATACGTGTTATGTGTTCAGGAATGGCATGGCTTGACGGTTGCTGTGCTTCCTGACAACCAACCTAGCTGTCCATTTTTGTGTATTGTTGTTTTATAACTAAAATGAAATTGTTTTCCGTATAGAAGTCTATTTTACAGAGGCGTCCATAGCTGTTAATCGTTCGCTCCATGCGAGCCCGTATCTCGATGTTCATTTAATTACGGCCCCCAATGTCAAGTTGGGACTAGGGCTAACTCCTCATGTACTGATTTTTGTCTGACTATGCTAAAAAGAGAGGGTTAAGATGTTAGCGATCTACTCATTATATACCTATATACGTAATCTTAGCACCTCGAGATTTACGATTGATTGATTGATCGATTGATCAACTATTGTTATTGTACAACAAAAAAATTATACAATACAAAAGAAATAAACTTAATTATCAGGTGTAACTGGCGACCTTATCGCTAAAAGCAATCACTTCCAGGCAATCTTAGGGGGAAAAGACGGTGTGTGTCAATAACGAGGAGAATACATACCTATAACATAAATGTATCTACATTTTGATAATAATATATCCTAATACATAGATTAATTAGAATAACTAAAAATACACTAATATACATCCCACTGTCCTACTAAAATTATAAATGTGAAAGTTTCGATGGATGGATGGATGTTTGTTATTCTTTCACGCAAAAACTGAATGGATTTTGATGAAATTTGGTATGAATTTAGCTGACACCCTGAATTAACACATAGGCTACTTTTCATCCCGAAAACATGTCGCGGGTAACACCGCGGGGCGCAGCTAGTATTACATAAAATCAATATTATTTAAATATAAAATAAATGTTTGTGTAAAGAGAATATATAATAGACCAAATAAGCAACAAATAGTTATAAAATCAATAATAATATATTTTTTTACATTTTCGAATTATTTATTATAACTGCGATGATATTGATTCACGACTGCTCAAAAAATTAAATACACAAATTTTCATTCATTCGGTACACAAATTAAAATAAGAAATATATCGCGGTCAGTATGGTATCCATTTCAATAAGATTTAAGTTGCGAAAATTGTGGCACTCTTGGGTGTTTTTTATGTTTATTCTACTATATCAGCTCGTGTAAGGCCTGCCTGGTTTTTGGATTTCCAACAAACTACGTATATCTGAGTGTAAAAGGACTATTTATAATGACGTCTTGACGTCCACCCCGGAATACCAACTCCGTGTGCTACCTTTATGGGATACCAAAGTATACCATAAGTCGCAAACAAAATAGATGTAGATGATGTGGAAAAATAGATGCTCTATGGTGTTTAACGCTGAAGGAAACGAGTGTCAATACCAACTTCTTGTTTCGAACAATCGTAGATTTAGTTCTAACGTTTTTCTTTGAAGAGAGGCAACCCTAGTGGTTAGTGGTTACATCGTCACGGGCTACAATTACAATTGTTTATGTTGCGGCGAGGATTGTACAGCTGCTCGTATGATTGACCTCATTTTTAAATGCTGGCTGGCTACCTGATGATGTTTTATCATGTTAAAGTAATGAGACGAACGAAACGTTCCCCTGATCTTAAGAGATTGCGTATATCCATGACCAGCTGACCATTGCAGCAGTACTCAGAACTTTGAGCAACAAAACAATGTTCTGATCGACAGTCCGACTTCGCTGCTTTGACACGCATTACTTTGAGAGCTCATTTCGCTTTTTCATTTAATGAAAACGATTATATTAGTAGTCGTCTGCTATCTTGAATATCATATTTCTATGGAATAACAATTAGCTCACGTGCTAATCTCTACATAGTAGGTATAAACAGGTAAAGTTCCCCTAAATTATTTCTGTTGTTTTGTCCAGTGTTGCCAACTTGACAGAAGACACTTTGATAGTAGCTTACAACGACCTTTGGCGTGTCAACTGACCGCGCCAACAACTAAACTATCATCTATGCACTATTTCTACTATGGGGTTAAACCTAAAATCGCAATTTAATCATCTGTTTCGTACTTTTTGCTATGGATCAGTTAACTTCTCGAAGTTATTTCACGATTTGTACCATAAAAAAAGTTGAGTACAAATAGATCAGCTTCTATTGCTTCTCTTTCCCGAACCCAGACAGCTTAATAATGGGGCAGTAACTTTATTTCTGTCGAAGAAACTGAATTTTCATGGAAACTAACAACGACTATAATTTTGTTCCATAATAAATAAACTAACAAAAAATCTGAACAAGCCTAATCTATAGCTTGCAAAACTACTAGTCAGGGTTGTCAATTAAAAATAAAAGCCGTGTTGAAACATAAGTTTCAATTCCAAATGTGCGTTCGCTGTTCTCACTCACCTTCAACGGTGATTTGTTAAAATTATAAATATATACATAAGTATTAAAAGGCATAACTTTGGTTAAGTCTGGCATAGTAGGTATCGTGTAATCTGTGGGCAAGTTTTTATTTAACTAAGTGTGGATTTCGAGCACGTGAACGCAGAAAGACTTTACAAATATTTAAATTAAGTTTTTATAATGTTTGCCATGTTCCTTATTCGAGAATCCAATTAGCTACCTCATCAAGATTGAAAGGAGTTGCTTCGACGGCGCAGGGGCAACGTCCTACGTGCGCTGGCGCACAATTTCATGCATCACTTGACAGATATTCGATTACAACTTACTGGCGGCCCTAAAGCTTTGTGTGTGGTGCCTCTTAGTCAATTTATTATGAAAAAGATTTGATATAATATTATGCTTATTTTTTTTCACATTGTGTCACAAAACTATTTTCTTTGTATTTTCAGTGTAGTATAAAATAACAATAACCATGTTACAAATAGTTCCGTGTAAATAATATAGTGTCCATGGGTATTATGAGTTAGTTACTTATATTCCTAGTCACTCTAAAAAAGAAAGCTCCAGAAATTTTCTTGTATAAACCAAAAATTGAGATCATAAAATAAATTCTAAATAATTACACGTTTAAATGAAATACAAGATTTAATTTTTGAGTAATTTAATACATAAATAAAAAATCGTAGGACAGTAGACATTACACACAGCGCCTTCTGACCACAAACTAAGCAAAACTTGTACTATGGAAGTCATATCTGACTGAATAGAACATTTTAATACTTTTTTTTTTTGTAAATACATACTTGTAATAAATACAGAACACCCAGACACCCAGTTTATCCTGGGTGGGAATCGAACTCACGTCTTTTAACTCTTGAAGCAGACATATTACCAATGAACCAACAGAGCTCTCAAAAAGTAATAAGTCATTAAAAGTAATAAATTATAGTTTCTTTTTAAATAAAATTAGTGCCAAGTTTCAAACATAATAGCACGTAAATAAATAATCATTTGTAGGTACAGAAAACAATTGAAAATCTCTAGGTAACATTACAAAATTCTAAAGGTACTTACCTACTATGTACCCAGATCGTTTAATATGTCAGATTACTAATTGTTGTTCTAAAACCGAAACATTTGCATTTCAATTCTCTTTATCGGAAGCATCCCCCCCGGTCATGTGTCGAAAGACTTACACTCCCCAAAGTAGAAGGTGGTAGAGGGATTATAGATATTCACAATCTTCACAATTCCCAAATAGTATTAATTCGTAAGTTTTTCCACCAAGAAGCGAGCAGAACACTACTTCACGACGCCATAGTTAAAGCTGACATTAAATTAACCCCTTTGAAGTTAAAATCACAGATAAAGCAAAAAAACGAAACCATTGTTTCTGCAGAAGAGAAAACTAATTGCTGGCTACAGAAATCTCTGCATGGAAGACACCGCCGCGACTTGATAAACCCGATTGAAGATAAAATAGCGTCTAACATGTGGCTCAAGTGCGGTGAACTCTTCCCAGAAACAGAAGGTTTCATGCTGGCAATTCAAGATCAAACCATCCACACACTAAACTATAGAAAACATATTATTAAAGACCATACTTTGCTATCAGATTTATGCCGACATTGCCACCATAGCCCCGAAACCATCCAGCACATTACTGGAGCTTGCAGCTCGATTACACAAACTGACTATAAACACAGACATGACCAAATTGCTGCCGTTATCCACCAATACCTTGCGTTTAAATACAAACTTATTAACGAGAAAGTAGCTTATTATAAATACAAACCTAAAATTATTCTAGATTCACGCGAATACAAACTTTACTGGGACAGGACCATTCTCACAGACAAGAGCGTACACTTCAACAGGCCAGACATCACACTTCATGACAAAAAGAATGACACAGTTTACCCATCGATATTGCCGTGCCCAACACCCACAACATTTCCAGCACATACACAAAAAAAAAATCCAAATATACAGATTTAACCCTTGAAATAAAATCACAGTGGAAGGTCAAAACAGTTAAAACCATACCTATAGTTATATCAACCACCGGTGTAGTCCCACATTCACTTTTGACAAACTCAGAAACTTTAAATATTCACAAACTCACCTTTATACTGTTGCAAAAAGCAGCAATATTAAATACCTGTAGGATAGTCCGCAAATTTTTCAGATCAGCATAATTAATACCCCTGTTTTTGCTTGGCCAAAAGCCAGCAAAAACAGCAATAGTACCTCGGAAACGAGAGAACTCTAAAGAGTAAAGATAAATAATAATAGTGTACCTAATCTTGTAAATTCTACACAAATGGTCAATGTCATAACGTAGGACACCCTAAGATTCGACAGTATTACAATACATAAGTGACACAGTTCTGTTGACATTGGCTAAAAGCAATGGCTTATAACAGTGGCTTATAACAGCCTGATTATGATAGTGATACCTGCCTATTTCATCGAAAGTAAATATTTTTATATTACTTTTAACAATGACAGTAGGTATTCTATGACTATCTTTGAAAGTTCTTGAACGAAATGCTTATTAGTATTAATAAGTATTTCGCTATAGACTTAGGGATTTATAGGTTAATTCCCTAAGTTTATAACGAAATACCTACTTACTTACTTATCTGTCTAGGTTTTAGTTACATTACCTACTTACATAAACTAGTTCTGGTAAGTTAATCAATTTCACTACAAAAAAATTAAAGATGAATTTGTTTAAGTGCGTGTTTAAACGACTTGTATAATAGGTACCTATTTTACCTATATTTAGTTATATGAAAGTTCCACATTACAAGTTATATAGGTACCTATAGTTACCGAATTGTTATCAAGTATTTATTTAGTTATACAAAGTCATAAAAAAATATGATTTCGATAATGAGATAGACAGACTTCTGCGAAGCGACTTTTCCTGCTTATAAATTATTACTTGTTCTTCCCAGAACTGACAAAGAACATGTAGGTCTTTTGTGGTTTTTACACGATACTACTAGCGCTACCTATAATAAAAGATATAAACCATATCCAACCTCTTTATTCGATTTCTCGAACAGCGCCATCTAGCGGTACTCCTTGAAACTAAGATAGAATTTAAGTAATGGTTGGCACTTATCGACGATCTCTACGAAAAGTCGGAAAACAATCTCAACAGATGGCGCCCGCTTCTGCACTTACAAACTTTTTTAAAAGTAAACAGATGGCAGCGCTTATTGAAACATTGAAATAATGTAAAGTTTTTAGAACTACATTCTGTTTATTTTTGTACTAACGCATTGCAATAAAAAATTTGAAGGATGGAAAGTATTTAAGTAATGAAAATAATAATATCAACAAAATCATATACCATAGACACCCGACCTGAATATAAAGCCATATAAACGGAGTTTTGACTTTTGACACAATCTTATTGGATTCAAAGTAGGTTAGTAACTGCCAACTGGTCGAAGTGCATTAAAATCTATGACATCATTTACATTTTCTGCAGTTAACTTATTGGCTGCAACACGTTATTAATTTTAATGTGATGCGGCGCTTTAAGTCGTTAGGTCTTATTACCTAAAGTATAAAGTTTATAATTGAACGACGGTCTTTAGATGGCATGCTTGTCTTGCTAAATAAGGCGTCGATCTATGATTGTGATGAAAGGATTCAAAGATCACGTCATATGGCGGCGATGCCCATAAAAGGAGCGATAAGCATACTTGTTTACATTATTTTGATCAACGACTGATCAGATTTTCGTTGAAAACGTGCAAATAAACTTAAGTATGTCAATCTGATATCAAATTTTAGTACACGTTTTAATTTTATTTTTGTCATTTTTAGTGCGCGTTTGAAAGTTGCACGATTTTTTTATTTCATGTTGAATTATAATCTTAATTTTTATATGTATTACTAACTAATACATAGTTTTCAAATGATTTCATTGTAGGATATGTTTTTCAAGATATGTCATACTTAAATTGATTAAGAAACATTTTATGTACCAACAAAATTCCAATTCAGTTCAAAATGTATGTACTAACAAGGAAATATCTTACTAAAAAAACAGTAAGTTGCTTTATATATGATATCAGTTTTATTCAAATACGGACTTGTCTCGCAAGCCATTGACAGTGATCCTTCTTTGCGTCATGGTTGTTAGGGATTTCTTGAAGCAAAAGACTTCAACGCGCGTCAATGCTTTCTGAGTTTTGGTACTTGTACGTACCTATTGTAAATACATGAATCGATACTTTACTAAATCGGTTTTCTATTAATAACACCTATCTTTAATTCTACAATGAGTATAACAGCAGTTTAATTACCTAAATAATTTAGTAGCAGTACCTACCACTAAATTAACTCTGCAATTTAAATACTTCCAAAACATCTAAACCTAATTACATTTCTAGCAAAACTGTGGAGAAAATTCTAGAAAACCTTTCAAATTCTTAGAAAAGCCTTCCAGGCAAATGATTTGGAAACATCATTGAAATAGGTGATTAAATTAAGTTTAATCTCGAGCGAGGGCGTTAACACCTAATAAGAAACATTCGGAGAAATAAGGAAGGCAAAACCATATGTAACTTACGCTATTACGTGCAGGCCAGTGCGCCGGCACAGCCTCCGAGTGGTGGCAACATTGGAATGCCATAACTCAGGCATACCACCCTAACGGTACGTGCGACAGAGACAATAGCATGCGAGCGAGAGGGACGCCGCATCGACATGGTTGAACGACCGATCAAATAAGTTTTGTACGCAGCTATATCGTATGCTACGTAGGTTTTATTTCTTCTAAACGTGTCGCAGGCGCATGCGCCGAGACTGATTTCTAAGCGCGCCATTTTCATTACTTGTATTGGCGCGAAACTCTACCGCGACCGTTATTTTTCGAAATTAGAAACAAAAATGTTAATAGTGGCATTTTAGATTTGATAATGGTAACTAATTTTAAAACTCATTATTGTTTTAAAGTCATTCATTCTGTTGTTTGTATTTACATAGCGCAACTTGACTAGGTTACCAAAAAGTCATCGATGTAAAGCCAAGGATGATGCGATGAGTTTAAGGATGGTTTATTAAAAGTATTGTTGTATAAATTTTATAAATGACATGTTTAATTGTAGGTCCCATTTGTTTGTTCTATGTCAAGCCACGTAAGAGGTTTTCAGGCGGTTCGTTGATTCTGATTTAAGAGTTGATCTGTGTAAATTTATAATTGACGTACTTATTAAATTATAATTACGTATGTACATGAAAAACTTGCTAACTCACGAATTTCCACCGGAGGCGGCGCTGTGGCGTTATAGGTAGGTATATGCACTATAACATAAGTAATAACTCCATCGAAAGAACAATCTAGAAACGTTAGACGAAATAACATTTTGAGTAAGCCTATAATTTTGTCATAGTTCTAACCGCGTTTCTTAAAGTGACCATTTTATGTTGGTCTCTTGGCATTTGAGAATGAAAGCCAAAGGAATTCAGGTTATAGTGGCTAGCATGACCACACAAGGCTATGTCGTGACTTGAGCTCGGAGGGATGTTTCATGGCGTGATGGCAACTCTAAGTAGCTCTGCAATTAATGTTATAGTATAGTGGTGTACTTTCCTTCAAATCATGAGATAGTCGGAACACGACTGCATGTACAGGTTGTTTCGGAGAATTGTAATTTTCTATGCAACAAACTAAAAGTTGTTCACATGGATGGGAAGATCAGAGACGTGCGATGGTTAAGTCTTAATAGCCCTGTAATTTCGATAGCTACAATGCCGAAAAACTCGAAAACAATAATAACGCCACTTGGTGATACTGATACTGCGGTGGACCCAACGTAGCCGAGAACCTCCTTAAGAGTGAGAAAATCAATGATTTTAAATTGCCAGGGTTGATATTTGGCTTGCCATAAACACGTTTAGGCCTGGTAAAATTTCTAGGTTTATCGCGACGCGAACAACACTCAATGAAGTCTGTTCCACACAAACACGGCGTACTCTAGTAGTTTAATCGCGCCCGTAACAGACTTGAACTTTAATGTAAAAAAAATCATGGTTACGCTAGTGTAGCATAACAATTATATTGCCACCCAGCAGAATCCTTTTTTTTTGTTGAATGAAGGCGTAGTCGAAAATGGTAAAGCACACTTAGCCTGGAATGGAACTGGCTCTCAAGTGAGGCTGCCGGTACACACCGTTAGATGCTTAGCGACAGATTTTCAATTTGAGGGCTAGGGGTAGCAAGCCAGCCGAGTATTAGAAAGTAACCTACCACCATGCTATGGTTTCCTCACGATGTCTTCCTTCACCGGCAGCGCAAGCTCATTGTTGGGGTTTGAACCCACGCCCTTCGGCATGCGAACTGACCGCGCTAACCACTGAACGATCATCGCTACAAAAATTTGTAAGAAATGTATGGTGTAATATATGCAATGTAAGAGATCAAGATCAATACTTTCAATGGTGCTGATGTATTCTTTAGAACCTTAGAAATGTAAAACTGCTCAAATGTTCTTTATGTTCTTTCCTGTAAGTGAAATCAGACACATATTTTGTATCGCATTGTTACAAAAGTTTTGTGTTTTGTATCGGCTAACGATCGCAGGCGAGGTCAAGGGGACAAATTCGGTTGCATTTGAATGCATTGAAATTCTTTATTTTAAACACTGGTTGAAGACGCAGAACGTATGGTGTTTATAAAAACCGACGTGCTCGCTCCATTATGTTTTTTAACTGATTTCAAATTATTCAGACATATGAACCGATTTACAATATAAGTTTGTGTAATGAATAGAGTGAACATAGAAAAAAAGAGCTTCCCATGTTGACTGCTTTGACTCTATGTTGTATCTTTTATTCTTCTTAGGCGTAAAATAAACCGACTATATATTTTATTAGTGTCTGGTGTCACTAGTAATATTTTAACTCTAAACAGACACGTAATCGGTATAAGAATGCTTAAAAACTCGAATTAGGACATAACTCTCCAGAGTTGTCAAAATTATATGCTTAATAAGTATTTAAAAAAAAAAGCATACCTTAAGAAAATTAAATCAATTATGTTTGAAAAGGGGCAGTTCAACGTAACTACAACTAGCCAAAAAGTGAATATATTGTACCGTGACCATATTAAAATAGGAATAAGATATTAGATTATTGACAGTTCACTTTTACACTCTTTTGGCATGAGACTAGACAGAAATTCTCAGAAATAGTTGAGTTGATAAAAATCGGGAAAAATTTAAAGGCGAAACGAATTTTCTAATGCAGCCACTATGAAAAATGAGTGTTCATTTCTATTGCTATCCTACTTCTTAGCTAACCACCACAGTATCTATCAATCTGATCATTGAAATGAGTTACCTACCACGGGCCCAGCGACCTTCGCCTTGGCCGAGGTCGTCCGTACGAGCTACAAACAAGAAAGAAATAAAACCAATAGAAAATAACACTCGCTCGTCCAGGGATCCGTAGTTTAAAAAAGTGGCTAGCGGACGACTGTTATTATAGTGTAAAAAAGTTTTAGACAAAACATTGTGTAGTTGTTTTCCTTAGTAGAAATATTTGTTTTATGTAATACTAGCGACCCGCCCCGGCTTCGCACGGGTGCGATGTTGATACTAATGTGTCAAAAATAACGAAGTTTCGTATTGATTTTCAACCCCCATTTTATACCCACACGGGTGGAATTTTTAAAAATAATAGTGCATCTACGTCAACTAAGGAAAATTTGTGCAACATGACATTCTTCTAGTCCCAGGTTTCAGCTGTGCGTTGATCGATCAGTCAGTGAATCAGTCTATCAGTTTCTTCATTTAAAAATATATTAGATAGGTAAATTATTTTGACATGTATAATTCTTCATTGACTGCAATACATATTTTTTTTCTTGATAATATTGACTGTTCTATTATTATCATGCAAACTTTACTTATTGTCTAATAAATTCGAGTCCAAGATCTCGATGCGAGAGTTTGAATATAATCCATGAGACGGAACCCTAAGAAAAAAAAGAAATAAATAAAAGAAGTTGGGAGTCGTGCGTACCCGCACTGTGTTCGCTCGCCACCAATTTGTAGCTGGTCGTAAAAGTAACAGGCTTTCGCCCGCGGCTTCCCTTGAAATGGCCCTAACAACGCCGAGATTCGCTGAACTATGTAGAATGCCATGTAGCTAGGGGATATGAAAAGTGCATATTACTGTTTTAGATGGGCTAAAGACTATTCATAGAAGTACCTGTGATCTTAGTTTAAACTATAGCTCGAGTTGTATACAAACTAATCAGTGGTTCAAATTACAAATTGTACGCATTATGTTTTGTAGTATTTCCCTTTCTTTGCTTAAAAATGTTACCGACTTATATAGGTACGAACGATAACTAAGGTTATCGCATGTTCCAAGAACTACGTAGTACGCAAACGTAACTTCTGTCTAGCAATACGTGACAAATATGTAGAAAAGAGTGGCTCAAGAACTAGTAACCAAGTAAACATTTTTTTTTAAGTATAGAAAAAAGCAATTTCCTTCTGTTTCCCATTTTCCCATCGTTTACGAACAATCTCGCAAAATGATATGATAGAGCTTATATTAAGAAAGCAGCCGAACAATTTAAAAAAACCCCTGAGATTTTTCGAGAGATACATTCGTTGTTTTATTTTTTTAATTTTACAACATTCAAAGTTACGGAATGTCGATTCGATGGGTAATTCTGTTGTAGATATCCAACTAAAATTATATGTATCCGTACTCAATAAAACTCATTCCAATCCTTTGATTCTCTACCAAAGCATCAATTGTAATGCGGCGCGAACAAAGAACTGATATGACGCATAGATTTAGCCCCAAAAATAATTTAGGCGCTAGAACATCAACTCTAACGCTTCACAATAAGAGCTATAGAACAATTACTAGGCGAAAGATGCGTTTGTGGTCAACAACAAAGAATGTATAAACACTCCTGGTATGTTATTATAATATGTTTTAAGGATCTATTATCGACATAATAAGTAGATACAGTTTATTAAGTATAGTATATAGTACCTGTACATTATCAGTCCCGTAGGGTACAAAATATGAAATACATTCAGGGCTAAGTGTACTGAGCGATAACTATAAGGGCTCACCGAAAGACCAGCGCTAGTATGATATAGCACCATTTAGTATGACCAGCATTATGCTCAGGGAAGTGAGGTTATTTTGTAACTGTCTGTTTGTCTGTATTGACGTAGTGTTTTTTTGTATCTTTTGTTACATAGTTAAAAAATGATAATTTATATAAATAAAAAAAGAAAAAACTTTAGTATGTTTGGCAAGCTAAATGTTTGACCACAGCTCATCTGATGTTAAGTGGCGGTGTGTTCGAAGATGGTAAACACACCTAGCCTAGAATGGAACTGGCTCTCAAGTGAGGCTGCCGGAACACAGTTACTTACTAGTACTTGGATGACTTGAGAACGGTAGCTAGCCGAGTACTAGAAAATAAGTAATAAATAACCTACCACCATACAACTATGGTTTCCTCACGGTGTTTTCCTTCATTGGCAGTTCAAGCTCATTGTTGGGGCTTACCAACCCGAGCCCTGCGCCGTCTCTGGCAGCACCCTAGTTTTTAAAGGTTTTTTTGTACATTTAATATTTAAAAAAAAAAACTTTTAAAATAAATAAATAACTGAAATAGTAATAAGAGTTAGTTAATAATTCTGTATACAAACTTACTTTTAGAAGATATTGTAGTGCTCTTGGATTAGCTTGATTGCCCTCCAAAAAGCTCAGCAAGCGTAACTCGGCCGAATTCACAAGCTTGAAGCCTGGATGACTGCACGGGTAATGCTGTGACAGAATAAAAAAAAATATGAGATTGAGATTGAAAAAAAATTGTGATTTTATTATATCATAATAATTATTATTTTTATCTTTAGTGGGACTAGCTTGTGTTCGTACCCACTAAGTAATCAAATGGTAGTAAAGGCGCTAGATGCCACCATTATATTTACTAGAATTCAAGAATTATTAATAGAAGGTTATTAGCTTTACCAATGATCCTATATAAAAGTATTTGTATAAATCTATGCCTTCATTGGAAGGATTTCACACTTTTCACTAGTGGCGGTGCAACTCGTTACGGCTCCAATTAGTTTCTATCCACTAATAGGTAGTTTTTGTTCTCACATGCCAGTGAAATTCCTTCGACGAGCGTGCCGCCTTGGTTAGAGACAAGACACCAGTTATCTCAGTATTCTACTTGGTGCCCTATTTCTTATAGAACACTAAAAGTACAACCAACTTATTATTTTTGACAATATGATCTCTATGACCATCGAACGAAGTTTAGTTTTTCATTCTAGAAAAAACATAAGCTTGCAACTTACTTTTAAAAGTTACATAAATCTTAATTGCAAAGATCCATCCTACTACTAAATAAAATATATATTCAATCCTCGTCAACCTCCAGGGATCATGTTATAGACCGCATGAAATTTGATCTTTCCGAGAGAGCGAACCCTGAAAATGAGGTGTCGCAAGTGAAACTCTACGCCAGAGTTTTACTTGCGACAAAAGACAAAAGAATTGCGTTTAAAAGCAAACACTTGACACTGGCAAAGGCTCAAGATGCGACGCCAAAACTAAAAAAAAAGCAAATTTAAAATTTTGAATACTACCCACATAATATGTGGGTAGTATAATATTATTATTGATATATTATTTTCTCAGGTTCAGGATAAATAGATTGTGCATACTAGTTAAGAGTGCATCACTGTTATATGTTACAAGGAAGATATAGTCAACCACCTAACTAGGCTAGCTTATCCACTTTATAATGAAGACAACTAAATATAAACGTGCCAATCCCATGTAATGAAAGAACGGAAAAATTATTACGGTTGCAAGCGCCAAGCGCGGCAATGATCTATAAATCTGTCATAATTTTTTGAGAAACTTTGTTTTATTACATACGTCGTTTGCTCAAGAAAGCAAACCGCTGATGGGGCTGTAGATATCTCGACTACAGAGAATTCCTGCAGTTAGGAGTCGTGAGCAAAACGAGCAAGGCAACAAAAAGCACGACCACAGAATAAATTATAGTAGCTAAAGTGGTGCGAGTGCAGCAAGCAACGCTGCTGCTATCAGACGTCTTCCAATCACTGGAGGCGTCCTTTTTCAGTGATATACAAGAATTATTCTAAAAGAATTTTGGCTTTCATTCTTTGGGTAAGAATTTTTGTATGGGTAATATGGAGGGCATAAACTACGTCACATTTTAAAGGGCGAAGGACTTGTAAACTTCATGATGTGAGATACATGTATAAATCGTGACTCTATCTATTTCATTTGTACGATGTAATTTATGGATTCAAGCTACAAGTATTGATAGCACCGATGTACAAGTATTGATTATACTCGGTGTTATTTTTTATTTTATTTACCACAATTTAAAGAAGTGTTACATTTATGTAGTACTAGCGGACGCCTCGCGGTTTCAACGCGGTTTTTTCAAAAGTTACATATGTCACCCGGGGATAATGTAGCTTCCCAACGGTGAAAGTATTTTTGAAATCGGTCCAGTAGGTTCTAAGTTTATTCGTTACATACAAAACTACAAATCTTTCCTCGTTATAATATTAGTATAGACATAGATTGTTATCAATCCTACCGCGTTGACAAAATATGTATACACAAACATTACTTGAATTCAAATATTAGAAGAAAAAAATCGGCACAGTAAATATGATTATTGACATTTTAAAATTCAAATGACATTCCACGAAAACTGGAGACACACGGCTATGGCTGCAAGTATCCCAAGTAGAAACTGGTGTAGCAACAATCTTTTTAAAGCCACGTCATCTTTGATGATTGAAAGAAAAGAAAATGATGCACGCAGATATAGCGATGTCAACTGTACTATAGTATAACAACCAATAATTAATAAAATTTCATTTAACGAAACTAGCTGATTATCCGGTACTTCGTACCCGATGCGTTTGACCTCGGCTTTTGCTTTCGCAAAAATGTAACACTCATTCAAATTATTACAACTATATTTCTCAAGTTATAGTAATGTAATATTTTGCTTTTTATTTTTTTACTTTTATAGTGATAAAAAAATGCAGCGTGTATTTCAAATTTAGTCGTTCTATTATGTTACTTAATTATTATAATTATAGTCATGAGATATTTTTAAAACTTTTGACGACTTACATGTACTTAGTACAAAACAATGTGAACCGAATACTCACTTAGTTCAAATCAACTTCAGAAAGTTTATAACACCGGTTCACTACTCGACAAAAATATTTATTTATTTAGTGAATAGTTAAATTAACTAATAGTTAAATTAAATTAACTAATCCATCGATGTCACACAATACAAAATTGATTTAGTTGATTCTTTTCGATTGTGTAACGCTCAAGTGACAAATGTATTAACGGAACAATCGCACAGATTGATTTGCCGTCGCGATAACGACGTCTTAGTTCTGAAGTTGCCTTCAACGGATTCTACACGTGTGTGTATGTATCGAACTCGCTACAAATACAAATAGAACGCCATATCGATTCTGGGAAACCCCCATGTAAAATATAACTTATGCTCCAAGTTGTATATTTTATTTTACAATTAACTGCTCCGAGGCTTTGTTCGCGTAATCAAGCTATTCGCGATACAAATAAATACATAAACTCAATTAAAAAATACGTTAATTAGATGCACAATACAAAATTTTCAGCTTCAGTGACAAACCAATTACATGCTGAGTGTCGTTTCTCGTTAATGGGTGCCATTATGTTTTGGGGTTTAGTTTATAGTGGAATTTATTTATTTGTGCGATAACTCCATTAGGGTATGAACCGATTTTGATAAAGCGAACCCCAAATATTGCTCGAGACTTTACAGAACATATTTCAAAAACCACATGTAAATCTGTAGTGTGGCTTTTGAATTTGTCCAACACACAAAAAAAACTGTAGTAAAAAACAGGTTGACACTTTAAACTGACGATAAGTACTTTATAAATCTGCCGCCAAGCATCTATCGGTGTGTTCCGGCAGCCTCATTTGAGAGCTAGTTCTCTTCCAGTCTAGGTAGGTAGGTAGGACGATTGACCATCTTCGACCACACCGTTACTTAACATCAGGTGAGCTGTGGTCAACACCTAGTCTGTCAACCATAAAAAATATATATGGAAAAGACATACAAAAGTAGATAGTTTTTTTGGTAGCGATGATAGCTCGGTGGTTAACGTAGTCGGTTCACACGCCGAAGGGCGTGGGTTCAAACCCCAACAATGAGCTTGAGTTGCCGGTGAACGAAAACATAGTGAGGAAACCATAGCATGGTGGTAGGGTACTTTCTAGAACTCGGCTGGCTAGCTACCACTCTCAAGTTGAAAATCTTCCGCAAAGCATCTAACGATGTGTTCCGGCAACCTCGCTTGAGAGCCAGTTCCATTCCAGGCCAGGTGTTCTTTAACATCTTCGACCATACCGTCACTTAACATCAGGTGAGCTGTGGTCAAACAACTAGCCTGTCAAACATAAAAAAAGCTAAAGTAATCTGGATTTGATAAAAGCAGTTTTATCAAAAACTTGACTGATTAAAAAGACTTAAATATTATTTACTTCTTACAAAAAATATATATTTAAACAGTCTAAATTTGAGAATTAATTTGTTTCCCATACAAAAATTCACCCCTTTCTAGATTTATTTTTCGTAATAAAAAGTAGCCAATGTCCTTCTACAAGGTTCCGTCTCTATACCAAAATTATTCAATATTTTGGTCAGCGATTTAGGTTTATAAAGTAACAGACAGTTATTTGTTTCATTTATAACAATAATGTAGTACACGTGTAACTATACCGATGTACGACGTTCCTAATTTTTACGCTAGAAAAAATCGCCCTGCTTTGTAATAGGGAGATACGGTGACTGTCATATCCTACTTAGTTATTTCCGTATCCAATTAGCAACGGGCCCTTGTTAGTGTGATATTCGTTTTTATATTATTATTTTATAAACACATATTTTGCTTCTCTCATACAAGGGAAGTAATTTTTGCAGGCGTCGGTGAAAAATTCTTAACCTAAAAAATAAATTTAAAAATGATATCGCTGTCCTATTCACACAAAGTTTGTACTATAGGAAACAGATAATTCACAGAATAGTTACATACTTTTTTGTAAATACATACTACTTGTGGCAGCCCTGTTGGTTAATTGGTAAAATGACTGCTGCAAGAGCTGAAGGGCGTGGGTTCGATTCCCACCCAGGACAAAACTTTGTGGTACAACCAAATGTTTGTTCTGTGTCTGAGTGTACCGTATGTATTATAAGTATGTATTTACAAAAAAGTGTGTAAGTATTCAATCAGTTATCTGACTTTCATAGTACAAGCTTTGCTTAGTTTGGGGTCAAATGGCGCTGTGTGTTTTTTTTATAATACATGTAATAATTGTAAATACGACTTAAGTCGCGGCAGTCATTTTGTTATTAGTGTTATCAACAACTTTGCTGCAGAAAAACGTGCTGTGCCAGTCAACCTCTCAGGCACTAGGTAAGTCGTTTCATAGATAATTAATTAATAATTGATCTCATTACTTATTGTAAATTCGAGTTTCGTTTGCCTTGTTATTTTGACCGCCTATTGGGTTTGATGTTTATTTAAAATAATACGCTACATTTGATTTTGTTTCGTTTCGTCAGTTCCTAGACCGTCAGGCCCTAGTCGTAAACGTGACTAGGGCCTGAGACAACATCTAGGGACTGATGGTCATACACTGTAATGCATGGTTTTAAACATAATACCAGTGTATTTGTTGTAGAATATGGCGCCTAGAAAGAAAACAATATTATCTAAAGAGGAAATTGCAAGAAATAGTCTGAACAGGCAAAGAGGCAATATGATAAAAATAAAAATGACAAAGAATAGGGAACGAGGTAGAAACAGGAAAAAGGACTACGGAAATATGTAAAAGACATGACTCCGCGTGAGCACAGAAAAGCAAGAAAAAAATGAGTAAGCCTATTCATCTGATTATAGTAAAACACAAAAGATTCGTGAAAATACTGATAAATACACGGACCAAAATAAGCCACTGTCATCGGACGAGGAAATTATTCCTGAGGTTCCTTTATTAAACAATGAAAGAAGAGCTGAAGCTAGAGGAGGGAGTAGGAAGGAGGAGTACAGTTAAACGGGATAAAATAAATAATTAAAGAGAAATGTCTTAGTTATTGAAAATTTAAAGAAAAAACTTGCCAGCGAAAAACGAAGAAGCAGAAGACTGAAACATAGGATGATATAAAAGAAGAAAACACTTACACCAAAAAGAAAAATGTAGAAATGGCCACAGACCCTAATCAAAAAGCAGAATTGATAAAAAAAGATCATCAGATATTATCACGGATTCTGAAGATGATAATAAATGCCATTAGCAAGTATGAGCTACATTGCGCATAAAAAGTCTAAAACTAGCTATTGCAGTGGACATTATATTCTAGTCGAGTTAACAATGAGGAGAAAAGAATATCGATAAGCCGCAATTTTTTGACGATGAAGATGGAGAGCTGACATTCCTTAAAGTTTGCAATGAAGATGACACAGAATTTTAAATAAATGATAATGATATCGCCGACGTGCCTTACGAAGACGTTATAGAAAAACTACCAGTTCTTATCGTCAAGAGGATTGCATTATTTTACAAATTTAAAACCCCATTAATGTTTACGAGAAATAAAACAAATAGTGATATAAATAAAGACGAGGTACTAGGTAGTTTAGGTTTGAAATATTTATGATCTTATAAAATAATTAGTAAAAGGCTGAACATTGTGTTCAAATTATAATTTCGTTACTTAGAAAGCTGAATCACTTAAAATAATTGTTAATTACCTAAAGACTATTATTTTGTAAGTATAAACTCAAAGTGAAATTTGATTATTAAGATATATTGGCACATTTTTTCATGTGCATAATGAATAAAAGAAAGCCTGTGATTGGAACTTTTTAGTTTAATCTAAATTCATAGAATTTGTTAACATAAGAGATATTTTGTTGTAGTGATCTTTTAAAAAGTAGCTTATTAAGTAAATTACATTTCTAAAAACTGATTGTCTGCCTCAATATCATTGAGTACATTGCATATTTATGAGACTGGAACTAAACTGAGGTACTAAATATAAGATTGTGGAAAAACTAGATAATAACCATAAATAAAATTACTTGCTTAGGCTATTTTATTAAAATAATAATTAGTTATGATATGTGAGGTATTTGATTTTGTTACAGTTGATTTTTCAATAAAAATGTGATTGATTTGACATAATAACCGTGTTTGGCGTCAGTTCCTATCATGTCTCGTCAGCCCCTAGAACACTGATTTTAAAAAAACCTAAATGTCTCTTAAAATATTAAGTAAAGTGACTGGCCCTTTTAAGTACAGCAAAGTAGATGTTATACCTACAGCATAAAATAAAAACTTTACTGATTATCATCTAAAAATACCACATTCAAATTAAGGTCAAAAGTTAACCAAATTTCGGAGAATCACCCATACATAAAACTAGACACAGAACAAACATTTTATCGTCACATAAATATTGGTCCCCAATTGGAATCAACGCTTTATAACTCTTGATATAGATACACTACTTAATGCGCTAACAGAGCAGTCAGCCTTCCCGCATCATACATTTTTAAGGAGTTTATAAACCGTAGTAGGTAAATATTGAATATTTCTAAGCTCGTGTGCAAAGCTTTTGATATATATCAAATTTAAATGTGAAATAAGTTATAGTTGTATTGTTTCTAGAATTCTAGATTGCGGGGCATGCAGATGGCATTGGCAGTCTTGTTAGTTAGATCTAATATTGTAGCGCCCGTTCTATTGAAGTGTGCTGTTTTGTCGGTTGCAATGGTTTGTTCCCAGTAAAGTATGTAACTATCATTTTCTAGTACTGATTGAGTGTATTTGTGACATGAAACTTTGTCATCTATTAATTTGTATTTGCATCGGTAAATAATGGTTGCCACCTGATTGATAAGCGATGCTTGTAGCCTGTTTGGGTTATAGCTTTGGCCCCGGTAATAGTTTAGACAGTTTCAAAACTATTTCATCATCGTCTGCAGGTGTCAGTTATGTTTGTTGTGCCTATTTTTTATACTTACATTTGTCAATAATTTGATCTTGTAGTGCCGACATGAAAGCTTCAGTCGCCGGGAACATATTACTCTGTTGCAGTTATGCGTATACGACGCTGTTTTATCAACATAATGCTGCCGTTGGTCCTGGTAGTTACTACGATGTAAAGATTTCTGCTTCCGTGTGGTTTTGTTTTCTGTAGCATTAATGATATTCATGAGTACACTAGCTACGCCCCGCGGTATTACCCGCTACATGTTTTCCGGATAAAAAGTAGTCTATATAATCCAGGGTGTCAGCTACCTCCATACCAAATTTCATCAAAATCTATTCTGTAGTTTTCGCGTGAAAGAGTAGCGAACATCCAGCCATATATCCATACTCACAAACTTTCGTATTTATAATATTAGTAGGATTGTTTAGGTTGGTGTTTGAGGTATATTAGTTTTATATTTTTGTAAGAATTATGTTTCTCTCATTTAACACGCCGAGTCGTTTTATCGAGTCCTATACATTTTTTTTTTATATACATGCCAAGTTTGCCTGAAATAGATCGCTCTAAGCGAGAAGGTCGGCGATATTTGCACTTCATTTTAATGTTATGCTTTTATTATCTATGTGTATATATACATATATATAATTCGATTCAATAATATTATATAGATTATACAATGTACAATAATATACATACAATCTGTCGGACTCCAGCCAACGAAAGAGGAGGAAAAAACAAGGAAGAGGAACAAGATTGATTTACAGGAAGAGGTCGCTATTCCTGTAATACACTAAACTTGATTTTTGAAAACGACGACAAACTAAAACATTCAGTTGCCGGGCAGGTACATTGGCAGCGGCGATCGGTCGCGACTCAATTACTAGTCTGTCGGCAATAATAGTCTCATTTTGTATGTAAGTGTGCGTTTTAATTGATGTCTTCAATACACCTATTAAGAACTGCAGGGGTCGTCAGTAGGGGTAGTATTAATAATGTCTCATAAAGTATAACGCTATTGATAAATACTACCCTATATTTAAAAAGTATTCTTTGTTTCATTGGGCAACATTATTAACGAGGAAAGTATAAACATTTTTTAACGTTACAAGCATGTACTCACGAGATATCTGCTTTGAATTCTTGGAATCCATGTATTATGGTTATAGAAAGTAAATTAAACTGGTTTCTAGCGGTTGGCCGTGAACTTTCTGTACATCATAAAACGACAAGCCTACATAAATCACATACCAATCTTTTAGTGTTCTTCTGCTCAGAGATTTGTTTATTATATCGATCAATTCACAGAGACATAATATAAACAAGCCTATAAATTAAGCCCTTGGGCCAACTACATAATTATGTACAGTATACTTTCTTATGCAGACTTAAAATCAATATAGTTACAACTTGGCTACGAGAAAACGGATAAACTTCATTCAAAAGTCGAATTACTTTGGTAGTAAGTAATGTTAAAAATAAATGAAATGAAATGAAATTTGAAAAATGAAATGAAATTTATTTGGCAATTACATACATCGTTTATCAAATAGTTAAACATAAGTGTTGTTCAAAAATATCACTCATAGAGAAGCATTGTTACCCATGCTAGGAATTAACCTGTGTTATGGCATAACAATACCCTCCGCCGGACAAGAAAACAATACAAGCACGTCATAGACAATAATAGATTAATCTAAAGGAAAAAAAATGGGATGTTTTTGGGATGTAGTGAATAGGTGTGGGGGGTTGAGTGTGTGTGAGTGTGCGTGAATGTGTGTGTGTGTTTGTGTGTGTATGTTGGTATGTAAGTTTAATGTAAATGGCTAATGTATAACAAATAGCATACCATTCCAGGCTAGGTGTGCTTTACCATCTTCGACCACACCTTCACTTAACATCAGGTGAGCTGTGGTAAAACAACTAAACAACTAGCCTGTCAACCATAAAAAAAAAAAAAAATTACTCATTCATAAATTATAGTTCAGTTACATGGTAACATTAATCTAAAGCTGAACTTGGTTTTTACATATAGTTGGTATATTATGTCAGTCGCGAAGTTTGGCTATGTCTATACCTATATATGTATATATCTCTGAGATCTCTCTCCCATCAATTCGGTTAATAATATCTATATAGCTAACCAGCTAGTCAGTTTGAAGATTCGAGTTTGATTCCCGACCTTTCGATTCATTCTACTTAGTATCTTTGACCATAGAGTATAACGAAAATGGTAAAAATGTTTTATTTAAAACTACGAGCAAACAGTTTCACTAAGATTCAAAAACAGTATTTATGCAAATCCTGCGTCTTGAGAGGTAAGATTATCGTGTTGCCGCTGTTTTATCATCGAGTCAATATTCGAGTAATGCTAGCCTATGCAAATAAGGCCCCGAATGATTAGTCTCGATGCGTACTACAAGCTGTGATAAAACTATTGCTATAAATTTTAGACCAAAAAAAGACACAAGCATTTCAGTCATTTTTTATTTGTTTATTCGGTTAGAAAAGCTCTGATTGTAATAGTATTTTGTGTAGTTATGTTAATCGTATCGTGTCTACTAAACAATAAATCATATTTGGAAAAAATACGTGGCTGTACACGCATCTTAATTATAATAATTTTATTGTAATTACATTATAATTGTGATCTGTGTTTCATTTGTAAGTTTTTGGTGTATAATAAAGTTATATTCTATTCTATTCTATCTTAGCCCTGTGCATGTGTATAGTATCACAGTAAACTAAATATCGCGCTATAACGCACATTCGCGAGTCAAAGTTTTATGAAAGTATAAGAGCGCATTTCAAAATAATTAATTTGTCAGTCAAAAATGTGGCGAATTATAGTTTTGCAATCAAAACTTGTTCTGACACAGTAGGTACATATATGAGGCTCTTGCTATTGGTTGAGTTTGAATGTTATTGGATGTATAATACGTAATAATGTATTAATAATACGTTTCTTAATTCCACCATAACTTTTAAATGCCTGAACAGATTCGGATCTATGGGGTACCAATAGAATCTTAACTTAAAAACTATTAAGATTATTTAGGTCAGTGTGGACTTTTCCGCTTATTTATTAAAGAAGAAACTGACAGACTGATTCACTGACTGATCGGTCAACGCACAGCTGTAACCGCTGGGTCTAGAAGTAAGCGAAATTTCATCGCACGAATGTTCCTTAGTATAGGTGACGTAGCACAATACTTAATGGTACCGTTGTCTTTTTCTTTCAAAATAATGTAACAAAAGTTATTATTTAATTAATTAATGTCCAATAGTGAAACTACAAATCATCTCAATACGTATTTACCATTGGTTCGCCAAACGCAACACTGTATTGCTCAACGAGTTAGGTAGTAATCAACTGAGCAACCAAACCGCTTATTTATAGGTTTCTTCTAGGCAAGCGTGCTCCACCTTAGACCACATCTTCGCTTAACATCAGGCGGGATGGCGGTCAAACGCAAGCCTATCTATTATTTTAAAAAATGTATCTGATTTTTCTGTACGTATGTTTATTATAGCATTTCTCCTAAACAGCTGGATCGATTGTTATGAAACTTATTGTGTGTGTGTTTAGTTTGGTCACTGGATGGCTTTGTTGTACAATTGGAAGCGGTAGATGGTACCTACTGCAAAGGTACGCCAGGAACGAAGTACCTGTAAATTCAGTTTATATATAAATGACAATGTTACATCGTAGACATTTTACAGGTTTTCCTTCTGCCTTAGCAGAAGGAAAACCTGTGTTACTTAAGTATTGCCCTATCTCTATACCTCAACGCTTTAACTGGTCAACATAGCTAAAGGATTTTGTCAACTTGGCGCCATCAAATATCATCCAAGTAAATTATTTATTGGAATAAACTTTAAAACATATTATTGGTGATCGGCTGTCCGATCTTCATGTTTGTCAGTGATAACACGACTCCAACCATCTCTTATCAGTGACCAAACACTGCTCCCGTAGGGTATGATTGTAGGCTAACGTAAATAAAAGGACTGATATAGATATTCTAAATAGATAAGGATCGTTAGGAATTTGAATTCTCGGGATCGTTTGAAATTGGCACGTTTTTGAAACATGATTTTATTGTGTACGTAAATGAAACGTAGATCAAAAATACCCATGTTTAAAATAGTGAAACATTTCTTCGGTTAGCTTTCGGGCGTCCATGGATTATGTGAGGTAATTAAGAAGATATTTCGACTCTTTCTTCAGACTTCTCTTTTCTCTTCCTCTAATCTCATACAACATTTTTCAAATTGCGTATTTGTTGTGTTGTAAATTTGTTATTTGGTAAATGATTATTACTATAGTGATTTATTTAAAAAAAAAAACTTGGATTGCTTAATTGGTAGAACGTAACTTCCACAAGGCTTGTTGGCCGCAGCGTTCATCAAGTAGCACATTTATTTGGCTGGCTGGCAGTGCTAAACGATCGAAGGACTACTGTCCTACTTTGTGGCATTTGCATATCCGCAAAAATATTATTTTATAGAATTTAGCTATACTGGAGTGGAAGAACATGTTTATATTGTTTAATCTCGCAATTTTACACTATTTTTTGCGAAAATGTATTACGTTAAATTATTATTATGTACCTACGTTAGATTGGGATTCGGCTCCCATTCCTCCAAAACGTCTCACGTAATAAATAGACGCTTCTCTATGTTTATCCTTGTTTCAAACATTGATGAAGCTACGCTTAGATCCGAGTATAATGAGACTCAATTAATCTACTAAGTAGAATAAAATTAAAAGCATGTAATTTTACACATATCTCGCAAAGTATACAATACCAACACAGTGTATGTGTTTTGCTCTATTCTCGAGGTTAATATATGTAGACTATGTTTTTATGGAAAGTAAAGGAAATCTAGGTGAACGGATTGCCCGTCATTGCACACACTACATAGCTATATAATTATATTGCCTTAAAAGAAATAAGTTGCAGCTTCCTGGGTCATAGTTTCCATTAGAGAATACGCGTGAGCGTTTTTATATGTGTTGCAAACACCTGACCGTCTGAGACGAATTTTACATCAGTATTTTATATTTTCTATTATTATTTTTATCGATTTGATCGTTGTATGGAAACTTGAAACTAATCATTGTGTTCATCGTAATAACCAACCATATATTTGTCTAATTTTTGTTTGTTACAATTTTTTTATTGACTTTTTTATAGTTGATAAACTATTTCACCACAGCTCACCTGATATTAAGTGACGGTGTGGTCGAAGATGGTAAAGCATACCTAGGATGGAATGAAACAGGCTTGCCGGAATTCTACGTTAAGTGCTTGCAGCCGAGTTACCTACCTAGGTACCTACTAGAAAATAACCTACCACCGTGCTATGGTATCTTCACGGTGTTATACCTTCACCATCAATTCGAACTCATTGGCCAGCTCACTTGATGTTAAGTGACGGTATGGTCGAAGATGGTAAATACACCTAGCCTGGAACAGAACTGGCTGTCAAGTGAGGCTGCCAGAATAGACCCTTAGGTGCTTGGCGGCAGATTTTCAACTTGAGAGTGTTAGGTAGACAGACAATTACTAGTAAGTACCACGATGCTGTGGTTTGCTTTCACCGGCAAATAATACTCATTATTGTGAATTTACCCATCCCCTCCGGCTGTGAACCGACCACGCTAATAACTGAATTATCGCTACAAAATGTAGTGTATATATTATTATATATATAGCAATGAAATTGCTGTGTTAAATGTTACCTAGAACACTAATATAAAAGTGCATCCACACCGCAGTTACCTTTATTAGAGGAGCAATAGAACGCAACACGATTAATAACATTTTTCAACTTTTGCGACTGCTTGTTACTCTTTGTTGAATGATCGCATCCATACCGCCAATAACATAACATCATCTATCGTGTTTTTCTATTCTTGGTTGTCTGGAAGTGATCGCTCTGAGCGATAAGGCCGCCACTTGTGGCACTCAAAAGATTATTTTGTTCTCTGTACTTTTTCCTGTTTATGGTGTGCACAATAAAGAACTTCTATCTGACGTAAAGTAACAAATAGTAACCAGCGAGTTGCACAGCATATGTTCATGAACTACTGGAGGTAACGGACGTGTACCACAGTGATAGTCGATAGTTACCACATGTTGACGCAACTTACAACACGTTACTTTTTGTTATCGGTTGTTGTCCACTAACACTCGAAAACATTGCTCCACAAAAAGTAACTGTGGTGTGGATGCACCTTAAGGTATGCACTATACAATTCTAAGAATCTTGAATTTATATATTCAAATGCTATTAAGTTTCATATTCCAAAGGGCAGTATTTTACATATTATAGAAGGTTAAATATGCACTATCCAATCGATTGTGCTCATAGCTTTTGTCTGCGTTTGACTAAAATAGAAAACACGAATGTGGAGGCTATATAGGTGTATTATGGGCATCAAGTTCGTTTAATAAAATTAATTAATTTTTTTTTTTTAAACTTGTGTTTTTTTTGTGTTGTTTCTAAAACAGCGTAGAAGCTTCTTTTCTAGACATCACTACCATACTAATAAATGATTAAATAAATATCGTAGAATTTTATACACAGCGCTATCTAGCCCCAAACTAAGCAAAGCTTGTACTATGGGAACCAAATAGTTGATAGAATACTTATTTACTTATTTCGTAAATACTTATGAAACATACAAAACATCCAGACTCAGAACAAACATTTATCGTCACATAAATATTTATCCTGATTGGAATCGAACCCGCGACCTACAGCTCATGGAATACATCGTGAGGAAACCATAGCATGGTGCTGGGATATTTTCTAATACTTGGTTGGCTAACTACTACCCTCAAGTTGTAAATCTGTTGCAAAGCCCCTAACGGTGTGTTTCCGTAGCCTCTCTTGTGGGCCAGTTCCATTCCAGGCTAGGTGAGCTTTATCATCTTCGACCACACCGTCATAACATAACATTCGGTGAGCTGTGGTCCAAATAAGTCAACAATAAAAAATTAACTGTATCGACGCTCAGTACTAGGTAGATTTCGGTTTAAAACTAAGCCAGTTTACCGTAAAAAAAAGAAAAAACTAATGGTTTGTACCTACCTAAATTGGTACTTATAGGCAAGACAAATCTTTGGCCACATTGCACCCCATCAGGTGAGAACGTGCGTGGCTAAACGAATGGCTAGTCTACACTCTAGTCTATACACATATTGAATAGGCTCCGAAATCCGATAGCCACGGATAACCCGCTTTCTCGTAGCTGCCTTCAGGAGAACTAAACTATAGAGCATATGTTGTAGCACTGTAAAGCCACAGCAAAAACTAGGGCTGCCACTAAATTGCATGAGGCAGCTTTATCTTCATCCATGTCGCCGCGAAGTGCTGACCGCATTCCATCATTACTAACACTTCCATCTCACCTACTGGAGCTACTATGGCAGCGGCCCAGAGCCTCGCTCTGTTATTTCAAGGAGCTAGGTCGGATTGGGTGAATGCTGGTAGGGGGAAATGCACAATACACCCCAAGCGGGACGTCAGTGCAGAACTCATCGCCCCCATTCCGAATAAGAATAAGGCTCCGAAACTACTGGGCCGAACAGAATGATTCTTTCATCATTAGAATGCTACATTATCACTGAGTGATAGAGGCTTGAATTATTGTTAATTAAAGCCTATATCTTGGCTCGCTTCTTAGCAATGAAGGTGGTAGCGGGAAGGAGATCATGAGGAGAATCCAAATATCCAAAGCAGCAATGACTAAAATCACTAGGATATGGAAAGACCACAATATATCCCGCAAAACTAAAGTGACGCTGGTGCGTACGTTGGTATTCTCAATCTTCATCTATGGCGCTGAATCCTGGACAATAAGGCAGAAAGAAAGAGCGAAAATCGATGCTTTTGAAATGTGGTGCTGGAGGCGTATGCTGCGAATTCCATGGACCACACGTCGAACCAACATGTCTATTCTTCAGGAGCTCGTAGTAACCACAAGGCTGCCCACTATTTGCTTCCAGCGCATACTCGGATACTTCGAACACGTCGCTCGCAGAAACCCTGATAGTCTGGAAAAGCTGATAGTAATTGGTCAGGTTGACGGGAAAAGACCGCGCGGTCGCTCACCTACCCGTTGGTCATACCTAATGAAGACGATCACTGGCCTACCAATTACTAAAGCTATTAAGACCGCTGAGGACAGAAACACGTGGAGGAGCATGCTAAGCAACGTGCAATAAACACTAGACAGGACCTTCAGCAATGAAGATGACGACTAAGAAGAAGATGAACCTTTTTTGTTTTTAGTTGCGCGGCTCCAAAAAATCCACGTGGATTTATACCCGTATACAGCATATGCGAACGGCGCAGGGAGTATAATGCAATTTTTAGGCCTTAGGGTCCGACAAGAGCCAGCGCTGTGTTAAAATTTTGCCATTTTCTGCACGCAACACACGATATTTATTATTTTTAAAACTACCATTGTTGTTACGCGTTAAGGTAGATAAATTATTTTAATAACGCCTCCCCTAGCGAAGCCATATGGAGTACCTCTTTAACTTACTGGTTGCCATATGATCGTGAGTGCAACTGTAGTTGCTCGTCTGGTGGTAAAATGATATCCAAAGTTTTGGTGGGATAGCTGAATGACCTGCTGATGATGAGAACGATCGGTAGACAAACTTTCGCATTGATGATATTAGTGTGAAGTGTAGGTGGGCCATTGGGCGTAGTCTGATGCCCACGGAGATGGGCGTCTATGCCCTTTAGTGGGGGTACTGTAAGCTTTTATTGCCGTTCAAGATAGCCGAAAAAAGTTACACGACTGCAAACCTTATTGCGATATACGAAAAGCGGTCGCGTAGCTTTTTCGCGATAGCGTATCTTAAATGGTAATTACAGCTCACGGTTTCTCCGCCAAGAGCATAGGCGGTCATATCTATCGACATCAGCCCACTCCTGAAGGCCAACTTACACTAATATGCGCAATGCAAAGGTTCGTCTGTTTGCATGTATATTTGTTGCTTCTGCAAGCCGTTAACACCTCAAACGATGTAGTTTAAATTATAAAAAAAAACGAATTAATACATACCTACGTTACTTTTTATTCCGTTAAACGCGAGTGAAACCGCGAAGCACAGCTAATGCGCAATATTACACACAACTGGTCTTATGCTTATTAGTGGATTTATAAACGCTATTGAATTGCATCTTCGAACATTGTAAAGATTTCCTGTCATTATTTTCCTTACATGATAAGCCGTATTTAAAAATACATCTTTGGTACGGTCTTGCGGTTTTAAAGCACTACAACAACAGATTTCAATGAGCTCGATAAAAAAGAAAAAAATCTTTTATGATAATAATGTAAGAAAATAATTACTGGAACTATATTATTGCAAATGGAAGACCTATCGAATTAGGGCACGATCACTTTATCAATAAATCATTTATCTTTGGAAATGCAAATGTTAAAAGCTTGTTTTTTGAATTATTTTAAAAAGGACTATTATATTGACAGCTCTTTAAAAAAAATCATATCTAATTAATTCCTCATTAGAAACCAGTCGTCCAATAGTCAAGCAGACCAGCAAACAGTGCAAACAGTAACCGCTCGTTATCAGCTCACCTATTTAGCTATCGGTGTCGTCGACTTTTATAATCCAAGCTGCGACACATACAGAACGCTCATTTTTCTCATAATTTTTTTTGGATCAGATAGAGGTTGTTTACGTTTGACCGCAATCTTATGTAGTAGATCTGCTTGCAGAAGCTAATCTATGTAGATACCGCTACTGTATCAGATATTCAACCCAGCAATAGTGTGTGAACATTACTGTAATTTAATCTAAAGGGCGATGGAATTTATGATTGAGGATGGGCTGTAATTTAATCTAAAGGGCGATAAAAGCAGCGATGCTCTAGACTTTGTTATGTTACACAAAGTTCTGAGCACCGCGGCAAGGGGCATGTCTCTTGCCGCGGTGCAACATTTATCCTTATCCCGGACTCAGAGCCAAAATCGAGATTTCAGTACAGGCATATGGAATTGTTCTGAAATAAATTTATAGTATTATTTCAGTTTTATACATATAATTACATTAAATATTTAAAAAAACCTTTAAAAACTAGGGTGCCCCTGACATTGGGGAGGGTTTTAAGCTGCCGGTGGTTAGGGCTGCAGATTGAGGAACCTGCTAACAATGCGCGCCGTGTCAAGGATCACTGCTTCTTTGAAGCTGACCCTTGACCCAAGCTTCTAGCGAGAGTCTCTTAAGATGTCGAGACTCTTCGCTATAAGACCGTTCACCGTATATTATTATTATTATACTCATTACTCATTGAGCCCAAGTCCAACGTCGCCATGCATAATTCTGGCCCAATGGCTGTAAAATCTACAACAAGCTGCCTAATTTGCTTAGAGACATAAAATAACGATTAGGTATTTTATTTATCAGTTGAAATCTATCCCGAAAGACAAATGTTACTATTTACGATTTTTTATAATGATTTTGTCAATTTATTTTAATTTCATGAATTTAATTATCACGATATGAAAAGTTCGGTACCTACTTCATAATTCTGCTATACTCTAATAGGGTTATATGTATTAGGTCTAGAAATATATTATTTTATTATTATACTTGCACATATGCTGCAATAAAAGATTGAGTACCTACCTCTTACCATCAGAATAGTGTTTTTTAACATAAAAAATACGCGATACCTTCTGAAGAACTCCCATCATCCCATATATCATAATGATCTGCAGTGATAAGTTTAAAGCAGAAATATGTATCCTGATTCATAAAGTACCTACCTATATTCGAGAGTAAACCAGAGTTCAAAACATGTTTTAGATAATTATTCTCTATAGAAAAAAACAATGACCTAATCTTAGAAAAATGTGCTTCTATCTAAAATATCTGTATTACTTATCAATGTATGTTAATTAGATTAGAATAACATACATATATGAATTGTAATAAATAGCGATAAAGAATTCTATTATAATATAACCGATTCCTTATATAGGTACATTTAAACATATTATAATGCAAGTAACTATAAAAATTGCGCGCAATAAACGCGCATTTTTCCACGATTGACATAATTATGCTCCATTAGACCACCTTAAGTATTACTTTTATGCGAGTAGGCCTGTAAATAATCGACTGAGCTAAAAAAATCCTTCACTCACTTCTATTTTAAGTTCTATACAAGTTTTTTTTCTATTTTTGTCAAAAATCCAAATAGTTTATACTAAATGAAGACCAGACATACGATTTACAATTTTGGACACTATCACGACAAATACGGACGGACGGTCTCCCTAGCCAAACATAGTGCTCATTATTAGTAATAAAAGCTAAAAATCAAAATCGATAAAAACTCATAGTGAGGTTAAAGCTATTATTTCACTAATTATGTATATCACCGGGTCTTGACACAGAACGTCGTTACACTGCTAAACATATTCTAAATAATTTACAATTTAAAAAAACTGACTCCATGACCCTTAGGCCAACTAAACGCACTGCTCAAATGAAACAGCGCGGTTTTGGTTTTTAGAATTTTCTTGATTTTTTAAAAACCGCTCGATTTATTTCGATAAAATTATTTTTTTTTTTTTTTTTTTATGGTTGACAGGCTAGTTGTTTGACCACAGCTCACCTGATGTTAAGTGAAGGTGTGGTCGAAGATGGTAAAGCACACCTAGCCTGGAATGGAACTGGCTCTCAAGTGAGGCTGCCGGAACACACCGTTAGATGCTTGGCGGCAGATTTTCAACTTGAGGGTGGTAGCTAGCCAACCGAGTACTAGAAAGTACCCTACCACCATGCTATGGTTTCCTCACGATGTTTTCCTTCACCGGCAGCTTAAGCTCATTGTTGGGGTTTGAACCCACGCCCTTCGGCATGCGAACCTACCGCGCTAACCACTGAGCTATCATCGCTACAAAAATATGGGACTACCTCTGAAGTATGATCTACCAAGCAAAAAATAATCATCATCGATTCATAATTAGCGAAATGATCGCGTAACATACATACAAAAAACGTACAGTTGAATTGAATCTCCTTTATTGAGTCGGTTAAAAATAAATCCACGTAAGGTCATACCTATGTACAATTGTACATACGTATGTTTAAATTTGTACTGAGGTCTAATTTTTTCGCCATTGTAAAATAGTCGTTATGTACCCATCCTTATCTAGTTCAAATCGTTTTTGAGGTCATGAAGTCTTGGCACTTCTGTTTGAACATTTAGGATTAATCTGTTTACTAACATTAAAAGTTAACGGAGATTACTGATATACCAAACATAATAAAAAAAATAAGTGTTCGTATATGCTTTTACATATCGCACCCCTAGATCTAAACAACGATTAACTCAAAAAAACACTTTTTTGGCAAAAGGCGAAAAACTGATTACTGTTTCCCTGTGCACTGTAGGACTTTTTTGTGTAGATTTACACATTTTATATGCAGGTAGAACAAAGATAGCAGTAGGAGTCTTGTGTTTTAATCATGTTTTGGGACTGAAAATTGGATTTTTAAAGTTATTTCTCTATTGCTTAATAAAATATGTATATTTGTTTTATTATTTTTAGTTAAGCATGTTGCCAAGCCAACTAAAAACTGAAATCATACTAAGTTTTTAGTTTGCTCTCTTTTGAAGGGGCAATAAACTTAAAATGTTATAACATTTTGTGTTATTTATAATTAGTTCCCATTCATGGAGCAGTTAGGGGTATATTGGGCGATGAATTAGCAAGAAAACGCTAGAAGTACTGAAATCAATCAATCAATCTGGCGTCATCAGGCGTCGAGTAGAGAAGATATTTTAAAATCTGTTTTATTGGTCGGTAGATATTGACATAGGAAATTGTGGTGTGCATAACTAAAAAAACGAGATTTTCGAGTTAGCTCCCTTTAGATCTAGGTGTGCGTTATTATGTTCCCATTCAACTGACATTTGGAATCGGACGGATGGAAGAGAGACGGAGAGATAATATTTTATATCCCAAAAGATTTTGTAGCGCTGATAGCTCAGTGGTTAGCGCGGTCGGTTCGCATGCCGAAGGGCGTGGGCTCAAACCCCAAGAATGAGCTTGAGCTGCCGATGAAGGAAAACATCATGAGGAAACCATAGCATGGTGGTAGGGTACTTTCTAGTACTCGGCTGGCTAGCTACCACCCTCAAGTTGAAAATCTGTCGCCAAGCATCTAACGGTGTGTTCCGGCAGCCCCACTTGACAGCCAGTTCCATTCCAGGCTAGGTGTGCTTTACCATCTTCGACCACACCGTCACTTAACATCAGGTGAGCTGTGGTCAAACTCCTAGCCTGTCAACTATAAAAAAAAAATGTAATTTGTTCACTAAAGGTAACGTCGTTCCCATAAAAATGTTTCAAGGCTAATTACTCATGTATTACCTATCGTTCCTGTTCACCGATGCTATGTTTGTTAGAATTTATTTAAACTCGAAAACATTCAATTTTTTATTCAATGCGTTTATATTTAATTTTTATCTAAGTGAATAATAAATACATTTTGAACAGCGATCTAAGTTTGATAAACTATGTGCTTACTCTGAGAGTCAGAGCGTTTTCTATTATTACATTATCACCGAGTACCTAATAGGCATTATATTATAATATTTGCAAACTGTTATTTTCAATAACAGGATTAGGATTACCGAAAAAGTATTTTATTATAACACCTTTACTCAAATCCTTGACGCTGGTCAGAGGTTAGTTTAAAGATAGTTCGCCTATGAGGTATTTATAAACGAGAACCACCATTTACCAATATTTCGAAGTGCATCATTAAGTTTTAGTTGTGTTAGAACCACGATTGCTTGGCTATGTTATGCCGGAAGCTTATGACTCGATCGGCTTATACAAACATATTTCAAAGAATTCTACTTTTCTTTTTTTTTTTTATGGTTGACAGGCTAGTTGTTTGACCACAGCTCACCTGATGTTAAGTGAAGGTGTGGTCGAAGATGGTAAAGCACACCTAGCCTGGAATGGAACTGGCTCTCAAGTGAAGCTGCTGGAACACACCGTTAGATGCTTGGCGGCAGAACGAAGAAAACTTGTTACATTATTAAGACGATCATATTGATACAACAACTTATCAGCGCTTTGATATCGTTAAATATGTATTTCTAATACAAACTTTTGAGTGTTACCTTTTTGTTTTACATTATCATAATCATAATAATATTTATTGATAACGAGGTGTTACAGGTAAATAATTTTTAATAATAATTAAAAATTTTAATAAAAAGATTAAAAGTTATAAAAAATATATGCAAAAATGTCAAATCATTCATCATAAATGTCAAAATTCACAAAATTCTTTGTAGCTATAAAACGCAGGATACCCATGTTAAGTTATTCAAAAATGTGTAAAAACCACGTCAGTTTCAATATTAAACAATAGGTACTGTCGAATGACTAAGATAGGTGTTCGATATTAGAGCAGTGGGGACTTTTTAAGCCTGTTCCACACTAACGTCTATCTAAGAGATGCTTTAAGCTCCAAGAAAAAACAAGCTATTGTAGTGGCTACTAAATGAAGTTATTAACGATGTCAAAAAAAGGCAATGCTGTTCGCTATTCTTGTTAAACTCATTGAGACATTATCATAACAGCTCACATAAATCTCGAACAGTAACATCAAGCTATGCAGTTATAGCTTGAATACTCAAAGCCTTCACGTTTTACCAATCTCTTCCAGTAATAACATACAGGTCTAATAGTGAAGAATGACGTGGGTAAAGTATTAACATTTTGTTAACTTAAAGTAAAATAAGTTAGTTAGTATATATGTATACTATTTCTGTTGGGTGCAAAGTATAGTATTACTCTAATTTGTTTTGTTTGCTGCTTCGTAGTTTTATGTGATACGTGACCTGAAGTTTCGGAAGCCTAGTTGCGAATCTATTAAATCTATAGGCATTCGGTTTGAATTCCACAGCACGCACATCTGTATTTTCGAATTAAGTTATGTGAGCTTTGCCGCAGATTTCAAGCGGTGATAGAAAACATAGTGAGGAAACCTACATGTTTGAGTGTACTTAAAAAATAACAAATTTTAAAAGTTGTATAAAGTCTGCAACGCGCACTTGGCCAGAGTGATGAATTATGACTTTACTAATCTCACTAAGAGAAGAGGCCTGCGCCCAGCAGAGAGTCGCTATAAATAAAGGCTCATCGGAATACGTAACCTCGTGTTGATTCTTTATAAGTATTCTTAGGATTTTAATTTTACTTTTTTTAACCTATATGTTTAACCTATATCGTTACTTCTGGGAAAAGGTCTCCCTTCCAGTGCTACCTATATTTTTTAAATGTATGATTTTGTGTCGGTGGGTGACCTGGTCGACTTTCCGGGGCCGAAAATAATACCAAATAAAACAATCTTTAACATGTTAAATAGTAAAATAAATTATAGTTCTATCAGCATTTTCATCACAGAAGATGATGTATTCCAGTATAATAGCCAATAATATTACGCACAGCTATTATGCTATACAAAATCATCTAGAGAACTATATCTACTATGTATACATAAGTTTACACAGAAAACCCGTGTAGCTACATGCTGATAGTTATCAAGAGTTCTCGGAAGAGGCTGCGCAGGCGTGACAAGGACACTACATACAGAACCCAAAAGAGGGAAACGTGCAAATATATACTGGATTACCTTCACGATTCCCGGTGTACAGGCCACGTTTGCATTTTATTTTAAACTTTACTTTTTCTTTCATCTTTCTATTATAATAAAATCACTTAATAAAAATTAATATTCAAAAATAGGACGAGACAAAGTTCTCAATTCTCTATATTATTTTTCCAATTTAAAATAGGTATATAAAGTTCTAAGACCTAGAACAACTATAATTATATGCTGTGTAGTATTTATCTAGGTAAGTACATAGGTCCTCCACAAATACTAAAATATGTTTGTACACCTTAAGTAGTTTCTTTGACACGGTGCGACGGGATCGATATGAAATAAATATGTCAGTAGATCGTTTGATGTCATCATTATACCTGCAACTGTCAGCAGCAGGTCGTCTAGGTAGGTACCACCACTGTACTAGATATTATGGCGCCGTATGTATGCCCTGTAGTGTGTAAATATTACTGTTCCAGTTTAAAGGGTACTAGAAAAATTGCAGGGCTGATGAGACTAACCACCGAAAATCTTAAAGTAATGAGCGCCAAAGCAGCGATACCCTAGTCTTTATTTTGTTACTCAAAGTTTTGTATATCGCTGTAATGGTCATGGATAATGGATATGCGTCCGCTCTAGCCATCAGAAGAGCTGTCTGTCATTTGGCCTATACTTATACATTTAAAAATAAAAATCATTGTAGAACTGGCGTTTATGCAACATCTTCTTCTTCTTTGTTTTTGGCGTCGCACTTTATGCATTTGCCACAGTCAGGTGTTTTGATATTTTCAAGTATTACAAGTTGAAGTCACAGTTAAAGTGGCAAAAACTAAGTACTAGTCAAGTCCGGTCATGCTCTAGTAAACACTGGTGACTTTACTATGAGCTCTGATGGAGTTATAAGAGCAAACACGAAGAGTCGTGTCTCAATTCATTGTATCGCTTTCCTACACTTGCACACATAATTTAACACTTTATGAATAAAACACCACTTTTTTATTCATAAACACTCGAAAAAAACACAAGTTTCGTTAAATATTATAATGCGGGGGCATGACCTTTCCACTTTTCCGCCAAAAACAACATCGGCAATCGATTCGATACTGCGTTATGTCGAATAAATAGGTAAAATTATAAGCTTACGTTAAGTTTACTTATCTACCGGTTCTCGTAAAACAGTAATGCCAGACATATCGTTGTATGATTATATAACAGGTATCGGTTATAGAGTGAACAAACGTGTCTTTGTATTTGTCCAGGATATTATTTTAATCGATGAACGGAAGCTCGGATTATACCTATCCAAATAAAGGTAACAAACGGCATACACGTAGTAGGTTTAGTTCGTAACTATACCAGAAAGTTTTAGAAACACGATAACTTGTACCGTCGCCGAACTCACTTTTTTACAAAGCACACAATAATTGCTTTACATTTTTATTGTTAATCAAAAATTAAAATGTACCCAATGAAGGTTTACACTGTTTTTATATTTTAGGTTTTTTTTGTTCTTATTATTTTTATTGTATTTGACATTCTGAATTGTGATTTTATTTATGTTCCCTCTGACTTGATTTTATATTTATTTATACTTTATATAATTGGCATGTCTATTTTTATTGTGTAATTAATATGAATGTGTATACTTATGGTCATGATCGGAAGTGAATGATTTTATTATTATATTATTATTGCACAAAACTACCAGACTATTAATGGTTTTTTTGCAACTTTTATATATTGGAAAGTAGATAAGAACTATTTCCTAGTCATATAATAAATAGTCGTAATACAAGAAGTTACAATGTAGCGCAGAAGTCCTTCAACATTAAATTCGAGTTTTCTAAGATAAAATCAAGAAATTGAAAATCACAATTTTCAAAAAAAGGGTAAAGTCGATACGGCACCGTCAAATGTTTTTGATACCGTCAATTGTACGTTGTCGTCAAGCAACGCGGCCCTGAAAGTGTCGCATAGTGATATGACCTGATCGAATGACCTGACGGTAAATACCTACAACAAATAATCGTTCAAACTACATGGTAACATATTCATAATAATTGCAAAAAATTTAAAGTTTCTAGGAAAGGGGACGGTCATGACATTTTAGATATTCTGCGTATCTAAATCTCATGATAACATTTCGGCTTCATCCAGGATTACAATTTCACATAATACTATAGGTTTTATCGTAAATGCATGGTGAAGGTTCTACAGAAGTTTGAAGGTACCGCTCTCGTGCTCAATGACGTCAGCGCCTGCCCACGAGTCAAAATGTGCTTGTGTACACACAGAACCTACCACCACTACAAGCGAAAATGTATTTAAATCTCTGAAGCATAACGTTGAAACTTAAGTTGTTCTTTTAAGAACAAGAAAAGCACAGGCACGCGTCGATTGCGACACTGCCGTAAGTCTGTTGGAAACGGTATTTTAGAGGTGTTAATGAATATTTACCTTAAAGGTAGTGTGATAAAATTGAAATTCCACTGCAGGTATGAAACGAAAACTAGATGTGAAGTTGAGCATCATCCAACGCGACAACCACAGATTAAATAATAATTGCTTACTACAGCCTACATGTTCTTAGGCAACTGCAGTTAATTGAATAGATGTAGAGTTAGTGCCAAGTTTTACGATCGTTCTGAACAAAAACTGCCTTTTTTGGTTCGCTAAAGTTGCTCCTTCATACAATATTTTTTTTAAAATTAAGTATTTATTTATTTATTTATATCTCACACAAATGAATGGGAAAAATGTGGAATGTGATATTTTTTACAATAACTATGTATAATTTTGATTGATCGGAAAAAGATTTGTCAAGAGAAGATTACTTTTAAAATCTTAATCATAGCTCAAGAGTATTATCGCTTCATATTCAGCGAGTGACCATCGAATGTCTAATATGTACGTCTTGTACGTTTTTCAAAACTTTCGAGTACCATTGCAATGGTCATGGACAGACGTACCTAGCCTTTTACAACAGTTTGTTCATGTCATTACCAAATTACTAAAAAAATACTAGAGATGCACAAAGATAAAATAAAAAGAAATTCTATCAGGTTAATTGATGAACAAACGTAGATCTATTTCGTACAAAAAAAAATGCTAGATGAAAATCACAAACAAAATCTCATATCATAACTCGCAACTATCTATAAGCAAGGCGATGATAATGATACCGTGTCAAAGGCTATTGACACATCCGGTCGTCAGGCTAACTACCTAATTATTATCACACGAGGAATTAATGACGTCAATTCCATCTCTTTTCTGTATCCAACTTTAACCTTCTAATTTCATATTTATAGAGCAAAGACCTTATCAGGAAAACAACAAATAAACGTTGACATTTTCACACAACGCTATTTAGCCTCCAACTAATCAAAGCTCGAGTCTTATAATCAGATAGCTGTCACAATACTTATTATTATTATTTATTATTATTATTATTTATGTGTTTTTTAAGAATTCGTTTACGCATACGAGAAATAACCGAATCCATATCCTGGCATTGCATATGTGTATTGTAGAGCAATGAAAGCTCAGTAGTAAATGAGGTCAGTTCACACGCCGATAGGTATGGGCTCGAACCCCAACATTAAGCATGTGCTGCCGGTGAAAAAAATCTATAGCGCGGTGGTAGGATACTTTATACTACTCGACTGGCTAGATACCACCCTCAAGTTCTAAACCTGCCGCTAAGCACCCAACCGTGTGTTCTGGCAGCCTCACTAGAGAGCCAGTCCCATTCCAGGCTAAGTGTGTTAACACTTTTGACCACACCGTCACATCGCATCAGCTGTGGTCAAACATTAAATAAAAGAAAAAATATCAAAGTGTGGCGTATAACTGTTTCCAACGCGAAACAATTGGACCACCGCCTAATAAGAAAGAAAGAGATAACAATATACGGCCTTCTCTTTTTCTCTCGTTTGTCCGCGGTGGTCGTGTGCGTCCGTGTTTTAATAGTGCAATACTTTATATATTGTTGTGGAGAGGCCCTTGCGCACGCGCCACGGCCCACGTGACTTTCTATACGGATTCGTCCAAAGAGTTTATTTACAGAAAGAGCGTGCGTTAATTTCCGAATTTGTCACCAGGTTCATGACGGTTCTTTTTGTACTCCGTTAAAATAAAGTAAATATAATGTCAAGATACATGTAAAAATTCTACGAAACTGGAAGTGATATGTATATACGTTTTAACAGGCAAATTACTTAAAGACAGAACTACTATAGATACTTCTTTCTTTCGAAAGACTTCCGTATCAAAGCAGAGCAGATGTTTGTGTAAGGGCTATTCTATTACTATCCTACTTCTCTGGGCTCAACCTACCCTCCACTGACCTCTGCCACAGATTAAATATATGTATCTACAGAGTTGCTTACTCCGGTTTGTAAATAGAAATTAGAGAGTTATGTTCGAGCGTTTGGTCGAGAAAACTGAAGTAAATCTGATTAAGGGTTTAAAAAAAGAGTATCATTTCGATTTCTCGTATGTTTTTTTTATTTAATTATATGATGTTACGTATCCTACATTTAATTAATCTCAAAACTTGAAGTACTAACTAAGTAAAGTTCGGAGTAGCGCTGCTTTGGCGCTCATTCATTTCTAGACATTCGATGAATAGTTTCAAATAGCCCTGTAATTTCAGTAGTTTCAGCTGCAGTACCCTTCAAATCAGAATTTGTTCTGGTTTGAAGGCAATGTTTACACACTACTGCTGCATTAAATTACAACTTAACCTCATAATAAGTTTACAAGAATCCACATTATTTTTCTTTTATTAGTTTGTTGGTAGCACTGTATATTGTGATTTTTATTTTTTAGTGTTAACGTATTAATCATTAAACTGGTTTAGAATTCAGGTATATGCATTTGCCAAGAACAGCACGGTCTTGTTATACGCCGACTCGTTGATGGCATTTAATAATTATATTCAATGAACATGAATTGAACTTCTGCTTCCTCCTGTGTCTTGAAACAAGCAAACGTAGGCGAGGACCGATGAAACAGTTTATAGTACAGTTTAAGCGATTAGAGGAAGGCTCTATACGGTCAAACTAACCCGGCAGACGTCGTGTCCGAATTTCAATAAATTAGTAATATTATTGTCTCTAACATCCCAGTTAAAGAGGCAATGAGATGGTCTATTTGACAACCATCTGTGGAGACCGTGAATTGGCAAACGTAGTGTAGGACGGAGACTACTTGGACTACTGGGAGTGACAATATACGTTAGGCAACTGTCAGTGATTGGAAGCAAGAAGCCGAAGATCGTTGAAAGTCGTGTCTGCAGTAGACTATGATCGATGATGATGACGACAAAAATCATATTTAAATAATAAGTTAAAAGAAAAATATTTAAGGTTAAACGGTTTTATTGAAAATATTGTATTGTCATCAGAACTAAAAATGTGTACCAGAGTGTATGTTTATCAGAGAAATCTGTCAACAGGAAGGAGGTAAAATTTCAATGACTAAATTTGTCTTCTTCCCATTTTACTTTCCTTACATAATTATCGTATTCGGCCCATTTAGAACGTTAAAAAAAATCCAAATCGGTAAAGATTTCATTCTCGAGTGATACAATTACAGCGAACAGTATTTAATTTTTATTTATTTAGATTTTAAAATAATATTTACCTCATCATAATTTAACGGTTCGATTGATCTTAATGAGTAATACTGTAGTTGAAATTATACCATGGCCAGTATTATCCAGCACCAATGCGTCGCAACTAATAGTATATTAACACATTTGCTATACTGATTGATTTTGTCTAAAACATTGTAAATAATGACAGAAATGTCACGTCAATTATTTCAGAATATTAAACGTATCTATGTTGGGTTTACAACTCACATTTTTAGCAATTGGTACGTTAACAAAAACTGTGGAAATACGTTATAACTGATATAATAAATTTTGTGAATAAGAAGCTTTGAGCATGTTTTGGGAAAAATATTCAGTGAGTTCATAAAAACACAATCGTTTGCTTTGAAGTGATAAGGAATGTTTGCTTTGCCTAAATTATACAACGGACCTCTGTCGTGTAACCTTGGATTTATCTCCAGTTATGATCTTACGGTTGTGATAATTGAAAAAAAATTGTGATTACACATAAATACTAGCTGTTGGCGATGATTTCGCTCGAAAATCAAATAGTATAAAGCATTAGAAGTACTTAACTAGATTTATTCGACGTATAATACTAGATTCATCGATTTGCTCCTACCTTCACCCACAATGTTAGATATTCTTATATTATGTCCTGAGGCATACAAATTACGTTACAACTTAAACTTATTATTGTTCTTTTATTAGATTGTTAGTCTCACTGTATACTGAGATTTTTTTTTTTTTTTTTGCATGGTGGTAGTGTACTTTCTAGTACTCGGCTGGCTAGCTACCACCCTCAAGTTGAAAATCTGCCGCCAAGCATCTAACGGTGTGTTCCGGCAGCCTCACTTGAGTGCCAGTTCCATTCCAGGCTAGGTGTGCTTTACCATCTTCGACCACACTTTCACTTAACATCAGGTGAGCTGTGGTCAAACAACTAGCCTGTCAACCATAAAAAAATAAATAAAATATATATATATTACTTAACTAACTAATTGCCTATGTATACAGACAAACACGCATAGTAAGTTTCACCTTAAAACAAAATTCTTCGCTTTGCACTATCAATAAAATATTATACTTATGTTACAGCCTTCACAGGCCGGAAGGTAAATAAAAAATACCTAAATAGGCCATGGGACTAAATAAATATGTCTGAATTTGCGGACTCTTGGTAAGAAGGCGTGAACAAGTTTTCAACTTTTTGAACGCTTCTCTGATTGCGTGGTAACTGGTAGATGACCTACCGCATCGCAATATCGCACCCACCTAATACCAAAACTCATTGATTGAACAAGTATTCCTTTCCATTTTAACTGAATCGGCATCATAAACAGCTTTCCGTATTCCACAGCAGGATAATGCTCCTATATTACATGTGACAACATAAATGTTTGTTATATGCCTGGGTGCCTATTTATTTTATGAATGTTTTGACGTAAATAGTAAACACTGTAGTAAGCCTAAAGATATTATAATCATAACTACTTATGCACAAAATTTTATTTTACACCAACCATGAAATCGCGAAAAAAAAGTTAATCCACAAAAAATACACTGACCTATTTGTCCATATTTGTTAATTTTATACTGTATTTTTGTTACAAATACCTACATGTTTGTCTAGGTATCATCAACAAAATATATGGAATAAGAGATTTCTGTTGTGTTGACAGAAAAAGTTGCTTATAATAATGAATACAGTGAAAGTTGAAATCAGTATCGGCTTAGTACACATTATTATTGCCCAAGTAGTAAAAGTATACTATCAGTTATCCAGTCTCCATCTTACAGCTGGATTTGCTATTCGGGCTTAGATGGCGTTGTTTTTTAGTATCCTTGTAAATTATTTATTGTGTTACGTTAGAGGTGCGTTGTTCGAAAGACTGTCTTGTTCCTATAATAGTCGAAATGCTATAATCACCTGCCATTAAATATAATCACTTTCAAGTAGGTTTTGTTCTTAAACACCTACGTGGCGTTTTGCCTAAAACAAAGGAAAAGCATTTGTGTCACACCCACTATCCATTTAAATTTAATCTTGGCTAATTGCTGGTTACGTTAGTGACAAGCGCGTCTCACTTGCCTATCTGTGGAGGGAGGGAGGGCGCAAACTAAGGAATAACAAATTTTTAAACTAAACTGACCATTATGCATTTTGTTGTTGTTATCTCAATGGCTCAAGTGCCGATAGTGTCTTGTTTAATCTTAAAACTTTAAGCTTCGGCTTACAAAATGGCATTTTTTAAACATTATTGCAGTGAAGTGTACTAATAACTGTTTTTAGAATTATGGCTATTTATATTTATGATTTGATTAAAAAATATATATCAACAATGACTTTTAATAATTAAAATAACTCGTAGTTTTTAATAAAAGGCAACAATCTCTATGGTTCTATCGGCTTCTAGTTAAAACTGTCGTTATTTGCCTAAATGTTTTGAAAGGGGCGTAATGAGACAAAAAGGGGTCATCAATAATTTTTGTATGGGTACAAATCTAAAACCATAAAAGGTCAACTGCTTCAAACATTTGGTTTGAGTATAGAACACCTGTCTTATTCACGATTCCAGGATGGTAACAAAAACACTGAGTAACAGGTGACTAACAGAAATTGAGCACACTTTATAATATATATCGCTCTCAAACGAACCCGTTCTTTCTATGTTGTTTGTTATGGAAAGGTATTAGAAAATATACTCTTTAATTGCATAACTTACTTACAGGTACTTGCGTATATCGGAATAGTCCTTTATATTCAAAGTGTTACGTCAGGCTTGCTTCTCGCCTAGCATCTACTTTTATTTAATATCCATGTAGGTTGCGCCCACCTTAACCTCGTAGTGTCGAAAAAAACGTGGGCAACTAGTAAACATCAGGTTTACCAAGTAACCTGCAGTTTTGTGACGCTTAAAAGTGAAGAAATAAAGTCGATTATTATACTAAATGGTTATATAAGTTATGTGGCAAACCCACGCATCCCTCGGAAACTTTTTATTTCGCAACTAACAAGGATAGCCAGCTTTCGCATTGCTCTTTTGTGAAGTTAATATATAAGATAAACTCGTGATCGCACAACACATTACGCTAATAGTAATATAATGTATACACATATATGTATATGTATTAGTGTTCTTTAAATGTTCCCTATTTTCCTTATTTCACATAGTAGGTACACATTGTTTTCAAAATGTTATAGGTACATAATTTTTAACAACTAATTGAAGACCTACTTTTTTTTATTAGATTTTTTTGTGAGACCTCACTTTTATTTATTTTTATGATTATAGGTACATATAAACCTTCCGGATGAAAAATAAAATAAAGTAGTACAAAATGCTACTTTATGTATGCTATATCAACCGATAAAGCAGCATAGGTTATGAAAAACGAGCGCCCCAAAGTTTCCATGAATATTTTTAGATGCATCGTGCAACTCGTGGTGATGGTCCGGTTTGGTCAGAGTGGAGCGGGTCTCCGAATGAGACTCAGACACTTTATTAATTACCCTGTCACTCTTGTATATTAAAACGGGTCTTTGATATAGGTACGAACAATAACATTATTTTTAGATTACGAAGAAAAAAATATTGTTATTAGACAATTAAAGATTTAGTAAAGCTTTAAAAGTAAGTATTATAATATATAATTGTATGTATACCCAAAATCTATATATTAGATTACATTCAGTACATTCAGATCTCCACTTCGTAATATTTTTTTTTTTATGTAATATTAATGTGAGACGAGCAAGTATCCTAATGGTATGAGATAACACCTGTCCATGACCATCGCAGCAATACACAACTTTGATGGTGTTTTATGGTAGTTAACAAACCATGACATGCTATACATTACTGCTGTCTTTGTAACTAAAATTATTTGACAGCGTGGTAATAAATACATAAATATCGCAGGACATTTCACGCAGCGTCTTCTAGCCCCAAACTACGTAAAGCTTGTTCTATCTACAGATAAAATTGATAGAATACATAGTTATTATTTTGTAAATACATGAGGAGCACCCAGACAGAACTAACATCTACAGTTGTCACACAAATATTTTCCTGGGTAGGAATCGAACCGACACCCCACAGCTCCGGAAGCAAAGCTACCTACTACTGAATTAACTAACAGGGCAGTCTAATTACATTTACACATAAATTAATGATGTACTACTTTGTTTCAGGTAATCTTCCAGCAGCAAAGGCAGAAAATTCAGCAAGTATAAGCTTAAAAAAAAGTTTTTAGTCACGGGTCGGTTCAACAGGGGTACACGTAACAATAGTGCTGAGCTGAAAGGCGGGTATTATACTCGTCATAGATATTGACTAGTCTGACAGATCCGAAACCGCAAAAATAAAGTATGTTATAAACAACGAATTTCAAGTACCTAGAAGACAACTCAAAACAAAAAAAATGCAACACAACCAAGGCCACACAATCTGCGTGACTTTTCTATGACTTTGATTTATGTTGTTTTCTTGGAATACTGAATTAGGTGTGTGCTCTATAGTTAAGCTGGACGAAGCAAATATTCCGATCGCGTCAGTACGTACTACATACATATCACTGGCTCATACATTCCTTCGAGGTTGAAATACATTTTTCAACAAATTTGCTACGATATTGTTCGCTATTTTCTGGGTCGGTCTCATTATCTACAAGGAAGTATAAAAAGAATAAGAGTTGCTCACATTCAGGTAATTTTTTTTTTTTATGATGATGATAATGCTGTTGGCCGCAGATGGCTTCTACAGCGTCACCGGACTATGGCGAGCGCAAAGGGCGCAGGTAAACAATTATCATTCTTCGTCATATATATACCATGTACCTACATTTCGTGAAAACTTGAATATTTTCATTGTAATCTATTATACGTGGAAGGTGGTAGAATTACATTAAAAATATAAAAAAGCGGGCCAGATACAACACAAAGTTGTTCAAAGCAGGGTTTTCCCATCTAAATGTGTTCAAGTTAAACTGAACAGGTTTCAAAAACTTGAAAAATGTTACATGACTCGTCCGTTTCTTCAGCATATGAGCCATCTTTTACGATATAAAATATCAGGTTTACTGATTCGTATCTTTTCGAGCTAGAGATGTCATTTGTCAAACTTATGATTCGGTTAAGAACTGGAAAAACTACATAACGCTTACTCGTTAACTATCTCATAGTGCTTTAAAATTTAGTTTATGAGAGAGTAACGAAGTGACCTAAGCCTAATACTTAACTTCATAACCCTAGGTAAATTGAAGCGTTCCTATCAATTCATTACGGTGACAGTAAAAAAAACTATGCAGCAAGCCTTATACTCGCTACTTCGGCCGCTGACAAAACCAGTTTTAATTTGTTTGCCCACTTCAAGAACTTTACACTGTGTCCAAGTTGGCGCTTCCGTGCCCGCGCCCGCCCTTGTCACTACGCGTCCACTCTGGACGAGACCTAAGACTGACGCTTATTCGAGGTGGTCAATCGATTCTGCATCGCATGGCGTGCATGCGTTACTAATAGCCTAGCCTTCTCTGTGTGAGTCTTCTTTCTACTATTTACATGTTTCACATCTGCTAAGTGTCCCGTGGGCTAGATACGTCTTCTTATAGAGACTTAGTTACTAGAGAAAATCATATATCAGAAACAAAGAAGTAGGGTACTTTTGTGGCAATTTTTGTAGTTATTTCGGTACAGTCGTGGGCTTATGCACCTTTGTATTGTTTTTTACTAACTTAAAATCGACGCGATATCATAACTCTGTTTTATGGTCTATCTTATTTACGACCAAGTGAAGGGTCAAAAAGGAAAATATTGTTTAGGCTACACAAATGATTCATTTCATGTTTAGGTTCTGTGTAGGCGTTTGAAACCGCACATAACTTGTGAAAACTGTTTTTTTATTTTTACCTTCTAAGACACGGATGCGATCCAGTTTAATAAGCATAAGTCAGCAATTAGAAACATAATTTTATGTGAGGACACTTACCTAAAATGTTTATTAGTAAGTAATATTAATTAGTATCAAAACTTGAAAATGTTACACAGATGTGGTAAGATTAAGTGGAAATTTTAATAATGTTTGTGATGTTTTTAATGTAACAAGTTTTTTTTTTGGTGGACTCCGAAAACACGATCGTTTACATCGTGTTTACAGAGCGATCTTAACTTTTTTCTGACGTTATCTCGTTTTAGATGGTACCTCTGACAGTTTTAAAAGCCCCAACGTTGAGAGAGCCCGGCCGTCGTGTCTGAGATTCGTTTTATTTTTTCCCGCTTTCGGGTCGGTCACTCAGCTTAATGGTACAAATTATTAATAATCAGCATTTACTCTTCGGTTCGGGCGATAAAAAGGCTTTTAGGAAGATAGGTGCCTGAGCATTTTGTGTTTTCGGTGATAATTTTTTGAAAAGTTTCATTTGGAAGCTTTCCCGGACTGCATTCTGGCACGATTCTGGCCGTTATCATACAAATAAATAAATAAATATCCTAGGACATTTGTCACAGTTCCTTCTAGCCCTAAACTGAGCAAAGCCTGTACTATAGGAAACATATAAATGGTAGAATACTTAAATACTTTTTAGTTACAAACAGAACAAACATTTATTCCCGTCACATAAATGTTTGTGCTGAGTGGGAATCGAACACACGTCCTGCAGCTTATACACTAGATATAGATACATATACCCTGTAAGAACTGCATAGACATTATCATAGTGCATGTTTCTTTTTAATGCAAAATTTATGAGACGAACGATACGCTCTCCTGATGGTAAGATATAACCAGCATCTTTGCATAGTGATAGAGTACTTTCTAGTAGGTACTCGGCTGGCTAGTAGCTACCACCCACCCTCAAGATGAAAATCTGCCGCCAAGCATCTAACGGTGTGTTCCGGCAGCCTCACTCAGGAACAATCAGTTCTATTCCAAGCTCGGTATGCTTTACCATCTTCGTCCACACCGTCACTTAACATCAGAGCTGTGGTCAAACAGCTAGTCTATCAAAAAAAACTCGAACTGTACCCAGAACTTTTAGTAACAGATTAAAATCCAGGGCATCAATGCTTTGGCACAAGATATTTCAAGTGATAGCTCTGTAATTTATCTGAGTTGCTTAGAATATTCTAAGCTGAATCGTACTTTTCAGACTTCTATTTTAATGTAAATTGTAAATTCCTGTTGTAAATTAATTATTCATAAATACCTCCTACTTTAGACTTAAGTATTAAAAAAACATCACTTGGTTTCGAAATAATCCTAGAAACCTCACGTTTAGATAGATTTTTTTTTTGACGTAAAATAGCTCTAGACGTTTTGTAACTTTCCTAACATTATTTATGTTAATGAAAGTAGAGAAGTCAGAATTTGTCTAGAAATATGATTAAAATAAAATACTAGAGTTGGGATTCGTGATTTTCCTATTATATCTCTATTTCAGGAATGTATCAGCCTATGTTATGTAGGTACGCCTTTATAATGCACACTTATTTACGACAAGCTAAGTTTTTTATACCTCATAAATTTAATACCTCAAAATCGGTTCATCCGCCAAGTCAAGTCACTTCTGTATAGAAATTATTATCTACGTGATATATCTTACAACTGAAAAAAATTACAGTTGAATTATAAACTTAATTAATTGCTTCGGAGTTAAAATCAACATTAACAGTAAAACAAACTGTCAGGACACAGAACATTCCATTATACTTATTTGTTGTTTATAACCTTAAATGAAATACAACATGATGCAAATGAGTGTTGGCGCCAGGCGACTATATTTTATATACCTACATATAATTATTATTTTAATACATTTAAATGTTAAATCAGGTATAAATATGCATTAGTGGCTGTCTGTCAATAATACAGATAAAGCCACATTAAAAACTAACGGGCATTTTACTCAAATATTGCGTTTATTTATAATATCTAAAATCTATTTTAGTACAAACTTTATATTAACAATCTAACTATTTACAATACTCATATTTCACTCGTACTTTATTATTTCTTGTGCTTTATTATTACAAATCATAAGTAGAACAAATTTATCTGTTTAATATATTGTTTAAAACCGTTAATCACTCATTTTATAAGTTAGAAACTTCATCCTAAGTTCATTAATATTGGTAACATGAATAAAATATATACATATATGTATGTATATATTACGATATATAACAATTATCATCAGTTGTAAAACTGGAAATATTTGAACTGGAAAATCAGACAGTAATACATACTACATAGCATACTTTTCCAGATAAACTCCAAAAAGAAATTCAAAATTCTTATTGAAGTTGAACTTCTTTTTGGAGTTTATCTGGAAAAATATGTTTATTCATTTTCATTTTTTTAAAATATTGTATATATATTTAAAAGTAGATAGTTTAAATAAAGAATCATAGAAAGCCAATTAAAAGTTCTCAAAGAAGAGCACCGTAAACGATGGACTCGCACAAAAACACACAACATTTAGAAAATTATGTTATTACTATCTAAAAGAGGTAAAAAAAAGTTAGACATAAGTTGATTTTAAGAGCAGCTTCAATTTAAACGTTGAAGTATTGAAAATAATATGTGTTGAATATGTTAACATTTAGTTCGCTACGGCGCGAGTAAATGAGACTTATATGTCTTTACAACTTTTTTTTATTTTTTTTTAATGTTTGACAGGCCAGGTGTTTGGCCACATCACACCTGATGTTAAGTGAAGGTGTGGTCGAAGATGGTAAAGCACACCTAGCCTGGAATGGAACTGGCTCTCAAGTGAGGCTGCCGGAACACACCGTTAGATGCTTGGCGGCAGATTTTCAACTTGAGGGTGGTAGCTAGCCAGCCGAGTACTAGAAAGTACCCTACCACCATGCTATGGTTTCCTCACAACGAATCTGTTTATACTTTTTTGCCAGATTTTTTTCGTCAAATACCTACCCAACTGCTGTTCATTGACGATCACTAAGTCTGGCTACGCATTTATCCTTCCAGCTTCTGTTATCTAGAGTTTTCGTGCACAGTGACACATTGTAAAAGCCACAACAATACGCAAACGCACACAACCAATCGAGCTCTTAAGTGACCTCTATCCACTTGCCCTCTATTGTGTTAAAAACATTTACATAGGACAAAGTCCCGTGATATGCTCGGAAATGAAACGTTGCCTGTAAATATGCCCCAAAAGTCCATTATCATCCAGACAAAACGCTTAGTATTTTCCTCTCCAATATGTTTATAGATCAAAAAACTCAGCAAGCGGCAGGCGCCGAGTTTTGACCTGTATGGAATTTGCGATTCACACGGAATTTTCGGAATAGCATACGAGCCGAATTTTAAATTTCAAAGACGTCAAGCAATGCATAAAATATCTAGCCTGGCGTAAAAACACTTTTATAAATGTTTCTTGTTTCTTTTTTGTTATTTCGGCTAAACATTTCTTGAAATAGCGTCTTATTAAGTAACCAAAGCGACATCAGTGAGACTACTTCAAACCGAATGGAATCGGTTCTGCAAAGTTATGAAACGTCGCTAAATGATAATACAAATAGCAAGTTCATCGTCAAATGACAAAGGTAAATCGATTGGACTCCAAATATTAACATACTTTCTAGAGACAGACGCTATGCAGTGGATGCAACGCGCCGAAATAGCGGTTATTTGGAAAGAAGAGAAGAATGTCCAATTTAAATACGAGATGTGGCATCGTCACGTTCTAAACCGAATCTACGCGCGATGTGTGTGTAAGAATACAAAGTAGCCGGCGGCCGAGCGAGCCTGCGATACAAAGTGAAAGATACAAAGTGGTCGGCTAGCATCGGCACTGCGGTGATAATTAGTTTTCGGGGGGCTAGCGGTCACGAGTTCGGACATTCCGATGTACTGCCGACTCATCCGTCGGCTTATCTCCAACAAGATACAGGTGTTTTTGTACCGAATCTCTATACAAATCAGTTTGCTTGTCCGAAGGTTGTTAAAAGATTTTAGAATGTCGAGTCTTTAGCGTGAATCGCAGTGTGGAATGTTCCATTGCGATAAAAAGGTAACGGCGTGAGCGAAATTAAATTTTAATTTCTTGATAATATAATTAAATGAGCCCAACGTCCACGGCGACTCGAACCGCGTTCCGCAGGCGAAGCTTGTGTTCTTTGCTCTCAATTGGAGAAATATTCCAGAGACGCTCTAGAGGTACCCTATCGATACCTGGAAACTTTTCTGCTATGGATATTGAACCGTCGCAGCTTTCTGAACTCATTAGAGGAAGCGATGTTAAGCTAGCTAAATAGCCGAACTTGCCGTATTGTTTCAATTCTCTATCGAAAGTAGTTCGTGAAAACACTTTAGAAGTGTCTAGCCCCATGTCTTGTAGGTAGTAATCCAATGCAGAATAGTACGTATCGACAGCGTCTAGAAAGTCTTGTTTTACTGTATTGTGGTTGCTGCACATCATTATCCAATAGACAAGGTCGGTGGCAAGAGATGCACACCTCACTATTTGGAAATCGATCATTACCATTCTGTCTTTAGAGTACAGGAAGTTAGGGCTCCATGAGTCTCCGTGACACAATACTGGATGTTCACTTGGTCTGGTCAGTGCATCTATGTACTGTCCGTATACATCCTGACTCAGAATCTCGTTAAACTTTTTGTAGTAGACACTATTTTCTTCTTCAAGCTCGGCTATAACATTTCGATCGATGTCTATTGCGTTTTGAAGATACTTCGAGTACCAGTTACGATTTTCCTCATTGAAGTAGAGTTCGTGCAAAGAATTTGTTATTAAATCAAATTTTTCGGGCGCTTTTATTCGCAAAGCCATAGAGACAGCATGGAAATGCGCGATGGTTTTAAGCACCCGATTTTTTTCTTCTTGTGACGGCGATTCGCTGACAGAGCGACAGTGTGATTCAGACAGATCTTCAAGTAGTATAAAGTCGTCGAAACTGTTATGATAGGAGCTATAACATATTGGAATATGGAGACTAATGCGCTCTTTGGCTCCCTGTAAAGGTTGTATTTCACTTATTACAGGAAATATGTTCGTGAAAAAATCTACTTCTCTCTGGAAATATTTGTTGCTGTCTAGTGTTTTACGTAGTAATGGGTCGGCTACAAGTCCTTTGACGACAAAACTCGCGGAATGGTGATGGCCAGTCACTTTGACTCTATACACGGCGCTTAGCAACCCTTCGCCAGCGGGCGCTGCTCTTTTCACTTCAATATCTTTCACTGTATCCTGACTGCATGTTTTAACTTGTAAAGCCTTATTCAAAACCTCCACAGTAAGATACTTTGAAATATCAGCGAGCACCGTATTGATCATTTTGCACAATTATACTTAACAGGCGAAAGGACGGTTACGAAATCTATTTAAAGGCTAGATACAGACCATTTTATCAAAATTTGTCTCACGTTATCTCGTATCAAATCCCATGTAAATGTCTACTGTAAATTTGTTTTGTATTTAAGTACCTTTATTGAATTTCAGATGTTGTTTATTTGAGAAACCTGATGACAACCAGGGTGATACAATTTTATTCACAAAATATTGTGAATAAAATTGAATACATATATATATAATTATATTTAACAAACATTTATATGACGATAAATGTTTGTTCTGCCTCTAGATGTTCTGTATGTATGATCAGTATATATTTACAAAAAAAGTACATAAGTAGGTACTCAATCATTAATCCGGTTCCCATAGTACAAACTTTGTTTAGTTTGGGGCTAGATGGCGCTGTATGAAATATCCTACGATATTTATTTATTTATTATTACATATTTTAAAAACAAAACTTTCTAATAGTCAGAAAGAATAATAAAAAGAGAAGAGGAAAATGTAATCGCGCTTTGCCACGCTGGATGGCAATGCTAAGTTTTTGATGTAGAAGCAAGCATTAGTCGACTCTTCCTCTAAACGTTTGGTCAGGGTGATTAAACATTCTGCAGAACTTGCCAAAAATTTCAATTTTACAAACCATATTCTGCTTTTGATAATACGACTTACAAAAAATCAGTTACTCACATTATATTATTAATACGTAAACATAAGCAATTTCCATTAACTCCCGCCAGCGGCTCTATCCCCACTCTCTGTAAATTTTTCTGCCGTTTTTTTTTCTTTGGTTTTGGCGTCGCGTTTTAGCATTTGCCAGTGTCAAGTATTTATATATTTTCAAGTTTCAAAAGTCAAATAAGTGTCTTCATAGTTAAAGGTATAGTCAAAGTCCAGTCTTGGTCAAGTACAGCCCGTGTCAGTCATGTCCATTCATGCTTTAGTAAAGTAATGGTGACTTTACTATAAAGCTTCGATGGAGTTTTGGAAGCAACACGAAAAGTCATGTTTCACCTCATTATATCATTTTCCCACACTCACGCTTGTAATTCGGTACTTTATGAATAAAACACCAGCATTTTTATGCATAAACACTCGACAAAACACTAGTTTTGGAAAAAAAATACAACGGAGCGACACGACTCTTCCCGCGTTCCTGCCAAAACTCCATTTTCTGCCGTTTATTTCAACACTTTCTAAGATATGAATCGTTCGAATCATATCGATAAATAAGTTTATTAATCAACGCCTTAACATATGAAAAAAATAATGGGCAGAAGCTGTAGAGTTGCCATAACAACATTTAAAAGTACCTATTTCATCATTTCACAAACGAACAAATACATAGTTAAACCAGCCAAGATACCTTTTGTTTAATCAGTTGTGTAAGTATCTCGTTGAATCCTACTCAAATACTCCGCTCAATTGTGTACAAACTATATTCTTAACTTTTTGTTTGAGTATAATTGTGTTTATTTTGTGACGTTTGATTTATTTATTTAACTGATTACATTTCCATGCAGCTTTCATGATTGTAGGTCCCGACTGATCTTTACAAAAATATAGGTAAGTTAAAAAAATTATGAAGCTCTAGAATCGCAACCAAATAAAACAAGCTAAATATATGAATATCTTACTTTTTATGGTTGACTGGCTAGGTGGTTGAGCACAGCTCAGCTGATGTTAGTTGACAGTGTGATCGAAGATGGTAAACAAATCTGGGATGATACGACACTTCGTGGTAAATCTCCTTACCAGTACCATGCCGCTGCAATATCTGATATACTGCCACCAAGCAGTAGTGTGTAAACATTTCTGCGTCCCAGTTTGAAGGGTAATGCAGCTAGCGAATTAAGAGGGCTTATAACAGTCACAATCTAAAGTCTCAAAATAATAAACGCCAAAGAAGCAATGGCCTGGATTTTGTTTTGTCACTCAAAGTTCTGGATCTCGCTACAATAGTTGTGGACAGTCCTTATCTCTTACCATCAGGAGAACGATTAGCTTAAATCATTACTTTTTTTTACATAAAAAAAAATATATTTACGACCCAATTTATTTTCAAACATTTAGTAAATAGTAACTTAAGATAAAGGTAAAATAATTTTAAAATTTAATAAAATTCGTATCGTTAAAACATACATATTTGATAGATTAAAATACATATTCTCGTATAGTGAATGCCTAGGAACGAGTAAAGTCTACCAACCTGAACTTGATCAGTGTAACTTTAACTTCACCTTTCTTACAATTAAAAAAGGAACACCTTCTTGCACTCGGACCACGTTCATAAACACAGGGCTGATTCGGATAGGAAACTGTCTTAGCTTCCATGCATTTTTTATCGTATAATCAAATCAAAACAGAAGCTATTTTTTTTGTCATCGTCTGTTTATTCTACTATTAAATTCTACTAGTGTCAAATAGATAGTTCATGTTTTTAACTGTCTTAAGATATATTCAAGTAAAAGTCTAGTTCAAGCAATGGTGACTTAAACAGAAGCTTCTACGGGACACAAGAACAAACATGTATGATTATACTGCTCGAACGCATAATTCAACACTTTATGGTTAAAACACCACAATTTTGAAACATAAACATTCGGAAAACCTATATTTTGCAGCGACATTATTTTCCCGCCGAAATTCCGCGTAGGTATTAATCAATTGCTATGGTCTAATTGGCCATACAACACCAAAGAGGTACTAGTTTTAATTAAGAAGAACGTCTTTTGTGTTCTATTTTGAAGAGCATTTATAAATGTGAAAATATTTTTTTTTTATGGTTGACAGGCTATGTGTTTGACCACAGCTCACCTGATGTCAAGTGAAGGTGTGGTCGAAGATGGTAAAGGACACCTTGCCTGGAATGCAACTGGCTCTCAAGTGAGGCTGCCAGAACACACCGTTAGATGCTTGGCGGCAGATTTTTCAACTTGAGGGTGGTAGCTAGCCAGCCGAGTACTAAAGTACCCTACCATCATGCTATGGTTTCCTCACGATGTTTTCCTTCACCGGCAGCTCAAGCTCATTGTTGTTATATTACTTACATATATTATAGTTTTTACTATAAAATAACATAAATATGCATTTTAAATAAAATGTCAAGGATTTTTCGGTAAGCTTTATATGTCAAAGCATTTTTTAAAAGCTTTCTATTATTTTTAAGCTTAAATTGTAAATATGCTTGACATTTGACCGATATAATATTTAAATACCTACATTTTTAGTATGACACTACTAGGTGGTAGGTCTTCTTAACAGATTCTCGTAGTAGATACCTCCACAGTATTAGATGTTTTGCCACCAACCATTATTGATTAAACATTACTGTGGTTCTGGTTTAAAAGGCACTAGGTATAGCATGGGTAATTACAGGGATACCAAATCAATGGAGACTAAGCGTGGAATATTTCAAATCAATGAGCGACAAAGCTGCGCTTCCCTGAAATCTCTTTTGTTAATCAAAGTTTTGGTCACCGTTTCGATGACAATATACAGGCTTACCATCAAGAGAGCGTTTTGTTTGTTTCATTACTTTTACTTAAAAATACAAGTAGCTAAGAACAAATGTCTAGCCTTTTTAGGTCATAACAGAACAACGAAAGAACTCTCAAGTTTTTCAAAAGTACAATAATTAAGATAACGCGTGAGTCTCCTGGAAAAAAGGGTTACGAAAAGTAACCCTTAATAAGTAAGTTTGTTTTAGGCAAACTTTTAAAAATCTGTCGGTCGACCGACCACCTAACGGCAGCCGGCAGCCTCAACAGCATCATCAGCCTTGAAATTGTTCCATTGTGAGTATTTACCATCTTCGACCACACCCTCACTTGACATCAGGTGAGCTGTGATCACCTAGCCAGTCAATCATAAAAAAGTGTTACTATTATATTCTTTTGTAAGTAAAATTTGAATTATTTTAATACAATTTTAATACAAAAAGTCGTTAGCAACTTGGTTCTATCATTGTTTTATTGCGCAACGCATCCGCATTCTTGTAGCTAATACTACAGTATTAATAGTAATAACATCACATTATGACGTGGTAAGTAAACATTAAAGTGAAATTATAGCCACGTTCGTGAGGTTCTTCAGGAAATAAATGTAGCGCGAGGGAATTGAACACGGATATTGGTGACGTACATTGGAAATAGCCTGCTATTAGGTCAGCACATCCTTCCTTTTTTTTTTAAAGTACGCTACATTGGTTCTGTTTATATCTTTCTTATTTTAATTAATTTAAGTTTGGTACTGCTACCAAATGAGCTGTCAGAACAGTCAGTACAAGACAATAATGTTACTAATTTGTAATGAGCCATTAAGGGTGGCATAGTCATATGTGACTGAAACCTCCGAAATAATCACCGATTTAAAAGAGCGTCTACAATATCCCTAATATTGCATATGTAGACGATGGACGGTGACCTTACCATTAGGCATAATATGTGGTTGTTTGTCGTTCTTTCTATAAAATTATATTAAGAAAAGATTTAAAATCATTTGACATACATCCAAGATTCTGCACTACTTAAAATAGTTTTTAAACTGTCAAATACAATTGATTCGAAATTGTTTTTTTTTTTTTAATGTAAAAAGTAATAAGATGAACGAGACGCTCTCCTAATAGAAATAACTCCTGCCCATGACCATTGCAGCGATACATAGAACTTTGAGTAACAAAACAAAGTCCAGGGCATCACTGCTTTGGCGCTCATTACTTTGAGACTTTCGATGGTTAGTCTCAACAACCCAGTAATTTCGCTAGCTGCAGTACCCTTCGAACCGGAACACAGTAATGTTTACACGCTACTGTGTCAGTTATATAATAAAATATTTTAAAGCAAAAAGCAGTCTAGGATGCGGTACTGCACAACTTACTACGACGTTGACAGTTTATCAAAGCAACATAACAAATAAATTATCCTCGACATAATGAATATTACCGACCTCTGGTGTTACCGTTACCTAAATTAGTTGTTATAGCGTCGAACAAACCTCTTAACAGGCTATAAAACAAGTGGATTATTGAAAAAGATTAACAATAAAAAGGTAACACAAAATGGCTGAGGTTACCTGCGTGCCAGTTTCAACTTTTTTTTTGGGCCATAGCGTCTGACAGATAAAGCCTTGTAGACACGAGAAAGACAAAAGCCCGCCTTGTTGATTTTTTTTTCTCTTTAGTTGTCCATTTGGGTCCTCGACTGGTGGAAGAGTTTTTATATAGAACCTCGGAAGATTTAGCGTCTGGTATGCGGTATGGCGTGTTTCAGTTAGATATGGGTTAGATCGAAACTTAGCACTTTCTTGTTCTCTACACCGTTTATGCCGTATATGGGTTAGAGTATTTTTTCCCCCTATAAAACAAATTATGTTGAAATCAATTTAGTACAAAGGAGAGATAAATAATAAATTGATGGGAATATTATACGAAACTTATACTAATTCCGCGATTGTTTTTAGATTTAGTTTACCAATGAGTTACTGTTAGTTGAAATTACAGTTTTAATTATTTAAATTTTACGACAATAACCTTTTTAAGGTTGAACAATGGCATGCGTCAAGATATGAGCTACCACGATCAGCGTCAAGATATGAGCAAAAAAAATAGCTGACTCAGTAATAAGAGTGATTGCTTTAAACACTTATTTAATTCTATCTAAATGTATCTAATATGTATTCACGGCTTTAAATTATGAGAGAAATAAAAGTTTCCCCTATTAAGGTGGTTAGGCTAAGAACATATCACAAAATTAGTTTCTAATTTATAAAAATTGCCACACTATCCAAAATGTAATGACAAATCATCGTGAAACTCTAAAGGGACCACAGTCTGAAATTAGAGACAACCAGACTTTTTCGTCTCTAAAAAACCGAAGAGTTTGCTCTCACAATGCGATTCGCGCTTAGATTCCATCCGGGAACTCCGAAAAAAAAGACTATTGTGTGGACCGTGCGAACATACTGCGCTATTGTTCACGGATATGTTCAGGAGTGCATCTGTCTGGGATCGATTTAATTTCTAATCTAGTATAATTATAGATTGGTTCAGTTACAACCTCCTCTTTCATTGATTTTACTCTTTGAGAAAAAGCAATTAAAAAACATCCACATTTCACGACCTAAATCTTTCCCATTTATCGAAATCTAGTTAGTCCACTCATTTTCTTCACTACAAAGGTCATATACAATAACATACAATGTAAAATTATCGTTATAAACAAAAAACGATTGAAAGTTTGATAGTTCGGTATGATCGATAGATATCGATCAAATATGCCTTGATCGTTGAACAGTCGGGGGTAGCAGATGCCCCTCTGTTCCCAATCTAAACCACGATAACACTCAACAATATTAACACCACATACATAAAATTCAACTGCACGTCAACAAACAAAAATAAACACTCTTAAGAAAGAGATAAGATTGAAATTGGAGCTGATACGCTTAAAAGTTGTATAACGTAAAATTATGCCTCTATATCTGGCGCTGAACCATACGAATTTTAATTTTATGGGCGAGATGTTATGGTTCAAAGTGTTGTTTATCTCACGAAGGTTGTATATCCTACGTAAAGAATCACCACCCCGACGCAGTGGGATACTAACTGAAACCCAAGAATGCATTTTTTATTGCCTAAATTTATAATCGTCTACAATTATGAACAGTTCTTCGTTTGGTATTAATGATGTGAAACATAATTTTTAATGTTTCTGGAAAAAGGCGGCTTATTGGACCGTGTGGTTATATACGGAGTTAAAAGATTTTAGTGCAAGGTACCTTAAATTAGTACAGGTTTTTTTTTGGGTAGAATATTATAACTGATTGCCAGCAGTTTTAAAATAAACTCTGTTCGCATATTTTGTTATCTTTTTCTCTGTAAATAAACAACGCATTACTAACTACTGATTGCAACTCACATATGCAATCAAGTAAACTTGTTAAACTCTTAATGCGTTATTGTTCATTGTACAGTACTGATTTACGAGAATTTCATCCAAACTAATTAAACAATTGCTTTAAACGAAGAGCCATAAAAAGTACTCATCCTTTTTGTATAAGTAACAAACACTACACAAGTTCATAAAGTTTAACTATATTTTATTAAACTTATAGGTTTAAAACCTTTCTATAAGGTTCATAATCGAATAAAAACCCGAAGGGCAAGGTGCTAGCTACCTGCAGGGACAATAGTGAAAATCAGAGTCCTTTTGTGGTATGACAATAGAGTCAAGTGGCCAAAGCTTTGTTACAAGAGCTCTGAAAGCGGCGCGCGCCAGGCCGTCGCTATGAAATCGGGAGATAATACTTTTTTGGAACTTGAAATAAATAAAGTTCGTTTAGACAACATAGACTATGGCAGTTCTAGTATCTCAAAATGCTAAAACTTTAGGTTAAAAAAAGTTTGAAAGCTATCCGAAGTTTAGACACTTTTTTTCTACGGGTAAGTATCTTATAATACACACAATCTATTTTATTTTCCTATTACACAAGAATATGTAAAATGTTTTTTTTTATGTAAAAGTAATGAGACGATCGAAGCGCTCTCCTGATGTTAAGAGATAACGCCTGTCCATGACCATTGCAGCGATACACAGAACTTTGAGTAACAAAACAACGTCCAGGGCATCGCTGCTTTGGCGCTCATTACTTTGAGACTAGATGGTTAGTCTCAACAGCTCAGTAATTTCGCTAGCTGCAGTACCCTTCAAACCGGAACACAGTAATGTTTGCACACTACTGCTTGGCGGCAGAATATCTGGTACTGCGGTGGTACCTACCTAGACGACCTCCTGCTAAGGAAATCTACCACCAAGTGTGTTGTAAAATGTAAACCGTTAAAATTCTAAAGTCATAAGGTTCAAGCTCACTTATCGTTAACAGAGTACACAACAGACTGGTGGTATTTTAACATTAAATAGTAATGCTATTTTTTATATAAGTAAGTTAAAATTGCCATGTTAAGTCATCCGGTAGCATCGCTGCTTCAAGAGCTGTAGAGTGTGGGTTTCTTCCATTCCACCCAGGATAAACATTTATGTGATGAACATAGATGTTGTTCTGTCGAGGTATTCTGTATGTATTATAACTATGTAATAAGACAAAAAATAAAGTATTCTATCAGTTCCCATAGTAGACTTGCTCAGTTTGGGGCTAAATGTCGCCGATTAAAACGGCGTACGATATTTATTTATTCACATTTAATAAATACGGCATTGTAGTGGGTGCTTTGTATTCTGAAAGCGTAGTTGAATTTAGACGCGATTTTAAACTTACTATCGCTTAATCTGTTCTCTGGTTGTTTTACACCAATTTCCTTGGGTGGTCTCTAAAGTAGTAATAAATTAAGTTGTAATTAACGAATTCACATTTTTTGCTTGTAACTGGTGAATTTCGCCAATATCCCGACTGCGGTAATGAAATTCATGGACAAAGAATATTATATAATGTATTATTGAATTATGAAGCTAAAAAATAAATTAGGTGTCATCAGAAACCAGTGTCCCAGTACCAGTTATTCTGCCGCTAAGCAGTAGTGTGTCAACATTACTGTGTTCCGGTTTGAAGGGTACTGCAGCTAGCGAAATAATTGGGCTGTTGAGACTAACCATCGAAAGTCTCAAAGTAATGAGCGCCAAAGCAGCGATGCCCTGGACTTTGTTTTGTTACTCAAAGTTCTGTGTATCACTGCAATGATCATGGGCAGGCGTTATCTCTTACCATCAGGAGAGCGTCTCGTTGGTCTCATTACTTTTTTACATTAAAGAAAAAAAGGAAGTGTTTAACTTTAAAATTTTTTCATAACATCAAAAGTTCTAGGATGTGTCAACCCTGACTATTCTTGTACTACTCAATAAGTGGTATCGAATGTTATGCCCCTACTTGGTACCCAATGAGATAGGGTTACCGATATCTCGCTCTAGATCTATGTATTTTAATACTACAGTGTGCTATATAGAGGAAAGACTGAAAGTTTTACTAGACTTACTGACTGGACCAACCCTTGTGTATTTTATAGTTTTATTTCTCCACTAGCTGCGCCCCGCGGTGTTACGCGCTACATTTTTGTAGGATAAAAAATAGCCTGTGTGTTAATCCAGGATGTCAGCTACCTCCATACCAAATTTCACAAATTTCCATGCGTGAAAAAGTAACAAACATACAAACACGCTCACAAACTTTCGCCTTTGTATTAATGTGATGTGATGTACAGTAGTTTGCTTATTATCTATCTAATAAGGAAATTACGTCACCAAGTAAAGTCGCGGGCAAAAGCTTTATTATTATAGCTTTGCATTAGCGTTGGCAGAGGAGATACGTAGGCGTAGGCAAACCTTGAATGTTCGTTTAAAATTAATCTTTATACATAATGTATAAAGGTGTAATTTTGTAGTTAAAATAAATTTATCAGTGGGCTGCAAAACTTCGGGGCTATAATTAGGTAAATGTTGGATTCGATAGATGTATTTAATATAAGCGATCTTGCCTTGATAGCATAGAAAATAGATTGTATCTTCTAGAAAACATTGATAGAGATTTCGTTCTGTGGTAGAGACATACGTTATCATTTTTAGTGATTATATTAATCTTTTGATTTAGTTACATAATATTTTATTTTTAATTCTTACGTAATATTTTTTTTTTAAGTTTAAATGAATATTTTAACTACATATGTATCTAAAAACCAAAAAAATGATATATATTAATTAATATTTTAGCAATCAATTAAAATACTCTAATTTCTAAAGTTATTTTTACTGTTGACAGGTTAAGTGTTTGACAATAGCTCACCTGATGTTAAGTGATGGTGTGGTTGAAGATGGTAAATTCACCTAAATTACGCTGGAATTAAACTGGCTCCCAAATGAGGCTGCAGAAACACACTGTTAGCTTGGCGGTAGATTTTCTGCTTGAGGTAGCTAGCTAACCGAGTACCGAAAAGTACCCTACCGCTATCCTAAGGTTTGCTCACGATGTTTTCCTTCTCCGGCATCGGCAGCTAAAACTTATTGTTAGGGTTTATACCCATGAACCAACCGTGCTAACCACTGAGCTATCATTGTACCACATACAACAATTTTCTATTTTTAAGTTAAAAGTAAGTAACTAACAAAATACTACGACTAAAACTAGTTCTTACACCGGAATATATTTACTAGTTCACTAACAATGCTTTTACCTAACCACTAGCCACAGCTCTGAGCACAGTTTCCATTGAATTGCCTGGTTATTGCGTTCAAAAGATTTGTGAGAGCACGCTATAGTATTGGAGGTTCTATAGTTCAGGAATGTGGAGTCCGCACCACCCGCCACTGTGCGACTCCGTAGCATTTCAATCTTACTTAGTACTCAAACATTGCTCGCTGTGCGTATACAGCGAGAGAAAGCTTCATATAAAGAGAGTAATGGTTGGCGCTCGTAGAGATGCGCCCGTATTTTGTGGTTAGCGCGTTAAAAGTGGTAAGGGCCTAGATCTCTACCTTTGTCAAGAGCTCAAGAGTTCAACGCGCGCTACGAGTATTCTATATCAGTGCACACACTTTTATCTAAGTAGAGTAAATAATACAATTATTAGTTTACCATGCAATGTGTAAATTAGTGTTAGTGACTGCCCACTTGTGACATTACATAAATGTAAGCGAGATAAGTGTCATAAGCATTACAACAGTATACATAACAGTACATATAAGCCGTTTAAGATTATTATTTGGTTGGATATTAAAATTGCTGTCTAATTCGAAATGAAGGAATATCGATGAATTTTACCATTGATCCTTATTTTTCCGATATTAAAAGTATCTACACAAACAATTTAAAAGCACATCTGAGCACAACTCAGTAATTACATATATTATAACTCACATAAATAACTAATAATGAAATGTAAGTATGTTTAATATTTTAGCGTAAGCAAACAAAATTTACTGCTACAAAATATAAGGAATTGTTTTCCCCTTGAATCGATGTTATTATATAAGTGGGGGTAAGACCTGATATTACAAATAGTTTAAGTACTTGTTAAATATTGATACTCTCATTCGATTGCTTTACAATTGATCAACGATATTAAAACGTCGAAATAAAAACTTTTTGGTATCTAAATCGTCTTCACTTGCAGTTGAAACGCTTTAAAATATAGTTTTGCAATGATTTCAAACTAGCCACAGAATTTATACCTTTCTGTGGCTAATTTGAAAGCGAGCTTTTGGTTAATTCTAAGTAACCTAATGTTTAACCGTAACACCATCACGGTCGGATTTACTATAGTTTTCAATTAAAAAACAGCCCCCGAACTTTAGAAGGCGGTAGACAATAGCAAAGATTATCTTAACACTACGCTGATAGTAGGTTTTCCGATCTAAAATGTTACTATTATAAGTTTTCCTATCGAATAACAAAATACAACCTATACTCGTCGCCTTACAGTACTACAACGATAAACGTAGTGGAAACGTCCGTGTAAATGTCCACTAGGTCGAATTTATTTATATCGATGTAGCGTGCTCGCGTTCTGCATTAAAGTTTTGTTACAAGCCGTTTTTACCTTTGCGGACGCTTACCTGGCCAGCTATTACCTGTGCTCGAGGGCTCAACGTGCTTTACAAACTTGTAGACACGGCATTGTAGTTTCACAAACTTCTAATTACGATTTGTAATAGTGAAATTTAAGATATGCTTAGCGTAAACATGACAATATTTGAACAGAAAAGGATTTTGTATGAAAATGTATTCGGAAATTGAAAAATTGTTCGTGATAATAATGAAAATTCATTTATTTAAATATTTCAATCAAAGTGACAGAAAATAGTGTACATTGTATTGTAATTGTAGAATTTGCTTCCGCTTGTGCCCTTTTCTGTTACCGGTTGGCCAGAAAGAAGTAACCAAATCTGGTGGTGGACATGGTGGTAACCATAGACGGTGATTTGATAACGTCTTTCGGGTGAACTTTTCTTTTTTAAACTTTGTACTTTCGCATTGATTTTATTAAATAAATATCGTAGGAGACAGCGCCATCTGACCCCAAACTAAGCAAAGCTTGTACTATGGAAGTCAGATAACTGATAGAATACTTAAATACTTTCTTTTATTTTTGCAAATACATACTTATAATAAACACAGGACAAACATTTTTTTATACCACAAAATGTTTATCCTGTGTGGGAATTGAACCCACGCCCTTCAGCTCTAGGAGCAGACATACTACCAATGAACCAATAGGGTTGTCAATTATTATTTCACTATATGTAATAGAAATAAGGAAAAGCAGTTTTCCTCTGTCTAAGTTGAACAGTCTGGTCTCAAAAGGCTTACGTCTACGAAGCGCGGCGCGGGCACAGGCCGTGGGCCGCGAGGGCGCGGGCGCCAGGCCGCCCGTCAGTCCACGATGTGCGCCATTCGGGGGCGGTCGCGTGTGTAGTGTAGTGATGGCAGCATGGTGGCTGCGCGCCTGTTTCTGTGCACCTTGGCGCTGCTGGCGATTCTGCCCTACGCCACTGCCGCCAAACACCGTTCGCGTCAACACAATCACCACTCTAGGCACTCGGAATTTGTTAAAGGAAAGAGTAAGTTCTAAGCTTATGTGGTAGTGGGAGGACTTGCCCAACTGACAACCCACTAGTCAACGGACCCAGATTAATGTCTTTCGAAATGACTACTTTTTTGAAAATATCTCCTTTCTAGTTGATGATTGTGATAGAGCAGTTACTAGCTTTTTTTTGGATTTGAAAAACTTAACTCTAACGGAAAAGAAACTTTCCTGACTAACAACGAACTCAATATATTTTGAGTACCTTAATTTCATCTAGCAATATTGCCTATGGCTGTATTGTTTCTAATCGGTGAAGATTTTTATGACAAGTCTGATCTGTGTTTAAAAACCAGTCAATTGTGATTTGAACTTGTGCATCGCGGGTTCTGTCATCACACAATGTTATTTGTCATGTGTTTTTATTAAAATAATTATGTTATAATGCTAGCAATGTTGTAGTACTCTAAGTTTGATGTTTATAGAAGATATATATATTACCAATTTTATGTAAAACTAAAAAAAATACGTTAATAATATACATAACTTTCTTATTTTTTACGACACGTTTCTACGTACGTTTTCTGTAAAAGTTTCGACTAACTGTTATGGTTCTACAGATATAATTTAGAGACACATATAATACGAAACCATATAAGAAACCAAATGTTTTATTGAATAACACTATAATCATATACCTTGTATCAAAACAATTTCGCTTATCATTAAATTATATCGAACATTTTAATATTGTAAGTTTAATAAGATCTTAAAATACGCTTCTTCAGTGTAAACCGTGTCAAAAGGCAAGTACCTATAAAATCGTGCGAGCTAATCACTGCCATTTAATAAACAAAGCCTTATCGAGAAGCTAAAGCAATAGCCCAGACTTATTTATAATCTGGGTATCAGCAAGTCAAGAGTGAACACGGTTTCATGAAAAAAAATGTGTTTCATCGTGATGCATCTACAGTTTTTAAAGTTTAACACATTTTCTATACTCTGCTTCATCTTTAACTTTTGTTTGAATAAGTGACCAACTAAATAAATTCAACGAAAAACTCAATTTATAGTGGAGAATACGTAAACAACTAAATGCATTGGCGTGAATTAAACTGAAAGTAAATTATTACTCATCATTACTTCTACTATAGGGTCAACTCAGGAATCAGGAAATAAAATAAATAGTTATATTATAGAAAAAGTACGTTGACCCTTGGACAAATAAATGTAAAAAATGAAGCATTTTTTCCGTGATTTTAAACTTCTGCTCGTAATGATAGGTACAATGACCACCTTTCGGCTTAGTACACCGCAAACTTATAAGCCAGTATCCTATGCCTTTGAAATTAACCGAGTATTTTTCTTTTTGTGGTTGACGGGCTAATTGTTTGACCGCAGCTCAACTGATGTTACGTGACGTTGTAGCCGAAGATGGTAAACACATCGTTAGATGCTTGGCGACAGATTTTCGACTTGAGGGAGGTAGCGAGCCAGCCAAGTACTAGAAACTACTCTGCCACCATACTATGGTTTGCTATCACCGGCAGCCGAAGCTTATTGTTAGGATTTTAATCCACACCCTGCGACTGTGAACCGACCGCGCTAACAACTGGGCTATCATCACTACAAAATTCCGTGGTTCCTTTATTATCCAAAGTGACTTTGTGTAGAAATCAATGATGCTGTTTCAGCATTCAGTAAAATTACTTCAACCGATCGTTACACATAATAATACTTCATGGACCTAAATCGAAGTCTTTATGGTGGCTGCGTTGAAAAGATCATTGTTCTCACAATACTTATTTTACTTTCGGTTATACATTTAGTTCTTTTCTTAGAACCCAAAGCCATTAACATATCTTAAACGAATGAGGTCAAAACCGAAATTAGAATTATAGTAGGTACTATTCACGCTTACGTAGATAAATATAAGTTATTTTTGTGGTGCAAGTAAGAAATAATAATGTATTATAACAAAATATCTTTATTTTGTAAATTGATTTACAAGCTAGGTGTTTGACCATAGATCACCAGATGTTAAGCAATGGTAAAGCACACCTAGCCTGGAATGAAACTAGCTCTCAAGTGAGGCTGCCGGAACACACCGTTAGGTGCTTGGCGGCAGATTTTCAAGTTCAGGGTGGTAGCTAGCCAGCAAAGTACTAGAAAGTACCCTACCATCATGCTATGGTATCCTCGCGATGTTTACCTTCTGCGGCAGCTCAGGCTCATTGTTGGGTTTTGAACACCCTTCGGCGAACCGACCGCGCTAACCACACAGCTATCATAGCTACAGAATTTATCATTCTTATTAGTATTCTAATAATTCTTTACCACACTCAAAAGAGCTACTTGTTTGAAGTTACTTAAAATGGGTGAAAATATTTTGTAATCAATTTGTATAAAAACTAAAGATAGCAAATGAAACTTTATGCTAGCAGAATAGACTTACGTACTAGGGTGATAGCTTAGGTATTTACAAAGCGTTGTCAAGAGTAAATAGTACTTTCCCAAGGTTACCTTGATCTACCAGCATCGTTCAAAATACACAACACAGTAACTTCAAAAAAAAAATTCAAACGTCAACCCAAATGATTACAAAAATCATAAACGGCGCGGTTAGCGATTGTAAAAACAAGTCGTTAATAGTCAATTACCTACTTTGAGATTGGAATGTCGTAAGATTGCTTTATGTCCCAAACGCGCTACGTAAACTAGAAACGACGCATTTGTGTTAGGAACGGTATTCGCGGTTTCCGTTCAAACAATTATCTGTGTATAATTGGGCAAAGCGTTATACAATGCGACCAACTTATTCGTAAAAATGCTTGTGGGAGCCACCATCGATTACCCCACCATTAAGTAAAAGCTGTACCTAAAAATTACAGTTTGATAATGTACCTACGCGTAGTATCAAGTTTGAGTCGTATGATAAAACTCAAACTTTGAACACAGGGGCCAATAAATAAAGATTATAACTCAAACAAATAAAAATCTCTTATTTTCTGCAGCGATTATATTTTTAGTGCCAGACACCTGGCAGTGACTATTAAAGAAATATCTAGACAAAACGTTATTAAATAGCTGTTATTCTAAATTGTTAATTTTATGCTGTTGGTATTAATCACGGTATTTATCGATAAATAAGAATGGACAGTTTTCTTCTTCTTGGCGGGAAAGAACTAAATGTACCTACAGTATATTTTAACTAAGTAGATAAAAGTATAAAAATATGTAAAAGTTTGACCATTTGTATATTGGAAATGTCTTAAACATCTAATGGCAAAATAGGAGTTTTGGCGGGAACGCGGGAAGAGTCGTGTCGCTCCGTTGTATTTTTTCCAAAACTAGTGTTTTGTCGAGTGTTTATGCATAAAAATGGTGGTGTTTTATTCATAAAGTGCCGAATTACAAGCGTGAGTGTGGGAAAATGATATAATGAGGTGAAACATGACTTTTCGTGTTGCTTCCAAAACTCCATCGAAGCTTTATAGTAAAGTCGCCACTACTTTACTAAAGCATGACTGGATTTGACTGACACGTACTGGACTTGACTAAGACTGGACTTTGACTTAAACTAGCTACGATGACACTTATTTAAATTTTTAAACTTGAAAATATATAATTACTTGACACTGGCAAATGCTAAAACGCGACGCTAAAACCAAAGAAAAAAAAATGGCAAAATATTCTAAACCTACAGCAAGCTTACTAATTCACAGTCTAGGTATATTTCGTCTAATTCTCGCATTAACAAATTAACCTTTACAATTTATTTTAATAGAAATAAGTATAGGTACATATTTACATATTGAAATATACTCAACCGTGTTACTAACGTATACCTACACATAGCACAGTTTCAATACAAAACTAAAAAATATATACATAATTATATAAAAAACTATCTAGCTAAAAAACTATTCTAAAAGGTTTATACTAATGAGAATAGTCATCAAAACTCAAACTACATTGCCACGTATGAAAAAATAATATTTTTTTCACTTTTTACAGACTATCTGATGCAGAAACATTAGATACATGTACCTGTTAAGTCCTTTACATTCTTTAATAATAATATAAATATTATATTTTAGTTCGAGTAACTATTATTGTCATATAACGTGCGATATAATAACAAGACAGGGTCAAATTAATTGATTGCAGTATTGCATTCTCATTATCTAGAAATACGTATTTATTAACCAGGAAAACACAAAGTCAACAAAGTTATTACACATATCGGTAATAATATAAAGTATTTGAATCCAAGGAGAACTAGTATATTACTCGCTCGCATACTCCGTCTCTTTCTTCAATATCCTTTATGAGAAACATACATACATATATGCATGTAGGTATTGTAGGTACATACAATATTATGGATTTTGCCTAAGACAGTGATACTTATCAATATAAAAATTAGGTTTCCCCTATTAAGTTATGTTATTCTGTTACAAAAAGTATGCACCTGTTGTTAAAGGATGCGTGATTTATTTTAATAATATTATCTATTTTATTTTATTTTAACCTAACCTAATTTACCTAAAATCTTACTTAATTTTAATTTTTTTTATTTGACAACTTTTACATTTAATTGAATTACAACATTTCTCAAAACTACTACTACCACTATGTATTTAGATAATAATTGATTGATTCAGGCGTTAAAAAAAGCAATAACATTTTTAGCATTACTGAAAAAATACTCTCCATCAACAATCCATCAATCCATCAACGTAAAATGTCGTATTTTGTTTCGTTATATTTCATGAATACAAGGACTGTCCCTAGCGTCACAAGAATCAAATTTAATAGAAATACCTACTTTTAAAATTTAGCCGTTTATAAACGGTACTATTTAATTGAGCTCCATTCATGAAAGCTAAATATATAATAGTTAAATATGTATATGAAACCACCAATAAAACTTCGATTACGATTAAAAAAAATATTCAGATTAGATTCTAAGAAACAAACAAATAGCGTTTTATTAATAAAATTCGATCTTATTAATACTTTCAAACGCTTAAAGGAAACATGTAAGGTGACTTTTTGATTCATAGAAAAAACCATTTAGAATTAAATAGATGGCCGCATGCAGTGGAGATATCAGAACATTGCATAAATAAATATGTAAAATACTTGAAGCTATGAAATAAAATAACAGGTTTTTTATCCGTTAGTAAGAGCTTGCAAAAAAGCTACAGCGCCACTCATTTAAAATCCAACTTGGCAATTCATTAACGTTCATTCTTGCCGGAATGTATAACGTTCGGTTGAAAAAGCAGTACATTTGCATTAGATGGCTATATATTGATGGATTTTATATTTGAATCTAAATCTAAGAATCTAACGGTGTGTTCCGGCAGCCTCACTCAAAAGCCAGTTCCATTCTAAGCTTGGTGTGCTTTGCCATCTTAGACCACACCGTCACTTAACATCAGGTGAGCTGTGGTCAATCACTTAGCCTGTCAACCATAAAAAAAGTCAAAACAAATAAAATACTAAACGACTGAAATATTTAGGCACAGTTTCAGCTTCTGGTGTTTGAGACATGAATTTAGGAGGTTAAATAACTCCTTGTTTTGTGAAAGATAAATTGTTTACCATTTGAGAAAACGCTTTAATTGATAAAATAGGGAGAAGGCTGTATAAGCTACCAATAAAAATGATTATAACATTTGGCAAAGTGTTGCAAGTTACCAGACGCCGGAACCGTGTCTCATTGGATATTATATTGAACGTATTTGGCGTTTCAAGTTTTTAAATAAGTTCTTTGTAAGACGCGTGGTTGCGCCCACGCTTGCCATGGGCATTATTTGTCGAAGGTGAACTTGGCAAGACTTAAACCACTAATTATAACTAAAAACCTGCACGATTCTTAATATTTGTCACTTTATGATACCTACCCTGTTTAAGTGTTTCTTACATTTATGATTAAACAACTAAATGAAATTCGATAAAATTTGAGAAACAAGGAGTGGAAAAATTTGGGGTTGACAAAGGTCCGGATTTACGCCAAAAATTCATGCAGGATGTTAAATATATATCTTCAATAAATCAACTTAAACATTTAGAAAGTGAAAATAATCGCAAAAGAAGGCTTTGTAAGTGTATGTATGTGGCTCTAAAACGGCTCACCCGATTTTGATCTAGATTTTTTTTGTTTGAAAGATGAATTGTTCTAGAATGTTCTAAGCTATTTGTTTTGGCTGCCCTGTAGAGGTAGGGTAATTTGGTACAGTATCTACTTCAAGAGCTGTAGGGCGTGGGTTCGATTCCCACTTGGAGAAACGTTTATGTGACGATAAATAGGGTTATGTACTGTATGTGGTCAAACGCAAACCTATTCAGTAAAAAAAAATATTTATGAATGGGTGTGAGCATCTTTGAGTTAAAATATAGTATTCAGTAACTAGTCTCTACCGTCCTTTTCCAATGTTTAATTTATACATAAAACTATTTACAGTCAAATGAATCATAAAGCGCCATAAAAACGCTTGAACAAATCAAAACTGGATCTCAAAAACCAAAATACTTCAAAAATTCGGTAGAGACAACAGAACATTCTCGACGAAACATTAAATTTGAAACATCGGATTAACGTCCATTAGATATAATCGAGTTATACCTAATTATATGCAAGAGTCAAAAGGCGAGTTTCTTGACCCACGACGAATACTCGATTCAAATATCGATTCCACTCAAAACAGGAATTTAACGAACTTGGAATGCTTCGTAGTTAAAATTAAAACCAGAAATTGGGATCTTAATTTTTAACGACCGAGTCCAATGCGAGTATATCACGAGAAAGTTGAGCTAATATCAAGACATATAAACCGTAACCATAACATAATTCTACATTACTTTTCAAGTAAACAAACAAAAATTAGATAAAATTTGACATTTTTACACAGCGCCATCTATCCACAAACTCAACAAAGCTTGTACTTTGAGAACCAAGTAACTGACACACGTATTTTTTTTTTATTATTATTGACTGGCAACTCACCTGATATTAATGGATGGTAGCCGAAGATGGATGACCTGTAATGAAACTGGCTCTCAGGTGAGGCTGCCGGAACACACCGTTAGGTGCTTGGCGGCAGATTTTTAACTTGAGGGTGATAGCTAGCTAGTCGAGTACTAAGAAATATCCTACTACCATAGTATGGTATCCCCGCAAGTTTTTTTTTCACCTGCTATTCAAGCTCATTGTTGGGGTGTGTGCCCACGACCTTTGGCACACGAACCAACCGCACTAACTACTGAGCTAGCATCGTTAGAAATAAAATAAAATGTATAAATTTAAGACGCCCAGAGACAGAAAAACATGTATTTATTCATATAAATTGTTTGTCCTGGGTAGGTATCAAAGCTACCAAATGTGCTAACCGGTCAAATCATATTAGAGCTTTTGATCTATGTATAGACAAGATTAACAAAAATTGATTTTGTTTAAAATAAATTAAATTTGAGTTTAATTTATTTGTCATTGTATTATTACTTCATTCAACGGATATTTTCAAACGTAGCAACTTCACCTTTTGTAGAACAAAACAACTTTACCCACATCGCTGACAGCGTTATATTTTTGTGTAAAAAAAGTTCTGATTAGAGTATACAATAAAATATATACCTATATAAAGTAAATATATTATTATATTTTTTAATTTATATTTGTTGGCCATTGCCATTCAGCGCGGGAATACGGCGAGTGTGATGGGCACCTTTGCGCCGGGAAAAGTCAGGGGCGGGTTGTTTTAGTTTGGTAATATATTTATTTTATTATTAACACAATTTATCGTATACACTACGGTGAGTGTGCTCAACAATCACACGACCTAATCTTGCCATCACCGTTTTACTACAGCACGACCAGACGCTCGAGCAAAAGACACCCTCTTACAGTGGAACTTCCCTTCAAACGCACAAAGCGTTTCCAAAACACGTTCCTTGTAAGAACTGCTGATGTGTGGAACTCGTTGCCAGCGTCTGTGTTTCCAACAAAATACAATCCGGGGTTGTTCAAGAAGAAGGTGAATAGGTATTTTCTAGGCAAGCGTGCTCCATCTTCGGCCACATCGTCGCTTTCCACCAGATGAGATCGTGGCCAAACGCATGCCTAGTCCGATGTAAAAAAAAAAAAAAATAACATTTTATTTTTGTGACATTTAGTACACGACATATTGACATTTAATTTAATAATTATATTTTTTTTTTCTTTGGTTTTGGCGTCGCGTTTTAGCATTTGCCAGTGTCAAGTATTTATATATTTTCAAGTTACAAAAGTTAAATAAGTGTCCTTGTAGCTAGTTATAGTCAAAGTCCAGTCTGTGTCAGTCAAGTTCAGTCATGCTTTAGTAAAGCAGTGGCGACTTTACTATAAAGCTTCGATGGAGTTTTGGAAGCACCACAAAAAGTCATGTTTCACCACATTATATCATTTTCCCACACTCACGCATATAATTCGGCACTTTATGAATAAAACACCACCATTTTTATGCATAAACACTCGACAAAACACAAATTTTGGAAAAAAATGCAACGGAGCGACACGACTCTTCCCGCGTTCCCGCCAAAACTTCCTATATTTATTTTATATTGTTTTGATGTGTTTGACATATTACAATAAATGATAAATGTCTATACAAAAAAAATTATTAAATAAAATTTAAATTATAAGTTTTAAAATAAAAAGATTGCACATTGGACGAAATTGTATTTAATTTAATTGTATTTTATTGCTTGCCATTTTATCATTGACATTTTTGTTTTATTTTATTTTTGCTTTTGATTTGACTAATCACTGACTGTAGTTATTATTATATATATTTTTTTGTCATGTTTAATTTTAAGTTTTGCATGCCGCAAGGCGGAATATGGCGCTCGTTATCTTTTTTTTAAATATCTATTGTACCCATATGCGCAATAAATGAATTATGAATTATTATGAAATAATTAACATTCCAAGACGGTAGATACATAACTTTTATTTAAGAATATTTGTGCGTTTAAGTCTCTTGTATGATGACTTGGTGTTTCATTTTCGAAGTATTGTTTGAAATGGTAATTATTCAATTTCATTGATTTTGTGGCATATTAAATTTTTAGCTTCAAACTTATCTTATCCTTCGAGTCATAAAATTCGTTTATATAAATAAAATGCTAAAGAATTTAAGTGTTTTTGATTAAAAAAAGGAAAGAAGAACCCAGCAAGACAGAAAAATAAAATAAATTAAGTTAATTACACCAATATGAAATAAATATTTGTACCTTCTTGTAAGTCACTGAACTGCTCCAGTCTCAATAAAAGTAAAGTTAACTTTCGTTGTAGCCAAAAAACACACCACACAAAACGAACAAGGTATTTAAAAAATATCTGAACCATATAGCCAAGACGTCCGTATTTCCTGAATGAAAAGGCACAAAGAAAATATCCTGTCCGAGATAAATTATTTGAAAAGAGAGTGTCTAGATCTGTCTAGACGTGTCGCTAACAATTAAGGGTTCCGTAGAAAACTTAGAATCTCGTGACGTGACACTGTTTCCGTCTTTTTGTACGTGGTACTGTAACACAAACTTACCAGGGTAAAATATAGAAGAAAAAAAATTGAGGGATATACTTATTACTCCTGTACATACATACACACAAAAATATTCGGCAGTAATATACGGCCTGTAACGATTTTTTCCCGCCAATCTTCATATGGATAGAACCGAAATACTGAATCTCAAATATAGCTGATAATTTTCGTTATGACCGCGACACATATTTGAATACTAAATAATATTAATAATATAATACTAATACACAAACTTTACTATGGTTACGCAAATGATAATAAACTTTAAAAAGCTTGTGTAACAACTGGCGGTCTTATAGTTGAAAGGTATGTATTCTAGGTAACCTCAGGATGGGGGAGAATTCAAGATCAAGTAAAATTTGAGGTAAGTCAATATTAAAGAAAAAAGGTATTCAAGATAAAATGAACGTGCAAAAGTAATATAAATATATATCTTTTAATTATAGATTATTAAAAAGAATTACAAAAATAAATAAATAAAATTAAAAAAAAAACTTGTTCGTGCAAGTAACAATTCCAACTCTGTACTTAAGGAAAATTGCGGGAAAACTATGAAAAAAAAACTGAGGAAGAAATCCTATGGGTTTAAATACAGTTTTAAACGAGACAATGTAACAACGAGGATTACGAAACTATAGTTGTTTACGAAACTCTGTAGCTCAAATACATAAATTCATAACAGAACGGCATGAATAAAAGTACAGCATCTAACTGTTCTGCGTCATACGAATATCTAATCTGATTCGATGATTTATTTGGTAACTGTTAAATCAATGTTTTGCTCAAATCCAAGTTTAGACGCCACAATTTTTTTTGTATTTAAAATCAACTATTTTTTAAAGTTAGACACCGTTAAAATCTACAGTGTTACTGACATAATATACCTTATATAAGCGGTGTGCTTGAATGCGTCGCTTGACAACTCAGATGTCAAAATGTGCACGTACAACAAAACTGCTAGTCACAATACTTTTTTGCGTAGTTGGGTAATAAAATACTTAGTATAATTCACCCGCTATCATCAACTGATGGTTTGGTCACTGATCATTTCTTAGGCAAAAAACCTGTTCATAAGTTTCATTGACATGTACGATTCGCATAAATTAAGAATGTGGTATATAAGATTTGTTTAAATATTTATCAAAACTATCAGTAATTATTCATGATGTCTGGAATCGAATGGAATCGTAAATAATAATGCTATGAACTAGACTAAACTTGATAAAACCACAAATTGTGACATCTTTTTACGCACATAGATATTACTTTTACCACTGTATTTATAGAACCATACAAATATTCGACCAATAGACCAACTCGAAAGAATATTAGTTTACTTAATCTACTTATTAAAATGTCTGGTTTTTTTTTAATAGAGCGTGCTAATCTTTTTTTCTCAAGACGCAGTAGTATATAGCAATATCCTTGTTTCGAGATAGCCCCTTAAAAGGCAATATACCCGAAGATGGTAAGCACACTTCGTGAATGGGAACTGGCTCAAGAGGGATGCTGTAACTTGTAACACATGTTAGCATTGTAGCAATTACACGCTATAGTGGCTGTGACGGAGCTAACTAGCGATTCCACAGAACAATTATGGTTCGGCAAACGGTCAATCTTTTGGATGGGTGGCCGATCCATCTTTCAAGAAACCACTCAGCGTATGACATAGTAACCGCAGTGTTAAAAAATGTGGCATCAAGATATCGTTATTCTGGCAGTTTTGAAAAGCGGGTAAATTAAAATTAATGACGCTAGAACTGACAACTATATGGCACGCGCTTAATAATTAAGGATGAGTTGAGCGTATGCTTTAATTCACTTTCATGGAAAAGCTTAAGTTTTCGAAAGCGGAATTCCTTACAAACGCATTCCAACGTTGCGCGTTCATTGCGTAGTTCTTTCCGTAACGTTGAAAAATATAGGAACGAGCGCAGCTATCTACGCACCACAATAAGGGATTGTAGTGAAAGGTCGAATTACAAGAATGAAATGGTAGAACCAAACTGGTTTCAAAGCTACAGAATTCAAGTAACTGGATAAAAACATCGGCCCGAGACAAACCAGTCGCGGGCAAGGCGCGCTGCTCTCTGAGTGATTGCAACAGAACGAGATGTCCGAAGTTGGTTGGATTGTCACCACTTGTAAAAGTAGACTATTGAAAGGCCGTATGAAAGTGACGAGTTATGTCGATGTGAGCTTTAAATAACTGTTACCTAGATGTATTCCTTTTGCTGGTTTACCGAAGGTTCATTGCTAGTACTTCTTACATACCCCAAAAAATTCTCATAAAGGAAGAAATTAGCCCAAATTAACAACTGTGTCTTTTGAAAAGGCTTACTTACTTATTAAAAGTCTTAATAAAATAGTATAGTGTTCAAAAGTAGATAAATTAAATTAATTTATTAATATTTATTATTAAAGTATGCGATCACAAAATACTGCAATTATTTTATGAGAATGCTGACTATGAATGTTGATATAATTTAGTCGGCGCGTAATGTGGCCTTTCGAAGTTTTCACGCTTGACTTTTTAAATTGACAGGACGTTTTAATATATAATGTCCTTTTTAACACATAAATTTGAATTAGTTTCACATGCCGTTTGGCAAAAAAGATTTAACATATTGTTTCTGCCCTTTGTGTATTCGATACGTATATTTTTAAAACTTACGTGGCAATAGTATTTAGACCCTATTTTCGAACGTATAAGTTTTCTTACTCGCATATGGCGTGCGAAAAGCCGAAGATCGGGCTGAGTGGCGTGTCTTGAGAGCAGCCTATGTCCAGCAGTGGACAAATATAGGCTGATGATGATGATGATGATATGGCCGACTTTCGAACGTTAGTATTAACACATACTTGTATCCAAAAATTCAGACGTAAGTTTGAGTCAAGAATAGGACCCTGATCTTAACGAAATCATAGCACTGGATGTGTAACATGAAGAGTTGAAGATGGACTAAGAAAATTTTATATTTAAATAATTTCGAAAGTGACGTCATATTTTAGAACAATAATTTCCCATTTTCCAGTAAGAGATCAAATCAGCGAGCGATGCTTCCACGCTTGTTTGTTATCTCGCGTATCACAGAGCACAACTAGGTCGACCGGACATCGCTGCCCACACATAGCCTTATTAAATATGATGGTATATACTAACCAACGAGCCACCAACTATTACACAGCCTTTGCATTCGGCAGTGTTATTCGGCTCTGGTTGTGACACCACGAATGGTTGATTTCACGTATAGGTGGCATTTTCGAAAGTTCCGCTCGACGGTTTATGATTATGTATTGTTTTGATGTGCAAAATACCAACGTTGCAAAAATTTTATTTTTTATTAAACACAAACGACACAAAACCCGGCCGGTGATATCTACTAAATATCTGTATATATAGGTGCTCGTGGAATTAATTGTGGGTCCGTCTATTAGAATCACCCCAACGTTTCTGTACTTGTAGATATTCGACGTATCAGACGGGCGGCCTGTTTGTCACTTTATTATATAAAACAAAGGATCCGGCAAAATAACCATGTAAAGCATGTTGTAATATTTAGTCTTGCTGCAATTTAACATAATATTATACTATTTTTAGTTAAACTTAGCAGACGGTCTTGTTCTCATATCAAAATTAAAACCAAAAAATTGTAAAAAAACAAAAATGTTCGAAAATATCAATACAATAATAGTAAAAACTTCGTATTTCAAAATCTGGAACTCGAAATATTCTATTTTTAGCCTAGATATGAAACTAGTCCAGTCTACGTGAAAATTGACTATCGTATTAGCACTAGCTAGTCAGTAAAGGTCGCCGACTTTATCTGCTAATTTGCTCCAACACATCAAGTATTCGATCTCGTATCTTTACTCTTTACTAACTACTTAGAACAGATACAAGTATGGTTACTATATTTTAATATATTTGGTATGCGAATGTTATATACACATACCTATAATTTAGGCACACCACGTCTCTACATTATGAGCGATTTCACATAAGATTTAGTTTTCAGAAAAGAAAAGTATTTTTTGTTTAGTTTAATTCCTGTATTAAAAAAAATATAATAATTTAATATCGTAGGTTATTTAACACAACGACATCTAGTCCCAAACTAAGCAAAGCTTGTAGGTACTATGGGAACCAGATAACTAATAGAATATTTATATACTTTTTTTGTAATTACATACTTATAATACAGAACACCCAGTATCATTCCTGCACTTTAGTCGTAAAAAGGTGACGAACATATTATGTATGTATACTGTTATAGGTGTATCTATCGATATGCATTAGCAAAAATAGTTTTAGATGACTAATTCAGTCATCTATAATATGATTGGAGTCAAATAAAAACATGTAAAAATGTTATAAATCATTATTTGGAGAAATTGAATCGTTACTTTATTATTTAGTATCTACCCTCGAACGCTCTATGCGAGCAAATTGTTTTTAGTTATCAGTAATTTGATCTAAAACTGCGTAGTAAAATTACCGAGTGCGTTTATATGTATACTACTCTGGGCTCTTAAGTACTAACATTCGTTGCCTTATTTGTTCAGACGATAAAGCTCTTAACTCGTTTATCAACTTTAAAAAAGGTAAATATGTTATACCTACCCGTACCTTATAATACAATCCAAAAACTAAACTGAAGACGTATCAAATGACGGCTAGGATCAATTTCTGGGATGCTCTCAAGAAAAAAAAACTATTATTTAAACGAGCAGGTAAAATCTACCTTGCTTGGATGCAGTTGTAATTCTATGGAGTTTAGAAAAAAAACGGGTTTTATTGTTTCGATTTCACAGAGCTCTTAAATACTACTTTAAGTCTTAACGTTTGTAGTTTGCGGCAAATTTTGCGCTGTAAGCACTTTCTGAACATGTTTCAATATTCAGCCGGCTCATTACGCAATACGCGGAACACACCTCAAGGATCGTATAATATAACAAACACACCTTTACTGTTACTCTAATGTTAACAAACCTTTTCTAACTCAATCGAATACCAACATTTATTTTGATCCGAAATAGAAACAATCGTGTATTATTGTGCGTTGTAAAAACAAGCACAACGGTAAACTTGGGCATTGCCACTAAATTCTGACAATCTCACGTGTTCGTTTTACATAAACGGTTTAACTGGACAGATCGTATAACGCGCTGCGCTCGCGCCGCGGTGTAAACCGCGCTGTCGTTAATAAATCACATGTAGCGGGGTCGCTTGTAGCGTAGTAGAAGAAACTCGCTCTAGAGCCCGCCCACGCGGGTACGCCTCTTCGTTAGGCGCGCGCGCTCCACTCCAAACGTAAATCTGACATTAATACAAACGTTGTTTTTATTAGATATTGACGAGAGCCCAATTAGGCAAAGCTCACTTTACATGTAAATAAAAAAGTTTTAAATGCTAACGTTTGTTTTTCTTTCTTTCCAGTATGTATCGGAACAAACGGTCGGATGTCGGTGCCGTCGAACCGCGACACCCACTACAGGAACCTTCGCGATCGTTTCACAAACTGCACCTACGTAGACGGCAACCTCGAGCTGACGTGGCTTCAAAACGAAACCCTTGACTTGTCCTTCCTACAGTACATCCGCGAGGTGACTGGGTACGTGCTCATCTCGCATGTCAACGTCAAACAGATTATCCTGCCAGAACTGCAGATAATTAGAGGTCGGACACTTTTTAAGCTCAACGTGCGAGATGAAGAGTTTGCGCTGCTTGTGACAATGTCCTCTGCATTCACGCTCGAGCTGCCCAAACTGCGGGACGTGCTGCGAGGCAGCGTTGGTATCTACAAGAACTATAATCTGTGTCACGTGAAGACCATAAACTGGGACGAAATCATCACTGGCGTAAATGCTTCCTACGTGTATGTGTACAATTTCTCAGCGCCGGAGCGGGAATGCCCACGGTGCGATCCCAACTGCGAAGCTGGCTGCTGGGGCGAGGGGGAGAAAAACTGTCAGAAATTTTCCAAAACGAACTGCAGTCCGCAGTGCGCACAGGGCCGCTGCTTCGGCCCGAATCCGCGAGATTGCTGCAACACGTTCTGCGCCGGCGGATGCAAGGGTCCACTCGCAAGCCAGTGCTATGCTTGCCGCAATTTTTATGATGAAGGCACATGCTCTCAAGAATGTCCACCAATGCAGATTTACAATCCGACCACGTACTCGTGGGAACCGAATCCGAATGGGAAGTACGCTTACGGAGCAACATGCGTGCGAAACTGCCCCGAGCATCTTTTGAAGGACAACGGAGCCTGCGTGAGGAGTTGTCCACCGAATAAAACTGCTGTGAACGGAGAATGCATACCGTGCAATGTCACTTGCCCTAAAACTTGCCATGCGGAGAGACCAATTCACTCAGGAAATATCGCGAGCTACAAAGATTGCACTATCATAGACGGTTCTATAGAAATTTTGGAAATGACCTTTACTGGATTCCAGCAGGTTAACAATGACTACTCGTTTGGCGCCCACTACGCGAAAATGGAGCCGGACGCTTTGGAGGTATTCAGTACAGTGCGTGAGGTCACCGGTTACCTAAATGTGCAGGCACATCATCCGAACTTCACAAGTCTCACATACTTCCGGAACCTGGAAGTAATTGGAGGTCGTCAGATGGTTGAAAATCTCTTTGCCTCCCTTTATATAGTGAAGACTTCGTTGAAATCACTTGGACTGAAGTCTTTAAAAAGAGTGAACTCTGGTGCAATTGCGATTATGGAAAATAAGAACCTATGCTACGCCGATAAAATAGCTTGGAACAAATTAGTCAAATCACGAGAACACAAGCAAGTCATACAGAAAAATGGAGATCTTGGGCTTTGTGGTGAGTTTGCACAGCGATAAGTTTTATGAGGATCCTCAGTAGAGTCATAGTTGTAAGACTGCTATGCGATAGTATTCCTATATGATTTTAGCGAATTCTTTATTATTTATTCTCTATTTTTTGTTAAGAACCCCATCTCATTCAAAATACACAATCACTAACATACTAACAGCCTATGCAACAGAAGACTGCGCGATCTTTTTCCTTGTGCCAAAATTCGAAGGTAGTAATTGGCTTTCGTTGAGTCACAACCTCAAGATACCTACATATATTTTGTTCCTAACGATTATGTGTTCCACAGAGAAGTTACATTTGGGGTGTGACCCTCAATGTTCATCAGACGGATGTTGGGGCCCGGGGCCGGATATGTGCCTCTCCTGCCAGAACTACATAGCAGGCGCCACCTGTATTCAAAACTGCAGTGTTCATCAAGGGTATGTATCTTAATGCAACTTATTTTTATACATCGTAATATAACGTCTTATGTCTAGCGAAAGTAAAAAGTCTTTGAAGGTATATTTTCAATGTTTTGTCTCGTTTATGATTGAAAAAGTGATAAATACGTATGTCAGAACGAACAACATGAAGTCGACATTTTCATACGTGCAATATATTGTCTGAGCCTTCGTCAAATCTCAAAGCCTTATTACCATAACAAAACCGAGTATTGTGTGGGCAGCGCTCTACCGGTTCGATGTACCGAACACTACTTTGACCTGATTGTTCCAGACGTGGTAGCAGCTGTGTATTGAATAAGATACTGTAAAGTTCCTAATAAGCAATTGTATGCTTTTCAGGTTGTACAAAAGCGGTTCGAAGACGTGTAAAGAATGTAATTCAGAGTGTGTGGATGGATGTACGGGGCCAAGCCGAGCGAACTGCACGCGATGCAAGCATGTCCGCGATGGACCCTACTGCGTTGCCGCCTGTCCTGAGTCGAGGTATCTATCAGAAAACGGAACTTGCCAACAATGCCATTCTAATTGCCATGACGGCTGTACGGGACCTCTGAACACAGTAGGAGAAGGCGGCTGTAACTCCTGCAAAAAGGCTATTCTCAGCGACGAAGCAACCATCGGTAACTGTTTAGAAGAAAACGAACCCTGCCCCGATGGATATTTCAACGAATGGGTCGGAAACATCAAGGAACTCGGCGAAAAAGTAACAGTTGTTTGCAGAAAATGTCATCCTCTGTGTGTAAAATGCTCTGGCTTTGGAATACACAAGCAAGTGTGTACAGTCTGTAATGGATTCAAAAGAGGCGACCAGTGTGTTGACGAGTGTCCACCGGACCATTTTATAGATAGTGACGCGAAAGCATGTTCGCCGTGCCATCACGAGTGTAGAGGATGCACTGGACCGACCTCAACAGATTGTCTCAAATGCCAGAATCTCAAAGTTTTTCTCGATGATTCTTCTGAGTACCCCACCTATAATTGTACGGATAATTGTCCCGAGAATATGCCAAATAAGATATTCTACGATGAGCAGCAACAAAATCAAATAGACGAACCATATTGTTCAAAACTACCCAGTGGACCAAATGCTGCTACCGCTAAAACGCCTACTGTTCTAGTTATCATATTAGTTCTTGCTATTCTCGTTTTAGTGACACTGGGTATAGTCGGTTACACATGTAGGCAGAAAGCAATAGCAAAGAAGGAAGCCGTTAAAATGACAATGGTACTAACGGGTTGTGAAGACAATGAGCCACTACGACCAACTAACGTTAAACCAAACCTAGCAAAATTACGAATTGTCAAAGAAGGCGAGCTTCGTAGAGGTGGCATGCTAGGCTTTGGTGCATTTGGAAAAGTGTACAAAGGTGTTTGGGTCCCTGAAGGAGAGAATGTGAAAATTCCAGTTGCCATCAAAGTTCTGAAAGAAGGAACTAGTGCTAATGCAAGTAAAGAGTTCTTAGAAGAGGCATATATTATGGCAAGTGTAGAGCACCCAAACTTGCTTCAGCTTTTAGCTGTCTGCATGACCAATCAAATGATGCTAATCACACAGTTGATGCCGTTGGGATGCCTGCTAGATTACGTTAGAACGCACAAAGAAAAGATAGGCTCTAAAGCCTTCCTCAACTGGTGTACACAAATAGCTCGTGGCATGGCGTACTTAGAGGATAAAAGATTAGTGCACAGAGATTTAGCCGCGCGCAACGTTTTAGTACAAACACCGAACTGTGTTAAAATAACCGATTTCGGTTTAGCGAAACTTTTAGATATAAATGAAGATGAATACAAGGCGGCTGGAGGTAAAATGCCGATAAAGTGGTTGGCACTGGAGTGTATTCAGCACAGAAGATTTACGCATAAAAGTGACGTATGGGCATTTGGTGTGACTATATGGGAAATCTTGAGCTATGGAGGTCGCCCATACGAGAACATTTCGGCTAGAAATGTACCAGAGCTAATAGAAAATGGGCTAAAACTTCCGCAGCCTAATATTTGTACGTTAGACATCTACTGCATCATGGTGTCTTGTTGGATGCTTGACGCTGACAGCAGACCGACCTTTAAGCACTTGGCAGAAAGATTCGCAGAGATGGCGAGAGACCCTGGGAGATATCTCGTCATTCCAGGGGATAAGTTCATGCGTCTTCCGTCCTACTCCACTCAGGTAATAGATTTTATTATTATGTAATATGAAAGTAACTTTTACAATGAACAAAGTGTTTCCTCAAGTAGTTCCTTTAAATTCGCGCCAACTCAACCATCCCAGTAAATGTTCCTATTGCTTATGTAACTGCTATACAAAAAAAAATAGATGACTAGCTCTCTTCTATCAGCTTCGAAGTCAATAGTTGTAGCTAGGTAATTTTAGTAGGTAGTATAGTTTCTTGTACCTATTAGTTTATTATGCTTCTAGTTACATTTACAGGTAGACTGAGTGTAAAAAGATAATTGTTTTTTTTACTATTTACATTGCTAATCACAAACTCAAATTCTTTATTTTCAAAAGTTAATACAATAACGCAGTAGCGACCAGGATGGCGTGAAACATAAACATAACACGATAACAATTTCAACAACAACAATTTGATAAAAACAATAACACGATCGTATATATTTTCAGGATGAGAAGGAGCTAATGAAGAACCTTTCATCGACCATAGAAGGCCCTGAATCGTTGGTTGAAGCGGACGAGTATCTACAACCAAAGTTTAAGACTTTACCAACAACAGCGACCAACTCTGGTGCATTGACTGCAAACGACACGCAGTCTAGTTCGCTAAACCCGTGCACTTCGTCGTCGTGGGCCGCAGGTGCAGGCGCCGAGAGCTTGCCCGATGGCAGCTCCCACCACGGCGCTTGGGACCACCGACAGACCAACCCAGAAGGGGCGGAACACAGGCATTACTACAATAACGGGGTTTGCGCTTCAGACACTTCAAGCTCGAGATACTGCAGCGATCCCATGAAGTTGAGACCTGACGCTCTCGAAGGCAGCTTCGATAGTATGTCCAAAGTGAAAGAGGCTCAGGTTGGAAACCTGAAACTGAACCTACCGCTTGACGAAGATGACTACCTAATGCCACTGCCGCAGCACAACCACACAGAATCAACGTACATGGATCTGATAGGTGAAGGCGGTGAGGCACAAGAGAAGGAACTGCGGTTCAATGGGCTCGTGGGCCCGAAGCGATGCGTGGATAATCCGGAGTACCTGATGTCGGAGGATAACGTTCCGACACAGACGCTAGGTATTCCCACGGACGTGGTGGTAGGCGAAGGCGAGAATGAGGCACCGCCGCGACCGGCCGCTGGTTACGCTGCGCAACGCTCAGTGGAGGAAGAGTCCATGTCTGACCACGAGTACTACAACGACTTACAGCGCGAGCTGCAACCGCTGCGCCGGAATGAGACCACCGTATGAACTCTTTCTAATCAGAGTACATAGGAACAGCTATTGAGACAAGTATCTTCTACTGCGCAGTCTATTGTTTAGTGCTGATAGTAGCTTCCCTGTGTACTAGCTGTATGGTCTCGATCCGTGCTTGCCGCTCAAGGCTGATCTCCCGCGTAGTGACTGTACTTCTCCCGTGCCATTCAGCGATGGCTAGTGTTACACGTATGCAGCTCGTTTCTACGACACTTATAAGAATTTTATCAAAGTTAATGACAAATTTGTTAATTTTTATCCTAAAAAACTGTACATAGGCACTGTTATTTTGTATTTTGTAAAAAAAAAAATATGTTTTATGGTGCATCTCGCGATGCGTATAACAAAATTAAGTTATTTATTAATTTAGTGTAAGGATGGCTATGTGTAAGTTCAATTAAGAGTGTTATTTTAATTTTAATCTGTGATAATTAGTTTAATTCTGATATTATAGAACCAGTGAAATGAAGTAAAGGCACATATTGGCAGATATTTTTAAAATCTGCTTTCGATTTAATTGTTATAAGATGCTTTATTTAAACATATTATTATAGAAACCTGATGGTCGGGTACATTGAATGTAAAATATTTTAAGTTCCAGACGCAGAAGAATAATGTTCAAATTTTTAGTGAGGTATCTGACCAAAACGCTATGCATAAGTTCCGTCATGGACGATTGTATTTGTCCATGATACTATAAAACATAGAACTAATGCATTTATTTAATACCTATAGTCTGGAATACATTCGTTTTTTACAGATATAAATCAAGATTTATTATATTAAGACAAATGTAATGCAACATTATTATCTTGCCATACGTAGATAATTAATTATCCGATTTGCGTTTATTCCACTTGCCATTTGAAAATATTTCGATATTGTACCCATCCCAATGTAAATATAAGTACTTATCAATATACGGCAAACTTAAAAAACATTAGTAATAAAAATAAATGTTAGGAGAAGTAAGTTTACCTACCTACCTAGAGCTCAAACCTTCATTTCAATTGCAAGTATTGTAAGTATAGATTATAGTCGTAATACTATTTTAGAAACCAAACCCCATGCCATGTCAATGTAATTATTTTTTTATTAATCAAAGCGCTTTTGTAAATACAAATATATTAGCGTATTTATATTTAAGCTCTGACGTATAAAATATGTACCATTGTCATATAATTATGTACTTTCTTTCACGCTGATAAAGCTCTAAATTGTTTGTGCCATTTTGATATGATTCATTGTGTTTTTGGATATGTTTACATAGGATTCTATTTTCACTTACAGAATTATCACTTGTTATTTAGCTATAAGTACGAAGGCTGCTATGACTATAGATGGTAGACATTCTATGTGAATATAAACAACAATGTCGCGCTGTGTCGTAATTCTGAATAGAAAAACGAGAGGAATAGCTCACAAGACCACTTAAAAATAGGATTCGTCATCATTACATACCGCAGTTGCCTACACACTTAAGTTTTATATTTTCATTTTAGAAGAAGTTAAGCAAAAAATCGTCTTCTCCATCAGCTAGTAGCCAAGTCGAGGTCAGCTTGATCGTTTACTGAAAAGTAAAGCTAACGACGTTTTTTTATGAACTTGTTTCTTGATTTTAAGACAAAAGATTCAAGAGTGAAGATTGCACACCACACTTGCGTCGAATACCACGTTTAAATTCGTCTAGTTATGCTATTGAAGTGAAATCTCTATCACCCTATTTCTAAGTGAGGCTATCTGTACCTGGATGAGGTTACAGCAAACCCATTCCTTTTCGCGTCTTTTGCTCTTACAGTTACGCCTATAGTATTTATTCTGTACTTTAGATATGGGAGATTAGCATATCGTTCTTAAGACGGGAATCTAAGACTCATTAGAATATCAATTTGCTAGAATTACGTAGAACGTAAACGATAGACAGAATGTTTAAAACAAAGCAGTTTCTTACTCCCATCAGGAGCGATGCTTTCCCAGTTTCCATATATCTATATTTTATGTATGCACATTTCGGTAATCAATACCTTAGTCATTTTTTTCATCGAATAGTATTCTTGTGAGTTATGTCTCTGTGTAATAATAAATAAATATTTATTTGTGATAAAAAATAAATATTTATTTATTTATATGAATGAGGTATTCCTTTTACGTTGGAATAAGTTTTAAATGGCTAACATTATTGTTTTTTTGTAGATAGCGTGGGCGCCAGAAGTAGGTACTTGTACCTTTATAAATGAAAATAAAAAATAAAAATTACTGTGTTGTTTAATTATAATTGTGCTGCCTTTAAATACCTTTTTTCCTAATACCGTTCTATAATATAAGTACAGAATGTAACAGTATTAAATCGCAAAATGCCCAGCAATCGCAATACGTCATTTCGCGGAATTTTCAATGCGGATAATCAATTCGCAGAATGCATTAATTTCTCGCAGTAGGCACTTGTTCGTGAAGAAAAGGTACACATCAATGGCATTCTTTATGTCTACGCAAGCTTAGGAATACTTAATAGTGCTAAACGGTTTTTTTCGCGAATTCAAGGTTATATCTTAGAAAAGTTGGCATCATTGATGGGAAGTTCAGCACCCTGCATTTTGGTCGAAACGTTTAACGTCTGTTTTGGACTAAATACGATTTAATTATACAGCAACACATAAGGCATTATCTACATAGTTGAATTCTCGTTCCATGCTAGGTGCTTATGACGTCGGTTTATATCAGATAAGTTGAGTGCTCAATTCAACATTACCACCATATACAATCACAAAAAAAACTATAGCTCAATTCAACATTAACACAACACGCCACGTGTACAGAAAACCAAAAAGTGTTATAAGCCAGCCACAAGTGTCGTCAATTGATCAATATTTGTGAAATCAATTGCCGCTACATTTATGTGTAACACGCGTTACCCCGTTTTGCATAATGACTTTCTTATTTAAGCATAAGAACCTAACCTCATCTAACACACGAAAACACATATATAAATTTTACATAATTTATTTGCTTATTAAATAACAAAAGAAGCCAATAAATCTATATAAATACCGTTAATATGTCCCTAAAAGAAATTAATTTACAGTAATAAACCCCTTCTATAATAATACGTTTATGGAAAATGATAATTATTGAGAATCATAAAAAAAATCGAGATTACAATAATACAAAGATTTTATTTCTATTGGTTTGATCCCAAACCTCAAATTTGGTATAAAAAAACGTATACTCATTGATACTCCTGAGGTTACAAAGTATTGAGTTCATAATTAAAAATTATATCATTTAATATTTAAAATACCTTAACCCGTACAAAAATAGCAGAAATAGGTAGCTTGAACACAAAAATAAATACACGATCTAACGTGTTATTGTTATGACTTAAAATATACTAAATATGTACGCTTAAATTTTGTATTCCCTAGATTTATAATGCAGCTATTTTAAAAAAATCGGTGATTTAAGTTTCATATAATTAGCTAATATGTCAATATAATGACAAAATAAATACTTTAACTTTAAAAACAGATCAAATAATTATAATTAAAGATAGACGACGAAAACAAATATATTCGCCACCTCCCTTCATGTCAAAAATTTTAGATATACCCTTTTATTGGTAGACATACCATTTAATTTAAAAAAAATACTAGTTTGATACCCATTTAAGTACTAAGTATAAAAAGAATAAATATGTACTTAAATCAAACAATACAAAATATACAGTGATACTAAATACACGAATAAAGATGTTAAAAAACTTTTCTAAATTTAGGTAAAATTTTAAATTTATAGCAAGAAATATGTCAGAAAAAATTTCAAAGTATTTTTTTCGTAGAAATACGACAGGAAAAATGTGTCTAAACAAGTAATTGGCTACTTAATAGTTCCTTAATAGATAACATGTGGTTCTGACATACATTTCGAGTGATAAAAACTAGGTATTAAAATCTTCATATTGTATAAAAATTAGACTTATATAATTTTGAGCGAATGTTTGGACGGAAGCGCGATACTAGACAAATTCAGTTCAGCGCAGCTTTTAAAGCCCATTCTGCAGGGCTAATATTTACATAATCATAAATACATTTAATTACATATTCGTATAAAAAATTTACATATTACAAATAAAGAACTGAACGAGACGCATAAAATCCAAATATCTAGTTCCCTGTTAGGCTTTGGTCGTTCTGACCCACGACTAAAACCATTCAGAACGCCCAAAGACTTAGTTTAAACCTTTGACTGAGTTTTATCAAATAACTCTACGACACAGTCAATAAAACTTTATTAAGTTTATCGGTGAAAATATCCCCGAATGAAAATGGATTTATGTGCGTTTATTGCGTTCAGTAGTTTATAGATCTTATTCCAGAAATCCCCTTGAACAATCCTCTGCGAAGGAAATTATTTAGAATGTTTGTCCATAGGTTTCTTTATGACGTTGACCACTCGAGTTACATGGACGGAAAAACATACAAATAAGTTGCAGTTTTTAACTCGATGTCAACATTTGCACACTCGTAACAATTATATATTTTTTTTTACAAATCAAAACTCAAAATTAGATGGAAAATCTAAGACCAAAAAATCTTTTAAAACTTAAGTTAAGAAAAGTATATTTATACTAGTACAAGTGTGCTCTTGTCAGAAATTTCACGTCGATACACTTCTTATGGACACAACTGAGAATCTATACTTAATGGAAAACATTATCTTAGGTCTATTACACTAGAAAATATGTTTAAAAAAATTTGTATAAAACCCCAAAACTTAACGTACATATAAATTAATTATTTTGGCATGTTAAATGCAGTGGCAAAATATATCTTCCGTACATCGACAAAAGAAACAAAGGATAATGCGCGCCGTACACGTAAGCCAAAATTTGTTGCATTTTGTTTTTAAATTAAATGACAATTCTCAAATAATGCAAACAACTCGAACAACTAGACATGACCGAACACATTGCTACACCAAAACATGTCGCGCTATTCAGAGGGCACAAAGAGGATACATACGCGACCACACACGCGCATTTCATTTTAAGAATCGGCATTTCCTAACAAACTGTTTTCGTAAGTATGAACGTACTTTCGTCCCAAATTTCAATTAATTTACGACCATAATACACCAACATGTAAAGATTTTTGATTTTATAGGATAGTATGTTTTTGTCTGAATGATGATACAAAAAAGTTGGTAAGTTCACAAAGTGTATAATCCATTAATCTCGCGCTTCGATATCTGTCCGAATTTCAAAGTTCGGTGGGAAATCCTTTGTTTCTTTTATCTAAGATTCCATGGCATTGCCTAAATTTCGTCATCATTGTTATAAATGAAAATAATAATAATAAAAATATCCTTTCATGTAAAGGCTTTGCCCACGCTTTGTTTGCCGAAAGTGTGACGTTTTTAACAGCGCAAGTTTCGACTCACTTTCAAGTAAAAAAACCACTAACTGATTTGATGTCTGTCACAAATAGAACAAACGAACGTTAAATAAGTCTGTACAGAATCAGCACGCGTTCTCACAGATTTAGTCTGCTGACGTCGTCCGTGAAAAAAGACGTGGAGATGCATTTATAGAGAAAGAGAAAAATAATATTCAATGAGATTGTTAGTAACTCTTTTAACACATCTGAAATTAAGAAGTTCAGATATTATTCAATAAGACCTATAAGACTAATAAACCGGGACAATAGATTGATTGGTAAGTTTTAATCACTTGAAATCATGAATAACGTAGGCAGTCAATACTTGGAAAACTTATGAGTATGTGTCAAATCAGTTAGTCGAATGGGCTATAGTACCTTACATCTCGTCATGTTTCGTAGATGGCCCGCTATTGTCTTTTTTATTTCGCCTGTTGCGTCGATGCTTGCTATTCGATAAGATTTCGTACGCTTGCTGGATATCCATAAACTTTTCTTGGGCAGCGCGGCGTAGAGATTCGTTCTTTACTTTGTCCGGGTGGTTCTCTCGTGACAGTCGGCGCCAAGTGCTGGTTATCTCTTGCTGGCTAGCATCTGGTCCTACACCTAAGACCTGCAATTACATTTTTGATTTTTTGAAGTGGTAAGACCATGTTTTTACCCTATATTATTTTATAAAAGTTATGTGTTTGAAAATAGTGGTATTTTAATCATAAAATACCGATTTACACGGACGATACTAAGACTCTGTGACTTTAACTTAGTTTAGGTACTTGTAACGCTTAAAAACTTGGCCTTTTTTTATTGCTGGCAGGATACGCCAAATGCGATGCCAAAAACAGAAGAAAAAATAAAAGTTTAAAGAGCTCTGCACAAAACATATACCCAGAGCGAATTAGAAATAAGCATAGCAGTGATTGCCGACTGCTTTACTTATTCAGCCAAGCCAATTCCCTTTTCAGGCTATGCGTTTACTTACCATCTTCGAACACAAGTCAATTAAGCCAGGTACAGGATTGTCGGCTGAGTTATGATCAAACAGTAAACCTTTCAACCGTAAAATAATATCAAACTTACTCTGTATGCATTTTGTTCACCATGCGGGTCGGAGAGATCTATAATTTGCTTCCATACCTCATACCAACCGTGGTGCTGAGCGTAATTATAGGTCTCGAGGAGGCATTGCTTCACATCTAACCACCTGGAAATCCAATTTTTTATTTCATTATTACTAGTGTCGCACATCGTGATTGTCAGTGTCAAGTAGTTCATACTTTCAAATGTTTTAAAATGTCAATAAAAAGTCTCATGAAGTAAGTCACAATCAAGTTCAACACACCCATGACATACTATGTCACCTCCTGAAATTCCCCATCCTACTTCCCTCAAATGCCTTCTATCCCTAGTTTTTACTCCCTTTGTATATATTTTATGTAAGTACATTTAAAAAAAAATAAGGTTGTAAATATGTAAATGTATAGGATTTTAACACTCACTCTGTCCCCTACTTTTGTATATGGGGCGTTCTACTTTTCTACCGACAATGACGTGTCTCCTCAGGAAAAAAAAATCTGTATCCGTCCTAAATTGCAGTTTCTCAAATTTTATTGTCACAAGATTTTTTGGACCATATAGTCATTATAATAACACTAAAATCCCGTTTTTATTGTTTTTGCTTTTTACAAAATTATTGTGACATAGTATTCGAAACGTGTGACAGAGGTGTTTTACATACAAATAAAGCGTGTCCCTTTACGCTGCCTAATGTTACAAAATGATGTCGCTTAAAAAAATCATATAGGACCCTATAATATAAAATTATTTATTGAAATGCTGAAATATTGTCTTTAGATTAATAAAAATATAATAAACGTAAAGGTTCATACTATTAAGCAAAAAAATATTTTATCCTTGGGTACGGCTGCATATGTTTTTTCTTGCTATCTTCCGTCACGCATTTCGCAAAACAAAAAACACGCCTTAGCTGTTTGATCTTCAACACTAAACAACAGCACGGTTTCCTTCTCCTCTCGGCTTTAAGCCTTGAGACCCCACCCTGGAGCGAGCCGAGTTAGGCGCCCGCTGGTAGTGAACTAGAGGTGCGTGTGTTTATTCGGCGACCGCTCTGTCACGTAAGTTACTACTTTAAAATATTATTGTAATTCCCATTTATTTACGTAATATTATTATTTCCCAGTATATCTGTCATATTTACTCACTTTTACGAACAATTTGTAATTTTATGAACGTTGAAATCCTCGAACACTGTTATTTTACACCTCTGTCACGAGGCACCTCTGTCACAAAATAGCTGTGACGGGAGTAGTATAGCTCGTGACGGAGTGGTATTTTTTGTCAGAAACTTTGCCGTAATTGATTTTCACAATAGTTAATTGATATCTTTTGTATTCTATATATTACATTATCAATTATTTTATTCATTTAAGGTATTATCATCAGGGTAATTAAATAATAGCGTTATCTGCGACGGAAAAGCAGTGACGTTGTCGTGAAAAAAGGAAACAGGACCCTGAAAAAGTCGTAGAAGTGAAATGATAAGACTTAGAAAGATACCATGCTTGCAAAAAGCTAGTCAAAGATCTGACACCAAGAGTACACAGACAAATGAAAATAAAATGGCAAGTTAGAAACAAAAAGAGAACAACAGAAAGCTTTGCAGAACGTTCTAATGAATACTCGACTTCCACACCTGTTCCTTCAAACCCCAGGTTACTCCTTTAATTCCTAGATCTCGTTCACTAACTCCAACCTCATCCGCTGCTAGAGCAAGGGGAAGAGAAAGAGTTAGCCGAGACAGATCGAAAATTTATAGGCAAAATATGAAACTTCAAGGCCATGTAAAATTAATTATAGAAAAATACGAAAATACAAGGAAAGACTTCATCGCCAAAAAAATTAAAGAAGACAGCTTATTACATAATATACCCAAACCAAAAAATTAAGATAAATTTAAAAGCGCCGAATAAAGAAGAAAAAAGAAAATACATATAGTATTTTGACAAATGCCATTAAGGAACATTACAAAAACATTAAAAACAAAAACAAAATGAAACACTGCTCCAAAACAATCCTATCCTTTCCTACAAGACACAACAATTAACCGTTCGGGACTAAAACTTCAACTGTTTCAAGAGACTTTGGTAATAAAAAAATGCTGCACAACAAATATTATTTGCTAGCTTTATTTTTATTAAGTTGCTCTTTATAAAAGTAAAGCTAGGTAGGTAGTTAAGCCCAACCTCAGATTAAAAAGAACCATTGGCTGATATAAATAAACAACATAATAATTAGAGCTCCTACAAAGAGATTTTATGAGACTGTTGTATAACATTGTATCATCTTCATCTTCTGAAGTAGTATTACTACTTCAGAAGATGATCAGCCTCTTCAGCCTCTCGTTAATCAGAAAAAACCTGTGCACATAAAACCAGGTGCTTCATGTGACCTATCTGGAGACCCATTATTAATAAAAAATGGTATTATGTCAGTAAAAGTACCCAGTAGAAACTAAGTGGAGTACACCTACTTAGGAGTTGAAAAAAGTTGTGTGGATGCAGATGGAGATGTTCAGGTGATATTTTATAAAACTGTTGTTGACACTGACAAAATATTTAAATTAGTAAAATCAGATGTATCAGATGTGATGTTTGAAAACTTGATAAAAATGATTACGGTTAAAAGAGGAAGGCGTGTTATAGAAGTATTTGAAAAGTCGAATAAGAGAAAAGAAAAGATTAGTCTGATTTTACGTGCACCAAATAATGATTATACCAAGAAATAATATCTTATGTAGCATTGTAAGAGAAGCCTTATGTTTTGTTATCCTTTTTAAAAACTTTCAAAACCTTAAAGGATTAAGTTTAAATGTTGGCCTATTAATATCTACCATTCTGTCATACTCTAGCACAATTTTGTCCCCCTTGTAATTAAGCATTAAAGCAGCATATGTTCAGTTTATTGAAAACATATACACTAAAATAACGTATTATATTATTATATATTGACCATAAAAGGTAGTAACAGAATTTCAGCTATGTTTATTTCAATTATTTGCAAAATATTTCAAAGTTTGTTGTCTTAATGAGCAAAAATGTGACAGAGTGGTATTAAATGTCATTTTTTATATTATATTTGTAACAAGAATTGGGATAAATCGTGTTCGATAATAATAAATGCTTGTATTCTAGTTATGCCAAGTTAAAAAAACTGTAAATTTGATTTGACATAATAATTAATAAATATATTAGTTTGTGACAGAGGTGTTTATTTTTTCCAACTATTCCGATAAAACTTAAAATAAATAAAAAGTAAATAACAAAACTTCGATGCACTATACATATCTGAAATCTTCGATAACTGGACAATAATGTAAAAATACATTTTTTTGAAGAATTACACTTTTATTTTTTTTTGAAATCTAAAAATTTATCACTCAGATTGTCGGTAGAAAAGTAGAACGCCCCATATGTATATGTTTCTGATGTCTTGTAGCATGTTAAATGTTTTGGTTTCAGGGTGACAAACAAAAACCTCTGCTATACGAATTCACCAAACAACGAGGCTCAATGCCGTACAAATTCCTGCGTTTGATGGTCTATCTTTCTACGTGACAGTGGCGGAGTTGTGAAACGTTTTCACAAAGGCCATAAACCAAGAATTGAATTGAATTGACATACTATGTCCAATGCATAGTAGAATGTACCTTTTCACCACATTATATCACTTAACCACACTCATGCGTATAATTCTGAACTTTGTTACTAAAATACCACTATTTATAAATATAGGCACATAAGTTTTGAAAAGTAATACAATGCGGCGAGATGCTTCTTTCGGGTATCCGCGGGACACTTTACAAATTAACATTGAAATGTTCAGCCATTATCGTAAGACATATATATCGTAGGACTTTACACACACCGCATCCGACCCCAATGTAAGCATTATACGATGGAACTCAGATAACTGATTGAATATGTAAATACTATTTTTTGTCAATACATACTTATTATACAATTTATATATACAGTACACCAAGACACAGTAAAAACATTTGTTTACACCACCAAATGTTTGAACCCATTTATATAAATGTGTTTCTATCCGGCGCCCTACAGCTGTTGAAACAGACATATAATATGAATGAGCCAACAGTAAGCCTCATCATCATCATCATCATCATCACCATCATCATCATTTCAGCCGTAGAACGTCCACTGCTGGACATAGGCCTCCCCCATTGACTTCCATAAAGACCGGTTGGAAGCGGCCCGCAGTAAGCCTATCCCACTAATATTATAAATATGAAAGTTTGGATGGATGGATGTTTGTTACTCTTTCACGCAAAAACTACTGAACGGATTTGGGCGAAATTTGGTATGGAAGTAGCCGAGACTCTAGATTAACACGGCTACTTTTTATCCCGAAAAAATGTAGCGGGTAACACCGTGGGGCGCAACAAGTATCATAAATGTGAAAGTTTGGATGGATATGTGTTACTCTTTCACGCAAAAACTACTGAACGGATTTGGAATACGTTTGGTATGAAAGTATCCCCAAAAAATATAGCGGGTATAAGACCGCGGGGCACAGCTTTTTTCTTATATAAAAAGAAAGATGTGTGAAATGTCTAACAATATTAGAAAAAACAATCATACCAAGGGCTAGTAAAGAAATGATGCAGAGCTTCATAGACTGGTACTTCGTCGCCTTCGCTGTCAGTGATGGTTCCGTGGAAGTAGAGGTAACTACACCACAGCGACAGATAGAGAGCCGCACACACGCCCAGAATCGCGATACGTCTGCAAAATAGATGATATTTGATCAAACATCGTAGCGAGGACATAATTTGAAACTAAAAGACCTTGATGAAAACGTTACGCAGGGAAACTGGGTAAAATTTGTTCTGTGTTTATGTCAAGCTTTAAAACATGACGAGGTTTGTTATGCGCTTGTTTTACTATCAAATAAAAGTACATAGTATTAAAAACGATATAGTACTTAACTGTTTTCGGCAAGGAATCTTATGTAAATTTTAAAAATTGGGGGCCTGTGCTACATGCAAGTATCAATAGAATTAAGAGAGACTAATGCACAGCATGACGTAATAATAGGCTGAATATAGCAATCATTTACTTTTTTCAAGAAAGAAAACAAACCAATGACTTGTAAAATAAGAAATCTTAGCATTATTATCAACAATGGGCGTAACAATTGGGTGTCTAACTATTAAGTCCAATTTTAGCGGCTTTAGTTGAATATGTATAAACTAACTAATAACATTTCTATCTTTTTCATTATAGTATACTAAACAAGGACGTACAGTATATTTAATAGAATGAAATCTATCAATGACTTTTACAATATAATCTCTATCAAATATAAATACAATGTGCAATCTACATTCTCCGACAATGATGCTTGCTTCTTGGCCGTAAATTATAATATCAAGTAAATAGATAAATTTATTTATTTAAAAAAATTTAACTACCACTGAATTTATAAGTATTCATTTATAAGCATGTTATTTATGCTAATTGATGTGCTGTGCATAGGCGTTTATACGAAAGGTGATTGGGTGACATTCCCCCACGCTGGTCAGCCAAGCATCTAACGGTGTGTTCCGGCAGCATCACTTGAGAGGCTGCCCGTGAAGAAAAACATTGTTAGTTACCTTAGCATATGGATAGCTACCACTCATAAGTTAAAATTCGCTGCCAAGCACCTAATGGTATGTTTGGCAGCCACGGCAGCCAGTTTCGTTTCAGGCTAGGTGTGTTTACTATCAGCGATTACACCGTCACATAATATCAGGTGAGCTGTGGTGACATAGCATGTTGCCATTACAAAAAAAGTTGTAGGTATTAATCTTACCTAAAAATATGAGTCTGACGCGTCTTTCTACGCCATTCCTTGGATAGTGAATCGAAAGCCAGAGCCGACGTAAGCACCATCACAGTGAACCAGATTGTCTCATCGTAGACGTAATAGCGCAGGGGATATGCAAGGTAAGCTGCCAACAATGGCCACTTGAGGCTGCCTTGCTCGCGACCGATGTTACCAACTGTCCACACACCTGTAAGCAAGGATAACATGGTGTTAAAGTTGACGATTAAGTCCATCTTGCGTGGATCACGATAAGACGTTGAGTACAACAGCAAATATGAAATATAATTATGGAGCCAGGGTTAGACTGAATACGCCAAAAACTTCGAGTGAAATTTTGTGAGTGGCCGTTGACGACGTTGGATGTGCTGCCGTCGGTCGCGGCTTTCTGCGTTTCTACTCACCAGATGTCTCATATTTTGTCTGTTTATGGTCCACAAACGAAACAATCTGCTAATGCAATGAGATAACGCTTAGCCATAGCAGCACAATAAACGCTCGCATGGTGTTCGGTAGCTGGAATTACGTAAAGACGTGGTTGCATCTCGAGGTGTGGAAGTGTGATTTTGTCATGGGTGGTTGGTGTCATGTAACTGGCTTATCACCCCTTGGAATGTTTGTTGCCAGACTAATTGGCACTGACAACTGTTTCTGTGAAACGTCTAATGAGGTGTTCCATGACACACTTAATAGTGTATTAACATAAGCAAATGTGAGTCTGACAAGCAATTTAGTGACATCCCAGGAACCCATTTTCATGGTGTAACATTTCGAATGTCGACTTATGGCTAAAGGAGGCATGACAAAGTTTAATGCTTTCTGTCGAGCAAAACACTTTAGCACACCAAGCTGGTCTAAAAAAACCTGTGTAAAAATTGTAATGTTTACAACTCTAAAAGGTACAACTTACCAAGAGCAGCAACCAAAGGGATAAGGAAGTTTAAGTACTTCAAATTAATGCCCCAGAACTCATCTGGAGGCACTGCAAACATCATCATTTGGCCCCAAGAGTATCCCACCATGAGCATACCCGTGAAACGGTTCATTGAGAATGGTGGCTGAAATGTAAAAATTACTATTTATTGATCTACTGTCACACCCAAATTTGGCCGAAATGAAACTAAAGACTTTGATATTATAAATATTGTCATAAAATAACTTTTTCAATGCCATGTCAGCAAATAATGTATATTGATCAGTGCTAAGTACTTATAAACAAGTTAAATTAGAAATCTAATGAAACTACAGTAGTATAACACTACAATAGTAGGTATACATTAGGTGCATAAGTTATAGGTATGTACACAACAAGATTTAATTAAATTGTCAGAATACTTACATGCAATCTAACCTAATATATGCATGTATATGAGTGAATTCATGCAAAAACTTGCAAAATTCTTGCTTTCATGTGATGGTTTTGATATTTTAAAATATGAATGGAAAAATGACCTGTAACTTTGGTGTTATGAACAAAATATTTGTTATGAATAACATTGTATTACTTTTTGCATTAATCAATTTTGTAAAGCAAAGATATGGTGGCAATACTACTATACATATGCATTCATGCCCTTATATATGAGGGATATAAGGGGAGCAAACCGGGGTAAGTGTCCTGGGTAGTAATATCAGAGGATGCCATATTCATGTGTTTAAAGATAAAAGACAACTCAATAATCTCAAATACCGGAGGAGATAAGACACCACACCAAGTTGCTGCCCTGAGTTGGAAAAATGTGGGATCTGGGGCTGGTATTTCATTCTCATATTTTCATCATACTTCAGTCTTAGAACACAGAATTTATTCATATAGTCAGTCAAACAAATATTTATCAATCATAAATGCAGCAAAATTTTGCAAAGGCATCAATGACTCATATTTGTTGGGTAACTTACAACAGAAATCATTGAGCCTAGTCAGCAATAGTTGATTTTATGCAATGAAAAACACATACCTAAAAAAGCTTATGAAGCAATGAATTCTAAGCAGCTTTTACAATACCTACTCACAATACATCACTTGGCTCCCAGTCACACCCGAAGTTAAAATACCAATCTAAGGAACAAGGTTCAAAATTTTATAAGCAACTCACAGTTAATTTAAAACCCATTCCATTGAAGGAGAAAGTAGTCTAGGTTTATTTTTGACCTCCTTTTTAGGCTTACCTTTTTATTACGAGTCATTCTTCCTACAAGCTCTTCCATGTGTTTGGGATGTTCGTTGGCATCGCGCACGTAGCGCGGGATCCTCAATACCTCGTTCAGCCAGCCTACTCCGAAGCCACCGAGCGTCGTCCACCACACAAATGCATGTCTGTCCCGCCGTAAATAAAAATGGTGGCAACCGAATATACCTCCGAATAGCCAAAGAATATATGACACCAGCACGGACTTTTCACCTGGCATTTTGATCTGTTCTAAATATTTTCTCCAAATTTAATGTATGTCAACTAACGTTACCTATTTAGAATCACTTTTACATGCTATAAATTACTATTTTATGAGATGAAACACATTAATAGTTTACTTAGCCCTAAATATAATTTAATTGTATCGTAAAGTTGAACCAATAACTTTATATTTATTTAATTAAAACTCAGCAAAAAAACGACTACGATATTCAGCGTTACCCACAGATTACTGAAGGAAAACTCCGACACTACGTGTTATCGAATGAATGACGTGTGTGACAAACTGACTGTGACAAAAGGTAGCGGACCGAAATGTAGCAACAATGCCAATGACGACTGTGTTGATAATGAACGTTAGTTACGTGCTTTCATCAATTATTTAACATACCCATATCCACTTACTACTTTTGCCACTCATCAACTAGTGAGAACAGAATGCGAATCAAGTACTAAAAAGCTAAAGGTATTGGCCTTAATTGCGCCAACAGAGCTTATTGTCAGCATTGAACGATTTCAAATTGCAAGTGTTTCAAGATAAAAACATTTTAAGTATGTAACATTCAAATGCAAAAAATAACCAGTTAGTCAAGTCCAGTTCATACCTTACAATAGTAGTTGTGAATTTACTTCAAGTTTATACACAGATTTGAGAACACAATAATGACAAAATTTAATTTGGTACTTTAAAAACAAAGCACCATTATTTTAATCTTATAGACAGAAAAAAACTAATGTTTCAAATAAAATAAAGTATTGTAACAAAATTCCCGCCAATACTTTGTCTTCTTTTGTTGTTTTAAATCTCGTACTTTGCACATCTACCAGTGTGAAGGATCTTGATAATTTCAAATACTATGTGAAGGTGTTAATAGTGTTAATATCAGTGTTTTTTCTGTTTATATTACTGTCCCACACTAATGTATGCAATCTAGAACTTTATGAATGAAATGCTTGCCACTATTAATTATGTACATACACTCGAAAAAACAAGTTTTGGAATAAAATACAAAACAGCAACATTCGTTTACAGCATTCGCGCTTAAACTTCCATTTACATTTGTAGTACTACGGTAGTTTTTCGGACCGCACGTATAAAAAAAAATGCAAACAAACATTGACATTTGTGGTGTAACTTCTTGCTAAGAGATCAAGCCTCCTTTGTTATATCCTACTCATTCTAATTTATTTCTTTACATGACATAGATACTGTCATTATTCTGCATTGTGCTTTTCAAGCTGAATAAAGCCAATGTTTTGGTCTAGTAATTCTTTTATTATGTAACAATTTATTCAGCTTGAGTTACTCTTAAAAAAAAAAATAAAGAAACTATGGACAAAGATATAAAAAGTGATGCACCATTGGCTCGCGGCATGTCGGAAGGTTTGTCAAAATATTTACGCCCTGAACGTTTTGACGTTACGCCAGATTCTCCAAATTCTGAAATTAAATGGAAACACTGGAAGATTCTATTCACAAACTTCCTAAAGGTGGAACTACCTAAATCTGAAGGTATAAAATTAATGCTACTAATAAACCATCTGGATGCACATGTACACGAGCTAATTCAAGAATGTCAAACATATGAAGCCGCAATAGAAATATTAGATAAAATTTATCTTAAACCCAAAAACGTTGTGCACGCTCGACATGTTCTCGCAACAAGGCGTCAACAACCCGAAGAAACAATTTCACAATACGTCCAAACCTTGAAACGGCTCGCAAATGACTGCACTTTTGAATCTGTCACTGCTGAGCAACATAAACATCAATTCATCCGTGATGCATTCATAACAGGACTCTCGTCTCGTAACATTCGTCAAAGATTGCTTGAAAATATCAACCTCACTCTTGACGAAGCTCTCAATCAAGCTATTACTTATGAAACAGCTGAGAATAATGCAAAATCTTTCGCCAACGAAACGAAATTGACTTTAAATGCTGCTCAAACTCCAGAGCTACAAATTAGTTCACAATCGCACCCACCGTTGGAGCAAAGATTAGCTGCGGTAGCGCCACCAACTCAACAGCATAAACGTTGTTGGTTTTGTGGAGGAAATATACACCAACGTATAAAATGTCCTGCGTTTCATAACACCTGTGAACAATGCGGGAAAAAAGGTCATTTTGGCAAAGTGTGTCGCAGCTCCAAGCCTTCTGTAAATGCAGTAAATACAGGGGCTATAGAGCCTGACATGTGCGCTGCATCACCATCAAGTCTCAAGCAGGCAACGGTTCCTGTCATAATTAATCAGACTCGCGCCGATGCCTTAATAGATACAGGCAGTTCGATAAGTTTCATCAATAACGGCATTGCTCAAGCATTGAATCTTAGACATAAGCCATATCATCAAACGATAACTCTAGCATCACTCAATCATACTTCCGTTGTTCAAGGAGTTTGTTTCGCCACGATAGAATTAAATGGCTACACATATAAGCAAGTACCACTTTTAATAATTGAAAATCTTTGCGCCGATATCATAATTGGTCATGACTTGTTAAAAAATCACTCGTCAGTGGAAATGAATTTTGGAGGTAGTGAAAAGCCGCTAAAGATATGCAATGTTTTAGCTGCCAACATACCACCTGCATCCATATTCCATCATTTATCACTGGCAATCAAACCGATCGCTATTAAGTCAAGACGATACAGCGCTGTTGATGAAGCTTTTATTAAAGATGAAGTTGATAAGCTCCTTAAAGATGGTGTCATAGAACCCAGCATATCTCCATGGAGGGCGCAAGTCTTAGTTACTAGCGGAGGACAACACCGCAAACGGATGGTCATAGACTACTCACTAACAATTAATAAATTTACTCAACTGGATGCTTATCCTCTACCAAACATAGAATCACTTGTATCAAAGGTAGCAAAGCATAAAGTTTTCAGCCAGATAGATCTTAAAAGCGCTTACCATCAGGTACCAATACTCGCTAGCGAAAAAATATATACGGCTTTTGAAGCCTGTGGGAATTTATACCAATTTACACGAATACCATTTGGCGTTACAAATGGGGTAGCTGCTTTTCAGAGAACTTTACAATATATTATTACAAAAGAGAATTTGACAGGTACCTACGCCTACCTTGATGACGTCACTATCTGTGGCAAGAATAGAGATGAACACGATAAAAACTTAGAAAAGTTTATGAAATCTGCACAAAAATACAAACTTACATTAAACAAAGACAAATGCGTTTTTGGGCAAGAATCGATAAAGCTTTTAGGATATACGATCAAGAATAACACGGTAAAGCCAGATGAAGATCGCCTAGACCCACTGATGAAACTCCCCTTACCCACTGATGCGCCTTCTTTAAAACGATCGCTAGGAATGTTTGCACACTACTCGAAATGGATAAAGAACTTTTCAGAGAAAGTTCATCCACTAATAGGAGTATCAACATTTCCTATGAATAATGAGGCCATGTCGTCTTTTCAGTCTTTAAAATCAGATATCGCAAAAGCATCCCTTACGTCAGTTCTAGAAGATACTACATTTACAGTTGAAACAGATGCTTCAGATCATGCTTTGGCTGCTACACTGTCACAAAATGGAAGACCTGTGGCATTCTTCTCACGAACTTTGACTGATCCGGAACGCCGTCATCCTGCCATAGAAAAAGAAGCTGCTGCAATCGTGGAGGCTCTACGAAAATAGCGTCATTTTTTACTCGGTAGACACTTCATTCTCATTACTGATCAAAGATCAGTCTCATTCATGTTTAATCAGAAACATACAAGTAAAATCAAAAACGAGAAAATCGAAAGATGGCGTTTGGAACTGTCTTGCTACAAATATGATGTTGTATATAGACCTGGTCGTGAAAATACAGTAGCAGATGCTTTTTCTCGCGTATGTGCGCACCTAAACCCGCAAAGACTGCACGAATTGCATAACGCACTTGGTCATCCAGGGGTTGTAAGAATGACTCACTGGATTCGAATGAAAAATCTTCCATACTCGACTAATGACATAAAACTGATGACAGCGAATTGTAGAATCTGTGCAGAAGTCAAGCCTCGCTATGCAACTACAAAAGGCAATTTAATCAAAGCTATAGCGCCTTTTGAACGTTTGAACATAGATTTCAAAGGTCCTCTACCAACGAATACGCCAAATAAATATATTTTGACAATTATTGATGAATTTTCAAGATTTCCATTCGCTTTTCCTTGTAAAGATATGACTACAAACACAGTCATAAAATGTTTGAAGGAAATTTTTGCAATGTTCGGCTCTCCACAATTTATTCATTCAGACAGAGGTACATCATTCATGTCAAATGAGCTCAGAAATTTTTTAGTTCCTTTGGGCATAGCATGCAGCAGAACGACGCCATATAATCCGCAATGCAACGGTCAAGTCGAGCGATTAAACGGAACGCTATGGAAGACAATACAACTATTCTTACATTCAAAAGATATGGTAGTCACCCAATGGGAACAAGTTCTACCTTTAGCACTACATTCCATTCGCTCTCTATTGTGCACGAGCACTAATACAACACCACATGAACGGATGTTTAATCATCCCCGACGTTCTCCGACTGGAGAATCAGTGCCTTCCTGGCTATTGTCACCAGGACCAGTTTTGTTAAAAAAACATGTGCGAAGTTCTAAGTTTGACCCCCTAGTGGAAGAGGCGGAACTAATAGAAGCAAATCCGCTCTATTCGCATATCAAACTTAAGAATGGTACAGAAACAACCGTTTCAAATCGGCATCTGGCACCTTTGCCAGACGAAGATAATTTTGAAGATGCCATAGATGAGCTAATCAATGAAGGACAGGTCGCTGAGCCAGCCGAGCCTACGACTACAACACCGCAAGAAGTTACGGCACCACGTCATTCGTCACGTGAAAGACGAGCCCCTGCATATCTCGATGAATACATCTGCGATACCAACGCCACTTCATTTTAAAGCAGGGGTGAATGTGGTGTAACTTCTTGCTAAGAGATCAAGCCTCCTTTGTTATATCCTACTCATTCTAATTTATTTCTTTACATGACATAGATACTGTCATTATTCTGCATTGTGCTTTTCAAGCTGAATAAAGCCAATGTTTTGGTCTAGTAATTCTTTTATTATGTAACAACATTCGACAAGTAATTGACATTTAAACTTTTTAATCTTTAAAAAGAAAAATCTTCTTTTTTAATGCTATGCTACGTGTTGAAGGGTCTAAGGGTTCATAGCTTAGATAGCTATAAAACCTTAGACCCTATCCTTAGACCCTATAAACTATCCCACGAGATGGCCAGACGTCAGTGGTCAAAGTTGTCACTAGGCCTAAGCCAGCCTAAAATGCCTCATTTTGTGATACATACGATATTAAACAATGAAATCTACCCCATATAAATATCCGACACCTAGGACGCTTCATCATTGATATGTGAAAAGCCTGCCGAATGTCACGTCACGGTAAAAAAGATTATATTCTTTCGACACGTAAAGCTAGACAGTTTTGCTTGATATTTTTTGTTCAAACTTCTTGGATCCGGATCGTGAAACCGGAAATAGCATGTTGTACCAACACATATGTCCGCAAAGCCAACGATGACTCCAATCCAATTCTCTACTTTGTCGATGGCCAATGTCGATCGCAGAAATTCACGTCAATCAAATGAGTCAAATGGTGTGAACGCAAAAAATATATTTTCCTATTCTTTTTTAAAAAAGTGCTTTTGACCCGAAATGCTCACAAGAAACGAAACAGCAGTTTTGAATTTATCATAATCAGGTGCCATAGTCAATTACCGTGCACTGAGCACACATATAATAAAAATGTTTTTGCGCAAAATACACTAGACGTCCTCGGTTGGAGCAAGATTTCCTTATAGCACGGAAATCGGTGGTGGAAGCCACCGATTTCATATTACACATTATGAATTTCGAGGACAGCGCCGCCGGGTACGGCGCTACTGAAACCATTTATGGCACGCACGAAGACTCACACGTCGTCATGTCTGAGAAGGTACAGACACTGGCTGGGAGTATCTATCAGGAGTTCGAACGGATGATAGCACGCTACGACGAAGATGTTGTCAAGACCTTAATGCCCTTACTTGTGAATGTGCTAGAGTGCTTGGACTCTGCATATCAAACGAACCAGGAACACGAAGTGGAGCTGGAACTGCTGAGAGAAGACAACGAGCAGCTAGTGACGCAGTATGAACGAGAAAAGGCGGCGAGGAAGCACGCAGAGCAGAAGGTTAGTTAAAGTCTTGTTATTTTTCAGTATTATTAATATAATTATAATATCTTTAATTAAATCCAGTAAGAGTCAATTATACCCATAACAGTTGCATTACTCAACAGGATTTTGTAGTTTAAAATATTGCACAACACTACACCACCTACCACCCAGAAATAGTTGTTAATCCTCGTAACAAACTTTTGTAATTTTACTGAAAACTTATGACCTTCAATTCAGAATACAGTAATGTTACTACATTCCTAGTGGCTGAATTACTAATAAGCGAGGTACTTCTTCATTAAAACTACCGCAGAGGCCTACCACTACTCAAATGTTCATGTTTAGTAATCAGACCTTGATACAGTTTCCTTTGTTTTTGCTGTGCAAGGCTGTTTCTCACATGTCATTGTTGCATGCACTATAATGCAGTTATGTATCAAATTGAAATTGAGTTATTAATCAATAATTAATATTAATGTATTATAAGTAAATAATTACAAGTGTAGTGTAAAGTTTATGGGAATGTGTCACCCATTCTGTTTTCGTGATATCAAGGTAAACTACCTATTTGCATATTCTATTTTAATTTGCTTGCATGTTATTGGATGTATTGGATAATCTTGTATTTTTAGGGCAAAAAGCAAACATCAATACTGTATATTTTATGTCAGTTAAGGTATTTTTTGATTCTGTCAGAGGCCTATCTGTGAATACCCTTATGTAGACACTTTTGTTAGAGTTGGAATATGTATTCCACTAACATATACATATGTATAGATATACCTACTGAAATAAGCTACTAAACCTTGTAAAAATGGAATTCAACCATATTATTTTCAAGTTTTGTGTATCCCAGTTATAATGATATTACTCTAGATATTTTATGTATTGTGCATGTTAAATACCCAACTAAAACATGCATCATTTTTATATCAGAATAGTACTAAAAGGTCAGTGTTCGTCAATATCATAAACAATGAATTGTGGGACTTACTTATATTTGTTATTGTTTACTTGTGATAACAGCAAAGGTTGGGGATAATTTAATTACAAATATGAAAAGTGGCTGATGTTCTATATAATATATAAATATATATATATATATATATTTGTTAATCACATAGTCAAATCCTATTTTTTTTTTTTTAATACTACTGATATGGTCTCATTATTTTTTTTTTTTTTAATACTACTGATATGGTCTCATTTATTGCACAGACGAAATAACTGGTACCTAACATTTCTTGAACCATTTTTGGGTTCATTTCATATTTATTAGATCTAGGAATAAATAAATGACTAGAGCCTAAAATGTAATGGATGAAACCAAATTCCATTAATTAGCTTTACTTTTAAACTCGATGCCACAGATATATCAACTGGTTATTGGATGATGATACACTTCAAATATGTGGTAAAGAAGGTCAAGGTGTAAACTCTTGAAGAATTTTATCTAATTATGTATAAATAAACCTGCCTATGTAAATTAAATGTCTATTTTTTGCTGTTATGTTTCTTTGATGGTAGATTATTGTGTGATATTGATATAATTATTACTATTGGTATAAAAAATGGGGTTAGTAATCTTCAAAGTCAACTATTAATGTATAAATAATAAATATTGCAGGACATTACACACAGCGCCATCTGACCCCAAACTAAGCAAAGCTTGTACTATGGGAGTCAGATAACTGATAGAATACTTAAATACTTTTTTTTTTGTAAATACATACTTATAATACATACAGTACACCCAGACACAGAACAAACATTTGTTTTTGTATCACAAAATGCTTGTCCTGGGTGGGAATCGAACCCACGCCCCACAGCTCTTGAAGCAGACATGCTACCAAATGAGCCAACAGGGCTGTCTTGTATGTTTTAGAGTTGTTTTTAAAGCTGGAATTTATGTGACTTAAGTTGTTGCCTGTGGTAGGATATATCTTACTATAAATGTCTGAGATAATCACTATATTTTAAAGAATTATAGCAGACACTAATTCACTATTACACCTTGGGCTCTCACCTTGAGGCAGCTCCACCAAGTAGAGCCAAAGTTTCGATGTTTAATTGGAATCAGTCCCTCACTGCCTGTAACACATCAGTCAGACAATCTAATTTGTACATTATAAACATGGTTCCCTGTTTGTCTACAGCTGTTGGAGGCGGAAGATCACTATGAGGGTGAAAGGAAGGACCTGAGTGGCCGGCTCGAAGCCTTGGACAGCATTGTCCGAATGCTGGAACTGAAGCATAAGAACTCGCTTGACCATGCCAGCAGGCTGGAAGAAAGAGAGAATGAGCTTAAGAAGGTATACTTTGACATTGTTTACTCACTAAAAATACATTGTTTTTTACTTTTTTTGGTTTACAATCTGTCAACATCATTAGTGGGATGTTAAATAGTTGGTTTGGCTATTATTGTTTTTTTACATGCTTGGTATCCTACTTTATTTTATTTTTGGTGTTGAATTATGTCCTGGGGATCCTTGTTATAGACTCCGATTGAGTGGTATTAGATTTTGTGCTTAAGTGTTGGATGATTTGTGATTCTCAGAATTTCTTGTTTGTCTGTATAACCTTTTAGTATGTGATGCGGTTGGTCATTTGTGACAAACCATGGGGCTTTAGTGATTAATCTTAGCATCTCGTTCTTGACTCTTCACAATTTTCGTGTTGAAGTGGTAGGTTGTTTTCTAGAAATTTTTCCAGAACTTGTAGTGGTAAACACGGCAATATTCAGAAAAGTAGACCAAACGAGAACGACTTAAGGGGACTTTATAAACAATATTAATATACCTACTTGATTTTAACATAGGTCGTAATTTGTATGATAACTAAATTATTTGTTTTTAACGTGTGTAAGCTTTTGAAGACATTCTAACCATATTCTGTAATATTATACTTTTTAGTGTCAATAATATTTCGAATGTGTTTATTCGCCCAGTTTACCTTAATCAGCTCAGTGTAATCCCGTATTACACGCATGAAAAGGTATATGGCACAAGCAACCTACACCTTACTAGTATGACTTAAATGTTTGAGTCAATATTGCCTGTTTTTAAAAAGTCTGCACTGTTAAATATGTTCTCAGAACAGTCAGACAAGAAACTTGAAGTGAGAAAAACTGTTATCTCCTGCAAGTTTTCCATACATGAGACTAAGAAAACTAACATAATATTACAAAAATAGTTGACCATAATAATCACTTAAATTCTGTCTGTTGGACCATTTAAGGTCATTACATTTATTGATCTTAGAATTCTAGCTAAACCCCATTATTTTTTATAAGACAGTATAAACCGGCAATATAGTGGACTGCTATCTTGCCGGTTTATACAGTCGCATCTGTTTATTGTATTTTACTGAGGTTTCATTTGTTTTTTTTTATGCTCTACTCCTTTTCTCAGAACACACCATTTTCTTTTAAGTTGAATCAAGTTCATATCAGATGTTTACTATAAAATATAAAATGGAATTACATTCCATTTGTAAAATTAATATCATAAACAGTTGGTTACCATTAGCATAAACAGTTGGTCAATCTTGATTTGATGTCTAAGACCCGTAGTAATCTTTAATGTTTACCTCGAAATAGTTTGTTATCAGCATTTAACTAATGTAACGTCATTACTTAGGTACTTTTACAGGAAATAGCCACACGAAATGTTTAATAACTACATACTGGAAAACATTTAATAGATAGGTATATAACTCGTTATTGTTCACAACAAAATAATAAAATTGAAATAAAAACATTTAAGATTCATCAATAGTGCAATATCCATGTCACCTAAGGTTAAGGAAAACGTCGCATGGAAACTATAACATGGTGGTTGGGCTGGCTGGGTCTTTGAGTTGAAAATCTGTTGATAAGCACCTAACGGTGTGTTCCGGCAACCTCGTTTAAGAGCTAGTTTCATTCCAGACCAGGTGTGTTTACCATCTTCGATCACACCATCACATTACACCAGATGAGCTGTGTTCAGACACCTAGCTTATCAATTTCCACGGGAACCAGATGACTCATAGATTACTTATTTACTTTATTCTAATAACATACTTAAAAACATAAAAACCACACGCATACTAAAACTCTCAAATACAGAACAAACATCTAGTATGAAAACATAAATGTTTGATCTGGATGGAAATCAAACCCACAGCCCACAGGTCATAAAACAAAACTGCAAAGCAACATTCACAAATTGCACAAGGCAAAACCAGTTTCAAGTAAAACAATATGAATACACAATTCAGTAAGAATAGCTAGCCATACTGTTAAATATAGTATAGTTAAATATTTTTTATTTGAACAGCTTTGCATCATTATATATACAGAACTTAATAATAATTTTGCACTATTGTATCAGTACATAATTTAGCCAGACAGGAGGACCATAATTTTAATATAATTATGAAGAAAATAACCTAAAAGGGCATTGTACGTCTGTAGTTGAAAGTGTACTTTGTTGAGATGGCATATGATCCAGTTTGGAAGAATATTACTCTAATGAAAGACTTGAAATGAAAATAACGACATTGCAGCCAAATAGAATTTGGACGAGTCGTAATGAACCAAATATAAGCTGACGTTGTAAGCACGTTATTCGACATATTCGAACAAAGATAGGTACTGCCTGATTTCAAATTACTGCCGCATTAAATTGAAAAGTTTATAATCGAAAATACTAGTTTAAAATAACAAAAAATGCATCAACACCAATGATTCATGCACCAACAGAGCCCTTGGGGGCAACACCATACATAATTAATTAACCTTATAATGTATATTTCGAATACGTGATTATTCCGTGTTTGAACAATTACTTGCCTGTTAGAGACAATTTGAGAAAAAGCCGTCGTCTTTTTCTTGATAACTATTGCCGAAATCTATGATCGATACAAATTCAAAATTAAATCAGGTTCTCTGAACAGATATATGGGGTTAAAATCTTTATCATTATTGTATTAGCCTATGTTATTCCACTGCTAGGCGAAGCCCTCTTTATTCCCTAAATCTAAAAAAAATTATTTTAAGGCCTTATCTTTAAATTGTAAAAGAAAAAGTATTGATTATAACAGCGGCAAAATCACGAGGCTATTCTAAGCACAATTTTCGCCAAAGGTGTTCGCAAAATAAATTAGACACGAACTAATTTACGACCGCATACGCGCCTCGACTTTTTGCGTAATCTCCGTACAAGTAAAATGATTACAGACTGATTATTTACAAACAGTATTGCGTCATTTGACTGTGCAGGTAATCCATGAGTCATCGGACATGTTACCCACTCGTATTTAGAGCAAAACGTAATATTATGATATCTCTGAAGAAGTCGATAAACCTGAACAGATGAAAGCACATCATAATAGTTTATAAACTAGGGAACCAAATAGCTCTCACTTTTTTGTGACGAACTCCTTTATCGGGATTTAACCAGTGAAAACTAGTAACAAAAGAAAATATTGTGCAATATTGTCCAAATAAAAATGGTGGCTAAGTGTGACAGGGGCTCGCGCACCGAGGATTCCTGACCAAAGTTTTAGTTGTATAACTTTACCTTTATAAAAAAACCCGGTCAAGTGCGAGACGGACCCGCGCACGAAAGGTTCCGTTCCGTATTCTATATAATCAAGTTTGTTGTATGGGAGCCACCCTTAAATATTTATTTTATTTTATTTTTAGTATTTCTTGTTATAGCGGCAATAGAAATACATCATCTGTGAAAATTTCAACTGTCTAGCTATCACCGTTCTTAGGATTCAGCCTGGTGACAGACAGCCGAACGGACGGACAGCGAAGTCTCAGTAATAGGGTCCCGTTTTTACACTTTGGGTGCGGAAACCTAAAAATCAATCAACTAGGTGACCCAGATTATAGTAGCCACGTAGCAGGGTTTGGTATGAAATTTTGATGGAATTGTTCTACAGTAAAAATAACGCAGCTATTTTAATGACAGCTATTGAGAATAAGCTACTTTAAAGGGAATACACTACCCTAGTAATTTAGTACTTTGACTAGACGGCTCGTTATATTTCTTCATACCTCGGCTTCATTATGCACAATGCACATTATCATAAATAAGCCGTTCTCAAGAACAGAAAAGAAACAAGGCAGATATATCTATGTATGTTGTAGCGTTATTACGTATCCGCGCGGGGGGAAACCGTTATGACACTAGTTCTTCACTAATATTCATCATCTGCTGTAATGTCTTTGTATTTTTTTATTTTTTTCCATAAGGAATATGCGAAACTCCATGAGCGATACACCGAACTGTTCAAGACCCATATGGACTATATGGAACGTACTAAGCTGCTTCTTAGCACTGCGAGTGATCGCAGCGAAGTACGCGGTCGGTTGGGACTCAACCCCGTTGGACGATCCAGCGGTAACGTTTTTTTTTCTTTGATATATATGTAGCTTGTTGTAGTGCTACCATAAGATCTAACACAAAATGTTAAGAACGCGTTAAAGAAATGTGAAAAATGAAAAAAGCGTATTTCTTTTCCAGTTACGCTCAGTTTCCTGCTTTTATATGAAATAGATCAAAATTCGTCCTCCTAGTCGCCTGATGGTTAACCATTTGTACCAGATTACATATTTTTCTACAATACAAAGATTTTATTTACGGGATATTTACCTCGGATTATGTTGAGAAACGAGCTGATATTTCGGTACAGTTACAAACACAATGTTAAGATTCAGACTCTGTTCAGAATTGTATCATATATTACTCGCTTTTTATATTAGGATTTAGTACTTTCATTCACAGATTTCTTTGCTACTTTCTAGGTCCAATATCCTTCGGTTTCGCTTCGCTCGAAAACTCAATGCACGCCGTGGAACAAACTGAGAGTATTACCGGCAGTCCCGTAAGCCTGTCTTCATCACCGCCGACTCCGCCACTTGGATCAGAGCTGGCTGCCGTGAGAACTGTGGAAAGAGCTCACCAGACAGACGCAATCACACAGCAGAGTCAGGTTTGTATCACTCTATACCTTAATACGCGAAGAAAACATTAAAAATTTCATAATGTAGTAAAATGTATGAAAGAGTAATTTTTTTATGTTAAGGTGGTTCGATTTCCGTACAAATAAGTTTTTGCCATTTATGGACAAATGGAGCATAATTTTACAGTGAAGTCACAGCTACTAGCGTTTATTTTGGTCATTATTTGCGGTAAATCACAATTACTTGTATAAAACAGTAGATTATTTAGCTTATTAGTAGCTGTGATTTCACTGTAAAATTGTGCTCCATTTGTCCATAAATGGCAAAAACTTATTTATATGGAAATGGAACCACCTTAAAGCCTTTCACGTTGTCACTATCACGCAAGCTCATGACTTGAGTTTGATCCCGTTATAAATAAAAATATTATATCGTACTGGTTCTATTGCTTACGCGCTTTCGGACAATTTTAAGGCAAATGTCTACAGAAATACTTCATCGTACCTACTCATAGTTGTCTAGTTTTCTTATAGTCTTCATTAAATAGGATGTCTCCTTTTTCCAATTAATCTAAAAATTTGATGGTTATATAAACGTAGGAATAGAACACTAATAACATAATCATTTCAGCAATTATTCATCCTATATTTCTTCCAACTAGAAAATTGTACCTGTAATATACAGTTTTAGCATCACCGGACTCGCCAGTTTTAAATGAAGCAAACAAACTCAAGACAAACATTTGAAGCAAACTTTTCTTGAAAATTGCATATTGATCTTATAACACGCCAACGAAGTATTATTGTCAAGGCTTCACGTTTTTTTTTACGAAGTGATTAGACTTTTTTCTTAGTTTATTTATCCAGTTGTGTGGCAAAAGTAGTGTTATTAAATGTATAAAAGAGTATAATTATTTTATTTTTCGTTTGCCGTCGTTTGATTTTCTCAAGAGATATTTTATTTTCAGTAATGCTTGGTTTTAACAAAGTCTCTCTGTCGGAGCAAGAGAACCTAGAAATGGTATCTTTAGTTCTATACAAAAATGTGGTAATACCATGAGAAAAGCTTGAAAATAAAGGAAGAACACTAAAACCCTACAGCTAGCCTAGCACTCAAGCCGTTTCAAGTGGGGAAAGATAATTTTATCAACGGCGCGTGCTAAGTAGGGGCTGAATCAGCTGCCAATAATAATTAGTGTACTGTACTCCTAACTTTACCAGAATTTATTTTCTAATGAAGCAATTGCATCATAAAAACACTAATTTAACTATTTCGGTTATTTACTACAGTGACATTATTATTTGATGGATTGTTACCGTGAATTAACATAAGACAGCATCTGAAAAGGTTAGATCGTAAGGTGCTCAAAAAGAAAGAAAATCAACATTCATGTGATTTAATAGTTTCGACAATAGTACTGTACTCTAAAAAACATGAACTTATTATGTATTTTCTCCGTAACTCTGCTATTTCGAGATTTTCATACTAGATGTTAAGAGAACCATCACGTTATTAGATACTAGTTGTATCAATACGCATATACACACAATACTGAAACACATTTATCACAAGTAAAACGTTAAAATATGGCTTAAGGTGGTTCGATTTCCATACAAATAAATATTTCCATTTATGGACGAATGGAGCATAATTTTAAAGTGAAATCACAGCTACTGGCATTTATTTTGGTCTTTATTTGTCTAAAAAAAAGTAGATTGTTAGCATAATCTACTGTTTTGTTCAAAAATCATAAGTTCATAAATCATTCATAAATTTGATTTTATGCTTATAATCTAGAAAGTAAAGACCAAAATAAATATGCCAGTAGCTGTGATATCACTGTAAAATTATGCTCCATTTGTCCATAAATGGCAAAAATTTACTAGTATGGAAATCGAACCACCTTAAGCATTTTTTCCATAGTAATAAGCAATGAGACTAACATAACGCTCTGGTGATGGTAAAATAATACCTGGCCATAAAATTATAGCTGTAACTATAATTGGAAATAATGAAAATGTTGGTCCATCGCGACACCAATGCATATCAGGAATAAAATACCATGAGGTCAAAGCTACCATCGTAATACCAGATGTTCTGCCGCCAAGAAGTAATGTGTAAATATCACTTTGTTCCAGTTGTTTGAAGAGTACTGCAGCTAGCGAAATTACAGGGCAGTTGATACTAAGAATCGAAAGTTTCAAAGTAATGAGCGCCAAAAGCAGCGATGCCTAGGACTTTGTTTTGCTACTCAAAATTCTGTGTATCGCTGCATTGGTAATGAATTTACGTTGTTTCTCACCACCAGTAGAGCGTCTTGTTTGTCTCATTACTTTTACATAAAATAGACGTTTTCTTTCACAAAAATATATCTAGTTCATTGCTGTATTTGAGCTTGTTAGTAAAAAACACTTAGTACAGGATTATAATCGTCGAATGTATTAAGCTGGAAGGAACATAGCGCATATCATTACTAACAACTAATACTATGTATAGGCATAGCTCTAAAATTGCAAAATCAGCTGCGGAATACATACATTTGATCACCGGGCAATGACCTTTTTTAAAACAGCTTATTTCGTTACACCTGACTCACTCACTAATTGCCCCCGTAGTAGGCAAAACTTTCATACGCCGATACACTATCAATTGTATAAAAACTCAATTAGTCCATTTTACCATCCAAGTCTACGACTTATGAATTAATAATGGCATATCGACTCTACAAGTAGGTCATGTCCTGACAATTATATGTTTTTCATAAACGATCTATGTTTCCTATTTTACGCTATCGTGCTCTTTTGACATATGTAGTGACAACATATTAGAACACTAATCGATACTACTGCTATAAAATTCCGTATGTAGCTACAATGGGCTTTATTACATGCATCGTCTTGACATTCGCAAGACAGTGAGTAATGTAACCCGCTGAATTTCGACTGAATACAACGTAGTGGTCTTTCGTAAACGTACGCACATTCTCGAAGAACAATTATATCTTGTGTCGATGTGAAGTAGTGTACTTGAGAGAGTACTCTGCAGATAGGACTTAACCCACTAGATTTTGGCTTGCATTCTTGTATGTGAGAAGTATTCAAGTTGTATCTCCAGCAACCCTTGTCGACGTTAGTTATACATTGGTAGCATTTCAAACTCGATGCGACTTTACACATTATAAGCAGCAGAGCTATATAAATGGAGTAATTCATTTTGTTTTATAATTTACTAAATTTCAATTTCAACTCTAATCACATACTTTTCAAATCGAGTGACTTTTCAATGACTTTTGACACTATAGTTTTTTAAGACGCGACTTCAAAGGTCAAATTCAAAAGTATTTATTAGATCGAGGAAGCAGTATTACCTAGATTGTTCGAACCGCTTGGGGCGTCTTTATTAATAAATATTGTAGGACATTACACACAGCGCCATCTAACCCCAAACTAAGCAAAGCTTGTACTATGGGAGTCAGATAACTGATAGAATACTTAAATAATTTTTTTTTTTGTAAATACATACTTATAATACATACAGTACGCAGATACTTGTTAGTTTTACCCAAAATAACCCTACATTCAAATAACATGTTTTCTGTAGATAAGACCGAGCTAGATGGATTGATTAAAATACTATCAAGCTTTTTAGTGATATTCGGGCGTCGACACGAGAACTGATAATTCAGTCGTAGAAAAAAATGAAAAAATTTCGTAGAATGTAAATAAATGTTTAAATAAACCGTCTGATTTTCCAGGCGACATCTCCTGTTGCTCCACCAACCATCGCCAGCAAATCGCAAACGAAGAGCGAAAAGCGAAGTGGCAACACACTGTACCAAGAGCTAGCCTTCCACGACACCGATGCCAGCATGGTCGAAGGCGATGACGGGGCTGATATCACGGGTATGTAATAAATAAACCTTATCAGACTACTATATTCAGTTTCCTGTTATTATGATGGAAAGGAATGTGAATTTACAGTCAAAAATCGGTACAAAAGATATAAAACCTTTTATGTTTCTAATACGATACATTTTACCAATTACTGATCACTTAAGTTTTAGTCAGGGTCTTCACATCAAAGGAAGTTGTGTGGAAACAGTACAAAGCTTATAATTTTATATTGAGTCTAAATGAATAATAGTTTTATTGAGAGTGTATATATAATATCATATAACATCGCTACAATATACTCACAAGGCATTTGTCTGCCTTATATTAAAGAAAAATATCTTTATTTTGTTAATATTAATATAAATTGTTTTTGGATATTTTCCGACTGCTCGCTAGTAACTCTAGTCATATTCGTTTATTTTTATTGGGCTTTATAAAAACTCTTGGCCGTGTCAAGCAAAGAAACCATTATGATTTGAAAAATACTATTTAAATGAATAAAAATCGGCCTTGATCTTTTTAATACTGAATTTGCTATATCTCTATTCAAGTTCCATTAAAAAAGTGGTCTTCATTACATAAAAACGCAATAAAAGTTTTAAAACACGCGCCAGTCTGCCAAAATTATAATGCAAAATGCATTATAATTTGAATTATTTATTTCTTCTTCTCATATTGTTCTTTATCTGATTTGAGTACATACCATAATTAGACCATAATATGTTTGAAACATGACCGTGTCCTTTAATTGTTAGGCCTTTTAGTTTTTATTTTAGCTGTTCATATGGCTATATGTTGTAGATTATATGACTTAAGTGCTATATCATGAAGCATTGTTCTGGAAATTAAAAAACAATCACTGAAGAAAATCTACATTACTCTCTGTTCTATGATATTCATTCAAACTATACTTAATCTCACATCAACTCCTGAAGACCTGTTCATTATAAGTTTAAGCCTTTGTTGCCAGTAAATAATAATAAGAATTGTGTATATAAAAACTTATTAAAGAATGACATTTAAGTTAATAAAAATAAAAGATAAAATTCTAAATATATTATCGACATTATGAGATAAAAAAAAAAGATTGCCTCATTTGTGTGTGTCTGTGTGTGTAAAACAAGATATCGCTACGCTTCTCTTTTGTAATAATACATTTGTGTGCGTTTCTCTCCCACACAGGTAGCTGGGTACATCCCGGCGAGTATGCGTCATCAGGTAAGACTATTATTTATCACGCTGATTATGTTATGGGGTAGATTGACCTTATTTTTTGGTTTTACGGATAAGGCCTTGTTCTCTTATGCACATGAGATTGTTTTCCAAAAACCCGCGCAGTATAAATGTATAACGCATAGCGTTTATGCGTTATACATTTATAGAGAATTCATCGCATTGGTAAATTTAGTATAAATAATGCCACTCACGAGAATTCAACCCAAATTTTTCCGCGTTTCCAGTTATGTGCATATAGGGAACAATGCCTCTGATAACTCTTGTTTCCAAACATATTTCAATTTGAATGCTTCTTCAGCATGTCTTGTCTTAAGGAGCTTCTTTTTTTAAAATTGAATATAATAAACATAAATTAGAAATTGCTTTAATAGGGTAGATGACTGAACTTAAATTCATAGACAGCAATACAGTAAAAAATATAACAATGAATACTTTCACTGTCACACATGCTAGTGTAGATTTATATGGTGCATATAGCAGTGACAACATATCCATACTGATCTGCTTTTAGCATGGAAGTAAATACTTATAATTACGTTTAAAATTCGTCATCAAATATTTTTTGTTTATTTTCTCTACTTATGTTCCACTTTGCATATAAGACAATTAAATAATAAATAAAATCAGTCATCTCGCCTATTTATTTCTTTTGTGCCAATCAATATGGTTATGAATTTTATCCGCTTTTAGCATTATGTACATATTGCTGAGTTTTATCATATAATAACACGACAATAATGCCACTCATATTGTAGTGCACATACATCTTAGAAGCTTGCTTGAATTTTAATTTTTTTTAACTCCGTAGTCGAGATCTATCGAATGTTAGAAATTCAAAAAATCGTTTCAAGATTAATCGTATTTTCTTAGTTTGAAGATTTATGGATGCTATATTGGCTAGCGCTATGAAATGCATGGTCGACTATAACCGTGCCATGGAAATGGAAGCTCCTTCTGAAGTTATATGCAGCATAACTTTATATAACGGACTTCAAATACACCATGTTCGTGAAGTTTGCCATTTGAGATTGTACTGTGCGAAATACAGTTTTACTGCTCTCATTTGAATACTCTGTTTCTATCCGGATAAGCACAGCATAGTATTAATTGAATCCGTAAAAGTATTAATAAATATTTCATCAACGACAATCACTATTATTATCAATATTAAAAATTTGAGTGGCATTGTTGTAAAAATAATTATTATTTTCCGTGTAAATATGACCTACTAATACATTGTTCGTTCTATTTCATGCGTTCTAACAATATTGTTGCCTCAACGCATTGCAGTTAACGATAACTACTTTGGTAAGTGACTCTTACATAACCTGGTGAGAGATACGGGACGTCGGAAATAATAACACAGAGAAATGTATCACAATGAAAAAGTATAATGTAATCAAACAAAAATAACAATATAATCGACGTGAAATACACTTGTAAAATAAGTGTATTGAAAACAGAAATGACTGTATATTATATTATTGATTATAAAATCTTATACCAATATGTATTACTATGTTATACCAACAAGAGTTTTGCTTCATGTGGCGCGTGGGTATAAACCATAAACTTGGTTGTTAGTTTGAAAAAATATAATCAATTTTGACAGCATGTAAATCACTAAATTATGCTATGGTTTACGATTTCCGACGTGCCATATTTCTTGTGATTTAGTAAAATTATTACGTTAGTGTATTTAATTACTTACCGATAACTTAAAAAAAACCCTCTTGTACAAAACTTTCTAATGTTATTTTCTTTTAATTTACTTGCGAAAAAAGTACCCTCTGTTTGGCAACTGGTTATTGGCGTACTTATTTATTCAAGTCCATATAACCAGTCAGAAATGTTTAATAATAATTCGCCACTCATGTTTTTGCAATGTTTCTATAGCACTATATATAAATGTATAAATAACATTGTTATTTTATAATAAACTCAAATTAATATTTTCTTTCTGAACTTGGATGTTAACGTTGAATTTAGTCCAACACTTCGACTTAGGTTTATTTAAGTGTAGCTACAAAACAGATAGACTGCAATGCAACTGATGTTAAGTAAATACTTAGTAAAATTATCATCAAAAATCATCGTCTACTGTTCGAATTACGTTATGCAACATTTTTTCATTTGCATTATATTTTGCGAAAACATTTGACGCCCATGTAGGGTATACTTTTATTTGCTATTAAAATCTAGTTTGCACAAGAAAAGTAGATAACACGAAAAATAAAAATATAAATTCTGTGTTACAAACTACAAAAATATGGGATACCCAGAAGCAAGCCGTATAATTAACGCAAAATAAAAAAAAAACAATTACCTAGCATTAAATGTCAAATCTTTCATATTTAACGTCATAAGATTTACTTAATCTACTTAAAATTTCTCATAAGGATTTGACATAAATTACCACCAGGTTAATTATACAGTTGCTCAAAATCGAACGTGATTTTTTTTACTCTGTCGTTGTCAGCTGCGATATACATATAAGTCAATGTCTAATAAAATTCTTTTTATGTAGGCATGGGTAAGGAAGTCGAAAATCTGATCCTTGAAAACAACGAGCTTCTTGCTACCAAGAACGCCTTAAACGTGGTCAAAGATGATCTTATCGTCAAGGTAGATGAGTTGACCGGGGAACAGGAGATTCTGCGCGAAGAAGTCTTCAATCTCATCGCAGCGAGAGAGAAGCTAAGGGAGCGTGTAGGACACCTGGAAGAGGAATTGAGGAATTTGAAGGTACTGTACAGCTTTAACATAATTACAAATATTTAAGATATTTTTTTCTGCTGATGATTTATGCGTTCATGGATTACATACGAATACAAAAGTTTATAAGTACCTTTACTGTAAATAAAATACAAAACTTTCGAAAAATGAGTTATTTTATTTAGCTCCATTTGTTAGTTTTTTTGTCAGCGTGCTTCATCTTCGATCACATCATCGCTTACTATCAGGCGAGTTGGTGGTAAAACGTGAATTTATCCGTATTGAAAGGCAAGGTTCAACGAACTTTTTCTGTGAAACAGTTGGTTTTTTCAAAAGCTCTACCTTTACGATTTTTTCTTTTAAGGTTTTACCACTTGCATACAGAACTAGATGGTAGATGGTAGCAGAAAGTCGTAGGCACCACCGCGGTACAAGATATTCTGCCGCATTAATGTTGTATATCGGTTTGAAGCGTACTGCAGCTAGCAAATTTACAGGGCTGTTGAGACGAACCATCGATTGCGAACGCTGCGAACGCGATGCCCTGAACTTTGATTTATTATTCGAAGTTCTGGTTACCGCTGCAATGGTCATATACATACTTTGTCACTTACCATCAGGAGAGCATTTCATTCGTCTCATTTCTTTAACATTAAAAAAGATCGGAATGAATAAATGGCTAGCAATAACAAATAGTTAGCGTGATATTGTAAAATTTCAGGAGACCCTAAGCAACAATGCCGGCGGTGGCGAGAACGAGGATGAGGCTGACGTGCCCATGGCTCAGAGACGTCGCTTTACTCGCGTTGAAATGGCGCGAGTGTTGATGGAACGAAACCAGTACAAGGTAAAAAAAAGGAACAGTTGGCGAAACATTTTACCCTATGTCGCGGTAGCATCATTATAATCAACTATAGGAATTAGATCTATCAACATAGCAAGCGACAATGTAAAAAATAATTCATATAGCCTTAGTGTTTGTGTGTTTCATTTATGAAAAGTGTGTTGCAAGAATCTGAAGCCAAATTATTTACTACTAATTATTAAGGTGGTTCGATTTCCATACAAATACATTTTTGCCATTTATTGGAGCATAATTTTACAGTGAAATCACTGGCATTTATTGTTGGTCTTTATTTGCGGTAAATCACAATTCCCATTCGATTTTAGTTTTCTTGTTTCGAAACTCTACGTTCCTGTGTTGAAATTGGAATAGCACTTGTTTAGAGTAAGAGCGATGGAACCAAAAATTGGGCACAAACACTGATTTTTTGTCTTAAATTATTTTTGTGTACATTTCAGGAGCGGTTCATGGAACTCCAAGATGCAGTCCGCTGGACGGAAATGGTACGCGCAAGCCGCGTAGACTCCACTATGGACAAGAAGAACAAGCAAAGCATTTGGAAGTTTTTTAGCAACCTTTTCAGGTACAAAGCAATCGTTAAATGGCCTTATTGTAAAATGCGTAAGGTCGGAATAGCGCCCTTGAGTTTTTCTATTTTAAAGATGAAACGTAAGGTAAGTGATGGTAAGGCACCTTAATTACTACATCATATCCCCGTTTGATACCGTTCAACTATATTTAACTATCGTCATAATTTGATTACCATACCGACATAGAACTAAAGTCACCGACATAGCTCAAAGAATCAGTAAGCTGAAGTGGCAGTGGGCCGGCCACATTTCTCGAAGAACCGATAACCGATGGGGTAGACGAGTTCTTGAGTGGAGACCGCGTACAGGCAAGCGTAGTGTAGGGCACCCTGCGGCCAGGTGGTGTGACGACCTGCGTAAAGCGGCGGGAAAACAATGGACGCAAAAAGCTGTCGACCGAGCTCAGTGGCGTGCATTGGGAGAGGCCTACGTCCAGCAGTGGACAGCAAAGGGCTGATGTCGATAATTTGATTGTTAAATAGCTGTGTCCTTGAAATTATATGCAATTCGTTGCTTTTGCGATTTTAGCTTGTATGCTTAGCCGCCTGTGACCAAAACTGCATTTAGCTAATGTAAAGAGTATGTGGCGTTTGTTATGGTTATATTGTATTATCGGTTTATCTATTCATCAAATAAGATTTTTATTCACATTTGGATGGTGTTTGGGTCCTAGATAGTTGGACTAAATGAAAGAATGAGTGGACTGTAACTGACTGAATTATATTATGTAGAAGAATAAAAGAATTGTATATGCGATGACTGGTGATACGCGTGCGTTTGTGACGCTCGGTTGAAGAGGTGTCGTCGAAGCGGGTGCGCCCCGCGCGTCCCTCTCTCTTTTAGTGCCGGCGAAGCGTCGGTGTTCCAACAGATGGAACTAGGCAAGTGTTAAACTACAATCATACCTGACAAAAAGATAAACGAAGATTCGAGTTATGTAGAGTTATATCAAGATTGGACAGAAGTGATGTATGAAAACAGAATAAATAACAAGATTCATACAATTTTTTATAAATGCAAAAGTTTATATGTATGTTTGTTGCTTACTCACAGTGTAACGGGTTTAAATAAAATTTGGAAAATACAGCGCATTTATAGCGTATTCTTTGGGTTAACTCAACTCGTAGGCTTTTTATCCCGGGAAAGGTAGTGCTTTGCGTTCATTTCATTTTATGTAATAAAAAATTGTTTGATGCAGAATCGGAACAAGTAGTATTTCAAAGTCTATTTAGTCGTTTATTTTGGATAATAACTGATTTATAACTTAATTTAATATTACGCGTTATAACCATAGTTTTTAGTTATGGCTGTGCCTTCATTGTTATTTGCAAAAGCAAATGTAGTAACGCAGATATTTTTTTATTGTGCCTGGCGATGTATCAATTTTTTTATGGTTGACGGGCTAGGTGTTTGACAACAGCTCACCTGATGTTAAGTGAAGGTGTGTTCGAAGATGGTAAAGCACACCTAGCCTGGAATGGAACTGGCTCTCAAGTGAGGCTGCCGGAATACACCGTTAGATGCTTGGCGGCAGATTTTTAGCTTGGGTGGTAGCTAGCCAGCCGAGTAATAGAAAGTACCCTACCACCATGCTTTGGTTTCCTCGTGATGTTTTCCTTCACCAGCAGCTCAAGCTCATTGTTGGGGCTTGAACCCACGCCCTTCGGCATGTGAACCGACCGCGCTAATCACTGTACTATCATCGCTGCACATTATTAGCAATTATTTGTGGCCCTTATATATTTGATGATTCATTTTAAACAAACTATAAGTAATGCTACGCAACCGGTTCTAATTGTTCAAATAATAGAAAAGAAAGACGTAATTAATATACCAACAAATGAGGAATATATTTTATGACAAGAAGTAATAGGACAGGTCGCTAGATAGGTCGCACAATAAGAGATATCGTCTACCCATGACCAATGCAATTGGCCTGGTCACTGCAACAATGTAATTAATTACCTTCAAACAATATTTAAGTAATATACACACACTTGCAAGGCAACAGAATATATGTTACTGCGATAGGAACTACCTTGCCCATCTAACCTAACCTGCTAAGTAGGTATTTATATCTGATAATAGAAATATTGTATAATCACTCTTTGATACCTATGCCCAGACATTTAATGTCTGGGCATAGGTATGAAGATAAACAAGTATAAATTGATTATACAATTAAATAAATTTACGATTTAAATAAACCGAGACCGTGACCCTTAGGCCAATTAAACGCACTGATCCAATGAAACAGCGCGGTTTCGGATTAAACGAAAATATCATCATCTGGCGGTGGATGGACGCTTCATCCACAGCCACAGTTGCCCTCGATTTTTTGAGATCCCATCATCAGATCCTGACTAGTTGCCATTGGGACCACCTGGGAAGTATACCCTTTTAAACAAAACAAAAACACAAAAATCGGGGAACATAGATAAAAAGAAATGTTTCCGACTAATTGACAAGCTTCTCCTTTTCTTGAAGTCGGTTAAAACATAAAAGTACACATGAATGTGGATTAGAAATAATACTGTTTTTGTTTTTTTTTTTTATCTTGACTACCTACTGCACCTGGGCGATCGTATCTTTTACTGCTTGGGCATTACAGTTTATACTTAAAACAGATTCATTTTGTCCGCATACTCGTAATCTGCGCGACCTTGCTGCCAAATCAAATCTAGATTAATTTAGCCGTAACTTAAATACGTACAAGGATTTATACAAAGATTATAGTAAAGCGGTATCATCTGCCACAGGCATAATACTCTTGCTAAGAAAACTAATGACAAAACATTTTAATTTTTTCAAGGATACAGACTTAATTGTCGCGTCTTTAATATTAATCGCGAAATAGCTTTGCGTTATATATTATATAAAGGCGAAAGTGTGTTTGTATGTTTGTTACTTCTTCACGCTCAAACGTTCAAAGGTGTTTGACCACAGCTCACCTGATGTTAAGTGACGGTGTGGTCGAAGATGGTAAAGCACGCCTGGCCTGGAATGGAGCTGCCGGAACACACCGTTAGTTGCTTGGCGGCAGATTTTCAACTTGAGCCAGCCGAGTACTAAAAAGTACCCCATGCTATGGGTTCCTCACGATGAACCAATTTTAATGAAATTTGGTATGGAGGTAGCTGACACCTTGGATTAACACATAGGCTACTTTGGCCCTTTTAAAGTTTCGATCAGTTTTGGGAAAGTAGCTGCTAATGGCTACTAATAATTTGCTGTATGCGTGAAGATACTTTAAATTGTACGACTCCATTAAGAAAATCTCTGTGTAGCTTTGCTTCGTACGCAGATAGATGGTTGTAGGTCGATTCTCACCTTGGGCAAACGTGTTTGTTATTTCTATGTATTAAAATATGCACGGACAATTTATATCAGTCAGCTGGTTCACATAGTACTAGGTTTGCTCTTGGATCTAGATTATGCTGTGTGAAATGTCTGCCGATGTTCACATATGTTTTATTTAATATCAACGGTGACTGTATGTAAATTGCAGTACGAGCGATCGTCCCCAGCGTCCGCTGTCGACACCGCATTTACGTGCGGTTGCGACGCCACAGCCCGCGCTACGCCATTCTCGCACTCAAGCAGACTTCCTCGAAACTCAGCTCAGCGATCACCACCATTCCCGGCGTCACGAGAGATCCGAACAGTTCAGACAGGTCAGAACAGATCGGTATTATAGTGCAACAAGGCTTTATATTAACGTGGATTGGATACTTGACACTGGCCGAATGTAAAAAGTGCAATGCCAAAGTTAAAAAAAAAGGGATTAAGACGATAAAAAACTGAAAGTGTAGATTCCTGTGTAATAAAGTCTGAAGCCACTTTCGTATAAAGCCTCACATTGTTTATAAAGTTATCGCTTTGACAATCTTCATGTTTCGTAATTAGAAACTTTAAGCAAGGGAAAAAGTTCAGGAGTTCAGAGGTCTATAATTTCAAGTTGTCTACGCGTCATTATGTCACTCAAAGCAGCGACTTTTTTTTTTCATTCATCTTGATCGACCCTGGCTTCGCACGACAGTTTATCTTACGAAAGAAATCCTCATCATGATCTGCCCCCGTACTCTGAGATGCTTATAGCGATACCAGTTAGGCACCCAGGAAATAGCTACACGATCACATGTCGTATATCTGCGCAATAAGGTTTCTAATCGCATAACTTTTTAGTAAGCGTCTAAGAGATATCGAAATAAGAAGCTGAGAGTACAGGAGCAGTGTAGATTACAAAAACTGAGCAAACAAACAGACACACGCAAAAAGTGACGTAAACTCTGATAACATCACAGTTCTGTGTATATTACTGTGTTCTAGTTGATTTATAGAAATTACTATCAGCTTAAAGATTAGCGCAGTGCGTCATGGCTTAGATTTCTGAAAAAATAGTAGAAAAATCTTTTTACTAAGAAGTCGAGACGTGACGATTGTCTAAGCGCGTAATTATCTACGTACTTCTATCAAACTTTGGACTGGTTCCAAAACGACTGCAATATTATTATTTTCAATACGAATTCATGTTTAATGATCTGTTATCGGTCACTTACTAACATTTTACGTCTAATTTGTATTGTTTGCTACTCGGACACCCTCGCTTGAGAGATCCCCTTTCAAGCAAGAAGTGTTCCCTATGAGCTCGTTTTGGAACCATTTCAGTTTCCTAGCAATTTTTATGGCACCTGAATTTGTTAGATTTACCTTACCTCCGAATCTTGATGGCTTCGTAATTCTTATTGAAATCCAAAGAAACTTGTGCAAAACAATGTTGTTTGTTATATTAAAGCTACTACTCAAGAAAATAAATTAATAATATAATTTTTGTTCAATTCGCCTTTATCACGAACGTTGGATACAAATCTAAGATATAAAGTACATATCTATAAATAAATCTAGATACAAATCTAAAAAAGGCTAATTAACTAATTTATTTTAAATAACTTATAAAAATGTGATTATCAAAATATAGTTAGATAGAAATGACTTCATTTCTATGCTGGCCATGTAAACGTAAAACTGTTTGAGGAAAAGGACAGAGCCTTTACTTTCAAACTTCTCTAAAAAAATGTATGCCGTTGTGCATTGCATTGTCCATTGGGCGCTAATCAGTAAAATTGCACCGTTTTCTAAAGTATATTAAATAATACGCTGACAACTTCATGTGCCCAACAAACATATGATATAAAGCACGCTGTACATAGTATTAGCATGTACGTTGATCCCATTATAATAACACCCATGACATAGTTATAAGATGTTCCCGACATGAGCTAGTGTATAATTAAGGTACTGAGACTAACTAGGGCCGATATCAATAAAATCTCATGTCGTCGCCCGAATAATGATTAAAATAAATGATCAACATCATCGTGATTTTTGGTTGACGGATGATTCTATCAATCGTGGTACTTTTCAGTACCGTACCAAATACTGGTGATGGTGTTATGACGTTTTCATGACATATTTTTTACTTCACCTTACAATCTACGTGTAATTAAACGAACTAAAAAAGTGAGTGAGTATTAGTTTGCTATGGTTATTTTGATACTAACTGTAAAAAAATAAAAGTAAAAATCATAATCATCATCTCTTGAAGTAAAATCATTATTGTATTTCATGAAACAAATACTCGTCTTTATATGTATGTTAAAACATAGACACTTCTTTATATAAAAAATTCAAAACGTCGTCGCATGTTAATCTAAACCACAACAGTAAAAACTTCTATTTGATGTAACAATTTAATACTTCATTATTTAGTCATATAAACAAATAAATAGTCTATCAAAAAATAATAGTAGAATTCAATTAAAAATGTCAATTGTCTAATAACAGTAGATTTTGTGCAAGGAATTCACAAAACAAATTAATGCTCTATTTTGTATGCTCCATCAGTTTGTAAGATGTTATAAAAGTAAAATGCAAAAAAAAAATACAATTTTTCGTCAAAAAGTGCCTCCAACTTAGAAATGTCACAGGTAAATCATTCCACCATTCATAATCACATTGCTTTTTATATGTGGAATGGTAGATTGCTTTTTATAGTTTGCTTCAGTCATAAATTGAACTTGCTTAGACGTGTCAAGCCGTACATCATTTTTACTAACCTATGAAGTTTCCCCGCTGGTCAAGGTGTGTAAATATGTCTTGTGAAGACGTTATGCTTTGCTTTTAGCTGCTAAAAGTTAGTGTGTTGCCTTAGAACTGATGTAAATCACGTTCTATCATGTTTTAAAGACATCAAGCAGAGACCGACGCTAAGGTGAAGTTTTTTTGTGTAACGATACATTTTAAATCTAATATTGTAAGATGATCCCATAATTATATTACAAGGTTTGAAATAGCCGTTTTAAGGGGCATGTGATTTTTTTTATAAGAAGTGCAATGGCGTCTTTATTTTTGTCTTGGAGTCTTTATTATTGTGCAATGATAAAATCGTTACCTTGCTGTAATACAAGCGCGAGTGCGCGATGCGTACAACATTTTTATTGCAAAGTTTTATCAAAATCTGTCCAGTGTTAAAGAGGTAAGATTTCAGAGGGTGCCAGATTTCCTATTGCCATTCAAGTTAGATGAACATAAAAAAGCTACGCGATCGCATAACGTATGCCTGCGCAATAAGGTTCACAGTTGGGTTTCGTGATCACCTTATTCAATTGGCATTAAGAGCTCTTGCTAACCCCGCTCAGTAATTTAAATAGCATAATAACTGTTTTCGTTATTCATGTTCTGTGATCCTTATTGGCGGTTGGTTTTTGTTTGATGATCATAAAACTTTTTGTGTGTGCGTGTGAGCGTGTCTGTTTGTGAACTTTTTTTTTGTTTTGATCCTTCCCCTCAACCCTTCCTTTCTTTTTTTTCAGTTGAATGAGTGATCGCCTACAAATATCGAATTTATTGAAGTTCATACGAACAGTGATATAATTTCATATACACCTAGTTATGATATCCAGTGATAATAGACTTTATATTGATAAGTTTGTGAATTTACTTTAGTTTGTATACGCTTATTTTTTTGTGACGTTAGCTAAATAAATGATTTAAGTTGTAGTTGTGTGTTATTGATTTATTGTTCGCTTTTTGTATTTAAGAGAATATCCTAATAAATGAAGTCAAAGCTAAATAAAATGTCTTTAGAATTATTGTTGACTCCATTTGTTCTACGTAAATTATAATTTTAAATGATAAACGGGACAAGCGGTGAAATATGAAGACATTGTTTAATGTTTGTCATTTAAAATTCAGATTTTCGTAATATATGTTTACGTTCTAATACTTTTTTTACCAGTGCTCTCCTTTGTTTTATCGGCAGTCATTCAACACGTTTACGATGTCGCTACAAAAAAAGAGTTAGGACATTTTAACTCTTTAATAATTATTATAACCTCAGTATGATGGAGACGTAATAACCACTGTCACAGTCATTTTTAACTTAATAGATAACTGTAATTTTATTGTAAAATCTCTGTATATATGCCTATAAACTAAATAAATCATAATAGCTGTTTTTTTTTAACTCTTGTAATAAAGCTCCAAAGCCATGCCAAAATGAAACAAAAAAACAACCACGTATAGAAAAATGTACAATTAAACAACAACTAACCTATTTTGGCTTTCGGAACTCCGAAATCCGAGTTTAAGCTTATTTGGCAAGATATAATAAGGCCCGAACTCGGGCAGCTTTTACCGCCACAACAGTAAAACTAACGCAACAGTAAAACCAACAATAAAACCCCTGGATAAAAAAGTGTACAGGTGTAGTAATCCAAAAAAACTCTTTAGATACAACCTTTCAGACCAATTCGTGTGTAAAAGCTTTACTCACAAACGATAAAAGTTAAGGCTGAAAAGGGAGCATTTACATAGCAATGGGTGTGGAATAGGTCAAAATAATAACTTAACATTGCACGTAGGTTCGGGCGCATGTACGCAAGGAGGACGGGCGAACGCACGCGTATGGGTGGAGCTTGCCCGGGAAGGGTGGCCAGGGGCCTAAAGGACCCAGTCCATGCACCTCGCTCTCGTCAGGGGGCATTCCAGTTCCCGTGCCGGTCTTCTGCAGGTTAGTGTTGATTTTTTATAGATGAGTTGGATAAAATAAAAAAAACTAACAGTATCTTGAATAGATCTGCAAAAAGGTAAGTGTAAATTAGTACCTACGGCTGTAATTTTGATTTTTTAAATTATTCTTAATATATAATATTTTAATATGTAATATTTCTTAATTATTCTTAATTAGTTCGAATCAAAGGAAACCAACATTAAAAAAATGCCTTATATTGTCGGCAAACGGGGAACCACCAAGCAATGGTCGAAGAGAACCAAATCCTGGTTACATTAGACCATAATAACGGTGTCGTTTTACACTCCATGTCTATATGTTATATAGACTAACCGTAAGCCAAACAACCTTTAGCAACTAGAAGAAATTAATTCTTTCTTCACGGTTTAAGCAATGTAATAGAAATAGAAGTCCTATTAGCAAATGTTATAGCTAAAGTGTTTACATGGCAGACCGATAGCGGAAAGCGAGCCTCGAATGACACTACTATGTGCAACTGGAGTCAACTTGAACGGCGGTCGAACGCCGGATGGTGGATGCATGGTCGGGGAGAGCGTGTTCTACGCCAAAGAGGAAGAGAAAGAGAACATTATGTCTTTGGGTGAGTATTTATTCCGCTAGCAACCGGCCTTGACCGTATTTTCTCCTACAGTAGAAAAGTTATCAGTTATCTGACCATAATCCGATTTCTTTAGTCAGTTTGAGACCGTAATTATTATAACATGGCTAAAATATGCAAATAAAAATCAACATCAGTTATATACTTAGAGTTTATTTCATCTCCCGACTAAGCTATTCTTTTATTCACGATTTTCGATATTTAATATCGTAAGTAAATAAAATACATTAAAACTAAAGACCAGCTCTTAAAAAACCGACATATCTTGCCTATTTTTGGTAAATGTACTCTTCAGAGAAAGTTAAAAAAAAGATTCTATAAAAGTATTTGGTTAGCAACGCATCAATGACATCACTAGTTTTGCAGATGTCCATAGACTGCGCAAGATTACTATCAGGCTGACTGTAGTCAGTTACAGACAATGCTTACAAATAACTAGTTCTATAGTAACATTGATTTACACTCTACCTTGAACTTTATTTTTTCCCCAGCCCTAGAGATGAGCAAAGCACAGTCAGTGCATTCTCCGGAAGTGGAACAAATCAACCGACAACTGCAGTCGACTCAAAGCGTAGAATATATGGAAAAGAATCTCTCCTCCCTAGTATGGATCTGCTCTAGTACGCAAGCGAAAGGATGCGTTATGGTCAGTGCTAATAAAATACTTTTGACTAGTTATTTTTACAAAAAATTTGTACAGTCGCTTACAATAATGTAGGATAATATAATCCTATTAGCCCAAATTTGTAGCGTAGCGTTTGTATATAGCAATATTAGCCAAATACGACGCTACCCGAATCTAATACATTAACCACAGAGTGTATTACTGACAGACAGACACTGAACTTCCTTAGTCTGAGACTCAGGATGACCACCGCGGAATATTTATATATACAATAACTGGCGCCAAAACTAACTGTTTCTACACTTACTATCCAATGTTACAAAATCGCAATATAACTTACCAAAATCCCTTCTTAAAAGTTTTGTATTTTACAGATAATTGACGCGAACAATCCAGCGGAAGTGATAGATTCGTTTCCAGTAAGCGATAAACACATCTTGTGTGTCGCGTCTGTACCGGGCGCCGTTGAAGAAGATTACCAGGAGTACGAAGAACGTATGAACGATACGGACAATAAAAGGCATTCGGTAAGATTTTTTATTCATTTAATACTAGGTTTTTACCCGCGTGGTGTTGGATGATGAAAAGTATCCTATGTCTTCTTCCAGAGCATAGAGTGCCTGCATGCAAAATTTCACCCAGATCCTTTGAGTAGTTTACGCGTAAAAGCGTAACAAAGAAACAAACTCACATTGGCATTTATAATATTAATTATGATTCTATTTTATTTTTTTAATACACAATAGGTACATATCATTAAACCTCGCCGAGGGATGGCTCAGGGTCGGGTCCTCTTCAACTGTAATTAAAACGTCCGTTTACGTCCGCTAGGAGCGCTGATGTATTATTCAAATTAGCATGATGTAACCTTTTTTCATTTCGTCACAGCCTTTGAAAGCAACAGATAGCTCGCAATCGCTTTTCTTAGTCACCGGTTTCTTGCAGCACTGTCTTTCTTTCTCGCATGCTATGTGGGCAGATTGTGGTCATTTTTAGGGCATTATTCTAATATAGAACTAAAGATTGTTTGTTTTTTCTCCAGTCTTTATTCTGCATGGGCAAGAGTGAGTCTACGGAGAGTCAAGTGAATGGGCTACCCAGCTCGCTTGGCGCCAACGACAGCGGTGAAAAGGAAGCCATTATCGGCAGTACCAGACTGGTGCGTAAAACTTTTATTTACCGTACTACAATAAAATTATTTTACTGTGGAAGCTGTCTTACTTTGGAATGCCCTTCCTACCATTATTAGACAGGCTAAGTCAATTTATATTTTTAATAATTTAGTATATAAACATTATTTATCAGCCTGCTAATCTATATATTTAGTTTATTTAGTATCTCATAATTATGTATATACGTTTATTGTATTGTTATTTTATTTATTTATTTCTTTTGTACACCAACCTTATATTTATTTACTCTTCTTTCCATCCAAAGGTTGTCTGGAAGAAATCGCTCTAGGCGATAAGACCACCCTTATACATCATCTATTCTATTGTTTTGTTATATTATTATATCTTCTTTTTTTTGTTTGTTGTTTGTTTCCTATTTGTATTAATTGTGATCTGTGTTTCTGGTGTATAATAAAGTTATATTCTATTATATTCTATTCTACAATGAAAGGCTACATTTACTTATTTCATAACACACAAAACAGTATGCAATAATATTATACAAATACACAATTTTACAGATCACATTCCAAAACTATGTACTATATCTAGGTGCATTATATGTAACTAGCTGCGCTTCGCGGTATTACCTGCTTCATGTTTTCGGGATAAAAAGTAGCCTGTGTCAATCCAGGGTGTCAGCTACCTCCATACCAAATTTCATCAAAATCCGTTTAGTAATTTTTGCGTAAAGGAGTAACAAACATCGATCCATACGCCCATACTTACAAATTTTCGCATTTATAATATTAGTAAGATTACATTTTTTAAAAGTCACTAGAGATTTTATTTTAAAGTAAATTAATTATAGTCATTGATTAATTAGGATTATGATTATATACATTATAGCTTAAGCTCACGTGGCAATCTTGTAGAAAATGTATACAGTATATACATGTTCGTGTTACTTATGCAGGAATACTCACATTCTAAAGTAGTATATATGTACATGCTTCGAGAGCTGAAGGGTGTGGGTTCGATTCCCACACAGGACAAACATTGTGTTGCATAAACAAATATTTGTTCTGTGGCTGGGTGTTCAGTATGTATTATAAGTATGTATTTACAAAAAAAAAACTCTTTTAAGTATTCTATCAGTTATCTGACTTCCATAGTACAAGCTTTGTTAGTTTGGTGTCAGATGTAAATGCGATATTTATTTATTTATTTAGATTTACGCTTAAGTACTAATCGTAAGTCTTAAAGAGGTTAAATGTACCTACTCATCGGTATGTACAATTTTTAGCAAGGACTCGAATTCGTTGCCCGAAAAAAAGGGAAAACGCAATATTTCATTTTCACCTGGTTTAGTGGAAAAAAACATACACTATCACTGCGCTTCTATGAGTAATTTTTTATTGCATTTCAGGTACAAGCGACGCTGCTGACCCCGCCCGGAACGCCAGTGAAGGAGCCCGAGGGCGAAGAGCCTGAAGATCCAGAATCCCATGTTAAAGAAAGCTCTGCTGGTGACGCGAGCCCGCCTCTGGGTTCTACGCCTGTGAATAGTTAGTGTTTTATTATTTTCATTCTAACTACATAACTGTTTTTCTCGTTGCCGTTTTGATAATAACAAACATATACCCGTTAAAATGTTTACACCATCGGTAAACGCTATTAATTTAATAGCAATGAACTTTGACAGCCCTATTGATTCATTGGTAGAATGTCTGCTTCAAGAGCTGAAGGACGTGGGTTCGATTCCTACCCAGAACAAACTTTGTGGTACAAACAAATGTTTGTTCTGTGTCTGGGTGTACTATGAATGTATTATAAGTAGGTATGTATTTACAAAAATAAAAGTATTTAAGTATTCTGCCAGTTATCTGACTTCCATAGTACAAGCTTTGCTTAGTTTAGGTTAGATGGTGTTGTGTGTAATGTTCTGCAATATTTGTTTATTTACTTGGATTTTCAATCAATGCACGGATTTCGAAGTGAATGGACGTGTGTGTGAACGGAAAGTTCCACTATTTGTCGAACTTTATCTGATTTACTTGTATAGTTTTTAAATAGAACTATCAGAGATGCAAAGTTACTTTTGCGTTTAAAGAGGATGATCAAAATACCGATAGTGTACTATAAGCATGCTGAGACTTTTGAAACATTTTCACCTTCATTGACCATCCATCTCTAACTATTGATTTAATATGAACCCACCAACGCTGACTTTATGATTGGTTGGTTAAACATTTAGCTTTTATGTATGCAAGGCTTCATTTTAACGGGCACTGCTAAAATCCTGCCTAGAATGTAATCCAGCCAATTTATGGTGTATCTTCCGTACTTAAACTTGACGGGTAGCACGCGCTTTCGTAAATTATCCGATTATGTTGTGTCGACGTAAATTCACAGCCGATATAATAAGTTGCCTGCCTTAACGACTGCCTTATAGCTCAGTTGATAGCTCTTAACAAGAGCAGGCTGCAGGGCATGCGTTCGATTCCCACACAGGAGAAACATGAAACACATGTTTTTGTTCAAACTTGTATTGCTAAAAAAGTATATATGTCAATTAATCTAAATCGCTATGCTTATTTTAATACTAGTCGAAAAAAGTTAAACGACAAATACTGTGTAAAAAATGTTTGCCAACCTTTATGTTAATCTATTTCAGTCAATAATCCTCCAGACGAAGGCGGTCCAGGGTCTCCCGAACCCGGCGTAGATGCTTTCGCCCAAGAGCAGTCAAATGCTGAAAGTCGTAACGACATTCAGGAGCGCAAAATGTCGACAGTCATGGCTACCATATGGCTGGGCACTAAGAGTGGCAATCTTTACGTACACTCAGCTATGGGAAACTATAGCAAATGTCTCGCCAGGTGAGTTAAAGAGAAAACATGAAAATTATCATGACAAACTTTTGTTCTTTTATTTAATTGTTTAGCGTAAACTTACCTAACGCTTGATGTTACCTAGCACGTTATCAGAAGCGAATCTCACGTTTTATCATTGTTAGCAAAAAAAAAATAAAAAATTAAGCGTGATGTCACATAAATTAGAGGTATCGATGCTTAAGATGACAATATTTGAGAAGAGAAAAAAGAAAGTTGAGAATTTCAATTTAAATTCATTCTATACTTTATTAGAAATCACAACCATTTTGCAATGAAAATGTTGCCAAGTAGTAGTGTTTTACACACTACTGCTTGGCTTCACTGTTATCTGACTCCAAGGGTACTGAAGTCAGCGAAATTACATCAGTAGTAAGGATTTATTCTAGTAATGCAACTATACAAATACAAATATTTTATTGATAACACCAATGTTATAAGTCAATTTCGTAGCATCATTTTATGAGTTATGTTTATAAAACACTGATTACATGTCAATTAATAAAAAAAACAAGATGTCAATGTAAAAATACTGTCAATATAAAATATGTCTATATTGTCTTTATACAAAAGCAATGGTGCCCTGGGCTTCGTTTTTTTTACTCATAAATCAATGGGTATCGCTGCCAGGGGTACGTGCGGCTCTGTGCGACGAAACAAAATTACATGATTTTGTTCAACATGTATTTAAGTATTTCTTTTTTGGTACATCCTAATTTTTCTTCTCTTTTCTTTATTTTCTTGTCCTTTTGCTCTGTAATCCTAATTTCTTTTTTTGGTTTTCGTTCGCTGTTTAGGTGGATATTAGTTTAGAAATGATCGTATATTTCAGGGTGAAGTTGAACGATGCCATTCTCGCCATAGTGGCGTGTTCGTCGCGCTGTATCGTCGCCCTCGCCGACGGTAGCGTGGCGATATTCGCTCGACAGGCGGACGGCCAGTGGGATTTCACTCAGTACTGGGCCCTTACGCTAGGAGACCCCAAGTGCTCAGGTAAATAACAAAAAAACAAGTATTGAAACCCCGTATTACAATGTCATAGAGCTTGCTTACTTCAATAAAATTTACAGGTTTTTTATTGATTTTGTTCAATCTTGAGGAAAATCTAGCTAGAATGGTAATGTGGAATGTATAGTTTTTAAATCTTATTAGAAGTGTGTTTAGTTTAACGCTGAGAAATGTTTTAATACAGTAAATAAATAAAATAAAATAAATTTATTTCAGGCAACAAGACCCATATAAAAATACAAATATAGTTAAATTGACTAAAATAAAATAAAAACTAAAATTTTAACGTAACACAAAAACTAATTAATGATTAATGGCTAAACTGATTAATTTAATAATACAATTTTTTTAAATGAAAAAGTTTTGTGTGAACGAATCAAACAAAGCAATGGATAGAAAAGAGCACTATTTATGAGAGAAGATATACATATTTAGATTTAAATAAGATTTAGACATCAATTGTTCGTTTTTCGTCACAGTGCGGTGTTTAAGCGCTGTGGGCTGCACGGTGTGGTGCGGATACAGGAACAAAGTCCACGTGATTGAGCCTCGCTCGCGCCTCTTGCTCCACTCGCTCGAAGCCCATCCGCGTCACGAGAGCCAAGTACGACAGATGGCGTGTGACGGAGACGGCGTGTGGGTAAGTGTACCTAATAGCGACAACAATTTTTAAATAATGTGACTAATTCGAATGAAGAAAGGATTTAGTCGTCTAGGTAGGTACCACCGCATTACCAGATATTCTACCGCCAAGCGATTGAGTGTAAACATTACTGTGTTCCGGTTGGAAGAGTAGTGCAGCTAGAGTGAATAGATTTCTTCTGGATCAGCGTGCTCCATCTTCGGCCACACCGTCGCTTTGCATTAGGCGAGTTGGTGGCCAAACGTAGATCAATTAAATGTAAAAAAAAAAAAAAAAAAGCTAGCGTAATTACTGGGCTTATAAGAATGTTTCAAAGTAATTAGCGCCGAAGCAGCAACTGAACTTTGTTTTGCTGCAATGATCATGGAGATGCCTTATCTCTTATCATCAGGGGAGCGTTTTTGTCTTATTACTTTCACATAAAAAAACGTTATTAAAGATTTTTGTGCGATTATATTTTGCCAGGAAGAAAGTATAAATTTAGACAAGAAAAAACACGTAAATCGCTTTATGTTATAAACTATTTACTAAAAATAATTATCAATATTTTATTTTGTAGATGTTCAATAACATCTGCAGCCCATATTTTTACTTGGCACATACACATAACATATATTGCCGTAATATTTATTACCTAAACGTTCACAGGTAACAATCAAGATGGACTCGACCTTGCGATTATACCATGCTCACACTTACCAACATCTTCGCGACGTCGACATAGAGCCGTATGTGAGCAAAATGCTCGGCACGGGAAAACTGGGCTTCTCGCTAGTTCGCATCACGGCGCTTCTTATCAGCTCGGGCCGGCTCTGGATCGGGACTAGTAATGGAGTGGTGATCTCTGTGCCGCTGTCCGAAGGATCCAGTAGGGATTCTACTGGAGGAGCTCCGCCTAGAAATGCGTCAGGTAAGAAGGCAAATGTCAAAATGAATCTGTAATCATTTTACAGCGCAAAAAATGCGATCGTTTTCTGTTTATCAGATCGTTTTCTGTTGTGATCATTGTTGTGAGAGTAGTAACAATGTTGTTATGCAAAAATATAGCATAGACTTCTACTGTATAGGTCTAGTTTCCTCGGCCGTATCACATCACTGAGAGGCCTACGCCACACTTAAATAATCATTGTGTTACAAATCAAACTCATTTACCTAGCGATATGAAAAATGTGCGTTATTTCATATTGAATCCATGGAACATTATATATAATGTGTGATGGTTTATGGTGACAGGTCACGGCACTTTAGCGCGGGCAAGGTCCGTCAGCCCAACTGGCAGCATTCCCTGGTGTTCTATGGCGCATGCCCAGCTCTCTTTCCACGGTCACCGTGACGCAGTGACTTTCTTCGTGGCGGTCCCGGGCGGTGCACCGGAATCACCGCGGTCACCGCCGCAACCGCCAATGCTCGTCATATCGGGCGGGGAAGGGTACATCGACTTCAGAATAGGTGAGACTAAAAACATTCCATAGCGTAATGTTTATAAAGAAAGAGGATTGTAAGCTATAAAAAAATCTTAATTTGTAACTTCAAGAATTATTTAATTATGTTACATAGAAATCGGTATATTGTTTACTCCGGGTAGCCTGAATTGGTATTTAGCACTGATTCGGTGGAAGGATGACTTTTGACACATTGAATTTGTCACTAGTGTTGCCCATATGAGCTACCTGGAATTAATATGTACATAAGTGCATCTCTAGTGATATATTGTGCTTTTTGCCACATAATGTTAAACATTCAAGACCATCCTTGAATATCCCATATTTCGGTTCATTTCTATTTTATCAAATAGCATTGTAATACAACTTACATACTTATAATTTTGAGCCCACGTTCTACCTACTCACAACGTTAGATTTATTCCAAAGTTTTACAAACAAAGCAAGCAATATGCACGTTAGCGTCATTAGGTACATAACTCATGTCCCATCGGAGCTTTATGCTGATTATTCTAGGATTCAGTTTCACATTCCCCTTATTAAAACAATCTGACTGATAAACTACACAGACGTAAAGTACTGTATAAGTACTTATTATGAGACGCATTTTTTTTTCTTTTCCTGTCTGGCTTTGTACTTTATCCGTCAAATAACACAAATTAGGAGATGGTGAAATGTCGCGTTTAATATACCAGTAGTGCTTACAATGCTTATTATACAAACATGCTTTTAACTACATTTATTATTTTTAGATTTTTTGTGTTTTGTGCCTATTGTTTGATTTGAATTCTAGGCTCCATTTTTTCTACTAAAATGTGGTTTAATAATGTAAAAAATTTCGTGTTTTCTAACATCATTGTGTTAAAATTATATTTTGTGTTTGGCACAAGTTTCATCGATTTTAAATCTATTATTCATTAGGCATATGTGTTTGATGGCACATACCTGACAATGGGCATGAATATATTCACATTCCTCTCATTACATCAAGTGTCATCAACCTAAATTAAATTAATGCAAAGCAGAAGTGAACTTTTACTGATCAAGTTCTGTTGTTATCACTCGCATGTCTGAACGCATTAAATCTAACAGAATTATAACTCGATCATACTAAGCCTTGGAAATATCGAAATTTTTAAACCTTCATAAAAAGGCAAGTAATTGAGCCAAGTAGCGTGAATAAGAAGAGGTCTTTCTTAGCAGTGGACTAAGGTAGCGTTAACTGAAGTAAAATTTTGACACTTCCAAGGGCCACATTATACATCTGATATTTGAAAACTGACATTTTAGTAGAAAAACTTGCCTCGAATAGGCAATAAGATGTTCAAGCTTCAATACGATTATTCTGTTTTGCCATAGAAGAGCACGTGGACGACGTAAGAGATACAGCATCCCACCTCATTGTGTGGCAGATTATCTCGACATGTACCTGATAGAGTTTAAGCGAATATAGTCTATATTACGAAAGGGGTACGTGATGTTTTTGTAAGTGCACAGCTTGTGGCGTAACAAACTAACATCACTAACCGAACTAAGGCACGGCATGTGGCGGTGCGAGGGGCGGAGGTGGTCTTACGGCTGTCTTAGATTTGTTACTAGATTACAAGCGATGTAGCTAATTCTGTAATTTTTTTTTTCAAATAAAAATCAAAGGTACACATTGCAAACGGGACCAAATTTTCATGATAAAAAATGTTCATCAATATGTGTCGCAATTTTTGGTTCGTTAATAAATGTGTTTTTTTTTTTTTGCGAGACATTCCTGTTGTTCGATTTTGTATATTGACTACAGTGATGTAATAGTAGATCAATATAACAACATTTTTTCGTCTCAAATACTTTTCATGAAATAATCAATCTATCATTTACGCAATAAAATGGTAGAATCAATAATTAGTGAGCCGCTGGTTCCCGAACTAGTGTAAATATGTTTCGCAAAACTAAAGTTTTCTTCCATTTATTGGCTTAAAATATATAGTGTTAGAAGTTTAATGATTAAACAACCCACGACAGTCTTTCACAATAGGGAAGTTAATCGTTAAGAATTAATTAACGAAAAGACACTGGGGTATTTTGAAAATTTAAAGCCATATTACATGTTTATTAATAAAATCATTTTTGATCATTTTCGGTTTATAACAAATCTATAGGACGCTTGTAAAATCAACCGCTGTGTAAGCTAACATGGTATCCACTCATTTCCTTAACTCGCAACATACAAGTAACAAGGTAAGGCTATAAAACATATGACTGCTACAATTTATGTACTCTTATTTAAAGTATATTCGCTAACGTGTATATTGCTAATACAGTTTTGTAAAAGTATATATTTTATGTAAATAATTAACAATTGTTTTGAAACTTATTTTATGTTTCGTGTTATGATGTTGAGTAATAACTTTTTTTGTGACTGTGTTCAGTTTTTGTCTTTTGTGTAATCTTTTGTGCAACTTTTTTATTTATTTTCTCTATACATAGTTATTTGTGACGTTAATTGTTTTGGCAGCGACTTCCGCCTTGTTTTCACGGCTAATTATTAAAGAATACTACGATTTGTACGTGGATATAAAGTTACCCGCCATTTTTTTCTTCTGGAAATATGTATTGTCTCTCTGTATGTATGTCACAAATTATTATATGTAATACAATGAATATTACTTACTCGTAATATGTAATTGTATGTCTATATTTACATAATTATTAAGAGTGATTTTTAAAAGAAAACAATATTATTATTGAACAAGCATTTGACAATACAAACAGAGTAACAATATAAATAAAATATTATTCCAATGAGGTTATGTCGAAAGGGTTCACTAGTATTAATGCCTGCATGACAATTTGCCAAAAAAAAACGTCAAGTTTTCCATACCAAAATGTATGAAATATGCACACAATATTAGTTTCATTTACGTTGATGCCTGCAAACATTTTTCAAACATATTGGTATCGAAAACATGACGAAATTTTTTTACGAGTTCCATTCAGTACTGATTTTCAAACGAGCCTTTCAGTTTACAGAGGTAAATAACAAAAAAAATATTCAAATGTTTCCAGAGAATGAAAACTTGAAATGATCTGTAAACATAAGTGTAATTTCCAGCGGATTCCGAGATGGAAGACAGCGTGGTGGTAGCGGAAGATGGCTCATCGAGTGGACAAAGCTCGCTTGCAGAGCGCGCCTCCAAGAGTCACCTGATCGTGTGGCAGGTGGCCACGGCCTAACGGCGACCGTGCCGTGTGCGCCTAGACTCCGAAGACTACGTGTATGTGTGCACGAGCACTAAACCAGAGATCGTGCATGTGTGAGCGTCACGTGCTCACTGAACCCGCGCTAACGCCGCGAGGGGGCAACACTCTTTCACTTACTCCACAAATCACTGACACAAACCGTATACACTGCTGATAATAAGCTGTACACAATATCTATTACTTTTTAAATCTTTTTGGCTAGCGAAAATAGAACAAGACTACAAACGTCTGTACTAGCGCAACACAAATAGTATATTATTGCATCGCACTTTTCACTGTAACCGTAACATTGACCATTGTGATGTTTTTAAAATCATTGTTTTCGAGAGTCTATGTTAGGGCTACGGTGTCCAAATTTCTTTTTGTAACTTTTGTTTCTGGCACATTTTTATAAAGTTGAAGTATTAAAAATTTTAATAAAAAATTGGTCAGAAACGCAGGCGTTTAGCACAGTTTTACCTCACAAATACAAACCAAAGTTTTCTAGTTAGTATCGAAGTGCAATATTAGTATTGTAGTCAAGAAGGTTGCCCCCCTCGTTCAGCCGGCGGCGTAAAGGGACTGACGAGAAGTGTTTGATCAGTATTGCCCATTAGAGTTCGGTTGCGTTCAGCAATTAGGAATTGATTTGTGATAAGATAGTTGGTCTTTCCGTCATTACCTTCATACGGTCCGATTTCAACTGACGCGCACGACGGTTACTTCATGTAGTTATTCTATTTCAAGACTGTTTAGCTCAAGATGTAAGTAAAAAAGACTATATACATTTTAGTGTGTATAGACAGAACCCAGGGTGATACCGCAGAGATGCGCTAAGAAGATTTTCATATTAGTCCGCCTCGTCTGACTATATTAAAAGCTCAAATCTTATCCCTATATTGTTAATAAATTAAAATTATAGTTTGCAACATACATTGAAATAAATATACCTCGACAACCTGTGTATTACAAAAATAAACCAGCCAATTTGCGTAGGAGTGCTCGCACTAAAATGTAAGTGTAGGAGCACGAACCTACTTAAATAAACAGGCTGTCTATAACATTAATAACTGTTCTTGAAATAAAATATCTGCATGTGACTTTAGTGCAATGAAGTGCGCGTGTGTTGGAGCGGGCCTCACTGTGTGTATCATTACGTCACGTCTCAACACGCACGTCATTGTTCGGATTCGAAGCGGTGCACGGCACTGCGAGGACTTTGTTCTATATATTCTGTGTGCTTCACTCGCTATGCAACGCTCCGGCAAGCATTGCTCACGATACGCGCGCATGGCTCTCGTTGTCGGTGATGCCGCGTTTCAGTTTCATTCGAATAATCGTATAGAAATTTGGTATAATGAAATGATATGTGTTCGAATAACAGATATAGAAATATTGAATTATTTCATTAAAGGGCATTATAGTCGCGCTTCAGCTGTTTCCCTTACACATATACACGTTATAGATGTGAACTAATAGAAAAAAAAATGCCTTTTGCATTAAGAAATTTTATGGCGAAAAAGGCATCGAAGGTACAAATTAAAGATTTTTCGTCGCGTTCAAATTAAAATACAGGGTTATAAAATACTAAGCCGAGAATTATTTTACTCGTCATTACATTGAACAACTTTTACTATAGGAATGAATCGGCAATAAGGTCAGTTTCGTAAATTTTGTTGACAATGATATGACGTTTTTCTACGGAATAACGGAACTTAACCTTCAATCGTGATAAAAGAAGAGCATCTTTTATCACGATTAAATGTTTTGATCCTGTAGTAAAATTCTTAATAATGATGAGTACAATGAACCCCTTTCGGTTTAATTTATTCCAACCCTGTAAATCATTCGCAATATGACAGCCGATGTAAATAAAGTGTTTTAGATATTTATTCGGTGATTCTCACTTCTTCTATGATGTCAAATTGCGACAAACGAAAATGCGACGAAATATAGTTGAATGAAACTGGAGGCCTCACCGGCGGCGCAGTAGCGTCGCTCGTACTACGTGCTCTGCGAACGGGTCGACGTCTATATCTTTCATTTATACTTAAGTCGACTTCTCCCGACGCGGCCCGTCCAAGCTTAATCTCATTTAGAATGTACAAGATGTAACCACCAAATAATACATTTTAGTAGTTCTTAGTAGTTAGATATAACTAAAGTTTGTATGATATATTAAGTAACATTATACACGATATTTAATTATTGCGGAATTTCAATTTTTATTTTTATTTTGATGTAATTAATTCATTTGGGCTGTGGTTGTCATCTGCATCACAAGTTTTTTTTTTATGTTTTTTTATAATTTATTTTAAGTATCCGCGTTTAATTGTAATAAATTATATTATATTGGATCACGGTTTGATGAGAGCTTTACATAAATATTAATTATTAAATAAATATCTCCGGCTGGCCCGATAGGTGGCATCATAATCGCCAGTATCTAGTTTTTAGTTCTAATCGAAAATAGGGGTCATGTTGTCGAAAATGTAGTGTGTAGGTTTTTTTACAGCTTCAGTTATAAATTAACGCTGGCATCTTGCTATAGCGTGTGAAACTGTAGAACGCCATCTAGCGAAACTAATCAAAATGTTCTGTGAAAAGCTCTCATTAAAAATTAGATTAATATCGAGTTTCTGACTACCAAATCAAATAATATAAACGTAAATGTAATATTGGTTGTGTCGTATACTGTATCAAGAAGCGAATAACACCACTAGTGCAAAACAAAACAAGGAAAAATACATTAGCAGTTCGATAAAAATTGCATAAAATAAAACATCGCCTGTATAAACTGTACGCGTAATATTTCTAACGTAAATACGGTAGAAATATTGAAAAGGTTTAAAGTAACGTTTTTGACGAATATTTTTGCCACTGATTGTCAACTGAGTGTTGGTTGGCAGCTCTTTATACAGTATGAGATACATCGCACGGCACTGACCCTTCATTAATAAATATTTGGAATAGTTGCTCCGCATTTTTTCCTTTTCTCTCTTCTGCTTGATGAACTCGTAATGAAACCGAAAAAGAGAAAATACTAAGTAGGTGTTACTGCTATGTATTTCGATTATTATTAATTAAGGGCTAGTATCGAACATAATTTAGTAACACTTGAAACCTCTACATGTCATAACATGTTGTTTTATCTCAATGGTGCAAACATATATCTAGTGTTAGTTACGTGAGCAATTTAGTTTGTAATTTAGTCAATAGTTTCTTTCTGAATACTACCAAGGGACAGTACTTGCACGATTTATTTTATTTATAGTTTTACTGTAGTAAAGTATTTAATAAAGTAAAAAGTGTGATGTTTGTGACACAACCGAGTTTTTATTTTGTTTTTAAAATTGAGACATTTTTCTCTTGATTTTCATATTTATTTGTTTTTTTTTTTATATTTCTGACCTGTGTTTTGGTGAAACAAAAGCGTTATTTTGTCAAATATTGTTGTCATATATGTGTTTTTCCCCCCATTGTTTTGTAACTCTCCGGGGTCCATGCCTTTTATTAACATTTTTACATATTAGATTAACTATGTAATTATAAAATACTAACTTTGAATAGTTGACATATTTTTGCACTAAGTCTAATAGCAACGACCCGCCTCTGCTTCGCGCGAGTGTAAGTTATTTTGACGATTTGATTATTATATAACATTGAATTTATGAAAACGTTAAATTAAGATGTATCGTATTATAGTACAAAACATTCGCAAAGAAAGGACAATGAAAACCGTATGAAAATTCTTTGCGTCAATAAGAATAGATATACGCGGACAGCAACTTTGTTTTATACCTACTAGTTAGATATTGAAACTGCAGTCAAGATGTTTTTAAATAGTAATAAAATGTATTGTCCGCTTGGTAGTTGGAAACACAATCGTATTTTACTATATTCAAAGTGTTTAAATGTTCATACGTGGTTTTTTGATTACGTCCATTAAAAAATGTCAGGGATTATACTAAGGGAGGATAGTCGTGCCGATGGCTAGCGAAAATATAAGTATACCGTGTTACGTAAATTTGAATTTCAAGTGAAACACTAAAACGATAAATTGAATTTATGTGATTTGTTACCGCCACGACCCTTCGTCGTTTAGTATCTTCCCGGCTGCATTTAATTGGTTGACTGCTGACCGTCGATGTAATAATACAACAAAACTGATACAAATTCTCATTAGTAGCACGAAACATGCTACATTATTTGCTAATTGGTACCTTTGGTAAACACCAATAAATATAAATGTTATGCCAAACATCGGGCAGGTAACGAATTGACAAAATTAACGTGCTTTTAGTGCTGCTATCAGCTATCGTCGTCAGCAGATTAGATAAGAGTAAGTAATAATTAGTTTGACTCACACGTTGTCAGGACGCTGGTGGAAGGCTAACTTGATGGATATTTTTAGCCTGCGGCCAGCGTCGTCGGCTGCTCCTAGTCAATAAATATCGACGTAGGTGTAAAGTTAGCTAGGCTTATGTTGTTTTGCTATAGGTATAAATGGAAATGCGTCCGAGCATCGCGGACGCGTTTTCCAGTGTATATGCTCGTAGTTATTGCGGGCGGTTACACGAGAACACTAGGGGTCCCTACTTGATGTAGTTTTGTGACATTAAAAATTGAAATAATTATAATGCTGCAACTTGAAAATATAATCAGATTGGAATGTGTTTGTAAGTGTTGTTTTAATTTTATACTGTCACAAAAATGCGTCACGAAGGAATAATGACTGACAAAAATGAAATCTAACTTTAAAGCATAATGCTTATATTCGATGTTTATGAGTGAAAGATTTATTGGTGTAGAAAGTTATGACATATTTTTTTTAATGATTTGCATTACCATACTGTAATTTGTGTGAGTTTGAAATTTTGTACTTATTATAATTTTGAATTAGTTTTATACGAACGAGTAGACACTATTTATAGTGACTATTTATTCCAACGAAATCATATTAAATTAAACTTTATTTACAAGTGTGCGGCAGATCTTTATGGAAATGTCTTTACACATTCTTTATTACGTTAGTAAATATTTAAATGATAAGTTCAAATTTATGTTCACAATTTATTTTTACTATTTTGATGGAACTAATATTGTTAGATGAATTTATTGGTATGTTTAATGGTTACAACCGCATTCGTTTCAAACGTATTTGTAAAGTTTAACAAGCATAATATGAATGACATTATTAAAAATCATCTAAACGTTTATCAACACAGTCCAAAATATTCTTCGTGTTTGTACTAGAACCTTTGATAGTATTTCTATCATGTTATCTTATATCTTAATCGTTTGCATCATTGCATCTCGTTGACATAAGAACGATTATGATAGAGACAAAATCGAATGCTCTAGAATACGGAATCAGTATGTTGAAAGTTTGCTCTAATCTATAAGCTACTATGTAGAAGAGACGAGAATTTATTTGTCTCGAGAATTTATTTGTCTCTTGTATCTTTAATTACACAGAACGGATGTACTAAGGTGAAAAAGAACACTGCGCTCACGTGATTGTTTTCTGTATTATGTTTAGTGTATAAAGACTCACCGTCAGTGATAAAATAGAGAAATTATACACTTAATTACCACGTACAATTAAGGTGTCTGCGGGAGAAACAGAACTTTCCGCAGAACTTTTTTTTCGAATCCATGTAATCTTTACTAATGAAGGACAACGTCAAGACGTCGCAAATAATTTATTTTAGTGTTGCTTTCAAAACTACGTTGAATCTTTTAATAAAGTTGCCACCATTTTCATCAAAATACTGAAGTACTCGCTACTGGCAAAATGCGCAAAGTGCGATGCCAAAAACAGAGAAAACAAAAATTATATTCGTTTACGAACATAACAAAAACAGCTGAAACTGTTTTCGCGTTAACATAGTAAAAACATTTTATTATGGCAACATCGAGCTCCTTTCTGCTTAGGATATCCGTTCTATGTGACTGTATTACATTTTCTTCATATCGGCTTAAACCCTAAGTTTGGCATAGGGGGAATTATGTTTGTAGTTAGGTACACGAATGCAGTTGAACCCTATATCGAACCACAGCTTTAACCGTTATAACCAATATAAATATCAATCGGTTGGCGAGACCTCATTGTTTTACTCTTGTTTGTAATATGCTATTAAATAAACGACCGCTGGAGATTATATCATTTTATTATTTACTAATTCTGTAAGTTGATTTTCAATTTATTTCTAACTAATGACCCGTCCCGGCTTTGCACAGGAGCAATGTAATACCATCCACATATCCTACTTTTCCCTTTGAGTTTCTAATAATTTCCTTTCATACAAACCTTGTCCTGACAAAACGAAAAACAAATCGATCAAGCGGTTCTCAAACTCTTGCGCCTCTCCGTCATACATGTAGCAGTTGGTTTTATATTTATGTATTCGTACTCTGACAGATAGTAAATTTTAATTTAAAACACTGGTGTTATATTAGTGTTTAAATAGGTGCTAGGTTATATCGCATCTTCACTTAACATCAGGTGAGATGGCGATCAAACGCAAGCCTAAACATCATAAAAAAAGTCAAAGATTTAGTAATCAATTAACTAAATTTATATCTACCCTTAGTGAAATAACTCTTTCCCTTCTGTCTCACTTCCTACTAATATTATAAATGCAAAAGTTTGTATGTTAGTTACCTACTCTTTTACGCAAAAACTACTGAACGGATTTGGATGAAATTTGGTATGGAGGTAGCTAATGCCCTGGATTAACACATAAGTTACTTTTTATCCCGAAAACGTAGCGGGTAACATCGTAGGGCGCAACTAGTATAATATAATTTACTACTTATTAGCTACATGTTTTCGGGATAAACAGTAGTCGTATGTGTTAATTCCAGAGTCTCGGCTACCTCCTTGCCAAATTTTATCCAAATCCGTTCTGTAGTTTTTGTGTGAAAGAGTAACAAACATCCATCCAAACTTTCACATTTAAGTATAATAAGTGTTAGTGGGATGTTGATATACCTAGAATGCCTACATCGTAAAAGTTTAGGACGTTTCCAAAGCGCATGAGGCCGCGTGTTGACGCTTGCATTATACCTACATACTTAGACAAAAATGTCCTACGTAGTTACTTAGCCAAATCCAAGTTTGTACATTTAGTGCCTGAGGTATAATGACGAGTAAGATCGAATTGAGTCATTTATTTGTCTCTTTTTTTATAATGAATAATAAAATTTCAGTTTATGAGATTCTTGTGAAGTCTTAACAATGCCGAATAATGATTACTTTTTTGCCCGTCTACGGCAAATCCATAAGGAAAGGTTGTTTTAGCAGCCAAGACTGATCATTTGGTTTTTATGAACTAGGTGTCAATCGATCTGTTATTATGTTATGGTTAACATAGGCAACATATTTTTCTTTCAACTAAAACAAAAAACATATTGCCTATATCAACCAGTAACTGGTATTTTTTTCCGTAGTCGGGTGATAGCTTTTTCAACTTGTCAAATAATTATTTAAGTTTCAAATTACCTGTCATCGATATGTCGGTTAAAAGCTCAACAAATGGAAATAAACGAAGTCGAAATAAGATCATACTGTAGGTAATAATATTTTTATTAAACTCACCTGGACTTAACATCTAATAAATAAAACTCATGTTTATATTACAATAGTTTATTTAGGAACAACGTAAACCTAATCTAATGTCTAGATGGATACAAAACACGCAATAAATTCAAAAACGCTTATGGAATTGTGTACATTACGAACATCCTATAGCTAGAAGCAGTCGTCGGTGGCAAGATGGTCTCTGCGGTTAGCTAATTCTACACTATAGGACGGCAGCTAGAAAACATCGCTGCTACACATAGCTAAAAAAAATAGTAGACCATTAATTTGTGCCTTGAAAAGAACATAACACACTCGTATAATAAACATTGAGTACATAACCTATGGTAAATAATGAATTTTGTTAGACACAAATATACATATAACAATTCAAGGAATACCTCTACCTACAGGGTTATTGGTTTACCTTTATAAATCACAAAAAACCATTATAATTTTATCCACGACTTTTAAACCTTTTTTTTATACCAACGAAAATTTTAGTTTAATAAGGAGATCCACGGCAAGCTTATAAACGGGTTCTTGATGGTATCCACAAAATATAAAACAAAGAAATAGCCAAGTCGTAAGTTAGTTGCTGTGTATGTTGTATGATAAATATGGCTAAACTAAGTGCGTGGGGTTGTTAGGTAGGTATCAATAACCGTGTACCTATCTAGGTATTCCTAGTTATTTCAGCGGTATCACAAATTAAACAGTAACGAGTCACTGGACCACCAAAACCGAAGACCGTGTTGTCTGGAAGAAGGGACACTTCCTTTACCTCACTATGTTTTTGCCCAACAGTGGGGCATTTGAGGCTGATAATAATAAGGTATTTAGGTTGTAATGGCACAATATTCCGCAAAACTACGAGGAGCGGTTGATAATTCCGAGACCTGTTTTAGTGGTTTTCAGGAACACTTCGCTAAACTCTGTCATTCATGAACTTCTTTGATTAATTTTGCTATGTGATAGTTTTGTTAATTTTTTAACTATCACATCTAGGTAAGTTTTTGGGCAAGACACAGTGAGAATAGTCCACAACTTCAAAGTCGCTCAGCGAGCTATGGAAAGAGCTATGCTTGGCATTTCTCTGAAGGATCGTATCTGGAACAAAGTAATTACATTCTGAATTCTCATTCTCTAATTGTGAACAACATTCATATATATAGTTCAACATAGTAAGCAAGCTGAAGTGACAATGAGCTGGACACATTTGTTGCAGAAACAGTATCCGCTGGGGTAGACGTGTTCTAAAGTTGACACCGCAAATCAGCAAAAAGTAGCGTAGGACGCCCTGAGACTCGATGGAGCGATTTAGGACAGCTGGCGGTATATGCAAGTAAAAAGCCGAAGATTGGCTGAGTAGCCTGTCTTGGGAGATACCTATATCTAACAGAGAACAACAATAAGCTGATGATGATGATGAAGTTCTTACTTTTGATTCGAATGTCTCGATAAAGTGTTTTTTTTTCTCTTTAATAAGCAAATTTATTGCTTGAATGAAAGATCCATAGGTACATAACAACTAAATTCAGAGTAAACTATAACGATTTTAAATCCTATTAATAATTCCAGGATGTACCGTTAGCGACGTATCCTGAAATCATTAATTGGATATATTAAATAATGGAATTATCAAACGCACCTTATACCGTAAATTCTTAAACAAAATTATGAAGTGTTTTAAAATGATTATTATTAAAAGCAACATTACACAATATCTGCATTTTATCTACATCTATTTTTAGTTTTTGTGACTAAGTATGGCTATACATTAGGATATCAAGAAATAACTTAATATATAAACGACACACACAAAAGTTTTTTCAGTTATACGTAGGTACTATCTACGTGGATATAATCAGGGTAGAAATCAATTTATTATTCACTCAATTATATCTGCATTAGCAGATTGCAAAGAGCTTGAGTAATAAGTATACTTTTATGATGGAACTATTTTTCAGTAACACTGATAAAAATAAAAACTGCCAATATGAAACTGTCGCAAAGTCTGCAATAACAAGGGCAACACAGGATGTGTTATGTGTTGTATTCATTATCAACATGTGTGTAAACATGATTTCAACATGTGAAATGGAAGAACGTTTATTTTCATCTATACTATGACTTTTAATTTCTTATTTTGCAGTAACGGAATATGATTTTGTAAACATACAGATAAAGAATCAATGTAGTCACATGACAACATCATTAGAGGCGCTAAGCGTAGATCGTTGGGCTTGAGTAATTAATTTTTATGGTCAATTAATCTTTTTAAGTGGGATTGATACATTTTTCTGGAGTAAAAATCTAATTGTATATTTTCCAATTATTTCATTATAGCATTCTTGGAAGTCAAAATTATCAGGACTTAACATTGATTCGTCTTAAAAGTGAACGCCCTTAATTCGGTAAGGTCCCAGTTTTATTTTTGTAGAATTTTTAGCCCTTTCCTCGTAACTATTAGCATAGTTTTAATAAACCAGCCTAATAATAAATAATTTGTTGTTTGTGTTCTCACAATGATCGTTAATCATGTAAAATCTACTAGAGTAAATGCGAAACGAAATTTCATTATTATTTACCAAACTAACAAAACAATTAGTACCTACACTTGTTAGTATCTACTTACTTCTATATTCTACGCAGTGGATGCCCTAATATACTAATAGTTTGAATGGGGGCTATTTACAAATTACAAATCTTATTGAAATGCTTAGTAAGAGCTGGCTATAGGCAAGATGATAATATAATTAGGTATTACTTATCGTCTCATAAATAGAGTTGAGTATCAGAAAAACGTACTAAATTATTTTAACGTTACGTTTTAGTCGAATAGCGTCATGTAGAATAATTATTTCCAAGGTGGACACAGTATTCTTTCAAGGTAACTGTCACTTGTAACTTGACTGATATTGCCTCTATTTTTTTTAAATCCGAGATTCGGTTGTTTATTAATGATAAGAATTAAATGATAGAAAATGTATACATTACAATAAGCTGCCTAGCTAAATTGCCTGCCGATAATAATAAATAATTATTATACATTTAATATTAATAATTAAATTTATTTAAACTGCTCCGATTTATTATTTTTAAAAATCGTTCACTAGATGAGAGAATATACTCAACATAATTAAAAAAGTAAAAGTTGGCTACTTTCCCCTCTGGTGAGTAAGTGTTATGAATATACCCTCATCAGTTATTTAATCGTATATTATATTAAATGGAAAGATTATTTTATTCTCAATTCAACCGTATCTTGTTGTAAATTTTCAGCGCGAGCGGTGAAAGTAGCTGTGAAGCGTTGCGCGCGCAACTCCATGCGACAGACAATGATAAAGCGATGAAGATTTTTCCGATAGCGTAAGCACGTTCTATCGAAAAAAAGTATACTGAATTCAAGGCAGATGAAATATTAACAACGAAATCTTATTTTTTTACACACATTTATTTATCAACAAAACTACATAATTATGTAAACATTGTTTTATTCATTCATTAATTTATCAATAACAATAAAAATAATAGTTCAATAAAAATATATTCTGATTCTGACTTGTTAGAAGTGGCTACGTCAAAATCTAATTCTTCATCGTTTTCTTTTTCCTGTGATACTCATGAGTACCTACATCTTCAACTTATAAGAGTGAGGGGTCACCTACGAACCATCTGGGTTTCAAATAGCTATCCAAAAACTAGCCACAAGCTTCAGGATTTAGCTCGATGCAGTCTTCATCTATTGCATGAAACCACATTGAATACGCATAGAATTTTCTGTTGGAGTGAGATCCAGCATGGTGGAATGAGATCGAAGTCGATGCATTTAATCTTCTTTATAAAATGCTCTTTGTCTCTGTATGTTGCATTTATTTTTTGGAACAGCTGACATCTAGCGTCGTTGATGTTATAACAATGCTCAAATCAGTAGAGAAAATCAAATCAATCAGTGAGAATCAGTAGGTATCCCATACTGATTCTCTGTAACTCTCACCGCTCACGCTGAAAATTTACATCTAAAATCTAAGCAACTATATATCTATTCATTGATTTCTTATCATTATGATCAGGGTATATATTTTATTAGCCGGATCTTAGACTATTTACTACGTTTTCCGTAAAACGGCATTAGCAGTATATGTACGTGTGTCCCGCCGTAGCACCTAAACTACTCTTCCGATTTCGATAATGATGATTTGCCGCTCTAGTTAAAAAAATATGGTTTAAGTAAAGCTTAACTTAAACTTGGTGGTAAATCTATTTAACAAGATGACGTCTAGGTAGGTACCAGACATCCTACCACCAAACCAAGTGTGTAAACATTACTGTGTTCCGGTTTGAAGGCGAAACAGCTAGCGAAATTATAGGGCTGTTAACTAGCCATCTAATGTCTTAAAGTAGTGAGCACCAAAGCAGCGATGACCTTGAAATCTTTTACGGCTTAAAGTGTGTCCTTTATTTTAATGCCTTTCTATAAAAATATGCTTGTTTAGATAGAAATCAGTGACAATTATACCTATTAAACATTCTTCACTGGATTGTAATGTAAAATAAAAAAAAAAACTATTCGTAATTTTTAAATAGCCCCATTTCGTAATAGTTAGTAGAAACTCTTTATTGTGCACCGTTAACAGAAAAAAAGTTCAGACAACAAAATAATCTTATGAGTTCGTGCTACAAGTGGCGGCCTTATCGCTTAGAGCAATCTCTTCCAGGCAACAAAGAATTGAAAACACGATAGACAAATAGACAGACGGGAGATGTTGTAACACTAATAAGAAAAATAAATAAAACATATAGTAAGTATATAAAAACAATAATAGTGTATTTAAATAAAACGAAATCATATATATGTATATATTTATTATACATATATGTACATAAAGATAAAATAAAAGTAAAATATAAACCAACATCAGCAGCAACGTACATAAACATAATTAATAACTAATCCGACTAACAGCAATATTAAGTTAGCATTGTGAAAAATAATGCAGCTTTACTCTGTCTTTGAAAATGTTTAAGGGCTGTAATAATAAATTATTAGTTAATTTCGTAATTTATTAGTCGTTAGTTTCATTAGTCTTGTAAAATAGTTTTCATATAATTATTTAAAAAAATGTGAATTAGGTGATCCTAGTAAGTAAATTGTAAAGCACGTTTATCGTATAAGTTCATTGTTAAGTAAAATAAGCAGCGTTCTAGTTAAAATATTTGTTTAATATAATAGCGAAAGTACTTCTACATAGTTTTACGGTTCTACAAATATTAACTGAACTTTGCTTACTAATAATATTACTGAGAATGTTCATTTGATTATATTAAATTATTTTTTACTTACAATACAGAAGCATTTTTAGGAAACTAATATCTAAATTATATTTTAATGTAAACTCCGTTATAACTCCCTAAGCCTAAACTACTTAATTATATTTCATAATAGTTATTTGAAATAAGTAGATTACTTATACTTTATGATGCATGTTGTATACTATGTAACTCTGTAGGTATTCATAAAATATATAATTATAATTGAATATTAGGAAGGAATTCGTGAATTAAAAATTGACTTTCTACTCATAAAGGGTATACATGTACAACTAATTTGAAGTATAAATATCATAATAATGATAGCAAGGGTATGACATGTTAATTGAATTTTTTTGACTGAGAGCGGGATTATAGTAGAGTATGAACATAGTACAGACCTCCGTAATAAGTTGAGGCAACTCAATTTTTTTCTGACTGCTAGTTAGATACAATGTATTAGGTACTATATCTCTAGTTGGTATTGAATGAGGTATGGTTCCAGGATCATGGAACCTTACTTCTTTAAAAGCTCTCAGTCTTTATTAGATGTTCGGAAGTATCTAATTTAATTGAACTATGACATATCGCTATTTACAGTCAAGTTAAAATTGTTGACCTCTTTTAAATGTGAGGCTGAAAATTCAGAAATTCTTTTTCATTTTTAGCACCTAGTTAAAAATGTTTAAAATAATCGAAACACTATTATGATACAAAATCACTTGAAAATCTTATTTCTGGTTGTTTTAATCCTATTGTTTGAAAATATAAGTTAAAAGGTGTGGTAATCGTAATACACTATTACTTAGGTACTTATTCTGTATAAAGACATTGAACTTTTGGTCGTCAGTTGTAATTTTTTAAACAATCGCGGTTTTAACACAATAATCATTGCCGGAAAGGCGCACAGAACATTTAGAAATTATTTTATTGATTTACCTCGATATTTCAGCCATGTTGCAACAATCGTGGTTGAAATGTCGAAGGAAATTATAATATAATTGTTAAACGTCGAAAAATATAATATAATTGATAGATTCAGACGTTACTTTGCGTAATTTTATTTTGAGTGTTTAAGGTATATATATTTAGTTTATTTCCTGTTAACAGTCGTTTCGGTTACAAAACTGTTATACGACGAATTTAAATTAAAATTTAACTTATTTTTTTAATGACATACACATAATTATCATACATAGATTTTGAGCGTATAATATGCGTTTTTTGTTTTCGGTAAAATTATCAATTCACAACGCAGTTCCATAAACATAAATTATTGTAAATAAGTATTAAGAACGCTCCCTTCTAGAACAGGCCTACAGCAAGTGTTAGTAGGAAGCGGACGTGGATACGTACTTATCAAGTAAGTTTACTAGTTGGTTGGTTGTCTAGGTTGACTAATTGATGTTTTTTAATTTGTCTGTGTATTTGTACTGTGTCGAATAAATGGTATTAATTTCTTTTATATATATAGATATTATATGTAATAGATTCAGTCAACATTTTTAACTTGACTGATTCAGATTAAACTCAAGCATTAATGCATTTTGGTCGCGGTACACTAGATCTCCTATTCTCATCTCACAAATCGACGCTCCTTGCATACTTATTGGTCAGTAATATTGCTACTTAAACTTATGTAATATATATCAGCTATTTGGTGTCAATTCTCACCAAGTATTTCCACTTGGAAGTCCTACGAGTATTCTGAAGAATCGTCTATCTCGTCGAGTTTTAGTACAAGTGAGATAGATCTAAACCTTAATGATTATCAGAACTAGTTTAGATGAGTTTTATTTTAAGATATTTGTAATAGGTATAATATAGAGAGAAAAAAAACTTAATTATATTAATTTCTTACATTTGGCAGTATTTGATATTTTCCTTTGGATATATCCGCACAGTTACATGACATAATCACTAATTGTACACAAAATTATTATTAATTTGTTCAATGTAGTTCTATTTTGATAAATTTTATTTTAACTGCTATGTGTCTAATACTAAGTGTCACATCTCACTTGGACGAAAATTCGTAAGGCAAAGTTAATACTATTATAAAGTGTGCCTAAGCTATTCCACACCTTGCCACTAGTCACTTGCACGAGCTACTCATACTTTCTTCACATCACATGGTATAATCACAATCCTCTACTCTATCGACTAGTGTTCTACGCTACATATGCCTAGCTTAACCTTCCCTAGGCCAACTATGCAAACTTACATTACGGGCTTTACCATCATCGAAGCTTTACACATAAAAATATCTCCGAAAAATCTTCCATACCGAAAACAAATGTTTGCTGCGTCCTTACAAAATATAATTATCTAGTAAATAATTGTGGCTTAACCTAAATATCTATTCAAAATAGTAGCCTAATATGTTAAATTTCGACACGAGTAATTATAACTTTAACCCAATATTGGATATTGAATATCCGACGTCACAAATAAGATGTCCCAGACAAATTCTACACGTTAAAATATTCTTAAACTAAATTTAATTAAGCAGCACAATTTTCTTAGTTATAAAAACAACAATTAATTCGTCGGAGACATCTTGGACACAATTTAACCCTAAACATAATTCGTTGTGCAAATAAATGCTAACTAAATGTTCGTTGTGATACTTTGATTTATTGCTATCGTTGTTTTTTTTTATTGTATATTATACTCGACTTTAGCCTAACATAATCCTTTCTCAGAGCTACCTTTCTCCCTTTACCAGATACAGGCCCGACCGTGGTAGTTGTCACGTACATACCTACATGTTTCAGCAACTCATTTTTAACAACTCTTAGGCACATAATCGCTTTGATATCGCGAGACAGATCCGAGAGAAGATAGAACAAGAATTTTAAGGAAAACGAGCATAAATATATGTCTTATGTATCTCAAATCCGTAACAATATCGATAATAATCTGTAATGAGCCTAATAAAATGTAATCTGTTTCGACACGCGGTGAATTACCAAATATATAGTTATATTTTACAGTAATAAAAACAAGGCAACATCTGTAAACTGCAACGACAGCTCTCGCTCGGCGAAGCTGTAAGAGGTGGATCGCTAGAGCAACAACTACTGCATAAAAAGGTCACTTAATTCTCTTAAACATAGTAGCTTTATTTCTGCTACTGTTTGATTTCCTAAATTGATAAACAAAACTAAATCGCTTGGATCCGACGATCAATGATGATAACAGATCGTCCATACCATAACACAAAACTTTAATTAATTCGTAAGCATTGCCAAAATACATGTATATCCTAATGTTTATAGAATTTCTTTTGATCGCTGTCAGTTAATTTAGATACAATTTAATTTTAGAAAGGTTGTTTACCCATATTTAATAAGTATCCAAACAAAACTTTTAATTGTACACATTAAGCAATAAACTCGTAACGAAATGTAATTTAAAATCCTATATCACGATTGCAGTCTACCAATTAGCCATTATAACGTCACTATCTATTAAGTCACATTATATAACAAAGTCTATTTAAACGATATTGCTTTCTTATTGCTTGTTATTACAATATTGCTTTAAGTTACGGCTTAATATATCTATATAGTAAGTAGTAAACTTATATATAATATTGCTTAGTACGTATTGCTATTTTGGACAATTTTATCACTGCGAGGGTCACAGCTTATTCCCAATGCCTATTAACTGGACACTACGAAATATTTTATTACAAGTTTCACGTGACAGTATTGTTGACTGTTTCTTAAACTTCCGGCTGACTTATAGCGTTTGCTCGGTACTAGTGATTGTTGTACTATGTGTCACTTTTCTGCTATGCGTAAAATGCCCGCATTGAGTTATCTGCTCAAGCGTGCTTCATCAATCCGTCGAAGCATTGACCTGTATTTACTTGCAATGTTCTGCTCAATGTGATCGACGAAAAAACGACAATCGAGGGGAACACACGGCGTGCCACGATGCTCATATCGGACGGCTTAGACTGTGAGTGGGATGCCGGTAACCCTACCTAATCGAGTGCCAAGTAGAGACATATTACATTATTACATTCGATAGCAATTATCTAGTAGGTTAATACAAGAATAATAAGAGTCGCCTCACTCTATCTTTGTGCTTTTGGAATTATGCCAATTTTCAAGGTTGGAAAAGTGAATTTTTTTTATAAAAAAGCGTCAGAATATTTATTATTTTGTCGATTCAACCACTAGCATTTCAAACGTTAAATTGAGTAACAAAAATCACTTTCTTTAGAACCTGAAATCATATGCTAACAAAGCTACTTTACTTTTTTGTTAACAAACTGACGAGTATTATCGAATGACATATCTAAGAAATATTAGCATCATAATTGCTTGAGGAAAACAGCTCAATTTTTCCCAGCCCATTGCTACTCCAGGTTATGATGAGACAACCCTATCATTTTTTATACTATGAGTGCTACAGAATGTACCTACTATGACTCAATTGACTGACTGACTGGCTAATTAGTACTCGATGAGGTATGGTTACCAACATTCGGCTCTAGGTCAAACTCGGCTGCACTGACAGCTAAAATAGGAATGTAGCTCGATACATTACTCCGAAATTGTATAAGTCAGTCGCACCTTTAACAATTGAAAGGCTTTTTCATATTTTAAACGAGAATTAATACAAGACGTGATGCAAAATCATATGATAAAAACGTTCAACTTAATGTATTAATCAAAGTCACTCAACCTGAGTGTTAGTCTATTTATTACATAGGTATTCTCTGGTCACTATTAGTTATATGATTTATATTACACATTTAACAATAAAATTTATTCTAATTTATACTACATAAGATTCTACCGCTACAAAAAATTGTAAAGAAGAGAAATTTGGTACACAAGGACGTATTTACAATCTTGTATATATTTTTGTGTATAAGTTGCTTTTGTTTACATTATTTTTAATTCTTTAACTTACTAAATATTACTAATTTTAAAGTTAGTATAATATATTTGAATAAAATATGTATTTTCGTTACGTTAATTCCAATAAGCCAATATGTTTGCATATACATATATAGATATATATATCTAGGTAATAATTTTCTACTAAATATGTACCTACTAAAGATGGGGCCACTAAGTTATATAGAATAGTGATAGGTACTAAAGAATAGATCAAGAAAGGGACATGCGAAAAGAGTATATAGATTACCGATAGACCTACGTAGTACAAGGTTAATTTACTAGGATAAGGGAAGAGGAAGAGCACAAATCCAACACAAATGGAAAGATAATTATAACTATTAATATACTTCTAAGCATATTTTGTATATAAAATTTGAAATCAAATATATTCAATGTTTTCCTTCTTATAACATCATCCAAACGGTACTCCAAAGCACCAAACCACTAAAAATCTACAAAACCTTATTAAACTGTTCCTAATTAATATTGCTTTTAAATTACTTTATATTGCTTTTCACGCGCAACCTTCGCAACCTTCCGTAAAGCTTAAATTTGTAAAAATATATTATATATTTTCATTGGAGGATATAATTATAGGTATGAAGGAAACTAGAATGTCTAGAAAGGTAAAATGTGGCACTACTATAATTACTAATAAGAATACGGTTAGGAGAGTTTAGATACTAGAGTCGAGTGCCTCCTGGGCAGTGTTGACATTACATTTTTTGCAAGAATTTAGTATACAGCACAAGAACATGCGTTTTTACTAAAACATGCAATATTTAACCATCTCAATTTTTTTTCGGTTTAAAATATTATTGACTCAAAGCTTGACTTTTAATTGATATCGGAATTTGAAAATTGTGAAAGTTTTATCTTTTAAAAAGATTAGTTTAATTGACAGAATTAAAAATAAATTTATAAATGTAGAATTGACGTGAGGCACCAACAATAGACTAAGGAAGCGTTGGCTCCGGGCTCGAGAACTGAGACACCCCAGGATAATTGTGGAATCCCGCACTCTGAATGTTCTAAATTGGAGAGCCTAATTATTACTGAGAGGTATTAATGCGAGCTCGGGGCCGTCGCGGCGCTCTACGCTACAGCTACGGGGCAGAGAATACAACATTACTAGTCTGCAGCGTCTCATGACGGCGGTGCGCGACCATTCCTACATTATTATTGCTTTTCGATACCCATTCTCCGAGCACCTCGTGCTCCTTTCTAGTCTACTATCCTAGTCTAACTTACGGCTAATGTACTTTATTGCCACTTGACTCCTCACACGCTCCAGCTAAAGGCATGCTCGCTGTGTTGTGGCGCAGCCCTGCCACTCTGCCAAATCGCCCTCCAAAAAGGATACTTAAGTATACAATTATGCTATCGGGTTTTTAAGCAACTTGAAAAAATATTTAAATTCTGAACTTACTCTGTTTCGAAATCTGTAGGTATGCGTTTAGTGGTAAGAAACGGCGTCCGTGTTAGGTGAGCACGAATTTAAAAACCACTTTCAACAGGTTTTTAACGTTGTATAATTTTTTTCCGAAGATCGCAATTTGGTAAATTATTGTGTTTTCTAGAAATATTGATTTGATTTTTGCATATTTGGTGGCGTGGCATGCTGAGTGAGAGAGCAAGAGGCGCGCTCGGACGCCGCTAAGGCACTGTCGCGGGCCGGCGCGGGCGCCGCGCCGCCGTCGCCAATCCGCGCGGTTATTATTTACTCCACAATAGAACAAAACAGTCGATAACGTTGCTTTTTGTTGCCAATACGACGACCAAATACACAATTATTTTATGTAAGAAAAAAAGTATGTAATTTGGTAGGAACTTTCTGTAAGTATAAAAAATGAAGCTCAACTGGAAAGACAATAAAAATGTCATGTAAGTTTAGTTAATAAATAGAGTTAATGAACAATAGCAGGGCAGGTGAAGACAGGCGACGCGGCGGGCGGCGGCGTGCGGCGGGCAGCGCGGCGGGCGCGCCGCTACGGACGGATAGAGTCGGCGAGTCCTCCGGCCGGCTCGCGTCCGGACTCGGCGCTCGCGTCTCGAAAATCGCTTACATCCTAGTACTCTCTAACCTACATTGCGCTTGTAAAAATCACCTACAAAAGATATTAGTTTCATTCACATTTCGATACTTCTATGTATAAGGGTATAATTATATCGACGACTATGTACATCGTTAGTTTATAGGGACGTCTATCGCCGCGTCGTGGCGGTTCTAAGGGATCGTACTTTATTCGTTGTATGCGAAACGTTGCTCGATCGGGTGGCGTGCATCCGTGTCGGACCGGGTCCGGCACTAAATGGCGCGCCCCTGTTTCGTTGTAAAATTACGTTAATCTAACAAGCTAAATTCATATTAATACTTTACGTTAAGAGTGAACCTTTTGTGGTCGGTTCCGGTCCCTGGTTGCGAGGCGGCAGTTACCCGTCTGCGGCATCGGACGCAGGTGCCTCCTCGGAATCGTCATCACGCGTGCATGCTGACTCCTGATGTTTGTTGAGGTAGCTTTTCAACGCGAACGTTTTATGACAGCGGGTGCACTCGAAATTTTTGTCGGATGAATGGGTCTGCATGTGAGCGCGCAAGTTGGAACGGTCCGCGAACGCCTTACCGCAGTGGGCGCAGCCGTACGGCTTCTCGCCGGTGTGGGAGCGCAGGTGGCCTTGCAGCAGCCACGGTCGAGAAAATAGTTTCCCACACACACCGCACACATGCGAAAGCTGGTGGGTGAGCACGTGCATCGCGAGCGCCGGCATCGACACGTAAGCTTTGCCGCACTCGCCGCATCGCTTTGCCGACTGCGAGTCGAGCGACCGGTGCGTCTGTTTATGGCGCGACAGGTTGGAAGACGTCGCGTACCGCTTACCGCACTCGCTGCAGGTGTATTTAGATTTAGGTTCCGGTTGTTGTGCACACTCGGGCGGTGCGTTCGCGAAGTTTCGTCGTTTGGAACGACCATCACTCACGAAGAAGGCGTCGTAGGTGTAGGCGACCGTCTCGCAGGGGCGGTCAGAGTTATGCGGTGGTGGCGTGGGAGGAGGCGTGGCGGGCTGCTCGGGCGGAGCGGGTTCGGGAGGCGGAGGTGCGGCCAGGTACACGGCGTGTTGACTGAGATCGAGGATGGCATGCGCGGCGTTGAGATCTTCCTGGGCGCGGCCAAGATGCGCAGCCGCCGCCGCCGCGCGCTGTTCCAGGCAGTACGGTCGGTAGATGTCCTTTTTCTTGGGCGGCAGAGACAGTAGCGCGCCCGTGCTCGTATAGCACATGGCACTCGACTTGCCGCTCGCCAGCGGCAGCGGCGGGGGTGGGGGTGGAGGTGGGGGTGGAGAGGGCGGACTGGGTGACACAGGTGAAGATACGTGCAGCTGGAGGAAAGGCGTGTCAGAGTCGGAAGCAGAGAGTTGTAGAAGAGCGTAGGAAACAGAGTGAAGCGCCGGCTGAGCGCCGCGGCCCGGGCTCAGCTCGCTCGGGAGCTGAGCCGTGAACTGAGTGGAAGGCTGCTCCTCGGTGTAGCCTGGAACAACAAAACCCACTGTCACTAAAATGCAAATATATATTTGTTGAAGTATAGATATATTTGGAGGTGAAAGTAACACTTTAGGATACCATATTGTAAAGAATATGTCAGCTTCCATAGTAAAATGTTTAACCCCCTTTGAATTTAAACAAATTAAAATCAACCTCAGTATTTCACATTATCTCCATCGGAACCACATAGCCACCCGCACCTCCAACACGTACAGTCGTACAACCTCCTCCACCACCTCCACATCCTCTGTCCGTTTTCAGACATTTCGCATTAGATATGCCATTAAGCAGGCTTAATAATAGAATCCTTTTAATACGCTTTGGACTTGGAAACCCGAATAAGCCCATAAAGCTCACTTAATTAGCTTTGCTTTCGAAGCAAAGCGCCAGACAGGGGGGGATTTTAAAAATGTTTTAAAAGGAAAAATTACGAGCGGATTATTCTCACGTGAAGTTCGTATGAATAGGAGTGAGGGGGCAGCAGCGGGTGGCGGACGTTTGCAAGAGTTATTTCTGGAGCGTTAATAACTTGCAGAAGCAACCTGTGGCAGCCAACCTGTGGCGCCTTGCATTCTGACAATTACTCACAACGTAATTGTCTGCCGCCCTTGCCTCGTTCCAACTTTAAGGTAATGTAGCGAGCCGTCCATTACGAGCTCTCGTAAAGTACTCTCGACACCTCCGCTTCTTAACTACTTTAAACTTGTCATCAGTCTTTGTACACAAATACCTCCCAGTGCGAATTTTGCACGGGGAGGCCTAACGTAAAGCTCAACTTTTCATTGAAACTTAAAACTGGATTTTACACAGTTGTATCAAGACAAATAGTATAGTAGCTCAGTGGTTAGCACGGTTGCCGCCGAAGGGCGCAAGTTTAAACCCCACAATGACCTTGAGCTGCCGACGAAGGAAAACATTGTGAGGAACCCATAGCATTGCGGTAGGGTATTTTATTATACGGTATTTTTTTTTGTTTACTGGAACGAGTTTAATTTAAGTTGCGAAACTATCACTAAGCACTTAACGTTAGGTGTGCTTTACCATCTTTGTGTTTAAAATACCTAACCTGTCAACAGTAGAAAACAAAAAGCAAAAACACGGAAAACATAATTTTTATAGGGAATCCTTTTTACATCCAGATAAATGTAACATATTTTGGAAATACATACCAACTCTCTGCTACGGATGGAGCAGAACAAGTAAAATAATTCCAATTAACAACCATAGGGTGTGGAACCCTAAAAATACGAGTGTGAGATCTACCTGTGAAGTGCAGGCTTTAAATTATCTTCGGGTGTTCAGGCGTGATTAGATAGGGGGATAATAAAGAGAAAGCATAAAGTTTGAAAAACGGCTTTGCATTCATTTGCTTATTTCGAAACTCTATTGAAATATTGAAATATTGAACTTCCGTTGTCTATTGAAATATAAAGTTTACTCCTTGTTTTCTTTTTCTTTTCTGTCGGTTTTGTAGCAAGAACTACGAAACTTAGTAAAGAAAGATCGATGTCTTTTGTAGAAAACTACTCGTACTTTTAGTGCGTAGCTTAAGCGACTATCTCTTTCCTGTTTATTAATACATTTGATTCCATGTTAAGATTCCATTTAACTTGTTTTTTTTCAGCCTTGCAAATAGAGAGCTTAGAGCAAATACTTCGTTTTCGGAAATATATAGTAAAAAATACAGATGTTCTGCCGCCAAGCAGTGGTGCGTAAATATTAAATTTTTTTCGGTTTGAAGGATACTACTAAAGCTAGCGTTATTTCTGTACTATAGAGACTAACCATCGAATGTCTTAAAGTAATGACTGCCTTGTTGGCTCATTGGTAGTATATGTGCCTTAAGAGCTGTAGGGCGTGCGTTCGATTCCCACTAATGGCAAAACATTTTATGGTACAAACAAATGTAATTACAAAAAAAACTATTCGAATATTCTATCAAATATCTGAGTTCCATAGTACAAGGTTTGCTTAGTTTGGGGTCAGATGCCGCTGTGTGTAATGTCCTACGATATTTATTTATATATTTAATTTAATGAGCGCCAAAGGAGCGATGTCCTGGATTTTGTTTTATAACTCGAACTTCTGGGTACCGCTGAAATGATCATGGGCAAGCGTTACCTTACCATAAAGTAGAAAGTTTAATACGTCTCATTAGATTTACATTTTTTTAATATTCTTCTTCATATTGTTACAAGACTACATTTAAATAAATAAATAAAATAAATAAAATAAATAAATATCGTTGGACTATACACACAGCGCCATCTGGCCCCAAACTAAGCAGAGCTTGTGTGATGGAAGTCAGATAACTGATAGAATACATAAATGCTTTTTTTTTTTGTAAATACATACTTATAATACATACAGAACACCCAGACACAGAACAAACATTTTGTTTATTCACAAAATGTTTGCCCTGAGTGGGAATCGAACCCACGCCCTACAGCTCTCAAGGCAGATATATTACCAATGAGCCAACGGGGCTGTCAATTAGCTATAATAATATGAATATAAGTATACCTAAACGCAGAACGTAATAAATGTTTCCTGCGCATCGTTTTGATATAATAAAGGAGAGTAAATACGCAAAGTTAGTCAACATGCAGCTAAGTGAAATGTTATGAATACAATGGCTTTATTTTAATTAAATGTAAACGTTGATTAAGTGAATGCAAATATTTAAACAAATACAAATACAAAATACAAATACTTTATTGATAACACCAATGTTACAAGTCACTTCAAAATTTTAAAGATGTCATTAAATGGGTTTTAAAACACTGATTACATGTCAAAATAAGGTATGTCAATATCCAAACATGTCAATATAAAAAATATTGTCAATATAAAAATACTGTCAATATAAAATATGTCAATATAAAAATATGTCAATACCAAAACAATATTGTCAATATATTAAAATGACATGACAAAAAAAAATCATAATTACTTACTAGTAATTGCCTGTAGTAATTGCCTGTAAAACTTGCCTGTAGTGTGCCAGCGCTAACGAGTATGTGAATCGGGAGGTGGACGATTTTATATAAGCAATACTAACAAGATTTCTCGTAGCAACCTAAGTTGGTAAATATTGCTACGCTCTCTACGGTGTAGAATGTAGCATTAGCTACGTCTTAAATGTACTTTTAAAAAATTTACGATGTAGGCTGCTTCTACGATTACGAACAACATTAAGGCTTAAGATAGCCTACGTCAAATTAAGGTAGATTTGGGGCTAAAATGTTTTCAAGGTTTAGTACCCTAGAATGTCAAAATAATTTTTTATCTATGATAAACTGTAAATATTAATTTGTTCAAAATGTGGAAATCTACGGGGTTTCTAACTACTTTGAAATTATATCGTAACCTTACATTTTAATACATAATCTTTATTGTTTTAATTTTTTAGTTAGTATAAGTTACCATACCGCCACAACAACACTTGAGCGAGTTGTTAACGACGCTAGTATTATTAATAGCTTAATACTATTGCAAATATGCTAATGTTTTTAAAAGTTCATTTGAACGGGCAAGGGGGTGTGTGGTATGTGGTACGCGAATGACAACTATGCTTTTTTTAAACATGTTAAAAAAAAGAATAGTTGTCATTCGCGTCACCTCCATGCACAATGTCCGTTTCCTATTATTTTTAACCCCCGACGCAAAAACGACGGGGTGTTATAAGTTTCACGTGTATGTGTGTCTGTGTCTGTCTGTGGCACCGTAGGTCCCGAACGGATTAACCTATATATTTTTTTGTTAGAATGGTGAATTTGTCAGTAGTGTTTGATGAAAATCGGTCCAAGGTGACCACCGCCACAAAATGGCGAATCACATATTTTTTCACATTTCCCTCAATATAGATATCAAATAAAAGGACTTGACTAGTAGAATACTATACACATACATAGAAGATTTCTACTAGTAGTAATATTTTAATTCACCCTAATTTGAAAATTTTCAATTATACGAAATATCATTAATAAATAATCGTTACATGAGAACTGGATGGACACAATTGAAACTTAAAACTTTAACCTAACCATAAACAGTTCAGGTTTACATATTAAAATGCTACTTGTAAAAACAATATACCTAATAGAGTTTCTAAAAGTTACCAAGTCTATCTTCAACGTCTATGACATGCTGTCACCGTTAACTATTACCGGAAAGTGAATAATGCAGGAAACATGGTAAACAAAGATCAATAAGCATGATCCTGTGCTCGACAATCTATATGTCATGGAAGCCTACCGAGGTATTCTCAGAACTCGATAGCATGCAGCATGTACAAGCGAGAGCGAGACGGAAATATAATAGACAAATATATCATTCATTCATTCATTCAATCATTCATTCAATCATTCATTCATTCATTCATTCATTCATTCATTCATTCATTCATTCATTCATTCATTCATTCATTCATTCATTCATTCATTCATTCATTCATTCATTCAAACCTCGTACTCACGATCACAAATAGCCGGCACAGGCGTCGTTAGGTCAGCTACATGCCTACAATTGCATCTATTTGGTGATGCTAGCTCGCTTTTGTAAGCAATATTGATACAATATTCAAATGGATCCCTATGGAGTACCTACAAAACCTTCGATACAAGCGTATTAACTTAGTGTAGGTTCTGTGTACCATCATTATTAATACCTGTTGTCAATGTGAATCAAGATTATTATTATATATTAATATTATTATTATTATAGCTAACGTCGAATATTGACTTTGGAAAAAAACTAACTAATCAAATTAATTAAAAATGATATCGTATCTACGTAAGGTCAGTTGCACGCGTCGCTTGAATACTTATTGAGGACGAGTGATGCTGATGCATCACTAAACATGGGATATGTTATCGATGCGACGCCAACATTATTCAAAACTCCATTTTTTTTTTTTTTTTATGGTTGACAGGCTAGGTATTTGACCACGGCTCACCTGATGTTAAGTGATGATGTGGTCGAAGATGGTAAAGCACACCTAGCCTGGAATGGAACTGGCTCTCAAGTGAGGCTGCCGGAACACACCGTTAGATGCTTGGCGGCAGATTTTCAACTTGAGGGTGGTAGCTAGCCAGCCGAGTACTAGAAAGTACCCTACCACCATGCTATGGTTTCCTCACGATGTTTTCCTTCACCAGCAGCTCAAGCTCATTGTTGGGGTTTGAACCCACGCCCTTCGGCATGCGAATCTACCGCGCTAACCACTGAGCTATCATCGCTACAAAACTTAAACTGTAAAAAAATTTAAACTGTCGAAAGGGATGCGTGGGATGTGCGTTGAGGTGTGGGGCTAATTAAACAAAATACGTGTCATTCGCGCTGTCTCCACGCACAACGTGCGTTGCCTATTATATTTCTTTGTTATACGTACCTCCAGTCAATAAAAAATAGTGCTCGTAATTTTCATCTTTTAATTTTGCATATCCGCCATCCAGCGGTAACATTTTTGTTTTGATTACGATTGTAGTTAAAGAAATAGTAATCCTAAGTAAGCTCAGTAATCTTTTGTTATGTAACAATAGTTGGACGTACTATAAACTTTTGCAAATTGTGAAAAGTTGTACAAATATTACGTACTAAACGTAGAAAGACTAATTTATCCTCTGAGTGCGTACACAGAATTTAAATGCACAAACACGTCAACCTTGTCAAGGTAGTCTTTTAATGAGTGTACAATGAAATACGTATAGGTATATGGTCATATATATGAAGGTTTTATTTATAATTAGTTAATACCAACTGTTTCACGTTTACCCATAGGTGCTAAATTAATTATATCATGTGTTAAAATAAAAGATTTTATATAAGAAACTAGTTTCAACATTTTTTCTCTCCGGTATGGCCACAATCAATTGTTACTACACACTCGTATATGTTGTAGAATAGCAGCGAGCATACATTTTGTCAAAAAGATTTCCCATTAAATTTCCAATCAAACCAGATTGATTGCTACCTAGCTGGGTTAAAATTGCACGCTTCACGAGACACGCTCCGAAAGCGAAGCATGTCTTTCAACCGTACAAGTAATTAGAAAAACAAACCGCTTTCCTGATGGTAATAGATAACACAGGTTTATGATCATTGCTGCGGTTGTTCTGTAGGTATATTGTGCACCACGAAAAAACTTCTGTTTTCGTGTTTAAAAAAAATCACGCCGCATATTTATCAGACTCATTCTATGCAACACAAAAATTTAAAAACACATAATCTAAATAAAAGTGAGTAGGTACATAATTAAATACATAAAAAATTAAATGTATCTTTTTTACATTTCTTACTACTTGGCAGCAATTACTCGTATGTTAATAAATAATAATTATTATTTATTATTATAAAGGTGTCACGACTAAAGGGCAAGCCATGTCAGAAGACTCAGAAGCCTTCAAACGCATATTAACTCTGACATGAGAAATAAATACTCAACCAATGCGAACATAAGTACCTACCTACACAAACCCACTGGGTATGTTCTCTTCCTAAGTAGACATATTTATCGATACCTTACGGGTATCGATCGATCTTGACCGCCTTGACTTACTAACCAACGACCAATTATTTTATGGTTGACAGGCTAGGTGTTTGACAACAGCTCACCTGATGCTAAGTGAGTGGTAAACACACCTAGTCTGGAATGAAACTGACTCTTGAGTGAGACTGCCGGAACACACCGTTAGATGCTTGACGGCACATTTTCAACTTGATAGCTAGCCAGCCGAGTACTAGAAAATAACCACCACCATGTTGTTTTCCTTCACCGGCAGCTCAAGTTCATTGTTGAGGTTTGAACCCACGCTCTTTGGCGTGCGAAAACATTGCATAAATTCAGGGAAGACTTGAAGATACTTCCTGAATCGTCTGTGCTGCATATATACAATTTTTTTTTAATTCATATTCAATACAATATTGAATTTGAAGCTATTTAAAGAAAAACATAAAGAATCCGTTCTCTTATTTTATTGGACCGTAATTAAATACATATATTATGTATATCTTTGTTTGTAGTTCTTACGCAACGTGAAATTTCGCAACAGAGTCATTTTCAGTTCTAAAATATCTTCATTTGTCCGAAAGTTCATATAAATTGTACAATTACTAGCGTAATAAGTATCTATCCGGCTATAGTACTATCCGGGGCATTGTCAGTAATTTGCCTACCCTTGAGGGCCCTATTCACCCTTTGTTTGATTGTATATGTAGTAGCTCGATGGAAAACCCGAAGATGGTATGGTCCACAAGACAGGTACGCGGAAGAAACAGTCGATTAAATCTTTACGTTACGAGACTTCCACGCATCTATAATATGTGGGTGGCACTTTTAGCGGTGGTACTATTTGCAATAAATCCAGTAACAAAGTAAACTATAAATTCCTCTTGTCGAAATGAAACTTCATTATCTTCACAACCCGTACGGTAAAAGCGAAGCACTCGGGTTCAATCGAGTTAGTCTCCGCAATATCAATACTCTCGTGGTAATCGATTTTACTTGTTGGCATGGCTGTAAATCGAGTCAGGATACTCTGTGTAGTTCTAAAAGTGATGCGATTAATCGTTTGAAATAGGGATAGAAGTTAGAAATACGAAGTTTTGAAATGCTACAGCAATGGTTTAAATTTTAATGGTGGTAAGTTTTTAAAGTACGAGTGAAATTTTGTACTAAGCTTATCTACACGTATCTGTTCTACTTTATTTAGTAGTTAGTCTTAAAAACGGTATTCTGTAACCGGATGGTACTCTCTAAAATATTTATTGAAATTGGTTTTCCTAGTACCTAATAAATATAATTAATCAACGACGTAAGAATAACGTATTTTAATACTGTTCATTTTTGTTTCATCCCAAAAAAACGGCCTAAATAATAAACTTAAAACAAGTTAATTATAGAGTAATATCAAATTAAAACAACAATTAATATAATGTTCTAAAGAATAAAAAACTAAAAAATTAAGTTGTATAAACGAAGAATCAACTCTGATAGTTTTCAAGGAGTAAAAACGTTTTTAGTTCTATATTTTTAAACAACGGCTTAGGCATGCCATAGTCCTAATTGACTACCAACTTTGTAAGCTGACACTGAAATTTCCAAAACAGCTGGTTCATAAAAAATGTCCTCCCTCGACCTTAAGAAAATGTATATACATAAATGTACAGTTATTTTTTGCGATTTTAGTATCAGCTCATAGTAAAATGGTTTACATTATATAAAATCATAGTTCTTCAGTATTAACTTCACTTATTGTTGTATATTTAGTATTAACTGTAGTTTTGTAGCGATGATAGCTCAGCGGTTAGCGCGGTAGGTTCGCATGCCGAAGGGCGTGGGTTCAAACCCCAAACAATAAGCTTGAGCTGCCGGTGAAGGAAAACATCGTGTGGAAACCATAGCATGGTGGTAGGGTACTTTCTAGTACTCGGCTGGCTAGCTACCACCCTCAAGTTGAAAATTTGCCGCCAATCACCTAATGGTGTGTTCCGGCAGCCTTACTTGAGAACCAGTTCCATTCCAGGCTAGGTGTGCTTAACCATCATCGACCACACCTTCACTTAACATCAGGTGAGCTGAGGTCAAACACCTAGCCTGTCATCAATAAAAAAAAAACTGTTTAAACCAAAAAAGTTTTTGAGGCATGAAGTTTTTTATAGTCTGTGTTTGATCACCAACTCGCCTGATGGTAAGCGATGATGTGGTTGAAGATGAAGCACGCTGACATAAAGGATACTTGTTCACTCTGATAGTAAAAAGATCTAGATTATATCTCAAGAAACGAGGAAGCCGGCAGTTTGTTCCATTCCTTGGCCGTACGGATGGGTAACGGTATATAGTTATATACCCATGGAAAATCGACTATTAGGTGGTAGTGTGCCAACATAATTATAACATTGAGATAATATTAGTGCCAAAAGCATCATGTATAGGACATTTACTTGAAAAGATTTATAGTACACGTTGTTGGCATCCATCTTCTCTTAGCTATGGGTATATGGTAACAGGTAGGGTATAAACCAGCGACGTTGCGGCGTTGTCTTGGAGCCCAGCCAAAGAATGTCTGACCAGGATACTGGGAACTATGGCCTAGTTTATCCTACTCATATCATTGGCGACAAGCTGGTAACGTATCGCATTAAATAGTGGAAAATACTGGACCCTAGTTTATGATTTTCATTGGTAATACAAAAATAGGGCGTTTACACAAAATAATGGGGTTACAGTTAGATGACTGCTACATCCAAGACAGGTCAAAATAAAACGTTCGAGACTTACAGTTCCTGGAAAGATTACGGTTGAATCTAGTAACATTCCTTTAGTTGTATGGTTTCTTGACAACTAACACTTAAACTCTATGCTCTAAGTTTTTAGGTCCCTATATATCTTCGAATGGTGCTTGAATAAATGTTGTGTACTCGCTTTAGTTCAGGATGCACATTCCATCGCGTACTTCAGCACCATGCTAAGATTTTGGCATCAAGAGACTTGGTTTTACTTTGACAATTAATCAAAACTAAGAGAATACTAAATTACTTGTAAGTAATTATAATTGATATGTTAACATAATATATGAACAAATAAATATTATTTTTGTTATGACTTGTAACTTTGGTGTTATTGACAATATGTATGTTAACCCAATTTCATGTTGTTCACTGAAGAGCTGTAATATCTACAAATAGACAGGCCTCCACGGGACGGTAGTATTAAGCTCCAAGAAGATCATTGTCAAATCAAATTAAGCAACTTTTAAATATGGAATCGATTTTAAAGCTAAACTATTCACTAAAATGACTACAATAATATAATATCCTTTTATCTTTTCTTGTAACACCGCGGATTATGTTCCTCGCAACATGTTGTATCTGTTTAATTTATATCTAATTGCAGTCGACGCTGCGTGACGCTCGGTACAATAGCACAAACAAATGCCGACGACGTTGGGATGAGAAGCTTTGAGTACGCCGCATTGCACCAGTTGAATCTCACCCCAATTCGGCCCCTACGGGGCCCGCTTAACCCCCGAAGGGGAGCTATAGGGTACTTGTTGACGCCACCTCATATGCCATCCGAGCTCCGACGGTCTACGAATACGCCATTGATTTTGAAGAAACGTTCTTCCAAATTGCGTTGCGGAAGCATACAATACAGCAGTCCTTGCGTAATAGCATAGAGTTAAAGCCTGAATCCTATTACAGTCGGCTCTCGTTAATTCAAACCTGCGATAATTCGAACCTCTCTATAATTCAAAGTTATCATAAGTTCCTTAGGAATTCTCTTTATATTTCGAACTAAATCCATACATGTATTTATGTACTCGGTAATTCGAACGAAAAAATCATTGCTACGTAACAAAACGACGACAAAGAATAGCAGTTAATAAATAATAATTGATCACCACTCAATAATTCAAAGATTTATTTATTTTCAAAATAATTTCAAAAATGTCGAACCATTTAATATTTCAAACACTCGATAATTAGTAATATTTTAAATTTTCATAAATCATCACGATATTCAAAATAAATAGTCAATATTATGCGTTCAAGTACAGTAAGCTACCTCTATCACCGAAATACTTTAAATTGCTAGTTAAGTAAAAGCAAAAATGCATACATGCCCTTAACACAGAATTTAGTACAAACATATTCTGTTATACATTCTAAACTTGTTACAAGTAATTTGTTCTTTCTTGCAATATTATTCGGTATCGTTACAGGTAACTATAGGCTATAACAAATAGGCTTATTTTATTTATGAATGTGAATAGTTTAACATTAATCAATGATTCTTTTAACAAATAAAGATTCAATCCGATATAACCGTCTTTATGGAAGTCAATGAGGGAGGCCTATGTCCAGCAGTGGACGTCCTACGGCTGAAATGATGATGATTATGAAATATACCATTCTAATAAATATCTAAAGTTTCAGCAGCCTAGTTGGGAAACCATCTGGCTTCCAATCTGGAGGTCCTAGGTTCGAATCCCACGGCGCGCATCTCTATCTTTTCCAAATTATGTACGTATTGTTGATAACTTCAAACTACAAACATCGTGAGTAAACCTACATGTCTAAGAGTTCTTTAAAAAAAGTTTTCTAAGGTGTGTGAAGTCTGCCAACCCGCAATTGGCCAGCGTGGTGGGCTTACCTTTTTTACAATAAGAAGAGACTCGCGCCCTGCAATGGGATAGTTTAAAAAAACAGCATTGATTCGAAAATATTTTATCAATTATTTATCTAAGTATGATGCGTACGCGTATGTGTGTCCACCAAAAAAAACATTTACTATAACATACCTTTAAGAAGTTTCTAAAAACCTTATCTCGATGGTTGTGCTACACACCTGCACACCTTTTATAATAAGTAACAAGTATTTGACGGCAATGTACAACAAAACAGAGCGTCAGACGATTAGCTGCTAGCAATATGCATCACGAAATAAGCGATACAACAACGACAGCGAGAAGCCTTTGTGTTCTAACAATACAAACACGGCTTTGACTACGAGCAGAATATCCAATTAAAAAACAGGTAAAACGATCACGTTTCAATATTGAATCCGGACTTGAATGAAGTCAACATAGTAGATACGCTATGGGCCGCGTCGAAATCAACAATACAGCTGTAAAAAATAGAGCGTACGAGACGACGCTGACGACGGCCAATGAAGTTCAGTTTAAAAATAATCTATTTCAGGCCAAAATTGGTTTGCGATTGAAACCTTTACAATATTTACAATCACAAACCAATTTTGGGCTGAAAATTATTATTTTTCAACAGATGTGGTTACGTTTGGTCCAACTAAAATAATATTAATTGAAAATTGACTATAGTCTAATTTTTCACTATAGTCTAAGTTAGTTTTTAAACATTTTTACATGACCATAAACCATCCCGGCTTTGCACGGGTGCAATGTAGATATTAATGTGGTGCATATGCATGTATTATTCATATAAACCTTCCTCTTGGATCACTGTCTATTGATGGTAACCGCATTAAAATCTGTTCCGTCATTTCTGATCTGAGGGTACAGACGGACGGAAACTACTTTATTTTATACTATATAGAGAAGAGATACAATAGAATAAATTAACTAGAAAAACTAGTGATTGATGAACAAAGCTGAGGAAATAGTTTGTAATTTAGGCTTTGAATTCTACAGTGAACATCAAAGCTGTTAGCACTTTTGTAGCTCAGCACTTGGCATGTTCTGCCTGCATTCAGCCCGCTTTATTACAGCTAAGCCCGGCCCGGAGCTGCATTTCCACTCGCATTTTGTAAAACGTTAATGGGTCTTTTATGTTTGATCTTTTCAACTGTTTGGATTCATACATAAATGTTCGTGATTTTTACGAAATCCCTGCATACTTAATGTAAATGTTGTTTTTACGCATTTCGAGTTAAAATGCAATCGATATCAGTAGATCTTCTATCTAGTACATCGATATCTAGTAGATAGAAGAAAATCGACATATTATGTTACGTCTTTGGTATCTACTACTGCTCATGCCTTAAGCTTAAGATTTGAGCTATATAGCTTTAAATTACGCAATACCTATGCAGGGTATGGCTTGGGCTGTATTTTAACGGAAATGAATCACTGTACTCAATCATTATGCACAACTTTTACTACAAACTCAACTCAACAATCGTAAAAAAAATAACTGTTTTATAGAAAATGTATCAAATGTGAAGAGTACTTGTTTTTTTCGCAATTTCAGAGTTAGAAGTTGTTTCCAGTGCCTATAGTAAAAGCGGTTATGTCTATAGTAAATGCTCATAATGCTCACTCCAAGATTACAACACTGTAAATAACCACCGGATATGCAATACCAAAGTTCCATTCGTTTAACAAACATAGGATTGACTAGTGTGAAATAGCATAATTGTGATTTACAAGGACTTTCATACAAACGAGCAAGCACATGGTGTAAGCTATGCGCTGACTGGTATAGTAGTATAAAGCCGTAAAAAACAATATAAACAATCACAATTACCCTGAAATCCCAGAAATAGTGCAATTAAATAAGCAAATCAAAAATAGACTCATAAAAATCAAAATCACAGATTATCTTTTTTATGGCACAATTGATTTTTCACGAAATATCTAAATTAGTTGGGTTTTTTTATTTATTTAAGTATGTACATATATTATATAACCAGCTCTATTATTTTAATTAAAAAAAATTATATTGTGCGTTTAATAAACAAAATTGATTAGAGTAAAGTTTCTGGGCTTTATGGCCTTTGATAGCGAAGTAAATTTAGTCTGCGGAAAATAATTCGTCGAATAACAATTCTTCGAAAACACAATTCGTCGAAAACAGAATTCGTCAGGTTGATTAGGTTATATTAGTACAGAGACCACATGCCAGAAAGAAAATTGAAGATATTACGAGGGGCTGCTCGTCCCATAGGCCTACAAATATAGTAGATTCACTCATCAATTACATATGCTAACTTAAATATAGGTGACTAAACAAAAATAGAGTACGTTGAAATTATTATTAATTATTGTACACTTGATACACTTATGAAGCTGGCAACGCATAGACATTATACAAATTTAGTTGCTTAAGAATTATAACCAAGCTGTGATATACCTATTAACAGTAGCTTATTTTATAACATATGGTCGCTTGAAAAGCAATTATGATTCGACGAATTGTGATTCGACTAATTGTGTCCTCGACGAATTGTGTTTTCGACGAATTGTTTTCGACGAATTATCCGCAAATCGTACATTTCAATTAGAATGCAAAAGATAATAGTTTAAAATAGACTAACGACCGCCAACTAAACTATTAATTGAATTTCAGTTCAGTTTGAGTAATTTTCCTGTAAATGGGACGCTATTGGTTTTAATATTAACCGGTTGAATCGAGTCACCTGATCGATCTCACGGACTAAATAGCTTTGTAAATAAATAATTAATCAGAAATAGTGTGCAGCCTAGATTGTTTGAGCACTAACTTTATTGCCATAAAAGCCAATAAGTGTGAATGAGTTTTTTTGTAATGAATAGAAACCTATGGTGACCGGGAAATTGGAAAGAGATCTAGGGAGCGGAACAAACAAGACGCTCCGATTCAGTCTCAAAATATTTGGAACGAAGATAGAGGCTAGAGATAGACAGAAGCAGATTTGTCACCACCTACAGCAAAGCTGCAGAGCCGGTTTGTTCGCTCAATACCAAGCGTCGCAAATATTCATTTTCTTTTTAATGTAATACGACGAATAATTCACTCTCCTGATGATATGAGATAACGTATTTAGGAAATCTGAAAAAACTTTTTCTAATTAATCAAATATAGACTATAAAATGTAGGACAAATAGTTATATAAACTTCTCTTGGGCTTATAATAGCCCAAGAGTGAACGTTAATGAACTTCTTTTAAGTACAGAACAATATTCATTTACAAATACAGCTGTTTCGAGAATAAATGTATGCAGGAAAATGCAAGCTATTTCTGAAATGCTAGCAAAATATTTTCTGCTGCAAAGCAGCATCCTTTGGGTAAAATTTAATCTAGTAAATCTATTACAGTTAGCCTCACATTTTAAATTAATAAATAAAGTGGTTCCGGTTTCATACTGTTTCTACTAAGCTAATTTTATCTGCTGTACGTGTTTTTGCTTGCAACTACAGTTTTTCAGATTACCGCTACAGAAACGAGTGGAAAAACAATTACAACATCAGCAAATAACGTTTGTGTAACAATATTTAATTAACGGTTTTCAGAAATACATAGAAGCACATTTCTCAAACATATATTTGTACGTAATTTCAGAGCATATTAGAGAAACTGTTTTATGAAAAAATGTCATTGACCTTCAACAACTCTGTGATTTCAGGGTTCATGCTATTGTAAAAGTTGTTCGCATTGATGAGTAAAATTACTCTTTTACAACTTAGTACACCCTAAACTTAAACTACGTGCATAAAAATTGACTCTAAATTAAAATTTTAAGTTGTAATCAAGAATCAGATTAACACAGGTTATCGAATACAACTAGAGTGACGGGGGACCGTAATCTGCTAAGATAGGCAACCACTCAGGTAGGTAAAAGCCACGAGTGGAAACCCCCTAGTAATCGTACGTTTCATTCCACCCACTGGGAGTTATGAAAGGAGTAAAATATTATTTCTAGACTTTCAATATGTAGGGCGCGATAGACGTCTGAACAGTATTTATTATTTATATACCTAAGTTAACGTAACATGAATTACATGAAATCTTATTCCAATTGAATTAATTTGTCAATTATGGTTTTCTTTCTAAGACAATAATCGAGTCTGTGGGTCACGCAAGTTACCGAGTACCTGACGAACGCAAAACTGTTTGACCGTTGGCAGTCAGGTTTTAGATCGGGACATAGTACTACCACAGCTTTGCTTTAGTGTCACGGAGGACATAAGAAGTGCCATGGAGAATGGCAAAGTAACAGTGCTAGTTCTCATTGACTTTAGTAATGCTTTTAACGCCGTTGACCATGACTTGCTGTTGACTGTCATGTGCCACTTAAATTTTTCTGACACTTCTATAAATTGGTTTTCTTCCTACCTTGGTGGACGTCAGCAGCCAATTCGATCTTGGTCAGGCTTTATCAGAATGGTGTAATTTAATTGCAGGAGTCCCTCAAGGCAGTATTCTGTCTCCTTTACTCTTTTCCTCCTTCATTGCCATACTCGCTCCTCAACTATCAAGTCAATATCATTTCTACGCGGATGAACTTCAGCTGCATCAGCAAATATATAATAAGATGTAATAAGACGTTCTCTTGATGATAAGAGTCCTGTTCACGATCATTAAAGGAGTAGTTGGTTCCTAGAACTTTGAGAAACAAAACAAAGTCTAGAGCATCGATGCTTTAACACACATTATTTTGATGGTGAGTTTCATTAGCCATGTAGTAGTAGTAGTCCTACAGATTAGAAATTAACTTTCTTTCTGTACTTTTACTATTACTCTTTAAAGTGTTGATAGAAATTTAAGAGGGTATAAACGTTTATTGTTGACGACAACGCACTACTGTTTTACTCGAAAACGCGCTCGCAAGTATGAAGATAATATAAATAACATGAACACGGTACGGCTCGGGGGCCGTGAAAGTTGCCGACTCTTATGTTTCAAAACGAGAACGACTGTTTGTGTGTCTGTGTCTTTTAAAACACATTCCTTATAATAATAAAAAATGAGATCAAACATACATAAACCACTATCATTGTTCTGCAAATCGATAATCCTAGAACTAAAAATAGGAACTAATTAAAATCAAGCTTAAATTTACTTTTCATCTCTGTCAGCCGGAATTTATCAGACCGATCGATGCTTTTCGCCAAATCAGTTATTTACGGCAACGTGCTTTGAATCTTCAATATGGATGGGCAAAACGTAAAACTATAGTTTTCTTTCTAACGTTTACTTATAGATTATTTTACATCCTCGCGGTTAGCCCTTACTGGAGCCGAGAATATTATCCCAGGTGAGTGTAACTAAACCACAAAACATAGAACCCGTTTACCTCTCTAAATAACAAGGTATTATCCCAAAAAAGGACCGCGTTAAACTCTATCTCATGTTAAAATTCCATCCGTATTAAAAGCGAGGGTCAAAGAGGCTACAGTAAAAAGACTATTCGACGACTGGGAATGCCGGCTATTTTATGATTTTGGTAAAGAAACCACACGGCTGTGGAAAACATGTTCACACTACAAATAGATGTAACATTTTTAGAATGGTGCTCAGCTTATTTTTGCGATGCTTTTGAATGAATTCTATTTTCTCAAATTCTCGAGGTACGTTCAACTTTGCCTCACTGAATTTATACAAGACAAAATTACAGAAGTAAATATGCGACGAAAACTTTTTAGCTCTTTCAATGTTGTCATCCTGCGGGTGCCAGGTTCATTTCGTTGCAGGGGCAGGAACTTGTATGACCTGCGACCCAGGTGTAAGTTTAAGGGGCCCTTTTAAATACAGAAAATAATTATTATTTTTTACATTGTATTTGGTAGAGAAATTTGGATAGAGAAATTTTGTTCGAATTCCTCTCGCTTCCACTTTTTAACCACCTTAAAAAAATCACGAGTTTTTCAATTCGTCAGAATCTCTTTTTATGTATGTTCACCGATTACTCGAAAATACCTGATCCGATTTGGGAAACTCTTTTTTATAATGGCGAAACTCTTTTTTTGTTTCAAATGGCATTTATGTACTTCTCAGGTTATTTAACGAAATCGGTCGAGCGGTTTGTAAAAAAAAACAACAAAAATAAAATATTTTCGTTTACTCCGGAACCTTGTTGTTTCATTGGTATTCATATACATTTTCTACCAAATAACTGACCTTAATCGTAATGAGATCCACAATATTATTACTTGTTAATTTTAAGCCTTATAACAGTAAGTATAGTTCTACAATAAGACATCGTATGAACATTCACTTCGTCACATTCACGCGGGAACCATCTAAACAGTTTTACGGTTCACGGAACGTTAAATACGTGTTTTCAACGTAACAGTAAAGTGACTAGCTATGTCTATTCATTTTTATCTTACGGATGCCAGATGGGGTTTTTATTATTTTTACAAACGCGCCTTCAAATTTGCTGAAATACTTGTAATCTAAAGCAGCGTTCGGCAACCTTTTGATAAGCAGGTGGCATGGCATACGGTGGCAAGATAAAGTAAAGACGGGATTCATTTGTGATATTAACCCAAGAAGCTATATTTATATGTATGTATAATTGCTCATATTCCGTAGAATAGATAGAAAAAAAAAACAAAAATTCTATTAAAAATTGTTCAAATATAGGCAATTTAATTCTTACATTTATAATTATAATATTGTCTATCTAGGATCTATAATATTTTAGATATGTAAGACAAATTTACATAACAATTACAGGCCGCAAGCAAGACATCCGCGGGCATGCGGCCCGTGAGCCGCGTTTGGTCGACCGCTAATCTAAAGTAGGTATTATTTGTGTTTCATCCAGTGTTCATCAATATTCTGAACACTAATTGAATTTGGTTATTTTTTTTATGTTTATTTTATTTTTTGATGCTTTTGAATGAATTCTATTTTCTCAAATTCTCGAGGTACGTTCAACTTTGCCTCACTGAATTTATACAAGACAAAATTACAGAAGTAAATATGCGACGAAAACTTTTTAGCTCTTTCAATGTTGTCATCCTGCGGGTGCCAGGTTCATTTCGTTGCAGGGACAGGAACTTGTATGACCTGCGACCCAGGTGTAAGTTTAAGGGGCCCTTTTAAATACAGAAAATAATTATTATTTTTTACATTGTATTTGGTAGAGAAATTTGGATAGAGAAATTTTGTTCGAATTCCTCTCGCTTCCACTTTTTAACCACCTTAAAAAAATCACGAGTTTTTCAATTCGTCAGAATCTCTTTTTATGTATGTTCACCGATTACTCGAAAATACCTGATCCGATTTGGGAAACTCTTTTTTATAATGGCGAAACTCTTTTTTTGTTTCAAATGGCATTTATGTACTTCTCAGGTTATTTAACGAAATCGGTCGAGCGGTTTGTAAAAAAAAAACAACAAAAATAAAATATTTTCGTTTACTCCGGAACCTTGTTGTTTCATTGGTATTCATATACATTTTCTACCAAATAACTGACCTTAATCGTAATGAGATCCACAATATTATTACTTGTTAATTTTAAGCCTTATAACAGTAAGTATAGTTCTACAATAAGACATCGTATGAACATTCACTTCGTCACATTCACGCGGGAACCATCTAAACAGTTTTACGGTTCACGGAACGTTAAATACGTGTTTTCAACGTAACAGTAAAGTGACTAGCTATGTCTATTCATTTTTATCTTACGGATGCCAGATGGGGTTTTTATTATTTTTACAAACGCGCCTTCAAATTTGCTGAAATACTTGTAATCTAAAGCAGCGTTCGGCAACCTTTTGATAAGCAGGTGGCATGGCATACGGTGGCAAGATAAAGTAAAGACGGGATTCATTTGTGATATTAACCCAAGAAGCTATATTTATATGTATGTATAATTGCTCATATTCCGTAGAATAGATAGAAAAAAAAAACAAAAATTCTATTAAAAATTGTTCAAATATAGGCAATTTAATTCTTACATTTATAATTATAATATTGTCTATCTAGGATCTATAATATTTTAGATATGTAAGACAAATTTACATAACAATTACAGGCCGCAAGCAAGACATCCGCGGGCATGCGGCCCGTGAGCCGCGTTTGGTCGACCGCTAATCTAAAGTAGGTATTATTTGTGTTTCATCCAGTGTTCATCAATATTCTGAACACTAATTGAATTTGGTTATTTTTTTTATGTTTATTTTATTTTTTTAGATAGATAGAAACTCTTTATCCTCTTTATCTATTTTTACCATTAAAAAATGCAAGATATTAAGACAATACGTTCTTATATTTTATAGCTGATGTTTGATAGAAGTATATAAGTAGTATATAAGATATAAGTTTGAAAATCGACACATTACCATCATGTAGAACTTCTTTATTGCAACTAACTGTATAATGTATATCTGTGGCAGACAAATAGTAAAATCTACAGTATTACACAACGAATAGCAATTTTTAAATAACGGACTTTTGTATTATGATGGAATAAAATTTTCCCGTTTCATAATTTTATGATGCGTTCTACAACACAGCGGCTCATGTTTAACTGCATTTTTCGGTTATTTGGAAAGGATAGTTCCTTATCCTCATTGACCTTTATTACGTAAAAAGCTAATACAATGTTATAATACAATAAAGATATTATGATTCATTTAATTATTATCAAAGCGTCGTAAGAAATTTGAACTAAAGACTCCTGAAGCGGGATTCATAGTCCGCGCGATTATTTATGGCAAACGGACTGTCTGACTGTTAGCCATTTTAGTTTGTGTGTTTAACTACTAACACATAACTTTAGAATAAATATATCTTAATTTCTTTAGTAAATAAAATACTTAGTCAAAAAAATTACAAAAATAAAATGTCAAAAACTTTGAAAACTGAAAAATATGTATTTTAAGATCTGCTAAAAATGTCTTTATAAAAATGTGTCAATGCCACATCAATAGATAAAGTTTTTATTTTAAATTAATAACTTAATAAGACATAATTTGATTTAGTTTTTTATTCACATATGAGAAAACTCCCAAAAAAAATATTTTTTACACATACATACTTGCGTTCCTGACATTTATGGCTTCGCTTAATATGACTCTATTTAACACTACATTAGACTAATAAAATCAGTTAATTGTCTGCAGAAATAGAGGTAGGTACTCGAAACGTTGGAATACTTACTTACTTGTCATTTAAATAAACCACAACACAAAACGGCTGTTTTTAAAATGGCTAGCCATCATGTTATTGCTTGTTTTGAATATTCCACTATACTACGTTTGCGACATATCCTCAAAGCTCTTACCTCCGCTCTGACCAGAGTAATGGGTGATTTAACTAGAGTGCACCGAGACCACAGAGTTGGGATTGTAAGGGAAGCAATCTGAGATGCGACGAGGTGGTGGAGGCTTTTGTGCGTACGTGTATAATTGTATATTGTATGCTTTGTCCGTCTCAAACAGAATTCACAGTCAAAGTCAGTAGTGGCAAACATTTACCATTTCCTACAGAAAAAAATCATAATATAGCCATGACGTGCTCTCGTTATCAAATAATGTCCATTAAAATCATTTATCTATTTTTACTCGGTAGTAAATAAAGTAAGTAAATAATAATATTATTATAAAAAAGCCAAAAAATAAAACTAGGTGATACTGAAACTTATTTGCGCCCGAAATATCTACAACAGTTGCAATTATTTTTATTGTTTTGTTTTTGTTTGAATAAAAAAAGATGGTAAGTGCATTTTTTTTTATTGCAAATCACTACGTATTTTATATTACAGTCATACATACATACATGACATCAAAAAACTTGATTACGTATACAAATAGAGAATATAAGAATTAAAATACTTAAATTAAAGTAGTTTTAATAAAATACAAATATTTTATTCATAGTAAATATCTACGTGATTACTCTGAACCGTAGTACTAAGCCAAAAGAATATCATTGCACTTCCGTTCGGTGTAAACCCCAGAGATCTTCGTAATGCGTAGCACTTCATTAATTGGGTGGTACCCATCAATGAAGTACGACATTATGTGTAGTACATTTTACCAAAAATAAGTACAAAACTTTAGTTTTGTTTAGTTATATTTGACCAACCGTAAGAACTATAATTAGTTATGCTATCACCGCGTAATTAATATCCATAGACTATAGACATAAGAAAAAAAATGCTCAATTTAAACGGGTCATCTTTTAACCTACGAAAACCGTAGCAGTGCTACGAATTCGTATTGGCGCTACGATAGCTAGAAAAAAAGACATTTTTGCAACATAGTGATCGGAATATTTGCCAGAGCGACGTGCAAAGTTTGCGTTTCTTGTTCAAACAAAAATAAACGATCGACTAACGATTCGGATTCGCAAGAAGTCATAAGTGAATTTTTGATTGCAGTCTATATTTCCTGCAAAAAATGAACTAGATACCGAATATAAGAGCTTAGATATAAGAAGTGTTGGTAGAAATTCTGAACAACAGGGTAGTTAATAGATATCTAAGTAATATTTTAGAGTAATGATGAATGTCCTAACTTCATGAGTAGCTACGTCGCGAAACTTCCTCGTAGTAACTACGTAGCTACGTAGTTAAAACTTGTTGTTCAAGTTTTACTATTCAACTAGCTGGGACCAAAACTTAGGCTGCAATATCACGTTACTCATTCATTTCTAGTGTTTGATAATAATATCTTTAGTAACATAAACTGGGCGTAAAGAAACGATCGCGATAATTATTAATTACCAAGATTGTTTAAGATCTAAAAAAAATAGACCGGTGCGAGTGACTTCTTCTTCTGCCTATCGATTATCCCGGCTTGAGCCCGGGTCCACTTTCCTTATACGTTTACCGGTGTGAGTGACTCGCACGTTATATCATTTACTTGGTGGTAGATTTCCTTAGCAGGAAGTCGTCAGGTAGGTACCACCGCAGTACCAGATATTCTACCGCCAAGCAGTAGTGAGTAAACATTACTGTGTTCCGGTTTGAAGGTGACTGCAGCTAGCGAAATTACTGGGCTGTTGAGACTAACCATCGAAAATCTCAAAGTAATAAGTGCCAAAGCAGCGATGCCCCGGACTTTATTTACTACTCAAAGTTCTGTGTATCGCTACAATGGTCATGGGCATGCGTTATCTCTTACTATCAGGAGACCACATCGTTCGTCTCATAAATTAAAAAAAAAAAAAAAAAAAAAAAAAAGTTATAAACATTTATTCTGGCGGGAATTGAATCTATGCCCACAGCCGGCAGCCTCACTTGAGAGCCAGTTCCATTCCAGGCTAGGTGTGCTTTACCATCTTCGACCACACCTTCACTTAACATCAGGTGAGCTGTAGTCAAACAACTAGCCTGTCAATCATAAAAAAAAAAAAAAAAAAAAAAAAAATGCCCTACAGCTCTTGAGGCAGATACTCTATCAAATGAATTAACAGGACAGTCAAGATTTCCGTGCTTCTTTCTTCATTATGCAGGTAGAAAGTAACTTGGCGAATTTTTAAATGCTGAGTGGCAAGCTCTAATGTCAGATTTAAAATTCAGGCGGCAATGGTATTTTAAATAGTTTTTCAGACATTATTACAAGGCAAACAATTGACACTCGTCAATCAATCCACGATATAATTGACCTGTCGATAATCCAAAGCACTTTGTCTTTTTTTTAATTTTGTAACCTTTTTAGAAATACCTGGTTGACATAAATCGATCCACAGCCAAGCAACAAAAAAAAACTAAAATAAATAATTGATTGCTTCAGGCGTTACTTTGCGGTAGTTCATTTTAAATGAAATATATACGTCGAATTTGAACACTTAACAATCTATTTATAAACCGACGTCAAAGAAGCCCTGCTTGCGATATACTCCACTATCCAGAAAAATATTATTTTTATATGGATTTTGAAGTGAAACGGGTATGATTACAAACAATACTTCGCAACAACAACAAAAAAACACTATAGTTGCGATTACTCATGCCTCTTTGCCTCTGGGATCTTTGGACGTTTCATTAGAATGAATGTTTGCCATGTTTGGATAATAACTAGGATTGCTTGCCGATCTGCGTGTTTTGTACCTACCTAAATACATAGTTCAGATATGTTATCTGTATGTATATCGATAAAATCCTTTTGTGTTTCCTGTGATTTTTGAAGTCGTTTCCTATTCACATGAAATTTTTGGAAACCTGTACGTCGTCATTCGTACCATATAGTCGGTTTGTTAAGTGTCATTACCACATGAGACTAAAACTGTGTTTGAATAATACATGCATGAATTGTCGAGTATGATATTTGTGACCACAGATTAAAAATAATGATATGATCAAATATAGTGTTACGTAAAAAATATGTAGACTTTTTGGCCCTACAATTAATCTTCTCATTTCCCAAAATGAGTACAACAGTTTTAAATTCCTGTTTGTGCCGTGATTTAAAGCGCACTACATCACAGATTGCCGTAATAGTTTCTACGTAAACAGAAACGGCACTTCAACTCAACGTCCAAACCAACAACTTCAATGTTTCAAAACCGTATATACTTAATACAGTGGCATGTCATAAAATGTGCTACACGGCTTCGACCAAAATAAAATGAACAGACGGCTCTAGCGGTTAAATTCACTCTGGAAAACGAGTCGCCATCATCTGACATTGCATTGACATTTAATTTGTAGATATATATTATATGACGCGTGGCATTTTGCGGCGTGTGGTGAACCATATTATTCTTTGGTGGTGAACACTCCAAACAGCACTCTGTTTGGAGTGGTGAACACTCCAAACAGAGTGCTGTTTGGAGTGTTCACCACCAAAGAATAATATGGTTAACTTCCTTATTTATTTATTCCTTCCTTATTTCCTGCGTCAAATAATCGAGTAAATAGCATTCTGGCCACATATGGCCTCTGACGGTTTTTTAGACTAAGTTTTTTGTATACATTTTGTAAATAGGTATTATAATTTAAGGTATTTTTTATTTTGTTTAGTAAATAATTTAGTAAATAGCAAATAAAATTTACGTTTTAGGCAAAATAAAATGATCAAATGTATTGTAGAACCATATTATACAATGACTCCTGACAACTTTTGGTTTTTGTTGTTTTTTTTTTAAATTATATATCAATATCAACGAAGTTTACGGAGCTTACACTACAAACCGCCTGTTATTGGTTAGCCTGATTTCGTTCTGGAAATTTCGGCCTGAAAAATGAACCTCGTGGTCGTCTGAAAACCTTGGTCGACAATAAAATTTTAAAGGCGATTGTGAAAGCTGATGATACTCAATCTACGGTTGAATTAGCAGCAGCTTTTGACGTTAGCGTCAAAACAATATTGTTCTATTTGTGTCAAATTGGCAAGGTAAAAACAAATGGGTGCCCCATGAACTCAATGATATGATGCCGGCGCGAAGTACGCGTCGAGACGTGCCTTGCATTGCTTAAGGGGGCATCGAGTTGTTATCTCTAGTCAATTTTAGGTATTCTGTGCGTTCCGTGTGTGGGTGTGTAAGGTAACATCGGCAAGCTAACAGTCAGTGACGTGCGCCATGCCGGGCCGGCGCCGCGCGTGACAGGTATCGTGTCGGTAGACTAACGTAGAATGCTATACTATTAATATTTACGAAACGAAACAACAAGAATGGCTATAAATACTTTCGTTGAAAATGTTAGAAACTTTTCTTCAGATTTTACACATTTTTTTAGTATTTACCAGCTTGCGCCATTGTCCGCGCTGACTTGAGAATTAGGTTCAGAGAAAAATTAAACTTCTATCAGTAACAAAAAGCCATAGTTTCATCCGTTATGAAACTTACGCTGTTTGATAACTTAAATTAAAATAAAGGATACCTTTTAATAATGTTACGTAAACCTATAATAATTCTATTTAATCTACTTGAAATAGTAAGTAATTTGAATTTAAAAATAACGGTAACTGGGATTTTGACCCAATTTAGCCGTTCCGTATTCAGTTCACTTTATTGAATGTCTGTGTTTTGTAGAATATTATCATTTTACATAAACATATATTAACATACATATATTAAAAAACACATAACAAGTATGGTGACATTATCGCCTAGAACGATTTCTTCCACTGCTTTGGCACTCTTTAATTTAAAACACTCGATGGTTAGTCTCAAATTCTCAATAGCCGTTCCCTTTAAACTGGAACACACACTACTAGCTTTTTAAATAAACATAATATATTTTTAAAATGTAACGTGTATACGGTATAGAAAAAATGTAGTTTTATTGTCATACAAAGACTCATGACTTTCCGAGCAGTATTTACGCAGTATCTGGGGTTCATTTAGATTTTTAGGGTTACTTTGGAATATTTTTAATCGAGAAAACTAAACAAGTAATCTTGTTTCTAAATGATATAATGTATAGAGTAAATCCTTAAATATCATAAATATTAACCTCATAACTGAAGTTTTAGTAAAAACGATACAGCGATGGATCAAACAAACGCAATTATTTCGCAACCGTCTCGAAACCCCTTTATAATATTTTGTTTTCGATGTTGCCAATGTGCTTCCATATTTGTGGGAGATTTTAAATTCATACTACACGTAACATACGATGTTATTAGATTTATGAGAAAATACTCTTAATTCGCAACCTGCAGTAGCGGCCACGAATTTGACTGCCGTCGCCGGCTGTGTATATGTATGTGAAACAGGCAGAAACCACGGCAGTTTCCAAGGTGCGGAATTATCTGTATTGTGCATTTATCTTACGAACTTCTACCCGAAGCAACCGAGCTCCTTAAAGTTTCGGGGCAAAGCTCTGGGCTGCAAAGAAACTCCAGTGCGTGAGATGGAAGTATTGTGGTGCCAGTCAATCTATCGCGGTGACATAGATAAATAAATAAATATAAATATCGTAGGACTATGCACACAGCGCCATCTGGCCCCAAACTAAGCAGAGCTTGTGTGATGGAAGTCAGATAACTGATAGAATACATAAATACTTTTTTTTTTTTGTAAATACATACTTATAATACATACAGAACACCCAGACACAGAACAAACATTTATTTATTTACAAAATGTTTGCTCTGAGTGGGAATCGAACCCACGCCCTACAGCTCTCAAGGCAGATATACTACCAACGAGCCAACGGGGCTGTCAAATGACTCAAGATGAACATAAAGCTGCTCCATGCAATCTAGTGACTAGCCTAGTTTATAAATTATTGTGACTTTACAATGCCACAACACATGCTCGACAGTTTTGTCCTTCTGCAAGCAACTGCAGCAATCCGCGGGTCATCCGGGGCTCCCAGTTTAAACAGGCAACCGGCAACTCTGTTTAACATCCGGCAGAGTGTGGTCAAATGCGAACCTACTTTGAATAATAAAAAAAAGGTGACTATTCAAATGGTATGACCGTTATAAGATCTACTGAAAGACGAAGGTCTTATCGTTGCATTTTCTTTCGTCGTCTTTCTTTTGCCACAGGATTTGTTTTCTCATGCCTTCCTCACCAAGAGTATCAGCCACGTCAGGCAATACATTCGATGGTTAGTCTCAAAGGCCTGTAATTTTACTAGCTACAGTACCCTTCAAACCGAAACACATGATATTCATGTCAGTCATGGCTGGTATGCGTACCTACTCATAGTGTACTCGTACACCATTTTTGTACAATAACACTCCAAAACACAAGTTTTGAAAATAATAGAAAGCATGACTATTTGATATTTAATAAAAAAATCTTGCATTCGCACCAAAAACTAGTTAATCGCTTATTGTTTAAAAACAGCCAAATCGGACCAGCCATTCAACGGACAGTATTAAATTGTTTGAATAGATTTATTATCGAAATAATGTTATTAAAATAATTAAATTAATTATTTGCCAGCATTTTGGCCACATATCCCTCCTCTGACGGTTTTTTAGACTAAGTTTTTTGTATACATTTTGTAAATAGTATAATTTAAGGTATTTTTATATTGTTTAATAAATAATTAAAATATAATTAATTATTAGTGCCAAAAGTTGTCTAAAACAAGAAGAATAGGATCGCTATTTGTTAGGGTATTTTACCCTACAAAAAATGTTCAACATTCACGTGAAAAAAAATTATGGAAAAGTTTTGGTATGATGGCAAACACCGCGTTTGTTTCAACGTGGGCAGCAACAAAAGGAATAAAAAAAGGCTCCATTTTTTTGACGTGTGTAGTCGTTTGAGCCTCTTTTTCTAAATATCTTTGTGTTTATGGATGTTTGAGACATTAACGCGTATCACGCTTTCTACGGCCGGAGAAAGACTGGAGTAGGCAGCCCGAGCTATTTGCAGTTTATGCCTCATATATTTCTTTGCTTTTGTCATCGTATAAATACGATAGTTTTCCAACTGTTGGTTACACACCTAAAATTATATTCATACAATGTAGTGCGTGTAGCAATTTATTTAATTAGTAAAAATATATTCACGTGTCTCGTGTAAAGTACAGATGTGACGATATTTCTTAACATTGAATGGTATCACCGTATGAGTGTAAGTATTTTAAAAATAATATTTTTCATTTTGTTAAGTTCCATGGTCTATAACTTGAGCTATTATATTTCCTCAAAAAATTATAAATTAACAATATAAGTCAGAATTTTTGTTAATTTTAATTCAGTGGTGATGTCTTTGATATACAACTCATATTTCAGTACTCTGCTTGCTTTCTCTTCAAGTATCCGAGAGAGCTTTCCCAGTAACCGCCTCCGAAATTAACGTTCGAGTGGAGGCTTTATTAAATGTTAATGACCACGGTGCCAATTAACATCAAGTGAATTTGTGGTCAACCCAGGGAACTCGGTTACATAATAATAGATCAACCCACAAATTCTATAGATACGCGAGCACAAACGCCTACCTAAGTGCTGTGAAACGTTTGTAAAGCATGAAATTCTCTGCCAAATGTCACTGAGCAAGTTTAATGTATTATTTAACCTACCTTTTAATAAAAACTCTTGTTATGTATTTCCAGATGGAGTTTGGCAACCATGATTGCGTCTGTTAAAAATGTTGGAATTTGCGGTGGCAAGTGAAATAAGTATTTCCACACAAACACGGCCGTTAACATTGACTAAATTTGTGGCGTATCTTAGGGCGGCCAGCAGTGGACATCAGAACCGGAGAGAATAAATTACTTTTTTCCTTTACAAATTAGCTGTTTTTCCTTTTTATGCTTCTATAAATAGCTTGAGAAATGTTTTAGCTCAGCTCTGAGGCCATACTTCACGCTAATTTGGGCGCAAACTTCTTACGACATAAATATTACACAGTGATAAATCGATAAAGTTAATGCGTGCCACTTGAAAGCCGAATATCTCAACAAGTTATATATATAGGTAATCGCTGTGTTTTACATATTTTAGAACTACGTCGCCGTCGCTTTCATTGTATTTAAGAGGCACTAAGGTCATCGTTATGTTTGTGAAAGCTAGGTTATATAAGCCAGCGTTAAGGTGGTGGTTGATATTTTGTCCAAGGACTTCTGAAACTGTTCCTTTCGATCAACCATATCATAGATCGGCAACTGTTGCATTTATTCCATACGTTAAATCAGACTTTTTTCGCGTTCGTAGAGTAAATCTTCTTGCGGTTCAATACTTACACCCGAAACTTATAATCATGTATTAACATTAAAGTCAAGATGTCACGTAAATATTTGTCCTCACTTATGTACAGATCATAATTATGTAGCTACTCCAATTATAGCCTTAAATCCGGAGTTTGTACTACATCACCTCATTCATTTAAATATTGTTTTCGTTTTCAATACAAATTAAATAATGAGAATGTTAATTGACTGCTGAAAACAGAAAGTGGAATAAAATCGTTGGAATTCATCAACGATTTTATTCCACTTTCACTGTGCGAAACAATGGAAAAACAGTGCTGCCTCCGTGGCTTTTCCCCGGTGTATACAAACAGAGTGAAAATCAAGAGTAAATCGATATGTCCGAGACAACCACACTGTATCTTTTTCGTATCAAGTAAAATGGCGGTCAAACGTTTATTTGTTTATTATATGTATAAAAAATAATCAAAATACCATTCTTAAAAACAAAAAACAAAAAAAAACCTATAGTTTGTCGGTAAAATAAAATTCGTAGTTTTCGTACAAGAATAGTTTAATCAATATATGGTTGGAATATTATTATTTTTTTTAGTTTATGCCATATCTGAAGGCCTTTCTCAAGGAGGTATACCATAGTTAGGTACAACGCGCGCACACTCTGTTTTGCTTCGCGCTATGGACCGCTGCGCGTCTCCCACGTGAAAACAGTGGTCAAACAAAAATGTGCCAAAACCACGTCTGTTTTAAGTTTGTACAAAACCTGGAGTGTTTCTTAAAGATTTGAACAAGTCTCTATTCAATTAAAAGATAAAAATATAACCACAAGGCACACTTAGTGCTATAAATAAAAATATACGAGATTGGTATTTTATTAGTCTAAATAAAACGAATGTCATAGCTTCGCCATAACATGAATTGTCATAAAATATTAAGAGACCATAAGAAATATACACCCTTCTACAGATTTTATCTTGGTGTCGGTCAATTTTATGGCAGGTTATGTGTCTTGTAGACTTGTAGATAAATAAATTAATATCGGAGTATATTTTACAAACCATCTAGTCCCAAACTAAGCATAGCTTGTAGGTACTATGGGAATTAGGTAACTGATATATTATACCATATGTAAATTTATGTTGAATTAAGTAATTTATATACATTACTAGCTGAAGTCCGCTAGTTTTTGTTTACTTCATAATGCCAAAGTCAAATTTTCGGAAACCCTGCTTAAAATTATGGACATAGCGCTAATTTACTACAAAAGAGAATACGATAACCGGACCAGCTGGTGGTAGCCAATGGCGGTTTTCATTGAATTATTGCAAACACATTTTCTTTCTCCGTCCCAATATCGTGACCGATGTCTCCCGATCCAGTTGCACGAGCTCACCACGTGATTTTGAATGAAATTGTGACGAACTAGGTTTAGGTAAATGCCTACGGGTAGAATAATAACCAGGAATCACCTTTTTTGAAGATAGTTGTACAACATCGATTTCTCAATTCTTTTTTTCATAAATGGGTTCAGTTATAATAGTAGGAAAAACTCGCGGTTTCACCCGTGTTGTTCCTCTTCCGTGGGAATACAGGGATAAAAATTGACTTTTGTCACCCGGGGATAGTGTAGCTTCCCAACCGTGAAAGAATTTTTGAAATCGGTCCAGTAGTTTCGGAGCCTATTCAATACAAACAAACAAACAAACAATCAAATCTTTCCTCTTTATAATATCTCCGTATTTTTGTTTTGTTATTATATGTATAGTATAATAGTATAAATAAATAAGTAAGTAATAATAAGTAGTATAAATAAGTAAATATGTTTTTTTTTACTTTTTTTTAACAATCAGCTATGTGATTCCCATAGTACATGATTTGCTTGGTTTTGGTGTTGTATGGCGCTGTATCAAATGTCCTATGATATGTATTTATTTGTTTATGTTTGTTAAACAAATGTTTGTCCTGGGTGGAAATTAAACCCATACCCACAGTACAAAAAGCAAAGCTACTCCCAAATTAGTTAGCAGGGCAATCAATTGGCATTAATCCAGGGCATTCGTATAGGACCCCACAATAATTCAGAGAGACAGTTGAACATTACACGTTCGTGGATATGAAACTCATTGTTTTGGTCTTCATTGGTTACACAGTCAATGGCATGCTTGATGTCACGAGTGTTGACACTCTTGAGCTTTTGGGCTGTGATTCAAACCTTCAACTTTGGCTCCTATACTAAGTCTAAAACGCTATTGGCTGCCAAAAAGCTGAGTGTTCTTGGTGCGACGGTACTTCACGCCGGAACAGTTGCTCACTTTGTAACAAGCACAAACCCAGTCATGCATGGAGTAGTTCTCACCTTTGGGACGGATCGTTGAGTCCATTGAGAAACGTGCTAAGATACTCATCAGCAATAAGTTGCTTGTTCAAAAAAAGGTTCAAAAGTCTGGAATATCGACGTAAAGTAGCGTGTCGTTCGGTTTTCATCCGAATACTCTTTGGAGAGTACGCTTTAGATCTTCAAGCTTATTCCGTACTCATTGTACTATTGGACAGCCAGAAGCTCTGAAAAGCAACGCCGTTTCATGGTAGATATTCTAAAAACTCTAACTCAAATCCATCTTCATCGTGCGAACCGCTAAGCAATGAAATTTTCTCCTCGAATGGGTGTTCCCTAAAAGATACAATCTACGTGCCTTCAAGTTTTCTTTCAAGTTGCAAGTGAATTAGTTTCTTCTCCATCGTACCGCATCTTTGCCTAACCTCAGGCGAGATGGCGGTCAAATGCAAACCTATTTACAAAAAATTAAAAACAATTTCATGCATTTTGTTGTTTCGTTATCAATGTTAAATTTACAAACATACATATCTATATAAATACAAATGAAATGATGTTAGTTGGTAAACGAAAACTTAAGAACGGCTGAACCGATGTAGCCTTTTATAAACGGTTTTATTACGAGTAATTGTCGTGAAAGTTCGAATATACAATGTTCATAATGACAGGTGATTAATAAATATTCTGAATTGACAAAGTAAGTAAATCCACAAAGGGCTATAAGTTTGAATTGATAATAATTATGAGTTGTTGTGCACCGTCCTTATTATTTTAACAAAGAAATTTAATTTGTTTAGGATCTACTTATCTAGAAACCCCGACATTGTACTCATCGCTACGAGCATCATTTACTACGGCCACAATTATAAATTTGCAAAAAAGACAATGTACGAACATGTGATAAAGAGACGTTTTTCCCCGATTTCATAGTTGTGTCTATAGCAAAAGTTGTTGTGAACATTAGATCGACTTTGATCTAAGTACACCTCGTACAAGTATAACCCTGTATTGACGGGTGATCCCATCAATACAGGATTATCGCCCTGTATGTTGGGATCATACATGGGTTTTCATTTGTTTTTAGATTTATATCTCTCATGACACTGGCCACATAAAAAAGTTAGGAATGTCTGTTTATTGTCTTTTTAGTACCAAAAAGTCAAAGATTTAAAATTCCATTTTAGTTTAATTCCGGAAGCCTCACTCGATAACCAGTTCCATTCTAGGCTAGGTGCGTTTACAACCACACGTCACTTGATTAGATGAGCTGTGGTTAAACAACTAACATGTCAACAATTAAAAAAATATTTTCTTAAATCCTGAATGTCATTCAGAAAACCCAAGCTTTATGAGCCGAAACTATAGAATAATTCTGATAATTTCGCGGCGCAAGTCTAGTACACATACATAATTATGTATGTAGGTAACATCAACAATAGTTTCAAAGTTTTGTTCACATAACGACGGGTTGAAAATTTGGGGTTGAATCAAGAATTACACGATCAATACTGAATGAAAATAGATAGGTACTTTACTGGGGACCAGTTGCGTAGATATACGTGCTATCGTATAATATAATACTTATCTTGAAATTGATAAATGAGCTGTCGAGAAGATCCTTCAGGGATTTCCAGCAGCGACCGTATCTCATATAAAAATATATATGAAGTTAGATATTTTTTGGATAACTATTTTCTTTTTAGTATATGTAATATGACGTGATGAATAATATTTTCATAGTTCTGATTGTTTGCTGCTTTTTAATCTAAATAAAATCAATCAACAGAACGGCTCGACCGAATTGACTGATTTCTCTTTTGTTGTTCGTAATTAATTGTCAGGACAAGTTGTACGATAGATTTATTTTCGAAATTTCACGGGAAATGTCGAAAATTTGCATGGTATCGCCATCGCCAAAATTAAATGCATCCGAAGCTGGGCTGGATCACTAGTATAGAATAAAAATAAAATTAAACTGATTTCAATAGTTGTAGAGCGTAACAAGTCCCGTAACATTCTGTATTATATATCAATTGTATGTTGCGTTTTTATATCTACGAAACATCTTTATTATTTTATTAAAACTGATCATATTGAAAAGAGTTTAAAAGTAGAAACGTAAGTAATTCAAAATAATTGACTCTATAGAAAGTGTATTTTTAAGAACATTCCAAAAACGTGCAAATGTTCCAGCAATAGATTTTATTTTTAATTTCTAGTACCTGCTAAGGCAGAATTGAGTTTAACTTTTTTACTATTCTAGTGATGTGATAAAAACTTCCAAAATTATACCATGGACTCGCGTAACTGCCATAATTTGCTCTGCTAAATGTAACCTTATAAGCTACAGATTTAGAGTGATGATCGACTGCAACAAGCGTGTGCGATACGTCCGTACATGGGTCTTGAACAGAAATGTTTTTCCTGGCGTGTGGGGTGAATTAATTTAGAAATGATTAATTTAGAGTTTGTATGTATACACGCATTTTATTCACTTTTAATTTCAAAACTACAGTCTTGTTAAATATATTTTTTTCTTTTTACTAAAGCACTTTTTATGATAATTTTCCTTTTTTCAATTGAAATTGAATTTGCAACTAAGAGAAGAAAATTCTGAAAACCCCGACGTAATATATACTGACAGAGAGAAATACCGAGCGCTTTGCTGCCATTAACATAAATTGGAGGATCTCGTCAACCGTCGCCAATGAATTGAATTGGCTCAATTTATCTAATGTTTTAGGTTTGAGTGTCAATTTGAGAAAAACGGTTTTTTTTACATTATCTGTGCAAAGTTGCCTGTGTCGTTATTCAGTTTGTGTGTTCCTCTGAGAATGTTTTGGTCTACTTCTAGGAGCCAATCTGGTTTCTATGACCCAATCACTAAAGTTAGTGCTATAGTTTCAGGGCTACTGAGTATCTGTGTTTGGTTTTCGTAATGTCAATTACCATTGTGTCGTTAATTATATATATATTAATTCTATTTACGTATAACTCGAACAATTTACTTGATACATATACTACTACTTGATAGTTCAGGTAATAGTTCTTCGTTGTTCAGGATCATTCATCAGGAGGAATTTGCATATTTTTATGTTTCTTAGATGTATCTAACACTAGCTGAATGCCTAGTATTTCTAATCCGATGCGGTATCTTTGCCCTCGTATATTTACAAACCTCAATAGAAGTATCACGACCATTTAAAAAAAGAATCATTGAAATCAGTTCAGCCATTCTCAAATAACAAGCTTGCCAACGAACATCGTTTGATTTTTATGCATGGTCTATTTAATCCTAATATATTCTGCATCTTTGGCATCATACTGTGTACATTCTGCTAAGTTCAACGTGTTTATTAAGCTTGAAACTTCAAAGAGAACTTCATAAATGGCAAATTTTGAAAAATGTATCTGCATTAATGTAACGATTTTTTTTATTTCTACATCTGTGTGTAGCCCCACAACATTTTAGTCATAAGTTGAATATTGAAAGAGTATGTCACTCAACATAAAGCGTTCTCACTAGAGAGATCGCGAAATCACGACGGAACCCGAGTCAGGCAGCCTGGAAATGTTCTGCACTCCTTTCCGATGCTTCATAGTACGAGTAGGTACCTACCTACGTTCAGCTTGTGACAATTTCCATGGTGAATGAATCACACCTTTTTGAGTTTTTTCTGTTGATTCGAAGCTATTTTATTAGTTTTTAATCATTTTTAGCTCTTGAGTAAAAATTATACTTGGAGTAGGTATTCGACTCAAACTTGGCGTTTGCCTATCACTTTTTTAAAACGACTTTTTCTTTTTAAGTACTTCCGTTTTTATTACCGAAACAAAATCTAATGTTTTCCAATACTCTAACTTAATTGATGTTTTAACTAAAAGTAAGTTTGGTTTTTTTTTTCAAAACATCCCGAGTTTGATGTTTATCGTGTTCACTTTGGTTGCTGTTCATTCGTGTATTCTCTAATTCTTAGAGTTCGTGCTGGAACTTCATTTCTTCGGAGTTATTTCTCGTGGTAGAATGTTATTTGTCTTGGAATAGTTACGATAGGTGTACATATTTGTATCGGTTTCAAATTGGATTCCGTTCAAAAGCGATGTCAGCGTTCATATTTTATTCGTATTATGAAATCCTCTGTTGCTATTGATGTTACTTTTGTTTTAGCTCATATCGTCATGAAAGCTTTTCTCATTCATATTTCAATGTAATTTCGAATATATTTTCACATGGCTTCGTTCAGAATACTTAAACATGGTTAGGATGGCAACCAGCCAAGTTTTATTTCATCTCCGCAGAACTGATGGGGGTGTGCATTCTCGTTGCTATGAATATGTTTGATATACTCTTTTTAAGATTATTAACTTAAGATCCAAAGTTCCAGTGATATCATTCCAATGCAGGAGACGGCGTGATAATAACACCGATTATAACCTCCATAAAATAAATATGAGACCTCGCTGATGCGGTACATACTTAATTACACCCAATTCGCAGCATATGAGGCAGTCGCTTCTCTGCAGAACTTATGGTTACAACAAGATTACGATGCAACGAAGCTAAGGGCAGGGATTAATGGAATGGAAACTTAACCTTTAAAAGCGTCGCGTGCGCGATGTTCACGCGAACTTTGGCGGCGGCGGCAGCGGCGACTGGACCTTGACCAGGGGTAGAGAGCAGCGGGTGCCGGGACTTACCGTTGTATAGGAGCGTGGGCTCGGGGTCCCGGGGCTGCGGGCCCGGCGCGGTGGCGGCGGGCGCGGGGCTGCGGCCGCGCCCCTCGCCGACCACGTCGATCTCCTCGTCGGACTCCTCCGCCAGCTCCGATGCCGCACCCGCCTTCCACTTCTTGGCCATGAGGCAGCGCGGCATGGTGGCGCCCGCATCGGCCTCAGCGCGGCCGCATTAGCGAGAGACAGACGAACAGAGAGAAAAAGAGAGAAAAGAGAAAGAGCGGCGCCCCGGGCGAGCGGCGGGTGGTCGACGTCGCGCGCGACCTCTTGCGATTGTGGGGAGTTTAGAGCGACGCGTCTGTTTAAATAGGTGGGGTGCAGGGTGGCGATTGCGCGCGCACCCACCGCGATCGATGGGGCGGGGGTGGCGCACCCACCGCCCGCCGCACCAAACTTTAACCGCGCCAACTTGGCCTGACACTTGACAGAGCGCACGCAAGCAACCAGTGGACGTAGAGCCGCATGTAGAGTTGTTACGCACTGTGCGGCCGGCCGGCGACGCGCTGCGTGCAGCGGGCCGCTGCGATACCGAGCCGGCACCGTCAGTGATATCGCTCACCGGCTGAACTCGTACATTTTGCGCCCTTATAATTCTACGGATTGTTTATTTACCTCTAGCAACTATGAGATATTTTCAAGTTATTGAAGTTTTAATTTTCAAGAACACTTATTAGATAAATTGAATGATTTTTTTAATGTAACTATCCTGATCTCGATTTACATTTAAATTTGTTACTGAAACATGTAGACATTAAACTTTTTTTTTATAATTGATTTATTCAGGCGTTACTTTGCGGAAGTTTATTTTGAATATTCAATCTTAAGCGGAAATACAGTACATATATATCATGAACATTTTTTTATAGTTGACAGGCTAGGTGTTTGTCCACAACTCACCTGATGTTAAGTGACGGAGTAGTCGAAGATGGTAAAGTACACCAAGCCTGGAAGAAACCAGGATACCTCAAAGAACCCTCGGACGCTATTTAATATTTCAAACAGAACCAGTAGGTACTGCAGTACAATATTTGACTGTAGAATACTACGAGTTTGAATACCAATTGGAGCTTTCATCCATAAATAATTGCCTGAGGTAGACCAGCAAACGCAAATTAATCTTCTACCTTAGAATTTAAACAGTACACAAGCATTCACGATTGGCCGCATACTGGTCTACAGTCAACATTTACGAGTACAAACAAGCGGTTCCGAACGGTATTTGACTTACCTCCAAGCAAATTTGTCATTTGGTTTGCACCTGGACGTTCGAGTAATTGAATTTCATTCAGATTTGTGGACATATTCAGCGTCTAGTTTATTGATTGCGATTGCACGTTGGAGAATAGTTTACACTAGACCTGGTTTCTGTGCGGATACATTCTGTTTGAATAGAGTAAAAGTCACTGGTATGCCAGTGATGATTATTTCTATTTGTTATAAGTACTCATTTACTAGAGATATTTGTGAATTTGTACATCTAGCTAGTGTTTTTTTCATCATCGTTTTAATACATTTAAGGAAAAAACAAAAAGCTGTAACATGGTCTTAATAATCTTTATTCAGAAATTCGAATAAAACACTAAGTAAATTGACAAGCGTCGCTACGTGTACTATTCTATAATATTATATACGCTATTGTCACAATATTTAAGTGACTGGAGTTACCGTTATACTAGGCAAAAACAATGTGCAAGTTTGATCCTCACTTAAAACAAAATGTTTGGACCGTTCGCTGGGGCCCTCTTTGACACCCTTTGAGTACTGAACCCTAAAATTCTATAGCTTGATACATACAACGAACGCTAATTTGCACGAGTGCTTACGCAGTAATGACTAGCTACATACATATAGGTACAGAGTTATTGATAACTAGTTAACGTGTTGTAGGTTGTCGGAATGGTTTTGCAGTAGAGATGTTTTGAGATCTTGATAACATTTCTAAGAGGTAGTTACCCTCAAAAATAATTTATAAATTTTCAATAACAAAAATTAATGATATTTTTTTACGTATTTTACGGTCTTGCATTGATAGAAAAATATTTTAAAATGAACTACAAAAATGCTAAAGAATATTTTCTGAGTTAGTTTTAAATCTAGACTGCATGTTTAAAATTCCCTCAGGTTGAAAATAAATAAGCACCTAACGGTGTGTTCTGGCAGCCACACTAGAGAGCCAGTTCCATCCCAGGCTAGGTGTGTCCACCAGGTTCGACCACACCGTCACTTAACATCAGGTGAGCTATGGACGAAACTCTAGCCTGTCCAACATACTTTTTTTTTAACTATTATTATTATTACTGTTCGTAAACATTATTAAATGGTGCTGTTGTATTCTTATTTACGTAACAGCTTTAATGCAATTAATTAGTTTCCATTAGATGAGTCGTAAGTACAAATCACAAAAAAGAAGCGTACCTGCCGTATTTTAACTAAAAGAAGAAACTGCTTAATGATTTTGATAAATAATAATCAACTAAGCTACCAAAACACGTTCACATTAACTACTGGGAGCGCTATAACAAACATTTTTAGTTTACCCACGTCGCGAACGCATACTTTCGTGACTTGTAATGTTTCGTCTTTATTTATAAGTAATGTTTCCATTCAGTAAAATTGTTTGACTACATGGAATAACTGTACGCGATCTCAAACAAAAACGAACGCTGGGTCCGCGAATAATTTAGCTAGCGATTACAAAACGTTATACCTACATACTTTAAACATTTTTTCGTGTATGTATGGAGTTTGAGATTCGTAAAATAATATTTGCTGTATAACTTGAACTCGTTAGCGTAGTTATCAATAACACTTTTTTTTTCAATTTCTATTGTAGTTAGTAGAGCATGGGCACATCAATGCTTTGTGAGATAAAAGGTTTCACGTCTATTATATTGATTCTAAGAATGACCTGAGGTCGTAGACAACATTCGATACATTCGACACTCGATAACGTGAACAAAAAAGTCTAAAATGTACGGGATTTGTATAAGCGCCCACGTTACATATCGATCAACAGCTTGTACCTATCGAGTACATTTTTTACATTTCTAATGGGGTTATCGCTAATAAAATGTTACTATGCCTGGGCCCTCTGATTCCTTATTTGTCACAGTATACCATAAAAAATGGGTCATTTACACAAAAATGTATATAGAGATTCCCAAAGACTTCAGGCGGATACATCGTAAAGTTCAACCACACATACCGTACATGATTCGGTTAGCTTGTATGTTACCAAATGATAATTTACAGGTATGTATGTGATGTCTTTTATTTCAGCCTACACACATAACTACCGAAAAAAGTCGATGTTTCAATAAAATTGCATATAATTAATACTGCTGCAGTTGACTCAAGAACTGAGTTTTTGGGCTTCTCTTTAACATGAAATCTATAAAGTAACTTATATTAATAGACATTGGGAAATTGAGGCATATAACATTGAACATGAATTGCTTAGCGGATCGGATAAGCCCTTATGTCATATTCAAGTGAAGTTCTGGCATGTCCAGCTCGCAATCACTCCGCGAGTCACCATGACATTCCAGTGGGCATTGCACCTTACAATCTTACGTCTGATATTCAATATAGTGATATTGAATATCTAGTATCAATAATATTACCTAAATCGGTGTAGAGAAGAAAACGTTAATAACTGTTATTTGTATAGGGTTACAGGTGTGGGGTATACTGAGCCGCATTGCGGTCATTGTACATTATGAACTACTTTTACTAGGTATGGACACAACACTGAAGTAGTGAAATTAAAAACAGCTGTTCAATAAAATTGCACGTTATCTCTAGACCTTGTTTGGAGAAGCGGTTGACCTTCAACTTAGCTTTTAATTCTGTATTATTATTTTCATAATTTTCTGATACAATAATAAATTGGTATTAATAGGCTTATGAAATATTATGTTGCTAAGCAAAAAAAGACACGGTCGGCTTGCCTGTTTTCTTATTTTTACTTGAACTTTATGTATGTATGTATAAATGGAAAAAATACTTGTTAAAATATTTGTAATTGTATAAGCTTGATACGACTGATCGATCCGAAATGTGACACATATATATTATATCATATATATTTCATATGCTACTTTTTATTTTTAAATATGTAAGGAAAGGTGAACCCCAGGACTGGGTTAGATTTATAGTTTACCCATAGATGTTTCTAGCGAAAGAATAGGATTCGCGCACGTTAGACGAGTGCATTTTCGATACCTACATATCGTCGTTCATGATCTTAGCTTTCCTAACAACGAAACAAATGTATAATATAAAACCGTTGAAGTTTTTAATTAGCGCCATTACAATATTTTACCTCTATGTAGACTATACAAACCATGTTATTTTTTAAGCGCTGTCTGTTTCGATACGGTAAATAGAATTGTGCTGAAGATGTATCATTAGATCCGCAATTTTTTTTAAGAGTAAATAACTAGATAGATACTAAACATTTAAAACGCTTATAGTTTAATTGTAGGGCTAATTATTTATTTCCCAACATCATAGATTGTTTTAAAATATTGCTTCTAAGATGGCCAGTTTTGTTCTGTCTTGTATTCGAATATATGTAAACTATGACCGTTTCAGTCTGTGTAGACAGCCAACAATTTCTAACATGGGTTAATCGCACACATTAGCTCGACACCGCATCGCGTCGCCTCACCTGATTGGGTGAGTCGATCTTTATAATGCTGATCAATATTATATGCGTTGCAGTATAAAGTTTTACAGAATAATATCTAGCACAGATAATACAGCAAAATACGTAATACGTATTCGATAGAAAAATGTAGGAAAGCTACGTATTTATATATTTTTAAGGCTGCCAAATGGCTCGAATTAACGCGATGCCGATCTGATGTGTGCTGCCACCTTTACAATTATGACTCTTTCCATGATAACTATGTAATCTGTAAGTCTTCATTTTGATCAAACATACTTATAAGTATTGGTTATTTAAAAATTGTATCATTAATTTACTAAACTCATTGCCCAGGGGCTCTGTAAAGGTATACCCATTATATATAGGTATAACTGTAACGACCACTATGTTTAGAATGAAACGCAGTAATTTTGTGATTATCATGCAATTTATGTATACCTAATGTTAGTTTTACACATGCAAAAATCTTAATAACTTTAAATTCCTACTTATTTTATATTGGATGTAATTTACCATATTAAAATTGGGTATGAAGATACATAATATGTTAATATAATAAGTAACATGATTCCCAATTAGTGATTATAAAATTTCTTTTCTATTACCATCGTTGTCATATAAATTCGCCATAATTTTAAATGCTTAGCTCATATTTATTACCAATATTTAATCTTGGTTTGTGTACTACCAATAAAAATATATAAAAACCTTTTACGTTTAAAATTCGTTGTTTTATTTCAATGTATAAGCTGGCAAAATAGTTTGTACGTGTACATATGTACGTGAGGCCCGGGAAGCAAGAACAAATATCGAAAAATAATTGTTCCTACTTTTGGACCACATGGTAGTTCAAGAGATTCAAAAATTCGTTATCGAGTTAAACTATGTATTTATGTTTTTAAAATAACATTTGTGTATCAGTATCTATTAAATATTAGCTATTATGAATTTTAAATTGTAAGTGTAATAGGTACACAATATAATCTCAAAGTTATTGTAGCTATGTTTAATATTTTAACCTCTTCAATTCTACGTCAAAAAAGTAAAATAAAACAGAGTTTGGTGTATAATATTAATCCAATACAGATAATTTGTTTAAATCGTAAAATGTTAGGCAAGTTCTAGTCACACTAACATAACATTTCAAAGGTATGGTTTTAAATATTCTAAGCTATGGATTCAATGATACTCTAATTCTATAATTGTAGCAATGATTTTTAAATAAACGTATCAGTTATAAAAATAAATCATATCATATAATCATCTACAAAAGCCAGTCACAATAACGGTTAGAATGTGTCCGGTTCTAGTTTGTAAATAACAAATGTGTAGATATTAGTGTTTATTATTTTTTGGGGCAATTCGTTACTAGGAATACAGATTTTCGAAGAAAATTTCGTTAATTCTGTAAACTGAACAATATTTTTTGGTAAAATTCCATGCGGACGAAGTTAGTTGCAGCTAGATATTAACGAACATGCATACCTTGATTATAATAAACGGTTATTTAAACTATAATGGCTCATTTGAGAAAAATTGCGACTGGTCTTTGCAGCATTGACGTGGAATGTATAATTTCAATCAGAATTCGACTGCTGATATGATTATTTATTTAATACATAATCAAGAACTAATACACATATAATGAGTATTTACTAATTAAGTAAATAGTTTTGTAAATCTTAAGCCGAATTTAATTTGGTTTAAATAACTAAATATTTTTTACTTACATAATATCTATCAAATATATATATTAGGAATTTAAAAGATTCTTGTACACTTAATATTGCTTTCCGATACTAGACGAACCTTTGTAATTATTTTTAATATTGCAAATTTTTAGAAACTATTCGCTTTTGTTGTTTTAAAAACTTAAACGTGATGTTTCATCTGTGTATTTGTTACACATGGTTGTATATAAAACGTACAACTTTATAATTTGTGTTAAATAACTATTAGGTAATTAAATATATGTAAGTACGCACTTATCTTAACATGGCTTAAGAGCTGTCTAACGAATCTAATTGACTTAAATTGACAAACTGAATATATACACGGGGTATACACATATTTACAGCCTAAAATCGTTTTAGAAATTACAATGATTATTCAGTAAAACATGTTAACATGCAGGATTATTTTAAATTTACCGGTCATAAGCTCACAAACAGTTTTATGACATATTACTTTACTTAATATTCTTTTACATGACTTTTGGATAGTCAACATATTCCCCAAAAAAATATACATGTACATCTATTTAAGTTTCTAAATTTTGGAAGTATAAATAATGAGATTATTAATAGTATTTTATTGTGGATTTACGTGTCAGGAAACTGACTTGCGAGCAGTGGCCGGTTTCATCAAAAATAACTTTGTAGGAATGGATAGATCTAAGATAAATAATATTATGTTAATTTCGATGAATTTATGTAACAATAAAGACAAACTTAGGGAAAATTAACAATGAACAAAACAATTATTACCAAAAAGTGATTGCTATGTTATTTACTATGCTAGTTACACGAAGTCTCACTATTGCATTTATAGAAATTTAAAATAATATGTATGAATCGCTTGGTTCATATTATAGATAAATTATTATTTGCGACTTTATTTCCAACTGTGACCATGGAAGGATGCTATTACGCTGAAACATGGGCATCTCGTTCTCAACATAATCGTAAAAAAAATCACTTGAATAAGATCTTATAACTGTTGTGGTACCTTTTGATACAAAAGTGTTGCAAAATGGCCTATTCATTTTACAAGCACGAGAAATAAAAAGTCCACACATGACTTTTGACTGGAACATTATGACCGGGAGTTATTACCACAAATTATTACCATTCTATACAAATTTAGTTTGGTACTCATTTAAAGGGTTGAAAGCAGGAACAGCACGAGAGTCAAGATAAAATCTTCACTATTATTTTCGGACGAGATGGGCCCATCCTTGTTCTGGCTTAGAAACGTAGTAGAAAGGCAATTTACCATGTGGCCTCACCTATGCCTCCAGCTGGTGTTCTCTTATTTATTCAAAATAGGTTTGTTTATGCTTATGTTTCTTTATTTATAATTTTTTAAATTACAAGTCAAGTATGCATAGAATATACATAACTTTTAAATACAATATTTGTAACTTATATTCGTTTCTTATTCTACTCATATCTACCTATGATTATATCTACTTCTCTCGCGGTCACATGCACTAATTAAGTTGTCTTGGCAAGTCAGTGCGGCACAGCACGTATACGGTGCGCGTGTAGAGATTTTAAACCTGCAAAACGGGATCACGCATACCCGCAGGATCCCGCTGCTTTTCTTGATCTGCTGGATCCAGTACCTTCAAAGCGCGGATCCACGGACACCGCAAATTAAAAGTTTGGCGTTAAAACTTTCGCGAAAACGCGAGTAGCACGAGCGCAAAGTTGCCGTTCTGCACAGACGCCGCGCCGGTGACTAGCTGGTAGCTGATGGTTGGCGGGCTGTCCTGTTATTTGTTCATAAATGGCACTGCACTGCGCACGTCTTTGTGTAGGCGACGAGTGTTCTTACACAAAAATCTGTAATTTTAATTTGATTTTATAACATAATTTCAAGGATGCGGGATTCCGCGGGATTGAGTAATCCCGCATATCAATCCCGCAGGATTGAACGAACTGCGGGATTGCAATCCCTATGCGCGTGACGCGCCGCCGCGCCCGCTCGTGTCTCGCCAAGCTCAAGATGATCTCGCCAAGCGCACATAGCACCCACAGCTCGTTTCTGCATTCTGAAGACTCGCTCCTAGTTGGAAGCGCGTCCCCGCTCGACACCATACTGCAACAGCGAGTGTGCACACACACAAAGTAGCATTGCCGCACCATGGGGTCCAGCAAGATGGCAGCCAAGTTTCATAGAACGAAACAGACGCCACCGATTTCACCGCATCGTCTATCTATACGATCTTCCCAGGTCAGAGCACTGTCCAATCGAAAGCCCAGAAAAGTGACTGAATTGGCCTGTTCCATTTCAACATTACCAATTTTCACTTTAAGTGGTCTACATGAGCGGCCGGCTATGTTGAAATGGACAAATTGAGTTTTGCTGGTATTCAGCATTAAACCGTTCACTCTAAACCAGGCATTATGGTCCCTGGCCACTTTGTTCAGCTTCTCTTCAAGCTGATCTACATTCGGTACCGTAACAACAGCTGCCACATCATCTGCATACATGAAAATATATCCATCCTGAATGTTCTCCGGTAGGTCATTCAAGGAGAGGGAAAACCTTATGTTGGAAAGCTAGGATCCTTGTGCGACTCCAATAACTGTCTCAAGAAACTTCGATTTCACCTTCCCTCCATCGCCTATTACAACCTGATAATTGGTTGGTCATAAAATCCGTTAGTGGCCCCTTGATTCCATAATGTGTCCATATTCCATAAGATGCCATGGTCAGCAACGTCAATGAGTTTAGACAGGTCGCAGAAAATTACTGCAACCTGATTCAGCTCTTTACGAGCCTGCGTTATTTGGCGGACAAATTCACTAACAAGAGATATAGTACGGTGCGCGTACTGCCGGGCGCTCTACGACTGACATTTCGCCAGGTATTGAGTTAGACGAGTACTCAAACCGCGTCCAAATATGTCGGCCAATCCGGGAATAATCGACCCAGGCCTGTAGCTGTTTATCTCCTCCTGCTTCCCTTCAAAATAGGTTTACGTTTGACTATATCTTGACAGTTGTTAAACTCCACGCGGTCTAGGATTTAGCATAGTCACCTAGAAGGAACCTCTTTATAATATCTTGGAAGTGTTACACTATCCCGCTATGCAAAATAAAGTGTAATCCCTTTTATCTCGTTTTTCTAGCGGTTCAATAATAGAGTGGAGCTGGAACAGTTGTGCAAATCCAGCGCTCTTTGCCCGTCGTGTCACTTACTAGACAAGTGTTTATCGTTTTTTAGTAGTACCTACTACATGTAGTTACGAGGACATGTGCACATTGTGAAGTCAACCAACCATCGATCGGTCGGTCGGTGCGCCGCACATCTTCAGCTCCAATTTTCTGTACTTTAGTATGTCGCGTGAAACGTCCTAGATGATTGCATTAGGTACATTCATTTGCAACCAAGGTTGTATACAATTCCAGTCAAATGTAGGAAACCAAAAAATCATCAACGTAACGTCTTTTAATGTCGTAAGGTATGTAAATAAGGATATTTAAATTTATATTACCTGGCTACCGACGAGTAACCAGAGAATAAGTATAGGATACCTTTAAGTGAGTACCAAATATCCGGGCTATTCTAGAGCACGCATATTGTTTCGGCCCCTCTGCTCTCTATATGTTACTATGACAGTAACCATGTGACAGAAACAATATGATATATTCTGGAACGGCCCGCCGTAAGCGTATGAATAATTGACGGTCCGCATAGGTACTATTTATATGCATATTAATTGACATTATTATTACGATTGACAGATTGGTAAATGTTGAATATTGCCATATGTTTCAATTTAAGTTCCACTAGCAACACATCAATGCTAACAGCATTTGTAAAATAGATTTAATTTTTTAATGGCGTTACTATTTTTATATAGCAATTAACAATAGTATATTTGTAGTATCACATTGAATAAAGGTAGGTATGGATACAATGTTTGCACCAATTGTATTTAGAGACCTTATAAAAAAATATCTGCATTTTTGAGCCTAACTCAATACGTGTAATAATAAGTATTTACTAAGTAAAGAAGTCGAAAAACGAGAAATCTTATGTATATGTTGAAGTTTATTACTGCTAGTATGTGGTATCGTGGGGTATGTGGATTGATTAAAGTGTTGTTGTGTTGTGTTGTGTTATTTTTTCTCAGTCTGGTTTAATCAGTAAGTCCAATAATGTTTTAAAGTTATGAGTTTTCGTTTAAATTAGTCGGATATTGCTAATAATTGATGTATGCAAAAAGAGTCAATGAGACAGAAAGAATATTTTCTTCTATGACAAATTACAAAACATTATTTTACCTAATTTCAGTTTTATTGACTTAAACTCTTATTGCTGTTATTTGAGCAACTAAATCTGCCATTTTATTCCTAGAATTTATATTAATAATTGCCTAGTTAATCTAGTAATTGTGTTTTTTATTTTTATAAAGTATATATATATTATATATACTTTAATTACGCATGTTATTATTACGAAAATCTTACATGTGTTTCTCGTTGACAACTAAATGTAACTTAGGTATAATTATGTTATCAAATGGAGGTCGATTAAAATGTTTGTTTAACTAACATCTTGTGTTTATATTAATATTAAGGCAAAATGGATTTCAAAACTATCAGATAAAGTCACGTTGAATAAACATCGTATCGTCGTATATTTATTTACTCAGTCAAATTTTAGTGTAGCAACTAAGATAAAAATAATAGGGGCTTAAAGATGAAACTGCCGCTTTAAACTTACAAGTTTTTTTATTTTTTTACTGAAGAAAAATTAAAATAGTAACTATGATGTCAAATTATTATTTATTTATAGTGATATTTTATAGAAAACATACATTCGTTAAATTTTTTTTGACTTGATATTTGATTATTCTATTGAAACTGAAGCTAAAAACAAAGTCATTTTCTGAAATGAGTTCGGACGTGGCGCTAACGCGGCAGAACTACTCGTAATGTCAAGGCTGTGTTTGGACGGGATACGGCTAATTAACGCACTGTGCGTGTTTGGTTAAACCGCATCCGTAGATGAAACTTCGACTTGAAGAATAAACCACGAGGAAGACCAGCCCCTAAAGTGAATAACGATTTTTTTAAGGTTGACTGGCTAGGTAGACCATAGAAGTTAGTAGACGGCATGTTTGAAGTTGGGTGAACCAAGAATTATTTACCTATTTGCAAATGGATATATTTAATAAAAATGGCTACCTCAGGATTTTACAGATCTGCAAACAGCGCACAAGACCGCACACTGCAGCTCGAGAAAAAGTTTTTACAAAACCTACAGTTAGATATCATCCAAAATGGTGGATACTATTCTCACCGAACCTCTCCATGTTTTTGTTACAGTTTATGGATTCCAGATCTCCAAAGTTCTATCACAAAAGATTAAACGATTTTCAAATTATATGGCAGTAATGTAGTGACAACGAGAGTAAATTTGATTAAAGATTTATGATTATGATTTATGATCCAAAATAAAGTATTTTAATTTTCATTACAAAACGGCAATTGCATACTTTGACCCTAGTCAAGTAATTTTTGAATTGCTTTGAATTAATATAAATAGATAAAAACTGTAGCCTTATAATTCTCTAAAATTTACCTTTTTTTATTCATTATCTATTAATTTCATAACAAATTAGAATATACTGATCAAATTAACAAAGTATTACATTATAACAACCTAGTACATTTCACAAAGCGCCATCTAGCCTCAAACTACGCAAAGCTTTTACTACAGGAACCAAATAACTGATAGAATACTTACATACTTTTTATGTAAACGCTTACAAACTTATAATACATACTGAACATCCAGACACAGAACAAACATTTATGCTCGTCCCTCACATGTTTGTCCTGAGTGGAAATCGAATCCACGCCCTACAGCTCTTGAAGCAGATACATTACTAAATGAGCTAACAGGACAGTCATTATAAAAAGTAAAAGAAAAATGGAAAGTGAAATTTAACATAAATTCGTCTCATACAACCCTGGATCTTTATTAAAACACGTTATTTTGTTAATTTAAAATCACTAATTTTGTTTGTTTTTTTAATGAGTGATGTTTCATCCTACGGTGCAGTATTTAGACAATCATCTCGTCCTTAAATAACGTATCTCAGAAACTCGGTTCACAGTAAATCAACTGATGAGATTTTTTGCGCAACTATTCATTTACATACATTGTAATGGTTCAGAAATTGTTTTCATATGGACTTTATTACTTCAACCAATTATAACACTTGTTAATTTACTCGTGAGACTACTTTAATTTATTATTAACGCTTAAAACTACAGTTTCGAAATCAACTGGTGCGTTATTATCAAAGCGGTAACGTTCTAACTATATTAACATGAGCTGAAACTATACGTAATATTTATTATGGTATAATTAATTATATTACACAAGTCATTGTTAATTATTTAATATTCACTAAATGTGTAAATCTATAAAAAATACGCTCTCTTCGATACATGATTTCAATTCACATTCTGTTGGTTTCCAGACTTATCGTTCCAAAGAAATAGTAGAATATTCAAAAAAGATTAATATAGGAATTGAGTTCAAATTTAGTAGAACATTAGAAAACAATACAAAACGAGATAAACATTAACAAAATAGTTTTATCTTTGAGTTAAATAATATTTTTTTAAATAAAAACAGTTAAATGGTTTGTGTAAAACCATAAACAATAATAAGTAAAAATTAAAACAATTCATACGTTTATTGCAAAAATTGACATTAAACAAGAGCTTTCGCACTTTTTCACTTTTTTTTTGTTTTAAATACTAGGGCTGTGTCTTTTTAGTGGTTTATTTAGATATAAAATGTCTATGTTTCGGAATAGGTTCATAAAGTGTTCCGATGAAGACACGCCAAACGACGCAGTGGTATTTAAATGTTAACTAAACTAGATACATGTAAAAAACTACGCTAAGTCACTAACTATCATTATTATTATTTTAATAGGCTCACATTAAATTACTTTCGAGTTATGACCGTGATAATTAACAATGTACTTAGCTTGCGATACAAACTAATTATTAGAAATGTTTATAAAATTTAGAAGAGACCTTGTAAATTTTATATTTGAAATACTTACTAATTAAATGTGTTGTGATTTCCTGTCAGTTTGATACTTATGCATAAAAAAGTTTCTAGTGGCATTACTAAAGTTACTAAGCTGTGTACACACGGGCAATTGTCCGCAGTAGAACTGGTTGTAGATCGGACATTAATCGGACAAGACACGTTTTCTTCTATGCATATAGCAGCCTAATTCTACTCCCAAAAGAATATCGGCTAAATGAATGGTAGAGCTATTCATAAAAAAACTTAACTACAAATAGACAATAATAAGCTAAGAGAGTAAGACATTTTTTTATGTACCGATTTATTTTGGAAAGTGTTTGTAGTAATTAATAACTCAAATTTGGTTTGTTCAACGAGATAAATATCTCGTCTACTCGTACGCGTACTATATGGTCAGATTGCTTACGACGACAGCAGTGTCACGTAGACGTGCAAGTTGCCTCGAGTGCGCGTCCTCGTGAATCGCCACGGGGCGGTCGCGGCCGAGCAACAGTTTGGTCTTTCGGCCGCCTCGCCGGCCTCTCGCATTGCATGCCGCTCGTTCGCAAACCATAGCTACTAACCCTTCTCTATTTATTGCTCTCTTTGTACCACAGCTCGACGGTTTCAATAAGTCTCTACGTATCACCGTAACTACTATTTCTAATATCGTCGCCCACCGCGCGAGCGATGTTACTTACCTACTTTACTCTTATTATGATAACATCATTTCTCGTTTAACGTTACGGGCTTTCACCAACAATTGACATCTTATTCGAGTCGAACTAAAACGACTTGGAATATACTTACTCTTCGACTACTTAATTAAATTTTGAAACATAATGTAATTATAATGTTATAAATAGGTACTTTATTATTGCTTATCATTTTCCATCCGTCGTTACTCCGAGCTCGTCAAAACGTTTCTCGTCCGAGATATACAAAGGTGTAAAGAAGTTCATAGAGAAATCTTTTGTTGATTTGGAGCGCACCGAACGGGCGCTCAATGGTCGTCCGGGTCATCATGGCTACACGCCGCTTCCTGGTGTTTGTGGAGGTAGCTCTTCAGCGCAAACGTCTTGCTGCATCGCGCGCATTCCCATCTTTTGTCGGGAGTGTGCGTTTGGAGGTGCGCGCGCAAGTTGGAGCGATCCGCGAACGATTTGTTGCATGAAGGGCAGTTATATGGCTTCTCACCGGTGTGAGAACGCAGATGGCCACGCAGTAGCCATGGCCGCGAAAACTGCTTGCCGCACACGCCACACACATACCCCATGCGGTGGGTAAGCACGTGCATCGCGAGCGCCGGCATCGACACGTAAGCTTTGCCGCACTCGTTGCACCGCTTTGCTGACTGCGAGTCGAGCGACCGGTGCGTCTGTTTATGGCGCGACAGGTTAGAAGACGTCGCGTACCGCTTACCGCACTCGTTACAATTGTACTTGTTTTTCTTGGCATTTGCGCAGGGGACGCTGGATTCATCTGAGTCGGTATCGTAGTGTTCAGGGGCGGGCGGTGGCTGCGGCACTGGTTCGATGACGGGTACCTGCACTGAGAGCGGGGGAGATGCGGGCGTAATCGGGGGAGGGGGAGAAACGTCGGCTGGTGGCGTTGCCTCGATCACTGATACAGGTACGGCTAGTGGCACGCTGTCAGCCACAGTCGCGTCTGCTGTGCCGACGCTACCCTCATACAGCGTCTGATAGTGCACTGGCGCTGCGCCGACCGGCTCCTGATACGCGATGAACGTGCTCATTTGCGGCTGCGTACTGTACTCCACCTGTTGGCAAAGCAACCTGTTGAGACTGGCCTTGTGCTCCGCGTCCTCGACAACAATATTATACACAAAAAATATTTATATATTTCTGTTTTCCAACGGTTTAGTGTAGTTGAAAAATTACTTATGCCAACAATTTCAAACTATGTACTCGCACTGACTTTGATTTATTCTACGAGACTGCTCCGTATAAAATTTGATAAGAATGTTTCATGTTATAGTGCAGGGCAGTTCTTATCCAAGATCCAGTGCTTTGCTATTAATCATTACACGTCAAAATTATGGCTTTCTATTAATTGTTATTAGATAGCTACAACTTTATACCGAGCTGTTGAATTAAATAAAACGAATAAACGCTGGTATTTCTAATCTTTATCTGGTGTACCCGTATTGCAACGCTCGCGTGAATCTAGCTAAAAGCAATAATTTATACAGTTTATCCTAAGCTTACCTGTTGCAACGGCGCCAGCGTTTGAACCGCAGTGGCATACAGGTTGTGGTTAGCCGGTTCGTCGGCAATAATGTAGATGTTGGTTGGCTGAAGTGAGTACGTGTATAGCGGCAAAACGGGCTCAGGCGCGCCAAGAACGGTGACGACGGTAGCCGGCGGTAGTGGCGGCACGCTCGCCGCCAGCGAAAGCAACTCGTGCGCTGCCTCCGTGTCTGCAGCACTACGCTCGCTGACTGCCGCTCCCATACTCTGCAACTCTGCGTATTCCACCGACTTCTCATCCTCGAATTGCACTTGCGCCTCGTACTTTTGAAGCTCGCCATAATCTGCAGTGCGCGACTCTTCTTCGTACTTCGAGCGCGGTTCCGCGTATTCGGCCGCTCGAGGCTCATTATTCGATAGGTCTCTCTCGAGATATCGCACCGTTCTAGGCTCTGCATAGTCTCCGCTGCGAGGTCCATTAGCGTGCCGCGGGTCAGAGTAATCTGTTAGTCTATCGACTTGGTGGATTTTTGTGGCTGACTCAGGTGTGTCACTCCAGGTGGCGTCGTCGGTGAGGGTGGATTCGCGGCAGTGTGCGCTGTGATGTGGGTCAGTGTACTCGGCTGCGCGCAGAACGGTGTATAGGCCATTGCGGTCGGGCTGGTGAGATGCCGCGCCACGTGGGCTAGTGCTGGCGCCCCCGCCGCCTGACTTCTCAGCAAAGTCTCCGCTCCGGGGCTCCTCATACTGCGTGCCCACATGACGCGGCGGCTCCGCGTACTGGGCTGGCCGTGGTCCTGCACCAATCAAATGAATAGATCAAATGCAATATCAGATTAAACAATAGCTGGTTTATATTAGTGTATCCGTTAAACATTTTTACTAAAAACACATTATAGGATAAATTGTTCTAGTGTTATCTCTTTGTCATAACTTTGTTATCTCAGGTAACATATAAATGCAAGCTTGTTTTGGTTTAGACTACAAATTATACTCGACCAACACAAAGGATGGCAAATTAATCCTCTCGTTTCATGCCGAACTAGCGGCTGACCCACAATTAACGATATTTCGCTTTGTTAACTCTGGTGTAGGTACCTATTAAAAAGAATCAGAAACCAAATACACCCAGTACTGCTTTAAAACAAAAAAATAAGCAGGTTTCCTCATGTTTTCTTTAATTATAAAGGCAGACTAAAACCCCGTACCTAAGTACAGAAAATTTCATCGAAATCGATTGAGCAATTTTCGAAATCAGCGGAACGTATCTCTTGATGAAAAGAGATAATGATGTCCATGACTATTGAAATAGGAGTTACAAAACAAAGTCGAGGACATCGCTGTCTTCGCGATTCTGCTCCCTTGTTCTAGGGTTAGTTTCAATACATCTGTATTTTTTATTGCTACGGTGCTCTTCAAACCGGAACACAGTTATGTTTACACACTACTGCTTGGTAGCAGAATACCTGGTACGGCGGTGGTACTTATCTAGACTTTCTGCTAAAGAGATTTGTGATCTAGTAAAATAGTAAATGTATATCTTCGGGTATACATTCGCGCACCTGCCAGGGTGTGGTGGTCGTGAGGCGTATAACACGGAGGCGCCACGCTAGCTTCTGTGGGACTGCAAGGCGGCGTCCCTCCCAATGGCGACGGATCCTTCTTTACCATATAGCACCGAGGCATCCTCTCACCCTCTGAAACAATCATACAGCGTAGGCACAGCGCCCTTCTCCTCCCACAGTAATAGATACGTTGACTTATAATTACATATTATATATACCTAATCTTACTTCTTATAACTAAAGTGTAAACTTACCATTGTATAACTAACCAAACATATACAACGTTATAGCTTGGTAGTAACTATTACTTGTCGCTTGCTCACGTGCTTGTACCTAACTTAGTGATATAAATCTTACTAATAATTAGATTTACTTTAACAATCTCACTACTAAGAACATTTTGTATTTTCTCAACAATTGAATGTAGATTCTTTGAGGAAATAAATATCTACTAAACACAATCTTACTTCTTCGTGCACAACAGAAAATTTCGATGAGCCACGTACCTAAATATTCTTTGTTTCAAAAATCGATGAACACGTGTGAAAGCGCGGGGTGTATACATGTATGTTTGTGAGTTTGTGTGTTTGTTATAACTACATACTGTAATGGTTCGGATTCCAGTGAAATTTGGTATGGAGATAGCTCATAATTAACAGGATGCTTTTTATAGTGTAAAAATATTCTTAAATATACAAATTAAAAGGTAAAAGACTAAACTAAAAAATAAATAAAGAGTTACATGTATAATATAGAATCTTTTTATAGCTAATGCAATAAAGTTGGTCCAATATAAAACCTTGTATAAATGTCGAATTCGAATACGAAATGTACAAAATGGCGGGTACTTGTACACACTCTCCTTGTACAAAAGACCGATAGTCAAAAGTTTATTTTTTGGCAGATTGCTTTTGCTACGCGATCGTAGACATAGCAAGCAATACTCTTTGGCACAAAGCAAAACTCGTAGACGTTCTACGAAAGTTCTACGATTGGAGTGAGTGAAGCGGCAGATAGCGCTAGGGGCAGAATCAACTTGCTTCAAATCAACTCTAAGACAAATACATGAAAAGTGTTCATATTGGTGGGTGGCTTCACTTTATTTTTAGAAACGAATTGGTTTGGCAAATTCTTTCTTTTATTGCTGACAAGTTAGTTGTTGGACCACAGCTCATATGATGTTCAGTGGTAAACATACCTAGCCTGTAATGAAACTGGTTCTCAAGTGAGTCTATACAAACAATGTTTCTTTTTACATATATAGTTGTAAAACACAAATGAGTTTATAAAACGTAACGTTTAAAAACGTAAAATTTTATAAAGTCTACACGGAAATCTAAAGTGCTCACATAGTATAATAATTATGTATATAATGCAACGGTTTGAGATTATTGTTATTTTATTTTTGCTAAAATAAAACACTAGAGCTCCAAGTCTTCGATTACAGCAGCGTTCCCGGTACAGTGTAATCAAGGGTTATTATATAATATGTATATTTACGTCTATCCATCATCTCAATTTCTGCGGGAAAAGTTCGTTTCTGGGAAACGAACAATCAAATGCAACTCAGATGGGAAAATATACATACTACGTACTAATTGACGTGATCAGAACTTTCGCTTCATGCATAAATGTATAGATACTTTATTTTATAGAAATTGACATGGTTTTAACACATTATTGTTTAAATATTAATTTAATTAATAAATTGACGCTTCGAAATTTAACAATTTTTTAGTTAGCTAGCCTTTAACGACGTAACTTTGAAACAAACATACATAGGTATCTGGTATATTCTAAAAATACATGCCAAGATAATTATCTCTGTTTCTTTAACTGAAAGAAATACGGTGTGATATGGGTTTGATAGAGATGTAATACTAATGGTATTTTTTCTTTCTTTGACTATTGACGCTCACCCTAAAAGAAACTATCATGCGAAATTGTTTCCCGAAAAGTTTACTATGACTTTTTTTTAAATAATGAGATGAATGAGATCCTTTCTTAAAGTAAGAGCGAAACATTGTAGCGATAAACAGAATTTTAAGTAGTTAAACAATGTACATGGCATCGTTTTTTTATGGTTGACAGGTCAAATGTTTGATCACAGCTCACCTGATTTTAAGTGACGCTGTGGTCGAAGATGGAAAACACACCTAGCCTGGAATGGAACTGGCTCTCAAGTGAGGCTGCCATAAGACACCGTTAATTGCTTGGCAAACGATATTCAATTTGGGAGTGGTAGTTAGCCAGTCGATTACTAGAAAGTACCGTACCACACGCTATGGTTTCTTCACGACGTTTTCCTCCACTGGCAGCTTGAGCTCATTGTTGGAGTTTGAACCAAAGCCCATCTTTTAGCGTTTATTACTTTGAGACTTTCAATGATTGAAACTTTTCTTAGTATTGTAGTAGTTTTGTATGGAAGAAATAATAATAAGAACTTTGATTGATCCAAAAAAAAAAAAAAATAATATCCATGTATCAAAAAAAAAAAATGTATCCATGTATCTATTCTATATGATGAAATGTTGTGGGTTTTGCACAACATTTCATCACACATTTTTTTTATGTCTAGCTAACTATATAAGGTTCGTGATCTCAATGCATAATGATACCTAATATTTTAAAATATGAAACTGGAGTCGTAGTTCACTTAGGCAGAGTCACTTTCAATCGGTATTTTAAGTTCTCGATATCATCATCATCATCATCATCATCCACGGCCTTCTTTACCCCACTGCTGGGTATAGGTCTCTCTCTTTACATGCCATCTGCCTCGGTCCTGTGCTACTCTGGTCCAGGTTTGACCCGCGACGGTAACAATATCGTCGAACCATCATATTTATTTATTTAGTTCTCGATATATCTTCATTGTATTTAAATAACTAAAACGAATTTGTCAGGTCAAAAGTTTTTTGACAATATAGTCAAGCATGCACACACTACGTGCAGAATTTTCAACCCTTCTACCAAAGATCAGTGCTTTGTGAAATGTGGACCCCTACAAACAGCGTGTCTGTACCCAGAGAGACGCCGTTCATTTAGAAAAATTAAGGATTCTGTTTATTACTCGGACATGCTTCTGGCATTTGAAATCACCGGCTTAAAACTACTCAGAGAGTCTTTCTGAGCAACTTAGAAATTCTCGTTCTTATTTGTCATGGTAATTCAAAGTAAATGAAACATAACAACAACGATTTCAAGGAAAAGTGGTTTCATAATAGCTAATCGACTGATTCATCCAAACAAATGTCGTGCAGATAATAACGGTGCAACTTGTGCATTTACAATCCCAAGAGAATGTAATCACTACGTTTTTTACAATCTATTTCTATGTTTGTTTGATTACATAGTATTGACATTATACCAAACTTTCATTGTAAGCACATCCTTCTTGCATATTGAAATATGTGTTTACTTACTTCGTCCAAAGAGTTTGCAAATAAATACTTATTTGCAAACTCTTTGGATAAGGTTTTAAGCTCTAGGTGTATGAAGCCGAAATACAGTAATTATAAAGAAGTCAATGTTCAATGAACTTTTTTTTTTTAAATGTTTGACAGGCTTTGTGTTTGACCACAGCTTACCTGATGTTAAGTGACGGTATGTTCGAAGATGGTAAAGCACACCTAGCCTGGAATGGAACTGGCTCTCAAGTGAGGCTCTCAGAATACACCGTTACATGCTTGGCGACAGATTTTCAGCTTGAGGGTGGTAGCTAGCCAGCCGAGTACTAGAAAGTACCCTACCCCCATGCTATGGTTTCCTCACGAGTTTTCCTTCACCGGCAGCTCAAGCTCATTGTTGGGTTTTGAACCCACGCCCTTCGGCATGCGAACCTACCGTGCTATCATCGCTACAATGGAACACCTAACCTTTTTAAAGATTTCAGAATGGTGCCTATTGTAAAAGTTGTCATATTTATGAGTACAATGAGTCCCGTATGGTTTACTACGTCCAAAGCTTATAACCCTATATATAGAATGAAGTTTACGTATATGACATCCAATGCTGAAAACTAAACAATGCCTTCTCTTTTATTAACGGCAGGACAAAAAAGCTGACTGAGACATGCATTGAAGACATTTAAAATTTGAAAGATAAAACATTTCCGCAACAAGTGAAAAATGACATTGACGACGTCTGAAAAGAGAAACCAATCGCTATTTAAGTTTTTATCGCAATAAATATTTCCTTATCGCTATTGATGTTCTTAATTATTGAAAATGCTGACTTTTTAACTGACTAGAAAAAGGAGGAGGTTTTCAATTCGACTGTATTTTTTTTAATGTTTATTACACTATAATTCCGCCAATCATGCATCGATTTTGATCGTATGTTCCACTTATAGCAAATATGTGAGTTTGTTTGTTACACATCGACGCCTTAACTACTTTACCAATCATAATAGAATGTTACAAATGTACAGGAAAAGACATGGGGCAAAGAAGTTATTCCATCTAGAAAAAGTTTTGTTCCCGATAGATATCTATCTGATACATATCTACATTTACGCGAGCGTACTCGCGGGCTAAAACTAGTGTTCTTACAAAAAATAAGTACCTTTATTTTAAATACTTAATAGGTTCACGTTTGACCACATTCGTGTATTTAAGTGGTAAAATGTATGCTTAAATGTAACGTTCTACATACATAAAGTAGTCGTGATTGCTCAGTCCAACTTCTGATATTTAAAATGCATCCATTATAATAAACTTACTTCAAGTATGTACAGGCAAGCGCTGTTACTGAATAAGTAAAACTTCATCAACAGGTAGGTCGTAACCTGCGACTATCTGGAGCCTGTTTCCGCCGCTCGCCACTTGTTCTCGTAGGATATAGCCTTAGAATAACCGGATGAACGATGCTGGGATTCTATTTTATACTTTTTGTCGAACAAAAATGATACAGACATAGGCATATACACTGAAGGGAGAGAAATTTTCATTTTCATTATTTGCCATGTTATGATTTTGATATTTTTAAATATGAATGGCAAAATTACCTGTATCTTTGGTGTTATTAATAAATGATTTGTACTTGTATTTGTATTTGAAATAGCACCGCACCGGCTGGCTGCAGTCGGCATTATGCTGAGTTGAGGCCGGTTTGTGAAATAAAATTTATTTCTTTCCTTTTGTTTTTTATGTTTAATTTATAAAATATGTATAAGTTTTATTTATATTTGTTATTTATTTTTGTATGTATTGTCGATTGTATTAAAATTTGTTTTATGACACGAAAAAAGTATTGTCTATGTCTATAAGATATATTTTACTATAGGTAGACTAGGTGTTTGACCAAGATGGTAAAATATGGCAAACACACGTAGCCTGGAGTGGGAACTGGCTCTTAAGTGAGGCTGTCATTAGACACCGTTTGCTTAGCGACAGACTTTTCTGGCTATCTGCGTACCTACTAGAAAGTATCCATGGTTACTTTACGATCTTTTTTTTCGTTTATCTACAGGTCAAGCGTATAGAAAGTGAAACACGGCATGTAAACTACGCCTGCTGATTTAGTATTTTTTTTTTTTATGTTTGACAGGCTAGTTGCTTTGACCACAGCTCACCTGATGTTAAGTGAAGGTGTGGTCGAAGATGGTAAAGCACACCTAGCCTGGAATGGAACTGGCTCTCAAGTGAGGCTGCCGGAACACACTGTTAGATGCTTGGCGGCAGATTTTCAACTTGAGGGTGGTAGCTAGCCAGCCGAGTACTAGAAAGTACCCTACCACCATGCTATGGTTTCCTCACGATGTTTTCCTTCATCGGCAGCTCAAGCTCATTGTTGGGGTTTGAACCCACGCCCTTCGGCATGCGAACCTACCGCGCTAACCACTGAGCTATCATCGCTACAAAAGTATACTGAGAAACTTTGTTTGTAAGTATTGTAACGTTACAATTTTAAAAAGAGCATTTTTAAATCTTTCCGTATTGTATTGCATCGACAAATGCAGGTGACCAAAGGAAACGGTTAACTTACTATCAGTCAAGCCATCTCTTTATTTCTTCTTTTTTGTATAAAAATGTGAAACCGGCGTTGATCTGTAGATCATGTAAAAGTTTCTGTGACTACGCCAAAACGGCTAAATTAATTGGCAAAGAAGTAATTCTCCGAATTATATAATACTTGTGGACGCCTCGCGGTTTCACCCGCATAATTCCCGTTCCCGTGGGAATACAAGGATAACAAGTAACCTATGTTACCCGGAGATAGTGTAGCTTCACTACGGTGAAAGAATTTTTGAAATCGGTCTAGTAGTTTCGGAGCCTATCCAATCAAACTACCGTTCAAATCTTTCCTCTTTATACGTGTAATAGCACTAGGAGACGCCTCGCGGTTTCACCCGCGTAGTTCCCGTTCCCGTGGGAATAAAGGGATAAAAAGTAGCTTATGTCACCCGCGGATAGCATAGCTTCCCAACGATAAATTTTTTTTTTAATCGGTCCAGTAGTTTCGTAGCCTATTCATTACAAACAAACAAACAAAGAGTCAAATCTTTCCTCTTTATAATAGTCTAAATATATATAGATATATTATAAGATATAGTTAGTAGGTATTTAAATTAACACTTGCACACAGGAATACATTCGATCTGTGCATTCGATGAACCAAAGCAATCACGTTCCAAATTGGCGCCGCATTGTGTGTCTACTAGGAACACCACAAATTAGATACTGTCGGATGACCAGACATCATTTGTGTGCAGTTATCGACTTAGCACCCGGCCATTACCGCAGCGTTTATAAACACATAACGGAGTTAAACGCATGTATGTATATATCACAAGGACTTAATTGTGCACAATATAGTAATTGTTTTAGCTTTATTTAATTAACTCGACATTTCGGCAATGTTGCTAGAGTCGTGGTCATGAGCTGACTGAAGAGCAAACAACATGTTTGTTACTCTTTCACGCAAAAACTACTGAACGGATTTGAATGAAATTTGGTATGGAGGTAGCTGCGACCCTGGATTAACCCCATAGACTACTTTTTATCCCGAAAACATGTGGCGTGTAAAAACAACATAACGGGGGGCGCAGCTAGTAATGTAATAAAGTGTTTTTTTTTTTTAATTCTGTATTTTTGTAACGAATAAACTCAAAAACTACTGGATCGATTTCAAAAATTCTTTCACCATTAGAATGCTACATTTTCCTTGAGTAACTATAACTATTTATTACTAGAAGTTAATCAAAAAATAAATGTTCAGCCGTGCGAAACTGGGACAAGCCGCTAGTAATAAATAAATAAAAAATATCACACCAACCCTTGCATTGTGGATTTTCTTTGGATACCAAACGTCTTTCATAGTGAGCTTAGTTTAATCTTAGATATTACTGAATCTAATACTTGCGTGCTACATTTTTGACGACATAGCTAGTTAGCATAATTCAGAATACGCACCGTGCACTTCCAAGCACAAGTAATTTGTGCACTTCCAAGCACAAGTAATTTGTGCACTTCCAATAACAAAACGTAATCAAACGTCTTAAAAAAATTGACCTCAGGGCATATCGAGAACTACGTTATTCATTTGTGAGCTTGTCAGGAGACTCGGTACTGTTGTTCTGATATTGTAAATGTAATGTGGGCGGCAGGGAAAATGCGGCCGAGATTGAACCGCAAAAGTTGATAGGATATAAATGAGATCAATATCCAGTGGTGAATGGGGAATGTTTTTCTTTTAGATATAGAACAGCTTGTGCAGTTGTAAGTTATCCAAAATATTATTAAATTACATGTCTGTAACCAATATAGGTTTTCGTAGCACACACCACTTCGTGCTACGGAAGTTGCTACGTCACGCATTAAAGAAATAACAAAAACAACTTTATCTTCTAAGTAGTTCCCTAAGTCTTTTTCACTATCAAATATTTTCCATAGTAAAAACAGTATGATTATAAAGAATATTAGCTTTCTCCATACCTGATTGCACGAAAATCACTTTCTTCATTCCGTAATTACGTAGAATAGGAACAAACGCGCTTGCACTCACACTTGTACAGCCGCAAAACAATCGCATTTACAACATTAAATAAACACGGAATAGCTACGACTCGCAATAAAAATATTAACATTCAATAAGCAAATCTATTTATAAAATGTATTGTATCATCTAAGTATGAACACATATCGTACGATTACATAAATAGTTATTAAACTAATTATGATTTGATTTCTTGAAGCATAAATGAGTACCAATAAAATAGCAGGCACGTTGGTAGCGACATCGATGCGACGTAGCACAGTTTTATGTCCATGCTCATTGTTTCATTAACTGAATATCTAGCATAATTAATAGAATGAGAAAGAAATAATAGATAGGTAAAAACGACGAGTATTGTTGTTCGCATTCGTTTATTTTGGATACATATGCAAACTAACGGCTATAAACTGACGAATATTATTATTTACATTTTTATAGTATTACATATTACATTTGCGTACCATTTACATTCATAACATTAATGAAAAAAAAAAAAAAAATTTATTACTGAAAAATATTACGAATGTTACAGTATTTTCACATCTCGCAAACGTATTTACATTTTTCCTGTTTAAAATGTACTTCTAGAGAAATTGCAGAACTAATGAGACTTGCCTCAACATAATAAGGGCTGGCGTAGCAAATCCGTGGACTGTTTTTTAAAGTTCTGCGAACTGTCGCTAGAGTCATGAGCAGCTGTTACTTCCCATAAGGAGAGCGTCTTGTTCGTCATATTATTGACCATATGGATCAAATATTGTACAAATTAGGATAATTTCCCATATGGAGAGCGTCTTGTTCGTCATATTATTGACCATATGGATCAAATATTGTACAAATTAGAATAATTTCCCATATGGAGAGCGTCTTGTTAATACTTCCCATACGAGAATCGACGACTCTCAGTACAAAAAAGCTCCGTAAAAAATTCACTAACTGTATTCAGCAGTACATTTATACACATATATATGTGTAGATTATTGTAGATACCTATTATTTACCCTTGTTAGACTTGTTTCCGTCTGGAAAAGAAGAAGCAGTATAAGTGCCAAATCTTATTTAACTCGCGCGTAGGCAAAGCCTTAAAAGCATCTGCTATATCTTGCAAAATTTATTAATATTGTTTTTCATCAGCAATATTTTTCAGTAAATTGGACATAAATCCTCGTAATTGTGAAAGTACTTACGTGATATTCAGGCGGATCTCTCGCTCTCACATCGTTTACGGCAAGAAGTACAGCACGCAATAACAAGCCAGCATCCAGAATGGTTAAAGCGACATTTAAATTTTTGTAAGCAGTACCGGCGCGGAAAACGGACCTGCTTCACCGTTACCACGGACGCGGTTAGAGACACGCGGACTGTCACCAGTAAAATGGTTTTCTGGGGAGTTAAGGAGCTGGATCAGTTGAAGCTAGTGTGATTTACGTGAAGAGATCAGTGAGGGAGGTACTAGGCGGCGCTGGCAACAAGTCGTCTTTGAGGTTATGCACGCGGATGGGCAGCGCGGTGCGGCCTGCGTGCGGACAGGCCGACGGCACGGATGCGACACGGCTCAGCGCGGTAGAACGCACGCGCCCTCTTTCCCGCCCCATCGATTTTTGAAAACGCTCCACCCCGCCAAAGGCGCGGTTCTAATGCAGAGAACTGCCGAGTCGGATCGGCTTCCCTTCGATACGTTTACTCGAGTTCGGAGAAGCGGAGTGACGAGCGGCGCGAGCGACAGCGTAGCCGACGCTTCGACACGCAGCCGCCGTCCCTCCGGCAACCAATGCCAAATCATATATCGCCTGTAGGAGGAAAGTCTATTTATGAGTTATTCAAGAAACATAGGTACTCTACTTTCAACTTTCAATACTTTTATAATTTCATTTTTCCCGAACCTCTTCCGTTCCTAAAAAACGGCAATAATGTTTTTGATTTCCTGGGAAATTGAGGGAATCAGGATTTTTTAAATTTATTAGTTTCAGTATGTTTAGGTACCTACTAGTAAAACACGTTAATTAATTAAATAGGCTATTTATTGTCTCAAAAGTAATAAAAAACATCTTGTCAATAATCACTCCTACCTACTACTACTGGATATTTGTGGTCGATAATCTTCGTAATGGCTGCACCAATTTGAATGAAATTTCAAATAGATATATTTTACTTGTCGTACAGTATACAATTTAATGATACTTAGTGGTTTTCTTTCACTTACATAGATGCCTGCTAATAGATATAATTAAGTAGTACCTAGGTAGTAGGTACGTACATTATGAAAATTTGAAGATACTATTCAAAAATGGCAAAAAAATCCTTATAGAAATCATTTCAAATTCTATCAAAATCAATGTTCACTCTATTCCGTATTTTTTACATTTTAGAGCTCTTTTGATGTGAAGAAATAAATTAGAAAACTTATTAGCTTTTGTGCGAAGCTGTACCAATAGGAAAACAAGCTACGCCCGTGATGATTATTCAAGAAGTGGGCTTAGACTATCTGGCTATAACGTTCTAAGATAACGTCTGCAGTAAGCTGAGGTTAGACTGATTTAACAGGAAAATGCAAGCAATCGAATTATAGGAAACCAAGATAGCCAAGATAGATGGGTATCTCGCGAACCAAGTACGAATTTTATCTCGACTATCGTGCCATACTGCAAATTTATAACAATATAAATGTAAAGTCCAAAGATGTAGTAGAATCAGTAGAAAGTTTGCTTGAATAAAGTTTGTCAAAGTTAACTATCGTGCGTAAAATGTACAGATAGCAAATGGACCGACTGCATTATAAATTAAAAATAATAAATGTCGTTGGACATTACACACTGCGCAATGTTTGTCCTGGGTGGGAATCGAACCCACGCCCTACAGCTCTTGAAGCAGACATTCTACCAATGAACCAACAGGGCTGTCAATTATTTAATCGAAACAGCAGTAGATCAAACGTACATATAAGTTACGTGTTACGTATGAGATGTGGAAGATTTTTATAAATCGCAAACTATGGTTTGATATTTTAAATCTTATAATAGTTTATCATTTTAAATTTTTAAAGCATTTTTTTCTAGAATTTTAACCTTGACCTACCTTTTACTTTACTGAAAAAACGCTACAAATATTTTTGGAATCTATCCCAATAGGTGCTGTGGTATTTTTTTATTCTTAATAGATTTACATTAAACACGATTGCCCAAAAAATAAGTGTATTGTGTGTTTTCAGGGTTCATGTATGTATGTGAATTTCTTTATTTTACCAAAACATTTTAGTGCTGGAACAGATTTGAATGAATGGTATATCATTAGAAATCTTACACCATCCCGAGTGACACAGATTATTTATAAATAGTTTTTTTTAATATTTATTTGTTATGGCTATTCGTGTTTTTTTTTAATTTCGTAATTAAGCTTGTTTACATTGGTTTGCCAACCTGCATTTGCCAAGATGCTACACGACCTTAAGTACCGATGATAAGACCGATGTCGTCTAGGATGGATCTATGGTTAGCTAGAAAGATACTGTATAAAGATGTGGTTTTAAGAAACTTTTCGGAAAACACAAACACCGGAAGACATTCACATCCACATCATGCGAAAAGTATGTATACCGATATGTACATGTGTAGAAACTAAATAGGTACCTATACTGTGACCTCATTAATTTAAAACAGGTTCGAAAAGTTGTGCCCTTATATTTAACAAAAAAGCAACCAATTTGTGAAAAAAACAGATTACTTCTAGATTTTTTCCTATATATACCAAATATCAAGACTATATATAGTCCCTTTCACATAGCGGAAATTTAAGGGTTCACAGAACCCAATAAAGTCACCAGTTATTCGCATCATGTCACAGGGAATCCTCAAACTATAAAAAATTAAACCATCCCTATTATAAAAAGAAATACACGTCGCCATAATATCAATCGCTCAATAGCACAACAGCTTTTATATAAATGTCATCTACCATAATATATCCAATTCATTCGCTTGAGAGTTTTGGCGGGAACACGGGAAGAGTCGTGTCGCTCCGTTGTATTTTTTTCCAAAACTAGTGTTTTGTCGAGTGTTTATGCATAAAAATGTTGGTGCTTTATTCATAAAGTGCCGAATTACAAGCGCGAGTGTGGGAAAATGATATAATGTGGTGAAACATGAGTTTTCGTGTTGCTTCCAAAACTCCATCGAAGCTTTATAGTAAAGTCGCCACTACTTTACTAAAGCATGACTGGACTTGACTGACACGGACTGGACTTGACTAAGACTGGACTTTGACCATAACTATAGCTAAGAGACAGCAGAAATAACACTTAAGACAATGCAGTATGGCTTTACAGCTTAAGCCTGCCCGATGGGGCATATTAACAATAAAAAAATCATTCACTTGACATTTACTCATAGACGATCGATAAACTCAAATATCAGTAGCACTTAGAAATGCATTTGAAAAAAGGGTAACATGTCTCATCGGTGCGGTAGTGTGAAATCACAAAATCTTAGCAAATTTTAACTGACGTTTATGAACATAAGGATACCTAATAGATATTTTATTAAGATAACTGAAAAATAAAACAAGTGTCTAATAGGTACGGATAGATATAATATCTAGTAAACAGGTTTAAAAAAAAAGGTAACGTTGCGTACGAAAAATATATATACATACGTATTTTCAAATACATACGAATATAAATACGCTCTCCTGTCCATGACTATTGCAGCGATACACAGAACTTTGAACAGCAAATCAGGTCCAGGGCTTCGCTGTTTTGGCGCTCATTACTTTGAGATATTGGATGGTTAGTCTCAACAGCCCTGTAATTTTGCTAGCTGCAGTACCCTTCACACCAGAACACAGTAATGTTTACACACTACTTCTTAGCGGCAAAATATCTGGTACTGCGGTGGTACATACCTACACGACCTCCTGCTAAGGAGATCTACCACCAAGTATCGCGCGAATAGAGCAAATAATTAATTTATAAAAAAATATTAAAATTAATTTAATAACGAGCAGTATTTCCTCAAGAAAATTACTTTCTATAAGAGATCTTTAATCGCTAACATTGCACAAAAATATATCTAACACTTAATTCATACTCGTACTAATATGCCAGCTTTTAACAGCATCGAACTCTAGGTTGATAATAATAAGTGTAGGTGCAATTATCATTATCTACATAATTGGCATAATACAATATCATGGCGTCGTTTCTATAACCTACGATATTTTAATAAACAGATTTAGCATTAACTGGCTGTGTAGTGTTGGTGCGTGCCACAAAACTTGGCAATAACGTATTATCGATACATATTGGCCCTATTTTAGACTGATCGACTGCTTGCAGTAGATATAACTTTTAGAATGAGTTCATAGGCCCCGGGAGGACGGCACCTATAGTGCGGCCTACCTTGCTAAGGAACACGTGACGGTGCCCCTGCCCGGGTAGGCCGCATCGATCGTCACCGGGCGAGTAGCGGCCGACACCGGGCCACACTACAACGCGTTGGTAGCCTGGTCCCCTGTCGTACGAGCTGTTGAAGGCTCGCTTGTTCTTCTTAAATCCTGGCAATGGCAAATCCTCCGGGTAATGTGCCGGGCCCGGATCTTTTGGTTTCCGTTTGCACATGGATATGTCCACCAACGCCGAGCGACCCCTGTACGGCAGATCTCTCCCAGTTTTATTCATCGTGCCAAACAGAGACTTATCGTATTTATCCAGTGTTCCTTTTAGAGCTATGGGCCATGTCGTTGGCATTATTTTCATCGTCATATTGAAATGATTCTTAATAGAAGTGCCGTCTCGTTTCCCAGTGAACAGGTCGTAGGGACCACGTTTCGACACCGCCCTATTTGGTGCGTTTTCTATAGAGTCTTTATCTATGATATTATACCGATCGGGAGCAAGAGACCATTTTGGAACTGGATCCTTGAATCTGCAAGGTTCTTCTCTATCCAAAGTGGGCCTAGTAGAATGTGGTCCATAAGGGGCCTTGTAGGGTTGCGCATTATAATATGTTCCAGGGCCGGGGATCCTGTTCTTTGAACGACGAAAGCGCGGTGTACGACCGAAGCCGACATTCTTGCACGCGGCCTCGTACGCGGGCAACCAATCTACGTCATGCCACGCCGGACCCAGGATTGATTTCGTGTGCTTCTTGTACTCTAGGACCTTTTGGTTTCTGTACCCTAAGTTTTCGGCCCATTCTTCTAGTTCCGCTTTGTACCTCCATGGGTCTTTATCTATTTCCTTATGCCTGTTGACTCGAAATATTTCAGTGAGTGACTGCGGGCTGTAAAGACCGGGATCGCAGGCGGCGGGCCGCACCGAATACAGCCCAGTGGGATCGAATCCCGGATGCGCCCTGTTCTGACCGAAACGCATAACACTACTCCCAAACGGGGCTCTCATCTTTGACTTCACCATAGCGCTGGCTTGTTAACTACCTACTAACTATCCATAACAAGTAGCTAGATTACGGGAAATAATGTACTATACTTAAAAAAAATAGAAAAACTACACTTGCTTTATTTTGAAATTGATAGGTATAAAATAGAGGCGTGGCATTCATCAATTTTTTTTCTCTCTGACGAAAGAGGTTAGAATAAGTTTTCTATGTCAACAATGCAGGTGTGATCTAGGCTAAAAGGCTAGTGTTAGAAGTGATGTGCGCACTAACTGAAGTAGGTAGGCTAGACTGCTATAAATAGTTAAACCAGTTATGATTCTTTTCTGCTGTTTTGAGTGCTCACGCGTATTCATATTTTATTACGTAAATCGTTACTTCAGATTATTATTTTAGAACTTATTATTGCTTAAACCAGTTGTATATTGACACATCTATATGTGTACTGTATGTGTGTATGTATTTTAACTTTGCGCGTTTGATTAAGCTAAGTCTATCAAGTCAGTTAGTATTAGTTACATTCCCCTCCCTGTCTTTGTTCTAAATAGACGTGTCCAGAATACTGTTGTTAAATTTATTCTGTTGCTAAATTAATCTAATATAGCTGAATTCAAGTGCATGTAAGGACTGGAAATCGCCACAAGGACTTTTTTGCATCTGTATGTACCTGCAATTTAACTCAGGTGTACCCTCACGCCAGCGCCCACACAAGTAAGCTACACATTATATTAGAGCACGCACGACCACTGCTATGTCGATCCCCCGTACCCCACCTATGTCCCCGTTACCATCTGTTTTTGTGACATCACTGCAAACCCTACAGAGCTATCACTCGGACTCGAATATATCTGAAATCGGAGAGGAGGCTGCTCCGAGTGCTGCGTCGTCATTAAACAACGTAACCGCTCGACCTAAACGCAAACGTGACGATGAAGTAACCAAATCACAGATGATGGAGATATTTACAGCACTTCAAAAAAGACAGGATGAAAAGTTCGACACCATCCTTTGTTCTATTAATGAGATTAAAAATTCTGTTAATTTAATGGCTTCGAAATATGAGGTAGCACTCACTAAAATAAACTTTTTAGAAGAGGAAAGGAAGGTACACAAAACTCATATACAACAACTTCAAACCCAAGTCGAAATGCTGCAGCGTAACGCACGAAGTTCAAGTATCGAGTTGAGAAATATTCCACATAAACATAATGAATCTAAAGAAGACCTAAAAAGTACATTACGAAAATAGCGGATTTTTTCAATATTTCGATGCAAAAATCTGACATTAAAGATGTTTACCGCTCAAACAGCAAAGCTGCCGTTAAACCAATAATAGTGGACTTTTTAACAGTAACTACGAGGGACAATTTTTTAAGCTCATACAAAATCTATAATAAAGAGCACAAGAATGAAAAACTAAACACTACCCTTCTTTGTTTTGATGGAGCAAACCAGCCGGTATACTTATCCGAAAATATGACTCCTAATGCAAGGAAGTTGTACTACCTCACAAGAGAATTCGCAAAAAGCCACAACTACGCATTTTGCTGGACATCGTATGGCCGTATTTTTATTCGCAAGGAAGAAGGAGCACCCCAGATTCGAGTATCCTGCAAATCGCTTCTAGAAAGATCCATATCCATTAAAGATCCAAATTCTGTAATGCCCCCTAGATATGTCTGGAAAGGATTGGCACAAGGATCAGTTATCAGCCCAATATTGTACAGCTTGTATACGTACGACTTAGAGCAGACAGTACTATCCTTCTGTCAAATATTGCAATACGCCGATGACATAGTACTGTATGCTTCTAGGAAAATATTAGATAATGCTGTGGATACACTGAACGTCGCTCTTGAATATCTTTCAGAATGGCTCTCTCAGCATGGGCTTTCCTTGTCGGCTTCTAAAAGTAACGTAGTAGTGTTTACAAATAAAAGAGTATTTCCCCCTGTTTCTGTTATGATTAACAACGAAGTTGTCCCTGAGGACCTCAAAGTGAAGTTTCTTGGTATTTGGCTTGATCGTAAATTAACAGGCTCCCCTCATTTTGACTATGTGGTTCAGAAATGCGAAAGGAACGTAAATATCCTCCGATCCCTATCGGGAGTGTGGTGGGGTGCTCACCCTTTTACCCAAAAACTGATGTACAATGCCATAGTTCGCAGCCACATGGATTATGGTTTGTTCCTTCTGGACCCTGGCAAAAAGTCTGGCTTAGAGAAACTAAATAAAATCCAAGCAAAGTCACTAAGAATAATTCTGGGTGCGATGAAGTCTTCTCCTATTAATGCAATGCAGGTAGAATGTAGTGATCCCCCTCCAGCACTTAGGCGACAGTTTCTCTCAGACCGGTTTTTCTGTAAGTTAGCCCAACAGGTTAATCATCCTCTCATGTTAAAGTTAGAGTATCTATCTTCATTATACCATCCCCAGCGGTTGTCAGACAATGATATCCCATGTCTTCTTCGTAGCTTCCTTCTTCTATCTCAGTTTCCTAACCCACTTTTTCAATCTTCCAGATTTCCCCTCTACTCTACGCCATATGAGGCGTTAACTTTCCAACCCAACATCATACTGGACTTTGGGGTGGACAAGAATTCCCCAGAGGCTAATAACATTTTTTGTCAGAAAATTCACACAGAATACCAAAACTGGATGAAAATATTTACTGATGCTTCTAAATCCCCCTCGAGTCCCGTTGGTGCTGCTGTTTGGATCCCCAGCACAAGAATAATTTTAAGTTATAAATGCCCTTCAGTAACTTCAGTCTTCACAGGCGAGTCAATAGCTATTCTAGAAGCCATCTTATTCATCAAATCTCATAACATCAATAATTCCATAATTCTATCAGACTCCAAGAGCTGCCTCCAAACTATTCTCTCCAACCCATTTCGATTAAAAACCAGGTTCCCTATAATTTTAAAAATTAGAGAAGCTTTATTAGAATGCCACAATCGCGACATCAGCATAGTTCTGGCCTGGATACCTGGACACTCAGGGATCCTTGGTAACGAGCATGCTGATTCATGCGCCAAGGCTGCTTCTCAAACTGGCTCTCCTGTATACTCCAACATATATTCCCATGATTTGTGCACTATTTTAAAGCCATTACTGTATAAATGTTGGTCCCAAAAATGGCAAGTTTCCAAAACCAAAAAAGGTAAATTCTATGGTGACCTCCAACCAGAAATCCCTCAAAAACCCTGGTTTTTTAAATTTCGAAGTGCAGATAAGGTAACAACTTCTACGATTTGTCGTTTACGCCTTAACCATGTATGCTCCCCAGTGTTTCTGGCCAAACTAAGGATTAGGAATAATTCCATTTGTGAATGTGGTTTAGATGAGGGAAATGTGGATCATATTTTTTTCAATTGTCCTCTTCAACTGTTTTCTTTATACAATATTATCCCTCCTGAAATTCCCCGTCCTACTTCCCTTAAATGTCTCCTTTCCCTTGCATTCACCCCATTTGTACATATTTTATGTAAATATATTAAAAAAAAAAAAAAAAAAACTGTAAATATGTGATATTTATAATGAATGTTTGTTTGTATACATATATATATGTTTGTTTATATTTGTGTTCGTCCTGTGTTTGTCTATAGTTAGATCTTAATACTTTGTTTCAGAAAAGGAAAAACACAAAACTCTGTAAACTGTACCATATACAAAAATAATAGTCGATTCATAGTCCAATCTCTTTGTGTGGCAGTCTATCATTCTACGTGACATTGGCGGAATTGTGGAGAGCCTCCGCAAAGGCCATTCATCAAGAATTGAATTGAATTGACGTCTATGATTGTTTTGAAAAATATTTATAGGTTTAATCTGAGATTTACACAGGATATGCACGATTTTGTTTTTGATACGTAGGTTTCGTACTTGATAAACTAATTATTTTCTAATAAAATCAACGCAACTCTGTTCAATACTTGCTTACCAGCCGAAAAATATAGATTCTAACAAGGTTGATGGTGTAGGTAGTGAAACAGATACTCTTCATGTAAGGTCTGAATAAGATCTTTTGGCTGTGAGATAAAAACATAATTTCTACTGAAGGCACATTCTTTTGACTACTTCTTAGATGATACGGTATTGCTACATAATTTATAACACTAGTTGTTTCATGGGAGCAGCTAGTTATTATTTTACCTGTTTTATATAATAAATAAACTCCTAAATAGAAACTTTAGAATATATGTACGTACTAGTAAAACTAAAGACAGTAAAAAATATTTTCCAGATTGTAGGATGCAATACCTACTGAAGTTGAAATACTAATATTACACATTAATACGTAGATTTGCTACTACAATCTTTCTATATTCCTAATGTATCAGCAGTGACAGGTTTGATACACAAACCCACTTCCTTGTAAAAGAAATTCTGTCTGTTTCAAACAGCTCTGTTTAGATCTATGTATATTGTGTTGTTTTCAAAGTATAAAGTGAGACCCCAAGAGAATGTAATCACTACGTTTAGTGAGACCAACAAGATGCTTCTGTGTTGATAGAAGATAACAACTGTCAATGACCATTGCACTGGTAATTATGATACGATACTGATAATAGTAAAAAATAACTCAAGAGATCAATGCATTGGCACTCATTATTATGAGACCTTCAAATAAAAGTTCTATCTGGGTGTTCTAAATGTACACATTTATTTATCCTTCCTACTAATATTATAAACTCGAAAGTTCGTAAGGACATATGTTTGTTACTCTTTCACACAAAAACTACAGCACGGATTTGGATGAAATTTGGTATGGAGGTAGCAGACCCTGGATTTACACAAGGCTACTATCCTGAAAACATGTAGCAGGTAACATTCTGGGATGCACCTATTTATATATATATAGTTATCTGGTTCTCATGTTTGGCTTATTTTGGGGCTTGGATGATGCTGTGTTGCAGTATTTATTATTCATGTAACCCTGTAAAATGTCACTAAGTATAGGAACTCTTAAAATCTTACACATCAATGCTGGTTAGCAGAATTCCTGGAATTTGTTTAATAGTTAATTTGATATAGGGTAACAGTGCAGGTGCAGTTAGATATAGTAAAAAGCATTATATTTTTAATTGGTGTTCTATTGAGGAACAAATCTAAATTATATTATTCAAAGATTTCAATTTTGGTCATTTCTCAACATTTAACATCATAGATTATAGATTATATCAAATCACAGAATGTCTTTACAACACAGTATATTAGGTTTGCCCCCCAATTCAATCCATTACTTATTTATTTATAATAAAAGGTACATGTATAGTTAAGGTTACATTATTGTTATTTAGAACTAAACTGACTTTAACGATTTTTTTAGTTTCAAATTCTCTGGAAAACAAAAAGTACATTAACAATATTTTCTACTACTATATTGATTTCATTTTACGCAATAGTGACTATGTGAAGTGCGCATCTGGATGCCTCTCTTAAGCTCGAATCTGACATTAAGTAAAATATATAAACACACTTATAGCAAATCATAATTTGAGAAAAACATTAAAAAAACAAGTTTCAAATGCATCTACACACCTCAGAAAACATTTAAGAGCTATTTACAATCGAATTTTTTAACTAATCCAAATTACAAAACTAAGTACACAACTCAACTAACGTTTTCAGTTGTTGTATTTAAAACAATTTTACAAAAGTGAAGTGTCTAAATTATCTTCTTAAAATTAGGATACCTAAAAGCTTGAAAGTAATAAACTAGAAGCCTAGAATTAAGTGATATTTCTGATCTAAGCACGAATAGCACTCGCGCGTCCTCATAATACTCGTTAACAACTCATTTATGCTATTAAATTTACTTTAGTGGCTAGAGTATGTAACTGTTCCATTAAATATTTAACCGGAGGAGTTGATAGACCAAGGCGAGAGGCAGTGTAATCGTAAACAATTATATTTACACCATATATTCCTTTTCCCCAAAAATCTCTAAACTAAAAAAACAACTTACAAACAAATATTTAAACTGAATAAAGAAACCAAATAGAAGTCTCTTATCTAAAATTTCAAAGATGGTGTTCCAATGAAAGTCTATCATTTCACTAATTCTATAACAATTACTAATATAAACAAGTATTTGTAAACATTATAGTACTTTTAAACAATAAAATCATTATCTACGAAAATGTACTGGAATTTTAAGGCTACATTTTACATTTTATCGGCACAATGAATTTAATTTTAGTATATACAGAAAAAAATTATGATATACTGAAAACTGGCTTTGCCTTTTAGTTTTATTACAAAACTGATGATTAGTGAAGAAGAGCCTTACAATCGCACTGTTTCAATGCACCTGTCTAAACCTACCTGTCTACTCTTATGGGATATAATGATTTTATTTAGACAATTCGCTGGTTTGCGAGGATACCGACGTAATTCAAAATTCTGTCAAATTGAATTCTGTATGCCAAACAATCATAAATCTTTGATATTTTATCGTGAACAGAGACGCAACGCCAATATCGCGCCAGCTTTCGTTAGAAAGAGACAGCGTCATTATTCACTTGAGACAAAACACTCGAAGCGTAATCACAAATAAAGACTCATCTCAGTTGAGCCAATGACAACAGAGTGAACGCACGGTCGATTCTCGAAAATACCGACGTATTTACAGTTTGGTTGCAACAATTGTTGATTTTTTTTCAAGAATAGTGACTCATTTAGTGATCCGTCGTTGTTCCTGATAAAAGTAAGTATCTTTTTATGTCTCATTTCTATTTACGCCTGTATTCTTGAATAAATATGAGTGATTGCTTATGATATTGTATTTTATACCGACTTTTTGTAACTTGAGTCTATATTCACGAAAAATAAACGGATTTTATTTTGTCGTAAATAAGAAACGTCCTTATTTTTGAAAAAAGTGGGCATGGTTTTGCTTCTTATTACGAAATGCGTCTGTGTTTAAGAGATTTTGGGATAGAAATATTGAGTTAGTTTTTTACATGGTATTATTTGATGATTAATTATTTACGTTAAATTATTTGTTTTAGATAATTATCTTTAACAGAATTATTCAAGATGGCAGAAAGAATGTTATTCTTGGGAAAGTTGAAAGAAGCGGCCAGTCAAAATAAAGGAAATGAAGATCAACATGATTTAACGAATAGTGAACAAGGTTAGCCTACAATTTTCGTATATTTGCAGTTTATCTCAATTTTATTTATTCTTTCAACTATTTAACTATTTAAAATATTTTAGGTTCCAATACACTTATAAGCAGTTTGCCGTTAAATGCAACAAGTTGCGATGAAAATATCGAAAATGATATAAATTATAATAACACATCAGGTAAGCAAAATAAAATATTTGAATTCAACCAGTCGAAAGATTTTTCGATATCATTTTTATTCCGATGTAGTAGTTTGTCCTGTTGCAAATAGTTTACGCTCACGCTAGTGGCTGATCGTAATCTCCTGGGTTCGATTCCCGGGAATTACAAAAATGTGAGTGTTTCTATTACATAATAGCTTGTTCCTCTGCAAGAAACCCGTGAAATAACTATTGCTTTTTGTATTTATTCTGTTAATAAATAAATGTTTATTGGATTTCAGGTAATAATTCAGAAGAAAATAAATTGATTTTGCGACAAAGATCACCATCCATATCGTCATCATCATCTTCTAGCTCATCTTCTTCGACTTCTAGCTCATCTTCCTCGTCTTCTAGCTCATCTTCCTCCAGCAATAGAGAAACAGAAGAATGTAATAAAGAATCCAATAACATTATAAATTTAAATGAAAAAGGACTCCACGGCCATAGCTTAGAAAATAAAACCAAAGAAAATAAGGTAAGTATAGAGTCAGTAAATGATAATAATAAAGATGAGACTGCAGTAGAAAGTATTTCACAAATAGAAAGTGAACCAAAAGCTGTTGAACTGACCAATATGAATGCTGAAAGTGAAGAAGAAAAGGAAGAAAGAGATTTTTCATCGGATGATAGTATCGCAGATCCTAATTATCACATTGAAAATCATGATTTATCGTCAGATTCGGTTGAAACAGTAGAAGAGAATGAAGAAGAAAATATTTCACGTAAATCAAACCAAAATATTACACGTAAGAGGAAAATGCAGCCAGGACTTTGGAAATCGAATGTAGCAAAACGTCTACGAAATGCAGGGAAAGAATATGTAGGCAAAAATAATAAAGTTATACGAGAGAGACGATTAGGACCAGGATGTACAGAAAAATGCAAGTTAAAGTGTAACACAAAGTTTGATGATGAGACTCGACGCCATATTTTTGACGCATATTATAAATTACCTGATTTGCAAAGTAAAAGAACTTTTGCAGCATTCAATATGACCTCTATTGTCCCGACATATCAATATAAAAAAGGAACACGTCGAAATAATAACGCATTTTATTTTAAAGACAAAGATGGCGAAAAAATTCGGGTTTGTAAGAGTTTTTTTATGTCTACGCTGGATGTATCTGATAGATTTATTCGAACAGTTACCGAAAAATCAAGAAGTGACGTTTCAGGCATTATAGTGGAGGATCTTCGAGGGAAACATGGCAATCACAGTCGCGTAGATAATAATATTAAAGATAGTTTGAGAAATTTCATTAAGGCGATACCAAAAATAGAAAGCCATTACTGTCGAGCGGATACGCAGAAAGAATATATTGATGGAAGTAAGACTATTGCAGAAATTTATAGAGATTATGTGAAACAGTGTGAAGAAAAAAGAGAGAAAAGTGCTAATTATATCATGTTTAATAGAATATTTAATGGAGAATTTAATATCGCATTTTACCAACCAAAGAAAGATCAGTGCGAGGATTGTGTTGCCTACAATAACGCAACTGGAGAAGATAAAAATCGACTGAAGTCTAAATATGAGAACCATCTAAAAGAAAAAGAGCTTTCAAGAATGGAGAAGGTTAAGGACAAGAAAGAAGCAGAAGATAAAGAATCAACTATTGTAGCAGTTTATGACTTACAAGCTGTGATGCCATGTCCTAGGGGAGATGTGTCTAATTTTTACTATGTTTCAAAAGTGAATACCTTAAACTTTACGATCTATGAGATGAAAAATAAAAATGCGTTCTGCTACGTGTGGCATGAAGGAGAAGCAAATAGAGGAGCTATAGAAATAGGGACCTGTGTTTTAGAGTATTTAAAAAGTCTTGGAGATCTAACATCTGAAGCCAAACTTGATGTTATTTTTTATTCTGATAACTGCTGTGGACAGCAAAAGAATAAATTTATTATTAGTATGTACATGTACGCTGTTTCTACTTTAGCTCATATAAATAGTATCACGCATAAATATCTGATAAAAGGACACACACAAAACGAAGGAGACAGTGTGCATTCTGTCATTGAAAGAAGCATCAAAAAGACTCTGAAATCTGGCCCTATCTATACACCGGATCAGTACATTTCAATTATTCGCACTGCTAAAAAGAAAGGATCTCCTTACAAAGTCGTAGAAATGAGTCATAGAAGTTTTTACGAATTAAAGTCTCTAACTTCTGACATGGGTAGAAATTTTAATAAAAATACTGATAATGAGACTGTGAAAATGGCAGATATAAAGATTTTGAAAGTAGATGCTGACCACAAAGGGTTCTTTTTCTATAAAACATCTTACGGTGAAAATGAATTTAAATGTGTGAAAATTACTAGCCGTGCATCAAAAGCTTTGGACGAAAATTACAGATTGCAATCTGCTTATAAAAAAAGGAACGGAATCTCAGAAAATAAGAAAAAAGGACTAGTAGATTTAGTTAACAAAAATATAATTCCAAACTATTATCGTCAATTTTATGAGGGGTTGTAAAATAAATGATTTATTTTACTTAGATTTCCTTTTAAGAATTAATGTTCCTGTTTTAGATATTTTTTCATTACTTATTTTGAAGAATTTACGTTTATTTTTATTTCATTTATTTTGATAAACAGGGTTATAAATACCTAAATTTAAAGTTCCTATTGTATTGTTATAAAACTATTTTTTTGTTATACTTATAAGTACAAAAGTTTTAAACACTGTTGTAAGTTTTAATTTGTATTTTTAAGAGGCTTTAAAGCTAAATAAATGACATAACTTGATTTTTATAATTTGGTGTCTCATGAATAAAGACTGATGTCTGAAACCCCCCTTTGTATGACGATTTTTTAAATAATTTTAATAAAAGTTCGAAAATGTTTTTATGTTTTTTGATACTACGATAAATTTTCCTTTAATCAGTAAAGTCAATCCCTCAATAAATTATTTACATTTTGCGGTATGTACTAAAATATTTACAAAGAAATTAAAAAATGCCATTTTCTAAAATCAATCATTTTTAGTTCCGTCGCTATTCTCGCAAACCAGCGAATTATTAGACAAAACTTGCTGTAGAATTTAGTTGATGTGTAACAACATTTAACTACACTGTATTATTTTCCAAAACAAGTACATTTTTATGCTAGTTGAATGTCTAGAAACAATGGTGGATTAACCAAAAAGTTAACAAAAAACAAAAAAAGATAACAAATAATTGGCAATTGCTGGGTGAAGTATGAAAAGATTTCCTGTATCTCGTAATGAATAAATGAACAGGACTTAAAAACTAATTGAAATAAACAATTAGAGGTGATTTTTTTTTATTCTTTCCGGTGTCAAATAAATATCGTAGGTAGGTAGATATCGTAGTATTGAAGTATTCTATCAGTTGTCTGACTTCCTTAGTACAAGCTTTGCTTAGTTTGGGGTCAGATGGCGCTGTGTGTATAGTCCTACAATATTTATTTATTTATTTAATAGTCAAATTAAGTCGAAAAGTAAATAATATTTACATAAATTACGTGACAAAAACATTTAAAAAAAAATTATATACATCATTATTCTAACTCTAAATAAACACTAAAGAAAACTAAAACTTACGAATAAATTGTGTATTTACGGGGTCTTGTAACTACGGATCAAAAATTAGCACAAGAGATTAATCATTAGCTCAGAGAACAGTCAAATTTAACTATAAATATATTGTATTAAATGTATTATAAATATATTTGTACTAGTATTATATTGGCGTATTGAAAAATTCAGGGGCCTGTAGAAAATTCAGGGGCCCTCTCTCAATGTAAAGCTCAACCAACATTGTAATTTATAAATCACAACGTAGTGGTGCAGGTCTGTGAATTTTACGCAGCGAGTGGATAAAAATATACAAAAACTAGCAACGCCAAAACATGATCCATATATTGTCAACATTGAACAAATTAGCTATTCTTAGACAGGTTATGTATAAATTCAATCACAATAACAAGCTGCAAGTACGATTATGCTTTGTTAGTTCAGTTACTTTTGCAGCACATGAGCAATACACTTACAAAGAATTAAATCTATAATATTTAATGTGAAAAAATTTCAGCTATAACCAGTTAAGTTTTGAAAAAAATAACTATCATATCACAGTTGACGTTAAATCTCGTAATAATAATTAATTATGCATGAGCGCAGCAAATGCGAGATTTTTTTGTTATTTTGCTAGAAACTTTTGCTCAATGAAATATATTTTTCATGGGAACAAAATAATAAGTACACATAAACATGATGATGATTATTGATGTCAATCAAAAACGCGCGAGAGAAATTCGTGCGAAGATTTAGAGCTTTTATCTGATTAATCTTGAACGATACATTTTTTTGTTTGGTGATTTATGCGTGATCATAAACATGGGAGCCCAGAGACTGTTTGTTTTACTCTTGACGCTAAAACGGTTTGCATAAAAGTACACATTCTTTTATCTTTACTTTTCAAAACTACACATTTTGTTTTTAATCTATAAATTAATAAACTTCAAAAAACGCTACATATTTCAAGTGCATCGGGAGTTTCAATAGGCTGCGAGTTTGTGTGGCTAGTGCGAAGATGTACAGTGTGACCGTGATGTCTCATCGCTGCGGATTGCGGCGTACGGCTTTGCGCATGCGTCGAGCTGTGCTTGACGCCGCGGGCGCGCTACCGACTGTAAATTGCACGCTGCTCCCTGCTCCAATTCCACATGCTCCCATTCCGCCGCCACCCATTCCGCCGGCACCCATTCCGTCGGCACCCATTCCGCCGGCACCCATTCCGCCGGCACCCATTCCGCCAGCTTCCATTCCGCCGGCTCCCATTCCCCCGTCCATGGGTTGAGCTATCATTCTGTTGCCCAAGCTCGAATTCATCCCGCCCATCGTTGAGACACCGAAACTATATAAGCTTGATGGCTGCGGCTGTTGCTGTGCTTGCTGCTGTAAAAAATACAACAATATTTCACTATTACACTCGAACAATATTTTAATTTTATCGCGATTATAACCAACCATTCATATTATGTATATAAGGCTATTATTAAACTAGTAGTATTAAGCTTGGTGTGTACTGAGCCAAAATGAAATGACCTTTTTGTACTCATTATTATGATCAACTTTTACTATGGAACTAATGCTGCAATTGCCAAAAAAACATTGGCTGTTCCATACATTTTATTGAAAAACGTTTTTCTTTTTTTTTCTTTCTGGAACTCCCTTCATATTCCAAAGTAGAGGTAATGCTCAGCTATTTCTAGATACGGTTAATATTCGCTACCGTGCCGGCTAATTCCACTAATATTATAAATGTGAAAGTTTGGGTGGATGTATGGATGGATGTTTGTTACTCTTTCACGCAAAAACTACTGAACGGATTTGGATGAAATTTGGTATGGACGTAGCCGAGACCCTGGATTGAAAACATGTAGCGGGTAACACCGCGGGGCGCAGCTAGAGGTTTCTATTTGTGTTAAAAATATTAAAAAAAATAAAAGCTTGTATGAAACCCGTTATCTTTTAAAACTATACTTAAACAACACATTTTGTTTATCACTAAATATTATAAAACGGAGTCGTTTTTGTGTAAATTTTTGTTCGCTTTTTAAATAGCAGTGGCTGAATTTCATTTAACAATTATTATTAAAGTAAACTACGGTAGGTACATAGTTTTTAGCTTTCTCTAAATAAACTAAGATTTAAAGAATTTCTTCCTAGTAAAGTTTGCATAACCCTACGGATAACTAGTGCTAATGTGACTTAACATTTTTGAAGAAATAGATTGCACAGGAAAAATATTAAAAGATATTCTGAACATTAATAAGTTTTAATTTACAAGGCAATCAAAGTATCATAACATAATTACATTTATCGTGGATTTAACCATATATATTTACCATTACTACTGTATGTATTATAAGTATGTATTTACAAAAAAAAAAAAAAGTATTTAAGTATTTTATCAGTTATCTGATTCCCATAGTACAAGCTTTGCTTAGTTTGGGGTCAGATGGCGCTGTGTGTAATGTCCTACGATATTTATTTATTTATTATTTATTTATTTATTTTATTCATTGTAACTGTTTGTTCAACCTTATGGATTGAAAATGAGGTTATTTATGTATGTATACATGAAAATTAGTCTTTCTTAAATTTTCATATAGATTTCAATTAGGTCACAAAAATAAATACAATTTAATTATTATTTTCCTTACTATTAAATGAAATGGGTATAATTTGTGTTTTCGCTGAATCACTCATGTAAAGAGTTGTTAAAAATATTTTTTTTAAATGAAAGTAAAGGTTGATTGGTACATCATTTTCTACTTTACTTTCCCAAAGGGAAAAAATAAGACCTACCCCTGCAATACTAATACTAAGTTTTATAGATAAAACTTAATGAATACCATACTAATAAACCATGAGTTTTTACAGTTATTTATCGCATAGTAGAAAGTTTGACCCTTATCAAAAAAAACCGAACTAACTAAAAAAAACTAACATGCACCTGATAATAAAATAATAAACAATTTATGTAATCAAATCGCAAAAGTTTATAAAGAAAAATTTCATTCACTCTATATTTATAAAGAACAATGTACTGAAAGCTATAGTGAATGGCTTTAAATACCTGTCCAAAGTTAAAAATGCCCGATCCAAAATTGAATGTGGTTGCGGCAGACGCAGGTTGCGCGGGAACGCCAAATGCAACTGGTTGGCTCGGTCCGGGAGCACCGAATCCAGAAGGCAGACTTTGTGCTGTCCCTCCGAATGACGCTGTCTGGTTCTGTGCATTTGCTGCAAAATTAGGCAATGGGTTTGTCGCAGAGGTCCCGAACGTCGTTAAATTCGACGTCGCCACTCCAAACACCGGCGGTTGATTTTGTAAAGGAGAAGCTTGTGATTGTGTCAGGGCGGCTCCCGCAAAGGGAGCAGGCTGGGTAGGTACAGTCACACCAAACACTGGATTCGTCGCGACGAATTCAGGTTGCTGAGCAGGCGCGGGCGCGGCGAAAAGCGTGGCCTGATTCCGCAAGCCAAAAACTGAAGGCACGGCCTGCGCGCCGAAAATATTATTCGGCTGCGCTGACTGTTGAGCGCTTCCAAAAACGCCTCCGGCCGCGACCGAGTTTGCACCCGTATTGTACATCCTATGGGTGCCGCCATCTGACTGTGCGCCGAAAAGGGTAGGCGCGTTGGCGCTAGTCCCTGGGTTGATCGTCCCGAACTGGTTACTAAACGCGCCAAACCCAAACGGGGCCGGGTCGCGTGCCACACTTCCCGCACCGCCACTCGCTGTGAATGTTGCGTCACCATTGGCGCCCCACGTGGTCTCATGCGCGCTCGTACTAAATCCAGAGCCGAAGCGTGCCACGCTGTTGTCATTATTGTTCGGAACAGTAAAACGAGTTTCGTTGTTCTCACTATTTCCAGAAACAAACGGAGTTGCAATATTTTCATTATTTTGGCCACAACTAAATGGCGATGGGTTGTTTTCATTGTTGTTCGCCCTCAAAAAACTAAAGGTTCCCGGGGATGTCGCAATGGGACTATCAGTTCTTGGACTGAAGCGCGGCGCAGCAGATGTAGTGGCAGGTTCAGTGCTTCCAAATAATGGCCGGATGGACGTTCCTATAGCAGTTGTGGGAACGGTCTGACAATTTGAGAGGAACGACGGACAAGGCGCCGTTGTAGTGGCAGCGGGTGCGCTCTGGCCCGGTTTTCGTTCCGAGAAAGTATCTATGACAGTAGTCGTCGGCGCACCAAACGCATTTGTGCCGGTGGGCAATACAATCTTAATATTGTTTGGGACAGCTATTGTATTTTTCTGAGTATCGCTTTGCATTGGAGTTGAAGTAGCCAAGAACATGGAGGACGTTTTTACTGGTGTAGATTTAGGAGGTGCTAAAAACGAACATGAAGGTGTAGCTGGTGCTTGTGCAAGATTAGGTTTTTCTATGGGTTTGCCAGCAGGGGCCTCAACCGCCGAAACCGATGGTATTTTTGGCTCCGCTTTCGGTATGCCAAAAATGAACGACGATTTCGACACTTCCGGCACTTCACTACCCTTTTTATCAGCCGAGATAATGTCATCATTCGTATTATTATAATTGAGTTTCTTTTTGTCATGATCGTCATCTGCCTTAGCTAATGATACAACATATGTCTGGTTGTTGTTAGTCTCTGTTTGCTCTAGTATTGTTAGCTCTGATTCAAACTTTTTTGGTGCTTTTTCTATTTTTTTAGCCAAATTCTTTTCTTGTTCTTTTGGATCAATACCGAATTTGAAATTTATGTTGCTCTCTTTGGGGAATGTGAAAGGTTTGGGCGTGATCTCCTTGGAGGGACCCTCTCGTTCCATTTCACAGCACTGGCATTTAGTTTTATCAGGCTCATTCCGGATGAGGCAACTAGAGCAAACCCACTTCTTTTTCTGTGAGTTCATTATCGTCTGAAGCTTCTCGTCCGGAGTCTTGTACAATAGTGACAGTGACTCTGGTTGCTCCTTTCCGTCAGGCTTCGAACCACCACATGCCGCACATTTTTGAACACTGCTCTTGTTTCTTATCCAGCAATTTTCACATTTCCATTCGTTTTCGGGCTGCTTGACGGGAGTCGCGGAAGATGATACTGTTGGCTCTATTTCACCTGGTTTTGAGCCGCCACAAGCCGCACATTTCTTTACACTGCTCTTATTTTTTATCCAACAATTTTGGCATTTCCAATTGTCTTCGGAGTTTTTATCGGCGAGAGCGGTCGCCGACGCAAGATTGACTTCAGAGGCAAGCGCGGGCGCTAGTTCTCTTTCGATCGGCTTTGATCCACCGCATGCTACGCACTTCTTCGCGCTACTGTTGTTCGGTACCCAGCAAGTATCGCATTTCCAATCTTTCTCTTCAACTACATTAGTATTATCTATAGAAGAAGCAACAGAATCGAATGTGCATTCCATTGTGTCTTTTACATTACTAACATCCGGACATTGCACATCTTTCGAACTCTCAAGAATAGATGCGTCTTCTTTCTTTTTGAAAAATGTATCCAGTTGTCCCCTGGCTTCTGGCTCATTAACGTTCTTTTCGTCCATTTCAGGGATACCTAAGCAAGCTTTTCGTAAGTTTTCCGTTATTGTGACGGGACTAACTGCAGGGCTGGCAAACTTGAACATTAAGTTTTCGCTCCTTGTAAAATTTACTGTTTTGCCAAACATGTTGGACACGTTCAACGTATCATTAATGACTTGGGGCTTGAAATTTGGTGTGGACGTCGCTGTGGCCTTAGTTGGTGGCATGATAACCGTTGTGCTGCAAGAGGGTGGTGGCGGTGAAGTGATACAAAACTTCGGTAAATTGTCCTTATCGATGTGCAGTACAGCTGTAGGCAACTGCACAAGCTCTGGTGTTTTATAAGGATCTTCTCCTCGGTGAGTCCGTGTTAAGGAAGTCTTCATTTTAAATGTGCTTTCTTTTTCTCCAGAGGTGCTTGAATTCCTGCAACAATTATGTAAGAACTATTAAGTCATGTGATGCTGTAGAGAACATAAGACGTGCTTAAATTCTCAAATCATTCTGGTTCAGCAGTATTATCTCACCTATGTTCAAAATTAGCTCAATCACACAAATGTTGTGGTTCCTGCATATAATTTATTGTGTTTACTATTGCAGGATTATGACTTGAGCTGGATGGAAGTATTTGTATTCATGATGATTACAATGACTCCCATTCGGAACCGGTACACCAGATAGGTTCCGGTATTTAGATGATTCTAGCTGATTTTAAAAAGGTTTGTTCAATAGTATAACATAATTGTAGTGAATGATACTAAAAATGGGAGATAGGGTCGCTAAATCAGAATATTGGGAGATAATCCTGCAACCGAGTTGTCCAAATTGTGTCACACCTACATTTACATAGATCAATGACAGAATCCTGTATAGCTATTATTTATATGCACTGATTTCCGTCATCTATCTTAGCAAAATTTAACTGGTTGGATTCCCAGCTTCAGACTTCCAGGACATAACAGCTATATACATATAAACACGGAATACATCATTTCGAGTGTATATTATGTATCATACATACATTAGGAATGAGCTGTAGCTTTGGTGTTACCAATAAAATATTTGTATTTGATAGTATGTAAACCATCAGTTATATATTTGTATGTCCTTGTACAATCAGTAGTAAAATATTGGATAAAGTAATAAACCTTTTAACACTGTCTGTGTAATGCTGGAAGCCTGGTTGTGTACTGCTGTGCGACGCCATAATTTGACGCGCTGCTTTGGTAGAGTCCATCAAGCGTGAGCGTTGCTTCAGGCGCAAGATCGATGGGATGCTTGGCACATTCAACTCTTCCGTTTTGTATGCTACAAACAAAGAAAAAAATCTTTTTCAAATCACCGGCTCAAAAACATTTTCTTAATCATCTGATTTCTATGTGCATAAATAGTTTACATCTTGTAAACTATTAATGCACAAATAGTTAAATAAATATGCATAAATAGTTTATCTTTATTTTAAGGTGGTTCAATTTCTATACAATTTTTTTTTTCCATTTATGGACAAATGGAGCTTAATTTTAAAGTGAAATCACAGCTACTGGCATTTATTTTGGTCTTTATTTGCGGTAAATCACAATTGCTAGAATAAAACGGCCTATTATTAGCATAATCTAAAGTTTTATTCAAAAATCATAAGGTTGAGGTGTTATCCTCAACTTCTAATTTCGAATTTACTTTCTAGACTTGTGGATAAAAACGACTTAGAAATAACTTTCCGAGAAAACCTGTTTGTCAGAAACGAAACAAAAAAAAATCTAAATGTATGACTTGAACACCTGTTATTTTTTCATAAATTAAATGGCTGTCTTAGATTTTAAAATGATTACAATTTATTCAAAGCCAAAATGCAGTACATACACAGAAAAAAGTTTATACATCATATCATTTTCAATAGAAACCCTTGGAAAAGTCTGTTGTTTTCCTTGCATATTTTGATAACAAATAATTGCTTAATGCAAATAGTTTAAATTATTATACTTTTTATCAAAATATACTCACAGTTTGATTTGCTGGGTAAAGACCTAGAAAGCTTGTGAGACTGCTTTAAATTTTGAGTAGCAGGTATCCTTTTAGCTTCCACCAAGAGTGAAGACTGAATTTCTAAAAGATCCAAGATCCTTCTGGTAGATAAGCTCAAATCGCTGCAGTCCATTTTTGGTGACTCTCTCACTTTCACTGCCTGTGATATATACAAAAGAAAAGTTATGACATCTACACGATTATCAATTATTATAAAGCTATATTATCAAAACTGAAAAAAATGTCTTCATGGTGAAGATGTGAGGTGAAAGTATGTAAGTGTTTATGCAAATTGTAGAAAGTTCTCCACTGTTTTGCATGGATAAAGATTATAATGTGCGTTTATGCACACTACAAAATTTTTTTTAAATTCAAGATTCAATTTGACGTTATGGCATTGGAACCGAAATAATTTCACGCAAATTTAACCCAAATTTAGCGTTACGCAGACGCAGCGTGTTACGTTTCACATTTTGGGTAATTTTACTATATTTTTAAAACTAAATAAGCAATTCCTAGCGGCAGCCTTATCGCCTAAACTGGCCTTAAGCAATTGTACTGGCGCTAACATGTGATTTTAAAAATTAGATTTATATGTTTGTGGTTCGGTGTATAATAAAGTATATTCTATTGGAGTAGAATATGACTATTAAGTTGGTAGTTATAAGTTATTAGTTTTATTTATTCAGTTTTAATTAGGTTGTATTATTGGGTTGTTAGTTATTTTAATTAGTTTTACCTTTTGCAGCTTGGCGCTAGCATAGTCTGAAATGTATGTAGAAGCAGAGGCTCCTCCATACATTGTTGGGCCTGGGTAGAATGGCGAGCCGCATAATGAAGGTCTGAATCGCGGCTTGCCGTCACTTAACGAACTGCTAGCTTGTCCTAGGATAACATAACATCAATACATAGAAAATGAAAAATTTTCATGAAAAATCAGATGACCTATGAAAAATGTTGATATGACTAAATAGATGATTTAAACTTCAATAACACAATGCAACAGACATCTGAATCTACTGAAGAAAACTCTTTAAACTCACCATAAGATTTAGGTGTTGTCTCCTTATCCTTCAGTTTTGGAATACTGTCAAATATAGATTTTCTTTTGGTAGCTACAGACTGCCCCGAAGATGAAGCTTTATGTGGAGGTTTGTATGTGGTATCTCTGACTGTGGTGTCTAAGCTCGGAATCTGCGTATTTGACTCGTCAGCTGTAGGTATGTATATATTTGATTGATAGTTTGTTTCCCGTATGAAAGTATTTCGTCCTGGTGGTGGGTGTATGCTCGTATACAGAACATTATGATTGTTCGGTATTTCTGAACTGTCAGTGTGCAATGGTGTTGGCTGTAAAAATATATAAGTTATAAAAACAACGACTTGTCATCTGGGATGTTGTTTTTTGCTAGCACTCTAGTTTCGAGATTAGATCTAGATTGATAAATTACATGAACCCTGAAACAGACTTCTTTGTTAGTTATTTAAAAACTCGTGCATTCCAGCGGCAATCTGGCGATCTCCAAATAAACAATGATTAACGATTGTCTAATTTTAATGGTAAAATCAGAAATAATATTGTTTGAACTGTACAACTGAATTTATCTTTGTGATATATACCGAATAAAAGAAAATCTAGTCTGTCATTAACCTGGAAAAGACCTTTGATATAGGGCCCAAGAAAACTTGTATGGCAATGTCTTAGAGCCCAGGGATTACCTTACAGAAGCTTATCTAAAAATAGAAGAAGAATACCATCAGACAAATAAGAGTCTAGTCTAGCCATGCTTAGTGAGCCCTTCCTGTAAAAGTTGGGGTACACCAAGGCTCAGCTCTAAATCTACTGCTTGACAACTTAGTCATGGACTACAAAACTCACTGAATTCAAGCGCTTACTATGTGCAGATGATGTAACACTGATTACAAAGAAAACTCCCATTCTGCAGGAATGCCTTAATCGGTGGGCGAAATGAATGCCATGAAATATGAATTAGCCATACAAAGGTAACCTGGGTAATAACATGTTCAAATAAGGTCTGAAATTAATACATCAGAGTCCGTTAAAGGTTGTACCAGATACACATAGCCAAGTGTTTAATGGTTAAAGAATGAAACGAGACAACAGCCATGCTGTACTGTATGAAAGGAAATTAACAACCTAATTAAACCCAGGAGTTTAGAATAGTTTAGATAGTCTCCCCCAGTGCCCGGTAGAAAAACTTAGAGAATGATCTGTAGAGCCTTATCTTTCCAACAATGACAATTCAGTATGTAAAGTTTTTTTTTTGTATTTATTTTATATTTTTTACTGATAGTAAACATTATTTTATGAAACTAATTTGAATATTTTGGCTTTCTATGTGGTAGTTTAATTCTAATACGTTTTCTAACTTTTTACAGTTATAACATCATGAGGTCGGCTGAATATGTAGAATGTCTTTGCCATATAAAACAAAAAAGTATACTAAACATTTGACACATTTCATTAACTATGACAACAGAACTGACAAGTTTTTTTTTAAATTTCATTTCATTAACTATGACATTTCATTTCATTAACTATGACAACAGAACTGACTTTTTTTTTTTAATTCGCCCCATCGGGCATGTAAAGCCATTCTGTTACGTCTGCGGTTTTTACAATTCATTATGCCATTGACTTGACATTGACTAATTTTGTTTTGGTTTGCTATTGCTTCTTTAGTCTATGAAAGTTGCTCGACAAGGTGACGTCATGAGACATCAATTGAAAGTCAAGTTTGATTTGTTTTTTATTAAAATACACCCTCATTCACCCATACCTCATTGTTAACAGTTTTAAACGTAAAAATATTGTACAGAAATGTACTATTTCGTAATGGTTTTGGAATCAGTAAAGTTTTTTTTTCTTTACATACCGAATTCAGAACTGAGCATCCTGAAGAATAATAATGAAGAAGATGCATTGGGACCAGGAGCAGCAGAAGAAGACTTGAGACTGAAATAGTTATTTCATTTAAGATAATCAAAGTAAATAAGAGTGAAAAAATCTCACCTCTAACTGAAAGCACTGGTTATTTTGAACCACTTGTAAGTTTTCTTGGCACTTGCGTTTAGGAGGTGCCATCATTTCAAATTCATCCTCTGAAGAGTCTGTAGTGTCAGCTATGGGTGTTAAGCCATTACTTGCAGGCGTCTGAGCATCACTGAGCCACTGGGAAAACCTAGCCACCACCAGCCCTGAGACTCGAGATGTCACACTCGCTATAAACGACTGAAACAATAAATGAAAGTTTTGAAAAACACATTTTGTCTCTTATTATATCCATGTAAAAAAAGTTCTTAGAAAATATAAAATTAAAATTTAAAACCTTCAGCAGACATCACAGTGTAACTTTGTTTGTTAGGGAAATTATTAAAAAAGAAACAAAATTTTTTCAAAATATGGATGAAATGATGATGTGATGTTAATTCTGTCTGATGGTTCGATTCCCACTCAGGACTAACATTTGTGTGACTAACATCGATGTTTGTTCTGTGTCTGGGTATACTGTATGTATTATAAGTATGTATTTACAAAAAAAAAGTATTTAAGTATTCTATCAGTTATCTGTCTTCCATAGCACAAGCTCTGCTTAGTTTGGGGTCAGATGGCGCTGTGTGTAATGTCCTGCGATATTTATTATTATTATTTATTATTCTAATTAATTCTTCCCACCCAAAAAAAAATCAGTGTCAAACAGCCTGTGATGTGGTTTTACGGCTTAATACTTCTCCTATTGTCACTGGCATTAAATTGGGTGTTTTCACAATAGCTTTAAACCTATTCTTTGGTTGGAAATATTCTAGATTCACAAAACCTAAGAATTGTATCCTTGATACTGCAAATGCACATTTCCCTTTATTTACTCCTTAGCTGGCTTCCCTCAATCTCTGTGACACCATTTTAAATGGTACATTATGAGTTACAATGTTGTTTTCAGATATCACAACATTGTCGAACAGATAAGTTATAATCCAAAAGCCAAACATTTCACTTTATATACTTTCTTGAAGTATTAAGTGTTAACAAATTTGCTGTCTACACTGAAGTGTACTTGAGTATATGCTTGCTCTATATCAATTTTAGAGGATGATGTAACCTTGCAATTTCATGAAAGCTTCATCAAAGTATTAAGTGTTTGTGACTGCATTAACATTGCTTGCATTTCTTCCACCGAAACCTGCATTCACCTTTATGCTGTCTACCACAGCAGAAGCAATCAAAATGACTAAATTATTTCATTTCTTTAGTAGCCTTGTTAAATTCCATAGGCACCTCTGCTTCCAATAAGGAGCTGGGGGTTCCAGACCTGGACTTTAATTCCACAGTTTTTCCTCGTCTTCACTATTATATGTATATGAATAGATTTCCTGAATACAGTTCAGATTTCAGTTTCCTTAATCCAGTTACCTGAGCACAATGTAACTAGATAAATTCATACCAACTAATAATAATAATAGATCTCTTTATAGTTCACACCTAGACTAGAGTAAATAGGTTTCTTCTAGGTAAGCATGCTCCATCTTAGACCACACTACTGTTTAACATCAGGCAGAGTGTGGTCAAACGCGAACCTATTTTGAATTAAAAAACAAAAACACCAATTATAAAAATATAAACTTAACACTAGTGGAACAATTTGCAGCCATCTCTAAGAGTGATCACTTCCAGGCAAGCTTCGTATGGAGAGGATTCTACTCTCACTTAATGACATATATAACAATAGTTCTAAAGCACAAAAAAATCTGATAAATGGTGTCAAAAATTTATTAGCAAATATTCACAATGCAGTAGCTCCATTGTTTTAGACAAGGTAGACACTCACAGTTAGAACAGTCCACAACTACAGTGACTCAGTGACCTATGTCCTACAGTCTGCATTTTTTAAAGGATAAAAACAAGCATAATTCATCAGAGAACAAATGTCACCAACATATTAGGAAGCTAAAGTAGTTATATCTATTGCAGAACGCTTAAGCCTGTAGCCTGTACAGCTGTACACTATGAGCACTCAGTTCTATGCTCATAAAACCTAAATGAATGTGAATTTCACTTTGAAAATTTGACAGCCTATTCTTGGGTAGTTAAGCTAACAATTTATGCAATTCAAAAATCGGATTTTTTTTTAACCTCCCAATGTGGTTTTCCCCCTCAAAACTAGCTGTATCCACCACTTCATTCACGACATGTTAAAATTTTATTAAATGGACATTTTAATTTTTCTTATGCCTATGTGTGCTTTTATTATAAGTACACATAAGGACAGTTTCATTATAAGTAGAGATAGTTTTTAAGAAACAATATAAGAATCTTTGCTTTAGGTAACATGCTTTATAAATGAATGAAGAACAACATTTATTTGTTTAATATTTTACTGCACAGCCATTATTTTAGTAATAACAGTTCGGAACATATTTTATCATTATCACATTAAATATTGATTCTTCGATTGATTATCTATCAGCAAACCGAACAAGGGCGAGTAATGTAGCGAGGTATTTCATGTTCGTACTGCGAGGCACTTGCGAGTCCTTAGACTAAGACGCAAATACCGACAGCTAGACGAAGCGAAATACCCCGCTACCCTCTCGTCCTCGCGAGCATTGCGGTGCTGCTACTAACATATTATGGGTAAAAATACACACCCACGCGGAGATCGCGGACCGTAATCATATTCTATAACGAGATTTCTTACAAGAGCGGGAACTGTCGCGACATGAATACATGATAAAAACTTACACGTTTTGACTCTTCGGGGTCGCTTTTTGAAGAACGCGGGCGTTTCTTCTTGCCCTTTGAAAACATTTCACTCAAACTCATTTTCTTGATTCAACAGGGTACTTGATTAATGCACAAAATCGATATAACGATTTTTCAGCAAAATTTATTCAGAACTGGCAAAAACGTGACAAACATGGCGGGCAGTGTGAAACTGAAAAATGTCACTGCATGCAGTCAACATAAAATTAGGTACCGAAAAATGGACACCATTCACACTATTTTAACAGAAAAAAAAACTATACTGGTGACACGGAACAATCAAAATGTTTAGCAATTATTAATAATAGAAAATAACACAATGGACATTTCAACGAAACGATTTCATGTCTCGCAACGCGTACCGCATAACTTTTTTTTTATTTCTCGGCCATGGGCACCGCGCTACCTTTTTTTTTATTTATTCTTGGCAATGGATAATAGTTCTTCAGCCGCAACACAGACCTGAAAGAGTGCGATCTATTTGCGAACCGGTGAACCAACGGATTAAATCGTTAGCGTTGGATTTTGCACTATAATTATAGTATTTGTATTACTATTTCATGCTACGTACTAGAACGACAACTAAGGATAGTATGGAAAAATACTACAATTTCCTTACTTCACTAATAAAAGACCAAAACCGCCAACCTGTAAAAAAAGTTCATTGGGTTGTATCTTAGACGAATAATCAATGATAATGATAATCAATAATTTGATGAAAGATCCAAGGGTTGTGTTGTGATAGGCTGCCAAACAATACTATAGAGCAATGTTATCAGATACACCATAATTACAGATCTGCTGTATTTTCACGCCATCTACTGGACACCGTATTTTTATAAATACAGTGCATGGAGACAGTATTTTTTGGCAACGAAAAACAATACTAATTAGTATTATAATGAACGCTACTTTGAATTGTGACGCCATCAAAGACGACAGAAAAAGTGGCAACTGTACCAATTTTATTCCTTGAGAAGACATGTTGATAAGATTAGATGCTAAGGATGAAGAAAATAATAAGTAAATTTTACAGAGTAGTAACAAATATGACCTGGGGTGGTGAATTAAAAAAGTTATATATATATATATATATATTTCAGATCCTAGATTGATTCGTGAGGTTGAATCGCATTCTCAATCTCAACATCTAAAACTCTTTGGGCTTCTTCGTCAAGCTGCAAGTCACTATTTGAGTTTTGGCGGGAACGCGGGAAGAGTCGTGTCGCTCCGTTGTATTTTTTTCCAAAACTTGTGTTTTGTCGAGTGTTTATGCATAAAAATGGTGGTGTTTTATTCATAAAGTGCTGAATTATATGCGTGAGTGTGGGAAAATGATATAATGTGGTGAAACATGACTTTTCGTGGTGCTTCCAAAACTCCATCGAAGCTTTATAGTAAAGTTGCCACTACTTTACTAAAGCATGACTGGACTTGACTGACACAGGACTGGACTTGGCTAAGACTGGACTTTGACTATAACTAGCTACAAGGACACTTATTTAACTTTTGTAACTTGAAAATATATCAATACTTGACACTGGCAAATGCTAAAACGCGACGCCAAAACCAAAGAAAAAAAGTCACTATTTGGGAGTTTTGGCGGGAACGCGGGAAGAGTCGTGTTGCTCCGTTGTATTTTTTTCCAAAACTAGTGTTTTGTCGAGTGTTTAAGCATAAAAATGGTGGTGTTTTATTCATAAAGTGCCGAATTACAAGCGTGTGGGAAAATGATATAATGTGGTGAAACATGACTTTTCCTGTCGCTTCCAAAACTCCATCGAAGCTTTATAGTAAAGTCGCTACTACTTTACTAAAGCATGACTGGACTTGACTGACACGAACTGGACTTGACTAAGACTGGACTTTTGACTAAAACTAGCTACGAGGACAATTATTTAACTTTTGAAACTTGAAAATTTATAATTACTTGATGCTGGCAAATGCCGCCAAAACCAAAGAAAAAAAAAACGTCACTATTGTCATTGTCACCCATCAAAATTTGAAAAAAACAGATTTTCCCACACTTACGCTTGTAACTCAGCACTTTATGAATAAAACACCACAATTTTTATGCATAAACACTCGACAAAACACAAGTATTGGAAAAAATACAACGGAGCGACATGACTCTTCCCGCGTTCCCGCCAAAACTCCATGTAGAATTCAAACCATTTCAGAGTTTAATATGGCTATAATCGACCATTGGTCATCGGTTCCCATTGTAAGACAGTATTACCTACTAGATATTGTTTATCACTGCAGGACTGATTATTATTATTCGCCTGAGCAAAAAACGGTGTCACTGTTGCAGTGCTGCCAGCAATAATAATGTGAAAGATAAGTTCTCCGCATTCCCGCCGAAACTCATTTATTCGGCTTGAGCAAAAAACGGTGTCACTGTTGCAGTGCCATAGGCGGCCCGTACACGTTCAATTTGGATCGCGATCCGCTATCCAGATTGATCGTGTACGAAGCGGACTGACGGATTGATGCTCCAGATCGCAAAATATCTAGAAATTTTGAAATCAAGATCGCGGATCGTTATCAAGATTGAACGTGTAAGCGCAAGATAGCGTCAGTCCACGCTGTGCGCTCTTTGAAAATGGACGACAATGACACGCGCTCCTCGTTGCTGCCGATCGAACGGGCCAATTCACCTTTCAGTAGTTAAAATAAAATAAATATGGTAGGACAGCCCCGTTGGTTCATTGGTAGTATATCTGCCTAGAGAGCTGTAGGGCGTGGGGTCGATTCCCACTCAGGGCAAACATTTTGTGAATAAACAAATGTTTGTTCTGTGTATATTATAAGTATGTATTTACAAAAAAAAGTATGTATTCTATCAGTTATCTGACTTCCATCACACAAGCTCTGCTTAGTTTGGGGCCAGATGGCACTGTGTGTATAGTCCTACGATATTTATACCACCCTCAAGTGGAAAATCTAAAGGTGTGTTCTGGCAGTCTCACTTGCGAGCCAGTTCCATTCCAGGCTAGGTGTGTTTTACCATCTTCGACCACACCGTCACTGAACATCAGGTGAGCTGTGATCAACGACATAGTTTGTCAAAAAAAATAATTAAATGAGTGTACAATTCTCTTTTGAGTAACCACTGTTTAACCCAGAGCCTTTTCCAAATCCTTTTCCTAAGTTTTAAGGCCAATACAAGGGACAGGAAGGGCTTTAACTTTAGGTAAATCCATGACGACACGTGTTAACGCGGCAGTTCCGATACATGGACTGATGAAATCATGATTGACCGTGTAATGTTGTGACGAGATCCTGCGATCCGTGATCGCGATCCAAATTGACCGTGTACGGGCCGCCATAGCGATTACATTCTCTTGGGCAGTGCTACCCTACCAGCAATAATAATGTGAGATACGTTCAAAAATGAATCAAATTGTGTGCAAAGCCTAACAATTATACCTACTTAATATTTTAATGCTAAAACCACTGACATTAATTAATTGTTTTAAGTTTAAACGCTGTAATCGAATATAAAACTTTATGTACTTTTGTCTATCTTGATGTAGGTATCGAACAAACTTATTTTAGTTTAAATTTTCCTCACAATCGTATTGCATGAGCAATATTATTCTTTGGTTTGCACACACGGGTTCTATGTCATTAAGTGTAGATTTTTGGTGGTTAGACAGAATAGAAGTAAGATTTTAGTATGATGGAGAAGTTGTAGTAGTCCAAAAACATACCTACTTTTTTTTTTACTAGGACATTATGACTCATGGTCTAACATAAGTCCTAAAAAAATGTTCTACAATTTAATATGAGAGCTAGACGGCAAGACTGCTGGCTCAGCTCTCTCTACTTTTGTAATTTCCGACAGTGTAGACATTGATAAGATTTTAACATAAATATGCCACAATGTACATGTTCAAATTTACTGATATTATGTAATTTTTAAGGTTAATTATGTACTGAAAATGAATGTCAATTTATTTAAATTTAGGTAGTATCAATAGTAACATTTTATTGTAATGCAAATGTAACCAAAACACCAGAAACTTAAGCTAAATACACAAGAGCTATAGCTTTAGAATAACACAAGGTATCATATTAATTAATTTTACTAAATTAATTACTTATACAAGTCAAATTAAAGTGATTTAAGAGATGTTTTTGTATGAAAATGAGTCAAATACACAACATATGAGCCATCTGTTACATACAGTATTAGTACAGTAGCTTATTAATTAATTTGATTTTTATATTTATTATGTACTTACATAATAAATATAAAAATTACATTGATAACAAAGTTTACATTGAATATTTAGATACATATGCTTTTTCAATCCTAATGTCGTCTACTGGACAGTCATTTTTATCACATTCCACCAATCCAATTCTCCTAACCACTTGCATTCCTGTTTGTACTCTACCAAAAATTGTGTGTTTCCCATCCAGCCACTGGGTTGGAGCCATTGTTATAAAAAATTGGGAAGCATTGGTATTTGGTCCTGCATTAGCCATTGATAAGATCCCTGCTCCAGTGTGTTTTAAATCTGACGCAATCTCATCATCAAACATGGGTCCATAGATAGACTGCCCACCTTTACCTGTGCCTGTAGGGTCACCCCCCTGTATCATGAAGTCTCTGATAACACGGTGAAACTTTGTGTTATTGTAATAACCTCTTCGCACAAGTTCCATAAAATTTCTGCATGTGACAGGTGCATGTTTCCAATACATCTCAACAGTGATGATTCCGAGTCTGAAATATTTGGAACAATGACTTTGTAAATTTATTAAGATTGTAAGTATACAAAAAATATAGAATGGTACTTTACTGTACACAAACAATGCACAAATACTAAAAACTAAACATACTAGTTCTGTAACTAGTAACTAAATATGATATAGCCATGACAAAATCTGTCATATGGTTTCAAAGGTTAGACATGCAAACAGCTTTGTTTTGTACTACTGAGACTAGAGATTAAATTAGTCTAGGAATACTTACGTTGTTTCTAAAATTGCTACAGGTGGCTGCCAAGTTCTATCCGGTATACCAGCATTTCCATAGCCCAACATTTTGATAAAATATACAGTGTCAACTTAACGTAGTAGTGGTTACCCTGAGTAAGTGAATAATACACTAATATCTATATAAATAATTCAATTCTTGGTGTATGGCTTTTGTGAAGATGTTTCTCAATTCAACTCAACTGTCACATAGAAAGCAACTCTTAATAAATGTCTTATGCGAAAGAGTTCCACAGTTCTGCCAATGTCACAAAGTAGATGGTGTTGAATGGTAAATGTATGTATGGTGAATACAAATATCAGAGTATTTGTGTTTATCCTTTCTGGAACAAAAACATAAGCTAGCTACAGTTAAACATAAGACACTATATACATTTATATGTATATACAACATAAAAAGTTAATATAAAACATATTTTACAAGTAACTATAATAAATTAACAATTCTATTTCATTTATATTATATTGTTAAATCATATGAATTTTCATCCAAGCCGGATTCCCTCAGAGAATGTCTGTATGGTCCTAACACCATATAGTAGGTATAAATTTAATCACTATATTGAATATTGATCACTACCATAAGTGTTAGAAAGTAGGTGTGTGTGTAAGTTTCAGGTGAGTGAGTATGCTATTGATGGAGAGCCTAATGTAAGGTCAAAAGTGAGCATTCCATTGCAGAATTTTTTTTTTTTTTTTTTAATGGTTGACAGGCCAGGTATTTGACCACAGCTCACCTGATGTTAAGTGAAGGTGTGGTCGAAGATGGTAAAGCACACCTAGCCTGGAATGGAACTGGCTCTCAAGTGAGGCTGCCGGAACACACCGTTAGATGCTTGGCGGCAGATTTTCAACTTGAGGGTGGTAGCTAGCCAGCCGAGTACTAGAAAGTACCCTACCACCATGCTATGGTTTCCTCACGATGTTTTCCTTCACCGGCAGCTCAAGCGCATTGTTGGGGTTTGAACCCACGCCCTTCGGCATGCGAACCTACCGCGCTAACCACTGAGCTATCATTGCTGAATTGTAAATGGACCGATGACCATGTTGGTTATATAGAGATATTAATTGTGTTAGTTTAAGGTCAATGTTGGATGGTATGAGGGTTGCTTAGTACAATATTAATTTTTCTAAATTTACTAATTAACAAAATACTCTTTTATATATTGTATAATTATTTTGTATATTTTCCTATGGAGAAGATACTGTTGAGGAGTTATTACATAAAACAATCATTTGGTATTGTGGAGATTAGATCAGAAATGTAATGCTGATGGTCAGATGATTTTCTTTCATATTCTGAACATAATTTGCTAGTAGCAAAATTACAACCTGAACAATAAAGATATTAGGTTTCATTGTAGTTTCACAGTTGTCACCAAGATGTTCATTAGTACACTGTAAGTTCCTCCTAGGAAGACCTAAGGTCTATACTGTATCTTTGTATGTCCATACCTGCAGAACGCAAAACATTGAATAGGTATTGGTAGAGTCCCACTATAAGGGAATAAAATGAGGATACTCTTGAAGGCAGTACCTGTCTGGAAAGTCACTACCACAGTCTGTGTTGTTATCCAAGTGGCATCAACAATACTCTTTCTAATCAATCTTCTGGCTTTTAGGATCTTACCACAACCAGAAGAGAGTTTTTGACATTTGACAAACTGTCATTACCATGTCAGGCGGAAGACTCCTATTTGTGTGATATTGTATGTGGGAATAATAGCTGAGTATTTGTGTGTGGATAGGATGGAGAGACGGAGAGTTGTATGCATCATAATTATGCAAAGGTAAATAGAACCGACTTTTTTTGGGAGCTATTAATACCATGTGCATATGTTAGGGGCCATATTTTTAAAAATTGGTCTGTGTGTGATTTCGGCAGCCGGGTAGGATTATTCGAAACATATGGATCACATATGGGCCTTTGTCCGTCATAGTATTTAGTAAGCCTTCAATTACCATTGATGCGTCTATATTACATGGAGTGGATGGGACTCTTGTCTTACCACCATCGAGACAATCACAATACAACACTTAGATATTTCAGACACATAAAATGTTACACAAAACACGAAATTACTACGATCCGTTTGCTCATGAAACAAAATATTCGTTTACTTTTACTCGTTATCGATTGCAACGCAGAATAAAATTCATTTTTTTTTTCTTTAGTTTTGGCGTCGCGTTTTAGCATTTGCCAGTGTCACTTGACATATTTTCAAGTTACAAAAGTTAAATAAGTGTCCTCGTAGCTAGTTATAGTCAAAGTCTAGTCTTAGTCAAGTCCAGTTTGTGTCAGTCAAGTCCAGTCATGCTTTAGTAAAGTAGTGGCGACTTTACTATAAAGCTTCGATGGAGTTTTGGAAGCACCACGAAAAGTCATGTTTCATCATTTACCCACACTCGCGCTTGTGATTCGGCAGTTTATGAATAAAACACCACCATTTTTATGCATAAACACTCGACAAAACACTAGTTTTGGAAAAAAATACAATGGAGCGACACGTCTCTTCCCGCGTTCCCGCCAAAACTCATTTAGTAGTTATGGTAATACCTAATTACCTACTCAGTTTTTTTCTCATTCTTCATGCTTCTTGGCATAGCATTCTATGTATTCTGCCAGTTTCAATGTTTCTGTATTTTGTGCACAGTCTTCAGATCAGCAGAATAATAATAATAATCAGGGTTCTATGAAAAGTCCAAAAGAGAGTACGTCTACGTAGTTTGTGTACTGCTTCACTTCATCAAATTATTCTGATTATTCGTCTGTGGATAAAATAGTATAATTTTAGTACATTGCTAAATGTTAGTAGGTATAATAAAAGTAAAACTTTGTCAATTTTGTGATTTTTTTGGTATTTTCATCTGACACCACAGAAAAATAACATAAAGTTAAGTTTCCTAGGTTAAGTTGTTCTTTTCCTACTACGATGAGGTTGGGTATTCATTCATTTTCCCCATGGTGAAGTATGTTAAAAATCGGAATCAATAGAGGGGATTATATAATACATATATTTCCCCGTATGATCAAAAGCTGACGGTTGTGCTTTATTTAAACCCTTGATGGATATGCTAAAATGTAACAAATTAAGTAATAACGATTACACTGATTTACAATAATAAATTTTGATTTTTAAAATGTTATATTTAAAATATTTTGTAGTTGTAAATAAAATATTTTAATAAATAGATAAAAATCTTAGTAGAATTTTATTATTGGCAACAGAATTTGTTGGTATGTTTCCGAATTTTAAAACGGTCACACTGCCCATTTCCTTTTCCGTTTCAAATGAACTGGAAGAATTTGTGAACGTCTAACAATCCAAGTCCAACATATTTTCGTTTCGTATTCAATTCTGTTTGCTTGTAATGTGGATTGGGGTGAGTGATTACATTATTCGGTAATTTATTTTATAATTTAAGCTAGAAAATATCCGATGACATCGTTGTAATAGAACTGTGTGAAGCAAGAATCATATGTTCCATGTAGGTAGGTACATTGTTAATGGTATCCATTTGAACCCCATTTTGGGCTTTCCTTGCAAGCCGTGGATAGATATCATATGAAAACAATCGTAAATGATATGATGCGACTATGTAAAAGGCCTCTACGCCTGTTCATTTAGATAAAGCTTCAAGAATTTCAAGTACACTTTTGGGAGATACCTATGTAATCGTGTTCTAGTTTTTGTAAATGTATGTAGGAACATAAAAGGTAAAATTATATGAATTTACAGTAAGGAGTAATTTTTAGTACTTACTACATTCAATAAGATTTAAATTATATTAGCTCCTGGCTTTTTTACTACCAAAAGTTTCCAATAAATCTATAATAGGATGTCAATTTAAAAAAATGACAATTATAAGGTAGATGTAATTTTCCTTATGGGCCGCCTTACACGTTCAATCATGATCACGATCCGCGATCCGCGATCATGATTTCAAAATGTCTAGATATTATGCGATCCGGAGCATCAGTCCGTCAATCCGCTTCGTACACGATCAGTCTGGATCGCGATCATTGATCGCGGATCGCGGATCGCGGATCGCGCGCTACGTGTACGGGCTGCCTATGATTTATTATTATTTTTTTAAATTTAATTTTGGCTTTGTCGCTGAGCGACCATATCGCCTATGATTTATTATGTACAACTTAGCAAAATTTAGAATTACAAATTAGTACTAGTGAGTTTTTTCTTATAATGTATGGCACATTACAATTGGCAGCTTTTATTTCTATCACTAGTAGTTGTTATTTATTTGATTAATACTAAGACTTTACTTAATTATATTGTTTTTCCCACAGAGTCATGGCAGAAAATGCTTATCCGAGTCTTTCAGAGCTTCATGATTACGAACCCAACTTAGAATTTGATGACACATGGATGCAACCTACAACTGGTGAGTACTTTCACATCAACATTTTTTACCTTGTCTTCTCTATTCGAAATGAGGACAATGATTCCTGCACTGACATCCTGCTTGGGGTTTGCATGAGTGAGGCTCTGGGTTGCTAGCATAGTGACAAACTGCATTCAAAATGAGGATAGTTGTGAAAAAATGAGTCTTGTGCTGTAAATCTATCCAGTTACTATCTATACATTATATACACTATGGAAATTAGTCTGTATATAATAAAATTATAGTGCTGCCAACTAGTGGTAATCCTGATTTTATGTTTGGCTTTGTAATACCACTGCATTTGATCTCTAGCTAATAGCCACACCAGAGAGGACTATCTGGGGTTCATAGTATGCACAGGTGACTATTCGAATTGCAATGACTAGTAGTAAGGCCTAATTAAAGACTAAGGTTCTTTCAATGCAATTTTGATGGATTGCTGGTTATTTTCCTGTTAAAAGTGGTCTTAAGTTTCCAAGTGATAATATAAAATGCCCTTTACCCCATCCCCTTCAAGTGCCCCATCCATCCTTGCCTCATTGCTGATAAAATAAAATTGATGTTATTACTATATATAGCTTATTTGCATGTATAAAAATAAGCGTTATTATATACAATTACCTTTATATATATATATATATTTTATGTTTGACAGGCTAGGTATTTGACCACAGTTCACCTGATGATAAGTGACGGTATGATCGAAGATTGCAAACACACCTAGCCTCCATGAATAGAACTGGCTTTCGAAGGAGATTGCCGGAATACACCATTAGGTGCTTGGTGGCAGATTTTCAACTAGCCAGCCACTAGAAATACCCTACCATCATGCTATGGTTTTCTTGCGATGTTTGTGTACAATAAAGAGTTAATCAATCAATCAACCAATATAGTCGTAAATATAAAGTTTTGTTTGTTAGCCAAAAAGCTATATTTTTCTAAACTTCCAACCTAATGTATACCTTAATATATTACAACTCCATAAAGTTAATTAATTAATATAGCTGAAATTTTGCATGAATAACTAATATGTATCATCGATTGATAATACATGAATATTGAAATTTAAAAAAAGATACTCCACCCCAGCGGCTCAAGAAATGCCTGTCAACCATTAAAAAAAAAAACGGGTGAAAGCAATAATCACAGTATGAAGCGAAGTTTACTGCAGTGTAATGGCTAGGTTTGCCATAGCTTCTTGGGCTAGATGTGTCCAGTGCCATGTAATATATACGTAATAGTTGTACTGTGTAGGTATATATATGCGATGCTTGGTGCATGTCTGTGAATTAACATAGTGCGTGAGTAGTATCAGTATTAAGCAACATTAAATTTAGAGTGACTGCCTTAATTACAGCCCCGTTGTCTTCTGAGGTAGTAGAACTTCAAGGCGATGACGAGATCGTGCAGCGGCCTTCCAGCTTGATGGAAGAAAACTTCGAGCGTGAGTTAGCGACGGCGCCTAACTCCTATTCTGCAGTGAGTGTTTGTAGACACTCTTTACTTAGTAATAAAAGATAATGGTAAAAGTTGGTTGTCGGGTACCATGATACCAATGCAATATCATAGTTCTTTGAACTCAATTAAATATAAAAGTGAGAGCACCTTTCACCACCATCAACAACCTTGTGACATCACTCTTTATAGACATTTTTTTGTTGACATAAAATAAATAGATATGTTAAAATTCCATAAACCCATTTAGCACACGGCCTCATTTCAAAATTGAAAGACGTTTATGCGACTCTATTATGGCGGCTTCTTTCTTTTCCTAACAATACAGTGTAAACTCTTTATAACGAAACTCAAGGGACCGAGCATTTTTTATCGTTATAGAGAGTTACCGTTACATGGAGTGACTTAGTTCAAGACGTCTTCCAACGTCGCTTTTCTTTTCTCCCTTTTCAATCGCACGTATCACACAAACTTTTTCGTCAACACATAACGCTTTTCTTTTACTGGCCATGTTAACAGTTTCAAAGTTGGTTCACGACTGATAATACGATAGGTAGGTGTTTAGTTCGAGATCATCCTTTCAAGCAAACCAAGCACGTGTTCAAGGCAATTAACAATAACAAAAGCAAGACGGCTGTTTACGACCTCAGAAGTTTCGCCTCAAAGGTTTAGTCGGCATCTTTTGTAACCTGATAAGATAACATAAACAATAACACCGTGACGATTTTCTGTGTCTAAATATGAATACATTTCTTCGTAATAGAGAATGGCTGCTGCGCTATAAAGAGTGTATCAATGTGTGGGTTTTAAGGTAAACCAACCAAATTGTGATCTTTTCTATGTTATAGAGAGTTTATCGTTATAAAGAATAGTGTTATAAAGAGTTTACACTGTATTTGGAAAACCCATTTCTATTTCTAGCGCTTTGTTAAAAAAACTTCAAAAATAACACTAAAAAATTTACATCAATATAGCTTGTGTAGCTAAAATATTTGCTCCTCTAAAATATTAGGTAAATGTAATGCATTTAAAACTCAACCAATCCAACACTTGTTGCACGCTAGTACAATTTACTAGAAGATTTTGAAAATATTTTAATGTCTCACCTAAATACTAATAAGTAAATCATATTTAATCATTGCTAATGGATCTAAAAATTAAATTGTATTATGCACGGATATATCCTTATATTCTACCTGTTCGTGAGGGCTGGCTGGGAGAAACATCCAGGAAACACCCATTTTTAAAACTTCAAATACAATATAAATAAATAAATATCGTAGGACATTACACACAGCGCCATCTGTCCCCAAACTAAGCAAAGCTTGTACTATGGGAGTCAGATAACTGATAGAATACTTAAATATATATTTTTTTAAAAATACATACTTATAATACATACAGTACGCATATGTTTTTAAACAAATTAATACTTTTTTTATGAATAAGTCTGGATTAAACTCAATATGAGTAAACATTCTTGTTGTTTGAAAAACTTTTAGACCAGTCTTCGATATCGCGCTATCCGTTTTGATCTTATGATTTTAAGTTTAGGTTTTTTTCCATCGGTTTAAAGTTGATATTCAGTAACTTTTTTTTTTTATAGTTGACAGGCTAGTTGTTTGACCACAGCTCACCTGATGTTAAGTGAAGGTGTGGTCGAAGATGGTAAATCACACCTAGCCTGGAATGGAACTGGCTCTCAAGTGAGGCTGCCGGAACACACCGTCAGGTGCTTGGCGGCAGATTTTCAACTTGAGGGTGGTAGCTAGCCAGCCGAGTACTACAGTACCCTACCACCATGCTTTGGTTTCCTCACGATGTTTTCCTTCACCGGCAGCTCAAGCTCATTGTTGGGGTTTGAACCCACGCCCTTCGGCATGCGAACCTACCGCGCTAACCACTGAGCTATCATCGCTACAACTTGGTATGTAATTCTTGATTTACTAATGAAAGCTACAGAAGATTACGCAATTCATTGAGCCGTGTATAAGAATTTAGTTGTGCGACTATCACTGTTTCGCAGTGGGTGGTGGGATTTGGGCCGCATCAGTGTTCAGGTTACGCTCAGATCGAAGAAAGTGAGGTAGACTACTTCTCGGACCTTGTCCGTTCGAGGTTCCTCGAGGTGGCTGGTGACGACCAGTTTGGCCGCCCCATCATTGTTATATCCGCCTGCCGCCTGCCACCTACCAGAGAAGTTGCCCCAGACATGCTTCTCAAGTAAGTTTCACTTAAGTCTTTTTTACCGACGCCAGTATGAATGTTGTGAATTTCTGTCTGCATTCTGTGTATGATCATGTGTTCCCTCATCATCATGTTTTGACAAATTAGGTGTCTTATGTGTCGTCACAGATTAAATCCAATAAGGCAGAATCTATAATCTAAACTAGCTGAATACACCCAGTACTCCATACCTAGCGCTCGCCTTTATATTATATTATACAGAGATAAAAAGTAGCCTATGTCACCCGGGGATAGTGCAGCTTCCCAACAATAAAATAATTTTTGAAATCGGTCCAGTAGTTTCGGAGCCAATTCAATACAAATAAACAAATCTTTCCTCTTTATAATAGTATAAATAAAGGTACAGAAAATAAAAAAAGCCTTTTGAGCTTGTGCCACAAGTGACGGTTATTGCTAAAAGCGATGTCTTCCAGGCAACCAAAAATGGAAAACATATTTAATATAGGTACTAAGAATAGACAAGAGATGTCGTAACATATTTTTAACTAACGTATATTTATGTTAGATTTTGTATGTAACTGACTAACCATGTGCAAAAAATTTCAGATATCTCACATTTACCCTGGAAAAATTTGTTGAGCAAGACTACACGATATTATATCTACATTACGGCATTACCGACGAGACGAAACCGCCGACGAGTTGGTTCTGGGAGGCTTACAAAACCTTAGATAGGAAGTTTAAGAAGAACCTAAAAGCACTGTATCTCGTCCATCCCACCAAAATAATCCGTCTGGTATGGCAGATGTTTCGCCCTCTCATATCTGCCAAGTTTGGCAAGAAAATAAGATATGTGAATTACTTACACGAACTTCGGGAGCATTTGAATCCAGATCAGATACCTATTCCGCAGCGCGTGCGCATGTAAGTATTACTTTAAATAATCGGTTTTTTTCACATTCTGCTCACCTAGAATAGATTTACTCTGTGCTGCTGCTTCTTCTTCTGGTCCTTTAACCAAATTCAACAATAGAAGCTTCTCATTCTGAGTCTTATCTGTCATCTATTATTAGGCACATGCACGTAACGGGCCTGTTCAAATGTGTGCTGTCCTTTTTATTAGATATATATAACACTTGTCATAAACGAAAAGTTAACAAAGCACTACGTGTAAGTAACTTATCCATTGTTGATTCATAAAAAGTCACTTTACTTCATACATTTTTCAAACACCTCTATTTACAAAATGTATAGCGATGGAAGATCCAGTCAATCTTCGAATGGGTGACTATGAGTAGCAGTTACACTAAAGTCGTCGCACGGGTTGAATGGAACATTAAATTGTCGGTCTCGGTTATAATCTCTTAACAAAGCCATGTCATCTCAAGGCGGCCAATCAACTCGAGATCTGGGCTGGCCAGGCAATCTGTCTGAACTTACAGTGCCACAGTTATAAGTTGGCGGTAGTGCTTTTAGGAACTAAATCAGTGCTGTCACCAAGAATCAATCAACCGTTTTTGGCATTATATTCAGAATAAATTTAACTATGTGGACACACCGTAAATATTTACCCATCAACAAAATGTGAGTTTGACATTTAGGTGTGTACTAATATAGATAAAACTGCGAAATATTTCCCCAGAGTTTGTGTCAAATTACATGTTATGGCAAGACTGGCTTGAAGCACAGTGGCGTACGACACGCCAAGTTATGATACTTTATATAATATGATCCGCTACGACAAAGTGTCTTTCATGTAGCATAGAACATTGAAAGGAAAAATAATTAATGAGTTATGATTTGTTAGGCACGATCGTGACCTACTGGCCAGGAACCCTCGCGCGGCGTTAGCGGCTAGCTTAGGGCAAGGGCCTTCTACGTCCCACTCGTCCCCAGAGCCGATCGACTTGGAGTCCAACACGGTGCCAACGCAGCAGTTCGGAGTCTCACTCGAGTTTATTCGCGAGCACAATCCTGATATGCAGGATAACGTCCCGCCCATCGTGCGCTACTGCGTCGAGTTCCTCTCCAAGCCCGAGAGTGAGTATTACCACAAATAATAAATAAATAAATAAATATCGCAGGACATTACACACAGCGCCATCTGACCCCAAACTAAGCAGAGCTTGTGCTATGGAAGACAGATAACTGATAGAATACTTAAATACTTTTTTTTTTTTTTTTGTAAATACATACTTATAATACATACAGTACACCCAGACACAGAACAAACATCGATGTTAGTCACACAAATGTTAGTCCTGAGTGGGAATCGAACCCACGCCCTTCAGCTCTCGAAGCAGACACACTACCAATGAACCAACAGGGCTGTCAAAAAATAATAATAATAATAATCAGTGATAAAATCACAATAATAAAATAATCATAATACTAGTACAAATCCATACATCATACTATTAAACAAATATACCACGATGCCACAGACAGACAGATTATCATCGTCTCAGCCGTCGGACGACCACCATAGACACAAAAAAAGGAGGTATTCTAACAGTATCCAACTTCCATAGTAGGTACGGTACAATCTTTGCGTAATTTGGGGTCACATGGCGCTGTGAGTAATGTCCTACGATATTTATTTTATTTATTTATTATTGTTTACATTATGTTGGCCACTTCATTATAATAAAAGTAAAGCATTAAATTTATAGATAGCTCCTCTTTTTCGTTTCATTATGATGAGGACCCCGTAGTACCTACTGCTGAAATCTGTCTGTATTTTTTTTTTATTTAAGTGTCTCATTCTGTTATTTTGTCTGAATTTAGTCGGCATCATCCACGGCCGTAAACATCGCCTGCCATATTTGCGATAAAATAGAATATAACTTTATTATACACCAAAACAAAACAACAACATACAAATATGAGACATAAAAAAAATGAGAAACAGTTTACACAGTTTTTTTCTTGAAGTTTGAGAAAGGGTGACGTTTTAGTAAAAAAAAAACTTAATGTACTGCACAGGTCTTGCGACGGAAGGCATATTCCGTCGGTCGACATCACAAACAGCACTGGTCCGCATGGTGGCGGAATGCAACTTTGGAGAGGAAGTGAACTTCAACAACGACCCACACTGCGCTGCTGCGTTGCTTAAAGCTTTCCTGAGGGACCTAGAGGAGCCGATACTAACACATCGCCTTTTCGACGAGATTATAGAATTCGACAGTAAGTTTATTGCACTTATTGTATTCTATACTATCCAATACGATAGTGATGTCTATAGTTTATGTAAAACAAAAAAATATATATTTATGTGTAAGTGTATAGCTTTTGCTATCTGTTGATGGTGGATGTCCAAAGAAGACAAGGATAAACACACATATATCTGTGTGTGGGTGGGGAGTGAATGCAGAATTAACAAAAGTTGAAAATAGTGCCTAAGCTTTCTGGACTGTGTCAGAATTCTACTTTTTTTCAATGGTTGACGGGCTAGTTGTTTGACCATAGCTCACCTGATGTTAAGCGAAGGTGTAATCGAAGATTGATAATATACTCAGGTGTATAGTATACTAATATTATAAACGTGAAAGTTTCTAAGAATGTATGGATGTATGTTTGTTACTCTTTCACGCAAAAACTATTGAACGGATTTGGATGAAATTTGGTATGGAGGTAGCTGAGACCCTGGATTAACACATAAGCTACTTTTATTTGTTCCGAAAACATGTAGCAGGTAACACCGCGGGGCGCAGCTAGCGAATGTAAATAATAATTTGTTTTCTTTTTCGAGAAATATCATCTATTTTTTAAACTGTTGACAGGCTAGGTGTTTGATCACAGCTCACCTGATGTTAAGCGACGGTGTATTCGAAGATTGTAAACAAATGTAGCCTGGAATGCAACTGGCTAACAAGTGAGGCTGTCTAAACACACAGTTAGTGCTTGTTGGCAGAATTTCAACTTGAGAGTGGTAGCTAGTCAGTCGAATACAAGAAAGTACCCTGCCACTGTGCTACGAAATAATCAAGCTATCTAATATGATTTAACTGAAATTGTTCCGAGAACATTGCTTTTCTAATCATCAAACATATTATGCACAACTGACTAAGAAATAACTATAATATCATCAAGAATACATTACTATTTTTTTATTATATACTATTATATACTATTATATACTATTATATACTATTCTGCACACAGTATACACTCTTTATCCAATTACCTTATGTGTTAAAAGATTTTCTTGACTTTGTAAATTAATTCTAGCTTGGCCGATGCCCCAACGCCCGAGAATGACAAAAATACTTCTACTTGAAAAACTTCCGCTCGAGAACTACAAGCTTCTCAAGTATATTGTCCAGTTTCTATGGCGGGTCAGTATCATTTGTCATGTGTCGGTTGTTGTATGTATTGCTTGCTTCACACATCTCTCGACGTCTGTCCAGAGATCCATAGATACAGGCGTGGAAATTTAGTTCTAGCCTACGACAGCTTGGCTTAATGTATCTATACACCATGTTTTATGTCAAATAAATAAATTATTATTAATTATTATTATTATTAGCTACAGGTTGCTGAACCACCAAAGCAACATAATACTAAAATATAAGCCTAAACGATGGAATCCCAAACATAAGTAGTATAAGGATAGAGTGAAGATTTGAAGTTCTTTTATGTTTCTGTTTTGATAGATGATCAGTCACGATGTATAGTGATAATGCGACAAACGTTTGATCATGCAGATTCTTAGAGATATGTGGACGAACTCGTTCGGTGAACGTGTAGTGCAGGCATAAAACCTTGGGACAATTATTACTAGTATTCTATCAGTTATCTGTCTTCCATAGCACAAGCTTTGCTTAGTTTGGGGTCAGATGGCGCTGTGTGTAATGTCCAACGATAATTATTTATTTTTTATTTTATTAATTCCCCTACTCGGACGACTTAGTTGAGAAACTTTCGCAAACTTAGTTGTACTTAGGCTTAAAATGTCCTATTTCACTAATTTGACAACTCCACGACTGTTTGATTTAATATTTGCTCTTTCCGTTGAATGGATATGGCAGTCTTACTGTTCTTGGAACTACACAAAGCTGGATAGTTTACCAGTATGTTATGACGGGGCACCTAACGGTGTTGTCCATTTTGAAAACTTGTTTAAATCGAGTGGTTTTGTGTTAAACTCATCATTTACCGATTGCGATTTGTCAACTATATTCAGTCACTAGCTGTGCCCTGCGATTGTGCTAGAGTTTTATGGGATAAAAAGTCCTACATGACAATCCAGCACATAAGCGTTCGATTTGGATGAAATTTGGAATGTAGATATACAATGTGCATTCCAAATTTCATCCAAATTGAACGACGTTCTAAAGAAGTTACAAACATTGAGACAAGCTTCTACCTAATATAGGTAGTATGATCGTAATTTTATACCTCAAAATGTTGAGAGGTTCAACATCACGCACTCGTCTCGCTCGCGCGAGATAGCACGCCATTTTTGGACGTTAAAATCCTTAGTGAAACGTTGTTTGTTAACCAGGTTGCCGACATGAGTTGCCTCAACAAGATGACCATCAACAATTTGGCTGTAGTGTTTGGTCCCAACTTACTGTGGCCCCCAGAAGGTCGTCTTTCTCTCAACAGTGTCATTCCTATCAATCAATTCACTGAGTATATACTTAGAAATCATGAGGAAATATTCATTATTTGAAATAAGTAAAAAATGAAAAAGAGATAAGTAAGAAGGTTTATTGTTTTTTACGTTTTTATAAAAATGTTTTTGTCCTTAATCGTATTGCGGGCCTTTGCTTTTGTTTGCCTAGTGGTAGGTGAGACGAACGGCTTGCCTCCTACTCGTAAAACAGCTGCAATGTTACCCGAAATTTTAAAAATGTCTGATATCATTGAAGTGAAGTCCTAAAACTCGATTATTAGAAAGTGAATCTACTGGCGATTCAATTTCTTAATATTAGAGGTGTAATACGTAGGTGCCAGGATTTTTAATTGTATCCTGTTTTGTGGGCTTAACTGCCTGGTACGCGAGACATCACAAAAGTCTCCAAAAGAGGCTATACTATAAATAATACTATACTTCCGAGTCTATGTGGAAAAATTAAATTATTCGCAGGCGAAGAAGTTTGTCAGTTTCACATATTTGTAATAATTGAGTTCATCACATGGGACAATTGGAATTTAAACCTCCGAAATGCGAGTTGAACTCGCTTTTCTAAGGTTATGTACCTGTTTTATATGCCTGATTATTTTTAATTACTGTGTTTGTTTTTTGTTTCTATTTATTTTATTTCTGACATTGTATTAGAATTATGAAGATTTGTGTATTTATTATTTACAACTGAAGTTAATGTTATTTGTATCGATTTAGATCTGTGCCAAAATTCAAATTGCTTACCTGACATCTAAACATTCTTCTGGCATTCCAAGGAGTTTTTATCAATGAATTTACATTCCAAACTGTATCCCAACAATACTGGTTTACTGGTTATTTACTCAGATACGCAAAAAAATTTTTAGTATTATTAAGATTTTGCGAAAAATGAAATATTTGGAAGTAATATTGTAAAAAAAAGTATTGGTTATCAATGTCGTGTTAATTAGTTTATCGGTATTAGCTTTCGAAATTGGAAGTTCAAGAAAATATTTTATTTTAGTGATGGCAAAAAATCGCACAACGAAATTATTTTAATTCTATTTTAATGTATTAATCTGTTTACCTTCGAAATTATCTTCCTAAATGGTGCTGGACGAAAATCTATAGACCCCATATAAAAATGTGCATGATGTAAGTATGTATGTAAATTTTATATATTTTATATTATGTATATCATTTAACATGTATTGTCTATCTCATGAAACAAATCTTCCGGTAGCACCAAATTAGCAGTTTTAAAGTTTTATTGATGCACTGAAGCGCTTTTTCACCGATCTCTTTTTAAACCTTCCTACACTTAAACGACTGAAATGCCGAGGTACGTGTAGATTTCCACCTCAGAGAGAGTATATATCTCGGAAATGTAAATATGTGGAGAATTTAGAACTTTCCTCCTCTGTACATGCATGCCCGAACACTTGTTTATCACAAACCAGCAAACGCTGCTACAAACTTCTACTTTAGTTGCTTTCTTTCTTTGAAAACCTTGAGCAATTCCATCAAGTGTGAAACGTTTCGGTGCAATGAATGAGGCACTGAATCATAGGTCTTCTTGTAGTAAAAAGAGCTCATTCCGCCGGACTTGCTGGCTGATGACATTTACGAGCTGAGTACGGCCTCACGGTGCGATATGGCGAACCAAAATAACATGGTCAAAATCGGAGTGAAATGTTTCTTTTCATTATGTTTATAATAACTATCAAATTTTTTTTATATTCATTTAGATTCTTCTTATAATATGACTATCTATTAATTAAACATCAAACTAGATCAAGCGTTATTAGTTGCTCTTTGACTCTATACATTTATTTCGCGACAATTAATTCTCAATTATCTGTTATAAAGTGAAAGAGTGACGGGTAAAGTTTTGATCACTTCAAAAGATTAGAAATGTATTGTTTTAAAACTTTGTATATTAAAAATGTGGGGTCTGATAGAACAAGACAAAGATATCTGTATACACATGACGAGGTTTTAAAAAATTATTTATATTCATTAAGATTGTTTTAAATAAAATAATTTTAACATATTTCACAGTCTCATGGAGGCTTAGTTTTAACTTAACCTAGAATATCTAATACCAAAAATAACAAAGTACTATAAGACGTTAATGTGTAAGAATGTGTTATTAGATGTAAGATGACACTTTGTATTATGTCTACCATTTATACATACATATATTTATTTAATTGACTCTTGACTTAATCGATCAAATTTAATATTAACCGTAATATATACTGACGGCGGGATGGTTGAGCAACGCCGGCGTGACATGAAAAGTTATGAAAATATACTGGAACAGTAATACTCCATATCAATTACGTACCCTACACACCTCGCTCAGAAAAATATTTTCTTACGGCGCTTCGAGCCTGTTCTATTCTCACTCTCTAACTTCTTTGTACAAAAATGACTTACTTGGATCTATAAGCGGAGATAAAAAAAAAATAGTTCTATGCCCCTTGCTTATTTATTATTAAGGTTATGTATACGTCTCCAGGGTAAATTCTATTTGAGCCTCCTATATTACTTTCTTCGTCAAGGTAACATACATGTATGTATGTATGTATGTGTATAATTGTAATTATTATTGTTCTCTGTCCTAACTTTTGTGCAGTATGTGAAGTTTGTCTGTCCCCATCATTCTTATATTGAGAATGATGAGCGACTTTACTGATACCACATGTTATTTAATACCTGTTGCCCTAAAATATTGTGAGGAGAGACGAGACTGCGGCGATGCCGATGCGCTCGTAGCTGCAATTAGCGCTTACGCTCGCTGTCCCGTCCCGTCGCTGATTTTAGGCAGAATGATTTGAAAAGTGTTATTTTTTACGAATTTATTCAAGTACCCAAGTGATATAATAATGTATTATTTATTGATTCTGATTCTCAAATTGAATTTATATAGGTTGTCTACATAATGTCAGTTTAATCTATGTGCATGTAACAATAGTTGTAGTTCAAAAGAAAGAATTTTGCAATTCACGAGTACGCACGACTCTGCATTTGTTATTTTTAATGTTGTTTCGAATTACATACCGCACGCATAATCAAATACTGACCGATTAGGAGTTAGGTCAAAAGTGAGTTACATATAGACGCAGGCTTCTTTTAATGCCATCTATGATATGAATTTGGAAAAACATCAAAATTGCGTCAATAGACCACCTTTACACAATATCGGTCTTTTTCATTTTTATGTGTTTCTCACACAGTCTTTGTTCAAACACTGACTGATGTCAGTTTATGTCGGACGCTGTTAATGTGAAGTTGCTGTTGTTTAATTGAACCTAGACCGAATCCGAGTTGAGTGTATTTTCTACAAAAATGAATAGTAAGTTGATTTACTAATAAACAGACTAAAAACATATTGAGTCCTTGAAATAAAGAAATTAGTTTAAACAAGACGGACTTATAGTTGAATATGCCACTAATAATAAAGTTTATTTGCTTTAGTTTTAAAAGTAGATACACTTAACTCAAGAAGTTAATTTTAAAACATAAAAAAATATTTATTATTATTTAATTTGAACAAAGTAAATAACACATTGATAAGTTTATAGACTACACGAAAAAAAAAATTATTTACCTAATTAATTTTTATTCTATTTAAAAAAAAGCCGACGAGGTCGTCATTGCACGGAGGTTTTTCGTGATTTCCCAAAAACTGACTTTTTTGAGTTAAGCCAGTATTTGATTATGCGTGCGATATGTGCCTGCGTTTTTATCAATCGTTTGGAAGCTAACAGCTTTTCTAATGTTGACGCGCCCTCGTGAATTGCGTAGTTGATGTACAATTTAATATTCAATTTGTTAAAAATGTATTGTGGTTTCAAGAATACGAGAGTTCCGCGGTGAAGTGTTTCCCTACCCTATCCTTTAATGAATTGACCCCGAATCGGGTCGTTATTGCAGTGTTTCCAAGGCGTCTTCTAGTGGGGGCGAGAGAAGAACACCATACGTTCCTATCGCGTCCCATACCCCCCACACACACACCAAGGAAACTCTCGTTTCAAACACTAGCAAACACCTGTCAATAAATATAATTCAAACCTTATTGTTGTTTTATTAAGCCTTTACATGAGAACTTCATTTCTTACGAAAGGTTAGGTGTTTCATCACGGCTTAATTGATTCAAATGATGGAAGGCCGAAGGTGGTAGTAATATATAGGCTGAAATTGGAACTGGACCTTAAGTGAATCTGTCGGATCACTCAAAAGAAGAATATCTATAAAAAAAGTTTGAAATTTCTCGTGTCAAAAATGCTAGGTCCTACCTAATAAGATTTTGTTGTAAATTTATGATACCTACAGACTACTATGTGACTGCCATGAATTTCTGAACTCAAAATGCTAGTAGACCGCCTATGAATAATCGAGAGGACGTTCGTCTGGTAGCAGCAGCAGCTAATATTGTCAAGAAAATAGTAAATACCGAATTACAATTAGAGAAATGGGAACCCGGTAAGTACCTATGTAGGTACAACTCATCCAACAGCAAGTCTGGTCAAAACAACACCCATAGATTTCGATATGGTCATGAGTCATGACATACAATATGTAAATTGTAGACAAAACCTGAAAACTGTTGCTCATTAATGTATGCATTCCTCCGGCTCAGTTACCGGCACCAGTTTTGCTCAAACTTGTATTTATGCTACATGCATCGTTGTTGATATGCTCAGACATGTTAGATATCTAGTATCATTATTTACACGAAGCCGTCAAGAAACAAAAGCTAAACATATTCGGTAATATCTTTTGACTGTCATATGATTTCATTAAATTTCAGGATTCTGGAGATTTGTCCCTTATGTGCTGTTGTATACAATTATTTATGTACAAAAATGGTGGTATACATATAGCTGTACGATCTTTTTTTTTTCTTTAGTTTTGGCGTCGCGTTTTAGCATTTGCCAGTGTCAAATATTTATATATTTTCAAGTTTCAAAAATTAAACAAGCGTCCTCGTAGCTAGTTATAGTCAAAGTCCAGTCTGTGTCAGTTAAGTCCAGTCATGCTTTAGTAAAGTAGTGGCGACTTTACTATAAAGCTTCGATGGAGTTTTGGAAGCAACACGAAAAGTCATGTTTCACCCCATTATATCATTTTCCCACACTCGCGCTTGTAATTCGGCACTTCATGAATAAAACACCACCATTTTTATGCATAAACACTCGACAAAACACTAGTTTTGGAAAAAAATACAACGGAGCGACACGCTCTTCCCGCGTTCCCGCCAAAACTCCCTGTACGATCTTACTATCTTCGACTATAAGCATATTTTACAGACATTGCAAATCATGATTATAGATTGCAAACCAGTATGAGTTTTTAACTGCCGGAATCAGCCAAATTTTTTACTAATATGGCCGGATTCGGTCGGATCATGCCGTATTGGTACTTTTTTCTAACAAAACCACTTAATTTACTGAGTAAATATTATTTTAGAATCTGCATAAAGGAAGTATGTAGTTAACAGGATATTATTCTAAACTGGCTAGCAAAACTTTTATTTTAGTGTCATAAAGTGCTTATCAATCAACTTTTAGACCAATATTTAGTTATTTTTTTTTATGTCACTTACCTTAAGTGACATAAAAAAAAATAACTTTAGGTACCAATGTAATATTACTAAGTATACTTATCCATTCCACAATTATATTATTTACTAACATTATTTAAGTCGCTCTCTGCTCTCATATCTGGTAAGTATGCGATATAACAAAGCATGAATTGCTATCTTCAATACCTATCATTGTCATTGTCACGTACATAACATAAAATACTTTATCTATGCTTGGTTTGGATATCATAACAAAAGGAGATTCATGAACATACATGCTATTTCTTGACATGGGCCTGTCTTTTACGGGTGTCTAGGTCATATTTTACCACAAAGGCTCGAATTTAATTATCAGTTTTACATACCACACACCATAAAATTTTATCTTGATGGAAATGATTTGCAAGTTTTCTTAAGATGTTTTCCTTCAACTAAAGGAAAGAGATTTGAAATCCGCAATTACAATTTAAAATTTGAAAAAAACTCACTTAGCAACAACTAATTAAACTTATTAGTATTATTAGTACACCAATACGATGTGGTAAAATTATTTAATCAGCTCAATTATTATAATAATGAAAATTGTTTTTGAGTTTGAAAAAACGAATAAAGAAAACAATTTAATATTGTATGAAAGGAAAACATCGCAAAGAAATTATGCCATGGTGCTTGGATACTTTCTCGTAGGTACTCGGCTGGTTAGATACCACCCTCAAGTTGAAAATCTGCCTTCAAGCACAGTCTGCACTCTCCGTAAAGTGCACTTGAGAGCCAGTTCTATTTTCCACGTTGCGGTTACCATCTTCGACCACACAATCATTTAACACCAAGTGAGCTGTAGTCAAACACCTAGCTTGACAATCTTAAAAACCTATTGGTGTCGTCCACATAGATACCTATATCGCACTGAAAATATAATTAGTAGCGGTAGAAAATATTCTCGACGAATTCGCTAGCTTCAACATTAGTAGTCTTGACCTTAGATAAGCAGATGATATTACATACACAAGAGACAGATGTTTCGAGTTATCCAGTGCCGGATCCGGTAAGTAAACTTATTACGCCGGATTAACGAATCTGCCGGACCGGCTTTCATTTTTAAAATTATGACGGCGTTAAATGTAAAACAAACATTAATTTAATAATTTCCTTTAGCAATTTTCCATTAACCATCAACGGCAAACTGCAACCAAAACGAATTTAAATTTAATAAGCATAATTTGAAAAAAAAGACTAAGTACGGCACCTCCGAGTAGACAACCAATGGCTGGTTTATTTATCTTAGTACGGCACCCAAATTTAATCATACAACGGTAATGCTGGGTACAGCGGACGCCAACGACTAAAGCTGTCCTGTATATTTTCTTCTTCTTTCAGCCTGCACTTGGCGGAACAGACACGACGAGCCATATTATAATGCCGGCACCACACGTTCGTCCAACGCTCGAACATGGGTCGAGTCTTTACAAACTCACGATCGAACAAACAGACCCACCACACGCACGTTGCAACATCATTCACTATGGAGGACGTTGAAGTGATAGGTGATTATTATTGACCAAATAATGCAGTATAGACCATACTAGCTTGTACGTCTTTAGCATCTTGCTCATACGATAAATGTAATATTTTTTTTTAATTGTTTTATTTTATTTTATTATTTTCCTCACCATTTGTAGTTTATGAAACTTTAGAAACAAACTAGTTACAGCCTGAGGGTCCACTTACATTGACATCAGAAAAGTAGCTGATACCTATTTTATCACTGTGCCAAATTTTATTCAAATATATTTAGCTGTGTAAACGTAATTACATAGTCCTAAACTGTGCCATAATATGAATAAACGTATATAATAGCTTATGATTTGCAAGAGAAGGTACGACGTGTCACACATCTGCCTCGCCTAAGTAAAGTGGCCACACTGATGAGTGGAGGGTCTGTACGTGCGAGTTCGCCAACTCCTTTGATCTGTGCACGATTTAACAGTTCGACTGTTGGATGAACGTGTGGTACCGGCATAAGACATTTTTAGGAGTAGATCTCATCTCACCTTTAGTATAATAATTCTATTTACAAACTTATAACAACTTATAAGTTTGTAAATAGAATAAGTTGTATTAATTCTAAGAGGAGTTTTGGCGGGAACGCGGGAAGAGTCGTGTCGCTCCGTTGTATTTTTTCCAAAACTAGTGTTTTGTCGAGTGTTTATGCATAAAAATGGTGGTGTTTTATTCATAAAGTGCCGAATCACAAGTGCGAGTGTGGGAAAATGATATAATGTGGTGAAGCATGACTTTTCGTGTTGCTTCCAAAACTCCATCGAAGCTTTGTAGTAAAGTTGCCACTACTTTACTAAAGCATGACTGGAATTAACTGACACGAACTGGACTTGACAAAGACGACTTCGACTATAAAATTATAGCTAAGATACAGCAGAAATAACACTTAAGACAAGGCAGTATGGCTTTATAGCTTTAGCCTGCCCGAAGGGGCAAATTATAAAAAAAAAAAAAAAAATTCTAAGATATATTTTAAAATGTTTTTGTATGTTATAATAGTTTTAATTCGTTTTTATAGATTTGGGATAACACGAAAAAAATGTAAATGCAAAAAAAGTAGACATTTAAGCTGGTTTTACTAAAACACAATTCGGCATAAATTTTTCACTCATCAGATAAACTAAAAAACATCCAAAATTAAACCCCAATTTATTGATTAGATGATATTCCATGTGTTTAAAAATCTCTGAATATCTGTCTTTTTTGTTCAAATAACTGAGAAAAAATAGAAAACAAAACTAAAAAATATAAAATGTTAGTTTAAAAACATTAGTGTTATTTTATCAAAGTCCAAAAAATGAAAAGAATATCAAAATATTAATCCAAATTACTATATAAAATATATCAAGACTGACTGAATCTGGTGCAAAAGTGCCCGTAGCACTGGTTGCATATCCATGGTGGATGGCAAAGGCCAGTCTTTGCACCAGAAACAAGCCGGAACGGGAGTCACTCTTGCTCCTCATTCGGCACCCCAACTCACAGATAAAATGTATGTATACGGATAAGTAGTTACAAAAAAGTAATGCGGCTCAATCGTTGCCTGATTTCAAGGATTTGGAAAAATCTTATTTATATTATCTTGTTCGGTAAGGTTACCGGAGCCGGCACTAGTGTTAAAAAAAAAAAGTCGTGACACATTTTTAGATATGGCAATTATTTAACTTTTTTTTTGGATATACGCGATGACAGCGCCAACTGCTGGCTATTTTGCGAAATTCCCTATTGATATCTCGGGCTCTGTCCGACTAATTTTTTAGAAATCGTGCCACTTGCTGTTTATTGGGTTTATTTTAATGTGTTTGTGACAAACTTATACTCGACAACGACGGATTGAAAATCAAGTCTCGATGTATAATCTAATTCACAAGTTCCTTTCAATACCAATGACACCAGAACTCGATGTGCGTTTTGGCCATCTTACTTGGCTTGCGTTGGTGATTCGTACGTAGTCACGTGACCACCTAAAGTATAAGAATCAATGGCGCCAAATGACTTTTACAGAAAATGTATGTATTTTATAAAGTATTTCGGCATAATGATGTTTCACGGAAATGAGAAGTTGCTTTTGTACAGTATAAAAGTGAATTAGATGCAAATTGATACGAAAAAATGATGCGACGACTCATGTCAATTTGGCATTCTGGCAACAAAACAGTGCTGCTATCTATGTTGTCAACTTTGTTATGTAGTCTGCAATGGAGACTCGATAAATATTTACGGATATTCTAAGTTATAATGCAAGTTTCAGCTTGTATTGCGCTACCAACAAGTGCTGTGGGAACCTATATATTGGGTGTCTACCATAAGCTGTGGTAAGAGGAGGGCACGGGAGGCGCAACATTAATCTAGCAAGTTGTCCTCGGGCCCGCCATACATTTCGTGCAATAAAGTGAAACGTCAAACAGGATTTTTGTGCAAATTCTCTTTTGGACTTGAAAATATTGTACCTAATAATACGTTTCATGCAAATTCGCAAACATGTTGAGATAAATAATGACAAAGAAGTTACCATATGTCCAACATTATCTTGTTTCCAACTACGTTTTTCATTACTATTGAATATTCTTTTTGTGTTACATTAAGACTAATAAGAGTTCGTTTTGAGGGATGTATATGCACTTAATGCTGTTGGAAGTGACTGGACGCCATAGCTAGCGCACTGTTTTATTGTTAAAGTGTTGAATGTGAACAATCTTAGAATTGACAAATGTGAAAAAAAACTTGCCTCGCGACAGTCGTAGTGCCGCTTCCGATGTTTCGAGTCTTCTCCAGTACCACAAAACTCGAGTTTTATTTATAATTTCAGGTCTTATAAACGTATAAAGTGGAATCATGTAGTGAACGATGTGACATATACGATGTTGCTGCCACGGTCCAAGTGCAAAGCCATAGTGGGATCATAAACATGTAGGTTGTGAGAAGGACAGTAAACACGATGTCGATGAGGGGCACGAAGCGGGCAACCGTGGTGCGTGATGGTGAGCAGCCCAGCACTAGCTCTGCAGGGCCTAGTACAAGCTCATCCAAGCGTCGGCGGACTGACCCAGACGATCCACTCTGGCAGTTAAGGCCAGTCAGTGACCTCAAGATGTCTTCAATATACAATAGAAGTGCCTCTGAGGCACCAGCAGAACTATTCAGGTTTGTGTGCCAAATTTTAGTTTGCTTTCAAGTTTGGTATGATATCTTAGTAAATTATAACCTCATAGTGAAATCTGGAAAAATTAGATATAATTGTAGGACAGTGACATCTAAATATTTATTGTCGTTATACATTATTAATATAGTTCAGAAATATTGTGCTATAGGTATCGGATACCTTACCAGTTTTATACATTAACATCTGTTTTATCATCATTTTTGCCTGCCCACCTTTTAACGTACCACTGTATAATGTAACAAAATCTTATTAAAAATATAGCATTGAAGCAATAAAAACCCATGCAAATTCAACTTCTTAATCTTATAAGTACAATTTGATTATATTTTGCGTACATGCAGCTTACTTTTTATCCTAGTAAAAACATAAAAATTGCATTGAAAGTTAAATTGATATACAAATCAAGAGTGAATATTTCTTAAATAACCTTTTCTATAGTATTTGTTTTCCTATGATAAAAAAATATTGTAATACAGTGCCTTATTATCTTATTATATTGTTTAACTCTATGATTTATTTACATTTAATTGTTAACTTGCATTTCAACATATATATATATATATATATTGTTGAATCAGCCTTCTTCACGTATATATGTCTATCAAATTACTACACTGGCAATTTTCTGCCCACTTGTTACTAATATTTGAAAATTAACAGTAACAAACACATTTATTTGTTGTTTCAATGTAAAAATCTATTTGGAATCCATCAAAGCTAATTTATTAAGGTAAAGACAGTTTCCAAAAAACATTTAGTCGTAACTACTGGTGATATTTTCAAGGTACAAAGTATTTTTTATGAATTGAAATTATTGAATGTGTAGGTACATATAAATCCATAGCTATTAATAGAAAAAATAAATAAATGTATGAAACATACACTATTTAATTACATTTTTTTATTTCAAATAAAACTTATAATTTGAAAGAACAATATAATTTTGCTGTATGCATTAAATCTGTAATTTTAGTCTGTTTGGAACGTTTTTTTGTTCATACACATTTTGTAATTCATGTTGTGTGTATGTTGGTTACTTAAAATCAATTCATGTGGTGTTAGGTGTGTGTTGTGTACCAATAAGTAACAAACTGATTGAATAGATATGAAGGAGCAGGTTTTGACTTTACTGCATGTACTCTACTATACACTTGTTTTGTTTCTAAGAATTACAAAAGACCCTAAATTCGACGCGTTTTTGTTTACTTTTGCGAAATTACTAATGTGGATACAGCTGAGCTAGTCATTCTAACAGATATAATTCTCTGAAAAGATTAGGTAAATGTAGATGCTAAATGGGACCTTTGATTTGGTCAGTAAAGGATGTTGTCATAAATGGTTTTGACTGTATTTTAATTCCAGTACATACAGCATATCATTGTGTAGTAATCATTATATGGTATAAAGGAACACTGAAAAGTACTTGTCATATCCATATATCCTAGTTAGAAGCTGGCTAATAACTATAAGTTTTTTTTAAAATGTTAAATACAATGGTAGGTAGCAATGCTAATTTAATGAGTACTTATGTTGTTTATAAGATTTTATTGTCCTTTAACAAATTTGTGTATAGTATTAACCAATCTTTCTGTCCTAAAATGAAGGCAACATCAAATTGATCAGTTAGCTCAAGAAATGTTTAGTACTATACTGATAGTAAAGATAGCTAAAATTCTAGAAATTAATCTACATTTGATCAACACTACTATTTTTCATCACCATACTGATGGAACTAGAGAATATAGCTACTTAAAATATATTGGGCTTTTTTATGATATAGAAGGCTAGAAAACAATCTATATTTAATCATCACTGCTTTTTTTTATCATCATGACGATGAAAGTAGAGAACACAGCTACTTAACATATTATGTTGTGACTCTACTTCTTTACAATAAGTTATATGTTTGACAGAAGATCATAGATGTGTACAGTAGTATGGATATTGGGCATTCTGTCCCACCTGCTTGGCAAACAGAATTCTCCTTCGCGACAGTGAGTTATCATTTATCTGAGTTCCATAGTTTTGGGTCAGATGGCGCTGTGTGTAAGGTCCTACAATATTTATTATTATTAGTGTTTCAGAATGCCCAATATTGTTTGAACAATTCACAGTTTCAATTCACAAATGTTTATGTATTATACACTTTATGCTGTAGTTATGTAATGAATTAACAAAGGCTAGCTTCTTTGCAGTTTTGAATAATAACCCTTCTTTCACCTAGAGCAGTTCTATGAATTGATTAGTCACATTCATGATGATTAGATACCTCAAACTAGTCCAATTTAGTACAGTCATTTTTACATGTGCTTGAGATGACAATGTCACATACAATTTTAGTAAATAAGTTAGCAGTTTTGATTATTATGATGTACATGAACATTGTAAGTGGGCTAGTATGCTTAGGCCTATTAATCACCAAAACAGTTTATTAGAATAAAATTTGGTATAAATGTGGGTGATCCCATACATATAGGATACTTCTCATCCTGTAAAATATGTATATGGGTTCTGTAGTTTTCTTGTGAACCAAGGGGTGATGAAGGTACTTAATATATAACTAAAATATAGTAATAAAATATTTGGAAATAATTTCCAGCCTAACATAGTGTTATAGTGATAATCATCATCAATCAATATGATTATGTTTATAAATATTTAAATTCTTTTTAACATTCACATTTTGCCATGATATTTATTAAAATGTATATAAATTGTAAATTTTTTGCCCGGCAAATTATATTGCTTTTCCTTGTTTAAAATATGTATTTGCAATGAGCTAGTATTAAAAGCGAATTTATGATTTTGACGAATATGAAATCAAATTGAAAATCGAAAATTTCATTCAGTATGAAAACATGACTCAAATCCAAAAAAAAATTATTGCTTGCGTGCTGTGCTACATGTTTTTATTTTATTTTTTATGTTTCTAATATTCAATGCGAATTTTTACGTTCATTTATTTTATAATTAATACTTTACGAATTTATGTAGTATTTTAAAGTGATGTGCTAATATATCAGTTATACAGTATCACCAGTAAAATCAATACTAAATTAACATTCAAAGTTATTTTGTAAAGGTAATAATAATACTCTTTATAGATCAGATCAGACGCTAGCGTAGAAAAGCCTCAGCGATGATTTTGGCAATAAAAAATATTTATCCTTAGTTATGGTTTACCATTTAAGCGATATTTATTCTTAACTTTAGGTATAAGTTATGTGTTGTGAATTCATTGAATTTATATATTGAATCCAACACTCTTGTGACAAAATTGCTAACTTTTATTGTCATTATACAGATGTCCACTGTCCAGTGCTGTGTCACAAACATCCCCCTAATATTATACTTCAAATGTTTCTGTAACTCACTTTTTATTTTTTCAGCTTATTCTATATCTATACAAACTTAATATAAAATAATTACTTATATGACTTAACAGTGTAATTATTAGAATAAGTTTAAAACAAAACCAGTGTGAAAAATTTCCGGCTTATAAGCACTGTGTGTTTGGGCAGGCGACAGACTTATTTGAAGACTTTATAATGTAGTTAAGTTAGCTAATCCACGGTAGCCCAAAAAATAAATGACGATGCAACACTTATAACTGCAGGCTTACTATGAGGTCTTAGAGCCGTTCTTTTGACCTATGGGCTCAAAACTGAACTGTTTGTCATAATCATTCTTCGAGGATGGTGTAACAGTGCAATTTTGTTTACAGCCATCTTTTCCCGGCGAAATCTATACATCATCTCAAAAACGTAAGAATTTTGTGATTTCATTCACTCAATTAAAAGTACAATGTGTAAACCTATTACAATTTCATTGCTAATTAATCAGCATAGATGCTATTCTCTATGATAAAATTGCCACTTCCAAATTTACCATCTTCGTATCTTGTCCATTTCTTAACTTACTCACTTCCTCGCCCAATTCCAAAGTTCTCTCTGGGACATTATGACTATCAAAGGAAAAGCATAACTTGATATTTTTTAAATAATCCATGATGGATGTAAACATAGTGGTAATAGAAAAAGGATAGATAAAATTAGCATACGGTTTGCTTATGAACAGAAAGTGGACAAGTTTGTTAGTAACAAATAGACGAATAGGGAATGGACACTTTAGGAAGTGGAAGAACAACTATTTGAAAGATGATAATTTAGGAAAAAGCCATTGTAGGAGTCAACGAATTAAAAAGTGGACAACTTTAGAAATGGACAAATCTTAGACAAAAGTACCTAAGTTGACTGAAGAGATTTCTTTTGTAATTCAGTCAACTAAAATTTACTCTTTGGATTTTAAGATGGGTATTATTTTAGTAACCTAAGAAACGAGGCAGTTTTGGTACCTAAACTGAATTGCACTGTGATTGGCTCCACTTCTGAGTTATTTGGGTCGTAAAATCTGCCAGTAGATCTATTAAAGGGCTGGCCTAAAATATTTACATTATAAATACTTCAGATTCTAAGTCTTGCAAAGTATATCTGTCGTCTAACCAAACACCTTATTTTACATCTTTATGATGATTTAAAACGAAAGTCTTGCGTCTCCTTCACTTTACCATTACATTAATCTGATAACACTAGTCCATTGGTGAATCCTAAGAAGCGTCAACTGTCCCCATACTCAAATTTTTCATTTAATCATTACCTCACTAATAACAACCATTACAAAACAACAGTATATTAATTATATTGGGCCCATTTCAATTGAACATACGTAACCATCTTAAATCTATGTTTCTCGTGATTTTTTCTCTAGAATAAACTGCGGTTGCCAGTTCTGTAGCGGGCATGACCAGTTCAATAGCAGTTTTGTAATGTATAGTAATGTCTATTCCAAAGATCGTACGTTCAGTTTTCTTTGTTTTATTCTGAAATCGATCATTTAAGGTAGAGCCGCCGACTAGAGTACTTTAATAGTTTAGTAGCTTAATTTTGAACCTGGAATTTTGAAACTCGATAAAGCTGACCCGCTTTATCGTGTATCCAAATTACGACATAAGAAAATCATGAGATAGATACAGTCAATGCGTAAGTGATATATACAATATAATACGATGTGTTTTATTACCGATTATTGTGAAAGTTCAAAATTCAGAACACTGAAATCTGAACGATGATTTTCCTAGTTTTTGATTTTGTTGATTGTTGATGATTGTTCCTAGTTGACTATCATCCATATCATGATAGCCTATATTCTTTACTCATCCTAAATCATACAAACGAACAACAAAAAGTAATTTTCAACATCCCGAAATCCGATTGTAGTTGATCAACAGGTTCCAGTTGTAAATCACCATCGATTTAAGTAATACAGGAACCGCGCATATGTAGAGAAATTGCAGTATATTTTAAATATTTAAATAAATTACAACTCTAAACCAAAAGGTTAAGGTTAAAATTTCTATGTTATCGGCTGCCGGTCGCGTTTCGATCGATAGCCGTGGCTGGACACATATTAAGCTGTTGCTCCGGTGCGTTTTGATGAATTTTTTATTGGGACGCGCTTGGGCTAATGGTGCTAAATCTTGCCTTTTTGATTGAATTATTTACTCTACGTATATATATTGAGATACATATATATAAAGACTAAAGATTTCGATCATAAGATACACGCACGCACATAAGATACACGTCCACACACTCGACAACTCTTAACGCATGACGCACGCATACACGCATAATGCTTATGATATACTTTAAAGACATTTAATAATGTTAACCCTTGAGACAAATCTTTGTTAAGATGCGTATGGTCTCCTGCGACACAAGACTTAGCTTAGTGCAGGGACCACGGTATTTTTTTTTACTTTTGCATTATGGTCAATAAAGTTTATTATTATAATATCTCATCTCAAGCCAAACGCGTTTTCCGAGTTTTCACGTAGGTACATCATACACCGAGTTAAGCTTCCTCGTCCAGATACTGTAAGTAATATTAGCAAAATGCTAGTACTAAAAATGCTATACATAAAGTGATACTTTACTTAAAAAACTACAAACCATAAATATGCACTCTACTGACAGAAACTTAAGAAAGTCTAGTGACCAACACATTACACATTATTATTGATAATAACATTTGTTTTTTTTTATTGATACTGTACTGTAGTCTATTTTAGTATTTTTGAAGTTATGTTGATATCAGAAGAACTTGAATGACATACCTTTCAAAATTCAATATGCTAATAAATAAGTTTAGTTTGGTTTTAGACCAATTTTGTCTAGGTATAGTTCTTTTTGGCTTTTTAAAATATTCTGCTACGTACATTTTTATTAATAATCACTTGACGTTGTAGAGATCAGAAATTGTAAAACGCCGCTTAATGAGGTAGTTAAAATGATACACTTTCTTTTTTCAAAGTTTAATATAATTATTTTTGTAACAAAAAATGCCATGAAACACTACACGAACTAAATAGTCGCGTAAAACTAAAAAAAATAATAACATACAAAAATCTTAAATTAATGCTACCTATATTATTTACAAATTTATAAAAACAACTAAATAAAATAGTCTATCAGAGGAGGGAAATGTGGTCAGAATGCTGACAGCGTTGCCACCTTGGATGACAATCCTAAGCTTTTGACCAAAGTAGATACCAGTATTCTGGCCTCCACCAAAGTTTGACCAGGTATATTTATGTTGTTTGAGGTTTTCGATTTTAGACCAGCTTGTTACCAACAGTGATGAGGGACCTGGAATTAAACTCCCATTCTTAGCGATATGGCCTCTCGGAAATATTAAAAACGTTTAACGTTTTTTAATGGAAATGCATATAACCGAAGTCCTGACTGACTGACTGACATTGAGAGACGGCAAGTAGACGAGCACGCCCTGAGGGTGTAGTTGATGAATCTGAAATGAAAAATAACAATTAGTTCTCAACGCATTGATGTTTTTGTTTGCTATAACGTAATTAATATAAAGTAGGTATAAAAAGTTTATATATTACCTATATAATATATTTGGAAATAGAAGCGATTCTGTGAACGGAACTTTCGAATACATTTTTTGTAATAGTGTACTGTGTGTAGGGATTGGAGGTTTCAAATTTCGGAATCCTGCAGTACAGTCACTGCAACATTCAAGATGAAAACATTAAGAGACCTCAAACAACATAAATGTAGTTATTTAGTCAGAATGTACTTATTTGTGCCGTTTGGGGTTGAAACATTAGGTCCTTTCAGATCCGTAGGGACCGACCTCTTACGAACTATATAGGAACCTGATCAAACTTTGGTGGCAGCTTCAGGTGACCAGAATACTGGTATCCACTTTGGCTAAAAGCTTAGCATTGTCATTTAGGGTACAGCGCTTAAAGCTAGCTGATAAGTGATACTTTCATAATAAGAGATTTTTTATAGAGACATCTCTTTGTAATTATTATATTACATACTCATAGTTCTTTTCTACGGAAAGGACCTATGACGCAGTTTGTAAATTTTCTAGTGACAAGAGAACGTATTGACTGATTTTGATAAACATTTTTGGTCCTTGGTGTTGAGATGTTCCTCGCGCAATGGCAAAGTAAACGCCATTTCAGATAAATGAATCCCAATAAAATGAAATATATAAATATCGAAATTACAATGCCATGTTTGATACATGAAAAACAATTATTTTTTAACCGTATACAGTGCCATCTATTATTCAATCTATGATACGTACATGAATAAGAAAATGAATACGTATACAACGCTAAAAAATTATAATAATTATTGTTATGTTGTACATAACTTTCATAAAAATTTGCGACGCCATTTCTGATAATTGAGTCACAAAAAATAATGCCAGTAGATGGCGTTGTGTGCATTATTCTTTGACATCGTTTTGATTTTTGTATAATTACCATTAATTATACAAAAATCAAAACTAAATTAATTTTGAGTACCTATTAATATTGGTCTTAGTAAAAAACTGAATTTAATTTATATAATAGGTTATTTCAATATCTATTGATTCTGAGGCGGTTCGCCGAATCAATTAAGATCGCTGCAATGTCGTCTGTGACGGGAGCATTGTACTTTCCACGATGATCTTCAGCAGGACGTCAGTCTGCCCTAATCATTATTTTGATCCTTTGGAATGGAGTCTAACGCGACTTTGAAGCTTCTCACGTACGGATTTACCTGACGCAACATATCCTGAAGTTGAGATATGAAGTTAATGTTCCGTTGTTCCGTGTAATAGATAGTTTTAATAATAATAATAAATTTCATAAAATTAATTTTTGAACAACTAGTAAGCTACACCTATTTAAAATGGTCGACCATATTGATGAGTTTCGCTTGAACATGGTCTATATTAGAGATGAAACGTATATTCGATAACTACCCGGTATCCGGCCTATTCGGCCTAAATTTAAAATCCGGTTGGATACCGGATAATAAAAGAGTATCCGGCCGGATATCAAAAAAATACGACAAATAAAGTTTAGAGGTACTTTATTTAATCCACATAACAAAGAAAATCATAATTTTTTTATTACGGAACAAAGAAAATGAATACTCGAACTGCACTAAGAGCAAATTATGACGAATAAATACCAATTCCTCTGCGTTAAGAGGCAACAAACAGTTTCGCGTGTACAAGAACAGCTTCCGAAAAAAGTCTTTCGCTGTTTACACTATTGTAGGGCACTGAAAGATAGACTCTAGCAAACTTTGTTATGTTTGGGTAATGTACAGCATTAGCTGAACAACAAATATAAGGATCACGATCGCAAACAATGCGCACTGAATTCAGATAAGAATCAATCTCTCTCGCGTTTTTTCTTAATCGTGATGTGTTCTGCTAAACCGGCTATGTTCGGCCGGATATTCGTCGGCCAGATCTGGCTATCCAGCTTTAAGGTTGGCCAGATATTCGGTATCTGGCAAAATATCTATCCGTTTCATCTCTAGTCTATATCACCGATACCATGTACATTGTACAAGTTTTTAACTTGTGTTCATTTATACTTCCAAACATGGTTTTACAAACTACTGTTAATAAACATTTTAGCGAAATCGACAGAAACGCATTTCTAAAATAGTGTGTATTATTTTTATTAACGTTATTTTTTTTTTGTTTGTGAACATTTTGGAATAAAACACTAATTGTTTACGGGAAGTGTGCCACAGTAAACCAGTGAAAACCGCATTCAAATCGGTTAAGCCGTTTCTGTGATTAGCGTGCACAAACGCACAAGCAAACATAAAAATAAAAAAACTACATTTTTGGCCTCTGTGACATAATTGTTTTTTGAAAAAATATTTAGTTTCTCGACGCGACCCCTGTACAATTTTTTAAAAACGTTTGTACATATAGATGTTAAAAATGAGAAGTGAAACGGTTAGGGGCCTAACCTCTCGTTTATGATTATACGACTATCTCGGTCGTGCGCGCGAGTTTGGTCCTTAACAACTCGAGTTGGCACTTACTCTATTTGTCTCTAATGTAATAAGTGAGGACACAAATGTCATTGGACGTAGCCTGGGACCTAAGCGTTGTACTATACTCGTACATACACCGATTACCTACGACACAGAGTGACACGCCACAATCGCACTAACCAATCGCGCGATTAACTTATTAAGACCCTGGAGCAGGGTTTACACGCAGGATGCCTCTAACTATTTTGTTAATATATGCAAAATTTCTAATATACTCTCCGAAAATCTAAGATATCACTCAAAGTAATTTTGGTGACCGACTTTTATGTACCAAAATGTCCTGAGAAAGAGCTGGATCGCCTTTGTTACATTTAAAGTTTCACATCAGCTATTTAACAATCGCGTTTTTGCCTTCTATTTATTCAGCGATAAGAAAGGAGGCAGAAACATTTACTATATTTATTTTTCTCACTCGCACTACAACGATATACTAGGATATATAGATTGATGAAAGGCGACAAGTATAATAACAATGAAAATGTAACTGATAATGCTGCCGATTTCTTAGCGCTGGTTTTTAAAACTAACCTTTTGGGACGCACGAGACTACAAGGCATAGAAATAGGTACAAGTGATTCGCCTTAATTTAATAAACACCAATCGCCTTTTACGACGATTTTTTTTTATCAATGCCTACCTTTGTTCTTAAGTTTTTTAAGCAGTCAATGTCATCATCATCATCATTTCAGCCATAGGACGTCCATAGGCCTTCCCCATTGACTTCCATAAAGACCGGCTGGAAGTCAGTCAGTCGGTCAATAACTCGTATAATATTTAATGTGTGTTGTTTTGCAATAAAAATATTAGTCATATTTATATAAATACATGTACACATAGTTTTAAATATGATATTGAACTAGGTAATCCTAGTTCATTATTGCGTATCTTTCTAGAATGTATAATTTTTGAGATGCACGCCTAATTCCTCAATTCTTTAATCGCGGGGATGACTGTAAAAAAACAGTACTAGGTATAGGTCGGATCTGTCAACCCTAGTTGGTATTCGAAAACTACTAATACAATGGTTAGTGTTAATAAAAAAAATGTCCGAGTTTGACGGTAGATGCATGTACAAGACTCTGTCTCTTCTGATTTGCATTTCATTTCCTACCGTTTTAGTCTCCCCGGTTGGCGAGGCCGGCCTCGCTAAAGCGATCGAGATGTATTGTCTTTTGCATACATGTATGACCTTTTTCAAAAGGTTTTATTTAGCTTTTTTAAATGTTTGACATGCTAGGTGTTTGACCACAGCTCACCTGATGTTAAGTGTAGTACTAAACACTGTAGTTACTAAATACTTTTTTTTTGTAAATACATACTTATAATACATACAGTACACCCAGACACAGAACAAACATCGGTGTTAGTCACACAAATGTTAGAGTCCTGAGTGGGAATCGAACCTATCTTTAAATAATACATGTAGCATTCAGTAAATATAATCATCAGCAGCATAAAGCATCAGTAATCCTTTTTTTCGATAGTAGTTCGGAGAGTTGCATGCGTGCATAACAAGGATAAATATTTATTCTGCACGGTCCCGATGCAGTACGCAGGGCATCAGCGCCATTTAATTCCAGGATTTATTACATACACGGACATTATTCCGTACACGGACGGGTCGTGATTTCTCTTCACAAATATTTATTTTCACATTCAATATACAAATGTAGAATGTACAGTGACTTGTTGACAAATCAATAATTAGTAAAAATGTGCGAAGGATTTTTGGGACGCGTTCCTGTGTAAAGAAATGGTTTAAAACAAAATTAATTTGAATTAAAGCAAAAGGATTTTCACAATGTTAAGATCTCGTAAACGCGGATGCGGTCGAAGTTGCGCTAGACATTCTGTGCTTTCCCAAACTTCTACAGTGACTGAATCTACATTAAAGTCGGGTTATAAAATTTTCGGTGAACGTGGATCACTGCGAGGATGCCGCGAACGTAAAGCTGTTCGCGGCAATGGTGCAAAGAGTGATGGGTGTAAGAATTTAGATCGGCACTCTAGCTCGTCTTCATCTACGTCCAGCTTTTCACTGTCTCTCAGTCAGACATATCCCTTGCCAGAAGAAAACTTCAACTCTTGGAAGTGGCGCCAAATCGCATGGGAATTATTTTTACAATATTCCGCGTGTACCTACGATCCCTCGGTAAAATATGCATACACTATCTTGGACTTGATATCCGGGATGCAGACTCCTCAATACGAATCTTACACGCGAGAACTATTTAATACTTCTGACAAAACTCCAAGATTCCCGACGCCGTACAATTTGAAAGAGATCATGAGTTACGTGTTGTTTAACGAACGGAGACGCAAGGTATTCATATTAAATCTGAAATGTATTATTTTGAATCTAAAATAGGTAGAAAAAGTGCCTCGCTATGATTTCCTTAAGGGTGAAACAACCTTCCACAGAAAAGACCTGATCAGTGCGATGAAGTTGCCTGACAACGAGCCACTGACATCAAGCGAGTATTGGGTGATCACGGACCCCTGGAAGCAGGACTGGGAGAGAGGCGTTCAAGTGCCCGTCAACCCTGATTCGCTGCCCGCGCCCAAGGTCAAGATCATTGAGAACCCACAACCGCCTGGACATACGGACTTCAAGCTGTGAGTAATCCATTTGTATTATTTTCGTAGCAGGACTATCACTTGGGGAATTGTCTTCAGAAATTATTAGGTGTTTTTTTATGTTTGTGTTCTGAATAGTAAGTAATTTTAAAAAGATTTAATAGTGACCGAAGTAAATTGAAATATTTTCTTACTGGTACAATAATAATTACGGAATACTTGCACCTTAACTATATACTAGCAACTAAAAGATATCGTTATACTAATATTAATGGTAAATAAAAAATGAAAATTTGTGTCTAAATCTTGGAATCGATACTGCTGATTGGATTATAATGAAACTTACATTACACTACATGCTATGAAGTGGGACAGTTCCCATGAGAGGGGGGATGATATTCAAAATATTCACTTAGCGTTAATTCTCCAACGCGTAAACTGATTCAATTATTATTATTTTGTTACATAGGTTATTTATCTAACAATTGTCAAGTAAAACTTACAACGTCGCCGGTTTTGTAGTTTTGAAATACATCAGTCATTAATCTTTACATAAAATATTACAGCAAGTATGTTTGTGTTATTTCTCGCCGAAAAATGACGGACGGGTGCATTTCCTAAATTCTTCCTATCAGTTTGTGCACGATACCTATGTATCTAATTTTATTTAAGGATACACGTAATCTTATTTTACATGCTCTTTTAGTTCTACGCACTCCTTTGAATATCAAATATCAAATATGTTTTAAGCGCGGGGCAAAGCGGTGAAGGCGGGTAGAGGGGTGCTAGTAGTAAGATGTGTAAAAGTCAAGCAGGTGTAGATTGACAAAACTAAAACTTGTATAAAAATTGTATAGGTGACGAAAAATTTAAAACGACTAAAACATATAATTATATAATCTAAACCCGCTAGTATAGACATAATTAAATGGTTTTTTAAAACCTTATTACTTTAATTTAGTAGCTACCGTTTGTTATTATTTTTTAAATGTTCATAATAGTTCGTTTAAGGTTATATAATCTTAAGGAACGGAAAATTGTAAAAGTTTTCAATGTAATTGAAAAATTCAGGAAATTTGAAAAATCAGAGATCATTATATGAACACGAAACGACCATAAACAAATATACAGAAATCAACGGGATGTCTGTCGCGTTAGCCAGTAAACTTGAGTGTGTGAGTAGGGACGCGTCAAAACATTGTTGTTGTGGTTTTGAACGCTGAGTAGTGCATCCGAATACTAAACATAAAATATCTACCAAAAAATCGCTAGGAACACGCATGCAGTGGTCCGCTCGTAGGTTGTTACTTGATGCCCTGAGTGACATTAAATGTGACGTTTTTACTTATAGCTCAATACAGTAACAAATACACAATATAGTACAAATTACTACCCAATTTATTATATCTAGTTCAATATTAGCCCTGTTCTTCTCGTGTCTCGAATATTTTATAGCTCGATATCATTTTATGCGAGTAGGCGATAAATGAAAAAGCAAAAGCATTGGAACAAAGAAACATGCTATTTATCATAAAACTCCGCGTCACACTTTGTTATTGTGAATATTTCAGCAAACGTCTTTTCGAGATTTCAGATGGTTCGCTGGTTATTTTATACCACAGATTTTTATCATATTTGAATGCATTTGGTAGTCAAAACGGAAATAAAAGCGCAGCCTATTTATACTTTAAAATTCATGCTAAATGGCAATTTTTCACTGAAAATCTTAAATGCATTTGTCCCTGTTCAAGTTCTTAGGTGTTTGTCGTTCATACACATTTACATAGATGTCAACACTAGAGCCGGAACGGAAATTGCAATATGAAAAATGGAGGGAAAGATGAATATATTTCTTTCTGACTACATTTTTCATGGTCTTTTTAATGTAAAAGTAATAAATCGAACGAGACGCTTGCTTAATGGCGAGATATAACGCAAGTCCATGACCATTGCTGAGATACACAGAAATTTGAATAGTAAAATAAAGTCCAGGGCATCGCTACTTTGAGACTTGATGGTTAGTCTCAACATCCCTGCATTTTCGCTAACTGCAGTAACCTTCAAATCGGAACACAGTAATGTTTACAAAAAACTGTTTGGCGACAGCATATCTGGTATTGTAATGGTATCTTACCTACCTAGAATACCTGATGCTAAAGAGATCTACGACCACGTCTTGATCCACCGTTAGAAAAATTTCACTCACGTGTCATTCATTATCACCAAAACATTACAATGCATTCAATGTTTTGGCGATGTTGTTAATAATGATGAAACCGTAAAAAACATTATTTTTTCGCGACGTACCGGCCTTTACAGATTTCAATATAATTTGTAACGAAAATAGGATTTTTAAGAGTATGTGCTAATTGTGCTATCTACATACATATGAACGTGTAAAGCCCCAGCACGCAACACTATCATGTAATTGAATGTGTATGTTTGTTACTTCTTTACACTGTAGTGTCTTAATGTATTGGGATGAAAATTGAAATGCAGTTAGTTACTATATATGCTGGTTCAACACAACTACGTACCATTAATCTCAGAAAACGCGGACGAAACTCCGGGGCGCAGGGAGATAGAATAAAGAAATTAGATTATTAATCGAATTTTTATAATTTGTGGCAGACCGAAAGACAAGTACATCCACCTGTCGCGCGATGCCCACTACTCTGCAGAGAAGCATCAGCTGAGCTCGACGCCCGCGTCCGTAGAGGCGGCCTGTGCCTACGACTTAGACGCCACGGATACCTGTTGGCTACGACTGTTGAACGCCGAGAGAGCGCGCGCCGGCGCCTCTGCTGTCACCGAAAACCAGTTCGAGAAAGTTATCGAAGAGCTGGAGGTTAGTTATTTTGTTACTTTACCCCAACGCAGCTTAACAATTAATTTAGTCTACTTATGTATACCATATATGTATTAGAACACGTACGTATCTAACATGTATGTATCCAGCATACATGTTCAAACATATTTAACTTTTCTTTCGCGCTTTGTCCTATCTACGCGTTTAGGAACTCCGCATGTCGTGTATGTCGTCTAAGTAAATTAGATTTAACAAATTTTAAAATCTGAATTCACATATTCGTCAAACGTGTCGTGTTTAATATAAAAAAGGGCTTCTTATGAATAATGTTTTAATCTTAATTGATCTTATTGGAATTATTATATTGCGAACACATGTAGTTTGTGTAAAGAATATGGCATACATACATGTTCTCGTTAGTTTATCTCCAACACAGTTTGAAAAAGAGTTATAAATTTGGCAGTAGGTGTATTTACTACATTATTATTTTATTACGAGGATTTGTATTACCCTCATTTTTCCTCATTCACAGTACTGATAATAAGGTAAAAATCTTATTATTGGTAGTAAGTTTACGTGCCAAATACGAGCGTATCGCATATTTTATTTGACAGCCCTATTGGTTCATTGGTAGTATGTTTGCTTCCAGAGCCGAACGGCGTGGGTTCGATTCCCACCCAGGACAAACAGTTTGTGGTATAAACAAATGTTTGTTCTGTGTCTGGGTATCCTGTATGTATTATAATTATGTATTTACAAAAAAAAAAGGATTTAGGTATTCTATCAGTTATCTGACTTCCATCACACAAGCTTTGCTTAGTTTGGGGCCAGATGGCGCTGTGTGTAATGTCAAAAAAAAAAATTGCATGCAATGCTTAATGCTTATTGAAAAGTCATTACACGATAAATTACAATTTGCATAGTTACAAAATATCATAATGATAAGGAGGCATACGCATAGCTTCTATAAGGTAAAATTGATATAGAATGTTTTAATCATACCATGGTATCGATAAATCAATATCAATATGGCAAGAGACATAGCATAGGAATAATTAATTACAGAAACATACATTGCAGTTCTTCGTAACGAATAATTACCTATAATTATTGTACAGCAGGTGCAGGTGGGGTTTCGCACGCGTACAAAACTTTAGTAAAAAGTCTCTAAATGATAGTGAAAATTTTAGGCCTTGAGATTAGCTGCAGTTTCAATCTGATATTGAAACGCCAGTATGTCATTTAATTTAGTTTGCTTTCTGAAATACACTGATTACAAAATTCCCGTAAAGGTGTTCGTTAGGATTATGACGGTATTTTGTAATGCTCGTACTGTACAAAATACAGCTTGAAGTCCGCTGAAGTTGTAATTTCATCATGTATTTTTGCGATCTGAAATACACTGACAATTAAATTTCCTGAAATGCACATGTTGCAATTATAACGGAATGGAATTACGACAGCTCTGCTAAAGTTTTAGCTTGAATCAAAAGTCCGTATGCCTTCTAAAAATGGAATACGCAGATATTAAAGTCCTGGAAAAGCACTCGTTGAAATTATGCTCTGTTAATAGTTATACAGGTACTCATGTTTTTGACCCGCTTTTGCTTTGTCTCTCCGTTTTAGCAAGCTTTATGTTTTCATTTGCTTAGTTTAAGTGTTCACAGACCTGTCTGAAATGTCATTTAAAACAATAAACCCTTATTTGTCGACAATTTCAAGTAACAACGCTTTAAACGTTGACGTTGTCGCTCGCTTATAAAATATTCCTTGCGGTAAATGCTAGGGCTAGACGATCTTTTTAATGACCGATTGGAGGCGGATTTCTAACTTGAGGGTGGTTGCTAGCCAGACGATTTGTTTGGGTTTGAGCCAGTGGTTGCTGGATTTCAAATTTCATAGATTTATTGGTGATTGTTGGATTGCCATGAATTTAATCGATTTTGGAACGAAATGATTATGTTTCAAGAACATTGAACAGTAAAAATCAAAAAGATAAGCACGAATTCATGTTGCAATGCGAATATACAAAAAAAAAAACAAATCGAAAAGGTCGTGTATCGCGACCAGATTGTTTCCAAAAAGAAAAAAAATAAGACCAATCAAACTTGCGACGCGTTTTCCTTTGATAAGTGGATCTGCCTCGATGCAATATCTGTTGGATCTCTCTGCTGAAGTATTTGCTGATTAATTGTTCGAAGGGAACTGGATTCAATTTTACCTTAATAGTCAAAGAGATTTAAAAAAGGAGCAAACGCAATATCAACAATTGAAATGCTTAATTCGATATCGAATGGAAGTATCGGTACGCACGTGCAAGCAAACACGATGTTGGCTACTTTACAAAACTTTTAAATAAAACTTTAAAGACTATGAGTAATAGAAATAAATATAGATACATATATATATTAAGATATTTGACGGGAAGAAAGGAGAATAATGTTTTGGTTAAGTCATGCATTTTTAATAAATTAGTGCTGTTAATACATATGTAAATAATGTAATGTAATTTGTTCCCACTTTTGACAAATATAGTTTCTGTGGTTGGAAATTAACATTTTACGGTATCCCGAACAACATCTTTGCAAGTTTAAACTCGTTTTTGATGGTAAAAGAAAGGGATTGGTTAATTAATTGGCTTTTCGTTCCTGGTGCAGAGGTTGGCCATTGCCATTCGGTGTGGGAATGCGGCGAGTGTGATGGGCACCTTTGCGCCGGGAACGGTCAGAGGCGGGTTGTTTTAGTTTAATAAGATATTAGATTGATTGACACTATTATTGATAATTTAATTTAATTAATTTTGACATTTTGTAATTTTTAATTAATAAAGATAGCTTGGTTTAAAAATTAATTGGCTTAAGGATTACATTACAAATAAATGTTTTTCGTCAAAATAAATTTATGCACAGTACAACAAATGTGTGAAAGGTTTTAATATTTTCAAATTGTATATTTTTTGTACAGGTGCGGACATGGGATAAAATCCAGGCGATTATGAAGTCGGAAGAGGGTCTGGGCATAGAGTACGACGAGAACGTAATATGCGACGTTTGTCGCTCGCCCGACTCCGAGGACGGCAATGAGATGGTGTTCTGTGATTCGTGCAACATCTGCGTGCATCAAGCGTGCTATGGCATCACAGTCATACCGGACGGTAATAACTTTTCTCAAATACGATGAATGACAATCAATTATTATCAGACGTCGAACCAGTGGAGTCATTCTTTTCCATGGGTCCCAGGCTAGGCGTGACTACAGCTCACCTGATGTTAAGTGACTATTTTGGTTCAACAGATCACATATATCCTAGAATGGTAACTGACTCTCAAGTAAGGCTGCTGAAACACACCGTTAGGTGCTTGCTGGCAGATTTTTATCTAGAATACGTGGGGCATACTAAAGGATTCTGGATTCTAGTAAATGTTATTGTTTTTCGAAGTGTATGCCCATACCATTGTTTTGCGTTTTTGCATTCGTTGGAACCATTGTAAAAAGCAGTGGCACAAGTCTTCTTTAAGGACCTCTTCAAGGGCTCCGCATTGCTTAGTTTGGGGTCAGATGGCGCGGTGTGTATAAAGTCCTAGGATTTTTTTTAATTTTTACCTTAGTACTTTTTTGCTTGTTTTTTCAAGATTCAAAATGTATTATCATGTATTATGTTAGAGCAAAATAAAAAAAAGTGTTAAAACATATTTGAGGGTCGTTAATTGTAGGTTTTTTATTTTTATTTTTTATTTTTTTTATTGGTTGACAGGCTAGGTGTTTGACCACAGCTCACCTGATGTTAAGTGAAGGTGTGGTCGAAGATGGTAAAGCACACCTAGCCTGGAATGGAACTGGCTCTCAAGTGAGGCTGCCGGAACACACCGTTAGATGCTTGGCGGCAGATTTTCAACTTGAGGGTGGTAGCTAGCCACCTGAGTACTAGAAAGTACCCTACCACCATGCTATGGTTTCCTCACGATGTTTTCCTTCACCGGCAGCTCAAGCTCATTGTTGGGGGTTGAACCCACGCCCTTCGGCATGCGAACCGACCGCGCTAACCACTGGGCTATCATCGCTACAACGCAGGCGCAGGAATGGAAGAAAAAAACGAACGGACGAAAGAAAAAACACGAGACGAACGAAATGTGAGATCCATCAAGGTTAAGGCTTGCGACTTTACGCTGCTAGGCAAGAAATATACACTTATAATATTTGTGAAAGAAGATTGTTAATATATGAGTGTTTTTTTTTTACAGTTTTATTAAGATACTGTCTGGTACTTGTAGTAAATTCGATTATTTGTGATTTCAGGCCAGTGGCTGTGCCGGCCTTGTGGCGACAGCGTGAGGCCTACATGTGTCCTCTGTCCGAACCAAGGCGGCGCCATGAAGTGTACCCCGTCAGGTCACAAGTGGGCTCATGTTAGCTGCGTTCTCTGGATCCCCGAGGTGTCTATCGGATGCGCAGAGAAAATGGAGCCTATCACAAAAATATCGTCGATCCCCGCTTCGCGCTGGTCCTTAGTGTGCGTGTTGTGTAGAGAGCGCAAGGGCGCCTGTATACAGTGTTCCGTTAAGAGTTGTAAGACTGCATATCACGTCACGTGTGCGTTTAAACATGGACTCGAAATGCGAGCTATAATCGAAGACGAGAATGCGGACGACGGTGTTAAGCTGCGGTCTTATTGTCAAAAACATAGTGTCAACTCAAAAAAGGAGAAGTCCGGTTCCGGATCCGAAGAGGAAGAAGTGAAACGGAAACGCAGAAAGGACATGACGTCGGAGGAGAAAACACAAGCGCGAGCCGCGCGCCTACACGAAATAGAAAAGGAGTTCGACAAGCACGTCAGTGTAAAGGACATCAGCTCTCATCTCCTTGACGTAGATCAGGATGCTATTAACTATATTTATAATTATTGGAAACTCAAACGGCGGTCGGGACACAACCGGCCCCTGCTGCCGCCCAAATCTGACGACAACGAGCTTCTCACGCACCGGCAGGAGCAAGCCGACTTAGACAAAATGAAAATGTTCGTGCAGCTGAGGCAAGACCTCGAGCGCGTTCGTAACCTGTGCTACATGGTGAGTAGACGAGAAAAACTTTCGCGGTCTTTCTTTCGACTGCGTGAGCAGACCTTTCACAAACAGATGGCAGTCTTGTCGGCTGGCGCTGACATACCTCAGGAAGAGCTCGCTGCCATCTACGCAGCGAATCACGGTCCCTCGATCTACGACACTCTTTACTCTCATCCAGACGTTCCCGAGCACAAGATCGATTTCGAAGATCTACTCGCGAAGATCGCCCCGCCAGACTCGAACGACGATAAGAAAAAAGATCGCAATGGGCTACGTCGCTCGAAGTCTTCTAACCCGTACCGAAAGCACTACGTGAACGGAACGAGGCGCAGCGGTAGCATGTACAGTGGTCTTTCTAGTGAGGAGAGCGACGCGGAGATTGCGCGTTCTTCCAAATACCGTGCTCGCGCCATCGGTTCCACAACGGACGACGACGACGATGAAGCCAAAAAGAAACCATCCACTTCCTCGCCGAAGAAAAAGTCATCCCCCAAAGCGAAAGTTGTCAAGAAATCTCCGAAAAAGGCCGATAATAATAAAAAGAAAAAGAAAGTACCGCAGTCAAAGGCAATTGTAGAAAGTAGCAGCGAGGAAGAAGCGGTGATCAGTCATGCAAAGAAAGATAAGAATGGCAGCAAAACTCTACGACAGATGGAGAAGGAAATGACGGCGGGCAAGCGAGACCTGTCGTCTGGCAGCGACAGCGACGATCTGTTGCCCATCAGATCCACCAGGAGCACCAAATTTCCTATAGACATTTACTCGGATAGTAGTGAGGACTCCGCGAAAGACAAAACAGAAGTCAAGAAAGATACAGACAAAACAAAATCCGATAAAGGCAACAAATCTAAACCTGAAAAATCACCTAATGCGAGCGATCCTCAGCAATCATTGCCGAGAACAAAAGCGGCAATGAAAGAATTCATTCCGAGTCACTCCGAAAAGAAAGAATCAGCTTCAACAGAAGAGAAACCTGCTCCAAAGAAAAGAGGCAGAAAACCATCAAACAAAGAAAAGAAGCTGCCAGTAAAAACTAACGAATCTGATGACGAGGCTAAAAACAAAGAGAACAAGTTCTCCAAACCCAAAGACCATCCTACAGATTTAATAGTACCTCAAAGACAAGCCGCTAAAAAGGCTTCTGAGAACATGCGTTCTACATCTACTGGTAAAAAGGAAGAGAATACCAGTGAAAAGTCACCCGAAGAGGTTAAACCTAAATCGAAAGGCAAAGGTAAGGGCAAAGAGATCAAGAGTCCACCTGCTAAATTCACCAGACAGAAATCAAAAGAAGGAGATAAAGAAACAATAGCATACGTTCCTCAACGGCAGGCGGCGAAGAAAGCCGCCGCGCATATTAAAAATATCGGAAGTAAAGTACCTGCACCAGAAAACGCCGACACAAGCAAAAAGAAAGAAGAAAAGGAGAAACCGGAGTCTTCTAAAAGGTCGGAAGAATCGCCGGCCAAGAACAAGACAGAAAGCAAGGAGAGCTCATCTTCGTCGTCAGGATCGAGCAGCAGTAGCTACTCGTCGTCATCGAGTTCAGAGTACGAGGAATCAGAGAAGGCGGGTCCAAAACCAGCTACTAAAGCACGTGAGATCAAGCCTGCAGCTGCTGCCAAGCCGCCATCGCTATTCTCGCCGCCGAGCGCGCGCCCCACAGTGGACTTGCCCTTTCTCGACAAGGTGTCAAGGCCGCTATCGTCAACCAGCGGCTCGAGCGATTCGGACAGTTGCTCCGAGGGCTCCGACTTCTCCAGCCCCACTCCAAAGCGGCCACGGCGTCGTAGGAAGCGTGCCTCCGGCGATGCCTCCCCACGCAAGACCTCAGACACGAAGCTTAAAACTTCCGAAAGGGATTCCGAGCGCGGGGTGTCACCGCCGGTTGCTGAAAGAAAGGAATCGGCCGGAGCCGCCAATGCTAATGCGCGCGCAGCCACGCGTGCTCGGACCAGAAGCACTACTGCAGGCGGAGGTCTGCCTGAGCTGCTTCATGCCGGATCTAGAAAACCGTCTAAAGACAACGCCGCCCCTACCAATACTCCCGAAAAAATTGCAAAAGAGGGTCGCCAGTCCAGTGAACTTCCACCTCCGGAACGGAAAGCGCACGAGACGGTGAAGGATTCACCCAAGGAAGCCAAGAGACGAACTTCGCCGAAAGTGAGAAGAAAGTCGACTGCGCCCATTGACCGCTCGCCTGATCGCTCTCCCGCTCATAATGACCTCAAATTAAAACCTAATAAAGGTAAACGGGTAAGCGTGTCTGACGAAAAAGGCAAACCGCCAGAAAGACAACCCACCCCTCTACCGGAAAATAAGCGAAGTCCCAAAAAGAATATAGAGCAAAGGCGAAAGAGCATATCGAATAGACGAATGAGTATAAAAGAAACGTCACAGAAGGACACTAAAGACCAAGTGGTGCCGACTGCGGAGGAGGTGATCGAGCCCGTTAAACAGAGACGGCAAAGTCGTTACGAAACTCGCGATACCAAGACATCGTCTCAAGAAAGCGTCTCACCCGGAAAGAAGTCGGTCACCGATAAACCACAGGCTGAGGTGCCGGACAAGAAAACGTCAATCCGAGTAAATGATGAATACAACGACAACGAGAAGTGGCTGCCAAAGGCTCCTAGTCCAACACACGTGCTCACGCCGATCGAGCGACCAGACGGTAACGAGAAATACATGACTGACGATAAATCTTTCGATTCCGCAGACGTCAGCACAGAGAAATCAAGCGTGAAGATGATCGCAAAGATACAGGCGAATCTGAACGAAAACACGATGATAAAGTCGCCACGGACACCGATGGATGCGCGTAGTCTAGCGCCAGAGGAGGATACCCCCTTAAAGAACTTGCGCAAGCGGTCCACACTGGAGGTAGTCACGCAACAAGACGCGAGTCACGTACAAGGCGTTGAGATTTCGAAGAGCGCCAAGATACCTTCCACCGTGTATCACGACCGGCCGCCTACCTCGCCGCAGCAAAAGGACAATGAACTATTTGCGTTTGATATGCTAGCCGTCGATGACGGATTCAATCACGACGAGATAATGAAACCTTTCTCCTCCTTCCCCGAATTTTTTTTCAAGGAAGACTCCAAAGAGCAAGGTCGTCAAGAAACGTTAAACTTGGTGGATCGCTTGAGAATGCAGCTCAGTGCCAAAAAGGCCCCTGAGAATTGTCAACAGGAGCCATCCGTGGACGATAAAGATAATGTAGTAGACGAGCACAAACCCGACGACTATAGAGAAGATGACTACAGAGGAGACGACGACTACAGAGAAGATCACAGAGATGATCACAGAGAAGATCACAGAGAAGATCACAGAGAAGATCACAGAGAAGATCACAGAGAAGATCACAGAGAAGATCACAGAGATCGCAGAGAAGATCACAGAGTAGACTCACTCAAAGGTGAAGATCATAGAATGCATGACGCGAACGCGATCCCTGCCGAACATAATAAGCACGTTGGGGAGCAGTCTCCCGTGAGAGAGATCAGACAAGAAATGGAATCTCACGTCTTAGCGTCACCGCAACAACACTACAGTTCCATGAACCATATCCAACATTCGATCGCACCTGCAGAGATGCCTAGAAGAAAATCAATTTTAGATGACAAAGAGTACCATCCGATGGCGATGACGAGCAAAGACAAGTGGCACGTGGCGCTCGGTGACTCTCATATAGAACACGAGTCGAGAAAGTATGAGATGAATACTTACAGTGGGGAGGGTAAAGAGCCAGGTGTGACGGCCACATGCGAGCCACACTGTGCCTCGGAGGTGGGAGACTCTGGCTCGACGTCGAAGCAAAGCGATGACTCGCAGCCTTCCGTCGTAGAGAACTCAAACGGTGCTATCGATGTGGAGAGCATCCACGAGCGCGCGCATGTATATACCAACAACGAGCCGGTGCGGAACGAGTGCGGCGGCGTGACTTCACCTTACGCGGCCCAGTGGCGCGAGAGTGAAATTCCGCGACGACGATCCTCCGCCACGAGCTCCGACTCGGAAGCATCAGGCATCCGCGAGCCTCACGCGCCCGCCGGCGGCATGCCCGAGATCGACTCGTACCCGCCCATCCCGGCGTACTCATGTCCAGTGGAGCCGTCTATGCCGCTCAATCAGTATTCTACATATCCTCCGGACGCGTCGCCCTTCCTTACCACCATGAGTTCTCTGTTCGGCGGCGGGGCGTGCTCGCAACTGCCGCTACCATCGCCGGGGCCGCTATACGCACCGCCGCTATCTTATACGGCATCAACCCTACTGCCGCCCAAACCGCCGTTCCGTAGGCTATGTGCCGCCTTCACCTCCTCCTCACAGAATATAGCGCTCACGACCGCCATGATTGCGCCTCCCACGCCCAAGCCGCTAGACTCGCCCGCCGGGGACGAACCCGGCGACGTGACACCTGGCGACAAGTTCTCCACGCGGACCTCCAGCCCCAGCATATGCGTCGACGACTCGACCTACGAAACGAGTCAGAGTCGAACTGCTAAGATGTCCAATGACAGCAACGAAACTATTATGAGCGGCTCTCAACAGGATTGTAAATCGCCGCCAAAAACAATTCCTCCTCTCAAACCGCCCATAAAGTTCCCCGGAAAATCGCCTGGCAAAAGCCCCGGCATTTCGCCAAAACGGAGCGATGCGCCGAAAGGCTCGAAGCGATCTAACAACAGGAGCAACCGAGGCAACCGTGGTCGCGGGCGGTCGAAAAGTCGTGGCCACGGCGCGCACCTGTACCCACCCATCGACTACCTCGGTGACTCAATACGGAATAAGTTGGTCGGCACAGTTTACGACTTCGAGGAAGAGATCGCCAACGATGGAGTGGATCTAAAAGCACTGCGCGAGCGTAGAAAGTCTGTTGACGTGCGGGATGACCGGCGATCGGAGCTCTCGTACAAGGATACGTCACAGTCGCCGCGCGTCCACAGCCCACAGCGAGCCTCCAGGAAAAGCCCGATCGGCGAGAGTAAAGATTACAGGATCGCGAGGGAGGAGGACAGAGGTGCAGACATCGCGGGTGTAGAGGGGCGCGGCTCAGTGCATGTGCCGCCGCTGTTGCCGGGGCCCGTGGACATGCGTACGTACCAGCCAGAGGCTGTGCCCATCGGTGAGCACCTGCGACCGGTGCTCGCTTACTCGGCCGCCGCCGCCGAGCGCCACCTCGCCGACCTGGAGGAGGAGCACGCGCCGCCGCCCGCGCCCGTCGCGCAGCCGCCGCCTGTGCCGCCGCCTCACGAACCCTACGTGCCGCTGCCCAAGGTCTCTCTCTCCGACTCGCGCAATCAGCTCAAAGTAAAGATAAAGGGGCCATTCCTAGACGCCAACTATTCTACGAGCTCGGTACCACCGCCGGCACCTCCGCCCGTACAGCCGCTCGAGCCGCCGGTGGGCGCATTTACCGCGGCAGTTGCCTCCTCTGCGATGGCCGGCTCGACGAGTTTACGCCGCATGCGCAAAAAGGAGTTGCTGCGTCAATACTGGACGCAGGACATGAATATGGACGACCCGACGAGCAGCGCGATGATGGGCGCTGCGCCCCCGCCCGCCGCGCCGCCGCCCCCGCGCGCCGTTATCACCATCCCCAAGGCGGTCGCCTCGATGACGTGTATCCCCACGCGCGAGGACTACAAAATCCTTGATCCACCCATTGTGGAGACAAAGAAGAAGCGCAAGGTGAGCAGCGGGCTTTCCCGCGAGCTGCGCCACCTGAAGGTGACTATGAACGACGAGGCGGAGCCTGGGGATGAGGTGAAGCTTTCGTCACTGGCAGCGGCGGGCGCGTACAAGCGGCGCGCGCGTCTCTCCGTCAAGCCAGCTAAAGCGGCGCCTACGTCCCCGGTCGCACCTAAACTCAAGATCAAAATCGGCGCTGACGCCGTGCCGCACGTCACCGAGGACTCCTCAGACTTCCGCCCGCCTAAAAAGCGGCTCGTCCACAAGCCGAGTCTTGAGGATCTGCGCCGCGAAAGTATGAAATACCGTAAAATGGTAATGGCCGACTTCGAGGAGAACGAGAAAACCACCAAGCACAAATCTAGCAAAAGCGAGAAACGAAAGAAAAAGAAGGACAAAAAAGCGGACAAATTGCAAGTAGTGAACAGTGAAAGTGAGAGTGCTCCGAAATTGATTATTAAGATAAAGCGTCCAACTGCGGAAGGAGACGAGAGCGGGAAGGGTGGGAGAGTAGGGGCGGCCGCGGCGGCGGTTCGTGAGCCTGCCGTTGACCCGTTCGACTACGACCCGACGGCGCCCGACCCGCTGGCGCTGGACACGCCTTGCTACTCGGAGGGACTCTCCGCCATGCGCAAGGTGCGCGCTGCCAAGGTGACGCCGATCCGGTTAAAACTGGCGCGCACACAAGGCTCGAGCTACGTGATGAAGGGCGGAGCGTCGCCGACGGCGACGGCGGCGGCGCCCCCCGCGCCGGCGCCGCCGCCCCGCGAGCACGCAGACGTGAGGTGATATACGCGAGCCAGCACGCGCGCTTCGCGCTCCGGACTCTAAACTACGCTCATGCGACCCTCACTGTGAAATCTCTCACGTAGTGAAACTTATAGTGATAGTGACTGTACATTTCTAATGTATGATAAATAATAACTGTAGATTAATGTTAGTTTTATCATATTATTTATTTGTATAAATCGGAAGCTCAATGATTAACTTAAAGTTACTCTAAGATGTGTAATTTTGTGCATTATGTGATGCGCAAGTAAATCTTAGTATAGCATAGCGTATATTTTTGTTAATGTTACTGATTTACTTTGTGCCTAAAATTGAATCTCATAAATTTTTGTCGTCCATCATCTTTGTTAGATGTTTGGGACGCTTAGATATCAGAAGGGAGGTGAAGTCGCACGGGCGCCATTCGCCGCGACGCGTTTCGGTAGCCTAAACATCGCGTCCGCTGTAAAATTTTAATATCATTAAATCTCTGCATTTATATTTTTATTACTAACCAAAAAGCATGTAGGTATATCTGTAGTTTGGCTTGTCTCTGAAATTGAGCGCTGTTATAATGATTTTAAGGTAATTTGCGAGTAGACCTATTTATTATTTTACTTGGCTTTGAAATTTATGACTGACAAAAGTTTAACTTATTATGTTTATAGGCACAATAGAATGAATTGACTTATTTTATAAATTTTTATTCAAAATTTTAGAGGGCTGTAATGAAAATTATGATCTTTGTTTTTGATAAAAATTATTTAGATTTATGTTTTGGATACATTTTACGACAAAGAAGCTGGGCTTCTTTTAGTGGGTATGTGATAACATAACAAACTATGTTCATTCTGATTCCGATGATGATAATGTAACATTGTTTACTTTTCTAATCATTTTTACATTATTATTTGTATTTTATAATTGTTATTTTATTCAGTGACAAGTTAAAACTGTTCAGGAAGTCATTTGAAATATGTCTGCTACGAATAATTTGAAACTATCCAAGATGGCCCAACAATAGACAATACACAAGTTTACTATTTAAACATGAATAAAATAAATATCCCAAAACCCCATACTTTGGAAAGATTGTATAACATAATTCAGGGTATATTTCCTGATAGAAAAGGTAATTTAAAATTTCGACCAATAGAATGTAAACTAGTAAAATTACAGGGCTAATAGATTCATCATCGAACGTCTCTTACTGTTGAAATGCTGATGCAGCGAAACCCTAGACATTCTTGGGTACCGCTGCCTTAATAATAAACAAGCCGTTACAAAAAAGTTAAGCAATTAAAAATACATATCGAATAGATCGGAACATGATTTTCTCTACACTATATAAAGTTTTACTTATAGAAAATTAATAAAATAAATTATTATTAAAAAAAAATTCATTGCAGTAGTAAAATCAGAGTTAAAACTACTTGCAATAGACGTTCATAATTTGTGATATCCATTTCGTTCGTTCGATAGGGACAGAAAATAATAAGTCGGTGCGATAACAAAAGAGAAAGGTAGAGAAAAATACATTCAATGGACACCCCTGTATTCATTTAGTGCCAAGCACGACAAGAACGCGCGCGCGGCTTACTCTGCTTTGATTTTTTTTAAAACCTAGTGGGGTTGGTAGATGGCCGGAACTATAGTCAGACTATCCGACGTAATTAAATCTGAGTAATCCCGTAAGTAAGCAAACCAAAATTGTCTACTGACATTTCTTAGTGATATTTCTTTATGCTTTTAATATTTCTATCGGTTACACATATGTGGTGTCCAAATCATACTTTCAATAAGTTTATTCAAATAAAATCGACACAGGGGTTCAAAATTTTAACAGCACTCCATCCGTAATACATCATTGTCCAGATATCACAAAACAAATCACAAGCTCATTGATTTAATTAAAGTAATATAATTTTCTCATATTGTGTTCTATATTAGATTTTCGTTACCTAAAAATGGGATTTTATATTTCGTCCATTTATATGCAACTTGTTTCAATAAATTAGATGAATCTATGTTAAGTTATTCTCAACAACTTTACTTTGTAGCGCCATCTTGTAATTACTTCTAATGTAGAAAAACTAAAAAAACTATAATGTTCACATGTGTTGCAAGATAGCGACGTGCCATTTTATTTTATGAAAGTGTATTAAAACAAAAATGCAAATCAATGCGAAACAAAGGTAGCTTTAAGTTACGCAAAATGGGCATTACTATGGATATACAAATTATTACGTAAAGTAATTTCCAGTGTAAAATAAAATGTATTGATGTATATAATATAATTTTGTTGTACAAATTATTTTTTTCTCTTCATAATGTGTGAACATATGTATTGTGCAATATTTGGGAATACTCAGCTCAGTCAAGCTTGTACGACATTAGACGAAGAACGAGAGTAGCTTTAGGTGCGTGTTTTATAACTTAGGCCGTTATTGCTTATTGTAAATAGAGTTTCAGTACCCATCCTCTCGCAATGTCGATTTTTTAAAGATAACTAAATAAAAATTACTGTCTTATTAGTTCTCATAAAAGTATCTAACAAACATGTGGTTTGTTTAAAGCAATCCGTTGCTTCTAGGAATTAACTACCACAAGCTGCTTCAAGGAATTCACTAAAATTACACAAATACTATTTTATTTGCGGACACTAGGATTAGGGCAGATTACTGATGTTACATACGAGTTTATTCAAAATAACTTAGTGTGTAGTAATTATTTTTTACTTGCTAAATTAAAATTTTATAAAAAATGTAAAACAGGTAATATATTTGATACATACTAAAACATTTAAATCGACTATTTAAGTACTGATATTATATCGTAACTACTTCAAGTATTGGTACACATTGAGAGAGGATGATTTCCCGCAAAGTGTTACGTGTGTCAGAGATTAGAATTTTTGTAGCATTGATCATCGTGGTATAGAGAACTCTTACGTCTAGCATAGAATTAAAATGCTTATAAGTAATTAATTCACATATTTTAATAATTGAATCTTATTATTATAATCAAGTTTATTACGAGGCAATAACAAAATAATAGTCAGTCATATCGCCAATTATTCTTCGAGATTCATTCCCATTACAGTGTATTTATAAAAAATAACTTTTTTTCACTTTAGATGCATGCTTTTGCTGATTAGATTAAATTACAGTGTTGAGATATCTTTTTTTCAATTTATTATTTTTGTATTATGTTACAAAAATAATAGGTTGTGTGTGTATTATTATGTTTTGTATTTTTCAGAAATAAATCACAGTAGTATAGTATCTCTCAAATCATCACATCTATTATTGAAGACAAACTAACATAATACTTTCTTTAAGGTCTTGAAAATACTCTAACTGCAAAGAGCGTTCTGCAAAAGCTAAAAACATTAACATCTTGCGAATGTATAGCCACTAATATATAGGGTCTTAGTTGTTTCTCACCTCGATTTGATTCCGGTATCTAATTAATTACTCCTCACGACATCAAGAGTGTGGTGAAACTTCGTTTTTGAATTCGATTTGAAATTAAACAAAATAATGAAGTTTCCTATTGAATTCGTCACACTGAGCATTTATGTTTGTTTGTACTTTTTCTTCGATTAACGCGTTACGATTTTGAATAATTTTTACTTCAAATACCAACTACTTGATTCATTTTGAACAATAATACACTATCAGTTACTACAGTAGCCCATAAATATAATGGTACAATGTCACTGAGTGTATATCGATGTAAAATGTTACCATAAAATATAACTTAATAATAATATATAATTGTAACGATGAATTTAATTAGTAAGAAACATAATATTATTTCTTCTGTAAATAGCTAAGAGCCTATTTTAAACACAGTTTTATCAATAATAGGTACTGTAAAATTTAACATAATTCAGATAGATATTAAATATAAGTAAACAATATTAGATGTGGTACCATACCCGAGTAAATGAGCTAGTTCATAAATAAATATAGAAAGATGTGAAACAATTTCTTTGTCCTGAAATATAAACTTAATTGTCAAATATTTTAACAATAAACAGATTTTTTTTTGTCAACGCAAGTACACTGTTTTTAGGAAGTAAATATTTGTTATTGTAATGTAACTAAATATTAATTGGTGTCTAATTAACTGAACTTTCTGATATACCGCTTCGAATGTTAATACTTTAGTAAATGTGTGAACTAGCTCTTCTCTTCTTTCACAGGTTATATATAATTACCTAGCAATCTATCAAAAGCGACTATTGTATATCATAACGAAACAACTTTAGTATCATTACTTAGAAATACAACATTTTTCTTATCTATTAAAAATTAAACTATTTTAATCAAATGTCTAAATAGCAATTACAAATACATTTATGTGTACAAAACCCAAAAAATGTGTTTTAAGTATAAAACTAATTTAAAAAAAAAACAAAAAAAAAAAACAATTATGTATGTTGTAGCGAAGATGTCGGAGGCAGATCGTTAGGAAATTATCAATAACCATTACAAAACTAAGAGTGCACCAGACAACATACGAGTATAAATATTACATAAAATTACATTGATTGTTTGTTCTAGCAGACTTTGAGCTATTAATAAAATATAGTCATGGTCTAGAAAGTATTTTTACCAGATTCTAGTAGATAAACATTTGAACTAGCTAGAAATAAAAATTATCTTTTCTAATTCATTACACAAATTTCATGATATTTCACATTAGATAAGACTAACTTCTATAATAGTACAGCTCTTTAATTTTTAATTGACCTACAACTTGCCTAAAAAGATTTTAAAAAAAAATCCAGCATGTATTATACGTGTAAGTTTAATAATTTTTTAAAGAGTATTTGCATGAACAGCTGTGTTCTAATTTCTGTGAGAAATATGCAAAAAAAAAAAAAAAACATGTAATGCTGTAATTGTTTATAAGAGTATCATGTTTGTATTGTCTGCAAGTTGTGGGTTCAATAGGAACTTCCAACATTGAATTCCAACATGATTATATTAGCCGCAATTGTCATACAATCTGCTGTCAATTATTTCTATCGATGGTCCTTGTTAAAAATACAATATTAAACCCCGTATAGAGCTTAATCGTTGCGTAATGAAACGTTTTGAATCTTTTATTAAATTACCTACATAATAAGAATTATTGTAAGAATTTCGTGTATTTTCATCATGGACCATGATGTGACGGGAACTGTTTATTCTCCACATATTGAAATAGAGATTTAGTAACAAACAAAAAGGACATGTAACTGATTTGACATGTAACAGATAGGTTTGTCTGAGTCTGCTGTAACGAGTATATTTTACTATTAAAACTGACGTGGTTTTGACACATTTTTGTTTAACTCATGCCGTAACATGAGTAAAACAAAAACGAGTACACTACTTATAAAATGTATCATTTTAAAATTTGTAAATATAAAATTATGTAAATTATAGGTTAAAACTTTTGAAATTCTTTACACGCAATATTTAAATTAAGTAGGTTTCATGATGGAGTAGATACATTCGAGTTAGTCAATAGAATGTAGCCATAGGTCACATTTTTGGCGTTCACATACCGAAAATTGAAATTGTAATTGTTACATTAGTAAAATGAGGTGTCCCAATTTATAATAATAATCTAGTCTCTTCTATTGCTTCAATGTGCAAATGTTTCGCAAAGTGTAAGAGTGAATTCGGAATAGTCGAGTGAGCATCGATTAGAGTAGAATGTCTTTGCTCAGTAAAAAAGAAAGACTATCGAAATGTAAGCAATAAATTTTTACTTTTGCTCACTCAACAATATCTCCAAAGCGAATCAGAAGAGCGCTGACTGTATACAGCAATAATAATAATCAGCAATATATTAAATCTGCGTATGTTACGTGCGCAGAAAAATCTCACGATATCCTTTACAATTTGTTTGAACTTAGCTTTAAACATCGAGAGACAATTTATTAAAATGGGGCCCCATGTTGCAATTTATTTGTTCGATCAAATGACAGTTAAACTATGCAAAGGATGTAAAATTTATCTATAAAGTGAACGTACATAATTCCATCGGCTGCCATCGATACTTCGTATCACCACTTATATCATTTAGAGCATAATGACGGATTGTATTCTGATAGTTTTAATATCAATTGATTATTATGTATACCATTTGTTAGGTTTGGGGGCTATTGGAAAAGTATTTAAACCGAAATTTTATACAAAGTTGAAGTTTTTATTACTTTCTAAGCTTCGGTAAAAAGCAACATGTCCTGAATTATGGTAATGTGCACACTTTGAAATCGGGAAACGACCGTGCCTGCCCGCGGGGTTGCTCTACTTGATCACATGTATGTCTTAGATCTTCCGAGCTAAAACAGCAACAGCACATGTACCTTGATTCGTATTGTGCTCAAATATAATGGAGCGTCGCGAAATGTTAGTTTGGAAGGTTTCTTGCGGGTCTCGAAACGGGGACACGACGAGACGACGGCGGCGTTGCACTGTAATCTTATATCCACATAAATTCTAAGACCTATTTTATAATTGACTATTATTGTAACTGTATGTCGAATAAAATGCTTGTATTTGATGTTCTCTACACTGAATGCATAGTAACTTGTCTTTAGTAGTTGCGCGAATGTAGGCAAGCACTTTATGTGAAGCAAAATGTGTTCCTTGTAGCAGTACCATCGCTAGGTACTGCGCGACAGATAGATTACTACGCACAACCAAGAACACCACAGATTCTCAACACTAATAAGAAATAATACATCACATTTTAACAGATTAATGTATCGATCATTACCTTGTTACTGTGATTCCTTTATTTATAATATAATTATTATGTATATTGAACTATATAGTTAAGAATAATAATTTCGTATTTGCGATTCCGAATGCAGGGAATAAAAATAATCATCGTGTACATAAATTATTTGTGAATTTGTAATTATATGTTGACGGGAGAGTGTTTTTGATGCGATAAATATAATTTTAATTTTTCATATTTTGGTATTGAAAAAAACTATAGTAGTTTATGAATGTATTGTTTATATGGATATTTTCGTGCTCTAAGCGCTTTTATTTTATATTAATTATTTAATTCGGGTAGTGTTGAAACGATAATGAAGTTGTATTTGTATTCGTATAGATAAGTGATGTTATGCTTGTGTGTTGTATATGTTTACTTGTATAACGTACTGTACCGCACGAGGAGCGTGGACGGCAAGGCAGCGACTTGCCAGCCTCAGAGCTGACGCTGCGCCGCCTGCGTTTCACTCGCATGTTAGATGTAAAGCCATGGCTGACCGTCTCGTACCAGTCATTAGAGTTAAGGACAAATATTACATATATTATTTATGCTGTAGACGATATAATCAATTTAAGTATTAGCGTTAAGAGATTAACATCTTATACCATTATCCGTATAAGTATTATGATCAACACTATTTCCATTGTTCTAAATCTAGATCGTTAGATTACCTACTATGTTTAAGAATAATTTGTACAAACTACATGAAATATTGTACAGAATGTATGTATGTAACGTTATGTGGATGAGGGTAGGCGCGAGAGCGACGCAAGCGCCGCTAGCGGTCGCGACCGGTATACTGAATTCGCGACGCTGGTTTTGTAAATATTGTAAAAGTGGTCCTGTAAAATAATAACAAGTGTTTTAAATGTGCACATACTCGCCTCATTCATTAATAAATTTTTTAGATCAAATTAATCTTTCTTTTTGTTTTTTCTTTCTTTCTTACCTTTTTAAGGGAACTGGCGTAGAGTCCATAGGGAATAAGTGATCTCCGCGCTATATTAGCAGACCTTTGCGAATGCGAATGTATGTTACATTATTGAGTTGAATATACGAATTATTTGTTGACTGCTCCGCCATGGCTCTATGTTACTTCTCTAGTCGGTTCAGTTAGCGTTGTTCAATCTATCTAGATGTTGTGTTGATCCGATCTGTAATGTGTAAACATTCAATAAAGCGAATGAAAATCCAAACATAGTTTAATTTAGATCGGCTCCTTAGAAATTAGATAGCCGACTTGAAATATAACGTATGCCTAGCCAGATATTACCATTTACCATTGCATGGACTAATGTCCAAAATGTAGATATTATGTCAATCAAAATAGGGAATCTTCCCTTTGTGTTTATTGATAAATTCAATCTTTTTACTCGGTTCTGCTATTAGGGAAGAATAACTTAGTTTAAGTAAGTCTTTGTGGTACTCTGGCGTTATTTCTTAGAACTAAGTTGTCATGAAGTTGGCTAGTGAAATCCGAGAGGGTCAAGTAAGCTTCGCTATATGGGTCAGGAGAAATCGTTCTGTGTACAACACTAGATGTCGCTAACGGTCCGCTGTGGAAAAAACTATTCCATGGGATCTATGGGCCGCCTTACACGTTCAATCATGATCACGATCCGCGATCCGCGATCATGATTTCAAAATTTCTAGATATTATGCGATCGGGAGCATCAGTCCGTCAATCCGCTTCGTACACGATCAGTCTGAATCGCGATCATTGATCGCGGATCGCGCGCTACGTGTACGGGCTGCCTATGAATACCTGTTACGTTCTGTTTTCAATGTTCATGGTACGGCGTACGTATACACAAATTGTTAAAAATCACAAGGAACAGTAGACAAACATTGAAAAAAAAAATTAAGATAACAAGAAGAAATGACTGATTGGCCATATACCTACACTTAGAAATTTTGTCACTATAGCTTTTTTTCTATTTTATTACTTATATGGTCAGTGGTAACATCAAACCAAATGGTAAAATAATTGGAATCGATATAATTTAACAGAAATTTGAACGTGTTAAAAATGCTTTAGTGACAAAATTCATTGAGCCCTTCGGGCGGCACATTAACTCTGACACTAGGGCTGGCGACTTAACCATTAAGAACAGATCAATTATCAAATTTTAAAGGCAATAATCATTAACATTGTTCGCATTGTTAGGAGGTTCCTCTGAATATACCAATAAAAGCTTAAGTCCTTTAGCAGTTTTAGTTTAAGTTTGCAGCTCTTTAGATTTAGCATTACATTATTTATAATTTAATATAGTATCTACCTAAATAACTCAGGCGTACGAAAGATGAATCCCCGATTCCTCGCACGTGACACGATAGCGTTCGTCCTACGGTGTCGTCTATGAACTAAATACTAAATTAGTATCACGAACAGTTAAAAAAATGATTAAGTCGGTTCAGCCGTTCGTAAGTTATGCGTCTTTTTTAAGCAACAAATAGGCTTGCGCTTGACCGCCTTCTCGCCTGATTGTGACTAGGACGTGGTCTACAATGAATGACACTTGCTAAAAGATACCAATTCAATTTCGACTTGAAGACACTTAGATTAAATCCATCGGGGAACACCCACGCAGGAAGCGCCTTCCATTTTTAGCATTTCGCACAATGAAAGTGGAATAGTATCATCGATCGACGTTTTGGAAGTCAACCATGAAACGAGAACCGAACCAAACAATGAATATCTTTCATTTTTACGTAGGTACAAAGGTAGGTAGGTACATCACTACCGTTAAATTTAAATAGAATATTATTTTCTCCTATCACATTTATGCCTACTACATAGTTGTTCATACTGGTGAAAATTATATATAATTATAAACCTCTGTGGCTCTGTCTATAATTATAGACAGTGCTCGGTAGCACTCTACAGCTTTATATAACTACCCGGAAGTAGTTACATCCACCTGCAGAAACAACAGTTCCTGACACAAACTCGTACAATATTATTAGTGTTTAAATTGGGTTTATCTGTCTATTATAAACTCTAGGTCCTTGAACGATACTGATTCATTCCTAAATGTACGTCCATATATAAGTAGGTAAATCAGAGCGAAACTGTTAATGTATTTGATTGATACTACTCTTATCAACCGGCTCTATAGCTACACGCTGATAAACAAACAACAAATGTAAGTAATTATTATTGATCTATATCTGTGATAAAGTATTAAGTAACGAACAATTACCTCGAGCAAACGAGTACAACGTGCGGGAAACAAATATTATAGGCACAAATTTTTTGTTTGAGAATTAATTGATTTTAGTCCCTATGGCTGGTTGAAGTTACAATTAATATGTAAGACTTGAGGTGTTGGTGCTACTTATATTGTTAAAGTGACTTTTGTGTAGCCATCAGTTTGAATTCTTTAAAAATAAATACCAGTTTTCGCTCTGTTTGGACGATTCCGGATGGAGAAAGATTACCTACGTATTTTAAACAATGGAAGATTATGGCAGCTATTTTGAGAGGAAATATGGCACTACGCGGAGAGCACGAGTTCTGGTAAGGATTTGCTTATGCGGTGATTTGATACCGGTCTAACAGTAGCTATAGCTTTCAGACTATAATAAAAATACGTATGCTAAAAATTTTTGGAATAAGTAGATATTTTAAAATAACATAGGTACCTAACGCATTATATTTGATTAATGATAGCTCAGTGATTAGCGAGGTCCGTTCACACTCTACCTAACTTAACAGTTTGTTTCGGCAGCTCGACTTGAGAGCCAGTTCCCTTACCTACAGACTAGGTGTATTTAGCATCTTCGACCACACCTTATCTTCTTATGTTCACTAGGTCAGGTGAGCTATGGTCAAAAACCTAGCCAGTCAAGCCTAAGAAAAAGAAAACAAAAGTGCAATACTAAGGTTTTTTTTAGTGTAGGTAAAAAGTAATGAGACAAACGAATCGCTCTCCTGATGGTAAGAGATAACGCCTTAAGAGATAAGACCATTGCAGCAATACACGGAACTTTGAGTAGCAAAAGAAAGTCCAGGGCATCGCTGTTCTGGATGCTTTTGGTTGTGATGACACATCAACCACATTAAGACGTTCCCAGTAGTTAATGTGAGCGTTTTTTTGTAACTTAGGTTATCACCAAACTTATTTAGCAATATACAGTGGCGCGAAAATATGGCAGTTACGCGTCGATTTTGTGATTCATACGAATAATAATTGAACAGAAAATAATAACGTTATTATACTACTACGCTATTTAAATAATAAATAATCTATTGTAAATTTACAATTTAAAAAAATGGCGACTCTATGACTTTTAGGCCAACTAAACGCACTGTTCCAATGAAACAGCGAGGTTTCGGAGTAAACGAAAATATCATCAATGTATATAGTTTTTAGATATTTGTTGATTTTAAAAAACCGCACTATCGATTTAGATTAAAATTCTTATGGGATCACCTTTAAGGTATGATCTAATTAAATCATAATGCAAAAAAATTATCATCGAGTTCGAAAACGTCTAGGTATTATGGTTTGAAAATCAAATTAATCAACCGGATTCTCATGTAATTTCTATGAAATCAATCTGTCTATATAATACAAGTCAAGGAAAAACAAATTAATTAATTAAAAACTCGGTCCACCGGTCGAGCCAGCCGCAAACGTACCCATAAAACTGGCGGCATTTCCTCGCTGGATCGCTAAATGTATATTTTAAAAATTAGGTACGTGAATCCTAGATTCACGTAGTAGGTACCTTGGTAGCTAGCTACCAAGTGTAAGAGGGAAGTGTATCAGTGTGCCAAGGGTCGCATTGTTGCGCTCCCACCCGCGTTTTAGCCGAATTATACTTTATAAAACACGCGTTCCGAAATAGACGCAACGGCGCCTACGTATTGTGTTTCAAAAATTATTACATATTTAAATTAATCAGGTTCAAAGATCTTTCTCTAAATAAATATTAGAATGTATACCATTATTTATTGATAAAAATTGAGTTGAAATACGAACATTTTTTTTGCAATACTATGTTGAATGGTGTATTAGTTGGCTTACTATGGGGCACGCATGCGCGCGTGGTGAGTGCGACAGCGGGGGTGAGCGGTGACATACGCTCAAAGCGAGGGTGAGGGCGGGCAGCATTCTAGCTCTCGACCTCATCGATTAAAGTCGCTCGCGGCGCGCGGCCGAGCATAGTGAACACGCGCGAACGCTGCAACCATGCAACCCCCGCCGAGGAAGGTGAGTGCACCATATCAGATTCAGAACCCCCTGCAGCTGGCCCTCTACGCCGACCTTCCTTCATGTCACCGCAGACGCCGAGCAAAACGACTGTTAATGAACTCCGCTTTAGCCAAATTTCGGCGTGCTTTTCGTGTTGTTGTCCCAAAATTATATAATGAGGTAAACGGGTCACTGGCGCGGTTGCAGAACCCAATCACTCATATTTTGGAGTGTCACTTTCATCCCGACGATATTCCCGTCCTATATAGAACAGTTATGGTTTTGGTGACGGTTAAATCGATAAAAGGTTAATATATAAGAAACTGGGGCTTTTCTGGGGACCATATCATGATGATTTTTATATTTTTACATTCCGTGTGAAAAAGTTCTGTTATGGTTTTGCGTCCGTTGTGGAAAAAAAGATGTATCTCGTGTATGACGCGATAGTGATCTAAAGGTATTTTGTTCGTGTATGATGACTGAATGTTTATTGTGATAGCTTAAATATCACCGGGCTGGAAACAACATCACTTGCGTGGTGTGAACGCGAAACCACTTTACCAATGCGATTCGATTTATTTTATATTTTCTATCTATTGGAAAAAAGACTAAGCTATAAAGTTTATAGTTAGGAACACGGTTAATATGCGAAAAAACTATAACCGCACGTTTAGGTATAAGCTTGTCTATAATTTTTTAACTGTTGAAATTAAGGGTTATTATAATTTTTAGTTCGTTACAATTGGTCGAATTTAAAAATTATTTAATAAACTTATTACTTGACAAATGCTATTACAGTATTTAATCATTCTTAAATAATACAAAACTTGACATCCCGTTTTAATAACACAGTGACATTTAATTCCACTGTCAAAATATTTTAGTCAATTGTATTCTATTTTACAAATAAAATAATACTAATACTTACTATTCACGAATTAAAAAAAAAACACACAAACAAAGGAGAGTTATGTAGCCAGAATGCTGGAAGTATATAATGATACTATATTAAATACCTACAATAATTATTTAAAAAAAAAATTGCATAATAATATTTTTTTATAACATTAGTAATAATAAATATTATATACAGGATACAGTAGGCATAAAAGGGTAACTGTGGATACCCAATTGATTACATTAGTAGTACAAAACTTACAATAAACGATTTTGATTTTTTTTGATTACTTGCAACAAATGTACTTACAACAGTTGAAAATTACGCACGGTACTTTATCGTAATATAAATAATCTTTATAGTAACATTTTACTTACGACTGGTCATTGGCTCAGAGTATCCAGCTAATGAACGACGACAACCAAATCTTTAAAATTTCTGTAAGACTTTCGACATAGTGTTTTCTTTTTCTTTTTAGGGGTGCCTCCACTCTCTTATAGAATCACTCGTTTATAGAAATCAACTTACGACATTTTTACTAAACTTAAAATTTAAAACAATACAAGCTTATGGTTTTTAGTTGGCTTTAATCACTTGACTAATATTACTATATTGTCTAAGTGTTTGCATGTATATCTGTCACCAATTTTACTTTAAAACGGCTGGACATAATTTAAAAATAAATATTTTTCTCCGATTTCACACGGTCCACTGGGTCGCTAAAGCGGTCCGCGGGGGGGGGGCGTAGGCAATAAGGCAAGGCAGTGCGAAAAAAATCTTCGATGTCGCGAAATCCGCCGAGAGTTCGCCAGAATTCGTTTCGATTGATGAATAGTCCCCGAAATTTCTCATAATGTTCAAAAAAGCTCGAAAAAAATGCGATGTCGGTTCTCAAGTATTCTCTCAATCTAAAGTAATGTTAATTTATGTTGCGTGTCAGTTTAGCCGTTTTAGCTTTGCGGCGTAAGGTTCAAGTCAAAATTCAGTTGAGACGTAGATAGTTCATATTTTTGTCATCGATATTTCTAAGTCTAATAGTCACTATAGCGGTGTGCGGAGCGACCATTGACAAACAAATTTGCGACAAACAAAATTGTTAAAAAAATGTTCAATAAAGGCCAAATAAATTTTACAATGTAGTGTGGTTTTCTGGGCTGCTGAAGCGGCCCGCGGAAATTTGAGCCAGTGAGAATTTCATTCCGACATATATTATTTTTCCTCATTGATTTTTAGATTACCCCGTCGCTGAAGTGGATCTCAAAAAACAATTTAAAGCGATACTTCTATCGGGGCATAATTCATATTTGATCTTCATTCATTCCTACTTAACGTGATACACTATTACTAACACACCTTCATATATACATATAATATATACAACTACACCATCACTTAACACACACAAGTCCGTTGACCACACATTGCCTGATTAGGAAAGGTGTGGTCCTAACCTGTCAATAGAAAAAGAAAACAAAATGCACGAATGTTATTTATGTACTTTTAAATTTCAATATCTACTTCTGTTAGAGTCTGAGGTTATACATTAATACTATTTTGTTTATTTACAATTTATTATTATATTACATTCTGTTTTTTTAATAACGAAAAATGAAATGCTACTTTTCATGAAATAAGTATTCTATCAGGTACAGCAGGACAGGACAAAATTACTTTTGATTTTATATAGTCACGATAGTTTAGGTACATAAATAAAGTTATAATATTAGGTATTATTACCATAAATATGCCCCAATTATAAGAGACCATATGGTGCATTTTGACATTTGAAGTTGAGTTTTTTTTAATTATCTCAGAAATCTTCTGTCCTGTAGGTGATATTTGTAGACATTATCTATAAAGCTCTGGCAGATTAATTTTTTCAATAGTTTTTATCACATTGTTCTCTCTTGTTCTTTGTCATTAATGCCCAGTCATTTTGTATAATGTCCAATTAATCACTTGGTCCATGACATGTGTACGCAGAAGCTATACCACCGCAGAAGTGGTGAGAATTTAAGCTACGAGGCTACGGCCTACGGCGGCACTACGCGTCGCTACGGCCGTCGACCATAATATAAAAAAACTTTTAACTATGGTTACGTTTGATAGCATTAGTGTTCTCCAAAAAAGAAAGGTGTTCTCGATGTTAATAAACAATAGGAAATTTTGACTGTTTTTAAGTATGTGTCAAATAAAAAAAAACGTATTTATGTTTATTTGGGCTTTTATATGCACACTAGCAGCTCGCTCCGGCTTCGCACGGGAAAACAAAACTCGATTAAAAATATAAATTTATCGATTCAGTAGTTTCGGAGCGTATTCAATACAAACACACAAAAAATTAAATCTTTCCTCTTTATAAGACGTAGATGACAACTGTAATAGTTAGACATATGATATTGCGGACTTATTAGTAGCTGTCAATCTGCTCTATAAAACGTCACTTTATTCTTTTGTCATAAGAATAAGTAAGGATTTTATTTAAATTTTCACAGGTTAAATTTTCTAATTTTGGGTTAAATTTTACATGATTGAATTTTCCATACGGATCCCTAATTATTTTTTAAATAAAATATAGTCTATGTCTATCACGGATAATGTAGCATTCTAATAATGAAAGAATTATTATTATCGGTCTAGTAGTTTCGGAGCCTATTCAATACAAACAAACAATCAAATCTTTCCACTTTATAATCTTTATTTCCTCTTTTCTTTTTTTTCTATATCTATATCGATATAGATATAGATAGATGAATAGACAATTTCTCAAGGTGGTCCGATTTCCATACAAATTAATAATCTACTGTTTTAATCAAGCAATTGTGATTTACCGCAAATAAGGACCAAAATAAATGCCAGTAGCTGTGATTTCACTGTAAAATTATGCTCCATTTGTCCATAAATGGCAAAAATTTCTTTGTATGGGCATTGAACCACCTTAAACAGAATAAACCCTATTATTACCAACACAAGTTTTAGCTAATAATCACTTCATTTATACAAGCTATTAGTTACCACTTAGTCATTAAATAATCTTCACGGCAACGTAGAATAATTTATTAAACGTCGTGAATGGAATCGTTTACCAAAAATTGAATACAGTTCTTGTCCGATTTTCCTATCACCAAGTAGTCAGAAAATTTTTCATATTTTATGAGCTAGGTTGTTGAAAGCATATTTATTATTGGAAGCCAATACCTAGATCAAATAGAAGCTCCAAGTCAATATGGTAACAGCCCGCTATATCCCTGAATTGTTAAGACGTGATCGCTTCACATAGGTTCAGCTTACATCGACCACAGATCAAACGATTGCATGAATTGGACATATTTACCTAGTAGGCTATTACGTATGACATACTGGAAGTTTCTGGATTCTAATAAATAAGATGAGATATTATACTCGTGATGTATTTACTTGGCGGTACGTCTTCTTAGCAGGAGCTATTAATTTACTTGGTGGTAGATCTCCTTAGCAGGAGGTCGTTTAAGTATGTACCACCGCAGTACCAGATATTCTGCCGCCAAGCAGTAGTGTTTCAAACATTACTGTGTTTCGGTTTGAAGGGTACAGCTAGCGAAATTACAGGGCTGTTGAGACTAACCAAAGTCTCCAAGTAATGAGCGCCAAAACAGCGATGCCCTGGACTTTGTTTTGCTACTCAAAGTTCTGTGTATCTGTGCATCAATGTGTATCAATGTTCTGTGCTGCATTGGTCATGGACAGCCGTTATCTCTTACCATCAGGAGAGCATCTCTTTGGTCTCATTACTTTTTACATAAAAAAAATTAAAAAATCATCATTTTATGAGGTACATGCAATTTATTTTCTTAAGATTGATAGGCTAGTTGTTTAACCATAGCTCACCCGATTTTTAGTGACGGTGTAGTCGAAGATGGTAAATCACTCCTACCCTGGAATGGAACTGGCTCTCAAGTGAAGCTGCCGGAACACACCGTTAGATGCTTGGCGGCAGATTTTCAACTTAAGGGTGGTAGCTAGCCAGCCGAGTCCAAGAAAGTACCTTACCACCATGCTATGGTTTCTTCACGATGTTTTCCTTCACCGGCAGCTCAAGCTCATTGTTGGGGTTTGAACCCACGTCCTTCGGCATGCGAACCTACCGCGGTAACCACTGAGCTATCATCGCAACAGAATTATTTGTTATTCGTTGAAAACATTACAAAAACAGTGGCACCAGTATTTTTATATTTTACGTTTTTTTTCATTAATATTTATTTTCGGCAACACTAGAAACTTTGTATACATACTCAAAATTCAAAATTATTTAACTTGATTTATTGTAATATTATTATTGTATCTTGATCTAAAAGGAGAAGCCACTGGCTCCTGACACACAGTCTTTGACTAGTTCGGGAGCCTATGGTTTAACGTATCTATACACTACACACCACACATACACACACACCACACACACACACATACATGCTCAGTTTGTATCACTTGTTCGTTTATATATGTTTTGCTCAAATAATAATTATTTAATATAGGTGGGAATCACTGAATCTCACGACACGGGACTCCCTAGTGTGAGATTCAGGGTCCATAGCAAGAAGTTAGGAAATAAGTTTATTAAGTTTACTAACATAGTGTTTTAAGTTATAACTTCACTGTATATATTTTTGCTCAAATAAAAATTATTATTATTATTCCAGGTATTTATTATTATTTTATTATTATTTCAGGTATTTATTTTGTATCTTAATTTTTAATTTTTTTACATTAAATAAATATAAAACATAAATAATATAAAAAAATTAAAAACTAGGGTGCCGCCGGCAGCGGGGCAGGGCTCAAGCTGCCGGTGGTTAGGGCTGCAGAGTGAGGAACCTCCTCACAATGCGCACCGTGCCAAGGATCACTGCCTTTTGAAGCTGACCCTTGACCCAACTGTCTAGCGAGAGTCTCTTGAGATGTTGGTCGAGACTCTTCGCTATAAGACCGTTTACCGTGACGACTATCGGGACAATGATCGTCGAATCAACATCCCACATGGCGGTTATCTTGTGAGCCAAGTCAAGGTACTTGCTAAGCTTGTCCTTCTCGGCCTTCACGAGATTCTCGTCATGTGGGATGGTGATGTCGACGAGCACTGCCCGGCGTTGAGCTCGGTCGACCACCACGATATCAGGCTTATTGGCGACAATAGTCCTGTCCGTGATGATAGACCGGTCCCAATAGAGCAAAGCACGACCATTTTCGAGAACTGGGGCTGGTGCGTACTTATAGTACGGCACCTCAGACTCGACAAGGCCGTATTGAAGAGCAAGCTGCTGATGGATGATCCTGGCTACTTGGTTGTGCCTGTGCAAATACTCGCCGTTAGCAAGATGCGAACAACCGTAATTAATATGTCGGAGCGATTCTCCGGGACGGTGGCATGCCCGACAGATGTCGACCGTACCGTCCTTCATGATATATTTCCGATAATTGTTCATCTTGATAATAATTATTATTATTATTACTACGTTTTATGTCAAATAAAAATTATAATTATTCTTATTACTTGACACTGACAAATGCACAAAATGCGATGCCAAAATAAAAGAAGAAGAAGCCTTCTTTCTCGTGCACCGCTGCTATACCTTAACAGACCTTTAACTAAGACTAAAGAAAACAGACACACGCGGAATACGACTTCATTTATTCTATCTACTGATAAAAACCTCTTTATTGCCATTCTACTTCAGTTCACTACATACCTGTTTTTTTTTCCAGAGTAACTATACGAAGTTCTTAAAGAACTTGCATACTGAGCAGATAGCTAAGCTCCACGCGAAGAACCAGCATGAGTGCGACCTCCTGGAAGATTTGCGCTCCTATACCATCAAGCGCTCTGCCATAGAGAAGTCCTACTCCGAGGTAAGTACCGTAAAATTATATTTAGTCCATTACTTTTAGATTTCCAGATCTGGACCATCTTGTTTTATAAACTGCCTAATAGACGCGTATTTCCATCATTGTCAGAATAATATGACGTTAGTCTACCAGAATTAGGATTACGAATCAGGAATTTTATTAATAGAAATAGGTACATTTTTTTTATAAATGTTTCTAAATGTTACTGATCAGTCATCTTCATCATCATCCACAGCCTTCTTTATCCCACTGCTGGGTATATGCCTCTCTCGTTTCATGCCATCTGTCTCGGTCCTGTGCCAATCTGGTCCAGGTTCACCCGCGACGGTGACAATATCGTCGACCCATCTTGCGGCAGGACGACCAACGCTTCGCTTACCTTGCCTAGGCCACCACTCTGTTGCAACCTTACTCCACCTGTCATCACTTTGCCTAGTAGTGTATCCTGCCCAGCTCTACTTGAGGTTCATAATTGCGATACCGACGTCAGGAACTTTCGATCGTCGCCGGTTATCGGTATTACGAACTCGGTCTTGAAGTTTAATGCCGAGCATGGGCCTCTCCAGGGCTCTCTGTGCGACTCTAATTTTGTACACACCCTCATGTGTGAGCGTCCACGCCTCGGCACCATATGTCAAGGTGGGCAGGACGCACTGATTAAAGAGGCAAGTATTCAGACACTGCGGAATATGGCATGGCTTGAGAATGTCGTCGAGCTTTTTGAATGCCGTCCATCCAAGTTGTATGCGCTTGGTGATCTCTGTCTTTTGATGCTCTATGCCAAATGATAGAGTATGACCAAGGTACACGTAGCTGTCAACCGTTTCTAGGCTCTCATTTCCAATCGTGATTGGGATTGAGGTCTCAGAAACGTTCGACGTGACTTCAAAGAGGCATCCGAAAGGTCTTTTAACATTGTTTGAAGATCATCCAGTATACTATCATATTAGTATACTAGTTATACAGATTAGTACTTACTAACATTTCTTAGAAATTTTTAATAGGGTCGTGTTTGACCACACAAAGCGTAATCCTATTTAGTTCGTTACTCTCTAAATGATACGTGTCCTTTGTTTGACAATACCTATTTAAAATACACGGTACTTATTTTAGTAGGTACTTGATAAGAATTTAATAAACTGAGGACATTCCTCACAGATCAGTTCGATAATAATTACTTTTAAATTCAATAATTAAATCGTCTGAACTAAATAACTAGTCGTAACTCCATAATTTACTCCATTCCCAGACGTCGAGCTCGGTTCTGGCTTGTTATTTGCGGTCGAGCGTCATCGACGAGATTGTATTAAGAAATCTGCTTAACGAGATCCAGTAAACTCTCGACTCCCTATTAATTCATCTAAATAGTTGATTTTATTTGACTTACTCATTTGCCTCAATTTATTAGTGAAAAAAGAACCTCGCTTAAGACACTGCTCAGAGACATAATATGACGCTAGTACTGTCCACTTCATTTTTATGTTTGACAGAAGATACATGAAGTATGTAAATTTGAACCGCTTTTTTAAGTAAGGGGAAAACTTTAATTCTGCTTGTGAGTCATAACGCTAATTTTACAGTTAATCTGACCATTTTAAAACGGTTTAATTTCTCTATGATGTTGTATACCTACACATTATTAATAAATTTTATTGATCGATATAATTATGTAATGTACAGACCTATATCTGACTGTCGTGTCGGTGTAACTGCAAAATCAGACTAAAATTTGAAAGCGGTAACTAAGTAGTGAAACCGTGCGACAGGCCCTTGTGTCACGGCGGCGGCGCAAGCGGCGGCGTACGATACCTTCAAAGAGGGATGAGGTATTGCGCAAGCGGTGTATTGGTGTGTACTGGGTACAAACTCGACCAATAAACGCCAACTTATGTAACGTTATTTCGTTTTAGTTCAATTAAAAGAGACAGCACCACACGACGATCACCGTTTTAAAAACTTGTTTTAAGGTATAAATGGAAATCATAAAGTGCTGATTTAGCATGCTTTGGGCATATGATGTAACGCGGTCTATTTTTGTCCGAAACTCGGTAGAAACTTCTAAAAAACACCACTATTTTACTTGGGCATGGACTAGACTTGATAGTGACTCGTGACTCTCAACAGGACTGTACTAACTTGAAAATATGGAATATAATAGGTGCTTAAGACTGGCAGAATGCTCAAAGTGCAACGCCAAAAATAAACCATAATTGGGATCGAAGCATGTACTGTGGACTGTTACTGATTGCCATTTCACGAAACAAACTATCATCATTCAAAAAACTGAAAATTTTAAAGGTTTCATTATTATTAGATACTTCTAGTTTACTAGTTTTTTCTGAAACAAAATTATTTTTACAATCGCAAGATGAGCTACGATACTGATAACTAACGATAACTAACGATAACGATAATGATATTTTTAATGATGTTCTATCTTACAAAGAGCAGAGGAGTTAATTCTTAAAACATTAAAATTGTTATCCAAAATTCGAGTTTAATACATAAATAATTCACTCCAGAAAGTACCTACTATGGGACCTGACTAACTTTTGGAAAATACATTTCCTTGAAACTGTCCCAGCTTACAGGACTTCACAATTTTCAGATTGGCAGGCGGCGTTTGTCCTGCGCTGATATACGAGTATCTAATATTAAAAGCTTAAAACCACTCAAAGGTCAAACAGAGTATTTTCCTAAGGATAACGAAGGGCAGACAGTAAACATGTTAATATAGTATTGGTTAAGAAGTTGCCTCCACGAGCAATCGTACGGTTGGATTTTAAGCACAAATCAGCCAGAATTAGTGCCTACTTATAAATACAGGCCAGAAAGAATTGCGAATTTGAAAAAATCATTAAAAAAAAAACTAAGTACAATTCACATACAAATTTTTATTTCTACAAAAATTTACATCTGGGAAATTCATTTCTTAAAAATAACATCATCCAGATGTGCACCATCGCGCTGCAAACATTCTTCGAATCTGAACCTCAAATTGGTAAAAACTCGCTGGCACATTGCACGGGGAATATCTGCCATTTCTTTCCAGATATTGGTCTTCAACTGGTCAATTGTGGCTGGGTTATTGGAGTAGACTCTACTTTTTAGGTATCCCCACAAAAAAAAGTCCAGTGGTGTAAGATCTGGACTTCTAGGAGACCATTCAATGTCACCTCGGCGCGATATCAGTTTCTCAGCAAACATCTCGTTTACGACCGCCAAAGAGGCATTAGCTGTGTGGCATGTCGCGCCATCTTGTTGAAACCATGTCGCACGATTATAGGCTTCAAATTGTTGCAGTTGTGGAAAGAAAAAATCCCTTAACATAGCTATGTATCGGTCAGAATTTACAGTGACAGATTGGCCTTGTCGATTTTCGAAGAAGTGGGGTCCGATAATTCCGTGCGCTGACATGGCCGCCCAAACGGTTACTTTCGGCGAATGTAGAGGCTTTTGATGTTTTGCACGTGGGTTCTCTGCAGCCCAGTAACGGCAATTCTGTTTATTCACATGCCCATTTATGTGAAAATGGGCTTCGTCGGAGAACAGAATATTGTTGTAACTCCGAAAGCGTTCCAGCATCGTTTCAACAAAAGCACTCCGTAAAATTGGATCATTTGGCTGTAATTCCTGCACAAGTTATACGGGTGCAATTTCAAATCTTTCAACAAAATGCGACGCAAAGATGTTCTGGACACCACAAGTTCGGCTGAACGCTTTCGAGTCGATAGAGCAGGATTACGTTGAACTGAAGCTCTAACTTGTTCAATTGTGTCTTCCGTTCTTGTTGACCTTGGGCGTCCCGCAGGCTTCTGTTTGAGAGTCGAACCAGTAGCTTTGAACTTCTGACCCACGATCGAATCACGCTTTCCTTCGGACACTGATTTAGGTCATGTAATCCAAACTCACGTCGAAATAAACGCCGAACAATAGCGCACGAATCGTGATTTTTATAATAATGTTTAACGCAGAATGCACGATGCGCTCCGGTGAAGTGATCCATCGCAACTAAATTTTTGAGAACCGAGCTACTTAACCCCGCCACCCGCGCAGTCCCCTCTCTAAAGCTTCAAACGCAAGAGTGTTTTTAAAATCGTACTCCTTTCTGGCCCACCCTGTATTTGCATTGTTTATTTAATACTGTTTCCCTTGCGGTTCCCTTGTTGCACGGAACCAAATCGTATTCAGAATAGCGCGTTCCTATATTAACCTAGAAATAAATTACGCAAAAAATTTATTGAATTCCACCATAGAAAAAATCCTGTGTCCACGACCGCATTGACTTAAGACCTTGGTCAAGAGTGTGTTGGGCGAGACACGCATACGAGAGTAATTGCAGAACCGGCATTTGACTCGCAGCGAGAATCAATAACGCCCGTAGAGATGTTGCCTTAAGTCAAATCGGGCTTAAGTGCGAGGGAACTTAGAATCACGAAGTTTATTTGTGCCCTATTACCTGTGTAAGGACCGCAATCGCTTATTCTGATTAAAATATTAATCTTTTTTCCAGTAAGCTCATTTGGTAGTAATACATAGGTAATTTTTTAATCGTATTCCTAGTAACACAATAACGTATACATATATGTATAGGTATATGTTTACAATTTACGCTACATTGCGTGCTGTTTTCACATGCAGTAAAAATAATTAAAATTTTTAGTACATCATTTATTTTTCACAGTTGTTTAAAATGTCTTCGCGGGAACATTTTGATTTCTATTTCCTCCGCGTGGGGAACATGGCTGAAGAATTGTACTATAGGGAATATTGTAGTTATTATTTTTGACTTTGCTGTAGTTGCAAAACATGGTGATGCTGGAGCTATAAGAGTTTTATTTAGCAAAGACGTTTGCGTTCATAAACATCCTAGTACAAAAGTTAAATGCGCATTGTATTGCACATTTAATTGTTGCTGCTACTGATATATTACGATAGTAATCTTTTAACTTTAAACGACGTTTCATAATAGGGCCTAGTCATGAGTCTTCATAATATATCAATAGTGTACAATGGAGTTTAAAACGTAGTCGTATTTCACGTACGAATTACGTACGTTGAACGTAATTTAAAAAATAGAGATTTTTTTTGGATGGGCACTGTCGGGTCGCCATTAAAATATGATCGTTTATACAACTAATTCGGTTTATCACGTCCATGTTCATAAAATATTGAAAAAACATATATATAAATATAACAAAACACAACCATTGAAAAATTACGAGAGGTACCTACGTAAATAAAAAGCATACATTTATTTGTTAACTAAAGAACTCATCAAAATGTGTAAAAAGCCTGTTATAATTTCACGATTTTTAACTTATATTCTAGATTATTACATAACCTTATTTGTTTGAATGAGACGAACAAAACGTACTTGAAGCAACTACTCGAAAGAAGTACCAAGTCGTTATACCTGCCTTTAGTACTTGAAGAGAACATGATTGAAAACGACTCGACATTCATATCGTTCCTATAAGTTAAATTTTGTATTGACATAGCCTTTACCAAGGGACTAGGTACACAAAAAATCAAATAAAAACTCCTCTGAACAAGTATTGACACATTTAGAACTGTAGAACTTGTAGATATGACGTCAAACCTTCAATATTAGAACACAAAAAAAGGAATTTAAAGGTTCTTCGTACCATATTGAGAACAAACATACAAAAAATCAAATCTTTCATCTTTATAATTAGTGTAAATGTAAACAAGGAAAAGTAAATTAGAGAAATAGTTGATTAGAGAAAAATATTGTAACTAACAAATTGCTATTTTCAGTATCTATTGTTCATATAATCTGGATTTTTTTTTCTTGAATATGTTATGTTTTAAACCATACATTTGGGGAATTGTATACAATCTATAAGGAAAAAATTACACAGTAAAATGTTTTGTGACAAAACTGCACGGAACCGCTATTTTGTTTTCACGATTCATAGTCGGCCAATATTATAGTAGGTACCTACAAGGTGTTTGATGACATTTATAAGTAGATCGGCATCTACTCAAACACTTTATATAAATCGAATGACTGTGAATCCCCATAATATGAATAGAGAATCGAAGCTACAGCTACTACCGAAGCATTATAAAATCGTTAAGAAATAATTCTAAAAGAAAGGCTAGACTACTATTTTATTTATTTAAATCCTTACATCTGATTCGTTCTAATTTTGAAGAGTTGTACAGAGCTTATAAGTACTAGTTGCCAATGGTGCATAAATATTAAAATAGAGGTTACGGCCCTAGATATGCCGACTGCATCCACAACATGCCAACAGTGGTAATGCGAATATAATAATGCGATATGAAGCAAATTTTGGTTGGTTTCTTGGCAGCTGACCTATTTTACACCGTTCATGATTTCATCATGCAATTTGATTTTGCTATGGCTTAACATTGTTGAAAAAAAACGATTAGTTATTATTGGATCTGATCCTAGAAAATAAAAGATTAGATAAATAAATAAATATCGTGGGACATTACACACAACCAAGAATACTAGTAATCACTAGCAAATAATAATATGCACAATTACGCATGAAAATGAATATGGGCAAGTAAATTATAACAAAATCAGAGAAAGAAGCGATGTCCACGGCTTGATGTTGAAAAGTAGAAATTAAGGCTCCAAGTTTGCGTAGTCGAAAGACGCTCAGCTCAACACATATCACATAGTGGACATATGCACTAAGCTCGCATATCCGAGTGCTGTACATGAAATCGTACTTTTTACTGAGAAATCCACTCTTTAAGGCACCCCAAGCAGGCAAAATTAAATTTAGGACTTAGTTGATCAAGTCTCATAAAAAACTTTTCTGCGTCCAAATATACACACATTTACAAGATTTCAACCTGTGAAGTTTGCACGTTGTATCGCAATACACTTATACGATGCTGATGTCGAAATTCTGCGCTCGTGGCTGAAGCCTTTTTGTATTTCGTTATTTTTTGACAATGATACCTAACAAAATTAAGTGATGAAAGATTCCAGTTCGGGTTCGCACTGTTCTGAAAATGATCTAGTCGAACGAGGAGACAACCTCGATCTCGGTTGAGTGTAAATCGACATAAACTAACAAGATGTCTCGTTATTAGGTGAGGATTAGTCACGTTCTTGCGACTGTGGGTCGGTTACACCACACGCTGTGACAACAGCAGTCGCTACCTCGTCGCATGAACTCTTCACAGCGCTTGATAATAGAATGCAGTGCCCCGTGCATTCAGCTCGCATGTAGTACCAATCACAGTTGATACCCGTGACTACAAACGAAATCCATGCGGTATAGATTATACGAGTGCAAAGTGATCCAAATTTCCACTATCAAATTTTACCAGGAACGCTAATTTATTTGAAACAGCCACGCGCATTGCCCTTCTGCCAGTTGACTTTTGTGGGCAACATACATACTATCGTCGTTCATCATCGGGACCTTTTCAATCTTCTCGCATTAGGAATCTATGTCATGCACACTTTGATCGAAACTTAGAACACAGTAGGTACTGGGTGGATCATGCCTTCAAGGCGCGCATTAAAGCGTCAATAAAACTCTTTGTTATGTCTGTTGTCGTTGATGTACTTGCCAACTTGCCAAGACTTCAATAGTGCCAGCCGCGGCGTCGAAACGAAGCGACACCGAAACACGAAACTCTCCTCCAACAATATACAACATACGTATAAAGTGAGAAAATAAACGAACTAATCTATACGAAAATACCGCTATCAATGAAAATAGTTCCCAAAACGCTAGCCACGTTGTAGGGAAACGTTGTTACTTAATCTTTGTAAAAAAATTAAAGTCAGCATTTGGTCAGCTAAGAATTTAGATTTGAATAAAAAATATAGCTTTGTATTTTTTGTAGAAAAATAAACTTAATACCCGATGTGTTTGATGACCTATACAAAGTAACATTCGATTAGCGATAAAGCTATCGAAATGTTACGTGGGCAGCTAATCAATCCCGTACATTTTTGGACTTTGTCTAGGCTCTCAGACAGTTTTTATGAGGTATGTCGTTTATTTCCAAGCACAAACACTAATCCTATCAATTGAAATAAGTAAATAATGCTATCTGAAAATTCATTTATACAGAATTTCAACTGGTCCTACTGTTTATAAGAACTCTGTGAACCCGCGGTTGATGCGATTGCTCGACGGATGTGTTCGATGAAACTTCGACACAATATCCTCTAGTAGTATTCGTTGAAAAATGTCAGCGAATAACGGGGTTTCTATTCTATCGTCGTATAGTCGTTTCTATTATAATTACTGAGCTAGTACTGACTGGATCTTCATTGTTCAAACACTTTGTACAATTGTACATTGAACATTCAGTCTGAGGAAAATTTATTGCCATTTATCAGACAAGTTAAACATAAAAACAGCTAATATCGTTGAATGTAAATTAAAGTATTTAGCTTTGTGTCATGAAAGCTATCATTGAGCCAGGGTTCTATGCCACCAGAGATGGATATAACAACATATATACAAATACAAACGTATATATCCCCCAACGCTAACATAGAGTGTGATATTTTTGACGTGTGTATCTGTGAGTTTCGCTGTGGCATCGTAGCTGCCAAACTGTCAAATAATTTTGAAGGTGAAGGTTTTAATGAGAAATGTTTTTTTGGTGAGGTTTTGAGGTGAAACTTTTTAGCCGCGTTGAGCAATTTTCCGGGAAAAGCTAAATTTATAAATTTGCGTCACCGATATGCTAAAGTCACGTGTTTCGAGTTTTCATTTCTGTCAGTACGGCAGCCTATTTTTTTGATTGTAAGGTGGTGGTGTATTCATGCGTTTTGTTAGCTTTAATTTCAGAAATCCTGTTCAGGTTTTGGAAGGTTAACAGCTTTTTTTTAAATTAATATAGGTATGAATGAGCATCTTCCACCGGTCTGATTGAGTAGAAATTTGGTTTTGCCACTAATGTCGCGGGTTTTTTTAAATTTACTTTGTACTTGTTCATTAATTTAATAAAAAATCACTGATGACTGGAAGATATGTGCACGAGAGAAAATTAACTCAGAAAATACAGAACATTATATTTTTATCTCGCATCTCAACGTTTTACTTCAAAACGTTGCTTAAAGTCTCTGCTTTGTCAATTTCTTACCGACGAAAAATATCACGCGCGAAAATGAAACAGACTATTTTAAGTATAGTACTTTAAACAATCTTTCTTTTGATCTTTTTTTTCTGTGTTTTTTAAACTTTTATCAGCGAAGCAAGTGTTAAAGTTAGTTTATAAGTGTAGTTACAACTAACACGCAATTTGTCGGGGATGCACCTGAAGTTTCTTCCTTCAATTCCTTCCATCCACGACACTAGCAATTTTACTATGTGGGTAATACACAGTTACAAAAAACTTAAAGCTCGAATTCCATCCATAGATTTAGTATTTTTGAGCTTTTACGTGTGAAGAAATGCATTCTATAGTAATATATTACTTTTTTCTTTTTTTTTTATGTGAAAAATAATGAGACGAACGAGACGCTCTTCCGATGGTAAGAGATAACGCCTGTCCATGACCATTGCAGCGATACACAGAACTTTGAGTAACAAAATAAAGTCCAGGGTATCACTGGTTTAGTGCTCATTACTTTGAGACTTTCGATGGTTAGTCTCAACAGCCCAATAATTTCGCTAGCTGCAGTACCCTTCAAACCGGAACACAGTAATGTTTACACACTACTGCTTGGCGGCAGAACCTCTGGTACTGCGGTGGTACCTACCTAGATGAATATATTACTATTGCACAATGCCCATCTAGATTACATTATAGACACAGTTTCCATTCTATTTTCTGTTTGACGCAGGCTTTGCTGAAAATATCTTCAGCATACCTGAATAAGAAGATACCAAACATTCCGGACATCAAAGTCGACGGTGCGGAAGAAAAATGGTAAGCATTTAAAAAGAGATATTGACACTTATTCTATTGTACTATTTTCTAAGCTAGACTAAACATTTTGAGATGTTTAGTCAAAAAAAAAAAGCTTGATTGCTACCTGTGGCATTAAAAAAATCCGTCAGATTAATTTGTTTTTGTAGTACAATGGAATATATGTCGGAATTATCTGAGATTAATTATTTAATTTTCAGTATTTTAAATACTTTTTATTTTAGATTACATTTTGCTGTGCGGGTCCTTTGCTTAGTCTTACGAGTACATAGTAGTCTTATAGTTATTTATATAGTACATAGTAGTCTTATTTACTGTGTAACAATAAGAAACGTTACAGCGTACACCAAAGTATTACTTATCATATCTTACATACCTACTAACTAATAAAAATTTACAAAAGTAATATATTTATATATACATATTAGAGTAACGAGGGAGTACAGGTCAATTTGTAATATACTCGTAGGTTGTGCGTGGGTCGCATTTCGAGTAAGTTAAATCCTAACGGTCCTAGTATATATTTCTATGAGTATAAAAATGGATAATAACCGCAATGTTTGTGTACTTTTTCTAACATAAGTACGTATGTTTTCTCGTATGGAGCCCAGAGTAGAGCGTAGTGTAGCATGATGACTAAAGTTTGTAAACTCACGGCAGTTTTTACTTTGGATTTTCTAAAAATTGTCTTTCATACAATGTCCAGGCAAGTGCGAACAACGCAAAAAGAAATTGACCAAATCGCACGTTTCGTTTTCTAGTGATGTTCCATTATATGTGGGTAATACATGTGTCAATTGTTTTGTATATAGTTAAATTGCTTAAAAATTAGAAAAGTAGAAAAAATAAGTATCGTATTTAAAATAGATGCGCTACTTATTAAATTTACACCGAAGCCCACCGGTCTCGCGAGTAGGTATATTTGTCAAGATTCTAACAGACTGTTCAATGAAACTATTACCGGGCGAGATTATGTAATATGTTTACTCGGTGGTAGATTTCCTTAGCAGGAGGTCGTCTAGATAGGTACCACCGCAGTACCAGATATTCTGCCGCCAAGCAGTAGTGTGCAAACATTACTGTGTTCCGGTTTGAAGGGTACTGCAGCTAGCGAAATTACTGGGCTGTTGAGACTAACCATCTAGTCTCAAAGTAATGAGTGCCAAAGCAGCGATGCCCTGGACGTTGTTTTGTTACTCAAAGTTCTGTGTATCGCTGCAATGGTCATGGACAGGCGTTATCTCTTAACATCAGGAGTGCGCCTCGATCGTCTCATTACTTTTACATAAAAAAAAAAAAAAAAAAAAATATATAGTAACAGTAAGAAATATTAATACATTACATGTATTTATTTTAGTCTGAGGGGCAAACCATAGTTTTAGTCGATATATACTTTGCGAGACTATTGGAAATGTCTCGCGTTCTTACACGCGTTTAAAAAAGCCTATATTCTAAACTAGCTGCGCCGTGCGGTGTTACCCGCAACTTTTTTCAGGATAAAAAATAGCTGTGTCAGCTACCTCCATACCAAATTTCATGAATATTGGCCCAGCCGTTTGAGCGTGCAGAAGTTACACACTATCGCACTCACAAACTTTATAATATTACATTTTATGTAATTTCAGCATGATAAAGTTACAATCACACACAAATATTCGTGTCGTATTAATTTATGTATGAAAATGTACCTAAAATCGAAAACATTGTTTATGAAACTTTCAAATCTAACATACACAAAATTGCACTTAAAAACGTTTTGCTCAGAAAAGTATTTCCATTTTACAAAATATTTCCAGGCGCAAGTTTACGTTTCAATCATCCGTGTATTTTTTAATTGGCTTTGAATAACATAAAATAGAATCTCTCTTTGTGGAATTCGCAGCATGAGGAGATATTATAAAATACCACGTAGAGCACTCGTAGCATTCTCGTAGCACTATGCATTATTCGCTACGTGGAATCTAGGAGGGTGATGCTCGGGAATATCATTGCATATTCACGAACACATTGATATTATATAAGTTATGAAAAGAATAATATGATTAAAATAAATAAGCTTAAAAAAAAAGAAACATATTAAGGCTAGTGACTTTGACGAGTTACTGCGGCAGCCGCCTCCTAGGTAATTCCAAAGCTAATAAAAAACAATTAGATCAACGTTGCCTGGAAAAGAACAATTAGATTCTGTATTTTTTCATTTTACGGTAGACTCTTGACTAATTGTACACATATATTTTTATGTGTTTGACAGGTTAAGTATTTGACCAGAGCTCACCTGGTTTTAAGTGACGTTGAACGCACCATGCATGGAAGTTAGGTGTTTGACAGCTAATTCTCAATTTTTAGGTACTAGCTAGCCAGCTAAGCACTAGAAAGTGCTCTACTACCATGTTCCATGATAGATAAAGTCTGGGTGCCTTCAAGTCGAAAATGTATTGGTTTCGTCTAGGCAAGCGTGCTCTATCATAGACCGCATCTTTGCCAGGCAAGATGGCGGTCAAACGCAAGCCTACTTTTATTAAAAAAAAGCTATTGTTTCCTCATGATGTTTTCCGTCACCAGCAGCTCAAGTTCATTGTTGGGGTTTGAACCTACACCCTACGCCGTGTGACTTAAGCGCGCTGACTACTGAGCTACATTAAATAATTAGATTTAAACGGTTTCATTCCAGTTTCATTATGCGTACCGGGTAGGTATCATATATAAATAAATAAATACTAATATGTAATAATATAAATACCATTACATACCTATAATTATGTCGACAGATACAAACTGGGTGTCGTCTTATTTTGTTTATTTCGCGATAATTCCGCCCGCCAATTACCGACATGAAACGATTTTGAAAATTGTTTTTTTGCTTAGTTTGATCATACTTCAGTGGTGGTATCATATAAATTTTATAGAAATCGATCAAGCGGTTTTTAAAAAGTCAATAAAAAAAAAAAATGTATACCGACATCGATGATATTTTCGTTTACTCCAAAACCTTGCTGATTAGAAAAAAAAGAAAGTAAGAAAAACATTTATTTTTTTCCTAACAATACACTAGACACAACAACAGATAAGTACGAACAAACACACACAAATAAAAAGATACATATTAACAAAAAGACAACAAATTTGACAAGATAATAAGCGGGTTATCGCTGCAGTGGCTTGGATTAATGGGAGCAGTGCGTTTAATTGGCCTAGGGGTCATGGAGTCGGTTTTTTAAATTGTGAATTTTTTATAATAGTATTTAAGTAAGTGAAATTGAATTACGGTGAATTCGAATCCCAAAAATGAGATTGAACTGCCAGTGAAGAAAAACATCGCAATCATTATGGGGGTAGGGTATTTTCTAGTACGCGGTTGGTTAGCTACCACCCTCAAATTGAAAATCTAACGCCAAGCATCTAACGGTACACACCGTTAGATGCTTGGCGTAAGATTTACAATCCAGCAGCTACACTTGAGAGCGAGCTCTACTCCAAGCCAACAAGGTATATTCATTGTCTTGGATCACACAGACACTTAACATCAGGCGAGCTGCGGTCAGACACCTAGCCTACATAGGTTAATATCAGTAGGGATGAGGTCGTTATAACTTATTTATGTCTGGCACTCCTTATTTGTTCATTTATGGCGTTTATTTATGTATTCCCCTATATAACATATTATATCCAACGTTATAACGTTATTGGCACACCCCGTCTGTTACTTCCTCTAATCCTTTCTATTCTATGGTTGTCTGGAAGAGATTGCTTTTAGCGATAAGGTCGTCAGTTTACACATGTTAATTAAATTTATTTTGTTTTTCTTCTGTATTGTATAATTTTTTTGTGTGTACAATAAAGCGTTAATCAATTAATCAAACATTTAATTTTTTATTTTACCGAAAATTTGATGTAAGTTAATTTTGTTTCATTTGAATTTTTTTTATGTAAAAATTAATGAGACGAACGAGACGCTCTCCTGATGGTAAGAGATAACGCCTGTCCATGACCATTGCAGCGATACACAGAACTTTGAGTAGCAAAACAAAGTCCAGGGCATCACTTGCTTTGCTTTGAATATTTGTAAAAATGTAAGTTTTTGATTTACTTTTTTCGTATAAAATGTTGTACCTACAACTACATCTGGGAACAAATAGCCGCAAGTGTTTCTACCAGCCTGACCGTTCGCCCTTTTACGTGGTGACGCGATGTCGGTCAACAGTCAGTTTGTCGGTTTTCGATAATAATGAGAATATAATATTACTAAACAAAAGAAGTAGCTCAGGAGCTATTGTTTTTATTATCATTGTCTAGAATAGGCCAAAAGGTTAAACATCTACGCAAAGTTTCTAGACTTCGTTTTTCTGTACGACACACTTTGAAGAGTGCGTTTATAGATCTGGATGATCTAATTCCACCCTGCCCATTCTACTATTAAACGGCTACGAGCTCTAAAAAGCGAAACCGTTTTATTGTTGATGTCCCAAAAGTTCGAACGAAACATTTTTTTCCTATTTTCAGTACACGTACACAACTAAACAGTATGCCATACGTTGTCACACTTGCTGAGCTAAGTTTATGTTATGTTAACTTTTTAAACAATTCATATTTTTGTTAAAGTCACAGAATATTCTGTTAAAAACGCACTCGATCCCCAAGACACAAGCCTCGTGGTTAGTTTGGGGTCCAATGATTACCGGTTTTTCACAGAAAATATGAATCATTTAAATAGTTTTCAAGATGTCACCTATCTTCATCGTTCATAATAATGAGTAAACAGACACCATATCGGTTAAATACACTAAAAGTTTATAACACTTGCGCAAATTCATACCAGCTGAATCAACAATAAAGCCCGAAAGCCTCTGAAATGGTTTGGCGATCGCGGACTGGTAACCAGAACTGACTACCAATCCACACTAGCGCTCACTTGTAAAAGCCATTCGTGGCCACTCGAAGACATACTTCAACAGTAAAGCTCCTTTAAGACCTGCATTGTTTTATCTGTGTCGTGTTAATAATAAAATGGGAAACAATTCCACTAATATTATAAATGTGAAAGTTTGGATCGATGGATAGAGGCTCGTTACTCTTTCACGCAAAAACTACTGAACGGATTTGGATAAAATTTGATATGGAGGTAACTGAGACCCTGGATTAGAATATACTACATTTTATCCTGAAAACATGTAGCGGGTAACACCGCGGGGCGCAGCTAGTATAATAGTATTTGTGTAGGCGTCCTTATTCACACCCACATATAAAATAGGAACGTAATCAATACGCCACATATACACGTGAGATGGTTTAACAATTATTATCTATCATTACTTGATTACTGGCAAGACTAGATGAAGCACTTTTAAGCTTCTTAGCAACTTTCTTTGCTTGTTTAGCTTACGATTTAAATTGTTTGCTCTTTATTGTTAACTGCTTGCCTAGGCCAGAACTTATTTAAGTTTGAGTTAAGTTAAGTTTGAATTCCATATCTTTGTTAGTTAAACAAACACATAGCTGTATGCATAACGAATGCTGCCGAAAAATCGTCTAGCTAATATTCGTTTGCTCGGTCAAAAAGCAATTTGATCAGTCGCTGAAAACGTGAAATGTAGACTTATCCCTCACAAGTAGATAAGTAGTTGGTAAGTAGGTATACGCGCTGGAGGTTACAAGCAATCACGTGATGCAAGACGCTTTGACCGTAAAATGCTCGCGAGCTCTGAAAATTGCAATATTTTCGAGGTCGCCCCATGCGACGGAACTGATTGCACCTTTACTTATACGGGGACCAAGTAACGGACCTTGGAATCCCCGACGAGGGATTCGAGGTCCATCGTCTGATTGATGTGACTTTAAGCTTTGTACAAAGAAGAATGAAGAAACGCTACGTTTGTACTGTGTTACAAAGAAGAGATACTGCTTCTAGACATCTGGTTTTTAAACGATTTTTTTCTTCTTCATGATGTAGTTACTTTGAAGGAAACATATGAAGAACAGAATACATTCATTCAAAATGATATCAATATAAATGAAAAAAAGTTTCAACTGTCTAGCTATGACAGTTCTTGAGATACAGCCTGGTGACAGACGGATGGACGGACGGACAGCGAAGTCTCAGTAATAGGGTCCCGTTTTTACCCTTTGGGTACGGAACCCTAAAAAAATCAAAGCTAGTTGTTTTGTTCACGTGTTGCGTCAACCAGACAGCTCTTTGTTTAACTATCTCACTTGTAATTAATATTTATTTATACACACACTCGTAGGCGCATATTTCGGTATTCTATATAACATAAAATTATATAACAAATTAAAAAAAATTGGTATGTGATGTTCTGAAATCAAATGTTCTGAAGTATATATGACAAAATCAGGTCAAGTACAAGTTAGATTAACTCACCTAGGTTTTCATTCTAGCGCTTTCACACCACCACAACATGTCGTGTTTATTTATACTGTTTACCATAGCATTTAATTCCGTACAGTTTGGATTTACTGTCAGTAGAAGCGTGGGTCACAAGGGTTCGAGTTTGAACACATATAATATGGTTACTAGTTTGAAGACTTGAAAGAAATTTATAATAGGTTTACGCATATTACGCGGAGGAACCGAATTGCTATCAATGTTCACCTGCCAGTGTAATAAAATATTTAGTGTAAATTTTCATTTTTAAGTTTATGTTACAACTTGCGGACTTGCAAGAAGAATACTAATAAAAACGGCCAAGTGCAAGTCAGACTTACGCAGGAAGGGTAAGTGTAAAGGTAAAGGTACTATTATCTATAAAAACGGCAATTAAAATCACGTTTGTTGTATGGGAGCCCCGTTAAATATTTAGTTTATTCCGTTTTTTTAGTATTTTTTGTTATAGCGATAACAGAAATACGTCATCTGTGAAAATTTCAACTGTCTAAATATTACGGTTCATGGGTTACAGCCTGGCGACAGACGTACAGATGGACGGACAGCGTAGTCTTAGTAATAGGGTCCCATTTTACCTTTTGGGTACGGAACCCAAAAACGTATCATATTATGGGTTCTTCACTATATTTTCTTTTACAGACAGCTCAAGCGCATTTTTGTGTGCTGCCAAGCATCTATGGTGCATTATGGCAGCCTCGCTTGAGTGCCAGTTCCCATTCTAGCCTAAGTGTGTTTACTGTCTTACAATACACCATTATTAACATCAGACAGCTATGGTGAAATACTTAGCCTGTCACCTGAAACAACAAAAAGTATTAGGTACGAATAAAGTTAGCCAAAATAGTTGGTAAATTTACCTAGATCATGTCACACCCGGTGTCGATAGAGTATGCAGTTCGTTTATTGCTTTATTTAGGCTGTCATTAAACTGCACTGCACTCGCATCAATAAATGACGTGTTAACAAGTGGTTAAAACGCAAAATGTCTGGGGCGACTGGAGGGGCGGTGATGGGTTGACCGATCAACTAACGAGGCGGCCAGTGGATGCGTTTACCGATGCAATCACAAAAGACGTTGTTATTTAAATTAATTGAGTTTACTTTAACACCAATGCAGTGTAATAAAGTTGTGTAAATATTTATTCCAATGTATGACTATGCTAGATTGACAATATCCATAACCTAAATAAAAGTTCGATCTAGTAGTACCTACAGAAGGGGACGGGACTATCAAGTGTTTTAACCTACTCGCTACATAGCCGATTTAAGTACTACCGTTTGGCCCCAAATTAGGCAAAGCCTGTATTTCGGTGGCCCAATTTTCCAATTAGAGTACCTATCTGAAATTATGGGCTATACCTACTAACAACCATAAACTATAAACACATTCTCCAGGATGTTTGTTCAGATAAAAGACATATTATTATAAACAATAATTTAGTTCTAAAGTAAAAAAAAAAACATCAAAAAAGGTAGCATTACTATAGCATAAAAGGCAGTCAAGGGGATTGCCGACAGAAGTGAAAACTTAACTTAGAATGTCGGTGACGCGAACCCATAAGTTTTGCTCCTACCAAAAATCACTCAAAACGGCAAAGAAGTTTTCATTTCCAAAATAAGTGTTAGCTTTACTTTTGTCACGAGTCGCCCACAATTCAGAAGATGCCGGTTGCAACGAAACGGCTGTTCCTCCGTTGGGATCGGCAGGTGACGTCACGCACGCAATGCACGGCACACTTTCAAGAAAAGTTAACGAACTCGTACAATTTATTTGCTTTAAAAGCCTTTTAGCGATGGCTGGTTAGTAAATAATACACTTTATTAACTTAAACTCTAAACGCTGGGCGATCGAGCTTTGCTCGGTGTAAAAATCTAAGCAAAATGTAGAACTATGAATGCTCAGACAAACGCGTTTTCCGAGAGATGTACCCAGCTAAATTGATTTTTCGGTCCGAATAACCTTCACTGACATCGTTCGAGATATTTTCAAGAACTTTTAAGAATGTAATAAGTAGTATAAGATGTAGGTATTGTATTTTTCAAGTTTCAATAAACTGTCAAAAAGGTCAAATCACGCCGTCAGAAATAAAAAAAAAAGTTATTTTTTTTTTGTAACCTTGTGATGTTTCAGTAAAGGCTTTGTCGATGACGGTAAATAAGACAATGAATAGCTAGGTAACTGCTTAAAATGGGAACTGGCTCTCAAGTGAGACAGCCAGAAACACATCATTAGGAGTTAATTTATGTAATTGGCGATAATTATATTACCTTTGGAAGAAAATATGTTAGAAAACTAAAAAGGAAAACGCGTAGTTAGTAAATATGTGGGTCTCGTACACAACTTTAATGATTCGAACATTTCAATTGCTTTGTAATTCGATAACTACCAGGTAACAAGCCACTTTCACAAAAGTTTTACTTTGTTTTTGAGGATACAAAATAAGTAGCGACCTGAGGCAGCTTTTATTTATAAATACCCACTATAATCTAATCATCTATGAAACCGCTAAAGAAATAAATAGAAAATATCATAAATAAGCCGTACCCGCGGCTTCTTGCGCGACATGTGAAGACTTTATTTGCTAGATATTTTCTTTACTCCCTTGACAAAAAGTGCTTTTCAGCAGTGAATGCTACTTTGTGGTTACGCATACAAAGTTGAGCGCAGGTCAGCTAGTTTAGATTATGCTCTTGAAAAGGTTCGCGTCTCGCGAGCAAAGTTTCGGTTAGTAATCAGATATTATATAGATAGATACCTAATGTTGTTGTTGGTACACCTAACAGATACCTAACCACTTATTAACTAGTAGCAATTATTTTATATGTAAGTAGGTATATGTACCAACTTTTTTAATACAGCAACATCAAATTAATAATTAAGCGATTAATTTATCGATGATAGCTCAGTGGTTAGTGCGCTCAGATCATCGAATGGCGTGGGATGAAATCTCAACAATGAGATTGCGCTGCCAGTAAAGGAAAATCATATTTACTCTATCGTTAGGAAACCATAGCTTGGTGGTAGGGAATGTTCTAGTACTCGGCTGTCTAGCTACCACCCTCATGTCGAAAATCTGCCGCCAAACGTCTGTGTTCCGTGTTCCGGCAACTTCAATGTGATCTATTTCCCATTTCAGGTTAGATATGTTGACTATCTTCGACTACATCATCACTTAGCATCATATGAGACGTGTCCAAACACATAGCTTGTCATTCTGAAATAAATTAAAATCTTTCTATGAAAACTAAAAACAACTACAATAAGAAGTCATACCTGGCTGACTGACTGGCTGATAACCTGACTTCTTAATGTACTTAGGTATGTAATACCTAATATGCATAGAATATTCAAATCAGACATGCCGAGAACAATTGAGATTACGCTCGGTTTTTTGTTACATTTTTAGGTATGTCAAGATAAGTAAATTCTCCTCACCTGTGATGGGTCGAATTGCTATTCTTCGATTTTTAAAATCAACTGCGTGTGATGTGGAATGTCAAGCTTTTGGTGATTCAACTGGCTTTCAAGTGAGGCTACCGAAACACACCTTTAGGTGCTTGACAGCAGATTTTCAGCTTGAGGGTTATAGCTACCCAGCTGAGTACTACTAAGTACCCAACACGCTATGGTTTCCTCAGAATGCTTTCTTTCACTGGGAGCTTTTTGTTGGGATTTCAGCCCACGTCCTTCAGCTTGTGAATCGACTTGAACTTTTATTTTTATTTTACATTTCTCGTTGTAAAATCGATTTATAGGTTACTTTGCGCTTTAACAAAGTATTGGATTGGAAAACCAAACTAACTAAAACCATAAAATAATTATTTTTCGAATGTAACACATGTACCTATACTTGCATTGTCGCTAAAAAATAGGTTTACAGTAACATTATTTTTTTTAAACAAGAGAAGAAATTTAGTTTGCTACTCATATGAATTACAAAGGCATAAGAGTACTACTGAAGGAGAAGGTACATTTGTCGACACACTGTAAGTAGATAAGGAGAGGAAGGGAAAAAATAAATATCCACAGTCAAAACATTGAGGTGTAGTAGAGTAGTCGAATACCAAAAATAGCCGTTGTGAAAAATTCGAAAGCGTTTTGGACAATACTGTGTTACGTTCATATTGAACGGACGTGGGTGGCATCTAATGGTAATCACAAGCGGTATGTGGACGTAATGACGTCATTGATCCAAAGAACATGACAAACGAACTAAAACATTAATCTATCTATCAATATCTATACTATATATTATAAAGAGAAAAGATTTAATTGTTTGTTTATGTTTAGATTAAATAGGCTCCGAAACTACTGGATCGATTTCAAAAATTCTTTCACTGTTTGGAAGTTACACTATCCTCGGGTGACATAAGGTACTTTTTATCCCTGTATTCCAACGGGAACGGGAACTACGCGGGTAAAAGCCTGAAGCGTCCGCTAGTATCTAAATAAATCGGTCAATTTATTAAACGTACAGATGGTTTATGATAACAATGACAAATTACTTCGCACTACAATAATGTGAGTATTGATGCTCCCATGCATCGATTTTAGGTAGGTATTTTTAATACTTACTCCAGTTCTAAAATTTGTAATTATTTCATTTGTTCTTTTCCTACAATACGGATTCTGAGCCTATAAAATAAAGTCTTTTGCTAGTATGGGACCGGAGCAAATTCAAAAACTTTTGTTCTCTCTATGACACATTTACGCTTATAAAAATCGATTGCTGTGCGTACAAAAAACTTGCTATTCCTTTTCTGCTTTTTAAGTATGAAACATATTGATCAATTAATCGGCTTATGTTAAAAAATACAAACCTAATCCCTACAAAAAATATTTCAAGCTTTACCTAAGTATGATTAGAATGTCCTCCCGCTGTCAAAGAATAACACCTCTACCCCGCGACAGTGACAGTCTGAGCCAATGTCATCTGTCCGCCTAGCTTACCTTTACTTTTTTTTTTGGTTGACAAACTAGGTGTTTGACCGCAGCTCATCTGAGGTTAAGTGACTGCACGGTAATGTCACAAAAAGACTTGGGATTGAGTTTAGTTTTAAAGTTACTAGTTAATCTTGGAATAGTCGAGACTGCTACAAAGCGGTCCCAACCAGTGACGTCACTAAATCGTCGTCCACTCCAAAGAGGTTAAGTTCAATTCATATTTGCGTGAATTGCGCTTTTGAGTTTTGGCGTGAAAGCTGAAAAGTCGTATTGACGCATTATACTTATTATATTTAAAAACTTGTATGAATAAAAAAAGCTTGTAAAAATAGTGGTATTTATAAAATGCCGAATTATATATGTGAGTATGAGAACGTGATATAATGTATTAAACATGACATTTCGTGTTCCGTCCAATACTCCATCGAAGCTTGTAGTTAAGTTACCACTACTTTAAGGCACGACTGGGATCGACCTTGACTTACTTAGTGTGTTTTCACTTAATTAACTTGATTTATAAAAAACGTATCAGTGCACTTGCTGTGTGACTTTCAATTAATTAACTTGTTTTATAATAAAAAATTAAAAAATTCATCATCAGCATTTTGGTTTTATACCACTGGGTGCGGTTGACAGTTTTCTGCATCCAGTTTTTCCCCGCCACATTACGCAGGTCATCACTCTATCTGCTCGCAGGGTGTCCTACACTAAGCTTGCCTACACGTGGTCTACCCTCTAGAACGTGGTCTATCCCATTAATCGGTTCTTCGAGAAATGTGGGCTAATTAGCCCAAAGCCAATTCAGTCACTTTGTCGATGACTTTAGTTCTATGACGGAAGACTTCGTTTTCGAGCATAGCTCTCGACTTGGAATTTGTGGACCAGGATGTCGTTGACAAAATAACATTCGATAACGCTACTATAAAGTAAAAATGTGCGGGATTGATGCTTGTCATGTAATTTGTGTTCTATGATCAGAGAATGACACACATATTGAAAGCCGGCGCTCATTTTTAACCCCCGATTCAAAAACGACGAGGTATAAGTTTGACGTGTCTGTGGCATCGTCCCTCCCGAACGGATGAACCGATTTTGATTTTGTTTATTTGAAAGGTGAAATAGTCGGGAATGGTTTACATGGTGATAGAATTCCTTAGCAGGAAGTCGTCTAGGTAGGAACCACCGCAGTACCTATCAGACATTCTGCCGACAAGCAGTAGTGTGTAAACATTACTGTGTTCCGGTTTGAAGGGTACTGCAGCCATCGAAATTACTGGGCCGTTGAGACTAACCATCGAAAGTGTCAAAGTAATGAACGCCAAAGCAGCGATGCCCTGGACTTTGTTCTGCTACTAAAAGTTCTGTGTATCAGTACAAAGGTCATGGACATGCGTTATTGCTTAACATCAGGAGCGCATCGTTCACCTCATTACTTTTACATAAAAAAATAAAAAATCATTTACACTTTTATGGTCTTCAGATATGCGCTCTCTTTGCTAACCAAAATAAAATGAACGTACCTACGGAACATTCACCAGACATTCACGGCACCGATCTCGACGGTGGCGTCTTTGATTATAGTAGACTATTTTATAGTCAACATTTCACTATTATTATATATTATCTAATAATCATTTTATTTGTAGTCATTAACGATGTCAAATTACGGCATGTTATTTCAGTCGTATTCGTTTGAAAGCTAGACTGGAATATTCCTTCAAATTTCATGAAATTAGACGTGTGTACTCAGATTGGAATACCTACATTGTATATCTATGTGTTGTTAGATAAGTAAGTCCACACACAAGCCCGATGAAACGCTGCTCCCACTTGGTACACTGATAGCCATAGGTAGCACAGATAACTAAATTTACTGGCGTAAGCAAATATCGCATACACCGGAATAGGATCACGTAGCTGTAAACTAGGTTTCAGAGCAACACGATATTTTGATAATACTATCATACCTATTCATACATGAGTTACTTTAGTCAGGTTTGATTTGAATAAATTATAGAAAGGACTCTTGTTAGCTTACAGCGAGGTAGTAAGTTTTTTAGGCTGACAATTTTTTTTTTATCATAGCTCACCTGTTATTAAAGCACACCTAGCCTGGAATAGAACTGGCTCTCGAGTGAGGCAGCAGGAACTCACCGTCAGTTGTTTGGCGGCAGATTTTCATCTTGAGGGTGGTAGCTAGCCAGCTAAGTACCAGAGTGTACCCACCCTACCACCGTGCTAAGGTTTCCTCACGATGTTTTCCTTTACCGGCAGCTCAGACTTATTGTTGGGGTTTGAACCCACACCCGTTATTAGCTATCATTGCTACAATTCGATTGCTAACATTTACTTCTTAACTTTATGTGTGTCGTGTATGTGTACACACATTAGTTGTTCATTGCCTCAGACAGGATGTAAGAGAGTACATTTGAAAAGTCATGGTTGTGGTAGTATTTCGAGGAATCTATTGTGTAGATCGCTTCGTTATTATGACATGGCGTCCTGTCGGTTGTTTTAGTTTGCACGAAAAAGTGCAATATATTCGTCCAAAGTTTATATCAGGGGCGGAATGGTATCACTCAGGCCCGTGGCAAACACATCGTATCTCTTTTAAAGTAATGCTTTTTTGTTTGTTTTATACGACACGGTTGCAGGAACAAAACAAAATAACAAATGAAATTTAGGATAATGGTTTTTGCTGTAATCTTACTTAGGTATATACCTAAACAATCAGTGCGAAAGTTTTATATGTTTTAACTGCTTCACGCTGTAACGGCTTAAAGTACCTAAACACTTATAGTTACTTAGCAAGAACAAAACCACACACTTTCATACAAACTTAATTAATATCTAAAATGTTAGATAAATTGGTAACCTATTTGTGGGTACATCCAGGTACATACGAGTAGGTAACGCAAATAATGAGGGCGGTGTGTAAGTTGCATTTAAGAAAAATGAATTGAACTAATTAAAAAAAGAATGTAAAATTTGGAATGCCGATAGTTCATACCCTGGATTAACAAATAAATTATTTCTTATATTGCAAATGTAATTAAATTTAAAAATAAATGTATGACTCAGAATATTTTAATTCAGCATTTTTTTTTTTTTTGCATTTACAATCCGGTTTCATTATCGCATGGTGGAACACTGAAATTTGGTATGACTGCATAATTGATTGGTAATTTGGCACATAATCATGTTTATTACCGGTTGCACCTGATCACCTGAGCAGACATCTCGTGATTACGGCTTTTGTAACATAATACGTCGAGGTAATTAAACAAAACTAATTAATGTAAATAAATGTCTTGTGCGCGATTAAATCCCTGTGAAAAATATATAACTAGGTAGGTACGTGTTCAAAATCGATTGCCAAATACTTCAATATATTTTGGCGACTTAATTTTTACTAAACATCGAAATTATCTACAGAAAAAAATATTAAGAACTTCTTACAAATCTTTCGGAAAAAAAACTAAACGGCAGTGAAAACCGTATCAAAATTCGTTGCGTGGTTTACGTTTGGCCACCAATTTGACTGATGAAAAGCGACGGTGCGACCGAGGATGCAGCTCGTTGATCCAGAAGAAGCATAAGCAGCTTGGTCAAATGACAATAATTTAATTTCAAATTATATTTGCTGGCGTAAAGATATTCTTTTTTAAATAAGCGAAAGACATACTTTTATAAGCTTTCTAGCGATTATATTGTGTGTAACATGCCTCTTTAATTTGCGCAGAGTTATTATACCAGTATGTTAAGTAGGTATTTAGCGAAGAAAATGTTCTTAGTAGCGAATCACTAAGTTAAGTAGTAGGTACAAGTACATATTTTATAAAGGTCGGGCCCTATTTTTTATGATATAAATATCGCATTGGACAAAGATGGAGGGTGAGGAAATTAAACGTTTTTATACTCGCCATAAATACCTACATATTATAGATACATATGTCAAGCACGGTCCGAAAGGGAGTCACAGATATGGGGATATGACAATGCCGCCCCCGCAATCTTCCACGTCAAATTTTTCAATCTATTTAGATAAAATTAAAAAAAGGAATTTTCTGTCTCTACATTTTGTTTGCTTGCATGCTTTTCAAACATGTTAGAAGAGATGCTGACATAATATGTACCTATGTGACGTTTTTTATTTTTCCGCGTTGGTTATGTCCAAGCTTTTCACAAACTATGCGGGTGTGCAGGAACATGTGGAACGTGTGGCGTACTGTCCTGGAGGAGAACGAGAAGTTGGCGCGTGCGCGGCTCGCTGCTGTCGAGGTCTTCCAGCAGCAGATCGCAGACGAGGCCAAGTTTCTCCGTCAGCACAAGATCAATGTCGCAAAGAAGGTAACTACACAATATAGCTTTTTTTTTTATTTCTATTTTTTTCCTTAACACTTCCACACTAAACAGCTAGACCAAATTTGAATTAAATTTTTCATCTATTTGAGTGAGTTTCTGGATGGTTTAGATTTATGATTTGACCTGGTAGATGGTCATGCAACTGGACAGGACTACGTCTGGCGGGACTGCTAGTAATATACATAAATATATCCAAGTTTTATGTAAACATTATAAAATATACTAGATAATTAGGTACTACTGTGCCTAATTAGGTAGATCAGTAAAAATCATATTGATTTCAAGCGATTTACGGTGATTAAAATGCAAAAAAAATTATCATCTTTTTTTAACACACATTTTTAGGGCAGTTTCCTTCACATAGTATGTATAAATAAGCACCCACGTACAAATATACCTACTACATTATTAGATAGTTATGTAGGTAAAATTTCCTACAATTGACTAATTGTCCCAATTTATGTGGCATTATGATCGAAGTTATGACGGACGTGTGTCGTGCATGCAATAAATACCTACCTTATGATACTTTCCCGGTTGCATGACATCGGCCTATTAGGGATACTATTATTGTACGCTAAGATGTTATTCTTATTTTTTTGTACGTTTGTAGATGGGCTGCAAATTTCGAAAGTAGGTAGTATTTTATAATTTTGCGAATATTTATTAATTTCGATACACAAAACAGAATATAATTTACACAAATGAGCGTTATGTAAATAACAAAAAAGATGATAATAATAATATTGCAAAAATATGATGAAAAAGCAAAAGTGTATTTTAAAATATTTCTATGATAGTTACGTAATTGTGTAAAATATAACATTTACTTTTTAGGTTATTACTGCTAACTAATAACACTTAGTGATTTTATATTTTCAATAATGTCCAACAAGTACGTGCTGTTTTTACTTGCACATTTTCCCCCATGTTTCACGTGTTCGCGTACTTCTCGTAACACACGGATGACACGGATTCGTCAATCCTGTTTTGTTAATTCATAATGTTTTTATTCTCAATATTTACATTATACATTAGTGTTTATCGCGATGCGTGACGTATCTAGGTACCTAAGACGTAACGTGATTGATTGATTAACTCTTTATTGCACTTACTAAAAAACAATACAGAAGAAATAAAATTAATTAACAGGTGTAACAATTGGCGACCTTATCGCTAAAAGCGATCTCTTCCAGGCAACCGTAGGACGGACAGGATCAGAGGAAGAAAAATACGGGGGGTGTCAATAACGAGGATACGTGACGTATGAATGAAATCTGCCAGCGGGACATTCGCATGCCCGAGTGTTTCTGTGATCGTCAGTATACATTTTAATATCGTGCAGGATATCAGGATATTGTTTTGCCTAAAATCAAATGCGATCTAGTAAATATTGGCCCTTGCATGAGCAAGCACAACACTTATAAACCAAACTTGATGGTAGATTTCCTCCTGCTGAGGAAATCTACCATCAAGTCGTCTTTGGTCGTCTAGGTGGTTACCACCGCAAGTGCTAGATATTCTGCCGCCAAGCAGTAGTGTTTAAACATTACTGTGTTCAGGTTTGAAGGGTACCTACTGCAGCTAGTAAAATTATTGGGTTTTTTTTTAATGATTGACAGGCTAGTTGTTTGACCACAGCTCACCTGATGTTAAGTGAAGGTGTGGTCGAAGATGGTAAAGCACACCTAGCCTGGAATGGAACTGGCTCTCAAGTGAGGCTGCCGGAACACACCGTTAGATGCTTTGCGGCAGATTTTCAACTTGAGGGTGGTAGCTAGCCAGCCGAGTACTAGAAAGTACCCTACCACCATGCTATGGTTTCCTCACGATGTTTTCCTTCACCGGCAGCTCAAGCTCATTGTTGGGGTTTGAACCCACGCCCTTCGGCATGCGAACCTACCGCGCTAACCACTGAGCTATCATCGCTAACTCGCTGTTGAGACTAAACATCTAATGTCTCAAAGTAATGAGCGCCAAAGCTGCGATGCCTTGAACTTTGTTATACTACACAAAGTTCTGGGTATCGCTGCAATGGTTATAGACAGACGTTATTTCTTACCATTAGGAGAGCGTCTCGTTCGGCTTATTACAATTACATTTAAAAAAACGCATTTGATAAAATAAGAAAACTTCAGCAATCCCGTCGTAACACAATTCCTAAATGTCGTGTCTATCAAACCGACTGTAATTGACGGCTTGCCCTAAGCTAATAGTCAGCTATTACTCCGCCACTACTCGTTGCAATTTTCATTAAACATTTATCAAGGCGATTCAAAGCTGTATCATTCTGTGATTTTAAAGTGCAGGTTAGGGATAAAAACATCGGTTAAGTTTTGATTGAAAATTGTTTTAAAAGTAGTTAATAACTAACAACATACATCACTGTGACATCTTAATTGAACGATATTACTTTACTGAGTCCGCGTTAGGTAATATTAAGCTTTAGGGACTATTGAAATTATTTTGTGGAGATGCAAGGAAACATACCTACATGGGTAGATAGTAGAGACATACTTTGCTAAAATTTTTTTTTTGTGGCTTCGTTGTGTAATTACATTTACTATAGAAAACTAAATAATTAGGTAACTTAGACATGCGGCAAGTTATCCATCAAACCAAAAGCGGATAATCACATCAAAATTTGTACTGAATATTGAAGAAGAATTATGATGAAGAAAATCGCGTAGTTGCTTATTACAAACCAATCACTTTATGCTTTAAGTATAATTATAATGTTTTAATTACCTACAATAGACTATAGAGATGAGATTGTAAAGCGTATTATTATTGTATATTAGGCTAAAGGTTTTCCGTTTGCTACTGTTCACGTTGTAAACCTAAATAATAAATACCTAAGACGAAAAGCGTTCCATAATTCAACCTATAATGTTCACGAACGACTTTTCTTCAACTCAGCCAACTTAATTTTTTTTTTCCTTTATTTGTTAAAGTAATCAGAAGTTTTACCGTTATTGTTTCGAAGAACTGTGGATAGCAAGGTAGATAGTTCAATGGGTAGTATATAACTTTGAAAGAAAATGTTACCTTTGGCATACACACCACAAAAGGAAATTAGAATAAAAAAAAATGAAATAAGCGTTGTTTTAGCAAGTCTTATTACTAAGAGCGATACATTTCTGGAACTCATGATTACCGACCTTGACAAATTTTCAAATACTCGAACCATTATCCTCACATCGATAACATCAGCGTATTAGTAAACTCTAAACCATAACGATCGGGTCAAGCCCAACCTTGTCTACAGACGCGAGGCAAGCATTTTGAAAATGTTGAGACATTTAAATATCTCTGTCGTGTCTTTACCTCAGACCTTCGTCATCTACAGGAAGTAAAATGTAGAATCGGACAAGCAAAGGCTGCCTTTCACGAAATATCTAAATTACTTTGCGACCTCAAAATTATTTTGTAATTAATTATGGACGGGTCTCGCGCGCGCCGCTATCCATCAATAAACTAAGAGAACATTTTAGTTAAAGATATCACCTTTTTTAAAACGGATGTCCACGTGTGACCACCAACTCGCCTGAAGGTAAGCGACAATGTAGTCGAAGATCAAAAAAATTTGCCTACTGACCTCCAAACTTCAGTATGAAAATAGCACTTGATAATGATGATGATGAAACTAAGCTTCCATCATCATCATTAGCAGCAATTAATAAGTAGCCAGAGGCATACCTATGGTAACATTCGACGGAGACGGTTGGTCCGCTGCCAAAAACTTATGCGTTGCTTGTACTCGTATGTACCTACGTAGCATCAAGTAGGATAAAAAACGTAATTAGTTACGATATTTCAAATAATACTATATGCATAACAAGTTAAAATGGATGACCCTTTGCCCTTTTTTGTTGATGAGGTGGAAACCTTAAAAAGAGGCAAGACAGATTGTTCCTACTCACCAACAACCCTCCTTGGCACTCACGCTTCTTATAGGAGAGTGGCATGCCGACCCGAACATCACACCCGTCTACGTAGGTGGTAGATTTCCTTAGCCGGTCGTCTAGGTAGGTACCACAGCAGTACCTTATATTCTACCGCCAAGTATTACACCATATACCTATGACCTATATATATGTAAACATTTCTGTGTTCCGGCGGTTTACTCCAGCTAGCGAAATTACCGAGCTGTTGAGACTAACCATCGAAAGTCTCAAAGTAATGAGCACCAAACTGTTCTGGACTTTGTTTTGCTGCTCTAAGCTCTGTGTATCGCTACTATGGTTATAGACATGCGTTGTATCTTATCATCAGGAGAGCATCTAGTTCGTCTCATTAGTTTTAAATTAAAAAAATTTAAGCCACCCACCCACTGCAGTCCTCTTCGGTCTCTTTTGATGTACCTATGGTAGCACCAACATCAACGTCCCTTGAAGCTAACATCTTCATTAGTGATGAGGTCCCCTCTGAGACGTTTGAAACATACCTAGATACCGATACTTTGTTCTATTGCCCCGGCATCAGAGCGAACTACCCTTTGCCCTAGTACATAAATTGTATTTGGTTGTTACGTGCTTTTTTTTATGGTTGACAGGCCAGGTGTTTGACCACAGCTCACCTGACGTTAAGTGAAGGCGTGGTCGAAGATGGTAAAGCACACCTAGCCTGGAATGGAACTGGCTCTTAAGTGAGGCTGCCGGAAAACACCGTTAATTGATTTTCTACTTGCGGGTGGTAGCTAGCCAGCCGAGTACTAGAAAGTACCCTACCTGCTATGGTTTCCTCACGATGTTTTCCTTCACCGGCAGCTCAAGCTCATTGTTGGGGGTTTGAACCCAAGTCCTTCGGCATGCGAACCTACCGCGTTAACCACTGAGCTATCATCGCTACAAACACGTGCTTCAACGTGTTACCTGCATCAATTTGTTCTTTGTTTTTAAAATGATTTTTTACCCAAATTTCACAAACTAAATAACAGTCGTAAGTAGGTATTCCCTTTTTCGAGTTTCATGTCTAACGTAGGATAGGTGGTACATCTTAGTTTCGCCAAGTCATTTGGGTCTCTCTGTATTGTGTGGGATTTTTATTGTGGAACTGTACTAAGGACTAGCGTAGGTAGGTACTCAAATTACACGTGTGGATCATTATTTCCGCACCGCTACCACGAAAATAATAAAATATGAAGAAAACTTCCCTTCCGTTTCCCTACTTGCAAAGTGAAGATGGAAATTTATTATCCTATCTATTTACCTACTTACACCATTTTGTGGTGAATAATTGAAAGAACTATTTTTCAAAATTATTATAACTCGTGAAAATTTAATTTGCCTTTACCCCTGGGAGCCGCGCCAATCAAGTATTTTTGTGTTAGATACTAGAGCTTATTTCACTTTCATATAATCAATATGAAATCAACCACTCCCTGCGCAGACACACATTATTGGTGTTCAAGTACTTCCACTTGACACACGGATTGCTAATAAAAAATATTCGTTGTACGTAAACTAAATTGTCAGTTCAAGACAAGCAATATTTTTAAAAAACCTAGCAATTCTACGGCGTTGTGCCGCTACCGGATACAGCAACTAAAGTTTCCAGTGGTGTGTCGTGTCGGTAACAGGTAACCGGCGACTGTGTCCGATTGCCGAGACCGGACGCAACAACTACGGTTTCCTGTGATGGTGTACCGTCTTGTGCGAGCGTTTAATTCACTCTGGTAGTTTTAGTGTCGATCTAAGATAACAAATATGTTTTCTCCCAGTCCACTAGATTAATGGGGATATAATCAATATCGTTCAAAATAAACATACCCAAACAATAAAAACAAATAGATCAATTTAAGGTGGTTCGATTTCCATACAAATATTTTTTTTCCATTTATGAATAAATGGAGCATAATTTTACAGTGAAATCACAGCTACTGGCATTTATTTTGGTCTTTATTAGCGGTAAATCACAATTGCTTGAATATACATTTAGGACTAGAAATAGGAAAAATATTACAAAAATATAGGTATTATGTGTAAAAATATTACAAAAAGGTACATTAGGTACTTATTTATGATTCACACTCTAGTGAATTTTACTCCATGCGTCAAAAATTGGGCTTTAATAATAGTAACTCAGACCTATGATTCGAGAAAACCTGTTCAGCCGTTAAAATATTTTATCAGCTCTTTTCTGGATTGATTGGATTTCTGGATGGATGGATTTAGGCATCTTCCAGTGGTCTTCGAAATTTGGTAGGTACTTATTGGTGTCTGGGATATTTTCGAGATAGGTATAGACTTGACGAGATAAATCGGAATGCATTTTTGTGCCTGCGCGAGGAATATGTTATTTGCCGACGTGAACACAGTGCGCGGAGAATAGAATCCAATTAGTAAAGAGCGACACGTGTGTCGTTATACGGATAATCGCTATTCGATAATCTCTCATTTGTAGAATTAAAAACGAAATACTTTGTGTAAAGGTTTTTAGGGCGAAGTTTTCCATTCGAGTTTCGATTCGAACTCGTTTGTCACTGCAGTGGATCATCAGCCTATTGCTGTCTAGGATAAAGTTATATTTAATAGAGCAAATAATATAGTGATTTTTTCACATTAGGTACTCGAAAAGAAAAACAAGATATCGGATAATAAAGTAATACCTACCTACTAGCTTTCTTTACTTACGCGGCACCGCATTATCGACTGTCATTTGTGCCACTAGGTATAGTACATAGCACATTTTGCCATTTTGTCTAGTTCTAATCTCGAGAATATCGACTTTTTTTTTATGGTTGACAGGCTAGTTGTTTTGACCACAGCTCACCTGATGTTAAGTGAAGGTGTGGTCGAAGATGGTAAAGCACACCTAGCCTGGAATGGAACTGGCTCTCAAGTGAGGCTGCCGGAACACACCGTTAGATGCTTGGCGGCAGATTTGCAACTTGAGGGTGGTAGCTAGCCAGCCGAGTACTAGAAAGTACCCTACCACCATGCTATGGTTTCCTCACGATGTTTTCCTTCACCGGCAGCTTAAGCTCATTGTTGGGGTTTGAACCCACGCCCTTCGGCATGCAAACCTACCGCGTTAACCACTGAGCTATCATCGCTACAGAATCGAGACTTATCGAGAATATCGTTGTAAATATACCTAGGTTAGGATAAAAATACGCTATATTGGCTTAACCATAATGTCAATACCCTACGATCATTATATGTAAAAATTAACACATATGTATATTGTATAGGTCAATGCAAATATTGAGAACTGACCTAAATAACTTTTAAATTTATCAAAATAAGATGGACTTTCAAAATCTGTAACTAGTAAAGGATATATCTAGGTACTTTACATTACCTACACATACAGCAAAAGTAAAGAAATGACCTATTACTTAAACATTCGCATGTTTGTAAGTAGGTTTTATAATATATAGGTATAGAATCTCAAAACAAGTCACGTAAACTCAATAGTTTTTTTTTAAATGTAAAAGTAATGAGACAAACGAGACACTCTCCTGATGGTAAGAGATAACGCCTGTCCATGACCATTGCAGCGTTACACAGAACTTTGAGTAACAAAACAAAGTCCGGGGCATCACAGTTTGTAATTTCGCTGGCTGCAGTACCTACAATTCAAACCGGAACACAGTAATGTTTACACTACTGCTTAGCGGCAGAATAACTGGTACTGCGATGGTACCTACCTAGACGACCTCCTGCTAAGGAGATCTACCACCAAGTAATTATCTTAGGGTATATCTTTGATTTGAATTTCTATCCAGTTATCAATTCTAGGTTTCGTTTAATAGTATCAGCGCGTAGGTAGCGCTGATACTATTATATATAAAAATAAAAAAAACGAAAAAAATAAAAATAATATCTTATATGGTGATGAAGTTGGTAGAAGAAAACTTTTGAGTCTTGAACACCGCCGGAGGGTAGCAAGTCTCTCAATTTTCTACAGGATTCATTTCGGAGAATGTGCTACCGAGCTGTACGACCTTGTTCTTCCATCCCCTTTTTACCACAGGACAAGTAGAAAGACGGCCCACTACCACCCATACGTAGTGGAATTTCCTTGGGTACGTACCAAACGTTTCGACTCTACGTTTCTCATCCGTACGGCCAAGGAATGGAACAAGCTACCGGATTCCTTGTTTCCTGATAGATATAATCTAGATCTTTTCAAGGTCAGAGTGAATAGGTATCTTCTAGGTCTGCGTGCTTCATCTTCGACCCTATCGTCGCTTACCATCAGGCGAGTTGTCATCTGGTGGTCAAACGCGGACTTATCCGTATTTAAAAAAAAAAATCTCATTTTTGTATAAATAAATAAATATCATTAACAATTTATTTCCCCCACAGTGCACGGACTCGCTTGCGCAGGCGCATAAAGAGCTGCAGCTCACCGTCTCCGACGTTGACAAGACCAAGAAGCTTTATTTCGACGAAGAACACACCGCACACGACGTCCGAGATAAGGCCAAGGATATTGAGGAAAAGTAAGTAAAGCTTAAATAATTCAATATTCAGCGGAGAAGTGAAAAGCGCAAATACGCTAACCAAACCCAGTGGCGGCCTTAGGGGGTAGCAAGCAGGGCAACCGCCCGGGGCCTCGCTCTTGCTGGGGCCTCGCGTTCTCGTAGAAAAAAGTCTTTACCATACATGTAGGTATGTATGTGTATCTCGCGCTTCGCACTTAACAAAACCCCCCCTGAACGCACGGTTTCATTATTAGTGCAAGCATGTTACGGCCACTCGCGCACTCGAACTAATATTTTAGTAAAACGGACTCAAAGAAAAAGGGCCTTACAATGATCTATCGACCCGGGCCTCGCAACAGCTAAGACCGCCGCTGAGTCTTCAGAAGCTTCGTTAAAATAAACAAAATATTTCGCACAGCCATCGGTTAACAACGGGCCCTGTTCTCAGTTTCGTGCCATTTATCACACATGTGACTTAATCAAAAAACAAATAATATCGCAGGTGCAAATTTTAAAATGTCGCAGAAAAGCAAGAATAAGTGGTATTCTTAAGCTCGGAACAAACCGGTTTAACGAAAGTCAACAAATGTGGTGGGTGTCTCTCATAATTTACATATGGTTCCATGTACTTAAATTATGTGTATGTCACTATTTTTAGGGGTTCCGTATCCAAAGAGTAAAACGGGACCCTATTACTAAGACTCCGCTGTCACCAGGCTGTATCTCATGAACCGTGATAGTTAGACAGTTGACATTTTCACAGATGACGTATTTCTCTTGCCACTAACAACAAATACTAAAAAATAGAATAAAATAAATATTTTAGGAGGCTCCCATACAACAAACGTGACTTTTGTCGTTTTTATAGGTATGGAACCCTTCGTGTGCGAGTCCGACTCGCACTTGGCCGGTTTTTTTAAATAAGTACAGTATATGTAAGTTTTGTAGCGATGACAGCTGTGATTAGCGCGGTCACTTCACACGCCGAAGGACGTGGGTTCAAACCCCAACAATGAGCTTGAGCTGCCGCCGAAAAAAAATCCTCGTGAGGAAACCATGGCATGGTGGCGAGATGACTTTACAGTAGGTCTCAAGTTGAAAATCTGTCGCTAAGCACCTAACGGTGTGTTCCGGCTGCCCCACTTGACAGCCAGTTTCATTCCGAGCTAGGTGTGCTTATAATCTTCAATCACACCGTCACTAAACATCAGGTGAGCTGAGGTCAACCTAGCTTGTCAATCATAAAAAAAAAGCATTGTTTTGGATATAGATGACCTCTATAGTATATGATGACCATCTTACAAAGATTAATTTGTTTATTTTAGGTACTAGGGAAAACATAAAGAAGAAATAACAATCATATCATTTTTTTTTTTAATTACAAATCAAAAAATAAAGTCATGCATCAGCTCCTTATATCTATGGTACTAAAGTCAACAGTATTGCCAACAATGTCTTAAATTGTTATTGTAATAGAAATTGATGCTGGTCACTATGGTTGCAGTCTTACTTTGACTTTCCACTTGTGCAGCAATAGAAGTAGATAAGATATTGTGTAATTGTAACCCAAAATAAACTATCTCACATTATCATTTTAACCTTATAGCAGAATCCACGTCAATTTCACATATGTAAATAATAAAATACAACCTTTTACAAAGCTATCTAACAAGACAGTCTCTTCAGTTCAGTGCGCTCAAAATTTAATCTTAAATCTTGAAACTCCAATGGACTGTACTTAAATAAGAGTATATAGAATTCAAATCTTTTGCTATTAAATCTAATAAAAAAATGCTTATAATTTCTGCAGACATAGACAGTTTCTGCAACCCTCACACAATGTTGTTTACACTTAATTAAATAACATGGTACTTTCCCGAGCAAAATAAGTATATCAAAGTACCTAAAAAATTAATCATAATTAAACAGGCATGCAAAATCATATTTTTATACGAGCAGGTAACTTAGTAAGTCATCACAGATAGTGTTTTTAATCACAAAATACTTTTTTCCCATGAAAAAAACTACAAAATAAATCTCAGCTTTTACAATATAGTTATGACACTTTAAACATGTGCACTCAAAGCTCTTTATAGCATCATCAGACATTAATTGAACATATGTTTCACAATAGCTAAAGCACATATATTTCAGAGTGGAGACTACAAGCAAAACAAATGGAAAGAAACTTCTGAGGCTGAATAGATTGACAATATATGAAAACGCTGTAATGTTGATAATAGGTACACACTTAGCACTAAGTGTATTTAGCATTTCTTAGTTTGCAATCCATATTTATCACTGGAGCAGTCAACAACTCGCAATGATATGGTACTTACCCTAGCAAACTCTAGAAGTATGCCAATACATCAAAGCACCTATTTTTAATCATCATTATACAGACATGCAAAATTATTTGATTTTGATTCTAATGTACCAATTATCACACTACTTCAATGCTATGATATTTTTATGCTATTTATCATTAGTATTAAAAGAAAGACCTAGCATAGAAATTTTTATAAATTACCTATATGACTGCTATCTAAATTGATGCAACAAAGCATGGAACATAGTAAGTCATCACAGCAGGTGCTTTTTATAACAAAATAATTATTTCCTATGAAAAAAAAACTACAAAATAAATCTCAGCTTTGACAATATAGTACTTTGAAAATGTGCACTAAATGTTCTTTATAGCATCATCAGATATTGATTAAACATATGTTTCACAATAGTTAAGGCAGATATAGTTCAGAGTGGAGACTACAAGCAAACAAATGGAAAGAAACTCTGCTGAGTCTGAATAGACTGACAATATTTGTATATGCTATAAAGTTGATTATAGGTACACACTCAGCACTAAGTATATTTAACATTGTTTAGTTTGCAATCCGAAATCATCACCGGAGCAGTTATCAAATCGCAATGGCACTTTACTTACCCTAGCAAACTCTGGAAGTATTCCCATATATCAAAGTACCTAAAGTTAATCATAATTATACAGACATGCATATTTATTTTATTTTGATCCTTATGAACTAATTATCACAATTCACACTATTTTAAAGACTCATTAGTATTAAAAGAAAGACCTAACATAGAAATTTTTATAAATTACCTATATGATTGCCACTGCTAGTTTACATCTAAATTGATACTTTTATGTAGGCAGGTATCATAAGTCATCACAGCTGGTGCTTTTTATCACAAAATACTTATTTCCTATGAAAGAAAAAACTACAAAATAAATCTCAGCTTTTACAATATAGTACTCTGAAAATGTGCACTACAAGTTCTTTATAGCATCATCAGACATTGATAGAACATAATAATGTTTTACAATAGTTAAGACATATGAGTGGAGACTACAAGATGGAAAGAAACTTTGCTGAGGCTGAATAGACTGACAATGTACATATGTATATGCTATAAAGTTGATTAGTACACACTTAGCACTAAGTGTACTTAGCATTTTATAGTTTGCGATTAGGATTCATCACTTGAACTATCAACAAATTGTCTATCAGACTCACTGGACACTTGAGAGTAATAGTCGCCTTCCTCAATTTTCTGCATGATCCAACGGACACTTAGGGGCTGTTGTGTGGGGAAGGGATTTAGGTGACTGGGAATCAAATAATCATCACATTCCCAGACTTCAGGTGAACTTGGTGAATCTGAAAGTTAGTTTTTGTTTTTTAAGTCATCAGTTAATGACTTCAAAAATGTGTAGGAAAAATTTAAAAAATGTTAAGAAGTAAGCCCTCAAAAAGCTTTGAGTGGATTGAGTTAAAGACCTACTTCACATGCAAGTGTGAGGAGGTAAACATGATAAATGTTAGTAAAATGATGAAAGAAATCATGACATACCAACCCCACCCAGAGTGATAAGGGCAGGATGATGGTACCATATAAAAAATCTTGTTTTAATGTTTTAGTACAATATTTTAGAGATACTGGTCTTAAATGTTTAAAACATCATTTTTCTGGAAAAAGTAACACTTTTATGCTTATAAAATGGTGTAAAACAAGACAAAAGACTGGATGACTTACCAACTCTCTTCCCATTGTACAAGATCTCATACGATTCTTCATCATCTTGACAGCTTGAATCTTCATCAAAATCATCATCAGAAGTGATCATATATTTACTGTTAAGAGATTTTTGTGTGATTACATTTAATTTTGAAACTTGACAATGTTCAAATACATAATAATGTTTTGTGATGGTTACTTGTTACTAAAGTTCATTAACAAAATCTATTATTTTTTTGTTTATTATACACTAGTGGACGCCTCGCGGTTTCACCTGCGTAGTTGCCGATCCCGTGGGAACACAGGGATAAAAAATAGCCTATGTCACCCGGGGATAGTGTAGCTTCCTAACGGTGAAAGAATTTTTGAAATTGGTCTAGTAGTTTCAGAGCCTATTCATTACAAACAAACAAACAATCAAATCTTTCCTCTTTATAATAGTATAGATTAGATGAATGCCCTATTAAAGGTTTTTTTTTTTTATGTTAAAAATAATGAGACGAACGAGACGCTCTCCTGACGGTAAGAGATAACGCCTGTCCATGACCATTGCAGCGATAAACAGAACTTTGAGTAATAAAACAAAGTCCAGGGCATCGCTGCTTTGGTGCTCATTACTTTGAGACTTTCGATGGTTAGTCTCAACAGCCCAGTAATTTCGCTAGCTGCAAAGGTAAAGTCTATTTGTCCTTTAGGCCTTATACTTTTTCCTAAAATACCAAATTACCAAAATTATACACAACAAAAAGACAGAATTGAAAATGTTTGCCTAATAGGAAACAGATTATAAAATATTTTGAAAAGACTTACCATCCATTAAACCTGTTGCGATGCAACAGTCTTAACTTTTTCTTTTTCTTTAAATATGCCTTATCGTTAGGTTCTTCAAAATAATTCAGTGCCAAGTCTAACTTTTTATAATTTTCATAGTTAGGCATCACATGAATATTATTATCGTAGACATCTAAAGTTTTTAGATTTACTAGTTTGCTCAGTGATTCAGGTAGCATGCAAATTGCATTGCTATCCAAATGAAGTTGTGACAACTTTTGCATCTTGCATATTTCCTCAGGCAGATATGAGATCTTATTGAAAGACAGAATACAAATCTTCAAATTCTCTAAATTGCAGAACTCAACTGGAAATCTATTCAGCTTATTCTGAGCTAAATTTATTTCAGTTAAGCATTTGTGAATTGCAATACTAGGATTTATGTAAATTTGCGTATTACACACTTCTAAAGTTTTAAGATTGCAGCATTTGTCCAGACCTTGACAAGGTACTTCTGTTACAATGTTGGCAGTGTGTGAACAATCTTTATCACCTAAACATAGCATTGTTGCCTTTGAGAAAGTGCCGAGAAGTTCAGTGAATTTATTTAATTTACAGTTTTGCTCATTCACTACCGGTATTGTACCATTATTGTACTGTTGTGACAGTTCTTTAATGTAACAGCCTCCCAATGGTTTAGTGATGTTGCTATTGTTACTAAGGTTCAGTTTAGCAAGCTTTTGTGGAGATTCAGTCCATACCCAGCATGGAGGGTCCACCAGGTTATTGTACGATATATCAAGGTGTTCTAAAGTATGGCAAAAGCTAGAATAGTTGTCAAAATGTTCTATCGTGTCGTGAGATAAGTTTAGCATAACCAGCTTTCCTAGTAACTGAACTGCATTAGATACCTTGACAAGTTTGTTGTGTGATAAATTCAAATACACCAATTCTGTCGGTAGCAAAATTTCGTCATCATTTAGGGCTGTGATGATTTGTCCGCTCAAATCAAGTATTTTAATAAAATCGCGACAAATGTTTGCTTTGATTTTAGACGGTACGGTCATCTTATTGTCCGATACACTTATCTCAGCGGTAACGTCTTCATTTTTGTTTTTATCTGGTATATTATCATTTTGCTCCATTTCCGCTTGAAAAAGTAACTAGGTATTGATCGTAACTAAAAGGATATTAGAACTGTTAGCGTAGAATTAACAATGTAACAGGTTTCACATTAAAATTTTAACAACACAACCTTGAGAACCCCGTTAATTTTCCAAATTCAAATTCTAAACAGAATTCCAGATTAATTTTTTTTTTCCTTGGTTGTGGCGTCGCGTTTTAGCATTTGCCAGTGTCAAATATTTATATATTTTCAAGTTTCAAAAGTTTAATAAGTGTCCTCGTAGCTAAAGTAATAGTCAAAGCCCAGTCTTGGTCAAGTACAATCCGTATCAGTCAAGTCCAGTCATGCTTTAGTAAAGTAGTGGTGACTTAACTATAATAAAGCTTCGATGGAGTTTTGGAAAAAAATACAACGGAGCGACACGACTCTTCCCGCGTTCCCGCCAAAACTCCCAAGGCCGCAGCTATTTTCCACGTTGCCACAGACTGCCAATTGTTTACTCATCGTTCATTCTGCACCATAAATAACCACATCATTCATTCTCCAGAGTTCCCTTGACCAACAATTATTGTTAGTCTGCTAATTTGAATTTTGAATGGCGTGAATAGGATTTTTAAGCCTGTCCCTCAATAGCACGTATGAGTCATCGTGATGGAGATGTTAGGTGTCGCCGTAGATCGTGCTTTTTAAAAGCCGGCTTCTTTGTAAGTTGCTACGTTGCCCATCATCATAGACATAGGAGTCTTCCATTCCAATTTCCATCATTTAACATCAGGTGAGATGTGGCCAAACACCTAGCCTATCAACAATTCAAAATACGTCTTTCCCACAATGTTTTGTATTGAAGGCCATAAATGCTCACTAGTAGATAAAATACCTCAATGTATCAATGGTTAAATCGATTATGATAATCCTTTAAGTATCGAACAAACTTATTTCAAATTCATTTTCGTAACTGTCGCATTGCGTTTGCGCACACCAGTTTCAGTGTGATTAAGTGCAGATTGTCGATGGTTACAGAAGAAAGAAATACGGTTTAAGCGTACCTAATAGAGAAATTAATGCTAGTTATTCTTCAAAAATCATCAACTTTATTTTTCACTTGGACATAAATTATAGCCTATTCGAGATCAAATGTAAGTTAAAAAATGTCTCACAATTTAATATTTGAGACGATTCGTCTGTAACTGTGACTTAACACTGCGACACTTGTCATTTTAATATATTGGTGTACCTATACTGTGTTGGCGGACTTATAATCTAGCCCGAAATTTAGCAAAGTTTGTACTGTTTGTGTTTGTACTATCAAATAACAGACAGAATACTTAAAGGTACTTAATACTTATACTTTTTTTATAAATATATTTTAGTATAGCAACTGCCGTGGTATTCCACACTTTTGTTCCACGTTTGTGCGCGATTAACTACTCACGTTTAATTACGTCCGATAATCCGACTAAGTATAGTTTTTAGTTGCCTTGACTCCTTGAAAAAAGGCCATCGGATGTGGCCGTAGTCGGAGTATCCGACGTAATTACACTGAGAACCATTTACCTATGAGTAAAACAACAAATACATACGAAACACTAAGACACAACACACATGTCGTTCGTCGCATAAATCTTTGTCCGGGCTAGTAATCGAATCTATGTCCACTAACTCAGTATGCAAAGCTACTACCAAAATAACTAACAGGGCAGTCTTTATTACAAATGCGAAAGAATGTCTCTTTGTTTATTCCGTTCCCCGTTGGCTCATTGGTAGTATATCTGCCTTGAGAGCTGTAGGGCGTGGGTTCGATTCCCACTCAGGGCAAACATTTTATGAATAAACAAATGTTTGTTCTGTGTCTGGGTGTTCTGTATGTATTTACAAAAAAAAAAGTATTTATGTATTCTATCAGTTGTCTGACTTCCATCACACAAGCTTTGCTTAGTTTGGGGTCAGATGGCGCTGTGTGTATAGTCTCACGACTTTTTTTTTTTATTACTTCAGGCTGTATTGGTTTGATATATTTATTTAGGATTAGAACGAAGCCAGATTAGGTATACCCTGGATTAACATAGGCTACTTTTTACGCGGAAAACGCGGGTGAAACTGCGGTGAATAGCTAATTTAGGCATATATTTCACTGAGCTGAAATTATAATGAACTTTTTACTTAAAAAAATCAAGCGAGTGAAATATCATAGAATTCATAGATGATCGTGTAAAATAAAATAAAAAAATCTTTAGGTTAGCCTCAATGAAGAATGAATTAATGTATAGAGATGATATTTTATCTCAAAATAAATATATAATAAAACATATCTCACTCAATTAGATTTTGCGACATAATTCATAAACAATTATGAAAAATTTAACATTGATGAAAGTTATCGATTTTAATTTAAGTCGGTGAGTAAAATTAAAAACATCGTTTCAAGTTCCTTCAACGGCTTCAACCTGACTGGTTGATTTAATTAAGGTAAGTATACCTACCCAAAATTCAATAAAGTAGGTATGTACGTTATTATTTCGTTTTTACGTCTGTGTTCGTAAAAGTACATATTTATTTAGTGACCACAGCGTATTCTATTTCAGTAGTCATTCTTATAGAATCATGTGCTATCTATACAAAGTCGTAGAGCCAAAGAAGACATAAATAGTAAATACATTGAACCACAGTATTCACTTTTGCTTAGCATAATATACCCTATATTCCACAGCACAAAAATTCATTGACAGCATGAAATGAGTTGGTAGTTGGTGATAATAGACAAAACAAACCAGGTTTATTGTTACGCACTAACAAATGGACAAAAACAACAACACATTCAACATTTCGGCTACACACATATTCACAAGTTCTGACGGTGAAGTAAAAAAAGACAAGGCAGTAAAAATCAAATACGCAAGTGCTACTTTCAAGACACAAAAATAAAGGCATAGTTGAGTCTGGTCATGTTTTCTTTTTTTTTATGCCACAGGTGGCAATCAAGCTGACGGGTTGCCCGATTTTAAGCAATCACCGTCGCCTATAGACATCTGCAATACCTGGGTACTACAAAGTAATGTAATGTTCTAGTAAAGTAATGGTGACTTTAAGTACGTTCCGTTTCGTTTTTTTTTTTTTTTTTATTTCAATACGTCCACTTAATTATGGATATTATTTATAAGCGTATGAAATTATCGTACCTATAACGAAATACTGTAATGGAGTATGTTACAAGGTACGTAAAATCGCATAAAACTTTGTCTAAACAGAGCTTATATGGATACAAATACAGTATTGTTCATTAAAAAAAATAGATTATATAAATTTCTTTCTTTCTTTTTCGCTTACAAGCAGGGGGGCAAGCGGGGAGGTTGTCATGATGGGGAGGGGCGGGAGTTGAAGTTCGACTTTAAACTTAAGAAAATAAGAACGCAGTAGGATAAACGGGGCAGGAATGGCATTCGGTTGGGTATTGGCTTATTATGATGATGATTTTGGCTTTTCCGTGTGCTAAACTCTCGTTGCTTAAATGAACTTAGAAGTGTGGGGCTCGGCCTGCGGCATCGCGAGTCGGTAGCTCGGCCTTCGGCCTTGCGGTTTCGTGACTTGGATGGACTCCGGCCTCGCAAGTGTGTAGCTCGGCCTACGGCCTCGCACCTTCAAAGCTCGGCCTCCGGCCTCGCGGGGTCGTAGCTCGGCCTTCGGCCTCGCCGGTTCGAAGCTCGGCCTTCGGCCTCGTTTTTTTTTCATCCCCCTGAAAGTTCCCAGGGTTTTGGAAAGATTTAGTTCGAGAGCGACCCCCTTATATGTCACCGTTTACGAGATCCCATGGGGTCCCATCGCGAAGACCTGGTTTCCTGGTGATTTTGGATTTTTCCTGGGCCCTCTGAACCCATTCTTATATCGATTGGGTGGTATACCTACTCGATTCCTATTTTGAAATTCGATATCTCAGAAAATAATCTTTTACGAAACAATTATTTCACGTAGGTACTTATTTAACGTGTATTTTATTTTGTATTTTTCAATAGAATACGGAGCGCTAAAAATAAAAATATGTGTACATTCTGCGTTATAAACTCTTGCGTTCACAGATAAGGGAAAATGTTGTGTATTATGGTAAAAACAGAACAGAACAAACGGAAGGTACTTTTATCCTTTTTCTGTACACGTTCCAGTTTGCTCGTAGGCAGAGAAAGTTTTCTATTCACTTCTACTATGACACAGGCTGATAAAACGCTGTTTTTTTTTCATCACGCTTTGTACCTACATTCTGCTAGTGATAAGAATTTAGATAAGTCAAGTACGTTATGATACGTTACAATGGTCACAATTTCACAATTTATTATGCTAAGTTAGAAATACATATAGTCTCTCGAAGAAAAAAATTGTTTAACTTAGTGGAACTGGCTGGCACCCATACTAGTAACTAAACTGTGCTACAGGCGCCAGAGCCCCCCTGTTTTGTTCAAGCAATTGTGATTTACCGCAAATAAAGACCAAAATAAATGCCAGTAGCTGTGATTTCACTGTAAAATTATGCTCCATTTGACCATAAATGGCAAAAAATTATTTGTATGGAAATCGAACCACCTAAAATCAAATGCTGCCGTTGCCCTGTTGGTTCATTGGTAGTATGTCTGCTCCAAGATCTGAAGGGTGTGGGTTCGATTCCCACCCAGGATAAATATTTTGTAGTATAAACAAATGTTTGTTTTGTGTCTGGGTGTTCTGTATTTATTATAAGTACGTATTTACAAGAAAAAAGTATTTAAGTATTCTGGCAGACTTCCATAGTACAACCTTTGCTTAGTTTGTGGTCAGATGGCACTGTGTGTAATGTCCTACGTTTTTTTTTAATTTAAACCCTAAATTAAGCGTTTCAAACGGTTGACCTACAAAAATAAATGAACTGCCATATTATTATTTTTTTTTCATTTTATTCCAACAATATTAGTACCTAAGAAAGCATGCTACGTAAAACATTTTAACAATTAATAAAATGTAATTAATTAACGAACATAAAAAAGCAGGATTGGATAAACATTTCGTCCGAAATACGTTAAAACCGTCGCTCGGTTAATCACAATCGCCTGGTCAGTGCTCCGATGGATAAATCGACTGGACTGAACGATGTTTAACTTTGTTGAGCTATTAAGGCTCGCTAGTTCATTTACGCCACGAGCGTAGTTATTACAAAATTACAACACGGTTGGTGATAATTATATTGGTATCCCACTAATATTATAAATGTGAAACTTTGGATGGATGGATGTTTGTTACTCTTTCACAAATAAACTACTCAGCAGTTTTGGATGAAATTTTGTATGGAGATAGTTGAGACCCTGAATTAACACTTAGCTTAGTTGATATAATATAATATGTCTATGCAACTACCATATTATAAAAATCAAAATTAAAAATTTTGAAAAATCCCACAACGGTTTAAAATTTATTGTCACATATCTAAGATAATGCATCAATCAAACCCAAATCCATAACTGACAACTGCATCAAAATCGGACTGGTAATTTTGGAGAAAAATGGCAACATGTATTTGCACAAACAAACATCCTCTCACCCCAAACGCATATATCGTCTCCGTTCCGTCGTGGGTAAAACAGTTGATCAAGTGATTTACTAACCACACGATTAGTGTATGCCCGTCTGATTTGACTACCTATAACCATTTTTTTTTTAATGTAAAAGTTATGAGATGAACGAGACGCTTTCCTGATGGTAAAAGATAACGCCTGTCCATGACCATTGCAGCGATACACAGAACTTTGAGTAACAAAATAAAGTCCAGGGCATCGCTGCTTCTTTCCAATAAATGTATCATTCGATACGACGTTGTAAACACGTAACTGCCATATTGTTGGTCCGCTAAATACCACTGTATATTATCTGATAAGCTTTCAATTGAGTACCAAGGCACGCTCACTTAATCTCTTGGAGCACCTTGGGAACCGGTCTATTTAAATACTGAGTCTATGGCGACAACTAATGCCTGAAGTACCAACCAATCTCTTTTTTTTTAATCAAATAAAAAGGTTGAACTGAACTCGTTGGTGTTCATTGGCCCAGTCTGTATCAAGCAAAAAAATTGCAGCAGCCTTACTCCTGAAATAACGAGATCCAGCAGATAAAATTAGGAGTTCAGTAAAATAGCATAAGGGTTGTATTTAACAGCTTTCTGCTATTATCGCCACTAATGTATTAGTGTTTGGTTTAACGCTGCAAGTAGGTTCTTTGCTTTTGGCATCACACTTTGTGCACATGCCAGTGTCAAGTAAGTATTTCGATATTCTTAAGTATTTTAAAACAAGTTTCATACAATGTCACGCATAGTAGGCCATGGTCAAGCTCGGTCAAGTCTTAATAATAAAGTAGTGGTGACTTTACTATAAGCTTCGACGGAATTTTGGAAGCAACACGAAAATATGTAATTTCAACACATACCTACGCTTTCCTAATCCCAATCGTGCACATAATTTACGATTTATGAATTAAACTCACTAGAAGATAAAATATCCAATATATGTAGTCTCACTACAAAAAACCTAAATTTTGCAGAATACGTGCCTTGATACTTCCGCGGTACCGCCAATCCGCCAAAACAAAGAATATAAAATTTCTAACAGTTTAGTCTCACTGAATTAGAAACAAGAAAGCTCGGGCGTGTGTTCGTAGTTTGTTTGTTTCTGTGCATTACTTCTTCACGTCGTGATTAAGTTATTTATATAAATTTGTAAATAGTAATAATTTAAGATATTTTGTTTTATATAATGTTCGATTACTATTATAAATTACGTCGATAGTAACCCCATCACTATGAAGCACGTTGCGCGCGCGCCGCAGCCGGTTTGTCATTTCATTGCCAAAGTATTGCCCTACCCCTATTAAATTATAAAGATTATGCCCCAGTTTAGGCCCTCCCAACTTTAATTGAAATAAAAGAATGACGTTTATATTCTAGATCATTTATTTATAAATAATGTCCTTAGCTAAACTTTCACAGCTCTTAAAGTACCCACATTGTGAAATTTTGAATGCAGATGTTACATGCCCTAGGCTACTTTTTATCTGGGAAAATTGAGGAGTGAAATCTAAAAATGGGCCTGAATCTATGATTGTAAAAACTAAAAAAAGTTTATAGATACGTATAATTTTGCTGGTTTCACATGCAATACAGACCAATACCTACATGATACATCATAATATAAGTAGGTACTTGTAAGTTTTCATTTTATGAGTAGGTACATGCTTAGTATCGGAGTGCACTATACGTAATCCGATTTGCGTGCAGCCGCGAAAGTTACGTCGTGTTTCATTTATCTACGCAATGCAAGCATTATACTTTGTCAATATACGCAGATACGTGTATGTAAAGTCCCGTGAGAACAACGAGGTCATTGAGCTTGTGATAGGCTTAAAGGCTTGATAGATACTAGCTCTCGTACGGTACAGTATTTACACATACCTACATTATATATTAACGAGTTTATATATATGTATATGTATATTGTATATAGGTACAATGTATTTGTGTGTCTGTGCTAGAAACCCGCACCGGCATCTCACAAATGCAATTACTTTTGGCGAATCAATTTAAAAAAAAACATTGGTTGTGTTTATCTTCGAATTTCTCTGCTTATTGAAAAGTTTAATCAAGAAGCATTGTGTTTAAAAATCTTCCGTAAAAAATATCTAAATAACAGTGAATGCCTAATTGAACCGTCTTTGTTTTATAATATTTAGAGAAGAGAAGGTACTCCACCAACCGTCTAACTTTATTCTGGTTTCCACAACAAAGAGTGTAAAAATGAAAGAGTTTCGTAACAGAACTTAGTTGAAACATAAATTAAACATAAATTACTAATTATTCCTAGTATGAACTTTAGATGAATTAAATAGCTTCTAGTTAGGCTGAATTGTTTTAACCCACGCGGAAACGTGACAAAACTATAATATTGATATGTCGGTCTCGTATACGTGGAATTTTTTTATCGCGGGGTTATGCCTACTATGTATTGTGTGTATATAGCTCATAATAGCTCTAAACAAGATAACCACCGGACTATTCATTGGACTTTATAAGCACCAATCTCTGTCCTAGTTTCGAGCTATTATGAGCTATTTTAGTTTCATGTTCGCCTCTTAATGAAGCGCCAAACTAGATAGCGTTTCTTTATAATTTTTTAATTAAAATCTGTAATGCTACGACATAAAATAAAATAAAAAAAAGTTAAAAGGCTGATGCAGTAGCAAATAACGCTGACAGCCTAGTAGTAAGCTCGGCCGGTTCACACGCCCAAGAGCGGGGGTTCAACCCCCAACAATGAGCTTGAGTTGCTTGTGAAGGAAAAATATCGTGAGAAAACCATAGCATGGTGGTGAATTTCTTTCTAGTACTCGACTGTTTAACTACCACCCTCGCGTTAAAAATCTGTCGCCAAACATCTAACAGTGTATTTTACCAGCCTCACTTGAGAGCCAGGCTAGGGGCGTTTGCCATCTTCGACCACATCGTCACTTAACATCAAGTGAGCTGTGGTCAAACACTGTCAATCTGAGTTGAGAGTGACACACAATGACCTATCAATCATAAAATAAAACATTTTTTTAAATATGCAGGTTGAAAAAGAAGAAGGGCTCCTTCTTCCAATCCATCACATCGCTGCAGAAGAACAGCGCGAAGGTGTCTTCACGTCGCGATCAGCTTGAAGAGAAGTCTACAGGCGCCAGGAACGACTACCTGCTGAATATTTCAGCTGCTAACGCACACCAGGTCGGTGTAAACGACACGAAGACTTCGAAATTTTTAATTGTACATTTCTTGTTTGTATAATTATGTACGGCTACTCGTAGCAAATTACGACGATATAACGAGCACTCTCATTTCCTAGAACCGCTACTTCTTGGTGGATCTCCAGTCCTGCATGCAGCATATGGAGTCAGCTGTCTACGAGAAGGTGTCTGAGTTCTTAACCCTCATGGGGCGCACAGAGCTGCTGACCTGCTCTGCCACGCAGCACTCTTTCGGAAAGATCAGGGACCAAGCACAGCAGCTGACCCGCGAGTACAATTTGCAGTGCGTCTATCTATACTATCCGGTGCTGAAACAGCATATCCAGGTAAGTAATAGCTTATAAATCTTACTCTTTTTGCTGCTCTAGTACATACTCTTAGTATGTAAATTGACTTTTATATGGGCATACCTGCCTTCATATGGTCTTCTAGAATGACGCTGCGCAAAGGTTGCTGCCTCTAAGCAATCTTCTAATTTTATAGCGATAGTCATTTACAGGGCCATTTGTAATTAGTCAGCATCCTTATAATGGCATGTTTAGTACATTATATCTAACAACTTTTGTTCTCATTCTGTTAATAATTCGTATTTTTTTCATACAATATTAAATAAATACATTTGTCTGGTCTAAACAAAATTAACTCTATGCAAAAAGCGCGCGCGCACTCTGTGACGCGTGCCAGCAAAGGGAATGCGGGGTTTTTTGGCGGGAATGTGGAAACAGTCGTGTTGCTCCATTGTATGTTTTTCCAAAACTATTGTTTTTTGAGTGTTTATGTATAAAAATAGTGCTGTTTTATTTACAAAGTGCCCAATTACAAGCGTGAGTGTGGAAAAGTGATACCTACAATGTGGTGAAACATGACTTTTCGTGTTGCTTCCAAAACTCTATCGAAACTTATAGTAAAGTCGCCACTGCTTTACTAAGGCATGACTGGACTTGACTAGACTTGACCACGACATGACATTTGACAGTAACGATAGATGTTAGATATGGCTTGCAAAAACCGAGGATAAGCCAATAAGTATAAAGAAGCTGAAGACTGCACACAAAATACAGAAACATTGAAACTGGCAGAATACACAGAGTGCGATGCCAAAAAGAAAGAGAAAAAAGGGACTGTGGCGCGGGGGGCGGCTACTCGCACGATACTACGATGAAGGATTGGTCTACGCAATAGAGAACTAAAAAGTGTTAGAGAGTACCACAAAAAGTTATTTTTTCGGGGTAATGTATGTTTTGGCAAAGGTTGTAGGACAAAAGCTGTTTGTTTTATTGTACAAAATATGTCTTTAAAAGAATGCTGATTGATTAACACATTCATTATGTAATTAGTAAGCAGGTACACTAGGATCAATGCAGAATTTATGCACTTCTTCTTAACTATAGTTAGTCAACTATAACAAATAGTTAAAGTTTCACAAAGTTACAATCGTATTTCAATCTTATGAACTTGGTATCTATCTGAATACTATCTGTGATTAAGTAGATACTTGTCCATAATCAAAGCTTAACTACTTAATACGTGTTTCAACTAGGTGTAACACTTGCTTGCTAAAATCGAGAAATAGTGAGTTGTGTTCCTATACGAAATACGTTAAACGAAATAATAAGTATGTCATACACGTTGCTTTATTTTCGAATTTAGCTAACAAGTGGTTTTAAAATTATTCAATAATGGAACTACGAGTACGTGTTATTTATGCATAAGACTAATTACAGTTACGGCTACAAAACACGATCCTATACAAACCTACTCGCAGCTCTATTCATCAATGTGAACAATTTTTTGCCATGGAGTATGGTTTCCATTAATATTTAAGAAAATATAGTCGTATAATGTACCTACTATTTTTTAGTGTCATACGTCAATGATTCAATGCCTATACAATACACATTCGTTCTATCGACGTTATTCGTTCTCTACCATACCACCAAATGCACTGACATGTATTTAACCCAAATGCACTGGCATGCACTTGATCCAATCGTACTGACATGTACTTGACTGTTACCGTATAGCATATGTAGAAAATAGCATCTTGTATTAAATATTTTCTACCGACATTCATGATGGTCGTGAACATGCTAGAAAATTGTGTCGGGCCCAGAATATTTAATACTAGCGGACGGCTCGCAGTTTCACTCGCGTAGTTCCCGTTCCCGTGGGAATACAGGGACAAAAAGTAGCCTATGTCACCTGGGGATAGCGTAGCTTTCAAACGGTGAAAGAATTTTTGAAGTCGGTCTAGTAGTTTCGGAGCCTATTCATTACAAACAATCAAATCTTTCCTCTTTATAATAGTACTAGCGAACGCCTCGCGATTTCCCCCGCGTAGTTCCCGTGGGAATACAGGGATAAAAAGTAGCCTATGCCACCTGGGGATAGTATAGCTACCTAACGGTTAAAGAATTTTTAAAATCGGTCCAGTAGTTTTGGAGCCTTTTCAATGCATACAAACAAACAAATCTATCCTATTTATAATAGTATAGATACAGATAGACTAATACAGGTACATAATTCCGTATAAAAAAACGGTACTACGGTCACTATGCGACCGTACCAATGTAGGCAAGTTCAACGACAGTGACCAACGTAGGTAGTTAGTCACTTCGTAGCAGTGCAGCGTTAAATGAATAGACGGCGCTTGTTTGTGTGAATTTCGTTTCTTCGTGATGAGACTTTGTTGTCAGGATAAGTTAAATACAGGAGTCATTCGTTTTTTGCTTATAAAAATCTATTTTAATTGTAAAAGTCATAAACACAAGTATTCTTGGCTGCTATTTTTTTTTGGGGAAAAAATCTAATGATTTTAATTTAATAGTAGGTACATAATTGTATACTGCTTTCCTACCATTTTTGTATCGTAAAATTTTAGGACGTGTCAAGGTTACCTTTAAGTACGACCCACGTACACCAATTAAGTACAGTGTCGAAATTTTAAAAAGAAACAAAATTACTCTATTTTCTACCACTTTGTTTCACCGTATATATTTTTTTTGTCCTCATAATAACTAGTGTTGATAAAATTGAATCTGTTATTATCTGTCTGTCGAAACATATTTATAGACATTTTGTTTATGATTATCATCGGGACTTAATTAGGTACAAAATAAAATTATATTTGTAGCAATGATAGCCCCGTAGTTAGCGCGACCGGTTTACACGCTGACGGGCGTACAATATAATAAGAACATCCATTGCGAACAACAGTCATGATTACAATGATCCATTTCGGCTGAGTACATCCCAAGCTTATGGTAAATCTTTAGAGGTTTAGAGTTAGCAAATGATGACTTATATTATTTGGCAGCCCTGTTCCTTCATTGGTAGTAATAATGTCTGCTTCAAGAGCTGAAAGGTGTGGAGTCAATTCCCACCCTGGACAAATACTTTGTGGTATAAACAAATGTTTGTTCTCTGTCCGAGTGTCCTGTATCTACGCTATTATAAAGAGGAAAGATTTGATTTTTTGTTTGTTTCTTTGTATTGAATAGGCTCCGAAACTATTGGACCGATCTAAATAATTCTTTCATCATTAGAATGCTGCGTTATCACTGAGTGACATAGGCTATATTTATATTGTTAATTGAGTTTTGTTTTCCCGTGCGAAGCCGGGGCGAGCTGCTAGTCTATTATAAGTATATACTTACAAAAAAAAGTATTTATATATTATATCAGTTATCTGACTTCCATAGAACAAGATTTGCTTAGTTTGGGGTCAGATGGCGCTGTGTGTAAGATTTTGCTATATTTATTTTAATAACATTTTACTAATAAAATTCGAAGTACGAGTTCGAGCCATGCGACAACGATCCCGTGGAGACGGTGACTATCGAGCATGAGACCGTAGCCACCACACTGGCTCAAGAGGCCCGCCGATGGGCCACGCGAGTCGTGCGTGAGACAGCTCTCGTCCGCGACGCCACTCGCAAGATCTACGTCTACCAGGCCATGCGCGAGGGAGGACAAAAGGTACTCAAAGTACACGTCGTTGGCTAATATATCAGTAGTAACATCAGTACAATTACTATATCACCCTATCTCTATACTATTCTACTCCATTCTGTTATGCATAGTTCTCTCTTTTAGTATCATCATCATCATCCACAGCCTTCTTTGTATCACTGCTGGGTATAGGCCTCTCTCTTGTCATGCCATCTGCCTTGGTCCTGTGTCCAACTGGTCTAAGTTCGACCCGCGACGGTGACAATATCCCATGTTGTGGTGACCCATCTTGCGGCTGGACGACCTACGCTCCGATTACCTTGCCTAGGCCACCACTCTGTTCCAACCTTACTCCACCTGTCATCACTTCGCCTAGCAACATGTCCAGTTTTTTTAGTATATCGTGTAATTATTTTGCTTGGTGATAGGACTCTTTTGCAAGAGTTCGTCTAGGTAGGTTCCAGATATTGTGTCTCCAAGCGGTAATATGCAAACATTACTGTGTTCCGGTTTGAAGGGTACGGCAGCTGCAGCTAGTGAAATTACTGGACTGGCGACTGTTGAGATTAACCATCGAAAGTAATGAGTGCCAAAGCGGCGATGGACTTTGTTTTACTACTCAAAGTTCTGTGTATCGCTGCAAAGATAAAGAATAAACAAGACTTTGATAAATTGAGCCTAAGCTCGGTCTGCCGATTGCTATTATGTAGCTTTATGTCATTTGTCTTTTTTAGTTCAATAGTGACTTTACAGTTAATCTCTTGCTTCTTTCATTGAAGATAGTTTAATAACGCATCAAATTTCAATTGATTCCGAGCAGTCGAAGTTACCTCAAAGTCATTTTCCAAATTTGTACCATACACAAACGAAAGCTTGTAAATAAAAATCACTATAACACCTTTATTTAATTTAGATTTTATCCAAATCAACAGGCGAATTCATTAGTCCGGTGGTGAAAAATGCCGAAGAAGTTGAAGTATACCTACTATACATACCTATGACTACGAATCTTTTTCCATGTTTGTCTTTCTTTTAATTAACATGACTTGAAAATTTAAGTTATGATTTATGTGTGTGCGAATATTGCCTACCAGGTGGATCCTAACGATCCCAACGGTCCTGACCTAGACACCCGTATAGAAGACCTGCGCGCCTCACTTCGTCGCTCGGAGACCTCAAAGATGAAGTATGAGGCTCGACTGGAATGCCTTAAGAGCAGCGGGGCGCCTGTGGATGAATGGCTGAAGGAGATCGACTTGCTAGCTGTGCAAGACACCTTGCCACGTAGCAGCAGTCTACTCAGCGTTAGGACTGACGCTTCTGGGGCCGCTGTGAGTACTTACTATGTATTTGGATTACATTTTTTATTATAGCGCATAGGTGTTACAACTGTTAAGAATGTGACTGTGTAGTCTACGAGCAACTAGCCATCATATAGGGGTCAAGAAGAATAAACGATTTATATCTTACAATTCAATAAGCCCTCCATTATTGTAAGTAAGAGTAACCAATTACAGCTGCTGTGTGCAAGATCTGCTTTACCCTTAAATTTGACGATTTATTTATTTAATAACTATAACTAGTTACATCACATGACTATGTAACAGGACCAACCGAGCTCGGATTCGTTCTACGACAGTGACAACACAGAGGGCGAAGCGGGCACATCCGCTGGAGGAGGCGCCGGAGTCACTGGCCACCAGAGGACTACCTCTGGCTCTCAGGCTGATGAGGACGTCGAGGAAGAAGAAGTCGATGGTAAGCTTAAGCTTACTGACTTAGCACGTGAGCCTTGATAAAATATCCACTCTGTTTACCATTGAAAATGAAAAATATCTATAACGTAGATAACTCCGCCCATAGTTTAGCTTGTTCTCCAGATTCTAGCTTTGTGACACTTACAAACAGTGAATTAACTTTGGCGCGTGCATAATGTAGAATCGATATTTCATACATTCATTCTGTTGTGTGGCAGCGTCTTTGGAAGAAGAGCGCAAACGTATTGAGCAGCTGACGGCTGGTTGGGACGACCCGACACAAGTGAGCTGGGGAGAGGTCGAGGCAGACACTTCAACCGCTACTGAGCCTCCGGAAGCTCCCGCTGCGCCTCTCTATAAGTGCACCGCACTATACTCTTACACGGTAATACACACGGTTTCAGGATATACCTTCTTCTTATCATATTTTAAATCTATGCTTCGTTAATTCTCGACAGGAATTATTGTCGGACATAAAACAGTCTGCGCGTAATGAATGACTCCCAGTTCCAAGTTTTAAACCGCGTCGCGATATATTGATTGTAAGTTTCAGGGTCTAAAAACAATGATGACTTGTTTGTCTACAAGTAATGAGACGAACGAAATATTTTCTTGATAGTAAAAGATAACGCCATGACCATTGGTGTCCAGCCTTTGACTAACAAAACAAAGTGCCCTGGACTTTGGTGCTTTAGTAAGAAGATAAAGATATCCCACATTTCGAACCGAATATTTTTTTAAAGTAATTTCTGGTAGGTTGTATTCGAGTAGCTACACAACCATTTATGTAATCACTTGAGATCTCTTCAAATAAGATTGACAAAGCTATCTTCTCCACGCTACTCTTGTACAGGCTCAGAACCCAGACGAGCTATCAATCATAGAGAACGAGCAGCTTGAAGTGGTGGGTGAAGGAGACGGTGACGGGTGGCTCCGGGCTAGGAACTACCGCGGGGAGGAAGGCTACGTACCGCATAACTACCTGGACGTCGAGAGGGAACAGGTGAGCAAGGTCAGCCATCAATAGGACAGATTAGCTTGCATGGCTAAAAACGCTAGCCATTTTTGGCGAACTATGTTCTGTTTTTACGCGACTTGTCAATGAATATAAATTAAAAATTTAAAACATCCCCAAAAACAGTAATATCATACCAAATTTGGATTTAATCAGACCTGTGAAAGATGCTCACACCCTTTCATGATTTGAAATTAGTCGAGCTCTTTCATTTGATACCCATATTGAGGGAACGGAGAATGTCAAAACGCGCTTTATCGAAAAACTCAGACAAAACGCACTGGTGCAGCTGTTAGCATGCGATTACACTTTGCTTTTTTAACTAATCATATAAAATTCGTGTATAGCTAATATAGGTATAGTATTTTCACATTGCATGCGACATGCGAAACACTCTTAACATCTTTTATTTCTTCCGTGTAGCCCTCCAGTGCTCCAGGCTTGGTGTCGCAGATCTCGTTCTCCTCCGTGGACTACACAGTGGAAGGTGAAGATGCTGACGTGGTCCAGTCTCCTGATCAGATATCCGTGATCTCTGCTCCGGCCATCAAACCCGAAGACATAAAAGAAGCAAAGCAAGAGGAAACTACTGAAATGATTCAAGAAGAACTGGAGATGGAGACTATAAGCTATTGTTTCGCTTTGTATGAGTACGATGCGGAGGCCCCTGATGAGCTGAACCTTGAAGAAGGACAGGTATCTGATAGCATATCGAACTGAACCTTTTCTATTAGCTTTTGTCTTTATAATAATATACATACTTACTAAATACATACTTTTAATAAGTAGGTACATACAGAATACTCAAACACAGAACAAACATTTTTCATACCACAAAATGTTTGTAATGTATATAGTGTTATTATAATGTCAAATACAATTTTAATAACCCGCCCCTGATTGTTCCCTGTACAAACGTACCCATCACACGCGCCGCATTTCCAGGCTGAATGGCAATGGCTAACCTCTGCATCAGGAACGAACTGGTGCGGGAGTCACCTGTCCTATAGAAGCTTATCCTTATTATAATTATTTCAGACTATTTTGTCCCACTGCTGGGCAAAGGCCTCTCTTCCTCCCTTCCACGCCTCTCTGTTTGGTGCTATTGAGGTTCACTCCTTGTCATGAGCATCGAGCTCATCTATCCACCGTCTTCTACTCCGGCCTGGTGGCCGTTTAACCTCCGGAACCCAGTCGGTGGTGGTTTTCGCCCATAGCTCCGCTGGCATTCGGTATTTAGTACCTACCTGCCAATCAATAAAAAAGTGCTAAATAATATCGCAAGATAAAAACAGGAGCGTTTGTGTGAGCAGAGTGTTTTGAATGACAACAATATTCATTAGACACACAGCGTAAAACGCTCTGAGACTCAAACGCCTTTTCGCATTTAAATGTGTCAGCCTGTCATACAGTATAATTAAAAAGTCTGTCATGTTCGTATACAAAATCCATACGAACGATTCGAAAATTGAGACCGTGGGTTGACATTGTAAAGCGTGCGCCACTTGTTCATGTGCAAGTCCCTGGAGTCGCAGTTCACTTAGATTTTAATTGAACTGACTGGAAGTAATTAATAATTACTGATCGGATGTGAGTTTTTGTAACAATGTTTCGTATTGTTTTAGATAATTCGTGTCGTGTCCCGCAAGGCGCACGATTTCGACGACGGATGGTGGCGTGGAGAAGCAAACGGAATCTACGGAAACTTCCCCTCTCTCATTGTAGAGGAATGTGATGAGGTAAACTTTTAAGGCACATATTATTATCATAATCCTTCAGACATGTAGTTTGATATAAATATCTATAGGTATTACTATAAGCCTGGATATTGTTTGGGCTAGTTATTACTGTGGTACGGGAGGTCTAGATGGCTCAGCGGCGTTCTTTGTACGCGTTTCGGGTTTCTATTATATTTTAAATATACGTTGACAACTTCATAGTAGTGAAGCGTTAAAAAATGTTTTCTTTGTGATTAGACTCTGAGACCCCGTTAGCCATGGCTAGTGCTATAAAAGTTAAGATGCAATCCTTCAACTATCTCAGGGAATGGCAATTCGAGGAATGATATTATTGTAAATGCCTAAAACCCCCTTTTTAGAATTGTTAAAGAGAAATGTTAAAGTTCTAGTAGTTCTAAGTTCTACTATACAATAACAATTTCCACCTATTATGGTTTCCATGGAATACAATGACAAGGGCTGCTTTTAATTGGCTAAACTGGTACTACTACTGGTAACTCCCCTTCTTTGACCGCGTACATATCATGCATTCGAGCAAACAATAGGTACATTTAATTACTTACCTCGACATGAAAGGTTCAATCGAATCGCATGAGGCCGCATGAATTTTTAATATTCTTGTCTTTGTAAAACTAAGTATGTGCAATGGCTGCTGCATTTTCTAGTAGAAAAATAACTTGGGTCAACTAATAAGTACTCAATTAATTTTAATATTCCTTTACTACCTGAACTAGTTACCAACACTGACGTTAAAGACGTATGTTTTAAACAACTGTCTGTTTCCCACGATTTTCCGCATTTCATAGTAAAAGTATCCCATTGTGGACACATAATACTTTTCCTTTGAAAATGCGATGATGCACATCACGCGTTTTTCAGGTTCCAGCAAGTTCAGCTGTTTTGACAAAGAGAAATTAAATTAAGCAACCTCACTTTTATTTATTTTACTTTCTAATAATCGACTAGCAGGACACTATCCTCAAGTTTAAAATCTACCGTCAAATACCTAACGATGTGCTGCGCGCCCGATAGAGCCAGTTCCATTCCTGGGCCCCTACCTTGGAATGGAACTGGCTTTTTAAACCAGCTTCGACCACAGCATTGGTACTCACAAATTTATACTAAACATTACGGGAGCTGTGGTCGAATATCTAGCCTGTGAAATATATTTTAAAAGTCACAATATAAAATTAACTGTATTTATTGGCAGAATGGAGATCCCCTGAGTGGCGGTGACACGGATGAGTGGACCCCTCCTAACTCTGTCGCTCCGGTATTTGCGACTCCCCCTGGATCACCACCAAACGGCATCGACGATACACGTAAGGTTATGACTTTAAATGGTGTCGGTTCCAAATACTAATTTGGTTTTTTTTTAATGCTAACTTTTACTTTCATAATCACTTTTCGCGGGTTTTGATTTTAAAGACTATCAGCTATCATTAAATTATGTAGATACATTGGTATCATTCAAATATGTACACTGGCACGAAGTCGTAAACTGCAGTTACACAAAACTATTTGAGTGTCAACTATATTGTTTTAACTGATATTTTTTTACCGTTCTTTTTCCTGATCATGATTCGATCCTTGAAGAGAGGCGAGATATGATGTTCGTTAAATTAATTTGATCGACAATTTCCAGAAAATTCAAATCCAGCCGCATGACTTAAAACAATATTCGGCTTCATAAGTGAACTTCAAGTTGAATTCTCCCCGTAAATCTATAAGTTGGTTAGTCTATGGCATATAAAAAAACAAATACGAACGAGGTTCAGTAAAAGGTACCACCTATTAGTTAGTATACAGCAAATCCATAAGGTTTCTGATTCCCAAACCCTTCTTCAACCCCACGCCATAATTTCCTACGACTCAATACAATAAATTTAAGACTAGGCCATATTTTCAGAAATTAACGTGTCGTAGAGAAAAATCATCGGTTTGAAGTCTTAGGCTACACATTACATCTCAATTGACGCATGGTGTTGCACGCGTGTAGCTACAGCCTAACTGCAGAACGGATATAAAATAATATAATCCCCTTAAAAGGGGAGTTTCGAGGTTCTTTTTCTGCAAAGTTGTTTGATATTTTATCCAAATAGCGTCATCACCGAGTACAGAAAGATTGTTGGAAAGAAATGTCCATAGTCTGCAATGATTAGATTCTGTTGAGTTTTTTTACATACGCTAGTTACTTATGCTATAGACAACGAAGAATGATTGGTAACTAAAAATAAATTAACACGTACACACTGATGTGTTTTGCATTTAGGCTGAGGATGAATTCATTAAAAAACTTTAATATAATATTATATCTTATTAAGTAGTTGTTTTCAGTCTACTTTTATCGAGGATTATAGATCAATAGTTTAGTTATTTTTTATATTATTATAGTTATTTACGGTATTCTTGGGGGTTACTTTGGATTAACACGACATGCAGAAAGCATGCCATACAAACGCTTTTTAATAGATTGTTTACATCACATATTTTTTACCTATTAGGTATTTAATTACATTGAGCACATTTTGAATGCCCATACCACGTGTACGCTTGTGTTTTCAGTAATATAACCTACGGCTAAAATACTTAATTATTATTAGATTTATTAGTCCTAATTTGTTGTTCGTATTTTTTTGTTTGTGAAAAAGTATTAAGTACCTACCTACCGTGCTGAGTATTATAATTCAGAAGCATTTTAGCCATAGAAAACTTATGATTATTTATTTATGTTATCTGTACATATTATGTATATTGTAACATGAGGTTAATGTGTCGTGGCTTCTTATCAAGCTTGATATCTTTTTAACATTTATAATTATGGGGCATCGCTCGGATCAAAGTGTTACGAGAAATGTTAAAGTGTCATAAATAAAATGTGTTATCTTTTGATAGAAATAAAATCTCTACACTGATTTTAATATTTTTATGCATTTTTTGAAAAGCACAATCAATATTGTCTATAAAGGGGCAAGCTCACAGAATTAATTAATGGTTCCATTAAGAGATAATAATTGTTCTTGAAACGTTATTTATAGTTAATTGCTTTCCATTAATTAATTTTCTTCATTTAGCTTATTATTATTATTTTTATTTCTTATTAGTGTTACATCTCCCGTCTGTTTCTTAAGCTTTCTATAGTATTTTTCTTTTCTTGGTTGCCTGGAAGAGATCGCTGTTAGCGATAAGGCCGCCACTTGTGTCACTAGTTAATAAGGTTTTTTGTTCTCTGTACTTTTTACTATATATAATGTGCACAATAAAGAGTTATATATATCTATCTATCTATCTATCTTATTGTGCCCGTAGAATAAAAATATCAGGCTAACGAGGAGATCTATGAATCGGGAGCAACGAGTTGACTTGACCCAATTATCACGTTAATTCAATTAACTTAGAAGTCTGCACTTTGAGATGGATGTATGGAATAGGAATAGTTCAGTACTCGAATAGATTGAAAAGCGGGAGATTGTCTCTGCATAGTTGTCGTGAGAGCTACGTTTTTCTAGAAACAAATTTCGTTACTGTAAAACTTCGATCACTTTGAAACTTTTAACAGTGATTTCTTATTTGATTTGCGTAAATCAATGTTTTTTCTAACAAAACTCTGGTTCAGTTTTGTCATCCATGGTGTTACTATTTTGCTGAGTGAGTACATAAGTAGCCATTCCGTTACGATATTACAATAATCGGCACAATCAAGTCCAGGGTCTTCCGAAAGTCAAGGAACGTAATAATTATAAAATTAAAATTATGACAGATAATGTACCTATACTATTATAAAGAGGAAATATTTGATTGATTGTTTGTTTGTAATGAATAGGCTCCGAAACTACTAGACCGATTTCAAAAATTCTTTCACCGTTGGGAAGCTACACTTTCTCCGGGTGACAGGCTACTTTTTATCCCTATATTCCCACGGGAACTACGCGGGTGAAACCGCGAGGCGTCCGCTAGTACAAAATATTTTACAAGATAATGTGAGTTTTTTGCCGAGCATGGCGCGCTCGTGTTATGGCTCTCTGTGCAGCTTGAATTTTTTGCATAGCCTCATTTTTTAGCATCCATGTCTTGGTAGGTATGTCTGTCATGGTAGGCAGGACACATTAATTATATATAGATACGGGCCTTCAGATCAGTTAGAATTTCATTCAAATTCATTTTAACGTAAGATATTTTGTTAAAATATATAATTTGGTAATTTGTTTAAATTTTTGTATACCTAGATTTATGGTTTGATTATACTTTGACATTTCTCGAAGTACTTTCCGAGCAAGCGGCGTGTTTTGTCCTTGTGTCGGTATCTATTGGTTATTTTGGACGCTGCCAGCGTTTGCGGAGAACAACAACATGAGGAAAACTAGGGGCAAGTACGGAGCGCCACCGGCGCTGCCACCACCGCCGCCGCCGCCGCCCTCCGACGTTGAAGACCTGGATGACGATTACGGCTTTAACCTTGAGCTAAGTAGCAATCAGCATGAGCAGTACGGCACTCAGTTTGCCATGGCTTCTTCATCTGGCCCGCCGTTCGTCTACCCCCCGCCAGTAACCATAGTCGGTAAGTTGAAGGGACGGATCTAGTTTTTGATGGTTGTAATGAGGGAATTATATCGTGATAGTACTTATAAGATATAATACGCATCGATATTTTTTTTAAATATAACGTAACCTAGCGTCTACTGTTTGATTAGTAGATATAAAAAAGATCTTTATTTGATCATTAAACTATGTATACAGCATGACTGGTGAGACACCTACGATACTCGAGGGCGTAATATTTGGCGATCATACACGAAGAAAAGAAATAACATTAAAAATAAATATTAACCGAGTACTAAGGTAAACTTAACCGAAAGTTATTTAATCAATTTCGTAACGCGCGGACGCACGAGCTGGACGTTGTGAGGATGCTTGCGCTGATGACGGGCGGGACAAGCGCGTACTTGTCGCGTGATCAAAACTGCGTTATTAGCGTCGGGAGTGTATCCACGCTTCAAATATTTATAGGGAAATTTGTAAGTACCTAATTTTATTACATAATTATAACGAAAATCGAGTACCGAGTCCTTCAGTATCGTACGTGTCTCATCAGTCATGCTGTATATAAGTATTATTGCAGGAATATTAGGTACTCGTTTGTACATTTGAAAAACGCTTTGATAACTACTTCTGTTTGAATAAACCTAATGCCTACACTTGCATAACTTTAACTTGTTAAGTCTGTATCCGATGTCATACTTGTTGAAGTGTTATACGTAAGCAACTAAGCACCATCTTCAGTGAGTCACGCGAAGTTTAGGTATGTTTGAATGCATTATTGTTCAAATGCTTAGTCACTCATTAGTGTTTATTGGGCTATGTCTGATTTCAAGTGGTGACTAATATAGGATCTGATTATTTATTAATAAACTAAATACCTACACTGTTCAATTTCTTAACTTTACAAAATAGTCCGTACTTTATATAGTAGGTACAAACTTATTTTTACCACACGTTAGAATAATTAGTAGGTATCTACAACAAACTAAAGACTACGTCACGAGGATTTTACTGCCTTAGACTAATAGATAAATAAGCGCGAACACTGGAACCCATCCACTTGATTAGGGTTAACAATATGTGAATTTTTTTACATGCATCAGTCGATGAAGTTTATGGCGACCAAATCACCGATTCTGACGAGGTTTGTCAAAATATCTTAGCCTTAACTGGGTAATGGAGCTTAGTATAGTCCTTATCGGTGCTTGTGTATTAATTTGCTGTATGTCTCTAATTGTGATGTTGGGTGTTATGTCTACCTATATTCTTACTTAGCAATTTTCTCAGCAACGGAAGCATCGCTTAGAATCTTTTATTAAATCACACACTCTTAATTTCAAAAATGTGTATTTTTTTAAAGAATTCGTGTAAAACTACATCCGTTGCTGGTGATAATATTTTAAATATGAAATTACTTTCTCTTCATATTTTTTCGACTATTTAATTCAATCTGGTAGTCCACCTCCATCACAGCATGCTGCTTATAGACGCATGGCACGAATAAATTTATTGGATAATAAATTGGATCACTATTTCAAAAACGTTGTAATCCGAAGCAATGTGCATACCTCTATTATAGTAACTTAAATGTAGTCTGTTAGTAATAAACATTGATGAGTTGTAATCTGCGCAGGAGGAGATCGTACCACCGGTGGCAGTGGCGGTGGCAAGGAAGATCGCGACCGGGACCGCGCCGCCCGCTGTTGAGCTCCCCGCGTCCGACGAGGGCGGGCTCGGCGTCGCGCAAATCGTGATCACAGCTGCCACGCCTATGGTCGAAGAGCCCGAGCAGCCATTCCCGCCTCCCGAGGAGCCGAACGGGGACGCCGACGACGCCGAAGACGAGGAGTCTTCTCTTTCAGAACAAACGGCGGTGCCGGCCGGCGTAGCCGAAGCACCGCCGCCGGCCTCCAGCTCTACTGCCTCGGAGGGATCTGGGCCGCCTTCGGCACCACAATCTCCACCCGCCGCGCCGCGTGCCGGCCGCGCTTCTATTCCGGACGAGCTCGAACCCGCACAACTGGCGAGGCTCACCGACCTTAAGGAGTCCAACGCCTAATCTGATACTCTCCGTTTCCCTCTGGGTCGCTCGGTCCGCGTGCAATGAATCTATACGTAAAGGTCCGCGCGCCCCCGGCCGGTCCTCGGGCGGAGGCCCTGTGCACCGGAGCCTCCGATCCCGGACCGCCCCAGACCGTTTCTCTACTATTATAGCACGTTTATTCAAACTTCTATGTCATACACCCCCTTCACTTCGTCAGAATACAGAATACAGATATTGTCAGGTACCGTAACTAACTAGGCGTTTGCTATATGCGTATTGTTTGCGAGTTCTGTTTTTAATCCCGGCGTAACGTACCTGTAGGAATATCAAGTTAAAAGATTTACTCAGCACATTTTTATTAATTGATGTTACATTAGTTGTGTCTGTTGTTGCGTGTAGAGAAACGGTCTTTAGTGTAGATTTTATTGTATATAAGTAATATAGTGACGAATAATAAGTAACTCGAGGCATGTGTTGGTACTACCGACTAGAACGTATGGACATGGCGTGTGATAAGTGTGAATGTCGCGTATGTTGGCTGATATGAAGAAACTATTTGCCGAGAAAACTTAAAATCACTTTCAGCAAAGTATGTCACCACTTGATTAACATCGAAATACTTTAACACACGAGTTTGGAAACACATATTCTGACAATATAACGAGGTGACAGAGAGAAAAGGCGAAACAAATACCTTTTCCCCTTTCTTAGATGCCAGTACCATTTTCGCTAAGTAAATAATTCTACACTTGCGTTTTATTAGGTAGGTGCCTACCTAAATATGTTAATTTTATCGTGCAAAAATGTTATCACTAAAAATCTTTGACAATAATTAAACTTACAAATTACACGGTAAATGGCTTCTCATTTAAATTATATCGGCTTATCAGCCAACTAATACGTGAATATACAATGGAAAAGTAACAAAATTCTTGTTGAATTTTTCTCTGGTAATTGTATTGAAGGAGACAGTGGAAAATTCAACTATGAGTATAGGTTTAGGAAGATACAGGGTGTTACCAACTTCTCAATCTGCACAACTCACACTCGACTTAGTTTTGCATTAAATTCATTTATTGAATTTAGACATTAACCTAATTTCACTTTTTACTGAACGTTTAACGCCGCAGAAATTATTTTAGCGCGCAAACTTATTTACTTATCTGCAATGAAATAGATGGACAACGATAGTTTAAACTTACTACAAGTAACAAAAGGCCTAGGCTAAATGACCTAAAATGGTACCCATAATTTTCGACGGACCGTGGATATCGAAACAACTTAATATTTTTATTCCACCGTATGTACTAAACCTACGTTAGAAAAGTTAGAAGGATTTGTATTTCAATCGTAGTAAATTTAATGTTACACTAATTTTGTCTGAACTGTTGATGTATGTTATTTACGAAGTTTAACAATAGCACTTAGTTGAATTTTACTCTTAATAGATGTACTGTGTTGTTATTTCAGTATTCATAATTCAACTTCTAAGTAGCTGTTTAGATTAAATGTGACACCACGATTCCAAATCGACTACGAAAAAGACAAAAAACTAAAAAAACACACATAATTATGTAATTAGACGGACGAAAAAATATAAAAAGCCGCGTCATTTGACACTATCTTATGCGTGCAGTTGTAATCTTTGCGAGAATATTGTGCTCGACTTTGATTAAACCATTTAACCACACGTTTGACGCTTCTAATAAATCCGTGAATGATCGATAATTAAAACAGTGGACAATATCTTCGTACACGCACATGGAGTCGCATACAACCTATGTGAAGTCGAAGATTCTCGCGACCTACGACTTCAGCACTGCTCGTGATCGAGATCGTAGCGCACGATGCTGCTACGGATTACGCGTAGGTATTTGTAGCAAAGCGTTGGACGCCCGCAATGGAATTTCCCTAAATCGTGGTGTTTCTTAGTAGGTAAATAATTTATTAACAATAATATTTGTGTAGGTATCCCGAGGGGGTTGTAGCACTCTGTAGACTGTAGTCGTCATTCTCACTGTATCGTTATGCACAGAAAAAATATGGATGTCGACTTTATCTATTTATATATAAACTAGAGCAAGTTTGCAAAAGTTTTCTGTAACCGTTTCTATCATTTGTTAAATAAATGTTGCTTTATCTTCAGATGGACCGGGAGATCAACTAGACTAGAAAGATATAAAAAGCTGGGGGCTATGCTGAACCAAAACTATATGAAAATTGTATACCTATTTTCAAATGTCATTATTATGAATTTAAGTTACGTACGATCCTATAGTTGCTGTTTTGAAATGTATAAGATTTGGATTATATCTATATATTAATGTTAGCCAAAAATGTCTTAATCAAACATTTGTGTAACAAACACTAACTCAGAAAGAAGGTATTCTGTATATTAATGGATTACCTAGTTACCTAAGAAATGTCTGATATATTTCGCATAATCTCGAAAAATTTATAGATTTATTACCTACCTAGACGAAATAGGTAAACTTACATAATCGACTAGTTATTCTCATATGTTTATAATTACTATCTACATTTGTATTTGTATAGTGATCGGGAATCGACCTAAATGTGTAAAAGGATTTCAAGTTTTCGACAATTTTTTGGAAAGAATACTGTTTGAACAGCCTTATTGATTTTTGGGGCTGTTTGAGTAATACACTCTGGTATTACTTGTTTAAAAGCAGTATAAACTTTTTGTTTTATTACACTAATAGTTCGATGTCGGCAGCCCTACCACATCTTATACCAAGTAAAGACAGTACATTCAACAGCACTTATCGAGTAGTAAAAAAAAAGGTTGCCTCATACTATATTAGAGCTTTCGGAATTCAGCCAGATTTAAATGTTGAAAAAGTAACGATTGCAGAAAAAAAATTGATCGCTTATATATCTTTTATTATTTGAAGTACCTAGTAGTAGAATGAGAGAGATCAGCAGAGCTCAGGCTGCTGAAAACAAGATGCTTTATGTTCAACCCTATTTCTTTAACAGGCTGATGAGTGTTGCTGTCAAATGGCATACATGTATGGCCTACTGTTACCATATTTAAGTCAATTCAAATCATCTTTTCCAATCCAAATATGTGCTATATCTACTTGGTACCGGATAAAATAGGGCTACCACATTGCGCTCATAATATAGTATATAAAACATGAAGTGCTACCAAGTCATTCCCGAACACTTTGTATTTGTAAACTCTACTATATTTCAAATTGTAAGATTGTGCCGTATGCAATAAGCACTATATTGTTGATGATAGTTTATTTTTGGTAAAAGATTTTCTATGAACTATCTAAGACTGAAACATGAATGTAAAGTCCAAAACTCTATAAGCCTATTGGCTATTTAATTCGGCGACTATACAGTTCATTCCTTTTTACCTTCATTCTAGTCACTTACCTACTTTCCTCTGTAATATCTATTATTATCTAACCAGATCCATCGGCTAAATTCGGATTGACATTACATTATAGCAATCTATTTTACTCATGATGGATAAGAACTTTTAGAGAATGTTTGAAACGTATAAATCAAAAACTAAGGTTTTTTTATAGCAGAGGAGGTAGGTATTCATTATAAAAAAAATGTGATTCTTGTGAGTCCCCAAATAGAACGCCCCACTATAACAAATAAAAATATTTAGCTTTTAATGATTACCACTGCGAAGGTGGAAAATAAAGGCACACCAAGTTACAACAATTTCGTATTGGGGATGTTGACCTATTGTATTGTTGCTTTTACGTTCGTACCTATTTTATATAATAAACAGTCATTTTTTCATTGAGATTGCATACGGTACTAAAATGTAACATTATAGTTTTAGCAAGGTCTACAGACCACCGGTTGATGTAAATTGCTTTAATGTTCCCACCATGCCTTTTTCAACTGCAAAATAAAAATATGTGAAGTAAAGTTGTGTTTTATTTCGAGGAACAAAGCGTGTACCTACCCAGTTACTCATTTATTCCATTACCTAACAAATGGCATGTAGATGCAAAGTCTAGGTCCACAAATATGAATAGAAGATAATAGATGTAATCTCATACATAGAGAAATTCATTGCTTTATAATGAAGTCGCCATATAATGTACGAAGGGGCGGCACTAGTTATACATAGGTATTTGAAATAAATTTGAATCCCTTATTGAGCCTTTTCTTTTGAAACTATACAAGAAACTGTTTTGTTAGGGTTCCTTATTAGATAAAGAACATTAAAATGAAGTGCAACAATCGGCGTTCTTATCGCTTAGAGCGATCTCTGCCTGGCAACCATGGTATGAACAGGACTTGGTAAAACGACGGGATGCGCTAACTCGAAAAATGGGACGCCAAAATCAAAGAAGAGTTATTTTTCAGCTCCCTACTTAATCATTCTCATACTTCATTTGAGCGCCAATTTAATTAAAGTTAATCCACCAGTAAATAAATAAATAAATATCATAGGACATTACACACAGCGCTATCTGACCCCAAACTAAGCAAAGCTTGTGCTATGGAAGACAGATAACTGATAAAATACTTAGTTTTTTTTTTTGTTCATACATACTTATAATACATACAGTACACCCAGACATACAAAAAACATTTGTTTATATCACAAAATGTTTGTCCTGGGTGGGAATCGAACCCACGCCCTTCAGCTCTTGGAGCAGACATACTACCAATGAACCAACAGGGCTGTCCAGTGGAAAGCTTACAAGGCCACGACTTTTGAATAAACTAACTTTTGATTTATTTCAAATCTACAATAGCTGAAGGCAATTTCCTGGGCACTAAAAGAAAATAAAACAAAGAATTTAGTAATATTTAGTGTTTATTTAGTATAACCTATTAAATAAGTTAAGCTAACTTCTAGTCTTGCCTAGTACCTAAGCACTTATTACATGTTTACTATAAGCTCGTTACAAGTTACAAACAAAAAAGTTTTATGTTATTTTTAAGTTAACTGAACATATATTTATACATTTACTGCACAAAAACACTGAACACCTATAATACATTTACACAAAGCAAATGAAACACAAAATATGGTCTATGATCCTCGTGAATTACATAAAAACGTTATCTACAAACAAAACAAAACCCAAACACAAAGCCAAAGCTAAAATTGGGTAGCCCAATTAGTAACTGTCCATCCATTGGAACAAAAACCAATAATTTTGAAGATCATTGTGAATTTAAGTGTCAGTCTTCATTCTATTTCATACAAAAATCTCTGAGGTAGGTAGACGATCCACTATACTAAAGCACAGAACAATACAGAATAACTTGATTTTTAAGATCTACGGAGCTGTCAAAACTAGTGACAACGTTACAACAGAATCACCAATCAGCTCCATCCGTAGTGGTGAGGTGAAGAAGTTGTTTTTTTTTTTTTATTAATTTGCCCCTTCGGGCAGGCTAAAGCTATAGAGCCATACTGCCTTGTCTTAAGTGTTATTTCTTCTGTATCTTAACTATAGTTATCGTCAAAGTCGTCTTTGTCAAGTCCAGTACGTGTCAGTTAATTCGTGTCACTTTAGTAAAGTAGTGGCGACTTTACTATAAAGCTTCGATGGAGTTTTGGAAACAACACGAAAACTCATGTTTCACCACATTATATCATTTTCCCTCACTCGCGCTTGTAATTCAGCACTTTATGAATAAAACACCACCATTTTTATGCATAAACACTCGACAAAACACTAGTTTTGGAAAAAAATATAACGGAGCAACACGACTCTTCCCGCGTTCCCGCCAAAAACTCTGAAGAAGTTGATGGCGAATAATTTAAATCGTAATGTTGGCAGCATTGCGAGAGGTCCGTAAGTCTCATTAAATAAACCGAGTTACGTGTAACAAAGCGAACATCGCACAATGGATTACAAAAAAATTACATTACATTTAACCCGTGAAAAATTAAATTCATTTTATAACTAGGTACTTACCCATAAGAGTAAACGGTTACTGAGCCGATGACACTTTAATAGCACATTTTTCACAAGTAGCTAGTTAAAATTACCACTATAAGCTTAATTGTTATACAATTCATAAATAATATTAAATAAATAATTTATTTTTTATTTTTAAATGTCGTAAGACCTCATACCTTTATCTAAATACATAGATGCCACGTGCCCCTCGTTTTGTATGAAAACCAAGCTTGCCACTTTTTTCCTAACTACGTCACAAGAGCGGTTTAGTGATGAGAACTCCTGACCGAGAGCAATCGATACGACCTAAGTTATGTGGTCTTTGGAGTGAAAAGTTGCGTGAGCCTTTTCTTTGTAATTAAAAGCGTACGATGTATTAAGAAGATGCAGTACACACCCAGTTGATTAGTTTTCGTCGTAAAATAACAAAATCACATATTGATGAAAAGAAGCGTTTTCTTTATCTCGGTCGACTTTTCTTGTTAAGTTTTTACTACGGCACAATTTGGCTTTTTTTTTAATTTTGTTTTAAGTCCCAGCACCAACAGCGGCGGAACGCGGATGGAATGAAACGGCATCAAAGGCAGTGCATTGCACTACCCTTTGGCACACTCAGTACATACACTTGCGGCATTTATTTAGATAAAGGTCTGTGCGTAGGACATTACACACAACGCCATCTGATCCCAAACTAAGCAAAGCTTATACTATGGAAGTCAGATAACTGATAGAATACTTAAATACTTTTTTTTTTGTAAATACATACAGAACACCCAGACACAGAACAAACATTTATTTATGCCACAAAATGTTTGTCCTAGGTGGGAATCGAACCCACGCCCCCCAGCTCTTAAAGCAGATAACACTACCAAGAGCCAACAGGGCTATCAAATATTACTTTTATTAATTACTTAACAATAGCTTAATTTAGTTAAGGTGGCCACTATACTTTGCAGTTACGAGTTTAATATTCATTATAATTTATTAAGTATGTACATATACATACATATAGTATTTATAATAGCGCTACAATTTTAATGTTACAATTGACGCAAAAACTGTCATTAAATTATGATAAAACAAATACTGTAAACTTAATTTTATGTGAACGACTGTTTGATGTGACAATTTCATCAGTGTTCTAACAAAAAAACTGTTATAATTTTCAAAATCACACCGGTATGTTTTTATTCACCGTAAACATAGAGGGTGTAGGTAAGATATAGTAATTCCTTCTAGGTAAGCGTGTTCCATCTTAGACCGCATCGATGCTTCACATCAGGCAGGATGTGGTCAAGCGCGAACCTATTCAACGTAAAAAAAAAAAAAAAACCCAAACGGTTAAATTTGTTTTTTTGTCGATCGATTGTTTTTAGCTTTGATCCGAGAAAAACTGGTCAGACGTTTGAAGATTTGCTCATTTCTTGTTGCTGAATGGACGTGAGCATTTTGCAGATGACCGAATCGAAATTTGATATACTGTTAGTGGTTTCTTAAAATTTTGTTGCTAAATATATTTTTAGGATATCTTCCAAATCTTCGTGTATTATCAACGATGGATCGATGTTCACATCATCGCTTACTAACAGACGAGTTAGTGGTCAACCGCGACTTTATATTACACGATTAAAAAAACATATTTATATGATAACACGTGTTTATTATTTATTTTTTTATTATTCGTTTTATTTATTATTAACATGTCCATGTTCCGAAAACGCAATTAAAATATCTTTGAAAAATGTTTTAAAACCAGTAATATTTCGTATTGTTTTTATTTTTAACTCACAATCGTGTACTTGTACACTAAATCATACTGAAAAAAATCATGATAATTTGTAATTTTTATTTTTTATGTTTGACAGGCTAGGTGTTTCACCACAGCTCACCTGATGTTAAGTGAAGATATGGTCGAAGATGGTAAAGCACACCTAGCCTGGAATGGAACTGGCTCTCAAGTGAGGCTGCCGGAACACACCGTTAGATGCTTGGCGACAGATTTCCAACTTGAGGGTAGCTAGCCAGCCCAATACTAGAAAGTACCCTACCACCATGCTATGGTTTCCTCACGATGTTCTCCTTCACCGGCAGCTCAAGCTCATTATTGGAATTTGAACCTACGCCCTTCGGCATGCGAACCTAACGCGTTAACCACTGAGCTATCATCGCTACAATTAATTAATAATTAGTAATTATCATATTTGCAGTGACACTGTTATAATAGTTCGTATTAGCACCCTCACAATGAAAAAGAGATAAACGGTGTTACCTACGATGTTTTTTTTTATGTAAAAAGTATTGAGACGAACGAGGCGCTCTCCTGATGGTAAGAGATAACGCCTGTCCATGACCATCGCAGCGATACACAGAACTTTAAGTAACAAAACAAAGTCCAGAGCATCACTGCTTTGGCGCTCATTACTTTGAGACTTACAAAAATCCAAACACAAACAAACTGACTTATGACTTATTTTGGCTTATGTACAAATCACCTTAATTAAGTTAAACGTTATATTCAATTGTGCATTTATATCACATTTGACATTCAACAAGTACCTAAGCCACAAAGTTAGAAAACAAAAAAAAAATAAAGCTTAAATGACATGAGGATTGCTGTTGGCATGGTACTGCTCATATACTTCGTAGAACATATTCCTACAGTTCATTTTAACCTTCATTTTTGAACATAAAAGAAAGACGCCTGACAGCTTCCTGTGTAACGAGTATATTTCTTCTGGCGGCGGGCAGAGCCGGTGGCTGATGATCGTTGGAACGAGGGCCTGGATTTTCTTAGTTGTCTTCTGAGTGCCGAAATCAAACTCACCATCTTGTGTGAACACTTCCCCCATAGTCATGACTGTGTCTACGTGTGTTTCTTCCATTAGCTGAAAAAAATATACAAAGGTGATGAAACTATGACTTTTTCTTTTTTTTTTATAGTTGACAGGCTAGTTGTTTGACCACAGCTCATCTGATGTTAAGCGAACGTGTAGTCGAAGATGGTAAAGCACACCTAGCCTGTAATGGAACTGGCTCTCAAGTGAGGCTGCCGGAACACACCGTTAGATGCTTGGCGGCAGATTTTCAACTTGAGGGTGGTAGCTAGCCAGCCGAGTACTAGAAAGTACCCTACCACCATGCTATGGTTTCCTCACGATGTTTTCCTTCACCGGCAGCTCAAGCTCATTGTTGGGGTTTGAACCCAAGCCCTTCGGCATGCGAACCTACCGCGCTAACCACTGAGCTATCATCGCTACAATATAACCAGCAAGTGTCTCAAAGTAATCAGCGCCAAAGCATCGATGTCCTGGACTTTGTTTTGCAACTCAAAGTGCTGTACGCTGCAATGGAAAGGCATTATCGCTTACCATCAGGAGAGCGTCTCCTTCGCCTCTTTACTATTTACATTACAAAAAATACAACAATGTATGATTTTAGTATACATATTTGAAAGAACAATATTGAAATATGTTTTTGTACAAAAAATACTTACCAAAAAAATTTAAATTATTTTATTTGGCATAAGTTTTGGACACTTTAAAAATGATGCTCAGAACTTGTGATAACTGTATTTCGGAAACCAATGGCTTCTATCGACATCATAATCAATCACAAAATGCCAAAGACAGACTAAAAAACTACACTACATTTAAAAAGTAGCATATGTCACCCGGGGATAGTGTAGCTTCCCAACGGTGAAATAACACAGGTCTGCATCAAAAATGCTGTCTGGTTGTTTTTAACTGATTTCTATGTATTTAGGTGTTCTGAAAACGAGAAAAATACTCAAAAAATTCCAGAACGTCAGATTTTTATGCAAAACGCAAAATTTGATTATAAAAAGGAGTAACTTGAAGTCATAAATAATAGGCACAATTTTATTTTGATTACTGTTTTTTTTAATGTATACAGAATACATTATATACTATATGGCCTGTATATATATCATATTATTACTTTCTAAATAAAGAACTGCCTATTTGAACTAAAATAACAAACAGAAACATGTTGTAGCCTAAACGTACGCGCTCCGACAGTGTAAAAAGTGGCGCGGGACAATTACGCATTATCTCGTTAGTGCTATATAGATCTTGGTTCAGTATAGTGCAATGTCATCTGTGCGAAAGTGTGTAAATTTGTCTGACAGTTTCTGTTATATTTGTGGCGAATATATGGTATGAAAGCAACAAATTAATATCACGGACTTTGTAAAAAAAAGTATACTTCGCGTATTTTGGTTTAAAACTCCGAGATCAGGATAAAGTTTGAGCTCCTCATAAAGACTGCAAACGATGTGTTAAAGACCTTCGAAATTGGTTCAAGGGCAAGAAAAAAGCTTTCCGATATGCGATTCCTATGGTATGGCGCGAGCAAAAGAACCATAGTTATGATTGTTACTTTTGTTCGTGTAATGTGAAAGGGTGTAATCCAAAACGGAAGCAGTCAATTTCATACCCAAATCTAGAATCAGGTGTTCGTCCCATCCCTCATGGGACAGAAATACCAGTGCTCAAGGTCCCTACTACCTTGGAAAAGGTTCCAAATTCTGACCAAGATGGTCCTGTACCTAAACCCGATGACAAGTCAAGTTTTGAATTTGAAGATGACAGCAGTCCGAAATTGTTTTCCCAGGGCGAGCTAAATGATTCGGTAAGAGACTTGAATCTTCCCAAACCTCAAAGAGAAGGCTGGATTGCCTTTAAAGAGGTCATAGAGAAATTTTTAGGCAACAACAAAGACCGTCATTCAAATCGTCAAAAGAATGTTGACAGCGTTTCAGGCTTTAGATTGCCTAATGAGTTTAAAAGTTCATTTTCTTTATTCCCATCTCGACTACTTTCCAGAAAATTTAGGAAATGTAAGTGAAGAGCAAGGTGATTTCACCAAGATAAAAAAGATACCAGGGAAGATGGAGCGTCTCAATGATGGCAGATTACTGTTGGACGCTTCAGAGAGACCTTCCAGATGCTTCCCACAAGCGAAAATGTACCAAAAGGAGCCTCACTGGGAAAAACAAATGTGTTTAGGGCTTACTAACGAATGTATTTTACATAATAAAAAATAAATAAAATAAGTTTTGTCACACAATTAGAAATTATAAATTTTTTTTAGTCTATTAACTTTCATTTATAGATGATAACTTGTTTACTATTGTCAGAAAACGTGACGTTCTATGAAAAAATAAATGTAATTTTCGGATTCAGCACACCCAAAAACATAAGAATTACGCAAAAAAAACCAAAACAGCTCTCAATTTTATTTTTTTTGCAGACTAGTGTAATTTTTGAAAGCGGTCCAGTAGTTTCAGAGCCTATGCAATGCAATACACAAGTGTAACTACGCGGGTGAAACCGCGTCCGCTAGTATGTTAATATAAATACATATATCTGTATGTGTATGTGTGTGTGTGTGTGTGTGTGTGTGTATGTGTGTACTTGTGCATTCCGCATTTTATGATACATGTAAGTCACTAAGCATAATATGTTCTAAACTATCATAGTCAAATTTATTTACAATAATACAAACATACACATTATTAGATGTTTTATAATACACAAATTAAATATAGCAATATTAACGCTCAATCCCCATACATCTTGAAATTTGCCGTATGATTTATAAGAAAGTTTTTGAGACATCTTAAACTAATCAGTTATCTGATTCCCATAGTACAAGCTCTGCTTAGTTTGGGGTCAGATGGCGCTGTGTGTAATGTCCTACGATATTTATTTATTTATTTATTTAATGAGCTACTATGGCGGCATCTTCTTTTAAAGCACTTTTAAATTAGTTTTAGCGAGGATTAGTCAGTGAAATAAAGTATCTGTGTCCGATTGATTTAGTAGATCTATGATTGATAGTTGATAGGTGATAAAAACAAATATTACTTTAGATTCGTATCCAGTGAGGAGTTTCATTTGTTTCGACATGCGCAAAACTTCATCTCGGTCGCCCTCCGTGGCCGCCTTGATTATCTCGATGTATTGGTCCATGAAATCTCGAGAATACTCGCGGGTCGCACCGAAGTCCAGCAGAATCAACTGAGAACACATACATTTGAACAACTTTCAATATACTTATTAGAATTATATTGTATGTATGTATTATAAGTATGTATTTACGGAAAAAAAAAGTTTTTTTTTTTTATGGTTGACAGGCTAGGTGTTTGACCACAGCTCACCTGATGTTAAGTGAAGGTGTGGTCGAAGATGGTACAGCACACCTTGCCTGGAATGAAACTGGCTCTCAAGTGACGCTGCCGGAATACACATTAGATGCTTGGCGACAGATTTTCAACTAGAGGGTGGTAGCTAGCCAGCCGAGTACTATGAAGTACCCTACCACCATGCTATGGTTTCCTCACGATGTTTTCCTTCACCGGCAGCTCAAGCATTGTTCGGGTTTGAACCCATGCCCTTCGGCATGCGAACTGACCGCGCTAACCACTGAGCTATCATCGCTACAAAAAAAGTATTTATGTATTCTATCAGTTATCTGACTTCCATCGCACAAGCTCTGCTTAGTTTGGGGCCAGATGGCGCTGTGTGTATAGTCCTACGATATTTATTTATTTATTTATATACTTACTGAGTATTAGAAACCTTTTTTTTTTTTGTAACGATACGAACGACTGATGTTAAAAAACATCGCCTGTCCATAACTATTGCAACGATACACAGGACTTTGAGTAGCTAATTAAAGTCAAGGGCATCGCTGCTTTGGCGCTCATTATTTTGAATTATAGAACACATGAACAAAGTGTCTTCCTCTTAATAGAGACAGTAAGAAAAGTGTTAATGGACGCATTCTTCGTTTATACTCTACTTAGCAATTTAAGTTATATTAAAATTACTTATTAGTCTCAACTAGGCTATATTGTAATGACAATGAGGTATCTAACAACAAACAGATACATCATTAGAAGGAAAAAAAAAATACTTTGAGACTTTCGATGGTTAGTCTCAACAGCCTTGTAATTTCGCTAAGCTTCCATGCCATGGCTTAGCGGATATTATACTTTCCAGAAGAAATTCCCAATATTTGAAACCATATCAAAATCCGTTGCGAAAGAACCTCGGAATAAACAGACGAAATGTGACTTCATTACTTATTAATTGCTGGAAAGACTATCCAAAGCAAAAAGTATGTTCATATTAAACTTGGGCGAGGATGATAACAAGGGCAAGGAAGGTTAAAAGAAAGAATCCTCGAACGATTAAAGAAATGCATCTTTAAATTAACTTCTATAGCGAGAGTTAATTCAGAAAACTGATGACACAATCCGAAGATACAGTTTGGTGTTGAGGTTACATACTAATAGAAATTTAATTACACCGCTCGATAGCTAATGGTACAAAGAATTCGTTATGTAACATGTAAATCCGCAAGACTACCTAATGTATTAGCTTAATTTTAGCGATGATAGCTCAGTGGTTAGCGCGGTCAGTTCGCATGCCGAAGGGCGTGGGTTAACATCAGGTGAACTGTGGTCAAACACCTAGCCTGTCAACTATTAAAAAAGAAAGTTCTTTTTTTACCTGTTTAGTGGTTGGGTTGTAGAAGAAATTAGCCCAGTTGGGGTCGGTCTGCATGCAACGGAGCACGAACATCTCTCGCAGACAGAGACGCATTATCTTGCCAGCGACGTCGACCCTCACGTCGTAAGGAGCGTCGAACACCCGGTCGAGCGGCACGCCGTCTATCAGTTCCGTCGTTATCACCTCGGGCGCGCACAGCTCATCTGTTCAATCAGATACCAAACCTCTACTGTCAGTTGCTTTATAAAGTAAGTTGTATTTATAACTGGGACACCGTTCATTGGAGCCCCAATTGCCTGATAAGTTGAGATCTAGGATCTCATGTTCCAGGGGAGGACAATTGTTCTTCTTTTTCATTGATTTTGGCGTCACATTTTATGCATTTGCCAGTGTCAAGTTGTTTTGCTGTTGATATTTTCAAGTTTCATAAGAAATTGTTTTAAATTTATTTGTACGCTCCACACACCCCGGTGTCCGTGATATTTGTCAACTTAAATTACAATAATTTTTTTACAATAATACAATATAGGAAGAGGAAAGTTACGTCAAATTAATTTAATCTTAATCTAAGTTTCATAGGTTAAAAAGTAGTCAAAGTATATTCTTGGTCAAGTCCAGCCCATGTGAGTCAAATCCAGTCATGCTTTAGTACTTAGTTTTTTTTTTTTTTACTTTAGTACACTACTTAGTGGCGACTCTACTTCGATGGAGTTTTGGAAGCAACACGAAAAGTAATGTTTCAACACATTATATCACTTTCCCACACTCGCATTTGTAATTCGGCAATTCATGAATAAAACACCACTATTTTTGTACATTCACTCGAAAAAAACACTAGTTTTGGAAAAAAAAACATCCCATTACAAACACGTGCTGTTCGACTTATTGGTGATGAAAAGGTAACTTTTAAGCCTTAAACACCGCCGAACGGTTGCAAGTCTGTAAATTTTCTACAGGATTCATTTCGGAGAATAAGCTACCGAGCTGTACGACCTCGGACTTCCATCCCTTTTTACTAGAGGACATGTAGAAAGACTGCCCACTACCACCCTTACAGTAGAATTTCCTCTACGTTTCTCATCAAGAAATAGAACAAGCTGCCGACTTCATTGTTTCCTGATAGATATAATCTAGATCGTTTCAAGGCCAAAGTGAATAGGTATCTCCAAAGTCAGCGTGCTTCATCTTCAACCACATCATCGCTTACCATCAAGCGAGTTGATGGTCAAATGTTGACTTTTCTGTATTAAAAAAACACGAACTATAATCAAGCTATAATCTACCAAGTTGAATACTAGGTGGCGCCACTGTCTTTGTGTTTAGCTTTACTTTCGACGTTTCGTAGTCAAATCAATAGTTAGCACATTTGGTGTGAATTTTCATTTCTTAGAGAGACCCATGGTTATACTAACCTATGACGTTAGGCACGTAGTACTCGGGATAGGGTGCCAGCAGTTGTTTGAACTTCCGCGTGCACACCGCCTCGCGTAAGTAGTCCACTTCCCATGCCAGCTCCTTTTTGGCGACCTCCACTATGTTGTCGATGAACATGCCTTTAGGAAACATGTTCCATACCTGAAAGGGCGTAAATGTTATTAACATTAGTTGTTCACCGTTAAAGGAGGTCCAGTTTCTTCAGCGATCGCATAAAAACTTGAAAGGATTTCTTTCTGGAGGAGGTCTGCCCTAGACAGACGCGGCCTGATGTACCCAGCTAAAACTAACGCGATGCTAGTGGCTAATATTAAACTTACGACTACTTTTTAACTTATGAAACTTGACACTGGCAAATGCACAAAATGCGACGCCAAAATCGAAGATGAAAGAAAAGAATGGTAGTTGAGTTTTGGCGGGAACGTGGAAAGAGTTGTGTCGCCCCATTGTATTTTTTTCCAAAACTAATGTTTTTTCGAGTGTTTATGTATAAAAATAGTGGTGTTTTATTTATAAAGTGCAGAATCACAAGCGCGAGTGTGGGAAAATTATATGATGTGAAACATGACTTTTTGTGTTGCTTCCAAAACTGCATCGAGCTTTATAGTGAAGTCGTCACTACTTTACTAAAGCATGACCGGACTTGACTGATATGCACTGTACTTGACCAAGACTGGACTTTGACTATAACTATAGCTACGAGGCAACTTATTTAAATTGAAAATATAAAACACTTGACACTGGCAAATGCTGAAAATGCGACGCCAAAACAAAAAAAACTGTAGATAAGATTGTCATCATCAATTGTCACACGTCATTTAAAAGAAAATACATATGTCGAACATACATTTAAAATGGTTGAATCTGATTAGTGATTTTTACCTTCATGACTCCGACTAGGTTGTCGATATCACTGTTGATTCCTTTGGCGACGCCAGGGTACTGCACTTTCACCGCCACTTCTCTCCCGTCGTGAACCGTCGCCAGGTGGACTTGCCCTGGAGATTTACATCAAGCATTGACAACATAGGACAAATCTTCATTACTGAAACGTCATATTATTAGTCAAACTGGCGTACAATTTCTACGATTGCACTAAAAATTTCAAATTTAAATTATAGAACCGCGTTATGTATCTATACTATTATAAAGAGGAAAGATTTGTTTGTTTGTTTGTATTGAATAGGCTCCGAAACTACTGGACCGATTTCAAAAATTCTTTCACCGTTGGGAAGCTACACTACCCCCGATAGTCCGTGACATAGGCTACTTTGTATCTCTGTATTCCGAGGAGAACGGGAACTACGCGTGTGAAACGGCGACGCGTCCGCTAGTAAGTTATAGACAGAAATTAAAGTGTTAAAAGTCAATCACATTGAACATACGTTAAGGGGTGTGTCGTCATCCTATTCCTAAGCCAAATAACAAAAAATAGCTGTAGTACAAAAATTTCGTTGAACTTGGACCAGATCTGGAACTGCAGACATTTTTCACTATTTTAAAATTTTGCCCATACTAAAATTTATTCATAATGATGACTACAATTACCTCCATTCGGTTTAAAGCTATTCTAAATTCGGCGTATTCCGCATACAGACGTCATCATGCATATACACCTCCGTGATAAATACTTTTGTTCAACTGTCCGAATGCTTTCGGGAGAAAATACGCCTCAAAAGTATAGCGTCACTTACCGATGGAAGCGGCCGCGAAAGGTTTGTCCTCGAAAGAATTTACGCGCTCGCGCCAGTTTACACCAAGCTGTGTCGTCATCACACGTTCCACCTAAAACATTTATTGTTCCAAATAAGGTTTACGTACGTACAGTATTACCTACGAATCTAGCGCTTAACCAAGTTTCTGCGGTAGTGGAACGATGCGGGAACATATTTTCGTTATATATAGACGCAAGACACCATTTCTAATCATCACTTGTGGAGCGCGTGTTCGCCGATTTCTATTACTTATAGGATTACCTAGTACCAACGAAAACCCAAATTGATTCTATTTGTATATATACCTACTGGTTTTATTGTGGTTAAAATAATTAGAAATGAATTTGGTACTAATGGAGTTGAATTGAGTTTGATATAATGTTCTAGCCAATAAAGAATATGGAAAAGATACTTTGCGTCTGTCCAAAATTGTTTTTTTTTTCCATATTTTGTATGAGATCTGCAATTGAGTCTATGTTGCGTTGCATGAATGTTGCATAGATTTAATGATAATACCTGCCAAGTGGGCATGAAGTCGGCTGAATGACGTACGCGCTCGAATATTCGCTGGAGCTCCGGAGAAATCACTCCTTCGTCTTGAATGCTCAGCAGCTGGCCCAATTTCAACGCCGCGCCTTTGGAGAGGAAATAAATTCTTGAAACCTATTATAATATTAGAAGAAGTACGCGTTTCAACGTTTTCTTAGATCTTTGATGACGCTGAGGAAAAACTCCTGCTGTAAAACATAAAACACGCAGAAGAGTTCACACATAGAATCAGCTAAATGTTTTAGACAGATTGCTGTGTTGAGCGGGATATAAAAAAAAAAACAAATTCGCTAGAAGTTAAACAAAAAATCACATAAGAGTGGTAAACTAGTATTCGTTTGCCAGCAGTTTCAGAAAAGATCTAGAGTAGCGTTCTCGCAGTAGAAATCTCTCTTACCAGATCAACGCACCAAGACATTCGGCCAAATGAACTGCCGAATTTTAGAATTCTCTAGAGTGAAAACAACAGTAAATATCAAAAATATTTTAAATTAAACATATTGGGGCAGTGTATGAAAATATCTTAACCAAAAATAATATAAAGTTACTTTGCTGAATAGATAGGATAATAGAAAAATTTAAATAGGGTCGGAATACAAAAGGCCGGGAAATATTTATGCTTAAAATTATGTTACAAATGCATCAGTTGATCAAGTCAACAACGGAACATAGGGGAACAGTATGCAAACTGCTGTACTGGCGCGTTTTGACTGAGTTTTAAATAGTACGCGATCAAGCAGATGATGCAAAATTCTCTACATCTTTGACCAATATATACACCGTACCTCTGACTTTACAGAGCGTCTCGACTATTCTCTCTGCATTAGCTGGAGAGAGGAAGGCATGAGCGGGCTCCTCTTGAGTGGGTCTTGTCACGGATTGCAGCGTGTTTCTCGCGTACTGCGCCACTGTTCCGATGCCGAGGCCGGCAGCCAGCGAACCGAATGAAAACATACGGCCGATGCGGGATGACGGAACAACGCGGGCTTTCGAGTTCTCACTCAGCTATAACAAAACTAAATGCATTATAAAAATCATGGCAATCCATAAAAAATCATGTCAAGGTAAATAGATAAATTTTATTTGCTTGATTGATAAAGATGATGTGACTTCTATACATGTTATGCCCCAAGGGTAGGATAGAATTGCTAGCCACCTTTATCAAAAGACACTAACTATAATTGTATGTCTTGATAGGTAAAAATGATTTGATAGATGAACATTACAAATGTAGGATATAGAATGTCTATAACCCAAGACTGAACTTACTAGGCTACGTTGGAATGATTTAGGTTCAAAAACCTTTTTGTGTCACATGTCCAGATAAGTTTTTGTAGACCATTACTTGCTTGTCAACCAAATACGAAAAAGTTGTACCAAATATCAGAGTTACCAAATTGGATTTCATGTTGTTTAAATAGGTATTGATCCTTTTAAACCAAGTACAAAATTATAACTAGATTTAGTAAAATAAAGGAAAGAAGTCAATGTGAAAATTACTTACAGCTGCTACTTTAATTTTGCTTTTGACAGATGGTTTGGCAGTAGGTCCAGTTGCAGCAGTTCTCTTCGGCTCTGCTTGAATATTAACCTTTGCACTGTCTACTTCAGCTTGTGGTAGTTGCACTTTTTCTTTTGAACTTACAGACTCTGCTTTCGGTGATTGTGATTTTTGCTTTGCTACATCCCTCATAACATTTTCCAAAGGTGAAATTATTGCCCCATTGTTGGGTGAGACAAGAATCTTCTGTGATTTCTCCAAAGACTCAAATGTCTTATTGAATTCTCTATTCAGTTTATCAATCTCATCCTTGGTCTGTAGGTCCATCTCGGCTTTGGTTTCTATGTCAGGATTGAAATTAGGAATGTTTGTTATGGCATACTGTCTAAACCCATGGGCAACAACTAATGCCCTCTGTATGATGTCTTTAGCGAGATCTGGTGTGAGTGGAGAAGCAGTCGGCGGGTTAGTTGGCATTGCCTGCAATGCTGCCTTAAAGCTTGAGTTATTCCATATGACTTGGGAGGCCTCCTGCTGTACCTTCAATCCCGCCTCCCCAACCATCCGGAGCCCACGTAGCACGCCTATTAAGTCGTTAATGTGAGACATCCTGGAATTTAGTGGTGTTAGTGATTATGGGAAAAAGTGTAGGTAACCATATTAAAGGCTTGCATATTAGAATAGATGGTTTACATTAACAATAACAGTGGAATAATAATAGTAGTCATTACTATATCGGTATATAGAAATGCAGATGAATCTAGGTTAAGATTTAAAAGAGTTTTAGTAAATACATACTTTCATAAATAAAGTTAACTGCTAATATTTTATAAGTGATGACCTTTAGAAATTAAATTATAAGGTGAACCTTCAAGATTAGTCAGTTTACATATTATAATCTGATTTTTCTTACAATTTTTTTACCATTTCACATTGTATCTAACATTTTAACCCAGTTTATAAGTGTAGTATGTCACATTTTGGATGTGTGTGTTTACATAAATAATTATATCTAAGAAATGACTATCTTAAAAAATTAGGATAAAAAGACCTTACCAAAATTAGACAAATACACAAAATCAAAGTCTTCTAAACACCTATGCATTAGATTTACAGAAATCTTCGGTACCCAATAATTATTTACATTATCCACAGTATAAACTGCCAACATTTAAAACGTCTATATAAATTTGGGTTTGAGTAGGAAGAAATAAACTCAGAATTTTATTAACAGGATGTATCAAAAAGGGGGTTTCTACTACAAGAGTTTTATAGCACTCTGCTAGTAAAAATCCCATAACAAAGTTAAACTATAACCTAATCTCAAGGTTATCATAATGGGATTACTATTGCATAACAATGTCAATTTATTTCAATAATTTTGTAAAGAAAGCAAATGTGTAAAGAAAACAAACGTGAAAATGTCTAGATATGGTACATAAATCTTTATAACCTCAACAAATAGGTAAACAATCCAAAAAATTCATCACAAAAATAAACGTAGGTGCTTCTTACATACCTTTTCTCAAATAACAATGTATCTTTTTGATATTTCCAAAAATGTGTATAAAGTATCGGTACAATAAGTTATTAAATTAAATCTGAACTATAATTTAAGTAACGACAAATGCTTAATTTAAAACAAATTTATACATAATTTTTGAATTAGAGGAAATCCTACACGGATTTTTTTTCTTTTTTATTTTAATAATTTGCCCTTTTGGGCAGGCTAAAGCTATAGAGCCATACTGCCTTGTCTTAAGTGTTATTTCTGCTGTATCTTAGCTATAGTTATCGTCAAAGTCGTCTTTGTCAAGTTCAGTTCGTGTCAGTTAATTCCAGTCATGCTTTAGTAAAGTAGTGGCAACTTTACTGCAAAGCTTCGATGGAGTTTTGGAAGCAACACGAAAACTCATGTTTCACCACATTATATCATTTTCCCACACTCGCGCTTGTAATTCGGCACTTTATGAATAAAACACCACCATTTTTATGCATAAACACTCGACAAAACACTAGTTTTGGAAAAAAATACAACGGAGCAACACGACTCTTCCCGCGTTCCCGCCAAAAACTCCTCCTACACGGAAATAAATGATTTTAGTTTTTAAATATTTTTTCTCTACTTTTTTGACACCCTACTATGCGTAGTCTGCCAGTTTCCATTTTTTATTTAGCTTTGGCTTATTCCCAATCTCTGGCAAGTGTGTACTGGCAGATGCATGTATCGGTAGTGGAAACTAGATATTAACGAATAAAAAATTACTTAACGAATGATGAACTCCATGCCATGTAAGTAAGTATAAAAGACTGACTGAATAGTCAGAGTAAATAAAAGAGATTAATTAAGAGAAGGCTAAGGGAAAGGGGTGGATTCCGGTACGTTGAAAAAAATTGTACAAGACTATCAAATTCGTAGTACGCCGATAGTACACTTTTTTTTTTAATCTAACATAGTTTTGAAAAAAAAGCTATTAATCAATAAATAGATAATTAGAATCAATATGTTTATGAAAAACTTACTCCTCTTCTAAATTATGTAAGTTTATGACTATTATTTTCTTCAGCTTTAGCATGTAATCATAAAACCAACTCTTCTAAACTGTTAGTATACGAAAGAATAAAATCGGTACAGTTACCACTTTTGCTGCATTTTTTTTTATAGATTTTGGCGTCACACCCCATTTTTTATTATTATTTGCCCCATTATTTGCCAGTGTCAAGTTACACTTTCAAGTTTCATAATTTAAATACACAAAATGCGAAGCCGAAATAAAAAAAGATGAAGAAGAAGTATTGTTTGACAGCTTACCACAACTCAATAATATTTTTTTTTACAGATGGTTTGGCTAAAAACGGGTGTCATATTTACCTATTTTGGTCTTTTATAAGTGAAGTAACGAAATTGTAGTATTTTGCCGTACTATCCTTAGATATGGATTGTATCTAGTACGGAGCATGAAATAGTAGTACAAATACTAAAATTATAGTACGAAATACAACGCTGACTCAACAGGTCTGTGCTGTTCGCCGTCAATAAAACACTTATTAGAAATAGTTAAAGTTACACTTTGGAAACTATAGTGCTACAAACATCAGCAAAACAACATCGGAAGACACAGAAGAATGAATCCTTGGATATTCACAAGATCTACTCATCAAAAGGGAATCTTAAATTTACATCCACAATTAAGGTTAGAATTAACATCACATAGTTAACCAATTACCAACATCAATCAACCCCAATTTGACAGCCGGCAAATTAAACAACAATAACTGAACCTCGAAACTGTCAGTCGGCCAGACTGACAACTAACTTGAGTATTGCTATCACAAAAAAAATACTTTCTACCAATTCGCATTTACATTCCGTTTCACACAATTCTTAGTTTTTAGAGTTTCAAGGACCCTGGTAAATTGCAATGTGCACCGTGCTTAAAAGGTAAGCAAACTACTTTGCCTTTTCCAAAGCAGAAGGGTACGCGTGCTAGTAGCATCCTTGAACTAGTACACAGTGATGTGTGTGATCCGGTAGAAGAAAAATCATTCACAGGATGTTGGTATTTCGTCACGATTATAGATGACAAGACAAGAAAACCCTTTGTTTATTTTATGACCAACAAAAGCGAGGTCTATGACAAGTTTCTTGAATTTAAAACGCTAGTTGAAACACAAACCGGTAAAAAGATCAAGAAAATACGCACTGACAACGGGTCGGAATATGTCAATAAACAGATAAGCACTTACTTGCGGAAGATTATGATAATTCATCAGTTGACAATGGATTATACTCCGCAACAGAATGGTGTGAGTGAGAGGGCCAACAGATCGATAGTAGAGAGAGCCAGAAGTATGCTTGAGGAGTCAAAACTCGGAAAAAGGTATTGGGCTGAGGCAGTAAATACCTCAGTATATCTAAAAAACAGGTGTCCTACATGTGTTGTCAAAGAAATGACGCCTGAGGAGGCGTGGAGTAACAAGAAGATAGACCTAAGTCATTTGAAAGTCTTCGGCTGTAGGGCTTTTATGCATGTCCCGAAACAAAAACAGAAGAAGTTTGATGCAAAAACCAAAGAACTTGTATTTGTTGGGTACTGTGATACAACGAAAGGCTATAGGCTTATAGATACCGAAACGACGAGACTATATAAAGCACGAGATGTTGTATTCTTCGAAAATCAAACGAAGACGCAAGCAAATGGATCCGATGACATATTAGAAATAATACCAACAGATGACTACTTGGAGAGGCCTATAACTTTGAATAGAGAAGTTGCTGTTCCAAAAGAAATTCAAAATAGGCGAGATGAAACATCAAGTACTAACGACGAATTTTTTGACTGTGAAAATGTAAATGAAGAGCACTGTATGGAAAATGTAACTGAAGAAGTATTACACACACCTGAAGAGAGGAATAGTACTGAAGCTGCAAATCCGGATGAGAGAGATGACCTGATTGATTCTTTAGAGGACGTTAGAGAAGAAACGACTCATAATGTTCCTGGGAGAAGATATCCTCTCAGAGAAAGGAAGCCTAGGAATTTTGATGATTATGTTCTTTATTTAGCTGGAGAAGACATAATGGAAGAACCGTTAACCATTGAACAAGCTTTATCAGCAGATAAAGCTTGTTCAATAAAGATAAATGGGAACTAGCTATTCAAGAAGAGCTCAATGCGACGAAGAAAAATTAAACGTGGGAGCTAGTAGAACAGGCTGATGGCTACTTCGTGGATTCTAAATGGATTTTTAGAATCAAAAAGGAGGCGGGGAAGATAAGGTACAAGGCAAGACTCGTAGCCAGAGGTTTCACGCAGAGAAAAGGGTTAAACTACAATGAAACTTTTGCGCCTGTTGTACGCTTTAGTACTCTGAGACTACTACTAGCTTAATTAGCTGTAGAAAACAATCTTAAAGTGGACCAAATGGATGTTAAGACTGCTTTTCTGAATGGTGACTTAAAAGAAAAAGTTTTCATGAGACAACCAAAAGGGCTTGAAAAACAGGGAAAAGAGGGCTACGTTTGTCTATTGAGGAAAGCTATTTACGGACTGAAACAAGCTCCCAGAACTTGGTATGAAAAGCTCAATCAGGTGTTGTTAGACATAGGTTTCAAGAGATGTGAAACTGAACCCTGCGTCTACACACGAAAGAATCAAGGCACAATGATGATCGTTGCTGTCTACGTTGATGATATTATTATTTTTTGGAATAATGAGAAAGAGAGAATATCATTGAAGAAAGAGCTTCAAACAAAGTTCGAAATGAAAGACTTAGGTGAGGTGGATGTTTTTCTTGGTATGAAAATACAGTGTCAGAAGGACTGCATGCGAGTAAATCAAACTGAGTCTCTTGAAAAGGTACTTAATAGATTTAGAATGAGCGAGTGCAAAAGTGTGAAAACTCCTATAGGAAATGGAATTAAGCTCGTGAAGTCACAAGATGAAAAATATGTTCCACCGAGTGAACTACCATACAGAGAGTTGATTGGTTCGCTCATGTATCTAGCTGTTTGCTCGAGACCCGATATTGCATATGCAGTCAACTATTTAAGTCAGTTTAACAGTTGTTTCAATCAAACACATTGGACAGCTGCGAAGCGTGTGCTTAGATATTTAAAGGGAACCAAAGAAGTCGGTTTGATGTATAAAAGAACTGGCAAGAAACTGGTTGGGTATGTGGATGCAGAGCATGCAGGCGATATATGTGACAGAAAATCGTATACTGGTTTTGTATTCACATTTGCAGGAGGACCCATTTCATGGGAGAGCCGAAAACAAACTACGGTGTCACTCTCAAGTGCAGAAGCGGAGTACGTAGCTCTATCAGAGGGCTGTAGAGAATCAGTGTTCTTAACTGCACTTCTAGCGGAGTTGTCTGGGTCAACTGGGGCCATAGAACTGTTCAGTGATAGTCAGTCTGTAATTCAAATCGCCGAGAATCCCGTGCATCATCGAAGAACGAAACACATCGATGTACGGCATCACTATATCAGAGAGATGGTACGAATGGGACGAGTGAAGTTAAACTATCTGTGTACAAGTGACATGCCTGCTGATATCTTGACCAAAGGTCTTAGTCGAGAGAAGCATGAAAGATGTATGAAAGAGATGCAACATTAAGGAGGAGTTTGGACTAGTTCTAGTAGTTTATGGCAGCCCGTACACGTTCCACGCGATCCGCGATCAATGATCGCGATCCAGACTGATCGTGTACGAAGCGGATTGACGGACTGATGCTCCGGATCGCATAATATCTAGAAATTTTGAAATCATGATCGCGGATCGCGGATCGCGGATCGTGATCATGATTGAACGTGTAAGGCGGCCCTATTTAAGGAGGAGTGCTAAAGAGGTTTATATAACCTACTAGTTGGGAACTCTTTCTTATAAATAGTGTTCTAACTTTAAGATATTTTACACGATAGTATGTGGTTTTTTGCACTTCATGTTGAAGGCTGTCGCTAATAACCCGATATAGAAAATAAATAACTTTATTCTCATCTTTAACTATTTAATCTTAATATCCAGTCGTCGATAAGGTCTACGATGAATTTAGGGTCTTCACTTACCACTGCATTACTACCAACAAGTATGATAAACTAGTAGTTAAAGGATCTAATTCCGAAAAAAGGAAAAGAGATCTATCTACTTCACCACAGTCGGCATCGACGACTATACCTAAAAAGCAACAAGTAAAGAGTTCTATTAAAACTATCAGGGCAAACGCCTTCTATTTTTTTGAGAACCCGATCAAACTCTCTCACTGACATGCTCACACATAAAAACCAATAACCGGCAAACGGATCATCCAACCAAATCACGAAAACCAAACAAAAGAAATAACATAATCTCCCCCAAGCCGACTGGTCCTCGTGGGTGATAGAGGCCATAACCCTTCAACAAATTGAGAAATAATTTCGGGAAAAAATAGTGGAATGAATGAAGAAAAGAAAGAAGTAGGTTGAAGGAGGCCTGTGCCAAATGGCAAACGGACTAAAAGACAGTACAGGAGCAACAAATATGCGATCAATTAACTAAAAAAAATGTATACCTATTAACAGTGAAAGAAAAATGTAACATTACATCTGTTATCCGAATTAAAGGCTCTATTATTGTTATTATTTATATTTTTCTAGAAAAATGTAAGGAAAGAAAAACTTATATTCGCGGGCTTGTGGCCAAACGAAAATAAGTATAAATAGGTGTATTTTATTCTTCTACTGACAGGAAATATTATTATGTTTGTACAGCACTATGTGGTTTTTGTTATTGTAACTCAAAGTTCTGGGTATTGTTGCAATGGTTATGAACAGATAAGTATTAATTATTAAATTGCTTTTTTCTTGGTTTTTGGCACCGCACTTTGATCTTTATGCCAGTGTCAAGTATTTTGATATTTTCATGTATTTGATCAACCAAAACAATAATTAGAAATAATAATAAAAAAAAAATTACTATATATTTTCATTACTTACTATATATACCTACATATAAGTATTATCTTTTATTCCATTATATTTATGGGGTAAAATCTAACATTTGCGCCGCTCCTGACGTATTTTTCGTTCTGGCAGCAGTGCGACTTCTAACTTTATTGATCGGCGCGATATACGACGACGCAGCCTACTTGAGCCTACGCTTACAGTTAAAATTGTAATTTTCGGAGCATATTTATTGGTTGAACGGTGTATCTCTGTAAGTACTATTATAAGTGCATTTATATGTAAATAACAATGCTGAATTTGTTGTAAATCGTAAATTGTATGAAAAAGACCTACTTGGTAAAAAATAGTAAGGAAGTACCTATTACATGCAATTTTATTTGCTCTAGAAAATTCAATTTTTTATTAAGATTAGGAAAAAAGAAGGTAGGTACAGTAAAACGTAGAAAGTATATGGACTCCTTGGTCTTGTACAAATTCTTTCATCCATAATATTATTATGTGTAAAGACGTATTTGTGTAGGTGCTTAGTTCATGTACGCAGTCAAAATTTGTAAGGTCAAGGAGTTTTCACTCATTTTCAACGCTACATTATAAAATGTAACGCCTGTCCATGATTATTGCAGCGGCACCCGTCAGAATATCACACACACCGAACAAGGTGGGGTCAAACGCTAATGCTGTGTTAAAACAGCTTCCCTGCCTTCTGCCTTTCTTGACTACCCTTTTGATTATTTGGTAGTGTATCGGCTTCAAGAGCTGTAGGGAGTGGATTCAATTCCTACACAGGACAAACATCTGTGTGATGAGTGTTTGTTCTGTCTGGGTGTTCTCTATGTATTTACAAGAAATATATATTACTAGCTGAAGCCCGCGACTTCGTCCGCGTTCGCTTTAAAATTAGGATCAGAGAGAAATGAAACATGACGTGAGTAACAAATAAATCAATAGTCATGAATCTGACATGTCAATCTGACATCTGTCATCCTAAAATCTGTAAATCTGGCATCCGTCAATCTAACATCTCTCATACTGAAAATCTGTCAATGAATAAATAAGCTATCAAATGATATGAATTTGTTGTAAAAAGTATTCTTATTCAGGTTATAAGCTATGTGTATGCCAAATGTCATCCAAATCCATTCAGCCGTTTTGGCGTGATTGAGTATCATCGAAACATACAAACTTTCACATTTATAATATTATATTTATTAGGATATCAGCTTCCTGCCTGGAAAGATTTGTACTAAAAAAACGTTTTTAATGTGTATTTCATTTTACAATAATTTACCTAATGACATAAAAATTCTAAACGGAAATAAATAAATAAAATTATTTCCATTTAGAATTTTAAAAATGTTTGACTGATTGGCTGTTTCTACAGCGTTAAGGAATTCATGCATTTTTATTATAAATTATTTTTTCCACTTTTAATATTTGCACATTTGCTTGCATATTGACACTAAAAAAGAATTAATGAGATCTATTATATTATTATATACCTACAAGGCCCTACATGCACATATACTTGTATATTTTATTTGATTTGATTTGATCATGACATTCTTTTGTGTTCTGTACCCATTATAGTTCAAGCTTTGCTTAGTTTGGGGTCAGACAGATGATGCTGTGTGTAATGTTCTATAACATTTATTTCATTTTGTTCTGCTATTGTCACTATCGCCACAGTATCAGATATTCTACAGACAAGCAGTAGTTTGTACAATTCTAATGTACTTTAGAGAAATTACAGACCAACAAAATGATTAGGTGAGTAACTCTGTATCTTATAGTGGTAGATCTCCTTAGCATAAAGAAGGTAGGTGGTCTAGGTAGGTACCACTGTAGTACCAGATATTCTGCCACACAAACAGTAGTGTGCTAAAGTATAAAAAACCTTTTATATATTAGTAACTTTTAATATTCCAGATAAATAGAAATGGTGAGGTACTTGCTGCTGCAACCGAGAAAATCACTCCAAACTTTGTCCTTAGAAGGATTAGGGAAATGGATTGTTTCACAAGTAGAGTTACTAGCTGCCATGCCGGTGCTCCAGCAACCAGACAAGTCCGTGGCAGACGCACAACTCTCGCAACAAGTTGCAATCATCCGAAATTATCTACAACGTAACTTGCCTCAGACACTGCACGACAAGTTGGCAATAGAAATCTTACAAGCTCTTACAGAAATGTGTGAAAAATATAACCTTTCGATGGTGTATGAAGACGATGAAATCTGTATTAGCCTCATTCGTGTCAGACGGTTCAACTCTTGTGGCAGTCATGGAAGGGTAATCAATCGGATGATTGAAGTGGTATTTACCAGAAGCTTGACCAGCCTTTCTCTTGATTTTGATGGATTTCCAATATCATGTCCAGCAGTATTTTGTTCTAAACCGCAATTACTTACTGGTCTTGTTAACTTGGAACTTTCTTCATCGGAAACGAAGAACATAAAAGAGAAAAGTCTCATTGACTTGCTAAAAGAATTACATTATCTCAAAAAATTAACTTTGAGTTTAAATTCCATATGCACAAATAACACTGTAAAGTGTATAGTGGATAATTGCAAACTAATTGAATATTTGGATCTGAAGAACAACACTCTGATCAATGATAGCGGTGCTGATATGTTGATACAATTACCTAATCTGAGAAGTGTCTGTTTAGAGAACACAGCAGTTAGCGTACACGGAATTGAAAAAATTCTCTGGTGTTGTGAAAATATTGAAGAACTTGGAACGGGTGTCCAGACATTGGGGCTACGGGGCTCTTCCAACGAAATTACAAATGCTATAGTCAACCTCTCAAAAATATACCCAAAACGGTTCAAGTTGAGAAAATATAAAAATGGCAGCGAAACTACTTTGGAACGACTTCAGACAGTCGTTAAAATGTGTCCACGTCTACAGGATATTTCGCTTAACAAAAACAACAACGCCCAGAGTAATCTAATGAAGGCACTACACAATGTGGAGGATTTATACTCACTGAAACTTAATAGTTATCGATTTTATTCAGATGGAGTAATAGAAACGTTGCATGTGAGGGGAAGCAATTTGGTAGAATTCTCTGTGATTGCTATGAACGAAGTGGATTTGAACGCATTGATGTGCATTGTTAAAATGTGCCCAAATCTAGAAGCTTTATGTATGCATTGTCGTTTTGTACCAAGAGCGGCTTCTAATATTATTAATTGCGAAACTAATATAAAGACGCTGACCTTGGAGACCTGGTCTGAGGAGACGAAGCCCACTGATGAGCAGATATTGTTCCTACTCGCAAACAGTCCTAAAATTGAAACAATTTGTACTGGTCTAGAAATTTTAATTACGGATGACATCTTGTTAAAAGTATTAGAGCGCAACCCAATGATACATTTGAAAGATTTGAGAATTAATGGTCAGTTAACTTCGTTATCAATTGACAAAATCACACAATGTTGCAGCAGCCGCCCAGAAATACTAATCGATGAATGAACAAAATGCTTATCGGTCGTAAGGGAACACATGTCCATGCTAACTATTAGTGGTACTGAGAACTTTGAGTAACTAACAAAACCAAAGTTCAGTGCATCACCACTTTAGTGTTCGGTAGCTACTTTGACACATTAGATTGTTTCTAGTCTTAGTGTAGGTACCTACCGTTAGCAATCCAAACTCTTTATTATGCATCAATATAATATTATATATGTATACTAGATTAAGAATTATAAATAAAAATTAGTCCCTAAAGTGGCCAAGTTTGCAATGTATACTTTTTACTACGAATGAATTGAGGCGAATTGATTATAAATGTCACATTTATTGATAAAACATTTAACATTTATTTATTTAAAACTATACTTACCTTAGCCATAGTCTTGGTGTAAAAAAATTAAATGTATCTTGATGTATTTAACTATAACTATAATATAGATTCAAATAAATACATGTTTCGCTCCTTATACGTATGATGTTTTATTTTCTGCTGGAACGACGTCCAGCTATGTTCACCACCTGATTAAGACATATCTACTGCACTACAAAACTAGTTTTTATTTCATGATTTACAAGCTAGGTGTTCGACCACAGCTCATCTGATGGTGAGTTTTTTTTGGTGGTAGATCTCTTTAGCGGGAGGTCGTATAGGTAGGTACCACCGCACTACCAGATATTCTGCCGCCAAACAGTAGTGTGTAAACATTACTTTGTTCCGCTTTGAAGGGTGCTGCAGCTAGCAAAATCATAGGGCTGTTGAGAGTAACCATCTAGTGTCTTAAAGTAATGAGCGCCAAAGCTGCGATGCCTGGACTTTGTTTTGTCACCCAAAGTTCTGTGTATCGCTGCAATGATTATTGTTCTCATTACTTTTACATAAAAAATGTGACTATGTGGTCGAAGATGATAAACACACCAATCCTGGAATAGAAATGGTTCTCAAGCGAGGCTGCCGGAACATTTCGTTAACTTTAGGGTAGATAGCTTGCAGAGTACCTACTAGAAAGTGCAATAGTTTCTTCACGATGTTTTCCTTCACCGGCAGCTCAAGCATTCTTTGGATTTGAATGCACGTCTTCCGGCGTCTATTCCGTCCATCTGTATTCGGAATGTCACGAAGAGGATCATATGCCGCTAAACTTAGCGGATATGACAAATATCGGCAAACAATCAAGTAAAAATAAACACAATCCGAAATTATGTATTTTTATGGTTCAACTTTTGTTAAACCTGCGATACGAAACCTAGCGGAACCGAAGTAGCAACTGTGTAATTAACCGGAAGTTCCGACCATTGAGGAACCGAATCTCTACAATATAAAAATAAACATCTTCCGTCTGTTTTTAGGATTATCTGGTTTAAGTCACTTGTGGCACTAGCTTATTCATACGGCTATTGTCTCTTTTTTTGTTTTGTTTAATCTTACATTGTTTAAAAAAAAACTATTAATCAATAAAATAGATAGTTATACAAAAATCAACATGTTTATACAAAATTAACTCCTGTTCTAAATTATGTAAGTCCTTGACTATTATTTTCTTCAGCCTTAGCATGTAATCATAAAAACATTTCATCTAAACTGCGAGTATACGAAGGAATAATATCGGTACAGTTGCCACTTTTGTCGCACTTTTTTTCTTAGATTTTGGCGTTGCACCCCAAGCATTTGCCAGTGTCAAGCTACAATTTTAAGTATCATAATTTGAATACACAAAATGCGAAGCCAAAATCAAAAAAGATGAAGAAGAAGTATTGTTTGAGCTTTGGCGGGAACGCGGAAAGAGTCATGTCGCACCGTTGTATATTTTTTCCAAAACTAGTGTTTTGTCGAGTGTTTATGCATAAAAATGGTGGTATTTTATTCATAAAGTGCCGAATCTCAAGCGCGAGTATGGGAAAATGATATAATGTGGTGAAACATAACTTTTTGTGTTGCTTCCAAAACTCCATCGAAGCTTTGTAGTAAAGTCACCAGTCAGTACTTTACTAAAGCATGATTGGACTTGACTGTACTTGACCAAGACTAACTTTGACTATAACTTTACGTACGAGGACACTTATTAAACTTTTGCAACTTGAAAATCTTATTAAACTTTTGCAACTTGAAAATATATTAATACTTGATACTAGCAAATACTAAAACGCGACGCCAAACCCAAAGAAAAAAAAAAGTATTGTTTGACAGCTTACCACAGTGTGTTGTGGTAAGCTGTCAAACAATACTCAATGATTTTTTTTACAGATGGTTTGGCTATAAATGGGTGTCATATTTACCTATTTTGGTCTTTTCTAAGTGAAGTAACGAAAAAGGAAATTGTAGTATTTTTCGGTACTATCCTTAGGTATGGATATTAACTAGTACGGAGCATGAAATAGTAGTACAAATACTATAATTATAGTACGAAATCCAACGCTGGTTGCGAGGCTTATTTATGTGTGTGGTTGCTGACGGAGTTTGACAGCAGCCAGTGTGAAACCCGCGTCGGTGTGAAACGGAATGTGAATCGGCTAGGCGTAAGTAAAATTTAAGAACCTCGCTTAACGTCCTATTAATCAAAGCTACTCTCTAGATGATTCAGTTCTATTTTATTTAAAAGATAATAGGGTCAAGTTTGTGAATTGATCTGTGAATAACTCTATATTATATGCTTGTTTTTTTTCTAGAAGTATTTTCATTTCATTTTCTTGTTATGGGGTAGGTTCATACACATTAGGGGCACATTCATACACTATGAATTTGCCTCATTTTTTTTAGTTTATAAAATTGAAGTGATTTCATAATTTTGTTTTGCAGAACGATTGTGGTCAGATTAGAAGAAAAAGGAAACTAAGTGTAGAGAGGTAGACGGCAACAGGCAATACAGGCAATGTTCAAAGCTATCGATAAAGTTTTGGAAAACAAACTCTCTTTTTGGAAATCAGCAGCCAAATATTAAAGTAAATTTGACTAACATGGACCGAACTTGACCAAGACTGGACTTTGGACTACTTAATAACATACGAAACTTGAAAATACCAAAACACTTGACACTGGCAAATACATAAAATGCGATGCCAAAATCAAAGAGGACGAAGAGCAAAAATGTGGTAAATCTTGCTTTTGGCCATGGATACTAGTCCTTCAGCCGCTATTTGTCTTATTTTTAGCATAACGCCTACATCTCTATTGTGGGGGAAACCCTTGATAAAATTCGTATGTTGAAATTAACGTTAGGTATTTTACGTTTTTGCTCTCTTTCTGCATGTGTTTACGAGTCAAGCCGAAGCTCAACTAAAGATGTTTAAAATTACTTTATTATCACAATTTGATTCTAATCATACTATGTTTGTACAGCACTATTTGGTTTTTGTTATTGTTACTCAAAGTTCTGGGTATTGTTGCAATGGATGAACAATTATGTATTAAATTAAATTGGGGTTTTTCTTGGTTTTTGGCACTGCACTTTGATCTTTATGCCAGTGTCAAGTATTTTCATATTTTCATGTATTTGATCAACCAAAACAATAATTAGAAATAATAATAAAAAAAAAATTACTATATATTTTCATTACTTACTATATATACCTACATATAAGTATTATCTTTTATTCCATTATATTTATGGGGTAAAATCTAACATTTGCGCCGCTCCTGACGTATTTTTCGTTCTGGCAGCAGTGCGACTTCTAACTTTATTGATCGGCGCGATAGACGACGCAGCCTACTTGAGCCGAAGCTTACAGTTAAAATTGTAATTTTCGGAGCATATTTATTGGTTTAACTGAACGGTGTATCTCTGTAAGTACTATTATAATTATAAGTAAATCGTAAATTGTATGAAAAAGACCTACTTGGTAAAAAATAGTAAGGAGGTACCTATTACATCCAATTTTATTTGCTCTAGAAAATTCAATTTTTTATTAAGATTAGGAAAAAAGAAGGTAGGTACAGTAAAACGTAGAAAGTATATGGACTTCTTGGTCTTGTACAAATTCTTTCATCCATAATATTATTATGTGTAAAGTCGTATTTGTGTAGGTGCTTAGTTCATGTACGCAGTCAAAATTTGTAAGGTCAAGGAGTTTTCACTCATTTTCAAAGCTACATTATAAAATGTAACGCCTGCCCATGATTATTGCAGCGGCACCCGTCAGAATATCATACACACACCGAACAAGGTGGGGTCAAACGCTAATGCTGTGTTAAAACAGCTTCTCTGCCTTCTGCCTTTCTTGACTGCCCTTTGGGATCATTTGGTAGGTAGTATAGATATCTACTTCAAGAGCATATAGGGTGTAGATTCAATTCCTACACAGGACAAACATCTGTGTGATGAGTATTTCTTGTGTCTGGGTGTACTCTATATATTTATGAAAAATATATATTACTAGCTGACGCCCGAGACTTCAACCGCGTTCGCTATAAAATTAGGATCAGAGAGAAATGAAACATGACGTAAGTAACAAATAATCAATAGTCATGAATCTGAAATCTGTTTATCTGACATCTGTCACCCTAAAATCTGTCAATCTGTTAATCTGACATCTGTCAATCTCATATCTATCAAACTGACATCCCTCAAGACATCTGTCAATCTGAAAATCTGTCAACGAATAAATAAGCTAGCAAATGATATAAATCTGTTGTAAAAAGTAAGGTAAGTTATTCAGGTTATTACCTGAATAACTTACCTTACTTTTTAGCTGCCAAATTTCATCCAAATCCGTTCACCGTTTTGGCGTGATTTAATAACAAACATCTAGAGATCCAAATATACAAACTTGCCGTTTATAATGATACTAGCGGACGCCTCGCGATTACACCCGCGTAGTTCCTGTTCCTGTGGGAATAAAGGGATAAAAAGTAGCCTATTTCACTGTGGGATAGTGAAGCTTCCCAGCGTTGAAAGAATGTTTGAAATTGGTCCAGTAGTTTTTAAGTGTATTTGTTACAAACAAACAAAAATCCAAAAATACAACAATACAAATCTTTCCTCTTTATAATATTAGTGTAATAATAATCGAGCCTCGACCAACATCTCAAGAGACTCTAGTTAGACGGTTGGGTCAAAGGTCAGCTTCAAAAGGCAGTGATCCTTGACACGGCGCGCATTGTGAGGAGGTTCCTCACTCTGCAGCCCTAACCACCAGCTTGAGCCCTGCCCCGCTGCCGGCGGCACCCTAGTTTTTAAGTTTTTTATATTATATGTATATGTTTTATAAACATTTAATGTAAAAAATTTAAAAAATAAGACAAGAAATAAATGAATAAGACAAGAAATAAATGATGATGAATAATAATATAACTCTTTATTGTATACACCAAATAACAAAAAATATATAAAAATAGAGACTTAATGACTTAGTGTAGCTTCCTGCTTGAAAATATTTGTATTAAAAAAATGTGTATTTCAATTTACAATAATTTACCTAACTAGCAGCTCACCCCGGCTTCGCATGGGAAACAAAACTCGATTAACAATATAGCCTATGTCACTCAGTGAAAATGTAGCATTCTAATGATGAAAGAATTATTCAGATCGGGACAGTAGTTTCAGAGCGTATTCGATACAAACAAACAAACATAAAATTAAATTTTTCCTCTTTATAATTTTACTAGTGTAGATGTAGATAACAACCATATTAGTTGGATATAATTATTATGATATTGCGGACTTATTTGTAGCTATCAATTTGCTCTATAAATGTCACTTTATTCTATTGTCAATAGTTTTAGCTGCGCATGCTAAGTATGGGTATTTTCAAATTTTTCACAGCTTGGTTTACATTATTGAATTTTTAATATGGATCCCTAACTGTTTTTGTAATTAAATATAGCCTATGTCCATCACGCATAGGCTAATGTAGCATTCTAATAATAAAAGAATTATTAAGATTGGTCCAGTAGTTTCTGAGCCTATTAAATACAAACAAACAAAAAATCAAATATTTCCCCTTTATAATAGTTAGTATAGATAGATGACATAAAAATTCTAAATGGAAATAAATTAAAGAAATGTTTGACTGATTGGCTTCTTAACCAATGTTTCTACAGCATTAAAGTTTATGAATATAGTAATATAGAATCTAGTTTATTATAGAGTTCAGGAATTTTTATTATAAATCAATTTATCTAGGTACTTTTAATATTTGCATGTCTGCTTGCAAACTAAATACATTGTGGCGCTACAAAAAATTAATGAAGACCTATCATTATTATACACCTACATGCACATATTCTTTTGCATAAATTATTATTTGATTTGATTTGATCATGAGATTCTTTTGTGTTCTGTACTCTTTTTTTCTATTTTTGGTGTGCATAATGTTGGTAATAGCTATACGACCTATACTGTATGTATGCACACCTCAACTATCAAACCTTCGTATAGGGATGTGACAACGATCGTCATTCGCTTTATGCGTCTGAAAAATATCGTCTCTAAGGCAGCCCGTACACGTTCCGCGCGATCCGCGATCCGCGATCAATGATCGCGATCCAGACTGATCGTGTACGAAGCGGATTGACGGACTGATGCTCCGGATCGCATAATATCTAGAAATTTTGAAATCATGATCGCGGATCGCGGATCGTGATCATGATTAAACGTGTAAGGCAGCCCTAAGAAAATGTTTTACGTTTTTCATAATTATAAATAATATCTTTATTTTGAAGCAACCTGGGTTTTGGGTCAGACATGACGCTGTGTGTAATGTTCTATAACATTTATTTCATTTTGTTCTGCTGTCGTCACTATCGCCACAGTATCAGATATTCTACAGACAAGCAGTAGTTTTGTACAATTCTAGTGTACTTTAGAGAAATTACAGACCAACAAATAATTAGGTGAATAACTTGGTGTCTTATTTACTTACTCGGTGTCTTATTTATTTATTATAGTGGTAGACCTAAGCAGAAGACTGTCTAGGTAGGTAAAATAATAATAAATAATTATTTTTTTAATATTCCAGATAAATAGACATGGCGCGATACTTGCTGCTGCAACCGAGAAAATCACTTCAAACTTTGTCCTTAGAGAGAGTAGGGAAATGGATTATTTCACAAGTGGAGTTAATGGCTACCATGCCGGCGCTCGTGCAACCACGCAAGGCCGTGGCAGACGCACAACTCACACGACAAATTGCAATGATGCGAAATTATCTAGAATGTAACGTGCCTCTGGTTCTGCATGACATATTAGCAATAAAAATCTTACAAGCTCTTATAGATATGTGTGAAAACGGTTATACTTGTACGATGCCGCGTGAAACCGATGAACTCCGTTTCACCCGCTTTCGTGTCATACAGTTGTTCAACACTGATAGTCATGAAAAAGTAATCAATCGGATGATTGAAGTGGTATTTACCAAAGGCTTGACCAATCTTGTTCTTGATTTTGCTGGATTACCAATATCATATGCAGCAGCACCATTTTCTATTCAACCGCATTTACTTACTGGTCTTATTAACTTGGAACTTTCATCGTCAAATAGGAAGAGCATAAAAGAGAAAAATCTCATTCTCTTGCTAAAAAAATTACAATATCTTAAAAAATTAACTTTGCGTTTAAATTCCATTGCAACGAATAATACTATAAGGTGTATAGTAGATCATTGCAAACAACTCGAGTCTTTGGACTTGAAATACAACTTTAAGATCAACGATACTGGTGCGGATATGTTAAGTCAACTCTCTAATCTGAGAAGTGTCTGTTTAGAGTATACAGCAGTTACCATAAACGGAATTGAAAATATTCTCCTGTATTGTGATAATATTGAAGAACTTGGAACGGGTACCAAGACAGTGGGGCTATGGGACTCTTCTAACGATATTACAAATGCTATCATCAATATCTCAAATAAATATGGAAAACAGTTCAAGTTGAGAAAATATAAAAATGGCAGCAAAACTACTTTGGAACGACTTCAGACAGTCGTTAAAATGTGTCCACGTCTACAGGACATTTCGCTTACCAAAAACAACAACGCCCAGAGTAATCTAATGAGCGCAGTACACAATGTGAAGGATTTATACTCGCTGAAACTTAATAGTTATCAATTTTATTCAGATGGAGTAAAAGAAACGTTGAATGCGAGGGGAAGCAATTTGGTAGAATTCTCTGTGATTGCTATGAACGAAGTGGATTTGAACGCATTGATGTGCATTGTTAAAATGTGCCCAAATCTACAAGCTTTATGTATGCATTGTCGTTTTGTACCAAGAGCGGCTTCCAATATTATTAATTGCGAAACTAGTATAAAGACGCTGACCTTGGAGACCTGGTCTGAGGAGACGAAGCCCACTGATGAGCAGATATTGTTCCTACTCGCAAACAGTCCTAAAATTGAAACAATTTGTACTGGTCTAGAAATTTTAATTACGGATGACATCTTGTTAAAAGTATTAGAGCGCAACCCAATGATACATTTGAAATATTTGAGAATTAATGGCCAGTTAACTTCGTTATCCATTGATAAAATCACACAATGTTGCAGCAGCCGCCCAGAAATACTAATCGATGAATGAACAAAATGCTTATCGGTCGTAAGGGAACGCATGTCCATGCTAACTATTAGTGGTCCCGAGAACTTTGAGTAACTAACAAAACCAAAGTTCGGGGCATCACCGCTTTAGTGTTTGGTAGGTACTTTGACACATTAGATTGTTTCTAGTCTTAGTGTAGGTACCTACCGTTAGCAATGCGAACTCTTTATTATGCATCCTTCGATCAATAATAATAAATATAATATCAAGAGAGACTCAAGAGACTCTCACTAGACGGTTGGGTCAAGGGTCAGCTTCAAAAGGCAGTGATCCTTGACACGGAGCGCATTGTGAGGAGGTTCCTCACTCTGCAGCCCTAACCACCGGCAGCTTGAGCCCTGCCCCGCTGCCGGCAGCACCCTAGTTTTTAAGTTTTTTATATTATTTATGTTTTATACTTATTTAATGTAAAAAAATTAAAAATTAAGATACAAAATAAATACCTGAAATATAATATTATTTATGTATACTAGATTAAGAATTAGAAATAAAAATTAGTCCCTAAAGTGGCCAAGTTTGCAATGTATACTTTTTACTACGAATGAATTGAGGCGAATTGATTATAAATGTCACATTTATTGATAAACCATTTAACATTTATTTATCTTTATTTATTTATTTAAAACTATACTTACCTTAGCCATAGTCTTGGTGTAAAAAAATTCAATGTATCTTGATGTATTTAACTATAACTATAATATAGATTCCAATAAATACATGTTTCGCTCCTTATACATATGATGTTTTATTTTCTGCTGTAACGACGTCCAGCTATGTTCACCACCTGATAAGACATATCTACTGCACTACAAAACTAGTTTTTATTTCATGATTTACAAGCTAGGTGTTCGACCACAGCTCATCTGATGGTGAGTTTTGTTTGGTGGTAGATCTCTTTAGCGGGAGGTCGTATAGGTAGGTACCACTGCACTACCAGATATTCTGCTGCCAAACAGTAGTGTGTAAACATTACTTTGTTCCGCTTTGAAGGGTGCTGCAGCTAGCAAAATCATAGGGCTGTTGAGAGTAACCATCTAGTGTCTCAAAGTAATGAGCGCCAAAGCTGCGATGCCTGGACTTTGTTTTGTCACCCAAAGTTCTGTGTATCGCTGCAATGGTTATTGTTCTCATTACTTTTACATAAAAAATGTGACTATGTGGTCAAAGATGATAAACACACCAATCCTGCAGGCGTACCATGAGGTTTTACGTTTCCATCCAATTGCGGGGCAGTTCAGTTTAGGTACCTAAACTGTCCCGCTTTATTTCATACCATGAGCATGTTAAAATTGGATCGCAACTGCATCGCTAGCTCTTCAAAGAACGAACGATACTTGTCTCTGGCTCCAATACTGTCCCGCTACCGAAGAAAAGGACAACGCTATACAAAAGTATAATTGTATCTCGTGTGAAAAATCTGTTCCGAAATTGTGATTGTCGGGAAGTATCGGTTTTCTTAATGTTTTATAATGATATGATATTTTAAGGTGAAATATTACTTAATACTATATTGCACTACAGCATAATTATTAACATGTTTTATTTTTACGATTACCCTATCATTTACTTAAATTCCAAAAAAAAACTTTATTCTAAACAGAGAAACAATTACGACTCTTTGTTTCGGAACACACCTAATAAATACTTTTTTTTTCATTATTCATCTGCGAATGGGAGTTTTGGCGGGAACGCGGGAAGAGTCGTGTCGCTCCGTTGTATTTTTTTCCAAAACTAGTGTTTTGTCGTGTGTTTATGTATAAAAATGGTGGTGTTTTATTCATAAAGTGCCGAATTACAAGCGCGAGTGTGGGAAAATGATATAATGTGGTGAAACATGAGTTTTCGTGTTGCTTCCAAAACTCCATCGAAGCTTTATAATAAAGTTGCCACTACTTTACTAAAGCATGACTGGAATTAACTGACACGAACTGGACTTGACAAAGACGACTTCGACTATAATTATAGCTAAGATACAGCAGAAATAACACTTAAGACAAGGCAGTATGGCTTTATAGCTTTAGCCTGCCCGAAGGGGCAAATTATCAAAAAAAAAAAAAAAAAAATTCATCTGCGAATGACAGCAAAAAGGTTGTTCAGATTTTTTTTCTTTGGTTTTGGCGTTGCGTTTTAGCATTTGCCAGTGTCAAATATTTATATATTTTCAAGTTTAAATAAGTGTCCTCGTAGCTAAAGTTATAGTCAAAGTCCAGTCTTGGTCAAGTATAGTCCGCGTCAGTCAAGTCCAGTCATGCTTTAGTAAAGTAGTGGTGACTTTACTATAAAGCTTCGATGGAGTTTTGGAAGCAACACGAAAAGTCATGTTTCACCACATTATATCATTTTCCCACACTCGCGCTTGTGATTCAGCACTTTATGAATAAAACACCACCATTTTTATGCATAAACACTCGTCAAAACACAAGTTTTGAAAAAAAAAATACAACGGGGCGACACGACTCTTTCCGCGTTCCTGCCAAAACTCAACAATTTAGATTTCTAATAATATAATATAACTCAAAGGTCGAAATATGAAGGATAAATTACGCTCAGTTAGAGCAGCTGTGGGAATTACTCCATAGAAATCAAGTAATTGCTTTAGGGTTCAATAAGCGCCTACAGTTGAGGCAGCACACCCGCCGCTTTTGGGAGGAAGCAGCATCACGTTTAAACTCCCATGGGCATGGGGCTATTAAAGATATAATATCAAGAAAATTCACAAATTAAATAAAAGCATACCAAACGGTCGATATTTATTAACTTTTTATTGAATCGTTATTTTGACAACTCGGCGGTACAGTTTAGGTGCAACTAACGTCAAATAACACCTCATGGTACGAATTGAATGAACGAAATGCCGTTTTCTGACAAGTTTGCGATGATGTTTATGTTTCGGCGGACAAAGATGGCGGCGACCTAAACTGTCCTGCTATAAGGACCTCATGGTACGAATTTGCCAAACGGTTCAGTTTAGGGCCTATACTGAACTGCTCTAACACCTCATGGTACGCCTGCTGGAATAGAAATGGTTCTCAAGCGAGGCTGCCGGAACATTTCGTTAACTATATGGTAGATAGCTTGTAGAGTACCTACTAGAAAGTGCAATAGTTTCTTCATGATGTTTTTCTTCACCGGCAGCTCAAGCATTGTTTGGATTTGAATGCACGTCTTCCGGCGTCTATTCCGTCCATCTGTATTCGGAATGTCACGAAGAGGATCATATGCCGCTAAACTTAGCGGATATGACAAAAATCGGCAAACAATCAAGTAAAAATAAACACAATCCGAAATTATGTATTTTTATGATTCAACTTTTGTTAAACCTGCGATACGAAACCTAGCGGAACCGAAGTAGCAACTGTGTAATTAACCGGAAGTTCCGACCATTGAGGAACCGAATATCTACAATATAAAAATAAACATCTTCCGTCTGTTTTTAGGATTATCTGGAAGAAGTCTATTTTAGTTGGAAGCCACTTGTGGCACTAGCGCTATCTTCTTCTTCTTTGGTTTTGGCGTCGCGTTTTAGCATTTGCCAGTGTCAAGTAATTATATATTTTCAAGTTTCAAAAGTTAAGTGCCATCGTAGCTAGTTTTAGTCAAAGTCGTCTTTGTCAAGTCCAGTTCGTGTCAGTTAATTCCAGTCATGCTTTAGTAAAGTAGTGGCAACTTTACTACAAAGCTTCGATGGAGTTTTGGAAGCAACACGAAAACTCATGTTTCACCACATTATATCATTTTCCCACACTCGCGCTTGTAATTCGGCACTTTATGAATAAAACACCACCATTTTTATGCATAAACACTCGACAAAACACTAGTTTTGGAAAAAAATACAACGGAGCGACACGACTCTTCCCGCGTTCCCGCCAAAACTCTCATACGGCTATTGTGTCTGTTAGTGCACACGGATTAAGTACACTTTTTTTTTTTTTGTTTAATCTTACATTGTTTAAAAAAAAACTATTAATCAATAAAATAGATAGTTATACAAAAATCAACATGTCTATACAAAATAACTCACTCACTAACTCCTGTTCTAAATTATGTAAGTCCTTGACTATTATTTTCTTCAGCCTTAGCATGTAATCATAAAAACATTTCATCTAAACTGCGAGTATACGAAGGAATAATATCTGTACAGTTGCCACTTTTGTCGCATTTTTTTTCTTAGATTTTGGCATTGCACCCCAAGCATTTGCCAGTGTCAAGCTACAATTTTAAGTATCATAATTTAAATACACAAAATGCGAAGCCAAAATCAAAAAAGATGAAGAAGAAGTATTGTTTGAGTTTTGGCGGGAACGCGGAAAGGGTCTTGTCGCACCGTTGTATATTTTTTCCAAAACTAGTGTTTTGTCGAGTGTTTATGCATAAAAATGGTGGTATTTTATTCATAAAGTGCCGAATCTCAAGTGCGAGTATGGGAAAATGATATAATGTGGGGAAACATAACTTTTTGTGTTGCTTCCAAAACTCCATCGAAGCTTTTTAGTAAAGTCACCAGTCAGTACTTTACTAAAGCATGACTGGACTTGACTGTACTTGACCAAGACTAACTTTGACTATAACTTTACGTACGAGGACACTTATTAAACTTTTGCAACATTAAAATATATTAATACTTGATACTAGCAAATACTAAAACGCGATGCCAAACCCAAAGAAAAAAAAAGTATTGTTTGACAGCTTACCACAGTGTGTTGTGGTAAGCTGTCAAACAATACTCAATGATTTTTTTACAGATGGTTTGGCTATAAATGGGTGTCATATTTACCTATTTTGGTCTTTTCTAAGTGAAGTAACGAAAAAGGAAATTGTAGTATTTTTCGGTACTATCCTTAGGTATGGATATTAACTAGTACGGAGCATGAAATAGTAGTACAAATACTATAATTATAGTACGAAATCCAACGCTGGTTGCGAGGCTTACTTATGTGTGTGGTTGCTGACGGAGTTTGACAGCAGCCGGTGTGAAACCCGCGTCGGTGTGAAACGGAATGTGAATCGGCTAGGCGTAAGTAAAATTTAAGAGCCCCGCATAACGTCTTATTAATCAAAGCTGCTCTCTAGATGATTCAGTTCTACTCTATTTAAAAGATAATAGGGTCGTTTGTGAATTAAAGTGCCGAATTACAAGCGCAAGTGTGGGAAAATAATATAATGTGGTGAAACATGAGATTTCGTCTCGCTTCCAAAACTCCATCGAAGCTTTATAGTAAAGTCGCCACTACTTTACTAAAGCATGACTGGACTTAATCACTTAACTGACACGAACTGGACTTGACTAAGACGACTTTGACGATAACTATAGCTAAGATACAGCAGAAATAACACTTAAGACAAGGCAGTTGACTTTATAGCTTTAGCCTGCCCGAAGGGGCAAATTATTTTAAAAAAAAGTTAAAACGTAGTGTATAGATCCTCTTTGACGAACGTTTTAGTGAAATTTGTGAAATAATTTAATACTCGTAGACGCATACCGACAGACAGCTTCTTGTTCTATAGGCTTGGTGGTCTCTTGTCTGGTGATATTGGATATTTTCTTCATTTTATCCCGGCGTCCGCCGGGAGAATCAGAGGAAAAAGCAAACATAAGTTCGCCTGGAATTCAGAAGCAATAAATCGATCTTTTTTACTAAGGAAGGGTCGTGTGACACATAACAGCTGTTTTACTTAATTAATTGACTTCGTGATGATTCTATTAATTAAAACAGTTTGGAAGTGCTTGACTTCTCCAAGGCTCTACAAAATTTATAGAGATGGACCTTTAGATGTATGTGCGATTTTTATCTACTTATTAATAATACCGCCACAAATAAATCCAAATTAAACTATTTTACTTTCGTACTTATTTGAGATATGAAAATCAATAATGTACTGTTTTTAGGCTATGTACCAACCTCAAGGTGCTGAAAAATGGGGTGACAAAATAATAACCTCGGTAAGTTCCTTTTTGTGTTAAGTAATGGGCCCAGTAAAGTAGTATTGCTATGACCATTATTTTAAGTTACAATTATTTTATTCAAAGATTTAAAACTAGGGAAATCGGGCACGTATACTTATTTACTAACATGTAGGTATTTACTAATTAAGGTACTGGAGAAATTGGATATGTTTTCATTAAAATTAATTTTATATTATATTGAACAAAAATAGTAAATGTGATCTGAGGTTACTTCATGATAAGGGAGTAAAAATATTAAAATTCTTGTTATGTACATTATTATAAACATGTTTCAGGCTAATGCATTGTTAAATATTACGCTGTACACTTCTCCATTCATCTGTTTATACATATACAAGAGAGGATTGTTTACATATGAGGAGTGTAAATCTCTATTAAATTTCTTTGGGAGCATCAGTTGCTTTCTCTGTTTTGCATTCTTACTTCGAGCATATGGCCGAGCAACAAATCCTAAGTATATGCAATTCATGAAGACACTGGAGGGTACTCCTAACCAGACACCAGATGCTTATATTGCTGGAGTACGAAAATATGACTTTGATTTTTCCGCTTGGCCAACATCATACAGAATGCCTCCAAAAACAAGGTAATAATACTTTTTCCATACTTTATTTCCTAAAGAATGTTGAATTCATACTTATTGCTGAGCTGTCTGATCTTTTATGGCTTATACCTTTACATTTTGCTTCACTTTTATGTCTTGTATGTTATCTTTACTTTTACCATAGCTATATTTATGCTTTATTACCTAAAAATGTCCACTGTATTCCTGTCTGACCTTTTATGGCCTAGATCTTTGTCCATCAGATATTTTAGTTTCTCTAGTTGACAAGATACAAGTTTACAAGACCAAAAACAATGTAATAAATAAATCTTAAAGCATTATCATAAGTAGTAATAAAATGATTGTTTATTTTTATTTTATATTATATTATATTTTATGGTACAAGTATACATTTTTGAGTTAAGACTAATCAGAGTGTGACCAAACGTAAGCTTTCTGTACAACATAAGTATTTCAACTTAACTCTGTTTTCAGGTCATCTATAACTCGCAACCCATTTGAAACAGAAGCTAATGCTAACCTACCATTTTATCAACGTGTAACTGTTCAACTGTTGGCATTCATTGCCATGCATACTTTCGCCCTTCGTCTCATATATCCAGGGTCACTGAGTCTCATCCATACTATTATGTGTAAGTGTTTGGTACAACCTTTGAACGTTTAAAATTATTATACTAAGAGCCACACAGTTTACATCAGTAAATTCTACCTGGTGTGATCCCACTAATATTATAAATGTGAAAGTTTGGATGGATGTTTGTTACTCAATCACGCTGGACGGATCTGGATGAAATTTGGCACAGAGATAGAATATAGTCTGGAATAGCACATAGGCTACTTTTTATCCCGGTAAAATGTATGGTTCCGTTATGGATAGATTTGTTTTAATTTTTCATAAAGCAGAGGATCAACTATTTGCAATATAATCTACAATCGATCTAATCCTAGCTTATCTAATTTTAACTTTATTTGGTAGGGACGCCTCTCTTCTTAGGCCGAGCGCATCTTGCCGAATCTTACTATGGTCAGCGAGCTAAAGTAAAAACTGCAGAGGACAATACTCTGGACACCATGTTTATTGATAATCGTTCACAAAGTCCCAACGGTGAGACCCTCGTCATCTGCTGTGAAGGCAACTCGGGATTTTACGAAGTTGGCATAATGTCCTCTCCGATCAAGGCTGGGTACTCTGCTCTTGGCTGGAACCATCCAGGATTTGCTGAAAGTACTGTAAGTAACTAGATTTCGTATATATGTCCTATTATTAGGGACTATCCAGTTACACAGCGGCCTGCGGCAGCGGTCATGGTGGCGCTGCGAATTTAGCCGTTGTCGCAGACTTCGCTCGTGTAAAGCAGATTCTTACTAGTTCCTCATCATAACATGTTCCACAATTATATCCATGCAGTGGGTGCTATGAAAGCAAAGATACATAGAACTAGCACAGATCCTATGCAGATAAAACATTTAAAAAAACTTGACATACCTATAATAGAATATGACTTGTAACTATCTAATCTATCTGTAGGTATATATACAGCATGACGGGTGAGACACTTACGTTACTCGAGGGCGTGATATTTGGCGATCATACACGAAGAAATAAAAAAACATTAAAAATAAATATTTACTAATAGGTAAAACCGACTACTAGGTTAACTTAACCGAAAGTTATGTAATCGATTAAGTAACGCATGGACACCGCGTGGACGCACCAGCTGGACGTTTTGAGGACGCTCGCGCCGCCGACGGGCGGGCGAGACAAGCACGTATTTGTTGCGTGATCAAAACATCGTTATCAGCATCGGGAGCGTATATCCACGCTTCATTTATTTAGAGGGAAATTTGGGCAAAAATTAAGAACCTTATTTTATTACATAATTATAACGAGAATCGAGTACCGAGTACTCTCATTCAGTATTGCAGGTATCTCACCAGTCATGCTGTATATATAATAAAAAATCAATGTTCGTTGGTAATAGTAATAGAATTCGAGAACTGCTTAACTGATTATTTTTATTTAGAAATGTTTTAGAGTTGTTCATAATGGTAACAATGTAGTGATACTTTGGCCCTCATGTCGCCATGGTACAACTCAGTCGTATAACCCTGTTTTATCTGTGACCAGGGTCTCCCGTACCCATCCCAAGAGCACAACGCTATCGACGCCATTCTGCACTATGCCATCAACGAGCTGAACTTCCAACCTGAGAACATCGTGATGTTTGGCTGGAGTATTGGCGGCTACTCGGCTGCCTGGGCGGCCGTCAACTACCCCATCAAGGGTCTGGTGAGTTTTTCATTTGTTACTGCGCATAGCAATTAACCTATGGCAATAATATAATCCATAAGAAATCTTGTAGGGACCGTTTGTTTTCCGCGATAAAAATAATGCAATATCACTTTCTTTCCCATAGACCATACCATAAATAAAGTTTTACCATAAAAGTTGGACATGTATTTGTTAAGATTCTAGACGCGACATTCGACGACCTACTGCCGCTGGCCCAGAAACAGATGCCTGACTCGTGGTCCCTGCTGGTGAAGGAAGTGGTCCGTTCGTACGTCGATCTTCACGTGGCGCGGCTGCTGCGGGACTACTCTGGACCGGTACAGCTGGTCAGGAGGACAGATGACGAGATCATTTGCTTGAGGTACAGTACGGAACACTAATACTTTTCATCAAACACTTGAAAACATCAAAATACACTGGCAGAAAGTACAAAGTGCGATGCCAAAAGTAACTATAAATAACAATAAATTTTTTTGTTGAAATTTATGTAGGACCACCTCTGAAGCAAACTCTACCAAGCACAATAAAAAATAATCATCAAAATCGATTCATAATTGGCGGAATGATCGCGAAACGTACATACAAAAACAGTCCAAATGAGAAACTCCTTTTTTGAGTCTTAAAAATATTGTTTCCATCTCTGTTCGACTTGTGGATGCTGTAGAAACGTCATATTTGTGTAATTTTTGAAGGAGCGTTAATTCGAGGTTCACACGCTGAAGGGCTTGAGGTGAGGTGAGGCTTTAACTTCTTACCTTAGTTGGTTACTTACTTCTTACTCTTAGCTGGTACCTAGTCAGCCGAATACTAGAAAGTACCCTCACGATGTTTTCAGCTCAAGCTCAATGTTGGGGTTTGAACCGACCGCGCTAACCACTGAGCTGTCGTCGCTACAAAGTATATTAATGTGTTTCAGCCCCGGACAATGTTCCACAAATCGCGGCAACCACCTGCTCATGGAGATTATAAAGCACAGACACCCTGAGGTCGCAGACTTGTACGAAGCAGACCTAGAGCGGTATGCGAACATGCTCGCTAGCAAGCGGCCTCCACTCGGCAACCACGAACACGACTCCGTGCTCAAATATGTCAGTATCATAGGGCTATTAGGTTTGGGTGCACAAAGTCAAAAGATTTATTTAAAAAAAAATCTTTCGTCTTTTTAATATTAGTATAGATAGATATACATGACATTTTCACCATGTTTTTCATAATTCGTAATTAATTTATTTCTTGCAAAATAGGTAAATAAAATTGCGGTCTTAAATCTAGGTAGGTACTTAGCACTCTATTTTTGCTTTCAAAAGCATGCAAGTATTTTTAAAATATAAGAACAAAGGAAAAACAATTAAACTCCTGTCAGATTACATTAGGGATCCAAGACTTGAAGTTAGCATTTAAATAATAATAATAACCTACACGATAAGTTTAAGTTTTTTGTCATTTCGAAAATCGTCAATACAATAGTACACTGTTTTAATTAATAAGTTAGTGAGAGCTGATTTGAATACGTTGATATAGTTATTTTCTTATGTAGTAATTACAAATATTTTTTGCAGGTGGTTCGATACATGAAAGATTACAAATCGACACATTGCACGCCACTACCGGACGAAATGTTTGCTACTATCATGCACCAAATCTTAAACAAGAATTATTAACTGGAAGTTCTTCACTTTTAGTTAATTTATATAAAGAGGTTAGGGGCTTATCATATGCTTGAATGATAAAAGCCCATATGGGCCGTATGTAATTAGACCTTGCGCAAGCGAAATACAACGTTATAATATTTAGGGTGTATTAAAGCAAAATGGGGTTAAATAGTACCTACCTACTCACTCATGTTTCAAAAAGTAAGAACTCTTTATACTTGGTCGAGAATCAACGATCAACGAACTTTCTATAGCACTGGATTTCAGAGATGAGTGCTTTGTGAAAGTTAATCATAATGATAAGTATTATAAAATGACTCTCTCTCGGCTAAGTATATACTAACCTTATAACCGTGTATACGTATAGTCGGCAGTTTATTTGTGCCGTGTTATCGCGCAGATATAATGCTATCTAACTTAACCTAACTGGATAACGTCGCCACAAGACCTAGGTAAATGATATAGGAAGAAGCCTATACACAGCACTGGGATGGCTGTGTAAGTGTGTATGATCAGTGGCGGCCTTAGGGGGTGGCAAGCAGGGCAACCGCCCGGGGCCTCCCGCCCTCGTATAAAAAAGTCTTTACCATAATTATATGTATGTGTATCTCGCGTCTCGCACTTAACAAACCCCCCTGAACGCACGGTTTCATTATTAAAGCAAGCATGTTACTGCCACTCGAGCACTCGAACTATTTTTTTAGTAAAACTGACTTAAAGAAAATGTGTCTTACAATGATCTGTCGCCCCGGGCCTCGCAACAGCTAAGGCCGCCGCTGTACATGATGATGAATAGAAATCAATGTTCTAGTAGCTCCTGTTAGAGAGCTTTTTAGTGTGATGACTAGGAAAATAGTTGTAGGTTGTCACGATAGACGGCGATACAACCGTAGCTACATTTATAAAGTCCAAAACTAAAACAGGGTGTAAGATGTTGTCAAACAAACATCGGGCCTGATTTATTTTGATGCGGGAAATAAATTAGGCCTGAGAGCGCGTGCTATTGCTTTTTTTTGTATGATTGTGGGTGTTGCGGCGCATGTACGCGCCATCTTGTGCAAAACATCGAAAGGCTCTGCGAAAAGTTAATAAGGTTTAACGATATACTCAAATGTTTCCTAATGAACGTGGAAATATACATTTTATTTTAAACGTTAAAACTTAATACTACAGTAAAATAGTACATTTAATAGGAGATAACATACTTGGAGGGAATTATTTATCAATGTCTGATCATTATAATACTTGTAAGTACATTTCTTGAACATTCTTGAGCTTTTCTCTTTCAGAAGTAACTTATTTATTTTAGGATTAAAAAAAAAAAGTTTTTATTTGAAAATCATACTATGTTATGCATTTATTTTATTGATTCCAATATCTAGGTATAGAATTTTAATTTGCTTGCTTGTCATTCAAATACAATATCAATTGATCTATGTGATGGGTCCAAAATTCTGCTTTCGACCGAAGCTTTCTACCTGAACCATAGTTTTAGTTAATAATTAAATAAGTATTTTATAGTATTAAAACTAGTTATGGTTAGGTTTTGCGGTTCATATCTTTTTTAAATGAGAATTATTTATCTCAGATAATTAATTGCAATCGGTTGATGTAACTTATTTTAACGAAATTGTATCGGTTATAGTTATTATGGGATGACTAGTGTGCATTTAATATATACTTAAATGTATTGGAGACACATATTTATAAATATTTCTTTTAAAATGACTGTATTTCTGATTAAATGGAATGGACTTTCAATGCCATTTTTTTCATTTTATTCCTGTTTTCTCCTAACCTATGTTGCTAGGTATTGTAATAGAACTCTCTGCCTCTAGAACTATAGGGCATGGGTTCGATTCCCACCAGGGCAAACATTTGTGAAGATAAATGTTTGTTCTTTATGTAATATGAGTATGTATTTAGAAAAAAAAACCAGTTATCTGGTTCCCATAGTACAAGTTTTGCTTAGTTTGGGGTCTAATAAAAATCCTACGATATTTATTTATTTAAAAAAGACATGAATGAAGCCTTATTAAGAATTGGCATTATTCTCTCTCTTAAAAGCCTCTAAAGCTGCGGTAACAATATACGTCCAGGGTTAGACGTTGTACGATTATAGGATCGTTGAAAAGTTTGTGAAAAAATAATTATGATCCCCGTGAAACTATGAATTGAATGTCAGGCCCGTAAACTACTTCATTGAATCTAATCAAAAGATAACCCGTTTTGGCACGGAAATCAATTACTTGTTACTTTACACAACTATTAAAAAGACACCACATTCAAGTGTTGGGGTTGCGCCAGGTGTACCTATAATATGCAGTATTCTACTCTCGTGAGTAATATTATTCTTTGATTCTACTAGTCAAGCCCTTTCATTTGATACCCATATTGAGGGAGTTGTGAAAAAATATGTAATCCGCCATTTTGTGGTGGCGGCCATCTTGGACCGATTTTCATCAAACAGCTAAGAACACTCCGGACCCAAACAATTCACCTCTTTTGATCAACGTTCCTGCTACTTTACGGGTCCTCTCTTATACCAGCGCCTTGATAATATAATCTAGACATGTCTAGATGAACGTGATGATTGCAATATGTATATTGCAATCATCACGTTTTCTCACTGGATCAAACTGCAACGAAAAACGTATTATTAGATAATAAAATCAAATGACAATATAATATAAGGGGCCTGCTTCTTCTTTTGTCGGTTTGTCTCCAAAGAAGTGCCAGTACGTACCTACCTACCTGCAGCCAATCAATCCCAGTAGGTACCTACTACAACCGTCTTACAGAGAATCAGTAGGTACCCTTAATTCAAATAATTATATATTAACCACTACTACAACTACCTAACCTTCAACTTTTTGTCTCTTAATTTAAGTTTCTAGGGGATACGAGGAAACAAACAAATTATTTTAATCTCACACATATTTACACGCACGCACACACAAACAGATTTTGTATTTTGCTCAGATAATATAATAGAATAGAGACGTTATTATTTCTTTTATTCCACCAACTAATTACATAAGAAAATATGGCTTCATAATTCTAAATGAATGGCCCATTTTTCCGCCAGCTAATATACCTACCAACATAATCAGACGACTATGAAACACATTTGAAAGATTTACAAGATAAAAAAAATTATAGGGGCATAGACTCATTCTTTTTCCAAGTACCTACCTATCTACTTAGGGACCTATTTGTGCAACAAAATTATTGGATAGGCTCAATTTCTAGAGGAGGTAACAGAGGAAGAATTCTATCCCGCGCAGGACATTTAATTTTGATTTAAAAATCAATAGCTTAACTGTTCGGGATATAATATTATACCCTGTTATAGGTACTATACCAGGCTCTATGATAGGTATCTACTTTTCAAATTCCGCTGTACCCGCGGCTTTATTATTAATTATCCCTCTAACTCATGTAGATTGATATGTATCATTACCTATTGGAGAAGTTATAGATACCTACTGTCGGAAGAAATAACGACTAACAATTAAAAAGAGTACTTAGATTTCAAATGCCTAGACTGACCTAAAAATACAAAACTGATACCTATGAGTATATATAATTATATCTACTGTATAGATAATAAGTAGGTACCACTAATTACCACTGACTATATAGGACTCCTAAATTGGTGCGCTATCAGTTATTATGTGCCTCATCATAATTTATTTTCAAGATAATAATTATAATCAAATATCCGACTTGTAGTTAGGTACCTACTATATCAATTGGCAGAAACGGAAGCCATATTTAATAACATGACATTGTTAAATCACTTAACAATAGTAACGGTGAGTACAAAATGTTTTATTTAAGTTATCTTTATGTTAAACATGAAATAACCATCATCGTAACCATTGACATTCATCAGTTCGAAGTCAGAGGTCGTTTCCGGGACAATGTCTCCGATATACGTAAAGTTTTTTCTATTGGTTCTGTTGACGGTGACCACGGCGAAAAAGGACCGTTCACGAGACTCTAGAGAAAGATCTCATGAAGACACTGAAGACAGAGAGAGGAAACCGGACGATAGTCCCGTAACTACGACTGGCCGCACCATCGTTGGAGACGCCGTGGTTGAAAAGTTCGTCGAAACCCTAATGGCTAGCGAAAGATACTTAAAAATGATAGAAACGGTCGAAAGGAAACTAAATCACTTAGACGCCACATTCCATGAAAAATCTAATAGTATTCTCAAATACGTGTCGGAAACTCTTAGAATGGTCAAGTCGTCGCCTTCGGAGATGATGGAGAAAGCTCTCAATGGGATGAAAGCAGATCTGGATCGACTGAAGCAGTCTGTCACGTTGCGGCTTGGTGACCATCCCACTATGCGCGGTAAGTAAATAAAAATACCAATGCCGAATGAGGTCTCGACATAATGATTATAGTGGGCTAAATGAACTGCCAGAATTTTCCCCCCCTGAATTATGTTTATAATTTGTTCCATAGCAAAATCTTTCTTTGACGTAGGTATAATAAATGCTCTCATATTAGTATACCTTCGAAGGCGACTTGATGCAGCATTAAGCCTTTGTCTTAAACTGTCTAAAAAATTATTATCCGCTAAATTAGGTTCTTCATATCGTGAGTGTGTCTTATATTTGTTCTTAATATAGTCAATCTTTTGATTAAGTTACTGTTTCTAATACCTGCCATGAATTGTGTCATACGTCCTATGTATTTTCTGTTATTAACAATTTTCTTTAGTAATCTCTTCTTTCATGCTGGTATGGGTGTTTGTTGTTTATGTACTGATGTGGTTATGCCTCTTCGACGTGCATTCAAATCCAAACAATGCTTGAGCTGCCGGTGAAGGAAAACATCGTGAAGAAACTATTGCACTTTCTAGTAGGTACTCTGCAAGCTATCTACCCTAAAGTTAACGAAATGTTCCGGCAGCCTCGCTTGAGAACCATTTCTATTCCAGGATTGGTGTGTTTATCATCTTCGACCACATAGTCAAATTTTTTATGTAAAAGTAATGAGAACAATATTCATTGCAGCGATACACAGAACTTTGGGTGACAAAACAAAGTCCAGGCATCGCAGCTTTGGCACTCATTACTTTGAGACATTAGATGGTAACTCTCAACAGCCCTATGATTTCGGTAGCTGTAGTACCCTTAAAACCGGAACAAAGTAATGTTTACACACTACTGCTTGGCGGCAGAATATCTGGTAGTTCGGTGGTACCTACCTAGACAACCTACTGTTTCAGAGATCTACCACCAAGAAAAACTCACTATCAAATGAGATGTGGTCAGCCACCTAGCTTGTCCATCATGAAATAAAAACTAGTTTTTGTAGTGTAACAGAAATGTCTTATCAGGTGATGGCCATAGCTGGACGTCGTCACAGCAGAAAATAAAACATCACACGTATAAGGGGAGCGAGATATTTATTTATTTGAATCTATATTATTATTATAGTTAAATACAATAAGATACATTTAATTTTCTTACACCGAGATTATGGCTAAGGTAAGTATAGTTTTATTAATAAAATCATTTATAATGATCGACAGACTTAACCCGTCTTGACAATACTTTATTTTGTATTCATGAATTATCTACTATATAAAATAAAATATCTTAAATTAATACTATTTAGACATTTACATGAATAACTTAATCTAAAGTCCGTTAGAGGATGGATATGTGGCTAGAATGCTGGCAGCATTGTTACACTGAATAGCAATGCTAAGTTTTTGACCAAAGTAGATGCCAGCATTCTGGCCACCTGAAGTCATGATATGACACTAATCAACAATTGATTAGTGTCATAATTATAATTCGGTATTTAGTTGATACATACTTCGATCAATAAGAACCCTAGATTTCCGGTAAACGCTTTCAATACGGCCCGAAAAATAAGAGCACAGATGCCTTTGTGGTCTTATTTCAAATTAGTATGGTCCAATCATAGCCAATGTTAAGAAGTCAAAATCGAAGTTTGCCTTACTAACGGTAGGTACACTTTTAAGACTAGAAGCAATTTAATGTGTCAAGGTACAGAACAATAAAGAGGTGATGTCCTGAACTTTGGTTTTGTTAAAGTTTCGGGTACCACTAATAGTTAGCATGGACCATCGGGCATGCGTTCCCTTACGACCGGAGGGCATTATGTTAATTCTTCGACTTGTATTTCTGGGCGGCTGCTGCAACATTGTGTGATTTTATCAATAGATAACGAAGTTAACTGACCATTAATTCTTAAATCTTTCAAATAAATCATTGGGTTGCGTTCTAATACTTTTAACAAGATGTCATCCGTAATTAAAATTTCTTGACCAGTACAAATTGTTTCAATTTTAGGACTGTTTGCGAGTAGGAACAATATCTGCTCCTCAGTGGGCTTCGTCTCCTCAGACCAGGTCTCCAAGGTCAGCGTCTTTATATTAGTTTCGCAATTAATAATATTAGAAGCCGCTCTTGGTACAAAACGACAATGCATACATAAAGCTTCTAGGTTTGGGCACATTTTAACAATGCACATCAATGCGTTCAAATCCACTTCGTTCATAGCAATCACAGAGAATTCTACCAAATTGCTTCCCCTCGCATTCAACGTTTCTTTTACTCCATCTGAATAAAATTGATAACTATTAAGTTTCAGCGAGTATAAATCCTCCACATTGTGTAGTGCGCTCATTAGATTACTCTGGGCGTTGTTGTTTTTGATAAGCGAAATGTCCTGTAGACGTGGACACATTTTAACGACTGTCTGAAGTCGTTCCAAACTAGTTTCGCTGCCATTTTTATATTTTCTCAAATTGAACTGTTTTCCATATTTATTTGAGACATTGATGATAGCATTTGTAATATCGTTAGAAGAGCCCCATAGCCCCACTGTCTTGGTACCCGTTCTAAGTTCTTCAATATTATCACAATACAGGAGAATATTTTCAATTCCGTTTATGCTAACTGATGTATTCTCTAAACAGACACTTCTCAGATTAGAGAGTTGACTTAACATATCCGCACCACTATCGTTGATCTTAGAGTTGTATTTCAAGTCCAAAGACTCGAGTTGTTTGCAATGATCTACTATACACTTTATAGTATTATTTGTTGCAATGGAATTTAAACGCAAAGTTAATTTTTTAAGATTTTGTAATTTTTTTAGCAAGAGAATGAGATATTTCTCTTCTATGCTCTTCTTATTTGATGATGAAAGTTCCAAGTTAATAAGACCATTAAGTAAATGCGGTTGAACAAAAAATGGTGCTGCTGGACATGATATTGGTAATCCATCAAAATCAAGAACAAGATTGGTCAAGCCTTTGGTAAATACCACTTCAATCATCCGATTGATTACTGTTTCATGACTATCAGTGTTGAACAACTGTATGACACGAACGCGGATGAAACGGAGTTCATTGTTTTCACGCAGCATAGTAAAGTTATAACCTTTTTCACACATATCTATAAGAGATTGTAAGATTTTTATTGCTAATATGTCATGCAGAACCAGAGGCACGTTACATTCTAGATAATTTCGCATCATTGCAATTTGTCGTGTGAGTTGTGCGTCTGCCACGGCCTTGTCTGGTTGCACGAGCGCCAGCATGGTAGCCATTAACTCCACTTGTGAAATTAACCATTTCCCTACTCTTTCTAAGGACAAAGTTTGAAGTGATTTTCTCGGTTGCAGCAGCAAGTATCGCACCATTTTTATTTATCTGGAATATTAAAAAAATAATTATTTATTATTATAATTACTGCTTAGGAGGTCTACCACTATAATAAATAAACAAGACACCGAGTAAGTAAATAAGACACCAAGTTATTCACCTAATTATTTGTTGGTCTGTAATTTCTCTAAAGTACACTAGAATTGTACAAAACTACTGCTTGTCTGTAGAATATCTGATACTGTGGCGATAGTGACGACAGCAGAACAAAATGAAATAAATGTTATAGAACATTACACACAGCGTCATCTGTCTGACCCCAAACTAATCAAAGCTTGAACTATGATGGATAGATGGACACTCTTTATTGTGCACACCAAAAATAGAAAAAGAGTACAGAACACAAAAGAATCTCATGATCAAATCAAATCAAATAATAATTTATGCAAAAGAATATGTGCATGTAGGTGTATAATAATGATAGGTCTTCATTAATTTTTTGTAGCGCCACAATGTATTTAGTTTGCAAGCAGACATGCAAATATTAAAAGTACCTAGATAAATTGATTTATAATAAAAATTCATGAACTCTATTATAAACTATATTCTATATTACTATATTCATAAACTTTAATGCTGTAGAAACATTGGTTAAGAAGCCAATCAGTCAAACATTTCTTCAATTTATTTCCATTTAGAATTTTTATGTCATCTATCTATACTAACTATTATAAAGGGGAAATATTTGATTTTTTGTTTGTTTGTATTTAATAGGCTCAGAAACTACTGGACCAATCTTAATAATTCTTTTATTATTAGAATGCTACATTAGCCTATGCGTGATGGACATAGGCTATATTTAATTACAAAAACAGTTAGGGATCCATATTAAAAATTCAATAATGTAAACCAAGCTGTGAAAAATTTGAAAATACCCATACTTAGCATGCGCAGCTAAAACTATTGACAATAGAATAAAGTGACATTTATAGAGCAAATTGATAGCTACAAATAAGTCCGCAATATCATAATAATTATATCCAACTAATATGGTTGTTATCTACATCTACACTAGTAAAATTATAAAGAGGAAAAATTTAATTTTATGTTTGTTTGTTTGTATCGAATACGCTCTGAAACTACTGTCCCAATCTGAATAATTCTTTCATCATTAGAATGCTACATTTTCACTGAGTGACATAGGCTATATTGTTAATCGAGTTTTGTTTCCCATGCGAAGCCGGGGTGAGCTGCTAGTTAGGTAAATTATTGTAAATTGAAATACACATTTTTTTAATACAAATATTTTCAAGCAGGAAGCTACACTAAGTCATTAAGTCTCTATTTTTATATATTTTTTGTTATTTGGTGTATACAATAAAGAGTTATATAATTATTCATCATCATTTATTTCTTGTCTTATTTTTTAAATTTTTTACATTAAATATTTATAAAACATATACATATAATATAAAAAACTTAAAAACTAGGGTGCCGCCGGCAGCGGGGTAGGGCTCAAGCTGCCGGTGGTTAGGGCTGCAGAGTGAGGAACCTCCTCACAATGCGCGCCGTGTCAAGGATCACTGCCTTTTGAAGCTGACGCTTGACCCAACCGTCTAGCTAGAGTCTCTTGAGATGTTGGTCGAGGCTTGATTATTATTACACTAATATTATAAAGAGGAAAGATTTGTATTGTTGTATTTTTGGATTTTTGTATGTTTGTAACAAATACACTTAAAAACTACTGGACCAATTTCAAACATTCTTTCAACGCTGGGAAGCTTCACTATCCCACAGTGAAATAGGCTACTTTTTATCCCTGTATTCCCACAGGAACAGGAACTACGCGGGTGTAATCGCGAGGCGTCCGCTAGTATCATTATAAACGGCAAGTTTGTATATTTGGATCTCTAGATGTTTGTTATTAAATCACGCCAAAACGGTGAACGGATTTGGATGAAATTTGGCAGCTAAAAAGTAAGGTAAGTTATTTAGGTAATAACCTGAATAACCTTACTTTTTACAACAGATTTATATCATTTGCTAGCTTATTTATTCGTTGACAGATTTTCGGATTGACAGATGTCTTGAGGGATGTCAGTTTGATAGATATGAGATTGACAGATGTCAGATTAACAGATTGACAGATTTTAGGGTGACAGATGTCAGATAAACAGATTTCAGATTCATGACTATTGATTATTTGTTACTTACGTCATGATTCATTTCTCTCTGATCCTAATTTTATAGCGAACGCGGTCTAAGTCTCGGGCGTCAGCTAGTAATATATATTTTTCATAAATACATAGAGTACACCCTATATGCTCTTGAAGCAGATATACTACCTACCAAATGATCCCAAAGGGCAGTCAAGAAAGGCAGAAGGCAGGGAAGCTGTTTTAATAGTATTTGCGTTTGACCCCACCTTGTTCGGTGTGTATGATATTCTGACGGGTACCGCTGCAATAATCATGGACAGGCGCTATATCTTATGATGTAGCGTTGAAAATGAGTGAAAACTCCAAGGAGTTTTCACTCATTTTCAAATTTGTGGACCCAAGGCCCCACAAATTTCAACTACGCACATGAACTAAGCACCTACGCAAATACGACTTTACACGTATTATGGATGGAGGAACTTGTACAAAACCAAGAAGTCCATATATTTTCTATGTTTAACTGTACCTACCTTCTTTTTTCCTAATCTTAATAAAAAATTGAATTTTCTTAGAGCAAATAAAATTGCATGTAATAGGTAACTCCTTACTATTTTTTACCAAGTAGGTCTTTATCATACAATTTACGATTCACAACAAATTCAGCATTGTTATTTACATATAAACAAATACTTAAACAATAATAATACTTACAGAGATACACTGTTCAGTTAAACCAATAAATATGCTCCGCAAATTACAGTTTTAACTGTAAGCGTAGGCTGCGTCGTCTATCGCGCCGATCAATAAAGTTAGAAGTCGCACTGCTGCCAGAACGAAAAATACGTCAGGAGCTAAGAACGGCGCAAAAAGCGCTAAATTTGAAGAAATTAACGATGCAAAGTGTTAAATTTTACCCATAAATATGATGGAATAAAAGATAACACTTATATTATGTATATTATTATATAGTTACGAAAATATATAGTCCTGTGCAAACATAGTATGATTAGAAGAAATTATGATAACAAAGCAATTTAAACATCTTTAGCTAGGTTTCGGCTTGACTCGTAAACACAATATGCAAAATGAGAGCAAAAAAGTAATATATTTAAATTAAATTTCAACATACGAATTTTATCAAGGGGATTTCCCCACAATAGAGATGTAGGCGTTTTGCTGTTCCATTATAGCATAGAATTTATAATTTAATAAAAAGGCCCAGATTTAGGGCTAGGTGTTAAAATTCTCAAGTGGGTGCTAAGTACACGAAAAAGTGCTAGATTTAGCCCTGAAAGAGCTAAAACGGCGGCACTGGTCCCTAGCTAATTAAAAAAATTGTTGTACTTCTATCAATCTTTTCCATTAATAGAAAAAAAATACTAGTCTGTTGTAAAAAAATGAACGCAATTTAGTTCTCTATTTTCTAAATAGGTGGCCACACCGACCAAATATAAGAAAATTGCGGCTGAAGGACTAGTATCCATGGCCAAAAGCAAGATTTACCACAGTTTTGCTCTTCGTCTTCTTTGATTTTGGCATCGCATTTTGTGTATTTGCCAGTGTCAAGTGTTTTGATATTTTCAAGTTTCGTATGTTATTAAGTAGTCCTAAGTCCAGCCAGTAGTCAAATCAAGGCATGCTTTAGTAAAGTAGTACTATAAGCTTCAATGCAGTTTTTGGAAGCAACACGAAAAATTATGTTTCACTACATTTTATCACTTTCTCATATTTGTACTTGTATTTCGGCACTTTGCAGTTTTAATTAATTTTATGTTGTTTTAAAATAAAGACAATTGCCCTTCTAGCTTTATATCGACCCTGTAAATCTTTAGTAATCGGCAAAAAGTGTTTTCCCGCTAAATTCAGATTTTTATCCGCTAAATATCCACAAAATCAGCTAGTTCTAGACAAAGTCTCTAGAACGGCAACAATGAGTCTATACCTGTATGCACAAAGGAGAAATTATGCGCAGCCGTAGAGCGAAAATCACAGTTTTGGCGGGAAACTGACATAATGTGGAAAAACATGACTTTTTGTGGTGCTTTCAAAAGTCCATCGCAGCTTTTAGTAAAGTCGCCACCACTTTACTAAAGCATGACTGGGCTTCACCAAGACTGGACTTTGACTACTTTTTAACTTATGAAACTTGATAATATCACAACACTTGACACTGGCAAATTTACAAAATGCGACGCCAAAATCAAATAAAGAACTCTTACTTTTCAAATATTTTGCCAATCAATACGAAAAAATACTACCAACGTTAAAAATATGATAGCTGTGTTGTTGTTTCTTTGGTTTTTGCGTCGCGTTTTAGCATTTGCCAGTGTCAAGTATTTATATATTTTTCAAAAGTCAAATAAGTATCTTCGTATCTAAAGTTATAGTCAAAGTGACTGTCACGGACTGGTCCGTGACAGTCAAGTCCAGTCATGCTTTAGTAAAGTAATGGTGACTTTACTATAAAGCTTCGATGGAGTTTTGGAAGCAACACGAAAAGTCATGTTTCACCACATTATATCATTTTCCCACGCTCGCGCTTGTGATTCGACACTTTATGAATAAAACACCACCATTTTTATACATAAACACTCGACAAAACACTAGTTTTGGAAAAAAATACAACGGGGCGACACGACTCTTCCCGCGTTCCCGCCAAAAAACTCGATAGCTGTGGGTCATTGAGAATTCAGTTCAAGCCCCCATTTCTATTGTCTTAAGTTACATGAGATAAATATAATCTTATTTGCCGAAAACATGTACTTATTGCGATTATGATGTTATATGTATATCCACTTTTAAATTTAATTTGTTAGGGGCCGTTCAAGTATTACGTAAGCACCAAGGGGGGGTGGGGGGGTCTCTGTTTTGCTTATTTTGGATGACATGGGGGGTGGGGGGGTCTAGATGATGATTACGTCATCGTTAGTTATTTAAGTTTTTTCGGGGATTCCCGCAAATAATACATATGCGTAGGCACTCGCTTTGAGAACTGATTAGGGGAATTACCGCGCATTAGGGAAATTACCTTGCGCTATTCACTTGTTTAATAATTCACTCTCGTGCCGGCCGGCTGCAAGTGCGCATCTATCAGTATTGTTTTGTTTGGATTCTAAACGTATTGTAAGCATTGAAAGTTATCATTTGTGTTTATGTTGATGCAATTAGCCAAAGTTTAACGTTTTAATTATTTAAATTTAAATATCTTATTAGAATGTCATATCATATAGACAAATCCAAGTTATACCAAAAACTGTTCGAAAGTTTTAAAAAATCTCATACTGGGACGAAAGTGCAAAATGTACAAAAGTTAGTTAACGAAGTTTGGCGAAATTATAAATTACAAGCAAAGTCAGATAAGGAACTAGATATTATTGTATCTAAGAGAATTGAAGAAGAATTGCAAGCGGCGACTAAAAATAAATCCAATCTGCTTCATTTTTTTTCCAAGGTGAGTACAAAGTTTCTCTTTACGTTCTGTAACAATTAAAACGATTTATGAGTAAAAAATATGATGGCCTATCTCAAAGTAAAAAGGTAAATGATTGATATTTTATTTCTTAAGATCGACTCCGGCAATTGGTCACAAAATACACGGTGTTTTCAATATCTGTATGTGAAGGGTTTCTGTGGGGAAAAGCTTTCAATAATATTTAAACGCTGGTTTTATTAAATACGGTGAATTTATGTAGCTTAATAAGAGAATATCCAGCAGAACTCTTAGAAATTTTTCATTTTTAGGCAACGTCTTCTACCAGTAAACCTGCAGAAAAAACACAAATTATACAACCATTTTCTAACATTGAAAAACAGAAAGAAGATAAAATTAAAACCGGCAATGAATCACAAGAGCAATGCGAAAATAATAATAATGCAGATAAACAAAGAGCAAAACCTTCTCAAGAAGCTTTGAAAAATAAGATTACTACTCGAAAAAAATCTGAACGCTTTGTATTCTGCCAGAGATACTATGCCAAATTGCGCTGAAGTTGATAAACAGATCATTAAGTTGCGCGAGGAACTAAAAACAGCAAAAAATACTTTAAACAGGAAGATTCAAAACGCAGTTGCCCAGAAGAAACACAGGGATGGTATGAAAAGAAAGTTAGAAGATATTTGTCAGGAAAATCCTGAAATAAAAAGAAGACTATCTCTGAGGGATTCAGTAGGACATCCTAAACTTGAAAGCGATCAACCATTACTATTGAAAACAATTGCGGATATAGCTTTATTTGGGAGTGCATGTGATGACAGGAGACGAACGGAATCTATTCGCAGCGTAAAAACTCTTGACGAACTCACACAAGAACTGCGTAAACTAGGATTTGACATTAGTCGCAGTGCGACATATCTTCGTTTGATTCCCAGAAAATCGAATTCTACAGAGGGACGAAGACATGTATCGACAGTCCCTGTTAGGCTCATTCGTGCTCAAACTCATCACCACAAGAGCCACTTAGATAGCAAGTTCGCTGAAACATCAATCCATTATTTAGAGAACATAGCATCCATACTTGGACCAGATCAAGTATTTTTCTTATCTCAAGATGACAAAGCTCGAGTCCCTATTGGCGTCACTGCGGCAAATAAGCAAGCACCTCTTTTAATGCATATGGAATATAGAATCAAATTACCTGACCACGATTGGGTAATCGCTGAGCGTCATAAATTAATACCATCTGTTTATGCTGGTATCAAAGTTACTTCCAATATGCTAGGACAACCGCAAGCCGTCGGATATTCTGGGCCAACATTCATCGCTATTCGAAGTGGAAAGCATAGTTCATCTACTGCTAATACTCATGCTCAGGATTTCGAGACGCTTCTCGAACTTGAAGAGTTTCGACCATTAGCAAAAACTGACCATGGACTAGTAAAACCAGTAGTAATTATGACGGTTGATGGAGGGTCAGATGAAAATCCGCGTTATCAAAAAGTCATAGGGTTTGCTATACAACATTTTAAACGACATGATCTCGATGCATTGTTTATAGCTACCAATGCTCCTGGAAGGAGTGCGTATAACAGAGTAGAGCGAAGAATGGCTCCTCTGAGTCGGGAACTGGCTGGTTTAATACTGCCTCATGACCATTTTGGGTCTCATTTGGATGAACGTGGCATTACAATTGATGAACAATTAGAAAGATATAATTTTGAATTTGCAGGAAATGTATTAGCTGAAGTATGGAGTTCAATGGAAATTGATGGCTATAATGTTACTGCAAAATATGTTGAGGCTGATGAACAAGATGTTCCTGAATTTCCAGACATTAAATGGTACTCAGAACATGTGCGTGAAAGCCAATACTTGCTTCAAATTGTAAAATGTAAAAATACAGAATGCTGTCGTCCAAGAAGTGGCCTATTCAGATTACTAGACAACAGGTTTCTTCCACCACCTGCAAAAGTAAAACAAAACAGTTGATGACTTGGTTTTGGATGAAGGAGGACAATTTCTTGATCTTCCAGTCAATTTAGCTCTACGCTTGAGTACTACCCTCAAAGATTTTTTGCAAATGCCCTACGATTATTTTTGTCCGACGGTAAAATTGAGGCTCTCAAGCCGAACATGCAAAACGTGTGGTCTTTATCATGCTTCCGTCAAATCATTAAATCGTCACATCGAGAAGATCCATAAAAAAGTAAACACGCCCACAGAGGGAAAAGTTAGACCTGTAAGAGTCGCTGCTCGTCGTGCTAATGAACTGATGTGCATTATTCAAAATTTAGAGCACCAAGATGTTGAATGGCTCGATGAGAGTGACGTAGACATTCCAAAATCGGATGAAAGTGAGCAGACTCACAACACTGAGCAGCAATCCAATGTCATCGATAACTTAGAATCATGGATTCAGGTTTCATGGACTGAAGACTGTTAATGTGTTCCGAAAATATTCTTTATGTTAGTTATGTTCTTTATTTCTGATTATATTTTTTTGTCATTTACTCTATGTGTATCAGTTAAACCTAATATTTTCATGAATTTTCCTATTTTAAAAATAACAATATAAAAAAACATTTATTACTAAAAATGTTTACGTAAGCATAGGGGGAGGGGGTAAGTGCTTTGCTTACTTTTGATGACAAGGGGGGCGGGGGGGTAAAAAATGGTAAGAAATCTGCTCACGTAATACTTGAACGGCCCCTTAGTTTAAAAACGAGCTTCTAACAGACCCGTCTTGTATTTAATTTGTTTATTGGCATGCCTACCTATGGTACCAAACCAAGCGAATTAGCTCTTATTCCGCCACGTTACCTACACGCGATGCATTACGAGCTCTATAGCGCTCCATAGCTCCATAGTGAATAAGGACCATGGGTTAAAGGTCAAACAATAGCTAACTAAAAAATAGTCATAAAATAGTTGTGACGACGGATAAATATAATTATATAATATATCATAATACATGAATTGGTATTGAGGGATCCTTAATAAGAAGTAATAATTCTGTGATACACATTTAAAGTCAGCATCCTCACCACATTTTTGTTGACCACGACGTTCTTCGGATTGAAATCAATTTGTTACTAATCATTATTCCGTTTCAACAAAAGTGTTTATTATCTACATTTACATTTGTAAATTATACCGCATAGTATCAATAATGACCAGTCTACGCTGAAAGTCCCAAATCAAAATCGGCATAGGTATTTCGGTGTTCATACAAAAACCAAAAAATATTTTAACGTTTTAAATACGGACGCACCTAGCTGGAAACCGTAACAAGGTAACGAAAAAGGATAATAACAAATCGTAAGTAATGCAACCGGATATTTGGAGTTTCCGGACCACACGTTTCGATCCGATAACTTGTGACCGATTACTAATTCCAAAACCCAGAAATTGAAAAATATTTTTCTAAATCGTACAATCTCGTTTCCGCCAAAAACGCCGACATTCTGCGGCTTTATTTCAATTCGCGGCAAACACTGACATCGCCGCATGCTCCGCTGCTAAGGGTCAGTGACTTCGTGCGGGAACCTACACAGTACAGCTGATTGCGGCGTAGATATATTATAATAGTTAGTACTAGGGTTGTGCGACCGATATTTTTGTGAAATTTTTGAACTTTTGTACTTCGAAAACTATTGGGTATTTTTTAAAACGCTAAAAGAAAAGCTGTTCAGAATTATAAGTACTAGTTTCGGCTTTTCGTTCGGCTACTAGTTCGGCTACTTAGCAAGCCAATAACACGGTATAAACAAAAAAAACAATAGGTAGTTACACTAGGTTCAATAACTGATTGGAGGCCCTAGCTTACTCAATAGGATAATCTGAGTCTACAGGAGCCAGGCCTCTTCTATAGTGCTATTCTATCTAAACCTGATAAATGTCAAGAAATAGTCGTTGAAATAGCCGTCTTAACTGTGAAATTGTTTATTTTGTAGAAGGATGTTAAAAACTACGTAAACCTCAACTTATATAGTGGTCTTCGTATTTATGAGAAAAATAAATACTGTAATAATTATAAACTGAACGTTGGCAGAAAGTACAGGTACACCATCCTAACATATTTGCAAGGATTCTTATGGACGAACCAACCATGCCACGGCCACGAAGGCTAAAGAGAACACCCTCAGGATCTGTTATTATAGATAGACCGAGCTGAAAAGCGGGCTTGCCAATGGACAAGTACCGCACAAGTCTGACAACAAATTCCAACTTATTACTGAATGTCTAAAGGATAGATTGCAATCCAATGCCAAAAAAAGTCTTTTACATCGGCGACATAATTACTTTATGCCAGAGGATGACGCTGTGACGCACTAAGTACATGAGCTATCTGAAAAGTAACCTCTTTCTCTTGCCCCGAAACAAAATCCTGGATGCGTGCCTGTAGACAAAATACCGATCATATACGGACAATCGGCTTTATGTCACTTTCAAGTTGCCTTTAGTTGCCGTAGTTTTTAATCTGAGCCTTTATGTAAGCAATCAAAGTACAAAATAAAAATCGAATAATAATTTGTAAATGCATACTTATAATAAATACAGAACACCCAGACAGAACAAATATTTTGTTTATACCACAAATTGTTTATCCTGGGTGGGAATCGAACCCACGCCCTTCAGCTCTTCGAGCAAACATACTACCAATGAACCAACAGGGCTGTCATAAATAGCTACACTTTGATGCCTTTTTTTTGTCCAGGGAAAATACTTTGTGTATACCACCGGCCCTGGGGCAGGCACGGTGGTTATGTGGGACTCCGTCCTAATGACGGCCTACCCACTAAAAACCCTGGAGTGTTCCACCTCGGCGCTTTGTGTCGAGGCTGCGGGCACGCTTTCGCACTCTACCGCTGCCTCGACAGCGCTTGTCCTCGCGGACCCGCCTCGGGGAGCTCAAGCTCACCCCACAACGATGACGATGTGTCCGAACACCAGACACATCGTAATTCACCTCGGAGACCAAAGCAGCAAATGGGCGTCGGACAGCCCCATGTCCGTACGCCCCTGGTCTCCATGCGACGGGTCAGCTCTTATTCGAAACACTTTGATGCCTAGCACAAGAAATAACATTTTTTTTATTTTTAGAATTTTGACCACGAGTAATGGCCCATAAATATTTTAGAGCTACCTAAAACTATTGTAGTTGTACTAGTTATATATGTAGTAATTAACAGATTGTCGGCATTTTAACAACTTTTTTCAGTTGTAGGCGCAAAAAGAATCTTTTGATGTGCCATTCATTTTATGAGGCCATTTAATAAATAAATAAAAATATTTCTTACTCTATCGGTGGTTTTTTTCCGCAACAAATTTCTGAAATCACTAGAATTTACCGGAAATTGTTTTACTCATTTTCAGTTTCAGTAGGTACCTACATTATAATTATGTACCTACATTACGCTCGTTTGTCTCTACGTATGTAGGTACCTAAACACCACTATTTTTTTATTACTAGAAAAAAAATCATGGCGTTATTTACTTTTATAACTGAACCCATCTATGAAAAAAAAACTTGAGAAATCGATGTCGAAAAATTACTACCACAAAAAAGGTGATTCCTGGTTATTATTCTACCCGTAGGAATTTACCTAAACCTAGTCCGTCGCAATTCCATTCAAAGATCACAAGCTCGTGCAATTGAATCGGGAGGCCGCGATAGTGTGATAGAGAAAGAAAATGTTTTTTCAATATTTTACTGAAAGCCGCCTTTGGTTACCGCCAGCTGGCCCGGTGGTAGTTATAGTTATATGTCCATAATTTTAGGCAGGATTTCCGAAAATGTTGTACCTAATAACTTTGACATTATGAAATAAACAAACATTCTGATTGCACATTTACGATAGTTTACTCGGTTTGTATTACGCACAAAAAAAATCTAGTACTTAAAAAATAGTGGTGTACCTATATATCTACTGTACTCAGAGCTAGTCTAAAATTATTTTCAACATGCTCACATTTTAACATGTCGAAACAAAATTTGTAAATATTATCATTCAATACAATTAAACAACAATATATCGATTTGTTATCGAGAAAAAATCTGTGCGAATCACCCACGGTCGCAGAGTCACAGCACAGGCATTCTTCTATCGATGTTTTTATTTAGCTGCCTGCTGTTTTGTAAACTTTTAAACAATCAATGAAATGTAAAACTTATACATCAGTCTCGTCTCAACTACCTGACGATTGGCATCTCGATATGTTACGAATATTGACAGTGTGCCACATATTGTTTCTGCTGTCCATGATATCCTGCGAGTTCAACACAGAAAAAAGAGGGAAGAAGAAGAAAAACGATTACGCTGATAAATCCTTATGGAAAAAGGAATACGAAGAAGAGTTGAACGATGCCATGCTATCAGCTAGGAAGCGGGAGAACATAACGCGTACCGCTCAGTCGCCTCCTGTACCAGACAACGAGTTCGTCGTAGAAAAGCTCATGGAAACTATTACTTCTAGTGAAAAATACCTCAAAAAGGTTGATAGTATTGACTTCAGATTAAACCGTTTGGACATAGAAGTTCACGAAAAAACAAATGCTATATTAAAGAAGCTATCCGAAATGGGAAAGGCCCTTCGGGAGCAAGGATTAGCGGACAAGCTGGAAATTATTCTGGACGGACTTAAAACTGACGTTGCCAACATTAAGTTCATGTTAGAAAAGAACCCGCGTAAAGCTGAACTTGGTAACAAACTGAGTTAATCTAGATTTCTAACTTCTTTCATGCTTTCAAAAAATATCATAAAGCTACTGTCCTGACAATATAATGCTTTGAAAATATGTAACCGTTGAATTACCCGTGCACCTAGTAATTTCTATAAGTGAATTTAAACTATCACTTTAGTCTGATGTGGATTACAAAAATAAATGTTGTACTTTAATTTCCATATTACTAGATTTATTAAAACAACATATAGAACTTTTTATCAGCGTGTCTGTGTGAGACTAATAAAGAATTTATTATTGAAGAATGAAAATAACACTATTAGGTTTGAGAATAAAGAAGTAATAGATTTGTCACAACGGCTTCTTTATATTTCAGTTGAAGGGACTGGATTCCATGGCGACGCATCACTTGATAGCAGACTGCAGGCGGTGGAGAATCTCATCAGAGGCGTTATGACTGGCGTCGATTCCATCGTAGCCACGATGACTGAAGTCAAGAACCGACAGACAGCGAGGACCTATTCACCAAAGTGAGTACACTTATCATTTGCAAATGGTTCAAATATGCTAATTCTGATGATGATCCAAACAAAATTGAAATAAATCACTCCCTTTACCTTTACCTATCTTAATCAATTATTGTTTTAATAATTATGACATTTCTTTTTATGTAAAAGTTATGAGACGAACGATACGCTCTCTTGATACTAAGAGATAACGCATGCCCATTTCCATTGCATTAGTACATAGAACTTTGAAGTTGCAAAACAATGTCCACAATGTGTGTTGTCTTCGCTGCTTTGGTCAGCCAGTAATTGCGCTAGCTGAAGATGAACACAGAAATGTGTACACACTACTACGACTTCCTGCTAAGGAAATCTACCATCAAGTGTAATCAGTGTTACTAAACATAATACCTCCCTAAAAACAATGAATTAACAAATCTATACAAATATCACATTTTCAATTCGAGGCTTGTAGCTAAATTATAGTTTCCTCGCGATGTTTACCTTCACCGGCAACTCGAGCTAATTTTTGTCATATTTAATTTAAAAAAATATGATCTACCTGTTATACTTTTAATGTTAAAAAAGAAACCACCACTCCACGTTTACAAGTCTTAAAAATTGTTTGCTCTTGTATGTTCTATTGTTGCATTGTTAATTAAAATATTCTCACATTTTATTGTGATAACTTTTCTTTAACTATAGGTATTATATTTATAGGCATAGCTTGTTCGTGTGAGACTTCAGTCGGCTGATGGGGAAGATCAGCCGTTGTTGACACAACATTAGTGTCAGCTTATTCACCTGCGCGAAACTATAAATCTATTGAATGTTATAGACAAAATAATTCAAAGTAAAGTTATGCTATTGTTTAAGTATTTTCTTTCCAACAACAACAACAATTCGTCGAAATTTTTGTAAATGAATCATCCTCGTCGGAGAGTATGACGTAGAAAATTCCGAGCACACATTGGCAATACCATACTTACTTACATGAAGACTATTGCTTACATCTTAATACTATGAAACATGCAGAGAAGAAAGAAAACGAAGAAATGCATAGGACACGCATGGTCTTGCCTAAGAAGAATGCAGCTAACGTAATATTGTAATTTTTTAACTTCAGCACAATTCAAAGATGAAGTGTGCACTAACGTCATTTAGGTAATATCACGCGGCGTTTTAAATAAATCCCCATAAACAAAAGCATCAGTAAATATCAATGTGATGCCATCTGCATACTTTCTACTCTTGGTTGGCTACGGAGGGGCGCTGTCTCGGAATATATTGTTACTTAGATTCACTTAATTATAAAATTATAATCTTAAAGCTGGACTTTGTTACTGGTCAGATCCGAGCTTGGCGTGGGTGTGGCGTTGGACTCTATGAACGTGATAAACGAATTCAGGAAGATCCTCCATGACCAACGACTGAAAAAATGCGAGTGCAGGTTTGTAACTTGGGCTGTGCATGTGTACCTAAAATTATATACATATCATACTATATAATATGTATTACAAATGAAAGTTTGTATGTTTGGATGTTTATCACTCAATCACACACAAAAGGCAGAACGGATTTGGATGAAATTTGGTATACATAGTAATACTCATAGCTTATTACCTGGATTAACATGTATAACACTTTTTACAACTGATGTATTTCATTTGAAAGCTTATTTATTCAATGACGGATGGACAGGTGTAATTTTATCAGATTTCAGTTTGACAGGTCAGATTCATGACTTGCTTATTTGTTTAATTTCCCTCTGAACCGAATTCTAAAGTTAACGCGGACGAAGTCGCTGGCGTCAGCTAGTAATAAATAAATCTATCATTTATTTGTCTATAAGTCTATATGAAAAAAATATATTTTAATTGTAATTTTACTTTCAAACCAGCTTTAATGCAAATAGGCAGAAGGCGCGTGAAAAGAAACATTGAGGCATTTCTATCATTTGAGAAATGTTGAGCTATTTTTATAGGTACATTTTGGTATCGAAAAATTGTTCTTTTCGTAAATTGCCTCTGTAATCAGGTCGGGCCGCGTGGACCGGGCGGAACGCTACCCCACGGACTGCCACGAAATTCAGATGCAGGGCTTCAACGTCTCCGGCATTTACAAGATAAAACCTGATGATATGGAGCCTTTTTACATACTGTGCGATCTCACCACTTCTGGAGGCGGCTGGACGGTAAACGACGTGTTGATTTTTTAGTTTATATAAGATTTACCTACTTACGTTTAGTTGGAAACACTGACTACAAGACTACGAAAAAACATGTCGGTTTCCATAGTAAGAATGATATAATTTGTATATGCACACTAACTTCGGAAATAGCCATTTACGCGATGCAGAATCAAATCGAGTGCCTATCTCGCTTATACGTCTGTCTTAAAAAATGTATTTTAATGATGAAATAAATTCAAATATTTTTGTAAATCACAAATTAATAATGAAACATTTAGAATATATCCAGGATTGTTATATACAATTATATAAATTGAATATCATCTACGATATTCTATGGAAGCGTGTTCCGTCGTCGTTTAGTATCAGGCGAGATAACCGTCAAACGCAAAGCTCTTTGTAAATTCAAATGTAAAATATCCACAACAAATCTTTAGCCATTAATTACAAATTGGAAACTTCCACACTTCCAAGGTGTTTCAAAATCGCTACGACGGCTCACAAGACTTCTTCAAAGGATGGTCTGACTACAAGTACGGATTCGGCAACCTTGCTGGCGAGTTTTGGCTGGGGTTGGAGAAGCTGAACTACCTGACCAATCAGAAGCTGTACGAGTTGAGAGTGGAGGTGGAAACGCAGCATGGACAAGAGGCGTATGCGGGGTACTCAGTATTTACAGTGGGACCGGAGCATGAAGGATTCAGGATAAGCACGCTTGGAACTTACTATGGTACAGCTGGTAAGTTGGCATATATCCGTGTCTCGACCTGCTTTTGTTTAGTAGCGTTAAATTTCAGTGAATAAAGAATTTATGAAAACGTGGCAAAACAGATGACTGTTTACTGTTTAGGTTTCGGACTAAATAGAATTGAATGGAACTTCTTTTTCTTCTGTGGCTCAGTTACGAAATTATATCATATTAAACAGGTTGTGTATAGCTGAAGCATCACAGGGTATAACCGATATAATGAATAGATGCCAACGAGTGCCTGTGATTACAATTTTGATAAGTTTATCTTATTTATCAAGTACCTATCTATTCTGTTCATCTCTCTCTCCGATCAGTCCCTCTATTCTGAAGATCGTGGTCACTGGAATCTCTTACTCGGACAATCTGCCTCCTTGGTCTCCAGTCCCAAGTAGCCCTCACCGCCTGGTAGAATTATAAGAGTAGATCACTTGAGACAGTGATGGATAGTGAAGTCAATGCCGATTTCGAAGGCATCTATTCTGTTTCTCCCGTACTGGGATTGTCCACGTCCACTCCATAGAGGAAGATCAGGAATATTAAGGTTCTGACTAACTGAGCTTTTGTTTTGTATTCTCCAATTTTTTCAAATATTTTTAGGCGTGCCATAGTGTCTTTAGCCATTGCCATTCTACGCTTGATTACTGGCACTCTGTCATCGCCAAATGTTAAACATGACTTTTGTAGTTTTCATAACTTGACGTAATGATATGGAATTCTCAGGGGACTCTTTGTCCTACCACGCGGGTCAGAAATTTTCTACGCAAGATACGGACAACGATGAATGGAAGGATGGTTCCTGCTCTATCGAGCACGGCGGCGCTTGGTGGTACAAGGAATGTGATAAAAGGTATATGTATTTAATTGAAAGTTTGAAGTATAAATTAAGCGCATGATATGAAATAATCAGTGTGTTCCGGTAGCCTCACTTGTGAGCCAATTCCAGGCTAGGTATGTTTACTATCTCTTCCAGCAACCTTAGGATGGAAAGAATTTAAGAACAAGTCAAATACATAATTATGTATCTATATAAACAAATATTATCTCATTGTCTTCGTCTGTGACGCCCTTTTGGCAATTTTTTATATGAAAGATCAAAGGAGATTGATGTTCACAGCGTAACGGTCAATTATTTATTAACCATGTAATGAGTACTTTTGTGGTTTTCCAGTAACCTGAACGGTAAATACGCATCGGCGGCCGAGGAGAACCGGGGCCAGTCGATATATTGGATATCGTTCAAGGGTCCAAACTACCCGCTGACTAAAACTAAGATGATGATCCGTCCGCTACCTGCCAGCAAACCTATCGACTTTAGCGACAACAGGGTAATGGGCTTTCCTCATGACTCAGAGTTCGAAAGGCAACGTCGAAAGTCTAATGCAAAACCTTAAAACATGTTAGTACGATTTGTGCCGTGTCTATGTCTAATTTTCGTTTATGTACCTGTAATTTACCTACTTACGCACACTAAAAATTTATGTCACTCTCAACGTTATGGTAACAGTTTACTAAATATGTGTTTCTTCACTTGTAAAGATAAGCATCGATTAGCATTCAGCTTGGCACGACTCGGTATGCTACAAGATACAACAATTAAGTCGATTCGGCAACTTTTATCACAGAAAAAAGTATAGCAACAATAATCACGATTAATGTCAAAGCTAGAGCAAAATTAATCCGAATAATAGTAATTTATTACTTACTAGCTTCGCCTCGAGGTTTCACTCGCATTTTTTTTTTATGGTTGGCAGGCTAGTTGTTTGACCACAGCTCACCTGATGTTAAGTGAAGGTGTGGTCGAAGATGGTAAAGCACACCTAGCCTGGAATGGAACTGGCTCTCAAGTGAGGCTGCCGGAACACACCGTTAGATGCTTGGCGGCAGATTTTCAACTTGATAGCTAGCCAGCCGAGTACTAAAGTACTCTACCACCATGCATTTTCAGGGATATATAGTAGCCCATGTATTAATCCATTCGCCTCGAGGTTTCACTCGCATTTTCGCATTATTTAAATAGTAGCCCACATGTATTAATCCAGGTTAAACTATCTACATCCCAAATTCGTCAAGCCAATTACATAGAGAAGAAAAAAAATATATACATAAATACGGACAAACAGATACATACTTTCGCTTTTATTAGATATATATTAGTAAAAAAAATCGAATCTAAAAATATTGCTTTCAATGATATGTGAATGAATATTTTAAGTCCAAATAAGATCAGCTCTGACCAATAGTTTTATCACTTGTTTCCGAATTCCATCATCAGACCAGTGCAGTAGTACATTTTAACTTGTTATTGGTACTACATATATGCATTAGCTAGGATTACGAACGCAGATGTGAGTGAACATAATTATATACTTAGGTGTGATTTGGGTTGTCAGATGATGCACAGACTCGCATGCAGATTTAACACTTTGCCACCACTATTTTCGACTAGTCCCCAGCGATATCGCCTTATGTGATTTAAAATATTAAATATTAAATGCGAGCACGCCAGGCGTGCTCTCGGCACTGCAAGATGAAATGACATGGGCACGCTAGGCGTGTTCAATGGCACTGTAAAAAGGTGAAATCATAAAAAGCCGTATTTCGGCTTCAGATAGAAAATACACCCAAATCCATGAAAAATCGAGAGCACGCCTGGCGTGCTCGGCATCGCGATAGGGATTCGTGAGGATACGCTAGGCATGTCGACGGCACTGAATGTGTTAAATTACATATAATTAGTATATGACATTGCCAATTATCAAGCAACTGTAATAGCATCATATAAGGAACAGTGAACATATACCACTCGGTAGTAATTGTTGCTGTTGAGTCAATGGTATGTGTTTACTGTGCCAACCAAAGAACGAACGGCTAACGTTGTTCCAGAAACTTATAGACGTACCGAAACCGAGGCCCGTTCACGAGAAGTTGAAGAACGTTCACTCCAAAGACGTGAAGGGCACGTACGACTTAAGCAACCACCGTTCACAGTACCGCTATGAAGACGGACACGCCGAAGCCTTTTTCCCTAACTACGCGTGATACTACATTTATGCACGATACGCTCGCTCGCAGAAACGTCTAATAAGCTTGTTTTATATTGAAACTATAGGTACTTTGTATATTTCTCTCTTTTAGCTAGAAGTTTATAAAGCAGTACATAACAGCTTATGGAACGTTCGAGTGTAACGATTACTTTACGAGACCCGAGTGATTTATCTTCATTAATTCTTTTCAAAATTTAACTATAACAATAAATGCTAAACATATACGAAATCTTGTCATTTGCCTTTATTTACCATATTTTGTAAAGACAAAGCGCTTGGGTCTAATTTTTCGCTGGTGAGTATTCACATGCAGGCAATGTACCTACGACAATGAAGAATGTACCAGAAAACAATTTTTCACTGCATCACCAGGGAACGAATAGTCAACGTTTTAACTTGGTTTTATATTTTGGCTACAGGAGAGTAATACATTTGTTACTATGTTACAATGCCTTTTCGAGTAGGGCGAGTGAAAAATTACAATGCATATATAATTATATACCTAGTAAGTATTATGAATGTGCAAATACTGCGATTCAAGCACAACTCTTGCAATTGTTTTGTTATATAAATGTTATGTATAAAATATTCGATTAATTGTGTTCAATTTATATATAATGTATATTCGTAGCTTTTACGTAGCGTGTAATAATATAGACAGTACCTACATGGCAGTATAATATCACGTGTAAAAATAAATGAAATTCATTTAAACCAGTCTCATTTACTTTATTTTTTCGCAAGTATACATCGAAAATGTTAGCATCTGATAAATCAATTTGAGCAAATTGAGTTTCTGACATGAAAATCTGACAAATGTATTTATAAACTGTGTGGTCACAATGACTATATGCATTAAGTTCTACAATTACAATTAATCGTCCCTTAATAAAGACTTCAAGAAATGAACAACAAGAGTTAGACAATGTATCGACAGTTGTAAAGTCGTGGATGTGAAATCATGGCTGTGCTCGATCCAAAAGAAAACCAAAATATAAACGCAAAAAAAAAGCTTATAGGCGACTACAAGTTGGATAGAAAATAATAAGTAACTTAATCTACGTTTCTGCATTAATTAAATGAAAACATTACATCTAGAACTTTTAAGACTAAACTTTTGCAGTTAAGCATGTTAACAAACTTACATATTAAATTTTTTTATACTACTACATATTTTTTTTTATAAATTTTATCTTTTATACGACTAACTTGTATAGATAGTTCAATATAAGAACAAGTCCTCCGATTACTCGTACATAATTAATATGACACTACTAATCAACGTGCGCATAAGATCACCGTTGAGTAACAAGTGCAAAAGAGACAATTACACAATATCTCTTTCTTACTCATTGGTCAAACAACAGTCACGTAACTTCAAACGGTAAAGAAACACATCGTGAGAACATCTACACATCTAAAAGTTCTCGGAGATGAAAGTAATTTGCCAACCCGCACTTGGCCAGCTATGAGACGGTTCATAAAAAGATGGTTGAACCGGCGAAATATAGTACGGTTCATCCACCTAATTTTATAAACTATTAAATATCTCGAAAACGGCTGTAACGATTCCTGTGATATTTCCCAATACGAGTGGTTTTTGGGGTCGAAAAATCGATACAGCTAGGTCACATCTCTGGGAAAACCCGTTTTCTGAGTTTTAAAATTGCATATACCGAGCAAAGTTCCGCCCAGGTACTAATTTAAGCATAAAGTAGTGTTCTTACTTGTAGATATGATGAAGGTCCATACAAAGATTATGTATGTTATGGGGTATAACTGCGTGGAAGCGATTGGAAGAAGTGCGGGTTGTTATGGAATCGAACTATCTATAGACAAGCCAACTTAAAGTACAACATTTACACTTAACTTAAAATACAACATTTACACTTAACTTAAAATACAACATTTACACTTACGAAACAAAATGTTAAATCGGTATCCTAGGCCTAAAATTTAACTGACCTTTTTTGGTATTTTACTAAACAACAATAACTAAGTACTTATATACATTTACTACAATTCGTAGTAGCAATTAAACCAGTTGCTATTTACAGTGTTTCAGATTCTATAGATATAGGTATAAATATAAATAAACTATTCACATAAATTAATAGATGTGAGATATTTTCAAATTATGTATATTGGATCCGCGATGAAAAAACTTCTAGTAAAAAGTAAAATAGGTACGTTATAATTCAGTAATATATATTAATCTATGTGTGTGTTACTTGAAAATATGTTTGTAAGTACATTTTTTTAGCTCTTTTAATATGCCAATAAGAACTTACTACAAAAAATCAAACTGCTACCACAGATAAAACACAAAATTTCTGTGTTGCTAATTATTACGAGTATTAAATGTAGGTAAATTTCTAAATCAATTACGCAATGACTGAAACTACTCAATATGGCGTCTCCTAGGTGAATATCTAGTATTGCAATGCTAACTATAATTTTGCTGTCAAACGCCCAACATAACGATCAAAATCACCAATCATGACCATCACCAAGGTGCCGGCGGTGAGGTGAGGTTGCGGGCGGGTGATTTTGATCGTATTGTTGGGAGAATGAACACAGTTCCGTTAATCTCGTTAAAAAATTAAGCAACAACTTCATTTAACTACAAGTGACGTTTTCAAATAAAAAAAATCACAACTTAAGTTTTACGCGTTACAAAAATTTCAATAATAACGTAATTTTAAGGCTCTGAGATTATTTATGAGCTATTTTTTTGACGACACACTCACTTAACCGTAGTTATTGAAAATTGTACCTACATGTAAAACTAGAACATCGTGAATCATGCACTAGATCCAGTATCCAATATTTTAATATCGTTACATCTGCTTAAATTTATATGCATACATAGGTACTTAAACTGAATGAATTCTTATAAATCATACAATAAAGATTGCCCAAAAGAAATATATACGCCATGACTTGCATATAGCACCATACATATTTTTATAGCTCAACAGTACTGCAAACCAATTTAAGTAAGGGACCTTAAATACTAAGGGTCAACGCTTTGCACACAACGATCAATTGTAGGATATTATACTACTTTCAAAAGTATCTAAATGCTTAGCCGCTATAATTAGAGATTATATTATACATAAAAACCATTTATAATTTCTATAAGCATACAAGTAAAATTAAAAAGCAAAGTAAAGTTACATTTTTTTTGCACAATTGATGTTTGCATCGAAACGGTGATCCTTGAAAAAAGTAATTATGTCAAAATTGAGACACAGATTTTAACACAAATGCACGAGTAACATTCTTATATTTTTTATTTTATTTTAATGTTAGTTTCAAGACCAGTGTCTAATTCTAACTACACGATAGAAACAAACGTAAATATATATATATATATATATATATATATATATACGGTCAGGGGCGGGTTGTTTTAGTTTGACAATTTATTTATTTGTTTTATTATTATTAGTATTTTTTATATGAATTGTATTTTTATGTGCTATTATTATTGATTTGACATTTTGACACTGACATTTATTATTTGTTTAATAAATATTACCATTTTATTTATATATGTATATATTTTGTATATATATTGTAAGCAGTATCAAAACACCTGCGGATGCGAGGCTACGACGGAACCCCGTTTTATCAATAAGACAGATAGAATTATTTCCATCTTTTTATCTTTTGTCCGTTGGTCAGCTGTGACCGTATCAGCAGCCATGTTAGAAAATAACGAGTAGGTGAAAAATACTTTAGGAAAAAGTTAAAGATATGTTACAACTTTATATGGGAATTAAGAAAGATTTCGTGTAAAATATTAATATATTCTAATACTAATATATGTATGTATATACTAGTGTAAATATTATTAAATATTAGCCTTGTAGGCGTTTTACGAATTTAAAACATGATTAAATATAATCATGTAGAATTTTATCCGTATCGAAACATAAAACTTGTAAAGTTAGGTTTAAAACTAATCACATATTTTGCAGACATCAGTGCAAAATCTGTAACAAGTTAAAGGATTTCGAGAAATTCTACATATTTAGTAAGTAAATATACTTAGAGCAATTGTAATAGGTGTCTGTTACAGCAAAGATAGTATCATACATCTGTCAGGTTTGAACTTGTCATCTCTTTTATGCATACAGGTACCTAAACTACACAATGCAATTTTTTTTATTGAAAAAATGACAGAATTTAATACAACTTTAAGACAACCCCCTTTTTTTGCAATTTAAGTGTTTATTGATAACCTGGTTGAGAACTAATTTTATAATGTATTTATAAGTAACAAAAAAAAAAAGCCGAGAAGCCGACGAAAAAAAAAACAGATAAAAGTTGTGATTGGTTGCAACAAGTCATATTTGTTCAAATCTAATGTATACTAATGGAATTTGGAAATACGGAAAAGAATACAAGGTAGATACTTTATTTACATATAGATAGGTATCCTATCCCTTTCCATTATACGCATGTCAGTTCTCTACAAAATTGTACCTTTACTTTAGATACCTAAGAAAAACCTACACGAAGGTAAACACTTATTTCAAACAACATTTTACTACAACCGAAAGATGGAAAAACGAATAAGATACATAATACGTTTTCGCTGTAATAGACGCCTTTGTGAATTTACAAAAACAAAGTGCTTAAGTATGTGATAAGTATATATTTAATTGAAAAGCAACAAATAAATCATAAAAGGAAGATGACAGGTCGAAACAATTAATAGTTCGGGCTTGGACAGAGCCTGACAATCAAATGTCAAAAATTTAATAGTAGGTACCTACCTACTCACAGCAAAATTTGAACTTTTATCGAATTGTTATATAACTAGCAATTGGAAATCTTGGTAACGTTTAAAACATCAAAGCTCACATTTTAATATCCATACAGTCCAATGAGAACCCGGGTCGAACTCTCCATAAATCATATAATTAGTGTAGTACCATAATAACATTAACAGCGTTCTTTTATGTAATATTATCAGTACCTAAATACAACCTATGTCATATAGGCTAGAAGTAGGCTAGGCTAGAGTAAATCGCAGATCACGTAACCTTTTCATTACAAAAAATTACACACCAATACTTTTGAACAGACCAATACGATATGCGACACTTTTCTATGGTATAGCAGATGTGAAGGGCGATGTATTTGAACTAAGAAAAACTGACAACTAATATGTAAATAGGAGAAAGCAATTAAAACTAAAACGATTATAATAGGTAAACTATATAATACTAACGCTATAGGCGGATCTTTCGACATTTGTCCTGGGTGCGCCATTACAACAAGACGTATGAGTATATGTTAAACAAAAACATTATTGTAAATATGCTCTACACAAAAAGTAAAATATAATATACATTTAGAGTTTTACATAAAAACGCCTCTGTAAGAGATGTTAGTGGCGGGCACTTTTATATAGCGCTAAACCAAAAAGGCGTTTTTAATTTAAGAGGTGTTACTAACAAAACTTAAAACAGATTTATTGGTACCATCGAAATTGTTATATCAATTCCATCGTAATTTAATCGACCTGCCTTTAAACGACTGATAATAGTAACGATTAATCGAAATAGAAAATTTTGCATGTTAGAATTAGAATTCGAGAAATGTAAGAGACTTTTTCATCTTGAACAATACTCATATCAAATATTCATCAATATCAGATAATGGTTTCTCTATATTATAAACGTTAAAAAAAATACTGTCAGATTAGCAAAAAAAAAAATATACTCCTATGTCTGTAAAAAAGTAAATAATAAACTATAAATAACTTGAAACTATTTCTTTTCAAGAAATAACGAACATCTATTAGTTTTACAAGATTTTACTACAATTTATTTTATAATTGACCAATATAATATGGCCTGGTGTATAATAAAACAGTGCACAGTCGGCACATATTAAAAAAAAAGCTACGTTATACATAACGTAGTGAACACTAGCTTCGTATGTAGTTCCTCAATTAAGTCAAATCCCTGAAATAGAACGATAAAGTTAAGTCTTCACATATCGAACGTACTTTCCCTTCGCATTGCAATGTCAGAAAAATTCGCAACTGTCTATTAATTAAACTTATTCTAATTTTAAACCCTAAGTGTAGACGTCTACGAGTGCAGCGCACGAATCAATTTGTATTCAAGAACAAGATTAGGACATTTAGACCTTGCAAGTACAAGTGTTCAAAAGTTCACAAGACCATGTAAAATGTCCTAAACTGCTATCTGAACAAACAATTAGTCATTGGTTCGGTTGCGCTGACAGAATAACGCGAGCAAATGTAGAATCATACGGACTGTCAGAGAAGCTGGAATTTCTCATTTACTTTCTTCTCTTACGACTAACATCCGTCTGACTCTACCAGTCTGCATGCGCGACGTGACTTAAAAGTGTTTGTCACGCGTAAACGAGACAGACGTATACATTAATAATCACGCTATCTTGTCACGTTTTCGTAAGACAAAAGTACCTACTGTCGCGACGCGCGTGCTCTCCAACCTTCATAGTACCTTAGTCGTGTTCATTTTGCTGTTCACTCTCGGGTCTCAGTGAATCGATACACGCGACAATCTTAAGGGCGGGTCCCAATTTCATAGAAAGAGCCATTACAAGGTGCTCCGGCTTAATTAAAAGCAAGGCTTCGCCATCAACTTCTTGCATTAAGAACTCGTCGGCGTAGCTCGCACATCCCGGGATGTTGCGGATAAAGTCGCATACTTCAGCCACCTGTAAATTACAATTTATTTTTATAGATAGCTTTATATAATATGGATGGATCTCTAAATTACCCGAAATAGTAGAACAATAAAAATATATATTTAAAAAACACATACACACACACCATGTAATATCTCTAATAATAATACACGGTCTAAAATTTAAAAAATAAGTTCTTGTAAGTAATTAACAACGCTCCTCACTTATGCATAAACGCATCCCAATAGATATAGATATCTGTTGTGCGTTGGCAATAGATATCAAATTAGCAGCGCTTTCTGTGTCACACTATATATGTACCTATGTAAATGTTTGTTAAAAGGAAGAGCCTGTATCCCACAACAGGTCACCCTAGCCCTAGTGTAGGATCCAGGGCGTACCGATATATCATATTATATGTATAGTATTTTATATGAACAGACTATAGCAGAAATACTGGACTGCAGCAGAAATACCGGATGGGTGTGATGAAATTAGATACCATAGTTAGCGCAATGGTACAGAGCTCAAATATGGCCATAAGTTTTTTTAAAATTTATTAATTTGGCCAATATAGTGAGTCAAAACGGCTAAAATAAAGCTACTTTGCTAAAACAAAGGTACTCACGGTCCACTTGTTAGCGTTGGGAATCTTGGGCATATCAGGGTCGGGCGGAGGCGTGTCAGCGGCCTCGGCGGCCGTGGACTCCACCTTGGCCGCGGCTGCGGCAGCCCCGCCCATCGTGGCATCATTCGTCGAACTGATGCGAGGAGAGTTGCTCATCTCTAACATCTGCTTCTTACCTGGTAACGAGACAAAGTGATAAGGTGATAAGTGAGTTCTGCCCGCCTAATACGCAGGTCGCATTATCTCTGCGCTCGCGGTAACAAGACAAACGTCAGAAAAATGGCAGATTAGCATCTTGTTAGTCCTTACCCTTTCTACTACAGGGCAAACAGCTTCCTTAGAACGCGCCCAGGACAAAAGCATATGTACCTATACTAACCGCATGGACTCATTTTTTTTTTTTTTTTCTTTGGTTTTGGCGTCACGTTTTAGCATTTGCCAGTATCTAGTATTTATATATTTTCAAGTTTCAAAAGTTAAATAAGTGTCCTCGTAGCTAGTTATAGTCAAAGTCCAGTCTTAATCAAGTCCAGTCTGTGTCAGTCAAGTCCAGTCATGCTTTAGTAAAGTAGTGGCGACTTTACTATAAAGCTTCGATGGAGTTTCACCACATTATATCATTTTACCACACTCGCGCTTGTAATTCGGCACTTTATGAATAAAACACCACCATTTTTATGCATAAACACTCGACAAAACACTAGTTTTGGAAAAAAATACAACGGAGCGACACGACTCTTCCCGCGTTCCCGCCAAAACTCCATGCACTCATATTTTTTTTTTTTCCTTTAGTTTTGGCGTCGCGTTTTGGCATTTGCCAGTGTCAAGTATTTATATATTTTCAAGTTTCAAAAGATAAATAAGTGTCCTCGTAACACTAGTTTTGGAAAAAAATACAACGGAGCGACACGACTCTTCCCGCGTTCCCGCCAAAAACCCATGGACTCATTTAGGTACTTAGTATAACACGCAAACTAAAAGTTCCAAATTTGAATTTGACAAACCTTATAAGCGACATGGTTCACCCTAACTGAACACGCGAAGCGAAACATTTAGATGTTAAATAGAGAAAAAGACAAAAGAAGGTATAATCTATCTAGGAGTATATTGTTTGTACTCACGTGGCGGTTCCTCTGGAGGTAGCTTATTTTCTTTGTCTTGCTCTTTCTCTGCAGAGGAAGTGCCCCATTCGCGGAGCGGTCGGTTCACCTGAACCAAAAAGTTTTTAAATCCGATGCAGCCTTATTTATCTCAATTGCAATATTTGTTATTGCTTTAAAACTATGAACTTTATGGAATTGGGTGGCGTGATTATGAAGTCGGCAGTAACACTAGTTTTAAAGCAATATGTTTTTTCATGAGTACGCACTTAATTTCTCAACCCTCTTTCTCATGTAAACTTGTTTTTATGCTGTGCGTAACGTCACGTGTCGGTTCCGGTTGAAAACTAGCAATATGCTACGATAGGATCGGTTTGATGACAAATGTATTATATTACATATTTACCTATCTTTAAATTAAGACTTAATTATTTTTTTTAAAGTAATGAATAAGATGAACGGGACGCTCTCCTGATGGTAATAGATAACGCATGCCCATGACCATTGTAGCAATACACAAAAGTTTGAGTAACAAAATAAATTCCAATGCATTGCTGCATTGGTGTTCATTATTTTATTGAATTGAGTGAATGTTATCAGTAAATTTATCTCATTTATTTACTGTACATGTTTGTCATTGAATTGCTCCTAAACGGCTGTACCGATTGTGATGAAATTTTGTGTGTGTTCGAGTGGAATGTTTAAATACACAATTGGACCTAGCAGGGAACGCTGCGATCGTACACCGGGAACGAAATATCGGGGAATTCAACTAGTTACTTATAAAAATCTGAATGCACCCCAAAACAAGATAGTTTTTTCATAACTTGCACTTGAGAAGGTTATTAACGTTGTTGTTAAATGATTGATTAAGAACAAAGAGTGAGTGAAATAAATGAGTTGCACGGATTTGGTATAAAGAAGATATTTTACATTATAATTAGATAATAGTAAGAGTATTTAGAACTAAAAATATCAGTTTCGAAAATATCAAGTACCGACAATAAAGTGGTGAATACTTACAGCGAATGGTTCGGCGGCCTCTTGTATGACGTATCCTTCGATGACGTGTGTTAGTATGTTCGGCTTCACCATTGCCTTGGGAAGCCCCTTATCTGTGAAACCCATAAGACCTGGGTGAAATAAATTTGATGTTGAGTGAAGCGCATTAGAGACATGCGTGGCGTGTTTCACTACTGGGACTCGATACTCGAATACTTTTACTATTAATAGTTGCAAACGAGCAACGGGCCACCTAATAGTAAGTGGTCACTGCCGCCTACGGACACCTACAATACCCGCGACGTTGTTAGTTTATCGCAACATTTGCTTACATGCTTTTGCATGTATTGCATTACTTTAGTACTCGGCTGGCTAGCTGCCACCCTAAAGTTGAAAATCTGCCGCCAAGCACCTAACGGTGTGTTCCGGCAGCCTCACTTGAGAGCCAGTTCCATTCCAGGCTACGTGTGCTTTACCATCTTCGACCACACCTTCACTTAACATCAGGTGAGCTGTAACACCAAGCCTATTGACCATTAAAAAAAACATTTGAGGACCCTATTCTTTAAAGAGATGCAAATTTATAATTCGATATTAATAATACCTACGCATGATTTTCAGAAACCTTGCTGTACTACATACATGTTATTAAAAAATCATAATCTTCGTAACGCATCGTCTTTTAGAACGCTCATATACAGACGAGAAACAATTCTAAATCCTAACTAATATTTTAAGTGTGAATGTATGTTTGTCTGTTTGTTATGTCTTTACGCTTTGACAACACAACCGATCATCATTAAATTCTGCATACACGTTGTCCAAGGTACAAAAAATTACAAATGATAATTTCCATACAGATAAATGATATTTTTATTTTAATTATGCGAGATAACTGACATTGACATTGACAAATTTTGTTTTGGTTTGCCATTGCTTTTTTAGTCTATGAAAGTTGCCCGACGAGGTGACGTCATGAGACAATAGTTGAAAGTCAAGTTTGATTTACGTTTCTTTTAAAAATAACCCCGACTTCATAGTTTAAAGACTTTTAAACGTAAAAATATTGTACAACAATGTACTATTTCGAAATGGTCTTGGAATCAGTAAAGTTTTTTTTTTCTTTACATACCGAATTATGTCGGATATTCTGACTACAGTTGAAAATATATTACAGACTATAGACTAGACTACAGTTGTTGTTGTAGAAGGCCATTGGATGTAGCCGAAACTATGGTCGGAGTATCCAATAGAAATAAACGCAAGTAGCTCAGCATAAGTAAAACAAAAAAGTGTCAAAACTACGTCTGTTTCCATAGCAAAATAAATGTTAAAAAAACACACTTCAACAGCAAATCGAACTAAACTAGATAAGTGCTTTAAATTGGACACAAACGAATCCTATGCCCCCAAACTAGTAGCCACTGAAGAGCATGTATTTCCTGGTTTCATCTTCAGACCTTCTAAACTAAGTGGAATATATTGTAGGTATTCAGCATTTGGATTAAATTGGAAATATAAATTCCAAATAACATGAAATAACAGACTGAAATAAAGAGTTATAAAACAATCATGATTGCTTTTTTAAATCTGTTTAAGGCTATGTGTTCCTATTTTTAGCAATTTTAGTTCACGTTTTATCTACCTATTATACCTGTCCTACATAGCGTTTGAATAGTAAAAAATATCATATATAGAACCTACCCTAATTAAGGAAAAACATGTATTTTTCTCATATATAAGTGAATATTATATTCTTTTTGAGAAAATAAATATCTTAAACCATATATATCAAAGAACATCGTAATTTAGCGCGACTGCCTCGATAGAAATTGATATCTCTTTGATTCACAATTTCACACTGAATAATTATAAACAGGCGAATGAAATTAAATTTCATTGAAAATAGATAAGTCTTTTTTTAAAACGTTTTAACACACATGAAATTACGTAATCGCCATATTTATGTTTTGCTAAATGAGACTCTATCTAACACAATATTAGATTGATAATAATTAATCAACTGCAGTAATAAGTGCTCAAAACGACGTATAGTACCTCAAACGCAATCACAACATGCCTCTTACAACTCAACTGCTCAACACCACACCACAAAACAAAGATAAAATGAAGATGGTATAATATAATCTCGTATACCATGAGTCATCTGCTGGCTGATGTGCCGCGTGGAACACTGTGTGCTCTTGAAGAGAGCAGATGTACTGCTGGCAGAGACGGGCGCCGTCGCTGCGGACGACATCGTAGCCGCGGAAGAACTCGACGCCGCTGTAGTCACCACCTAGAAATGTTCTTAGCCATAAGTACAAGACAATCTGTATAAGTGCACAAGTAGGTTTGCTACATTAGAAATAAAATAATACCTACGATAGTACGGATTCATCATCCCATACAAAAGTGCTACTATGAACGTGTTTCTTTCTATTTTCTAGCGTCATGCGAGGATCTAGATGGCCCCACTCTCTGTGCATGGTTCGTCCTGTTTTCTAACATCATGCGGAGATCTAGATGGCGCCACTTTTTGTGCGTATTTCGTTCTATTTCCTAGCGGCATGCGAAGATCTAGATGGCGCCACTCTGTGCGTATCTATTTAAATTAAATCATTACAATGTCTTATTGAAAAAAAGGCGATAGGGCATAAATTCGCGCCCGATTGGAACTGCCGAAATAAACTTTATAATGTTATAATTTTACAAGCGTTATTGGAATCTCGTGTATGTTAAAAATCTGGGTCTTGGTGAGCTGACGCCAACACTTAAGCTGTGAATCATGTAAAAAAAGCATGTTTATAGTTGTAAGCGATGACGTACCTGTGGTGGCACTGGCGTAGTTTGCTGCGAGCTGCTAGGCGGCGGCTGCGCGGGCGTAGCGCTAGGCGCTGGTGAGGGCACACGGCCACTGCTCGCCTCACGCTTCGTTGGACTTGATTTCACATCAGACGGTGCCACTGAACCTGAAAACATAACCTCTCGATTCATACCCCATCATATAACATCTGTCTTCATGTATGTACGCATGAATACTGTAAGTTAGTTATTTGAGTTACAGGGTCTGTATGCATACTGTTAGCTAGGTATTAGGTGACTTACCGACGATGTTGGTGCTGGTGGATATAGCAGCTTCGGCGGTGGCGGGTGACGGCGCGGCCGATGACGCCGGTATGGGCGCAGGCGGCGCGAGCGAGGGTGTCGGAGTCTCAGACGTACTTTCCGCGGCAGCAGCCGGCGGCGGTGCGATTTGGGGCGCTACTGGCGCTTGCTGGATTCATAAACAAAGTAAACAGTTAAATGAAACGTATAACCTAAAAAAGTAACTTCCTTTTGTTCCGTGCGGTTTTCACACATATTTCGAGGTAAGTATATGGAATTACAATGTAAATACGTGTTTATGTCATATAAGTTAAGTCCAAGACCATTGCAGCGATCCACAAAACTTTTAGTAGAAAAACAAAGCCCTCGGCAACGCTGCTTTGGCGCTCATTAATTTGAGTCTTTCGCTGGTTAGTCTCAACAACCCTGTAATTTCGCTAGCTACTGTAGGTACCCGTCAAACCGGAACACAGTAATATTTACACATTACTACTTGGCGGCAGAATATTTGGTACTGCGCTAGTACCTATCTAGACAACCTCCTGCTAAGGAGATTTACCACCAAGTTACAACTTAATACGCAAAAGTTCATCTTTCAGTCTTTTTTTAAAATTCTTATTTTTATTAGGGGATTTAATTTTGCAAATTGTCAATCTTCGCCTTCTATAGTTAGGTCTAATTACCGGCGCGATCCTGACAGGAGGCGGTATGCTACTCTTGTCGTCTTCTGTCTTGACCTGAGCAACGAGTGGCTGCTGCAGCGGCAGTACGGAGCCCGCTACGGGAGCCGTCAGTAACCCCACCGTTCCCTGCGCTTGGAGCGTTAACTGCGGTGATGTTATCGCGTTCCCAGGTACCTATAATATGTATACATGTTTCATTTTACAATTGAAACTATCCTCTTTTTGCAAATTTTTGACATCGGACTTTTCAAATCGTGCCATTCTGTCTGGAAGTATTTAAAATTTGTATGTAATTCTTGATAAAACAGAGTTTTACTCACAGTCAAAGTTACGGTTAAGACCAATCCATAACCTGGTAAAGTAGTGATGGTTTTACTGGAAGCTTTTACAGAATTTTTAAAACAACACGAAAAAACTATGCTTATGCTTATTTTCGTATTGTACCTACCATATTGTATCACTTTCCCTTACCTGTGCGTATAATTCGGCACTTCAAAACGTTACTATTTCGAAACACAATTCGAAAAAAAAAAACAAATGTTTTAGAATATTATGTACAATGGCAGCGACACGATTTGATAAGTCCCAAAAAATCTTCTCAGCAATGTTGTTTCAACAAGTTGGAACAAAAAAGAAATTGGCAAAAAGAAGACAATTTATACCCATGCAGTGGGCTGAATGAATGACAATGACAATACATGACAATGGTGATTTAGAGAGAGAGTGAATGACAAAAGTTGACAAAACATAAATTTGATTGTTTTTTTTTTTATTGCATTTATCTACTTCCTGTTCACAATCGTATCGGACAGTACGATAACCAAATCTATGCACGTTCAACTTCTTCCTGATGAAAAATGATGATGTGATGAAAACACAAATATCGTTCGCTTAAATTAAACACAAGGGACATCATCAATAGAAAATTGCTCACCAGATGTCAGGTTAGTAGGTACTGCATGCAGTCGTTGTTATACACAGATTCAAAGAGCCTTTGGCAGTAACATTTTGCTATGTTATTGCAACTATCATGCTTTCTTCACAATTCAATTTTTTTAGTTCGTCATGAATTGTATTTTACAATACTTAACATTTTACAGACGCCTCAGTACAGTCCATGCAAACAAGGCAAGTTCATGCTAAAATAGCTAAAATCACATCCATTTCATTTACTAGAATTTCGTAAAGTACAAACGTAATTTAGAAAGGTTAACTCTATAGACATTTAAATCCTACTAATATTATAAATGCGAAAGTATGTGAGTATGGATGGATGTTTGTTACTCTTTCACGCAAAAACTACTGAACGGATTTGGATGAAATTTGGTATGGAGGTAGCCGAGACCCTGGAATAACACATAGGCTACTTTTATCCCGAAAACATGTAGCGGGTAACACCGCGGGGCGCAACCAGTCAATAATAAAACTGTAAATGTTTTTCTCAAGACCTGCTAAGAAATTCCATTCTAAAAACATGCCCATGTTATGGCAATACATAAGGGTTTTTAATCTTTCAGGATTTCGTAGACACAATTGAGTTTAGTTGATAATTTTCAAGTAATGTGTGAAAACCCTCAAAAATCTGGTTTTGCCATGCATACATAAACTTGCAACTTGCGTAACCGCCATATTTTTTGTCTCTGTGTGGCACAGTATTAGACTTATTATATCGATTGCATTAACAGGCGTGCTCGAAACGTAAGAATAAAAACCTTACGTAAATAACTTACATAAATACCTTACTTAGGTTTTTGGAATTAAAATCTTGCAAGGAATTGATTCTATTCTTTTTTAATATTCTGTTATTTCTATTGAATAGTCAATAATTTCTACAACTGTCAGTGGTTTTGTTTAGAAATAGTGTACGTTATGACAAAGAACAGAGAAAAAAATCTTACAACAATATAATATTTAGACCGAATTAATACTTTATTTACGGCCCCTCTGAAATCCACAACTACTCCACAAGACTGAACTACTAAATTTAGATATCAATTAATGATGTTTCTCTGTAAACTGTGCAACTCGTCTAAAAAAGCTGTCTAGGCATCTTTTTTGCTTATAAAGTATACAAGAAATTCTTTTTTGTAAGCTCTTCTCTTTTCTACGGGTAATTTAATACGCTCATACCTCTTTCGATTTTTTTTTTTAATCTTCCATGTTGTTTTTCTTCCTTGGCACCTTACATAAAACTCACGTGTACCTAAAATCACGACGATAAGCCCTTCAACAGGACAGGGTACTGTTTAATTTTAACTCACTGAAAGGTAGCACGATATGTTATTTCGCTGTACACGTAGAAATCTAGTACAACGATATAAAGTCTGTATGGTATGAATATAGTACTTAAAAAGATAGGAAAATAATACCAGATGGATGTTGGCTGTCAGGTAATGACGTGACTTCCACGGAGGGACGCTTGTGCAGTACTAAATTAAATGGCGTTCGGGCAGTGTTGCCGTTACGACCACATAGTTTGTTGCTACATCAAAGAAAAATTTGCCTGTTTTGTAAATTAATTACTTTAAAAATTTGCTAGTATAAACTGGCTAAAATATTTTTGACTTACTTTATTCTATTACTATTGGTAATACAGGATGTCCAGTGGCAGATTTCAAGGTACTAAAGTATGTTTAATTTAGTTTGAAAAACAACATACGGTTTTTAGTTATTTTTCTATTTCTTCTCCAAATGTCTGCCTTCGAGTCTGACACTCTTCGAGTCTAGCATGCATGTTTTCAAAAGCTCGTTTACGGAGTGATGCGAATCCTGCTGAATTCGGCTCGAATATTGTCTTTGTGTCACAGCTCGGATTTGTTTTGTAAACAACGGATTTTAAATATCCCCATAAAGTACTAGTTTAAACCTAGATTAAGATTTTAGATTTTAGTTTGACAAAAAAATAAAAAAATATATTCAATAGTTGCCAAAGGTCACGGATCCCCAGTGTCTGTGGAGCGTATATTAAAAAAAAAACCGTTTCGGGATATGTTTTTTCCGGTAATAACTGCCGAACTGCATTCATGGACACATTATCAGTATGAGCTGTGGCTCCGTCCTGCTGGAACCATGTGTTTCGGTTGAAGTATGGACTATTCTGAAGTTCCAGTCTAAAAATGGCATTATCATCGCGGCAAATCTCTCTGAATTCACTGTTACAGTTTGGCCACGTTGATTTGCAAAGAAATAAGGCCCTATAATGTCAGATGCAGATATTGCACACCAGACAGTAACTTTAGGTTACACCACACCACCATTGATTTTCGCATTATTACGTGCAACATTGAATGCTTAATTCCCAACATCGATGAGCATGCACGGAGTGATAATTTTTCAGTGATATGACACACGTCATGTATTGGTTTTCAAAACAAATTAGGCTCAATAGCAATAACGTACATTTACGTTCCATCGAATCTGAATTACGTTAACGATATAAACATTAATTGAGGAATCCCATGATGCAGTGCGGACTTCGATGGTGTTGCCTACAGCCATTAACGATCACCTCATAATTATTATTTTTAATCATTACCTAAGTATTAGTTGGTAGACTTTTAACAATAATAAAAGTAGGTAGTAGTCTACAAAGTCGCCAGAAATAGCTAGTTTCATTTTGGTGGCAGCAACCGTGCAAACTGTAGATTTGCGTTCTGTTATACGCAGCCATTGCGCTGTTTAACATGTAGAGTAAGTAGCGCGTAATTTAAAATATGGAGGACTGTTCACAAAAGGCGAAGACAAATTACATTTCTAGTATTATAAAATAATATTCATTAAAAAAATAAACAGGTCTTATTGATAATTAAATAATATTCAAACAATTTCATTAGATCTCAATAGTCATTGTCTCAATTGATTTAATCTGAAGTGATTACTGCTTTAGTGCCACGTCAAGGGAATGTTTTTTGAGTAGTTTAAAATCGTTTTTGATACAATAAAGTTTATTTAGTTATTGTACGCTGAGCAAAGGTAGGTTAGGTTGTTATATTTTAATGTTATATACGAAATAAATTTGATCTTTACTTTTTTTTAAATAATATTGGCCAAAGACAATGCCAACTTGCCCAGTTTACAGATAAACGCCCAATAATACATGCAGAAATACTATTACATAAAATACATACATGAATGACACAGATATACATTTAGAAAAACCTGATAGAAATAAAAATAAAAATACCTTAAAGTTATTAAGTAGGTATAATAATAATAAAAACCTGGATTGCAGTTGCAAATAAACGTTGCTGAAAGTGCAACAGCATACTGTTTTGTTATTTATTTTTGCCCGTCAAATATCCAACTACAATCTGGGTGAGTACATTCTATGTACAGAGATATAAATCATTTTAAGTCCATATCAAGTCCAATTTTGAAGGCTCTTGTTGAGATAGATTTAAACTTATTAAAATGTTGCAGTCCTTGTCTAATGGACTGGAAGAAAAAGATACAGCATTCTTTTTTTAGTAAGTTCAGGTCTGTGAACAGGCTTCAAAGTTCATAATGATGTGTTTGTACACATCATTATGAACTTTGACCCTTTTTAGGCTGAGAAAATCATGCATTGTTATTGTTATATTCGCTCTTATCACAGTAATTGAAGCACATACTGTGTAATGCATATTTATCTACGCGTCCGCACTCAGTCAAATGTGATTATATTTTTTCAACTGCTTTTTTAAAGCAATAACGATTAATGTAGAGCAAAATGTAGTTTCCACAGCGTATTAAAAAAAATTATAAATTGAAAAAAAAACATTTAAAGTGAAGTTATTGTTCAAAACACTTTTCTGTTTATACAATAACTAACATAAATAGTTAATAAGACATTTTATTCGCGATCTTTAATCTCTAATCTACTTAATACAATCTTGAATAATAAAACTGACTGCGTGACGCACCCTTTCGTTAATAGGTCGCACTGACTGATCTCTATAGAATTAGTACGCTGGGCAGGCTGTTATTCAAAAGCTAATGCAGATTTAAAAAATTGCCGAACTAGCACTACATAACACGTGACAACACAATAGTTCTGTGGACGCATACTGCTGTTGACCGCAAGTTTCAGCATCAAAATAGCGTTAATCAAGCTATATTTGCCAATTTCCAGTCCAGCGTATATAATATGATAGATATCAGTGGCAGTACTGGACACGAGCTATCACGTAGTTGATGGCGTTGGCTTATCTCTGTACATAGAATTGAACTCTGTCTACAGCTACCTCAAAGTGTAATATCGCCGGCGAGACCTGCACTAAAGGCGTGGCGAGCAGCGAGGCGCCTTCGATCGCCATGCCGGGCTGATTACGCCATCGCCGTGCGACAATAATGTTACCATTATTAAATCACTAATAGTATACATATTGTAAAAATAAATTCGTAATATCTAGTTATTAACACTGATGGCTATCGCACATCGTATCAACTCGACAATAATTTGTTTTTGTCAGTGAAAGTAATTAAACAGACGAAACATTCTCGTGATGGCACGACAACGTCCGTCAAAACTTTGTGTAACAAAGCAAAGTCCAGGCCAGCGTTTGTTTCCGCACTCGTTACTTTGAGACGTTCAATACTAGTATCAATATGTTATTTCGCTTTGTGTGCTAAAGTAAAAAGTGAAAATAAAACTTGTACATACACACATAATATGTATATCAAAGCTACAATCATTCATAGATATATACGAAAAACTTTCTCCAGATTTTTGAAGATTTATTACGATTACCATTCACATGTCTTGAGAAAAATGTTGATGTAAAAAACTTCAAGATCTAGACGCTTTTTTCACCAAAAATTTGGAAATAAAGTTTATTTGACACTCCTGATCGAATCGATATACCTTGTAAGTAGGTAATCTATAAAGTTATAATTCATACAACCCTTCAATACATTTTGTAGTTTGTCAAATATTCCTATTTTAAAAGCATTTAGGTAGATAATAAGAATCATTGACGGAAAATTACTTGAAGGTTTAGTTTTCAGTTAAGAGATTGTAAGGAGATATAAACATAGAATAGATAGTTAATCTAATCTTGCTCACCTTATTATAGTGATGGTATAATTGCAATAAAGCTAATATTATAACACGCAAGCTACAGGTTGTAAATACTCTTTCACGCACAGGCACACAATCTGATATGTAATTACATCACACATTTAACTATGTTCAATACTTTCTATGCTAGTTAAATATATTCCTAGTGTTACAAGAACTAATCGTCAAGTTAAGCGTCAATTATGTCATAACATTGTAAACATGTCAAAACTAAATTCGTAGCATACTTTTTAACACAATCGTTTGAAAATGAAAAACATATATAATTTTAGTACAATCATTTAGGTACAACATAATCGACGCGATTGGATATTTGTGGATAAATATTAATATGGTGGTTATTAGAACTAACCGTTTGGTGAGATATAGATTGCTGTTGCACCGCCATTCCAACAGAAGTCTGGACAAGTCCACCACCGACCAGCTGAAAACGTAAAGCGACTCGTAAAAATCTTATAACAATGTACTTTTCGATATATTTTTTTTTAATATAAGCTAAGATAATAAGCTAAGTGTTTGATCACAGCTCACCTGATGTTAAGTGACGGTGTGGCCGAAGATGGTAAAGCATACCTAGCCTGGAATGGTTCTCAAGTGAGGCTGCCGTAACACACCGTTAGATGTTTGGCGGCATTTATAGCTGGCTGGCTTTTCATCGAGTTGCTTCTTAAGAGCTCATAAAAAAACTATAAATCACATATCGTACGGCGGCGCAATAAGATTTGAAGCCGCATAGCTTTGTAGTGAGCACATAACGTCGCAATAACAAGTTCAGACTACAGCGCAGTATCAAGAATGAAAATTAATAGACTATTAATGCACATGTTAGATATTTTATTAGAAGTTTCTGTACAGTTTTGAATTCCACTACCTAGAACCAGCCTTTATAATCAAGCACTACACTGGCGATCCGGTTCCATTTCAGTTAACTGTGATTTTTTTAATTAAACTGTTTGGAAGAGATTCTCTAAATAAATAAATGAATATCGCAGGACATTACACACAGCGCCATCTGACCCCAAACTAAGCAAAGCTTGTACTATGGGAGTCAGAAAACTGATAGAATACTTAAATACTTTATTTTTTTGTAAATATATACTTATAATACATACAGTACACCCAGACCCAGAACAAACATTTGGTTTTATATCACAAAATGCTTGTCCTGGGTGGGAATCAAACCCACCCCCACAGCTCTTGAAGCAGACATGCTACCAATGAGCCAACAGGGCTGTCGATGTCAACAAATGTTAGTGAAAACCGTAATGGTAACTTAATGGTAGTTGCGTAGTTTAGAAGATAAAAGCGATTGAACAGACAAGTGAAATAACTTATGAGAGAACTTATAAGAGAATTAATTAAAGAGTAACTAATAGAAAAAAAACAGCCAAGTGCGAGTCAGACTCGCGCACGAAGGGTTCCGTACCATTGTCTACAAAACGGCAAAAAAAACACGTTTGTTATACGGGAGCCCAATAAAATATTTATGTTATCCTGTTTTACAGTATACGTTGTTATAGCGGCAACAGAGATTATCACGGTTCATGAGATTCAGCCTGGTGTCAAAAAGACGGACAGCGGAGTCTTAGTAATAGGGTCCCGATTTACCCTTTGGTCACGGAACCCTAAAAATGTAATTTAGAATGGAATTACCTGTGGTTGGTGTTGCATGGCTTGCACTTGCGCGAGTGCTGTGGCCGAACCGGGCTGCGGCGCGCTCAGCTGGCCGACCAAAGCGCCGGCCTGCGCCATACTACCCAACTGGAAAAAACCATCACACTAGTTTTAAGGCAAGTATATTAATTATACTATAACGAACATCCAGTATTACACAATATTTTTAACGTCAATTTACAATATTTTTCTATAAAAATGAACTAATGAACTTACCGGGTGAATATGCTGTACCATTGAAATGGTCTGAGGCATCCCGCCCATTGGCAGCGTCTGGGCAACCGAACCCACCGGCAGTCCGCCCTGCTGCATCCCTAGCGTCATCCCTGGCGTCCATAAAACATCACATATAGGGTCGATTGACCATAAAGTTAAAAAAGTTTCGGCAGTTTAGTTTGGAGACAGTCTGGTTTTCAATCTAGAGATACTCGGATCGAATCCCATGGCACGCACCTCTGTATTTTCTAAATTATGTAAGTATTGCCGATGCCGTACCCTTCTCACAATGAGATGGCGCACCCAGTAGTTTATAAAAGCCGGGCTGATTCGGAGATACCATGAAATAGTGTTTAAAATGATTCCCATAGAAAAAAAGAGGAAGGTGTATTTCAAATGGACACTGTTTAGTCGAGTAACTTTTATATTGTGTATTTTTATAGCACTGGAATAGTAACCAAAGTAATATTGTTATGCTGTCACCTTGTTGCTGGTAATGTTGAACCATCTGTTGAGTTTGTTGTTGTTGCAGTAATTGCTGTTGTTGCTGTTGCTGCTGCTGCTGCTGCTGCTGCTGTTGCTGCTGTTGCTGCTGCTGCTGCTGTTGTTGTTGCTGCTGCTGCTGTTGTTGGTGCTGTTGCTAATAACAATTGAAATTTATATTGTAATTTAGCTTTATAGAGTTGTAATTTGTCTATAGTAGGTAATATGTAATCATTTTTTTCCATCACCGTTTTAATTAAATTAAATTGTATTTATTCAGATTAAAAAACAAGCCAATTTACATTTGAATCTCACAAATTTCGATTACATAAAAAAATATAACAAAATGCAGAGTATAATTATAAAAAAATAAAAACAATAGAAAATAACAAAAAATTGCATAGGCCCCACTGGCCAGTTAAAGTTATAGGCAATACGTACATAACTAAGAAAATCCAGATGTGATATTTTGATTTCAGATTGCAAGTCAGACTGCCACGATACATACGAACAATTAAATGGTTTAATAAAGTTGTAATAAGATACTAACTTGAATAGCTTGTTGCTGCAACATCTGTTGCTGTATATTCTTATTGATGGTGTTTTTGTCTTGCACGCTCGTCAGTTGGCCGATTTGCCCGGAAGAATTCATCACAAGCAACCTGAAATATTATACCCTCCTTTTAGCAAAAATAAATTAAGTCCCAGTCAAACTATAATAATAATAAAACTATTATTTAAAACCTTAATAGTACGATTTCATACGGGGCTTCAATAATAAAAATTTACTGAAAATAAATCGTCATCTAATGATTTCACTCCACATTACTAGTGTAGTTTCAAAATTGCTTTATTCAACCATACAAAACAAACATATACAATCTGCCAGTGTGACTTTTTTTTCCTTTGGTTTTGGCGTCGCATTTTAGCATTTGCCAGTGTCAAGTATTTATATATTTACAAGTTAAATAAGTGTCCTCGTAGCTAGTTATAGTCAAAGTCCAGTCTTAGTCAAGTCCAGCCCGTGTAAGTCAAGTCCAGTCATGCTTTAGTAAAGTAGTGGCAACTTTACTGTAAAGCTTCAATGAAGTTTTGGAAGCAACACGAAAAGTCATGTTTCACCACATTATATCATTTTCCCACATTCGCGCTTGTAATTCGGCACTTTATGAACAAAACACCACCATTTTTATGCATAAACACTCGACAAAACACTAGTTTTGGAAAAAAATACAACGGAGCAACACGACTCTTACCGCGTTCCCGCCAAAACTCCAGTGTGACTTGGGCCCTAGCAGTACAATCATGTAAATAGTGTTGCGAGTAAATTACCCATCCCAAACTAAATAAATGAATGCTAATATTATGTAAATGCATATAACGAAACAATGACACATTCAAATTAATTTTGATCAAGGGTCAAAATCCTCAGTACTACTAGTACTCTAAATGTCTTCTTTAACTCTACCATCAATGTGATTAGCTTAACCTTGACTTGAGCTGATCTTGAAATCGGTTCATAGTAAACGTAGTTCACATTAGTGGGTAGATCCCTTAGCATTAGCACCCTTTAGTATTGTTACATTTCTCCAAAACATCCTGTAAAATAACAATCAGCTATTCCATCGAAACGTTCAACACAGTGAAAATCTTCAACACAGTGATATAACAGCAAATATTTTTTTCGTGATTTCAGGATCAGCTCAATAAAACTTGATCACATTTTATTTTATGGGTAGGTTTGCCTTGAGTGCTTCTTCGAAATGTCCCGTTACAAATTCTGTTAAATAATGATTCAGTACTGACTGCTGTTTCGGCTGCATTTGGTGTTGCATCTTGTTTGTCTGGTTGGCAGCGTCTTGTTTAGCTGCCGGCGCCGGTGAACGAACGCCTATCTTACCGCGGTGTTTCGCCTGAAACACGGAATCAGAATCTTTTTAATGATCCATCCACAACATACGATTCCCTTAGCTTTCCGTAGCTTGTAGCTGCCATTCCCAGCACAAACAACGAGTAATACCTAAGTCGTATCGCTGTATGGTATATTAAAACCATCACTTAAGAAACCGTTGACCAATCTATTTTTAAAATCTGCCCAGTACAGTCGATAATAATAACCTGAGTTTTAAAGGGGTTTACTTTTAGGCCGTACACCTGACTCCATTCCAGAGCACGTGCAAGTTCACTATTTATAGCACCAATTGCTGCTGGAAGATTATCAAGCAGTGCAAGGGAGTATACTTGTCATCATAGATCATCGGCATATAAATGGTATAGGGAAAAAAGGTTTTGTGTAATAGTGTTAATAAAGAAAAAGAAAAGAGAAGGAGACAACACACTACCCTGTGGAACACTAGCTGACGTGGAACACCTTGTAGAGAATTTCTCATCAAGGCGAACCCGCTGTCTGCGTCTATGGAGATAACTGCTAAGCCACTCTACTACCGAAGGAGATACGTTAGAGGAGCGCAACAGACCAAGTAGAATGTCATAATCAACCGTATTAAACGCATTACTCAAATCTAATAAAGCAAGTACAGTAAGATTATGACTCTCCATAGCCAAACGAGTGTCATCAGTAATCTTAACAAGAGCGCTAACAGACTAGGGCGAAAGCCGGATTGGAAAGGGTTGATGAGGTTGTGACAGAAAGGTATCTACAAAACTGATTATGAACAAGACGTTCCAAAACTTTAGATAAGAATAGATAAAGTAAAGATTGGACGAAATACCGAAAAGGACTTTGGGTTAGACTTTTGGGTCATTTGGATGTTTTTCCAAGGCACTAGGAAAAATCCAGAAGAGACGGAATTATTAAAAATGTTACACAGTACAGGAAGGATAAGGTCAAGAATTGGGACTAACATGTTTCGACTAATGCCATCATTACCCACAGCATTAGATGTTATAGACAATACGTAATTTTCAACGCCACTTGCTGATAGCGAGTTAAAATTGGAAGAAGAAAAGTCTGGAATTGGTAAATTAGAAAGAGAGTAAGGTAAAACTTTCCAAGAGTATCAATGTTCAAAGATGAAGAGAAATGATGGTTAAGCAAATCAATATTAAGGTCAATGGGGATGCAATCTATCCGTGCAATAATCTGCCAATCCCAATAGACCTAAACAATTTCCAAACTTAAGCGGAATCTTCATAGACATGACGGCGAAGAGATTATCATAATTAATCATAAAGTATCCTTTTTTTTAACTGGAAATGTCGTTTATGGTACTTGTACTGGGGTACATCCAGGTTGTATAGTATTGCAACTGCTAAAACCCCTTCAGTGGCCTGCCTTCAAACATGACGGATGGCACAGGGATCTCCACACGAATGTACTGGTACCCTACTAGAAGTTTGCTTTTGGCTTGGCATCGCTCTCAGAAAGTACAATGGAACGGGCCGCACCATTGTCGACCCTGCAATCTATGCAACCGCAAGCCCAGAAGTCCAATCGTAAGCACCTTTTAGTCGACTCTTACAATAGGCAAGGTACGTCGTTATATGTATATGACACCACAACTCATTTATCAAGCAAGTAAAAATGAACATATAAACAGTAACTATTCCAAAGCACTATATCTATTCGAAACTAGATTGCGCCAAAATTGCGATCGTTTATCGAGTGATCTGCAGCTAGATGTATAAAGTGCAATTGCAGATACGATGAATTGTTGCATCGGCACTGATTCACTCATCATCGGTTCAATTGTCAGGAATTAATAATGATCATGCAATTGGTATTGGGTCGAAGCGAACTATGTTTATGTTTGTTAGTATTTAAACTTCTTCAACATCACTTCAATCTTTGATATCGAAGTTACTAAAAAATATGTTTATTTATTGTATTTCAGTTTATGTATTTTGAGATTTCAAGAACTAATTAAAATTTACCGTGAAAACGTACAGGTAGGTACCTATGTCATGAAGATTATTAAAAACAGATTACATAAGAAAAAAAAATGAAATAATAGAAAGTGTGACACCATGTCCTGTTATACGATCAATGTCTACAATATGGCAAAAATTCTACAAAAATGTCAAGAACAGCAGAACGTCACACATTTTTATCACCTACATAGGTACCTATGTATATTAGGGTGGAGTGAATTTTTTTTTTTCAATTTCAAAATCCCTGTATTATCAATCGATGATACGTAGTATTAGGAGTGTTCATGCAAAATTACAGCTATTTATGTTAATATTTTGAGGTAATATTTTGGTTCACAAACAAAACTTTATTTACGACTATATTACTAAATTTTCTACAATATTGACAATTAAATTTACTAAAGGAATGAACAACTATAAAAAATACGTATAAAAACACCACTATACATGGTTATAGTGGTGTTTTTTAATGTCTTTTTCCGGACGTTCCAGCACCATCTTTTTTGATGAAAACTGAGATTTTATGTTGAAAAGTGGAAAGTCTCGCCTGGCTTTCATCCTCATTTGTATGAGGATTAAACTATCTCTGTCTTCTGGTTCCCAAACGGATAATGAAACCTCTGTTATGAGCTTCAGGCATCTCTACTACCTCAGTGAAGCAAGGATACTTTTCAATCAAAGTACCAAGTTCCTGAGGAAATTTTTGCAAAATTTCCATATCGGTGTATTTCAATGTTATTAAAACTTCAGTTATATTTTCTATCTGCCAATTTATTTAATCATGATAACGTGGCGCATCAGCTTTAGGTTCTGGAAGTTGCAATTCGTGAATTTTTTTCCCTGTGAAACGTTATTTATGACATTTACAACAGTCGATATAAATACCTAACTATTATAGGTTAATTTCTATCAATACATTGCAAATCTTTGCGTATATTTTTCCACTCTTGCCGTATTTTACTTCGTTCTTTTACTGTTAATGAGTTATCTGTACCGATAACATTCAAATCAAGCAACGTACGTTCACAATAAATGCAGCAAATGGATCAGAAACTCCAGTTTTATCACACGCGATAGCTAGATTTTGCAGCTTGCCTCTCAGCTGTTGACTACTGTTGAGTTGCTTTGCTAGATCGTCTCAGCGTTGAAATTTATTATATTTCAAACTCATCGTTATTTTTATCTGATATTTTAGAACTATCAGACACTCCAACTTTCATTAGGGCAGGTGAAGAAGAACTTGGTGTACCGACGGTGATGATGAGTTTTTCCACAAACTCATCATATTTTCTTCTCCTATTCTCACTATGACAAAATGATAGATTGATCATTTAGTTGGTCTCTCAGAAGTTTTCTTCAGCAGCAAGCAATTTAGTTTAGTTACACATTTGTTTAGGTACTTCACTAGACTTACATTTACATGTTGCGTTATCAAACAAGTTTTATAGGGAATTTTCGAAATAACATTTGTTTTTTAGCGTCTTTGCGCAGTTTTTGGGTACTTTTATGCCTGTTATAATACGTAATCAACATTGTAACAACTTCCTGATAGCTCGATCGTATGATTTGATGACTTGACTTATATTTTCTCTTATATTTCTTTCAGTCGCAATAGTTTCATACATTTCTTTCACAAAAAAGTTTTTTTCCGTTGTTTGAAAATATGTTGCTTCTAATCCACAAATAACATTTTATAACATCACAATATGTCGGTAACATATTACTACTTAGTGTCAGTGAATTACCAAATGCAAAACACCACAAATATTCCCGTGTTTGATGCATTTAAAAAAATAAGGTTCACTACTCTTTTGACAGTTATTACGAAGAAAAATTCGTAATATGCAAATATTTTCAGCAAAAAGTAATGATGTTTTAAAATAATACGTTTATACGCAAGATAAGACTAAGAACTAGGTAAAAATAATATGTATATAGCAAAAAGTTACGAAATTACTTAATTTTTATGGGTTCAACTTGGAACTAAAAATGTAAATTTTTGTAAACTATACTCTGGGTGCGCCACCTGAAAACAAAGTCATAGAATTTTTCTTTTTTGTACGAATGAAGCTTTCCTATCGGGTCATCGATTAAGGATACAGGAGTTACAAATATTAAAAAAAAAAAAAAAATTCGCTTGTTTCGCTCCACCCTAATATATATACATACATATCATAATAATTAATCGTCAGAAATTCTAATTATTCCGTGGACACAGCAGCCCATTGTTATTAATAAAGTGAAATGTTTATTAAACTGATTGTCCATCTCCAGTATTAGAGGCACCAGCTGATGATTGTACTTACTTGGTTTTGGGCTTGATTAGCGTTAGTCTGCGTGGAAACCGACGAGGCTGGTCTGATGGCTCCTGAAGGTAGAATGTTGGAAAGCGCTCTGGGAGCCTTGGTCATGCCATCGGAAGAAGCGCGGGGCTTCGCTTGTGTCCCCGTAGCGCAAGACACGCTCGCATCTGTCGAATAATAAGCGTTATTTTACACGTCGATTTTTACATTAAAACATTTCAACTAACGATAGGCCACTTGATAGTAAGTAGTTTACACCACCAATAGAAATCTACAATATGCGAAGCATTGTCGGCTATTGTATTATTAGTATGTGCATTGTGCAGTTTGGAATACACCGTCATAAACGTATATACGCAAAACATATGCACTTACCAAAAATCTACGTATACAATACAGAGATACACTCGCGTAGTTCAGAGCTAATCACGATGTTAGCCGAGCCGAACTCCGGTTACTAAATGCAATAGGTAGATATCCAGCAAAAGCTTTTGCCATAATTATATTCGTCATGAAAGTATAATGCGAAAACTACATTATTCACTGCGCAGAAGCTGAAAACATCATTCTGTAAACAGTTGCGAAATACAACGGTACAATACATACAATTATGCTAAATTACGGTGGCGTCATTCGAACACGAAGTATTTCTTATTTGTGACACGAACAATATTGAATTTATTTTTTTTTGTTATATGTGGTTTCGCGTTTGATTGTCATCTCGCCAGATGCAAAGATACGCTCTAGAATGAAGCATGCTTGCCTAAAAGAAACTGACTCACTCGCGACTTGGGAACCTAGATTTTATCTATCAGAGAACATCCACTCGAGCAGCAAAAGAAAGACTACACACCAAACACATCGACGCGCCAAACACAACATCAAAAAGTTCTTACATAAATGGGAAGCATGGCACTTCTCAAATGTGACATTACATGCTAACAATGGCGCATTTGAAAGAAGAGTCGTAACGCTTTGTATGTTAGGCGATTTTTGTAAACATTCCATCCATGATCTCCATCTTCATCCGTACAAGATTCAGCTTACTCAGGAGCATAAACCACCAGACCATGCAAAGCTTTGATAATTCCTTCAATGGGCAATAGAGAAAAGTGAAGCATTTTATGCCGATTTTTCGAAAAAAAATATCTTCACCTATGAAGCGCATTTCCATCTGAATGACTTTGTGAATGAACAATATTGTCGAATCTTAGAAAATCCGCAGGTAATTAATGAGAAACAAATGCATCGACAACAAGGGCCTGTCTGGAGCGGATTTTGATCTGGCGGTGTGATTAGACTTAAATTTTTTTTAAAACGAGGTAGGCCGGATTTGCAGATATTGTGAACGGCATTCCTTACAGGAATATAATAACGGACTTAGTGGCCTCAACTGTATTGCATGGACTGTGGATGATGACGACATATGGTTTCAGTAGGACGGCGCCACCTACCAGACCGCCCATGAAACAAGCGATTTATTGCGGCAACAATTTCCAGACCAAATCATCTCACGAAATTAAGATGTCCCCTGGCCACCAAGGATAGGATTTAACGCCGTGCGATATCTTTCTTTGGGGTTTCGTGAAATCTCGGGTGTATGCGAATAAACCAGAATTAATTTCCAAGTTTCACGCCGATATCCATACGTTATCAATAGAGATGTTGTTTTTGTGAAAACGATGCCGGTATCCGATACCAATATATTGAAAAACGGATGCCCGCAACACACGATGCAAACATTAGTCCGCATTCGGTGTTCAGAATGCGAGCAAGGCGAGAGATGAGACTGAGAGACACAATTTCATTTGATCACGCAACGACAAAATCGTTTTTCAAGTTCCGAATTAGAAAAAATCAAAGCTAACTCCAATTTTGTCAAAAGAAACTAATATTAGGTAACTCTTTTTATCCTTAAAACTTTTATTAGAAATATATATACCTAATACAAGCGATCCGCCCCGGTTTAGCACGGGTATATTATATGAAATCGCTTACGTTTCTAACTTCAAAATTCACAAATTTCAAATGTTAGTTTCATACAAACTAAGCCCCGTTTTAACTCCCTATGCACCCTGCATTTCCAAAAATCCCTTCTTAGTGTACACTTACGTCCTTTAACGTTTATGCACAATTTCATGATTTTAGACCCAACGGTTTCAACTGGCCGTTGATCGATCAGTCAACATTTTTTTTTATATTTACAAAAGAAGATAAGTTGAGTAGAGTAAAGTAGGCCGTAACTTTAAATGTCGCACTTAATTATTAACAAAACTATAACAATATGCAACAAACGCTATCATTATGGCACCGTTACCAAGTAACTATGCGCAGACATCATCCGGCATGTCAGTAATTTCGTCAATTCGTATCGACAGTCGGCTGGCATCGATGCCAGCATCGAATGCTGTTAACTTATCGATGCGCATCGATTCGAAAATTTAACGAAAACGCTCATCTCTAGTTATCGGTGAAAGCCACATCTTTCACAAAAGTCAACGAAAATTTCATGAAAAGAGTGAATGAGCGAATGAATGAACGGTGAATGAGAGTGAATTTCATAGTTTGCCGGATATTTTATTCTATAAATATCACAAGAGTACGTGTTTATATTTTTAAACGAAATAGTGTAGGTCCTAATACAACGCGACAACGCGATCATGGCGCGAGGAGGAGATGCCACCATCGCACATTCGCGTGATGACAAAAAATGGGTGTCCTAATTAGAGCGAAATTACGCGATCGTGGATTGACGACGCGACGTGAGCGGCCGTGGAGCCCACCTCGCAGTTTCCATGGCACCGGCGCTCGGCGCTATAGACATCGGGAACGCCCAGTTTTTACTTCCGGGAAATATTATGTGGAAGACCTATTTTGTGGGTCTCTATAGCAACGAAAAATAACGACGCGTACACAGTGTTTTGTTGAAAATGAGAGGTGAATTTCACAATCAATATTGTGTCGAGGAGGACATTTAAGGTGGTTCGATTTCCATACAAATATTTTTTCCATTTATGGACAAATGGAGCATAATTTTACAGTGAAATCACAGCTACTGACATTTATTTTGGTCTTTATTTGCGGTAAATGACGATTGCTTATATATATGATAACTGCATAATCTACTGTTTTATTTAAAAATCATGAATCATTCATAAATTTGATTTCATGCTAATAATAATCTACTGTATTATTCAAGCAATTCGCTATGTTAAGTTTTTTTTTTGTATTTATTTTATATTTTTACTGATAGTAAACGTTATTTGAATATTTTGGCTGCGGTAGTTTAATTCTAATACGTTTTCAAACTTTTTATAGTTATGACGTCATGAGGTCGGCTAAATATGTAGAATATGCCTTTGCCATACGAAACAAAAAACTATACAAAACATTTGACACATTTCATTAACTTTGACAACAGAACTGACAAGTTTTTTCTTTAATTTGCCCCATCGGGCAGGCTAAAGCTGTAAAGCCATTCTGTCACGTCTTCGGTTTTTACAATTCATGACATAAAGTAAACAAATCTTATGTCATAAAAGCGATATCAGAGTCCAAATAACGTTTCAAGTAAAATAATCCAAATATTTGTATCAATAAACCGAAAAACAACTCGACGTATGTGTATTGAAAATATTATTATGATCGCCGTTGACTTGACATTGACAAGTTTTGTTTTGGTTTGCCAGTCTATGAAAGTTGCCCGACGAGATGACGTCATGAGACATCAATTGAAAGTGAAATGTTTTTTATTAAAATAAACCCCGCCTTATAGTTTACAGAGTTTTAAACTTAAAAATATTGTACAGAAATGTACTATTTCGAAATGGATTTGGAATCAGTAAAGATTTTTTTTCCTAATCAGAGACGATTGCAACCATATGGTTACGAACTACAAAAGACCTATAAGTGTGGAGGAAAGATTGGTGCTGACGATTAGGTGAGTATTAAAAAAAACCTTGTATATATTACGACGCAACGCGATTAAACATTTTATTGCCATTTAGGACACCTACTTGACATCTGTGTTTGATTGTGGATTCGTACGACAAAAATTCGCGCGAACGTGCGTTGATAGCTAGATTGGGACACCCTATAGTAACGCCCGCCGTCCCATCGGCTCGTAAAGTCGGCGAGGTCGGTAGAATAAGTGCGCCAATGAAGAATGTTCACTAGTTTCGATTTTTAACTTTTCTTATAGTCCATATGAAATAAAAAAAACGCGTGTAAAAATTATTTCGATATGTCACTTAGTTCCCGAGATATTGAATTTTAAACGGCGCGAGTGTCGGCCGGCCGGCGCTCGGTGCGCTGACGTCACAAGTCATACACTCACGCAGTACGTCGCGCGCTCCGGTACGTTTCACTACGAAATAACGCAAATATTATTCGAAAATGTGGAATTTAAATACAAGAAAATCATGTGTTGTGCCAAAATCTAAAAGCACTACCACCAATCCACCGGAAAAGTTATTTTTTTTTGGTTCCAATGGATATTAAAATACGTAAGAATTGGATAAAAGCTATGAGGAGGTTGGATCCATTTGGAGATAAAAGCAAAGTATATGTTGTGAAGATCATTTTGACGTAAGTACATGACAATCTATTATGTGTACAAGTATATTTATTAGATGGTAGGTATGTATGTAGTTTGCAGTAGGTTAGTATTTCTTATACCTATCTAGTTTGTATTTGGTTGGTATAAGTAGGTATCAGTGGTGGCTCGTGATTCCAAGAAATGATGGTTCAGTTACATAGAACAAACAAACGATAAAACTATAATCTTTCAAGATGTCGCATCACAGGTGCGAAACAATAAACGACTGAAATTAGGTCAAGGTCACGCAGGGCCTGCCCGGGCGCACCGTACGTCTATTAGTACCTACAGAACATTTTCCGTTTCACGCGCGAGAACATTTCTATCTTCTAACAATAGTTTGTATGGAGAGACGTGCGCTCTTTTAAAAGCACTCCGCAAAATTTGAGTTAAACAAAAATGGATAAAGTTGTAAAACTTAAAGATGTAGTCGTTCAGTGCGTGCACGAGTGCAGTCAAAGAGCGGCCGCCGCCGCCAGCAAGAGTACCTACCTAAATATGTAGGAACTTATATGAAAAATAAGACCAGAGGTGCAAAACCTTTGGTATCAGTTTAAACGTATCTACCTAATATGTAAATAAAAACACAACAAATTTTACGTCATCCTTTGTTTATTTTATCTACTAGCTTTCGCCCGCGGCTCCGCCCGCGTTACTGTCGATCCCTCGGGAACTGTATTATTTCAGGGATGAAAGCTAGCCTATGTCCTCCGTGTTCTTAACAATACCAGTGCTATATTTCATGAAGATTGGTTCAATGTTTTTTGCGTGATAGCGTAATAAACAAACAAATAAACGAACAAACTCACTTTCGCATTTATAATATTAGTTAGGATAAAAACCTACAAGTATTAGTGTATCAATACGAGCCAAAACCTTTTGCTCCACATGCTTCAAAACATAACTTATAGTATTTATTCTTGAAAGAGGAAAGAGGTGTATGACCTGTGACGTCACACCGAAGCAGCGCCACCGCGCAGCGATTTCAAATTAACGGGATTTTTGAATGTCTATAAAATCTAAACTAATTGATATTTTGGCATGAAACAAAAACTAGTATATTTATATTCACATAGGCTTTACTGTGACAAAGTTTCATGCGATTTGGCATACCCAGTAACATTCTCCATTATGGACCACCATAAGGATTTTGTTAAATAAACTTCGAGCTTTAAAGTTTAATCAGCCTTATATATCTATATACTTTGGGGCCCGCGGTCTACAACCGCGTACCCACTTAGGAAGCACCATATATTTGTCATTTAGGGATTTTTTAAAAAAGATTTTATTATAGGTACGTAACTAGCGGCCCGTCCCGTCCCGCACGAGTGGACATTTATTTTTTAATGAAATTCTTGTAATAAATATATAGCCTATATTACTCAGGGATAATGTAGCATTCTAATGGTGAAGGAGTTTTAATTAAAAATTTAAATTTAAAACAAATCTATCCTCTTTAAGTATAATAAGTAATTTAATATATATTTATTTTTGTCGACTTGTGCTATGACAGTAGTGTGATATGTATTGATATATTGTTCTACGGCGAGTAATCCATAAAGGCACAGAGCTCCGCGCTACGTACAAAGATAAGTTTGGTATCATCACGGAAAAACGAACATACACTCAAAACATCGCCATCTGTTGATACCAAGCTGCACTACTACGAAGAGTCCGAAATAAGCACAGTGTGGCGCCATGTACACTTTCACATGACACAAGAAAATTCTAAGTTTTCAGGGGACATCCATTAATAACGTGAGATGATTTTGGCGATTTTCGATGTGCTCGACTTCGAAAAAATTGGGAGGAGGCTCCCAATCTCACGTGCGATATTTTTTAAACCCATACGTTGGGTTTATTAAAAAAAAACAATTTGATTACTTCTTTTTATTTAAGACTAGTTACGACTAATAAATATCGTAGGACTATACACACAGCGCCATCTGACCATCTGACACCAAACTAAGCAGAGCTTGTGTGATGGAAGTCAGATAACTGATAGAATACATAAATACTTATTGTTTGATATTTCTAAAAATGTAGCCTAGAATCAGTCTGAAAATCAAATAACAATGTACATATCTACTTAATTAAGAACTACACAAATTCGTAAAAGAATATTCATTCTAAATTTAGTTAAGAAAAATTTCTTATTTAATTTAACCTAGTTTTCTCGCAATTTAACACTGAAAAAAAGTGATATCAGCCGAGGGCCCCCTTTCCTCCACGTGAGTTTGGGTGAGATTTGGGTCGACCCCCGCTTCCCTTAAAAGCCTCACGTAATTAAAGGACGCCCCCTGAGATGTATGCAAGAAAGATGTTACTTACTAGTATGTTGTATATTGTTCTGTGGCGAGTGCTGTATGAACATTGAGGGCTGCGCATCAGGCTGCGCCCCGCGAATGAATATGGGGTTGGGAGCGAGCAGACCGGCCGCGGGCAGCGTGCCCGCCTGCAGTCCACCTGCCCACACCTGGCCTAGCGGGCCGGAGATCTGCCACGGCGCGAACTGCATCGTGCCGCCACCCGTCTGCACAACCAGCACTTTATTTTTAGTTTAACACAAAAACGATCAATCAAAGAATGTACGTAATTTTTTTTCCTTTGGTTTTGATGTCGCATTTTTGTATTTGCCAGTGTCAAGTGTTTTATATTTTCAACTTTCATAAGTTAAATAAGTTGCCTTGTAGCTATAGTTATAGTCAAAGTCCAGTCTCGATCAAGTACAGTCCATGCGAGTAAAGTCCAGTCATGCTTTAATATAGTGGTGACTTTATCATAAAGCTTCAATTGAGTTTTGGATGCAACACGAAAAATCAGGTTTCGCCACATTATATTATTTTCCCACACTCGCACTTGTGATTCGACACTTTATGAATAAAACACCACCATTTTTATGCATAAACACTCGACAAAACACTAGTTTTGGAAAAAAATACAACGGGGCGACACGACTCTTTCAGCGTTCCCGCCAAAACCCAACGTAGTAAGGGGCTATTCAAGTATTAAGAAAGCACCAAAGGAGGGTGGGGGGTTCATTGCTTTGGTTATTTTTGATGACATAAATTAAATTATTATTATGCTGACTAATATTATTAAATTATGCTGACAATTTTCTTATTGTTCTTGAATCTTCTCAATACTTAGGTCGCCTGAAAAAAAATCGCTTTTAGCGATAAGGCCACAACTTAAACCAATGTTCACGTAAGCATATGAGGGGGAGAGAGAGCTGCTGATGCTTACTGTTGCTGACAAGGGGGAGGAAGGGGTTAAAAACTAAAATTCTGCTTACGTAATACTTGAATAACCCCTTATGCGTATAGGTAGAAAAATATAAAATACAATAGTTATAAAGTGTGTTTCAATAGTCTTATTTGAGAGCCAGTTCCCAATTCAGGGTAGGTGTGTTCATCATCTTTGACCACACTGCCACTTAACATTACGTGAGCTGTGGTCAAGCAGCTAGCTTATCACCCAGTCTGTCAGGCTGCTATTTGATTTTGCTAAGAAAACGATAACAAGTATCATAATAATATTGTTATCAAACATTACATAAATACATGTATTTTACAGTCGTGAGGAGACAGGAGTCGACAGGTCAATACAGACCTGCAGCGGGCTGATGATCTGCGCCTGCGCCTGTTGCTGAGTGCCAAGCACGGGCTGCGAAACTTGCACGCACTGCGTTTGCACCGGCACCGCCTGGGTGTTGCCGCTCGAGTTCCCAACTTTGTTGCCGGTAACTTTGCCTCCACACTAAAACAACGACAAATATTAAATGCCTAATAGTTGTGACTTTTCGAGGGCCAGTCCAGTGGTGGCCTAATGACGTCCACAATATCTGTGGTACAACCTGGACAAGATTGGCTCCGAATAGGAGAGGTTGGCGTAAGAGACTTGCAATAAGAAAAATGAATAGATGTCAATCGGCTCACTCTTTCGTAAATTTCCATGTTTCTTTTTTTTTATGTGAAAAATAATGAGTCAAACGAGACGCTCTCCTGATGGTAAGAGATAACGCCTGTCCATGACCATTGCAGCGATACACAGAACTTTGAGTAACAATACAAAGTCCAGGGTTTGGTCCACTGATTTGGTGCTCATTACTTTGAGACTTTCGATGGTAAGTCTCAACAGCCCAGTAATTTCGGTAGCTGCAGTACCCTTCAAACCGGAACACAGTAATGTTTACACACTACTGCTTGGCGGCAGAATATCTGGTACTGCGGTGGTACCTACCTAGATGACCTCCTGCTAAGGAGATCTACCACCAAGTAAAAAGTTTCTGTACCTAGATAAGTAAGTTGTATTTGTTGTAGGTATGTTATATTCTACAGCATTACAAATTTTTGTGTTAGTTATCTTGTAATTTGATGAAAATATTAAATTTTCGACGTGTCATTTTAAGTAAAGCTCAGCTGTAAACACTACAGTCGGTCTCTCCGGTCATAAACTCCTTTAATAAAAATCATAAAAGCTATTTGTTATTAGCGAGATTAACTCAAACAAACACCACGTGGCGATGTATGCACCTACGTTTGTGATTTCTCTACATTTTCCTGACGGCATAAGTCACGCGCGAAGACCAGAAAACGAATATTAATTTTCAATTGGACGTATCTATTTAAGACTATGTAATAATAAGTAGTCGTCGGTCGTCCAGCCGCAAGTTGGTCGACGATATTGTCACCGTCGCGGGTCGAACCCGGACCAGATTGGCACAGGACCGAGGCAGATGGCATGTAAAGAGAGAGGCCTATACCCAGCAGTGGGATAGAGAAGGTTGTGGATTATGATCATGAATAATAAGTAAAACATTCAACCAAAACAAGGCATTTGAATAGCGTTACAGGACTAAATTGGTCAATATATAAAAAATCCTAGTTGAGCGAAAAAAACGCTGCGAGGATACAACAAAAACGCATTTTTTGTTAAAAAGCCGTTAGGGGGCTGTATTTTTGGGGTCTGAAGATAGGGTGCATTGTGCGACGCTCCCCTCGGCAACATAAAGGCCTACACCCCGGCGTATCCTGCCTAAAATGCACTAAGTTGCAACTACAAAAAAAATTTCATCCTATAACTAAAAGTAAATTTTTGTAACTAAAAAACAAAAGACATCTACAGCGATGAGAAAAAAAATCAAATGTACCTACCAGAGAAATATTACATTTGTAAATTTGCAAGTCATAGAACAAAGGGTTTTTATTAAATTTTATTCTGGACTCGTGGAGTTTGTTAACCAGTTACCAATGAAGTAGTAGTAAAATAGAAATATCTCAGGATAGTTGATGAGTTTTTTTTTGTAATTTTATACTAAGATTTTGGACTATTAATTGAATTTTAGATATTTTTAACCCCTTCAGCGCATCATTTTCGATTATTATTTTTTATGATGGCAAAAAATGACACTAACAAGTCGCTTTCGTGACATCTGTCTGTAACCTTTGCAGCAGTAACATAATAAAAGGCATGGAAAGGAAGGAGTTATCACTGTATTGGCGTTCATTACACCAACATCCTTTTAACACTGCCCTGGGCGAATAGTACCTAGCTTAGCTATCTCTCAACCTATTTGATAATAATCGAAACAACAAACGAAACAAAATTAGTTATTCGAGCATAATGCAATTTTAAGCAGACCGGATGCGGTAATCCGTCATCATCATATAGTTAGTTAACATCAAGTGAGCTGTGGTCAAAACAACTAGCCTGTCAAACATTAAAAAAAAAAAAAAAATCATTAGACATTTAGCGGGTCCATCAACATTAGGCATTTACCGGATCCGGTAAAAAATGAACGATTCTAATCTTTTCGAAGAATAATCGCGCGTTGTTTGATGCTTATGCGTGCAAGTTGTTCGACATCGACGATGACCCAAACTTTTTTTAAATGCAAAATAGTTTCGCGTTATATAATAAAATTTATATTATAGTGATTTACTCATTGCATTGTGAGTTACAATATATTTTTTTACAATTTGTGTAGTAAAACTGAACTTAAAACTGTTAATGACTGTTAAATGAATTTGTAATACTTAATTTGAACTACTAATCCAAACATTTAAAGTTTCATTGACTATATCGATTAGTTACACAAAAAATGTAAATACTATATTTTTGTGCTGGTTTTATTTGTAACTAGTCCAGCTGAGACTCTCAAGCCATCCCCGGACCCACTAAAACTCACGCAACGAATATCAGCAAAATCGGTCAAGCCGTTTAAGGAGAGTTCAGTGACAAACACACGTGCAGAAGTCTTGCTGATCTAACAGACATTGTCCAGTCTTAATATCTTCATCAAACGCGCGTAGTTAAAATAGTCATTAAGTATTCTGAAATTTTTCATATATTTTTTTTTTAATTTTCTTTCCGTCAACCCCTTTTCCAAGGATTAGAAAACTTATAACAAAAGATGAATTAAATCGGTAAAGCCGTTCTCAAGTTATGGCGTGAAAAAAGAAAACAGGGGTTAATTTTTATCCGTAAAAACATTCTACAAAGTAAGTATTAGAACACTTAAAATAAAAGATGAATAAAATCTGTAAAGTTGTTCTTAAGTTTTGGCGTGACCATGGGGAGTAGGGTTTCATATTGATATATATAGATTGTTGCTTAAATGTAACACACATAATAAACTTGACTTTTATACAATTCGGTATGTAAAGTTTTTTTTTTTGTATTTATTTTATATTTTTTACTGATAGTAAACTTTATTTTATGAAACTAATTTGAATATTTTAGCTTTCTATGCGGTAGTTTAATTCTAATACATTTTCAAACTTTTTATAGTTATGACGTCATAACATTGGCTGAATATATAAAATATGTACTTTTTTAGGCACTGAAAGAATCCTTATACAGCCAAGGACATGACGTCATTAGAGGTTAATTGAAAGTCAAATTTATTTTATGTATTTTATTAAAATAAACCCCGTCTCATAGTTTAAAGAGTTTTAAACGGAAAAATCATGTACAGGAATGTAATATTTCGAAATGGTTTTGGAATCAGCAAAGTATTTTTTTTCTTTACATACCGAATTGATACTGGAATACAAAAGATGTTACCAATCCAGTCGGGTCTGGCCAAATCCGGTCGGATTGGACGATCTGGCCAGTTTGAAATTAGTACGGGATTATAATTCCTACACTAAAATAGTCAGTAATCGATTAAGCATTTCATTACTACAGATCAGATTTTTTTGTTAACCGCTGCGCTGTATTAGACATTTTTTTTTTTACGTATAAAGTATTGAGACGAACTAGACGCTCTCCTGATGGTGAGAGATAACGCCTGCCCATGACCATTGCAGCGATACATAGAACTTTGAGTAACAAAATAAAGTCCAGGGCATCACTGCTTTGGCGCTCATTACTTTGAGACTTTACTAAACTTTAAATACTTTTATATCAGACTTTTCAGGACAATTTTATAATCACTTTAGCTTAGGATAAGAAGTCATGATCTAAGTTTAAAACTATCATATAATTCGTACCTTATGCATATCATTTTGCTTCTGTTGCTGGTTGATGCCGGAGACGGTAGGCTGGTTATGTGCTGGCAGAATACTCGGCTGTGAGTTGATCACGCTCAACGGACTGAACACGAAGGTCTGGTTCTGCGTGGTGGGAATCGTCGTGTACCCCGGAAACGGCGCTGACAGGGGAAATATACTGTTAAATACTAATTCCCAAAGTCCTTTCCTATAAATGGTGTTCACAATTGTAGCGATGAGGCGACTAACACCGCACAGCAGGTTAGATAGACCGGAAAAATACCCTGTGAATGACGAGTGAACACACAAGGGTATGCGATATATAGGTACCTACTCGTGCCTATGTGTTTGTTTGTTTTTGGAAAGCGCACTATTATTGAATGGAATTTTGATCCAGGAACGAAGGGGTGAAATATTTGAGAATGGAAACTCAAATGTTTCAACCTTTAATTTATTCGTTGATCTTATTATTAAGATAGTTAAAATCGTCGCAACGTAGCCCATCACAACGTAGGATGTGACTTGTGACGTGTATCACAAACATCGCGTATTCTGCGGTGATTATGATTATATTGTGATGAATACATGTTTAAAATAAGCTGACGATGATGAGGATCGATTTATAGCTTTAATAGAGCAAAGACTTGTATCCTGGGTAACAAGTTGATGTGTAATTTGAAAAAATCATCTAACATCAGGTCCTAATTATTATCAGGCAGAATAAACGGCTTAGACAACTATCTACCTAATATTTTTTTTCATTCGGATAAGTCCGCGTTTGACCACCAACTCGCTTGATGGTAAGCGACGATGTGGTCGAAGATGAAGCACGCAGACCTAAAAGATACCTATTCACTCTGACCTTGAAAAGATCTAGATTATATCTATCAGGAAACAAGGAAGCCGGTAGCTTGTTCCATTCCTTGACCTTACGGATGAGAAACGTAGAGTCAAAACGTTTGGTTTTCCCAAGGAAATTCCACTACGTATGGGTGGTAGTGGGCGGTCTTTCTACTTGTCCTGTGGTAACTAACCTAATAATAATTAAAACTCGCAAGTATCTACTTAAAAATTCCAAATCTCAACTGTACCATAACTATGTCACTGTTTGTCAAGATTCGAATAAATACGCTTATAAGTAGGTAAAACTACCTCCATTTAACTAAGTAAGACAAAAACTTCTTAGCATTCTATGGTATCGGGTGTGAGGGTGAGGGAGCTGTCGCGTTGTAGGGACAGGAACCCGCATAGGCCTAAAACTTGTCGACTCAGGTGGATTAAGGAGCCCCATTCTTTACGCGTCAACGCTCACAATCACTGCCAGTGTTGAAATCACTGCTTAAACAAATTCTAAATGACCCACCAACGCTGTTACTCTATTATTACGAAGTTTTAGAAAAAGTTTCACGTTTGAACGCGAAGCCATAAAATAAAAATCCTTGAAAAAGAATTGTTTTCGACTGATCTCATAATGGAGAAAGTTTCTCAATTCAACTCTTGTTTCTTTTACTAACCCGTTTAAAAGCATTCAGATATTATATTATAAAAAAAATATATGTGGTAACTGTAATATGGTATGTGTGTGTGCCTTCGTTATCTAAACATAATGCAGTGCAACTTCTAGTATTACAGTAATTACAAAAAAAAAGAAATGGAAAATTAATACAAAATGCGCATTTAATTGCCGCACACAAAAACAAAATATAAATAACCATATAACGTTATCGCTACGAAAAACTATATTTTCAATTAACGTAATATAAACTTGAGTAATTCCTACATACGGAACGTTTGTCAAGCCAATAGAAAAAAGCTACAAACGTAACTCATACAAAAATTACACTAAAGCTTTATGTCATGTACAGCACGAAATTAAAACGGCTATCTTCGAAAAAAGCTACACTCTCATCGAACGTGAGAAAAAATGCCAATCAAAATGTGCCGAAACAAATAGAATCAATCGTAACTAATTCGAATATTGAAATTAAAAACTTTACATAAAAACAGCCAATCACGATACATAAATAATTTTGATGATTTTTTTTTTGTAAACCTTGCTCCTGGTATGTAGTGAGACCTGCAAAATTTACTGTAAAATCTAAATAGTGAGGAAGTTCATAGCGGAAAATGTCACAATGCCATATTAGCGTTGGCAAAATTTAAAATAATTAATTTCATGAACAAAATCATACTTTTTTTTAGTGAAAGATTTAAATTAATGAAAACGAAATGACTTTATTTTATGTATTATTTGTCGTGACGAAAGGTTCAAATGAGTAAAACGAAATGAATTTAGCTTAATGTGTTAGTGCCAATTCCTTCGTTTTAAAAAAATAAAAATTACTTACAATATACTGTCTTAACAAACATTGCAAGATGTACCTATAACCGTCGTAGCAATATTACTGCTAATTGTTAAGTGTAGCTTTAAATAATTAAGCTACAAATTGTTTAGCAAAGTGAATACAAGAGCAGTGGTTTTTATTTATTTGCTTTATGTGTGGCAATTAAGTTTTAAATTATTGTCGTTTGTTTTAAGATGCATAACAAAGTTACCTACTGTAAAACATGATTGTCATAATATACATAATATATAATATTTATCTATGAATCATTTCAATATTTAATACTAGCTCCAATATGATTACGTTACATATATACATAATATTATGTACTTATTTATGTGTGCTTATAAGCTACAGACAACCAACTGTGTTTTCTAGTATAAATCCTTTTAAAAACAATAACAATGAAACCTATTAACTGATGCTAATTACGCCTCCCTTATGCCAAATATAAGCTTTCTATAGTACATGCGCGAACCACTCCGCGATAGCAATGTCAGAATTTGTTCTTAAAATTAAATTAAATTCGACGCGTCAATCATAGCGTTGGGTTTTGAATTAACGTTATTCCGGCCAATGATAAACTTGGGTAGGTACTCGACCCGCGTGTAGCTCGGGCCAGCGAGTTGTGATCATTCCTTAATTTAGAGGGATGAGGTATCAATGGGTTATTTTATCTATGTTTAAAACGATTTTCGCTAGACTATATGATAAGTTAGTTAGAAAGGAGATAGGCATACGATCACGACTTACCGGCTTGTCCTTGCAGTACTTGCTTTCCCTGAGCTGTAAGCATATGAGGCGCAAGTTGGTTGCCTTGGAAGGGCTTCCCGGCCGCTATAACCTGTTGAGAAACAACTGTGTAAAAAATATTCTTAAACACATCATACAGGATACATCATGTCCTTTACTTGTGTTACAGACTTATGATCTGATCAGAATTACCGAAACTGTGTATAGTTTTTTTTTTCAAAGAGAAAGCTTACGCATAAATATTGAAATCTAAGAATATCGTCAACTTGCGACGACAGTGTGACATGTTAAAAATCATAATTGTACGGAAAACGGCGTTTAAACTTTTAAATGAGCATAACTTTTAAGTTGTGGGCACGATAGCTTTGCTAGCTTTATGTATGAAGTGATTAGATTATAACTATCATGGCTGAAGCAACTTTAGGAGCAAAGAGAGCTTTTCGTTAATCAAGACTTCAACGTTAAGCTTTTAAATACCCACCATAAATACATAGATATCAATTAACATTTTGGCCATAATGTCATTGCGAGAATGTATTTGCTCATAATTTAACATACAATAAAATAATAAAATTATTATTCAAAACAATGTGTCATGTGTGTTTGTTTAATGTGTGTGTGTGGGGATGTGGGTGTGTATGTGTTGTGTATGGGTGTGTGTATTATGTGTATACACTATACATATTTCTATACACATACATATAATTATGTATATATATGTTTATAAACAGAATGTTAAAATATTATTTTTGTATGTATTTAAAAGAGTGGTCTCTCCTAATACAGTTTAAACGTAACAAGAGAGGCCAGGCCCTTGTAAATTATAAAGTAAATAATAATATTTTTTTTTTACTTATAAGTAGTTCAACTGCCATCGAAGGAGGTGAACGCCATTTGTAAATTTCGGTTCACGAAAAAAGATTGTAATAGAGATACAATTGGGTTCGAATCATATCACAAACGGCTAAATCCGATAATCAATTAATGATAGCCATGTCGGTGATGATTGTGACACGTCACCTGTATCTGTTGCGAGTTGATGCCGGGATGCAGCGCGATGTTGCTCGGCATCAGCAGCGGGCCTTGAGCGTTGTACAACTGTTGTAGATACGCACTGTTCTGTAGCGGCTGCTGGATAACTTGCACGCGACTGTGGCCCCAATCAGCACTGTTACAAACAACATAACACCTTAGAAATATATTAATTACTTACCATAACTCTGAAACCTTATATTGTTATTTTAACTAATTAAATCCTAAAAAGAGGAAATGAGTGGAATAAAATAAGCGTGACTTATTTTTTTTACCCGACTGCGACGATGCCAGAAAGGAGGGTTATGTATTTGGCCTGTATGTATATATGTCCGTTCCTATGTTTGCTCGTAACTACTAAACGGCTGAACCGATTTAGGTGTACGATATGTATTTAGATTCGTCTTTATTGCGTGGGTGTCAATAGGTATATTCAAATTTTAAATTTAAAAAAAAGGTGGTTTTTTGCGCCAAAATGTTGGTATGTTTTTTCCGTAGTAAAGTTAGTTTTTTAGGGTTCCGTAGCCAAAGGGTAAAACGGACCCCTATTTATTGCTAAGACTCGCTGTCCGTCCGTCTGTCTGTCTGTCCGTCTGTCACCAGGCTGTATCTCATGAACCGTGATAGTTGAAATTTTCACAGATGATGTATTCCTGTTGCCGCTATAACAACAAATACTAAAAAACAGAATAAAATAAACATTTCAGGGGGGGCTCCCATATCATGTTTTTTTTGCCGTTTGACCGCCATTTCGCCTGATGTTAAGCGAAGGTGTGGTTTACTATGGAGTTTGGGAAAGAGACCGATTCACTCGCATCATTTACTTGGCAATGGAATCTTTTGATATCACAAATACGACAGCAACTTTATTTATTGTCAATGCGTAGGCTTTTCACCACTTAGGTACCGAGCACATGCGAGCACTCACGTTTTGTGCAGAAACTGTCACTGATCGAAAGTGAAGAGCAATCCCGAGAGCTGGCAAAGTACACCGAAACGGGCGTAATACACTTTCGCGCTGGCTTTCACTCGGCGGACGATAACAAGCAACAGCAAGGAATGAAGACTGAGCAAACCACATCGATACTCGCCTTTGCTCGGCAACCTTTAACCTACATGTATATATAGCGCTAAGCTCTACATCAAGTAGAATACCTTATTTGTTGTGGGTGTTGGTTGCTAGGCGGCATGTTCTGCAAGGACGCCATGGTCGAGATGGTCCCGCCAGCTTGCTGTTGCAAACCACCGCCCGTTTGCTGCTGTTGAACCTACAGATCCAAACAGTGGCATATAAAACATCTTCTACATCGAACAAAATCAAAAAGACAATATTATTGACAGCCCTGTTGGTTCATTGGTAGTATGTCTGCTTCGAGAGCTGAAGGGCGTGGGTTCGATTCCCACTCAGGACTAACATTTGTGTGACTAACATCGATGTTTGTTCTGTGTCTGGGTGAATTGTACCTATGTATAGGTATTTACAAAAAAAAAAAAGTAATTTAGTATTCTGTCAGCTGTCTGGTTCCCATAGTACAAACTTTGCTTAGTTTGTACTAAGATGGCGCTGTGTTAAATGTCCTCCAAAATTTATTTATTTATTTATAACAAATAAACTGATTTTTATTTTTATATTTGATTAACAACCTGCTCCTTGACAGCCCTGTTGGTTCATTGGTAGAATGTCTGCTTCAAGAGCTGGCGGGCGGGCTGGAGGGCGTGGGTTCGATTCGCACCCAGGACAAACTTTGTAATATAAACAAATGTTTGTTCTGTATTTATAAAGTACGTGATTACAAAAAAAAAGTATTTAAGTATTCTATCAGTTACCTGACTTTCATAGTGCAATCTTTGCTTAGTTTGGGGTCAGATGGTGCTGTGTGTAATGTCCTACGATATTTATTTATGAATTACACATTTAGACTTATAGCATCCATACGTTACTTTATTACGCTAATACTATACAGAGCAAAGCAAACGCAACTCAATCTGTTTTAATTGTCTATAAATAACGTACAATCACAATTTTTTTTACCCGACGCTGCGAGGTATCGCGAATGTGATAGTATGTAAACGTTATAGGTACCTATCTATTATCAGAACATGTCATAAACGGTACTAAAATATGTAGATGTACTGTTTGAGACTGAGTTAAAGCAAATTCGTATACGCTGAACGGGCCACCCTAGTGTCAGTGTTATACTCTTATTTGTCGCCCAAAGGTCATCGACATGGCTTTCGTTATATCGACGGTTATCGTCACAGAAATATAAAATAGACAACCGAGATAGATAGAAATCCGAAGACCGAATCGCTAGTCTATACTTATTATAAAGAGGAAAGATTTGATTTTTGTTTGTTTGTACTGAATAGGCTCCGAAACTACTGGACTGATCTGAATAATTCTTTCATCGTTAGAAAGATTTGATCTGAGTGACGTAGGTTATAAATAAATCTCGTAGGACATTACACACAGCACCATCTGACCCCAAACTAAGCAAAGCTTGTACGTGTGTGAAAGTAGGTATTGAAGTCAGATAACAGATAGGTTACTTAAATACGTTTTTTTTGTAAATACATACTTATAATAACACCCAGACACAGAACAAACATTTGTTTATACCACAAAATGTTTATCCTGGGTGGGAATCGCACCCACGCCCTTCAGATCTTGGAGCAGAGATACTACCAATGAACCAACAGTGCTGTCAATACATATTGTTAATCGAGTTTGGTTTTCCCGTGCGAAGCCGGGACGGCACGGTAATTGCAAATAAAACATTAAAATCGCTTATTAAACCAGAACACAATATGCTCTAAATACAAGCCCTATATGTATCAAATACAGCCAACGAATGTAAAACGAGTACCACTAGTCAGCACTTCATCGGTAATGTCTTATGATATAAAGTTTCACATCCACGTCACAAATTTAACTTCGTAAGCACAGAAGCGCAACTTAGGGTTCTTATTTCAAATAGTTATGGCAACCATTTTTGAAATAAAAGCCGTGTATTGCATTGTTAAGTTATGTACGTATGTTAACGGATAGAAAAAGCAACAACATTCAATTTATAGTAGGTACACTAGCGACCTGCCCCGGCTTCGCAAGCGTGCAATAGTTACTAACGTTGTACACAATATAAATATATAAATATTGTACAATCAGAGCAGGGGCAGAGCGCGAGCGACTACTTGTTTTGACGAATGTCAAGTTAAATAACTTGACATATTTTTTAATTTCTTGTATCAGCATCTGTTAGCTACGCACCGTACACATATGATTATGTATATTTTAAATTGTTTGTGGAAATTTTTAATTGGCCTTATATATTTACACAGGTAACCAAATGTGTGTAACTAGCTGTTATTTCCCTAATATCAATAAAATTAAATTAAAATATTTTGTAGTTTTTTTAAGATCGCTTATTCTTGACTTCGTATTAATTTTCATATATTTTAATTATTTTGACATTTTTATTGTAATTTTTTTTATACACTTAAGTATAATATAATTTATAATATACAGCAAATAAAATATTTATTAATAGTTTAAAAAAATATGTATAAATATTGGGGGCATTTAACACAGCGCCATCTAGCCCCAAACTAAGCAAAACTTGCACTATGGGAACCAGATAACTGAGAGAATACTTAAATACTTTTTTTTTTGTAAATACATTTTACAATACATACAGAACAAACATCGATGTTAGTCACAGAAATGTTAGTCCTGAGTGATAATATAGAATGGGATCCTGGAATCGAACCCATTATATTATTTTGATCTATCTTGTAAGGTTTAGACAGCGGCAGCGTTTGCAATGCAAGCGCACTAAAACATGGATTTTGCAAGATCACATTAATTTATTTTTTTTAATTTCTCATTTACTGTATGTATTATCCATAAAACCTTTCTCTTGAATCACTCTGTCTATTGATGGAAACCGCATTAAAATCCGTTGCGTTGTTTAAAAGATCTAAGCGTACAGACGGCAGGAAGCGACTTTGTTTCATACTATGTAGAGATAAGAGTACAATGTGTTTCCCCTTAATAACTTAAACTTATTAAATTCTGTTTTGCGTGTGCGTATCCTTTCCACTGAAAAGGGCAAAGTAAAATAATTCGATATGTAAAGTTTTTTTTTTGTATTTATTTTATACTTTTTACTGATAGTAAACTTTATTTTATGAAACTAACTTGAATATTTTGGCTTTCTATGCGGTAGTTTAATATTGGCTGAATATGTAAAATATGTACTTTTTTAGACACTGAAAGAATCCTTATACAGCCAAGGACATGACGTCATTATAGGTTAATTGAAAGTCAAATTTATTTTATGTATTTTATTAAAATAAACCCCGTCTCATAGTTTAAAGTTTTAAACGGAAAAATCATGTACAGGAATGTAATATCTCGAAATGGTTTTGGAATCAGCAAAGTATTTTTTTTCTTTACATACCGAATTGCCAATGACCATGTCACGTACGCATACATTAATATTAATTAATTTCCTGAATTGCGGAACCTGCGAATCGCAATTATCATAAAGTATTTTTTTAACTGAAGGTTTATGTTCTATGTTCAAGAATCAATGTTATATCTAAGTATACCAAGTGACATTGTCTCACCTATCTCACCAACAACGTTAATATTTGCTTGTCAGTTGTCGTGTAGGCTCGATACATCTCTCGAATTGGCCACCGACATCTTATCAGTTTTCTTAACAATACCTGGCAGGCACAGTACGCCTTAAATGTCTTTATACAAATATTGAACACAAATTTTCTTTTTTCAATCGAATTAATTTATTTATTCGCAAATCAATTATTACAATTTTTAAAAAAATCAGATAAATTAATTAGATAGTTAAATAAAAAACGGAATGGATTTATATACCGACTATCAAGTGATTTTTAGAGTTTCGTGCCCAAAGGGTAAAACGGGACCCTATTACTAAGAACTGGCTGTCCATCTGTCACCAGGCCGTATCTCATGAACCGTGATAGTTACCATTGAAATTTTCACAGATGATGTATTTCTGTTGCCGTTATAACAACAAAAACTAAAAAACAATAAAATAAATATTTAAGGAGGCTCCCATACAATAAACGTGATTTTTTTTGCCGTCTTTATAGATAATAGTACGGAACCCTTCGTGCGCGAGTCCGACTCGCACTTGGTCGGTTTTTTTTAAGTTAGAAACGACAGAAATAGTTTTAGGCTTCCAAAGAATACCTATTACTACAACATTGCACGTTTTAAAGTTGATATATTGCGATGGTCATGTGGCGAATGTACCTAGTTACTTCAAAACCCTGAATTACCCGTTGAAACGCACAACGTAAGACACAAGATCACTAATGGTTTTAGAAAATTGATCGTTTGAGGATATTGTAAGACCTACACTTTTCACAAGCATCAGCAGTAAGGATCCACAATAATTTCACTATCTGATACTAGTAAAAAGATTTTGAATATTATATCTAAGACCAATCCGGTTTCGACGAGCATATTACAGAATAAAAAAAAACGTTTCACGAGTGAACAGACGCCGGGTAAAGGTCGTAAATCTTGAGCGCCGAGTAGCAAAACCATCAAATTTAACCTTCCGTCCTACAAAAAAATTAGGCGGGCCGACCTCGCGACGTCTCGGACCTTAAAACCATATTTCTTGTGCACCTTCAAAAAAACTTCTACTTGTAACGAAACGCGGTCAATCGACGGCGGTTAAATTGCCAATCGACCCAGTTAAGACGTTTTTATTCATATTTGTGTTAAAGAAGTCTTGTAAAGCTTATACAAATACATATTTGACTTAGATACTTATTTTACTAAATTTTATCATTTTTATTCGATTCGCAGCTTGTACCAAAGGGCGTGTGTTTTTATTGAATTTTTTTTCTTTGGTTTTGTCGTCGCATTTTGAGCATTTGCCAGTATCAAGTGTTTTATATTTTCAAGTTTCCTAAGTAGGTAAAATAAGTTGCCTCAGTTATAGTCAAAGTCCAGTCCGTGTCAGTCAAGTCCGGTCATGCTTTAGTAAAGTAGTGGCGACTTTACTATAAGCTTCGATGGAGTTTTGGAAGCAACACGAAAAGTCATTTCACCACATTATATCATTTTCCCACACTCGCGCTTATGATTCAGCCCTTCATGAAACACCACCATTTTTATGCATAAAAACTCTGTGTACAGTAAAGTTTAGAAAATAATACAATGGGGCGACACGACTCTTTCCGCGTTCCCGCCAAAACTCTCTTTTCTCTCTTCTCGTTATGCGCCTAAAGTAATTAGTTACGGATCATTCTGAAATTATTTTTATTTATTTACACTACTCAAACGCCTTTTTTTTACATTGAATAGGTTCGCGCTTGACCACATCCTGCCTGATGTGAAGCATCGATGCGGTCTAAGATGGAACACGCTTACCTAGAAGGAACCTGTTTACTCTTGATTTGAAGACACTCATATTGTACTTTTCGGGAAACAGAGACTCCGGCAAAGAGTACAACACAGCGATTTATCACCTTACCTATAGAATTTTAGACAATTTTGTCCATCGTACTGGCTTATATTGGGAGCAGAAACCTACCTACGACTGCGTAGGTGATTACAAAGAAAAACAATTATAAAAAAAAAGAAAAAGAAAAAATAAAAGAATAAAAAGAAAAAAAAGAAGAAAAAGAATTATATTATTTCGTCGGTAAAACGCCTGACTTTCAATCTCGAAATAGCACGGCACGCGCTTCTATATTTTCTAAGGTTTCTACGTATTGTTGCCGCCTTCAAAGCTACAAACAGTGAAGGAAAACGTGATAAAATTCACAGAGCTTCAGAGCTTCAGAGTTACCAAGGATACAAATTGCCAATTAAAAATCTCAATTGATCATTTTTCCCCTTATATAGGCATTTATTACCAAATTTCCTGATTCTAGATCAAACATTACAAACCCTATCGATTTTTGTGATGTCAATAGACTTACGAATAACGGACCCTAAGTGGGATTCTTTATTTTGAGGTACGGAACTCTTAAAAAATGCAATGGGGCTCTTCTAATAGGAATTTTAGAGATATACTCTTATTCATTAGCTACAATGATGACGTGAAAACTAAAAAGCAGTTTTTTTAAATTAACTGACCTGGTGAGTGCTTGGCATCGAAGATACGACGGTGACCGTTTGGTGATGCTGCTGGTTCGGCTCGTGCTGGGCCATGCTCATCTGTTGCTGGACCACTTGGCCTTGCCCGTCCACAATCTGCGCAAAAAAGCACGGGTTATAGTCGTAATTGTTTTATTTCACAACATGAGAAATTAGTTACGATTAGTTTTTATTAGCGGGACGATGGAAATCACCGCCGAAGTCATGAACACAACATCGTGAGTTTTCGAAGAACAGTGCAGAAGCCACACGTAAAGTTTGCCCAAGACAGCCGTTGCTAAAGTAGTGTATTAGTAGGGTAGTAGTGTGTAGTGTGTAGTGTAGCGTAGTGTTATTTTTGTTGTGTTCTGTGTTACAAAATAAAAAATCATTTTCTTTCTTTTAAACTAGCCTAAATTACAGCCAGCTAAAACCATGATTAGGTAAAATTGCTGCGGCTTGTGATGGCGGACGCGACAACAATCAGCAATGTTTGCCACACACAATAACGACCGACTAATGATCAACTGATAGCAGTTGTCACCACCGTCTACCACTAGCCGCGACAGCGTCAATCGGTTATTTATGAACGGGGGTGTCAAATATAAATCTGTATGTCTAAGGACTAGGAGATTTACTCAACGCATGATTCCAAAATAACGCAAGTTTATAGGGATGCACGGTCTGTTACACACCGGACGGCGTGGGTTCAAATCCCAATAATAAACTCCCAGCTGCCAGTAAAGGCAAACATTGTGAGAAAATCATAACATGGTAGGGTAGGTACTTTCTAGTACTCGGTTGGCTAGCTACCTCTATAAGTTGAAAATCTGCTATCTAACACTTAACGGTGCGTTCCAACCGTCTCAGTTGTGAGCCAATTCCATTAGGTACAGGCTAGCCGTGATTATTATTTTAAAACTCACCGTCATTTGAAATTAGTTGTTGTCAAATATTTTAGCCAGGCAACCATAAAAAGGAGAAACCAGTTTTTTCTATATAATTTTTCAATTTTTTTTTCTGTTAAATTAATGAGACGAACTATGCGCTCTCCTGATGGTACGTCATAACGCATGTCCATGACCATTGCAGCAATACATAGAACTTTGAGTAGCAAAACAAAGTCCGGGCGTCGCTGCTTTGGCGCTCACAACTTTGAGACTTTCGAGATTTTGAGAATGTTTACACACTACTGCTTAGCGGCAGAATATCTGGTACAGCGGTGGTATCTACCTAGACGACTTCCATTTTTTTTATGGTTGACAGGCTAGGTGTTTGACCATAGCTCACCTAGCACCACCAAAACTAGCCTGAAATTTCCTTCCTGCTAAGGAAATCTACCCCAAAGTAAAGTCAATGTACGTTAACGAGCTATGATCAGGCAGCATTAAGCACAAGCCTATACCGAATAAAAAAAAATAGTTTCCAAAGTATCACTACTATAAGAGCGGGAACGCGGGAAGAGTCGTGTCGCCCCGTTGTATTTTTTTCCGAAACTAGTGTTATGTCGAGTGTTTATGCATAAAAATGGTGGTATTTTATTCATAAAGTGCCGAATCACAAGCGCGACTGTGGGAAAGTGATATAACGTGGTGAAACATGACTTTTCGTGTTGCTTCCAAAACTCCATCGAAGCTTTATAATAAAGTCACCACTACTTTGCTAAAGCATGACTGGACTTGACTGACACGGACTGTACTTGACCAAGACTGGACTTTGACTATAACTTTAGCTACCAGGACACTTATTTAAACTTGAAAATATATAAATACTTGACACTGACAAATGCTAAAACGCGACGCCAAAACCAAAGAAAAAAAAACTATATTTTTTTTTTAATAATTTGCCCCATCGGGCATGTTAAAGCTGTAAAGCCATACTGCCTTAAAAAAATATATAAGAGCAATGCAAAGATGATTTGTTTATCTTTTCTGTCATGGCTCTTTGCGGAGTTTGGCAGAGTCAAGTTCATGTTTCCAAATGTCACGTCATAAAATTAAGTGAATTACGTTTCAGTACAAAGTTACATAATATAAGTCACGGTCAAGTTCAGCCTTAACAAAATAGGGGTCACCCTTTCAGGAGTTTCATCAGAGTTAAAGAAACAACATAAAAAAATATGTTTCACCACATTAATAGCCCTAACCGGTGCGTACAATTCAACATTTATAATTAAATGTAGCGATTAATTGTAGCGATGATAGCTCAGTGGTTAGCGCGGTAGGTTCGCATGCCGAAGGGCGTGGGTTCAAACCCCAACAATGAGCTTAAGCTGCCGGTGAAGGAAAACATTGTGAGGAAACCATAGCATGGTGGTAGGGTACTTTCTAGTACTCGGCTGGCTACCTACCACCCTCAAGTTGAAAATCTGCCGCCAAGCATCTAACGGTGTGTTCCGGCAGCCTCACTTGAGAGCCAGTTCCATTCCAGGCTAGGTGTGCTTTACCATCTACTACAACTACAACTAGCCTGTAAACCATAAAAAAATATATATATATTTTGAAACATGAACACTTGAAAAAACACAAGTTTTTAGAATAAAAGTCTCAACAGCATGCCATGCCACCTATTACAATAGGTAAGAATATTTTGACAGCGTGATAATGTCTATAATCTAATTGTTGTTTGTGCTGTCTAGCAACTTGGACAATATCTAAACCAAATATGAAATAAAGAATTATTCAATCCAATTCAGCACTATTATTACAGGACTGATGGAGTGACTATATGCGTAGGACAGCTGGCGTTGGATGCAAGTGAAGAGCCAAAGATCGAACTTGGCGTGGCGTGTCTTGGGAGAAGCCTATGTCCAGCAGTGGACTTCGATAGACCGATGATGATGATTACAGGTTTTTACCCAATTCAATGGTACCTAAATGTCGAACATATTTACAAATTAGCTATTACATACAAGACATTTTTTTTAACATGACATTGTATACAGAACACCTAGCCATAGAACAAACATTTATCGTCACATAAATGTTTGTACTGGTGGGAAGCAAACCCACTCACAATAAAGTGTTTTCGCATAAACAGAAAAATCATGTTACAACATTTTATTATTTTCTAAAATAGTTCGAGCGGTTATGTACAAAAATAGTGGTGTTTTATTACATAGTTTAGAATAACGTGCACGAGTGTGGGAAAGTGATATAACATGTTGAAATATGATTATTAGTATAGCTTTCATAACTTCATCGAAGCTTGTAGTGAAGTCACTACTTTACTAAGAAAATATCGATACATTTGACACTGGCAAAAGTACAAAGTCTGATGCCAAAGAAGAAAAAAAAATGTTAAGCTCAAATAAAAGTAAAAATAGTGGCGTTTTATTCAGTTTCGAATAAAGTGCACGAGTGTGGGAAAGTGATATAACATGTTGAAATATGATTATTAGTATAGCTACCATAACTTCATCGAAGCTTGTAGTGAAGTCACTACTTTACTAAGAAAATATCGATACATTTGACACTGGCAAAAGTACAAAGTCCGATTCCAAAGAAAACAAAAGAATGTTAAGCTCAATACCATACTTCAGCATAGCCTTGTACATGTACATGCAGGTAGCAGTAGCGTACAATATCACACCAACTACTTGCTAAAAACGACTTTACTAATCCATTGCATAAAACAACCGGAAATCATCACTGCATTCATAATGGATCATTAAGCTTGATATTATGACGATCACCTGTTAATGTTTGATATGCAACGTGTTTGTATTTTTAACGTTAACTGGTTCAGTTATTTTCCGTAAAAATATGTTTTATGAATTACGTCACACGAATTGCATGATTTTTTTAACCCCTCCCCCGTCCTTGTCACATTTGTGAGACCCCCATACCGTCACTTCACATCAGGTGAGCTGTGGTCAAACCTAGACTGTCAACCTTAAAAAAATAATACTATATGTATTTTGAAAAAATGTGATGTCACAAAATTTGGGACCCCTCCCCGAAGTGTGACAGGGGTGTCACACTTCATCGACCCCCTCCCTCCCCCCTTAACATGTGACGTAATTTTTGGATGGCCTATTACGCCTATTTGTATCTGGTTAAACCCGAAGGTAATGCAAACCTGTATAAAGTTCACGTGCATGACCGGTTTTGGTATCCCGTTATATTAACAGTGTAGCACCAGGTAGAGATTATGGATATAACTAGTGTAGAAACGATTTTCTATCTTTAATTTATATTTCATTAATGGCCTATTTTTAAATGCCACTAACATTACTTATAAGTGAGAAAAGTTTGGATGAATGGATGGATGTTTGTTACTCTTTCACGCAAAATCTACTGAACGGATTTGGATGAAATTTGGTATGGACGTAGCTGAGACACTGGATTAACACATAGGCTACTTTTTATCCCGAAAACATGTAGCGGGTAACACCGCGAGGCGCAGCTAGTATGTTTGTAAGCTTGTTCTACGGGAACGCTTTACGTAACTGCATTTCCGCGATCGATTCACGCGAACTTGGCAAAGCTGCGTCATCACGCCCTACCCTAACGTAGCTCGGGTAATGATAATAATAATATTATGTAGGTAAGTCGTATCGTATGCAGAATCGATATCAAGCGTTTCACATTTGCCGACGAGGGCGTGGGTTCGATTCCCACCCAGGATAAACATTTTGTGGTATAAAAATGTTTTTTCTGTGTCTGGGTGTTCTGTATTTACTATAAGTACCTAGGTACGAATTAACAAAAAAAAAGTATTTAAATATTCTATCAGTTATCTGACTTCCATAGTGCAAGTTGCTTAGTTTGGGGTCGGAGGGCGCTGTGTGTAATGTCCTGTGATATTTAATTATTTATCAATAGTCACATATAATATGTATTTTTAGGGTTCCGTACCTAGAGGGTAAAACGGGACCCTATTACTAAGACTCCGCTGTCCGTCCGTCTGTCTGTCCGTCTGTCACCAGGCTGTATTTCTATTGCCACTATAACAATAAATACTCAAACACTGTATTATGCCACACACCGCACTTTGATTGGTGTGGTGCATCAGTACCTAAACGGATTCCAACTTCGCATCGGTATCAGTGTAGCTTCAAACTTTTTTTTTTGGCGTGTTGTCGGTGTCGCCACCGGCTTATGCGAAAGCACCCACGGCCTGGGGTATTTTCAGATGTGAGTTCTAATTAGTTATATAGAAGAGAGGAGAGACAGAGACGGCGGTATGTTCATATATATTGCTATCTTTTACTGCTTTTTCGACCCTATTTGTGCTAGTGTTCTTAAAATTTACGCCTGCATCTGAACTCATCCTACACACTTCGTTACGCCTGTTAAATTAGAATTACGTTTTGTATCTTATTGAAAATGTATAAAGTCGAAATTACATTGAGATATCACCGCATTTTCGTGTTCCATCACATCTCTATGGTGTTTTTAAAACTTTGCACAATACAAGGCAAATAAAATGAATGGACAGGATCACATGAAGCGCGATTTAGCAGGCTAAAATGTGCGCCAGCGCTCAATAGGTAAGTACGTCTTTGTTAATCCGTATAGCCGTAAATACCACGACACATACTAGTGTACATATATATATATATATATATATATATACAATTATACATACCTATATATATATCTACCTATTCATTTTTTTTAAAGTGGCAATGAAGTGACGGGCCAGGTGATAAGTAGTCTATGGACAACTGCAATACCCGGCGCATTACCAGCGCGTTGCCCACCTTTAAGGCCCCTATTCACCCTTCGTTTGAAGCTAGGTAGATTATTAATGAAATTAGTAGGTAATACACAGAATTATTGAAAACATACAAGTACAGTACAATGTACATACGTACAGTACCTACTTGGAAGCCACATGCAGAATTTACTATCTAATAGAAAATCTAAAAATGTTTTCTCAAAAATTAGACCTATTTATTAGGCTTTTCGGCCTCAGAACTCCCGTAACCTAGCAAATTTCATCGTTTTTAAAATCTCAAAATATTCGTGTATACATACATAAATATATATACAAATATTGCTCGTATAATATAGGTTATAATTATGTATGTATATTTAATATATATACTTACACTGAATGTCAAAGTATAATTTACTCGTATGTCCGATGATTTTGATTTGCTCAACTGTTAGGGCGCCCATCATCAAATTTTACTTTGGACGAAGGTAATAACTACATTAGGTACACATAAGTCATATTTAAGGAAAGGTATTTAATTTTGAAATTACTTATGAGCTGTTATTTCAATAAAACGGAAATAAACTTTGCATTAACTGTATTGTATATCAAATGGAAACCAAAAAAGCTGAGTAGTAACTGACACCTGGTGCAGACGAAATCGCGGATATGCGATACATTCCAAGCTTTTACGCCAACACCTGCCTTTGTCCACAAAAGAGCGTTGAAATTAAACGCAACCTTTTTATGGATTCATTTTCTGATGATTAATTAACAGAAATGGCTTCTCGCCCAACAACTTTCTAATTGCAAAGTAAAACATAATACACGCCGTTCCCGTATTTCTATCGAAATAGCGTTTAAGTGCCAATCAATTACATCAGCCCGTGTTGGTTCCAGAGTACGCTTAACTGTATTTTATGGAGAAAGATCGAACAGAGACAAAAAAAAGTGGCGCGAATTGGCTCCCCTTTCCGACGTCTACGCTTTTTGCACAGCTCTCTGCTTCTTTATTCAGTGTTATGAACATTCCAAGTTTTGTAAGCAGAATTACTCTCGTTCTACAAAAATGATGAAAAACATATTCCGATTACGCGTTAACCGTTGTAGTTCTTGAAATTAGAAACAGTTAAAGCATAGGCTAAAGTAACGATGGTATTCTTCTGTGTAGTCGTTTGGAGTAAACGTTATTATAAAGAGAGTGTCCCGTTTATTTTCATAATTGGCGTTCACTCGAGAAAGGAAGTTAAAAGTAGATAGGTACATATTAGCCATTTGAGTTCTTTAGATAAAACAAAATACTCGTACCCACATTTTAAAATTAGTGTAGGTACATGTTCTTGCCATGTCGCGTCGTACTTTGGCCAATCTTAATAATAATAAAAATAATCGAGCTGGAAAGAGCTGGCAGAAATAGAATCGATAATAACTTCGAAATTCATAAATTATAGTGCAAATAAGTCTAGATTTAATTAAGTAGGTATACCTACAGTTTTATGAGGAAACATTAGGAATTAAATATAGACAAACATTTAGGTAAATCTAATATGAAATCATAAACCGGAAAGGCTGTATCGCGGAAACTTAAGCGCTATTACGATTAAGTCAATTTTGCATATTTATTCTAGCCATTCCACTTTAAACTAAAAAGTAACCTGAAGCCTAAATAGATAGTTGCCGACGGTCCGAATACCTATTATGTTATATTAATGAAACTTAAATTAACCTTGATACGGCACAAGAAAAACACGACATGCAGACAGGCACGGTAGTTTCTATAGAAAGTATGAGTATGCTCATACTTTCGATTATAAAACAATAGTTTGGGTAGTGTGAATCGAATACATCCTATAATTAATCAGTGCGGAACACATCACCCCATAGCCATACAATTTAATAAACCTCAAAACAAAAAAATTTCAAGTGTGTGTCGAGTCATGTTGTTTACAGGATTCCGTAGCAATATTAAAATAAACACATTTTCATCGTATAAAAATAAATCGTAACTTTTTATATATATATAAAAGGTATGGCTTATTTATAATATTAAATTAAGCGCAATAACCTGTGAGTGAAAAGAACGTGACATACAGACAGACGGATATGGCAAAACTATATAATTTTTAGTGTGCTATGGAACCCAAAAAGCATCAACTAACTAACTAAAGACAGGTTAAGTGATCCAAGAGCACAGGGGCATTGTACGTGGGAAATAAAAAATATGTGATAAGCTTTGAAAGCTAAATACAGTCATTTCTAAGAGGACATCAAAAAAATATTTTAGCATGAATAATTGTGAATTTTACTAAGTTGACCTCTTTGTCATACGAGCTTATTTAATTTATGGTTATCTCACATTACTACTAAAGTCCGAAACTTTTAAGGCTAGGATTATTGCATTTTACGTTACTGTGTCTAATGCATAAACCATGCAATATTATAAGTAATATTTATTATAATGCAATGTAAATATATCATGGCAAACAAGTTTTGTCCTTTGACTTTTGATAATTCGGGTACAGAATCAGCTGTTTCATTCTCTTTGTCGGGTGCCATAAACTTTTTCTGTCATAAGTATGTTTTCGCGTGAATGATTGAGCAATTCTTCATGTATCTATGGGCCAGCTGAATTGTTTTATGAATTATCAATACACGTGGAATAAAAATTGTTTGTTTTTATTTTTATGTAACAAGTACCTAAATGAGACGAATCAAAATAGTAATAAGAACGAAGTTGGTGCTGAGGAACTTCTGCCAAAAGCATATACCTACTGAAATGGATTAGCGAGACTACTATATGTATAAATAAGAACGTATGGACTTTCGTTTTGCAGGTGTGCGTGGCAAATAGGGTGACGTGAGCGACACTGACCTGCTGCGATTTAATCTCGCCGCTCATGCCTGTCTTCTGACCCTTGTCAAATACGAGGTTCACGCTGTTCTGGGAGGATTCCAGGAAGCTAAGGTTTATTTCACCGATAATACCAGTGGCGCTGAACTGCGGATTGGGCACGGGCTGCGAGGAATAAGCAGCATCAGCTTTCCATGACACCTCATTATGTATGTTAATTCCATCACCATCATTATTATGTTAAACAACGTTCATCAGAGTTTAACTGAATATATCTGGTAAGATAAGCGCTTTGTACATCTTTTATTTTCAATCTTACCTGCAAAAACTTTTGCTGTGTGTCGGTTTGCTGTACAACTTGTTGCTGTTGTTGTTGCTGATATTGTTTCTGCAGCTGCAACAAAAGTAAAATGTTTTAGTAGCTATATTTACATTTCATTATTTGGGATACTTCTCGAGTCTAGCTAGACAGGGGGGTCTCGACGTAAAGCGTCGTCGAATATATAACTGTATCTTGATCTCCTACTAATATTATAAAAACGCGAAAGCTTGTATGTATGAATGTCTGTTACTCACTCACAGTGGCGGCCTTAAGGGGTGGCAAGCAGGGCAACCGCTCGGGGCCTCGCTCTTGCAGGGGCCATTATTAGTGCAAACATGTTACGGCCACTCGAGCACTCGAACTATTTTTTAGTAAAACGGACTCAAAGAAAAAGGGCCTCACAATGAACTGTCGCCCCGGGCCTCGCAACAGCTAAGGCCGCCGCTGTCGCTAGTACTCAAAATCAAATGTACATGTACATTGTATAATATCTGAGCCTTTTGGAGTTGAAACTTAGGGACCGTGGAGACCGGGAGCAAAAAAAAATTTTAAAGACATTTCATCTCGTCTGGTCGACGCCACACGTGAACAAAACGCTAGCCTTTATTTTGTCCAGCGTTTGAGTATTGCCATACAACGCGGCAATGGGGCCAGCGTTTTGCTAACTATTCCCATTGATAGCGGCCTTTTAGATTAGTTAGCTTTATTAGTTATTATTTTTAATGTTGCCTGTTTTATTTACTTTGCTTATTTATATCTTGTTATTTGTTAAAAATGTCAAAAGTTAATTATATACATATACATAAATGCCTATTACATTATGTCTAGAGATAATGTACATGTAGTCATTTTGTCTGTATAGTAATTTGGTGATAATAAAATCATTGTAGAAGTAACAGAGTAGCAAATTTAAAAAAAAATTGACGAAACTTCCAATTAATGGTATTGCCGTGCGGGTGGCAAGCCGGGCCCATTGCGTTGCAGAGAAGGGAGGTACCTACAGTACGTAGGACTTAGTGCCCCTGTTAATTTTAATACTAATAGCGAAACTGTTTAATAAAATTAATACTACTTAATTATAATTAAGTAGTATTAATTTGTAATTCATCACATTAATAATTTCTGGCTGTTATTAGATACTAATACATAGGTAGGTACCGGTCAGCGACGGCCTTAGCTGTTGCGAGGCCCGGGACGACATATCATTATGAGGCCCTTTTTCTTTGAGGCTTACTAAACTCGTTTTACTAAAAAATAAGTTCGAGTGCTCGAGTGGCCGTAACATGCTTGCACTAATAATGGAACCGTGCGTTCAGGGGGGGTTTTGTTAAGTGCGAGGCGTGAGATACACGCACATATATATATATATGGTAAAGACTTTTTTCGAGAAGAGCGAGGCCCCGGGCGGTTGCCCTGCTTGCTACACCCTAAGTCCGCCACTGGTACTGGTCTAACATATATAAACTATTTAATAAGCAACAAGGTTTTATTAGAGATAGATTTAATTTACCAGTTCCTGTTGATCTTGTTGATTTTTAATGTGTTGTTGAATAGCCTGTTGGTGGTGGCGGTGCAAAGCTTGTTGCAACTGCTGTTGTTGCAACTGTTGATGCTGCAACTGCTGAAACTGTTGCAACTGCTGCTGTTGTTGCTGCTGTTGCTGAATTATCTGCTGCTGGATCTGTGTTTGAAACGATTTCTTAATTAGGTAGTTAAGACAACATTTTTAAAATTACGAAAACAATACTGAGACAATTCATAATAAGGCATAAACAAGTCCGAATTATTCGACATTTCGCAGATGACACGTGAATTACAGTATCGTATAGTTGCAACCACCATTCAATACTAATATACATAATAGATAAGCAAGTTTGCACATTTGAAATAGAATAATCCCAGCCTTGTTTCCATGAATGTACAATGTGTGGAATTACTGTAAGCACAACTTCGATTCTATATTAAATAAAGTGTTTATGTGCCTTTTTTGCAGTTTCATTCCAAGCTAAGCGTGTCTACCGTCTTCGACAACACCATTACTTAACATCAGGTGAGTTGTGGTCTTACAGTTAACATGCCAACAGTTAAAAAAATATTAAACTTTGAACAGAGTTTAAAAAAATCAACATTTAATTTTGTGGCACATTTTATGTAGTGAGCTATAACACTACATTGTGTTTTTTGGTGTACTATTACATATCAATTTAGAACACAAACCTGTAATTTGTCATCTTCTTCCTTCTGATTTCTATACCTATATTCTTCCTGGCTGTGATTATCAGGCTCAGTTTTCGGAGTTTTCAATTCTGGTGGCCTACGATTAACTGTGTTCTGTTTATCTAGTGCAAGTAGGGTATTAGCCGCTTCGTATTTATCCTCAAAGGTGATGCCTGCTTTCTCAGCTAGTGTTTCTAAGTACTGCAATGGTCTCTTAGTGGACTTCACTTGACCCTTCGACTTGTCGCCTTGACTGTTTCCCGGCGATTGCTTCGAGAGAGTCTTAGTTATCGTTATACTGTTCTTATTGCCGTCATCTTTCTTGTCAACCTTTGTTTCTAATGTGAAATAATTTTTAGAATAATCTTTCTCTTTGTCTCCATTTACAGAACCGTTCTCAATGAGAGTGATGGTGGTCGAATTGGCGACTTTTATTGTTTTGTCTTTGGCGTCTTCCTTGGACACGGGAGGACCCGACGTGTGTGTGGGGGATAGGAGTTGCTGCGGTGGCACATGCTGGGACCCTGGCGGGATCTGACTTTCGACTGGGTGAGTTTTATCGGTCGGCTTAGAGAGCTGTTGAAAACTAGCACTTTGTGACTCCTTCTCTTGATCTTTCTTTTTCTGTGCACCTTCTACAATCTCAGATCTGAAAAGAAGAATTGAACATGAAATCTGCTCTTACCCTGTTTAAGTTTTTAAGTCTGAGTGACTGCAGTTGACTCCTTACCATTTTCATATAGTAAAGCAATTTACATGTACCAAGCTAATCTATGAAGATAAAAACCTTTTTAAAGATAATAAATAAATAATAATTAATAGAATCGTAGAACATTACACACGGCGCCATCTGACCCCAAACTAAGCAAAGCTTATACTGTGGCAGTCAGATAACTGGTAGAATACTTTTTTTATAAATACATATTTACAATACATACAGAACACCGAACAAATGTTTGTTTATACCACAAAATGTTTGTCCTGATTGGGAATCGAACCCACGCCCTATAGCTCTTAAGGCAGATATACTACCAATGAGCCAACGGGGCTGTCAATAAAAAAGCAGGTGCTTTTTTTTATTTTTAAAAGTTAGAGTTAAAGTTTAGTTTACAAAGTTGCAAAAATAAGCCAAAGCACAGTTTTGACCATTTTAAGTTGACATCTCTAAGTAGGTCCATAAGACTAATGATAAATTAGTCAACTTAGCACTTTACTGGACACTATAAACAGACACAACACAGACTTACAGAACGATAAGGCTTAGAAGGTTTAAATTATGTTCTTCCATACACGCAGATGTACTACAGGTTAAAAGTATTAAAGCATAATTATGAATGAAATTTTAAGAATATTAGCTCGGTACATGCTCTAGTTTGGAAGTAGTGCCACCCATTACCTAGCACTTGCTATTTAGTGGCCAATAACTATCACTACATTATTTTTTAATTATATTTGGGACATGTTTGGATAGTTATAGCTGTTATTGTTACAAAGAAGGTGTGAGTATATGTGCAGGAATAGTGTACTGATGCCAACACACAGTGCTTTTAAGTGGGTATTTTAGGACATAATATTACATACAAAAGTTCTACTGGAAGAGGTAACTTCAACGTTCAAACATGCCAACATCATTATTAGTGATGATACCTCATATCACCAAATAAAGCCAAACAAATTGAGCATTAAAACGGAATAGAGCAATATCTAAATGACAAATGGAACTACATGATGGTTTAGCTTTTTTGCTATATTTTTACGCTGCATCTCACCCTACTACTTTTTGCTGTTGGTCAAAGGTTCACTTGGCTAGGGTTCAGACTTGGTGTGGTTTTTATTTAGTTATTTTTTAAGACAGTCACCTGATGATAAAAGATAATGCATGTCCATGACCATTGCATCGATACACAGAACTTTTGAGTAGCATAACAAAGCTTTGTTTAGGGTTTAGGGCATGGTTAACAAAGACCAAATTTAAAGAGATGTACCATACAGTGTGCAGTAAGTGTTCAAGTATCTTTACTTTTCCTCCTTAGCCAAGCTAGGTGATATTTTAAAAGTAAAAAAAGGTAAATAGTAGCAATTCTAACAGTAACAGTATATCAATTATTAATTTCTATTACAATTTCAAAGATGTCTATTGTAGGTATAATATGGAAAACATTGTTTTAACGATAGGTACCTACTTCAGTGCAAGTTCTAGTTGAATATGTATTTGAATTTGAATATTTGTGCCACTAAGTCAAGGTATTATAATAAACTAGAGGCATCTATATCTCTGTAAAGTTATGACAGGTGGTTGTTCATCTTGTGGTGGTCATGGTTGTTCCAAAATGATTTTCATTTGGTTAGTTTTTCATTCAAGATTTTATAATTCACATAGGTACCTGCTTATATTGTGGGAATTATAAAATTCGGAATATTTTTACGGCGGTAACGGTAGTGGAGCCAGCTTTTATAATAATATCAAAGGTTTGAGAAATTTGTTTCAAAAAACCAGAACCTGTAACCTACCTCAAAGAATATTTATTTAGCGCCAGCTATATTGGCAAGTACTTACATAGTAATAATTAATGATTGTATATTTTACAGTCCCTGTCAAGACATCGCATACATTTTGAGAAGAGCAAACAAAAAATTAGCTATTAGCTAGTCAATAATTTATTAGTTCAGCATCAAAAAGAAGCGCTAACGCTAATGACTTGGTATCTACTTCATTAGGCACAGTAGCTATTGGTAATCAATTTTTTTTTCCTGCTTAGATGAATATGGATTTACACTTCGTACATTTGCCAGTGTTATTTTTTAGCGTTGACAACTTTGAGACTTACTGGTCTACGAAAGCCTAAGAAGAACTAAGAAAGAAAGACTAAGAAAGCCTGCCACATACAGACGCGACCTCGGGTTGGGGATAACATTACGGCAAGTTAAAACAGCTTTTGGGTCTGTTAAAACTGCACCATTTTATGATGACAGTATGCCTACTGAAGCCTTTTTGACACAAACACAATCCGCTTTAGAGTAGAGGCGTTAGAGGCTATTGGTTTTGACATCGAGAAAATGCAGTTAAATAGTAGTTTTTCTACAAATTGTTTACTTTACTTTTTAGTAACGCTAATATGTTTTATTTTTTCATTAGTAGGTTCTATAGTATTACTGAATTATTTACTGTAAATCCAGGACATTTGTTTTGCTTTAACTTACCTTAGTTCCTAGGCTCTGAGCGTTAAAGAAAGCAAGAAAGAAAACATGTATTTTGAGACACACAACACTACAACAACAACACACTACAAATAAATGATAAAAAAGACAACAAAAATAATAACAATAATAATGTCGCTGTAGTGAGTGCCCTATGCGACAAAAAAGGCTAGTTCTCAGGATTTACAAATATAACAATACTATTAAAATTCTAAAAGGCGGATATATGTTATTGACCGCAACTGTTTATATTTTTCATCCAGACGACAAAAAAGTAAAAAGTTGTCGCTGTAGTGTTTGTGCGACGAAAAAGTTATTTCTCAGCATTTTACAACTAACTACCTATAACAACTTTAATGAAAATCCTAAAAAGCGGATACCTACTTAATATGTTTTCGACCGTACTTACTACTAGACTACTGTGATTCTAAACATTCTATGATCACAATTTGTAAGTGGGTACCTAACAGAACTCTGCTTTGCTGAACAGTAAGAATAAATTAAAAAGTAATATCCGTCTTGTCTACAGAACCCAGTACAACACTTAGTTGTAGGTACACTTAGCTGTTTTTTTTTCTCCTGTTTTGTATCTAACGTATCCTACCCTTATTATCACACACGATTTTTGATATAATCAGTAATTTTGTACTCTGAGGTTATTCGCAATACTTACAACGTAATAAAACAAGTGTACGTATTCAATTAAATTTTTGTAAACGAAAAAAAACGGACTCTGTTAAGAACCTCATTAGGTTAATGAGCCTTTATAAGTTGCTTTCGGTGGTGAAAACGAGCATATATTATGTAGGTAAATAATAAATTAATTCCTACCTGCGGGAATTGTCTTTACTTTTACTTCTGATTAACAATACGAGCACATACCTACTTCTCATATTTACAATACATCATTCTCTTCATGAAAACAATTATTTATCAGACGGATTTATTAACCCAGGCCTATTGTTGACATTTTAAGTTCCATTCTCGCCAATCTCACAGTTGTTGGCAACGACCTAACTGTTTTTTGTGTGCGCACTGCGCAGGTTGTATTGATGATTTCTTGCGTGACCGTATTCCTGTCTAGTTAGTTTTAATTTCTTTAAGAAATGTAATGCAATCGTACCTTCAAAAATTTTCCAGGAAACAAATAAATGTTAGTTTCGTTGTGCCTACGCACATATGCGCTGCACGTCATAAGCTCATAAGGGGCAACCAAAAAAACTTTTAAAATAGCTTATTGTTGAAAATAATGTCGGAAAGTTTGAAAAGTAGTAAAGAAATCACGTGAGCAATAAAATACAAGTTTTTATATTTTTTTCCCATTTTTGGAATCGATTATTTCTGCCTACATAACAGGCTTTTTAATGATACCTTTAATCTTTTTCAATGGTGAAGTTAAATGCATAACAACTTTGATTAGCCACACAATGCCCATTTAACCACTGACTCGTCAACTTACTTGAAACAAATGAATTTGAGGGGTACCGTTTTGTTTATTAAAAAGATGACTTTTTCTCTATTGAACCCTTTTTCGGGGAACTTTTAAGAGAACTGGCACGCGTATTCTGTAAAGGGATTCTGTCTTTCTTTTGTTCCGTAGCCAATCTTAAAATTCGATGATAATAAAAGGTCTTACGAAGTTTTTCTTTTTGAAAAAAGTTTGAGAAAGATATAAACCTACCTACCTAATAAAACAAAAACTTTTTTTTCGTTTAGTTGAGTACCTAGGTACCCATCAAATAATATTATTTTCCGCTCAAACAGTAATTTTCATTCAAAGAAACCGTCTATACTGATGCTGAGTATAGTCAGTACCTATACGATTTAACCCTATCTCGTAGGATATTAATAAAAAGAAACAAAATATAACCGGTGTCAATTTAACAGTTATTTTTTAAAACTTTTAACCTGTGAGTAGTGCATGTTGCAAGACAAGTACCTACATAAATGAGCATATTTAAATGAGATGTTTTTTTCATTTGCTCAATTCAATATGTTATTGTCATAATCATAAACAATGCAGGCATGCAGTATTTTACTTTCTTAGTAAACACTCACCTATCTACGATAGATGTACATTTTTAATACAGAATACACTCTAGGGACAAATACCTAAATAAAAACGGTTCGTCCGGTATTATTTTCACAAGGGGAAGCAAAAAAATAATAAAAACGTGCGAGTGAAAAGGCGTTATGCGATCGCGTGTGGCATGACTGAAATAAATGATCAAAACTCACTAGGGGAGTTGGAGCGCAAACCGGTTCTGCATGTGTGCAGACAGACGGTGTTCTCCCTCCCCTCAACTGTCGACCCTCGAGTGTGACGCGAGAAACTTACATTGTCGGCTTTTCCCTGCAGCGTTGCAATAATAATAAGTAGTCCAAACCCTCATAAGTTTGGTTATTGCACATGCCTCTAACATACCTTCCCATTATAGAAACGCTCAAAATATCTGCTTAATTTTAAGTAATGTTTCATTCTCATCAGCTGAAGTATGATGGTACTTTATCGTATCATTCGTCATGCTATGTAGGTAGTCGTAGAATTATTATCGTATTCTGCAGCTCACTTTGTTTTAGCCACACGCGGTGCACTCACCCACATCAGTACGCAATCGTAAAGTAAAAATAACATAAAAATACCTTTTGGTGTAAAAACCATAAGAACAACGTTCCATCGTTTCAAAATAAAAGGTTAACTGAAACGTAAGCGCCGTCCCATGCGGCAGTGATTAAAAGAAAATACAAACAAAATGTAAGGATCCAGACATTCGCACGGGTGAAAGTAAACACAACACTTATTATCGACGAAAACGACATACAAACACACTTTATCGATAGTCCGGAGCCCGTGTCATTGTAACAATAACCTTCTTTTCGAATGGCGAAACACGACTGTCTTGGCGTACTCACTGTACCGGCCGCCACACTACTCCCCAACCCGTCGGAATGCTCTCTCCCTCTCTTTTCTACAGCCAATGGTACGCCCGCCAGAAATCCAAGCTCAGCATTGGCCGATTCATTTTACGGCTGTTCCACAAACAAAACCGGTTGCAAAGAACAGCACGAAAGGGCATGAGGGACGAAATTAGCGTTTGTGCCATTATTATTATTGCTACTCGTTCTTTCTCTTTCTAAAGCCAAGCTAAGATGGAGTGAGTAAAATAAATAGCCATCACGACGGTCACGCGCATTTTCTTTATTGTTGGCGCAAATAACAATTATTAAAAAACCAAATGAACGAAGACAAAAAATCTTCGACATTTTAGAACTGACGCCCCAATACAAATCGTATTAAAAAAAAAATTATTGTATCACTGCGGTAATATTAACACACACACACACAAATGCACACACGCACTGGATAAAAAATCAGCAACAATAATCATGAACAAACTTCGATGTTTCCAACAGAAAGAAGACATCATTAGAACTCCCTTTTTTAAACTTTAAATTAAACAACCTGATGGCGTGATGCTGTTTTTTATTTATTTTCTGGAATGTAAATACCTACATACTACTCAAAGTTAAATGGCTAAAATTAATCATTTAGTACAAAACACCCACCTACGTAAAAGCTATAGTAGCTGAGCTATTACAGCAATTTTGTCAAAATTTGAAAATAATGGACACAATAAAATTTTCATGTATGGTATGCGTTGACAGCGCCATCTATCGCAACTTATTATTTTTATGTTACAACAATGATAACTAACGCCATCTATTGACATCTAGGAACATTATATTAGTGTGAATTTTATGATAAAGGAGCCACTGTCGTGTTAACGAAACTTTGTAACAATTAGTATACAACTCACCCAAAAATGAAAAAAAGCTACTCTATAATAGAAAAACCCATTATGCCGAAGTTAACTATGTATTCCAGTATAAATTAAACAAAATTGTAATTGCTCTTCCACATACACCTCATAGAAACGACTTTCAATCCGAATTAATGCGGGAAAACACGTAAAAAATCAGGTAACACCGCTGCACTTTTGGACTGCACTGCACATCTTCTAAAGCCGTACTTTAGTTTCAAAAATATCTTTATAATTAAAGAAAGAATTAGTTCATACCTATACGTGGAGCAATGCATAAAGTAACGTGACTTCGAAATTGACGTAACCGGTGATGGTTTTTTGTGACGAAATAATGTGAAAATCTGATATTTTTACCTCTATAGGAAGGTTACTAGTACCTACTTATGTTGTCTATATCAACATAACTGCATATTGACCACACACAGCTTCCATATGTACCTATGTATGTATATACGATACCTACTTAAATATAGACTAAGCGCTCGCGCCGCGCCGTCTTTCCGGTCAAACAGCCAATACAAGGGGTGAAGGGGCAACTTCAGTCAATATTTTTAACCGACTCAAAAAAGGAGGAGGTTCTCAATTCGGCTGTGTTTTTTTTGTATGTTTATTACGCGATAATTCCGCCAATTATGAATCTATTTTTTATTCTATTTTTGCTTGGTAGATCATAGGTCCCACATAAACTTTACCGAAATCGACAAAGCGGTTTTTAAAAAATCAATAAAAATCTAATATCTAATATCTTATATTTATAAAAATCTAAAAATTGTATACATCGATGATGTTTTCGTTTACTCCGATACCGCGCTGTTTCATTGGAGCATTCCAGGCTCTAGTTCCATTCCATGCTAGGTGTGCTTTACCATCTTCGACCACACCTTCACTTAACATCAGGTGAGCTGTGGTCAAACAACTAGCCTGTCAACCATAAAAAAAAGAAAAAAAAGCAGTGCGTTTAATTGGTTTAGTTTTATTGGTCATGGAGTCGGTTTTTTTAATTTTAAATTTGTATATATGTATTATTAATTTTTAGGTTGCTTTGTCTCGCACTCTTGTGGTATAACTATTTAAGGAGACAATGTAGTTAATTATCTATAACAGTAAAAAAACTTTTTGGGCTTGCAGTGAACTTAGATAATCATGATCTTTACCTTTGTAAGTACTTTTTTTAATATTTTAGAGTAAAAACAAATGTATGTAGGTAGAGTAAAGGTACCTACAGCTGATAAAGCAGAGCTTAGTTACTAATTGTGGTATGGGCACATTCAAATTGCTCCAAACAAATATGGCTTCTATGGCAATTACTTTAAGGCGTATAGATAATTAATATTTCTCAAAAGGAGACTTCGCGATATTCAAGTTTGGGTCCTTTTATCTTTGGTTGCGAGGCTTCCTTTAGAAAAACTTCACTTTGATTTTTAATCTCAGGGCCCGAAGGTTCAAACTTACTTTAAAAGAATCTGTACTCTGTATCTGTAATCTGTATGGAAAGATATAAAAACTATTCGCCTCTAGAACTATTACCCTTCCAGATAGTACCTAATAGAAAAAGAAAAAAACCCGTTAACACAATAGACGAAGACAGAATTAAATCTATCTCTCTCTAAATACCGATCCCTTTTTTGTGTTTCTTGTCTATTAATCGAGCTAAAGTATTTATTCTGAATAGCTATAGGTATCTATAGTAGGTACTAAGTGGTAAATCTTAGCAGATCGCCTAGGTAGGTACCGCCGCAGTACTAGATATTCGTACGTCTAGCAGTAGTGTGTAAACATTATACTGTGTTCTGTTGAGACTAACCATCGACAATATAAGCACCAAGCCTATACTGCACGTAAACTAAAAAGTACACCCAACATAAATATAAAAAAAAAAAACATCTATAATGAGCGTTTAAGCAGCGATGCCCTGTCCCCGTATTCTGAAATTCTTAGTGCGCTACGCGGCTGCGAAGAATCTCAGAGTACGGGGGCTGGACTTTTTTTTTCTTTGGTTTTGGCGTCGCGTTTAAGCATTTGCCAGTGTCAAGTATTTATAAATTTTCAAGTTTCAAAATTTAAATAAGTGTCCTCGTAGCTAGTTATAGTCAAAGTCCAGTCTTAGCCAAGTCCAGTCTGTGTCAGTCAAGTCCAGTCATGCTTTAGTAAAGTAGTGGCGACTTTACTTTACTTCGATGGAGTTTTGGAAGCACCACGAAAAGTTATGTTTCACCACATTATATCATTTTCCCACACTCACGCTTATAATTCGGCACTTTATGAATAAAACACCACCATTTTGATGCATAAACACTCGACAAAACACAAGTTTTGGAAAAAAATACAACGGAGCGACACGGCTCTTCCCGCGTTCCCGCCAAAACTCGCAAGGGGGCTGGATTTAGTATTGTTACTCAAAGTTCTTTGTATCGCTGCAATGTTCATGGACATACGCTATCTCTTATAATAAAGAGAAAGAGCAGGAGAGCGTCTCATTCGTCTCAATACAATAAAATTTAAAAAATAAAATAAAAATTATTAAAAATTTAATTGACGTTCTGTCACTCAACTCGAAGCATACTAAAAATAGTCGACCCTACAGTTTACTGCATTTCGTACTATTTTCGCCGTTCTACCTTTATAGGTACCCGTGTTGTCCATGTCTCGAAATAATGATGCATAGATACCTAAATAATATAATAGAACTGTATCGAGACGATTACCATAGCATCATAGAAGATAATATTGAAAAAAAATTGAATAGATTTAGGTAAGTATGTGTCGCAGGAAAAATCAGGTTTTTTAATTTTTGAGGAACATTCTGTCTGTATTTCATGAAAGGGAAGGGAAGATACGATAAAAAAAGATAAAAATATTTTTTCCACTAAACGTTGAACCCCAGAATCTAGCGGCACCGATAGTGTGCGAGGATCAACTTACACTAGATATTTATTGAAGTGCAACAGATTGTATTGTAGTTGTACCTTTATCTATTCTTTTAATTTGTCTAATATTTTTTAAAATTTCATTTAGATTTCTTTACATCGCATAACATACCTAATACGACTACGTAATTTTTTTTTTTTTTATGTTTGGCCACAGCTCACCTGATGTTAATGACAATGTGGTCGAAGTTGGTAAAGCACACCAAGCCTGGAATGACACTGGCTCTCAAGTGACGCTGTCGGAACACACCGTTAGATACTTGGCGGCAGATTTTCAACTCGAGTGTGGTAGGTAGCCAGCCGAGTACTAGAAAGTACCCTGCCATCATGCTATGGTTTCCTCACGATGTTTTCCTTCACCGGCAGCTCAAGCTTTTTTGAATCCACGCCCTTTGGCATGCGAACCGACCGCACTAACCACTGAGCTATCATCGATAAAAATAAAACGTATTTTAATAGGTATAATTATAGTAATATACCTACTTAGGACAAATCTGCAGTGTCAATTTCTTGCGAGAGAAATAGGTAAGTATTTTATTTTATGTAAAAGTAATGAGACGAACGAGACGCTCTCCTTATGGTAAGAGATAACGCCTGTCCATGACCATTGCAGCGATTCAAAGAACTTTGAGTAACAAAACAAAGTCCAAGGCATCACTGCTTTGGCGCTCATTACTTTGAGACTTTCGATGGTTAGTCTCAGCAGCCCAGTAATTTCGCTAGCTGTAGTACCTTTTAAACCGGAACACAGTAATGTTTACACACTACTGCTTGGCGGCAGAACAATACAAAGTAATTTTATCGGCATGCAATAATTTAGCTAGACAACCTATTTGCGATGTGTCTATATGTACATAACCTATAATTTGTAGCATTGCATCGCTGCAATGGTCATGGACAGGCATCAGTGGTGTAGCGAGCCTTGGAGCCCTGTATCAATATTAGTTGGGGGGCCCAAATGAAGGGTAAAGATTTCTCACAAAATAAACTAAAATGCTTGCATTAATTTTTTTTTTCTTTTTTTTTCTTCTAATGATATATCTGTTTGTTTTTAAATACCTCATTGTTATTACAATCTAGCCTAGTTGAGACTAATAAGTAATTTTAATGTAACCTTAATTGCTAAGTAGAGTATAATCGAAGAACGCGTCCATCGACACTTTTCTCACTGTCTCTATTAAGGGGGAGACATTTTGTTCATGTGTTCTATAATATTATGTATCTAGTACTCACTGCACTGACATTACTAACTTAATACACTAACTCAAAAGGTTTTGTCCTTTTTAGTCATTAAATAAAAATAAAATATATGATGATTTTATATGAACATGTGATCGTGTGACAGTTTTTTCCCAGGAAGCTCGAGATTAAGTGACATTGTAGATAATTTTACTTATTTTTGCTTAAATACTTTAGGGGCCTCTGTAGGCTATATGGCGGTAGCTACGCCCCTGACAGACATTATCTCTTACCATCAGGAGAGCGTCTCGTTCGTTTCACTAATACTTATTACATTAAAAAAAGTAATCTAACAAAATACTGGTACTGTATCTATTCTTCAACAACTGCAAAATAGCGTTGTTGTAAAACAAATGCGAAATTCGACTCACACGACGTCTCATCCCTTTTATGTAACTGATTACGTATTCGTCCTTCGTAATTATTCTTTGACCAAAACAGCTGTGGCCGGGTCAGTGGCCGATGAGCCTACGCCCACGCAGCGAGAGAGATGTGTCGTTGCGGTCGAGAACATGTTAGAATGAGACACCTATGGTGGGATGTAGCAAGCAAGGATGGAATACAAAAAGTGTATTAGGAAGAAGCGAACGGAATAACAATCGTGGATAGGGAAAGGTATGAACTATGCGTAGATTGTACACTGTTAGACGAAATTTCGGTTATTGTGGTCGCGGTTGTGCAATGCAGTGCAAATGGGAATCGTTGACCAACTTTAGTTGGTGACTACAACTCAAAAATATAAACATATTACATACCAATGACATTACGTATTAAATATAAAAAAAATTAAAAAAAATATCATGGGATACCTACAACAGCGCCATCTGACCCCAAACTAAGCAGAGCTTGTGTGATGGAAGTCAGATAACTGATAGAATACTTAAATACTTTTTTTTTGTAAATACATACTTATAATACATTCATAACACCCAGACACAGAACATACATGTGTTTATTCACAAAATGTTTGCCCTGAGTGGGAATCGAACCCACACCCTACAGCTCTCAAGGCAGATATACTACCAAAGAGCCATCGGGGCTGTCAAAAGGCATGTTCTTTCGGGGAAATCACCTAAAACAAATCTTATTTTGACAAATGACGTTTCAGCACCTAACACACGTTTCATTAACCGTCTCTAAAAAAGTTTTTATGTAAGTTACCTCTGAACACCGGCATTAATGAACATTATCTGGAATATTCTTTTTCTATTTGAAAGTGCAGTTTTTCTAATTAGTCCTATAGAAAATTCATCAAAATCGTTTCAGTGATTTTTAACCCATAATAACTGAAAAATATTATGTCATTCAAGTAAACATTGCGAAGTATTTTGCTTTCCTGTGACTTTTTAGTAATGTTTACGGTCACTAGAACAATCCCAATGAACTTGAAATTAATGAAATGAAGTGAAAATATGAATGAACCTTTCGACTTCATCATCAGATGATAATGAAACCGAAGAGAGACACAGGAAATAAGTAATACCTAAAACAAAATAATTTGTTCGTTTTTGGATTTAGTGAAATAGAGTCTGGTTTCTTTTGTAAAGAATAGAGAACGAAGTATATACTTAGATATAAATAGTATACATCAATTAAAACAAACGGTCAACAGGACTCGGTTACTGTTACAGCATTTTGGCTGAATCTCTCTGGGGCACAGCCAGAATGCTTTATAATCTAATAAGTCATAAAATTTTAACTGTGCATAATATATGTAAACTTAATTATACTACTGAAGTGACGTCACCGTCTGCACGCATCGCATCTGCGATAAAGCTCTTTAAATTTGATTTAAAAAAAAACACTAGTGTATTGCGCAATATTAACGAGTACCTACCATGAAGAAAAAAAACAGTGGACAGTAAAAAAATCGTCTTTTTTACGGAGATGGAAATTTTTTTTACGGATGGATTTGTAGCGATCATAGCTCAGTGGTTAGCGCGGTAGATTCTAAGTTTTTAGGTAGGTATAGTTCAAAGTTGAACAATTAATTTATTGTCTTATTAATTGGATGTTATTGCGTTGAATAAGTAGGTGCATAAACCCACTTACATAAATTAACATTATCAGTTAATTAATTGGTTAGTGATTTGTTAGAAGTACAAAACAACAACATTGTATGATATCTTATTGATTTATTAGATGTTAACCAAAAGTTTGCTCGCAAGACCTACTTTAAGTGCACATTGTAATCTAGCTGACCTGTGTCAACTTTGTTTGTGTTGCCTCAAAGTAGTCAAAGTAATATTCACTGTTGAAAAGCATGTTTTTACTTTGTTGTCAAACGGATAAAGAAAAAGTGTGTCCGGCAAATAAAGTTTTCAGGTGACGCGAACTAAGTCCCAGATACGGTAAGTAAACATTTACTAAACGACCCTTAGGCCAACTAAACGCACTGCTCCAATGAAACGGCAAGATTTCGTAGAAAACAAAAATATCATCGATGCATACAAATTTTAGACTATTGTTGATTTTTTAAAAACCGCTCGATTGTTTTCGGTAAAATTTATATGAATGATCTACGAAGCAAAAAAGAATCATTAAAATGGATTCATAATTGGCGGAATGATCGCGTAACAATTAACATACATACAAAAAAACACTATCAAATCCTTTTTTGAGTCATTTAAAAAGAGCTGATAATCTTCAAATGGCTAAACAGCTTCTCTTGAATTATAGCTAAGAACATTCTTAATTAAAACACCTTCCAACAAAATAAAACCATAATCGGTTAAGCTGTTTAGGAGCTATAATGGTTTGTCTAATAAAATCAAAATAAGTAGAAACAAGGTGATTAAAGAAATTAATGACTTTGCTATTTGTTAGGTAAGCCTTTAATGTATAAACTGAAAATTTCGGACTTTGTTTTGGATACCTTAGTAATGGTTGTACTTTGAGATGATAAAAATGCTATTGCAACAAACCTAGAGACAGATACTCACTTTCTAACTTAGCTTCATACGCATGTGTAATATGTATATCTATCTAATTGTTGTAGCCAGGACATTACCGATAATAACACACTATTCATCCTTTTTTTTCATCGGTTTTGGCTTTGCATTTTGAGCATTTGCCAGTGTCAAGTGTTTTATATTTTCAACTTTAAAAAGTTTAATAATAAGTTGTCTCGTAGCTATAGTCAAAGTCCAGTCTTGGTCCAGTATAGTCCGTGTCAGTCAAGTCCAGTCTTAGTCCAGTATAGTCCGTGTCAGTCAAGTCCAGTCATGCTTTAGTAAAGCAGTGGCGTCTTTACTATAAAGCTTCGATGGAATTCTGGAAGCAACACGAAAAGTCATGTTTCACCAAATTAAATCATTTTCCCACAGTCGCGCTGGTAATTCAGCACTTTATGAATAAAACACCAACATTTTAATGTATAATCATTCGACAAAACACTAGTTTTGAAAAAAATATACAGGGCGACACGACTCTTTCCGCGTTCCCGCCAAAACTCTAATCCTTTCTATCGACCCTTGTTTCTTCTATACCTATCGATCCACCTGTTGTCACTCTACCGTTGCCTTTTCGTCCCCTGGCGCCACCTATTGTAACGCTTCCATTTGCCTGCGAATTCAAAATGAAAGCTAACACCTAGATTTTTTTACTAAATGATAGATTTCCCCCTAAGGTCGTGTCATCATATTTTTTTTTAATTCAGAATTAGCATTTAGAAATATGTACCTACCTCTTATTATAGTAATTTTATTTAGCCAAGCTTACATTAATTTTCTTGTAAAAATGAGTGGCTGCTGCCAAGCTAAGTTTAACTTCTGTGTTAAGTACTGCAGACATGATGGTTCACAAAATGCTTCAATAGAAAACGGATAGCGTCATTTGTAAAACATTATTTGGTAGTTTATACAGTAATGTAGGGTACTTTGTAGTATCTACTCAGCTGGCTAGCTACCACACTCAAGTTGAAAATTTGCCGCAAAGCATCTAACAGTGTTCCGGCAGCCTCACTTGAGAGCCAGTTCCATTCCAGGCTAGAAAATGTGAAATGCGAAAGATTGGTTGATACTACGAAAGAACAAAGGAAGTCAAATAACTTAAATTGAATACGATTGTTGCTATTATTAGACACAATGCCAATTAATTAATGTCCTATAGGTAGGTACATAAAGATTAAAACAACAGGCAACAAGTGCAATTGTCTCCAAGAGTTTACAGAGATATAAGGAAATGCCAAGGACTCGAAACAAGACTGATAACAGTGTGTAACAAAGATCACCTTTACATGGTTATTCGAATGTAAACACACAACAATGTGTGTATGTGCGTAGTTATGTGGAGCGAATTATTTTCACACATAACTACGAAGAAGGATGACATTTATTTAACGTATTTACCGCAGCCAAGTTGCAACTGTAATTGGTAATTTTGGTACTGCATACAAAAATTAACTTTTTTTTTAATATCTGTCAGACTAGGTGCTTGACCGCAGATCACCTGATGTTACATGACGGTGTGGTCGAAGATGGTAAAGCACACCTAGCCTGGAATGGAACTGGCTCTCAAATGAGGCTGCCTGAACACCGTTAAATGCTTGGCGGCAGATTTTCTACTTGAGGGTGGTAGCTAGCCAGCCGAGTACTAGAAAGTATCCTACCACCATGCTATAGTTTCCTCACGATGTTTTCCTTCACCGGCAGCTCAAGCTCATTCTTGGGATTTAAACCCACGCCCTTCGGCGTGCGAACCGACCGCGCTAACCACTGAGCTATCATCGCTACAACTGACTACACACGGTTGAATCAGGCGCTCTTTTGAATTTTATATGTAGTATGTCCCCATTTTTTTATCTACTAGCGACCCGCCCCGGGTTGCGCACGGGTGCAATGTAGATTTAGATACTAATGTGGTACATTTGCATGCTTTATAAAGTGGGTCTCAATAAGACTGCATTATTTAAATTTTGTGTAATTTTTTTTCGTGTATTTGACAACTCTAGAATTTGACAGCTGTCATCTATGATTGTTCCAAGTGATAAAAATAGAGCGTTACACAAAAGAAAAACGTGTAATCATTGTGAAAACTCATGACAAAATGGAAAAAGTTACACTGAGGCGCAAACTTCGCGGAATTTTTGGTTGAGAAAGGTCACCTAATGTGTTGAACAATTTAAAGAGAAGTCAATTTTTTTTTACTCTTCTTGACTTCAAGGCCTATATCCAACGCGTTATCAGTGAGAGATACAGCCACATCTTTGTCAAAAAGTCATTGAAAATTTCATTTTCAAGAGTAATGGCCTGTCATCAAAGCCACGTGTGGGCGCCATTTGCCGAATACTTTATTCTATAAATAAGTAATCGGAACTTGTCTTTCTTTTCTTAAAAAAGTATTTAAGTATTCCATCAGTTATCTGACTCCCATAGTACAAGCTTTGCTTAGTCAGATGGCGCTGTGTGTAATGTCCTACAATATTTAATTATTTATAATGCAATATAAATATCACAACTTACTTTAAAAAATACATATGTAGCTGATTTTAGTTTAACACAGGCTACTTTTTATCCCGAACAAATGTAGCGGGTAACACCGCGTGGCGCAGTTAGTTAATAAATAGATATTTAATAAACCTACAGACCGAAATACATAGTGAAATAATAATTATAAAAAAAATCTATTTCTGTGCAATATTGGCACCTTAACTACTATAAACATAGTGTATATAAATGTTTCGTAGAGTCAGGTTAAAAACAGTATAATTATAATAATACTTATAAGTATATTATCGTTTTAAAAGCAACTATATATCTGTCTATTGAATGTTAAGAGCGTAGAAGTAGCTCCACAATAGAGCCAGCAAATGGTATCTAAAATAGTAAATAAAATACACATTTTCAAATTAGATGCATGTTTATTACTGACAGTTCAAAACGCTAGCGCGTCACACTTGACACTATGATGAGGTTGGTTAACTAGTAATATAAAACTCTTTGGTAGATATATAACATTTCTCCCCATTTAAATCTCTTCAATGAGACGTCGTGGCGGTCTGCCTTGGCGTTGACTACGACGAAGCTGAGGAGCTTCAATAATGGCTGTCGGCGTAGCGAACACTGGAGACGTGGTTGTTGATGATGATGATGGTGAAGACGAAACGGAAACTATAGGAGAGGGTGTTGAAAATGTTAGCGATGTAGATGCACATGGAATAGCTGGCATTGATAATGGTGCAGATGGCGTACATTGAAATGATATGGATGAAGATGTAATGCATGGAGATGGTATACATATGGAAGATGTAGTGAAAGGAGCGGTGTTACTAACAGACGGTACATCATTTGCAGTAGCTGATGATGGCTTAGCTGTAGATACTGCTCGCGGTCTTATATGATCTGCATGTCGCCTATGTTCCGTCCCACTGGATGTTGTGATGATATACGAATACTTATGTTTCCGAGTTTTCACCGTCGCTGGCTGCCATTTTTTATCCATTTTTGTCTTCACATATACTTCTTCCCCTGGCAGATAAGAAGGTGCTGCGGTCATTATATTAGCTTTAACTTGCTTATACTCCAGAATCCTCCGCTTGTCTGGTCGTATGTTTGACAGAAGGCAGTTTAGCTGTCTGCCGAACATCATTTGTGCTGGTGATTTACCAGTAGTGGTATGCGGAGTGTTCCGATAAGTAAATAAAAACTCTGATAATCGACGTTTCAAATGACTTTTGTCATTTGTAGCCATTCTGGACTTAAACGTTCTAACAAAACGCTCCGCAAGTCCATTGGTGCGGGGATGATACGGAGATGAAGTTACATGTAAGATTCCTTGAATCTTACAGTAATTTTGAAATTCAAGTGATGTGAGTTGTGGGCCGTTATCAGAAACTATCATGCGTGGCAGACCAAATGTACAGAAAATGTCGTCTAAAACTTGGCAAAGTTTTTTTGACGTGATATTTTCCATAGGCCTCACCTCTATCCATTTTGATAATGCATCGCATAATATTAACCAATACGTGTTCTCGAAAGGCCCTGCAAAATCAATATGTATTCTGTCCCAGACTTGTTCAGGAATGGACCATGAAAATACCGGAAGTTCAGGGTTGGATGGACGATTCTCTTGACACCTTGTACATTTCTTAACGAATTCATCTATCTCTTCATCCATTGAAGGCCACCAAACATAAAAACGAGAGAGAGCCTTCATGGCAGATATTCCTGGATGGCCTCTATGGAGGTATGTTAATACCATTTTTCGAAATGATTCCGGTATAACCATCCTGCCTTGCCACATAATAACATTGTTTTCGATTGATAGCTCAAAACGTCTTCTGTAAAATTGTTTCATATCTTGTTTGTATTCAAGTTCTCTCCAGCCAGTCTTCAAACATTGACGTACTTGTGATAATATTGTATCTTTAGATGTTTCTTCACTTAATGTTTTTTCTGATAACTGAAGATCAAATAATTTGGACCCTAAAAGTTCCGAAGTAACTTTGTGTACAATGCTTTCGGCTTTTGAGGGTTGAGTGTCCGGATTTGGCAGTCTAGAAAGACAGTCCGCCAATATGTTGTTTTCACCCTTTTGGTAGCATATACTGTAATTGTAACTACCAATTAATAGGGCCCATCTCACCAGTCTATTGTTCACTAATTTTGGTAAATTTCGTTGAGTGCCCAGAATGTGAATTAAAGGTTTATGATCCGTAATCAAAGTGAACTTTGTTCCTCTTAAATATTGGTCAAATTTTTTGATCCCGAATACAATTGCTAAAGCCTCACGGTCGATTACGGAATACTTGCTTTCAGCTGGTCTGAGTTTCCTGGATGCAAATGCAATAGGTTGTTCAACATTCTTATTTTTGTGAAATAAAACTGCTCCTACTCCTTTTTCTGATGCATCACACGCTAGAAACAGGGCACGATTTTCGTCGTACGCTATCAAAGGTTTTGCTTTTGCAATGCTTGCTTTGGTATCTTCAAAAATATGTTTTTCGTGGTCATTCCACCGCCATTTATGTTTGCCACTAGTCAGTTCGTAGAGATCTGCACATATTCCATGAAGATGAGGAATGAAACGCTCGTAAAAGTTAACGAGTCCTAGGAATGATCGTAATTCTTTCGAGTTGGTAGGTTGTGATGCCTTTGTGATTGCATCTATCTTTCCTTTCATTGGACGTACCCCGTTTCGGTCTATTGTGTGACCAAGGTATTCAATTTCTTCCTTCAAGAAGCTGCATTTCTTCAAGTTTACTTTTAACCCAGATTGTTGTAGTCTGTCTAAAACTGTAGAAAGAGTACGCAAGTGGCTATTTATACTTCTTCCTGTCACTGCAATGTCGTCAAAATACACTGCAACATCTGGTATATCTCCAAGTAACTGATCGAGAAAATTTTGAAAAATTGATGGCGCTATTGAAATACCAAATGGCATTCTATTGTACTGGTAGTATCCCCTGTGTGTTGATATTGTCAAATACTTTTTTGAATCTGGAGCAATTTCAAATTGTAGATACGCATCTTTTAAGTCAATTTTTGTAAAAAAATATCCATTTGCTAACTTTTGTCGTAAATGATCAAAAATAGGCACTGGGTGTAAATGTTTGGTCAAAACAGGATTAAGAGTAGTACTGTAGTCTCCGCATATCCTGACATCACCGGTAGGCTTCAAAACATTAACGGTGGGCGTGGCCCACTCTATTGGTGTTATGTTCGGATCGGCTTTCTGTATAATACCAGCTTCAACAAGGCGGTCCAGTTCTCGTTCAACATTTTTCTTCAAACTAAATTTAATCATTCGTGCAGGTAGATGAACTGGTTCCGCTCCTGGTTTGACATGAATGTTAACTTGATAGTTATTGACTTTACCAAGTTTCCCATCGAAAAGCTGACTGTTTTTGTTGAGTATCTGTTTGAGTGAAACCGGTGTTATGGTTTTGACAGAGTAGACAGGTTTCGGAAATTCCATTTCAAACATTTCACTCCAGTGAAGGCCAAAAAGCATTGGGTTTGCATTTTTCATAACTACGACCGGTAGTATTTTTTGTTGTCCATCAATTTCTACAGTTACATCTGTAAGTCCTTTTGTTTTTAGTTTATTATTGCCGTAAGCTTTGAGTCTAGGTGCCTTTGATAATGGTGGTGATCCAACTTCTTTCCAGATGTCAGTGTTGATAATCGAGTATGTGGAGCCAGGGTCCCAATCCATGGTGCAACTTACTCCATTGATTGTTGTGTCGATCTGTTTGCAATCTTTCTTTCGATTACCAAGAAGTTTACAGACAATATCATCGTCATCATCACTAGCGTCCGTATTATGTGTAGAACTAGAAGTAGACGTCACACTGTCGGTGATTCTTTGTAACTTCCGCTTATCAGTGTATTTCCCCTTAGCTGGAATTATATAAGCTCGTCCTTTCTTGATACAACAACTTTCATAATGGCCTTTGGTATTGCATTCAACACATGTGTGATGTTTTGCTGTACATTTAGAAATATCGTGCTTGTCACTTTTGCCACATCGCAAACATTGATTTGAGTGTAACTTACGTTGTACGTTACGTTGAGTATTGTGGTTGCCAATCTTATTCCAAGTACCTTTCTTTTTGATTTTATTAATGCTGGAGCTTGGTGTATCTTGTTCGGCCTGTTCTCGTGACTGTGCAATAGCAAAAATTTCTTGAAACGTAATTTCACGCGTTATTCCGTTTTCAGTTTCTTGTAAATCCGGCCATTTTTGTTTTAAATCCGTTTCTAAATCTGTATGATTTAATCCTGTGGCAAAACGATCCCGCAGTTGACGCTCTAAGAATTCGTCTTGATATCCACAATCTCTACTTAAACTTTTCAATCTATTTGTATAGTGTTCCATTGTTTCGCTGGTTTCTCTTGTACAATTCCAGAAATCTGTTAGTGCTCGATATCTTGTTTTTTTAATTTTGAAAAGATCCAGAAGCTTGTTGCGTATTTCTTCATATGAGCTGGCTCCGAATCTCGGTGTTAAAGCTATTTTAATTTCGCGGAATGTATCTGGTGTTAGTAGATTTAAGATTATGTCCTTTTGCAACTTTGTATCTGTTACTTCTAATATTTGACATTTGTTTTCAAAATAATCTATGTAATCTTCAATTCTGCATTGTTCTGATAAAAAATGGCAGCCATTTTTTATTATCGTCATCTTGTCATTGTTAATACTTGAAGCGCTTGTCATACTCCGTGTTTGTGGGTGTTGACCCTTTTGTACTGTTTGTACGAGTAGGTTTAAAATTTGTTCTTGGCATGTCTGTTGCATACGCAAAAACTGTGTAAATTGTTCCTGGTTCATTTTAGAACCTATATCACTTTTATCCTCGTCGCCAATAAAATAGTAAATAAAATACACATTTTCAAATTAGATGCATGTTTATTACTGACAGTTCAAAACGCTAGCGCGTCACACTTGACACTATGATGAGGTTGGTTAACTAGTAATATAAAACTCTTTGGTAGATATATAACAGTATCGATCGATCGAAGGGTGGCAGGGCTTCGCTACCCCCGTTTCTCGTAGCTTTACTTGCGCCACCCTGGGCAACATACCTTGTAAAATGATACAGGAGACGAGTAAGGACGTTGCGATAGAAACGAAACGCCACTTAAAACTTATGACACTTCGAGAGCAACAAAAATTATATGTTCCACATCTCAAGATAAGCAATATTTTTTTTATTGAAAAACGAAAACACGTCTATTTGCATTAATATAATTGCAAATCAAATTATCAAATACATTTGATAATATCAACGTTACAGGTCATATTGTTCATACATATTTAAAAATAACCTGTCATTAAAATGTCAAAATCATACCTAACACATCTCAATAATAATGAAATGTTAATATTATAATAATAAACTAGCGGACGCCTCGCGGTTTCACCCGCGTAATTCCCGTTCCCGTGGGAATACAGGGATAAAAAGTAGCCTATGTCACCCGGGAATAGTGTAGCTTCCAACGGTGAAAGAATTTTTGAAATCGGTCCAGTAGTTTCGGAGCCTATTCAATACAAACATCTTTCCTCTTTATAATGGTGTAGATAGAGAGATAGGTAATATGATATGTAAATCAATATAAACATAATGTTAATAAAAAAATATACCTAATTACTTACTAGTAATAAACTAATCTCTTTTTCATAAATATTTGTCCAAGTCATTAAACAAGGTTTTGTAGCGATGATAGCTCAGTGGTTAGCGCGGTCGGTTTGCATGCCAGAGGGCTTGGGTTCAAACCCCAAACAATGAGCTTGAGCTGCCGGTGAAGGAAAGCATCGTGAGGAAACCATAGCATGGTGGGTACTTTCTGGTAAGTACTCTGCTGGCTAGCTACCACCCTTAAGTTGAAAATCTGCTGCCAAGCATCTAACGGTGTGTTCCGGCAGTCTCACTTGAGAGCCAGTTCCGTTCCAAGCTTGGTATGCTTTACCATCTTCGACCACACCGTCATGTAACATCAGGTGAACTGTGGTCAAAACACATTTTTTTTTTTTACATCAGACTAGGCATGCGTTTGGCCACGATCTCACCTGGTGGAAAGCGACGATGTGGCCGAAGATGGAGCACGCTTGCCTAGAAAATACCTATTCACCTTCTTCTTGAACAACTCCGGATTGTATTTTGTTGGAAACACAGACGCTGACAACGAGTTCCACACATCAGCAGTTCTTACAAGGAACGTGTTTTGGAAACGCTTTGTGCGTTTGAAGGGAGGTTCCACTGTAAGAGGGTGTCAACACTTAGCCTGTCAACCATAAAAAAAAACAAGATTTTATGAAGCCTAGATCTTAGCTTGCTTCTGAAGCACGTAGAGCATTTCTATATTATGTACATTGTACATACTTTAACTAAGTATATTTTGCATTTGCAGAGGGAGGTTTTACTAACAACTATGAATTAACAATTTAAAAAACCGACTTAATGGCCTAAGCCCAAACCCAAACACGGCTAGGATTTGGATATTTTGGTTTAAAAATAAAACTAAAGAAACGATTAAAAAAATTATGAAAAAAAATCAAATCGTTAATAGATAAATGACAACAAATATGCGACTGTATTAAGAACCTCCTCCTTTTTTGAAGTCTGTTAAGCTTTCCATTCCTGTAATACCTATGTATCTACTTCTAACATCGCACATTGCGGGTAGTTTTCAAAAAGTTTGTTTTGTGGCGTCATAGATAGGTATAATCAGTACTTCTGGTACATTTCTGTATATTTTCAAAGTTCATTGAACTCAGAAAACCTCACCCTCGCTTGGATTAATATTGTGGAGGTAGCAAGGGGGTGCGCTTTTCCCCCTTCTATTGCAATGGCCTCGGCTAGTGATAGATAATTAAATCAACTAGAATTATACATCAAAGTTTGTAGGTGCACCATCTCTGATGATCACTAACCGTTGCAAGTATATTAATATTTGAATGAAAAAGGATAGAAACCACAAAACATTACTATATTCTGCTGCTACCTTTTTGTCGCACTGGACATTACAGTGACAACTTTCTACTTATCATTTTTTTTTTAATTTGCCCTATCGGGCTGGCTAAAGCTATAGGAAAATCGATAATTCGATAGAACTATTGTTAAAACTTAGCAAGAACTGTAGAACTATGCTGGATGCCAATGGATCTGAAGTAATTTTTTGAGATGCTAACTATTGAGATGCTAACTTCACAGACATCTATAAAGCCATACTGCCTCGTCTTCAGTTTTTGCGATAATTCATGTCTTACATCTATAGTTACAGTCAAAGTCTAGTATTGGTCAAGTCCAGTCCGTGTTAGTCAAGTCCAGTCATGCTTTAGTAAAGTAGTGGCGGCTTTACTTTAAGCTTCGATGGAGTTTTGGAAGCAACACGAAAGGTTATGTTTCACCACATTATATCATTTTCCCACACTTGCACTTCGGCACTTTATGAATAAAACACCATCATTTTTATGCATAAACACTCGACAAAACACTAATTTTGGAAAAAAATACAACGGACCGACACGAATCTTCCCGCGTTCCCGCCAAAACTCTGTTTTTATTGGTGTAGTGTTGTAGTTGTGTATCAAAATAACTGTTATCTTTCTTTTTTTAGTATGCTAAAGTAAATCTAAGGCAGAAAAATTGATTGACCGTCACGTTCCCATTCTGGAAGTTTTGGTTTCGAATCCTATGGCTCGCACATCTAACTTTTCAAGTTACTACATAATTATGTGTGTAATAATACCGCTATTTTTAAACGGGGAAAGAATACTTACATCGCGAGGAAACCCAACTGTGGCAAGGGATCTTAAAGTTCTTGACTATGTATGCAGTCTGTAAACACACGCTTAGTTGACTTAGGCCGTACCCAAACAATGAGAAGTCCATACAGTTGTGGAACAACTCACAAAAAAAATCATATCCGAATGCAAAAGTAATGAGACGAACGATACGCTCTCCTGATGGTAAGAGATAACGCATGCCCATTGTCGATGATCAATATCTACGCAGAACTTTGAGTTGCAAAACAAAGTCAGAGGCATCGCTGCTTTGGCGCTCATTACTTTACGTAGTACTTATATACCTACAGCGATTGTATGTAGGTATATTGGAAACCTTCATCGAGTGAACTACACATCCAAAGAAAATAACAACCTGTCAGTTTCCTAAATATTACCAGTATTTTTTAGATCTGCGTGTTTCATCTTACACATCATACCAACAGGGAAGATTGTGAGTAAATGTGGATTTATCCAAATGATAACTGTATGTTATCAAATAAAAATAAACACAAGTGGGCTTGGCAAAGCTTAGGAGCTGACCTACGATGTTGTATATAATTTTGTGTACAAAAGGTTGTCCGGCAATCTATACTATTTATAAAGAGGAAAGGTTTGATTGTTTGTTTGTATTGAATAGGCTCCGAAACTACTGGACCGATTTCAAAAATTCTTTCACCGTTGGGAAGCTACCCTATCCCCGGGTGACATAGGCTACTATTTATCCCTGTTTCACCACGGGAACGGGAACTACGCGGGAGAAACCGCGAGGCGTCCGCTAGTCAATAATAAGCCTGAATTTCAAGCTCATTGTATCATTAGATACTAGAGACGTGCTCCGATATCACACGGATTCAATTTATTTTGACGATCGATAATTTCTCTACTTTATAAAAGTTTAATTAATATGTATTGTATACGTATTTAAACCTTCCATAAAAACACTTAAATGACAGTGAAAAGTGTGTCAAAATCAGTGGCATAACATTTAGAAATAAAATATATTACTATACTAATTTTGCTAGCGGGTAAACCGCTAAAACCTGGACATCTGAAAAAGCAAATACCAAGACGCCTTCGTATGGAAACTATACTCGCACATAATAATAGAATCAAAACAAAACCGTGATAAGTTTCGTGAGCAAACTGACAAGGCATCTTCTTATTAATTCTGGGAATTGAGTTCAAGAGGCTCTACCGCGGCACGCAGCGTGGGTCGACGTTTTCTCAACGACAAAACAAAAATAAAAGTTTTCCACAGAATAATCGTAGAAACAAAAATGGAATGCAAAGTTCGTTGCGTTGACACAACTTACATGATACAAAAAGGAAACAAGCAACCTCCTCAGAGTTACGACTCTGAGGAGGCTCGCAGGAAAGTTCTTTCATAACTTTCTTTCAACAAAGGTAACAACTTGAAGGGGTATAAAAAATTCTTGGGGAGACTTTAGCCTAAATCTAAACTAATTATAAAAAGGAAAGACTTGATTTTTTTGTTTGTTTGTATTGAATATGCTCCGATACTACTGGACCGATCTGAATAATTCTGTCATCATTGGAATGCTACGTTATCTATGAGTAACATAGGCTATATTGTTAATCGAGTTTTGTTTACCCGTGCGAAACGGGGAGGGGCCGGTATTAAAAAAATCTAGTAATATAAATACATTTCAAAACGGAACATAGTTAAGGTTTCACACTACTGCTTGGCGTCAGAATATCTAGTACTGCGATGGCACCTAACTGGAGATCTCCTGCTAAGGAGATTTGTCACCAAATAAATTATCGTAATTCATATTATTAATGTTTAATTTAAATTAACTTGCATGCCGAAAGGTAGTCTGTGGTGCTTCTCGACTAAATATTATGCTTTACATCTGTACTTACCCATAGCGCAATTAATTATGATTATGAAATCAATCATAAATCTACCACCAAGTAATTACCTAATAAGTACCTACTTAGGGCCCTGTTGGCTCATTGGTAGTATGTCTGCTTCAAGAGCTGAGGGGCGTGGGTTCGATTTCCACGCAAACAAAACAAACATTTTGTGGTATAAACAAAATGGTTTTTCGTGTATGTGTGTACTGTATGTATATTTACAAAAAAAAAGTATTTAAGTATTCTATTAATTATCTAACTTCCATAGTACAAGCTTTGCTTAGTTAGGGGTCAAATGACGCTGTGTGTAACGCCCCACGATATCTATTTAATTTGAATCAAAGCACTTTCCCATTAAAATAAATAGTAATTGTGATAAGCCAACTCGAACTAGGTTAGGGTTGCCAACCTTAAAAAAACTAGGATTTGAAGTTGAAAAAAACCAGGTCAATTCAGTTTAAAAACAGGACTCAGTAAAAAAGTTGCAAAATGGCGCGCGAATTTTAAAACACATGACCTTATGAGGGCGCTTTAAAGACTCAGGACGCTGCTTAAAAAACTATCCAGGACACTACGAAAACTAGAACATGCCCTGGGAAAACCGGACGGTAGGCAACTCTAAACTAGGAAAGCAGCATAAAGGCTTTCAATTTTTTATCTATCTATCTATCTATACTATTATAAAGAGGAAAGATTTGATTGTTTGTATTGAATAGGCTCCGAAGCTACTGGACCAATTTCAAAAATTCTTTCACCATTGGGAAGCAACACTATCCCCAGGTGACATAGGCTACATTTTATCCCTGTATTCCCATGGGAACGGGAACTACGCGGGTGAAACCGCGAGGCGTCCTCTAGTTATGTAATAAAAAGCAATCACGATCGATGGGTCCAGTAAAACTCAAGTGGTAACTTGACGAATCGGATACGCTTTTTTTTAGAACAATCTTCACGTGGATCGCCGTCCCTAAACCGGTACCGGGGAAGGTCTCATTCTAAAGTTAACAATAGTTGAGATATTCGAGCAGGTAGAAGACCCAGTGAAATCCAAATAAGCTATCTAGCCACTCTATTTCGTGCAGCGATTTGGCAACGCCGCCGCGCTGTCCGCCACCGCCGTTGTCAGTTATGGGGTGTGTAAAGGACAACAAACGGCAACGTCGCATCTCGCTACTCTGTAGAGCTGTTTCAATACAACTATGGATTTTATCAAACATGTTCTTTGTTATCAAATGTCGGTCTATTTCTACCGTGCATAGGTATGCAGTGCACTCAAATAATTGTCTTCTAAATGTATAAGAAAAGAAAGTAGGTGCCTACGCAAACGCGTGTTTCAGATTTTTTTTTAAATATCGTCGCATAGCTAACAATACCGCGAAAGTCGAAAATTGGCCATGTAACGTTTTATACTTTATTGGATAGATAATTTGAAAATTGTCCAATTTAAACACGTTATTCAAATAGTTCTGGCACCGCTCAAATCTTTTGTGCGTCAAAAACATATTATGAAGTTATTTACGTAGTGTTACAAAGTTATTGTATGGAGTAAAAAAAAACAAAAAACACTAGTTTTGTAAAAAAATACAAAGGGGCGACACGACTCTTTTCGTGTTCCTGCCAAAAAACAGTTATCTGGTTCCCGAAGTACACGCTTTTCTTAGTTTAGGTCTAGATGTCGCTGTGTGAAATGCGGTCCAATATATTTAATTGACAACCCTGTTGGCTCATTGGTAGCATATCTGCCTTTTCAGCTGAAGGGCGTGGGGTCGATTCCCGCTCAGCACAAACATTTTATGTATCAACAAGTGTTTGTTCTGTGTCTGGGTGTTCTGTATGTATTATAAGTATGCAATTACAAAAAAAAGTATATAATATATAATTATATGTATTCTATCAGTTATCTGACTTCCATCACACAAGCTCTGCTTAGTTTGGGGTCAGATGGCGCTGTGTGTAATGTCTTACGATTTTTATTATTATTAATTAATGTTTTTTTTATAAGTGATAAGCTACATAGTAGACCACAGATTTTTTTTAATGGTTGATAGGCTAGGTGTTTGACCACAGCTCACCTGGTGTTATAAATAAATAAATATCGTAGGACATTACACACAGCGCCATCTGCCCCCAAACTAAGCAAAGCTTGTGCTATGGGACAGATAACTGATAGAATACTTAAAATACTTTTTTACGGTGCGGTCCATGATGGTAAACACCTAGCCTGGAATGGAACTGGCTCTCAAGTAAGGCTGCCAGAACACAGATGCTTGGCGGTAGATTTTCAACTTGAGGGTGGTAGCTAACCAGCCGAGTACTATAAAGTACCCTACCACCATGCTATGGTTTCCTGACGATGTTTTCCTTTACCGCGGCAGCTCAAGCTCATTGTTCGTGCTAACCACTGACCTATCATCGCTAAAAATTAAATGACAGTGCGGTCGAAGATGGTAAGCACACTTAGCCAGGCATGGTTTTTACCTACGCTAGGACACTTTGTATGGTCTTGTTCGTTTTATTTCTCGCGCTATAATTAGTGAACACCGCCAGGGCCTCCAACACGCGCCAGAATACATAATTGCCTTACCCGCGCAGGAACGAGACAAAGCTAGAACGGATACGTCTGTCTCGTTTTCATAAGTAGAGACATTTGCACAGCTCGCTTGAGTAAAGTACGGTCACCACATTTACTTTCGATAGATTGTTTTTACTATAAGCTTTGTTTTTTTTTACCTGCCTAACTAACTGTGACTTCAAGCCTAAATGACACCCATGCTCTTATTTTACCCTACGTGACACTACAATTGAGGCTACAGTACAGGGGCTCGTGCGGAAGGTCGGTATGACCACGGTATGACCACGGAAGAGAAAGTGATTTTAAAATACGAGTATTCTACACATAATTCCATGAGCGCTGCTAGAATTACTTTCAGGGAGGTGCATCTGCTTCTGCATATTATTTTACTACAATTTATTTGTAAGGTAATGAACTTTGGGTAGCAACCTAGACGCCTTTAGTTTTTTTTCAAACCGTAACTTAATAAAAAATGTATTTTTTTCTAGATAGGTAGATATATATATTTTCTTTCCTGACAAGTGCACCCCCTTACACCCTGTTGCCGGCGCCCATGCATAATTCTATGCGGTATACTTATCTACTATCTAGCCATGTTTTTTAAAATTATTTTTCAGTAACATAATATTATCAGTGATATTAATAGATAAATGATTATAAAAGGTTGTGCCTTTAAACTTTAAGTAATAACTACTTATACCTTTTAGATATTCTACGAAACATGTTATATGCGGATTTCCACATATTAAAGTCAGACAAAAACATATTTATTTTGGTATAAATGCTACACAATATCATATAAAAAATAATTATTATCATAACAAATCACACGATCGCCGCCGCGAACCCAAACAAGTGAAACCTGAGACATTTCGCTCACACCTTGCAAGAAGACATAATTGCTTCCTCATCATTTTCTCTACCACACACTTAATCAGCAATTAAATTTGACCAGTATAATTACTTAAACTGACTTATGAAGAGATTAAAAATCTACGCATTCTCGAACTGAGTAAACCAAATTCACACACACAAAAGTAACACACCGCACATATACAAGGACAGAACTCACTCTCTCTCTCTCTCTCTCATACACCTTTTCAATCTTCTTCTAACCATACCATGCCTATCTCACTACCCATTTTAGGTATAGAAAACGTAAGTACGTGCGGCAGCCACGCCAGCGTGGCTAATCTAGTAGGGACTCACGATTCGAGCAGTGATGTACGCGCGAACTTTGTTCGTCACCAACTTCACCGATTCGACCGATGTTTTAAAAAACCGTCCAAGTGCGAGTGGGACTCGCGCACGAAGGGTTCCGTCCGTTCCGCACGAACGGGACCGTTATATGGGAGCCCCCCTTAAACATTTATTTTATTTTTAGTATTTGTTGTTATAGCGGCAATAGAAATACATCATCTGTGAAAATTTCAACTGTCCAGCTATCACCGTTCTTGAGATACAGTCTGGTGCCAGACGGACGGACAGACAGCGAAGTCTCAGTAATAGGGTCCCGTTTTTACCCTTTGGGTACGGAACCCTAAAAATGGAGAAACAAAAAATGTGCAGTTACGGATTGCGATCCAAATTCTTCACAAGGACGCTGCTAGTTAGATCTACTTTAAAGTGGTTATTATTTTTACTATTAAATTATAGTTCATGATAGTTGTGTTATGTAGGTTTAATATCTAGGTAGGTACCTACTTAGGTTACTATAATAAGGGCGTAGGTATACTAGGTTGGCACATATATTATTCTTTTACGAATTTATTAGAATTAAAAGAGTTTCTGATGTTTGAGATTGACGATCTGTTTCGCTATAAGTACCTACCTACCTACATAGTTCCTTTTTTCCTGTTTGCTAGCATAATAAATATGGTTAGAGAAATAGGTACCTATGTACTAAGTACCTACATCTTACAGTTAAGTAAGTATAAACATAATTATTTTATGAATTCGATACCTATTAAATTAAAAGACTTTGTTTGAGCTACGAGTAGTTATCTACAACACGTGCGAAATATCTAGACATTTCGGCTGATGACTGACGGAACAACACATTTCATACAGGGACGCATTTTAACGAGGTGCCTATACATTTCGCAGGTGTTCATTGATTAGAGTTGTTTGTGTTTTGTTTGTCGCACTTAGACCAAGAGCCGACCGCAAAAAAGTTGTTTGTATGTAAGTCTAGCTCGCGCCACGGTTCTGTTTAAATATAGTTGACAGATAGGTACCTACTATCTGAATAGACCGTACCTTTTTGAAGGATAAAACTAACTGTGTTGTGGTCTTCCATGCAACGCATACATTACTGCGAAAGAAAGTTTGTCAATGAAAAAATATTAAATAAAATTTACGACAATAGGTAGGTACATTTTATATTTACATAATAGGTATCTATTTATTTATATTATAGTGCAAGAGCTGAGATAGTTTTATACCCTTATACTAGGTAGATACAGTCTGTGTCGAGTACATATTACATTACTGTGTTTAATTTCCAATAATACTATTATAATAATGTAGTACATATATAGTTTGCGCTATTGAAAATAGTTGAGAGCCAACATTATGATGTTGGCTCCTGGACTATCTTGTTTGCCACGTATGTCATTCCGATTTGATACGCATGCACCTACCTACATAAACACCTAAATAAGACATTTGTTATCATAAACAAGGTACACACTAACGTATGCCGTATGGCTATCTTCTTAGGTGAAAGAACCTATGCAGACATTGTAAAAATAAAATAGTTTTCTAATCTACCTACATAGTACTAAGACCTAGCCTAAGTTTATTTGAAACGTCATTTATTCACAAAATTAGAACAATAGACGCATACCTAACTGGTAATTAAATATTCAGATTAAATTATTCTTTAAAAGAAGACAACCCTAACATCGTCAGGAGAGGTAATAGTGACGCGATAGAAAGAGAGGCAACTTCTAAGTTAATATAACTGTAGGTATACGATCGCTGTGTAATCTGAATTGCACTTAACTGTATGGTAGCAAGAGTCCCTATTTCTTTAATTGATTTTGCGGAGTGAATCCTCTGTACTTGTACTATTATGTATTCTGCAACCAGCATGTTGCATGGCAGACAAAAAAAAATCACAATAAAAGGCAGGATTTTGTTAATCATTTAAATAACCAATGTAAACTAAACGAATATTCATTATGAGCAAAGCTATACCGCCCAAGCCTACGTAGTAATATGGTAATTAAACACTTTTTTCTAATATTCCACCACAAGCAATCATAAAATATCCCTAAGTTCAGTTTAATAATTATAATATTAACTCGTATGTACCTACAATATCTCTTCTCGCACAAAATATAAGTGCCTTGCCCAGCAGCTGTTAGTCGCAAGCCCTTACTCGTATCCTTGGACCTCATCAGAGGCGGCGTAAGGCGTGGGCGACGTGGGCCATTGCCTCGCGGTCCGTGGGGCGTCGCGCCTCGGTGGTTTATTTATACATTACCAAGCCGTGAAAGTGTCAAAAAACTCGTCATAAAGCGATAAACTAGTGATATACCTACCAATTTTTAAGAGCTGGAGATTCCGATTACGTTGGTTTACGTTACTGTCACGTTTTTCAACGGCAATTTTTGATAGCTACTACTTAATTCCCTGTTCGCTGTACGTTACTTCCTCATACCACCCCATTGGCAATATGATTGCAACATAATAAGCAATGGACAGCTAACAATAAATGGAATAATAGTAACTAGTAACACACACGTTCAAAGAAGAGGAAAGGGCTTCGCGAAATTTAACTTGCCCCCATCAAATGGCGGGCCTTGCCCCGCCACTGAACCTCAAAACTCCCGCCGTTCCTGCGCACTGCGCCTACCCATAATAAACGACGTTCTAATATATTTACATTAGAGTGTCGTTTTAGTAACACCATACTCTTTTTTTCTTTCCGCTCTAACCGCACATATATTAACAAAAATAGTACAGAAGCTGGAGATTGAATCGTAGCAGCTGTAACGTAGGGTTGCCTAGCACAGCTGCTAACGAGAATCCAAATTGATTTCATTTGTGAGTTGAATGGAATATTATTATAAAATAAATCGAAATTGAACCAAAAATTCAAAGAAAATTTCTGCATACGACTTGTAGAGTTATAAAGTTAAATAATTATGTGTGTTAGAAAATCTTCGTTGTATCCTCTTGTACGTAGGAGTATACCATTGAAAAATTAAGATAGATAAGCGTATAACTTTTCATCACGGTCACATTTTGCGAATTGTCGTATACCTAGTTAAAAATCTTAAAAACTCAACGGAACCCTTAACAGCACGTGTTCCATCATGCACATGGCTAGTTATTTTTCTGTAAGAGCTAACTGTACCAACATTGTTATCAAATTACATTGAAATTGGAGCGTGTTTTGTCTTGATCCATTTCCTGCAGCCGATCGTAGTCCTTCTACTTAGAACCATTCGTTCACCATTGCAGTTTTTACTCCCACACAACTACTAAGAAACACATTCGAGCTGCAATCTATATTGTATTGTTTTAAAAGTCAAAGGTGGTCCGATTTCTTTGTGAGAGCAATCGAATTCCATTGCACAGAGTAACCAGGCGAGGGACATCGTTTTGTTTCCTGTAACCTCGTTACAGATTTTGTTATAAGTATTGATATGGATTAGAATTATAATAATATAATTATAAGTACAATAAAGTACCTGTTTTGTACAGGGTTACACACCTGGGCTTTGCTAAATTACGAGGGAGTCAATGCTCATCGATATGAACAAAAATATACTGGGCACTACTTTTATAAACAAATCAGCTGTTCCATAGGAAAGGTTCATTGACCCTTGACTAATTGTACAGCATGTTGGAGGAGTTGTATAAGTAAGAGTAGTATTTTTTCCGGTTTTAGTTTTGCAAGTAAATAATAACCGGCCAGAAACACTAGTGGGTATTTAATTAATCACTCTATCGAGATTTCTTTGATGTTTTTTTTCCTTTTTTATTCTTGGTTTTGGCGTCATAGATACTTCATGTCCCATGTACAATTGTACATTTGCCAATGACGAATTTTTCTTTTAATTATAATCCTATTAATCTATCTATACTTTGAGGAAAGATTTCATTGTTTCTTTGTATTGAATAATTATGCTCCGAAACTACTGGACCGATTTCAAAAATTCTTTCACCGTTGGGAAGCTACTCTATCCCCGGGTGACATAGGCTACTTTTTATCCCTGTATTCTCATGGGAACGGGAACTACACGGGTGAAACCGCGAGGCGTCTGCTTGTATAATAATGAAATAGCGCAAGTTTCATGACTGTTGCTTATTCTAAAGTTGATGCGGGCGGAAGCTAGTTATAATAATACTAGCTGCGCCCCGCGGTGTCACCTGCTACATGTTTTCGGCATAAAAGTAGCCTTTGTGTTCAGCCAGGGTGTCTGGGTGTCAGCTACCTCCATACTAAATTTAATCAAAATCCACTCAGTAGTTTTCGCATGAAATAGTAACAAACACCTATCCATCCAAACTTTCACAAACATTTATAATATTAGTGGGATAAAAGAAGGTAAGATTAATACTTTGGAAGGAACGATTGTACTAAGTCGGAATGAACATTTTATACTAATAATTAAGAACTACTTTTACTATGGAACTAGCCCTGAAATCATCATCAATCACAGAAAAATCCGTTGTTCTATGACATTTTCCCAGTCTCGTGGGCATTTTTTGCAGATTTATGATAGGTTCTATTGTAAAAGTTGTTCATAATAATGTGTACCTATAATGAGCTCATTTAAGTTAAGTGTACCATGACGTACCTACCACATATTTTTAAATCGTAACTTGTTTTTTAACTTCAAATAGATCCACGTTTGGCTACCAACTCGCCTAATGTAAAGCGACGGTGTAGCTCTATTCACTCTAGCCTTAAAAATGTCCAAATTGTAGTTTATAGGAAACAGAAGCCGGCAATAATGAGTTCCACTCATGGGCTGTACGCATCTAATGAATAGAGGGGAATCGCTGCGTACGAACACTGGGAACGTCCACGAGGAACGGATGGTATGGTGCTGTTCTTCTGCTTGTCCTGTGGTGTAACGGAGACGGTGGGATAAGGTCATGGAGCTCCTTCGAACACTCCCCGAAATGTATCCGGTAAAAAATAGGCAGACATGCTACATCCATCCGTCCAAACTTTGACATTCATAATATTAGTGGGATGTTCCGAACAGGTAATAATTTTTCATCACTAGTCCTATAACCTATTATTCTATGAAAACTAAATTTTTCGAGTTTGAATCATATTGGACTACTATAGAGTTCAGTGTGGAAACTAAATAAAATTATGGGATCATCAAAACATAACGTATGTCATAATTACTACATAGATACATAATACACCTATGAAATATAATACCTATACCTCTGAAAAGGGACATAATAACACAACAAAATGCGTATGTAATATTATGAATAACCTAATCATGGATGCAGTAGAAGTTAGTAGAAGGTACTTACTAGATTAGATAAACATAACTTTAGGTACCTACCTAGGTAAGCATGTACCTACTTAGTTCTTGATTAGAACAGATTCAGATTAGCTCAGTCTCCTTTTTAGATAAAGAGGTTTGTGGACGTTGTTCAATATTGCTCAATTCTTAAAATGCTCTGTCGTTGACGTGAAACGTCATGCGTGAAATAGAGACGGTATACTTTAAGCATTTGTTAAATTTAACCAGCGTTTATAAGGCTGAAGGTATGATGTGTAAATAGGTATGTATGGGTGTCCAATCGTGTACTAGCATCTTACTACAGTGTGCAATTAATTAAAAGATTGTTACGTCACTGTTAGTTAGCGTCATCGATATCTAAGTACCTATCATTATGCAAATAAGTGTCATAAGTGGATGAATAGATACGATACCTCAAGTACCTAAGTGACAGCAGTTCTACAGAGCAGCTAATATCTAAACAGCAGCGCGTTATCGGGCGAGCTACTCGATATGAACGCAGATCAAACTCTTGATTTCAAATAGCCAAAGTACATTCGATAAAGGTCCGTGCACACTTGCACTGCCCTGATATTCAATCAATGCCCCCAACCAGTTCGTTGACACAGGATTGTAGGCGTCTCGTTCGACACCCAGCGCCATCTCTTATCGCTGCAAGAAAACAATAAATTCTTATTATCAGCGTTACTCACGTGAAAATCCTCCGCCGCCGCAGGATGTATTAAGACGGCCGAGGCATCCACACGAGTGAAGTGACACGTGAATGCACACATAAGCACATTTGTTGGCAAACAACCCGCGGAACACGCAAACAATGTATCGCGCCGGCGACACAGTCCTTGACAAGGGCCCGTATCGGACTGTCCGGGCCGTGCGTCGTTTCGGCTCGTCGCTACGGGCCTCGGTCCCTTTCGTGCTTAGGGCAAAAGCAGACAAGTTGTCGGCGCACACATTGGTCGCACAGCGGACCAATCGCGACGTCCGCCTCGCCACTTCGCTACTGGCTTATCATCGTCATGCTGGAAAAAGCGGAGGGGAAAATGACTGACGAATTCGCTAGCGTCGCTAGCTCATCTCTCGCTATATTACGCAAAAAGTGGGGCCCGAGAGGCAGTACCCTGCCGTACCGCTCTATGCGAAAACACAAATGGGCTGGGTCTTGGCAGATTAGCTAGCAGTCCGCACGCGATATCGTCGATTAGCGGAACAGAGCATTACATGGTGATTCGTCGCCGTCAGCCGAGATTATTTTAAAACACGCTAAAAATGACGGCCGGCGTAATCTGGCTATTTCTGGAAATGGATTCTTCGATGAGTAAACGTGGAGGCCGACGGTATCTATACCGCAAATAGAGACCACTTGACGAGCGAGCTCGATAAACATAACAATGAGTTCACGCGACCACCGAGCGACGCTATCGGTCCCCCGGCCTGCCGCCGCCGACCGGTTAATTAGTAAAACGACACGTCACACTGTATAATACGGCCTGATATTGGACCTGAGGAAACGTTTCAAATTGCATTTCAATTATACCTATTTTAGTTTTGCATAGCTTTAATCGTAATACAATATCACTAATGGAAAGGAACTTTAATTACGCGATGCAACTTAGGTACTTTTGATTAAACAAGATCACCTGCGTTCACTATATTGCAAGCTAATTTATTTTACTATGATGAACTCCAAGAAAATACCTTAGTATACCGTATATATATATCTATACTAGTTTATGATGATACAGTATGCACGTATACGTAAATAAATATTGGAGGATATATCTCTTGTAAAGCTTGTACTATGACAACCAGATAAATGATAGAATACATACCTATATATTTTTTGTTGTAATTACATTCTTACCTATAATACATTGTTCAGTCACAGAACAAACAATTATCGTCACATAAATGTTTGTTCTGGTGGGAATCCAATACACACCACACACCTCTTGAAGCAGATATGATACCTAATGAGCTAATAGAGCAGTCGTACATCATAAACCATGCCCATACAAAACGCGACCAAAACGCCATCCATACATGGTGGATATTCCCACGTACCTACGTAGGTAGGTACGTGTTAAGCGTTTCGATTCCACAATTTTGTAAAAAGCCACAGCAAGGTTGACTTTTGCCGGAATGTGTTCCTTGAAAGGTACAATATCGGTATCTTCAAATCTGGAGGTAAATAGGTTCTTTCTGGGTAAGCGTGCTTCTGTACTGCTGAACATCAGGCCGGGCATATTCAGACTGACTGTTCAGTATAAAAATAAAAACTGAATACACGGTTATGCAGTTGGTTATTTAAGCACGATTTAAAATGATTCACAACATAATTATAAGTAGGTACATATCTTTTATCCTACCTAACATATTTTTAATAGAAGTATAGGCATACAACTAGCAGACGCATCGCGGTTTCAGCCGCGTAGTTCCCGTTCCCGTGGTAATACAGGGATAAAAAGTAGCCTATGTCACCCGGGGATAGTGTAGCTTCCCAACCGTGAAAGAATTTTTGAAATCGGTTCAGTAGTTTCGGAGCCTATTCAATACAAACAAACAATCAAATCTTTCCTCTTTATAGAAGTACTAGCGGACGCCTCGCAGTTTTACCCACGTAGTTCCCATTCCCGTGGGAATACAGGAATAAAAAGTAGTCTATGTCACCCGGAGATAGTGTAGCTTCCCAATGGTAAAGAATTTTTGAAATCGGTTCAGTAGTTTCGGAGCCTATTCAATACAAACAAACAATCAAATCTTTCCTCTTTATAATAGTGTAGATAGATATATAAGACCGCCCTCGTGAATTGAAGCATTTCACCATACAATCCTAAATCTGTACCTACCTACTTTAGTTCCATGTTCCATCATAACTTATTCATAGAATTCAAAGTAGGAGGTCCTACTAACGGGTATTAGCAAGTTACGCTACTGAGCGCTCTAGGGAATATTTATGTATCTACCTATTCCCTTCGGTTTTACTGACTAGTAGGTACCTAGGTACCTAATCGTAAACCTACCTAGTAGAGTAAACAAAAGTTCCAACGACTTTCAATATTTTACTTGTGCCATCTTTTAACTGGCCAACCGAGCTTTACCTACTCGATACATGTTACACGCGCTTTCTCAAAGATGATTCTCGTGTTTTATTTAAGTAGATTCATTTTTCGTCCCCAAAAACTCCTACAGCAAATTTCATCGAAAACGTTAGAGCTAACCGTTTTCGAGATTTCAAAGTAGATACATACGTACCTACCTAAATATTACTCATTTGATATTAATATTACATACCTATAAAATAGAATTGGGTTAGGTTAAGTTCTGTGTATCGCTGTAATGGTTTTGGACATGTGTCATCTCTTACCATCAGGAGAGCGTATCGTTCATCTCACTACTCTTAAATAAAAAGAAAAAAAAAAATGGTATTTACCCGTAAGTTAACCTAATTCATAAGTTTCGTTAAACCGTCTAGTTTCCTCTCAGCTATTCGTTAATTATATTATATAGATAGGTACCTAATAATAGATTCTTGTTGTTAAAGCGTTGGTAACTAGCCATAACATCTTAACTATGTCTAACCTAGTTTTCAATTTAGTTGATGCCTTGAACCATTAAAATGTATTCAATAAAATAGTTATCTTTTTTATGGTTTTATTAAAACAAAATTCTTAACTAGTAACCTGTTCTTTAAGTTAAAATATGTCACTAGCTAAAATACTAAATAATTCGACGACGATTACAGCTTTGCTATATTTCTGCGCGCCAACTTCAATGACATCGTTATATTTCTCAACTGGAAAACATAAAAACGTCAATAATTTTATTTGCAAAAAGTAGAATTCGATAAATGGAAAGAGGGCTCACCACATAGACACGTACGCGTGCGTGAAAACCCATTCGGTTTGATTCTAATTCGTATCACCAAATAATGAAGCACACTGCCTATCCCATACTATCCCACTAATATTATAAATGTGAAAGTTTGGATGCATGCATGTTTGTTACTCTTTCACGCTAAAACTACTGAATAGATTTGGATGGAATTTGGTATGGAGGTAGGTGAGACCCTGAACTAATACATAAGCTACTTTTTATCCCGAATCGTAATCCTAACATGTAGCGGGTAACACAGCGGGGCGCAGCTAGTATATGATAAAACAGTACTCACACACAAGCGTCTAGGGACTAAAATTGAAAGACGAAGTCGCTTGACGAAGGCTGCTCTTCCTCAGGCGCGCAGACGCATTTCATCTTGCGTCGTTCGGCCCTGGTCATCGCCTGGTCGGTGGTATCGTTCATCTCCCACCATATAGCGCCGCCGAGGACGTTCCGGAAGTAGGGTGGCACACTGCCTTCGCGGAGTAAGTACCTTTACACAAAACGTACGAAGTCTAAATACAAAGCTACTTTTGTATTGAGCTAAGTCTAATGATATGTGTGTCTAACAGATAAGTTGAATTTTATTGCGAACGCGAACTTTTCGAAACTTTTTTAAAAATTATGCATTGGACTTTTTATCATAAAGCCTAACTGTAGGTACCTACCTACGCACGCGTGTAGGAACGTGATTTTTTTTTATGGTTGACAATCTAGTTGTTTGACCACAAATCACTGCCGGAACACACCGTTAGATGCTTGGAGACAGATTTGAAACTTGAGGGTGGTAGCTACCACCATGCTATGGCTTCATCACGATGTTTTCCTTCACCGGCAGCACGCCCTTCGGCATGCGAACCTACCGCGCTAACCACTGAGCTATTATTGCTACAAAATCGCACATGTGCCTTTCCCCATCGTTTCGATAGGAAAAACCGTATAAAAGTCTGATGCATGATATACCTAGGTACCTATAGAAAAAGTTAGCGGAGTAACAGACTGACGAAAACAGCGATTTTGCTTTATAGGTAGGTACTATGTAGAGATTCGTTCCAACTTCCGAAAAACTCTATTAACTTTGTTTAATAGAAATACTTGGTCGTGACTCAACAAAGAGAGAGTTCGTGATCGGTACATTCGAACGAACAAATTGAAAAAAAAAAGAGTTTTTTTTACTTCTTAACATACCTGTCTAAATTGCCATTCAGCTTGATTATGTAGAACTGTACTAGGTAGGTACCTATAACAACTACCAAAACTCCTCGGTTCGAAAGTACAGATACCCTTTCCTTGGACAAACGATAATCGTCATAAGTTTGTAGGTATATTTGCATAATATATAAGTAGGTAATACTTATGACATTTTTGGAACTTACTTGTAAAACTGTTCTTCTTTATACTCTTCAGCGCGACGGCGCCAGTACCTCCGAAGGTTTGGACTCATGGCATCTTCGTCTTCTATTTGCTTGACCTGACTGCTACGCTCTTCTTCAAAATCTTTGAGCTCATCGAGCAGTCCTAAGATATAAATACCAATTTAGAATTAAGCTTACTAAAAACAACAACGTTTGTATAGCAGATTTGAAGTCTGTAAGATTAGGATAGCGACTTTTTAATAATAATAAATATAAACAATCTTTTTATTGAGCATCCTTCATTATACGTAATTAGTATAGGTACCTACGGATACCTAGTTATGACCAACATTATAACTAAAATTAAAATCATTCATATTTTTTTATCAACAAAAAAAGTAATTATGATTTTATAAAGCAAAGATAGGCAGATAGTTTTTTTAATTATAACAAGTAGGTACACAATCATAGCAACCTTTATTTAATGACAAGAAATAAATTAAAAGTACGGAAACTGAGACAGGTTTAGACAAATTTTCGTTTCACACGGGATCACATTTTACTCTCGTTTGATTAGTTCGGATACTAAGGTGAGTAACCCCATAAGTAGAACCTTTATACAACCTTCCGTCTTCCGCATTGGCTTTGGTGGCTTAGTGTTTATCGTGAACGGCTATCGTCACTCTATATTGACCATAAACGAACCTGGTATCCGTCAAAATTTTGGTAAAACCAAAAGCATAATTTTAAATGTCACAAAATCTACGTGACGTGATAATCATTATATAGTTAGTGAAAAGTACCTAGTAGATGTCTAGACACATAGTAACGACTAGTTACCTACATACCTATGCGGTTTATATTATTGTACCTAGGTATTTGTTTACCACAGGGCACAAAACAGTTTGGATGATGCCTTCGGGCAGAACGTAAGCTCCAGGTTCAGCCCTGTTATCTATTAGTTAATTTTGAGAAGAGCACACAGCCAAGTGCAGCTCGGCAGACTTCACACACCTTCGAGAACATTAAGAACAAAGATATTTCCACCGTTGGAAATTAGCGATCATGACAGCCCTGTTGGTTCAGTGGTAGTGTGTCTGCTTCGAGAGCTGAAGGGCGTGGGTTCGATTCCCACTCAGGACTAACATTTTAACATTTGTGTGACCAATATCGATGTTTGTTCTGTGTCTGGGTGTACTGTATGTATAATAAGTATGTATTTACAAAAAAAAAAAGTATTTAAGTATTCTATCCGTTATCTGTCTTCCATCACACAAGCTCTGCTTAGTTTGGGGTCAGATGGCGCTGTGTGTAATGTCCTATGATATTTATTATTATTTATTTATGAATATAACCAAATTACAGAAGAGCGTGCCGCGGGATTTGAAACAACGACCTTTAGATTGTAAACAAGAGTCACCCAATTAGGCTGCCGGAACTTCAACACAGCCTATTTAACGCTAAAGAGCTGGCCATTCATCCTATATATTCCTAAAGACGTAATAATCCCCGAAAACCAGATTTGTCAATTCATTTTCAACTTAATTTTCTAAAACTTTTAGTATTTTGTTGGTACCTTCTTCTTGCTCTCCTTCGACGGACATTTCTTCTGGTTCCGGAAGTGGTTTAGTGGTAATGTCCGCCTTTGCACGATTTTGGACGTCTTCAGCCAATCGGATTTTCAGGTCTTCGTAAATCCTGGAAGAGACACTATGAATTGTTTCACTACGCCCATACTACATTTCATCAACACTTGTTTTGACTTATATGTCGCACGCATAATCAAATACTGTCGATTAGGAGTTAGGTCAAAAATGAGTTACGTATAGACGCAGGCTTCTTTTAATGCCATCTATGATATGAATTTGGAAAAACATCAAAATTGCGTCAATAGACCACCTTTACACAATATCGGTCTTTTTCATTTTTACGTGTTTTCCACACAGTCTTGGTTCAAACACCGACTGATGTCAGTTTGTGTCGGACGCTGTTAATGTGAAGTTGCTGTTGTTTAATTGAACCTAGACCGAATCCGAGTTGAGTGTATTTTCTACAAAAATAAATAGTAAGTTTTATAAGTTGATTTACTAATAAACAGACTAAAAACATATTGAGTCCTTGAAATAAAGAAATTAGTTTAAACAAGACATACTTATAGTTGAATATGCCACCAATAATAAAGTTTATTTACTTTAGTTTTAAAAGTAGACAGACTTAACTCAGGAAGTTAATTTTAAAACATAAAAAAATATTTATTATTATTTAATTTGAACAAAGTAAATAACACATAACTATTAATAAGTTTAAAGACTACACGAAAAAAAATTAATATATTTCTTTACCTAATTAATTTTTATTCTATTTAAAAAAAAGCCGACGAGGTCGTGATTGCACGGAGGTTTTTCGTGATTTCCCAAAAACTGACTTTTTTTAGTTAAGCCAGTATTTGATTATGCGTGCAATGTATTTAGAAACATAAAAAGTATTTATGGATTTGTATAGGAATATTATTTACAGTCTGCACTATGCCTAGTACTTAGTATAAGCCTCTCTGTAAAAATTTAATGCGCAGTCGTTTATGCAGTCCTTGCATTTATTCTTTCGTAGAGCAAACAATTCAAAAACTACAAGGGCTTACCGGAAGACCAGCGCTGATCATACCGCTTAGTATGACCAGTATTATGCTCAGGTGAGCCCCTGTTTTGTAACCGTTTGCTTATTTTTAATACTTAGAATTGTTTTCTTTCAAAAACAGATTTCACACGTAATTGAAAAGAGTAGGTAAGTACCTACCTACCTATATTAAACGGGGCTCTAGTGTTTGACATAATTATTATTGTTTTATTTTATATCCCAAGTCAGTGACATTCAATCTGCGTCCAAACTGCTACCTATTAGGTACTAATAGGTATCTAGCTTCTAGAAACGGCGAAGCTACCAGTATGTACTCGGGCCTAAGGAAATTATTGATAAATAAATATCGTAGGTAGAACATTACACAAAGCGTCATCTGACTCCAAACTAAGAAAGCAAGCATGCAAGCAGGATGCACTAAGGAAGTCAGATAACTGATAAAATAATACTTTTTTTTTGTAAATACATATCTACTTATAATAAATACAGAACAAACATTTGTTTGTCCTGGGTGGGAATCGAATCCACGCCCTTCAGCTCTTGAAGCAGGCATACTACAAATAAACCGACAGGTCTGTCAGTGGCCTTGGCGTTCAAACTTTTCAAAGATTTAACGACTACCTCTTTTCTAGAAGTCCTAAAATACCTATGTGCTAGGGCTTGAATGACGTCATCAATCCGACGCTCATCTTCCGGCCTTAGGTCGATCAGCGGCACATGGAGCAGCGTCTCGCAGTCAGTCTCCACAATTTGACGATACTTGAGTATGGCTACAAGGAGCTCTTTCGCACCCTTGTATTTCTCTCGGTCGGTCTCCTTCCATTGATGCTCTAGAGTCCTAAGGCGTTGCAATAGAAACGTTTACTTACCTAATCTATCTTTATTTTTTTATATTACTTATTGGCTTGGCTTATCTATCTATCTATACTATTTTATAAAGACAAAAGATTTGATTGTTTGTATTGAATAGGGTTCGAAACTACTGGACCGATTTCAAAAATTCTTTCACCGTTGGGAAGCTACACTATCCCCGGTTGACATAGGCTACTTTTAATCCCTGTATTCCCACGGGAACGGGAACTAGGCGGGGGAAATCGCGTGGCGTCCGCTAGTGCATATATAAAAATATATTTACATATATCATATACTATACCTAGATACTATTTTCGTGATAAATACTTTAGCGCGATTGTTGTCTTTCTTCCAAGCAAACACCGCTGAGTTGGGTTCATGTTGTCGATGGTAAACTTACCTAATCTGGAATAGGAACTGACTCATAGCGAGTCTCCCGAACACACAGTTCACACGTCTTCGTCGGTTTTCAACTTAGGTTGATATTTAGAAATAGATACCTACTATAAAAATAAGTACCATATATGGTCTCTGATGTTTTCCATCGCCAGCAGCTCAAGCTCATCGCTGGGATTTGATCTCGTAGCGTGTGTTTGTGTCTCTTGAGCTAAACTTAAATATCTCAATAATACCTAAACGTAACAAGAGACATCTGATACTAACCAACACGCTGATGGCATCAATCTGGCTTCACACGTTCTGATATCAGAGATAAAAGAAATACCTTGAAACGTGAAACAAGCAAATAACATCATAAAGTTTTGACCTTAGTACAAAAGCTCTAGGAAGTCTTGGTGGCAGAGCATTTTCCGGTTTCATCGGTTTCGGTTCAAATCTCTCGTAGGGCCGCATCCAGTGGTAGAAACCTTTTCCACAATCCTTTTTCAGATCCTTGTACGTCAGGTATTTAGGTTTCGCAGCCAACTTAGAATCCATTAACCATTTCTGCACATAGATCATTTTGCTAAATTAAGACCTGATTTTTGTGGAAAATCTTATTATCTTTGCCTCAGACAACGCATCCGGGACAAGTTAGGTTAGGTAAGTGCTTCTGCTCTCTACAACAGCCTATGTCACACTAATGTAAGACATACTTAGTTACATATATATATATAGAACTGGAAATCATTGCCTTTCTTCTTGAACAATCGGGTAAATACGATCGAGATATAGAACAAACACTCTGCTCTTATTCTATCCGCTACTTATAATGTGGACTAGCCAATAAATTATATTTACCTACTTACGTACATAGTCTAAGCACATTTTAGTCCTGCCTGAAACAAATGCAGCCTAAAATGCTAATATACTAACTGCAACTTACAATTTAAGTGACAAAAACCTCAATGATTGTTTTTTTGTCATTATTATCATATGCCTACTTAATTCAAACCTCAGTTTCTGTTAGATGCACAGGCGTCAACACAGAGAGCAAGCTCCTCTGATCACCGAAAGTATCGTGTTTACTAATAGAGCACCAAGGTTGCCAGCGACAGTCGCGATTGTAAATGTCCAAAAGCGATCGATGTACCAGTTCAGAGCATGTCAGTTCGCTGAAAAAGTTATTTCATTGTTTATTTCATCTATCAATCTCATTTTCCAAGCATTTATTATTTGTAAGAAAAATAATTACCGCCGCAGTATTAAAAAGCGAATCGTCTTTGCAAGATACATTTCCCTGCATTTGCCGTGGGAAATTGTAGATGTCTCGGATTTTCCATCAGCCTGCCGCTGCTCGTCTACAGTGTCTGTTATTTCTTCACCAATACCGATTTCAACTTCTTCTGGATGAATATTATCATCGGAAAATGGCTCATCGATCAAAGTTATGCCTCCTTCTTCGTTTATCACAATACGTTTAGAAAAAGAATCTTTCATTTTCAACCAGTTCTGATGAAGCTTTGTCACACTGCTCATTTCATCGGGCATAATTTTAACCTCGCATGTTGTAAACGACCGGCATTCTGGACACGCCTCGTACGATAAATGCAATGTTTCACCATTAAAAGAAGCCTTTGTAGTACTGTCTAACCTTATGTCGTAATTATTTTCCGAATCTATGACTACTGTTGTGTTATTCGGAGATTCGACTGAGATTTTATTATTTGCCTTGTTAACGGTGACGGTGGTAAAATTGACGTGTTCTACTGTATAAATTATTTGCACTGAGATATAGCCGTCAATTCGTTCGGCTATTTTAGTCTCTTCTTCTTCAATGACCGCTTCTTTTATCTCGACTCTTTTTGCTGATATGGAACTTGATACACTTGCTTGCGATACCACATAACTTTTTTGAGATATGGATACTTTGGATTTAGTAGTATCCGAGTCGTTATTATCAGAACTTTTCATTTCGAATAAATACATTTCATCTTCAGTCCACTCAGGATATACTTCATCGTTTTCTACGATAAATTTCGTGATCATTCGTGTTTTGTCCGGAAAAGTTACTATTTGCAGGCCATCTTTATTTAATAAACTATATGTTCCGTCCATTCTTCTCGAAAATATTTCACCCAAACAAAAATCAGTCGCTGTCCGGATGAGCAGATTTTCTATGAAAAATGGTGTATCATTTGTCCACCTTTGTCTAACACCAGAAGTTTCTATAAATTCAAAATCTTCAATAAACAGTTCAAACTCAGGCGGCTTTGCTTCCTCTTCTGGTTCAGGCTCTTTTGATTTTGAAGAAGATTTGCTGGCCTTTTCTTTGCTTTTGTCTTTATCTTTTCCTTTACCTTTTTTACTCTTGTCAGAACTAATTTCGCTTATTAATTCATCATCCCCTTCGGGAATCACAGCTCTGTGATAACATTTTGTTATTTTTATAAAGGAACCATCTGGTCTTAGCACTTCTATGTTACCACATGTTTTAAATACTATGACCTCACCATTTAAACTAATGCATCGCATATTCTCGTCAAGCCTTACCGTAGGTGAGATATGATATTGTTTAATATGTGAAATAACAGGTGAATTTTCTTCATATACAGTTTCCGTTATAAGACCGTTGGGCCATGTAACAATAAGGGAATGATAATTGTAAGTCTCGAACAACAATTGGGCTTCACTCTCTGAATTTGGTGGCACAGTCACTGGAATCGGAACTTTATATGTTTGTTTCCTAATGTTCATCATTACCTGGTCTTTGCTGACAATCCGAAATGATTGACACGAATCAGTGATTTCCGGTGTAACATCATCACTTAAAGCTCTTTGCAACCAGAACTCATTGCATCCGTTTCCTGGTATTATGGTTACTATTATGTATTCTACATTTGTTGGTATAATCAACATATACATACTATTTACACGAGTCCCGTCTTTAGAGAAGTATGTGGCATCCTTTCCAAATACTTCAACTCTTCTGTCGCCTAAATTATACCCTAAAAATTCCTTTGGAGGTATTTCACCAGACTCGGACGTAGTGCGGCTGGTCATAAAAGATTGTCGAAGGCGGTTTTTAGGAGTGGAAGGTGATTTTTGCTTTTTACTGCTTTTCGAATCAATGTCAGCTGATGCAGGGGATGACGATCTTCCAGACGTATCAGCGTTGGATTGAACAGGGCTCTCAGCCTCTTCTTCCATTTCATGAAGCTCTTGAAATTTCAAAGAGCCTTCCATTAATAGATCTAACGCTACTTCTGTATCACCAACGCAAGATTTAAGCGCATTAGGATCTACTACAACTTTATATTCTGATTGTGATTTTAATTGCATAGCTTCGTCATAAATTTTTTCTTCAGTTTGAATCCAATCATAATGTTCTTCAAGTACAAAGTCGAAAAAATCTTGTAAGCATAAAGGTGTTGCTAAATGACAACGCCACTCGTTCCGCGCTATGCCGTCTTTGTCATGACTGTTGAAAAACATTAGCACGAAGCAATCAGTCACTTCGCAATATTTATAATCAACACAATTAAATTTATTGAAGGCATCAAACATGATTTGGAATCCAGTGGCTCCGGAAAAATCTTCAAAATATTCAAAGTCATCAATCATGTGATTGATAGGCGTTCCGTTTGCTAATTCAGCGGCCGATATAAGTTCACTGATATCTGGACAATCAAAAAGGAATTTTATGCGATGAAATTCGGATTCCTCTCCGTCGGAGTCGTCTATCATATTATCACTTCTCGTCATAGATGGAAATGATGGCGACCTTGAGCCAGAGCTGCCGATTAGAGAGGCGAGTCTCGCAAGGGGTTCAGCGAGAATACTTCGCTTTAAATAAATTTTCTTGAAATCTGATATGGTAGCGGGCTGCAGGTGTTTCTTTTTTAATGAGCTTCTATTATTGTATAGCTTACGGCAAGCTAATATATGTATCAACCTGTTGAGCTCAGCCGTTTCTACATCCTCTCTCTCAAAACATGATAGGAGTATATTTACATGAAAATTTATTTTTGCCTCGAGTTCACCGTAAGGTCTATTTTGTGCGTCCCACAATTTATTAAGTGGCATTCGATAAAGTGAAGACAACACTATATTATCTAAATTAATATTTCCCAAATGAAAAGTAGGATATTTAGCGAAATCACCGTAATTTATGACTGTGGGAGACTTGTGGTTTTCGTACTCTTCACCATATGTTAGACGATACGCTTTTCTATTAGTCTCAGTTTTGCAAAGTGTGTTAAATACATCTTTAACAAAAGCTTCAGCTCTTTCCACTTTTTCGTCATCCGCAAAGCTCTTGTGTGGTTTGTTCATTGTAACTGCGCTTGATAAAGACGTCCTGCTACTGCTTTCTTTTATCTCTTGGCTTTTACAGACTGTCTGCAGAATGCTATCTATAACTGAGAAACAAGTTACGCACTCGAGTGGGATGTCTTCAATTTGTTGGAGGTAATATTTATCACAGCGCTCATCTGCTGTTTCTACAGGTATGTTTATTATGTCCATATTTTCAAGGTAGTGTAAATGTTGACGTGTTAGATCTTGTACATCATACATCAGGTAGCACATCTCATCATATATTTTGTCCGGACTGCCCGACAAACTTTCCGAATCCCAATATGGAGGAGAAAATATTACAAACGCAGTATTCTTATAATCATCTGCACCGTCTTTGGAGATGCGTAGTGATTGAAGATCTTCCCAAAATTTAAGGGCGATTTCACCCAGTATTTCAGTTTGACTTTGACCCCTTTTTGTAGCTCTAAACAAAGAAGAAGGCACTTTGATTGTACTGGGATCTATCCTGACCTGTACTATTGCTGACAGAGGTATTCCAATTTTGATAAGGTGGCTGGGAAGCAAAGGGTCTAAAAACCCTGTGACAGCCACGTATATGTTCGGTCCATCAATGGGAAAATCATCAACATAAACTTTGTCTCTCCATTCTTCACCTCTCAGTCTGAGACTAGTATTGTATTTTTTACCTTCTTCAGGTTCGGGGATTAGAGAGTCAGGTTCCGGTGCGCCCTTCTTGCCTTTCCCTTTCGGAGGCGACGGTGGTGGAGCGGGTTCTGGCGGCTTGACGTTAGCCCTGACTTCGGACTTATCGAGCATAGTTGCAGATTCCCTGCGCATACCTTCTCTCACTTCCAGTTTTTGTCTTTTGATAAATAAATACTCGTCCTTTATTTTTAATACCAAATGTTTGATGATTAGAGCTAAGATGTCTGACGGTATATCTTTTTTATCTTTTAGGAATGCCTGTCCTTCTTCAAACACCCGTAAGTTGTCATCTTTTACCTTTTTCTCGCAGCCGAGCTGGTTTACCATGAAAATTGTTTCGGTTTTGCATATATTCTTGACCACAAACCTTCTCTCTTCAGCTGCGAAGATTTCGAACTTGTTCAAATAGATCCTATCTTGGTCGCTGCCTGCAGACTCAAACATCACCACTTTGACTTTCCAAGTTTCTACATCCAAGATGGCATTTTCGATATCTGTCCGCCAAGCATTGTTCTCCAAATCTTTTTTATTATCTTTTTTCGGAGCCATTTTTACCTTTATTATGGTTTTATTGCATTACAATACAGTACCTACCTATAGTGGTTATGTACCTACTCCTCACCGTATCAGTGTTTTGATAAATTCCACGATTCTTAATTATTTATCGATGATTTTCTGTTTGAATAGACTTGAAAAGTATTTAAATTTCAAATAAAACACAGCATTAAAACTGTATTAATAATTGTAACTAACAATATTAATAGTTTTAAACGTCATGGCACCAATCAACTCAATGTCATGCAAACTTCATGATACCTTTTGACACAAATAAAAACTAAACGGTAGGTAATACTTATGGTTTTAAACAGTACCTATATTGTTTCCTCATTTGGTACACTCTGTTGCTTTTCCGATGAAAACAATTTAATGCAAAGGACAAAATGAAAAGCTTTTCTATTGAAATACCTTATATGAAAAATTCTTGTTCCCCTTTCAACATGAGGTATATTCTTCAGCCATTTCAAGATATTTAATTTTTCTTTTTCTAAATAAATAGATATTTTTTTTGCCACTAATTCGCCTGATAGAAAGCGACAGTGCTGCCGAGTATGGATCATGAAGATCTAGAAGAAATTACTCTAACATTGAAAACGCCAAAATTGTAGTTTTCACGGGCCGTCCGCATCAAGAAAGTAAAGCCAAAACTATGAGTACGAATACTGAGAAGAAGACAAGGCACACTACCTAGGAGGAGTAGCAGTGTAGCATTTTTCTACTTGTCTTATTAATTGCGGAACGGAGAGGACGGAATAAGGCCATGGAGCTATTGCTTAAGGACGAACGTATATCTTTGCCCCTAGATCAGCCATCGTATATAGATCTATAAGTACCTATATATATAGCATATTATTACTTTTTCCACAATACCTATAGCTCTTGTATTATTATGTAATAAGACAACATTAACCCGAAAACATTTTAATATCAATTCTTATTCTTTTGCTACATTTACATTGATAACAATTATAAATACATAATGTATAGTCATCTCTTTATACAAAACATAACACTTAGTAATATTCGGATATTAATTTTAGTAAATATTTTGATTTTTGTAACAATCACATGATTCAAGGGACTAACTTCAGCTACAGTATTTAATTAATGTTATGAATAACACAATTTTTAATTCAATTCAATTAAATTTTAATTTTTAATGGCGGATACATACGGATCGAATGAACAAAAGCGAGAAAACGCTTAAGCTTGCTCGACACTGACGCGGTTTACGCCAGTGACTGTGGCGGCAACCGCGAATTTACTCATTACCGTGGGCCATGCTTTTAGGGTAGACTTCACAATTTGCTACGGCGACCGCTGCCGCAAGCCGCATAAGTATAGGCGGGCCTAACCGCGGATTTAGCTAGCGGCATTTTTAGTTATTATAGCAGCCCCAGACTTCTGTTGTGACAGAATCTGCAGTTTGCAGCAAACTTTACATTTAAAAAAAATCGCGAATACGACACGACAATCGCAGATCAAAAGTGTAAAATATAAATATGTTCTATAAATCTAATAGAAGGGACAAAAGATAACACTACTTAATGAACCTGAATGAAGTCTTCCGTACGAGTGACATACAGTCATAAAGTGTCTGGATACTAACCTATCTCTAACACGGAAACTATCAAAAAATACTTAAAGAACTTTGGCTGGTAGCAGCAGACGGCAGCAGCAATAAAAGAAAACTGCTTATTTTTTTTTTTTAACATTGCCACATATTATTCGTTCTCTGTGCTAGGCATACGATTTTTCAGAACTTGGCGTTCGTTCATTTGGTCCGTAAATAACCCTAACGTAACGAAATTGTTGCGTTCAAACATAACATCGACAATTACATCACCTCTTCTCGAATTTTAAGCTGAGCTGAGGTTTAACAGAATTAGGTCGTGAAAGAACAAGTCTTTTGTGAAATCCTAATAAACCAATAATTGAAGCAATTGCCGCATTACATTCTAGTCTATAGACTTCGCATATACACTCATTTATTCAACCCAGAATGTTAAAACATATTTTTTCAGTTGCGCCTAAAATGATTGGCATATATGTGTTTTTGTTACCTTCTGCAAGAAAACTTTATGCACTTTATGAATAAAACACCACCATTTTTATGCGTAAACACTCGACAAAACACTAGTTGTTTTGGAAAAAAATACAACGAGCGACACGACTCTTCCCGCGTTCCCGCCAAAAACTCCATCAATTGTCAAAGTCAATGAGTTGTGTTTTTTTTTTACTTGGCTAATACATATTTTACACATTCAGCCAATCTTATGACGTCATAACTATAAAAAGTTTGAAAACGTATTAGAATTAAACTACCGCATAGAATGCCAAAATATTTAAATTAGTTTCTTAAAATAAAGTTTACTATCAGTAAAAAATATAAAATAAATACAAAAAAAAACTTTACATACCGAATTCCTAAATCCAAAAAATTCCTAATGTAATTTCATACAAGAAAAGGTGCTAAAGGTGTTGTCATGACAACAGGTATAGCGCCTGTGTAGTTTCCTACAGTAGTGGAGTAGCGTGGGAAGGTTGGCATGTGATGTAAGAGAACTATCTCAATATACACATAATAAATCTATATTCGTGAAAATATCTCTTACAACATTTACATTGACAATTACTATTAACATCACCGGCAACTAAAAAGTTATTTTGAACTGTAATGGTAGGTTATTATAGTTCAAAATAACAACCCTTCACCAATAGTAAAAAAAAACAGACACCTTGGCAATAATTTCTGTGGACATCATTGATGAGAGCCTAAGAATCATTACACAGTGATTTACTGCAGTAAATGTTCAGGTGTATTGGGATCACATATAACGCACTATTATTAGTTAGCATCAATTGGTACAGTCAATAACTACACTACAAGACTCACTGTTTTTAATTCAGTTAGATTTCTGGTAAATGTTTTTCGATAAAGTCTTTGATGAGTATCATTCCTTGCTTGTTGATGGAATGCCCCAGTCTTGGCAGAGTATGAAATTCCGTCTGGACACCCAGGGCTTTAAGCTCGTTGAATGTACTTTGACCCCAGGAGAAATCAACCAGGTCGTCATTGTCACCGTGAAGCTGTAGAACTGGTGGTACTGAAATAACAACATACCGTTGTATCATGTTAGTGTTATAAAACTAAAAGTAATTCTAAGATCCTTATCTTAATTTGTGAGTTAAGCTGGGTATAATAATATTCTGACTATGACAATTAAAGTAACTGTCTCTATTATTTTAATCTCAATTTATTGCATAAGTAACACTGAAGTTTGCATCAAAGTGTTACATATTTTATCTTATCAACCTATCAAAATATTTACAAAATAGTAAGTAGTGATTAAAAAATTACATACAAATAGAATATAGTAATAACCTTATGAAGAAAGAATATATTTGAGGAAATTTTGTAGCGATGATATCCCAGTGGTTAGCGCGGTCGGTTCGCATGCCGAAGGGCGTGGGTTCAAACCCCAACAATGAGCTTGAGCTGCCGGTGAAGGAAAACATCGTGAGGAAACCATAGCATGGTGGTAGGGTACTTTCTAGTACTCGGCTGGCTAGCTACCACCCTCAAGTTGAAAATCTGCCGCCAAACATCTAACGGTGTGTTCCGGCAGCCTCACTTGAGAGCCAGTTCCATTCCAGACTAGGTGTGATTTACCATCTTCGACCACACCTCACTTAACATCAGGTGAGCTGTGGTCAAACACCCAGCCTGTCAATCATGCAAAAAAAAAAACCTAAATAAGAGAGAAATCCAATAAATTCAAGAGAATTCCTGATCTTCAGTGGGACAGTTTCTAGAAATAGGGTTGGTCATCATCATCATCATCATCAGCCTATACTAGTCCACTGCTGGACATAGGCCTCTCCCAAGACACGCCACTCAGCCCGATCTTCGGCTTTTCGCTTCCATCCACCGCCAGCTGTCCTACGTATATCGTCACTCCACCGGGTCTCAGGGCATCACCGCGTATTGGCAAGCGTAGCGTAGGACGCCCTGAGGGTTGGTCCTGAAGGCCCAATTACAGTGAAGAAACACAAAGCAAGTTATTTATACTTTATTAAAGTTGTGATGAGTTTTGGAAAAAACAATACAAATTATGTCACATATCACTTGTCTACATTTCATGCTTTTAATTTGGTACTTATTGAATGGAACACTAACATTTTTAATCACACATGAAAAAACACACTCTATCATATAATGAAATGACAATGCCAGTTGCATTCCAGGCTAGATGTGCTTTACCATCTTCGACCACACCTTCACTTAACATCAAGTGAGCTGTGGTCAAACACAAAGCATGTCAACCATAAAAAAAAACAAAAAAATGACTGATGTCACTTATGACTTATTTTTTCAATTTCTACTCAAAACTCATAGTAAATGAATAGTTACTTACACTGCACACCTGCTGCATTTTTCAGTTCTTTATATACAATGGAGTTGTTATTGAGAAATGAGCTAAATGCAAAGGTGCCAGCTACATTCCGATGCCAACGTAGAGCAGAGTGGAGAGCGAGACAACCACCCATTGAGAATCCACCTGTAACATTTTAGAAAACAATCTTTTAAGACTTTTTACTTTCAAAAAAGTGATGATAACTACTTTACATGCATACAAGTTTTATCTCATTGTTCTAATAATATAAAAAATACTGTAGTATGCATTACTGTTTTATTAATATGATATATGCTCCCAAATCAGTTTGCTGATATATTAGAGTCTTACCTAACACAAAGAATGTTCCGGGTAAGGCAAGACGACTCATACTCAGAGCTTAAGCTAATCAAAGCTGGCGTGCCACAGGGAAGTGTTCTAGGTCCGGTCCTGTATTTACTTTACACTTGTGATATCCCAAAACTAGAAAATAACACCATTGCTATTTTTGCTGATGACACAGCTATTATGGCCACAGGAGTCACTCAAGAGGAAGCAGTGGAAAAGGTTCAAACAGCCATTAACACCATATTTGATTGGACAAGGAAATGGCGAATAAAACTGAATGAATCAAAATCCATTCACATAGATTTTACAAACAAAAGACCAAATTACCATCCGGTGTATATTAATAACAATATAATACCATCCGAAAATACAGCCAAATATTTAGGTATGACACTAGACACAAAGCTTCGCTGGAAGGCTCATGTCAAAAAGAAACGCGAAGAGTTAGAGCTTCGCTACAAGAAGATGCACTGGTTACTTGGAAAACATTCTTCGTTATCAGTGCACAACAAACTACTCTTGTATAAACAAGTCCTCATGCCAATATGGACTTATGGTATTCAGCTATGGGGCTGTACCAAACAAAGCAATACACAGATGATACAAAGATTTCAGAACAAAGTACTCAGAGGGATATTGAACGCACCTTGGTACATAAGAAACGTCGACCTCCATCGGGACCTCAAAGTGGACATGGTCGCAACCGTCATTAAAAAATACGCTGAAGCTCATGAAAATAGACTTCATCAACATGTGAATGTCGAGGCTATCCAGCTTCTCGACAACACGGATATAGTAAGAAGACTAAAAAGGACAAAACCTTTTTAAGTTAGTAATGTCAGTGCAGTGAGTACTACACATTATAGAACACGTGAACAAAGTGTCTTCCCCTTAATAGAGACAGTAAGAAAAGTGTCGATGGACGCATTCTTCGATTAGACTCTACTTAGCAATTTAAGTTATATTAAAATTACTTATTAGTCTTAACTAGGCTAGATTGTAATAACAATGAGGTATCTAACAAAAACAGATAAATCATTAGAAGGAAAAAAATAAAATAAAAATAAAATTAATATGATAAATCTGTCTTTTCTTAATGCCCAATACTCACCAATAATAATTCTATCAGTAGGAATACCAGCATCATTTTCTCGTTTTATAAGATTTTGGACTTCTGTTTCAATCTTGGTAATCGAGTCGAGTCTTTCTGGTACAGAGGGAGATATACCAGCACGGTCAAACCATACATTGCTCATTTCACCTCCAGCAGGTGAGTACGGCTGCAGGGGAGCAGTTGGGTATAACACATTGATATGGGGAAACGACACATTCTTCACCATCAATCTGACCCATTCTTTCATATCAGCTCCATTTGAGCCTGGAATTCAGTAAAAACAAAGAAAATATGAGTTTTATGTATGATTTTGCATCTAAAAACAATTATTTTAAACTTATTAGGTGGAATGGTACTACACCAAATGAGGTTATTGTATTTATTTTGCACATTTTGTTGTGAAATTTATGATAAAAAGCATTTATAGTAAAAACAATCTATCAAAAGTAAATGTGGTGACCATACTTTACTCAAGCGAGCTGTGTAAATGTCTCTACTTATGAAAACAAGACAGACGTATCCTTTCTAGCTTAGTCGCGTTCCTGCGCGGGTAAGGCAATTATGTATTCTGGCGCGTGTTAGAGGCCCTGGCAGTGTTCACTAATTATAGCGTGAGAAATAAAACGAACAAGACCTTACAAAATGTCCTAGGGTAAGTAAAAACCATGCCTGGCTAGGTATATTTACCATCTTCGACCACACTGTCATTTAATTTTTAGCGATGACAGGTCAGTGGTTAGCACGAACAATGAGCTTGAGTTGCCGCGGTAAAGGAAACCATCGTCAGGAAACCATAGCATGGTGGTATGGTACTTTATAGTACTCGGCTGGCTAGCTACCACCCTCAAGTTGTAAATCTACCGCCAAGTATCTAACAGTGTGTTCTGGCAGCCTTACTTGAGAGCCAGTTCCATTCCAGGCTAGGTATTTACCATCATGGACCGCACCGTAAAAAAAAGTATTTTAAGTATTCTTTCAGTTATCTGACTTCCATAGCACAAGCTTTGCTTTATTTGGGGTCAGGTGGTGATATTTATTTATTTGGCAAAAATTCAAAAAACTTATTTTGTACATTCATGCAAAACCTCAGATTAAAGTTTTTAATCTGAGTGCAAAACCATTCACAAGTCATTAACTATGAAATACATGTCATAGATAAATATTACAGATATTCACTGTACTTGTTTAGCAACCAGAAGAAACTTCCGGTTTGCTAACCAAACAGCAATGATCAGCTTTTCACGAATGAAAATGGATTATGTGAATGCTTCACTGCTATTATTTATTTCTTGTGTCGTGGGAACTTTACAAACATAAATAATAATACACTACAATTTTTTAGTCAATACATTTTACTCACCAGATCCGTGAAAAAATATTACTGTTGCATTATGTTTCGCTCCTGTGTGTTTGGTTAGATGAAGAGCACCTAGTCTAGACATTTGAAGGCTTTTACTTTTGTATCTTCAACCGCAGATAAAACATTAAACTTGTATACTGCCTAGCAGAACTACACCAACGTTAATCAATAAGAAAGAACTTAATAATGTACTAATAAAAAGTTAGTAGAATTATTTTTTTAGGTTAATTTTTTTTTTTTTTTCGTTAGTTTGCCCTTTCGGGCAGGCTAAAGCTATAAAGCCATACTGCCTTGTCTTCAGTGTTATTTCTGCTGTATCTTAACTATGGTTATCGTCAAAGTCGTCTTAGTCAAGTCCAGTTCGTGTCAGTTCGTGCCAGTCATGCTTTAGTAAAGTAGTGGCAACTTTACTGTAAAGCTTCGATGGAGTTTTGGAAGCAACACGAAAACTCATGTTTCACCACATTATATCATTTTCCCACACTCGCGCTTGTAATTCGGCACTTTATGAATAAAACACCACCATTTTTATGCATAAACACTCGACAAAACACTAGTTTTGGAAAAAAATACAACGAAGCGACACGACTCTTCCCGCGTTCCCGCCAAAAACCTTTTTAGGTTAAATTAAACTAGAGCCTTTTTTTTTCTTTGCTTTTGGCGTCGCGTTTTAGTATTTGCCAGTGTCAAGTATTTATATATTTTCAAGTTTCAAAAGTTTAATAAGTGTCCTTGTAGCTAAAATAATAGTCAAAGTCCAGTCTTGGTCAAGTACAATCCGTGTCAGTCAAGTCCAGTCATGCTTTAGTAAAGTAATGGTGACTTTACTATAAAGTTTCGATGGAGTATTGGAAGCAACACGAAAAGTCATGTTTCACCACATTATATCATTTTCTGTTGGTAATAGGTATACGACCTATACTGTATGCACACCTCACTATCTAACCTTCGTACAGAAATGAGACAACGATCGTCATTCGTTTTGTGTGTCTGAAAAACAACAAAGTCAAACAAGAAATTCCAGAAGCATTCTATTCAAAAAAGAAAGCCAAGTTCTGTAAGATATTCTGCAAGAAAAAAGGACACACAGCTGAATCATGCTGGAATAAAAATAAACCAGACAAGAAAAAAGAACAAGGAAAGAAAAGTGATTCAATGTGCAATGTAATGTCACCTTGTTTAAAAGTGAGTCCATCAAACATGTGGTGCTTAGACAGCGGCTGCACATCACATATGTGTACAAGAAGATAGTTTCGAAACAATAAAACCAGGAACTGGGTCATTACGACTAGCGTCAAATAGTCACACCATAAATGTTAAGGTAAAGGCAAAGTATGTTTCGATAAAAATGATGGAACAGTTACTCTACTGAATACCTTATATGTGCCTGCTTTGTCCTCCAATTTGATATCAGTGGCTAAAATAACTGAAAGAGGACACCGCGTCATTTTTGAAAAGAATAAAGCTTACGTCAAAAATGAAAAAGGTCAAACAACCTTGACCGTTGAGAAAATAAATGGATTATTTTACGTCAAGAGTTGTGAAAAAGCTAATGTGGCTCACACTGCTGTAACTGATCTGGAACTTCAGAAATGGCATCAAAAATTAGGTCATCTAAATGAAAATGATTTGAACTTAGCTGCAACGCGAAAACTCATAAAAGGTCTAAAGCTGAAGTCTTCAGAAAAATTACCCAATTGCGAGGTATGCATAAAAGGGGAAATGTCACGTCTGCCATTTCAGTCTGTAGATGGACCACAGTCTACACAGCCATTGGAAATAATCCATACTGATGTATGCGGCCCGATACAGCCTGAATCTCTAGCAGGAGCTAGATATTTTGTGACATTTATAGATGACTATACTAAGTATTGTGTCGTCTACTTTATTAAAAATAAAAGTGATGTTTTTGAGATATTCAAAGAATATAAAAACAAAGTAGAAAAGTTTCATGATAAGTATAAAATAAAGAATTTGCAATCCGATAATGGGACCGAATACCGCAACAGAGATTTCGATTCTTACCTTAAAGAGAACGGAATAAAACGAAGACTAACTGCACCATATACACCACAGCAGAATGGTCAAAGTGAGCGAAAAAATAGATCTCTATTAGATAGAGCTCGTTGCCTTATGATTCAAGGTAAATTACCTCAAAAATTATGGGCAGAAGCGGTATATACGGCAAACTATCTCATAAATCGAAGTCCGGCAAAAGCTCTGAAAGGATGTACACCATATGAAAAATGGACTGGACGTACACCATCAGGAAAGCATCTCCGCATTTTTGGATGTAAAGCTTTTGTTTTGAATAAACATAGAAAAGGGAAGTTTACACCAAAAGCATCAGAGGGAGTTTTCGTTGGCTATGCCCAAAATGCAAAAGGATATAGAATCTACTGTCCAGAAAAAGATGTTGTCAAGAAGCAGAGACGTGAAGGTCATAGATAGACTGTACTATCACAATGACAACACTGAATACGACAGTGACTATAATGATCTTTTCGGCAAACAGGAACATTCCCAACCTGAAAGAAAAGAGAAAAGAAACAAAAAAGGTTACAAACCCAATGTTGACATCGTTCAAATTCCTATAGAGTCAGCTTCAGATAACAATTGTCCTGAAAATCCTGAATATTCCACCAGTCCTGAAGAAGTAATTGATGCTTCAAGTCAGAATGGAGGAAGCGTATATCAGCCTGAAATAACTAGCGAAAATGCTAGACCTCAACGACAAAGAAAATGTCCTAACTGGCAAAAAGATTACGTTCTTAATCATGAAGAATCTTCATCTTCTGATGAATATCAGGAAATATCAAACTTAAATGTCAGAGATATTGACGAAATTGTATATCTAAGTCATATGGGTAACCAAAACGTAAAAGCCAAAGAATGGCGGGAAGCTATAAAAGCAGAAATAAAAGCACATATTAAAAATGGAACTTGGGTAATAAAGAAAAAAGATGGATGTGATAAAAACATCGTGGATTTTAAATTGATACTTAAAGAGAAAGTAAACAATGTTAAAAAAGCTCGCCTCGTCGCAAGAGGATTTACACAAAGACCTGGCATTGACTATAGTGATACCTGGGCACCAGTTGCTAAGTTAAGTTCTATAAGATTGCTACTAGCAACTGCTGTTCAAGAAAATTTAAAACTTCACCAGTTAGACGTCACTACAGCATATTTAAAAGGCGATCTTGATGAGAAAATAGTCATGAAAAAGCCAGATTTTTTGGAAGAGTATATAACAGAAATCCTTATCGATGAAAGTTCAAATGAAGATTTGACAGTTTATCATAAAGTTAAGAAAATGCTGGAAGATTTAACAAAAATAAAAGGAGAAAAAGTATGTTTATTGAAAAAAGCTTTTTATGGGCTCAAACAATCCGGACGACAATGGTATAAAAAGCTGGACAGTGAATTGAGGAGACTAGGCTTCGTGCCGTCAACAGCTGATCCATGTGTATATATACTGAGGAAAGGAGGAGCTAAGGTTCTTCTAGGATTATATGTCGATGACATGCTCATGGCATATTCTAGTAAACAGGTATTCGATAATATTAATGGAAAACTTAAAAAGATTTTTGAAATTAAAGATATCGGTCCTGTTAAAGATTTTGTCGGAATGGAAATAAAGGTTGAACACGATAAGACAGAACTGAAACAAAAAAAATACATTGATAAACTACTTAGCAGTTTTGGCATGGAAGCTTGTAAACCGAGTGTTACACCAATAGAGCCCCGTCTAAAATTGGAAAAGGGGAAAGGTGAAGCAAATATACCCTTCCAAAACCTTATTGGTTCCTTGATGTTTTTAGCCGTCGCTACTCGCCCTGACATCATGTTTGCAGTGAGCTATCTGTCACAGTTTAACACGTTTTTTGGGGAAGAGCACTTCAAATCAGCAAAAAGAGTTCTAAGATATTTAAAAGGAACAAAATCAGTGGGAATTTGTTTTGAAAAAACCGCAGTTAACGAACTTATTGGCTATGCGGATGCCGATTGGGCAGCATGCACCATTGATAGACGTTCTTATACTGGGTATTGTTTCATGATGGCAAATGGTGTCATTAGCTGGGAGTCGAGAAAACAAAGGGCAACAGCAATGTCTACTGCAGAAGCAGAGTATATGGCGTTATCCGATGCAGTGAAAGAAGCACTTCATTTAAATATACTTCAAAGAGATATGACTGCATTGAAACAAGAAACAATATTGATTTACAATGATAATCAAGCTGCATTAAAACTGTGTAAGAATTCCATAGTAAGCAGCAAGACAAAACACATAGATATCAGAATCCATTTCCTGAAGGAGCATATATCAAATGGGACAATATCAGTCGACTATATGGAGACATCAAAGATGTTGGCAGATCTTTTAACTAAAGGCATGCCTGGTCCTCGTCTTCAAGAACTGAGGAGATCCTTAAGATTACAATAGTATCGTTGTGAGGAGGAGTGTTGATAATAGGTATACGACCTATACTGTATGCACACCTCACTATCTAACCTTCGTACAGAAATGAGACAACGATCGTCATTCGTTTTGTGTGTCTGAAAAATATCGTCTGTAAGAAAATGTTTTAAATTGTTTTACGTTTTTCATTATTATAAATAATATCTTTATTTTGAAGCAACCTGGGGTTTAATCGATCCCTAACATAACATTTCCCCCCACTCGCGCTTGTGATTTGGCACTTTATGAATAATACACCACCATTTTTATGCATAAACACTCGACAAAACACTAGTTATCGAAAAAAATACAACGGGGCGACACGACTCTTCCCGCGTTCCCGCCAAAACTCAAACAATAATACCTTCTTCTTCATCTTTTTTGATTTTGGCTTCGCATTTTGTGTATTTACTATGATACTCAAAATTGTAACTTGACACTGGCAAATGCTTGGGGTGCGACGCCAAAATCTAAGAAAAAAAATGCAACAAATGTGGCAACTGTACCGATTTTATTCTTTCGTATACTCGCAGTTTTAGAAGAGATAACACTACTAACATACAAAACTTGAAAATACCAAAACACTTGACACTGGCAAATACATAAAATGCGATGCCAAAATCAAAGAAGACGAAGAGCAAAAATGTGGTAAATCTTGCTTTTGGCCATGGATACTAGTCCTTCAGCCACTATTTGTCTTATTTTTAGCATAACGCCTACATCTCTATTGTGGGGGAAACCCTTGATAAAATTCGTATGTTGAAATTAACGTTAGGTATTTTACGTTTTTGCTCTCTTTCTGCATGTGTTTACGAGTCAAGCCGAAGCTCAACTAAAGATGTTTATATTACTTTATTATCATAATTTGATTCTAATCATACTATGTTTGTACAGCACTATGTGGTTTTTGTTATTGTTACTCAAAGTTCTGGGTATTGTTGCAATGGCTATGAACAATTATGTATTAAATTAAATTGCTTTTTTCTTAGTTTTTGGCACTGCACTTTGATCTTTATGCCAGTGTCAAGTATTTTGATATTTTCATGTATTTGATCAACCAAAACAATAATTAGAAATAATAATAAAAAAAATAATTTACTATATATTTTCATTACCTACTATATATATATACATATAAGTATTATCTTATATTCCATTATATTTATGGGGTAAAATCTAACATTTGCGCCGTTCTTAGCTCCTGACGTATTTTTCGTTCTGGCAGCAGTGCGACTTCTAACTTTATTGATCGGCGCGATAGACGACGCAGCCTACGCTTTCAGTTAAAACTATAATTTGCGGAGCATATTTATTGGTTTCACTGAACGGTGTATCTCTGTAAGTACTATTATTGCTTAAGTATTTATTTATATGTAAATAACAATGCTGAATTTGTTGTGAATCGTAAATTTTATGAAAAAGACCTTGGTAAAAAATAGTAAGGAGGTACCTATTAAGTATATGCAATTTTATTTGCTCTAGAAAATTCAATTTTTTATTAAGATTAGGAAAAAAGAAGTTAGGTACAGTAAAACGTAGAAAATATATGGACTTCTTGGTCTTGTACAAATTCCTCCATCCATAATATTATTATGTGTAAAGTCGTATTTGTGTAGGTGCTTAGTTCATGTACGCGGTTAAAATTTGTAAGGTCAAGGAGTTTTCACTCATTTTCAAAGCTACATTATAAAATGTAACGCCTGTCCATGATTATGGCAGCGGCACCCGTCAGAATATCATACACACACCGAACAAGGTGAGGTCAAACGCTAATGCTGTGTTAAAACAGCTTCTCTGCCTTCTGCCTTTCTTGACTGCCCTTTGGGATCATTTGGTAGGTAGTATATCTGCTTCAAGAGCATATAGGGTGTAGATTCAATTTCTACACAGGACAAACATCTGTGTGATGAGTATTTGTTCTGTGTCTGGGTGTACTCTATGTATTTATGAAAAATATATATTACTAGCTGACGCCCGAGACTTCGACCGCGTTCGCTATAAAATTAGGATCAGAGAGAAATGAAACATGACGTAAGTAACAAATAATCAATAGTCATGAATCTGAAATCTGTTTATCTGACATCTGTCACCCTAAAATCTGTCAATCTGTTAATCTGACATCTGTCAATCTCATATCTATCAAACTGACATCCCTCAAGACATCTGTCAATCTGAAAATCTGTCAACGAATAAATAAGCTAGCAAATGATATAAATCTGTTGTAAAAAGTAAGGTAAGTTATTCAGGTTATTACCTGAATAACTTACCTTACTTTTTAGCTGCAAAATTTCATCCAAATCCGTTCACCGTTAATAACAAACATCTAGAGATCCAAATATACAAACTTGCCGTTTATAATGATACTAGCGCACGCCTCGCGATTACACCCGCGTAGTTCCTGTTCCTGTGGGAATACAGGGATAAAAAGTAGCCTATTTCACTGTGGGATAGTGAAGCTTCCCAGCGTTGAAAGAATGTTTGAAATTGGTCCAGTAGTTTTTAAGTTTATTTGTTACAAACATACAAAAATCCAAAAATACAACAATACAAATCTTTCCTCTTTATAATATTAGTGTAATAATAATCGAGCCTCGACCAACATCTCAAGAGACTCTAGCTAGACGGTTGGGTCAAGGATCAGCTTCAAAAGGCAGTGATCCTTGTCACGGCGCGCATTGTGAGGAGGTTCCTCACTCTGCAGCCCTAACCACCGGCAGCTTGAGCCCTGCCCCGCTGCCGGCGTCCCCCTAGTTTTTAAGTTTTTTATATTATATGTATATGTTTTATAAATATTTAATGTAAAAATTTTAAAAAATAAGACAAGAAATAAATGATGATGAATAATAATATAACTCTTTATTGTATACACCAAATTACAAAAAAAAATATAAAAATAGAGACTTAATGACTTAGTGTAGCTTCCTGCTTGAAAATATTTGTATTAAAAAAATGTGTATTTCAATTTACAATAATTTACCTAACTAGCAGCTCACCCCGGCTTCGCATGGGAACAAAACTCGATTAACAATATAGCCTATGTCACTCAGTGAAAATGTAGCATTCTAATAATGAAAGAATTATTCAGATCGGGACAGTAGTTTCAGAGCGTATTCGATACAAACAAACAAACATTAAATTAAATTTTTCCTCTTTATAATTTTACTAGTGTAGATGTAGATAACAACCATATTAGTTGGATATAATTATTATGATATTGCGGACTTATTTGTAGCTATCAATTTGCTCTCTAAATGTCACTTTATTTTATTGTCAATGGTTTTAGCTGCGCATGCTAAGTATGGGTATTTTCAAATTTTTCACAGCTTGGTTTACATTATTGAATTTTTAATATGGATCCCTAACTGTTTTTGTAATTAAATATAGCCTATGCCCATCACGGCTAATGTAGCATTCTAATAATAAAAGAATTATTAAGATTGGTTAAGCCGCAAAAAGGGGTCAGACAGGGATGCATTCTTTCTCCGATACTCTTTAACATCTATGGTGAATTTATCATGAGACGGGCGCTGGAAGGTTGGAAGGGCGGAATATCTGTTGGTGGTAGAAAAATTAGCAACCTAAGATACGCTGACGATACTACCCTATTTGCATCGTCCGAGCAGGAACTGGCTGAACTCTTTTCTAGAGTAGAGAAAGAACGTGAATTAGTTGGTCTTAGTATTAATAAGGCAAAGACCAAGTTGTTGGTAGTGGACAGACCGGGTACACTAAATCGCTCTAATGAACTCAGGGACCTAGAATTCGTGGATCAGTTTGTCTACCTTGGCTCGCTTCTTAGCAATGAAGGTGGCAGCGGGAAGGAGATCATGAGGAGAATCCAAATGTCCAAAGCAGCAATGACTAAACTCACTAGGATATGGAAAGACCGCAATATATCCCGCAAAACTAAAGTGAGGCTGGTGCGTACGCTGGTATTCTCAATCTTCTTCTATGGCGCCGAATCCTGGACAATAAGGCAGAAAGAAAGAGCAAAAATCGATGCTTTTGAAATGTGGTGCTGGAGGCGTATGCTGCGAATTCCATGGACCGCACGTCGAACCAACGTGTCTATTCTTCAAGAGATCGGAATAACCACAAGGTTGTCGACTATTTGCTTCCAGCGAATACTCGGATACTTCGGACACGTCGCTCGCAGAAGCCCTGATAGTCTGGAAAAGCTGATGGTAATTGGTCAGGTCGACGGGAAAAAACCGCGCGGTCGCTCACCTACCCGTTGGTCAGACCTAATAAAGACGATCACTGGCCTACCAATTACTAAAGCCATTAAGACCGCTGAGGACAGAAACACGTGGAGGAGCATGCTAAGCCGAGTGCAATAAACACTAGACACGACCTTCAGCAATGAAGATGACGACTAAAAAGAGAAGAAGATTGGTCCAGTAGTTTCCGAGCCTATTAAATACAAACAAACAAAAAATTAAATATTTCCCCTTTATGATAGTTAGTATAGATAGTAGACATAAAAATTCTAAATGGAAATAAATTAAAGAAATGTTTGACTGATTGGCTTCTTAATCAATGTTTCTACAGCATTAAAGTTTATGAATATAGAATATAGTTTATAATAGAGTTCATGAATTTTTATTATAAATCAATTTATCTAGGTACTGCTTCTGATCTGCTTGCAAACTAAATACATTGTGGCGCTACAAAAACTTAATGAAGACCTATCATTATTATATACCTACATGCACATATTCTTTTGCATAAATTATTATTTGATTTGATTTGATCATGAGATTCTTTTGTGTTCTGTACTCTTTTTTTTCTATTTTTGGTGTGCACAATAAAGAGTGTCCATCTATCCATCATAGTTCAAGCTTTGATTAGTTTGGGGTCAGACAGATGACGCTGTGTGTAATGTTCTATAACATTTATTTCATTTTGTTCTGCTGTCGTCACTATCGCCACAGTATCAGATATTCTACAGACAAGCAGTAGTTTTGTACAATTCTAGTGTACTTTAGAGAAATTACAGACCAACAAATAATTAGGTGAATAACTTGGTGTCTTATTTACTTACTCGGTGTCTTGTTTATTTATTATAGTGGTAGACCTCCGAAGCAGTAATTATAATAATAAATAATTATTTTTTTAATATTCCAGATAAATAAAAATGGTGCGATACTTGCTGCTGCAACCGAGAAAATCACTTCAAACCTTGTCCTTGGAAAGAGTAGGAAAATGGATTATTTCACAAGTGGAGTTAATGGCTACCATGCTGACGCTCGTGCAACCAGACAAGGCCGTGGCAGACGCACAACTCACACGACAAATTGCAATGATGCGAAATTATCTAGAATGTAACGTGCCTCTGGTTCTGCATGACATATTAGCAATAAAAATCTTACAAGCTCTTATAGATATGTGTGAAAAAAGTTATAACTTTACTATGCTGCGTGAAAACAATGAACTCCGTTTCATCCGCGTTCGTGTCATACAGTTGTTCAACAGTGATAGTCATGAAACAGTAATCAATCGGATGATTGAAGTGGTATTTACCAAAGGCTTGACCAATCTTGTTCTTGATTTTGATGGATTACCAATATCATGTCCAGCAGCACCATTTTTTGTTCAACCGCATTTACTTACTGGTCTTATTAACTTGGAACTTTCATCATCAAATAAGAAGAGCATAGAAGAGAAATATCTCATTCTCTTGCTAAAAAAATTACAAAATCTTAAAAAATTAACTTTGCGTTTAAATTCCATTGCAACAAATAATACTATAAAGTGTATAGTAGATCATTGCAAACAACTCGAGTCTTTGGACTTGAAATACAACTTTAAGATCAACGATAGTGGTGCGTATATGTTAAGTCAACTCTCTAATCTGAGAAGTGTCTGTTTAGACAATACATCAGTTAGCATAAACGGAATTGAAAATATTCTCCTGTATTGTGATAATATTGAAAAACTTAGAACGGGTACCAAGACAGTGGGCCTATGGGGCTCTTCTAACGATATTACAAATGCTATCATCAATGTCTCAAATAAATATGGAAAACAGTTTAATTTGAGAAAATATAAAAATGGCAGCGAAACTACTTTGGAACGACTTCAGACAGTCGTTAAAATGTGTCCACGTCTACAGGACATTTCGCTTATCAAAAACAACAACGCCCAGAGTAATCTAATGAGCGCACTACACAATGTGGAGGATTTATACTCGCTGAAACTTAATCGTTATCAATTTTATTCAGATGGAGTAAAAGAAACGTTGAATGCGAGGGGAAGCAATTTGGTAGAATTATCTGTGATTGCTATGAACGAAGTGGATTTGAACGCATTGATGTGCATTGTTAAAATGTGTCCAAATCTAGAAGCTTTATGTATGCATTGTCGTTTTGTACCAAGAGCGGCTTCTAATATTATTAATTGCGAAACTAGTATAAAGACGCTGACCTTGGAGACCTGGTCTGAGGAGACGAAGCCCACTGATGAGCAGATATTGTTCCTACTCGCAAACAGTCCTAAAATTGAAACAATTTGTACTGGTCAAGAAATTTTAATTACGGATGACATCTTGTTAAAAGTATTAGAACGCAACCCAATGATTTATTTGAAAGATTTAAGAATTTATGGCCAGTTAACTTCCTTATCCATTGATAAAATCACACAATGTTGCAGCAGCCGCCCAGAAATACAAATCGATGAATTAACATAATGCCCTCCGGTCGTAAGGGAACGCATGCCCGATTGTCCATGCTAACTATTAGTGGTACCCGGAACTTTAACAAAACCAAAGTTCAGGACATCACCTCTTTATTGTTCTGTACCTTGACACATTAAATTGCTTCTAGTCTTAAAAGTGTACCTACCGTTAGTAAGGCAAACTTCGATTTTGACTTCTTAACATTGGCTATGATTGGACCATACTAATTTGAAATAAGACTACAAAGGCATCTGTGCTCTTATTTTTCGGGCCGTATTAAAAGCGTTTACCGGAAATCTAGGGTTATTATTGATCGAAGTATGTATCAACTAAATACCGAATTATAATTATGACATTAATCAATTGTTGATTAGTGTCATATCATGACTTCAGGTGGCCAGAATGCTGGCATCTACTTTGGTCAATAACTTAGCATTGCTATTCAGTGTAACAATGCTGCCAGCATTCTAGCCACATATCCATCCTCTGACGGACTTAAGATTAAGTTATTTATATAAATGTCTAAATAGTATTAATTTAAGATATTTTATTTTATATACTTAGTAGATAATTTATGAATTCAAAATAAAGTATTGTCAAGACGGGTTAAGTCTGTCGACCATTATAAATGTAACATTTATTAATAAAACTATACTTACCTTAGCCATAATCTCGGTGTAAGAAAATTAAATGTATCTTATTGTATTTAACTATAATTATAATATAGATTCAAATAAATAAATATTTCGCTCCCCTTATACGTGTGATGTTTTATTTTCTGCTGTGACGACGTCCAGCTATGGCCATCACTTGATAAGACATATCTGTTACACTACAAAAACTAGTTTTTATTTCATGATAGGTGTTTGACCACATCTCATTTGATAGTGAGTTTTTCTTGGTGGTAGATCTCTGAAACAGTAGGTCGTCTAGGTAGGTACCACCGAATTGTTGAATTTTATTTACAAAATAGATAAGTAAATTGCATTTATTTTTTACAACAGATTAGTATTTTCTATTCATGGAAATATTGCTTGAGGTACAACCATTTTTAAATCTAACTAGGGACCAGTGCCCCCATTTTAGCCCTTTCGGGGCTAGATCTAGCACTTTTTTAGTGTGCTTAGCGCTCATCTGAGAATTTTAACACCTAACCCTAAATCTAGGCCTTTTAGAACTTTAACATAGCAACACAGCTTGTCTGTTACGTAGATAATGTATGATCATCTACCTATTGGAACAGCAAAACGCTTACATCTCTATTGTGGGAATGCCCTTGATAATATTCGTTGAAAAAGATATGGTCATACAAAAACTATATCATTAGTTTATTAAACAAAATAAAATATCTTAAATAAATACTATTCACAGGTATAAATAAGTAAAGTAACTAAGACAAATGTAACATTTAAAATAATAACTAACCTAAAAGGCCGCTATCAATGGGAATAGTTCCCAAAACGCTGGGCCCATTGCCGCGTTGTATGGCAATACTCAAACGCTGAGCAAAATAAAGGCCAGCGTTTTGTTCACATGCCGCGTCAACCAGACGAAACGACAAATCTTTAAAACATTTTTTTGCTATCTGTCCCCACGGTCCCAAAGTTTCAACCCCAAAAGGCTCAAATATATACCACTGTCAAGGGTAATATACTACAAAAACTTTCACATTGGCCCCTAATATCAAAATTGTTGCTAACAGTACACTTCGTTTGTTGGGCTCCCCTATTCTCCTCTGTTTATAGATGAAAGTATTCAAAATGTTCTTCAAGTTTCGGATCGTTTAGCTCTGCAGATCGTGCCGGTGTATTAGCTGTCGCCGAATGGGAATTGGGTTTGTGGCTACGTGCCCTTCCTTGACCTAACGCCGGCACCCTTTTGGATTCATCTATATTTCATATTGCAGCTTCTCTTCCATTGGGCACACCGTGCGGCATTCGACTATCGACCAGCTCGGTCACCACAGTCTTTCCGGGTCAGATTCTGTGACACATCTGTCTTGATGACATTATCCGCTGGGCTCTTACCACCGCCAATTAAGCAGATATCCTCGAGCCGAGCGGCCTTATACGAGATGATGGATTTTGATTCCTTGGAAGATTGGACGTCACTTGCATTGACACATTTGCGCTGTCACACCTTCCAAGAACTCAAATTAAAGCAGGCGCAGCTGCGGAATTTGCAGAAGACGTTAAAAGACGCAAGTATCTTGGATTGTGGGTACATATTTGAGCCTTGCGGTTAACATTTTGGAACCGTGGGGTCCGAAAGCACAAAAAATGTTTCAAGGCTTATTATCTCGTCTAGTTCGTACGCCAAACGTGAACACAACGCTGGCCGTTATTTTGCCAACGTTTGAGTATTGCCATACAATGCGGCAACAGAGCCAGCGTTTTGGGAACAATTTCCATTGATAGCGGCCTTTTAGATTGTTTATTACTAGTTATTATTTTAAATGTTACTTGTTATCATACATAGTTAATAATAACATATATTTTCTCACATAAGTAAATATTTAAAACATTTTGGAGAAATAAAACTTGTTGAAAATAAATTTAGGTATTTTACTATTTTGCTCTCATTCTGCATGTGTTTACGAGTTAGCCGAAGCTCAACTAAAGATGTTAAAATTCCTTTATTACCATAATTTAATTCTAATCATACTATGTTTGTACAGCACTATATACTTTCATTACTATAATTATATACATATAAGTATTATCTTTTATTCCATCATAATTATGGGTTTTTGTTTTTTTTATTCTCTTTTATTTATGGGACTTTTATGGTAGCCACATGGCAGTCCCATCGTATTTTCTTACATGTTAAACACAAACATAAAACACAACTAAAATAAAAAAAATATTTCTACACATCACACAAACATATACTCACTCTCTCATACACACATTCACTCCCCCGCATACATATTAATCATAATAGGTGGGTCACTTGAGGTGACTCACATAGCTGAACAGCTCCCTGGCTGCGTCAGAACAGGGCTCGGAGAGCAGCCTGTTGAATCTACTCGCGTCTAGTCTGTTCAAATGGTAAGTCACCTCAAACGCCCGTCTTTCCCGCTGGAGGCGGACACATTCCACCAGAAGGTGGTACACGTCCTCTTCAACTCCACATGTGTCACAATTTGGGGTCGCAGCTTTACCTATCAGGTAGGCAAATTTTTTTAAAGGCATATGGCCTGTTCTTAGTCTATGCGCTGTGACAATAACGCTACGTGACACACTTACATTAGTATACCATGGTATATGAGGAGGCTCACACACTATAGTTTTGTACCATACTCTTTTTTCAATAGATCTTTCGTTAAAATACTCTTTCCAAATATTATAGCAATTATTTTTAAATTTAGGTAGTAGTTCCGAATAGTTTGGTAAAGTATTGTATTGTGTTCCCTCTATAACTGCTTTTTTTGCTAGTAAGTCAGCCTCCTCATTACCTTTTAGGCCAATATGTGACGGCACGTTTTGCACCGTTCTTAACTCCTGACGTATTTTTCGAACTGGCAGCAGTGCGAGTTTTTATTGATCGGCGCAATAGCTTGCAGCCTACGCTTACAGTTGAAATTGTAATTTGCGGAGCATATTTATTGGTTTAACTGAACAGTGTATCTCTGTAAGTATTATTATTGTTTAAGTGTTTATTTATATGTAAATAACAATGCTGAATTTGTTGTGAATCGTAAATTGTATGAAAAAGACCTACTTGGTAAAAAATAGTAAGGAGGTACCTATTACATGCAATTTTATTTGCTCTAGAAAGTTCAATTTTTTATTAAGATTAGGAAAAAAGAAGGTAGGTACAGTAAAACGTAGAAAATATATGGACTTCTTGGTCTTGTACAAATTCCTCCATCCATAATATTATTATGGGTAAAGTCGTATTTGTGTAGGTGCTTAGTTCATGTACGCAGTCAAAATTTGTAAGGTCAAGGAGTTTTCACTCATTTTCAAAGCTACATTATAAAATGTAACGCCTGTCCATGATTATTGCAGCGGCACCCGTCAGAATATCATACAGACACCGAACAAGGTCAAACGCTAATGGTGTGTTAAAACAGCTTCCCTGCCTTCTGCCTTTCTTGACTGCCCTTTTCATTATTTGGTAGTGTATCGGCTTCAAGAGCTGTAGGGTGTGGATTCAATTCCTACACAGGACAAACATCTGTGTGATGAGTGTTTGTTCTGTCTGGGTGTTCTCTATGTATTTACAAGAAATATATATTACTAGCTGACGCCCACGACTTCGTCCGCGTTCGCTTTAAAATTAGGATCAGAGAGAAATGAAACATGACGTGAGTAACAAATAAATCAATAGTCATGAATCTGACATCTGTCATCCTAAAATGACATCTCTCATACTGAAAATCTGTCAATGAATAAATAAGCTATCAAATGATATGAATTTGTTGTAAAAAGTATTCTTATTCAGGTTATAAGCTATGTGTATGCCAAATCATCCAAATCCATTCAGCCGTTTTGGCGTGATTGAGTATCATCGAAACATACAAACTTTCACATTTATAATATTATATTTATTAGGATATCAGCTTCCTGCCTGGAAAGATTTGTACTAAAAAACGTTTTTAATGTGTATTTCATTTTACAATAATTTACCTAATGACATAAAAATTCTAAACGGAAATAAATAAAAAAATATTTCCATTTAGAATTTTAAAAATGTTTGACTGATTGGCTACTAAATGCTTCTACAGCGTTAAGGAATTCATGCATTTTTATTATAAATTGTTTTTATTTATTATATATTATTATATACCTACAATGCCCTACATGCACATATACTTGTATATTTTATGTGATTTCATTTGATCATGAGATTCTTTTGTGTTCTGTACACTTTTTCCTATTTTTGGTGTGCACAATAAATAGTTTCCATCTATCCATCATAGTTCAAGCTTTGCTTAGTTTGGGGTCAGACAGATGACGCTGTGTGTAATGTTCTATAACATTTATTTCATTTTGTTCTGCTATTGTCACTATCACCACAGTATCAGATATTCTACAGACAAGCAGTAGTTTGTACAATTCTAATGTACTTTAGAGAAATTACAGACCAACAAAATGATTAGGTGAATAACTCTGTATCTTATAGTGGTAGATCTCCTTAGGAGAAAGAAGGTAGGTAGTCTAGGTAGGTACCACCGCAGTACCAGATATTCTGCCACACAAACAGTAGTGTGCTAAAGTATAAAAAACCTTTTATATATTAGTAACCTTTAATATTCCAGATAAATAGAAATGGTGAGGTACTTGCTGCTGCAACCGAGAAAATCACTCCAAACTTTATCCTTAGAAGGATTAGGGAAATGGATCGTTTCACAAGTGGAGTTACTAGCTGCCATGCCGGTGCTCCAGCAACCAGACAAGTCCGTGGCAGACGCACAACTCTCGCAACAAGTTGCACTCATCCGAAATTATCTACAACGTAACGTGCCTCAGACTCTGCACGACAAATTGGCAATAGAAATCTTACAAGCTCTTACAGAAATGTGTGAAAAATATGACCTTTCGATGGTGTATGAAGACGATGAAATCTGTATTAGCTTCATTCGTGTCAGACGGTTCAACTCTTGTGGCAGTCATGGAAGGGTAATCAATCGGATGATTGAAGTGGTATTTACCAGAAGCTTAACCAGCCTTTCTCTTGATTTTGATGGATTTCCAATATCATGTCCAGCAGTATTTTGTTCTAAACCGCAATTACTTACTGGTCTTGTTAACTTGGAACTTTCTTCATCGGAAACGAAGAACATAAAAGAGAAAAGTCTCATTGACTTGCTAAAAGAATTACATTATCTCAAAAAAATAACTTTGAGTTTAAATTCCATATGCACAAATAACACTGTAAAGTGTATAGTGGATAATTGCAAACTAATTGAATATTTGGATCTGAAGAACAACACTCTGATCAATGATAGCGGTGCTGATATGTTGATACAATTACCTAATCTGAGAAGTGTCTGTTTAGAGAACACAGCAGTTAGCGTACACGGAATTGAAAAAATTCTCTGGTGTTGTGAAAATATTGAAGAACTTGGAACGGGTGTCCAGACATTGGGGCTACGGGGCTCTTCCAACGAAATTACAAATGCTATAGTCAACCTCTCAAAAATATATCCAAAACAGTTCAAGTTGAGAAAATATAAAAATGGCAACGAAACTACTTTGGAACGACTTCAGACAGTCGTTAAACTGTGTCCACGTCTACAGGATATTTCGCTTAACAAAAACAACAACGCCCAGAGTAATCTAATGAAGGCACTACACAATGTGGAGGATTTATACTCACTGAGACTTAATAGTTATCGATTTTATTCAGATGGAGTAATAGAAACGTTGCATGTGAGGGGAAGCAATTTGGTAGAATTCTCTGTGATTGCTATGAACGAAGTGGATTTGAACGCATTGATGTGCATTGTTAAAATGTGCCCAAATCTAGAAGCTTTATGTATGCATTGTCGTTTTGTACCAAGAGCGGCTTCTAATATTATTAATTGCGAAACTAGTATAAAGACGCTGACCTTGGAGACCTGGTCTGAGGAGACGAAGCCCACTGATGAGCAGATATTGTTCCTACTCGCAAACAGTCCTAAAATTGAAACAATTTGTACTGGTCTAGAAATTTTAATTACGGATGACATCTTGTTAAAAGTATTAGAGCGCAACCCAATGATACATTTGAAAGATTTGAGAATTAATGGTCAGTTAACTTCGTTATCCATTGACAAAATCACACAATGTTGCAGCAGCCGCCCAGAAATACTAATCGATGAATGAACAAAATGCTTATCGATCGTAAGGGAACGCATGTCCATGCTAACTATTAGTGGTACCGAGAACTTTGAGTAACTAACAAAACCAAAGTTCAGGGCATCACCGCTGTAGTGTTCGGTAGGTACTTTGACACATTACATTGTTTCTAGTCTTAGTGTAGGTACCTACCGTTAGCAATGCAAACTCTTTATTATGCATCCTTCGATCAATAATAATAAATATAATATTATATATGTATACTAGTTTAACAATTAGAAATAAAAATTAGTCCCTAAAGTGGCCACGTTTGCAATGTATACTTTTTACTACGAATGAATTGATGCGAATTGATTATAAATGTCACATTTAATGATAAAACTATACTTACCTTAGCCATAGCCTCGGTGTAAAAAAATTAAATGTATCTTATTGTATTTAACTATAACTATAATATAGATTCAAATAAATACATGTTTCGCTCCTTATACGTATGATGTTTTATTTTCTGCTGTAACGACGTCCAGCTATGTTCCCCACCTGATTAGACATATCTACTGCACTACAAAACTAGTTTTTATTTCATGATTTACAAGCTAGGTGTTTGACCACAGCTCATCTGATGGTGAGTTTTTCTTGGTGGTAGATCTCTTTAGCGGGAGGTCGTATAGGTAGGTACCACCGCACTACCAGATATTCTGCCGCCAAGCAGTTGTGTGTAAACATTACTTTGTTCCGCTTTGAAGGGTGCTGCAGCTAGCAAAATCATAGGGCTATGAGAGTAACCATCAAGTGTATCAAAGTCATGAGCGCCAAAGCTGCGATGCCTGGACTTTGTTTTGTCACCCAAAGTTCTGTGTATCGCTGCAATGGTTATTGTTCTCATTACTTTTACATAAAGAATGTGACTATGTGGTCGAAGATGATAAACACACCAATCATGGAATAGAAATGGTTCTCAAGCGAGGCTGCCGGAACATTTCGTTCACTTTAGAGCTAGCAGAGTAGGTACCTACTAGAAAGTGCAATAGTTTCTTCACGATGTATTCCTTCACCAGTAGTTCAAGCATTGTTTGGATTTGAATGCACGTCTTCCGGCGTATAATCCGTCCATCTGTATTCGGAATGTCACGAAGAGGATCATATGCCGCTAAACTTAGCGGTTATGACAAATATCGGCAAACAATCAAGTAAAAATAAACACAATCCGAAATTATGTATTTTTATGATTCAACTTTTGTTAAACCTTTTTAAAATTAGCTAAGGACCAGTGCCGCCATTTTAGTTCTTTTAGGACTAGATCTAGCACTTTTAGAGTGCTTAGCACCCTCCTGAGAATGTTTACACCTAGCCGTAAATCTGGGCCTTTCTCTTCATCTTTACCATAGCAACAAAGTTTGTTACGTAGGTAATATATGATCGTCTGCTCTATGGGAACAGCATAACACCTACATCTCTATTGTGGGGGAAACCCTTGATAAAATTCGTATGTTGAAATTAACGTTAGGTATTTTATGTTTTTGCTCTCTTTCTGCATGTGTTTACGAGTCAAGCCGAAGCTCAACTAAAGATGTTTAAATTACTTTATTATCATAATTTGATTTTAATCATACTATGTTTGTACAGTTTGATTCCGTTTCCGGTCGTCGAACTGTCAACATGTAGGTATCTATTTTTTTTTTTTTGGTTTTGGCGTCGCGTTTTAGCATTTGCCAGTGTCAAGTAATTATATATTTTCAAGTTTCAAAAGTTAAATAAGTGCCTTCGTAGCTAGTTTTAGTCAAAGTCGTCTTTGTCAAGTCCAGTTCGTGTCAGTTAATTCCAGTCATGCTTTAGTAAAGTAGTGGCAACTTTACTACAAAGCTTCGATGGAGTTTTGGAAGCAACACGAAAGTCATGTTTCACCACATTATATCATTTTCCCCCACTCGCGCTTGTGATTTGGCACTTTATGAATAAAACACCACCATTTTTATGCATAAACACTCGACAAAACACTAGTTATCGAATAAAATACAACGGGGCGACACGACTCTTCCCGCGTTCCCGCCAAAACTCAAACAATAATACCTTCTTCTTCATCTTTTTTGATTTTGGCTTCGCATTTTGTGTATTTACTATGATACTCAAAATTGTAACTTGACACTGGCAAATGCTTGGGGTGCGACGCCAAAATCTAAGAAAAAAAATGCAACAAATGTGGCAACTGTACCGATTTTATTCTTTCGTATACTCGCAGTTTTAGAAGAGATAACACTACTAACATACAAAACTTGAAAATACCAAAACACTTGACACTGGCAAATACATAAAATGCGATGCCAAAATCAAAGAAGACGAAGAGCAAAAATGTGGTAAATCTTGCTTTTGGCCATGGATACTAGTCCTTCAGCCGCTATTTGTCTTATTTTTAGCATAACGCCTACATCTCTATTGTGGGGGAAACCCTTGATAAAATTCGTATGTTGAAATTAACGTTAGGTATTTTACGTTTTTGCTCTCTTTCTGCATGTGTTTACGAGTCAAGCCGAAGCTCAACTTAAGATGTTTATATTACTTTATTATCATAATTTGATTCTAATCATACTATGTTTGTACAGCACTATGTGGTTTTTGTTATTGTTACTCAAAGTTCTGGGTATTGTTGCAATGGCTATGAACAATTATGTATTAAATTAAATTGCTTTTTTCTTAGTTTTTGGCACTGCACTTTGATCTTTATGCCAGTGTCAAGTATTTTGATATTTTCATGTATTTGATCAACCAAAACAATAATTAGAAATAATAATAAAAAAAATAATTTACTATATATTTTCATTACCTACTATATATATATATACATATAAGTATTATCTTATATTCCATTATATTTATGGGGTAAAATCTAACATTTGCGCCGTTCTTAGCTCCTGACGTATTTTTCGTTCTGGCAGCAGTGCGACTTCTAACTTTATTGATCGGCGCGATAGACGACGCAGCCTACGCTTTCAGTTAAAACTATAATTTGCGGAGCATATTTATTGGTTTCACTGAACGGTGTATCTCTGTAAGTACTATTATTGCTTAAGTATTTATTTATATGTAAATAACAATGCTGAATTTGTTGTGAATCGTAAATTTTATGAAAAAGACCTACCTGGTAAAAAATAGTAAGGAGGTACCTATTAAGTATATGCAATTTTATTTGCTCTAGAAAATTCAATTTTTTATTAAGATTAGGAAAAAAGAAGTTAGGTACAGTAAAACGTAGAAAATATATGGACTTCTTGGTCTTGTACAAATTCCTCCATCCATAATATTATTATGTGTAAAGTCGTATTTGTGTAGGTGCTTAGTTCATGTACGCGGTTAAAATTTGTAAGGTCAAGGAGTTTTCACTCATTTTCAAAGCTACATTATAAAATGTAACGCCTGTCCATGATTATGGCAGCGGCACCCGTCAGAATATCATACACACACCGAACAAGGTGGGGTCAAACGCTAATGCTGTGTTAAAACAGCTTCCCTGCCTTCTGCCTTTCTTGACTGCCCTTTGGGATCATTTGGTAGGTAGTATATCTGCTTCAAGAGCATATAGGGTGTAGATTCAATTTCTACACAGGACAAACATCTGTGTGATGAGTATTTGTTCTGTGTCTGGGTGTACTCTATGTATTTATGAAAAATATATATTACTAGCTGACGCCCGAGACTTCGACCGCGTTCGCTATAAAATTAGGATCAGAGAGAAATGAAACATGACGTAAGTAACAAATAATCAATAGTCATGAATCTGAAATCTGTTTATCTGACATCTGTCACCCTAAAATCTGTCAATCTGTTAATCTGACATCTGTCAATCTCATATCTATCAAACTGACATCCCTCAAGACATCTGTCAATCTGAAAATCTGTCAACGAATAAATAAGCTAGCAAATGATATAAATCTGTTGTAAAAAGTAAGGTAAGTTATTCAGGTTATTACCTGAATAACTTACCTTACTTTTTAGCTGCAAAATTTCATCCAAATCCGTTCACCGTTAATAACAAACATCTAGAGATCCAAATATACAAACTTGCCGTTTATAATGATACTAGCGCACGCCTCGCGATTACACCCGCGTAGTTCCTGTTCCTGTGGGAATACAGGGATAAAAAGTAGCCTATTTCACTGTGGGATAGTGAAGCTTCCCAGCGTTGAAAGAATGTTTGAAATTGGTCCAGTAGTTTTTAAGTTTATTTGTTACAAACATACAAAAATCCAAAAATACAACAATACAAATCTTTCCTCTTTATAATATTAGTGTAATAATAATCGAGCCTCGACCAACATCTCAAGAGACTACAATAATTTACCTAACTAGCAGCTCACCCCGGCTTCGCATGGGAAACAAAACTCGATTAACAATATAGCCTATGTCACTCAGTGAAAATGTAGCATTCTAATAATGAAAGAATTATTCAGATCGGGACAGTAGTTTCAGAGCGTATTCGATACAAACAAACAAACATAAAATTAAATTTTTCCTCTTTATAATTTTACTAGTGTAGATGTAGATAACCATATTAGTTGGATATAATTATTATGATATTGCGGACTTATTTGTAGCTATCAATTTGCTCTATAAATGTCACTTTATTCTATTGTCAATGGTTTTAGCTGCGCATGCTAAGTATGGGTATTTTCAAATTTTTCACAGCTTGGTTTACATTATTGAATTTTTAATATGGATCCCTAACTGTTTTTGTAATTAAATATAGCCTATGTCCATCACGGCTAATGTAGCATTCTAATAATAAAAGAATTACACAGAAGAACAAACAAAAAATTAAATATTTCCCCTTTATAATAGTTAGTATAGATAGATGACATAAAAATTCTAAATGGAAATAAATTAAAGAAATGTTTGACTGATTGGCTTCTTAACCAATGTTTCTACAGCATTAAAGTTTCTGAATATAGTAATATAGAATATAGTTTATAATAGAGTTCATGAATTTTTATTATAAATCAATTTACATTGTGGCGCTACAAAAAATTAATGAAGACCTATCATTATTATATACCTACATGCACATATTCTTTTGCATAAATTATTATTTGATTTGATTTGATCATGAGATTCTTTTGTGTTCTGTACTCTTTTTTTTCTATTTTTGGTGTGCACAATAAAGAGTGTCCATCTATCCATCATAGTTCAAGCTTTGATTAGTTTGGGGTCAGACAGATGACGCTGTGTGTAATGTTCTATAACATTTATTTCATTTTGTTCTGCTGTCGTCACTATCGCCACAGTATCAGATATTCTACAGACAAGCAATAGTTTTGTACAATTCTAGTGTACTTTAGAGAAATTACAGACCAACAAATAATTAGGCGAATAACTTGGTGTCTTATTTACTTACTCGGTGTCTTGTTTATTTATTATAGTGGTAGACCTCCGAAGCAGTAATTATAATAATAAATAATTATTTTTTTAATATTCCAGATAAATAAAAATGGTGCGATACTTGCTGCTGCAACCGAGAAAATCACTTCAAACCTTGTCCTTGGAAAGAGTAGGAAAATGGATTATTTCACAAGTGGAGTTAATGGCTACCATGCTGGCGCTCGTGCAACCAGACAAGGCCGTGGCAGACGCACAACTCACACGACAAATTGCAATGATGCGAAATTATCTAGAATGTAACGTGCCTCTGGTTCTGCATGACATATTAGCAATAAAAATCTTACAAGCTCTTATAGATATGTGTGAAAAAGGTTATAACTTTACTATGCTGCGTGAAAACAATGAACTCCGTTTCATCCGCGTTCGTGTCATACAGTTGTTCAACAGTGATAGTCATGAAACAGTAATCAATCGGATGATTGAAGTGGTATTTACCAAAGGCTTGACCAATCTTGTTCTTGATTTTGATGGATTACCAATATCATGTCCAGCAGCACCATTTTTTGTTCAACCGCATTTACTTACTGGCCTTATTAACTTGGAACTTTCATCATCAAATAAGAAGAGCATAGAAGAGAAATATCTCATTCTCTTGCTAAAAAAATTACAAAATCTTAAAAAATTAACTTTGCGTTTAAATTCCATTGCAACAAATAATACTATAAAGTGTATAGTAGATCATTGCAAACAACTCGAGTCTTTGGACTTGAAATACAACTTTAAGATCAACGATAGTGGTGCGTATATGTTAAGTCAACTCTCTAATCTGAGAAGTGTCTGTTTAGAGAATACATCAGTTAGCATAAACGGAATTGAAAATATTCTCCTGTATTGTGATAATATTGAAAAACTTAGAACGGGTACCAAGACAGTGGGGCTATGGGGCTCTTCTAACGATATTACAAATGCTATCATCAATGTCTCAAATAAATATGGAAAACAGTTTAATTTGAGAAAATATAAAAATGGCAGCGAAACTACTTTGGAACGACTTCAGACAGTCGTTAAAATGTGTCCACGTCTACAGAACATTTCGCTTATCAAAAACAACAACGCCCAGAGTAATCTAATGAGCGCACTACACAATGTGGAGGATTTATACTCGCTGAAACTTAATTGTTATCAATTTTATTCAGATGGAGTAAAAGAAACGTTGAATGCGAGGGGAAGCAATTTGGTAGAATTATCTGTGATTGCTATGAACGAAGTGGATTTGAACGCATTGATGTGCATTGTTAAAATGTGTCCAAATCTAGAAGCTTTATGTATGCATTGTCGTTTTGTACCAAGAGCGGCTTCTAATATTATTAATTGCGAAACTATTATAAAGACGCTGACCTTGGAGACCTGGTCTGAGGAGACGAAGCCCACTGATGAGCAGATATTGTTCCTACTCGCAAACAGTCCTAAAATTGAAACAATTTGTACTGGTCTAGAAATTTTAATTACGGATGACATCTTGTTAAAAGTATTAGAACGCAACCCAATGATTTATTTGAAAGATTTAAGAATTTATGGCCAGTTAACTTCCTTATCCATTGATAAAATCACACAATGTTGCAGCAGCCGCCCAGAAATACAAATCGATGAATTAACATAATGCCCTCCGGTCGTAAGGGAACGCATGCCCGATTGTCCATGCTAACTATTAGTGGTACCCGGAACTTTAACAAAACCAAAGTTCAGGACATCACCTCTTTATTGTTCTGTACCTTGACACATTAAATTGCTTCTAGTCTTAAAAGTGTACCTACCGTTAGTAAGGCAAACTTCGATTTTGACTTCTTAACATTGGCTATGATTGGACCATACTAATTTGAAATAAGACTACAAAGGCATCTGTGCTCTTATTTTTCGGGCCGTATTAAAAGCGTTTACCGGAAATCTAGGGTTATTATTGATCGAAGTATGTATCAACTAAATACCGAATTATAATTATGACATTAATCAATTGTTGATTAGTGTCATATCATGACTTCAGGTGGCCAGAATGCTGGCATCTACTTTGGTCAAAAACTTAGCATTGCTATTCAGTGTAACAATGCTGCCAGCATTCTAGCCACATATCCATCCTCTGACGGACTTAAGATTAAGTTATTTATATAAATGTCTAAATAGTATTAATTTAAGATATTTTATTTTATATACTTAGTAGATAATTTATGAATTCAAAATAAAGTATTGTCAAGACGGGTTAAGTCTGTCGACCATTATAAATGTAACATTTATTAATAAAACTATACTTACCTTAGCCATAATCTCGGTGTAAGAAAATTAAATGTATCTTATTGTATTTAACTATAATTATAATATAGATTCAAATAAATAAATATTTCGCTCCCCTTATACGTGTGATGTTTTATTTTCTGCTGTGACGACGTCCAGCTATGGCCATCACCTGATAAGACATATCTGTTACACTACAAAAACTAGTTTTTATTTCATGATAGGTGTTTGACCACATCTCATTTGATAGTGAGTTTTTCTTGGTGGTAGATCTCTGAAACAGTAGGTCGTCTAGGTAGGTACCACCGAATTGTTGAATTTTATTTACAAAATAGATAAGTAAATTGCATTTATTTTTTACAACAGATTAGTATTTTCTATTCATGGAAATATTGCTTGAGGTACAACCATTTTTAAATCTAACTAGGGACCAGTGCCCCCATTTTAGCCCTTTCGGGGCTAGATCTAGCACTTTTTTAGTGTGCTTAGCGCTCATCTGAGAATTTTAACACCTAACCCTAAATCTAGGCCTTTTAGAACTTTAACATAGCAACACAGCTTGTCTGTTACGTAGATAATGTATGATCATCTACCTATTGGAACAGCAAAACGCTTACATCTCTATTGTGGGAATGCCCTTGATAATATTCGTTGAAAAAGATATGGTCATACAAAAACTATATCATTAGTTTATTAAACAAAATAAAATTTTATTAATCTGTCATTAAATATAAAACATGTCACAATAAAATGTCAAAGTTGTAATGTCACTTAACGAATACTAATAATAATAAAACAATAATAAAACAAATAAATAACTTATCAAACTAAAACAACCCGCCCCTGACCGTTCCCGGCGCAAAGGTGCCCATCACACTCGCCGCATTTCCGCGCTGAATGGCAATGGCCAACCTCTGCACCAGGAACGAACCGGAGCGGGAGTCGCCTGTCCTATCCCTAAGCCTGTGACCTAAATAAAATATCTTAAATAAATACTATTCACAGGTATAAATAAGTAAAGTAACTAAGACAAATGTAACATTTAAAATAATAACTAACCTAAAAGGCCGCTATCAATGGGAATAGTTCCCAAAACGCTGGGCCCATTGCCGCGTTGTATGGCAATACTCAAACGCTGAGCAAAATAAAGGCCAGCGTTTTGTTCACATGCCGCGTCAACCAGACGAAACGACAAATCTTTAAAACATTTTTTTGCTATCTGTCCCCACGGTCCCAAAGTTTCAACCCCAAAAGGCTCAAATATATACCACTGTCAAGGGTAATATACTACAAAAACTTTCACATTGGCCCCTAATATCAAAATTGTTGCTAACAGTACACTTCGTTTGTTGGGCTCCCCTATTCTCCTCTGTTTATAGATGAAAGTATTCAAAATGTTCTTCAAGTTTCGGATCGTTTAGCTCTGCAGATCGTGCCTGTGTATTAGCTGTCGCCGAATGGGAATTGGGTTTGTGGCTACGTGCCCTTCCTTGACCTAACGCCGGCACCCTTTTGGATTCATCTATATTTCATATTGCAGCTTCTCTTCCATTGGGCACACCGTGCGGCATTCGACTATCGACCAGCTCGGTCACCACAGTCTTTCCGGGTCAGATTCTGTGACACATCTGTCTTGATGACATTATCCGCTGGGCTCTTACCACCGCCAATTAAGCAGATATCCTCGAGCCGAGCGGCCTTATACGAGATGATGGATTTTGATTCCTTGGAAGATTGGACGTCACTTGCATTGACACATTTGCGCTGTCACACCTTCCAAGAACTCAGATTAAAGCAGGCGCAGCTGCGGAATTTGCAGAAGACGTTAAAAGACGCAAGTATCTTGGATTGTGGGTACATATTTGAGCCTTGCGGTTAACATTTTGGAACCGTGGGGTCCGAAAGCACAAAAAATGTTTCAAGGCTTATTATCTCGTCTAGTTCGTACGCCAAACGTGAACACAACGCTGGCCGTTATTTTGCCAACGTTTGAGTATTGCCATACAATGCGGCAACAGAGCCAGCGTTTTGGGAACAATTTCCATTGATAGCGGCCTTTTAGATTGTTTATTACTAGTTATTATTTTAAATGTTACTTGTTATCATACATAGTTAATAATAACATATATTTTCTCACATAAGTAAATATTTAAAACATTTTGGAGAAATAAAACTTGTTGAAAATAAATTTAGGTATTTTACTATTTTGCTCTCATTCTGCATGTGTTTACGAGTTAGCCGAAGCTCAACTAAAGATGTTAAAATTCCTTTATTACCATAATTTAATTCTAATCATACTATGTTTGTACAGCACTATATACTTTCATTACTATAATTATATACATATAAGTATTATCTTTTATTCCATCATAATTATGGGTTTTTGTTTTTTTTATTCTCTTTTATTTATGGGACTTTTATGGTAGCCACATGGCAGTCCCATCGTATTTTCTTACATGTTAAACACAAACATAAAACACAACTAAAATAAAAAAAATATTTCTACACATCACACAAACATATACTCACTCTCTCATACACACATTCACTCCCCCGCATACATATTAATCATAATAGGTGGGTCACTTGAGGCGACTCACATAGCTGAACAGCTCCCTGGCTGCGTCAGAACAGGGCTCGGAGAGCAGCCTGTTGAATCTACTCGCGTCTAGTCTGTTCAAATGGTAAGTCACCTCAAACGCCCGTCTTTCCCGCTGGAGGCGGACACATTCCACCAGAAGGTGGTACACGTCCTCTTCAACTCCACATGTGTCACAATTTGGGGTCGCAGCTTTACCTATCAGGTAGGCAAATTTTTTTAAAGGCATATGGCCTGTTCTTAGTCTATGCGCTGTGACAATAACGCTACGTGACACACTTACATTAGTATACCATGGTATATGAGGAGGCTCACACACTGTAGTTTTGTACCATACTCTTTTTTCAATAGATCTTTCGTTAAAATACTCTTTCCAAATATTATAGCAATTATTTTTAAATTTAGGTAGTAGTTCCGAATAGTTTGGTAAAGTATTGTATTGTGTTCCCTCTATAACTGCTTTTTTTGCTAGTAAGTCAGCCTCCTCATTACCTTTTAGGCCAATATGTGACGGCACGTTTTGTACCGTTCTTAACTCCTGACGTATTTTTCGAACTGGCAGCAGTGCGAGTTTTTATTGATCGGCGCAATAGCTTGCAGCCTACGCTTACAGTTGAAATTGTAATTTGCGGAGCATATTTATTGGTTTAACTGAACAGTGTATCTCTGTAAGTATTATTATTGTTTAAGTGTTTATTTATATGTAAATAACAATGCTGAATTTGTTGTGAATCGTAAATTGTATGAAAAAGACCTACTTGGTAAAAAATAGTAAGGAGGTACCTATTACATGCAATTTTATTTGCTCTAGAAAGTTCAATTTTTTATTAAGATTAGGAAAAAAGAAGGTAGGTACAGTAAAACGTAGAAAATATATGGACTTCTTGGTCTTGTACAAATTCCTCCATCCATAATATTATTATGTGTAAAGTCGTATTTGTGTAGGCGCTTAGTTCATGTACGCAGTCAAAATTTGTAAGGTCAAGGAGTTTTCACTCATTTTCAAAGCTACATTATAAAATGTAACGCCTGTCCATGATTATTGCAGCGGCACCCGTCAGAATATCATACAGACACCGAACAAGGTCAAACGCTAATGGTGTGTTAAAACAGCTTCCCTGCCTTCTGCCTTTCTTGACTGCCCTTTTCATTATTTGGTAGTGTATCGGCTTCAAGAGCTGTAGGGTGTGGATTCAATTCCTACACAGGACAAACATCTGTGTGATGAGTGTTTGTTCTGTCTGGGTGTTCTCTATGTATTTACAAGAAATATATATTACTAGCTGACGCCCACGACTTCGTCCGCGTTCGCTTTAAAATTAGGATCAGAGAGAAATGAAACATGACGTGAGTAACAAATAAATCAATAGTCATGAATCTGACATCTGTCATCCTAAAATGACATCTCTCATACTGAAAATCTGTCAATGAATAAATAAGCTATCAAATGATATGAATTTGTTGTAAAAAGTATTCTTATTCAGGTTATAAGCTATGTGTATGCCAAATCATCCAAATCCATTCAGCCGTTTTGGCGTGATTGAGTATCATCGAAACATACAAACTTTCACATTTATAATATTATATTTATTAGGATATCAGCTTCCTGCCTGGAAAGATTTGTACTAAAAAACGTTTTTAATGTGTATTTCATTTTACAATAATTTACCTAATGACATAAAAATTCTAAACGGAAATAAATAAAAAAATATTTCCATTTAGAATTTTAAAAATGTTTGACTGATTGGCTACTAAATGCTTCTACAGCGTTAAGGAATTCATGCATTTTTATTATAAATTGTTTTTATTTATTATATATTATTATATACCTACAATGCCCTACATGCACATATACTTGTATATTTTATGTGATTTCATTTGATCATGAGATTCTTTTGTGTTCTGTACACTTTTTCCTATTTTTGGTGTGCACAATAAATAGTTTCCATCTATCCATCATAGTTCAAGCTTTGCTTAGTTTGGGGTCAGACAGATGACGCTGTGTGTAATGTTCTATAACATTTATTTCATTTTGTTCTGCTATTGTCACTATCACCACAGTATCAGATATTCTACAGACAAGCAGTAGTTTGTACAATTCTAATGTACTTTAGAGAAATTACAGACCAACAAAATGATTAGGTGAATAACTCTGTATCTTATAGTGGTAGATCTCCTTAGGAGAAAGAAGGTAGGTAGTCTAGGTAGGTACCACCGCAGTACCAGATATTCTGCCACACAAACAGTAGTGTGCTAAAGTATAAAAAACCTTTTATATATTAGTAACCTTTAATATTCCAGATAAATAGAAATGGTGAGGTACTTGCTGCTGCAACCGAGAAAATCACTCCAAACTTTATCCTTAGAAGGATTAGGGAAATGGATCGTTTCACAAGTGGAGTTACTAGCTGCCATGCCGGTGCTCCAGCAACCAGACAAGTCCGTGGCAGACGCACAACTCTCGCAACAAGTTGCACTCATCCGAAATTATCTACAACGTAACGTGCCTCAGACTCTGCACGACAAATTGGCAATAGAAATCTTACAAGCTCTTACAGAAATGTGTGAAAAATATGACCTTTCGATGGTGTATGAAGACGATGAAATCTGTATTAGCTTCATTCGTGTCAGACGGTTCAACTCTTGTGGCAGTCATGGAAGGGTAATCAATCGGATGATTGAAGTGGTATTTACCAGAAGCTTAACCAGCCTTTCTCTTGATTTTGATGGATTTCCAATATCATGTCCAGCAGTATTTTGTTCTAAACCGCAATTACTTACTGGTCTTGTTAACTTGGAACTTTCTTCATCGGAAACGAAGAACATAAAAGAGAAAAGTCTCATTGACTTGCTAAAAGAATTACATTATCTCAAAAAAATAACTTTGAGTTTAAATTCCATATGCACAAATAACACTGTAAAGTGTATAGTGGATAATTGCAAACTAATTGAATATTTGGATCTGAAGAACAACACTCTGATCAATGATAGCGGTGCTGATATGTTGATACAATTACCTAATCTGAGAAGTGTCTGTTTAGAGAACACAGCAGTTAGCGTACACGGAATTGAAAAAATTCTCTGGTGTTGTGAAAATATTGAAGAACTTGGAACGGGTGTCCAGACATTGGGGCTACGGGGCTCTTCCAACGAAATTACAAATGCTATAGTCAACCTCTCAAAAATATATCCAAAACAGTTCAAGTTGAGAAAATATAAAAATGGCAACGAAACTACTTTGGAACGACTTCAGACAGTCGTTAAACTGTGTCCACGTCTACAGGATATTTCGCTTAACAAAAACAACAACGCCCAGAGTAATCTAATGAAGGCACTACACAATGTGGAGGATTTATACTCACTGAGACTTAATAGTTATCGATTTTATTCAGATGGAGTAATAGAAACGTTGCATGTGAGGGGAAGCAATTTGGTAGAATTCTCTGTGATTGCTATGAACGAAGTGGATTTGAACGCATTGATGTGCATTGTTAAAATGTGCCCAAATCTAGAAGCTTTATGTATGCATTGTCGTTTTGTACCAAGAGCGGCTTCTAATATTATTAATTGCGAAACTAGTATAAAGACGCTGACCTTGGAGACCTGGTCTGAGGAGACGAAGCCCACTGATGAGCAGATATTGTTCCTACTCGCAAACAGTCCTAAAATTGAAACAATTTGTACTGGTCTAGAAATTTTAATTACGGATGACATCTTGTTAAAAGTATTAGAGCGCAACCCAATGATACATTTGAAAGATTTGAGAATTAATGGTCAGTTAACTTCGTTATCCATTGACAAAATCACACAATGTTGCAGCAGCCGCCCAGAAATACTAATCGATGAATGAACAAAATGCTTATCGATCGTAAGGGAACGCATGTCCATGCTAACTATTAGTGGTACCGAGAACTTTGAGTAACTAACAAAACCAAAGTTCAGGGCATCACCGCTGTAGTGTTCGGTAGGTACTTTGACACATTACATTGTTTCTAGTCTTAGTGTAGGTACCTACCGTTAGCAATGCAAACTCTTTATTATGCATCCTTCGATCAATAATAATAAATATAATATTATATATGTATACTAGTTTAACAATTAGAAATAAAAATTAGTCCCTAAAGTGGCCACGTTTGCAATGTATACTTTTTACTACGAATGAATTGATGCGAATTGATTATAAATGTCACATTTAATGATAAAACTATACTTACCTTAGCCATAGCCTCGGTGTAAAAAAATTAAATGTATCTTATTGTATTTAACTATAACTATAATATAGATTCAAATAAATACATGTTTCGCTCCTTATACGTATGATGTTTTATTTTCTGCTGTAACGACGTCCAGCTATGTTCCCCACCTGATTAGACATATCTACTGCACTACAAAACTAGTTTTTATTTCATGATTTACAAGCTAGGTGTTTGACCACAGCTCATCTGATGGTGAGTTTTTCTTGGTGGTAGATCTCTTTAGCGGGAGGTCGTATAGGTAGGTACCACCGCACTACCAGATATTCTGCCGCCAAGCAGTTGTGTGTAAACATTACTTTGTTCCGCTTTGAAGGGTGCTGCAGCTAGCAAAATCATAGGGCTATGAGAGTAACCATCAAGTGTATCAAAGTCATGAGCGCCAAAGCTGCGATGCCTGGACTTTGTTTTGTCACCCAAAGTTCTGTGTATCGCTGCAATGGTTATTGTTCTCATTACTTTTACATAAAGAATGTGACTATGTGGTCGAAGATGATAAACACACCAATCATGGAATAGAAATGGTTCTCAAGCGAGGCTGCCGGAACATTTCGTTCACTTTAGAGCTAGCAGAGTAGGTACCTACTAGAAAGTGCAATAGTTTCTTCACGATGTATTCCTTCACCAGTAGTTCAAGCATTGTTTGGATTTGAATGCACGTCTTCCGGCGTATAATCCGTCCATCTGTATTCGGAATGTCACGAAGAGGATCATATGCCGCTAAACTTAGCGGTTATGACAAATATCGGCAAACAATCAAGTAAAAATAAACACAATCCGAAATTATGTATTTTTATGATTCAACTTTTGTTAAACCTTTTTAAAATTAGCTAAGGACCAGTGCCGCCATTTTAGTTCTTTTAGGACTAGATCTAGCACTTTTAGAGTGCTTAGCACCCTCCTGAGAATGTTTACACCTAGCCGTAAATCTGGGCCTTTCTCTTCATCTTTACCATAGCAACAAAGTTTGTTACGTAGGTAATATATGATCGTCTGCTCTATGGGAACAGCATAACACCTACATCTCTATTGTGGGGGAAACCCTTGATAAAATTCGTATGTTGAAATTAACGTTAGGTATTTTATGTTTTTGCTCTCTTTCTGCATGTGTTTACGAGTCAAGCCGAAGCTCAACTAAAGATGTTTAAATTACTTTATTATCATAATTTGATTTTAATCATACTATGTTTGTACAGTTTGATTCCGTTTCCGGTCGTCGAACTGTCAACATGTAGGTATCTATTTTTTTTTTTTTGGTTTTGGCGTCGCGTTTTAGCATTTGCCAGTGTCAAGTAATTATATATTTTCAAGTTTCAAAAGTTAAATAAGTGCCTTCGTAGCTAGTTTTAGTCAAAGTCGTCTTTGTCAAGTCCAGTTCGTGTCAGTTAATTCCAGTCATGCTTTAGTAAAGTAGTGGCAACTTTACTACAAAGCTTCGATGGAGTTTTGGAAGCAACACGAAAAGTCATGTTTCACCACATTATATCATTTTCCCCCACTCGCGCTTGTGATTTGGCACTTTATGAATAAAACACCACCATTTTTATGCATAAACACTCGACAAAACACTAGTTATCGAATAAAATACAACGGGGCGACACGACTCTTCCCGCGTTCCCGCCAAAACTCAAACAATAATACCTTCTTCTTCATCTTTTTTGATTTTGGCTTCGCATTTTGTGTATTTACTATGATACTCAAAATTGTAACTTGACACTGGCAAATGCTTGGGGTGCGACGCCAAAATCTAAGAAAAAAAATGCAACAAATGTGGCAACTGTACCGATTTTATTCTTTCGTATACTCGCAGTTTTAGAAGAGATAACACTACTAACATACAAAACTTGAAAATACCAAAACACTTGACACTGGCAAATACATAAAATGCGATGCCAAAATCAAAGAAGACGAAGAGCAAAAATGTGGTAAATCTTGCTTTTGGCCATGGATACTAGTCCTTCAGCCGCTATTTGTCTTATTTTTAGCATAACGCCTACATCTCTATTGTGGGGGAAACCCTTGATAAAATTCGTATGTTGAAATTAACGTTAGGTATTTTACGTTTTTGCTCTCTTTCTGCATGTGTTTACGAGTCAAGCCGAAGCTCAACTTAAGATGTTTATATTACTTTATTATCATAATTTGATTCTAATCATACTATGTTTGTACAGCACTATGTGGTTTTTGTTATTGTTACTCAAAGTTCTGGGTATTGTTGCAATGGCTATGAACAATTATGTATTAAATTAAATTGCTTTTTTCTTAGTTTTTGGCACTGCACTTTGATCTTTATGCCAGTGTCAAGTATTTTGATATTTTCATGTATTTGATCAACCAAAACAATAATTAGAAATAATAATAAAAAAAATAATTTACTATATATTTTCATTACCTACTATATATATATATACATATAAGTATTATCTTATATTCCATTATATTTATGGGGTAAAATCTAACATTTGCGCCGTTCTTAGCTCCTGACGTATTTTTCGTTCTGGCAGCAGTGCGACTTCTAACTTTATTGATCGGCGCGATAGACGACGCAGCCTACGCTTTCAGTTAAAACTATAATTTGCGGAGCATATTTATTGGTTTCACTGAACGGTGTATCTCTGTAAGTACTATTATTGCTTAAGTATTTATTTATATGTAAATAACAATGCTGAATTTGTTGTGAATCGTAAATTTTATGAAAAAGACCTACCTGGTAAAAAATAGTAAGGAGGTACCTATTAAGTATATATATGCAATTTTATTTGCTCTAGAAAATTCAATTTTTTATTAAGATTAGGAAAAAAGAAGTTAGGTACAGTAAAACGTAGAAAATATATGGACTTCTTGGTCTTGTACAAATTCCTCCATCCATAATATTATTATGTGTAAAGTCGTATTTGTGTAGGTGCTTAGTTCATGTACGCGGTTAAAATTTGTAAGGTCAAGGAGTTTTCACTCATTTTCAAAGCTACATTATAAAATGTAACGCCTGTCCATGATTATGGCAGCGGCACCCGTCAGAATATCATACACACACCGAACAAGGTGGGGTCAAACGCTAATGCTGTGTTAAAACAGCTTCCCTGCCTTCTGCCTTTCTTGACTGCCCTTTGGGATCATTTGGTAGGTAGTATATCTGCTTCAAGAGCATATAGGGTGTAGATTCAATTTCTACACAGGACAAACATCTGTGTGATGAGTATTTGTTCTGTGTCTGGGTGTACTCTATGTATTTATGAAAAATATATATTACTAGCTGACGCCCGAGACTTCGACCGCGTTCGCTATAAAATTAGGATCAGAGAGAAATGAAACATGACGTAAGTAACAAATAATCAATAGTCATGAATCTGAAATCTGTTTATCTGACATCTGTCACCCTAAAATCTGTCAATCTGTTAATCTGACATCTGTCAATCTCATATCTATCAAACTGACATCCCTCAAGACATCTGTCAATCTGAAAATCTGTCAACGAATAAATAAGCTAGCAAATGATATAAATCTGTTGTAAAAAGTAAGGTAAGTTATTCAGGTTATTACCTGAATAACTTACCTTACTTTTTAGCTGCAAAATTTCATCCAAATCCGTTCACCGTTAATAACAAACATCTAGAGATCCAAATATACAAACTTGCCGTTTATAATGATACTAGCGCACGCCTCGCGATTACACCCGCGTAGTTCCTGTTCCTGTGGGAATACAGGGATAAAAAGTAGCCTATTTCACTGTGGGATAGTGAAGCTTCCCAGCGTTGAAAGAATGTTTGAAATTGGTCCAGTAGTTTTTAAGTTTATTTGTTACAAACATACAAAAATCCAAAAATACAACAATACAAATCTTTCCTCTTTATAATATTAGTGTAATAATAATCGAGCCTCGACCAACATCTCAAGAGACTACAATAATTTACCTAACTAGCAGCTCACCCCGGCTTCGCATGGGAAACAAAACTCGATTAACAATATAGCCTATGTCACTCAGTGAAAATGTAGCATTCTAATAATGAAAGAATTATTCAGATCGGGACAGTAGTTTCAGAGCGTATTCGATACAAACAAACAAACATAAAATTAAATTTTTCCTCTTTATAATTTTACTAGTGTAGATGTAGATAACCATATTAGTTGGATATAATTATTATGATATTGCGGACTTATTTGTAGCTATCAATTTGCTCTATAAATGTCACTTTATTCTATTGTCAATGGTTTTAGCTGCGCATGCTAAGTATGGGTATTTTCAAATTTTTCACAGCTTGGTTTACATTATTGAATTTTTAATATGGATCCCTAACTGTTTTTGTAATTAAATATAGCCTATGTCCATCACGGCTAATGTAGCATTCTAATAATAAAAGAATTACACAGAAGAACAAACAAAAAGTTAAATATTTCCCCTTTATAATAGTTAGTATAGATAGATGACATAAAAATTCTAAATGGAAATAAATTAAAGAAATGTTTGACTGATTGGCTTCTTAACCAATGTTTCTACAGCATTAAAGTTTCTGAATATAGTAATATAGAATATAGTTTATAATAGAGTTCATGAATTTTTATTATAAATCAATTTACATTGTGGCGCTACAAAAAATTAATGAAGACCTATCATTATTATATACCTACATGCACATATTCTTTTGCATAAATTATTATTTGATTTGATTTGATCATGAGATTCTTTTGTGTTCTGTACTCTTTTTTTTCTATTTTTGGTGTGCACAATAAAGAGTGTCCATCTATCCATCATAGTTCAAGCTTTGATTAGTTTGGGGTCAGACAGATGACGCTGTGTGTAATGTTCTATAACATTTATTTCATTTTGTTCTGCTGTCGTCACTATCGCCACAGTATCAGATATTCTACAGACAAGCAATAGTTTTGTACAATTCTAGTGTACTTTAGAGAAATTACAGACCAACAAATAATTAGGCGAATAACTTGGTGTCTTATTTACTTACTCGGTGTCTTGTTTATTTATTATAGTGGTAGACCTCCGAAGCAGTAATTATAATAATAAATAATTATTTTTTTAATATTCCAGATAAATAAAAATGGTGCGATACTTGCTGCTGCAACCGAGAAAATCACTTCAAACCTTGTCCTTGGAAAGAGTAGGAAAATGGATTATTTCACAAGTGGAGTTAATGGCTACCATGCTGGCGCTCGTGCAACCAGACAAGGCCGTGGCAGACGCACAACTCACACGACAAATTGCAATGATGCGAAATTATCTAGAATGTAACGTGCCTCTGGTTCTGCATGACATATTAGCAATAAAAATCTTACAAGCTCTTATAGATATGTGTGAAAAAGGTTATAACTTTACTATGCTGCGTGAAAACAATGAACTCCGTTTCATCCGCGTTCGTGTCATACAGTTGTTCAACAGTGATAGTCATGAAACAGTAATCAATCGGATGATTGAAGTGGTATTTACCAAAGGCTTGACCAATCTTGTTCTTGATTTTGATGGATTACCAATATCATGTCCAGCAGCACCATTTTTTGTTCAACCGCATTTACTTACTGGCCTTATTAACTTGGAACTTTCATCATCAAATAAGAAGAGCATAGAAGAGAAATATCTCATTCTCTTGCTAAAAAAATTACAAAATCTTAAAAAATTAACTTTGCGTTTAAATTCCATTGCAACAAATAATACTATAAAGTGTATAGTAGATCATTGCAAACAACTCGAGTCTTTGGACTTGAAATACAACTTTAAGATCAACGATAGTGGTGCGTATATGTTAAGTCAACTCTCTAATCTGAGAAGTGTCTGTTTAGAGAATACATCAGTTAGCATAAACGGAATTGAAAATATTCTCCTGTATTGTGATAATATTGAAAAACTTAGAACGGGTACCAAGACAGTGGGGCTATGGGGCTCTTCTAACGATATTACAAATGCTATCATCAATGTCTCAAATAAATATGGAAAACAGTTTAATTTGAGAAAATATAAAAATGGCAGCGAAACTACTTTGGAACGACTTCAGACAGTCGTTAAAATGTGTCCACGTCTACAGAACATTTCGCTTATCAAAAACAACAACGCCCAGAGTAATCTAATGAGCGCACTACACAATGTGGAGGATTTATACTCGCTGAAACTTAATTGTTATCAATTTTATTCAGATGGAGTAAAAGAAACGTTGAATGCGAGGGGAAGCAATTTGGTAGAATTATCTGTGATTGCTATGAACGAAGTGGATTTGAACGCATTGATGTGCATTGTTAAAATGTGTCCAAATCTAGAAGCTTTATGTATGCATTGTCGTTTTGTACCAAGAGCGGCTTCTAATATTATTAATTGCGAAACTATTATAAAGACGCTGACCTTGGAGACCTGGTCTGAGGAGACGAAGCCCACTGATGAGCAGATATTGTTCCTACTCGCAAACAGTCCTAAAATTGAAACAATTTGTACTGGTCTAGAAATTTTAATTACGGATGACATCTTGTTAAAAGTATTAGAACGCAACCCAATGATTTATTTGAAAGATTTAAGAATTTATGGCCAGTTAACTTCCTTATCCATTGATAAAATCACACAATGTTGCAGCAGCCGCCCAGAAATACAAATCGATGAATTAACATAATGCCCTCCGGTCGTAAGGGAACGCATGCCCGATTGTCCATGCTAACTATTAGTGGTACCCGGAACTTTAACAAAACCAAAGTTCAGGACATCACCTCTTTATTGTTCTGTACCTTGACACATTAAATTGCTTCTAGTCTTAAAAGTGTACCTACCGTTAGTAAGGCAAACTTCGATTTTGACTTCTTAACATTGGCTATGATTGGACCATACTAATTTGAAATAAGACTACAAAGGCATCTGTGCTCTTATTTTTCGGGCCGTATTAAAAGCGTTTACCGGAAATCTAGGGTTATTATTGATCGAAGTATGTATCAACTAAATACCGAATTATAATTATGACATTAATCAATTGTTGATTAGTGTCATATCATGACTTCAGGTGGCCAGAATGCTGGCATCTACTTTGGTCAAAAACTTAGCATTGCTATTCAGTGTAACAATGCTGCCAGCATTCTAGCCACATATCCATCCTCTGACGGACTTAAGATTAAGTTATTTATATAAATGTCTAAATAGTATTAATTTAAGATATTTTATTTTATATACTTAGTAGATAATTTATGAATTCAAAATAAAGTATTGTCAAGACGGGTTAAGTCTGTCGACCATTATAAATGTAACATTTATTAATAAAACTATACTTACCTTAGCCATAATCTCGGTGTAAGAAAATTAAATGTATCTTATTGTATTTAACTATAATTATAATATAGATTCAAATAAATAAATATTTCGCTCCCCTTATACGTGTGATGTTTTATTTTCTGCTGTGACGACGTCCAGCTATGGCCATCACCTGATAAGACATATCTGTTACACTACAAAAACTAGTTTTTATTTCATGATAGGTGTTTGACCACATCTCATTTGATAGTGAGTTTTTCTTGGTGGTAGATCTCTGAAACAGTAGGTCGTCTAGGTAGGTACCACCGAATTGTTGAATTTTATTTACAAAATAGATAAGTAAATTGCATTTATTTTTTACAACAGATTAGTATTTTCTATTCATGGAAATATTGCTTGAGGTACAACCATTTTTAAATCTAACTAGGAACCAGTGCCCCCATTTTAGCCCTTTCGGGGCTAGATCTAGCACTTTTTTAGTGTGCTTAGCGCTCATCTGAGAATTTTAACACCTAACCCTAAATCTAGGCCTTTTAGAACTTTAACATAGCAACACAGCTTGTCTGTTACGTAGATAATGTATGATCATCTACCTATTGGAACAGCAAAACGCTTACATCTCTATTGTGGGAATGCCCTTGATAATATTCGTTGAAAAAGATATGGTCATACAAAAACTATATCATTAGTTTATTAAACAAAATAAAATTTTATTAATCTGTCATTAAATATAAAACATGTCACAATAAAATGTCAAAGTTGTAATGTCACTTAACGAATACTAATAATAATAAAACAATAATAAAACAAATAAATAACTTATCAAACTAAAACAACCCGCCCCTGACCGTTCCCGGCGCAAAGGTGCCCATCACACTCGCCGCATTTCCGCGCTGAATGGCAATGGCCAACCTCTGCACCAGGAACGAACCGGAGCGGGAGTCGCCTGTCCTATCCCTAAGCCTGTGACCTAAATAAAATATCTTAAATAAATACTATTCACAGGTATAAATAAGTAAAGTAACTAAGACAAATGTAACATTTAAAATAATAACTAACCTAAAAGGCCGCTATCAATGGGAATAGTTCCCAAAACGCTGGGCCCATTGCCGCGTTGTATGGCAATACTCAAACGCTGAGCAAAATAAAGGCCAGCGTTTTGTTCACATGCCGCGTCAACCAGACGAAACGACAAATCTTTAAAACATTTTTTTGCTATCTGTCCCCACGGTCCCAAAGTTTCAACCCCAAAAGGCTCAAATATATACCACTGTCAAGGGTAATATACTACAAAAACTTTCACATTGGCCCCTAATATCAAAATTGTTGCTAACAGTACACTTCGTTTGTTGGGCTCCCCTATTCTCCTCTGTTTATAGATGAAAGTATTCAAAATGTTCTTCAAGTTTCGGATCGTTTAGCTCTGCAGATCGTGCCTGTGTATTAGCTGTCGCCGAATGGGAATTGGGTTTGTGGCTACGTGCCCTTCCTTGACCTAACGCCGGCACCCTTTTGGATTCATCTATATTTCATATTGCAGCTTCTCTTCCATTGGGCACACCGTGCGGCATTCGACTATCGACCAGCTCGGTCACCACAGTCTTTCCGGGTCAGATTCTGTGACACATCTGTCTTGATGACATTATCCGCTGGGCTCTTACCACCGCCAATTAAGCAGATATCCTCGAGCCGAGCGGCCTTATACGAGATGATGGATTTTGATTCCTTGGAAGATTGGACGTCACTTGCATTGACACATTTGCGCTGTCACACCTTCCAAGAACTCAGATTAAAGCAGGCGCAGCTGCGGAATTTGCAGAAGACGTTAAAAGACGCAAGTATCTTGGATTGTGGGTACATATTTGAGCCTTGCGGTTAACATTTTGGAACCGTGGGGTCCGAAAGCACAAAAAATGTTTCAAGGCTTATTATCTCGTCTAGTTCGTACGCCAAACGTGAACACAACGCTGGCCGTTATTTTGCCAACGTTTGAGTATTGCCATACAATGCGGCAACAGAGCCAGCGTTTTGGGAACAATTTCCATTGATAGCGGCCTTTTAGATTGTTTATTACTAGTTATTATTTTAAATGTTACTTGTTATCATACATAGTTAATAATAACATATATTTTCTCACATAAGTAAATATTTAAAACATTTTGGAGAAATAAAACTTGTTGAAAATAAATTTAGGTATTTTACTATTTTGCTCTCATTCTGCATGTGTTTACGAGTTAGCCGAAGCTCAACTAAAGATGTTAAAATTCCTTTATTACCATAATTTAATTCTAATCATACTATGTTTGTACAGCACTATATACTTTCATTACTATAATTATATACATATAAGTATTATCTTTTATTCCATCATAATTATGGGTTTTTGTTTTTTTTATTCTCTTTTATTTATGGGACTTTTATGGTAGCCACATGGCAGTCCCATCGTATTTTCTTACATGTTAAACACAAACATAAAACACAACTAAAATAAAAAAAATATTTCTACACATCACACAAACATATACTCACTCTCTCATACACACATTCACTCCCCCGCATACATATTAATCATAATAGGTGGGTCACTTGAGGCGACTCACATAGCTGAACAGCTCCCTGGCTGCGTCAGAACAGGGCTCGGAGAGCAGCCTGTTGAATCTACTCGCGTCTAGTCTGTTCAAATGGTAAGTCACCTCAAACGCCCGTCTCTCCCGCTGGAGGCGGACACATTCCACCAGAAGGTGGTACACGTCCTCTTCAACTCCACATGTGTCACAATTTGGGGTCGCAGCTTTACCTATCAGGTAGGCAAATTTTTTTAAAGGCATATGGCCTGTTCTTAGTCTATGCGCTGTGACAATAACGCTACGTGACACACTTACATTAGTATACCATGGTATATGAGGAGGCTCACACACTGTAGTTTTGTACCATACTCTTTTTTCAATAGATCTTTCGTTAAAATACTCTTTCCAAATATTATAGCAATTATTTTTAAATTTAGGTAGTAGTTCCGAATAGTTTGGTAAAGTATTGTATTGTGTTCCCTCTATAACTGCTTTTTTTGCTAGTAAGTCAGCCTCCTCATTACCTTTTAGGCCAATATGTGACGGCACGTTTTGCACCGTTCTTAACTCCTGACGTATTTTTCGAACTGGCAGCAGTGCGAGTTTTTATTGATCGGCGCAATAGCTTGCAGCCTACGCTTACAGTTGAAATTGTAATTTGCGGAGCATATTTATTGGTTTAACTGAACAGTGTATCTCTGTAAGTATTATTATTGTTTAAGTGTTTATTTATATGTAAATAACAATGCTGAATTTGTTGTGAATCGTAAATTGTATGAAAAAGACCTACTTGGTAAAAAATAGTAAGGAGGTACCTATTACATGCAATTTTATTTGCTCTAGAAAGTTCAATTTTTTATTAAGATTAGGAAAAAAGAAGGTAGGTACAGTAAAACGTAGAAAATATATGGACTTCTTGGTCTTGTACAAATTCCTCCATCCATAATATTATTATGTGTAAAGTCGTATTTGTGTAGGCGCTTAGTTCATGTACGCAGTCAAAATTTGTAAGGTCAAGGAGTTTTCACTCATTTTCAAAGCTACATTATAAAATGTAACGCCTGTCCATGATTATTGCAGCGGCACCCGTCAGAATATCATACAGACACCGAACAAGGTCAAACGCTAATGGTGTGTTAAAACAGCTTCCCTGCCTTCTGCCTTTCTTGACTGCCCTTTTCATTATTTGGTAGTGTATCGGCTTCAAGAGCTGTAGGGTGTGGATTCAATTCCTACACAGGACAAACATCTGTGTGATGAGTGTTTGTTCTGTCTGGGTGTTCTCTATGTATTTACAAGAAATATATATTACTAGCTGACGCCCACGACTTCGTCCGCGTTCGCTTTAAAATTAGGATCAGAGAGAAATGAAACATGACGTGAGTAACAAATAAATCAATAGTCATGAATCTGACATCTGTCATCCTAAAATGACATCTCTCATACTGAAAATCTGTCAATGAATAAATAAGCTATCAAATGATATGAATTTGTTGTAAAAAGTATTCTTATTCAGGTTATAAGCTATGTGTATGCCAAATCATCCAAATCCATTCAGCCGTTTTGGCGTGATTGAGTATCATCGAAACATACAAACTTTCACATTTATAATATTATATTTATTAGGATATCAGCTTCCTGCCTGGAAAGATTTGTACTAAAAAACGTTTTTAATGTGTATTTCATTTTACAATAATTTACCTAATGACATAAAAATTCTAAACGGAAATAAATAAAAAAATATTTCCATTTAGAATTTTAAAAATGTTTGACTGATTGGCTACTAAATGCTTCTACAGCGTTAAGGAATTCATGCATTTTTATTATAAATTGTTTTTATTTATTATATATTATTATATACCTACAATGCCCTACATGCACATATACTTGTATATTTTATGTGATTTCATTTGATCATGAGATTCTTTTGTGTTCTGTACACTTTTTCCTATTTTTGGTGTGCGCAATAAATAGTTTCCATCTATCCATCATAGTTCAAGCTTTGCTTAGTTTGGGGTCAGACAGATGACGCTGTGTGTAATGTTCTATAACATTTATTTCATTTTGTTCTGCTATTGTCACTATCACCACAGTATCAGATATTCTACAGACAAGCAGTAGTTTGTACAATTCTAATGTACTTTAGAGAAATTACAGACCAACAAAATGATTAGGTGAATAACTCTGTATCTTATAGTGGTAGATCTCCTTAGGAGAAAGAAGGTAGGTAGTCTAGGTAGGTACCACCGCAGTACCAGATATTCTGCCACACAAACAGTAGTGTGCTAAAGTATAAAAAACCTTTTATATATTAGTAACCTTTAATATTCCAGATAAATAGAAATGGTGAGGTACTTGCTGCTGCAACCGAGAAAATCACTCCAAACTTTATCCTTAGAAGGATTAGGGAAATGGATCGTTTCACAAGTGGAGTTACTAGCTGCCATGCCGACGCTCCAGCAACCAGACAAGTCCGTGGCAGACGCACAACTCTCGCAACAAGTTGCACTCATCCGAAATTATCTACAACGTAACGTGCCTCAGACTCTGCACGACAAATTGGCAATAGAAATCTTACAAGCTCTTACAGAAATGTGTGAAAAATATGACCTTTCGATGGTGTATGAAGACGATGAAATCTGTATTAGCCTCATTCGTGTCAGACGGTTCAACTCTTGTGGCAGTCATGGAAGGGTAATCAATCGGATGATTGAAGTGGTATTTACCAGAAGCTTAACCAGCCTTTCTCTTGATTTTGATGGATTTCCAATATCATGTCCAGCAGTATTTTGTTCTAAACCGCAATTACTTACTGGTCTTGTTAACTTGGAACTTTCTTCATCGGAAACGAAGAACATAAAAGAGAAAAGTCTCATTGACTTGCTAAAAGAATTACATTATCTCAAAAAAATAACTTTGAGTTTAAATTCCATATGCACAAATAACACTGTAAAGTGTATAGTGGATAATTGCAAACTAATTGAATATTTGGATCTGAAGAACAACACTCTGATCAATGATAGCGGTGCTGATATGTTGATACAATTACCTAATCTGAGAAGTGTCTGTTTAGAGAACACAGCAGTTAGCGTACACGGAATTGAAAAAATTCTCTGGTGTTGTGAAAATATTGAAGAACTTGGAACGGGTGTCCAGACATTAGGGCTACGGGGCTCTTCCAACGAAATTACAAATGCTATAGTCAACCTCTCAAAAATATACCCAAAACGGTTCAAGTTGAGAAAATATAAAAATGGCAGCGAAACTACTTTGGAACGACTTCAGACAGTCGTTAAAATGTGTCCACGTCTACAGGATATTTCGCTTAACAAAAACAACAACGCCCAGAGTAATCTAATGAAGGCACTACACAATGTGGAGGATTTATACTCACTGAAACTTAATAGTTATCGATTTTATTCAGATGGAGTAATAGAAACGTTGCATGTGAGGGGAAGCAATTTGGTAGAATTCTCTGTGATTGCTATGAACGAAGTGGATTTGAACGCATTGATGTGCATTGTTAAAATGTGCCCAAATCTAGAAGCTTTATGTATGCATTGTCGTTTTGTACCAAGAGCGGCTTCTAATATTATTAATTGCGAAACTAGTATAAAGACGCTGACCTTGGAGACCTGGTCTGAGGAGACGAAGCCCACTGATGAGCAGATATTGTTCCTACTCGCAAACAGTCCTAAAATTGAAACAATTTGTACTGGTCTAGAAATTTTAATTACGGATGACATCTTGTTAAAAGTATTAGAGCGCAACCCAATGATACATTTGAAAGATTTGAGAATTAATGGTCAGTTAACTTCGTTATCCATTGACAAAATCACACAATGTTGCAGCAGCCGCCCAGAAATACTAATCGATGAATGAACAAAATGCTTATCGGTCGTAAGGGAACGCATGTCCATGCTAACTATTAGTGGTACCGAGAACTTTGAGTAACTAACAAAACCAAAGTTCAGGGCGTCACCGCTGTAGTGTTCGGTAGGTACTTTGACACATTAGATTGTTTCTAGTCTTAGTGTAGGTACCTACCGTTAGCAATGCAAACTCTTTATTATGCACCCTTCGATCAATAATAATAAATATAATATTATATATGTATACTAGTTTAACAATTAGAAATAAAAATTAGTCCCTAAAGTGGCCACGTTTGCAATGTATACTTTTTACTACGAATGAATTGATGCGAATTGATTATAAATGTCACATTTAATGATAAAACTATACTTACCTTAGCCATAGCCTCGGTGTAAAAAAATTAAATGTATCTTATTGTATTTAACTATAACTATAATATAGATTCAAATAAATACATGTTTCGCTCCTTATACGTATGATGTTTTATTTTCTGCTGTAACGACGTCCAGCTATGTTCCCCACCTGATAAGACATATCTACTGCACTACAAAACTAGTTTTTATTTCATGATTTACAAGCTAGGTGTTTGACCACAGCTCATCTGATGGTGAGTTTTTCTTGGTGGTAGATCTCTTTAGCGGGAGGTCGTATAGGTAGGTACCACCGCACTACCAGATATTCTGCCGCCAAGCAGTTGTGTGTAAACATTACTTTGTTCCGCTTTGAAGGGTGCTGCAGCTAGCAAAATCATAGGGCTATGAGAGTAACCATCTAGTGTATCAAAGTAATGAGCGCCAAAGCTGCGATGCCTGGACTTTGTTTTGTCACCCAAAGTTCTGTGTATCGCTGCAATGGTTATTGTTCTCATTACTTTTACATAAAGAATGTGACTATGTGGTCGAAGATGATAAACACACCAATCATGGAATAGAAATGGTTCTCAAGCGAGGCTGCCGGAACATTTCGTTCACTTTAGAGCTAGCAGAGTAGGTACCTACTAGAAAGTGCAATAGTTTCTTCACGATGTATTCCTTCACCGGCAGCTCAAGCATTGTTTGGATTTGAATGCACGTCTTCCGGCGTATAATCCGTCCATCTGTATTCGGAATGTCACGAAGAGGATCATATGCCGCTAAACTTAGCGGTTATGACAAATATCGGCAAACAATCAAGTAAAAATAAACACAATCCGAAATTATGTATTTTTATGATTCAACTTTTGTTAAACCTTTTTAAAATTAGCTAAGGACCAGTGCCGCCATTTTAGTTCTTTTAGGACTAGATCTAGCACTTTTAGAGTGCTTAGCACCCTCCTGAGAATTTTTACACCTAGCCGTAAATCTGGGCCTTTCTCTTCATCTTTACCATAGCAACAAAGTTTGTTACGTAGATAATATATGATCGTCTGCTCTATGGGAACAGCATAACGCCTACATCTCTATTGTGGGGGAAACCCTTGATAAAATTCGTATGTTGAAATTAACGTTAGGTATTTTATGTTTTTGCTCTCTTTCTGCATGTGTTTACGAGTCAAGCCGAAGCTCAACTAAAGATGTTTAAATTACTTTATTATCATAATTTGATTCTAATCATACTATGTTTGTACAGTTTGATTCCGTTTCCGGTCGTCGAACTGTCAACATGTAGGTATCTATTTTTTTTTTTTTTTGTTTTGGCGTCGCGTTTTAGCATTTGCCAGTGTCAAGTAATTATATATTTTCAAGTTTCAAAAGTTGAATAAGTGCCATCGTAGCTAGTTTTAGTCAAAGTCGTCTTTGTCAAGTCCAGTTCGTGTCAGTTAATTCCAGTCATGCTTTAGTAAAGTAGTGGCAACTTTACTACAAAGCTTCGATGGAGTTTTGGAAGCAACACGAAAACTCATGTTTCACCACATTATATCATTTTCCCACACTCGCGCTTGTAATTCGGCACTTTATGAATAAAACACCACCATTTTTATGCATAAACACTCGACAAAACACTAGTTTTGGAAAAAAATACAACGGAGCGACACGACTCTTCCCGCGTTCCCGCCAAAACCCCTAGGTATCTATTACTCTTTATGAACGTACACGCAGCTTTTAAAATACTACGCATGGCTTTTTTTCTTCTCGGCACCGCACTCTGTGTATTCTGCCAGTTTCAGTGTTTCTGTATTTTGTGTGCAGTATTCAGCTTCTTGATATTTACTGCATTGTCTTCGGTTTTTGCAAGCCATGTCTAACATCTATAGTTACAGTTTTAGTCCAGTCTCGGTCCAGTCTAGTCAAGTCTAGTCATGCCTTAGTAAAGTAGATGCGACTACTATAAGCTTCGATGGAGTTTTGGAAGCACCACGAAAAGTCATGTTCCACTACAGTCATTATTTTATTTTCCTCTCAGATTAAACTCTACTTAATCTGAGATTTTCCTACACTCGCGCTTGTGATTTGGCACTTTATGAATTATTTTTTTTGGTTCTGAGCAATAAAAAAGTTTCGTAGTTAAACAAAATACGCCCAACAAAGATAATAAGTTTAAAAAACCCGTATCCAGTCATACTTGCGCAAAAGACGAATCTAGCGATGGTGTACCTGTTTAGTCTCAGACGAATAAAATCAGATTGATTTGGTGAAGGGTCCAAGCGTTTAGTAGTTACGAGGGAATAATTTAAATGAGCCGGACATACATAGCTCAAACTCATAACCCTCCATTTTTGACTTCGCCGCAGTTGGGTGATAACAAAATTTCAATCTTTTATATTTATTGCAAATGTAAATAGTACGGTTAACTAAGAAGCGGTAAAAATGTAAGAATTTTTATTTTATAAAATTATGTAATATATTATAATTCATAAAATATTGGTTAAAACGTGGGTTTCACTGGATGCTTGTACAAGAAATAATACAGTAACTTGGGCTTCACGTCGTTTGTGGTGTTGGCTTTGGTTTCCTCTGGATCAGATGTTCTCTTGACATAATTTGGTTCTTGTTTCGAATCAAGCTCAGTATCTATATTCACATCTAATGATGCTATTGCTTTATCCAATATCAAACTTTCTTGTTCTGCATAAGACAATGTTTTCAGTTCTTCGGGAGGTTCCCAAATAAATTTGTGCTGATGTTCTATGTTATGCTTAAGCTTTTGATTATGAGTCGCTAGTATAGTTTCGACGCCTCCTCCTATTTTATACTCATTGGGAGCCGGACTTTGATGTCTGTTTGCAGAAAAACGTTCAGCTCTGAAAATAGGTCCTTGGCATACAGCTGGCATGCATCTGAATTTTTCCAATTTGTAATATCCAGGTCCTGGAGTTTTGAGTTTTGCGAACACTGGCAACCAGTCATACCATGGTTGAAAACGTCCCTCAGAAGAACAAAAAGGAGAGAACTGTTGCAATTTGTTTGCTCTTTGTGAGCGGAAGCCTCCCATGGGAAAATCAGCAGGGCTCTGTTCAAACGGCTTCTTTTCAAGTGGCTTCATGCGAATAGTTTTTGATTTAAATTCCCATGTCGGTTTTTGACATATTGCGTTAGTCGTTTCATTTTTTTCTTGGCCTTCATCATTATCATCATTTTCTTCTTCAAACGGCGTTTCCTTAAAACGTGTAGCAGTTGAATTGAACGGAGATGCAGAGCAGTTTAGAGCACAGCATTTTTTGACAGTGGGACTGTAGGTGGCTGGACTTGGGCCTTCTTCTTTACGTGGCTTAAATCTTTTGGCTTTCACACCAAAAAAAGAAGGTTCTGGGAGTTTTGCAAGACATGGTATAATGGGCGGTTCTTGGGGATCAAAATCTCTTTTTATCCAATGGGCAGCTGGACCTGGACCTACAGCAACAATAGTATCTTGAAATCGTTGAGTTTTCGGTCCAAAATATGTTGGTTCCGGATCCTTTGGATACTTCGGACTATAAAATGCTGGGCCAGGACGTCCTTCCAGTAAATTTCTCTGTTGAACCATTTCAATGTACCGTACTTGCTTTGAGTGTTTTCTCTTCTGTTCCCGGGTTTGTTCTGCACAAATTTCATCGTGAGTTGGTAGTCTTTCTAAGTAATAATCAGCTGGGCCAGGTCTTCTTTCTAGGGCTTTCATTGCTCGAGTTGATCTCCATTGGCTCCATTTACAACCGCGGTAAAAAGCTGTAGATTCAATAACTTCAGCGTCATAGAAAGAAGGTCCCAGATCACTTTCGAATTTAAATATCCTTTTATGTGTTCCATCAGTCATTTTTTCAAAACCATGATCCCTCCGGGAAGGTACTGATAGACCGTCCGACCCTGATCTAGGTGGTGGACCTTTAAACAACCGTCTATGTACTCTAGCTTGGCACATTTCATCCTTTAATTGTTCATTTTGATCGTCTTCATCCGTACATTCACAAACATTTGATAGACCACATCTACAAAGAATGGCTTCTATATCTTCTTTGCTCAATGCTTCGTATGGAAAGCGCGGTTTTTTTGACATTAACGAAGTACAATTTGGTATTTTTCGGTGTGGGTCTGCATGATAGATTGCATGTGTCCAGATGCGATTTCCACATAATGTATTTCGCTCAGTTTTTGAGAGAAAGGGCGCTTTATTAAGATTTATTTTGTGAGTTTTTTCACTTTGATATGAACCAGGCTCAAAAAGTCTGTAAGGATAAGGCAGTCTTGGAAATCTATCATCTCTATTGTAAGCCATAATTACGATTTGTTTATGCCAGGTGAAAACGTTAATTACAATGAATAGATACTATACTTGTTTTAAAAAATGAACATGTTTGTGTTTCTGTGCTTATTTGTGTTTATCATTTATGAAGATTAAAATAAATAAACGTAAAATTAATAAAATAAACTATCACAAGATGTCTTTAAATCTTAAAAACATCGGCGGTTGTTATGTCACTTTGACACATTTGTACATACAAAACATTGAATTTTATTAGACTTTTTTGTGTTCTACGATTCTCTTGTTTGTCTGTTATAGGCTGGTTTATTTATCTGAGCTGTTATAGGTTGTTTAAAGTATACCTAATAGTTTATCTTAGGCAAATCATTGTTCAACATGTACCTATCTATATAATTATATAATATTTTTGTCCACTCCCGCACCTCCACAACACATAAAAACAATGGGAACTATATAGCCATGCTTTTTAAATTAATTTAGGTACATTTTAAGTTAGGTAAAATATAAATTGTTTCAGAAAAGTACACAAAGGATAATTTTAATGTTTATGGAAAATTCCGCAGATAAACGCGTATTGTGAGCCGATTCTCTTATTAGTCCTCAAAAATACTCTTAATTTTATATTGGTCTTAGGACCCATGGTGGTATGGTGGTGCAGCAGCCCAACCTTACGTCTGCCAAGATAGCAGCTATTTAGGTCTGCTAAAACAATTTAATTTTGTGGTTTAGACGTCATTTTTGTAGTTATTGTAGTGGCCGCAGATGTGACAAATAAAATTTACGGCTATCACCATTGTCGTTCCCATAGCGGCACCTGTGTATGATATGCTTAGTTTGTTATTATATAGAAAATTAATCATATCAATTAGTTATTTTCTGGTAAAACTTAAAATCTTTAGCGGGTAGAATCGTTATGTTTGTTATTGATTACATGGTAAACAATTTCAAGTATAATTTTGAATAATATAAACTACTATAAGTTTTAGAAAATAAATAATGCATCAACGCGATCTGTTCGCGTTTCCGCCAAAATACTATCTAATCTTCTTTCGTTGAAAAAGGTAATTGTCAGTGTCTTTCTGTCTTTGTCAAAATGTCAAGTCAACTGTCAATCCAATCCAAATTTATAATATTCATATTTCATATACTACGACTGATACTGAAAGTAGTACATATTATTTATGTTCAATTTTTTGAAATAATTTTATGTTGTGAATGATCTTGCCGTTCCGTGTATAAACATATCGTCTCTAGTTGCAATATTATCAAGTCAATTATCAGTTCCGCGGTATTTTTGAGCATTGCTGGATCAAAATTTCAAGAGCTTTACAAAATAAAAGTAAAGCGGATATTTATACTTCTAAGTTGCAGCGAGTGCTGTTTCGTACTTCGGAAATAATATAGAACGCTTCTTGTATTCGTTGGCGCTAGTTTCTAAATAGAAACTTACTGGAAATAATTAAGTTTATAATTAACAAGTGAAGCATGTGTTTGTTAGGTATTCAAATATTGCTCTCCAAACACGTCCCAAAACAATTAATTTTAGAGTCAGGTAACCTATACTTATCTGAAGATTCAGGATAAATTATGTAAATAAGTGGTGCAGAAAATATGGGGTTAACCCATTTAATGATTGGTCTTTTTGGCCTTCGATTACTGATGTTCTCATATGCAGAAGAGTATAATCCTACTACACCATTCTGTAATACTACAGGGACGGACAATGTCCAGTATGAGTATAAAACAGATGTTGTTAAAAGTGAACACATTGTTTCTTTTAGAGGATATTTTACACAGTTCACTAGGAAGAAATATGTAACTGCAGCACTGATCAATGCTGGGGTGAGTGAATGTTCTTTTAGTTTTCATAAGCAAACTTTAAGTTATCTAATTGACAATATTATTGTAAATTTTGAAGTTGTTCATGCTGTTTCATATTCTGACCTATTTACCTTTATTGAATTACCTATTTTATGGAAAAATTGAAGTAAAATAATGTGCATTATGGGGATAGATATACAGTTAGTTTTCCCTCTAAATGCTTGAAAAAATCCTAAAAATACATTTGACACCGTAACTATGTTTATTGCGGGGTCTTAATAGCACACAAAATACTAAGAAATTTGTTGCAACAAGTGTTTTATGTGTGGTGTGATTTAAAGTATCTTCTTCTCAGTCTTTTGCACTCTTGGTAGAGTGCTTGTGGTCATTGGTTCTGGTGCCAGCTCACCAAACAATCTGTCACCATTCCTTGCAAAAGAAGTTTACTCTAAAGGAACAGATTGGAAGAGGCTTAAGACCAGCAGTCACCTAAAGTAGGCTAATGACTATGATTACTAAGTAGTGGGGCGTGGGTTTGATTCCCACCCAGGACAAGCATTTTGTGATATAAAACCAAATGTTTGTTCTGTGTCTGGGTGTACTGTATTTATTACAAGTATGTATTTACAAAAAAAAATATATTTAAGTATTCTATCAGTTATCTGACTCCCATAGTACAAGCTTTGCTTAGTTTGGGGTCAGATGGCGCTGTGTGTAATGTCCTGCGATATTTATTTATTTATTATTTAGTTTAAAATCAATTTGCATTTTGCATGTCAGTTCGCTTAGGTACTTCTTTTATTTCTTTTTTATATGGTTGTCACAATCATTTAGAAAATTTCTTCAGAAATAATTGCACTTACTGAGTAAGTGATTTTTGTGCCTACAGTTTTGGCATATATTGCTATATAGATGTAGCAATATATTAACTAATATATACTAATTTATAATAACTATTATAAAGAGGAAAAATTTGATTTTTTGATGAAACTACTGAAGCGATTAAAAAAAATCTTTCATCATTGGGAAGCTACACTATCCCCGGGTGACATAGGCTACTTTTTATTCCTGTATTCCCATGGGAACGGGAACTATGCAGGTGAAATAGTGAGGTGTCCGCTAGTGTTATAATATGTCTAAACCAATATAGTTTTTAGTCTCTTGAATCTATTTGTTGGACAAAGACCTTCCTCTGTTTGAAGTGTGTCAATGATATGCCAGTGAAATGACACTTAAAACTGTTTGTTCAAGATCTGGGGAGGCAGCTAAGAAAGAAAGACCATAACCCCAGGTCAGAAGTTATGTTCGGACAAGGTTCACCTCGCCAGGGAAATATGTATAGATAAATTTTAACGACTTTGTATTTTTAGTGACAAGAGTTTTTTTCCATTGAGAATTACTGACATGATATCATTTATTTGAACTATGTTATTATATTTTGATGATGTAACATTTTTTAAACACATTTTATGCTATAAAACATATGATATCACCGATCATATGCCCCTGATTGTATTGTAATAATACTACTGTAAGACTCAAATATTTCAATACATATATAATTTAGGTTTGTGATTCATTTTATTTTATGGACTGCAATGACAATGACATTAACATTTTGAAGTTGTTTATCATTTCAACTAAATTTTAAAAACTACAAACACGTACTGAGGTTAGGTATTATTTGTCCCTTAGGTTGTATTTGTCCCTTTGTCTAGATAAAAAATAATAATACTAACCTAACCACTAACAAAATAATAGTAATAAAAAAAAAGTAACTGCAAACACGGTCAACACCGGACAATATGCGCCAGATGAAAAATATACTGCTACCAGACACTGGCAAAATTGTGGCAACACCGCAGAAGCCAAGAAGAAAAAGTTGAAGTTGAACTAAATTTTATTGTTTACTCAAGCGCCTACATAACTCAGCTCTGTGATTTTATGTTTGTTATCAAGCTTATCAGTTAAGCCTTTTATCTTGATTTGATATAACATAATTGCTGATAATAGCAACTTATAAAATTACTAGATACATTCTGTAGTTATACACAGCATTCTCATACCTATTTTATTCCTTTTTTCCATAGGTATAGCAATCTTAATATATTTTTCCTCATGACTTATATAGGAACGTCTGTTTTATGTCTAATAATAATAATCTAATAACTGGGACAACAACACTCCATGTGTATTGTGTTGTATCTCTGTTTGTTTGCATTTCCTATATTAAAGCATTAAGAGCTAAATTCATTTTCCTACTTAGCTATTAATCCCATATATCAAATAACTTAAGTTCTTTAAAGCTGGCGTTTTTACATGGGTTTTATTTAGCTTTTCCTGTTTGTTATTGTAGTTTTTTATATGTCAACGGTTCTCAATTTTTTTCCTACAGAAATGCAAAAAAATAAAATGTCATATATTTTCAGAATTCTTGTATACCCACAAGATGTGTGTGAAATGATCTTCTGTATAAATTGTTATTTATTTATAACTTTAAGGTATCCAACTGGACGATACTGCATCGCAAGAATCCAGCGGCAGACTACCCAAGTGACTTTGATGTGCTGGTACTTGGCAATGAGATTAAGAAGGCTTTGGACGCCCTTAGCGACCACCCTGCTGTTAGGCGGGTCACTGCTCAAAGGCAGGTCATGCGCTCCATCAAATACGTCAAAGAGGTAAAAGTACTAAAAATAGTTTTTAGTTAAAGTTTATAGTACAAGTCTGTGCGAAGCTATGGCGAAACTAGTTTTATTATATATTTTTTCTGTAAGTTCTTATTATATCAAAAGTACCAACATACTGTGTGATTGTTCATTAGCTTTTAAGATCATTGTCATAATCAAACTACAGAAACTAAAGCAATTAAAAATGTTTATTCAGGATCGGCATAAAGCATCCACGGAAAAGCTGATTCCCTTTCCAATTTCCAAAAGACAGCCCTGTTGGTTCATTGGTAGTATGTCTGCTTCGAGAGCTGAAGGGCGTGGGTTCGATTCCCACTCAGGACTAACATTTGTGTGACTAACATCGATGTTTGTTCTGTGTCTGGGTGTACTGTATGTATTATAAGTATGTATTTACAAAAAAAAAAGTATTTATGTATTCTATCAGTTATCTGACTTCCATCACACAAGCTCTGCTTAGTTTGGGGGCAGATGGCGCTGTGTGTAATGTCCTATGATATTTATTTATTATTATTATTATTTAATTGTAAAAGTCATGCAATAATTTTTTTTTGTATGGTTTATATTTGTTAAGTTCTAGTTACCATAGAGATAATATGCATGGGGCCATGTACATTCTAATATTTAAACCGACCACATGCAGTGCCACATCTGTGTCTGCATGAATTGTGGCAAACAGGATAGCCCCTCTGTTGTATATCATTTCTAAATTCTAAATCTACATGGGGTCAACCTGGTTAGCTTAGTAGTTTATTGATCACATTTTTATCTAATGACAGATAAAAGCTTTTGCGTGCTTGCAATCTTTTATTTTATTCCATAGGCTAGCGACTCACCCTGGCTTCGCACAGATGCAATTTATTTTGGCAACTCTTTGGCGACTTGTTTACAAAACATTGAATTTCAAAACTTATACAAAACTGTAATTAGAATGCATTGTATACCAACCAAACAGTGTAACAGTGAAAACTGTATCAAAATCTTTTGCGTAGTTTAAAAGAAGTAAACGGAGAAATAGACGAGAATCGACTTTGTTCTATATTGTTTGGAGATGTGACTTCTTTATCTGTGTGCAGAATTAGCAGATTTCGTGTTTCTGCAGCTGTTGGTTTGCACAGCTCTACTGTTTCATCCTTCATCATCTTCCTTTGCGAGCAAATAATCAAATTGTTGTTTCCCATACATGTGTTTTGGCTTTTAATTTAAATAATTGTAACTTTATATCTGCCTGTTTTATTTTGTAAGTGGCATACTGATATCACTCTGATATCTAGACCTATTTGAACCACTGTATCTCTGTGCTAGTAACATAATGACCTTGCATAATGCGATTCGATCAAGTGCATCATTTTCTTTTTAACATATTGTTCATTTTAGCTGTCAGAAGACTGCGGTCCAACAGGGTGCCTGTATGCAGGGTGGAGAAACTATCGCGGACGGGCTTTGCGCTCGCTTAGACAACCTCGGGAGGCAAGTATCGTTCTATTATTTGTTACTAAACTACGCAATAACGAGGGTTATGATTTTAATCCTACTAATATTATATAAACGAAAGTTTCTAAGAATGTATGGATGTATGTTTGTTACTCTTTCACGCAAAAACTATTGAACGGAAATGTATGAAATTTGGTATGGAGGTAGCTGAGACCCTGGTTTAACACGTTTTTATCCCGTAAGCATGTAGCGGTTAACACCGCGGGGCGCAGCTAGTAGTCTATATGTGCATGATTCTATGTAAGTGCTAATCTAAGAGGCTGGCATACACAATTTTAGGAATACATATATGTAGTATAAAAAAAACAATTACAAAACAAATCGGAGAACATTTCAAACAGCGACATCTAGTCCTAAACTAAACGAACCTTGTACTATGTGACCCAGATAAGTGAATGAACACATATATTGTACTTTTTTTTTGACAGCCCTGTTGGATCATTGGTAGAATGTTTGCTTGTTTGTTCTGTGTCTGGGTGCCCTGTATGTATTATTAGTATATATTTACAAAAAAAAAGTATTTAAGTGTTCTATCAGTTATCTGACCTCCATCACACAAGCTTTGCTTAGTTTGGGGCCAGATGGCGCTGTGTGTAATGTCCTACGATATTTATAATAATATGTATGCTAGCTTCTGTACCCTCGTATATCATAACCTGTTGTCAAAAAATGGCATAGCTTCACTTCACTTTGTGGTAAATTTCCTTAGCAGGAGGTTATCTAGGTAGGTACCACCGCAGTACCAGATATTTTGCCACCAAGCAGTAGTGTGTGAACATTACTGTTCCGGTTTGAAGGGTAATGCAGCTAGCGAAATTACAGGGCTGGTTGAGACTAACCATCTAGTCTCAAAATAGTGAATGCCTTTTGTTTTGTTACTCAAAGTTCCGTGTATCGCTGCAATGGTCATGGACAGGCGTTATCTCTTACCATCAGGAGAGCGCCGCGATCGTCTCATTACCTTTACATAAAAAAAAAACTTAAAGAAATAATCTAACCTATTACTTGTTTATTGGTACAGAATGGCTACACGTCCAGAAAACTGTTACGTACAGTTCCTCGTCAAATCACATCGGCGTTGAGAGCCGACGTGCTGTGGGCACTAGGAGTTACCGGTAAGTAATATCTTCGCAAACATTATCATATATATGGGTGAAAATGAGATACAAAGTGCTTAATTGTACTAAAAGTGCGTTGGCGGTAATTGGTGATAAATAGATGTTGCAATTGTGTGCATTTGTTCTCTACACACCAAAGTCGCTAGTTTTGTATTAAAGTGGTAATGTCGGTGGATTACCCTTTGTGTGGTGCCCGGTGGTTTGCCAGTAACTTAAACCCCGCTTATTCCCATTAGGGTGTAAGAGATGAAAGGGTGAAAGAAGCTACACCGTATGGGAATAAATAAAAATCGTAGAATATTACACACAGCGCCATCTGCCTCTAAACTAAGCAAAACTTGTACGATGGAAGTCAGATATCTGATAGAATACTTGTTTTTTTTTGTAACGACATACTTTTTTTTAAATTTGACAGGCTATGTGTTTGACCAGAGGTATCTGATGTTAAGTCGAAGATGGTAAAACACACCTAGCCTGGAATAAAACTGGCTCTCAAGTGGGGCTGCCGGAACACACCGGTTAGGTGCATGGCGGCAGACTTTTAACTTGAGGGTGGTAGCTAATAAAAATGGTAGGTACTTATAATGCATATACAGAAAACGCAGACATAGAACTAACATTTGTTTATACCACAAAATATTTTTCTGTGTGGGAATTGGATCCACGCCCTAACAACAGTGAGCCAATAGAGCTGTCAAAGAAGACAGCTCTGTGAAATACTGTATACTCGTTTACCACTTGACTGGAGTATGTTGCTTATGGCAAAAAATATTGCAATGCTATATGTCGTAAGTACTGTGATCCTCGTGATCTTGGCAAATTTTACTTCTTTCTTGCTACGTTTTGACCCAAAAGGCGACACCAATCTCACAGATCTGGACTGGACTGGACCATCGGCTTTAATATGCAGAAGCCGATTACACAGAATATTTGATCATGTTTTAAAGGTGAAGGCGTAAAAGTGGCCGTATTCGACACGGGTCTGGCGCGTAATCACCCTCACTTCAACAACATACGCGAGCGTACAGACTGGACTGGAGAAAGTACTCTCGACGATGCCCTCGGTCACGGCACCTTCGTCGCGGGAGTGATAGCGTCTCGTAAGGATTGTCTGGGCTTCGCACCCGACGCCGACTTGCACATATTCCGTGTGTTCACGGATAACCAGGTGAGCCGCTAGACATTGGAATCTGCTGCCCGAGTGGGTGCTCCCCAATGAATATAGTCTGGGTTCCTTCAAGACGCGAGTGAATCGGTTTCTTCTAGGCAAGCGTGCTCCACCGTAGACCGCATCTTCGCTTAACGTCAGGCGGGATGGCGCAAGCCTATCTATTATAATAAAAAAGAAAAAAAAGCCAAGTGCAATATACTGAATACACATTTGTTTATAGGGTTCCGTACCCAAAACGGGACCTTGTTACTAAGACTACGCTGTTCGTGCATCTGTCACGAGGCTGTATCTCATGAACCGTGATAATTAGACAGTTAAAATTTTCACGGATGATGTATTTCTGTTGCCGCTATAAAAACAAATACTAAAGAACAGAATAAAATAAATATTTAAGAGGTCTTCCATGCAACAAACGTGATTTTTTTTGCCGTTTTGAATGACTAGCGGACGCGGTTTCACCCGCGTAGTTTTCGCCCGTTCCCGTGGGAATACAGGGATAAAAAGTAGCCGATGTCACCTGGAGATAGTGTAGCTTCGCAATGGTAAAAGGATTTTTAAAATCGGAGCCTATTCAATACAAACAATTAGTAAAATCTTTCCTCTTTATAATAGTATAGATATACATAGATAGATAGATTTAAACAAGTTTTTGTTACGCCTTATTTGTTTTGTTTTCAGGTGTCGTACACGTCTTGGTTTCTAGACGCATTCAACTATGCAATCATGCGAAAAATCGATATTCTGAATCTGAGTATTGGTGGACCAGACTTTATGGATCATCCGTTTGTGGACAAAGTTTGGGAACTGAGTGCCAATAAGGTAATCTTAGAAACAAACAAACAAACAGAAACAGAACAAACAGAAACAGGAAACAGAATACAGTTTACTACAACTAGTTCAACTCGATCTTACTTAGTCTTTCGGCAAACTTCGTAGGTAGTACTTGTTGTGTAGCTAGGTACGACATTGTATACGGTTTTTTTTTGTGATTTCTTACTTTTCCAATGATCGAAAATGTTTCAGGTGATAATGGTATCTGCGATTGGTAACGACGGACCTCTGTACGGGACCCTAAACAACCCAGCGGATCAGATGGACGTGATTGGCGTCGGTGGGATTGGATTTGACGATCGCATCGCCAAGTTCTCCTCTAGGGGCATGACCACCTGGGAGCTGCCACATGTAATATTTCTATTCGAATTGCCGACCACGTGTAACGTTCTTATTTTAAGAGTGCGCGTTATGCCAGAAAAAAAATCAGATTCCACACTCTCTAGTGAGAAGAAACAAGATCGAAAATTCCATGACAATTGCATGATTTGTAATCCGAGGTATATTTTTGACCGAGTTAAACTTTTACATCAAATTAAAAAAATCATTAGCGACTCAAACAAATGTGTAGCTAGGTATTTTATTGTCATCGCTGACAATTTCGAGTTTTTGAATATTTTGTTTTTTGCGGCATTTGTAGTTTTTTTTTTTGAGAAAAACTCCGACCTCTTTTCAAAATTCTATCTGGCTATTGTACTTCTTCAGGATTATACCCATACTCTAATAATTTTTTTGTTGTAATATTTATGTTTCTTAATAGCAAAGAGTGGCATCGATCAGTTTTTCCGTTTTTCTGGCATTAGGTGCGTTCTCAATAACAAAATTATTATCGCTGATTTAAGGCGAATTTTTGATTCGTAATAAAGTTGTATGACAATATTTTATTGCTGTGCAAAGAACAACAATAAGAAAAAAGCACTATAGCACTATCAAAGTAATAACGGATCGTCCGCGGAATGGGGAGGTAGGTGGGGCAGCGTGACTTTTAGATGTTGCAGGGTAGTCAAGGGGGATAGGGCACCGCCATCACGTTTGGCAGTTCGCTCGCGGCTCTCGCGGTGAACAGTCGACTTATTGGTCCGGTCCACATAGTCCTTAGGTTAAAAGTTTTATTTTGACCTCTTGATATCTATGTATAGTTGTATACTTATATTCGAAGCATGTACAATTTAGTTGCGTTAAGTATTATGTAAAAATATATAATAACGTTGTATTTTCAGGGTTATGGTCGCATGAAACCGGACATTGTAACATATGGGAGCGGCGTTCGCGGGTCCAGCGTTAACGGCGGATGCAGATCTCTCAGTGGTATGTCAGAGCATATACAGGGTCGGTCAGAAAAGCTGGGCTAAACCGAATAGCTACCTTTATGATTTATAAGTTTTTTTTGAAATCATTTCAACATTGACAGGCTATGTGTTTTTTTAGCCTTTTTTTATATAGGCTTAGTCCTATTAATATGCAACTCACCTGGTGGATAGCAACGATGTGGCCGAAGATGGAGCACGCTTGCGTAGTAAATACATATTCAAATTCTTCTTGCAAACCCCCGGGTTGTCTTTTTGACTGGTTAATCTTGTGGATAGGATTGGATTGTGTTTGACCACAGCTCACCTGATGTTAAGTGGCAGTGTGTTCGAAGATGGTAAAGCACAACTAGCCTGGAATGAAACTGTTTTTTTTGTGGCCAGCGTTTTTTTTTTCAAATATGTTTAATGAATACTTAACTTTTTGTTATTTCAATTTTACATCGCGCTGTAATTACGTGGCTGTGTAGGTAGTTGGAACATGGTTTAATAGAAATGACAAAAAAACTATTTTTTTTTTTAAATTTGACAGTTGTCTGTTGAAATCGATTTTCCCTAGGGCTGAAAAGTATTACTTTCAACCCGCTCCTCAGGCAACTTTAGACCTGCGTTCCGAGTATGAGTATTGAAAAAGAATAAAATGTGGATTTCAGGAACATCAGTGGCATCTCCGGTAGTGGCGGGTGCGATCGCGTTGCTAGCCAGTGGCATCCCACGGAGCCATCTGACGCCGGCGTCAGTGAAACAGGCGCTGTGCGTGACTGCCGTGCGACTACCTGGCCCTAATATGTTTGAGCAGGGACATGGCAAACTCGACCTTATTAGCGCTTACCAGGTGTGCATTGTATAATAATATGCTACTAGCGACCCGCCCCGGTTTCGCACGGGTGCAACGCATTTTGACGACTTAACAAGACAAAACATAACTGAATGACGCTACTTTTTTTTTTTAGAAATAGGTAGCTCCGTTGGTTTGTTGGTAGTATGTCTGCTTCAAGGGCGTGAGGTCGATTCCCACCCAGGACAAATATTGTGCGCTATAAACAAATGTTTGTTCCGTGTCTGGGTATTCTGTATTTATTTTAAGTAGGTAAAAAAAAAAGTATTTAAGTATTCTATCAGTTATCTGACTTCCATAGTACAAACTTTGCTTAGTTTGGGGTCAGATGGCGCTGTGTGTAATGTCCTACGATATTTGTTTAATTATAGCTACTATCAGTGTTTTTTATTATTTTTCGAGGAGAACCAGAAAATTACTTGATGACGCTTGTTAGCTACTACCAGCTATCCAGCGGTAAATGGCTATATCATCATGACTTCTCACTGTGGTATCTTTACTGTCAATCCAAAGCTCATTGGCGGGATATTGGTTTTCAGTTCCTGAGGAAGTACGAACCGCAAGTGACGTTAAGTCCAAACTACATAGACCTGACCGAATGCCAATACATGTGGCCTTACTGTACTCAGCCGATTTACTACAGTGGGCAGCCTACAATCGCTAATGTGACCATCGTGAACGGGTTGGCCGTCTCTGGACACGTTGTGAGTTCACTTTCACTATTTTACTGCACTATTTATTTATCTACTGTTTATTAATGTGTGTGGTGTTCTGTATGTATTATAAGTATGTATTTACAAAAAAAAAGTATTTATGTATTCTATCAGTTATCTGACTCCCATCACACAAGCTCTGCTTTGTTTGGAGCCAGATGGCGCTGTGTGTATACCTGGTCCTACGATATTTATTAATGAATATTGCAGTATTTATATACTGCAATCGACGATATTGTCACCGTCGCGGGTCGAACCTGGACCAGATTGGCACAGGACCGAGGCAGATGGCAGGCCTCTCTCTTTACCTGCCAAAAAAACTACTGCTGGGTATAGACCCAGCAGTGGGATAAAGAAGGCTGTGGATGATGATGATGAATACTCATTATCCGATTGATAAAAGTTTATCGACGGCGTAACTATACGTGGAAGCCAATAACTACACTGATAACCACATAATAAATGATTATACTCCATGTACATACACGCACACACGGAAAACGTCATGAAAACTACGTCAACGTTTTAAATTATTTTATGTTTTTCGATTACTTTTTAACCGTCGTGGGTTTTTCAAATTTTTTTAATTTTGCTTTTGATGGAGCATATACATATATTATGTAAACGTCGATTTAAAAAAAATTGTAAAATAACACGAACGGGACGCTCTCCTGATGGTAAGAGATGACGCCTGTTCATGACCATTGCAGCGATACACAGAACTTTGAGTAGCAAAACAAAGTCCAGGGCATCGCTGCTTTGGCGCTCATTACTTTGAGACTTACAGATAAAGGAAACTGATTGCAGACTGCTTTGTCATGGCACCCCCACTTGCCCCACGGCGGATTGCTCTCCGTGACGGGGCAGTTCAGCGACACCATCTGGCCGTGGGCGGGCTGGCTCGCGCTTTCCTTCACTGTCGTCGAGGGCGGCGCCGAATTCGACGGCATCATTGAGGTACTTTGTAATGTGTATGTCTGTGGGATTGTCGTGGCACATCTACTACTTGGCGGATTTATCTCCGTATCTGCAGGCATTACGGCAAGCTGACAAGCTGCTTTTCTTGACCGTCGTTTTAACCTATTATATACTAGCTGCGCCCCGCGGTGCTACCCGCTACGTGTTATCGGGATAAAAAGTAGCCTATGTGTTAATCCAGGGTCTCAGCTACCTCCATACCGAATTTCATCCAAATCTGTTCCGTAGTTTTTGCGTGAAAGAGTAGGTGACAAACATCCATCCATACACCCAAACTTTCACAGTTATAATATTAGTGGGATCTTCTAGTAGGTACTTCTTCTCAAAGTTTCTTCCCGCGACACGCGGGCGAAATAATTAAATTCTAAGAAATTTGTATGTGTGTTTTTATTTCAAGTAGATTAAGCAACGAATATCCTATGGCATCACTTATTACAGGGTCATGTAAACTTAACGGTGTCGAGCTACGACGACAGCGGCGATAAAGTACAAAAGAACGCGACTCTCTCTTTGCCAATTAGGTAAGAAACATTTCTATATTTAATACTAAATAGCACAAACTCTAATTAGAAATCATAAGTGATTGGTGTTAAACTATCGTTAATTTAAGTTCTTGTATTGTCCTTGCTTCTCTTTTTTTAACCGACTTCAAAAAAATAGGTTCTCAATTCGTCGGAATCTTTTATTTATGTAGGTTTCATCGATTACTCGAAGACGCCTGAACCGATTTGAACAATTATTTTTTGTTTCAAATGTGGTCTCATTAAAATTTTATCAGAATCGGTCGACCGGTTTATAAAAAATCAACAAAAATTGAAATAAGTAACGTTTCCATATCAATTTTCTATTTCCATGATGTTTTCATTTACTCCGGAACCTGGCTGTTTCTACCCTATATATAATGCCCTCTATGGCTGTTTCATCGGATTTTTTAAACGGAAATTTTATACTTGTTTTTATATGCGAGGAATTTATATACCGCCACTCTCGTATCGTTATCGTTTCGAACTATTTTGGCTTTTTTTTTATGTGAAAAATAATGAGACAAACGAGACGCTCTCCTCATGGTAAGAGACAACGCCTGTCCATGACCATTGCATGCAGCGATACACAGAACTTTGAGTAACAAAACAAAGTCTAGGGCATCGCTGCTTTGGTGCTGATTACTTTAAGACTTTCGATGGTTAGTGTCAACAGCCCAGTAATTTCGCTAGCTGCAGTACCCTTCAAACCGGAACACAGTAATGTTTACACACTACTGCTTGGCGGCAGTATATCTGGTACTGCGGTGGTACCTACCTAGATGACCTCCTGCTAAGGAGATCTACCACCAAGTAAAACTTTAAACGCTTTACGTTGGTTACTTTATTGTACGTAAGTAAGGTAATTGTAGTCCTGAAATATTATTGTACTGACAGCCCTGGTGGTTCATTGGTAGTGTGTCAGCTTCGAGAGCTGAAGGGCGTGGGTTCGATTCCCACTCAGGACTAACATTTGTGTGACTAACATCGATGTTTGTTCTGTGACTGAGTGTACTGTATGTATTATAAGTATGTATTTACAAAAAAAAAAGTTTTTAAGTATTCTATCAGTTATCTGTCTTCCATACCACAAGCTCTGCTTAGTTTGGGGTCAGATGGCGCTGTGTGTAATGTCCTATGATATTTATTTATTTATTTATTGTGTGGTTTTTAGAGCTCGCATAATCCCAGTTCCGGTGCGTTCCCGTCGTCTGCTATGGGACCAGTTTCATAGTCTTCGCTACCCGGGCGGATACTTCCCCCGCGACGACCTGAGAGCCAAGCACGACCCGCTCGATTGGCACGCTGACCATATACACACCAACTTTAGGGACATGTATCGTAGGCTGAGGGAGCACGGCTTCTACTTGGAGGTTATGGGTAAGTTCTGTGAGATCAGATCAACTTGTGATAGTCACGTAATAGCGTTCTGCTAGAATGACGCCTTATTGATGTTTGTTCCCAGGCACACCAATAACATGCATCGATACGTCCCTTTACGGAGCACTCTTACTAGTGGACCCTGAAGATGAGTACTTCCCCGAAGAAATGGCGGCGCTCAAGAAAGCGATCGACAACGGCCTCTCGCTGGTTGTGTTTGCAGACTGGTACAACGCGTCACTTCTACGCCACGTCAAATTTTACGACGAGAACACTAGACAATGGTAAAAGCACTTTATATAAGGTGTAAGCGAAAGTTTTTTTTAAATTAATATAGGTGGCTTACGTTTGTATGCCACGTCGCCTGGTGTTGTGCGAAAGTGCGGTCTACGATGAAGCATGCTTAACTTGAATCGAGGTTCATTATACGCATTGCAGATTGGACCATTTAATGCGAATTTGCTAAATAATCATTATAAATATCACAATCAATAATTGTTTTATAGGAAACTACCGGACGCTTCGTGGTTCCCGTGAGAATACAGGGATAAATAGTAGCCTATGTCACCCGGGGATAGCGTAGCTTTACAATGGTGAAAGAATTTTTGAAAATGGTCCTGCAGTTTCCAATACAAACAAACAATCAAATCTTTCCTCTTTATAATAGTAGGTACTTGCGGACACTCCGCAGTTTTACCCGCGTAGTTCCAGTTCCAGTTTTCGCGGGAATACAGGGTTAATAAGTAACCTATGTCATCCAAGGATAGTGTAGCTGCCCAGCGGTGAAAGAATTTTTGAAATCGGTCCAGTAGTTTCGGAGCCTATTCAATACAAACAAACAATTTTTGCCTCTTTATAACAGTAAAGATAGATAGATTTGCAGTTTTAAAACTTAAATCGGTATTATTTTTATGATTAACCTATGCGATTTATCACGATCGTGAACTACTGACACAAACGATGATGTTAAGCAACGATGCTAGGTCAACTAACTAGTAGTAGAACAACTATGTCTAGGATGGAACACGCTTACCTAGAAGGAACCTGTTTACTCTTGATTTGGTGACACTTATACACACTTATGTTGTACTGTTCGAGAAATACAGACTCCGGCAAAGAGTTTCACATCCTCGCTGTGCGAATAATTAATGTAGATTCTAAGCGCTTAGTCCACACATGAGGAACGTCCACCATGTACGGGTGACGCCTCGGTCGCGTTTGTCTGGCCGTCCGGTAGTAAATAGGGGCAGGGGGAACCAAGTCCATTTAAATCACAACCAAACCAAATTTAACCAAATCTTGCAATGTCGGAGAGCTTTACATATTTGCAATTAATATTCGTGTGTTTTCTGTATAGGTGGATACCTGAAACAGGTGGCGCCAACGTCCCTGCACTAAACGACTTGCTCAGCATGTATCAGGTTAGTAAACTTTCATCAAGATAAAGTTCTATGTAAAAACACTTCCAGTATAATATTTTTCGAAAAACTCGTATTTTTTTTATCTGTTGCAGAGGAATTTGCAGTTTAAGTGATTCCCTATAGTTTATTAACTCGAACTCAGTGCCGCCGATACGCCTAGCGTGTGCTCACGAATCTCTAACGCGGTGCTGCGAGCACGCCAGGCGTGCTCTCGAATTTTAATGAATATACCAAAAATTTTGGACATATTTTCTATCCGAAGCTGAAATACGGCTGTTTTAATTTCACCTTTATACAGTGCCAGTGAACACGCCTAGCATGCCCATGTAATTTCATCTTGCAGCGCCGAGAGAACGCCTGGCGTGCATGCGTTTTAGATATATACAGTTTTATATATTTTATATATGTATAGGGCGGTATCGCTGGGAACTACTCGAAAATAGTGGTGGCAATTAAAGTGTTCAATTTACATTTGTAGTGGGACAGGCAATTCAGAAAACTTTCTACTGTACTTTCTAATGCACTAGTCACTGCAGCGATAATCATCTTACTGACATTTAAAATTAATAGCCCTGTTGGTTCATTGGTAGTATGACTTGAGAGCTGTAGGGTGTGGGTTCGATTCCCACTCAGGGCAAACGTTTTGTGAATAAACAAATGTTTGTTCTGTGTCTATGTGTTCTGTATGTATTTAAAAAAAAAGTATTTATGTATTCTATCAGTTATCTGACTTCCATCACACAAGCTCTGCTTAGTTTGGGGCCAGATGGTGCTGTGTGTATAGTCCTACGATATTTATTTATTTAATTTGTTGTGTCTGTATGTAATTTAAATCTTTTTATATTTGTTTTGTCTGTAGTTATACGTTGTTGTATCTAGTCATCATCATCATCATTTCAGCCGTAGGACGTCCACTGCTGGACATAGGTCTCCTCCATTGACTTCCATAAAGACCGGTTGGAAGCGGCTCGCATCCAGCGCGTTCCTGCGGTCTTTACTAGGTCGTCTGTCCACCTTGTGGGTGGACGTCCTACGCTGTGGTTGTCGGTCGTGGTCTCCAGAACTTTGCAGCCCCATCGGCCATCAGTTCTGCGTGCTGTGTGCCCTGCCCACTGCCACGTCAACTAGTTGTATCTAGTGTCTTATAAAAAAAAATGTTTCTCTCTCTCTCTCTCTCTCTCTTTCTTTTCGAAACTAATGAGAACAAAACCGGGGGATACTATTTGGTGTTACAGCTACATCTATCATCTACACCCAACATTTATTTACAACCCTCGGTACCATTACCTATCGAGGGGTCCAGGATCCTAACGACTGGACCCGAATATCGCATCTTATATTCATCTTATTTGGCTAGATGAAGCTGTAAAAGTTAAACAAACTTTTATTCTGTTTTTATTCATCAGGTGGCGTTAGGGGATCGCGTGTTTGAGGGCACGTTCAAACTGGGCGGTCACCCCATGTACTATGCGAGTGGAACTCACATTCACAGCTTTCCTGATCACGGTATCCTGATCTCAGCAACACTAACCGATCAGGGGCATCAGGTATTTAATGTTTTATTCCTACCCATTTATTTATGTAAGTTTCTTTTGCATATCAAGTTTGGTATACAGTCTTTGTAGGTCTCTTTAATCTGACATTTTTGATCATCTGTTTCTTTAATATGTATAAGTACTAATTAGGTATATTACCGACTATACCTACATGGGAAATAAAAAATGCTAAAGATAGTAATTATTAGTTTACACGGTTGATACGCATGTCTCACAGTTTTATTATTAAATTAATATAACTTAATTATTTTTTTGTTAACTTATAACATGGAATTATACACGTGTAACGCTAGCTCCTTGAAAAATGTCGAAATCTTTTTCAAGGTTTCAAGGCAGCTCGTGTTCATGTAAAAGCCACAACAATGTGTTAATATCACATCAGTCATATAAGTAAAAAGATTGTTTACAATTTAAGATACCCAAAAAAACCTCATTTGGAATATCTTATTGTTTTTTAATTATTTTCTTTCTCATTTCACCAAACACACACACACACACACACACACACATAATACATATCGTACATATATATATCGGAGATATAAGATAAAAAGCAGTAGAACGACATCAGATGGGATGGCCGATCAACATCATGTATGGTTACTGGGTAACTGGGCGTGGGTGTAGCGGGCGAGGAGACAAACCACACAATTCAGTTATCTTGTACAAAGTTTAATCAGCACTTCACAACGACTTTAGTTTAAGAACGATAAGAACATTATAGACACTATTACATAGGTTGGGGACAAAACGTTCCGCTTAGCTTCGCACTCTGCAACCGACCAACTCAATCTAGTCTCAAAGCAAGAATCAATGTTAATCTCTCCTCAACCAAAGCAAGAATGTAATCGTGTGTAACTCAGATCAGAACCGGTTCAAATATTCAGATCGCGTAGGTTTGAACCGTTGAGCTGCAGCTCAACTGCAGATCAAGCAGCTCAAATCGTGGCTTGCGGCTCATCGAGTCATCGTTGTCGCGCACCCGACCGCAGCTAATCGAACTGAATTGCGAACCGAACCGAAATTGAAAAGTGAACCGAACGGAGCCGATGCGACGCTATCTGTTTTTTGAAGCAGTGTGACCTGAACAGAATGATGAACGAAACAGAATGACTTAGAAAGGGAAGGAGAGCATATTTACCACGAATCTTACAATTCCCGGGATAAACAAGATAATAATTATGTTAATCCAGATAATAAACTATTTATATGCAATTTATTATGCAAATCCTTTCATTTGTTTTAGCATGATTGATTAAAAAATATCCATACATACAAACTTAGTCAATTATAATATTAATCGGAAAAAAAAAAAAAAAATTTTAATTTCAAAATATTTTTTATCAGTAGATTTCCCGATAAATTTAGAACATTTCCAACGTTGTTGAGCTGAAACTATAAACCAACTATATGAGCTGTATATTCTAGCGCTGCATAAGGTCTAGTTTACTTCGCTATTGACTAAATGACTCCCTCGACTTAGTACGTGAACTGATCTGAAATGACCTGTTGAGCCGGTTCAAGTTTTCAGCTCAAGGGTTGAGCTGCGAGCCGCGGCGTGACTCAAGTAAATCTGTTGAGTTACCCATGGCTACAAGAATGATCTCCCCACCTCAACATTCAACGCACGGCCGGCTCGCTTCACACAGCGCCCCTACCGGCCGACATCCGCAACTTCGCCTTCTCTCATTGGTTGAAGTCAAAATACTTTACACGAATAACGACAAGCAGAGCACGGAACCAGTGTTACGTCAGAGGTGTCGCCATTCCACCTCTAGTCCACCAAAATTACGCAAGATGGCGCTAAACTAAATCAACATTAAAGCTATACGCCGACATATATATATATATATATATTTGTTGTATAAACTACAAGGGCTCACCGGAAGACCAGCACTGGTCATACCATTTAGACCAGCATTATGCTGAAGTGAGCCCCTATTTTGTAACTTTTGTCTGTCTCTGTTTGTTTGTTTTTGCTAATTTATGTAACCAAATTTTACGCCGACTTTTTTTACAGATAATGTCCGGTGAGAAAGCAGGCAGCGGGGGAGCGAGCGGGGCGCATACGGTAGACGTCCCAATTCTAGGCCTTCTGCAGACTGACGCCGGGTCTCGAGACTATGGGAACGATACCATAGACAAAGTACCAAGGGTAATAAAATATCTCTTAAACTGCTTATTGATTGTTTTTCAAGCTGGGAATCCAACTTGATTATAATATCGAAGCCATATTATGGCTTCGATAATATTTAGAACGTTGACTTTCGTTTAATGTAGTAGAATGCTACATAGGGCTACACAGAACAAACAAAGCTCACTATCGAACGTTTTAAAGTATTCAGCGATGCGGATATGCTCCGGAAAAATTAAAAACGCATCAACTCAATATAGCTTTTTTAAAGTAAAAAAAAAATTAACTAACGAAGCGCCAATGTCATAAGCTGGCATTATCTCTTACCATCAGGAGAGCGCTTCGTTAGTTCAATTACTTTTTACTTTAAAAAAGCTATACTGAGATGATGCATTTTTATATGCTTTCGTTTGACCGTCACGCTTACTGCTATCGGAGATTGCATCTATGGGAAAACAGCAGCAGCATCTCACTGTTTGCCGGTTTGCAACAGTAAAATGTACGGTTACGTATGAGTTTTTGGAATGTGAACCATGAAACGAAATCGTTTTTGCGAGCCCCTGAGTTTCCGATATTAGAATGGAATTTATGTAAATCTATATATTTAGCACACCCTCTGAAATTAATCCGAAAAAAATACCGATCGACTAGCCATTTTACATTGTAGCTTTGCTAGGATAGTTTACAGTCTTTGGATGTAGGTTACCGTCTTTTGTTATGCCAATATGTAACATTTTCGCACTCATTTGTGTTTTTTTTTTCACAGGCGGGCCGATTGGTCGTGTACGGCGATTCTTCGTGTCTGGAAGGTGGCGCCGCTCGCAACTGCCATTGGCTTCTACTCGCTGCTTTACAATACGCGCTAGTTGGACATCTGCCTTCCTCACTGCGTGATGCGGCCACACCACGCCAGCACAGAGTCAAAGATGTGCACATTATACCTTCTGGTCAGATATTTTTTTCTTTATTTTTGACATCGCACTTTGTGCATTCGGCCAGTATCAAGTAATTCATATTTATGTGTCTCTAGTAAAATCTGTAAGTCTTAGTAATGATTAAGTTCAATCCATGGCCTATTAAAGAAGTTGTGCCTTTACTAGAAGCTTCCATGTACTTTTGGAAACAATACGAAAAATCACCTGGCTATAATTCGGCACTTAATGATTTAAACACCTCTATTTTATACATAAACACACCAAAAGAATAAAAGTTTAAAAGTTGAAAAATAATTAATACAATGCATCATGATTTTTTAGCGCCGGGCCACTAATATTCCAATACGTGTACAAATACTGCTGGTGGTTTTGAGCTATTTTAACATTTAGTTGCCCTCTCCGTGCTAGTAAAGCGACAAATCAATGAATAGATGGTGCTTCTATTTGAGTAAATTTATGTTTCTTGATGAAAGCCCGTGTACAAAAATTAACAAAAAGTACAGGATATATTATGTATATATTCTATACATGTTCTATTTTGTTAATTAAATATAAATACATTTTATTGTGCACATAAGAAATAGAAAAATAGACTCTGTACAAAAGAACCTTTTTTTGAATGATTAAATCTTGATAAACTAGGGGTTTGAAAACAATACAAATGCGGCGGAATTAATTTTTCGCGTTTCACCCAAACCCGTCGTTGTAAAAACGTGCATATCGTGTTACAGAGTTGCCCATGCGCGCTGAAGGTGGCCGACTGCACGCGTACTCGCGCGTGCTGGCCGCGGACGGCAGCGGGCCGCGGCCGGCGCCCGCGTGCCTCACGCCGTCGCCGCTGCGCGCCGCGCCCGTTCGCGCGCCGCCCGCGCACCGCACACTCGCGCCCAAACACCAGCCCACTGACCCGAGGAGCATAGGTAAATAATAAAAAAAAGGCATACCATTAAATGCATCCTATTAATGGGTATGCTCAGTACATTAAATCTAACAATTTTTGTTATCCTTCTGTTGATAACATCAACACCTTTCAAGTATTACGTAAGCAGATTTTTGATAATCATTAACCCCTCCAACCCCCTTGTCAGCAAATTAAGCAAAGTTCTTCCTCCCCACTTCAGTGTAACCAGATTAACTGTAATTACCGGAGATCTACCGTATTTTCACGCCATCTAATCTACACCGTAGTTTAATATGTAAATACAGTGTATGGAGACACAGTATTTTTGTTTTGGCAACAAAAAACAATATTTTGTATTGTAATGAACGCTGCTTATGAAAAATAATTATCATAAAGTTATGAACGCGCCCGACCACAGAGCAGAGAGTAGAGTATTCCCCATTAGTCATACGTCATTTATTTATTACACTACAACCTAAGTCAAAACTAGTCAAGTACTAGTAAGGAGTTTTGGCGGGAACGCGGAAAGAGTCGTGTCGCTCCGTTGTATTTTTTCCAAAACTAGTGTTTTGTCGAGTGTTTATGCATAAAAATGGTGGTGTTTTATTCATAAAGTGCCGAATTACAAGCGCGAGTGTGGGAAAATGATATAATGTGGTGAAACATGAGTTTTCGTGTTGCTTCCAAAACTCCATCGAAGCTTTATAGTAAAGTCGCCACTACTTTACTAAAGCATGACTGGACTTGACTGACACGAACTGGACTTGACTAAGACTGGACTTTGACTAAAACTAGCTACGATGACACTTATTTAACTTTTGAAACTTGAAAATATATAATTACCTACTTGACACTGGCAAATGCTAAAACGCGACGCCAAAACCAAAGAAAAAAAAAAGTACTAGTAAAATCTCATGTGACTTAGAGAACGAATAAACTGACCGGTTTTAGTTATGTGTTGACGCCAAAAAAACATAAAATTGTTTGGGGTTTTTTCTCTCCCTTTTTTACAGTTTTTGCATTTTGCCAGCGTTTTAAGTATTTCGATATTTTCATGTATTTGATGATAAATCAACAGAAATAAATCACAGTCAAAGTCGTGTGACTAACCAAGTCAAGGCTTTATGATCATGCCCTAGTATAGTAGTGGAAAATTTACTAGAAGATTCCACCGGTTTTTTGGTAACTGTATGAAAGAAAATTTACTAGAAGATTCCACCGATTTTTTGGTAACTGTATGAAAGATATGCTTTACCATATTGTATCACAATTTTCTACAACTAGGTACTTGCGCAATGATTTTTCCATGTTCTCTCTAAAAACTTCTATTGTTTGCGTATTGCAGGCGCCCCGGAGGTGGAAGGCACAGAGGCGGCTGCGCGGGCGTGGCGCGGGGCTGGCGCGGCGCCGGCCCGCGGCGCGCCGGAGGTGGACGACAGCGTGCCGCTCGCGCATCGCGTGCTTTCGCTGGCGCTGATCGCGGCGGTTGTGTACACGGCTGCGATCCTCTGGCGCCGCTGTGGCCGCCGCCTGCGACGCCGACGACTCATCGCGCTGGCCACCTAGCCCCCGCCCTGCAACACCAACTTGGACTCCTACTGGGTGTTTTTAGCAAAATCGACTGCTCACATTGACTAGGTAACATAACCTTGTCAAAGAAATCAGAAACGACTTTACCAAGAAGTTTAATTGAATAGTGAGATCTGACTTTTCCCATACAGGAGTACCATTAACGGTGTGTCATTAGATAAACTGAATGTTCAGAACTTAAGTGGTTAACAGAATGCTTAGCATTACTGTTAGTGTATCGATAATGAACTATACAAACGTGTTATGTGCCCTTAACCGTTCGTGAAGGTGATTGAGGTTAGGAGAGAGCGAGTGAGACACTTCGCTTCGCCTTAAACAAGCGTCCCTCGCCTCGTGCGACTTACGATAAATAATCGATATTTTCTGCCCGAGTTAAAATAGCTTGGGGGAAGTAGCTCACTACTTTACTCGGTCGGCCTCTGTCTGCAGATCAAAGATTTTTATTATTTATTTATTTGACATGCATAATTAATTATATTTCATGACATTTTCATTGCTAGAATAATTTAAAATATTTACCTAATTGATTTTATTCCTCGTAATTATGAGGAAATGTTACCTGAAAAAAAAACACTATTTTAATTTTTTCAGATTTTATACGTAAATTAAAATAATATAACGAATCATGGACATTGCAATAATGCACTATCTTTACTTATAATACGATGTTTTAAATGTGTGCCACGAACTTCGAATATCGTTTAACCTCGGCAAACATTTTTTCGAGACGACTTCGTGAGTACCGTGGCGTAGCTATATTAGACTGGCTAATGATTTTATCGTGCTTTCTAATTATGCTCAATAATTTCTTTGTAGTAATTTTGTAAGAACAAAAATGTCCTTTCATGTACTCATAAATATATTATGCAACTATACGAGTAATCGAAACCAATCGCATTGGTAAACTTTAGTAATTTACATGATAGTTATTATTAATATACTTTAATAAACGTTATCCCATTCGTCTGTTAGAAATGTCTGTGTTGGTGTGTTGTGTTGAATAAGAAAGTATTTTTGGGGCCAAAGTTCATAAACATAATACGTTAGAAGAGATACAGCTTCATGACCTTCGCATGTGAGTTTTTTGTGGCGTCAGTGATGTAGCTTTAGCACAAGAAAAAGAAAAAATGTCTATATACAAATATTTTATTAATTACACCAAAGTTAAAAGTCATATTTTTAATGTAGGTATTATAATGACCGTTCCAGTGGTCAGTGTTCAATAGGAAATACACAAAAAAATCTGCTTTTTGTTTGTCCCGATAGAGACAATACTGCTTGTTGATCTATTTTTTAATCTCACACCTGCTTATGAATCTTTCAAAAGCGTTTTTACTGAAAATTCTTTATTAAAGCAAGATTTTTTTCTTCTACTAAATACAAATACAAACATTTTATTGATAACACCAATGTTACAAGTCAATTCAAAATTTCAAATATGTCATTACATGACTTTTAAAACACTGGTTACATGTCAAAACACAAATGTCAAAACAAGGTATGTCAATACAAAAAAATATTGTCAATATAATAAAATTACCTTTACCTGAAATACCTAAATGACTTCTACCTTTATATTAAGACCAAGTGTTAACGCCGTAAAGTTTTTGAATAAAGTTTTATAAAGTCGTACTTAAATAATGTAGGCATGGAAAGAATACAAACTAGTATTTTTGTCAAAAATATCAAGAAATACTAACAGCAATAAAAAATTTATTAGTACTTTTGACAAAAATATCATGAAATACGGACTATGGTGAAATTAATAAGTATTTTTGACAAAAATATCAAGAAATGACTACGATGAGATTAATTTATTGTGAATCAATAATGGACATATAAATGTTTAAAATGTTTAAATGTACTGTATCTACATACGTAATATATTTAATTGTGACTGTTAAAAAATTATTTTTAGCTAAAGCAATTGGGTCCTTGTATTCCTTAAAATTTATAGAATCATACTCAACTTTACGTTTTTACAAAATTACAATTGCAAAATTATTTTTATTTTATACTTTATGTATACACAAAGAAAATTATTTATATGTCACGGGACTAATGGTGGCCAATGAACATAATTATTATATGTATTGCAAAAACCTCAGAACATAGCAATACAATATCAATATTGTTTTATGTTACCAACGTAGATGCTAATTAGTATAAATAGGTGTAAATAATAATTAGGAACTGTACTAATAAATTAAAAATACATTATATTAATAAATTGTGTGATCAATGTAATAAATATAATAATTATTATAACTTTTGAAAAGTTTGACAAACAGCTGGTATTATTGCTTTGGACATTTTATTTAAGAATTGTGAATGTATTTTATTTTTGTTTTATTTTATTGATGGACACATGTACGTGTATATCAGGGGAGGATAGCACACTCATCGTTTCAAGTGCGCGTCGTCGGTGGGGGATATCGGTTACAAAGTAAATTAAAACTAGCTCGAGCACTGTTCCATTTGTGTAAATACAATAGTGGCTCGCTAAGTAGGTAGGTACGGAGCGCGCGATGGTTCAGTAGACCGAACGAGCCAACCGCCAGTACAAAAGTGAAGTGACGCTTTTCCGACCGGTCGGCTTTAGTATCATTGACTCCATCGAAGAGTCTTGGCGGGAACGCGGAAAGTATCGTGTCGCCACATTGTATTTTTTTCCAAAACTAATGTTTTTTCGAGTGATTATGTATAGAAAAAGTGGTGTTTTATTCATAAAGTACCGAATTACAAGCACCAGTGTGGGAAAGTGATATAAAGTGGTGAAACATGACTTTTTGTGTTACTTCCAAAACTCCATCGAAGCTTATAGTAAAGTCGCCACTATTTTACTAAAGCATGATTTGAGTGATACGGACTGGACTTGACCAAGACTGGACTTTGACTACTTTTTAACTTATGAAACTTTATCAAGATATGTGACACTGGCAAATGCACGATATGCGACGCCAAAATAAAAGAAAGCAGACTCTATCGAGTGCCAATAGATGGCACTTGCGTTTCGAAACTTGTCTGATTGCGACATGATTATTGTATAACTTGGTACTTAGTAAATGCAATTTTTTAGTACTTAGCAGCAACAATATTTTTATGTATAGTGGCAACTTAAGTATTTAAACGCAAACAAAATAAACATGCCTACTTGAAATAAAACAAACTCTTTCCCACATAGGAGGAACATTTGTGTGACAAGCATAGATAAATGTTTGTTCTGTGTCTGGGTGTTCTATATGTGTTTAGAAGAAAAAAAGTATGTAGGTATTATGTCAGTTATCTGGTTCCCATAGTTCACAAGCTGTGCGAAATATCCTACTCTATATTTATTAATTAGATACTTGTCTCAGATTTTTATCGTGCCTTTACGCTCATCAGGGGAGGTTCCTTACGATAAGGTCTATCCTTTTTTTCACACAAATACTTCTTGAATTCTTTTCTATTAACTACTGTTAAGTCCAACGTTAGTTTTCGACTTATGTTTTAAGAAATAAGTAACGAATCTCGCTTAACGAGAGCAAAGACTTAATACATCATTGTGTCCCGTCCCATGTGCTGTTAATAATAATTACTTACAATTTCCAATCTAATAAAGTAAAGCCGTGAATATAGTGACGTCATTGATTCTGGAACGAAATCTTTGGTATTGTTAACAATCTTAGATTTTATTAAATTTAATTTAATGTATACCTGTTTGTGTTATGTTGTATCTGTTTATGTCATCATAAACAGATACAAGGTATGTATGTATGTATACAGTATGGCGATAACTACACTGTACAAGAAGTGTCAATTATATAGATTATAGGTATATCTAAATCAGAGTGCTTAGTAAATTGTTTTTAATAGAAGTTTTAAATTGTTTTTATTTTATCAAAGAAAGTGTAATAAGTAGATTATCATTGGGGTAATTATGTGTTTGTCATGAGCTACTTTGGTATTGCAGTTCGGTGTGAGATACTCATTATCAACTGTTATTATATTTTAACTAGTTTGGTACGCAAGCTTAACGTAATCCAAAGGTATACATGTACTTACTGTACCTATCTACACCTTTTTAGTGTTCCGTACCCAAAGGGCAAAAACGGGACCCTTGATATTACTGAGACTTCGCTGTCCGTCCGTCAGTCTGCCACCAGGCTGTATCTAAAGAACGGTGATAGCTAGACAGTTGAAATTTTCACAGATGACGTATTTCTGTTTTGCCTCTATAACAACAAATACTAGAAACGGAATGAAATAAAAAATAAAGGGCGCTCCCATACAACAAACTTGATTTATTTGCCGTTTTTTTTTTATAGATGATGGTACGGAACCCTTCGTGCGCGAGTCCGACTCGCACTTGGCCGGTTTTTCTTTTCTGTGTAGATCATTTGTAACCCAAATTATGTTATGAACACACTTATCTATTTAATACATACATTTTTATGCTTGTGTGATTGTATGTCTATAATATTATTTTAGAGACACGTGTACATGAATAGGAAACAGTTTTTGATACATAACTTTAAGTATATTATGATAAGGTTATTTGTTAATTTATTTATTTTGTTAACAATAAAAATATTCTTATAGGTACTGTATTTTTTATTTATTGTTACATGATACATGATACTCAGTGAACCCGAAAAGACAGCCTCCAGCCTCAACTGTAAAGTTGATTTACGTTGTTCCGGCTCCCGAGTAGTTGGTATTTTACAACAATACACAATAAAATATTGCAAGTGCTTTATAGTTTAAACCCTATAAACTGCAGTTAATCGAGTGAAAAATTTTCAAATCGTATGTTCGACGTAAGGCACATACCTAAACTAACCCTTCGACTTTTAGTGTAATAATCGGGGCAAAATTTCGATTGTATAGAGAAGGAAATAATCATAGAGAAAATGTAAAAAAGCAAATTTTCCAAATCTCATATCCATGGATGCTATTATTATTATGTATATATATTTACGAGAACAGAATACACAAATATTTACGTTTATTGACTAATATTTTATATACCTAGGTGGTATAATCTTTCATCTTTTCGTAACACATTCTCTCAATACAGGTAGGTAGGTACCTATTCTATTTGAGTGATATACATATCGTCGGTAAATATTGCACATTATGATTAGAGTTATAATTCTTAAATCTTGCAATCTGTGTACGATAGTTACAGTGTACCATCGTACGAAGTCCTGAAAATATCGCATATGTACGATAATAATTATCGTACGGTTCCGAACGCTGATCTAGATCAATAGAGCGGGAACTGAGTTTTTTTTTTTTTTTACATTACACAGCGCCATCTGACCCCAAACTAAGCAGAGCTTGTGCTATGGAAGACAGTTATCTGATAGAATACTTAAATACTTTTCTTTTTTTTTTTTGTAAATACATACAATACACCCAGACACAGAACAAACATCGATGTTAGTCACACAAATGTTAAGGCGGGAACGCGGGAAGAGTCGTGTCGCTCCGTTGTATTTTTTCCAAAACTAGTGTTTTATCGAGTGTTTATGCATAAAAAATACATAAAAATGGTGGTGTATTATTCGTAAAGTGCTGAATTACAAGCGTGTGTGTGGGAAAATGATATAATGTGGTGAAACATGACTTTTCGTGTTGCTTCCAAAACTCCATCGAAGCTTTATAGTAAAGTCGCCACTACTTTACTAAAGCATGAGAGCATATGACTTGACTATGACTATAACTAGCTACGAGGACACTTATTTAACTTGAAAATATATAAATACTTGACACTGGCAAATGCTAAAATGCGACGCCAAAACCAAAGAAAAAAAAAGAGCGGGAACTCGCGCCTATGACAGATGACAGACGAAATTGATGACAGCCTGAGAAATGCGTTGAAATGGCAAAAATGTGTGAACGGTCAGAAAAGGAGGGTTATGGTTTTATTTGTCTATGCACTTATTTACATGATAAATGGATGATCTACATACGTCATTAACGGTTTTAATTGTTTATAAAACCGTGGTATTTTTGTGTTAAACTAGTAAGTCTTAAAACCGCGGTTTTGTTCGTCTGTCGATCAGAGGATTTACTTAGAAATAGCTATTGCTTTACATCTGTCTTTTAGGTTCAATATGTCTTCAAAAATGTTTAACTCGTCACCATTACACCTATCTTGTTTTGTCTGTCTGTCTATTGATTTTTCCGTCTAACCGACCATTACTGTAAATCTATCTTCGATGACCTATATGCTCATATTTGATTGGATAATCTGTGGTTTTTTCTCAACAATTCAGTACTGGGTACAGCATTTATTGATATTGAAACTCGTTATTCTATTAACCAATTTAAACAACGCAGTGATTTATGAAACTAGCTATCATCGTCCCTTCTCTACATAGTATATAATTCCCGCCATCTGTACGCTTAGATATTATAAACTGCAACAGTGTCAAATAGATATAGATAAACAATTCGATATAAATACAATACTAGCGGACGTCTCGTCGTTTCACCCGCGTAGTTCCCGTTCCCGTGGGTATATAAGGATAAAAAGTAGCCTATGTCACCCGGGAATAGTGTAGCTTCCCAACAGTGATACATACTTAGTCCGAAAACCTATCCGGTCTGAGTACCTAGACTTAAAAGTACGTAGGTACTTACCTACACAACTACACATGTTATTTCTTACTGAAAACTAGGTTAACTATCCGATAATTTCAAAGAACAACTAATTAGGCTAATTAGTAATCATATTCGTGTCATACCAGATGGAATAGGTAGGTACCTATAGCTATAGATAGGTATGGCATACGAGATGCTGCTCGTGGCTTCTCTCGCGTATTCGAAAGATTTCCGAATTACACGAATTACTGCAAACTGTTCAGATTCAGTTTCGTATAGGTACTTTTTTCACTTTTTTGCCACAGCTCCACTTTCGCTAAGCCGAATTTGATAAAATTAAAATTAAAATTTGATTAAGTGTCGCTCAGGTCTCCACAGGACATATTTATTAAAAACCACATGTAAACCTGTCGCACATATCTGATTTCTTAGTTTATCTACAGACATAAAACATAAAGAATTAAAAAAATATCTTATGTAGGTGCTTACAGTATCTTCAATGTACAGTTATCGTCTTGTTACGGTTTTATTAAATGTACTTATATAATATAGATACTGTAGACAGCCCTGTTGGTTCATTGGTAGTATGTTTTCAAGAGCCGTAGGGCGTGGGTTCGATTTCCACCCAGAACAAACGTTGTGTGCTATAAGCAAATGTTTGTTCTTTGTCTGGGTGTATTGTATGTATTTACAAAAAAATCTATTTAAGTAGTATTCTATCAGTTATTTGACTTCCATAGTACAAGATTTGCTTAGCTTGGGGTCAATGGCGATGTGCTGTGTGTATAATTGTATATGTATTTTTTAATTATAATTATGTTTTATACTACTTGGTAGGTACAGCACCGAAGATGTAGAGGCCAAGTACAGAGTTATTAATAATCTGAATTTCGTAAAGATCGATGTGCTGCCAGCTGCTAGCTACTCGATAGTAGGCGTTAGATTTAAGTGTGTGTTATCACCCTATACATTTCAGAATAAAGTAGGAAATCGATTCGGCAGCTGTAGTGATCCGTAACTGTCCGTCGAGGATTGTAGGTACTTGAGGTGAGGAGTGGGTCGCGTCGGTGGGGCATATGCCGTAGGTCGCGCACGCGCGTAGCACGATTGCGTCATCGCGGCGGCGAGCGCCCGGCCGGTACAGATCGCCCCCCTTCTCATTGCCAAGAGTGCGAGCGGCTGGTGCGGATCGCTACACCTCGGCCCAGCTATTGCGCTCTGATTGCCATTTTCTCACGGTGCTCAGTTAGCGCACTCATCGCGCGATTTACCTGAATGCGTGACATAGAGCCTGAACCTGCCGCGATGTCGCGCGTCTATCAACCTTCCGAGTTCGTCATGTCCAAGTCCCGCTTACCATCTTTCGAGCGGTACAAGGAAATACACAAGAGCTCCATTGAGAACCCCGAGGAGTTTTGGAAAGACATCGCAAATGAATTTTTCTGGCATTCGAAACATAACCCGGATACATTTTTCGACTACAACTTCGATTTGACCAAGGGAAAGATTTTCATGAAATGGATGGATGGTGCCATGACCAACATATGCTTCAACGTCTTAGATCGCCATGTGAGGAATGGGCACGGAGAAAAAGTTGCATTTTATTGGTAAGTCTAATCTTTACAGCTATTGTTTTTCAGAATCAATAGTTAGCTGAGCGATGCACTGAGACGGCGCGCGAATTTATTGATTATACCCTTGCCCGGACTCTCCCCGAGGCGCATTGTGTGTACAGACCTATGACCTGTTCCCTCAGCATTATGTAATAACGGTGCAGTCTAACAATATGATTGAATACCAGGTATATCTGAAATTGTAGGTCATTCATCGATCGCTGACGCGATTTTAACTTAGGTACAATTACTAACAGTATTGAACTATGACCTCTCCATATAAAAAGAAACACCCGAAAACAATAATCAACGAAAACAACCAACAGACGCGAGTAATTGGGTCTTTTTAACCACGTATTTGGTTTTCAGTTATGGCTCTTACTTACAATAGTAGGTAGTTACTTATAAGGATTAAATTAGGTACTTGTTTTGTGTTGTATTGCATTACGTTATCGATGATTTGTTTTTCTGTTCGGTCAGCCCTTTATAATAAAAGAATATTTTAACTGTTTTTTAAGTATAGGTACTTATGGTGTACATTTGCTTTTGCTTATTTCTTTATTTTCTGTTACTTCGTTTTATTCAGTATGACGCAGTTGGATGGAGGCAGAGGGGGTTGAAACGGGTGGTTCAAGAGGTGTAAACTGTTTCTGTGCTCTACGTATATGCGAATGTCTCGCTTGCTCTCGCGCGCTTCTATGAATCTAGGTATCCGAGACTTGCTGGGTTCGCCCACCTTGTGCGTTGCCTTGGAGACGACTGATGAAGGACAAAACATGGAGCCTGCGATCATTACTTGCCCCCCTCCCCCTCCCCATACGCTAACATAGGCTATTTATAATGTGAGAACATGGCGGGGATTTCAGTTGCTGCTTTGTGCATTTCGATCAATAAATTTGTGCAAGGCTTCTAGGTGGTAGATTTTCTTGGCAGAAGGTTGTGTTTAGGTATCCCACATTCAGATATTCTACCACCAAGCATTACTATGTTCTAGATTGGATAGTACTGTAATTGTTAACAATACAGAGGTAATGAAATTCAGCCTGAATGTCTCAAAACATTGAGCACCAACGCAGCGATTCGTTTTTCGGCTACGCTTTTTTAGGGTCTTGGATGCCGTAAAGTAGACGCCATACCTACTAATCTTGGTTCATTAATCTGATTACTTCGTTCAAAAATAAAAATAAAGATAGCAAACATAATATAAAAAGACAAATAAGAAAATAAAAAACACAAAATAGAATTTGTTCTGCTGAATGGGTCCATCTTAGCATGGCTGCCGATAGTCACAGACAAGCGGCGCTGGTTTTCAGATGGAAACCTCAAATTACATCAAAGTAAAATCAATAACATCTGTTAAATAGGGCCGTTATGGAAAATATAGACATCCCAGATCAGCTTGATTTTTATAAATAGTTTTTCCCCGGGAATAATAAAGCTAACTAAGAAATTACCGTGGCATCCAACTAGACTTCCGGTAGCTTCCTTATTTGCCAATATTTTACTAGATATACATTCCGTGAGACAAAACTTAGTTAGGAGAAAAATGTTAGTTTTTTTGTTATCGTACTTTGTGCATTTGCCAGTGTCAAGTTTTGCAATATTTTCAACTATTTTAAGGCAACTAAGTCTTGGTCATAGTCAAAAACACACAAAATAAGTTATAGGCGAGTCTCGTCATGCTTTAATTAGTAAAGTAGTAATGACTTTACTACCTAAAAGCTTTTTTGGATACAACACGAAAATACGTGTTTCACCACATTAAATCACTTGCCCACCCGTACGTATAATTCAGCACGTCATGGTTAAAACAACATTAATTTTAAACATAAGCGCTCCTAAAAACACAGGCTTTGCAAAATAACATGTCGTAGCGTCATGATTTTTCTGCGTTCCGTCAAAATCACACCACCGCAGCGCTACCGTGTAAAGCCAAAACACTGTAACTCAACTTACAGTGTTTGTGTTTAACAGTGCACAATTGTTTTCTTTGATCTGTTCTATGCCCCTGTAAATAAATTTTGCTTCTAACCTTTACCTACACTAAGATAATCGGATTTAAAAAACAGTGTAATCCAAAAATTTTTACGGTTTATAATCCAAGCGTAAAAATGAAAACCAAAGAAACCAACATAGCAAGACACGCGCACTGCGATAGCCAAGCGACAGCGCGCTCGGTTTTTAAGAGCTCCGCTATTATTGGCTTTTTGGTATACTACGCGATTGGAGGTGTGCGCGGGCGCGCGGGCCAGAACTCGGTAGAAAGACATTTGCGCCCGGGTGTGGTCGTCTGTACTAATCACTTATCGTTAATTAAACCCTATTAGACACTCTGTACTGAAAAAATCTTGCATTACTTCCATACGGTATGGAAGTACTTACACATACTGTGGTTTGCCACAACAATGGCAATATAACCGAGGAACTGTGGCGTAACACTTTTTTGATTTTACTTCATATATTCTTCAAAATACTAAAGTCAATACTACATGGCTAGATAGATATTAAAAATATCTTGAAAATGATACCAAACAAATTATTCAAGGTCATAACAAAAACTAATAAATAATCAAATAAAACTATAATCGTTTTCTCAAAACGCGTTTTTTCGACTTACCGTGTATTGCCTTTACACAGTAGCGCACGCATTTGTAATCTACTAGCGACCCGCCCCGGTTTCGCACGGGTGCAATGTAGATACTAATATTGTGGTGCATATGCATGTATTAGGTATACAATATACATAATATAAACCTTCCTCTTGAACCACTCTGTCTATCTGTCTGTCTGTCTGTCGAGAAGCAACTTTCTTTTTTTTAATATTATGTAGGGATGAGTTCTTCTTCTTTGATTTTGACGTCACTAAAGATGAGTTGTCTGGTTCCTATTTGCTTAGTTTGAGGTTAGATGGCGTCATGTAAAATGTCTACCTACCGATATAATGTAGGTACATATTATGTAAATTATTTATTTATGAAATAAGTCAGTTAGGATAAATATTGATCTAAGATAATATATAAGGGTTCAACTCTTTTTTTTGATGTCATAAATTATGGTTGATATACATAAGTTACGTGTAGCAATGACTGATATCATTCTCTTAAAATTAATTAACTTAAAAAATACAATTAATATTATTGCTTATTAAATTATTGTTTAAAAAAAAATGAGTCGGTGCTACGTAAAAATAATTATACGTATAACCTTACTACAATAATTATTTTACTTATTGTGATGGACGCTTTTCGAATGCGGAAACGATGACTAGTTGAAACGGAAGACGAAAGATGGAAACGCTTAGTAAAAAAAGAAATAGTGAACTAGCTGCTCCCCGCGGTGTTAATAAGCATTATATAAGCATTTAGATATTTATATATATTGTCACAATCTATGCATATGGAACCTAGACTAAAACATGGCACTTGTAACTTGTTTAACAATTAACTATTTAAAAAATGACGACAGCGCGACATCGATAGATAATGATAGAAATAAATAAGTTGCGCCTTTTCTGACTAGGCAACAAAATAATTATATCGCGAGACAAAAACTTATAACATTTAATTTTATTAATATTTCCATCTAAGATCTTTAGCTATTTAGGTGATAAAACCATCGACACAAGTAAAAACTTCACATTCATATAAAAAAATTGGAACGGTGTAAAACATCTTTGTGATGGGTAGGTAAGTTCAGACGAGATAGAATGAATACCTCGGCACCTCGATGTTTACACGTGCTGATAAGATTACAAGAACGTAGGTATCTATAAGACGATTTTATAAAAAGCGAGTCCCGACTCTTGAATCATAATGTAACCCATTTAAATTTTGTGTCCGTGAGAGAGAATAACAAATGATCAAAATATACACAATCGAAAATTGATCATTGAATCGAGAAAACTTTAAATAAAAATACCCATTTTTTTATTGGTAACTGGGTAGGGCGTTTTATCACAGCTCAAATTACGTTACGGTGGTTCGATTTCCATACAAATATTTTTTTTTGCCATTTATGGGCAAATGGAGCATAACTTTACAGTAAAATCACAGCTACCTACTGGCATTAATTTTGGCCTTCATTTGCGGTAAATCACAATTGCTTGAATAAAACAGATTATTATTAGCACAATCTACTGTTTTATTAAAAAATCATGAATTCATAAATTTGATTTTATGCTAATAATCTACTGTTTTATTCAAGCAATTGTGATTTACCGCAAATAAAGATCAAAATAAATGCCAGTAGCTGTGATTTCACTGTAAAATTATGCTCCATTTGCCCATAAATGGCAAAAAATTGTTTGTATGGAAATCGAACTACTTTAAGTGACGGTGTGGACGAAGATGATAAACATGACCAGGCTGGAATGGGAAAAGGCAACAACAAAAAAATATTTCTTAAAATATAGTCATACAGTAAAGTTCTTTCAAATAGGTATGTACGAGTATATAGTTATGCCCTTTTCCACTGTTGCTTGTATTTATTGATCAGTTTTCGAATATTCGGCTTCTACAAACCGCTTTCCGATCTACATCTTACCTAATTATTATTGTTTCAAGCAGAACTTTACCTGGGAAAATCGTGGCTCCTACCCAATACGACTCAGGCAAAACGTCTCGTTTGGGAGTAGCTCTTTCAGGAGTTGTGTCTTTCATTAGTTGTGGGTTAGATTTCCAACCAAGACAAATATTTACATGGCAATGTTTGCTCTATGTATGCCTATGTATTTACAAAAAAAGTAGATAACACTTCAATCACTTAAATGGTTCTCATAGTAGGTACAAGCTCTGCTTAGTTTGAAATTCAGTGAAAGGCACAAATTACTTTCTCATAATCATAATAAATGACCTTATATATGTAGAATGGCACAGTTACCTACATTTGAAGTATGCATGTTGACTGTTAAGCAATTGAGTGCCTGCAGGCTGAATATTCTAATAATAGAACCGTTCTAGTATTCTACTTGTGCTCAAGGTCGTGGTGATTTGTTGTTCACCTTACCTATTTTCTTTGCTATAATTTCATTGAGATTTGCATTACTATTATGTAACATTTTAACTACATACTTAATGGAAACCAATACGTATGATAGTTCGATTACCTTTTTTTGTAGAGGGTGGAAAATCTTCTTAAGATACGTCCAGCTTACGTAGGATCGTTATTACTAAAATCTCCTCGGTGAACCGCTTCTGTGCCAAAGGGCGCCAGTATCTCCATAGGAACCAGGGGCGTAGCTACCGCCGTAGTAGTCGTGTCAATGATGCGGGACCCCCAGACTACAGCCCCAACGTATGTAGGTACGCAAAAAATTTTAAAAGTTAGCCACAATCTCTAAACTAATTTTCTCGTTGTACCGTTTTTCCGCGACTTGGGTTAGGTTTCGATTTTTCGGTCGTTAACAAGCTTGTCAAAAAAATTAGTGAAAGAAAAATAAAGATTACTCCAATGGCGTTCCACTCCTTCATTGGTGAGGAGGGCGATAGCTGGCACATGCGTAATACTCGTACTTGCGGATTGCTGGGTTGCTCATGACATACACACAAACTAGTAATTTAACTAACTTCCCCCTTCCTGTGTTGTAAAAAAAAGGTGATCTGTATCAGTAATTGGCACGGATTCATTTTGGAATGATAGAATTTGGAATAAAAACGGCCTTTTTTGGCGGAAAATATTCACACCGAGTCTTAGAAACATTAAACTTGACCAGGTTGGCATCGCCCCAATCGGAGACTGCCTTAGGGGCAAGTTCAAGCGTTTGACCATCGCCTCTCTGTGTGACTGGTTCTGTTGCCCGCTGGCTCGTGCGTTGGATGTATAACTGTCTACAACCGTGCTGTCGTCTGCGTACCCAAAAATACCAGGCTTCAACAGATCGTTGATGTGCAGCAGGAATAATGTTGTAGAGAGTACGGACCCCTGGGGAACACCGGTGTTGATAGCCATTTGATCGGACGAGCAGCCATCGCCGACCAGTCGCAACGATCTTTCCCCCAGAAAATTTGAAATCCACGCACATAAACCAGCAGGCACGCCGTACGCAACTAGCCTGCTAATCGCTGATGAGGTCATTGGCTTCTACGTACATCAGGAGCCTATTGTTGAGTACACGCTCCATACTCCATACTCCATACCTCCATACTAAAGTATGGATGTGACCGAGATGAGCCTATAGTTGGCAGGGTCGGAACGATTTCCTATTTTGGGTACGGCCTGCACGTTAGCAATCTTCCAGGATTTAGGCACTTGCCCAGTCTTAAGAGAGACGCGTTAACACGGGATACAATTCAAGCGTACAAGACTTCAAAATAATGCTGAAATACCGTCCGTATTCTTCTTATTTACCGTCGGTATTTTACAAGAATATAGTTAATTATTTCTTGTTTGTTGCATGATATATCGCCCTTATCGCCTATCTCTCCTTTTTTAACTTTGCTCAAACATAAAATTAGTTTCGGCATTCGGTGAAATAAACATTTATGAAATATATAAATACCGTGTCAGCAACCACTAAACAAAGTAGTACTTGACATTTATTATCAAAGACTTGCTGACTTGTTTGCAGTATGCTTAGGTTAATTTTTTTAAAGACAGGCTTATATTTACTAAAAACGGATGGCCTGAAAATATTTTAACCCTTAAAACAGAGAGGTGTTATAAATTTAACGTAAACATTTGTGGTCTATCTGTGGCATCGTACCTATATGACAAATGGATGAAAATAATTTGATTCATGTTATTTGTTTGAAAGGTGACTTCGTCGGGAATGTAGCTATGATTTGTGATTTTTTTTAAACCTATCTTGTGCTTATTATCAGCTCTTTTCTAGTTTATGAGCATCTTCCACAGGCCTGATTGAGTCCAGATTTCGTATTCTGTTACTGGTTTTTTTTTTATTTTAATATTATTTAATTTATCCTGTTGTAAAATCGAAACAGCGATTGTATTTGCTTTGGTCTATCGTCTACACCATCGTCATCGTTGTGTTGGAGTAACAGCTGTCGTCTACAACGCCGGTCTTCCTTGCGTTCTTATTGGACCTAACTGTACAGACTAGTTGACCTTTTGTCAAATTTGTTTAAAATCTTACAGACGATCTCAAAACTAAATAGATCATCCAAAAGTCTCCAATATGGGAATAGCGGAATAGTTAATCGACAGGTTTTTAAGAAATGTTTCCTACTACAGGGAAGGCAACCAGCCTGATGACTACAGCCGCTGCACTTATCGCAAGCTTCTGGATCTGGTGTGCCAGTTCGGCAACGGACTCCGAGACTGCGGAGTGGGGCGGGGCGACACCGTCGGCATCTACATGCCGATGATACTAGAGACCGTGGTTTGCATGCTAGGCTGCGCAAGGGTCGGTGCCGTTCACACCGTGGTGGTAAGAAATAAGCCGCGTCCTAACAATTTCTAGCGTTCTACTGCATTGGCATTTAACATTCAACTGCTGGATATAGACATACCTTTGGAGGGTGTTTGGGGCAACATGCCAACTCATAGATCCACGACCTCAGATGGTAATTAAAAGTGAGCAGGAGCACTCTCCCAACTTGGATATTATATTGAAGTGCCAAGTATTCGTCTTAGGAAATTATCTTTAGTATTTTCTGACAAAGTTGCTGCCTTGCGCAGTCACAAGTCATACAAAATACTTATGCTCATTTTGTAAAACCACAATATCGGTTTGGAGATACACTGTCAAGCAACGATAGCACTCATGGTTCTCACCACCGTTGTTGGTGAGAGCCATGAGTGGTTTGGTCATGAAAATCTTCATAGTTCTCTTCTATGATCGTGGCAAAAATAAAGCGTTATCTGGCTACCAAATTAGCCGCGAGTTTAAATATGTTTAATATTCAGTTTGCAGGGTTTTCTTCGGACTCTTTAGCCGAAAGACTGGCAGACAGCAAAGCCAAACTTGTAGTGACGGTGGATGGCGCATGGCGTGGCGAGAAGATGCTGTACCTCAAGAACACAATGGACGAAGCTATAAGCAAGGCCCAATTCAAGTTCAACCACACCGTCAGTCTGTGCATCTGCGTAGCTCATCTGGCCCGAGTTACTCCGGGGGCAGACCAGGCACCCGATGAGTGTCCTGTAGGTTTACTACTTAAGCCGTAATCATTTCTGATATACTTACTTCATAATACTAACATTTTAGCAGAGCTAGCACATGAGCGTGATGGATTTTACGAATAAGGTCATTGGTATAGAGTTACATTTCTCTAGGGTAAAAAATCGTTATAGCTTGAAGAGAAAACCGCTTGTCTTTAAATATCTGTAGATCTTTATTTGGCTTTAAACTTTATAATAAGTGACGATGTGAAAGTATAGCTAAAGTATGGACTTCATTACGCGCAAATGGAACTTTTGCAAATGGGATTTTTTTGCAAGCTTGGAATTTCATGGACCGAACATAAGATAAAAGGAAAACTGTTGACTTTTCTTAAATAATAATTAAAAATTCCTATTGTGTCCTATAGCTAGGATGACGAGAAAGACATGTGGTGGTACGAAGACCAGTTCACCATTTGCCCAACTTCGTGGTTGCAGCTTGAAGAGAAAACTGCAATTTGTTTTGGATTGCTTATTTTTATGTTTCTGTAGATCTTTATTTGACTTTAAACTTTATAATAAGTGACGATGTAAAAGTATAGCTAAAGTATGGACTTCAACATTACGCGCAAATGGAACTTTTGCAAATGGGATTTTTTTGCAAGCTTGGAATTTCATGGACCGAACATAAGATAAAAGGATAACTGTTGGCTTTTTTTAAATAATTATTAAGAATTCCTATTGTGTCCTAATAGTATAGCTGGGATGACGAGAACGACATGTGGTGGCACGAACTAATGGAAGACCAGTCCACCATTTGCCCACCGTCGTGGTTGCCTGCGGAACATCCACTCTTTATGCTTTACACCAGGTAGGAGTACCTCATAGGGAGATACATCGGTGTTGTGATGCTTCGGGTGCTTGCCAAGCAGCTGACGATTAAGTAGGGGGTTTTAAACTTTCACGATAATTTTATGTAAATAAATATGCCTTTTTTTAAATTACGAATTTACACAAATATGTATCATTGTGAGTGATGATAAAACAGTTAAATATAAATATATAGGTATTAATGAAATGCTTAACCGTCAGCACTGACACAAGCGCCCAAAGCCAGGGATAGACGCATTGCTTGATTGAAGCTAAATAATAATAAACTTGCTTCCTCGCAAAATCGCCGCTTTATTTAGATTATTATTGTAATTTTAATCTTTTACTGAAATAATTGCTATCTTGTCGGCTCGGTTCTAAATTCTAAAATATTCTTAGACTTGATCTGCCTTGCGTTGAGCCATTATAACTTTGTAAGGAGTCATTTTCGTGAGTGAAAAACAAAGCGTGGAATAGTTAATCAGTAACAGTGATTGGATTAAGATCGAGCCGTCTATCATGTCATTCCACCGCCATCCACTAGCTGCACCAGCCTTCAACGTGCTGCTTAGGTCAAGGGTGGTTGAGTGAAACTCCATTACGGTAGTCGGATTTACATTTAATATATTTTTACCGGAAGTTCCTATTTTAAACTAATTTAAAATGACATTTATTGCAGTGTGTGAAACTATAAAACTGAAGTGAAATCCTGACTGCAGGAGTTTCAGTACCCGGCAGATATTAAGCCCACGCGTAAATACTTTGAAGAATTGATAGGTACTAACTTGAGATTGATCACTGAACCCCCGATAGAAAGGCACGTTTCACACAATTAAGCTGGCACAACACCATCACCTAATGACACTAGTAATTTTATACGCTACATCAAATTCAAGCGATCCGTACGTTCCTGTGCTTACGCTTAAAACTTCTGTTTTGCACTTTGATGCTTGTGGTTCAAGAATGTAGCTAAGGGAAGGTTTTCCTCCGACAGCGGGTCGACGGGTAAACCCAAGGGCGTGGTTCACACTACTGCTGGCTACATGTTGTATGCCGCGGCGACCTTCCGCTACGTGTTTGACTACCGCGACCGTGACGTCTACTGGTGCACAGCTGACGTCGGTTGGATTACCGGACACACTTACGTCGTGTACGCCCCATTAGCCAACGCCGCTACTTCTGTGCTGGTAAGTTGAATATTCTGCTTTTGAGCGTGTGTTTATTTTATTACCTGGCAATAGCCAAAAGGAAGTGTTTTGGTTTTAGCTGTCTATATATGTGTTTGTATTTACGTATGTTCCACCATAGCGCCGAAACTAGTCATCTGATATTGACGAATGTGGTGTCTATCGTTTTATGCTCCATGCGGCATAAGCTACATTTTTCTCCAATTATTATTATAGTTATTTTTTCCGTAGGCGGGTTTTAACTATTGCTTACTTTTAAAGTTTTTTTTTTTTTTATGTAAAAGTAATGAGACGATCGAGACGCTCTCCTGATGTTAAGAGATAACGCCTGTCCATGACCACTGCAGCGATACACAGAACTTTGAGTAACAAAACAACGTCCAGGGCATTGCTGCTTTTTTTAAAGTTTGCTTCTTTAGCGTAGATTTTTACAAAATAGAGTTTTATCTTTGGGGTGTACCTACTGAGCAAACAATTACTAGGTATGGGCAGAACTTTGAATCAATGAAGTAATATAAAATCGCTCCGTAGTTTTCTTCAAAGTACGTTGACCTACTTTTTCTGTAGACATTTCCCCCATATATCAGAGTTGAGCCAGCAGTTACAGTGGTCCATAATGATAGGTAGGTACTAACTATATGTATTAAGTTGAAATCAGACTGAATTATTTGTAATATTTAAGTAGGTCATGTGATCTCTGGTTATTAAGTATTTTTTTATATATTTTATCATAAATGTTAGTATATTATTTAAAGACGACTAAGGCTATATGGATGGTACAAATTAGGCAATCAGGCGCCTTAATCGTACCGAAAAGGTTTTTATAACCTAATTTGATAAAAGATTTACAAGTTTCGATGCTGAAGATTTTGTCACACATATTTCAATTGTACTGAATATTTCAGTATTATATCCTTAGGGGGTACGACTTAACAACCTTACCTTACCTACCTAGGACCCGTTATATCGTATAGGTACAAGTATCTAGAATTTTATAGAGTGTGTAAATAGTAAATAAAAAGGGGTTTATTTTACTCAAAATTAAAAATATCTGTAGAAAAAGTAAAGAAAGAAAGAAATTAACCATTTTATTCGACATAATGCAGACATATACATACAAAAAAAAAACAAATGCCCAAGTATGTTGACATTTGCCCAAATGTATAGAGCAGTTTAATTTCACGATTTTAAAAGTTGTGTCCATAGTAAAAGTTGCTCATAATTACACGTACAATGACACCCTTAGACTTAGACACCAATGACTTAGTACACAGCTTATAAACCTGTGAACTGTTGCTACCCGCAGGTAGTTGTTCTGTGGAGGTTACTACGTTATCATGATCTAACAATGTCAACTAGTCAGCCGAGGGCATACCTTCTACATAGTAGACATTAAGCTACAATAGTACTACCTACTAATTATATAACCAACGAGCGACCTCTTACCTAGAATTACCAGCCGTTCGGAATTGTGCGGACAATGTTGCAATTTATGGCCTTCATTCTGTCCACGCATTTTGCAGCTCTAGATTCAGTCCAGTTTTTTGTCATCTTTGTGTTTGGTTCCATAATTTGTGCATTTGCCAGTTGTTTTAATATTTTCAAGTACCTATGTGCAGTTTGTGAAAAATCAAGTTGGATAAGTCTTTGTTATACAAACAAGACACGCAAAACACGTCTTAGCCGAGTTCGGGTATGCTCTAGTAAAGTGGTGGAGCTTCGTTGGAGTTTTGAAATCAACCCAAAAAGTTATATCTCCACATTACTTCTCCACAAATTCACAAATATGAATGAATTCTGTAGCGATGATAGCTCAGTGGTTAGCGCGGTAGGTTCGCATGCCGAAGGGCGTGGGTTCAAGCCCCAACAATGAGCTTGAGCTCCCGGTGAAGGAAAACATCGTGAGGAAACCATAGCATGGTGGTAGAGTACTTTCTAGTACTCGGCTGGCTAGCTACCACCCTCAAGTTGAAAATCTGCCGCCAAGCATCTAACGGTGTGTTCCGGCAGCCTCACTTGAGAGCCAGTTCCATTCCAGGCTAGGTGTGCTTTACCATCTTCGACCACACCTTCACTTAACATCAGGTGAGCTGTGGTCAAACACCTAGCCTGTCAAACATAAAAAAAAAATCACTTTATGAATAAAACATCACTATTTTATTTCACGGTTTATTTTCAGCAGGACATCCTACGGCTGAATTTTTTTAATGTAAAAGTAATTAGACGAACGAGACGCACTCCTGATAGTAAGAGATAACGCCTGTCCAATACCATTATAGCGATACACAGAACTTTGAGTGACAAAAAAAGGTCAAGGGCATCGCTGCTTTAGCGCTCAATTACTTTGAGATAATTATTAGATGGTCAGTCTCAACAGCCCAGTAATTTCGCTTGTTTTGATAATGATGATGATTATATCGTTTACCCTCTAACGTAATTCCTTCACATGTACCACGACGCGACAGCGGCATTAGTAATAATTGGTTTTAATTAGTTCACCACTAGTATAGTTAGTATCAGCAAGTTGAATTGGCAGTGGGCAGGGCACATAGCACGCAAAACTAATGGCCGATGGGGCTGCAAAGTTCTGGAGTGGAGACCACGAACCAGCAAGCGCAGCGTAGGACGTCCACCCACAAGGTGGACAAACGACCTAATAAAGACCGCAGGAACGCGCTGGATGCGAGCCGCTTCCAAGCTTCCAACCGGTCTTTGTAGAAGTCAATGGGGGAGGCCTATGTCCTTGTCCAGTAGTCCACCTCACCTTATTCGCAGAGTGCGGATTTTTTTGTACAAGCTACACATTGTTTCAGTTCGAGGGCACACCGTTCTTCCCGGATGGGGATCGCTACTGGGAGATCATCAGCAAGTACAAGGTGACACAGTTCTACACGGCACCCACTGCCATACGCTCCCTCATGAAGTATGGCGAAAGCTTCACGGAACGGTCAGTTCAACCCAAAGCTACCAAGTATTTAAAAAAAATGCTTTATTGCTACTAGTTTTCTTTAAAATTAGTAGGTTGGGATCTTCTGGTAAGTATAAAAAAATACTTGTGGCAGAAGATCTCGCTCTTATATACCGTAGGGTGCGTGTGTGGGTGGGTGTGTGTGCGTGTGTGGGTGGGTTTGTGTGTGGATGGGTGTGCGTGTGCAAAATAAGTGTAGGGTTACACTAGACTAACTTGAAAAAAGTAGGTATGCCATTTAACCTAATTTACAATGTCACTAAGTAGTATCGGCGAATCAATATCTATCTAATAATGAGTAAGGGAATGTGGTTTGTTCAATAATACGTAGTTTCGTCTTAGCAACCTTGTGCTAATCGGCAGTCCATGGTCAAAGTTCAGATAGAATGGGTGCTGGGTAGTTAGCACGTGACCCTCGGTATATCGGTATACGCATCGCCACAATGATTTCGCTGTTTCGTTTCGTGTTATAGCTGGGTACGCTGCCGAGTCGTACTGGATTGTCTCTAGACTTCCATCTGACTATTACAACATGATTATTCTGTATTTGTCTGTATTTTATCATCAATAATGAAAAAATACAGATATGTAATTTTATCTATGGTAGGTATTATACCTACCTACATTTTTATTTTACAAAAAAGAGATAAAATTAATACTAATAATAATTCTAAGCTATAAAATACTAATCCCTAATAGACAAAGATTATCCACACAAAACTTTCTCACAGGAAAACGACAGTTTGGGGAAATATTTGAAGCAGCTCGTTGAGTTGCCATTGCACACGTAATATAGAGAAGTAGACCGGTGTGCGCTTTTATTCACGATTTCATATAGTTGTGCCTATATGAAAAGTTGTTTAACAAAACGGGTGAACAGCAGATTTTTTTTTCGAGATTTAAGGGTTGTTTCCACAGTATTTGTTTTGCGTAGTAGGTTAGTAAGATCAACTATTTGAATCTAGTCAACTATTTACTACAATCTAGACATTCTTGGGGCTAAAATAAATGTATTTCTTTTAAATTGACGTGGTCCATCCTCAGCCATTCGAAATATTTAAATTTATAGCCAGCCCTGTTGGCTGGTAAGTATGTTTGCTTTAAGAGCTAAAGGGCGTGGTTTGGATTCCAACCGAGGACAAAGAGTTTGTGGTATAAACAAATCGCACGCATAATCAAATACTGGCTTAACTCAGAAAAGTCAGTTTTTGGGAAATCACGAAAAACCTCCGTGCAATCACGACCTCGTCGGCTTTTTTTTAAATAGAATAAAAATTAATTAGGTAAATAATTTTTTTTTTTCGTGTAGTCTATAAACTTATCAACAGTTATGTGTTATTTACTTTGTTCAAATTAAATAATAATAAATATTTTTTTATGTTTTAAAATTAACTTCTTGAGTTAAGTCTGTCTACTTTTAAAACTAAAGCAAATAAACTTTGGTGGCATATTCAACTATAAGTCTGTCTTGTTTAAACTAATTTCTTTATTTCAAGGACTCAATATGTTTTTAGTCTGTTTATTAGTGATCAACTTATAAAACTTACTATTTATTTTTGTAGAAAATACACTCAACTCGGATTCAGTCTATGTTCAATTAAACAACAGCAACTTCACATTAACAGCGTCCGACACAAACTGACATCAGTTGGTGTTTGAACAAAGACTGTGTGAGAAACACATAAAAATGAAAAAGACCGATATTGTGTAAAGGTGGTCTATTGACGCAATTTTGATGTTTTTCCAAATTCATATCATAGATGGCACTAAAAGAAGCCTGCGTCTAAACGTAACTCATTTTTGACCTAACTCCTAATCGGTCAGTATTTGATTATGCGTGCGGAATTTTTGTTCTGTGTCTGGGTGTCCTGTATGTATTATAAGTATGTATTTACAAAAAAAAAATAAGTATTCTATCAGTTATCTGACTGCCATAGTACAAGCTTTGCTTAGTTTGTGTAATGTTCTACGATATTTATTTATTTGAATTTGTTTTTAAGAACTTTATATTTTGCTATCCAGCCATGATCTAGGATCGATCCGAGTGCTGGGCAGCGTTGGCGAGCCCATCAACCCTGAAGCCTGGCTCTGGTACTACAAGAACGTGGGCAGCAGCCGCGCCTCTATCGTGGACACCTTCTGGCAGACCGAGACCGGCGGGCATGTTCTCACCAGCCTGCCTGGAGCCACACCCATGAAACCTGGAGCTGCTGTGAGTCACCTTATCATAGTTACTTTCAGAAGATAACGTATGGCCCAGTTTACTGCACGCCGGAGCTACTGGCCTGCCTTTTTCTCATTCACACCAAAAAAGTAGAGCTCCTTACTAGCGTATATGAGTACCCATACGCTATAAACCGTATTTTTATAAACCGTGTTTACCAATTATGTGTACCTATTTAGATTCCGATAGGATGAATTAAAAATATTATTAGGCTATCATAGACCACTGTTCGACATAGGCGTGTCCTGAAACAATCATCAGGTCTCGTGTTTTCAGCACCACAACTTACTGTCTTAAATGTTATATGCATAACGGATATCCTATACGATACGTTTGCTGATTAGATGTACTCGTAATATATTCGTGATTGCATCGGATATGTCGTCCCATTCTCATTTCAGTCTGCTAATAATTATGTTGAGCTACGTCGGTGCTTGTAAATTTAACCGTTGTCCTACGTGAGCGACAAACGCGGCAACGCGATACGATGCGACGCGATGCGAAAATAATAAATATCAAACAGCTATTATTGTTCTTACACGTGGACTACGTCGCGTGTTAGCTCGTCTCTGAGATCGGATTAAACGATCCCGCACTGATACCGAGGTCGCTTCGCGTCGCGTCGCGTAGCCTTGCCGTTGGTCGTTGTACGCGTAGGACAATGGATATTTTCTATCAATCAAGAATACGAATATTTGCGGGATATTTTTAAAGCCATAAGTGTAACTAAATAGTTACACTTATGGCATCGACCGCGCTCTATTTTAGACCGCATCGATGCTTCACATCAGGCAGGATGTGGTCAAGCGCGAACCTATTCAACATTAAAAAAAAATATACCAAATATAGATATGTATATCCAAACAACAATTCAATACAATTTCAATGTTGTTTAACCCTAGACACCTAACCTTCACATGCTGTCCTTTAAACCTAACCATACGTCGATTCGACGAGTAACTTTTAAGGCTTAGCATTTTATTTAATTATGCAAATTTTTGTCGTCTTTATTACTTAAATACATAAACCAAGTATTATTTTAGTAAACAAAACAATAAATTTCGATTTTAATACGAGAATATTTATTTTACACCTTATATTACAGGAAACAAGTTTTTGAGATTACAGGAGAGATCTACTTAGACAAATAACAATTATGAAAAAACTACATAAAATAGCATTTTCTTCTTTAGCGAACATAAATTATAACAGTTTTATTAATAAGAAAAACAATTGTAACCTTCTATTTTAATGAACATTTTATGCAAAAATCAACTTTGTGTTCAGTACAAATTGCCGTATTACATTTCGAGCAATATGACTTTATCATGCGCCTTTTTTTATATGAACTTAGACCATAGACCATCTTCTCTTCCTCATATTCGCAGCTTGGACTGGTTGAAGATCATTGCTGGATGATGTGACCTTCACCTTGAGTTTCATCAGTATTCGCTCCTAGTATGTCAATGATTGTCATGGTACGAATTTCAAGTCGCCTTTTGAGCCAGGGTTCTACTAACTGCGAATACATCTTCTTCATGAAGTCACGCCGAATCATTATTTATTGTCCCATTACAGAAGCATTGTAGTAGTAAATAACGTAGTTGATGATGATGATGAGCCTTTACGGCATGTTATATATATCATGCCGTGAACATGACGGGTCCGACTTCGGATATTGCTTTGTGAGAAGGTCAATATACTACCTGAGCATTCTGCTAAGGGAATAGGTGTTGGAGGCTCTCCCGCACATAGTCTTGCAAAGTAGATGAGGAATGATGGTATGAGAATATCTTCGTGATCGGAGAGGTATTGAGTGTCGCTTTCCGCATAATCCACCTCCAAGTTGTCTTCTATTTCGCTACTATCGCTATTCCCCCTCCAATACACTATCATCTTCCTCGCCCATCAATGAACGCGTAATTGGGTCATCAGACAGCAATCTTACAGAAACTATGGCAAAAACTCCAAAAAACAGAAACACTAGTTGCAAAAAAGTACCTAACCATTAATACCAAAATACTAATAGAACCTAACCATTCGTCGAAAAGACGACTGTTTTTGTAATATACCAAAAAATAAAGTACTTACCCGCCGGATACCGTCGCCACCTGAGACAGCTCGGCGAACACTGTGTTGGCAAGTAACATCGCGAAGATCCGCGCACGCGACGAAAAAATATAGCAACATTATTGTTGTGTACTCGTCGATTCGTCGAAGGTTAGGTGTCTAGGGTTAAAATCGATATGTTCTTAATTATGTATTTAAGTTACGTAAATATTCGTGCAGCGGTACATTGATCCCTGTGCACGTTTAAAAGAAGTGAAGAGTTCATCGAGTAATAGGCCATTTATTGTACGAGTAGGTAGGTACCTAACTACGTATGCCTACAGTCTCGCATCGGGAAGTATTCGAGGCAATACTGCAATTAGGCCGATTTACGTAAATAAAACGTAGGTACTGTTTTTAAGTATCTATATTACAGGTATATCTATCATCATGTTTTTATATTTCTTTCTTGTCAACAAATGACAAAACACAAATCATGACAAACGTTTCTTCGTTTGAATATCTAATGGGCAGAGTTGAATCCCCCGCCTGCTCTCTCTGCGGGAGCCCTGAAGACGTTTTTCACCTCCTGGTGGAATGTGGCCGGACCAAGACTGTGAGGAGAAATATGTCGCTAAAATATGGTGTTAACCCCCGAGATGTTGGCATGTTTCAAGGTATCCTGGCCGCACCCACATGTGATGCGGCGAGGGCCTTATATGCCGGCATCTCGGAAATACTAGCCAATCGAAGTACAGATGACATATTATAAATTTGTAAATATGATTTGTTTTGTAATACGGGGCTGGCATAATCGCATTGCGATAAAAGCCCCCAATAAAAATAAATAAAAAAAAAAAAAACGTTTCTTCTCTGTGTCTGTGTGTAGGTATTTACAAAATAATTCTATCAGTTATCTGCCTTCCATAGTAAAAGCTTTGCTTAGTTTGGGGTCAGATGGCGCTGTGTAAATGTCCCACGATATTTATTTAGGTATCGATAATAATGTTACGCGTTTTCTGCGAATTTCTTCAGTTGATTTTTTAAGAGTAAATTTATTCGTTATTTGAGATCGACTCCATCAAGGTCAACTTTTTACAGTGATGAATACAAAAAGCCTTTTACCTTTTTGCTAAACCAAGTGTATTTGTCACTAAACTCCTAAACAGCTGGACCTGTCTGTGTGTCTGTGAATCTTTTTGTGTTTGGATAAAAACCATCTAAACTATCCAGGGATCCTCTGGATAGTTTAGATTCACAATTTGATCCGGCAGGTAGCATTGCAATCGTACACCGGGTACGAAGTACCGGGCATTTAGTTCGTATAAGTAAAATAATTATACTTTTTACTGTGTCGTATTACTAAGACGCGCCAATAAAAAAAGGAAAATACTATTTTAAGTAGATTAGAAGATATACCAGTAGGTACAGATGAAAGTACATACGGACTGTTAAAATCATGTAGAATGTTATGTGTTGTTGTTGTTTGACAGCCCCGTTGGCTCATTGGTAGTATATCTGCCTTGAGAGCTGTAGGGCGTGGGTTCGATTCCCACTCAAGGCAAACATTTTGTGAATAAACAAATGTGTGTTCTGTGTCTGGGTGTTCTGTATGTATTATAAGTATGTATTTACAAAAGTAATTATGTATTCTATCAGTTATCTGACTTCCATCACACAAGCTCTGCTTAGTTTGGAGCCAGATAGTGCTGTGTGTATAGTCCTACGATATTTATTTATTTATAACTCCTTTTTTGCGCAGTTGGATAATAATACGTTTGAGTCACAGTCATTATGTTTAAACTCTTGTTTCTAGGGTTTCCCCTTCTTCGGCGTGGATCCGATCCTCCTGGACGATGGTGGTAAAGTGATCGAAGGTCCTGGGGAAGGGTACCTGGTGTTCAACCGGCCCTGGCCTGGCATGATGCGCACTCTATACGGCGATCACGAGCGCTTCGAGAGTGTCTACTTCTCCAAGTTTCCAGGATATTATTGCACCGGTGACGGTATGTCATATCTTATAAGCCGATTTATGTATAACACTCGGTGCAAGGAAAACGCTTTCGAAAACGAATAAAGGTGGTAGTGGGTTACCTACTGAGACGAGACTATTCCGAGTCAGTCTTGGTTTTTTTAAAATGTCCCAATGTCAAACGTACGCGTCTCAACGTGAGAGATGCGGTTTGATATACTTCACACATTTTCAAAAACACGAATTCACAAACACATAGGTTTCCTTACGATGTTTTCTTTCATGGTTTGAAACTGGAGACAATACGCACATAACTATTTCTTCTATTAGATCGTTTAGTCTTTAGATGGATTAGACCAGCGGTTCTCAAAATTTAAGAGCGAATCAAGCTTAATATTTGACAGAGCCCTAAAAAAAATTAAAAACCGTTTTATGGTTTTTATTCAATCGTGAAGGTCAAAATATGCGGCATAAACGGCCGTATTATTTGATTGCGTCGATTTTTGTTGCTACTCCTCAAAAATTACCGATTCGATGCTGGGATGAGGTGAGTGTTATTTTTTGATGACGATAATTCTGCTTAATGTTACGTGTAGGTGCTCGTCGCGATGAAGACGGCTTTCTGTGGGTCACTGGCAGAGTGGACGATATGCTGAACGTCTCCGGGCACTTGATGTCCACATCCGAGGTGGAGAGCGTCCTTACGGAGCATTCTCAAGTGAACGAGGCAGCGGTGGTGGCTCGCCCCCACCCTATCAAGGGAGAATCGCTCTATTGCTTCGTAACACTTGCCGAAGGTGTTCCGTTCGACGACGGTCTCGAGGCCATGCTGAAGAAAATCGTCCGCGTTAAGATTGGCGCTTTTGCGACCCCTGACGTCATCCAAAACGCCCCAGGACTACCCAAGACGCGTTCTGGAAAGATCATGCGTCGCATATTGAGGAAAATTGCAATGGGCGATCGCAATGTCGGCGATATATCGACCCTCGCTGACCCTGGCGTTATCGAGGAGCTTTTCAGGAACCGACCAAAGTAAGTGTCGGAAGTGGCCGTTTTAATTTCATGATTTCTCTCTCGAGAAAGATGCCAAATGATTTCATGCTTACCGGATGTACTCGTAGACAAACACCGTTTGACTCTTTCATTTTTGATGCTAGATACTTTAACAAATCACAGTGCAACAGTTATCTCATTATTACTTTAGAAACAATTTTTCAGGAATTTTTGTAACTGTACCCCCACTGCTTAACCTAAGTCCTTAGTTTTAATAGTATCGTATGTATACCATGGACCATGGACCATGAAATTCGCTAACCAGAGGCACAGTACAAGGTACGAATGGGGTCCATGGTCCCGGACGACAGGAATTGACAGGATTTACGGGGAGGCGCGGTGCGGACTGTGGTGTTGAAGAAAATGATAATCTGTTCTGTGCCACAATTGCTAAGAATATCAAATTACTACCTACTACTCTTGTTTTTAAGACCAACCAAAATATTACTAAAAACAAACAACAAATGATCTACGATTTTTTTTTAAATTTTAATGAATTGTTGACTGGCTTTGTGTTTGACATCCAACCTGATGTTAAGTGGTATTGTGGTCGAGAATAGGCTCGTGTTTGACCCTACATGATAAATATCATCTGTATCACTCGTAAATTGTATTTACAGCAATTTTTCTTTAATTACGAAAGTAGGTAGGAAGCAACATTGAAAATGGCTCCTTGGGATAAAAATCTGCATCAAGCCACTATCTCTGTTAAGATAACAATTAATGTGCATACTGAGTAGGCTTGACTGGTCGGGTCGACACAGCTGGTAAATGTTCATCTAGTTGCTACACCTACGCCACAAATAAAAAAAACATGTTCGTAGGTATATGCTCAGTGCTGGTATATGTACGAAAATTTAAAGAACACTGACGAACATACCGACGTATGTTTTAATATTTTTTACACTTACATGCGCGATTTACGTAATGGGTAAAATGAATACAAACTGTAACAATGCCCTTAGCCTGGTTTTTAATTAATTTAAGGTTTATTATGCACAAAATAACTTACGAAAATTAATGATGTAAAGCTGACTTCTCACGGCGCGTGATACCTGAAGTCGCGCCGCGCCAGCTCGCGCCTGCGCGCCGCGTCCGTGAGAACGGGTAGCGCGGGCGCAGTTCCCCTGCAGTTGGCGCATACTCGCTCGTACAAATCGACTCGGCGCGGCGCGGCGCGACGTGTGACATCTCGCACCGTGAGAAGCCAGCATTAGGTATAGTTTCTGGTTCATTGATCCCCTTTGTTACTGTAACTTTTTTAAAACTAAAATAGTTTTGAGATCGTTGCATTTATGCAGTTTATAATGAAACTAGATTAATTATCATCCGATTTTGAAATGTTCCGTCCTTTCAACGCTATTTAATAGGCCTAGAATGATTGCCTGCTTTCTCTTCTCTTTATCCGTGCGTAAAAGACAAGCTCGCGTGATAAAAAGAGTGACAAGGCCAAGCGTGATAAAAGGAGTGGATTAATTTCGTATATCTGGCTGCTCGTTGACTCTGTAATAAGCTTCTATGTTCACTTTTAAAGTTACAATAGGCTATACAGGGTTATGAGCTTGAGCTATACTAGCCCAAAGGAAGTCATTGTACTAATTATGAACAATTTTAATTCTAAAATAATAATATGCTCTACCAAAAAAAAAGTTTGATGGCCCTTGATCAAATAAGCGGCTGTTTTTTAGCGATTTCAGATGTGTACCTACATAGTAAAAGGATGTACATAATTATATAATAACTCCCTTTTGGCTTAGCATACCCCAACCTTATAACCCGATGTATACTGAAACTGTTATGGTTCTTATTTTGTACCAATACTACATATTACGAGTATATTAATAGATACCTATATTATAAGTATTAGTATCGTATTTATAACACCTTACAAAAAGAAGCACAATGTTATTTTGTTGATGTGTTTTGGATAAACGTTACATTTATTAATATTAATTACATAATATAGTATATCAAAATATAACAAATTATTTAGAGGAGTATATCAACGTAGGTAAATTCTTGTTTTGATATCTATAACAACGTTAAACACTTAGGGCCATATTTAAAAACATCGCTTAAAGTTAAATGGTAATTGTTAATGTAGCACATTTTATTTTTATATTGGGGAAAAGATAAAAGATGTTTCTGTTACTAAACTGCGTTTATAAGTTGCGTTCTTACCTACTTCATAACGTCGCTGTACTGCTTTAAGTTAAACAAAATTTAACTTAAAGCAGTACAGCGACGTTATGAAGCACAAAATGATGTTTGTTTATTTAAGTGTTTTTTTAAAAATTTAACTTTGAGCAACTTTTATAAGTGAGGCCCTTACGTAGGTGTTGGTAAGTTAAGTACAAGTGAGATGGAATGGGTATGACTGATAACGAAGAGTATATATAGATAACTAATTCATGCAATATGTATAGAGTTCAGATATCTATATCAGTTACAATACAGTCATCTGATAGCATTTAGAGGTTAACTGACGATGGCGGCATAAAAGGTGGCCGTGGTTTGGCAGGAGTCGCGAAGATCTATTTCAGGGGCAACTTTTATAAAGATGTAGGTACCTACTTAACATAAAAAAAATATCTCTTTACACCACTGAAGTTTTATCTGAGTGCATGATTAAATCTTTGCGTTTATGAGTCGATATTTTGATTTTGAATTAGATAGAAGATAATTCTAGGTACAACACGTCATGTGTAGGTAACACATGACGTGTTGTACCTAGAATTATTACAAAATGTAAAGATATTTTTTTAAGTGTGGTGGAACAGAAAATGTTGAGTGTGCCATTATTAAGTAGTACCTACCACTTATCATTTAGATGTGATTTCAGGAAGATCCTAAGTATCAATATATGTATTTTGTTATAATGGTCCCAATAAGTTGTAATAGCACAAGATTGTTTAATATGATTAATATCATTCCATTTAAGTTAGGTATCGCTTATTTGGGGCAGTTTAAAAGATTGGCGTTAACGCACATGAACGATTTTAGAAACAACTGTGATTGAATATTTTTTAAATTGTTATTGTAAGAGACGGACTGGTCGGTTGCAGAGCATTTCGAGCTGTCTTATGTCGGACGAAATGGTATCTACTTTAGGAAGTTTCGATTTAAGTTTACCGTAAGTGATATATAACCCCAACACCGTTTTAAGTTGCGGATTACTGCTTCATATAGATATTATGTAGTTATCGTACTTTGTTTGCAGATACGATCTCCATTTTGGTTGTTTTAATATTTAAGGTTTTGTGTTTTGACGTTATCAGTTTCGCTTAAAACATATTTTAAATTCACAAACGTCATTTAAGTTTAGTAGGTACATGTATATCAAGAATATCTACATAATAAACGTTACTTAATTTTGACAGGCGTTTTGAGGTAAAAAAAATAGTATGAATGCACATTTCTTGAATATGGAATAGTTATTGTGTCAGCTAACATCTTAACATCTTACCGTAATTTAGTAACTATAATTTTAATTTAAAAAGATTTGATCATTCAAAAGACAATCGTCCTAATGCTCCTTGCCTACAAGTTCTGTTTTTAACAATAACTTATTCAAAAACTCCTTTTTAAGTTAAGAGACGTTAAGTGGTGCACTCTTAATTTTTGTTTTGTCCGGAACTTTAATGACGTTTTTCAATTTAAAAGAAGTTTTAAGAAGAACTTTAGGTTAATTAGTTAAAGTATAATTAAGATAAGAACTTGATGGCAATTAATTTTATGTTTTAGTACCTACTCGGTTAAACCAAACTGTAAGCTCGTCACTGAGCTAATAGATTTCTTGGCTATCAGTTGTAACAGTATGCGTTCGTGGTCAGGCCTACTGTATTTAACGAATAATACACATATAGATGTTAACTTACTCGATTGCACTTATTTGTAATGCACAACGTAAGAGTTAAACTATACTTAACTCATAAATGTTAGAATATTGGTGTTTATATGTCGTAAATAAAAAAATTTAACAAGTAAACATTTCAAACATATTTTATTAGTTCATGGCCAACTTTAAAACTAGAGTAGGTACAACAAACAGCCAGACGACACTTTGAAGAACGAGATTGGCGAATTATGAACTTACTTTGCACCAACATTGAGACAAAAATATAATAGCAATATACTTAACTATTTATTGTTCACACAAATTACAAACATTATTACAATTTAAATACTACTCTACTAAATTAAAAAGCGTTACATTTACGTTTACCATGTGGTCGTAATATAATTTTTAATTTCTTCGAAATTTTCCTCGCAATGTTGACGAAAGTATGTTCACGATAACAGTAAAATAAATAAATACCTATAACATATTACAAGATCCAAGTATGATCACGAAATCCCTGCACTAAGTTTAAATAAAATGAATACCGATTTTAATATAGTTAAACGTTTGTGTATACGTAATATTATCCGAAATATGTCTAAATTATCCGATCTCAGTGTTGTAATAAAATTAAAAATGAAAAAAAAACTATCCAAATAAACAATTTTAATATAATTAATGTTCTATAATTTAAGAAGGAGGTACCTACCTACCCATGATTGTTCTCCTTTAATTTTATCTACTGATTCGCAACATACAAACCGTTAGTGAGATGTTTACTTATGTGAAATAGGAGGTGGGTAAGTGTAGGTAGGTACATGTGCTACTAAGTAGGCACACGATGCTTGGCATATATATATACATATATATATATATATATTGACAGTAGTGATACAATGTAAAATGTACTGTGTGTGTAAACGGACATATCATAATAAATGTTAATTCGTGAGTTAGCTTGTTTCCTTCATTAATTTGTGCAATTGTTGAGCCGGAATATCATCCACAGTGAAGTAAGTACAATTTTTCTATTTTATTTTATTTTCAAAAAAATTAAATTAAGAGTGTATGAGATACCGTAGGTATACAAAAAAAAAGAGGCATCAATAGCCCAGTTTACAAACGTTCGAGATTGTAATTGTAATACTAAGTAAAGCCATAAAAATATGAAGAAAATTGAAAATCCTAATAAACGGGGGTTAAAGCATTGTCGTTATTACTCATGAGAATATTTTTCCGAGTGAAGTGAAGGTATTAGAGAGTACGGGGCACAACTGGCACAAATGTATCTACGTTTGTTCGACGATAACTTGAGTACCTACCTACTGTTTGGCGTTAGTCATATCGAACTAAAATTTTTTGTAGGCAAGTACTTTATGTAGACTACATTTTTAAGTATGAGCCAAACCGGGCAAGCAGAAGTCCCGATATTGACAGGCCTAGGTCGGCGCGAACTTCTACTAAGTATCATCATCATCACGTGTGAAAAGAAGTTTTACCTACAGGTTTAATTTTCAGTAGCTAGTGCGTTTGTGACGTTGCTATAGCAAGAAGTAGGTATGATATGTTTATTGTAACAGTACGTACCTAAAACTTGAAAATATCATACTGAATCATCAATCAGGATTTTACGATCAAGTTAAACGAGTACCTAATCACAGGAGCGTGGATCGACTGTCCGTGAAACAGTTTAATATGCTATCGAGAGCGTTCGGTCAATTCTATTGAAAGCATTCTCACCAAGCATAAGATATCCTTCAAATTTAATAAAAATTTAAAAAGTCTTATGGCAAGTTTTTATAGCCTTAACTATATACGTCCTCTGTTATGGTAATATACTTATAATATACCTACATATATACGCTGTACTGAATCGACAACTGACTGCAGCTATTTTAAGCTGCACTGTGCCGGCCGCTCGACCTTTGCACCTCACGCGACCGTACTGGGACACTGCGCTTCGAGGGTGGTTACATTTCCTGACAATTAGCCCTAATGTCTGTCCTATTCCCACAGGATTCCTTGAAGAGTTCTGCTATTACTACGACGCTCTACTACGACCTCTTAAATTCTAGTACAAGCTTCTCTTCTATCCCACTACTCTTATCTTCTCGTCATGCGTAAGATTGGGCCGACCGCCGCCTGCACCTACCGCTCGTCGCTGCTGGGCCCTTGTTAACTGTTTTATGTCTACTACTATCATATTGAATAACTGGCTGCGCCCCGCGGTGTCACCCGCTACATGTTTTCGGGATGAAAAGTATCCTGTGTGTTAATTCAGGATCTCAGCTACCTCCATACCAAATTTCATCCAAACCCGTTCAGTAGTTTTTGCATGAAAGAGTAATTCAGTAGAGTAGAAGTCATGATGAGCAATACCATGATAGTTCAATTGAAATAACTACAATAACTTGCGAGACAAACACACAGTAACACTAAATCTATGAGATATTTTTATTATAGAAAAAAAAAGTATAACATAGCAAATGAAAATCTTTTAATGTAATAACAAAACCCTGGATAATAATAACTAAGTACATTTTTTTTATAAACTAAAAAATACAAACCAACAATTGTCTCGCCACTGTACACACACACGAATTTTTATAATGATGATTAATCTGCAGTACCTGACAGGCTAGGCTTAGACTAAAACATCAGAGGCGGTTGTGGCAAGTTACAGTTTAGATTTAAAAATCTCTTTATACGAGTAGGTACATAACTAGTAGGAATGTGTACACACGTTTACTTTTTACGTTACAGCTGATCCTCGAGGTTTGAACCCGGGCCTTCATCATACGTATATGAAATAATAGTAATTTTATCCTAACCAGAGACCGCTGTGATAGCGCTCCATTTCCAAAGACTTTGTTGTCTTCAAAGGAGATTCGTTTCTATAAGACAATGTTATTTCCTTTCTACGTGCTGTGAAAGTCGAAACGTGCCAGCCAATCACAGAGATCATTACAATAGTTTTAATTTGTTTTCTGTTTCTTGGATGGTGTAGACACTGTTGCAAGACGTTGGCGGTAGATACCGTAGAACACCGTCGATGCCAAGAGTAATATAGTGGATATGATCGTTATGTATTCTGCACGGTTCCTGCAATACAAATGCATATTTTTAATAAGACTTTAATTATAAAATAATAGGTTTTTTCTACCCAAGTGTGCTTGCTCCAAGGACGTTAAGGTTATGTACCTGATTGCCGACGTACTCCGTCAGTGCCAATGGCCGATCTATCTCAATCGACTTCTTGTAGCTAGTCTGCTACGAATCGCTTACGTAAATACGTTGGAATCTCTATAGTGTAGTATATTGATAAATACATTGGATTGTTAGAGATGCTTTAGCGACATTAATTTATTTCCCTTCTTATTTCCCGTTAATAAATAAATAAATATCGTAAGAACTTACACACAACGCCATCTAACCCCAAACAAAGCAAATCTTGAAGTCAGTATTCTAATAACTGATAGAATACTTAAATACTTTTTTTGTTTCTGATGACATACTTATAATAAACAGAACAAACATTTGTTTATACTACGAAAAATGTTTGTTTTGGGTGGGAATTGAACACACGCCCTTCAGCTCTTGGAGAAGACATACTACCAACGAACCAGGGCTGTCGGTTAGAGGTCATATTAACAGTATGAAAAGCTGCTCGACATAGGTACTTTTCAAGAAAATAATGAAAATATTTGGAATAGCTGATTTAGAGTTAAAAAAAAGTACCACAATAGGAAAGAAAAGAAATCAAAGTATATAAGGATTATATTGGGAACAGAATGGATCACTAATTTTAGCATGCAGTCCTTCCAGCTAGAAAGCAGGATTTCTCGTCGCGTTGGGTCATTTATAGTGTCCCACAAAAGGATTTTTAGACAGACTATTGGGCAATAATTATAACCCGTAGCTTTGCCTCTGCGGGTACCGCATCTGTCAGATGTAATTTAAATAATGAAGTAATAGGACTTACTGGAAAGGCGTTCCGCATATAGTATACCACGAAGCTCCGTTTGCTGGTTTACCCTTGGTGCAATGGAAATCAAAATATTTCTCGTCGTATTTTTCCACGCATAAATATTTACGCTTATAAAGCGTCTGAAACAATATATTCATGCTTTTTGAATTTACTTGCCAGTTCAATATTATTCAGTGTGATATTTTGTGTATGCATATTTGTTAGTAGTATAATTTATGTTGTTTCTCTTCGGTGTTCTCTGTGGAGACTAAAGTATTTGAGCTTGGATATACATATATCTTAGAAGCTAAGGTGTACCCTAGATAAGTGTATCAAAATTAGTCTTTTTATTCTGCGAAAATAGTGATTCAAGGAAGTGTAAAGTGTGCTCATTTACCCATAAATGTGAACAACTTCTTGTATAGTTCAGATCTACAAATCCGTACATTTTTCAATATTTAAGTTCCACAGTAATAGTTGTTTACAATGAGTTTATTTCGTTGCCTTACTACTGTTCAGCTCCCGACCTAGTGACCTATCTATTGAAACATCCCATTCTAGAAACATATCCTCAATATTACCTGTCCGAAAGGAGTTACAAGCGTGGCCACCTCGTTGCAAGGGCCAACTGGTTCGTGTAATCCAACAGACACCTCTCGCTCTGGATGGAAAAATACCACCAACACCCAATACAGCACATAATGGACGGCCAGTTGAGAGATCAGAAGATAGTCGACGCCTGTCAGCCTGGCAACACGAGGGAAAAAATAGCATTTCAGTATGAACTTAACGGTACTCACATAATTTTAAGCAGGATAATTTACATCTAAAAAGCACTTAACTACCCTTATATACACTCACATTTTATAAATAAAATAAGACCTATAGATATTTAGTTCGAAACATCTTAAGTCTAATTCGTCTATGGCTTCCATTTAGGTTTAGAAAAATATGTCTACGTGACAACATTTTTTTAAATTATAATACTAAGCTAAGCTGGCGAATTCTTTAGAATTTCCAAAGACTAATATGATAATTTTCTTTACTTGGTGGTAGATCTCCTCAGCAGGAGGTCGTCTAGGTAGGTACCACCGCAGTGTGCAAACATTTAAGGAAAGCTTATACTATGGAAGTCAGATAACTGATAAAATAAGTACTTAAATACTATTTTGTTCTAAATACAGAACACAACACAGAACAAACATTTGTTTATACCACAAACTGTTTGTCTTGGGTGGGAATCGAACCCACGCCCTTCAGCTCTTGAAGAAGACATACTACTAATGAAACAACAGGGCTGTCAGATAGAAGATTGGTTTATATTTATACCAACTTAATTTATTTCATGCTCGACTTGTAGATGTAGGAAAGCATTGTGAGTAGGTAGGTACCTAAACTGGAGGCTAAGGTGGGGCTTGATTACCATATTGAATATTTGGCATTCATCGATTCATTGTCGTCAATGAATCGATGAATACCAAAGAAAGGATTTATCTGTCGTTTTGTTGTATAATTTGATGGATCTTATTGACTTGGATAAGTCTTCAAATTTGCACCCATAGTTCGATGCACTCCAGAATATTTATGATAATTAAATCGGGAATACATTTTGGTGATGCAGCCACATATTTAAAATTTAAATCACTCGATGAATAATGGAACACACTGTATCCAACAAATGGAACGCAAAAATCTCTCGATCGTAAGAGGGAAGAAAAGGAAAATGATGTTCATAAATAATGATAAATAGTATTTCATAACATTTATGAACAACAATACGAAATCAGATAGGTTAAACAAAATGGAAATTACGGACAAAATTCAGTTATCGTTATGTAAACTTAGGTAGGTACATTATATGACTGTTGGTACAGTTGTTTCAGTTACCGTGTACCTCTTTTGTGTATAGTAAAATCTATACATTAAGTAATATTTACACATTTCATAATATGGTGAAGGAAAACATCGTGAGGAACCCACGGTGACAGAGTACTTTCTAGTACTCGGCTGGCTAGCTACCACCCTCAAGTTGAAAACCTGCCGCCAAGCATCTAATGGTGTGTTCTGGCAGCCTCACTTGAGAGCCGGTTCCATTCCGGGCTAGGTGTGTACCTATACTTTTTCTTCTATAAAGTATAACGTAAAGTAAGTACTTGAAGTACTACCCTCAATTCGTTTTTTTTATTGGTTGATAGGCTAGGTGTTTGACCACAGCTCACCTGATGCTAAGTGACGGTGAGGTCGAAGATGGTGAATCATCTAGTCTGGAATGGAACTGGCTCGCCAGTGATGCTGCCTGAACACACGTTTAGGTGCTTTGTATTACATACATAAGCTGCTAAAATCTATTATCTTTTTGCGTAGTCGGTTAAAAATAAGGATTAATATAGTTATTATTGGTAGCGTATCCAGTGCATTGGCATGGTCGGCACAACGTTCACAGTTATTATTAATTGGCTTTTATCTAGTAGGTTAAATAGAGAAGGAAATTGATTTTATGCACATACCTACATATTTTATTTTAGTTAATAAATATTAATGACGTAGGTTCCTCACCTTGTCTTTGGCTTCTCTCGGTCGCTCAGCAAGCCTTTTATGATGAAACTGGCATAAATTGCAAATAGGAGGAAGAACGTTACTTCCGAGTGTATATTGAATATGTCGTGCAGGGGATGGTAGATGGGCACAAAAAGCAGCACTCCTCCAGGCATGCCCAGCAGACAAGCGATCACTAGAGACTTCAATTCAGTTATTTTGCTGGAAAAGTAAGTTTTAAATAAGAACCAGAGTACCTGACTTACAACCTCCCGAAAAACTTACAGAAACGATTATTTCCAGAGACGGAATCTAGCCAAATTATATTGAGTTTTTCCTTGAAACCTTTTAGATACCTACTGAAAACTAGCTGTAGCTATAGCAAACCAAACAGAACAGGATTACCGGCAAGAATTCGTAAATTAATTATTTTTTCTACATAAATATCAGTAGCTACGCCCTGCGATACAGAGATAAAAGTAGCCTAACTTGATTCAGAGCAAAAGTAAATGCAGTTAGCATTCCAAATTATATGAAAATCCGTTAAGCCCTTCAAGTAAAAACATATGTACATACATACAAACGGACAAACCTTCAAATTTATGATAACGTTTGGCAAAGGATCTTCTTTTCACATTTCTCGGTCAATCCTCATAAGAATTGAGATTATGTTTCCCTTTTTCTATATGAGTAGGTATTTAAACTGTCAGGTCTTGTAAGTGTTAATTTTAGACCAATATAATTAATCAGTTCTACTTTAGGATGGCGTAAATAAATAAATATTAACTTTATCATATAGAAGTCATAAACAATAGGTAGGAGTAGATGCCTTACCCAGCAGACTGCCATTGGGCAACATTAGGAGCAAACCATCTTCTGCTCGCGTGGAACATAAAGAAGAAGCTTGCGGTGAAAGTCATGTGAAAGTAGTAAGAGTTCCACGGAACCCAGTAGTGGCGATCGAAGATATTGGGGTCGGTATCGTGCCAGGTCCAGTGCACGAACTTGACTGCCGTAATATCGTACGGTATGTCGATGAGTACCACTAGTAGACCAACAGCAAACGGTTCAGCATACCGCGGCAGATTTAATCGTGATATGGCGTAAGCAGCTTGATATATAAATGCTGGGTCTGTCAACAAATATTTGAGCTATTGATGCTAGTAATAAACACAATCACACTCAGCTAAACAAAAAATAAGTGTCGAAAAAAAGGCTGATCCCCCTTTCACGCAGATGTTACCCGCGATAACTATGTGGTACTTAGATAATTTTAAATAGTTCTTTCAATAGTATGTAAACTAGTTAAAGTTTTCTTGGCAAATTTTATCGATATCGATTCATAAGACTGCTTATCAGATTTTTTTATAAATACAAGTGAGTTTTATTTGACTAATAAAAAAGGATAACAAAATTGTCAAAATGATAATCATCACAGGGGAAAATTTAAGCACTTGAATCTAAGTTCAGTTGCAAAAAAGAATAACATAAGGTACTTACATAAAAAGATAATGTGCAAAGGCAATCTTGCCCCTAACAGCATAATAGGAGTTTGTGAGTGCCAAAAATTGTCATAGTCCGGCAGTACAAAGTGCCAAAAATTATCGGCATAGAGTCCATGTACCACAGTTGCAAGCCAGAAGTACGGCCATCTGCCACCCTTCTTAAAAGCTGGAAATACAACAGTAGGTATTGCTAACAAATCTTATAAATTTGATTACTTGCGATTCTAGGAAAAATATTGAAATGTGAAACAAATTATAACGGATAAAATAAAATTGGACATATTTTTTTTATCACAATTCGTAAGATTTTTGTTCCAAATCACGTATCATTTTTAAATTAGATATCATCATCATCATCCACAGCCTTTCTTATCTTAGTAGGTATAGACTTTCTTGATTCGCTTTGATTCACGACTGTGAAACTCCATGTATAGGTACCTACTACCTACTAACAAATTTTAATTACAAAGATCGATGATCCTGAAAAGTATGCCACAATAGAAGAATTCCATTTGATGTTATTCAAAATTGAATTTTAATATGTTATTAAATTCACTCAAGAGATTTTATAATCGCGTCACCTTTGTACAATTTTTTGTTCAGTAAATTTGTGTCAACTAATGGAATATTGTGCGAGTGATACAACTACAAAGCATGGAAAAAGAAACAATGGATATTACTTACCATGAGCAAGTGTGACGATGCCTGCAAGCAAGTACACAGCTTGAGAAAGAAGGTAGGAGGGTTGCGCAGACCACAGCTTCTTAACGTCATTTGTGTGCACCAACCACTGCGACCACTGGACAGAACAAGATTTCATTTTGCAGCAGACGCCATCTTTAATATACTAGTGACCCCGGCGTCACACGGGAGGAATGTACAATTTTACATAGCTACTAATGTGGTGCATATAAATATATGCATGCATCATAAATTACATAACATAAATTAAAAACGAAAGCAACGGTTTTCTTTTGCATTTTCTATTCACTTTTGAGGTTATGGTCAACAATGTGCAAAAAGAAAATTTTAGATTTTTTCGTTATCTACAACTTTTACTCGTACACAAACAGCCGCAAAATCGCAAACAACGAATATACACCCCTAAACAGTAAGTAGGTATATCTAAGGAAGAAGTATGTTTCGAATGTTCTCGAAAAATACACGCGGACTATTCACACACACATAGACAGCTTCTCTGTTCGGGCGCAGCGCTAGTTTCTTCAACTACCTACATATTTTTTAAATTTGCTGGACCCGCGTTACTTCTTCAAGAAATTGTATAATTTGGCGTAATAACACTTTTTCAGAATCACTCTTACTGAATAAGAACTCGAACTCTGCATAATACGGAACCCTATAAGCATCCAAAGACAACCACATGTACTTGTTTTAAAAAATCCTTCTGCATATTTTAAATTACTTAACCTTAACTAAATGTGGTTCCGAAGATAAATAGATTAGCCACAGCTGTACATGGGTAGCGATAATACCTTGATAACATCGCAGCAGGTGCTATCGAATTAAATGTAAATACAGGTTGTCATGAAAATAATATTGTTTAATGACTATAAATTTGGCATACGCATAGCTAGATAAATATATAGAATACTTTTTACAACGGATTTGTCAGATTGACAGAAGAAAAAAATTATGCAATTATTTTTGGGACAACCTGTGTGTACTAAACATCTATTACGAATAAATCTGTACAAAGTACAAACGGTAGGTACGGTATCCCTCAAAATAAAATGTAGCTCTTTCATACAAATTGAAATAAAGTTAAACGAAGAAAAAAAAACTTGGAACAAATGAAAGATGACACGTATGAACAAATCGAGAGAGAATCACAAGCAAATATTATATTCCCAAAAAATATAGTAAAAGACGGTAGGTATAAATAAATCAAATAGCCGGTATGCTGTACGCAAGAAAGCCACGTTCGCAGATTCATGCTATTTTAAAGCCCATGTTAGGTACATACATGTGCTTTAAAACGTACTGCGTCGCTCGTTGTAAGCACATTTGCAGGTTTCAATATCAAATCAAATCACATTAAAACTACGTACTCATTCTCACTACACGCAAGCTGGCGCCATCAACATCGACAAGAGATACGGCTTTCATAATTTATTCAGAGCACATCCCATCATAATCATTATATTCCCCATCCCAACTTGAAAATATCAATAAGAATGAAGTTATCATTTGAAAAACCAAGTTCTATTCACGGATATGAAATAGTAAAATATTGTTTTAATCTTAGCCGTTAGCAATTTTTTGGTTACTTTACAGCTATATCAAAGCCGGATCGGAATATCATTTATTAATAAATCAGGATAATTAGAATAGTGAGGTACTAACCGGTACGGTGTCGGCCATTGTGAACGACGGTTGCAGAGAATTCTTCTAATTTACAAATGGATAACCCTTTCTACTGTGCAGCGAAAAACAAACTGAGCTCTAGTACATAGTAGCTTCGATTTAAATATACTATCTGGTAACCGCAACGCAAAACAGTTGATAACTAAATGCTGCCAGTTGTATATAACAAAATGTTCCCCAATGTCAATAAATGTTTTATTCACATTTTCTTTAGTTTTATGTAAAAGCATGTTTTAAATACGATGTAAATAAAAAACACAGATTGATGACTGTGAAAACATCAATAATAGTCCATAAATCTAACTGCAACCATTATTGTTTAAAAACAATAAGCTCATGAACATTTTACTTAGGGGCACCGCAGGTTTTGGCAGAATAGTGAAAAAAGTGGTGGACAGGAAAAGCACAAATTTTGGAAAATAATAAAATGTCGCGAGCATTTTATTATTTTCGAAAATTTGTGCTTTTCCTGTATACAGTGTTTTCAATAAAAAAAGGGTTGAATTACGCGCACAAGCGTGGGCGATTCATACAATGTAGTGAAGCATATATTTCGGAAACAATGCAATAATATATTATATTATTGCATTGTTTCCGAAATATATATTTTAGGTACTGGCAATACCAATATCAACACAAACGCAGACATTTTTTTTTTTTCCTTTGGTTTTGGCGTCGCGTTTTAGCATTTGCCAGTGTCAAGTAATTATATATTTTCAAGTTTCAAAAGTTAAATAAGTGCCATCGTAGCTAGTTTTAGTCAAAGTCGTCTTTGTCAAGTCCAGTTCGTGTCAGTTAATTCCAGTCATGCTTTAGTAAAGTAGTGGCAACTTTACTACAAAGCTTCGATGGAGTTTTGGAAGCAACACGAAAACTCATGTTTCACCACATTATATCATTTTCCCACACTCGCGCTTGTAATTCGGCACTTTATGAATAAAACACCACCATTTTTATACATAAACACTCGACAAAACACTAGTTTTGGAAAAAAATACAACGGAGCGACACGACTCTTCCCGCGTTCCCGCCAAAAACTCAACGCAGACATTGCAGTGACGGGGGAGGCTACTTATTTTTTCTTTGGTTTTGGCGTCGCGTTTAAGCATTTGCCAGTGTCAAGTAATTATATATTTTCAAGTTTCAAAAGTTAAATAAGTGTCATCGTAGCTAGTTAGTAGTCAAAGTCCAGTCTTAGTCAAGTCCAGTTCGTGTCAGTCAAGTCTAGTCATGCTTTAGTAAAGTAGTGGCGACTTTACTGTAAAGCTTCGATGGAGTTTTGGAAGCAACACGAAAAGTCATGTTTCACCTCATAATATCATTTTCCCACACTCACGCTTGTTTTTTCAATTCGGCACTTTATGAATAAAACATCACTATTTTTATGCATAAACACTTGACAAAACACTAGTTTTGGAAAAAAATACAACGGAGCGACACGACTCTTCCCGCGTTCCTGCCAAAAACCGTGGGCGGCTATGCGTGCAACATAAACATAAATATATTGGTGACATGGAGCCCTGGAATAGTCAACATAACCAACAAATGCCAGAAGTGCTACTACAAGGAGATTTAAAAATCAGAGAATGCTATACAAAAGAACAAAACTTAATGTTTTGATAAATTTTATTGGTTTTGTTTCGGAATTTATATTTTATCTTTCATTATAATTCTACTACATAATACCTTTGTTGTAGGTAACCTAGGTACCCATTATAATTCTTTAATTTTGTTGAATCCATTATAATTATTTACCTTTTGTATACCATTATAATTCCTGACTTTTGGTGTGCCATTTTTTAGAAATTTCTGAAAAATAGCATATGGGGTGAATCAGCCGGTTCAGGATCAGTTGGGCGAAATTTCTCATTCAAAGTTGGCAACAACTTAAAAAAAAAAATCGAAATTTTATTTGGTAAATGTTGTGTTTAACCAGTAAAAAAAACTTTAAATTCATTACTAAATATATCTTATTTAGCTTTGTTATACAATTCAACAAAGGTTTGACCAAAACTGATTATCGTGAAATGAAACTCTCATAACGATCACCAAATAATATTTTATAGTAATCTAGTCATATTTCTTTGTTAAATTTGTTATAAAAAAAGAAGTCATTTTTCTTCGTTAAATTAGTTATTAAAAGAAAATACAGCTATATGTATTTTAGCACCACAAAAATATGATTTATCTACTTATGATTCAATGGTCACATCTCGCTATTTTTTTCGGCAAAATACACAGAAGCGCAACGGGTATATTTTGACAGATGGAAAAATAATATATTTGGTTGGCGAGATAGTAGATAAAAAGGAAAAGGATATGCCGATCTTGCCTTTTTATGTAAAGTTAACACTCATCATGCATTAATTGCACTATTTTAGAAGGTGATGATCGGTGAACCAATCGATTCACCCTAAAACCTTGGCAGGTTTTACGATGCGCAGGCGGGTCTTTATTAGATAACATATGCCCATAATCAACGCAGCGATACATAAATCTTTGAGTAATGAATCAAGTCCAGGGCATCGCTCTGTGGCACGTCGCTAGGCGCGGTAGTCTTAAAACTGGAAGTTATTGTATCGTTTTAGCCTTATGGAAAACTAGGTATAAAGTATAAACTATAGCTACGTCAATCGTTTATGCTAGACGGTAACAAGCTCAGACATCACCTGCGAATTTAAAACTAGTTGACTTTGGAACGAGATTTTTTTTAGGACATTACACAGCGCTATCTAGCCCCAAACTAAGCAAAGCTTGTACTAAGGGAACCAGACAGCTGACAGAATACTTAAAATACTTTTTTGTTTTAAATACATACTTATAATACATAGTAGGGGAGCCCGAGGTGTGTTGAAACAATTTGAAGATTTTCATTTGTAACTTAAGTTCTAAACGGCCAAATATTGCGATATTTGTACATAAAGTTAGCTAGTTTATTTGGCTTTTAGATGGCATGTACAAAAACCATTAAAGTTTAGATCCTACGACATGAAATGAATTAGAACGACAATAGTCATTTTGTGTCAACTCTCCTCATGCTGAGGTAAGTTGAAACAGGGGTCTAGGTGTGTTGAAATATGTAAGTTTTGGAACTAAATAAAAGGGGTTCGTTTTAAAACAACGATATATCTTAATGTATATTTATTGACAATTCGCCTCTGTTAAAAAAAGTTACATTTTCTCTATTAATGCTGGTAACATGTGCGATGCTTGTTAGCTGTGGTAGTCCCAAAGAAAGCACAGGGTGGCATTTCATAAACTAGCGCAGCCATACTTCCCTAGCCATTTGCCTCTCTATCTATGAATAAGGAAGATTGTTGGTGTATTTTAAAGCCAGTTTGTAAAAATTCAAAATTCTGACTTTCTATGTGCTTAGACCCAGTGGCGGGGCAAGACCGTAAATTGACGTGGGTAAGGTACATTACGCGAGGCCCTGTTCTCTTCTTCGAACATGTATGCTACTACTATTCCATTCATTGTTCACTGTCCATTGCTTTTATTGATTATATTATACAATATTATGAATTTGATATGTCAATAAGAAAGTTTATCATTTTATGGCAAGTAAAATTTTTTCGTCACATTCACGGCTTGGTGATGCATAAAAATCCAAGGCGCCTCGTATATTTTGCAACTCGCCTTACCTCTGACAGTCTTTCTCTTATATTCCGTAGGCTTCATAAAACAAAAAATAACATGTAAACCACACCACAAACAGAAACCAGCTAAATAAAACACGAATGAGGTGAGTTGAAACAGTCTGTTTCAAATCCCCTCAGTAAACAAAAACGATCACTACTTTAGTATAATTTTTTTTTTTTTAAAAGAGAGTGATATTAAGCAAACCCAGCATTGTAAGTTTAATCTTAAGTTAGCAAGCTATCAAAACATCTATAATTCAAACCAAAATACAAGTACATTCTTAATATAATCGCATTGAAAAAATATGATTAAAACTTACTTTTGGCGATATTTGAGACAGGTCCGTCGCACCGACGTAACTGCCCGCCGTGAGTCAGGAACGCGCACTGAAGGACGAGCAAGAGGTGGAAACTGGCAAAAGATTTTGTAAGTTGTAGTCTGGTTATGGTTTGTAAAAATAATTTTACGACTAGTCTATAAGATTACGCACGCAGGGAAAATATACGTTAAAAACTCTCAGATAAACTAATACATCGACTATAATTAATACAATTAACTCTTTTGTTTAGATCACAAGTACAATAAACATTAGCAACCTTGCTCGCAGCTTTAGTTTTCGCTGGATAACTACGTGATCGTTACCAATAAAATTAAGTTAGCAATAAATTATAGCAAGGCACGAAAGTAAGCTCATATAATAACATTTATAAATTTAGGTAAACAAAAATGTAGTGTATGAATGAGACCGCGCGCGCATCTCTATGTGTGTGTATATTTGATATCTATTTTATCTAAACATCAATGAATTCTTTGCATGAGTAAATTACCAATGAGTTTTTGATATTTTGACTAACTTATACAACATAATGATGCGTTTTTGGAGTTTTGACGGGAACGCGGGAAGAGTCGTGTCGCTCCGTTGTATTTTTTTCCAAAACTAGTGTTTTGTCAAGTGTTTATGCATAAAAATGGTGGTGTTTTATTCATAAAGTGCCGAATTACAAGCGCGAGTGTGGGAAAATGATATAATGTGGTGAAACATGAGTTTTCGTGTTGCTTCCAAAACTCCATCGAAGCTTTGTAGTAAAGTTGCCACTACTTTACTAAAGCATGACTGGAATTAACTGACACGAACTGGACTTGACAAAGACGACTTTGACTAAAACTAGCTACGATGGCACTTATTTAACTTTTGAAACTTGAAAATATATAATTACTTGACACTGGCAAATGCTAAAACGCGACGTCAAAACCAAAGAAAAAAAAAAGCGTTTACGCTATACTATAATCAGAGTTTTGGCGGGAACGCGGGAAGAGTCGTGTCGCTTCGTTGTATTTTTTTCCAAAACTAGTGTTTTGTCGAGTGTTTATGCATAAAAATGGTGGTGTTTTATTCATAAAGTGCCGAATTACAAGCGCGAGTGTGGGAAAATGATATAATGTGGTGAAACATGAGTTTTCGTGTTGCTTCCAAAACTCCATCGAAGCTTTATAGTAAAGTTGCCACTACTTTACTAAAGCATGACTGGTACGAACTGACACGAACTGGACTTGACTAAGACGACTTTGACGATAACCATAGTTAAGATACAGCAGAAATATCACTGAAGACGAGGCAGTATGGCTTTATAGCTTTTGCCTGCCCGAAAGGGCAAATTAACGAAAAAAAAAATATACTATAATCAAATTCCTGTCTTTCTGACCATAATTTGTGCTAACGAAATGTCATACGCCAAATTTTGGATTTTAGCGGGAACGCGGAAAGTCGTATCGTCTCGTTGTATTTCTTTTTCCAAAATTTGTGCTTTTTCAAGTGTTAATGATGGTGTTTTATTCATAAAGTGCTAAATTACAAGTGTACACACAGTGGGAGTGTGGAACTGTGATGAAATATGACTTTCGGTATTGCTTCCCAAACTCCATCAAAACTTAAGTACAGTCATCAGCGCCACTACTTTATTAAGGCAAGACTGGACTCGACCGGCATGGGCTGGACTTTAGACTTTACTAAGACTGGACTGTAACTAAATATTTTGTAAATTGCCAATAATCGAAGTATATGTAAAGATTAGGTAACAAGAACTTCTCAAGTTCATAATATCCATATGCCGAAGATATATAAAAAAAAAGTGTCGCGGTCGTGCGACTGATTTAGTCTGATGTTCACTTTTTAATCCAAGAATAATTCAAGTGAAACTTAACAATAAAATCCAGAAATCTGGATAAATTGGTACCTTCTACTTTTATTATTACAACTCTATAAAGCTAAATTTTATTATAAAAACACGAAAGAAATACCTGTCTAGAATTTCCTTCCAAAATTTTATCTTTGAAATATTTCTTGATTGATGCAGATCAGCGACAGTGAAAATTAAAAACAGTTTTTGATACAATGTCTACACTTCTCCGGAGCTTATGTAAAATTTCGCGAAGCGTGCGAATTGTCTCTTATAACACACCTAAAACTCTGCAAAGCACAGTGCGATGGAATACCAATCTTGCTAATGCATTCAAATCAACAAAATCTAAGACGAAGAAAGAGCCAATGGAAGTTTTCAAATGGATATTGTTGGTGAGGTTCAAATATCTACTCTAAAAGCATTTTTTTACATTTTTTATGGATTACATGGTTTAATAAGGACATAGAACAATACTTCTGCTTCAATAGATGTCTATTTCATGTTTTCTTGGACCTAATTTATAAGTCTTATAGGCAAATACCTTGTATAACAGCTATACTCACAACTTACATCCTTAATTTATAGCAACATGGCTGCAGCAAGCTGAAACTAGTATACATTTGAATAAGAATTGTTGAATATCATCCTATATCTTCCATTTTCAGATGATTCCAGTGACTTCCTTTGGGCTAGGTAGTTGGCAGGTGTATCGCTTGCAGTGGAAGATGGAGCTAATTGAGATGCTACAATCTAAATCAAATGCTTTACCAGTTGAAATGCCTTCTGAGTGAGTATCGGTTTTAACCTGCTGTTACAAAATTTAATTAGCATTTTCCATAACTTGATGCACTTGAGCAACTTTGAAGTTTCAATCTTTCCAAAACTAAATTTGTATGAATTGGTATTATACCTAGTTCATGTGTACGAAATTCCCTAAACTGAATAGTATAAACTTTGCATTGAGCTTCCAGGATGAAGATATTAGATATCTGTCCATAGAGGCCACCTTGGACTGTGATTAATTTTAATAAATAAATCCTATATTTTCAGTTTCTCAATGTTAGAAGATATGGAGTACTATCCAGTAAAAGTGCGTGGTAAGTTTGTGCATGACAAAGAGATACTGATTGGACCCCGGGCTCTGATAGATGAGACACCTGGTGCTGCAAGAGTGGGCTCCCTCATGTCAGATCCAAAAAAGAACCAGGGATGGCTCGTGGTCACCCCCTTTATGCTGGCAGACTCTGGGTATGATTATATTTCAATAGCTTTGCTAACCCTAGTTTTACAGTGTTTATCTGTGTTATTTGACAATGCACTTCCTGGTCTGTTTCTACACTGAGCTAGAATCATATTTTTCTTCAATATCTCTTTTTTAGTCACACAGCTTTTAATTCACATCTTGTTCCACATTACTACAGATTACCACACTAAAAGCAACCTGTCATATACCGAGGGCTTGATGTCGCGCCCTTACAATCTATCACACGGTTTGCTACCATTGCATTGGCCAACAAAAAATAACAACTGTATCATTTACCTGTAAATTCCTCCAGTATTAATGCTTGTTTCATTTCTCTACAGCAAAGTCATCTTAGTGAATCGAGGCTGGGTGCACCAAAGCATGAAGCCCAAAGAGAATCGGGAACCTTCTTTAATTCAAAATGAAGTCGAACTAGTTGGTGTAGTGAGATTGACTGAAAATCGAGCTCCATTCATGCCCAAGAATCATCCAGAAAAAGGCTCCTGGTTTTATAGGTAAGGTTTTGTCACAGCTGTGATCAAAATTATTAAATAGACGCTATGGTTTCAAAGATTTCTACAAACATCATAAACTTAACATCACCCATCTGAATGCATTGTTTTTGCTGTATAATTTTTTTTTTTAAAGTAAAAGTAATGAGACGAACGATACGTTCTCCTGATGGTAAGAGATGACACATGCCCATAACCAATGCAGGAATATACAAAACTTTGAATAGCAGAACAAAGACCGGGGCATTGCTTTGATGCTTATTAATTTAAGACTTTCAATGGTTAGTCTCAACAGGAGACTAATGTAACCCTACAAACCGGAACACAGTAATGTTTACACACTACTGCTTGGCGGCAGAATATCTGATACAGCATTGGTACCTACCTAGACGACTTCCTGCTAAGGAAATCTATCACCAAAGAAAATTATTCACATGTGATATTGTCATACAGAACTGAGGTTTTGGAACTTACATACATTTTGGGTTTTCCAGGGATCTGGAGCAGATGAGCAACTACATCGGCTGCAACCCAGTATGGTTGGACGCTAGGGGTATCCCAGACCCACCTGAGGGCTGGCCGATCCCAAACCAAACCAGAATAACAGTCAGGAATGAGCACTTTTCATACATAGTTACTTGGTACTCCTTGTCCATCTTCACAGCTATCATGTGGAACCGCTACTTCATAAGGAAACTACCTCTTTTATAAATTTAGGAACCTGCGAGATCAACAGCATCCCATGCCCAAGTTCGTGGGGTGCTTTTGCTGTACCATTAGCTCAAAAACATTTTTATTTCCATATTAGTTTCTTATTTTTTACTGTCTTAGTTCTATGGAAGGGTAAAATAAAAATGTTTTCAAGTTGATGGTGGCCCACTTGACCTACCAAAATCCTAATTTCCAATTACATTGAACATTTATTTATTTATCTGTTTTGGCCAAAACTTGCTACTTCGTTTTTGTGTGTAAAATTTGTTGGAAAGATGACAGTATGTTCTAGAAGGCAGATAAAAATGACTTGTTTTGCATGGGGCAGCCAAACGCCCCATCTCTTGTTAACTATACTCAGCGGCGGCCTTATCTGTTGACCCGAGGCGACAGATCATTGTGAGACCCTTTTTATTTGAGTCTGTTTTACTAAAACATTTGTTCGAGTGCCCGAGTGGCCATAACATGCTTGCACTAATAATAGAACCGTGCGTTCAGGGGGGTTTGTTAAATGCGAGGCGCGAGATACACATACATACATGTATGGTAAAGACTTTTTTCTACGAGGACGCGAGGCCCCAGCAAGAGCAAGGCCCCGGGCGGTTGCCCTGCTTGCCACCCCCTAAGGCCGCCACTGACTATACTTGTCTGTGAATTAGCTAGTTCTAAAAACTGTTAACACTGTTGTTAAGCATTTACATATTTGTGAAAATGTTTTTTTTTTCTCTTTACAATATAACAACTGTATAGTGTACAGGCAATATACATATATAGAGTTAAGTTTCTTGTGTAATTATGTAGAATAGTGTGCCTAATTTGTTGTTATATGACTATGTAATAAAATTACATCAAAACTAAACTTTCTCTTTTATTTTTGTTGCTGTTTTGTCAGCGGCTGATATGGGAAACTAAGACGTTTAGAAAGGTTAATCGTTAGGTACTGCTTAGCAACTTTGCCTATAAGCTGGCGCTGTTTTACCCAAGAGTATATTTTTATTTATTTTACTTTAATGGGCGAGATTTAAACTTCTTATAAATGCTTTCGCGAGTTTTTGGATATGTTAAAAGTAATCTTACGCGCTTATTATTTCTTAATAACTTATAATTATAAAGAGGAAATATTTGATTGTTTCTGTATTGAATAGGCTCCGAAACTACTGGACCGATTTCAAAAATTCTTTCACCGTTGGGAACTTTCACTATCCCCAGGTGACATAGGCTACTTTTTATCTCAGTATTCCCACGGGAACGGGAAATACGCGGGTGAAACCGCGAGGCGTTCGCTAGTAACTTATAATCTTACGCAGGCAAAAAATCTTCGCAAATTTTTATTTTATTTTGAGCTTACGTAGGTACAACTGAGTGGCAACGTCGCTCATTTGCTCTTACATAGCGTCTCTGCTCTTGCGAAATTGTGTGCCTACTTACTTGCAATTTAGTAGATTCATGTTTTTAATCTTAAAACGGCGACACTGTTCTATTTATATTTTATTGGATGAATAAGGGAAGATTTTAGTGTTTTTTATCGACAAAACTGTTAATGTCGAAAACATTTAGACAAATCTCTAAAACTTAAGCTCCTACCAAGGTTGCCTGGAAGAGGTCTCTCTAAGCGATAAGGCCGCCAATTGTTGCACTTCGTTTGTATGTTAAATGTTTTAAAAAACTAATTAGTTGTCTAACTTAATCAATCCCCAATAGCTATCTATTTGAATTTAAAAAAAAACCTTACAACTAAGGAAACTGACGTGACATTGACAAATTTTTGTGTCACTTTAATAGAGGAAATACGGAATTTTCATAGCTTCGGATCGGACGCAAACGCTATAAGACCTGGAAAAGTTAACATGCATAATAACAAACATGCTCGCATGATTGATTGATAACTCTTCATTGTACACACTAAAATACAGAAAACAGAAGAAATAAACTTAAATAAGTATAGGTGTAACTGGCGACCTTATCGCTAAAAGCGATCTATTCCAGGCAACCTTACGAGCATGACGTGACGATTGCGTAGACTTTCAGTTAAGAATCCTTATCAAACCACATCCATAACATCCGAATTTGACGCGACAGTTGCTTTAACATTGGAGATTCCATCGTCGCATCAAAATTAATTTTATAGTTTTTAGAAGTGAGGATTTTAAGCTGAAGCTCAAAGATGCGATAGGTATCTATTTTTTAGGAAATTAAAATAAAACGACAACTTTTTAGTGTGAGATCTGTATTTAGACTCGTGGACTGTGATTACATACGAAAAATATATTTTTCAATATTTGTTTTAAAGTAGTAGAAATTATAAACTTAAACCTTGTCTAGACGGACATGTTGAAATCACTAAAGTTGCTAATGTATAGTTATTTTTGTTATGATATTCATAGATCATTAAAGTCAAACATATTAATTAATTACTATAGTTAATTTTGATTTTATCATACAGACAAATTGGTAAAGAAAGAAAAAACATATTTTTTTAAAACACTAGATACTACTTCGAATAACTACATACAAAATATACAAATAAAAAGATATGTAAAAAAAAAGGTAAAATGTAGTCATTATATGTAGTCACTCAAAAATAATAATCAAAACATTGCCAATTACGTGGTCTTTAAATTTGTAAATACACAGATTATCACATAAAAAATGATTTGACTAATAAAATTTTCTATTAAACATAAAAGGTTTAGCAGCTTTCCCAGTTATAAATATTTTTATAATAATTATTGTTACAGAGGGTTACGCGTATCCGTAGTACTATACAGAAAGGAGGTTATTATAGGCATCGCTATGAATAAGTTTTACGTCAGGACTGACCCTGAAATCGCGGTTTTAGTGTCAATCCAGTTGTAAAAGTTCATTACATTGTTCATAATGACCACTTTACAGTTTGATATTACTGTTATACGTAACCCCATAACGTCAAACTCGGAACGGTTCGTATATTTGATATGAAATCATCATGCAGAACAACTTTAACTATATTACTTAATTCTTTTTTTTATTACTACACAAAAACAATATTTAAAAGGACTCTAAATGGCAATAGCCGCATGCGTTCTGAAACCATAACCAACATGGTAAAATAATAAAAATAATAAATAATGAATAGGTTTTGCAGTTTAAAAATCAGTTTCATCTAGAAGTCATGGAACAGTAATTATTATTGTTAGACGATGTAAAATTCGTTTTTTTTTTTTACTTAACCAAAAAGGTAAACCCATCTTGGTAGATCTTTTTGAAATGTCCTTTTTTGAAATATAATCACTACAGATTTAAAATGAGTTCTAATGTAAAAATAGGTAATACTAAGATCTCACAATTTTATTATAAGATCAATACACAATTATTATAGATAAAAAAAAAAATGTTTACCTTTGAGAACAAGAAAAACTGCACTTGAGCAAAGCTGCTTGCAATAGAATATTAGATGACATCAATTACACAGTATATTTTATTAAATAATCATGGACGCTATTATCGAACAATATTATGTACGTTTATTATGCAAAAGATTTAGTTTAGTAATATTGTATATATTTAGTCCAATCACCCGATTCAAAGTGTCCGTCTTTACAAAAATAATCTCCAAATATATACATTTAGATAGATTGACAACATTAATAGATTCACATAACACATGAACCGGTTTTCTCTCAATCTGAGAAATTTGGAATTTACCAAAATGTACCTAAAATTTAAACCCAAACGCACCTTATTTTCACAAGACTAACTTGCACCTTTAAATATTAATTGTAAAGTATTTACAGGCGGGTTACGGTTGTGTGAAAATTAGGCGCTGAGTAGGCCCCTAAACAGAGTCCAAAAAACTCATATATATGACATGATTAGATTCTATAGCACTTCTGCCAGTCGTCTCAAACTTATATGTATATTTGCCAAATTAAATTGTGTCTCGTCGCTTAATTGGGGTTTGGATATTTCGAGTTAATATGCATAAAATAATTCATTAGCATAATTTTTAATTACTAACTGAAACATAGACAAGTTTGAAACATAATTTTCAATTTTAAGTTCAGGTTTTTAAATCGTTAAAAGTACTATGAGTACAAAGCTGTACACATTTCGAATACTGTAAGAATGTTTGTGTTTTTCTTTGTAATCATCGCGTAAAAAACCCGGCGAACAAGCTAAAATTAGAAATTTTGAGATCCGGACACATCCCGGTGTATCGTTATATTATTTCAATTCTAAAAATAATACAAAGTTGAGCGTCTTTTAATTTAAAAGGCCATTTCCAACAAGATATATTTTACGTAAAAACCGACCTAATATTAACTAAACATTTCAATCGAAATGAAATTTTTAAAATATCTTATAATATTATTAAAATTTAAAGTATATAACTTATTTCTCGTAACGTGAAAAGTACGGTCGGATCAACTAACAATTATATACATACACAAAACAATTTCGAACGTTCCCTGGTTGAAGAAGCATTCATCCCTTACGAAAGATGGGATTTCCGTCCACAAAGGACATAACGATGTATGATATACCAGGGTAAAGGAGTGCGGGTGAATTCGTAGAAGACTCAATAGTTGAGGAATTTAGAGATATAAAATCCAATTTTGTAGCTCCGCTTGATTCTCATTACCAATCGATGTTATAATGTTAGATAATACAATTAAAAGGAAAATGCCGTCGCAGCGGCCGGCCGCCGCGTTGGCGTGACGTTAACTCAGGCGATATCAACTTAAACTCAAGCGGGCAAGTCAAAATTCGACACATGAATTTGAGGGACATGCGTCATGTCGATCTTGGGAGTTGTCTTGTAGTCGCATATGCCGAGTTCCTTCAGTTTCCATTCCCACCCCATTGACTGCACCGCGTGTAGGGTTTGCGCCTCGGTGTGCTGACGTCGTAGCATGCCCTCCTGTCAATGAGATTTTTTCCTTCATTTCTGGCATCGCATTACCTGCATTCTGTCAGTGTCGAGTATTTGAATACTTTTCAAGGGTCACATGAAAATATCAAGTGAAATATGACTTAGCCAAAGTCACACAAAGGCATAGTGAAATTCTTTATATGCATATTTGAGGTCACTTTATTAGAAGCTTTGGAAACCACACAAAAAAGCATTGTTAAAACACGTTACGTAACTTTATATCATTCATGTGTTTAACTCAGCACTTCATGCTTGAAACACCACTATTTTTAAACATAAATACTATAAGAAAACACAAGGTTTAGAAATGAATACAATGTGTTACAAGACTTTTCTGCGTTCCCACAAAACTTCATAGTACTAAGTCTTTCACTCACGTAAGATATATTTACTATCAAGCAGTAATGTGTAAACATATTATGTCCTATGTCCACTATAAAGAGCATTCAAGTAAGCAAAATTATTGAGACTATTGGACTAATGAGACTTCCCATTGAATGTCAAAAACAAGTATACAACAAGTGTAATACAAGTGTGTGTGTGTGTGTGTAGTGTGTTCAAGTGTAATATGTAATTTTAATTACAAAAATACATAAATCCAAAAAAACTCAAAGTATGAGAGACAATGCAGTGACACCTGGACTTTTATTATGGTACTCAAAGCATCACTGCTTTGGTGCTCATGACTTTAGATATATAATTAGTTTCAATAGTCCTGAAATTCCGCTGCAGCACCCATGAATACAAAACACAGTAATGTTTACACAATAGCGCTTGTCGACAGAATATATGATCCTGCCTATCTAGACTAGACGAGTTTAAAGGAGATCTACCATACTCCTTTAAGATAGAGATATAGAGTTGAGATATATACTTTGCATTTGCCCACGACTTCGTTAGTTAATGAAGATTTTTCATCCGAATGAAAGGTGTCTTTTTTTTTGTTCCCCTCACAATATGAATACAAAAATTCTGTGTAGATTGGTAGAGTAGTTAAGTCGTGTAAGCATATATTAATAGAGTTAGGATCCTATTGTAACAGTTTTAAGAGTGATTTGTGCAGATGTTGAAAAAAAAACGAAACGAAAAAGATGTAAGAAATCGCTCTAGGCGATAAGACCGCCCTTATACATCAAATATCTATTATCTTGCTTTTTTATGTTATATTATCTCTTCTATTTGTTTTTAATGTTTCATATTTGTATGTTGTTGTGATTTGTTTTGGTGTATAATAGAGTTACATTATATTTTATGTTACCTTAATTTTTTCCCACTTGTCATCGACCTCCTGAAGCCAAGAGTTGATCTGCCGGCCGTTGCACCGCGAGCGCTGCGCGTTCCTTTTCTCCTCTTGATCCGGCGCCAGCACGTTGTAAACCTCACAGTCGCGGAGCATAGTGCACACGGAGAAAGGTAGCGCCTGGATATAAACATTCACTTATAATACCACAAGAGCTTCAAAATTATCGGGTATTTCCCGATAGGTTCCTTGAGGAACCTTGAGGGAAATGCCAGATAATTTTGAAGCTCGTGTGGTATTCGGGGGATTATTTTTCCGTCCCAAATGTCGGCCAATAGAATTGCACCATGAGACGAAATGTACAGTTAACAAATAAACATTTCCTTTGACTTTTTTATCGATGGTGGACAGAGAACAAACTCCAAATCGACTCATTTTCATGCAAAATCTCCAATTTTCACAATTGAATTCAACCTGTCAGTTTGACGTGACTACCAGAGAAAATTTTCAAAAAATTATCAGTATAATACCATGTAGGTTGTACCACGTGACGTCGAATGGTGCAATTCTATTGGTCGATATTTGGGTCGGAAAAATAATCACTAAAACTTACTATCCGAACATTTTTTAAGACTCATCTGATGTGGTCGAAGATTTTTTTTTATAACTGACAGGCTGGATGTTTTTTTTTATGGTTGACAGGCTAGGTGTTTCACCACAGCTCACCTGATGTTAAGCGACGGTGTGGTCGAAGATGGTAGAGCACACCTAGCCTGGAATGGAACTGGCTCTCAAGTGAGGCTGCCGGAACACACAGTTACATGCTTGGTGACAGATTTTGCAACTTGAAGGTGGTAGCTAGCCAGCCGAGTACTAGAAAGTACCTTTTTTATAGTCGAAAGGCTAGGTGTTTGACCACAGCTCACCTGATGTTAAGTGACGGTGTGGTCGAAGATGGTAGAGCACACCTAGCCTGGAATGGAACTGGCTCTCAAGTGAGGCTGCCGGAACACACAGTTACATGCTTGGTGACAGATTTTGCAACTTGAAGGTGGTAGCTAGCCAGCCGAGTACTAGAAAGTACCTTTTTTTATAGTCGAAAGGCTAGGTGTTTGACCACAGCTCACCTGATGTTAAGTGACGGTGTGGTCGAAGATGGTGAAGCACACCTAGCCTGGAATGGAACTGGCTCTCAAGTGAGGCTGCCGGAACACACCATTAGATGCTTGGTGGCAGATTTTGCAACTTGAGTGTGGTAGCTAGCCAGCCGAGTACTAGAAAGTACCCTACCACCATGCTATGGTTTCCTCAAGATGTTTTCCTTCACCGGCAGCTCAAGCTCATTGTTGGGGTCTGAACCCGCGCCCTTCGGCATGCGAATCGACCTCGCTAACCACTGAGCTGTCATCGCTACAAAGCCGCGCTGCGCCCCGCGTTGTTACCCGCTACATGTTTTCGGGATAAAAAGTAGCCTATGTGTTAATCCAGGATCTCGGCTACATCCATACCTAATTTAATCCAAATCCGTTCAGTAGTTTTTGCGTCACCACACCACAACCACACCTTCACTTAACATCAGGTGAGCTGTGGTCAACAACTAGCCTGTCAATAAAAAAAAAAAAAAGCTAGTAAGCTTATAAGCCGCTGTTAGTGAAGTATTGAACATTACCTGGTTAGCAACCGCACGTTCAGCGCGCCCGTGGACCCTCAGTATCTCTTGCTCCACAGCTAACACTAACTTCTCCTTTTCCACTAGGTGCTGAATGCGTAATCTCGTTCTGGAAATGCAAAAATGCAAAAGGTAATACAATTTTATTGGGCACTGATACAAAAAAAAAACAATAGTTCTTAAAGTAACATGAGACATCAAATGTCAAAAAAAACAAGTATAAAACTAAATAAATATATCGTAGGACAATTATACACACAGCGCCATCTGGCCCCAAACTAAGCAGAGCTTGTGTGATGGAAGTCAGATAACTGATAAAATACATAAATACTTTTTTTTTGTAAGTGCATACTTATAATACATACAGAACACCCAGACACAGAACAAACATTCGTTGATACATAAAATGTTTGTCCTGAGCGGGAATCGAACACGCGCCCTTCAGCTCTTAAGGCAGATATGCTACCAATGAGCCAACAGGGATGTCAACAGGTAGAGGGTAACACAACGGGGCGCAGCTATTAAAGTATAAATAACATAAATCTATTTATGCTATTATAAAGAGGAAAGATTTGATTGTTTGTATTGTATAGGCTCTGAAATTACTGGACCGATTTCAAAAATTCTTTCACCATTGGGAAGCTACACTATCCCCGGGTGACATAGACTACTTTTTATCTCTGTATTCCTGCGGGAACGGGAATTACGCGGGTGAAACCGCGAGGCGGCGCTAGTACATATTATGTCACTTGCCATAGTATGTCTTGACACTTTAATCGATTTCGAAACTTATAACTTAACTTTCGAATGTAGTGCATTAAGACATAGGTTTAGTTACTTGTAGTGATATTTTTGCATTAGTACTTGTTAAGGAAGCCCCAACCGCAAACAAAATCAAATTAATATATTTTTTTTACAAAATTTAGAGAATAAAAAAAGAATAGTTTTCACCTTTCTTTTTCCTGCATCTTAAACTCTGAGATCATCTGCGTGGGTAGATTGTGTGGGATCTCCACTTGTGGCTCAGGATTTACATTACTCTGAAGCGTATATGTGCATCTGTTCATTAGATACTTGTTGAAGTCCTTCGGTGGTTTCGGCTTCACGGGGAAGAGCCCTTTCTGTCGGCGATCGATCTATGAAACCAAGACATTCGTGCCATTATTTAGCAAGTACGAAATCTGTGATTAAAAAAATAGTCTAATGCTATGTTTCGCACGGCGTGACGTAACTTCCTGTTTAGTGTTCACGGTCACGTGACTGAATGAATGCCTCATTTCGCCAAACTTATCTATATACTAATCTAATGATTGTTTCTTTGTTTGTATTGAATAGGCTCCGAAATTACTGGACCGATCTGAATAATTCTTTAAAATGCTACATTATCACTGAGTGAAATAGGCTATATTTATATTGTTAATCGAGTTTTGTTTTCCCGTGCGAAGCCGGGGCAAACTACTAGTCTTACAAAGAGGAAAGGTTTGATTGTTTATTGATAGGCTCCGAAACTACTGGACCAATTTCAAAAATTCTTTCACCGATGGGAAGCTACACTATCCCCGGATGACTTAGGCTACTTTTTATCCCCGTATGAGGAACTACGCAGGTGAAACCGCGAGGCGTCCGCTAGTCTTTTATATAGTAAATAATTTTGCTTTTAGTTGCGTTACACAATTATTATGAGTAATCATTAATCTCTATTGCCTATTTACCTGCTTTCGTATGTGGATGTACATTTGGTATGGATTGCAGTGCGTGATATTGTGTGCTGTACTTGTTTCGTGAAGAGGTTCCTTCATCTCACGGTGACTATCTTTGGACGATTTGAGTTTTCTTTTTCTCGGATGCAAGTCAGTCGAATGTCCGGCTACAATTGAAATGTAAAAATTAAAAGCAATCCCCGGGACCGTTCATAGTTTTTTGTAGAGTACGTAAGCCATGTCAAATACATTTAATACACTGCAATGGCACAGGCAAAGGATTCTAATAAGGAAAATCCGGACAGAGGAGAAGCCGAGGAACATATAACGTGTGCTTGGTAAATAGCTTGGCATACTTATTTATTACTTTGGAACAAAGCGAGGTTATTCACGTCTATGCCACGACAGAAAAGAAGTAACCATGCATATTTCTTTAGACAAACATCCAGTGAACATATAATATAATTATCTAAAAATTTTCAGTTCCTGAAGTTTGTTATGGAGTTAAAACCAGTAGCTGATCGTGTAAGCTGTCGCTCGTAAACGCAATCGTGTCGCCATCGCTATTGTGTGACAGATGATTGCGAGTGACGCAGTCTGGTTGCTTAAAATATTTCTGTATGCAAAGCAGAAGAACAATAGGTAGTAGTTTTTATTTAGTAGAGCAGTACACGCCCATTGGTGGATAAAAATATAAGCAGATAGTAACGAATTACCTAATAATTATATGGCTGATAGATAACAAAGCTTTATTCCTGAGTTTGAAGTCCAAGGTTAAGTGGTTAATCGAGAAAGTTTTATTACATAATGTCCTGGGCATCGCCGAATCAGCGCTCATTTGAGACATTCGTGATGATATTAATTAGTCCTGCAATTTTGCTAGAAACGGTGCCCCTTAAAATATGGGTAATACAGCAATAATCTTACCAGAATCGTTCCTGGAGGACGAGACATGGTCATTGTCTTGGCCCTGCAATAACGGCGATACAATTAAGAATAATTTCAGGTAGGTATTTTCAACTAATTACACAACATCAATAACGGATCGTATTTGAAACGTATTTGACATCCTTACAGGTTGTGGACTCTTGTTCGAGTTCAACGCGTGAGATGCAGGCGAGGTTCTCCCTTTGTCGTCATTAGTTTTGTGCGAACGCAGCACCCTCTGCCCCGGCTGAAACCCACATTTAACAAAGTCTTTATATTCCACCCCAATCCGATCATCCAAATCTATAATGAAACTAAACATAAAAACCAAGCATACTAAATTGGCTAAGGGTCCTGCAGCTCTATTTCAAAGTGTACTCAATTGAAAGTAACAACTAGTCGCTGCTCTACTCAGATGATGATAGCTCGGATGAGGCGCAATTTCAGCGCAGAATGCTAAGCTTTAAGGAATTACGTAGTTGAATCGCACCTCCTCTACAGAAGTGAAATCGCTAACGTCAAAGCTTGAGGAACCCAAAAATTATATAAAATAAAATCTTCACACGATAATTATAATCAAACGAAATCAAAATGTCAACAAATACAAAAATAATATTCGAAACTATACATAAAAACTGTAAACGATAACGATCACGTGAAGCCTACGTGCCTATCTACCGATGTGATCGATCTACAAAACGTAAATAAACAAAATGGAAATGAGGAAAAACTGACATGTTATACAAGTGCTGTACAACATACCTTAGGTGTACGTACCTTGCCGCCTTCCCCAACCCTCTTATCATCACAATTACCGTCCGAACTGTCCGAGGTCTGGCCAGTATCGGCAGTGCAGGGCAGTACGTATGGCAGCGTGGCGGCATTGCCGCGGCCCTTGCCGCTGCCTCGGGCTCCAGAACCACCTGCACGAGAGCCAACATATTATCATACATATCCTTTCCACAAAGCATACCACGTATACGGTACACGACGGCGACACACATCTAACACATATGCAATACTAACGGCGCCGGTGCGTCCTGTGCCTCACAGATCCTGACGTGCCCGCGTTATTTGTGAAAACAAGAAACATTATAAATTATAAAACTTTTCTGTTCATACAAAATAGTTGAGTACTGGACGCTTAGTGTGTAGAGGTGAAACTTCGATAGCACTGAGGAAGCGCCACAATTTTCCAGAGTCAGTCGCCACACTGCAGCGGTACAAAAAGAGATTATATGGCATAACAAGATATTATATATTTCAAGTTATAAAAACAGTATGGGGCGATGCTATCAGGTAAAACATCATATGCATGTCTTTTTACTATATTTAATGTAATATGGCATAACAAGATTTTATATGTATACTTAATGTTATAAAAACAGTATGGGGTAATGTGCCATCAGGTAAACCATCATATGCTTGTCTTTTTACTGAATTTAATATAATATGGCATAACAAGGTATTATTTATTTCATGTTATAAAAAAAGTATGGGGCAATGCCATCAGGTAAACTATGCTATCATACGCATGTCTTTTTACTAAATTAAATGTAAGTATGTACACAATACTCTTATGGCGGGTTAGACATTCTGTAAAAAGTATCAAATTTACAACTGTGCAAATGCGTTTTTTTTTAGAATGAGGGCAACTACTATGCATATTATTTAGGTGCGTTTAGCAAAGACTCATATGTTGCAGTGGATAGCGAAAATGTGAACTACCTACAAGTGGCCTGGCCGCTGAAGGCGTAAAATTGACTCGACACTTACCATCGCCTTCCTGTTCATTTCGGGCACTGGAGCCCCCGCCGGGAATTACTATTTTAAGTGGAGGCACCTTAGGAGCGTTGGTTTCTTGGATCTTCTCTTCGTGCTCACCGTCACCAGTATCTTTTCCCTGGCCATGCTTTGGACTGGCTATGGGGCTCTTTCTATCCTGCTTACTTCCGGAGTTCGAACCCTTCGAACCGCCAGACGATTTACCCTTGGGAGAAGAGCTCTATCAATCACCAAATATCACTTATGTTACTATAGGTAAAAAGGTTGACGGGAAACCTACACATGTATATCAGAACATATTAGTACAAAGAAATTCAGACTTCATTGTTTTCAAGATATCAAGGATTTTGTTACTCTTGTTGGTGTAATTTGAATTTAAAATGGCATCTGCGCCGCCAAGATAGCTTTAAGTATGCGCATGTTTGGTATAGAGGTAACAAGGCGCGTATCGGGTCGCTCTTATCGGGCTACTTTTTGTTCTCATTTTATTATAAAAGCGTTATTATTCGACCACTGACGTAAACAACAACTAACTCAATAACGACAGCCCTGTTGGTTCATTGGTAGTGTGTCTGCTTCGAGAGCTGAAGGGCGTGGGTTCGATTCCCACTCAGGACTAACATTTGTGTGACTAACATCGATGTTTGTTCTGTGGCTGGGTGTACTGTATGTATTATAAGTATGTATTTACAAAAAAAAAAAGTATTTAAGTATTTTATCAGTTATCTGTCTTCCATAGCACAAGCTCTGCTTAGTTTGGGGTCAGATGGCGCTGTGTGTAATGTCCTATGATATTTATTTAATTTATTATATTTAAAATAACATTAATGTTTGTCATGAAATCACTTATATTTTGTATGTACCTCGTTCCCTGACACAAATGAGTTTTATAATGATCTAGACTCTTAAGTCATTAGTGATGATCATTTGTAAAGACATTTCATTATATTTCTAATAAAATTTTATTTCAAGCGATGAAACCACCAGTTGATACTAGTTAGGAGCCTAATCCATAGTTGTATTGATTATTTTATAAGAAGTAATTTTGTTTTAAATTTCATCTAAGCAAACAACGAGAATATAGACCATACCGCATGAGATCCTTTGTCTCCTCCTTTCCCGCTGGAGCTTCCTTTTCCCTGCGCCTGCTGACTCTTGCTGGAGGAGCTCTTACTTCCGGTTGGATTCTTCAGAGGTGCGGCGCCGGTCTTACTCGCTGGCCCCGGAGGCTTGCTGCCGATCAATACGCTGGTATGTAACAAACAACCCTTGTAATCATTCCCAGTCCATATAAACCGTGATAGACCAGTGGGATAATGCTTACCTCACAATCGTGAGGCCTTGGGTATACCAATCCTAATAATATTATAAATGCGAAAGTTTGTTAGTATGAAAGGATTTAGGTACCTACTCTTTAACGCAAAAACTACTCAACGGATTTGGATGAAATTTGGTATGATGGTAGGTAGCTGAGACCCTGGATTAACACATAGGCTACTTTTTATCCCGAAACATGTGAAGGGTAACACCGCAGGCGCAGTCAGTGAGCTCCATAAAATTTAGTATGGATTTATGAAATAATCATCGTAAAGAAGTCTGCAGCAGTTCGGAGAAGATATTTATTGGTGTGCACTGTATGTGTTGAACTATTGTTCAACCACTCTTCGAGGGAAGGTCAATGCGGTAGAAAGTCTACTACAATCGTCATATAGCCAAGAACAATATAGGAAGTAAGCTCAGAATCATATAGCCAAGCACAATATAGGAAGTAAGCTCAGAAGAAAGTGCCGTGTAGTCAGGTTGATGAGCGGTGACGAAGTCTGACGAACTTTAAGGCACTCTCCTGTGAAAAAGAGCACAAAGAACACTTTCATTTACTTTCCGCTATGATGGTGTGAAAAAAGACCATGTGTGATCGAGAAGGGCGTGACACTTGACTATAAATTAAATACCCACCTATGCGTTGGTGCAAGTTTCATATTGCCATCATCATTATGTAATACACCTTAAATTATTTCACATAAAACTGCAATAAGAATAATAAATGAAGTATAATACGAGCATCAAAACTTAATATGTGCGATAATCTTTTACACAAGGCGTCGTTGTCCAACTGATTTGCGCCTGCTATCAAGGTTGTATTTGCTTGTAAGGTCATGCCACCGCAAAATGGCGGCTAAAGAATATCAATACTAACATTATAAAGAGGAAAGAATTGCATTTTTGTATGTAACAAATAAACTTAAAAACAACTGGACCGATTTCAAAAATTCTTGCACCGTTGGGAAGCTATGCTATCCCCGGGTGACATAGGCTACTTTTCATCTTTGTATTCCCACGGAAACGGGAACTACGCGGGTGAAACCGCGAAGCGTCCGCTAGTATTTTATAAAGTTGACGAAAAAAGTATGAAGCTCTTATTGGGGAATATCATCTACTTATATCTGCTTCATTTGAAGCCAGTGTGGTTTTGTTGGGATCAATAAATGAAGTGCTGTCTATGGTCTATACTGTGGTGAAGTGATCGGCGAATGCATTAGCCTGTTTGTCTTGATTTGATCCATTTATTTTCATTTAGACCAACGGGCTGTTTTGGATTTGTTTGTCTGTTCACATTTTTGTACAGTTTCTATACTTTAAGTATTGATTCAGTGCATTATATTGAGACAGTGGTATGAGCCTCATGCAGTAGTTTTTGGTGTGTATATATTGTTAGCCCCTTTGACACTGTACTATAAGTAGTCAGTTTCCTCATATCTTTGATGGCAAAAATTTGATGAAAGATGGTTCTGACTTGTTTAATTGCTTAAATTGTTAGGTGCAGGTTGCACATCGTCAAAAAATGTAGAAGTGGATTTTTATCAAAGCATTAATTAACTTTCCAAATAGCTTTTCTAAATTTCCTGTTTTTTAAAATGCTGATTAGATAGCATCGTTTGGAGTCGTGTGATGCAGATTCCGTATCACAAGTCTGCAGTTTTTTTGCTCTTTCCAATTAAAGGTGTGTAATTTTAATAAGTGGAAGCCAACGGGTGAGGCCTATGTCCAGCAGTGGACGTCCTACGGCTGAAGTATTGATGATGATGTAGAATTTTAATAGTTATTATTAAAATTCTTCATAAATATTCCTTCAGTAAACCGATCCCAGGTGTAATAACAATCAGTAATACGCGTAATACCATTTGTGTTGTTGTTATATATTCTTACCGTCCTGTGGAGATCCGTGACACCGGCGCCGGTTTTCCCATCAGCTCTTTCTCTTCATTTCGCTTCTTTCTCTTGGCAATATCATCGTCGAGCGCGTCAGCTTCCTGGGTGTCTTCGGGATACGGGCGTTTATTGCTGCCGCAGTTTTCATCCTGTGTAGATGAAACAATGCTGCTGCTTATGTGTGTCCCGTCTGTGGATTATCCAAACAACTGCTATAAAGGCTGTAGACCACCGACGCTTCTCCTCTATGAATGTACGCCGTCGTGTCTGACCACCTTCATTGATATCGAAGGAGCCTTTGACAAAGAAGCCTTTGACAACTACATTCCAAAGCTCAAAAAACCATGGAGTAGACAACAGAATGTGTGCTTGGGGCACAACAATACTGTCAAACAGAGCTGCCAGCATAGAGACAGCTGGCACGGCGCGATGCCAAATCACGAGAGGCAGCCCGCCCGCAAGGAAGAGTTACATCTCCGATACTTCTGTGTGGTCGTTGTAAATGAACTCATTGAGCTTTTCAATAAAGACGGCATCGCCACCGTAGGATACGCAGAATATCTAACAATTCCATATCTGGACATTTTGAGACAATCTTGTTTAAAAAATGCAAAAAGCACTTAAGATCGTCGAGAAATGGTGAGAACATCGCATCCTATCTGTGAATCCACAAAAGATAGAATTGATTTTGTTCACACGAAAAGCTAAAACGATGAATAATAATAACATTAATTGTATTTGGCATTAAATTATGAACTAATATCTAAGAATTTGACTAGACGCTAAATTATTGCAGGGGAATCACAAGTAGGAGGTCGTCTAGGTAGGGTACCGCCGCAGTACTAGATATTCTGCCGCCAAGCAGTAGTGTATAAACATTATTGTGTTCCGGTTTGAAGGGTACTGCAGCTAGTTAGATGCTCTGAACTTTCTGTTGCTACTCAAAGTTCTGTGTATTGCTGCAATGGTCATGGAGATGTGTTATCTCTTACCATCAGGAGAGCGCATCGTTCATCTTATAACATCAACATAAAAACCTAGTGACCGTAAACTTGAAATTGCAGAAGACACAGATTTGCATGTTCTTTTATCAGCGAATGTATGAAAAAAACATCTTGGCTGCCCTCGAAATCATCATAGGTCTCACTCCACTGCACCTATACATTTAATAGTAAGCGATGGCTTCAGCACTGAGGACAAAATCAATGAACCAGTGGAAAAGAACAAGTCAGATTATGTAACACAGTAGAATAATTGACCGGGCGACATAAATAATCCCCGCAGCAAACCAAGGTACTAATATAATAGCTAGCACACATATAGACAGCCAAAAGTATGAGCTGATCATAGAAGATAATGACTTAGAAAGTGTTCAACCAACATGGAACATGTACACAGATGGTGCAAAAAAAAAAACAAGGTGTGTGCTGCCTGTAGATATTATTCCCTGGAAATTGATTTAAGGAAGCCTGGCGCTAAACAAGAAAACGACCTCACTGCAAGCTAAGTCCATGGATCCTGTACTGTCTGCACTTGTGCCACTTATTCTTACGTTCTTATCCTTGGTGATCAGAACAATAAAGATATTCTCATGTTTACTAATGACAGTGCGGCCAGCCACCATCTACATACTAAGAAGACCTGTAACAAAGTCCAGAGTCATAGCAGCGTGCCATACTACAAATACTCTCAAGCCGGTATAGAACCATAGTTAGATGGACAAAGAACCGCAGAACATGCTCGGGCAACAATGTGGCTGACTCTCGTGTCAAAGAAGGTGCAATAAAACAGGTCAGCAACGACGTAATTCCTCAATGAAAACCAACAGTGATGGACCGAGAGAGAACAACAAAAGCTGTGGGTCAAGAAAGATGACTGTAAACATGGTAATATTGGCTTTCCAATTCATAACAGGAAGATTACTAACTATACAGTGAAGTTGCAATGACAGAAACTTTGTTTCTTAGTAGGGCTAATAACCGGTCATTGCAACTTGAATAGTCACCTGTTTACACTGGGAGCCACGGATAATCCGCTATGCCGTGGCTGCTTGCAAAAAAATTAACCTGTAGAGTATGTACTTTTTGCATTACAAAGCCACAAAGAACTAGAATTGCCACTAGACTACATGAAACTGCTTTCATTTTCATTCATGTCGCCGCAACTTCTCATCATTACAGTCATTAAACATTCCACTGAATTCACTGGAGCTACTATGCCAGTGGCCCAGAGCCTCGCTCCAATACTTCAAGGAGCTAGGTTGGCTCAGATAGATGCTGGTAGGGGGACATGCACTAAACACGCCAAGCGGGACGTCAGTGCAGAACTTATCGCCCCCACTGTGAATAAGAATAACAATTAGAATGTATGAGCATGGAGGAGGAACAGGAGCATCCAGTTAGTTAATGTCAATCTGCACTTTGCAGGTTAAAATAAGCTGTGGCATAGTGTTCAAATCCTTTACTAAATGCCTTAATCAAAAACCCAGTATACATTAAGGTAGACAAGAAAAATGAATTTCTGCAAATAACAAATTAATGTTAGTCAATTTTAAGAAAATTTAAAGTTTAATACAAAGGAGTGTTTTGCTCACCCTTTTCCGTGGTTGCCGAGTCTTTTCCATCGAAGTGTTCGCCCTGCGCTAGGGTCTCCATGTTGTTCCTCTTACTGCAGTCTGGGGTGGCACTAGCATTTCCTTTCCTGGCGTTGTCATCCCTTGAACGACCGACGTTGTTGGCTCTCGCGTTATAATCTGCAGAAAGAAAAAAATTAAGTTGTTTCCATTTGTTTAAGTTCACACAATAATTGATGGCGCATCGACGTTCTTTGGCGCGTTTACAGTTAAGATATAATGTTAGAATTGTGACACTGACACAATCGATAACATGTCAATTTATTTCATTTAGTGGTATATCTTCTCAACAGGAGGACGTCTAGGTAGATACCACCGCAATACCAGATATTCTGCCGCCAAGCAGTATTGTGTAAACATTTAAATAAAATATATATAAAAATTAAATTATAGGGCTGTCGAGACTTACCATCGAGTCTCAAAGAGTGTTGTTACTTAAAGTTCTGTGTATCACTGCAATGTTAATGGACTCATGTAATATCTCGTCTTTTCCACTAGATACTCATTTTATTATTGCATGTGATAAATGTAACATTACTCAACACAATATGACATTACCTATATGTCTAAAGGCTAAAAATTGTATGATTCAACAATAATAAAAGTAACATCCCCAAAGTTAATTAATGTCATGGCAAGGTACACAACAGAATGGTTTAAACTAGGTATTAAGTTTATAAATGTATTACTATTTAAGAAAATCAAGTAAACCAATGCAGCAATGAGAAGGGAAACTGTATTTAGTTCAACACATTAAATATGGTCATAAATAATCAAGAAAAATAAGAACAGCTAACAGAAGTTAGTACATTGCATCTACCACCTATCTTGTGGTACTACAGCTTTTAACTTCAGGTCCAGCTGGACTATTTTTAAGTATATTTTATTCTACTTTACGACAATTCAGAATGTTTGTTACATTAAAAGAAAGCTAGACTACTTAAAGACTTTAGTATTATCTACAAACGTGACCAATTATTCATTATTATGTAAATTACAACTGTTACAGGAAAACCATACCAAATTGCGCAATTTAAACCAAAAATCAATTAACATACATCTAAGTAGAATTTAATTAGAATACTTTAAAATTATGAATTGCAGAGGTAATTTCATGTTTTATACAGGTATTTTTAGTTATTAAGTTTTAGTATTGTTATAGGTACCTAAGTGAAGTGATTAAAAACTATGACCCAACTGTGACAAAAAATACTATCATTAAAGGAATAAAATTGGCTTATATCACCCAGAATATCAAATCGATTAACATTTCATTCATCATAACTAGATGTGTAGTTTTAGTGATGTGGTGGAACCCACATACATAGCCAACAAAAAACATAACCCTACATTGCTTATGCCGTAGTCAGGTAAAAAGGAAATTACAGCTGTGAAGATTGTTTGGATTAATATGTTCACCAGACATTTTGGGAAAGTATTTTATTCAGACAAGGCGAACATTACACAAAATACTGAAGATTACTTTTTAAACTTTCAAACTCTTGACTGAACTAAATAGTAAGTTGCATTTAACTAGTTTTAGCTCATGGCTTCATCAGTGTTATGTGTGAGTGTATCATTGTCATTGTCACATAGTGTAACTTTCTAACAATAAAACTTTAAGTCATAATATGTTCATGAGTCATGTAATAAGTCACAGATTTACCATTTCTTTTGTAAGTTACAGTTATTGTCCTTCTACATAAAACATTTTTGGAAGGTACAGTAAACGTTTTTTATAATATTGATTGTCTCACTGTATCGAAGAAAGATATTCAAGTAAACCCTATTTCAAATGTGAACCTATAGTATATCTCTAGTAGTCAATGGAAGTCTTGTATTATAATTTTAAATATCACGGAATTGAATATGTAAACAGAAGTATCAACCTAAGAAAATAGGTTGAGGCTATTGACTGAAGATACTGTCCTAAGCACTAGTCCACACTACTATGTTGCATCTATACATATGATTTGTTTGTTCACTTTTCATGACTTCATGGTAAAAAAAAAAACCTAAGTTTCTACATAGTACATTATTTTTTTATGACTTAGTAAATTACTATATCAGTACCTATAAGGATTATTTATATATACAATTGTGAATACATTTAAGAAAAGAGAGAGCAGATTAACATTGAATAAAGTTCTTAAACACCTTCTCTGATGATAATGAGTGATGACAATCTTGGTAAAAGAGCTCTGTTAAAACTTTATTTGCATAATATAGAACCCCTAAAAATGTGACATAATTACCTATCAAACAAGATACCTAATTACAGCCAGGTATATTCCTTCTTACTATTCGCTAATTAATTCACTGTACATTAAAGTACCATCCAACTGTGCCATTTTCATTTAATCAATAGATATGGCCCAGCCTTCGACTACTTGCGCCATGTCAATACGGTTTCTTTATCATTGAAATGATTATACTAACGACATGTAAAGTATATAAGTAACGCTAATGCTGAGAGTAATAATGATATCTAAACATAATAGTGAATATATTAATAATAGCAGAACTCTCAGCTGTACAAAGAATGCTTCATTATTGTACGTAGTACTTACCAACTATCAAACTTACGTAGTGTAAATTCAGAACACATAAACCACCTTACTGATACGATTAACTTTCATTGGGTATCTATCTTGTGTATTACAATAAATCTTCACATTGTCACGTCAGACAAGACAATATTAGAAGTTTACAGAGGGGGTAATATCACGATCCTGTGCTGGTGTGCGGCGTGTGTCTCCGTTTACACGGATTTTATCTAAACTCTGGGCAATAAATAACTCCCCTTGTTTATGCGAGAGCGTCCTCCTTTGCATTTCACGCCGTCGGCCCCTATTTTGTTGGTTTCGTGTCCCTCCAGTTAAATAATCCACACAAAACTTGTGCTAAATCGGTCCGTGAGACCGCCCAGAAGTTAGCCACAAATCGATAAACGAGCGGAGTCGGGCGGCCATAGCAATCACATCATTCGACATCGACAGGCGAAACACGCCCCAAACCGTTTCAATTTACGTTAATTTGCTAAAGAAAAAGAATAACGTGTATGCGACACAACAGACATTGGCTTTTGATTGTCACAGACAAAGCGTCCCTGGTTTTCAGATGGACCTTTCAAATTACATCAAGGTACAATAAATAACTTAAGGTAAACATAGGCCAATTGAATATTCGCTGGGTGTTGACACTGAATATGTAGATTAATCGGCCAATGTTATTTCGAAATAAAAATGAGATTAAATCTTGGTTTGTGACACTGATGTAGTTTTTATTTAAAAAATACTAAAAGATCAAGATAATAAACGTGACATTGTCTCGTTTTCCTTTTGATGTATTTTAAATAACACACGATAGCCCTACAATCGTTGGCCCGGTCTATCCCCAGCTTTAGTTTGTAGTATGATGATTTAATAGCCATGATAATAGTAACTAAAAATCACAAAGTATAAGTAACTATCGTTGTTGAACTACTTGTCTCGTATTGTTTTGTTTTGAGGAACGAACACAAATAATTTATTAGGAGTTTTTATTAATGTTAAACATTAATTGAATAAGCGCCTAGTGTTTACGTTTTGATTACCCAAAGGTAACCTCGCAAGCGACGCCATTGACACTGACAAGCGTTTTGGAGAGAATTTAAAATTTGAAAATTAAAATGTCGTTTTTCTATTAACCTTCAACTTCTGCAGAAATATGTTATTCATTGTAAATAATAGTTATAATCCAAGCATTATAAGAGTTGTTCAAACTCTGTCATCATGCCTGAATTCCATGCATTTTAGAAACAAAAAAGTTGGCCGTCACACAGCTCAGAGCGTCAAGCCGTTTTTCATCACGGCATACGAGTCAGTTTTGTTTCACATCAAAAATATTTTTGTTGTTAATGTTTATCATGTTGTTAATTGGGATCTAAATTCCTTCAAGTTTAAAACTTACCGTACATAGAAATTCTAAATTCAGATAATCAAAAGAGATACTATTCAGCACCATGACATCGCTATTATTTATTTATGTCCCACCTAGTAATTTAAAAACGAGGACGAGTTCACATTCATAAAGTGAAGATGAATAATTGAATGTCAATTTATGTGTAATGGAACGCATTTTTAACGTCACCTCTCGTACGAACTTCACTTCGGCTTACAGAGTATGGCAGCGTGAAGTGGCGTGGCCTGCTTTGTGTCCATAAATGACTAGCGCCATCTATGACATAAAGCGCGTACCAGACAGGGCGCGATAATACAAAATTTTATATTGTGTTGTCAATTGTCTACAGCTTCTTTACAAAGAAAAATCTACACTGTTTATTTAATTATTTTTTGTAGCAATTTTTTGCATGCCGTAGCTACTATTATATATATTTTCAATTAGACTTTTCAAGTAGACAAAATGTTTCTGAGACTACTGTTACTGTAATGATCTACATAATTTTGTTATTGAGATCGACAATAATTTGATGTATGTACTAACAACATGACTAATTAATTATAGCGAAAAGAGATGTATAATTTTTAATGACGATGGCTTATAACGGAAAGGGAAGGAGAATTTAATGTAATGTTTATTTATTTTGACGGATCTTGAAATCTTATAATGACATATTTTATATAATTATAGGCAATTAAAAACTTAGAAACCGCGAAGAGATAGGAGTCTCATAAAGACATAATTTATAGAAATTAAACAACAATGAGCGATTACTCAAAAGTCTAAAAGTAACGTTTTTTGAGAAAAGAAAATATCGAATAGGCAATACAATCAACACACCACATACAAAAAAAATACCTTAAAAAAGATTTAAATCCAATCTTAGAACAATAGAACTTTATGAAATGACTTTTGACGGAAGATAGGTTGAGTATGGTACTAGGACGAAAATGAAGCAGGTCAAGATCGAGTCTGAGGCAGAGCTTGGTGGTAGGTCTCCTTAGCAGATCGCATAGGTATACCTACCTATAAGACTGCGGTGGTACCCCACCGCAGTCTTGAGACTAACCATCGAATGTCTCACAGTATAGCAGCGAAGCAATGGACTTTGTTATGTTACTCAAAGTTCTGAGTACCGCTGCAGTAGTCATGGACGAGTGTGGTCTCTTACCACCAGGAGAAAGCCTCGTACGTCTCATTACTTTAACATTTAAAAGCACCACAACGAGAATACACAACGACAGCGCGGTGGAAATGCAAGGGCGGATAGAAGAAAGATAAGAATAGAATGTTACAAATCCGTGACAGCAACAATGCGAGATCAGACTGTCTCTATGAAAATTCTGTGGGGTCAGAACGGAATGAAGTCATTTTTCACACGAACAATAAAGCGAATAAACGCATAAAATGTAGCATCATAATTATACGCTTTAAAATACTAGCCTTTGACATACCTTCGTGCGTATAGACATACTGTCGAAGGGTAATTGAGCCATATCCCATATCGCTGTAAGTTTTAACAGTTTACATACGAATGTAAACCTGAATATCAATCTTCTCCGAACATATTATGCAGGTTCTCTTACAGTGTGTGTATAACCAAAAGAAAACATTACTATAATATTTATAGGAAAAACAAAAAGCGAAATTGATATTTTACTATAACTTATACATATAAATAAATAAATACAACAAAATAAACAACGAATATCATCTATGGTCGTTGGTAAGTGCATAACTAGAAGTGATACTTTAATTGAGTTTTATATTCAACTACTAATTTGTAATAGCTTTATATCACAACTAGCGGACAGCTCGTGGTTTAACCCGCGTGATTCCCGTTCCCGGGGGAATACAGGGCTAAAAAGTATCCTATGTCACCCGGGGATAGTGTAGCTTTCCAACGGTGAAATAATTTTTGAAATCGGTCCAGTATAGTTTTGGAGCGTATTCAATACAAACAAACAATCAAATCTTTCCTCTTTATAATTAGTGTAGATGACAACTGTAATAGTTAGACGTATGATATTGCGGACTTTATTGTAGCTGTCAATTAGCTTTATAAAACATCACTTTATTCTATTGTCAAAAGTTTTCGCTGCGCATGCTAAGGGGGTTTCGGTAAATTTTTCACAGCTTGTGTTACAGTATTGAAGTTTCCATACAGATCCCTAACTGTTTTCTTTAAATAAAATAAATACAGATAAAATGAAGCATTCTAATAATGAAACAATTTATTACGAGCCTATTCAATACAAACAATCAAAACTATCCTCTTTATAATAGTATAGATATAGCTAGATAGCAATTTTGCCATAGTGCCTATATACATATACTATAGGGACTTCTCAAGTCTTGCAGCCGCACTCAGAAACGTTTAATGCAACTTTAAGTCATTACTAAGTAAAGATTTTAAAAAGTTACATCTCAGAGTCAGTTAATCGTCCGTTAGTAAGCTTAATGAGCCCTTAACTTTAAAGGACGCTAGATCCTCCCTTAAGTTCTTAATGAGTGATTTGACAATTGGCATTGGGGTTTGGATTGTATTTTTTTTTCATTTAAAGAATAATGGCTTTTGTGATGTTTATTGAGTTTGTGGACTATGTAAGAAGATATAGAGAAGTAGGACCGAGGCAGTATTTACGAGATTATTCCGTTCCTTTTACAAAATACTCAGGTCAAGAATTTTTTGCGCGATACAGGTTTTTACCTGAAACAGTAAAAAATGTAATATTGCCAATTTCAATGTAGTTTTTAATTTTTGATAAAATAATAAAAATTTAGGACGTCGCCTTCCCTACGAATTTTTAAATCTGACTTTAGCTAATGAACCCTTAAATTATGTCTCTGTGATGTAAAGATACTTAACTTATTTAATGTTAATTAGTTAAGTGACAATTAGGACTTATTTAATTAACGTCTCTGAGTTCGGCTGTTAGTCATTAAACCTATACATAACCTCCTAATAACCCACACACATTAATGTTATCTTATCAAAGGTATTTATGCTAAACACTGTAATATGAATGCATCGGAAAATGTCGAGCAAACAAACTACTCAGAGCTATCAGATACATGGGGGTATTTGAAAGTACCTACTTAGTACATAGGTACAGGTTTTTTTTTAATGGTTGACAACAGCTCACCTGATGTTAAGTGACGGTGTGGTCCAAGATGGTAAAGTACACCTAGCCTGGAATAGAACTGGCTCTTAAGTGAGGCTGCCGGAACACAGTCAGATGCTTGACGGCAGATTTTCAACTTGAGGGTGGTAGCTAGCCAGGCGAGTACTAGAAAGTAGCCTACCACCATGTTATGGTTTCCTCACGATGTCTTCCATCACCGGCAGCTCAAGCTCATTGTTGAGGGTTTTTTTTTATTTATAATTATACGCTCCACAGACACTGGGGTCCGTGACCTTTGTCAACTTTAGTTACATTTTTTTACAATTTTACATTACAAAAAGAGGAAAGTTACGTTAGCAATCTTAATCTAAGGTTAAAGTAGGTACTAGATTGTATGTATACCGCGAGCAGACCAGCGACCCGCAAGCAGCACCCGATCACGAGTATGATGCATGTGCCAGCCATCGCCCTCCTCAACCATCTGAGGGAAGAGAGCGACCCGACACACGACGCCGCCGCAAGAAGGAGCCTTCGATGGTGAGCATGAATGCTCGAGGCATACACACAATCCTTATTTCTATTTACATCATGAGCTTTCATTGTTGGGGTTTGAAACCACGCCCTTCGGCATGCAAACCGACCACGCTAACCACTGAGCTATCATCGCTACAAACAAACAGTTTGGAACTGAACGCATGTAGTTCGAAGTGTACATTGCTTACCACGATTATTATGACAAAAGCATTATTAGTTTAAATGTTACACTGTACTTCGCATAGTACCCAGTAGTCGTGTGAACGAAACAAACTTCCAACTTATGTAAAGTTAATAATATTTTTATATATCTACACTAATATTATAAAGAGGAATGATTTGTATTTTTGTATGTTTGTAACGAATAATCACAAAAACTACTGGACCGATTAAAAAAATCTTTCACCATTAAAATGCTATATTCTCCCTGCTATATTTATTACTAGAATTTAATTAAAAAAATAATTTCTAACCGTGAGAAGCCGGGACGGGCCGCTAGTGTATTAATTAATCGCCGGTGCACGGTTGTTACTCTTACAAGCGTCAAGGCGTGTCAAATGCATTTAGATGGCATATTAAATCTGACTATAGGGCTGGCCAGTTAGTCTATATGAATGTACATTTATTAGCAGTAAAATATCTTATACTAGCGACACGTCCCGGCATCGTATGTACATATAAACATTCCGGAAAAAAACTATAAATGACAATGAAAATCATACCAAAATTCGTTACGTAGTTTAGAAGTAAGCCTAGAAACAGAAACGCTGACAGCAGCTTTGTTTAAACTCAGCGGTCCTAAAACTATGTGCATATTAAAATTAAGCCATTCTATGTTAAAATCTAATAAAACCTCAAACGTCCGGTTATATTGTTAGTCCGGTCGACACCTGTCTGATCCGGGGAAAGATCCGTACCACCGGAAGTGTATTAACGTTAATTAAATAATATTACCTACTATCGTACAGAAGGATCTCGAAACTAAGTATTGAAAATATTGAAAAAAGATTTTAAGTATTGAAAAAAAATGTTTTTCTCACAACCGACACCTGCCAGCACGCGAAACTGAATTGTATTGTCTGGCAGAAGTGTTTATATTCGGTTAAGCTGCGGGAACACAGCGATACAACTCGTCGATATACTTACTCGTCGGTATTGCATGCATTCAATACCTCATCTTCACATTACCTATTTGTCGAATTACTACACAAAGTACATCGTTTAAAGCGCTCCCAGTAGCTAATGTGAGCTTGTTTTTGAGCTGCGCAAAATTCGATACTGTTACCAAAATGCGCATTATTACTAGGAGCGCCTTAAATACTAGACGCGAGCAGAGCGGCGAGTCCGACCTAATGTAGACCGTAGAGTTATACTAATAATTTAACTATATTATTCCACTTTCATTAGTGGGATGAGCTAAGTGATTCCTCGATGGATAAAATCTAGGTATAGGGTTTCGAGGGAGAATCGATTTCTTCTTGACAATCGCAAACTGCATCTTCACTTAGCGTCCAATGAGATGGTGGTCAAACGCAGGCCTATAAATTATTGAAAAAAATAAGAATAAAAATTATAAGTGACATACCCTTCAGCGACTGGAGATATTCGTATATATCCGGCGCCGCATAGTCTGATGGCATCTTGCCTTTGGTGTTTCTGACGAACGGTTCTGCGCCATGGTTAAGGAGAAACTTCACCATCTTGAGATTGCCTGATGTAGTGGCATCATGTAAAGGAGTGTCATCATCCAATCCCTTTGCATTAGGGTTGGCTCCTCCAACTACCAGTAGTTCTACCACTTCATGCCACCCATAGCTGCAAGCTTCATGTAAAGGTGTCCATCCTGTAATTTAAAATCTTAAAGTGCTGCTAAACATTAAAGTCCAATTCCTATAAACCTATGACCCATATAAACTATTTAAATATTTTATTTGTATTATAAATCATAATTTAAATAAACCTGATAGTACATACATTTCATCTAAACAAGAACAGTGCAACTTAATTCTGCAAATTAGCTTTCCAGAATGAAGAAGGTTGAGGTATATCATGAGCCCTAAGACTGTACTTTACATTGTTTATACTAGGTAACTTGCAAAAGAAGCCTTAAGAAATTAGTAGAGACAAAGGACATAATACTTAGGCATATTATATTAATATGCAGTACTCCTACAATGAAGTGCTCGTAACATTAATTAGTCACCTAGCTTCAATGTTTAGAGCAAGTGTCGTATTAATGGTATAAATACTTGAGGCATTCACAGTTGCCTAAACTCATTAAGGTAAGTTTTTACAAAATTTCAGAGTAAACCAACCCAAAATCTTCTAAACCCTGTTAGCTTAAGGTAATTTCTGCTTAAGACTACTATGTGACAAGTATATCCACAGTGGACCACTCAAGATAAACCTGTGCATAGATAGCAAGAGGCCTACCAGTCATAAATATATGTATAGGCACACATCATAGCAGCCAGAGGTTTTAATTTACATTATGTATAAAAATATAGCAGGCACACTGGAATAGTCGAGTAATAGTGCGAGCAACATAGTATCTCTGCTAACCCAAACCCATAATAATAATATAATTCAAATTGCCAGTCCTACTCGGAATCGAATTGAGTCTAATTATTCCTTGGTTAGACTTAATTTAATACAATTCAATGTAAAAATGTAATCACCTCAGAATATAGTTAGACAATAAATTTCTATGAAGAAGACAACTTGGTGATACCACAAATAGACTTAACCTAAGAGCAGTAGGTAAATGCTGAGGACTGCAACCAAAACTACGTCGCCAGCTATATATAGTGATAGTACGTGTTACGACTGCGTAGTTTGGTGGCCTAAAACCAACTTTATTGAACAAACAATTTCGAAACTACAAAAGACGCAAAGATTTGCATATTCTTTGATAAATATCTCTACCAGGCACAGCCCTAGATATTCACTTTGACTATTAACTTGTTTATGCAGCAAGCAGTGATGTGGCTGACACTGGCTCTACCACAAATCACTGTGGTACCTTAGGCAAAGTAAAAAATTGCGCCTGAGTTATATCACATGGATAGGTAGGTAGATAGGTATACCAACATGAGTATACCTAGACCTGAATACTACAAGTTTATTACTAAAAAAATGTATCCAAATCGACCTTATGTTAAAAAGGGTGGTAAAACTCTTAATGTCTTCATGGAAAGTGCGAAAAATTACAAAGGATGTGTGGAACCACATGCTGAGATTGCAATCACTAAGTCGGAAGACCTAAATTAGACCACAACAGCTCTGCAGGTGAAGATAATGCTAGCAGTAAGAGCAGTAAGAGCAGTAGTTGTATTTGACTCCTAATGTAAAAATATAAGTATGTTAAGTGCATTACTAAAGATGCAGCCATTATTCTTCACTCAAAAAACCCATAATGAGGTCTAATGATAATAAGATACCACTGTACATTATAAAAGCTTATAAGAAAGGTGTGAAAGAGGAAATTTATGTAGAATATGTGAAAATTAATAGCTACAGAAAAACAAACTGTTAATTCATCATATAGAAAAATAGTATTGAAATCTGTGCAATAAAACAAGATTGCAACCATGCAATAGCCATCTAATCAATTGATAGAAAAGTTACCAACTTGCTACATTGCCCAGAACTTAAACCTTTTGATAGGTGTCATTACAGATCGCTGTCATCTCAATTAATATTTTTCAATTGTCTGAGCTTTGTAGTCGTTTGTGATGAGGCTGCCTACTAGAACATGATACTATGGAGCATATGCTACTGCACTGTCAGTTCACAAAAAATATATGAGTAAGGTTGTGACTCCCCATGAAATGCTTCATTAAGCGTACAATATGGGAACATCTATTCTATTAGACTAAATAAAAGTGGAACTATACCAGCAAACCAAGACTGCGCTTCATCAGTTTAAGGACCTTAGTTAGAATTTTTAGCTAGTGCATATAGTAGTTGGCCAATTGTTGCAAATACTTTTAATTATGAGAAGAAATTTAGTAAAAGAAATTAAAATGAATCTGAATATGAATAATATCACAACTTATGATTATTGTACATAGAGGTAAGAATAGAAACCACAAGATTGGTAATTTGAAACCAAATTTCTTAGTTGGATTACTTGTTGATGCTTCATAGCTAGTAATAAATAGAATAATAGAAGCAGACTATAATATTATCAATACTACTTTGTCAAATGTTAAAATACAGCAAAGGTGCGTCTGCTTGCATTATGTATGCCTCATATATTAACAACTCAAACATAATGTTTATGTATCATAATATAGTCTGCAATGTTGAAATCAAACTAGGTCACAAAGTCATTCTGGTGCACGCCTAGAAACTATAGAATCAATACATATTTGTATGATCATGTAAATTGCTTCAGTGGCATAATAAACTATTAATGGTTTTGTGGCTAATTTATATGCAGTAGAAGTGGAAGTGAGAGGAATACCACCAAAATCTCTTATCATAATTTACTCAGCCTCTCGAGAACTACCATAATTTCACTGCTAGAAAAGAATATAGTCAGCAGCATTGATAGATTCATTTCAAATTTCATTGGGCTAATGGGATGAGAACTGGGGCTGTGATGATGAGCAATGGTACCCCTTAATCCTACAGCTGTTGCTAGTCCTTTATATTGTACAGGTTCTCGTCCCTGCAATGTGATGGACTGGGCATCTGCCTGGCAGTACTATATCAAATGCTAAGATGTTTCATATGTATTTTAGACAAAGAGAGTATAGGCAACTATATAGATTAAGTGCTGCATACCAAAATCTTGAATTGTTAAAATGATAACATTAAAGTTTTGTCAAAACATAAGCTTATTAATGTGACGTAGGTACCAAAAACAAAGTGAATTTTAATAGTAAACTGTATTGGATGGTTATTCTCTTATGCATGATATCTCAATCAATAAAGCAATGGTTTACAGTACAATTATAAATATTGTGAAAATGTGACTTTAAAGAACTTACCAGCAAAATCAGCAACATTAGGATCTTGGCCCTGTTCAAGTAATTTTTTAACTTGTTCAACATCACCCCTGATAGCTGCCACATGCAAGGGGGTCTCTCCTCGTTCGTTACGCTGGTGTCTCTTCTTCTTCCTTTCTTCTGCTGGGGTCGGAACGGCTGTGTACCAAAAAGGCGGGAATTGGTGTTTACGATTTCACATTGTGCCACAGGTGAATAAGCGAATGTTTACCTCGAGGGGCGTCTTGTGATGAGATTTGCATCACTAGGGCCAGCTGCTGCCGTTCCGACATGGGCGCTAGGACTTGGGGCCGTGGCGCGCCGTCCGGCCCGCGGCCTGAACCCCTCGACCGCGACGTCGATGGCATGCTTCTAGCATAACCACTCTTCTACAAATGAAATGATACCAATCAACGCCACGCAACATTAGACATTAGAAAAAATATTTTGTTGATAGATACCACAAACGCGCCAATACCTACTCGAGACAATAAATAACTCACTTATACCTTACGTATGGCGCTTGATAAACTTGAAATGAAAACTATATCAAGGCATTTATTACTTTAATAAAAAACGATAAAGTATAAAATAAAGGAATAAAACATATTCAACTTCAGAAAAACACAAAAAATAGCAATCAAAAGCTAGCTAGACAGTAGACAGAATGAATTGAAATGAAATGACTGTGAAACTTGAAAGACAGATTCTGATGCCAGACAGACAATAAACATTTCGAAAGTATTGGCGGGAACACGAAAAAATTATTCCGCCACTTAAACATATTTGCCAAAACTTGTATGTTTCCAAGTGTTTACGTGTACTAATAATAAGTCTAAGTCACAAAAAGGAAGTCCAGTTCAGTCATGCCTTGCGTAATTTCGCATTTAAAGCAGATTTATATCACCACAATTTATTCATAAAATGGTAAATTACGTGCACGGTTGTAAAATAGTATATCGTACTAATATTATAAGTGTGAAAGTTGTAGGTTTGGATGTTTGCTAAACAATCACGCAAAAACGGCTGAACGGATTTGGATAAAATCTAGTATAAACATAGTTTATTACCGGGATTAACATATACGTTTGACACATGGACAGTGACAGCTTGATATATTATTTCACTTTAAATGAGTGTAATTTTTTTGCAATGTCGTCATCTTTACCTATGGCAGCCCGTACACGTAGCGCGCGATCCGCGATCCGCGATCCGCGATCAATGATCGCGATCCAGACTGATCGTGTACGAAGCGGATTGACGGACTGATGCTCCGGATCGCATATTATCTAGAAATTTTGAAATCATGATCGCGGATCGCGGATCGCGGATCGTGATCATGATTGAACGTGTAAGGCGGCCCTATGACTATCAACAAGTCATATAAAATAAACGTTGAGCATAATTGGCACACATTTTTTCCATAGATGGCTTCATCCATGTGATGTGATAGGCAACTAAAACGTGCGCAAAATATTATGTACGAAGAGATTTTATTGAGATGTTTGGTTAATACGTCCATGATTGAGATTAATATTTTTCGTCTTGTAACGGCGCTATCAGAAGAAGTATAAATGGCTATTGCATCAATTTCATTCTTATTTCATTATTTAGTTCGATCCTCAAAGACAAAAGATTTCATCGATTTATGTTCACAGTTTAACAATTGATTAAGTTGTTAATAAAAACAAATAAAGAATATGATATTTTTGTATTATGACGCTTTTTTTTGCGTTTCTATCTTTTTCCCCTACCTTAATCCAACCCTAATAAAATTAATAACGTTTAACTACCACGCTTTTAATAGTTAAATACGCTAGTAGACAAATGCCAACAAAATCAGGAAAAAAATGTCATGTTCTAAAATTGCAATGCAATTAAATGGCACATGATCAATCATACGTTTCAAATCTGAGTTTGAAATGTTCCCTTAATAATTTGTCTGTGACTCTGTGCACAGCTGTGCACATTGTAATTTGTTGTGTTCCTTATAATAATCTGTGGCGGTGGTCGACTAATTGTTGAGGCTAAGAAGAAAATAAAGTTTGATTTGATAATTCGTTATCGAAATGTGGCGCCCTACGCTTACATTAATTCGTAAAGTCCTTTATCCTTCTTTGAAGGAGAATGTTAATATGGGTAAAATATTTTTTTCTACAAAAAGCCGGCCTAGGTCCACCGCTAGACTGACTCTCGTGTCCGCCAGTATCGGTGTCCTTATCGGCGCTGGTTACGGAGGCTACACTCACTATAAGGTCAACTCTAAGAAGAAAATTTTACCGACAGAACAGGAAGAATATGCCTTCCTTAAAGAACTGCCTAGCTACAAGCCTCACTACAAAGTAAGTGAAGTCTTTACACCTAGCTTCTTGTATGTATTTTGTAATTTACTGGTAAACCTAAAGATGTATTATTTTATTTTGACAATCAAGTATACACATTCCTAGTTTTATCATAAGAGATTTACGTGAAAGCTAGTCATAGTCATGTGGAAATTGCGCACTACATTGACTCTCAACAATTTACTAAAAATTCTTAACCTTCCTGAGTCATGTCAATATTTTTTATAATTGCTCCAAAAACCTGAATGAAACCTGCTACTAGATTGTGAAGCAGACTATCAGAATTAGTGTTCTCTATTATAATTCTAAATACTATAATTATTTTGTGTTTGGTTGTCTTAAAAAATTATAGGCTTCTTTTTATGTGAGCATGCAAGATTAACGTAGACACCATCACTGCTCAAAATCAGAAGAAACAACTGCTTAATGTCACATGTCAGGTACTACTACAGCTAATACCTACTTAAAATCTAAATTGATAGATAGATTTCAATATTTATGTGTACAAATACATGGACATTTATAGCAGATTTAAGTTAAAAAATGATTGAGATTGACTTTGTCCTCCTTCAAGCCTTATCTATAATTTTGTTTTAATTTTTTTGTGTAAATACAAGTTAAAACTACTTTACATATATTACTAGTGATATAACTTCAGTCAAAAAAACAGAGGGTTATCAAAGGTGTATTTTTTCTTTATCGCAGCACTTTTTTTAGTCATTAATGTATAACTAAACTCTCAGTAGACTCAACCACTGCGGCAGCTTGAGTTTTGTTCAGATTCATTGTATTATAATAATGTAGAGTAGTTATATAATGTGGTGGTTCATACAATAATGTATACATATCTAAAAAACCTACTCTTTAAACATGTTCATTATCTAACCACATTGAAATATACATAAGGACTTATTTATCCTGAGGCTGCTTTTGTACACAAACTTAAACAAAACTACACGGCTAATGAGACTATCCATTGAAATTCTTAAAGTACTAAATCACTACCAAAGCAGGACTTTATTTGCTACTCAAAGTTTGGTGTATTGCTGTACACCAAACTTTGAGTAACAAGGACAAGCATTATCTTTTGTTATCACAGGAATGGTTTCTTTGTCTTTTCATTTTTACAAAACAAAACATGTCAATTCATGTTATATCAAAAACTGCTATTTAAACTATTTTTTTTTTGCAAATAATTGTGTAATGTTATAGAATAAATAATTTTTGTGATTGTTGATCACAGAAAATCAGTTAGGCCAATGGTTATGGATAGAATGAAATAAAACTATATTTTACACTAAAACACATGAGGGTATCTTAAAAACTAAATACAATCATAGGTTATTACATATGGACTTATGTACAGTTTAAAGAAAATCATATTTCTAGGTTAGTCCAATCTAAGTCTATCATATTTAGCATGTCATATTTTATTGCTGGACATAGACCTTTCTCAACCCAACATTTGACCCTATCTTCGGCTTTCACTTCCAGTCAATGCCAGCTGTCTTATGTAACTCCATAAATTCTCAGGGAATTGAACACTATGTGAACACATCCTCGAACTTATGTATATTATTTTTGGTTAAGGACGGGCTGGGATGGGTTTGAATGGTCAAAGAAGACATAATATACTGATGGACATTGTCCATCCATGGTACTGATTATCCAGTGCATTTTCTTCAGTCATCTGTGAGTAGTAACTTGTAAGGGACAATTTTTTTTTATTTTATTATATTCGACTTCACATAGATAACTACATTACTACATATGTTATAAAACTTACAATATAATATATCTAAATGTGCTATCATTTAAGGAAGTACCGCATGCAATACATGATATTACAACATATATACACATAAAATTACTTATTACCACACAAAAGAAGAAGTTGGTAGGATGTGGAAGGTCATTTATTTATTTAAGTACATTACACAAAATAGGATACAGTCACAATAATTAACAGAGGTGAACAGATTTGGGTTTCGTTCCGAACTACATCCCATATATATGTGTAAACAACAAGACTAATTAAAGCAGTAGTTAAGAAGAATTAATAAAATAAAGTAATAGGATTGAAATAAGTGGCCATAAAATGGCAAAAAATGCAATGAGTGACAATTTCAAATATATTTGCAAAATTCTAGCTAGTGAGGTACAAAATTCATATGCAGTAAACAATTTTTCTGACATTAAATTGACATTTGGGATCATATTGTAAAGGAATCCTAAAACATCTGAAGAAAACATGATTGTAGTTGTATATTCAGCCAACCTTCGCTTGTATAGGTAGTAGTTATAGATTCTTAGCCAGATTATAAAGGAATGTACTTAATAAAAACCTATTTGGTGGCTTGCCTCTGTGTATGATGGAGGGCACCGGGATCTTCATAGGAACACACCTGTACCCTCTAGGACCCTGTTTTTTTAGCAACAATCCAGGTAAAGCTGAGGGCACTTTCCCTCACAAGCTCATCTACCCCAGCAGTTTTTGGTTCTATAGTAGATTAACAGACAATGCTAGATCATAATTTGTTTACGTTGTGAATTATAATTAGCTGATTTTAATGATGTACTTTGTTCTATGGTGGAGTACTATGTGCATCTATTCATTGTCCACAGATCATCGGTGACAATGATCCAAGCGACATGCATGTCATCCTGTTCCAATACAGGACGTGCCCATTCTGCTGCAAAGTCCGGGCATATTTGGATTCCCGAGGCATTAGCTACGAGATCGTTGAGGTCGACGCAGTGCTCCGACAAGCAATCAAATGGTCCGGATACAAGAAAGTACCAATTATGTTGGTTAAAGTCGACGGAGGTTACCAGGTACTCATCAGCCAATTGCTAATTTACTTAGTATAACTCAGACAAAGATCAGCCAAAATAATGGATCTATGGGCTTGATTTTATCCCAGGAATATCTTATTTAAGTAGATAGATAGATAGTACTCTTTATTGTGCACACCATAGACAGAAAAAAGGACCAAAGAACCTTATGAACTTAAGTAGTAGTGTAGTTGGTAGCATCAAAAAATGTTTTTACAAAATAATCTAAGGAAATAAGTGGTATAAATACAGTGCTGTGTGTAATGTCCTACAATATTTATTATATTGTAGGACATTACACACAGCGCCATCTGTCCCCAAACTAAGCAAAGCTTGTACTATGGAATTTATATAACTGATAGAATAATATCAGGTGAGCTGTGGTCAAACACCTAGCCTGTCAACCATAAAAAAAGAATACTTTAATACTTTTTTTGTTTGTAAATACATACTTATAATACATACAGTACACCCAGACACAGAACAAACATCAAGAATATCATGTTGAACAAACATCAAGAATATAACATGTAAAACATTGCATTAATGATATATACCTATTTGGTTTTTAGTCAGAATGCCACCCTTGATAAATGATTATGTAACAATTTGTTCATATTTCAGCAACTGATGGACAGCACAGCAATTGTATCAATCTTGGAGACATACACACTGGATAAGTCATATTCAATGCGAGATATCATAAAGTTTTATCCAGCCAACAAGCTTCTTGACAAAGACGGAAAGTCCACCACTGAAATAGCAAACAGATACTTTGTGATGAGTCACACGCCACAAACAGATGGAAAGGTGCATGATGCAGAAATGTAAGTTTGTTAATCTTATTAAATAAATAAAGTAAATCAGAAAACCAAGAAATTATAAGCAATGGTTAGCAAGAAAATTGGTGGTAGATTTCCTACTTGGTGGTAGATTTCCTTAGCAGGTAGTCGTCTAGGTAGATACTGCCGTAGTACCAGATATTCTGCCGCCAAGCAGTAGTGTGTAAACATTACTATGATCTAGTTTCAAGGGTAATGCAGCTAGCGAAGTTACTGGGCTGTTGAGACTAAACATCGAAAGTCTCAAATTTATGAACGCCAAAGCAGCGATGCCCCGGACTTTGTGATGCTACTCAAAGTTCTGTGTATTGCTGCAATGGTCATGGACATGCTTTATCTTACCATCAAGAGAGCGTATCGTTCTTCTCATAAGTTTTACATTTTAAAAATGAAGAAAATTGGCACAGCTCATTATTTATTTATTTATTTATTTTCTAGACTAAAACGGCACAGTATGCCAATTACAATAGTCCTTAAGACGAATGAAAGTAGCGAACTAAAACTAAAGTTGAAATGTTTAAACCGTTCTTACTAGAAAAGAAACTCGCGAAACATGCGCCATAGCGTCCTGTCCCACTTGTGCCTGCCATTATGCTGCAAAGTTCTTACTATCTTGCCACAGCGACGTTTTTACTTTTTTTTTTATGGTTGACAGGCTAGTTGTTTTACCACAGCCACCTGATGTTAAGTGAAGGTGTGGTCGAAGATGGTGAAGCACACCTAGCCTGGAATGGGACTGGCTCTCAAGTGAGGCTGCTGGAACACACCGTTAGATGCTTGGCGGCAGATTTTCAACTTGAAGGGGGTAGCTAGCCAGCCGAGTACTAGAAAGTACCCTACCACCATGCTATGGTTTCTTCACGATGTTTTCCTTCACCGGCAGCTCAAGCTCATTGTTGGGGTTTGAACCCACGCCCTTCGGCATGCGAACCTACCGCGCTAACCACTGAGCTATCATCGCTAATAATAATAATAATAGAATCGAATAATGATGACGAGAATCTCGTGAAGGCCGAGAAGGACAAGCTTAGCAAGTACCTTGACTTGGCTCACGAGATAACCGCCATGTGGGATGTTGTTTCGACGATCATTGTCCCGATAGTCGTCACGGTAAACGGTCTTATAGCGAAGAGTCTCGACCAACATCTCAAGAGACTCTCGCTAGACGGTTGGGTCAAGGGTCAGCTTCAAAAGGCAGTGATCCTTGACACGGCGCGCATTGTGAGGAGGTTCCTCACTCTGCAGCCCTAACCACCGGCAGCTTGAGCCCTGCCCCGCTGCCGGCGGCACCCTAGTTTTTAAGTTTTTTATATTATTTATGTTTTATACTTATTTAATGTAAAAAAATTAAAAATTAAGATACAAAATAAATACCTGAAATAATAATAGTATATAGCCTACTTAGTAATTGGTACGCGACAAAGTCGTCAAACATTTTTGTTAGCCAGCTTAGCTTATTCTGTTTCTCTTCTTCTATTGATATATTCCCTTTGTACGCGAGCTTTGTGATGTTTGATCAATTTACATATTCATATTGTGTCTGGATATTTTAAATTATTGAACTTTAGTCTCGCCGACGAACGGCCCGGTGGCATCACGGTATGGCGTGAAATATCCTTAGTTTATTTATATGGCGCTGTGTTAAAAGGCTACTAGTATTTGTTTACGTTACATTTTAATAACAGTAGTACTTATGCTAAAATCTATAGACGTTTGTTGATGATTAAGCTTATGCGAACTTTCCAATGTTTATACATTTGTACCCGTCACGGAGAAACAGTCACAGTTTTATATATTTCAGGGAAGAGCGCAAATGGAGGCAGTGGGCCGATAGAGTGCTCGTTCACACTCTCTCTCCCAACGTGTACCGGACGACGGGCGAGGCTCTGGAGACATTTAATTGGTTCGCGGAAGCCGGCGGCTGGCGACAAGCTTTCCCGGCCTGGGAGTGCGCACTGATGGTTTACGGAGGCGCCGCTGCAATGTACCTCATCGCGAAAAGACTCAAGAAAAGGTCTGTATAGTAAAAAATATGTTGAACAGATAACCACGTCAATATGTCCCGGTATCAAATCTAGAGTAAATATGTTTCTTCTAAATAAGTGCTCTTCATCCATCTTAGACTACACTACTGCTTTACATTAAACAGGAAAAACGCGAACCTACATTGAAAGAAAGAAAGAAGGAAGAAAATTGTTCTATTTCGTAACACAACTGAACTTTAAACAAACAGAGACAGACAGTTACAAAATAGAGCCTCATTTTAGCATAATACTAAGTGGTATGACCAGTGGTGAGCCCTTGTAGTTAAAAAAAAACACTTATTATACAATATACATATCGACTTGCATAATATAATAATCAACACAAATTGGCAACACTTATCATACGGACGTACGCAATGTCACATTGATTTAAAAAAAAAGGCATTTGGTTCTTATAGTACAAGCTTACTTTGGCGCTAGGTGGAGCTGTGTAAAATGTCTGTCCGATATTTATTTATTACCATGCAAAATGTACCCGACTTTCAGGCATCACATCAAAGAGGACGCAAGACAGAGTCTTTATGACGCCGCTCGCGAGTGGTCGAATGCCGTCAAGCAGAAAGGGACTCCATTCCTGGGCGGTCAGTCTCCCAATCTCGCTGATATCTCCGTGTACGGCGTACTGAGCAGCATTGAAGGTTGCGTCGCCTTCCAAGATTTGAGGAACAATACTGACATCGGGACGTGGTATGACAATATTAAACGTGCCATCGAAATGCGAATGGGAAAAGTTGTGTCTACACATGCGATCGCTGCTTAGTTTCTTACCAACAACTGTTTTGTTATAAATTCAGATTTAACAGGATCTGTCAGGGTGTTGTTTTCTTTATATAGCAAAAAAGACGCTTTTTATTATTTATACCATTATTAATCACGTTTAATTAAGACAAATTGGAGCGTAATAGGAAGCCGTCCTCGTACTGTTTTTACTCTTTGAAATAATGGATGATTTCAAAGAATATCGAAACTGGAGTATGATTACTCGGCTTCATCATCATCATCATTTCAGCCGTAGGACGTCCACTGCTGGACATAGACCTCTCCCATTGACTTCCATAAAGACCGGTTGGAAGCGACTCGCATCCAGCGCGTTCCTGCGGTCTTTACTAGGTCGTCTGTCCACCTTGTGGGTGGACGTCTTACTCGGCTTAATTAAACGTGAACATATAAATAAATACAAATATATCTAAACCACATTAGCTTCTATAGTATAGAATACGCTGTCTACATCAATACCGAAAAATCAAATTCTCATTTCAAATATAAAACAAAGATTGCATTTGCATTGCAAAATTTTTTGCATATAAAAACTGAGACATTTATACGTCTTGTGGAATATAATTTCTATCAGATTCTGCTACCCGAAAATCTTGAGAAATCCCTAGTTTTAGTCACTTATTTCTTTTAAATATTGCCTTTCAATTTTTTTTGTTGTCTAGCATAGTTCATTTAATTTTATCATCGTAATAGTTTACAAATAGTCGAATACATTACCTCAATACCTACAAAGCAAAGTACATTAATATTGAGATTAATTTATATTATAATAAAAACTTAACCTTATCTTAGAAGTTGCTTTGTTCAGAATAATACAGAAGAACCAAATTAATTTAGTAATAATAACTTTTGTTATCATACAACGATAAAAATAGGCTTGTATGAAACACCTACCATAAATTCTACTAAAGGCCTCCTGAAAAGTAATCTAAATCCCCTCAGATAAATCCCAAACGGATAAATCAATAACAAATTGTTTTGACAAAATAATGTTTTATCAATGTAATTTTTACTTTGTGCCATGAAAAACAAAAAGTAAGTTTGACACCAAATAATTATAATTACCAAGTAATTAGTCTATACGTCGCGATGTGCTTCTGTCACGCTGTGGGTGTGATCGGTAATGTATTTTTGTCGACTACAAATATCAAGTTTATTGTTCTACTAGCACTATATTTTTGTGATAATTGATCCATTTTCGGACAGTTATAAGACTTCTTTCATGTAAAAATAATGAGACGAACGAGATGCCCTCCTGATGGTAAGAAATAACGCCTGTCCATGATCATTGCAGTGATACAATAAGTAGTGAGTAAATATAACTGTGTTCCGGTTTGAAGGGTATTGCGAAATTACAGAGCATCGAGACCAACCGTCGAAGTAATTGACGGCTAAACCAACCGATTAAAAATTCTGTGTGTATCACTGCAATGGTGATGGACATGCGTTATCTCTTGCCTTTAGGAGAGCGTCTCGTTCGTCTCATAGCTTTTATATGAAACAAAAAAAGTTGTCTTGTCAAGTTTCTGGTTGAGAAATAAGCTGCTATTTTGGACATTTAATAGTTATATTTAAGTCAGTACTTAGTCGTATAATCCTTATTAGATACCGAACCATAGAAAGATACTGAGATATTTACAAAAAAACTATACGACATTTCCCATACGTATGCGTTGTATTGGCGAATACTTCACAGGTTGTGTTTATTATGCTAAAATGTCATTTGCTCCTAGTTTGTTAACTTTACATATATTAAAATATTTACGTCCATACTTTAACAAAGTACAAGTAAGTTATTAGTAGATAGTCTATTTCGCTTGCAGAACAATAATTCACAGAAGCTTGCGAGATATTCGTACTACATAAAAGTTTGACAAATGTTTAAAAGACAGCCCTATCCTATCGGGGGTGAATGGCATCGGCTTTTTATATATTTATTACTTATTTCTTGAAATTTTTGCCTTAAATGTGTTGAAATAAACACAAGTTAACGTAGAGTACAATGAAGCATTACTATAACAGAGCACCTTTAGTTATTTGTTAACACTGAGCCCGTGTTTGTTAAATAGTTGTTAAATATTTCTCTTGTTATGTATAATAGGCTCGTTAGACTATGTGATTTCTATTTAGAAAATAAAACGATTTAAATTATTATTTATTATTATTTATTAACCTCACCATACCCATTTCTTAAAGACAAGTCAAAAAGACGACGCAATCTAATGATAACATGGTGATTATAATTGTGTATATTAGGTATCTACATAAATTTGTCATCTTTTCAAGTGTCAATGTATACTTGAGTAAAAATCTTACACGCATGCATTGAGCTGTTCCATAAATATTATATGCTCACAACATTTTAGCTTTCAAAGAATAACTAAGATAACATTCTCACAAAACAAGAACACACAAAACCATGTAATTTAATTTACATATATTTTTAAATATATCTACTATTTATAATACATCCATTCAGAATATAGACAAAAACATGTTTGTCTTGTGTGGGAATCGAAATCACGTCCTACAAACTTTTGAAGAAAAGCTACCAGTAAATGTGCTGACGGTTTGATAAGGGCCTTCCTTGATATACTTCCAATTTTCAAATCTGCAAAACAATACGCGAGGAACAATACTTGATCCTTCGCAATAATACGTTTTTTTAATAATAGAAATGAGGAATGCGTATTAACTTACAGTACTTGCTGTCAACTGTCTCTCATCTATATGGATTTAAGAGCGACAGGCACAGAAACAATAAAGCTGGCCTAATTAATGCAGGACTTATATAATGTAGTTAGAAAATACCATACTGGAATTTATTACTGATGTGGAGGTAATAAGTGACGGTAAGCTAACAGGCAACTTGTGTGTATGCAAGTGAGAAGCCACGGTTGGCGACGTCTGGCGGCGTAGTCGCGGTGGCGCCTTCGCTAGCGTCTGTCACCACGTACAGCACGAACGGCTTAGCACCCGCTATAGAAAGAAAAATATATCACTAGAATTACATCGAGGAAGTTATTACATAAGGAGCTGGGACTTGTGCTCTTTTTACAGCTTAGCTGTTTATCATTATTATATATTAAAATTCACCAATTTATTTCAGAATAATAATCTAGATTATAATATAAATAGGCCTTAATAGAAGAGTACTAGTCATCGCAACACGGAATCCTACGGCGATAACTAGTGACTATGAACTTTTTTTTACTTTGTCTTCAACTGTCAAGTGTTGTCTTACATTTTAGTCAAAATTTAATTTATAAATGTGCAAAATAAACCTTTATTATTAATATTATTATTTATCTTTACTCTTTAGAGTTCTCTCGTTTCCGAGGTACGGCTAAGGTTAATTCAGTATTGGTGTTTATGCGGGCTTTTTGGCAAGCAAAAACAGGGGTATTAATTCAGCTGATCAAAATCTGATGCAAAAATCTAATCACACGGTGTGTTTACTGATTTACTCGATAGAAAACATGCGGTAACGACACTCACTTTGTACTGTAACAAATCCGAGCCCGCAGAAACGATCAGTGCCCACTGCCAATCCCGTAGCCACCACCGTAGGATTGGGTATCACCACGAAGTCGGTGACGCATTGCCCATCGTTGACGGCGCCTACTGTCGTCCCGAGCACTGTGTTATCTGCGCCTTCTACGTCGCCAGTTACCGTGAACGAATATACGTCGTTGCCAGTCTGTTGAGTTGTAAATAATGTTAGAATATTGTCGCATACTGATGACACTTATAAGGGGTTCCGAATGTGAAACGAAAAACTTTTTCTATAGGAGTGACCCAGCAATCGCGAGAAAAAAAAAGACTTTTCTGTAGAAGAACGTCATTCGCCGATAGAACAACGTGCGCTGGATGCTAGGCGCTTTGTGAAACGAGTTTTCTTTTCAAACAGAAACCAGGAGGCGCCAAAATCATATTATGATTTTGCCGCCCGGGGTTAAATAACCGGCCAATAACCCGTGCTCTCACCTGAGCGTACTGTATAGCACAGTAACCCGCCTCCATGCGGATGCAGATACCGTAGTCCAAGTTGACGATCTGGCGCGTGCCAGTGACCAGAGAGGCAGAGAGAGCCGTGTTGGCGGCCGTTCCGTAATTAAAACTCGTGATGGTGCCTGTAGTGCCTCTGTAGTACTGCAAGCAGCCGTTTGGAGCTGCCAAAAATATATTTGTATATTGTACTACTATGGGACTGCGTTGACCAGACAGATTCGACCCCTAAGAGTCGTCACTTCATAACATGTTGCTGTCGTTCGTATGAACGTACTTTCGTCAACCTTACGAGAAAAACCACGTAACTTGAACACTAAAATTATATGTGCCTATTGCTTTTTAATTTATTAGAATAGTAAGTATATGTTTTGTCTGAAATTCTGAATGTTACCATCATTCAAAATACCTACGTTAATAAATAACCTAAACTCTCTATTCGAAAGCTTCGTCCGCCTGTGAGTTATAATTACATAAGACTGTCAGACTAGGTGTTTGTCCACAATTCATGTTAAGTGACGTGGTATCGTGGTCGAAGATAATACACCCGCTTAGCCTGGAATGGCGAGGCTGCTGGAACACAGCGTTAGGTGCTTCGCGGCAGATTTTTAACTTGAGGATGGTAGCTAGCCAGCCAAGTACTACCTAATAAAAGTCGATACCACAATGGTAGGTATGATTTCCTTACAATGTTTTCCGCTACAAATGTTTATAATAAGTACTCGTAGGTACCTACTTGTAGAACTTGAAATGATTGACTCACCTACTCCCGGGCAGTCGCAGCCCAGCTGAATCAGCTTGATATTCCACCTTCTAGAAAAGGCAGTGGCGAGTGTTGCAGTCACCACGATAGTGATGGCAGCATTTCCGTTGAAGTCCACGTAGATGGTCTGGCCGGTGAGATCGCCGCAGAGCGTAGGGACGATAGTGTTCCCACCCGTTACGGTGACGGAATCCGTCACGCAGTTGCCATCACCGTCCGGTTGCGCTACGACGAAATCCAGGAAATCTATGCGCAGCTGAGATACGTAAATAATGTTTTTTAAACGATTCAAAAAAGGAAAAAAGAAGGAGGTACTCAATTCGACTGTATGTTTTTTTGTAGATAGCTTATGTTACGCGATAATTCCGCCAATTGTGAATCGATTTTGATGACTCTTTTTTGCTTGGTAGATCTCTCTTTTGATGACTCTTTTTTTGCACTCAATTAGAAAACAAGGTGTTGCAATAACAAGGTAAAATAAATGATCAGCATATTTTATATGACATTACTGACGTTATAACTGTACAGATTCCCCATGTTATCAAATATAAGCAAAGCAAATACCAACTTTTGTGCTTATGTAATATTTGAACGGTCCCAATGAAGCTTCGCTTTTGTTTTGCCAACCGTACTTGGCCACGGTAGAAGAAGCTATGTGTAGACTAGTCGAGCGTCCGTCTAAAGGTCAACCTAGAGGTTTGGGTCATCGCAAGTCGCACGGCATTCACTCTTTTCTAAGGCTTACCTGACAAATATTGCTGTTACACCTATTGACGATCATGGAGCAGGCTTGGCCGCCAGTGTACGCTGCCGGGTACCCGGGGCTGGAGAAGTACGTGTTGTTCACGTTGGTTGTCGTACCGCATGTCCGGGACACTGTAAAACATTGAAAAAGTAATATTTAGGCATCTTAGGATCTTTGGCAGTGGGTGCAAAAACATAAAGGTTGTAACTCAGATTAATGCAAAATGTTTAATCGTTTGTTTAAACTGTAAAAGTAATGAGACGAACGAGACGCTGTCCTGGTGGTCAGGGATAACCTGTCCATGATCATAACAGCGATACACAGTAGGTACTTTGTGTAGTAATACAAAGTACAGGGCATCACTAATTTGGCGCTCATTAGGTACTTTGAGACTTTCGATGGTAAGTCTCAACAGCCCAGTAATTTCGCTAGCTACAGTACTTACAGTAGGTACCTACCTACCCTTTAAACCAAAACACAGTACTGTTCACACACTACTGTTTGACGGCAGTATTTCTGGTACTGCGGTATTATCTACCTAGACGACCTGCGAAGGAGATCTATTACCACCAAGTAAACTCATTTATTCATCTCGTCTGGTCGACGCCACACGTGAACAAAACGCTGGCCTTTATTTTGCTCAGCGTTTGAGTATAGCCATACAACGCGGCAATGGGGCCAGCGTTTTGGGAACTATTTCCATTGATAGCGGCCTTTTAGAGTAGTTATTATTTTTCATGTTACATTTGTCTTAGTTATTTTACTTATTTATACCTGTAAATAGTATTTATTTAACTTATTTTATTCAAAATTAGTTTTGATTTGCACCATGGTGCAAACTAGAACATCATAGGTAAGTTCTTAGTGCGTACAGAAACACAATCGGCGCTGAGTTATTTTCTAGCTCTAGGACTTTCACTTGTCTCTGTGTCCGCGCTTCCAGGAGTTTGACGTACCTACCTAGGACGTATCTATCTGTTTTTTGGTTTATTTCATTATGTGTCACATATAATGTGTCGTAAAAGTTTGGCATTTTGGTGTGGTTGTAGTTCGTGTAACATAAGTTAAAATTGTACGGGTTTTTCTCATTTTATCTATTCGTTTTTCCCATGTATAGGCTACTGTTGATACTTAGAAACAAACTCGTAAAGAAACGTACCGACGCAGCATCTTCCTCTTCTAGAAGCGCAGGCGCCTGTAATTGTGCCGTTGAGGTTGTTACATTCCCGACGAGCTAGACAAGTTCCGTTCATGGTGTTGGCGGTCGCAGTGGAACATTCCGTGTTGGCGAATCTGACGATACTGACGAATGGGAACACTGGGAAAGAATACTCTATTTTATAATATGTATAGGTATTAGTAGAGGTTTTCATACAGCGCTATCTAAGCAAAGCGTTTACTATAAATACGTATTGGATGACATTTTTGCTATGAATCTAAAACATACATTATTTTAACTTGTAGATAAAAAAATAGAACAATGTATAGAATACCATGCACCAATACATAATGAAGATCTTACAGCAACATTATTATCGTGCATGTGGAGGTCAGTAAGATGAAAATTCTAAGCGCAGATTAGTCGCCGTGCGGGTCCGGTTCCATCGCGTTTTGAGAACGGGTATCCGTAAAGTGGGATTTGCGATCAAAGTGTAAAATAAATTGTTTCATGTCAAGCGCGAATCGACTATAGCTAATGCGGTTGTAAGATCTTCTCTGTATACATATTTTCTTTTGTAGAAACATTTATAATAATATATAATTAATTCATTTAAAACTTTCAAACATTGAGCAAATATCTATGTTCTTTGGGTAAATATCTAAAGGTCTACAGCGTTCTAAACAAGAGAACCGAACTGAGCAATAAGGTAGAGTCCACATAAATGTAGAGTGTTTCTCGCAAATACATAGTGCCAGTATTAATCTTCATCTTACCCAAAGATTCGAGCGAAATGTTAACAGCCTCGTACTTTTTTTTCTACTGGCAAATTAGTGTTTATACAGCTAAGGACAGATATATACCATGCTTTAAAAAATATCGCCAGCAGATTTAATGAATTGGTTACGCACAGCCTGGTTTTGCGACATTAAATGTAGGAACCTAAATATCTATATATCCTGGGTTAACTATTTATTTCTTGGTCTCTGTTACTTACCTATTTGCGTCATATATTTCTAATACAGAAACTAAAAAAAAAATACGTTATTAGAATTCGATAGAAAAATGGCGAAACCGGGCATAGCTTCATTATCTGGAGTAAAAGAAAATGACTTTAATATTTTTTTTTAAATATTATGTTCGTTTGTTGATACAATCAATTTTTCTACTGTTTTATATTAAAATTTAAAATAAAATTGCGTTTCACACTTTACCCGATAATAAGCAGTAGGGTGTCTAGGATAGATATGTGGACACTTCACACAGCGTTACCCAAAGTGAGTAAAGATTGGATTTGAGCACTTTATTTAATTGTTTGCGGGAAATGAACCCCCCCTTTCAGTTTATAAAGTAGAGCTACTACCAAGTGATTTAACGGCACAGTTTATTTACACACAAGTTATACCTACATTTATAGTTTATCGGGTTTCTCTTTTTCAGTTTATCTGTATGTTTCTTTTTACACTAAATTTGAAAATTTTATTTACTGTGTTAGAAATACATCGCTGCAGTCATTTATAAAAGTTGAAAGAGAATATATAAAAATTATGGATAGCTTACATATTTTTCCTTCTCTGTGTCCGTGGTCTTCGTCAATATCATCGTCTTCAGTGTCAAATTCTTCTTCACCATCGAATGACTCATACCCTTCCTGTTTGTACAAAGAATTCGCTGCAACTACCACAAAAAGTGCTACAGTTACTATCCAAAACGCTTTACACGTCATTTTAGGTAAGGGATAGATATGAAATTTAAGCACTAGTGCCTTGTAAAATCACTTTTCGATCACCAAATATAGGTCACTGCACTGACCTAGCTGGGTCTGAAACGCGGTAAGTATGGTCACAAAATGCGAGTGGGTCTGCCAATCATGTATAAATAAAGTGGGTGATAACGGTAGCCTGTTTGAGCAAGCTGTTAGGGTTGTTACCGTTTACCATTTAGCGTCCACTGACGACTCGGCCGCTTATAAGGTGTCATAGGACCAGATAAACTCTCCTTTCCATGAAGTTCACCTACTGGCTTCGTTCGATTTGCTAGGTCATCTATTCAGTGCAGTGAAATTTAGAGCTGACTGTGAATTTCGAAGTGTAGTTCTTTATACGAGACATCGCCTGTATATTATTTATCGATCGAAAGTCAATTATGTTTTTGTATGAAAACTAATAAATTCATACAAATAGGTCTAAGTTCAAATCCCAGTATTAAAATTATACGACATACCTACTTAATATCTGGGGGCACGGTAGTGTTCCTGACAAGACGAGCCAAGCGAAGTGCAAGGGCACTACCTACCTTTTCTCGAAGGGCTTCGTCGTTTTTTTTAGTAGGTACTGCCTGAATAGGAACTTGGTATCTTTTTGCGCAAAATTTAAATGTCTGAATGGAAATAAAACAATTTCAATTAGCGTTTATGAGACCCCTATGACGTGTTATTTAAAAACTCTGCTTAAATTAACAATGCAAAATAAATGGTTTGCTATGCTGCCATTATGGTTGTATATTTAAACTGCGTCTTAGTAAAGTTAAAGCTAAAAACCTAAAACCCATTGCAAAGCGAAATCTGTGTAAAATAAGAGTACGTACCTCGAAACTTGTAAGTTATAAGGCTGCTCTACTCATTTTAATAGTTAACTAAATAAGTTGTATAAATATTTGTCAAATTATATTATTGAAGTTACGGCAGTCTAATTGGGGGAACGTCTGGTTTGCAATCTAGTGGTTTTTCGATTCTTACGAAACGCAACTCTGTCTCTTCGAAGTTGTGTGTTAAATTAATTGCTAGTCTACTTTAAAGTAACGTGAACGCTAACCGGTTTGGCATTATATATACTAATATTGCTAGTTTAATAGTACTGTAAATAAAAACTATTTACTAGTCATTTAAAAATGTCCTTACTTTAAATATTTGTCAAAGTTATATGACAAGGTTTCGTGTAGCCAAGTTTTCATCTTGACATCTAAAGCTCATGGTAAGAGGTGCACCCCGAATGGGAGCGGGTACGCGGTTGTAGACCGCGGGCCCAGAATGAATATCTTTAATGTTAAGTTCCTGAGCGTAGCGACGAACTATATTCTTTATACTAGAAAATACCCTATCTTTACTTACATTGTTTTCCTACACCGACAGCTCAAACTCATTGTTGGGGGTTAAACCCACACTAATCACTGAGCAATCATTGCTATAAAATGCTGTTTTCAAAATAATCCATTAAAAATGGTCTACACGCTTTGATTCTACATTCGTCATACGCACAGCGAGAATGTGGAACTTGCTGCCGTCATCTGTTTTTCCGAGGTACTGCTTGGGTGTCTTCAAATCCAGATTAAACAGGTTTTTTCTAGGTAAGCATGCTTCATCTTAGACTGTATCTAGCTTAACATCAGGCAGGGCGTGGTCAAACGCAAACCTATTTTGTATATAAAAAAAGACGACTGACGTCATTTTAGGAGCGCCATATTTATGCGTGGTAAGTGGTTGTTTTCATGACTTTCCTGCGCCCTTAATACGAATAGAGGAGAGTGCGCCACCATTCAATGTTTCAATCAATAACTTTTCAATTATTTCAAAGTAAATTGGCGACCTAGTTTTGCTCGGTATATGCAAAATATAAAAAACGCGTTTTTCCAGAGACGAGATCTAGATATAGGGGCTAAAATCGTTTTATTTAAATATCTGGATCGATTTTTAGCCTTCAAAAGCCACTGCATAGCTAATTTCGTCGCAATCGTTAGATCGAACTGTTATGGGATCTCAAAAAAAAACTATGTATAGGATCTGTAGGATAGGATTTACGACGTATAAAATGTTCAAGGGAAAATAACAATTAAAAGAAACAATTGAAGGTGACTAAATTTAATTTGTTTTCAAATGTGAACATCGCATACTAATTCGTGGCAATAAAATTTATTTTACAAAAAAATAAATAAAGTTTAAGATTAACTTGCACCTTCATTAAATAAATTCAATTTAAATAATAATTTTTACGATTAATTTATATTATTGGTGACCACTCTATTATTTTTTTATCAATTGTTTTATCGTAGTCACGACACGAAAGTGTAGTGATCTTTCATGGTTAAACTTAGTACTTAATCGTGTAATTTGTTTAACAAACCAATATATACAACATACCCCATATACAGTGTTAAGTTGCAATAGATTTGTACCCATCACAAACATGTTTTCCGAAAAAAAAAACCATTTCATGCCGTAATAAAGATGCAGGTTAATCACAGTAAAATATAATTATGCAGTAAGTTATATCATTGATTTTTGAGAAGTACATTGTGGACAGCTTCGTACAAATATGTAAACAGATCACGTCTTCAAAATCACACGCTTTTAATATTTATGTCGATGATTCATTAGTTACCTTCCTATCTATTAACCGCTTATTGACGTTTTTCTGTGATTTTCGATTTGTCGCAATTTCCGAGAGAAAATACTTATTGTGTCATCATGAAACCGTTTAGTCATGAAAGGTGTGATTAGAAAAAAAGCAGACTGTGAACTGTTACAGCTATTATTTTATCAATCGACTGCTCTGCAAGATCATTTTGGTAGTAGTGCTTCATGAGCTGTAGGGCGTGGGGTCGATTCACACCCAGCACACACATTTTTGTGATGAACACAAATGTTTTTCTGGGTTATTATGTATATATGTATGAATAATACAATACAAGTATATACATATCCTATTCGTGGTCTGGTTCTCATAGTAAGTAAATACTTTGCGTAGTTTGGCCATAGATGGCGCTGTGTGAAATATTTTCCAATATTTATGTGTTTAGTGACTAGACTAGTCATTTTATGTATGAAATTATTTTAACCAGAGCGTATAGATTCTGTAAATACTTATTGTATTTTTTTTATCACAAAAAGTAAGTCCCGTTGGCTATAGATGCCACAGAATTGAGCAGCCCTTTGAAATGTATAGTTTGATTTTGAACGTGCAGAACAAATCTATCTGTTTACATATTCGTATATTATGCAATATAAAATACTATCACGTAAAATAGGTAGGTACAACGAAAATAAAACTTATTTTTAAAAATAACGTGAAGATAACAAAATGTTAGTAAATCACACTTCTGGCAACATCTACACACTATACGTTTATTAAACACATAATGAACATATTTATTTCATCAATATAATATATCAACGTTTTACACTCAACTATAAAAATATTTATAACATAAAGAAAAAGAATTCAAAAACACGTCATTGGTAATAAATTATCTTGTGACTTAGTCAACATCCTTAGGTATTTCTTAAAATTAACATTACACGTGAAAAATAATACATTAAAACTCAAAATAACGTAGAAAATCATTGTAAGAAAATAGTAAGCGAGAATGAAAAGTAGTGAGGTACAATTTTATATTAGGTATAGGCTACTTACACAGAAAGACGACCTTAAGACTACTGTCTTTTCATAGAAACTAAAGTTAAATTAAGTATTTAATTAAAACATATATTATGGCATCTACAGACACGTTTATGGCATTTTCGGTCGAATAAGACTTAAGAGCACAATGATTACAAACTAAATTTCTAGACATAAAACATATGATGTGCTGCCTCCTATAAAGGCTTTCTATCAATTTGCGTTAGCGACGACGCTTTGGTGTTGTACTTAGGGTTACCAACATTTTCTAAGCTGTTGCTATAATATTTAAAAAATATATAGTGCACTCTAAAAATACTACAGTAATTAAAACATTTTATTTGGAAATAAGGGATTTCCTACTTGGTTTTATAAAAATGCTCAAGGATTTGTGTTATTAGTTTTTACTATGATTCGATTCTGCAGACATAAAAGATGAAGTTTTTTACGTACTATATATTTCTTATATATTTTGATATGAATATTATAGTAGAATATTTTTGTATCGTTGGCAACCCCAGTCGTACTTTCAACTTCATAGGCTTTTTTGGGAGGGACGTGTAATCTAACACATCCTAGTCCAACAACGGAAAATGTACAACACTGTCATTAAGGGTATTATAGTCTTGCCTCAGCTATCCCACCTGCACATTTGCTACGTTATAAAATTACAGACTATATACTATCAATATATAGTCTTTTATCTATCAATTTAAATATTCCAGCTGTATGTGTTTTAAATATTGCAGTTGTATGTGATTCCGTTAATAAATTTATTTAAATGTTTTTGTAGTTAATTTTAAGCGAAGCATAAATTTAAATATTGCAGTTGTATGTGGTTTAAATATTGTAATTTTATGTGGTTCCGATGGAAATACAATGATTTGGTACCATGGGGCTTAACTGTAGATAGAGTCAGGACGTGCATAGTGACTCTCTTCAATAATTATTATCGGATCGTTTAAGTTTGAACTTATTTGGTTTGCTTTGATAAAACTCATATTGCAACATAATGACAAACAGTTGAGTTTTTAACACATGCCTTTTGTTATTATGCTAGCTAGATGTAAGCAACACTTTTTAGGAAATAAAAACTCCTTCTACGAGTTGGAAAGCGAATGTTTTAATTATGCGAGCGAGATGCATGAGTCATGTCTACAATGTCCTTAAAATATATCGGACTAGAGAATGTGGACATGTTGATTTTGCAGTCTCCGTTTTTATACCGAATAAAATATAATATTTTAAAGTTTAACACTAGAACGAAGAACCTTTTGATTTAAACAAAAGGCATATTTAATGTTAAGACTATCAGTTTAAACTTCCAAATTAAATGCAAGAAAGTGTGGCAAGATAAGTAAGTAACAAGGGATCTTATAAATTGATCTTTTTATACATGAAACAACTTATTAAAACGACATCTTATACATTATTATTTGAGATTATATGAAATTTATTATCATACTATAAATAGATGAAACATAATTATTTGTGGCATGTATGTATGGCATGTTATAACCATATAAATAGCGAGTATAATATGCATAATGACAAATTACTTTTAGTTCTAGTTAGTTATATATTGAACTATAACCTTTATTACCGAATCAGTGAGTTCAGAATAGAAATGTTACTAAAATAAGGTATATTTTCAACTATACAGGGTTATTAATACAACACTAGCAAACTATACAAACATAATTTCGTATCATAACAAATTATTTGTTGTATGATTTTTTGCACAAAACTTTATAGGTATTCGTGCAGGGACTACAAGCAATGATGAAATCTGTATCACACTTAAGAAATAGATTATTTTGTATTTATTGTATTCATTGAAGTATGTTTGATGTTTACAGTTTTGTATGTACAACACAGTAACCTGGCTGGACCTCTACGTTTCTTTTCATTTGAAAATGTATACAGGTTTATGTATAAAATGTATCTATTTACATTATTATTGATTGGTTATACCGTTGGTTGTTGGGTTACGTTTCTTGCCATAATCGAAAGAGTCTTGATTTTAAGTGAAAAAAAAACTATTCTTAAGTGCCACGAAACTAAAATTGTTTGATATGAAATAAAGAAGTTGCCCTTAAGAGGTTTCTATCACGCTAGACTGAATATTGCCAAATAACGCAATGAAGATATAATGAAGATTATCACCATTATGGCACTGATAGTTACATTTAGCAGTGAGTGAGGCTGAGGGTCCACATAACTAACGTTATGTCATATTCCAACAGTAGTTTTAGAGAAATGCGTAAGGGGTCGGGCGTTTCAAAACGGCGCAGGCCATTTCTTGACAGCCTACTTTTTTTCTTTAGTTTTGGCGTCGCATCTTGAGCATTTGCCAGTGTCAAGTGTTTCATATTTTCAAGTTTTAAAAGTGAAATAAGTTGCCTCGTAGCTATAGTTATAGTCAAAGTCTAGTCATGATTTAGTAAAGTAGTGGCGACTTTACTATAAAGCTTCGTTGGAGTTTTGGAAGCAACACGAAATGTCATGTTTCACCGCATTATATCATTTTCCCACACTGGATCACAAGCGCGAGCTTGTGATCCGGCACTTTATGAATAAAACACCACCATTTTTATGCATAAACACTCGATAAAACACTAGTTTTGGAAAAAATACAACGGGGTGACGCGACTCTTTCCGCGTTCCCGCCAAAACTCGACAGCCTATTTAGCGCTAATACTATAAAGATCAATAACAACCCTGTATACTTAGCGGCAGATGTCAATAATCATGCTTCAGAACAAAAAACTACTTACTTAACATGCTTCATCTCTGTCTCATTCCCAATATGTTTATGTATGATATAAGTTGAAGTTATAACTTAGGTGTGCTGATTAAAATACTTGCATTAACGATGACAATAAGGCACACGTAACTTACAGTAGCACAAAATACTAGTGACTAACGACCATGGCAATACGTCTTATGTATATTTATATATATTAAGTAGATATTACAATTAATATAAGTATCAGAGGGAAGTTTATTAAAAAAGTTGTTGCTTGAATTGATCTTTAGACAAGGCACTTGTAAGGCCATATATATGGACGGAGGCAATAAGGCATATATAATTACAAATATATATATATATATACATATATACATATCTTTACTATTAATTATATGACAAAAATGTATATTGTATAATATTGCGACTATTATATATTTCATATTAAAATTTAGCAAAGACAAAAATACACTTAAATTGATTCGCATGTACCTGTACAATTATGTTACGATATTCTTAAACAGGTTTTTTAGCTACTAGCTAACAAACAATCTCTCAAAATTTACAATTAGTACAGCATAAGAAACATTATCATCTGTGTATTTAAAAAAAAATCATTAACTAAACTAGGTGTCTATAGAAAACGTTAAATCCTTAGTAAGTGGTACAGCAATTTTTTTTCGCAAAGTCATATGTGGAATTAAGAGAAAATTTGTTTCTAATGACTTTGATACAGAAGTAGATGTTGATAGATTGTTAGCTAGATGCTAATATCTCTAATGTATTAAGAAAATATAATACAAAATCTGGTGTTTTATATACATTACAACAATTCAGGCAAGGGGTGTGTAGGTGAACTATTTGTGGCATGATAATGTAAAAATCTTCAATAAATCGAGACTAGAAAGTGTAAAATCACGTTCATGGATAAAACTACCTGAAAATTTAATTTAAAAAGTGTCACAAGATCAATTCTTTGGACAATCATTTCTGAGGATGAAAAAAGAACACTTGAATTTGAATAACAAAATTAATAAGGTTATTAGTAACTACTAAAATACAAAGATTTTATCAGATTAGAAGTGTAAACTATAATAAAATTTACTTATTAATAGAATATTTGTATGTGAAGTAGGTAAACTACTTAGTCAACTTTGTTTGTTATCCACGTTATCAGGTAATTTTATCCACACAGTTTCTGTACTACCTAACATCTAACTACTTACTGATATATTTATTCCATAATAATATTATAATCATAATATCTTGGATATTCCTTGCTCTCTTATAAATTACCTTAAAATAAATTAACTAATCATATCTAATGAATACTTGGAGCTTCATAGCGTAACTTTGAAAGCGACATCGTCGCGACGCGGTGAGCAAATTGTGATAAACAATATGTAATCTTAAAAACCGTACTTAAATACTCATTGGCAATCATCGTCACTTTAGTCATCGTCTCATTGAGGCAAACTAGCAAAGTTTTGGAACTCGTGTAAAGTTTACCTACTCTTCACATCGTACAATATAAACTGGAAAAGTGAAACTCGACCATTATGTTTTCCCTACGCCACGGGTTTGTTGCATATAACTATTTTGAATGTATCATCAACCGTTAACTATATATTTTGGAATAAACATATTGAAAAAAGTTTGAAAAAATTAACATAAAAGTTACAGGAAATATTATTATCTACGAAAATGATCTCATTTATTTTTGTCGTACGATGATCGATGATGTTTGTTTCAAGAGATATGTGATTCATTTCCCCCGTCCCTTCCCGACAACTTGGATTTCGAGGAACGCCCCTTAATATATTCCAATAAGAAAATCTATTCAGTAGAAAATTGCAGAGAGAAAGTGCCCGACTCTTGGATTAAATAGAATTAAAAACAATTGAAATTATACCTGGGGCATGCCGCCAGCCAAGGCGTTTGAGAGAAAAAGAGACACGTAATAGAATAACCTATCTTCTATTTTTGTAAAATTTCGTTTAGCTGAATCATAGATATCCATAAAACTTTTAATAGATAAATAGATCAGTGACCATTTAATTAATTAGATTTCAATAATTTATTTTCACTGAATATTAAGTGCATATTTCCTGCCGCGGAAAAGGTTATGTAAGCATTTCGATGCAGAATCCAGAATTGAGACCATGGATCCGCCAATCGGCCGTATCGTATAATAATATAATTTTGGACTGTACTAAACATGACAACGCAATAATATATTTTTTTATTTGAAGGTAATAAGACGAACGCGACGTTCTCCTGATGGTAAGAGAAAATGCCTGTGCATGTCCATTGCAGAAATATACAGAACTTTGAGTAACAAAACAGAGTTAAAGGCATCGCTGCTATCGCGCTCATTACCTTGAGCTTTTCGATGGTTAATTTTTACGGCTCTGTAATTTCGCTAGCTGTTCCCTTCAAACCAGAACACAGTAATGTTTACACACTAATGTTTGGCGGCTGATTATCTGGTACTGCGGTGGTGCTGCTACTACCTCGACAACCTCGTCCTAAGGAGGCCACCAAGCAGATGTAAGTTCTTGATTCTACAGTGTTCGCTTTACATCAATTTATACATGAAGATCATTAATTTATTTAGATATTGTAAGCGTAGAGAGCACGCGATCATATACTCGTATAATATCAAATATTAAAATATTTATTACTATGCTTATTTTTTTTTGCTTTAAAATGAAAGATAAATGTTATAAAAAACTTACGAACTAGTGTGCACTACCTTCTTGATCTGATCTTTGACTTAAACGCCTAGCGAGAGTCACTGAAAGTGTTGGTCGACTCTTCGCTATAAAGCCTTTTACCGTGACGACTAACGGGACAATGATCGTAGAGTCGACATCCCAGATGGCGGTTATCTCATGTGCCAAGTCAGGCTATTGGCTGAACTTGTCATTCTCGGGCTTCACGAGATTCTTTATCTTATAACTTTATCATTAACCGTTCAGTTGTTTTGAAAAGTTTTTAGTTAAGACTCGAGTTCACAAAGAGAAATAAAATCGAAATAGCTAAATTGATTAACAGTAGGTAATAAAGTGTTATGTATTTTGAAATGACTCACCTTATAGGGGATGGATCTACATCTTCTTATATTTCTATGGCCATTCAATAACAAGAAATCGACACGTTGACGACTTGAACGTAGTCATAACTCGCGCTTTATGTGCTTGTTATATCAATCTCTTACATACCTATTACTAAATAGATAGAGTACTGAAGAATAGCAATATTAAATTTTTGCAACGATGTCGCAAGAAGCCCGCTTAGTTACAACATTTTGTAATTTTAATCAAATCCTAATAACTCTATAATGTATTTATTAAACCGATGCTACGAGTTCCTAAATGATGACTTCGTTCATAATAACAGTATGTACGTAAAGCGATTTCCTTGGTAATGCTGTTGAACAATAGGTACAGGACGTGACTTATTAGCAACGATAATATTACAAATGGTTAACCGAATTAAAGTCTTATAAATATTGTGCATTCAAATTGTGTCGCTTCGGGAATGAAGCGTTGGATAACACTGATACGTGCGATATTGTCCGAGTTTAGCTTCGCTTTTACGTGGTATACCAATGAAGTGGTGTCGGCGGTCACAGAACGCCGTAGAACGTGTCCATCAAGCTGGTGTCCAGGTCGCACTCCAGGAAAATGCTCTCGCTGCATTCCTCCTGAAATATTAAAAATTTTACCTTGATTAATCTGTTACTTGTGAAACTATAGCGTTTACTCATTATATTATATAAGTATACTTTAATCCACAGCGAAGTAACAAATAGGGGATTGAGGTTTATTGGAATCAAGCTGCCCTATAATATTTTTAAACAAGTGATAACCTGAAAGTAAGTAAAAACCTGCCCTCGATTATTTCCACAAGCATTGTAGTAGCTCCCACAAATCAAATACCAGAACGCTGTAATGGTGTTTGTTTATTTTATTTGATACGTCTTGTAATGCCTTTTGGTTTCGTTGACTTCAAAGCGGAATGCAGTAATAGTTAGATTACTGATTAATCCCAAAATAGCTGATCTTAGTTTTGCTGTGACTAGTTTTAGAGTGGAGTAGATAAAGATTTTACCTGAGCATCCTGAGCGGCGGGCGGTTGATCTCCGCCCCTTCTTGCGTGTCATTTGGACGTCTTCGGCATGTGCCGCTTCATGTGCAAAGCCAGGTGATCAGACCGAGCAAAGGAGCGCTCGCAGACGGCGCATTTGAACGGCTTGGCGCCGGTGTGCTTGCGATAGTGCCGCGTCAGCTCGTCGGAGCGCGCGAACCGCCACTCGCACTCAGGCCACTGGCAAGTGTACGGCTTTTCGCCTATGGACCGAACTCCACGTCAGATTGGCTCTACGGATCGAATTTTGGACGCAGCAAAAAGAGTCGAAATCTATAAGCTTGTTGACTAACTCGAAGCGATTCAGAGGTTTTACTATTGTCGTAAACAAGAATATGTTTTTGTAATAATTTCGGTTTTAGGATAGATAAATTATAAAGGTCAGAATCGTTGACACATTGTCTGGCTCTACGCATACTACTAACAAAAATTTTGACGAAACTATCTTAGAGAGTTCTTCTTTGATTTAAACTGACCTATAATAGTGTGCCGTAAGAAATTCCTGTAACGTTTTCTGATTTGAATATTTGGTCATAAACGTCAGACTAGCAGATTTAGGTCGCAGGTACAACTTTGGTCAAGCTATGGAAAAGTTTATTGAATGTAATGCAATTGCAAGCCATTTGAGGTTACAGCTATGATTTCGGATTTTGGAACTTTGTAACAAACTCTCGAAAAGTTTGTAGAGGCAAACGGAATAGATTATGGAAAAAAGTTATGAAAGTAAGATTATTTTAACACTATGATGACTGTGAGTATGTCATGATGACATTAAATAGATAAGATAGATAGATTGTAAGAGATGATGTAGAAAGTATCGGAGTAGCCACTACGCTTAACAATAACAAGAGTTGAAGAAGACAATATGGGAATCAACTATTTCTTCATTATATCGATGTTAGTTCAGGTTGGTGCCTATGTAATGAGTACTACAATTAAAATTGTTCATAAATTAAAACAATATTATAATGCAGCCTCCAAATGAACGTAAAATAATTCAGATCCCTTAAAATTAAAAGTATTCCGTCAAAAACAAGTTTGTATTTATGCAATGTATGCAATTTATCGATGGCACAGCATAAATCGTTCTTCATTTCTCTCGGGACTTATGCAGTCGACTCTTGCGTGACTTAGGACGTGCGAAATGACACGCGCTCAATAATTGCCTGGACGTATTTTTCAACTTCACTGCAGAATGTATGTTAACAACGTTAGAATTATTTATTATACATTTTCAGTACTACGATTACAATATTGCAATATTGCAATATTTGTAATCTACTCTTATTGGAAGTAGTAGTGGAATCATAATCGTAATATACAAACGATTTAGTCTTTTGTACTTACCATTCAGAAGCACAATAACATTAATAACGCAATATAATTAACAAGTCGAAAATCGCCCAGATCTCTATCACCGTTATACGTACCTAAACTTGTCAAGTCGTGTAGCAGGTAACTTATTCAATCTCGAATAAACCCATGCGTGGGCAGTGAAGTGGCAGTAAAGATTTTCTCGAGTTATTACTAATAGAAAGCGCGATTACGTAAAAAAGCTTGTGGCACATAAATTGAACAGGTGAAATTCAAATTACAGCTATAAAATCCTGTAGCGAGTGTCTACGAACAACGTCATTATACTTTATGATGAAATCACATTACTTTCGCGATACGAAATATTAATACCTGATCAGAATCTGTAGCTGTTCATGTCGATGTCACTGAAGTTTATTGGAACAACCCACCAACTTCGTCCACCCATCAGTTTATTCGGATCCGAATATCTTTCACTCACTCTTGCAACCAGCTCACACTCATTTCTAGGGGCTACTTATAGACCTACCTACCTGATCTACGTAGACAAGTATCCAATTCGTAAAAAATGCAGTAAAAACTCAAAGATTGTCTGCGAGATATTCTAAAACTAGCTTTACATATTAAAACAATTGCAATTGCTATATTCTAATAATAATGAGAACTAACAGCACCAAAGCTCGCATTTAGCTTTATGACAGAAGAAATGTGTTTCACCTGTATGAATCCGTTGATGAGCTTTGAGATGCGAACTTTTCGTATAAACTTTGGTGCAACCTGTAAAGTAAAAAAAGATAAAGTTTAGTGGTGAAAAATTAATGAGCGAGACAAGAAAAAAAAAAATTAACAGGCAAGTCGTTTTAATGATTTCATTATTTTAGATTTATTTATAAGAGTGACGAAATAAATGGAGCTTGATACGACTTATAACTATTTAATTTGAAACATATGACAGGAAGAAAAATTTAAGGCGACATAATTGAATGTAACAATAATTTAACTGAAACACTTAAAGCTATAAAATGTTAAGTCAGCAAGTAGGCTAAGTGGATAATGGAGTAGCATCCCTAATGTGTTGTTGACTTGCCACTCAAAGGCGTCTGGCACGACGTTAACCTAACCTACGACGACGTTGACCTAAGGACAGACAGCTAGGAAAATTGAACGTTCTAGTAATGCTCTGCTGTAAATGTTACTAACACGTCTGTTGTTTAACTTTGTAGATCTTTTAGAAACATTAAGTCGAGCTACGCCATGCGCCCACTTGTTGTATCACACTGCATCAGCGATTAGCACATATCTCACTGGTGGATCTAGAGCGTCACTCGAAGGCGTTATTCCATCACTGGTTGGCGGATATACATACATTTACCAAACTGCCATGTACCATACATTCAAATATGGATAATATATTATATATTTTTTATTGCTGACAGGCTAGGTGTTTGACCACAGCTCACCTGATGTTAAATGACGGTGTGTGTGATATATATACAGTTGACCTAGTTTTTTTTAAGGTGAGAAGAAATGAGATGAACGGTGCGCTCTCGTGTTGAGCAATGAGCGCAAACCAAAACTGAGTGATAAAAAACAAAGTCCAGGACTTCGTCGAACTCAAACATTCGATGTGGAGTCTTATTAGTTTCATAATTCGGTCGTTAAAGTATCCTTCAAACCGGACTGAATTTAGACGACGGAAAAGGCCGCGCGGCGTATGCTTGTGTTAATGCTAAATGTGAATTCAATTTCCTAAGCAGCATTCTTTTTCGTCTGAATCAAGTAATCGCGCCGCGCGGCTGTCATGTGTTGATCACGTGGTCGCCACTTAGACTGCATCGCGGTTGAATTCTACTTTGCCCGCGGGTACTTGCCGCGAGACGTTTTTTTCTTTTTAGATAAATTGTTTTGACACTTGCCAATCTCCAGACTGCATGTTAGTAATTGTATTAACACTAAAGTTGGCTAATAGAGACGGCGCACCGTGAAGATGTTGTCTTTACTTTTTTTTTATTTAATTTATTATTATTTATTTAATTCTTTGTTGCACACTTTATAGAAAAATATGTACAAAGGGAGGACTTAATGCTAAAGCATAAAACAACAAAAACATAATTTAAAACATAGTTGCCAATTAAACAGGTAATGTCGTTATATCACCGTAGTCTCTAGATATGTAGGTACACACACGCAGTTGCAGCACAATTGCAAGAAGTATTTTTTGACGCTCATTTCTCCTCTCCCGAAGTTTCAACATGAAGCGTTTTATAAACAGCTCTCTGGATTGGCAACGTATCGTCAATAGCCCTAATGTTGTAGGTCCATAGTTGACGGTGAGCTTACCATTAGGCGAACCACTGTTGTGAAGGCGAACTATTTGCCGCTATTTCTATAAAAAAAGTTGCCGCGGTCGACGTGAACAAGTTCGAGCCATATAAACGCGCCCTAATGTTTATTTACTTACGCTTGGAGATTATCTGATACTGCTGTGATGCCTATACGATCTCTTGCTAAGGTACCAATAGAAGAAGGTACAATGGTAAATAAAGTTCACAAACCAATAAAATCGCAATGGTGTACTCTCCGCTTCTCGAGTTCAGGGTTGTTCCGCCGGTTGTACTTGACGGAGGAGTGGGGCGTGAGGCGCGAGTGCGGCAGCGAGGGGTGTTGGGGCGGGGGTGGGGGGCCTGCGCTGCCGGCTCCCATCTGCATGGGCTGCTGCATCGCCTGGGAACGTGCGCACGCGCACGTACAACGTTAGCATATTATTCATAAATAATAATAGGAGTAAAATACGAGTACATACGTCTGGATATGCTTAAAGATTTTACTAATTGAAATGCTTGTGATTCGGCGATCGCGCCAGACGTTCATTAGTAACTGAAGGACATATTAAGACTTTACAAATAAATCATAAATCAATATTTTATACTCGCTGCACCCTGCTGTTTCGGTCGTGTAAAGTAGCCTGTGTGTGTTAATCCAGGTAAGCTACCTGTATTCACCCGCGTAGCTTTTTATCCCTGTATTCCTGTCCCCGTGGGAATACAGGGATAATAAGTAGCCTATGTCACCAAGACATAGTGTACCTTCCCAACGGTGAAAGAATTTTTGAAATCGGTCCAGTAGTTTTTGAGTTTATTCAGTACATTGTTTGTATTTTTGGATTTTTGTATTTTACAAAAATCCAAAAATACAAACATTTCCTCTTAATAATAGTAGTGTAGATGTAGACTAGCCGCGCCCCATGGAGACACCCGTTACATTTTTCCGGGATAAAAAGTAGCCTATGTGTTAATCTAGGGTGTCAGTTACCTTCATACCAAATTTCATCAAAATTGGTTCAGCCGTTTGAGCGTGAAAACGTAACAAACATTCAACTTAACACTTACAATCTTTCGCCTTTGTTCCATTTAATGCACTTTTGACACCGCGCAATCCAACCCCGATCAAAGCAAATTTGTACATACATATTTCTAAGCATCCAGGTGGGTACTAAATTTTATAACTTATAAGGTAAAAGTACTTCCAAATGAGCTTTAACGCTGTCTTGTCTACATGAAGATGCGGTCGACCGTAGCCAAGAACACTAAAACTGATTCACTTGATAAATAATAATTGATTGAACAAGGCGTTACATTGCGGAAGTTCATTTTGAATATTCAAGGTATATATTTAGTTTATTTGATTCACTTGACAGTTGGAGACATCCAGATTGTATCTATTTTATGATGATACTATTGACCTCGTCATTGCATAAATACTTATTTTTATTAATTAATACGCACACTGTTCGCGTTTGACCACATCTGTTAGTAAGCGACAATAAATTAGAAGATAAAACACACAGACGAGTATCTGAGTTTGAAAATATCTAGATATTTTTTTAGGAAACAAACAATGGCAGGATGTTTATATATCTGGAACCTTAGCAGATTTTAAAATATCTTTATACCTTGGAAAGAGAGCAAATTATTTTTAATGTGCTATCGAAAATAGAATGTTGTATTTGTCTTAAGCTCTCACTTGTCAAACACACATTATTTATTTATTGAATGGTAGTGAGTCGAACGAGGCGCTCTCTTGATAGTAAGAGATAACGTCTGTCCAATACACAGAACTTTTACAGCGATACACAGAACTTTAAGTTGCAAAACCAAGTACAAGGTATCGCTGCTTTGGCACTTATTGCTTAGAGACTTTTGATAGTATTAACAGCCCTGTCATTTCACCAAGTAAAATATGGTAAAATTACAATCTCGTCCAGAGGTCGGTTGATTCAGGTACTATCTCAGAACCATTTACCTGACGCTTACTAATTCCGATCAAAATTCGTGAACACGCCTCGCATAGAATAGGGACAGAGGCTTTTTCGTGTATCAAATATGTTGCATTACAATGTCGATAAAACACGGTTTCTTCACTATTTTTATGCATTGCTTGCTCAGGAACTCAAACACAGTCTGCAACGTGATGTCCGATCTCGATGACCATTCCAATAATTTTATTATATGGTTCGTAGTGAGTGTTCGAAGAATTCAGGAATAAGTTACCTGAGGATGATGATGGTGGTGGTGATGATGATGTGGCTGTTGGTGTGGCGCGCGCAACAGCGGCGGCGGATGGTATGGCGGCGGCGGCGTGCGACGAGGACCTCCCTGTAATACCACATGTATGTTGGCATAGACATTCACTACCCAAACGACAGGCTCCCTTATACACCATTTTAATAACTCAACACACAACGGTCCGATTAATACTCAATATCAATTTATTTATTCGGGCCGTACGTCTTACCGACGCCTGGATCGCGTCATTTGAATCATGAATGGAATTATCACCCTTCTACGTCAATGTTTGCAACATTGCTGCAATAAAACACACATAAAGCAAAACAGTTCGCATAGCAAGAGATGGTACCATCTGTCGCGAGATCGCAAGCGGCCGCATCAGCAGGGTAGCTTTCTCGACGAGTTACCTGTATGGTGTTTCCCGGGCTGCCCTGGTCGGAGCCGGGCGGCGTCAGCGGAGACATGTAGACGAGCCGGGAGGGTGGATACTTGGCGAAGGATGGCACGGGCTGCGGCTGCTGGTGCGGCGGGTGGTGCATAGGCTGAGGATGCGCATACGCAGGTGGCGCGCATAGCCTTTCCGTCTTGATCTCAAGTGGACTGAGCAGCGGCGTAGCGCACTCTTCGAGCAGCGCCTCGTCTGCCTCGAGCTTGACATGTGTGGCCCCAAGAGGGGCAAGCATATTTGCGTTCTCAGGGTCAATGTTTCTGATGGAGGAAGCGATGTCTTCCCAAAGCGCAGGCCGCAGGAAGGCATCGTCGCGGGAAGAGGGTCCGCCATCGAACAGATCCATGTGGGAGGGCGCGAGCACGGCGCCCTCTTGCTTGCACAGCAGCGATTCTAGTTCAGATGTCTGAAACAACGATTTCTTTCATCATACATCGCTCGAAAAACACTGTACCAATTTGACAGTGACGTATAATAATATACATCTACTGAAAATGAAAATCTAATCAAAGTCAACACATGATAGGCTTCGTGCCTATTTATATTTTGCTATCTAATCTCTACTAATTCAGAAATGGGATTTATTGGTTCTTTTATATTGCATGAATGGGCTAGAACGTCGTAGTTTGAAGGGCATTTATGTCTGTAGTAAAATAGAATACCTATTTTGAAATATTCCACGTCACTCAACATCTGTAGAATTTACCATTTCTATATTATGGAAATCCTATTGATATGTAAACGGTCTCAGTCCGCGCGGCACGCACTCACTGTTAAATTCCCCTAGAAAATTAGATGACTATCTAATCTATTCAAATCCTGCAGCCACAGTTACTAAATCCCAAGTAGTTTATACTGTATTACATATTGTTGGTCGACCATCATTCAATAGCAATAGGTTATTTTTTTCTGGTCTAGCAATAAGTTTAAAGATCCGCTGCCACCGTCCAAACGGGTCTTCTCAGTACATTTTTTTATAGATGACAAGCTACATGTTTGACCACAGCTCATCTGATGTTAAATAATGGTATGAATTAAGTTAGTACTGTCCATACTGCACCTAGCGTGTTATGGAAACTGCCTCTGAATTTCAAAAGTACCTAAGACTGAACAGAACTAGCTGGTATGAGTTATAGGTCTGAATATGATTTATTCACACAGTTTTCATTCATAGACAACTCAAAATCATTGTTGCGATTTGGTCTTACGCCATTCGGCGAAAAAAAAAACCAATTAAGATTGATAATTAACTGCTGTTTTTCGCTAAACATGACAAAAAACCCATCATATATACAAATAAGTTTGAACCTACTTAAATAAATGATTCCTTGAAGTCTAAGGATAAGGTCTTTGATAAGCTTACGATTTGAAAGCATGTGGTTGTCGTGACGGCTAAGATGATGGGCTGCCATGAGATTATTCAAGGCATCTTTCCGCCGACGACATTTCAGAATGACAGGCAATTTGAGCGACGGACAATGCGCGTGATCAAGTGATTGACAACATTTTGAATTCCATTCCTAAACGAATGAAAATAATTAGAGAATCTAAACTTATTATGCACCCACTTGTTGTTATAACGATCTTAGCGGCACATGAGTTAACTTAGTCATTGAGACAAAGTACTAACAGAGACGCATTGTAGATGCGTTTCCTTCAAAATAGTCCCGATAGTGATTTTTACACATAAATACCTAATACATAATGATTATTTAATACTAGCAACCCACTCCGGATTCGCTCGGCCATCAGGCACATCATTTTTGGATTTTTTTTTCTGATTTATAGCGAATAATTTTTATACTCAATAGTATAAAAATTATGTAATAGATTTTATGATACGGATAAGTTCGCGTTTGACCACTTCTTGCTTGATTTTAAGCAACGCGGTCTGGGATAACGTGTTCAACGTTCAACGTTTACCTAGAAGTCACCTGTTTATTCTGGATATGAAGACACCCATTTTCTACTTTCCAAGAAACAGAGGTAGAAAAGCTAACAAACCGAAATGTGACATCATTTTATAATGAATACTTAGAGTGATCGATAATATTACACAGAAAAATGTATAGTAGTTTTAATAATACTTTTATCAAAAACGTTATTTAAAATTATTCAATTCTATTAATCATACTAAATCTAAACTGAATGGTATAGAGAAGGCAAAATTTAGAGAATTCTCAATAATTTCTCTGACGATGCGGGGATCTGCGCCGAGACATTTGCATACAATGGCGCGCGCCCACGCGGCGCAAGCGCAGGTGACGAGCTTTGAAAGCTATGGACCGCGGAATGCAATACAGATACACTATGAAGCTACGGCAGTCTAGGAGACAGTCCGGCTGCCAATCTAATTTTGGGTTCGAACCCGCTAAAAAAAAGAAGTGTATTAGTATTCTATCAGTATCTAGTTCCCATAGTAGGTACAAGCTTTGCTTAGTTTGGGACTAGATGGCAGTGTGTGAAATGTAAAACGATATGAATTATAATTAAACTTATCTAGACTAAATAATATTTACTACCAACTTTCGAAATGCATATAAAGATATTAATCGTCATATTCATTGGGCTGTACTATCCTTGTAAAATAATCTTATAATGTTTGTATATTTTATACTTGTTTCAAGCTTTCATTTAACTTCTCTTGTTATTAGTATTGGTCAAATCAAACTCAATAGTACTATTTACCAACGAAGTTGAAATTTTGACACGTTGGTTTAATTTTTTATTATTTTCTACGATTAGAATTGGCTTCAGGTGAAGAACTCCTAATCGTTTAGCTGTATAGACACGATATTATGTAAATACACATTAAATTTCGATTACCCGTTTTAAATTGCGCCATTACCTGAATGCACACATAAAAGCTTGTTTAAATATTTTTTTAAAATAATATCTTATTTTATATTTGCTGAGCCTGCGCTATTATTGCATGACTTGACCCTATCCCGAGACGCATTTATTTGTACTTTGGTATTGTCATATTATCGCTCGACTTTGACTGGAGAGTTATGGCCTTATTTATATGTTTTGACAGACTGTTTTCTGTTTAAATGGGTTATCCATCTTAACTGGTGATGGTATGAACCTGTTCAGGTAGACTGAAGATATTATTTTTTTATCTGTCGTTCGTCTGTCGCCCGTCGGTTGTTCTCTTTACTTGTCACCATAAAAAGCGACAGATATTCTGATTGGAAGAAAAGTGAATGAATTTAGAAGGACTTTTTAACACAAGTCTTTAGGTTTACTATGGGAACAACAAAACTAATAAAATACGCGTATACCTTTTTTATTTATTTTATTTTTTACTAGCGGACGCCTCGCGGTTTGACACGCGTAGTTTCCGTTCTCGTGGAAGTACAGGGATAAAAAGTAGCCTATGACACCCCCGCGTGTCATAGTGTAGCTTCTCAAAGGTGAAAGAGTTTTTGAAATCGGTCCAGTAGTTTCGGAGCCTATTCATTACAAACAAACAAACAATCAAATATTTCTTCTTTGTAATAGTATAGATAGATCACTGCTAGACATAGGCCTGCTAGATGTAGTCCACTGCTATGTAAGTAAGTAGGTACTATGCTGAAAGAAAATCTTTGTAAATATCATCACGAATATTATTTATCATCAGATCGCGAATCGGGAAAAAGTTACTTGTTTCATAAAATTTAGAAATGTCATTCACCCTCATCGAAATGCTTATTGAAAAGAATAAAAACAAAAAAAAACGCATTTTTTTTAAATCTCGTGTTAGTTCTATGATAAAAGTTGTTGCTATCAATGAATACGTTTTTTTATGGTTGACAAGCTAGGTGTTTTACCACAGCTCACATGATGTTAACTGTAGATGTGGTCGAAGATGGTTAAGCAAACCTAGCCTGAAATAGAGCTGGCTGAACAATGACTTCCATGTGGCTTTGTACCACCGTACCGTGTAGTATCACAATATTATTTTGGCATTGCGCGAGTATTCATGAGTAAAGCGTTAAGTAATTTCCTATTAGTCCGCTGCTGATAAGAAAGTATGTAAATAAATGCAGGTAAATGTCGATAAGCTTGTATGCTGTGTGTTATCTGTATTTACCTTTCTATTGTTTATCAGAAATGCTGTGGGAGGGGCTTCAAATATATCATGTATAGGTATTTGTTGTTCTTTCAATACTTTTTTTTAGTAGGTCAAGCGAACCATGACTTGTATTTTTCACGTGCCGTTAAAAAAAGCAAAATAATTGTGTCCCATTCATAAAAAATCATAGCCGTTTAGGAAGAGTTGGGTGACAAACACATGTATATACAGAAGATGTATAATTGGATATAAAAGATTAAATATTACATACCTAATATGTTAGTTGTTTTATAGTATTTGTTTGGGTAGATGACATACATATTTTGATATAATATTTAACCATCCATATAAAATCTAAATTAAATAAAAATAACTGATAAAAAAATTCTAACAATGTATACTATATACAAATTTATAAAATAAGATTTAAATATAAAATTGGATAGATCAGATTTCTCAGTACTGTAATTTTGTTGAAAGATTTATCTTCGAACGATTTTGTTGGTTTTTTTTGCTGTCACAGCTGTTTTGTTTTAGCACTTTTTTATTTGAACAACGTTTCTACATAAATTTATCGCATTCCGTATTCGAGAATAAATTAATTGAAAATGTATATAAAATAGGTTATTCTGCTCATGACTAGAGTTATAATCTATTATGGCATATGAAATGCTCTCTAAAACATTGATAGAACTGGACAGATCGTGATCGAAGCGAATGTTTTGTGACATTTTGCTCGTATTTTGAACATTGATTATTTAACCAATACGTAGCGTAATTATTCTAATTAGATTTTAACCTTGCGAAACAGATATCATTCCGTTTACAGAATGGTATTTTACCTTGTTGATAAAACGACGAAGCTTTATATGATTATATTGTACTGTAGACTTGGTGGTTGATCTCTTGAGCAGGAGGTCGTCTAGGTAGGTATATACGGCTATAGTATTAAATATTCTACAGCCAAGCAGTAATGTGGAAACATTACTGTGTTCCGGTTTGCAAAATAGCTGGCAAAATTACAGAGCTTTTGAGACTACTTCTTGAATGTTTCAAATTAATAAGAGTTAAAAGCAGCGATGCACTTGACTTGCTTTGTTACTCAAAGTATCATAGTAACGGTCATGGACAGGCGTTAACTCTTACTATCAAAGGAGCGTTGCGTTCGTATTACATTCACATCCGCAGCTTCGCTTACCACCAGGTTAGATGGCAGTCAAATGCAAGACGATGCATTAAAAAAATCTAATCCGAAAAATTTAGGATTAAAAAGCAACGTTATGAATATAAATGATAAATCAAAGAAACAAAAGAGCTTTCTAGACTTCTGTATAAATGTACTATGGAAGAAAGAACCACACTTCTTCTGTGTATAATTTATTCGTAGAAGCAGATAACTACCTACATTTATTTATTAGAACTAGAGAATTGTACAGATTATAAAATTATGATGATCTTGATCATTCTCCGATCCGATTGTTGGTTAATAAACCGAGATTTGCATTAATACCGTCAGTTTTTGTTAAATAATAATTTGAAAAAGAAAAACATATCGCTAATTCAGATTCTGAACCAAGCTTTCGACTCTGAAGCAACCTATTTTAGGAATTTCTTTTAGACATTTTTAAATTGAGATAAGCATAGATGAAACATACTTCCGATATCAGAAACAGAAACCAAATATCAACTCGATCAGATATATTCAACTGAAAAAAAACTGCTAAACAGATTTGCTTCAACCATATCTAAGAACACTTTCACAATCATAAGATTTGTTTTGGGGCTACAATGTCACAAAAACACGCCTTAAACCCTTCTGTTTATATACGGGGTTAAAAAAGACGGGCATCAGAGTGAGATAACAGGACAATCAGAAATAATAGAGAAAACACAAAATGTTGCTGCGAATAATAGATCTACTTATAATCTTTGTATTTTATGACTATATAGGAATATTTAACAGGTCGATAATAAATCTTATCTTCTACCCGTTGTCGGTTGGAAGTTGGAGCCTCTTTGGAGCATTGGTGTCGCAAGTGCGCCGGACTGCGCGAATTCCTTCCCTGACCTTTGCGGATCGAACGATTGCGCAGTAGCTCCTCCACCGACTAGACGAGCTTGAGCAACGTGGACAAAGATTAGCTGCTCCTAGATCGGACATGTTTCCTTCCTCGTAGGTACTCGAGCACTCACTTCCAAATTAATTCAACTAGAATAATGTTGCTAACTGTTTACCATATGGGCTTTAGTATTTACATAAAACTTTACGTAAATGTACCTATGTAGATTCCAGCAGACTGCTATCAATGAAAAAGTTTAACGCGTATTTGCATAATTCTACAGAATTTAAAAATCCCATACGATCAGCATTAATTACTAGAATAAGAGGTAAATTGTTTAAAACAATCAATTGTTAATTTATAAAACGCATTCAAATACCATAGTATAAAGATTAAACACGTGTATCCAAATCTAAAAAAAACGGAACAAGGCTTACTTTTGATATATATGTTTGTCATGTTCGTTGTTCTATGGCCAAAATATACGTTACCAAAGCATTCTGACATCACCTGTAGTTTCACGTGGTTTTAGGCATCGCTTAACCGATATTACCTGTTCCTCGTTCGACTTTAGTGCTCTTTGCCTCAGGCGGTCGCGCAGCTTGGCGAGTGCCGCACTCGCTTCACTTTAGCTCATTTACGACCTGGGCGAAATCAGTCTGTTATTGCGAATAGGCAGCGATTGCCCAACGAGAGCCAGTGTTTGAACTCCGCACGAAGATTTACTTCTCTCGGCAGCATTGGCTATGACAGTTGTGTGCTTTTACTAGGTACCTGCAAATGTAGCCGATTTGCGTTTTTAGATTACAAGCCAGCGATTAAGTCTATTTGGTTAAGTTTACAGGCACGTTTTTTATTACTTATAATCGAAAAAAGATACTAGAGTTAGAGATAAGAGTTGAGGTCAAACTGCGTTAAAGATGATATAAGATCTTTACTCAATACCTGTAAGCAAAGGACAAAAATAGCAATAAAATCGCACTATCTACGACATCGCTAATAAAAAAACAAATCTGTGGAAGAAACAGCCATTGTCAAATTCGTAGTAAAGTTTTTGTCCTATATTGATTTATTACTTGCGCATCCTACATAAAAGTAGCAATCTACATAACTGCTCTATACCAAGACATTCACAACAGTCATTCTGTCAAATTCAAGTGTTACATTTGTTTTGTTTTATGTTTTTTTTCGTGTAAAAAGGCAGTCACAAAGACTTCCGACAGCAGTGGAAACTTAAAACAAGACACAATAGCATGTCGGTGACGCGAACCTCTAACCTAACCAAACCAAAAAATCATACAACTTGTCTAAAGAAATTTCACTTCAAAAAAGTTAATATAGCCTTCAGGAATAAAGATAAAAATGTACTAAACAATTATGGAATGGTTCGCTCACCGCTCTACACTATTGCTATGCCTTCACATGGGCGGTTTGGAAGTATTTTCACTAAATTAAATTTTAACAAGACTCATGTACATGACAATGTAAACTTCCAACATGCAATAAAATCATGAGTATTGAGACGAACGAAATGCTCTCCTGAACGTAAGAGATAACAACAACGTTGCAGCGGTATCAGAACTTTAGGTATCAAAACAAAACTCTCTCATCGGTTTGGCGCTCATGTCTTTGAGACATTCAATGGTTAGTCTTGATAGTTACAGAAGTAAATTAAAAAATAAATCTAAAGCGAGACTACTACTTAGCGAAAGAATATCTGATACAACGGTGATACTCACCCAGATGACCTCTTGCTAAGGGGATTTACTCTTTTACTTGTTTTTAAAATTGTTGACGTGTTACACCTTGACCATCTGATATTAAGTGACGGTGTAGTTGAAGATGGTAAAGACACCCAGCTTGTCGAATCGAACTGGCTCTAAAGTGAGGCTGGCGGAACATACCGTTAGGTGTCAGGCGATAGATTTTGAAGTTGTGGGTGGTAGTTAGCCTGCCGAGTATTATAAAGTAGGTACTCTACCACCATGCTATGCATATACACACGGCGTGTTCCTTGACCGGCAGTATAAACACATTGTTGAGATTTGTACCCACGCCCTTCAGCGTGTGAACTGACCAAACCACGCTACGGAATTGTAATGCTTGATTTTCAAATAAAAACTCATTGCGAGTTGCGAGTCAATAGCAGCTTCAAAAATAGTTAGCCTGTAAAGTTTGTTTGCTTCATATCAAAAGTTTGAAGCTTCGATACTGTGATTATTCTTCGATATTGTGAAATGAAAGAGTCAGAACCACCCGCCGACTTGCACCCGACCACCGCCGCGTCGGTCGTCGTGACGAAACACACTAGATCCTATCTCGGATCTATTAGATTGTTGTTATTATTTCGACTGTTGAATGTAGCAAGTGCCGGCGCATTGTGGCTCGTAATCTGCTAGGCGTGTTGAATCAGGTTAAATGTTACGCTTTGTTCTGGCGTTGTGCTTGAAAATGAATTGAGGGTAAGAAATGTCCGTTTATTGTTATTGTTTTGTAAATGCACGAGAGCTTTGATATTATAAGTGAGGTGAAGAGCTTTTATATTTAGTTGGTATTGATTGGTGATCGTCAACCATTTGTGAATGTACCGGAAAAGTTTTTTTGGGTTCATAGTAATGATTATTACCTACATTTAAGTTTTTTACAGAATAGGTACCTAAGTAGGTACATAAGCCCGTATAAAAGACGAAAATTTCTAGCATAGCTGCGGAACTCTGCAATGAACATTACGTGATACATATTGTATACATATATATGTATATGTCTCTATATATACCATTATCTTCCTCTGTTATAGTTATAGGTATCTATGTTGTACGATGAATACAAGAAGGCGCACAATTCGAGCACCGGATTGATTAATTGTTACCATATCTACCTCCCATAATCGATTACATACGTAATCTATATTGATAACGAGTAAAAACATTACCAAGTGTATCTATAGTACAATTTGAAGCCCAAAGTAAGTGTCATCATGTAATGGCGGTTTTTTTCAAGATCAGCGCTTTTTTGCATTAATTGAAACTAGGTACATTATTATAGTCTCTTTTATTTGTAGCGATGATAGCTCAGTGGTAAGCGCGGTTCGCATGCCTAAGAGCTTGGTTTCCAATCCCCAGCAATAAGTTGGAGCTGCCGGTGAAAGAAAACATCTTGAGGAAACCAACATTCATACTAGCTCATTTAGCTATTTTTGGCTCATATCAGCTTTAGAGCTGTAGGGCATGGGTTTGGTTTCCAGATCAAACATTTATGCGACGATAAATATCCTATGATATTTATATTTTTTGTTAAGAATTTTTTACTTTTAGGCCATCCTAGCATGAAAAGTAAAAAATTAGAAATAAATTAGCCTAAACATTGTCAGGTAATTTGATAGTTATCTATCTAATTGAAAATCGCTAAGTTGATTAGGGACATTATGACTCATTTAAAAAAAATGTTAGCTTAGAGAAAATAAATCGCGGGTAGCGCGAACATACACCGGTTCACCATGTAGGATACCTCAATAATTACAAGAGAAGAATGACTATGATACTGACTGCAGCGACAAAAATACTAGTACATTCCTCTTAAAAATATCCCGTAAAATGTTCAAGAAACATAAAAATAAAACATAGGTATACAAAAATATTTCATTTATATGTGTGAGTATCTTTTAACCTATCTAATCAAGTGCATAGTATTCACAAACACATTATAAATAGCGTCAGAATAGGTACAGTTTAAAAAAAGACTGCGCTCTCATTGGTTGTTTTCCAGATAATGAGGGTGACGCATCGTGCGCGTTCATAAATCGAATGGACGCGCGTTGCGACGCCAGCGTTCATCAACCAATGACGTCGGAGCTCCACTCTGACAATGCTTAAAAATTACCCGCCATGAAACGCAATTTACCGCGATAGTGAGTTTAGTCTAACTCTCACACTATTGAAATACATTTTTAGCTAAATATTTTTTATGAGTCATTACTTTTGCATAAAAAGTAAAACGAACGAAACGCTCTCTTGATAGTAAGAAATAACGCTTTTCAATGACCACCATTTAGAACTTACAAAAATAATATAAAGGACGCCATTACAATATCGATATTCGCACCAAATGAGGTTAGGTATAATATAATTTGCCGTCTTGAAAAAAAAAATTAAAAACAGAATTGTTCAAAACCGTTGGTGTATTTGTTGGTTTGGTAGTTATGATCATATTATTTGACACGGTATTATTACATTAAAATAACAATTACTTTTCTATACTTCCATGTAAAGTGATACTAAAGCTCTACTTCCGTAATAAAATAAGTCCTTGGTTACTATGTGGAGCGGAAATAATGAGTCTCCTAATCATTATTTGGAGGTCGCTTAAATGCTGTCAATACGTGTAACCTTCAGTTCATGTGATTTTAGTGAAACCTCTACCAAAACACAAATTTTTCATGCAGTAGCAAGAATAGCGTGTTTGAGTCGTACGTTTTAGGGCGTAATTTCAAATCCAATCAATGTTTAACTAACTCAGTGAGAAAATTTACTGCTTCATACTATTTTAATGTTTTATCCCTGAAAACGCAGGTGAAAGCGCGAGCGGCAGTTAATTATTTATTAATATATTGAATGCAAAGCGCAAACATTAACCAGTATTTAAATACGTTGTCATATATTTTTTGTTGAGAAAAAGCGTTATAGTTACTTTCTTAATACATTTAATTGATTACCCGCTACTTTCATTTTAAAAACATATCACTAAATATTTTTTTTCAGCGCATTACTCACACTATTTCTTGACGTGGACGTGGTCAAGATATAAATGTGAAAAATATTACATTTATATAATACTAATACTTAGTATCTATTTATGTAATTGTAATTGTGCTTCTCAAACAAGCTTTCTACAGAATAATCTTTAGTCAAAAATTAAACCACAATGCCATCACGGCTGACACCGCCAATCATCAACCGTTATCCAAAGTTTTGTTTGCAAATTGAATTTTACGAGTTTACACTAAGAAAACCACACATATATTTAATCATAATTCATATCGCACCGAGTCACTTAGGCCTTACCACCTTAATATAGAGTCGAAAAACATAGCCCATTTGGCACCTTTTCAAACTTAGCAATGAGACACTTTCACCAGTGCGCATCAAAAGTATGTATTTTTTTGGTGTGATAAGGTACTACAGTGTTTGTGTTTGATGTATCATGGTGTATTCAGAGAATGGCGTGCGTGGGTAGAAAAATTATGGAAATAGAGCGTCGAGCTGGCTCTGATCAAACAATGCCTTAACGGCTTAGGACGTCGATTGTAATACCAACTTATCGTATGGGCCCGATTATTTATTAAATGCTAGGTCAAGTCTGCTGCGGTTTATTAAAACTGATTCAGGTACTGCTAATAACAATAATTACATATATTTTAAAATGTAATATATTTACTAGTTGTTGTTATTTTATATTTATTGAACGAACAAACAAAAAAACAAACTTATGATTGGATGAGGCTCTCGTGCTAATCTATAAGTGGTTTTTTAAGTTTATATTACAGAAAAAAACACATATTTCGTTATCTTTTGAATAAAAACTTACTCAAAAATATTTTATATATTTAGTTATATATATATATATATACATAGTTTGAAATATGTATTTGATACAGCTTTTACAGTACTTATTAATATTTGCTAAACAAAGTAACAGTATTCCGATGTGGCCACCCTAAAACTTATGACTACAATAACTAATGGCAATAACATTTTATGGGCTGCGGAGTAACACTGGCATCGGGAGCCGTTTATCGCTGGGCGGCAATGGGCGGGCAGATCGTGGGGCGGCCGCGACGATCGATAGTGAAGCCGCCCGCCCACCGCCGGAGACGGGAAATATAACTATTCAAATCGAATATATTTATATGTGAAAGCTCTTTCTCTATATAGGGCCACGGGTACAACTTAAACATGAAGCTTAAACTTAATCAATTGTGTCACGAGAGAAAACGTCACATGCTACTTTAAGCATAGATTAGCTTTAAGCAACGTTGAACAGTAACTTTCCAACTGAGAGGTAATGGATATATAATTACATATAGTGGGTAAATGCTATATGCGAGGGGTTTGTCCTTGTTTATATGGAGGGTACTAAAGACTTTTATTTTATTATTGGACATACATTTGTCTATAAATAATTTTATGCATCTATCATATTTAATAAGTGCCGAGAATTTTCTTGCAAATTTGTTACTTAAATGCCACGTTAGTTTGCAATAATTCAACGTTTTAGAACTTTGAAATTTAGTAATATACGGCAGTTTTAGGGAACCAAAGATACCTTAGCTTACCTCGCGGTGTCTGCGAAAGCCCAAGACAGACGCTGTCCGCGGCAATGGATAGGCACGCAGACTGTTAAAACTGTCATGGTTTGTGAACGCGAAAACTTACAGTGAAACATGTTTTTACACAAGCACTGCCTGCAGCTAAATTCAACAACTGCGTTGTTATCGTAGCCTTATCCATTGGGAACAAGGCTTAAAAGTCAAAATATCTTATTATAAGCTAATATAAAATTGAAATGTATAATTTAATGTAACATCGTCTCACTTAAATAAAATAAATAAATAAATAAATATCGTAGGACATTACACACAGCGCCATCTGACCCCAAACTAAGCAAAGCTTGTACTATGGGAATCAGATAACCGATAAAATACTTAAATACTTTTTTTTTTGTAAATACATACTTATAATACATACAGTACACCCAGACACAGAACAAACATTTGTTTTATATCACAAAATGCTAGTCCTGGGTGGGAATCGAACTTATTCGCATTATAGGTTCTGTATTTGATATAAAACCCCAAACGTCAGTTAATTGGTGAACAATAGCGTAGAAATTCGAGTAATGTTTACATTTCCCATAAATTTCCTATAGTATTTTTTGGTAAACGTGAAGGGCGAAGGGTCGAACGACACAAAAAATAAAAACGTGTTGATTTACAGGGGAATAGATGTCGAGCTGGCAGAGGATTAATTTCTTTATGTGCAATTTACTGATGTTGTTTGTGTGTTTTCAAATTTTTGCGACATAATAATATAATGGTGATAATACTGACTAACATTTTTAATTGTAAATATAAAAAAAATCTGAAAGCTTTCCTGAAAGTAAGCGATAGCTCCACATAGCCCATTTACCATTTTACCATTACATTGCCGTGGTATCCAAAACTTGAAAGTAATGAAACAAAGTCGAGGGTAAAGCTTGTGCCTTTACTTATAAATATTACTTAAAATTAGCCAGTGCTTATAAAATTATCTGTTATTTTTTTGCCGATGTAAAATTACACGCACGCATAAGTTAGACCGTAATTTCGCACCACAAACTTTTTGAGCTTAGTACATCAGCTTTAACTTAAAATCATTGCTTAGTTTATGTATAATGTTCAATACTAACGTCATTTAATTTTAAGTGGCGTGCTTGTTGAATGGCTATGGCTTCTACCAAAACTAAGAAGCAATCAAATTTGTGTACTTATTAAAAACAGCTTTTGCAAACTATACATTTAAAACTAATTTTAACTCAACATCTTGTCAGTGCTCGTTTATTGCTCAGGTGTAACAGGATAAATGTAGTATTACACGTTCATATATCATTATAATATAAACACTTCCGACAACATAGTTATCTAGCATATTGAAGAAAGTTTTCTCTGATACTATAGATATAAGTGGTCGTATTAGGAAGGCACTAAAGTGCCTGGACGTGGCTGGTTTTCCTGCTTCATTTGCTGGCATATATGTATGGTTATCCTATGGAAACTGTACATATTATACGTACCGGTTCCTATAACTATAATAACATGCAACAAGTAAAGGAAGAATTTTATAGAGATCTGGCACGTGTTTACTGGAAAAGAATGGATTTAAAGTACTTTTTTTTTGTTCCGTGCGATTCATTCAACATAATATGTATACGTATTAGTATAGACGAGAAATCTGAAGTAAAAAATTAAGAAATCTCTATTCAAATTGGAGTCCTATGCAGAAAACATGCTTTAAACATTATAATTCATAATAAATTCATAATTGAACGCAATTTATGAGTTTACTGCATTTATTGTGATTAAACTTATGTTTTAATGAAATCACAATTAGTAATAAGTTGTTTTTTAATAAAAAGACCAAGCACATTCACTTATTTAAATTCCTAAAACTTCTGATTCGATCCACTTTAAATTGCTCCTTATGTTTGTATCTCTACCATTATTCACAGAGTCTTGGTTCAAACTAGCCAGCCGTCTTTGTAATTTAAAACATTTTTGTTTCCAAGTATTGCACTTTTCAGTAAGGACCATTTTTTGTATTAAAAGTTGCTGTATACGACCCTGGAGCTCTAACTTGGAAGCAAACTCATACGAAATTTGAGGCAATCTCTTTTTATTTTTAATAACATTTTGAGCAGTTTGAACATCCTTTTGCATGCCCTGAAACATTTAATAAAAAAATTAGGAAAAATATTCAAAACCTCTTTCTTTAAAGCAATAATAAATCCATGGCTATTACTGTAATACATTTTGTGATTTGAAAGATATAGTAGCGTTCTGTAGTTTTACCTGCTGTCTTGCAAGAAATCAGTATAAAATAAAGTAGCCGTCCTCGTCTGTCTATTTTTCTGTTGTCACTTAGATAGTGTTTCACAAAAGTATAAGTTGTATATAGTTTGCATATACAATACATCCTTATGACATTTTGTATAAGTGGAGAAATTAAATTATTTTAAATCATGTCACCAAAATGGCACCCATGCGAAGCAGGTGTGGGACGCTAATTTAGGATAAAAATATGTGGAATATTTATTTAAACTCAAAGGGATTGTGGAACGACTTGCCTCTTCCAAAGAGTCGTCACCGATAACAGGTAGCGCTGTTTTCGATATGTAAACGCGGTCTCCAGAAGCCACGTATTTGTCCTCGTCTCTGAAGTGAGCTGAACAAATCCTGGTGTGTTTAGTGGGAGTCCACTCATGCTGGCATCGTTCCCTTCTAATGATTTCGACCCATGCTTGGCGCCTTATACCCATTGCAGGGAACCTTAAATTTTGAGGGTTGTTCTAAAATCTGTCACAGACTTGATGACGTTTAAGACCCGAATTAAAACAAGTACTAAATAAATACAAATTTAACACTTTGGCGGTTAACCTACCTACTGCGTATTTTATCTAACTTATACCATCTATACATAACATTTCTAGATTTTTAGAGAAGGAAAATTTCAATGACATATAATGAAGTTTCAGTAAAAATGATGATGATACTCATTATAGGTGAACGTTGATGATTTAAATAAACAAATGTTTTCAGCTTACTGATGGTACGTGATGCCATGGCTTTTATTTAACTTTTTAATGTTGTTCTTACAAGATCTTAAAATACAAGACGGCATTTTAATCATATGATTCCAATATCGTGACTATATATATCTTATCTTTTCTATAGTTCAAAATTTGACATTTATTTGACGCATCTCCTTTGGACCATAAAGAATGAGTCACGGTTGACACATACCTACTCAGAGGCCAGTTACCTACGATAACATCGAAAAAAGTTTATTGTGATATTCCACTTTTGTTAGAACATTAAAAGCTGTTTTGCATAACTTTAGGAGTTCAATTTATAAAACACCGCACAATCAGTGCGTCAGTACCGTTTTAAAATCTATCTATTCCTCTCATAGGAAAATGTCTTATAACGCTCGATCGGGAGTGCTGTCCGGGTTTTCATAGTAAATTCGGTCGAATAATGTTTTTTTATAGCTTTTTAAGGGCGTTGAACCGATACTTTGTAATCGTCTCTAGTTTTGTTTCTGATTATATATGAGACGACGATATTAACGAATAAGATATGATTATTATTTACTACCCTACCCTATTCCGTATAAAAAAATTACTAATGTTTAAAAATGGTTGAAATCAGCCTCGCAATTTTAACCGCGAAGATGGATTTTTTTTATCGGCGTCATGAAATTCGGTCATAAACAAGTACTCAGCGGTGCAGTTTCAGAGAGGTCAGCGGATGCAGCTAGTGTCGTACCGGAGCGATCACGTAAAGTGTTTATCCAAAGTAAGATATAACAACACTCGTTTTTGGCGAGACGACACACATAATTGATCACGGCTAGTAAGATGGATGAAACGAATTTATTTTAAAGTATTAAGAGGAAGGAAACGTTCTGCTGATGGTAAGACATGAGGTCTGTCTATGACGAGATAATATTGTAACATTACCCAAAACTTTGAATAATAAAACAATGTCTAAGGCATCAGTGCTATGGCGTTAATTAATTTTTAGATATGTGATGGTTAAGTCTCAATAGCCTTGTAATTTCGCTAGCTATATCCTTCAAACCAGAGCACAATAATGTTTGCACGTAATTCTTGCCGGCAGTATTTTGTGCGCAGTTAAGTCCCGTTAATCAACGAAACTAGGTGTTTAGATTCTTATGCAACAAACTATTAAATCATGGTTTAGTGAATCAAAAAGTTATCAGGTCGTGAATCCAATTATTCTATAGCAGTTAGCGTCGTGCCATTAACAAATCACCATATAAATATTCATGGGTCATCCTATAAGGGTAGAGGGATGAGCAATATGTGTAGGTTTAATAATAAAAACATATTAGCCGCATCGCATGTCTGTGTTTTCGTGACCGGGCAGTTTTACACCTGGCGACGGGCGAGAGGGTGAGAAGCCGGCTTTCCTCCCCCAGACTGCCCCCCCGGACTGGATGATGGCCGGGAGCGGGGGCCAGGGGGCAAAGGCACCGTTTGTCAGCGGTCAGCTATTAATGAATGTGCCCATAATGTTTATTGTGCCCGCTGAGCGGTTTCGGGTATTGCTTGTATGAGTAATTCATCGTCTGTAAATTAAGCATCATGATAGAATTAAACGATCTCGAAGGTGTTTTTTTATGGATGACAGACTAGGTGTTTGACCACAGCTCATCTGATGTTAAGTGAAGGTGTGGTCGAAGATGGTAAAGCACACCTAACCTGGAATAGAACTGGCTCTCAAGTGAGGCTGCCGGAACACACCGTTAGGTATTTGGCGGCAGATTTTCAACTTGAGGGTGGTAGCTAGCCAGCCGAGTACTAGAAAGTACCACTATGCTATGATTTTCTTACGATGTTTCCCTTCACCGGCAGCTCAAGATCATTGTTGGGGTTTGAACCCACGCCCTTCGGCATATGAACCGACCGCGCTAACCTATCATCGCTACAAAGTATTAGAGAAAGTTTGTAGAGTAATATGAAGGCAAAATTACCACATTTTTATTGATGGTTTTGTGTTATGTCTTGTCGGATGTCTACGATGAAGCGAGTTTACCTGAAAACCTCATAAAATTTAGGACGAAATTTAAATGGCTGCGCCTAAATAACTCTACGCTTTCGACTATGTATTTGTGTTTATATATTGCCTGCCCTGTTGGCTCATTTGGTAGAGTGTATCTGCTATAAGAGCTGTAGGTTTCGATTACTACTCATGTGTCTGTGTGTTCTGTTTACATAATAAGTGTTTAAATACACAAAAAAGTATTTTAAGTAACTCACATAAATACATACTACATAAACCCGTTATATTTTTTTTTAAATTTTTTTTTATGGTTGACAGGCTAGTTGTTTTGACCACAGCTCACCTGATGTTAAGTGAAGGTGTGGTCGAAGATGGTAAAGCACACCTAGCCTGGAATGGAACTGCACTTCACGTTGCACTTCTTTTTTTGGTCAGTCGTGTAGAAATTCATTGAAATGATGAGTGTAAATAGGCTTCTTTCACTTAATTCATTTCCGTTCTAAGTAACAGAGCGTTTCTCGTCGTCTGAAACGTCTCTTGCACTCAGTTTAGCATCCGACCCATTTCTTAAATTCGCATTTTCATCTAGTTGTAGATACGTTTCTGATCAATAATGTCCGATCAAAGAGTGAAAATGATGTTACAGTTATGTTTTTAATTTGTCCTACATTTTTAAGCGACTCCAAAAAGGAGTAAAGACACCTGTATATTTTTTTTGTTTTCCTTTAACTATAGCAAACGGTTTAATTATATACGTTGGTGACAGCCCTGTTGGTTCATTGGTAGTATGTTTGCTCCAAGATCTGAAAGGCGTGGATTCGATTCCCACCCAGGATAAACATTTTGTGGTATAAATAAACGTTTGTTCTGTATCTGGGTGTTCTGATTTTTATTTTAAGTATGTATTTACAAAAAAAAGTATTCTATCAGTTATCCGACTTCCATAGTACAAGCTTTGCTTAGTTTGAGGTCAGATGACGCTGTGTGTAATGTCCTCCTATATTTATTTAGCAGGAGGTCTATGTAGGTACCATCGCAGTATCAGATATTCTGCCACCAAGCAGTAGTGTGTAAACATTACTGCGTTCCGGTTTGAAGGGTACTGCAGCTAGCGAAATTACTGGGCTGTTGAGACTAACCATCGAAAGTCTCAAAGTAATGATCACCAAAGCAGCGATGCCCTGGACTTTTTTTTATTACCTACTCAGTTCTGTGTATCACTGCCATGGTCATGGATAGGCGTTATCTCTTAGCATCAGGAGAGCGTCTAGTACGTCTCATTATTTTTCACATAAAAAAAAAATAAAAAATTTAAGCTTTGGAAAATACATGGCCACAGAAAATGGTCTTACACTTTGTTTATTAAAACATAGGTACGTGAGCGGAAAGTGAGTAATCCATAGACAGCATAAATAAATCGTTGTTCTTAATTCCTATAAATATTTAGTCACTAATTTGTGTTGTGAACATCGTACTATCATTACAGAAGATGCGAAGCGTTAACCGCTTATTATGTATCGACAGGCATTAATTACTTACACGCTCTTCTGATTGAGTTGCCGTTAGCGTGTTCACTATCTACACTAAATATTATAAAGAGGAAAGATTTGTATTTTTGTATCGATTAAACTCAAAAGCTACTGGACCGATTTCAAACATTCTGTCACCGTTGGGAAGCTACACCATCCATACCTACAGCTACACCATCACTTTTTATCTCTGTATTCTCACGGGAACGGGAACTACGCCGGTAAAACCGCGAGGCGTCCGCTAGTCGTTCATAAGAATATAAGATTTGGAATATACCGATGCCTTGACAAGTGCCAACCTGACCTGAAACCTAACCTGAAAAGTACCAAGGTCAACTTAATAACGTAATATGTAAAAGCACGTGTAGCATATCATTGACTTAATATACCTACTGATCGGGACGACCGACCATAAAGGGTTAATCCATTTATGCTCCAATTTTACTTAAACCGCTTCAAAAGATGTCGATGCGACTCATGGCTCGTATGATGTGACCTACTATTATGAATACTGTATTAAATATATTATGCGATGTTCCGTATTTAATTTAAAATAGGGTAATTTATTTATAGGATGGGTGGGAAGTAGACGGCAGTTTTAGTTAGGAGCTCGTCCCACTGCCAATCTGGAAGACCTGGATTCAAATGACACGGCACGCTTCGCTGTTTTTTCTAAGTTATGTGCATAATCGCTGTTAGCTTCAAACGGCGAAAGAAAGTTTCGTAAAGAAACCTGCACATTATAACTTCGAAGATGTATGCCGCCCAAGGCGCATTTGGGAAAAGTATGGTGTTCTCACAATGAAAAAAAAGCCGGTTCTCTGCTAGTTGCCCCTAGTAGCGAGACAGCTCCTAAGAACAGGGCTGATTCGGTGTTTTTTTATGGTTTGACAAACTAGGTGTTTGACCACAGCTCATCTGATGTTAAGTGAAGGCGTGGTCAAAGATGGTAGAGCACACCTAGCCTGGAATGGAACTGACTTTCAAGTGAGGCTGCCGGAACACACCGTTAGATGCTTGGCGGCAGATTTTCAACTTGAGGGTGGTAGCTAGCCAGTCGAGTACTAGTAAGTACCCTACCACCATGCTATGGTTTCCTCACGATGTTTTCCTTCACCGGCAGCTCAAGCTCATTGTTGGGGTTTGAACCCAGTCCCTTCGGCATGCGAACCTACCGCGCTAACCACTGAGCTATCATCGCTACAAAACTTTTACCTGTGTCTTCCTAGAAACGCAGGTTTTTTACTTTGAACATATTTTCTTTAAATGCAAGTGGTAAGCTGTAATACTAACAACCCGTGTCCGCCTAATATTCTGGGAGAATGTGCGACTAATGTTTCTCAGCCCGCTTTGCTACACCGTATGGCACCAGCGGTCAGGGGTCGTGGTTATCACGTGCCATCGTTTACACATTTGACTCCATTTTATTATAATAATGAAATTATTGCCGGCACGGGGGCCGATCGCGTGTCGGACACGAGTCGCCCCCTCTTCCCCATTACCTCATTAAAAGATAGATGCTACGACTGCGGGGGCGAGTTTAACTTTTTAATTTGATGGCTTGCGGCAGTGAAACACTGCTGTATTGAGAAGGTGTGATTTTAACGAGCTCGGACCTATACTAAGCTAATCGAGGAATTATATTTAAAACGGAGATAGACGCGCGCGTTGATATCGTTTCGATAGGCGAACGTTTTTTTGTTTTGTCTTATTTATAAATTATACACTATGTTACTAATTATGAAAAATATGATATTTTTATGAGCAGATGCGATAGTTAATTTAACTAAAATATAAGTAAAAATTGTTTTACAATAAAACATGTCACGCAAAATATATCTCTCTCGATAAGAATCTCGGATATAGCTAATGAAGGCACAATTAGCAACCAAAGAAGTAAATACAACAATCTGGAAGGAAGGGGGTCGATTAATTAGCTAATGGATCCACCCCGCCAGCCTTACCCCGCTCTCCCCGCGGCCCCTAATGGATTGAGGCACGCTCGTCGACTCTGCCACCCATCTCGGATTTCGTCCGTTCCGTGTATAACAAGCTTTTACAATGCAAAGTGAGATAGCACACTTATAAAAATGATTTGCATTCGATACTCAGATTTTGTGCCAAGTTTTTCAAAGACCTTGCGGTCGATACGGGTTCAATACTTACTGTCAGTCAATTAAGATTTTCATTCAAACCTTAAACATGTTATTGAAAAATATGTTCTTTAAATGATTTTGAAAGGGCTCGCATTTTATTTATAGCGTTTTACTCCAACGTGAGATATAATAAAACTATAGTACCTAGTATAGCGTAATAAAATTGTTGTAGAATTGAAATAGCAGGCTACTGATTATTTTTTCTCCATATATATTTAAGTGTTTCACTTAGACATTGTCAAAAATAATTCCTCATAATAATCGAAACGACAGTTTTATAGTTAGCCGTAATAAAAAACGCATAACTTGTCCTCTGACGCAAATTGAATGGGCTTTTGGAGTAGGTGAGAGGTGTCTGAGCTGTGTCAAAGAATATTATACTTTGTGTTAAAGGGATTTCAGTTATATTCTGTTTGTGGTTAGTCGTATGGTCGTAAAGCGGTATGGGGTAGTTGGGAATGATTACAGAAACGTATAAAGTTAGAGAAGCGAATGTTATCGTAGCTACGGTAATCTGGTATCGACGTGCCGTTTTACTTGAACCCGTAGAGCATCGTTAGGAACGAGTCCTATTTTCTGTTTATTATGGTACATTACGGATGATATTACGTACCAAGTAGTTAACAAGTACCAACTCTTGCAAGTACCTACAAACAAGCTTACTAATATTTATTGTGAGTTTGTGAGAATCTATTTGAGGGTAGTGCGATAATATTGCCTAGTCTAAGACGGAACTTGTTATTTTCATGAAATGTTTTTAAAACGTTTGCAAATAAATAATAATAAATAAATATCGTAGGACTGTACACACAGCGCCATCTGGCCCCAAACTAAGCAGAGCTTGTGTGATGGAAGTCAGATAACTGTTAACATAAATACTTTTTTTTGTTGTAAATACATACTTATAATACATACAGTACATCCAGATGCAGAACAAACATCTGTTTATTCAGAAAATGTTTGCCCTGAGTGGGAATCGAACCCACGCCCTACAGCTCTCAAGGCAGATATACCTACTACCAACGAGCCAACGGGGCTGTCGTAAATATCATAAACAAATATTGACTTTAGTGACCCGATTTCACTTCGCACGGACAAATATTCTAATTAAAACCCTATATTCTGACGTTCCGAGGACATTTGTTGCTGAAAAATAAATTTCCGCAAATTCGTGCTTGTCTAATTTCGATATTTGCCACTTAACAGCCCCTGCTGTGTTGAGTATACCTACATGTAACGTATCGGCGGCGAGAGTGTTCCTGATATTGCAGTAGTCCGTAAGCGACACACATGTTTCTTCACAACCACTATGGTCGAGACCCGCCTTTTTTATTGTTGACAGGCTAGGTATTTGACCACAGCATATCTAATGTTAAGTGACGTTATGAAGAATGCAAACGCTTTTAAGTGACGCTACCGGAACACACTTTAACAAAGTTAACAATCGGCTGTCATGCACCTGACAGATGACAGCCGATTGTTAACTTTTTTTTTTTTTTTTCTTTGGTTTTGGCGTCGCGTTTTAGCATTTGCCAGTGTCAAGTAATTATATATTTTCAAGTTTCAAAAGTTAAATAAGTGCCATCGTAGCTAGTTTTAGTCAAAGTCGTCTTTGTCAAGTCCAAGTTTGTGTCAGTTAATTCCAGTCATGCTTTAGTAAAGTAGTGGCAACTTTACTACAAAGCTTCGATGGAGTTTTGGAAGCAACACGAAAACTCATGTTTCACCACATTATATCATTTCCCCACACTCGCGCTTGTAAATCGGCACTTTATGAATAAAACACCACCATTTTTATGCATAAACACTCGACAAAACACTAGTTTTGGAAAAAAATACAACGGAGCGACACGACTCTTCCCGCGTTCCCGCCAAAACTCGATTGTTAACTTGCCATGTAGTTAACATCCAGCCGAGTATTTACAAAATAGGTTCAAAAATTAAAACTGGACTACTGAAAAATGACGCCCTAAAAAGTATGAAACAAGAAAATGTTCTCATCTGAAATTGTATTAAATAAACAACTTATATGTATCAAATACTTTTTTGTTCTTGACTGCGTGACCCCCCAAAGAGGTCGCCATATTCAATTTAATGTAACACCACATAGCTAGCGGACAAACAAGATGCTTCCAACGACATCTTATTTGTCAAACTATGACAAGTAGTTTAGAATTTATGAGGGAACAGGTTATCACACATACATACACAGTACACACACATCCGGTCAAAAACATAACCCTCCCTTTTGCTTCGCCGTAGTTGAGTAAAAATACCATACCGTCATGTTATAGGGTTTTCACGACTTTCATCGATAGATCTGGATACACGCCTCTTCGACCATGCCAGCCACTGAGTTGTCATAGCTACACAATATTTTTACGCTTTTTATAAAACCAATAAAAAATTCAACTTTTACGATTTTTTATTAGTAAAAAAAAACTTCATTTTATATTTAATTACATAAGATTTATAGTGTTGCAAAAAGTATTTTAATATTTATTACTAGTAAGTTAAGTTCAAGTTAAAAAAATATATTCGTATTAACTAACAAATTTCAATAATTACTAGATGTAGATTAAACTGGCGTTGAGTGAAACTGTAATACATTATTATAATCAGATTGCAAACACAATTTAATTTATACCTTACCAATTTTTAAAGTATCTTCTAATAACTTCAACGATGATGTTATTAATTCAAATTAGTTGCAAAATCAGTCGAAAAACACAATATTTCTTCTTTTAAAATATTGTGATATAAATATTTATAGTGTCTGGTTTACGCGATGGAATGAGTCACAGTTAGAGACACGGTGTCTCATAGAAGCGGAATAAGCTAATGTACTAGCTAAGTTATGTGCATATTTTTATATTTAAGTAATAAGACGTACAAAACGCTCTCCTGATGGTATGAAATATCACCTATCTATGATCGCTCCAGCGGTATTCAGAACTTTAAGCAACAAAACCGTCTAACCCTAACAATGAGTTTGAGCTGCCGGTGAAGGAAAACATCGTGAGGAAACCATAGCATAATGGTAGGGTATTATCTAGTACTTGACTGGTTAACTACCACCCTCAACTTGAAAATCTGCGTCCAAGCATCTAACAGTGTGTTCCGGCAGCCTCACTTGAGAACCAGTTCCATTTCAAGCTAGGTGTGTTTACCATCTTCAACCATACCATCACTTAACATCAGGTGAGCTGTGATCAAACACATAGCCTATCAAAAAAAAAGTTTATACACTTCTGCTTGGCGGCAGGGTATGTGAGACCACGGTGATACCTAGATGATCTGCCAAAGATTTCTGTCACCTAGTATATATGTAGGTATTTGTATATAAACTGATATTTTTAAAAGGAAATGACCGCAGCATTATTTCGTATAGGTATATTACATTATAATATGTATTTGTTTTTTGGGGAGAAATCCGTATTTCACTACTTTACTTTTACAAAGCAATTTAAGATAGACTTATAAAATAACGATTTGAATTTGACCCTCAGATTCCAAATTGATTTTATTGAAACATATCTCTTAAAAACGTTAAATGAGTCTTTATTGTATTCACAACAGGTCCTTTTTAACTTGGTTAATTTACATATTCATATGACATGGAATCGATTTCCGATTTCATAATACAGTCAGCCCGAAAAAACATATCCACGGACAGTCGCAGATGTCTACTAATGAAATCACACTATCCATCTATGTCACATTGCATGCGTAAATTCTCTGTATCTCTTAAAATTCTTAAATAAAATATGAAAAAATTTGGCAAAATATCGCTGTATTCGCTGAAAATCTTCCAAAACATGTTACATAAAAGAAAATAGGTACATGAGCGACACCTTTTTTCGCATCTAAAATTTATTGTAAAAACTCTGTAAAATGCTTTTTCTGTACAATGACAACTAGCTAAACAGATATTTCTTTTAAAAAACCACCATATTGTATATTTCATCGAAATCTTTAGAAACACTTTCGAGATCTCGATTTCGAAATAAATCTTTATACCTAAATGTTTTATTTATATTTTCACTTACGAGAAGATCTAATATAAAACATGTAAAACAGTTTTATTTCTTGACCATAATTAAAGATGTAGTATTTTCTTTTTAATTACAAAAAATTAAGTCTACAAACTACAAATTATTCTTATTATTATTGTGGTAGCTTTGGGACGTTATATAAGACGCATTAGAAGATATATACTCTATCCATATATTTAGTTATTCGAAAGACATGATCATTATAAATAGCCCTTGCACAAAAAAACGTGCGCGCGCATTTATCGACGTGGTTATCTTGGTTTGCTAATCCGCCCTCGGTGAGCCACCCGAGTCCGCCCAAGCTACGCCGTGATTGGGCGGACTCGGGTAATGGGACTTTTTATGTACAAGTGGTGAATAACTTAACATAATTCTTGGATATACCTATCTATATAGTATAAGATTACTTAGGTACTTATATGGTACGTCAGTAATCTTGATAAGAGTTAGTTTCTTCAACAACCGCTCAATTTTACTGTAAGGATTTTAATCCACACCCTTCAATGTGTGATCCGAACGTACTTACCACTGAGCTCTCATGGCTACAATAAATCTTCTACTATGACGTGAAAATAGCAAACTTAAAACTAAAACTCTCAAGTATTTTATCTGTAATGGTAAGAATTGAAACACTGTGTTATGAGCAGAACTAGCCGAGAAGTGTATATAAATATCGTATGCCTATCATAATAAATTACTTAATTAATAATGACGTCTGTTTTACATTTAAAAAACATATTTTCGATAGATTTACTTAAAGTAAATGGCAGCAACTCTAGACCGTAAAATGGTTCATTAAATTAAATATTGAAGAGATTACCTTTAGTATTTAACGACTAATTATTTTGGATGTGGAGTTTATAATATTTACTTATACCATCAAATCATCATAAAGTGTTGTCAAATTAAATTTTGTGTAACTCGTAACTTTCCTCTGTAACAACGATGTTGGTCATATTAAACAAAATGACGTTTTGACTTATTAATTAATGTATTGTCATACGAAATAATGACAGCTAAAACAAAACACAAAAGAAAATAGACAAATAAAAGACTCAAGTACATGGAGCTTGTATGAATGACTACGCGATGGAATGTGCCGCACGCGCTCTCACGCACACAGCAAACATTTGCTCACCTACATACACAGCCAGATGAAACGAGTTATATCATGCACACATTCACGACCAGACTATTGGTATACACGCACACAAACACACTGTATACTCGCTAACATATTAAAGGTAGCTGTATAAGTTTTTTTATTTATATATTCAAATTAAAGTAGGTAATTTTGATTTATTGCATGTCGTTAGGGTTATTATTAATTATGAAATAATAGAGCTTTGCGTTGAAGCTAATGAGTGAATGAATTAGTGGGTAATGGGGTTTAAAATACTATACGTATGTACGTAATCAGAATTATTAATATTATGTAAATTTAAATGTTTTTTATGCATTGTTTCATATTTGTCTCTTTGGCTTACGTGGCTTACGTTAAAAATAATGCGTTAATCAAGAGTACAGCACTTCATATAAGGGTGGTTCTACGATAAGAGGTAACTTGTGCGGCAATCCGTTTATAACAGTTTTTTTATTCTATATGTTGCTATTTCTTACAATGAATCACATCATCATAATATACTTTATTAAATAACATCACAATTGAATGCCTAATTAAAACACATTTTTCTGAAATTCCTTACAAAGTCTAAAAAAGTACCTACCCTGGCCTGTCCCCTTGGTGGTTTCAATTTAACTTTCAAACAATACATATGTTTCTTGTATCAGTTATTTAACTAAAGCATTTTTAAATGGAATTTAAGTAATTATACTTAAACATTATTAAATAAAAAATAAAATACTTTTGTTAATTTCAAATAATTTTTAAAATTAACTTTTGTCCCGCTTTTTTTGTGTATCTACCCTGCCAAATTTCGTTCCGCTAATACAAACATAAATTTAAGGACAACCATATTGGAAGTAGCGCTCAAGCTCGTCTATCGGCGTGATGTTAGCATTACTAAACGCGCGAGCCGTCTAAGCGCCGCTATTTTCTAGTTGTTGCGACGCGACCGTGCGGTGTAGTGCTTTCGCAAGGTGAATGTGTCTCTCCACTGGTAAGTCATAAAACTTATAATATTCATTTAATGTATTTGCATTTACTGCCCTAATTAATCAATACAGTAATATGGTAAGTGAGATATACAATTAACCCAAAAAAGAATTTATTCAGTAAAAATAATTGAATTTGTCATGAAAACGTCTCTCCCCTGGAGTATTTCCCCTGTCAAGATAACTTCCAGGGGAGAGAGTCCCTGACCAGGGGAGATAATATTCATCATAAGATGTTATAACAAACGCAGATTTAACTAACTTCAATTTTAAAATAAGCTGTCTGACTGAGGCTTTAGAAAGCTGGAAAGCTGCTTGTCCAAGCCAGTCCGTACCCAAAGGTCCGAATTCTCAAAGGCAGTGGACGAGCCACTGTGTAAGTTAGAAAGTCAAGGCTTAGTTGACTCTGCGACTTCTTCTACAGAACGCGCTCGCCTACTTGCAGTCTCTCGCTGGGAGTCAGGGCTTTGGTTACATGCACTTCCTTCAAAAAACGTTGGTAATCTATTAGATAACACTTTCCGGGTGGCCATATCTTTAAGATTAGGAGCAGTATGTCAGGCCCCTCATTGCAGTTCGTGCAGTGAAATAGCGGATCGCCACGGCCAGCACGCGCTTTCATGCATTAAGAGTGCTGGGCGTATATCGCTGCACGCCAGCTTAATAGACGTCATCCGTCGGGCTTTTATCAGTGCCGGCGTCCCATCAGTTTTAGAACCAAACGGACTGATGCGTGACGACGGCAAGAGACCCGACGGGATGACCCTTATCCCTTGGAAGATAGGACGGCCTCTTGTATGGGATGCCACTTGTGTCGACACCTTGGCGCCGTCTCATCTTCCTGTGACTTCGGGACAAGCTGGTGCCGTAAAACCTCAAACGGCACAAATATAGTTATTTGGATAGAATATATCTTTTTGTACCGTTTGGGGTTGAAACTTTAGGTTCGTGGGGGCCGGCCGCTCTCGAACTGTATTGGGACCTGGCCAAACGTTTAGAGGAAGCTTCAGGTGACCAGAATGCTGGTATCTACTTTGGACAAAAGCTAAGCATTGCTATCCAGCGTGGCAATGCTGCCAGCATTCTGGCCACATATCCCTCCTGTCACAGATTTTTAAACAATTTTTTTTGTATACATTTTGTAAATAGGTAGTATTAATTTAAGGTTTTTTTATTTTGTTTCAATAAAAAAATCTTAAATTAAATGTTACTTCTTTCAACGTCAGTTTTAAATGACTTAAATAATTATGGCAAATGAAAATTTTTATGATAAAAAAATATTGTTAATATATTACGGTCATTATTACAGATTATGGCACCAAGGAAAAAGTTAACACGTGAAGAAAGATTACAGAAGAAACGTGAAGTAGAGAAGCAGGCTACGATATCAAAAGATTAAAATAATGTATATAAAAAATGCATACAAAACCAGAAAACTATTTAAAGTTGATGATCAAGATATTTCATTCATTTCAGAAGATCAGGTTGTCCAGACACTCCCTATGCCAAATCTTATTTTGAAAGGGCAGAGGATGTTTTACTCCTTTAAAAAGTCGGTAAATGTGTTTGAGAAAGCTTAAGCATTTTAATTATATTTTTTATTCATGTAGGTAAGAAAGTGCCTTTAATTTTTTATGTTATTTTGATTTTATTTTTTGTTCATGTAAGCAAGAGAGTACCTTTAAATATTTATGTTATTTTTCATTTTCTAATTTACATTTACTTCCTATCTTTCATTAAATGAGCCGTATACAGAATGTGACAGAACCGCATAGGTATAGGCAATATGAAAATTAACCTGATTATCCAAGTCTGATTAACACTTAAGAAGAGCTTTATTAGTATTAATTAGTATTAATAAAAGAATATTTTATAATCGTTGAAGGTACAATGGCAAGATAATTTACATGTGTATTTTTGTAAGTGAAACACTATTGTTTTAGAAAAAAAAGCTGTAATATGATAGTCTGATTAATGATTAATATAATAGTCTGATTATATGTTAAGAACAATATTTAATAAAAGTTGATTTAATTCATTTTATTGATTTTACTAAGTATATTATTGTGTCAAATTCTCTCCCCTGGTGAAATAAGTATCTACCCTGGTCCTGATGTCTCTCCCCTGCTCGATGTATTTACCCTGGTCTTCGAAAAAGTAATTAAATATGTATAAAGTGACTTGCCCTTGTGTGAAAAGGTAAATAAACGGGTCAACAATCATAATATAAGGGTTTCAAGAAAAAACTCTAACTTTTCTTCTTGGCCGTATCCTCTATGAACTTGAAACCTCTTATCGTAGAATCACCCATAAAAATGTCAGAAGCAGCCTTGTTTCGAAAGAAATGAGACTAGTACATATCGCCTATGAATTTTGAAAATGTTTGATGATTTATGTTATACCTAAGCACAGTTTATGGAGCCAAGAAATAAAAAATGTATTCATTCCAAATTGGTTGTGTATTTTTATATTTATGAAGTTGTTTTAATATGTTCGGGTGCAATATTAAATGGCAATGTCACTTATGGTATTTTCCCTATGAAGATCGTGAGTTAAGAATTAATTTTCTTCCTGACTTTAAAAAAGCCAATTGGCAGCTTGATTTCATAGATACCTATAGTATTTTTTTTTTTAAAACGTGTTTTATTTAAATTGATTAAACCTCTCGAGAAGATAACGACATCAAAAAAACAGGTTTTTTAAACATTTACAAACATTTTTGTAAATCAAACGTTTACAATATTGTAATTGATTGTATCATTTAAAACTATTTATGTGACCTAGTTTAAAAATTTCAGGATTCTATCATCTTTCTTTACTATGTCTACAGCTACACATACACTACAACAAATTATTTATTGTTATTAAACAACTTATTATTTGGACGCCAAAACATAACGTCTGTAAAACAAAATTAAGCCTTTTACACGTGTTAGCTCTCTTCAAAATGCTTAAATGTATTTATCAGAACCTTAATTTGTCCGCGACAGTACCTACTGCTTTGAATGGCGTTGGCAAGACGCGAGACTACTATTAGCCCGTTACTTGTCTCAATGAATGGTGCCTCTTTCGATAAAGCCCAAAAAGCCTTAAACATTCGCAGACACTCAAATTAAAGTGTGTCATTGCTTCATGGACTTAAAGGCTATAATTTAACACAAGTCACACCCTCAAAAGGCTCATGTAGATTTTTGAGATTCCAACCGAAAGAAAAGGAAGCGAGTGAGTAAAAGTGTGCGAAGTTAATGTTTTAGGTAGGAAAACTGTCTTGACGCCCACGTGCCTCCGGAAATATCGTATGCTTAGATCCTATCTGGAGTCAAAGTCGTATGCTGCGCACGATTCCGTCATTAGCAGAATTTGTGAATTTTTACTTCTCTAGAGGAAGTCGTGATAACGTCGACGATGGTCGTTGACCTTTTTAGTTATACCTAAGTTATGAATGGGGATTGGTGAGCCGCGTATAAAATTACGGTGTGTTATGAAAATGAGTTGAATATCTAAAGTTGTTGAAGTTGGAACAATGAACGCAGTAACTCAGCGTTGTGACACGTTCGTGTTCAGCTTGTCTGTCTGTCCGTCACGAGGACTGAATTGATCGGTTAATCACGAGAACAATTGCGACGCACTGTCTAATTCATGAACATGTCTAGAAGCTCGAATCTGGTCGGGGGAACTTCCTTGGTGAAGGTATTTATAGGTGTTAGCATTGACATTGGCGTTTATGAAGTAATTTTAATGTAGGGAATGTGTAATTGTGTAGAGTATAGCCTAACTTCCATGTAGAGTTTATACTCTATACGTAATATAATACTACGAAATTAAAATATTTTAACTAACCGGTAGATATGTACTGTGCGGTGCTTTATTAATGGCAAAAAAACTCCAATCGGTTGAAATTTCCATTTAAAGTTTATAAACCTAAACCTAGTTCTTGTAGCACATCTTATAGAATGCGTTGTCGGACTATTATATACATGTAATAGAGTCACATAAAATGAAAAAAAGACACATAATTAAATAATACTTAAGAAGCAATTAAAAAAACCAAAATACCTACTCCATAAGAAAGAGGTGGTACGTGTAATTATATATCCTACCACGAATCTCCGTCACGATGTCGAAGTAAGTAGACCTAGACTTGGATAAGAACTAGATCTCAGCATATTTAGATATTTCATCTACCCATTTTTTTATTTTTTTTACTACTTGAACCAAAGATGTGGTACAAGTTGACTGCTCATTTGGTGGAATTGGAATGTACTCGTATGCTTCAAGAGCTATAGGGCGTGGGCTCGTTTCCCATCAGGACAATGTACGGATCTACAATCTACAAATTGTAAAAATGTCAGATACGTCTTTTTTTCCTTATGACGGCAGTACATGTCAAATACAATATCTTTCATTTGTCTTTGATATCTTCAGGAAAAAGACAACAGTGAAATCCGAGCCATAGAACATCAAAGTTCTAATCAGTCTATTGGCTAACAGTTTTACTGTCGGATTGTGCCCAATTTGTGTCAGAATAAAATTGGCCACATTTACGAAGCCGTCAAAATAACTGGTTGTATTTGTGTGTCATCCACGCTTGATGCTACACACGAGTCAATACGCTGACGAGCACGTAAAATTGTACGCAAACATAATTTGCTCTGCAATAGACCCTTGATGGCAGCCTCAGGAATGTAGCCAATTCCATAGTTAAAATAAATAAAAATTTCAATCAATTAAAAAAGTTGTTCTTTTATTGTTGTTAAGCATTTGTCTATTTCAGTTGTGTGATCCGCTATGCCACAAATATTGACTAAATCACACTAATATGATGAATGTGAAAGTTTTTGATTATGAGTGCGTGTGTGTGTTTTTTGCACTTCGTCACTCTGTAATGGCTCAATAGGTTTGGGTGAAAATTGGAACGGAGATAACTTATGATCTGGATTAGGTTATGCTACCTTTATTTTTTTTTAAATGTTGTTAATTATCAAAATCAAATAACACTTTGTACTTTACACCCCTTATTTCTCTTTCAAATACACACTCAAACATATCAACTACCTAAAAATTTAATGTTAAAGTAAAAATTAATGCTTAGATTATGAAAAAAAATAGTTACAAAATTTACGATTACTAAAATTAAGTTTTCCGTTAATAAAAAATCTCGACGAAACGTGCCAGTTTGCTTGTCAATCTACTGAACTGCGTTATTTTTATGAATGGACATAACGGCACATCCACTATTGATACCTCATTAACATCTAACCATAAATTACTAGTGGGGCCTTAAACTGAGAGGCATTAGAGTCGATATCACCGATTATATGACCGCTTATATTGTATTCCTCTCGGAAGTGAATTTACAGAACATCAGGCTTAGCGAGAGACGTTAATCTCACTTTAATTTTGTTTTAAAGCGAATCATTCGGTAATATAGGATTTGTATTCTTAGTTCATTAATAATGAAGTTAAGCGCAAACTCAGTAGCAAACTTTTATGACTAAATAAAGTCGTTATTTTTTTAATCAGTGTGTGCGATAGTATGGGTTGATTGTAGTGTAAAAGTCTGGTAGTGGACAGAAGAAACAATTTATGCTGGGGGTAGTTATAGGCTGAAATTAATGATTAATTGGACTAGAATATTTTGTACTAGTAGTAATTTTGTGCATTTAAGATTCTAAATATGCTACTTTTATTTTGTGTAGACTTTTATTGTAAAAATGTGTTAAAATCTTTAATTAGCTTTCAACTATAAATAAATTAACCTAGCGTTTGGTTACAAATGAAAACAAGATAATCTGGTTATAGTTGCCTGAAAATTGAAAAATTCGAGAAAACCTAGAAAAGTGCTTTTTCTAAACGTTTTTTAACAAAACGTTCACAAACTTAATTATTGGATTGAACAGGACAACTTATGTCGGGTCAGCTACTAATATTTCGTATCAATTATCATTATAACGTTTATACTTACCTATTAATCGTATATAATACAATACCATGTATGTTTTGGGAACAAAGTGTTATTGTAAAGTGTATATATTGTATATATTCCAATTTTTTTATAAAACTAAAGTAACAACATGCATACAAGTACATTCTACTCACGTAATTTCTCATCAACACTACCTAAATACTGTAAAACGGAGTCATATTTCTTGTCTGCCTGTTTGTTACCTTAATTCTTCTAATCTGCACAACGAATTTTGATACTGCTTTTACCAATATTTAGTTCTTTTCAAATAGGTTTGCATATACGCGCGATGTCAATATGCAAGACATCCCATATTGTATACAGCTGAACATAGGTACTCTCCCAAAACACATGTACGTGGTTTTTATTAACATCTACACATTCTATCATTAATAGGTAGGTATGTGGATAAGTACTAACAAGATGGATGGATAAGATGTAGCGATGATAGCCCAGTGGTTAGCGCGGTTGGTTGTAGCGATGATAGCCCAGTGGTTAGCGCGGTTGGTTGTAGCGATGATAGCCCAGTGGTTAGCGCGGTTGGTTCGCATGCCGAAGGGCGTGGGTTCAACCCCCAACAATGAGCTTGAGCTGCCGGTGAAGGAAAACATCGTGAGGAAACCATAGCATGGTGGTAGGGTACTTTCTAGTACTTGGCTGGCTAGCTACCACCCTCAAGTTGAAAATCTGCCGCCAAGCATCTAACAGTGTGTTCCGGCAGCCTCACTTGAGAACCAGTTCCATTCCAGACTAGGTGTGTTTTACCATCTTCGACCACACCTTCACTTAACATCAGGTGAGCTGTGGTCAAACAACTAGACTGTCAACCATTAAAAAAAAAAAAAAAGTACATCGAATTAGCAGTTGTAACATAAGATTACCTAGTATAGCTGCCAACGAAAACCCAAATTGATACTATTTGTTTACATTTACTACTTTTTTCTGTGGTTAAAATAAAAAAGAAATTAATTTGGGAAGTACCTCTTCGTAATGATATAATATATTGTAATTAATTGAATTGAATCTAATTAATAAAGCTTGAAATTATTGTTGTCGAAAATCAATATCACCAAAGCTTCGGTGTTCGCTCTTACAGTAGGTAAACATGAAACAATACAAACAACGTCACAGTAGTATCATTGATACAATATAGAGTGGTCTCATTGACAATACCTGCTCAGGTATGTAGGTACTGTCGGTCCAGAATTAACGTGGCTGAGCGGTGATGTCATCGCCGAGGTAACGGACTTTGCCACTCTCGAATCTAGAGATATCTTGTATTCGATTCGTTCTTTAACCGACGATGCCAATTGATAAAAGCTTCTAAACATATTCTTTTTAATAGTACCTACCTACTGTAATTGCGTTAATCTGTAAATGTCAGCCACCCTGTCTGACAGCCCTGTTGGCTCATTGGTAGCATATCTGCCTTAAGAGCTGAAAGGCGTGGATTCGATTACGGCTCAGAACAAACTATTTATGTATCAACAAATGTTTGTTCTGTGTCTGGGTGTTTTTGTTCTGTATGTATTATAAGTAAGCATTTACAAAAAAAAAAGTATATATGTATTCTATCAGTTATCTAACTTCCACAGTACAAGCTTTGCTAAGTTTGAGTTCAGATGGCGCTGTGTGTAATGTCCTACGATATTTATTATTATTAATAAATATGTAGTTCTTTATTATCATACGAGTAGATGTATATTTGCTTCTTCGGTAGCATTTGGTTTTTTGAGTACTAAAAGCGCGCTGTGGTTTACCCGGCTTCTTTTCAGGATAATATGCCATCGTGTTTATATAAGGCTTCAATATGGCTTTAGTTAAACTATTCAATATAGGCTTACCTTATTCTCTAGGTAGAACTTACAAGAAATACGAAAACGTTACAAAAAATTTGTAACTTTGGTAACTTACATATTCCTGTAGTGAGTAATCTATTTTTTTTTTGTGTTGGCTCTAGGGCTCGAATAGTTGTATTAAACAGCATGACTATGTTAAAATGTTAACATTATACGTCTCCTATGGCAAATATTTTTTGCGTACTGCGTTCTAAAACGTTAAACTGTTGCATAAAGCGTACATATCGGTTTAGTGTCATAAAAACACGACAGTACTGTACGACATTTAAATGGCAAAGCATAAGAATTTATTTAAAAAAAAATGCTCCAAATAAATCACATATCCTATGCAAAAGTACATGTACTTTAATTTTACGTAATTACAAAATTAGTTTAGTTCTATTAATGAAACTATATTCTATTCGGTGTTTGAATTAACAAGGTCTGTCTTCTGAAACAGCTATTGCTTTTAGCCCCCTCGTCTTAACTTATGTTTTTTTTTCTTTGGTTTTGGCGTCGCATTTTGAACATTTGTCAGTGGAAGTGTTTTATATTTTCAAGTTTCATAAGTTAAATAAGTTGCCTCGTAGCTATAGTTATCGCCAAAGTAAAGCCTTGGGCAAGTACAGTCCGTGTCGGTCAAGTCCAGTCATGCTTTAGTAAAGTAGTGGCGACTTTACTATAAAGCTTCGATGGAGTTTTGGAAGCAACACAAAAAGTCATGTTTCACCACATTACAACATTTTCTCACACTCGCGCTTGTGATTCGACACTTTGTGAATAACACGTCACCATTTTTATGTATAAACACTCGACAAAACATAAGTTTTGGAAAGAAATACAACGGGGCACGACGCGACGCTTTCCGCGTTTCCGCCAAAACTTATGTTATTAATAGATATTATATAAATTACAATAGATTATGCGTCCGCTGCATGTAAACGCTTTTCACGCCGTGAAGTGTCTTTGTAAATATTTGAAGTAGAATATGAAGTGAAGAACCCTTGATGCTCTTTATGTCAAGTGAAAAGCGGACTGATTCACACGGCCCTGTGTATATAAGAATTAAAAAAAAACTATATTATAATGTGTAGATTGGCAGCTCTTGAGATTTACAACACTTCCCCGGTTTTTTTACTGTTGACGTGCTAGGTGTTCGACTACAGTTCACCTGATGTTAAATAACGGTACGGTCGAAGATAGTCAAGAAACTTAGACTGGAATGGAACTGGCTGTCAAGTTAGGCTGTCGTTAGATGCTTGGCGACAGATTTTTAACTTGAGGGTGGTAGAGAGCCAGCCGAGTAACTACTAGAAAGTACCCTATCACCATGCTAACACACCGCATTTAAGTACGCGAGTTTTTTTTTTATTACAGTGCATGTAAAAACTACGTAGAAGTTTTTTTTTCAGGTATACCTATGTATATTTGCTACATACCTACACATATCTCCATGTATATTAAAAGAAGAAAACCAACAATGAAAATCAATTGGATTGGATAGATTTGGTTAAATGGGAGAAAATAGACCAGCTAGTAACTAATTCAAGTGTTTAAAATATGTAAATGAAATAAATAATCGTAAGATAAGATAACCAAAGCTTGTACTATGGAAGTCAGATAACTGATAGAATACTTAAATACTCTTTTTTTTTAAATGAATACTTCTAATAAATACAGAACACACATACATAGAACAAACATTTTTTTTTTATAGTAGATAGGCTTGCGTTTGACCGCCATCCCGCCTGATGTTAAGCGAAGATGCGGTCTACGGTGGAGCACGCTTGCCTAGAAGAAACCGATTCACTCGCGACTTGTTGTTATACCACAAACAGTATGTCCTGGGTGGGAATCGAACCCGCGCCCTTCAGCTCTTGAAGCAGCTATACTACCACAACAGGGCTGTCAAAAAATATATACCTATTATTTAGGTAGAAAAAAAATACATATATGTTTTTGGTACGTAAAGACACCGTCAACTCAATAAATGTTTTTGTTGTTGTAATACTTGTTTACGTTTCAATAAGATGCGTAATTGCTCATTTCAGGGGATATGACCATTCAGTTCAGATGCGTCCCAGAAAAACAAGCGCGCAATCGCACCGTTCTCGGCATTCTGCCACAAAAATTGTTAAGGCGCTCCCAGTAGAAATTTGAGCATGTTTTAGTATCGCAGTTATTAAACTTATTTAACAATACATCATGCCGCAGAATACAGAAAACAAATGGCAGCAAGTTAATTTTTTAGAACATTATCAATTGCATTAAGACCATAACATAGTAAAAAAGGTAATAGTATAACGATTTATTAAATAGACAATAGACAACACTTTATTTGAGACATACCACATATATTTCAACATAATTAACAATAGCCTATCTATTTTTAATTATGTTGAACAATTACATACAAAAATAAACAATAAAAAAAAACTTATAGGTATATAGTACAAAAATAATGATTGTGTGTAATCTTAACTCATTTAATATGCCTAGATAAAAAAAATACAAAGAAAATGTACTTTAGTTTCTAATGTTACTTTAAGATTTACTTGTATAGAGGATTTTAAAAAAAATAGTGTTTAAATAAACTACGGGTTCTTCACAAATATCATAAAGATCGATAAAAAAATTTTCGCTGCTTGAAAACGAATGCATTTTGACCAACCGTTTAGCTACCTAAAGCATCTTAAACCTATATTGCTTGAATATATTGTGGAAGATGTGTTGCAGGTGGCTTCACGTTATTGGTATAACTGTTGGCGGGACATGGGAAACGACGAGCCGCCCACGCGCGCGCTTCGACCGGTGCTGGCTGTACTGCCACGCACGAAAGTGCCTTATGACATAGATAAATATAATACTAGCACAGATACATTATTCCATACAAATAACGATACTACAGGAAATGGTATTCAGGCTACTTTTGTGTCATAGAATAGGTCTAGATGGTCACTTTCTTTGTGTGTTTTGGACTATTTTAGCTTTACGTTAGACTCTTTGTAGTAGTGAAGCGTCGTATCTATGATGACGATTTCAATTGTTTGATATTTGAATAATTTTGTATTTTATGCAAAATTGGTGGTACGCGTATAAACATAGTAAGAACATGGTGTTTCCAATTGGCTTCATGAAACTGTTGAAGACGCAAAGCTATATAAGGGAATATTAGTTCTGTCGGCTGATATACGTCACAAGAACTATTTTTGGCGTTTCATGACCTAAGATTATTCAGTTTTTTTACAATATATTATTGCAAATACAAATTAAATCATTCATTGACAACGTCGCGTTGCTGGTATGGCTCAGTGGTAGCACTTTATTAGACCCCAGTTCAGATTTCCGATTAGTTATCGAGTTCAGATCGTGAAAAGCTTTTTGTTAATTAAAGTTTGTTAGTCAACACAAACTAATACACGCAACACTTTGAAAAATAAAATTTTTCTACATAGTAACACAACTATGCAAATGCTGTGATTAATATTATATTGTTACTGGCGGCCAGACGTGATAATGAATGCGAAATTGTCGCCATTTTCATAGTGCAAAGAGTTTAGGTACATAGCAACCAAATTAATTGGACACAGAAAGAATGTATCGGTAGGTTTACATGAACGGTATAATATGCCACCGAATTTCATAGTGGTAATAAAATTGAAGTGAAAAATTCCCATGAAACTTATAGGCACTAATAAACCCATTTACGGTAATTTCATAGATCTATGTACTTATAATGATTTATCTTTAATAATATAAAAATTACAGAAATCATGCCATATATTTTCTTTAGAAAATAAAGATACTTACAAATTTGTCAAAATTTTGTAATCGAGTGTACATGACATCATCTGGGGTATAAGTTTAAATAAAATGCTAGTTTCCTGTTTATATATTAACTTTATATTTAGTAAGTATTTATTTTATGTTTAGCTAAATGCTAAAATTGGCGGTATATGGTTTAGATGTATGTTTTTACATTGATATGTTACGATGGCGTATTATAGACATAACTTTCAATACAGAGGTCCGTCAAAACTGTGCACACACATCTGTCTTTTCTAAGTTATGTGCTTATTGTGAATTGTCACTAGCTTCAATCAGGGAGAAAAATATCGTGAAGATACTTGTATATTTTAGAGTTCTTAATTTTCTGGAAGATACATATGTGAAGTCTGCTGACCTGCTGTTAGGCAGCGTGGCGGACTATTGCGTTACTTTTATCGCAAATAGAACACGCGCGCGCTCTGCAGCAGAACAGTTAATCAAAATATAACCGCAAGTTTTTGTGATTTGTCGATGTTTCTAACGAAGTTTTAGGAGTTGGTTACCGAGATTTGGGCAACTAAATTGTTTTACCTATTTCTCATGTTTAATTATATCCCATATAGTTTCTGCAATTTCAACTTCGCATACAAAATTTAATTTTGTATAGTCGAAGCATCTGATATATATAAACGTGATTATTTTCGTGATTTTTGAAAAATGTGTTAAAACCACGTCAGTTTTCATAATAAAATATTATCATAGTAAGAACCCTTAAGACTCTAAATTTTATCTTTTCCAGCACGTGTGTTACTGTAGTCAATCATCAGTCTAATGACGTGTGAAATAGGGTCTCATTTAGCGGGGCAAAAAAATGGCGGTTGCGCAACATCGTACATTCTTTAAGCTAAACTTCGATTGTTTAATAATATTCGAAAAATAAAAAAGATCCTATCCTGTATTAAAAAGTTCTTAAACATAGAAAAGGGTTATCTGTTACATTTAAAAACATTTACATATTTTTACAATGGCATCTGTTAGCAACTGTGGAATGCACATTTTCCGGTGTCAACTTTGATTAGTCGATCATTCTAAATTACGTTTCTACTTTTACGAAGCGCTTGAATATATATATATGTATAATAACTATGAATAAAATGCAATATTTTTATTTAAAAATTATATTTTAGTGGATAAAAAGGCAAATCAAAAATGTTAAAAGTCAGAAAATATCACCTTAAGTCTAATTTACAAGAGTAAGTTGGAGATTATACTTGTTTGGATTTGTGAATGAATAAAGTAATCATGACATGCTAATGAAGAGCGTACGGTGCAGCCTACGCTCATTATTATCATATTAGTCTTTAACAATGTTTAATTAATGTTTGGTATTTTTTTTTGATGTCGCACTTTATGCATTCTGTCAGAGTTAAGAATCTCATGATAAACTCAAGTAAGCACTTAGTCACTTTCAAGTCTACTCCATACCATATTTAAATAGTGGTGACTAGAAGCTTTTAAGTTGTTTAGAAAACAAGAAAACTTTTTTCACACCGATGTAATTTCGACTTGAACACATACTTGTGAATCATTTAGCACCGGGTCTTAATCGCGCACAAAATAAATAAATAACATAGGACATTACACACAGCACCATCTGACCCCAAACTAAGCAGAGCTTGTGCTATGGAAAACAGATAACTGATAGAATACTTAAATACTTATTTTTTTGTAAATACATACTTATAATATATACAGTACACCCAGACACAGAACAAACATCGATGTTAGTCCTGAGTGTCACACAAATGTTAGTCCTGAGTGGGAATCGAACCCACGCCCTTCAGCTCTCGAAGCAGACATGCTACCAATGAATCAACAGGGCTGTCAATAAATACTATGATATTCGTTTTGTTTATTTATCTCGACGCTTCGGCAATATTGCAATAGTCGTCCATGATCACGATTTGCTGGAGAGTGCGGATCGCCTCGTTGAAAAAATGATGATGTTGCGATCTCCAACCCTCATTTGGGTCTTATAAAACGTCACCACGGCATACTAAACTGTATCAGCAGATCATTTTGAACTACACCACGATTCGAGCATTTGATTATGATCGAATTTTACGCCGCCGACAACCTAAATCCAATCCTGGTTGTAATTGCGATGTTTTTTGTTGTCAAGCGCTTCTCAAACCATTGGTGAATAATAATGTAGATCAGAGTGGACTTTTGGATCGTGAAGCGACTGGATTCCGTTTCGAGCAAATTCTCAGCTATTGCATACTTCTGTGTTAGATAATATTTTGTGCATAACTTAAGGTTGTTTATTATAGAGGTATACAAAATTAAATAAAACACATTAAAATATATCCAGTAATGTTAATGTCTATGTTGTTCACAATAATGAGTTTTAACATTATTGTGAACAAATTTTACTAAGAGTTTCAGTTTGAAGTCCTGATAAAAGTCAGCTTCCAAGGCATAATTCGGTGTGTGGAAACTATACCATTGTATACGGTCGTAGGGTACTGTCTAGTAGGTACTCGGTAGGCTAGCTATCATCCTCCGATTTGCACACGTGAGATAATTCTATTCCAGGCTAGATGCGTTTACCATCTTCAACCACACAGTCACTTAACATCAGATGAGCTGTGATCAAACACCCAGCCTTGCAAACAAAAAGTACATGATTATTTTTCATGAAGCATTACCAACTAGTAGGAAGCAGCTATATAACATAAACGACAACTTTTGTAATACATATTATGTAGTTTATAGTTATTTATTTCTGTTCTTAATTTTTGAATTTTTTACATTAAATATATCTATGTAAAACATAAATAATATAAAAAACTTAAAAGTAGTTTTACCATTATTATTGTATTTTGTATTATTATTTATTTAGACTTTGTTTTATATCTTAATATGAGACTAATTACTTGAAATAAATAATAATAATGAATGTTTTGAATTAATAAAACAATGGACCTAGTTATTTAGAACCGTTTAAATTACAGCTCGGAGCAAGCGCATCGACTTGCCCCCTTAGACCTAGGGCCACACAAAATGACCGCGCAATTTCACAAAATTGTATCAATCGATCTGCAAATACAGTTCGAGATATCCGCCATACAAAACAACAAGTTATCCATCAAACGGAGTTAGTAACTGACTTGTACGTCATTAAATGCGACCGAAAAGGGTTTAGACTAGTACTTAATAAGGTATGTTTTAGTAAGGTAAAAGTACAGCGCTGAGTCTTTATAGTCTCGGGCTTTGGATAAAATTTATCGTGAAACAGAAGTATCGTTTATCGTTTTTTGTTTGTTTGTATTGAACAGGCTCCGAAACTACTGGACCGATCTGAATAATTCATTCATCATTAGAAAGCTACATTATCACTGAGTGACATAGGCTATATTTATATTGTTAATCGAGTTTTGTTTTCCCGCGCGAAGCCGGGACGCCCTGCCAGTATATTATATAGGAGTAAAAGACAGTGATAATTTTTGACTTTCATCTTCTAACTTTAAATTGTAGCTTTCAGCGTTAGTTTTTTATTTATTAAGTATATAGATACTGGTAAAGTATGAAAGTTTGCAGTATTTTCTTAAAGGTAACAAAAATCTGTGGTCAGATCAGTGATATATACATATAATATGTACTGTGTAAGTAATAGACGGCGTGGGCCGGAAAAAGTAACTTTCTTATCCCGATGCTTGGTAAGGTCGTTCTTGTTATGATATCTGCTTCGGTTCTGTGCTACAGTAGTAGACAATTTCACAACTTGCGGGATCTTTAATAAATATATTATGTATGTAATAAATATAAATATCTTAGGATTACGTTTTTGCTTTTACGAAGTTCTTGAACATATGATATGAACGAACTTGCTGCGCCTCGTGGTTTTACCCGTTATCTAGAGTAGATCTACATTACAAATTTTACTAAAATCTATTAATATCATTTTAAATATTAAAACTGATGTACCAACCCATGATATTTTTTATTCAAAAGCAAGATTCTTGTTTTAAATTAAAAGAAGAGAAAGAGAAATTATAATTGCTGAAGCACAAATCGTCGGCTTAAAGGCTGTGCTGTTTAAAATAACAACGTGTTTAGGAAGAAAGTAACGTGCCAGAACATAGAATAAATATATTTACTTTTCATGGTTGCTTATTTGTTCTTTTTTTTTATTAACTTGAAAACAAGGGTGCCTTCGGCAGCGGGGCAGGGCTCAAGCTCAAGTATTTAATATTTATTTTATTATTAATTTATAACATTTTTAAATATGAAAATGCGAAATACCAGGAAAATGGACGGTAGACCAACAAGAAAGTAAAACAATAATAGAATACAAGATAAGTCATTGTTATTAGCGAAAAAAATGACACTCATATAAAGTTTTGTAATTTGATCAGTTTTGATTCGAGGCGAGACGCCGCGAGCTATCGATGCCCAGAATAAAAAGGCTATAATACATAAATATTCTGTGTTATAACAGTAAATTGGTAAAAAACGGTCAATAATGAAGATTTACTACTAGAGTGAGCAGGTGTCTCGATCGTATGATAACGAACTGCCGAGCTGTGGCCTGGTTTACTTTTTTATTCAATGGTCATTGTTTTTTTTGTGATGATACTGCCTATGTTAGAGCACGCTTGCCTAGAAGATACCGATTGTAACCATGCCCAGACATATCGAATGATCTGCAGCCTGATATTGTTTATTTCACATCATATTTAACATATATTTAAAGCTCAGATAGACCATTTGAAAGATGGTACAACACTAGTAAAGCTTGGATTAAAAAAAAAGTTAAAGATGTGCTAATAAGTAAAGACTAATAACTACAATTTTTGTTTGTTTACACAAATATACAAAAAAATACGCTATATATGTCTAGTCTATGGGCAGGGTGGAATTAGGTCATGCAGATCTGAAGCGCACTCACCAAAGTATAGAAAACCGACAAACTTTTCTGAGCAACGACGAGAATGCACATTTCTCAGTTGACTTCAACGCCTCAAGGTGGTACTTCGCCGATCCGTCCCAAAGGTGAGAACGGGACTCCATACATGATCGAACTCGTGCTTGTGGATTTAAAGAAATACACTATATTTTTGGCAAAAAAAACATCGCGAAGAGATGTAGATGATGTACCTGTACATATTTTAAATCAATCGTTCCCTATAATGTTTTCTATCACACCATACATATATTAGGATTTTTACAACACTTTCCCCACTCCTTTTTCAACCTGTTTTCAGTCTTCTGGTAAGTAAAGTATATATTGGTGAAGTTACGTGCTGTTTGTAAATCCATCGCTCATTGTTTAACCTAACTGGGTCCCATAAAATAAATGAATGAAAATTGAACTTTATCAAAGACTTAAAATTAATATTCTATCTCTCCAATCTAAATCGGATTTGCCCTTCACTTTACAGTAAATTGAAATACTGTAATGAATTTGCTCTACACGTCCGTGTTTAGTCAGGATATCATAACAGTGATGCCCGTAAATGGCGCAATGTACTTGATTCATAATATATTTTCTCGATGAAAAGTTCAACTACGAACGGAAGCACGCCTTTATCATCTAAAAGCTAAAAGGTTTGTAGACAAAGGACTTTTATGCGACCAGGCCAGTTGGAGCCTGTGTAAATCACATAGATTTAATAATATTTTTGTTTTCCTGTTATCTGTTATGCGCGTAGCAAACCGGTTCTTATTCGCGCCAAAACCTATCTTAACTTTTTTTTCTTTGTTTTTGGCGTCGAATCATATGCATTTTTCCAGTTTTAAATGTTTCTGTATTTTTAAAGAGGGAGATGAGTCTGAGGCGCAGTCAAAGTCACAAAGTCAAGTTCAGTCATACTCTAATAAGGTAGTGGCAACATTACTAGAAACTTTGACGGAATTTGTGAGCAACGCGAAAGTACATATTTCACTTATGTACAAATTTATACATATTTCATGTGGCTTCGATTCCCACACTGGATAAACACTGCTCTCCGAGCCCTGTTCTGACGCAGCCAGGGAGCTGTTCAGCTGTGTGAGTCGTCTCAAGTGACCCACCTATTATGATTAGTATGTATGCGGGGGAGTGAATGAGTGTATGAGAGAGTACGTATTATGTTTGTGTGGTGTGTAGATAATTTTTTTATTTTAGTTGTGTTTTATGTTTGTGTTTTACATGTGAGAAAATACGATGGGACTGCCATGTGGCTACCACAAAAGTCCCATAAATAAAAGAGAATAAAAAAAAAGTTTTGTGGTATAAACAAATGTTTCTTCTGTATGTATAAGTACGTACTTATAAAAAAAAAGTTTAGTATTCTATCAGTTATCTGACTGCCATAGTACAAGTTTTGCCTACTTTGGGGCTAGATGGCGCTATATGAAATGTTCTAGGATATTTTCATAACTTATTTATTTGCGTTTTTACTTTCCCATATTTGGTGTACGTAATTAGTCACTTTATGAATAAAGAACCATTATTTCAATACATACAAATAAGCACTCGGAAAACCACACGTTTCTGAATTTCCGCGTCGTTCCCGTCAAAACTAATAATTTACGATTTCTCTCATACCTTGAGTTTATGAATGGTGAACGATCAGTGACCGTACGTGACACTTTTATGGGACGTAAATTCAACTACCAGTTTTCAGAGAGGACATTAAAATGATCGTACAGGCAACACATCTACAAGTCTTTGTTTGTTACTCAGCCATAAAACTGTACGTTTTAATAAATGGTTATTTAATGTACCCACGTCATAGATCAAAAACACCTTCTTTTCTTTACATTGAAAACGTATAGTAGGTACTTCATATATGCCTATCAGTAGAAGCACAATGTGAAAGTTTGGATGGATGGATGTTTGTTACTCTTTCACGCAAAAACTACTGAACGGATTTGGATGAAATTTGGTATGGAGGTAGCTGAGAGCCTGGATTAACACATAGGCTTTTTATCCCGAAAACATGTAGTGGATAACACCGCGGGGCGCAGCTAGTAGACATTATAAATAAGAATGTGAGTTAGTTTGTTTGTTACGCTTTCACGCGTAAACTACTCAACGGATCTGGGTGAAATTTTGCATGTAGGTACTCGAAGCCCTGGAATAAGACATAAGATACTTTTCATTATCAAGATAGATATAGACTAGCGGACGCCTCGCGATTTCTCCCGCGTAGTTCCCGTTCTCGTGGGAATACAGAGATAAAAAGTAGCCTATGTCACCCGGGGATAGTGTAACGAGATAAAAAGTAGCCTATGTCACCCGGGGATAGTGTAACTTACCAACGGAATTTTTGAAATCGGACAAGTAGTTTCGGAGCCTATTCAATACAAACAAACAAAAATCAAATCTTCCGCTTTATAATAGAATACATTATAGTTAGGATTAGGATTTAAGGATATTTCACATAGTGCCATCTAACCCCACACTAAACAGCTTTTGATATTGCTAGAATATTTGTTTACTTTTTTGTAAGTACATACATAGGTAAATGTAATTTTTAGACAATAGCAGGGCTGAAACTTTACAATAAAAGATTTAATCGTAAAGTTATTTATTGAATCGGTAAACGCTGTAATTGCGAATAAGGAACACTTAGCTTTTAATGTTAATTTACTAAAGTTCCGAATAGGCTATAACTTAAAACCATAATTATTGGTATTTACTTTCCTCAATGAAACGGTGGTCATAAAGCTGAACAGTGAAAAGGGAAATAAAGAAGGATAGATGTATAACTGTGGGTTATTCTACAATAAATCCCTAACAGAGATCTCCAGTCAACTTGAGGAATAGTTTGATCTTAGACGTAAAATATGTTTGGAAAGGCTCTTGGTACAGCATTGCTGCTGATATCTAAAGGATTGGCACTTGTCGACTAAAGAAATTTACAAATGTTCCTAGTAAATATTGATTTCCGAAGCAATATTTATTGTTATTTAGTGTTAGGAATATGCGTTTTAGATTTTTTAAAATGTAAAAGTAGTGAGATGAACGATGCGCTCTCCTGATGGTAAGAAATAACGCATGCCCATGACCATTGCAGCAATAAGTACACAGAACTTTGAGTAGCAAAACAAAGTCCGGGGCATCGCTGCTATGGCGCGTGTATTACTTTGAGACTTTGATAAATTATAAAATGGGATGAAAAGCTATTTGTATGTTATAATGTATGTATGTTAGGCGTGTAATAAAGTTGTATTCTATTCTATTCTACATAGTACGTGATTTAGTGTGAGTAGCGATGATAGCTCAGTAGTTAGTACGGTCGGATCACACGCCGGTGAAGAAAAACATCTTGAGAAAACCATAGCTTGCTGGTAGATAATTTTCTAATGGCTAGCTATCACCCTCACGTTGAAAATTTGCCGCCAAGCTCCGCTAACCACCGCTGTGTTCCGGTAGAATCATTTATTAGCCAGTTACCATTCCATACTAGGTTTGCACCATCTTCGACCCCACCATCACTTAACATAAGGTCATCAAACCAAACTGATACTTGATACTGATACTATTGCTTGGCTGAAGAACATCTGAGACATACTTAACTAGACGACTGAACCACCACCAAGTAAATGAGTAAACTATATACATAATTAATTTGAATAATTATAATAATGACATACTGTGTGTATAGTCCAACGATATTTATTTTATTTATTTATTTGCTTAAACCCTGTACACTGTATTATTTTTCATTTATGAAATACATTTAACGTATTTTTCGAAAGTGTTGGTGCTAGGGCTACTGATTCGTATCTACCAAGTTCAGGTAACACGGTAATCTATTAAAGATTTACTGTGTGTACATAATTTGTTATAAATAGTACCACAACCAACTAGAGAGTTGAAATATTTAATGCAGCGTGGTTTCGTACTAAACAACTCACTTTCCTATGGACCTATAAATGTGCATATAAGTGCCTATAGGGAGCTAATCACAAACCTATTTGGCGTTTGACTAACTACCGTTTCTCACCAGGTATCACCGACCCCAAACTGTTTGAGTCATACATTTGTAACTAAATGGTAGATACCTTTTTATTTTCTTTCGGATATAATTTGGATAATTTTAAATTCAGTGTGAATAGGTATCTCATTTTCGACCACACCATCGTTTACCAAGTTAGTGTTAGTGGTCAAACGCAGTCGTACATGCGTTTAAAAAGATAAATGACATATTAGATACCTAGACTATTTTGCGAAGACACTAGTCTATTTCTTACCTTTTTTCTCGTTGACAAGCTAGTGTAGTAGGTGTCTAACCACAGCTCACCTGATGTTATGTGACGGTGTGGTCGAAAAAGGTAAAGCACATCTAACAGCTGCTGGGCGGCAGATTTTCAAGTCAAGGGTAGTAGGTACTAGAAAATACTCTACCACCATGCTATGGTTTCCTCACGATGTTTTCCTTCGCCAGCTTTTAGGGTTCTTTACCGAAAAGGTGTACATGTTAACCCTGTTATCTACTTTCTACTCACTCACTAACGAACTTGAGATATTACTGAGAAGAGTGAGCTGCGAGTGAACTTTCTAGAGTATACGGTTACGCGGAACGGTAGTTCTAAGCTGATAGGAGGCCATTGTAGGTACTCACCAATGTGAAAACTTCATTATGAAGTTAACTCTGCAGTATAGCGAAAAACATGTTATGCAACTTGAACAAATTTTAATGTAATTTTTGTTTTGAGATTTCAGAGTTGGTCTGATTGTAAAATTTATTGACAATGACACGTGTAATTACCTCCTTTCAACTTAGTGCTACCGTTCCGCGTAAACTTATATAACTTTACTAAATTATTATAAGTAGGTACCTACACATAATTAAAATTGATTTACCATGACTCAATTAAGTTGGAATTAATAATAACATCATTTCACTAACATATACATGAAATTTGTTTGGTGAGGTTTCAGAAGAGATCCATTTTTTTAGGGAATCATTCCTATCGTAGGGGAACCTTATTGAAAGTACTCGGGGTGCGTGGAACCCGAGTAAGTAGAACATCTTCCCTACTAGCGTTGATTTAGGTTTAGCACGAGGAGGGTGTAGGGATGTCGACATCACATCCTACAACAAATCTTCGATCGATTTTCTTTGTTCGTAGCTTCGCTAACATTAAACTTGACGTGACTTTTCAACAGTAGGTACCTTTTTATTAAAAAATCACAAACCTATTAAATTTTAACATGAACCTATCTACATAACATAAAACAATGACATTTAGAAATAAATTTGACATTTGACTTACCTCTTTGAAAGGATATATATATATTTTTATCATTAATTAATATTCGTATGACGTGCTATCCCTGTCTGCTCTACCGGCAATCACGTAGTGATCGCCGGCAAGCGTCCTCTGCCCCCACCGCACCGCCTCATCCCACTTGTGTCGCCTATTTATCGCAAGATGTTCTACTTACTTTACCTTATAACGGGAGCTCAAATGAAACTTCAAGATTGTCGAAAGATACTTTAACAGTGCAGTATAGACGGCATGCCTAGATTAGCCGCTCTGTTGGATTAAGTATGCTGTGGTACTAGATAATTTATCGATTTGGCGCGGTGGCTACATTCACCAGAATCGATACTTAGGTCATAGGTCGCCTATGCTAAACAAGGACAACCATATTTACCACAACTTCGCTGCTTCATTCTGTTTGAAATAGCGAATCACGCCTCCGCTACCAGAGAAGGATAGCATTACCGATAGTGAAATGTTACCTTACGCGAGCACAATGCAAATTAGACTCTAAGCCAAAATCTTTAAGAACAGTTTGCCTTTTCCAGGCAACAGTCACGTTTTCAATTCTCTTCACTGGCATTTGGTATTTCACTTCATTGTGTTTGTTATTATCATACTTCTAAAACGTATTATATGGTAATGAAATAGTTTCATAGAGTATTCGAACAGCTGTGCATAATGGTGAATGGAGAATGATAACAGTTAGAAGGAGATTTATGGTTTAAATGGGCAACAGAAGCGTTACACGCTGACCGCTGAAAGATAATTCCAAAAGCAAGTTCTGGAGAATATTAATGAATTATAGTTGCTACCTACTTACTTGCGTAGGTAAATCTAGATAGCGACAGGTAAATCCAAGATTGGGAGTTGATAAAACGAGGGAGTTGAACATGATGTGATGCATGTTGTTTTATAGATTGCGTTATAATTTGCGGAATTAGTTTTGACAAAATGATCAATTTTTAATTATTTTTTTGTTCCATTTTCGTTATAAAACCTTCAAAAAAGCTACTACGCCATTGAAAACATAGGTCGTAAACGTTTGGACTCACTCTGATTTTTCAAGATATATTTCAATAAAAACACAAATTATGATATGAAAACCAACAAACAACAAAAAACCAACAAACAATTCGGTATGTAAAGAAAAAAAAAACTTTACTGATTCTAAACACACATCCAAACATTGATCATGATTTCAAACATTTCGATTGGCCCGATGTGGGTTGGCGAATATATAAATAAACGTAATCAAATTTCCACCCCGGAGATAATAGGTAGGTAACCTATTATATTATGTATTTCTTTACCGAAAAGCTAGAGAAAGGTTTCAACTTAGTAATTTATGAAACAACTTTCACTAATTTTTCGATATAAAAATGAATGTAGGTAGGTACCTATGATAATGTGAGAACTGGATCAACGCTCCTAGATGTAAACTGAAACTAACCAGACGAGCCGTAATTTCTTTAATTATTTATTTAATATCATTAAAAATTACAGTTATTTTGTCAAGTTTTTGATAACAAATTGTTCAATAAAAACCGACCAAGTGCGAGCCGGACTCGAGCACGAAGGGTTCCGTACAATTATCTATGTAAACGGCAAAAAATCACGTTTCTTGTATGAGCGCCCCCTTAAATATTTACTTTCTTCTATTTTAAGTGTTTGTTTTCATATTGGCAACAGAAATAGGTACATCATCTATGAAAATTTCAACTGTCTAACTATCACGGTTCATGAGATACAGCCTGGTGACAGACGGACAGACAGACAGGCAGACAGACGGACGGACAGCGGAGTCTTAGTAAGTTAGTCTTAGTACGGAACCCTAAAAATGGATAAGCACCCCCATAAATGGAATCAGAAACCAATATCATATATTTTTTACTATCGACGAAGTAGGTATTTGATGAAAGTTATTTCGCAAATTGTTGTTCTTGTGGGCAATGCTACTATTTTTGTTATTGTCGAGCAAAACGTAGTTAGACGATCTTTGAGATCTTGCTCGGCTACATTGCACAAGGCATGCGATTCTATCAGTCAAAATCAATAAGTCGAGGCCCAGTCCGACTGTTTGTTCACGATACTATTTCCTGATAAGCCAACACGACTTTACTTGCCTTTGGAATTAAGACTTGCAATGCTTACGAATTGGTGCCACTTTATAATATTTGTTATCATTTTAAATTGATTTAGGAAACAGTTCATTTAGGAATTAGGACAATCTTACAGATGAAGTAGTTTAGGTAAGTAGCTCTAAGTAGATAAATTAATGGTGTCAAAAAATGGATTGTCTAATGCCTGACGAATATCTAGAGAAAAACCAAATGCCAACCAATGCATTTTCGCGATAAATCGGAACCATTGGTGCCCAATCAATTTCGTTTTTATTTAACTTCTTATAAAACATGAAAGTATCCCTATAAAGGAATTCTTATTCTAATCGTTTTATCAACAAAAGAAGTTCATTTTGACTAATCTGAAGTTATCAAACTCTTTTACACTTTATTCGTCATACAAGAGATAACAGAGATACCGCTACATTCATTAATAAAATGTGAATAATTTAAACAGTTAATGCTCTAGTGGAACAAAATCTAGAGGTAGAAAAAGATCATAGCACAAAAGACACAGCAGGCAGCAGCAGACTTAGCAGGGCGATCTGCGATTTCGCCACTGTTCAAATGCTGTATCATTTTTGGCCATTTGCGGCGGTAGAAGTAGCACCTTTTGTCAACTGCATTGATGCTGCATACCATCATACCATTGATGCGGTTGATCGCGGTGTCAGACTCGTTCATTTTAGCAGTTCTATTGATGTGAGAGGTGAATTTCGTTAGATTAGAATCCAGGGCTTCCTGATTGGAAGTGAAGTCATATGTCCCATGAAGTCCATCAAAGCTGCTGTAACTTCTAAATTTTCTATTTATGTGTCCAACTTTAAATGCTGATAACGTTGTGACGAAACCTGCACGTCTAAGAGTTCTTCGTATTCAAGAAGATGTCACACTTGGTCAGCCTTACCTTTTTGACTATAAGATAAGATCGGCGTTTAGCAGTAAGACAGTTTATAAAACTAATCCATGTTTATGTTATTTTGGAGCATGAAGAGGCGAGTGCGGGAGCAATAGATTGGCGACATGCGTGACTATATAATTATACGAACGTTAAAATATAAAGCCTTGCTAGCCGTGTTTGAAGATTTAAATGTTCACAAAAGACCGTAAAATACTAAAAAGTATCCCTTGAATTAGAAATCTGCCACTAAAGATTTAATGGTGTGATCAGCGTTCATTGTGAACCGGTTTCCACTCCAGACTAGATGTGTTTACCATCTGTGATCTCACAATCACTTACCATCAGGGGAGCAGTTGAGACAGTTTGCCTTTTAATAGTGAAAAGTAGATACGACATCAACTTGCGGAAAGCGATGTAAAGTGCGTTTTCTTCTAATGGTCACTACGGCTTCCACAGACACGCGACATCGCGTTCACGTGAAATGTGTCTACATTTGCTTTAAATACATATATATCTTAGTAATTGTTTTCTGGAATCTTCAAAGAGATTCACGTTACCACACTATCCGAAAAAAATGTGAAATGCGATTTTACCGCGAGTACTGACGTCACTCATGTTGCGTAAAGGTATATACTACAAGTATGTGACACGTGTTTAGCGTATAACCGTCACGTACCAATTTTAGTCACAAAAATAAATTAAAAAAATAACTGAATGTGGGTCAACAAACAAAGGTGGAGTTGGCAAAATATGTATATACTTTTCGAGTTATCTACTCGCTAGTACATTGCAGAAATAATGATAAGATAATGGTGACAGATAAAAATGCTAGTGTAAATAAAAGATGCATATTTTCCCTCGATATCGGTTTAAAACCACTTGTCGATATACTTTTGCATTTCCTACTATGTTTTTACGACAAGCTGTGCCAATTTCATTCGGTATTGCTTCATGACCATATATGACCTTATAGGTAGTTATCTACTATAATTATTACAGAAAGTTTTTTTTGTTGGTGTTTTAAAAAAAACAATTACATTATAAATAATTTGAAACTGGCTCTCAAGTGAGGCAATCCGAATACAGCCTTAGATGCTTGGCGGCAAAGTACCAGGGACTATACACTACCATAATGCTATGGATTCCTCATGATATTTTCCTTCACAGCTCACGCATATTTTTAAGGTTTGAACCTACGTCCCTCGGCGCGACAAAACGGTTTATGGCTATTTGTTATCGCCACAAAATACCTAATCTACTTAACCTACAACTAAAAATAAAAGTAACCTACAAATCGAAGAAAACCGTCTGAAAAACTTGTGATGCTTTAACCTAAGATTCTTAAGTTGAAATAATCCAAACATGTGTACCAGTAGTATATTCTTATAACATTAAAATTTTATCTTGATTAGGTACACCATGTTGTTTTTAACTACATTATTTTTTCACATTTTAATATAGTAAATCTCTTTTTAGGGTAATATTTTACCCATTGGAATAAAAAACAGTCAAGACATAATCAGCCCTGTGTACAAAGGATTCCATACCAACACAAATATTTATATATATACATAAATCATACAGCCTGTGAATGAAACAAGCTGTCGGCTTCTTTGTGACTTGAGAAATATAATAATCTGGATCTTTTCATGGTCAGTATGCATAGGTATCTTTTAAGTCTACACGTTCATTTTCGACCACATCATTGCTTACTACCATACGAGTTAGTGGTCAAACGCGGACTTATACGCGTTAAAAAATATAGTATTAAAAGTCATACCAATACTCAATATCGCTAGAACATCACGTAAGGAAAAACATAATTCCTTCTGCTAAAATGATGCTATGATTATGTACCTACCTACTTGCCAATAAATCAAAGAGTTAACGTAAATTTGCGAGTACAGACACCATGCTCTTATGTAGCGAAAGCTGTAGATAAGTTCTGAGATGTTAAGGAATGTTAAAGTATTATCTAAAGTAGGGCATTATACAAAGTATTCAAAAATTTAATTACAAATGTATATGCCGCATCGTAGGATATATTATGTCCTACGATGCGGCAAATAAAGTCATCTATGTGTAAATAGTATCGTTAAAACATAAAATAAGATAGGGTTTGCTGTTATGAACACACCAAACCAGTGTGGAACAAGAAAGCCTCATGGGCATATAATAATTCTGTACCTATCTAGTGCCTAGTTAAAATCGTGCGAAATCTCGATTTTCTGTCTCAGTGATAAGGTTCAGATTGATAATACACTTTTTTCCGCATTACTAGAAGAACGGGTCCCACTCTTGTGTCGATCGAATATATTATAAAGTGAAACTGCACGGAGCCGTTTATCAATTGCAATTTTATTATCTAGGCGACACCTGCCCGAGAACCTATTCTGTGGGACGCAGATTGCGAATGAAGGGGCGAAATGCTCCATTAGTTTGGATTGCACAGAGACATTGAATTGCAATATCACCTCGAATGATGCATGATTTATCGAAGAATTAATATAAATCAATAACCGCGTGACACATAATTTTCTCCTTATTCTAGAATATTGAAAGTGAAAATACTGGATCAACATAAACATGTAACTAATGTTGTGTAATATCTTAAGTGAAAATACCTTTATTTTATTTTATTTTATTTTATTGATATTAGGGAAATTAACAGCTAGTTATTGTTTGGTTACCTAAAAAAATATATAAGGCCAATTAAAAAACACGTCTCTTTTCGGCATAAATCATGGAATCATATTTACCACCACGATACGCTATTATGCGATTCTTTGATCTGAAGTTTTTAACAATTTTTTTAATATATTATAATGATTTGATATAAAAATAGGTTTGAAATGTAAACTTCCATAAATTTAATTCGGCTGTTAATAAAAAAAGAAGCACTCAATGAAATTTCGACAATGTCATGAAACGCGATGGCTATGATTTCAGTTTTATTGTATCCTACATAGTTACGTACTTTTTTGCCATTTCAAACACCATGTTAGGAGGTTCCACAGAAACAGAAGACACGTGTTCATGGGGATCCCGGCCGCTGTTTCTCATGATACTCCTCAGTCTCGTTACTGGAACGTCCGTGTTCACGCAGCTAGTGACCACTTCTATAGCTAATGGTGCTGCCGGGTACATGATTGGCTACGTGCTTACCTTCCTCTTTATAGGCATTCCGTTGTTGTACATGGAATTCATCATCAGCCAGTTCACAACCCGCAACTGCATTGAGGTGTGGAAAGCCCGACCTTGTCTCTCACATATCGGTTACATACAAATCGCTTGGCAAATATTTTTCATCATTAACAATCACATGATAACTTCTTTCGTTATACACTACTTCCTCATAAGTTTCGAAGATCCCATTCCGTATCACATTTGCGGCGGATGGTCCACGCACAACTGCAATATTGCATCAAGAAACTACACGGTGAATGTAGATTGTATTAAAATGAAAACCATATCGTATCCTCATTGCAAAAACTTGGAGACGACCTTCCCTGAAATTCAATATTGGCTACATTTTATACTTGGAATGGAAAAAGACTACTATTACATAGCGTGGAGGGTATGTCTAGCTTCTGGGATCGCTTGTGGGATCACGTACTTAAGCTGCTTCAAGAGGGAAACATCGATAAGATGGTTCATCTGGTTTTTTACAATGTATCCAACTATCGGATACTTTTTGTTGCTGATCGGATCTATGATGCAGAAAGGTTTGGTAGAAAAGTTTGAAGAGGGGTTAGATACAAACTTTAACGTTTTTATTCGGAATTATCGTTTTTCAGATATTGTAAACAGTGTGCTGTTCACTCTAAATATAGGTTCGGGAATAGCGTTTAATTTAGGTGCGAGTTCATCATTCCGCGCACCATGCTACTCCAACGTGGTTATTACGGTGGTAGTTTGTGCCGCTTTCGTAGTGCTCGTGGTGTCTATCAACATCATGGTCACCTGCCCTTACGCCTATCAATATAATACCATGTCTAGATCCATTATGGAAATGCAGGTCACGCATATCTTCGAGAAGATACCTCGGTTGCTGAGAGAATTCGATGACAAAGCGCTTTGGCTCATACTCATTTTCAGTTGTATCGCTGTATTAGGACTAAGTTCGACTTGTGTAGTCATTTTAAGTCTACTGCAAACATTTGGAGCCAGATATTCCGTAATTCACAAATACAATGGTCTGGTTACTTTTGGAGTTACAATTTTATTATTCTTCATTACAATTCCATTACTTGGAACTCATGGCGTGTATGGTATATTCGATTTTAACATTTACATCAGACCTGTTACCACTTTTATAGGAATGATAGAAAGTTTCGTTTTCGTGGTGTGGTATGGTATTGATAAGTTTTCTGAAGACGTGCACTTTATGCAAGGAATACAGCCGACGGCATATATGAAGTTGGTGTGGGTGACATCGACACTAGTGTTGGCGTATGTATTTGCCAGTGACACTTATTATTCCCACTTTGAGGATACAACCAACTTGAGGCCTGGGCAATTCACCTTCTTTTTGTTTATTGCACTGATTGTTATGATCCCATTAGTGAAGCTAGCTGTGGCCGCGTGCAAGAAGAAGTTCTCAGAAGTGATAAAGTTGGATCCCATGTGGGGTCCGCGAAGCGAAGTGTTGATGCGAAGTCGTGCTATGTTCTCCGCTCAGGCGATGACCAAAGAGTACATGTATCGACAATACCACTTGCAAGCTGGCATTCTCGGTCGTCAGCGCGCTGCGAACATCAGGAGAGAACAACCTAACTGAAGATTCGGACGCTTCATTTTAATGTATTCACATATTTTAAACATTCCAATTTTATGGAGATAATACGAAACCAGAATATACCTATATACGTTTAGAAAATAATAATATTAATCATAAAACTTATAACAGTTTAATGTGGACGTTAGGGTCGTGTTGGCACGTGTGTGAGTTTTTATTCTTGGTTCTGAGTCACCATCATTATAAACTAAGGCTATTATTATTGAACTAGTATTGCTATTGGCTATTGCGTAATTCATTATAGTCGCCATGACTCATCGCCCAAAATATTACAATATCCATATGTTTCTTTTTCTATTGACAATATTTTGCTTTTCGAATATTAATTAATCAATTTAGTTTACATCATGAAACTTTAATTCCATTTGCTTTCTCTCGTTCTCAATTCAACTTTAAAATCTATAGTCCTGAAAGCCCTTTTTATACATAGGTATAGAGTAGGTATTATAATTTTGTACATATGTCTGAGGTAGGTATAGGCTTTGGTATAGGTGTTTTTTAAGAGTGAAATTTCCAACCAAACTGAGCAGGGTCAATAGTAAATTTTGGCATTCGGTAAAGTAATTTAACAGTCCTACAATGTATCTTGTCTTTTATAAAGAGGTAATGTAGGGACTTAAATAAATAACGTAGAACATTATAAACAGCGCCATCTGACCCTAAATTAAGCTTGATACGAAGACAAAACTATGGCATTTTGAGATTATGGGAATTATATAACTGATAGAATACTTACATACTTTTTATTAGCCAAGCTTTGACAAAGACTGCCACGTTTTTTACTGCAAATTATAGGTAGGTACATCAAATGTCTCAAAGTAATGAGCCCTAAAGCAGTGATGTCCTAAGCTTTGTTGTATTATTTAAAATTCGGCATACCGCTGATTAAACGATGTTTCATAATTGTAAAATAATTTAGTTGGAATGTATTTTTCATCTGGTAGCAAAAAGTAGGTACATATTTTGTTTATTTTTCGTTTCTTTAGATCCATATTTATATAACGTTGATTTTATGAAACGTCTTATCTTATGATACGTGGAGTTTAAGACGCGAAATAATTATAGCTATATATTAATGATAAAGATTCGAGAGAGCACATGAACTATACCTACTATTTAATGTATTGGAGTTCCTGCGGTCCCGGAAGAATTATGTCATGGATTGGACTCGAATATGACTTGTATTACGAGACCTTGACTATAATCGAGAATTATTTTACTTGAATATATAAACTACTTAACACCGGAAAAAAACATTAAAATTAATAACTATTAATGAAATGTTACTAAGAAATATTATGTAGCTAAAATTCTAACTTTTTAATTGCTGAATAAACACTACATTAAAGCTTATAGTATAGTCACCACTACTTTACTAGGGTATGATTGGACTCGATCATGGATTAATTTGTGTTACTTTGGCTGTGACTTAGACTTATTTAAAATGATTTCTCATAAAATACTCAAAAATATCAGACACAACCCTGGTAAAAAATACACAAAATCCTACGTCAAAAACAAAGAAGAATAAATGCACATTGTTTATTAGTGAATTGACGTGTTTTTCACATGATATATGGATATGTCTTTTGCTCAGAAAACAAATAGTTCATATGGCGCAGAACCTCACCATAGGTGCAGCAGGGCGCAGTTAGTAATAAGAAATAAATCTGCAATATTTTTTAAGCTCTTGCTAGCTTTCTTCGTATCCTCCTTCAGCGGACTGGTATGTAATGTTATCCTAAACTTAGCTCACACGACCGCGACGCTTTAGCAGTAAGTACACTCATCAAATTTATTACTCACAAAAGCCATAAAAAAGAAAGCCAACGGTTTCCTCTTCAGCCCCCCCACCCACATCGATGGCCGACTTTTGTAAAGAAAAAGACATTACATATTAAAAAAAAGTGGCGCGCCAAGCTGTCTGCTACCAGTGTGATGTCGCAACTGCAAACTCGGTCATGAGAGTTTCTCGACGCAATGTGACCAAGCACCGGTCACTACATCACCTTCGGGGCTTTATGCTCATCAATGCGGCAATGTAATGCGTCACACACAATACAATCTTTATGAGATCAAACTTAAGCTGGTACTTAGATCATTTATCAATGGGTGGAATTTTTTAGAATGATCCGATCATTGTTAAGTGTGTGAACTTACGCAACCAACTTCGAGCAAATTAATTTATAAAGTTTTTTTTCCAAATGAAATAAAACCTTGATTTCTTTAATAGTAAATCATATCGTGTGGTGTCGACCAGGCTAAGGCAGCTCTTTAATTTTTTTTTGTTCCCGGTCCTCATGTACCTACTTAATTTTGTCTATCCCATAAAGTTCAAAGATGTAACTAAGTCCAGGGTAATATTTGCGCTTTTTGAGGTCATCTACAAATTCTGCAACCGCGCTTTAGTTTGAATTCTGGGAAGATGTGACTGTGGCATATTATCAACGCAAGTAGCGTCGCACACTAAGGGCCGTTTCATTTTCCACGGAATCCAAGTCATGCCGTCTGGTTTCTCACCGTCATCACGTACAGGGCCACTCGGCTCGAGGATGGCTGTGCAATTGAAAAACAAGGTAGAAGAACTCAAGACAAGACAAGACAAGAACTCCGCAGGTAATATCCATAAGGATGCCTGCGCACCTCGTGCAAGAAAGACTAAGCTCGCCAGCCACGCTGTATTGTGTGTCCAATCGCTTACTAATTTCATTGATCGAGTTCATATCTGATCTGAAGATGTAATTAGCTTAGTTTTAAGCAGTAGATGTTACTTAGCATCTGTCATTTTATTTAAATCGGTAACACATACATACGTACGTATTATTACGACGAAGATGATTTTTAGGTCAAATACGATTTTTAGTCATAAGTCAAGTACTAAATATCTTTCTTGATTCATTATAGACTTTAGTAATATTTACTGTGATATAAATCATTTCACATTTATGCGTAGTTTTGTAAGTAAATCGATTAACTGTTGCCGTTATTTATCCAACAAATGCCTAAGCTTTGACCTTTCACTCAGACAGGCGAACACCTCTAGGCAGGCTCTAAAATATCTCAAATCTGATATGTAAGTCTATAGTTATATTGTATAAGTATTAGTCTAAAACAGGCTTTTAGGTACATTGAGATTAAGCCAACATTAAAGAGAATGAAAACCTATTTCAAAATATCTAAGTTTGTGGTCCGTATCCTAATGATTGAGAGTTGATTATGGATTTAAAGTTTCTAAATCAAACATAGGTAATACTTGTTATTTTTTTCAATTGTAAGTATTTTTTTTTGTTTGCATATCTATTTATATGTTTTGTTTGCATATCTATTTATTAGTTGGTTAGTAGAATTACCTATAGAAAGAGCAATTTCAGGATTTCCTATTTCACAATATATTTCACCAAAGCCACAACTATTAATATAATACGTGTACACAGCCAAATATATACATCATATCACAAAAAGTGCAACGGCAAATCGGGCTACTTCCAAACAATATTCTAGTGTTATGCTAGGAATCTAGGTGGCGTCACTGTAAGTGTGCGTTTCGCGTTATTTTTTGGGTTTACATTTGGGAGCATCCATTATTTAAATAAGTTAAAAATGGGAGGTCCAATAAAATCTCATCCAATCTCATTTATGTTCTTCTTTTATAACATTACTACAGAAATAATACAAAAAAGTTGCAGTTTTGGAGTGCCCCGCTAAAAAATTTCAGGGTTTATTAAAAAAGTTAGTCAAATTAAAATGTTAGGGTAAATATCACGTGATCCATCACACCACATTAGAGGTTCCACCCAATGTCACTTCATCTTACTAAACCCAAAGGTTCAGAGGTTAAATCTAAAAGAAAAATACCTCACCTGAGTTATGGGTCGTACTTCGTAGCAGCAAAGCGTTTCAACGCTTCGAAAAAAAATCACTCAAACTTAACATCTCTTGATTTAATCAAGAGATGGTAGCTAGTTATGAGTGATTTATGATTAGACCCCGTGCTAAAGCTATATCAACCGTGCCTATAATATATTTTTATACATATAATTGACATAGTCTATAGGTTTGGATATCCTAATACTTTGTGGTAGAAACAAATGTTTGTTCTGTGTCTGGGTGTCATTAATTTATTGTAAGTATGTATTTACAAAAAAGAAGTATGTATCTATTCTATCCAGTTATCTGACTTCTATAGTACAAGCTTTGCTTAGTTTGGGTCAGATGGCGCTGTGTGTAACGTCTCTGAGATACGTCTAACGTGTATTTTTATTTTTTTTATCCTTGTATTTTTGGACAACGACAAACGCAAAATTTCCAGAATTTAATCTCAACACTCAAAGAGGTGAAAGTTAAGTGTTGCAATCTTCAAATGAGCAGTTAAAACTTTAACGGAATTCTAAAACACCATCAGAATAGCTATCTCTCTGGCGACACCTACTACTTTTAACCATGTTCCACAATTGCACAACGACACTTAGATGGCTTTCCGAACTTACCGTATCGCGTTTTCTGTTGATTAGCTAAAAAGAGGTTCATCTATTCACTTTGAGTTATTTTTAACGTAAATCTTATGTTAAATATGTACGTAAAGTAAAGTCAAGTGGTAGGTATTCGAGTAGTCACTGCCTGCAACAAAAGCTTGGGGTAAACTAAGTTGACCATTTCAGCTTAGTTCATTGTATTCAACATTATATACATTAAGCTCAACTCTGCAATCGCAAAAAAACAGCTGATTACATTTATTTTCTAAGGAGACAATGAACTTCAGTTATAGAGCACCTGATTTGTTTGAACAATACAATATTGTGTTTAAAAATTGGTCGAGTAAAACTCAAAAAGTTCGATATAGGTCAAAGAACTGATATTCAGTTTTATACAATTTTAAAAACGAGAAAATAAACAAGGGAACGTGTACAAGTAAGTAAGTAGGAATATTTCATTTTAACAATGAAAACAAGACAGACGTATCCATATTTTAGCTGTCCCACGACACAAGTAGACAAGTGGATGTACTTGTTTACTGTTACTTCTTCCAGCCAGACCAGGGCATTTAAAGCGCAAACAGAAATGTCCGTATAACAGATAAGAATTATGGACACCGAGAAATTTAGTTTTGAGGTAATTGATTGGCTCATAATTAGAATGCATGTTAGCGTTTAGTGCAAGCCGTATAGGTCGACCCTAATTAGGTAGTGTCTGTGAGACAGTTAGCTGGGCTGAGCAACACTTCTGATCACTTTCAACGGCGCAGCGGCGCGGACGGCGGTGTGTTCGCAGTTGAGACCTCTTGTACTGCCGCACGCGATCAGCTTCTTCTACGACGTTAATACAGATATCCCACTGCAAGGGCTCGATTAATAAAGAACGAGATAATCGTTAGATTTCCTTATACATTTTGTTCGTTCAATAGCAACTATTTTAGATAGATTTATATTTTTACTTTTATATCACTCATGCCTTGAAATAGCTTGTTTAGAAAGCCGCAAAAAATCAAATGAGTAAAATTATCTCATGTAAATATTATGTAAACAATACATTTGGATAGGAATAGAATAAACAGGAAAGAGTTAAAATAATCGTAGCAATGCTTCAAGTTAAGGAATCGTTTGCGAGCCGATTTTTTTCAAAGTTCGACCGATAAGTCGTTGGACATGTCAATAAGATAACTTGACCAAACAGAGTAGTGAAGGCGTAGAGTCGATGACACACAATAACTAGGACGTGTGTCGTGACAAGGGACTAGGGAATGGAACCCGTTATAAAATTATATCTCCTTTATATCGTTTGTGTATGTTATTTCTTATTTCAAATTACTGGGATTTTGAGACTAACCATCGAATGTTTCAAAGTAATGAGGGCAAATTAATTGGTTTATTTTTCATATTTTAATTTTAAGTCCATATTTTCAACACGTAAACGGTACCTATACCTACGTTTTACGCGCCAAAACAACACGCGGTTATGAGTGTTCGCTTTCGTCGCGTGTTTTGTTTTTATTTTTACCCTGATGCAATGGCCAATAGTTCCCATAACTCTACTTTCTCAATATATTGATGTTACGCTGTGATATGAGTAGATATACCCTTATGGAAAAATTAAGTTTATGATGAAGTGAAGCTGTGAGGCCCTGGACATAGTTTTGTTACTCAAAGTTCTGTGTATCGCTGCAATGGTCATGGACAGGCGTTATCTCTTACCATCAAGAGTGCGTCTTGGTCGTCTCATTACTTTTTACATAAAAAAATATATGTAAATTTAAGTATGGTCCAATTAAATCCTGTGATGTTGAAAGATCATTTAGCCAGTAAGTAGCGATATTCGTCCGAAAACAATAGCTTTCAATTCTGAAATTTAAATATGCATGTGTTTATTTACTGTAGTTTAAATAATGTACATTTTACAGAAGCTGAGTAAATCTGTATATAGGTACACTTTGATATTTTGCAATAAAAGTGTTTTTTTTAAATATATTGCAATTTTTTTACTATATATTTATCCCATATTTTAGATTTTTTAGTAGGTATATTATAGGTACATATTTATCCAATTAATAAAAGTTATCCAAATAAATAAAACTTATATTAATGAAAATCAATTGCCAAAAACATAAAACAATGAAACAAAGCATCACGAAAACAGCTCCCCGGATTTGGCTAACTTATTTTTCGCTGTTTGTAATTGTAAAGACTGTATTAAGGGTTGTATGAAAGATTTTATTTGAAAAGCCACCAATATAAAGTGCTCTTGAGTAAAGGCGGGGTGGGTCGCTAGTGTCAAATAATGTTTAATTTTGAAGAGCACAACGAGTTATTTTTGCCTTCGTATTTAACCGTTATGCGTAAACCCGCATGAAGTTTTATAAACCTGTTCATGAGTATTGTTATCAATATTTAATCTACAATCGGAAAATTATCATGTTATATTATTATTTGGTATGACTATACAATATGTAAAAAAATCTATCTAGCGCGTGTCGTGATACGCCCATGAAAGGGTCCCGTAGTTAGTAATGAATAAATAATAATCGTCTATTAGAGTGCAAAGTTCTTTTGCAACTTTTCCAGAATAATTTGTGCGCCTGCTCGTACATCGTGGAACGGTAGTACAAAGCGGAAGTAAAATGATTGTATTTATAATGAAAAACGTCAATCACAATTCTAAAATTACTAAAAAAATGTTATGTCATACAATTTTTGTATTAAACATCGGATATTTTTACGATTTCAGGGCCTGCGCCGTAGTCAAAGTTGTTCATAAAAATAAGAACAATGACATCTTGTCGGTTTGGTCGTACCGCCCGCGCAACTACTTGTGTCTCGAGAGCAACCTAAGTGATTTTCGTAAAAGTTGTTATTGTTATTTTTAAAAGTTCAAAAGTATATATCAATCTTAACAGGTATGGGTATATAAACTTATAAAATATTTAAAAATGAGACGTGATTATGAAAAGTCATTAAATTCTGTTAAAATACCAATGCTTATACCTAAATTCATTTTACAACAAGAAATCTTTTTACTACAATACCTTGTTTCGCTGGTGTAAGAAAATCATTTCAGTCAGCACTAAAATGAATATTAAAATTCATCTTATAAATATTATTTTTATTAAAAACGTGAATATTTTTCCAAAATTTATTGCGATTAAATTTTATGGTAGGTATTTTATTCTATCAGCTATCTGGTTCCATAGTGCAAGCTATGCTTAGTTTACGACTAGATGACGTTGTGTAAAAAAGTCCTACGATATTTAATATTTGTTAATTTTTATAAATAGTAATAATAATCTAGTAAATAAATAACGTTAGATAATTTTTATAAGTGGTATACCGTGGCATAAAGACCGACAGCATATCGTATTGTGTAATAAGGGTTTGCAACAGAACCCTAAAAATTAATTTCTCAATCACTGCTTAATTTTCACATTGATAAAATTTTGCTACAAATTTTGATAATGGGAAAATTTGGAACGTTTTTAAACAAAAGAATAGAAATACCATAGAGTTGTTTATTTCCAAGGAACAAGAATATGAAACAAATGTTTGTTCTATAACAACTGACTGTCATGTTATGTTAATGGTTGTCGGATGGTATATTTACTCCAACATTAGGGCTGACTTACTTATTTATGAAAATAGACAGTAACTCCAGAGTCACATAAATTAAATAAAAATAATTCCTTCGAACAGACAGAAATTATTTTTGTTCCAATAGAATGAGTTCTCGCTTCGCTTGGGCTACAATTGATGAGGAATTATTATCAGCCTATCAAAGTTTTTACATAAAAGTATTTTTATCAAACTGCAACTCAACGCATAGACTGTCGGAGGTGGCAGCATCCGCTTCTGTTTTGAACCGTCAGGGTTTCCAGTATTATTTTTGCAAACACACAAATTGGTTGTACATTTTTTTAATTCCCCCAAACTGATGTTTTACACTTTTTACATAAAAATACCACAAGTGGATATTAGTTAAATTTCTATTAATAGTCAAGTTAATGGTAACGTAAAGCCAAATTCAAAGAGTTATAGAAATTATTAACAGCAATTTTTTACTAAACATTTACGGAACGATACACATTTTCCTTACAATTATTTTTAACAGGCTAAGTGTTGCCCACAGCTTATCTGATATCAAATGACAGTGGGATCGAAGATGATAATTACACCTAACCTAGAATGTAACTGGCTCTCAAGTGAGTCTGTCGCAACACACTGTTAGGTGCTTGGCGACAGATTTTCAACTTACATTTCAACAAGGTAATAGCTAGCCAGCCGAGTACTAGAAAGTACCCTACCACCATGCTGTGGGTTTCTCATGATTTTTTCCTTCACCGAGAGCTCAAGCTCATTATTGGGGGTTGAACCCATGCTCTTCGGCGTGCGTACTGGCCGCACTAATCACTGAGCTATCATCGCTACAAAAAAGCATTACATTTTTTAAAATATAATTATATTGCGAAAAATATATCAATCTGGCAACTCAGCGAAGCATGAATGTGCGTCCGCGCAGTCGCAGCCGCCGCGGGCGCGGAATGTGGCGCGTACCGCCGCAGGGTAGAAAGCGACGCGTCCAAATGGGACAGCCCTTTGTAGCTTTGTAGCGAGACGGACTGCGTTCGGTAGTCGCACTAACACACGGTCAAGTCAGCGCAGCTACTGAAATCCTCTAATCTAACAAACGACCTACGAGCTTGAGTTGGACTAAGTCGGAAGGGGTCATTGTACTCACCAAGATTTCAACTCACCTCTTTGATACCAAGAAAATAATTTTCATATAGATGAAAAAAGTTTTTCAGATGGATCAAAAGGTGTACCTACCTTAAGCTTATAGTTGGTACACTAAAAATGGCAACAGAATTGAAAATTATCATCGTAGCCATTTATTAATTGTTATGGAAGCGCTTGGTACGAGTGAGACCGCCGCCGTGTGTAAGTAGGTAACTTATCATAGACATAGTTTTAGTGTGTAGCTACATATGTTTAATAGACACGAACACACATCTTCTTGTAGATCTTTTTTTGATGGATCCACTTAACATCTGTGATAATACGCCTATAAATTTGATCACAACTAATTCAAGAATAAAATCAATAAAGGTTATATAGAACACCCAACTTACTTTAAAAATTAACTATGTAATAATTTCAGATATAACAACAACATTAACATAACATTTTATATTATATATGTATTTTTTCAAAAGTACCCAAATACAATTATATCATCGTGGCAAAATTGATAAAAGACAGTGCATCTCGAAAAACAAAAATAAGACCTCGCCGCCAGATTAAAAGTGTACGCAGAGCTTTCCATTGAACGGAAAAATGCACCGTGAAGCCGGTTTGCTCATACCTTCCGGATTCCCAACCTGCTACTCTAGGTCAGCAGTGGCCATCTCGCTCGCACTCGCGGCCCGCAGCTGAGATTGCAAGATCGATTTGGGGTCGCGTCGCCCTAACCTAGATTGTCTTCGCCAGTACCTACACTTTGTAATGTAGCTTGCCTGTTGCCTGGACATAGCAGGTACTCACTGCCGACGCACGAATAGACGCTTCTCAGATCTACAAATTATACGCGCTGTCATACCGTAAATGGCCGATAATTTTTACCGTTATATTGATTTAAGAGACAATTTTCATCTCTAAACTATGACCCAGCGATGGTTAACATGTGTTTAATTTTAATTATTCAATTATGCTCGCTGCATAGTTGCAAACAGCTGTGTCAATTACGTAGATTGTAGATAAGCGATAGAAGCTCTGCGTTCGAGTGAATACCGGATCAGGAGCGCTTGCGCTGACACGCCATGTTCACTAAAACCACTTGTGATGGCGGGAACGCCGAAAAATCGTATTGTATTTATTTTCCAAAACTTGAAAATATCGTAATATGTGACTCTGGTAAAATGCACGAAGTACGATGCTAAAAACAATGAAAAATATTATTATCTATGACATAAAAAAATTTACTCAATTAACGGCAGTACCTATTGGAGTCTGAGCTGAATTGGTCTTTAAGTTTACGTCTAAAAATAAAATATTTCTTTAAAGATCTCAACCGGCTTTTTTTGGGACTCATCTCGCTTTAGGAAGATATATGTTATGATACCGAATAATGTATTAGCTTTTCCTATAAAATTCATGTTCTTGTAAATAGTGGTTTATCTACCTATACCATTACGCAGAATGTAGATCTTAGGTCAAGCAGTACATTCTCGTCTGATCGCAAGCAAGCCGAGTTCCGCGAGTCAGGACCTTTTCACTTGTTGGCTTGTAATGCCCATTTCCAGGTTCATTAATAATGCACATTGTCTATCTAGGCTGTGCTTATTTTAAAGTTTGTATTTAAATCTGTTTCGTAATGGCAAGGCAAGAGCCTAACCGAAATGATTTTTTGTAATTTTTTTTTAACTAATCTATAAAATATATTAAAAAAACATACGTAACATGTATATTACATAAATAATTATTGATAAATGATTATGACGATAAGCGGCCCTAGCCAAGTAACATTTGAATAGCGTTGACGCTAATAGAAAAGCCAAAAATGTTTAGGATTGACAAATGCTGTCGACATGTAACGTAGACAGCTTCTGTCAATCTCGTACATTTTAGATTTTTCTATTAGCAATAATAATAATAATAAATTATAATAAAGCCTTTTTATTTCCCATCACCTAGTTATGTATTACATTTGTATTGTATTTTGTTTTATATATATATAATGTATTAAATATTATTGTGTGACATTTATCTATATTTATAAACTTTCATCTATTAGCATTAACGCTATTCAAATGTTATTTGGGTAGACCCGCAGGAATTATTATTCAGCACTTCTAAATATAAATAAATATACAAAATACAGTGCATTAAATATTTCATATTTTCATGTTAGGCACATGAAAATATGAAATATTTTCATAATATTTTCAGAAATATAGTAATTTAAAAAAATGTTCTTCCCATAAAGTGCAAGTATGTTAAGTACAGTCCTTGTAAAGTAGTGGTTGGTGGCTTTACTAGAAGTCTCATCACACTCTAAAAACACAAGTTTTCAAAAATTATACAATCGAAATGACTTCTCCATGTTCCCGCCAAAAATAACAAGCTGCATATTATAAGATATACCTACACTCTGGTTACTCGCACGCCATAGAGTACAGAAAATACGTACAGCGATAAAATATTCTAAGTAACCGAGGCTGAGTTTAGTTTACTTTATGATACGCGACGATAACTTGGACGTTCAGCCTCGTTATCAGGGCCGCTTCACATAAGTTCGCGGATTTTATCTTTATCAATGGTGGTTGTGTGCCGTATGAAAAAGAAGTATCGGTGTTTCAAATACTTATCTAATTATAATACAAGGCATTTTCCTTAAGTGGTTACACTTGTAATAGACTGATCAAAGTCGAATTTGAAAACGTACGATAGTACTGTGATTTAGGTGTCTACAGTATTTAGTAAAAAATATTTATTTCTCATCTTAAATAAGAACTATTAACTCACACTAGCCCTTTTATTGTTTACCAATGGGGGGACTTATTTATAACTCCCCCTCGGTAGCCTGCCAGACGGAGAGCACGAAAATGAGCGAAGGAACGCACCCTTATCATATCATATCTAGCACTTTGCTTTTGGCAACATTCCATGAAGTGCATTTCTTCCGTTTTGTGTTATGCCTATGAATATGAACTATAATAACCATTTATTATAGTTCATATTCATTCATTCATTTGATGCTTATATGTATTAACGTTTTTACAATAGCTAAAAATATGTAAAAACTTGTTTCCCCGGTAAGAACTTAAACTTTTCTTTGTATTACAAGTCAAAATAAGTCGGATATACGCACAGATGGATAGATGGATACGGTAGGTTAAGTAATTGGGTCCCATTAGACACCATTCGAGGAGGGAAAACTAAGCCAATTTGATCATTTCAGAAAAAAAACTGTTCTATTGAAGATAACTTACTGAAACTATCACTCATTTGACAAAAACTCCAATGATGATATTGCATCTGACATTCATCAACATCAACTGCAACGAAGAGGGTACAAAAAACGACTACAACCGCAGATTAGACAACAGTACTTTGGGATACATACCAATATAATGGCATAATCGATCACGTATTGAGCACGGGCATTGTGCTCGTCAGTTGGACCGTGAATCCTGTCACTATACCTTCCTCCCCCGCACCGCAGGGACCTCATACCCCCCTCCCTCCCCCTCATATGAATCTCATTTACGTGCGCTTACGCAACTGAGTAAAATCACTGAAGTGTGAAATGTTGTTAAGGGTGAACTGGCCATTTGTGATATTTCACGGTTCAAGCTAGTTTTGAAAGGTCATTTTGGTAATTTAGATGTCAAATAGTTTTTAGTCTACAATTTAGGATTAATAGAGATGTTACGTCGGTTTATTTTGTTTCCGGGAGCTTCATCGTATTAGTTGTTGCTCGGAATCGAAATTGCACTCCTCCCGCTGTTAGAACAAATTGCCGCAAGCAAGATGTTACGACTACAAGCAACTACATTCATGTATTTAATTATTGAATTAAATTACTAATATAACCAATAAAATAAAATTAGAATTTCTTCTAGGCCAGCATTCCAAGTCAATAATAAATTAGCCAAGTTTTCTTATCAGATATATACCTAAGCACTGTATTTAACAAACTGAGATTACGATGGAGTCATCATGGATTTGCATAAAATAATTACAGAAATCAATTAGAAAATCGCAGTGACTAGGTATCGTTGTAAAAATGTATTAATCAGTGCTCAAAAATGAAAAAATGTACCGAGGAAGAATAAATAGTTAGTCTTAATGCTAAACTACAAAAATAATATGTATAACATTAATTCTATTGTGACCCAAAGACAAGTAATGCTTGGTGGGTGCAGGATAATGTACCTAATCTGTTGTTTTTTTTATTATCCAAAAAATTACTTTCAATTAAATTTTTTTCAATTTATCCAGTGTCACGATCGTTATGGAATACATACAAAGTTAAGATACAAAATACAAAATTTTTTACTCAAATATTTGGCCAAGCTGAGAATCTAGTACGATAATTCGAGCTTTGATCACAAGGGTCATCAAAATGTTTAAATGTTCTATAAAATATTATCTCAGTTAGGATCCATGCATGCATATATGCATGAGCGGCCTCAGTCCATTATGGACAAAACTTGTGACTTCCTTTGCACACTTCAATGGATATATGTATTGAACAGTCGCTGTAATGATGTTTTGTCATGGCGTATCGATATATAGTACGCAAAATTAACCAATAGATAATTATTTACAAGTATCTCTACTTTATCTCGGTGAATAACGATTTTCAAGAGATTTTTCTTTAACTATTGTAACTTCATGTAGTTATCAGCTAGAAAGTGTAACAATACATTTAATTTGTAGTGTATCAAGTAAAGAGGGTATTGCACTTGTTTTAATCTATAATATTATGAAGAGGTATTTTGATTGTTTGTATTGAATAGGCTCCGAAACTACTGGACCGATTTCAAAAATTCTTTCACCGTTGGGAAGCTACACTGTCCTCGGGTGATATAGGCTACTTTTTATCCCTTCATTCCCACAAGTACGGGAACGACGCGGGTGAAACCGCGAGGTGCGTCCGCTAGTTATTCATAAAGCTAATTTCGATTTAAATTTTAGTATCTTGCCATGATCGCAGTTACCACATCATTCAAAGAAAAGAGAAGTAGGAATAACATAAAGAAAATAGTTATGTTAGTGATAAAAAATATTTATGGATAACTAGCCGAATACTAAGTACCCGGTGCGGTAAAGCTCAGCCTTTGCTATCACGTAATAGCTGTATACAACCTAATTCGAAGTATCACAACCATTTTTAAGTTACACGCTTACTGACGAACATCATTGGATTTTTATTTATAAAGTTTGTGATTCATAACACAATAGGAATACTTAAAGATTTACAACCGGAAAATCTTGTAACGGAAGAACGCTATTGTCTACTCCATAGTTCATTTTTCAAATTCAGTAAAATGCCTCGTTCAGTTCTATGTTCTGAAACAGTATAAAAACGATCATAATTTGATAAAACCGATTGAGAACGTTTAACACACGTTACGAGCTGATATAAAAACCAGCTTTCCATTGCACGATATTACAAACAACAATTAAGAACAAAAAAATACAACGCCCACCCGGTTACGAATATAATCATTGATAACGTATTCTATTTCCTTGACACGAATAACAGAGGGTTACTTTTGTGTAGATTTTACCCAGCGCTTGCACTTTGATCAACAACTTATGATATTACTTTTGTGCATAGAAATATAGTAATACGTAAACTACGTATTAATATATTTCTTTACACATTTGTATGTTTTAGTAACAACAAACAAATTTAATATTAACATTTTTGTCGCATTTATTAAACACTAGCTAGCCGACTCGGCTCCGCACGGGAAAACAAAACTCGATTAACAATTTAAATATAGCCTATGTCACAGTGATAACGTAGCATTTTAATGATGAAAGAATTATTCAGATCGGTCCAGTAGTTTCGTATTCAATGAAAACGAACAAAAAATCAAATCTTTCCTCTTTAGAATTAGTGTAGACTAACTGAATTCCTGGCAGTTCGTACTCGATGCGATAGTACCTCTGCCTTTCCCTCTGCTTTGGTTTAGCCGTTCTCGAGGTTTGCACAACCAACAAACATCATTTAGTTTTAATTTATCTAGAAGAATGTAAATTGATGAAAATTGTACTTCAATTTGTATGATAACTTATTAGAAGACTTATTTCCGCCATAAAACTTAGAATATACTTGTACAAGCCGTATAATGTGCTGCACATTAAGTATACGACACAAATTAGAAATGAGCAAACTAATTCTTCCTTTCCCTTTGGCCTGTGTCTCTCTGTGCTTGATGTCTGTGGTCTTTATGAACAGGGGTGAGTAAAACTTAGCAAATAACTAAGTACTTTTTTTTTGTTTTAAGTTGGGAACTGATTGGATTGTTATGTGTTCAAGTGCTCTTTCCATTTGACGATGCATTCACCTATACTATACTTGAAATTAAAAAGGTATTCTCGAAAAACTCTACAGGTTAGCATACGCCTACGCGTCTAGCAATGCTCAGGCTGCATTGGAAAAAAGGAACATGTGGTGCTATTAGTACCTACTTACATTTTGTATGTTGGAAATTGGACAATTTGCGTCTAAAACCGCGAAGTTCAGTAGTTGAACAAATTGATTTCATCGAAGTTCAGTGAGTACGAGTATAGCTCCAAATTACTGATTCCCATAGTCGATACGGTTCGTGCCCCTTAACAATGGTCTCTCCACAAGTTATGTACCGTGTAAATTGGTATAATCGCCCCCTTTATTCGGGCTTTCATACGATTTTGGCTCTAGTCAGCTGGAACACTGGATAGATAAGTATTGGTCATTATAAAGTTAAGGTGAAAATCATGTAATAAATAAAACGAAAAATAAAAGCAGAAACGATAAATATTTACTATTCCAGTGTATATTCCAAAAACATAAAATAAAATTTTTATTCACGTTAAATTTATATATTACTAGCGACCTGTCCCGGCTTCGCGCGGGTGTAATGTAGATACTAATGTGATGTATTATACATAAAAACCTTCCTCTTGAATCACTCTACCTATTACAAAAAACCGCATCAAAATCCGTTGCGTAATTTTAAAGATTTAAGCATACAGACAAACAGACAAAAATAGCGACTTTGTTTTATACTATGTAGTGATTAGAATAGCACATTGAAATAGTAACTTGCTACTACTTTTAAATTTATCAACAAACTATTGAACAAAATTAATGTAACATCTTCGATCCTATATAAGGCTTGGTAATTAGAGTTATGTACTGTGACAGTTAAATTACATTGAAATCTTTATTATCTTTTTAGACGTTACGATCTACTTTATTGCAGTTAGATATTAAGCATCCTATAACATACATACATAATAACATACTTGGTGGTAGATTTCCTTAGCAGGAGGTCGTCTGGGTAGGTACCACCGCAGTACCAGATATTCTGCCGCCAAGCAGTAGTGTGCAAACATTACTGTGTTCCGGTTTGAAGGGTACTGCAGCTAGCGAAATTACTGGGCTGTTGAGACTAACTATCTAGTCTCAAAGTAATGAGCGCCAAAGCAGCGATGCCCTGGACGGGTCATGGACAGGCGTTATCTCTTAACATCAGGAGAGCGCCTCGATCGTCTCATTACTTTTACATTAAAAAAAAAAAAAACCATTAGTACTAAACATACTAATTATTTAATATATAAACTATGCCTACTGACCACCAAGTTTCAGCATTGAGATGGCACTTACTAGTAATATCTAATATAGTTTACTTACTAGCTAGGTACCACCGAGGTACCGACCAGATATTGTAGTAGCAAGCAGTAGTGTGTAAACATTATTCCGTTTTGATAGGTATTGCAGCTAACGAAATTACAGGGCTGTCGAGACTAACCACCGAAAGTCTCAATATAATGAGCACCAAAGTAGTGATGCCCTAGACTTTGTTTCGTTACTTAAAGTTCTGTGTATCACTGAAATCGTCATAGATATGCGTTATCTCTACTATCAGGAGAGCGTCAAGTCTGTCTCATTATGATATTGTTATACAAAGAAATAATGCATGAATGTAATGATGGATATATATATGTAACAATTAATTTACTAGATACTCAATTATTTTAAATTTTAACCAATCATTTATCAATAGCTATAACAAATACATATCACTATACAAATTAACGACCTAGTAAAGACCGCAGGAACGCGCTGGATGCGAGCCGCTTCCAACCGGTCTTTATGGAAGTCAATGGGGGAGGCCTATGTCCAGCAGTGGACGTCCTACGGCTGAAATGATGATGATGATGATGATGATACAAATTAAGGTACCTATAGGAAGCTATAGCCTATGTAATGAGTGTAAATAAATCACAGAATTAATAATGAAAGAATTATACGTGAATATAGGAACGAAGAATTTTAAATTAACGGTGTTACGGTGACGCATGCTGAAGTGGCACACACATTTTATTTGTTGTGATAGATCTACATACATAAACAGATACACACATGTGCCTTTACGATACACTGTTATTCTCGTCCGTTGCATACAAATTAGCTTCTCCGACATACTATACCGCCAGGTAACCAGAGGTAGATAAAGCTCTCGCATCAGAATCAAATATGAAATATTTGTTTTTTGGGGCACGTAAATAAAGAACTGGTGTTGTTTCGACGTGGCCTCTTGGAAGAAGTTTAAGGCTATATAGACTAACACATTGGTCTAGCGCGAGTTGGCTATAATTATCTTCGCAAAAATTAATAACTTTCAAACAGCCAGTTTTCTTAACACCATGTTTTGCTACCGGGATTTAACTATACGGACATAATATAAACTATTAATTTAAACAAAAGCATGACTGCGATAAAATAAAGTTACCTAATATCAAGGAAGATTTTTTTTTCGCCTTTGGAAAAGCCATCGAATAGGTATTTCATTTTTTTTTTCAAAAATTTTTTAGCCTTTGTTACTCTACATAATGAAAGGATTCTAATGATACTCCATAACATACGGTTGAATAAAGAACCATACATACAAACTTACATAAACCCTGAAAACATTACACGCACTTTTTTTTTTAATTGGAATTAATGTTTAGTTTTAAATAATTTTTTTAGTGATAAAGTTGCGTATATCGAGGGATTCAAACCCAGAGCTCTAGGTTGAAAGTTAGGCGGTCCAACAAGACTTCTGTCGTTTATATCGTAGATGATTTATTTGCTCATACGCAGCCTCCACATTATATTGTTACGAGACTATAAGGATGATGAATCTTAATATAAGCATTGGCACTATTATCACATTAGGTACATCTAACAAAATGTCAAACTAATCATTGTTAAAATCTTTTTAAGGGATAGCAAACATGAGGTGTCGTAAAATATCGTTTTTCAAAATAACGTCTCAGAAGCGTAATATTGAAACCCGAACCAGGTATTTTCAAAAATAACATTTCGGTGGAGAGTGTAACTTAATGGGATTTTATAAAGGAGTTTCAATTTACATCATAACAATGATGTAAATTGAAACTTCTCTTGAGATTATCACCAGTTTCTGGAGTTGTACAGTTTAATGAGTACAATCAATTAAGTTATCAGATATATTCAGACAAAAAATGCAAAGGCAACTTTACACGCTAACTCTGTCCTATATTACGATACATGAGTATTTCTAACGTAAGCATAAGCATATTAACATGTATTTTACTGGATTTTATGAATAGTTTACCATCTATTTCCTGTTTAAAATAAATAGCCCGCTTGAAAATTTTTAAGCCAATGGTAGCCCGCTGCGATTGCGTTCATTTGTTTAAAATGACAGTTTTAACAATTTTTAGTGCCAATAAAATCAGTGAAATACAAACTTTTTAGTGTAACCCATGTTCATGTTAATGCACAGACATGCTCCATTTTCTTTGTATTAATAACTAATACTTAAAGGTATAAAGCTAAGAAGTACTACTACTTAAAAAAAAGGATAAGGTAAACACGTATTCGATAAAAAATGTTTGAGAACTTTGCGTAAAAGTAATGAGACGAACGAAAGAATGGCGGATTGACAGGTAAGCCACCACCGGCACCGCAGCGGAAGACCACGACCACTCTGCCAAGACTAAAAAGAAAAATGAGACCAAAAAATAATTTCCTAATGGTAAGTAGTAACACCTGCCCACGACTATTGCAGCGGTACGGAGAATTTAGAGTAACAAACAAAGTCCACGGCATCGCTGCTTTGGCGCTTCTAACTTTAAGACATGGGACGGTGCTGCAGTACCTGAAGCAGCAAACAATACACAATAATGTTTACACACTACTACTTGACGGCAGAATATCTGATTGCGGGGTATCAACCTAGATAAGCGACTTTTTATGTGACATGATTTTGAGCTTAGAGTAAAACTGTAAAAAATCACCGCCAGGTGCTCGTTTACCTACTTATATAATTATACCTGATGCTTTAACTTATAAATTGTATTATAAAATGCTGAAATCGAGCCGCTTCCAACCGGTCTTAAAATGGAGGAGACGTATGTCCAGCAGTGGACTGTCTAGTCGGGACTGATTAGAAATGATGATGAAGTTTTATACATTTTTAAATACCCCTTATGTGGCCTATTACATGCTAAAACTTCTGTAGTTTTCATCGTGTTATGAAGCACTTACCTGCATCTGAAGCCAGGAGTCCAGGAGGCCAGAGGCGTGCGGTGTACCCCAGCGGCCGCCGCCAGGGACAATCTGAAACAAATCATAAAATCCTTAACTCGTTGGTAACATGGTCTTTAATCGCTATGAGGACATGAACAGGTAACGCACCGCGTTTTCGTAACGTAGTACAATTCAAGCTAAATTCGTGTAGAATGGTATTGCTCTATTCCAGGGTTGTGGAAACTTTTTCCTTGGCATGCCAATATTTACTAATGCAATATATGGCTGGCCAAGTTGTTGCATTTTTGGCTATATTATTTAATTAAATAAAAATATTGATACATATTTTCTGAAACACTTATTTATTGTGCAATATTACAAAAACCGCGCAATTTTTGTTTGATGGTCGCGGGCCGGCAGATGGCCAGCGGGCCGTAGTTTCCCCATCCCTGCTCTATGCCAATATGAAATTGAAAACAGCAACAATTGGGAGTTTTGGCGGGAACGCGGGAAGAGTCGTGTCGCTACGTTGTATTTTTTTCTAAAACTAGTGTTTTGTCGAGTGTTTATGCATAAAAATGGTGGTGTTTTATTCATAAAGTGCCGAATTACAAGCGCGAGTGTGGGAAAATGATATAATGTGGTGAAACATGAGTTTTCGTGTTGCTTCCAAAACTCCATCGAAGCTTTGTAGTAAAGTTGCCACTACTTTACTAAAGCATGACTGGAATTAACTGACACAAACTTGGACTTGACAAAGACGACTTTGACTATAAAACTAGCTACGATGGCACTTATTTAACTTTTGAAACTTGAAAATATATAATTACTTGACACTGGCAAATGCTAAAACGCGACGCCAAAACCAAAGAAAAAAAAAAAAAAACAGCAACATAACGTCAACGTCATATTTTTTTTTAATTTATGATGTTGACTTTAAGGCTTAGTTTATAATGCAATAAATAGAATCGTATTTAGCAGAGATACGCAGTTACGCGTCAATAATCTGATACGTTGTGATTCGTATACTTTATTAAAAATAATCAATTGTATTAGGGATTAAAAAAATTGCTATTATAAAAATACTATGCATAACCGAAAGTTAAAGCCAAATAGTACAAATATGTTTGCAAAACCTACCCTCATGTACGCGAGCCCCTAGAATTACAACTGATATACAAAACCAGCCCTACAGTAAATCAGGCTGTTCTTTGGGAGGAGGGGGGGTCTAGATTGCGTCACTCTTTGTGCGTGTTTCAGGCTATTTTAGCTAACTTTGGCCACAATGCAGTGAACCTTGAAATCGACACATGGCGCTTAATCAATTAGGTTTTGTTTATTCGTAATGAGACCTCGTGATATTTAGAACCCGACATTCTGCGATGCGTGCGACAATAAGCTAAAAAGTTTAAAAAATCTGTTAACCGACTGTAAATAAAATAGCTATAATTAAAGGGAAAACACTTTTTAAACCAACTTATTATTCCTAATTAAATTTAAACATATAACTTATTATATGTTTTTGTAATCCCCTTTTTCATTTCCTCTATTTTGATACCCTACTCGACAGGTTTGGTTATTTTTTTATTATCAACATATTAAAAAAATAACCAAAATAAATATTACTATTTCGTACCAAAAATCCGCCATTTTGGTTTCTTTCAAATACCTATCCAAAGACACTTGAGGTTTTAAGACGAATATAACGATAGCCGCTTTATTGTGATGATTGTTTAATATAAAAGTGGCCCATACATTAGAATATAGTGTTTAAAACAAAGCTGGCCAATATATTTTCTAGGTAGGTAAAACTTTGCAAAGTATCGCTCGAGAGTACCTATTTGTTTTGATTTCAACACATTCGATCAAATTATCAGGTGGAAGCAGTGCGGCCGCAAACGCCGCGCCGCACTATTGGCCGACTGGCCGATCAATTTATTGGTGGGCAAATTCAAATGGCTTGGACCACTTTGTCGCTCGCGGGCCTAGGTTTGGCCAGCCATTGTTTTAATTAAACTTTTGAAACTAAGTAGATGTTTTTTTTCTGTAATTTTGATTTATCTGTTCTTAAGAAAAAAATACAGAAAGAAGTAACTGAAAAGACAGTAACATCGACAGTGAGTGTGAGAAAATACTCAAACGTTGGATGGCAATATATTTTTCCACTTGCTATAATTACACATCCTTTGCTACTTTACCGAACATAAGCCTTTTCATGAGTACGATATAATGCCCTTCCAATGTTTTGCTTAAAAAATGTATACATTTATTTCTTTAATTTTTGTCGAATATGTTATATGACAAAGTTGCTGTAGTAACGCATATTTAGTAGTAATTAGTATTTTGTTTCAATAAAGTGTAAAACGTTGGATAACACAGATTAAAAATAAACATGAGAACACAACGATAGGAATATGCGTAAAATAACTTATATACTGTATTATTATTTAGTATTGCCATACAACGCGGCAATGGGGCCAGCGTTTTGGGAACTATTCCCATTGATAGCGGTCTTTTAGAGTAGTTATTACTTTAAGTTATTTTATTTTAGGTCAATTCTTGTGTGTTTATTATATGCGTTTACTTACTTATATACTTAGGTACTATTGTTGTCTTGTTCCACTCTGATTCACTGAACAAATCCATTAATGGACTAAATCCTACTTTAGACCACTATTGTTCCTATTTCACTCTAATTCACTTTCCGGATGGATTAGATTCTACTGTCTTTTTATATCGCATTCTAATACATTAGTGCGATAGATTTTATTCTGCTCATAAGAAAACACCTACTTACGTTATTTTGTATAAAAAGTAAAAAAAGCAAACCTAAAGGTCAAAAGCGCAAACTATAATGAACATTATCTTTTTCCATTTATTCAAAAAATTATAATTATAAGTTTTTTTTATGTGAATATACTGAGACGAACGAGACGCTTTCCTGATAGTAAGAGACAACGCCTGTCCATGACCATGGCAGCGATATACGGAACTTTGAGCAGCAACATAAAGTCTAGGGCATCTCTGCTTTGGTGCTCCTTCCTCAGAGACTTTGGTCATTAGTCTCAACATCCCAGTAATTTCGCTAGCTGCAGTACCCTTCAAACCGAAACACATTAATGTTTACACACTACTGCTTGACGGCAGTATATCTGGTACTGCGGTGGTACCTACCTAGACGATCTCCTGCTAATGAAATCTACCACCTAGTAAATTTATTCATAATTTAACGTTACTGCGATAGACGCTGTTTCATTCTGAAGAAACATAAAATTACAAGAATGTTTCTAAATCAACGAGTCGGTATGCTAATTTGTTGATTCGAAACTAAGAAACGTATTGTGGTCAATAAAAGATCTTAACTGTACTTTTAGCTAAAGTGCCTAAGAGATACTTACCTTCTGGAAAACATAAAATCAAATAAGAGTAATTAAGAATTTTAGTTGCAGTGGATTTCAAACAGAACCTATGCTGTGTACACTACTATGAATTTCTTCCAGAGTAATCTTTACAAGCTGTGGTAGCTTACGGTCGGTTCCAATATCGAATCCTTAATCTAGAAATCGAATCAACCCAGGATAGAATAAGGTTTTCTCGATCGATTTATTATCTGCATTTTAATGATAGATAGCAAACATTGATTTTGACCATAGCTGTTTTCAGACAAAGAACGATTCAAAAAACGGTCAAAGCTTTTAACATAGAACGATTCGAAAAGTGGTCAAATCTGAATTGGCGTCCACTTACGGATAGATTGTATTTTTGGATTGATATCCCTATCCGAAAGTTTGATGTTGAAACACTTTTCGCTAAAATTATTTGGCAAATAATTTCGCAGATCGCTTATTGAGACTGGCCGTCTGACCACTGTGAGCTGTTTGATACCAGCAATAGTAATTATTTATGATAAATGATTGTACGATATTTCACCGTTTATTATATACGCTTACAGAATTATAAGTTACCCACGAAAAAGGGAATTTAAACTTAAACTCATAAACAACTTTTATTTTTGACACAACACTGAAATTTCAAAAAATACAAGCTGCTCTATGTGTTTGGTCAATGTTCAGCTGATTTTTTTCAGGTGAACATTGTAATCATTGTAAAAGTGGTTCAAAAATCGTGAGAAAAATTGTGAAATTTGTTCGAAGATGAAATTAATTGACGTATAAGAGACTCTTTGAGAATTTATGCCCATGGTAATCCAATAATAAAATAGGTAAGGGAATAGAACTGATCAACAAAGCGAGCATAACACCTTTATTTAGAACACTGCACTGCACGTGGTTGAAAATTTATCTGAATAATGTATTTACTTCTACGTACCAATACAGACAGTTTTTACGACGCTTTTTTTTAACATTAAATTTTATACATTCTGTTACAATCAAATTTTTTGTAACGATGATATCTAAGTAATATGTGCGGTCGATTCTTTTGCGTCCGCGTCGGTACGGATTGCAAAATCGCGCTCCAATTTGAAAAATACTATTTTATTTTACAATTTATAATATTTTATGTATTACACGTATACATTATTATTCTTTAATTTTGTATTTAAAAATAATGAGACGGATGAACGGGTTCTCCTGATAGTAAGAGACAACACTTTTCTATGACTATTGCGATACAAATATTTTATTGATAACACCAATGTTACAAGTCACTAGAAACACGGAACTTTGGGTAACATAGCTGAATTTAGAGCATCACTGCTTTGGTGCTCATTGATTTGAGACATTTAATAGTTTGTTTCAACAGCATTGTAATTTCGCTAGCTAGGAGCTAGCTACCTGAAACATACATAGCAATGTTCACTGCTTGGCTGTAAAGTATTTGATACTGCGGTGGTACCTACCTACGTTAATGATCTCCGGCTATGGATATTGGATATCTACCATTTCTTATTGGAATTAATATAATAAATTATCTAGTTAATAGCATTTAATATCGGTGTGTAAGAATAATGTGTTGTGTATTGCGAAGAAAAATATTACGATACTACATATTTTGAACGCTTTTCAGCCCTGCTTCTTGCTCCCAAAAATTATATGATTTAATATACAACACTTCTGCGTATGAATTAAATAATACTACTATGTTGTATCTAGCATGAAAGTACTAGTTAATAAATAAAAATTTAGTACCTTTTCATTTGTTGGAGAAATTCGAAAATAAAAAAGAAAGTGGTGGCATTTTTTGCGCCCCAAAATTATGGAACTGAAAGATTTGTTGCTTCATAACTTTTTGAACAAATGTTAATGGAATTCAGATTGCTCTAGAAAGACACACTAGAATAACACAGGCAGGCCAATATTTTTATGTCGCAAAACGTTAAAACGTTGGCGCACTAAATAAGATACATAAAAAGTATTTCTTTTAAGCATTTGAAACAAACATTGCACTCCGTTTTGAATCTAGCAACGTGCAAGTGAGATAGCTGAATTCTCCTAATGCTTTAAATTAACAAAGACTCCGTAGACATATAAGTGAAAATTTAGCGTACCACACGCAATTCATTATATTAACAAAATATACGATCGAAAGGCAAATTGTACCTATGCAATATTTGATTGAATAATTTATTAAAGCTTAAAATTAAGAAACATTTGAAAGAAAATTATTCATTGGAAGTAGAAAATTTGCTTACCAACCTATAATGTAAAAATTTAGCTTAGAAAATTAGTCGAATCAATCGAATCAATTTTATTAGCAACAAGCGGTGCACGTGTTCATTATCTGACTGGAACTCTTTATTTTTTGCCCAGATATAAAATAGTATTTATAACATTGTTTTATTTATTGCAAAAATCAAAACGATCCGTTGTTTCCTTACTGTAAGAAAAAAGTATCAACAAACACAGTTTTACATTCAAAGTGTTATAAATAGTTAAATGTAAAAAATAAGTATCTAAAAAAAGATAGGTTATTTCATTTCATTTATATCCCACTAACATTATAAATGTGAAAGTTTGGATGAATGTTTGTTACTCTTTCACGCAAAAACTACTGAACGGATTTGGATGAAATTTGCTGAGGTAGCTGAGACCCTGAAATTACACATAGGCTAGTTTTTTTTTAGTTAGTTGTTTCCCAAAAACATGTAGCGCATAACACCGCGGGGTGCAGCTAGTTTTCTAATAAGTTCTTATACATGTTTTACTTGTAATATTGTTAGGTACTGCTAAACATTAAGTAAAGTGCTTTTTTACTTATGGGATGGTATTTTTAGGTAACCCATAGGTTTAGCTTAATCCAAAAAAACATTTAGATTTTGACCGAGTTTTTGGATATTATATATATATATATATATTTGGCTTTATTAACTTTAGCTTTAAAGTTAATAAAGCAATTAATTTTATTTAATTAAAAAACTAAATTTTGTATATCAAATCTATATCTATTATTTCCTATGCAAGCTTTTGGTACTCGCATTAAAATATATATATTACACATAGCTTTTTCTTTATATTATAAATTGTTAGATAAGCAAGTTGAAACAGTTTACAGTATGTATAATATTTATTTTGATATAACTTATACTGGATATTGTTATACAATATCGTATTTAATGCATAGCCAAAAATGTTTTAGCGATATTTTTTTTATCTAAGTGGACTTTTTTTTATCTAAGTTTAGCGAATGTGTAAAAGTTTGCTGAACTAGTACACAGTACCTGGAAGAAGTCACAGTCACATCCTAGTTATGGTCCAGCAAAGGGAACGAGACTACATGACAATTTGTTTTAATTTAGATAAGATCACGGAAACATTCATTTCATCACACGATATCACTCTTTAAGGAATATTTGACTAAAATTACATATCTAACTTTAGTTGAAAAATATACATACTTTAATTATATACACTAATAAATTAATTGACTAAGTTTATAATGTATTATATTAAATAAAAATAATGTTGTATACTTCCATAATAATTATACAAATTATAACTATGTACATTTTTTTATAATTATAAATAATCCGTCGGCCGACGACGTTGATGTCTTTTACTTGAAGCTACGCGAAAAGTCGTAGGGGATGTTTGTAATGGGCGTTTCTGAATAGTTAGTTAATTTAAGTTTTTTATTTATAATGTTCAAGAGCATGTAGAAAAAGATGAACATTTTCAGTCCAGTTAAGGTTGGATAAAGTTTGTATTGAACCATTTTTTCTTGTTATTTTGAATGATTGCTATCTTTTCATGATATTTTTTTTAATTAAAATTACATTTTTGCAGTTTTTTTTTAATTACAGTTTTGTATACAATAATTGTTTTTCTTACTTGAATCTGTAATTGTCGTATAAAGTATTTCATAAAGTAAATAAATAAAACAAAATCAATTTAAATCAAATCTATTCAACCAGGTTTGCCTTTTATGTTTTTACATAAATGTTTGTATTATTGTTATAAATAACTAATGTACTGCGCAAAGGTAGCCAATATCAATTTATCGTGATCAAGTATTTACTGATTAGAACAAACAATACCGGCGACGCTTGCGTGCGATGCAATTGTCACACTCAAATAAACTTTCAAAACTACAATATTAAGAAAACTAAAAGTTAGAAAATCACTCTTTTATAAAAAAAACATAAAACAAGTATTGAGATACTCAATAAGTAATCCTCAAGCAATTGCAGGTATCTATTAAATATGCTAATTAATAGAAAAAAAATCTTTTAAAATAGTAAAAAGGTGGCCATTATTTTCGGACAGGAAATATATCTGCATTGTACAAACCGAATCGCCTTGTATCTCTGGAGCGTACAGAACAGTTTGACACATTCCGTCGGTCACCGTTAGAAGCGCAAAAATCACTTGCGAATAGTTTGCGAGCTGTTTATCGCGGGGCAGTCACTTGTCACCGGGGGGTATGGAGAGGACAGGTACCTGGTCGCCCACTAGGTCCTCGGTCGGTTGGAGGGCGCAGCACGGCTCCATGGGTCGAGTGGCGTGCGGCGCGGCGGCGGCGCGGCCGACTCAATGGCGCACGTCGGAACGCCTGCGCGCTCCCACTGCGCGCAACTTACTGCCCGATAGCCGCGGCCGACCTCCTAGCGGGGTTGTAACGAAAGTGATTAGGCTCTTGCGCTGATAACGGGGGCTGCTGGAGCCCGTTTCCCGAGCGGAGCGGGAAAGTGCGCGAATCACAGGGACACACTTCACCGTATACCTGGACTACTTGCATTCGACTCATACGGCACTTATGTAAATTGTACGCGGTATACAGTCTGCCACTCAATCATCCAGAGCGTTTCACGGTTTCCACTGAGACCTACCTTGTGGCGTGCCTGGAGACTGTCCTATGTTAGCCTGATGAAGATAGTGATGAAACAGGATGCAAAAAAAATACTTCCGAAAATGAAAATAGGTGATAGTGCTGACAACTACTGATTCAGGTGGATAAGAAAATGCTAATATTAGAGGCCAATGAAAATTAATCAGCTGAATTTTTTTTGGACTAAATACATTAATAATACATTGCAAATTTTATAAAAATCACCCTAATCATTTTAGTTTTGCAATCACAGACGTATATCATCGTTGATTATTATGTCTGTGTTTGTGAAAAAAATCTGAAAAATATATTATTTTGTCTTAACTAAATAAATATTGTAGGTCACTTGACACAACGCCATGTAGCCCCAAACTAAGCAAATCTTTTACTTTGAGAACCATGTAACTGATAGAATATTTAAATACTTCTTTTTGGAAATACATACAGAACACATAGGCACAGAACGAACATTTGTGTTCCTGACAAAAATGTTTATCCAGGGTGGGATTGAACCCACGCCTACAACTTTCGAAACCGATATACAAATAAGTAAGAATGGCAGTCAAAGTCTAAGTATTTACAAAAACATTATTATATTTATAAGTCTGCCGTCCAGTCTACATTGTACAAGCTTAGCTTAGATTGTGGCTAGATGGCGCTGTGTGAAATATTCATAAATATTGAAAACTTTATGGTTGACATTTTGATGACCTAAAATCATCAAAAATTGTAAAACTGTCGTTATATTCGCAGCATGTGCAATGTGCAGTTTCTGGAAAAATAGCAAAGATAATTCTGATAAATCCAAATAGGTTTTACAAATGTATACTTGAGTACTTTTTTATCTTTTAACCATACTTAACCACTGTTAAGTACGGTTTAAAGATAAAACTTTGTTATCGACAAGAAAAGTTTTGACATCAAAATCGTTTTATGCCTATTTATTGTGTACTAGCGGATGCCTCGCGGTTTATCCCGCGTAGTTCCCGTTCCCGTGGGTATACAGGGATAAAAATTTGTCTATGGCATCCGAAAATAGTGTAGCTTTCCAACGGTGAAAGAATTTTTGAAGTTGGTCCAGTAGTTTCGGAGCCTATTCAATACAAACAAACAATCAAATCTTTCCTCTTTATAATATTACTAGCGGACGTCTCACGGTTTCTCCCGCGTAGTTCCCGTTCCCGTGGGAATACAAGGATAAAAAGTAACCTATGACACTTGGAGATAGTGTAGCTTCCCAACGGTGAAAAAATTTTTGAAATCGGTCCAGTAGTTTCGGTGCCTATTCAATACAAAAAATCTTTCCTCTTTATAATAGTACAGATAGATAGATTATTTAGTTCTGTTTTTAAAAAAGTTATGAAACTTCAGTTTAGGATACAAAATAATAAAGAATCCGGCAAAATAAGATCACACATAACGTACTCTCTACCATAGAGTTAATTAAATTAAGCTATTGGACGCCATTCCCGATAGCAACATGAGATAGGCAGATACAAGTTACAACCAGGCAATGCGCACAATATCTAAATCACTTTCGAGCGCTATCACTTGTTATCAGGCATCGAGACAGGTTCGCTGGCCCAGCGTCCTATTTCTACAAGCTACAAGAACATACAATGATTTTTAGATAAGGAAAAGGAACCAAAATACTAGATTCTGTTTAATATAACATTTATTTTAATTATTTTGTCTTTACACTTTAGACCTCTAAATAGCAACATTTAATTTCAGCTTTCCTAAAAACCCCTAAAAATGTATTGTCTATTCCAAATATAATCACATTTTTAGGGTTCCGTACCCTAAAAAACAAAGATTTCTTTGGGATAACTTCATTATATGTATGTCTGTTATCAAACCCTAATAGAATAGGGCGTGTTTTCCGTTAACTTGGATTCATAAGATTTGGTAAGAAAGAAGATTTTACATCATAAGTAAAAAATTCAATATTGCATACTAGCTGCGCCCCGCGATGTAACTCGCTGTTTCCACGTGAACACTACATTTTTTGGAGATAAAAAGTAACCTATGTGTTAATTTAGGGTGTCGGTTACCTCCATACTAAGTTTCATCAAAATTCGTTTAGTGGTTTGAGCGTGAAGCAGTAATAAACATACAAACACACTTACACACAAATTTTTGCCTTTATATTATTATAGAGTGATGACATTTAATATTCGAATGAGCTAAACAGAACAAAATGGATTTTAACACATCTAAGTGTTTTATGATATCTTTCGGCCAAATGCGACACACAATCAAATTTAACTGCAGATCAGGTCGACATTCTTCAAAGTTTTTGGGCGACACATTCAACCGACAGCTGACATTCAATGACCACATCATCACCGTTTCAAAAGAGTCGTACCAACAGCTAGATTTTGTACTCCAAAACGCTAAAAACTTTCCCAACATTGAAGGTTGTTGAGCTCATTTTCAGTGCATTGTAGCGAAGGTGCCACATAAGGACAATCTGATTTTGATGTTGGAGAAAGTGCAGAAAGCCTGCCTCAGATATCTCTACAAGCGTATCTACGGGTACTATCCCCTATGTATTCCACAGAACTCCTACACGGCACCATGAGGTTCAATTTCTTGCATCTAACAAGAGCCCATGACCAACTAAGGATATTATACAAAAATTTACGCGGTAAAGTTGACGCCCCCGACTTGGATAAACCAGTGTCATCTCTCTGGCAACAACAACTACCTTCGGCGCAGGAAGCTCAAGTTGTTTGCTGTTTCGTGGTGTAGAACAGTCGCGCCAGACATCTCAGTTACCACAATCCTTTGCAGCGCTTAAAATCCTTTCAGTGTCACAGCCAGTGTGATTTATTGGCGGGTCTTTGGAGAGACATTATGGTACAGTGCTTGGTGAGCCTACTGTAAGGTGAAATGCTCGAAAAAGCAGTCGAGTATTTTTAAATAATGATATTGACATCTATTCGATTGGACATTTCGCATTTATATTATTGATTATAATTATTATTTTATGCTGACCTTCCTTATTGTAATTTTATTTAGTTTTATTTGGACTTATTTTACACATAATTTATTTCTTGTTTATTTATATTTTCATTAGCGTAGGTATGGCGTGTATAATAGTGTCAGTTTGAATAAAAAAAAAAATACATTTTCTGTTAGCTACATGATCGTATTGGTGTATGTAGATTTTAATCAATTTTAACGTTAATATTATACTTCAATCCGAATTATCTTTTGCTTTAGCAAACATTGTTAATGCATAGTAACAAATTTTGAGTCTCGATAGTGTAAGTTTGTACGGAACACTGGGCGCGCGAGCAAGACTTGACTTGTTCGGTTATTTTTATTTTCAAGCTTTCACAATTTGATAATATAATTATAGATAATTAATTTTATTAATCACCGCAACGTCGATTTAAATAAATATTTTTTTATAATTCGTTGTTGTAGTTACATTTTATTTTCATTAATAAAGTCAACTTAAAATGCATAAGCATAAACAATTAAGACATCATAGAGATGATACAATTCTAGATTTTAGAATATGGTTGTTCCGAAACCGGTTAAAATACGTCTGTTCCTTTAATGTAAAAAAATATGGAATGTAAACATATAAATAATAATTAATAAAACATCGTTGAATATTATAAATATTAAGATATCGTTAAAACTTCGATCCATAATAAGAGCGCAGAATATAACAGATGTACTAGAGAATGCAATCATACGTTTTTATTTAATTTAAGATCATATTCGCTTTTTGAAATAACGTCCGCTTTATGAAATTTTCCAAAGAGCAAAGTAAAAAAAAGTTGAACAAATGTAAAATTTTTCCTTGCCATCTAAAACCCTACGGTCTAAAGTCTCTACACAAATATTTTCCGCACTGGTTGTTCAAGCTGATCGTTGGGATTTGAACGCACATTCTGAAGTTTGCGATCCAAAGGCGCTAACCACTGCACTTGCGTATACATGAGATCTAATAATTAAATTAAAATTAAGTAATCTAATGATTTAACGCTTCACTATGTTCAACATAAAGCCGAAATAGCCCGAAACACGCGCAGCATGCGGTGCCATCTATTTGACACTAAATCAACTCGAAGAAAAGTCCTGTTTCTGTGTGGGATGTTCCTAATTATATCATATTATACTAGCAGCTCGCCCCGGCTTCGCACGGGAAAACAAAACTCGATTAACAATATAAACTTATCGATCCAGTAGTTTCGGAGCCTATTCAATAAAAACAACCGAAAAAAATTAAATCTTTCCTCTTTATAAGACGTAGATGACAACTGTAATAGTTAGACATAATAATATGATATTGCGGACTTATTTGTAGCTGTCAATTTGCTCTATAAAACGTCACTTTGTTCTATTGCCAATAGGTTTCGCTGCGCATGCTAAGTAAAGATTTTTTCAAACTTTTTACAGCTTGGGTTAACAGCAGAACAAACGTCGATGTTAGTCACACAAATGTTAGTCCTGAGTGGGAATCGAACCCACACCCTTCAGCTCTCGAAGCAGGCATACTACCAATGAACCAACAGGGCTGTCAAACTGTTACTTACATTCTCTTGATACTTGAAAGATTGGTGATGGCTAGGTTAGTTATGATGTTTGTGATCGTGCTTGTAACCTCGAGTAGCCGGACCCGGTCGATAGTCACATACAGGGTCATTTGTTTGCGTCCGCTTTCACTACGCAGTGGACGCGCGCCGGCTGCCAGTAGCGGTTTTTCATAGGTTTACACACGTCACACGTGTGCTCGATACTAACCAGCTATGCCTTTTAGGGAAAATCTACATTTGTCTTTTTTATCTTTTATTTTTGGCAACGCACTTAGAGCATTTTGCTCGTGTTAAGTAGTTCATATTTTCAAGTGTCTCAATCGAGTAAAATAAGTAAATCCCAGTCAAATTCATATAAAATAAGTTATAGATAAGTCCAGTTCATGATTTTTAAATTTATAATTAGAATAATCTTCTAGGCAATATTGGATGTTTTACCTCGTTATATCACTTGCGCATATTCATGCGTACCTATGCCTAGACATTTAATTAATTAGAGCACTGTATTTAAAATTAAAATAAACTTGAAAAATAAAGTTTTGCAAAATAATACCTACAATAGAATGACATAACATTTATCGAGCAATACCTACTTGTTTCGTGGTACTGATAGGTACCAGTTTTAATGATTAGGTAACAGACGGAGTCTATGACCACAGCTTATGCACAGCTTTGAGTTGATTTTAGGTGACGGTGTGATAATAACACATCTGGGCCAGAATGAGAACTGAATCTCAAATGAAGATACAACTAGTTCAGTTAGCTTATACCATACTAGCGGCTCCTCCTGGCTTCGCACGAGTAAACAAAAGTCGGTTAACAATATAGCTTATGTTACCTACTCAGTGACAATGTATAGCATTATAATGGTGAAATAATTATTCATATCGGTTCAGTAGTTTCGGAGCCTATTCGTATAATTCGTAAATATTAAATCTTTTCTCTTTATAATTAGTGTAGATGTAAAAAATAGCTATAATGGCATAACTACAATAGTTGGACATAAAGTATCGCGGATTTTTTGTAGATATTGACGCGTTCTCTTATACCTATTGTAGTTCAATTTTTTGTTCTATCATCAATAGTTTTCGCTACGCATACGATGTAAGGAGTTTTTATATTTATTTTTTTACACCTTGGGTTACATTATTAGAATTTTCAGAAGGATCCCTAATTTAACTCGATTAACAATATAGCCTATGTTTCTCAGTGATAACGTAGCATTCTAATGATGAAATAATTATCTAGATTGGACAAGTAGTTTCGAAGCCTATTCAACACAAACAAAAAATAAAATCTAGAGAAAGGACGACGAGAAAAGTTAATAGTTCTCGTTCTCCAGAACGATAGGTTAGTTCTCAACAATAATATAATGATACCGATTCCTCCTTAGTTTACATAAATAACCTTTTGTCTGGAAATACTGAAACAGTGGGTTAGCACATTAATTTGTGAAATCCACATACTAGGAACGTATAGAAAAATGTATGAAAAGGAGACAACGCCCTTTGTGGGACCAAACAAAAACTGTTTTTTTCGTACATTTTGAATTGAATTTGTTTACGTACTAACGTAATTCTCACAAATTAATATGCTAGTGCCACTGTATTGTAGTTTGAAGTACAGTGTACTTAGAAAACCCGCTTATTTTGTAAAAAGCAATTAGTGTAGTCTTGGTGACAAACAAGTGCCTGATTTTAAAATAACAGCAACGTTACAGTTCTACCTCGTATGTAGTCGCGGGTCTAGACTGTCAGTTATCAAAAACCTTTTCGATATCAAAATAAATAAAGAATGATAGCGCCTTACCCTAGTTTCAATTTCCATTTATCCATTTTTTACAAATTTTGGTATCCGGAAATTTGATGTAAGTTCTTTCGCAACCATTAATTTTTTTTTGTTTGCTTGTTTTTGTCAGGAGCCTAGTGTATTTTTCGCGAAGTATTTGTACAAATGAAATGCCCGGCAGCCGAGAACTAGAAAGTACCTACCACCAAGCTATGGTTTCCTCACGATGTTTTCCTTCACCGGTAGCTCAAACTCATTGTTGGGGTTTGAACTCACGCCCTTCGGCATGCGAACCGTGTTATCCGCTCAGCTATCATCGGTACAACTGATATACTTTTCTACTAAATACTGACGAAACACCTAGGTATAGAACAAACATAAATAAACAAATATCGTTGGACTTACACACAGCGCCATCGGACCCCAAACTAAGTAAAGCTGGAAGTCAGATAACTAATAGAATACTTAAATACTTTTTTTTTTGTAAATACATACTTATAACAAATACAGGACACCCAAGGCACAGAAGAAACATTTGCTTATACCAAAAAGTATTTATCCTGGGTAGGAATCGAACCCATACCCTTCAGCTCTTGAAGCAGTCATGCTACCAATGAACCAACAGGGATGTCGATAACATCAACAACAACAATCTATGATCAACCAACACCTATTTTCGTCTATCAAAAGTACGTCTAAATGATTCTGGGTGGGAATCGAATTCACTCCCTTCGTTCAGGAAACAGAGCTACAAGCAAGTGTGCTTACGGGGCAGTCTAATAATAATAGTATCTTGATTATGAAGGACGGTACGGTCGACATCTGTCGGGCATGCCACCGTCCCGGAGAATCGCTCTGACATATTATTTGCGGTTGTTCGCATCTTGCTAACGGCGAGTATTTGCACAGGCACAACCAAGTGGCCAGGGTCATCCATCAGCATCCATCAGCTTGCTCTTCAATACGGCCTTGTCGAGGTCTGAGGTGCCGTACTATAAGTACGCACCAGCGCCAGTTCTCGAAAATGGTCGTGCTTTGCTCTATTGGGACCGGTCTATCATCACGGACAGGACTATGGTCGCCAATAAGCCTGATATCGTGGTGGTCGACCGAGCCCAGCGCCGAGCAGTGCTCGTCGACATCACCATCCCACATGACGAGAATCTCGTGACAGCCGAGAAGGACAAGCTCAGCAAGTAACTTGACTTGGCTCACGAGATAACCGCCATGTGGGATGTTGATTCGACGATCATTGTCCCGATAGTCGTCACGGTAAACGGTCTTATAGCGAAGATTCGCGACCAACATCTTAAGAGACTCTCGCTAGACGGTTGGGTCAAGGGTCAGCTTCAAAAGGCAGTGATCCTTGGCACGGCGCGCATTGTGCGGAGGTTCCTCACTCTGCAGCCCTAACCACCGGCAGCTCGAGCCCTGCCCCGCTGCCGGCGGCACCCTGGCTTTTAAGTTTTTTATATTATTTATGTTTCATATGTACCTAATGTAAAAAAATTAAAAATTTAGAATCAAATAAATACCAAGTATAATAATAGTATCTTGTATTCATAAGTTAATTTAGAATTCGTCCATTTATGAATTCGACCCCAGAACGTATATATGTACATATTATAAAGATAACTATTATAAAATACGATTAATTAATAAAATGCGGATATTCAATTTTTATCTTTTTAATTTTTTTTCATTTATATTTATTACATACACTTGTAACAGCGGCTTTGAGAACCGATTTGAATATAATTTTAATTGCAAAAATACCTTTAATATTTTGAAGTTCACAATTTATGTAACAAGTTATACAAAACATCACCTATGATCATAACCTCAGAGGTTAACGGTTTCCGTTCATTGACCTAACGCTTAAGCTAATTTTTTTGTCGTATAGTTTACAAGCATTATCACCTGTCCACGTTTATGTAAAATGTTCGCCTTATTCTTCACTAAAACCAAGGATAAGATAGATAAATACCTACTCTTTATTGTGCACACCATAAACAGAAAAGAAATTACAGAGAAGAAAAGAACCTTATGAACTAGTCCTACAAGTGGCGGCCTTATCGCTAAGAGCGATCTCTTCCAGGCAACCAAGATAAGATAAGTCTCTTTATTACAAAAAAAATTAAGATAAAGTCCTACGGGTCCTTATCATCGTACATTAGGAATAATTAAAAAAAAAATTCAAATGTAATGACAATAGGTTCATATTAATGTGCCAAAGATTTATCGGAAACTAAATAATTACTGTAATTCAGAAGCCAATTTTACATTCTTAATATTGCATATTAATTTATCAAGTACTTGCCTATATCATATGCATATGACGTCAAACATCTCAAATCAATTTGACCAATTTCAGAAGTCTCCTTGTAACACATTTATCTTCACACACACAAGCATTCTTAATAAGCTTACTATGAGTTCAGTTACTATAAACAGAGACAGATAGAAGACAGTATCTAAACTTCCAGAAAAAAATACCAATATTGGGCTTTATTGGAGTTTTGGCGGGAACGCGGAAAAATCAAATTCAAATGTTTTATTTGCACAAATATAGGTGCAAGACAGGTCGAAAATAAAAAAGGCAGCTTTCACAAGGCGTGCGAAATACAAAAAAAAAAGTTTAAAATTACTTCAGACTACTTAATTTTCAATCATGCCTACTCTACACTGTATTTTACCGAAACTTGTATTATTTCGAGTTTTTATGTGTAAAATAGTGGTTTAATTCATTGATTGCCGAAATAAAAGTGTGATTGTGGGAAAATGTTATAATGCGACAAAACATGACTTTTCGTGTTGCTTTCCAAACTCCATTGAAGCTTGTAATAAAGTCGCCACTACTTTACAAAGGCATGACTAGACTCGACCAAGACTTACTTCATGTGACTTGTCAAAGTAAAAAAAAATAAGACGTCATTTAACTCGTTTTTTTTTCGTTTTGTACGTGAAAATGTTGAAGTATTTGACACTATCAAAGGCACAACATTCGCTATAAACAAATAAGGGCCTTATTTGACACCTCCTTATTAAACACTGTTGCAGTTCTTTTGTTTAATGGACTGCAATGAAAAAGACAAAAACATTTTTACTAAATTATTCTTACTTTTCATGTGGGTGTTAAGTAATTTTTCTTTTATTTTCTGGCATCACTCTTTGTGAATTCTGCCAGTATCAAGAAGTTCGTTTTAGGTAGGTATCTAATGCTGGTACTCGACTGTGTATTATTTACCGTATTAGTAAAAGGTCATAATATTTATATTAACTTCATAACTTTTTTATTCACTTAACAAAAGCAATGTAACAAGACAGTATTATACAAAAAAGGGCTACCAAATGCAACAAAACAGAAGTACAGAATGCAAAAATATTTAAAACTAGCAGACGCCTTGCGGTTTCACACGCGTAGCTCCCGTTGGAATACAGGGATAAAAAGTAGCCTTTGTCACCCGGGGATAGTGTAGCTTCCCAACGGTGAAAGAATTTTTGAAATCGGTCCAGTAGTTTCTGTGCCTATTTAATACAAACAAACAAACACTCAAATCACTGGAGCTACTATGCCAGCGGGCTCTGGGCCGCTGGCATAGTAGCTCCGATACGTCAAGGAGCTGGGTTGGCTTGGGTAAACGCTGGTAGGGGGAAATGCACAAAACACCCCAAGCGGGACGTCCGTGCAGGACTTATCGCCCCCACTTCGAATAAGAATAAGAATAATAAACACTCAAATCTTTCCTCTTTATAATAGTTTAAAATTAAAATAAGGAAATATAGTGCCTAAAGGCAAACATAGAACATAAGGAAAGCACGCTTTACGTCATTTGCTGGATTTGATTAAAATTCTATCACAACAGCGTCAATTCTTAAATATTGAGTTAATAAGATTACAATCATAAAATTTACCTTGCACAAAAAATAAAATCTTCACCTTCTGTACTGACTTTACTGACCTTATACTGCTGACACAGTGAAATACCAATTCAACGATCAATGCAAATATTAATATGTAACGTACATATCAGTAATTGAAGCAAGTGTTAGCATTGTCGCCGACCAATTGATTCCATATTATTGGGCCGTCATACTAAAAACAGTGCCTACAATAACGCACTACAATATAATCTGTAGGAATAACAGACAAATTGTATTCTTGATCTATGCATTTCCAAGTACCATGTCTAAGGAGATTCACTTTCGCAAAAATATCTACTAGGTAGAAAATCTGTTGTCTAGGTAGATAGGTACCTACCATCACAGTACCAAATACTTTTAGCAAAGCAAAACTGTGTACGTCGATATTACTAAGATATTAAGTAGTAGGTAGATTGAAGAGAAAATAAATCACAGAGCTAATGAGTCCCGACATCGAGTATCACACACACATACGCGTACAAACAACCACACGCACTCACGCAAACACACTTTCAGTCACATACAGAAGCACACTCTCACAAGCATACGCACAAATTATATCCTCAAATGTGTTATTTTTTCACACAGAAATATGATATAATAGTTAGTATAGTATTTATTAAGCGACTTTCCTTGTTCGGCGGAAGGTTTTGTGCCTTAAGGTGGTTCGATTTCCATACAAATAAATTTTTGCCGTTTATGGACAAATGGAGCATAATTTTACAGTGAAATCACAGCTACTGGCATTTATTTTGGTCTTTATATGCAATTGCTCGAATAAAACAGTAGATTATTATTAGCATAATCTACTGTATATTAGATATATATATTATGCTAATAATCTACAGTTGCATCCGTGCGAAACCGGGGCAGGTCAGCTAGTAACGTATAGTCATAGTCATAGTAGTCATAGTACTTTATTGATAACATCAGTTTCAAGTCAATTAATTAATTCGAAACGTTTAGATGAGGCTTCAGATGACCAGAATGCTGGTATCTACTTGGTCAAAAGCTTAGCATTGCCATCCAGCGTGGCAATGCTGCCAGCATTCTGGCCACATGTACCTACCTCCTCTGACGGACGTTATTTTTATAAATTTGTAAATAGTATTAATTAATGAAATTTGAATTTATAATTATAACTCTCTTCATTATTAGTAATTTAATCTATTTATTTGAATTTAATTTAAAAAAAAAATTAATTTAAATAAATAGATTAAATGTCGGCAAGAGACCCGACAGGATGACCCTTATCCCTTGGAAGATGGGACGGCCTTTTGTGTGGGACGCCACTTGTGTCGACACCTTGGCGCCGTCTCATCTTCCTGTGACTTCGGGACAAGCTGGTGCTGCCGCATCTAAAGCTGAAAACCTCAAACGGCGCAAATATAGTTATTTGGATAGAATGTATCTTTTTGTGCCGTTTGGGGTTGAAACTTTTGGTCCATGGGGGCCTGCCGCTCTCGAACTGTATCGGGACCTGGCCAAACGTTTAGAGGAGGCTTCATGTGACCAGAATGCTGGTATCTACTTTGGCCAAAAGCTAAGCATTGCCATACAGCGTGGTAATGCTGCCATCACTTTGGCCACATATCCCTCCTCTGACGGATTTTTAGACTAAGTTTTTTGTATACATTTTGTAAATAGTATAATTTTTGCAATAGTAGTTTTTATCTCAATAAATGTCACCCGATTAAATGTAAATTCGATATTAAAAATTAAATTAAATTACAGTAAAAATGTTCGTTATATTTGTACTATTTTAAGTAAACTTATATTAGGTTGGCACTATCTTAGTATAAGCAAAGAGGACAAATTAGAAATTTGACTCCTACAGCACCACTGTAATTTATCTTACAAGTTTCACTCTCAAGATACTCACTCTGTAACATCTCGGATGTTGTGGAAAGCGCGGTCAGATTGCACTCTGGATATCATGGTTACAAATCTTAACAATGAGCTTGAGCTGGCGGTGAAAGAAAACGTCATGAGGAAACCCTGGTAACCATGGTGATAGGCTTTTTTTTCTATAACTTGAGAATCTACCGCCAAGCACATGACGGTGTTTGCCAGCAACCTCACTTGGGCGTTAATTCCCGGTGTGTGTTTACCATCTTCAAGTACACCGTCACTTAACATCAGGTAAGCTGTGGTCTATCACCTTAACCATTACCAATGTAACCCATAAAAAGAAACTTACTAGCAAACTCTTAGAGCAAGCCAATCTTCTGCAGCTCATCTAGTTTGAACGTTAAATTAGATGTCATTTTTAGATTATATAAACACAATGTAGACGATTTCATTTAAAAGCCCTGGACCAATAGCTCACCCAAGCGATTTCAGTGGCTATAACAAACTTAGTAGGAGCGTGTCTGAAATGATTTCAATGAAAAAGGTGACGGTCATAACCACAGAATAGGTAATTGTTAGTACTAGGCATCCCGTATTAGTCGTCTCTGGATGCCCAGCGACATGGATTCACTCGCCTCGGAGCATCCGCTCTAGGCGAAAGACTCTGCCTTCCATAAATTTACATTATCCAACGTGATTTTGACCACCTCTTTTTATTCAAGTGTTGTGTCTAAAATATCAATATGGTACAGAAGAAAAAGAAGTCGGAGTAAGTAACTTAGTTTTTGAATTATTGCAGTGCGACGTTTTTTGTATAAGCGAAATCTTATTCGTGTGATAGCAAGTTTTGTATTAGGCAGTGTCGATAGGTACTAGGAATTTTATGAATTTATATAAATATGTAGAATATGAATGCTTGGCGCAACACTATAGGGTATATGTTGAAATCATAAACCCTGGGAACAAAGCCATGTGCGACCGTGACATATTTAAAATAAACCAGACTATTGCAATATTTATAATAGGTACTAGGTGTTTCTCTCTAAAGCCAAATACGACGATAACTATAAACTAGAAAGCTGGAAACTCAGACCTAGTTATGTCCCAAGAGTATTGGAATCTATATATATGTATATATAATTATAACTATATATATATATACACAATATATACATATATATGTAGTTGACAGCCCTGTTGGTTAATTGGTGGTATGTCTGCTCCGAGAGCTGAAGGACGTGGGTTCGATTTCCACCCAGGATAAACATATTGTGGTATAAACAGATGTTTGTTCTGTGTCCTGTATTTATAATAAGTATGTATTTACAAAAAAAAAGTATTTAAGTATTCTATCAGTTATCTGGCTTCCATAGCACAAGGTTTGCTTAGTTTGGGGTCAGATGGCGCTGTGTGTAATGTCCTACGATGTTTATTATTATTATTATTATATGTTATGTAAATGTAGTGAGAACGAGATGATTTTCTGATGGTAAGAGAAAACGGCTGCCCATGACTATAAACAGAATTTTTAGTAGCAAAACAAAGTCCAGCGCATCGCTGCTTTGGCGCTTATTACGAGTAGGTACCTACTTTGAGACTTTCTATAGTTATCCTTCAAATCCTTCAAATCGGAACAATAAATTACAAAATTAAATAATATAATAATTAAATAAATTATTAATTAATTAATAATAATTAATTAATTTTTAATAATAATTGGTATATTTATAGAGAAATAAAAGTGAAATGCTGTTCGTTTTTAAGCGCGTCACTTGATAACAACCACTGAACCGACTTGATTATTTATTTATAAATATACGTTCGTCATACTTAGTAGGAATTCAACATTTATAGAAACAAAAGTTTGAAAAAAAACCCCCGGTATTTTTTTAATTCGAGATATCTTTTTCTATAGATTTCCGAGCTAAATTGCTCAAATGATATTCGTTGGTAACCACCTAGTTTGTGAACGGCTGAACCAATTTAATTGTTTTTTTAATGATCGTGACAGTACCTATTTGTATTAAATAATATAACAGATATCAGCACCTGGTTAGAACTACCTAGCATTCAGCTGAATAAAATCAAGCACTGTCTTAGGAAATGTTAATTTGTAAACTATCAATACGTTAAATATCTAAAGAACATAATAATTACGTAGGATACCAAAAAGTCTTGCTTGCTTCATCTTGCTTTTTAAATAATAATCTGATATTTCATCATTTTGATAAAACTTTATCATTTTATTTCTATTACAGAAAGAAACCAACGACTGTCGAGCCGCCGCCGCTACCAAAGTTGTCATATTTTTCGATTGTAAGACTTTTTCAACCTTTTATTTATCTAAAAGAAATAAGACTGATAAGATGCTCTCCTGTTGGTAAGAGATAACGCCTGTCGATGATCATTGCGGCGGTGCTCAGAACTTTGAGTAACAAAACAAAGTTCTGTAATTTCGCTAGCTTTTTTTAATGTAGAGTAATAATATAGTATAGTAATGAGATGACATTGACGCTCTCCGTTACTGTGCCAAATCAACGATGCCCTGGACTTTATACTTTGTTACTCAAAGTTCTGTATACCGCTGTAATGGTCATGGACAGGCGTTATCTCTCGCTGATTTGGCACGGTAACAGACCTGTAATTCCGCTAAGAGCAGTAAAACCACCAAACAATATAAACAATATTTTTTCAGTTTTTTCAAATTAGGTTTCTATAAGCGTGCTTTCTAACTTGATCATCACAAAGACCATGTAGTTAGATAATATGTTTAAAAATGAATTGAAAACCGTTGGCATCTTGGCATGATTGAATAAAAATTTACAAAATGTTACGATAATGTTTATAAGACACATTAGCGAGATAAGTAGAATATTTATCATAATATTATACGTATAAGATTATATTTTAGAGTATCTACATCTGTGTGACACATAATAAGTTATGTCTCTACGTTACGACTTATTTTGAAACTAATGATTCCACGCTACATATCTATTTCCATTTCTCATTTAGTTGTGTTTTATCTCCAATGTAAAAAAAAAATGTTCTCGATGAAATGTACATAATTATAAAGGTGTTAAGATACAATGTTTTGTATATACTTATTTAATGTATATTAACCCTCATCACTATTGTAACCAAAACGAAATTAAGGCGAAAATACACATATTATCTCACTGTTATATTTATTTTCGCTTCATAAATTGACGATTGGTGGGTTTATAAAATCGTAAAAGAAATGTCCAGTTTTACCGACATCAGAAATCTAGCATTTAAAGAATATTATGAAAAGCCTTCCATCTTTACCAGTTTCGTTACGCAACATGCTTGGAGATCTTTGCAACAGTGCTGGGAGTGCTGCTGGGGCTGTGCAGTGGCGCTGGCATATGTTACAACCTGGTCCAAGTCGGAGAAATCAGCACCGCCTTTGTGGAGCGCACCAAGTACCAGGCGTTGCGCTCCAGCCACCTTCCTCTCACCGCGGCCTTTGGCGGAGGCAGAATACTGTAAGTGAGAAGCATGAAGTCAGTGGCAGATTTACACATTTGCCGCCAGTAGGCTATTCAATTTTTGCCGCTCCTACTAACCGCTGCAATTCAATCCTTAGTTTACAATCATATTAATTAGATTTACTTTGTCAATGAAATTGCAATTTTCTGATTTGTGCTTTATAGTTATAATTACAACAGCTTTTACCCGTTGTTAGAATGATTGTGATCTAAGGTTAAAATATCGAAGTTAGCTAGTTGTCAATTTAAAGGTTTGATTTGGACACTTTAAAACTTTTTATTTATATCATCTACTAACACTAATTATGAAGAGGAAAGATTTGATTTTTTGTTTGCTTGTTTGTTTGTGTTGAATAGGCTCCAAAACTACTGGACCGATCTGAATAATTTTTTCATCATTAGAATCCGTCTCGGCTTCGCACGGGAAAACAAAACAATGTAAATACAGCCTATGTCACTCAGTGATAACGTAGCAATCTAATGATGAAAGAATTATTCAGATCGGTTCAGTAATTTCGAAGCCTAATCAATATCCAAAAATCTAATCTTTCCTCTATAAAATTATCGTAGATATTAATATAATTCTTCCAGATTTTTGTTTTTCTTATGCCGCCGGTTTGCTCGTATTTTCACTCACATTGGAATACTACGACTATAGTCTTCATGGAGATCGTGGCCAAACGCATGCCTAGGCCGATGTAAAAAAAATAACTAACCGTGAGTAATCCCGCATAAATAAAACAAAAATGTGTCAAAACTACGTCAGTTTCCATAGTAAAATCTTCCAGCTATTTGACTCGGGTGCTTTGTGATTTTTTACTGCCCTCGTGGTGCAAATTCTACCGCCAGCTATAAGCCTATTTTTGACTTAGTTATTCAACGATTTTCAAAATATTTAAAATCATAGTTTTATTGTATTTATTTTTATTTATTTTGGTCTACAAACATTTGTGTATTTTTTTTAATGGAAAGTTGTTTTAGTGTCTAGTTATTTTATAAAATGCGTAGCCATAAAATAACGTTTTTTGTTTAAATCACATATTTTAGCTCAGCATTGAATTTTCTACAGATTAAAGTATTAATTGGAACTCTATTTTCTAGGCAAAACGCTTCCAACGAGGAAAACATGAATGCGCTCAGAGAAGATGCCGAAGCGATGGCTATCGGGATGTTTGTCAGCATTGGAGTATCTCTGGTGCTTTGTATGTCTTCAGTAGCTCTCATCAGTTGGAGTGCTTTGAGACAGGTAACGTTGCATTAAACAAGTTCAAATGACAAAAACAAAATGTATTCAAACTTTGACATTAAAAAATAATAAATGAATAATAAATAAGTAAACAAATTACCCCATTTTTTTAAAAAGCCCCTAAAAATATTTTGTATTGTAGTATTTGCTGATATATACTTGACATTTAACATAAACGACTTTAAATACTTAATTATTTTAATTTTTGTGTATGGAACTCGAGAGCCGTAACTTTACATGGAAAGAGCCGCATGCGGCTCGCGAGCCGTAGATGGCCGTCCCCTGGCCTATATTACCGCTAGGAAATCGCGGTTCACTTTTCATTTCGCTTCGTTTACATAAAGATGCAAAGTAAAATGTGTAATCAAATTTTAATATAATTATCATCATTAACAAAACGAGTATATATATAAGTATTGTATCAGCTATCTGGTTCCCATAGTTTAGGTTTTGATTAATTTAGGGCTAGATGGCGCTGAATGAAATGTCCCCAGATTAATTAATTATTTAATTAATATTAAATCTCCATCTTCATAGCACTTTAATTAGTTTTTATACATGTGTATTGAGTGTCGTATTTCTTACATTTTTAGTTTTTTTTTATGAAACAACAATTAAGGACCTTTATTAGGCTTATAACGTTATTGCTACAGCACGATTAGGTACAATAAGAGATAATGCATGTCCATGACCATTGCATTGATACATAGAACTTTGAGTTACAAAGACTGAAGAACAAATTTAACACTGGTTTTAACTAATTAAAACAACAGTCATTGGTTGCATTTTAATCACTGACACGGGCTACATCTATATGGGGCAAGATATAAAGGAGCTTCTTGTCGAAAAAAAAATGTTACGTGTTTTTTTATCAACATTATCATCCAGTCATAAAAATACCTCGTTAATTATATCTACTCGTATACCAACGTCACGACGGACGTTTAAAGTCAATTACATCGTATAAAATAATTGTATGACTAAGCTTATACAGATAACCAGATTTATGTCATGCTAGACTACTCATAGAGATCTATCTCTATGAGTTTTCATCATCCGCGGGGCACGCCATACGTTCGTGACTGGTATTTGACATTATCAATAAGAATTTTTATGAACTGATAGATTTTTCACCCGCGACACAATAAACAATTGGTCTAAATTGACGGCCTTCCTAGTTATTACCGACGAGTCTGACGTTGACGAAAAAACTAGTTGATAAATGAGACCTTGATTTGTTTCAAACTTTTGTAACTACGCATGTTGCTTATGTGCTGTACCTGAAGGCTTTGATGTAGCACAAAGTGACGGTATGCAGGCATCCACTTGGTTTAATTCATTGCAGAACATTGTTTACACTTTGTTTTTGATAATAATTAATTCAGACTATTTGTAACATGACACGATACGAAAAAAATATTAACAACGGATTATCAATAACAAGCAAAATTTTTTTTTAAAACCTACTCCGGTTCAAAAGTAATTGAAAAAAGATAAAATAATGTAACACCTACCTAAGATAATGCACTAACCAAACTCGAACCCATGACTGAAAACTGTATCAAAATCGGACTAGTAGTTTTGTAGAAAAATGTCAACATGTATTTGCACAAACAACGTTTGCTGCAACGCCCCCTGGAAAGTTGTCACCATAACACTGATCTAAGAAAATGCACCAATCAAACACCAACTCATAACTGAAAACTGCATCAAAATCGAACTAGTAGTTTTGGAGAAAAATGGCAACATGGATTTGCATTAACAAACGTCCTCTCACCCCAAACGCATATACCGTCTCCGTTCCGTCGTGGTTGGTTGGTGTCTTTACGCACAGTTCTTTGTTATGTAGCGATGATAGCCGCGTTCGGATCGCACGCCAAGCTCGAGTCGCCGGTGAAGGAAAATATCACGATGAAACTATTTGATAGTGGTATAGTACTTTCTAGCACTTGGCTGACCATACACACAAACTGAAAATCTACCGTCAATTACCTTAAAGTATGTTCCGGTAGCCGCCATACTTGAGAGTCACTGCTTTTCCAGATTAGGTGTGTTTTACCATCTTTTACATTGTCACTTAACATCAAAACGAAAAAATGTTCTTGATATTTTTTTATTATGAATAACGAGTATATTTTGTATCTAGATAACGAGAATTAGGATGCTGTTCCTCAAAGCTGTTCTTCGGCAGGATATGTCTTGGTTCGACACTGACAATGAGTTTAACCTAGCATCCAAAATGTCTGAGTAAGTAACTTTTAGTATTAAATTTATTTTTCAGTACATTATTCTATTAGATATATCTATAGAATAGACCTACTAATAAATTCCCTTGCTTCCTTCTTTCTTATTAATTCTGTTGCTTTCTTAAAGCGAGAATTTTACTTCCTAGTTAGTAAAATCCTTGCTTCATAATATTTAACAATCGTTTTTGTAAGTCCATACAATTGTACATTCTTATCAATCTCATGTTTATGTATTTGAAGTAACTAACTAAAGCTTTGATTAATACAATTGCTACGTAATACTTACACAAATATTAATACACATCTACAATTGTAAATAACTGTCATTTCAATTAAGCGGTTTATGATCATCAATGAGATCTTTCTATGAATGACCATATCATCACTAACGATCCAACGTTGGCAAAGTCCAATGTAAGCATAAGATGAATTAGTATCTGGAACTATATATAGGTACAGACAATCATGACAAATGATGTAATTTTTTATCACTGTACTGTAGCTGAGTAGTTAGTAGTTAGTTAGTTAGCACAGTACATATACAACTATACATAATTATATATAATTATCCACTTTACAAATTCTGAGATTCTGAATTCCTACTACAAAACTATGTTGAAGCTTCCGGAGAAGGAAAAGATTGTGAATAGAGCATTTCTATGATTATAAAAGAGACATTTCAAAACGTCTAATTATAAACTACATCAAGTCTAAAGCCGCCAAACTCTCGTTAGCTTTGCTGTAAACCATTTCTCATTTTGTGCCATATTCAACCAAAACGGGCCAGAATTATACCTAGATAAAATTCGAAATGTTATATTTTCTGATAGATTTAATCTGGGTGTAAAATTACACCATCCTCTGAAGATAAAAGAACTGGTGGTGGAGCCCAACATTATTGGTGAGGCGAAATCCCATAGGCTCCGTTAGCTTGGGCAAAGGTTGGAGGAACCTTAGATCGCGTCGTTAAAAGACCGTATCTCGGATTCCCTGAAGGCAAAAAAAATATTAGGTGAAATGGCGTTTGAACGCAAGCCTCATCATAATCAACTTTTACCAGATCTTCAGCTTTTCACTTCCAGCGGCGATCAACGAACGTAAACATAAAAAATAAAATTGTTCCAGAAACCTCATGAGTCTGAAGGAGGGTATGGGTGAGAAGTTAGCTGTGGTAGCAAACCTGGTTGGCACTTCTATCATCTGCCTGTGCAGCTCGTTCCCTATGGGCTGGGAGCTGACACTAGCTTGCGTCTCAGTAATGCCGTTCTCAGTAGCTGCAGCAGTCGCCTTATCAAATGTAACGTTTTCTAATCCATACCACGAAGTATTCACGCCCCTCTATCTGCTGACACAAACGTGGTTTTTGATAAAACTGAAGTTTTATCCATTAAAACATAACAATAATTATTGTTATGTTTTAATGGATTATGTATTCATATAATTCATTTTTAGTATCAAACAAAGTCATCCATCCAAGAAATGGAGTCTTATAGTCAAGCGGGAAAACAAGCTGAAGAAGTTTTAAAGTCGGTCAAGACAATTGTTGCTTTTGCCGGAGAGAGCAAGGAAACTGACAGGTAAACACAATTGATATAAGTGGATAATTTTCATGAGTAGGTATAACATAGTTGATAGTACGAAGCAAATATTGCGTGACCAAATTACTTAACATTACCTCACACACTAATGAACGCTTTGTATCAAAGATAATTGTCACAGTCTCTAAATAGAAGTAAAATTGTAGATAACTTAAAAATTGTACTAAAGGACTAAATAAATAGACTATTTAGTTATGCACTAATCCTATTTCTCTCGTCATTTGTTCTGCTGAGTTCATAGAGATCATAAAGTAACAATCGCTACTATTAATAACTTCACCCGTCTTTTAGATACAAGCGACTTCTAGAGCCAGCAGAAGGGTTCGGCCGCAAGCGTGGGCTGTATACTGGCATCGGGAACGGTTTCAACTGGGTCCTCACATATTCCTTAAGTGCCATTGGAATCGCCTACGGTACCAGACTTGTTATGCAAGGCTTCGATAATGGACCATCGCCCTCTAATTATGTAGTTGGCACAATGTATGCAGTAAGTGTATTTTCATCACTTCATTCTGTGTAACTGCATGTATTTCAAATTTATCCCAATTTCGAAGTTATTACTAAATTTTATTACATTAACAAATATGATTGGCTGATGTTGTTCTATTTCAGTAAATGAAATACCTTCCCTAATTTATTTCTCAGTGCATCGTTTCTTTAGGTTTTCATATAACATTGAAATATAATTGACCGACATAAAACTTATAGTTTTGGCTCGCAGATCGTGTTCAATTCCTACATGGCGACCCAGTCGATCACGTTCTGCGTACCCCACGCCGAAGTATTTGCAGCTGCCAGAGGAGCAGCAGCGAGCATCTTCCACTTGCTTGAACGAGAACCAAAGATTGATAACCTTGAAAAAGGAGGACTAACTCCCAGGAGAGTAAAGGGAGAGATCAAATTCGAAGATGTTTACTTCAGTTACCCATCTAGACCGGAAGTTAAGGTAAAACACAAAACACTCGTATTTGTATATTCAAAACTTATGTTTTGTTAGATAAGGGTAGGTACTAAATATGCCGTTAATAATAAAGTGTATAAATGTATTATACACTTAACAAATGCATTGTTTAACATAATTGATGGATTAACTGTAATTTTTATTTAGGAGATTGAAAAAAGAAAACGGAACATGTTTCGACATGTTCCGTTTTCTTTTTTCAATTTTCTGATTATATCTGGTCGACAAATGCTAAAATGCTGTCTGTTGTTTATGCGCGTTAAAAAAATAAACTTGTAAATTAATAAATGTTGGTATCTCTTCGACAGGTTCTGAAAGGATTCTCGTTTCATATTAAAGCGGGAGAATGTGTTGCTCTGGTGGGTTCATCAGGCTGCGGCAAATCAACAATACTGCAGCTGCTTCAGAGGCTGTACGATCCTTTTGCAGGCGCCGTCAAACTCGACGGCAAAGATTTGAAGAATCTAAACCTCTCATGGCTGCGATCGTCATTAGGTGTGTTTATAGTTGTTCATAGCTCAATTATTTTTGTTTCATTGTCCGATACATTCCCTTAACTTAGTTTTAATATCGACAGGCGTGGTGGGACAGGAGCCTGTGCTGTTTCGCGGCACTATTTATGAAAATATTGCTATCGGATGTCCAGAGGCGACACGCGATGAAGTGCAGCGCGTTGCAGAAATAGCATACGCGCACGAATTTATAACTAATCTCACTAATGTAAGTACCGAATCTAAGATTTAATAAGTAATCTAATATCAAAACTAATATTTTTTTAGATAAGGGTACTAAACATGTCATTAATTATAAATGTGTCATACACTTAACAAATAAATAATTAATTACGAATTATAATTAGTCAAGACAACGATTTCAATACAGATCTATTGCATCGATTCAGCAGTTTCACTACCAGTAGAAAGATTTTTGAAGTTTGATGGTCGCGTTTTCCTTGCATGGGTGATTTGCAGGGCTATGACACGGTGATCGGCGAGCGCGGTGCGTCACTGTCAGGCGGGCAGAAGCAGCGCATCGCCATCGCACGCTCTCTGCTGCGCGAGCCCGCAGTACTGCTGCTGGACGAGGCCACCTCAGCGCTCGATCCGCACTCCGAGCGTCAAGTGCAGGCGGCGCTCGACCGGGCCAGCCTCGGAAGGACTACGATCATGGTGTCACACAGGTATACTACCACAGCTTTAGCCTTTAACATCCCACTCACTAATATGGGCCAACATAGGAATGGTGATTGGGTGATACTCCACACACTACCTGTATATTAAGCAAATAATCATTATTAATACACACATTAGTTAGTATAGATGAAATTTCTTCACCGAACATCTGCACGATGTTTTCCTTCATGGAAAAGAAAGTGGTATACAGGTTTTGAAATGCTGAAACCACGCCGCTTGTACGTCGATGTACTCCCAACCAGTCTTCAACGACATATTATGTATTTCTTAAAAAATGGCAATTCATAATTTTAATAATTAAAATAAAATAAAAATATTTTTTTTTTTTTTTTAATAATTTTTATTTTAATTTAATCTATATAATCAACTTTTTTAACTACCAGCTTTGGTAAAATTGATACCTAAACACAACAGATATAAAATAAAATAATCAAATGATAAACGTTGGTAAGCGCATAACTTGAGGACAACATTCAAGTTCTGTGTATCGCTGCAATGGTCATAGACAGGCGTTATCTCTTACTAACAGGAGAGCGTCTCGTTCGTCCAACTACTTTATACATAAAAAAGGTTTGCGCTGCCGAATCGGATGCGAAGTAAAATTGGAAATATATATTAAAACTGCTTTTAGGTTATCTACCATAGTGAACGCGGATCGCATTGTTTGCATGGATCAAGGAACAATCGTTGAAGAAGGGACACATGAAGAGCTTATGATAGCTAAAGGTATTAAAGTTAGAAAATTTTACTTAACAACTATATGACAGCCCTGTTGGCTCATTGGTAGAATATCTGCTTTAAATGTGGGTATAACGGTGTATGGTATGGTATAAAATAAACAAACAAATGTTTGTTCTGTGTCTGGGTGTATTGTATGTACTATACGTATATACGTATAATTTAAAAACAAAAGTATTTAAGTATTCTATCAGTTAACTGACTTCTATAGTACAAGCTTTGCTTAGTTTAGAATCAGATGGCGCCGTGTGTAAAATGTCCTACGATTATTTATTTGTTTTACATAAAATCAGAAAAACTAGGCGTAGAAAAAGACGATCGAGCATTAAGAGTGATTTACAAATATAATCATCTTTTTTATCATAGGTACATACTACAAACTGGTAACTACTGGCAATGAGGTGAAAGAAACAGAAGAAATCGAACCATTGATTGAAGAAGGCGACAATTTGGAGAACGGAGAGGCTTTCTTAGCACCTAGGATCGACACCAAGAGGAGATCCAGGAGAATGCATAGACATCATTCTATAAAAAGAGGTAAGTTTCATGGTTCGTCGTACGAAAGAAACCTTGAAGTTGGTAAAATTGTATAATACCCTGTTCGCTTTAGAAGACAGCAAAGCAGAAATGTATTGAAATAATAGTTTGTTGATTACTTACTATGCTGTAGCGATATGCACCATAATTTAATTAATTTCGGATCGCTCTGCCGTCCTTACAGAACTTAACACCCATAACATCACACTAATTTCAAAGGCGAAAGTTTGCGAGTGTATAAGTGTATTTGTATGTTTGTCAATTCTTCACGCTCAAACGGTTGGACCAATTTTGATGAAACTTCTATCTCGAAAAAATGTAGTGCTCACGTGGGAACAGCGGGTAACACCACGAGGCGCAGCTAGTAGAATATGAAAGAAACAATTAACTAACTTATCAAGACATTTTTGACTTTGGTGTGCCCAGGTAGTTTCTTGCCTAGTGATCAACAGCGAAATTATAAAAGTTTTCTCGTTTATTTCAGAAAGTCACGACTGGATGACACCACGCGGATCTATTTGCTCTGTGATGTCTACAGGATTGCAGAACTTTGTGTACAACACTGAGTTTGAATCTGACGAAGAAGATGTTGATGATGAGGTAGAAATCTGTACCTACTGTTTATTAGAGTTCAATTTAGTTACACACAAGTCCATTTTTATACATGATGTGATTTTCATACAAGAACAGTATTGTACAGTTTTCACCAAAATCAATCCAAGGAACCTTAATTCTATGGTTTTCATAGCACCCATTGGAGTTCTACTATTCACTTACCGACTCAGATCAACTAGATGACACCAAATTATTGTATTAATGGATGGATGGATGTTTCTTACACTTTCACGCAAAAACTACTGAACGGATTTTGATGAAATTTGGTACGAAGGTAGCTGAGACCCTGGATAAACACATAAGCTACATTTAATCCCGAAAACGTATAGCGAGTAACACCGCGGGGTGCAGGTAGTTAGACGATATAGCTTATATTATCAGACAGATGGCATATTTTTTTCATAATACATTGTCGTGCTTTTTGTTAGTTATAAAAGTGATTTGGATGGGCTGGTGTGGTGTAGGAAGTGAAGCCGGTGAGTGACTGGGAGCTGCTGAAACTGAATGCGCCGGAGTGGCCTCTCATCACCATTGGCTCAGTCGCGGCCTTCGTGCAAGGCGCTTGCTTCCCTGCCTTTGCACTGCTTTTTGGATTCTCCAGTGGGGTAAGAAACCTGATAAATTTTAATCCTAATATTATAAAGGTGTCTTTAAAACTTTTATGCCGTCAATGCCTAAATACTCTGTCAACTTCTTACTAATATAAAATTTTACTTGTTAAAAGGCTAATTCACGCAATATCAATTTGTTTATGTATGTCTATGTCTGTTACTGTTTCATATTTACAAAATTTTGTAAGACAGTATTATGAAGATTATGAAAAGCCAGGATGCTACAAATAACTGTGAAACAGGCATACATACACAACATCAGCAAAAAATCGAGCGTACTCCCATACATTGTATATTTTATGTATTTTATGAATTTGTGCTTGAGACATTTTTTTGTGAAACCAAACTACGATAAGGTAGGTATTTATTGTTCACGCCAATTACAAACATTGGTTAACAATAAAATACTTTAACTAGTGGAACAACTGGCAGCTTTACCGCTAAAAGAAATTCCTCAGTATAGAAAGCTCTGGCTCTGGGACGCTGGTATAGTAACTTTAGCGTGTGAGATGGAATTATGCATGATAGCAAAAAGCAGTCTTGTCTGTTGCCGTGATTTATTTAAGCATAGTGAAGAAGCCGCTTCATGCAATCTAGTGAAATTCCTAGTTACTTCTGTGGCTTTGCAATACCACAATACTTGCTCTACAGTTGCGTTTTCCACCTAACAGCCACGGCAAAGCGGGCTACCTGTGTCTCCTAGCTTGTACAGATGACTATTCAGATTGCAATGACCGGTTATAAGGCCTACTAAAAGACGAAGGCCCCTACTAAAATACGATGGTGGCTTATTCGTGAGCGCCTGATAGAAATCTCTATAAGATGCTCAGAGTTGCTAACATTTAGCACCATTTTGGTATAAAGCCTAAGAATAACACTCGTCCTCTGGTGTGTACTAGCAGCCTCGTTTGAAAGCTAGTTCCATTTCGAATATGTTTACCATCTTCGATCATAGGTACTGTCATTTAACTTGACGTTTCAAGTTCTTAGAAAAATCAAAAGCATTGTATGATTTAGATATTTATACTCGACGACCGCGCAGAAGTGCTGTACCAAGCGGATGTGTTTGCTGGAATGTTCGTGGTGGTTGCCGCCATTGCTGGTATATCTATGTGTCTTCAAAGCACCACTTTTATCAGTGCTGGCCTCAAGATGACTACAAGACTACGGGTTCAGTACTTTTCGGCACTATTGAAACAGGTATAAAGTAAATAAATATTTATTTATCATAAAGCTTAGTCTAGACGTGACGCAAATTGACGTTTAATTCTGACGATTATTTTATCAAACGCAATTTAGCGTCGTTGCCTCCAGCACGTTAAGTAGTTTTGGGCAATTAGATTTTCTCTAGACTTTCATAATTTCTATTATCATCGTCAAATTATATTAAATTATTTTAATGATATAGGCTAGGTAGTTAAATAGGGGACAAAATGCTTTTTTATTTAAAAAAATCGTCTGAAATATGGAATGAATCAGATCATTCATTACAAAAACTTTAAGCATAGTGCTTAAAGTTTTTTTAATAAATAGGCTTTTGTTTACCCGCCAATTTGTTCGATCTAAAGTATAGAAACGCTTACCTAGAAGAAACCGATTCATTCGCGACTTGAAGACACCCAGATTGTATCTATCGTCCAACACCCACTCGGGCAGCAAATTTCAGTGTATTGTAAGTATAATGGTGACACTCGCTAGAGCTTCTAGAGCTTCGATTAGTAGAATGGCCTGGTGGAATTTAATCATCATGCATCTGAAGCGTACTCTCCAAAACGCATCCGACAACAAACCAAAACACTGCACACTAGCACTAAGTGTCAGTGTGTGAGGCTTTAGAGTTTAGTGAGTAAGAGTATCATTACTCATTTGTTCTTGGCACGTTTCTCAAAAGACTTATTAATAATAATGTTTCTCGTACTGACTCTTAACATAACTAAGTATTGTTCCCGACGCGTTGTCAAGTATAAAACGTTACTCTTCCTTATTATAGGATTATAATCAGAGCTTATAAAACTTATACAAACTACTTATAACCATAATGAAATAAATTCAGCAAAATTGAATCAAATCGTGGAAACTTTTCAGGAGATTGGCTTCTTTGACAAGGAGTCGAACACTGTAGGCGCGTTATGTGCTCGGCTGAGTGGTGACGCCGCTGAAATACAAGGTGCTACTGGAATGCGGATCGGCCTCATCCTCCAAGGAATCAGCTCGGTAGTCGTTGGTTTTCTGATGGCCATCTCCTATAACTGGAAACTTACTCTAGTTGCAACAGCATTCCTTCCATTGGTATGTCAAATAAATCCTATCTAATTTATGATCAAAGTAAATTGTTTGCTCACTTGAAAGCGTTTCTCTTTTGTTTACTAAGTTAAAAACAGGTGACTTAAATGTATCATAATGTTTATGATGTTCACAGATGGTTGGCAGTATCTGGCTAGAAGGAATCATATCGCAGAAGTCTCAGACGGATGAGCGCGCTGCTATGGAATCAGCAACTTCGATTGCAACAGAAGCAGTTGTGAGCATCAAAACTGTACAAAGCTTAGGTAAGCAGTATAATTTTCCCTTGACAAGAACAAAAACATTCGCAACAAGAAAAGTTTATAACAAGATCACGTTTTTTCAGGTATTGAATTATCATTCCTGAAGAAGTTTGAAGAAGCACTGCACGATGCTTGCGCTGCCGTAGCTAGGAAGACCCGTTGGCGTGGGTTGGTCCTCGGCCTGGGAGTTTACGTACCCTTTATGGCATACTGTTGCGCCACCGTTTACGGAGCATTCCTGGTATCACAAGGGGAGATTGAGTACAAGATTGTTCTACTGTATGTATCGTATACGACAAACTATTCACGTTGATTTAGTTTTAAATCGGTTTTGAAGGTCATTTCAATTACTCCCATATATTTTTTAAAGTGACTCATGTTTTGACTTCTTTTCTAAATTTTCAGAGTAAATGAAGCCATAATGTATGGAGCGTATATGTTGGGACAGTCGCTAGTGTATGCGCCCAGTTTCAACTCGGCAAAATCAAGCGGTGCCAGGATTCTTTCTATTATAAACAGGACGCCTAAAGTCAAAACAGAAGATGGTGTCAGGGATAAAAAGGACTGGGTAATATGACGTATTTTGTTTTGAAAATGTTGACGAAATTTGCAATGCTAATTCTGACTTTTTTTGTCTCATAGAATGCTACAGGCAATTTTAGTGTGAAAGACGTAGAATTTGCGTATCCTACAAGGCCGAGCCAGCAGGTGCTACATGGCATTGATCTGAAAGTAGAGGCAGGCAAGACTGTAGCGCTGGTGGGGCCCTCAGGCTGCGGCAAGTCCACTATCCTGCAACTACTGCAGAGGTTCTATGATCCCGACTCCGGAAATATTGTAAGCTTATTTTCTTATCTAAATTGTTTCTTAATGATTTTATGACAATTTAATTTTTGTTATGGTCAAACGCTTTTTTTGTAAAATGATAATTAAAATTAAATTAATAAAAAAATCCACGGTGTATGTAAGGGGTTCCTAAAACTTTGAGTACCAAATAAAATTCAGCGCATTACTATTTTAGCGCCTATAACAAGGATCGTTAGATGATCAGTGTCGGCGCCGCGCTAGCTGCCCTTCAAAGATAGTAATGTTTACCTACCTATGAACCTGCTTAAGCGACCTCTTGCCGAGGTGGTAGATAGAAAGAAAGAAAGGAAACATTTATTTTGACACACACAGCACTACAACAACAAAACACTACAAATAAAGAGATTTAAAAAATTAGAAGACCACCGATCCCCTTAGATTCTGATAGATCATCTTATAACAACTTACTTGACAGAGCAAAACTTTTTTTTGCTATATTAATTGTGGCATGCGCAGACGACTCCTTTTCAATACGGAATTACAACATAACATACGGATATGTAAATAAAATCTGGCTAATTGTGATACAGTTTTCAAAAACATAACAAACTTTAACAAACCTTGAAAAAAAAAGTCGGTTTAGATAACTCATGATGACAAGAAACTTTTTAATAAGACGACGTCAGTGTGTGATATTTGTGACGTCAAATTTGTAGACTTATCTTTATACTCTCTAATTAGCAGCCATTAACGAACTCAATATTAGGTTAATTTAAACCGAAAACTTTAGTTAATGTAAAAAATACAGATGTCGGTGCATTGAACCAAATCACCTCCTTTGACTAAATCCAGTAAAATTGTTTCTGGATTTCTGATGTTTGAGTAATTTACAAAAAGAGTTGATAAATTGAATGTAGCACAACCTATTGCGATATTGTTCTAGATGAGTAGATATTTTAAAAAACCAGAGTTGCCTCTGTACCGAACAAAATCTATGTTTTATCTACATATAACCACGTTGATTAATCGTAGGGGGTTCGTTCGAGTAATGAGCGATTTAAACTTTAGGAGCTGGACGGGCGTGACACTCGAATGTCGCTGACACTGCCGCGGCTCCGTCGTCAGCTGGGCGTGGTGCAGCAAGAGCCGGTGCTGTTCGACCGCACGCTCGCCGAGAACATCGCGTACGGAGACAACAACCGCAAGGTCACGATGCACGAGATTGTCGCCTCCGCCAAGGCCGCCAATATACACAGCTTCATCGTGTCACTGCCGAAGGTAAGAGTAGTACCGCCCACCCGCTCGACCACGATTGCAGTTCCGGCCTGCTTGCTCACAGCTGCTCTCTGTGTGCAGGGGTACGAGACCAACCTGGGTTCGAGCGGCGCGCAGCTGTCCGGTGGTCAAAAGCAGCGCGTCTGCATCGCTCGCGCGCTTATCCGCTCGCCGCGGCTGCTGCTGCTTGACGAGGCTACCTCGGCGCTCGACGCCAACAGCGAACGGGTATGTGTTATTTTATGCTCTAAAGTAATTTAGACTAGACTCTAAGGTAATAGGTAATTTGTGCAGGACACGACTTTTGTGCAGGCAATTGTTTTTTTTTATCGATCAGTTTTGTGAGGGATATTGGTGTATTGTGTTTTATGTAAAATCGACCATCGATTCAATGTTTCTCGAATGATAGAGCATTAAGTTACATATTAGATAACCTATATAGTAAGCTCATAGACTAAGTACCTACGCACTCGAAGATACAGACTATCAAAATATTGTTGGATTTGGAAAAAAACAAATAAAATTATAAAATTGTTTTTTATACACATACTTTTTGAACTGAGAAACATGTATCTTGTGCAGACGGTAACGGAAGCCCTGGAGAAAGCTGCCAAAGGCCGAACTTGCATTAGCATCGCCCATCGTCTCTCCACCATCAAAGATGCTAATATTATCTGCGTGCTAGATAAAGGTGACTATAATTTAATCTCTTTGATAAGTGAGTAATTATGTGCACGTGTTACTGGAAATGTAGTAATTTTGCATTTATAAATGTTGATCATGCAGAATAATTATTACAAATCTGGATTTTCATATTTCCCTGGGCACGAATTAAACTGAACACGTTTGTTTTGTAAATATTGTATCGACAATGACTTTTTTTTTTTAATGACTCTTGCTGTTGGCCGCAGATTGCCTCTACAGCGTCACCGGACTGTGATCGCCAATGATCCCTATAGTGACATATTTATATTTATTTAAATACATAAATATAGTTGGACATTTCACACAGCGCCATCTAGCCCCAAACAAAGCAAAGCTTGTAGGTACTATGAGAACCAGATAGCTGAAGAATTAAAAACTTTCTTTTGTAGCTCCCGAACGGATGAACCGATTTTGAGTTTGTTTTTTTTTGTTTGAAAGGTGAATTGATCATGGTTGATGTTCCAAAAGCTCGAACTAAGCGGTTTGATTCCACCTTTTTCATGCGTACCGCTAGACATTGGAATCAGCTGCCCGAGTGGGTGTTCCCCAATGAATATAGTCTGGGTACCTTCAAGTCGCGAGTGAATCGGTTTCTTCTAGGCGAGCGTGCTCCACCGTAGACCGCATCTTCGCTTAACATCAGGCGGGATGGCGGTCAAACGCAAGCCTATCTACTATAAAAAAAAAAAAAAATTGGCCGGGTGTTTTGATGAGATGTTTGATGAAAATCGGTCCAAGATAGCCACCGCTACAAAATGGCGGATTACATATTTTTTCACAACTCCCTCAATATGGGTAGTATCAATTGAAAAGGATTGGCTAGTAGAATAAAAGAAGTAAAATAACACATGTGGGGGGTTTTTTATTTTTGTGGTTTATACTTGTTAGAATTATTGTAGCGATGACTTTGAGCTCAGTGGTTAGTGCGGTCGTTTTACACGCCGAAGGACGTGGGTTCCAACCCCAACAATGAGCGTGAAGAAAAACAGAAGAAAAGCGTGTGTTTCCTATCTTCGACCACACCGTCACTTGACATCAGAAAAGTATACCTTAGATTTTAGAAGAGTGTTTATAATAATCTAGTCATTGTTTGTAATTGCATCATTTTATACATTTTCGGTAACATAAAAAAAATGTTGCCAAAAAACTGCGCTCGTATGTAGATATTTACATCTTGATAAAAAGTAATAAGGATATGTCTGTGATAGTTCACATTGGTATTAGATGTACATAATTATGATACGCCAGTTATATGTGTATCACAAGTGCCATGAAAAACTTACGAAATTTTCACTGTCATCATTATCGGTCTGTGATAGCCAACTATTGGACATAGATTTCCTGATTCCAGCTATGGCAATGAACAGATCAAAATTAATATATAATTTAAAAAAAAAATGTTAATAATGGACTATTTCTCAATTTCAGGCAAAATAGTGGAACGAGGCACACATACAGAGCTTATTAATCTTAAGGGCCCTTACTGGAAAATGTGTAAAGGACAAAATGTATCTTAAATATATGTTAATAGTTAAGAAATTATAAAAGATGAACCGTACCGCTACATTTTCTGTAAAATCACCTACTATATGATAACAATAGATAATATCACTAAGTTGTTTTCCAAACACAAGTGTTGTAGTGGACAATTTTTTTTTTTTTTTTTAAATAAATTGCCCTTTCGGGCAGGCTAAAGCTATAGAGCCATACTGCCTTGTCTTAAGTGTTATTTCTGCTGTATCTTAGCTATAGCTATCGTCAAAGTCGTCTTTGTCAAGTCCTGTTCGTGTCAGTCAATTCCAGTCATGCTTTAGTAAAGTAGTGGCAACTTTACTACAAAGCTTCGATGGAGTTTTGGAAGCAACACGAAAACTCATGTTTCACCACATTATATCATTTTCCCACACTCGCGCTTGTAATTTTGTAGTGGACAAGAAATACTTATAATTACTGTACAAAAAGGTTGCTTACGTCTTATTTTTCTTTTTTGATTTTGGCGTCGCATTTGGAGTATTTTGCCAGTGTCAAGTGTTTTACATTTTCATAAGTTAAATAAGTTGCCTTGTAGCTATGGTTATAGTCGAAGTCCAGTCTTGGTCAAGTCCAGTCCGTACCAGGTAAGTCCAGTCATACTTTAGTAAAATGGTGGCGACTTTACTATAAAGCTTCGATGGGGATTTGGAAGCGGCATGAAAAATCATATTCGATAACATTATATCATTTTCCTACATTCGCACTTCTAACTCGGTACTTTATAAATAAAACACCACTATTTTTATGCATAAACACTGAAAAAAACACAAGTTTTGAAAAAAAAATACAAAGGGGTGACACGACTCTTTCCGCGTTCCCTCCAAAACTCTTTCTTTTACCTTGGTTTCATAACTTTAATTTGAGAATGCGTGCGTAGTTACTCTTTTTGAATTTGAGGAATCTATTATCACGTCGTTCTTGTCATTATAAGAGTGACACTGACAGTCACAATAGTCTTATTCACCTCAGTTGCTTGTGTTGCTCTTACCATCAGGAGAGCGTCTGGCTCGTCTCATTACCTTCACATTAAAAAATCTACAATAAACTAATCCGCCACGCCACATTACTAATAAAGCAATCACTAAAATCTGGCTTCCACTACAAAAGTATCATTCGGCCGAAAATATTTTAGTCGGTCCGCCTTAGACTACGAGGGTTTCAAACATTTACACATTTTTTACATTAAACTTATATATATACAATTATACATACACGTATTCATTCATTTATATCCCCAAATTTCCAAACATCAATTATTTGTCTTTATTCTAGAATAATTAATTTTTTAAGACATACTTGTAGTGATTTTCTTGTTCGGCGGAGGGTATTGTTATGCCTTATCACAGAATGTTTGTAAAACTGATAGATGACGTACCAATGTAATAGCCAAACAAATTTCATTTCATTTCAAGAATAAAGTTTATTTTATATTAGTTCTACTATAAACAACCTCGCTACAAAATATGCAAATAATAAAGTTGTACATGCCCCTGCAAATGGCAGTGGAATGAATATCGACAATGACATTTAATTGAGGATTTAAAAAAATAGGGATGTACCTACTAACATTATCTTCAATAACCTTCATCTATGCAAACTGTATATTTTCTCGTTTGTAATGGATGACTACGGCTAAGTTTACGAGAAGTTTTGGTTTTAGTTTCTAAGTATTAGATAGAAGTAGAATAAGTAAATCGAATTAATTACTTATTGATAACAATTGTACTCGATAGTGATTTTATTACATAAAAACTATTTTTAAGAATTATATATTTTGTTTTCCTACTTTAGGTATATCAGTAATATCTAATAAAATTATAAAACATTTGATAGTTTGTCTTATTTTCATAGGATAAATACTTCTATGTAAACTTATGATTACATAATGTCATAACAAATATTTATTTTTGTTTTATTATCTTTTGTTGACAATTAAATAATTCTGTTTTATGTCTGAAATACTTTTGGATTAGAGTCCAGTCTTTGAAATTTTTGGTTTGCGTTATATGAACGATATTTTTTTTTATTATATTTAATTTATAAAAGTACACATTTATTTTGAATACTTATACAAATGTGAAAATGTTTTGACTCTCATGCTTATTTCCATAGGTTATATGGTTTATACCCTAAGTCATAGGCAATAATTGTCATACCAAAACTAATTATTACTTAAATATCAAAGGAAAAAGCGGTAAATGAAATGGTTTTTAATGTCATACTGAATGGTCCACATACGAGAAATTTCACGCTGCAGGGCATACGCGAATTCAAGTTTAATACATGTAATTTTTTTTTTTTCACAAATGACAAGCTAGTTCTTTAACCACAGCTCACATGATGTTAAGTGACGATTCAGTCAAGATAGTAGGCACACTAGCCTGGTATGGGAACTGACTCTTAAGGTGTTACGATTTCCATACAAATCAATTTTTGCCATTTATGGACAAATAGAGCAAATTTTACAGTGAAATCACAGCTACTGGCATTTAATTTGGTCTTTATTTGCGGTAAATCACAATTACTACTGTGGTAAGTCTTTACCCAGCTATGACACTTAAATCTGAAAATAATAATAATAGAGCAAGTAATAGTCAATCACTACAATATTCATCTAAGCTATAATAAAATTCTCACTCAAAAACGTTTTTACGAATTAAATTGCACGGAATCCTATGAGATATCTCAATCCTTTATGATTTTACAACGTAGACAAATATTTACAAGCAAGCCAAGATTTTAAAACGTATTAAATACAGGTTTATCCAAATTACGGCACAAGTATGGCACCAAACATATTGTCTATATAAATATTTATAAAGGGATAACTATATTACACATTTTATTAATTATCTCATATTTTCATTAAACAAAATGATTTTATAGTGTTTTAACAAAGTGATTTTATAGTGTTTTAGTTTTTAATATATTCATCACTAGCTTTTGTCAGCACTTGCGTAATCCCTTTGAGAATAATCTTTTTTTCTGGATGAAAGGTGTAAACAACAACCTGTATGTCAGTCGGTGTAAAAGCACAACAAACAAACAAAGTCATTCGCATTTATTGTATTAAAAAGTTAGGATTGTGGTTTAAATTATTGGAAATTCTGTAATTATAAATAATTAATTAAATAAAATAATTTAATAAACACAAAAAAAAAAAATTTTGACTTACAAAGAAGAACATATGAAATTTCCCAAATAAAAAATAAAATGAATAATCTCGCATAATATTGCTGGGCGCAATTATATGCGAGAAGAAAGTTTTTAAAAATATTTATTTTATTTTTATATACATATATAGTTTAATTTATTATTTTTTTATTAAATTACAATTAAACGGACACTATAACAATCAACTTTATCTATATTATACTTTTTTTTTTTTGTTATTATTTATTTAATTTTTTAATCAGTGATTTACCATCAATCTATTAAACTTAGAGACAATTCGAAAAAAAGTGACAGGTCGGTAAAATTTATTTGATTAGGTACTTAGTAAATATCCTATTATACTCGTTTTAAGGTAAAATAAAAAAAACATAAGTAAAACATTTTTGACAAATAAAACACCGGAATCACCAATTCTACTATCCAATCCTATTCCTACTAACTAATATTATAAATATGAAAGTTTGTGCGCATGTATGGATGGTTGTAATAAATAGTTATTTTTTAATTATTACTATGACATTTTAATTTTATAATTATCATTATTATTGCATGCTGTCTACACCTATAGCTGTTGTGACATTTATCTATAAACTTTTCCCCCTAATTAATTATTTAAATCAAACGATAAAGTACACAGTGTTGGTAATCAAAAAAATACTACGCTTAGTAATTTCAACACAGAACTACAACTTAGTTGATTTAGTTACTTAGTTATTTTTTGTCGTGTTCAGAACATAAACAAGCACTGCTTATAAATTTACCTTCAAAGAATTATTTATCGTTTAAGTGCGTCTATAAAAATCATGTTATAGAGTTAAATATGTATAACCACGTGTAGGCGAGTGTGGTGTTGCTCAATAGTTTAGGTTTTTTTGAAATGAAAATTCCATTTCCCCAAAACATTACATAGACTTAGAGAAACAATGACGAATGAACAATGTGTTGAAACGAGTAGGTACAAATAAAACTGCCTCTAATAAACATACGTTAAGAAGAGCAAACATGGTTTCCCATCATAAGATGACGCGAGCGCAAAGTAGAATGTATAAATATCAGCCGGTGGTGCATACGACAAATTATTATGAGATCAACCCACACGTGGGCAGAGCGCCTCCTGTAAGCTGGGTGCTTCAGTCGCGCGACTCCCGTTGTTTCTATAACCGTTTGTTCCTTCTTTCGCGCGTTTACAACACATTGTGAAATAACAAAATAAGAAGTTTCTTTTCAGTTAAAATTGTTTTTAAATTTAAATAGCTGTCACAATGGGACTGAAAAAAGAAAAAAAGTAAGTTTTAATTCATTTCTTCGATCGTGCTGAGCTTTTAATTTCTTTTGTAGTTTTAATTAAATGATTTTATTGTGGTTTTAATGATTTAAAATGTATAAACAATTTGCTATATTGTTCATTATTTCAGTGTTTTGACGTAAAAATTGTTAATTAAATATGTATTTTAATAATAATTTATGCTATTGTTGCGATCCTAAATAACTAGGTATTCGAATTACTCCTGTAATGCGTTAGAATTTAAAATGACAATAAATAAATTAGTAAAAAATTTTTTAAAAAATACTAGCAAAAATAATATACTTATTTAGTAATAATAATATGCATAACTATACTTATTTCTTGATATATTTATTATTTATGTATATATTTATTATATTTATTTCGAATAACAAAGATTCATATCACAATACATGTTATGTGTATCAAGTAGGTAGGTAGGTAGGTACGTATATTAATATAATTTCTAATGAATTTGAATAGATGGGTAATTAATTATTAAATTGGTGGCAAAATTGTTTGATGATAGTAGTTTACTTCAACCTTCTGCCAAAAGGCACGGAATTTAATTATACAAAAAAGTGTTAATTCAAAATTTTCATTGACTTTCCAACCATCATTTAAAAATTCAAAAATTGAGTCCCAACCCCCTAACCTCATAGCCAGCCTGTACGGTATTTAGGAAAGAGCTCCGCGACCACCATGTTATCGTCTGTACGCACTCAGTATGCCTATGCGAAATTTTATTAACACCAACAGCGAGAAAACATATCAACTTTACTCCAACAGCTTCCTTTATTTTAGAAAAAAAAAATTTTGTATACTTACCAAATATTTTGTATAGTATATACCTAATCAGATGCAATGTCATTAAACACATATTTATTTTTTCACAGAAAGGTTGAAGACCCAGATATAACTGTCTCATATTTCGCAATTGTAAGTACTAGACGATTTAATTATTAATAATAAAAATAAATTTACATAAGTACTAGACTTATGTAGATTTTAAACACTAAAAGATGTTATTTTTTTGTTTTGAATTTGATGGCTGTAATTAAGTAATCAATGGAAGTCAATAGAGACTACGCTACATAATTATATAAATGATCTGTTATACAAAATGGGCTCATGTACATATTGTACATAATTCCCCTGAATTCGAATGGATCAATCATGAAAACGCAAAGGAAACAGTTATCTACACTAACATTATAAAGAGGAAATATTATTTTTGTATGTAACGAAAAAACTTTAAAACTACTGGACCGATTTAAAAAATTGTTGCACCGTTGGGAAGCTAGCTAAGCGTTTTTATCCCTGTATTCCCACGGGAACGGGAACTACACGGGTGAAACCGCGAGGCGTCTGCTAGTTTTATATATTTTGTTGTTTGCGACTTAATTTGTGCTATAGGACAGCAGTATTTTTTAACAATTTCAAGCTTGATCTTATAGTAAAAAAATTAAATAATTCAAAATGCTTGTTAGTTTTACGGTTAATTATTTTTCGTTCGTTTTAATTATTTTCGTTACGTTCGAAACACCGTTGTGTGGCGGTACGGGCAGAACCATTGGCGCGCGAGTCCGGTTCGCACTTGACTGGTTATTGTTTAGCATTCCACATTTTTATAAACACATTTCTCACATATATTAAATGTCTTGGTTTGTTAACTTTAACTTTTGTTTAAATTCAGTATAAAACTCTGATTCATAATAATATCTAGTAGAGTATTTATTTATTTTATTACTCCTTTCGATATATTTTACACTGATTTATTTATTATGATTATTAATTGATAAGTTTTGGTTTGAGATAAAAAAAATAGTTTTAGATATACCTAATGTAAACTTACAGGATACACTAGTATATTATGATGAATACTAAGTTTAATTCGGCAAAGAAACACTTAAAAAATAACAGAATAATGTCATTAATATATTTGTATATTTATAATAGATTGTTAGAAATACATGCGGCCAATTTACCAAAAAATTGAGAAAAACATCAGTACAAGTTAAGAAACATGGCCGTCATGGCAAAATACTAATGTACAATAAATAACCTACTTATATTTAAAAAATAAATAAACAGACACTTCTTTGAAAGTAATCCATTTTACTATTTATATGTTAACAAATACCATTTTACTATTTAGATGAATATAAAATATGGCAATGAATAATTCGGAAAACTCATTTTAGTATAATGTGGAAAAACCTGCTAATTATTTTAAATTTTCTAAAGTAAAAATATTACTGTGATTTAGCTGAAATTCAATTTTAGACGCTTTTTTATTGGTCAATGGACTTTCCTGTAACAATTGTTGTTATTTATACCTAATAAATGATTCTGATTCGGATAATTTTGCTAATGATTTCTTGTAGTTTGTGTGTAATTATGTTAATTTAATACTTTAATATATCCTAAACATCCTACGAGATCGAATCAGGAATGAGGAGATCCGTAGACGAACCAAAGTTACCGACATAGCCCAACGGATTAGCAAGTTGAAGTGGCAGTGGGCAGGGCACATAGCACGCAGAACTGATGGCCGGTGGGGCTGCAAAGTTCTGGAGTGGAGACCACGGACCGGCAAGCGCAGCGTAGGACGTCCACCCACAAGGTGGACAGACGACCTAGTAACGACCGCAGGAACGCGCCGGATGCGAGCCGCTTCCAACCGGTCTTTATGGAAGTCAATGGGGGAGGCCTATGTCCAGCAGTGGACGTCCTACGGCTGAAATGATGATGATGATGATGATATCCTAAAAAAGTTCTGTCCTACCTAAGCACAGATAACATATTAATAGCCATTGTTGTAAACAGCTGTAGCGTACAATTTGAAGTATCTTTAATAATCAACATATTTTTTCACTCTACCACTGTGTGCTGCAGGACGGAAAAAACTGTAATAGACAGCAATTAGCTTACAATGAATAAATATGAAACTTTAAAAATCTTTGTGCTAAAATGTTCGTATAATATAAATAGTTTTAGGACGTTAAAATAAAACCATTATCAAAAGTACCTACTATATTGAATTTCACGACCTTGAGTGTAGAAAATATCTAATTCTTCGTACGGATTATTAATTTAAATTAACTTAGGTCATAACAAAACTACGTCAGAAATTTATTGTAGGTAATAATATCAGGAATATTTCCTTAATGTATTACTTTTTTACCTATTTAGCTACCTAAGAATAACTATAAACCGACGAAATTTTTTTACTTAAAAATTTCGTCGGTTTTTAATAGATACTTTGCAATAACTAGTTTTAGGGTTCCGTACCCTAAGGGTAAAACGGTACCCTATTACTAAGACTCCGCCGTCCGTCTGTCTGCCCGTCTTAAGTCTATTTAAGGGGGCTCCCATACAACAAAAGTGTTTGCCGTTTTTATAGATAATGGTACGGTACCCTTTGTGCACGAGTCCTGGCAGATGTCGTAATATGGTTCAGTTAGATACTGTTTGGCCAAGGAACCCTACATAAGAATTTCAGTGGATTAATATAATTAGATATAAAACAAATTTCAAATGTAAATTTCTCATTATTTAACTATATAGATTGACTTAAATTGTAAATACTAAAACAAAAATGAAAAAAAAAAACATTTTTTGATACTAAGACTAAACTTGAAAGTTCGTTCATGTTCTTGCTTGTAACATCGTTACTTACTACTTTACAGTATCGATACGGCAGCTGTCTCGAGATTACTGCAACAATTATTGGCGTGCTTATGGGACTGTTGAGCGGGCTCGGTATCTGCTACAACTTGGTGCAAGTAGGAGAGCTATGTACGGCTTTTGTTGAGAGAACTGCATACCCAGATAGGCTCTCAAGCTATCTCCCTCTAACGCAAGCTTTTGGAGGAGGACGACGACTGTGAGTTTATGTCAATATGTCATATTCATTTTGATTTATTTGGTATTGAAACATATATGAAATCAGGACCGCTGGGCAAAGGTCATCACAGTTTGGACCCCAAAATGTAAGCGACCTCAGGATCAACAAGATTGTGGTGTGACGAACTAAATCGTCAAGACAGTCACTGGGCCATAAAAGTCGAAGACCGGGCAGTCTGGAAGGAGGAAAGGAAGGCCTTTGCCCAGCAGTGCGATACTAGAGGCGGAAAAAATGTAATATAGTTATGTGGCCGAACGAATTAACCGCTCAACTGTGTTTCAGCACACACTCGATATCGTATAATAATGACATTGTCACATTCTCTGGCAATATTTTATGTACGTCAATTGAGACACGGCTGCCTATATATATTTAAATATCGCCATGAAACTTGTTCTTTCAAATTCTACATCAAGCTCTTATGTAAATAATATGTAGGTAATTGGTCGCGCAAGATTCTGTTCTGCTGGTAAGAGAAAATGCTTATCTATGACAATTACAGTGACGTTCAGTTGTTTTAGTAACAATATACATACATTACCCTCATTAGTTTGTGATAATTTTATTGTAAGTTTCATTAGCTCTATATTTAGATACAAACTGGGATGTCATAATGTGGTATCTTTGTATAAACTTCTTTAATATACCCAAAGCAAATTCCGCAATAAATTAAAATCCTAAAGTGAACTTAACTAACATAACACACAATAAAAAGAGATCGTTTATAGTTTTAATTTCAGGCAATGTGCTCAAAATGCTTTATAATGTTTTTTTTTAAATACGAATAAGTCCGCGTTTTACCACCAACTCGCCTGATGGCAAGCGATGATGTGGTCGAAGATGAAGCACGTAGACCTAGAAAAAACCTATTCACTCTGACCTTGAAAAGATCTAGATTATATCTATCAGGAAACAAGGAAGCCGGCAGCTTGTTCCATTCCTTGGCCGTACGGATGAGAAACGTAGAGTTAAATCGTTTAGTACGTACCCCAGGAAATTCCACTACACATTCTTTATTATATATACTACTACTTTGTATTTCTTGGAGTAAGCTTCCTAATGCAGATTTTCTGTTGTTTAGAGTAAACGCATCCCACGAAGACAACATGGCGGCGCTTGTAGAAGACGCTCAAGCAATGGCGATAGGAATGTTCGTCAGTATAGCGATATCAATCTTGCTGAACATATTATCAATCGGACTCATTGGATGGAGTTCCTTGAAACAAGTTAGTTTCCTAATTATTCTCATTAACTGTCCGGCAATATAGAGTGAACGGACCAACTAATTTCCAAACAAATATACGTATACCTTATTTGTGCTGAGCCACAATAATTTAAAATTTCAGCGATAAGACCTCCACTTGTGCCACTAGTAGTTAGATTTATTTTCAATTTCTGGTGTACATAATACAGATATTCTATACTTATTGAGGAAAGCTGTTAGCTTAAAGGTAGTAGAAAAGTAATTTAAAGTAATTTCTTGCCTTTTTTTACATCTATAATCAAGTCAAGCACACAACATTTATTAATTTGGCATAAATTTTACCCATTGGCTCCGAACTAGTGATAATTTGATGATGTCTTAATCAAGCACAAAATGCCAAAGGCAGACTTTAAAACTAAACAATTACAAGAATATTAACCTATTTGAATTTATAAATATTCATACGTGTATATGTGTGCGTGCGTGTGTAATATATATTTATGTAAATAATCATAATAAATAGATAAACGAAAGATATCTATTAATTAAACAATCAACGTGTATGTAAATCCACTAACCCGCACCATGATTAGGTACTTACCCAATTCACTTTTGAGGATAAACACGGGTATAGTATAAGCCATCTGTGAGAGTATAGTATATGCATGAGGATTGAGGATGTTTTAACATTTACTTAGTAAGGAAATTATGCAGTAGTTGTAAGCAGATTATGTAGTTACTTAGTAAGGAAAAAGTACTGACTGAACTGACGTGGTTTTGATGTTTAATCAAAGCAGAGTAGGTAGGCCTACTTACTATATATAAAAGGCGCGTACAGCTCAGCAGCAGCGTGTCGGTCTCTGCGTTGACTCCTTGAAGAAGGCCTGAAACTATAGTCGAAGTATCCGACATAATTAAACGTGAATAATTCTGAATAAGTAAAACAAGAATATATCTATAAATTACTATTTTACGTAGGCACAACATGGTTTTGTTGCCGTATGATTACCACTAGGTCGGCAAGTCAGGTATAAATTAGCATGTGTACCTACAAGAAAAACTACTAAGCCGTAACTTTTATATTTGTTACACAGATAACTAGAATTCGCATGCTATTCCTTCGGGCAGTTCTACGACAAGACATGACTTGGTTTGACACGGATAGCGAATTCAATCTCGCTTCTTCAATGTCCGAGTAAGTAAACAGAAACTGGCACAAGAAAGAAAACTAAAAATAGAAACGTACGTCTCTGAAACTATTGCCGAACCATCAGTACTATATAATAACACGTCATAGCGTTAGTTCCATGGACGCACACTGCTGTTAAGTGCAGATATTAGCGCCTAAATAGCGATATTTTAAACTAAAAATTCTATCTGCTATACTTACACTGATATCTAAGAGTATTTCTAGCATACTGCACAGATGTGTCATTGATTTTCTCCCCTTCGTTCGTCGCTGAAGCTACTGCCGAACTATCAATACATAATAACACGCCATAACGTTAGTTCCGTGAACGCGCACTGCTGTTAAGCGCAGCTATCAGGACCAAAATGACGATCATCAAATGTTTTCATTTCAATATTTGGTAGTAACCAGTTCAAAGTATGGTAGATGACCAATACCAAATAAGGAAAACAGTAACGCTATACTGCTTTGAATTAAACTAGTAGGTACATGAATTTGAAAAGTTTTTTTTTTCTAAGTTGGCGCTGTTATCTTTTTTAAACGAGACTTTCTGATTCTATCTATTTGTATTTATTGTACAAATCGAGAATTGAAAAATAATTGCATAAATTTACACTAATCTGGCGAGTTGGCGGTCAGAAGCAAGACTTATTATGTTACATAGGAAATATGATTATCTATCTACACTTTAATTTTTATTATAACTTCCTAAAACTATGAAATCTAAAGCAACGAATCAGCAATAAGCAGCAATCTATCGTTCAACTCTGAATAACTTTGTGTCCCATAAATGGTAATTATCATCGATTTTTGTCACTGCTCGAGTGCAAGCACGGAGCACTGCTAAAACCTGACTGTATCAGCGAGATCACTATCATGTTTTTTGCAGAAACTTAATGAAGTTGAAGGAAGGTATGGGTGAAAAGCTGGGAGTGGTAGCTAACCTGGTGGGGACCTCATTGCTGTGTATAGCCACAGCTTTCCCCTTGGGCTGGGAGCTGTGCCTGGCCTGCTTCTCTGTCATGCCTTTCTCCTTGGCAGCTTCTATCATTTTGTCTAATGTAAGTATATAAGGTTTAAGTATTCCGACGTTATCACACATTCACTAGGTAAACGCAACGCCACATTTTTGACTGTCTAATTGTACAAATGTAGGTACACATATTTAAAATAACAAACCCATTAAGCCCTAAAAACTTTTAAAACATTATGCAATTATGCATGTTTATTTATTTAATATAAAATACGATATATTTAACTCATAAAGCATTCTAAGGTGCGAACTTAGATGATTGAAACCTGAATTTACTGAAAAGTCACGCACCTTGTAAAAGTTGTTTGTGGAAAGCTAAGAAGCGTCGATATCCATTTAAGCAATATGTTTACGATATGTTTTTCCAATATTTTAATGAAAGCCGCCATTGGTTACCGCTAGCTGGTCCGGCGATAGTACCTATTCTTTTGTAGTAAATGAGTGATATGTCCATAATTTTGGGCAGGATTTCCGAAAGTTTCGTCTAGTAATAACTTTAGCATTATGAAATAAGTGATATGTCCATAATTTTGGGCAGGATTTCCGAAAGTTTCGTCTAGTAATAACTTTAGCATTATAAAATAAACAAAAATTTTGATTGCACAATAACGAAGTCTTAATCGGTCTGTATTACCCATTAATTAATTATTAAAAAGAAAAAAATTGGTGTATCGTTAGATTTTTAATAATCACACAGGAAGCTAACATTATTTTGATATAAAAAGCATCCTATACGTTGATATTATGAGAATATGTATGTGTGCCGAAGTTCATTCAAATCCATTTTTGCTTCATTAAGTATCAAATATCCAAACATCTAAACATACAAACTTACACATTTATAATGTTATAGGTATAGTAGGATCTACAAAAAAAGTGCATTAATTTAAACTGAAAACATCACTAAATTACTTGTTAATTGGTTAAGCCTACTTGGCTATGTATCTGTTACTGTTCAAACCCGTTTTTCGTAGTTAAAACAAATTTTTCTTGCTATTTTCCTTTGTTGAAATTAAAAATACCTAGTTAAAACTACAATTTATCACATATAAATATTTAATTTTCAAATAAAACTAGTGGTTTAGTTAAAACTAGCACTAGATAAACTAATTTGGGATTGAAAACAAGATATAGTTTTAAAAATGTTTATTAGAAAGATCTAGTGAAAATAATAATCCTTCACTAAAGGAAAAGTAAATAAAATAATTAAACAAGTCAAAAGAACACAACCTCAAAAATTAAATAAGGAACATTGGTTAATGCCATAAAAAATAATCAAACAACCTTAAAATTAAAAAAGGAAGAGGATCTACCTACTTGTTATTGTAAGACAAACTATTGTGGCATATTGAGTCCTAGCAGATCTCAGATTAAATATAATCTGAGTAACAGATACATCTTTTTGACATACATCATTTCTTGCACGCAGCGCATAAATCCTTGACTATGGCTGCTTCCTTAGCAATAAATAAAATAAGTTAAAAAATTAAATTTGTATTCGACACATCTTCTGCGTGTAAACATTTTTCTTTGCACTTTTTTATGGTTGAATAGCTTGGTGTTAACACGATGCAAGCTAACATAACATCAGATGACACAGTTCACCTCAGCTCAACAAGTGACAGGATTTGAACCTGCATTATAAGCGACTTTGTGACTAAGATACTAAAAGATAACGCGTAAAAGGTATGTACATCGCAATAATCGCGATATAACAAGACAAGCTAATTATACGTTTGTTTATCATAGATTGTCACATAGAGAAAGATGTAACGACTATAAAAGAAGATCTTGGGTAATTTAACGAAGTTTGCCTTCTTCTCGTAACGATGATATGTCGCTTGCAAAATATTTGCTTTGGATAGATAAGTATTATAGAAGAGGGAAATACAGAATTAGGATTATAAATATCAAGTCATAGAATGATTTGTTAAATCATGAAATAAATATCAACTATTTAGTTTTTATATCGCAAACGAATATTTGTGAACATTATAAAGTGAGAGACATCGATACTACCAAAATTACGATTTCCTAGTCTTCGAGTCCAAACTTTCGGTATATCGAAGATAAGTTTTTCGTTTATACACACTTGGCTTTACTTAATAAAACTATATAACTTAAAAAAGGAATATACGTATAAAATATTTTACAAATCGTCTTTCTTTGTTATAGTATCAAACCAAATCATCTATAAGAGAAATGGAATCTTACAGTCAGGCGGGCAAACAAGCAGAAGAAGTGCTAAAATCAGTTAAGACAGTCGTCGCATTTGCTGGTGAAAACAAAGAGACAGAAAGGTATGAAATATTTTTGCAGAAACTAGTAATTATATAAAAATTGGGAAACCACTCCTAGCGAGCGCATATTGAAACTGTTTTCTTGTGTCTATTTGTAAATAAATAATTTTTGCAAATACCAGAACCTCTGGATTAAGTTTTTTTTAAATTTGACAGTCTCGCAAAAGAGCGAAGAATATATTGTACCTATATGTACCAGGTACCTAAGTAGAGTCCTATACATTATTAGGACTTGTATATTTTTATGAAATAAAAAGTAGCAAGCAAGCAATATAAAGTAAAAATATTATTCAATCCCGATGTTACCGTATGTTTTTAGGACAGACACACACTTTCGCATTTACTCAATCAGCCTGGTTTTTGTATACTATGCCATTGCTAGGCGCGGGGCTCTTGTCATTGTTCGAAGGATAAGGCCATAGCCCACCACGTCCGCCATAATCGAGTAGGCAGACTTCAAACATCTTGAACTCTCAAACATTCCGGTTTCCTCACGTTTTCCTTCACCATTCGAAGCTAGCAGTAAAACACACATAGAAAAACGGAGGTGCGTGCCGTCGTATTTGAACCCAGAACCTTTAAAACGATAATCATTTGAGTTCCCAACTTGTCTGCCGTATATCCGCATTTATTTGCAATAATATATTAGCACATTAAAAAAAAACAAACAAAATAACGATACTTTGATTTTTTCATTTAATAACATTTCATTTTATAGGTACAAAAAGTTATTAATGCCAGCAGAAAGCTACGGTCGAAAACGAGGGATATACACAGGCCTGGGCAATGGGTTCAACTGGATACTCACATATTCTCTAAACGCAATAGGGCTCACGTATGGTGCACGGCTTGTTTTAGATGATTTCTACAAGCCGGACGACGAACGAAAGTACGTCTTCGGAGTCGTATTCAGTGTGAGTATTGTTTTACTTAGATAAAAATACTTACCTACGAGTATTTTTAGCTTATAGCACGTCACACACGATGTAGATATTTTATTCTACGTAAGAATAAACGAAATATTTAGAACGAAATCTGTTACCCAGCCAGCACAGGTACCGCGAGTACTTTCATATCTTGTAGTGGGTAATATCTTGTAATATATGTATTTCGTATAATACTGTACCCAATTGTATTGTCGTGTTTGACACGCTCTACAAATAGTAGTACTTTTATATTTATAATCTTTTTAAAATTTGTTATTCTCTTCAATAATAATTGAAGAGACATTTTACGTTGTGTATTTTACATAAGCGCGACCGAACTAATTTGTATACTCAACATATAGTATATATTTTAATCATGAGTGATTAAAATTATTACAATAAACTGAATAGCTCACATATTGATACACAACTACCTATCTACTAACGTTAACGTGGTAGAGTCGTAAACTTTCGGCAGCTTAGTCGAAAGATCGTCTAGCTTTCATTCTAGATGTCCTGGGTTTGAATCGCACAGCATGCACCCTTGTTCTAAGTTATATGCATATATATTTTTTTCAATTGATGCATATTTTTATTGCTGCATAGTGCATATGAGTTATCTCTTCTCAGTACTTTTACATTAAAAAAAAAGTCCCGCGCTCAGCAGTGGGACAGTTGAGACTTGTCAGGTAAACTGATTGTGATGTTAAAATTTCTAGTAGATACATATATGATACCGCTTACCTGACAAAGTAAATTGCTACAATTTTGTTTGTACCTACCAACTTGATAAATTAATTCTCAACGACAGTGCTTATTCCATTTACTTCTAAAAGGTGCCTTGCATCAATTTAATTTTATTGACCTCAGTTGTTCTTCGCTCGCTTCCATAAGTAATCGATTAATGGAAGACATTTAGTTATTATTATTTATTGCAGATATTAACAACCGCTTACATGGGAACACAATCAATTACATTGTGTGTGCCACAAGCGGAAGTATTCGCATCAGCTCGCGCAGCTGCCGCTTCTATCTTCCAACTCATTGACCGGGAGCCGAAGATAGACAGCTTAGACCAATCGGGACTGGCTCCTAGGAGAGTAAAAGGGGAAATAAGTCTCGAAGATGTCCACTTTGTATACCCTTCACGACCTGATGTCAAGGCAAGTTAAATACGTCATTACAATTTACAACCGTAAATTATCTCGTATTCGTTTAGGCTTGATACTTACGTCTGATTCGTAATATGTCCAAGTGACTAGTGGATGTCAAACTGGAATTCGATGTACCTATGTGAAATCCTCGAGTAGGGCAAGTCACAAATTAACGTGCGATGCAAGTAAAGATAAGACTTAGAGAATTCGTTTGTTGTCTTTCAGATTTTAAAAGGCCTATCTCTTCACATTAAAGCTGGAGAAAACGTGGCATTGGTAGGATCGTCAGGATGCGGAAAGTCTACTATAATCCAGTTACTGCAGAGGTTGTACGATCCCTTCGCAGGGTCTGTGAAACTCGACGGAAAAGACTTGAAGGGCCTAAATCTCAGCTGGCTGCGATCTTCCCTGGGTATATTTGATAGATTCATCTAGTCAGTACCTACAATATTAAAGAGAAGAAATAATTTCATTAATTATCTTCTCTTATACTTTCGATAGGCGTGGTGGGCCAGGAGCCTGTGCTATTCCGCGGTACCATCCACGACAACATTGCTATTGGATGTCCGGAAGCAACGCGAGAAGACGTCCAGCGGGTCGCCGAGATGGCGTACGCACATGATTTTATAATGCACTTGACTAATGTGAGTAAATAAATATGAGATACATAAATATTATTTATATTTATTTTTACTTATTTATTGATATTTATTATTATGTCATTAAAATCTGATATAATTTAGAAGTGGAATAAGTATTGTTCTAAAGCTTTTGTAAACACAGAAGAGGCTGCTGATTTATTAGCTCGCTAATCTATGCCATATCGCTAGACTGAGTCATCAATGTTTTACCCCTGTGACGAGTGCATGTGCCGCAGGGCTATGACACGGTGATCGGCGAGCGCGGTGCGTCGCTGTCGGGTGGGCAAAAGCAACGCGTCGCCATCGCGCGCTCCCTGCTGCGCGAGCCAGCTGTGCTGCTGCTGGACGAGGCCACCTCCGCGCTCGACCCGCACTCCGAGCGCCAGGTGCAGGCGGCGCTCGACCGGGCCAGCCTTGGACGAACTACGATCACCGTTTCACACAGGTCTGTCTATTTAAGGTACTCGAAATCTCTGGCCGATCGCTACAAATGTTTAAGTTTGTATAGGCCAGTGAACGTGCCGTTGACATGGCATGTTTATTATTGTTATTGAAATATAGAACAATAAACCGGGATCTAACAATATGACAAAATATATTACAGATTGTCTACAATTGTTAATGCGGATCGAATTGTATGCATGGATCAAGGAGCTATAGTGGAGCAAGGGACACACGAAGTATTGATGAAAGCCAAAGGTAAAAAAATACTTTGACACATATTTATATCAAAAACATTTCCAGAAGAGAGAATCATGAGAAATCAGAAATTACTGCTCGAGAAACCATTACGTTTGGCGCAGCACTTTGGCTGCTCAAATAGATGTTGGTTCTTTGATGCAAGCGATCTAACGAGAACCATATTTTTAGGTCACAATCACACAAATAGGTATTAATTATAAATGCGAAACTTTTTATGCATATTTGTAACTTTTCTACCAGTGTATGTTTCTTCTATTTGTACATCTGGATGAAATTTGGATAAAAAGCTGGATAACAGGCTACTTTACATCTAAGAAAACACAGGCTGAACTTCGGGTACCTAAAGCTAGTAAATTAATTAATTTCAGATTTTTACTACAAATTAGTTACGAGGGGCAACGAAAGCCATGAACCTGATGATATAAAGCCGTTGATCGAGGAAACTGTTCCCGAAGATAACGGCACAGATATGCCTCCCCAGTTAGGAAAAACTGACGCGAAAAGACGTTCCACTAGAAGGTTACCCAGACAAATTTCAAAAAGAGGTAAGTAATGAAACATTTTTAAACATATATATATATATAATTAATTGTTTAGTTTATTAGATAGATTTATGGATGGAAAATGTAAAAATAAGTATTTATCATAATATGATTTCACAAAATTTTACTTGTAACATTCAGTATTTATTTACATTTTGTTACAACAGATAAATCGAATTAGCGATGAAATTTGATCCTTTATAAACAGTCAAACAAAATGTATCAAGATAGAACCCATAAACGTAATATTGATACTAAAGTATAGGGTAATGTAATGTCAAAATTTGAATTGCATGAAAGCTTTATAGAGTAACTAGTAAGTACCTATTGATACATTTTTTAACATAAGGAATTGATCTATATAATAATAATTAGAGATTTATATAATCTTAATAAATATATTTTCAGAGTCACGCGATTGGATCACCCCTCGCGGTTCCATCTCGTCTGTTATATCAACAGGACTTCAAAACTTTATCTACAACAGCGGCGGTGAAGATTACGAGAAGTCACGAGAAAATATAAATGATGATGAGGTCATTGATTTTTATTTATCCTTCTTCACAGATCACTACTACCTAACACTCTTATTTTACATAGCATTGTTTGACTATGAAATTATTTTACAATATTAACCAAAGTTTAAGACTAGACGATAAGAGAATTATAACGCATAACCATGACTATTCTTAGTTATACATAGTCCAGGTCTTCGCTGATTTCGCGCTCATTACTTTGAGATATTCAATGTAGTCTCAACGGCTATGTAATTTCGCTGGCTGCAGTATTCTTCAAACTGGAACACAGTAATGTTTACACATGTTTACAGTTGGCGGTAGAATATCTAGTAGGTACCTACTGTGGCGGGACCTACCATAACGCCCTCCTATTAAAGCGATATACCGCCAAGTAAAAAATTATAAAAATATACTAATTAGACAAATATTCAGTTTAGAAACCCAAATCTATTTTTCGTAAACTAGTTGTTCCAACCTGTTGACTTTCAATTCATTACTAGTTTCATACCAAAGTCAAAAAAGTTGTTGGGTGTATAATACTCGAGAATGTTTTTTTACAGGAGGTGAAATCTATAAGTGACTGGGAACTTCTTAAATTGAATGCACCGGAATGGATAGCTATTACCGTAGGCGCCATCGCTGCTCTCATCCAGGGTGCCTGCTTCCCAGTTTTTGCACTTCTTTTCGGATACGTTAGTGGGGTAAGTCAGTTACGTAAAATGTCATAGCACCCCGTATCATGCTCACTTGTGTTACTTGATAGAACTTTACTTCGTAAGTTCGTTTGCCGAATCGAATCGAGGTACCTTCATGCGCGTGCCCTTAAATAAGTGCGACTTCATTTGTAAAAGTTATACGCGAACGATACGCTGCCCTGATTGTAAGAGATAACGCCGATCCAAGATCATTGCAGCATTGGGTAGGTAACCCACGACTCTGGAGTTAAAACATAAAGTCCATGGCATCACTGCTTTGGTATGAATTACTTTGATGATCAGTCTGATAAACCTCGTAATTTTGTTCTGGAACACAGCAATGTTTATACTATTGCTTGGCGGCAGAATATCGGGTACTGTGATAGTACCTACATATACGAGTACGATCTAGTACTAACGAGAACTACCTCTTCTTCTAATAGTAAAATGTGTGTTTCAGATTTTTGTGATGGCAAATCATAATGATATGCTATATTATGCCGATGTGTACTCTGGTCTTTTCGTCGTGGTGGCAGCCATCGCCGGTATATCCATGTGCCTGCAAAGCACAACCTTCACGAGCTCTGGTCTCAAGATGACCACCAGATTACGTTATCAGTACTTCTCGGCGTTGTTAAGACAAGTATGTTAGAAAGCTCACATCTATCATTAACATTAACTATTACCCTCCCGCTGCTATACAGGGATAAAAGCTTGGGATGTACCTACTAAGCCGTAAAGAGCGAAGCAGATTTCACAGTGAGCTCCTAACTAAATATTGAATCTGCATCACGCAGCTCAAGTGCAAAGTTACCAAAAAAAAAGGAAAGAAATCCCGCGTAGGTAGTAGTGGTAGTAGGCGACGCTTCACTGCTACGTTTCATTTAACAATTATAATTTCTTATTGTAACATCTCCTACTTTATTACAGGAAATGGCTTTCTACGACAAAGAATCAAATACTGTCGGTGCGGTTTGCGCAAGACTCAGTGGTGACACTGCAGAAGTTCAAGGAGCCACAGGCCTAAGAATAGGCATTATAATACAGGGGATTAGTTCTGTATCGATCGGATTTCTCTTAGCGATATCTTATAACTGGAAGCTAACACTCGTTTCAGCCGCTTTCTTGCCCATTGTAAGTTAACATGTGACAACATTTATGATTTATGGAATGTACTATAATAATAAAAAACCTTTTAATTCCATTAATTCAAACAGTTTGCATACGTGAAAAATTAAAAAAAACGTCAAATTTAAAATAAGATTAAATTAGGTATATGCATTTATTAAAAAAATATAGTATATATAGGGTACGACATGTTTTAAGACTTTGACGATTATTTAAAACTAAGTAATTATTTTTAGATGGTGGGAAGCATATGGATGGAAGGTATTGTATCTCAGAAGTCTCAAACTGATGAGCGCGCCGCTATGGAAGAAGCCACTGGTATCGCAACAGAAGCAATCGTTAGCATCAAAACTGTCCAAAGTTTAGGTAAAATTATTCATTACTTCCTGTTTGTTTTTTTGGTTTGCACAATAGAGTTTCAAAATAGCGCGTTACAAGTACACAAAGCTAGTACACAACTTTACAGAAACTGCTTTCTAGGGATGGGCCCTGTTATATATAACCATATACCGGAAAGTTTCAAGGAACAAGACATGCATCACTTTAAAAGAAAGTTTTTGACTACAAAATGTTATTATAAGACTGACGACTTTCTGAAGGAAACATTTAAATAATTTTATTTGACATTAATAATATTGACATCTATTCTAATTATTATTTATTAATACTATTATTACTTTGACATTGATTAAATTTATTATTATTTTTTTGACATTAAATTACATAAATTGAATTATTTAAAAAAAAAAGCTATGACAACATTTGTACGCCCATTGAGGCAAGAACATGATGATGATATGCAAAAAAAGTGAGATTATGATCCATTATTTTGTTTTTAAGTACGGCTTTTTGGATTGTATTGAGGGCAGATTAAATGATAGTTTCTGGCTGAAAATTGACTACGCAGATAGAGAAGAATAAAGCCAACCTAAAGATAGACTTTAGGAATCTCTTTGGAAAAGTCTGGATAAGACTGTCAAGAAACAGAAAGAATTACGCTGTACAGTAAGCTCGTTTACGTAGAAGTACTTTATAATAACATTACCAACTTTGTTTCAGGCATAGAGAAGTTGTTTTTAGATAAATTCCAAAACTCGCTAGCTTCTGCTTGTGCAGCTGTCGCGAAAAAGACTCGCTTTCGAGGTTTGGTCCTCGGACTTGGTGTCTACGTGCCTTTCATTTCATACTGTAGTGCTTTGGTTTATGGAGCAGTACTTGTGTCTAAAGGAGAACTAGAGTACAAAATCGTCATGCTGTAAGTGTTTAAAGCTAACCTATTACCAATTCAGTAGAGTATCAAAGTATATAATGAATAACAGCTTACATATTTTTAAAGGATCACTGAAGCTGTCATGTATGGAGCTTACATGTTGGGCCAATCGTTGGTATACGCACCAGGCTTCAACTCTGCTAAAGTTTGTGGCGCCAGGATTCTTCACATAATTAATCGAGAACCAACAGTCAGGACTGTAGACAAGGTCAAGGATAAGACGGATTGGGTGAGTCAGCTGATAATACCTATATACATGGCCCAGAAGTATAAAATACGAAGATGGAAAAATAAAAATATTATTTATTTATTTAAAATAGTACGGTCATCATCTACAGTATTCCTTATCCAATTGCGGTGTTACGCTCTTAGGCCTCTTGTTATTCCATCTGTGTCAGTCATATGAGAAACTGATTTACTACTGAAGCTACTATGTCAACGGCACAGAGACTTGATCCGCTACTTTAAGGAGCTGACTTGCTCGGGTAAATACTGATAGGAGGAAATGCACAAAACGTCCCAAGCGGCACGTCAGTGCAAGACTCTTATCGCCTGGGGGCGATAAGACATCATCTAGGGGCGACATTCGAGGTGGGCCTCGAACACGGATTTGATTCAGTTTCGACCCGTGACGATGACGAAATCATCGACCTATCTTGCAGGTGGATGACCAACGGCCACCACTCGTCATTATTTCGCCTAACAACAATCTTGGAACATACCGATTGTAGTGTCGAGTATGACACTGTAATAGTTCATATTTTTTAAAGTCACTCGTACAAGCTGCATACAGTAACAATTAGCTCACTCATACTACAATCTAAAAGTTCATTTTGTTGGCTGACCTACAGACTGTAGGTAGTTCTAACCCTCAGAGACGTGCCGTAGTTCATAGCTATCCAAGCTGTGTGTTAGAAAATATTGCTATGGTATAACATTAAGTTTACAGTTAACATTAGTTAAATTCTTTTCAGATTGCATCAGGAAACTTCGGCCTGAAAGACATCGAATTCTCATACCCAACGCGTCCAAACCAACAGATCTTACGTGGCATCAACTTGAAAGTAGAGGCAGGCAAGACTGTGGCGCTGGTCGGCTCCTCGGGTTGCGGCAAGTCCACCATTCTGCAGCTACTACAGAGATTCTACGACACCGACTCCGGGAACATTGTAAGTCGCAAAAAACTATAGTAAACTTTAGTAGTTTTACAATGAAACATAAATTATACCATAACACGCTACAAACTTAACGTTCTACCTACTTTGTCATTTGAGTTATCACATGTAGTTTACTCTCAGGTATTTATTTTGGGAATCAATTTTATTGAGTAAAATTCTACGTAGTAGGTATTTAATTGTGATTTACCGCAAATAAAGGCCAAAATTAATGCTAGTAGCTATGATTTCACTGTAAAATTATGCTCCATTTGTCCATAAATGGCAAAAAAATTGTTTGTATTGAAATCGAACCAGCTTAAACATTCGGCTTAAGGTCGATTTACATCAAACGAGCGAATGCTCATTCTATCCCCACTACAGCTAATTCTTCTAGTGTAAACAGGCGTAGAGCATTCCTTCGTTGTTCTTAGTGCGTTCGCAAAGATTCTATGGAATATTCTAAGAATGCTCGCTCGCTTGATGTAAACGGCGCAAGAGCGCGCGAACAGTTGCTTAGAGCGTTCTAGCGTGTTCGGACGTGCTCGCGCCACTGAGCGGTCTCATCAAAGCGTTTTTGTGTTCTAGCGATTGTTTACGTATCTTATCGATTAAGTTATGGATTGGTCTCAAGAAAAATGTTTATTAATGATAGAAGCCTACCGCAATTTCAGATGTCTGTGGGATCCGACGTATGAAAACTATAAAAATACAACTTACAAACAAGATGCTTGGCAGGAAATCGCAAAACAACTGGAATGTAATGTTGAAGAGTTACAAAAAAAGATGGACTCGCTTCTTGCATCTTACCGCCGGGAAAGGAAAAAAACAATGAGTACGAAGTCAGGCAGCGGTGCCGATTGTATTTATAATTCTAAATGGTTTGCATTTAAAAGCATGCACTTTTTGATGGACAAATATAAACCGAGGAAAACAATTGATTTCGACACTAACCAAAATAAAAACATGGTAAGTAGGTAGTTATGTTTATTTATTGGGTATTCTACCATAATTTTAGGTTAGGTTATTTACGCTTTTTATAAAGTAACATATCGCTTTTATTATGCAATATTGTTTTGCCATGGCAAAATATTAGTCAAATTAAAATAGTCTGAAAATTCTTTCCGGATATTTTCACATTGCAAAGTGTGTCTTCGTCCAGTGTTGGGTAACGGGAGAAATGATGATAAACGGTCCATATTTCTCCACTGGCCTGGAATGACGACGTCATCTTCAATTCTGTCCATCATGCCCGGTGAATTATACAGCTTCCTAGAAGCTTTCCTTTTCATCAAATAATTATGTAGGTACACGCAGGTTATTACGATGAGAGATGCTTTATCAGGTTGTAGCAACATAGGTTTTCGCAATACACGAAAAACTGCTGAAAGAATGCCAAATGCATTTTCTACTATTCGTCTTGCTCTAGACAAACGGTAGTTGTAAATTCGTTTTTCGGATCCCCTGGCATGAGTACCAGGATACGGCTTCATGATGTGTCTTTGTAATGGGAATGCATCATCTGCTACAAATACGAATGGCATATTCTGTTGTCTTCCTGGAAGGCTTTGTTCATTGGGCAAATTTAATTCATTATTTTGTAGTTTCTGATAGAAAGAAGTGTTTCTGAAAACTCCGCCATCTGATATTCTGCCCTGACAACCAATATCGGCGAATATAAAATTGTAGTTAGCGTCTACTATGGCCATTAACACCACACTGAATGTGGATTTATAATTAAAAAAGTCGCTTCCGCTGTTAATAGGTGCTTGTATGACGCAGTGTTTCCCGTCTACAGCGCCAATACAGTTTGGAAAATTCCACTTCTCATTGAATTCCTGAGCGATTGATAGCCATTCTTCTTCTGTTGACGGTGTCTGAAATGAATAAAAAATTATTTTAGGGTGTATATTAATTAAACCGTTTTTTTACAGGCTGATGAGCAGGAGAATGAGCGAATTGGACAAGAAACTCCGGTAGTGGACCCTAATGCAGATACACAGTCAGATTCAACAACACATTCACAACCTGCAGCTTCAGTAGGGTCAAGAAACACCACACCACAATGGCAACCATCAACATCACTGCAATCTGGCCACACAATACCACCAAAAAAATCAAAACATGAAGACCCTCGAGTAGCCGAAGCCTACCGTATTTTAAAAGATACACATGATTCAAAGATAAGGGACAAGAGTCAAGCTTTTGGAAATCATGTTGCTTCAAAACATCGCGAATACTCAAAAAGGACGAAAGCGTATGTTGAACATTACATAAATAATATACTGTTCGACGCTGATTTGGGGAAATTTGATTATGAGTCAAATTTAGCATCAACTCCGATGTCTTCATATTCAAACAGTTCACAAAATACTTGCATTGTGTATTCTGTAGCCTCAGATCAATCCCCTCCACCCAACCAAATGGAAGCCAGTTCAGAAAGTAATGTCAATTTAGACCAACAATTACACATTCCGGATGATACCGCAACTGAAGAAACCAGCGAGTCTTTGCTGCATTTTATTAAAAATTTTAAGTAACATGTATATCTTTTCTAGTTCCTTTTTGTTTATTTAAGTTCTCTGATTGTGTTTTTTTAAATAAATATCTTAAAATAAATTGTCTTAGTTTATTTACTTACTTTCACTAATAATTACGGTCGTGATAATAGGTGTGTAGGTATGTATAAAAGTAATAACTTTACTTACCTTAGCATAGTCTTGCAATGCTTCATTTATTGCTGCACATACTTCAGATATAGCATTACATATTGTCGATTTAGACATTTTAGTAAAATACATGAGGCTTTCATAGGAATCTCCAGTTGCCAAAAATCGCAAAGTCACTGCTAGTTTGTCATATGCAGGAATCGAGTCTCTAAAATTCGTACTTGATTTTCGAATTTTTTCTCTGGTCAGAGATAGTAAATGATCAAAATCCTCTGGCGCCATTCTACAAAAGTTTTGGAATTGTCCACTTTCTTCTTGTTTTTGCATATCCGTCATTGTTTCACCTACATTATCCAGTTTCCTTCGATGCATTAAATTTGTAACCCACCAACGTCTCTTCCTTCTTTTATTTTTGAGTTTATGCGACAAAATAATAAATGCAGCACTTGCAATAATGATATCGCTGTCAGAGTCAGACATAACGAAGCACTACCAATACTAACCACAGAATTGACACGAATGAGCAAAGAACATTCGATCTAGCTTTTGTTTACACTAAAAGATTACGAAAGAATGCTCTTGTTCTAGCTCTAGCTCTATGTTCGTTTGATGTAAATCGATACCTCTAGCTTTCGTTTACACTAAAAGATTACGAAAGAATGCTCTTGTTCTAGCTCTAGCTCTATGTTCGTTTGATGTAAATCGACCTTTAGGTGACTACTTTAAAAAATATTTTTGACGACGTGCGCAGTCGTTGAGAGTGAAACAAAAATGTGTCAAACCACGTCAGTTGACATAGTAAAATAGTTTCACCAATTTACCATAAAAAGTTCACAAGCCAAAAAAAATTAATCTACAAATACTGAATTGGTGATTTTTATCACCAGTTGTCTGCCTCGAAAAAGTTGAGGCAAAAAAGTGTAGGAATGCGCTGTAAAGGACTAAAAATATTATGCTTCTGATTTTTTTCTCTCAGTAAATGGTGCATAAGTTTTCCGCTCTTATACAAATATGTATGATTTATGGAACCGGTCTAAATAGATGCTGACTCTATGGTTACTTTAAATAAATAAATGTCATTTATCTTGTTGAAAAGCGCAATACACAATAATAATGGGGCAAATACTAGGTACTGCATCTACCCGGCACCTGAAATTAAATATGGACGACCAGCCTACGTTCAGGCCCTTCGATGGATTCAATAAACGAAAGGAACGCGAGATGTGGGTCTGCGAAGAAGAGCTGATTTCAGCGAGGATTCCCCCGCAATGGCGTGATTACTGCGCGCATGCACTCCTCGACTATCATGTTTGTAGATACAAGAACTTCCCGATCATCATAATGTGCGCTCATGAAAAACACAACTACCTCAACTGCGAACAATTCGATTACACCATGAGAATGAAGGAATTCGAGAGGGAACGTAGACTCAGAGAGCGAGAGATTAGAATAAAAGAAAAACAAAACAAACCTCCACCACCGCCGCCACCACCGCCGCCTCCTCCCGAAAAACCACCATGTCAAAATAAAAATTAATTTGTATTCTTATATATTTCTTATATTATCTCTCTATAAAAGTCGATAATATTTTATTATTGCATTTTCGTTCGTTTCATACAACTGTGTTTACGTTCTTAAGTGTTTTGTAAGTACCTATTGCACTTTTAAATATCTAAAAAAGTTATTAATCGTAGGCTTAGATGCGTAATTTAAAAAAAAATGTTTAGTTGGCGCGCGTAGAGTCCTAAGGCCAGGTAGTCGTTACGAGGGAAACATATAGTGGGACCTTTCCTAAGGTACTGCCTTGTTGACGATGCTAAATTTTTGGAAAATGTTACACTGTCTTAACATACTCCAATCAAACTTACCAAAACAACAACAAGTACTTGCAGCCGGTAACGATGTATTTGACTTACGTTGTAAGTTAGAATAGCAGACCAAATAACTTTATACTAATAAGATTGACTGATAGATTGTTGGTTGTAAACAGGAACTGGATGGTCGTGACATCCGCACGGAGCTGACGCTGCCGCGGCTTCGTCGTCAGCTGGGCGTGGTGCAGCAGGAGCCGGTGCTTTTCGATCGCACGCTCGCCGAGAACATTGCGTACGGAGACAACAACCGCAAGGTTACGATGCAAGAGATCGTCGCCGCCGCCAAGGCCGCCAATATCCACAGCTTCATCGTGTCGCTGCCGAAGGTAAGAGTGGTACCACCCACCCGCGCGGCCGCGCCTGTCGTTCCGGCCTGCTTGCTCACAGCTGCGTTCTTTGTGCAGGGGTACGAGACCAACCTGGGCGCGAGCGGCGCGCAGTTGTCCGGTGGCCAGAAGCAGCGCGTCTGCATCGCTCGCGCGCTTATCCGCTCGCCGCGGCTGTTGCTGCTCGACGAAGCTACCTCTGCGCTCGACGCTAACAGCGAACGGGTACGTATTCATCACTAATTATAAAATTGATTTATGACTTATATTTTTGATGGAAGAATAAAAATAACAAATAATTTTATTTACAAGGAGAGTTCACGAGTTTCTTCCACTTGCTATTTTCAACAGATAGACAACTGTTCTCTTTCCGCAGGTCGTAGCCGAGGCGCTCGAGAAAGCTGCAAAAGGACGCACCTGTATAACAATCGCCCACCGTCTCTCCACTATTAAAGACGCCGATCTCATTTGTGTTTTAGATAAAGGTAAGTAATAAATACATTTTACAGCGAATCTACATCAAACGATCGAATACTACCTAATAGGAAATTTTTATTAGTAGGTACCTACCTATCTAATACTGGCGTATTAGATACTATAGGTACTATTTGGGAATAGTATTGTAATCTAACTCATATCCTTTTACAGGTCGAATCGTAGAAAAAGGGACGCATTCAGAACTAATCAGTCAAAAGGGCTACTATTGGAAACTAAGCAGAGGCCAGAACATGTCCTGAACACGCACCTGACACGCATTTGTTATATTAATTGGAAATACATATGTCCTTAAGTACCTACCTATTAGAATACATGATGCAGTATTATGTATATGTAAGCCATTGTTATTAATAAATTAAATTCTTTTTTAAATATACTTGACAATGTATTTCATATTTTTATCCTTAGCAAATTCGCGTGAAATAATTTATACCATTCTTTTTTTTCGTCTGTCTAAAGCTACACCAACAGACATACGTTTTCATATGTATGTTGGTTAAGGTCGTTGATTTTTTTTTAACCCTGAGCCTAAGCGAATCTATCTACAACTACATCTTATCAAAACGGGTGGAAGTGTGTTTAGGCCTCAATTCATTAAGGCCTAAAAACACTTCCACCACAATTCATTATCATGAGCCTATCGTAACCCACTGCTGGACATAGGCTTTTCCCAAGATACACCACTCAGGCCGACTGTAGGCTTTTCGCTTCCATCCAACGCCATATCATGTCCTACGTATATACTACTACATCGAGTCTCAGGGCGTCATATGCTAAACGTTTGCCAATTCGCGGTCTCCGCTCTAGAACACATTTACCCTAGCATGAGTGGAATCTGTGGCAGATGTGTATTTTCAGCCCGCTGCCACTTCAGTTTGCCAATCGTAGCTCTTCCTACTAGCTGAGTGACTTTGATAGTTCAACTTACAGTGTAAGTGTCCACGTTTCGGTCATGACAGGAGTTTTGGCGGGCACGCGGAGAGAGTCGTGTCGCCGAAAAACAAAGTGCCGAATTACAAGCGGGAGCTTAGGAAAGTGATATAATGAGGTGAAACATGACTTTTGGGGTCTATGCAAAAACCGAAGACGAGGCAATCAAAATAAAGAAGCTGAAGACTTAAGGATTGCACAAAAAAATACAGAAACATTGAAACTGTCAGAATACAGAGTGCGATGCCAATAAGAGAAAAAAAAGGTCATGGCACCTCAGGGTAGAACGCACTGTTGTCTAGACTCTGCGGAATGTGTGACGGGAAGACTCGACGTAATTACCGAATGCTGCTCAGCCGAACTGTATTTATCGTGTCTCAGTTAGAAAGTTACAATACACCACTCAAAGCACCTACATTAAAAATCTAACTAAAAATACTGTTTACACAAACTGGTGGCTACATGTGGATGTTGCCTAGTTAAATGGTATAAGGGTAAAAATGAAAAAGTTTATTTTATGGGTTTCGTTTATTTTTTTTTTAATTAAGCTCGAAGTAAAGAAAAATATAATTATATTGGTAATCAAAATCTTACTAACAATATCACTCTTGCAACTCTTTTTTGGTATTACCCTGTATCGTTCAGCGGTTTACAAAACGTAAAGAGTGATATGGCAAAATACACGTGTCATATTTCTGAATTCACAGCACACAGACGACGTAAAAAAACAATAAAATACATCTATTATTTGCCACTTGTTAACAAAAGAAGTTAAAGCATAAAATACAATTCATTTTCTTTACTACATCAAAAAATATTCTAGCAACATAATTAAAATAAACAATAATATAATTATGTATCATGGGGGCTCAGGCCCTCTGTCAGATCAGGCCCCTGGTTCCCTAACTCATATAATATTTCTTTCCGAAACGCGTATAAGGGTTATTTCGTTGTACGATATTAGAATTTATTTAAAAAATTCAAAAAAGGTCGTTCCAAAGTTCGTTTTCCAGATTTTTCCCATTTATACTTTTTATTATTTTTCAATTCACATCCGTGATAGGAATATCTGTAATTATCTACATAATCTTACCTAAATATTTACGGCTACTATTGTGTATATCATAACACGATAATAATATCAATGGTTAGTTACACTATTTGGCTAAGTATACTTACAATTAATACGATAACTCTAAAACATGATTGTAGTTGCGTTTAATATGTAAAAAAAAAACTGCCTACTATTTTATGGCCGGTTCCAATTAAAACAGGTTTTGTCTGCCACTAATTTATTTTATCGTATTATAAGACGAACAAAACGCTTTCCTGAATGTCGTAAAACCTTTGCAATATCTAGAACCTTCATCAGTAATAGTACAATGCATCGTTGCAGCACCAACTTTTTTACTTCAATCAAAACAATGACATACAGAACAAATTTTGGTGTTACATTTAACCGGATAAATAAACTACAATTTTGACATAACAAAATGTAATTATGTACTAATCTCGATCATATCTGATAACAACAATCATAAAACGCGTTCGACACATTAAAATATATACTAAATAATATATAGTCAACGATAAATGACATGTAAAACAATTCCTGTTAATATGAAATAACGGGGAAGCAATGCGTGTGTTAATTACAAATAGATAAATAAATAATAAATATAGACTATTAAAACCGGACATGAGATGTTTTAATAATATAATCGATCCGACAGCGTAGTTCCCCCAATAGTGCCGGACAGCCGTCGGATCGCTCCTAGTGAGTTCCGCGGTTGCTCGGACGGAATAGCCAGGCGTCATCCGAACCTAGTCGATGGTTTGAGGCGGCTTGCTATTCAACTTCTCAACAGGCGGTTAGTCATTCGCCGATGTGGATGGCTAGACGCCCCCGTTCATAAATCATATACCTTTCAGATCTGTGATTTTACTCATCCGGCAGACGCGATACTGCAGATCCTAAAGACAGATTTTAATATACGTTCCGCTGGAGTATACATTACAAAACAACCAACATGGGTATTTATATTTTAACGTCATTCTATATTTGCATTGTTATCAGCTATGGTACCATTGATCTCATAATAAACACATTGCAAACAAAACTTATACTATAAAAAAAAAAACATTAGAACCAAATAAACCATTCAGGTACTCCTCATGAACATAATTAATTGTACTACTTAGTTACATGGTTTCAAAATTAATTTTTTATGCATATAACAATCAAACATAATATTAAACATAATTAGGTATAATCAAGTATGTATGCTTAACAAAAAAATAAATTCTAACAAAATCTTTTTAGCAAGTAAGCAAACATTAATGACGAATCATAATGAAATACATTAAAATAAAGCACATAATAGTACACATAGTCTTTCTTTCTAGTTATTTTACTACACTCAGATATTATGGCTAAAACATAGATGTAAATAATTTTAACAAATATTTTTTTTTTAATATTCTTTTTACTTAAAGCCGCTCTAGATCACAAATTAAAATGTTGTATACATAATAATATCGTATTATCTATTGTATGGGATAACTGTGCGTGGATGGCGACTCGTACGTTGTACTAGTAGAAGCCAGTAACATAGTTTGAAAGCAGTTTTTTTTTCCATTATCGTACCCAAGAATAAAGTATGGGTCACAAAGCACATAATTTATATTCGATTAGTTTCACAAAGCCTTGAAATTATTCCATAGCTACTAAAAACTATTTTCTAAGCATAAAAGAAATAATAATAAAAGACAACCTCTTAGAAGACATTATTTACTGCACCACAACTAACGCTAAAGCTGCAGACAGTGTTGCCAATTTTTTGGTACCGTATTTCAGAAAATAATTTGTATTATATTTGTACTGCATAACTGAGGCTAGTGCCACTAATAAGATTATAAAATAACAACAAATAATGTTTACAACAAAAAAAAAACAATTCCATTCCACTAAGTCGAAACACGAGTACGGTACCACTGTTATAGAGTTCATAGCTTCCGATTTCATCATCATCTGATGATGAAGACGAAGGGTATGCAGTTCATTGACACTATTTTAGTGACCGCAAACAGTCACAGTAAAGCAAAACATACAATTGCGTTTACTTGGTTAACATATACTTTTTCAGTTATTTTGATTTAAAAATCAAAACTATTCAACCGGTTAATCCAGTCACTAGGTAGAGTTCCTAATTTGCGACTTTTAGCGACCGCCGCTCACGTGGCCATATTGGAAAAACTGTACCAAAAATCAATTTACAGATACATAATATCTTCTCTCCAACGTTACCTAGGTAATAAATGCTCAAGAAAAAAATTGTAGAGTTTTTTAACTTAAATTTTTTAAATTAAATTTTATAAATTTCCTACAACTTATGTGGAAAACATATTTTTTTACATATAATTCTACGAGTTTCAGCGATAGATCTTAAAGAGATAGAGAGATCAAAATCTGGATTTCGATACCATATTTTCAATATGGCAGCGCCAGCGCCGCGGCGGCGGTCGCTTTTGGTCGTAAATTTGAAATAATATTTAGGACACCAAACAATCTACCAAATTACTCTTTGCCCCTTTGTACCGAAAACCCCTTATAAGGACTACTATAGGACCAATCTGAAAGTGCATATATACTTTTAAATAAATAAAAGATTTTTCATAATCGCATTATAAATAACTGAATTCCGAGGTAATAAACATTAAAAACTAATTGAGAACCTCCTCCTTTATTGAAGTCGGTTAAAATACCTTTACAATTTTAAAGTACCTAATGATCTCTGGTTAATGTTGTTTAAAAATAAGGCAGTCTCTACATGGTTACAACTTGAGGTGTATGTATTACGCCGAAAAGGGGGGCATTGTACTCATAGTTTTGAACAATTTTCACTACAAGTACAACTGGAAGCACGCTAAATAAGCCATTGGCTGCTATTTATTTGCTTTTCTATGGAACAGCTGTTTTTTTGCACAAAATTTTATTTTGCCGATAGTTAAAAGTCCATCATGACTTTCTTTGAACATACGAGTACTACATCCTATGCTTAAAACAATGAATATTATTAGTTAAAAACAAACTTATATGAAACGATTGTGAAACAATTTGTCATCAAAAAAAATCAAATCTAAATAATTACCACGGACACTTCCTTCTTGTTTAATCGTGACTATTAATGTAAACCACAGCTTTTACTAAAGCTATTGACAAACCCAATAAAACACCAGTTTACTAGAAATGCACAATAGCTAGTTTACGAATATTTGAAACATGACAAAAATTTGAAATGCATACGTTTAAAGTATGAAATTAAAATGGAATCGATTAATATTTTTATAAAGCTGCATTTTAGCCGCCATCTTACATCGTTAATATATAACTAATGAAATTGAACCGGCACATAAAACATTTCATTTATATGAAATATTCACCATTACCGAAAAGCGTGATTTTACTATTGAGACATTCGACTTCCAGATTCCATTCAGCTACAGGAGTATCTATGAACTAATTAAACTTGAGTAGTTACCTACTTCTTTATATATAAAAAGAAAATTAATAGCGCGATTTTTAAAACCCGAAGTATGTAAATCCCGAAGAGTGCATTGAAACGGTCCCGGAACTGAACAAATCATCGCTGAATTGACACTCACTGTCTTTCAACTACTGTGGCTGTTTTTAGGAAAGTAGAATATAATTTTTAATTTACTCAAACTCGGAAAGTAGGTCTTAAGTTGCTTGAGGAGCGGGTTGAAAGTAATACTTTTCAGCCCAAGGGAGTACCGTTTTCAACTGACAGCTGTCAAATTATTTTAAAAAAAAACTAGCGTTATTTTCACTTTTCTATTGAACCACGTTTCAACGTTCTATACAGCCCCTCAATTACAGAGCGATGTAAGATTAAAATAACTTACAAGTTAAGTATTAATTTAAGAATATATTTTTAAATTACTTTATTATAATTTACGATCAACTATTTCTTTAAAATAACATAGATTTGGGCTAAATATTTACCATTATTTCAATGATGAAAATAAAAAATAATGGTTATACATATAGCTAGAATAATATATTAAAAGAATAGGTAGCTGGCCGGCCACATAAAAAAAATATAGGCGGGAAAGCGGCAATCCGATCTTCATTTGTTTTGTTGATTTATGTAAATTCACTTTTTAATTTTTTCCTTTAGTTAATTCGTGTTTTTATTTTTACTTTCCTTGTATTCGTAATGTGTCGCACAGTGTTTACCTCAGGTTAAATACTTATTTAGTACTTCGAACTGTTGGTGTCCAAACCCAAACCCCGTCTCGGGACTAAATAAGTTACTTTTACCCTTAGGGTAACAATGTACTATATTAACTATGATTGAAAATAGACAACTTGTATTGTTTACGTCTTGAAACAAGTAGTCTGTGACACAGTTCACCCACTGCGCCAGCGTGGTGGAATACAGTCTAATTGCCCGGTTATGCCTGTACTGAATGATTTCGAAATCGTGCTAATTATGAGAATGACGCTGATTAGTTGGACGAAATTAACATTAAGAATACACGGATTTGAATACTTATATGATATTAAATTTCGTATGCACTATTACAGATACACAAAGACTCCACATGCAGTCTAATTCTCTAATAGTACTTACAACTAATTTATATTATTTGGTAACACTAACTATATAAGTAACAATTAGATATGAAACTACCGAAAAAACAACTACTGCTACTTCACATTTCGTAGGTGACCCAAAAATCCCTTATCTTAAACTATTTTTTTTAATCATAAACTTCAAATAAATTCTTTATAAGCAAATCCAAAAAATAAATGGTACTCGTAAATGATATAAAAAATATAACAGACAGATAATTAATAACTAAGAAAATTATTTAATTATGTATTTAATACATCTAAATCGTTTCACAGGTTCGATAGATATAAGTACCTAAGATTATTATTTTTTCCTTACATAAAAGAGATTATTATACTAAATATTAATCTCGGTAGCTAAACAAATCTTTCAAATATTTACTTTGCACAAGCTTTGAACGAGATCAATATATAAAGCATTGTATATGCAAAACAAACGGTTACACCATCTGTGTCTCGGTTCTAATAATAATTTGTATAATTATGTAATAGTTAAATGGCACGACCCGATTTCCGAAGAATAAAAAAAGTGTCAATTCCTTTGTACCATTATCCAAACTAAATCTTGCGTAAGTATTGCATAAGTTGTTCTCATTTACCTTCACGCTGGAGGGCGCGGTCCTTTTTCCATTGTATAAAGAAAAAGGTCATTGTTCACTGCGCTGCACATTTAAGGATTGGAAAACTTCCCACATTTCCGAGAACTCTAGTTTCTTCACAATATTTTCCCTAATTAGCTTTTTTTTATGGTTGATAGTCTAGGTGTTTGACCCGATGTTTTGTGACGGTGTGGTCGAAGATGGTAAACACACCTAGCCTGGAATGGAACTTGTTGGGGTTTGAACCCACACCCTTCGGCATACGAATCGACCGCGCTAACCACTTAGCTATCATCACTACAATCGCTACAATAGCTTGCTATCTAGCAGCAACTTTATTAATCAGCACGTGACGAGGTAGTCGAACGATCTCACAACTAGGCTGTCATAGCTAAAACCTAACATAGCAACTGCCCAACCTGTGTAGAAACGACGTAAACGAGTTTAGTTTAGAATATTGACAATAGAATTGACATCTATATAATTTATGTATTTAAAAAAAGAAGCTAAAGCACGCTTTGCGAGAAATTAGACAAATATATAGTATCCAAAAACCGTTTAAAACTATCATTATCCATTAACCAACTCCATCATTTCACCAAAATAATAGTACCTACCATATTATTGTATTGTCATTTTGTCATCGGAACAACAGATATATCAACTTCAAAACTCACTGCCATCGATAAGGACGATGTATCTCGCATAAGAAGTTTTATATACACTATTCGAATTATATTAGATTCCTGTATATTCCGATACACCTAATTTTAAACTTGTAATCCTTACATCACATCGAAAATAATCACTCTTGACAGACAAAAGATCATACTTTTTATACACTATGAGACTTATTGTATAAACAAAAATAATCTTTTGACACATGTTTTATTCGATAACAAATCATAACAAACGGGGTCTGCGTATAAATGATTATGAATAATAATTAGTAATACAATAATATATCGCATGAACAATAATTATATAATTATTACCGTAACTTAAATGTTTATATCTACCGATCTCTAAACTTCATTATGAAGATGGCATCATTGATGTTATTTAACAGGTAACGTCCGAGACCGGGACGATAGAGTAAAAAACAAAGTCTAGGAATATCGCTGCTATAGCAACCATACCCTGGGGACTATGTTTTTCACTCATTACTTTTTATTTTTTATTATTTCATTTTATTTATTTTAACTTAGTTTAAATAACTACGTACGTATATACTCGTATATGCGCTCAGAGTAAACAAACAGAGCATCGCTGTTTTGGCCGTCATTGCATTGTTTAGATTATATTAGTATATTTCATTAGTGTACACTCATTGCTGCATATTTTGGTGTGAGCCAGGCGCGTGAGGTGAGTGTGGGGGGTGGGGTGAGTGTGACGAATGATTCGGTTGATGCTGGGTCGGATACTGCAACGGGAGCGCGTGCATATTGCTCTCATATGTTATTTGGGCCTGATGACCAAGTTGCTGCTCAGGCTGTTGCAATTGGCTCGTCCCCGGGTACTGCATCTGATGTTTAGTTTAAGATTAACAATGTGTACAACATTATGATCTAAGCCGAAGTTTACCCTTTTTCAGACACGTTTATTTCTACTATAGTTGATCATCAGTCTAATGCAGTATTATGCTAGGGTCTCATTTAGCGTATCTAGTAAAAATATGTCGATTACGCAAAATAATAATTTAGATACAAATATTCATATCGATTCGATATTACTATGAAAAGTAGGTTTAGATACATTTTCAAAATTCTCTTAGATTCGTGATGTCGGCTAAGAAAACATAACATGAGCAAACCAGAACATGGTGGTGGGATACTTTCTAGTACTCGGCTGTCTAGCTGCCACACTCAAGTTAAAAATCTACTGCCAAGCATCTAACGGTATACTCCGGCAGCTATACTTAAGAGCCATTTCTATTCCAGGCTCTAAATTCAACCAGATTCTAACAGTGTTTATGATATATACATTGATAAGGTTTTGTACAAGCCAAACAAAGTTCATTGCGAACAATAATAACTTCGGGACCAACTATAATAACTATTGTATCTAAAAGCATGTACTACTTACATTATTCTAAGCGCAAGGAATTTTGTGTTAGTTCAAAAGTAAACATTATTCGCAAAAATTAGTACAATGTATTGGTACTTACGGTTATAACCGGTTGTAGGATGCCGAGGCGTGCTAAAAGTAGCTGTTCCTTAACTTGTTCAAGTTCCTCTTGTTGCTTCACTATCATCTGCTGCAACTCTTCATGTTTTCTCTGCAACTGCTCCTGCCAGCGCATCTAACTGTTATCACGGCCATGACATCGTAATCTATTCTAATAAGCAGTACTTATAACTCACTACGGATTGTTTGATACTATTGTCAATAAAGATAGTTTAAAAACTGTTTTATAGCAGGTGTTGGATTATGTACTACTTTATTTACATAGCTACTTAGTTATTTATAAATTTTAAATAGGACAGTTTTTTTAATAAAATATTTATTTCAAAATGATTTCATTTTTGACAGTTGCCAAAGGACACAAAAAGGGAAGAGACAATACAAAGTAGTCTTGAATTTTTCTAATCCAAAAAGACAAAAAAAAATAACGTACCCAATTTAACTATACCTACTTTCTTAATCCACATCATAGAAATCAAAAAAATCTACAGATAGATTTCAATTCTATTTGTTTTATTATGACAATGCTTTTGCAGGTACGATTTATTAATAACTATTATTAATACACCCTTAGCGCTAAGGGAGTACGCAAATTTTTATCACGACATCAGTATTGTTATCTGAACATATTTTGGAGAAAAAAAAATATTGAAATAATAAATTATCTCGTCCAGAGCTAAATTATTAAAAACATTGACGCGACGCAGACAAGGGGTAATGGGAATTCGGGAATGCCCAGTGTCGCCGCAAGCGCACACCGCACAGGTGCCGGCAGGCCGTGCGAATCGTTCTCGCAATTTCGACGTGACAGTGCATCGTCCCGAGCGCGCAAGTGTTCAGTGACGATGTTTTTTAACAAAAAATGCTACGAAATGGTTCGTGATTACATTTTATGTGGTGAAAGCTTGAGGGCAGCACGTAGACTTTACGTCGAGGACAGTTGGCCTCGACCACGAAGTGCTGGGATTGAACGCGTTAGTGCCAAACGAAAGAACAATCTTAGCGATGAATTGTTGTTAGATCACGGACAATTTACCGTGCCTGGGCACAAATTACCCAACTGACAGGTACCAACCAATGTGGATAGGGCGTGAAGGACCTTTAAAGTGGCCGTCCAGGTCACCAGATTTGACATCATTTTTTTTGTGGGGTGAAGTGAAAAGACGTGTAGACTTTGAGGAAGCTCAAAGTAGAGACGAACTGAAAACTAGGATAATTAGTGCATTAGATGAAATCAAAAATGAGGCGTACATTCCGGTGATAAATAAACTAGAGGCGAGTGTACAAAAATGTGCAAGATTGTGTGTACAAAACCGAGGACTGAATTTTGTATTCTCAAAGTACCTAAAATGATTAAAAAAATATAGGACATAGTCGCTTCCCAAATTTTTAAATACGCATAAATTAAGAGTTTTTGTAAAATTCATCTTCATGTTTTTTTGTGAAAACAAACTTTACGTGAGATCTTTTTTATTTAAACAAAAATTTTCTTCTTTTTGACTGTCTTAAGAATATAATGAATATTTGGGGTCAATGGTTACCGCTCCGCGCTTCTCACTGACGTCCGCTCTGCGCTACTCACTAGTAAGTGACTAGCCCCTGCTCTGCGCTAGTCAGTTCCGCGCTAGTAACCATAACTTCGGTTGTTCATACGGAAATTTTTAGATACATTTATTTTTATAATTTTTTGTTTATATTTTCAATCTACGTATACGTATGCAAAATTTGCAAATATTCTTAGCAGTACCTACCACAATTTTGTACACTGCCGTTTCTAAGTGTAATATGTTCACAGAAATAAATTATTTTAAATTTGAATGGTACAATTATATCAAACTAGGATAATATAATACCATGAATTAGGTTTATGACTCAAGGCTTTTTCTACGGAACATATTCACTCGCAGCCTTTTTTTAAACTAAATCTTCCGCTAACGATGGCGGGAGTATATATGGATAGAGGGCATTTTATGTCCGTAGATAAAGTCCAGGTGTGAGATACAACTGTGTGCGTTACTACACTGATATTTGTGAAGATATTGTTGGGCGGTATGAAGTCCCGGATCAAGAGTGGCAAGCCTCAATGCCAATTTAGGGTGCAAACAAAAACGTGTCCTTTTTCATTGATTGGCAGGATTAGTGTTTAACCACAGCTCGCCTGAATGACGTTGTGGTCAAAGATGATAAACAAACCTACCCTGGAAAGGAACTGGCTCTCAGGTGAGGCTGTTGGAACACACTGTCAAATCCTTGACGGCAGATTTTAAACTGAAGGTGGAAGATAGCCAGCCAAGCAGAAAGCACCCTACCAACGCAGCTACAGTTGCCATACTGTGTTTTTCTTCACCGGCAGCTCAAGGTCATTGTTGGGATTGGAATCCACATCCATCGGCGAGTGAACAGACCGGTTTCGCCTTGAACTTTGCCTGGTCACAGCGCAACACGCTCTAATATACAAATATCAATGAAAATGTTTGGTAGTGTGATGTGTGGTGTGTGTTTTCTGACCTGAATCTGCGCCTGATCTTGCGTTATGATGACGGGCACGTGTACTGGCACCATGGTCGACAGGCCGACGGTACTCATGCCCACGTACGGCACGGGATCTAAGTACTGCGCGCCGATGCCGTGCTGAGGCATCAGAGTTGACTCACAACTTTTCATGGACTGTTGCATCTAATCACAATAAACACAAATAAATATCGGTAGATCTCTCACACGACGCCATCCCCAAAGCACGGGCTCTCAACAAACACGATAATTCATTCTAAAATAAGTGTAATTTATTCATTTGGCGCTCCGATTTTCAACTTGAGGGTAGTAGCTAGCCAACCAAGTAGGTACTAGAAAATACCCTACCACTATGCTAGTGTCTTCCCGATCTTTCCCTTCATTTTTTTATGTAAAAGTAATGAGAAACGAACGGTACGCTCTCCTGACGGTAAGAGATAACGCTTGTCAATGACCATTGACCATTGCATCAATACACATAACTATGAGTTGCAAAACAAAGTCGCGAGGCATCGCTGCTTTGGCACTCATTACTTTGAGACAAACCGGAACACAGTAATGTTTGCACACTACTGCTTGGCTGTACAATATCTAATACTGCGGTGGTATCTACCTAGACATAATTATCCTGCTAAGGAAATCTACCACCAAGTTAATCCAACTCAACTAGCGTAGCTTCAACCCAGCGTAGGAGTCAAGGCATTCTAGTTGGGGGACCAATGTAGAGGATTTGTGTTCAAATCTACGCACTGCTGTTTTTTATAAGATATCTGCGTACTGGCTGTGCCCCGCCGTGTTACCCGCTACATGTTTTCGGGATAAAAAGTAGCCTATGTGCTAATCCAGGGTTTCAGCTACCTCCATACCAAATTTCATGTAAATCCGTTCAGTAGAAAGCGTTTTTGCGTAAAAGAGTAACAAACATTCATCCATCCATCCAAATTTTTCACGTTTATAATATTAGTGGGATTAACCGTTGCATTCAAGCGGCAAAGTAAAACCTCATGAGGAAACCTACTTGCCTAAGAGTTCAGGTTCTCGAAGGCATGTAAAATATGACAACACGCAATTGGACAGAGTGGTAGACTGCAATACAATTACCCCCTGGCAGCTGTGCGTAGTACTGGATTGCGAATCCCCGGAGACGGAGCCATTATCGGAGCAGGTGGCGTAGCGGCGCGCACGTTTCCACGTGCCGTAAGCACTGCTCATTGACTTTACCGACGCAGACTGCAAACAATAATTTATCAATCAGACTTTTAAATACCACATCATTAGTTTAATCATAACACATTGAACTTGTTTTGTCAAGTTTTTGTGTAGGTTTAAAGATAAAATATGTTTCGTTCACATCTGAAACGTGACTTTAGAAATGATGACTTATTTTATTAATGATCACTTATTAGTTTTAAATAGCAATTGTAAGTTTTAGAACCCTATAACAAATACTTAGCTAGGTTGTAAATACTTTACAGCAAAATACATACCTGCGCAATGTATGTATGGTAACTTATAGGAACAATTACTTGGCTTGGTTGTAAATACTTTACAGCAAAATACATACCTGCGAATGCGTTCCATACGTGTTATATGTTTCGCTGCCCTCAGACATGTAAGACGGCGACAACGCAGTGCCACCCGCATCGTCAGAATGACAGCAATTGTTCAACCTTTGCCTTTTAGAACACCCCTAAACAGATAACGAATAATTTAAACACTATGTAATGACGGACCTATAGTGAACACGGTAAGGTATGAATAGGTTTATCGCTTAATGAAACAAGTTCTTGCAACAGTGGAGCGGTGCGAGAAGTCATTCGATGATACAGAACTGCCCCTAATAAATCGCTGTACCTTTGATGTTTTGCGTCAGGCAGGAAATTTTAAACGTGGAAGTAAATTAAATTAATTTTAAACAGAGATCATTTAATTAATGGATTATATTATTATCTATAGAATAATTATATATAATTTTGATATAACAGTATTTAACGTTAAATGACAAAATTAGTAAAAAAAATTGTAAACGCTGGCCTTTATTTGATTAACGATTAAAACAGCTCACTAATATTAGATAGTTTGCTCAATACTAAGCAGAAATAGCCCACAATATTTTGCTTTAGTGGCGCTTGACAATCTGTACCTTTGCCAAATACCAAATAGTTGCATTTCCTAAGCTCGCGCATTGTTTTTGTTTACCGCATCGGAACGATCAGGTATTAGTAGTTAGTATAGTGGTAGTACTTTGAATCCCCAAAATTACTTATAATCACTCGCCCTCGCTCACGTTTATTGCACTGACTCATTTAATGTGTTTTTTCTTGGGTTCTTTTGTAGTTAAATATACGCTTGATCGTTAACACGTCAGATTTTTAGCAAAGATACGATGGAGTAGACTTACCTAAGGAGGGGTATGTGGGAATTCATAATCAATCACATTGCAATTACTTCGAGCTAAAGCCTAAAAACATTAAGTTGACCAGAACGAGATGACAGACGTACCTGCGAGTGCGATCGATAGGAAGACCCGTAAGCTTCGCTAGCCTCTGACATATAAGACGGCGACATTGACGTCATAGTCGAGTCTTCGGGTTGTACTTCTTTCGACACTCGAGAATTAGACTCATCCTGGGAATACACAAAAAAGAGGGCTGAGGGCCACCTTCTTCGGATACAGAAAGAATCTCTATGACTTTCCAGGGTTGGTTCTCGAAGGGAGAATTTCAAATAGGGTTAGGGTGATATTTTTTGTTGATATTTCTATCTATGTGACTAGTTGATCATAGTAGTTTCGTATAATTTAATATATGTCTTTAATATATGCCACTCTCCGACAGACACCACGCGCTGATTTACAACACTTCAATGTTCTGAAGTATATCTATAGCACAGAGACAGAGCACAGGGTACAAAGTACAGGTACAGAGTACGGGTACAGAGTACGGGTACAGAGTACAGGTACAGAGTACAGGTACAAAGTGCCGTTAAGACTTCTAATATCAGAATCCTTTTTTAGAAATACAGAACAGATACATCGACACCGAGACAAACCTCGGCCAAGTTTAATGGTGTGTTATTTATTAAAGAAAATTTAATAAAACATTTAAAAATTGACAAAAATAATAATACAGATCGCATCAGTGGTGAGTTTTCCATACAATCTGTTTTGCAAAGTCAGTTAAAAACACATACCGGTGAATTTGTCTGGTAGGAGCTGGCAAACGCATCGCTGGCGTCCGACATGTATGCTGACGACGTGTTGCTATGAGCCGCCTCTTCGGATGGAGTGTTGTTGTTGGATTTGTGGTTACCTGCCTCGCTTGTATTGTCCGTCTTATCACTTCTCTCTTTGATAATTTTTGCTATATCGGCGTAACTAAAATACAAACACATACTGTGTTAAAAGAAAAATATAAAACGGACTAAACAAAACCCATCGTATCGTTTACATAAGCAACATTTTTTTCTTTGTTCTTTCATCATTGGAATGCTATATTATCACTGAGTTACATAGGATATATTTATATTGTTAATAGTGTTTTGTTTTCCCGTGCGAAGCCGGAACGAGCAGCTAGTATTCTATATTGAGCGTTGATTGGGGCCAATGCTCTTGTACATAAATAATAAATAAATATCATACGACATTACACACAGCACCATCTGACCCCAAACTAAGCAGAGCTTGTGCTATGGAAGACAGATAACTGATAGAATACTTAAATACTTTTTTTTTTGTAAATACATACTTATAATACACCCAGACACAGAACAAACATCGATGTTAGTCACACAAATGTTAGTCCTGAGTGGGAATCGAACCCACGCCCTTCAGCTCTTGAAGCAGACATACTACCAATGAACCAACAGGGCTGTCGACAGTAGTCACAGTCCATATTACTCTGTATCTATATCTGTACAGATCTTTACAGCTAATTCGGTATGTAAAGTTTTTTTTTTGTATTTATTTTATATTTTTTACTGATAGTAAACTTTATTTTATGAAACTAATTTGAATATTTTGGCTTTCTATGCGGTAGTTTCATTCTAATACATTTTCAAACTTTTTATAGTTATGACGTCATAACATTGGCTGAATATGTAAAATATGTACCTTTTTTAGGCACTGAAAGAATCCTTATGCAGCCAAGGACATGACGTCATTAGAAGTTAATTGAAAGTCAAATTTATTTTATGTATTTTATTAAAATAAACCCCGTCTCATAGTTTAAAGAGTTTTAAACGGAAAAATCATGTACAGGAATGTAATATTTCGAAATGGTTTTGGAATCAGCAAAGTATTTTTTTTCTTTACATACCGAGATTTACACTTTCTAACACACATTATCTTATTACGAAATAAATAAACTTTACATTACTTTACATGCAATTTGAGTCAAAGTGATGCTTGGGATTACAATTAATGCGTAGGGGCTGATCTACTTATCTGCGAACATAGCTTGAGCGAGATATAGGCAAACGCGACATAGACAGATGGCTATTTTTGCAATGGCGAACCGTATGCGGCGCCTAGGACAAATGTTCTTTTACGTAAAAGTGATAAAGTTGTATTTCAGATCGTCTGTTCGGGTTTCACGGCATAAAAAGATTGCATACAAAATTTATCACGGCTCGCCTGTTAGTATTTATAATACAAATAACGAAAGATCTCTCACCCCATAACGCGATGAGTGCACACCACGAACTCTGGCTTGGCATTCCATTGGTGGTATGTTATGTAATACCGTGTCTGTAACCAGATCCACTGCTGGCCTTTAGTGAGGAAACGGTAGTAGCTTGACGTCACCTCGCCTTTTTGCATCACTAAGTATAAACAATAAAGCGACATTAAACCAAATTGCTAAAAAAATATAAGATTGTATATCTTTTAGTCAAAGTAGGTTTGCGTTACGCAAAATCCAACCTGTCGTGGCTAAGGTGTAGCAAGTTTATCTAGAGGAAAGTGGTTCTCCAAGACTTGAACTGACAAAATCACCGACTAAGTTCTGTCACCGACAGAATTACACATCTATATTGGAGTCTTCCGATATGATAACATTGTCATCTGACCATCGGCTTTACGATAAGCCTTTGCACCATGTCATCACAAAAAAATCGTCATTATGAAACTGTAATACGCATGACTGGCTGAATGTAACATTTAACATTAAATTACAGGACTAATGAAAATTACTATCTAATGTCTTAAAGCAATGAGCGTTGATGCAGCAATTGAATGGACTGCATGAATGAGCATGAACCGATTACCACATAATTGTAAAACGAGCAAACTTCAAATAGGTCAAAACGTAACTTAAAATTTAATACCAAAAATACTCACATTCCTCATGACACAAGGCGACTTTATCCAAGTCGTCAATATGATAGTATTCGTATCCAGAAGTACCGAGTACTTCAAACGGAAGGTAGCCGATGATGGGCGGCGCGCGGTGGTCGAGAAAAAGAAACTTCCACTCGAGGCTGTGTCGTGACGTGAACTCCCCACGGTTCGGGTCGATGAGAGATACATCCCGGACCAGCTGCGGTGTGAACAGCAGCCGTCCTATCCCCACGAACAAGACGCTGGAATTACATCATAATTATAAAGACTTTTTTATCACTGCTAAATATAATATATGTACATCTTACTTGGTGGTAGATTTCCTTAGCAGGAGTCGTCTACGTAAGTGCAGGTAATAATATAATGTGGTTTTCGTCTTGCTTCAAAAACTCCATCAAAGCTTTATAGTAAAGTCGCCACTACTTTACTAAAGCATGACCGGACTTGATTGACATGGACTGTACTTGACCAAGACTGGACTTTGACTAAAACTATAGCTACGAGGTAAATTATTAAACTTTTGAAACTTGTAAATGTAAAACACTTGAAACTGGCAAATGCTCAAGATGCGACGCCAACACCAAAGAAAAAAAAACTGATAGAATACTTGTACACTTTTTTTTTTAATTCACAACACATACGGAACACCGAGACACAGAACAAACATTTATCGTCACATAAATGAAGACAAAGTATACGTACGTACGAGCATCTGACTAAGGTAAAAAATATTGCTTCAAAATCAACTTAAAAAATCTTTTCAGCATTGGGACCTTTTGCTACACATATTATGATGTAAATTTATGACAACTGTTTCTTTTCGAATGGTTTTAGAATCCCATTGTCGCGTACAGAGGTTACAATTTAAATAGTAGTTTCTAAGCTATGCCAAAACATACGGAATTTACCTTGAATCCATATTTGGTTGATAGTTTTTCTGATCGCCGACTTGTTCAATATTCGTTCCTGAAAAGTTAAGAATCATCGTTTAAGTTTGGCAGAAAAAAGACTTATAACTAAATTAATGTCCATTTTTTTATTTCATTAGGCCTACTCATAAGTTAACATGTCATCTACTTCGCCTCCGCCTCCACGATGTCCGCGGTTCCGTGACACTTCCAAATTTGGAGCTCCCTTACTCCTTAGCTCGTGCCGTGTAACTAATAATGAGGTCGTATATGAGACTGAATAGAAATAAACAAAAAAAACAACTTACTGAAATGACCACTGAACATAACGAGTTCGAAAGTGGTTTCGTCTGCCAAGCCTAGCAGACCTCGCTTCAGATGGAGTTCAAACATTATCATTTCTTTATCTGGAAAATAATTAGATATAGATTATATTAATATTTTTAAAACGGTTATTGCGTGTGTGGTTTAGGTAGAACACTATCTTTTCGCAGTCTTATTTTAAGAGGAGCTGATGACATTTTGAAAATGGAGACAATTTCATATTAAAACCCAATAAGCTGTACTAGAAGTGATACGGGTATAGAAACATTCCCGCGAAATACGGCAATCTACTTGGACAGTCGGCCACGGCCTATATCTATCTATCTGTTTTACTTAGTAAAAAAAATGTGAAAGATCAACAGAAACATGCTTCTTTTTATAAAATCTTCAATCTTTCTTTGTTAAACTCGCGAAACGTCAAAGCAAAGCCGATATCCGTAGCCCATGGTCAGATTTCGATAAAAAGCAGGTATATATACAATCTTTAGAGTTACGGTATTTTAAATAAAATGGGCGTTGGATATTTTCTCACGACTAGCTTGTCTGAAATGATGACGGCACATACATAAAAATACAGTCGCATTGAGAACATGCAGCGGTCGCTTTTTTAAGTTTGTTTTGTTTTTCAACCATATAATTTTACATCATATAACTCATATACAAAAAATGTCATCATTCTCATTTTACTACCACGCAAACAATATCAATTTATGAAACGGATGAAAATTATAAAGCACTAGCGACCCGCTCTGACTCTGACCGCACACGATTTATTTGGCGACTTGTTTACAAAATATTAGATGTATCTACTTACACAAAAGCTTAATAACCTTACGTTATAAAAAGTGAATTGAATCTTTCAACTAAGTATGTAATTAAATTTATACAAAGAAGCGAAGCAAAATAATCTCTACCCTGATATTGCACAACTAGATTTCACCGAACGGCCAAACGCAATCAAAACCCTATCCGTATATATATATATATATATATATATATGTACCTACTGTACAGAGCAGCTGTGCCCCGATGTTTTAACCACATTTTCCGAAATAAAAATCCATAAAAATGTGTTAATACAGTACATAAAATAGCTGCTTCTCAAATTTTATTCATGAGTATAAAACAGCTGCGTCTCAAGCTTGGTGATGCGACTACAGCTCATCTGATCTTTAAATGACGGTGTAGTCGAAGATGGTCATCACATATAGCCTGGAATTCACCTGACTCTCAAGTGAGTCTGCCGGAACACACCACTAGGTGCTTGGCCGCAGATTTTCATGCCAGCCGAGCACTATAAGGTAACCTACAACCATGCTATAGTTTCTTTACGTAGGTTTTAATTCATCGGCAGCTCAAGCTCATTCCTGTGATTTGAACGCACGCCCTATCGTGTGCGGTTCCAATGCGAAAACCACTGAGTTATCATCGCTATAAAAAATACTACAAATCTTAAGTTTATACATATATATGTAGAGTTTATACCTACATATGTTTATGTATATTGTATGCATGTTCCTACTAGACCTATTTTTAATACAAAAAAAATGTTGTACGCAAAATGTACTCTAGCAAATTCTATTCGTGAAGGCAGCGCCTTACGCCGTCTAGTAGACCGCATAAGGCGCTGCCTCCGCAAATAAAACGAGTACACCACGTGCCCACGAACGAGTGTATAGCCACGAGTCTGTCTGTCTATATCGATTTATCTGCAATTGGAGGCTTAGTTGTACACGCCACGTCATCAAATAACAAAACCCATATTAGCACAATCGTCATTTTTCGCTGACATAAACAAGTTCTTGACATAATATACATAAAAGTAAAAAAAACATATCGCATCGCTTTATGTTATCTAAAGAGTGTCTCAATAACAGTGAAATATTTCATAAAAATACGTTTTTTTAAGCTGTGATATTTATATTGCATTATTAAGAAAACATGTTGCAATTAAGTATAAATAATAAATAATTATCATAGGACATTTCACACAGCGCCATCTGACATCAAACTAAGCAATGCTTGTACTATGGAAGTTAGATAACTGATAGAATACTGGAATACAATATCCGGCAAAAGCAAATGACCCCTACGACTCTGAGGCAGATCATTATTAAATTTTCGATGACTTTTTGACAAAGATGTGGCTGTATCTCAATAACACGTGGGATTTCGGCCGTGAGTTCAGGAATTATTTCTGATTTATTCGCATAAAACCGGGATTTTACGAAACCCCAAAGAAAAAAATCGCACGGCGTTAAATCGCATGATCTTGGTGGCTAGTTGACATCTGAATTTCGAGAGATGATTTGGTCTGGAAATCGATAATGCAATAAATCGATTGTTTATGTTTATTAATTGTTGTAAGATGATCTCTTCGAAAAATCAGCGTTCGCTTCACTTTAGCCCATTGAACGATTTGCGGACGCTTTACATGGTCTGCTGGATTGAGCTTCTGAGTAAGCTGAATCTTGTACGTGAGAAAGTGCAGGTCATTAAAATTCGCTGCGTAGAGCTTCGTGAAAATTGAAGTTGTTGAGTACGATGCCGAAATGATGTTTTCGGCCACACTCCGCAGCGATGTTTTCAAGAGATCTACCGATACGTCAATGCAGAGGAAGGAGATTTACCTACTGTCCACAACCGCCCAACTCTTCGAGTGTCAAAAAATTTGGAAGTGCACTTTCTCGACCAAAAATTCCGCAAAGTTTGTGAACAGTCTCAGTGTAACTCTCATCATTTTTGTAATGAGTTTTCACAACGATTACGTTCTTCTTTAGTGTAACGCTCCATTTTTATAAATCGGAATTATCATAGATGACAGTTGCCAAATTTCGTAGTGTTGCCACATTAACGAAAAAAAATTAAGCAAAATTTAAATAGTACCTACACTCTTATTGAGACACCCTATAAAACAAATATGTTTAAAGCAGGAAAACCCAAACCCTAACGGAAACAAATGCTTATGTAACAGCAACTCGTACTGATAAATAACGCTAATAAACAAAGCTTGTAGTTAAAAAACATTTCCAGTGACTTACACACGTGACTTAATATTGAAATTTTGTCACCCGTACCTAATTATAGCTACTCGAACTTAATAGTCTATGATTCATAAGCGACCTGCGATTCGTGGTTTTGCCCACTATCCTAAAAACTATGTTTAAAAAAAAAGTATCCATAGGGAATTTCACTCGAAGCCGTTAAAACCAGAAATATAATTATAAATATGTAAATGAGTACAAACCTACCTTCTCTAAGACGAAATCACAACGATCGCATCTAAAATCAAACTATATTGAAAATTAGCTGTACACGCGACTAAGTTCACGACACAGGAAAACTATTTTCCAGATATTTTTTCTTCACTTGCTCGACAAAAAAAAAGTTTTCAGCAGAGAATGTCACTTAGAGGTCAAAGCTAGTTTACATAATGCTCTTGAAAAAGATTCGCGTCTCGATAGTTTCGGTTACGTAAGTATCGAACCAGATATCGTACAGGTGTACCTAATGTTGTTTATACACCAAAAATTTTCTAACCACTAATTAACTGGAGATCATTATTTAAGTAAGTATATGTACCCACTTATTTAACGCAGTAACATCCATTAATAAGAGCAACAATGAAAATTATTTATCTTTGTGCTACACTAATTTAAGACCAGAAAAAAAACAAATCATAATGACATTCTTGGGTAAGATATGTAACTAATGTTTGAAAAACCTACAAACATTTATTTCTAAATAACTAAGTATGCGGATACGATCATCACACTATTACTAATCAAATCTATTTACGTCTATAATAACTGTACGATCAAATATTCAAAAGTAACAACAATACAAGTAATACAACACCTAACAAACAATAAATTACCTATTTATGTATTAATTAACATCGATGTTTGTTCTGTGTCTGGGTGTACTGTATGTATTATAAGTATGTATTTACAAAAAAAAAGTATTTAAGTATTCTATCAGTTATCTGTCTTCCATAGCACAAGCTCTGCTTAGTTTGGGGTCAGATGGCGCTGTGTGTAATGTCCTATGATATTTATTTATTTTATTTATTTAATTTTTAAACTACAATTGAAACAAAATTATTCTGTACTCTGAGCTGCTTATAGCGATACCAGTTAGACAATCAGAAAATAACTACGCGACCACATATAGTATGTCTACGCAATACGGTTTGCGATCGCACAGCTTTTTCGTGAGCACCTAGTAGCTCAGAGTACAGGAGCTGGGCGCAGATTGCCGATTCTGCGAAACGTGCCTGCCGCTGACAACTATTGCGTTACCACCACCAGGTCACGAGGCACATCGGCATGTCACGAGGCGCCTGCTCAGTACTTTACGTGATCACAGGGGTTTCAAAGCTATATTTTTCGAACACTCCTTGTTTTACCATCGAACCCTCCTCATTTAACTTTTATAATAAACAACTGTAATTTTGTTTTAGTTAAAAAGTAGCACTTTTAGGAAAAACAGTAACTAAGTAAGTAAGTATTATTTATTTATAAATGCTTAGTATCTTATTTTTTTATGTACTGTATGTATACATCATATATACTCGTTTCTGTGCTTGCATATTTTATGTATAATATTTATCCTCTTATATTGTACATAATATCATAGTTGTAAGAGTGCAATAAATAACACAACTTTTTATCGAAATTCACTTTCAAGAAATACAAAGTTTAAAAACTCAACTCGGTGCTTCGCGTAGGCGTAAGAAAATTCTAAAGACGAATTGGGGACGCCGACCGCGCGACTACGCGTCATACCAATGGCCCCTCTCTACCCGCCTTCACTACACTGTATATTATTATTAAATGTATTTCGTATGTCTTTGGGGTGGCCCGATTTCCACGATAGGGCTTACCACTCACTCTGCACGAATGAGAACGTGCACACCAAATAGCAAACTATATCTAAAAAATAAAATAAAAAGAATCACGGAAATCGGCTCATACATAGTTGACTTCGTGTGCGTGCATAAAACATAAGAGTATTTTTTTTTTACCTTTAGGAAGTTGGTTAAGTTTTCTAAATTATTAACTACACAGGACTTTATCGGCGTGGAATTTGGAAAACAAAAAGTTTGTTCAGTTTGCACAACTTACGTTAATAATTATGTTTTCCTCGCAACGAAATACCCATGCTAAGCTAAGATTAAGGTTACTCATTCTTCTTGTTTGCGTATCAAAACTTCGTGTATTTTAAATATTTTTTGCATTAATCTCAATAAAATCTCTTCATACATAATTTTTGGTAAAAGGTTATCTTTAGTTAAAACAACTACGCTTGTGTCATGCTTTGCACATGAACATGCCACGTATAGGTGCCCATGGGTAAAGCGGTCCTAAAAAATTTGACCTCCACCAGGTTTATTATAAGTATAGATGTCTCACAGTAATAGTCTCGTTAATTTTGTAAAATGTATTAGATAGATTTACGTAAAAGATAGACGTAAAGAAACCTATCATATACGACGTGTCTATAGCCGATAATGAAAATTTTTAAAATAAATGTATTCGATATATAGATAGGTAGATTGTTAAGTATAATGGGAAACGAGTACATAACGTGCAACAATCAAGGATTTCAACATATAGCACAGAGTAACAAGAACATTGATCAAACAAACTGTTCAAAACAAAAGTTCTCTAATTTCAAACACCAACGAAGCGATACGCAGACTATTCGCGAGCTGCATTTTATTGGTTTGCATTTTATCTGAGATCATAATGAGTTCTTCAAAGCATAATGTAGTCTTAAAAATAGATCAATACAACTAACTTTTGGAGGTGGATTGAATCTCTTCGGTTGCAGAAACATTTTTCTGTAGCACGTTGTATAAAGTAGGCCGATCTTCCTCACAAGTGAAATCGAAAATGCTCTTGTTCACAAGTTTGGCCTGTAAACAACGTTACTATAATTTAGAATTTTATGAGTAGGCACATAACACGATCATAGTTTTAATAGCGACAGAAATAAGCACCATTGTTGGTCAAATACAAACATTTTATAGAAACAACAAAATTACAACTTAAAGTTATAAGTCAGTATGCAAAATTGTTTTGCGGTTTTTCCTTCGATCAAAGAAACAAAAGATTTAGCACATGTATCGCAAAATCCCAATAGTCGTAAAGAACAATATTACTTTAAATTTTTATTGTAAGCCTTGGTTTATAGTTGTCATTTGTTTCAATAGCTTTTGCCAAGGCGTTTGACGCCGTCTCAAGAAAGAGAGAGAGAGAATCTCGTCTAGAGATCCGAGGGGCGAAAATCACTGTTGCAATTTTTCTCCGACTATCTAGTTGATAGAAAACAGAGTTTCAAACTTGGTGATTGTGTTAACGACCCTGTAAACGTTAACTAAGGCATTCTCCAAGACAGTATCGTGGGCCCGACCCTTTTTCTGTCATATATTAATGATCTGTGTAATCAGGAACTTGTAAACGTAAAATTATAATTTCTGCCAATGTCCTAATTTTCCGAGGTCACGGAAAGACATTTTCACTCAAGTTCAAAAGGGATTTAACAATACGAGCACGTGGCTAAGCCAAAACCTACTTAGCAGTAACGCTGAAAAAACTAACATAACAACTTTTTTCATTCTAAATAGAACATAGCACTTCACGCTTAAATGTAGTCGCTCATACTACGTAACAATTTGTATTTAGCAAATTTATATTCTTGTATAAATCTAGACCAAGTTAACACCATCCGCTATTTAGGAGTTATTGTCGGTAGTCTACTCAATTTTACGAATCATATAAAAACTTTAACTGGCAGGGGTAGAAAAGTGTTCTGATACATCGCCATTGTGGCGTGTTGAGCTTGGGTTCCACGAGGCGGATCCGCGAGGACAAGCGCTGTCCAGGCCGCAGAAGAGTGCGAAATACTTTCAAATTAGTAACATCAAACCAAATTAAGCCATTAGCGTTTTTGATTGCATTAGATAAAAATATTAAATATTTAACAAACCTGAACAATTCTGTTTTTGACAGCGCTGCAGGGGAGCACGGATTTCGTAAGCACAAACAGCTTAGTTCAGAAATTTCAAAGAGCAATGATTATAGGTAGCAATCACTTAGAGGAATGTTTCACTACATTTTACTTATTGTTTCACCGTAGTCGGAAAAAATTACGCCACAATGTTCGCATAGCATATACAATTTTACATATATACGACGCGCGATATCTTGTTTCTTTGATCGCTGGGTTTTTAGATACTTTTCTTTGGCATCAGTTAACATTACATTATTTTTAGCTAATCTTACAAATTAATTGGTATGTTCTGTTTTTCTTTCTTTCATTGCTGGTGGTAGGTTTAGTATTAAAATATTTACGAAATGTTTCTCCTAGTGATTTCTTCATGCGCGACGTTTACCAAACGCTCGTGACCCGTGATTGTGTTAACAGTCAACTAAGACAACTCTAACAACTCAGATGGTGAAATATCGTACATGTAAACTGTACGATGTAACGGTTCTGTTTTCGATTTCGGCAATATGGACCTCTTCAGCGAACTGAGAGGGTAAAGAGGGTGATCTAATCCGTTTAACACATTAGACTTCTTTGGGTCTCTTGCTCTCTATTGACCTGGTGTTTTATTCATTTTTGAAGGTTATCACCAGGGTTACGAATTATTTGGCCAAAGAATTCAAACACTATTTAAAGGCATATATTGATTGTTCTATGCGCGCTATATTTCGAAGACACGCCCAATCCACCCATGCGTTTTCCTAAGGCCAGTTAAAGTTAAAGATCGTGGTAAAAAGGTCTCTTTCGTTTGCTCCGATACTCTGAACTAGTAATTAATTACATCTTATTAGACCGATGACATTAAGCTTAAAATAATTTATTTAAACATATTATTAATCATTGTACGTATTCGAAAGACACGATAATAAATTCCCTTGTACGTCTTAGTCACTAAACGTTAAGTCAACTCATAGACCTTCACACGAGTCACATCTTTCCGTCTGAAAGATTACTGGTAATGCATGCAAAAATCTCATACGCAAGACCACTTTTTGCTGTTGAAGACAGGTGCAAAAACAAGACAACAACAGCACTTGGCAAATACCTAAGCGACCTTTTATAAAGAAAGGCTTTAAATAAACAATATTAATACAATAATGATTACCGGATTATGTCCTAATATGGGTTTGATACTCTCTGAGATATAACATATCCTTCCTGTGGATGAGAACACCACTACAAATCCTTCAAGAGCTTCGAGTATAAGGTAAGTGAACTCCTCATTGGATAGGAATGCTGGCTTCCATTCCTCCTGCACATCATGAACCCGTGATCTTACTGTGATCTCTACAAGAGAATTAAACTGTTATTATTATCATACATTTATATCCCGGGGCAGGTTAAAAATGTATGATAATAATCATACATTTTTAACCTGCCCCGGTTTCGCACGGGTATGATTTATTTATCGACTCGCTTACATAACATTATATAAGCTACTAATACTAAAGTTTAACTATGATATATATACCTATGAATTTTTAAACTTTCCTTAAAGAAATATATAAATGACAGTCAAAACCATATTAAAATCCGTTGCGTGTTTTAAAAGGACTGAGCAGAGTAAGAAGCGGACGCGGACAGCTACTTTTTTTTCTATTATCTTTAGACCTTTGCTATCTTGCATGACGTAAGCAATGCACAATATCCTACTAATATTATAAATTCGAAAGTTTGTGAGTGTGTTACTTTTTCACGCAAAAACTACTGAACGGATTTGAATAAAAATTGGTATGGAGGTTTGGATGTAGCCGAAACCCTGGATTAACACATAGGCTATTTTTTATCCCGACAACAAATAGCGGGTAACACCGCAGGGCGCAGCTAGTAATTTATATTGCTAGAGTTTGAATCATAAAATCCTACTTACCATTGTGATTTTTAAGAAAACTTATTGTTGACTTCAGTACAGTGGATTTGTCCATTTTACGACCGTTTACTGAAACCATAGAACTTAGCTCATGGACCAGCACATTGAATTGGTCTCGTCGCTTTTTCTCACTCAAATTGCGACTTTTCCTGCAAAAAAATAAGAAATCTTTTCCATCTAAATCTTTACAAGGAAAGTTTTACAATGGCGTTAATATTTAAACAATGACAAATTAATTTTAAAAAACTTTATTTTATTTCCATTGAGAACATTTTTTTTTTTAACTGTATTGCTTTATTATGTCGACATAATTCCTTGACGACAACTATGGAAATGTCAGAAAGTAAATGAAGTGAAGTATGATTTCGGCTAGAGGCAAATTATTTTCCCCTTTCTTATCCATTCATTAATTTTATATTAGAACGCATTAATGGATTTCTAAAAGACCAAATCTTCAGGAAACTTGTTCTAGTTGTAAATGACTCTGTAGCTAAAGATATGGTGTAGGTACAGTGTAGGATTATGATTTTATAATCTTTCAGAAAACAAATATTGCAAAAGTCGGAAAATTGGTAAGCTAGATAAGTTTAAGAAAGGCTTCCAAGCCTACGAAAATTGACGACTTGGCGACCTTCCTGTTTGTTTATCCAAACAATAAGATTACTTTCCTTATTTCTCAAATATGTTTTACCTTGCGTTAATAAATTCCAAGTTACGTACGTAAATATCTGTACACATACAAAATAGGTGTAGGTGTATGTTGCGACTTGAATTGAAATTTTAGAAAAATAGTTTAAACATGGTCAAAACACCCATTAGGTGGAATGAAATTGGTTATTACTGGGATTTACTGCCACAAAAACACCCTGCCCCCATGGGTTTTAACCCTGGTAAGTTATACATTTCCTGATTAGACACAGTTTTAAATGTTTTTACTTTAAACAATTAGATTAGTATTAAAAATTAATCAAGGGTAGGTATATTGTAATGACAGCAATATTTAATTATTGATTGATTCACTCTTTATAGTTCACATAAAACGGCCAGAAGGACCCGAGTTAAAAGGTAAAGAAGATAAAGTCTTTTACAAAATCATTGCACGGACTGAAGCAGGATCCGCAAACATAGAATGGAAAGCTTCATTCTGTAACCACAAGATTGAAGTTTAAGTCAAAAATTGAGTTATATGTTTACCGACATGTTGACACAGGATAATAAAATAAGAACCGACGACCGTGTGCCACCACTGTAGCTAAGACGAGGACACGGCGCAACACACGTTGGAGGGATGCCCTGCTTGGGCAAGTGAGCGCCGAAACCTCGTCACAAGAGTAGGGAGTGATCTCTCGCTTCCAGCATTTATACGCTCAATGCTTGGATGCGAGAGATCGTGGGAGGCGGCAGTTTCCTTCTGTGAACAAGTTATGTTCCAGAAGGAAACGGCGGAGCGCATACGTGAGGTTACTACAGACCTCCCAATGCGCCGCCGGAGAGCCGGGCGTCGGAGGAGGATCCACGCCCTCCTTCAACCCCCATAACAGCGGCCTTGGGTGGCGGACTCGGGGGAGTCCGTCATCCGACAAGATTAGCCCCTGAGATGGCGCGCGCGGTGTTTCCGCGCGCCTCTTAAGGAAAGAGGGATGGCGTCTATGTAGCTCTATCCCTAACAGGGTCGGGTCCTATAGGACCAGCGTCGTCGGGGCCGCGGACGAGTGCGAAAGCTTCCCCGTAACCCCGGCATATAGACGCCGGGCAGAAACACCCCAGGGTTTTTAGTGGGTAGGCCGCCACTTAGGCGGAGAGTCCCACATAATCACCGTGCTTCCCCCGGAGCCGGTGATATCCATCAAGAATTTTCCCTGGGCAAAAAAAAAAAAAAAGGATAATAAAATAGCCATCAACATCATGTATGTAATTCTCATTTTAATTTACTGGAATAACAAGAAAGTGATGCTTAAAGTCGAGAGCGAAAGAATGTCCAATTTACTGAAGGATATGGGTATGAAAGAAACATGATTTAATGCATAGAGGTGCATTGTAACTTTATATTAAGTTAGTAAAGTCTTAGTTGTTTAAAAAGACGACTACTTTGGAATGTGATGAATTGTTTATTTGCTGGGGTTGACAATTGAGAAAAAATTATTGAATCGAGATAAAGTATTCATAATTCGCGCTGGATGCGAGCCGCTTCCAACCGGTCTTTATGGAAGTCAATGGGGGAGGCCTATGTCCTGCAGTGGACGCCCTACGGCTGAAATGATGATGATGATGATGATGATGATAATTCATAATTCATTTGTATTGTAAAACATTATATAATAATACTCAGCTATGTAAGCAAACACTTTTTAACATGCGCTTTTTTGTAATGATATTTCCCATATGTGTCTATATGGTTATTGATTTTCATAACGGTGATAATTTGATTTTCATAACGGAAAAGATCTTGATGATATGGAATGATCCTCTGGTAATTCAGGGTCCATGATAGGTCTTGATGTTCGGGATTGACTTGAGTCTCGGCGTGTTGTACCTACCTACGCTGATCTTGTGGGCGATTGCTAAGAAAGAAATGCGTATACAATTTTTTATTTGTTTTTTCGAATATTGTGTTGGCATTAGTTGTATTGCCAACCATTTATTCATTTATCTTGATCCATGGCTCCACTTGTTGAACGTGCAATTTATTCAGAAACTTTGGATGTAATTTTTAGACAAGCTGACCAGTAACTGTTAACTGTCCTGAATTTTATCTATAATATAAATTAGGTATATAAAATTATGTATTATGTATATCATAAAAAGAGCTAGGGTAGCGAAGGTCTTGTGTTACATAACTTGGGCATCAGTACTCGTAGATTACGTCGCGACGTCATTTAAAGTCTAGGTTACTGATGACGCGTTGTATTGGATATCGACATCCTAGACGAAAACTTAAGTTTCACTACGTGATTCATGCCTCAGAATTTTTTAAGAACAATTTACTGATTTACTTAACTTGATACTTCATCCATAGTCAATATTTTTCTAGCCGATGATATGATCGCATTCTATATATAGGTAAATGAAACAATAAAACATAACATTTCACGACACTTACGTTAAAGCTAACCATCCGTCGAAACAACGGGTAAAATCAGCGTCACAAAAACTTAAAAACCTAGCAAACTGATACATAATATACTATTCAAAAGATCTCGATAGCGACAGAGTTGTTAAGACGCAACAAACTATTTCTGCTCATTGATTGAAAGATACAGCAATTTTTCGAATCGACGGAAGTTGCCCTCTTAGTTATTTTATATAGCTATGTTTGTCCTCTAAAATACTGTCCTTGGAGATAGCAGGGTCTAAAAATATTTTACTCGACTGCGCGACCCAAAGGAGGGTGGTGTGATATACATGTCACAGGCAATTTGTATGATGCGGCTTTTTACGAACGGCGTCGAAAAACACTCGCAGTTTTAACAAAAATCTATAACCTTTGTGGTATACCACTGGATTGAAGTCAATCTGGCAGATATCCCGTTGAATTGTGGATTGCGAAAGTTCTGGATTGCGATCCCTAGGCATGAAGGCCAAATCACGCGGATTAGTGTAGTTATAGATTAAGACAATTGACTCTAAATTTCTATCTTTTCTTTGGTGCAGTAGTTTCTTAGTATAAAGTTTGTAATTGAGATGCTGAACATATCTTACATTTATAAACAAAAGTTAAGAATAAATAAAACTATTAAAAAATAAACTCGTTTTACTCTATTGGTATATCCGACACTGATTTGTTAATTTAAAAAGTCAGCACAGTCACTACTAAGTCAGCAGGACCAGATGGCATTCCCCCAATATTTGTAAGCATCTGCACTCCAGCACTAGTTTGTTTTATATGAATGATTATTTTTCTATATTTTTATTTCTATTAATCAAACAAATCACCCTTGCAATCGATGCATCTTTGCCAATGCAGTGGCAGTTTATTGATGCCCTTCTTGAAGAAATCTTCCCTTCCCGTTTGTTTGAACAAGCGTGTGAGCATCTTAAATTAGACTATGTTTAATTAATCACTTTATTCCAAATGATTGAAAGTTCATTGTACACTAAGTGTGATACATTAGGACTTGTTGCTCACATTGTAATATCATACTGCAAACACACCTAGGGTGGAATTAAACTGGCTCTCTAGTGGTGCTGCCGTCTATCCTATCCTACCACAATGTTTTCTTTCACCGGCAGCTCAAGCTCATTGTTGGAGGTTGAACCCACACCCTTCGGCATGCATACCGACCGCGCTAACCACTCGGCTATCAACGCTACATGCTAATCACTATTCAATAATTCATAGGAGTAATAGGGACGGAAACATGAGCAGTGAAAATGAACCTATGGGTTTGGAAGGACTCGGCACTCACTTATAATACCATTGAATGTTAAAGTTTCATCTCAGCAAATGTTTAGCATAAATGATTTTATGGTATAAGTTACATTTGATAGACATTTAAGCTGGCCTTACACAGCCGGAATGTCTCTCTGAATTCATATTATTAATTCACAAAGCCCAGAATTCCTTACAATGTCAGTAGACTCCACACAGTCTAATTTTTTTAGATTACAAATTTCTCAGATTGTTCTGTAAGAAAGATACTGACGAGTGTTCTGAATTATGGATAGGAATATTGATATTAATACATAACACACATATTCCCAAACATTTGAATAGAACTGCACACACATATTGGAATCAAATTATGAATTATTTCATTTTTTTATTAAATAAAGTCAAGAGCCGTGTGATTAGTATGAATTCTTCTTCCATAAAGACGTTTGCATGTGCCAGGAATTATGAGACTACTGATTAATCTGAATTTTTAAGATATGTGTGAGGCAAGGGGGGACCTTGCATCATATTTAGATTAGATATTACATATTTAGATTATGAATCCAGAGAGCCATTCTGGATGTATGAGGCCAGCCTTAATCAATCAAGATAATCACGGAATTACAGGTGAAAGTTGCACTTGGTAATAGGGTATAGGTATAGGGTAGAGAATCTTTGCTCATTTCACATTAATGCTGTAAAAGAACTGTCTCAAACAAAACAGTTCATCTTTAATTAGTTGTTTATTTAAATAATTGGTTATTCTTAACAAAAATTTTCCATTACATCTCTCTATCTCCCGTCTGTTTCATTTGTCATCTATTGTGTTTTTCTATTCTTGGTTGCCTGAAAGAGATCGCTCTTAGCGATAAGGACGCCACTTGTGGCACTAGCTCGTAAAATTATTTTGTTCTCTGCACTTTTTTTCTGTTTATGGTGTGCACAATAATGAGTTTCTATCTATCTAAAACTTTAGATAACTTAATGATTATAAACTATTACATTTTCTAGCTGATAAATCTTTCCATAAACTTAACAATTAGAAAATTTACAAAAAACCTAAAGTTAAATGGCTACATATTTAAGTATACAAATAATTTGTAAAGGTTCCTTAATCACTAAGAATACTCCTCCGATATCCATAATAGGCTACATTATAAGAACAATTTAGCTTGAATATTGAATCATTGAATATTGTAGGTACTTTAATTGTAATTCCATCAAGGCTACTTTTATACACTTAGTTGTTTACAAACATCGAAGATGTGTTTTATAATCTTACCTCTTAGTGTCGTCTTTCTCATCTCCGTCGTCGTCCATGGTTGAAGTTATTGCTTCCAATGTCAAACAAAGTACCTCAGAACTGAATAATCATACTATCCTGCGAACAAAATGCACTGCCTGCGTCAGATTCGAATGCCTACATTGTACATTTATCTGAATACAATTATTACGAGAAAATTTAACACACTCAATATGAAAACTGGTTACCGAAATACACAGTTCAACTGGCAAACTCCTGAGCACAATGCAATGAAGCTACTACTAAAGAAAAAATCTAAAGATAATCGTTTTAATTCGCAAGACCCATTTTCACACAAGCTCATAGGGCTCACGCATTTGACGATTTGCTACACTTTTTTTTTTTTATAGGCATGTACATTCGGAATCCTTCATCTTCATAATTTTTCAGTTTTTGCAATTTATGCCTAACATATTTAGTTACAGTCAATATCCAGTCTTGGTCAAGTCTAGTTTGTACCGGTCGAGTCCAGTCATAAATTAGTAAAGTAGTGGTGACTTTACTATTCTATTTATCTCACTACGAAACATCACGCTTCTCCATACTATATCACTTTCCCACACTCGTACTTGTACTTGGCACTTTATGAAAAAAGCACAACTTATACGTAAACAATAACTTATACATTTGAAAAAATGCACCGGGATCTTAGAAGGTTTTGTAAATCTTCTAAGGGGGCCTACAACTATTTCCGCGCACTTGATAAAACTCGTGTTGTACAAATATTTTCCGTAATTTTTTGAATAACTGGAGCCATTATTTATGCCTATAAATAATATCTTCTGTTGTTGTAACAAAGTTACTTTTTCAGAAAATACTTTATATCTTAAAAATTACATTGTTTAATTTAATTTGCCCCATTAGGCAGGTTAAAGGCAAATATTTTAACGGTCGCTGCCAAAACTACAAAGAGCTGGTATACTTTGTTCAAGAATAAAAATAGTGTTTACTATAGACTAGTGTTTATTTATGAAAATAGTGGTGTTTTATTCATAAAGTTCCGAATTTAAAGCGCGTGTGTGGCAAAGTGATATAATGTGGTGAAACATGACTTTTCATGTTGCTTCCAAAACACCATCGAAGCTTAAGTTACTACTACTTTACTAAATCATGAGCGTTGACGAGCGCAGTTGGGTATAATTGTTCAAGGAAGACGCTGTTGCCCATCTTCCAGATTGCATCCCTTAGCCGACTCTTACGGCAACCACGGGTAGAGAGGGTGGGGTGCAATTCTTACGCCGGCACCGCCACGACACTAAAAGTGGCACGGCACTTTTAAACTAATGAAACTTGAAAATATCAAAACACTTACCACTGGCAAATTCACAAAATGCGATGCCAAAATCAAAGAAGAAGAAGAATAAGTAAATGTAATTTTTTTATCAATGTCAAAGTGACTTTTTTTTTTTTCTTTGGTTTTGGCGTCGCGTTTTAGCATTTGCCAGTGTCAAGTATTTATATATTTTCAAGTTTCAAAAGTTAAATAAGTGTCCTCGTAGCTAGTTATAGTCAAAGTCCAGTCTTAGTCAAGTCCAATCTGTGTCAGTCAAGTCCAGTCATGCTTTAGCAAAGTAGTGGCGACTTTACTATAAAGCTTCGATGGAGTTTTGGAAGCACCACGAAAAGTCATGTTTCACCACATTATATCATTTTCCCACACTCACGCTTTGTAATTCGGTACTTTACGAATAAAACACCACCATTTTTATGCATAAAAACTCGACAAAACACAAGTTTTGGAAAAAAATACAACGGAGTGACACGACTCTTCCCGCGGTCCCGCCAAAACTCTCTCAAAGTGACTTTCATGTTTTGTTATTAATTACTATTTTTTTTCTTTGGTTTTGGCGTCGCATCTGGAGTATTTGCCAGTGTTAAGTATTTCATATTTATAAGTTTCAAAGTTAATTAAGTTATTGTTATGATCAAAGTCCCGTCGTGGTCAAATCCAGTCCATTTCTGTCAAATCCAGTTTTGCTTTAGTAAATTAGCGGCGAATTTACTATAAAGCGTAGGTAAGCGTACCTAGCCTGTCATGTATTTAAGTCTAGATAAAGTTGAAAAACCGCCAACCTCTTTAACTCAAAAAATTAAACTTCTAAAGTGTTTTGCTCCTACGGTTTCTCTACAGTCAGTGGCGGCCTTAGCTGTTGCGAGGGCCGGGGCGACAGATCATTGTGAGGACCTTTTTCTTTGAGTTCGTTTTACTAAAAAATTAGTTCGAGTGCTTGAGTGGGCGTAACATGCTTGCACTGATAATGAAACCTTGCAAGGGGGGGTTTGTTAATTGCGAGGCGCGAGATACACATACATATATATATGGTAAAGACCTTTGATGTAAAGACTTTTTTCTACGAGGACGCGAGGCCCCTGCAAGAGCGAGGCCCCGGGCGGTTGCCCTGCTTGCCATTCCCTAAGGCCGTCACTGTCTATAGTATTATTCATTCTTATAGGTACCCATCGATATTGATACTAGGAGCATTGGGACTTAACTCACTTGAAACGCGACGCACGCACAACTAGTTAACTATATACCTACATAGAATACTGAATGGCATCCTAGATCGTCCCGCTTTACTAGTTGAGGCGAGTCGCCTGATTAACCGAATTTGATTGTGCCCGAGTTAACCCAGTTAAACCCAGCCCGGTTTCGCAGCGGAAGTGCGCCTTTATTCGCTTCTGTGCTGTGTGTGCCGTTGCGTACAATCTCCAATATACCGATCGCAACGTTAATAAGATGTTCTCTCAAACTGAATTTGACATTGGCCAGTATACATAAAAAACACTGGCAATATACCCAAATATCCTAAAGTAATGTAAATAATTTTCTAAAGTTTATTTGTTACTTGTCCTTTGGTCTTTTGCTAGATCACATAAGTAACACTTTGGTATAAATTGTAACGTTGCTTATTGTTCATAGGTACTCAGTAAATAAATAAATTTATGTTTTGAAAGCATCGAAGAAACAGTAGATATTAGATACCAAGAGTTTTCTGTTTCAGTACCTACAAATTCCAAATTTCGTCCAAATCCATTCAGTCGTTTTTGCGTGAGTGATTGAATAACAAACATACAAACTTTTTGTTTTGTAGGTTTTCGTAAATTCTGCAAACTGAACACGCGATTTCAATTAGAATAAATAATTTAGGAAACAACTATGGTTGTAGCATGAATACATAACTATATAGAGACGGTCTTCTGACGCAGCTTCCGTACTTTATGGGTCTAATTGCAATCCCGTTAGGTGCTCACGAAAAAGCTACGCGACTGCAAACTTTCCTGCGTGGGTAAACGAAATGCGGTGGCGTAGCTTTTTTCTATCGGGAATCATTATCAATATAATCATTTTAATATTATTTAATTTCTACATTTTTTTTTATTAATTCTTGGCCATGGTTACCATTAGTCTTTCCACCCGGAGATCACCAATTTATTTTAATAAATTAAAAAAATTGGGTGCTGTTAATGGTTTCTCCCAGGAACTCTTCAACCGTCCTAATGTAATTACAAGTAAAAATTTGCAGCTTAAATTATCTCTTCCTTTGTTCTTCTTCTATGATTTTAGCATCGCATTTTGTGCATTTGCCAGTCTCAATTGTTTTGATATTTTCAAGTTTCATAGGTTTCATAAGTAGTCAAGTCTAGTCTTAGTTAAGTCCAGTCCGTTCCAGTCAAATTCAGTCATGCTTCTATATGCTTCGATGGAGGTTTGGAAACAATACGAAAAATCATGTTTCACCACATTACATCACTTTCCCATGCTCGTGCTTGTAGTTCGGTACTTTATAAATAAAACACTACTATTTTTATACATATACACTCAAAAAACACAAGTTTTGGAAAAAATACAATGGGGCGAAACGACTCTTTCCAAAAACATGAGAATTGGCATAACATACAAACGTGTCATGTCCAAAGAACAAAAAAGAAAAAAAAACGATTCTTTCTGCGTTCCCGCCAAAATTGTCTTTGTTTATTGCATTTTTTCTATGGATAGTAACACCATTTCCGTTTCTGACTGATCAACTCTGTTCAATGTTCATTCATTGGTTCATTCGTACTTGTACGTTCAATTTATTTCGGCGCAAAGTTTTTACGGTTCGAGGTGTTTTCTTCATAAAATTTGGTTTAACTGTTAACGGGTGTATCAAAAGTTTATATACTAACAAGGATTCTATATTTTAGGACCAATTGGGTGATTCCAATCAACCAGGTAAGAAAAACAAACTGTATTTTTTGTTTTTAAACATGTGCATTCACCGGCATGTATTTTGCGTAGAACTGTAAATATGTATTGAAGAATTAGTTTTACTAGAATTTTGCAATTCTTTGTGAATTGTTATGGAATTCCACAGCAAACTATCTTTGCTTCGTCACAGGTTGCTTTACCTCGCGGCATTACGTAAGATAATTATGTAAGGTAGGTAATAGGGATGGGTGTGCCCACCGGGAGTTTTGGCGGGAACGTGGATAATTCTACTTGGCTACATTGTATTATTTTCCAAAGTTGATTTTTCAAGTGTATGTGCACTTGTAAAAACACAGCTTAAATGTAATTTTTTTCACCATTAAGTGCCGAATTATACGCATAAGCGTGAGCAACTGTTAAAATGTAAACTTTACAAGGGCGTGGCTTATTTTGTGTATGAATAAGATTAATTCTGTTTGACTGAAATGGCGAAACTAAAGTACATGTAAAGATTAAGGATTTTGTGTCCACTTGTATGTTTCGTAGTCTACAGAAGAGAAAAACATTGTGACCGTGAAAAGTTTAAATCGTAATCATATTGTTTACGGCGTACGGCGCATAACAACGCTTACCGACGCGTCGTTTCGAGGCAAACTTATGATGTATACGTTGCTTACTACTAAAAGCGATCTAAATCTATATTGCTAGGTATGTAATAGAGGAATTACTTTAAGTATAGCCTTTCATCCATAAATGAGCCTGATTGATGTCTTTTCGAAAAATATATGACATGTTAGGTAGACACTAACTACCATACTCATATATTTTAAAACGTTTCAAAATGCAATGCATAGTTGTTCCCAACCAAAATCAATCTAAATCAATTTTATCAGGTGTGTAATAGAGAAATTACCTAAATATGATCCTGGATTAAAAAATAAACTTGATTTTTGGTTGTTAAAAAACGTATTTGCTACTTAAAAAAAAATCTACATTACTTGCATATATCATCATTTTTAAGTAAGTAAATACCTACTTGTCGGGTGGGCTTTCTCCACACTCACACCACACATGATCTTTTGGTATCCTTGAAAAAGGCTACCAACTCTGTTTCTGTTTCTTACAACCTTCAGGATTAGCATTTTTTGTATAGTCTGTGAGCCCATTTTCGAATCCAGGGTCTGATCTGAGAAAACAATAGTGGGATCAGTGGCCCAAGTCTTCGTGGGTAGGGTGAATTTGGTTAGTTCTGTAATAACAATGGCATGGAGGGCTTTGTGTATTATCCTCTAGCAGTATTTAGCCAAGTCAGTTCCCTGAAAAATCTGTATGTACTATTGCTGGTATACTATAGAGATGACCAGAACCTGGAGTAATTTTATCCTAAGAAGCTACTAGATCCAGGAACTAAGTTTAACTTAAATGTAGTCATACATACATGTGATGTAGTCAAACTATATGGTGTACGTAAGTAAAAACATACTCATAATGTATTTTATTGAACTAATTTATCACTATGTACTAATAAATAGAATATTCTAATAAATTTCACCTGTTTACTTGCATACCACAAATAAGTTGCAACTGCAGTTAATTTACTTACATTAGAAAAAAAATTGTATTTTTATAATGCAGTTATATTTTCCTACATTCCACCAAAAGATTTAGTCTATGACTTTTAGTTATAATAACTTGATAGTTATTTAGATGGATAACTATAAAGCACTTGCACGTGCCATTAGGAGTTTACACTTTAGGTCTGTGGAGGCAGGTTACTCACAAGCTGACCTTTAATTTTAACAAATTTTTACATTAGCCTAATGTACTAACACTAAAATGCTGTCATCTACTGCAATCAAAAACATAATACAGTCTAACCTCAATATATATAAATTGAAAGGGAACAAGTAAATATTCATTATATCAAGTAATTCAACAACTACAATAATATTGTGCACAACAAACCCCAGTTGTTATATTATAACAACTGGGGTTGTTGTATTGAGGTTAGGTTGGTCTAAAATTTGTTATAAAGGGGTAAAAAAATAGTACTTTTATTCAACTCAACATTACATACTCATCTTGTTACAGTGAACAACTTCTACTAATAAATAATAACACATTTTTATCAAATTATTGCATGTATTTTCTATTTAAAAATAATTAGGTAGGTAACAAAATTTTCCCTTAGAATAACAATTAAAATTAAATGCAGTAAAATCTGTAAAAGTAGGTATCTAGGGGGTACAAACAATAATTATGTAAGTAGGTAATTTAATGTAAATTTCAATGATTCACACAACAAAACTCACGAATTTAAGGTAATAAATCAACAATGTGGTTATGGTAACTTAATTTTACTTAATTGTTCATCTTGATTCGAAAAAAAGTTATAAATTGTTGTCTGTTTACTACCAGTGAGAGTTATCACATCCAAAGCGCAATCCAATTTCGTAATGGATTTGACTACATCGTCGCTCAAACCTCCCTTTTTGAGAAACACATGAGCATCTTTTTTCGTCGTAGAATTGTCGTTAACTTAATTAATGATGTTTCGCTTTTCTGCAACAGATAAGGAACACCTTTTACGTTGCTGAGCCATTGCAACTTGAATCCCTAACAAAAGTGACGAGTAACTGTGTTTACAATACTTTCCATCAAACAACAATGATTGTTTTGCGAAAACAACGTGTCGAAACCTGTGCGACATGAATCTCATACTATGGGATTAGGGTCATATATTGATGGGAATGTTATGTAAAGATTTTAGGTTGACAAAATTCGTTAATTAGAGGTGTTTACACTTTTTTTATAGTTGATAATTCGTTATAAAGAGGTAGGTAGGTAGATCGCAAAAAATGATCCTAACGTAAAGGTTAACGTAACGTAAACGTAAACATTGACTCTTATGAACAATTCAAGGGGATTACAAAAAAATTGTTGAATGGAGGTAGTCGTTATATTAAAGTACGTTATATTAAGGTCGCACTTTATTGTCATCCAGCATGGCAATGCTGCTATTTTGACTAAATCACAATATGTCAATAAAAAAAATATTTGTAGAATGTTTTTAGTGCTATAAATCAAATATAAAATGTAATTTTCACCAAAAAGATGATACACTACTGATGGTATACAGGGCCATGTTTACAGTTGTATGCGCGCACGTATACGCGGAAATATCGATATTTATTTATTTTATCATGGAATACGTTAAAATGGCCTACACATTGTCTCTATACTTCTTGCGAAAAATATCACTATTTTTGGTAGTCGAGTAAAAAACTCGACAGACTGGCAACTAACGCAGCTTTGCCCCCCCGGTGCATACTAGCTAGGCGTTACCGAGTCAGTGTGCCAGTGGGTCACGTTATGCAAGTCGCGCTCCGCGCCGCTTACTTCGATTTGCGCAAGAACCGTACCACAAGCAATACCACAATAACGATGATTAATTTATCTCTCTAACATTTGTCTTCAAAAACTGTAACGAACTCACGTATCTAAGTGCAGATTGCTTGTCTACACTAATATTATATAGAGAAAAGATGTATTTTTGTTTGTTTATGATGAATACTATTATAAAGAGGAAAGATTTGATTGTTTGTATTGAATAGAATCCGAAACTACTGGACCGATTTCAAAAATTCTTTCACCGTTGGGAAGCTACACTATCCCCGGGTGACGTAGGCTACTTTTTATCCCTGTATTCTCTTAGGAACAGGAACTACGCGGGTGAAACCGCGAGGCGTCAGCTAGTGATGAATAAAATCAAAAACTACTGGGCCGATTTCAAAAATTCTTTCACCATTAGAATGCTAGGTTCTCCTTGAGTAACAGGCTATATTTATTAATAGAATTAATAATAATGAATAAATTAAAAAAAAACTAATATTATAAAGAGGGAACATTTGTATTATTGGATTTTTTGTGTTTGTAACGAATACACTCAAAAACTACTGGGTCGATTTAAAGAATTATTTCACCATTAGAATACTACGTTCTCCTTGAGTATATATATATATATATTAGATAGGCTATATTAGAATTTAACTGGTGTGATGGAATGATACTGGAATTTAACTAAAAATAAATGCCCGTGCGAAGCCGGGACGGGCCGCTAGTTAGATACATAAAAATAGGTGAAAACTCCTTATTCCTACAATTTGCGCTAATCAAACTTAAACGTAGGTAAGTAAACAAATATGTCTATTTGACTAGCGGACGCCTCGCGGTTTCACCCGTGAGTTCCCATTGCCGTGGGAATACAGGGATAAAAAGCCTATGTCACACGGGGATAGTGTAGCTTCCCAACGGTGAAAGAATATTTGAAATCGGTCCAGTAGTTTCGGAGCCTATTCAATACAAACAAACAAACAATCAAATGTTTCCTCTTTATAAGTATAGATAGATAAACTATAGTAAAAAATCATTGATGAACCATAGACGTAACTTGTAATTTCACGTTACCGAAAAGATTTGAAGGATTTATTATTTTGACCAATGATTATAAGTAAGTCGTTAATTTCTTGCATAGTTATTAATCTGTGTAAGTGATAAAAACTTGCAAACTGAAGCTTAGAGTAAATGAGGGAAAGATAAATTTTTTTCTGCCCCTCACGTATACATACATACGAATATGTATGTAATGAAACTATTTATTTGTTCGAACTTTTTTAGAATACAAACATTGAGTAGTTTTGACTTCAACATTTTATTGCTACTGCTATAAATTCACTTTATTTTTATCTATATGTAATGAATTGGTCAATATAATTCTGACATTCCATTCCAGGCTAAGTTACTTTACCTTTTTACATAACATCAATCACCTAGCTTATAAACCATAAAAAAGAATTATAACGGTGAACTTTTCCATACTAGGCTGTAAAAACGCACGTAACGAAGGGAAGGAAAAAAGGAAACTTTACTTTTAAATGAATGGTCATCATAACCCGTGCTGCTTCTCGGCCAACGAATCCCTAAAAACCGACCAAGTGCGAGTCGGATTCGCGCACGAAGGGTTTCATACCATTATTTATAAAAACGGCAAAAATATCACGTTTGTTGTCTGGGAGCCCCCTTAAACATTTATTTAATTCTATTTTTTTTAATATTTGATATTATAGCGACAACAGTAATACATCATCTGTGAAAATTTCAACTGTCTAACTATCACGGTCATTGAGATACAGCCTGGTGACAGACGGATAGCGGAGTCTTAGTAATAGGGTCCCGTTTAACCTTTTGGGTACGGAACCCTAAAAACAGCGCGAGGGCGAAGTGTGTTTAGTAACTACCTACTATTTATCTCAGTGATAATATACAAACGGAGGTCATCGACCAGCGGTTCATCATACTTGTAGCTTTAGTGTATATATACACATATACGCCAACTATTCAATAGACGTTTTATCAACAACTGAGCTCTATATGCTACAACACTATTGTTTGATTTATAATGTCACTATAGGAATTTACAAACAATTTTCTCACTGCGTAGAGGTTAAGGTTTTTCTTCATAGACGTAGAATAGTCGTAGAAATTCACTTTCTCTAACGTTGCTTATCCCCGTTAGTCATTTGTCGTGGAAGTCCTTTAAATGAAAAAGAAGTTAGGATAGTTTTTTCTGTCTTAAAATTTCAAAATTTTTAAGACGGCAAAGATTTTTGTCTCACTTTTATACAATTTTGACATATCAATGAATTGTAAAGTTTCTATGGGATGGTGTATGTTGTTGGTGTGGTGGCAGAAACGCAGAAAAATCACGTAATAACACTGCTATTACTATATAAAGTAGTGTTTCATTGAATTATACCACTATTTTTACGCATAAACACAACACAAATTTCTACACTCCTACACATAATTCGGTATTTTAAATACCGAATTATGTGTAGGAGTGTAGAAATTTTATAATAATGTAGTAAAACATGTCCTTTTGTGTCTTCCATAACTTCGTTAAAGTCGACACGACATTGCAAGGGCATGACCGGACTTGAACCTAAATTTCTTTTTGTGACTAAAAAATACATTAAATAAAAGTAAACAAAATTGCCGCGTGTACAAGAAATATTTATCAACTACCCTTTTTTTCATCACCTCATTCTGCTAAATCGATATCTGTTGCCACCGTACAACACATATGTATAATAGTTATGTATACAATGTTATATATATATTATAATATTTGTATCGTACCTACTAATGATTTATTTTTCTTCCAGATAAGACCTGAGTTTCATCATCGGTAAGTTTATAATTTTTATATTATGCTTCTGCACTTAATTAAATTAAGTTGATTAAAAATATTTTTAAGTATTGTGAAAAGGTAAAACTTTTATTTGCGCTTTTATATAAAGTCTTTCAAACAAGAATAGGACTAAACACGTGACTAACTTTGTTCTGACAACCAGGTAAAAGTAGCCTTAGCTCAAATACCTACATAATCATCTATACCTACTATTATAAAGAGAAAAGATTTAATTGTTTGTTTGTGTTTTTTTGTATTGAATAGGCTCCGTAACTACTGTACCTATTTCAAAAATTCTTTCACCGTTGGGAAGCTACACTATCCCCGTGTGACGTAGGCTACTTTTTATCCCTGTATTCCCACGGGAACGGGAACTACGCAGGTGAAACAGCGAGGCGTCCGCTTGTGTTAAAATAAGTAGAAAAATGATTTATTAAGTATTTTAGAAAATATATAATGTTGTATATTCGTAAATTTTTGATTTCTAGGAATGCCCAATCTGAATCGAATAGCACCGATTTTTTATCGATTCATTAGGTTGCAATTTTCACCTAGATCCAATCGTATACCCTGAGATAAAGAAATATTATTGTATCATCAACAATTTATGTACGACCGAAACCGAAACTTCAGCAAAAACGGCAATTTGCTAGTTTATTATTTTAAAATACTACTATACGATCGTTCGAAATCGAATGAAGTCGATTCAATACCATACGATTCAGATCGTGGAGCACAATCCACGGGGTTCCGATCCAAAAGTTGGATTCAATACAAAAGATCGGGGATCCTTATCGACTCCAATGAATAGAGTCAAACATTTACGAACGAATGAAATAACGAAAACGATCACGATTAAACCCTTGACTTTCTTGCACACCGTCCTAAAAAATTCTTGACTAACTTGGTGACGGATTTCCAATTGTTTCCAAATTAAAATTTGAAACCCATTATAAATATCATTTGATTTAAACATGTTACTACGTTCAATTGCAAATTATCGCGGAATAAAATCGCAGGTAGTTTAAAAAATATATATATTAAACAAATATAATCATATTAAAGTAATGAGTAGGAGTAGAAATAGATTTCGTGCTATTTTACGCGTTACCCGTATAATGTACAATAAAACAAAACATAATATTACGCCTACAATATGCCCACTATAATTATTAAAGCATCAGTGAGTAACTAACGTGCCAAAATGTGAACGACCCTGAAATCCTAAAGCAAAGTCATTATATCTTTTCGCTATTCATAATAAATAATGCTGTTCATATTAATGTACGTGTATATATTATACATATTTAACCTTTACAGTTGAATTACTGTAAAGAATAATAACCGTCTTTGTTACTACTAGTTAAGTGGATTTCGCTTGTCAAATTTTTTTTTTTTTTTTTAATGGTTGACAGGCCAGTTGTTTGACCACAGCTCACCTGATGTTAAGTGAAGGTGTGGTCGAATATGGTAAAACACACCTAGCCTGGAATGGAACTGGCTCTCAAGTGAGGCTGCCGGAACACACCGTTAGATGCTTGGCGGCAGATTTTCAACTTGAGGGTGGTAGCTAGCCAGCCGAGTACTAGAAAGTACCCTACCACCATGCTATGGTTTCCTCACGATGTTTTTCCTTCACCGGCAGCTCAAGCTCATTGTTGGGGTTTGAACCCACGCCCTTCAGCATGCGAACCTACCGCGCTAACCACTGAGCTATCATTGCTACAAAATTTTGTATTATTGTAACCATAGTTATATCGTTCACTCTTCTAAGCGGGACATGGGTATTGGGTACTGTAATACAGTAAGAATCGCTGTGGGCACCGGTCGTGTCGGCAGCGTCGTCGTGACGAACGCCGGTTGCATATATTCAGAGTCGTCGGCCGGGTAACGCCGAAGCGCGGTGTTGAAATTAACGCGGACCGGTCTACGCGTTCACTAGTCCAAGTTCAACACTTATCGGGCACACACTCAACGGCTTCGCGTCGGACCGCTTCGCATATCATCGTGAACTCGAGCGGGTTAGCTCTCCTTTATTGCCATAGGTGTTCATTCGCGCTACGTTACAGCCGGCGACACACGTCACTGTAATATTTCTTCAATTTCTCCGAGTTACCTTAACACATATATTCTGTAAATGCTGACAAACTAATCGCGCAAAAGAAGTCTGTGCCTGTAGACTGTACAGCTATATACATCATAAAATTTTACTTTTAGTGAGTGTTATAATATAAAGTTCTACAGTGTTTTTGGGTGTCGAAATTCATCGTCTTTTTTTTAACATTTTCATGTACATTTAATGCTTGTCGTTTTTTATTTATGTGTGCATTTGAAGTAATTTGGTATATTAATATCAAAAATATGCACAGTTAATAGGTATAACCAGATACTACCTCAATTTTAAATGACAATCGTTTTAATTGAATTACATAAATAATGTAATGTGTGACTAAGTGTATCAAAATTATCGTGCCGACACTTTTCATTTTGACAACAAACAAAATTATCGCGATAGAAACTCAAAGCGTTAAAGCAGACTCAGGGTAGACAGATACGGGATAAATATACGCACAAATACGTAGTTAAGAGTAAACGAGAGAAAGATTTTACTGTCTTATTGATTTTATATCATGACATATAGCATACAAACGGCAATATTGCGGATTGATGGATTCCTTTTATCATTGATATTTCAGTACTCGTGCTTTAAATTGATTTCGTTGTGAACTTCCAGTGGCGATTGATGATTCTAATCTGTAATTATGATGAAATATTGAGTACTAAGCAATAAAAATCATAAAAGGGAAGGCACTTTCTTACCATCCTTTTCTAGTATACGAGTTAGCTATTAAATTCTTCCTTTACGCCTTCAAGATAACAACTATCACAGTATCAATTCAAAGTTATTTTCGAACACTAACCCAGCATCTAACAGCCACTTTAAAATTACAATTGACAAATTAGGATACACCAGAATTTTTAGAAGTGAACGATAAATAATATCTCGTTAAACTTTTGAACTTTTAACAAATATATAATAACTTTACACCGATCGTACTAGCCTGAATGATATGCGATCTGTTACCTATACTAAAAAACAATAGATTGTCAATTCTTTTTTTACAAAATCTTTGTCTTATCTGATAACCTTAGTCGTAACATCTTCCTTTTTGTTACATCTGCATAATATGTCTATTATATAACTAATTATTTTTGTTTCGTTGACCTTTGTGTAAGTGGTACAATAACACAATAACCTTATCAAAATCTATAGGTGAGTCCAGAACTCAAACACCTAAAGGTAGCCAGCCGATAAATATAATTTCACAGCTACGTCCCACACTTTTGTTCGTTATTACAAGTTTTCTTACATTCTCCGAAAGGTCTTAGTGATGCCTTGCTAAATTGGTTCTCGATAGGTGCTTCAAATTTTTATAGGTTTCAAAACTGACAAAAGACGGATAGGCGGAAATACTTTCCTTTATAATATCTGGGCTCAATATTAGTTTTATAGACATTGCAGTTTAACAATATATAATTATTGTCAACTAGCGGACGCCTCGCGGTTTCACCCGCGTAGTTCCCGCTCCCGTGGGAATACAGGGATAAAAAGTAGCCTATGTCACCCGGAGATAGTGTAGGTTCCCAACGGTGAAAGAATTTTTCAAATCGGTCCAGTAGTTTCGGAGCCTATTTAATACAAACAATTAAATCTTTGTCACATAGTATAGATATGTAAAATTCATTGTCAACTTTTCGTCGTAAAAATGAAACGGTAACTTAAATTAACGTTTATATGTAAGACTCTTGTTATCCAATGTTTTATAATATTAGTATTAATATTACTAAATCGATACAGCCACGCGTTGCTTAACATCACATAATAACCGTCGCACATTAAACCTATTTAAAAAAAAACGAACTGAGCCTCGATCACGAAAATTTATCGAATTCGTATCGTAAAGGTATCGAGTCTTCGGTAGCATACAAAGCTGTACAAATTTCATACAAATTTTTATCGATGTCGATATGAATACTTTTAGTCGCAAGTTGTTTGTGATCGAGACTCTGATTCGTTTTCGTGTTTCGATTGAGCCACTGAATAGAAAGAGTGAAGAGAAGGCTAATAATAAATAATTTGATTCAGATGGTAAACGATGGCAATCAACAAAACCGCCACTAAAGTGGCGAATAAAATCGTCAAGTACGCTCGGGATGTAAACTATCCCAATTACGAAGGACTACGATGCCCTGATTGTCGATTCTTCCCTGTCCAGCCAGTGACTGGAAACTGTGGCCACACGCGGTGTACCAAGTTAGTATAATTTATGTGTTTTTACTTTTTATGAATAACTTTTTGTTACTAGGAACTCAACTTTTTCTCTAACCATAACAACGTAATTTGGGGTCGTAACGGAAATTCCAGGAAAATTCATAAAGTAAAACAATTGTGAAGTTCCAACGAAGGTTTATTGACATACAAAGAGCGAGAAGTTTGTATAAGAAAGTGTACTATAAGTACATACTAACCTATTTTGAATGCAGACTTTTTGTCCTTCAAGTTTTGTCCTTTTTGTCTTCAACTAAATCATGAATTGATTTCCGCTTCCACCTCCGGTTCCGTCACAACTCTGATTTGTATATTACAACCGATATGTTATTTTTCTTATAGGCTGCCTTTTTGCTCAGTTGGAGGAATTTATTCCTGTAGGTACCTCCACTTTGGTTTTAACATTGTCGATTCGCTTCTAGAACAAACATTTATTTATACGAACGAAAGTATGATTTTGTTATATTTTTTTTATTTATAAAAAGTTAGTAGTTGACATTGACCTTTTACGGTGTTTATTAGTATGGTTTTCGTAAGCAGGGCAATCGTTAAAAGGGAGAAAAACACATTAATTTGACACAATACACACAGACATACAATTTGAAAAAAAGAATACGATAAATATAATTATGCTGAATTGTACCATAAATGCTGATTGCCATAGACAAACAAAACTGGTTTTCAGATGAACCCTTCAATAACAACACCAACAGGCAACTATAAGATATGCACGAACACACCAGTTAAAGAGTGTAACCAGCATAATTTTGTTTTAAAATTATTATTTTGAATACATTTGAAAATGCGAAAAGTTAGTGGAATTGTGACGGCAGCATGTAACTGCTTATAGTAACGAGCTGAAACGTTTCAAAAATCTATAATTCGACTGCGAATAAAATAGCAATAAATAAATAATTAAAGGAAAAACTTTATAACCCTTCTTTGGTAGTAAAAAAAAAACCAGTTGTATGTACTTATTGTTCGTGTACTCTGGGATATGAGAGGTAGGTAAATTAATGTCCACCACCCGCCTGACTATATATTTATTTATCAACTCGATACAATCTCGTACATTTTTGTCTTAATTATTAACTTTGTTTCAGTTGCATTCGCAGAAATGGAATTTGCTATTGCGGATGCTTGCCACCAGCGCAACTGCAAATTAATGTCTTCGTACAAAATCTTCTAAACAAGATGTTGGGTCAGGAATCGCAGTAAGTTCAACAATGTTTACAATTTTAATGAGTAGGAGGCTAAGAGAATATACACTGCGCAATTGACCCGAGATTGAATTTCAAAATTGTTGTTCGTATATTAAAACTTTTACTAGGTACTTAGTTTTCGGTGAAGGAAAATATCGTGAGGGAATCTGAACGTTTCAAACGAATAAAATGCGTCGAGGTAGGCCTACGCCTAATAGTAGGATATTTTCAAGTCAGATACAGTATTATATTGTGGAAAAAAATTGTTAGCATGTTCTACAAAGCAATAACAACAGCAGGTTAAATTCAATTTTCATTCAATTTAATTATTGTTAGACACTTCACACAGCGCTATGTTGCCCTTGTCATCTGGGAACGAGATCATTGATCTAATACTTATATACTTACTCTTTTGTGATTAAGTAGGTATGATACACACATTTAAACGAACAAACAACTATGTTTCTCCTGGATAGATATAGGATTAACACCTTACTGCTCACGACGCAGAATAATATATATTTCGCAGAATATATGACACAAATTCGTACGTAGTACATATCTATATCTTCTATCTACATATATCTATACTATTATAAAGAGGAAAGATTTTTTGTATTGAATAGGCACCGAAACTACTGGACCGATTTCAAAAATTCTTTCACAGTTTGGAATTTACACTATCCCCGGGTGACATAGGCTACTTTTTATCCCTGTATTCCCACGGGAACGAGAACTACGCGTGTGAAACCGTGAAGCGCCCGCTAGTACATAACATATAACTGATTTACTGTTCTTTCTTTAACAGGGTTAACTACTTGAACCGTCCGTCCACATCATACGGTAAGTAACATTTCATGGTAATATCCTAAGCTGACGGTTCCGCAGGTTTCTAGAAAACGTTTTTGCCATTGAAACTGGCATTACATTACGAAACTAAACTATTAAAAACTACGTATGGCTTCAGTGTCGCGGTAACATATAATGCACTGTACTTACGTAATCATCAATTATGTATCGGTAATTCATTTATGAGTAAAAGCATATGCTTAACAGCAGCCTAAGTTAGCTAGCGATACTTTTCACCATGGCTTTGTTTAATTGTTGAGTTGGAGAGACAGACATCGTTTTCTGAATATAAAGTGATATCTAACAGTCGACGTTAAATGCCTCAACACACCAAAGCTACCGGCCAGCGTAGATAACCCCGAGCATTGATCCCTCGGCTTCAAAATATTACAACCCGACAGAACTAAGCCGACGGCAATGGTACATTGTTGGTCACTGCTCTTCAAATCCGACGTAAAGACTTTAAAATGTGTGAAAACATAAATTAAATTCAGACTTGAAAAGCATAAAACAAATAGGGTTCTGCACTCGTTTCGAGGCAGCCACCAATAAAGAGCGGCCATCGTCATGATTGTTTCAAAATAGGCTGACTTTGGTAAGAGGCTTATTACGATCTTGGGCTGTCGATTTTTACTTACATTTGTCTACTTTGGTTGTTAAGGTCGCTTTATAATATGGCTACTTATTTTATTTTTGTTATAATTATCAACCTTGGCCTTATTTTGCGAATGTTTTCTACAACCAATCTGTATGTTTGATTTCTTTCATCAGTTTTATCAAATTTTATTTAAATGTGTATGTGCGCTTGTGTTGTTCATAGTAAGCTTCTTGCAAATTAGTGTGAGAAAAATAGAGCGTTTATTTATATGACCGCAACATTTTTTTTTAAGATTATTTTTTTAGTAGGGCGCCCAAATAATAATTAGTAGTACGATATAAATCACTGCTAACGCTCCATTCCTTTTCTACATATTATTATCTACAAGTATAAATACAATAACATAATTATTACACAAATCGAAATAACATAACAAAGATCAAACGTGTACAATTGTACATATTAAAATATTTTCATAAAATGATGTGCACTCTAATTTTTTTAAGAGTTTATATTCAGACGCATTAATAGTACGCACCCTTTCACTAAGATGTGCCTCTAGTACCTCAGATGCTAGGTACAGACCGAGCGCGAGCCAGCGATCGTATACGAATGGAGTGCTAACTCTTCTTTTGTTACAATTAAATAAAAAATGTATCACCACATATGTACTTGTACGTTGATGTTTTTTGGCCAGGTCTGTATCTAGTAAATAAAACAACAGTTGATTTTTGATACTAGCCAAATCAATACATTTACAATTATTTTTCTAAAATGGTACCATCGATATTATCGAAAAAAAAAACAATGTAAACTTATACAATACTATAAACTTTATTATTAATATCATACCTAATAATATTATTTTTAATTGTTTATTTTATACAGTGGTCTAGAAATAATATTCGATTATAGACTTTTTATGTCATAGTTAACAAACAAGCAGACGGGTTGACTGATAACAAGTAGGTAATACTTATACAAAGCTCCAAGGAAACTATTTGGAAAACGATATCGATTATGTATTTTTTTCTTATTCAGTTTAATAATTTTATTGTCAAGTAACTAAAACAACATATATAATTATATATTTAAACTTAGTTTAAGTACTAAACTAGATCCAATTATAACGCTCATAACACCTAAAAAAAATATTAAAATGTAAATACGTATACACAAGAAGAACAACCATCAAATCATGTATAGTATTGTTATAGGGCCCTCGGGCTGCTTATTTTTATTTGCGACACAGCCTCTTAACTTTTAACCTATGCATTATACAATAACAGAGTTCATAATCAAAATCGGCAGCAATTGCCATATAAAAAAATTCTATAAAGCAATATCTGTGTTTCATCATAATTACCTGAATTGCTCAAGCGTTTTGCAAAAAGATGTTATATAATTTTTAAAATGTTGTAGACAGATGTTCGTGTACTTACGACTCAAGGACATCGAGTATACAATATTATAACACTTTACTTACGTATACGGTATATATACGACACGCATTATAGTGGAATATTTTTATCTTAATTTTGACAATATAGAACAAGTAAGTGTATTTCTCAAATCGGGGATAAATTAACAGTTTTATAGAACCACGGCCTTGATCGTTCGCTGGGGAACACATGAATACTGGTTCAGTCAGTTCTGTATTAAAAAGTATTAAGTAGTTTAAAGTAAAAAGCTGTTAACTAGTTGCTACGGCACGGGCGTGTGGCGCAGTATCGCGTGGGCGTTCGCGACAATAATCGCACCAGCAAGGCTATTATGTAAATCGGCCATTTGTTTGTTACATTGCCGTTATGTAACTTCATTGTCGGCGTTGCAATGGAGACCGCCGCACCGGGTCGCAGGTTACGTTAACCGCTATTGTAGGCATTACATTTGTGTATACATATACTCGTATGCGACCGTTCATTAGGTTTTCACCATTCGCAGTACTACAATGTCTATAGGGTAACTGTTTTATAAAGAGGACGTTTTTTTTAGGTCTTATATTTGTGCATATAGCTTACTTGTAGCAACCGTTCATATTGCGTGTTTGTTCATATTCAATAATGACTATTGCATTTGGCAGAACTAATTACATTGTCCGTGGGATAGGCATAATACTATTGTAGGCTTGATAAAAATTCCTTACAGAGAGCTTGATAAAAAATCCTTAAAGGTAACCTTACAGAGGACATGATCTAACTCGTCAATCTGCGAGATTTGTTTAGTAAGAGAACGAGAGAGTATGAGAAAAGGCAGTTATTACCATTTATTCCCTCCAGGTCCTAATTACTATACATTTTTCTACTATTATTAATTTACGTAGACTTAAGTCTCGTAAATTCATTTGCTCTCTTTGGTTGAGGTGACAAAATTAACACAAGTTTGATTTTTTTAACGGGCCTGGACATGATCGTTTCACAGACTATTATATGTTATAATAATTAATGGCGTGATCTATAGTACAGATAAATAGCAGTTTAAACACAATGCTTAAAATAGGAATTAAATTGGATAAGTACATATCCTTCTTTGTATTAAAAAATAAATAATTTATGATTAAACGAACTTACTTGTACGTGAAGTTCTATCATAAAGTGTAACGACTCAAATGAGGGTAGATTGCTAGGGTAAAAATAAATCATCAAATTAAGTTCAACTGTTAAAAGATCTCATTGTTACGCAACCGACCTTGCGTAAGAAGGGGTTAATTTTGTAGCCGAACGTAAGATGTTTATGCGAGTCTATTTACATCGGACCTACTTTAATATTATAGTTACGTCCGTCAATATTTTGTCATAATCATCGATTGAGCGATGGTAAATAAACAGATTTTACTCAATGTTTGCGGTCCCGCTTTATCTGTCTGAGGTTTCAGTTTGATATTCGTCACATGTTGGAATGTAAAATGAACTATAGTATTAGTGATATTTTCAACGAGAGCTTTTTAGAAGTTCCAAGTCACTAAGTTAATAATTATGATACTACTTATAATTATTAGGGCGTGGGTTCGATTCCCGCTCAGGACAAACATTTTATGTATCAACAAAATGTTTGTTCTATGTCTGGGTGTTCTGTATGTATTATAAGTATGCATTTACAAAAAAAGTATTTGTGTATTCTATCAGTTATCTGACTTCCATCACACAAGCTCTGCTTAGTTTGGGGTCAGATGGCGCTGTGTGTAATGTCCTACGATATTAATTAATTTATTTATTTTACTACTCATGTAACTCATCATAAATTTATTTGTGTTGCCGCTCAATGAAAATTAGTGTCTTCCACAAAAATATCATGACAAAACTGAATTTAAATGTACGTGTAAAGTAATGAGCATTAATGTTTTTTTTTCATCTGCTGCGTGCTTTCTCGCTTCGTTGAGTCCTTTTAGTATGGTCTTAAAACGGGCCATACTGTACATTAATTATTTATTGTCTGTGGATGACGGCGAAGGTGTCGTAAATTGCTTGTAGCTCGACCCGTCACATCCGTCTATCTATACTTATAAAGTGAAAAGTTTTGATTGTTTGTTTGTTTGGATTTCAAGAATTCTTTCACCGTTGGGAAGCTACACTTTCTCCGGGTGACATAGGCTACTTTTTATCCCTGTATTTCCACGGGAACGGGAACTACGCGGGTGAAAACGCGAGGCGTCCGCTACTACTTTATATAATGAACGCTGATACTTTATCAGTTTTTACACAATTTATCAGTTTTTTTTTTTTATAATTTGATACAATTTTAGTCACGATCTTCTTTAAAGATATAAGGTTCCAATTTACTTACAATAAATATATGCTGCGTAAGAATAATAACTTAATAAGCAAAATATTTCCGCTGGACGATGTAAGGGGATGAAGGCTGTTGATGATGATGTAAAGAAGAGCGTTACGAGGCGAAGGCACTGCGAATGTATGCTATATTGCGTGCTAGTTTTAATAAACTAACTCGGAAGGAAATCTACTGCGATCTTTAATATATTGCTTTTAAAGCGTCTCATACTTACATATTTATTTCAACTTATTATTTCAACATCTAAAATGCCATTGCGAAGAATTTAATGCTACCACAGTTCATTTATATAAACGTTAACGCTTATAGAATGTAAAATTAAAAAAAAAAAAAAAAATTTTGTATACATTTTTTGGGAGTCAAGGCTAATAAGCTACGTAAAGAATTGATGGAATCATTAAACTCGATTGTGAAGTGAAATTTGGGATATTTTTCTTTGATTTTGAATTGGGTTGAATGATTTTTTTTCAAATATGTGTTTAGGGTATAGATCTCAAAATGAGACGTACCTAATTGTAAAACGAAGTATTTGGTTACATTATAATTTATTTTTCTGTTTTTAAAAGACAGGCAGTATAATATAATATTAGACCACCATAGCTTTAGCGGGGTGGCAAGAACATAATATCTATATTTTTAATTCCTGATTTTGCTGTTGCGTATTTTATACATTTACATATAATGATTGTCCTTGTATTTCTAATTATAGGTATGTATTATAATGATACGGGCTTATTTATCTATATGGATATCAAATGTACATAATAATGTCTACACAATTCATATAATGTTAATTGGATATTCTTTTATTCTTTCAGAAAAAGTAATTAATTATGATATAATTTTTGTTAATAGAGACGGACATGCTGCTGCCAAGATCCAATCATCTGAGCCATCACAAAACGCGTTCTGGGAAGCCCTATTCTTATCCATCATACAGATACTTACCGCGGCGTCTTTTTACAAACGCAGAGGTAATTGTTTAGCTAATTATTCTTATAAGCATAGATGATTTGTTTTAAATTTACTAATAAGTAAAAAAAATATGAGTGAAACGGTTGTATTGAAAACAATGTATTGTGATCTGACCTAAAGATATAAGATATATACCATATATCATATCATAAATTTTACAACAGAAAAGTGGTAAATTTTCCATTACCAAATTAGATTCCTACACAATAACAAACTGGGAAAGCGTGTAACAGGCTAAAAATAAGTGTGAAGTGAAGAATTATGTACGTATTCAACATAAAGGGAAAAATGTGACGACGATCGCGCCCTCAACTTTGATATTTATAGGTTTTCTCTTATTTCTCGGAACTCGGAAAGTAAAAAGCTAAATTGAATCTGGTCGATACGAAGTCTTCAAACATTGGACTAACGTAAGTCTGGTTCGGGCGCCGAGGGATTCCTACTAGTACTTATGTAGTTAGGTCATCTATCACGGGAATCGAGTCTAGAAAATGTTGTATTAAAGCCTGCGAAGAAAAATATATGATTTGGATTTAATGTTTACCTAATGTGATGTGGTTTAAAAAAAAATTACCATAAATATATCGACACTATTATTTCACGAACTGAATATGTAAGTTTGTAATTATTGGGTTAAAATGTTATTTTTTTAAAGTACCTAATACTTATAATTATAAATTAATGATTTTTCTTGTGGTGTAAAATTTTAACTTCTTGCCGAGATACATAACTCTTAGAACAACAGGAAATACCTTAAAAGTTTTGATTTAGTTGATCTTGTCAGACGATAAAAATTTATAATGGAAATTAAGTGATCATGTAAAGGGGTTTTTCTTTTTAGATACAGAACACTAAAAATCAAAAATACTTATTTATGTTTTTTAACACTAGCTAATGTTTTTTTCTATCGAATAATAAATAAATTCTGATAAATAGTAGATGGCATTTCACATAGCGGAATTTAGCTCCAAACTAAGCAAAGCTATGGGGACCAGATACTTATAATACACGCAAAACCCCCAGACACAAAACAGACATCTATGTTCGTCACACAAATTTTAGTCCTGAGTGGGAATCGAACCCACCCCCTCGAAGCAGAACTACTACCAAATCAATCAGGGCAGTCAATCAGGAATCTCTTAACAGATTTAGAATAAACACATTTTCAATGTCTTCTTTGATTTAAATTTCTATCGCGTAAATAATAAAATCATGCTAAATTAAGTTTCTATTTTCACAAATTCCTTGAACAGTGCACACAATTTTTATGAGATAAGATTTTAAATTATATTTTGCAAGTTTTTTTTAAAATATTTATTTTAAGGGCTTTGTCGTTTAGCGACCACATCGCCATGTAACAATACACTACTTATTTATTCAGGCCGATTTCTGTCAACCTATACAGATTTTTTTTTTTTTTTTATGGTTGACAGGCTAGTTTTTTGACCACAGCTCACCTGATGTTAAGTGAAGGTGTGGTCGAAGATGGTAAAGCACACCTAGCCTGGAATGGAACTGGCTCTCAAGTGAGGCTGCCGGAACACACCGTTAGATGCTTGGCGGCAGATTTTCAACTTGAGGGAGATTCTTGGTCTCCTCGGATTCTGGGTGGCTAACCCAGAATCCATACATATACACACGTTACAGAATTCGACATCCATCATTTTGTTCCTATATAATGATAGTCTTCTAAAGGATTCGTTCCGAACACATTCCTTAAAAAATTCAAAATGAGTCTGAGCTATTTCAGCTTTAATAAGTTGTGTACTGCAAGCCGACTCCTATGATGTGATGCAATAAATCAGTAATGATTTACATAGTATATTTAGAAATTAGTGTTTAAAAGGAAACCGCATAGTAGCAATGCTCCAATATTTGCAACCTTTACTGTATCGGCTGACGGTCTTTCCACCGCTACCCACGCAGCTGATTGCTGTTTTCGTACTCTAAATTATATAAACAATCAGCTAGTTTAAGTTTCATTCGGCGTACTATGACTTTTTTTTACGCGATTTTTTACAAGTTCATGCGATCGGCTGACGCATAATCCACCCTCCTCCATGTAGCTGACGACTATTTTTCAATTCAGTATGATGTCAACTATTCATGAAAATAGGTGTCAGCCGGCGTACTAATACTTAATTTTTTAATTTTTTTACAACTTCCATGACCTCTCATACCCACACCCACCGCGGGTGCGCCAGCTGACGCTCGGTTTACTTATCAGTTATTCGAGATCTATCGAACAAGATAGCAATGGATCGGCGTAAAATCACTACCTAAAATGCAACGCTACCACCCGCGGACTATTAGCTTTTAAGTGTTATATCGTGATGTTATATAGCTTTTTACATAGATTATAGAGCTTCTTCAAGGAATGAGCTCTCTGTCAAATGTAAAAAAAATAATTCAAATCCGACTGGTAGTTCCAGAGAGTGACGCATTCAAATAAACAAACTCTTCCGCTTTATTATATGTTCTAAGTTTAGATTTTATCAAATACTTATGTGATGAACATTCACAGCTTATAAATAAAACTCGACCTTTAATTTAATTGTAAGTTCAAGCAGGCACTTTTAAAACGTCGATAAAACAGGACCGCCCGAGAAAGCTATAAATAGAGATATAATTAGGGATTGCAATCCGGCGTCAATTTGAATCAATCGTGTCAATTTCGGCCGGATTCCCGGATCGTATCTGGATCGATCCGATAGCAGATAAGTATTCTCCGCGAACTCTTTCACTTTCAAACGCAGTCATTTTCTTTTTTAGTACTTTATCAAAATCTTTCTCTTTTTTTGGTATTTACGCGTGATTTCATGCTGGATTTGTAATTCTTCCTGTAATGTCAAATCTGTCTGTGTTAATAAAGAATCTAAGTTCTCTGCTATTTCTGCCACGTTTTCTTTAGAGTTATCATCATGATAACTCTTTCTAAGATTTTATTTACTTCTAGTCGTTTTTTCTTTGGTATTATAATAAATGTATCATTGGATCGGTTTATATTTTTATGATGTTCCTTTGGATTCTCTAAGTAAATTAATATCTCTGTTACCACAGAGCGGATCTTTTTAATCCTGTGTTTTTTTAAACGCGTTTAAAGTACCTAATCAATAAATAAATTATCGTGCAACAACGACATATTATATTTGTCATGAATGATTTATTTAATATTACCACCGGATCCGGTTACATTTGAATGATGCCAGATTCCCGGTCCGTTTTTCCGGATTGCAATCCCTAGCTATAATATTATTATATAATCAACATCGTCAGGTCACGGGTAAGTTAGTCGAGTTGTTATTGTTTGAAGTAATGTGTTATTTAAATATAATTTCATATGACGACTTACTTACACAAAAAGTTTCCATTTGACATTTGTTTTGTTACGTCTTCTGGCACGAGTTAAAGCTTTGGGAAATTTTGAGTCGCGTAATTTTTATTAATGGACGTCTTGGTTACATCTATAACTGGGCACGTGATTTTAACCCGTTATGTAATAACTACGTTGGCAAACATATAATATTGTTTTAAAATGGTGTACATCATTCATTAATGCTATAGGTACAATGCATTTTATCAAGTCTTCGACAAGCAGCGCCGAGTCGATCGTTGTAAAGAGTTTATTAAGGATTAGCGGATGGATGACAATTTGAATGACATTTGTATTTGGATTATAACCATAAACGAAATATGGAAACGCCAGTATGATCCTAGGTCTAAACAACGGTATATACAATGAATTAAATGCAAAGCCGAGCAATTGTTAATCGAAACAACAAACATAAATAGCTGACGATCTCACAATTCTAAACTATCATGATTTTCAAAATCCGTAATTGTTTTTTGATTATTTTTTTATAAGTGGCCAGTTATATAAACTTTCAATATTCTCTAAGTATATGCAGTGTATTCACTTGAGTTTTTTTAATTTTAAAGGAAGTACAATACTTAAACCATTATAGTTATATGTGGATATATAATATCTGTTGCCTCTTCTATTTTTGGTAAGTAGTGCATACAATATGTAGTGTATTGAAATTTCCCTGTATTGTCCGCAGCATCAGTGCGCATACGCCATGGGTCTGCTTTCAACAGGTCAGCGCGAACTTGCCGTACCACATCTTGCTCATGTAGCTGCTTCTGACTTACCATTTGCTCGGAGAGCGCTGGATTTGATAACTCAGGTATGAACAAATCTATTTTACATTTTGTAGGCTGTGTTGACCGCGTACTTAGGTATGTTATTAATGCTGCAGCAGGAGATGCATTGACATTTCAGCGGCTGTAGCACTGCTTAGTCGCCAAATGATTGCCTGGGCAGATTTTCTTAGCATAGTGGTCCAATGCCGCTGCAGTGCAACTGTAACAAAACAGTTTCGTTGCTGATGTTGCATTACTAAACAGCGGGATCGTCAGTTTTCCTCTACGGGTGCGAAAACGTGGCAACGCGACTCGAAAATATTAAGCAGTTTTTTCCAATACGTAACTTACGTTGATAGGTTAGTGATCAGTGTATATACCGCTTTAATTTTTTTCACATTCTCGCGCGTTCATATGATAAGAATTATTTCGCGCCTACATAACGCGGTCGCCGGCGCCGCCTGGTGACCGCGCAGCATATCTGCCGTTATTGTAAAATAAACTAAGCTTTAGCAACTACGTTTAAAGTTGATTTTTAAAAGAATTCTTTCACGCCACTGCAAATAACCCGATTTATGCAATGCTACTACAATTTTTATTATATATTTTTTAAATTAGTAATATTTAATGGTCATAAATAACAATAATGTTAAAGGCAAGTCACTTGTACAAAAAACCTTACGATTACACTTAAAATAATGAAGCTATTTTTAAATAGGTAGGTACACTCGTATTCGTTGTGAGTAATCGGGGTAAAAAGAAATAAAATGCGATTGCATATTACTTATACCGACAATGCAAAAAAGTAGACACCGCGCTGCCTCCGAGCGGTTAGATAATTTCGAAAAATTGAATGTTGTGGCCTTGTCCTAGCCTAACTTCGAATTAACACCGCGCGGTAGCCGCAGGAAATGTTTCGCGTCGTCTAACTGCAGCCTTAGCGCACCACTTCACTGTTGCTGTCGCTTCGCTATGGTCGCAATACACGTCGATAACTGAAGTGTTATATTGATTAACAGTACATTGAGCAGCTACTGAAGAGTAACAACGGGGACCATTTGACCCGCGAGCTGTATCGCGCAGTGCGACTTACTTCTGCTACTTCCTGGCTGGATATTAAAGACATGGAGTGTGTCGTCTGCTATGAGACGTTGGAACAGCCCGTCACCACGACTTGCGGACATACATTCTGTCGAAAATGCATTTTGCGTGCACTCCAATACACAAAGTTTTGTCCGGTGTGCCGTAGTCAACTAAACAGACTAGATTTGCTGCTGGTAAGTGTGATTTCAATATTACAAAGTAGATAATTATTTATTAGACAAAATAAAAAATACCTTAAATTATACTATTTACAAAATGTATACAAAAAACTTAGTCTAAAAAACCGTCAGAGGAGGGATATGTGGCCAGAATGCTGGCAACATTGCCACGCTGGATGGCAATGCTTAGCTTTTGACCAAAATAGATACCAGCATTCTGGTCACCTGAAGCCTCCTCTAGACGTTTGGCCAGGTCCCGATACAGTTCGAGAGCGGCCGGCCCCCACGGACCTAAAGTTTCAACCCCAAACGGCACAAAAAGATACATTCTATCCAAATAACTATATTTGTGCCGTTTGAGGTTTTCAGCTTTAGATGCGGCAGCACCAGCTTGTCCCGAAGTCACAGGAAGATGAGACGGCGCCAAGGTGTCGACACAAGTGGCGTCCCACACAAGAAGCCGTCCCATCTTCCAAGGGATAAGGGTCATCCCGTCGGGTCTCTTGCCGTCGTCACGCATCAGGCCGTTTGGTTCTAAAACTGATGGGACGCCGGCACTGACAAAAGCCCGACGGATGACGTCGTTTAAGCTGGCGTGCCGCGGTATACGCCCAGCACTCCTACTGCATGAAAGCGCGTGGTGGCCGAGGCGATCCGCTATTTCCCTGCACGAACAGCGATGAGGGACCTGGCATACTGCTGCTACAAAATAGTATTATTTTCTCCATAAGTTCAAAAATTTTGATAGAAAATAACAACTTTGCTATTGTAAGTAACCTAGTTCGTTAGATGCAAGTATATTTCTAATGAGAAATATTAGGGAACTTAATATTTTTGAACTACAAACAAACGACACCCTAAATTACGTCTCACGTTACATAAAATTCGTGTTTCTCTTCATTAACATTCAGTAACAGAAGTAGAACATCTTTAAATAGATAATTTTAGAATAAATTTATTTTGATGTGATCGAACCCAAAACAGTACCTTACTGAAGTAAATAATAATCAATTAAAATGTGTAACCTTTTTTATAGCAATCACTTTTCATGGCAGTAGAAGTTCAGACGTATAATTTTCTTTTCAGTCGTCCGACACCTACTTTGTGAACTCGGCTCTGTTAGCAGTGTCGCCCAGGCCGTCCGTGTTCTTGGGACCTGGAGGTGTGCAGTTACCACTAATTATCTGTACCGTGACATTTCCTACGTAAGTATTTTATTTTGTGAAATACAACTCGAAGTTAGAGTGTGAACTCTTACGATTTATCCCCGTTCCCGCTACAAGGGCGGATCCGTATAAATAACCAAATATGGATATGATTCAAAAGATACAATAATAGATAAATAATTAACTGCTCCTTTTGTAGTCCGCTTTTTGAGCTGTAGGGTGTGGGTTAGATTCCCACAAAGGTTAAATATTTATGTGACAAACATAGTTCTTTGTCCGTGTCTGGGTGTGCTATATTGATGTATATGTATTTCCAAAAAATAATGTATATGTAAATTTTGTTTGTATTAAAGTTTTGTTATTTAATTTTATATTTATATTATGTAACCGGTTGAAAATTTGGGAAAATTCATGTAATCTCGCCATTTTAACTCTTGGTTACTTTTAGTTGTCACGGCGGGCTAAGACGTTTTCTGACTGACATTATTAGACGAATTCCGGGCGCGTGTTTTCTGTTCAAGCATTTCGTATACTGCTATGTAAGACAAGATAGAGGGTTTCTAAACAAAAACTTACAGAAATAATCTCAAGTGTATATTGCAAAGTTTACATACATTATACATGTATTTATATAATTTATGTACACCGTTGTGTACTCAAACATGTATATAAAATATTTGTAATTTATCTTTTATATGCCTTCGCACAGGTGCAAAGAGTGTTTTATACCAGTGCTATTTACAGTCTATTCCTACACTAGTTAATTTTACAACCAAAACTGGCCCAGTTGGTTAAGTATATAAATCAGTATTATAATTATGGAGTTGTGCTAAATTATGTTTTTGTTTTAGGGTCCCATGCCCGTTCATTATACTCGGGAAGGCTAATCAGAAGATGATCCAACATATGTTGCATTACGGCCAGACGAGGTTGGGAATGATCCCATTGTACGATGATCGGACGATCCCTATGTACGGAACGGTTAGTATTTTTAGTTTTTTTTTAATGCTTGACAGGCTAGGTGTTTGACCACAGCTCACCTGATGTTGGAACTGGTTCTCAAGTGAGACTGCCAAAACATACCGTTAGATGTTTGGCGGCTTAGTTATCACAAGTTTACTACAATTTCACGTTTATATCTACTTGCTGAGTGGTGACCGCAAATTGGCAAACGTAGCGTAGGACGCCCTGGACTGACGATATATGTAGAACAGCTGACGGTGGATGGAAGCGAAAAGCTGAAGATTGGGCTGAGTCCAGGAGTGGACTACCAAAGTCTGATGATGATGATCTCGTTTCTGAAAACTTTACGTCAACAGCCCTGTTTTTATATACTGTATACTGTCCCACTGATAAACGCAGGTCTCTTATTGTGAAAAGGATAAGGCGCATACATTAAGAAAATGTAACTTTGACACGCTGTGACGGATTCACATGAAATGAAATCTGGAACGCGGGTAGCTTACGGGGTAGTTTTTGGCGTGGTTATACGCTTTAGTTAAAAATCAAGCGCGTCATAAAGAAAAAAAGCTGGTTCCAGTTTTACTATATATTATCTTGTTTATGCATCTGTTGTTCTACCTTATTACTCTTATTGGCTAAACAATCTGCTGGGGTTTTTTTAAAAAAATAGCACATGTTGATATGATCATCATTATTTTAGTTGCTGGAGATTCGAGACTGTGTTGTGCTACAAGAGGGACAGCTTATGCTGACTACAGTCGGCATCAGCCGATTCCAGATCCTCAAAATATCCCAGGACACGTAAGTTTCTTCTTTATTTCACTCTAATTAATTATTTATTTATATGGCAAATTTTCATTATTCTTATTAGGTTTCAAAGCTACGATTTTTTCTTCCCATTGTAGTAGAAGTTTAAAGTGCGTGTGTGTTTTTTATTTTCATGAGGTGTTAAACGCAAAACTATTTTGAATAGACTCATAAATAGGAGGTTCTCAATTCGACTATGTTTTATTTGTATGTAACATATATACATACGCTATAAAACCGTCAATTTTATGTAACACTAGCAGACGCCTCGCAGTTTCACCCGCATTCCCGTGGGAATACAGGGATAAAAAGTAGCCCATGTCATTCGGAGATAGGGGAGCTTCCCAAAGGTGATTTTTTTTTTTAATCTTAAATTAATCAAATTTCGTATGAACCTACAAACGTTGGATGAATACTCTTTCCAGCAATTAATTTATGATCTGTTCTTAGCAGGCCGACGTCTTTTAGTAGACTTTTTTATAACTGCATGTAAAATGACGTAAATTTTTATCTATTTAGCTTTGTCTTGTGATCTTTAGGGATATTCGTTTCCCATGGTACCATGGGAAACGAATACGGTACGTAAGCTACGGTAAGTTATACAAGTACATCACGTTTGAGTTTTCGTTTGTAAACGATAGTCAAATGTACGAAAAAAGCAGTTTAAAGCAGCATTCTCCAATTTTTCATTCATCTTCGTATTGTTTACGTAGTACGTAAATCATACAGCCCTGTTGGTTCATTGGTAGTGTGTCTGCTTCGAGAGCTGAAGGGCGTGGGTTCGATTCCCACTCAGAACGAACATTTGTGTCACTAACATCGATGTTTGTTCTGTGTCTGGGTGTACTGTTTGTATTATAATTATGTATTTACAAAAAAAAAGTATTTAAGTATTCTATCAGTTATCTGTCTTCCATAGCACAAGCTCTGCTTAGTTTGGGGTCAGATGGCGCTGTGTGTAATGTCCTATGATTAAAAAAAAAAAAACACATTTATATCATACTGCAGTGGTTATGTCCGTTATATTTACATATCTGTTATCATCAAGTGTCTCGTTCGTCTCATTACTATAAAAATAAACTACGAAGTCATTTAAAGATCGTCACTTTACAAGGTTTTATTTTTGTTTTCTAGTGTATACACAGCAAGAGTGGTGGAATTGAAAGATGTCGTTCCTGCTTTCGAAGAGGTCATAGATATGAAACTAGAGCAGTTGGCGGAAGAAATCACTGAACATGCACTGAATTGGATCTCGATGCTCTCTACTTCCGTTCTGGCAACCATTGAAGAATCTTTCGGGACGATGCCTATGCGTTCTGACGAGCCACTGTGGTGGAGAAACCCGGACTGCCCGAAGTGGTTGTGGTGGATTGTCGCCGTTATGCCGCTCAAGCAGAAGATACAAGTAAGTTCTTGTCACTGCCTTTTGGATTTGATCCAACTGTTTCTTAAGATGTTTGTCGAAACTTTTTGCTATAATACTGTTCACCGTGACAACTATCGGGACAATGATCGTCGAATCAATGGAAAGTCATCATCCAACATGGTGATTATCTCGTAAGCCACGTCAAGGTACGTGCTGAGCTTGTCCTCGGCCTTCATGAGATTCTCATCATGTGGGATTGAGAGGAATTCGGCTCGGTCAACCACCACGATATCGGGCTCATTGGCGACAATAGCTCTAACCGTGATGATAGACATAAAACACGACCATTTCCGAAAACTGGCGGTGATGCGTACTTATAGTACGTCACCAGAGACTCGACAAGGCCGTATTGAAGAGCAAGTTGCTGATGTATGATTCTGGCTACTTGGCTGTGCCTGTACAAATTACCGGCACAGCCGTTAACAAATCACCGCTAGCAAGATGCGTACAACCGGTAATAATATATCGAACGGATTCTCCGGGACGATGGCATGTCAGACAGGTGTCTATATTGAACATTGTCCTGAAATTAAATTGGTTTTTGCTTTTCAGGTCATGCTGCTTGCGACAAACAGCCTGCACAAACGGATGAAGGCTGTTTTGCGCCTGATCGAAGTTGTAGATGACGCAGATTCTACATTTACTTTCGAATAGTTTTGTACGACTGATATTTCTGATTATCGGCTTTAAAGCTGATTTATATAATTGGTGTTGTATTGAAAATAATTATATTTACCATACCTAGTCAGGTCAAAGATGGTCGTTCGTATGCAACGCTGCCAATGTTGTAACAATCATATCTTGAGGCATAGTACCCGAAAAGTTGATTAATTGCTCGTGGTATTTAATGTATGCTTTGGAATAAATTTTTTAGTTTTTTTCCTGAAAATGTTGACTACAACATTTTGGACATGTAATGTAACGGAATATTAATTTGCTGTTGATTGTTATATTTGATATTGTTACTAAATTATTTATATAGTATATTCAGTTGCTTACTGTCTAATGACGCATTATTTTTGTTGCTTTTCATATGAACAGTTTAGATTTATCAGGATTAATAAGGTCTTTGTAGTTTAAAAAATTCATGTTTCAGTTAAAAGTTCAGTGTATAAAAATATTACTGAGGCATAACCAGGGTTCAAATTCAAATGATAAACATCTGCCTATAAAATCATAGTCACATAATGAAACGCTAAAAATGTTACTGTTTTCTAAAGTTTATACATATTATTGTAATAGAAGAAGGCACTAGAATTGCTACTAGGCTGCATGAAGCTGCTTCGCCATCATTCATGTCATCATAGTTGAACTTTCCACCCAACTCACTGGAGCTACTATGCCAGCGGCCCAGAGCCTCGCTCCGATATTTCAAGGAGCTGGGTTGGCTCGGGTAGACGCTGGCAGGGGGAAATGCACAATACACCCTAAGCGGGGCGTCAGTGCAGGACTCATCGCCCCCACTTTGAATAAGAATAAGAATATTATTGTAAGAAAAGTTATAAGATCAGTAATTTTATTTACTGTAATGTATTACTTAATACCAGTAACACTGTTGACATCTGCATTGCTGCTATGTTCGGCTCACTAACTTTCTATATTCACGAGTAAGGTTTCAACATTTTTTCATTAATATTTCTACAATCCAGCATGAAATTCTTCAGTGCTGAATTTATAATTTCAGAGTAATCAAAATTAACCCGTGTTTCTTTATATAATTCTAAAGTAAGTAAAAGAGCAATTCTTCAATGATGACATTTTTTAATTCCGACTTCGGTATTTCTAAAATGGTACTTAATGCCATGTTTTCCAAAACAAAAATAGTTTAAAATGCATTGCATATTTTCCAAAACAAAAATAGTTTAATATGTATTGCATATTTTCCAAAACAAAAATAGTTTAATATGTATTGCATATTTTTCCAAAACAAAAATAGTTTAAAATGCATTGCATACTTTCTAAAACAAAAATAGTTTAAAATGTATTGCATATTTTTCAAAACAAAAATAGTTTAAAACGCATTGCATATTTTTCCAAAACAAAAATAATTTAAAATGCATTGCATATTTTTCCAAAACAAAAATAGTTTAAAATGTATTGTAGCTCTTTACACATGGTTTGTATTCTGCTTGGTAAAACAGTAACATTTTACAGTGTATTTAATTATATGACTGTGTATACATATTTATGTGTTCTGTTTAGTTCATATGATGATAAATTAATCATTAAGTATTTCATAAAATGCAAGCGGGATGTCATATAAAGGGAGTCTTTCGTCACTGCCCCCAAGCCTGCAATTTATGTGATTTATATTTTTTAAGTACATAGTTTAAATGAAAATGTAAAGCGATGTCAGCTTTTGTGACGTGATTTTTTGTACTATTGGCGTCTTCGTCATCACAGAACTGAATATGGAATCTTTAGCTTGCGCGAATTCAGATCCTACGAAACCACAACCAAACATGAGGAACAAGTGTCCAAAATGACGTTTTACTAGCGATGGTCGCTTATTCGCGTACTACCAGAACGAAGTTCGTTTGGTAAGTTGAGCGCTTGAAAGCTTGTCAAATTCCATGCCACGTCACAGATGGATATCGGGTTTTACATACCGCCTATTGAATAAATAAATATCTGTAGCGATAAGTCCCATCGAATAAGTAACGGCGCCGGCGCCATAGCTATTTAGTATTTTTCTAAGAATTTGTGAGGACTGAATCTAGTAGATAAATATCTATTTAACATTTATTAAAATATTTTTTTCTTTATAAAAATAGCTTACTCCATTAATTATATTTCCGCCACAGACAATAAACTGCACCTATTCTTATAATTATGCACAGCATCTACTGAAACATCGACCGTAAATTTCCAAAAAATATATCCTAACATGTATTTTCAGTGCCAATGTGATTATTCTTGGTACTGAAATTTGATTCGCTATTACTTGTTTACTACTTTATACTGTATTCTTTTTGTACTTTACTGGCAGTCCCAATCTACAGTCGCTGCAATAAGCATACATTTCTCGATTCTCACAGAATAGTGCATTTTGTACTATTGTTATAATAATATATCATTATTGCAGGCGACTATAATAGATAGGCGATAGTCAATTATAAGATAATCCCTGAAGAAAGCCAGGGTTAGTTTTTTAGGGTTGTTGATTATACATAATTATGTGTGTATCTAAGTGGTAATAGACAAATTGACTGATTTTATTTTTATTGCCACATAGACAAGCTGATTAATGAATGAAAATTATAACTGTTCCAAAGTTGAAAGTACCTATCCTATTGATTATATATTTTGATATAAAAATCTAAAGAACTACCCTGTACTCAATAAATGTTTGTTTATTCATCTCACTAATATAAAATGTCTACATTGCTGTGTACATGTGCCAAATATCAAAATACCTATTTATAGTTACTTCATACAATTTAGAATGTAAATGATCACATGTGATACATTATTCGGGGCCAATGTCCAACCTACATATACCAGTAGTATTAATAAAAAAAGGGACCAATATTGTCGGAACATATTTTCAATATCTCTTTTTCTTTCATATTGAGGCTTCATTTGTTATTCAATGTTTATTCTAAAAATTACAGAAGCTTTATTAATTTTGAAAATTTCTTTGAGTTCACGTAGTAAGTGTACGTCATGATAGTAATCTATAGCAATATATTATTTGAATTTAGTTTAATTTATAATAATGAACCAAGAAATGATTGACTGGTAACATCTAAACATTTTGAGTTTTCACTTGTATCATCCTAGGTTTTTAAAATGGTGTCTTATTAACATATTTTTGTGATTTGGGTACCTTTGTGGGCAAAATACAAAGTTCAAACATTATAAACATAATACATACATTAATATAAAAAAAATAATTTGTTTTTAAAGAGATTTGCATTTAGACTGTTTTATTCTGAAAATAATAAAACTACAGCTCTAAATATTCGGCCTCTGTATTGTAAATAAGTTTCTTCTATAACCTAGAGAACGTATACAATTTAAAGAATGGTTGATCAAATTCGCAAACATATTTAACTAATTTACAATATTGATGAAAACGACTGATGTAGTACTTTATTCGTATTTTGCCCTTAATTATAACTACTACATTCCATTGCTTATTTTTGAATGATACAAATCTAAATTCTTGTACTTCTTATTTTCATAAAGCATCACAATTACATGTATTTGAAATTTGGGTAAACATGCTACATAGCTTTTTTTTATTGTTTAATTTGTGTTTATTTTTAGTAAAAGGCCAAAAGTTTAAAAAATTGTTTAGGCCATGTGATCATAGTTAAGTGGTACAAAATATGCTCAAAACATGCAAAGCCAATTTTTGTGTAAACTATATGTCTGTGTGTGTCATGACATGGTCGTGGTAGGGTTCTGTAGATATTTATAATAAATGGACATCACCTAGAGCATTTTTATAAAGTGCCCGTGTTGTTTTTGCTGTAGTTTTTCTATAATAATAAAAAAAAATTAGGACATCAGTTCTCATACAAACAACAAATTTTGAGAAAGTCCAATATAGTTGGTTTACTTTGAGCCGTATAAAATATGGCATGTAATACTGCTGAGAAGCGTCAAGAGACATTTAATTTGTCAAAATATAGGATAGTTTTTTTATAAGGAAGTTTATAAACATGAGTACATAGCTCCACTACAATTGTAACTCCCTTTTTGTTTAGTTGGTAATCATTGGATATGATACTATTTTTACCAAAACTATGGAACCGTACCTTGTCACATCACATTTATTGTAATGCCACTTAGACTATGGAATTCTGTGCCATCGATGACGATTAGCGATAAGCAAAAGATATATTTATATCACTCATTCTCATGATTTGCTTCAGCATACACTTTCAAGTACATTATTTGATTGAAAAAATAGTTTAAATCGCTACATTGTTGATGGTGGAACAGGTGCCCGTAGAGGATTTAAGTAATGTTGATATGAAAACGAATTTATGATCTCAATAATTATCTAGTTTTCTTAAGTATAGATTCTATTTTTTGGTTTAGATAATCTCATTTTAAATTTAGTTACCTGTTATTTTTTTTTAGATCTTAAGTATAATGTTTAATTTTGATTTGGCGCATCTGAAAAATAATGAATATCTCACTACTATGCCTACTGATTAATAAAAGATATGCATGCATTTTACACAGTATTTTATTGCTTAGTAACCTTTTGCCAGGTAGATATAATTATGTAGGTATTCTGGTTATAAAGCCATGGGTAGGATAAAAACTGTTTTCCCATTTAATTTCACTAATTGACTATTTTTTGACAGAATGTGTTCGAGAATTGTTTGGCTTATGATTTTAGTGAATTTCATAATTCTGGAGGCCTGGTCTGACTAAAGTGTTTGCTGAAGTGAAAACTGCAGTTACCATGACTGCTTTTCTTGATGTTGTGCACGTTGTTTGACAAAATTGGATTAGTAATTTAGAATGTGCGCCTTCTATAAGAAAGGAACAATAAAAAAGGATCAAACGTTCATAATCTAACAATACCGCTTATTACTATTGTGAAAGGTAAATTCTCAAACTTTGTATTTTTTCACATGTTAAATCTGTCCCGGGTTTAAGTGTTCCATGGCGTCATATTCATATTTTTGAAGAGAAATACATTTCCACCCCGTAGATATAGGTTCTTTTGTAAAGAATAGAGGGCGCCAATATCAAGTTGAAAAATCTTTGATCCAGGGTTCTTAACAATAGCGGTATTATAGTCTTATTTATTTGTTTATAGCAAACAGATTTAGTTAATTAAGGCAAAAACTAAGCATTTACTGTCCAGTTGGAGTATTGGCGGGAACGCGGAAAGAGTGTGTTGCTCCATTGTATTATTTGCCAAAATTAGTGTTTTTTCGAGTGTTTATGTATACATACATAGTGGTGTTTTGTTCATAAAGTACCGAATTATAAGCGCCAGTGTGGGAAAGTGATAAAATGTGGTGAAACATGACTTTTCGTGTTGCTTCCAAAACTCCATCGAAGCGTAAAGTCGCCACTACTTTACTAAAACATGACTTGGTTTGACTGCTTTAAGCTCTAACTGCTTTTTAACTTATCGTCGGGGATAGTGCAAATCCGCGTAACTAGCATTGGATAATACCGCGTATCTGACAAATGTAGCCAATTTCGTTTTTTGCGGGGAATACATGGAGAATTGTGATTGGCATCTGCTATTTTAACGGGAGTTTTATTTGGCCCATAGAAAGCGAAATATCCCCCAAAAACAATACCGCGTATCTGGGACCGGCAAATATCGATACCGCGTATGTGATCAGTTGTCATCTGCAGCGTAATTATGGTTTGTTTTATGTTGATAAAATCAGTGTATAATTAAAAATAATCAGCAGAACATCAGGTAAGTGTTAATACAATGTTTATGTATTATTGTGTCAATAGTATATTGGTATTTAATACTATTTTAAGTACTTAATTATCAGTTCATATTTTCATTCTAACCCTACTAATGACTAAACTTTTACAAACAAAATAGCTGAATATTGTAAAGGGAACACATGTAAGTTAGCCAGTTTATATAAATGCATTTTATGTTGAAAAATATCACCAAAATATATAAATTACATGAAAATTTGGCTATTTTTACTTAGTTAATTTACGTGTCACACGAAGAGAGTTGATTAATTGGGATTTTTTAATTTTTTAGGATCGAAATGGCGAATAATTGTGACTCTTATCAAGGAGATGAAACAGTTTATGTTACGACATTAATAGATTTAAAGAAAAGGCGCGAAAAATTATTAGAAATTAAAAAAATGCAATCAGCTACCCATAAAAATACTACTGAAGTGCCCGAAAATTTAACTAATATGATTTTTTTGAACACGGGAAATCAAGAAGAGCCTACTGAAAAAGTGTTTATTTAGCTAACTGTGACACAACCACTTTCAGTACATCGTCTTTTACTCTGCTGGGAAAAGGTGATCTAAATTATGTGTCTGACCCTACTTTGACTTTGACGAACAATGTACCATATTTTTCTGAGGAGGTTGTACATCCTGGAAACAATAATTCACCGAGTGCATTATCAACTCTTGACTTTTCATCAGATGACTCTGTTGATGACACAAATTACGTTCCACTCTCTGAAAAAACTTTAACGTCGATAGACGACAATAATGATTTATTTCCTGAAAGGAATTTGGAATCCGAAGTTGCAAACGAATCTAGAGCACGGAAACGAAAAGCAGAACAAATGTCTTCAAAAAGGTTTAGGAATAAGAAATTGAGAATGCAAACAAGGAAGCAAGGAGTACACAGGTTTTAGGAAGACCTATAAGACCTGCTCGAAAACTTGGAGAGGCTTGTAATTCAAGCAAATGTTTAAAGAGCAATGTATTTAACTGCGAAGAGTTTACGGAAAGTGTACAAATGAATATTTTTGAAGAATTTTGGGATACGAGCTGATATGGCTTCCAGAAAACTTTTTGAAGATATTTTATATGGCAATGGCTGAAATTCATTATTGTAGTAAAGTTTATATTCTGGGCAATCTGGGCACTGATAACGTAAAGTGTTATTGGTTTGATGAGACCACTACAGATTTAAAGCATCAACTTACAAATAGATTATTTAAAGAAGCTCATAGAAGAAACCCGTAAAAACGTCGTAGTTTTCACTGATGGCTGTTTTTCACAAAATAGAAATGCTGTGGTTGCAAATGGTTTTTTGATAAAGGTCATACTCAAATGAAAGTGGATTCTGTCCATAACAATTGAAAGAAATTTTAATCGTGAAATGTTTTTAAATAGTCTAGTAATGCTCTTCGGTTACCAAAGAAGCTATGTTGAATCCATCTCCATATGAGGTAGCAACATTTTTGAAAGATTATAGTATTAAGAGTAACCTTATTTACGATACAATCCGCCTTGGAAGAGGTACTGGTGCAAAAGTGCTTGGTTGATATCAGAGTCCTAAAGTACAATACCAATGGTAGGTATAATTGAATATAAACTTAACTACAATAATGAATTTCAGCCATTACCACAAAGACCTAAAGGAGTTGAGCCAGTCACAACTGTTGACTGAAAGATTACCATTAATTTTATGACAACTTGCCTTATATGAATAATTAATTTCCTTTTATTGTATTTAAACTGTGATCAATGTAATTATTCATAATATAACTAATCTTATAATGTTTATTTTTGGATAGCTGGAAGAAAGAGCGCTTAATGTGTTGGTGTTTTTTTATAATTTAAATGCGAACGAGAAAAAATTTTACGCAAATAAAAGGACTAAGACAAAGATCTTTTGTTAGATAGATAAAGAAGCTCGTTTACAGTTTATAAGTTTGTGATTCTATTTCTATATGATACTGTTTTTAATAAGGTAATTGAAGAGGCTGAGTAGAATGTACGATTAAATGAAACTGCTATTGATTTAATTGTATTATCAATATTTAAATTGATGAAAATGTTGATTTTCTGTATTGAATTATTTTTTAAGTAAACTCTTGTGAAAAATAAAGTCTTTAAACAGACTTTGTAAGCCATGTTTTGATTTGATTATTAAATATTATATCGTAACAATATAAATAGTTTGATTTCAACACCGCGTAACTGACAATTTAGGTACCATTCTGATAAGTTACTGGTCAAATCAAATCCGCGTAATTGTCGTAGCGACTAAATTAACAACTTTAACATATATCTATTGTTAACATTACACAGAACACATCAATAATAACTCTAGTTGTAAAAATCAGCCCAAAGCCTGTTGAAACAAAAAAGATATTAAGTTTTAACCTTCTCCTGTAAAATTACTTAAAGTGCAGATACGCGCTCCCTACCTGTAGTAGTTACGCGGATTTGCACTATCCCCGACGTTATGAAACTTGAAAATATCAAAAACACTTGACACTGGCAAATTCACAAAATGCGACGCCAAAATCAAAGAAGAAGACTATCCAGTTGCCAGTAAATTATTAAAAAAGTGAGTTGCTACCGAAATTGCGGTTTATCCTACCTATTATTATTAGGCGTTTCTATTGAAATGAAAAAAAAACATGGTTAATAAAATTTTGTGCAAGGAAATTCTGATTACCCTTAAATACGAAATATATTTCCGTTTTCTAAACTACATTTGAGCTAGTAATAATATTTATTTATTTATTTTGCCATTACAGTCATGTAAAAAATGGTATGACTTCTGCAATACTTGGACCTTGTAAGGATATTGCAAGTTACAATACTAATATGTATTATAACTTGCCTAAAGGCTTTACTGCAATATCATAACTGTAAAGCCTTCAGAACTAAATTAGGCGAGTATGAAGCATTTCTATCCAGATAATCCTGTAATTTGTAATGGTATTTAACGTGTAATAGTATTTTCAGCTTATTATAAAATGTTCTATTGTCTGGTTCTTGTCTTATTTCTGAAGGTAATTTGTTGAACACTGTTAGTAGTATTATATACATTCTTGAAGCAGCCATGTTTGTGAAAAAGCACCCTAGAGCAGACGATTTTATTTTTTTATGTTTTTGTCTCCTTCGTAGCGAAACTGTGGATAATTAAGACTGTTACCGTACTTATTATCTTTAGAAAGTCAGAATCTTTTCAGGTGAAGAATAGAGAATAAGCGCGAGAGCAAAACATTATTATTTTCCATAATTATGTACGTTCACTAATCTTTAGTACAATTTTTCGTATGTTTTTTGATAAAAATCTACCGATTTCTCGTTTTGACATACACGACCTATCAACATCAACATTGCAACAGTCAACACTTTCACTGTTTTGTGTTTTCAATTTGTTAGTTAAAAGAAGTACATAATTTTGCGTCGTTACAATTTGCATCGCAGGTCCTCAACTAAGTTAATAAGAATATGGTGGTCATACGATGGAAAAATCCTTGTCGTGGCATTAGGCGTCATTGTGAAAAAATAGGAAAATTCTTAACGCTTATAAGGTAACCTACAAATTATGATCAACATTCTATTTTGGTCTTCGATAAACTTAGATTTCTAACGGTAATTAATATTTTAATGGGATATAAGATGATGCTTTATCTCAGAGGCCTTACGGTCAAATAGATAAGTAGCTTTTGTGTGAATTAATTCATTATAATGTGAGACTGAGATTTGTAAATGGTTTAACGTGAATCATAGTAATAGTATTAATTTGTTAGCTGATTATGACAACCCAATTGGGAGACCGCCAGTCTTCCAATCTGGAAGTCTAGTTTTTAATTCTATAGCATACATTTCTGTCTTGGACTGGTGGGAGATACATACATTTTTTATTTTTTTTACAATTTATCGTTAACTAGCTGCGCCCCACGGTGTTATCCGCTACATGTTTTCGGGATAAAAAGTAGCCTGTGTGTTAATCCAGGGCCTCAGCTACCTCCATAACAAATTTCATCCAAATCCCTTAAGTAGTTTTTACGTGAAAGAGTCTCATACATCCATCCAAACTTTCACATTTATAATATAAGTGGGATTAGTAGGATATGAGAAGATAGTTCTTATGTTTAAAAGACTGTTAAAAAGTAGCCTATGTCACCCGGGGATAGTGTAGCTTCCTAACATTGAAATAATTTTTGAACTCGGTCCAGTAGTTTTGCAGCCTATTCCATACAAACAAACAAACAATCAAATCTTTCCTCTTTATAATAGTAAATCCAAAACAAACATTTATCCGTGTTGAAAAAGATTAATTTCATAACATTAAAATCTAAAAGCATAAGAACTGCCCTCACCAACACAACTAAAATGAATGCAGATAAATCTATCATAAAATATGTAATCATAATTGTATACTATATTTTATACACATGTCACATCACATCATGTAACATTCGTCTCATTACTTTTTACATAAAAAATGTTATTATAAATATGAGAATTTATGAGTTGTTTGTGATTCCAATCATATTATATGTGATAAAGATAACTTAGATTTACATAAGATAGATTAGATTTTTTATTGTATAAAATATTACTGATTTTATATAATTTTATATGTACATATATTTGTTTCAGACTTAAAATAAATTTAGCCATGTCTCAGTTCACATTTGCTATCTGTTGCCTCACATATAATGAGCATATGAGCTATAATTATGCAATTGATTTCTTGTTGGAGCCTTTATATTGGTTTGTGGACAATTTTGCAAAATATTTAGGAAAGGTTAGTCATGTGAATGTGTTGTTGTCTTCGTCTAATACGACTGATTCGATAGAGACATAATATTTTTGTTTACTGCTGTCAACTAAAAGCATTTGCAAAATACATTTTCAGTAATATGAAATAGTATGTACAAAGTTACACGGGAATATTTATTTATTTGTTTAATATAGACCTGCTGACTACTGATTGTGCTTTTAAAAAAAAAAATGTGTTTTTACACTACTTATTGGTAAAAATATATTGTATTCTCATAATGTTTCTAAGTATCAGTTTCATCATAATTTGAATTTTATGTGAGTACCAAACAGTTAAAGAACTCTTGTTAGAGTTGTAAGAGAACATAACTCATTATTGTAATGTATCTCTTATATGGTTAAAATGGTTATATCACATTGTTTTGTTGTCACTATGTCTAACAATAAAATTGGGTATTAATTTTATTTATAGCTTTTATGCTTTGCTTTTTATATTTAATATAACTTTCTATAGTTGGACCAGCATCACTGACATTCAGAGGTATTCTACAAGTATTTCTAATGTTTTCAGGTGTTTGTGTTATGTGTGACAGTGTTGACTGCAATGGTGGTGTCAATAGCATACTGGGTTGGTCTACCATACTGGTGGGAGAGGTCTCCCATCACAACGGTTTTCCTTGTGCTTTTTGGAAACTGGCTGCTTGTAAACATCATGTTTCATTACTACATGGGTGTTGCTACACCACCAGGGTACCCACCACCGGTATGTATTTTTTAAATACTACAAGCAATAAAATAGTCAAAACACTATACCAATAACCATAACAAAACAAAAAAATCAGGGTGCCATCATATTGGAGTAACACACACCACACACACAACCACATTACACAACACACCCACAACCACACACATTTCTGTTTGGTGGCAGAATTTGTGATACTATTGATGGACTTACCTACTCATAGTAGATTTGTAAAAGTGAAGTACATAGTAAACGGTATGTTTTATAAAATAACATATTTTACACACATATTTGTATCTGTAGTTTTGTTTTGATGAAGGTGTGCTGAGGGGATTTTTTTGACTCTTTTACCTTTACCTGAGCCATCTAAAATACAAACGAAAAGCCACAATTTAAATTATGATGTCTTAACTTGCTGCGAGGAGGCGCTTAGAAATGTAAAATTACATTAGTGATTACTTTTTATTACCCACGGGTAAAAAAACCTATGTGGTGTGATGTGTGCTGACACTATTTCTTTCATCGCGGCATCAATAGTGAGCAATGGCTCCTCCTGTTTCATACTGAATAGTATATAATCCTGGTGCTCCGAGAAAAAAATAAACTTAACTTGCAGAGCGGTTAGCTGAAATCAGGTCAGGATGTTATTCTAATTATGATTCGCGAGCACAGGATGTTATTATAATTATGATGTTGATATTCTCACCTAGTAAAAATGTTCTTCATTTAAAGAGCATGAAATTTTCGCTCACACAACTTTTTAATTATTATTTTTTATTGTGAAGTGGTTGGATTTAGGAATAAATGAACTGTCAAAGACAAAATGGTTTCAAAGTATAGAGTAGACTATTTTGCTGTTCATAACATAAACATAGCGTTAGTTGAGCGTCTTAGCAATGAGTGAGGGCTTCATCCAATGGAATTTTCCATCGCTGATGTCAAGATTAAAAAGCTTTGTAAACATGATGTATAATGATGATGTACGTGATGTGACAGCCCTGTTGGTTCATTGGTAGTATGTCTACTACAAGAACTGAAGAGCGAGGGTTCGATTCCCACCCAGGATAAACATTTTGTGGTATAAACAAAATGTTTGTTCTGTGTCTGGGTGTTCTGTATTTATCTTCTATACTATTATAAAGATTTGATTGTTTGTTTGTAATGAACAGGCTCCGAAACTACTGGACTGATTTTAAAAATTCTTTCACCGTTGGGAAGCTACACTACACCCGAGTGACATAGACTACGCGGGTAGAACCGCGAGGCGTTCGCAAGTATGTTATAAGTATGTATTTACAAAAAAAAAGTATTTGAGTGTTCTATCCGTTATCTGACTTGCATAGTACAAGCTTTGCTTAGTTTAGAGTCAGATGGCGCTGTGTGTTATGTCGTACGATATTTATTCAATTATGTTGTATTTGTATTTCCAGGGTATCCAAATGCAAGAGGTGGCCACAATCTGCCGCAAATGTATAACACCAAAGCCGCAACGGACCCATCATTGCTCTGTGTGCGATCGGTGCGTGCTTGCCATGGACCATCACTGTCCATGGCTCAATAACTGCGTCGGCTACTTCAACGCCAGGTTTGTGTTATCTATATTTTATCCAAATCAGCCTTATCCCACTAATATTCAATTAAATTCATTTATTTGTGAACATAACAATAAAATTATATATACATATTATACATGCATACAATATACATGCAATCTGTCGGACTCCGGACAAGGGAATTCTGTTTCCCGAAGCCCGAACACTATATTATAAATGTGAAAGTTTGGAGGGATGTATGGATGGATGGATGAATAAATGTTTGTTACTCTTTCACGCAAAAACTAATATGTAGTAGATACAACTAGCAGACACCCTGCATTAACACATAGGCTACTCTTTATCCCGAAAACATGTAGCGGGTAATACCGCGGGGCGCAGTTATTATAAACTACTACCGACACCCTCCCCACCCCCGGCTTCTCGGGTGCAATATTGGAACTAATGTGGTGCATAGGTATAAATCTTTCCCTTAAATCACTATCGATGGCAACCGCATCAAATCCGTTGCGTAGTTTAAAAGATCTAAGCGGATAGACGGCGGGAAGCGACTTTGTTTTATACTATGTAGAGATTCCACTGTAGGACGCCGGCTTCTCATTGCGTGAAGAGTAATACTGTCGTCCACCACACTGGGCAAGTGCACGTTGACAGACTTCACACAAATAACAGAACATAAAAACTAAACATGTATTTTTCACGAGGTTTTCCTTCATCGTTCGAACCTAGCGATAGTACGCACAAATCTTAGAAACGAAATGATTGCCGTGGAATTTGAAGTCAAGCAAAACATGCGACAGTACAATCATCTATGTACCTAGTATATTCTCTAAGATAATCCGATAACCGGCCTCGTCTTAATCCGTTTTAAATTGATCTGATATAATAAACCTACTTGCTATTAACTTAGCATAGTTTTTAAGATTATTATTGACGAGCTTTCGTTTTATTATGACCGGAAGACCAGCGCTGGTCATACCACTTAGTATGACCAGTATTATGCTGAGGTGAGCCCCTATTTTGTATCTGTTTATTGTTTTTGTATGATCGTGGTGTAACAAAATAAAAAATCATTTTCTTTCTTTCTTTTACTGTTATTGCGGGACCTCTTTCTGTAAAGTTTTTCGTAATTTCAGATATTTCTACCTGTACATGGCGTACATGTTGGCCGGTGTTACCTTTCTGGTGATTGCTGGCTTGGACCTGGGTTATTCGGTGCTTTGGCTCAATGATACAGGTAGGTTTAATACTTAAAAAATATTCTTAGTACTATCATAAATGCGCAAGTGTGTTTGCCCGTCTTTCTTTCCAACAGCGCAGCGTTGGATGGACGTGTTTCCTAGTTTAGATGTAGATAACGGTTAGAGAATATTCAAGATATACGGCAAAAAGAAACGGTTTCTGTGAGTTTGGGGTCAGATGGCGCTGTGTGAAATGTCCTACGATATTTATTTATTTATTTAAGTACTGTAATTTGTAGAAGATTCGTGTTTGTGGTTTACATTTTTTCAAGGGCTCAATCGCAAATCCTAAAAACATGCCCTACTCAATCCCAAGTATTGCGCCTAGCTGGGTTACTATAATTGACACGTATAAAAAACGTAAAGTTCCTGATGACGTGGCGATTTCATCATCTAGCCCAAATATATTATTATTTTTCTCAAGAATACTCGAGTGTTTGTGTTGTAACATTTTCTGTACCATGGTAATCGAATATTCCTAAATACCTCACGATAATGCTAATTGGATATTATGACCTTACATATGAGTTAACAATGAATGGTTTCATCCAAGATTTATATGCAGTAGAAATGGGGAGAGCGAACGCATTTTAACAAAATTTCGGTCTGCTAAGAACATTATAATATTATAAATTAATTGCTGGAAAGAGTATCCAAACCTGCGTTGGCAGGATCATATTAAATGTAGTTATTACATGTGGGCATTAATACGTATTTAAAGGGGCCCCTCAGATTACTCCAGGCAATGTATTGGTTCCTGTCTCCACAACGGGTTGGACCCGGCACCTGCACGGTAGTACTGTTCAATGCTACTTGTTGAGTAAGGCGATTAACGTGAATTAGAATGCAATAAATTATTTCCAGGTGGACTACTCCCAAATAACGATCCAGATTTAATCGGACACCCAGTCCGGATCAATCAGAGTGGCGCCATCATTCCGATAAAAGAGTTCGTGGAGTATGATGGTTGGAATTCCCCGCGGGAGTACCACCTGCCGTTGCCTCCAGTCACTGAGGCGCAGCGAGTCGCAGCCCATCCATGGAAGCGCAAAGCGGTTATGTTCACGGCGATCACTTGCCTTGCCGTCATGTTCGCACTCGGCACTCTAACATTTATGCATGGTAAAAACGTAGCTAGGGGTGAGACGAGCGTCGAATCCCACACCAACGCCAAACAACGAAAATTTGAAAAAAACTTTAGGAACCCATACGATTTTGGACGGCGGAAAAATTGGAAGCTTTTCCTTGGAGTGACACAAGGAAGGACGTTTGTGAAACACGTGCTTCTTCCTTCTGCGCACGCGCCGCCCGGTAACGGGATTACATTCCACACGGTACATAACCTCACGGCTGAGGATTGGCCTTGAAGACGTTTATTGCGTTCTATCTTGAGTTTCATTGTTAGGAAAATTTATTACCTATTTGAATAAGTTGGTGCGGCGAACCAAATTGAGTGAATCTTGGATTCCTACAGTGAATGGGTCTTCCTTCTTTATATTAAGTTATGTTGTTAGAAAAATGTATTAATAAGTTGGTGTGGCGACCCAAAATGAGAGAATTTTGGCTTCCTAGAGTGAATGGGTCTTCATTCTTTATCTTGAGTTGTGGTGTTAGGGAAATGTATTATCTAAATAAGTTGGTGCAGCGAACCAAATTGAGCGAATGTTGGCTTCCGACATCAAATAAGTTAGCCTTCTTTATATTAAGTTATGTTGTTAGAAAAATGTATTAATAAGTTGGTGTGGCGACCCAAAATGAGAGAATTTTGGCTTCCGAGAGTGAATGGGTCTTCCTTCTTTATTTTGAATTATGTTGTTAGGAAAATTTATTATTTAAATAAGTTGGTGCAGTTACCCAAAATGAGTGAATCTAGGCTTCCGAGAGTGAATGTGTCTTCCTTCTTTATTTTGAATTATGTTGTTAGGAAAATTTAATATTTAAATAAATTGGTGCAGTTACCCAAAATTAGTGAATCTAGGCTTCCGAGAGTGAATGGGTCTTCCTTCTTTATTTTGAATTATGTTGTTAGGAAAATTTATTATTTAAATAAGTTGGCGCAGTTACCCAAAATGAGTGAATCTAGGCTTCCGGGAGTGAATGGGTCTTCCTTCTTTATTTCGAGTTATGTTGTTAGGAAAATTTATTATTTAAATAAGTTGGTGCAGTTACCCAAAATGAGTGAATCTAGGCTTCCGGGAGTGAATGGGTCTTCCTTCTTTATTTCGAGTTATGTTGTTAGGTAAATTTATTTTTTAAATAAGTTGGTGCGGCGAACCAAATTGAGTGAGTCTTGGATTCCTACAGTGAATGAATCTTCCTTCTTTATCTTAAGTTGTGTTGTTAGGAAATTGTATTATCTAAATAAGTTGGTGTGGCGACCCAAAATAAGTGAATCTTGGCTTCCGAAAGTTAATGGGTATTCCGTCTTTATCTTGCGTTATGTTTTTTGGAAAGTTTATTATTTAAATGAGTTAGTGCGGCTACCCAAAATGAGAGAATCTTGGCTTCCGACAGTGAATTTGTCTGCCTTATCTATCTTGAGCCAGTTTATGTCAAGTATCGGCTTAACGCTTCTTAAATCTTAAAACGCTTGTTTTAGGACCATAGATAATATATTATTTGCGTCTTTCGTCCGAGTTGAATTTGGTGAGGACACAAACGATGACGTAATTATCCACAACACTGTAATATTATACAAAATATGATGTAGTGATAAAATTTGTAAGTCAAATCTAGTATTTAGGAGTTTTTTTTTTGTGGCAAATCTAATCCACGAATTAGACTATAACCCTTCCGTGTTTAGTCTTTACACTTTACCAAACGAGATGGATAAAACAATTATTGTAGTTTTGTCTCGTTTAACCGCGCCAGTACCTACAGATAATTTTGTCCCCGGCGCGAGCTAAGGGGCTGACGTATAATAATAAAGACTGGACTTAGTTAAGGAAAATCGTTATCACGAAATGTGAATTGTATTTACTTGTGAATTCATAAATTATTAGTTACATCAGGTTAGTGCACTGATTTTCTTCCTATTCTGATTGGTATCATTCTGATTTCTGATCTATATACCTACAACTGGTTAATGTTACTTGTTGTCTCTAAATCACGGAACTTAAGTCGAAAGTGACGGAAGTGTGGGCTGGAAGATATGACATCACAAAGTTGCGGCTAACGTAGTAGATTTTTACTTACTTTTCGAACTTTGTTTCATTGCTTATGTAGTATGAAGTCATTTGAATGCTCTAATTTTGTTTCCATAATACAAACACTTACACCGTCTCGAATCACCTCCGGGAATCATGCCTCCAAGAGGTCTAGCATATCGCGGAGATTACAGTAAGTATGTAATTCTGCTGCCGAGCAGTAACGTATACATTATTGTTTTAAAGATACTGCAGCTAGGGAAATTACAGGGCTATTTAGACTAACCATCGAATATCTCAAAGTTATGAGCGCCATAGCAGTGATGCCCTAGACTTTATTTTGTTACCCAAAGTTCTGAATGCCAATGTCTCTGATAGAATTTCGACAATATGTTTGGAGAGTTTCATATCCGCTGTATTTACGGTCTCCTGCATTGATTCACGGAGCTAAAATACGTTTTGAAAATTTAGAAGATTATAAAAAAAAAACTTAGCAAATTTATTCCTTTTTCATATTATAAGACCCTAATTGACTACAATACTGCACCTCGGAATTGAAGCCCTCACTTCAGGTTTCATTCACAATAACTACAAAAAAAGATTAAGTTATTTGAAAAAAAGACTGAATATGCAGTGAGGTTATGTTATTTAAACATAATTATATCACTTTTAAATTCTAAAGCTTGTGTATTATTCTGAAGTTTTTTTATTCCTTTTTTACGGAATTTTAATGACTTATCTTTTGTATTTACATGTATATAAATTTCTATGATCGATAAAGTCAAAGAGAGTCACGAAAATTTCGATGTCGAGTTATTTATTAACATTCCAATAGCACATATATATGTTTGTATTTTGTCAGTATAATACTTACAAAATATATATTTGGTTTTATCTAAAAAATCGATTTATAGTTTTTTCTTCAACATATACATTTATATGTTTGTGTTACTTTTGTATATACAAATATGACACCGTCATGTCTTACGTACATAATGTATTTTCTATAAATATATAGTTGTAAGAATCTTATATATAAGTCTAATAATAACTGTCTTCTATAAATTGAGTCTTGTCTGTAAATCGTAAGAGTTTCGCACTGGTCTCTACGCTTATAGCATGAAAAATAATAAATCAATCTTTTTGAATAATATATACTACAGTATTTTTTCTGTCTGAATCTCTATTTACTAGTAATATATGTATAAATAATAATAATAATAAATATGTACAGATATAATTAATATTAAACATGCAAATATTTATCAATTTATTATTATGTATTTTTTATTCGGAAATCATAAAGAATGAATTATTAAAAACATGCTTAAATATGTAAATATAATTAATTAGACAAACTAGAAACGAATAAGCCTATACTCCGGTTTTTATTCACAGTAAAAATGTATAGAAAGAAAAATGAAAAATAGCCAGGTGATAGTAGATTTCATAATTAGGTACATGAAAACAATACGTTTTTACTAACGTTGCACGTTTTTATAACGTTTTACGATTTTTTTTTAAATATTTTAACAATATTGTATCTTCTATTCTTGTTATTATTCTCGTATTCTCGGTTTCGTGGTAATTTTAGTTTTCGTCAATATGTATATTCGTGTTTAGTTTTTTTATTTAGTTTAGTCTAGTTGCCGTTTTTGTTTTATTTTATTTTCGGTTACTTATTGTTAAATTCGGTTAAATTTGCTGATATACATAAACTTTGTCTACGGGAAAGTGTCCCCATATTGTTTCCATAGGGTTATATGTGGCCAAAGGAAGGAAAATTCTCCCTTTCGGTAGTTAAAAGTAATTATTAAATTAAAAAAATAAATGTTAAACACGTGAACTGTCACTTTGACATTGACATAAAGTGATATTTCATTGTTCATATTTTTTCCGTGAATTGAAAAATCGGCATAGGTACATATAGGCAGTTTTCAACATACAGAAAACGAAGGAATCCTGTATCTAAGTAGATAATAAATATGAAGTTGTATATTATATATAAAAATAAGATAAAAGAAGAAAGATGTAACATAATATAATACATAAAAATGAGACTAAATTAAGTTATATATATTTATAAACTAAAGTAACATAGCGTTTTCGCAAATAAAATTGTTACCTACTCTAACAAAGTAAATATTCTGCCTGTAATTGGTTACACATGGACAGATTTGTTTGTTTGATACTGAGGTGGGTTACACATGAGCCTCATAGTATCAAAAAACATGTAATAACACTGTTACTTTTTCTGTACATTAAGTATTTTGTTTGGAAATGAGGTTTTTTTGAAATAAATTGAAGCGATATAATACGAAAAATAGTTTTTTAATGTTGTGTCTGTCTAATCTCAGAAACCAGGCAATGTATCAACGAGCAGTTTTTGAAATTTATTCTACTACTAACTAGGTTTACTAGGTAATAATCAAATAGAGCCCTAGTTTATTTTTTCCCCTGGGGCATTCGCTTATTCCCTCAAAATAATACAACTGAACAAGTTTCAAATAACTTTATTTTAACACAACCTACTGTAACAACATTTTGCAGCTAATCCTAAGTACCTATACGTTAAAAACAACTTATAAAATAATATGAAGCTTTCAATATTAATTAATGTTAACATTTAAAATTGTATTATAATATACTACGGTATTGCACCCTAATAATATTTTAGTAAATGGAATTAATTATTGTGTCAAAGATTAGCAACAAATATTGTTTGTTATTTGGGATATTTAGGTTAATCTTTTGAAATAACAATCGAATTATACATTCTAAAAATTGACTATGTTAGGAAATTATCATATGTAACAAGTATGATAATATATGTATGTTATCTAAAACATTTCTAGCATTTCTAACTGTAAAACTTAAATTAGTGAAATACTACTATTCCGATATCAGAACCACTTCTACTATAATAGTGGGAAATACTTTTTTTCATACAAAGATAAATTAAAACAAAGAAACGCTCGCTTGATGGTAAGACATAGCGCCTGTCCACAATCAATAAACAAAACTAAAGTTCGCATATTATATTCTTCGCTGATTTTTCGTCTCTCATCATTTTGAGACATTCGATTTTATTAGTTTCAAAAGCCCTGTAATTTCGCTAGATGCAGTACCGCTCACACTGCAACATAGAATTATTTACAAGATTATTTTTGCGTGACCAAAAACCAAAACAATATAATTTCGAACATTTACGTTGACATCCCACAACTTCGGGGCGCCTTATCACCTAGTAATTGAACATGACTTGAGCATAAAATATTTACATTACTTTTAAGAATGGTATCGAGTATATCATTTAAATATAATGGAATAATAACTACTACGACATAACCAAAATCCCAAACCCAAAGTGTTCCAAAAAACCCAAATTAATAATTTTTTATTAGGTATTACTAAGAATGTCTTTATGTTCGGTATCTTTGAATCGTTTTATGTAGCCGGATGAAATTTTTACAATGGCGGAATACTCACATTTACCAATGATCAAAAATAAATACCTGAGGAAGTAGCAATAATCTTTCTATATATGTTGTTGATAGGTACCTATATGTGTATGTTTTTTGTGGTGTTTGCAACGGTTTTGACAATAAATGGCAATGGAAATATTTGATAAACGCACTATAAACATGTGTGGTGACAATATTATCTATTAGTACTGACTAAAGACATAACCCTACACTTGCAATTAAATACATTTGTCAAATTTACTTACTAATCACCCACTTACTAAGTGGGTTCGATTCCCACTCAGGGCAAATATTTTGTGAATAAACACATGTTTGTTCTGTGTCTAGGTGTTCTGTATGTAGGTATTATAAGTATGAATCTACAAAAGAAAAAAAAGTATTTATGTATTCTATCAGTTATGTGACTTCCATCACACAAGCTCTGCTTAGTTTGAGGTCAGATGGCGCTGTGTGTAATGTCCTAAGATATTTATTTCATCATTTTATTTAATCGTAAAGTTTCAACAAATGTGTGTGGGGAATTCTGACAGTTCCGGATTTAGGGAATTTTCTCGTCACAATAAAATATCATATTAGTTGTGTGGGTTTGAAGAATTAACTATTAAGTAAACTCGAATGCTGCAGGAAATGTACGCCAATGGTAATTTTTTGCCTGATTAGAGAAAAATAATAATGGTTCCGTGACTAAATTTAACTAAAGGAAAGTGTTTGAATGACAAGAATGAAATAAACGAACTCTCACGTACCTATATCTAACTCTACTTGGCATCTGATGAAATCCATCTCTGTTAGCAAAAACCATGTATGCTAATGATTTGATACCAGCTTAAATATGCTTAGTACCAATAACTGAAGGTGTATTCCTATTAGGGGAAATTGACAAAACATCCTAACCGGGACGTCACCGCAGGAATTACTCACCCCACCCCCAGGCTTTTATCGTCCCCACTTTGAATAAGAATAAGTAGTCATCGTGAGTTTTCTGGAACATCTTCGTCTTGTGGTAACTGGCCGACGGGATAGCCTGCGAAACAGCCAGCGTGATATCGAAAGTTAGTTGTGAGTATACTGGAGGTTGTCTGAGCTTAATGCCAGCGAAGTCAGCACACTACGCCGTTGCGGATTCACTCCTAAGTTTTCCCAGTTGATCCAGGACAAACGGGCAGTTAAATCTGTTAAAGAAAGATCATTATAAACTTTAGAATACTTCTAAATTAACATTTGTTCCGTTATCGTTGGAAATATATTTGGATAGAGAATTGTGGAATCGCTATGTCGGTAAACATGTAATTTAATTATTGAAGCTATCATCATCAGCCTCTCGTAGTCCATTGCTGGGCATAGGCCTCTCCCTAACCACGACGTTCAGTCCGATCTTTGGTTTTTCGTGTCCATTCACCGCCAGTTGACTAACGTATATGGCCACTCCATCGCGTGTTCTAGAGTGGAGATCTTGAATTAGCATACGCAGTGTAGAGACCATGAGACTTGATGAACTGACGCTATACGTAGCAATATTAATTCATATACCTACGTTGTAGTTTTAGCGCCACATATTTTGTTGAAAATCTGTAATGGTGTAGTAGTAGCGACGTGTGAAAATTTGAACTAGCTGTTCTACCTATATCATTTTGAATTCGTGGTTAAGTCACTCAGCATTTGTTGGAGTACACTGGCAGATCGCTTTTAGCTATAAGACCGCCAGTTGTCACACCTGTTATTTTCTTTTTTTTCTGTATTATTATAATTTTTGGTGTGTACAAAAAAGAGTTAATCAACAAGTCAAACGATCCATCCTCTGTCTTGCGCCGCAGTCAGAATGTAATTTATACAACAATTTGTATTGAATTCACAGAGAACCGCTGGTGACTAGCGTGGGCTTAGCGTCGTTGTGGCTTAGTTTTTCTGCGGGGTCTATAGAATCTTGAGGTTGTGAGCAGTTTTCCTACTACAGTAGACTGGACTCTTTACTAAGAGCCATAAGACGGCTGGCCAGTATTACGATATAGTCCGAAGGTACATTTTTCGTATAAATAGTATCAAGATACTATTTATACGAAAATATTTACACATAGTATATAGGACATTGTAGGTACATAGGTATATATAGTAACTTGGGTCGCGTTATTTTTTCTTACTTTTTGTGTTTAGCATGCTGTTCTTCTGCAGAGTTTTAGGGGCGGTTTGCCTCCAAACGGCCATTGTTAGTTTAAAGAGATAAGCTTGTTTCAGCTTATTATTTTACTGTAATTTTTTTGTTTTAAATTGCATGAATTATGACTTATATTCTCGAGACGTATCCGAATATTCATCATCATCATTTCAGCCGTAGGACGCCCAATGTTAGACATAGGCCTCCCCCATTGACTTCCATAAAGACCGGTTGGAAGCGGCTCCGAATATTGGCCATTATAAATTCAAAGTATAGTAATGACTACTCACCGCTGGTGTTCCAGTGTGCTCTGTCGGCTTTTATTTCTCCACGCAAGCATTTCTCCACGTATGTTAAAGGGTCGTAGTCTGCGTCGAGCACCTTCAAATAATTAGGTATATTATAATTATAAAATAATATATTAACAGTAAAATTGCCCTTTTGTAGAATGTCCACTACCTTGGAGTAAAATTGCCCTAGAGTTAAATGGACCTCATTGAGGGTGGGTGGTTGCCATGGGAGCAGAAATTGCCTTGCAGCATGGCACTGCATTTCGGATTTGGCCTACACTATCACCACTGTTTTCTACCAAAAATCTTCGTCATTTAGTCGTCTTGTTTCTGTTAAATAATATGGTAACCATTAGGCACTCGTTTGCAATCGAAATGAAACAACGTTACATGGAATTCTTTCTTTGCGACACAATATTCTCTTATTTAGAAATGGTTTCTCTCTTATCTGATTTTCTTTTATAAATTAGATTATTTTCTAAGATTTGAAAAGTAATATTCGTTATACGTACCTCTCTAAGTAGTGCGATATAGGCGATAGCGAGTCGGAGCGTATCGATCTTACTCAGTCGCTTTTCGTAGGGAAACGTCGGTACGTGAACTCTCAGTTCGTCGAACGCCGAGTTTATACTGCTAAAAACACAACATAATGCACAGGTTTTAGCATTATTGCACACTACGTCCCAATCAATGGCATCTGTAACTGCTTACCGCTATTCTTGTCATAACGACGGATGTTGTAAACTTTATATTACTATCCACTCCTTATGTGGGAACTACAATTAAATTAGATTTGTTGATGTCGACTTTACCACGTAGATACTATATGCATTTTGGGTTGAATAGTATTATAGTTATTATGAATACAGTATAGTACCATAATTATATAATTACTCATACAGTTAATGTAGTGTGCCGTGCTAACTACCTTACTTCTTTGAGTGACCTAAATAAGAATAGGAGATTACAACACCCTAATTTTTTTTATCAAGATGACCCGCACTCTCCCTTCAGCTCGTCACCATGGCTATTGCAACATGGCGGAAATCAGGTGGCTCGTCGCTTGTTTACCACTTTTTTCAAATAAATGATGTGGCATTTGTGTATTGTAAGCAGCAAGATGATACCCATTGGGTCCGGACCTCAGCATGCGTCTGCGCTCGCGCACGTTGGCTGCGGCGCGCTGCACTCTATAAGGCGAACCGCTGCACTGGTACTCAGGCTCCGCTGAAGTCTCCAGAAGAACATCTGCCGTTAAAAATAATTCACCTACAATACAAAAAAGGTCGCCATTTGCAGTCATGCAATGATGTATGTTTTGAACATTATGAATTGGTCCTTGAGCACTATCGTTAGATACCAAACACTTCATTTTCTATGCGTTGAGTTTTTCTTATATTTAAGAATTTTTTGTTAAAAGAACTTACTATGAAAGTACTTTTTTTTTAATTTTCTTGTACTTCGTTTAATTATGTGGCATACCTACTGCAATACTGCACGCCCGCAATGGGTAAACTGTTATATCTTAATTATGTTTATTGATAAAAATGTCTTGAACACAGTTTTAGCAATAAATTTAACGAATTTTATTCCAAAACTACTACAGTGTCTATACCCAGGAGCGGATCTATTTAAGGGCTTTATTGGCTACAGCCTGAGGCGGCGTAAGGCGTTCGCGACGTGGGCCACTGCCTACGGCCTCGTGGTCCAAGGGGCCTCGCGCCTCGGAGGTTTATGCATTGCCAAGCCGTAAACGTGACATTATTTTTGTTTAGTCTAGCAACATCTGCTGGTGTTGCGTCGCTATTGCGGGGAAGATCTGGAGATTCCGATACTGTTGGTTTACGTTATTGTCACGTTTCTCAACGGCAATCTTTGACAGCTACTACTCCATTCCCTATTCGCTGTACGTTACTTCCTCATACCACCCCATTGTCAATATGATTGCAACAATGTAAGCAATGGACTTGGACAGCGAACAATGAATGGAATAGTAGTAACGTACGTTCGAAGAAGAGAAAAGGGCCTCGCGAAATTTAAAAATCATCTAATTAAAGTCTTGCCCCGCCACTGGCTGCAGTCCAGGGCCCCCAGCCCCCATCGAAGACAAAACTCAGTGCGATTTTTAAGCTATTTTATGAAATTTTTTCCCTAATCATTATAATATCTTAAAGAATCTTTCAAAGTGGCCATTACCTGCGAAGCAGAGCGCTCTTTCTCCAGGATGTCGTATATAGAAAACAAATATAGAACAACATGTCAAACTATCGAGTCAAATACGTGTTGTAAAATGTTGTTGTGTTAAAGTATACCTACATTATACACATAATTAGGCATACCTACTCTACATTTCTTCTTAATCTTTGTCGTAATGAAACAGATTTCTAGTCGAATAGAATTTTGCCTATGCAAAATGCAAAGAGAATGAATCCCATTACGTTTCCTTGTGGAATGAAAGTATTCACTGTTTTACTAGTAGTTGTTCACGAGGTTGTTTCTAGGAAACTACATTTTTTAAGTTAGACATACCGGTGTGCAACGAACGCGTGTGTTGGTGCACGTATGCTGCTAATGGCAGTTGGAGACGTCCTCTGGCTGCCGCATACACGCACGAAGGCAGCTCGGTAGAGAGCGCTGGCCCTTCGTCATCAGAACCCTCGGCGTAGGTGAATTTGAGCCCGGAGTAGTCAACCCGCCGACTCTCGCTGGATCATAATAATACAAATACAATATCGCTCTTAAAAATATCGATGTATTCTTGAGAAAATATCTATAACAGATGTGCCTTTATAATAAAGGCTACTAGGCTACTATTCAATTATTGAAACACTTCTGTTTTTATTTATTTTAAATAAGTATTTTTCTATTATTGTACTCTTATTTAACCACTTACATAGATAGAAATTATACAATTTGTTTAATAACAACAGAAATTACACAATACTAAAGAAAGAGATTTTTCTAGAAATCTATTAATAATTACCGACATTAAACATTCCAGACACAAAACCTGTTTTTGTAAATTACTTTTGTATAGTTCGTTGTAATATTTTTATAGAAAAAATAATACGGACGCAAATAATAATAAAATACAAATAGTAATAAATTATAATACAAGAGATCATCAACCATTTATTACAAGTTTACTAGCTGTAATAACACATTTAAAAATAACACTTACACTTTAGAAGACAATGAAATTGAGATTAATAAAATTAAACATCTGCTTTTACCATAGCTTTTTAAGTACCGGTACTCATTTAGAGTTTCGCCAAAACAATGGATGATCGTTACACAATTGTACACATAAAAACTGAATAAAAAGTCGCACGGCTCAAACCAATTGTGAATTACAGATAACCGTAATATACATATATAATTTTCATGAAATAAATTATTATTTTTAACTTACCTGAGAGGTGGCGATGTAGATGAGTCTGCTAGTTGAGCTCTTGCGCTGGACATTGTACAAGGATATCAAAGACTGCAGCGGTAACTACCCTGTCACAAACACTGATCACCCCTACACTAAGTAGACTAAGTCCATCCGATTTACTGCAAATATTTTTATACTACTGAAGGGAGGCCTTTATTTAACAGTCCACTAAGATTGTACTATGAAATTCTCGTAAGCCCCAAAATTGTACCGCAGTTTGCACGGAATAAAGTATATATTTGTGGGGTAGAGTCAGGGGCAGTTTGCCTGTGCGCAATGAACTCTCATATTGTAGGTGGTGCTTTGTAGAGGCAGGGTAAAAGTAGGCGGAGTTTGGACGGGGTTGGCGCACAGGGCTGTATGTGCCAATTCCCGAAATTAAGTCTGCTAACTTTTTTTTTTTAATGTTTTTACTTGTAACGTGTTCATTGTTTGGTTTCTGTTCTACAATTTGTTTTGCGGCGAGTGTTCTGAAGTGCTCTCCTTTTTTGACGTTATTCCTTTACTACCTCACGTCCTGTGATTGTCAAAAACTTCTTGGCCGCAAGGGTATTAGTAATGTTGCAGGTATCCACAAGTACCGGGCCGCTTACCATTATTAAGGTAGCTTGTTTGTCAATCTGTAAAAATTAGAATTTTATCTATATGAATAATACAAAAGCCTGACGGTCTTGTTCATTGGTAGTAGATATATCTGCTCCAAGAGCTGAAGGGCGTGGGTTCAGTTCCCACCCAGGACTAGCATTTTGTGATATAAACCAATGTTTGTTCTGTGTCTGGGTGTACTGTATGTATTTACAAAAAAAAACTATTTAAGTAGGTATTCTATCTACTTAAATAGTTAGTGTCTGTCTATAGTTATCTGTCTTCCATAGCACTAGCTTTGCTTACTTTGGGGTCAGATGGCGCTGTGTGTAATGTCCCATGATATTTATTTATTTAAAAATAATTTTATTTTAAATCATAGAGTATCTAGATAGCTATAGGTTTTTAGAAATAGTCTGATACTTTTGTGTATTTCCGCTGATAATGTAGGTATGTATAATCGTATAATACACACACGAGAAGGCGTAAGGAAGGCGTCTTCGTGCTATACACTAAAGATATAACACCAGAATACGATAAGATGAACTTTCGCAATGTAACCGCCTGATCAATTGGTTTCTAGAAGATTTTTCAAACCCGCGAAATGTGTATTCCGTCTGTATTCATATAATCCGTGTTTTCAAATGGGTGTGTCAGAAACACTGCGCGGCGAATCTCTAGAATTGGCGGGGGTTGCTGTCTTTGACAGGTTCCATAAAATGCACGCTGGGTTCCCTACACCCGGGGGGGGTTAGGAAATATACACGCGTACCTACTTGCTGATTACTCTGTCTCTATCAGCCTGAAACCCAAGTATTAAAATATTTAAATTTTAAATATTTGAATAAAACGAATCACAATATTAGTGATCTATTGACATAAACTATGAGAAAACATTTTTTCTACGAATTTCGTAAACTAAAATATTCTAACTTCTAAGAGAAATTTCTGAAACACTGTTTATGCATAAATGATAAATTAATTAATATCGCAGGACATTACACACAACGCCATCTGAACCCAAACTAAGCAAAGCTTCTACTATGGAAGTCAGACAACTGATAGAATATTTACATACTTTTTTTTTAATAAATACATACACTCATATAGGACAAACATTTTTTGTACCACTAAGTTTGTCCTATGTGGGAATCGAACCCACACCCTTCAGCTCTTGAAGCAGACATTCTACCAATCAACCAACAGGCTGTCAACCAACATAAATACAAAATACATCAATATAAGTAAACATTTAAATAACAACAAATTAATAGTCATAGTCATTGGTAGGTTAAATAACCATCAGTTATCGTTTTTTATGTTTAATTTTCCTTTTACATTTTAATTTACTTTCCGCTACGCAGCTATGAGAATATCGGCAGCCTTTATTTTATAGCCCCATTTGTTTTGTTTGTTTATGTAAGAGGAATGACATATCTATATATCTAATACTATTAAACGAGCAATATTTAATAAATAATAAATAAATATAGTAGGACATTACACACAGCGCCATCTGACCCCAAACTAAGCAGAGCTTGTACTATGGGAGTCAGATAACTGATAGAATACTTAAATACTTTTTTTTTTGTAAATACATACTTATAATACATACAGTACACCCAGACACAGAACAAACATTTGGTTTTATATCATAAAATGCTTGCCCTGGGTGGGAATCGAACCCACGCCCCACAGCTCTTGAAGCAGACATGCTACCAATGAACCAACAGGGCTGTATGATTTACGTACTACGTAAACAATACGAAGCCAAACAATTGACAGCCCTGTTGGCTACAGGGCTGTCAATATATTTGTACATAATATATTGTAAATATATTTTGGGAGCTCTAAAACGGCTAAAAAAAGTGGTAGTTTAAAACTTTGCACTCTGAGCAAAGCTCGTTCACCCAGGTAGGTACTAAATAATTGAAGTTGCTACGCTAATCAAGTGTTTATGTCAGTAATTTGACAACTTGATTTTTAGGATGCTACTGCAAACGCTAGGTAGGTACTGCCCTTAACGTAACTGCGCTAAAATAATCTTAGTGCGGAACATCTTTCAGCGCCAGCTTGAGTATATATTCAGGAAAAAACATTAAACGTCCCGTGCCTACATTTTAGGACTTTTAAAGAGAGAAAGAAAGAGATATATTTATTTGCATACACATGAGTGGTTGCATAGTATTTGTAGAGTGGTCTTAGGTTACAAAAGATTCATCATGTTATTGCCCCAATGGGCGTACAAATGTCGTCACAGCTTTTTTCGAAGCGTTATCGCTATTCTAATGTTACTTTGTCTGGATCCTTTCATTTATTAACTAAGGTGATTTTTGACTCCCTCCCCTCTATGTCAGAAAAAATAAGAATGAGCCACCCCCCTCCCCTGTTTAATATTTATTACGTACCTAAGAATCTAAACGAAAAAAAATGTTAAAAATGTTGAAATGTTACTTTGTCTATTAGAAATTTAAAAGTTACGGCGGAATAAAGAAACTTACGTACATGAACCCTGGAAATATTATACTCCTACCTCTGGGCAGTCGTGTAAAATACCGTGCAAAAACGCACCCCTCATAAAACAGCCACTGGCAAGAGTTGTTTGCTATCCTATATGAAGCGTATAATTTTTGTCTTTTTTTTAGTCGAGCGAGCAAAATCTTTGTCGTAAATTATCAAGTCGCCCTCCTATAAACATATAATTTGGTGACAAGTATAATTTGGTGCTAATTCCGTTTCTGAGTCGCGGCCCGGTCGACCCTGTAATTGATTTGTCGCGGGTCGCGCTGCGACCAGCGGCTGTGGCGGCACGTGACCGCCACGCGACTCTCTCTCTGCCCCCTAAGAACATGTTTGATAGTTTTTCGCGTGAGATCTCTTGTCAGCTTCTATTTATGTTGTGGGTTGTTGGGTACTGAATGCGTGCTTACTAAAAGAGATTGTTAACTAAGTGCTTTTCGGTTAGACATGTAGTAAAGCATGACAGATCCCTACTTTCGAGACCATCTTGTAAACCATGACTAGATACCTATCTAGTCATGGTTTACAAGAGGGTCTCGATACAGCGGGTCCAGTCTCGGTACAGTGACGATAAGTAAGCACGCAAGCTTCGTATGTTCGTAAGACTTCCGACATGCAGAAGACTAGATCTATTGTTGTTATTGAAATAGATATAGAACAAACAACCAAAGTCATATGTTGCCCGTGGAACTGGCCGCTCACGAAGTATTTAGGGACCTGGCTAAATAATGAGAGACAGCGATTAGAACATTGGCCCATGTTTGTTGTCAATAATTACATGAATACTCGTAAGCTCACCATTGCCATACAGCGTGACAATGCTGCCATCTTTACGGGTTCATATTTCTCCTCGTAGGTTTTTATATTAGGTATTATAGACAATAGACAATAGACAATAGACAACACTTTATTAATGACATAAAACACATTTCAACATAATTTACAATACATACATACAAAAAAAAATAAACAATAAACATAAAACATAGAAAAAAACTTAAAGGCAAAAACTTAAACTTAAAACTTAACTTCTTTACTTCTTAAAACTTACTTATTATGTTTAGTTCCTTTTTATTTATATGTTATAGTGTTTGTTATATTTAAGATTGTAAATATTAGATAAATATAAATCGTAATGCATATATATTAAATTCCTTAACTCAATTTTAAATTAGTACTCCGTCAGTAAAATGTAAAAGTTAATATTATATTATGAAAAAAATATTTCGTTTTTCATTCATCATCATCGCAATCAGCTGATCTTAGTCCCCTACGGTTTTACCCTTTAAGATTTAAGATTGGTTTATAACACTGAACGAGATAAATTTAATTTCTCATGGGTCTTAGTGAACCGATTTTTTTTCAGAAGAACATTCTTGTTTAGTTAATTTATTTGCGTGCATATGCTAGGCGAGATTATCCGGGGAGTGGTTGCACGTGGGCCTTTGTGCCGAACCGCAGCACCAACTCACTCGCTGCGGCACGCGACTGCCACGCGCTTCCAAGTGCCCGGAACGAGTGACGGAACACCTCCTCCAGAACTGTTTTTCTGACTGCACTTAATTAATCCTGTCGCCAAATAGCTTTCATATAAAATGTTAGTTGGCTACATAACTAGTTACCTCTTTGTGTTTCGTGTAAGACTTAGTTAAAATATTTTCGCCACTTATTTTTTGTTAAATTTCAAATTAAATATTTCATTTATAAATTTTATAAAAACAATTAAAATAAGGTTTTATTAAATTTACTCAAAATAATTTATTTGGGAAAATTTCCTACAATGTAAATATTGCTATCTTCGTAAATTTTGGGGGTTGCTGTAACGGTCCGAATAACCGTTAATTTTCACTTATAATACCACAAGAGCTTCAAAATTATCGGGTATTTCCCGATAGGTTCGTTGCAAACAAATGAAGGAGTCAAGTTTTTCAGGTTAAAAAATCACGAGCGCGAAGAAGCGCGAGTGATTTTTTAACCTGAAAAACTTGACGACTTTATTTGTTTGCAGGGAACCTTGAGGGAAATGCCAGATAATTTTGAAGCTCGTGTGGTATTCGGGGGATTATTTTTCCGTCCCAAATGTTGGCCAATAGAATTGCACCATTCGACGTCACGTGGTACAACGAGAAAATTTTCAAAAAATTATCAGTATAATACCATGTAGGTTGTACCACGTGACGTCGAATGGTGCAATTCTATTGGTCGATATTTGGGTCGGAAAAATAATCACAAATATTATATTTACAAATATAATAAGGGTTTATTACATTTACTCATTTAAAATTAATGCATGTTTCTAATTAAACATATCTTTGGTTGGTAATTTTTATATCGTAGGAAATTTTCCCAAATAGATTATTTTGAGTAAATGTAATAAAACCTTATTTTTATTGTTTTTATAAAAATTATAAATGTTAACGGTTATTTGGACCGTTACAGTCTTAATGTTTTGAAAGCGCGGATAACCGGGATAACTCTCTTTTTACTATTTCTTCTCTTTCCTCTTTCCCTTACACGCTATAGACTAGGTATAGGCGCTTTAGTTCTCGACGAAACGACGCGGGATTTTGCCGGCGGGCCGCAGCGAGTTCGGCGCTACGCGCATCCCTAGTTGGGGCTAATCAATTAATATTAGTATGTTATAAAGCCCACAACTACTTACAAGTTATTTGAATTAACCAGCGATATAATATTCCTTTTTTTTTTAAACTGAAATTTTCGCTTGCTAGGCGACATGTACCTAATTAGCGTTAATTTGGGGTTTTTTATAGTTGACAGGCTAGGTGTTTGACAATAGCTTACCTGATGTTAAGTGACTGGAATGAAACTGGCTCTCGAGTGAGGCTGCCGGAACACACCGTTAGATGCTTGGCGGCAGATTTTCAACTTGAAGTTAGCTAGCCAGGCGAGTACTAGAAAGTACCCTACCACCATGCTATGGTTTCCTCACGATGTTTTCCTTCACCGGCAACTCAAGCCTATTGTTGAGGTTTGAACGCACACCCTTCGGCATGCGAACCGACCGCGCTAACCACTGTGCTTTCATCGCTACAAATCCGACGAAGTTGATACGCCTCCAAAGTCACGTCTTAAGCACCATAACAACTTTACACTGGTTTTACTTTTTGAAATTATTTTCAAAGATTTTTTTTTGGTTATCTTGTACCAAGCGACCCGGATCGCTTCCCCTACTTTTGATACCTAAGTGCCCAACTAAAATCTAGTAGCCTGAATAGGCTGGAATCTATAGCTGTCCATTGTGATAACCCCAACCCGTATTTGTCTGTTTGCTGCGTTTGTTATACGCAATTATTAACTACTCTTTCATGAAAAGATTCCCAAAGTGTTCCCATATAAATTAAATAAATGTTAGGTATTATGTAAGTAACATAATAATCATTACCATGATTCTCTCTAATATTATAAATGTGAAAGTTTGGATGGATGGATGTATGCTACTCTTTCATGCAAAAACTCTCAGATTAAATAAAAACTACTAAACGGATTTGGATGAAATTTGGTATGGAGGTAGTTGAGAATCTGGATTAACACATAGACTACTTTTTATCCCGAAAACACGTAGCGGGTAACACCGCGGGGCGCAGCTAGTTATAATATAATTTTTGTATCGACATTTAATCTTATTGACATGATTGTTTTATATTTGACATACCTACTTATTATTATATTGGCATTTCCATTCCAATATTGATGTAATGTTATGATTTCGTTATTTTCTATGTTAATTATATTGTTTTTCAATATGAATGGACAAATGACCTGTAACTTTGGTGTTATTAATAAAAGATTTGTATTTGTAAGTAGGTATATTATAGGTAGATAATAATATTATATCCAACTAGGTTTTCTTGCTGTCGAGAGTACTAACTTACGTGCCGTGATATTTAAGATTACATCCAATTTTTTTTTAAAGTTTGAGATTCACTTAACCTCCCTGTCTCCCCAATGTCATGTTCCTGACAGGGGGCTAACCGCTGTCAGACAGGGGCCCGCGGGTGCGCACTAGTCTCGGGCAGCGTTCCTGCTCGTGTGGGAAATACACACAAATTACTCCAAACGACCCTCAATTAATCGTTTAATGGTGGATGGATAATAAGTAGTAAGTACTTATAGTGCGTACTAGCGGCTCGTCCCGGCTTCGCACGGGTAGTCATTTATTTTTTAATTAAATTATAGTAATGAATATAACCTATGTTACTCGAGGAGAATATTGCATTCAATCGTGAAAGAATTTTTGAAATCAGTCCAGAAGTTTTTCATAATTCATACTTAACTTGTTGCGTAGTAGGTATATATAATTAAATATACAATGGATTTTGAAAAAAGTCTAAGAGCGCCATTGTCTCCCTTGCGCCATTCAAAAATAATTGTGTAGGTACATGCAATACTAACGTAGATAAACAAAAAACGATAAAAACTATTTTTTTCCTCTTTACAATATTGCTAGCTGACGCCTTCGGCTTCCTCCGCGTTAACTTTAGAATTAGGTTCAAAGAGAAATAAAACATGTAAGAAACAAACAAGCAATAGGGAGTTTTGGCGGGAACGCGGGAAGAGTCGTGTCGCTCCGTTGTATTTTTTTCCAAAACTTGTGTTTTGTCGAGTGTTTATGCATAAAAATGGTGGTGTTTTATTCATAAAGTGCTGAATTATATGCGTGAGTGTGGGAAAATGATATAATGTGGTGAAACATGACTTTTCGTGGTGCTTCCAAAACTCCATCGAAGCTTTATAGTAAAGTTGCCACTACTTTACTAAAGCATGACTGGACTTGACTGACACAGGACTGGACTTGACTAAGACTGGACTTTGACTATAACTAGCTACAAGGACACTTATTTAACTTTTGTAACTTGAAAATATATCAATACTTGACACTGGCAAATGCTAAAACGCGACGCCAAAACCAAAGAAAAAAAAAAAAAAAAAACAAGCAATAGGCTTGAATCTGACATCTGTCAATCTGATAATTCACCATTTAATAAATAAGCTTTCGAATGAAATAAATCTGTATTCTATTCTAATAATAAGCTATGTGTCTGTCAAATTTCATCCAAATCCGTTCGGTCGTTTTTGCGTGATTGAGTAACAAACATCCAAACATTCAAACATCCAAATAACCAAACATACATTACTGTGTTCTGTTTTGAAGGATACTGTACCGAAATTACAGGGCTATTGAGACTAACCACCGAATGTTTTGAAGTAATAAGTGCCAAGCCTTTCCCTAGACATTGTTAAATTGGTACTGGATGCCTCTACAAAAATCATGAAAAGGTGTTATATCTTACCATTATGGATCGTTTTATTCGTTACTTTATTTATTAAAAGAAAAACTTCTACGTTTGGAAAACTTTATTTAATCATATTCATAGCGTAGTATTATACTAATTAACTGACACGTCAAGGATTTAAAACACTTCAGTCATCATGTTCATTTATCTAAAAGCTTATTTTAAGACTCATCATTTTCCGCTCGTAATATCTTCTGTTGTGCATAGTTCTCTCGCTTGTTACTCTTCCTATCCTCATTCGCATTAACACTGATAAAAAATTTCGTTTAAAAACAAGTCTACGGAATAAGGAAATAATACATTTATTTGGATTAATTACAATATTTAGATAACAAATGATAAAACAAAACATTTTAACTAGACTTTGTTCCTGTAATAGCTTTTTCAGGTAGTTTGATCTCTTCGACTGTCAGGTCTGGCTCACTGGATCGTAATTCCACATATTTGTAACGGACCGCCATGGCCGTAAAAATGAGCATATCCACCAACATCAGTCCAGCGAACATGAAAAACTCCTTCCACTGTAATTACAAACAAAACTGTATTAAGAATTTGTATACAACAATGAGTATAACGTATCTACCGTATACATATGGTAAATAGTACTAGCTGCACCCCGCGGTGTTACCCACTACATGTTTTCGGGATAAAAAGTAGTATATGTCTTAATCCAGGGTCTCAGCAAACCAAACCAAATTTCATCCAAATCCGTTCAGTAGTTTTTGCGTGAAAGAGTAACAAACATACGAACACACATTCTTACAAACTTTCACCTTTATAATATTAGTAGGATAAATTATGAATTTTCGAAATAGTATTCAAAGTTGTTTATTCGCCACCCAGCCATACCTAACGATTGATTTAAAATTAATAGTATTGGAAATCACCTAACTTAATTGGATAATAATATGGTTCGGTGAGTTGACTCAGTAAATTGGTCAAGGTCGTTAAATACAAATGCCTGCGTACGTCTTTACTAAGTTATCAGCGTATTACTGATAATTTCAAACAGTGAATGAAGAAATAGATAACACAAAGAAACCTGCTTGTGTAAAAGTTCTTGAAATTTCTCGATTATGGAATTATAGGCCATGATAATATGTCGATATTGTCTTGGTCCGCGTGGTAGACTATATCCTTGAGAAATACTTCACATGAGCAAATAGAAAGTGAGAGTTAAAAATAGAGTTTTTTTTCTTTGATTTTGGCGTTAATGCTTAATAATAATTTAAATAAGTTGCCTCGTAGCTACAATTATAGTCAAAGTTCAAGTCCAGTCCGGGTCAGTCAAGTCCAGTCATGCTTTAGTAAAGTTGTGGTGACTTTAAAGCTTGTATGGAGCTTTGGAAGCAACACAAAAAGTCATGTTTCACTATATTATACACTTTTCCCACAGCGCTTGTGATTCGGCACTTTATAAATAAATCAATACCATTTTTATGTATAAAAACTCGACAAAACACCAGTTTTGGAAAAAAATACAACATGGCGACACGACTCTTTCCGCGTTCCCGCCAAAACTCCCCAAAATAGAGTTGGTCCGAAAAAACGTTTTTGATTCTTGACCACACACTGCCTAATTTTAAGCAAACAAAAAGTTTAAATAGTACCTGAGCGTCCAAAAAGTTTCCTTCAACGATGAGTACGACGATCAAATTTCCGAAGGCGACTGTAAGCAGCCATACGGATTGTAGCACCGACTTCATGGTAGCCGGTGCTTGTGTGAAAGAGAACTCCAGTCCCGTGACTGAAAACATCACCTCCCCCATTGTCATCACCACATACTGCGGCACTAGCCACAGTATGTGAATACTGTTCGGCGGCGTTATAGTCACTGCGTTTGCCACCTTAAAAATAAAAAGTTACACTTACGACACCGCATACAACATATAAAAACCCCCAACACTGAATATCATCGATTTAAAAAATTACAGCATATGAAAAAAGAAGAAACTCGAATCGATTGCCTATTTCGCAAAATCACCAACCCTAAGAAAATATACGAAAGATATACATGTCTATGTATATCTTACGTATATTTTTATAAAATCAATGCTAAAGGGCTGATGAAAAAATCAATGATGTCTAGGAGATTATAACATGAGTAGCGGACGCCTCGCGGTTTCACCCGCGTAGTTCCTGTTTCCGTGGGAATACAGGGATAAAAAGTAGCCTATATCACCCGGGAATAGTGCAGCTTCCCGACGGTGAAAGAATTTTTGAAATCGGTCCAGTAGTTTCGAAGCCTATTCAATACAAAACAAACAAACAATCGATATCGCTTATAGAGTTAATTGGTATCGATCGTGTATGTAGGTTTAGGCTTATAAGATTGGAATGTACTAAGACGAAAGGTATTATAGTAATCATCATCATACATATTTTTTTCTAATGGAACACAACTTTAAAATAATGATAAAACATATAGAATCAGTACTACGAGTATTTGAATAAAACAGCTGTTTTTTTACGATTTTTAGGGTTGTGCCTATGGTAAAAGTTATCCAAAATGATGTGTACAATTATCTACCACTTTTGGCTAAGGATATCCCAATCCCACTACCGTTGTTAATTAATGTTAACAATAAATGTAAGAGGATATCGTGAGTTTAACATACTTACCTATAATATGAAAAAAGTACTATAAATTTATATTTTAAAGTTGAACTACTGCATTTAAAAAAAGTCACTTATTTATCTCTTGTCCACCAGTGGTGGACTAGAAGAACTTACAGAGATGGGCCAATTAAATTAACAAGGTAAGAATTTAAAATAGAATTCAATAGGACTATTGAGTTCCTTAAAATTCAACGGTTTAACGTACAGTTGATACGTGTCCGAAATGAAAGCAAATTGCTATATTTCCACGTATCACTGGAGTTTTAGGCAGGACCCTGTTATATTGTGCAAAATCCTATTTCACCACTAAACCTTCTTCAGTAAGATAAGTAAGTTATAAAATAAACAGGACATTAATACAGACAGTTGTTTAAGACAAATTTAACAGTTAATAGGTAATACATTATTGTACAGTTAATGAAAAGCGAGATCTATTTTCAAATAGACAGACAGATGTACCAAGATAGAATATAATAGGAATTTTTTATTACGAAAGAAATACTAAGTAGTATGTGTAGGTATGTATTTTTCCACGTGCGCAAGATTATGTTTTTAACCATTTGGAAAGCGTTCTAAAACGTAATTTAGCTGCTATATTTAACTAGCATCAATAGAACAGCTTCGAATTTCACCGTAAGTACGTACTGTCTCTGCCTGACAATTATTGACTTGTATTCTTTCGAGAGAAAGTGTTTAGTCAGTAAAATGTTTGAAGCATTTACCTACTTTTCCTTGTTCACATAAAACTAATACTTGATTAGTGAAACCGAGTTTTCTTTTTAAAAAAATTATCTAAAAAAAAAAAAAAATATCATAACTAGCGTATACCATTGCTAGTACAATTGAAGTAGGCTCCGATGTACCACATAAAAGTAGATCAACATAAATGCAAAACATACCTTATCTCTTAGCGAGCTACAAATTAGCAAGTTGTGACAATAGGCGTACTTTCTAAACAAGTTGTACTTTGTTTAACTATTTGACTAGACGACGTATTTCGCTTCCAGCCATACAAGAGTCACGATTTTATGTTATATGTTATTGTAGTAAAGAAATCTTAAAATACTTACGAATATACCGTTAGTGTCATTGTAAGCGTTAATAGAATAGACTGCACCGGTCCGCAATGTAAAGTCGCTCAGTACTTTCTGTCCATTTATTAAAACGTCGACTGAACCTTTCGCCGTTGTAAACTGTGATTTATCGCTGCTATTTGCCGAAAGTTTTACTCTCGATTTTGAATCCATTAGCAGTACATCTGTTTCTTTCTCGCTGTTTACTAGAAATCTACAAAAAAAAATATAATTATTGATTCATATTTCTACAGGATATGCTTCTTTAAAATAAACTTATCTACAACTTATATACTAACTAAAAATAAAATAGCACAAATAGTTCATTATTATTTTTTCGTTATTTTGGTTTCCGCACTAGGATTCCTTGTTTTGGAAATGAGATAGCTGGTAGAATGTCTACTTGTATACTATTTTTTTGGAAATACATAACACTATATCACTATATACTAACACTAGACTTGTCATCTCGTCTGGTCGATACCACACGTGAACAAAACGCTGGCCTTTATTTTGCTCAGCGTTTGAGTATTGCCATACAACGCGGCAATGGGGCCAGCGTTTTGGGAAGTACATGCTCCCATTGATAGCGACCTTTTAGATTAGTTATTATTTTAAATGTTACATTTGTCTTAGTTACTATACACTATATAAAACAGATACAGAATATAGAACACAATAAAAACACCCAGACACGGAACAAACATCTATGTTCGTCACACAAATGTTTGTCCTAAGTGGGAATAGATCCCACGGGGCGTGGGTTCTTCAGCTCTTGAAACAGAGCTACTACCAAAATACGCTAACAAGTCGTCAATTAGATTTGCTTTTAATATAGAAAGCGCAAAATTACCAGACCAAATAGAAGTCGAGTCTGTGCGTAATCTACATATTTTACATCATCATCCTAAGTAAATATCAAAAGCATTTCTATTTCTTTTTTATTGTTTCTAAACATTTAACGGCTGGCCGATTTTAATCGACCGTTGTTTACATGTAAGAAATAACTAGGTACGAATAGTTTTTGCGTAAAATTTAATGACACTGTTTCATTTTAAATAATGTATCGACAGAGTGTGTATATATTTTGCGTGATAGTTTACGTTTACACATATGACGTCGAAGTTAACGTCAAGCAAGGAAAAATGATTGGATCTTCTTTAGAAACAATATTCGATAGAAAGCTCTATTACGCGTTCTATGGCGTTCCCTACGCACAAGCGCCTGTTGGCATATTCAGATTCAAAAATCCAAAATCACCAAAGAAATGGAAGCAACCGTTCGATGCAAGAAAAGAATTTCATGGAGCATGTGCCCAGGCGCATGTTGCTCACAAACACGGCTTGTATGGAAACGAAGACTGTCTTCGACTCAACATATATACTCCATCTCGCCCTAAAAAGGGTACTAAACCAAAGGCTGTTATTGTTTGGTTTCATGGATACGCCTTCGTTTCAAGTTTCAGCCACATTTATGGACCTGATTTCTTTATTGACAATGATGTGATCTTCATCACGGTGACACACAGAATAGGCGCTTTTGGATTTTTTAAATTAAACGAAACAGATTCGCATGCAAATATGGGATTAAAAGACATTGTCATGTCATTGAAATGGATAAAGAGGAACATTGAGCAATTTGGTGGTGATAAGAATAATATTATCGTTATGGGTAGCGGTAGTGCCGCTACATATTTGTCTTTATTGCTTACTACGAAACATAGCAAATTGTTTGCCAAACTAATATTACAAAGTGGCGCTATGTTTTCATCGCCTTTGTTTCAAGGGGATCATATTTTAGAAAAACAAATACTAGAAACAAAACTCAGATCAAAAGGATACGATAATATTTTAACTGCTTCAACAAAAGACATTGTTGAAGTGTCGAAAAAGATTTATAATAGTATAGATATTATTAATACACAAAGACCCTTAATTCCATTTTTACCTATTCTAGAAAAACAGTCGAAATATTCTTTGTTAACGAGTCATCCTGAAAAATCAGACATTGAAGTAAAACCTATCTTGATAGGTTTCACCAGTCAAGAAGGTATATCAGAAGCTATTCCTTTTTTGCAAAATCCGAATCATCTCAAACGTTTCACCGCGCAATTTAAATTCCTGGTTCCTTTTTTGACTGGATGTAAACACAAGCATACGTCGCAAAGATATAATGAAGTAGCCGAATATATCAAGAGCGGTTATTTCAAAGAAGATATAACGGAGGAATCTATCAATAGCTTTTTAAGATACGTGTCTGATTTATGTAAGTATCCGGTTTATCATTTTATTCAACGTTATTTGCAACTGAACAGAAGCAAAACATTTGTTTACAAGTTTAATTACAACGGACATTTAAATGCCGTGAAAGCCACTTCGATCACTGGAGTGAACTTAAAAGTGCGCGGTGCAGCAAGTGGTGATGAAATATGCTACTTGATGAGATGTGAACCGATTTGGGAAAATTACGTAAAAGTTAACAGCGAAGAAACTAGAGACAAATCATTCATAAAACAAATAACGGAATTGTGGGCTAATTTCGCAAAAGTTGGCGAACCTACGCCAAACAAGTATAATGGAAACGTTACATGGCCGCCGACTACTATAAAAGATGATTACATTCTGCATCTAGGCAAGGCGATACAACTATTGGATACCAAACCAGAGAAGAGAATGTATAAATTTTGGAACGATATCTATCGCAAGTATTACGAGAATTGCAACAAACACGATGAATTGTGAAACTTAGAAATGACCGTACCTGATTCTGATGCCGTCGACGGGTTTGTCATTGTTATCTGTGAAGTTGTAAATGCCTTTGTCGTGTATGAAGAACGAGGTGGCAGTTTTATCCGTTAAGTGAAAAGTGCCTGAGTAAGCGATGCCTTCGCAATCCCCGTCAATTCCTTCCAGTACATAGGGCAAGCTAGCGAACCGGGACACATCTACGTTCAGGTGCTCGTAGACCGATAAGGGTCCTATGTATGTTTCTCCTGAAGCATTGTTGTTATGGTCTAAGCTCATCAGAGTAAAGTTACAGTTGTACCCGTTGTAAACTCTCAGTTGCGAGTAACCTTCCACTACAGGTGTACCGTACGTAGGCTGCAAATAAATATTTGTTAATATTTAAAGTATTATGTTAAGAGTAAGAAACGTACGTTATTACTAGGTGACTTCTTACAATTGTAGACATAAATGTAAAAAAGTACGTGATATATTTGACAGATGGTCAAACAAAATAATATTACAGGTTGGTAACAAGTTAACAAGGCATGTAATAGTATGTTATCTAGGAGTACACTACATGTCACACGTTTTTAATGATTTGAAATCACATCATTATATTCTAGACATGTTGTATATGTCTCGACACAGACATACCTACCTAGTAGGGTCGTGTAGAAAAATTAGAAATAAAAATAGTTTTGAGTTTTACTGGTTCTTGGGACAATTATTTATTAGGATTTCTTTGGTTGACTTTTTTTTTTAAAGTAATGAGACGAACGTGACGCTCTCCTGGTGGTAAGAGATAACGTCTGTCCATGGCCATTGCAGCGATACACAGAACTTTGAGTAATAAAACAAAGTCCAGGGCATCACTGCTTTAGCGCTAATTACTTAGAGACTTTTTATTATTTATTTATTTAACTGGTACTGCGGTGGTACCTACCTAGACGACCTCCTGCTAAGGAGGTCTACCACCAGTTTTAAATTTCTAAATTGAATTCCAAATAAAAAAAATGGCAAATTACATTGTAAAACGGCTGTTAAAACTTAATTTGGAAGGAAACGAGTAAGTAGAAGCTAAGACTAAAACAAATTGTTCAGAACTTAAAATGTTACGCACTTGAGAGTATGACTTTTTCACCGTGCTAACTTCGCGACACAGATAGCGAACAAATACATACCAGCAAATTGAGTTCCACGATCCCAGATATGGCGAAGGCAATTGCCGCAAGAATACCTCCCCAAATCATTTTGTGCAAGGGCTTCTTTATCAGCTTACACCAATACATGAATGGGTATATTGCCTAAAACAACATATCAATGTGAAAAGTTATTAAGATAAATAAATAAGAAAATAAATAAATATCGTAGGACATTGCACACAGCGCCATCTGACCCCAAACTAAGCAAAGCTTGTACTATGGGAGTCAGATAACTGATAGAATACTTAAGAATGATGGTAATAGATGGTAATTTACAAAATTTAACAACAATTTTATCTAAAATTTAAGAACCCCCGATAGATGTATAGTATTCTGCTAGTCAAGCCCTTTCATTTGATATCCATATTGAGGGAGTTGTGAAATAATATGTAATCCACCATTTTGTGGCGGCGGCCATCTTGGACCGATTTTCATGAAACAGAGCTGAGAACACTTCCGACTAATTCCCCTTTCAAACGAGAAAAACAAAAATGAAATCGGTTCATCAGTTTGGGAGCTATGATGTCACAGACAGACACACACACACACAGACGCATCAAACTTATAATAGGTCCCCCGTCGTTTTTGCGTCGGGGTTAAAAACAAATACACTTACAAAATTTTGCGTTTTCATGTTATTGAGATGAGAAATTTTATTTTGATAATGTTTCCAACAGGCCTGTAAAGTAAATGTTAGTACTACTAGATCTTACAGAATTCTTACCACTTCAAACAAAGGAATAAAGATGAGAATCAGCAGTGGATTGAGAACTTGCATTTGATCAGCTTTGAGTGTCCAGCTTCCGAGTTCTTGTTGCATTCGATCCGCTTGGAACGTCCATCGTGAACCCTAGGTTATTATAGACAGAGATAACTTTTTAAATAGATCAAAACAAATAAGTAGTGCCTATAGAAAGTATTTTGTAGAAAGGGTTGTCTAGGATGCGCTCCAGTCTGCTTAGAAAATATTAACGTGTTTCAATAAACGATATAAATCTAGATTACTAAGGAGCCATCCATAAATTACGTCACATGTTAAGGGGGAGGAAGGGGGTCGACGAAGTGTGATATTGTGTGACAAGGAGCGGGGTGGGGTCCCAAATTTTGTGATATCACATTTTTTCGAAATAGGTATAATATTTTATATCTAATATCATACATTTTTATTTTAGCTAACTATTTACATTACAACTAACAACTATTTAAAACAAAATCATAAATAAACAAAACAAATAAACTATATTACTATAAAATGGACACGCCGTCGAGATCGCTGCCGCGCGGTAGGGTTTCGCTGGTGGCACTGCCCCGTTGTTAAAAGTAAAAAAAAATATAAATTTCTATTTAATGTACAATTGCAAAATATGTGACATCACCCTAGGTAGGGGGGTCTCACTAATGTGACCAGCTGTGACCAAGACGGGGGAGGCTATATAGGCATATATAGATAGACTACTTTTTATCCCGAAAACATGCAGCGGGTAACACCGCGGGGCGCAGCTAGTTTGTATTAAATGAGTGGTGTATATGTACATAAGTTTCATACCTGCTGATCGAAAAGCGCCCAAAATACAGGTAGAGGTATAAACAGCACAAGTACTCTCATCAGTGACTTGACGTCCTCTATAAGACCCTTATCATATTTGTCATCAGCGTGGTCCAACCAATGCTTGCGTTTCTCCTTGCTTCTCCATGATTTGACCACTGCATGCTAAAAGTATAAACAGAAAAACTGTTACACATAAAGGTAATCAGTTCTATTTGACAGAATTCATAAGTTCCTACACTTTTTTGTCTTTGTTTTCCATTACGTAAAATTATTGTAGCGATGATAGCTCTGTGGTTAGCGCGGTCAGTTCGCATGCCGAAGGGGTTCAACCCCTAACAATGAGCTTGAGCTGCCGGTGAAAGAAAACATCGTGAATAATCCATAGCATGGTGGTAGAGTTCTAGTACTCAGCTGGCCAGCTACCACCCTCAAATTGAAAATCTTCCGCCAAGCATCTAACGTTGTGTTCCGGCAGGCTCACTTGAGAGACAGTTGTATTGCAGACTTTGTGTGCTTTATCATCTTCGACCACACCGTCACTTAACATCAGGTGAGCTGTGGTCAAACATCTAGCTTGTGAACCATAAAAAAATGTTTTTCCTCGAGTTTAGGTGAACAGGATAAATGAAAAGGGAGTTCCCAGTTGTCTTTCTTTTCATACCTTACGTGTAACTGTCCCACTGAGCAAACTGAGCAAAGGTTTTTCCAATTTGTCTTACTTCATTGCATTATAGGTGCAAAGGTAAACGATACTGTACAATATAAGGCTATGTATGAGTACCTACCTACGTAAGATAAAGATATGATATTATATTTATTGGTAGGTCATATTATTGGTCTTAGGTTACAAAAGTTACATCACGTTTTTGCCTCAATGGGCGTACAAATGTTGTCACAACTTTTTGGCAATATAATTCAAATTACGTAATTGAATGTACCTCATTGTAAGTATTGTATGGTTCCCATACAAGCTTTGTCGATTTAATGTTGTAAGGCACTGTATGAAATATCCACCGTTATATTCATGTCCAGTCTCACTGACTGGACATGGGAATTTTTATTTTTTCCCTTACAAATGATGGTGTAGTAACAATTTTGAAATATGACGTTTAGGTTTGTACTTTCAAGAAAAAAATCAAAATTTGTGAAAATGAAACTGATTGAAAATTTACGATTTTGTAAACAAATTTTCAGCTTTACGCTGCCATAACTCCTAAGACTTATACTTGGGTGGAAACTGGAAACGAACGCAGTTCTTTAGGTACTACCAAAGAACCAACAGGGCTGTCATCGTATTGATTGATAAAGTTTTAATCTTTGTACCATTATCTGATGGTGGATTTGGCAAAGTACGTATCCTTTCCACTTTATCAGCTCTCTATTATTTCGAATGCATACGGTGTATCATCTTTCACAGCTCATCTACACCTTAAGACGCTTGTTTACATTACGGTATTACCGCTCTAATTCATGTCGTTTCCTTAAATTTGATACAATTTATTATCTCAACATAACGAAAGCATCTTGACAATAAAATTGCTCAATAGACGATGTCCCTGTGCCAAAATATTATCACTAAAGCAGAGTGAAGTGTCCGCTCAAGTGGTTGCGTCATCAGCTATTGTGATAGAGGTTTATTTTATCGATAACTTTTCTCATCTAATTTCAAACAATATGAAGTTAAAAATTCTTCCAGTGGGTATCAAGAATGTTATTGTATTGAAATAAGGGAAACTCGATTGTTTTTTTTTGTTCGAAAACATTGAACAAGTAAGACACACTATGAATGTATTCAGTTGTAGAATTTTCTTTTAATAACGAGTAGGCAAATAGCGAAGCGTAATTCGTTATTAATAATTAATTTTTTACTCTTTTTACTCTTAGAGTAATATACTACAGAATGTTCTTTGGAATTGATTATCTTCGTTTCATATGACGTGCATGAGCTTGAACCGATAACGGAAAACATCTTGAGAAATCCCTACCATCCAAAAGTCTCACTTGCCCGCCAGTTAATTTCCGAATAGATGAGCATCTTCGACCGCACCGTCACTTAACATCAGGTGAGTTGTAATCATACACCTAGCCCGACAAATATAAAAAAAATAACGTTTAGTTCTTAATATAATCGGATATTTTGACTTGAAGACAATTGAAAATTTAATTCATTTTTTTCCCATACGTCTGCAATATTTATAAAAAGCTGTCGAAATTTTGAACTGTTATATCGGCCATCGGGTTATACTTACACCGACACATGTAGAAACTTTCCCCAGTACATTTCCCGCGGGTTTTTTGATTACATATGATCTTCTTCCCGCCACGAAACACACTGCAAATACATACAATACTTTATATGTTGACATGGTCATACTAGTTACATTTTGGCTTTATTTGTTCTTTCAAGCCTATGGAACTTCATAGATTAAGGTACGGAAAGAACCGCCAATAGAAAATGACAATCGTTACTTTTACATTTCTACTAAGAATCTGATAATTCACGTACAATAAAAAAATATATATGTGGAAATTCCTTTTGGGTGTATACCTAAGTGTTAGTTGTATAATTTACTCCCATGTTTATACTACGATTGTGGAATAGCAATGTCTAAAATTAATGTTCAAACTGCTAACAACGAATGGGTACATATATTTTGTATAAACATTTAGAATTCGCTGTAAACAGGAAGACGACCGAAGCAGTAACCAGAGCAATAGGACAATATAGTTAATATGTAATATTGCATACCCCTCCATCGCTCAATTAACTTGTAAATGTATTAACAAAAAATTAAATAAGCACAGAAATTGTGAACTTACGTATGGAAATAATCATAAGTATTCCAGGCACGCCGAATGCCAGAGAATAGCAGTCATTATCTCCAAAGCAATGCACATCCGCTCTTAAGATTGGCGTGAGAAAGGTAGATATGAGACTGCCGGCGTTGATGGCAAAATAGAACAAGGAAAAGAAATAACCAAGGAATTTCTCCTGTTCTGGCAACTTGAATTGATCTCCGCCGAATGCAGATACACAAGGCTTTATCCCACCGGTACCAAAAGCTATCAAAAGTAGCGCTATGATTGTGAATTCCCTGAAAAAAATATGAAAGACGTTACTACGCACGTACACAATAGTAAAATGTTTGAGAAAGCAGTTCCCTGTCTAGGGGTATTATCGTACTCGTACATGAGTTAATCTCGGATATTATTGCTCCTCCTTTGCTTTATTTTAATGTTCTTGTTAGATTTATTATATAATCTATTGTGGTTTTGTTACAACACTGAATATGTAGAAAGTCAATCTTAACAATTTTATATTGGCCGTTGAAAGCCGTTGGCTTTCGCCTTTGCTGGACTCGACTTTCGAAAATTTGATTTAAAGGATGAGATTAATATCTGATGTTTTTCCCCTGTGATAAGTGATTTCATACAAGATATCGTAAATGTATGTATATTGCCAGCAGTGAAAGGAGCTGTCTGCAAAGGCGGATCTAAAATAGAAGTAATCATGCAATTATAATAATGTTATACTAACAGCGACGGCAATTTGACTGGCGGCATTGCTGTGAGCGAAATGAGGATGCTGCCGGTTGCATACACTAAAGATAAGTAGAGGATTGTCCTGCAAAAAAAAACATCAAAACTCTTGAAACAAATAATAAAGTCGTTAGATTTAATCCTGGATATATTTACTTGACAATACACGAATATTAATTAAAACCCAGTTACATCAATACAAAATGTTATATAAATAAAGTTAACTAATCCAAAAGGCCGCTACCAATGGGAATAGTTGCCAAAACTCTGGCTCCGTTGCCATGTTTAGAGGCCAGTGTTTTGGTCCTTTGTGACGTCGACCTCTCAAGGTGTTTAAACATTCTTTCAAGGTGACGTAACAAGATGTCTCATGAAATTCATTAAAATATTGTTTGCCACATTGAACTGAATAGGCACTTAGTCATTTGCATCTATTTAAAGACTGTAGGTACTTTGTACAGGTACATTTATTATTATGTAATATTAAAGCCGTTCAGCGCCTCAATTTGAATAGTAAAAGGAGGGTCATAATTTTAAGTAACTTATGTATGTATTAGTGATGTAACGAATGGTCGATAGCCCACATTCGCGAATACGAATGCAAATATTTAACTCGAACATTCGCGCAATTCTAAAGGGAATGCATATATCGATTTTTTTTTAAATAGGTTAGTAGGTATCATATCTTTTTCAGCCTGTAATCGTCCAATGCTACGGTGCTGATATGAAGTTTACTGTTTGTGAAACTTAAAAATAGTTTACGTTTTCATTAACTTTATCAAGAATTTGTTAATTTAATTTCGAAGTATTAAGTAGGTACTAGTTTTTATGTGCGACATAATAGATTAGATACAGAGAGATCTCCTATCTACACATAAACATATACTAAAACTGATGTAGGTCAAAATAATATGTTTCTTTTTGTTTAAGGCATTTGTAGTGCACGGCTCATTATAATGTGGGACTTGGACAAGCAATTTTTTTTTTTGTATATTATTGAAATCTGTCTTTGTTGACATTTAGCATTGTTTGTGTTATATTTAACAGCTATTTTAGCAGGTCTTGCGGAGCTACTCTTTTAAGCCTCCTGAAAGTTTTTGCTTTCATCAGGTTTGATGCCAATTTATTTGAATGCATCAGGATCCTTTTCTTGTAGGCTCTGATTCGCTGTACAATTAATTAAAATTAATTTAGTGTGTACGTTTTCATTCGTGCAGACTGAGCCTTAGCTTACTTAGCCCTACTGTCAAAGCCGGGCCCACCCCAAAGGTGATAGATATTAAAAATAACTCGAAGCAGAAATGTCAAGGTAGTTTTGAATAACTATCTACATATATACATACATATAATAAAACTGGTTGGGGGTCAAATTACGTACGAGTATATTGAAGTATAGTACTGGTATATTGAAGATATTTAAAAAAACAATTGGAGTAGGTACAGTCTATTATAGATAGGTACTTGAAGCAAAAAAATATTATTAAATTAAATTTTGTCAGTCAATTGAGCGAGCATCATGCTGAAAATACTAGATAGATTTAAATTAAACTTGGCATGATTAATTATAGCACATACATAAATTGGTTTTTATAGAGACCGAAATACGGCAATGTTGCCATGCGTATAAAAATAAATGAATGAATATAATTGGTAACTATTTATATTAGTGTATAATTTGAATATATTACCTAAACCGTCCGAGCCATCCGTCCGCTATCATGGCGCCCAACAGTGGGAAGAAATAAGCGAACATTGTGAATACGTGGTAGATGACAGTAGCTCCATCGTCTGAGTATCCCAATTTATCACGTAAGTACAGGGCAAGAATTGCTGAAAAAATCATAGTTTAATAAATATCAGCGCTGTTAACTGTTATTGTCAAGGAAAACACCGTAAAGTTAAACATATTGGGAAACCATTGCATGGTGGTAGGGTGCATTATAGTACTCGGCTAGCTAGCTACCACCCTCAAGATGGAAGTCTATCGCCAAGCACCAACAGGTTGATCTGACTGCTTCACTGGAAAGCCAGCTCCATTCCAGGCTAGGTGCGTTTATTAACCATCTTCGACCACATCGTCACTCAGGTGAGCAGTGGTCAAACAACTAGCCTGACGAACATAAAAAAGGCCAAAAATTTTAAAGGTTCGTCTTTGTAAGGATGTGTTTTTTGTATACTCTAAGACGAAAGAGACTTTAAAGTATTACCTACATGAATAAACTAGCAGTCCGACCCGGCTTCGCACGGGTGGACATTTATTGTACAGATATATATTACTCCTATATTTCTAATAGTGAAAGAATTTTTGAAATCTGTCCAGTAGTTTTTGAGTTTATTCGTTACAAACATACAAAAATTCAAAAATACAAATCTTTCCTGTTTGTAACATTAGGATAGATATAGATTTACTAAATCGACAAAATCAATATAAAGCGGGATATGTTAATAAAACAAAATTTAAAATTTTGTCCGTTTCGCACACAAACTTGTATAAAATTACTCCCAAACTCTTATCAAGAATCGTGAAAGCATATTTGGATGTAGATAAATAAGAGCTAATCTTTCTTCAGCCTAGATAGACAAGATACTTCCAGCATTTCTTATCAAGAGCACTGGCTAGAGTACATTTATATCGTAAGTAGTATTACCTTCGTCAGCACAGATGCAAATTATCGAGAAAATTATATCCAAATTTGTTTGTTTTATTTATTTTGTCTCATCGTCTATGTTTTTTTTGACACTAGGTTTATGTTATACTCGTGTACTATGGATTCCTACAATAAACAAAAAAAAATCTTACCTCGCATTCCATAATACGAAAACCTTTCACAGAATTCATTTGTTACAATGAATCCGACTGATTTTGGATATGGTAGTTTCTGAAACAAACAAAATAATATTTAACATCTTTTAATCAATACAAAACCTAAATAAACGACATCTCGAACACATTGCTGCGAGTATCATAGCAGCAATGCCGGAGAATTCACAGTCAAATACGAACAAAATCATTTGCGACCGCGCAGAACGGTGCCGGAAGATCGATTTATAAATTTGGTGTGATTAATAAAACATTTAAAAAAAATGTTGAAAAGGTTTACGTTTACTGTTTTATAGTACAGGTGGATTGTAAGGCTACATTTTTGCGCAAAAAAGGCCAGCACTTTGAGTTGTACGTACTCTTTTTATAATCCTTCATAACTAAGTTTTTTTCATACATAAGTAATGAGACAATCAATACGCTCTGAAAGTAGAAATTACGCCTATCCATGACCATTGCAGTGATACATAGAACTTTGAGTAGCAAAACAAAGTCCAGGGCATCGCCGCTTTGGCGCTCATTACTTTGAGACTTTTGATGATAAGTCTCAACAGCCCTGTAATTTCGCTAGCTGCCCTTCAAACCGGATCACAGTAATTTTTACACACTACTAATCTGGTACTGCGGAGGTACCTACCTAGACGACCTCCTGCTAAGGAGATCTACCACCGTGTAGGTTTGATTTGTAACATTGGTGTTATCAATAAAATATTTGTATTTGTTTTTTTTATGGTTGACTGGCTAGGTGTTTGACCACAGCTCACCTGATGTTAAGTAAAGGTGTTGTCGAAGATGGTAAAGCGCACCCTGCTTGAAATAATAGCCTGGAATAGTACAATTTGTAACGAGTAAACCTATTTTGTGATTAAATACTCTGTGTACAATGTACATATTATATAACAGTAGCTAAATACATCTGCTTGGTTACTAAGGTACCGTTTTGGTTATTAATAGGCCACCCAATATAATGCGAGTACCTACTTAGACGGAATCTCACTCCAAAGATTGCAATGAGAGGTTAATAAAAGATAAGTGGAAGAGTTCAAATACGATGCTACATTTGGGACATGTCTTGTTCCGAATTCCTGCTAGTTACGCGGGGGTCCCAGAACTGGTTCGAACAGGATTTTAATTCAATCATCGGCAAAGTCGCGGGCCGCAGAGTAATTACCAACTCTCTGACGGCGCTGTTTGCCGACGCGACATGACTAGCCTACATTTAGTTACGCTTTGTACGCGATTTGTGAACATATTCAACGTTTTTTTAAATATTTAGTAGCACATTGCTGCATCAGCTTGACAACAAGATATAAATAACGAGCTGCGCTCCGCCATGATCATGTTTTCAGAATAAAAAATAGGCTAAGTGTTAATCCAGGGTGTCAGCTACCGCCATACCAAGTTTTATCAAAATCCATTCAGTAGTTTTTGCGTAAAAGAGTAACTAAGATCCATACAATATTTCGCTATATAAATATTAGTATTAAATTTCGGCGTCACAGTTTTATTTTGTAATTGTTTTTTTAATTTGCATATATAAAACACATTTTTTTAAACCATGTTTGTATAGCCTAGTTTTCTGTTTAATTTCGGTAGTTAAATTTATACTACCTATCGAACGTGATTTTTTTGAGACATAACTTTAGGTAAAATTATACAAGTAAAAAAAGGAAAATTGAAAAATTTTGTACAAACCCACGACGGTTAAAAAGTAATTGAAAAATTATAAAATAATATAACACCTATCTAAGATAATTCACCAATCAAACCCGAACCCATAACTGAAAACTGCATCAAAATCGGACTAGTAGTTTTGGAGAAAAACGGCAACATGGATTTGTCAATATAATATTTTTTATTAAAATATTTTACGCTGTAGGGCGTGGGTTCGATTCCCACTCAGGGCAAACATTTTGTGAATAAAACAACATGTTTCTTCTGTGTCTGGGTGTTCTGTATGTATTATAATTATGTATTTACAAAAAAAAAACAAAGTATTTATGTATTCTATCAGTTATCTGACTTCCATCACACAAGCTCTGCTTAGTTTGGGGCCAGATGGCACTGTGTGTATAGTCCTACGATATTTATTTATTTATTTTATTTAATAAGGCAACAATCTATTTAAATGCAATAATATGCTTAATATTAAATTAACAATTCGCAGATAGCTACAGATCAGAAACGACAAACTAGGCCAAGGTAAACGATGAAAGCGTAATGCCCAACATGTTTTTCTAGTATTTAAATATATTACTTATTTAAATACTCCAAAAAAGGAAATACATAAATATTAATAGATAGATAGAGATAAATAGATAGGTAGGAACTCGTTATTGTGCACGCTAAAAATAGAAATAACAAGTTGAAAATAATCTTATGAGCTAATGCAGCAAGTGGCGGCCTTATCGATAAGAGCGATCTCTTCCAGACAACCGAGAGTGCAAAACTAACAGATGGTAAATGTTGGAACACTATTAAGATAAAAAAATTGAACTAATAAAAATTATACACAATACGTACATAAAATAGTACACACATATACGTATGTAAAAAATAATTATGTATTTAATTAAAACGAAATACATAAATATATATAGTCTATATTATATATATATTAATATATATAATATAGACTATAATATTATAGACTCTATAAAAATAAAACAAAAACTAACATCACACACACATATGCGTATGTAAAAATAATTATATATTTAATTAAAACGAAATTCATAAATATATATAAATATATATATAATAACGGTACTTTTCTGAAGAGCCTAATAAAAACCGATATATATATATATATAAATACCGCTTTACATTTATTATATATGTATATAATATAAAAAATATAGACTATAATATTATAGACTATAAAAATAAAACAAAAACCAACATCAGCGGCGAGATTCAAAAACATATCTGATCCGACTAACAACAATTAAATTAATATCAACTCCACATTGTGACAAATAAAGTAAGAATTACACTGATTTTTTTAATGACTGTTTTAAATATTTGAAAGCACCTTTATATATTTTTTACATTTTTCATGGTATCATCTGGCAAAGTAACTAAAGCGGTAAAACAAAATAAGAAACAAAACTTGTGAATAAATCTCCATAATTATAGAGATTTCTTGTTGATGATGGAAAATTTAGTCTAACCATGAAGACGCGTGCGCAATTGATTGTACGCAAGTGTTTTAGCTACAGCAGTAACTGTCTAACCCACTGAAGAGTTTCTCTCTTCAGTGCTTCGACCGCTCTGTACATCTGTTCAGGGATCAACGAACTTTTTTACGGAACACCTTAATTTTTCCACAATCTCAGCGTTGTACCCGTAGTAAAAGTTGTTAATTATAAATACATCGACCTTTTTTCACTCCAAGCTTAAACTTGCCCTAAAAGGTATCTTTTTCGTTTCGTTAAAAATATTAAATTATATAGCTCAACCCACGGCCACCTTATTTTTTATTTAAAAAAAAAAGATATGGCTACAAGCAAATAATTTTGGGGTAACCGGATTTTAGTGAATTTTGCATTCTTGTATTATCGTATTACAATCTCCTCATGACCGCTTTACATTTATTCGGTTTTTTATTAGTCTCTTCAGAAAAGTACCGTTATTGGAAAGAGTTACGGAAAAATAATTTAATTTTGTGACTAAAATATGTCCATATTGTGGTAAACAGACGTACCAGCTGAGATCGTTGTATAAGCCTTGGAAAGAGAGAGCGTTTTGCGCACAATGTTATCACATTCACTTTCCAGAAACTATGAAGTGTGTCGTGATTGGGATGAACATCTAAAATATCATTTTAATCAAACATAAACAATTATTACACGAATTAGGGTGTAAATTATGTGGGTTCTAAGATTCTGGCTCAATTTATTTGCTATCCCGAATTTTTGTTTTTTTTTTGTTGTAAATAAATATTAGAGGACATTTTACATATAGACAAATACTAACAAATACTATGGGAACACCTTGGGGTTGCCTAAGGCGAACAACAATTACTTTTGTTGAAGCAGCGAAACAGCAAATTTAAGCAGCAGAAGAGCGTTCATTGTCAGTTAGTATCCGGAGCGTGCTACAAGATAACCTTGTACTATCGTAGGCTCTAGAGGAAAACACCCTAGTATTTTCCTCTATGATGGCCGTAATGCAGAAAGTTGGCTTATAACTGAATATATCTCCAGCGTCTTATAAGCCGTAACTACTTCTCGTCCGTCGGCATTCATTTCCTTGCTTATAGTAACAAGCGAAAGAATCCGTTGCTTTGTTATTTTCTCTTCTAACGCACAAACAGATTAACGGAGCAACGGCTGGAGACATTGTCATCATTCATAGCCTTCCTTGTTTCTATACCGCCAAGCAAGGAGAGTCTTAGATGACGACTTCTCCTAGCAGGGTTTCATTAACATTAACATGCTATTCCCGAGTTAATATCCACAAGTTATCTAGATTCTCTAGTGCACAGAGCAATAAGTAATTGAAAAAACTTTTTTGTTGTTTTTTCTTCAATCCGGTGTTATTCAAAGCGGCTATGACGCGCTCGTGACTGCCTTGACACGTCGATGACCGAGAAAACAAAAGACAACCGTGGCATACTGATGTCTAATAGCATTACCTGACTGCCATAGAAGGGTTTGCGTTTATGTTTTTCGCGCGTATCTTGTGTGTATGTAAATTTCTTTCAAATCTTCCAAACGGTCGAACGGATTACGACAATTAAGGTATCGTTAAGGATTAGTCTCAAAAATCCAAGTGTACTTAGATAGGTGTTAAAAAAATGGCAGATTTTAGGTGCGAAATGGTAAAACGTTAAAAAGGATTCAAATTAAATCTTACCTCTTTATAAATAGTGTACCTACATATATAAATTTACTTGGTGGTAGATCTCCTCGCAGGAGGTCGTCTAGCTAGGTATATACTACCGCAGTACCAAATATTCTGCGCCATGCAGTAGTGTGGAAACATTACTGTGTTCCGGTTTGAAGGGTATTAGCGAAATTATAGGGCAGTTGAGACTAACCATCGTAAGTCTTAAAATAATAAGCGCCAAAGCAGTGATGCCTTAAACTTTGTTTTACTAATTTACTACACAAAGTTCTGTGTATCGCTTTAATTGTCAAGCTCAGGCGTTATCTCTTACCATCAGGAGAGCGTCTCGATAGACTCTTTCCTTTTACATTAAAAAAACGCAATTGAAAATAAATGGCGGTTTTTTCTGGCATGTTTAGGTACAATTGACAGATATAATTATGTACAACCACTTATTTAACGCGGACTGTGTTATATGTTTTAAATATTATTGATTGTTGTCATTCATAATTTTTATCTAACTAAGTTGTGAGAGCTATATAAATAAGTAAATAAATGAAACAAAGGAAAGTTTCGTTTCAAGTTATCCATTGTCTTTTGTTTCTATGCTACCTATCTACGTAAACAAGTACTAAAGATGATTGTCATTGATTATAATGATTAGGGATTACCTCTACACTCAGTATACCAGTTGAAATATGTATACCTAATGCCCTTGAATACTGTTCATTTACGGACGGATCTCTCTGGCAATCCAGCGGGGAAACGCGGCCAGTATTGCGGGAACCTTCAGCCAGGGCTCGATGCGCGAGGGACTTTAAATAATTCCAATTGACTTGTAATTAATTAATTTTGACATAATTATTATTATATAGTAACTAATTTATTAATTATAATTGAGTAATAAATAGTTGATTTATATTACTATAAAATCTCAAACTACGGTAAATCTTAGGTTTTACCTGTAAATCTTAGGAATTACCAACATGAGTTGGTTAATGTAAGAATTTATAAAAAAGAAACGATTTTTTCGATTTGACCAAAATCTTATGATTTATAGATCAATAATATACATACATAATTATAATAATAATTTAGTATAATTATAATCATTTTTTATCTGTATCCTAATATATATTTGTATTCTATGTAATTTTTTAAATGATCAACAACTTGACATTCTTATTAATGTTTTGGAGATATAAAACATTCAAATTAAACTTTTATAGTCTAAGTCGATAAAATAAATATTTTGCAATCAAGTCGCCAAAATTTATTGCACCAGTGCGAAGTCAGGACTGACGTTGGTTTAAAATGAAGAAAGCAAAACAAGATTCTTTCATTAATTAACAAAATTATCGAATTTATATACATATGTACAAATTTATAGCCAAAGCACGTTTAATTTTGCAAATATCATTTCACAAACAATAAATCTACAAATGTAGAGTTTTTGGACACACAATGTGACATTTTAAGCGTACGTTGACTGTAACCGAGGCAAACTAGTTCGAAATCTGGCTCGTTTGCTTTCGAGTTGCATGTACCACAATGCACAAAAATGTGGTACATTGGTAAATGTGGTACATTTTTGTGCATTAATTTTTCGCAATTTTTTAATATACCAGCGAGTTTGATAGCCCTGTTGGTTCATTGGTAATATGTCTGCTTTGAGAGCTGAAGGGTGTGGGTTCGATTCCCACTCAGGACTAACATTTGCGTGACTAACATCGAAGTTTGTTCTGTATCTGGGTGTACTGTATGTATTATAAGTATGTATTTACAATAAAAAAAAGTATTCAAGTATTCTGTCAGGTATCCGTTTCCCATAGTACAAGCTTTGCTTGGTAGCCCCTAGTTTGGATAGCGATGTCCTCCAATACTTATTCATTTATTTATTATATGTCAATACACGTCCAAAAATCACTTTGAAATGATAAAATTTACAAAACGAAACAATAATAATAATATGTATGTTAATAGTTACTAACTACTAATTTAATAATATATTTGTTTTAAATAATAAAATTATACAATTATACATAATGTTTTCCTTCACCGTTTGAAGCTACCGGTAACATGCATACAATTTAGAAAAGACAGAGCTGTGAGTCATTAGAATTGAACTCAGGACCCACAGACATGACAGATTGGCAGTCAGAGAGCACAGCTATGCTATCATGGCATTCAATTTTTGGGTCACGTATACTTGCATGGAAAACCTACCTTCACACCTTTTTTTATCAGCGAAATCTAACAACAAACCTCTTTGTACCTATTAAGTCAATCTCGGTCAACTTTAAGGTTAACTTTATCAGTAGAACGAAGAACTCATTACACAGAAGGCATTTTGCTCACGTATTCATTACCTACAAATTATGGTACACGCACGTCGATTGTAACATCTGAGTAAACTGTATTTTAATTAGCTTTCATGTCATTAGCGATAGACATTAGGTAGATAGACGATACAAATAAGTCAAGACAGTAATAAACTTGCTTGTTAAAAGTATTCCCTTACAAAACACTTGCTGTGAATAAAAAAAAAAACATTATATATGCTTGTACTAGCTGCGCTCCGCGGTGTTACCCGCTACATGTTTTCGGGATAAAAAAGGAGCCTATGTGTTAATCAAAGGTCTCTACTAGCTTAGCTCCATACCAAATTTAATCCAAATCCTTTCAGTAGTTTTTGCGTGAAAGAGTAACAAACATTCATCCATCCAAACTTTCACATTTATAATATACGGACAACTTGTGGTTTCACCCGCGTAGTTCCCGTCCCCGTGGGAATACAGGTATAAAAAGTAGCCTATGTCAACCGGAGATAGTGTAGCTTCCCAACAATGAAATAATTTTTGAAATCTGTCTAGTAGTTTCGGAGCCTATTCAATACAAACAAACATTCGAATCTTTCGTCTTCATAATAGTATACATAGAAAATAATATATATCATACTAGTGAGATTATCCACTATAAACCAGAGCTCAAAATGTCCGATTCTCATCTTGTCTGTATCTCAAAATGATCAAGCCATATGACAACATCACATCGCTAATTGCCTAATCGAAATTGCAATAATTCCGGAGTTTCGGTGCCTACCTTCCGGTATCATCAGATGATTGAAGGTAGGTAGTTCACTGGAACTATTCTAGTACCCGTAAACACAAGTTAAAAGTCACAGGAAAGCAAAATACGCAATTTCGTTTACTTGGACGACATATTTTTTTCTAGTTGTTTTGGTTTACAAATCAAACAACATTTTGAACCGATTTTGATGTTCTTCATCATCTTCTTCAGATCAACCGATTTTCATGTAAGTTCGTGTTCTTGAAATTGAAAAAAGAACCGTAACGACATAACAATATGATTAGGTACATTTTGCAATTGTTAATATTACAAACAAGCTAATTCAGACAGGCACTGATTATTTCAAGTACCCTGGCTGGCTTTTAGAGCTGCAACCCCTGCCGTTTAAAATTAATAGCAAAGATATAGGTACCTATTTTGCAAAAACTTTTTAAATATATCGATGCCATACTTTGCGGGCTAGCTAACGGACTTACTTAATTAGACACCTTTTTTTTTAATTAAAAAAAACGATTACGACTGGTCCTCGCTTCGATGCATCAGATATGACGCCTACTTTTGTCAAAAAATTAAGTATTTCAAGTTATCCTACAACAGTGCAACCCGCCGCCGGCGCCGGCAAGCGTCCTGGGATCCCAACCGCACGGCAGCGATCTCGAATGCGATTAAGCTTTTATAGTAGGGTGTTTTTTATTCAAAATTGTATCTTTGTAAATTATTATTCCTGTATTTATAGTAGTTATTTATATTTCATTTCATTTGTACACATTTACTTAAATAATTGAAGTAAATCTATAGAAATGAAATTTTCGGGTAAACAGATTTGAAATTAAAATTATAACAAGATTAACTCCCAACTTTGTCTAAATTATGCTAATAAACGAGCGTAAGTAATAAGAACACACTAATAAAAAAACAACAAATTAATTCTGTAACTAAAAATTACTGTTTTAATAATTCCACAAATCATTTATTGTAACTCATTTCTTGTTGAATACACATGTGACATCCGACAGGTATGACAATAATACAATAAACACACACACATAATACAATTTGTAAAACTAAAACGTGTAAAAATTATTTATTACCAACATAAGTAATTATTCGCAAAGAAATAAGTGCATAATGTTTTTAAAACAAGACTACGGCTGCCGAAATTAACGCCAGTATAATTGCAAGTCGCATTTTGGATTCGCATAAGACTAAAGTCATTAAATAAGGTTATACTAACCCCCGTTTTGGTCTCCATTGTGTCCAGTTAGATAAATAATATATTTGAAGCCACTGCGGATAATGTTTACTATGTTTGAAAAATAACACCGTGACATAATATAGAGCGATGGACGTTCGCGTTGCGCGTGCACAAGACGCGAGCGCACGTTTTGTTAGAACGCGCGTTACTGACTCGATTTGTGGAGTTGTGGAGATATCTGGTCGTGCAGTGTGCAGTTTTCGTCACCGCTCGCTGTTGACGGTATAAGTGTTTCGATTCAGTTGTTAGTAGAAGATTGGACGCTGCCCCTAACAAAAAACCACGGCGCGCTTGCTGTGGGCGCGCTCCTTAATCGGCAGATTGCGCTGAGTTGGGACTTGGGACTTAAATTAAATTATATATAAAGAGCTTATAAGCTCAGAGTGTACTAAACGTAAGCCTGTTGTTTTAGTAAATATTGTCATTTTGTAGGTTGATATTTTTGGTTGATTAACAAAGTTTATTTTATTTTAGTTGTTGTTTGTTTGTTTACGTTTTCAATTTCGTTTCATTATATTTGTTTTTGTCGTTGGTAATTTTGTTATGTTTGTTTTGTTTGACAAGGGCTCACCGGAAGACCAGCGCTGGTCATACCACTTATTATGACAAGTATTAAATTATGCTGAGGTGAGCTCCTTATTTTGCAACTGTTTGTCTCTGTTTGTTATTTTTGTGTGTACATAACACAGGTGGTCCTAAATAAAATAATTTTCTTTCTTTTCTTTGAGGTGGTTTGATTTCCATACAAACAATTTTTTCCATTTATGGACAAATTGAGCATAATTTTACAGTAAATATTTATTGAGCAATATGTTACAGTGAAATCACAGGTACTACCATTTATTTTGGTCTTTATTTGCGGTAAATCACAATTGCTTGAATAAAACAGTAGAAATCATACATATACTCGGGAACAAAAAAAACATAATGTAAATTCTAGAACAGAAGTTAGATAAAGAGTTTAAAAAATCTATAAGCCGATTGCGAAAAATATTGCTATAACAAAAGGAAAACACTTTTAAATAAATTTAAACTTACAATTTCATCATATTTTTATAATCCCCTTTTAATTTAATTTATTTAGATGGTTACTTGATGGGTACCTACCTATGGTTTTTTTTATGAACGTAATATTATTTCGCGCCAAAATCCGCCATTTTGTTTTTTTCTGAACGCCTATCTCAGAACACTTGGGTTATTGAGACAAATGTATTATCGTAATAGGTACATTCGACCGTTTGAAAGAAACGAGGTAATAAAGAAATTTACATATATTATAAGAAATTTATATAGATATGCGCGAAAAACAATCAGGTAAAACAGAAATTAATAAAAAAGTTGAAAATAGCTAGAAGTCCATGAAGATGCGACGAAATTCATATCTCCGTGTCGGGGTAGGGTAGTTCCCTACATTGTAAGAAAAATTGTACGTAATTCGATTTTCAGGATAAATAATTATGTTGCCGCAGTTTAAGTAGGTATGGCACTACCTACTGGGTAGTGTTATCCTCAAATGAAATGGCCTCGAGGTCGCGAATTCAGAAACGCCTCGCTTTGGTATTTTCAACAGCTTAGTTGGTTTGAATCGATCCGCGGGGGTCTAACAGGGGAAAATACACAAAAGAACCCCCTTACACGCAACGCGCCACGCGCTAAATTGTTTTTCCTCGAGCGACATGTGACAAAGCGTTGTGGAAAGTTGCCTCAAACTTGCTCGATATTCATTTAAAGTTTATCGCGCTCATTAGAATAATTATGCGCTACCTAGGGATAAGCCCGAGACCAATATGTTGACTAGCACAGATTTTTTTCATGATTTTAAGATTGTTTCTAACAGTAAATAAACAAATATCGTAGGACATTTTACACAGCGCCATCTGACTCCAAACTAAACAAAAGACTATGGAAGTCAGATAACTGATTACTTTTTTTTTGTAAATTAGATATCTTATTATTTTTTTATTATCTCGTATTTTTATTTTAAGTTCTATTGTTTGAAGAGTCGACAGGTTCTATATACATAAATGATAATGAGTGATGGCAGAAGAACTATTTTATAGGAAACTTAAATCAAAAAGCCGTTTAGAAGTAGACGGCTAAATACGTTTTCAGTTAAAAAATTAACGGCAGCGTTGCGTTCATAAGCGGAAATTCCCAAAGGGAAACTCAACTAATAAGTTTAAATGATTTTATTTCAATACACAGCTTTAAACCACTTTCTAGCGTGTAAGTTTTAAGTAACATCCTGTATAGAATTTCGTAATCGTGAAGTCGGAGATCTACGAGTACTTTATACATCGTGTTTTTAAAACTCGAACTACAGGCTTTTCGTTGAAGTAAAATATCGATCGTGAAGAAACCTGTATGCGCATATGTTCCAAAAAGAAAATCGATGGCGTGTGCGAATTCGCCGACACGCAAGGAAAAATGGCCAAAACGACCTTTGAGTGCGAGTCTTAAGTTTGATTGTCTTGAAGAGTTGGTCTAAGTAACACTAATAGCATAATGTTACTGGTATGATATAGTGTGGTGACTAAGGGTACTTAGATAAACATATACATACCGAGCCCGTGGGTGTAGGATAACACTGATCGAGTTTTAACGCCTATTAACGTGCAAACAGCGAGGCCAGAAGCAATTCAGGTCAATATAGCGAAATCGTAAAAGTTAAACCGTGCAAAATGATTTTTTTTATTAAATAGTTACACCGTACATTGCTTCATATATTACTTTACTAGCAGCGACCCGCGGTGTTACCTGCTACATGTTTACGAGATTAAAAGTAACAGTCACGCGAAATACGACTTCATTTTATAATATTCAGTGATATGTTATCACTGTTTCCGTAAGTAAATTTTCTAAGTACATCTACTTTGCAATGTATCAAGTATGCAAACACAAGTATGACGTTTCGCATTGAGGAATTCTACAGCACAAGTAAATGATCTCCACGATGAACCACCTCTGTAGTATGATCTACAAAGCAAAATCGATTCATAATTGGCGGAATTATCGCAGAAATACAGTCGAATTGAGAATCTCCCCCTTTTTGAATCGGTTACTCGTAATGAGCCGATAAATCTATTACGTAAAAATCGTCCAAGTAAAGTGCATCTCCCAGACGCGCGCCGAGCGTTCAGTACCTACATAAATAAATATAACTTTCATTTCTTGAATAACATTCGTTCTTTTTTTATAGAAACAGCGGTAAACAACCAGACTCTGCAACATGTTGTGGATGCGTTGGAGATGTTTAAAGACGCAAAGATGCATAAAGACGAAGACGTCTTAATATACTTCATATTAAAACTACGGAAAAACCAGACCTCTTTCAAACTTATTTATGCATTCTGCATTCTAATTGGAACCGACCCACCTACACTTGGTAATAAGGCTTTAACATATCAATTTGCAAGATTTATGTAGTACAAAGTAGACAAGAAAATTTATGGAAACTGGGACAACGTCCGTGGTAAATGGAAATTGTGTTTATCATACATTTGATATCATAAATGGTTTAGTACCATGTAAATAAATACCTATGCTATTTTTTTTTTTGTGTTTGTTACTTATCAAGTTCGAAGCTACTGTTTTCTTAGTAAAAATAAATATACTTAAACGCTAAAAATATATTTCTTATGGGAGTTCTGCTGCGCCCCGCGGTGTTACCCGCTGTTCCCAAGTGAACACATTTTTTTGGATAAACGTAGAATTTGTGTTAATCCAGAATGTCAGTTAGAGATTTACTACGATAACATGACCCACCCCTCCTGATTACTGTTTTAATGTGAGTAGTCACATCCTTAAAGAAAGAGTTTGTATGTAGTTGTAATTATTCGTCTTCAGTAGCAGTCAGACAGCACAGTTTGTTTGTCAACTTACCATAACTAGTTGACCGCGTAAGACGACGCACGTGTCATTTTCATAGAGTACCTACGTGCAGCGCCATACTAATAATAAAGAGCGATTAATGAACGCCACTAGCACCAGCTAGCAAATCCATGGATTTGTGTCTCGACTAGGTGTTCGACGGCAGTACCAGTTAGCCGTTTTCAGCCGTTTGAGCGTGAATAAGTAACGAGCATACAAACACACTCACATACTTTCGCCTTTATGATATTGGTGTGATTAGGAAATCAGTTTAAACAATATTTAAATAGAAGAATAATTAATTAGTCTTTAAATAGAAGATTTAAAAAGATTTTTTTATGTTTACCTGATGTTAAGTGACGGTATAGTTGAAGATGGTAAACACACCTAGCTTGAAACGGAACTGGCTCTCTAATGAGGCTGTTTGAACACACTGTTACAGTCTCACCATCTTATCTGTGCAGTTGACAGCGTCGCTGGTGGAAAATTTGGTATTGCCACCTAAGAAATTCACCAAGAAAAAAGGGAAATCAAAACATAGGGCAGTCTTTCAGGCCAATCATTAATCTGCATTTATATCAATAGAATATGCATTTATAATCAATAGAAATAATTTTATGAAACTAATAAATAATTTAAATATGTACAGATTTTTAACATAACATTTAGATAAAATCACCACTTCAGAATTTGTTAATGAAATATATAATTTTCATAATACTGGGCGATTTTATTTTCTCGTATCTGGCAGCACTGATTTGTCGCAACAGCAACGACATTTTTGCGGCTGAAGGACCATAGCCAAGAATAAATAAAAAATAAAAAAAAGAACAGCAACGCGTTGATTCAGCTTTTCGAATAGTACCTATTATTGAAAATGGAGATGTTTCTCTTGTTTCATATAGTAAGTCAAAACTTGTAGAAATAACTTGCCGCGCATCACTTTTGCGACGTTTCGGTATTGAATTCGCACTTTTCACAATGAAATCGAGCAATAAACACGGAGGCACTCACAGTAGACAGAAACTGACAGCGGAATGACGTTGGCAAAATGGCGGCATACGTGGCTGTAGTTCCAATTTTGCCCACCTGAACAGCTAAGTTGGTGGCACTACAAGTGCTTGAACTACTTTTTCAACTTGAAAGTGGTAGCTAGACATCTCTAGCTCATTGTTGGGATTGAACCCACGCCCTTTGATGTGTGGACCGACCGCGCTAACCACTGAGCTATCATCGCAAGGGCGTGTATAATTTGCACTATGTAGCCCATTTGACTGGCAAAGAAACAAGCATCAAGATGATGTGATGCGTTATTTTATTAGATAGATTGATTTATCACAGTCACGTGATTGTACTGGAACCTTGAAATCTTCTTGGAACAATGATTTCGTAGGTCGCTAAACTGGTTTTCGAGTCACGTATGACGGAATGACCAAGCATTTTTAATACAATCCAATTGTATGATGAGCAGAAGAGCTAAAATGTTTCATTTATGTATGTATTTATTCCATCCATCATAATTTTAATGAATCAGCCTCACAACCTCTTGTGAGGCTGTCAACCTCTTGTGTGTTTGGGTGTCTTCAAATCTAGAGTAAACAGGTTTTTTTCTAGGTAAGCGTGCTTCATCTTGGACTGCATCCTGCTTAACATCAGGCAGGGTGTAGTCAAACGCAAACCTATTATGTATAAAAAAAAAAAAAAAAAAAAAAACAAGTCTGTACACTATCCTACTAATCCCACTAATCCCTCTAAATATAAATGTAGAAGTTGGGATGGATGGATGGATGTTTGTTACTCTTTCACGCAAAAACTACGAAACGGATTTGGATGAAATTTGGTATGGAGGTAGCTGAGACCTTGGATTAATACATAGGCTACTTTTTATCCCGAAAAACTGTAGCGGGCAGCACTGCGGGGCACAGCTAGTTCGCCAGTTCGGCAACATATTGAATAAAACTATTGAATATTGAGTATATTCAATAGTTTGAGGGGTATGGGTGTACTGTATGTATTATAAGTATATATATATATATATATATATATTAGCATTCTATCAGTTATATGATTTCCATAGTACAAGCTTTGCTTAGTTTGGGGTCAGATGGCGCTGGGTGCAATGTCTTGCGATATTTATTATTATTATAACTGTACGTTACAATAATAATAAATATATCTGTATTTTTTGTAGTCAAGACTTATCCTTCTGTGGTACGGAACCAGTCTTACTCATTCATACCTAGAAATACTTATAAAGTCAGATGTACTATGTACCTACTAAGTATATTATTAGTTCACTGTGGTCGCATAGGCTAATCCACATCATATTATGTAGCCACGTGTATCCAATGAGCTTATAAAAAATGCGGACAAGTACGAGTCAGAGTCGCCCACCGAGGGTTCCGTACAAACTAGTAAGTATGATAAATAGTTTTGGAATCGATGGTTTTTACCCAATTTTTTTGTGATTAAATTATAAATGTACAGTTGTTGGATTTTTTCCTACAAGCTACAAGTGACTACAGATCTGCTTATATGGTTTTAATTTCAACTCGATACCTCCACTCGTTCCCGTGATAAAAAGTGTTGACAGACGACGGACAGACGGACAACAAACCAATTCTATAAAGATTCTGTTTTTTCATTTTGAGGCACGGAACCCTAAAAAATAAGAAACGCAATTCACAAAAATAAAACAATTCAGGAAATTAACTAATTGGATTATATAAAGAATCACAGAAGCTAATAATCATATTATGATTGGTATAAATACAATTACACAAAGGTATGGATTCATCAACTTTAAAGTAGGTTCTAAGCTTGACCTGACTTATGAACATTGTTTAAAGTTAAGTAATACTCAAAATGTTCTAACTACTTCTTGCCGACGTGAGATACAATTCGTGGAAACGAGACAGACTACAGAAATTACCAAGCAAGCATTGACTAGCATAATTAATAACCTTATAGAATTAATTTAGCAATATTTCTAAGTATTGATTTGTGTTAGCACTATCGATCCCTACTGTAAATGTTTTCAAATTTATAATAGTCAATTATTGTCAGTTAATCATATAAGTTATATATACTGTTAAATTTTTAGACGCACATTCTAATAAGTATTTATTATACATAAGATTGAAGCATTGAGGAAAAAAAAGTTATGTATGTGAATTTTTTAATGAAAAGGAAATCAATCTAAAAAAGCTAGGATTCAAATGAAATCATACCTTTGATATTTGATTTCCCAATAAATCATGTTCTTCTTGTTTCATTTCTTCTTGCTCCATAATTACTACCACAGTACTTTATGGCACGTTGTAAACCACGGCATTTTTGTTAGTTACGCTACTGCGACGACAGCCTGATAAGACTTACTGCGATAAGAATGACAGGTAAATTCTTACAGCGGCGCTGCAATCTCTAGACACGCTTCAGTTATGCCTTTTTGGACCCAACGTTGGTTACTTATGAGCCATCGTAAACGCACAAATAAATATGTATTTTTTTAAGGAACTAAGACAATTTAAGCACAATTTAAAATAAACAAGGCTGCATTGTATCTATATATGCATACGACTAGATTGAATTTCTCATTTTTGCTAGCGTTGTATACAGGTTTTGGTCATGTGTCGACTAACATTAGGCAACGTTCACACTAAAATGATGAAATCTGTAGTTTTTGTGTCGCAAGTACAGTGTCGGACGGCCGCGTCGTGAATAGTGCGAAAACGAGCGCCGTCCGCGTCGCCGCGTCGTCGTGTCGCGGCTATTGTAGGTACTCATAATTATATTCTTCGACATAAAATACGAAAATAAAGTAATAATGAGATTTAAAAATTATATTAACTTGGCTAAATAAATTTGACTGTGATAGTATGGTAACATATGCTTACTGACATAGAAACATCATAAAATGTAGAATGCACAAGTGTACACACACACACACTCTACACGTATACGTACACATACACACTACACGAGCGCACACAAACACACACACACAAACACAAATATATAAATTTGTTAATTTAATTTTTACTTGTTTAGTTTTTTAGTCTGCCTTTGGCATTTCGTATCAAGATATCGGGAAAAGCCAATGGGTTCATTTTAATGTGACCATAAATTTTGCCAAATATAATAATTTTGAATTTGATTTTTGAATATGTTGCCTTAGCGAACCTACATTCTAGGAGCTGGCATATCAATTTGCGAGATTTACATACCACGTAAAAAATAAAAAAAATATAGATGGAAATTAGGATATCGACCTTGGTGAGTGACCACTTTTTTTTTCGTTTACGTATCTACTAGGTAGGTACATAATTCGCATAAATTCGCTAAAGCCACACTTTGAGGGATACGCGATTGCAGAACGAATTTGTTATTTTTTTTGTGCATCTTCGTCAATAATAGAAGCAAAATACGTCTAGAGATGGCCATGCCTAATCACGGCGACAAATAAAACGGTGCGACAACACGTCGCAAAGTTCACATTTTCCACATTACGGCAACTTTCGAGACCGACGACGCCGCTTTCAGTGCCGATGCCCTTGTGGTGAAGTGACATCTTCCTATCGTACATTTTCCATCTGTAATGAACTGGCTGAAAGCGTATAATCATCATTCATTATCATTATAATTATTTTAGCCATAGGACGTCCACTGCAGAACATAGGATCATAGGATCATTGATTTCCACAAAGACCGAGTGGAAGCAGCCCGCGTCCAGCACGTTCCTGCGGTCCTTATTAGGTTGTGTATGCACCTTGTGGGTGGACGTCCTACGCTGCACAGTAGGTACAGTAAAAAATAAGTAAATCGTATATCACAAATAATATCATTAATCGTATACACTCCGTCGGACTCCGGCCTAGGAATTCCATTTCTCGGGGCCGATATCTTCCTGCGGTACACAAAATGTTGACTCCAATAAATAATTTAAAAAAAACTAAAATAAATAATAAAAGTACTGAAATAAGCATAAGTTTAAATTAGTCTAAATATATTTACCTAATATATATGTATTTTTAATTGTTTTGGTTACCTACTACATATATAAATACATGTACCTAATGTAAATGTAAAGTCCATTGGCTCTTGTAGTTCTGGCAAGCTTTATCTGTCTAGTTGAGGAGCCTCTGTTCGTTTAATAGTTTGCAAAATTGAAATAAAAAAATCATAACAATAAATTGATTGATTTTATTTTATGTATATTTTATTGTTAGTCATAAATTCAAAACTTAAAGATTTTCTATTACGTTTGTGGCGGTGAAGTTGAACAGGCAACAATCATGAAAATTTTTGGTCAACCGTTATGTTTTTTTGCGGCAATTTTTTATTTAATGTATTTCGTTAACGCTGTAAGTAAATAAAAACATACAACGTCATAATGACAAATTCAAATAGTCTAATTATGTAGGCATAATATTTATTTTTTTTGGTATTGTTTAAGATTCCTTTTTGGCCGCAAAACAGTAATTACTATCCACAAACATATATATATCCGCAAATGTATCAACATCCACCGATATATCAGAATCAACAAGTTTTATCATTTCCACAAAAACAGAAAATACCACAATCAATCCTTTTACATGAATTGGACCATTTACATTTTATTCTCAGAAATATAATTACACGGACTAAATGGAATCTTATGAGATCTTTTTACAAATAGGTAGGTAATTTAACTTTAACTTACATGATGTTTTTGTCCCTGTATTATTTACAGTGCACCGTCTGCGCCGCAGAACGTCCTCAGCAGAGTCTTCGATCTAAGATTGTTAAAGTTTCAGCACCTAAGAAGAAAAGCATATACCGTTTGAAAAATACTACGTCTCCATATTAAATCAAACAACTTAACGCCGGAGCACAGTTTCCAAAATAGAGCACATCCGCATTTGGTTTAGTCATAATTTTGATGATAGTAAAATTACTCTGACAGGCACCCTGCAATGGAAAAGTAAAATGCCCTGGACCGAAACATCTTAAATTACGTTCTCTTACCACGACGATGGCACCTCAAATTCAAGTGATACTATCCCAACTGAAAGATAGCAAGATACTAAAAGACAAGTCCATGTACAGAGCTCTAATGACTGAAATGAAAAAAGCTTTCAGCTCTACTCCTACTATTTGCGCTAAATGCAGAAACTCTTGATATTGTTTAAAATAACTGTCTTCGTGGCAATAAATAAAATATATGAAATTATTATTATTGTTTAACTCCCTACATACTACTTCTTTAGTAAATCTTAATCCCTGATTATTCATAAGTAAGTACATAATATGTATCTATCTTTTCCCAACGACTATGTATATTGTAGGTAGCACGAAGAATCTAAAATTGGCTTTAAAAGTGAAATCTATTAAATTTAATAATTGTTTTAATTTAAAATAGTTTTACCACACTCGGTCTGATGTTAAGCAGTAGTGCGGGGTAAGATGGAGCACGCTTACCTAGAAGAAACCTATTTACCCATATTGTACCTACCTAACAGACAGACTCCGGCAGAGAGTTCCAGCTCGCTGTACGAATAAAAAATGTGGACTCAAAACGTTTTGTGCGTATATGAGGATAATCCACCACGTTTGTCTGGCCGTCCGGTAGTAGAAACGTGCAGGGTGAACCAAAATATTATGTAAATCGGTTTGCAATTAAAAGTATGAATCTTATTTTATTTTAAACTATATGGTAATGAACGATCAACACTCACTTTTATTGACGAAATAACGCCTGTTCATGACCGTGCAGCAATGCTCAAAACATTTGAGGACCAAAACAAATAACAAGACCTTCTACTAAACAAACGGATTTCCATTCATGTTAATTCACATAATATTAACAATTTGCTTTTTTAGAACACGTTTCCATAATATATTTGCTATTGTAAATTATTGATATCGAAGGGGAAACAAGTAGTTTGATGCTGCTTGTTATATCTCAGCAAGGTGTTGCTGGGGGGCTTAAGGCAGGTCCGCAGGCACTCAGCTTGTGATTCGAAGTTGTTTTGGTTGCCCCCACATCCAGAGTAAAGGCGCCGTCTGCAAGACCTGGAAAATAACTCTTTATTGCTCACACCAGAAATAATAGACCATAAGTAGAGCAATAATTCGCGGCCAGCGATCTCTTAGAGGCAACCATTTTGCGAAAAGTATTAAATTAGTAAAGGATTGGGTGTGCTTATGTCAAAAATGATATGAAACTTGAAACATGCATTAAAATTAAAAATAATACATATAAGTAGTATTCATAATATATTGTGCACGACATAAATAATATTATGTATGTTTAAAAAATATTGAAAGTTTCTAATTCAAACCAAGTAACGCCATCTGTACATTTGGTTCAGAACTATTATAAGCTTTACAATAAGCAAGTAACTTGCTTGCCACTAATAATAATGATAGAAAACGCAGCACACCTCTCGCAATGCTTAGCCATCCGCACCAATGTTTCTCTTCTACAGCTTATAAAATATAACATGAGTCCTGCGACAGATATCATCGATATCACGGTATTTTGCGACGTTGAATATACAAGGCAAGGTACTCAAGGCAAATGTTATACTTTATTGGTATTTGTGCTCTGTGGCTGGGATCACACGAATAGTGACGTTCTTGGGTCAACGTAAAACAACGACAAGTTATTCGATCCTCAAAAAATTAATTGCTAAATTGTTAATTGAAATGCAGATTGTGATTACTAAAGTTCAGTAAATCAAATAAAAACAAAGAGATTTCAGAATTTCATTTAAGAGTTTGTAGAGTCATAAATGAAATCTTAAATGGCATGTCACTATCAACAATGAAATGCTCATTTTGATGAATGGTATCAAAGATTAATTAAAACTTACAACGATAGTTTCAGTATTTAAATATATTATTTTCAGACATTCACGCAGTCAGGCATAATAGTACATCGCCTTTTACGGAAAGTAAAATGAACACGATGTATGTTAACATGTCATTGTCACACCAGAAGATTGGACGAAAGTCGTCTATAAAAAATATTTATGATTGGCATCGTGGCATACAATTTGATAATATACTATGTAATCAAGAACTAATTAACCTGCAGGATTGCTCAAACGACTCCGAATCTGATTTTGGTGTTGACGATGATTTGGGCTATGTACCATTATTACAAGAAAACCAACGTGTTCCTTGTGTTAGATTTAGTATTGAAACATATTCAATTACATTATTAACAAAATATCGATAAATACGATAAATAATTGTCGACATAGGCCCAGATCTAGGCATGTTATTCTGACAGCTGTCACAGGACTCAGGACTGTTGCTCTATTTTAATTAAACTTAGTGGTTACATTATTTCTGATCTATTTTACAAACTGTAACACTAATATAAAGTAATGTATGGTTGTTGGTTGCCTCTATGAAGAACCTATTTTGCCATCAAACAAATTGGCTGGTTCCGACAAATCCACAAAAGCCATATCTCATTCCATAGTGCTGGCTAGGAATCCACTACAAGTAGTAGTAATAATAGTCATTATTCTTTAATTCATTCAGACACATTCTATAGATATTTATTGAGTTCAGCTAAGGCTCTTCGTGTAGGTTTTAGACCCACCAATGCCTCGAATTTCCAGGCTAGACCCGATAGTTAAAAGACCAAATAAAGGTTGGTAGTTGTCTGTTTAAAAAATCATACAAATTTGATAGTCTAGCCTATTAAAACTTACTTTCCAAATGTATCCCAACCCCATCTGTAGTAATGTCCAAAACATGAACCATAGTCAAAAGCCAAGGAGCAGAAGAATGGTATTTCAGCTGCAAGGTCAAATACGTTTTTATAAAAACTGTCATCCAAAGTACTAGTAAAAAAACACATTGTAGATTAATAAAACGTAACTGACGTGGTGGAGCTGTATCATTCAGGAAACAGAAGCCAATGCATTGTTTTTGTGTCTCAAACCTATTCCCATTTCCTTGGCAACCTCCCCAAAAGAACCTGTAGCATTTCCTTTGCTTTACATCATAGTACCACTGAGTTATGTCTGCTCGGCATGGCCCAGTATCAGGACGTAAAAAGCAAGACTTGTGACGAGCTGAAAGAAAACAATAATTTTATGAACTTTCAAGTAGTTTTATTTTAAAGAACTACAAAAAGTTTCTGTTTTGAAATACTATGCAGTATAAATATTTTTTTTATTATAAGTACACAATGGAATTACTGACAGTGTTAGGCAATAGACCCATTCCATAATAAGTGTGTTAGCATCTGTGATAGAGTCTAATTATAAAATTATTTACCTCTTAGAGTATTTGCAACGTCCATGCACATAGTTTTTGTAGGTTTTGGATAGTTTGTTCGTTTCCCATCATACTTAAAATTTGATTTCTTGTGAGTCTTGCTTCTACCTATGGACAACACAATCAATGTTATTGTCAAGCAAAATATTAATTCCATACTTTTTTTACACATTTTCTATTCATTGCAAATAGCTTGATATTGATGTAATATTCAGTGCCAAATACATAGGAAGGTATTTCTAGTTACTTATAAATTGAACATTAACTATAAAATTTATGGCTCAAGAAATAAAACCAGTATTGCCTAACCAATAAGCTGTGTATACATAGCTAGGTACTCCATAGTTTTCAAACATCATTCTGATGATGCTTCCACAGTAAACCATGAAAATGGCAAGGTGGTAGGCAAGTACAATCATATTACATCGACAGCCCTGTTGGTTCATTCGTAGAATGTTTGCTTCAAGAGCCGACGGGCGTGGGTTCGATTCCCACCCAGGACAAACAGTTTGTGGTATAAACAAATGTTTGTTCTGTGTCTGGGTGTCCTGTATGTATTATAAGTATATATTTACATATAAAAAAAGTATTTATGTATTCTATCAGTTATCTGACTTCCAGCACACAAGCTTTGCTTAGTTTGGGGTCAGATGGCGCTGTGTATAATGTCTTACGATATTTATATTTAACAAGTTCAGGGGCTTCAAGTTAACTGACATTTGTGGCACACACTCTATGTCTATGTTTATTTTATTGACATTTTTATTTTATTATTATTGTATTTTAATTATTTTTAATTTTATGCTATATATTATTATGAGTCCATGTAGTTACTTGATTATTTTTTTTTAATTATAACATTATTGCTTCTATATACATATAATTATGTAGATGTGCAAACCCCTTTGCATGCACATATCTTGCCAGAGGAAGGAGAATTCAAATTAATTTTATTTTTAAATTAAATTAGTTTTTTACTAAGATTTAATTAATTAAAATAAATTTGGTGATATGGTAATACATGTTATTTAAATTGAAAAAAAGTACATAATAGGGTTTTCATATACTAATGGCCTCAGTCCAGTACCTGTTCTATATAATTAGCTTAAACCAATAATTCCATCATACTCTACTGTCAAATGCTATAAACAGATACAGAAAGTTAATGTAGAACTCTCATAAAATTCAATATTTAGAAATACCTATACAATTTATTTGGGTTTGATTCCCATCCAGGACAAATTTTGTGGCATAAACAAATATTTGTTCTGTGTCTGGGTGTTCTGTATTTATTATAAGTATGTATTTACAAAAAAAAAAGTATTTCATCAGTTATCTGACTTCCATAGTACAAGCTTTGCTTAGTTTTGGGTCAGATGGCGCTGTGTGTAATGCCCTACGATATTTATTTGTTATTATGTATTTATATACAACACCTTATTTAATAAAAACAAAAATAAAGATGGGCTGTTATACCTATTCATTGAAAGTTTTTTTGATACTGCTACATCGGTCATGGACAGTATTAGATAGGTATGATATAAAGAATGGCTTTTTCGTATCATTAGGTAGGTAGGTACTTTTTACAAAAAAAAAACATTGTAGTATTATGTTCTTTAATTTTTTATTTTTTAAGCCTTTTTCCTGCAAATTACTACTAAGTTTTTTCCTCTACGACTATAGCACGTTCGTGCATTGCACTAGTTTTAAAGTATTCAGTTACATACACATTTTATTAAAGTAAGTTCACGCTTTATTTGTATCTATAGAATACTATTGACACCCGCCTCGACTTCACACGGTTGCAATTTATTTTAGCGACTCGATTACAAAACATTTCAATTCATTAGTTGTACAAAAGTATATATATGAGGATGTACACAAACACTTCGGAAAAAAACCTAAGTAATTGTCAATATTCAAGGTACATAATATTATATATTAAGTTTATTTATTCAAGGCATATAGTTAGGTTATTTTCGCTTTTCAAAGTAGCGCCAGAATCAATCAATTAATCAATCAAATTGTCAGTCAAAACCGTATCGAAATTCTTTGCGTGGTTTAGTAGAAGTACCTAAGCGGAGAAGCAGACAGATAAAAAAGTTAATTATGTTAAGAAGGTCAAATAAGTTTATTTTATTTTTCTTCTGTACTGTATAATTTTTGATGTGGACAATAAAGAGTTAGTCAATCAATCAATCAAACGTGGACAGCGACTTTGTTTTATACTATTTATATATTGGTGGACACAGAATCAAAAGCCATCTACACTCAACTGACGATAAGCGAAGCTTGTATAGATGGGAACCATACCGGAAGAATTACATGATTAGATGTTATGTACCTAATTCACAGTAGTTTTTACAAATCCTATGTGTAATGTGATAAAATGAAAAAAAATATGACGGAAAAGGTAGAACATAATATATAGTTAGCATTATGACTATGCGTTTAATTAACAGATTTTAAAATTTACAAAGTTCTCATAAAATTATTTTTGAGAAAATTCTTAAATTTCATTTTTGATTTATCACGTCTAGACATTATCGATTGTTTTTAAGATCACTTAGCTAGGCTCGCATGTCATGCTCCTAACTTACTTGTCACTTGCTAATTTTTAGAAAGTGTCAAGTAATTGTAATTTTAATAAAAGGCCACGAGTAAAAATGACCTAATAGATTAAATTAGTGCAACTGGCACCTGACTGGACCTGGTCGCCAAGACCGATTTTTCAGCAGGTAAACTTACAAAAGGAAATATGTGGTACCTACTATTGTTATTGTACAGATATTTATCAGTGGCAAGATTCAAGGATCTTGACATAAGTTTAGTATTAATGGCTTAATTAAAAATGCTTAAAAATTATGACTCATTGCATTGTTACGTCATAATTATTTATTAGCGTACAATTTAGAACCTGTGTGAATGTCTTTTCAGAGAAAGTATTTTCGCAGCGACAACATGAAGCGTGTTATACAGTGCCTAACTATACAGGCGTCTACAAACAAGTATCCGGTATGGCAACGCTTCGACAACATCGCTAATGCTGCAGGCGGCTTACCATCACACGAATTGTCTGCCTAATTCTCGCTGTATCCGTAAAACAATAAGGGGCAAAAAATCGTTTATAGCATCTATGTCTACATTCAAGTGTATCAAGACATCGCATCTGCCGAATAGGCTGAGTAACGCACTGTTTTTTTTAAATTGAATGTTAGATTCACGTTTGCACGCCATCTCGCATGTTTTTTGTATATGAGGAGCGTCGCTATCGCCGCCAGCGGAGTCCATGCACGCTCATGAGAGCGCGGCTGCGCGGCGGTGGCGCTGCGCGAGCGTTCGCTGCGCTTTTTGCCTGTTGTCAGCGAAGGCGCACGCGCAGGCGAGGAGTGCGGTCTGCGGCGCGGTGCGGGCGGCGGCATCGCACCGGGATTTTATCCTTATTGTATTTTATTCTGTTCTTAGCCTTCTGTCCCGGCGAACGTCCCGCCGACCTATCCCTTTGTAGCCCACCGTTTCAACAAAGCCTGTTCGTTACAATCTACCAGAATATGCCAACATGATAGTACAAAGTTATTTACATTTTAATCGGACAACCGACGTATTGTTTTGTTCAGTGAAAAAGTGTCCGTAATAAAAGTACTATTCTCAACTTTTATTAGCTTAAAGTACATTGTTACGTTAGTCATTATGTATATCTTTGGGGTCGTGACTTGTTTGTTCTTTTTAAACTTTATTTATTTTGGCAATGGAGCTCCACCAGATGTGAAGGTAATTTTTTTAAATTTTAGCATCCTACCTACTTTGGGTATACTTAATTAACTGTAATTTTAACTGTAAATTACTGTAATTTTATAGATATTTAAATGCTATGATGTTCGTTTTTATTGGTTCAATTTTATTTTAGTAATGAAAATAATTAGATTTGCTTAAATACCTATATAAAGCGTCCCGCGATTTCATGTGCGATTTTCAGGTTTTATTAGTTCAGGAAACGTAGGTAGATATGTAGATGTCTTTTTTTACTTTTAATTATGAATGCCCTCGTGACTTTTACTGTTACATTTCTCTAGATCAATAAGGATATAATTGGGGAAATTATATCCATCGATAATTTTTATCTAAATTATACATAATACATTTATTAAAAAAAACATTAAATTAATTTACTAAATTAAGAGGATAAATAAGACTTTTAATCAAGGTAAATTAATGAAAAAAATGATAATAATGCTGAATTCATTTTGATCTTACATGTTCCATGAAATTCGTTACAGCACATAATATGATTTTGACTTGTAAATTTGGCGTTAACAATAAAATATTGTATGTATGTATTATAAATTATATGTAAATATAATTTTTGGGTTATACTTTTATTCGCACGCCCAATTAACAAATGTAAATAAACTTTATGTAGGTTCATATGCGTAGGTGGCTATTAAGTTTGTTCATTATATTTTATGTCAAAAAATTGCGTTCCACCCAATGTAAACCACATTTAGATTTTTCTAAAACTGCTGGCATAACTAATAAAAACGCGACAAAATTATCAGGTAAAGATCTATCTACCTGAGATATCAATATCTATCTAGCTAGTCAGGTATTTTTATATTTTATAATCCCGTTACCTACACTGCTATTACAACTTCTGTGACCAATTTTGGTTTACCCGTGAACTTTATAGTTTTCGAAAAAGAAAATCAATCATTGTTCCATGTAAAATGCTAATTTATACTGAATAAAATGTAGGAACGTATGTATATCGTCATGATCATCTAATCTCAATGCATCCTAAACTAAGTGCCAAATCGCGGTTTCTACTCGAAAACATATTTACCACAGCAGTTGCGGTAGATTGGCTCGCTGATGAAAAGTCGAAGATCGGGATGAGTTGTTGGGGAAAGCCTATGTCCAGCAGTGATAGCTTGATTATAATATGATGTTATTAAAATGTAGGTGTGAAACGCCTGATTTATATTCTTGCGCATTTTTTGCAGACAGTATATTAAAGTTCAATAGTTAAGCTGCTGATGGTTTCGCAACATATTGGTTTCTATGTTCATATTACCAAGACATTTTAACTAAATTAGTCAAGATTACTCACAACACTTTATCTTACGGTACCTACTGTTTTGTCTTCTTGTTTTTACGCAATAGTTTTTGCAATATACAGTCGACTCTCGTTAATTCGAAACTCGAGGGACTCTTAAAATATTATGAATTATCGAGTGTTTGAAATATCAAATGGCTCGAAATTTTTGAGAGAAATTAAATAAAACTTCGCATTATTGAGTGTTGATCAGTTATTATTTATTAACTGCTATTATTTAACAATTACAAAAGTTTACTTCTGCAAATTCTGCAATCTTTCTGTCTCTTTCTCTCTGCAACTTTGAATTATCAAGTGTCGCAACGCCGCGCCGATGAGTTCGAATTAACGCGTCGTTTTGTAACGTAGCAATGATTTTTTCGTTCGAAATACCGAGTGCATAAAAATGTATTAATTTAGTTTGAAATATAAAGAGATTTTCTAGGAAACTCGTGATAAGTTTGAATTATAGAGAGGTTCGAATTATCGAGTTTGAATTAACGAGAGTCGACTATAATTAATTATTGTTTTACAACAAACGAATCGTACGCATCACAATGTCGACGCGACTGCCATATTTTTACTTCACTAAATACGCCTCTGTGTATTGCTGAATATGTTTACTAACCAGATGATGTATCAAAACATGCTCAATCTGGGAGAGCATTAATTTAGGCAAATTAATTAGATTTTAAATAAATTTAAGCTTTTTAATGTCTGATATAAGTTTAGGCACACTTTGTATCACAAATGCATCTGGCATCAATTAGTAGACAGTTCCCATCGCTGGGTCACAATGTTGCTTATGTAAGATCAAAGATATAGTCCTATGAAAACTTGTGACTGCCATCTGTTTTTGTTTACAGATCTCATCAAATATGTATTACTAGGAGAGACTTGCGGCGTCCTACGGGAATGTAATATATTTTTCCGGGTTAAAAAGTATCAAGATTATAAGTTATACCTATTCATATCCATTAAAAATATTAGATAGATATATTCGTTGAGCCGTTTCAACGTGAAGACGTAACTGATATATTTACTTACGTATATATTATACAAACCTTTGCATTTATGGTATTAGTGTGATGTAGTTAATAAGACAATTGTTTGTAAGAAATAGTTTGCGTACCAACTTATCTAACGGTCAAAAATGGAGCACATACCTACCTACATCAATCTAGCTTAGAGATAATATCTATCTAGCCCTAAAACCACGCATGTAGACCTCAAGAAACATGTAAAATGGCAAAGTGTGCCATTCTGGAGCATCACTATCACTATCACCGCATAGTATAAAACAAAGTCGCTTCCCGCTGTCTGTCCCTATGTATGCTTAGATCTTTAAAACTACGCAACGGATTTTGATGCGGTTTTTTAATAGATAGACTGATTCAAGAGGAAGGATTTATATGTATAATACATGCATAATATAGAAGAAAAACATTGATAAATAATTTTAGAGGTTTCCAATGTGATGTCGTAAATAAACACATTTTTGGCGCTTACATTGCAAACGCTGGTTGAACCCTACGAGGTAGATCAAAATAATGTACTACAGTATTGTACACCTTAAAAAGGTCTACAAAAAAAATCCGCGGTAGTATATGTCTATCTCTTAGGGATAACCCACAGTAATATTGTTTTTATCCTGTACTTTTTACGAGAAATAATGGCTTATTATAAAGTCGTCCGCCGCGTCTCTCTGTTTGTTCGCGATAAACATAAAAACTAATGAACGGATTATCATGCGAGTTTCACCAATAGATAGAATGTTTCAAGAGGAAAGTTTATATGTATAATACTTGTATAATTATGCACCACATTAGTATCTACATTGCACCCGTGCGAAGCCGGGGCGGGTCGCTAGTTACCTACAATTCAAACGAGTCAAACCGCTGCAAAATTTTTGGAATGTCCGTCCGAACGGGTTTTAATCAAAACTAAACTGTATATACATGTCTCAATGAAGCTTATTTGACAAGTACCGAACTACTTATATATAATATCTCAATGCAAGAATCTGTGCTTGCAAGTCAAAAACCTTAAACAGGAAGTCCTCATTTTTGCAACGGGTTTCTGTTAGACGTTTCTTGCCAGACAAAAATATTTGCGATAAAATAATAGCTACATCGATGAATTCGACGACTGACTATGCTATTGGACACATACTGGTACCTATTTATAAAATGAACGTTAGATTATGTAAAACAAAAATAATATTTTCTAAATGCAGCGTAGCTGATTTGTTGCCCGAATCAGAATCAGAAACAGAATAAGTTTTATTGTATCACTGTGTACAAAGGTGTTACAAAATTATACTTAAGTATCAACAGCGATATCCATCACGGACATACAATATCATTTACCACTATTTTAATTAAATCTACATACATTAACAATTTTATGGATTATACTACCCTAAAATAATTATCTAAATATTATACAATCTTACATTAAATGGCACAAATGGAAATAAACAAAATTAAATTAAAATTAAAAATTATCATTAAAATATTCTTTCAGGTCATAAAATGTTTATGTTTAATTTTAAGTTATAACGCTATTTGTGTTTCTGTACACAAGTGAAGTTGAGACCTATGTTCTAATAACCTCGCACAGATAAGATATTAGGGCAGTACCTACTAGAAGTAAAGTGAGAGGCAACGCAAAGTAGGTAATGCATGTACTCGTACATTAAATAATTTGAAGACTATAATAATCTTTAATACTACCAAAATCAATTGGCAGGTGAGCATAGGCCCTAATGAGGCTTGCAGATCCCGTGTATCTACATGCGAGGCTAATACAGCAAACGTACGACGGCCAGTTTGCGGCACGGATGGCCGTACGTACATCAACCGATGCCAGCTGACAAAGGCGCAGTGTGCCGGTGAGCCTGTCACCATCGCCAAGAAAGGAGCCTGTGACGGTGAGTCCTATCTTTTTCAGTCTGCAAACCCTGCGAGCACTAATGCAACCTCCCACCAAGCGGCAACCAGTTGCCGGTTGCTAGACACGTTTTGCCGCGTTTTGGCTATGGCAAACAAACGGCTGCAATTGAAAACCTTTCTTCTTGAAGTCGGTTATAAGAGGAGCCTATGACGGTGAACGTAATCCTTTCAGTAACTTGCGAACTATCAGATAGCGTATCAAGTCTACGCAGCCGTGTGCGGATGTAATAAAGCAAGTCAAACGAGCTAATTATAGGCTGACGAAAACATCTCAAATATAGGTATAAAAGAATCTATTAGGCTTAAGATTTATTACGAGCATACAGAAATCAAACAACGAATCTAGCCATATCTAATTAGTAGGTACTCTGGTAGGTATACCTACTCAAGCCGTGAAAGCGCTCTTTGTGTTTAAGAATAGGTAATTACCTACTTGCATTCGATTGGCCTTGCACTAGTAGCATGTTTGATGCATTCATGCTAACTAAAGATAAAGACGTCAATGAAGTTAATTATTTCTATATTTAAAGTATTATCGTAGTTCATTGTTAATATTTTACGCAAATTCGTTTGTTACTGGCAGGTTAGACTTCATACACTGTATATCTACAATCTGCATACACAATCATGTAGATGGTCTCGCATTTTCTTACAAGTTCGAATAAATACCATATGAAATTTCACACAGCGCCATCTGACCCCTTGCTAAAGCTTGTACTATGGAAGGCAGATAACTGATGGAATACTTAAATATTTTTAAAAGTAATAATATAGTAATTTAAACCTTAAATATGAGATATCTACTTAATTAATACATTTAAAAAATCATATATCACGGTATCATTAATCTTAGTTATATGTAGATACATATTTATAGTGATAGATTTGTCAGTTACCCATTTTAATAGAAATAGATTGCATTTAATTTGTGTATTTTTAGATCAGGTCAGACCATATCTATATTTAGTCAATGCTCATCTACGACTAAACATGAATGTGTTTTTTTTTAATACATACAGTTACTTGGTATATGTTATAGGTATGTGTTAGTGCTGTTTGACTTACAATTACAAACCTATTAAATAAACCACTTTCTTCCGGTCTACTTTTTCATTCGTTAAGCAAGAGCTTGGAGATTGTAGTTACCTTTAAAGCAGGTAAATTAGTATAACTAGCTAGCTAAATATGTATAAAAGTGGCTAATTTGTATGTAGTTATTTTTAGACTTTTAACTTATTAAAAAGTATTTATCTAATGCAAAGAAACATTAAACAGCTATGTTAATTTCCGACAGATTAATTTCAAGATAAGATTAAATCACCGTGAAGATCAAAACACTAAAACCTATATAAAAATAAAACCAAAGTAGAGAAAATAATTGTTTGCCGACTTATTTAACGAGGATATGATAAAAGAAGAGGGGCATAAATGCCATTCAACTACCAAGTTTTATCTACGAAAGCAACATCTTAATATTTTTCTAGACTTTTTAAGGCAGCTAAGATTGTCGTGATGAGTTTGTGATGTGAGAGATGAGTAGACTGACCGTGAGAAGCAGAAACACGCAAATGCAGACCCCAAGAGGACCAGAGGCAGTTTCAATCTTTATTGCAGAAAATGTTTTTTATGATTTAAGCGTATTGTCATTATTAAATCAAATCTCTTGTTCACGTAGAGCATGTCACTTGCAACCACCTTTAAACATAACTTCCCAACAAGACCTTTGTTTAACTGCAGCGTTTCGTTCACAGTAGAGCTGTCATCGTGCCAAGCTACGTTGCAGTACGCGTTGAACGCTCATAGCAGCAAACGGTCAGCGTACATTCCGCGATGCCGTAATGATGGGACATACGCAGCGGTTCAGTGTGCCGCTGCGGGCGCAGCAGCTGGCTGCTGGTGTGTTACACCCGACGGCAAGCCGCTGCCCGACACGGCCGTGAGGAATGGCAAGCCAGACTGTTCCAAAACTGGTAAGTGCTTATACATTCTCGAGAGCCAGAGGTTCCACTCCTGGAAGTAGACTCTCAAACCCATATGTTAAACTTGTCGATGTGACGTCATCATGCAGAGCAGTTTCAGTATTTATATGCTAAAACTGCTCCAGTAACCGCGTCGTGTTAGCATTAGGCTTTCTGTCTCCATTTTAGTTGCAAAGATTAGTACATTGTGCTTTCTTGAACGTAGCTACCACAAAATTTATGTTTTTAGACATCTCTGTTTATCGACTTATGTAAGCAGCTCAGTAGCCTAATGTCACTTCTTATAACTTTGTGATCGAAATTAACCACCTATGTGGTTGCCGAATCGACGATTAACCCCGAATTTATTTTCCACATATCTTAAACCAACTAAACTCCCTTTTCGAAATAACTAACGTTAAGTCTTTTAATAGATAATTTATGAGTATACGTATAGATATTATATACACATGGACAAAACTCATCAGAAGAATCAGCAAATGCGTTTCTTCTAGAAAGAACGTTAAATGCCTACCTGCGAGAATGATGAAAGTGGGCAGAGCTGCTAAAACGAAAAACTAAATTCATTTTCATCTTTACGCGTTTAACAACTCATCAATTATTATAAGAGTATGTTTCCCAGCCTAATTCAAAACATCTGCTTTACCTAACCACACCGTTGTAAATAGAGTTCGGAATACGTTGGAAGCGGTTTGTAAACACAGATCCAGATGAAAGCTACTGTTTATGTTATACTAGAGCACCTTTTGAGAGTACTTACCGATAGATAGGTTTCCAGTTTCTCGTAGAATACATTTTCAAACTGAAATTGACTGGAACCTGGCTGTTAAGAAGGTTTCCTGGAATTTAAACGGTTTGGCAGTATGAGTAATCGGCGATTCATCCACGTACCGAGAATTGAATCGCTTGATCAATTTATATATCTACCTATTTTCGAATCTTTGATTTACCTGTTGCGATAGTTTTCAGTAAAGCATATGAATAGGTATAACACAGCTGCAGTTTGATAGGAATGCAACTCGCCGACGTATAATTTTAGCAATATATTCAAATTATTATTTAATTGCCTAATGCATATTGCTATAAAAATCTTTGAACGTCTACACACATCTTTCTGCACATTCACTTGAGACGGATCAAGTTAGCAGGCATCTTTCGTTTGAAAAATATCTATACTTAGCATTATTTATTACACTTGTTAACTGTAACAACTCAGTAAAAGAAAACAGAGCACATTGATGAGAGATTTATAAATACTTACTTGTCCATGATTTTGGACGTAAAAACGTATCTATAGGTACATACACGTATATCTAGGTAAGTGATATATCAGATAATAACTTATATAACAAAATATTCATATCTACTTGTTAGCTGTGATCACTGATCACAAAGTTCTTCGATCTCTGAAATCTTCTAGTTGTTCCAAAGGGCGACGCAACTTTTGTCTTATTCTTCTCCTCACCCATTTTCATTTATCTCGTTTTCGTGTAAATCAGTTTACTGAATTTATTTAGACCCTCCACGATGCTGAGAGTTTCTGTGATACATATAGCTTCTATACGAAAGCTGTCGTATTTTATTGTTTGGTATATTAATTGATAATTGAAACCATAAAATATTTTGACGGATTGCATCCAATTTATCACTGAATAAGTGGTCACAGAACCAAAGTCGTCAATACAAATATAAACACCAGCTCAGGGGCCCGAAGATGCGGAAGGGAGCAATTTCTGCTTGTTTATTACACAGGTGCCTATCAACGAATCAAATGCCATTGATGCTATTTGAACTGGGCACTGACACAGTCCTTTACAGCAGTTGTACTTTGTCGACATATTTTGGAAAATCGATCAAATGCGAATTGAAATCGCGCACCGATGCCACCTTGCCTTAAAAGGGTGTTATCATCAGAGGAACAAGTTTTATTCGTGTTTAATGTTTGACCACAGCTCATCTGATGTTAAGTGACGTTGTAGACGAAGATGGTAAATAACACCTAGCCTGTAATAGAACTAGTTGTGAGTGAGACTGCCGGCACATATAGTCGGCAGATTATACAACTTAAGGGAGGTAACTAGCTAGTCGAGTATCTACTAGAAAGTAGCCTATTACTGTGTAAAAAATAGTAACCTAACCTAAGTGTATACTTAGGATCGATGGAATTAAGTAACTACCAAGTAGGTAACAATGGTCAATGATGCAATAGAAACAACTAGGTTTTCGTATTTGATCGCGGAACCACTCGGCTGAAACTTGAAAGCTTGTGTATCTACAACCAACAAGAGCTATCTATGTCAGACTTCCCGAATAGATTACACAATCATTTATTCAATGAATGCTCGTATCCACAAATAATAGTACCCTTGAGAGATGAGACAAAGGGTCAACCTACGCAGGACATCGCCCGTTATTTGGCCTAATCACCGCCTTCCCCGCGGCCACCTTCTCCGGAGTGGCAGACTTGTTTGACAGTGCATCTGCATATCGAATGGTCGCGTGATCGGATTTTATCATGCCGCAAGTCAGTAAATTCACGATACACGCCATTTAATCCTTATTGAAGGCGTACGAGCGGACCGACGCGACACCCGGTCGGTCGCGCTAATGCGCCACACGGTCGCATCCACAGAGATTATATTCTAAAGAGAAGACCAAGGACTTAGCGCTTGAGTTAACTGTAGGAATACGCATTTTGGCATGCAGCTGTAAACCCGCAACTATGGCATTTTATTTATTGTAATGAAATATTGTTTTATTTGACCGCCATCTCACATTAGTCTGCTCAGAACGTGTAAACAGAATAATATTAGAACATTGCTTGTAGGTATTTATGAGTAAAAACTAAATAGACATGTATTTATTAACTATGACTAACTATAATGGAGGGGGCTAATTTATGTACCCCAATTTTAGCTTGTTAAAATATTCTGCAAAAATTTAAAATATAATTTTACCAAGATGCAAATCCAATGAATTACATTACACGCCAGTTAAAAGATAATTAGATACAGTCCAAACGAAAATATATTATTATATTATATCTAATTATGTATCTAATAACTATGTGTAATATAAAGATTATGTTACGTTTATGCATGTAGGTACCTAGTTGAAATAATAAATTGGTAGAGAGTTGAGGACTGATACAGTCCCGAATCATCTCTATAGAATAACATCTCTTTGGTCGTACCGATTCGATGCAGGTAATCCGATTGCGATTTAAACTTCTGCCGCTCCTTTAATCATAGTACAATTAATAACTTTGCTTGATTGCGAAAACGGCTCAACGAGCTTATAGCAATAAAATTGCAAAAAAAGACAACTAATTCGAAAATTCTAATGCTCGGATACATACATACATGAACATCAAAATATCTATATTTATTGGAGCGGCTCCAAAGAGTCAGGTTCGGGCAGTAATATATTACTTACCTATAACGCGGTTAGTTTGAAAGAGCAGAAGGAAAGGATTTTTGTTGTAAAAATAATCCAGGTAAAAACGTGTCGTGAGCCAATAACTCACGACCTGTGCCGACTTCATTCTGCACTTAAGTAGGTACTATCGAATAATATTTATCGGATTAGAATCTGTAACAATAATAAATAAATAAAATAATCCTTCTGAGCAACTGTAAAAAAAAAATATCTTGGGAATATGAATAAACTTCTGAATCAGAAGTTTTGACCAGTTCAAGATTCAAGATATTTATTGCTTCCATACAGTACATAATGTTATAAATACAAAGTAGTATATGGTACACAGTCCAATATGGGCCCTGTCGGGCACATCAATGATTAGAAAAGAATTAAAAAAAAATTATTGCCAAAAATTTTCTTCGTCAAAAAAAAAAGATAAAAATTGTCATTTTAGTCAATTTTTATCTTTTTTTTTATTCTAGTCTAGTTGTTTGACCACAGCTCATCTTATGTTAAGTGAAAGTGTGGTCGAAGATGTTAAAGCACACCTAGCTTGGAATGGAACTGGCTCTTAAGTGAGGCTGAACACATCGTTAGGCGGCAGATTTTCAACTTGACGGTGGTAGCTAGCCAGTAGAGTACTAGAATGTACCCTACCACCATGCTGTGATTTCCTCACGATGTTTTCCTTCAAGCTCATTGTTGGGGTTTGAACCCACGCCCTTCGGCTTGCGAACCTACCGCGCTGACCACAGCTTGACCACCTAGCTATCATTGCTTCAATTGATAGATAATTTATTATTATAATTAAAAAAAAAATTAAATTAACTAGGTATCTTCCGTCAGGAATTCGTCGATTTTGAATTGTCGGTGATAAGATGTAGATTATTTTTTTTTCGTGAATTTCAGGGAATTTTCTTTATATTTTAATTCCGACAACAACTTATTGTAAAATGTTAATTGAAATAGGCAACGAGCTAAAAGAGTGTATTTGCAATCGGCATTTCCGAACGAAACAGTTCTGGCTCAACAGCTTTTTTTTTGCTCTTGCTTCTTAATTATCAGACAAATACTATAACTGCAAAGTAGGTATGCCTTTATTACTTTACAGAATAGATATGCAATTGTGCATGTTGGTTCAAATCGTTCGACATTGTTTTGACTGTAGATATAATTTGGTGTGCGTTTCTCGCTTCACTTTTAGGAACCGTTATCAATAATGGTATCGATATAATCTTACTCGTAACTGATAGGTAACTTGTGTATTAATTTACCGCAATAATATACATATTAATATTCCTTATCTAAAATGGAGAATAATTATCATCTGTTTTATATAAGTACTTACAACTTACATATATCAATGTAAATACAGTTAAATTGTAATAAAATAAACACCTGAGTGACCACAGTCCCTGAAATCGCGAAATACAGCTGTTTCACATATTGGGTCACTGACCTTTTTTTCTTAAATAGTTGATTTTTGTCTTCACTATGCCATGGTAGTGCTAAAAAGTTATAATAACCTCCTTTCGGCTTAGCACAGCCCAACTTTGTATAAATGTAGATGAGAAATAGAGCTGAGTATAGACATAGGTATCTTTTTTGCAGTTTCATTTTTCTTATTAAAAATAGTATCAAGTTATCTATGAACAATATATTCTTTTACTTGCGATATCTTTCTTTTGATATTCACACCCCTTTTTATAGCTGCTTACGATCAGATCCACTTTCCTTTCATAACTTCCATTGTCCTACAATCGAGTTTACTGGCTAGAGCTAAGTACATCTTCAGATATAATAAAAGGACATGACAATCATCCTCTCATCATAACAGTTACGTAAAGAAATGTTATGTAATAGATGTATACAGGGTTACGCGGAACGCTTGTACTAAGCAGTAAGCATTATGAACAAATTTACTATTTAATTTTATAATTACTGCTAAGTAGGAATTAATTAATTCTTATGAATATCAATATACCTAAAAATAATAAATCTAAAATTGTGTTGTATGTACTTATAACGTAACAATAAGACTTTTGCTATGGAGTCAACACAATGAAAGTGCAAAAAGTTAGGTGCTCCGTTGAAATATGCATTTTTACTATCGACGAAATTTATGAAACTGATGATGTTAATTCCTCACCTGTCGTTTTAAAAATTGTTGTAATTATGATTGTTTCAGCTTTCTTAGTACTAAGCAAGTCAAAACAATGCTATTGTAATTATGCGAAACCGTTACGCATAACCCTGCATAATATGTATAAGATATCCAACATCTCTAACTCGTAACGATGACAATTTTGCTTTTTAACTTGGCTCAATATCATAATAGCTCAAGATAGAAAGATGTTCGCTGAGATGACTGCTAATTTCAAATAATAGTCCTTATGAATTTACTGTTAAGTTTTTGTTATAGTATGATCGATAGTCCACAAAAAATTTTTTTTTAATGTAAAAATAATGAGACGAACGATACGCTCTCCTGATGGTAAGAGATAACGCATGCCCATGACCATTGCATCAATACACAGAACTTTGAGTTGCAAAACAAAGTTCGGGGCATCGCTGCTTCGGCGCTTATTACTTTGAGACTTGATGGTTCGTCACAACAGCCCAGTAATATATAATTGGGCATCGCAATAAATTCCCTGAAGATAGGTAGTAAATAACTTAAGTACGAGTAGTTAGCATTCCCTTTAGGTGTAGTATCACCGCGTCTCGCATCCTAATGACTTTACCTGCATGAAACTTGACCGTAAGTTGTCACGTAACCAGTAAGTGGGTAGCTATATGAAATGGCGCCATAAAAGTAAACCCTCTCGGAATGCCTACATGACTCGCCTGGCTAAATAATTTTCATCTGCACTCCATTAGCACAACTTATGCTATCGGTTCGGTATTTTACTGTAAAATTACACATTACATTGTAACTCTCGTTCGATCTGTGTTCTAATAAACAATTCTTATCCACATCTATTCTATTTTATTCGAAGTAGGTACATAGAGACAGTGTTCTAGTTAAATATTCCGATTAATTTTGCTTCAAACTAAAATCTTTTGAAAAGAATAACAATTATACTTATCAAATTACTATAAAACATTGGATCTTAATGTTTAGGTATCACCGGGTGGGTCTTAGTCGCGCACAAATCCCACTAATATTATGAATGTGAAAGTTTGGATGGACGGATGGATGTTTGTTACTCTTTCAAGCAATAACTACTGAACGGATTTGGATGAAATTTGGTATGAAGGTAGCTGAGAGGTAAGATTAACACTTGGGCTACTTTTTATCACAAAAACATGTAGCGGGTAACACCGCGGGACCCAGCTAGTAATAAATAAATAAATAATAATATGTGTTCATGTGCTTTTTCTATAATGTTTTATTAGCTTTAGGAAACTTTTATGTGCATATGAAAAATCTAAAGCCAAATTGGCAGCCCTGTTTGTTCATTGGTAGAATGTCTGCTTCAAGAGCTGAAGGACGTGGGTTCGATTCTCACCAGGACAAACTTTGTGGTATAAAAAAATATCTGTTCTGTGTCTGGGTGTACTGTATGTATTTACAAAAAATATTTAAAAAAATTAAAATAGTATTTCCATACTATTTTTTGTATTATTCTATCATTTATCTGACTTCCATAGTACAAGCTTTGCTTAGTTTGGGGTCAGATGGCACTGTGTGTAATGTCCTGCGATATTTATTTTTATAATATGCGATATACTTATAAAAAAGTGACATTTTTGACATGTCTTTATGTACGTAGAGACTGTCGATTTATTCGTTCGGTTTAGCGTCTGTCGTCTCGTCAATTTATTATTAGAAGGATCTCTTAACTCGGGAGATGGACGATAGTAACAGTCCATTAGTTTAATGTCTACTATTAATAAAGCAATTACAGAGACGCAAGCTGCACAAACTCAAGTGAGAAATTATCAGTAAAGGCGCGGTATTGACTAATTGAAATCTGTCGACTGGCGACAGCGTGAGCTGCGGCGCTGACGCATGACGCGTCGATTGCTGATTTATAGCAATATAAGTTCATTAATAAGCGCTCAGCGTACATTTACATTGGTTTATTTGCCAATTACAAGTTCCAGTCCATTCCATTAGTAGACAGTGGCACCCAGAAGTGCTGCCAATTATTTAAGTATATGTCTTGTCTTCATGTCGAGCTGCTTGCGCGGAATATTTATTTGTTTTGATGTAAAGTAGGATAAACTCTCTCAACACAAAGCATAACTGCTTTAGCGAGCATTTCTTTTAAGATATTATATGGGCAGCTTGTGGCAGAATATCCGATACTGCGATGGTACCTAACGACGAACTCCTGCTAATGAGATCTACCACCTAGTACCTGACCTAAACCAAGTGTTACTTTCAATCCCACTAATATTATAAATTATGTGAAAGTTTGTTGGATAGATGGATGTTTGTTTGTTAGTCTTTCACGCAAAAACTACTGAACGAATTTGGATGAAATTTGGTATGGAGGTAGCTGAGACCTTAGATTAACACATAGGCTACTTTTTATCCCGAAAACATATAGCGGGTAACACTGCAGGGCGCAGCTAGTAACTAATAAGGCTCATAGCTTGGTTTTAATTATGATTACAAGTGGTTATGAATTTGATTTTAATTTTAATATGATCTTAATTTTGTTTGATGATTTTGGTTATGATTTTAATTTAATTGATTACATTATGTTACATTCAAAAATTGCATGCTATGCATTCTTAAACAAGCAACGCAATTAGCGTTACTTTAGTCATATATAATTGGTAGATATAACTGTCATTGTAGTTGCTATTGTGAAGCATCAACAAATAAAATAAGGTTGAATTCTCTGTGCAAAAGATTTGCATTATTCGCCTACAGTATAAACTCGTCGAAATAATATTTTAATTAATATTATAAATAAATATAAGTAACGTATTAAATGTGCCCATTACGCGTCATAACATCTGTGATTACATTTCTAAGCTGAGGCTGATTTGAAACGGTTTTCTTAGAAAAGGCGGTGCGAGTCAGACAGCTCGACGCCGAAGCACAATAGTTTACTTTTTTTGTGTCTGTCGAAAGGCAAAGAGAACCCGTCTCGGCCATGAGAGTTTAGAAAAAATGTTCAGACATTCGAGAGCAGCAGTCGGGCTCTGCGTTCGCACCTTTGATGTTTTATATTGAGCCACAGTGCCTACCTGGCTACCATTTAAGAAAGAGTTAAATCACCAAAACCTAATTTATCCTTTACTGTTCAGTTAGTAATTCTTACCTACATACTTACTAATCACTGTACGTACTTTAGGTAGGTACTTGTTTATGTTTTTGCTTTTTTGTCGTCTTTGCAATAAGCTTATGAAGCGTCGAAATTTATGTTATGTGCCTACAAGTGATATAAATAAATGGCATGATCCGATCACTGACTTCATTTAGCTCAATAAAAATAAACATGACAAACAATCCAAATAGAAGCCAGACAGTTATAATATATAAGTATTAATATAATATAAGTAGCATTATATCTGGGCATATTACGTTATATTTTAAGTACTGTTTTGAGATTAACCATACGCGATACACATAAATATATTAAATTTTTTTAATGTAAAAATTAATAAGACGAACGAGACGCTCTCCTGATGGTAAGAGACAACGCCTGTCCATGACCATTGCAGCGATACACATAACTTTGAGTAACAAAACAAAGTCCGGGGCATCGCTGCTTTGGCGCTCATATCTGTTATGTCATCAAAATATGTGAACCGATATACCAAGGCATTTCTCGATACAGCAAGATCAACGACAATAGCATATCTATATATATATATATTGTACCTAACATATCTTTCGTATGTGGTACTTTGCTATAATATATAGCACTATCGATTACCTGTCTGTTTTACGGATAGGCACTTCTTTGTTTTAAGTTGCCTTCTAAGTAGCGATGATAGCTCAGTGGTTAGCGCGGTAGGTTCGCATGCCGAAGGGCGTGGGTTCAAACCCCAACAATGAGCTTGAGCTGCCGGTGAAGGAAAACATCGTGAGGAAACCATAGCATGGTGGTAGGGTACTTTCTAGTACTCGGCTGGCTAGCTACCACCCTCAAGTTGGAAATCTGCCGCAAAGCACCTAACGGTGTGTTCCGGCAGCCTCACTTGAGAGCCAGTTCCATTCCAGGCTACGTGTGCTTTACCATCTTCGACCACACCTTCACTTAACATCAGGTGAGCTGTGGTCAAACAACTAGCCTGTCAACCATAAAAAAAAAATACATAGAGTTAGAGCTATTCCCGTTTTATATAGATATGTATAAGCATAGGCGTTGCAGGATTTGCACTTTCTTTTTATACTTTTTCTTTTCGGAAATAAAATACATTGAATACATGTATTTAAGATTTTTTAATCAATTTACCAAATACTCACGCGATTTGATTATGACATTCATTTATTGTCATAACGTAGGTACATACGTATAAACATTTACAAATAAATTATGTATACTTCATTATAATTATACGAAATGTTATTGTGTTCTGTGTTCTATATTCATTATAGTATAGTTTATAGATGCTGATACATGTCCCCAAAAATAATCCTGGCGGCGCCCATGGATACTACTATATTTGCACCAGACACAATAGATTAATTATTGTAATAATAATAATTAGGTATATTATATCATTATAATATTTTATTAAATAATAAGTTTTTGTGTAACGTAACTCGACACATTTTGCAACGCACATTTAGTTTATGATGTTGTAGGGTTGTCAACAAAAATTTAATGACTTTCCCATTGCACGTCGGAAAGTTTCTAAAGACACGGATTTACATTTGGGTCGGAAGGCGCCGTGGTGTCTACGGATCTACTACCTACCAAACCCGATTTAAACATGCATCGAGCAACTCCTGCTCGAAGCCAACATGGCCTATTTCCTTTTTTGTAACCTTATGGCCATTGGACTCTATTGTAGATAACGATCCTTACTTATGAATGGGAAAAATAGTATGGTGTCAATCGTCTTAAAATTAAAAATATAATTCACTTCTTAAATCGACGTTGGATAGGAATTAGGTAGTTATATATCTACCTATATATACTTTTTTGCCGAGTGGCTAACGAGCAGACACGATGCCTGATGGTAATCGCTGTCGCCTTGCCACCATCAGAAATTAACACTTTTTTAATTATTTTGGTACCCGCATCTTGTTGAACACATTAAAACTCTCAACACGCACTTGGCCAGAGTACTAGACATGACCTCGCCCCCTTCTCACAATGAGAAAACCCTTGCGCCCAACAGTGGGACAGTTTATGAAAACAGGGTTGATCCGGAAGTAGTTAATACTTAATTAAAAATTTAAAGTCGTTATAATAACACAGACGGCGCCAAAGGTACACGTCATTGCGTCAACAAGCAAAGTTAATCGTGCCAAGACAATCTCCAACGGTCCTAATATTAATAACATTAGAAGAAAATATACGGACTGTCGCCCGTACACGTTACCGGTTTCCGAATGGGCTAATGATGTACACTGATCGGTGTTGCCGCTATAAAACAAAATTATCCAAAGCCGTCTTACAAATAGCCAAATTTAGAAATAGAAAAAATTATAAATAGATAGACAGATGCTCGGAAAATAAGCAAAAATGTGGTCTAATTTCCAAAGTTTCCCCCCTATTTTTAGATATAAACGAAACCAGGCTAGGGCATTATTATTCCCCAATTTTTACAAGAGGCGACATAATAATGGTCTTTTATAGCACAGTGTGACCTAAACCCGCACTTTACACACGCTTTTCCGTGACTTAAATAGTCCTTTTTTGCACGGAAAAGCGTGTGTAAAGTGCGGGTTTATGTCACACAGCTATAAAATAGTTTATAGCACAGTGTGACCTAAACCCGCACTTTACACACGCTTTTCCGTGACTTAAATAGTCCTTTTTTGCACGGAAAAGCGTGTGTAAAGTGCGGGTTTATGTCACACAGCTATAAAATAGTATACGATACTCGTGACTTAAGTAGTCGATTATTGCACGGCGTTTAGCACCCTCGCTACGCTCGGGTGCTAACTTCACGCCGTGCAATAATCGACTACTTAAGTCACACGTATCGTAATATACTATTTAGTAAGCTTATGTCATGAAGAAGTATAGTGCTCTGCTTAGTTTGGGGTCAGATGGCGCTGTGTGTAATGTCCTATGATATTTATTTATTTTTATTTTTTATTTATTTAGAGATTAGTGTGTATTAAAATTAATAAAACAATCAAGAGTAGAGTGCAAGAGTTATTATTTATTTTATTTATTCATTAATTCTAAGTCTTCTAACATATTATGGGCTTTAGTATTTTTTAATCTGTTATTATTATTAGTATTATTTATTTTGCAGAGATATATCGACAAATTTGGCGTAATTCTTCAGTGTATACGTACATTTGACAGATTCTATAATAAAAAAAATCCCTATAATTATGTTGCTGTATAAAAAAAATAGTTTATACCTCGCACGACACAACTGATAATAATTAATTAATGAGACAGTGATGGAGCAAATTCGAATTTAAGATGATATAAAGAGAAGATGGGTGTCACTCATCAACACACGTCGTTGTCATAGACTATAGAGGATTACCCTGCAAAGTCAATAAAAAAAATGTCTTGGTCATACCAGCAACTTTCGAATGAATCGCTAATAATAATGAAATCTCAAATAATTGTACTTTTAAGTTTGAAAAAAAAAATTTAAGATTACCAAATATCTCTAGCTAAAAGTCCCTATAACGGCAACACTGACTGATTGGCTACCATACCGGGACCGGTTAGGTGGACGGTCTGCGTTTCCACTCACGGTGCTCCAAACAACACATGCACATACATAAATCACTACCACTAACGGACTCACACATAGAAAGGCGCTCGTTCAAACTAAATTATACGTATGCTAAACGTGTATGCCTTGAAGATGGTATTTATGCATTTTGCTGCAGGTGATAATGAGATCTGACCCGCCTGTTATTACATTAATACCACGTTACAAGTATTTGCATGCAATTTATTTTATAATAGAGTGGTAATATGTTTGATTTTGTTATCCTGTTTAATTGAAATTATAATGGAAAGTTAGTACCAACTTATTGCGTTGTTCTTTTCAGCAATGGACTTAGGAGTTCTTTTAGATTTAGAATATTTATATTATATAGGAGGATCTTACGTCCAGTCACTGTATCAGTATTGGTACATAATATATCATATTGAAATGAAGCGTCTATTGTATAGTAAGTATTAGGGCAGCTCATTTCGAGTTTTTTTATGCATGAATAGCCTTGGATTTGATCGCGATCTCACCTGATGATAAGTGTAGATGCGATCTACGGTGGAGCACGCTTGCCTAGAAAATACCAACGCACTTTCGAATTGAAGACACCTAGATTGCATCTATCTGATTTCTTTCTAACCAAAAAGAGACATGCATAACATAAAATGAAATAAAGTAAATTATGTTAACATTCACCATCTTTATCTAATGAAATTGTTGTTCATTCTATTCCATTGATGCCTAAAAGATATCGCTTTTAGCGGCAAGGCCGCGATTTCAGGCACTACCCCATCCCCTTATGTAAACACAATAATGAGTTTCTGTCTATCCATCTATCTAAGTACTATTGCCTATAGTTTTGTTAGTGATGTCTGGCTTCTTTTCTGTTTATTGTAGAAGTGTGCCGTCCCGACTTCGCACGGAAAAAACAAAACTCGATTATCTATATAAGTTTAGCACATTCATAATAAGTGATAATGTAGCATTCTAATTATTAAAGAATTATTCAGATCGGTCCAGTAGTTTCGGAGCCTATTTAATACAAACAAAAATCAAATTTTTCTTATTTATAATATGTTGATACAATTACGAAGGAAAGTAAAATAAATACAGACCTTTTTAGTTACCATAGCACACTAAGATATTATTTATGTCGGTGTGTTAGAAAGTCTGAAAGTGTACGTACGCATCAGAGGTAATTATGTACCACTACAGTGGTAGTATTAGGTAGTACCTACTACTGCAATATTAGATATTCTGCCATCAAGCAGTATTACTAGTTGATTGAGATTGAGACTAACATCTTTTGCCTTGAGTGTTATGTACGTACCTATTATAAAAATGTACTTCAAAAAAGGTATATAAGTATTCTATCAGTTTATGGTTCCCATAGTAGGTACAAGCTTTGGTATTTTTGAGGTTAGATGACTACTTTGTTTTGCTACTCAAAGTTCTAGGTAACTTGCAATAGTCTTTGCAATGACAGGCATTATCTCTTAACATCTGGAGCACATATCATCACTAAAAATCTAAATCGTTTAAAAAATATCCTCAAGGCATTATGATAATTATATCTAGAGCATAAAACAGCTTGCGGTTCGCAAATTTCGTAGACGTCCTACCCGCCCTAAGTCCAAAGGCCTGTTCTATATCAAACTGATAAAAGATGCCCCTCATTAAAATGCCCGAGCTGGGTTGCTTAAATTAAATTCAGTCTAAAAACGTCGTTTCACATAAATATTGTTTGTTGCTTGCAGGTAAATCCCACACACGGCGGCGGTCCTCAGTTCGCGGTCAACGAAATAAAAGGAGTAAGGATTTCGTTCATAATGTTATTCCGAGGTTAAAACTAAGTTTGAGTGGTAGACTATACATTAGGTAAATACAGTACCAAATTTTCTATCGTAATAGAATTTAACAACAAAACTTTGGTTAGGTTAGGTTGAGGTCTTCTTATATAGCTCTATAATATATATCACCTGACGTTCAAACTCAACGAAAATCTATATATATATATATATAAGACAGTAGGTATAGCTAATCAAATGATTGTGAATTTTTATTTTTGAAATGATTGTTTGAATGGTACTGGAGCTAGCGAAGTTTCAGGGCTGTTGAGACTAACCATCGAGTCTCAAAGTAATGAGCGCCAAAGCAGCGATGCCCTGGACTTTGTTTTGTTACGCAAAGTTTTGTTTACTGCTGTAATGGTCATGGGTATGCGTTATCTGTTACCATCAGTAGAGCGTCAAGTTAGTCTCATTACTTTCACACAAAAAAAAAATAAGGTAGAGACCTAACAGTACGCGAGATCTCAGCAGATTGATAACTTTTACTGCTTTACAGCCGAAGTGCACAGGATAGCTTTAAGATAACCTTTTATTGTTCGCACAAAAGCAACAGAAATAGCTTTACAACAGTACAATTGGCGGTAATTATTCATGTGCATGTACTTCAAGAAGGTTGTGCATAATAATAATTTTTGCTCTTCACAAATGTTTCCTAATATCTTTTTTATGTATCAGTTTAGTGAACCAAATGAAAAGACGAACTTCTAGCCTTTTGTCGTTTGAATAAAAAAATACTAAGTTTCTTTTTCGTAGTAAAACGAATGAACTTATTAAGAAGTTTTGTCTATAGTAGTAGTTTGTCTATAAGCTATAGCTTTAGCACCCGAGTATGACACCATCAAACAAATGACTACCCCAATTACCCATACCTACAACTTTAAACATTACTACTTTTTTCTACTTTTTGTCTATGTGTAGGTACAGCGTGCATCTCTACCGCTTTCTCTATCTTTTCCTGTCTAGCGTGTATTTTCATTCCAGATGGGGTGATATCTTGCAGAATTCTTTCTCTTGTCAATGTTATCAAATTAACAGCGCCGTTGATTCACTCATCCTAAATGAAATGTATATTTTTTTAGAATATAAAGTGTTTAGCATGTTTTAAACAAAGGCATATCCTTTTTTTATTTTTTACGTTTGACCGCCATCTCACCTGATGTTAAGTAATGATGCAGTTTATGATGGAGCACTAGCCATAGCCATCTGTATTTCGATCTCTCAAATCACTTGGGCCGTAGAGTAATAAACATGTTTAGATGTATAGAGAGTGTGTGTATGTGTAGGCTCTGCTCTGCTTGTTGAGTTAATAGAAATGACTGCTCCGATCACATTATCTAGTACGTAATACCTACATACTGTTAATTGCGCAGGTTGTACTCGAGCGGACCGGGCTTTGTTTAATGGAAACTTAATGAAGATCTTCGGCGGGGAGTTCGACCGCTCACGATCAGAGCCAGGGCCTGCTCCTTCGGTCGACCCTCGCACCGTCGCCAACTGGAAGTTCCGCGAACTTGACCGGGACCGGAGTGACTCGCTGCAGAAGTCCGAGTACAGAGGTCTAAGAAGACTAGTCAAGAAGGTAAGCAGAACTTTTCAACTGTCTACTCAAAAAAAGGTTTTTCTTGCTGTTGTGTACATACTATTTTATATCTAGAACTTTGAATCATACGAGTTTGCTATACCCCAAGTATTATTTAATGTGCGTTGGTGTTTTTTAAATAAATAAAATACATAATAATCTCAAAAACGACATCCATTTGGTTTGATTCTATTTTCTTTATGCAAACCGACAAACAGTGGAATGCGCTGGGTAGCATGGTGTTCTCTAACTCTCTCTCTGGTGCCGCCAAGCAGTAGTGTGTAAACATTACTGTGTTCTAGTTTGAAAAGTACTGCAGCTAGCGAAATTACTGGGCTGTTAAGATTAACCATTCAATGTCTCAAAGTAGTTAGCGCCAAAGTAGCGATGTTCTAGACCTTGTTTTGTTACTCAAAGTTCTATGTATCACTGCAATGGTTATGGGCAGGCGTTATCTTTCAACATTAGGAGAGGGTCTGGTTATTCTCATTACTATATCATTAAAAAAGATAGTACACCCACGTTAACCCTGAATATAAAAAAAATATGTAATAAAATATTACCAATATAAGCCGAAGTGGAAGTCAAACAGGAGTTAAGAAAACTCTGAAAAGCTTCCCAACAGACACTTACTTGACGTAATTGCAAGGTTTTAAAGGCAAGGGGTTTAAACCCTATGTGAAATCAAAATATGTAGGTGTTATTTTACAACCGAGTCTGTTTTATTGTTGACTATACAAGTGACATTTTCAAACTTATAATATCAAATCTTTGCGATGTATCTTCTTTCAGGTGGTAAAGCCGAAACGTTGCGCGCGCGCATGGGCGCGAGGCTGCGACGGCGACGGAGACGGCGATATTACGCGCGCAGAGTGGATCGAGTGTCTACTCGCTAATCCAGAGCCGCCAGCACCGGACTGTGAGTACCACCAACCTACATTACATCCACTTTCGTTTGTTAACTGCCATTTGTTCTGTTAAGACGTTAAACCAAAAGGCTGTAGATATTAGTTACTCCACCACTCGACTAGTGAGAATAAGCTACATCGGCTTTGCAAACGCGTGGCCACTGGAGACTGGCACCGTCATTTATGTGATAGATGGTGAATTTGATATTAATCTTGTTTTGTGAACCCTATTTATGGAAACTGTCGTACTGCTGGGCGCGGGCATCTTCTCATTGCGAGATGTGTATAGCCATAGACCACCAACCTCGCCAAGTGTACATGGGTTGGCAAACTTCATACATCTTCCCCGACGTATAGGTTTCATCACTTCAATTCAATAAATACAAATAAATTCAATAATTTACTGGGAAGACACTGCCTGCAGCATCAGCGAAATTTACAGCTGATAGCAGGGTTGCTATTGTTTATTGTACATACTTTTAAACTAAACAATAAATTTAATTGTATTTGTTTAGCATTATGTTAATATAGGTACAAATGTGTGCGCAAACATAATAATAATATATAGTCTCTCTCCGTTTCTTCATGTCATTGAATGCAGACGAGGATAGCGGGACGGAAGTGGAGCCCGATTATAACGAAGAAGAGCCCCCGCCGGAGCCTGGATCAGGTAACTAATCATAAATTTTTTTTTTTTTTTTTTTATTAATAGGTTCACAAAACTGGTATATACAAAGACCTGCGTTACAATAACAAATACAAAAAGTTTAACAATATGCATACGCCCTTCAAGATGCGAACACAGCATGCGTAAAATTGTAATGTACCTATAGATATCTGCCGTTTTGACCTGTGCCAGTTTAGAAACAGCTCAGTAAGCAGGTAGTTTGTATAATTGTTAGTAATCAACGCATACGGTGCGGACAAATGTACGTTCTATTCAAAGCTTGCCCACATTGACGCCGCCTGTGGTAGCCGTCGTGGATACGGTGAATTTAGCCGCTATCACTGAAGAGTAAAAGGAACTCTTCTTTGGTAGCTATTAGAAACCTGTCTAGGGTTCCCAGGTCGCCAAATCTAATAGCTAGAGAGACCAGCTTGTTTGCCCGAACATTTGGGTAAAATAGCCGGACACACTACATTATTGAGGATTTGTGTCTCAGTATTAATAGGTACGACAAAAACGCTCGGCCACGCTCGGCGCCCGCTCGTTTGCGAAATGTAAAAAGTCTAACAAAAGCCGGACACCGTTTATTTTGGCCGGACATGCAATTAAAAAGTCTAACTATATCCGGCTTTATCCGGACGCCTGGTAACGCTAAGCCTGTCTGTCTGTAGGTCTTACTGTTTGTTATCGACACGCCTAACCGCGATTTTAACCGGCCACATTTTTAGCATTACAGCAAACCTGTTTGGGCAGGATAAAAAGAAATGCAATTTAGAATATTTAGGAATTCCTGGTACAAGTTGATTCTTGTTTCAATACTTTTGTTTATGATTACATGCGCAGTGTTGCCCGGGATAATGCGAAACTCTTTCGCCCCGGATGGGCCAGACGCGGACACGAGGCGAGAAGACGAGGCTAATGATTGCCTCACTGACCGACAGGCCGTTTTGGACGAACAGGTCTGGATACACCTTTATCTTACAGCCTCCACACTTAGGTACTTACCTAATTCTTATGTCTATCCGAACTATTACAAAGATAGAATAATGTCAATGTTGTCAAATGCAATTGTGACTTGTACCCACTTTTTTAAAACATTAACTGTACTACTTGGAAATTTGCCTCACTCATAAACGTCGCTTAAAGTGAATCTATACTTAAATATGCATGCTGCGACTGCCATGATCTGTGTTTAACGAACTTCTACCTTGAGTTATCGATAATATAATCTTGCATGTGATGAATGCGGCTGTGAGACACAGTTTGATACTTACCTATATATGTTTGTGAAAAAATGTACCTAAACTAGTTAACAATACGAGCTTTACTGAAATATAAAAAAATACTGCATTGCGATTAAAAAACGTTATTTTGATTTTAAACACTGCGATCATAATAATTTGTAATGTTTGTACCTACCTACTATTGCGAAATGTTTAATAGCTGTCTTGTATTGCTTTTGTTTCAATATCTTAAGATTTACAGTCGGTTGCTTATAAATTTTGTAAGACATTTGATACAGTGCCATTTAGCTCAAAATTGATATACCTTTTTTTGTAAATATTTATAACAATTAGAACTTCCAGATAAAAAACAAACATCTACATATGCTCATACATTCTGGTTGGGGATTTAACTTTAAATACAGAAGTACCTACTCAGAGCTACAAGGTGGTTATAATTCCTTTAACAAGTTACCACCTGCTATAGTCCTACCAAAAGCTATTTATGTATTTGTAGCAACAAATATCTACTTACATCCGGTGATTTTAAGACGTAGGTGTAAAGCGCGTCACACACGGTGAAGACGCTATAACGTTTTAGCTTATGATATCTTACGATAAAATATTATATCATCTTAAGGTATCCCAGACTGTTAAGATACGATAATATTTGTATATATTATGGCCTTATTCTCTTGAAAAACGGCGAAGGTGTCACATGTATTTTTTTATATTTTCAATATATATTTCCATAGCAGGGCATCTTAAGATGAAGTCGCTCAGTATCTTAAGATATCGTAATATGAAAATATATATTATATTAACCGTGTGTGATGGCTCATAGTGATTGTATTGCGAGTGATATTTTATCTTAAGATAAAATGTTATAGCATCTTCACCGTATGTGACGCGCTTTAAACTTACAGAGCGTGGTTTACGTCTTATTTCTAATATTGGTCGGTGGTTACTTTATGCCGTTAATGAAAAGTCCATTATCGTAAAATGGTCAGCGTTAGAACCTACATACATAATATATGTATGTAGGTACAATGAGTTATTTGTGTCTATTGTTCAGAAAGCGGGCGACGCGGCGCTTTACGTGCCGGAATGCACCGGGGACGGGCGATACGCCCGGGCTCAATGCTACCGCTCCACTGGGTACTGCTGGTGTGTCCATCAAGACACGGGGAAACCTATCCCGGGGTCTTCAGTGAAGGATCGCAGGCCCGACTGTGATGCCGCGCCGCAACATGCCAGCCCCATGAGAGGTGAGCCGAAATACCTTTCAGCAGTGGCGGCCTTAGGTCAAACGCATGCATATAAATTAATCAAAAAATAGGTAAAAATAAATTAGCTAAAGAAATTGCTTCCCGCATTACTTTGCGAAATTTCATTTAGAAAGGTCCCCGATTAAATTTTCTCTTCAATTTTGTTATTACGTTCGCAATTAGATGCGGAAATGCTCTAGTGATTATTCACACAAAAGTGGTCTAGAGGATATCATTCTAACCGATAAGGGCGCTTATTGTTGCACTATTGTTAAATACTTTATTAGATTCCGATGTGAACAACAAATAGTTTATCTAAACGTAGGTACGTTTGGAGGTATGTACAATTGTACAAGTACATATTATTATGTAAGTAAAATTCCTCATCCTATAGGTACTGTAAATCAAACATAATACATCAAATGTAACATACCTACTATAAGTTTATATATTTTTTCAGGCTGTCCAGAGCCTATGAAAACAAACTTCCTGCGAGATTTGAGAAGTTTCTTCGAATCAAAAATGACTGCATCCACCAACGGCACGGGACCAGGGTAGGTTTATTTTACTAAGTAGTGTGTAATACCCTAATACCTATTTACTGTATGTATCATTGTGTGAATCTCCAGAGAAACATGCATATGTGTACGCTGTACCGTAGTAGGTACCTACTAATTCGAAAGTAGGTAAGAATAAAAATAAGTAGATTGTGAACTACGTTTATGTGTCACTCTGTAGGTCCACTTTTTTACTATAAGATTTCGGCGTTGTCCTTTAACTGTCTATTGAAAATTAGGTATAAGGGATATAAGTAGGTACCTTTCGGCGTGGTACCTACTCACGTTACAGACATTGTACCTACATAGGTACATATATCCAAAGAATATAGTACGAGTAAATAAGTTCCGTTCTGCTGTGTTCTACGTTGTGTTTCTTCACTATTTCTACATAGTATAAAACAAAGTCGCTTCCCGCCGTCTGTACGCTTAACTACGCAACGGATTTTAATGCGGTTTCCATCAATAGACAGTGTGATTCAAGAGGAAGGCTTATATGTATCATCATCATCATCATCATCATTTCAGCCGTAGGACGTCCACTGCTGGACATAGGCCTCCCCCATTGACTTCCATAAAGACCGGTTGGAAGCGGTTTATATGTATGATACATGCATATTATATCTATTAGGTAGAGAAAATTTAAAAATTTCAAAGATTTGTAAAAACATGGTTATACGTTGCAAACGCTGCGCGCTGGCTAAACCTTACGAGATAGATCAAAATAATGTACTACGTTAGTATCTACATTACACCCGTATGAAGCCGGGGCGGGTCACTAGTTATAAATAAAGGACAGACAGAGGCATACGGAAATGCCATCATGGCATAGCACAGTACGTATTTTGAGGGTTCGGAACGCAGCTAATCTAACCAACATTTACAGTGAAATGGTAAAATGGGGAGCATCAAAAGAAGAGCAAGCTGCTACATGGACATTCGTAATGCTAGACAAAGACAAGAATAAAGCTTTAGAACGGCGCGAGTGGAAGGCGTATCACCAGCTGATATCCAACGTGGAGCCGCTGAAGCGATGCGGTCGCAAACTGCCGCGGTACTGCGATGTTAATCATGACACTAAAATCAGCATCACAGAGTGGATGGCATGTCTCGAGGTAACGCAGGCAGCGCAAGGATCCACTAGTAAGTGCATTGAAATATTGTTCTTTTCTTCGTAAGAGATTTGCATCGGACCATGGATTGGACCTTATTTAACATTAGTGCATAGGTATAACAATGAGTAAATGTAGGTACTTCAGTATTAGTTTTAATCCCGAAAAAGTGCGATAGGTACAAAGTGTTTATCTTCCTAAATTGTAGGGGTATAACCCTCACAAAGAAACCCCTAAAGCCAGAGCTGTCTTACATACGTACTTATTAAAAGCAATTCCGGAACACAAGAAAGAAACAATACGGGTGTCTTCAAGTCGAAAGTAAATCGGTTTCTGTGTTTTTCGTATGGTCGATCGTAGACATGCGGTCAAACGCAAGCATTTGTAAAAAAAGGAAAAAAAAATTAGTCAACATCATTGCTCAATGTTTACATTATCGATAAGCATTTTTTTTTAAATGAATCCCTAAAATTCCCCGCTACAATTTTCTATTAGTTTTCCTCATTGTTTACGATATAATATGTAAAAACGGAAATACTCCAGAGATTTATAAAATAATTGGTTCGTTAGTTGTTGTTGTAAAATAGTTGTTTTTTTTTCAGCGGAAGCAGTGAAGGTCCCTCACAATCCGAGAAGGAAAGGGCCTAATCCACTGGAATCGTTTCTGAAAGCAGATGATTAAAGCCCCAGAATTTTGTGACATCAGTGTCTATTTACATTATTTTTACAAGAACCCAGTGAAGTGAAAAGTGTTGCAGGTTTTATTACCGTTATGTTAAGGCTGACAGTTTCTGTGAGTTCTGCGTTGGAATAATTTGTAATTTTAATTCAGAAATTATGCAACCGGTAGTTTTCGAAGTTTGAAACTGGAGCAGTCTTTATTAACCGGTCGGTCAAACGGCACAAGTTATGAATAGGCAATCATTGAGGCCCTCACATAATATGTATGGTGCATATATTTGTTACCTATTTTATAATCGTTTGTGACTTAAGGTGAATACTAAACTCGAAATATAACAACGAATACATTTTTTTTATATTGTAGTGAGTACGGAATCTACCGTTACAGTAAGCACATATAAACAAAACACGACAGGTTTATATAATGACCATTCGAGTCACGTTAAGCCCACTAACTTTACTAACTAAAGTCAAGAGTTTGATCACTCAATAAAAAAATATTTTGAATCACATTCTTAAAATAACTCAATCGATGTTACACGTAGGTACGAAAATTTAGTTTCGAGCGGTTTTAGAGGCGCATACTTGACAGTACCTACATATATACGTCGTAAAGTACCTAATGCTCAAAATTGAGTTTTTCATATATTTTACGCGATTGCCGATGAATGCTTACCTTTATAACATAAAGCCAACATAGGCGCTAGTGTAATGCGTTATGAAAGCAGGGCATTATGTAGATTAAGATCTACTAATAACAATTAAGTTTGGTAAGCATATAATAAGGAAAACGTGGCACTCAAGTCTAAATTTATCTTCAAACGTGCCGCACTGGTACTTCGCCAATGTGTTCTGTAGAGGGTCTTAACTGTAGGTACTTTTTTTTTTAATATTAGTGGCTTCTATTAGCTGTAGTATTATTTATTATAAAATATTATGTTTAGTCTAAATACTTTACTAATTAAGCTAGTCTTAAATTAATGTATTATTTTATAGCTGGGTCAAAAAAAATAACGTCGGCTTGTGCTATAACGACGCAAATATACAACCATACGTGCGTCGTACGTTAGTTGCTGCTTCGTAAGTATACATTATATAAGTAGGTACTGATGTGAAAAGGGTTTTCTAAAACTTTGAAGCTTGATAGCCAATGATTAAAAATTACGCCGCTTTAAGAACATTACAATCGCACCTCATTTTTCTTTAACATTCACAGTAGGGTCAGGTATCCAAGTAATAAAACCGCTGTATGATTTTATAAAAATTGTATATTACACAACAATACTATTGTATTGGTTATTGTAATAGAATAAGATTATGTACATTTCGTAATTATGTCATAAAAAAATTGGTAATTATTTTTTATTTAGGCGGAATAATAAGAATTTTTTTTTTTAATTCGTCGACACATTTACAAAAGATAAAAAGAAACTTGTAATAGACGTCGCCTTCCTTACTTCTCTGAGGGAGGTTAATTAGGTTAACACTTTAAAGTAACTCGTTTTAAACACTCTATTTAGGAAAACGTGCAAATGTAGAAGCAAAGCAAAGTTAGACACGCAATTTACGTATCGGATATCAGACCAGATGTGTGTTATTCAGTTTGTTTATTATCTATATTAGTGAAAATGATAAAATCTAGACTGGATATTTACTTTTACGCCTAGTTTTGAAACAAAGAACGTTATTAAACTTTTGGCCGCGTTGGCAACAAGTTTCGCAACCAGTTGCGAAGGAATATTTTTTCCTTCTATGTTATTAGTTGCGATAGAATAAGCCCTATTTTTTATAAAAGCGTCCAGTTTATGTCCCAATTCCTAGCAAAATTACATAAATATTGGTTCATTCGTTATGACGTGAACGATGACAGTTTTTTTAAAAATAAAATCAGTGTGATTTTATGCTCTATTATTTTGTATCGTAAATCAGTGTTGTGTTACTTAATTATATATTTTTATATGCGTTGTTTTATGACAAATCCTGATGCCAATTTATATTATCTATACGCATATAGCCTAGTGGTGAAACCTTCACAAACATACTAGGCTAAAAAGTGCTATGTAATTAATATCAATTATAAATTATAGTTTAATTGCTATGCTGAAAAATCTTTTGAGCGGCAGGGGTTAAACAAAATTTCCACGCGGAAACTAACTAGATATTCATTTTTGATTACTAACTTGCATCGTGGCAATTTGCCGAAGTCTCTTTGACTCGAGTAGGTCCATTGATCGTGGGCTAAATGTGTGTACCGTGAGCCAATTTAAAAATGCAATGATTGCGCCATCGCCACAGTCAAATGCATGATTTTATTGCTGTTATGACAGCGACGACTGTGCAATGGATCCCAAATGAAAATTACATAATAAGGCACGGATTAAGCACTTATTCTTAAGCCAACTTTGTGTAAATATTTATAACCCCGGCCGATCACATTTTTTTTCCATATACCGTATGTACCATACATCACTATGTGCTAGTATTTATAAGATACCAATAGGTAACTGCATTTGTTTATTTTTAAAGCCTTCAAAAGTATTTATATTATTTTAGTTATAAGCAGTATGTGTGAAATATAAGAAATATGTGATATTTTCGTCATTATGTATGATTTGCAGATTGTAGATTATATTATTAAACAAAAGGTTTTTTTTTATTTGACCCTCCTAATTAAATTATTATTAGAAAAATAATAGTTTAACTCATAGCTTAGCTTTAGCTCTTACCATTAGGAGAGCGGCTTGTTCGTCTCTTTAATTCATAATAATGATATCCTTTATTCAGACTGTTACACTTTTACTGTTCGTCACGTTACTTTTACAAAAAAAAGTATTCTATCCGTTATCTGCTAGCACAAGCTTTGCTTAGTTTGGGGTCAGATGGCACTGTGATTAATGTCCTATGATATTTATTTATTTATTTTAAAAAGATCGGCCAGCGGTTAAAATGCAGCCGAATAAAGCCGGCTAGGCTTGCTAAAACCTCAACGGTTTGCGGTCACAGACGCGGTAGTAAACAATAAATACGGCCGTTGCCTCAGATCGTTTTAGTGTGGGATAAGTTTAAAAGTGTATAGAGAGAAAAAAAGCAAGTAACTTTTTTACCAACAATGTATAATCAATTTGCGCATGCAGGTCTAATACAATTAAGTTATAACAGGTCCGTTAGTGCATAATTTATAGTGTCATAAAACAGTGATTTTCATTACAATTGATAGTTATGAAAGGTTATAAGACGAGTGATTTCTTTGGGGGCGGCGAGAGCACTGACCGCTTGTATTCGTCGACAGTGTCGGTTAGTATCCGTTGGAAGATTGTTTCGAAGAGCTGGTTCTTCACGATTGCTTCATCGTTATGCAGAGAAGTCCACTCGGGCTCCGCCCGTCGCCACTCAGCGAACAATATATCGTCGATGTGATCCGATCGCCTCGAACTAACACCTATAACAAATATAAAGATGCTGTTTACCTGACTGCACCAAAGAGGGAGAGTTTAATTTCAGCAGTCTGTGTATGTGTGCATAAATGTGTGTTTATTTGTTCTCTCGTATCGTCTAAATTACTCACAGTAATATATTACAATCTCTATTCCAACGTTTCGAGCACGCCTGTTACTGCTGTCAATCATCTGTCAAGTGCTCATTTAGCGGAGCAAAATGAGACGGTTACGCAAGTTTGTGTGTCAAACTTAAACTTTTAAGTTCAATTAGTATTAGTTTTTTTACTCGAAAAGTAAATTAATCAACCCAATTCCGTATGAAGAAATCTTAAGAATATAAAGGTTAATTTAATGCTATAACATTCATATGTTTTTACAATGGAATGTCTTAACAGGTCTCGAATAAATAATTTTTCAGCGTCTTTAATTTAAATTTGTATCGAGTGTTCAAAAAGTTTATAAATTTGAATTATTTTTATAGCTATGATACAGATAATTATGTACATCGAGTTTCTACTAACATGCTCATGTTAGTAGAAACTAATTGTAGGTATGTAAACTGCCCAAAACGACCACATAGAATCATACAGCTCAGAGCGAAAAAAAGCCACAAAGATATTAGACAATTTATAAAATAAACATTTCATAAAAATAAAAAAAATGTATTTCATACTTACCGGAGACTAGAGAAGGTGTGGCAGCGGTGAGTATTTCGGTAAGTTCGTTGGAAGCGGCGGTGATTATTTTATCCGAGTCGAGGACACCTTTCTGCGGTAAAAGGTTGCAGGCATCCCAAGGTCTGTCGCTGTGATCCAACTTGTATCTAGCGACTGTTTCATCAGAGAAATCGTGGATCAATCTGAAATCGGAATTCACTCATGTTATTCCTCACGTATCTTTGTACTTAATATTATTGTATTTTACTAGAAGTACAATAAAATTAAATTTCTACTTTAAACTTGTTAAAAATAGAAAAAAGTAAAATCTCTTTTGTGTCATACTAATGATGGAAAATACAAGTGTATTTTCATCAAATTTGTTTAGATGGACACTGGCCCTAATACATAATCGTCGAACATAAATCAATTAGGTACATTTTAGAAAAAAAAATATTTGGACTTGATTTTTTGAGAAACATCTAAAGTTCTATGACACAAAGTAACCAGAAAACAAGTCCACAGAACCATGGTTAAAGAATAAAGTCTCAAAAAATCTGAGTTATATATATGAACTTTCCTGAACAAATTATATAATAAGTTTTACATAGTATAGACTTGATTTGACAGCCCCGTTGGCTCATTGGCAGTATATCTGCCTTGAGAGCTGTAGGGCGTGGGTTCGATTCCCACTCAGTGCAAACATTTTTGTGAATAAACAAGTGTTTTTAAAATATACATCTTAGTTTTAAACCATTAACAATAAGTTTTTTTTATGACAAGTGGTAAATAATATAAGACGCTGTACAGTAAGAAGTAACGCCACTACAGCTGTACCCAGAATATTGAGCAACAATTCATCATCATCATCATCATTTCAGCCGTAGGACGTCCACTGCTGGACATAGGCCTCCCCCATTGACTTCCATTCCTTCCATTGCCGTGGCGGTGCCGGCGTAAGAATTGCACCCCACCCTCTCTACCCGTGGTTGCCGTAAGAGTCGGCTAAGGGATGCAATCTGGAAGATGGGCAGCAGCGTCTTCCTTGAACAATTACACCCAACTGCGCTCGCCAACCCGCCTGCCAAGCGTGGCGAGTATTGGCAAATCCCCCCCTAATGAATTATACAAAAAGAGCAACAATTAATAAGCGCCAAAGCAGCGATGCTTCCGACTTTGTTTTGCTACTCAAAATTCTGTGTATTGCTTCGATGGTCATGGACATGCGTTGTCTCTTACCACCAGAAGAGCGTACCGTCCGTCTCATTAAATTAACATTTAAAAAGAAACAAAGAAAAATGTTATTCATTACCATGAGAAGGCAAAAACAATTTTTTATGAAGTTCAATCGCCGTTTTGTTATTCATGACGTTCAGAAATTCTAAGTCAATAGTTCATTATACTCACACGTCAAATGCGTCGGCAGGGTCGTAGGAAGTAGCAGCATTCAGGACGTAGTTACATATGCGTTCTCGGGCGACGTCGTCTGGGCGGAAAGGACGCGGTTTCTTCGGCGGTCGCGGCTCGACTGGCGGCGTGTATGGCGGCGGCGGTTTGTCGGGAATCTCACGCACCACGAGCAACCGACACTGCTGCTGCTCTAGTTCTTTTATCTGAAATTATTCATCACCAATTTGTTTTATTATTATCGGCGTAAGGCGAGGTTTCCATATATTTCAAACACGTTTGTTACTGTCATCGGTCAATGAAACAGTGATGTGGCGATGATAGCTCAGTGGTTAGCGCGGTCGGTTCACACATGCCGAAGGGCGTGGGTTCAAACCCCCAACAATGAACTTGAGCTGCCGGTGAAGGAAACCATAGCATGGTGGTAGGGCACTTTCAAGTACTCGGCTGGCTAGCAGCTACCACCCTCAAGTTGAAAATCTGCCGGTGTGCTCCGGCAGCCTCACTTGAGAGACAGCTCCACTCCAGGCTCGGTGTGCTTTACCATCTTCGACCACACCGGCACTTAACATCGTGTGAGCCGTGGTCAAACACCTAGCCTGTCAATCATATAAAAAAAAAAAAGACTGCAGCATATTTACTAGCGAGAATGACATAAATAGAAGTCAAATGTTTCCATTTACTGTGAATCTCGCAAATTATCAATTAAATTATCAATTTTACTTACAAGTACTTCAAACAGTGTCGCGCGCTGCACAGTCAATGCACAAATAGTGGCAAATTTTAATTATTCGAACATAAATAATAACTGTAAACTATGTACATTTTTTTTTTTTTTAATGGTTGACAGGCTAGTTGTTTGACCACAGCTCACCTGATGTCAAGTGAAGGTGTGGCCGAAGATGGTAAAGCACACCTAGCCTGGAATGCAACTTGCTCTCAAGTGAGGCTGCCGGAACACACCGTTAGGTGCTTGGCGGCAGATTTTCAACTTGAGGTTGGTAGCTAGCCAGCCGAGTACTAAAGTACCCTACCACCATGCTTTGGTTTCCTCACGATGTTTTTCCTTCACCGGCAGCTCAAGCTCATTGTTGGGGTTTGAACCCACGCCTTTCGGCATGCGAACCTACCGCGCTAACCACTGAGCTATCATCGCTATATAAGCTATACTCTACCCGAACGACATCTGAACATGGGAGCACTGTGTGCAAACAGCTGCACCGGCACATTTAGCATGTCTGCTTCAAGAGCTGTGGGGCGTGGGTTCGATTCCCACCCAGGACAAGCATTTTGTGATATAAAACAAATGTTTGTTCTGTGTTTGGGTGTACTGTATGTATTATAAGTATGTATTTACAAAAAAAAAAGTATTCAAGTATTTTATCAGTTATCTGACTCCCATAGTATAAGCTTTGCTTAGTTTGGGGTCAGATGGCGTTGTGTGTAATGTCCTACGATATTTATTTATTTATTTATTTTAGCGATGTTTTAGGTTGGGCATGGTCAGGTGGATGATGCAAAATTCTATTTCTTTGGTCGAAGTGACTGCTGGCAATCATCATCATCATCATCATCATCAGCCTATACTAGTCCACTGCTGGGCATAGGCCTCTCCCAAGACACGCCACTCAGCCCGATCTTCGGCTTTTCGCTTCCATCCACCGCCAGCTGTCCTACGTATATCGTCACTCCATCGAGTCTCAGGGCGTCCTACGCTACGCTTGCCAATACGCGGTCTCCACTCTAGAACTGCTGGCAATCATCACCAATCAAACGAATGTAGACAATTTTGAACCTTGTGGCCGAATATAAAATGCTATATTTCACCTCTCGTTCGATGGCCAGTTGCTGTCGACGTAACTCTTCAGCCTCGGCCTGCGCGGGCTCCAGCGTTAGCAGCGGCGGCGACGACGGCGCCTCGCATGGCGGCTGGCTGCTAGCGCTGCTCTCTACTGAATCAAATTCAAAAGTTACGGGTTACACGTTACGGCATCACAAATTTGCAGTCTGAATTATCTCATAGAGATTCCAATACTATATAATTAGATGCAACAGACATTATTTTTAACACCAAAAAAGAAAGGTTCGGTATTTAAATCTTACATAACTCAGAAAACAAACAGCTAAAATTATGTTATCCGAGTGTATTTTTTGAGTTACAAAATAAGTAATAACTGATCATTTAAGCAAATATAACATTTCTTACCGGTATATGAAGTTTTAGATGATGCAGGCGTAGGTTGCACGGTATCGTCAACAGGAACTAGGTCGGAAATGATCGCGGCACCCGCGGGTACTGGCAAAGGCCCTGCAGGGACGGACAGCGTCTCTTCGAAATCCGACGGAGTAAGTTCCACATCCTCAATCACCAATTTACACCCACACGACCCATCTGTCACTTTAACACAGTCCACAACCTCCGTAGTCTGTGCACATCGCGTGCACGCGTGCGTCTTTTTCACCTTACACAAAGAAGTCTGCAACATTGCGTCGTTAGTCTCGAACACTATCGTCGGTGACTTCAATCCGTTAACAGTTTCCACCGCCCGATCTTCTTCCGCCAATGTCTTGTAATACTGTTCGAACTCTTCGACTAGGCTTCTCGCAGTAGATGGTGTGCTCGTTTTATCATCTTCGTCGTTCTTCGGCTGACTCATCAGTTTTTCGACTACGTCACTCCAGTTGTCTTCCTGCTGTGTATTCGTCGACTCCGCGATATTCTTCAAAGCCTCCTCGTTGACATCGTACTGTTTACCACCACTAAATATCTGCGGCAGATTCAAGTTGTTGAATAGAATGTTTAAGTAACTTCCGTCGACGACGACGAAGTTCTCATCAGTGGTGTCCGTGGACTGTTCTGTTAGATTCATCATGCCACAGTCGTTTGTTTGGATGCTTTTCTCTGCGCTAGTGACGGCTGGTGACTGAACTGCGGCCGCGGGCTTGACCGCGACGTCCTCGGACGTATCTCGTGACGTGGTGCTATCTTCGCAGCCACTGCTTGAAAGATCGAAACATTTCAACGGCAGGGAGCTACGGTCGACGAAAGCATTTCTCTTGAGTTTCTTCTTTCCGAGAACAATCTGTTCGACGTTAACGTTGTTTCTGAGTTTTAACTCTAGGTCTTTCTTGGTCTTCATGAGGGCGACCTTCCGTTTCTCAGAGAGCGCGAGGAGCGCTTTGCGCATGCGTTGCATTTCACCACATTCGTGCTGCAATTTGAGGAGGGCCCCGCGCTGTTTTTTCTTTAACGCCGAAATATCCGTGTTATCCTGTCTCTTCTTGTTTTCCAAATACAGTATTTGAGATTTTGTAAAATCTTTCAAGGCATCTTCTCGTCTTTTTAGTACGCTTAAGAGATTCTTCGCTCTTCGTTGCTCATCGCGGATGAGTAGGTTGAGCTGCAATTAATAAAGGCACATAATTAGTTCTCTTATCGAAATTATATGAATCGATTATTTATTTCTACAAGCAATGTTATTAAATTATCACAGTGCAATTACGGGTCAACTTTCACACATTATCTTTAACAAACAGGGTACCGAGGGACAATGAGCGATGCACAATGAATTAATCATACGAGCGCCCATGCAAAATATTTACAAACTTTAGAATAACACTCACCAGAAAAAGATTCTTAGATGCCATTGTGTCGGAGTCGTCGCTGTTTGCGCCATTCTCTAATTTGGAGAAGAACTTATCATATGCCGAATTCTTAGGGTTGAATTCGGGGTCCAGTGTCACCGAATCATTGACTAGCTGCTCGATTTTTTCATCTTTGTAACTTTTTTCGGAGAGTGAGCAGCTCTCCAAATACTGGAGCGATTCAAAAAACGAATCTATAAAATTAAGTTCTCTCTGGAACTGCTCGCATACGAGGACACTTTGTAACAAACTGTTATTAACTCTTATTGTGCTAATTATATCTGACGGTTTCATTAATTTGTTGCTATTAGGGACGTAAGTGCAATTGAGCGACTTTATTTCGTTCAAACTGTTTTTGTATTTTTTGCTCGACTTGTTCTCGCGCGTCTTTTTCAGTGAGATGCCTTTGGCACAATTCCTCGAGTTCGTATCTTCTTTAAATACTGACAAAACATTCATAGGATATTTTAATTGACTAGGCAATTGATTAGAATAAACTTTTTCATTGTTATCAAGTACATGGAAATTGATTTTTTGCTGCGTTTTATATGTTAATGTTGAACTTCGGATTATGAACGAGGTACTTTTGCAATAATGAGTATCGACGAGAGATTTTTCTTTCCTATTGTCAGTTATATTTAGTGGAGGGATTTGTAGATTTGGCAATGATTTACTTTGTAAATCGAACAGCTCTCCTTTGAAATCAATTTTTTCTTTCTTCAACGAAACATTTGGTATATCTAGTTTATCGAATGTTTCCTTTATAAGATCTGCCTTTAAACCTGTACTTTCAATGTATTTGTAGGATATTTCCGGCTCATAACCATCCATATCTGTGACTTGATTAACAGTTTCTGCTGGACGATCCGTGTTCGTTATCCCATCTTGGTGTAAAATGATTTCTGTGTCCATGGTACCGTCAGATTTTGTGTACACCATAATAGTGGGTTTGTCAGTATGGTTGGGTATTGTAGTTGCTATCAATTGACGCTTGTGGCATGAATTGACGCATTTTTCTTCTAAAGGCACGTGTATCACAGGAGTAAGAAGTTTCCGTTTCTTGTGCATTTCAATGAGAAATTTGTTTTTGGAGGAATGTGGTAAACCGATACCTCGAGCTCTTTCAATATTTTTTTTGTAAGGTGCACTACTTAAACTTGCATTTAATTTAGTTTTTACAAGAGACATCTCTTGTTCACTTTCACTATGTTTTATTAAATTTTTGCTTAAACTAGTTCTTGGTAATGAAGCACTTTTATTTTTTCTCGATGAATCTAGAAAATAAAATTAAAGATATTAATATAATCCTATGTATTACACAGTAGGTAAACATCTAAATATCATTTAAATTACCCTTTTCCGTGAGCTTCCGTGATCTAATACTCTCTACTGATGCTTGGTTTGATAGTTTATTTTTATGCGTGGATCTAGATGTTGTTTCCTTACTATCGGACACGTTCATTTTGCTAGCACATGTAGCTTCTTTTGAATCTGAAAACCAATAAGAATGTAGATTACACTAAGTAATAACAATGCATACAGGCTTATATTTGAGAAGAAGATTAAAATATAACAAGATAACATTCCGACTGTGTAGCATTGGGTGAGATCATATCTAAAAACTAACTGTAGGTAAACGCTGAAGTTCCACATAATTATGACAAAACGATTTTTGAGAGCTCTTAAATTTTGCTGACGTTCTTTTAACATATCCGTTTAATTTACACGGTATTGCATGAATATAATTGTAGTTGGATAAACTATAATTTTGGATCACATAGGTTGTTGGTTGTAGTGCAGCTTTGGTTCATCCAACAGTCGGGAAAGTAGCGCCTTCATGCCAGCGAGAACGATACATGCAGCTGTTTAGTTTTGCTGATTTTCTTGTTGCTCCTCAAGGTCAAGCCCTTCGCATACAACATGGTTACTAGACGTGGGTGTAGCGGGCGAGGAAATAATCAATACAATTCAGTTCTTTTATACAACGTTTAATCACAACTTCACAAGTTTACTTGTAGTTTCGAATAATATAATTAGAAAATAGAACAATTTGGTCACTATTACCTTGGGTACAAGATGTTCCGCTTAGCTCCGCACGCTGCATTAGACAACCTGATCTACCCACATAAACATTCAACGCACGGCCGATCGATCCCCGCAGCGCCTCTACCGGACAACACGCGAAACTTCCACCGCCTTCTGATTGGTTGAAGTCATAATACGCCATATGGCTAACAAGCAGCGCACGGAACCAGCATTACGTCAATAGCGAGTGGGGCTATTTCATCTGTAGTCCACCAAAACTACGCAAGATGGCGCTAAACTAAACTAAAATAAAAGCTAGGCACCGTCAAACCAATAAGAATATTTATTTACAATACATAAATCAACATAACGATTGAAAATAAGTAAAAAATATTACAATCACTATAAAGTAAAAGAAATAGAATTTAGATATAAATCAAATCAATTTATTTGCAAAGTACAGGTACAGTAAGTAGATGTACCAAAGGTAAATTCTTTTTTTAAATTATTGTGTTCATATACCATTAAAAAAGCTATATAATTTTTACCATTATATATACCTACAATTTATAAATGACAGGTATTGGACTCCATGCATTTCTTCACATTTTTAGAAGCCTTCTACCAAGATAGAATCTTCTGTTCATGTAGACAACTCATGGTAATTTTTAAAGCACTTGTAAGGTGGCACACTCTAATTTTCTTTTTCATAAAGTTGGCAATGAAAATATAATTTGTTTTTCACAGTGAGATATATATAAGCATTATGGTATTTTTGCCAATGAACCAAGCCTGCAACAAATTTAGAAAATAATAAAGTTACAAATAATAATAAATACACATAACTTATAATATCACATATTAATATTATGATGTGAAACTCAATCCAGCATTATCATTCTAGGTGCTGAGCTGTAATCATCTCTTCTGTCAAATCGTCATCTCAAATATCACCCAACAAACTGTACCCCAATTAAAAGCTTTGTTCACAGTTGGTTCTTTTTTATCGCTTTTGCAGGATTCCATGGCACACATTGCACATTTAAAAGTGAATGTGCTATTGAATCCACTCTATGACCCAACCGGGACATCTTGTTCATTGTCTTTCCAAAACCAATACCCAATAAAGGACTTTATGTAAACTATTCTACATTGCCAGACAGGTAACATAAGTTATTACTCTCTACTACTTCTGTAGTCAGCTGTTGACTCTCCAGATTAGGATCTATATAACTGTTTTAAGGGATGTCAGCTGTGCTGGTGGTATATTTTGTAAGTCAGCCTCAACAAGATTCCGTTGTAGATTACTAGCAAAAGTTTTAACTATAGTCTCATCAGAACTGAAAAAATATATACATACATTACATGCTTAGCATAGTAGATAGATTGGTTTTTGTATCAAAAATAGTACATGTTTACAAGGTACTTACTGACACTTTTCCGTGAAAATGCTTCAACTGTGCACGGCCCAGTTTACGGCTTGCCTGATCCCTGATCCTACCTGATCTCTATAGCTTGATTTTTATATGGTTGGCTTCTGTAACACTGAGAACTTCCGAAGCGATTGAATATCAACAAACGACATAACTCGCGCGATACGTCAAAATAATAAATATGTTGCCAGTGCACGATAGCCAAAATAAACACTTAATTTGTTCTTCACATAAATAAATTAAATAATCCAGAATGTTATTTTTATTCAAGATGATGATATGTTTTGGCTTTAGTGTAAAATTTTTGGTAAAGGTTGGGCTAAACAATTTGCGAGTCATTGCAAATGACATTATGCACGATGATAATTGGAGTCATGATAAACCACTTGTTCAAAGCAATCGGGGCTGTTACATAAATCAAGGTATTCTCAAAAAGAAAATTCTAAAATAATACAATTAGGTATATAAAATATATGTATAGCAAGAGAATAACGCAACGATACCAGGCAATCTGGTAGTATGGTATAAAAATCTTCGCCAATTTTGATTTTATTTTGAGCTAGCTTACAATGGAGTGGCAACGTTGCTCACGTTGTCTCGTTACATAGTGCGGCTCTGCTCTTGCAAAATAATGAGTACTTGCACGAAGTTTGTCCCACTTATAAAACTCCAGATATACGTCACTCTCTTTAACGGCGTATACTAAATAAAACATTGTACCACACAAACATAATATTTGTCGAATTTATCAGACTCAAACAATATATTTCCACACTATTTAATTATTATATTATTATAGATTTCACGATAATAAAAACCTATATCAGGCCTATATTAAGTCATGAAAGTCAATCAAAGTTTGTATGGCGTATGTTGAATCTTAAATACCTAGTATTGTTTTTTTTTTATTCTTGTCATGTTAGATAGCGTTTGTGTACCTACAACTTCTGTACTAACAAAACAGAACAAGTAATAGTACAAATATATACTATATAATACATAAGAACCACATAAAAGTAGAGTGCAGGTATGCACATTTACCTATTCTTAGGACCAACCTGCGTTACGAAAAAAATTAAAAACTAAAAGCTAAAAACTTATCGAATGGTATGCTTATTCATATTTGATCTGACACCATTTACTTGAAACCCGTTTACCTGCAGAAACACGCGTTGTTCCTACGCGCCGATATAATTTTATTAAGGTGACGGGTATGGAGAAACACGAAAAAGATGTGTTTTTACTAACGTTTTCTGACGTTACCATATGATGTGCCAGGTTTGAAATTAATAAATCATGTAATACATATCCTCAATTAGTGCAAGATGTTTCAAAATGCTTATTTTTAACAGTCGGAACTATTTTAAAATATTTTTGAAAAACTATTACTTCAGCACTCTGAGCTTGTATTTTTCATAAGCGTGAGAAGTTCATTTTGTATTTAACTTGAGGTAAGATGTTCGAAATATTAGCACGTTTTGCTTGATGTTTCGTTTGTTTCGGTGAGTAATAGAATAATAAAGTTATAGAGATATATACTGTTAGAGCCTGCTAAAAAATATTCTTCCGAAAATGCACGTTGCTCGCAGATTATGACTAGGCACTAGCGGAGTATTAGACTAGATAGTAGCGTTAGGCGATGCGATGTTGCATGCCCTAAAAAAAACTAAACATAAACTAAACATGTAAATTTTGTGACAAAAAACAAAAGTTGTAAAATTAATACACAGATTACCTACATCGTTTTGTAGTCATTTCATATTCATAGCATAATAATACCTGAATGTTTCGACACAATACAGGTGAAGAAATGAAAATAAAACATTTGCCTATCTTAGCGAGATTGTTGTATGCTAGTGTTGAGTTTTGTATGTCCTTCATAATATTTGTAGACAAGATGTTGAAATCAAATGGACTTTGTAAAAAAAGGGCAAGACTCAAGGAGTTGGACAGGCTCATAAAACCGGTCACTGAACGATATGCATAAAACAGTGATGCAAAGATGTCATTACATGACTTCTTGCCCCCATTTTAAAACATCATAACACTTTATATGCACCCCACTTAATCAACTACAAACCAGAAAAGTTTTGTACTTGCTAAGTAGCATACATAACACCATATTGCTATAGTATTGTTACAAGCAAGATGACAATGCAGGACTTCTAGCATCCATTGGTGTGTGTGTGTTATCATGGGAATTTAAAATGTATGTATTTACAAAAACAAAAAGTATTCTGTCAGTTATCAGGTTCCCATAGCTTTACTTTTTCTTCTTTAAATGGGACATGTTATCATTAAAGAACCTATTTAAAGATATACACATACATATTATTGAACTTCTCAGAGAACAAAACATAAACCCCGGTGGTGTCAAGATGCAAGAAAGGTTATTCTTAATACTACAAAGTAAAAAGTTGGTAGATTTGTTTCTTCAATATTAATAGGTAAATTAAACTTACATTTTGCTGATGTTGTTAAGCGAGTCCTACGTGAGGTCTGTTTCACAGTATTCGCTTTCATTTCTGTTTCAACTGCTCTATTTATAATTGCTGAGCTTGATTTCTTAGAATGTGTTGCTGAATAGAGAGATTAAAAACAGTTACATACAAAGGAATTTAAAAGTACTTTTCAAAATTACCATGAACTACATACTCGTATGGCATAATTTATAATAATTCATACCTACTTGATATTCATACATATATGGTGTAAACTATTTATAGTGCCGTTTGTTATCTCTGTTAGCTCATTTGGTAGAATAACTGCTTCAAGAGCTGCAGGGCGTGGGCTGATTCTCACTCAGGACAAACATTTATGCGACTGTATCTGGGTGTTCTGTATGTATTATTTATAAGTATGTATGTATTTACAAAAAGTGTATAAGTCTTCTATCAGATGTCTGGTTCCCATAGTACAACTATGGGAACTAGCTTTGCTTAGTTTGGGGCTAGATGGCACTGTGTGAAATGACCCAACGATATTTATTTATAACGAAAAACTTCCTATAACATAGAAATTAGGTCAATTTGGTTGGTACTCTTTATAGAGCAACAGCTATTCTCTATTACTAAGAAATATGTTTATATTTAAACGCCAGCAAGCCAGCAAATATCATACAAAAGTATTTAAGACTACCATTGTTTATATAATCAGCTTACAAAAGGTTTGACTAAGTCTCAGATATACCAAAATTTCTATTTCCCCGAGTGTAAACAACTGCCTTTCTTTTGTTGCAATTACCTCAAACATGTGTGTTGATCTTGAACTATATTATCTCAAGAAAATTTTGGTCTCAGTTACTAAACAGGCACCTATATCGGGCATTATCAGTCATGAACCAATTTTGGAACTGTCAAGATGGCCAGTAAAAGAAAAAAGATTCCACCATATCACAAGACAAACATTTCAGAAAATACAACACAAATATTGGCATAGTAAAAACGTCAGCCTAAGTTGACAGAATATACTCGTACATGTGTTTAAAATCATTTAATTACCCAGGTATTGAAAGTATTTAATACAATAAATTTAATAATGATTGTAGTTGGTAAAATTTTAATATTTCTTCTTCCCTCCATATAACTAGAATTCTTTAGATGGATTAGGCGTTATCTACAAGAGCTTGACTTTTAGATTGCATTCATAAAACCATTGTAACTAACCTTCAAAGTATATTCATATGTAAAACCTTGAGCTTCAGAACGCTACACTTTTAGTCTTAATCAAAAAGTTTAGAGAAAGAGTAATATACTTGGCACCAGCCTTTGACCACATTTTGGCACATTAGGCAATAATAAGTATGGGCATATCTGAGAGATGACAATGTTCTTATAAATGTATGAAGTCTGCACACCCTCACTTAGCCAGCATACTGTTCTCACAATAACAAGACATCTATTTCCAGCAATGGGTATGTTAATAAAAACAGGGTAGAATGAGATAATTTCATTTTTAGGCAGCACACAGGAAATATTTTAAGCTTTTACTTACAAAATTTGGGGTGGAGGTCGTATTCATCATCCTCACTGATAGTAACAATCTTCCGATTGATAGCATTAGTAGTATTGGACTGGCTAAATGGATCCATTATTTTCAGAGATCTATTGGTGCTCATTCTTGGTTCTTCAAGAGTTATGATGCGACGCAACCGAGGCTGCAAAGTGTAGCTATTTTGTGCCCATACTCCTTTAAAGAAAACATTACATACTAGTAAACATTTACCTGATATGAATGATATGATGTTTAATAGGAATTAAACATCTTAACTAAATGATTGATTGTGTCAGTATACTTAACAAACTTTTAGTAGTATCAAGTAGCCAACATTTTACGATTGCCTGAATCCATAGATATAATAATGTATCTTTAGCCATACATATTTGTCAACTGTTTGGTGGTTAATTAAAATTACACCAAAATTAAATAACAATTAATAAATAAACATTGTTCTAAACTAAGGAAAGCTTGTACTATGGTAAACAGATGGGTGATGTACTTATATTTCATACACAATACCCCAATATGGAACATAATTATGTTCATCTCATAAATTTTTCACTAAATCATTTTTCATTCATTTCATATTTCTCATTAAAACTCTTTTATCCTGTGAGGAAATCAAAACCACACTACAGAAGCCTACCTGGGCCAGAACTCAGGATGCAAAGCTACAGAGACAAATGAATAGACAGAGCTGTTAGGGCTGGCGCTATTGCCATATGACACTCAAAAAAGAAATGGTTGGCACCCTCTACAGCCATCTACACTGTATCAAATTAAAGACTTATTGTAGCTTCACAATGCTATTGTGAATCAAATATGTCCTGTCCTATTCAAAATCCTAAAATCGTTCCTAACAATCCTAAACAAAATCGTTTTTAGTGCCTTTCAAATGCTCTAATTTTTAAGGCTTCTCTTATTTTATCTTTTTCCTTTGTTTTGTCTTGGTGTGACTATTCAGCATTTGAGGCTGATGGGCAATATCTTCAATCTATTTGTAGGTTAGTAACAGGTATAACCAGAAAATAAACTTAATTTAAATAAAAAAATAGCAATAAATGCCAATCTCATTAAATGTTTCAACTATGAGTTTATAACATTGGAATGATTCAGTACTCTAGTGAATTCTGCTACATTTTAGGCTAGGCCTCTATAAACAACCAAAAAGGAAGAAAAACAAGTTCAAAATAGAAGAAAAGCATTATATTTTATCATTTATCAGAATTGTCTAAGTATAGCACATACCTTTCGTTTCATAGTCAAATTCTGGTAGTTTGGTGTACTTGATTACAGTGCTTTTTTGTTTTGAAGGTGTAGGAAAGTTAGTGTTCTCTATTTTTAAAAAGAAAGCATAAACATCTTTAACGGCGTCAACTTTTGAAGATGCCGTAGCATCCATTGTATTCAGTACTAGAATTTTACTACATAAATGATAACGTATTAACACTTCATTCTTCTTAAGTATATTGATTCATATATTCACATTAACGCAAACACCAATTAATTTTAAAAGTCTATTTACACATTTTCTATTTTTTCGGAAGTTATATTTCTTCCACTGCCTACTGACTGATAATGTTTGATGGAGAAGGAGATATCTCTGTAGTCTGTACCGCTGTACCACAGCAAAAAATTATACTTATTATAATGATGCTCTGTGGAATAATTGTACTTTGCGGAATATAAGCAACTCCAGATTTATAAAAACTAGCGCTATCTCTTGAGGGCCCCCTCAAAACAAGATATCTAGACGAGGCGGGATTTTTTAATCTATATGGGGGAAATTTCAAAAATGCTTCGCCCATTGTAATTAAAGTTAGGTGAGTAGATACCTACAACACATCCTACATCACATGAGCTAGTCCTGAAGTCTACTAAAATTACTTTTTGTTTACTTAATTTCTAGTCAACAGCTTCACGTGACGCAGGTTTCTATATTGACCTAGAAACTAAAAAGAAACAACATTTTAGTAAGACATACAATATGATATCCAAAATTGTTTTTTATATAGATAGGTGTTCGCAGTGATGAGTACAATTCCGTTACAGCTCGTTTGGCTCAGAAATGTTTTGTTATTATTTCGCTCCCTTTCTCTATCTCGAACATTCACGTAACAAAATATTGGCAGATAAATTAAGCAGGATTTAAAAAATAGACACGTGTCGTAAGATGAGCCCATATTTGTAATTTTATACAATAATTTGTTAAATTTAAAGCGTCCGTCTAAATTGCCAGCGATTTACATAATTTTATATGTATTTGAGAAAATGATGGCGTCATGCATTATGTATTTGCCACTATAAATCAAATCATAATATGTAAATGTATTGACAAATAATTACTGATTAACAACTAGTAAAGTCTAACTGCATGTATTTTGCATAAATGTTGTAAAATGAATCTTTTCGCGTAGTTTTAAAACTTAATTGAAGCTTCTGGGAAGGTCGTTACTACTTTATAAGGGTACGACTGACTCTTATTCAGATAGGTTTCTGTTGCTACAACGTGAAATGAACCATGCAGAATTATTATCTTTGGTCTCGTTTATTTTTAGCCCTATGAAGATGGTATGTACTTTTTTTTTTCTTTGTTTTTGGCGTCGCATTTTAAGTATTTGCCAGTGTCGTGTTTACATTTTCGAGTTTCATAAGTTAAATATTTTAGTCCTTTTATGTTGTTGTTTGTTTTATTTTATGTTATAATATTTAATATTGTGTTTCCCCGTTTTTTATTAGTTAAAAACAATTCAAACTTAAGAATTGGTGAAATGCACGTATGTGCAATGGCTGAAGAAAGAAAAAAAAAAGAAAAAAAAGTTAAATAAGTCACCTCGTCGTAGCTATACAACGGGGCGACTTTGAGTTTTGGCGGGAACGCGGGAAGAGTCGTGTCGCTCCGTTGTATTTTTTTCCAAAACTAGTGTTTTGTCGAGTGTTTATGCATAAAAATGGTGGTGTTTTATTCATAAAGTGCCGAATTACAAGCGCGAGTGTGGGAAAATGATATAATGTGGTGAAACATGAGTTTTCGTGTTGCTTCCAAAACTCCATCGAAGCTTTGTAGTAAAGTTGCCACTACTTTACTAAAGCATGACTGGAATTAACTGACACGAACTGGACTTGACAAAGACGACTTTGACTAAAACTAGCTACGATGGCACTTATTTAACTTTTGAAACTTGAAAATATATAATTACTTGACACTGGCAAATGCTAAAACGCGACGCCAAAACCAAAGAAAGAAAGAAAGAAACGGGGCGACTCAACTCTTTCCGCGTTCCCGCCAAAACTCCAATATGTACTTTTGTAGTTACTTACACGCGTGTTAAGTGAAGAAGTCAAGAAAAGGACTTTTGGCGGGAACGTGGAAAGAGTCGTGAAGCGACATTGGGCAAAATCTTGGCAAAATGTATTGCTCTCTCTTCCCCACTACCCTAATTAAACGAATTCTTGTAATAGATTTTATTTCTATTGGTTGAGTATGTGACTATTGAAATAAGAGGAAAGGTATTTGTCTAATTCTCAAGTGATGTTAAGTGTTGGTGGTCAAAAATGGTAAACAGCCGAAATGGAATTAGTTTAGCTATTTTTTTAAAACTGATACATTCTGCGAAAGTGTTATTTTTGGTATGAAACCGTAATTCGTTTATTTTGTTCTGCACACAGTAATTTAAACGGATAAATATTTGGTAATTTCATATCCTAATATTATCTGCATCCAACAAAACGTTTAATTCTAGATTGAATGTACCTATTTATATGTGTCGGTCGTTTTTCAACTTGTTATAATAAATTCTGATACTATGATAAAATTCTAATACCAATATCCAATAATTTTCAGTACTTAAACATAATATGCATTCCAGCATATCCTGGATGACCAGGAATAGTTTGTTTACTTTATTTTCAAATCGTTTCAAACAATTAAGGTCAATTTAACAAAAGTATCGTACATGAAAATACAAATCTGAAATACAACGTTTTACACGCCTTTCACTATCTGTGGCGCAAACTTCGAACTTGACAGTACCGTTTCATTCTTCTTCTTTGTTATGATTTCGTACCATATGTATTATGCCAGTTTCAAGTATTAGAAATTGCCGTTTCGTACTGAAAAATTAAAACGTTATTTTATGGATTAAACATTATGGGTCCAACTTACACTGTACTTTCATATTAAAAACCTAATTGAAAACTTGAAACCTGAACAATCAAATCTTGTTTTTATTTGATAAACTCTGGGATCTATCCCTTATTTTAACAAATGTTGAACTATTAGGTGCTAATTTAAAATACAATGAAGGATTTTTTACGATTACTCAAGTTTGCGTATATACACAAAGCAGTTCAACTCTCACAAGTAGCGCTGAAACTTTAGTAGGGTTGAAACTTTAGGTCCGTGGGGGCTGGCTGCTCTCGAACTTGGCCAAACGTTTAGAGGAGGCTTCAGGTGACCAGAATACTGGTATCTACTTTGGTCAAAAGCTAAGCATTGCCATCCAGCGTGGCAATTCTACCAGCATTCTGGCCACATATCCCTCCTCTGACGGATTTTTAGACTATTTTTTTTTTGTATACTTTTTGTAAATAGTATAATTTAAGGTATTTTTAATTTTGTTTAATAAATGGACAAGTAGTGCCCGTTCAATAGTTGACGCATGTGTACTTTTTTCACAATGTAACACGTAGTAATAATTTTTTTAATTTAGACCATAATATCTCTCAGATGGAGTGCTTTCACACTTTTCACATAAGCCATTAAAACTATATTTTATTAGTTCATTAAAACTTACGGTTGCCCACTATTTTTCAAAGAATAGTTATTTCATTGCCGCCGAAATGCGAGGACTAAAAATGCAATCCTAGAAAAAAAAAGAATTATTATAGAATCAGTCCCTCAATCCAGTTTATCTTTTCATTACAATATTTATTTTACAAGGTTGTAAAAAACCTTCAGTGCAAAAGTAAGACTTATTTGGTCGTTTAATTTTCCATTTGTTCAAAATGGCAAATTAATTATTTTAGCAACAGAACTTGTCACTAAATGAAAATCCAAAGTCAGAATGATTTTTAATATTTATTATAGACGCGCGCGGCTCGTCGACGCTCCCCAAACTTTCCCGAACGTGCGCGAGTGCCTACGTTATTACTCCCCGTACCTAGCGGGAAGACGGCCGCGGGACACTAAAATTTCATATTATCTCGGAAACTAGTCTATTTCAAAGTAATTTTTACTTGTATCAATGTTAATGCTACGTATCAATAAAACATTTATTTGTGATATTTTTTATTCATCATAAAATACAGAGGGTTAAAAATAAAACTTCGTAAATATTCTCCATTAAATTTATATCCGAATATTGATGATAGTTTCCATGAATAACATGACTTAGTGCGCTAGCAGTAAGAATGTACAAAAGTTAAAAAACGAGTCTGTCAGATTCTAAATTTGCAAATGTTTGTGAATGACTTGGCCTGCTGAATGTAAGAGTTATTTATGATTAATAATCTGTGTGCCTATCCATACGAACCATTCTTTCTGTCCAGTCCAACCAGTGTGACCAGATTCAGTATGTTAATACTTTTTCAGTATATTTTATCGATTTTCCCGAACATCAGTATATTTTCAGGTATATTGCTGGCAGTCAGTATTTTTGGGTATATTTTGGTTGAAGTTATGGCAATACCGTAGTGAGTGTCGTCTTTGCGACAATGTTTGCGGAATTCCCCGGAACACGAACATTGGGACTTTCCCGGATTTAGTTTGTACATACAACACACATACACATACATACACATGCTTATGCATCTGTGCTTATACATGTTATCTATGAGCAAAGATGAGTAAGTTACAGATATGACAAGAAAGATGGCAGTTGCCGGCGTTGTAGTATTGTAATACTACATATACAATTATCAATCAATACATAGTATTAATCAGGCTTGCAGAATGTATGTTCGCCTTAAACTTTACTACTGCTGGACCGATTTTAATGCGGTTTGCACTATTAGATAGAGCGTAATTTTCAGATTGCATACATTCAAATTAGTTGTGTTTCATGAATATCAGTCTACCCGGACGAATTCGGGACGGACCGCTAGTTTATCTATAATTTTCAAAACAACGTCTAGTTTTTAAGTTTTCAGTTGCATGAATAGGTAGTAGTTAAACTTAAAAGATACTTTATTACTAGTATCAAATCATCTAATACGGTTCAAGTGAAATGATTGTTTCGTCTGCATTCGACTTAATCTTTGAGGACTTTCTTTCGATAATTCGGGAATTTCCCCAAAATAGGAGATGTTTTTGTCATCATATAAATAGAACGCGATTTTCGTTGTTTAAAGTTTGATTGCGAAGTAAGTAATTTGTTACAATCTTCCAGCACTGGCTCACCTATCTCGTGTGAACAATTTTGGGTGGAAGTTGGGAAAATTTCTAACAGTGATGGCATGTTAAAATACAAAAATATAACTAGTTTTAGTAAATCTCTTCTATGTATACCGGTGTCGAATGCTGCATGCGAGCGCATATTTTCACAGATAAATTTAATAAAAACGGACCAAAGAAACAGATTTATAAACAAAAATGTGTCAGCTATTTTAAAAACAAAGCAAGGTGTTAAGGATGAGCAGGGTTGGATTCGGGTACGTTGAAAAATATAGTACAAGACTATCAAAATAGAAGTACGCCGATAGTACACTTATTTTTTTAAATCTTACATTGTTTAAAAAAAAAGCTATTAATCAATAAATAGATAGAACCAACATGTCGATGGGTCCTATGTATATGGGCCAATGCAACAAATTGAGCATTTTCACTTTTTTGTTTTAAATGCTTCCTTTTACACTAGTTAACAAAGTGCACTAAAAAAAAATACACATTTATAAGTGAAAACAGGTTTTTTGGCTGCAGTAAAAGGGCCTATGTGGTACAATTTTAAACGTATAAAGGGCAAACGGTTATTTGAGACTTTGTACGCGGGGAGACCCCGCGTCTTTGTTTACGTCAACGGCCAATCTGTAAGTTCAGCACTTCTAAGTATGGTATCAAATGCGAGTTATTAAGGCAATATAGAGATGTAGTAAATAAAAATATCATTTTATCATTTCACAAACCCAAAAAGGATCAATCTCACCTCTGTTATTCTTATAAACACAGTCCCATAACGCCGGAAATAAAAAAAAACATATTTAAAAATCACATAAATAGTAAAAATTTGTCTAGATCTTTAAAACAGAACGATAAACATGACTCATAAACATGTGCTACACTTGATTTACAAAAGGTATTGCTGGCTCCTAGTTGTGAAATTAGTTTATTTTATTACTGTAAGCGATTAAGTTAATAATTTATCCGTTTTTTTTTGGAAATTAGACCTTGATATTGGAAATTAGGTTGATATCTACTACTTGTGGAATTAACAATTAGCTAAGAAGGGCTCAAACGGCATAGCTAGCTGTGTTTACGATATTATTAAACTTAAGACTAAGGAAGGCTACGATGACTTTAGACTTTGGTTAGATAATTGTTCTGTGTTGTATTGTGTTGTGTGGTAATTGTTGCTACTAGCCAAAATAGAAAAAGAATAATGTTTTTATGTATATATATGTATGCAGCTAAATAGCTTAGTATTAATACTAAACATACTTTCCTTGAAAAAGGACATACATAAAATGAAGGTGACTCCATACATGCAACAGTTGAGAAAGCTTCAAGAGAACATAATTTATACACCGCCTGAGCGGAGTTCATTAATAAGATGGGTTTAAATAAAAGGAGCTCCTTATAATGTTATAGATGTAACTCAAAACATGGCCCTTGACTTCAAAAAGATGCGCAAGTGCTTGTTTTAACCGGACTAAAACTTCAGATAAACAAAGAGTGCCTTGGTCTTAAATCAAACTAGTTCGTGTCAGTAAACATGAACAAAACATTCTGTTCTACAATATATTGAATCTATCTGAAAATGTTTTCGAAAACCACATTTACATTTCTGATCTTTCTATTAGAACGAGAAGACAAATGAGTGGATAGAACTACGGAAATACCCTTAAAACTGTGTTACAATCAGTTGATACCAACATATCCATAAAAAAAAAAAGACTTTACTAGTTTATGTCGCAAAAATATTATTCTACCAGTTTATCATGAGTATTACGAAAATTTGGTAGCACCTAAGTTTTTTCTAAGAATTTTTAAATTAGTTTTGATTTTGTAAAAAAAGTACTATTTATTTCTTTCAAATATTATTTTAAACTTTAATTATCAACCTAGGTCGAGGTATCTACAATAAACAAACTGATTAATCTTAAGTCCAATATGATTTTGGGAGGTGTTTAACACTAAGTATTGATTATTTGATTGCCTTTCCATTACATAAAACTTCGATGATTCTTTAGAAGAAAAAAAAAAGTCAAATTGTTTTATTTATTTTTGGTTTTTGTGGCCTAACTGCGGGTTGAAAATATTATGTCACCAAGTAAAGGAACGAATATTGGCCAATGTGAATTATTTCATAAAATAATTCGATTATTATTGTACGTTTTAGTTATTTATTTATTTTAAATATTTTCTTTAAATATGGATTAGTCAAAAATGATTAAATACACGTCTTTTCAAAATTAGCTTATACCAAGTAAATCGTCTAAAGTGACACTTCGGCCTTTTTACTGGTTTTTTTCAGTATAATTATAATGAAATAAATCACGTATATAGGCATATCTACATTAATTAAAAAACAAATATATTTATAAATAAACCAATGCAGCTAGAATAACGAGCATATGTGTCATAGTAACTATGCAAAGTTTCACAAACTTCAGTTGAAGCATGTAAAAGATATATCAAATTGAAACTTTGAGAGCCTCTATTGAAAAGTTGTCAATTTGCACATTGGCCCTTATACATAGGACCCATCGATGTTTATGTTGGTTATGTTATTATTTTCTTCAGCCATAGCATGTAATCATAAAAACATCTCTTTTATACTGCGAGTATACGAAAGAATGAAATCGGTACAGTTGCCACTTTTGCTGCATATTTTTTTTCTTAGATTTTGGCGTCGCACCCCAAGCATTTCCCAGTGTCAAGTTACACTTTCAAGTTTCATAATTTAAATACACAAAATGCGAAGCCAAAATCAAAAAAGATAAAGAAGAAGTATTTTTTGACAGCTTACCACAACACAACTCAATGGTTTGGCTTTTTTTTTTTTTTTTTTTTTTTCTTTGGTTTTGGCGTCGCGTTTTAGCATTTGCCAGTGTCAAGTAATTATATATTTTCAAGTTAAATAAGTGCCATCGTAGCTACTTTTAGTCAAAGTCGTCTTTGTCAAGTCCAGTTCGTGTCAGTTAATTCCAGTCATGCTTTAGTAAAGTAGTGGCAACTTTACTACAAAGCTTCGATGGAGTTTTGGAAGCAACACGAAAACTCATGTTTCACCACATTATATCATTTTCCCACACTCGCGCTTGTAATTCGGCACTTTATGAATAAAACACCACCATTTTTATGCATAAACACTCGACAAAACACTAGTTTTGGAAAAAAATACAACGGAGCGACACGACTCTTCCCGCGTTCCCGCCAAAACTCTGGTTTGGCTTTAAACGTGTGTGTATTTAAACCTATTTGGGTCTTTTATAACGAAATAGTAGTATTTTTCCGTACTATCCTTAGATATGGATACTATCTAGTACGGAGCATGAAATAGTAGTACAAATACTATAATTATAGTACGAAATCCAACGCTGAGGATGAGGGAGGTTGTGTAAATTTTAATCCTTCGAAAAGGATGTTAAAATATAATTCTAACATTTATTGTGAGAATGAATAAATAAAACTTGTTAAGAAAATCAGTATTTTTATTGGTATATCTGTCCTATGTAAGTCGGTATATTTCAGTATTTTTTGAGGTGCCTCAGTATTTTCGTAAAATTTAATCTGGTCACACTGAGTCCAACCCAAATCTATTGTATGGATGGGTGGACTGTATGGAAACTTGCTCGAGTTTTTATTGGTCCTACATCTAATGAATTTACTAAAATTTCTAAGATACCGAGATATTTATTTATTTCAGTTGTAAGCAACTTAAAGTAAATATCTTGGGCATCTTAAAGAAAAGTTTTTTCTTTATGACCTTTTACCAAAAGGTCGATGTTTTACATTCGATCAAAATTCTAGGTGTATACTGTATACCTACTAGTCTGTAGTGCGCAGCTAATATTTGAACAGGGAAGTGCTATATACAACATCTATTATTTATCGAAGTGTGTGTATAATAATATTGAAAGTGAAGTGAAAATCTATATAATTACTGTATAGTACTTTGTAAATGGCGACAATGCAGTTGTTCTATCACCACCGTTATAAAAGATAGGCATGACAAGGACAATGTGCTTTAATATAAGCAGTGCAATTTGAAGTGAATTTACTTTGTCAGTTGTACTATTTACATTTCTGAATATTTAAGGTCAGTATACAAACCATTAAAATCATGTGTAACCAGGTAGCCATTTTAGGTTCTGTCTCAGTCTAGGTCTCAATTTGCAGCTATACGCATTCAAATCTGGCACGTCAGATAGAGATAGACATAGTTTCCTATACTGCCCAGAAGAGTGCAATACGGAAATCAATTAGTTGCATATAGTCCCATAAACCTATAGGTATAACTAAATCTAACGCGGATTTCTCGCGTTAAAAAAGTATATTTCCTTTAAAGGCTCATTCATCATATTAGTTGTTTGTTATCATAATAACAAGTTCATACTACACTTATCAAATGGAGCTTAATAGCTTGCATCAGGGGCTAAAATAAATGCATACATTTTTGTCTAAAGCTTTGAAATAATTATCTATTGAAATATGCCCAGAAAATAAAAAAAAATTAAATCAAAACCAAAGAATCTTCAGATTAAAACATGTTTAGCAAACATTAAAAATAATAAAAACACTCTGATGAGACAAAGAAAGATTGAAAAATTAACCAAACAAAATAAGAAAGATGTTCTAAATATGAAAAAAACTGAATTAAAAGATTGTGCTGTTACATCTATTACTAACTCTGTCAGGATGAATTGCAATACAACAAAAGTATCCGTTGACCAAAGGTATGGATGTCGAACAAGCCCTAACTTTGGTGTACAATTTTATGCAAGTTGCTTGAAACATTATAGCTTAAAAGATAATTTTATTTTATGTTGAACTTGCATTGTTTGATTTGACTAGTAAGTTTTAAATCTCATAAATAGTTTTTGAAATGAAACTAAACATATTAGTTTAAAAAGTAAACATGTTATTACTTTTTGTTGCATTAATCATTATAGTTTAAGTGTGAATCACTGCAGCTTATCTTTCTACAGGATTTTAAAACAATGTGTCAAAATTTTGTTTATAATGAAGGAATATTTATTTAAAAGTAGCTGCCTTCTGATTTTTCACCTATGTTAACAAGCAGCTTGTGTACAAAACAGGCTATATAATATAAGCTATCTTCATTCTAAATGTCACTCAAATCCATTGCAAATAGGGATTGCAATCCGGCGTCATTTTCAGTCCGGCCGGATACGACCGGATTCCCACCAATCCGGCCGGATCCGACTGATCCGGATGGGTGGGAATCCAAATTGATCAAATCAGGATGATTTTCGCTTTTTAGTACAAAATAAGTGAGTTAATCAAGTGTCACAGCAATTATATGTAGGTAGTTTAAAAAAAAAAACAAATGTATAAACTCAACTTTATTTCCTAACCAATGTTAAAGAAGTTTTTTTTAATGTAAAAAGTAATGAGATGAACGAGACACTCTCCTGATGGTAAGAGATAACGCCTGTCCATGACCATTGCAGCAATACACATAACTTTGAGTAACAAAACAAAGTGCAGGGCATCACTGCTTTGGCGCTCATTACGTTTGAGACTTTCGATGGTTAGTCTCAACAGCCCAGTAATTTTGCTAGCTACAGTACCCTTCAAACCGGAACACAGTAATGTTTACACACTACTGCTTAGCGGCAGAATAACCGGTACTGTGATGGTACCTACCTAGACGACCTGCTAAGAAAATCTATCACCAAGTGACCTACTAATGCAACAGCAGTATTATTTTGCCACAAACTGCTAGCAACGGATCCGGGCTTCGGATCCGGTATATTGGTACCGGATCCGGTAACCGTTAAATGGTGCCGGATCCGCCGGATTACCGGATCCGTTTTTCCCGGATTGCAATCCCTAATTGCAAAGTTACAAATTTAGACAAATTTTTGCATCTATATAAATGTATAGGTAATACTAGTGAATAGAGAGGTATCTATGAAATATTAATAGATAAACTCTGTTGTCTCATTTATTTTGTTGTACTTTCTATTTTTTTTAATTTGAAACTATTTACTGTGTTTTTTGAGATATAACTACTATAGAATAAGAAAATATAAGTTATGCATTGTAATACACTTATAATGAAGTTCCCTATAAGTATAAATATTTCAAAATATCTATTTATCATTTACATTCTAAGGAACTTTTGATACAACGTCTGCAATTGGCTTATAAAATTTATTTGTGAGTGATTTTCTAAGCATTTTAGTTAAGACTATGGCTTAATTATATAAGAGACACCTAACAGATTGAGGTTCTCGTAAAGCTACACAGATATGTCTATAAGGACTATTAGTATAGCGCTAGGAAACATCAAAAATATTGAAAAATTTATGTTCTGTGCTATTACTTTAGATAAAAAACTTGGTTGATTTTAGTAAGAGATTTGGATAAAATTTAGAATGTTGAAAGCTTATAATTAATTTGAAATATTATAGAATTATTAGCTGATAGCTATATTAGTAGCTGATTTTATTAATAAGCCTATATTGCAATATTTTCTAATACTTACCGACTAACCATTGATAGTCTCAAAGTAATGAACACCAAAGCCATGCTGCCCTAGACTTTGTTTTACTACTCAAAGTTCTGTGCAGTTCCTGCAATTAGCCTGCCCATTACCATTCTCTCTCTTACCAACCCCGGATCTACCATGTTTGCAACTTGGGCAGAAATTGGATAGTTTGCTTGCTTAAAATACATTGCTTTGCTTAAAATAAAAAATACTAATATTATGGGTGGCATTTTTGTAACCTGCAGAATAAATACAGTGCCCCTATACTTACTAAGTGTAGGGACACCGTGTCTTTGCTGACAGCAGCTCATTCCACAGCTTAGTCACCAATCGTTAGTTGTCACACACCTGCGCTAGAGTGCACTCGACTTTAAAACTATGAAAGCTATCCGTAATCAATGTGAATGAATAGAAATGGTGATCACCAGAATTACTTAATTTTATTATCTTATTAAGTATTTTATTTTACACCCGACAGTCAGGAAAATATTCAGACAGTTCGGGGGTTGACAATATACCTCATAGATGGCGTCAATATCAATCCTTTAACCCCCACACTTAGTATGTGGGCGCTCGGTATACATGTATCATATAAAATTTTAAATTAGGATAATTGTGTTTTCCTAAAGATCAATTTTTCACCCCGAAAAACCCTCATGTTAATTCAACTCGCTCGTAGAGTCCCTAGTTCTAGATGCGAAGCCAACCCCCCGGCAATCAACTTAGGATACTTCACAACGTTGGATATGTTTTAAAACCAGCCGGGCGTTTTAAAATCTAATGCATAATAAATATAATCGATTGAACAATATACGCATGCTAGGCGCTTTGTAAAAACAATCTTTCAGACAGCATTATTTGTGTTATATTCAATTATACATCGGTGTTGTAATTGGCTAAACTGATTGATAACAACGTATAAGGTTTATCTACTTAAAACTGTCCAGTCGTATGATATTTCGTGTAACAACACTAAGAGAAAGGACGTGGTGGAGGTTTTGATGCGACTAGAGTAGTGACTGGACACACTCGCAGCCGGCGTCAGGAGTCGATTGTGAATATAAAGAATTGGTCATTGAAATATACGATTAAAAAAATATATACGGACACAAATTTTCGCTTTGTAAAATATTGGTGTGTAATAATAAAGGGATCAGGCACTGAGCGCCCATCCGCGGCCACCTTCGAATCTGTCTGCTGGTTGTACTTCGTCCTATATTTGAAAAAAGAAAAAAAAGAATCACTGAAAATTACGCCGTTTTATTTAAGCAGTCACATTCGACACGTTGTTATATATTTCGTAACTAATTTCTTACAATGTTTAACTACCCTCAGATGTAAAGTTAAAAGTGCTGTTTTTACGAAAGTCCGTCTCTCTAAAGCTTTCGAAGCATAGTCAAATAAAATTTCTCGTTCAGGTGAAATAAAATTGCTCATTTTACATCAGGTGTGGTGGTGATTAAATGCAAATGCATTAATTAATATAGGCTTGCGTTTGATCGTGTTTCTAAAGTCCGACATTGTGTGTATTGAGCGCATTAATGATTTAAGCCTTTCCTTCAGACAAATAATGGCGGTGAAAAAGCACGAATTGGGCCAAAACCCGCGTCAGCTGGATCTAAACGCGTTGGTGAAATATCTATTAAATGAACATATTCACTACCTATCACACGAAGAGCTGATTAAAAACTGCCAGGAGATTGTCAATTGTCTAGGTGAGTGGAGTCCAATATTATTTTTTACCGTCACCTCAAGCTCTTTGTTGGGCTTGAAGCGTACGCCCTCCGGCGTGTGAAGGGACCGCGCTTACCACTGATCTATCGTTATTAAATGAAAGGGTATAACATAACTATTGTGGCGTATATCAATATGTTCAAAAAAGGTACATGGCATTGTTATGATTGATATCGATATAAGGGCTCAATCATAATATGCTGCATGTTAGCTCATTTGGTAGTATATCTGCTTCAAAACTATGACGTGGGTTCGATTCCCACCATAGGACTTTTGTAACGAATAAACTCAAAAACTACTGGACCGATTTAAAAAATTCTTTCACCGTTTGGGAAGATACATTGTCCCCGGGTGACATAGGGTATCCCTGTATACCCAAGGGAACGGAAACTACGCGGGTGAAACCGCGAGGCGTCTGCTAGTTTACTTATATTCTAAGAATGAATAATTTGCAATAAAAAATGTGGCCTTACAAAAATGTTGATAGTTTTGTGTAACTTTTTATAATCGTATCTTTCTTTTTTGATAAAGCGCGAACTCCAGGGTCACACAGCTCCATTAGTGACTCTCTGCAAATCGTGGAAGATTACTTAGTACGTATCATGAACTTCGTGCCAGAAGAAATTCGCCACGAAATCGTGAACGCAATACTGCATAAGTTTAACCAGTACATCTCTGATCCACGTAAGTTATTTCGTTATATTATGCATTTATTAACACACACACACACACACGCACACTTGTGTAATATCAGTGAGATATTAATTAGTTACAATGTTTTTAAATTTTACATCATTATTTCTTGTCCAGAATCGAACGCGTGTGCTGCTACTTCTGTGGTGTTAGTGGCGTTGAACTATCATAATGACACTGCTGCGTCGACTGCTCGCTGGCTGGTCCAACAGAGTGACAGCCCTGAAGGCGTCGGCCTCCGTGCCTCCCTCAACTGCCTTTACTCATGGATCTGTGAGTGGGGTGGCACGCCGAGCCTCGGAAATTGGGTTTTGGCCTTTATTAAAGCATTAGAAGTGAGTGTCTTATTGCTGACTTAACCAATAACCATATGATTTTTTTATTTATAATTCTTTATTCAGTATTTACAACTAAATAATATGCACAATTGAAAGACTTGATGCTAAGCTATTCAAAACACTCAGTAGCGTTATAGGAGTGCATATTAAATACATAAATATAACAAAATTAATATACAGCATGACTGGTGAGACACCTACGATACACGAGGACTAGATATTTGGCGATCATAAGTGAAGAAAAAAAAACATTAAAAATAAATATTAACTGACTCCTAGGTAAACTTAACCGAGAGTTATGTAATTAATTACGCAACGCATGGATACCGCGCGGACGTTGGACGCACGAGCTGGACGTTGTAAGGACGCTCGTGCCGACGACGGGCGAGTGGAACAAGCACAGACTTGCCGCGTGATCAAAACATCGTTATCAGCGATATTACAGAAGAAGCGCCACATCCAGCACTAGAAGAATTAGCACAATTCTGCTCTACTAATAAACTAGAATGTGTAGTGGGCTGTGACTCCAACGATCACTGCACCGTCTGGGGTAGCCCAGACACAAACGAAAGAGGGGGAGACGTGCTTGATTTTATCCTTAGGCATGACCTTAACTTGTTAAACAGAGGTTCCGAACCCACCTTTGTGACGTCTTGGGCTAGGACGATAATTGACATCACAATGGCCTCCAACGAAATCTCGAAAGCGATCAACAATTGGCGCGTAGCAACAAATGAGTACTCTGGATCGGATCATAGATGGATCAGGTACAGTTTGACTGTCGGTAAATGTGAACCACGAACCTACAGGAACCCAAAGAAAACTGACAGATCGCTATTTAGAGATAACCTCGAAATGGCAATGTCAGAAATACTACATGTAGACCCAACAGTAGAATTATCACCACAAGATATAGAAACTATGACCACCAACATAGTATGTGCTCTCAAAGAGAGCTATGAGAAATCCTGTCCAATAAAAACGGAAAACTACAACACAATCTCCAGGAAAGATAGGTGGTGGAATAAAGATTTAACTAAACTTAGAAAAAGTGTTAGACACCACTTCAACAGGGTGATGAATACCAACGCGACTGTTGATTGGCAGAACTACAAGCAGATGCGACACAGGTTCAAAGTGGATGTCAAAAAGAGCCAAAATAACTCGTGGAAAAAGTACAGCAACTCAATACAATCTGAGAGCGAGACTGCTAGACTCAGAAAAGTAATGACCAATGATAAGCAAATCAAACTTGGAACCCTAAAGAAGGCCGATGGCACCTACACGGTCTCGGAGCAGGAACAGTTTGAATTACTTCTTCAGACACACTTTCCAGATTGGCGATTGGATGATGATGGAGGGTGGGAACCTCACACTCCTCATGAACCTAAAGATGAAGACTGGAAATTTGCAGATACTATCGTCACGGAAGAGGCCCTTTTGTGGGCCGTAAATACCTTTCAGCCACACAAGGCACCGGGAATTGATGAAATTTTTCCAGCTCTCCTACAATGGGGTCTGAATAGGGTAAAACACATCTCATGGTTATATTTAGATCATGTCTGGCATGGAAGTATATACCTAAGGCATGGAGGGAGGTAAAGGTGGTCTTCCTGCCTAAACCAGGAAAGGCCGTCTATACAAACCCAAAGTCTTTTAGACCGATAAGCCTCAGCTCTTTCTTACTAAAAACGTTAGAAAGGCTCTGTGACAAACACATACGAGGTGGACCGCTGGCAGACAATCCAGTTCATAGAAATCAACATGCATACCAGTCTGGTAAATCGACAGAAACTGCTCTTCACCAAGTGGTTTATAAGATTGAATCAGCACTGGAGAGCAAACAATCATGCTTGGCCACCTTTATTGATATTGAAGGAGCTTTCGATAAAACTACTTTCCCTAGCATTGAGAATGGCCTTAAAAAACAGGGAGTAGATAAAAGAGTGTGTGCTTGGGTCACAACAATGCACTCAAACAGAGCTACAAGAATAGAAACAGCGAGCACAATACGCCGCCGGGTAACGAGAGGCTGCCCACAAGGAGGAGTTATGTCTCCACTACTCTGGGTGGTCGTTGTCAACGAACTCATCGAACTCCTTAACAAAGAAGGTATTGTTACAGTGGGTTACGCAGACGTTCTGACAATCATGGTATCTGGACTCTTTGAGGCAACACTATGTGAAAAGATGCAAAAAGCACTTAAAGTCGTTGAAAAGTGGTGCGATTGCCACATCCTTTCTGTGAACCCACAAAAGACAGAGATGGTTCTGTTCACACGAAAAACGAAAGCGGCTAATATAAATACTCCTACACTGTTTGGTGCTAAACTGAAACTTAACAAGGAGGTAAAATATCTAGGTATTTGGCTAGACAGTAAACTTTTGTGGGGGAAACACCTGGATTATATCACTACAAAGGCAACAAACATTTTATGGCAGTGCACCAGGGCAGTAGGAAAGGACTGGGGGCTCAAACCGAAGCTCTGCCACTGGCTATATACTGTGATAGTACGACCTGTTCTCACCTACGGTTGCGTAGTGTGGTGGGCTCGCACTAATCTAACGACTGTTATTACAAAATTGCAGCGGACACAAAGACTCGCATGCTCCCTAATCAGCGGATCTATGAAGAAAACGCCCTCGGCTGCACTTGAAATCATCCTAGGTCTGACTCCACTGCACCTGCACATACAACAGGAAGCGATGGCCTCAGCACTAAGGATTAAATCCACTAACCAGTGGAAGAGTACTGGTCCAATTACAACACACTGCAGGATAATCGACCGGGCGATGAGAGTAATCCCCGAAGCGAGTAAGGGTACTGATAAAATAGCATCTACGCATCTGGACAGCAAAAAATATGAGCTGATCACAGAAGACAACGTCATAGAAGGTGTTATACCCTCATGGAACATTTATACAGACGGCGCTAAGAATGAGGCTGGTGCTGGTTGCGGCTATTACTCACCGGAGCTTGGACTCAAGGAGGCCATGGCCCTAAATAAGACCACGACAGCGCTGCAGGCAGAGCCCATGGGCCTATTGCTGGCTGCAAAGGCAGTTGTACCTTTTGTTGAATTTCTCGCTGTCCCTAGCGATCGAAACGAAGATGATAAAGATGCCCTCATGTTCACCATCGACAGTGCAGCCACCATCTACGCGCTAAGAAGACCAGTAACAAGGTATAGAGTTATTGCCGAGTGCCATATGGTATTACAAACACTATCAAATAGGTACAAAACCATAGTAAGATGGACAAAGGGCCACGGAACATGTTCAGGTAATAACGTGGCGGATACTCTCGCTAAGGAAGGCGCGAAAAAACAGGTAAACGACGACGTAGCAGCTCTATGCAAACCATCAGCGATGGAAGTGCGTGAGCTGCTGCGTCGCCACACTGAAAGAGAGCAACAAAACCTATGGGATAAGAAAGCCGACTGCAAACATGGTAAGACCGCTTTCCCAATCCTTAACAGGAAGATTACTAACAATCTATTGAGATTGCAACGACAGGACCTTCGTCTTCTAGTAGGCCTTATAACCGGTCATTGCAATCTGAATAGTCATCTGTACAAGCTAGGAGCCACAGATAGTCCGCTATGTCGTGGCTGTTTGGTGGAAGACGAAACTGTAGAGCACGTGCTGTGGCATTGCAAAGCCACAGAAGTAACTAGGATCCTCACTAGATTGCATGAAGCAGCTTCCTCACAAACCACATCCAAATCCCCGCAACAGGCAGACTGCTTTTCGCTATCATGCTTAACTCCATCTCATCCACTGGAGCTACTTTGCCAGCGCCCCAGAGCCTCGCTCCGGTACTTCAAGGAGCTGGGTTGGCTCGGGTAGACGCTGGTAGGGGGAAATGCACAATACACCCCAAGCGGGACGTCAGTGCAGGACTCATCGCCCCCATTCCGAATAAGAATAAGAATAAGATCGTTATCAGCGTCGGGAGTATATCCACGCTCCATTTATTTATATGGAAATTTGGTCAAAAATTGAGTATTTAGTTTTATTACATAATTATAACGAGAATCGAGCACCGAATACCGTCCTTCAATATCGTAGGTGTCTCACCAGTCATACTGTATATACGTAAAGTAAGTAAATAAAAGAAATAAGTCAGTTGATAGTAGTACTGCTTTAAGAGATGTTCATAATTATATTGTGGGTGCGATTCGTTTTTAAATAGGTCTGTTTGTTATCCTCGAGCTTCCTGGATTTAAATTTTAGTGCCAAACAGTAAACAGAATGAATATAGCCGAGATTGCATTATTGAACATTTCGCTTAGATGAGATAGAACTACCTACACGATAAATTTTCAATTATTCCCAATAAATTTACACAAGAAAAGACAACGCCCGCGGGTCTTTACGATACAGTATTTCATTGATAATACCAAAGTTACAACTGATATTCAATTCGTGTCAAATAAACTAATAATGTAATAAATGTTTCAAAATATTTAATACTAGCGGACGCCTCGCGGTTTCGCCCGCGTAGTTCCAGTTCCCGTGGGAATACAGGGATAAAAAGTAGCATCAAGACATTTATTTTTTAACTAAATTCTAGTACTAAATATAGCCTATGTTACTCAGGGATAATGTAACATTGTAATGGTGAAAGAATTTTTGAAATCGGTCCAATAGTTTTTAATTTTATTCGTTACTAACAAACATAAATCCAAAAATACAAATCTTTCCTCTTTATAACATTAGTGTAGATACATTGTTAGTTTAATTTAAATTTAGTACTTGGGGGTTTGTTTAATACATATTAAATTCATTTTTATCTAAAACTAGCTGACCCGGCTAACTTTGTTCCGCCTTAGAGGTTATAAATGGGCAGACTTTTAATTTTATCAAGATAATTTTTTTATTTGGATAGTTAATGTAGGTAAATAAAAAGAGCAAATATTTTAGGGATTCTTTATTGGCCATTTATTTTATTGCATGGGTTCCACTTTTTATTGAAGCACCTTGTGATAGACCACATTTTTTGTTTTATTATCTGGTGCAAGAACAAATAACGCAGATGGTCTTCCGACACGTAAACATGCCACATATAATTGACCATGTGAAAAACATGGATTTTCTAGATTCAGAACACTAAACTTTTAAGGATTGGCCTTGTGATTTGTTTATATGGTCATGGTTATGGTCATGACGAATGCAAGACGGATCGGAAATTGAAGTAAGAACTCAAACGGCATGTCTGTTGGCATCATCGGGATCCTTGGAATGAGAACTTCCTCACCTTCGAACTTTCTTTTGAGTATCGTCGCGTAAATCACATTATTCATCAATTTCCTTATCTCCAAACGCGTTCTGCAGCTGACGAAAAATGATCGTGAAAAAAAATACATGATTTTAGGTTATTCTGTGTTTTAATAACATGAGATACTTAAAAATATATAACAATGCTTAAAAAGATGTATATTTATTAAATAATTTGAAATTTTTTAACAGGTTAAATACAATTCACTTTATCTATACTATTATAAAAAAGAAAGATTTGATTGTTTGTTTGTATTGAATAGGCTCCGAAACTACATGACCGGTTTAAAAATTCTTACACCGTTGGAAAGCTACACTAACCCCGGGTGACATAGGCTACTTTTTATCCCTGTATTCCCACGGTAACGGGAACTACGCGGGTGTAACCACGAGGTGTCCGCTAGTAATAAGATAAATGTATCTTATTAAAAAGTGAATATTGTGTTTATAACCAAACACAAATATTGTGTTTAATGAGAAATTACATTGATTTATTTCATTCTTGATTTAAGTCCCTAAGTCACCTATTATTTTGTTCACTGTACTTTTTTTCTGTTTTTGGTATACACAATAGTTTATATCTGTCTATATATCTATTTATCTATCTATTTATACCTAGTATGTCATAAATTATTTATTCATGAATATCAAAATGTCAAAGAAATGAGCGCTACATAAGTGCTCGTTTCTCATATTGGGCATGTAATGTTTTGTCTTTAATTTCTTAATTTTTATTTTTGTTTAGGAAAACAATCGTTTTGATATTCTGACAGAAGTGAGTGTAAAAAACTTGGGCCATTTGTTTTCTACGATGGATGATCCAGGCGAGCTGCGGCCGTCTAGTACCAACGTCATATTCCACGTGCTTTCGTCGTTGCGAGAGTCAAAAGAGGCTCTCGGTATGGTAAGTAAACATAATAATTCTGACCAGCTTTCGGGGGAGACAAGGCCAAGCAAAGTCTAGACAAGCTAGACAAGTGACGGCCGATATAACTTAAAAGGCGTAGCGAACGGCATATTCCCAATGTCCGAATCAATCGCTATTGCTAACTTTTTTTTAATACGTATAAGTCTGCGATTGACCATCAACTCGCCTGAACAAACGTTGCAACATGCGTAAAATCTGTTAAATATGTGTTATTATGTTATGATTTGTTTATCGTAGGGTCCATTAACTTTTTGGTACAAATCTAATTCTAATTAAACGAGCAATATTTGTATGTTTATTCACGTGTATACACATATATTTTGAGATCTCGAAAAAGGCTAGTCTAGCGATTTCGATGAAATTTGCTATACGGGGTTTTCCGGGTGTCATCTCTGGGAAAACGAGTATCCTCAGTTGTCGCGCACATCCTACACCGAGAAAAATAGTATTTTTTTTAATGTAAAATAGTATAATGTCAACTTTTCAATGCTTCAGGTCACTCCTCACGTGACTCGTGTCCTTACCAACTTGGCTTCTGACAGCGGCCAGTTCAGTCGGCACCTGCTCCAAAACGCAGTCGACATTCTGACTGAGATGATGTACGGTCTCGCTAGCGTCGAAAACGGCCTAAGGAACGAGTATTGGGATGTGGTAAGTGACACTAACTATCATAATTATCATTCTTATGACTGATCTGCATATCCACGGATACCTGTTCAGTGGATAACAAATACAGACAGACTCGCATAAGTAGAGTAGGGATCGTGAACTTATCTGGACCCAAAGTTTACTGTTCGCTGACTAGATTCCGTGTTGACTAGATAATCACAAATCAGTTATTCTACATAGACTTTAACATCAAATAAGTTCAAATACATGTTATAAACTTACAGAACATTTTATCTACGAAATGATACAATAGACAGGTTGTATATATATATAAAGTGGAAAACGTTTTCTTATCTTAGTTGTGTAAAATAAATATGTAGTGTGAACAGTACGTCTGCGTAATTTTCATATGATTCGCCAAGTTTGTAATTTGAAACCGCAGCTTAAAGAATACAATGTACCTACTAGCTTTTGTCAAGCGAAAATGGTGTTTACTTCTTTTAATTATGAAAATACTGATACATATAAATATGTTGAACTAAAAAAATGAATGTTTAACATATTTTTTCAAAATATGTATGTCACGTTGGAAACCGATCCTCAGAAACGCTGCTGTACACGGCTCTTGGCACGAATCAAAGGGAATCCGCTCGAATATTTGCGCACGACCAAACTTGCACCTAAGTCACGATTGTCAACAGAATAGTACCATACAGGACACGCGTCTTGCGAAATAAGATAGTTTTCTGGTAGATTACCGAATAAAAGTTATTTTTAGCTAAAATAAACTTTATGTAATGAAATCCTTAACATAACTAGTACTAGAAAAATATGTATCTTTTTTATACTAAGATGATTATAACTTAAAATATCACGAGGTACGCAACGTGAACAACGCCTCGTGATGTAAAGATTTAAAATAATACAGGGCTATAAGGTCGATGTGTACGGAGCCACAAGTTTGTACTCAACATTTTTTTTTTGTGTAGTATACAAGCTGGTGTTTGGCCACAGTTCACCTGATGTTAATTGACAGTGTGGCTGACGATGAGAAAGCACACTTTGTCTGGAATGGAACTGAATTTCAAGAGAGGCTGCCGAAACACAACGTTAGGTGCTTGGCGGCAGATTCTTCATCTTGGTAGCTAGCCATCCGCGTACTGGAAAATACCCTGCCACCATGTTTTGGATTCCTCACCAAGTTTTCCTTTACAAGCTCATTGTTGGCGTTAGAACTCACGCCCTTCAGGCTTTCGTGCTTCATATTGAACAAATTATACGATGGAAACAATGAAAAAAAAAATGTTTTCCACTTCAATAATAATCGACACAATAAACTCGCTTTCTGTGAAAGTACATTATACTTGGAACTAAAATCACGAACAGCATGTCCACGTAAACATGTTATTTTTCCACGTATAAAGCTCCGTGACAGCTTGTCATGTCTATAATAATTGTCACCGTGTATTGATGTGAGATGTTTGGTGCGATGATGTGTGTGTAGACGCATTATAAGTGGAATTTATTGGATACCTACAACTTTGGCTCAGAACTAAACGTTTGCGTCTCGCAACTCTATTTTATACTATCTACAATACATGCCATTTTTTTTGTTCCAACAGTTAGTTTTGTTAAGAAATTGGGCAAAACTTAAAAAAGTAAGTTCTCTTAAATTTATTTGCGAATTGACTACGGGAACAGACACGCGGGTAACAACTAGTATCACAATAAAATTGAGATGTATATCCACGGAAACTTTTGAGGGGAACTTTCCACTAAGGTGGGTAGGAGAAAAACAGCTGTTAATTTTCAATAATTTTACTAGGTTCCGTAGATCTACTGCAAAATTAATTATCATATATTTGGCTCTTTGTAATAGAAATCATATTTAATTTAAGTTAGTAATTGAGCAAAGGTCTTGTCACAACCTAACGTGGTTTGGAAGACTCGGCATCGATTGTTTAATATACAAGAGTTATGATGACTTTAAGCGTAAACACTTCGAGATATCTTTTTTTTTCTTCAATAACTTTCCTTACGTTGTTCTCCTTCATCGTTTGAAGTGATTGGCAATACGCACATAACTTCGCGTCATCGAAAATACAGAGGTGCGTGCTGTAGGATTCAAACGAAGGACCTCCAGATTGGAAGTCAAACTAGGATGCCAAAACTATGCATATACGAGCTTGCTTACTTTTTAACCCTCGACGCAAAAACGACGTTTGATGTGTCTCTCTCTCTCTTTCTCTCTCTGTGTGTGTGTGTGTTTGTGTGTTCTTCGTAGCTCCCGAACGGATAAACCAATTTTCATTTTGTTTGAAAAGTGAATTAGTCGGGAGTGTTCTTGTTGTTTTCTTGTTTGATGAAAATCGCTCTAAGATGGCCGCCGCCACAAAATGGCGGATTACATATTTCCATCACAAGTCCCTCAATATGGGTATCAAAAAGCTTGACTAGTACAATACTGTACACTATGACAAATTTCACACTATGAAAGGATGTGAGCATCTTCCACAAGTCTGATCAAATTTGGTATGCTGTTACTGATGTCCGGGGTGTTTTAAATTTTTAATTTATACTTGTACCTATTATCTTTTGTTGTGAAAAGGAGAAATTACCAATAAACATTTTTTTTAATACGCCTAAGTCCTCGTTTGACCACCAAAAGTGATGATGTGGTCGAAGATGAAGCAAAAAGATTATTTTTCCAACACAATATACAACAGACATACAGTTATTGATAATATGTGGATTGCAGTAAACTTTACAGGCTGTAAAATTAGTTGAAGCTGTTTCAAGCACTTAGTCTTAAACCGATGTGACAGATTTTAATAATTAAAAAAAACCTTGTAAAAATTATAAAGAAAGGAACAAAGAAAAGAAAAGAAGGGAAAGCACCTTCATAATTTACTAACTGTATTGTTGGTGCAGATAATGTGCAAAATATTTATTTCTTGTAATAGGCTACAAAGATGTTAGTGTCATAGTATTTACTATTAATCCATTACATAATAATGATATACGTCCAGAACAAAGGAAGGCAAGCGACCAAAAGCGAGCAAAGCGATTCTCGGTTTACGTAAGTCTATTAATTAAAAAAAAAGGGAAGGAAATTTTATTTGTACTAATTGGGAAAAGTATTGTTTTGTCTTGAACTTCTGCGTTCATAACTCGGTTTCGAAATTTGAAATTCGTACTTGAACAAACAATTCAAGAGAGAAAGAAAAGAAAAATTTGGGGGAAGCACTAAAAAAAAAAAAATTCAAATAATTGGCGTGAAGCTCTAAAAAATATTTAGAGCTTTCGCAAATTTTTCCTTTCATTCTCTCTTGAATTGTTTATTCAATTTTATAAACTTCTAAAATCAAGGCACGGGTATGGCAACGTGAGGAGAAGAAAAAGTTGTGAAACATGTTGTATTACTATATTACTTGGAATTTTCCGTGTTGCTTTTAAAACTCTTGAAGCTTAAGTTGAACCTGGCTTATTTTGTGTGACATTCATTTTATGTCATCTTCTTCGTGCTCTTCATTACTGAAATTACGAGGGTGACATAGTCACTGCGTGACTCAACCCATTTAAATTAAATAAAGATTAAAAAAAAAACATTACTGAAGGTCGTGAAATGTTTTCACTGTTGCTTCCACGCGACTCGGTCTTTGGCTTGTCTCAGGGTAGTAGTGACAGAGAGTTCCGTAATAGTCTTTATCTGATCAGACGAACGAGAAGGTGTTCGTACCCGTAGTCTTTTGCCCTCAATCTTTCCCACTACAACCAGTTATTATCTGATTGTCTCCGGGCAGTATAATCAAAGTAGCTCAGAACTCTTTGGTAGCAGATCGTGGATAACCTTGTCTTGATATTGAGTTGGCTGAGCATAGATGTATGGTCCGTTTTGTTGTCCACGGTATACGCATCATTCTACTCCAACACCACATCAAGGCATCAATCTTTTTCCTAAGAAAAATCGAGAATTTCTTAGTCGTCAATAAGTACTGGCTACTGCTGACAACACTGATTCTTGCATCTTTATACAGTTCCTCACAGTAAAAGCGCCATCTTTTCGTGACCTGATCTATCTATACGTTTGTAGATTGCCTTGTGTATTTGCCACTTTGAGAAACGGGTCTCTGGTCTGCAAAGTCTTGGCTTAGCTTGATTCTATGTATTATATAAAAATAGTAATGTTTTATTTATAAAATACCGAATTATAAGCGTGACTGTGGAAAAGTAAAATGATGTGATGAAACATGATTTTTCGTGATGCTTACAAAACTCCATCGAAGCTTTATAGTAAAGTTGCCACTACTTTACTAAAGCATGACTGGAATTAACTGACACGAACTGGACTTGACAAAGACGACTTTGACGATAACTATAGCTAAGATACAGCAGAAATAACACAAGGCAGTATGGCTCTATAGCTTTAGCCTGCCCGAAGGGGCAAATTAATAAAAAAAAAAAAATTGTTTAAATGCTAGACGCGCGTTAACAAAATTGCTACATTGTACAACAAATACATTTTTATGTGCATCGATAATTATAATATATCATTTAATAAATAATTGTTACTGTTGCGATACTACACATCGACGCTTCAAACCGTAAGATAGTTTGACATTTCTATTAAAATAACAGGATGACACTAACGAGGCCAATGGTCAGCATGAGAAAAGTCGATACTATACCTAGGAGTGGGATAATAATGGCTGCGGTTGATGATAGCGAAGAACAATTTTTTTATTGTGTTTGTAGATAGTCTGCCTGGAGAGACATATGGCGTCACGTGGGTGCGCCTTCCTGCAGTTGCCGCCATGGCGGGGGCGCAATGTCTGCGTGAAGCCGCCCAGCGACTGCTTACCGCTCCGTAAAGTCGGCCTGGACAATCTCGGCAACACTTGCTACATGAACAGCGTGTTTCAAGTATTGCTGTTGACTAAACAGTGAGTATACCAACATCTGTATGACTCTATGATCTGTCTCGATTACCTTTTAATTTTTACAGTTCACATGTCAGGTGTAACATATATTTGCCAAATAACGTTTTTTCTTGTTAGAATTTAAGTTGAAACATCTGAATGTTGTTCAATACTATGAATAATTCAGACTGTATATGTATACGAAATAAACAGCGAAAAAGTACGTTTAAGATTTTTCTTAATTTACGATAAACATATTTTGGACGATATTTTTACACAGCGTCATCTTGCCTCATGCTAAGCAAAACTTGGTGGTTAAATATGTTCGTTAGATGACTGTTCTGTTGGTCTATTCGTCATTTTGCGTGGATTCGATACCCACTCAAGCTAAACATTGAACAAAACGCTGGCCCATCGTTTGAGTATTGCTATACATTATACAACGCGGCAATGAGGCCAGTGTTTTGGGAACTATTCCCATTGATAGCGGCCTTTTAGATTAGTTATTATTTTAAATGTTGCTTGTCTTAGTTACTTTTGCTTATTTATACCATAATAGGTATGTTATGATTTTTATATTTTGTATGTTATTTTTAAATATAAATAGAAAAATGATCTGTATTTTTGGCGTTATCAAAAAAGTTTTTGTTAAATAAAAAAAAAGCTAAACATTTATTTTTGTTCTGTGTATGGGTGTATTATAAAGTATGCGTTTAATACAATTTTTAAGTTTTCTATCCATTTTCGCTATCCATTATTTATTTATTTTTATATTGGTATTAAATATTAAATATAATATTGTTATTGATTTGGTCAGAGGAAAAATGTTGCACGGTATAACAGAGAGTTCGATGCAATCTATTATTAGGCTACTAGGTAAATTGTATATGATTTTAGTTGAGCTCGATGATCAATATGCAACGGAAGTAGGTATATAACTTGAGTCGAGCTTCAGCCGTCACAATTTTACATTTTCATAAATACGGACAAAGGTTCTTAACGTTCTCGAATGTTCCACGTATCAAGATCGTAATAAATCAAGAAAATGGGCCAGAATATTTCAACATGGATAAATTATTTATTATACGACAGGCCAGTGTTTAATATTACCTATTGAATGATATTTCCAAAAAATTTAAATTTTAAATTTTATGCTACCTAGCATGAACCATTTGAAATTTAAAATTTGGCCTATATACTTCACCAGTGTTGTTGAACTATTCTTCTCTTCAATCTCAAATCAAATCAATTATTCTCTTTTGTTGCTATGCTTTACTTTGTGGGGGTTTGTACCTGAAAGGTGTTAAACAGGATCTTTTGTTTAACTTACCACATCCATCTGTGTTTATCTATCCTCATAACTATGTCAATTAAAAACCGATTTGATTCTTAAATGTATATAAAGATAAGTTAAATATATATGTATTATATAATTTATATGTACTGATGACAAGCGACATTGCGGTCAAGGATTAGAGTATGTTGTCCTAGAAAACATATTTTTAATATTTTTTCATTTGTTTGCATATTGTGTGATGCGAGCTGTTTTATGTTTTTTTTTTTATATTTCTGGCTTCTTGTTTTCTGTTTATTTTGATGGAAATTATTTGCTTATTTATTTGATATTTTGTATGTTGCCTAGTGAAGTAGTAATAAAGTGAAATGCCATGCCCCTCATGATACAGGAGTATCAATATACAATTGCCATTACCTTTTTTTGATAGTTGCTTAGCAAATTTTATTTTTGTTATATTAAGTTACACCATGCCATTTGACCTGCGCGCTGCATAGGCAATCTAATGAACTAATTATTTTCCGAATTAATGTACTTTCATCCTTGTACTCAGGTACTAGCTGAGCGCACAATTGCCTTTTTTGGTTGTTGCTTAGCAAATTTTATTTTTGTTATATTTAGTTATTTAGTTACACCATGCCATTTGACCTGCGCGCTGCATAGGCAATCTAATAAACTAATTATGTTCCGAATTAATGTACTTTCATCCTTGTACTCGGGTACTAGCTGAGCGCACAATTGCCTTTTTTGGTTGTTGCTTAGCAAATTTTATTTTTGTTATATTTAGTTATTTAGTTACACCATGCCATTTGACCTGCGCGCTGCATAGGCAATCTAATAAACTAATTATGTTCCGAATTAATGTACTTTCATCCTTGTACTCGGGTACTAGCTGAGCGCACAATTGCCTTTTTTGGTTGTTGTTTAGCAAATTTTGTTTTTGTTATATTTAGTTACACCATGTTATTTGACCTGCGCGCTGCATAGGTAATCTAATGAAGTATTAATTTTCCGAATTAATGTACTTTTATCCTTGTACCTACTCAGGTACTAGCTGAGCGCACAATTGCATTTTTTTGGTTGTTGCTTAGCAAGTTTTATTTTTGTGATATGTATTTAGTTACACAATGCCATTTGACCTGCGCGCTGCATAGGCAATCTAATGAACAATTAATTTTCCGAATTAATGTACTTTCATCCTTGTACTCGGGTACTAGCTGAGCGCACAATTGCCTTTTTTGGTTGTTGTTTAGCAAAATTTATTTTTGTTATATTTACTTACACCATGCCATTTGACCTGCTACTCATGATGATGATGATGATGATGATACGACAACCAATATATATATATATATATATATATATATCTCTCTTTCTCTCTCGCTAGCTCTTTTGAGACGTTTGGGTCAGATAAGGATCAGATTGAAAAGGCAGAGTATTTTGATATGGCACGCATTGTTAGGAAATTCCTTAGTACCTTACTCTGCAGCCCTAATTATCAGCAGCTAGAGTCCTGCCCCGCTGCTGGCACCTCTGGGTTCAAGACTTTATAATACAATTTTTACCTTATTTATGTTTTAAAAATTAATATTAAAAAAAATAGAACTATATTTTAAATTATGTATAATCATCGTCATCATCAGCCCGTAAAAGCCCACTGCTGAGCGTAGGCCTCTCTTCTTGTACGCCACTCGTACCGGTCCTGTGCCAATATTGTCTAGGTTCGACCCGCGATTTTGATTATGTCGTTTGACCAACGAGCTGGCGAGCGACCAACGTTTCGTTACCAGTTCGCGGCTACCAATCCGTGAACACCTTAGTCCACCTGCCACCACCCTGCCTGGCGACATGTCCTGCCCAACTCCATTTCAGTTTTGTGATTGCCGATCCGAAATTATAATACAACGAATAAATGTTTGTTTTCAGATTCAGCACTCACGTAATGACGGAAATGAATTCGGTGCCGTATTGGTCCAAGTTGGGCATGCTATTCGCGAAGATGTTGCACTCAATCTCAAACAAGCTGAACCCAGATGAATTCATCAAGATCTTCAGACCGTCATTCTTCACGCTTAACAATCAGCACGATAGCTCCGAATTCTTAGGGTAAGTTTTATTGTAAAGAAGCAAACGAGTATTATTTGCAAGTTGTTGTTAAATTCACATAGTACAAATTTACTTCATTTGAGACTAGATGGCGCTGTATGAAATGACCACATTATTATGTCTTATTGAAATACAACTAGAAATCTTTTATTAAAAAACATGAATGCACATTGGGCAGCATTTCATAAAAGTACCTACCTCTGATGGAGTACATGAGTGACTGAATGTGCCTGTGTACGAGAATATATATTTATTGGTTTTAAGCTAGAACATCTGTTCGAGTCAAGGAAAGGGATTTGTAATAAAATCGCATCTCCGGAACGCATAGACATTTATTATGCCAAAACAAAAACCATATCGTACGCTAGCCGAAAAAGTCACCACCGCGAGCTAACTCGCTGCCAGCGCCATCTACTTTAGACGGGAGTAACTAATTTTAATAACTAAGCTTTATAACACAACTTACAAAATAACCTATCTACTATTTAGACAACATCCACCCATCCTGTCACGACTACAAGGCTCAATCCTTCTTGAAATCCTATCCAAAATGTTCCCTACCACATTTAAATTTGGCGCCACGCGCCCACTCACCTGAACTACGTCGCGGGCGGCGCTTTCGGCGCGACATCTAGCAAGAAATAAGAAAAAGAAAACCAATATGGCGAAAACTTTAAATCGGCGACCGCGTACACTCTGTTAAAGCGTGACAAAAGTGCTATATTCCTTGTGGAAAGGACTGATTTATGTGTGCTACACCGGTGTACCTGTACCAGAATCAATTTGCGGCAAGGGTGAGTCCTTCCTACTGCCATTCTTTATCCGAACAGTAGTCGGGAACCATCCCTCCAAATTTTCTATACATTGTGCCGGTGACCATATTGTGAAAATTAGCCTTGCTCCGCAAGTACCCAACACATCCATTCAAACTTTCGCATTTACAATATTAGTGGGATAAATGTTTGTCCTTGTGGGAATCGAACCCGCGCCCTACAGCTCTTGAATCAGATATATTACCAAATGACCTATCAGAGCTGTCAATAATGATAAGTACAACTCCCTTTAGATGTAATACACTCCAGAATGTATACCCTCTATACAAGACGTTTGTCTTAGTATGATATTTTCATACATAAAACTGAAATGGCTAATAAAAATCTAGTTTTGCCGCTTTAAGCACGGGGAAAGGCAATTACTGCTGGGCTTGCGGAAGGCATGAAGAGTTCACGAAGTATACTTAGCACATTAATCATCCACAGCCTTCTTTATCCCACTGCTGGGTATAGGCCTCTCTCTTGTTATGCCATCTGCCTCGGTCCTGTGCCAATCTGGTTCAGGTCTGACCCGTGACGGTGACAATATCGTGGACCCATCTTGCGGCTGGACGACCAACACTCCGCTTACCTTGCCTAAGCCACCGCTCTGTTGCAACCTTACTCCACCTGCCATCACTTCGCCTAGCAACGTTCCCTGCCCAGCTCCACTTGAGGTTCATAATCGCGACACCGACGTTTCGAACTTTCCTTCGTCGCCGGATGTCTGTATTACGAACTCTGTCTTGCAGTTTGATGCCGAGCTTGGACCTCTCCATGACTCTCTGTGCGACTCTAATTTTGTGCACAGCCTTAGGACATTGCGAAACTTCTATTATAATATTTGTTATGATTTTGGCAGGTATCTGTTAGAGCTACTGAAGACTTTCGAACATTGTTCCGACGAGAACTTCGACTATTCTAAACCTGCCCTATTGCACACTGCGCAGTTGCAACACTCCTATCGTTTGCGAAGCACCGCCAGCCAGTCAACTTCGACCAATGCTATGTAAGTAAAAGTGCCTTTTTATGTATTACTGGAATACATAAAAAGTAGTCGCTCACAGCTCACCTGATGTTAAGTGACGGTGTGGTCGAAGATGGTAAACACACCTAGCCTGGAATGGAACTGGCTCTCAAGTGAGACTGCCGGAACACAATGAAGTAAATCACATTATGACAAAATTAAAATCAAATGTCAAAAATTAAAGTTAAAATACCGATGTCAACCAGATATAATAAAACCAATGTCAAGTATTTAGTTATTTTCAGGAACAGTTTAGGTGTGAGTGCGTATAACATCATACTTGTATATACTTTGTAGCTATGATAGCTGAGTGGTTAGCGCGGTCGATTCGCATGCCGAAGGGCGTGGGTTCAAACCCCAACAATCAGCTTGAGCTACCGGTGAAGGAAAACATCGTGAGGAAACCATAGCATGGTGGTAGGGTACTTTCTAGTACTCGGCTGGCTAGCTACCACCCTCAAGTTGAAAATCTACTGCCAAGCATCTAACGGTGTGTTCCGGCAGCCTCACTTGAGAGCCAGTTCCATTCCAGGCTAGGTGTGCTTTACCATCTTCGACCACACCGTCACTTAACATCAGGTGAGCTGTGGTCAAACATCAACCATTAAAAAAAAAAAACAAAAAAAAGAAGGCCCTTGGTAATTTTTGAAGCCCTTGTGTAGCCTTTTTTTTGTATGAACTAGACAATGAAAACAATATTTTTGTTTTTCACACGAAGCCAAAAAACAAGCATTTTTTGGTCTCTTTACCAATGATACCATGACCATGTGACTGTTTTGCCCATCATGAGGAAACCATAGTATAGCGATACCACTTTCAAGTTAAAAATCGGCCGCCAAGCACCTAATGGTGTGTTCTGGCAGCCTCGCTTGGGAACCGGTTATATTCCAAGCTAGGTGTGCTTTAATCTTCGATCACACCGTCACTTAACATCAGATGAGCTGTGGTCACAAAACCTAGCTTGTTAAACATTAAAAAAAACAATCTTTGTGCTTTTTTTTATCATTGCTTTTGCGGAGATCCTTGTTTCACATCTGCATTTGAAAGTGAATGTGTTATTGAAACCACCTAAAGTGATTCACCTAACTACTCTATGACACTACCGGTGAAACTTAAATTGTATAAAGTTTTATTAAGCCATGAAAAGTTGACAACAGGAATGCGTATATTATATATATAAGTCAATCAAAATTTATATGGCTAACCTTAATAAATAATTCTATTTTATGATTCCAGTGAGAATGACTGTTCGGATCGCCGTTCCGTGTCTCCTTGTCCAAGCAGCAGCGAAAGTGGTATGTGTTATTATTTTACCCTCAGATGAAACAAAAAAAAACTTAATTTAAAAAAAAAAAACAGTTGTACTATATAACTAAACATATTGATTAACAAAAAATCATAATTTATATATAACAGCTCCGTTGGCTCATTGGTAGTATATCTGCATTGAGAGCTGTAGGGCGTGGGTTCGATTCCCACTCAGGGCAAACATTTTGTGAATAAACAAACGTTTGTTCTGTGTCTTGGTGTTCTGTATGTATTTACAAAAAAAAAGTATGTATTCTATCAGTTATCTGACTACCATCACACAAGCTCTGCTTAGTTTGGGGCCAGATGGCGCTGTGTGTATAGTCCTACGATATTTATCTTTATTTAAAATATCTATTGCAGTATCAAGTTCAAGCAACACACGGCTGGGAAAAAACGAGGGCATGCCACCTAAGAAACGTATTCGTTTAATGGAGCCCATCCTACGACGAGACTCCTTTATAGACAACATGTTTAGTGGGGTCCTACTCACACGCGTAGTGTGCACCTTTTGCCACTCTTCCTTTCTCTCTCGTGACGCATTCAGAGAGTTGCAGTTAGCGTTCCCGGAGAAACCAGACAATTACGAGTATACGGTCCAAAACCTGCTGGAGTACTATTGCTCAGTGGAGAAGCTCACTGGAGACAACAGATACAGATGCCGCGAATGTGGTGTACTGAGAGATGCGGAGCGAAGTGTTCTCGTTGAGGCTGCGCCGAAATATTTGATTCTTGTCTTAAAAAATTTCAAGTGAGTATTTTTGTGCTACACATACAGGACTAGCTGCGCGGTGTCGTTTGCGTTTTTTGGGATAAAAAGTGTCATTTATAATCCAAGCCGTAAATAAGTAAAACGTTAATTACAGTGCGAAGTAATGACTACAGCGAGTGAGAATTCTACCATCTTCGTTTTATTACGACTACGACCAGTCGACAAAAAGAAAACGTTCAAAGACCCTCTTCGAAAACAAGGCCCGCTTGCGGCCTCTTATTGGTTTAATTACCGTAACTAATCTCGTATAAAAAATGTGTCGAAACACGTCCCGTTCAATTGTTTGTATTGTTGTTATTTTTGATATTGGTTCTTCGATCTAGGATGATAATCCTCACTTAATTTAATCAGTCTTCATTACATAACAATAAAATCGCGTGTCGAGTTTTCTATTCGTTCGCTTAGATATAAAAAAAAAACAGTTTTACTAACCGGAAGCCGGGGTGTGTAGCTATTATATAAATCAATAAATAAATGCATAATATGTATATAATAGAACTGGAACTTACTAGAATTAGGACTGGAACTGAAATGGTTACGTTGGTACCTTGATAACAGAACCTAGTTCGGCAAAGTAGGTGACTGTGTAAGCGATACCCTGCCAATTCAGTTTGGTGTTCCTCAATAAAGTGTACTTGGCCCTACATTCTTTATTTTGTATATCAATGACATTCATCCGACACGCTCTATGGAGATAGACCCAATCTGCTAAGCTGATGACACCGTTGCATTATTCCATTGAAAAAAGAGGAAATCAAAATCAAAATTTATTTTACTGGCAAGGCCGTAACTTGTTACACTAACTGTTGAGTTATTTAATTCTTTTTGTGTAATTTTTGTTAGTAATAAAGAGTATCTAGTTAAATTGAAGTGTAAATTTTCTCAGGTACGAGCCAAAATTAAGAGTGCAAACGAAACTGATGAACAAAACATTTCATAACTACTACATCTCATTGCCCGCGGTCCGCTCTCAAGTTGTCCATTCGTCATACGTTCTCTACGCGGCGGTCGTCCACACGGGGACTACTTTAGACTCTGGACATTACTATACTCTCGCGAAGGACAATAGCGGCTGGCATTCGTACAACGATGCCAACGTCACCGATGCCACAGAGATAGAAGTGAACAAACTCCGTCGTTGCTGCACTCCCTACGTCCTGTTCTACCGGCGCACTGACATTGAAGAAGGAAAAGAGCCCGATTTGGAAAACCTCCCACAGAAAATGCAAGAACAAGTCTTGTCCCACAACAAAGAAATAGTTGCCCATGTGCGTAATCAACATCGGATAGGCCGTCCTTGACGGTTTACGAGACTGTCCAGTAAGTTATTCGATTACAAAGTGCTCGATTATGTAAACGATAAACGCTATACTGGACTGTAAGAAGATCCTTCGCATCCCTGTGTGATACTAGGATCCAATATTAGGTAACTGTTTAGCTAGTCTGATTTGTTTTTTCCTTCTGGTTCGGCTAATACTAAAGTGTGATTATTAACGTGTGTAACAGCGCGCGCGCAGCTACGATGGGTTAGCAACAAGTTCGCGCGTGTATCGCGGCCGGCGTCACTTGTCCTCCCCGCGCGCCTCGCCCCTTCGACTCTCGTCGCGCGCGTTCCCGAACGTTGGAGTAGTGGCTCCTTGGCAACGGTCGGTGACGCGCATGCCCGTACGTTACAATTGCGCCCAACTAGCGGCTAGAGTCGGTCTCGCCCGACTTTAATGGACTCGCCCTAACAAAAAACATCGGGTTTTACGTAAAGTTTGTTGGGTTGTGAATATTTTCTCCGTCGCGTGCCGATATTCCGCGACGTGCCCACTCCCAACATGCCACCGACTACAAGGAACAATAAAAGAGAAGGCCACAATGCTGAAAACGACGACGACGAGCAGCAGTCCCGCGAAGAGGTCGATGACCCCGCGGCCGCGCACTCGACTAACGCGACAGCAGCCTCTCCCGGGGAGGCGCGCCGCGACGTTATTTCCATCATCGAGGAACAGCTAACCAGGATTATCACCAGCGTGATGAGGAACGCCGCCGCCGCTTCACCCACACCGTGCAGTGACGGCAACGGATCGTCTCCGACGCCCAGCCGTATGTTTCCGCCGGCGCCGGCCGGGAATTTCTCCCGGTGCACGGCGCGTTTCGACGGCATTTCCCGGTCCGCTGAAGACTTCGAGGCCTTCGTGGACGCCATCACCGTATATAAGGAATGCACCACAATAAGCGATGAGCACGCGCTACGGGGGTTGGCACTGCTACTCACTGACCAAGCCGCCGTGTTCTGGCGCGGAGTGAAATCATCGGTGACGTCGTGGGAAGATGCCATCCTGCGCCTACGTGCTATGTACGGTGCGCCGCGTCCCGCCCATAAAGTGTTTAGGGACATATTCGCTCAGGAGCAAACCGTCGAAGATCGTGCCGAGTCGTTTATCTCACTAATACGTGCTAAGTTCGCGCTACTACCCTATCCAGTGCCAGTGGTTATGCAAACGGACATGATTTATGGACTGTTAAACCGTAAAATAAGGAAAAGGTTGCCGCGTAATACTGTGACGGACCCGGATCAGCTTCTCGAACGGGCGAGGTACGTGGAGGAATCATTGAGCGAGGTGAACCAATCTGATCATTTTAATACGCCCGCTACGGCGATGTGTAGTAATTTTTCCGTAAATTATAGTAATAGTAAAGTTAACCCCTTGATTCCCGACGTAAATAATGTTAACCCATCTAGTACCAGTGTGCGTACAGTTAACCCCTCGAGTTTGAACATGCGTAGTGTTACCGACACGCGTCCTGTTAGCGACCCTCCGTCGAATGTTACGAAAAAACGCGACCGACCACGTTGTGTAGTATGCCGCCGTTTTGGCCATATAGCGGAAAAATTGCAGGTCCGCCTCCAAAGCGGTGTCGAATAAAAATTCTGTTCGCGCCGACGCTTATACGTCCGATAGAGGTAATTCATTGCAGTGTTACGGATGTGGTAAGCCTGGTACGGTGCGTTCTAAGTGCGAGACGTGTAATCCCAACTCTAGAAGTAGGGACACTAATAGTAAAACTGAGTTTCAAAACGTTGAAGTAGATGGTTCCGATCGGGCACACCCGATAGTACGTATTGAAGTGGCTGGTCGTAAGGGTGTCGCCGTGTTAGATACTGGTGCAACTCACAGCATCGCCAGTCCTGGTCTCTACGCCATACTTAGGGCTACCGGCGTAAATTTCAATGAAACGCGCCGCGCTATAGTTCTCGCCGACGGAACTCAACAAATAAGAAGGGCATTGACCTGCGAGGTTACGGTCATGTTACAGGAACGTAGCATTCCTACAACCTTTTTAGTTTTACCAGGGGCTAACAACAGAACGCTCCTTGGACGCGACTTCATTGTGTGCGCGGACGTTATGCTAGACCTCCCGCAGGGCACATGGTGTTTCGCTGATACTCGCGATGTAAAATTCTCTTTCGTGGACTCATACGACCTTCAACCACCCGCATTATCACCCACCGTCGATGCAGAGTTAATGCATATCGATGTCGAAGGTCTAAAACTGCGGGAAGATGAAGGATATACACTGACACCGGCTCAGAAGATCGAATTAAACGAACTGATTATAAGTAGATCAGATCGGTTTAGCCCAGAAGGACCTCCTGCCACATATGCCACTCACCGGATTCGAGTCGATGATGCTCAAGAACCCATCGCCGCACCGCCTTACCGGCTTTCGCAGAACAGAAAGTTAGTCCTGGACCTGGAGCTACAAAAACTGCTGCAAGCTGACGTTATTGAAGAGTGTGAGTCTCCCTGGGCCTCTAATGTAGTTTTCGTGCCGAAAAGAGATGGTGGCTTACGGCTCTGCGTGGATTACCGGAAGTTAAACTCGGTCACGGAACCAGACCGGTATCCTCTACCTAGGATAGAAGACGTCCTTCACGCCGCTAAAACCACTAACTACATGTCTACTCTAGATCTTCAGTCAGGGTATTTTCAGGCGGCTGTCGTGGAAGAGGACAGAGACAAAACATCTTTCATTACACCCTCTGGGACGTTCCGTTTTAAACGGATGCCCATGGGACTCAGAAACGCAGGTGCGACGTTTCAAAGGTTGATCGACAGGTTTAAATCGAATTTATTCGTTGGAAAATCGGTAACAGGAATGGAAGCCGAGACCGGAGCGCCATCTATCCTCCAAAGTGGCAGACCAGTCTTCATTCTTGCGTATCTCGATGATTTGATCGTGCTATCCGAGACCTACGAGCACCACCTGGAAGACCTGGAAGCGGTGCTGGACAGGTTAGCATTGTTTAATCTACGTGTCAATCGTAAGAAGAGTTGCTTTGCTTGCAATGCCGTGAAGTTCCCTGGCCACGTCATCGTTCCGGGTGGGCTCCGAGTAGATCCGGAGAAAACCGCTGCCATTGCGGATATGGTATCTCCGAAGAATGTCAAGCAGCTTAAGAGTTTTGTAGCGATGACAAGTTGGTTCCGTCGATTTATTCCCAACTTTGCTTCCGTGGCGAAACCCTTGACCAATCTGCTTAAGAAGAACAGTACTTGGGAATGGCGCGATGAACAGAACACAGCATTCGAAGAGATTAAGAGACTGCTCGTGGCCGCGCCAATTCTCCGACAAGCTGATGAAACAAAACCCTTCACGCTCAGAACAGATAGCAGTAGCTACTGTCTCGGGGCTGTTCTGATGCAGGGGGAGGGACCGGACGAAAGACCAGTCGAGTACGCAAGTCGACTACTAGAGCCAGCCGAACGAAACTATACCACGACCGAACGCAAAGCTTTAGCGGTTGTCTGGGCGGAAACAAAGTTTCGAGGTTATATCGAGGGCTCTGAAGTAATCGTCAAGAGCGATCACCAACCTCTACGCTGGCTGATGAGTCTGAAAAGCCCGAGCGGCCGCCTAGCAAGATGGGCGTTAACTCTGCAGGTTTACAACTTAAAGATAGAATACACACCAGGAAAGTCAAACGTCATAGCCGATGCCCTGAGCCGTCCAGCCTGTTGTGAGGAAGATTCCACCGCGTGCGAAGTGTGTGAAGTCATAGTTGACATGCCACATAGAGACGCTGTTGATACCCGCAACAACCAGCTGAAGGCCCCCGATTACAACGTAGGTGATCACGTACTTCTAAAGACACAAGGGTTGAACGATGTTGACCGAGGGCAAACTGCGAAGTTTATCCCACGGCGAGACGGTCCTTACAGGGTAATGAAGATCGTGAGTCCCACCTCTTTCGAGTTAGAAAACGTAGCGACAGGGAAGTGTATTGGGAAGTACCACGTCTCGCACATTACTCCGTATATAGGCCCCGTTACGCCACCTTTAAAGGAGAAAAGGCGCCGTGGACGTCCGCGTAAACTTACGACATCCTAGTTTGAACGCGAGGTCGCCATGTTCAAACTAGAGGGGGAGTGTGTAACAGCGCGCGCGCAGCTACGATGGGTTAGCAACAAGTTCGCGCGTGTATCGCGGCCGGCGTCACTTGTCCTCCCCGCGCGCTTCGCCCCTTCGACTCTCGTCGCGCGCGTTCCCGAACGTTGGAGTAGTGGCTCCTTGGCAACGGTCGGTGACGCGCATGCCCGTACGTTACACGTGTGATTTTTATTGTAGTTCTTATTACCAGTGGTCAACGCTCTTTACGTCCGACCTATTAACTTAAACTGCTGGGCGCGTGCATTTGATTAACATAAATACTTGTCAGTATTGATTTTAATTGAAAAGCAAATAATCCAAATATTGATAAATAATATTTGTTTGGCTTAAGATTTCATTATTCATGCCACTTGTACACTACCATTTTTCAAGCGACACTAAATCCCTAGTATGTGCATGCCTGAGCACGCTTTCCAAACATAAAATTGTCCCAAGTTGCAAATGGTGCAGAGTAGAAGTGAATCGGAAAGTCGAATTCTGTACTTATTATCAATTCTATTCTGTCTTCATTTTTAAACTTAAGGTGGTTCGAGTTCCATACAAATAATTTATTGCCATTTATAGACAAATGGAGCATAATTTTACTGTGAAATCACAGCTACTGGCATTTATTTTGGACTTTATTTGCGGCAAATCACAATTGCTTGAATAAAACAGTACATTATTAGCATAAAATCAAATTTACGACTGATTTATGAATTATGATTTTTGAATAAAATAGTAGAATAAGCTAATAATCTAATGTTTTATTCAAGCAATTGTGATTTACCGCAAATAAAGACCAAAGTAAATGCCAGTAGCTGTGATATCACTGTAAAATTATGCTCCATTTGTCCATAAATGGCAAAACATTACTTGTATGGAAATCGAACCACCTTAATCCATTTTGTCGTAGTCACAAGTTACACGAATGCGCGCGAATTCACGATCACGGTCGTAGTGAACGAGATCTAGCTGTTCTGTGAACGTGTCGGTCCTCACCGTTCCGTCGCGCCCAAGAGATCGTACCAATCACAAAAGGTCGCTTGAATTCGCGTCAATGCTAGCACGTGCTTGTCACGGTAGGTACTACCGTCATGTTACATATTCTTCTGCCGTCACACAGCTGTACATAAATATTACTGGGTTCTAGTTTGAATGATACTGCAGCTTGTGTGACTAACCATCGAATGTCTCAAATGAGCGACAAAACAGCGATGGCCTGGCATTTTTGTTACTCAACGTTCTAGATGCATAAAAATGCACGTGCATTCGTGCATCTTTTCAGATTTGGGTAAAATTCCTTAAAGAGAACTCTCATCAAATCATACCCTTGAAAATATATTTCATTGATCATACTTCACATTTCATTTTATTAATAACATAATATTTTACCTTTATAATCAATTGGAAAAAACTAGTTGCCATTTCGAAGTTTGAAGCGAAGATTCGTAGACTAGTTTCGCAATAAGATATCTAGACTGCGACTCTCCCATTGTGATAGGTTCTCTTTGATATGTATATCTAATAATATAAGCTAGTCAGTAGTTACAGATGGTCATATATGGTCGCGAGTGATAGTGTATGCATACCTAAGTTTATACAGAAAAAAACAACTGTCAAATTGTGTTTTTGTTCCAACATAATTTGACAGGAAAAAATATGAGCAATTTTTTAAAATAATTTTTTTCATACTTGGTATTTATTTGATTATACATTTTGAAATTTTTTAGATAAGTTACATATAAAACATAAACACAAACATTTTATTCATTATCATTATACAAATTTAAAAAAGATTTTTTAGAATAATTTAATTATTGGATTGTTATAGTGTATTTTAAAATGTATACAAAATGTATTTTAAATTTTACGTTAATTATACATTTTATATAAAAATGATTGCTACTCATTGTCGACAAGGGGCTAAAGATTAAAATGGTAAAATCTCATATTTGATTAAAATTGGGGAATTTTAATTGTTATTTCTTCTATAAAAAATCATCGAAATAAATATTTCTTAAGGGCGCAATGTTGTTATGTATGTGGATAAGAATTTCATATAGAATATTTATATGCATATATATATATATGTACATATATGTATTATTATTTTGAATCTACACACCTAAGTCCCGATGATTATTATCAATTAATTAATTTTTTTCACTTGTAGAGACTTAGGTCATTATCCTAGAAACACAATGCGATTCCACAGGGTGACCAGTTTAGTAATGAAATTGACCAATGTAAATTCTACAATACGACTGTGAAATCACGTAGTTTTAGATTTTACTTATGTGTTATATATACACAAAATGGATAAAAACACTGTGGTGTTTAATTTCAAATTGATTTTTGTGCTATAGCTAAGATGTTAGTATATTGTTTTTTTTCTTACCTATTGTTATCGTCATGCTTTATTATATACTTATATGCGTTATTTTTATATGTATTGATTGCTTACTATTATTAGATCATTTTGGTAAGATATCTGCTTCAAGAGCTATAGAGCTATAGAAAACCGCTGCCATTGCGGATATGGTATCTCCGAAGAATGTCAAGCAGCTTAAGAGTTTTGTAGCGATGACAAGTTGGTTCCGTCGATTTATTCCCAACTTTGCTTCCGTGGCGAAACCCTTGACCAATCTGCTTAAGAAGAACAGTACTTGGGAATGGCGCGATGAACAGAACACAGCATTCGAAGAGATTAAGAGACTGCTCGTGGCCGCGCCAATTCTCCGACAAGCTGATGAAACAAAACCCTTCACGCTCAGAACAGATAGCAGTAGCTACTGTCTCGGGGCTGTTCTGATGCAGGGGGAGGGACCGGACGAAAGACCAGTCGAGTACGCAAGTCGACTACTAGAGCCAGCCGAACGAAACTATACCACGACCGAACGCAAAGCTTTAGCGGTTGTCTGGGCGGTAACAAAGTTTCGAGGTTATATCGAGGGCTCTGAAGTAATCGTCAAGAGCGATCACCAACCTCTACGCTGGCTGATGAGTCTGAAAAGCCCGAGCGGCCGCCTAGCAAGATGGGCGTTAACTCTGCAGGTTTACAACTTAAAGATAGAATACACACCAGGAAAGTCAAACGTCATAGCCGATGCCCTGAGCCGTCCAGCCTGTTGTGAGGAAGATTCCACCGCGTGCGAAGTGTGTGAAGTCATAGTTGACATGCCACATAGAGACGCTGTTGATACCCGCAACAACCAGCTGAAGGCCCCCGATTACAACGTAGGTGATCACGTACTTCTAAAGACACAAGGGTTGAACGATGTTGACCGAGGGCAAACTGCGAAGTTTATCCCACGGCGAGACGGTCCTTACAGGGTAATGAAGATCGTGAGTCCCACCTCTTTCGAGTTAGAAAACGTAGCGACAGGGAAGTGTATTGGGAAGTACCACGTCTCGCACATTACTCCGTATATAGGCCCCGTTACGCCACCTTTAAAGGAGAAAAGGCGCCGTGGACGTCCGCGTAAACTTACGACATCCTAGTTTGAACGCGAGGTCGCCATGTTCAAACTAGAGGGGGAGTGTGTAACAGCGCGCGCGCAGCTACGATGGGTTAGCAACAAGTTCGCGCGTGTATCGCGGCCGGCGTCACTTGTCCTCCCCGCGCGCTTCGTCCTTCGACTCTCGTCGCGCGCGTTCCCGAACGTTGGAGTAGTGGCTCCTTGGCAACGGTCGGTGACGCGCATGCCCGTACGTTACACGTGTGATTTTTATTGTAGTTCTTATTACCAGTGGTCAACGCTCTTTACGTCCGACCTATTAACTTAAACTGCTGGGCGCGTGCATTTGATTAACATAAATACTTGTCAGTATTGATTTTAATTGAAAAGCAAATAATCCAAATATTGATAAATAATATTTGTTTGGCTTAAGATTTCATTATTCATGCCACTTGTCATCATCATCATCAGCCTATACTAGTCCACTGCTGGACATAGGCCTCTCCCAAGACACGCCACTCAGCCCGATCTTCGGCTTTTCGCTTCCATCCACCGCCAGCTGTCCTACGTATATCGTCACTCCATCGAGTCTCAGGGCGTCCTACGCTACGCTTGCCAATACGCGGTCTCCACTCTAGAACACGTCTACCCCAGCGGTTATCGGTTCTGCGACAGATATGTCCAGCCCATTGCCACTTCAGCTTGCTAATACGCTGAGCTATGTCAATGACTTTAGTTCTCTGGCGAATTACTTCGTTTCGGATCCGATCCCTCAGAGAAATGCCAAGCATAGCTCTTTCCATAGCTCGCTGAGCGACTTTGAACTTACGGACCATTCCCGCTGTGAGTGTCCACGTTTCGGCTCCGTAGGTCATGACAGGTAGGACGCACTGATTGAAGACTTTTGTCTTCAGACTTTGTGGGATGGATGACGAGAAGACTCGACGTAGTTTTCCGAATGCTGCCCAGCCCAACTGTATCCTTCTATTGGCTTCACTTTCGAAGTTGTTTTTACCTAGTTCGAGCGTCTGCCCTAGGTAAATGTATTTATGAACAATGTCTAAAGTGAAACCATTTATGGCAACCGGTCCCGGAACAACGTACTCGTTGAACATGACCTTGGTTTTATCCAAGTTCATCCGGAGACCGATGCGTTGAGAAGAATCAGTAAGGCTGGTCAGCATCCATTTTAAGTCCTCCAGCGATTCAGCCATTATGACGATGTCGTCCGCAAAACGAAGGTGTGAGATGTACTCGCCATTAATGTTGATGCCTCGCCTTGCCCAGTCCAGCGTATTGAACATATCCTCCAGTACGTTTGAGAACAGTTTCGGGGAGATAACGTCCCCTTGTCTCACGCCTCGTCGAAGGTGGATATGTTTTGTTTGCTGGTTCTGAACTTGAACGGTCATCGTTGCGGCGTCATACAGACATCTCAACACCTCGATATATCGCCAATCTACCTGGCATCGCTGTAAGGACTCCAGAACAGCCCAAGTTTCGACCGAGTCAAAAGCCTTCTCATAGTCCACAAACGCCAGACAAAGAGGCCGATTGTACTCTTTGGTCTTCTGTACAATCTGCCGCATGGTATGAATGTGGTCTATGGTACTATACCCGCTTCGAAATCCGGCCTGTTCCGGAGGCTGAAATTCGTCGAGTCTTCGCGCAAGACGGTTCGTAATAACCCTAGAGAACAGCTTATAGACATGGCTCAGAAGCGAAATGGGTCTATAGTTTTTCAAAAGGGTTTTGTCACCCTTTTGAAAAACAAAATGACTACGCTTCTGTGCCATGCCTGTGGAGTACTCCCGGTAAAAAGGACGGTATTAAAGAGTTCTTGGAGCTCTTTAATTAACGGAATCCCACCGGCTTTCAAGAGCTCCGTTGTAATTCCGTCCTCTCCCGAGGCTTTTCCATTTTTAAGCTGCCTAAGGGCCATCACGATCTCATCCAGACTGATGTCGGGCAGATCTTCCGTGTAGTGGCGTGTCAAAGTGGCTCTTTCGTCCTCATTGGCAGGTGGGAGATGAGGGGCATGCGATGCGTATAGCTGACCGTAGAAGTCTTCCACTGCCGAGAGAATCTCTGGCCTAGAACTGACGACATGCCACTTGTACACTACCATTTTTCAAGCGACACTAAATCCCTAGTATGTGCATGCCTGAGCACGCTTTCCAAACATAAAATTGTCCCAAGTTGCAAATGGTGCAGAGTAGAAGTGAATCGGAAAGTCGAATTCTGTACTTATTATCAATTCTATTCTGTCTTCATTTTTAAACTTAAGGTGGTTCGAGTTCCATACAAATAATTTATTGCCATTTATAGACAAATGGAGCATAATTTTACTGTGAAATCACAGCTACTGGCATTTATTTTGGACTTTATTTGCGGCAAATCACAATTGCTTGAATAAAACAGTACATTATTAGCATAAAATCAAATTTACGACTGATTTATGAATTATGATTTTTGAATAAAATAGTAGAATAAGCTAATAATCTAATGTTTTATTCAAGCAATTGTGATTTACCGCAAATAAAGACCAAAGTAAATGCCAGTAGCTGTGATATCACTGTAAAATTATGCTCCATTTGTCCATAAATGGCAAAACATTACTTGTATGGAAATCGAACCACCTTAATCCATTTTGTCGTAGTCACAAGTTACACGAATGCGCGCGAATTCACGATCACGGTCGTAGTGAACGAGATCTAGCTGTTCTGTGAACGTGTCGGTCCTCACCGTTCCGTCGCGCCCAAGAGATCGTACCAATCACAAAAGGTCGCTTGAATTCGCGTCAATGCTAGCACGTGCTTGTCACGGTAGGTACTACCGTCATGTTACATATTCTTCTGCCGTCACACAGCTGTACATAAATATTACTGGGTTCTAGTTTGAATGATACTGCAGCTTGTGTGACTAACCATCGAATGTCTCAAATGAGCGACAAAACAGCGATGGCCTGGCATTTTTGTTACTCAACGTTCTAGATGCATAAAAATGCACGTGCATTCGTGCATCTTTTCAGATTTGGGTAAAATTCCTTAAAGAGAACTCTCATCAAATCATACCCTTGAAAATATATTTCATTGATCATACTTCACATTTCATTTTATTAATAACATAATATTTTACCTTTATAATCAATTGGAAAAAACTAGTTGCCATTTCGAAGTTTGAAGCGAAGATTCGTAGACTAGTTTCGCAATAAGATATCTAGACTGCGACTCTCCCATTGTGATAGGTTCTCTTTGATATGTATATCTAATAATATAAGCTAGTCAGTAGTTACAGATGGTCATATATGGTCGCGAGTGATAGTGTATGCATACCTAAGTTTATACAGAAAAAAACAACTGTCAAATTGTGTTTTTGTTCCAACATAATTTGACAGGAAAAAATATGAGCAATTTTTTAAAATAATTTTTTTCATACTTGGTATTTATTTGATTATACATTTTGAAATTTTTTAGATAAGTTACATATAAAACATAAACACAAACATTTTATTCATTATCATTATACAAATTTAAAAAAAGATTTTTTAGAATAATTTAATTATTGGATTGTTATAGTGTATTTTAAAATGTATACAAAATGTATTTTAAATTTTACGTTAATTATACATTTTATATAAAAATGATTGCTACTCATTGTCGACAAGGGGCTAAAGATTAAAATGGTAAAATCTCATATTTGATTAAAATTGGGGAATTTTAATTGTTATTTCTTCTATAAAAAATCATCGAAATAAATATTTCTTAAGGGCGCAATGTTGTTATGTATGTGGATAAGAATTTCATATAGAATATTTATATGCATATATATATATATGTACATATATGTATTATTATTTTGAATCTACACACCTAAGTCCCGATGATTATTATCAATTAATTAATTTTTTTCACTTGTAGAGACTTAGGTCATTATCCTAGAAACACAATGCGATTCCACAGGGTGACCAGTTTAGTAATGAAATTGACCAATGTAAATTCTACAATACGACTGTGAAATCACGTAGTTTTAGATTTTACTTATGTGTTATATATACACAAAATGGATAAAAACACTGTGGTGTTTAATTTCAAATTGATTTTTGTGCTATAGCTAAGATGTTAGAATATTGTTTTTTTTCTTACCTATTGTTATCGTCATGCTTTATTATATACTTATATGCGTTATTTTTATATGTATTGATTGCTTACTATTATTAGATCATTTTGGTAAGATATCCTGCTTCAAGAGCTATAGAGCGTTAGTTCGATTCCCACCAGGACAAACATTTATCTGACGATAAATGTCTGTTTCGTGTCGGGTGTACTGTATGTATGTACAAAAAAAAATGTTAGTATTCTATCAGTTATCTGGTTCCCATTATACAAGCTTTGCTTAGTTTGGGGCTAGATAGCGCTGTGTCAAATGTCCAACTATATTTATTATTATTTTATTTATTAATATAAAGAGTGAAATGTAAATATGTATTACTATGTAATGAGTGTAACTATACCTCGTTCATGATGATATTAATAGGTGCCCTAACATCTATTATTCAAGAATATGATTCTGGAAACGTGTTTGGGTTGTTTTTGTAAAAAAAAAAAGATTAATCTATAAATCATTGTTAGTATAAGATTAGATATAGATTAAAAATTATATTTAGTTTCAAATTATTTTTTATCATATTACTGAAATAGTAAAAACGTTGCCTATGTTTAAAAAATGGTTCACAGACAATTTATCTCTATAGACTCTGTGAGCGCGAAAATTTAAAATGTAACCTACTACAAGCCACATTGTTTTTTTTGTTAGAGTTACATCGTTGATTCAACTTGGTGGTGGGACTTCTATCGAAGGATTTTCAGTTTATTGTTACGTAATTTTTTTTTTAATTATCGCACTTGTTTTCGCGATTTCGGCCCAGTCCAAGCTTAATTATGCATCGTGATGTTTCGATGCTTCCTTCAGTATGTAATATTTAAGATAAACAGCTGACACGCAAACTAGAAGTGCTTCCGATTCTAAAATCCGAAAGATCCGATAAATTGTCTATGTTAGTGTAATATTATTGTGGATTGTCTTTTTTTTTTTAATAAAGAAAGCAATAATAAGAGAGTAAGCTAAATTATAAATGTATTTAGAGTTAAATTTTATTTAGGCACATTTGAGTCAGTTACAAACTCAAGAGTATTTACTACGTGTTAGAGATGAAACTACACTTCAAATCAATGTCCAATTCTATTGACTGGCGTGACATTGTAAGGTTATGTGCTGTTTTCATTCATATTTTTAAAGCAATTGTAGTAAATGTACCATAATCAAATGTACAAAAACCTTTACTAGATAAATACATTTATCTAGTAAAGGTTTTTGTGAATTGGAGTTTTTTACAGAATAATTATCAATATAGTCTTGAAATGCGACGCCATCTCTATTACGACGTTCATAATAGCTCAAAGCTAAAACTAGCATTTAAAAGATATACATTATACAGATACAGTATTGTCATAAGTAATAAAATATACACAAGCATAGTTAAGTTTGTGCCTACTTTAAAGACAACTTTGTACTTTATAATTACTTTGATTTAGAAAATAAAGTGTTAAATTTATAATTTGTTTTTTAATAGTCTCTTATACCTACTAAAGTTTGTATGTCTATTATTATCTGTGGATGTCGATGGATTAATGCCGTTTTTGTAAAAAAGTAAATTACGGAATGGCGCGGCAAAGATTTTTTTTGTGGACAAATTATTTTCACCATATTTCAATGAATTAATTGGCCCTAACGTTTTTTCTATTCATTTACATTTATTTCAATACGAATAGGACGAAACGTCTCACGTGATCCCGCGGAATATTCCGGCAGATCACGTTATTCCCCAGGATGCTCTGGCTAGTATCGCCTGCGCAGCAACATTTCTGGTCTTCTGTTCTTGAAGCGGTGCGGTATGGCAGCATATCGTACTGTTGTATGTTTCATTTTGTAGTCGTGTTTACATACAACGTAAATGGCTCGATCAACTCATTGTAAAAACTAAATTAGGAAAGTATATACCTATTCAATGGTAAAGTAAGCTTTATTAAATGTCATTATTTTATTATTACGGAAAGTTTTAATGTAATTAATTATTTTTCATTACTTGTACAGTGTACTCGGAAATTAGGTATGACGTGGCCTGAGGAGCGGGTTGAAAGTAATTCTTTTTACCGTAGGGAGAATCGTTGTCAACTGACAGCTGTCAAATTGTTAATTTTTTTTTTTGTTTAATTTGCCCTATCGGGCATGCTAAAGCTATAAAGCCATACTGCCTCGTCTACAGTTATTGCGATAATTCATGTCTTACATCTAAAGTTATAGTCAAAGTCTAGTATTGGTCAAGTCCAGTCATGCTTTAGTAAAGTAGTGGCGACTTTAAGCTTCGATGGAGTTTTGGAAGCAACACGAAAAGTCATGTTTCACCACATTATATATCATTTTCCCATACTCTTGCTTGTAATTCGGCACTTTATGAATAAAACACCATTATTTTTATGCATAAACATTCGACAAAACACTAGTTTTGGAAAAAAATACAACGGAGCGACACGACTCTTCCCACGTTCCCGCCAAAAAACAAATTATTAAAAAAAATAGTTCGATTTTCACATTTCTATTGAACCATTTTCGAACTTTCTATACGGCCAGTCAAGCGCTAGCGCGATGTAAAATTGAAATAACATAAAGTTAAGTATTTATTGTTTTAAATGACTTTATTCCGGCAAAATATCCTATGAAATTGCTGTTTGACATTTATGTGAATATTTTTCTATAAATTATAGATTATATCTATTAGGTAATCAAAATAATCACCCATTCAATCGTTAAAAAAATAAAATAGTTCCTACCAACGTATCCACTCGTCCCCTGGTGAGCAAGGTGGAAATTCAATTACACTTATCCATACCGATTAGTTTTCTCAATAATAGGATCTATCTTTATGAAAAGTTTTTATTACGTTTTATTAATCCTACAACTGGTTTATTTATCTGAAACCTACCATCCTACTTTTTAATAAGTATTAGAAATGTAAGTTATGAAAGTTTGCATGTATGTTTGGATGTTTGTTACTCAATCACGCAAAGACGGCTAAACGGATTTGAATAAAATTTGAAATCGCCTTCATTTTAAGCACTGCCATTTCTTTTTTCTTTAATTAAGCTTGGATTCGTTTTCTGAGTTTTAGCGAGTAGGAGGTAAAATTCGTCTCTCCCCGTTGTGTTTTTTTTCCAAAATTTGTGTTTTTTCGAGTGTTTAAATATAAATGTTGTTTAGGACTTTATAGTCTAGTAGTTTAATCCTTTGTGGTGTAAGTAGGTTTAGTTATGTGTGCCAGTATTTTTGGCGTATTAGATCTCTTTTGTTTTTATGTCGAATGTGTATTTACTTCTTACAAAAAAATGCCGTGATTACATGTTATTTTTAAGTTTAAACTATTTATTATTTCCTAAATAGACAATGAATAGAATTCCCTTGCGATCAGCTCCGGCTATCAATTAAAATTAGTGGTTTTATTCAGAAAGTGCGGAATTACAAGCGCTTGTGTGGGAAAATGATATAATGTGGTTAAACATGACTTTTCGTGTTGCTGAAACTTGTCATGTCAACATGACACTACTTTTTTAAGACGTCTGAACTCGACCGTGAAATCTGTGAATGATATGTGATATTGACTAATTTAACTTTATTTTTATGTTAGAATAACATAATTATAGAATATGCTAACACTTGACACTAGCAAATAATGTATAAATTGCGATGCCAAAAATGAAGAAAGAATCGTTTCCATAGGTCGTTCGTTATTTTTTAAATTGTGCAGTCAGTCAGATACATTTAGTTTCATTTTCAATATCTTAATATTTTGTCTTAACTACCTTCCAAAGAGAAAATAACATGACTGGCATCTAGCGAGGCACCTAAAGCTACGTCAAAAGTACAACGCAACTAAGTCTGCCGTTTCGACATTAAAGAGCACAAGATCATCCTACACGAAACAAAAACGATAGAAAAGATAGAAAGTAAGTGAAGATCACAGAATATTAACTGTTACACATCCTTCGGTGACAAAAACAAAACTAACTAACAAATAAGACATAAATTAGTGGTCTTGACATTATGTGTATACCTGGGTGTTTTGAGCTACTAATCACAATCTTAGCTATACTTATTTCCTAATTCATTAGATTTATAATTCTTTAGCACGGTATCAGCATAGAAATTCTATGGTATCAGTTAAAAGGATCATCAGCTTTAAAAATTGCCATAGGTATACTGATCATTACTTTTTTCTGTCTAAATTATAAAATCTATTTACTAATGACATTCAGGTGAAGAAATAGAGAATAGAGAATGAATAAGGAAATCTGTACCTATATATATCCTGCGAAAATATTCAATGAAGTTTATATAGGTACCCATCAATGTAGAATAATTATCATTAAATTGTATCTGTTAATTTATGTTTCAGTACTCTGTTGTTAAAGTATGATTGTGATATAGGTATCTCTGTCACTTCGAAGTCAAACACGAACTTAGCATTTTTATACATTTTCAGTGAATAATACAACAGAATCAATAAAAAATAATGCGATCACATCCTCAGTACCAACTACATCAAATAAGCATACATCAAATAATAATAAGCCTGATCCATTACCTGGCAGTGTGACCAACAAAACTAAAAAACGTATATGCAAGAGACGACTAACATTGCCTGGACATTCTGGAGTCCCTGTGCCAGAGAAAATGAATCAGTCCAAAAAACTTGAAAAAGATACAGTGAGTTTCATATTCATTTCATTCATCATTTTCAAAAATTTCAGAAAAGAAAATAAAATGGCACCTAAAGCTACATCAAAAGTGCTAGGCAACACAAGAAAGTCGACCGAATTGACATTGAGCGATAAATCACCCCCTAGTACACCTTTACAAAAAACAATGGAAAATATTCCCTTCAAAAGTAAGTGAAAATCACAGAGTTCTTATTAGTATTGTTTGTGTCAACCTTCGGTGTGACACAAACAATACTCCTCTAGATAACAAATAAGATAATTAGCAGTCCTGACCACTCATTAAGAAGTGTGTGTTTTAAACTATCACAATGTTAGTTAAGCCTATTTCCTAATTTATTAGATTTATAATTCTTCAGCACTCCATCAGTTAAAATAAATAAATAAATAAATAAATAAATATCGTAGGACATTACACACAGCGCCATCTGACCCCAAACTAAGCAAAGCTTGTACTATGGAAGTCAGATAACTGATAGAATACTTAAATTTTTTTTTTGTAAATACATACTTATAATACATACAGTACACCCAGACACAGATCAAACATTTGGTTTTATGTCACAAAATGCTTGTCCTGGGTGGGAATCGAACCCACGCCCCACAGCTCTCGAAGCAGACATAAAGGATCATCAGCTTAAAAAAATTGTCATAGACTTATCATAATTTACTTTTTTCTGTCTAAATTTTAAATCTTATTTATTAATGACATTCAGGTGAAGAAAAACGTAATAAGGAAATCTGTATATATATATTCTGAGAAGATATTAAATGGAGTTCATAAATCCATCATAGTAGAATAATCATCATTAAAATGTATCTGTATATTTATGTTTCAGGACTCTGTTGTTAATGTATGATTGTAATATTCAATGAAGTTTATATATCTATCAATGTAGAATAATTATCATTAAATTGTATCTGTTAATTTATGTTTCAGTACTCTGTTGTTAAAGTATGATTGTGATATAGGTATCTCTGTCACTTAGAAGTCAAACACGAACTTAGCATTTTACACATTTTCAGAGAATAATACAAAAGAATCGAAAAAAAAAAATGCAATCACATCCCCAGTACCGGCTACATCAAAACAAGAAAACAAGCCTGATCCATTAACTAGCAGTGTTACTAAGAAAGCTAAAAAACGTCTGTCTTGCGGACGACGCATATTGCCTGCGCATTTTGGAGTCCCTGTGCCAGAGAAAATGAAACAGTTGTTCGAAAATAAACTTGAAAAGGATGCATTTAGCTTCATTTTCAAAATACCATCAATAAAAAAATTTTGTAGCTTACCTTTTCAAAAAGAAAATAAAATGGCACCTAAAGATACATCAAAAGTGCAAGGTAACACAAGAAAGTCGACCGAATTGATGTTAATGAGCGCTAGATCACCCACTAGCATTGCTTTACAAGAAACAATGGAAAAGTTGCCCTTCAATAGTAAGTAAAAATCACAGAATTTGTACTGTTACACAACCTTCGGTGTGACAAACAGTGCTCTTCTAGATAACAGATAAGATAATTAGCGGTCCTGACCACTCATTAAGTGTGTGTTTTACATTATCACAATGTTAATTAAACTTATTTCTTAATTTATTAGATTTATAATTCTTCAGCACTGCATCAGTTAAAAGGATCATCAAGGATCAGCTTAAAAAAACTGTCATGATAATTTACTTTTTCTGTCTAAATTAAAAAACTTATTTATTTGTGACATTCAGGTAAAGGAAAATGTACTATGGAAACTGTATATATATCCTGCAAAGATATTCAATGAAGTTCATATATCCATCATAGTAGAATAATCATCATTAAAATGTATCTGTTAATTTAAGTTTTAGTAGTCTGTTGTTAAAGTATGGTGCAGGAGCAGTTTCAAAATTTAGGTATTCTCTGTCACTTAGAAATCAAACAGTAACTTAACATTTTTTATACATTTTCAGTGAATAATACAAGAGAATCGAAAAAAAATAATGCGCTCACACCCTCAGTACCAACTACACAAAAACAAGAAAATAAGCCTGATCCATTACCTGGCACTGCGACTAACAAAGCTAAAAAACGTCTACCCAGGAGACGATACACAATGCCTGCACATTCTGGAGTCCCTGTGCCAGAGAAAATGAAACAGTTGTTTGAAAAGTAACATGAAAATTTGAATGACAGTCTATGAAATGCCTTTAACTTCGGAGTGATGCATGCTGCTCTGATGTCCTATGCATGAAATGACTGCATTTTCATACTTTTTTTTTTTTGCCTACTGAAACGGGCCCCTTTACTGTGTTGCTTGCAAGTCCTATAATTGGAACAAAAAAAACCACATCAAATTAATGTATTCAATTATTCATAGTAATTTATCTGATTTTCGGACTGTAATTGAATGATAAGCTGTAAAATACCGACATTTTTTTCATTAGTCAGTAGCATACCACTTCAAAAAATTTGAAATGAGATTAAAAAATATCATAGCAATCCCTCTGAATATCTTTGTCATGAGTAAATTTGGGTTAGTTGATGCAAAAAATAAAGATATGTTTCAGAAAAAAAATTGAATGCAACAAATTTGGAGACCGTTTTGTAAATGTGATTTTTTTTGCCAATGGGTAACATTGCAATCTGTCGGAAAATTGTAGATTGTGATAAAATAAGTTGATGTAGAAAAAAATTGAATCTGAAAAAATTATGTAAGTCAAGGGAACACAGACAATTCGCCATATAAAAGATAGGTTGCCAATTTCCATTCCAAAATTCAATGACCTCAAAAAATTGTGCAACATAAGTATAATGCCAAAAAGATTTCATGGGTGTATATTTGTACCTTCAGAATAAATAGCCAGTTAAAGATATCCTTATTGAAACCGATGATGATTACAGCTAATGAATGATCATGACAGTCATAACAAATAGATAATAATATGCAAATAGAAAAAGTTGTTCCAACTATCAGTTTCACCGTTAAAATAGTTTGATTAATGAACTAATTATAATCATAATAATTATAGTTTTCATTATAATCTGTCTTCCCATTCCTAATTAATTAGTATTGTACAATACATGTATATTTCTGATATTAATATTCATATCTTTTATATTTATTCATTCATCACCCACAAAATTCATGCAACACTTATTCATCTTCTTCCCTTAAATCCATTAGTCCCTTCTATTCATATTTCCAACTTTTACTGCCATCATCATCATCAATCTTTCATTTCCAGTACATTAATTAAATTACTTAATAAATAAGACTGTTGATTAAGTCTGAGAAAACACTTTTTTTTTATTTGATTGTTGATTATAATAATTATAAAGTTAATTAAACATAATTATTTTTACATTAACAACTACAAGGTTTATAAGACTGTTAAGCCGGTATCGAGTGGATTTGGAACTGTTTGTTTCGTTGTATTTTCGTTATTACTAAAACATCATTTATGAGGTTAATGTTTAAGATATTTAAGGATCCAATCTATATGTAATCTAATTTAGAAACACGATTACTTTTAGTTTCCTCGATAGAAAAAAAATCCAAAGTAACCCCAAACAATCTATAGAAAACCTCGATACGGCGTAAATACTGCACGGAAAGTCATCAGGCTTTGTATAACAATAAAATTACATTTTCTCTAAATAGTTATTACATAAAAATTACCAAAATATGATTTTGCTTGAACAAACGAAGGAAATACCTAAATTTTTGCGCGTTTCGTCCATTCTAAGCAGAGCTACCATGCTGTTCCCCTATCCGCTTTAGTACCGCTTCGACTGTCGGACGGGGAGGTTGTGTCGCTGTTGAGGTTGCTTTTACGTACGATCACAAAGTAAACGAACCGGATCAACAAATTTGCCACTTGTAGACATAGACAGGTGGCCGAGTGGTATCGGTACCCGATTCTAATCCGCAGTCACGGGATCGAAACCAACCAACACTCGAAGATTATTTTTGCACACAAATTTTGTTGTATTTTATTTTGTTTTTTTAACAGACTCGATTTTATAAATTATAATAAAATTAAATAATATATAATTATCATAGGACATTACACACAGCGCCATCTGACCCCTAACTAAGCAAAGCTTGTACTATGGAAGTCAGATAACTGATAGGTAATACTTCAATACTTTTTTTGTAAATACATACAGTACATCCAGATACAGAACAAACATTTGTTTATGCTTGTCCTGGGTGGGAATCGAACCCACGCCTTGGAGCAGACATACAGGGCTGTCAATTTTAAAAGGAGGAGGTTTTCAATTCGACAATTTTTTTTTGTAATGGTTTGTTATGCTAGGTCTGCTATACTGTAAGTGTGTTCCGCGGAACCCTAGGGTTCCGCGATACCTCTGTAGGGGTTCCGCAAGAATTTAGAAAAAAAAATCAAAACACCTGTCTCTGGTCGAACGTTTTGACTCCGCGGCCGCGCATAGGTTTATTTATTTATTTATTTGTATAAACATGTGTTACAATAGCTGGTACAATATCTCATAAGTTTGGTATTTTTTTTTTTTTAGTGGTTGACAGGCTAGTTGTTTGACCACAGCTCACCTGATGTCAAGTGAAGGTGTGGCCAAAGATGGTAAATCACACCTAGCCTGGAATGGAACTGGCTCTCAAGTGAGGCTGCCGGAACACACCGTTAGATGCTTGGCGGCAGATTTTCAACTTGAGGGTGGTAGCTAGCCAGCCGAGTACTAAAGTACCCTACCACCATGCTATGGTTTCCTCACGATGTTTTTCCTTCACCGGCAGCTCAAGCTCATTGTTGGGGTTTGAACCCACGCCCTTCGTCATGCGAACCTACCGTGCTAACCACTGAGCTATCATCGCTACAAATCAACATGTATACTTGTATACTTGTGAGCGCGCTGTCCCTTTGATAAAAGCCGCCTCTGAATTAGACGCTATAGTTGTCAACAAGCGACTTTCGACTCTAACTTTAAAAAATAAAGTCGAGATTGTTTACAACGCAATTTTTAAATTTCTCATTTTATTTTTGCTTTTTGTTTATCAAATCCCATTAGTTACTTTTTTTTAATATCTTCTATTATTGTACTTGCCATATGGTAAAGTAAGTAATAATTAGTAACTGTTACATTGTACTTTTATTATGCTTATTAATAAAGATTCTTTATTAAAGAACACACTTTTAAAAAGTATTGTTTTATTATAGGGTTCCATCAAGTATTTTGCTTCCCAAAAGGGTTCCGACACCAAAAAAGTTTGAGAACCACTGTGCTAGGCTATGTTTGACCACAGCTCACCTGATGTTAAGAGAAGGCGTGGTCGAAGATGGTAAAGCACACCTAGCCTGGAATGGAACTGGCTCTCAAGTGAGGCTGCCAGAACTCATGGTTAGATGCTTGGGGACATAATATTTTCAACTCTCGTGTGGTAGCTAGCCAGCCGAGTACTAGAGAGTACGCTACCACCACGCTATGGTTTCCTCACGATGTTTTCCTTCACCGGCAGCTCGAGCTCATTGTTAGGTTTGAAACCACGCCCTTCGGCATGCGAACCGACCGCGTCAACCACTGAGCTATCATCGCTACAAAAATGTATATGTATGTTAAATAAATATAAATAAATAAATATCGTAGGACATTACACACAGCGCCATCTGGCCCCAAACTAAGCAGAGCTTGTGTGATGGAAGTCAGATTACTGATAGAATACATAAATACTTTTTTTTGTAAATACATACTTATAATACATACAGAACAGCTAGACACAGAACAAACATTTGTTTATTCACAAAATGTTTGCCCTGAATGGAAATCGAACCCACGCCTTACAGCTCTCAAGGCAGATATACTACCAATGAGCCAACGGGGCTGTCTGTTACGCGATAATTCCGCTAATTATGAATCGATTTTGATAATTTTTTTTTTGCTTGATAGATCCATACTTCTGAGGTGGTCTCATATAAACTTTATCGAAATCGGTCGAGCAATTTTTAAAAATCAACATAAATATAAAAATTGTATACGTCGATGACATTTTCGTTTACTCCGAAACCTCGCTGTTTCATTAGAGCATAAATAAATAAAATAAATGAAAAAGCAAATCCAATATGGCCGCCATCAAAATAGATGCTTACATATTTTTTCACAACTCCTATAATATGGGTATCAAATAAAAGGGCTTGACAAGTAGAATAGAGTAAACTTTAAAAAAAGCAAATCCAATATGGCCGCTAACAAAATGGCGGATTACATATTTTTTCACAATACCATCAATATGGGTATCAAATGGAAGAGCTTGACTAGTAGAATACATTATAATAAAAAAAAGCAAATCCAATATGGCCGCCATCAAACTAGAGGATTACATATTTTTCCACCACTCCTATAATATGGGTATCAAATAAAAGGGTTTGACTAGTAGAATAGAGTAAACTTTAAAAAAAGCAAATCCAATATGGCCGCTAACAAAATGGCGGATTGCATATTTTTTCACAATGCCATCAATATGGGTATCAAATGAAAGGGCTTGATTAGTAGAATAGATTATAATAAAAAAAAGCAAATCCAATATGGCCGCCAACAAAATGGCAGATTACATATTTTTTCACTACAACCTCAATATAGGTATCAAAATGAAATGAATGGGATTGACTAGTAGAATGGAGAATACTTTAAAGTTGATCCAATATGGCCGCCAACAAAAATTAAAACACACATCTATGTTTTTCACAAAAAAATTCGGGAATTGAACCCATGCCATAAAGCTATATTCTACTAAAAAAGAAATATTTATTATTATTTTATTTTAATTTAGTATTTTTTAAATGACTTCTCCAAAATGGATATGCGAGTAAAGCCATGGGTAAAGTAATAAACTATTTTTTTTTAATAATTATGCACGTCATTATTTTGAATCAATCAATTATGAACATACTAAAGTATACATAAACACCCAAACAAAACAAACATGTTCTTCTCATCAAAATTTGCCCTCGGTGGGAATCGAACCCATGCCATACAACTCATGACGCAAACGTGCTGACCGGGTAGTCAAAATAATAATACTTTTTCGTCGTTTATTATTCGTCAGTGGAAAGGAAAAAAGTGAGGTGTATCGTAGGAGTTGCTTACGGTATGTCATATTCTTAGGTTCCATAGTGTTATAATAAATTAATTATTTTCAATAGATAAAATAGGGAATTAAAAATGTTCAGTTACATAAAAAGAAATACACAAATTTACAAACAAAAAACCTACTCCATGACCCTTAGGCCAACTAAACGCACTGCTTCAATGAAACAGCGAGGTTTTTTAATACTTGTGTTGATTTTTTTTTACTTGCTCGACCGATTTCGATAAAAAATATATGGGACCATCTCTGAAGTATGGATCAACCAAGCAAAAAAAAGAATCATCAAAATCGATTCATAATTGGCGGAATTAGCAGGAGGTCGTCTAGGTAGGTACATACCACCGCAGTACTAGATATTCTGCCGCCAAGCAGTAGTGTGTAAACATTACTGTGTTCCGGTTTGAAGGGTATTGCAGCTAGCGCAATTACTGGGCTGTTGAGACTAACCATCTAGTCTCAAAGTAATGAGTGCCAGAGCAGCGATGCCCTGGACTTTGTTTTGTTACTCAATGTTCTGGGTATCGCTACAATGGTCATGGACAAGCGTTATCTCTTAACATCAGGAGAGTGACTCGATCGATTTATTACTTTTACATAAAAAAAAATTGTCGAATTGAGAACCTCCTCCATTTAAAATCGAGTCGGTTAAAAAAAATAAGATAGATAGATATAACTCTTTATTGTGGACATCATAAATAGAAAAGAGTACAGAGAATAAAGAACCTTATGAACTAGTGCCACAAGTGGCGGCCTTATCGCTAACAGCGATCTCTTCCAAGCAACCAAGAAAAGAAAAAATACAATAGAGAACATAAAAAACAGACGGGAGATGTAACACTAATAAGAAAAAAATAAAATAAAAATAAAACGTATTATAAAAATAATAAGTATACAAAAATAATCGTATTATAATGTATTAAAAAAAAACGAAATATTTATGTATTATATTTATTTAAAATACCTATCAACAAAATTTGTGTGCAAAAATAATATTCCGTATTAATATGGTGTTGATTTCGATCCCGTGACTATGTGGCCGTACTCATACAGCTTGTTACCACTCGGCCACCAGTCTACTAATATAAGCGGCAAAATAGTTGATCCAGTTCGTCTACTTAGCCGTTTAAGTATTTAGCTCAAACCGATTTTCATTTCGCCGCCGTATGTGTATCGACAATGCCTGTAGCGCGTGGCGCCGACGGCGGCGCGCGGTACTAGCTGTTCGCTCGTGTGCCTTGCGCACTCACACACGGAGCGCACAGAATACCTAAAATCGACTAGAGAAATGCACTCGATAGGCCCTTAATTAGAACACTGTTACATTTAAGAACTTTAAAACTTAAGACAAAATTTTATAGGTAGGTACTGTTTAGTTTGTTGAATTTGTATAAGTATAATTATGTAATGTATAAATTTATATTTTAATTTCTTTAAAATTCAAAATGTAGGAAATTATAATTTTGACATGTATGGAGTTCTTTAAATAAAAAATTATAAAATAAAATAAATAAATAAAATTAGATATTATGTAATTACAGAGAGATAATAGTCAAAAATAAAAAAAATAATATTATTAAATGTTTTATTTTTGTATCCCTAAATTTAATTTTAATCTGCGATGTCTCTTAGCTGTAAAACCTGAAGCTAACGAATAAATTTTCTTTGAATGATTAATTTTGGTATATAATATAATGTTGGTAATCATTTGTCTCTGTTGCTTCTGACCGCATACATACTGCACAGCAGACGATCTTCACGTTGCAAGAGCTGGGGCTGCAAGCTCTCTGTCATCCGCCGTACTCACCAGACCTTGCGCCTACAGACTTCTACTTTTTCAATAATTTGGATAACTTCTTGGAGGCAAGAAAAATGGTTTTGAAGAGTTTATTGCCTCCCGAACAGCTCTTCTCTTCAAGAAGCATCAATAAACTGCCACTGTGTTGGCAAATATGCTTCGTTTAACATTAATCATCACATAAATGTTTGTCCTGGTGAAAATCGAACCCACGCCCTACAGCTCTTGAAGCAGATACTCTACCAAATGAGATGAGTAGCAGTTAAGGTATATGCTGTGCAAATTTGATTGGCCATCAGTGAAAAACTTTTCATAAGTAAAAGATTTTTTTATTAATATAAAAAAATTTGAATAAGTTGAGTAACAATGCGCTTATAGTATGTACTCGTATTTAGGTCGGCGTCGACGAAGCGTTACAAAATGTGACATGAAACTTAATCTTTTTTTAACTATTAAAAACAATATAACTGAAATAATAAAATATACAAAACATCAGCTGGGACGCTCGCGGAAGACTCCCGTTTATTGACTATTGGCGTCATTTAACTTTTTTTTATGGTAGTTACCTATAGTATCACTGATCATTATCAATATTACCATCGTGTTTGGAAGAGTTTCCTTTACATCATGTCTTGTATTTCAACACGATCCCAGTATAACATTCCCTCGTTCCTCTTACTTCTTAACTTAAATTTATTATCTATTATAAGCCAATGAGTCTTCCACCCACGTTGTTTAATTTTTCTGTGGTTGACCGCGCTATTGTCTTAAAGAGAGTTCCTGGTATCTGTGAAATAATTAGGTAACTAGAATTAAATTAAGCTATGAGCATAGTTTTGAGCTATAAATAACATTGGTAAAATGATTTTTACAAAAATTTATTTAGTCCATTATTATCCATCAGGCGATTTTATGGTATAGTTTACACATACACAGCATGCAAGATTGGATAGCAGGTGTTTTAATTTTTTTTAAATAAACTTTTGCCTAGTTGTTAGCGTTGGATTTCGTACTATAATTATAGTATTTGTACTACTATTTCATGCTCCATACTAGATAATATCCATAACTTAGGATAGTACGGAAAAATACTACAATTTCGTTACTTCACTTAGAAAAGACCAAAATAGGTAAATATGACATCCGTATAACTAAACCATCTGTAAAAAAAATCATTGAGTATTGTTTGACAGTTTACCACAACACATTGTGGTAAGCTGTCAAACAATACTTTTTTTTTCTTTGGTTTTGGCGTCGCGTTTTAGCATTTGCCAGTATCAAGTATTAATATATTTTCAAGTTGCAAAAGTTTAATAAGTGTCCTCGTACGTAAAGTTATAGTCAAAGTCAGTCTTGGTCAAGTACAGTCAAGTCCAGTCATGCTTTAGTAAAGTAGTGGTGACTTTACTACAAAGCTTCGATGGAGTTTTGGAAGCAACACAAAAAGTTATGTTTCACCACATTATATCATTTTCCCATACTCGCGCTTGAGATTCGGCATTTTATGAATAAAATACCACCATTTTTATGCATAAACACTCGACAAAACAATAGTTTTGGAAAAATATACAACGGTGCGACATGACTCTTTCCGCGTTCCAGCCAAAACTCAAACAATACTTCTTCTTCATCTTTTTTGATTTTGGCTTCGCATTTTGTGTATTTAAATTATGATACTTAAAATTGTAACTTGACACTGGCAAATGCTTGGGGTGCGACGCCAAAATCTTAGAAAAAAAATGCAACAAAATTGACAACTGTACCGATTTTATTCTTTCTTATACTCACAGTTTTAGAAGAGATGTTTTTATGCTTACATGCTAAGGCTGAAGAAAATAATAGTCAAGAACTTACATAATTTAGAACAGGAGTTAATTTTGTACAAACATGTTGATTTTTGTATAACTATCTATTTTATTGATTAATAGTTTTTTTTAAACAATGTAAGTTTAAAAAAAAAAAAAAAAGTGTACTATCGGCGTACTACTATTTTGATGGTCTTGTACTATATTTTTCAACGTACCCGAATCCAACCCTGCCGGTGAGTTGTGTCTTTGGGATGAAAAGCTTCCCTTTGGCACAACCGGTAGTGCTTAAAGGAATATTACTTCCCCTTGGCACTACTGGCATCGCTTGGTAGTGTCATTGCGATAATATATTTCCCTTTGGCACAACTGGTAGTGCCTAAGGGAATAGAAATTTTTGAACAATTGGTTGTGCCACGCAGTTGTGTCACGGGTAAGTCACGGCGTCGACACAGTCCTACGTCTTCACTGACGATTGTAACATGAATAGGTAAATAGGTACCTACCTATATGCTATAGAAGGCACTGAAAGGAGGACATGTTTTCCAACAGTGATATTATTATCTACTGTGATTATATCAATGTGTGTGTACACATACCTTTACCTACCCATGTGTTACATACGGTAAGTATGTCGTAAATATCTCATCCGTGACTTAGGTACCCGTGGCACAACTCATACCGTGGAAAACGGTACCAACAAGTTAACAAGTTCTCAGTTTATCAAATGCAAAAGACCCACGCCGTCTTTTATGATATTACCAAATTAAGATGGGTGCAAATATCTCACCTCTAAGATAGAGTTAACAATGTTTGACACGCCGGAAGCTCCTTTGACAAGTACTTGTCCCGCTGCGTAAAACTTGTCGCCAGTATTGCCAAACTTTTCAGATTCGCTTATTGTATCTACCAGGGGCTTGGGCTGTGAATATGCGAAATGTATTGTTTAGATATAAAGCCTTCGTAAGACAGATGCGACCTGCAGCAGACGCAGTGATGGTGAAGGCTGATGGTGAATTTAGCGCTCTATAGGCCGTGGTGTGTGGTATCACTGTTTGCTACTGCGTATACTACCACACCACAAGCTATGACTGTGACATCCGTTTTGGCTAGTCATGTTTTATCCACTACTTGGACACGTGTCTTTATAAGGTAGTGGTTTATGAGGACGGAGATTGGGGGTGAAAGCAGTAGCAAACAGCGAAGTTTTGTGTTGACAATTTGTATTTTTTATTTGCCACATATTTACATAAATGTGAATCAGTCGTTGTCGGCCAATTTACTTGGTGGTAGATCTCCTTAGCAGGAGGTCGTCTAGGTAGGTACCACCGCAGTACCAGATATTCTGCCGCCAAGCAGTAGTGTGTAAACATTAATGTGTTCCGGTTTGAAGGGTACTGCAGCTAGCGAAATTACTGGGCTGTTGAGACTAACCATCGAAAGTCTCAAAGTAATGAGCACCAAAGCAGCGATGCCCTGGACTTTGTTTTGTTACTCAAAGTTCTGGGTATCGTTGTAATGGTCATGGGCAGGCGTTATCTCTTACCATCAGGAGAGCGTCTCGTTCGTCTCATTATTTGTCACATAAAAAAAAAAAAAAAAACTTTTTCTTACCTGGAAAATTCCTGCGACGATGTTTTGTAGGTTCTCCTTGACGGAAAGCGCCCGACTGCCTAATCCCTCCGTCTCGTACACTGCGCCTTCTAATTTTGTGACGGGTGGTGCGAAAGGGCCTAAGAAAGTGGCCTGTTGAAAATTCAAAATTGATTTTTATATTTGTGCTGGAAGCTGGACAATATTGACGCTGGTCGATATATCTAGCATAGAAGATGAAGAATTATACATACGTACTCGTAAGAACTTATTTTCTAAAAGTTTTTGTACTTGTAATAGAGGTACTGAAGGTTTAAGCTGACTGTGACGTTTATGAGCGTTTTTTTGTTTCTATGTGTTTGACCACAGCTCAGTGTCGGTGTTGTCGAAGGTGGTAGGTACACACATTTAGCCTGGGATGGAACTGGCCCTCAAGTGAGGCTATCGGAACACACCATTTGTGCTTGGCGACAGTTTTTCAACTTGAGGGTGGTAGCTAGCTAGTCGAGCACTTTAAAGTAACGCAAGCCTTGCTTGGTGTCTCACTCAGCAAGGCTTGCTTGCGTGCTTCACTCTATGTACCAACTCGTCGTAGTATAAGTACTTACACTATTTATACATGAAAATGTAGTTGACAAGGCTGTTTTTGCAGAATTTGCATAATATTAAAGTGACCTATAATAACAACGATGGCAGTAATGATCCTAGTATACTAAAACTCCTCAATAAACTTACTTTGGAATTCAAAGTATTTGCAAGCACGGTGTTCGCTGCTTGAAGTTTGTATGATATGAAGTTGCCACTTGCTGGGTCAGGCTCTCCTGGGTAGCTTTCAGGAAGAAGGCCTTTCGACACTTGAATATCAGAGCTGGATTGCGGTTGGTCATTGCTGACTTGTGACTGGTCAATGCTGGCTTGCGGTTGATCGTTGTTGTCTTGTGGTTGGTCTTTAATTGGCTGGTCATACACTGGCAAATCGATTCGGATGGGATCGTCGACGGGGAGTGACAAACAACCTCCTAATAATACCACGAAGAGCAGATACTTGAACGCCATTCTGAAATATAATTTCGATTATTGCCGTTAAATGTGGGTTTCGATGATACCGGAGCACATAGAAATGTTAGTAAACCAAATACCTATGTACTGCATGTTTATGGCTGACAATCCTATTTATTAATTAGCACAACGACAATTGTTTTGCCTACGATGCGATACATTGACGAATGTCATGTAAGTTAGAATTACAGAAAAAATCTCAAACCTGCCAAAAACAAGGGTTTTTATTTTTTAACGTCTAAGCTAAACTGTTCGGTAATAGGTACCGTGTTAACCGCTTGAACTAAGAAAGAAATTTAAGGTGCATGGAGAAGATACTGTTCTCACCTATGTGACGGCTCTGCTAAGTATCAAGTTGAGCCTCTGGTCGATCGAAAGGAGTGTTAGGAGGCAAATTGACGACGACTCTACCCACGTTTCAGCCGCTAAACCGTGAACAACAAGTAAAGTCGTTTGTTTAGCGGTTTACATCCATTTTATTACGAGACGGCTATACAGACATGGCCAAAGCGAAATTTGTACATTACAAAATACCTACTACGATTCCACATTTTTCACACGTGTACTATGCGGTGTAACTATGGGGAACTCTCTGCCAGCATCTGTATTTCTCGCGAAGTACAATTTAGATGTCTTAGAATACAAAGTAAACAGATTATTTCCAATAACTATCTAGATGGATCACCTACGGTGATAAGCGTACTCCTTCTAGATAATAACGCTAGAGTACGCTGATAAGCGTACTCCTTCTTAGTCTCCATCTTGCTTACCATCTGGCAAAGAATGGTCAAATGCAAACGTATTATAGAATTAAAAAAATGATGTAGGTATATGTTTTAGATGTCAATATTTTGCAGCCCGTGTTGTTCATCCGCGTCGCCCTATAAAGACCCTAACAGATCGGGCATTTACAGCCACTAACATCACGCCAAATATACATTATACATATCTACATAATTATGTAAATTCGTCCATATCTAAAGGTTGCAGCACTACAATCGAGCCTCCTTGTTGGCATCCGACACGTAACGCAATTTTTCATTATATATGTATGTCAATGTCACTTTATGTTTAGTATACACCTTCAAATATACACTCATTGACTCTAGAATGGATACATTTTAATTTATTTTTCTGTACTTTGACTAAATTATCAGTAACAAGTAACTTCTAAACAGGAACAAAACGAAATCACAATGGAAATGCCGACTGTCGACCGTTGTTTTGGAATATTTCCTCCGAAGTACGCATGTTTTCTAATTTCTGTATCGGGCATCGCAATTGGTGGTCTTGGTATAGCAGGAATAATCATGTTCGGAATTTTAGAGGAGTACATCAGCTCCCATTTATCTCGTTCTAACAAAAAGTTAGATGAAGAATTAAAAAAGATAGTTCTTAGTATTACCGGCATGATTTCACTTTTTCTCATTTGTGCTAACGTCATGCTGTTATTTGGAGTTACTTGTAGTTCAAAAAGCCTAGTTCAAGGTGCAAAGAACACTATGCTTGCAATGTGCCTGCTCCTCTTAATGGTGATGATATCAATGCCGGTATCTTGCTACTTTATAGATAGTACGTGTTTTATTATGAAAGTATCGTCTCCTGGAACCGTGATATGCTACGTTATAATGGGAGTTTTTGTTTGGATTTGGTTGTATTTTATGGTTATCGCATACAATCTCGAACTTGAGTTGTAAACAAACGTTGTTTATAAAATAAATTACTTTTTCTTTTATTATCGAGTGGATTATCAGTAGGTATGTAGCGCGTAGTTCCAGTTTTTGCATTATGTAGGATATGTTCCTACTGTTCATATTATGATCCGTATGGATCAGCGTTGCCAGATTTTTTTTTGCCATGTCGGGATTTTGGAACTTTTTATGAAAAAAGCGGGACAGTAAAAAAACGTATAACACACGCACGGCCGAGTTATCCCCGAAAAGCAGGACTGAGCCTGCCCCGCGCGGGACATTTATTTTTTATTTTAACATCGGGACGTCCTGCCAAAGTCGGTACGTCAGGCAACGGATCTACACATATTATTACCTCAGGTATCATCAATCCGTTTAGTTGAATAAAGGCAAAGCGTGAATATAACAAACAAAGAACGAAGACGTGGCTTATTGGTTTACAAGACTATTGGACAATTTGGACATTGGTCAGAAAGGAAGTATGGTGGACAAAACCAGTCACAAAGTGGGTGCGAAATCCAAACGACTATCAGAGCACCAGATTGCTGTTCAAATATTCTTCTGAAAGCAGATAACTATTATAATAGATCAAACGTCAAATTGGTAAAAGTTATGGAGGGCAATAGTTCTTATTTAAAATTCTTTTGTTACGACAAACTGTAACAAATATTTTTAATTTGGCTCGATGGAGTGACGTTATACGTATTCCTCTATATGTACCTATTACTATAAGTAAAAAATATAAAATGAATACAAAGGAAACTTTACGTACCGAATTGCGTTCAAATATGTCTTAAAACTCACTTTAAATTTGCTCAAATCATATTATTACCTTAACCGAGATAGGTCAAACATAAAATAATTTCTACAAGTTTGAAGCGGAAAACGTTATCAAGATCTCTTAATTATGCTGTGCCTGTAAAATATGCACTCAGTTAAAAGATTGCTATCAAAGGACGAAAATAATAACATTTATCTATAACTATATACTCAAGAAACACAAATTTAGTTTTATTTGTAACATAATAAAGTCTTGCGTTTGACCACCATCTCGCCGCGAACATGCGGTCTACGATGGAGCACGTTTTCCTTGCTTCACTCGCGACTTGAAGGAACCCAGATTGTATTTATTGGGGAACACCCACTCGGGCAGCAAATTCCAATGTCTAGAGGTTCGTACGAAGAAGGTGGAACCAAACCGCTTAGTTCCGAGTTTTTGGAATCAGTGTCGCTTTTTAAAGCTTCTAGCTCTCCGATAGTAGAATGAGCAGAGTGGAATTAAGTCATGCAGATTTGAAGCACAATCTTCAAGTGTATCCGGTAGAAAACCGACAATCAAGCAACATTACGTCGTTGTTCAAGGCTTTGAGCCATTTCTGGATAAGTGAATCGCTTATGAGTTTCTTAGTTTATGTAAGCAATCAGATAGCATAAAGTGAGATAGGAGCAAGGTATTCTCGGTTTCAGGGTAAATAAATTAAACCGTTTCTACCAAATTCAATAAGACCGTAGGTTCTCAATTCGTTCCCTATCTTTTTACGTATAAGTAATCTCATGTGTCTTATGTGAGCTTCCAATATTCGGCTACGTATCTACTTATTCTCGTTTTATTTTGATTAAAAAAATAGAAAAGAAGTGGTAGGTCTCCTCAGCAAGAAGTCGTTTAGATACCACCACCACAGTAGATACCATATATACTCTGCCGTCAAGCAACTAGTGTGCAAACATTACTGTGTTCCGGTTTGAAGGGTAGGTACTGTAGCTACCTAAATTACAGGGCTGTTGAGGCTAACCCTCGAGTTTCGAAGTAATGAGGGCCAAAGCAGCGATTCCCTAGACTTTGTTTTTGTAGTCATATCATTAGGAGAGCGTCTCTGTAGTCTCATTACTTCGAATACACCACATAAAATATTTCTTACTTGGGTAGACATTCTAAGCATTTGTAGTGTAACAACTAGTGGTAGCTAAATTACGACTTCCAAACGTTTAATTTCATAAAAGAATTTGCTTTATATTGTAGTGATTATATAAGTAGGCACTTATCTAAGTAGGCAATTACATACACGTAATGATTGCTATATACTTGGTGCCTTACCACAAGCTCGGATTTTTATAATATTGAGAACTGTAAAGAATTTTGTCGTTTTCTTATGACCGTAAAACAGTAAGAATGTTTTTGAGATGTTGATATAATGACATACCCAGGTACCTTATTTTGACATTTAGTTTTATTCATTGACATGTAATTCGTGTTTTAAAACTCATCATGATACTACGGAATTGACTTGTAACATTGTAGTTATCAATAAATGATTTCAAATTCAAATTCAAAATTCAAATTCAAATGTTTTATTTGCATAAATAGGTACAGTTAGGTCGAAAATAAAATATAAAGGCATCCCAATATTCAGCATTCACAAGGCGTGCAAAAATAAAAATAGAAATAAATTTACAGATAATAAAAAAAAAATACAAATATTTGTATTTGTATTTTGTAACTACATATTATATTAATTTTACTCCTAACGACTGCAATTTCGATGCAATTTATTATTTTGGAACCCTTGATAAACTTAAGTAATGTTACTAACCCAAATTATTTTAAAGTAAAAGTACTAGTATATATATTATATATTACGGGAAATAATATTGAAAACCGACATAAATGACAACAGCTTAGAAAATAATTAATTTAATCGCAATTAGGATCCTAGCGCGCGACGATAAAATAATTATACGGATCAATATTCGATATCAGATTGCTTACCTTTATTGTAAATAAAATAAATCCTCCGAGAAAATGTGGTCAAATTAATGTTGCAACTGTTGTAGCGACCGAGAGGAGTGTAGATAAACTCGCGCGCAAATCGTATGGACGACTCGCGTCAGTCTGACTTCGAACACTTTCACGTTACGTCACAGACCTTGGCACACGCAGAATGGTGCCACCTCTACAACTCTATTCCATCGCCGATACATGTGAGCTAACACTCCACCTCTACCAAAAGAATCGTAGTTACGTAGATATTAACAACTAATTCCGCCCGTGGCGTTTCATTCGTAGCGGCATTGCACTCCCTATGCACACTGCACAGCTGTCTATATCCATGCCAAAACTGGTGCAATCTGGTGCAGTGTGAAAGAAAGTCAAACGAACAAATCAATTTTAGAATTACCTAAGTAGCTTTTATTCGCGACTTCGCTCGCGTGGCCATAATGGTGAAAAGATGAAATTAACCAGTTTTTATTTTCTGCAACAGGTTCATTGTTCACATTCCTCCTATAATTTCTATCTTTCCTTCTATGACTATTTTCTATCTTATTCTTGGAATACTAGGAACCATTTCAATTCTCAACGATGAACTAAGCAACTTTTTTTTTAATGTTTGACAGGCTAGGTGTTTGACCACAGCTTACCTGATGTTAAGTGAAGGTGTGTTCGAAGATGGTAAAACGCACCTAGCCTGGAATGGCTCTCTGGGCTGGCTCTCAAATGAGGCTGCCGGAACACACCGTTAGATGCTTGGCGGCAGATTTTCAAATCGAGGGTGGTAGCTAGCCAGCCGAGTACTAAAATACCCTACCACCATGCTATAGTTTCCTCACGATGTTATCCTTCACCGGCAGCTCAAGCTCATTGTTGGGGTTTGAACCCACGCCCTTCGGCATGCGAACCTACCGCGCTAACCACTGAGCTAGCATCGCTACAAAGAAGTTATTTTCCCTTTTATTTTACCTTACTAGCGGTCCGTCCCGGCTTCACACGGGTGGACATTAATTTTTTAATTAAATTCTGATAATAAATATAGCCTATGTTAATCAGGGAGAATGTAGCATTCTAAAGGTGAAAGTATTCATGAAATCGGTCAGTAGTTTTTGTGTTTATTCGTTACAAACATACAAAAACAAAAAAAAATACAAATCTTTCCTCTTTATAATATTAGTGTAGATACCACCCTGGCTTCTCACGGCTACAGTTTATTTTAGCGAATACCTGTATCGTAACATAAAAATATATCGTAATGCTTATCATACGATTGTCAGTCAATTTCGTTCTATGAGAATGAGCATGGATGACCTATGACCATTCATTGTTTTGAGAATTGGTGCCGAAGCTGCAATTATGTTAATGAACAAACAGATATTTTGACAACTTATTCGTTGTAATAATGAGAATAGAATTGCTATTGGGTGCTTATTGCTGTTCTTGTAGGTAGAACTTATTGCATCATGGGAACCAGTAGCAAAATATCGCTAACTAGCTGCCCCCCGCGGTGTACCCGCTACATGTTTTCGGGATAAAAAGTAGCCTATGTGTTAATCCTGGGTCTCAGCCACCTCCAAACCAAATTTCATAAAATTCCATTCAGTAGTTTTTGCGTGAAAGTGTAACAAACATCCATCCAAACGTTCACTTTTATAATGTTAGTGGGAAGACCACACGATAAAGCTAAAATTAGTCGATTTCAGTATTCTTAAATAAATATTAGGTAACGTGGTAAATGATTATAAACAATCAGACCCATACCACATACGCCCTTAGCAAAACATGCACTACTGTGACTGGGAATGCATATTTTATCATTAGTTCAACAACCTATACTTTTAAGGAAGATATACGCATGGCAAAGTAAATATTATTTTATGTAAGCCATACAGACTTTGTTTGACATAGGTAGGCACATAAGCTTTCCTGTTATGTTTTTATCTTTCCATGAGTAATATAGGCCTAAGGCCCTGTCCGCACTGCGATATTTCATCGCACGTTATTGCAAGAATTCACAATTTCAACGTGATGTGGTACGACTTTAAATTCAGATCACGGTATATAAATAATACGCGAGAATTAAAATCGCGCGGTGAAATATCGCAGTGCGGACAGGGCCTTATATTAGTGGGGTCAACAAGAATCAATCGGTCTCTTCTCTCTAAATTCTAAAAAAACGCACGATGCCCAGGAAATTATAAGATGTATTAATATATTCGAACCATGAGACTAAAAAATATAATCATTCTAAGTTCGATGATGTTTGTTCATTTTTACAATAGAGTCAAAACATAAAAAAATAATTTAATATATGGGGTTTACCTTAATTTTATTATTAGTGATATATATAGTTATGTATATTATCAGGCATCTGTGCATATAAACCGGCTACTTTTTATGGTTAAAAAAATAGGTACCTACAGATAAAAATAGGTCACAAACATGGTAGGCTTAGTAAAAGGGCCGGAGTAGGTAAGGTAGATTTTAGGTTGTCCTAAATAAATAGTTACCGTGATTTGAATTGAAAAAAATAAATGAAAATCAAATAAACTACAGAATTTTTCAAACTCTTTTAAAATGAAAATGAAAATCTTAATGACTTTTATTTCAAAACGAAGCTATAGTCAGCGATGCCGTCATTTTGACGTTTTTCTAGGAATTTGACAAATCAACAAAAGACTGAATATTCTAATCTTCATTTTATTTTGTGTAAATTAATTATGATAAAGTGGCAAAGTTTATAGTAAACATTTCAAATCGAATATGAATCTATTTTATAGTGGTTGTTTGACTCGCTTTTGCCGAGTACCGTTTTGGGGTGTCGAGTACCAATGTTGTAAAGAGCGTGTGGCGTCGTTCCCTCTAGTGAGTCCAGATGATCTGCAAAAAAGCACAAGCCACCGAAATAGTGCCGCTAAACCTCTAGTGAAAATTCAGTGTTATGGCAAACATCATATACTTTCGAGTTTGAATTCCTGGACTCAGGTGCGCTACAATAAGAAATATCCACAACTTCACCGAGACTTGCAATATCCAAATTTTGATCAGTACAGGAAAGACGAATCCAAAGATGTTAGAAAAACGCAGTGGGGACAGGGTGACACAAAGTTTGGAGTTGTTTACGTAATTGGATATTTTGGACTGCTATGTGGCGCGTATTCGGTTAAAACAAACCTCACGATTTTTCTTTCATCCATGGGGGCAGCAGCCGACGTGCTTGCAATGTCGATTGCAGAAATAGATATAAGCAAGGTTGCCCCGGGTGGATGTATGTCGTTTAAATGGCGAGGAAAGCCTTTGTTCATTAAAAACAGGACACACAATGAGATCAGCGTTGAAGCTAACACACCATTGAGTTCATTGCGTGATCCTGAATCTCCAGAGCAACGCGCTAAAAATCCGGAGTGGCTGATCGTTATAGGAATCTGTACCCATCTAGGCTGCGTTCCTATACCTAATGCTGGTGAATTCGTTGGAGGGTTCTACTGTCCGTGTCACGGCAGTCAATTTGACAACATCGGCAGAATACGAAAAGGCCCAGCACCTATTAACTTAGTGATTCCACCATATAAATTTATTAGTGATACTGTCATTCTTGTGGGGTGACAGGAAGGGTTGTTGGAATTGTAATTTTTGAATTTACATATTACTTACTTAGTTTAATAAACAGTTTTGTCATTATTTACTCTAGTTTAATTTATGAATTGTGATAAGCTAACGGAGAGCTAGACTGGGCATTTCGGAGAAGTGTATCTAGTTATACTGAAGGGTATCTTACTGTCAATGTAAACAGCTTTTACTATAGCAACAACTATGAAATCGTAAAAACATCAGATTTTTCATATGAAAATATAGTTGTTTTAAAAATGTATAGCTATTTATCTATTTTATTTTGACATTCAGGACATCTGTATCACTACAATTCTTCGAATCACCCTTTTTCTCCTGGAAGAATTTGTGATATATACCTACCACCGGTTCTGAGTGTCCCCACTGTGTCCACTCTCTTAAAGGTAGCAGCCCTGCCGATACTTCAGTAGCGAAAGTGGCAACTACACACCGACAGTCTCTTCAGTCCTCAGCAGCGGTGCCTCCCATACGACACCCTATAGCCCACTTCAGTTGTGGTACCGTACATACAGTAAAAATCCGAGACCCGAGGTGGTTCACTTCAAAAACAGTTGACGATAGCTACGAAAAATAATGTACCTACTAAAAAAGACTACCCCCAAAAACTCAGTGGGGCTATAATTATGTCTAATATAAATATAAAAAAATATGTTACGATAACCGCTTTTTGTTCAAATTTGTCAATCAAACCACGCGTAGAATTATTATAAGATCATCATAATAATCCTTAATTCCTTATCCAACTAAACAGTATCATAATCAATTAGACTTTTCGTTTAGAAGTTACGACAGGCACAAAAATTCTACCGGCGGCCAGACATAGAACAAAAAGATATGTTTGTCACACAAACTTTAATGTTGTTTGTCACATATATATCTATTTGTATACAATTATACCTACATATATTATATGATAACGATGTTTATTCATTTTGGTTCCAAAACTCCGTAGACGCTTCTAGAAAGCTACCACTTGGTAATTATACGAGCCATGGACTACTTTACCGTGATTTACCTACTTCGTGATGACTAAAAAAAGTTATTATATTTAGTAACTAACAGCCGACATTATAAAATAAGATCCAAACTCAAGCACATTTTAATTTTACCATGTTTTAAATTTGTCAATGTATAGCTCAGGCTCAAACTTAATGTAGGTACAACTCATTACCTACCAGAACAATTTATGTAAACGAAATGGAGCATGTTAATCAATTTGTAAAAACTCTCAAAATGATCCTGATAACCAAAAATTATAATAGCCTACTTTTAAATTAAAATATAAAAGTAATAATACATTGGTAATTTATGTAAGGATGTAATCTTTTTATTTTTTTTTGTTTTGGCGGGAACATTGCAACCGGATACAGCAACACAGTGTTCCTTTTCAAAACTTGAGATTGTACGTATAAAATTGTCGTATTTTAAATAGTTTTAATCTTGACTTATTCAGTGTGGCTTAGACATGTTTTACTTGAATTTTCATAAAATATTGAAAAACAAACTTTACATTGGTAAATACACAAAGTCTGATGCCAAAAATAAAAAAAAATACCTTACCCGGCCGTTACAAAATTAGTCTGTGGTTTTTTAAAAGCCGGTAGTTTGACAATTAATTGACATAACAGAATAATAGTACCTACTTCTCAGACCTAGTTAGTACTCAGGGGCAGTCAGGGGAGGGAGGAGACATGCTCATGTGTTGTGCAACTAATATGCGTTTGATTCTTCGATTCGCTACATAATTTATTTTTAACAAAAATACAAATAAGTGACACAATATTATACGACCCAAAATAATTGATTTACCCATATAGTTACGTTCTTATTGATTATTAACTACAGTTTGACAATTACAACAACAAATTCTATACAAACCGACCCGTACTTCTAAATTGTGATCAATATGGCTAGAATAAATAATTCTTTTTTGTGGGGAATACTTTTTGCGTCGGCTACGTGGAGTATTTCTTTGTATCTCTACTGGCTTCTAAACATGAGTGGTAAGTGTTGAGATAAGTATTGTTCAGTGATTGATGCAATTAATAAATAGTAAGCAACTATGTAAATGTTCTATCAGTGATTTTTTAACGCAATAAAGTTTAATTACCAGCATAACATGTTAACAACAAGCATGTAAGCATGTTAACAATGTATCTAAGTACAAGTTTAATACAAACTAACAACCAATCTTTTGCCTACGTTTTCTGGGATAAAAAGTAACTTTTGCCCTTTAAAGTATTACCAAATTCGCCAAATTTGAATTACGTTATATTGTTTACATAACTGGTTAGACAGACACATTTCTATATCTTAGATCTAAATTCATAATTGAATGCCATTTGTGAGGACATCTTTATCTGTACTGGTTATAAGCAGTATAAAAAACACCAAATATTTGTATGGGATGTTAAAATATGACATGACCATCTATCTGTAATGACCATCACTTGTGTAAAGATATAACTTTTTCTATTAATAATTTAGTTTTGTGCTAATAAAACGAAAGGGAAGAGTTTTTTTGTTTAGATTCTTGTTGTAGTGTAGATAAGCATAATTTCTCACAGTATTTTGTTATTGTTTTAGGAGAAACAATAGTGTCTAACATAGAGAAAAAAATGCATTACCAACTGATTGATACAGAAGAGAAGAACCGAATAAAAAATAATGATAAATCTATTGCAGCATTAGAAGGAAAGAATCTCTTGGAAGATAGCCCAAAACCTAATGATAAGTTCTCTGGAAATGTGTGGAGATTTCATAGGAATCGTGCTGAGTATCAGCGTAAAATGAGACTCAAGGAAATATATGCAAAACATCTTGCTATAAAGATGTCTGATAATGGTGCACCTGATAAAAGCTTAGGTACTTTTTTTAATCCTTGTGTCTGACTGCTGGGAATTGGCTTTCTTTTCCTCCCTTCCCTGCTTTCTTTCTCAGGTTCTTATAAAATATATTAAATTCATTTTGAACATTATATTGTAATAGCAAGAAAATGTCTGTCTTGTTCTTGAATATGTGTGAAGTCTAGCAGTGTGGTGATCAATCATGGGCTTATTCTTGACCCTTTATTACTTTTCCTATTCTGATAGTGGGAAAAGGCCTGTATTAGGTGTGCACGATGACTGCACACTTAACATCAGGTGAGCTGTAGTTAAAACACCTGGCCTGTTTTATGTATGTTTTTTATTGTCTACTTTTACAGATAACCAGTTTGGTTTAATAAGGAATGCAGATGATGTTCAGGTCCGTGATAAAGGCTATAACATACATGCCTTCAACACTTTAATCTCACAAAGAATAGGTAATCACAGAGGCTTACCAGATACTAGAAACAAGTTGTAAGTATTATAATGCTGTTTTTCTGCTATGAAATTGAAATAGCTTGGAGTCTGTTGAGTTTTGTACACAATATTTTGGCAAGATGGATTGCCAAAATATTGTGTTTTCTGTGCTGCTTGAAAATGTACTAGTACCATTAATTCTGTCTTCTTGAATTGATAGGATTTAGCTGTGAACTGTTAGAATAACCTTACTGACATACATTGCACCAATAGTAAGAGTTCTTCAAAATCAATTGGTCACAGATCTGGATTTCTTTTATTATAAATAAGCTTGACTTTTATCTTACTTGATGTATAGTAAACATGCAGTCTAAGTTTGAACATGCTTGCCTAGAATTGAGATTCAGATTGTATCTATCAGAGAACACCCACTCTGGTAGCACATTCCACTTTTTGAGTATTTGTTCTGATTTCATTGAAACATTTCCTTTGTAAACATTTGGAATCCAAAATATTCACTTGCTGAATGCTAACTTTCTCAGATAATTAAAAATGGTCTTCACTTGCTTGGCAAAGAAAATCAAATTACAGTGTAAATTTCACACTTTGTGTTTCTAGGATAATATGTGCTGTATTTTTATTATTTATGCTAGTTACTAACATATTTTACCTTGATTTGTATTTTCTTTATTTTAACTAAATACTTACTTTTTCCAGATGTCGCTCTCAAAAGTATGGAGTGAAACTTCCCAAAGCTTCAATTGTAATATGTTTCTACAATGAACATTTCGAGACTTTAATGAGATCAGTTCACTCTATTCTAGACAGAACAGATCAGAAGCATCTTAAAGAGATAATCCTCGTTGATGACTATAGTGACTTAGAGAATTTACACGAAGATGTGCAGAAAGCAGTGAACGATTTAAACAGTAATTTACGCAAGGAAGAAGAGATGCTCGAAACTAACAACTTGGATGTAGAAAATGTTGTAGATTATATAAATGATGATAATAACATAGAAAAGAGAACAACTGACAAGAATGTTTCCAAGTTCTCCAAATATGGACTCAATATACGGTTGCTGAAGACATCTAAAAGGGAGGGCTTGATTAGAGCGAGACTTTATGGAGCAGATAATAGCGTAGGAGATGTGAGTATGAATTGATCTATTTTCTTATATAAACTATGGAATATACCATTGCATTGCATCAATTTAAAGATGATTACGAGGGAGGTGTTTTAGTAATGTTATGTATAGGTTATGGATTAAAGAATCATATGAAGTGTATCATTCCGTGAACCATACTAACATGTGATTGAAATAAACATATCCAAGAATAGAGAAGCTTCACTATTGTCCTGTCAATATTAATATAGCTTGCTGGCAATTTATCTGTAAGTATTCTATTTATGCGACTGAACTTTGAATACAGCTGCTAAATGATTGGAAAATGAGCTTTGTACGGTGTTATTAAAATTGTATTTACTACAGATTTACTGTACTCAAACATTAATTGTTTGACTAACCAAATGCTTCCAAACCGAAACACAGGGATGTTCGAAGCTTGAACTTGTCGGCTGAATATCTAATTCTGCGGTGATAGTCGACCTAGAGTCCTAGACTTTCTGCAAATCTACTACTAAGTGATTAAACTATTAATATTAACACAGTTTGATATTTGCCGAAGCGAAAGATTAAAAGTGAAACGAATTGGGGGAAAAATGCGAATTTACCAACTCCTTATGCAATTGACTCGACCAATATTTAGGGACGGTTCGGTTGAAGATAGTTAACACCTGACCTGGAATGGAACTGGGTCTCAAGTGAGGCTGGCGGAATGTATAATGTACAGTTTGCTTGGCAATACATTTGCGTGTTTAAGATTTTAACTAGTCAATCGTTTACTAGAAATTAGCCACCATCATGCAAAGGTGACCTCAAGTTCATTGTTGAAATTAGTGCGCTGACCGCTAAACCATTAGCGCTAATGAAAAAAGTATAGTAAGGCCGCTTCAGTCATGTGTGAAAACAAACACGATAAATAAATAATGTCAGAGTAAAATCATAATAGTCGAATTAAAAAGCTTTCTGATTTAAAAAACGCATGAGTTTTTCATGACATTTATGCAAACAAAATAATAATTGCAACCTATCGTAACATTTTTTAATTAGTTCATAATATTGCGAAGTCGTTTTCGCCAATTTATAATATTTTGTAAAAATTAGAGTTTTCTGATTGGTCGAATGAATAAATAGTTTTTGATCCTCTCCTCTCGCTCTCCTCTTTTCGTCGCCATTGTTATTCATTGACTTTGACCATTTATTAGATGGTCAAAGTAATAATATTCCAAGTTGTCATCTAATAATATCACAATATCGTTCTTGTAAAATTTTCACAGTTTAATTCTGAAACTTTATTCTGGTTGGTCACTGCAGCAGTCAATGGAATGGCATATTTCAATTTTACAAGAACGATATTGTGATATTATGATAAACTATGAAAAAATTATGCGATAAAATGCGTCAATTCCCCGTTTGTATTTACGTTAATAAAACGTTATAATAGATTTGTAATTAATTAGGGTGTAGGAACATATTATGTGACTTTACGGTGGTAAATTACGCGTTTTTATTCCAAGATTTATATTAGAACTAGGCATCCTCCCCATGTTCCCAGTAATATAACAGATAAAATCTGCAAGAAATTATCTAAATTATAGTAAAACCGTATCAATAATAATTGTAAGCGAACAAACTGACACGTGAAATGCGATTAAATTTTATAAATTTATTTTTAAACTAACAAAAATGTGCTGCCGCAAAATAAAGCCTATGATTCATACTTTTATCTGATGTGTTTTTTTTAGGTTTTAGTGTTCCTGGATTCTCACATCGAGGTTAATGTAGACTGGCTGCCGCCGCTTTTAACGCGGCTAGCCGAAGGCGTGTCTCACTCCCGGTATTCCCCGCGTGCCGTTACTCCCGTCATTGACGTCATCAATGCTGACACCTTCGACTACACGTCCAGCCCGCTTGTCCGCGGAGGCTTCAACTGGGGCTTGCATTTTAAATGGGACAACCTTCCAAAGGGAACTTTAAAAAGTAAGTACGAGTCATATACGAGTTTTATTTCACCTACTATCCTACAGAAATTATAAAAAAAGTAGTCAATGCGACAATCCAAGGTATAGCTTCTAAACACTTAAATGCTCAAATTACGGCAGAGAGAGACACACACACAATCATAAACATTCGTGTAAATGTAAGTATGTACATTATAAATATGTGTAGTATGAATGTTGAGACCAATGTCTCAAAGCAATGAGAGCCAAAGTAGCGATGCCCTGGACTGCTACTCAAAATTCTGTGCATAGCCGCAGTTTTTTTTGCATAAAAACTGAATCATTAGCTTGTTACAAAACAACAATGGTAATGATAATATCTCTTAGTAGAACTACACCACAAGCTGTGCACACATTACTGTTGTCATTTTAATTTTACAGCTGACAATGATTTCGTCAAGCCTATAAAATCGCCGACGATGGCTGGCGGACTGTTCGCTATATATCGTGAATATTTCAACCAAATCGGGAAATACGACGCTGGAATGAACGTATGGGGAGGAGAGAATCTGGAAATATCGTTCAGGGTAAGGAAAATTGGATAAAAAGAAAAAAAAGTTTTAATGTATAAGACACGGGCTAGTTGTAATTTAAAAAACATGATTAGTTACAAGTAAAAATATGAACATTAGGCATTTTTACGAGCTAACTTTTATGTTATTTCGCGGAAAAATTAACGTCGGAAACATTTTGCGCGATGGTGTTTTACGATTTCAAATGTTGCCTAACACCGGAAGAATCGTATGTTAGACTTCGAATGGTATTTATGAATGAATAACGATTTTAAGGCAACGCCGCTGTACCGCTAGTAAAGCAAATTTAAGCGCGGTAAAGTAATTTAGGGGGATAAATAAAGATGCAATTCGCCCTTTGACGGTTGTAACCAAAGGAAACGTTAATAGTGGAAAGTTAATTCAAGAGAATAGGCAAATTACATATGAAGAGATTCAGCACCTACTGCAGATTGGATCGGGAAGCGTTCACGAGATTCTATACACGAGCATCATTACAGTAATGTGAAATCTAGTAAATCTTTAATACAGAAAGGAAGCATCTGTCGATGCTACACAGGGATGATTTTGATCTCTAGTTTATTCTCTTTGACTGGGTATTTGGTGTCATTATATTTACAAAATCGAAGTAGCATCAATGCCAAATGATAAACTACCAAATGCTTGCCAGAAGTGTATATTGCATATGTATTGCAAGTGTATATTGTACGACCAAACATGTATTCTGTTGTATACAAATATGTGTTCTGTTCGTGCTTTATCAAAACCCACGCATTCAGCATTCAAAAACTGAGACTTCGTGAACAACAACGGGCCAACTTTTGGGTCACCCACCTTACATTTGATTTAACACCTTATTTAACCGTTTGACTTTTTTTTTTCTCTAAAATTAAAAAATCAACTCAATTCTTTTAAAAGATTTAGTTAAAAAAGCTCATAAAACTTTTTTTTTTAGTTTCACAAAACTTTCTGATTGCTCCTAGTGTTGAAGCTTGCCTTGTAACGAAATGTTGATTCTTTTCAATAATCACAAGCGAAGAACGCATTAGTTGACCCCTGGTCTAACGCCACAACAAGCCCTAAAGCGAAACTTAAAGGTGGTAAATAGTTCATAAATAGTCAATTCACAAGAGCTTCCTCAGATCCGGTTAAGTCATGAGAAGTCTACTATCCAGAACTCGCAGCAAAGCAGACCCGCCTCATCAATGGATTTTCATCATTATTGCTCCATGATAACGCAAGACCTCGCACTGATCGAGAAACAGTTTTAACACTTTAGTTAGAAAACATCCGTCAGTTTCCACACTCGCTGGACCTCGCCTTAACCAATATACTCGATCTGAACATTTTTTTTTGTACAACATCCTTTTTAACAGTTTCTAGAGTCCATGTACCAGTTCTATCGTAAAGGTTCAAATGATCTTTCGATTATATATCAAAATGCGTGAACAACGATTTAAATATTATTAAATCAATATCATAATCAAAAATTACAGAATAAAATAATCGTAGTTCAATAATTTTTTCAGCAAAATTTTACAAAACGGCATCTTTATACTTTAACGCTAAAATAATTGAGGACAGAGTATCGTCATATAATTATATCGTCACGTTTTGCTAGAAGTGCTTTCATTTATTTCTGTAAAACGCTCACTTTTAGCAGTAGTTCTTCTAGCAGGCAATTTTGTTGTTAACCGTAAATAGAGTCAAAATCACTAGGCTTTTAATATTACTGATAATACCAATTAACGGCTCCTGCATTTCACTGTCTACCACAAAAAAAACGGCGGTGGCGAAGTACACGGGTTATTATCTCTAGGCATCACGTATTTACAACTTGCATATACTTGAAAGCATCTATTTGATCGAAACGTGGCAGCCAAAATACACACACTGGTTGCTTTGTATTTTCTACATTGAGCGTCCTTTTGTAATAAAATGAATTTTCAGTAGCCTCCGTACTTCAACATGATAACATAAAAAATGTTAAGTAAGATGAAATTAGCGTAAAATTTAATAGACCGCGCTTTTAGTTTATAGTTGAAATATGACATTAGATAGCGCTACTAGCCGAAATCCGCTACACGATACTAGATGGCGCTGTTAGCGAAATGCAGTCACTCGACGTTAGATGGCGCCACTAGCCGAAATCCGCTACACGATACTAGATGGCGCTGTTAGCGAAATGCAGTCATCCAACGTTAGATGGCGCCACTAGCCGAAATCCGCTACACGATACTAGATGGCGCTGTTCGCGAAATGCAGTCATTTAACGTTAGATGGCGCCACTAGCCGAAATCCGCCACACGACACTAGATGGCGCCACTAGTCGAAATCCGCTACACGATACTAGATGGCGCTGTTAGCGAAATGCAGTCATCCGACGTTAGATGGCGCCACTAGCCGAAATCCGCTACACGATACTAGATGGCGCTGTTCGCGAAATTCAGTCATTTAACGTTAGATGGCGCCACTTGCCGAAATCCGCTACACGACACTAGATGGCGCCACTAGCCGAAATCCGCTACACGATACTAGATGGCGCCACTAGCCGAAATACGCTACACGATACTAGATGGCGCTACTAGCGAAAAGCAGTTACTCGACGTTAGATGGCGCTATTAACCGAAGTTTGCTACACGATACTAGAGGGCGCTATTACTGCAAAGCAGTTACTCAACAAGAGATGGCGCTGCTAGCCGATAGCCGCTACACGATACTAGATGGCGCTGTTAGCGAAAAGCATTTACTCGTCAAGAGATGGCGCTGCTAGCTGATAGCCACTACATGATACTAGATGGCGCTATTAGCGAAAAAACTTGTAGGTATATTACTAAAAATTCTAATTTCTGAAATATAGTTTATCTCTTTTTGTGACTGGTTACAAAGATGGAAGAAGTCCTAAAAGAAGGATAGAAAAAGGCTGCTATTTCATTCTGTCTTAATCTTTTTTAATATCCAAACTTTTAGTGAAATGTTATTATCCAGAAACATATGCTTATATAAGGAACAGAAATAAATGATTTTGAACACTTAATGCCCACATAAATATTATAATAAAAATGCATAGATTTATGAGTAAATAGAATTTTGATGTCTTAATCAGTAAACTTATTACTACTATAACTTGTTTGTTTATAAAACTACAGCGTCCAACACTGTTGTCATCAATCTTGCACCATTCATGCTTACTCTAATATACATATTCAGAGACTTTCATTGGAGATTTGTCGGGAACGCGGCAAGATCTTGTGACACCATTGCATTTAAAAAAAAACTTGTGTCTTCGATTGTTTAGTATTATTATTTTATTTATTTCAGATATGGATGTGCGGTGGTACCCTAGAGTTGATACCATGCAGTCGTGTAGGCCACGTGTTCCGAAAACGCAGGCCTTACGGGCTTGGCGAGAAGGAAGACTACATGTTGAACAACTCCATGCGTATGGCACGCGTCTGGATGGATGAATACGTCGTAAGTTACGGCTATTACCGACCTCGTTTCGGCTTAGTATTACCTTTTTACGTAATCTTGTATTTAAAGCTGAATTAACACGCGCGTGAACGTCTTCCAAGCGACGGACCTCGAAAAATGCGACGAGGTATTGACTTTGAAGGCTAATTAATAGATTGCATGTCTACTCAGAAATTCACTAAAGTTATCTATATACTATTAAAAAGAGGAAAGATTTGACTGTTTGTATTGAATAGACTTCGAAACTACTGGACCGATTTAAATTCACCGTTGGGAAGGGATAGTATATATCCCCGGATGACATAGGCTACTTTTTATCCCTGTATTCCCACAGCAACTGGAACTACGAGGGTGAAACCGCGAGGTGTCCACTAGTAAAGTACATTTTGTTCAGTCAAAACAAGCGCGTGATAAGAGTAGAGCGAGTAAGAGATAACGCTTGTCCATGACCATTGCAGTGATACCCTGAACTTTGAGTAGCAAAACAAAGTCTAGGGTATCGCTGATTTGGCGCAGACACTCGATAGTAATTAGTCTCAACAGCCCTGTAATTTTCCTAACTGCAGTACCCTTCAAACCGGAACAAGTACTAAACAAAGAATTGTTTCGCGACATAATATATAGTACTGCGGTGGTATCTACCTAGATGACCACTTAGGGGTTCCACCACCCATAAAATATGGTCTACAAAAACAGTAAAACATTGTTTTTTTATTAAAAATTTATTTAACGGTTACAGGAAAGAGTGATAAGACAAAATCCTTCTGCGGCTCACGTGTCGATCGGCGATATCGAAGAAAGAAAGGCTCTTAGAGAGCGCCTCCACTGCAAATCTTTCAAATGGTATCTCGACAACGTTTACCCAGAGTTGGAGGCCAATTCAGACTCTGCGGCCAAAAAGCGGATGGCTTTTTTGAATGATGCCGACAAAAACAAGTTTCAACCGTGGCATTCGAGGTAAATATACAATAATTATGTTATGTATAAATACGCTGATCTTTTTTTGGTTCGAAGTCGGGATGATGTGAAAGTACAGGTTTAAAAAAGGGTATTTTAGTTAAGAGCCCTTTTAAATTTAATCATCAAAGGCAGTAGTGGTGTAATGGTCATCCATTCCAACGGCGCACAGAACTTTGAGTAGCTAAATAAAGTCCTGGGAATCACTACCTTGGTGTTCATTGCTCTGAGACTTTCGACGGTTATTCTCAACAGCCTTGTAAGTTCGCTAGCTGCAATACCTTTCAAACTGGAAAACATTAATGTTTACACACTACTGCTTGGCGGCAGAATAATAATAACATCCCATGTAGACGTGCTTTATGGCTTATCATCAGGAAAGCGTCTCGTTCGTCGCATTATTATCCTACTCTTCCTACTAATACCACTAATATTATAAATGTGAAAGTTTGGATAGATGAATGGACGGATGGATGTTTGTTACTTTTTCACGCAAATTACTGAACGGATTTGGATGAAATTTAGTGTGGAGATTGGAGGTAGCTGAGACCCTGAGTCACTTTTTATCCCGAAAACATGTAACGGGTAACACCGCGGGGCGCAGCTAGTATATACGTATATAAATAAAAATAAAATAAATATCGTAGGACATTACACACAGCGCCATCTGACCCCAAACTAAGCAAAGCTTGTACTATGGGAATCAGATAACTGATAAAATACTTAAATACTTTTTTTTTGTAAATACATACTTATAATACATACAGTACACCCAGACACAGAACAAACATTTGTTTTATATCACAAAATGCTTGTCCTGGGTGGGAATCATTTATATATTTTTATATATATATATATATATATATATATATATATATATATTGATAAAAGTGTAGAATTGATTTCGTCTTCAACTTTTTTGAAGACAATCGTTATAATTTTTTAATGTGATTAAAAAGGAGATGAAGGTGAAGGAAACTGGTATAAAAAATGGTAGAAGCGTCTACAGATAAGTTCACGATTACGTCAGAATGGCAAGTAAATCTTTTCAATTTCTTACAGACAGCGTAACTACACAGATTCCTTCCAAATAAGACTGAAAAGTACATCACTATGCATCCAAAGTGCAAAAGACATCAAATCCAAAGGCAGCGGATTAATTCTTGCCAGCTGTATCCGAACCCTCAATCAGGTAAATTTTTATCAAACTCAAACATATACCTAATTAAATAATATACAAAAATAATGGGGCTGTTGGAACACCGACGTTTGGGGAGAGCCCCTTCGATTGCACACGCATCGTCCCTTTTCTTCATTCAGTAAACCAGACCACTATTATGGGTAGTAATAGTCCTGCGAGCTAGGATCCAAATCTACACTAATTTTGCAAAAAGGAAAGATTTGACTTTTTGTTTGTTTGTATTGAACAGGCTCCGAAACTACTGGGCCGATCTGAATAATTCTTTCATCATTAGAATGCTACATTATCACTGAGTGACATAGGTTATATTTATATTGTTAAACATGTTTTGTTTCCCGTGCGAAGACGGGCCGGCCCGCTATTCTTAAACAAAAATCGTAGCGATAATAGGTTTGTAGTTAGGGTTGTTGGTTCACACGGAGAGCATGGAGAGCGTGGGTTCAAATCCCCGCTATTAACTGCTGGTGAAGAAAACATCACGAGGAAACCATATCATGAGTGGTAGGGTACTTTCTAATACTCTGCTAGCTGGTTACCACCTTCAAATTGTAAATCTGCCGCCAGCTATCTAATGGCGAGTTCCAGCAGTCTCACTTTTAGAGCCAGTTCCATTCCAGACTAGTGTTGTTGACAAAACCGTCATTTAACATCACATGAGCTGTGGTCAAACATCTGACAACCATAAAAAACGATATTAAATTGACATACGTCGTTAAACTCTGCACAATTCAAAAAGTGCGCACTAGCGTTTCACAATTGTTCTAAAAGGGTTTTTTAATTAGGCCATTTGATGTTAAAAACCTGATGTTAACGCAGCCTGCTATAGTGATTATGGTACTGACTAGGAATTTAACCGCTACCGCAGGCAGTGTCTGTCTAGGGCAAACTTATCTCTATTTTCTTACTCCTCTGCGTGAAATAGTGACACATGACTTAGTAGACTTGGCTGATTTGATTTCTTCTAGGCAAGCGTGTTTCTACGTAAACTGTATTTTCGTTTAACATAGGACGAAATGGCGACCAAATACAAGCCTAAGAATAATAATAATGAAATATCATTGCGCGCGTATGTGCTTTGTTGAAATGTTCATGTCGAATGTTCCAGATGTGGTTCGAGACGTCTCGCAGTGAGCTCGTCTTAGGGCGTACGCTTTGCTTGGACGCTTCCAACAACGTGGCGCCATCTCTTAGCAAGTGCCACGAACTGGGAGGCACGCAGGAGTGGCGACACAAAGGCACTGTGAGTAAAATTCTGTTATTGTGTACATGTACTGTCATGGATGAGGAGTTTTGGTGGGAACGCGGAAAGAGTCGTGTTGCCTCTTTGTATTTTTTTCCCCAAAACTAGTGTTTTTTTCTACTGTTTATGTATAGAAATAGTGGTGTTTTATTCATAAAGTACCGAAGTACAAGTGTGGAAAAGTGATAAATGTGGTGAAACATAACTTTTCGCCACTACTTTACTAAAGCATGACTGGATTGGACTGACATGGACTGGACTTGACCAAAACTGGACCATGACTACTTTTTGACTTATGAAAATTGAAATAATCAAAACACTTAGAAAACTTCAAAATATTTAGAAAGCTTAGAAAAAAGAACTCTATGACATACCTAGATGGCGCTGTAATGATAGCGTGTTGACTAATGGCACACACTTCTGCAATCACTCCCATCGAAAGTCCCACTAATAATATTATAAATGTGAAAGTTTGGATGAATGGATGGATGGATGGATGAATGTTTGTTACTCTTACACGCAAAAACTAGTGAACGGATTTGTATGAAATTAGGTATGGAGGTAGCTGAGACCCTGGATTAACACAAAAATTATTTTTTATCCCGAAAGCAAGTAGCGGGTAACGCTGCGGGACGTAGCTAGTGTTTAATAAAAAAGTCTCCCTAGAAGACTTCTAGGTCAAAGGTCGGTCCACATTTGAGTTCACGCATCTCAGGTTATAGCTCTGCGGAAAAGTTTCCCATAGGAGAACACGTCGCGGCGCGGGTCAGGGGTTCAAGCTGGGTCATCGACGAGAACGGCTTGTTTTAATAGGGAGGCAAGTGAAGCCAGCTGGTACTTCCACATTCCACTCCCGAGATAAGAACAAAAACCATGTAAGGCTGAACCGTCACCTTGTAAAAAATAGGCCCTGATTGAAATACCGCTTTCATCTATTTAGACGCCTTGAGAATACATAGTAACGGTGACGTAACACACGACGACGACGGTGACGGTGGTAACGGCATCTAACGGTGTGTTCCGGCAGCCTCACTTGAGAGAGAGTTCCATTCCAGGCAAGGTGTGCTTTACCATCTTCGACCACACCTTCACTTAACATCAGGTGAGCTGTGGTCAAACAACTAGCCTGTCAACCATAAAAAAAAACGTAGCCGTATCAAGTAAGGACTTTTTTTCGGTGAACACGTGCAAGTTTGGGCCTTAGTCGGCTCAATTGCACTAGGCTTTGAGAAATTCACTTCGAAGCAAGTTGCATTGATTCAAGAAACGTTCAGGTTTGATCAACATCGGTCTGACAAAAACATAAAGCATATTTTTTTTCATTGTGCGTACTAAACAGTGGATGAGTATATGTTTCCCGAAGAACACATTCTGGTTGTCTTCAAGTCAGGAGTGAATCCGTTTCTTCTAGGCAAACATGCTCCATAGTAGACCGTTTTTTTTTTGAATCTTTATTTTTTATAGAGGGTTTAGTCCAACATGACTATGCCACCCTCATTGGTCTATAACAAAGTTTTCTTATTACCTACGCTTATTATAAATACTGGTGATGCGGAACAGTATTCTGGCCTCATCCGATAAGGGATTAGCCAGCACACTGCTACACCACCCTATATCGCTCAGCCTCGGTCCGGACACACTCCGCTATGACATGAAATGCGTCTTCGACCACCCCGCACTCCGTGCAGTTTGGCGTATCGGACTTGCCCATCAGGTAAAGGAATCTATTGAGCGGAATGTGACCGGACCGAAGCCTCATGCCCGTTACAAGATCCGCCCTACTCATCTGCACCGGCAAACGATTGTAGACCGTTACATAATGAAAATAAAGTTAAACAATAAGGAAATCGATTAAACATAATCTGGTAACTATTTCAGGCTGCAAGTCCGATTTACAATACAGCGGCAGGCATGTGCCTCGGCGTAGACCGCGCGTACCGTAGCGAACCTCTCATAATGGTGATTTGCGACAACCAACCAACCAACCAATGGGACATCGTCAGAACTTAGACCCCGTTGCTGAGTAAGTACTAGGAAGGGTCTAAGAATTATTCTAGATCAAGGGCATTGCCACTCACGTTGTCGCCTGCCGTCAGGCAAATGGTATTCAAGAACATACTTCTTTTACTTACTCATTTTAGTTTAAATAATGACGTGATATTATTTATATTTAAATAGTTATCTCGAGATTATCTACTTTAAATATTTCAACAAGTCGATTCATGTTATTATTTGATATAGTACGTATAAAAACTAAGTAATGGTATTAATTCGGAATATGCAATCTAGGGCGTATAAAAGAACTTTATTCAATAATTACCTACTGGAAAGTCAACATTAGTTGCCAAAAGTGAATCTATTGACTATAAAGGTTAATTATTAGCCTACGTGGGAAGTCTTTCGGCGTCATACTATGTGAATCAGTAGGGAATCATTCTACATAGTTGTAAATCGAAGTTAAACCAGAATTTTGCTCTTAGAGGGGGTTTCCCTAGTGATATCAATTTATTCAACTTTATTGTGTAACAACAATCGACACATTACAACATAAAAACCTTAAAAAAGAGACTAAAAATACAAATGATGATTAATGATTTGATCTGATACTCATTTCGTTCAGCTTAATTGCAGAGCAATGTTACTGTAAAAGCCTGAACTACGGTAAATCCTAAAATTTTCCAGTAAAAGCTAAGATTTACCAACTTTTAATAGTAAAAGTCCGAGTCTTTTATTCACTTGGTAAATTTTATGATTTCCCTTAAAGACACGGTAAATGTAATAAACATGTCAAAAAGTAGTGAAAATATCTAAGAGATAGTATGCAACTTTTGCTGCGCGTTCAGTTTGAAGCGCACGAAGTATCACAAATTTAGTAAGATGGTCTTGGTAAACTAATATGAATTCATTATTTCCATCAGGGTTGGTTTGTAGGGCTATGAGATCTACTTCACAAGCTGAGTTAATTTCACTATGAAATATAGGCTTCATGACAATGCCCTGTTTTAAAGTCTTGTTTCTTTTGACAAGGTTTGCCATAGCTTCTCATTGTTTTATTCCCAAAACCAACATTTACCAACCGTCACTGGTAAAACCTAGTATGTGCTAAATTCTAATGGTAAAAGCCCGAAAAATCGTACCTTTTTTATAAATTCTTACATTAACCAACTCGTGTTGGTAAATCCTAAGATTTACTTGTAAAACCTTAAGATTAACCAATATTCGGGCTTTTACAGTAACATAATTATAATACGACTTGTTCAGTAACTACACCACAAAAAATAATTTACTCAATAACACTATTAATTTAGTCGAATCGTGGGGTTTCAGTAAAAAGTCATCTACAAAACAACCACGAGGATTAATTGAGAGTTTCGCAAACACTTCTTTGTTTTAAAGTTCTCCTATTGGTATATAGAATTAAATGATTTCCTCTTTTTAAATAGATCTATGATAGTAGAAGAGGATAGTATGACGTCGATACTGAACACGATCTATTTTGTGATGTGCGCACATAAATGTTTGTAAAAGGGCAGCTAAACCTAATCTCGTACATGTCATTATGGATCTCAACAATATAAACTGATCTGTTTTTTGTCGAAATACATATTTTTCGATTGCGTTTTACAGGTTCTCTAGTGCTACACAAATGTAGCATATTGAAATCATTGTTAGATAGATATAGTTTAAGAAATAAAAATTAATTATATTAACATAATATATGATATTTTAATGTTTAAGTAACATTTTGACATAAAACCTTGTACAAAAATGTTTATGGTTGTTTTGATCGTCGGAATCATGTTATATTGGATAACCACGGTTAATGTTTCAGTTTGATTGTCTAAAGTTTAAAGTTATGCTCAATGGTAACTAAAGTGGTGATCCCACACAACAGCTGTAATATATTTTACGCGAACAGTAGTACTAAGCTGTAAGGAGGTTATTGTTCTCATCATTACCAACAACTTTTACTACGGGGCCGTTTATGAAATCGAAAAAGTTGTTGCAAAAAAAATACATTGCGTAGGTTGATGATAGGTCTTATTAAATGTCTTCATTGTTTTTAGCGTCGCATTTCGTGCATTTGCCAGTGTCTATAGTTGCTAGGGTCGGCGCGACAACCTTTTTTGGAACAGGTTGTAAGTTCGCAAGTTTTTAACATACCGGAACTATCCCCGTCTCTAAGGAAAGGCGAAACAATCGTATCAGAACTGGAGACAGCTCTGGTTCACCGTGTCTCAACACTATTACTGGTATACCATCACCTTATTGACATCCAGCTCTCGGAGGGTTTTCAGCATCACTTTTTGGCTAATGCGAACGTCAGGCATAGTAGCATCACAACGAGGCACAGTAGGCGATATAACTTGACAGCCCCGTTGGCTCATTGGTAGTATATCTGCCTTGAAAGCTGTAGGGCGTGGGTTCGATTCCCACTCAGGGCAAACATTTTGTGAATAAACAAATGTTTGTTCTGTGTCTGGGTGTTCTGTATGTATTATAAGTATGTATTTACAAAAAAAAAAAACAGTATTTATGTATTCTATCAGTTATCTGACTTCCATCACACAAGCTCTGCTTAGTTTGGGGTCAGATGGCGCTGTGTGTATAGTCCTACGATATTTATTTATTTATTTATTTATTTAACTATCAGTAGTAACTATTTAATGTTTTTTTACATTAAAAAAAAAATATACAATAGGTTGGCACCGAAAAATCATTTATTAGCACATACATAGCATTTGGTTTGAATTAATAGTGTTCTTTAGTTATAGGAACAATTTGTATTCTTACTTTTTTTGTTATGTTCTGTGTATTATGAAAGTAGGTAATTGGTTGTTCCATGTATTTTGTGTTGGTTAAATGATATTTTTGTATGAAGCAGGTGATTATTTTTCTGCGTTTTCAAGGTCGGTTCTTTAGTAAAAGTTGCTCATAATGATTATTTAAATCCTTTTAGGTTATTATTACTGCCGTTTCTCGAACCGTTTAAAGAATAAAGAAAGATTGAGAAGATTATGTTGTTCTATTGAGCTAACTTTACCCAACCTTTCCTACAACACACATATCAACTTTTGTTTTATGGACTTTTTACATTAGTTATCACATTTTAATTATAATTTTTTTTGTCAACTTTGTATGTAGAAGCTCCTGTACCAGCTGTATACATGGCTAAGTTACATCATTATGGATAGTTCAAGGTTCAATAATTTTGTTTCTTATTATGGAAGAAAAAACTGGAACCTTGTTAAGTTATAAATTCGATGTCACTCGATGTAATAACTAAAAGCTACTCAAAGCTATATAAAATTTGACTTTGACTTAAGATGAGTGACGTACTAAAATACATTCCTTTCCGTGTGTTTTTACTGGCCGAAAATGGTCATAATAATAAGAGAATATTAAAAGTTAAATATGATGGACAAAAACTGCAATAAATATTTTTGTGTTAAATAAAATTAATTTTGCACAACTGTGTTGCACTATACGATTGATCTCAAAAAGAATCTTATTTTTGCTCTCTATCAAACGATAAAACTATAGTAAAACTAAACGAGTTGAAAATAAACGTTTTTACACTGAAACTTTTAGTTACAAAACATTTGTTTCGACTCTCATAAATGAGCTTTATTTGTAAACCTACGTGAGCGATATCACGACTCACAAAATATCAAGCGCTCATTCTTGTACATGAGTGATTGTGTATGAGTGGATTATGTATAGATTTTCAAAGCGCATTGCGGTGGACTAAAAACGTTTTCAACGCTCACGTTGGGTAAAAGTCATTTATTTGTTTGCGCATCTAGTGCTAAACTAGCAGCGGTTTGTTCTTCCAAAACCTTTGGCATTGCGTTGGCCTCCGGTATTTCTCCCCTTTGCTGGGCGCCAGAGACCACGACCCCGGGGTAAATTGCTCGCCACGAGAGGCAGTTCCTCTACAGCTGCCTCTCAACGGCATAACACAGGCAGTCCCAACTGGCTGGCTGGTACGTAGTACGCGGAGAGCACACAAAAAAACTATTATTTTATAATAACAATTATATTCATTTTATGATTTAGTTAATTTAAGAATGAGAATGTAAAAATCTGGATTAAAAAAATAGTTTTTCATCTCATATAACTTTTATTTCACACACTTTATTTCGTACGTATTCTTTCTAAGTATTTAAACTATTCGTATTTTATCCAACTAATGTGATATGATTTTAGCTGTCTATGTAGGAATGTATTAATGTGGGTATGTTTGTTCTTGTTTATGTTCCATCGTATATTTACATGTCATTGTTAATAAGATATCTCACAATTAACAATGACATGGAAATTAATGTATTTATAAATTACCACGCGGCGGATATTCAGATGCTCTAGCACAGGCTTTCTCAAATTTGATATCTTGACGTACCCCTATTACACTTGCAAGACAACCGCGACCCCTTTCAACCCTCAATCTAAGTAGAACAAATAAAATAATTTATTGAGAAAGAAATACAAAATAGCACTAATATGTTATTTTTAATGATTAATGATTATAATCTTATATAATGTAATGAATGGCTTGTTTTTTTTATAGCGATTCTCGGAGCAATTTTGGTAAATTTCAATACCTATTCAGATACAGCGCTCAGTTGATTGCTGTATTTAGTTTCTTTTTGTTTGAGTACTAAGCGTGTAGATATTTCTCACAATTTGTTATGCTTGAACCCTTTAAATATCACTTCTGTGCAAATGCGAACATTGAATACTAAATTCTTAGGTTAATTTAATATACACACAAAGATAAAATTCATGCTAAAATAGTAATGCCAGGAAAAGTTAGAGTTATAACTAATTGTTCATCAATATTTATTGTTTGTTGTATCCCCTTTTTTACAAAGTATTTATTGCATTTAATTTGTAAACTTACATAACATAAAGGAAAACGGCTATTAGCCATTAGCGCAATCTAGTGTAGCGACATCTAGTGTCGCGTAGCAACTGTCAGCTAACAGTGCCGTTCAAAGTCGAGTAAACTGCTTTTTACTAATAGTGCCATCTAGTATATTGTAGCCGTTGTTGTGTAATAGCGCCACCTAGTGTCGGATTGCTACTTATAACTAACAACGCCTAGGTTTTACGTTAACCCCTTATTAACATTAATTCATTCTTACCCAATTTTTACCGAACATCGGGCTGAGTGGCGTGTCTTGGGAGAGGCCTATGTCCAGCAGTGGACTATGATGATGGCTGATAGGCTGATGATGATGATGATGATGATGACCCAATTTTTACCGTGGTGAAGTACGAAGTTTACTAAAAATTTATTTCATCACAACGAGACGCTAAAAACGGGAAATATAAAGCAATTTACCACCGTGTCTGTGTGATTATATCTTTCTAACTTCAATCAAATTATAGTGCCATTAAGGCAAGTGTACCTTAGTTGATTAGGTATGTTCAAGTTTGTAAATATGCAATGCCTATAGGTATTGGATATTTCAAGGTTCAATAATTTTGTTTCTTATTATGGAAGAAAAAACTGAAACCTGATTTTCTATAGATAATAAATACTCCGGCTGTGGTTTTTTGTAGTAGACAGTGAAATACAGAACCGAGATGGAATTTTAAATAATAAATCATGCTTATCTATGAGGTGACTATTCTCGGTTAACAACAAAATTACTTGACCGTAAATAATGACTGCGGAAATTGGGCGCTTTAGAGGAAAAAATTGAAAGACATCCACAAAATCGTAAGAAATAGCATAGTGAAGGACATAATTATCCATAATTCCTTCAAAATAATAATAATAATAAAGTTTATATAAAGCAGAGAATAAAAATGTACAACAGGATACATGGAAGTGTTGCTTAGAAACCTTATGTAACAAACTAAGTGCTAATAGCTGGCAGCGGACCCCAAACTAGGCAGTGCCCTGTGACCATGCTACCAGATTGCATTGCGCTGCAATCTGTACATTTTTTTTCCTATATATCTGTGTGGCTCAAATAAATATTGTCATGGGTGTACGAAAACAAATATCCATCGACATGAAATTAGCAATGTAAAAAATATAATAAAAAAATGGAAATTGAAAATTGTAATACAACATAATCGTGCCACTCTTATTTTGTGAATTCATAGTTAATAATAATTATTATTCTGCATGTTTAACATGTTTGAAAACATTGTAGGTAAATATGCTAGTAAGCTAACATTTGAGTATGCGTCATAGTTGGATAAACAGTACCGTGCAGGAGGACAGGCAGGTAAGGTTATGTGAAAGGGTGAGCAGAAGCCTATATGTGCAGAGGAGTACAAATATTTTTAAAGTTTCTATTTATGTGTCTCAAATGGCATAATTTTACAAAATTTCGTTTATTTACTTAAGCGTACTACGATTATAAAATAGTGCACATGTGCCATTGTAGCGCAAGAATGCGCTTTTTAACTCTACGTCAAAGAAAGTTGACCATAGAATAATACTGACCAAAATGACCTAAAATTATATAATAGTGAACACTGTCCAGTGTTCTAAAAAATAGAACGGATGAAAATGTTTGTACAAAGAGTTTAAATAACTGATATAAACCTATATTTTTGTACGTCCTACTGATTATGTATATCTCTGTATGTTTTATGTAATTATATGTGGTTGCGTCATTAGGTATAATTTAAGATTTTAGTAGGACTAGAATTCGAATAATTAATTTTATAAATGTAAGTAGTCCAGTATTTTGATGTGTACGTAATACCTAGGGAAGCTTTTGTAAAATTTGTGATTTACTTACGAGTAAGTTTGTGTAAGCTGAAGGGATTACATTAAATGTTATGCATTTCAAATACCTATCTTTTTCTTTCTAGATTTAAGAGCTGTAGATATTTTAATAGCTATTTTAGATGACAAAAAATGTGTCATTTATTTTATTTCGGAAGATAGTTTTTTATTTGTTTAGGTACGTATTATTGTAATGCATGTGTTTTTTCAAGTCCTTATGTTACATATTATTGTAACTTTTTGTCTGGCCTTTGCTCTGCAGTGGGATATAATAGGCTGAAATAACAATAAAAAAGAAAACTCCTGTCTATTGAAGAATAAAATACATTCATACTGAAGGGCATTGAGAAGTGAGTATGCAACTAGGAGCCAGTGTCCAACTCTATTTATACCTTCCTGGTAATTTGACTCAGTAGCTGTAGAAAATAACTGCGCGTCTTACTACTTTTATTGTCCATTGGCGATAGAGCATTAGGTAATTTTTGGAGAAATCGTTTGCGTCATCAATGTTCTGAATAACGACTAAATCGGCGACTGCTTGAAGAGACTCTGCCCAAGTTCAGTTACTTTGAACTCTTGTTTTACTTTGAACCATTCAATTTAGGTGGTCACAAAAAACTTGTACGACTAGGAACCTTATGGCTTTGAGATGTTCGTCTAACTTGAATGGAAATAAAAGCCCTCGGACGTCCTGAGTCCTTTAATTTAATTTCCTTAGTCCTTTAATTGTCAAATAATAAGTAGGATCTGTCATTTGATAAGTAGGTATGTAATAGGGATGTAAATAAAACACGAATATATGCATTTTGATATGTTCTTTATTAACAAAAACACTTTCTTATCTTTCAACACTTTTGTTTTCAAAATACAATACATAAAAAGTTAGGCGTCGTGCCATAAAAGTCTTTGATTAATTAATAATTATACAGACAGAGTGAGTTCATTTTATAGAGTCTGAAGGGAAACAACATGAAAAAGTAGAGATGTAGGGTTGATAAAATGATAGGTGTATAAAGATGCTTGATACATTTCTATGAGTAGTATGGTACCACTATAATAAGCGATATAAATATGTATATACCTAGTCAAATGATCGATAATAATATAATAATTTATAAAAGTTATTTCGCGATGGGTACCTATCTACTATATGACTAATACATATTATATATATTTTAAGTCAAAAGACGTTTTTTGAGGATATGCCGAATGAAAATAAAGTCGATATGTTTTTAAATTATGTATAACTTCTTGATTAAATTTTAGCCAGTGTCATTGAAAAACGAGAAACGTTATTAAGTATCTTCGTTACAATTTTATTTTATAATATTTTTTCCCTCATGGGACTTATCTAGGTATAATATATTTAAATTACATTTGGACTAAATAATAGCAAACCGTACTAAGAAATGCAATCCTACTCCAATAAATAATCCAACTCCACGCGACGTAGCCAAAATTTGAAAGACAAGGTGGCAGCACACAACAGTTCTGGATCAGATCGTCATCGCTCATCATACGAGTATTACCGCGCCAAAAGGGTTGCAGTCGCGTAGTCTTTTCGAGATCGCCTTTAATAGCAAAAAGAAGCTATTACGGGGTTGCTTTTGGGTCTTGCTCATTTCCCTGTGACAGCGCTAACGTCTTAGCGTCGCCGCGCTTAAAAACTTAGGTGATGCTTAGTCAACCTGTGGCCAGTGTGTCGTAGCCGCGTCGACACCGATTCAGTATGCATCCTGGTTATTGGCATTTATTTAATGATGAGAAGATATGGCGAGGCGTTACTGATCCGTGGCCGATCTGGTGTGTGCTGTGACGTTTAGGTAGCGTTTTTTTCCTTTAGCAGGCAGCTGGGTGACAGTGGTATCACCTGTTGCGGGAGTAAACCAGGTAAATTCATTCATTGATATTAATTCGTTCTCAACGAGAAACGGCAATTACACATAAAGAAAGTTATCCCGCTACTCTTGCTACTGCCTGCCCCATTGCGAGCCGAAATAAGAAATGTGACTTTAAATGTTACAAAATTTATAGCTTTTACTTTAAAAATTTGCTTTTTTATTATCGAATAAGATTGACTGAAACTATAGTAGAATTAGGTTAATTACAAGTTATGAGAATATTGTCTTCAACACGAATTTTCACATAGACTGCTTCCTAGGCTTCATAAAGTTAATCGACGAATTTAGCACTTAGTCCAGCTTCAAGCAGTCAATGTACAAAAGCCGACACTGGCGCATACAACTCGTGTTTTATGAGTCATTATTGGTCCCAACGCTTATCGAGAGATCTTTCTGAGGGCAAATCATACGTTTCTTCTATCGTTTCATCATAAATATGTAGGTATCTATACAAGTACATTAAGAATGCTTATGCATTTAATAAAAATTTCCTGAAACAAAACGAGTTAACAATAAATTTGTTCGTTGATCCGGTGTACACTGAACAAGTGTACATGGCATCGCTCTCGCATTCGCGAGAACAATATGTCACCCTGATAGCTCATTCTGATATACAACATGCTTCTGAAAAACAGCTTTTGTTGTTCACTAAATTAGAATGCGCATGCGATTGTTCTGATTGATCAAGTGATTCATGGATGCACATTTACTTGTAATTAAATGTTGCCTTGAAAGTACATCACAAATGGATGTTTAGGTTTATCAAGAGTTTGCACATCTTTATATAGCTCTTGTTTATTGTACTGTACATTCTAGGAATACCTCGCAGATATCTACTGCAGTTTCTTTAAAAGCCGATATAATTTTTGCACATTTGCCGACAGAAGAATCCCTCTTTTACAACTCACCATTAAAGGGTAGGTTTGCTAGAAGTACATAATACATATTATAAATATATAATGTGAAAGTATAACGCAGGTAGATATGAGGAAGAACGACTTTGCTTATGATATGATGTTGCTGTATGATAGAGGTTAGCATAGAGGAGATATGATAAGGAGGAAACATGATATAGATATGAAGTGTGTTTGTTAATTTTAAAGAGTAACTCTTCAGTTGTTGAACTATTTTTTTTTTAATACAGACAATTATATAATTCGAGTATAAACACATAGTTACACAAACATACAACACATATAATTCAAAATTACGATTACGATAAAACCATTTTATCAATTAACTTAATCTATAGATACTAGGCCCGGTGTCGACAAACGAGTACGCGACTATTTCGCCACTATTTTCTTCTGATGAAACGTGTAAAATTTTAGGACAAATTTTAAGATGTGTCAAACTTGTCAGTTTACATATAACGATGTTTATGTGGACATTGGGCCTTACGAATAAACATTGATTAATCGTCTTTCTGACGAGGAAGAGGAAAAAGGGATAGGGGGACAGGAAAGACAAGGAAACATTTAAGACACCGAATAGTAATATTTTTACAGAGTCCAAATTTTCGTTGTTGAAACCATTGCATATCGATACTTGTCAATGTTAAAAGTACTCGTACTATTAATCAGTATAATAAACATATTCTCTAAAATGAATTCAATCTGTGATTATACCTAACGCCCTGTGTTTTATTTTCTTCGATTTCCAATGTTATGAAATATTGTACCCTTTAGTGGGTACTGAGAGGAAATTATACTGGATGGATTATATAGACATGCATAGTATTGGAATGTGATATAGATCTGTAAAATTTATACCGAATTCTAATTACTATTATTAAGTCGTCATTTCCTTGACCTATTCAAGTTAAGTAGTTTTGATTGTTAGAGTCACTCATAGAGATAATATATTCAACTACATGCTAAAAGTCTAAAAACTATAACCTTACTAAGGAAGAAATAACTATAGTTAAAGGAATAAATATGTCATATGTTATCCGGAGCATAACAACGCATGGATTGACACCTTACGCATCAAAAACGGATGAGTAATTTCGGCGATAAGGTGGAACACACGTAAACACACATAGCTACACAACTAAAAACATAATTCTTCCTCTTGGCTTTGCCGTAATCGGGTAAAAATATCTACTAGAAGTGAATCGAATCATAAGGAGCAGTTAAGTACTTATTGATTGATAGGTCATTGTTAGGATCTTAGAGTCTTGCTTTGACATTAAACACTTTTTTTTGTTGAATTTAAGTTTTACTTATTGAGAGGTATATAATATTTTCAGTAACTAGAAGTCGCAACCTACAAGCACTGGTGTTACTAGCTGGGTACAAATATAATACATGGTGTAAGCGTTGCTTTACAGCTAGGCTTGGAAAGAAGAGTTCAAGAACAGATGTCGGCAAAGGTATCTTAAAGCGGGTTCTGCACATCCTGTATCTGGTATCTGTGGGTCTCTGGAAAAATTGGGTTGTTAGAGCGGTGCATTTTATTAGTAATGTAGTAGGTAGGTATCAATTCATTGGACTAAGATAATTATGAGATTGTGATATCAAGTGATGGCCGAAGTTGACGGATTGGTAGCCGCGAACTGGTAAATGGAGTGCTGGACGCCCACCAGTTCGTTAAGTAGACGGCATAATAAAAATCAGAAGCTGAAAAGGATTGGCACATGGCAGTTGCGTACAAGATGAGAGGTCTATGCCCAGCAGTGGACGATTACGAGGTAAAGATGATGAAAGTAATCATCACTTTTGTTGTCCGTTTGTTGTTCTTTTAATGGACGCCACTGAACGCAAGTGTCACTGAAATTTGATTGTTTGTAGGTAGATATATTTTGTTAATACAACGTTAATATTTCGGAACTTGGTTGAAATTCACGTTAAGACTACCTTAAGTCTAAGATATATACAATTATACATAGGTACTTATACCCTAAATGCCTTTAGCTCGGGACTTCCTAGTGCAATAAATAACTTGAAATGTTGAAATTGTACATAACAATTCTGAGTGTTTTGAAAAAAATCAATACCAAATTATATGTAAATATTGTAAATTTTCTTTCATATTCAAACGAAAATCTTTAAACGTAAAGAACGTGCGAATCAAAACACTTATGTATGTGAAAAGCTTGAAACAAAAACGCGAAGAAGCTAAAACAAGAATAAATGTTATATAAAGTGTATAATCATATGTTTCTAAAGTAAATATCTGTGTGAGGTCCATTCCGGATCCTCCTATAAATACTATTTATAAAACTTTGAAACAACAGTCTCGAAATTCATTTTAATCTACACATTGATTCACGATCTCCATTTCGAGCTGAGAATAGTTTAAAATAATATTATAAAAAATGTACACCAACTGTGTTATGTTAGTATAAATTTCGAGACTGGACGTATGGCATTATGTAAAATTTTGACGTCCCTGTGGAAATGCATCACAGGTGACCTTATGTACAATTTTTCAATTATTGCATAATCTTGTACAGTTTAGCTGTATGACGTGCACTGTGACTGGGATAAAGTCACAAAGCAGAAACGTTTTACGAAAAATGTACCTTAAATCAATTCAATAACGCCCTATAAATTAATTTCAAATGATGTAGTAAAACTTCCTAACCAGATCTTTCTTCTTTCATTTCCAAATTTTGTTAGCGAAGCTCTTCCATTCCTTTCTATTCTTTTGATTTCTCGATACGTAAAAAATATGTTATTTCATTTTATTAGACAGACGTTACTCTGCTCAGGTGATCGACATTTTTTCGTCTAGTTGTTTATTTTTCTCTTTCCGATACCTTCTCATTCGTTCTTCCATCTGAACTAAATACGAATGTTCAACGCCTGTCTCCAGGAAAACTGCACAAATCAGTTCATACATAAAGCCATACTGCGTCAAGTTTGTTTAACCTAACATCCAAATTGGTTCTCTAATTAATTATTGCTTGTATTACAGACTGTTTCGGAAATTTAATTCCATCAGCCAAAAACATAAATAATAAAATGCAAGCGCTTGAAAGCGTCGCTTCTTAGTGCCTAAATGATATTATATTTATATAATATTAAGTAACTAACATAGTAAACATTTCTGTAAAAGCTAAATATTTTTTTCACTACTTGCACAACCGATCTTAAATCATACAGCAAACAAAAACAACTACCCGAAACTTTTTTTTTAATTTTTAAATGTTTTTTTACTTTTTTTGTCTTTTTGTTGATTTTAAAAGTGAAATATGAAATGAATGAATGTGCAATGAAACGAAAAAGACGCTCTCCTGATGGTAAGAGATAACGCCTGTCCATGACCATTGCAGCGATACACAGAACTTTGAGTAACAGCACAAAGCCCAGGGCATCGCCTTTGAGACTAGATGGTTAGTCTCAATAGCCCAGTAATTTTGCTAGCTACAGTACCCTTCATACCGGAACACAGTAATGTTTACACACTACTGCTTGGCGGTAGAATATCTGGTACTGCGGTGGTACCTACCTAGACGACCTCCTGCTAAGGAGATCTACCACCGAGTAAAAGTTGTATTGAAATGAAATTATATTATAGAGCTAAGTAGCAATAGGAATACGTATAGAGAGTAAGTTTCAATGTTATTAGTTTTAACCTTTGTTAGAACTAAAGCACTCGGAAAGAAATGCCACTCACGGTCAACCATCTGAAGACTGACCGGATTGTCAGTTATTTAGAATGAGTGATAGGTTGAGAACACCTATTTTTTATGTTAAAGTAATGATACGAACGAGACGCTCTCCTGTGGTAAGATATAACGCCTGTTTTTGACCATTGCAGCGGCGCACAGAACTTTGAGTAGCAGCACAAAGTCCAGGGCATCGCTGCTTTGGGGCTCATTACTTTGAGACATTTGACGGTTAGTCTCAATAGCCCTGTAATTTTGCTAGCTACAGTACCCTTCAAACCGGAACACAGCAGTGTTTACACACTACTGCTTAGCGGCAGAATATCTGATACTGCGGTGGTACCTACCTAGACGACCTCCTGCTAAGGAGATCTACCACCGAGTAAAACCTAAAATTAAATGAAATATATGAAATTAAATTAAATCAATAGGAATAAGTATAGAGAGTGAGTTTGAATGTTATTAGTTCTGACCTCTGTGTACATTTCGTGACATTTCGACACAAATAATTTCTAGTGTAGAGTGAAATGTGAAGTGAAAGTGAATGAATCTACTACTACTCTAAGCGTATTTTTTAAAATATTTAAGCCCTGTGAAAGTCAATTGGTCTCTCTCTAAATAATTTAAAATGGACTGAATTCTAAAGGCATCGAACTAAAATTGAATTATCTTACAAGAGATGTTGACCTATCAATAATTATTGTCCGTTTATCTTAAACTAATCCATCTCCGTTCATTTTAATAGCATGTCTTCAAAATTAAGTCCATTACGTGCGCTTACATTTCTATACTCTTAATTTAATTTATAGATATGAGTTATACTTTTCATCATTATGATTAAGCAAACTCTGTGGCGTCAAAATATTATACCTACAAAGTTAAATAATAACTTCTGTGCATGAAAAACTTAAAAACAATCTAAACGAGGTTATTTTTCGTTTTTTTTTTGTTTTTTTTTTTTTTTTTTAATATTTTTTTAGAAGCCCTATGATTTTTGTTTACGCACAGTCACTAGACTTGCTCCGTAACTGTGCTAAAACGAAATCCCAGCTAAAGCGTGTCTTGACATGGCAGGCCATTACTAAAACATGCACTTTTTAGATTAGTTTGGTATAATGAATACCTAAAAAATGCCTTTGTATCTTACTTGGTACATACTTCATACAATATACCATAAGGTATTTAGTACCAAGTACATTACCTTTATCACAAAGGTAGTTTTTAGGTATTATATACCCTTTGTACCCTTGTTTACAACCTCAAAATACATGGTTGTGGCATCTACCCACCATAAGCACACAAACACAAACACTAACTTAATATTGCTGTTTTACGAGAATGCGCGTAGTTATTGGTTTTACACTGCGATCTAGCTGATTAGAACGGCGTAGCGGTTTTAAGTCTGACCAAATCAACTATTGTAATATCGACTTTTTTTACGTGACTAAACTAAAGATTGCATAGACATGACATCATGAATTAAAAAAAAAAATACTCGTGAAAGTAGAAGCTAAGCGAAATTGACTGGCAAGATTGTACTGACGATTGCCCACGGCACTTGTAGTGGTGCCCAGATGTTTGAGTTCAGTGACAAAACGAAGTTCACGGTATTTGCGCTCTATACTTTGCGATATTTGATGGATAGTCTCAATAGCCATGTAATTTTGCTAGCTACTTTACACTTATAAAACGGAACACGGTAATATTTACAGACTACTTCTTGGCGGCAGAATATGTGGTAATGCAATTGTACCTACCTAGACAACCCCTGCTATGGAGGTCTACCACCAAGTAAAATATAAATAGATTTTTAACTGTAATTTAAAACTTTGTTTAATTCTATATGTGTAACTTTTTAGAAAGCATTAAGTGTATTTTGTCTACTTGCAGTTTCTTAAAATTTTTGGGAATTTTATTATTTAGATGTACTCAATTTTTTTAAGTATGTTAATTTTACTTTTAGATTTTCAAATGCTATTTTTTTTAAATGAACGTTTCCAAAATGTTTTTAATGCGTAGGTATGAGTCCACGTCTGACCGCCAACTGACCTGATGGTAATCGATGATGTACAATAATCAACAACATTTGATGCTGTGGTCGTACCTACTTAGACGAACTTCTGCTAAGGAAATTTACCACCGCGAGACGGTTGACGTGGTGAATGGGATTAGCAAAAAACGGAATAAATAAAAATAAGCAAATATTCGGGATATTTATAAATCAACGGTATTTCGAAGTATATGTGATACGAAAGTGAAGCAACTTTTATTTTCTTCTGTACCCCCAATAGTCCAGTCAGTGAGGATTTTTACCCTACAAAAGGCGATGTAGTAACAATTTTGAAATACATATAGCAGGCTTTTTTGGGTTTTCATGGGTTGGCATTGAATGTTTTTGTCGTAAATGAACCGAGTCCGTGTACATGGACTTTGAAACAAAACAAGGAAAAAAAAATCTCTAAATGTCAGTGAAAACCATATGAAAGCCCGTTACGTAGGCTTTGTTTTGTTTGTTGAACATCATTTTAAAACATTTTGTAACAATTATGTATTTAGCCAATGTCTTTTTTTGTAAAAAAATGATTAATTATTAATTGTTTGCTTTAATTCACATAATTATTTGGTATTTGGTCAACCTCACGCTTTTATGCCACGGTTTATCGCACTACCCAGCTAGAGCAGTGTCTTAATCCTAAATTGATTCTGAGGTTACAATTTTATTAATGCTATTACGTTCAAATACATGAAACGTTTAACTATATTATACGATTATGTGGTTCCTGTATTTTACTCTAAATCATTTGTTACGTTATATCGATTAGTTATATATCTACCTAAACTATTATAAAGAGGAAATATTTAATTGTTTGTTTATTTGTATTGAATAGGCTCCGTAACTAATAGATCGATAAATTTATATTGTTAATCTAGTATTGATTTCCCGTGCGAAACCGGGGCGAGAATACACGTTTTTCAAATGTACAAGGCATACAACTAACTAAATTCTATCGCCAATTTTTTCAGATACGTGCTATAGATATGTTACGATAATGGCACCGACCAAGGCCATGTGAAGGCTTTTATATACATAAAGTTATATGAAAATTAAAACTTTAAATTATACAGGTTCTGTTCAATATTCTGTATTTTGCAGTATTATGATGTTATAAAACTAGGGGTTTAAATATTTGAGTGACAGGTGGTGCATGGCAAGGTACTGTAAGAAATTTTTGTTAGATTTTCGCAAAAAAAGCTGAATTACACAAACGGTTGTTTAGAAATAATAAAAACCTTGGCAAAGTCGGTTGCCTAGTGAAATGTTCGATTCCTGTCGCAACCAGTGTAAATCACAGTAGCTGAGTTTCACAACCAATTGAGAAGTGTGAGGTGTGGGGCTGCATCATATTTTAAATTTAATTCACCTGATCTATTTTTTATTTTTGTAAAATGATTGAAACGATTATGTTGTTCCTTTATTTTACTCTCTAAATTATTTTATCGATTTGTTATTAGATATTTTTGTTGCTGAGAGTGCACGTTTTTTTCTAATTAGTCTATAGAAATGTTACATTTTATGGGCTTAGTGTGCATTTGCGACGCAATTTTTCATTTTTTAGATTTCAAAGAAGGCAATCAAAATTATTCCCTAAAACCCCACTATAAAAATGGACTGGAATAATTATAATATTGAAAATGATCAGAAAAAAGTTACAACGAGCAATAGAAAAAAAAAATCATCGATTTTCACGTGTAGCTTTGTTATTTTTGGGTTCTCCGGCTATAAGTTACTTGACCAAAGTTGTTGAAAATTTTGTTTGCAACGAAAAACGTTTCGATTTTTTTTTTGTGAGTCATATAGTTTGTCAGATAAACCATAAAAACCATTTATTACCCCTACTTTCAAGATGGCGGCCGTGGAACAAGGGTTGCAACCCCACCAACTTGGATTTAACTTGAAACTACCTCCTCCTTGACATCTAAAAAATAAAATTGCATCCTCTGACAAATGCAACCCCAAATGTAACTTTTCAATAAGCTAAATAGAAAATACCTACGCCTAACTTAAGTCTAACTACATCTACGCTTTGACTGTTTATGAAATGCTTTGATTTTGCAGATATTTTACGACGATGAAACCAACCTGACTGTGAAGGTTATTACGTAAATAAAGTTATATAAATAAGCATGAAATAATACAAGTTCTGTTCAACATTCTGTATTTTTGCACTATCATGATTTTATAAAACTAAAATCGGGGTTTAAAAATTTGAGTGACAGGTGGTGCGGTGCATATGGCAATTTACTGTAAAAAAATTTTGTAACATTTGCGCAAAAAAAAAGCTTTGAACGTGATGACAACTGAATCACACAAACGGTTGTTGACAAATAATAAAAATCTTGGCACAGTCGGTTGCCTAGGAAAACGCTCGATTCCTGTCACAACCAGTGTAAATCGCAGTAGCCGAGTTTCACAACCAACTGAGAAGTGTGAGGTGTGACTGCATAATATTTTCAATTTAATTTACCTGATGTATTTTTTATTTTTGTACAATTAATGAGACGATTATGTGGTTGCTTTATCTTACTCTAAATAATTTTTTACATTATATCGATTTGTTATTTTGTTGCTGAGAATACACGTTTTTTTCTAATTAGTCTATAGAAATGTTACATTTTTACGGGCTTAGTGTACATTTGCCACATGACAAATTTTTTTTTTTTTATTAGATTTCAAAGGGGGAAATGAAAATTATTCCTTAAACCCCTCTATATAAATGGCCTGACATAATAATATTGAAAAACGTCCAGAAAAAAGTTATAACGAGCAATAGAAACGCAAATTTTCATTGATTTTCACGTGTAACTTTATTATGTTTGGTTCTCCGGCTATGAGTTACTTGACCAAAGTTATGGAAAATTTTATTTGCAACGAAAAATGTTTCGATATTTTTTGTGAGACATAGTTTGTCAGATAAACCATAAAAACCATTTCTACTCCTATTTCAAAGGTGACGGCCATGGAACAAGAGTTGCTACCCCACCAACTTGGAATTAACTTTACACTACCTCCTCCTAGATATCTAAAAAATAAAATTGCATCCTCTGACAAATGCGATACCAAATGTAACTTTTCAATAAACTAAATAGAAAATACCTACGTGTAATTTAATTCTACCTACATCTAAGCTGCGATTGTTAAGATAGCTTCGTTGCTGATAGTACACGTTCATGAAATAAAATGACTTATACTTTTTTTTTTTTTAAATGACTTATACCTAACTTAAGTCTACCTACATCTACGGTTTGGCTGTTAATGAAATGCTTTGATTTTTCAGATATTTGTTATACAAAATTTAAAAATTTATAAAAATTTACGATAATGGAACCGACCTGACTGTGAAGGTTATTATGTAAATAAAGTTATACAAATAATCATGAAATTATACAAGTTCTGGTCAATATTCTGTATTTTTGCACTATTATGATTTTATAAAACTAAAATCGGGTTTTAAACATTTGAGTAACAGATGGTACATATGACAAGGTACTGTAAGAATTTTTTGTTACGTTTGCGCAAAAAAGCTTTGAACGTGATGCCAACTGAATCACATAAACGGTTATTTAGAAATAATAAAAATCTTGGCACAGTCGGTTGCCTAGGAAAACGCTCGATTCCTGTCGCAACCAGTGTAAATCACGGTAGCTGAGTTTCACAACCAACTGAGAAGTGTGAGGGGTGGCTGCATCATATTTCAATTTTAATTTTTCTGATCTATTTTTTATTTTTGTAAAATTATTGAAACGATTATGTTGTTCCTATATCTTACTCTCTAATTTTTTTTTTACTTTATATCGATTTGTTATATTTTTGTTGCTGAGAGTGCACGTTTTTTTCTAATTAGTCTATAGAAATGATACATTTTATGGGCTTAGTGTGCATTTGCGACGCAATTTTTCATTTTTTAGATTTCAAAGAAGGCAATCAAAATTATTCCCTAAAACCCCACTATAAAAATGGACTGGAATAATTATAATATTGAAAATGATCAGAAAAAAGTTACAACGAGCAATAGAAAAAAAAATCATCGATTTTCACGTGTAGCTTTGTTATTTTTGGGTTCTCCGGCTATAAGTTACTTGACCAAAGATGTAGAAAATTTTATTTGCAACGAAAAATGTTTCGATAGTTTTATTGTGAGACAGTTTGTCAGATAAAACATAAAACTCATTTGTACCCCTATTCCCAAGATGGCGGTCGTGGAATAAGGGTTGCAGCAGTTGCACTACCTCCTTCTTGATATCTAAAAAATAAAATTGCATTCTCTGATAATTGCAACCCCAAATGTAACTTTTCGATAAACTAAATAGAAAATACCTAAGCCTAACTTAAGTCTACCTACATCTACGCTTTGACTGTTTATGAAATGCATTGATTTTCAGATACTTGCTATAGATATTTTATGATGATGACACCTTAATTTTTTTTGTGGAAAAAAGGAATTTGGTTTTTAAAAATTCGAGTGACAGGCGGTAAACCTACATGGGACGGTACTGCAAGAAATTTTTGTTACGTTTTGCACAAAAAAAAAACTTTGACCGCGATGACAATTGAATTACGCCAACAGTTGTTTAGAAATAGTAAAAATCTTAGCACAGTCGTTTGCGTAGGGAAACGTTCGATTCCTTCGCAACCAGCGTGGATGTCGGTAGCCGAGTTTCACAACCCATTGAGAAGTATGAAGTGAGGATGTATCATATTTAAAGTACCTGGGGTGGTACCTAGTCGACGATCTCCTGCTTTGTTCACTACCCAATCACAACCATTCCTGACGGCTGATAGATTTGAATGAAACAGACTCAATTTTTCTTTACTTCTATTTTCTATAGTTAGTTTATATTATCTTCTTACGAATGATGACTAAATACGCGTATAAGCTACACGGTATGTAAATTTATTATCTAGTCCAATATAATATGGTGTTATAATACCTTGAATAGTATAATTTGCTAAGTACTTTTAGTAAGCAGTTAGACCCTTAATTGTGATAAACTTTGCTTAAAGTTGTCTGTCCATTTCCTGCTGACGTGAAATGTCACGCTTGGAAATAAGACAGGCTTCAATAATTTATGTGCCTAGTAAAGTCTAGTGGAGTAGTCACTAAGGTAAAAGTAAGATACTAATTATTACTGAATATCTAGAAAAACAGAAGAGTATAATAAATACCTACACCTACACCTAATGTTTTTTTTGATTTTTACGTTTTTTTAATATATAATTAATTGTAATCACTAATTGTCTTTGCATTTTATGAAGATAAATGAAGTATGAGTTAAATATCTATTTTCCCTGTAATTTATTTTTCCTAAAAGTGTTGTCTAATGGTTTTTTTTTATTTTTTTTATTTTTTTGTCTAATTTTTTTTATTTCTTTTTAATTTTTTTTTTTTTTATAATATGAGTATATTTTTAATTACTTTGACTTAGAATTCAGAAATCAATGCCTGACTGAAAATATATGTATAATGAACTCTCAAAGTATTAAAAAAAGTACGTATAAGTAATGAGAAGAGTGAGACGCTCTCCTGATGGTAAGGGATAACGCCTGTCCATGACCATTGCAGCGATACACAGAACTTTGAGTAGCAAAACAAAGTCCTGCATGGTAGGTAATTAAAATGCAAATTTTATTGAAATCTTAATTTTTTTTATAGAAAAAAGGAATTTGGTTTTTAATTTTTCGAGTGACAGGCGGTAAACCTACATAAGACGGTACTGCAAGAAATTTTTGTTACGTTTTGCACAAAAAAAACTTTGACCGCGATGACAACTGAATTACGCAAACAACTGTTTAGAAATAATAAAAATCTTGGCACAGTCGGTTGCCTAGGGAAATATTCGATTCCTGTCACAACCAGCGTGGATGTCGGTAGCCGAGTTTCACAACCCATTGAGAAGTATTAAGTGAGGATGTATCATATTTAAATTTAATGTATGTGATGTATTTTTTATTTTTGTAAAATGATTGAAACGATTATGTTGTTCCTTTATCTTACTCTCTAAATTATTTTACTTTATATCGATTTGTTATTAGATATTTTTGTTGCTGGGAATGCACGTTTTTCTAATCAATCCATAGAAATGTTACATTTTTATGAGCTTAATGTGCATTTGCGAGGGAATTTTTTATTTTGTAGATTTCGAAGAGGGGAATGGAAATTATGTCTTAAAACCCCACTATAAAAATGGTCTAATATAATTATATTGAAAAACAATCAGAAAAAAGTTATGCAGAGCAATTTTCATCGATTTTCACGTATACATTGCTAGTTTTGTTTCTCTGACTATAAGTTACTTGCCAAAGTTGTAGAAAATTTTATTTCGAAAAAAAATGTTTCGGTATCTTTTTTTTTTTGTGAGACAGTTTGTCAGATAAACCATAAAAACCATTTGTATCCCTTCTTTCAAGATGATGGCTGTGGGATAAGGGGTTTTTTTTTTTATTTCCGTCCTCCTCCACCAATGTACCCCTAACGTGATCAGGGACCTTGTCTAGGTTTTCATTTAGTATATAAAGATTGTAATTTAAAAGTGCTACAAGTGTAGCTTGTATTTATATACTTTTTGTTTGTACTTATCATATTTTTAGTATAAAAGTTTTCAAAATTCAAATTCAAATGTAAAATTATTTGTCATAAATTAATTAGAAAATATATGAAATTAGTCATTAAATTAAATATCCAGTATTAAGTAAAACTATGTAAAATTATTTGTCATAAATTAAAATATAAAATTAGTCATTAAATTAAGATTGGTGTTATTAAATATAATAAATTTGTCTGGTAATAATTGTATTGTAAATTGTAAAGTTAACTGAATTAAAACGTGTAGTTTAATGTTCATAATATTTCAAGTCCTGTATCGGAATTTTCTTTCTTTACAAATTTGTCCTAAATTTGTTTGTTTCAAAGGTGATGCACAATGCACAATTGCACATCCATTTTCTTCCTACCTTCCCACGTGCGTGCATCACTCCTAATTCTTAAGAATTAGGTTCTGCACGCACCTTCCCTTCATAAACTACCAGTATTAGTGTTAGTGACGCTCAGCGTCACTACGTCTTATCGCAAACTAATGCAAAGCTTTGCCGCCGTTGTGCCGAATGTGAGCAGATACGTCCTGGACTCTTTCCCGTCCTTCATCGCACAGGATGGGAGATCGGTGTGCCTCACGCTACATCTATGTTCCAGGACGCACCTGGTCACGTATTGTATTTGGCACTCTAGCGGCGATCTTGGATGTGCATCATCTCTGATGCCATTGCATGTTTGGCTTACCCCATAGAGCCCAGTAGGTATATGTGGCTCTCGCCCGCGTCCTTTTGGACTCCCGCACAGACCTACAGGTGTATGCAAGCGTCTCTCCTTCGTCGGTGTTTTTTGGAGTGTCCGGTACCCTAGCAGTACGCCACGCTAGACCTAGCAATGGCGTCCCATCACTTACGTACCGGGCACTCTCCGTCGAAGGCGTTGTGGCTGATGTCTGGGATCTTCGCCGACCTGAAGTTGCGGCAGGTCGCAGTCTCGCCCGCCGCATGTGCCGGGCAGTCTGTCCGGAGATGTGGGCCGGCGCAGTAGCTGCACAGGTCAGCTGACTCTGTGCATAGCCTGCGCCCGTGCCCATATACCAGGCACCGCGTGCACTGGACGAGCGGAGACTGGTCATGTAGGTACTACCGCATACTGCAGGTCATTGTGGACCCGTTTAGCCTCGATCAACTTTTGCCACAACTGGGGAGACACTTGCAACACCACGTGGTTTTCATGGGGATTACGTGCTCTGCGTTGGTACTTCACTGTCGCTCTGAACTCTTCATGTGAAATCTTTATGTGGGATAAGGGTTGCAGCCTCACCAACTTGGATTTAACTTTAAACTACCTCCTTCTTGATATCTAAAAAATAAAATTGCATCCTCTGATAAATGCAAACCCAAATGTAACTTTTCGATAAACTAAATAGAAAATACCTAAGCCTAACTTAAGTCTACCTACATCTACGCTTTGACTGTTTATGAAATGCATTGATTTTCAGATACTTGCTATAGATATTTTACGATGATTGCACTTTAATTTTTTTACGGGAAAAAGGAATTTGGCTTTTAAAAATTCGAGTGACAGGCGGTAAACCTACATGGGACGGTACTGCAAGAAATTTTTGTTACGTTTTGCACAAAAAGAAACTTTAACCAAGATGACAACTGAATTACGCCAACAGTTGTTTAGAAATAATAAAAATCTTGGCACAGTCGGTTGCCTAGGGAAACGTTCGATTCCTATCGCAACCAGCGTGGATGTCGGTAGCCGAGTTTCACAACCCATTGAGAAGTATGAAATGAGGATGTATCATATTTAAATTTAATGTATGTGATGTATGTTTTTTATTTTTGTAAAATGATTGAAACGATTATGTTGTTCCTTTATTTATCTCTCTCTAAATTATTTTACTTTATATCGATTTGTCATTAGATATTTTTTTGCTGGGAATACACGTTTTTCTAATCAATCCATAGAAATGTCACATTTTTATGGGCTTAATGTGCATTTGCGACGCAATTTTTTATTTTGTAGATTTCGAAGGGGGGAATGGAAATTATTCCTTAAAACCCCACTATAAAAATGGTCTAATATAATTCTATTGAAAAACAATCAGAAAAAAGTTATACAGAGCAATAGAAACTTAAATTTTCATCGATTTTCACGTATACATTGCTAGTTTTGTTTCTCTGACTATAAGTTACTTGCCAAAGTTGTAGAAAATTTTATTTGGAAAAAAAATGTTTCGATATATTTTTTTGTGAGACAGTTTGTCAGAAAAACTATAAAAACCATTTGTACCCCTTCTTTAAAGATGATGGCTGTGTGATAAGGGTTGCAGCCTCACCAACTTGGCTTTAACTTTAAACTACCTCCTTCTTGATATCTAAAAAATAAAATTGCATCCTCTGATAAATGCAACCCCAAATGTAACTTTTCGATAAACTAAATAGAAAATACCTAAGCCTAACTTAAGTCTACCTACATCTACGCTTTGACTGTTTATGAAATGCATTGATTTTCAGATACTTGTTATAGATATTTTACGATGATGGCACCTTAATTTTTTTTTGTGGAAAAAAGGAATTTGGTTTTTAAAAATTCGAGTGACAGGCGGTAAACCTACATGGGACGGTACTGCAAGAAATTTTTGTTACGTTTTGCACAAAAAAAAAACTTTGACTGCGATGACAACTGAATTACGCCAACAGTTGTTTAGAAATAATAAAAATCTTAGCACAGTCGTTTGCGTAGGGAAACGTTCGATTCCTTCGCAACCAGCGTGGATGTCGGTAGCCGAGTTTCACAACCCAATGAGAAGTATGAAGTGAGGATGTATCATATTTAAAGTACCTGGGGTGGTACCTAGTCGACGATCTCCTGCTTTGTTCACTATCCAATCACAACCATTCCTGACGGCTGATAGATTTGAATGAAACAGACTCAATGCTCTTTACTTCTATTTTCTATAGTTAGTTTATATTATCTTCTTACGAATAATGACTAAATACGCGTATAAGCTACACGATATGTAAATTTATTATCTAGTCCAATATAATATGGTGTTATAATACCTTGAATAGTATAATTTGCTAAGTACTTTTAGTAAGCAGTTAGACCCTTAATTGTGATAAACTTTGCTTAAAGTTATCTGTCCATTTCCTGCTGACGTGAAATGTCACGCTTGGAAATAAGACAGGCTTCAATAATTATTGAAGCCTGTCTTATTTCCAAGCTTTACTAGGCACATAAATTATAATTTATGTGCCTAGTAAAGTCTAGTGGAGTAGTCACTAAGGTAAAAGTAAGATACTAATTATTACTGAATATCTAGAAAAATAGAAGAGTATAATAAATACCTACACCTACACCTAATGTTTTTTTTTGATTTTTACGTTTTTTTTTATATATATAATTAATTCTAATCACTAATTGTCTTTGCATTTTATGAAGATAAATGAAGTATGAGTTAAATACCTATTTTCCCTGTAATTTATTTTTCCTAAAAGTGTTATGTCTAATGGTTTTTTTTTATTTTTTTGTCTAATTTTTTTATTTCTTTTTAATTTTTTTTTTTTTATAATATGAGTATATTTTTAATTACTTTGTCTTAGAATTCAGAAATCAATGCCTGACTGAAAATATATGTATAATGAACTCTCAAAGTATTAAAAAAAGTACGTATACATAAGTAATGAGAAGAGTGAGACGCTCTCCTGATGGTAAGGGATAACGCCTGTTCGTGACTAATGTAACGATACACAGAACTTTGAGTAGCAAAACAAAGTCCTGCATGGGCATCGTTACTTTGACGTTCATTACTTTGAGATATTCAATGTAGTGTAATTAAATGTGTTCAAGTCTCAATAGCCTGTAATTTTGCTGGCTACAGTGCCTTTTAAACCGGAACACACGAATATTTACACAGAACATCTGATACTGCGGTGGTACATACCAAGACGACCTCCTGCTAAGGAGATCAACTACCCAGTTAAATAATAAAAGATTTAAATTACAAAAACATACATTTTTAACTGAAACTTAATACTTATTTAATTTACTATGTGTTACTTTTTAGCGAACTATTGAAAGTTATATTTACTTGGCGTTCGTTTTACCTTGAGGTATTTTGTTGTTTAATTGAATTATTATATACCGAGACTTAGATAATACGAGTAATATTTGGTTATTATTTACAATATTAAAGTAAGTCATCAATGGCAGTCTGTTTGAACCAGCCCTGACTATACTTTATGAATACGGAATAAGCGTAATGTGTACCTAATATACATTTTTAGATATCGTAATACGTAGATAATGTGTTAGATATTCTTAGATGTCTTAACAATCTAATTTGGTGTCGGTTTATATTTTATATAAATGATTTCTACGCATTTTATATACCATTGTAGGTTTAAAGCATATGTTACACTACTAATTTCTAGTCTTCATGAGATTATTTATAAACACCTGAAGTAAGGTGACTCATGAATTTCTAATACAAACTAATGGTTATACCATGCAAAGATTAAAATGCTATATACTAATTTTTTTTACTTGTTTCATAATTTTTTTATTTTTTTTTAGATTTTTGATATATTTATTTTCATTATTTACTATGATTTTCAACCAAGTTCCGATTATTACGTTTTTATAAAGTTAATTATGTTGGCTACTCGATGAGAATTAACTATGCAAAGTTATGTTTACGTTTAACTATTTCACTTAATACGAATATTTTCATCTCAGTTCCCATCGCATGAGATCGTGATAGACTATTTAAGACTCACTAGGTATAAACTGTTCTTATTAAGTTAACCGTAAAGATTGTCGAACCGGCAGATGGCGATAACCCAGGAACATATAAAGTGAATCAAATATATAATTTTAATACTCAAATGAAAAACAAACGAGAATGATATGTAATGAAAAGTTCTCTAGTCTGTAGACATCACGGTAAATCAATTTGAGGTAAAATTATAGAGAAATATTGTAGGTACCTATGTGTTATCTGAAATTTTGTGCTCTAAACTGGGTGTCTATGGAGAATTTGACAAAGTTATTGACATTGTTTTATGGAAATTGATTTCGAAGATGAAAGTGGCAATTTGTATTGAAATGAGGTACCAACCTAAATAATCATAACAGTACAAGAAATTTTAAGGGCTGATGACGCGAGTAGGTATAAGATCAATTTAGTGTTAATATATGTAGTTGTAGTGTTAATATTTTGTGACTCATCCAATTACTTAATAGTACATCGGTTAATAAATGATTACTACAAGGAAATGAACGACTATTTTACACAGTAATTCGGGTTAGACCTTATGACGACAGAGCGCTCTTCGACTCCGAAAATATTAACTTTAAAGCTTTCCTTACAACTGTCTACATAATTTTCCGATCTGGAATAACCGCTTTCTTCACTAAGATGTATAATTCCTTTTAATTTGAGCACTATTAAGGCTCAAACATGTCTATATTTTCGGAGGCGATATAACCTCGCTTGTAATTATTACTTAACTGCTGAATCGAAGAAAACAATAAGCACAGGGATGACTATCGCCCAAGAAGTGTTTACCTTCTCTAAGTATACAATCTTAACATTACAAAATAGGTTTAAAAAAATATAGGAGTTAGATTTTGGATATTCTAATGGCAACGTGCCGGCGCGCATCGTTTCGCCGCCTGGGCGGTGCGCGCCGGCACCGAGCGCGGACCGCTACTTGAATTTGCAATGAAACTTATCCGTCGTGAGCAACAAACTATGGCCAAAATGGACGACGGTACTGTGATAAATGGGGTTTCTATCGCGCATTGAAGTAGTGTCGAAAGTAGGGGCGCCGTAGAGGCGGAGATAGTGGAAGAAGGAGAACGTGCGCAGGCAAGGCGCGAGGGTGGGGTGAAAGGCAGGTCAATACAAGAAATAGATTTCTGAATAGCGAGCTTACAACTAAACACCATTAATCTAAACTGTTACATTCGTTCGGGTTATAAATTTATTCTACGAAAAGAAGCCATCGGAAACCTACACCGAGTTGTAATACGACAGTCCAAGTTTGGATCTGCCGATTTTAAATCCAATCCTCTAAAGATGGAGCGTGCCCCACGACGCCCGACCTCTGAAATACACGTTATAAAGACAGAAGTGAATCGGGCGTCGCCATATCAAGCTTAACTAGCACGTCTTGTAGATCATGCACTCTTAACAACTAATTAAAAAATGACTTAATACTGACAAGTTCACTATCGTATAGAAACAGTCTGCCAGAGAGCGCCGAGTGGTTCTCAGCCGAAATTAGTACCAATTAACAAAGGTATGCAAGTACCTGACATGTCCATTACATACGAACGTGCTTCACACGGCAAATAGTAAAACTAATGCTCGAAAGCTAAACAAATAAAAGCATTTAGTGTCAATACAGAAGTTGTGCCCGTAAGTTACCGCGAGTAAATTAAAATAATAATTACAAAATAATCGTGAAGCACGATCGTGTACATTACTCAAGTCAATGGATGTGGAAATTTCCATCACATCATTCAACAAATTATGTATGTGTATGTTATAGACCAAGTGATTAACAAAACATTATTTACAATGCCCTAATATTTGTAATACGTTTAGTATACAACTCGGAGCAGCATAAAAATGTCATCTGACTCAATAAATAATCAATCTATTAGTTGAATAATAAATCGACGAATTTATGACGAATAAAACGATCCGGTTCTGTCTTTGCAAAAAACTTCAGATTATCATATAAAAATAATTTCAATGGTGCTAATGTAATGCTTTTATCATTTAATTAGTACACATCCTGCAAAAACTATTAAACACTGCTCACTATAACGTAGTTTGAAAATAAATTTACTGTTACGCGATAAATAATGAAGTTCAAACAAATATTAACTACACATAATTTTACGTGTCATTTAAAGTACGAAGCATTGCATCTGTCTGAATAACGATTTTATACATCACTTATCTCATAACATAGTACTTTGACTATAAAGGTGACTCAAATAAATGACCATGCCCCATGACCATGTTCAATATGTTGCACCTTTACATGATAAAGTTTAGCGATTACGCGTAGTAGGCAAGCTAACAAGTATCACTTATTCAAGGTTTCGTAAATTCATTAAGTCGGGAATACACATGCCTGTAGCTGACACACTTGGATAACAGCTCCCCTTGCACGTGCCACTAACATGTGTATAGCATGCCTTTATCAGACAAGTAAGAAGATCGCAGTACATTTTATTTGCTAGTATGCAATATGCGGGAGGGGTCGCGGGGGGCAGCAAAACCGGTACGTAGTTGTATGAACAACTAACGTACGCTAGTGCTACCGGCATGCCAGTAGCTGTAATTTTCCCTTATGAATAATAATCTACGGAAATTATTTGAAGGGAATTAGCGACATTTAGCCCCAAACAAAGCGCGAAACTTTTACGTACTAAATTTCATTAATCGGTGTAATAAATAAACCAAAAAAGCAGTAAATGAAAAGTGTCATGTTTTTGACTAGCATTGTAAATCTAAATTGATGAGACAAAATAGAATAGGAGCTTCGCAGGCTTACCGGCATAGCTACATCTGCCCATCATAATGCATGCCAGCCTATCATTGCTTTCGAGATCTCGATGTGTCGGGAATTGGCGTGCAAGTGTGCAAAGCACGGGTATGTGTATCGCGGCCTCTTATCTCAATTCGTAGTTCATTTTGATTTTTTTTTGCATAAGTAGAGTAGGTATAATTGTTTTCTTTTATTTAATAAATAATCTCGATCTGGTGTGGCTGTGACTAGGTGACATCGATCGATCACCTAGTCAGTTATGTTGAAACTAAATGAGTTTTAAGATTTATCATTCGTTTTTTTAATAACCAATGCGTTGATCCCAACGCATCTAAATGTTTGAATCGTAATCAGTATTATTAGAGCTACGAAAGTATACGTGTTTTGATAAAATAATAATTAAAGAACACAAAACTGACTGACTTTTACACTTGATAGATAGAATCAGGCTCATCACATCATCATCATTATCACCATGATGATGATGATGATGATGATGACGATGATACTTTAATTATGGAATCAGGATCATCCACATCATCATCGTCATGATAATGGTGATGATGATGATGATGCTCCTGATTCCATAATTAAAGTATCATCGTCATCATGTGATGATGATGATTATGGTCCTGATTCCATGATGATGGTGATGATGATGATGATCCAGATTCTATCGATCTAGTTTAAAAGTCAGTCAATTTTGTGTTCTTTTATTATTTTATAAATACACGTATACTTTCGCAACTCAAATAATACTAATTACGTTTCAAACATTTAGACGCGGTGAGATAAACACATTGTTTATTAAAAAAACGAATGACAATTCTTAAAACTCATTTAGTTTCAATATAACTGACTAGGTGATCGATTGAGACAACCTGTCATCATCATTATCAACTGATGATGATTATACTGATTCCGGAATTAATATTGATAAAACAATAATTAAGGAACATTAAATTGACTGATTTTTAAATAAATGACAAATAACGCGTGAATAAGTATTCTTGTTATGTTGTGTCAAAGTTTCGAAATATACATGAACCGTGGTTTCGTCGTGAAAGGTATTATAGTAATGCCTATAGCTCGCGCGGATAAGGTAGGTACACTTTATGATTTAGTTACATTGTAAGATTTCAAATGAGACGGAGCTTAAAACAATATTATCGGGCTTGGTAAGAAAAATTACAAACTAAAAACAAATAAGTGAAACGAAATCTAACCTTGTGTAAAGTGACGATGTGGTCATAGATGGTAAGCACACCTAGTCTTGAATGAAACTAGGTCTCAAGTCAAGCTTCCAGAACACACTGTTAGGTGCTTGCCTGCAGATTTTCAACTTGAGGATCGTAGTTAGTCAGCTGAGTATTACAAAGTACCCCATGATGCTATGGTTTACTCACGAAACAATCTTAAAAAGGAATTACGTAAATCAGTTCACAAAATAATTTCGGAGTTATGGAGTAGGTTTATCGTATCGCAGGCTGCGTCAGTGTATGGAAACCTTAAAGCCCTCTATGTGTAAAGTGAAGAGTGACAGTTCACTGTGTTGTAAATCATACTTTACGCACGACTGTCAACATTACTATAAATCTGGAATGCCTTTAAGCTCCGATCAAAGAAACAGAGGATTTCTAGTCCGTCCAACTGCGTCCTGAGTAGAGTTCTGCCAAAAAATTGCCAAAAAACGCCCTGATGGTAAGAGACATCACCTACCCGTGACCATTGCAGTGGTACTCAGAACTTTGAGTAACAAAACAAAGTCCGGGCTATCCATCGCTTTGAAACAAATGATGTAATTCTGCCATAATTTTCGCATCGCAAGTACGGCGCTCGATATCCTCTGATTCTTTATCGATTGTAAATATATATAGATACTTTAGCGCAGATGGTGGTGCGGTTTGTGTCCGTGTGACATGCGTTCGAGGAAGCGATGCAGATCGTGGAACCGGGGCCGCTGCGACGGTTCGCGTCTCCAACACTCGTGCATGAGGTCGTACAGCTCGCGCCGGCAGCGCGGTGGTGGTGCGCATGGCACGCATGCGCCTCGACCGCCCATGCGCCACTCGCCTGCGTTCGCTACCACCTGCGAAACCACGAAGTTTAAGATAATATTGTTTATTACTTAAAACTGTGATAGTCTTACTTAAAATTATTTTTATTTTAATCATTTATTTATTTCATGTGTAACATATTTTTAATTAATATGACATATTAGTAATGAGCTAATTGTCAAACGTGGCGTAGAACGCCCTGAGACTCGATGGAGTGACGATGTACGTAAGACAGGTGGTGGTGGATGGAAGCGAAAAGCCGAAGATCGGGCTGAGTGGCGTTTCTTGGGAGAGGCCTATGTCCAGCAGTGGACTTCGATAGGCTTATGATGATGACTAGTAATAAGATAGAAATCGATCACTTTTGATTGCTTTTTTTTGTTTTAGCCCTTATACCCGAACATAGTCAATTTGCTATAACTATGTTAGGGTATAAGGGCTATGTTAACTTACCTATATGGAATAGTAAAACTAAAAAGAGCTCATTATTCTTATAATAAGCAACAACAGTTGCTTGTCGTAGAGCACGCATCAGGAAACGTGTCCACTGAGATGAAATGCGAAGTTAAAAGGACACAATGTACAACACATGGCTATTGAACAATATGGACATGTAAAAAACACTACACGGTATTAAGTACTGCGCTTGTTGCTTTGATAATATAGACCTTATGCCGAGTACTTTCAATATCCTTTTTGGGTACATACGAATATATTTCATTGTCTCTTAGTACAATCAATAGTTTGTATAAAGTAGGTAATCTTACTTGATCGTCGCTCATTTCATCGAATGGCTTGGCCGAGCAATAAGTAAGTATTTCCCAAACGGTCACTCCGAATGACCAGACGTCGCTAGCCGGTGAAAACATTCCCTGTGGAAAATAACAAATTTTAATTTTGATTGGTGCAGTGATGACCTAAGTCTATGGAGCGTTCGTTATAGGGCAGCAAGGTGAATCGACAATATTTTTAAAATCACGGGTAAACCTGGACTTGGTGGTTGATCTCCTTAGCAGGAGGTCGTCTAGGTAGGTACCACAGCATTACCAGTTATTCTGCCGCTAAGCAGTAGTGTATAAACATTACAGTGTTCCGGTTTGAAGGGTACTGCGGCTAGCGAAATTACTGGGCTGTTGAGACTAACCATCGAAAGTCTTAAAGTAATGAGCGCCAAAGCAGTGATGCCCTGGACTTTGTTTTGTTACTCAAAGTTCTGTGTATCGCTGCAATGGTCATGGACAGGCGTTATCTCTTACCATCAGGAGAGCGTCTCGTTTGCCTCATTACATTTACATTAAAAAAATGCAGTGGCAGCTGTCAAGAAATGCCATTGGCAATCTTATTTTTTTTATATCATCAAAGGAGAAGAGAATTTTTAGTTATGATTTTTTCTCACAAAATGAATTCTTTGTTAAATTGAAAAATGTTGCGCTCAGATTCCATTTTGATATCTAGACGGCGTGCGGTTCTAGAGTTATTTTTACAAATTCCATCACAGTTTTCATATAGAGACGCGAGGTAAAAATTGGAAAACTGATGCAATGAAAGGCGTATGAATGTAAAAGGTATGTATTCCAGTCTGCATATTTTCAGGATCAAGAGCTTTCGAAAGGAATTCATAATTCAGCGATTCGATCAGATACTATAGGATCTGTGAACGCCCTGCCTTTTGGTATGCCCCCTAAAAGTTAAAAAGTCATGAACCTCTAATGTAAAGAAGGATAAAAAGTTATAAGCTTTCTCATAGCTCTAGCGAACCCACCCCGGATTTACATGGACATATAAACCCTTCGGTAGAAATTAAATTATTATCTTTGAGATAATGAAAAATGGAACTAATGAATGGAGGACATGTTGCCAGACGGAGTGATGGCAGGTGGGCTAAAATGAAAAAAGGGACTGGTAGTCGCAAACTGGGAAACGAAGCGTCGGGCACCCACCAGCTCGTTGGGACGACGACATCGTAAAGATCGCGGGCTGAACCTAGACAAGGATAGCACAGGACCAGGTTGAGTGGTATACAAGAAGAGAGGCCTATGAGCAGCAATGGGCGATTACAGACTGAAAATGATGATGATAATGAAAATCGTTTCAAAATCCTTGTGGCATCTAAGAACAACCACACGAAATGCGACTCTATTTATTTAGTAATGGGTATTAAGTATACACACTTTACAAAAACGAGAGTCATTCTTATTCTTACCCCAAATAATAAATGTCATGGTCTTGAAATCATGACTATTTTGTAAACCATACATTTGCTGGTGACGTTGTCATGACGGTAGCCAGTGGTTTTTGGAATCATGGCTTTACAATGTAAACATAAAAAAAACATAAATACAGTCTCAGGCAAACTTTGTTGGTATAAAAGAGACAATCTTACTAAACTACATGATCGACTTGGGTAAAGTGGCAAGGTGAAATGCGAACATTTTAAATTTGCAGATAAAACAATCTTCTATGGTGTATTATTTTTTAAATTATGTACATATTTTTTTGTTCTTTACTATGACCTCTTAGGCACCGCTCATAAACCTAGCTACCTATAGTAGTGACTATAGGTAGTCTGGAAAATTGTCACTCACCATAAGTAAACTTTCCCATGCCATCCATCGTAACGGAATCCTCGTTCCATCAGGCATGATATGATAGTCACCCACAAATTCCTCGCAGAACATGGCGTAGTCGGAAACTTTTACGTTAAGTTCTTCAGTCACTGTCACGTTCCTGTATACGAGCTTTATTAATTTAACTCATGATAACATATACAATATTAAACTAAACATTATAAAATATTTAATTTCGGCTGCGTGCTCGGGTCTATCACTCGAGACGTTCTTGACTATGACGAGTGAAATTCAGATAGAAACTATAATTATTCTTTTCACTTTTTATGCAAATGTTTTGTTAGAATGTATATAACCCTTAAAATTATTCAAATAGGTACTAAACTCATGTCATGAACTGATACTAGAAAGCATTTTTACTTTAAATAATTGTCGTAACGTTGCATGATACCTCTGTGACATTTGTAGAAACTAGGATATACATATCTTTATGTTACAAAATAGTTATTTTATCGAAAGCTCTTCGTGGTAGAAACTTATAACTTGCGCAAGAGAATCGCAACAGACTTTAGAGCAAATACAAAAAACACTACGAGACATAATTATGTACAATTGTACACATATCGTAGCAATTCTACAGAACCGCTACGAATATGCTACAGTACTCTGCCTTATTAAAACTTTAATGTAAGTAAAACAGGATTGCGTATAGATAATTATGACCAAAACTGAGGGAGGGTATGGAAAAAATCATAAATAAAATTAGTTATAGCTTAAAAATTCACAAAAGATAATATACCTCGCAGCTAAATCTCGGTGTACTAATTCGAATGATTCCAGATACTTCATGCCTGCTGCAATCTGACAGCATATGTGAATCAAACTCGAGTAGCTGCAAATAAAATAAATAAATATTGGAGGACGTATCACCCAACACACATGTAGCCACAAACAAAAAAAAAACTCGTAGTTACTATAGGAACAAGATAGCTGTTAGAATTAATATAATGTACGTTTTTTGCTTGTATAATAATATTATACAGAATATCCCAGATATAGAACAAACATATAACATTAATCTTAGTCTTTATTGGCAATCGAACCCATCATCACATCCCTATCAAACTTTTGCTATCGAAACAGAATTACTACCAAATAAAAAAAATATGTAATAATTCAACTTATTTTATAAATAAAATTAAGTTAATAAAATATGTTAATCAAAATAAAATATTTGAAATTAATATATTATTTACAGATTTAACGTATTAGAATATTTTTATTAATTTTTATCAAATAATTTAAATATTCAAACAAAATCGCAAATAAACAAAATTTATAGAAATAACTTAATCTAAAAGTCCGTTAGAGGAGGTATATGTGGCCAGAATGCTGGCAGCATTTCCACGCTGGATGGCAATGCTAAGCTTTTGACCAAAGTAGATGCCAGCATTCTGGTCCCCTGAAGCCTCTTCTAAGCGTTTGGTCAGGTCCCTATATAGACCGAGAACGGCCGCCTCCCCACGGACCTAAAATTAAGTTATATCACAAGTGTGAACTAGTGTGTTACCTCAATTTCTTGTCCCTGCGGAGTATGACCGGCAGACAGGCGGCTTCCCCGCGGTCCAGCGCAGCGCATGGGGGCTCCAAAAGGCTGAGACCGAGCACACGCGCTAGCTGAGGGTGCTTTAAGCCGGCGCCCCACGTCGCTTCGCGGGCAAACGCCGCTCTAGTAACACGTATTTTATTACATGACCGGATTTAAGGCAATATATTTCTTAGAAAAACTTAATTACCTACATGAAATAAATATTTACAATTGTGTATGTTGTATGTGTGTGTTAGGCTATAGTTCAGAATTATTATAAATTAGATTCACTAATTTACGACAAATTTCATATTTAAAGTCATACTAATATATCAGTATAAAGCTCTGGAAATGTTTGTCTGCCTCAAAGAGAGTCTGAGGCAAACAAGTATACAGTACGTAGAGGGGGGCCTTTCTCTCTTTTACTCACAGTTAATGGTGTATAAGTTTTTTCGTCTATATGGTTACTGAGTGTGTGAGAATATACAGGGATGTGCACCTCAATATAAGGTACTTACTTGATATCGTTATGGCAACCGCGCCATAGCGTCTTGACAACCACAAGGCGCCGACGGCCTCCACTCGGGGACTCTTCGTCGCTCAGCTCTTCGATACCGTCGGTCTCGCATATCTGGAGCTGTAACAAAAAAACACAATTCGTAAACTGCTAAAAAATATACTTTTCTTCATTTTTGGAATCACATTTGGTGTGTTATGGTCAAGTAAATAGAGATATATAAGATACCATGATAAAACATGTCTTCAACATCCTAATGCTTGCCATAGGAAAACTCTCGAAAGGTGATTAGCCAGTATTCAACTCGCTGACCCGGTACGGATTGACATTAACTAAAATGTAATTCAATTTGTTTAGGAAATTTTCACCTAATATAGTGATATAAGATTCAAAACCCAGATGAAAATCCCAAAAAGCCTATTGGTACATGCCTCGGATTCAATTACAAAAAGGCGCGTTTTCCCTCAACTAAGAATCGATAAACTTTCATAAAAAAACTCTTATGTATATTTTAAAATATCCTATGAACGAAAGAATTATAAGAACTCTTGCCAATACCTTTACTCAATTACCCATACATACAATTTGTAGGGCGGTTGTATATTTACGTATATACCTATGATATTTCTATATATCTATTTATTTATGATTTTTCAAGGAAGCCTGTTGAAAATATATTACCATAAAGAAGAAAACTAAGATAGCATCAGGATACGCGGGTACTCGTAATCTACTGAACGCACTCACTCGGCAACGCAAAAGTAAGTTCAAAAAGAATGGAAGTAAATTCAGTTAAGGGGCTAAGCTAAGTTAAAAATATTTAAAAGATAAAAAAGGATATAACGAATTTACATTTTTATTCGTCGGCACGTGGGAAAGTTTTCGAGGAAATAGTTCTTAAGCACGTAATATAGTGGAGGGAGGGTAGGGAATTTCCTTTGTATTTCGCAAAAGCCTACTTTGGCCCAGTTTCTAAGTTTACCGAGCGTGGAAAATGGCTTCGCGCCTAGCGGATTTACAGGCCTTGAGAAAAAGGCCTTACCTTCCCTTTGCTTTGCTACGCGATTTGTACTGAAATGTTGTGTGGGTTACTTTATGTTGTGGTTTTGTTGAACTTTTCATATGTGTGAGTTTCCTAGGACGAGTAAGTGTTTATATTTATAATTGTAGATTTGTGCATCTATTTGTACATTAACATCTAATCTAGTGAATTTATTAACATATTTCGGACTCCTGATGCTAGACCAAGGCAATTTTTCAAATAAGTATTGTATTTTATTTAATACTGAAATGTATAATCAATTGTCTAGCAAACGATAAATGGATACTAACGTAAAGAGTAGTATATTTCACATATTATTTGAGATAAAAAAAAATAACGAAACATTAATTTCTATCTATGAATCTGTCTCTATCATTCTTTGTAGTATGCCAAAAATTATTAGTTTTAATGATAATTAATTTTGGCAATCCAATAAAGGTTTTATAATTTTTTTAATGGGTAAAGTGGCGTCTTTTATTTCAATTGAACCATCTTCTATAGACGTGCTACACTAATGGTATTGTTATGTACGATATAGGTAATAGCTTAGAGGTAAGCATCTACTAAGTTGAAAGAGAGTCATACTTATCATTATGAACAAATTTTCCAATGGGTATAAATTTAAATTTATGGAAATGTATCTCTTAAGTTTTTTTATGGTTGACAGGCTAAGTGTTTGACTACTAAACCTTGATTCAGGCACGCAATACATTAAAAACGATGCAAAAAAATAAAGTAGTAGGCAATCCGTAGTCGAAATGCGTTAGCTATAGTTTTTCATCCATACTGAGTTACTCGACGCAGGTCTTGAGATAAAAGAATGGGGCCAATTGAGATTCAGCGCGCGTCGATGACGGGAGCACTTCGGTGTGATTCGATGATTGTTTCCAAACTTTGAAAAAATATCGATTGTTGACGTGACTTTGCATACGTCTTCGTGGCTGGATTGCAATGAATTTTTACAAAACTCGTGCTGCCATTTAATAGCTTGTGCCAATTTTCTGTAACTATTGGCGAGTTATATTAATAAATGGGAGTTTTGACAGAAACGCGGAAAAGTCATAATTTTTTTTTTTATCGAGTGTTTTTTTATTTATTAAGAGCTGAATTAAACTCGTGTGTGCGAGATGATGTAGATATAATGTGGTAAAACATGACTTGACTAAAAAAAATTGGAAAAAAATCGAACTCGACTTTGATTTACTTTGCGACACTACGACAAGTGATGGTGTGGTCGAATACTGTAAGCACATCTGGTTTAGAATGAGAACTGGCTCTCGATCCGTCATTAGGTTACTTAATCGAAATTAGGGTAATAGTCCCAACTGTATCATCATCATCATCATCACCACCATCACCATCATCATCATCATCATCGTCCACAGCCTTCTTTATCCCACTGCTGGATATAGCGCGCTAACCACTGAGCAATCATCGCTAAATACACTATATAGCTCATAATAAAAATGGTTTCTTAAGTAATATCTAGGTCACTTAAATTTGATTTTATAATATACGCAATAATTCATTTATTGCCGAAAAATGTTTGTATTTAATTTTCATAAAACGTAGACGCTGAGATAAATTAGGTAGATTACTCCGAATACAGTCCTAACAACTTTTCCTCATCTAAAATTGTTTGTAGACAAACAGCTTTGAAATATCAAGAACATTGTTTTGAAAGACTTTTTTTACGCAGTGTTTCTATTTCGAGCATTATCATAGGTGACTGCAACCTATTCCATCAAATTTTGTTATCTACTGCAGTGTCTTTAACACTCTCTTACTGGGTCTACTCGTACCTTCAATGGGTGATTGGGTCATATTTCAATGTGTAGCGCCTGGTAGGCAGAAAATCACATACGCTATTGAATTTATTCTCCAGTCATTATTAAATGTAGTACATTGTGTAGGTCATATTTACAGTGAACCAGTGATCATATTTCTCAATTAATTAGCCTATGCTTGGGACGAAATATGAATATGGGTTTCATTTTCTCTTTAGAAAAAGCGAAAGAAAATTGAAAGATATAGTTCCGGCCTGCCTACGGGGAAAAAGTGGTTGCATGTACATAATATATAGGTATGTATCTTCCTCCTAATTAAACTACTATTACTTCAATACTTATTGATTGGACTCCTAGCCGGCCTATTCATGTTTCATGGGCTTGGAATCGATTCTAACTCTATTGTATAAATAATTACTTGCGGTCGTCTGGTTTTCCTACAAAGAGTAATCTTTTATTATATCAATAAACTTTATGATAAACTTTATTTCCAACATTATTATTTCATATTTTGCTTACTTTATTTATTTCGCTTTTGGTCACCACAATATTAACGTTTGCGTTTTGCGGTCTGCTTCGAAATAGTACATGCAGTAGGGAAGATGTAAGAGTTTGATCAGGGCTAATGGAATTAAAGTATTGTTTGTTCAGGTGGTCCAGGCTTCCGCGGTGCTACAGTAAACAACAAATTATGCTTCTCAAGCGCTACCGAGGTCAGGGGATTTTCCTGGTTCGTGCTTTGATACTTTGAAAAGATAAGTAGGTACATAATATTTTTTGTAAGACATTTTAAAAAGTGTAATGTGTGTTATTGAAATGATTTTAAAACTGAATTAACTTCTACAAATCAAACTTTTTTTTGATATTTCTGTCGTATCACTAATAAAAATTAACTGGTATTTAATAATTTTATATGAATTCTTTGGTTTTATTCAAAATAAGTATTCCATAGTTAAGAAAAAATACGGCCACGGAGTATTTGTCGTAGGATTTTTGGGTGTTCTGTACAAATTATAAGTATATATTTACAAAAAAAATAATGAATATTAAGTATTCTATCAGTAATCTAACTTCCATAGTACAAGCTTTGCTTAGTTTGGGGTCAGATGGCGCTGAGTGTACTGTCTTACGATATTTATTACGATATTCTTATGTAGGCAAGTGTTTGTCATTGAACTTCACTTACAGATACTAGGATATCACGATCATGATATCACAGTCACAGTAATTAGTGTTATTTATTTATTTATTATAGTGACTAACATTAACTTTTTTTGTTCAACTAACGTTTAATTTAGTCGGATACTCTGGCTAATGTTTTGGCCACATCCGGATGCCTTCTTCAAGGTTTTAAAGCAGAGTACAACTCGCGATCTCGTGTTGCTTATACGCGAAGGAAAATCTTTATCATTTTCCGAAGTAAAATAGCACTTATATTATTTGAGTGACGTAACTCAAATATCTGAGTAGGTAAACGATTCTCGCCTCGCCTTGTGCAGGAACAATGCTATATACAAGTGAGATAGCGCTCTTGGCTTAAAGTTTTTACCTGAAGTGCTAATGGAATCTTGCGGCATGTATTTGCTTACTTATATCTGCACGTGAACAAACAACTTCATACCTTAAAGCAGTGCAAATATGTTTTACTTTGGGTGTCTGGATCGGAAATAAAAATGGGGATCGCAGTGCGCTCCATCATTAATTTGTAATTTGAATTTTTCTCGGGCTCTATATAAACCTAATCTACTTACGCTCAATCTACCTGTAGGTTAAGAATTCCCGCTAAAGCTTTAGCGGGAAAATGAGTTCGGGAAAAATTATGTTGTCACATTGTGTTATTTTCCGAAATTTGTATTTTATCGAGTTTCTATGCTTGTTTTAATTATCCCAGGTAGAGTTTTAGTGTTTGACTGATGCATTATTAAATGTTTAGGTAAAGTTACAAATTGCGGTAAACGTTTTTTTTATGGTTTCCAGTTTTATTTATGAAAATGTGTAGACTTTATTATAACAGACAATAAAATTATTATTTGAGAAACAGAAATCCAAAAGATATCATTCAAACTAAGTAAATCTAGATACTACTTTAATGATCTTATTAGCACGTAACGTGGCGAAAATGCTAGCCGCGTCGCCACCCCAGGTTGAAAAACTAAACTTTTACTCGAAGTAGACATTTTTATCATTTAATTTTCTGAAAATAAATGATGAATTGAAATTGAAATGAACTCAACGTTACGGCATTTTTTCACGCTGCCTACGCTACGTGATGTTATTCTTTCATCACGGTTAAAACAACTCAGCGACGTTAGCTCCCGACCAAATTAAACGGATTTTTTTACGTAGACTATATTTACGGGAATCATTGAAGGCACCGGAGATGTCGAGGGAAAAGTAAACGAAGAATATTCTGTTTTAAATGACTAGGTAGATTGTTCAAAGAAGGGTGTTTTTTTAGACGCTGTAGCTGTAACAAAGCCGATACTGTTATAATATTTAAATAGAAGTAATAGCACCGTGAAGTGGTCGAATAAAAACTTGTTTATGCATTTTTTACGATGTTTAAAAGAGGTCGCGTTCTGCTGATAATTTTAAGGGACTAGAAGTTTTTGAATCATGATGTTGTAACTTTACGTCAATATATTTTAATTATAAAGTTTTTTAATTAATTTTGTTACAACAAAAATGCCGAAAAAATAATAGTTTCATAACGAAATTGGTCGATATTCTGCCATTAGTTTGAACTGTGTTTTAGCTTAAGGGTATCTACTGCAGCTAGAGTACCTACCACTAAAGCATTTTTTATTATTGTTTGACACGCTAGGTGTTTTATATCAGAATAATGCATAAAAGCTGTACCTACTTTGAAGTCCACTTAGACTCCCCTTATCTTCAAATCAAATTTGCACTTTTGCGGTTGCCATCAACCCAACCGCTGTGCACAAGATAATTATTTTTTAATAGCCACCATTAGCATAAAGGGAAAGTGCTCTATCGCCCCTTTTGAATTTTGTGGCATAACGACCTGTCATTAATTAAGATTTATAGATTTTTTGACGCTTAAAAGTTTTATTGATGGAAAATTGTGGCAAATAACATGATATGAATGTTCGGCGGGAATGCGCAGAAATCGTAATGCTGCATTTAATGATTTTCTGAAACGTTTTTATCAAACTCAAAATCAAACCTACTTATTTGGTTTGAAATTTTTTTTTACGTTTTTGTTTCCACCTTTAGGATTCTAACATCCAAATGTCACATTATAGGTTCTACCCCCGCTGTGGTGTACACGTATCGATTGGTAAAGGGCGTCAAGTGTAATAAAATATTAAAATAACCACCGCAAGCTATTAGGGCTTGTTGTTCGGGACCGGGTGGGGCAGAATGTGGGGTGTGAGCCAGATTGCATTTTCTTGCTACGACCAGTAATCAATTTTTATGTGCATTTTGTAGACCACTCTGGGATCTTATGTAAGTACTCGGGTCAGGATAGGGTGCAAATTTCACTATGTCATTACATGGAACATCTAACAGTCTTTATATAATGTAAAAAATTGAGGGCAAGTGAAACTAAACGAAAGTGTTTAAAATCAATCAACTACGAAACAGTTTGAAATATTTTTTTTATGAACGCAAGCTTATACATGCTTGCGTTTGACAGCCACCTCACCTGATGTTAAGAAAAAAAATATGAAAATAAGTAGTTGTTCGCCCCGGTTACTTCGCGAGCTCTTTTATATTTCCAATTCTTGTACCGATTCTGACAACACGCAAAATAATTAAAACTTTTTACTTAGGTAATCACTCCTAAGTTCTTTTCTTTTTCGAATACTCCGTACTAGATACATAGTGCGCTCTTACCTTTAACCATTATGCTTACTTGAAGATAGTAAGTGCTCTATGGATCGCTATATTACCATTTCAAAGGGTCCCGTGTTATCTTCCTTAAGGTGGTACTATTTCCATACAAATAATTTTTTGCCATTTATGGACAAATGGAGCATAATTTTACAGTGAAATCACAGCGAGTGGCATTGATTTTGGTTTTTATTTGCGGTAAATTACAATTGCTTGAATAAAACAGTAGATTATAAGCATAATCTAGCAGTTGTGATTGACCGCAAATGAAGACCAAAATGAATAACAGTATCTGTGATTTCACAGTAAAATTATGCCCCATTTGTCCATAAATGGCAAAAAAGTATTTGTATAGAAATCGAACCACCTTAAAGCGAAAATGTTTGACTTTAAATTTTAAATTACATTTTTAAATATAACTTTATTAACAATAAGTTAAAGTAGAAAGGCTCAATAATCGACTGGTATTGAAGAGGACACTCAAAAATGTGTTTCGAGATCTGCTAAGAGGTTTCATTGTAGACACATGTATAAAAATATAACAATTTTTTTACAACTCCGCATCAATCTTTTACATCAGCGTTTGACACGCACAAATTTGCGTAACTATTAATTTTTGCTCAGCTAATTGAGATCTTATATCGAAAGTTATATGACTGCAGCAACATGCGTGCTTGAGACGTTAGAATAAGTATAAGACCTTAATCAAAATGTAGCTACATACGCTTAATTGAGACGTAGGTTTGTGTCATGTCTTTTGTTAATAATAAAACTGTTGACTATGTGATACATAGTGTAATAGTCAATGTTTATAAACATTTATGTAAGTATTGTTCTGACAATACTGTTAAACAAGAGCCTTATCAATAGCAACATCAGTAACTATTTATACACGTATACACGCTTCAGGTAACATTACTGTATCGAGAACATAATCTTTAGTCGTGTTTCGGTATGAATTCAACTGACATGATGATAATATAACATGCCTGACTGGTTTTATTTGATTGACTTCACTTATATAGACTATAAGCGAACGCCTCCCGGTTTCACCCGCGCAGTTCCCGTTCCCGTGAGAATACCGGGATAAAAAGTAGCCTATATCACCCGGGGAAAGCGTAGCTTCCCAACGGTGAAAGGATTTTTGAAATCGGTCCCGTAGTTTCTGAGCCTATTCATTACAATCAAACAAACAATCAAATCTAGGAAAGATTCATAATAGTATAGATATACAGATAGATATAATACCTATAGATGTCAACGGGTTTATCAATATACATGGCATAGACAAGTGAACTGTACAGTTGACTTAACCGAATTACCTACACGACCACATGCATACATGTGACAGTTAAATTGGGTTAGGTTCAATTGAGTTCTATATATCGTTAGGTTTGTATCGCGTACGTTACTGAGGCATATTACTTGAATTAGCTTCAGTAACTTTGTTGTTGTCCCAAACTGTATTTGCCAAAACCAAAACCTTGCGACTTTTGTATTTTCACAGTTCCGTGATTTGACTTGTGTTCGATAATAATAACCACTAAGATAATGGCAACTTTACTAGAAGCTTTTACAGAGGTTTGAAAACAATAAGAAAATACATATTTCACCGCACATTATAGCACTTAGGAGTGTGAATACACTTAGTTATGCGAATAATTCAGCATTTTAAAATAAAAACATAAGCATTTTAAGACATAAACGCTCGAAGAAAAAACAAAATATGGATTAACTATTTTAAAAAATTTCCCGTGTTCCTTCTAAAACTTCTTTACACAATATAGAAAGTGCAAATAGACTTGAAAAGTAGTCATTTGATTTACGATTTAGACCTTACTCTTTTTAGAACAAAATGTATTTCATTACGTATTGGAATTAATTAAATTAGTGGTAGTTGGTAAATAGTCCAATTTTAGTTTTGTTTAAACAATAAACCAGCAAATTAGCTCGAAATTGCTGCAAACCTTGTTAAACGACACTATCAATTTATTATCGGTTCAGCATACTAATTATATTGGAACATACAGATATCTGATGTTTCCACGATATTTTAGTTAACCGAAAGCCTATTCACTTATAGCTCTATTAAATTGACTATTCACCAATTAAATAAAATAGTGATACGGATTAAAGTCTCATTGGCTTTTTAACACTCTTATTCTATTATGGACTCCGTATCTAATTATATTCTTTTAGCGATGATAGCTCAGTGGTTAGTGCGGTCGGTCCACACGCTGAAGGGCATGGGTTCAAACTCCAACTATAAGCTTGAGTTGCCAGTGGAGGAACAACAAAATAACATCATGAGGAACCCTAAGGAAGGATAGCATGGTGGTAGGGTATTTTTTAGTCCTCGGCACAGGTTAGCTATCAAAGTTAGCATCCTCGAGTTAAAAATCTCCCTCCAAGCATCTAACGGTATGTTCCGGTAGCCTCATTTGTGAGCCAGTTCGATTCCAGGCTAAGTGTGTTTACCATATTTGACCATACCGTCAGTTTACTTCAGGTAAACTGTGGTCAACCCAACCAAGCCTGTTAAACATTAAAAAAAAAAATTAAAACTACTAAAAAAAATCTGATTACTGAATTGGACATACGGCACCACTTTAATTACCTTGACTTTAAAAAAATATATATGCGCGTTCATCTTCTATACTATCTTTTCTAGCCACTTGAGATAATAATAATACTGGGACTGCACCATAATAACTGACAAAACAGTACATTTTAATAGACCGGACATTACAGTACTAGATAAATACAATAAAACAGCCTACCTAATAGACATCGCTATCTGCAATACACACAACTTGCAAACTACACACATCGAAAAAATAGCAAAATACACAGATTTAGCAATAGAAATCAAGACCCAGTGGCAAGTCAATAGCACCAGGACAATACCAAAACATTACACGCCGGCTTAGAAACCCTAAACATCCCACCGACAGCTTACAAACTACTCCAAAAAACAAACCATACTAAACACATGTAGGATTGTAAGAAAGTTTTTATCGTTAGAATAGTTAGGCGAATAGGCACTTGGCTCCGGCCCGTGCGAATTATACCTCCCTTGCAGGAGAGAAGCAACATGGCTTTTAAAAATAATAATAAATAATAATAATAATGTTCTCGAAAATGGTCGTGCTTTGCTCTATTGGGACCGGTCTATCATCACGGACAGGACTATTGTCGCCAATAAGCCTGATATCGTGGTGGTTGTTCGAGCTCAACGCCGGGCAGTGCTCGTCGACATCACCATCCCACATGACGAGAATCTCGTGAAGGCCGAGAAGGACAAGCTTAGCAAGTACCTTGACTTGGCTCACGAGATAACCGCCATGTGGGATGTTGATTCGACGATCATTGTCCCGATAGTCGTCACGGTAAACGGTCTTATAGCGAAGAGTCTCGACCAACATCTCAAGAGACTCTCGCTAGACGGTTGGGTCAAGGGTCAGCTTCAGAAGGCAGTGATCCTTGACACGGCGCGCATTGTGCGGAGGTTCCTCACTCTGCAGCCCTAACCACCGGCATCTTGAGCCCTGCCCCGCTGCCGGCGGCACCCTAGTTTTTAAGTTTTTTATATTATTTATGTTTTATACTTATTTAATGTAAAAAAATTAAAAATTAAGAAACAAAATAAATACCTGAAATAATAATGATAATATAACTCTTTATTGTGCACATCATATATAGTAAAAAGTACAGAGAACAAAAAACCTTATTAACTAGTGACACAAGTGGCGGCCTTATCGCTAACATATGTAAGCTACATTTTTTTTATAGGCTTGCGTTTGACTACCCTCCCGCCTGATGTTAAACGAAGATGCGGTCTACGATGGAGCGCGCTTGACAAGAAACTACTTTAAAAAAAAAATAATTACAATCATTAAAAAAATTGAATAATAAATTGGTCGTTAAAAACGTCATCGTCTTAAAATTGATACCGATTCAATCTCGACTTGAAGACACCCAGATTGTAACATGTATTGTATCTTAACATCAGATGAGATATAATCCTATATACACGAATATAAATCTATGCAAACACGACCCTTCTTTTCATAGTTAACTAATAAAATGAATTAATCGAAATCGGCCTATTAAGTAAGTTCATGTTGCGTGGCTTGTCCTGGTGACAGAGTTAATGCCCTGACAATTTTAGAATTATAGAAAAAACAAACAAGAACCTGCAATTTAAGTGTTATCTGACCCACTATAGTGCTAAAAGAGAAATGCCACTCATGTTCACTCATCCGAAGATACACTGACCCGACCATTGCTTAACATCGGTAATCGTTTGAGAACACAGTCATAGTCACGTTACACCACGAACGCTGTATTCCGCTTGTTGCTACAAAACATTGACTTCCAATTACACACACTGACCTCAACCCACTTCACATCATCGCACTCTCACCGATTACGGATTTAGTGGCATTTTCAAAGCTCTGTCACTGAATTTTAGTGTCGCTGGTTAATGTGTTGTATTATTTGGCGTAATTAAACAGGGCTGCCGCTGTCAAGTAGATGAGATTCCGCCGATATCATCGACATGCCGATGTTTGGCTGGTAATGGATAGCCATTGATGCAACTAGATATATGTATGTTATACATGTAGGTAAGGGTAATATTAAGCCTATATATCTTTAAAAGAATATCCTAGGACATTTCACATTTAGTCCCAAAATAAGTAAAGTTTATACTTTGACAACCAGGTAATTAATAGAATATTGTTTTATATTTTTTTTTTTTGTAATTATATTCTCATAATCCATACAACACATCTAGACATAAAGCAAACATTTACGTTCGTCACACAAGTGTTTGTCCTGAGTGGGAATCAAACCTCTAGTTTGGAAGCCAGACGATCGTTTTTTTAAATGTAATAGTTACGAAACGGACGAGACGCTCTACGCATGTATTATATTTGACCATATCAGAGTCACACATAAGTTTGAGTACCAAAACAAACTACAGAGTAAAGAGTTTCAAATTGTTTAATTAGGGGTGCTGTTCAGCTATTTCAATCAGTGTAATTGCTATGGTAAATTGTGTGTTGGACTGATGCGGCTTCGATTCGATGCATCATATCGTGGCGTCAATAATTATTTTCCACTTCAAGAGTACCTTTGACAGTAACATCATTAATTTTATATCGGAAATTGAAATTCTACATGAAAATTCAACTTGTTAATTACGGAATGCTACTTGTTTCAAATTAAAACGGCAGAAATGTAAGGCTGGAATGACCACACAGGTAATACAGCAGGGTGGGTCATAAACAGGGGTGTAAAGCATCAATATTTCGTTTGGAATTGTGCTGACCGGTGATTACAGACGGACCGCTTGCTGGGCGAGGGGCGCGATAATATGTACGGTGACCAAGTATTAGGAGCAGTCCAAATTTAAGGGTCCTTTTAGAAACTGAAAGTTATTAATCCTGATTTATGAAACAATCCGGGGTTGTTCAAGAAGAAGGTGAATAGGTATTTTCTAGGCAAGCGTGCTCCATCTTCGGCCAAATAGTCGCTTTCTACCAGGCGAGATCGTGGCCAAACGCATGCCTAGTTCGATGTAAAAAAAAAACAAAACTTATCTTACCGTATCAACTGAACTAAGTACCAAAATTCACACGATATTTTTTTATAGTTGTCATTTTACGCGTTTAATCACAGATTACCTGATGTTAAATAACGATATGGTTGAAGATGGTAACCACATCTAGCCTAAAATGTAACTAGCTGTCAAGTGAGGCTGCCTAAACATATCACAGATTTTCAACTTGAGAGCCGAGTACTACAAAGTATCATAGCAAGGAGGTATCACCTTGCTATGGTATTTTCCTCATGAATTTTAAGTTTCCTTTATCGGGAGCTCAAACTCATTATTGGGGGTTGAACCCACGCTTTTGAATGACTGCGGAGCCGCACGGCGTGAATTGACTGTGGAGCAGCAAGTGAATTTAAACTAAACCTAAAACAACTATGCAATTACATTTTATTAGATAGGTTGGTTTTTTTTAATTGTAAAGTCGACAGATCCTTACCAACGCAGGTTAAAAGATGGTGCCTGTAAAATAGGATTTTTAAACAGATATAGCTTCAGTACTAGAATACTCAGCACCTACGGATATCTATAACTGCGATATAAATTAAATAATTTCTCAAACCGGAACAGCTTGGTTCTCTTAACAAAGAGAATAAATATATAATGTCCCCCATTAATTGGTAGGCATGGTGAACCTACAATGAGCTGAGAGCTAATCATCTGTCTCGTTCAGGTGGGTGTTTAATTTGGAGGGGTTGGATCGATAGCACACACAAACAGTAAAAAAATGTGTTTGTTTTCGACATAAATAAACATACATGGAGAATAAACGTATATGTTTAATCATCTCGTTCGTTTCATTAATTTTTTACATAACGTCCGTTCATTATGCTTGCCTAATTTTTACAAATATATCTTTTTTAAAGATCATTCTGAAATAATAAAAAAGTTTAGCATTGTTTGTTTTTGCTGTAACTATCGTAAAATCGACAATAGGTATAAAAAAGAAGCATCACAATTTACGTCTTTACAGTGCAAAATCTAAAGTGTAATAATAACTGCTCCATTGCAAGTCGGACTAAAGGGTTCAGCACTGAAACATAGAAAATACTTTTCTACCGTGTGTATTCATAGTGGTTGGTAATCCTTGGTGAGAAAGTAGAATAGCCATTTATATGTGTGCTTTTATTTCCAGTTATTGCTCTTAAGTCTGTTCGGATTCTTTTTACTTTGTTCTGATCGGATTTCTTATTTTTTGCAACTTTATGCATTAAAGTAGTTTCAAGTATTTGGATATTTTCAAGTCTTTGATTAAAAAACATAAAGTAAAGGTTACTTTTTGTGTTGGTCAATGTCAGGTTAATGCCCTAGTAAGGTAGTATTAATTTTATTAGAAGCATCGACGGAGATTTGGAAGCAACGCGCAAAGACATTTTCCTCAAACCAAAACGGGTTTTCAATAATACTAATGTAACACAAGTTTAGAATGTGGTATATAAGTAATTCGACACTTTGTGATAAAAAAACAGGATCTAAATATTGAACAAAAAAGATTGGTAAAAATCCTACAAATTATTCTCGCCAACCGAGCTCCTGGACAGTTCTTATACTAAAAAAAGTAATATTGAGTTTTCAGATATTAGAGAAATGTTTGCGGTTATCTTATTTACTGTGGTTAAGTGGGTACATAAATTTGTTGTTATAAGAATACATAAATATTATTTTATTTTATTAGCCTCGATTTGACATTGATTAGTAATGATGCAATAGTTATAATTCTCAGGATGCTTTAAAAAAAAATTATGTAAGTATCATACTTGTGCACATAATTACACTTAAATTTAAAAGCTCTAAAATTTATTAGATAGCAGCAAAGTAGAGTCTACACCGAAGAGCAAATTGGAAAGTGATAAGTGATATTTGGCTGGAACAATTGAGTTGTTAATTCAGTAAATTACGCGGCTATTCTACGAATCTATTGCATTGAAGCGCACTGGTAAATAACACATCCATTAGAAAAACGTCGAACTAAGTACCAACTCCATAAACGTTGAGGATAGAAAGTATCACATAAAAGATTTCACAAATTTTGCTATGAAGAATCTCTTGAATGTCAAACGATTATTAAATTATATGATACAGTGTACATCTATACTATTAAATAAATAAATAAAGACTGCCAAAGTATTGTTTGTCGGTTTCGACTAAACTAGGCAGAACAGTAGTGCCCATTAAAAGGATAGACAAACATAAAAAGGATTATTTGAATCTCGGAAAATGTACCAAAACTAGAAAATCACAGAACGTAGCCAGTTACATAAATAACCACAAATTCAAACAATCCCATGTTGTACATCCAATCGAAATTTTCCCCGTGCGGTGGCGCTGCCGTCGCTTTCTGAGTCTTTCCCGCGGCATGCGGGAATGCCGAGCAAACAATGGCACGTGCCGCTGTTGTATTTTCATTAAGAGAGCACAAACACATTGGATCAGTCGACCAGGGCCACCTGTATTACACCCCGCCAGCTGGATTTAAACTTTCTTGAATCTGAGTGGTTTAGTATCCTTTCATCCTACTACTGTTAACGTTTTCTTTAGAAGTGATCTTATGAAACTAATCTCTAAGATGTTCCATCTAAAGCTTCTTGCTTTTTTATTTTATTTATCATAAGAAAACCTATGTCAGCAACACGTTGACGTACGTACACGGTCTACGCAAACACTATAGGTATGTACATCAAAACGCAAAAGTTTGGTTCAAAATGGTTCAGATGCTTGAATAGAAGCATTGAAATACTTCTACGGAACAATTTAATTTGAATAATTAATTGAAGTAGAACATTTAAAAAAACACTGACAGGTGTAAGTCAGACTCATCCACCGAGAGTTCCGTACCAACCTTACAAAAAAAATGTGTATTATAAGACAATGCTTTTTGCAAAATTTCATAGTTCTAGGTCAACGGGAAGTACTCTATAGGTTTTTATTTCCTTGTGAGTGCTGAAATATGCGATTTTTGTACGGCTGTAGTTTTTTTACGATAAATGAAAAGTGTGAGTTTTTAACGCTACAGATTTGTATCTATATAATAATGTGACAATTTCAACTTGATACCCGTTTCTGACACAGAAGGTTTTGACAGACGAACAGACGGACAATAAAGTGACCCTATAAGGGTTCCGTTTTTTCCGTTTGAGGTACAGAATTCTAAAACATAGATAACTTTAATAACGATTAGCATTTATAAATATTGTGGCAGTGTAAGCATAATTGATCAATAACAGTATAGATAGTTATACGGCCATTATAATCGTTACGTTTGCGGGTACGGATAGCTCATCAGATAAGTGCAATACACCATTAAACGTAAATGGTGATGGAAATGTAAAAGTGATTGAAACCATGACATCGTCGGCAATTACAGGCGCGACAACTGCAACACCGCCCATGTAAACACTTATTCACACATACACACACACACACTCACACATTTATTCACACTTATTTACACTTTTCCATTCAATCACTATTGTAAATATTTTATATGGTCATCGCCTCAAGTTTATGATCGCACTTGTATTATAACCACAACGAGTGTGTCTCAATTGATTTGAGTAAAATTAAAATTGGAATCGGGAAGATTGTTTATGACTTGCATAAGAAAATATTATTTTGAGACAATCATCAATCATTACTTTGAGACTTACGATGGTTAGTCTCAACAGCCCTGTAATTTCGTTAGCTACTGTACCATTCAAACCGGAATATAGTGTTTATACATTAATGCTCGGCGACAGCATATCTGGTAATGCGGTGTTACACCACCAAGTATAATTATTTTATAAGTTTCTTTAAAAAAAAATAGATATATATATATTAAGGTTCTCATGGAGTAGTGGATGAAAACACTAGGTAAACTTATTTTGGTTAAAGACACCCCTTTACAAGAATGAAAACAAATCATCTAAGACACTATAAGCTGTTGAAAAGTTGCGCGAGAACGCGCACTACTGTTCAAAGCTAATCAGCTGTCAGCGTCAAACTATCAGCGCCAAAACGGCAACAATCGAGTGTCTTGCATTGCGCTGATTGACAATACCCAGCCCAGCGCATATTATAGACGTCAATGGTTCATGCGACGTAGGTATAGGCTGACCTAACAAATGTGATGCTATCTCTTTTCATTTAGTTTAAACAAAAAGAAATAGCACAACATTCGTAAGTGTTCGTTGAATACTAATATACAAAATGAAACATGAAGGTAAGATAAGAACTTGAAACTACTTCTTCAAAGTCCGAACTCGTCACTTTTTAAAACCTATCATTGACATACTTATTGTCATAGAAATATTTGAGATGACAGAAGTGAAGTAAGAATATTAGACAAAAAATTTTCAAAAACAGGAAAATTATAAAGTGTATCAATTTTAAAATGGATAAAGTGGTGAATAATATTAAAGAAAAACTTTCGACGGATAATCTCGTCGAAATGATGAAAAATGGTAAGGAAGAAGCTTATTTTTCATGTGTTTGAATAGAAGGGAAGACAATACCCAGTACCCAGTACCCAGCACATCATAATAATTATATAATTTTAGAGGGAAGCTACGGGAATCATCCTGACATTTCGTGAGAATGTGGCCGTAGGTAACATGCTTGTGGCGAAACCGATGTGTTCCTAGAGACATTCCAGTACTCTTTGACGGGAATCGAGACAAAGTGCTTTAGGTTTTAGTAGTTTAGCCCTAAAACTCCGCACATTCTCTTACATACCTTAACAACTTTATTAACCTAAAATCAAATATCTGAAAAATTGTTTTGATCTATTCTTAACATCAATCCGCATATCTCGTGAGCCGTGATAAAAGTCTCTAACTCTTATTATGCCACAACAAAACTAGAGCAACGTATTCACATTCTAAGTTTGTCTCGCTTCCATGCAGTGGAAAGACTGTTCTTTAAAATATGTTAAAGATTTCGTTAAGAAAGACCGACTTTTATTATTCCTGCCCGCGTAATAAAGGGTCAAGGATGTGGACAAAAGAGTTGCGATTGGTAATGTTTACGTTACTACCGATCTACCGTTAGCAATAATAGCCCAGTGGATAGCACGGTCAGTTTACACGCCAAAGAGCGTGAGTTTAAACTCCAACAATGGGCTTAAGCTGCCGTTTAAGGAAATTGTGAGGAATCAATAGCATGGTTATATGGTACTTTCTAATTTTTGGCTTGCTAGCATCACTCTTAAGTTGAAAGTGTAATCTAACGGTGTGTTCCGGCAGTCGCACTGCGTTGTAGTGTCTGTGGTCAAACACCTAGTTTGTCAACCTTGAAAAAATACCTTCCATGCGAGTTTAAAAGCAATAGGAGTAATTGGGAAAAATGTCTGATTTGGACAATGGTAATAATTATTGAGCGTCGTTCAGCTTTTGTAAATTTCACTTCATCATGTAAAAATGGCAATGATTTTACAGCTAAAGTGATTGACAATGAACGCGTAAAGGAGGAAAATGTTCGGAAATCTTTGGAAAAAGTAGACACGAACCACTTTATACATACAGATGAGTTAGCTGAGAAATTAAATAAGATCACTGAAGAAGCTGCAGCTGCAGAAGCGGAAAATAGGGTGGCCGTGATAGAAAATGCACGTACCAGCATATTTTCTGTACTGGGCCAGTCAGCAGAAAAGAAGTCCTATGACCTACCAACGACTATATACAGCGATGAAGATTATATGATAAAAGACGACGTTACTGGTTTTCTAGATTGAATTTATCCAGCTGAATATTTTTTTATATACTTTGATAAAATTATGTTGAACTTTAAATCATTAAAACTGATCGCTTTATTTAGTATATTGTTTTTTGATACCTAATATGTTTAGGTGGAACATAAGAAACTATTCGTACTTCTCTGTCACACATACAAAAGGTACAAAAATATTTATTGGTCATAAAAACGGTTACAACTAAGTTTTCCTGAACCCCAGAATCTTAAACTGGGTATTGACCTGTATTATAAGATACAATACTATCCCAGAGAATACCTTACCAGAATATTTGTTGTGTCACTGTGTACGATGGTGTTAAAATATATGTACCTAGGTATCAACAGTGATGCCCATCACGTACATGCAATATTTAATTATTTTAATTAATTCAAAAATAAATAATTTAGTTTATAGCTAGCCTAGTCACATAATTGATTGACACTTTCGTATTTATACAAAATGTAAAGATGATGATGCAACACGTCTCAGTTACAAAACTTTAGTATATTTTTTACGAATAAAAAAATGGTAAGTACGTATGACAAAAACCAATTCTACCGGCTGGACCTTACAAATGAAGACTATTATTTACTTTCAACTTTTTTTGAGCTCTGGCAACGCTAAATAATTGACAGTTAAAAGTAAATTTAAAAATGCATTGAGGTTCTGTAATGGGATATGAATTATATAATTTTCTACCAGTTTCTATGAAATTGGCGCCTAAAATGTTATAGTACTACTGGCGGTAGTCATGTGTAGGCTGCTTTCCTTAAGAAGAGCTTCTTGTATGTGTCATTTCATAATGTTAATTCTATTTTACAGTACTTACGTTTCCATGTGGCCCTTCTCCAAGGAAAGTGATGGGTTTCATGCGCCCCCGCGGAAAGTCTAGCAGGGGCGCAACCCCGTTTGGGGGCTCAGCTTCCGGTAGCTTTATGGATGTGAATAGCCCTGGGGCCGGCCGCTCGCGACGGGATTGACGTTCCTCGGGATAGGTCTGAAACAAATGATAACTGGTGAGTATTTTTAATGAAACTTTTCAGTTGAATGACCATAAAAATGACTAACCACCTTTGTTAAATGGTTAAAATTTTTTGAATACAACATTGCTGCCGCATTTTTTTTGCAACGTAATATTAACTTTTTAAGCTTGCTCTAAATTGACAGTTGCAAAACCCCACACAACGTTTGTGTGTAGCAAATAAGGCTTGTTTGCTGTGGCGTCCGCCAGCTCTGTGACACGTGGGCAAGCTCAGCAGCAGCTTAGCCTGCCAACCTGCGGCTGCATTTTTAAAGAGAATATTCCGACATGCTGTTATCAAAGTTTTCACTTCGGCCGGCAGTTCCCTTGACTGCCCATTTTTTATGTAAACGTAATGATATAACAGACGTTTTTTGATGGTAAGAGATGTCCATGATCATTGTAACGATACCCAAAACTTTGAGTAACGGATCAAAGACGCTGCTTTGGCGCTTTTTAATGGTTTGTCTCAAAAACGCATTAATTTCATTAGGTGCAGCCTTCAAACCGGAACACAGAAATGTTTACACACTACAGGTTGGTTGTAGAATATTGTATCTGATACAGCGGTTGTGCCTACCTAAACAACCTCTTGCTAAGTTAAATATATCACAAGTAAATTTTGGGGACTATCTAGCGTATTGATTTCACATTCTTTTAGTCGCACAGCGAGGTTGTGGAACTCTTTGCCGGAGTCTTGTGTTTCCAAAAGGTATATAGTAAGGATTTTCAAGCCTAGGATAAATATGTTTATTCTAGTTAAGCGTGCTTCATCTTAGCCAACTTAACTGCTTAACATCAGGCAGGGCGTGGTTAAACGCAAATCAGAGTAGAATAGAATTAAAAAAACCACTGAGCTATACAACATTAAAACTTAGTAATAGCAAAATTAATAGAAGCAAGTTTTTTGATATGATATGTCGTAAAATAACATCATGTTGTGACATGATTTGACTACGATTTGTGCTTGAATTGATTTTATTTCCATCGTGTGGCCGCATTTGTCGCTTTCACCCATCTGCCCATTCATTTACTGAGTTAAAAGTCCGAGAGTTTGTGTTACAAATTGCTGTGCCAAGAAAACATTTAGTATTTATAGCTCTGCTATTAGTCATTTAGCGCGAAACAAGCCTGGTTATTTGTGGCTATCGATTAGTCCCATGTCCATTTTGTAGGTAATATTTGAGTTATGCAACCCTGGCTCAGGAGTAACGAGATAGTAAACATATAACAGATATTGGTAAACAAGACACTATTTCCAAACAAAGCTTTCATTTTAAAGATATTATTTTCTAAAATATAGGAGATATCTTGTCCCAGATACGACAGCATTTTTTCATTATCGAATAGTTCGTTTATCTGGACTAACAACCGACTGTTTGACTATTGAGACTGCCTTTTAGTTCAATTGGTATTAGTTCTGTTTTAGAAGCTGTAGGGTGGATACACATTTGATGATGTGTATCTGGATGGATAGGATGATGAACATAGATGTTTGTTCTGTACCTGGGTGTATTATAAATACGTAGGTATAAGTACTCTACCGCTTATCTGGTTCCCATAGTATAAAGATTTGCTCAGTTTGGGGCTTTTATTTGGTGGTAGATCTCCTTAGCAGAGGTCAAAATTTTTTGACACGAACAAGTCCGCTTATGATCACCAGATGGTTAACGATGATGTTGAAAATAAAGCACGCACCCTTAGAAGATACCTGCTCACTCTGACCTTGAAAAGATCCAGATTATATACCTCAGCAAACAAAGAAGCCCGCAGCTTGGTAACTACCACCGCAGTACCAACATAAGTAGATTTTGCAAATACAGCAAAACTCTTAAATATTTGATTGATTCAGGCGTTATTTTGCGGATGTTCATTTTGAATATTCTAATAATATAATAATAATAATATATAACATTGATTATTTTATTGACTCGGCCTTGACCAAGTGCTCGAGGAGTCAACACGTCCTGAGGATGCCTCGTGTAGAGGCGAAATACGTGTCGGCAAGTGGTTACTGCAGAGAGAGGAGGATTTTAAGACTTGTAGTTACTTTAATTAGATTTTTGTTAAATTATATTTTTAAAGTTTTTGTCAAATTAATTCTATATATTAATTAAGATTAGGTTTTTAATTAATAAGTTGTTATCAAATTAGTTAAATTTAAGTCCCCATCGCTGTTGTGACTAGAACGACTGTTCAGAAATAAACTATATATATACCTTGAATATTCTTGATATTTGACTTTCGTAGTCTAAAATGTAAGTTTTACAGTAAATAAATAATTGATTACCTACTCATAAGCGCCGTAAATATTGTATACAGCTACAATATTGCGTATTGCACGCCAATATAAGCCAGGTTCGGCTTAATTGCCATTCCCCCAAGACGGTGTTGGTATAATTTATACCAGGAATGAATTATGTTGCACGTGCAAAGCAGTGATACGGGTGGACTGCAATAATTAGGCACTTCATTTAGCGTAGAACTATTTGTGTGGTGTGTACGGATTGTGTAAGAAACCACACGTCTTCGTATATCTATCCATACTATTATAAAGAGGAAAGATTTGATTGTTTATTTGTATTGAATTGGCTGCGGAACTACTGCACCGATTTCAAAATTCTTTCACCGTTGGAAAGCTACGCCATCCCCGGGTGACTTAGATTAATTTTTATCCCTGTATTCCTACGGCAACGGGAACTACGCGGGTGAAGCTGCGAAGCGCCCGCTAGTTAATAATGTGTTTATGAGAAATCAGTAAATCAGTAATATTTATTGGCCATAAATAACAATAATGTTAAAGGCAAGTCAAACTGTGAGCATTCAATTTAGTTAATGGAAATAGCAACAACAATTGTTCAGTACTTGGTTTAAAGTTGTTATATGAGAAAATTACTGAGGTCCAGTTTTAAAGTACCTACCTAAATGTATGTTTTATGTAAACATGAAACGTAAACTACGTAAGCAGGTATATTTTTTACGTAAACATGAAATATTTAGATACTAGCGACCCGCCCCGGCTTCGCACGGGTGCAATTTAGGTACTAATGTGGCGCATATGCATAATTATATTATACATATAAATCTTCCTTTTGAATCATTATGTCTATTGTTGGAAACTGCATTAAAATCCGTGGCGTATTTTAAAAGAGCTAAGCGTACAGACGGCGGGAAGCGACTTTGTTTCATACTATGTAGAGATAGGTAATAATATTCAATCATGAATGGCACCTAATTTTTTAAATAAACGTAAAAAATATTAATGTACCTAAACGTAGTAAAACATATCCATATTTGCATTGCTATCGACCTGGCGAGTCACATGATGGTAAATAGTCGACGTCGTCGCTTATTTTTATTTTTCTGTATTATGTAAAATTAATGAGACGAACAATACGCTCTCCTGATGGTAATAGATAAAGCATGCCCATGATCATTGCATTTTATTGTAGTGCTGAATCTGTTAATAACGACAGAAATATTATTTAGCGTGTATGATTGATTAGGAAAATATTATAATATTCAAAAACATTCCTGAAACAACGTAAAAAGTTATAAATTTATGTTTGCAAGTCATGCTGGGATACAAAATTAATTAGAAAGTAATTGAGTTCCATATTGGTACGGATAGGAAATGTTTGTTAATTAAAATGTCCTGTCGCAGACTTTTTTTTTAATGTTTACGTAGAAATTGTATTCCGAAGTTTAACATTATAAATATTAATTAGTTTGGAAACGATTTCTTAGTTTTAATAGTTATCTTGTCCGAGCGAAGCGGTGACTCAATCTCTTGGAGCAATTCAGCGTCAGCTTTTATTTTTTTTCAACGACAGTGAATTGTTTTCTTAAAAAAAAATTGGCAAGAAATTTATGCATGCAATCGTTTTTACCCACGACGGAACGGAGACGGTATATGCGTTTGGGGTGCGAGGATGTTTGTTTGTTGATGCAGTATCTTAGATAGATGATAATTACTTTTTCACCGTTGTGGGTTTTTTTCAAAATGTTTAATTTTGCTTTTTTTTAAGTTGAATTATGAGCAAAATCATTTAAGAAGTTATGAGCAAGAAGTTTATCGGATCCAGAACCGGATAAGCCCAAATATTTAAGTGATAGAAATAGCACAAAGACACAAAGGTTTCCTCGCGTTTTTTTTCTTTACCGTTTGAACGTAGCGGCAATACGCATCTAACTTAGATAAGACGGAGGTGCGTCCCAAGGGATTTGAACTCAGGTCTTCTAGATTGGCAGCTAGACGGCCTCCCAAATATGCTGCCATAGCAGTAACGATTTTTTAAATATATGGAACATTCAAAACATTCTATCAATCAAGTAGTCAGCGGCTATACGTCTGTAAAAAAGACGCCTGTAAAAAGCATGTTGAACACGGTATTTCCATTTCTTACCTCTGGTGAACAAATTATTAATCGCCTCACGTTTATGAGGGTTCGGCTTGGTTTGTTATATAAGCAAAATTATGATCGTATATTGCAATTTTAGGTCTTAATTGGAAGCACAAGTATCGCAGGAACCATGAAGCCATAGCAAAACATTTACAAACCCCCATTGGCTAAGTCTACTCGTTATAACACCGTGTTTTCATTTATCATTTTATGAACGGTCGCTTAATACCCCTAATGAGTAAAATCCAAGCATACTTTAGGCAACGCAACGCCATTAATATCACAAGCCCCTGTCGGCTTTCATGCGAGGGTACCTGCCTGGTTTGCAGATGAAGGTCTGGTACTGTAGGTACGTTTATGTTATAAAATATTGACACTAATGATCATATAAAAGATTTTAGTAGTGATCTACATAACGTTTATGACACCAGCATGTTATACCGAAAAGCGGAAATTACATATATTTTTTCAATCTAGATAATTTCACTTTGGAGGCCTATGTCCAGCCGTGGACGTCCGACGGCTGAAATTATGATGATGATTTTTTAAAAATTTATTGATAGGTTAGGCTTTTGACCACATCTCACCTGATGTTAAGTGACAGTGTGGTCGAAGATGGTAAAGCACACCTAGCCTGGAATAGAATGAATGAATTTCACGTTTCACCGCGCACTGTCTGATGTTCGGCAGTAGTTCGTGATTGTAGCGATGATAGCTCAGCTTAGCGTGGTCGTTTCACACGCCGAAGGGGGGTTCGAACTCCAACAATGAGTTTGAACTGCCGGTGAAGGAAAACATCGTGAGGAAACCATATCATTGCGATAGGGTACTTTCTAGTGCTCGCCTGGCTAGCAACCGCGTTACCCTGGCTAGTTGCGGAAAATGTTGAAAAGAGATTTTTATATACACATATAAATAAATAGTGCTCATTAAGTATTTGGATTATAGTTTAACCTAAGTTACAATTTTTATATTATTACAGGACTGCCCGAAAAAGAAGTGTAATGTTTCCAGGGTTCATGTGTGTATGTAAGTTTCTTTGATCATCATCATCCACGGCCTTCTTTATCCCACTGGTAGTGAACCTACGAGTACAGCGCTATCTCAATGTCACGATCATTAGATATACCTATATAAGATCAACATCGTTGTAACAAAGGACAGCGAAGATCATCAGAGACCAGCGCTCGTAATACCGTTTAGTCTGACCAGTATTATGCTGAGGTGAGCCCCTGTATTGTAACTGTCTGTCTCTGTTTGTTTGTTTTTGTTTTTGTGCTTATTACAAAATAAAACTTTTATCTTTTTTCTTTCTTTTACCTGACTGGTGATTTCAGTTATAAATAAATAAATATCGTAGGACGTTACACACAGCGCCATCTGACCCCAAACTAAGCAAAGCTTGTACTATTGGAAACAGATAACTGATAAAATACTTAAATACTTTTTTTTTTGTAAATACATACTTATAAATATGTCTCTATCTATCATAAACTCAGATTATAAGCACTTACTATTATTTTTACTATTGTAACAGTGACAGCGTCACCGTGAACTTTAAAAACAATAATATCAAAGCCAATTTAAAGTAGTTTTTTCCGATCACAATTTGAATTCTGATTTGATTTAACCTTAACACACTTAGGTAAGAAACAGCTGTAATCAATAAAGTTCTGTTCTAGATGTTAAACCATTTGTAAGTTGACAAAATGCATTATGCAAAGCGACCCATCGTTTAATTCAGCTCAGTGGCGTCCGTACAGCTTCACATGTGACACCGAGGGGGTGTCATGACATGTGACATATTCTCTCGCTCGGGTACTTACACACTAGTCCCGCGTACTATGTTACCAGTAATGGAGTACCCGGAGAGAACAGCACCGCGACGCGAAAATATTTCACCAAAATATGCATCAATAACCGTGCACTCAAATAGCGGCCGATAAACTATGAAACACGTTAATGTATTGATTGCTAGAAGCGTATTTATGAAATATTTTATCGTACGCATAACTAGCATACCGTTAACTCTAACCGCAATGTATGGATTTGTAGCGAGATACTTACGACCCGCCGCCGATTTAAATAGTTTCATGTGGCTAGTAAATTAATAACCATGATTAAATGTATAATTTAAAATTCGTGTTTAGACTTTAAATCTAAATTGCAAATTAAAATTTCAGGTAAAAGTTCTTTCATTTAATATTTAGGTACGCAAAAGAGACTCATTTAGTGCCCATTTATTTCTCCGACTTGCCCAACAATGATTACCAAAGTATTTTATACGAAAAGAGCCCGCCCGCCAAGCGCCGTCGGCGTCGTTTGCAAGAAAAAGTATTCTTAATAACATTCCAAAAGTATACATTTCGTTTATTAAACACAGAAAGTCTGTGAAATAAACTCCATTTAAATGCGTATCGGCTCACACTGCGCATCCTGTCACCGTAAAGTTTGTAAAATATGTAAAGGGGCCATAGAATTTGCTAGTAACCGGCTTGCTTAAATCGAGGCGTACATTATACAGACAAGAAGTGTATGGAGCGACAAAATAAGCGTCTACAGAGAAGCGATGTGTAGCGATGATAGCTCAGTGGTTAGCGCGGTAGGTTCGCATGCCGAAGGGCGTGGGTTCAAACCCCAACAATGAGCTTGAGCTGCCGGTGAAGGAAAACATCGTGAGGAAACCAAAGCATGGTGGTAGGGTACTTTAGTACTTGGCTGGCTAGCTACCACCCTCAAGTTGAAAATCTGCCGCCAAGCATCTAACGGTGTGTTCCGGCAGCCTCACTTGAGAGCCAGTTGCATTCCAGGCTAGGTGTGCTTTACCATCTTCGGCCACACCTTCACTTGACATCAGGTGAGCTGTGGTCAAACACCTAGCCTGTCAACCATAAAAAAAAAAAAAAAAAAAAAAAAGCGAGAAAAGTTTCCATGAAATAGTTTATAATAATAAGTCCGCCTGTACTCCCTGCTGAATATTTTATGCCGTGGCAAGTGAATGAGATGGCTGTAAGTTATTACCGTTCCGCCTCCCCTGGATGTATGCAATGTTGCTTCGTGCTACAAAATATTTCTTCATTTGTTATCATATCTCGGCGCTGGCACGAAGTGAGCCGTGACCTTTCCATGGTTAATTTTTCATGAAGATTTAGACGTTTATTTCTGCCCACACTTACCCAAATATGTAGTACATACATACCAAAGTACCCACATGACTTTCCTCGTACGAGATCAATAAATGATGTAGATAAATTGAACTCTATACTTGATATATATTCACTAGTTTATTTAAAGCACTTTGTGGGTACAACTTGTGTTTCCAAAGAAGTATGAAACCTTTTTTCTGCCAACCACTAAAACTTTTCTCTTACTAAGCTCTAGTAGACTATAATTAAAAATTTAGCACCGCTGGATCTCGGGATCAGGTGCTCTTAGGCGAAATGCATTAATTAAGATTGCAGAGAAAAGTACCTAAAAGAACCAGTGTGGCGCTTCACTAATTAGCTCAGTTGCATACATTTTCATCTTTGAATTTTAGTAGGAACTTTTAACGGCACACGTGTCTCAATACAATCCCGATTTGAAGAAGGATAAATGTTAAAAGCAGTCAATCTTTAGATTGCAATTATAAAATAAGTAATGATTAATAACAATAACAATTCACGTCATGTCCAGAGTACCTAATGCATGAACCCCCTAAAATAAGCCCACTATTTTTAAACAAAAAGATAATAGCAGCAAAACGGGCAACCCTGGTAGAAGTAATCCTAGAGTGGGCAGCTAGCATACGTCGTTTGGGCAAACTCCTAGTGTCATTATAAAATACGGGCGCGCCGTGTGGATTCACTTTGAGAAATGGAAGGCGGGCGCCGAAACACCTGAGCCCGTCCTCATACTTGCGTTGTTAGAGATATTTCTCCTGACTACCATCTCTGCCACCTTTTTGTCGCAGTTTGCGAAGTCACTTTAGTTGTTGTACTAACTATGTATATATGTAAGCTTTGAAGTGAATAGAAATTTGGTAGGGTGTAGGTTAATTTAAGGAAACTTTAATTGGATTCTATTTTGTACGTTATCTTCCAAGGAAATTTGAGTATGTTAAATAACTAATTAATCAAATGTTTGTTATTTACAAAAGCTAAAAGGATTTTATAAATAAAACGGATGAAGTGGGTAGAAGTCAAGCTTACCATGTCGAGATTTTTTACATGAAATCTATGATTTACACTACCTATGACCTAATACAGCATCTACATCGTTGTGTTCATGACGATGTGATTACAATTTTTGTACGTTTTTTTTTATTCAAGCTTTCAAATGTACCTACAAATATACCTACATAATATTATGCACAATTGTACATATTTTTCGTTACACAATTTTTGTAAAAGTTTCATCGAATTTACGTCAAAAATACTGTTGCTATTTAGTTATTATCGTTAATGGAAATGCTTATCAAATTTATATTTCATTCCATTTTGTGACTTGAGGTGTTTTTTTCTAAATATTGTCAAATTTTTTGTTCAAAATTTGTAGGTCTACTGTTATCCTCTATTTTGACAGAAATTACATATAAGTGGAACGCAATTGCTTCTTTTACAATACGAATCTGTTCAAGATGGGTTCTCTATGAAATTAAGACGAATCTTCTTAAACAATTAAACTATGCAGCGCGGCACTTCACAGGAAATGGCTTTCTCATTAAGACGAGAGACTACAGTGTGTGTATATAAAATGTATTGTTGGAAACATTTTTATTCAGTACTATAGACGCTTGAAAGTTTTTTTGTTAACGACCTCTTTTGTAAATTTATAGTACACTTATAGTACGGGAAGAGTCGTGTCGCTCCGTTGTATTTTTTTCCAAAACTAGTGTTTTGCCGAGTGTTTATGCATAAAAATGGTGGTGTTTTATTCATAAAGTGCCGAATTACAAGCGTGAGTGTGGGAAAATGATATAATGTGGTGAAACATGACTTTTCGTGTTGCTTCCAAAACTCCATCGAAGCTTTATAGTAAAGTCGCCACTACTTTACTAAAGCATGACTGACCGTGACTGAAACGGACTGGATTTGACTAAGACTGGACTTTGACCATAACTATAGCTAAGAGACAGCAGAAATAACACTTAAGACAAGGCAGTATGGCTTTACAGCTTTAGCCTGCCCGATGGGGCAAATTAACAAAAAAAAAATTATATATACCTACAAAGGTAGTAATAAAATAAAAAACCCAAAACATATCAACGTACATTGTCATCTTCTATAACGTTATACACAATAGACCAGGACAAATATTTATATAGCGTAGGTACATAGCTACATAGTTTCTAAATTTTAGTAATATTGTATGTTTGTAAAATGTATAAGTTATACCTGGTTCCTATAGTATGAACAAGCTTTGCATAAATCATGTATTCATTTGTTGGAAAAGCTTTTAGGGTAAATTTTGTAACAACATTATTATGCTCTAAATAGGTACTATATATTGATTGCAATCATCGTGGAATAAATATGTTTATGAAGCCATCAGGTGACTTTTTACTGCATATACAATACATTATTGTTTTTATAGCCGTCACATTTCCAGCTATTTTGCCGCCAAGCAGTAGTGTGTAAACATTACTGTGATCCGGTTTGAAGGACTTCTGTAGCCAGTGAAATTACAGGCTAAATCATCGTATGTATCTAAGTAATGAGCGCCAAAGCAGCAACGCCCAAAGCTTTGTTTTGTTACTGAAAGTAATGGGTTCCGCTGCGATGATCATGAACAGCATATTTAGGTCTTACCATTAGGAGAGCTTTTCGTTCGTTTGATTACTATCATTGTTTCCTAGTTAAACATTAATAATAACCTAATGCCTTACAAATAAAGCATATAAGAAAAGTTCGCGACAATTCATTTCATAAATTGTGCTAACTTCTGTTGCTATGTAACTAAGCGACGTACAGCCGTTGAAATTAGGAAGAAAAGAAGTTAAGCGCGCTGACTGCCTAACTTTACTGATTGGAGAGACACTTGACAAAACTTTGTATTGCTTTCGCATTAAAAGAAGTAATAAAGGGATAAGTCTGAAGAGATTGATCGCGCGAGTTCGGAAGTGAGCGTATATTGTGCGATGTTCTGTTCGCAGTTGCGTTTTTAGAACTAAAGCCTACTTCACACTGACGCAGCTTATGACCACGGATTTAGCATTACCAAACTCGCTATCGCAAACCACGACAGTGTCAGCAGGCTGAGTTTTAGGTGTCCACATTTTAGGCCGCCACCCTAGGCTGCTTGTCTGTGACAAGCTGTTAGCAGGTGATTTAGCAGGAAAAATGTAAGCGTTAAAATGAATTTTCTACAAGCATCTTGAGGAAGAAATTGAAACATGATGAAGAAACCACGGGAGGAGGTGGAGTACTTCGCGGTACGCACTTGTCTGGATCTTAAAGTAGAAACTCTGTCAGCAAGTATTAAGCTTCGTGTTCAAATAGCCTCCAAAGTTAGTTCTCATTTTTATCTTACCGTATCCAAAGAAAATCTCATTACAGATTCATTATTTCACAGAAAAAATAACAATTCATCCCACTTATATTATAAATGTGAAAGTTTTCATGGATGAATGTTTGTTACTCTTTCATGCAAAAACTACTCAACGGATTTGGATGAAGTTTGGTATGAAGGTAGCTCATATCCTGAATTAACACACGGCAATGAAATTGCTACTTGGTGTAGTCTACAAAAAGTAGCAATTTCATTGCCGTGGGTCGAATAACTCGACAAATTGTGGTATCTTTGGATTTTAAGTTAAATTAATGAATTTACGATTATTAGAATAGCAATGGAAATGGATGCTCACTGGCTTAAGCGTGTTTTGCAATTTGCTATGTAATGAACAGTGAGAAACAGTGCAGGTGCAGTTATAAATTGTACCAGCGTCCAAGCGGAGGGATTATTCTGAGTAACGGTATTGTAGTACTTACCGTTGTCTTTTTTGTAACAGTAAGCTGTTGTTTAGCATTGAAATGTCGAACGAATCGAATTCCAGAGTAAATACTTTACAATAAAGGTCCTTACTCTATACTTGATTTGATAGTGACTTGAATTTTTGTATAGTGAAAGTATCCAAGCACTTTTTATTTTAAACAAATTTCTTTAGGAGAATAAGATTTTCCACCGAGTGAAATAAAGCTTTTTCATAGAATTGGTTAGCGTTTAAACACACCCTGCCTTATGTTAACTAGTAGTCATTGCCCCCCTCGTGATTATTCGTTTATAGGATTTCGATGTTCTGATATAAATAAGTAATTAATTGCTTTGTCTTTGAAAAGTAAAATATGTCTACGTTTTAAATAGTTAAGGTACAACTGGATGCCCTTAATTAAATAAGTGACTATGCAGTATTTAAATGTTCGATTTTGTAGAAAAGGGATGAGAGTAAAATTATATTAAAAAGTGCCAAACAAGTGGCAGGCCACCTGATGCTAAGTGGTCACAGCCGCCTACGTATACCTGAAATACCCGTGGTATTGCCAGTATGAGTGAAAGAGTAAGAGCTGAGAGCTGGAACAATATTGAACAGACAATACGGGACAGGGGACCGTTGCGTGTGTTAGAAGATGTAGTAATAAATATAGATAAATGTTTAGATGGTTAAAACATGAAGAGAAGATGGATGAACAGATGTAGAAATAGATTTGACAAGTTGAGTTTGAGTGGTTAAGCCGGTAAAGGTATGCAAAAATTTAAAAATCGAATGGAAGACGTTTTAAAGAAATACTAGCTCATACTAGGTCAAAAGTACCCGCAACCGACAGTGATATTTGAACACTCTAAGGAAAGTAGAAGAAATTTTAGCTTTTTGGGATTTTGTAAGACAAAATTGGGTATGGCTTTTTACTTTTAAGATTTTATTCGAGTTACACTCAAAAATCGAATTGCCACTCCGTTTGAATTCAATCATTATTTGTTGTATGCAACTCAGAAACATAAAATGAGTTTAAATTGAAGCTACAGTAATTGAAGCATAATTGTTACATCGTTTTTCGAATCTGAGAATGTCGGACGTTGCAATTTGTGTGTGATATTTTCATCTGTTTTATAAGCGATGAACGTATTGTATTGCATTTACCGTTGCTTCGCTATAAACCAGATTAAAATAAGAGTATTCTGCATCTCTATGCACCCGATCGCTTACCTTTTTTTCTTTTCTCTTTCACATTCGCTTTTATGTGGGGTTAATTCATCTCAGGCAAATTGAAATGAGTACGCAAAGTGGAAAATGACAAATGCATTAACGCTTACACAATACGTTGTACTTCGTGTCTTAATTAACTTTGTCTAGATTAACTAAATATTTCAGGTTATGATATTTCATAAAAGTATAGTGTACCAAAGATAAGCCATCTTAGACTTGATTATACAGGGGTACGCGAAACTGTAGACTAGAGCCGACAGGTCTATGGTCAATGGTTATGTATAGAGGTGGTCTATGTCATGTGGTCTATGATGGTGTAGGTCATTATAGTGAACAAAAAATTGTTATTTTTAATATGTGGGGGGAAAAATATCAATTGCTTCGTGTATTTCTTTTGGGATGAAACATTTTTTAGAAAAAGGTTTTGTTTGGCGATTTCGGCTTGTCTCAGAAAAAGTTGTTTACAATAATGCATACTAGGTATGTGGAAATAACCTACACTATAGATTTTTTTCAGACAACTTTACCTCGGTAGGGACAACATTCGAAAAAGGACATAACAGATTCATACATAAAAATATTTTAAAGCAAAATAAATATTGTATTCCACGCGCGATTAAGCAATTGTACTAACAGAGATTGGAAACTAGAAAAATAGATGCAATCAAGAAAAAGAAGGGGCTAAATTCAAACAAAACGGTACAATACCGTAAATAATAGGGCTGTCAAAAAGCAATTCTATCTGAACAAATTCTTGCATTCTATCGAAAAGTACTTAAATGAACCACGCTGTTGAAACTCGCTGAGGTATACGAAACTTATTTCTGAACTTTGAGTCTCGGGCGGTAGTGAAAATGTCATTTTCCAGTCATTCCTTTTATCGATCAAGAGATGCTCTCGGCAATCATAATGATTTGTCTCTTTTGTTTTCGTCCATTAATTACATTACTTAATCGACTTTTAATGAAGGTATTATAAAAATAAAAATTGTTATTTTTAAGTTTTTTGCCAATATAAATATAAAACAATAAGTATTATTAAAAAAACGTAAAATTATTTTTAATCACGTAGAGCTTAGTTAACATTAAGTGGGTGGAACTGCCATGTCCCAACTTAGATGTTGGAATTAGTTAAATCAACAAGTTATACCATAAGTCTTTCGATGAGCTGACAAGGATATAACAATAGAACTACCTACAAGTGACTTACATACACACACAATAACGTGGAAGAAGCAACGCCCGAGTTTGCCATTCGATTTGCACGAACTTTGTCAATAAACAAAATCAGTTAGTATTCCTTGTTAAAGCATAACTAGTTATGCTTTAACTTTAGCATATGCAATTATGCATATCTGCAAGTTATATTTACAGCGGAAAATAAATCTTATTTCTCAATGATCTCACCCCACTAATATATAGGTACGCGGTAAAATGTTATGTTGCATAGAAAAACATTTTTAGTGACCGAATGTGAGGAGCAGCTGTGTGTTTTTTGCGATGTCAGAGTTTTTGCCATAGTAAAAGTGGTTTATAATGGTGATTACAATTACCTTCGTTCAACTTTGCATACGTCAAGATTAACTAACTTTTCTAACTTCTGACCATCTTTTAACTTGTCTACTTTTTTTTATTTTGCCGTCATATGGTTGCCATTCTATTATTAATTTTGGCCATTTTGTACCGGCTTTCTCTTGTCATATGTCCATCGCCATTTTAACTGTCTCATTTTTTTAATATATCTTCTGCTGTTTTTGTTCTTCCTTTATTTCTTGGATTCTTAATGTTATGTAATTATATATTCCTAAATACGTAATTGTAAACTCCTCAAGTACTAAAAATAATGGAATTTGTATATTAATTTGATAATGCTTTCAGACAGTTCTGTTAGGCTCATTTATGCTAATGGGTAAACAGAGTACATGTTAAATTCATAAGTATCAATTAACGTTCTCAATATTTGAGCAGTGGAATAGATAGTTTCTGCTATTACATTAAAACCTAGAAATTCATGTGTCATTATTTTGTTCCCACATTGTAATATTTTAGAAGAATTACCCAGTTATGAAAAATCACAATCACAGTTAAAATATAGCAAAAATAATAATCCAATTTGCACAAGTTTTCATACAATAAACAAGGAAATAATTTCAGGTAAAGAAGGAATTTCAATGTTAGCTTTGAATTAAATTTCAATCGAGTCGATCGTTTTAAGTTTTGTTAGTACTTTTATGAAGTTACTTTTAATAAAAGTTGTGCATTTTTAATCAAAAACTTTATTTTTTAGTACACTAAGACGCTGTCTAAAATTCCTAAAAGTTAAAAAAAACATCTCCTTGATATTTCAGCCGTGAAATGAATTGTGTTATTTCATCAATGCTGAACGTCTGTCGCTGTCAAGGAGATTGGTTCCTATTTGACTTGTCTTCGTACCTTTGTGTTGGAATCACAAATAAGTACAATGATTGATATCTGTCAACTTTGCTTAATTAAAATTCCGATGCTTATAGAACTGACAGCGTCATTGCCGTCATCAAGCCAATAATGTCAAGATAAAATAATTACTAGATTATTACGAGAAAATTTATTCAGTTGATAGAATACATAGGATGAAAATACTCGTGTTTTATAAGTATACTTTGTTTAAGATACACAAAATTGTAGAATTGTAGAACTCGGGCCTTAACACTTTCCTTTGCAAATAAAATTTTCGTATTATACATTTTTAGATGTATGAGTGCGAATGTTGTCTGTTTGATTTGCTGTTTCGATGGTAATTAGTCGAACGCGATTGTGACAACACTATCGCGATGCGTGGGACATCACACTATTGCGCACACGCCGCAAGAGGACTACAATATTTAATTTCATTTATATTTAAACATGGTGGTAGGATACTTTCTAGTAATCAAATTAAAAATCTGTTGCCAAACACCAGTGTGTTCCAACAGCCTCACTCGAGACTCAGTTCTATTCTAGGCTAAGTGTACTTACTCACCATCATAGACCACACTATTACTTAACATCAAATCAGCTGTAGTCAAATACATGGACCAACCATTCATTGACAGATGGCAGATTGACAGATTTCATTTTATCAGATGTCAGTTTAACAGGTGTCAGATTGACAGATGTTACTTTGACAGATGTCAGTTTGACAGATGTCGGTTTGACAGATGTCAGTTTGACTCATTGACCGATATCAGATTGACATCCCAGTTTCATGACTATTGCTTATTTGTTTCATTTGTTGAACCTAAGTCCTAAGTTAACGCGACGAAGTCGCGGGCGTCAGCTAGTGTATAATAATTCCGTAGTTAAATAGACATACGTCGATTGTGGTCACAATAAAGAAAACCTAATATGAAAACATTTTTGTATATATGAAACGTTTAGTATGTATTCGTTTTATTTAAACATAATTTTTTTTTGTTTCGGAAATAACGTAAATCTGGATTAAATTTATCTCATGGCATGTAATGTGAAATGTCAAAATGTCTGTGATGAGGGCTTTATCTCTCCATGTTAACAATTAACAAACTCTCAACCGATTACACGACAATCCACTCGCAATATAATAAGATTAAAGGTGCGTTTACACCGCGCCAGTAGCTCAGCAAATAACCAGTGAAAGACTAGTATGCACGTACTTTTAACAAGATAAGTTACTTGTCTGTTGTTTTGTAATTATAGCTGGAAAAGATGCGAGAGCTCATACAGCTATACACAGAACCAAGTAAAACAAAGTCCAGAGCATCGCTGCTTTGGAGCTTACTTTGAGACTTTTGATGGTTTGTCTCAACAGCCTCGTAATTTCGCTAGCTGCAGTACCCTTCAAATCAAATAAGTGGAAACCCAAAAACATCTTAAATAAATATCGCAGGACATTTACACACAGCGCCATCTAACCCCAAACTAAGCAAAGCTTGTACTATAGAAGTCAGATAACTGATACAATACTTACATACTTTCTTTTTTCCCTAAAACAATAAACACAGCTAGTACTTAAATACCTACTTTGATTGGCAAATTACTCCATTTAAAATGCAAAATGTTGATGTCTTATATTATGTACTTTAGACGAAAACAAGCTTTTTTAAAGACGATATCAAGGCGCAGGCGAGAAAGTAAACAACCTCAGGCTTAGTTTTGCTATCATTTATAAAATTAATTAAATTGTGCAAATTTTATTGACTTCAAAGGAGTTTGATACTAGGACTCGTTGGATTGGATAAGTTCTCGTATAATTAAAAGCGGCTCCCAGTTAAATCTAGTTTAGAGTGCTGTGACATAAAATGGATATGCGCACGAGCTCCAGATATAATACGATTACAACATCGTACAAACTAGCTCAGATTTATTGCTCTAACGCAATTTTTACTCTGCCACATACAGAGATGTATTTTTTCATATTGACCGTCTATTTTGTCTATATTTTTGACAGCCCTGTTGGTTCATTGGTAGTATGTCTGCTCCACGGTCTGCAAGGCGTGGGATTCCCACCCAAATAAACGTTTTGTGGTATAAACAAATGTTTGTTCTGTGTCTGGGTGTTCTGTATTTGTTAAACGTATTAACAAAAAAAAAATAATTAAAATATACCTACTTATTTACTACTATGTATCTATGGGAACGTGGTCTCTAACTATGTGCCTTCTTGGTAAGCTCAAAGTAGCACAATGAGCTATGGAGAGGGCTATGCTCGAAGTTTCCCTGCGAGATCGAATCAGAAATGAGGAGAACCGTAGACGAACTAAAGTAACCGACATAGCCCAGAGAATCAGCAAGTTGAAGTGGCAATGGGCAGGGCCCACCCACAAGGTGGACAGACGACCTAATAAAGACCGCAGGAACGCGCTGGATGCGAGCCGCTTCCAACCGGTCTTTGTGGAGGTCGATGGGGGAGGCCTATGCCCAGCAGTGGACGTCCTACGGCTGAAATGACGATGATGATGATGATGATGATGATCTATGGGAATATTTTTATAATCTAAATCCATCCTATTTGCCATATATGAATAAGTTAATGTACAATAGGTATTTAGTATTTAAGGTTCATATTTAAGCGCTGTATACCTGAGTGAGTTTCTTTCTTCTACCAGCTGTACTGACTACTGCTATTTTTAAAATACATTCTAGTACTGTGCCAGCCGCTCGTCTTTTGCACTCCACGTGATCGTACTGGGACGATGTGCTATATGTCCTGGGGCTGTGTTCTAATGCCATTCTTTTTGCCTCTTCAATTCCACTAAGTGTTTCTCTTCTAAACCTCTACTCTTCTCTTTTCGTCTAGCGTTAGCCCTGACCGATAGCCACCTACGTTTACCGTTTGTCGCCAAGATGCCATCGCAACGACAGAGGTGCGAGATCCTAAGTATTCGTTCTACAGTATCTCTTCTACAAGTATGCGATATCATTTTTATCCTATCGTACTAACATAATAATAAATGTAAAAGTTTGTAAAGATGGATGTTTGTTAATTTTTCACGAAAAAACTACTTCACGGATTAGGGTAAAATTTGACATACATTTAGTTTACGGTCTGGATTAACACGTAGGATACTTTTTATACTGCATACCGAACATACTTTTTGTTAAATTCCACGCGGTCAAAGTCGAGGATAAAAACTAGTTTTAAACAAATTGTTTGTTACAAGTTTCAAAATTTGTTTCCTTCGCCTAGTTGGCAAACTGCCTGAGGACAGTGGGGACTACTACTCCCAACACCGCAGAAGAAATACAATACTGAAATTAGCTGAAATCCAGTGACAATTCCCGGTCCAACGAAATTAGTCGGTTCGAATTTAGGGCACGTCAACTTTGTCATTTGCTATACGCGCTGTCAACGCCGTAGGTGAGTAAGCCTTGTAATAGAAGCGTAAGCTCTCGTTGTGTTCACGCCATCAGGAATAATATCGTTTCAGTAGGTACAGATAAACGGAATCAGTCTATGTATTGAGAGTTAATGTATGATGCGAGGCATTAACAAACATTCAAGATGATATAGTTATTTAGACAATTTTGGGAACTTATTTATGGTATATTATAACCAAAGTAACAACGTCAGGTGAAATTTTTCCATCTTAATTACCATCACTAATACGCGGATTAATTAACGACCGCCGCATTTCACGGTGAAAAATTCAATTAATATTTAGGGCCCGAACAATGATGCTCATTAAGAATTAACGCTCAATCGCTGTGTTTTACGCACCGGCGTCCCGCGTAGCTTTCCCGAGGGAAATCAGGAGAGCGGAGCTTCACCGCCGTGACGGTAGGAAGGTAACACACGGGTTTTTTTTGAGTCGCAGTGCACCAGCGATATGATTACTAGTCGATTTGTTAAAAATCACATAACAGCTGTTATATTAAATAGTAAAATCCAGTTCAGTAATGTTATTTTTACAGCACTCAGCTTTTAGTTATTGGCGTCACAGAATTTGTAATATGTTTGCGATAAGCACAGTAAGTAACGCCATCTATGGCAAATAGTGACAAATTATCTCGTATTAGTGAGCGAGACATTTCTACTTTGTTCTTAAATAAGAGATGCCACTGTTTTGAGGCTGCGTTCTAATAAATAACAGTAGCATAAGTTGTTGTGAAAATGTATTTTTATCGATACATAAAAACATGATTAGATAATTATTTAATAGCGTAAACACTGGCAGGTATTGGTTAGAATTAAAAAAGTTAGCGCTGAGTACTGTACTGACTGTGGTTTTGACATATTTTTGTTTTATTTGTATGTAAATTATAAAGTGTATATACATGTAAAGCATCAAGCCTTGATTTGATGTCACTAATGCTTCCCTTTCATAGTTATACTCTATAGCGCGACAGGTAAAAAAATGACTGTAAATTCTAAATGAATTTACGGATTCTTTGGTCTATTTCTCTTTCAGTTATCTGACTTCCATCACACAAGCTTTGCTTAGTTTGGGGCCAGATGACGCTGTGTGTATAGGTCCTCCGATATTTATTTAATTATATTATATATCTTAATTATTACATCAAAAGGTAATCATGCATCCGCTTATTCACGGAATTGTTTACGTATGTAGATGTACGTATCGCAAGGGCAGAAGCGCAGTTTTATATCGCTACAAAAAGTGATCGTGTGTAGTAGCAAACGTAGTGAGGCACTTACTCTATATATGGCCACTTTTCACTTTTAAAACCCAGACTGTGTAGTCTTTGCTTAAAAAATAAATTGTTTCTTTCTCTTTACTTACTCCACGGGCTCATTTTGCTTGTTTTATCGGAAAATAATATACCTGTAAACGAAACCAAAGTAAACTAACTGGAATATAAAATAAGCAATAATAATTGAAGTTTACTGTTTATATCTATCAGCTAAAATAGACGTTATAGACGTTATACTCGTACTGATATTTTTTTTACATGAACTACGAAACGATACAAAAAATTAATTTAGTTTTTTTTTGTATATGATATATACACTTTGTTTCCAACCAAGACTAAAGTACATAAATGCAAAATTCACTTTAATAAAACATAACAATTGAATTTCGAAAAGTTATGCGCTAGCTTATTCTTAGACTAGCGACCCGCCCCAGCTTCGCTAGGGTGCAATGTAGACACTAACGTAGTACATTGTTTTGATCTATCTCGTAAGGTTTAGCCAGCGTTTGCAAGCACGCAAAAACATGTTTTTTACAACACATTACAAATCTGAAACTCTCGGATTTTCTCTACTACAATATGCATGTACTCGTATTATTAGGTATACACATAAATCTTCCTCTTAAATCACCCTGTTTATTGATGGGGACCGCATTACTTTATTTAAAATATCTTAAGTGTACAGACGGCTGGAAGCGACTTTGTATTATACTATGTAGAGATATTTATAGTATATACCTATTTATAAAGATTTATTACTTGGTTCTACCTACCCTTTATTTTGGCGGACGGTCAGGCACGCAACTAAAGCGTCACCCTTTCATGGTGGACTTTCTCTAAGTCTGCAACAGACTTTTTAATCGCAGGGTGAGAGTATGGAGCCCTATGTCGCAGTTTGTAGCCTAAATATGCCGATTGTGGTTCAGGAGGGATGGAGCAAAGTGACGTGATGTGTTCGTAACGCATTTCGGTGAGTTGATCTGATGAGCTGGTCTGGTCTGATCTTTTTTCTTATGTAAAAGTAATGAGACGAACGGGACGCTCTTCTGATGGTAAGAGATAACCCTGTCCATGACTATTACAGCGATACACAGAACTTTGAGTAACAAAAGGAAGTCTAGGGTGTCGCTGCTCTGGCACTCATACTTTGAGACTTTCGATGATTAGTCTCAACAGCCCTGTAATTTCGCTAGCTGCAGCACTCTTCAAACCGGAACACAGTAATGCTTACAGACTACTGCTTGGCGGCCGAATATCTGGTACTACGGTGGTACCTACCTAGACGACCTGCTAAGTTTTTGTTCTGTTTATATCGGGGTGATAATATATTTTAAGGGGAAACGGAAAAATTTGTTATGTCGCTTCACGTCGCTTTGCTGCTAATCGCTTCTGATCCAAAATTGGCATAGTTATACTACTTCTGTTTCCCGGAAAGAACAATATGGATGTATCAGGCTCGGGATTTGACCCCACAGCTTACTTGAGGTAGGTAGGTGAGTATCTGAATAAATTTACGATTTTAACCGAATCTACGTGAAACACAATTAAGTGTTTTGCTCCATTGCGTGTTTTGATTGCTGAGCAGCTTAGATTAAATGTAAATTCACAGCAGTATAATAAATGTTCGATATAAATATTAATTTTGTATAATTTATTACAACAGTGGGACTGACATAATTAGAATCTACCGTATTTACCTACCAGCCAGCCTATAACTAGATCTTGTCTGAGAATATTTGCTATTATGACCTGTCGACCGCTTATTTTATACATACGTAAGCCTTCGATAGATTTGAACAAAACATTCCTTTGTAATCTATTATAACTTTCACGAAGCCAATTATTTTGAGTCTTTATTTTTCAAACACATTAAGATTTTAGTACGCCATATTTTTGGACTATGTATTTTTTGTAAATTGCAAGTTCTACTTTTGAATTCACGCAATTTTTGTGACGATGACAGTTCAGTTACAAGCGCGTTTGGGTCGCACGCCTTGGTGCATGGATTCAAATCCCAACAATAAGCTCGAGCTGCCGGTAAATGAAACCATTGTCAAAAACTATACCAATGGGATGGGGTATTTCTGGTACTCTACTGGCTAGCTTCCTCAATTAAGTACCTACCGGTGTGTTTCGGCAGCTATCATTTATTTTAGGCAGGTTATTCATGCATTTATTTACATTGTCTCTTAATTATCTAGTTAAACGTAACAATTATTTCGGTAACACCAGTTTAGAGATGTATAATGTAAGCACACAGAAATAGTTTACACGTTAAGTACATTTTTTAATTCTAAACTCCTTTTATTTCTAAATACAGAATAAGTTGTCTTATGCACGTAACTTTACGTCGAAAGTCGGTATTTCTGTATATCTGCCTTTTAGACAGATGGTTAGCTTTAAGATGGTATTCGAGAAGGTTAGCTATCTAGGGTTGAGGGTCCTTATCCTACCTTTCGGATTGAGTTGAGAGCAAGAAAATAGTTTAGATTTTCAGGTAGGTAAAGGTTTGCCGTAGACAGGCAAATTGTTTTGTCTACATGTCAAAGTTCACTAGCAAGTCATCTATTACTAAGGCATCGATGTGGATTACTTCGATGTAAAGTGCAATTATTATTCAAACATGGTGCCGTTGTTCTATTTGGAAATTGTTGGGCACGTTCAGTAATATCATATGACATTGGAGTGGCAGCCGATAATCATAACAAAAGAGAAGGTGTTCTGCAAGTCATTTGTTAATTATAGACTGCGAATTTGCCACAGGTCGTTGACAGTTGTTTGAGGCTGCTACTTTCATACTGCGTTCAGACAAAAGATATAAAAAATCAAGGATGGCAATGATAAAACCTTTTCCTAAAAATCGTTTATATCTTTTTGCAATTTTTAACGAAAATTTGAAAAAAACCAAGCGTACGTAAGCGTAAGCGTATGTTGATTAGTTCTTCCATTAAATTTTTTTTTTTTACCTATATCTGTTATTTATTTTTATTTACATAAAATAAATATATAAGTTACAATGTCATCCACAAGTTCATGCTTACTTTTCATATATATACTCTTTTGAAAGGAATAAGCTGACTGGGACAGAAAATTCTATCCAACAGGTGATCAATTCTCAGAATTCAAATAAAGAAAGAAATATAGCAGCCTCTTTCTTATAAAAGAATTTAGTAACAAGTGATCAGTCCATTAGTCTGATTCGAGCTAAATACGTTGACTTCCTCTCGAGACAGCGCGGATGGGACTAGACGGAAATGAGTTTTAATTGTCTTCAAGAGCAAATATCGACATGAAAATGAATGTATCGTCTTAATTCCATAGCGTATTTACCCCAACAATGAGCTTGGGCTGCCGGTGAAGGAAAACATCGTAAGGTAACTATAGCATGGTGGTAGGGTACTATCTAGTACTCGGTTGGCTAACTACCACCCTCAAGTAGAAAATCTGCCGCCAAGCACCTAACGGCGTGTTCCGGTTGCACTTGAGAGCCAGGTCTATTCCAGGCTAGGTGTTTGCATTGCGAAGTTTAGGACATAAAATCTAATATGACTTTTTTTTTAACTTTAAATAGATCTACGTTTGGCCACCAACTCGCCTAATGCAAAGCGACGGTGTGGCTGAGGATGGAGCACGCTGATCTAGAAGAAATCTATTCACTCTAGCCTTAAAAACGTCCAAATTGTGTATTGAATATTAAAAAAAGTTGAAATTACAATTAAATAAATCAAATAATTTAATAATTTCATTCCAATTCCAACAGCGCGAGCGTATATAACCGAAATTATTTTTTATTTTTATGGAGATCAAGGAAATGAGTATAGAGGTACCGTCTTAATCTCTAAAGCTTTGTGAACTCTCGCATAGTCCCTGATAGCATAGTTAGCGGTTGGCAAACAAAAGCGAGCCACAATGCTGTTAGCGTCAAACACTAGCCTGCCTACCTTCTATTATAATGGTACATGCGATAATGTACCTCAGCAGTATTGAAGGTTCAGTTATGTTCCAGTTAATCCAATTCTGATTTTCTACGTAATTTGCTAACATGTTTCTGCTGAATAATAATATTACTTGCATATTATTATGAGACAAGATTTCATAAATTAAAATAAGAGTTACTTATAGAACAATTCAGCAATTGCATTTTCAGTGCAACACAAAATTGTACAGTCCAATCCCACTAATATTATAAATGTGAAAATTTCTATGGATGATGGTGATGTTTGTTACTCTTTCACGCAAAAACTACTGAACGGATTTGGATGAAATTTTGTATGGAGGTAGCCGAGACCTTGGATTAACGCATAGGTTACTTTTTATCCCGAAAACATGTAGCGGGTAACACCGCGGGGCGCATCTAGTGTGTAATAAGTTTGTTTTTCACTAAAAATTGCGTATATAATATATTGTATTAGCTGCGCCCGCGGATTCACTCACGTGTCCCGGGATAACAAGTACCCTATGTGTCAATCCAGTGTATTTCAGCGTGAATAAGTAACAAAACATACATGTAAACTTTTTCATTTATTTTTTTTTTGCATTTTTTTTTTATTTATCTTTTTTTTTTCGCAGTGATCGTGTTGCATATTTATATTTTATTATATTGTATCGTATTACATAACTATTAGAAGTACTATAGAATTAGAAGAACTACTTACACACTTGGCTACTTCTAATAGTAGTTCTTCTCTACTTCTAATAGTAACAATGTTTGTTTAGTCAACTTTTAAATACTCTAACACAAATGCGTAAAATACTATAGTTTAGCTAGAACTATAGAACAAATATGCCTCTCGTTTGCGTAACACCAATGTTGGTCTTTCCAGCAACTTGACAGCGATTGATTGATTTACGTCCATCTCAAATACTGCTGTACATAGGATGCCCATGCGTTGTGGCCTTTCCACGTGTCGCACGTAATGATGGCTGCTTTGGACGTCCTTTGTCATGGTAGGACAGGCTTTGGGAGCAATATACTCTGAGCTCGGGCCGTGTTAGGCAAATTTTGCTAACTAAGCGACACAATAGGCTAAGCTCCTTACCGCTCGCAGCCGCATCGTAACAGATAATCAACTTAATACCGAGCTTTAAAATTGTTTTGAATTTGATACACGCATTTTTGTGTAGGAGTATCTACTAAGTTTGATAAATGGGTTGGTTGTGAAATATGACGAAATGATAATTGTATTTTTTTGATCGATTTATTAGCGTACCTGATAATGTTTGATCTGAGATGTTTTGTTTCAAGAGCTACTACCGTAAGTATTGTACAATTAAAGAAATTGACAATTGCATTTTTAAAAAAAATTGTAAACTTTCTATTTTAATTGTAAACTATGAAAACTAAGTAGGTATCATTTTAAATACAAAAAGAGCACTTAATTCAGGATGAACGCCCATTTTACTTTTAAATTTTTTATCCATAAAGAGAGGTTCGGTTCGACACATTACTTTGACGTAAGAAAAAGTGCATTCAATACATTTAGAGCAACCAGACATAGAACAAATACCTATGTTTGTCACGTAAATGCTTGTTCTGGGATCGAACCCACACCCAGCTCATGAAGTAGAACCACTACTAACGTTAAAAGGCAGTGAACGAGAAATTTCCATTTTATTGTAATACAAAATTTATGTTTATACAGCATGACTGGTGAGATACCGTAATATTTGGTGATCATATACGAAGAAAAAAAAGATTAAAAATAAATATTAACCGACTACTAGGTAAATTTAACCGAAAGTTATGTAATCAATTACGCAATGCATGGATACCACGCGGACGCACGAGCTGGACGTTGTGAGGACGCTCGCACCGACGACGGGCGGGCGGGACAAGCACGTACTTGTCTCGTGATCAAAACATCCGTATCCGCGTATCCACGCTGCCGACTTTTTACTATTTATAAGAAAACTTGGTCAAAAATTAAGTACCAGTTTTGTTACATAATTATAACGCGAATCGAGTACCGAGTACTCGCCTTCAATATCGTAGTTCTCTCACCAGTCATGCTGTATAATATTTTTTTACTTTTCACGTGTTTAATTAAGCTTTAACCTTTTTCCTGTAGCTAAGCCGCTTTGTTCATTGTTTCCTATAACTGGTTTCGTAAACGCTCTCACGTGAACCCACATAAACAAGCTTTGAGTCTGTGAGCAGGAATATCTGACCGGATATGCATAGTGATTACTATTAATTTTATGTTTGATTTGTAGATGTACATAATTTAAAAATTAAGAAGAAACACACATTAACATATTTTTAAAATCATTTTGCGAAGTCGGATAAAAGGCGAGATAATAAAATAAGTTGTGTACGCTATAAGCAAGTGTTATCTATCACTCACATGGTGTATAATGTCGGTGGCTGCGTAGAAACTCTCGTGGGGATCAGGCCGCTTCATCATGTAGGGTCGAGGGAACTCCGGGTCCTCGCAGATTTCTGCAACAAATAACATAAATTAGAACGAATGGCCGTGCCTTTGGTATCGTTTGCTTAGGCTGTGGTTTGTCGTTGTACAAATATGTGTGCTTTAGGTGATTTGCTTGCTTGGCGTTGTGCTATCCTAAACAATGATCTGAATTAAAAACAAAGAAATTATTAGTTTATGATTTAGTTTCTTTTTTATTTATCGTTTAACAGATGAGCGACGCGGCCTTTTAACTAATCCCAGAATCGTATTCATCAGCTGCAACATCCTAGTAGTCTAAGAGCGCTATATCAGTAATACTACCTCATCGGGTACCGTTATCCGTATACCGTATCGGGTAAGTTATTTTTTTAATGGTTGACAAGCTCGGTGTTTGACCACAGCTCACCTGACGTTAAGTGGCAATGTGGTTGAAGATAGTAAAGCACATCTAGCCTGGAATAAAACAGACTAGTTTTTGTAACATTCTGTATAATAGATATGTACATTATAATACCCTTTAACCCCCTCTCCACCCTTACGACAGGACAAGTTGAGTAAACATTTCGTTAAGTACGTACCAAACGGCCAAGGAATGGAACAAGCTGCGACTTCCTTGTTTCCTGAGAGCTATAATCTAGGTCTTTTCAAGATCAGTGTGAGTGAGGAATCTTTTAAGTCTCATCATCAGGCGAGTTGGTGGTCAAACGCAAACTTATGCGAGTTAAAAAAGTTTTTTGTTGTTAATGTTTAATTTTGGGCGAACAATATTTCTCTAGCTATTAAATCTGAAACTATATTTATCTTTGAATTCCATGACAATATCCACACATGGTTGGGTTACTGAGTAGGAGTGACATTAAAGTTAATGAGTTATTGTCCCGGATTATAAGTTTCTGATGTACTAGATGGAATGGGATAATTGAGTCTTCTCTATATCATTTGGTTTTGTAGCGATGATAGCTCAGTGGTTAGCGCGGTAGGTTCGCATGCCGAAGGGCGTGGGTTCAAACCCCAACAATGAGCTTGAGCTGCCGGTGAAGGAAAACATCGTGAGGAAACCATAGCATGGAGGTAGGGTACTTTCTAGTACTCGGATGGCTAGCTACCACCCTCAAGTTGAAAATCTGCCGCCAAGCATCTAACGGTGTGTTCCGGCAGCCTCACTTGAGAGCCAGTTCCATTCCAGGCTAGGTGTGCTTTACCATCTTCGACCACACCTTCACTTAACATCAAGTGAGCTGTGGTCAAACAACTAGCCTGTCAACCATTAAAAAAAAAAAAAGCAAATTTTTTCGTAGTATTTAGTTAACTTTGAGTTTATTAATTTATATTCCGGTGAATATCTGCATAGTTACTAATAACTGAAATTTTGTATAGCAACACAGTATAAATTGGAAATATTACTTGTATTTTATTGTAAATCTTAATTTTTCGTAAAGCGGATTAGAGGATGATGAAAATCTACCGTCAAGCACTTAATGGTGTATTCCGGCACTTTCACTTGAGAGCCAGTTCAATTCCAGGCTAGGTGTGTTTTACTATCTTCGATAACATCTGGTGAGCTGTAGTCAAACATCTAGCTTTTCAAAGGTGAAAAAATATTTGCACAACAGGCTTTTACAAAGAAACTGATACAAATGAATAGTTTTATATAAAAATCCTACTTAAATAAAAGAACATAAACAACAAACCAACACATAAACCTACAAGCATATTACTTCCAACTAGTTAATGATATAGAATGTCGTTGTTCTTTTTCGCAATAAACATACTTAATGTTATCCTTCGAAACACAAACATATTTGAATTGCGACATGGCGGTAACGCGTACATACTTTTTATCTCGACCCTTCATAAAACAATTCATCCGAGAGTCGTAATAAAGTCAGGAGGTAATCCATGGGGGCCTGACCCTAATTGTAAACAATACTACACTTTGAAATGAACAAACTACTCCGGCCCGTGTTTTTTTCATCTCCAAACAAGGGTCTCTCCAATCCTGCCCCTGTGCGGTTTCTGTTTAAAATTGTATCAAGCCAAAACTGTTGTAATGATTTTTTTTGACAAAACAACGAGTACATTTAATATCCCGTTTTTATTGGTACTTCGCCTGAAGCTAATAGTTTTCTGTTTAATTATTTTAAATTTTAGTTTTTTATCTTTATAATAATCCATGTATTAGCTCAGTTGGGATATTGTCTCACTGCCAATCAAATATTTAAATATCTGACACCAGTAAAAAGCACAAAGTGCGGTGTCTAAAAAAAATTGAATAAACATGTACGTTTTTTTAGACTAAATGTGTTATTGTGTTCTAAGAATTCTAGAGTGTAGTTTTCTACAAATTTGTTCTAGTAATTATTTCACACAATTAAACGATTCCCAAGATAGAGCGCAAAGAGTCAGGGGAGCTTAAGACGTTGTAGTAGATCAGAAGCTAATGTGAGGTGCTATATCTCAGTTTATTACTAAGCTTATTTCACAATACATAGAGTCGCATTTAGCGTAGCAAAAATATGTTAGTTGTTCGACCGTAACATTTATCGGAAAATAATTAGTTGTATGAAAATTATTGCGTAATTTAAAAACGGAAATGGTACCGTTAAATAAAGCATTGAGCGTAATATTTATTAATTTAATTCACAGGTCTTGATATCATATTAACAGTGAACGTATCTACTTTTAATATTTTTCTATAAAAAAATATTCAATTGTGTTTAAAAAGCAACAGTTCCCACAGAAATATCATCAACATTATTGTATATTTTTTGCTTCTTAATAAGTTTCTATTATGTTAAAAAAAATTGTTACGAAACTATCAACAGCATCTTAACAAGAAATAAAATAGCTACTAGGTTAACTGTTCCCAATACAGAATTTTTATTTTTTTTGGGATCCATAATACGTCAATCGGTATCCTATTAATACTATCACTCAAACCTAGGAAATCCAATTGGTTGAATAGTAGCATATTAGATTAATTCTAGAACAGCACAGGATGCAAGTCCAGAAAAGATGGTATATTTTCGAATTTAAAAAAGTTTTTTTCCATGCCATAGTGCTATCGACAGCCCTGTTGGTTCATTGGTCTGCTCCAAGAACTGAAGGGCGTGAGTTCGATTCCCACCCAGGGCAAGCATTTTATGACACAAACAAATGTTTGTTCTGTGTCTGGGTGTACTGAATGTATTTACAAAAAAAAAACTATTAAAGTATTCTTATCAGTTATCTGTCTTCCATAGCACAAGTTTTGCCTTGTTTGGGGTCAGATGGCGCTGTGTGTAATGTCCTATGATATTTATACACATAAATGATAACTGATAGAATAGTTAAATAGTTTTTATTTTTTATTCTACTCAGATGGTAGCTAGCCAAGTTCAAATTGAAAATCTTCCATTCTAGGCTAATCGTGTTTGCCATCGTCGCTTACATCGTCACAATAATATCAGTTGACCTGTTATCGAACATCTAGCCTCTCCAACGTTTTATTTTCTTGTATTGACTAAAGATAAATAAATCGATATTTCTGTCAAGAATATCTTGTCAACAACTATAACGGAGGGCACAAATGAGCACTGCAAATGCTCAAAATTTTTATTTACATGTAGGTACAGCTGTTAGTAAATGGGACGAGTTGAGCCCCATTACTGTAAACTTGACATGTCTCGTCTTGTCTCGTGATAAAGTTATTAAAATAGAATATTTTCTTTGTACAGTAATACAGTTTTATGATATTTCTGTTTATTTTTGATTACGTTTGTTTAGAGGTAGCATAGGTTTCATTTAATTAAATCTCCAAAGTGAGTTTCAAATCAGTGAAATTCAATAATGGGCTGTTGGTAGTCTCGTTAATATTAAGAGTAATTTAGTACATTAATAAAGTTCAAAGTAGGCACTACAATGATAAATCTACATCTGTCCATCATCTAATTCAAGTAAAAGAATACTTATTCGAATAAAATTTAAACAATTTTTGCTTGTTCAGCAAAATGACTGAGAAAAAAATGTATTAACCTTGTTGGTATTTCTTGAAACACAATCAAACAAATTGATAACAATGCTAGAGTTACCTTTAAATTATTTGTTACGTACGTTTTCTGTGTAGGTAAAATTTACATCAAGACTTATTAATTTAACTGTTAATGGCTACGCACAGAACTTTCTTTGTCTTCTCTTCTTTGAATAACGCAGTAGTTTTAATGCATTTAATTATTTTCCGCTAAATGAATCGTTTTATGTGCCCCTATTCTTCTTCCAACTGCGCGAGCCTATTATCATGTCTAATCGTTCGTCCTTTAAACGTAGCCAGTGTCAGTGGGGTATGGCGGCCTGCTGCGGTAACCCGGGGATTCTTCGCACCCCTCGCCCTGCCGTTACCATGACCGCTGCCTTGGTCAGGCAATAGCCGGAAACTCGGGGCCGTTAATTTGGGGATTTTCTCATGGGAGGTTTGGACCCATAGTCACCATGGACATGCGGGTTGGCGACTGCAGAGACAAGCTACTTGCACTTGTAATCAGCAATATTACAAGTGCAAGTATCTTGTCTCTGCATTTTGCTTTATTTCATCTACACTAATTATAAAGAGGAAAGATTTGATTTTTTGTTTGTATTGAATAGGCTCCCAAACTACTGAACCGATCTGAATAATTCTTTCATCATTAGAATGCTACATTATCACTGAGTGACATAGGCTATGTTCATATTGTTTTGTTTCCCGTACGAAGCCGGGACGGCCCGCTAGTTATTTATCAAACAAACCCCGTTTATTTTTGTGCTGGCTTGTTAACGTGTATTTTTCCATTGGCGATAGTTAGCTCGACCACGGCACTTGCCTCGATACTCGACTGCACTCGTTAGCATCTGAAGAGCGCTCGTTAAATTGCTACTTCTCTTTTGTGTTACTAAGCTATTTGAGACCGATATCACCCAATGATTTAATAGGAATATTTCTCCCTTGCGCTACTAAGCTATTTGAGACCGATATCGCCTAATGATTTCTCGGGAATATTCAATAGAGCACTAACTTTATGAATGCGAATGCCGCTTCTAGCATTTCCCTGGCTATCTGAGCTGACTTTGACTAATAGTGAGTATTATTACGGTATTCAAGAGTTATTTTGACAGCCCCGTTGGCTCATTGGTAGTATATCTGTTTTGAGAGCTGTAGGACGTGGGTTCGATTCCCACTCAGGGCAAACATTTTGTGAATAAACAAATGTTTGTTCTGTGTCTGGGTGTACTGTATGTATTATAAGTACGTATTTACAAAAAAAAAGTATGGATTCTATCAGTTATCTGACTTCCATCACACAAGCTCTGCTTAGTTTGGAGCCAGATGGCGCTGTGTGTATAGTCCTACGATATTTATTTATTTATTATTTATTTACTTTATTATTTCTTTAGTGTATTTCCGCATGAAAGTTGTTTTGGTTATATAGATTTAATTCAAATTGAATTCAAACTGAAATATTTGTAACTTGAAGAAAATTTTGAATATTTTTCTGAAATAAACTTACATAGGTACCTTAAAGATACCGATTCACTCTTGACTTCGAGATACCAGATTGTATCAATTGAGGCACCGAAACACCCATTCAGGCAGTGCATTCCAATGTTTAGCGGTTTGCTCAGTAAAATTGGAATCAAATCACAATCCATTTGACTTTTTGGGACGTCAACAATGAAACTTTTACAAACAAACAACAACATATTTTACAGTTCATTTACTAATTACCAAGCACCCAAAGAAACTAACTAAAACATGAGAGTAATCTAGTTTTTTTTGGTTGACAAGCTAGGTGTTTGTCTACAGCTCACCTGATGTTAAGTGAAGGTGTGACGGTGTGATTTATGTCGCAAATACCTCCCCATCAACTACGATCAAATAAAGCACTGAATTTAGAATAGCAAAATAAAGTATTCATTCCCCGGTATCGAATATTTTTTGGGTATAAGGACATACGAGTCGTGAGATTGAGCATGCTCGTTACACGGACCGGACGTCCGGTGAGGATCGGCCCCATTGTTCAGGCCCATATTGAAAAGATGATGCCTCTGAGCCGAGGGTAATGGGGCTTTCTTACGATGTAAAGGCGCTAGAAAAAATAGTGGACAGGTTTTTGGCGCTCGGATGTGTATTGGTGATATATCCAGTTCCTTATTGTGCCTGTACTGATTTTGAATTTAAATCTATAGTTACAAGACATACGCTATGTTTATGAGCGTAGCTTTGCTTATAACTAGCTCAAAACTCTACCTAGGAGTATCTAACCATCAAAGTGAATCTATCTTATTTGTAAAGCGTAATGTGAACTATTTCACTAAACCCAAATATGGCTAGGTTATATTGATGTACTACATAGTACCGGTGTCTACTTTATGGCTTCATCATCTGATTATGATGAATCTGGAAATTAGGTAGTCACTGGGATTATTCTAGTGACCTTAAAGACCTCTAGAAAGTCGCAGGAAAGCAAAATAGGCAATTTCGTTTAATTGAACGATACATTTTTTCCAGTTATTTTGGTTTAGTGAATAAATTAAACCACTGAACTGACTTCGATGAAATTTTTACGGGACCAATGATATAAAAGTAAATTATTTATGCTCGGTTGACATGAAGTCAAAAAATGCTGGTTTGCTGACATTCTTTAATTTTCCCAAATTAAAATATTTTTTGAAATATTCGATATTGATGATACACTTTTTCGTGCTGACTAATTAATTGCTTTAACTGTAGTGAATAGGTACAGCTGCCCGCACAGGCGCGCGCCTTCACAGGTCGCCGCCGCGCGCGCCACACTCGACCGTATTACTTGTACGTATGAGGAGCAGAGTGGCGTGCGCGGTTTCTGACCGGAGTGCGCGCGCTTGTGCGTTCCGTTTCGTTTCGTTTCTTTCTAACAATATTATTATTAGTTACTACGACGATCGTTCCTGCTGCTCTGCGGATCGCCTAGCGCGGTTCGCTGGCTTATTACGTCCTAACCCTACATTACTGGACAAATAGGTACAACAATTAAAAAAAAAAAACACAATGCTGCTTCCTAAAGCTTGTTGTAATTGTTAAATTATTTATTTCAGTGTAACTCAATTCACTTTTCGAAATTTCAATGTATAAGAAAAAAATTAAAATTCATTTCATTAGTTTTTAATATAAGTGTATATTATACAGCCTGTAAAACGAAACCTAATTCTAAGTATGTTATTTCTAGGCTAAATGTACACTAGAAACGAACAAATGTAATAAATGTAAATATAGAATTTTTAAAATTTGAATTAATTGCTTAATAGTAATTAATTTAAAAAAAAAGGTCGCTAACCAATAATAGTGTGACAACTGCACTTGTTGTAAATTTATGATAGTTCTGTTACCTTAATGAAAATAATGTGCGAATGTAACAGCAATTTGTCCAATGTTCGTATCAAAACGTTAATATCAACTAGTTACTTTAAAACAAAAAAACATCTTGCAGTATAAATACAGGAGACTATACTGTGTTTATTTATATAAACATCCTCAATTCAATCTATCCGTCCCAATGGAAAGATTACATATGAAAACGACGAAAACAATCTTCGAAGCCACCGGGAAACCGAAATAAACGACGATCATAACTTCACATGTTGGCCATATTGCCTCAAAATATATCAGCTTCTGTAATAAGCTAATGTTACGCAACATAATATTACCGTTGTATTCGTTCTGGTCATGAGATTCGCGTTTGTCGCGACGCCCCAGTGTCTCTCTCCAGATGTTGTAGGGTTCCCTGTAGTCTTCGTCCACGACCGCAGGTCTGTTGACAAACAAATAACAATAAGCATCAGGGTTATACGACCTTATCTTACCAACATCTTTTTATCACAGAACTAGCAGCTCACCCCGGCTTCGCACGGGAAAACAAAACTCTGTTAATAATATAAATATTTTCTAAGTCACTCAGTGATCATGTAGCATTCTAATGATAAAGAAATTATTCAGATCGGTCTTGTAGTTTTGGAGCCTATTCAATACAAACATACGAACAAAATATCAAATCTTTTCTCTTTATAATTAGTGTAGAAAAGAAGGACGGCCCACTACCATCTATTCACTGCATATTTTCTACGGATGACGTGCCAAACGATTTGATACGTTTCTATAAATTGAAAAAAAAACTACCGTCTTCTTTATTTCCTCAGAGATATCTAGTTATTTTCAAGGTAGTAAGAGTAAGTAATTTTTAAGTCTGTGTGATTCATATTCGGCCAGATCTTCGCTTACTATCTAGTGAGAAGGAAGTCAAACGCGGTCTTATAGATAAAAAATACTATATCTATCATGGAGGCGTTAATTAGGTGATCAGAATGGTGCCGTTTATTCAGAGTAATTAGTATTGACGTTAAATGTAGTGGCAAAATCAACAAGATATGTAATCCACACTAATAAACGTGAACTACAGATGTGTTTACTTTACAAATGTTAATCATTAAACTGGGTTATTATTAAAATTATAAATGTAAGATAATCAAAATAATTAAAAATGTTTTGAAATAGGGGGCGTATCGTAATATTACAGTACTAAAAGGTTTCGATAGATCTTGATAAAAGACCTTTCCAAACGTCTTCAAACTTTGAGGACGTCTACTTTGCCGCGACCACTTTGTAGTCCATAAAGGCTCCGCTACATTACTAGCGGCTAGCAGGATCTCGTTTACAGTTTCCAAGCGGAAGACGTGTCATTATACATAATATGTATAATGTATATGCCATATCTTATAAACATATATAAGCATAAAAGAAGCAATTAAGGAAACCATGATGCTTTTTTATAGAATGTAAAATTTTAAAATTCATGCAATAAAATTAAAATTGATTAAAAGTTTTTAAAACGAAATTTAGAAAATCATGTGCTAAAAAAATAACAAGCACTTGTATAAATAATATTGTAGCTTCAATATTAAACATTTCTCAGAATAAGTTGTAAATCTAAACATAAATTAACTGCTTAATAATTTGTGTAGGTCCGCATTTGAACCTGTTTCTGACCCGCTTTTATTGTGGCGAAGCCTTTATCTTTTTAGGGCAAAATCAATATCCCTGTGGCCATTTTAGCTTTACTTTGGCAATAAATAATTTTATTTGACGTACATTTCAGGACTAAATAGAAAAATACATTTTTATAAAAAACGTTTTCTTTTTGCAAAGTCAAGTTTTTGATTATTATTACACGACTTCTGAAAAAAAGAGTGTAACGTTTTTAGGATTCATGTTATCTCTACTATCTACTTAGATAAACATTTATGTGACGATAAATGTTCGTTATGTGTGTCTGAGGTTTCTGTATGTATTTACAAAAACAAGTATTTTATTATTTGTTTAGTTAGTACAGTCTTTGCTTAGTTTGTGGCTAGATGGCGTTATGTTAAATGTCCGACATTAAAAATAAATAAATAATAGTATTAAAACATTGAAGTACCCGGAAATTCAAAAGAGGTCGACACGTATGTCTGCAATTAAGTACTAAATCGTCACAGATTAAGATATATTTATAAATAAATATGTTGCGTAGAAAATGGTAACTCTTATAAGCGTCAAGGCCTCATGTTACACAATAAATCAGAATGTTAGTGTGCGCATATAGTTCCCGTATGTCAAGCAAAGGAACCAAGGAATCTTCACGCATCTTTTACGTAAAGTTAAATCTGTACTGCTTTTTTAAATCTACGTGAATCGATTGTGTAAATTTTAAAGTTTATGTCTTTAGAAATCTTACCTCAGCATGTGTATCGGCGGACAATTGGCTAGTGCCAATGCAAGTCTTGGTGCTCTTCGGTTGTTTCTGGAGTTAGAATTATTCCTCAAAGATGGACAAAACGGCTTCTTTAGCATATTCGGAATCCTCCTACGTGTTTTCTTGGTAAGGAGAACTGCAGTGAAAGCTACAAATGCTCCTACTCCGACTAGGGCTCCACAAGTTAAGCCCACAGAAATCCTCATTGAAGAGTTACGTTTTTTCCTTGACGATGGAGGTGTATCTGTCCTGTAGTATTCTTCCAAAAACTCAGCTGACGCGTTGATGGTTGTCGGAACTGAAACAATTTCATATTTCAATAAAAAATTCATGGCAAACAAATATCCTTAAGAAACAAACATTTTTAATAAAGCTACATTTTTTTAAATGCAAAAGTAATGAAACGAACAAAACGCACACCTAATGGTAGTTTTATTACATTTGGTACTTATTAGTGTATTAAGGAGCAGTATGCCAGGTCCCTCATCGCTGTTCGTGCAGGGAAATAGCGGATCGCCTCGGCCACCACGCGCTTTCATGCAGCAAAAGTGCTGGCCGTATATCGCGGCACGCCAGCTTAAACGACGTCATCCGTCGGGCTTTTGTCAGTGCCAGCGTCCCATCAGTTTTAGAACCAAACGGACTGATGCGTGACGACGGCAAGAGACCCGACGGGATGACCCTTATCCCTTGGAAGATGGGACGGCCTCTTGTGTGGGACGCCACTTGTGTCGACACCTTGGCGCCGTCTCATCTTCCTGTGACTTCGGGACAAGCTGGTGCTGCCGCATCTAAAGCTGAAAGCCTCAAACGGCACAAATATAGTTATTTAGATAGAATGTATCTTTTTGTGCCGTTTGGGGTTGAAACTTTAGGTCCGTGGGGGCCGGCCGCTCTCGAACTGTATCGGGACCTGGCTAAACGTCTAGAGGAGGCTTCAGGTGACCAGAATGCTGGTATCTACTTTGGTCAAAAGCTAAGCATTGCCATCCAGCGTGGCAATGTTGCCAGCATTCTGGCCACATATCCCTCCTCTGACGGTTTTTTAGACTAAGTTTTTTGTATACATTTTGTAAATAGGTAGTATAATTTAAGGTATTTTTTATTTTGTTTAATAAAACTGTTAGTGTATTGTTTTACTAATTTAAGTATTACATTGTATCTCTACTGGAATGTATGTCTATACTCATGTATGTATGTTAACCTGAATTATTATTTTCATACTTATTAATCATTTTTATCCTAAGGTTGTCTGCAAGAGATCGCTTTTAGCTAAGGCCGCCAATTCTAACACAAGTTTTAAGTTTATATTTTTCTTTTTCATTAGATATATTGTAAATAATAAAGAGTAGGTCAGCGAAAACGCATATCTATAACCATTGCATCGGTACCTAAAACTATGAATAGCAAACCTAAATTTCAGGTCATCGATGCTTTGACGATTATTAATTTGAGAAATTCGATAGTTAGCAATTCAATCATGTCTCAATTGCCGTATAATTTCGCTATCAACTATCCTTCAAACCAGAACACATTAATGTTTACACTAGTTGACGGCAGATATCCGATACTGCGGTTGTACCTATCTAGACAACCTCCTACCCAGGCACCCACACGACGATACTTTTGAATGTCAAGAAGTTTCCTCTAGATTCTTAACTATTTAATTTCACTAAGTTTATTAACCATTCAGAATAATTACAACAAGCAAAGGTTAAGTCTCATGTCAGAGCCTTTATACCACCAAAAAAAGCGATAAGTATCATTTAGTTGTGCCAAGTGGATGGATTTACGGGAATTTTAAATGTTTTATCTACAAAAATTGTGGGCTTTACGGTATTTTACGTCAAATCTTCGAATGCCTTAAAGTAATGAGCGCCAAAGCAGTAATGGCCAAGACTTTGTGTTGTAATCGATGTTTTGGTACCACGGCAATGGACGTGAACAAGCGTTATCTCTTTGCACTAGAAAAGCGTTTGTCTCATTAATTTTACATAAAAAGATAGTTACCAATAATTATGCCATATAGTCAAAAATAATGCGCATATCAAAATAAATCCGACGTTAATAAATATAAACGAGTCGTTAAGGCGCGTGCCCATAACTGATATGTAAAACACTGCGATAAATATTTACACCCCTTGATAGTTCCATAATAGACCTTGCTTACCCTAATCTAACAAATCAGCGTGACAAAGGTCAGAGTACACGGATTAGCCAATTAGGTATGCAGGAGCAGATATGCACCCGATTCAGTTACAGCGCCTATGACGTGTAAAGGATGGACGTTCTACAGGGTAAGAGCAATATTGACTACGCTAGCTCATCGGGAACCAAGTAGGGACATTCCATAACAGTACTTTAGTTATTTTATTTATTATTTAGTTTTTTATTGGTAGTCTTTTACTGGTAACTGGCATCTGATGTTCAGTGACGGTTTTGACGAAGATGGTAAATACATCTAGTCTGGAATAGGAAATTGTTCTCAAGTGAGGCTGCCGGAACACAACGTAAAGTACTTAGCGGCAACTTAAGCTAGCCAGCCGAGTACTAAAAAGTATTCTACTGCCATGCTACTGTTTGTTCACAATGTTTTCCTTCATCGGTAGCTTAAGAGATAAGTTATAGTTTAAGCAATGTTAGGATTTAAATCCACTGAGCTATCATTGCTACGAATTGCTACGAAATTTTATTACGAGGTGTTGTCAAACACCTAGCTTGTCAACCATAAAATATTAACTTGGTACCCGATGAGGTAGTATTACTGATATACCGCTCTTAGACTACTAGGATGTTGCATCTAATGGATACGATTTTGGGATTAATTAAGGACCACGTCGCTCATCTGTTTGGTCTGTCAGTTAGAGGTAACACAATATTACGTACTGTTTGAATTTGAATTCGGATTTTGCTTAATTGAAATTGCAGAAATTCAATATATGAAAAGGCTAAGGGTATTTACTGGCATTACTATTAGAAAATTGCTCAGATAATGGATGAATACTTTAAACGATAAAATGTGGCATCAAAATAATGGAAAACTTATTTCACATCAGCAAATAGTCAAGCAGCGTATTGTAAAGGTTGGTTGACTGAACAAGAAAGGAGGCGTTTCAGACACTCAAGGAAATGAATGGGTTCCTCCAGCACAACTAATTGTGAGGCACAATAGAATCGCTAGACGGGTGCGTTTTCTTCTAAAGCCATATACCGGCATGACAGTCATTATAAATTTAATTTGAACCACTGAAAGCTTGGTACTGAAAACTTTAGCTTTGTAGGTATTGTTAAAACAGTTCTAGATTAATTTTAATGCGTAAAAAAGTGACTTAATATTCTTCTCTAATTCATGCAATTCGTAACTTGATGCTGTTTGTTTGATATTGCAGTGACTTTTATGATTTTTGCCTGTAACGTAAGATATAATATAAAATCTTTTAACTGAAAGGAGCTCTGTCTCTCTGTCTGTTTGTTACCTTTCCACGACTAAACCGTTGAATGGATCTTGATGAAAATATTATAGGATGTTTCTAAGGGACGGATATAAGCTTCTTTTTTCCCAATAACGAACCCTGTATGTGGATTGTGATAAGAAATCCGGTAAATTATATTGATAATGCGCACCGGTTGTTGTAAGCGATAGACGGACACAGATTTTGTAATTTCTATTGCTTATTTTGTGACTATGTTTGTGGCACACGACTGGAAGCGCGATATTACCAATACTAAGTGTAGGATAGTATAATGTTACTAGGGGTATGCAACATGACCCTATAATAAAACTTCCCTATGTCAGTATGTCTGTCCGGTATGAGGTCACAGAGCAAGATCTTATTAAAAAGACGTCTTTTTTAAATGACCCTTCCGAATGTTCCATGCGAGCGAAACGAATTCGAGGGTAAGATCTTTTACACAGTATTTATGTACTTACTTAAAAATAATAAAAAAAAAAAGATATAATTATGAATTTTTTAAGGGCTTGTCTAAAGGATTACTACGACGAATAGGGATGGTTGCCCCATTTTGGTAAAAAAATAATATGTAAACGCTAAATACATTATGGTCATACTTTTCTCTTCTCTTCTTTTAGGTAAGTTAATTCAAGTTTAATACTTTCCTTTTTTTATTATACCTATAAGTTTTATATACACATTCTGAATAATTCTTTTATAATCAGAATGGTACATTATCACTGAGTGACATAGGCTATATTTATATTGTAAATCGTGTTTTGTTTTCCGAGCTAGCTGCTAGTCTGTTAATATAGTAGTTCAAATTGAGTCAAATTTGCTGCGCTGTACAGAATGCCCGCATATTGTACTTTAGATAACATAATAAACACGCGCCAGTTTCGAAGTGAGAGTAAAATCTAAGCAAGTTCTAACTAAACTCAAAACTAGGTTTAGACTAAAACAGAGGTGAGTGCAAATGGCCGAGTGCCAGTGTAATAGAGGGTGGGTGCCAACAGTCAGTTAATTCTGTACTAATATCTAATTGTACTGCTAATGAAGAGCACTGCAGTCGAATAGACAGTTGTATATAACTTTTTAGAAAAAGATAAAAGTCAAACTGTTTTATTGACATACGATTAGAAACCGCCTAATTTTAAGTAAACATGATTTTATGATTAAAAACAAAACAGTGTGAATAGCTACATATTAGGCAACATTAATTATTCACAAAAATACTAAATAACTAAATTTTATACTTTCGGAATTTAGAACATCGATTGCCCGAAAACGTTTTTTCTTTCTTATGTATATTCTACATTATTATCCAATAGCGACCCGGGTTTGAAGTTGCCATTTATCCTTGACAGGCATAAAAAAATATCATTGATAATGCAAAAGAGAGATGCTGATGATGATGTGGTTTGATCATGGAACAATCAATGACACATATTTTCCCACAGGTGCAAAAAGTAAATATGCTGCAAAGCGGTATTCGTGTGTTTTATTTTTATTTTTATTTTAATGTCTCTTCATTATAAGGCTTGAAATACAGCTATGCAAATGAAATACATAAAAAAAAGTATTGTATATTATATAATAATACTGCTAAGTATTATTAATCGTTGAAATTTACTACACAATTTCAATTTCGCATCTGTTATGGCAAACACTTCAACGAAGTAGGTACCTACTTTGCTTTTGAAACCGAATGAAACATCTTCGAGTAGTGCTCGAACTTGGTGACCAATACGCGGTAAGTGTGTTCCAATGATAAAGCACTATTACTTATAGCAAAATTTATAATAGTCCTCATAATTTACTATAAGACTTTTATTACACGTGCTTTAGCTTTTGAAAACGTATATTTCGAATGAAGTGCCATATTCACGGGGTTTATTCATATGTATTACGTTAGCTATATTTATTAATGGATTACATGACCTGAATTTATTTTAGATCATTGAAATATGGACGATAAATTGATGCTCTTGAGTTGTGTTGTGAACAGTTAAGTAAGCGTATGCACCAATAGAATAAGACTTGTAGTAATTTATCATCATCATCATCATCATCATCATCATCATCATCATCATCATCATCATCGTCATCATCATCATCATCATCATCATCAACCTATTGAAGTCCACTGTTGGACATAGGCTTCTTCCAAACACGCCACTCACACCGATCTTTGGCTTTTCGTTTCCATCCACCGCCAGTTGTCCTACGTATATCATCACACCATCGAGTCTCAGGGTGTCCGTTTGCCAATTCGCGGTCTCCACTCAAGAACACACCCACTCGTACCCCAGCGGTTATCGGTTCTGCGACAGATATGTCCAGCCCATTGCCATTTAAGCTTGCTAATACGTTAAACTATGTCTGTGACTTTAGTTCTCTGGTGAATTACTTTGTTCCAGATACGATCCCTAAGATTTAAAAAAAGCGGTTTTTACAATGAAGGTGGTCTCGAACCATTTAGTTCGAGTCTTTGGAATATCTAGCATGAAACGGTGTCACTCCTTGGAGTTCCTGGCTGTTGCGATAGTAAAATGGGCAGGGTGGAATGAGGTCATGTAGATTTGAAGTGCACTCACCAAAGTGCATCCGGTAGAAAACTGACAAGCCACTTGATGCAAGTAACTGTACAATTGTTATTGTACTGTTAGTTTTCAATACTTTATGTATTACGTGCAATATTAACTTTTGTCTTCGGTAACTTGAGCAAGTATTTAAAGTATATTTCGACGTAGTTAATGCATTATTCGTAATTATTACTCAGTTTGGGTTAATGCCAAGCCCGTACATTGTTATAGAGTGTTATCAAAAAATATTTTCCTGCGATATTTCAGTTTCCGAGAGTCACTAATTTCATTGACAGCAAAAAACATGAGTACACGTCCAATTTCAATACCCGTATCAGGCCCGAGAGGTAAATAAAAGACTATGTGATGCAATTTTCGTGGACGAAATGTAATCACGGGCATAGCATGCAACAAATTCGCAGCGAAAAAGTTTTCATTGCGTGCATTGTCGAAGAATATGTACCTAATAGTCTAGTCTGGTATTGGACATCTATACCCTGCCCACATCTGTTATTGAACAATGAAGCTCTAAATGCATTTTGGATTAAAGAGTAACAACGCTCGGAATTTCTTTAAAAGCTCGTATACGGAACGAGGTAATTCGCAAGAGGACCAAAGTCACCGATATAGCTCAGCAAGCTGGTGTGGTAGTGGCCATAATTGTCGCAGAACTGATAACAAATACAAATATTCGCTGGAGTAGATATGTTCTAGAGGCAAACATTACGTTTGTTAATTCGTAGAAACTCACATACATACATACATACAAGGTACGCGCAAAAAACATAACCCTTCCTTGGTAGACGGGTAAAAAGAAAGAAAAATAATTTTATCTTAATCTAAAATTCAGCTTGGATCCGGAATGCTCAATATGCATTTTTGTCCAGTGTTGCGTAATAGAGCAATCCAGGTCCACCCTTGAAGCAAACAGGTTGGAACAACCACGCACGCGGCGCATGAGGGACGGGACACGCTTGCGCATGATGGTCGGGAGGCTATCGGTTCAGATTCAGATTATTTATTCACGTTATAACAGAGTTTCGTTATACTAGGTAAGTCAATTCAATACAGTGTTGGTTAAATAATAATTTAAAAACAGATAAATTAAAATGTTATTATACTATTAGTCAAATAATATTATGTAAATGTCATACTGAGTCAATTAATTAATTAAATAATAAATTTAGATATAGGTACATTACGAATTGCATTAGTCAACATCACATGTAAAAGATCGCTCATTCCAATTAGTTTTCATAAAGACATTAAGCTTATTAAATGCGATCCGGAGAAAGAAGCTTTTAATTTTTCTATTAAAGCCAGGCATTGGTAAATTTCTTAAAGCAACTGGCAACTTATTGTAGATGAGTATTTTATTAAAAACACCTTGCTTTTGTGTTTTGCATAATCTTACCCTAGGGAGCACAAGCTTGTCTGCATATCTTAAATTAAAATTATGTGTATGTGTGTCTTTTATTGTTGGGTATATTTTTCCTTTTTCAGCGTGAATTTCTAAGAGGCACTTATAGATCGATCGATCCGCGCATCCGCAAACATCCCCGAGGCACTACACAGCGTGAACGATGATTATAATGATGATATTATCAAACATACAATTTTTATCACCGTTAAATAACAAATGATGAATTTTGTAGGTTTTAATTTTTTTCAAAAACACGATTGGTGATATTTCAGAGACAAATTCACATGCTTAATGACACCCCTGTTGGCTCAACGGTAGTATCTCTGCTTTAAGAGCTGTAGGGCGAGGGTTCGATCCCCACTCAGGACAAACATTTTGTGATATTTAAACAAATGATGTGTCTGGATATTCTGTATTTGTTATAAGTTTGTATTTACAATAAAAAAATGTATTTAAGTATTCTATTAGCTATCTGATTCCCATAGTAGAAGCTTTGCTTAGTTTGTGGTCAGATGGCGCTGTGTGTAATATCCTACGTTATTTATTTATTTACTATCAGTTGGCAGTTAGCGCATAATGTTACCACGTCGAATAACAATGCTTAGGTGTACGTTGAGCTAATAAATTAGGTCATTTTTGCGCAAATCTTAGGGCTGATTACAAACGAACACAATAATGATGATGAATGAGCACCTATGAATGATAAGATCTTTTCGACTTTAATTGCCGATCCGCGTAACCTTATATAAATGCTGAAATGTCTAATACGCACGTTTGATAACGCTATAGTTTTGTAGCGATGATAGCTGAGTAGTTAGCGCGGTCGATTCGCATGCCGAAGGGCGTGGATTCAAACTCCAACAATCAGCTTGAGCTGCCGGTGAAGGAAAACATCGTGAGGAAACCATAGCATGGTGGTAGGGTACTTTCTAGTACTCGTCTGGCTAGGGTGTTCCGGCACCCTCACTTGAGAGCCAGTTCAATTCCAGCCTAGGTGTGTTTACCATCTTCAACCACATCGTCACTTAACATCAGGTGAGCTGTGGTCAAACACATAACCTGTCAAATATTAAAAAAAATTACCTACATGTCAAAATGAGCAAGTGATACTCTTAACTTAAATCTTTTCATGGATTATTTCCGTAATTAGACACTTATAACGCCACTTGTACGATTTCCTAATTGGAGCGGATTATGAACGAAGATTAGTTGACTCTTGTACCCCCTCCCCATCTTTAATCAGGTAATCTCACCCCGCTCCCCTCCCCTACATGTAATTACCCGCCCTGTGGCTTGTACTAGCGCATGCAGAAACTCATTAGTACCTGTGTTTAAACTGACCAATTTGGTACATTGCCAAAATTTAAAGCAGGCCCAACTTGAACCAAAAACGCGATCATATTTTATTGGAAACTAGAATTTATTCCTCTAAAATTGGTTGTAAAATGTTGCTGTTTTTGTGGAAGGGAAACTATTTCAAGCTGAGTTATAATAGTGTTTCGCCCGCGGCAAATCCTTGGCTTGATAGATTGGTACAGTTTTTAAAATTTGTACCACATTTTTCGTGAATACCGAGGAAATATAAAGTCGAAACCCTTCTAAAAGGAAAGTTTGCAAGATTAGTGTCTGTAAAGATTACGGCCATCTCTACAGAAAATTATTATTCTATGGTATTTATTACTCGAAATTCATTCGGGGCTAGATAACATCTCAGCAAGTGCGCGCAACGCGTCTCTCGCTTCTTCTAATATAATTGAAGTACGGAACAATACAGATCAAAGATTTTCTTTAATTACAAGTTTTTCATTTAGCAGACAGCGATTTATCACTTAAGAGGCGGTTTCCTCAAAAGAGCTTTGGATTAATTAGAGAAAGATAAAATTTTGTGAAATAGCTGCAGGGTTGCGAGTGCTTGGAACAGATAAGGGAGGCCGATGAGAAGTAATGGATCTATTAGCGTGTCTGGCCGTCCTTTGCCCTCCGGGAGGGACCGCTTTTTGTTCGCGCAAAAAATCACCCAATCGTGCATATGAATCTCTCCCGATCACTTTTTACTTTTCAGTAATTTGTACAAAACATTTGCTTCGATAAACTGCGCCGGAATGCCGAGAGTGGAGAACGCTGTTTATTTCTAGGATTGAGCGTTGATTTGGACGCGAACTCAGCAAGCAGCAAATAAATACCAAATAAATTATGCGACGACGTTCGCACTGGATTATTTATTTTTTAAGCAGGGCCATTAAATCCGCGATTGAGATAATCTCGTTGCGTTGATCGTGCCTGAATATCATTAAAACAACATTTATTTATTTATTTTTGATTTTATTTATACGTGACTTCTGACGTTTAAAGTCAGTGTTGTTTTGAACACATTAGGTGACCTTTTTCAAGGAGGGAAAACAGATGACGCGTTACGTTCCAGTCCCCGCACGCGATTTTGTTCTTTATATGTATGTACAGTTATTTACTTACTTGATTGATAGGTGACTTCGCTGATGAGGATCCACTCGTGTTGGAAGTATAGTTTGAGCATGACGTGTCTGGCGGTGCGATTCTCGAGGTCAACGTGGATGATACGGGCATGCTCAGATACCCTGTCTTGTTTGGGTTCATATGCGACACAGTCCTCTTGCCAACGTTCTCCTTCCAGCGAGAAACATACTTCGACCTCTTTGAATAGCTAATAAAATAATTAACCATTGACGTTAATTTATAAGATTAATTCTTATATGTCCAATATCGGAACTTAATCACAATAAACGTTAGCCATTAAGGTCCAGTGAGCGCATAAAATAGAGTCATTCTTTAAAATAAACTAGACATGAATCTTGATTAATACAATAATAATTAATAATATAATACAGACGATCTCATTAAGATTGCTTTGCATTGTCAAGGCTACTTGACGAACGGGTAGTCGAGTAACTGCTGGTAATACTATGAGCTCGGGCAAAATGTCACGATTGACAATCGACCGTAGTGATTGGTGTATAAGGTTTGATTTGCTTTGCAATAGCTACGAACAAACTGAAATACGATTAGTAGGTACCGCTTACTAGAACACAATTCACTTTGGACCATTTTCAAACGCTTGGAATGGCTAATGTTTTTATGCGCTCCCTGGCAACGCGATAGTAGCGCAAATTTACTTACCTGAACGTCTTTAGTGAACATGTTATTAGTATGAATGTCAACGTGACGAAAGAGACGGTAGTCACTGAAATTGAAGGTTAAGTTTACGGTGTCGTCAAACACAGTTTTGTTCCAACCCAACCAGCGACTCCCTAAAAAAGAATGAGAAAACCTATAAACCCACAAGTTAAGAACAAAAAATTACTACAAAATATAACATGCTTCATATCTAACTTATTAGAAGAACTACTAAATATTATTACAGTAAAAAAATATCAAGATCATAATATAATTTATATTTTATTTTACTCCATAGGCTATCATGAGAATTGGCTCAATGCAGGAATGTGCCATGGTCAAAGATAAGAAAAAAGACCGCCATATTCGCGAAGACACCTAGATTGTCTATCTTCTAACATTGCTAGTAATGAAAGAATTAAGCATTACTCACCGCTGGTATCTAAAATATCAGCTAATTCAAAATCATTAGGTCCTAAAAATGAGTCAGTTAACTGTCCTAATCCATTGACGAAAATTCCGCCAGGTGTCATATAGCCGTCGTATGTAAGATCTTCAAAGCGAGCACCTCCCGTCATCGCTGACATTTCGCCGCCTTTAGGTGCCGAATACGCCACTATGGCTTCTGCAGAAAAAACAATCAATAAATATTCCGTCGGTCGACGGACAATCGCAAATGCTACCAAAATGAGAACAATCGCCAATGGTTATTCGCAAAATTGGTCCCAGGACGCGCCAGCAACTGGCACAGTTACTGGATCCTGTAACTGTATCCAGTGGGACAGGTACGTACGTTTCCATTTGCATCCGTATAACTCGACGCGCATGCAAGCTGTCCTTGGATGCGCAGCGTAAGGAAAAAAACGGACTTTTGATGCCACAAAAGATGCTTCCAGCATCATTTTTCTTGGGGTGTACGTATTCACGTTTCCAGGGATGAGCTAGAAGAAAACATTAATGTTTAAAAAACAGCTTTTCTCCTCATCGTTTTGTCATTTAAGAAAAAGTGATCATTTAAATTATGAATAACGTAGTAGGAGGTATACTGAAATTTCTATACGGTTACTGTTTTCCTCGCGAATAAAGAACGAAAGACGTTTCAAACAAGGTCATTTTTTACTCCGCATATATCGCTATTACCGCTTCGACTTTATTACCCTCACAAAAAACTAAAATAATTATGTGAATTAGCATTCTAAACGGCTGTAAAACGGCTAGTAGAGTAGTCAAAAATAAATAAATTAAATTGTTTATGAACTTAAAAATACAAAATAAAAAAAACACAAGCATTAAATTTTGGTATTACTAGCTGCCTCCTCGTGGTTTCACCCGCGTAATTCCTGTTCTCGTGGGAATATATAGACAAAAAATAGCCTATGTCACACTGAGATAGTATAGCTTCCCAACGATGAAAGAATTTTTAAAATCGCTCCAGTAACTTCGGAACCTATTGAATACAAACAATCAAATCTTTCCTCTTTATAATAGTATAGATAGATATACATTTAAAAATGTACCGGGAAGCTTGAATCTCTGGGTCCGTGCCGTGATGCATGTTTGTTCTGTCTATTTTATATGTAGGTATTAAATCGGAGCATACTCAGACGAGTTTTTTAACCTGATACCTGTCTCGCAATTCTAACACAGAACAGCCTGGTACCGTTGCAACTGCATATTGTGGATACGTGAAAGTTTCGGACAGTTTGTTTTAGTTGTTCATTTCTGCCGCGTACCTATGAGTTTTGGAATGCTCTCACGGGAGACCTTTCCACAGAGATATAATCTAGAGCACTTCAACTCAAATTTGTCTAACCTCTGCAGTCTAAAAATTGAGCAACGCACCGGCAGTCGCTGAAGTTGGCGATTGGCAACGATGACAACTTACCATCAGGTTGCCCACTTGCTTTTACGTTACTTTGTCATAGATTTTTTTATTTTCTATAATGTATTTATTCTTATCAAGTCATATAAGAATGTCGTTATGTATGATGTCATAAAGCCGCCTGTGGGCTGTGACTGGCTAACTAAAAATGACCCTGTATACTGTGTACTTTATAGGCCGTAACAAAATACTTTTAATCTTTTGAGATCATAAATTATCTATTTTGTTACTAAAACTGAGGTTGGTTAGAGCACATTGAGCACGGCAAATTAAAAGAGAAGTAGGTAAGGGGTTTAGGACTATAGGTATACAATTGTCGTATTTGGAGTACAGCTGATAGTGGTTTCAAAAACTAGTTTCGAATTCCAAACATTGCCGCTTGTATTGCCATAGCCTCAGGCGGTAATGCTTTGGATTTCTCACATTTTGTTTAAAATTCCCACTTATTTTGTTTTTAGAAACTTAAGAGCCAACTTTGCATGAAAAAGTTCATTTTCCAATTAAACTGGCAGGGAACGACCACAGGTATTTGAGCTCAGCCAATAAAACTAAAGTTTTCAAATAAGCGCTGCATTTTTATACTCGCAGGCAATTTTTTAATTTTCAAACAAGGCAAGGGCAGTTTTACTATAGCTCAGGAATGTTAAACTACCTTGTAATATGAATATCTTATTAAGATATCAACTTTTTGATTTTCTAATAGCGGCAAACATACAGATGTTTCGCCTGATGGTAAGCTCACAGTCATTTACGGACACCTGCAACATTAGGTTTGTTGTCGATGCGTTGCCAAACCAAAGACTTTTTCGCGATTTCTTTTTGGTGTCGGTCTCATAGTAAATTAAGTTACATTGATGGGTAGATCAGTAGTAAGCGTTGCTAAACTTCTTACACTCTTTATATTATTATTAAGCAGGACTAAACACTAAAAAACGGTTTTTTAATTTTAAAACAAGTGATTTATCGACCGATTATTCTCCTAGTAATCGGTTCCAAATATGATCAATCCCGACCATGGATAAAAATAAAGATTATCTTAAAACGATAGAATAGAAAATAAAGACAATCCAATAGATATTTTCAAAACACACGCTACATTTTTCCTTTTTCGATTAGCATTTGTTTTTCGATCAAAAGGTAATTCGAGAACACAAGAACGTTATCTTCCCAACAGTTTGCCCATTCTTTTGTTCTATATTCCTTTTGATATGACTCGTATTGACGTTTTTGTCATTTATCAATTTAACATGTTTTTCATACCCAGTATTATCTTTTTTAAAAAAAAATTTTTAAAGAATTGTCAGCTCGTTTGGTTGACGCCACACGTGAACAAAACGCTGGCCTTTATTTTGCTCAGCGTTTGAGTATTGCCATACAACGCGGCAATGGGGCCAGCGTTTTGGGAACTATTCCCATTGATAGCGGTCTTTTAGAGTAGTTATTATTTTAAGTTATTTTATTTTAGGTCAATTCTTATTTACTTAATTATAACCCTGTAATTTTTAGATAAGACATTTTGCTTAATAAATGCAAATTCTTTTGCTTTGTGCTTAAGTTTGTTGTAGGTATACATTTATTAGTGATGTGATTCGGAGTAAGGTTACGTGACGCAATGGGGCTAATTATGTGTAACTTGAGAGACACCGTACTTAAACTTCTCTCAGAGGTATAGCGTGCAAAGGAAAACTTTGGCCGTCCTGATTTTGTGCCAAATTGTTAAGTAAATTAAGTAATTTACAGCTGTTTTGATATGTTTGCGAAATTAAACGCGGCCTGTGTAGACACTCAGTAGCGGTTTCAAAGTTTCAGCTTTCGGGTTGTTTAATGAGTTAATTTATTAGAAACATTCAGTATACGACCCTTACATTTTTTAATTTGAATTCTCAAACTTTTGTATCGTACTTTATGGATATAAAATTTTAGTAAACAGCATACTCACTCTGCTTCCATTAAAGTCCTTGTACCTAACCCAGTGTCCAAGTGGAGTACGCCAATATTCAACTGCGTAACTCTCGACGAATTCCACGCCCACGGAGTTGGCGAATCGACCCTGGGTTTCCGTGGCTGTGATCAAGTACTCGTCATGAAGGTCTATTTCCAGAAATTGTCGGCTCTTGGGTGAGATCAGCCCGTTGGGGCACCATGCTCCTCCACGTATCTCGGTTCGAATCCTTAGAAACAAACGACCAGTTTAGGTACTGCCGAAAAATTTCTGTATTCTTACAATATTTTTTATTGCATATACATAGTAAAAAATTAAAGTTATATCACTGGGAAGCAATGTATAAATGCAACAAATTCTATGACAGTATTTTACAACGGAATCGTAGGTATCACTGTATTAGCAAAGATTCAATTTGTAAATTGAGCAAATAAATAGTGTGGATCCATTTGACTTTAGGGCACTGACGCTCGTTTTTAAAGCTGATAAGAGAAATGCTTGTTGGTTCAGCGAAGATTGCAACTTCGACCGAAGTAGCTACTCCGAATTCATAAATACCCGCTTAAGGCACGTTTGCGCATAAGCAAATAAAATTAACGTAATAGTCTCAGCAAATAGACTAAAACGTTTCGGTGTTTCGTTTGTCAACAGAAGTAGGGGACGCAGTCTGGCGGCTGGCGGCCATTCCATTTGAATATCTCGAGTGCGATCTCATTGTAGGTAGCAGTGGAACAAAGCGCGCTAAACGCCGAATTAACGTGGCATTCTCCAAATCGCCTCTGACCCAATGTAAAGTGGCTCAGCCGATAAGGCTTCGGCACATCCGGCCGTACTTACATCTTGTTATCTTCGGGAGTCCGGACCCGAAAGGCTTTTGTCGGATCACGCTCGCTTAGAATTCATATGAAAATTTAATTTTCCGTTAGTGAATTTCACAAACGGGTGTAGAGTTTTCGCGCTACTGTCTCGTGTCAGCTTATGCGGGTGCGAGGTCTGAATGCGAAACCATCTGTTAATTGTTTGAGCTAATCATGAGCATTTTGCGGTCGGGGATTTACAATTGGTATTATAGCTCGGTTGTATCATGGCACTTGCAAAACAATAGGCGGCTAAAGGCATCGTATCGATTCGAGTGATATTAGCTTTGTATTTGTAGCGGAATACACATGCTAGCGATAGAGAAAATGAATACTAACCACTTCACGTTATGCTTCATGTTTATAATTTCAAGTGGAAATTAAGGACGGTAAAATATACCTACTTCAGAGTAAGTTAATAATATTATAATATTATATTATTATTTTTTATTCTATTTATTTCATCAAATGATTATTATGTATTCCTAGTTAATTATAATTAATTAGTGTTAGATTAAAAATCTACTAATCTACAAAATAGTAATTATCAATATTGTCTGTCATTTATATAGGTATATATATACACATTTTTACAGTTATATCATTCGAATTATAATTCTGTAATGTAATCATTTTTTAAGCTTTAAATTTTACTTTTGTTTGACTTTTTAATACCACTGTAATTTGCTTAGATGCTACTTGTTATTATAAGAATTCACTCTTAGCAACAAATAAGTCTGTATTTTCACTTATTTTAATGTACTTGATCTTTTTTCTTTTCTGTGGTGTCAATAAAGAGTTAGCTATTCTATTTTTATTATTACTTCATTAAACTTTTTTATTCTGTTAGTCTAAAAAAAAATTGGCTACCGTCCAGTTAATACCTATTTTATTTCTTGTCTTTAAGTAATTAAGAATTTCATTTAGTATTAACGTCTGCAAACTGCAACGTTTCAAAGTAAACTTGCAAGGCAACATTTTGGAGATTCTTGTTATAAACATAACTTCACCAGACGTGCACCATTTGGCAATAAATAACAAAGTTCCTAAGATGCTCCAGCTGATGCGGCTAGCCAGCGGACAGAGCGAACTGGCTGGATTTAGTAAAACTAAAAGCCGACACGACAAGCCAATGTTTGACCATGTAAGATAAGACCACAAGTAGTGTCTTACCTACGAGATCTCATTATGAAAATCTCTTCTCTTTTGATAACAGGCGTGATGGTGGTAAAACGTGAGCCTGTTGTTTTTGTTTTGTTATTTGTAAGTTGATATTTTGAGAAGAATTATTTACATAGTAGTTTGTTTGTATTTTTCATTTCGTTTTGTTATATTTGTTGTTGATAATTTGTTATGTTTGTGTTGTTTGACCTACAAGGGCTCACCGGAAGACCAGCGCTGGTCATACCAATTAGTATGCCCTGGAATATGTTAAACCTTACCTCGAACTAAGTGGTGATACGCTTTGATCATAGTTGGAGCTTGATGACAAGGATTCGTTGGATATTAGCCCGTTTTCCATTCCAAGTGGCACGTCGCACGTACCCAGGTCAGCTGCAAAGAAAAAAAAATGCTATGGATCTCGGGTGACATAATTAACTTTGTAGGTACTTACAAATTAGTAATTTTTATATTACTAGCAAATAACTATATTTTTTATGACATATTTTATATTTGATTTTGACATTTTCATTATGATTTTATTTATTATTAAATATGAATGGAAAAATGACCTTGGCGTAAATAACGTGACGTTACCAATAAAATGTTTGTATATTTGTAAGGAATTCTGTATTGCGACAGAATACGAAATTGATGTATCAAGTCAAAAGTACTTTTTATTTAAAAAAAAGTCACTATTGACAAAGTCATCTATAGAATAGTCAAGTAGTTTGGGAGTTTTGCGTATGTCATTGTTTTGGAGCTCTTTTCTAGGTATGTAGAATAAATTAGTAACAGCGCTGAAGGTGCATTATTTATTTGTGGCCATTGCTATGGAGACTATGGGTTGTTGGGGGTCAGAGGCCAAGGGCCTGATTGGTGAGATAGGGCGCAAATTAAGGGGAAAAATAGGCGACGAGCGGGAGCTCCTGCTCGTATCTGGTGCCAAGATAGATATATACTCTTTATTGTGCACACCAGAACAACAACAGAAAGGTTGGCCATTGCCAAACAACGAGGCATTGTTGCCAGGGTTATGGGTACCTTGGTACCAGGTAAAGGTCTCTTTAAAATGTATAACTTAACAATTTCTAATATAATTTAGTGACGTAGACTTAAATACTATTCCGAAACTCAAAACATACTCTGCGTGTGGCTGTAAAATGTCTGTTATTTTATATATATGCTAGCAACCCGTCTCGTCTTTGTACAGACATATAAATCTTCCGGAAGAAATGCTCCAAATTATAGTGAAAAGCGTAGGTACAAAAATCCGTTGCGAGGTTTAAAGGAAATAAGCGTTATTACAAACAGAAAAGAAAAATACGACTACATTTTATGATGAATATAATTAGGAGGTCCTTTTTTTGTGAAAGTAAGGATCTGAACGAGACGCTCTCCGTATGGTAAGAGAAAACGCATGAGCATTGCAGTGCAACACAGAATTATCAGTAATAATACTAATAATAATTTAATTTTTATTAATATAATAATAATATATTATATTAATAAAAGTCCAGGACATTGCTGCTTTGGCGACTATTACTTCGAGACTTTCGATGATTAGTGTCAACAGTAATTTCGCTAGCCTAAATTACAGGGCTGTCGACGCAGAAGTACTTGTCAAACCGGAATACAGTAATGTTTACACACTCCTATTCAATATGTTACAGATTTAGTAATAATAATTATACTTTACTTTATACTTCTAAAGATATCCGTAAAAAACATTTCCAAGAAGAAATTTTCCTGTCTCTTCGTATTTATTTAAATAATTTTCTGTTTTTGTGGAACTTAAACGTACCTATTTAAAGAATATAAACGTAAATACGATTTTAGCTTGGTATTTAGCAGCAGGTCGTCTAGGTAAGTACCACCGCAGTACCGGATATTATGCCACTAACCAGTAGTGTGTTAACATTACTGTATTCCGGCTTGGAAGAATATTGCAGCGAAATTACAATGCTGTTGAGACTAACAATTGAATGTCTCAAAGTAATAAACGTCTAACCTGCGATGCCCTGATTTTATTTTGTTGCACAAAATGTAGCGCTGCAATGGACATGGTTATATTTTATGCGGAGAGAGCGTCTCGTCCGTCTTATTACTTTAACATAAAAAAAGAATCGACAAGATTATGTGAGTACGTGACATTGTCTTTACGTTATTAATTTAATTGTGTTTTCCTTGTTTTGTATTCGTATTCGTAAATAAAGATGGTTGTTGAACGCCATAAAGCAAACAGGTATCATTTTTATTTTATTTAGAGAAAAATGTTTTCGTTTACTTTAAGCCATAAAATAATAACCCTACTCCATGCGCTGTGACTGTAGTTTGATTCCCACCCAAGATACACACTTATGTGATAGATGTAAATACTTGTTTAGTGTCTGTGTTTAAACATTTCAGATTGGAACAAATGGTAAGGTAAGGTAAGGTAATAAGGTACAACAAACTATTCAATTAGCCGCATGTGGCACTAAGACTTTGTAAGTAAAGATAGCCGAAGTGTTCATTACTTACCTCTAATCAAGTGTGCGACAAGTTAGTCTTACATGCGGGGTGCCTTAATCTGACAAACATCCGAGTGAGCGATGCGCACCTAATCCGCAGCATTTCTGGGACACGTGATGAATTACACACGAACAAATTACGCGAAACCCGTGTGCGAAAAACAAAAAAAATGTAACAAAGACGGATGATACGTTCGCGCGGTCGCGAGGTGATTTCAATTAGGTAATATGACGAGATGCCGATTCTCTTGAACATCGTAAACATATAAAAAGGGGTGCAAAGAAGGTTTGGACATGTATAGAAGATGGATGAACGACGATTGGCAAAACAGATTTGTTAAGCGTATGTGAGTAAAAGGGTAGTTATCGTACGCATCATAATCGAATTGAAGCCGATTAAAAGAGAAATGAGGTGAAAAGTACCTGCAACTGACGAGTATTTATGAAAATGCCGATAAAAGCAGAAGAAACAAAATATTCGTACTAAGATTACTTTAGGGGGAAAGAAGATACAATAAAATACACCGTTTGATGCTTGGCGGCAGATTTTCAACTTACTGCCAGGCGAGGCTAGCCAGGCGAGTACGCGAGAGTATTCGACCACGGTGCTACGGTTATTTCACGTTGCTTTTCTCTACCGCCAGCTTGAGCTCATTGTTGAGGACAGAACCCACGCCTACGCAATCACTTGTATGTATGGATAGCTAAAACTCCACTGAATATTTCCTTACGCTACATTTCGATGATTTTTATAAAACATTCTTCTTCTTTTTCTTATGGTGCCTCTCCAACGAGTAGCAGTGAGTGCTCCATATTTTAGTGCCTATTGCTAATTGCCAGTGATACACTCGTAAAAAGCCAGATAACGTGCACAGTTTTATGATTTTTCAAGGTATTCTATTTTGCACCCTTTTCGCTTTATAAACCACAAGGACATTTTTCGCGGCTGACCAATTGCGGTAAAGTAGATTGGCATGACCCTTTCGCACAAAACTTACTAAAAGTCGTAACGAACAAGTGCGATAATGGTCGCATTGGCGTTTCATACATTTTTGGCTCAAGAGGTCTAAAACTGTTATTAGGTAGTAAATTACTGTTTGTCAAAGCATTTTAATCCTTCAGTGTTTGCAATAAAGCGCTTTCCGGGTTATAGTGAATTAGCAAGTTCTGTGTAATCGCGTGAGAGTTGTGACACGTAGTTTCGAAGTCATAAACCGAGGAGCTCGCTGGGTATTACTGTGGGCTTTGCTGAGCCAAAAATGTTGGCAAAATCTTCATTCACAGATAATTTAACTCCTCTTAAATTGTAACGAATGAAAGTTGCCGCTGGAAGTTATTACGGTTCCTATTTAGTGTATTACTTCAGTTAATTATAAAATAAAGCACATAAATGTCAACTAATATGTTTCTCAGCTTTGAAGGGCCGTACAAGTAGTTTACGTATATTTGAAAACTGCTTAGAAATATTTTATGGCCTTACTAGGCAAATCCTGTATCAAGGCCACCTGTGTGTATGTACTTCTTTTCACAATATAGTCCTACCTATTATATGAATGTATGAAAATGTACCCAGCTATTCTAACTCTAGTACTATACAGTATCACAAAAACAAAAACTGTAGATATTACATATAAACCGAGAAATTCAGCGTACAATTTTGTACCTTAAATTCAAACCTAAGTACTTTGCAACCCCACCCTGGGGTGAACTAAACTTGTTCTCTCATTACATTAATTGGCCGGCGCAAAGGAGAATAACTATTAAAAATTAATTACTTTCCGCTTCCCACCAAATCCATTTGAATAGCATTACTAATTAATATTTAAATCGTTTCAGACGTCCATATATAATGCTTTCAATTTAAAATTCTTACTAAAAAATTCATTTGAGCGAGCAAGCCCCTGTGGATTTCAGGCCAGAAAATGTAGAATTGTTTATTCGCAGCTGTTTTCTTTACAGGGATGCGTGTGTGTGGCGTCGCGTGGCAGCTTCGGGAGTACGGTCGGAAGCAGAACGCGCGTTTTGCTTAAATACCTCGCGAGCAATGTTTCAGAAGGGGTGACGCGGTAAGGGGACGAGTCTTGCACACTCGGTGGAAGGTACATAAATTTTCTGTCGGTACCGCATCGGGACCGCAGTAGCTGGGAGAATAACTGTGCCTATACGTTCCTCTACTAAAATGTTTTACTTCTTGTTGTAATGTAACCAACATTCAAGCTTAAAAGAAACAGGAGATGAGAGATAAGGCGAAGGAGTTTTGGGAGGAACGCGGAAAAACAGGGTCGCTGCATTGCATTATTTTCCAAAATTTGTGTTTTTTTTATTGTTTACGTATAAAAGTAGTTATTGGTCTTTACATGCCTGTGGACCCAGTATGCCACATCTGAACTAGGGCATGATTACTTGACCTTGTCTGACTTGACCTTAACTTACTTTCTGCGACTTAGATTTACTACACTTGACGTATGGTATTATATTACAGTATTTGAATATATTGATGTATATTGATATGCTTAATGTGTGATACCAAAAAAAAAACTAAGAAGAAGAAGATGATAAAACGAAGAAAGAGCGAGCGTTCTTTTAATATCTGGAAAATTTATTTGGATACCAAATATTACAGTATTTGAATATATTGATGTATATTGATATGCTTAATGTGTGATACCAAAAAAAAAACTAAGAAGAAGAAGATGATAAAACGAAGAAAGAGCGAGCGTTCTTTTAATATCTGGAAAATTTATTTGGATACCAAATTTTTCACATCAAAGATAAATAGATAACTTTAACTTTGTACTGTATTTTACCAGTAATAATCGCGACACTGCAATGTGAAGGGTCGCATTTAGCGTGTGATATTTAGTTACCTACGCGTTGATAATAATTAAGCAGTTATGATTGTACGAATTATAGATTAAAAAATAAAAAATTGTATGAAAACTATTCCGTATTAATAAAATAGTGCCATTTATTAAAGCTTACCTACTGTACTACTGACTAGTTTCCCTAATTTAGTTTTACATATAATGAGTTGATCTGCCCATTTACGTTGTGTGTTACCACTATTATAAACAATATAATATAAAGTGATGTTAGACGTACCAGCTTCTTGGTATTCATACTAGGTTTTAGCATCATGTACCAAGGTTACTCGGTCCTGGTACGCAAAAATACCAAGATTTGCCGTAGACCGAAAAATGTCAAGATTAGCCGTTGACCGACAAAAATACAATAAAAATTTTAATATAACCGACAAATTTTTGAGACGCTAAAAAAACCATTCCAATCCAGAATACTTTGAGTACTTTTAAAAACTAGCTCCAACCTCAAGGAATATTAATACAAATATACTATTTTAATATATGTGTGAAACAAACTTTTTAAGCGATTTTTAAACTTTTTTTTTACAAATTTTAATTATATTAAATATATTATTATAATAACAGCTTTTTAGCTAGCTGATACATGGATTTCAGAGTGGCCGTCTAACATCCCATATACCACAGCGCTTCACGAAAAGAAGATCAGAAAATTTGCTGCATTCAAAAGCGGCACTGATTGATTATATTAATCGTCGTGGCGCTAATATTCACGCTTCACACGACGAGTCCAAAAATAAGATTGGTTTCTGAATAGTTAGTGATACGAGTCAACTATGAACACTGCACAGGTTATATACAAGTTGATAGCGAGTTTTAAGAAAGACGCGCGCCATCTATCGGTCTGATGATGGATTATTAATCAGATCAGACAGCCCTGTTGGTTCATTGGTAGAATGTTCAAGAGCTGAAGGGCGTGTGTTCGATTCCCACACAGGACAAACTTTGTGCTATAAACAAAAATGTTTGTTCTGTGTCTAGTTGTTATATATTAATTATAAGTAGGTATGTAATTAGAAAAAAAGAAAGTATTCTATCAGTTTTCTGACTTCCATAGTACAAGCTATGCTTAGTTTGGGGGCAGATAGCGCTGTGTGTGTTCAACGATATATATTTTTTTACATCTTTTTAAAGGCATTTTTATTTAAAAGTACGATTTCAGGTACCATAGTAAAAGTTGTTAATATCCATGGGTAGGTCAACATTACAAGTACACTACACTTCTCCAAAACATTCTATATAAAAATAAACGAATAACAAATTTAAAAAAAATCACCTAAATACTGAACTCATAGAAAAATATTGAAAGAGATTTCCTACAGTCACGTAGTTAAAATATCTAGATACATATGCAATTCAACGTCTCAATTCCAAAGTGTATAAATAGTAAACATCCTGCTAAATTCTGGTACCGCGAAGCGAGATAAACCACTAAAATATGGGTTACCTACTTACTCTGGCATACATATTACATAACGTGAAAGCTGTGTATGTCTGTGAATACGATAAATAACGTTTATGAAAAGAGATATAGGTAGATGTGGTTATACTTATAACTTAACGTCTGTTTTGCTACTTGCAGTTGATTTTAAGTAAATACTTTTACCATTTTTTTAACTGCCTAAGAAGTGTGTGTAGAGGCACTAGCAGCTTATGCATGCTAACCTCGGCAGATAATTGGACATTTTGGTGTTGAGATATTAGGTCCGTGATCTTATTTTCAAAGATGTAACACGTAGTTTATGCGGCGGGTGACCAAAATGCTAGTGTTCCTGTGGCCCAACGCATTATCATCAACACTGTCATCGAAAGCCTATCGTTCTGGACATATGCGTACACCGAGGCAAGTTAATCAGTTAGATCTTCAAATTTTCCCTTCCAGCCACCGCCAGCTGTCCTACTTCAACACTCTATCGAGTGTCAGGGCGTTCTACGCTACGTTTGCCTATTCGGTCTCTTGTCTAGAATACGTTTATCCCAGGGGCTATCGGTTCTACAACGGATATGTCTGGCCCACTGCCACTTTAGTTTGCAAATGCATTTAGCATTGCGTTGAGTTACAGACTGTAAGTTCCATTGCGAATTACTTGATTTCGAATACAGAGAAATGCCAAATGTAGCACGCCGAGCGGCTTTGATCTTGTAGACCAATATCACTGTGAGTGTTTACCTATATTACCTTTTAGTCCATGTATAATTATATTATAATATTTTTTTTTTGTGTAGTAATTTCTTTACAGTTAGATTAAGTAGATAGTAATATATACTTATATTACGTTGTGTACAGAGAACAGATAATCTTACATAAAAACTATAATTCAATGCATTTCAGAGTGTACGTCTTTTTTGAAAACGTTTCACAACTCTACCACTGGTAGGTAAATACTTAGTATATATGGTAAATACTTATATATACTTAGTAACTCGTTCCTAATAAACAAACTTGTCTCTTTATGAGATATATGCAATGCCAAGTGTAAAAGTACCGAAATGGAGTTTTACCTGGAACGAGGAAAAGTAGCGACACATTTATTATTTTCCAAACTTAGTATTTTTTTCTAGTATTTATGTATGAAAATAATGGCGATTTACTCATAAACTAATTATAAGCGCGAGTGTGGGAAAGGGATAAACCTAATTTGGTAAAACATGACTTTGAAGCTTGTAGTAAACTACGTATCGCCACTACTTTACTTGTGCATGATCAAACTTGTCCTTGACATACTTTGACTAATTTTCTAGATTGACTATAAAATATTTGAAAATGTACCCAATTAACACCCAAATAGAACAGACATCTATGTTCGACACACAAATGTTTATTTGGATGGGAATCGAACCCTATTTAGAGTTACTATCAAATGAGTTAACAGCGTTTTCTTTGCTAGGATTTTTCTGTTATCAACTCTATAGTAAGATCTTTCCCCTTAGGGTACTGCTGCTAAGGTAAGTATTATTCTAATGTATAGGTACTTTATCTACGTTAACTAGGATTATGTAAAATATGTCTGACGTGAATGTAATAGCATATTATATTCCCCTTACCTGCGTTGTGTACCATTTATATAAATTTGAATATCATTTTACGGGATACATCTTGAATTTGATTAATATTTAATGGTAAATTCGTGTTAAAATTAATACTAAATTTTCCTCAGTCCAAGCAGTTTTAACAACGAGTACATAATTATAAATACGATTATTGTATACAAAACACATTTAACACTAAATGAATTTTTTTTTGTAGTGAAGAAGATTTAATTTCGTCCAGCAACCTCTGGAATGAATAAATTAATCTTTTGTTAAGTTATTCAAGACTGACATTGTTATTGGTAACTAATAGCCTGATATTAATTTATATACCGAGTTATGAGCAATGTTTGTTTAAATCAGCTTTTCCATACTTTTTTCCGTGAGTGATCATTTTTTTTGAAATGCACAAAACAAAAGTTGATGCAGCATAAAGGGGTTGACAAATTATTATTAGCAACTAGTGACCCATCCTGGCTTTGTACAATGCGGTGCATATGCATGAATTATACAAACAAACCTTCCTCTTGAATCACTATATCTATTGATGGAAACCGTATTATAATCCGTTGCGTAGTTTAAAAGATCTAAGCGTATGTAGAAACTATGTAGAAATGACAATGAAACAAAACTTATTCAAATGACTATACGTACTCGTATACCCCACTAATATTATAAATGTGAAAGTTTGGATGGACGGATGGATGTTTGTTAATCTTTCACATAAAAACTACTTAACGGATTTGGATGAAATTTAGAATGGAGGTAGCTGAGACCCTTAATTAACACATAGGCTACTTTTAATCCCGAAAACATTTAGCGGGTAACACCGCGGGGCGCAGCTAGTATGATAATAATAATCAGAATAAGTTGTACACAAACTTAGCAGAGCAACGAAGAAAGTTTTCATACGGCCCAATAGAAGGCGTGTATCAATTTCAAAGCGCGATAACTGACTTGGCAATGGGGGTTTTTAATGTTCCTAATATTGCAAACCAAAAGCGAGAAGTGTCGCTTCGTTAGCCTGTTTTTGAAGTAGTCATGTCATAGTGACATCCCTGTTTATTCATTGGTAGTATGTCTGCGCCGTGAGACTCGATGGAGTGACGATATACGTAGGACAGCTGGCGGTGGATGGAAGCGACAAGCCGAAGATCGGGCTGAGTGGCGTGTCTTGGGAGAGGCCTATGTCCAGCAGTGGACTAATATAGGCTGATGATGATGATGATGGTGTTTGCTCCAAGATCTGAAGGGCGTGGGTTCGATTCCCACCCAGGACAAACATTTTGTGATATAAACAAATGTTTTTTCTGTGTCTGGGTGTACTGTATGTATTTACAAAAAAAGTATTTGTGTATTTTATCAGTTATCTGGGGTCAGATGGCGCTGTGTATAAGTTCCCACGATATTTATTGTTAGTAAAGCATAGATTTTAGCGCCATGACTACAATATCTTAGGATCATTTGCGCTGTAAAATGTCAAGGATAGTAGTAGAGACGTTGTGTCTGGTAAGAAGAAATACTACTCGGATGGTGTACATAGCTTAGGGTTCTACGAGTTACGAGAACAGATTATTAACAGTGCAGGTTCCTAGTATTCTCGAAACTCATGCTTAAAGTGTGAAACGAACAGTCTCGCTTATTTCGCTGTTCAACATGTATGGATTATAGTATTATCTACAAATGTTTGCATAGTAGGCAAACTTGTTGGCGTACTATGTCGAAATGAGCTAGTGGTTATAATTAAGGTTTGACTTCATTTGATAGTCAATGTTTTTTAAATATATTATATTCATAACAACTCAAATAAAGATTTAATCGGAGAACATTTTACTGGAAAAGATGCCCAGATTTTACAAACATAGTTTAGAAATTACATTGTTGAGCAAAACTTAGTGTCCCGGTACTATTGTATTGTAAGTTATGCTACTGTTAAAATAACCTTACCTCATAATAATAATAAATAAATATTGGAGGACATTTAACACAGCGCCATCTAGGCCCAAACTAAGCATAGCTTGTACTATGGGAACCAGGTAGATGACAGAATAACTAAATGCTTTTTTTTGTAAATACATACATACTTATAACATATACAATACACCCAGACACAGAACAAACATCGATGTTAGTCACACAAATGTTAGTCTTGACTGGGAATCGAACCCACGCCCTTCAGCTCTCGAAGCAGACATTTCAATAACAATTAGTCATATTGTTAGTTTTTTTAATGGTCAACGTTCTAGGTGTTTTGGCCACTAACCACCTGATGTTGAGTGGTCGAAAGTAGTAAACACACCTGGACTGGAATCGAACTAGCTCTCACGTGAGGCTGTCGGAACATACTGTAATATGCTTGCGGCAGTGTGGTAGATAGCCTGTTGAACACTAGTGAGTAGGTAACCATACCACAATGTTATGTTTTCCTGACAATGTTTTCCTTGGTAGTTCAAGCACATGTTAGGATTAGAACCCACGCCCTGTGGCGTGTGAATCGACCGCGCTAACTATATAATTTACAGCTACGAAATGAATTGATTTTGGTTGCGAAATATATCTATTATAATCGATAATTTTATCAATGCGTTTCAGTAGTATAATTTGGCGATTTCAGCTTGGCGAAAGAAGATTATTACAACGTAAGCATGATCTGGTACAAGTACCAACTGATTTAGTTCGATATAGTTGGTGTATGCTGAATCTACAAAGCGTAGACTACTCAATAACCTGCGAACCGTGAGCTGTACAACCTAACACAAACCAAGCAGTTGTTTTCTTAGCGCAAAATGTATTTTCTGGAAAGTTCATGAAAGCCACGAAGCTTGTGTGCTATGTAGCACAGCATTACAAGCGCGAGCACAGAATACGGTGGCAGCCGCTTCACCGCTTCAGACATTACGTAGAAATTAACGATGTGGCACCAAGCGCGCCTGACAGACAAGCAAGTTTGTTACCGACGTCTTGGCAGATCCGGGCTGAGTTGCACTTAGTAAACATCACTCTAACAACTACCATGTAAAGTTTCAGACATAATTTTAAATTCCTGCTGATTTATTAAACTATACTAGCTACGCTACTCTGTTTTAAACACGTTTTCTGAAACACATTGTGTCCATGTTTGAATAACGTATACATGAAATCTCGAAGCTAAATACAAACGTTCATTTTTTTAATATTTATCGCTAATATTAATAAATTTGGGAAATAAAAAATGTGTTTTTGCCCCGGAAAATAAGGATGAAAACGCGGCGCACTTCTTTTTTTTTTTTTTTTTTATGTAAAAGTAATGAGACGATCGAGGCGCTCTCCTGATGTTAAGAGATAACGCCAGCCCATGACCATTGCAGCGATACACAGAACTTTGAGTAACAAAACAAAGTCCAGGGCATCGCTGCTTTGGCGCTCATTACTTAACTAAAGTAAAGATACTAGAAACTATAGAACTTTTTAACAGCCCTGTTGATTTATTGGTAGTATATCTGCTGCGAGAGCTGAAGGGCGTGGGTTCGATTCCCACTCAGGACTAACATTGATGTTTGTTCTGTGTCCGGGTGTACTGTATGTATTATAAATATGATATTTACAAAAAAAGTATGTAAGTATTCTGTCAGCTGTCTGGTTCCCATAGTACAAGTATCGCTTAGTTTGGGGCTAGATGGCGCTGCGTTAAATATCCTCCAATATTTATTTATACATAATTCTTTATATGTTTAAATGATAGAATTAGAAAAAAAATAACTACGCTACGCAAAAAAGTTACAAATTTGTTTCTCAGTGGTAGTCCACACACGGCGCAAGTCATATTAAGCCCATGAGCACGTCGCAACGTGTGTGAAATTCCCAGTAATTTTAATGCTGTAACTTTTTATTTTAAGACTTAGACTAGTTGGTGATTTTATATTCAGACCTTGTTATGCTACAGTTTCTCCGTAGGCGATAGGCGTAAGTCAAACAATATGAATAATGATTTTCATGTCAGAATCTTGAGACTTATACCATACAGCCTGTTTTGGGGTTGATGAATTTTTAAAACGATTCAAAGTTATGACGGAGGGGTTAGTAGTGGTTGGCGAATGATTAATATGAAAGCGAGGGGCTTTCGTGTTAGTCAGTTAGTAAGTTATTGATGAGAAACAGCAGTTTCTCACTTAATATTGCGTGGCTATAAAAACGGTTCCAGATTTCTCTCGTAATACAATAGGAATTCAAAAATATACACCCTCTATCAATCAATCATTTATCGACAGGATAAAATGGTAAAATAAATTAATTTTGGCGCCATAACTCATATTTTTACTTATTTGTTGAAGTAACGCAATTCAATTCGAAAAGTAGACTTGTTAAAGAGTAATTTTAAGCAAAAAAAGTAGTAATGACTAAACTAACTTACATTGATCTCTGATTTGAGACGTGTCCAACATGGTGGCTGTGTGTCCTTCTTAATTGAACCAGAACTTCAGACTTTTGAAATACGATTTTAAATGAGATTATTAGTCCTAAAATACTAATACCTCTCTAGACAATTAGTTTAAAGTCCAGGGCAAGATTCCCCTCAACGGCAATCATTGTCAAAACTAAGGTTTCTCATTCTATAGCTGATAGAACTGGCTCCTATTCTGCTACCAGTGGCATTCTAGGCTTAGTTTTTTATAAAATTAATTGTTTCGTTTTATTGTTATAAGATAGCAAACAAAAAGTGTATATCAACTATTAAACGACTTCAAAAGAGGAAGATGTTTGCAATTCGGGTTTTTAAACGATTGTTACCTTAATAAGCTTTTTTTGGAAAATTATTGTGTTATTTGAATGGGTATATTTTAAGGTTGGTTTAATAGAAAGTCCCGAAAACTTACTGAAACATTGAAATCATTTACGATCGGTACAGATGATACGATGAACTCATATATTTCGACGGATTTGAAATAAGAAAAGTAGAAATTAAAAAAAAAGTTTTATCGTGCATTTCTATATCCCTACATAGTATAAAATAAAGTCGCTTCCCGCCGTCTGTACGCTTAGACCTTTTCAACCACGCAACAGATTTTAATGCGATTGCCATCAATAGATAGGATAATTCAAGAGGAAGTTTTTTATTTATGTACAGTACATTTGCACTAGATTAGTATCAATAACGCAGTCGTGCGAAGCTAGGGCGGGTCGCTTAAGATTAAGTTATTCCCAGTTTGCTATGACTGTACAAATAAATAGCATCTTAATCTTTAAACTGATTAAAACAAGTTTTTTAAATTTCAGGTCACAGGCACTGCACCCCTTTCCGTTCAAAGTTTACTGTAATTTATTGTTAAAGAGTAACGTTACTTGAGGAGTGGAGACGGCAACTTTTCAAGGGGAATCGTAACTAGTAACTACCCTTTCGCTAGAAATTGTAATTGTTTTGTTTACGGTCCCTTATCCGCATTGTTTCGCCGGAATTAAACTTTACTGTAATGGTTAATGTCTCTCCTAACGCCTGTTAGCTCCTCGTCTCTCTTTGTTGAAATTGCGTTTGATTGCAAATCCTAACTCTAGCAAATTAATTGACTTACAGAAACATAGACGTGCTTTGTTATTTGAGTGCTGTTATAGTTAGAACGTGGAGTTAATTGTTCCGTTTGAAGGTAGGTAGTAGGTACCTTGGGAAATAAGAGTACAGTTTCATGAATTTACATAGTAACTAGATGCGGAATTTCTAACGTATTTTTCGATATTTTCCATATTCGTCGTCAACGTCACAAAAGTGTCAGAAGTTCTTTCAATCACAAACAATCGGTTGGGAAATTAGTTGCACAAGCTTTGAGGCAAGATGTTGCTGTGTAAAAGTATCGTTTTTTTAATGACAGGCTAGGTGTTTGGCCACGTCTCAGCTGATGTCGAGTGACGGTGTGGTCGAAGATAGCAAACACACCTAGCCTGGAATGGAACTCGCTCTCAAGTGAGGCTGCCGGAACACACCGTTAGATGCTTGGCGGCAGATTTTCAACTTGAGGGTGGTAGCTAGCCAGTCGAGGACTAGCAAGTACCCTCTATGGTTTCCTCACGTCGTTTTAATTCACCGGCAGCTCAAGCTCATTGTTGAGGACCGCGCTAACCACTGAGCTATCAATGCTACAACAAATAAATTTGTCATCAAAACCTCCCCAATTGGTATCATAGTTTTAAAAATGAACAAAAACAAGTTGTTAAGTTTTAATCATTAATTGTTTTTAGACACGCCAGCTATTATTTTAATAACAGCCCTCTACGTCTTTGTATTAAGTCAGCGCAATTATCAACAATGCTTTGATACGGTGTATCAATCAATACATAGGGTAGATGTAGGTGGGTAAATGCTCTTCAATTAGGCCGATGAAATCTGGCGCACGAACTACTCGAAACTATTCGGGGGGCATATCCGGAATATGCCACGGCAAGTGACGTATGGACATAGGAACAACAGAGTATACCAAGGATCATCGACCTATTCCGTTGTATACAGAGTATATAGGCAACATTAGACATAACACAGTATATAGACAACTATTATATTATATTATATATATATAATTTAATGTTAATGTATTTAAAATATATTAAAATATAAAATATATTAAAAGAAACATCCGTTCTTAATTCCATGGCATGCTCATGGTTAGGTTGTCTATAAAAATGTAGTTTGCTGCTTAGCGTCAGCCTTTCTTGTGTGATTGAGTAACAAACATGCTAACTTTCACATTTTTAATATTGGTAGGATTAGTAGGATGCTCGTAATAGGATATATATAACATATAATAGCTTGATCTACCAAATCGGTATGCAATATGGTAGTGTAGCGTACACAGCAGTATCAAATACGTAGTATGTATTGGCAAAAGCAAAAAGTGCAATGGAAATGAATTAATACTAGCGCAATCCCTATCTATGGCCGAATGGCCGGTACTGCATCCGCATTGCGTTCAACTTGTTTTATTCATTGAATTTTTTATATCTTCCGTATAACGGTAATGTATAAGCATGAATAAAAGAGAAAATGTTCATCCCACTAATATTATTAATGTGAAAGTTTGGATGGATATTTGTTACACTTTCACGCAAAAACTACTAAACGGATTTGGAAGAAATTTGGTATGGAGGTAGCCGAGACGTCGGATCAACACATAGGCTACTTTTTTTATCCCGAAACGATGTAGCGTGTAACACCACGAGGCGCAGCTAGTTTACTCATAAGACAATAGACCTTTGCCTAAAGTACACTAATTATACAGAGTTAAAATTTTAGCATTTTTGTTAAAATAATTTTCTCATTACTATCCATCCATACTACTACTACTTACTACTCATCCATATACCTAAATTCCGCGCGGTTGAAACTCCAAAGTCTAAAGGTGAACGTTGATGCATATCAAAGTCTAGTTTGTAATTTCTAAGCGCTGTAAGGGTTAGCATCCTTTCAACGCGATGGAGCTGGCCGCACGAAGATCCTAAAAGTTCTAAGAACTTTCACATTTTGAAGTTTTTAGAATGTTTTTTTTTCTAAAGCGATAATTAACTCAAAATCATCAATTTGCGCAATTTTAATAAAGGACTAAGTATTCAATCATTTCGAATGAATATAGCTAATTAATTGTGTGCATCACGTTTTCACGTTCTACGGCTGAAATTATGATGATGATCACGTTTTAATTGACCGTGGCAAACGTGGCGTCTCCAATCTATTGGAACAAAGCTACATTTATACGTGTGTTTGTTAGACAAACACTTTTGAAGGGTTTCGTTCGCCCGATATATATGAAGTTTACTTCGCTGATTATTTGTAGAAATACAATTTTGAAGTTCAAATTTGTTTTTTTACAGTGCGTTCAAAGTAATTGCAGCTAGCGAAATTACTGGGCTGTTGGGACTAACCATCGAAAGTTTTTTTTTTAATGTTTGACAGGCTACGTGTTTGACCACGGCTCTCCTAATATTAAGTGACGGTGTGGTCGAAGATGGTAAAGCACACCTACCCTGGAATGGAACTGGCTCTCAAGTGATGCTTGGCGGTAGATTTTTAACTTGAGGGTGCTAGCTAGCCGAGTACTAGAAAGTGCTTTACCACCATGCGAAAGTCTCAAAGTAATGAGTGCTAAATCAACGATATCACGGACTTTGTTTTGTTACTCAATGTTATGTGTATTGCTGCAATGGACATGGGCATGCGTTATCTCTTACTCAGGGAAGCGTATTGTTCGTCTCATTAGTTGTACATTAAAACAAAGGGTTCATTGCGAGTTTGTGTAGAGCTATGAGAACTAGATAACTGATAAAATATTTTAATACTTTTTTTAATATTTACTTTTAATACATACAGAACACCCAGACACAGAACAAACATTTATGCTTGTCACACAACTACAACTTACTCTGGAAGCAGATATGCTACCAAAAACAGCTAATAAAATAGCCAGTGTGTAAAGTTAATTGATTGTATAAATAATAATTTATTAAAATCAGATTTTTTTACAAAAGTATGGTGCAAGTCATCGCAGTATCGGATATACTACCGCCGAGCAGTATTGATGGATACTATAGCCAGCAAAATTACAGGGGTGTTCACTGTTCAATATTCATACTAATAATCGACCACAGTAGGGATCGCCAAAACAGCAATGCGGACTTTGTGACTCAACTCTACTGTTTAAAAAAATATTTAAATAAAATAAAATAAATATCGTAGGGCTATACACACAGCGCCATCTGGCCCCAAACTAAGTAGAGCTTGTGTGATGGAAGTCAGATAATTTATAGAATACATAAATACTTCTTTTTTTGTTGTAAATACATGCTTATAATACATACAGAACACCCAGACGCAGAACAAACATTTGTTTATTCACAAAATGTTTGCCCTGAGTGGGAATCGAACCCACGCCCTACAGCTCTCAAGGCAGATATACTACCAATGAGCCAACGGGGCTGTCAATTTAAGAACACATATTATTTTAGTAACATTTTCTTATGTCTATAGAGAATATGCACATGAGTCTATAGATCTCTCTCGTGTAGCGGCAGTTTTTCACTGTCCCCGACAGTTTCCGCTTGTAACAAGATTTTCTTTGCGCCACTTGAATTTTAATTTTAGCTCTAAATTGTATACCTGTCCAAAGCGGTTCTTATCACCTTGCTTCGTTCGGTTATTGTGTTAGAGTTAATTATGAGTCCTTAACCTGAGTAATAGGTCTAAAAGGCGCGGGAGATGTGCCTTGGAAGAGATCTGTGGGCCGCTAAATGGGCAATAAATAATATTAATAAACATCGTTGGACGTTATTTAGCACGCAGTCAAGCCACAACCTAAACAAAGCTGTACTATAGGAACCAGATAACAGATATAATACTTAAGGTGGTTCGAATTCCATACAAACAATTTTTTGCCATTTATGTACAAATGGAGCATAATTTTACAGTGAAATCACAGATGCTGGCATTTATTTCGGTCTTTATTTGCGCAAATCACAATTGCTTGAATAAAACAGTAGATTATTTATTAGCATGAAATCAAATTTATGAATGATATTGAACAAAATTCTAAGTAACTCCATCTGTCTATTTTATATAGGTGATACATTATAGTGAGGTCGTGAACATCCGGGCGCTTGAAACGTTGCATACTGCATGTTTTTTCATTGCATGTCATGTCTTATTTATTACCTTTTATTAAGTATAGAGTTATCTAAAGCTCTAGAAAAATATTTTAGCTACTCTTCTTTGACTTGTTTCTTGTTGAGTGATGTGAGATGTTGTGTATTGTTGCGTGAATCTGTCTCATAGCATAGGTATTCTTCTGTTTTACATGTGAAAACTTTTCATTGGCCTTCCATTCTTATTTATTGTAATTGTATGTGTACCTAGTTGCATCTTTTTCATTATAAAAATAAATTTAATCATTACCACCATTATTCACCAAAAGAGTAAAGCCGTGAGATTGACACTTGATTGAGTCCAACACTTTCGTGTATTTCAAACTTACTTTAGAGAAAATTACTTTAAGTATTACGGTATATTTCATGTAATAAAACTAAACACTTAAACTTTGCACACTGCTTACCAAAATACTACTTTAATTACAAAAGGTTTTCTTTAGTACAATGTCAGTAGAACTACTGAACGATCTATTTATAAGTTAAGTTTTTTTATAATATAAAATATTACTAGACCGAAAAATATTTCCACGTTCGCTGGCTTGTATTGATTACCCCGCATTTTCGTAGAGAATACTACGGCTACGTGGTTAGCGTAGTAGATCCGTAGAACGTAGTGAGGTGTAGCGCTCATTCGTAGCTCGTAGATCTGATGCAACCGATTCAATACAATTTTTGTGACGAGCTATTTTTAGCATAACCATGTCTGTGTATTTGAGATATCAGACGGCAAATGAACTGATAGTCTATCTTTAAACTAGCTTAACATTCTGAAGAAACCTAAGCTATTCCTTTTATCCAAACAAGTTTTCATATAAAAAAATGGGTAAAACAATAAAATCTCCTTTAGGTAGAATTTTTTTAAATAGTGACAATAGAGAATAAATGTCTTTATGTAAAGATATTTATTCTCATATCTTGCCAAATGAATAAACGATGTTCTAACTGCGGGTAGTCGAAAATACCCCACGTTCGAAAGGTACTATCTCTAAGCCTTTTGGAATGGCATTACGCCAAGAGCTCACAAAACATTTGGTGTAGTGATATTGTTTTTATTTTCTTTGGCTTGACGCGAATAGTTATCATAAGATTCTATTGTATGAAGCATATAACAAATCGCTATTAAAAACATAGTAGTTCAAGGATTAGTAGATTCACACTGCCACGGTTATGGTTAGCGCAGTCAGATCACATGGCGAAGGGCGTGGGTTTAAACCCCAAAAATTTGCTTGGGTTACATTTCAGGATATATGTGTGTAGACACATATATTTGCAACCACACCATGACTTAAAATCAGGTGAGCTGTGGTTAAACATGTGTTAAACATGTGGTTAATCCGTCGTGTTATTGTCGCTGGTACCAAATCGTACAACTTTACTGGCGACAATAGAGCCACGGAAACTTTAGACACGTCACTACTCTTTGCTGTCTCGGTCAGCGAATAAGTTGTCCGCCGGTTAGCACTATCTATTCCCTCAATTGTTTTTATCCACGCTCGGGTTTTTGCAAAAAACTGGGTACGATAAGTTTGTTGGCCGATTTTGGTCCGTAGACTATTTAATATGTAGTCTTTCAAACTTAAATTATTGTTTTTTGTGTTATTTATGCGGAATTACTCACTTTTACTTCCACTACAGTTTCACCCATATCTGGCGGCCTTCTTCAACAAGTGAAAGCAGTGTACAACGTCTATACTTAAATTACATACATACTTCATTACACAGAAAATATTTATAAATTGTTTGAACTATCGGTTATTTTTAATAGTATTTTTACACATGAATTCAGACAACACTTTGAAATCAGAAGGAGTGTTATTTTTTAATGTTACTCAAGAAGGTTGGAAATTATTGTATTAAGTTATACTGTTTTGAAAATACGTATCAGGCATACTTTCCAAGTAGGAGGTCGTCTAGGTAGGTACCACCGCAGTACCAGATATTTCAAGCAGCTAAACTACAGGGCTAAAAGTCGAAAATCTCACAGTAATGAGCACCAAAGCAGCGATGCCCTGGACTTTTTTTTGTTACTCAAAGTTCTGTGGATCGCTGCAATGATCATGAACAGTCGGTATCTCTTACCACCAATAAATTATAGACTCATTTGTCTCATTACATTTATTTATGTATAAAAAAGAGCAGAAGTCACGGCGGTGAGGGTCGCGGTTCTAGCCGGCCACGTATTTGCCACTACTGCAGGCTGCGTCTGTCTATACCGAGTTCAAAATGAAACATCCCCAACAATTTTGGATATTATGTATGTAATTGATGTAATACGTTTCATTGTTGCGATGTCCAGAAAAGGTTTTGTAACTTTAAAAGGCAAACAGAATTTAATTACTTTTCACTCCTGGGGTAAATACTAATTCGTAATGACACAAACAGAATCTAATTCATTTCAAAGTAATTTTATTATACATCAGAACATACCGTATAGCCAAAGATTATCTGTATAATGTAAGTATAATAAAACTTGCTCTCACAAATCTGTTCGAAAGCCGTTAAGAGCGATAAAAATTAAGGCAAAGAAAAATGAAAAATCGCTTTTCACGATGGGCCATCTATCTAATAAACCTAATATTGCTTCGATACGCGCCCAAGAGGCGTGAAATGACGCCCCACGCGGCGCCGCGGGACTCGCAATCACCAGTCAAGCGTGACCTTCCTTGTTTTTATTTTACTTCTTAAGAAATAAAGTCTCTGTTAATACAGAAATTTCCGCAGCTCTTTTTTCACTGGCCGGTCGTTTGTGACACTCTGCATAAAGAACTGATAAAGTGGAAACTTTTATTAGGTGTATTTTAATCGCAACTGGAAATCTGCGCCGTGGCTTCGAACAAGAATCGACTGAGCTCTTGACGCCATCTTGAGACAGTCGCTAAACGGGTTTTGGCAAACCAATATGGCTGAATGCCAATTAGTTAAATGTACGAGAGACCACAGTGCTATAAATTAGCAACTCCGTTGTTTTGCCCGCTATGCTAGCTGTAGCCGATAGCTCAGCAATGATGATACCGCGGCCTGTTAATACGCCGAAGGGCGTGGGTTCAAGCCGACGAATAATAATATTATTCGTAGGTTCAAGTCCATCAATGAGCTTCAATGGCCGGTAAAGGAAGACATCGTGAGGTAATCGTAGCATCGTGATAGGGAACTTTTATTACTCCATTGGTTAGCTAGACCTCAAATTGAAAATCAGCTGCCAGGCACTTAATGATGTGTTACGGCAGCCTCACTTGGAAGCCAATTCCCAGACAAGGCGTGCTTGTGAGCTGGGGTTAAAACCTAGCCTGACACCAGTAAAAAAAAATTAACAAACAAATCCGCAAACCCATTTTCGAATTTACTACATTGACAAAATGAACTAAAAACGAACCAAAAAAATACATTCTTTTATCTTAATAAGAATGTAGTATAAAATTATGGTTATTTATTAGTTAAATAAACATAATAAAGCTATTTACTATATCCAAATCATATATACTACAGTGTTTCTCAAACTACATACGAACTAAAAAAAATACTCGTCAGCAACATGCTTGCAAACATAGTAAGCTATCTGATATGGTATCAATGGAATGGGATGTATGGTAAGTACAAGACATAAGTCGGAGGTTGAATCGAGGCAGCTGTTACAGAATTAGCTAGTAAAGCTGTTTAGTCCCACATAAATTCGTATTTAAATTTTATTAAATAAATAAATTTTGATTGCTCTAATGTAAACTGCTATTTTTGTGCCCCAAGTAGGTATTTGAAAACTAACTAAAAAAATTATCCAACTTTTACTGAACACAATTTCTATTGTTCTGTACTTCGTAGATATTCTTTCTATACGTAGGTATAAAGTTTCAGTCCAATACGCTACACCCTGTACGTATCTTCATAGTTCCGTTACAGAGTTCAAAGAAGTTTTATTCAGGAGATTTCCAATAGTGTGAGAATATTAACACGGCGCATTCCGTCGGAGGCGGGAGAGTTGCTTTCTCAAATAACGCCTTCTCGTATCATGGAGGGAAACAATTTGGATGTCTTCACGTCTGCTAAAGGGGAAGTGGCCGTTCCGTAGCTCACTAAAATATTTGCCTTAAAATGGACTCAGCTATACGACATACTTGAAGTCAGACGTTGGTATTCGATGCCCTATAGTATTTAAAACAGGTATTTTACGATGTATCTGCGTAAGGTAGTTTTAAGCGATTTACAGTCCTGTTAGTTCATGAGCATGAGTTCAATTCACACCCAGGACAAACATTGTGTGCTATAAGCAAATGTTTGTTAAAAAGAGCTTTCTCTTAGCGATAAGGCTGCCACTGTGTCACTAGCTCATAAGATTATTTTATTCTCCGTACTTTTTTTTCCTGTTTTTGGTGTACACAATAAGGAGTTTATATTTATCCATCTCTAATAAGACCTATATATTAAAATCTACAACGTCTACTTGACCATTCTATGAAAATTTGAAGTAAAAATGTTCAAGCGGGTGCGTTTGGAATTTTCATAGCTCCTATTATATATACATTACTGTGGAGTATTTAAAACTGATATATAAAAATAGAAGGAAAACACTCTGATATACATAGTCATGTTTTTCGCCAGGGTTAAATAATATCTTGATGTACTTATACTTAAAAGCACACAGGTGTTGGATTACGGTAAACAGCTCAAAAAGTTACATCTTTCTGATTCAAGCGAAGAAAAAGAAAATAAAACTAAATAAAGTTACTTTCATCAATCATCGTTAAGGCCGTAAAGTGTGTAGTCGCTGACTTTGAGTAGCTCAACAAAAAAAGTAGAAAATAAAAGTTACTTTGAGATACATTACCGTATAAAACTCGATTGAAAAATGTACTTCATATGCGTCTTTGATTTGGTGCCAAGTTACATATTTATGGGTACATCTATATTATCAGAAATATTGCAGGTATTGTTATCTATTATATTACCAGCATCGGCAACTAGACGTATTCTTCGCAGAGGGGAATTTTGTTGAAAAATTTCTCACTCACTCACTCACTCTTTCGCACTCGTTTTGAGAAATTTTCTTAAAATTTTCGGAAACCTCCAGAGGTGTAATAAAATATGTTCAATTTTAAAAAAGGTAGCTTGTGTGGAATAGAAAAAAGCTTACTATGATCGTAGGTCCGAGGGTCGACTGTTGTCGTTCGGACTGTTGTCGTAAACTCCTCGTCATCGTCGTACGGTTCAGTGGTGGTGGTTGTGGTAGTGGTTCTCTTCCGGTTCCTCTGCCTACGCTCAGGGCGACGCGGTGGCACAGTGCTCTGAACTGCCACTGCTGTACTTTTCTGGACAGACGGTACTGCAGTGCCATTCTTGGCTGCAGTACCTGGACCACCAGTGCCACCGGCACCCGCTTCGGGCTCGGCAATGGCGAGCGCCACTAGTGACACGGCGAGCAGCTGTATCACCAGTGGCGCTAGACGCCCCATACTCGCTGTGGACAAACAAATAACTGTTGTAATAGACAGTAAAAATATCATCAACTGATCCGACAAGCAGTCATAAATAATAATTAGTCGTATCGATCGGTCTCTCAGAAAGTCTGATATTTATGCACAAAAACCAGCAGGGAGGTAATACAAAGGATGCTTGCCAATAAGGCTATCATGCCAGAACCTGTCAAAGGCCTTCGAGATATCGAGAGAAACGGCAAACGATTCTCCATGCCTCTCGATGGATTCACTCCAGCTGTGAGTGACATACAATAGAAGATCCCAAGTAGACCGGTTTAGGTGAAAGCTGTACAGAGGGACACTGAGGAGGTCATTCGCTTCCAAGTACGTCAAGTGCCTAATGGTAAGTACACGTTCCATACTTTTACAAATAATGGAGGTGACCACATGTTTTATTAGCACTCATACCATAATTTTTTTATTGTATTTATTCACATACTCTAGGAGAAGAGAGAGAGAAGGAAAAAGATTCTAAAAAAAATTCTGGTAGCTCAGATACTTTGAAGTAATTGATGATTTCATAATGCAATGCAGAACTTACAAAATTTTGAAGCCCAACCTGACTATGCAATTTTTTTAGGGTTATCTGGGCTGTTTTTAGAAACTGAATAATTTTTTGTAGTATGTCTCCAGGAATCCAAGCATTTCCAGCACTTCTTATAGAAAATCCATCTACTACGCTAATATCTTTGGGGTTTGAAGCAATAAATCATCAAAGTAAACTATTATTCTCATGCCTACTTCTCAGAGGATTTTGTGTTCATTACTTCCGTAAGTCTTCGTATATCTATATTTAGATCAAAAGGAAGGCAAGTTATTCCTATTAAAGTTCTTTTTTTTGCAAATAAGTCATAAAAATCGTATGTGTGATAGGGTCATCTGTAGATTGAAGTATGCTTGTGATAGGTCTAATCTGATCCCGAGAATAAAGGATATCTGGGATGTGGCACATGTCTATCAATCGAAACCGTTTTGTTAGCACATAAGCATTGAGTGATCACAGGTTGGGTACATACGGTAAGTGCTATTTACCGTACACCTTGTTTTTTAATTTGAAACATAGGTAACGATATTTCAACGACAAACAGAGAAAACATGTTCCAAAGTTTTAAAAACCGCGAGATAAGTCAACGTCATCTCGATATTTAAAAAATAAATCATAGCACAATTCTCAAACCTCACAAAAATAAAAAAATAATCTAAAATAAAAATTACGACTATCTTTCATCATTATCAACACCTCCATCTCTATTATGAGCTATTATGCTAAAAGCCCAAGCTCACAGCTCTGGTGTTTCATGGAGCTGGGTTGGCTTAGATAGTTGCTGGTAGGGGGAATTGCACAATATACCCCAAGCGCAAGTCTCATCGCGCTCATTTTGTATAAGAATAAGAATATGAACAACGGAGTTTGCAAAATTAGGAAAAAAATAAAGGCAGGTGAACAATGATAAATATTTGTATACATGTAATAAATAAAATATTTTAAATTTAACGGGCAGTTAATAAAAAATCTCAAGTCGATTCAATGTCGAAAACGATAGAACTGCTTTAAAGAAAAAACTAACGATATCATATTTATATTATGTAGCATGTTGTACACTTACTTGAGGCTCTTCATTGAAAATCACTGAATTTAAACTTCCGCGCAGTTCACTTGTGGTAAGAACACAAGTGAACTGCGCGGAAGACGACGAGCGAATGACGGGCACTCTCTGAGCTCCAGCCGTTTTATACGCCTTGTGAGGTGGGGGCGGAGGGGTATGGAAAAGAGGTGAGATGCCTATAAAGGGTAAAAAGAGATGACAGCTACTGCGGGAAATGTGTTTCCGAATTCAATATTATAAGCTTTACTAACGGTCCAGTGAATAATCAATATAAATAGGTACTTCGATTGTATAAGAATATTGCAACAGTAATAATTTTACTTATAGCATCCAACAAACAATACGAATACATACTACTCAAACATAATAATATCCTACACTCATTAAGGAAATAGAAAATAACAACCGCAATTTTTCAATCCTAGCAAATAGCCACTGAACTAACTCGATCACGGTACCTGACGAGTTCCTATCTGTAGTGACATTGGGCTCATATATGTAGTTATCTGGGACCGGTCTGAAAACTACGAATTTTGACTACAACATGCCATACATATGTTTGCCATAGTTTTTAAGTGTGTTTTACTGTTCAAAAGGAATAAAGTACACGAAAGAATTAAAATATGCACAATTTGGTCCTACTTTCTTGATACGTACTTCTCAAGAATGGGCTGCTTATTGCCATTTCTAGTAACATGGGCGTTTTTAAACAGAGTGAACAGATTCCTTCCATATAATTGTTAACCATCAGGGAAATTGGTCCTAAACGCAGATCTATTTGTCGTAAGAAAGGGGTTAGGATGTTACAAAAGACTAAGACCAGATGTTTACTTCTTTGTCACAACACAAATTGCCCCAAAATACTGCCGATCATTTAATCACACATATAAGACAACAGAGATCGAGCGTGACGTGTTAATAATCTTGGTAGTTCTTTCGTATGGTACACATATTGACATCAAACCTATTGCCTGCCATAAAGCTGGGTCATCTCATATTCGTAAATAAATAAATATCGTAGGACATTACGCACAGCACTGAAACTTATGAATGACTTGCTTGTTTAGACCAGGCTTCAAAGTCTTAAATATCGAATTTGCTTGTTTATTGATTTTCTACCGGCTTCGCTTTGCTGTGTGGTTCAGATCTTAAGGATCAGATTTTCAATCGACAACATTTCACCCTGCCCTTACTATCGGGAAGCCAGGAGCTTGAAAAAGTAGCACCGTGTAATGGTTGATGTTCCGAAAACCTAACGATTTGATTACACATTCATCACATGAACCATGTAGTGGAAAGTGCCACCCGAGTAAGTGTTCCCCAGTCTGGGTGCCTGGAAGTCAGGGAGTGAATCAGTTTTATCTAGGCAAGCATGCTCTACCATAGTCCACATCTTAACTTTCAGTTAATATCACAAACCTGTTTGTTAAAAATAAAACAAATATTAGCAAGATGTAACGCCAGCACATTTCGCAAAAAAAAGTGTACCTAGTGATGAAATTATAAAACCGAATTGACGAAATTATAAGGCCGCACGCTAGCTACTGGTTTTGTTCGTAGGTACTTGTTTTATTAGCGGTATGAAGAAATTTTTAATGAAAGCTTAGATGTGGCAACTTTCCGAACGTTTTAGTTAAAGTCATAAAAATGCCCTTTCAGCGAATTTAGAAATAACCCTTTGTAAAGTTTGAAACAAATTTGTTTACCAAATGTTGCAAAAAAGCCCTTTCTTTATATGGCTTTAAGGGTTGGTAAATCCACAATTAAAGGAAAGACTTTGTTTGTTTTGAAAACAATGAAAATTTGGAAATGTATACAAAAACGTGACCAAGTACTGTTTTTTCATTTGAATCCTTATAAAATATTTAAAAAAATTAACTGAATAATTTAAACAAGTTCTCCGTAATCAAAGTGTTTGTTATGCCACCAGCCGTAAAAATTTAACGTGGTAGGCAATTTCTTCAGTCGCTCCCTGATACTCTACTAGTTAAATCGTAGAAGTGCTCATGAAGTCTTCTAAAGTTGTTTTTACAGATAAATAATCGCGGGAGATATATATAGTAAGTAATCCTTGTACAGTTTCTTTTTTGTTTAGTGATCCTACTCATCTAACTATTCATTAAATCAAATGATTTTTAGAAAACTACTTAAAAAATAATTTACTAGAAACGATTTATTAGTAGTAAAATTTAGTTTTTATTTAAAAAAAATCATAACGCTTTTTAAAGAGAAACTTTAAAACTTAACAAAATATCATGGAACATTTTTCTATGATGTGGGTATCTTAATATTTACATAAAACAATTTGATCGACAATATAGGCCAAAATAATTATGACAAATATAATCGTTAAGGTTTATTCTATATTGTAAAGTTGTTTTGTTAAGCTGCATAACCGTATTTATACATCCGGCGATCAAGCGGACAGATTTGGGCGTTGAAAGCTGTGACCAGCCCCAAATAATATATATCGCTGTCAACATCTGTCAACGCACTAATGCCGTCGTTTCACCTCGGCTAATGCTCTGCGGGTCAAAGGTCCACTGTAAATTCTTTATGGTATTCAATTCACCTAGCTTGCCAAATGGAATTTCGCTGTAAGGAAGCATCAAGCCCGAAAATGTGGCTTCAAACTAAAATTTCTCCTAAAATATGTCGGCTTTGACTTCATTTTAAACATGATTAAGGATTACTTAAATTTACCGGCAATATAAATAAGATAATTATCACAGGACAAGGACGAGTCGTGTACAAGAATAACGGCATTATGTTTACCAGTGGCAAATCTAGGACAATGTTAAGGAATTAAGATTATACAGATAAATTAGGTTTACTCATAAATCATTACACTTTTTTTTATGTTTGTCAAGCTAGGTGTTTGACCACAGCTCACCTGATGCTAAGTGACGGTGTGGTCGAAGGTGGTAAAGCACACCTAGCCTGGAATGAAATGGAATGAAATCTATGTTGCAAATTCGCACCTAATAGTTTGTTCCGACTGCCTCACTTGAAAGCCAGTTCTTTTGCAGCCTAGGTGGGCTATATTATTTATAACCACACCGTCACTTAAAATCAGGCGAATCACACACCTACCTTGTCAAACCCAAAAAAAAACCTTTATTAGCTCAAAAATACAAAAAATGTGTTAAACGTGGGCCATAGGCATGAATCATTATTATAAAAACCGATTTGTATTGCGTGTTTGGTTGTTTAGGAACGCCATAAAAGGATTTGAAATATCTAGTCTATTCAGACACTTTCAAACCTACTTGATAGAATACATTTACTCAAATCCCCTGGGCAGTGGACTGAAAGCCTTTGGGATACGATCCACTCCGATAATGTTTCTTCGAGCCACTCACTTTTATATTTCCTTTTTAAGAGTTACAGATGGATGGTGAAGACAAAGGATGTCAGAGGAAATAAGCCGGAAAGACGTCTTTGTTTTAAGTTCTCATTACATTTTTTTGGTTATTCATACTTTTTAAATAGACGCCTGTGCAATGTTTATAAAATTCTAAATGTTTTTTAAAATAATATCTACCAAAGCTATATTATTGGAACGCGAGGTTTATAGTTCCCAACAACAATTTAGAAGCACCCGATCGAGTGCCGTTTGTAAGATCAATGTCGCGCCAACTTTAATTAAATTCGTTTTGTTATCGAATAAACCCAGCCGGGGGGTTCGCTATGTCTCAGTTGAAACGTTTCGTGAACGGAACCGGTGGCGGCAATAATAACTTTGACAGTTATAACCTTCGCGTTCAGTTCGCCAACGTGAACGCTCGCACAAACTTTGACACTTAAAGTCCACTTGCAATACATTGTCTGTCAGTACGACGTTGACTAAAGTTATTTACGAATTACCAAGAAATCGATATAGGATAATCTGTTATCTAATATACTATTATTTAGCACTTTGTCTCGTTGAAATTGTGTCAAAAATTGCTACCAGTCTAATTATTCCAATCAACTCAAGTCAATTATTGCCAGTGTTTTAATTTTATGCTACGCATCCATAGTATACACTTCAGACGAATAAAAAAGGTCCTAGGTATACACTTTCAAAATGACATTGACGTACGTACGACGTTAAGTTATGAGACTTGGAAATATAAAAACACTTGACACTGGCAAAAGCTCAAAATGCGACGCCAAAACCAACGAAAAAAATAGCATATCTATATTTTTCATATATACTATAACGTAGATTATAATAACTAAATTTGATTTTTTAACTATTTTGTGTCTGGAATTAAAGCTGGCTTTGCTGTAACATGCAGTAAATAACAGGAAATGAGATAAATTTACGGGGGATTACTGTTACAACCTGATTGCAAACTATTTCAGTTTTACACTTACCATATAAAATGTCCGATTTTTAGAAACCACGTGTTAGATTACGAAAGTGCTTTAAATAGAGTGCTTAGAGCACTTTCGTAATCTAACACGTTGTTTGTAAAAACCAGAAATTTATATGAATATCAAACATATACACAACACAACACATATATAGAAACATATGTTGCGAAATTTCTGTAAGGTAACTTGTAACGACGATTGGAAACTGTTGGTATGATACGTAAAAAGAATACTAATTCCTTTCAATCGACGTCAAGCCTTATCGAAAACGCAGTCTTGAAATTGAGGAAAAATTTCATTTGGTGAAACAAGTGACACAGAAAATCTTCGGTTACTGACGCCTTTCAAAATAAGATCGTGCTAATGTGTCCGTAACCCTTCCACTTGGAAGGAATGGCTTGCGTTGGTGGTCGGCCGGGTTTGTCATCCTTTAATTTACAAAAGCGGTTTCGCGGTCCCCGACAGACTTTACCATTGATGGAGGTCCGAGTTTTTATCAAAAGATTTGACCGTGTATTTTCGGTAACATAAAAGTTTCCCGCGGCGGGCCCACAAACCTTTTTCTATAGGTTGGCCGGGTAATCTCTGACAGGTCGTTTTAAAAGCGGCTCCTTAAAGATTAGAGTATGTTGGTTCCATTGTATTGAGTTTCGGTTGCTCGCACACCAGTCGCAGGTGGTCGATAAATGAATTTTCCCAGTAGTAGAAAATTGATTTTCATTCAGTAAAAGACAGAAGCTAGCTTCTATTGTGAAGGAGTTTTTGCTTTTATCAATAGTCTTATAAACCTTAGCTTTTGGTATTGTAGAGTAGGCAAAATTGGTATTATATTTGTGCTATTAGAAATGACTGTAAAAGGTTTAGAATTCGGATATTAAATTTTCAGAGCCCATTACTTATTGTGTGATTTTTAGGGTTTCGCACCCAAAGGATAAAACGGGACCCTCTTACTTAAGACTTCGCTGTCCGTCTGTCTGTCTCTCATGAACCTTGATAGTAAGACAGTTGACATTTTCACAGATGATGTATTTCTGTTACCGCTATAACAACAAATACTAAAAAACAGCATAAAATAAATATTTAGGGGGGCTCTCATACAACAAACTTGATTTTTTTGCGTACGGAACTCATTGTCCACGAGTCCGACTTGTCTTTATGTTTACTTGCACTTGGGCGGTTTTTTTACTTCAATTCGTATAAAGTAAATTAAACAAACATAGCAAAAATATCCTCTAATAGCATATCCAATACAAGCAACATATTGAGTCAAGCTAATCATACGTTGAAGTGGTATTATTGAAGCCTAAACTTGATTGCCTACTTTTTTCTTGCAGAATAGGCTGTCGACTGACCTTGTCTCACCGAAGTGTACACAAGGTTTAAAGTCGTGTACGCTTGCCCAGAATATTACCTATTCACGTATGCCCAGATTCTACAAAAATGATAACAAACAACATGGGATAACATGACAACGTGGACTTATATACAACATACAACGTTTTAAAACACTGTGTGTTAAAACAATGTAAAAACCTTTTTTGTACTAAAATTGATGCAAACCTTTACAGTATGGATTACAAAAAAGAAAAAAAAAACAAAGCGTTTTAGTTCGTCGAAAACACGCGTTTTGTTTCATCCGTTATGAAACTTTCGTAACAAGAAGATGATGTGACTGTATGACATAGTCATAGAGCTTCCTGGTTCTTTACGGGACGGGACTATTTAAAATTGCGAGCTAGATAAGCGTAGAGCAGGCTAAACATCACGTGTGCATTTAAAGGTATTTTCAGTTTTTCCGTGCCTTCCGTGACGCTACCGCACACCCGCTCCCTCAATTTATGACGTCGGCGTGCATTTGAATAAGTTTACCATAAAAATAGGCGTTCTGCGGGCTGAAACTTTGGCAATAAAATGCAAATGGTGACATTGGTGACGTTTCTAGATTATGCGGGAGCTACGAATCTAGCCTAGGAGAGCAGCGGCATTACTCTGTGTAATGTTGAATTTTAAGTTGTAGCAAATATTGGGTTTGTGAAGGTCTCGAGTTGCTAGACATTCTGCTTTTAAAATAAGACGCGTAAAAAAGTAAAAAATACGGGTTAATCTAAAAAACTTTTCTCTTTTTTGAAGGCGGTTAAAATCAAGTTAACAATGATGATGATAATATTTTCCAGGGTCAATATTATATTTTAATTTTAATGAAAGAACCGTCACGTTTACTCGCAGTTCTCGCAGCAGTCGATTTCATATCCCAAAATGAATCGATTTAAAAATTTTGGGAATAAACTTACAAATTAATTTTAGCTTACAATATTATTTTTTTTTAAACATCGGAAAAGCGTTCTAAGTTCTTTAAAGTATAAAGAAGATTTAAATCTGAACAAAGCTGTTGTTGAAGCCATAGGTATCTCACTATCTACAACTTTAGGGGAGGACTAAGAAATCTACAGAATAATGTGATTATCAAATCACCGACGAAAAAATAGATTTGAAAGAGAAAAATATAGTTTTGCAGAAGACGTAATTAGGCTTATACTATTTGCAAAAAAGTGCCGAGAGTTTTTCTGCAGTATGTTTGAGGATCTTGCTACAATCAAGGAGCGGCATATATCTTATTTTGATAAGGATATTGATATTGATGGATATTGGACATGAAGCGGCAAATATCCTTCAATTGAAAGAAAAGTTTGCACAGAGATAAAAAAGGGTTTAAAGCAAAATCGCTTCGAAACCTTTTAGAATTTTGTATTCCTTGGTTACTATTTACCAAACATTAAAGTTTCCTGTGGCCACATCCGGTGGCCTTCATCATGGAGACAAAACTGAATACAAAACGCGTGCGGTCTTGTCTTGCTCATTGAAAATGTTTCTGTTAGTAGTTACTTGTTCTTTTTCCAAAGGCGTCAAATATTTCTAGTATATGTGTGGTATGTCTCCACGCGTCCAAGTATTTCCAGTATCTCGTATAGAATTTCCATCTGCTACGCTAATATCTTTGGGTTTTGACGTGTTAGCAAAAAATCATCTAAGTAAACTATTATTTTCATGCCTGTTTCTCAGAGGATTTCCTATTCGTTAGCTCCGTAAGTATTTGTATGTCTATGTTTAGATGAAAAGTAAGGCAAATAATTTCCAGTTAAGTTATTTTTCTTTGTAAAAAAAGTTGTAAAATTGTATGTGTGATTGGGCCACTGCAGGTTAAAGTATGCTTGCGATAGGTCCAATCTGATTCCGAAAATGAAGGAAGTCTGGGACGCGGAACAAGTTTATTAATCGAAACTGTTCTGTTAGTATTGAACGATCATAGGCTACAAGGTGTCAAAAAATCAAGGTGTATAGTCTGTACACCGTTGAATTTTAATTCTCAACGGCAAAAAGGAAAAAAATGTTTCAAAGTTTCTACGAACCACGGAATTAGTCAACGCCATCATCGCGATATTTAAAAAATAAATTCTGATATAATTACCGGATTCTTAGAAATAAGCCTAAGTGTCGGTAATGCTTGCAAAACGCCACCATATTTTTTACAGATATAATTATCTACATGTTTGCTGCTGACAGGCACTCTATCGGGCATATTAGCGATGATATTTTCACCCTTATTACCTAACCGTGTAAGGTATTTTCAACCTTTCTAAAGATTTCGGTTATTTTTGTGTAGCATATTTTTATTTTTTTTAATGGCATCAACGATGCTGCGATCTCTTTTTCTTTGAACCCTGTACCGAAGTGCTAGACGAAGATATCGAGTTATTATTACTGCTACTCGAAGATGATCAATCGAAAATGAACGCGATTGCAGTTTATTTCCCGACCCCTCATCGAACCGCATAATCAGTGTTTACAATTACACAACCCTAAAAATAGCGTAAAACAAAAATTAATAATTAACAACATGAACAACATGCATGATGCAGCTTCATGTTCATCCTGCTACCGCTAAGTGCTGACTGTTTTTCATAATTATCAACACCTCCGTTTCACCCACTAGCAAGTCTCATCGTAAAAAACACGAACAACCCATTTGGCAAAATTAGAAAAAGAAAATAAAGGCAGGTGAACAATAAGACAAATTTGTATATCAGTAATAATACAATAAACAAAAAAAATTGAACGAATATCTAAAGGATAGTTAACAAAAAAATCTTATGTCGATTCAAAGTCGAAAACGATTAAAAACAGCTGTTTGAAAGAAAAAAACTAACGGTATCTTTATACTTACTTGGGGCTCTTCCTTGAAACTCGCTGAATTTAAACGGTAATGTACATTTTCCGCGCAGTTCACTTGTTTTGTTCTTAGCACAAGTGAACTGCGCGGAAAACGACGGACTAATGAAGGGCGAGCTCTGTACTCCAGCCGTTTTATACGCGTTGTGAGGTGGGGGTGGAGGGGTATGGAAAGAAGGCAAGAAGCCTAGGGTAGAAAGAGATGCCTGCTACTGCGGGTAGTGGTGATTCCTAACACAATATTATAAGCAATACTAGCGGTTTATATAGTGAATAATAAATACATAATTACTAATTATTCACTGAACCGGTCTGAAAACTATGAATATTGACTACGAAATACCATACGTATGTTTATCATACTTTCTTTGCTTTCCTGTTAAAATAGGATTAAAGTACACGTAGGAATTAGAACTTAGCACGACTGAAACTTATGAATGACTTTCTTGTTTAAACCAGGCTTTAAAATCTTAAATATCGAATTTGCTTGTTTATCGATTTTCTACCGACTTTGCTTTGCAGAGTGTGGTTCATACTTTTAGGTTTTAATTTCACCCAGCCGATTCTACTATCAGGCAGCCAGGAGATTTAAAAAATAGCACCGTGCTATGGTTGATGTGCCAAAAACCTAACGATTTGATTTCAAATTCATTATATGAACCGCTAAGCAGTGGAATGTGCTGCCGGAGTGAGTATTCCTCCATTGATACAATCTGGGTGCCTAGAAGTCAGGGAATGGATTTGCTTTATCTAGGTAAGCGCGCTCTATCGTAGTCCACATCTTGACTTTCAGTTAATGAACACAAACCTATTTGTTAAAAATAAAATATATTTTAGCAGGAGAAAACGCCAGCCCATTGCGAAAAAAAGTGGTGATGAAATTATAAGGCCGCAAGGTAACTGCGTGCGTGCGTTCAACGGAAGCCTAAATGTGGCAACTTCAAACTCTTTTGTTAACGTCACAAAAATTAGTCCCTTTCAACGAGTTTCTTTGTTTCATTTTGTATGATTTCGAAACTGTTTCCAAAATGTTGCATGAAAGCGCTTTCTTTATATGGCTTTAAGGGTTGTTAAATTCTGAATCAAAGGAAAAGCTTCAATTGTTTTAAAAACAAATGAAATGTGGAAATGTTTACAAAAACGTGACCAAGTGTTTTTATTTTTAGTTTCCACGTGTTTTGATAAAGTGTTACGGCGATATACTCTGAAACGACGAGCTGTACGCTCACTAGTGACGCTCGATGCTCAATACTCGCTGTAGACAAACAAAGAGTCGTACGTATCATGTTTATATTTACTATGGACAGTTCAAAATAAACCGACTGATAAAATTAATCAAACGCCTTATTGCATTAGTCAACTCAGCCGTATTTTAGCAATTTGTAAATTCTGGTTTTAAAACGCCTAATAACAAATCCGAAGATAAATTTTCTGAGAAGCTTAAAACATTATTTTTTACTGTAGCTATATAAATCTATGTTTTGTTTTCTTCAAAATAGGATTATTTTGAGGGCTAAATTACTGTTTTATGGGTTTAAAAGCAACTCGATTCTCAAAAAGACTTTGAGAATCGAGTTGCTTTCTTTCTATTGAATTCTGATAAAATAAAATGTTAAAAGTTTACAGGTTTTTTAATTTAAATAAGTTCTCCTTATTGTAATAATGAATTAAGGTGATGTTTTCTAAGTTTTAGCAATTTTGATTTGCGTCTTTGTCTTCTGAAATACGACATTTGAATAAAAACATTAACTAAAATTTTAATTACGATCATTTACCATTTTGTCCTTATCTAACAAGACCAACCAATACTTACCAGAAATAAGCATGCAGCGCAAACAATGTAGTAATCGAAAATGATGATTTATGATCGAAATAAATGCAATTTTTCTTATGACAATATTTTCAGTTATTGTCACGAGCTGTCTTCGTAAAATACTTATAGTCAAGAAGTCTATAAAAAGTATTCATTTTTAGTCAAGTAAAAACTATTCAATTAAGTAAAAATGCGGGCTAGGATGCAGCACGCTCGCCTGGAAGTTACCCACCCACTCTGAAACGCTCAGATCGAAATCATAGAGACCCAATAATAACTATGATAAAATAATATTGTATCCTTATAGACTTTCTTATACAAATATGTAACAATATTTCACTTTTAAATTCACCCTACGATCTATCTACTCTATTATGAGCATAACTCAATATAAATGAGATGAAATACATATGGGTATGTTATTGTTTTGACAGAGATCTCTTTATTTTCCTTGAAATCAACCAAAAGCGACACATGTCCTGAATTGTTCTGGTTATTGAAATGTTAATGGCTTCCGTTTTATAAGTGTTTGTATTTTTTACCGGTAACAAAAAAAAAGTAGAGTTTAGATATTAGCACTCTATATAAATATTTTACTATGGAAACTGACGTGTTTTTGACACATCTTTGTTTTACTTATGTGGGATTGCTCACGTTTAATTATATCGGATACTCCGACTATAGGTTTGACCACATCAGGTGGCATCATGGAGCCGAAGCCGAATACAACGCGCGCGCGACCTCATCTTGCTTCGCACAAAAGCAAGAACAAAACAAGTTGGAGTTGAAACATTATTAACAATACCTATTATAAAAAAAATGACATTTCATTATATTGACACGTGTCATGATTTTGACATTTTAATGTTATTTTTAAATATGAATGGATAAATGATCGGAAGCTTCGGTGTTATTATTAAAATGTTTGTATTTATAAAGTCGTTAGTGTAATCGTTTTACGTGGAATTTATTCACTAAACACGTGTTGCGCGCAAACGCGTGTGTTGAAATTAAAATCTATTTGTGTAGAAAATGTTTTACCTTGAAACGCGTGTAAGAGGAAAACAACCTCTTGTCGTCCCCGGGTACGTTTGAGGTTCCACGGTTCGTTACATGTTTCTCTTATTGTCAACTGCGGTATTATTTTGTCAGTAAAATAAATGAGTAGATTGTGTTATTTTCGAAATTTCTGAAACATCACTGTTTCACATAAACAATTAGTTTATTGGTAAGCTATAGAAGCTGCGGCAACCTAGTGGGACCGTTCTTTGGTTTCTTCGGAGATCGTGGGTTCAAATCCCACGGCACTGCGTTACGGTAATACGTCAATTCACCATTTTTGCGAGATATGATATATAAACCATGAATACGTAGAAAAGAAAAGTATTTAATTATATGATTTTTACAGTTCGATTCTTTTGTTCTTGGAATAACAAAATATTTATTTTAAAGTTCTGTTTTACTTCTGGTAACACTTAATTACATTTATGTTAATATTTAATCATAGATATTTATTTAATATTTAATCATATAATTAATGTCACCAAAAATATTGCTTCATGAGATACGTCAATGTTGTTCACAAACATCTTTAGGAAAATGCCAACAATATACTTGCAAATCAATCATTCCCAGCATTACAACAATTTCTTTAGCAATTTAGTAAAGTGTGTGAGGTTGCAAAGACAATCTGCCATATCGGATACATAGCTGAATCTACGGATCGATTTTGTCCCAAAATGATTGATAGTCGATGCCGCATCAGATAAATTCGATGTCCGAAGACGGAAAAACTGTCTTATGGGTATATGACGTCGAGTTTACCAGCGCGTTTTGCGGACCGAATTTATTCTCATTACGGCTTAATGCGAATCCAATCAGTTTGCAATTTAGATTTTCCGAGAATATAATTATAAATATGGAATACCTTTCTATACCGTAAAATATTATTGCATCGGCAAGGTTTCTTCCTTTTTGCAACATAATTAGTTATAAAAAGTTCCAACAAATTTTATTAAATGATGATGATGATGATGATGATGATGATTGGGTTAGATACTCAGACTGTGGGTGCACTGTTTTTTTTCTCTTATCAATTAATAATAATTGTACATATAATTGTATACTCTGATACATAGAGATTTCAATATAATAAATTGAGCATCGGATTTTCGAACTAAGCTAAGAGTGGCTAGCGTTTCGGAAATCCGTCCTTCCCTATGGTGTTCAGTCATAATGTAAGTACCTAAAACAAAATGATTTTACATTCATTGTCCCGACTGCTAAACAGTGAAATGCGTTGCCTCAGTGGGTATCCCCCGATAGATACAATCTGTCTTCAAGTCGAGAGTGACTTGGTACCTTCTCGGCAAGCGTGTTAGACCACATCATCACCTTAATATCATAATAAGTTAATTTTTCTTAAATATGAACATAAATAATTAATTAAAAAAATAATTTTGGAAAATTACAATGTGGTGACATGATTTTATGCATTTCCGTCGTAACTCCCCCCTCACATTATACCCTTAACTTCTTGGCTTGGGGTTGCTGTTTGCTACTATAAAAATGCTACTAAATCACCAGGCGGTGTGAGATTATATGAAAAATATCAAACAATACACTTTTTGTTCTGCAACAGAGAAATATCCAATAAGATTAGTTACTTATTATTGAATACACCGAGCGTTAGATTGCCTGTCTAACCTATTTTGATCTGTGTTTATCGGTCGCTATAGTTAGCCAGATAAAATATTCATAGAATAAGAAACATTAAGCTAATGAACAGAGAGCTGTTTTGTTCACGATCTCAAAGTAAGTTTAATTGGCGCTCATTACTTTGAGGTATTCGATGATTAGTCGCAATATCCCTGTAGTTTTGCTAGTAGTATCTTTCAAACCGTAACACAATAATTTTTGGCAACAACTTTAACTGTTAACGATATTACATTTTTGTTTGTATCGCCGCATGAAATACTCGGGACGCGGGTCCAACTCCCATTGAACAATTTTATTTCTTTTGTCTTGAAATAAATCGTACTGAATCAAAGAATCCGATACGGTACTATTCCTTCTGTCTGTTACCTCCGTATGCTAATTAGCCTTAGTAAGTAATACCTGTAACATCCTGTATTATACGAGTACCGTAACCCGTATAAATGCGATTTATGTGTTTTACGTTTCCTTGGCGTTGGTGATCATTTGTTTGCTGGCTTATTAATCCTCATGGGGGTAGTAGCAGAACACATAATGATTTTGTAATAGATACTGAATACTTAGTTTAGAGGGTTATTAGGATTGACCATTGTATGTGTCAAAGCGATGAACGCCAAATCAGTGATCTGGACTTCGTTCAAGCGATATTTGAATCAGTCATTATTGTGTTTTTCTTTTTAAATATACTTTTGACTTTTGATATGTTGAAAAATGATTATGTTTTTAATTGCATTTTAGAATATTATTATTATTTATATATTTGACTAGCACTGTAGTGTCCAAAAAACATTTAAAAGCTTGCAATATGGAAAACAACTGATACTTAATCTAGGATTTATGAATAAATAAATACGTTCTGGGAACTGCTGCAATAGTCATGAGCATTTATCTATTACCATATCTAGTGAACTAATAAATAATTAAAAAAACTGTTTTTTTCATTTTGATATTTTTTTTTTTAATTTGGCCTATAAAAAGTTTGCTAGCGCTATTTGGAGTTCTTAATATCAAGTAAGGTTGCTAACGATACCCCACACATCCAAATGTATTCAAGTAGTTTTAAATGGAATATACATAGAAACACATACATACGTGGATCCTGAAAACATCATCTGTTTTTGGCAAATCGTGTAAAAAGACACGGTTAAAAATGCCACGATTTTTTTGCTATGTCCGACTCCCGCGTAAGGTAACCAAAAATGTGTTAAAATCCGTTCCGTTCAAGGCTAGATGCTATTACCATCTACGACCACACCGTCACTTAACATCAGGTGAGCTGTGGTTAAACACCTAGCCTGGCAACCATTAAAAAAAGGTTCTATGTGTGAAATCCACGATTATTGATTGCGAAGTTTTCTTTCATTTTTCCTGTAAATTTAGCCGTTACCAACCTGCTTCAATTAATTTATATTTTCCACCCTAAAACTTTGGGGTGTGTCTAGTGATTGAGATCCCAAAACTTCAAAAAGCTTTTGAATACAATTCGTCAAAAGAGAATTAGTAGGTAGCTACTTACAGTTTTTCTCGGGGACAATTGATTTTATTTCGCGCAAAACAAGAAAACAAGATCATTTTTATACCAAATGCAAACCACATTCCATTACTTTAAATTGCTTACTTACAGATGATATTTCAAAAAGTTGTAACAAATATATAGGAAAACCTTAGTTACCTAGATCTTTGCCCATTTAATAAGTTATCGTTTTATGAATCTCGGAACGCAAAGGACGGTGATAAATTACGCTGGATAGCCTCAATAAAGTAGCTTTAATTAATTAATTTTGCATTCAGCAGACTGTACAAGAGTATTTTATAACTAAAAAATAACTAGCTAATATGCCCCTTGACTTCACAAGTGTTTTAATTTAAATAGGTAATTACACATTATTAGCGACCCGCTTCGGATACGTACATATTGTGTAATTTATTTTGGCGACTTGATTCGAAAACATTTGTGGTTATCAGTGGTTAGTGCGGTCAGTTCACAGGCCGAGAGGCGTGGGTTCAAACCCCAACCATGAGCTTGAGCTATCGGTGAAGAAAAACATCGTAACGTAACCATTGCGTGGGGGTAGAGTACTTTCTAGTACTCAACTGGCTAGCTACCACCCTCAAGATGAAAATCTGTCGCCAAGCATCCAACGATGTGTTCCGGTAGTCTCACTTGAGAGCCAGTTTCATTCTAGGCTAGGTGTGTTTACCATCTTCAACTACACCTAGCCTGGAAACCATTTAAAAAAAAGAATTAAATCACAAAGCCCAAATCCAATTGTGTATTAACGTTTAGTGAAAAAAATATCTAAATCCGTATCAAAATTCATACCGCGGTTTAATAGATGCAAGCGGAGAAATAGACAGACATACGGACAGTGACTTTGTTTTCTATACTATGTAGAGATTGTAGCAAAATTCGGCTTTAACGTCTGGCATCGCACAACAGAAATGCGCTACTAAGTAAAACTCTTACTTCAGATATCTCTTAAAAATTCAGATTGATTAGCTATCTCATCTAAATGTATAACTTTAAAACTTCCAATATGGCAATAGTGAAGATAAACTTTTCAAAATACATGTCAATGATAAAGTATTTTATAGAATTTTGAATCTGAATAAAAACAATAAAACTGGATGTTTTCACGGAATACTATGCCAAAGTAGAAGAGAAAAAAAATTAAATTAATGTCAGCATGACAGATTGCGTTTTTCTTCTTTTTTCATCCATCCATCCAAACTTTCACATTTATAATATTAGTGGGATACCAATGTATACACTACATGTTATTCACATATATATATATATATATATATATATATATATATATATGTACCGATACATACAGCACTGATATCATCAAATAAACTCATAAAATATTTCGTTTATAAATATTCACTAGAAATTTCTAAACACAATTGCACAGCTTCAATGGTTGAGAGGAATTTCTAACGCATCGTATATTATTATAATATCATAACATAGAAACAGAATAAGATATAGGAGTACTTCAAAGTGATATTTGCATTCTGAAGGACTGGCCGGGGATAGTCCGCGCCCTTCGGGAGTTACTATGAATTTTGATATCAACATCTACCAAGTACATTCAGATTTCAGGGCCTCTACCAAAGAATAAAATGAAAGTAAACTTCTATAACATTATTTTTTTAACTAATTTTTACATTACTACTCAGATTCAATAGATCACATAGAATTGTAATAACGAAAATTTTTTTGTTAAAATTAATATTTATTTTAGCAAGCGATTGCACTAACTTTAAAAGCAGTCAGTTAGTTTTTTCTGATGTCTGTTTATATGTCTAAGTGAAACGCAAAAAACTTCCTTAAATATATATAATATAATTTTAACATTTTTTTTTTATTTGAAAAATAATGAGACAAACGAGACGCTATCCTGATGGTAAGAGATAACGCCTGCCCATGACCATTACAGCGATACACAGAACTTTGAGTAACAAAACAAAGTCCAGGGCATCGCTGCTTTGGTGCTCATTACTTTCAGACTTTCGATGGTTAGTCTCAACAGCCCAGTAATTTCGCTAGATGCAGTACCCTTCAAACCGGAACACAGTAATGTTTACACACTACTGCTTGGCGGCAGAATATCTGGTACTGCGGTGGTACCTACCTAGACAACATTTCATGTTAACCTAACATTTTCATGTTATTCTCATTTATTGACTTTATCTACGGTCAGTATTTTTATGTGGCTTCATAATATCAGAGTAGTAGGGAGTAGGTACATGGAATCTAGGGATGCTATCCCAGCTTTCTTATACTTCTTTTATCGTTTACTTGCAAACTATACAACTCTTTTACTTTTATTTTTTTTTGTTTTGGCGTCGCATCTTGAGCATTTGCCAGTGTCAAGTGTTTCATATTTTCAAATTCCAAAAGTTAAATAAGTTGCCTCTTAGCTATAGTTATAGTCAAAGTCCAGTCTTGGTCAAGTACAGTCCATGTCAGTCAAGTCCAGTCATGCTTTAGTAAAGTATTGGCGACTTTACTAAAAAGCTTCGATGTTTTCGAAGCAACACGAAAAGTCATGTTTCACCACATTATATCCTTTTCCCACACTCACGCTTGTGATCCGGCACTTTATGAATAAAACACGACCATTTTTATGCATAAACACTCGAAAAAACACTAGTTTTGGAAAAAAATACAACGGGGCGACACGACTCTTTCCGCATTCCCGCCAAAACTCTTTACTTACCTTACCTGTGGTTAGTGATGACCCTAGCTGAGATAGGTGGAGGCAACGAGCCATAGAATATTGACTCATATTTGAATAATAAATGCGCATGGAAACTGTGTGCTCTCGCTGCGTTACTTCAGAAGAACTCCGCATTGTCTGTTTATTTTCGTTTTCAATCCACGATTGTTTATAAAGGTATTCAATGGAAAGGTCTTCATAAAATCCGATTACGTGAACATTGCGCATTTCGAATTTTAGTCGAAAGATTCCACCATCAAACGTTCCATTATTAATGAAAAATAAGTCTTAATTGCCGTTTTAATCGCTCGATGAATGTTATTTAGGACAAATATATCATCTATATATATCGTAGGTATGTATAATTGTATATGCTGCCTAATTTCGGATTTGTATGACCAACATTTTAGCATTCTGACGATGGTCACATATATTGTTCGGTTACCTTTTTTAAGGAATGAAAAGAGTACACATGTTGTATCTGTTCTTGCTACGCGCTGTTAGTCGCTGTTTGCCGTTCGTGTGATGACAGCGATTGCTATGCGACCGGGAGGTTAGAGTATAGAAAAAAAATTGTTTATCATGTTGTTACAGTATCATGGTAGTATTAGATGGAATTTATACAGATTTATTCGTAGCAAAACTCCCATCACAAAATACTTTTATGATTTTTTTAATTTTCGAAGTAACTTCAAAACTATCGGACAAAGGTCAAATATTTCCAAAATTTATTGAATACGAGTACATAGTTTATCGAATGTTGAATTTAACAAATTTTCAAATATTAATGAACGATTAATTAAGTGGAGTTAAGAGGAGGCAGCGGGCAACATTCATGATTTTCAGGTGAGCGAATTCATTCTAATCAATAAACCACCCGGTGAGCTCGAAGAATGTTTCGGTTATGTACCCGCGTTTCCATCTCTGCGGGGAAGGTAATTAACTGTGAGGAAACTTCAAAAGACCCTTCTGAGGGTATTACAAGGAATATGAAAAAGGAAAATAAGCAGGTAGATGCTTTTCTGACATTAATTAACAATATAATTACTTCTCTATTATTAAAAACTTTCATTAGTCGTGCCTATTCTGTTATGAGCATTCTTATTTTTTAATTAAGTTATAATAATGGACGCTTTTTCAATTTGTTGATTTTGAGATAATTTTTATACTTACGTTTATGTGGAAGCATGTCAGTGTTGTTTCTAAGAATTTTGTTTCAGATTATATAAAAAAATATTCACTTGGATGGGTATGAATAAATAATTTCAGATGCGAATGATACACGTCGTGTACCTTTTTTGTACGTCGTACGATCGTGTAATGCAATTAAACGGGCTGCCTGTGACGTGCTAGGAGGACGGAGATCCATAATTTGCCGGAACCTGTGCCGCGGCATGGTGGGCGGTGCATTCGAATTTCATAAAGGTAAACGACCACTTGCCCGTCACTCATACGCAGGAAATTATACTGACCACTGATTAAGCCATTATTAAAAGTTTATTTTAATCTGTTTGAGAAAACAAATATTTTTTTTATGAAATAGACCTACGGTTGGTCTCCAACTGGCCAGATGGAACTAATCTATTCCTTGAACGCGATAAAATAGTGTGTGACTTATTAGGTACCTATTTTGTAACTGTTTGTCTGTTTGTTTGTTTTTGTTTTTGTGTTTGTATTTGTTATAAAAGAAAATCTTTTCCTTTCTTTCTTTCTTATGTGCGTGTGACTAAGCCGCTTGCCGCTGGCAATTCAGGCCGTTTGACGAGTTACAGGACTACGAATCTAGAGATTCTGGGACTAAATCTTTCGGCGCACTAGCTCGGTTTTTAAAGGTTAAAAAAACACTATAAGGCAACCCACATGTCTAAAAGTTCTCAGACGTGTGAACTGTGAAGTCTACCAACCCGCACTTAACCTGCGTGGTGGAATATCACCCTACCCTTCTCGCAATAAAGAAGAGGTCCGTGAAACAGTTTGTACAAACAGAACTGATCTGAATGTTATATTAACAAAAAAAAAAGTATCTTTTAGCAAATATTTACTTTAGAAATAGCACAATTTTCTTATTGTTGTTGAATAATAAGACCCGATTGTCACAGAGCAGTAAATTGTTAGTTTTAATTCTGCTGAATGAACGTACAAGACAAATATGTAAATGTACGATCACCTTAAGTCAAGACTTACCTACTTAATTACACGATGTAGGTATTCCTTTTATTTTTCTTAATTAATATGCATTTTAAACAAGGAAAATGACATAAGAAGAAAATAATTTATTTATATTCTGTGATCAAAGTATTCAAAACAGTTAAAACAACATTAGGGGTATAATTTTACAAAATTAGTAGTTATTATTATAATTTTCGTAAAGCGAAAGTCTGGCAGCCGCGGCGTGGTAGTGATTGTTTGTCACGAACACAATAATTTTGTTAATGTAGACACGACCGCATAACAACCGCTAACACTAAACGCACTAACAATGTTAAAATTACAACCCTCTTGTACTTTTAGTAGCCCTTCTTTGTTTAACTTTCACAGCAAATATAAATTCAAATACAACTGTAATGATTGCTGTAAATAAAAGTCATCATCATCATCATCATCATCATCATCAGCCTATACTAGTCCACTGCTGGACATAGGCCTCTCCCAAGACAATAAATAAAAGTATTCTTTTAAAATTACAAAGGTCCCAAGCGTCAAGCTTAGCTACGTGCCTCTTGTTGGCACAAGCAAACTTTCTGATGGTCTTTGCCAAGGTATCCTCGAAAAAGGGCCGACCCTCTATGTGTAATTAAGGTCCCTATGCGTCAACTTTGCTGTGATGTGGGTTCAAAAGCAATGCAAACCGAGTAGGAGAGGTACATATATATATATCTAAGGTACCAAAGTACACTCTGCACGCTGCGCAAGTGGAAAATCAGTCTCAGACATAGTAATGTCAGGTGTACCTGTGCGAAAATTAATTTGATCTTGAAGCTCCAGAAGGTGACTGCTGAATTGGTAATGGTCGTTAGCATTTCTTATAAGCTACTGGTATACGTCGGGGTTACGACCACTCATTATTTTTATCAGAAAGTTTGAATACGCTAAGTTAGCATTAAAATAATGTTATTCGAGTAATGTACAGTGTAGTGTTTATCATAATACATGGTTTCATTTTAGACATTGTTCAAAATTATATTTACATATGGCAGACGCTCTAACTAGGTAAAAACAATTTTAAGAGTGAAACCAACAGAAGAATGCAGTTGAGCAGCATTCGAAAAACTACGTCAAGTGTTCTCGTCATCCATTCCGCAAAGACTCAAGACGAAAGATTTTAATCAGTGCGTTCTACTTCTTATGACTTACGGAGCCGAAACGTGGACACTCACAGCGTTAATTGTCCTCAAGTTCAAAGTCGCTCAGCGAGCTATGGAAAGAGCTATGCTTCGCATTTTCCCGAGGGATCATATCCGGAACGAAGTAAATCACTAGGGAACTAAAGTCACAGGTATAGCTCAACGTATTAGCAAACGGAAGTGGCCTTTATATGTCGCAGGACCGCCAACCGCTATGGTAGACGTGTTCTAGAGTGGAGACAAATGAAATTGGCAAATGTAGCGTAGGACGCCGTAACACTCAATATAGTGACGATATACGTAGAACAGCTTGCGGTGGATGGAAGCGAATAGCCGAAGATCTGGTTGAGAGGCGTGTCTTGGGAGAAGCCTATTTTCAGCAGTGGATTTAGACATGCTGATGATGATGATGAACATAATATGTGTATCATTCTCTTAGAAGATATCTTTCTTTGGTCTACGATTTGTTTTAAGTCTATAATTGAGTTGTCTATTTTATACAATTTCAAAGTTTTCCAGTCACACGAAACGACGTGTGTCACAATAAAACAAGAAAGTAAGACAATGTTTTGTCGTAATTATAATAAAAAAGAACATCTTGAAAACCTAATTTGAAACTAAAACTAGACTTGTTCAAAAGCAATTTAGAATTATACTATAGGTATATATTTTTGCATTTTTCTTTATGTGCGTCTGTCAGATAAATGAACTCGCGATTAATACAATAATACAAACCCGACGGTTTCAGTATACAAAGAACAAAGTTAAATTAACTCTAGTGTCTGTTTGGAGCAGAAGGCAATGAAGTAAAAATCCTTTTCAGAAACGATTTCACCGTCGGTGAAAATAAAAAGTTGCGACTTTTTCGTGACTTTCATAGGTATCTGAAATCGCAGGACGTCAGTTGAACGTCGAATATTCTAGAATTATCTTGAAATTGAACGAGACTTCGGAATTTTAGAATGAACGAAACGGTGTTAGGGTGTGGTAACCTAATTTTCTGCCTCCAGGCACTGCTTGCGGCAGCGCGCGACGCGAACAGCGTGTCGAGTCCGCCTCGTGTGCAGATCACATTCGATGGAATAGAAAATTTCCTGTTACGATAACATACAATCTGGGTCCGGAGATCATTCAATAATATTCTTACCACCTTCCATAACGTTATTTATAAAATCATCGCCAAGGCAAATATAACATTTTTCCATCAACGCTTGAGCGAAAAAGACGGAAAGGTTTTTAGTTTCCAAATGCGTGGCTGTGTTACAGTAGCATTAACTTCGTGTGACTGAACGCGAGAGATTGACACTGAATCTGAAAAGCCCCCTGACGTTTATGCTTTGAAATGTAACGTAGCACAAATAACCGCAGCCATTCGTGTGTCGGCTATGGTTTGTAAACTGTTAGGTGTGATCGACGCGAGTATGGTGTGAATGCATTTGAAGTAAACAAAAGCGGAAGGTTTTCCTTTACGTTTTGATGCGACTCTTCATTTTTGTCGAGAGTTCACAGGCAAGGGCGAGAGTGGTACATGATTTTTAACTTAATCCACAGGTGATTCGGCATGCTAATGCATTATTACCGAGTGAGTACCGAGTAGATTCATGTAGATAAACTCTCTTAAATTCATGAAGCGTATGTATTCATTTATTGTAGAGTCGCTTAGTACATGTGTTAAAATTTCTTTAATTGTGTATAGTCGAGGCAAATACTTTGAAATACTGAAAGAGAATATAAAAAAAAGTAAAGAGTTACTGTGACAAAACGGTTTGACAGTTTTTTTATTACGTAAAAGGTATGTACTTGACTCGTTTCTCTCCAATGCGTTTCATCGCCCACCTGATGTTAGTCACGTGAGATGCGGCTTACAATGACGAACGCCTGTCTGAAAAAAATCGATTCATTCGAGGCTTGATAACACGTTTTCTAAAATATTTTACTTCCTTTCCTTGAAGGTAAAACTTTGATTGTTTCAGGAAAAATGAAATATTAAAAGAATCCTTTCTAAAGAATTTTATTTTCCTGCTAAAGAGTACGTTACAGCTAGTGGGAAACATTGAAATTGGGAAGTGTATGCGCAACCTGAGACTCTACAGGCTTGCAACAACAATGTTGACAAAAATAGCCTTTAACCTGTTATTTGCAACCGTAGCCATGTGAGCTGGAGTTGGGGTCAAGCGTTAGGGTGTTCTGATGTAAACGAGCCCCAATTGCGGACAACAAAAGCTGCCAATAACATTATAACATGAGCTTCAACTTAAAAAAAGGAGAAAGTTCTCAATTTGGTTATATTTTTTGTGTCTATTACTTCAAACCTTCGTTCATAAACCGATTTCGAATATAATTTTATTTGAAAGAATGTAGTTACTTTCAGATTGCTTAAAATGCAGTTACATTAAAATCATTTTGACTGTTTGATTTTTAAACCTACTTATGTAGTAAATAAATGGATTTTTTAAAATGTGATTTTTTTTTTGATTTAAAAATTAATAATACGAACTGGACGCTCTCCTGATGGTAAGAGATAACGCCTGTCCATGACCATTGCAGCGATACACAGAACTAAGCAGTGTGTAAACATAGCTGTGTTCCGGTTTGAAGGGTACTGCAGCTAGCGAAATTACTGGGCTGTTGAGACTAACCATCGAAAGGCTCAAAGTAATGAGCGCCAAAGCAGTGATGCCATGAAATTTTTTTTTTACTCAAATTTCTGTGTATCGCTGCAATGGTCATGGTCAGGCGTTATCTCTTACCATCAGGAGAGCGTCTCGTTTGTCTCATTACAGTCTCATTATATTTTTTATGTAAAAGCATAAAAAATATAAAAAAAACTGCGGAAAACCCGAAGGTGGTAAGCCATTCCACATAAGAGACAGTCAATTAAACAGTGCGGTACGAGACTTCCACGCATCCTTGTTATGTTAGGGTGGCACTTATAGCGACGGCGGCCGGTACGATAGTAGAACCGAGTTGGAGGGATAAGCATAAAAATGTCTATGCTCATTTCTTTTGAAGATAATAAATATTTATTTTTATTAAAGTAAAAAGTATTTCTTAGTTTTTTATTTATTATTTTACTGCCCGTATGCTATTAAACTGAACAGAAACGTATCTAGATATGGGGTGCCTTCAAGTCGCGAGTGAATGTTTCGAGATAAGCGTGTTCCATAGAATGTATACCGTATCTTCACTTAACATCAGGCTGTCAAACGCAAGCCTTTATGTTTATTAATTTAAAAAATATATTTCTAGTGAAATTGTATGACAGTTATTATTAGAGTGATAAGCAAAATTAATACTTGAAAAAAAAACATAAAGGCAAAACTAAAACCAAAAAGACAAATCGCTCGCGTCTCGTGAATCTTTAGCTCACGGAGAAAACAATAGCACCCCGTCATGCTCTCGTCAATATGATGAGGCTCATTTAAGCCGCGCGTGCCAAAAACCCTTTCTCGAATTCATTAATTTACTTAATGAGCTAAACGCATAATGGAGCTTTGTTTCAGCTACTAAGCTGCGGCATGCCGGTCTATTGTGACGAAGGAAATTGCACGCCTCAGTAAGCTAAGCTGTTGGTCTCGTATAGCAACGGAGTAACGAGCTCTCTTATACAGCGCTTACGAGTCCTTTATATAAACTCTCAAGAAAAGCCTTACTTTTGCCTAGCCATATTTTTTATAATTTCGCGCTACGAAAACAGATAACACTAGCGGATGCCTCGCGGTTTCACCCGCGTAGATCCCGTTCCCGTGGGAATACAGGGGTAAAAAGGAGCCGTCACCCGGGGATAGCGTAGCATCCCAACGGTGAAAGAATTTTTGAAATCGGTCCAGTAGTTTTTAAGTTATTCGTTACATACAAAAATACAAATCTTTATAACATGTACCTATATTTACTATACTTTAGTTAAAAACTGTCACCAAGGACTTATTAGGTTTATATGTGTTTTATAGTGAGTCAGCGTACTCCACCTTTAATTTTATCGAGGCTTACCAACTTGCGAGTTGAAAAGTCAAAAGCGGACGCAATAAAGAAAAAATAGCTAGCTATCATTCCAGGCTAGGTTTATTTACCGTCTTTGACTACATAGCATCAAGCCAGCAGTAATAAAACGCTTAGCCATTTAACCATAATGTTTTTCTCCTTTTTTTCTTTGAATTGCATTGTGTGGATCTAAGTAATTCTGGTTGCGTCTTATTGAATTATCGCTCGCCTGTACGTGACCTAGCATGGTCCGTGATCGGGTCGTCGAGTTGTAGGTGTTTGCTCGATTCCCGTACGTGTGTGGCGAACTTTAATCGATTTCCGAATGATTCTTGTCGCGTGTAGCACACTTTATACCGAGCACTCGTGCGTGTTCGCTCCACCGATGACAGTCACGAGGCATATGGAAGCGAAGCTTGTTCAATCAATTACACATCAGTACACAGTTTAAGCGTAAATATTTAACGCCACCGGTGTTTTAGAACCATACAATTAAAAAGATAATTCTAAAACATTGAAATAACGTTGACAAAGGGGGTTTGGCGGGAACGCGGGAAGAGTCGTGTCGCTCCGTTGTATTTTTTTCCAAAACTAGTGTTTTGTCGAGTGTTTATGCATAAAAATGGTGGTGTTTTATTCATAAAGTGCCGAATTACAAGCGCGAGTGTGGGAAAATGATATAATGTGGTGAAACATGACTTTTCGTGTTGCTTCCAAAACTCCATCGAAGCTTTATAGTAAAGTCGCCACTACTTTACTAAAGCATGACTGGACTTGACTGACACAGACTGGACTTGACTAAGACTGGACTTTGACTATAACTAGCTACGAGGGCACTTTGAAACTTGAAAATTTATAAATACTTGACACTGGCAAATGCTAAAACGCGACGCCAAAACTAAAGAAAAAAAAAAATGACAAATTACAAATATTTTTGTGTTTGTTTTTTTAGGTACACTGCGAATTATGGTCGTATGACGTTTGTGGAAAGTTAAACGGTTCGACTTATCGGAAAGTTAAAAGATTCTTTAAAATTAATGTGCGGAAATTTAATTTGATGAAGGTCCTCTTATTTAGGAATGAGATACAATAAGTAAAAGGGTACCTTTTCATGCACCTTGGTTCTAAAAAATTGAGGTAATGGAACGTGAATAACAATTCGGCCCTTGTGGGGGTAGGAATTGGAAGGCGGGCGGGAGGATAGATTGATGGTATCCGTTTGTAGCATCTGTCGTTTAAGTGAATATCGATTATAGTATACGCCTTGCTGTTCTTTGTTTGGTAAGCAACGTTTGACTCGAACCATCGCTCACGAGGCCTGAGGGATTAATTTTGCAATATAAACAAATGACATGCTGATATTCCCTCCCTGTGGGGATAGCCGGGTGTCTCTCTCGATGAAAAAATACCTCAGTTCCGGCCATTGAGGAACATAGCTTTTATCATTCTGTAAAAGGTTTTGTGAATATTTGATAAATTAAGAGTGACTTCGACGATGGATACTGAGCGAGGAAGTATGTTTCAAAGGCATGGTTATATTTAGCTTTAATAATAATGATGTTAATTTTCCCTCAACAAAAATGTTTAATGCCAAATCTTAGAAGAATATTTCAAATATTTTTGGCTGACGTTGTATTCTGTAATCGAAATTTTGTACGGATTTTCGTGTGACATTTTTTAGTCTTTATCTGATACTAATTATAAAGAGGAAAGATTTCATTTCTTGTTTATTTGTTTGTTTGTATTGAATAGGCTCCGAAACTACAGGACCAATCTTAATACTTCATTACAAAAATACTACATTATCACCGAGTGAGAGTTTTGTTTTCCCGTGCGAAGCCGGGGCGAGCTGCTAATATGTTAATAAAATAAATATGTGGTTCAACTAAAGATCTGGTTTAAAACATTTTATACCCAACATCAAAAAGTATCGTCATATTTTTTCTTTATCGGTTAAGCGCCTCAATTGATATGTTTTATTTATAACACTAGAGTGTAATTGAGAAACTAACTAGGGTGTCATTAACGGTTGTCAACGCCAGATATTGTACTTGTATTATCTACTTCGTGGTGTATTTGCCGTATATAAAAACACTCATTTGGTCTTTTCATGAAACATAAGTTTACGTACATAATTATGGCATTACATACAAAGTTGGTAAAATGTAAGCTATGCTTAGAATCTCACTAATATTATAAATGTGAAAGTTTGGATGGATGGATGGATGTCTGTTATTCTTTCCAGCAAAAACTATCCACTGTATGAAATTTGGTATGGAGGTAGCTGAGACCCTGGATTAGAACATAGGCTACTTTTTATCCCGAAAACATGTAGCGGGTAACACCGCGGGGCGCAGCTAGTAGGTAATGTGTCACGTTTTTAAACGTGACATTTTATGTTAGAAGGTGTATGGTAAGCATTAGATAAATAGATATATAGATATAACTCTTTATTGTGCACATCATAGATAGAAAAGAGTACAGAGAACAAACAACCTTATTAACTAGCATTAATTACCTTTAAGCAAAGAGAAAAGCTAGAAAGTGTCCTACCACCATACTTTGGTTTTCACATGATGTTTCTCCCCACCGGCAGCTCAAGCTCATGTTTGGTATTTGAACCCACGATCTTCGACGTGGGATCCGTCTGTGCTCGGCTATAATCGCTACACTACCCCCAAAACACCATGTAAATTACCTACATATGTAAATAGATTCACTTCACAAAGGCGTCGCATTAAAATTACATAATATGTTTAAGTTTAAGGTAAGTAAATAATATAGTATTATGGTTTTGTATTGAGAAATAGCTTAGTGTGCGGAACGCGTAAAGTCTGGCATTCACTGCACAACTCCAGCGTAACCGCACATAACGGCAAACCGTCTAACTACCACCTCAAGTCGCGGCAAGATTTACCGCTCCCCGGGAATTAATTCCTCCAAGTATTAAAATATCTGCGCTGTTGTTTAAAATTTTATGTTGGCAACACCGTTCATTGTTATGAGCCTGTTTTGGGCTGTATTATATTTGGAAATTGCTCGAACATGAGTGATATTAGTTAGTATCTGTTGCGAATGATCCATCTTTGTAACCAACGACGCAAAACAAAAGCTTTATAATTTTATTCTATGTATGTTTTTAATACGTTAATTTAATACATTTAGTGGGACTGGGCTGGACACGTCTGCTGAATGCAAGCGGAGCTATGGGCGGAAACCACCACCGATTACCCAATCGGTGGTGGTTCCCGGAGGTTAAACGGCCACTAAGCCAGCCTAGAAGACGGTGAAAAGATGAGCTCGATGCTCACGACAAGGAGTGGACCTCAATAGCACCAAACATAGACGCGTGGAAGGGAGGGAGAGAGGCCTTTGCTCAGCCATGGGACAAAGTGGACTCAAATAATAATATTGTTTTTAAGGTAAAATTAACGTGTAGAAAGACATGCTCTCATAAGGCAAAGTAATAATGTTTTTTTTTTTTATATTGATTTGAAGCCATCCAATACTTAGTCTCAAACGTCCTGTAAATTTGTTAGCTGCAGTATCGTTTACACAGTAATTTTAGATACGGCTTGGTGGCAAAATATTTCGTACTGCAGTTGTACCTAGACGATTTTACTAAGTTAAGGTTAATTTAAGGTAAAGTTAAGGACTCTAAAGACGTTACAGTTTGCTAGAATATTCCTGATTACGGTGAGGAAGAAATATGGGCCGAAAACAAAAGGTGTTTGTGAAAGCCAGCAAGCGTGTCGCGAACAAAACTAAGCGCTAATATTTTGTCTAAGCTAACACGTTAAATGACTATACTTGGTTTTCAAACCTAACTTTGTCGATTAAAGAAACTAAAGGAACAAAATATTTCGTATCATCTACCCGATCACGTCCCGTGAAAAACCTCGAAAACTCCGCGGTGCAGCAGTTTCCACTTTAGACTATCGTTCCAGGCGTAAGGAACAGTCACTTACTTACTATAGATTTTTAGCCTTAACTATTTAATATAGAATTTCCGTTTGATTGAATATAATATTGCTAGCGGATGTGTCGTGTAGCCGCGATGATTTGCGATTCAAAGACAAAATCTAAACAAAATACGAATGATGTATGAAACAAACTATCTAAAAACCGGCCAAGTGCGAGGTTGGACTCACGCACGAAAGGTTCCGTATAAAAAAAAAACACGTTTGTTGTATGGGGCTGGGGCTCCCATACCCCCTAAATATTTATTTTATTGTTTTTTAGTATTTGTTGTATAGCGGTAATACTAAAATACATCATCTGTGAAAATTTTAACAGTCTAACTATCACTGTTCATGAGATACAGCCTGGTGACAGACGGACAAACAGACAGACAGACGGACGGACAGCGGAGTCTTAGTAATAGGGTCCCATTTTACCCTTTGGGTACGGAACCCTAAAAGCAACTAGCTGAACCCAAAACTCTATGTAGGTCACTATATTCGGGGATTTAATTTATAGTAGGCTATATTTATTTCTTTTTTCTTGTTCGAATAGATTTTATGCATCGTGTTTCGTAATGATTATAAGTCAAATCAATATTACGAATTTTTATTTGTCTTTCATTGTACATACCTATATGTTAATATGACAGCATATACATCCACTATATAAATCGGTTTGTGAAGTTATCGCCTAGTGTCGTCCAAATCTCTTTGTTAATTGAAAATACTAATCAAGCTAATATTATAGGTACCTACTGTTCAATTAAACCACAAAAGGGTCAACTTAGTAATACCATGATTAATTCCGCGGCCACATAAAGGGCTCGTCAATGTGATTAAATTAAATTAATAGTGAAATTAGATAAGATTATCCGGGTTAGTGAGTAAGATATTGTATTTCACTTTTTAACCGACTTCGCAAAAGGAGTAGGTTCTCAATTCGTCGGAATCTTTTTTTTTGTGTGTTCGCTGATTACTCAAAGACGTCTGAATCGATTAAAAAAAATATTTTTTGTTTTAAGGAGTATACCTATATACTTCCCATTTAAATTTTAACGAAATCGGTTGAGCGGTTATTTAAAATCAACGAAAAACTAAAAATTGTACACATCGATGATAATATTTTCGTTTACTGCGAGACCTCGCTGTCTGTTTTTTCATTGTAAATTTACTAAAAGTTGCTGTTAACGTGACAATAGGGCCAGTTCCCATTGTTAGCGGCTATTCGATTACATTGTGTAGTTATTTTATTTTTAATCGCTGACGGACTTGGGGTGTGACCTCAGCTCTTCTTCACAGCTTGAGCTATCATTGCTACAAATTTTATTGTTGTGTGTACGTAGGAAAGTATTATTTTGAATAATAAATTTATATTTTTTATTTATTTCCTTCACGCTAGCGAAGCATAGCGAGGGAGTAATGCGGAGCAGACTGACTACTGACGCGGAGCGAGGAAGCGGGGCGGAGCGAGGGAGCTATTGCGGAGTGGACTGCGGAGCTAGGTTGAGTCTGTAAGCATGCTATTGGCACGCGACGTGTTATTTGAACGGACTGCGCACCCTCTTATTTTCTTCGTTTCTACCACACTCTTTTTGTATAACTCACTTCCCCGCTCCGCACATAAAAGGAAAGTAAATATTTTTAACTAGATCGCAAATCCATAATCACTGAAGCGGCGTGGAGTTTTTATGCAATTCTATTTGTTATATTGGCACGGCTCCACTCCTCTTCGCTCCAGTAGACAGACAGCCGCAAGGGTGACAACAGACAGAGCCCAAATCAGTATAAACAAAACCTTATAGAAGGGAAGAAAAATCCACGTTCAACACGTGGGGGTGACCATTTCACTTGGATAAGCTCTGATGGCCGTTCAGGACCCGGCAGTAAATAAGGATCACAGGATTATCGGAAGTGCGGTGTTCACCACGGAAAGGGTTCCGTAGCACTGGGAAACGGACTTTGTCGCGAATTTGGACACGTCACGTATTTGCTGAGAGCGGTATGTAGGCAACCCTTCCTACTTGTACCTCAGTCATCAAGTAGATATAGCAGGTGTGTCTTATCAAGTCATAAAAAATTAGGTTGCCTAATCTTTAAGAGCTCACTTGACGTTATGTGAAAACTAAAAACACTTATCCTGAAATGGAAACTGGCTCTTAAGTACGGCTGCTGTAACACCCTTAGAACATTGTAGCTAGTCAGTCAAGTACTAGAACAACATACTATGGTTTCCTGACGATGTTTTCTTTTACAGGCAGCTCATGCCTATTGTTGGGATTTAAACGTAAGCCCCTATGTGTACAGCCCGACCGTGCTAACCACTGAGCCATCGTCGTTGCGAAACATTTAGAGATATATATTTAACTAACTCAACATTAGAAATAAGTAAAGGATATTGTTATTGTGCTGCCATTTTGTTTTAGTGATCAAATATCAAACGTATCAATTAAGCATGTAAAAATAAGGAAATTGTGTTTGCTTCCTGGAAAGTTTATTATTGTACATTAATTGGTAATCGAAACTCGGATATAATTTTTATACAACTGAGGAACGAATCACACAAGCTACTCACTTACTATCAGGAGTTGTTATTTCAAAACATTGCAAACAATAGTTCTGTCCTAATTAAAATTAATAATATTTGACGATAAATTTCCTTAGCAGAAGATTGTTTATATAGCTACCACAACAGTATTATATCGTCAAGCACTAGACAGCCCTGTTAGTTCATTGGTAGTATGTCTGCTCCAAGAGCTAAAGGGCGTGGGGTCGATTTCCACCCAGAACAAGCATTTTGTGATATAAAAAAATGTTTGTTCTGTGTCTGGGTGTACTGTATGTATTATAAGTATGTATTTACAAAAAAAAACAGTTATCTGTCTTCCATAGCACAAGCTTTGCTTAGTTTAGGATCAGATGGCGCTGTGTGTAATGTCCTATGATATTTATTTATTACTGAGTACCACTTTAAAGGGTGCTGCAGCTAGTGTAATTACAAAACTATTGAGAGTAACCATCGACTGTCTTCAAGATAATGAGCTGTATAGTAACGATGCTTGGAATGTTAATTCAAAGTTTTGGGTAGCGCTGCAAAAGTCATAGACAAGTGTTATTTCTTATCATCATGAGATCATTACGTTTGCCTGAAATAGCTTTAAATAAAAAAATATTGATCGTGAACAGTTTGAGCTCTTGCGTGGCAACACAATATTTTATGAGATCTTAAATCTGTCTGTTCTTACCGTGCCCATATCATGCTCCTAATTTCATTGCCATCATCTTCCCACTAACATTATAAATGTGAAAGTTTGGATGGGTGGATGTTTGTTACAACAAAAACTACTTAACAATTTTTCCATGAAATTTGGTATGGATACCTTTGGTTTGGTATAAGTTGAGACCCTGGATTAGAACATACGCTAGTTTTTTTACAGGCTACTTTTTCCCCTGAAAACATGTAGCGGGTTTTTACATGCCCGTAATGTGAGGTACAAGCTTCTCCTGATAGTAAGAGATAGCGTTTGCCCATGATCATTGCAGCTCTACACAGAAGTTTAAGCAGCAAAACAAAGTCCAGGGTATGGCTGCTTTGGTGCTCATTACTTTGAAACTTTCGATGGTGAGTCTCAATAACCTTGTTATTTCGCTAGCTGCGGTACCCTTCAAACCGTAACACAGTAATGTTTACACGTTATTGCTTATCGGCAGAATATGTGGTACTGTTGTCTGGTCTTTGGATTAAAGGAGAAGTCACGCAGTACTGAAACATGTAGATCATTACATATTCGAAAATACTCAATATATAAACTACATCAACTCTGTATCCCGCTAAGTTTTTACATTATGCTGAGTTTACTCGAAACACGATAAATTCCGTTTCGACACCTCACATCACACAATACCTGCCATAATCTCCTCACAGCGGTTCCTGCGATCTCAACTGGATTTCCTTAACAACACTTTTCTATAGAATATTTTACTTCAAACCCCTTTGCTTTTTATATACCTACAATTCTGCTCGTGATTTATAAAAATAAGCTCTATCCAGACGACTCATACTCGAGTTTGTAATGATGTTTTTACTTTTGAAATAATGTTATCGAATCACACTCAGATTGTATAGTAAAGTGAAACGGCTTTTTTATAAAATTAGGATAATCCTATAAAGATATTACAGCACATTTTATGTTCACCTTTGGACAAAAAGTCAGATGTCTCATAGTAGTTTTTTTTTTTGCTTACTGTATCTGTGTAATTCTGACGAGGTGTAGTCAGTTATTCACGTCAGGTTAGCACTAACCGTATGTAGTCTTTTTCCATATTGAAGTACAATTTTCTTTTAAAACAAACAAGTTGTATTCATAAATTAAAGTTTTTTTTTAATCAAAATATATTTCAGTACAGGTGTATTTAAAAATACGGAGCCTTAAAAATGTTAAAATCTAAATCTATGGTGTTGTTATTTAAAAGACTTAAAATTTAGTCCGACCCTTCATCGTACTATAGTACCTACGTTGTTGTACTCATGTTTACCTGTATGCAGCTTGTCAAACAATGTAATACTGGAATCCCTTTGGGACGTTGAGTAAGCTTTATAAGATTAGTGGGGACGGACGAAAATGTTTTAGACCGAAAGCCGTTAGAGCCATTTTGTAATTATTAGTTGCTCGAAACACCACCTTTGTTTTAACGTAAATAATAAGTTATTTGTCTTGGATTCTTGGATAAATTAATAAACTAATCTACTTGTATAAGAATCACAAACTAAGCCTCATTTTAAATTAATAATCAGAGAGACAGGAAAATATAAGTGACTTTTTCCACTGACTTGATGTTGGTAAATACTGCTCCCAAGCATTTGTATAAAATATTTTCTTATTTCTTGGAAAAGCATTCTTGTTATTCTCAAGCTTTCAATAAGGCTTAGGTTACGATATACCCTAAAGAGTGAGTAATGTAAGAAAACAATCTAAATTAATGAAGGGGCCATGACCCAGATAAGAGTTGGAGCCGGTGAGAGGTAATCACGGTTCTTACCTTTGGCTTCCACCTATGAGCTTCTCGTTTGGATAGCTCTATCAATATCAATTATTGGTCAGTGATTCCATTTAGTACTAAATCAACATTTGCAAAGGTTTTGTTCCGATTCAAACCCCCGACGCAAAAACGACGGGGTGTTATAAGTTTGACGTGTCTGTTTCTGTGTGTGAGTGCGTGTGTGCATGTCTGTCTTTGGCATCGTAGTTCCCGAACGAATTTACAGATTTTTTTTGTTTGAAAGGTGAATTAGTCGGGAGTGTTCTTAGCTATGTTTGATGAAAATCGGTCTAAAATCTCTTCTCTTCTCTTTTGGTAACAGGCGTCATGGTGGTCAAACGTGAGCCTGTTATTTTTGTTTTGTTATTTGTATGTTGATATTTTGAGAAGAGTTATTTGCATAGTAGTTTGTTGTTTGAATTTTTTATTTCGTTTTGTTTATTTGTTGTTCGTAATTTGTTATGTTTGTTTTGTTGTTTTGTTTCACCGACAAAGGCTCACCGGAAGACCAGCGCTGGTCATACTAATTAGTGTGACCAGTATTATGCTGAGGTGAGCCCCTATTTTGTAACTGTTTGTCTCTATTTGTTGTTATTTTTTGTATTGTTGCAAAATAAAATTATTTTCTTTCTTTCTTTCTTTCAAAATTGCCGCCGCCACAAAATGGCGAATTACATATTTTTTCACAACTTCCTTTAATATGGGTATCAAATGAAAGGGCTTGACTAGAACGTTATACACCTGTCGGGTTATCTAAATTTTTTATTTATTTCGATATAATTGTTTCTTTAAATTTTTAATTTATTTCGATAATCTCGTCTTGTAACTTCACATTCAGTAAGTTAATATTTTTAAGCTTGCAGATAACATTTTAGATAAAAACTATTGTACTTATTTTTATGTAAAAGTTAAGAGACAAACATGACGCTCTCCGATGGTAAGAGATAACGCCTGCCCATGATCATTGCAACGATACACATAACTTTGAGTAGCAAAACCAAGTCCAGGGCATCGCCGCTTTAAATTTAAGACTTTCGATGGTTTCTCGCAACAGCCCTGTAAATTTTCTAGCTGCAGTAATCTTTGAACCGAAACACAGAAATGTTAACACACCACTGCTTGAGGGCAGAATATCGGGTTCTGCGGTGGTACCTACCTAGATACCTGCTAAGGAGACTTACCACCAATCTTTGCATATAATAAAATCGTAAACAACCGTTTATACACGTTGTACTCATGTATTAAAGCCAAAAAAAAATTTCTTTTAATTATTTTTTTTTGACTGTGTGTTTGTGCACGATAATTTTATAAACTCAGGTTTTCGCTGATGTATTTTGGCAAGCTTTCCGTAACTTTTAGTGTTTGTTTCATTCCAATCTGTTGACGAACAAAAAAGTTAATAAAAACGCTATACTAAAACCTCGCTTTGGTCGATTCAGACGCAACATAATTTCGAAATATTGAAGGCAGATTTATAAATTCAGAAATGAAAATAGGAGCATCTTATGGTTTCTTTTAATAAAGTAGGGAATCAAAATTACGAACTTCATATTGAAAATGTTAAGCAGTAAATTAGTACAGAGCAATAAAAGACTCAATTATACTAAAAACGAAATCTTCAAAGACATGTACCTACCTATTAAAAATTATGTAGGTTAATTAAATGAATTATTTATTAATAAGAAGTACGCAAATTAATTCCATTTGATTTCAGAATACTGTACAGGAGAACTCGTTACACTTGCACGATACAAAAAAAACAAGTTTTTGAAAATGAAAATGTAATTATTGGTTTTGTCTGATTTTGAGGGATCTTATAATTCAAAAAGACTAAAAAACCCGGACAAGTGCGAGGACGCATGCTTAGGGGTTAGTAAAAGTTTGAGGTGTTCTTTTTTTATGGTTGACAGGCTAGGTGTTTGACCACAGCTCACCTGATGTTAAGTACGATAGCTCCGTAGCGATGATAGCTCAGTGGTTAGCGCGGTAGGTTCGCATGCTGAAGGGCGTGGGTTCAAACCCCAACAATGAGCTTGAGCTGCCGGTGAAGGAAAACATCGTGAGGAAACCATAGCATGGTGGTAGGGTACTTTCTAGTACTCGGCTGGCTAGCTACCACCCTCAAGTTGAAAATCTGCCGCCAAGCATCTAACGGTGTGTTCCGGCAGCCTCACTTGAGAGCCAGTTCCATTCCAGGCTAGGTGTGCTTTACCATCTTCGACCACGCCTTCACTTAACATCAGGTGAGCTGTGGTCAAACACCTAGCCTGTCAAAACATAAAAAAAAAAGTGATGGTGTGGTCGAAGATGGTAAACACACCTAATCTGGAATTGACTTACTGCATTGTCTATGTTTGAACCTTTATCAACCTAACAGTAGTTATTATAATTTCAAGAATTGAATTTAGATGTAGGTAAATGAAATGCTATCATGCTATACTGAAAAAGGTATTTATGATTTGATAGTCGATTTAACACTTACGTTCAAGTCTAGCAACAATCCTGTTAAAATTGTTCAAGAGGACGCCCACAATAGGTTTGGTTTGAAATTGCGTAATTTATTATAAAATCTTGTTCTTCGGTTCCACTTAGTTGGTGCAGTGACCCAAAATTACCGTTTACCACCAATAATACAAGGCAATGATATCTTTCTTGATCTTGACCTACCTTTTCATTATTATTCATAATAGATTCGCGTTTGACCACACCTTACCTTGCCCTGCAGTGATGAGATTTAAGAAACAGGTTTACCTAGAAAAAGAAAAAGCAAATTTAAATACTACCAAATTGTACTTAGTAAGAAATACAGCCTCCGGTAGAATTTCACATCATCGCTGTCGGTATGAAAAACGTGGAATTAAAAACTTAGTGTGTATAAAATATGATAGATACCTACTCCGAATGCAATTGGCAATATTATTTAGATTTATTATTAGCTGTAAAAATATTACGAGATTATTATAAATATAGTTTCTAAATAGGACATAGATCCTCTATACTTATCTAACAATGTATTAACTAAAACTTCAACAGTCTCCTGACATAATCTGGACAAGTATCAATCACTGACTGAAAAACGTCAAAAATAAGCAAAAATTACAAATTTATTAAATTATTAGTAAAAATATTTACAAAACCTGAACATCATGGAATATTCAAACGAATTTCGTCCTTATTATATTCTATTGAGAAAAGAAGAAGAAAAGGGTGATAAGGTTGCGAGAATAAACATGGAAGTGAAGCATTGTGCTGCTAAGACACCTATTAATCCCTTTAATACAAGTCATGTTTCTACACAAACATACCCAACAAAGCTAATTCCCGCTGCTCCAAGAAAAGCTTGTTGCTACTATTGCTCTTAAAATACTGCTAACATAATACATACATACCAACAACATTAATCAATAAGCACATAACTACAGATAAAATATACGAATTAATTAATTGTTTCCTATGTTTTTTGATAGGCACATACCATAATTATATTCAGTTTGAATAAGGCTTAGAAACTTTAGATGGGACCAATTTCATCCCTTAAGTTTCGAAGAAAGAATGTTTTTTTACCTTCTTTTAACCGCCTAATAACTGGAAACGGTAAACTACAATTCAGCAACGAAGAAGCCATTTGTATTGCTTTTTAAATGTGCCTAGCTTGTAAACATACAAATCCGTCTAACTTAAAGACTATATTGCCTTGAAAATAAGCAGTTTTATATTGCTTGTGAACCAATATTAAAAAGACTTGACAATATTAGAATGTGACTAAATTCGTCGAGTTACATGCAGCTTCCATTGCTTATATACCGCAATATTATCATGATTTGAAAATGTGAAACGCAACGAAGCTTATTTCTAACTTGAAGAAATCTCGCAATTTCTTTCCTCGGAGATCACATCATATTAAATACTTGATTGCATTGAAAATCCGATAAACTAGTGAAAGTGTAAACAAGTGTAAGTAGTTTGCTATGAAATGCGATAAAAATGTTAGTAGTGTGATCCAGCTCGAGCTAGCCCATTCTATAGTTTTCTATCAATTTGCAGCGAAGAGCTGAATAAAATAAATATCACTCAAAGTAAATTACATTTCGAAGGTAGCGAGCAGCACTCAAGGAGCACTCCAATTAAAAGTCAAATCAAACTGCATTATAGAGCTGCTATAAAACCGTACTTTGTACACGGTTTATAAACGTATATCGTAAAGTCAGCAAAAGTATAATCCGACTAACTGTTATGAAATTGAGTGGAAATATACACTTACTATCATATTTTTTTATTAATACAAATATAGTCTATGTCACTCAGATATAATAAACACACAAGAATTGACCTAAAATAAAATAACTTAAAATAAACTATCATATTTTATGTTAAAATAGTAAGGTTACTTTTAGGGTTCCGTAGCCAAAGAGTAAAACGGGACCCTATTACTAAGACTCCGCTGTCCGTCCGTCTGTCTTTGTGTCTGTTCCTCTGTCACCAGGTTGTATCTCATGAATCGTGATAGATAGTTCAAATTTTCACAGATGATGTATTTCTGTTGCCGCTATAACAAAAAAAATACTATCAAAGACTAAAACACACTAAAATAAATATTTAAGGGGTTTCCATACAACAAACGTGATTTTTTCCGTTTTTATAGATAAAGGCACAGAACCCTTCGTCCGCGAAACGACTCACACTTGGCTGGTTTTTTTTTATTTTCTAACTATTGTAAATAAATAATAAATAATATTGCATTGCGCGTTAAGATTAAGACCAAACTATTTGGTGACAAAGTTTAAACTGTTTTTCGGTCAGATAAATTTGTGATATCTACTGTCTTTTTGCTCCGGGAAAAGTCTTGTACGGGCCATGGGCCCCTTCAATTGCCTTTCATGCGCGGACAATAAATAGGCCCACATATATGGGGTTGGGTGCTTGCGTGTACTTGCATGTTTTCCCTTCCATTTCGTCTTATCGGTCGTCTCGGCGTTTAGTTTTTTTTCGCTCAAATATCTACAATCTCTGTTACAAAGTTTTATAACGTTGTCTAAAATGGCGTCAGTCATATAAGTGTTTTTAATTGCTTCATCAAACAGATAACCTAATTATGGCGAATTACAAAAAATTAAAAAAAACATGAGTTAATTTTGTTTTGGTGTTTTTTTATCAATATGTTAGTCGAACGTAACGCTCTTCTAATGTTAAAAAATAATGCATGTTCATGAACATACTAGCGATACACAGATAACAATAATATTGTTATCTGTGTATATTATACGATATTTTTTAAATTTTCTTTTCCGAATTTGGAAAATTACTCGTTCTACAGGCTTTTTTTTGGCATCTGTAACAGTTTTACCTAGCACAACTGCCAACGAAAACCCAAATTGATACTTTTTTACATATACGCTTACTACTTTGTTCTGTTTCTTAAAATGAATAAAAAATAATTTAGTAAGTACTTATTTGTAATATAACATATTATAGATTTTGCAATAAATTGAATTGAATTGAATGACGAAAAATTTTGACTAAATAAAAATATATAAGTATATCTTTAAGCTTACATGCTGCTTACGTTGGATAAATCACATCTGGATGAATCACATTGCATAAAATACCTTAAAGCCTCTGTCTGCATAAATAAGCCAGAATTCTGTCTAACGGAATCAGTATGGAATGTACACACAATCATACCATTGTGTGATGAGAAATTAATTTGAATATCTGATCAGCAAATAACACGAGAGAGTAGGTTGCAGACTAGATATTGAAATAATCATCTCTAGCTATTAAATATCAAATTGCGCAGTGTATTCAAAATAATTTTAGACCAGATATTTCTTGCATTCAATTTTTGTTTTACCTAAGAAATATATTAAAGCGAAATATATTTAGCACTAGCGGACGCTTCGCGGTTTCACCAACGTAGTTGCCGTTCCCGTGGGAATACTGGGATAAAAGGTAGACTATGTCACCCGGGGATAGTGTAGCTTCCCAGCGGTGAAATAATTTTTGTAATCGGTCCAGTAGTTTCGGAACCTATTCAATACAAACAAACAAACAATCAAACCTTTCTTCTTTATATTATCTAGCATTTAAATATCTAGTGAGGACTAAGGAGGTATTTTCTGGGTTTTTGAGATTGCTGTTTTATATTTGATTTTTTCTTTCTTTGATTTTGGCGTTGCATTTTGAGCATTTGCCAATGTCAAGTGTTATTTGATATACTAGGACTTTTGCTTATAATCAAAAGTCCTAGTATATCAAATATAAAACCACAGACGAATAATAATTATTTTTCGTCTGTGGTTTTATATTTGATTTACTTTTTTTTTTTTTTCCTTTGGTTTTGGCGTCGCGTTTTAGCATTTGCCAGTGTCAAGTAATTATATATTTTCAAGTTTCAAAAGTTAAATAAGTGTCATCGTAGCTAGTTTTAGTCTTTTAGTCAAAGTCCAGTCTTAGTCAAGTCCAGTTCGTGTCAGTCAAGTCCAGTCATGCTTTAGTAAAGTAGTGGCGACTTTACTATAAAGCTTCGATGGAGTTTTGGAAGCAACACGAAAAGTCATGTTTCACCACATTATATCATTTTCCCACACTCACGCTTGTAATTCGGCACTTTATGAATAAAACACCACCATTTTTATGCATAAACACTCGACAAAACACTAGTTTTGGAAAAAAATACAATGGAGCGACACGACTCTTCCCGCGTTCCCGCCAAAACTCCTTGATTTACTTCTTTGTAGTGTTTAGAAATTAATGACACTGACATTGAAGTACCTGTCGTTAGCTAATTATGTACGGTCAGCCATTCAAACATGGACTGGTCACTTTTTCGGATGCAGTATTAGATCTATTTCGCTGACTGTACTAGAGCTATACCTGCGAAGTAGTAGTACCGTTTTATTACCCATTTCATTGCGGGACTATACCAACCCGTTAAAATAATAATAAAGTAGGGTAATGATTGCGTTAATTTTGACAGGTGTGCCTGTGCCCTAGTTTTGAATAAGCTGTTAAAAATAATAACATTTAACAATTATATGAGGATAAATTCGATAAATTATAGTTTAAATGTTAAGTAACGACCAATGTTTCTTTTTACATAATAGCTCTGTTTGTTCGTTAGCATAGCCCTGTAAGCTCGATTCCCAAACGACAAAAGTTTTGTGGTATAAACACGTGTTTGTTTTGTGTCTCGGTGTTCTGTATGTATTATATGCCTGTCTCAATCTTTTTTTTATTTACAGTTGACAGGCTAGGTGTTTGACCACAGCTCACATGATGTTAAGTGACGGCGTGATCGAAGATACACACGTAGCCTGGAATAAAACATTCCCACAGGATTCTGCAACGATCTTCAAATCTACTACACCTTTTTCTTCTACTCTACTTCTCTTGCGTTATCCGTGGCTGACCCGGCAAGCCACGGCCTACATCAAACACTCGTCGCGCGTGGCTCTGGAAGCTACTGATCTCAATGGAAACGATTGAGTTGCGACCAAAGGTCAGTGTATTCGTACAGTATCTGTCTTCCATACGAGAAACGTGCGGCGATGTGATTGTCTATATATTAATAAAATGTATATTACAACTTTCAAAATGTATTCCCCCCGTCTAGCCTGCGAACATCCTGCGTGCAGTAGCAACACCGCATCGAAACAAAATAGCTAGTCTATCTGTTTACTGTCGGATGCATTTTTCATTTTGAAAGTGCACTTCAGTTCTGCATGATCTAATTCCACCACGCCCATTCTATTGGACCACCAGGATCTCTCAAAAGCGTCACGCATTGTCAATATTACAAAAACTAGAACAAAATGTTTTGATTCCACTTTCATCGTACGAACCAATATACAGTGGAATTTGCTGCCCGAGTGTTCCCCCATAGCTACTATCTAGGTGCCTTCAAGTTCCGAATAAATTGGTTCTTGTAGTAGATATACGAGTTCTATCGTAAACCGCATTTTCGTTTAATATCAAGCGTTTATTAGTGGTCGAACGCAATCTTATTTGGTAATAAAAAAAATTAAATCAAAAAGAAGATAAACTTACTAAAAAGGTGATGTAAAAATCTTAAAACAATTTTATTCTAACTAGAAATCTAAGGGAAGCTTAATAAAAAAGTGTTGCTAGCTGAGCCCCGCGGTTTTACCTGCTACATGTTTTCTGGATAAAAAGTATCCTATGTGTTAATCCAGGGTCTCAGCTACCTCTATACCACACACTTCATCCAAATCCGTTCTGTAGATTTTGCGTCAAAACTTTCACATTCATAATATTAGTGTGATTCTATCTAGAAATTTAAGATAGATAGATAGATATAACTCTTTATTGTGTACACCATAAATAGTAAAGAGTACAGAGAACAAATAACCTTATGAACTAGTGCCACAAGCGGCGGCCTTATCGCTAACAGCGATCTCTTCCAGGCAACCAAGAAAAGAAAATACGATAGAAAACATAAGAAACAGACGGGAGATGTAACGCTAATAAGAAAAAAATAAATAAAAATAAAACATATAGCAAGTATATAAAAATAATCATAAGGTAAATTGAATAAGAAACGTGTAGTAAATATCTAAAAACAATTCTATCAAAGGTAATCAGTATAATGTGTACTCTGAATACGTAAAATAGTCACAGCTTGAAAAAGTTGTCAGTGTGATGTCAAATTCTATCTACAGAATTACATTTTCATTTTTATATTTTTGGTAAGAAAAAAGCGCGGTACCGGTAATTTTAGTAAAAATATAATGTTAAATTTCACGCAAATGGGACAAAAAGGGGTTTAGCCAGATTTTTCACAGATGAAATGCAGTTGGTCTTTTGTTTCTTATTTCTGACTACAACCTAACGTTTTTCAATACTACAGTCAAAATAATACCACGTCTTATTTTTCATAAGAATCTTACTTTGTGAACAATATAGTGGTAGTATTATCATTTAGCTCAGAACGTGTAGGCGTGTAAAATGAACAGTTTAATATGGTTTACAAGTTTAGTATTTTCGATAATTAAATATTTAAACTCGATTTTACAATAATTTACCTAAGCTGAGAAATTTTTCTACCATGTTATCTTTATCTTGTTTGCCATATTTGTTTCTTGTATGTTTAAAATATACGTTAAATTATATTTTCACTGTTGGTGTACGTTTGTCTAACTTTCATCTGATGTCAAGTACATGTGGTCCAAAATAGTAAACTTGGATGCACTTAATCAATTTTAAAGTAATTCCTGAGATTGTTGTGAAATATTTTGAAATCTTTCCTTACTTTTCTCCATTATGTTAATCTGATATCATTACCTTATTATTATTTGACTTCTTACATATACAATCTTTTCTAAATAATAAAGGTGGAACGTAGCAAACACTCACGAAATTCCCCGAGAGAAAAATCCCAAGAACTCATTTTATATATAAGGCTGTAAAACATCTAACTCACGCGTGAAAAAGCTAATATTTTCCACCGGGAAGCTTTAAAAACGTTCATTACATTCAATTTAGAAAAGGTAGGGAATTAAGAAACGGATAATATATTTTTTTTTATAAGGTACGGCGTTGTCATTGCTCTAATAAAATGTTTTTGAGGCTTACTTTGATATATACAACAGCAAATTCGCCCGATAGAAACTGTGAGCTTAAATAAACGTTTTTGATTCGCTTACCGATAATAATCGTTTTAATTTAACTGGCTTCTACAAGTTACGTAGCTTGTCCAAATTTATCTTAAAAGAAATATAAAGTACCTCATCATATATTCATCGTCCTTACATCACAAAATCGCTCGAATTTCATTATACTTATCTAAAAAATAGCTATGTTGTCTCTGAAACAACAAAATAATTTCCCTTTTCACAAAGAAAATGCTTATAGAATTTGCTGATATAACGAATTTTTTGGTAAATATCATACTTTGTAAGTTTCAGGTGGAATGAAGGTTAGTTGACATACCTTGGTACCGTTACCTGACTGGCCTTGATATTTTTATGTGAAATATTTACGTGCCCATTTTTCATATAAGTAGCTATTTGTAGGTCGATGTGACATTTTTACTGCGAAGTAGGGTTATTTATAGCAAGTGAAATGGGTGGCATCGTGTGGCAGAAAGGCTGGCACCTGTCACGTGTAGGTACTAGTATTTTCAATAACGTACATGGATTGGGATAGCAGATGCACAAAATACACATGTGTCGTTTTGGGATTCTATCCATATTATATCAAGTCCCTTATTGTGCTCAACCTTTACAATTTGTTGTTTTTACGTTCACAAAATGTTGACGGAATATATTTATAGGTATTCATAAAATTCCGGGAATAAGGAGAATGATATAAAACGTTTTGTTTTAATTTTGTGGTTTAATTTCGTGCGGATTTAAATTACATGCCGGTGAACAAAAATTTTATGAGGAGATGTAGTATTGTAATTACTTAGCTGCAATTTTGTGTGTGCGTGTGTGTGTGTGCGTGGGAACTTGAGATGGCGTATGCGTGTGTGTTTGTGTACGAAGCGTAAGTTCCATATCGTGTGGGAATTCGCCATACCGATACCCTTCAAGGGTAAGCTTATGACTAGAAGTGGGATATTAAAAGCTGATGCAGTATTCATGTATGATTATGCTGGGTACTGCCGTCGGATTACTCGGAGAGACTAGATTTGATAACATACGCCTTTGTCCCGTCGGAGTGGATAGGCAGATAATAAGAACGACATTTTTTCTTTTTAATTTTGGCATCCCACTTTTTACTTCTTAACCACAGCTATTATTAAAGTTACATTAAGTAAAACTGTCAAGTCTATGTTATCTTTTAGTAAATAATTACTTTAACAGAAGTTAATATATAATTTTGGAATGATATTTTTCATTCTCATTTACTTTTTCTAACCTGTGTGTATAATGATACACTTTATGATAAAATCACTACAATTTTTAAACAAACACTCAAAACAGCAAATATTGTTAAATAAAATAATTATCATCATCTTCATTTCGCCTTAGGACGTCCACTGCTGAACATAGGCCTCCCCCATTGACTTCCACAAAGACCAGTTGGAATCGGCTAAGCAATGCCACACCACAATTTTCGCGCGTCCTCGTTCCCTAAACTGTTATATTTGGTGTCATCTACTTTCATCAGCGTTATCACACGCAGTCGGGTCATAAGTTCGGCTACAAATAATTTTGATGTTTGTTTAAAATGTGTATATGTGTTGTCGCCACTCGTATTTACCGACTTGCCGAATGCAAAACAATCAAAGTCTATACCGGAAACTACGTGCCAGCTGTTGATGGCTATCACCTTAACGGAAACCGAGGCGCTTTCGCTTCTCTTCGTTCGTGATAGTCCGACTGCTTGCAGTCACTTGGCTTCTAGTCGTCTTCAAGAACACACTTGCCTGAGCTTGGCTGTCTGGTGTTATTAAGTATGAATTATATATAGGTGTAATATTGTGTCCAAATGTGTGCCTGTCTATATAAACAGTGTCTTGCATCTAACAATGAATGTATATACAGTTGACCCTAACGCGTGTCGCTTTTATATGAAAATAAAGGTAGTTGAACACTACGTTTTCTGAATATAAGTAAAATAAAATGTAAATAATGATCACGTTGAATCCTTGGAAAACGCATGTTTGCTTTTTCACCGCTATACGCTCCATGTCATTTTGTGTGTCGTAGGGTTTTTCGACGTTAAAAATGTTTTTTAGCGGAGAAAAATATTTGTTTTTGCTTATCGCTTTAACAAAATCCGGGATCTCTCGAGTTTAAATTTTTTAGATGCAGGTCCTAGGTCTTCAAATAGTACCAGGTCTTTTGACCGTGGTTCTGTTTAACTTGAACTGAAGAGCAAACATTTTTTACTAGGACGTTAAATACGCCACCGTTGGTATCCTAACCGTATGAGGTCGGCTGCTCTTGGTACGGTCTTTGAAGCCCAAACCTTAATTAATTAATTTAATGTTAGGGTAAATAAATCTAAGTGTTATTTTCATCTTTTTTCCTAACCGCAGCTGTTCAGCACTATAACGGTGATTGTGTTCCTTTTGGCACCATTTCTTTATATTATACTAGCGGGCGTTTAGTGGGTTCACCCGCGTAGTTCCCGTTTCCGGGGAAATACAGGGATAAAAAGTAGTCTATGTCACTCGGAGATAGTGTCGCTTCCAAACGGTGAAATTTTTGAAATCGGTTCAGATGTTTCGGAGCCTATTCAATACAAACAAATAAACAAACAATCAAATCTTTCCTCTTTATAATAGAATAGATATAGATGGAAAAAATCGATTCTTTTTCATTTTAAAAAGAGGTGTCAGTCCTTTACTTAAAATCGAAACGAACATTTAGGGCCAGTATTTAAAATTGAAAAGAAATAAGTTTTAGGTAGGTACTTAAATAAAACCAGTTTTTCTGTAATACTTGTGTAAATATTCCTACAAAGTGTTAATAGTGGTCAAAACATTTATGAACATTGATGTTAACCCTCCACAGTGCAAATAAACAATCGCGCTGAATCCTACCATCATTGGTTTTACTGGCAAACAAAGGTACAAAACGTGTGTTTAGGTTTGAGTTTGGCTAAATAAACAGCGACGTAATCGGTAGCCAGGTTAGAGCCACAAGCACGTATGTCCATAACTTGTATATTACGACTATACCCCACGAAGCGATGTATTACCAACATTTTTTTTGTCTTAATAATAATAATATATTATATTTTGTAGTAGCTCTGTTTAATGAGCTGGAAGATTTTAGTTCGATTCCAGTAATCTATCAGTGATTAGCTTACTGCACATTCTTTTTATTTTATAACTAATATGGCGCTGTGTGAAATTTTCTTTAATTATTTGTTAGCTAAGGTGGTTCGATTTCCATACAAATAATTTTTTACCATTTATGGACAAATGGAGCATAATTCTACAGTGAAATCACAGCTACGGGCATTTATTTTGGTCTTTATTTGCGGCAAATCACAATTGCTTGAAAACTTTGAGTAGCAAAACAAAGTCCGGGGCATCGCTGCTTTGTGCTTTGGCGCTCATTACTTTGAGACTTTCGATGGTTAGTCTCAACAGACCAGTAATTTCACTAGCTGCAGTACCCTTCAAACCGGAACACAGTAATGTTTACACACTACTGCTTGGCGGCAGAATATCTGGTATCTACCTAGACGACTTCCTGCTAAAGAAATCTACCACCAAAGTTTGTTTATTGTAATTGTAAGCAACCAATTTGTATTTGTAAGCGGAAAAACTGTGCAGTATTAAATATCCAGATTTGCCAATTGCGGTTAACAACAAACGTAAGGTTGCCGTATGTGTTATTAAATAAATATGGCGAGAGTTTCTAAAACTTAGTGCGGCTATACCTTTCCTGGTTATCTGAGTCCTTCAGGCTGCCTAACCCACGCAATCAAATAGCAAGCCAGGTAAAACGTGTTTTGGTACCGGACTTGAAACGGAGATGCTTTTCCGTTGAAAAGGTAACGTTTTTAATTATAGTCCTGTAAAGGAAATGTGCGGACGTTTTACGGGCAACGTCCCCTTTTAGAAAGGCAAGTGCCAGCTAAAACGGAACAATTTAAAAAATGAAGACAGTAGTTTTTGCAATTACATTCTAGGAAAACTCAAGCAAATGTAATATCATCCCAATTTAAAGTTTTGCTGTAAATAATATTTAACTTTTCCTTAGTCATTCCTAATAAAAATCATCATGAAATAAAAAAATAGCCAGTCATGAAGACTGCTGACATAAGTGAAATCTTAAAACACGTCAACCTCTACCAAAAACCGAAAAGTTATCTATTCAAAAGGAAATTATCTTTTTGTTTGTAACATCTGAAGTTTTGTTATTTTACGTAACTGTACAAAAGTAACAGTACGAACAACATTGAAAACCTACATGAACGTAGTTACCAGGAAAATGTAAAACTTGGTGGTTAATCTCCTTAACGGGAGGTCGTCGCATGTACCACTACAGTACTAGATATTTTGCTGCCAAAGTATGTAAACATTGCTGTGTTCCGGTTTGAAGAGTACTGCAGCTAGTGAAATTTATATAAATATATACAGGGCTGTTGAGACTGCCCTTCGAATATCTTAAAATAATGAGCGCCAAAGCAGCGATGCCCTAAACTTTGCTTTACTACTCAACGTTCTGTATTTCGCTTTAATGATCATGGACATGCGTAACGCATGTCTAGCCTAAAAAAACATTCTGCTGGCCGAAGCGGTAACAAATAAATATAAATAAATATAGTGGGATATACACACAGCGCCATCTGACCCCAAACTAAGCAAAGCTTGTGTGATGGAAGTCAGATAACTGATAGAATACATAAATACTTTTTTTTTGTAAATACATACTTATAATACATACAGAACACCCAGACACAGAACAACCATGATTGTGTTTATTCACAAAATGTTTGCCCTTAGTGGGAATCGAACGCACGCCCTACAGCTCTCAAGGCAGATATACTACCAATGAGCCAACGGGGCTGTCGACTACTACTTACTTACTACTTACTTATACTTTCAAATAAAGACATAATATATAATAAAGATATATCTCTGTTTATATCACTTTCTGTTGTGCTTCTCTGTTTATATCAATTTCTGTTATGCTTAATAAAGAGTTTTTTATCTTGTTAAGGAATCAATAGTGTAATATCGAAATATGCTTCAACCCTCGGAGAAAATAACAAAGTATCAGTTATCAGCCCAGGGCTTACAAGCTTCGGTAATGTTCTTCATTATCAGTAATGAGCTGGAAGTTTTCTTTATCAAGAATACTTACTCCTTGTTATTTAATTCATAACGTGTATGGTATTTATATCGATTTTAAATGTACATTTAGTATTGTAAAAACAAAATAATTTATTTAATTAGCATTTTGTTCAGCATTTAACCCCGATAGTTTTATGACATATTAATGTATTCCAACATTATACTTAAATTATAAAATATTACAAGCTTGTGTGATGACAGATTAGTCGCGAAAAACAATGAATTGGAGGATCGTCTCGGCCACTGCGCACTGTCATGTACTAAAGAGTGCTTAGCGTACTTAACGCACGCCACGGGTCGTAATACAACGCGAATACGCGATCATCGCACGTTCGCGCAAATTTTAGTCGTACGAATCCGCGATCAAACAAACTCATGTCAAATAGGTGACCTAAATGGCATTCGTCGTCGTCGCGGAGTAGGGTGAGGGGTAGGGCAGGACCCGACCTGGCAGCGCCCGCGCGTCTTACCGTGTGCAAACTTCCAGCACAATTTTCCGAAAAGAAGTTCCTGCTGTTAGGTTACCTGGAAACAAAGATACATTTTTTATTAAATTGGATTCCACTACACAAAGGATATTCTATAAATATATAGGTTTCTTATTAGAAGAACATTATTTTCGAGTTAACCTTAGTGTGGCGGCGATATTTCATGATCGCGTATTCGCGTTTGGCCATCCATTTTATTTTTATGTATATCCATAGTGTTTTATAGATTAATAGCGACCCGCCCCGGCTTTGCACGGTTGCAATGTAGATACTAATGTGGTACATATGCGTGTATTATACATGTGCAACTTGCACTTGAATCACTCTGTTTACTGATAGAAACTCCATCAAATTCCGTTGCGTAGTTTAAAAGATAAATGCGTACAGACGGTGGGAAGGTCTTTTTTCTGTACTATGTTGAGAAGTGATTTATCATTGTGTCCCAGTTATTAAAAACACTTGCCTACTAAATTTTACTAAGCTAAGCTTAGTTTTTATTGTTTCAGATTTAGTTGAAATATAATTTTTTCGACTAAATTAGAAAAATAGTCGCGACTATATTTCTCATTTTTCTATTAAGTCTCGGTTATTTATGTAGGCAGTTTGCGAACAAGCATCTTTGCTTATCGAACTTTTAATGGAAGTTTCATAAATATTTTATGAGACTCATGGCTCTGAATTGTGATAGATTTTCCCCCCATTTCATTTAAGGAAAATGTTCTTTATTAGTTTTAAAATAAGAAGTTTTATTACGCGAGGGTGAAAGAGAAAGTAGTTATTTGGTAACTTATGTTAAAAACTAGCACTTAAATAGTAAACAAAGTAGTGAAAAAGTTAACAAGAATCGCAATGGAGTTCTTTGTCCTATGTTTCTATAGCAACAATCATTACGCCATATCGGATGTTTTTGGGTGGCACATTAACTCTCACGGTAGGGATGGTGACTCAGCTAATACAATTATGGATTAAGAACATAAATAAAACACATCCGTCACTTTTTAAAATGTAAAAGTAATGAGAACAACAACAAGATCTTCTTATAATAAAGATATAACGCATGGCTATAAGAATTGCAGAAATACACAGAACTTTGAGTAGCAAAACAAAGTTCAGGGCATCGCTTTGGCATTCATTACTTTGAGATATGTAGTCTCAATAGCCCTGTAATTTCGCTAGCTGCAGTACCTTTCAAACTGCAACACATGATTGTTTACATGCTACTTGGCGGCAGAATATTTGGTACGGTGGTGGTACCTACCTGGTTTCCACCAAAATCCACTACCGTGTAAGCAGTCGCTTTGTAACTTTCACTATTTGAAAAATGTTAAAAAGAAGGTTTGTAAAATTAATTTTGTCCCTGTGTCGGACCTATCCACGAAAGCCACGTCAGCCGTTTTCAAGCGAAGTAATAGCTTTATGAGTTTTCCTCCGCTTTTTTCCGAATAATTCCATCGCATAACGAGCGAAATTAAATTATTGTGTCCGCCACGCCACCAGCCGCAGGTGAGCAAAAATTGAAATGCTTGCATTTATTTTTTGCCCTCTCCCCCATTTTCCAAACGAATTTTATTAATGGCAAGTTTAGAAACAACGCCGCAACCTACATACGTTTTTGTGACAGCACAGAAATTAATATGAAGGAAGAGGGAACCAGAAATTAAATGTCACTAACAGGCTATTCGGCAAAATTCTGAATGCGGAATTTCCATTGCCTAATGAATAATGTTTAGATATTTATTGAATCGGCAGAGTAAAGTTTTGTATTCGGCAGTGACAATGCGCGAGCGCAAAAGTTTTAATCAAAAACAAAAGTATCAGATCAAACTCCATACGTAGAACCAGTGAGGCGTGCGTCTGGACACAAATTGTATTTCTCATGCAACAAAACTAGTTTATGGATACTTTTACTAGACGGTAGCTCCCCTTGGTAGGAGGCTATCTAACTACCCGTCACAGTATCAGATATTTATCCGCCAAACATTAGTGTCTATATATTAAAGTGTTCTGATTTGAAGGAAGTTACTGTAGCTAAAAAAAATACAGGGTTAATGACACTCACCATTTTAATGTCTTCAAGTAATGAACGCTAACGTGGCAATGCCTTGGATTTCGTTTAATTATTCAAAGAGCAAAAACTTTAAAAAAATTCAACGATGCAAAACGCATGGGTGAGAGCTACCTACTACTATTAGGAGAATATCTCATCACTTCTTACACAAAAAACGTCGGAGTCGTTCACACGAAATAGAAATAGACCTATAAAATTCAATAAAGAGACATTCAAAAGCTGTAAAGGTAAGCAATAACACAATGTTTCCTCACGATGAATCGAAAACAATTCATTTCTTCGAGACTCTCGACTACCCCCCATCGCTTCGTCACGTGCTTTAGCCCAACCCTCGACAACCGCGGAATGCTAGCCCATCCGTAAAAAGCGATTCTGCCCGCGCCGTTTTCCTTTTTTACCGTACATTAAATGTGAACCAATGTAATAGTTATTTCACTTCCTATCCAAGTACCAATCGAACGTTATCTAAAACAATGCAACCAAATGCTCTTGACTCTAATTACCTACCCAGGTACTGAAACATGCGGAAATAAAAGTAAGTACCGTGAAGATTTTTTTAATTCGCTACTTATAGAAACATTTTTTTTAGGATTTTTTATGGGGTTTAACTACGTAATCTCGGTTCTATTTATAAATAAAATAAGAACAACTGCCAGTATGTATTAGAGGTGTATGTTCCACATTGGTGTATGAAAGATTGAGCGAAATAATTATAAGCCAAGCAAGAAGCTTACTACGAATGAAAAATAATATTTTTTTCCACGGACATTATTTCGTTCTTGGATATAGAGATTGGCGCGGAAAATATGAAGTTCAAAAACCGTAAAGTGTTATTATAGATACATTTTCTGACTTCTTTTTTCCTATCTTATTATTTAGTATTGTGTTGACTGCCCTGTTAACCCATTTAGTAGTACATAATATATGCTTATATAGGGCATGGATTAGATTCTCACATAGGTAAAACATTTATGTGACAAACATAAATTACTGTTCTGTGTCTGAGTGTACTGTATAGTTTAAGATTTTTCTCAAAATAGTATAATCATTTGCTTTTTAGAGAAATATACATATTATTCAAACTAGGGTACTTACAAATCGCAAACAAACAAGCAAGACGAAACAAACGGTTGTGGGTAGATGGTAAAATATGTCGTACAGGTTTTGTGAATATGTGTGTGAAACCTAAAATTGATATAAAAGCACATAATGATGATTGTTCTATAAGCATTGATTGTCTTTGCGCAAAATTAAAACAAACTCAAACAATAAAGTATCTGGGTCTCATAATAGATGACACACTAAGCTGGAAACCACATATAGACCTACTGAGCAAACGTGTGCGTAAACTTATATTCGTGTTTAAAAGCTTGCGAGAGGTAGCTGACTACGACCTGATTTCTAAAATCTACAATGCTCTTTGTAAATCCATAATCACTTACTGCATAACAATCTGGGGCGGGGCATCTACCACTCACATGCTAAAACTGGAAGTAGCACAGAGGGCTGTACTTAAGGTGATAATGAGAAAACATTTCCGATATCCAACACTCCAGTTATATAAAGACTGCCAAGTCCTTTCCGTCAGGCAACTCTATATTTATAACATCACCCTAGAAAAATATAGACACGCAAAAATACTTAATGATACCCCCACCACCTATAAAAGACGAAAGGATAGAGTGTTACGTGAACTTAACTGCAGAGCGCGATCAGCACAAAGACATAAATTATTTTTAGGTGCTTTTATCTACAACAAAACTAATAAATTTATTAATAATTTTGATTCAATGAATCTTTCTGATGCCAAGACTTCATTAATTACATGGCTATCTGAATTGAATTACACCGAAACTGAAGCAATACTGCAAATTATAGAATGAGATTGTATTTGTTGAGTAAAAATCTTGATACACACACACACACACCCACACACACACACACACACACACACACAGCCACATACCCTCACAGACACACATTCACACACACACACACACACACACTCCCTCTCTCTCTCTCACACACACACATCACCATATTTATCTTTAATTGTAAATGAATCCCTGAAGGAGTACAGAACCTACAATACAAGTGTTAGCTTAGTGTAGGTTCTGTGTACCATTATTATTATTATCTGTAATGTGAATAAAGATTATTATTATTATTATTCCAGTTATTTATTTCTTTTCTTAATTTTTAAATTTTTTTACATTACATATATATAAAAAACACATAAATAATATAAAAAAACTTAAAAACTAGGGTGCCGCCGGCAGCGGGGCAGGGCTCAAGCTGCCGGTGGTTAGGGCTGCAGAGTGAGGAACCTCCTCACAATGCGCGCCGTGTCAAGGATCACTGCCTTTTGAAGCTGACCCTTGACCCAACCGTCTAGCGAGAGTCTCTTGAGATGTTGGTCGAGACTCTTCGCTATAAGACCGTTTACCGTGACAACTATCGGGACAATGATCGTCGAATCAACATCCCACATGGCGGTTATCTCGTGAGCCAAGTCAAGGTACTTGCTGAGCTTGTCCTTCTCGGCCTTCACGAGATTCTCGTCATGTGGGATGGTGATGTCAACGAGCACTGCCCGGCGTTGGGCTCGGTCGACCACCACGATATCAGGCTTATTGGCGACAATAGTCCTGTCCGTGATGATAGACCGGTCCCAATAGAGCAAAGCACGACCATTTTCGAGAACTGGCGCTGGTGCGTACTTATAGTACGGCACCTCAGACTCGACAAGGCCGTATTGAAGAGCAAGCTGCTGATGGATGATCCTGGCTACTTGGTTGTGCCTGTGCAAATACTCGCCGTTAGCAAGATGCGAACAACCGGAAATAATATGTCGGAGCGATTCTCCGGGACGGTGGCATGCCCGACAGATGTCGACCGTACCGTCCTTCATGATATATTTCCGATAATTGTTCGTCTTGATAACTTCGTCCGCAATCGCACAGGCAAAACCCTCAGTTTCCCCAAAGAGGTCTCCGAAACGTAGCCAGTTCACCGACGCGAGCATGTCCACATCGGGGCCCGTTAGGACCCGATAGAACCGCCCGTGCAGCTGCTTGCTCTTCCATACTTCCTTGCGGTCTTCGGTGCTGAGCACCGATGGTTTGCGCCAGTTCTCGTTCGCTAAGGAGAGCGGCGTGAGGCCCTTGTCAACTGCCACAACATCTCGATGCATCCCGCACTCGTTGTCGCGGAAATAATCCCTGAGACTGCACACTTCACGATTATGGAGGTTCTTGGTGCTTAAGAAGCCACGACCCCCCAATTTTCGTGGAATGTACAGTCTCATAACAGACGAGCGTGGGTGTAGCATGCGATGAGTTGTGAGCTGTTGACGGACTCTTCTATCCAGGGCGTCCAGCTCAGTCTGAGTCCACCTCAGTATGCCAAAGGAGTATATCAGTAGAGGCATCACCCAACCGTTGAAGGCACGCACCTTATTGCCACCAGACAAAAAACTATTAAGTACTTTTGTCAGGCGACAAAAGAAGCGTTCCTTCACCGATCGCTTGATGTCCACTACCGCTATACCCAACGACTCTGACATACCGAGGTACTTGTAAGTCTCGGCCTCGGAGAGAGATCTGAAAGTCATTGTCTCGGAAAGCTGTAAATCTGGACAATTTACAACTTCCCCTCGCTGTACGTGCATGACCGCACACTTGTCTACCCCAAACTCCATCTTGATGGCATTGCTAAAAACCTGTGTAGTTTTTAACAATTCCATCAAGTCTGGACGTTTTGGTGCAAACAGCTTGAGGTCATCCATATACAGCAGATGAGAAATGACTTCACCACCTCTCCGAAGCCGATGGCCTAGCCCTGATTCCTTCAGCAAAGTGCTGAGAGGATTCAGTGCTAGACAAAACCACAATGGACTCAGACTGTCACCCTGGAAAATGCCTCGCTCGATCCTAATCAAGTCCTGCGGCTCAGAAGAGCCATCTCCACTACCTGGTTGACGAAGGACTGTGGTCCATTGCCTCATACATGCGCCTAAGAAAGATTTTAGAGTTGTATCAATTTTATATAACTCTAAAACTCTCTCTAGCTATGAATGAGGCACTGAGTCATAGGCCTTCTTATAGTCAATCCAGGCAGTGGAAAGGGCTCCCTTGTTCCGCCGAACTTGCTGGCTAATGGTCATGTCGATGAGGAGAAGCTCCTTAGTACCACGGGACCCTACCCTACATCCATTTTGAGCAGGAGCCAAAACGTTATTTGCGACAACATGCGCGTTAATTTTTGTTCTCAAAATGGACGTAAGGAGCTTGTAGATGGTAGGCAAGCACGTGATGGGTCTATAATTTTTTGCTTCTGTGGTACTACCGGTCTTATGGAGCAGGAAGGTGACACCAGTGGTCATAAAACAGGGAAGGGAACCAAGCTCGAGGGCTTCTTGGAATTGTGTCGCTAAGCGGTCATGTGAGCAACGAATCCACTTAATCCAAAAGTTGTGCAATCCGTCCGGCCCAGGACTTTTCCAGTTCTGTGCCGTACGAATCGCACAACTAACGTCTACGGGGTCTATTAAAACAGACCCCATGGATTCGATAGACTCACATTCCCGCTCGACAACACGCATCCAATCACCCTCGGTGTGCTCGACAGGCAGCGACCAGATACCACGCCAGAATTCAGTCATGACGCTAGTATCCGGTAGCTGCCTGTCACTCACACGTTGACCGGTTCCTTCCCAATCTCGATACACCTTCCTTTGGTCACTTTGAAAGACGCGATTTTGCCAATATCTATCCGCACGCTCTCTATAGCGGCGAATACGGTTTGCCCACGCATAGACTTTCTGCTTCAGATAGTCAATGCGTTCCGTGACACTGGCTAGATAGTGCTGGGGCCTAATACCCGTTCCAGCAAAAGCCTGTGTCACAAAACGCATGACTCGGGGGCGATTATTCCCCCGGCTGAAACAGATCAGCTTTGCAATGAGAGTCCTGAACGTGCTGATACGCCGCTCGATCCGCAATTGCCATGCGGGCACACCCCCGGCGGGTCGCGGTGCACGGTTAGTGTCCGGAAACTTAACACGTGCAACGCGACACGCCGCGATGGCACCGCAGTATAATATCGAGTGGGTATCAGTCAAATCTTCGCTAGCCCGTAAATACGGGGCTAGCAAAGCGTTCAAGGCTCCCATCAACGCTAAATTTCGTCTATGGGTGGGCAAACGTGGTAGTCGCGGCCTAGAATCGGGTGCGAATCTATATTGACAAATCGCGTCTTCCAAAGTCCTCCTCAAATGCTCACTCACCTGGCTACATACACCCATGCTCGTGCATTCGCCTACATCAACTACGGGATCAGTAGGTGTCGCTAGTGTCGCCATCGACGTCGGCACTGACACCAGTGTCGGGGCTGACGACGCGACAGGCGAATCCCGTGTCGAAACAGGCGTTGGACGAGCAGGAAGTGCCTCCAGGCGGAGCCGATCAAGCACGGACTGATCCAACAGCTGAAGTCGCTGGATAGCCCGCACTTGATCCGATAGTCGTTGGGTAGACACGGCGACGGTCGGTTCAAGGGCCTGAAACAAAGGCAGCATCCTGACACGGTACGCTGAAAGGTTAATTCCCCCCTCTGTAGCCCCATAATAGGCGCGCATGCAATTCTCATTATTTGTCTGTGACCATCGCATGCGTCGCACTACACCACCGGCAGCGAGAGCCGAACGCGAAGCAGATTGCCCCGCAGGCCCCAAGCGTGCCGGCAGCGGCGGCCGTCCTCGACGCGCAGGTGGTGGTGGCGCCGGTGTCCGCGGCCCGCTCACGTCGCTGCTGCTCGACGAGGCGCTTGTTGCCAGGGGTGTAGCAAACTCTTCATCCCCCGACGAAGCGCTCGGAGTTGACGGAGCGGGCGGTGATGGTATATGTGCGTCATGTAATCCCGAAGCCGCAGCTGTTCTTGAGCGCGTCCACATAACTTGCTTTCATTCTTGATAAAATATTGTGCTGATTGAATGATTTGATTGACGTATAAATGTCAATCGGTAAAAATTTTTATTATTTTTTTATTTTTTTTATTTATTATTATTATTATTATGTGTGGTTCTGTCTATTTTAGAGTATGTATTAATTTATATTTTTCTCTTGACTTTTGTAACGTTGCACACTTTTAAAATATTATTTGGTATTCGATGATTTCTGTGGCTCAATAGTATCCCATTGTAATCCTAATATCCCAAGTTTAATTTCTAGTTGGAATATTTAAATCAAGCACTGAGATATTTACTTGGTATTCATTATCCTTATCTCTATCTATGTACCGTGTCATGTCCTGCATAGAGTATCCTTGTGGGGAGCTATGAGGCTAAAACGTTATTTGTTTGCCTATTTATTTATTCACCTGAGCCATTTTCCTTGTCACATCAACATTTCCCTACGTATTTGATCACGAATAAAGGTTCCAAAATTCATAGGTACACAATACTATCACGTCTTCATCGTTTAAGAACAGTTAGCGTTTGTAAAGGGCTCATTTAGTTCTGACGTATACGGCGTGCCACATTTACAATTTTAAAGGAATACGCGGAGAACATTTTTAAAGCATGATAGTAGCTTTGAACAATCTCAAACGGCTGCAATAAAAGGTACTTAGTTGTCTGTAAATTGGCGAAAGCATTACCGGCTAAAGATCTCGTGATATAACAAAATGATTTGAGTTCATGTTGAAGCGAAATCTTTTCACAACCGGCTTTTGTTGGACACAAACACAAAACGAATGCAAAAATTATGTAAACGAAATTTGTTCATGTCGTGCAATGCAGCTATTTATATTTCAAACGTTTGACGTGCATGTCGTAAACAATGAAAATTTTGTTTCACAAAATGTATAGGTACCAATACCAATTGCTAATAAGCAAGTACGTTTTGTAGAATATCCTTATAAGTCAGAGCTAATATGCCTGGAGGTTTCTAACGATGGCTTGACGTTGGTGTTTACTCTTTGTTTTTGGTTCGCACGTTGCACCAGCGTCAATATTCAAGTATTTCATAAAAAAATAAGTGAAATAAGCTGCAGTCAAGTCCAGTAAAGCTCTAGTGAAGCAGTGCCAAAATTACAAGAATTTTGAAATTTTAGAATTATGTTTCACCATAATTATAATATCCCTTTTCTACACTAACGAGTGTAATACATTACTTTATGAATAGAAAGACATCACGATTTTATACATAAATACTTGAATATTTACACAATTTTTTCATAATAATGCGATGCGGTAAGATGATTTTTCCGCGTTATCGCTCAATCTTCGACAATGGTGATTCAGAACATACAACCGATACCAACAAATTATCCGGTCATCCAAATTGTGTGTCCGACTACCGAGCCAAGTAGCCGAGTAGCACACATAAATGCCAACCGCTAATTTAGAAGCCATGTTTTGGTAAATAAATATTTACCAAAAATAAACATATTTTTTTTACTTTCAGAGTATCTACAAATGTTTCGCAGTTGAAACACGGCACGTTCCACTTAAATGTTTACAGAACACATTTTTTTTACTTAGAAGAAACAAAACACGATACCCTACAGTGACTCGCTCGTAAACCAGGAAAAAGTCGTCTCATTTATTTCCCTCTTAGTGATAAGGAAGGCGTACACACCCATTGTGGAGCGACTCCCGTCACCTGTCAGATTTCACAAGGTTCCACGTTTCGTAAACTGTGCCTACGAGCGCGTTTAAATTGATTTAATTTCTTACTGAGTCAAAGAAAATACTGACTAGAAAACTGACCTGTCGCAAACAGTATCGCATGACCGGAATTATTTATATATAATCTTTCAGAGAATGCCATCGGCGCTACTGTCGCAAGAACATGCACGGTATTTCCTTAGTTGCTTCACGAATAAAACAATAGCGGGAGTAAATTCATTCCCAGAATTGTAAGCGTCCGTGAGCTTTCCACCCTAAGGGATTATCCGAACAAGAGACGCCTGCTGGTTGTTTTGAGTACCAGTAATATCGATCGCTCGTAAACGCGGTACTATACCTCCAAAATTAGGACGAATGGTCAAGAGCCCTATTTTTTCATTACACGCCTGTGTTTTCGCATACGAATATGACCGATTTTCGAATAATAATATATGGAATTCGGATATTCGAAGGCGAAAACTCAGGCGTAGGATTAAAAAATACGGTCTCACGTTAGAATCACATCGCGTGACGGGAGCGTCTCTCTTGAGATACGGTAAGATAAAATACTTTTATTACCCCTTCTAGTGGCCAATAGTAACCATTACGCGCTTCATTGCTTTATTTATCTCTCTCTTATAGACTCATACGTTTTGGAAAAAGTACTATGTACTTCTAAAGATACCCATTCAAACATTAACTAAGGAAATTACTGTAACGAAGTCGTAAATACTTTATGCAGAAGTGAAACAATAAAGTTTGTCGTGGCATCAGACTAATAAAGTGAGTTACGACTGTGCAGACATCTGCGCGACACCTTTGTCTTTCAGAAAAAAAAGATTCAGAAGAGTTTTCTTTATTTTATCACAAAGACATTGGATTTTCTTGTTGCACGTTGCAAATATAACTACAAGAAATTGTTTTAAAATTCTACTACACTAATTGTATCTGTTTACTTACTATAAAAACTTATAAATAAATAACTATAACCTATGGATAACCTATTTGTAACCTAACTAATCATGGGTTTTTTAAGCTTTGCGTATCGTGTGTTTTATCAAATGAAATTATTAATGAGCGCATTCCAAATATGCATAATTTGTTATTCAAAAGCATGGCATGGCGTAAGTTGCGTTCAGAAATGTAGCGTCGATGTCAGGAAATTTACGGGTTTTAGATGTTACAGCAAATAAAAGTAGAAATCAAAATTGAAAATATATCCCATAAAATATACACCAACAACAGAATAACTAATCGAGTCTATCGGACCTGTGGAAGAGGTTCACATTCATCCAGGTATCCATTCATATAGGTGTGCTTAACCATCTTCGACCACACCGTCACTTAACATCAGATGAGCTGTAGTCAAACATCTAGCCTGCCAACTATAAAAAAATCAAACATAAAAGAGCAGCTAAACTTTAAACAGCTGCATATTTTTTTAAATAATATCCAAGATCACACTCGTTCAAGTCGCAATAAAAAAAAAAACAATTAACTCAAAATCGGTTAAACCGTTTTGAAGCAAATTTTGCGCCCGGTGTTAAAAATAAAGCTGGTACATAAGCAACTAACACAGGCCTACAAAAAACACAAAAATTTTTGGTGCAGCTCTGTTTGTGTCGGTAGTCGATAAGGTTGGTAATTCGTTAAAACTCTAGACAAAAATGGTCAATGTTTTCAATTTATTTTGAGAAATTAAAAGCTGGACCTCAAATACGTTAATTAATTAAAGACACCACTAATGTTGAGGCATTTCTATGACTGATTGTATTCGAGAAAATCACTCAAAAGACAATTCCTTGTTGTTAAATGCCAAAATAAATTGATATTATTGTAAAAAGCGCTTTTTTTTATATCTCACTAGAGCTGATACAAAAAAACTAGTAGCATATTTGATATAACCATGTAACACAAACTTAAAATCAGATCTAAAATCCCAGGCACCAAAATGAGTGTAGGCCAGTGTAATCGGTATCGTCTTTTGTTTTTTAATTACCTATTACCTATTCTAATAAAATACTCTACTAGCCTAATGTTTGACCGCGTTCTCAAAGTTATGTAGTACACATAAATACATTCTCAGTCAAGTAGACTGTAATGAAATAGCAGGTATCTATTTACTATATAACGAGAGGAATGTATACGTTAAGTTCGCAAGTTGCGGGGTCATATAAATCCTTTATAACATGCCCCGGCTAGGCATCCGAATTCCTTTCATAGATCACGGGTACCTCCCATTTATACGAATACGAATAATACAGATTTTTTACATCTTTTCGCTTCCGTGTCCTTACGATGTCTGATGAATGTCCCATTTTATCACGATGTACTAAATTGAGTACAAGTTTTATTCTTAGTAGATACTAGCGGCGCCCAGTGGGTTACTTGCTGTTCCCACGTGAACCATTTTTTCGGAATAAAAAGTTTCCAGGATATCAGCCACTATACCAAACTTCATCAAAATTGACCCACCTGTTTAAGCTTGACGAAGAAACAAACATACAAACACAATTACATGCTCGCAAACTTTTGTCTTTAAAATATTAGTGTAATTTTTGCATTCGATAAATCTACCGACAAGTGTAGATATAGATCATTGTACCATTACCATCATCATCAGCCTCTCTTACTGCTGGATATAGGCTTCATTCAAGACTACATGACTCTGCCCAATTTTCGGCTTTTCACTTCCTACTTCCTTCCCCTGCTAGATGTACTAAGTTTTTCGTCATTCTTTAGAAGTATGAATATATAAAAATATGTCAATACCAAAAAAAATATTGTCATTATAAAATGACATGACAAGAAAATTGATTGATTCAGGCGTTACTTTGCGGAAGTTCATTTTGAATGTTCAATGTTTATATTTAGTTGTTTATAGTTAGTTGTTGTCTATGACAAGAAAATCATAATTACTTACTAGTAATTCAATAATCTTTAAGTTTGCCCTTTACCTCTTTACCTTTTACCTCTTGTAACTTTATGTCACCTGTCAGTCTAACCCTTAAAGCTGTCAATGAAAGACAGCAGCGAAGAAATTCACGGTTTTTTGAGTGCAGTATTTGCATTGTCTATGTTCGCTTTGTATGTAGAGCTCTTTGTCTCTATGTACAGATGTGAAATGGAGGTAGAGGTATATTATGGCCATTATCGTTTATACCACTATAATAGCGCTACAAGATGGCGCTGCTAGTAAATTATTATTGCTACTGTTTTGGTTACGCTCTGTTTAAGCTCTATGGAACGTGAAGGGCACCCGATTCCAGGGACTCTAATTTTTTTTTTTTCTATAATAGATAAGCTTGCGTTTGACTGCCATCCCGCCTGATGTTAAGGGAAGATGCGGTCTACGGTGGAGCACGCTTGCCTAGAAGAAACCGATTCACACGCGACTTGAAGGAACCCAGACTATATTCATTGGGGAACACCCACTCGGGCAGCAGATTCCAATGTCTAGCGGTACGTATGAAGAAGGTGGAATCAAACTGCTTAGTTCGAGCTTTTGGAACATCAACCATAAAGCGGTGTCGCTTTTTAAAGCTCCTGGCTGTCCGATAGTAGAATATAAATAAAGTAATAGTATAGTAAATACTTTATAGTACAGAGAGGGAATTGATGGACGAAGTTTCCAAAGGCTTTTTAATTAGATTTGCCTAAACGTATAAAATCTGAGGTTTATAAATCGAGTTGCATAAATTTAGCGCTAGTATAAAATGATAGAAGAATATGTAATCCGCTGTAAATTTTTCTTACAAGTTACTTTTTTCAAACATCGGGTGAAGCAGTTTTCTAGATAGGCGTGTTTTATAGTATATTAAGTGTTCGTTTAATATTCAGCAAGTCTATGGTCAAACGTCAAACTCTGTAATAAAACAAAAAATGTGTTCAACAGAAAATAAATATCCTAACTTCCTAAGTAATCCCGCTAATATTATAAATGGGAAAGTTTGGATGGACGGATGGATGTTTGTTACTCTTTCACGCAAAATCTACAGAACGTATTTGGATGAAGTTTGTGGTATGGAGGTAGCCAGAGACCCTGGATTAACATATAGGCTACTTTTTGCACTGCACTCGGTCCCCAAGATACAAGCCTTGTGCTTAGTTTGGGGTCCAACGATAACCAGTGTATACACCGAAACAAAAATTGTAACGTCCAACACTTATGTATTATTCACTTATAATTGTCCATTATGTTTGTATTAACTTCACTGTTTTCTTTTCTTTGTGTATGTGCCTAACTCTTTCTGTTAATAAATTTATCCTTATCCTTATCTTTATCTTTATCTTTTATCTCGATAACATGTAGCGGGTAACACCGCGGGGCGCAGCTAGTATCTATTATTTATAAATGCGAATATGAGTTTGTTTCTTACGCTTTCACGAATAAACTATTCAATGGATCTGGGTGAAATTTTGCATTTAGATAGGTACCTTGGCCCTGGAATAAGATATAGGAACTTTTAATTGTCATCATCATCATCCATCACCACGCGGGTAAAACTGCGGGGCGCAGCTAGTTTGCTTACAAATATTGAACGGAAGCGTATGTCGTATATAATAATGCCAATAAGTCTACAGGTTATGAAAAACCCTATCGAATCTTTTTATCCGTGACGGCAAATCGACATTAATCGTTAGCACGAATGCTATATTTGCATATTCATGGCACGGAAAACCCCTTGATTTAACGACAACCGCGCAATGATCGTTAAACCCGGGCAAAAAGTGTCACGTCATTTTTTTTTATTTTCTCCTAACACGGAAAATATTTTTAGAGGCTCGCGCGTGGAAATTCTTTATGCGAACAACAGCTTTTGTTTGCGCTTAGTAGTGTACACAGCGTACAGTGACACAAAAATAATGAACAACAATTGTAGTTCGAATTAATTGTATTATTTAAGTATAATCACTTTATAACCAGTGAGCATTACAGCGAATGATGAGAGGATTGTATCCTTATAGTTCTTTATGAAATTTGGCTAGATTTCGGGTTGAAATAATTGAGCAATTTTCTCTCAAATATTATGGTACCAATTTTTAATTTCATCATCATCACCTTATCGAAGTCCACTGCTGGACAGTGGACATATCTCCACAGTCCGATCTTCAATTTTTAATTTATCCTATGTCATTTTATAGTTCTTTTTGACTTGTTAATTTAAAAACCGGCCAAGTACGAGTCAGCTCACGCACGAAGGGTTCCGTATCTATAAAAACGATAAAAAAACACGTTTGTTGTATGGGACTCCCCATTCAATATTTATTTTATTCTGTTTTTTAGTATTTGTTGTTATAGCGGCAACAGAAATACATCATCTATGAAAATTTCAACTGTAACTATCACGGTCCATGAGGTACATAGCCTGATGACAGACGGATAGACAGACAGACAGATAAACGGACGGACAGCGGAGTCGTAGTAGTAAAATCCCGTTTCTTTGAGAAGATATGTTAGTTTTCTTCTTTTTCTTTGATTTTGGCGTCGCATTTTGTTCATTTGCCAGTGTCAAGTGTTTTAATCATTTCAAGTTTCATTAGTTAAAAAGTAGTCAAAGTCCAGTCTTGGTCAAGTCCAATCCAAGTCAGTCAAATCCAGTCACGCTTTAGAAAAGTAGTGGCGACCTTCGATGGAGTTTTGGATTAGTCGGTCTGTACACAACTAAGCAAACATGCAAAATACCAGGTACTTTGCAAAGATTCTCTTCGTGTTTGACAGAAGGTATAACTTATGTCAGTGGGTGTACGAGATAGCGCTCCTTGCCCATGATTAATGCGCACCCTTGTCGTGACACACGTCATCTCACCCGCTTTTATATAATTACTGTTGAAAACATTGTTAAGAGCGGGTAAACATTCATCATTATTTAGATTATATTTCTATCAATTTTATATCCTGACTAATTGCGCCCCGCGGTGTTGCCTACTATATGTTTTCGGGATAAAAAGTAGCCAATGTTCTAATCCAGGGTCTTAGCTACCGTCAGTAGTTTTTGCGTGAAAGAGTAACAAACATCCATCCATCCAAACTTTCACATTTACAATATTAGTGGGATTAATAATGTATACCATCAAGCAACCAACGATTTCTGCCATAATCATGGATCTTAAATCTTTACTTCACTCTCTCATCTTAAATCTTTACTTCACTCTTCATCTTCACTCGTTAAATTTCAGCTCAAATGGAATACCAGAAATCATCCTACGATTGTTTTCAAAACATATTTCGACAAAATAAATAAAACAGTTTTGAAATAGGCCACCACTAATTAGTTGTATAAAATAATTGTTCATAAGAGCTTATAGGAAACAGTCCCCCACAGCGAGAGGGGAACAGACTGAAGTGCTTCATTCCTACGATCGTTAGTGTTATTGAATATCAAATTCAAATGAAACTCCTTAGTTATAATGCGCCTATTAAGTAGACGATAAAACTAGTGAAATTTTAATCCTAAAATAAATAAATATCGTGGGACATTACACACAGCGCCATCCGACCCCAAACTAAGCAAAGCTATTAGCTACTACTAAGAAGTTCACGGTGCAACGTTGAAAACTATCTGTAGCGATGATAGCTCAGTGGTTAGCGCGGTCGGTTTGTATGTCGAAGGGCGTGGGTTGAAACCCCAACAATGAGCTTGAGCTGCCGGTGAAGGAAAACATCGTGAGGAAACCATAGCATGGTGGTAGGGTACTTTCTAGTACTCGGCTGGCTAGCTACCAGCCTCAAGTTGAAAATCTGTCGCCAAGCATCTAACGGTGTGTTCCGGCAGCCTCGTTTGACAGCCAGTTTCATTCGAGGCTAAGTGTGCTTTACAATCTTCGACCACATCTTCACTTAACATCAGGTGAGCTGTAGTCAAAACACCTAGCCTGTCAACCATTAAAAAAAACAGTTTATGTATGATGTATTAGTATGCAGTATGTTATAGGTACTGTATAGTGGTATACAGTAAGTCAAATAGTAGTATTCTACTCGTACTAACATGCTATGTTTTTCTCGCAACATTTTCTGCTACTGTCAGCTGAATTTCCTTATTAGAATGTAAACTAATGCTTTCCAAAGAGAAACGTTTCAATCTCCCAGGTACCATAATTATATATTATGTATATAATAAAAGCGACACGGGCAGGGTCAACTGTATATACCTTCATCGCTAGATGCAAGACACTGTTTATATAGACAGACACACATTTGGACACAATATTACACCTATATATAATTCACACTTAATAACACCAGACAGCCAAGCTCAGGCAAGTGTGTTCTCGAAGACGACTAGGAGCCAAGTGACTGCAAGCAGTCGGACCATCACGAAGAAAGAGAAGAGAAAGCGTCTCGGTTCCCGTTACGGTGATAGCTATCAACAGCTGGTACGTAGTTTCCGGTATAGACTTTGATTGTTTTGCATTCGGAAAGGCGGCAAATACAAGTGGCGACAACAATAATACCTATCTAAAGAACGAGTAGGAACGTGAAAGACATCCAATAGAAATATTGAACTTGCTCCAATACAAAGACCATTCCAGTGAGTTGCAATCGATATTCAATTTCATTTATTTTGTTCAACCTAGACGATATGTATATAATACCGACACGAAATTGCTACTAGCCATGAAACACGAATGAAAAATTAGTTCTCGAATAACGGTAACAAACATGTTTTATGAATATCGATAAAATGTCCGTCAAACTATCGAGTTACGTCAGTGTGATCGCATAGATGTCAACAGGTACGCCGGAGTTTTGGCGGGAACGCGGGAAGAGTCGTGTCGCTCCGTTGTATTTTTTTTCCAAAACTTGTGTTTTGTCGAGTGTTTATGCATAAAAATGGTGGTGTTTTATTCATAAAGTGCCGAATTACATGCGTGAGTGTGGGAAAATGATATAATGTGGTGAAACATGACTTTTCGTGGTGCTTCCAAAACTCCATCGAAGCTTTATAGTAAAGTCGCCACTACTTTACTAAAGCATGACTGGACTTGACTGACACAGACTGGACTTGACTAAGACTGGATTTTGACTATAACTAGCTACGAGGGCACTTATTTAACTTTTGTAACTTAAAAATATATAAATACTTGACTTTGGCAAATGCTAAAACGCGACGCCAAAACCAAAGAAAAAAAAAAAACAGGTACGCCATCTGTCACCAATGTTTATTTCAGCAGATTTTTTAATTATTAATATGTAAGATTCAAAATCACTGCTTCAATATTTACAAGACTAGCAGAATTTTGTTTACTTTTTAATTTTTTAAATTAAAACACAAAAAACTCTATTCAAAATTAACACGATGTTGGTAAATTCGATTAGGTATCCTTTGTTTACATCCCGACGTCAGTGTTAATGTTTTTTTTTTTTTTGATAATTTGCCCCTTCGGGCAGGCTAAAGCTATAAAGCCATACTGCCTTGTCATGAGTGTTATTTCTGCTGTATCTTAGCTATAATTATAGTCGAAGTCGTCTTTGTCAAGTCCAGTTCGTGTCAGTTAATTCCAGTCATGCTTTAGTAAAGTAGTGGCAACTTTTTTATAAAGCTTCGATGGAGTTTTGAAAGCAACACGAAAACTCATGTTTCACCACATTATATCATTTTCCCACACTCGCGCTTGTAATTCGGCACTTTATGAGTAAAACACCACTATTTTTATACATAAACACTCGACAAAACACTAGTTTTGGAAAAAAATACAACGGAGCGACACGACTCTTCCCGCGTTCCCGCCAAAACTCTCCTCAGTATTAATGTGTATGTCGAACGCATATCGATACGCCTAAGTTTTTTTTTGCGTTTGTCAGCTGTCAGTTTCACACAATAATAATTATTATGTCTAGTCATCTTGACAGTGTGGATGTTCGCCGCAATCATGCAGAACGTCTTTGGCCAGTGACGTCATAAACACAAAATGACCTCACATGATCACTGATACTGTATCACACATGCTAATTATTGTCACACAATTGTCGCCAGAGTATGTCAAACAATCTGAGACAGCTTGGTCTGTAAACAGAACGATAGGGCTGCTACGTGATGTGAATTACATAATTAAGAGAGCTAAACAAAGCTCCTCGGTAAACAGCCAATCAGTCAGTACATTTCTCAATAAGACTGAGTTGAAATTCTGCTGAGCTTGCTTTTAATGTTCTATAATAAATATTGTATTCGCTGTAATTTCACACCAAATATACATAACTATTGTGTCTTTAAAGATTCACGTTTAATCTCACATTCTCTCTTTCTTTGGGCACGTCTCACGATGCGACGACATCTGCGTTGAACGTCTTCTAGTGCAAGGCATTTTATTTATTTATTTTTTATTTATTTATTGTTTCTAGACTAAAACGGCACAGTATGCCAATTACAATAGTCCTTAAGATAATATTAAAATAGGTATTCAGGTTCACTATTACCAATCTCTTTATCCTTGCACGCTTTCATCTCACAATACTTCAGACACGCTGACATGACACTCCTCCATTCACCCGCAAACAGATCACAATCAGGCACCCTGGCCAGGATTGTTAAGGGGACAAAACCGCTTGGCAGATTCTTGATTTCACTGGACCAGATAAAAGCTGCACGGTCACAAAAAAGGCGTCCATACGCAAATAATGACAACAGATTGACAGACGAGCTGCCACTGGCACCGGAAAGGATTACCACGAACACTCTGCCAAGAGTGCAAACGACTAAAATGAAAAATGTCTTTGAAAGTTTATTAAACCAAAAATAAATGTCGGAACTATAAAAGAACATAACAGTAATGTTAGGGATAGACTGAGAACTGAATGTCGTTAACCCTACCTCATTGTGTAACAACTAGAGATATAATGATCTCGATAGCACTTATCACGTACCTAATACGAAAATGATTAAGGTTGCTTCATCATTAAGCTTTCTAAATTCAGTCAGATTTGAGGCTGTTTAGTTTGGAAACACCTTTACTTTTCTCATTGGGTTGCTTTAAACAACTAATATAAAAGAATTAACCATGTATTCTTGATATATTTTACAAAAGAATGGGATTGTTTGTTTTAATACACCGTTAAAGAAAACCAAGTGATATTTCAACTGTTCAATTCCGTTACCACTCGGCAACTTACCAAACTTCTTTACGCAGACTCATGTCGTACTTTCTGACAATGGGTTTGCCTATTTGGTCATAATTGTTATTGTTAGAATTGTCGTTTAGAATAATCTCTATTACAAATGTTAATTAAAGTCAAATTCGATTATCAAGATGAAACTGTGGGCCACGTTGTAAACTAACGTGTTATTGTCTTGAGAGGAAATTGCAATGTTGTTTGCTTTATATAGTATGTATGTAGGAACATCGTTTGGTTCTGATCAAGTAGAACCATCGATACAAATTGTGTGGATCTGACCTCCATAGTACAAGCTTTGAGTTTGAAGTCAGATGGCGCTGTGTGTAATGTTTTTTTATTACTGTTGATAGGCTAGGAGTTTTGACCACAGCTCACATGATGTTAAGTGAAGGCGTGGTCGAAGATGGTAAAGCACACCTAGCCTGGATTGAAACTATATTATTTCAGAGTAAAAATCAATGATCACCACAGATGACATTAAAAACGCGGGTCCAATAGAAAACGTCACACCTGGCAAAAATTCTAATTGAATACAAATAATGCTTAATTTCCATTAGAATTGCTGAAAAAAACACTTTATTTAAATTTGCTCTGAAAGGGGAGCCGAGGCTATTTAATTTACATTTGGTGGATAAAGGGCCGAGCTTAGCTAACGACTGCGGTTTTTATATATATGTATATGGATAACCGGAAACTATTATTACGTTGCACTAAGTTACGTAACGTGCACTAAGTTAAAACGTTCACGTGTATGAAAACGTTTGTATAATTTAATTCGTTAACTTTAGACTTTGTACGAGTTGTATATATGAGTTAATACAAAAGAGCTAAAATGCTCTTTGTATTTTTTTTTAATGTTGACTGCCTAGGTTTTTTGCCACACCTCACCTGATGCTAAGTGACGGCGTGGTCGAAGATGGTAAAGCACACCTAGCCTGGAATATAACGAACGGATTTCGATGAAGTTTGATATGGAGGTAGCCGACGTCCTGGATTACCACATTGAATACTTTTTATGCAGAAAACATGTAGCGGGTAACACCGCAGGGCGCAGCTAGTACTCGTATGTCAACCATCCAAACTCGCACATTTATAGATGGGATTAGCTAGTAATACTATTATGTTATACTCTTAGGCTAATAATTTCATGTTGGATAAAAATTCTTAAAGAATTGTCAAATATGCATAGGTAGTTCCTTCCAAGGTTGCGCTTACAGTAGCAAAAAAGTTTTTACTAAGCCGATTTACCATGATCAATAAAAAATAAATAGGAGTAGGTATATCCGTTAAAGTACCGCGTTTGATATAAAACGTGTGCGCTCCAATACACACATTCACATTTTAACGAAGATAATCTGCTTGCCTTCATCTTACTGGCGCTAGGAAATACGTCATATTGAGTCAAATAGCTTAGCAGACAACTTTGCAAATAAAACATTTAACGATGTAATTAAGAACTTGTATAATTGTATATACTTTATAAATTTGTCTTGTATGCTGTAATTATTTCGAAATATATAAAGTGTTAGAAAAAGACGCCATAGTCATACGTTTTTAATAAGAATATTATTTTCTGTTTTGTGTTTTTTTTTAATTAATTAAAAAATTGGTAGGAAATTTCACAGAGCGCCATGTTGTACTATGGAAGACAGCTGACAGAATACTTACATAATTATTTTTTTTGTAATTACATATTTATTTATAATACATACAGATAGATCACCCAGACACAGAACAAACATTTTACCGTCACATATTTATTATTGTCCTGGTAGGAATCGAATCCACGCCCAAACGCAGCTCTTGAAGCTAAGTTAAAGCTTAAAATATAGAGTAATTTAGACATAATGTATTTTAATTATAAATGACAACTAAAATATTTTATGTATGCAAAAAATCTAATCTTCATGCTCCATTTTCGGCCACATCGTCGCTTTCTATCAAGTGAGATCGTGGTCAAAAGCGTGCCTAGTTGGGTGTAAAAAATAATAATAAACTGCCCATGAGCTTGATAGGAAATCATTAATAGCACTGCAGGAGTGCTACTCAGAACACGCTTGAACACTTACATTTACTTTACGAAACTAAAACAAGGCTGTCTTTAAGAAAACAACGGTAAAGGTAAAAGGCAACAGCATGGCAGGTCTAAAGCAAAAGATCTTCTATTACGAGCCCTTGACGGCAAAGGGTCGGCCCTCGAGCCCTGTCTAATAATTAAAATATACAGAGAACAATGATACGTTTCGCTTTGCACAATGTTTATTGACGGCTATGGAACCCTTTGTGTTCTAATTTGCAAAGGGCCTGCGAAGGGCTGGACTTGGGAGTGGAAGGGAACGGAAAGCAAACATTGGGGAGACAGTCAAATGCTCATATGCGTTGGTGGTTTTTAACTACATTTTCAGTTAGTACTTACAGATTAGTACGCTGATATAATATGTCGATGACTTTAATTTTCTGTTGAATTAATTCGTTCCGAATAGATATGATTTTTATTTGTAGTGAAGATAGCTCAGTCGTTAGCGGGGTCGGTTCGCATGCTGTAGGGCGTAGTAAAAGGGCGTGTTTAGAGTAAAGACCGCAAATTGTAATACTTAGGTAGTGTATGACACCCTGAGACTAGATGAGTAACGGTGCACGTATAAGGTAGCCGACAAGTATACAAGCCGACTGTTCACCTGATAGTAAGCTCACGGTTGCCTAAGGACATTTGCAACATTAGGAATGTTGTCGATGCTTTGCCAACCCAGAGCGCTAGACGTCCTCTTTCAAAAACTCATTATACAATTATCTATTGAATATAAGGTTATTTATTTATTTTAGGTTAATTATTCATTAAATTATACACCTAAACACTCAACTTCTTTTTATAGTAGTGCCTTTACTGTAAAGGCCATTAGGTTATGGAATGCTTTGCCTGTCTCTATCAGACAGTCACAGTCTTTGAACATTTTTAAGGACAGAGTAAAGTCACATTACTTGTCACAATACTGAATCGTCACTGCTGTAAGTCGGATTACTTATGTTTATGTATGTCGCTGCTGATGTTGGTTTTTATTTTAGTTTTGATTTTTATCTCAATGTATATGTATATATTATATATTATAGCCTATATAAATTATATACTACATGTGTATTATGAGTGTATATATATATATATATATATATATGTAAATATTTCGTTTTATTTAAATACATTATTATATGATTATTTTTATATCCTTACTATATGTTTTATTTTTTTCTTATTGTTAATTTACTCATAAAATATATAAATTTATATTTTTGTCAAATGCGTTGTGCTATTGTGTGAATTATTGGATTTTTCACGTAATGATTACTGAGAAAAGCTAAATTTCTATTATCCACTTACTGGTACGAGCATAATAACGATAGAAGTCAATGTCAAACAAAATCTTTTAGAAACGAAACAGACGAACAATGAATATCAATGCATCAACATCTAAAGATCCGTCTTGTTTATCTGCGCATCCCAGCGGAAGCCCAAATAAAACTTTAACAATCACACTAAAAGAAGTAAAATACCGCCTCCAAAGCAGCTCGGTGTCAACACTACACACTAACCCAAACAAATAGTTGTGTCACATTCGTACACAAGTAGTTGTATCACATACGTATGCAAATATTTGTCTAGTCCCGAGATTTGAACACGTAACACTTTGCTCACAATTGCGAATACATTGTTAAGTTGCGCGATTTGTTGCAAATCGGACGTCATTTTTGTTTTGTTTGTATTGCATTGTGCATAATAAAACCTTTTATAATGTAGATAGATAGATAAATAGATATAACTCTTTATTGTGCACATCATAAATAGAAAAAAGCACAGAGAACACAGAACCTTATGAACTAGTGCCACAAGTGGCGGCCTTATCGCTAACAGCGATCTCTTCCAGGCAACCAAGAAAAGAAAAAGACGATAGAAAACATAAAAACAGACGGGAGATGTAACACTACTAGATATAAAAATAATAAAAAAAGTTAAAGTAACAGTTTTCATTCTACTCAAACTTACGAACATCACATTGTATTCACTGTTGCCACTTATCCCTATCCTCAATAGTCCTCAACTTCCAAATCTAACCTCTCCAAATTGAACTACGGCAGGTAGTAAACAAAGATTCTTCAGTGAAAATTTTCTAAGAAAACCACACCTATTGTGGGTCTGGACACTGCGCTGCCTAGTGACCCGAAAGTGACTGTAGATTGCAATACCGGGGTTGGTGTAAAAAACTCAAAGGATAATAGCGCATTGGCCACAATAGTAAATCGTAAAGGCTTCCATACACTAAAACTGTCATCGACGATGACTCTACCAAACGGGTTGGGCTATGGAACTTGTGGTGACAACGCAGCGGGTTTCTCCGCGTGCAATACACGCCAGCTTACGCACCACTCAGGCAATAAGTTCGCACGTGCTGTTGATTCTGATGCTTTCATACTACCAAAAAAACTATGCCAGCTTGTAACGTTCTAAAGCCAGCCTGGTTTAGTGTATAGAAGATTTAGTACACCCAACGTCTTGCAGTCAAAAGAGCTTACAATATTATCAAAAATTACGCCCTACCCGCACGTGCCTTACTCGTAAAGGTGTCTGCCCCCCCTGTGGATATTGTTATATAGTGTACACCTCTTCTGAATTCTCCCCCACCTCCCTCCAGTGAGTGACCTTACGTTTGCTCTTTCGTAATAAGCTTCAACAGATTTTAATAATAAAGCAACTTTAGTCCACGCCATGTGTAAATTATGTAATTTTGATTATTTTTCATTGTAATATGGATTAACATTACACGGTGATTTTAAACGGGAAACAACAACTGTGATATTATGTAAGAAACAACTTAGATTTGTTTAGTTTTGTAACTCTTCCTTCAAGCATTTCAATCAACTTACTAAATATAGTATATATATCAACTGTATACTACTGTATATTATTCTACACTTTGCATGGTAACATTCAATATAAAATGAACATACACAGTTTAGTACATTTTTTTGCAAGCAAATGCACATTTTGCCATAATTTTCACTAATTTACACGTAATCTTATATGCTGAAAGCTTACAGTCATCGAAATTCATTCCCCTTTTTATTATTTTATTATAGCGGCCGAAATTTATCTCGACGTGTTCGAGCCACTTTCAAACTAATCCACTTAATTTGCAAAGGGAAGATCGAAAGGCATAAAAACGTTAATGAAGTTGGCTCAACAACCTGGCATAACGCGAACGAGCGGTGAGCCACGAAACTCAGAAGCCTCACAAACCAACGCGATTCACTGGATTTACCAATTCACAAAACGGATTTATAAAATTGATGTAATTAACAGTGAAGGTAGCGAGCTTACTAGCATTGTCGCGACGAACGAGATGAAAACAAAGCAGCGCAGCGGTCAACGCGGCGCTCTGCGGAACTGGCCACAGTTATTGAACAATATTTGCAGTATAAACGAGCCAGTGGAATTTCCGCGCAATAAATCAAACAAGTTAGAATTGCGATTCATGTTTCGGAAATAAATAAAATATAAGGAGGTCTTGCTCTCTCATCGCAACATTTGAATTTCATAAAGGCAATGTAAAATAAAGGCAAGCAATCACAGCGAAACGTTAAAAAGTATACTATACGGAACGATGGGCCAGTAATAAAAGTTTTGTTTCTCGAAAAAGAAAACGAGCTGAAGAGTTTAAAAAATCTATAACCCGACTGCGAATGAAATGGCTATAATTAAAAATTCTTTATCTTTTTAAACCAATTTATTATTCCTAATTAAGTTTAAAAATATAACTTTAATATATTTTTGTAACCCCCTTTTAATTTCCTCTGTTAAGATACCCTACTTGATAGGATTGATTATATTTTTTTTTAATTAACGTATAACTATATAGCACCAAAAATTATATTAACGGCACTTAGGTTATTGAGACGAATCTAACGATAACTTAAGTGTCGTAATCCATTCGGCCGTTTGAAAGACGGGGTAATAAAGAAATTTACATACAGTCATACATATATGTATTATACAAGATACGAGCCAAAAATGTAACCCTTCCTTGGCAGTCAGGTAAAAAGTACACGTGTAAAAACATCACTACATAGTATAAAACAAAGTCGCTATTTTTGTCTGTTTGTTTGTCTGTATGCTTAAATCTTTAAAATTACGCAACGGATTTTGATGCGGTTTTTTGTAATAGGTAGAGTGATTCAAGAGGAAGGTTTTTATGTATAATAACATTTATTAAATAATGGAGAAATACTGTTATTTTCAGGGTTTCTAATGTGGTGTCGTAAATTCTTACATTTCTTGCCGCTTACATTGCGTACGCAGGCTTAACCTTACAGGATTTATAAAAATAATGTACTAAGTATTGTACACCTTGAAAAGGTCTACAGAAAAGTCCGCGATGGTATATGTCTATCTCTTATCGATATCCCACAAAACCATTTTTTGTCATTTACTTTTTACGGCAAATAATAGCTAATTTTCGAAGCGATTTTAAGCACTACAGCATTATTCCTTATTTAATTAAATACCATAAATAGATTGTTGATTTAACATAGATTTATATAGCCTTTTACAGCACATAATTTCTTTGAATATTTTCGACGATATTACAGATTTAAAAATACATTGGGTAGCGTTTGCGGCGGTACCTATCGGCCGGCAGCCGCCGACCGCAGCGCGACGCGATATGAAAAGAAGGCATACATATACATATAGGTAAATGAGGCAGGTAAAGACTATGTAAATATTGACTATCAAAAAGTGATGTTGTGCATCCTATTTTGATAAATAAACATATTGATTTTTTTCGAATTTTGCACCCGTGCGAAGCCGGGGCGGGTCGCTAGTATTAAAATAAATTACTGGCAAAGAATAATTTGATCAGGGATTTATAACAAAGTTGAACCTTGAAATTACCAAGATACCTGCCAATAAACCGAAAGCGGGGCTTAATAATATATTCCCTTTACTGACTACGAGTATATAGTGTTCTATATGGGATAATAATATTAGTAAATGCTGTTTTATAGAAACTTCGACCATAAAAGTATGTATACATATACTATATTGTATTATATGTATAGTATCTCTTTTTGTGTGTCTCCATCTTTTTGTGTCCCTACCTACATGTTATATGTTTTTTGAACAAAAATAAATAAATTTCATTTCGTTTCGTTTCGTTTCATTTAATTTCATTTCATATATGCATTCACATCGCTAAGTTAATATTCAAATTAAACTTTGTACGCTTAGCCATTGTTTTAATTAAAAATTACAATTTGATATCTTTTAAAACGGGGTGCAAAAGTACAAACAATCTTGATTGAATTTCAGAGAAGAACGAGCGTGTAAACTGTTTACGGAAGGAAACCTACATCAAAGAGTGCGACATCGTCAATAAATCACCGGGAATTTCTTCAATAACGAAAATTTAGCCTCATCAATGGCAAATGACGAGTGATTTAGTAAGCCACCAGCTTAGTTGGAATCTTGAAAGCACTCCGTCAAATCCACGTCAAGTGGTTCAAATTGCCCTCCCCTTCTCTCATGATGAATGTTAGGAAAAATTGAAATCCCGTTTCATTTCCTGTGGTAGTTCTGAGGAACCACTATGAGAAATGAATGCGAATAGCTGCTTTGTGCGAGCCATCAATGAATAAAGGTGGAAAAGATGGAGCGTTATAGGGCTCTGACGTACTTAATAATAGAGGCCGAGTTGCTTCCAAACCTCTATCGAAGCTTTATAGTAAAGTCGCCACTACTTTACTAAAGTATGACTGGACTTGACTGACACAGACTGGACTTGACTAAGACTGGACTTTGACTATAATTAGTTACGAGGACACTTATTTAACTTGTGAAACATGAAAATATATAAAAACTTGACACTGGCAAATGCTAAAACGCGACGCCAAAACTAAAGAACAAAAAAAAATAGAGGCCGAATGAAATGCTATTTTATTGCAATTCAAACAGAAGAAAATTGTAACGTGCAAAGAGTTTGCGGTTCTGATTTATACTCCGACCGGAAAAACATTAGTCACTACATGTAATTTTCATCACCAAGAAATGAGTTGATTGCTATTCCAATACTAAACGAATTTACTAATATTTAGATCCAGCAGTCTAGTGAAGTTTCGGTAGCCTAGTGAAGTTCCAGAAGCCTAGTGAAGTTTCGGCAGTCTAGTGAAGTCCGGCAGCCTAGTGAAGCTTCAGTAGCCTGGTGAAGTTTCAGTAGCCTTGTGAAGTTTCAGTAGCCTTGTGAAGTTTCAGTAGCCTTGTGAAGTTCCGGCAGCTTAGTGAAGTTTAGGCAGTTTCGTGAAGTTTCAGTAGCCTTGTAAAGTTCCGATAGCCTAGTAAAGTTTCCGTAACCTAGTTGAGAGACCGTCTGGCTTCCAATCTGGACACTCTGGATTCGAATCCTACGGCATGCATATCTATATTTTCTAAGATATGTTCGTATTAATGTGCGTATTGCTGATAACTTCAAACAGTGAAGGGCCAATGTGCGTGGCTAATCAACTCGGATCTTATTTTTTTATTTTTACTAAAAAATTATAATAACGAAGATTTATGATTCATACAAATCATATCAAACTATAGTCACTTATAACTTTATTATCAAAACGTACCTTTTACGATACTTATGAAAATTTTGAATAATGATAACGAGTATGACGCACAAGTTTAAATTGTATGAAGGAAGTAGGAATACGAAGAGCGTAAAGAACGTAATTCTGAGATATAGGAAACGTTGTCGCCGAAACGGCACAGACGAGTTAATAAAGTTTTAAGTAATTCCTACATTGCAAAATTATGGGAGAATTCGTTAAATCCTGTGGTACTACAGTTGAAATTCCTCTGAACACCTCCACGTCGACTCGAGTGCCTGTCGAACCTTTGTCATTTTAATCGTACTTCCGATCTTTCAAAATAATGTTATTGAAATATGTTCAATTTCCTACGTTCTGTAGCTCTTCGTAATTTTCTGCGTGTTGTCGTAGGGTTGTTATGTAAATTATGTCTCTACGGAAATCATTTCAACTATGAATTATGTCTTTTGTATGTTCCAGAAATGTAAATCAAAATCCAAGTAACGGAGGAACGTGTTTAACTCTAGTAAAGCCATTTGTAAAATGGAATTGCCTACATAGTAGCAATAGTCTTAGAAAACGTTTGCGCAGTCGAGATTAGAAAAGGTACCGTACGCCGTACGTGCCTTGGTAGTTGCAGGCTACTGCATTAAAACACGCTTGGGAAAACATTTCCGTCGCATCATAACAGATATACGTAATATATTAGTGAACAAAGAAAATATAAAAAAATATTTTTTATAATCAAATCTGTTTACAAAAAAATCTTAACAAATTATTCAATACTAAAAAAAAGCCTACCCTTTGGAAGCGTACAATGTTTTTAATGACACAGAAGTTTACAATAAGAAAATAGATTAGATGACTTCAGAGCTCTCAGATGTTAAAAGTAGATACTCGGATACTACAGACTGTAGTCCTGTACTCTTTGCTTGGAAATATAAATTGGTGAAGGTAATATTCTAATTCTGTTTTAGAAGCACGAGCTTCACAATTAGAAATGGTTTTTTTTTGTAACTAATTGATACATAATGATAAATGCTCACGCTTGTTTGCGTGCGCCAATATACTATAATCTATATAACATACAACTAAGGGGCTATACAATATGATCTATATGCGGTAGATACGCTGATTTTAGTATTAGTAAGTTTTTTTAATATTAGGATACCAATCTTGGTCGTTGCTTTATTCATCAGTCGACCTCAATAGACCATGAAAGTTGGACGTCACAAGTCTTTTAGAGTTATAGGCATGCCCATCGTGCCCACAACGGTATATCCGCACTTTTTTACACTCTATCAAAAGTCTGTCTAGTTTTGAAAAATACCTACAATCGATAGTCTATTCAGAGAAATTAATAAGAGTTGCGCTTCTTTTCTTACCGGCTGAATCTTTTACGTTAAATTTCGAGCTATTGTTGGCATATACCGAGAAAACTTGACAATACTTAACACTGAATGGATCTCGTGATCGTTTCATATTAAAAGGTTTACAGTTTATAACACTCTGAATAAAAAAATATTTACATTGTAGTAGTTCAAGTTAAATACTTGAAACCTTTGTAGTGAACTATTCAGACAAATACACTAAGGTTTATTGTTTAAATGTAAAATTCTATAGGTAGGTTTGTAGCTTCATTCTTCTTTTCGGGCCACTATCAAATTAACTGTATGATATTTATTATTATGAAGAAGATTTTTATAACCGATGACAGGATAGGTGTTTGACCACAACTCACCTAATAGAACCGGCTCTCTTAGATGTTTGACGGCAAGTTTTTAACTTGAGGGTGGCAGCTAGCCAGCCGAGTACTAGAAAACACACAACCACTAAGCTATGGTTTTTTAACGATGTTTTCGTTCACGATCACCTCAATTTCTTTGGTGGGATTAAACCCACACCCTTTAGCGTGTGAACCGACCGCGCTAACCACTGAACTATCATCGCTACTACATAAGAAAAAAGACGAAGCTTGGTTGTAGAAAAGTATGATTTACAGTAGATTTAATTTGCCTATTTTTTAGATTAAATCAAGATAAGAATAGCCAATCCTTATAAGAGCCTAAATGTAAAATCTTTGCTCTATGAAAACAAAGGAAGTTAGTATTAAATCGATTTCAAATTTTATACTAAAAGAGTAAGATGCGGTAAAGTTTTCGCCAGTCAAACGGAACTCTAATCAAGCACCAACGTTTAAAGTAAGTGAAATCACTGAAAACATTTTCGGCATAACTTTAAAGACGAATCTTAACAATGTTTGAATTAAATCAAATCGGTGTCCAACGAAAACTTTTATAAGCCATAACAGAATTCTAATATTGCTCATACAGTCAGGCAATAAAAATGCCTGCCGTCAAATCTGCGGCGCAATTATTCATTCGAAATGCCAGTGGGGCCGTTTTAGCCCGCCCTCCCCTGCGAATCTAATACATAATCGTGCCATGCAAATTAAGTATCCGTATTGAATTATAGGTAGGTAGGTAATCTAAGTAAATCACAGAAATGATAGAAAAAAGCTTTAAATTTGAATACAAACTTCTTTATGGTCCTTATCTATCTAGCTATACTATTATAAAGAGGAAAGATTTCATTGTTTGTTTGTGTTGAATAGGCTCCGAAACTACTGAACCGATTTCAAAAATTCTTTCGTCGTTGGGAAGCTACACTATCCCCGGGTGATATAGGCTACTTTTTATCCCTGTATTCCCACGGGAACGGGAACTACGCGAGTGAAACCGCGAGGCGTTCGCTTGTGTATTATAAGTACCTGTGTATATACAACGCAAAAGGGGTGAATTGTATTTTAGCAGTTGCTTGGTTTCTCTAGTTACAAACTTTGCTTATTGTTTATTTGTTTGAGAAAAAAAGTAGCTTTATTAAAAATGTAAAACTGTAAGCCATTTCGAGGTAAGTCTTGAGTATAATATTTTGTTTTCAAATGAAATTTATTAACAGGTTGTCTCGCCAGTAAATTTAAATTTCATTATAATTCCGATTGCAGGTGGATATTAAAAGGGCCGTAACTTTATTGGGATATCGTATAATCACTGGTACCCAAGCACCCTTATCTTTGAGCTCAATTGCGACAAATTAACTTCAAACTGTAATAAAATTGGACTTACCTACCTGAAAATGAAAGTATAAGGTAGGTACAGACATTTTTACCAAATGTCTATTTATATTGTTTCTGTACATAATTGCTTTTTAGAATTTTAATTGATTATGTACTTACCAAATTTAAAAAAAAGGTACATCATTCTGTTAGCTTCCTGATTATTTTCTTTTAGTTTACTGCCATTTCTAGGATTAAAAGTATTTGTGTAGAAAGAGTAGCGGTTTTTATGGATTATATCATAATAATAGTAGGTACATACATTGTGGGTGCCTTCAAGTCGCGACTGAATCGGTTTCTTCTAGGCAAGCATGGTCCACCGTAGACCACATCTTCGCTTAACATTAGGTGAGTTGGCGGTCAAACGCAAGCCTACATTTATGTAACTAGCGGATGCCTCGCGGTTTCACCCGAGTAGTTCCTGTTCCCGTGGGAACACAGAGATAAAAAATAGCCTATGTCGCCCGGAGATAATGTAGCTTCCCAACAGTGAATTTTTGAAATCGGTTCAGTAATTTCAGAGTCTAAAGTTAATAAGTAAGTAAGTTTCAATACAAAAAATCTTTCCCTTTTATTAATAGAAGATAAAAAAAATGTATAATTGTCATAATTTACAAATGTCATAGAGATCGATTCCAATTATTTTATTCGTAATGACCTTTTTTGAAAGCCAGCATTATTTCAGCCCAGGTGTGTTAACTAGTTGTTGGTGGCCTGTGGTCGAACACTAAACAAACATCTTTAAAAGTTTGCAATTTTAATCAATTGTTGTGAGTTAGCAATATGATCTTATAAATTGAGAACAAACAAACTGAACGAATAAACGCGTATTACAGAAATGAAAAATATATACCTACAATCTGTATTTTTTTTTCATACATTTTTTATTCGCAAAACAAATATAATAATAAATAATAAATATCTTAGGACATTACACACAGCGCCATCTGACCCCAAACTAAGCAGAGCTTGTGCTATGGAAGACAGATAACTGATAGAATACTTACATACTTTTTTTTTTGTAAATACATACATACTTATAATACATACAGTACACCCAGACACAGAACAAACATCGATGTTAGTCACATAAATGTTAGTAGAATGGGAATCGAACCCACGCCCTTCAGCTCTTGAAGCAGACATACTACCAATGAACCAACAGGGCTGTCGTACCAATATTTTAAGTAGTTTTAAATATTCGGCGTTGCGGAAAAAGAAACAACACAAATGTTCAGAGATATTTTGATATCAGTGTCAGCTATAATAGGAATAAGTAGGTAATGATAAACCCTTCTTCATAACACACTAGAAACATATTATTATTTGTTTTTGTTTGACAAAAATAGGTAGAGAATAACGGAAAGCAACCGTAAAAGGGCTCAAAGGCCCGAAATTTGATACCGTCGGTTGCGTATAGACGAAAGATGAAAACATTTTTACTGAGATATTTTAACGTAAACACTCACGTAAATTGACGTCGCACCGCAGAACGCGGGTATCTCTTTGATTTTTAGGGTTCCATATCCAAAGGGTAAAACGGGACTCTATTACTAAGACTAAGCTGTCCGTCCGTCCATCTGTCTATCTGTGCGTCTGTCACCAGGCTGTATCTGATGAACCGTGATAGTCAGACAGTTGTAATTTTTTTACAAAATACGTATTTCTGTTGCTGCTATAACAACAAATACTAAAAAAACAGAATAAAACAATTATTGAATAGGTCTTCCATACAACAATCGTGATTTTTTTGACGTTTTTATAGATAATGGTACGGAACCCTTCATGTGCGAGGCCGACTCGCACTTAGCCGGATTTTTAGTTACACGCATTTTTTAAAAATTTTTTTTTTGATTAAAATAGTTTCGCGTTTGACCACACTCTGCCTGGTGTATGTTCGGTTTTATTTAATACACTGCGTTCAATATTTGACCAAACCGTCACTGAAATTCAGATGAGTTGTGGACTAACACCTAGCCTGTCGACCATAAAAAAAATTATTACTTAATAAACTTACTCATACAATGAATTTACTAGATTGCCTGTATCGTCACCGGCACAAAGTTCAAAGTGAGAAATAGTATATTACAACAGTGTAATACATATTCTAATCTATTTCTAACTTTGAACTTTATTAGACTACAATGAATTATATTGTCAGCTTCTACCTTCTTAATACGCTTGGGACTGAACGATGTGAAATGTATTCCAAAATAAAACCGTCTTCTATTTCTATTGTAACAATTTATTGAAAAACTAAATATGTGGCCAGGTCAAGGAGATATGCTGCACTTACCTTATTTTCAGATTTAAAAACGATTATTTATAGGTACAAACCATTAATTATCCTATTAGCTATTTGATACATTACAGAGTTTGTAAATAAAGAGTGAGTTCATAATTGAGAATTTATTTACTAATAAATTATTATGAATAATACTGTATTTCATACGTCGTTAACTTTAGGTGAAAAAGTTGCTGGGAAATGTCGACATCCTTGGAGCCGGGAGTGACCTTTAAAACAAAAGCCAGAAATTTGGAAATTCAAAAAAGAACGAATTACTAAGGTTTTTACTTTTATTATGTATTCCGCAAAAAGTTTCAAGAAGGCATAAAAGACTGTTGAGACAGCCCTTTCTCTTCTATTTATAATATACTTTTTATGCGTATACTTTATGACAACACAGTTTGTCGGTTCAAATTATTATTTTTTCAAGAGATTTTGCAACTCGCATGTTGGCGTATTAGGTATCAAGCGACATAGGGGTGTATAAAAAAAAGTATATGTGTATTCTATCAGTTATCTGACTTCCATCACACAAGGTCTGCTTAGTTTGGGGCCAGATGGCGCTGTGTGTATAGTCCTACGATGTTTATTTATATTTATTAACTTTACATGAAACCTACTTACATTTCTATACCAATAATATATAAATTTACAATTTAAAAAAACCAACCGCATGATCCTTAGGTCAACTAAATGCACTACTACAATGAAACAGCGGGGGTTCGGAGTAAACGAAAATATCATCGTTGTACACAATTTTTTGATATTTGTTGATTTTTTAAAAACCGCTCTTTCGATTTCTATAAAATGTCTATGGAACCACCTCTGAAATATGGTCTATCAAGCAAAAAAGGAACCATGAAAATCAAGTCATAGATAATTATAAATAACATACATAATTATAAAAATACATGAAGTTGAATTGTCTGGGCGTCTGAAATCGGTGCAAGCCACCAAATGACATAGCCTAAATAGCGTTTCAGAATTATACATCAGTGACAATATCCATTTCGAGCTTGTAGTGACTCAAAAATAAATAAAAAAAACAAAGTACTAAGATCAGGTTGTTCCATTCCAGAACAACTAAATACAAGAACTAATACATCATTTGGTTGATGACATTCACTCAATATCGGGCATTGTAGGTGTTCTGTGGTAAGAGGCAACGACAAAGAGAAAATCATGATTACTTTAAATGTGGATTCTTTGTGGGCTTCGAAAAACGAGTAGCCGTATTATATCGCTGTATTAGATATACTATCGCCTAGTTGTATGTGACGGTTTGAAGGGTACTGTAGCCAGCAACAATTCTGAGCTTTTGATGTTAAAATTTATCATCAAATGTCTTAAAATAATTATGGCTGGTATTGCCTAAATACAATGTTAAACTTGGCAAATACTTATTTGAAAGCGGTAGCTATCAAATAGTGCTCGAATGTAGAGTAGTTTATATCACCAATACGTTATTGTTCTTTACAATTTTGCAAAACGATATGTTGGATAAAACTTGTCGGTACAATATAAACGATGGGGTTCGTGAGTGATTCTCAGCATCGTGGCTTAGAGGCATTACTGAGGGGCAAGGCTAGCAACAAAAAACAACGTTCATTCAATTTATGAACTCCATTTCACTCGAGATATTGTGTATGTTTAGAGCTTTTTTTCTTAGCCCGATTGTGCTCTCAAAGGATAACCGTAGTTAATCAATGGTCGATCCAGACTGTCTTTGATGTCGAATAGGAAACAATACCGGTAACAAATGTTTTCTCACTGATACTGTTATTTATTAAGAGGAAATATTTGATTTTTTGTTTGTATTGAATAGACCCCAAAACTATTGAACCGATCTGAATAATTCTTTTATCATTAGAATGCTTCATTATCACTGAGTGACATAGGCGATACTTATATTGTTAATCTAGTTTTGTATTTCCGTGCGAAGCCGGGGCGAGCTGCTAGTATAGTATATAGGTATATATATATAAAACAAATAGAGGCTTTATTTTTTATAGTAACATTATTGAAATAAGAAGTCAACGACTAAACAGAAAAGAATAGAGTTAAAATAAATCCCGCAAAGTAACATCTGGTTTAATTGCATATTATTGATTGTTGGAAAAATTTCAAGTAAGAAGTAGCTCAGCGAATGGAAATCGAATGTCAATTCGTCTTCGGTAAATCTGTTTGATAAGTCAATATTGCAATTCCTTAATAAATTAATCTTGGACGCAGCTCTTATAAGTTTAGATCGGGAACGACGAGACAGCGGATATTAGAAACAGATTGGTACTTGGGCACCTTTGATGTGCAATCGAGGTCAAATAAATGACGTTTATGCAGTTTTAATATAATTTGATATCAAATCGTGAGTCAAAACCAATGTATCGTGACACAAAACTTTCCAAACAAAACAGTGTGTGAAAAATCAATCAATCAATCTCTGAAATTGCTCTGTAGATGACATATACGAGAGCCCACTACCAAAACCATGTATCACAATGCAATGCAATACGGTCGATAAAATCGTTAAATTATATGATTCTGAGCCCGGTGAGGTGGGTAATAACGGTCAAAAGTGTAGCAACTGAGTGGGAGGCCATTTCTGCTGTGTCAAAAAAAAAAGGCAGTCGGTATCATAGCAATACGTCTGATACCTATTGGAAATGTACATAGGTTTTGTTATTTTAGGACGAAAAAAATTTTTTTCAGATATTTTGCGAGTAGCGCGTAGCCTGAGCGCATTTTAAAAATGTCAAAAAATTTACGAACTGTATCATAGCAATGATACAGTGCGGTAAATATAATTTTGACTTTATTCATAATTAAGCTCGTGTTTAATATTTTTTTAACTTTTAAATTTAAAAATAAATTGTTTTAATGAGTTGAGTTTGTATTGTAATAATGTGATTTATTCGGATCTATAATTAATCAATTGATTTATTTTAATAATGTTTTGACATTTACACATTTCATTTTGACTGTTTGTACAATTATCTTTTTAAAATTATTTTTAAGGACTATTGTAATTGGCATATTGTGTCGTTTTAGTCTCTAATAATAATAAACTAATTTTCAAAAGCAGTAGAATAAACCCGGAATACGAGCACAGCTAAACACTAAAACTTCACTCGACACAAAACTTTCCATATTAACAAACAGTGTAAATATGGCAATTTTATTACCCTTGACTAGGAACGCAATTAGGTAGCGCAGTCTACCATTTATTAACACCATGGAATTCTGAATTCCTGCCAAGTGGTCCGCGAACAAACGCTGCACGTATACAAATAAGGTTGAAAATTAAAGCTATTCTTACCGCTTGAACCAGGTCTGTTTTGTATTTGTATAATTTATTTATATAGGATTATAGCGTCTAGCATTTAAATTCTGAGGCACTCGAGTTTTGCACGCATACTGATTATGTTCGGGAAAGTGTTCTGTATACAGAGCGAACGCATTGATGTCGTCTCTTTTATACTCTATTGGCACAAAAAAGTACTCTGATAGAAGCATGTGATTGATTTACGACAAATTGTGGTTGTAAATTTAAAATGAAAACCAAAAATCGTTTAATCGTCATGTCAAATCTTTGTTTTGCTACACTTCTAAATTTCGCATAAATGTTTGTTCTGTGTTTAGGTGTTATGTATATAAGTATGTATTTTATTATACATTATTATATTTATTATTTTTAACAGTTATTTTATTTTAAATCGAAAGTAACATGTTGTTATTGCTACCTTTGCTAGACTAAGCGTTTAACCGATTTTAATGAAATTTGGTGAGGTGGTAGTAAATTTTGTGAGGTCGGGTGTAGTACATTTTAATTTAGGCACTATAAAAAGGCAAAGTAAGGAAACTGTGAAACAACTGATATAAAAAAAAAAGATTGTGATGATATTACAAGCAGAAAGAAAAAGTAATAGTACAACCGTGGGCGAATACTAATTAATGAAAATAAAAGAAACTATACGACAAACAGCAAAATTTCTCGCTATGAAGACTCGAATTTTATAGAAATTTCATTTCATACATTTCCGCAGAAAGATATGTATATTACCTACATTATTCAATTTAAAAATGTTTTTATGTGAAAATGTCTCTAATTAGAACCAAATTTCATAAAGCAAAACAGAAGTACTTTTCAGCGAAACTACTACTACTAGATATACCCAATTACCCACTTAATTAGTAACAATGTTTAAATTTGTATCAATAATCATTTCTAAACAGGGTTTCGACATAGACACTGAGCCCTTGATCTGAGCTCACAGGAAATTGCGTTGCAAAGGAAACATTGTCTCATTCGGATTACTGTCAATTCGGCACGTCATTTCCGCTTCGTGAAAAGTTCCGGTAATTATTCGGATACTACCAAATATGATAGAAAAATAAGAAATAATAATAAAAAAACTGTATTTCAATAAACAACAATGTCCCAAACTGAACAACTGAACAATACATTATTTAGTAATTGCATACTAAACTTTCATTACAAGTTAAATAGTATTGTTCTATACTATATCTTAATATCTTTACATACGAGTACGTATGTAAAGATATTAAATTAGGATATAGGTATAATTATATTTCATTTTATAGTAATTAATTGTTTTCTTGTTATGTTGTGTGTGGGTGTTGTGTGTGTGGGCGTTGTGTGTGTATATATGTAAGTATTTCAAACCCTTTCAACTAGAATGTGTTTGGTAGAATCATAATTTTGATGTAGAATACGTTTTTCAGTAGTGGCTTTACAGTCATGGCGGTTAATAACATATAATTCAGGGCATGCAAATAAGTAATTCAGCACTGCAGCATGAGCCTGACATCACAATGACTGTAGAATCCCAAATCATTATTTCAGAACTAATTCGATTGCTAATCTTCGATTATGTCCACAGCTGTCAAGTGATACGATGTCAGTTAAATGAAATTCCCCAAAGTAACGCCTGAATCAATGAAATGTCAGCTACATTGCAATTGGACCGACTAGTAGAGCATCGAACCTAATTCGATTGTGGCGACTCCCTGACTCAACTAGGAACATAGCCATCACTAATTCATCCTGACGTATCAACACGATTAATTTGAATACATACAAGTCCGTATTTAACTTTTTATTTAACTTGAAAATATATAAATACTTGACACTGGCAAATGCTAAAACGCGACGCCAAAACCAAAGGGGGGAAAAAAAAGTCCGTCAGACTTTAGCTATTTAGCTATGTAGTTGTCAAACGAAAATTTGCATTCAGTAAATGTAAGCGACTTTCCCGTTAGCTTATTTGGTAGTCGCTCTTCCACATGAGCTAGTAGGTCGTGAATTCGACAAATCACTCTCAGGACAAATATTTTCGTAATAAACATACGTATAGGGTATCTTCTGTTACTTTTTTTTTATAGGTGTTCACAGCTCACCTGATGTTAAGTGACAGTGTGGTCGAAGATGGTAAAGCACACCAAGCACCAAAATAATAGGAATACCAAGTAAAGTACTTGGCATTCGTATTATTTTAAATAAATATTTACAAATATTATCTAGTATCCATAGTAAGACATTTGCTTAGTTCGGAGCTAGATGTTTTTTTTCATATCTACCTATGCCAAAAAAAAACAATTAATTCCGCATGTTTTCACTCTACAATACTAATCAAATTACAAGCAGAAAAAAAGAATCCTGTTTGAAACAGACTTAATTAATGGTAAAATGGAAAACACTCACATTTTCGAGATAACGAAGAATTGTTTGAAGTCCCTCGAGGGTATCGGACAAAATTATTGTTTTTCTAATGATTGTGCATTGTTTGGTTGCCTGAGTCTTCTCGTAGCTGTAAGTATTATTTTTATTTGGACTAAGGAAGAATTATTCGGAAGATATTACGTTTATAAAAATATTATTTAAGTAATCAACTATTTACTCAGGCCTTAAATTGATGGACATTGACATTATAAAATAATAATGTCTACATATATCTATATCTATCTATCTATACTATTCGACAGCCCTGTTGGCTCATTGGTAACCTATCTGCCTTAAGAGCTGAAGCGTGGGGCAATTCCCGCTCAGGACATACATTTTATGAATCAAGAAATGTTTGTTCTGTGTCTGGGTGTTCTATATGTATTACAAGTACGCATTTACAAAAAAAAAATTATATAATTATGTATTCTATCAGTTATCTGACTTCCATCACACAAGCTCTGCTTAGTTTGGGGTCAGATGGCGCTGTGTGTAATATCCTACGATATTTATTTATTTATTATTTATTATAAGGAGGAAGCATTTGATTGTTTGTTTTAAATAGGCTCCGAAACTACTGGACTGATTTCAAAAATTCTCCGTTGGAAAGCTACACTATTTCCGGGTGACATAGGCTACTTTTTATCCCTGTATTCCCACGGGAACGGGAACTACGCGGGTAAAACCGCAAGGCGCCTGCTAGTTATTTATATATTGACAATACAGTGTCGCCAAATAAATTAGTATTTTTATAACTGCTAGTGAACTAGTAGGGGTTTTGCTGCAAGCGTCGAAGTTTTAGCAACAATCAATGTTATATTTACCACAATAGATCACTCACCCATACTCACGGGTAATTCAACAATTTATGATAATAACACCACAATTTTGGTATCAACACAAATTTGAAAAAATAACACAACGTAGCGACTTTACATTTTCATCAAAACTCTGAGTATTTTAACTTTTAAATGAACAAACAAAAAAAACATTTCTACTGCACAAGAAATAATACTGAAAACAGAATAAAAACTGCTAAGAGACACGAAATTTACTGGTGCAAAGTCTGCTTAGTCATAATTACCAGGGTTAAAAAAACATGACCGTATAAAGAAAGCTGGGGACTTAAGACCACTGAAAAACGACGCAACATTATTTATCAGCGGGCCCTCTTTCGGTTTTAATTCGGATTTATGTATGTACATTAAAGAAAGAGGCTTATATCTGGAACCCGCGACTGTGACGCAAGAGCTCTTGTGTGTGTCTACCTTTATTTTTCACATTACGTTAACGCAAAAAATATTACATGCGGTACAAAAATATTACATGCGGTACAAATATGTTAAATGCGGTACAAAAATGTTACATGCTATGGATGTCGATCAAGTACTCAAATCAACGAAATATTCTTAACTTGACTTTTGCAAATGATAGTTTTAAAATGCCAGCAATTTACATAAAACAATGCCTAATTACTTGTAGTTTACTCCACAGATTACTAAAATAGTTAAATCCATAATAAATGGGCACCAATCTTGTACTACTATGGAATCACTGTGATAGCAAATTCTATTTTTAATCATTTTTCAATATGTCAAAGATACATGATTTTAAATATAGTTCACTTATAATGTGTTCACTACACGTTAAGTATTGAATGAGACGCTCTCCTAGTGGTAAGCGATAACGTAAGGTCATGATCATTGCAGTGATACACAAAACTGTGTGTAACAAAACAAAGTCCAGGGCATCGTTGCTTCGACGCTCATTACTTTAAGGCTTTCGATGGTTAGTCTCAATAACCCTGTCATTTCGCTAGCTGCAGTACCCTTCAACCCGGAACACAGTAATGTAGTCACACTACTGCTTAGCGGCAGAATATCTGGTACTGCGGTGGTACTTACCTATACGACCTCCTGTTAAGGGGATCTACTATCAATGACTGTACTATATAATATATATAGCCTTACCCAATAAAAGAGTATATACGCTCAGCGGTAGGACATTGTATGAAAACAGAACTTTTAATCTCACTTGTATTCCAACTTGCAATATCCCAGGTTCATTGAGAAGCGAGTATTGCTATGAAATGCGGAACGATGCACTCACTCTTTTGTGACATGTCGTTATTACCCTTACACAATGTCGGACCAGTCTGTTCTCAGTTTGTATGAAGCCGGTCTCCAACGACTCACAATAATATTTCGCGCATCGCTTCGTGTCGTTCCATGATTTTGTTACAGCCATTGCGTGTCTCTTTTATGAAACTGTCCTTTGAACGCTTTGCCATTCGAGTTCTACCTTGCAATATTTGATGTGATCTACATAATTGTATACTGTTCGAGCGTTTTCATCTTTGATTTGGTCTATATCGTCCTTACGTTGCATTTTTATTGAACTTAACTTACTTTTATACGTCCTTTACAGTTTTGTATTAAAAAAGACTTCTTTCTCTCTCCCTAATTTTATTACTCTGAAAACATATTTTACTACTTCGTTTGACTTTATATTTATGGGATTAAAATCTTTTTTTGGGCACGCAGGCAGAGGTTAGAGATTAGAGGTTTCCACTTGCTACGATCCTGGCACACATTTTTCGCTTATTCAACTTTCATTTATAATTTTCGCTTTGCATTTTATATATAACATTTTAGTACGTTCGCTTTGTAAGAATCTTTTTTACTTTCTGAGATAAAAAAGAATAATAATAAAGTCTCATTACTCTAATTTACACAGACAACCTATCTATACTTTATTACTGAATCAGTTGAACTTTCTAACTCGCTAAAAAAGGTTGAAACTCGATATGATCCGAAGCTCAACTGTTCACTCCTAATTAAGACTGTAACTAAGTTTGCTGTCGGAATTGTCACGCAATAATAATACCAGAAATAATCATAAGTATAATAATAATGTAGTTGAAAACCAGCCAAAGAGCTGAGAAGTAAAGCACACAAAACTAACAATAATAATTATTAGATAATCTATTATAACAATACTTGGAACAAAAACAAATCACAATAATACATTTCAAACACGAAATACAACAAGCAGCTTCAAGGATCGAAAACAATAAGTACCCTGTATAGCAATATCACTTAATACAGTAATAACCTGTTGTCATGTAAATGAAAAAAAACCTTTGCGAATCAAACATTATTCAATCAATTTACCCCGAAAGGATATGGAGGCAAAATCACGCAGATAAGCGGAATCGAGGGCCTTAGGGATGCCTGAACCTCGGTTACTTAAAATCACATGTATAATTTAAAAGGAGAGCCACCCTTGGACGTGTGGCGGCGCCTTAACGCGATATCAGGAAAATAGAATTTAATCTTGTTTTTTGTTCATTGTTTCGTAATCTTAGTAAGAACTCTTGCGTTTTAAAATGATAGAACGTAGATAAATACGTAAATGATAGAAAAGTTTACCAAACGAGTACATACTCGGGTATTTCATCAAGCGATGCTAAAGGATGATTTTATGATCTATTTTATTTGTCTTTGACATGTTTTTTTATAGGAGGTGAAAGTAAGTTTTATAGACTGCAATAGCTGTTACGATAAGATTCCGTAGAGACCCAAACCGATCAAATATAACTAAACACACACAGTCCCAATACTCACGGTGTTTTTTTTAAATTATGCTCTGAAAACGTAAAATGGCGATGCGCTCTATGAACAGCCGTGTTTTGTTTGGCTTATACAACGATTTCGGTACCACGAGTATATTGAGCGCATTACCATAATGCAGCATAGAATACCTACCCTTTGTCCAGTCCGCATATGCTCAAAATCGATTCAACCGTGTTATAAGCACTATGCTGTCTACATATACCAACATAGAGTTGCCACACAGACTATTACATTTCTTTTGCTGTAAAAAAATTATGAGACATTTTAGATAATGGAAACTAATATAGATTTTTCACGGGATTTTATGATCGACAGAAACGATATTTTCTTTTATGTACTTACAATGCATGTTCTTAATTATAAACTGAAGTTTATAACATTAAACCTATGTTTTGTTTATTAGAAGTATTTGATAAAAACGAACATTAAGGTAAGTACATTTAAAGTGATTGAATCGAATAGGCTCGATTACATTTCAATTTCCCCAACATTAGGGAAACTTTCCGCAAATGGTAACACACAAAGTTATGTATGTATGTATATTCAATGTACCGAGCGAGGAGACCGTGCTCCAGTAATGTAATTTGAAAAACCGAAACATTACGGGACACGAAGTCGGCCTACCGACGTACTCGTACATTCACGGCGACAAGCACTTTACATATTTTACAAGTCACAGTTAGGTACAAACATTTAAAAAATTTAAAAAACTGTTGTATGTGTTGAACGGTATTGCGACAGATGAATCTCTGATTAAAAATGAACATGTGAAAGTAAAGTAAAGTGCATCATGTATTGTCATAATGATCTGTGCTTGCTTATAGGCGACTTTATTGATTAAAATTAACCAATATTGTATAAAAGTATTAATTTGTCTACTAGGTACATTTATTTTAACTTAACTGCCTAATTTTGAATCTTATTTTATGCCGTAATAATATAGTGGTGTACGATTGCACGCAATGTTTTTTTAACCATAATAATAATATAAGTAAATAATACTTCTGTCTTCGATAGTACTATTAACAGAGCAAGCCTGTTCTTAGTTATGTAACCGAGGTAATATGTGTCTACCTGTATTTGTAGTTATTGTTATATAGGTAATGTGTGTTTTGTGTACTCGTTATGTTAGTTTTATTGTATTGTTATTAAACGTTCCATTTGTAGAAAAACAGTAGCATTTTATTTTTATCTAGCCAATGTATTGAATTAATTGACAGTCCTGTTGGCTCATTGGTAGCATGTCTGCTTCAAGAGCTGTGGGGCATGGGTTCGATTCCCACCCAGGACAAGCATTTTGTGATATAAAACCAAATGTTTGTTCTGTGTCTGGGTGTACTGTATGTATTATAAGTATGTATTTACAACAACAAAAAAAAATTAAGTATTCTATCAGTTATCTGACTTCCATAGTACAAGCTTTGCTTAGTTTGGGGTCAGATGGCGCTGTGTGTAATGTCCTACGATATTTATTATTATTATTTATTAATTTAGGTACTTGTAAAAATATGTAGGTGGTTACTGCCGAGCTAGGTTACTTCACATAATACTTTTACTTTTACTGTTATTTCACTAAATATTTTTTTCGACTTCACGAAAAAAGGATTGTCGACGTCATTAGCAAAAGGTTTTAAATGTCATTATTTGGTAGAGTGCTCACCGAATCAGCCATGTTTTTTTTTGTAAACTGCTAACAAAAATCTGCCCCACTGCTGGATGCGGGTCTCTCCCTAATGTGAGAATGGTAGTTCACCACGCTAACCAAGTGCGATGTGTGTGTGAGTGCAAAGTGCGGCAATACGCATATTTTTTTTCAGTTGCGTGCTATGGAATTTATTTTGCCTCTAGATTAACAGTTAGACTGTCTTTCAACTAGGTTACCGTAGTCTCCATGCTTGCCGTAACCCATGTGCGATTAAAATAAAACTATACTGTATGCTGTGCTACTATTGCAAGTGAGTAGAATAGTTAACTTAGACCATTGTCGAGTCGTGCATTTCACCCCACATAATATGGTAAGGAATAGATTTTGTTTTAAATTTGCTTATATTGCGATTTTACTACAAAAAAACTTGGGCAGAACCCCAACCTAGCTCTTCAATTGCTCTCTAAGCTCGTAAAATTTTATTCTTCAACAAAATTTTAAAATTGCAATCCAAAGAAACGCTGCTAGTGCTGCCGGCAATGGGTTAGTTCAATAACTTGTGTGCACGTTGAAAAAACTGCATTGAATTCTCCTCACGTTTTGATTGAGAACCGATGGTCAGATTGATTTTTAAACGACCTACCATAAATGGCGCCACACACTGGCATCGGTTTTAATAAAAAATGTTATTTGTTAGCAGACTAGCGCTACGTTTATTTTGTACTTTAGTTGCCTACTTACTTTTAAAGTTACAAGTGAAGCGATATTACAAGTGTATTAAGAGATTTGCTTTAAAAGTATTCACTGTGAAGCCGACTTTTACAAGCCATATTAGGGTGTACCAAGCCAAAGGCGATAATGTTATTCATCATCATCAACAACTTTTACTTCGAGTACAACTCTAACATAGTGTTGAGCGCATAGTTGTATATAACGGGGAGTACAACAACCCCTTTTTGGCTAAGTACTTCCCAAGTTTATAACTTTATAGAAATAACATGGAATATTATGTGTGATAACAAGGAATGCACACATAGAAAAGCTCGGGCGAAAGTGAACACACACCCACACACACACACACACACACACACGCAGAGAGAGAGACACCTAGTTTATTTATATGTACACAAATCTTTTTCCACAAAATGCATGTAGATGCGCAAAACCAAAGCTGGCAACATCGTGAACTTGGATCACCAAGATACAGGCTAAGCCTAAGTTTGGGGCCCGATTTATAATGCCATATCATTTACTGTAAATAAATATGTAACATTATTAAACTGTAAATGTATTGTTTGTAATGAAATTAAATGTTTGTTAAATATAGATTTATTATTATTATTATAACACATAAATAGTAAAATCAGTTCTACATTAGGTACATCAACTAATTCACCAAATAGCCACGTTCGATTTCTCGCAGAATTCACTAACACCCTCTAAAGCTTAATCATATCTGTACCTAATCAGGCCGGTTGCTTCAATTAGATCCGAGAATACCTGTTAACCAAACGCAAAGCTCCCGTTAAGTAAGCTGCAAACGTAATACGTTTGAGTGAAAAACGAAACGTAAATAGTTTGGGGACTGACTTAATCCTACAAATCCTTTAATGGATGTTCGGAAGTTTGTTACTTAAAACGTTGAAACCAGAAAAACAACATGAATTTTATCGATAAATTGAAACTAAGCAATGGATAGTGACATATTATTTCATTGACATTTTCATTGTATTGACATTTATGTATGTTATGATTTTGATATTTTTAAATATGAATGGAAAAATGACCTGTAACTTTTGGTGTCATTAATAAAATATGTGTATTTATATTTTATAAGTATTTTTGCAGCAATCCTTGCTGTAAAGTATATGTAATGTGTGATAAATATGTATTGGAAGAAAGAATTTAAAAAGAGACTACACTTACTCGCTCGCTCGCTTGCATCTATCACGATGACTTCCTATTTTTATAGTAGGTTCTGTTGTTAAAATTAATTAATTAAAAATAAAGAGCTGAAGAGGCCCCGACACCTTGATAAACCTCGACGAGGTTTAATGGTGTGTTATAATTATTATAAGAACGATTGTAATAATATTTAATAAATTAAAATATAAAATACTCGAAATTGATGATACATGTAAACTATATGTATGTTAGTAGACATCTACATAACGATTTATGTAGTTCTATGGTTAGTGCGGTCGTTTTCAGCCCGGAAAGCGTGGTTTCAAGCCCCAAAAGTTACCTGGAGCTGCCAGTGAACGTTTGTAAAGAGGTAATGTACTCTCTAGTACTCGGTTGGCTACCACCTTCAAGTTGGAAATATACCACTAAACATCGATTAACCTTAATTGAGAGCCAGTTTAATTCCAGGCTATGTATGTTTAATATCGTCTAAAACACCGTCACTTAACATCAGGTGAGCAGTAGCCAAACATCTAGCATGTCAACAGCATAACACGTCTAGCATGTTATGCGCTCAACACTATGTTAGATTTGTGCTCATAGTAAAAGTTGTTGATGATGATGAGTAACATTATCCCCTTTGGCTTACACCCCTATCTTATAGCTCGTTTAAGTCGGCTTCACAGTTATTGGTTCTACTATAGACAGGACACGAAAGATGAAGTAAGGAACTTCTATTAAGAATTAGGTGAACGTTTCATTTGCAATGCACCACAATTGCAACTTAACATCTATGTTTATACCTATATAGTTGAATGCAGAATAATTACATGAGTTCCGTCTACATTTCTTCCTCTCTCAATTTTCCAGAATAATAAGTACCTAATTTAAATTTACCTTCATATTTTAGCGTATCTGAATAAAAATTCCTAAGTCATCTTCGAAGTTTGCCTATCTGTAAACTACTTTTTTTTAGGTAAATGTATTGAGACGAACGATGCGCTCTCCTAAAGGTTAAAGGTAACGCATGCCCATGACCATTGCTGCAATACACAGAACTTTGAGTAGCAAAACAAAGTCCGGGGTATCGCTGCTTTGGCACTCATTATTTTGAGACTTTCGATGGTTAGTCTCAACAGTAATTTCGCTAGCTGCAGTATCCTTCAAACCGGAACACAGTAATGTTTACACACTACTGCTTGGCGGCATAATATCTGGTCCTGCGGTGGTACATACCTAGACGACTTCCTGCTAAGGAAATCTACCACCATGATTGCAGTTTATGACATAGTAATTAAAAGTTCTTGTGCAGTACAAGTAATATATTATCTAATATATATGCTTTAGAAATTATACGTGACCTTTTAATTTTGAAAAGAAAAGTTATATTCCAATAAAAATTATTTTGCCATAGAAAGAAGTAAAAGCCTCAATCAAAGTTTTCGATTGAGACTCGTTTGCGCTTCTCTAACCATTCTATCGTACCTTTAGGGTTCTTTTCAAAGTTCGTTGTATTGAACGTATAAAGACGTCTGTGTGTTGTGTAAAAGAAAATTAAATTGGTATGAAAAAGAAAATTGTATGAATAATTCTTTTCAGGATCAGAGTACTTGAAAAGGTTTATATAATTACATTTTCGTCCTAAACCTAGAGGAACCAAGAGCAACGTATTTAAAAGAGGTAATGCAATTTCTAATTTCTGAACAATACTAGTTTATGTTTTACTAGTGTCCCGCCCCGGCTTTGCACTGGTGTAATGTTGATTAGTAATGGCGTCCTCTCTTTGTAATTTCGCTAGCTGCAGTACCCTTCAAACTGGAATACAGTTTACACACTACTTGGCCGTAGAATGTTTCATACTGCGGTGGTACATACCTAGACGACCTCCTGCTAAGAAGATCTACCACCGAGTAAACAAAAAAAGACACAAAGTAACCAAACAACGAGTGCCCAAACTAACGTATTCCCGTGCACGGCCGCTTTTTATCTCTCGTTGCCACACGTCGCCGTGTCAATTGTTTATACTAGGTCAGGTCTATAAGTGCACATTCCTTTTCTAGGCAATAAAAACTGATCTTTCAACCTGAGATACGTCATTGTTAGATAATAATAGCTCAATCGCTTCTAGCCCTATTTACTTTCTGTTGCTGTCAAGCTGTGTACACTATACAAGTAGTGTTAATGTGAAACTGAACGATAGACAAATTTTCATGATCAATCAAAAGCTACATCTTACTTTTAATCTGAGAGTCCAAATACCGCGGCACGCTCCTAACATTTTTTCTAAATTATATACGCACTAGCTGCGCCTCACGGTGTTAGCCGCTAAATGTTACGGAATAAAAAGTAGCCTATGTGTTAATCCAGAGTCGCGGCTACCTCTATACCAAATTTCAGCAAAATCTGTTCTGTAGTTTTTGCGTGAAAGAGTAACAAAAATCCATCCATTCATCCAAACTTTGACATTTATAATACAGCCAAAAAGTGCTCGTTTTATACAACGGAGGTTTATTTAAACAAATAATTCAAAATATATATGGCAGATTAACTTATTTAATATTACATAAATGTAATGACATATATTAACGGTCTAGCTTCAAATGGTCAAGAAAAACGTCAGTCAGATAGATAATCATATCAAAATTATGATAAATAGAGGTGCTATACAGAGTAGTAGTCTGTTGGTATAAATGAGATACCACAAACAAAGAATAAATTACTATGTTTCAAAGCCAGTTAAATATTTTCGATTCACAGAGATATTTTATATAACATTTTTCAACCGATGTTTTGATTTCAGAGCTCGACTGAAAATAAATACCCATTCCTTTTCGATCTAGGGACGAAATAGCGCGGAGATTTACTAAACCCACTTCAACCTCACTTCACTCAATAAGAATAAATAAAATATATCGCAAAACTGAATTCAAATAGAATGTTGTCAGTTTCCATTATCCTTTTTGACTTTGTATTTTAGTTTTTTTTTAAGTTTGTCAGGCTAGGTTACCACATCTCATTGAAACGGAACTGGTTCTCAAACTAAGCTGACAGAACTCACGGTTAGCTGCTTGACGGTAGATTTTTCTTTTGAGGGTGGTAGCAAGATGTTATTAAATAAATAAAGAAATATCGTATGACATTACACACAGCGCTATCTGAATCTAGACTAAGCAAAGCTTAAACATGTATACTTTTTTTAAAATAAATATTTATAATACCTACAGAACAAACATTCGTTTAAACCACAAAAAGTTTTTCCTGGTTGGTAAACGAACCCACGCCCTGCAGCTGTTAAAGTTATAGCTGTTAAGATACACTACCAATGAGCCAACAAGGCTGTTAGGTTCATATTTATTATGACCGTAGGATATCATCACATCATCAGATGAGGAATTTGTATACCAGCCCTAAAAAGTAGGTAGTCAATAAAATTATACCTATTTTAAAGAGACTTATATTTCAAAAGGAACGTTTAAGCATGTTACAGCATCGTATCATTATGTAAAGTAGGACCTAAAACAATTCTGTGAACGTAAAACCGTATCAGCAAGGCCCTGTGACTGTAAGTCGTTTAATCAAAGGAAGTTTCGTATACTGAATATTTAACCTAATATCGCTGAAATATTTACGAGTTGGAATCGTATCGTACAGCTCGGGCGACTTTTAATGAACCAAGTTAAGTTACATAAAGTCGAATTCAGTTTCACATTAGATACAAATATCTAAGTTAACGAACAAGCAGCGCATTGACGTGGTTTTGCACTGTCAAGTCCGAAATCATAAATGCTATTTTATTGTTGCAATATGGAAGTAAATAGTTAATGCCACACAGAAAGCGATTTGATTTCATTTCCATTTGGTGAACGTATAAAGAGTAGAACACGCTGCCCTTTTGAAAGTATTCTAATAGGTTTTTTTTTATGGTTGACAGGCTCGGTGTTTTAGCACAGCTCACCTGATGTTAAGTGAAGGTGTGGTCGAAGATGGTAAAGTACACCTAGCCTAGGCTAACTCGAATGTCTCCAAATTTAATGTAAATCTGCTTTTTAGGATCATGATCCGTATTGTAAACTTATGGCGTTCAAACACAAGCATAAATCAAAAATATGTTTCGGTGTACACAAATTTATTATTCACTAGCTGCACCACGCGGTGTTACCCACTACATGTTTTCGGAATAAAAAGTAACCTATATATTAATCCAGGGTCTCAGCTACCTTCATAGCAAATTTCATCCAAATCTCTTCAGTAGATTTTGCGTGAAAGAATAACAAACATCCGTCCATTCAAACTTTCACATTTATAATATTATACGTTATACATAGTGGGATACATATCTTATAAAATAAAAGAAAGTAACAGAACAACCTCAAGATTAATTTGTGGTAGTAAAATGGTGGCCTTATCGCCTAGAGCGATTTCTTACAGGTAACCCTTGGAGTATTTGTTTTTATATTTTGAAGTACCAAAGAACTCGAAGAATCACTTACTTTGCTCTTTATAATTATATAAACCGAGTTTTATTATATAAACTCATTATATAATTGAATTAAATATGAGTTTCCTACGCTCTATCTTCATCCAAATAACTGGTTAATTATCCACTAATAGCAATATATAAGAATCAAAGTAGTCGTGTGATAAGTGTATCGTTGAAACTGTTAATTATAAAAATAAATGAAAAGCCCCAATAATCGTATGATTTAATGTGGCGCCATTTTCCATCGTCTGTACACGAACACTATCACATTGGACCATTTACTACAAATTTAGTGGCCTCTTTAGACTAACGTTTTTTTTAAACTCTTTTTTCTTAATGTATATATACTAGCGCCCCGCGGTGTTACCCGTTACATGTTTTCTGAATAAAAAGTAGCCTATGTTTTAATCCAGGGTCTCAGCTATCTCCATTATAAATTTCATTCAAATCCGTTTAATAGTGTTTGCGTGAAAGAGTAACAAACATTCATTCATCCTAACTCACAATCATAATATTTATAATATTAGTAGGATATGTCGCATCCGGACATTTTTCACGGCTTTAAAATGGATTGTAAACGTCAGATTGCAATTTTTTTTTTTCAAAAATGTCGCTTTATGTTTTATTGGGATACAACGATAGATATATTATATTAAACAATATTTAAAAAAAAACTGCCACCTTGCCTGGTTGCCGCCACACGTGATCAAAGCATTAGTATTTAGTAGATTAAGTATTGCCATACAATGGGACCAGCATTTTGGGAACTATTGCCATAACGACTTATTAGATTATGTAGTTAATTTTTCTCGTAGTACCTATCTTTGGTTTAGTTTTATAAAATATTCAATCACGAAGATACGACTAAAAACAGAAAACATAATTATAGAAGTCATCTGCTTATGAAACTAGGGATAAGAAAATAATTCCTACTCTACCGACAGACGGTTTGTTGAAGAAGAAAGTTGGAAGTATTGTGGATTCCGTGTTCCTAAATCGTCTAAATTACGTTAGTACTACAATGCGTATAAATTCATGGGCAGCAGCTACATTCATGTTTTTACATTATAGTCGAGCTTGGAACAACATATGTCGATAACGGTATTCATAACATTCCCGCAACCGCAACGTGTTCCAAATAAAAAAAACACGATCGTTTTAAAATAAAAATACCGTTCGTACATAAATTAGGTGAGGTAAGGGATCCTCCATATAGCGAGAGATATGGGGAGTGTATCCAAAATGATGTACATCCAAGTCAATATTGATATCCCTTTATGATCCATTTACCTTTTTGGTCGGCACGTTATGTGCGCTATACCGGCCGAAATTCTGCCACAAGCTTTAATAATAATAATAATAATAATAAGAGACTCTCGCTAGACGGTTGGGTCAAGGGTCAGCTTCAAAAGGCAGTGATCCTTGACACGGCGCGCATTGTGAGGAGGTTCCTCACTCTGCAGCCCTGACCACCGGCAGCTTGAGCCCTGCCCCGCTGCCGGCGGCACCCTAGTTTTTAAGTTTTTTATATTATATGTTTTTTTTTAAATATTTAATGTAAAAAATTTAAAAAATAAGAAGATGAAAAATAAATAACGATGAATAATAATAATAATAATTTATTTTGAGCAAAATATATACAGTGAAGTTATAACTTAAAACACTATGATAGTAAACTTAATAAAACTTATTTCCTAACTTCTTGCTATGGACCCTGAATCTCGCACTAGGGAGTCCCGTGTCGTGAGATTCAGTGATTCCCACCTATATTAAATAATTAATATTTGAGCAAAACATATATAAACAAACAAGTGATACAAACTGAGCATGTATGTTTGTGTGTGTGTATGTGTGGTGTGTGTGTGTGTGATATGTATGTAAGTAACTGTGAGATGAAAATAATGTTTCCTCGTATCCCCGGAAAAAAATAATAATAATAAAAGAAATAAATAAATGATGGTTCTAGTTATATATATCTATTGTAGAATTGTATTAAATTGAAGCTTGCTATTGAGTTTAAAATTCAGGCTTGTGTCAAACTACCTCACATCGATCGTGACTTACGGAAATGTTCATTTCCAGGTTCGTCCGTTTGTCGCTTTGTATACGGCTCTCTAAAAGCTTTGTCATACGTCCTGTAGTTTATTGAAAACCTTTGAATACACTAAAAAGTGCCAAAGCTCTTTTGTCCAGTTTGATTCATTAAAAAATTTCAGGCTGTTGTTCGTATTGGTGGGCGGATCTGTACTGTTAAGTATAAATTTCTACGAAGCACTCTGCACTGTGCATGAGAACATAAGTAACGTAATTGCTGGGTGCAGCTCCGATTCCATAGTAAAATTACCCAACGTACATTACGTACAAAGCAGAGTAAGTTTGTGAAACAATGGAACTTTTACAATTATATCCCAAGACCGAAATATTCAACGTGTTGCAAGATGAAATAAAGCGCCTTACAGACGAAACAAACTTTGCTCTTCGAGTTTCGGCAACTAGCATTCGGCAGCAACGTGCTCCATCGATCGCTGTTTTTAAAGAACAAGTCAAACTTTTTTATCTTTCGCAGCTATATAATACCTAATTGTTGTTACTTGTCGCTTATTTGTGTATATATTCTCAGAATACAAGTATTTATTTTATTTCTAAATAATAAATTAATTTTATATATATTAGTGTATTTTTAGTTACCTATTTTATGTATTAGGATATATTATTATTAGAGTGTAGATATAAGTATTTATGTTATAGTTATATATTATCCTTTGTGCATATCCTCGTTATTGACACACCCCGTATTTTTCTTCCTCTGATCCTGTCCGTCCTACGGTTGCCTGGAAGAGATCGCTTTTAGCGATAAGGTCGCCAGTTGTTACACAAATTAATTAATTTTATTTCTTCTGTATTGTTTTTTTAGTGTGTGCAATAAAGAGTCAATAAATTAATCAATCAATCAATCAATCAATCAATCAATCAATCAATCAATCAATCAATCAATCAATCAATCAATCAATCAATCAATTAATCAGCTATGTACCTGCAACGATTAATAATTATGGTTTCCAGAAACTATACACAACCTTGCAACCTTAGCAACAATTAATAATTATGGTTTCTAGAAATTACACATAACCTTGCAACCATAATCCTTGTACCTTGCGATTCGCTAATCGCGATGTCTTCTTATATGTTTGATGTGTATGTATAGTAGCATATGTAAATGTGCATCTATATGTATATATGTATATTGTATGTATATAATTCCGTATGTATATTCTATGAGTATATATGTATAATGTATTATTTTAAAGTATCTAATAATATAAATATAGGCTATGTCACTCAGATATAATAAACACACAAGAATTGACCTAAAATAAAATAACTTAAAATAATAACTACTCTAAAAGACCGCTATCAATGGGAATAGTTCCCAAAACGCTGGCCCCATTGCCGCGTTGTATGGCAATACTCAAACGCTGAGCAAAATAAAGGCCAGCGTTTTGTTCACGTGTGGCGTCGACCAAACGAGATGTAGTTAGTATCTTAGTATAGTATATATAGTATATATAGTATATAAGTATCTTAGTTATAATTGTTAACATTATATATATTATGTGAGCATTATAAATCAGAAGCATATTATACAAAATAACAATAAATAGAAATCTACCCAGTATATACCTCATAGAATTATATACATAATTATATGAGGTATATTAAGTGTTGATATTTTTATTTGAAAAAAAAAACTACTCCCGCACACACTTAGTTTTTACGAAATCCGTAGTTGTCTGTTCATTTTTGTACTTCTGCAACAAGAAACTTGCTAGTTTGTACCGGCTATTTCAAGTTATCTGTTTCTCTAAATATTTTATACCTAAAAATTCAATTTTCTAACAGTCAATTCCACACGTCACAGCACTCTTTCCTCGTCCTTTTCAGCGTGAGTTTCGCTTTGCTAAAATAAAATATGTACTAAAATAGCGCCACCGTAAATTGGACTCTTTTGATAATAAGATTGAGAATCGGTAATGGAATATTTAGAAAAATTAAAGTAGCGTCAACCTAAAAATGTAAAAAAACTATGCAAAGCCTAAACGAATGCAAAGTGAATGTCGAGTGTGACTGAGCAATACTGAGAATTCCGTCTCAAATCATTACTCTTGCTCCACCCGCAAAGTAAAAGCGTTTATTTCGAAACACTGTCTACGGTAGGTACTCCAGAAAGAACAATACAACTTTTATATCGAGGAAAATTATTCAGGCTGTTCAAGTATTTATAGAAATCCAACATCTTGCTCTATAGGTTTGTATGAAAGAGAAGAGTGGGCTTAGCAATATTTTAACAGGTGATCTCTAACAAAATTGACAACAAAAATCTGATGATCTTTTTTACTACGATAGTGTTGAACAATTACGAAAATTATTTTATGTGCATACCATACTTTATACCTATGATTCACAGCTGGTACAGTGGGACAAAATAAGTGAAAACTTGACTGTACAATGTACAATTATCGTGTTAGCAAAAACATGTTTTTAAAAAGATGAGTTGACTCAACTTATATCAGGGGTACCAAGATTTCTTGTATGGTAACCAAATTTTTTAGCACTACTCGATGAAGGCTATCGAACATACCATGCCGCTGCTTGTTAGTTGATGTAATTTATCATGTACAAAATAAATGTGAGCTTAGAAATTTCGAACGCGCCAAAATCGGGCTTTTATCGGTAAAATTACCAAATGATATAATTTTCATCGTTCAAACTGAGTAAAAATGTCCCTCTATGTGTGAAATTATGAGCTTAAAATATGGTTGAAAACAAAAGGCTGCAGGCTTTGGGCTGGCAATCCTTAAATAACAAAAAAAATATTGAATGGCATCTAGTACCCTGTGACGTAGGTTGATTACATTTTTCCAATACTAAAAAGCTGGCTGAATTCCGAACGTTGCAGCGTAGGATCAGACCACCCTTATTTATTTAGTGCTACTTGTTGAGAGTTATAAAATGTAGGTAAAGTTATATCAAAATTCAACCTCATTTTTTCCTATTGTACTAAACGCTCCAGGTTGCCTAACCTGGAGCGTTTAGTACATTTAGAGCATTTAGTTTAGTTAATACTGGCAAACCAACTTTTATCAATCTACATACATTTACCATATGCGCGTATGTAGATATGTACATCCTTATATAGATCTAATCATGGTAATCTATACTCTCGAGGGTCTCAGTGAATCTCATGTTCGGACGATACTTAAGTAAATCATACAATCATATCTAAATAAATGAAGTTTTATAACAAAAAAAAAAAAAAACGTAACTTTGCCGTTTTTATTTGTCGTGTTCTATTTTTTAAGTTTCAGTTAACACTAAGTATGTATGTATGTACATAGAATGAGTAGTAAATTGTTCCCATTGAATAAATGTCAAGGCGACCGAATGGGGTGTTTTACTAAGAACTGAACGGTCTCAAGTGAAGGTGTCGAGTCATAAAATAAATTGAAATGGTTCGTCGATCAAGATCTGAGCAGGACTCAGCAGCGGGCGCTCGCCACCCGACGATAAATCAACACGGCGCTTTTATGTATAAAAAGAAAAAAAAAGCACCAGAAAAGTCGTTTATTTGTTTCCAAACTATTCTCAAACGGATCTCGGGTTCCTGTTACTTTCAAAAATTCTTGCTGTGGAATTGAAATTTACAATTTGTCGCACCTGCAATCTGAGGCAAATAACCGGCACGGGTCTTGGAAAAATCCAATTACTGCCTAACTTTCTGCGTTTATTGGTTTAATTAGGTAGAAAATGTGACGATAGCTATACAGAAATAAGATTTTTTTTTTCTACAACGGAGATAATTGAACAAGTAAAACGGGGATTTTACTGTCAGCAAAATTTCGTATTCAAAAGTTTTAGTTCAGATGGTATTAAAATCTACAGCAATATGAGAAACAAAACGCTGAATTGTTGTTCCCGCTTGGGCCAAACAACTAGTTCTCAATCAGTTGAAGTTTATATTTTGATTGAGTTTTATATTTAATCTATTTACGAGTTGCACAACAAAATATTAAGAAAAATTGTACAACATTTTCTTTGCTCTTTCATTATAATTGGTACTTTTGACATTGGATTAATTCCTTACCTTTCTCAGTCTGTTCGGGGCGAGACCCCTTGTTCTTTCGTCCATTCGGAAATAATTTATCGAGATTAAAATTTATGAAAATGAAATTTTACTTTGTGGCGGAGCTGTTCCGCCTTTTGTCGAAGGCGAACTTGAAGGGAAAATGAATTACGTAAGTACCTATAAATATTTTCGTGAGTTTTAATGGTAAAATATTTCTGGTAATCTTGAATGAAATCTTTGATTTATCAAATATAGGAAGATAATAAAAGAAGAATATGTTACGTAACTTTTTAAACTGATCATGGATCTAAATATCAAAGGTTTTTGTTAAATACGTATTATATAATATTATTATAATTATGTTAGTAAGCATTTTCTGTGGCGTATAAAATCTTAATTAGTATAATTCGAATTCAAGTCAACATAGTCGTATATGATTGATAATAATAATTTAGGCGTACGATCCAAAAATAAATTTTCAACTCCATGCATAAACGGCAAAAATATTATTTGTCATTTCCGCAAACGTTTTCTTTACGCCTTGTATATATCAAGATGTGCTAAATGTTTTTTGTTAATTTACTAATAACTACCTGCAACGTCGTCCGCGTGGAATTTAACAAAAAGATTGTTCAGTTCGCAGAATTTACAAAAAATAAATTTATTAATTTGAAAGTTTGTATATTTGCATGGATGTTAGTCAATCCCGCCCCGCATAAATGGATTCGGATAAAATTTGGCACAGACATACTTCCGTATACTCATAATGAAATACCCATGCTAAGCTTTATCTCATTCTTCTTCTTTGCGAATCAATATTTCGTGTTTTTAAAATTTTTTTTTTTGTAATAATTTCCTCTTTATACCTGTCCACCAGTCAATCTGCTGATCATTAAATCTGTCAAACTGACAATCAGTCAAACTGTCAAACTGTCCATCTCCCAAACTGTTAATCTGTCAAACTGTAAAACTGGCAAACTGTCAATTTTCATGTTCATGTTGACAGCCCTGTTGGTTCATTGGTAGTAAGTCTGCTTCGAGAGCTGAAGGGCGTGGGTTCGATTCCCACTCAGGACTAACATTTGTGTGACTAACATTGATTTTTGTTCTGTGTCTGGGTGTACTGTATGTATTACAAGTATGTATTTAAAAAAAAAAATATTTTAGTACTCTGTCAGCTGTCTGATTCCCATAGTACAAGCTTTGCTTAGTTTGAGGCCAGATGGCGCTGTATTAAATGTTCTAATATTTATTTTATTTATCTCCCAAATTGTCAAACTGTCAAACTGACTGACATCTGTCAATCCGACATCTGACATCTGCCAATCTGTCAATATGGCATCAGTCAATCTGACATCGGTCAAACTGTCAATTTGACAACTGTTAATCTGACATCTGTCAATCTGATCTGAAACCAAATCTGTGGTGCCGTTTTTGTGTGATTGAGTAACAAACATCCAAGCATCCATACTTTCACATTTATGACATTATATAAGTAAAAAGTAGGATTAAGCCGTATCAGGGAGATTCGGTAGATATAAGTTATTTTTCTAAATCTATTTATATGAAAATCAATTGCCAGACCCTTAGTCTTGGAAAACTTGAAAATCATTTGATCGGTTTGTTTTTTTTCCTAAATACTGGTATGAAGAAGAATAAAAGTAAATTTTGGAAAATCACAACAGATCCCAATTGCGAAAAAATATCTAAATTTTAATATTGTATATTTATTGCCAGTTTAGATTTCTTTAAATTGATAGCGTTTGTAGCAAAGCTGCGTCATACTTAACTGTTATTGATTCCAAGCGGTTCTATATAAAATCTTTTTTTCTTTTAAAATCAACTTTAAAAGAAACAAAGTTCACCGGGCTATCTAATATTTGGTACCTACTTATACCAATTATCACACATAGGTATAGTAAAATGAGCCATACAAGGGCGGAAAAAAATAACACCTAACAAGAATCTGACTCTTTCAATTTTAACCAGTGCCTAGGTTTTCATCCACGAAGTTTGACTGCGGAATTGTTGTAAGAACAATAACTAGAGAGGCGGGGTTGATTACCCTTCTCTAGAGCCAAGTAAAGTTGAAAACTGCAACTTTTAACAAGAATATGTAATATAATAGCTGATGTAATAAACAACTTAATAAGCCGAATGGATAGCTATGAGTAGCAATTATTAGATAATGAGCGCTTCTATCGGGACATGCTAAGTTGAATCTACGCACGGCATTTCTACGTCTACGTCGCGTTGACTTCAGAATTAGGTTCAGAGAGAATAACTTTAATTAAAAATAAAGTTAATATAAATGTAAGTACCTAGTATTAATAGTATTATAATAGTATATATAGTAGTATTTATGTAGTATTAATTTAAGTTTTTTTTTAAATTTTGTTTAATAAATAAACTTCCCCTTTAAAGTATTGAATTTAAAAAATACAACTTTAAAATATTTAAATTGTCACGACATCTGACATTGGTCAATTTAGCATTTGTCAAATTGACATCTGTCGATCTGACATCAGTTAATCTGCCATCTGTCCATCTGATATCTGTCACTGTTAATTTGACATCTGTCTATCTAACATCTGTCAATCAGACATCTGACATCTCATATCTGTCAATGTGACAATTGCACATCTGACATCTGTTAATCTGACACCTGCCAATCTGATATCAGTCAAGCTGACATCTGTCAATCTTACATTTGTCAATCTGACATCAGTCAAACTGACATCTATCAAACTAACATGTGCCCGTCTGACATCTGTCAAACTAACATGTGCCCATCTGACATCTGTCAATCTGTCATCTACAAATCTGACATTTGTCAACCTGACACCTGTTATACAGACATCATTCAATTTGACAATCTGGCAATCCATGAATGAATAAATAAGCTTTCAAATAAAATAAATTTGATGTAAAAAGTATTACATAATATTATGTTAATCCAGAAAATAAGTTATGTGTAATATTTATGCCAAATTTCATCCAAATCCGTTCAGCCGTTTTTACGTGATTGAGTAACAAACATCCGAACTTTCACATTTATAATATTAGTAGGATCAACATTATTGATTTTATATTATATTGTATACTTATTTTTATTACGCGTAGACCTAAACTAGCACTTTTCATCCTTACTTTTTTATTTTATTACGCTAGTAATAAATATTTGATGGCAGTTTTACCGACCTATTACAATTCCGAAGACACGAGTTTAGGGGATCAAAAATCCATGGAACGCCGATTGGACGTTTGGTTTAGTTAATTAGTTACTGGAGTAATTAGTGCAAATACATATTAATTAAAGTTTGTGAGTGTGTAAATGTGTTCGTATGTTTGTTACTTCTTCCCGCACAAACGGCTAGACTAATTTTGATGAAATTTGGTACGGAGATACCTTACACCCTTAACTAGCACATAATACAAATTACTACAAATTAAATATTTAATTTTTTTTTAAATAACATATAATTAATTATATTGACGCATTTTTTTATTTGAGATATTATTTATATTGTTTTATCAATATTTTAACATGTTTCTTGATTTTAATACTTTTTAAGGTTTTTCAGATAAGAATGAAAATATGTCTTGTAACGTTGGTTTTGGTACTTAATTACAATTTTCAATAAAATATTTGTTTAACGGTTTTTTATTTTTTTTTACATTTTATTTCTGGTGTGCAAAATAAAGAGTTACTATCTTGCTATTTTATTTTTAATTATAGCACAGAGTACTGAAAAAGGAATAAAAATGAAGTAATTAAAATAATTGTAAATGAAAATACAAATATAAAAATAAAACAATTATTATTATGGGTTTTTTACGCGGGAAGCAAGTTTTTATACTTGTTGTAATTTATTGCAATATTTATTAAAATGTTGATAATTTATATTATATTACATACTTTAAAAAAACTACAATATTATGTTCTAAAACCAAACACCGACGCTACCCGTGTAGCGTCGTCAAAATGTGAATTGTGAAAACCTTTTCAAAAATTTTGAAGAACTTCAGAACAAGGCGAACATAAATTATTTTTAAATGAAAACAAACAAGTTCTTATTAAATAAAATTATAGGTAAATAAAATAATGCCCATTTTACTTTAAAAAAAAATCACAAGTTCATTTTGTCCGTCTGTCTGTTCGTCCGTTCTAATCTAAAATATTAAACAGAAGAAACGAACTTTTATTCGTATAAAAGAGCAAGAAGCTTTGTACAATTTTAATTTCAGATTTATTTAGTTTGTATCTTTATCCAGTTAGTGTATCTCAATTTTATTTTTTGTTTCTAATAAAATTTTCGTTTCGCGAATATTGTAAAGTTTAGCTTCGACCGTCTCTCGAGACCAAACGCCCGGAACGAGGAAAACCGTCGCTGGAAAAATACACTGTCTTTACAAATTAACCTTTTCGTAAAATTTTTGTACATGATATATTTACTGCCAAATTCAGCGATTCACCGAAAAATATTCTGGAACCCTGAAAATATTAACTTACCTTTTTTTTTAATTCACGTGATCACTGACACCGCATTGAACTGATAGAGTCTTCATGATTATAGTCACTTCACTATTTAAGTCCGGTAGTGAGGAACATTGCGCGGTGGTAGTCGTAGACCGGTTAGGAGATTCGGAGAGCTGAGAGGGCCACGTCTGCCGGCTCCAGGCGTGGATCTGAGCCCCTGAAGCTGCCACCCTGTCTTTTATACCCGGGGGGGTGGCAACGCGCACGCGTTCAGCACCCTGTTGCTTTCTTAGTGATGTAGGTGGTATCGATATCGATTGTTTCAATATTTTTTTGACTATTTTTGTGTAACCAAAATCTGACTTATTTGATATCGTGTATTAACAACTGAATGACTCATTTGTTATGTTTTGATGGTGAACCGTAATTTTAACCATACTAATAGGTTGACATAATGTATGTTTTCTATGTGAATGTAATAAAATGAACGAATCGCTCTTCTGATGGTTAATGATACATTTTAAAATTAAACATATATAAAAGAAAAGAAAAAATATAATGGTAAAAGACGCCTGTCTATGACCATTGCAACAGTATCTTTGATTAATAAAACAAACCCTTGGGTAACTTTGCTCTATCGCTCATTACTTTGAGACATTCCATGATTAGTATCAATAGCTCAGTAATTTTCTACTTATTATGTATAGTGTGCCCTTCAAACTGGAACAACGTAATATTTACACACTATTTACCTGGCAGCAGAATATGTGACACTGCAAATATACACCAAAGTACTACACAAATTTTATTTCTGTCAAAATGTGGTCAAGTTTTATGCAGCTAAAACCTAGGCGTGTCTTATCGACCGCTAAAAAGAGACCGTACAAAGTGACTTCCAATTTCCGAGATGTGTCCGTGCCGATAATTGACACTCTTGAATTCTTATGCATTAATTTGACTCCGACTTACGATTTTGGCTCTTTTATTGAGTCCAAGGTTCAATTGGCTGCAAAAAAGCTCGGTATCCTCTCAAAAGTGAGTCACTATTTCGCGACGAAACAGAAACTCACACTGTGCCAAGCACAAGTTCAATCGTGCATGGAGTACTACTCGCACCTTTGGGATGAATCTGCCAAATACCAGCTAGAGGTGTTAGAGTCTATCAAGAATTGTGCCAAGAGGCTCATCTGTGAAGACTCCATTGTTCAAACTAAATTACAAAAATCAATCAATTATCTAAATTACAAAGCCTAGAACATCGTCGCAAAGTCAAAGACTAGTTTATTGGTTTTTTAACGGATTTATTTTCAAGAGTGTACTTCTGAACTACATAGTCTAATTACCCCATGCACACGTTTCTAACGGGCAGACAGTACCTCGCTTCATGTTCCAAGTGAGATCGCTTCATGGTCGACTTTCCAAAAATTCGAACGATTTCATTCCAGATTCATTGTGCGCATTACTACATAGTGAAATACTAGATACATACTACATACGATACTGTGTGATTTACTAGATACTGGCTGAGTGGGTGCTTGCCTTTGGATATAATCTGGGTGTCTTCAAGTCGAGGGTGAATCAGTCCCCTAGGCAAGCGTGCACCATCTTAGACATCATCACTTAACATGAAATGAGATGGCGGTCAAACCTAAGACAATTTCTTAAAAAAATGTGTTAGTTTGCATAAAAATATTGAATCATATTGAATTTATTAATTGGAAGCCTAGATGGTAAATTTTACTTTTATTTGCTTTGACATGTACTTTACAATGTCATTCTAATAATGAGCATATTATATAATTCAATTTTGAATATCAGTTGATAGAAAATATGTACCATGTACTTATGTACATTGAACATATAGGTAGATGTTTTTTTGTGTTGTTTGTGTTTATAAAAAAAAAAAAATGTTGATGTTGAAAATGTTGCTAATTAAAATATATTTCTTTCTTTCTTTTCTTTCAAAAATTTACATGAATTATAAAAATGCGTGTTTCGATATCGATAAGTAACTAACCCTCTTCACTACGTCGTCACCCTCTCACTCCTAGCAACCTGTAACACCCCCACCTCCTCGTCGTTTAAACACTGACTTACCAAAAAACTTATGTTTAAGTTAGATACTGATACAAGTTTCCCCACAGTGACAGGAGAAGAAACAGAGGGAGAACAGAATCCCTGCGGTCTGTTGGAAACGCAATTTCTCGGAAACATATGTTTTAATTCCATACTAAAAACTTTTGGAGGACGCTTTCACTAATCTTAAAACTTATTACGTAATCTGATTACTGAGACAATGCAGGTTGAAAAAGGTCTGGAATATTAATTTTCCGAGCATTTTGTCAGAAAACCCTTTTGTGAGAAATCATTTATGCAAATTATTATGAAAGAACCCTCGGGCTAGCACTGATATCGAGATCGCCTTTGTTTGAATTATCTGTTCTTATATTGAGGAGCGGTCATTGGAACACTCTCTGCAGGTTTAAAAACAGAAAACGTTTAAAACCTGAGGCAGCGTTGACGACAAAGAATTTTCGTTTATTCAAATGCAAACAAGGGTTCCGCTATTGGCGCTGTCTGAAAAGCTTTGAAAATAGTCAATGACTTCTCGTGCTTGTCATATCTGTAGATTTGGAAAGGTTGCTTTGTTATGCTTTATACAGAGGAACATCGCGCTTATCTATCTATCTATACTATTATAAAGAGGAAAAATCTGTTTGTTAGTTTGTTTGTTTGTATTGAATAGGCTCCAATCTGGACCAATTTCAAAAATTATTTCACAGTTGGAAACCTACACTATCCCCGGGTGATATAGGCTAGGCTACTTTCTATACCATTATTCCCACGGGAACGAGATATGTTGAATTATTTAAAAAGTTCGACGACATTCTCAAGCCACGTCTTATTTCACAGTGTCTGAAGACTCGGTTTTTCAATCAGTGTGTCCGCCCACCATGACATATGGTGCTGGGACGTGGACGCTTACACATGAGTCTGTGCATAAAATTAGAGTCGCAACAGAGATCCATGGAGATTTCCATGCTCGACATGAAACTTCAAGACCGAGTTCGTAATACTGACATCCGGCGACAAAAGAAAGTTCATGACTTCAGTATCGCAGGTATGAATCACAAGTGGAGCTGAGCAGGAAACAGTGTTTATTAATATCACGGTCACTGTCACTGTCGCGGGTCGATACTGGACCAGATTGGCACAGGACTGAGGCAGGTGGCATAAAAAGAGAAAGGCCTATAAGGCTGTGGATGATGATGATGATTATTATTTATTAGTAGCTAGGCGACCGAGCTTTGTTCTGTGTGTGCAAAATTTAAAACTCCGAAAAAAACGTAATTTCTGACAGGTGATACCTAGCTATATCGATCTTTCGCCCGCAAAAAGCTCCGCATAGCAAATTTCCTCGAAACCGTGAGAGTTGTTTTCGAGATCTCATATTTTATATGTATGTATATTTACAAATATTTTACGGTCAATATTGAAGTACCGGGCGAATGAGCTTTGCTCGGTGTATGCAGAATTAAAAAGTCGAAAAATCGTTTTTTTATTCATAAATGAGACTAGATTAAACAAATATGGCAAATTATATCAAAATCGTTTTCGAGATCTCAGTATGTATATATCATGTATATTTATACTAATATATAAGCAATGTCTAATAGCACAATTAAAACGGAATCTAAAAACGGTTACAAACAAAAAAAGGTTTTATTTTACAATTAGGTTAGAACTTATTTCCAGTTGGTAAGCTGATAGCGACCTATGTTGATGTATGGTGCCAACGGCTTTCCAAGCGCAAAGCCAAGTTTGTCCCTTCAATCCAGTTTATCTTTTCGTTTAAACAACGTTCAGTGCTTTTATAGTTCTCGTGGTCGACAAACTATTTACAAACCTACAAATACGTAATGTACAGAACCCTCGGTGCACGAGTCCGACTCGCACTTCGCTGTTTTTTTTCGGATTTTTTTAATAAATTTGTTTTATGTCCGTACAAATATTGCATTACAAAAAAATATAAAAAGAAAATTATGAACAATGTTATAAATGTGTCTTTGATTTCTAGCGTTACGTATGGGCGTCAAAAGTAGGACTGTTATAGAGTTTTCTTTATCAAGTATAAAGGTGATGGTTGACTTGTAAAATTTCGTAATTTATTATTTGTCGCGAATTTAGTAATATTACAGTTAAAGTGATCCGCGGCGAACACTCTTTTTGGACACTTTGCGCTCTCTTTGAGCTCTCTCTTATGCGTGTCATGTGCTTTCTAGCTCATTTGGTAGTGGCTCTACTTTATGAACCGAAAGATGCGCATTAAAATACCACCTAGGACATACATTTGCATTTCGAATAGATTTTTGTTAATATTTCGATGTTTATCTATACTATTATAAAGAGGAAAGATTTGATTGTTTGTTTGTGTTTGCTATACACCTCTTGTTCACAAGCTGTTGAGTTATTATTCTATTATATATTATTCTCCGCCCTCGAGCGACCCTTAACAGTTTGTTTGTTTGTATTGCATAGGCGCCGAAATTACTGGACTGATTTCAAAAATTCTTTCACCGTTGGAAAAATACACTATCTCCGGGTGTCATAAGCTACTTTTTATCCCTGTATTCCCACGGGAACCGGAACTCCGCGGGTGAAACAGCAAGGTTAGGTTAGGTTAGCCGTTAGTCCGCTAGTGTTTTATACATCCGTGTTTACAAAACAGTAGTTATAGTTTTTGCTTTGTTTTGAACTAGGAGGTGATGTGTGAAATGTTCGCTGATATGATTATATGGTTTACCTGTGAAACATGGCAGTTATGCGTAGGCAGGTACTACATAAACAGACAGGATACTTATTCTGCGAAAAATGCGGGGAAAATGAAACATTATGTACTTTCCATTCACTACTACGGTAAAAAGAGTTACTCACAGATATATCATAATTGACAGCCCTGTTGGTTCATTCGATGGTCGATTCCCACCCAGGGTAAACATTTTGTGGTATAAATTTACAAATTTTTGTTCTGTCTGGGTGTTCTATATTTATTATAAGCATGTTATTATTATTATTTTAGCCTACTTTGTCCCACTGCTGGGCAAAGGCCTCTCTCCCTCCCTTCCACGCCTCTCTGTTTTGTGCTATTGAGGTCCACTCCTTGTATGTATAAGTATGTATTTACAAAAAAAAATAAGTATTCTATCAGTCACCTGACTTCCATAGTACAAGGTTTGCTTGTCTCAGATCAGATGGCGCTGTGTGTAATGTCTTACGATATTTATTTATTATTTATTTTAATTCAGTAGACACCGGTCGGATTGAAGTCGTCCAAGTCTTAAATCCCATCTTTCATTGCTCCACTCCACCCCGTAAATTACAGTTGCTAATGAACTACCAACATTATCCTAACGATTGTTCTTGGCTGAGTTTTCAAGCCGCAACTGTTTATTTCTCGCATTAAAATCTCCTAATCCTATTAAAATAAAAATTAAACTGGGTATAGGGCAACAAATTTTAAACTTCGGAACGGCATCGTATCGCCTGACGGGGAACTTTTCTAATATATTAAAAATTTTCCCGTACAAACATGCTGCGTTTAAGTAGGAAAGCGTTCACAAAGTTACCTAAGTATTTTTGTATAGGTTACCTACGCTGAAAGATTTTCTTTGTTGTGGTGATAGCTAAGGCGTGGAATATTTCTAAGTTAAAATTTTTAGTTAGGTTAGATTTTTAGATCATCGATATTGTTATAGACAAAATCTTAACTAATTAAAATACTTACTTACTTGACAATAATGACATACAGATAAAAACTTTAAAAAAAAGTTACATATTGTGATATATAATATCATACCAATTTTTTTTTTACATTACACACAACGCCATGTGACCCCAAACTAAGCAAAGCTTGTACTATGGGAGACAGATAACTGATAGAATACTCTATACTTCTTTTTTTTTTGTAAATACATACATACACAGAACAAAATATTTTATATCACAAAATATTTATCCTGGGTGGAAATCGAACCCACGCCCTTCAGCTCTTGGAGCAGACATACTACCAATGAACCAACAGGGCTGTCAGCAGGGCATATAAACATGAAATACGAATATAAGAACAATATTGGGGCTTTCACCATACACGGTACAATCTGGTGAGCTTGAGCGTTGAATTTATGACTAGTGTAAACCTTCTTTCTAAAGTACCTTACATGCTATGGTTTCCTCACGATGTTTTCCTTTACCGGCAGCTCAAACTCATTGTTGGGGTTTGAACTACGCCTTTCGGCATGCGAACCTACCGCGCTAACCACTGAGTTATCATCGCTACCAGAAAATCGAAGGACCAGCGCTGAAATCGTGACATACTATTGAATGTCTCAAAGATCAATTATAACCAAATGAACGGCCATCGACAATACAATAAATAAAAATATTTTTCTCATTCTTACAAAGAATTAATTTTTAAAATGCATGTTTTATAATTCGAATTAAATTAATTAATTGTGTATTTAAATTATTATTTTTTATATTAATTAAGTTGCGAATTTGATTTAATTTATTTTGATTAACTTAATTGTCTTATTTATTAGTTGTGACTTGTAACTTTTCGTTATTAATAAATGAGTATGAGTATGAGTATGTATGAAGTTTACATTTTTGTCCAAATTCTCTTAGAGTAAGCAACGAATGGCTGGTAGCTCGCTTCTGCACGATTTGCTCCTGATTGGGTGAGAGCAACCCTGCTCCAAATGAATTCCAACAGGATTTGGGTTTTTTCAACGCACTTCACACATAGAATTTTATTTCGCTTCTTTTTCATTTGACATTCTTGACTGTTTCGTTTTGCACTAACGAAGTTTATTATTATTTTTACTGTCCTACCTAATCTAGAACTAAGATATTATACATATTTTCAGTAAGCTAGATTAAGTCTATTTTTATGGTTGACAACCTAGTTGTTGACAACAGCTTACCTGATGTAAAGTGACGGTGTGGTACCCACCTAGCCTGAAATGAAACTAGCACCTAACAGAACTGTTAGGTACTTGGCGGCAGTTTTTTAACTTAAGGTGGTTCGATTTCCATACAAATATTTTTTTTGCCATTTATGGACACATGGAGCATAATTTTACAGTAAAATCATAGGCTACTGGCATTTATTTTGGTCATTATTTGCGGTAAATCACAATTGCTTGAATAAAACAGTAAATTATTAGCATAATAAAGACCAAAATAAATGCCATTAGCTGTGGTTTCACTGAAAAATTATGTTCCATTTGACCATAAATGGAAAAAAAAAATGTATGGAAATCTAACCACCTTAAGGGTCGTAGCTAGCTAGCTGAGTACCAGGAAATACCTTATAGATGATAGATTTTATTAAGATGTATGTAGCTTGATGCTGTTTTTCCATCCCAATAATGTAAACAATATTTTCGTAAAATAATTTTACCAAAGATTCAAATTTAAGATTCCTTCAGATTAATATTGTAATAGGTACTTTATTAAATATTAATAGCAAATGAAAACTTGCCACCCACCACAGCTTAAAGATTGCGGCGTGTGATACATAGTCACACATACTCCTGAGTCACACTCCAGAGGATTTATACTATAATAAATTACTCGGCAATAAATATTCGAAAATTTAATAACAAAATTGATGAACTAAATCTAATATTACAATAATACCAGTGGCATAAATATCCTTTTTGGGACACAATGTAAAAAAAAAATGCAGCACTTTTGCCTATTAAGAAAACGTGATCGAGAAACGCGTTCTCGGAAAATTTATAGAAAACAATTTGTCGAATCACAACACACACATCACTCACGTGCTTTCGGCGAATCTTCTTACAATAAAAAACTGGTGCCACAAAATGAGAAGGTCTTATTCTCATAAAAACATATCAAATTTTTTAACAAAATATCTTATCCTGCCACAAAGTTACAGGACGCTCTGGTAGAAAGTAAAAAATACAAATAATATTAATGTAGGTACCCCATGTTGCATAGCCATATAAAAGGGCTTCTTTAATTTCCGCCGTAAAAACGTTATTGCGAAAGAAAACGACAATTTATCGTTGCGCTTTATCAAAAAGCTATTTATGTTTTGCATTTTAATTATGTGCGAATAACTTAGTTCTACTTGTTTCATCTATACTTGATGCTTATAAAAATTTGCCATAATTATTTTTTTCTTCATGACTTCAATGTAAGATAAAAATTTATTTTAAATGAAAAGGAAACCTTAGTTATTCAAGATTGCTTCGATTGCAAGTCGATTTAAACCTTCTTTTTTAAATTACTTTTATTACAAATAATGCCGCCATCACAACTGATGTTAAGTGAAGAAGTATAACAGTGTACTTACGTCTAAATTAACTTATTGATTTAAAGTTTTTCGTCAGACTGAACTTATTAACTTAGTCAAATACTTTGCCCGTCACCCTTAAAAAAGTTGAATTGTTTTCCCAAACTCAAAAAACGTAAAACATAAAAAGTTTAAAGTGTGTTTTTTTCGATATCGTGTTATTTTATCAAGTCTTGTGAAAAAAGGCAATCGATGTGTTTTTGTCATATCTTTTTGTAACGTTATACAATATGTGGAAGTTTGAAATTAATAAATACAATAAATTAATATAATACATAAAATATCCTGAATTATTATATTAAATAAAAAAATAGTTTCAAACGGTTTTCGTTTCTTGAAATTATGAAATAGAATATGGCCAAATTATTTTTAACCCGTAATCTTGACATCAAAATAATTATCGGAAAGGCGTAATTTTATAGATGCTAACTTTGCTGCAGATACATTTAAGGCTTAGACCTTTTATTGAATGTTTTGTTTATTCTAAACAGATAAGTACCTACGGATAGTTAGATGAACATTTCTGATCGTGCCTGCTGAAAACCTCTTTTCTGCGTTACGTCTGTTGCTATGTTATTTTTGAGAGGCACTAAATCATCGAGATGACGTCACGAGTCACGTGTCTAACTCGTCTCGAGAGACCGCAAGAGGCGGGCGCGCGGCGCGGCGCGGCGGTACCGAGCACCGCGCGCTCTGAGCCGCATGCTTCCCGCCCGTTTTGTATTTTGTTTCTTATATTGTGCAATAAAATACCGACTGACCGCGCTCGGTCGTATTATTTTGTTGTCTTTCCTCTTAGTTTGAGTAAATGATACGTTACCGGCCGTTTATTGGTATGGCATGGGTAAATATAAATAAATAAATATCGTAGGACATTACACACAGCGCCATCTGACCAAACTAAGCAAAGCTTGTGCTATGGAAGCCAGATAACTGACAGAATACTTAAATACTTTTTTAACATACAGAACACCCAGTCACAGAACAAACATCGATGTTAGTCACACAAATGTTCGTCCTGAGTGGGAATCGAACCCACGCCCTTCAGCTCTCGAAGCAGACATACTACCAATGAACCAACAGGGCTGTCAAGTTGTAATGGCTGCCATTGTTTTTTAGTATTTGTTGTTATAGCAGCAAAAGAAATACAGCACCTGTGAAAATTTCAACTGTCGTTTCATAAGAAACGGTCTGGTGACAGACGGACAGACAGACGGAAGGACAGCGGAGTCTTAGTAATAGGGTTCCGTTTTACCCTTTGGGTACGGAACCATAAAAAGAAGAATAATCAACTGTAAGACAAACATTATATTATTTAATTCTTACCACAGGCAGTGCAAGCGCTAGGAACATGCCAACAATTTTTGCCTGATATCGCCCACCGCCCACATACCACGCTAGCCATTATAAAAATAATTTGACTCTGGAAAACTAGAGACAGACGCAATCAGTTTTTTAGCTTTGTCACGTTTCCGCTAGGGAAACACAATTTGTCCCGAGCGCGTGCTAGGGCAACGCAGAACCTAGGCTAGCTAGCCCATACTCGTCTTGTACTCCACATATTCCCATCCCGTGCTAATCTTATCCAACGTCTCACAAATACACGCAAAATGTCTTTGTAAAAATCCACTTCTATAAAACCCTGCGAACATGTTTTAGCTTTTATTTCTATATCAACCTTGTAATGCAAAAAAGTCACCCTCCATTTCACACTCGCTAGGGTGCAATAATAAGTACAAATGCGTTCTACCATCTTGCGTAACAAACGGCATTGATGGAATGGCCGATACTATAATATCCTGTATAATCCCCTTTGCAAAAACATATTGCTTACAGCTGAGCATAATAAATATTGTTATTTAGGGTGTTATTAAATTTTGGAGGCACACTCTTGTGGTTAGTTTCAACTTTTGATACGAATTACGGTAGTAATATTTTGTAAAATTACACCGTGTCCTTTGCGAATGAAGCGCATATAAAATACAAGCAGTTCGCCCCGACTTCGCACAGCAAAACAAAACTCGATCAACAACACAAATAATAGCCTTCGAAACTCAGTGATAATGTAGCATTCTAATGATGAAAGAATTACTCAGATCAGTCCAGTAGTTTCGGAGTCTATCCAATACAAACAAAAAATAAAATCTTTCCTTTTTATTATTATAATAGTGTAGATATAGATTAACTGTAATATTTAAACATAATAATACGTTATTGCAGACTTATTTGTAGCTGTCAATTTACACTATAAAACGCCTTTATTCTATTGTCAATAGTTTTCGTAGTGCATGCTAAGTGAGAGTTTTTCGGTAAATTTTTCACAGCTTGGCTTACATTTTTGAAGTTTCCATACGAATCCCTAACTGTTTCTTAAATAAAATATAGCTTATATCCATCACGGATAATGTAGCATTCTAATAATGAAAGTATAATTAAGATCGGTCCAGTAGTTTTGGAGCCTATTCAATATAAACAAACAAACAAAAAATCAAATATTTCCTCTTGATAATAGTGTAGATGTAAAAAATGCGCATAGTGTAAAAAAATAATGTTTTTTTGTAATAATTATAATTTTATGATACACTAGCCAATTGCCTGGTACTTAATACCCGAAGTGATAAAGATCGACCTTTGCCCTCGCGTAAACATGAATTCAAGCTAGAAAGAAAGAAAGAAAAAACGTTTAATTTTGTAACAAGCACAAAAAAAAAACAAATAGAGACAGACAAAAAAACAAAAAAAAAAACAAAAAACAAAATAAAAAAGAAACAAAACAAAAACACTAGACAAAACTATAAGGGATATTTTAAAATAGGTGTTTGAAAAAAATTATGCTATACGCTTACCAAACGAACATCATTTGATTTTTATTTATAGGTATATATAGAGCTTTAATTGAAATGTACATAAAAATTGTATTTCCACCACTCCATAGTTAAAGCATCAATACCTACACTCGTTACGTTGAGCTAAACAAAAAAAGTCAAAGCCCTACACATACATATTCCCGTATACTCAGCCGTGTCCACAACGCGACCACACCCAGATTTTTGATTAGTTATAGCTAAATAAAAAGTTGGATAATTTTTTTTAAAGAGTCTTCTATGATTGTAAGTTGCATCATCTACCCTCCGTCTCTTAGTTCAATCATTGAAAATGCGTCCCCGCTCCTCCGCACACTGCAATATCCATCTAATGTTTTATTTTGCAATAAAAACCGGGAGCGCAGCTGTATGCATTACTTGTGCTAGTAAACTATTTGTTTGCTTTACCTACCCTAGTGTACACGGAGTTAAGTATTATTGTAGTTACGGCTTAAGGTGGTTCGATTTCCATACAAACAATTTTTTCCCATTTATGGACAAATGAAGCATAACTTTGTAATGCAATCACAGCTACTGGCATTTATTTTGATCTTTATTTGCGGTAAATCACAACTGCTTGAATAAAACAGTAGATTGTGCTCATAATCTACCGTTTTATTCAAAAGTCATAAATTCATAAATTTGATTTTATGCTAATAATTTACTGTTTTGTATAAGCAATTGTGATTTACCGCAAACAAAGACCAAAATGAATTCCAGTAGCTGTGATTTCACTGTAAAATTATGCTCCATTTGTTCATAAATGGCAAAAATTTATTTGTATGGAAATCGAACCACCTTAATATAATATTTATTTTTCATTAAAGAATAGCCAACAAATATAATACAATGACATACAAATACGTACCTATGTCATTGTATTATTGTGTACAAATGTGTACATCTACCGCCGGTACTATAATATCCGATACTGTAGTATGCGTAGGTGAATCTGTGCCTATATATCATTATTTTACTAAATCCAGAACACTATTGTTTATGTTCAACCAAAAAAACGTATATGGGGAAAAATTCAATAAAACAAAATTATCAATTAATTCGAATTGATACGCACCTATACAATGAAGAGGGGCAAAAGCGACCACCCGTTTTTAGAGGGTTTTCACAGCAAATTCGGTATGTTAAAAACGGCTAAGACAACAAACTTATCACAGTTGAGAAGTGGCGTTTGCAGTGCTAATGAGTTTCCTAGATTTTTGTTGATACAAGTAAACTACACAAATATAAAATTTACAAGCGACCTTCAGTTAGCGATGTTGCAGCGTGACCCACAAAAGTCCTAGACGGTGCTACGGTGCACCACTTGCTACGACTTTCGACTTGCTACGAATTATGTGGTAAATAATATACTCGTAGCTGTCCACACGCTCAAAGGTTCGCAGGTGGTCAAGGGTCTACAAAAGTGCACCATTCAAGTTTATCAATAACCACTTGAATCGGAACAAAACCAAAGGGTGACAGTTCGTTACATCCAGGGGTAAGACTGCATTCAGTTAGACAACATCATTATTGTTTATACCAACATGAAGTTTAAGAAGAAGAATTACAGAAACAGTTTGTTGCGCAAAAAAGCGACTAAGCCGTAGTGTGAGGATAGGTAGAGAGATTTCTTAGAACTTAGAATTCAAGAGGATGAAGAAAATTATTCGTGGCAGAATTTAATTGTCTACTTACAGTAAAAACGTAAGCAAAGTATAAGAATTTTATTTCCTTTACTTTTTCAACGTTTTTATAAAAAAATTGCGAACGCCTCGTGGTTTTACCCGCGTAGTTCCCGTTTACGTGGGAATACAGGAATAAAAAGTAGCCTATGTCACCCGTGGATAGTATAGCTTCCAAACAGTGAAATCGGTCCAGTAGTTTCGGAGCTTATTTAATACAAACAAACAATCAAATCTTTCCTCATTATAATAGTAGATATAGATATAGATAGATAAAAATCCGTGCTTACTACTAAATTGCAATCCGTCTTACAGTTCAGGTAAAATTCATTTAAAGTTATCTTTATGTTGCCCGGTGTTATAATCTTATGTGTTATTAGTGATATAATGCACGTGTACCTCTTCTTTGCAATGTATCATTTACCCCCACGATGGTACCCTTCCTAGATGCTTAGCGATTGGCAATTGGAATTAATAATGGGGTGAGCAGAAATATTACGTTGTATGTTTATTTAATATATTATGATCTAACGAATTATTTTTCTATATTTTTAATTTCTATTAATTATAGTAATTTTACACATGCAATCGAGGCAAGTTTGCCAATGCAGCGGCAGTTTGTTGATGGGCTTCTTAAAGAAACCAGCTGGAGAGAGGCAACAAATTATTTGAAGACATTTTTACTGTCTCTCGGGTATTGACATTTTTCCTCGCCAAGAAGTTACCTAAATTCTGGAAAAAGTAGAAGTCTGTAGGCGCAAGGTCTGGTGAGTACAGCGGATGACGGGCAGCTTTCGACGCCAGCTCTTGCAACTTGGAGGTTTTTCGTTCTTGGTTGCGCGTTGTTTGCAGGAACAGCGGAGACAAATGATTGACCAAAGCTGGCAAAGCGAGCTTCTTCATTATCAGTAGTAATGTTCATAACATTTGGTAAGAAATTGAGATCAATCACACCGGCGCTAGACCATCAAAGTGTGACCATAACTTTTCAAGGGGTAAGTTTTCGTTTACGGTATTGTTTAGGTGCTGAATTAATCTAACCAACTTGCTGAGCGCTTACGCAAATGGACCAATATTGTAATGACGCTCAATATTGTTATAATACTCAATCTACTGCTGCTAATTCAGCAATAGGTTGAGTATCATCGGCTTCCACAATCGCCTTTCATCCTTCATTGTCAACCAAAATTTTCGGACGACCACGAGGTTCATTTTTCTAGTCAAAACTTCCAAAACGGAAGCGAGTAATCCAATAACAGACGGTGCGTTGGTTTGTAGCGTTAGCTCCGTAAACGTTGATATTGCGTGCCGCTTGCGCCACATTGCTGCCACGACGGTACTCGTAATGCATAATTACTCGATTTTTTAACGTATCCAAATACATAACAGAAATCAATAAACAAATGACTTCTGGAAAAAAACTTCCATATTTTTAAAATAAAATTAATTTGAAATTTGAATTCTTATCCGAACAAAAATTATTTTGATTTGAAATGGGCACTACTGCAGGCAATTTCAACCGTTCAATCTATTATTTTGCATGTTTGAGCTTACTTGTAATATATATTCTCCTAAAATTATCTTTACATAAAAAGTTGTTTTGTGAAAAAAGTAGTCAAAGAGTTTTTTCACATTGTACAATGTGTGCTTGAGAGTCGGTACCATTTGTTTCCTCTCCGAAAGAAAAGACAAATTTTATATTACTAAGCATTGCAGTAAATGATAGTTGAAATTGTTATTTTATTTCATGACATTGTTGTCATGAAACGTTCAATAAACGAAAGATTTGGTTTTATTGTCTTCATTAGTACACCCATGCAAAACCAGGACGGGGCAGCTAGTGTTTATCAATCTTTTTATAGATGTGTACCTATACTGTATGTTCCCTATGGACTCCCAAAACAGCGAGCGGTTTGAATGAAATTTTCAGGCAATCATCGGATTAGCTCAGCGAGTGACCCTGTCGAGTTTGGTAGCGATTGCATCGGATTTTTCGTTTTTTCTAAAGTGCATCATTGCTAAGCCGAGCGAGCCGCTAGTATTTTATGATACTTTCACTATAACTTTAAATTTAAAACGACGTAATTCGCTAGTGAACTGAAGTCACAGATATAGCTCAGCGTATTCAAGCTGAAGTGCCAATGGGTTGGACATATTTATCGGTCTCAGAACCGATTTAGAGTTCTACAGTGAAGACCGCAACCGCATAGTAACCATGCGTTTTATTTGTCCAACAATTCAACATTTTTGTGAAACACTCATTTTTTATGGATACAAATATGTAGTCACCGCACCAAAGTAGAAATGACTACTGGACGCGTGTAAAACGACGCGATCCAGTGCCAGTGCCAGTGCAGCGCCGGAACTCAGTGATGCTGGCGCCAACAACTGTATCAATATAAATCAGCCATAAGTCCGAAGACACGGCACTGGATCAAAAGTGATGGTACAAAATTCACGTGTATATTGATTGAATTACATAATTTTAACCTCACAACTGTTCACAGGTTAGGTGTTTGATCACAGCTCAGCTGATATTAAGTGATAGTGTGGTCGAAGTTAGTAAACACACCTAGCCTAGAATGGAACGGGCTCTCAAGTGTGGCTGCGGGAATACACCATCAGGTGCTAGCGTCAAGTTTTCATCTTGATACTTAGCAGTTAGTTTTAGAGTTCTATGGAACTCCCTACCACCACGCTATGGTTTCCTCACGATGTTTATCCTTCACCGGCAGCTCAAGCTCATTGTGGAAGCTTGAACCCACACCCTTCGGCGTATTATATTACGTGCTAAGAGGCTCATAAGCAACGATTCGCTCGTTCAGAAAAGGCTCCAAAGCCTTGAACATCGACGGAAAGTTGCATGTCTGTCGGTTTTCTACCGGATACATTTTGGAGAGTGCGCTTCAGATCTGCATGACCTAATTCCACCTTGCCCATTCTACTATCGGACAGCCAGGAGCTTTAAAAAGCGTCACCGCTTCATGGTGGATGTTCCAAAAGCTCGAACTAAGCGGTTTGATTCCACCTTTTTCATGCGTACCGCTAGACATTGGAGTCAGCTGCCCGAGTGGGTGTTCCCCAATGAATATAGTCTGGGTACCTTCAAGTCGCGAGTGAATCGGTTTCTTCTAGGCAAGCGTGCTCCACCGTAGACCGCATCTTCGCTTAACATCAGGCGGGATGGCGGTCAAACGCAAGCCTATCTACTATAAAAAAAAATAAAAAAATATTAGACTAACCACTAAGCTATCATCGCTACTAATAATATATCGCTACTATTTGCCATAAAGACGCCGTTTCGCCTATAAAATATGGCCGCCAAATTTTGACGGTGTATGTAAGCAATGGCTTCGATGCACCGTGTATGTACATCGATATTTTGCTCCCAGCGTCGACGCGGCAGTGGTCGGGATCGGTCGCCGGGGAAATCAACAGCTCGTGTCGACTCCTCGTTCCAATTGCACTGTACCTGTGCCTACTTTTTATTGGTCAACAACAGAAAGAGTTTTACGATAACCCTAAAATAAATAAATTGTTTTAAACAAAGTGAAGACAAATATAATGAGGTTAAGGCTAAGTGGTGCATTGTATACCGTGACAGAAGAAACTTCTTAGCATTTTTAGGGTTCCGTATCCGAACCCTATTACTAAAACTCCGCTGTCCGTCTGTCTGTCTGTACGTCTGTGACTTTTTTTTTTTTTTTAATAGTTGATAGGCTTGCGTTTGACCGCCATCCCGCCTGATGTTAAGCGAAGATACTGATACTAACTAGATACTAGGCTGTATGTCATGAACTGTGATAGTTAGACAGTTGAAATTTTCACAGATGATGTATTTATATTGCCGCTATAACAACAAATACTAAAAAACAGAATAAAATAAAAATTTAAGGGGGCTCCCATATGATATATGATATTTTATAGATACATGGTACGAACGACCATGAAAATGTAGATTTATTATGTAGCGTTTTATTTATTAGTAGTAAAATTACAATAACCTAGGCAAATGGCATAGGATGATAATGAAATTAATCATCTCTATAATTTCAGAAAATGATAAACTTGTTAGAAATATGAATGTAGAAATGACAGATAGAGAGATTTTTCTAATAATTACTTGGTAGTAGATCTCCTTAGCAGGAGGTCGTGTAGGTACCACCGCAGTATCAGATATTCTGCCGCTAAGCAATAGTTGGAGTAGTTGTGTTCCGGTTTGAAGGGTACTGCAGCTAGCAAAATGACCGGGCTAACCATCGAAAGTCTCAAAGCAATGAGCGCCAAAGCAGCGATGCCTTAGACTTTGTTTTACTACTCAAAGTTCTGTGTATCGCTGTAATGATCATGGACAGGCGTTATCTCTTACCTTCAGGAGAGTGTCTCGTTCGTGTTATTACGGTTACATTAAAAAAATAACATAAAGTATTGTATTTATTTAAGAATAGAAAAAAACAATTAACAGTAACAGTTTAACTTGTCACAGGGATAAAATCTTAATCTAAATATTATTGTATATATTTACAATAAAATTGCATTATCAAAACAAGTACTAACGACAAAAAAAAACAAGCCGTCGCTATTCTAACTAGATCACCATTAAAGTTTGCTTAATTTGAGGCTAGATGGCCTGAGTGAAATGTTCTAGCTTAGATATTTATAATTTTACACTTTATTTATCACGTTGCTTGGCTTTGCCTGGTTGAATATCTTCGCTCGAGTTTTGGCGAGAACGCGGAAAGAAGCATGCCACCCCGTTGTATTTTATTCCAAAACTAGTGTTTTGTCGAGTGCATAAAAATGGTGGTGTTTTATTCATAAATTTCTTTCTTTCTTATTAAACTTTTGAAACTTGAAAATATAAAACACTTGACATTGGCAAATTCTCAAAATGCGACGCCAAAACCAAAGAAAAAAAAATATCTTCGCTCAACTTCTGGAAGCATGTGTCAGCTTTAATATCCCCGAGGCCACTCTTATTTAAAGTTATATTTAAAATAAAAAATAAAAAATTACATATTCATACGCATAAAACTATCTACTCATACATATACATCTACTCATAATATCTACTTAGTAGCAGACCGTCCCGACTTCGCACGGGTAAACAAAACTCTACTAATAATTTAACCTATGTTACTCAGTGATAATGTAGCATTCTAATGATGAATGAATTATTCAAATCGGCCCAGTAGTTTCAGAGCCTATTCAGTACAAACAAACAAACAAGAAATCAAATCTTTATAATAGTGTAGATCTATATACTTATTACATAACTTATTAACAACACATAGAAACAGGATACCATTTATAAATTAAAAAGAAACCACACAAAAATCAAATGTAAACTGAGTAAAGTAAATATAAATTTGAAACATTTCATGCATTAAAATTATTTTAAGGTATTTCCACAAATTCATTCCGATATTTCATGCATAAAGCAAAGCTATGTATACAGAATGTTTGATTTCCAACTGCCTGATTTTAGAATTAATGGAAACAAGTATTGGATTTTAACGAAGTCAATGAAAATACGTCAACGTATACAACGATCATCGAAGTTACTAAAATTTTGCGAATATTTTAAAATTGCAACGCATTAAATTGAATTCCGTGGTTTATAGTACATTCAAATCAATGTACAAATATTCAAATATTCGCTCAAAACTCGTTTCAAATAAAATTTCAATAAATATGAAACATTTTTTTTTTAATGCCACAGGGGGCAATCCAGTTGACGAGTCGTCTAATGTTAAGCAATCACCGTCGCCTATAGATATCTGCAATACCAGTACCAGTACTACAAATACGTTGCTGACCTTTTAAGATTAGAACAGTAACAAGAATGAAACAATATGTGATACAAGTTTATGCATGGCCAAATTAATAATTATTTTACAGTTTATTATGGGATTCCCAGTTGTTCGATTCAATAAAGTAAGAATTCCGCAAAATTTCGAGAATAGGATAAAATATGAACTTCGGCGCAGTTTCCCCCCAAACAAAATCAGTGTGACTGAAACCGGACATTTTAATGATATGCTCGTGTACAACATTAGGCAAGGTGAATTTAAGGTTTTCTACATCAGGCATTGTACACAACCAATCCTCATAGGAGTGAAATAAAATAATAGGCAATGTTATTTTCTCCAAATCATAAATCGGAGTTACAGGAGTTCCATGTTTTTTTAAGTTATTCACTTCACCATAATCATAATTTTTGAATTCACCACTATTTATAAGCTGCAAGTAATGGATTATTGTCTTTGTTGATGTTCCAGCCGGTATATGATTAAGAAGATTTTCAATAAAATCAGTTTCCAAATTAAGTTTACCACCGTTTGTTAAAAACAATAGAGGATTTAAGCATAAAGTTCGAGAGCTTCTACAATATTTTTCAATATATTCATCTGGAAAATGCTTCGGCATAAACTCTTTACCTCCAAGGAGATCTACACAATCATTACCGTTTTCTTGGTAAAACTCCGCCAAAACTTTAAGAGGGCCTTTAATTTGAAACATAAACGCAAGAGGTGCCAGCAATATTGCAGAATGTAATATTTTGTTATAATATGGTAGAGTCGACAATAGTACGAGCAGAGCTGTGCCTCCCATGGAGTGACCGACAAAATTAATTTCAAGATCATTTGTGTTTCTAGTTTGTATATAGTCTATAACAGCTGTCAAATCGTAAATCCCCATTTCGTGAAAAGAAAAATCCCATAACACAGAAGAATTCGTAACAGCAACACCATAATTTAAATGTGAATACTTGTTACCTCTAGCATTCGTAAGCCAAACATCGTACCCAGCTTCACTCAGCAGGTAAGGTAGTGCTCTTTGCGGCCCCAACAGCAGCCAATCTTCTGAGCTTCCCATCAATCCATGGTGAAGTAAAGCTACTTTTTCATTTCCTTTCGCGAATTTTGGAGTGGCAGTTAAGATTCTGTGAACTTCTAGAACGTAGCCGTCTCTTGTTTGAACAGAATGAATTTCACTTTGATACCCGTGAAACATGATGAGCTCAACCGCTGACATATTCTTCTCATATTCAAGACGATCGCCTTTTCTAGCGCCCTTCTTTTTTGCTTTATTATCCGAGCCGAATGCTTCGGCATAAAAATTTTGAAAAGCGCTCTTAAGTTTTTGTCTTCTTTTTTCAACGTTACTTCGAAATTTCGTGAAACCATTCAAATACTCGTTAATTTGAAAAAAATTTGTTAATTTATTTTTGAAATTAATTATTGAGGATTTTACATCACTTTCTTTTGTCACTGACACTATTAAAAATGATAGCATAAGAATATGCAGAACAGTCATGTTGTATAGTATAAATCTAATAACTGGCTATTCACGTTCTATATATAACTTGAAAATTCATTATGCGAAGAACAAAAGAACTTTGTTATAAAAGCGGGTTAGTTTACGCAATCATGGAAATGTTATTGTGTCTAGGTAATTGTTTATTGTTTTAAATGTGAATGTTTTTGTTAGTGTAGTCAGAATTCTTTAAACTCACATTAACTCCTACCGTAGAATAGCAATTAATGTATTCGATTATTTCAATAGTTTATGATGATATTTTGTAACTATGATACACAAAGTAGGTCCCTGATTCTAACTTACATAAAATCTTTGTAAGCGATGATAGCTCAGTGCGGTAGGTTCGCATGCCGAAGAGCGTGGGTTCAAACCCCAACAATGAGCTTGAGCTGCCGGTGAAGGAAAACATCGTGAGGAAACCATAGCATGGTGGTAGGGTACTTTCTAGTACTCGGCTGGCTAGCTACCACCCTCAAGTTGAAAATCTGCCGCCAAGCGCCTAACGGTGTGTTCCGGCTGCCTCACTTGAGAGCCAGTTCGATTCCAGGCTAGGTGTGCTTTATCATCTTCGACCACACCTTCACTTAACATCAGGTGAGCTGTGGTCAAACACCTAGCCTGTCAACCATAAAAAAAACATGATGGTTCGATCCAAAAACGCGTGTAGCGTTTATACTGTTTATTTAGATATTTCAAAACGTGCTTCACACAACTCGTCTCATAAGTTTTTTTTTTGTTTTGGCGTCGCATTTTGAGCATTTGTCAGTGTCAAGTAATTGTATAATTTCAAGTTCCAAAAGTTAAATAAGTGTCCTCGTAGCTAAAATTATAGTCAAAGTCCAGTCTTGGTCAAGTACAGTCCGTGTCAGTCAAGTCCAGTTATGCTGTAGTAAAGTAGTGGTGACTGTATACTATAAAGCTTCGATAGAGTTTTGGAAGCAACTGGAAAAGTGATGTTTCACCACATTATATCATTTTCCCACACTCGCGCTTGTGATTCGACACGTTATAAATAAAACACCACCATTTTCATGAAAAACACTAACACTCGATAAAACACTAGTTTTGGGGAAAAAAATTTAACGGTGCGACACGACTCTTTTCGCGTTCCCGCCAAAACTCCGTCTCATAAGTTGGCATTGATTATATAAAGATTAAAAAGTAACCAGTGCTGCTATCACACACATTAAAAAGGGCCAAAAAATTAGTTAAAAAAGGCTGACTTTTAACAGGAAAGCCCGTAATTGAAATTAAAAAAATTTAATTATACTTAATGCTTAATTATAATTATACTTAACCAGTTATTGTAATTTCTACTGTTAATCCTTCTAGAGTAAACTTACTCTAGAAAGATTAATTTATAATAATATCCTATCTGCCATTCTAGCTCTATATACGAGTACCTATCTATGTGTGTTTCTTCCTTCTATCATCTATACCAGGGCTGCCTGCTGCATTTTTTAATCAGAAAATAGTTTTGGACGTAAATAGTTTGTATAATAGAATTCTTTGAAATAAAACATAATTATACCACTAATATTATAAATGAGAAAGTTTGGATGGGTGGATGAATGTTTATTACCCTTTCACGCAAAAACGACTAAACGGATTTTGATTAAAATTTCGTATGGAGGTAGCCGAGACCCTGGATTAGAACATAAGCTACTTTTTATCCCGAAAACCGAATGTAGCGGGTAACACAGCGGGGCGCAGCTAGTAATCAATATTTGTGTCCATACTGGTCATAACGATAATTGACATCGTTATGATTGTTAAAGATAAATTAACAATTAACCAATAAACATGTAGAGAAATGCTTATCCTGTATTTTTTTACTTGAAAACTGAAAAGATTTTTTTCTACGGCCCTCTAGCTTTTTTAGTAAATTCAGTTAGCCCCAGAAGGTATATAGTTTGGACAGCCCTGATCTATACTGACTCAACAGCTGACTGCAGCTATTTTTGGATATACTCTAGCACTGTCGCGGCCGCTTGACCTTTGCACCTCGCACGACTAGCCCACTCGGGTTAGCTTTTGATCTTGCAAAAATTCCCGGCAGCAATTTTATCGCTGTAACCTTTATGTCTCACAGGTAGTCTAAATTCAAAACGGCAGCCAAATTCCGCCGGTCCGTTAGCCGCCATCTTGAATTTCAAGAGAAATGTCTTCTGCCTAATAATATCTCGGCCATTTTCAACTTTTCAACATAAATAGCTAGGACTAAAGTTGTTGAAAATGGGAATTTCGACAATTTATTATTTGTAATTTTAATCGAGCAATCTATGTCTTTGTTACGTTAAACTGTCGAATTAACTCGTTTATTATGAACTTAAGTACATAAATGTACATGAACAAAGTTATAGAAAATTAAATTTCTTACAATTTTGATCTCCGATTTATTATTTTCCTAGAACACCACGTCTTTTACTGTAACCATTTTATTTTCTGTCTAACCCTGTCATGATGCGATCTGCAAACGGCTAGATTTCCTGGGAATGAGCCCTTATGCTTGTTGCAATCTTGCAGGATTCTATAACGACATTTTTAATTCTACTACAAGCTTATCTTCTACCCCACTACTCTTTTCTTCTTTTCTCGACGCGTGTTAGACATGACCGACCGCCGCCTTCACCTACCGTTTATCGTCTATAATAAATAAATAAATAAATAAATATCGTAGGACATTACACACAGCGCCATCTGCCCCCTAACTAAGCAAAGCTAGCAAATAATAATAATAATAATAGCCTTTATTGAACAAGATTGTTCGATAAAGGCTATTATAAAAATGAATACATATCTATGGAAAATAATTTAAATTTAATGATGTGTCACCGGTAGTGAGATTGTCTTGCGTCTTCGCATAGGCCTCCGTGATGATAGTCCGGTCCCAATAGAGCAAAATAATAATAGCCTTTATTGAACAAGATTGTTCGATAAAGGCTATTATAAAAATGAATATATATCTATGGAAAATAATTTAAATTTAATGATGTGTCACCGGTAGTGAGATTGTCTTGCGTCTTCGCATAGGCCTCCCCAAGAGCTTAACATTTGTTATAATATATATTATATATATCGTGCATACAATGTGTATATTATAACAAATGTATTCGTTCTATAGTATCTATCTTCTACGCAAGCAATATGCGGCGATATGATCGTCTATATTTTAAATGAATTATGTTAAAAGATTTTCGAAAATTGTTTCCTTCGCCAACCCGGCAAACTACCCACGGCGGCTTAACTAAAGGCCACAAAGCTTTTCTTGAGATCATAATACACATTACATTACAGTATTGTAGTAAACAATGAAAGAAAATGATTTTATTTTGGAACAAATACAAACATAAAAACAACAACAAAGAGACAAACAGTTACACCTCAGCATAACACTGTAGCGGTATGACCTTGACCAGCGCTGGTCAAGGTTAAACTATAAAGCTTAAAACCAAAAATGTGTGTACAATAGGCATATAAATGTAAAGATATATATATATTCGCGTCTTGGTTGTATAATGTATATCCGGTTCAAGAGCTGTAGAGCGTAGGACCGATTCCTACCTATGGTATGCATTTGTGTGACAAACATAAATATTTGTACCGCGACGGGGTGTTAAAAAAAGTACTTATACCTACAAGTATTCTATCAGTTTTTTGGCTCCCATAGTACAGCTAGTTATAGATTTTTTTTTTTTATGTAAAAGTTATGAGACGATCAAGGCGCTCTCCTGGTGTTAAGAGATAACGCCTGCCCATGACCATTGCAGCGATACACAGAACTTTGAGTAACAAAACAACGTCCAGGGCATTGCTGCTTTGGCAGTCATTACTTTGAGACTAGATGGTTAGTCTCAACAGCCCAGTAATTTCGCTAGCTGCAGTACTCTTCAAACCGGAACACAGTAATGTGCAGGGTCTCAGCTACCTCCACACCAAATTTCATCCAAATCCATTCAGTAGTATTTCCGTGAAAGAGTAACAAACATCCATCCATCCATTCTAACAAACTTTCGCGTTTATAATATTAGTAGCATAGGATAGGATAGTAGGAAGTTAGATTGGACGTAAATTAAATGATTGTTATGGTGTCCAAAATTGTTTTTTTTTATAGATATTTGTATCTATAATTCTAAAATCATGGAAATGATATTAAGTTTTCATTTCTTAAATCTACAAAACTAATTATTATAAGATTAAAATTAAAAGAAATGCCTTTTCACAAAATTCGTTGTATTGTTTTGTCTGTAATAGTCTTTCTATGTAGCCCACTCGCCCACTCGTGTACCTACCTACTAAAGCGCGCTTTCTGTGGAGTTAAATAAATGTTTGTTAAAATCGCCCGCTAACAAATAAAAATATACCCATTGCTAAATCGGCAACAATACCTCTTCCCGTAAAAATAAAACCTACAGCTATAAAGGTATTTAAATTAGAAAGTTAAAGTAAGGGTTGCCGGCTCCAATCTCGGAACACGTGGAAAAGCTTAATACGTAACCCCATTTTATAAGAACGAAATGGTACCACTGAACGAAATGGGTAACTTGTTGTTTCGCATAAAATTATTTCTCATAAATTTATTCTACAAACATTACACAGTCATTGTAGTCATATTGTAGACGCGCATTTTTCGTAGTCATAGTCAATTACATGTTGCTTAAAAAAGTTTAACATCCATTAACTTTCAGCAATATTTTAAGACGACACGAGGCGAATGTACAGGTTTTTGCCTCATGGCAGGTGTTTGACGACAGCTCACCAAATACTAGATAACATGTAACAGAAAAGTGTAAGCACACTCATCTTACAAGCACTAGTATTTACTCACCTTGGAATAGGACTGACTCTGCTCTGAAGTGCCGGCACCGTTAGTTGCTTGGTGAGTACTAGAAAGAACACTACCACCACGCTATGGTTTCCTCACGATATTTTCCTTCATCGGCAGCTCAAGATCATTCTTGGGATCAGAACCCACGCCCTCCAGCGTGTGATCCAACTACGCTAACCACTGAGTTATCATCGCTAACTGTGCAGTCATACACTCTGTATTAAGCGGAATACTAACATGCATCTTTAAATACCTTATTAGTTTAAAATATGGCTCTGTAAACTCTTCAAACAAATAAGACAGACCAGTTTAACCATTGGTTAATCTTAAGTAACGTTTCAAAATAGGGTCAGTAGTGTATGCTTAAAAAATTGAATTAAAAACAATTTCTTGAACCCCTCCGATAAGTAGCGTAAGTAAATTGTGATCATTTATTACGTTCATACAACATATAAGTAATTTTTGTTGCTGGTTGCGGGAAATAAAATAAAGTTTTTTAATTTCAAGTTATTTATTTTGCTTTTTATTAAGTTTAAATAGAATAATGTAAATATACAAAAGCACCCTGAATATTTTAACTATCCTAAACTAGCTTAATACTAATTACTAAAACCAATCCCATTGTTAGATGTTTGCTGATAGTGAGTCTGGTATCCACCAAGCGTGTATGAAGACGGAGTTGAGTTCGTTTTTCTTAATAATAATAATACATGGCTATTATTGGTTATGAGCTTGGGGTGTACTAAACCATAATGAGGCTACTATAGATATCGTCACTGTGATCGACTTTTTTACTGTGGGTACAACTCTAAAAATGTTTTTGACCCCGGACTGAATGTATGAAATAGCTGATTTTCTGCACGATTTCAGACTTGTGTCTTTAGTCATTATTGTTCTTTATGATTTACAATACATAGTAACAATAAAATAATACTCACATTTCACTAACTTCTACTAAGGAAATAACTTATCTCTAACTGTGCCCAGTGCAAAGGTACCCATAACACTCGCGGCAATGACAATGGCTAACCTCTGTACCAGGTACGAGCCGGAGCGAGAGCCACCTGTCTTGTCTCTTATTCTGCGCCTTACCTTACATATCAGGCCTCTGTCCCCCACAACCCGTAGTCTCCGCAGCGATGGGCACAAATAAATAATGCGGTTCCCACGCTGAGTACTTCAGACACTTATGTAAGCAGCCTCTTCTGCTGCAGCTTCCGACGAGTGAATGGTGCGAACAAAGGGGCTGGTGGCGAAAGTGCTATCGCACATAGAGTCCCATACGAGACACTTTCTATTTTTCCAAAGCATCAAAGTAAAACCATCCGATCTCTTGCCGTCGGATCTGGACACACCAAGAGGCTCCAGCACACATCACACAGGGAGTCTATTTTATAGTAAAATTACCCCCATCCACTTAGTACACCCCAAACATAATAACCTTGTAAATCATAATAGTGTACAAACAACATTATTTTACCAAAAAATAATAAAATCATTAAAACAGTTTACAAACTATGTTCTGATGATTTTATATCTATACTTCAAAGTAATAAAATCATATAGAAAGCAATTTTTTTTGCAAAATTAGTTATATTAACAATACCTGAAAGTGTCTTCGATAATGTCGGAGAAATATAGGTGGCAACGAAAAAAAACGAACTACTTACTAAATTATTTATCATAGTTGCAAAATGTCAATAATACGTTTGTAATAGCTTTAGGTAGATACCTTTTCTAAGATACTCGTTGCGCGATAACACAAAAACACTCCACAAAAAATCCAAACTATCGTTGAAGTGTCTGTTATTTTAGTTGTTAAATCTTCCTTGGTCATATACGTACTTAATCTTATAACTGCTGAGAATGTGTTACCACCAGTTTGTTTGCAATTACAGGTTATCATTTACGCTAAACTTCGTTTTCCTTTTGCATATTCCATATTAGTCCTTTTTCTAGGTATTTTATAATTTTATCAAAGACTAAGATATTTGCATCGTAACCCCATACAAAATCAGTATGTGTTACACTCATGTTCCGAATTATATGATGATCTATAGGGTTAACCAGGTCAAAGTAAAGTTTGAGTACGTCAGGCATGCTTGCAAGCCAATCGTCACTCGAGCTAATTAGTGCAATCGGTAAAGTTATATTCTGCAACTGAAATTCTTTCTCAGGGTGGTCAAATCTATGAAACTTTCTGTTATGGGCAACTTGCATGTAATGCAGGAGTGTATTTGTTGATCCGCCTGCAGGGACGTGATATAGCAGTCTTGCAAAAAAACTTGCATTCCATCGCCAATCCTGATGCAAACCACTCAGAAATAGTAAAGGATTACTGCAAAATATCCTCGGTCCTTTACAATACTTTGAGGCTAACCAGCTCGGAACTTTCCTGTTGGGCAAAAATTCCCCGTCACCCATTAGCTTTATTATTTCCTCAGACATTCCTGTCATTACTTTAATAGGACCTCGGACGTTGCTCATATATGCTAATGGTGCAAGCAGTACCCCCACTCTCAAATATTCATTATACTGCGGTAGCGACGACAACAACACCAAAAGCGCCGTACTACCCATAGAGTGCCCAACAAAATTTATAGATTCAGTCGTATTCTTGCTCTGTCTGATATAATCGATAACAGCAGGCAAGTCGCGCTCTCCCATTTCTTGCCAAGTAAACTTCCAATAGTCCTCACACTCCATAGTTCTCGATAAATGTCCTCGAGAATAATAGTTTCCTCTCGCATTAGTAAGCCAAACGTCAAAACCGGCATCTGATAAGATATAAGGTAAAGATTTGGTTGGCCCCAGCAGTATCCAGTCGGTTGAGCTGCCAAGAAGCCCGTGGTGGAGAAGAACAGTTCTGTTAGCTTGAAGGTACGGATTAGCCGTTATTCGATGAACTGTTAGAAAGTAGCCGTCCTTTGTCTGCACAATGTGTGACTCCATATCTCTTCCATGCCAAAGTGCCAGTTGCGGCGTCGCCAATAACATCTCACGACCATCTGCATATTTCATCGCTCTTCCTGTGGCTCCATCATCAATATTCGATAAGTCATGGAATAAAGATTTTAAATCTAAGCTTAGAGGTCGATCCACGAAAACTGCCTCTAATTCACTATATTCCTTCGAAAATTTCGCTGATGGATCAAAGAAATATTTAATGCTGTCACCGATATTTTTAAAAGTACTTGAGACGTAACTGGTAAATTCTTGGAGTCTTGAATTTAGATAATTTGTCAAAAAACAGTTCACAATGGTACTTTGAGATAGTATTAACAACGAACATATTATAATTTTCATTTTCATTCTTTCGAGAGCACAGCCACAGTTAAACTGGCCTTAATTAGTTTTCCATGTAATTAACGTTGTCTTTAACTAATGATTACGTACGTGTTTGAATATAGTGAACAATGGACCGACGAATATTGTATAAATTCAAACCTTGATGCTTTGGATACAAAATCTATGAATAGACTAGTCATCTAATCGTTTGAAAACAATATTACATAGCGTTACATTTTGCATCAGTTAGTATAACATTGTTTTATAACCATTGTTATGATTACTTTCACCAGCTGTAAATGTAGGTTAAAATATTTCAAATACAGTCCCTAAACAGAGTGTCAGTATACTTTTTCATATGCCATGGTAAACGTGAAGAAGTTTTCACGACTTCCACCTACTTCGTGAAAACTTTCTTTCTTAACGACGTAAACAATTTAAATCTAATGCAATATGCAGACCGAGCTGGCGACTTTACCCGTCTCCCTACCCAGAGGCATCTACCTGCTTCTTTATAAAAAATTCACCCTAATTCTACATAAAGTTCTATACATTCAGTTCAGGAAGTTACAGTGTACACATACCATACCAAAACCTTTGTTATAATCTACATTAAGGGCATCCCCTGTTATGCCTTCTCAACTTATTTTGTTATCAGTATAATTATTATGTAGGTCTATATGAAATAACCCAAACATAACCTTGACTTTTTTTAATTTGGTGAAAAAATTCTTTTCTGGCTAGCTGAAAATGGGCGTTCTTCATGATATTCCATTCTTTTACCCACTAGTACTGTATGGAACTGTATGGAAAAGTTAGTTATTATTTTGCATTATTAATTGTGATTTCGTATAGCAGAAAAAAATATCAAAAATTTTAAAGAATAAATATTTTTTTAAATACAGGGATAAAAAGTAGCCTATGTCAACCGGGGATAGTGTATCTTCCCAACAGTAAAGTAATTTTTGAAATCGGTCCAGTAATTTCGGATCCTATTCAATATAAACAAACAAACAATCAATTATTTTCCTTTTTGTAATAGTATAGATAGATCTAATCTATAAACCATGTAACAAAATGTATGTGTCACCACAGCCTTTATGGTAAACCACACACTGTTTACTCCTTTTGCAACAAGCAGTTTTTTCTTTAAATTCAGTCTGTGTATCTCTGTACCAATGTAGGTACACCAAATAGTCTGACATTTTGTCTGCCGTTTTATTTGCTACTGCTACTGAACTCCAAAGTTTTTTTTAATTGTTTATCCGGGTTGGACAGTTGTACTTCGCCGATATAATTTTCCGACATTCCCGTGAAGATACAATTTTTTTTTACAAATAAGTGGTTTACATAAAAATGGTTCGCATAAAAAGAATTTATATGAGAAAAAGATGTCATTGAGGTTGTTTCTAACGGGGGGCACCCACTCGAGTAGCAAATTCTATTGTTTGGCTGTTCTTACGGTTAAAGTGGAATCGAAACGTTGGAAAATCAATTATGTAGAAGAGGTGTCGGTATCTTTAGAAAGTTTTATAAATTAAAAGCTTTGTAACCTATTCCAAAGATAACAATTTCAAGCAGCTTATGGTTTTACTAAGCTCGTTTTTTTACAAATAGCTAAAGATTAGGTTAAACGACATGTCTCTGAGGTAGCCAGCGTCTAGCAGTGAAATGTAATTGGCTGATCAGGATGACAAACGAGATCATGAAAACAACTTTAGGTATAAAAGCTAGTATGAAAGATAAATAATATGCCCATTGGTACCTAGGTCTTGGCGATGTTTTTACTTACCTATGACATAATTATTTATAATAATATGTACAATTGTACATATTAGAATATAAATAAATAAACATTACAATAATGTAAGTATGACAAAATTCCTATAAGATAAAATGTTTGTGAGTTGGACAAAATAGCTTTTTGACTTGAATTTGTCTTTGTTTATATAGTTATTTGAGGATTATAATCCTTAGTAAATTTTGCTTTGGCAAAATTTCACATAATTTTCAATTTGATTTTTTTTTCGATTGTGACAGCTAAATATAATTGAATAACCGTTATTTATGATTATAAATAATTTTAATGTTAATGAATTAAGGGTGCCATAAATAAACTTACTAATATGTAGTTTATTTGCCCTATTCAAAACAATTTAAGACAGCCTATCCTACTAATTAAGCTATATTTTAGTGATTTCCAGTACGTTAATTAAAAAAAATACCATCAAACAGAGACATTTTTTTTTTTATTATACGAGTAAGACAAGTTCAAGTTTGAATCAGACAACATTTGAACGTGGTCGATTCTCGAACGATAACTTAGGTAAAAATGTATTCAAACGTTAAAAAAATCGGGCTCCTGAATTAACACAAAAACTGAAATAGTCCACCACGTCAACAAGTCAAGCAATATACAGAAGGGGGCGCTTGGCAAAATTGAGCCAGAATCATTTATAAACGGGAGGCAGGAGGCGGCGTGGAAAGGTGAACTACTGCATTTTGCATGAACAAGATGTTGGTACGGGCCGGCTCATTCCTATACTTTCATGCTACTACAAGGCTTGTTTACACAAAGACAGTTGCTGGCACTAGTCTCCCTGGCTAGTTAGTGTTGACATGGTACTAACTCCCGTGTGCGTAATATTTCGCACTTAACACTGGCACGAATAAACATTTACACGCTAACAGTATTTTATTGCTAGCGCCATCGAATGGCATCTACATTTCAGATCTGCGTGCTCTATAGCGTTTTTCATCACGCGAGTTTATTATCAGACGCAAACTTTGCAAGATTTTTACAAAAAAATTAAAATTAAAATTTTAGATATTTTTCTCATTTAAGTAAATGTGAATACTAAAATTAACTTTAATATAATACGGGATCGGAAATAGACTTTATAGACTAGCTATAAAGTCTATATTATTGTGTTTTACGGTAAAAAGTAGCATTTTTAGAATTGTTTAATTTCGTTATACATTATGACAGTATTCAAGTTAAGACAGTATACATAAGTATTGTTATTTTATAATATAGTTAGGTATATATATATGTATATGCTTATGTATTATGTTTAAAATGTTTTTTATTTTATTTAATCTTTTTTCATTTTATCTATTTTTTAACTTATCGACACACACCGTCCTTAGTTTAGAATACTTTCCGTGTTTAGGTTGCCTGGAAGAGATCGCTTTTAGCGATAAGGCCGCCAATTGTTGCATTAATATTAAGTCTTTATTTTTATATTTTTTTGTAATTTGGTGTATACAATTTTATTATTATTCCAGGTATTTATTTTATATCTTAGTTTTTAATTTTTACATTAAATAAGTATAAAACATAAATAATATAAAAAACTTAAAAACTAGGGTGCCGCCGGCAGCGGGGCAGGGCTCAAGCTGCCGGTGGTTAGGGCTGCAGAGTGGAACCTCCTCACAATGCGCGCCGTGTCAAGGATCACTGCCTTTTGAAGCTGACCCTTGACCCAACCGTCTAGCGAGAGTCTCTTGAGATGTTATTATTATTATTATTATGACTGGTGAGACACCTACGATACTCGAGGATGTGATATTTGGCGATCACATACGAAGAATCAAACATAACATTGTTTTTTTTTTTTTTATGTTTGACAGGCTAGATGTTTGACCACAGCTCACCTGATGTTAAGAGAAGGTGTGGTCGAAGATGGTAAAGCACACCTAGCCTGGAATGCAATTGGCTCTCGAGTGAGGCTGCCGGAACACACCGTTTGGTGCTTGGCGGCAGATTTTCAACTTGAGGGTGGTAGCTAGCCAGCCGAGTACTAAAGTACCCTCCCACCATGCTATGGTTTCCTCACGATGTTAAAAATAAATGTTAACTGGCTATTAGGTAAAATTAAGTGAAATTTGTGTAATCGATTACGCAACGCATGGACACCGCGCGGACGCACGAGCTGGACGATGTGAGAACGCTCTCGCCGACGAAGAACAAGCACGCACGTGTCGTGTGATCAAAAACATCGTTATCAGCGTCAGAAGTGTATCCACGCGATTACTCTTCTTCAGTATTGTAAGTGTCTCACCAGTCATGCTGTATATACTGAAAGAGTAAGTTTTCACTTTTTGACGGATTCATTTTACAACCGTAAAAGTCCCATAAGTTTTGTTACAAGACGCTGGTTAGACACTATGTTTTAGTAGTTGAGGATTCTACGTAGTTTTCAAAGTTGTAAAGAAGATTCCTGCGGCTGCGAAAGCCTCTTACGTTGAATGTTATACAAAATTACGTTATCGATCTTCAGTAGGGATATGAAATCTTTTCCTCACCACGTCTGGGAGTGTGAGAGATATGTACTCGTTTATTTACCTGAGCACAAAGAAAGTAAAACAATTTTCTTTTCTGTTATTTTCACCCTATAAATATACAAGGACATTAATAATTAACAAGCAACGTCTTACAACGTTGAGAGCTCAATTAGCGTTCCTTTCTCGACGTAAACACGTTTTTAAATTTGCTTTCATAGTAAAAGACTTCGGTAAGTAAAGTTTTTTTTTGTATTTATTTTATATTTTTTACTGATAGTAAACTTTATTTGATGAAACAGATTTGAATATTTTGGCTTTCTATGCAGTAGATTATTTTTAAAACTTTTTATAGTTATGACGTCATGAGGTTGGCTACAATACAAGACAAGGAATACAAGGTAAATACAAATACAAGGTTGGAATACCAGACATGCATTAGCCATGTAAATAAAAAAACAACTCGACGTAGATAAGTATGGAGGTTACAAGGATAACGGCAACCGTTGACTTGACATTGACAGATTTTGTTGAGGTTTGCCATTGTTTTTTTAGGCACTCAAAGAATCCTTATACAGCCGACGACGTGACATCATTAGAGGTAAATTGAAAATCAAGTTTATTTTATGTTTTTTATTAAAATAAACCCCGTCTCATAGTTTAAAGGATTTTTAAACGTGAAAATCATGTACAGGAATGTAATATTTCGAAATGGTTTTGGAATCAGCAAAGTATTTTTTTTCTTTACATACCGAATTCAGAATACTGATGATAACAAAATTTGAGGATACAGTTTGATGTTGAAGCTTTATTATTAAAATGACGAACGATACACTCTCCTGTTGGTAAGAGATACCGCATGTCCATGAATATACAGAACTTTCGAGTAGCATAACAAAATCCGGGGCATCGCAGCTTTGGCGATCACTTTACTGTTACTTTGAGACTTTCGATGATTAGTTTCAACAGCCCAGTAATTTCGCTAGCTGCAGTACCCTTCAAACCGGAACACAATAATGTTTACACACTACTGGTTGGCGGCAGAATGTCCGGTACTGCAATACTGATATCTGTATCTGGTCTGCTACTTCTATCATCTACATTCAAAATATAATTACACCACTCGATAACTAAGTGATTAAGGTATTTGTTACATTGAGTAAGGATCGGAAACATGGAACTCCGAAGGACTTTTCAGTATTAAAAATGTATTCACGTAAACAGCCAAGTACTCGATACAGTTATCCCGGTTTTTTTTTGCCTCTGTCTGTCTATACCCTGTTTAATGTCAAGTAATGTTGTACCGATTATAGCTCAGTGGTTAGCGTCGCTTGGGTTCAAATCCCAACAATGAGCTTGAGCTGCCGGTGAAGGAAAACATCGTGAGGAAACCATAGCATGGTGGTAGGGTACTTCCTAGTACTCTGCTGGCTAGCTACCACAATCAAGTTGAAAATCTGCCGCCAAGCACCTAACTGTAAGATCCGGCAGTCTCACTTGAGAGCCAGTTCCATTCCAGGCTAGGTGTGTTAACTATCTTCGAATACACCGTCACTTAACATTAGGTGAGCTGTGGTCAAACACCTAGCCTGTCAACCATAAAAAGGTCAATCATTTTGTGGTATAAACAAAATGTTCGTCCTATGTCTGGGTGTTCTGTATGTATTTAAAAAAGAATTAAATATTTAAAAACGAAACAGACAGCAGCGAATCCGAAATAGAAACATAAATTGCTTCACTGGATTTGTTAGCGGTCCCTGTTATTTTCATAACTTGGATTGCCATAAGGATGAGCTTCAAATTATTTCTGATGTAACTTTCCCGCATCGTTTCGCTGAGAACTGGTGTCACAGACTTGTTTAATATTACTTCTGGAATATAGAATGAGATACTGATTTGCATTTTGTTTGCGAACAGTAGTTACAATGCAATACAATATAATCTTTAGTGACACCGCATGAAGTTCTCGCACTGCGGTCTCCCAATTTGAAAAGACGCGCTTCATAATTGTTAGGTCAATATCAGAGCAGTACAAATGCCATTTTTTTAAATTTGTGTACAAAAAAAACATTTGTTTTTCATAAAAAAAATATTTTGTTTTGTAACTTAAAGACAAAAACGAACAAACAGAGACAAATAGTTACAAAATAAGGGCTCACCTCAGCATATTACTGGTCATACTAAGTATGACCAGCGCTGGTCTTCAAAAGCCTAGTGAAATTACAATAGTAGAATAACAGCGAGTGAAATCACGCGGATCAACAAGTGTCGTATTAAGCTATGTAACGAGAACACATAAATAGGGGAGCAATATTACGACAGGGAGACATCACAATTTTCAAAATTGGATCCACTTGCTTGGTTTAATTATTAAGTTAAATATGCAAAACATTATTACAGGCCTAATTTATTTCCTTTGCCATTATTATTTACTTTAATTATTCATAACCTTTTAACAAAGGGGAGCTGATCTCATCCGATTAATTTTTAAGGTCATAATATCTTTCGTTACATGAATGGAGATTATTACTCATTTTCATTTCGTCTTTATAAATTACTAGCTTCTGCTCGCGCCTTCGTCCGCGTTCACTTTGGAGTTGAGCTTAGACAAATTTAGACATGCGTGAGTAATTAAAAATATGGTTTCATCCCTATTGGCACTTATGCTATATAAATATATTTGTGGCTTTGGGTGTATGTGATCAGGTATTGATTTAATAAATAAATCAAAACGAAATATACCTTATAACCCGAAACATTGTTTTATAAGGGTATGTAAAGAATGTATTTACAAAAAAAAAGTATTTAAGTATTCTATCAGTTATCTGACTTCCATCACACAAGCTTTGCTGAGTTTGGGGTCAGATGGCGCTGTGTGTATAGTCCTACGATATTCATTTATTTATCTATATAAAATTTGAAATGGATAAGTCTTGTAGTTTGTTTTTTGATGATTTTTTTCTAATGTTAAGTGACGGTGTGGTCGTAGATGGTAAACACACCTGGTCTGGAATGGAACTGGCTTTTAAGTAAGGTCAAGTCAGACATACATACACATTCATAATATTATGTAAGTATATATTTACAGTAGGATTGTAAAGCTTTTAAATATACGGAGGATTGAATCATTCACGGGAAACACTCATTGCTAACACGTGAGTATGCTTTGCTCACGTGTTGCCGGGAACCGTTGTTGCTTCCCGGAAAGCTTATAAAAATCTCACTTTGCCTAATAAGATCATATTATGTAGTATCGCAGTAAAAATTGTTTTAGATGAAAAAGTATCATACTTAAAATATCTCACTTTTTATCAATAAAGAAAGCATTTAAAGCATAAAATAGTAAAAAAGGATTAATCAACAAAAAAAAACTCATACAAACTTTGATTTTATTGTCAATTTAAACTATTAAAATGATAATTATTGTTGTAAACAATACTAAATACTTTATTGCTAAATGTATATGTTTAGGTCTTATATATATAAAACATGCCATTATTTAGACCTAATAGGTACCTACAATTGGAAATTGCATTGTAACAAAAATTTGTATTTTTCAAGGATTATTGAAATTTAAACTTCATTTTTTGAGTATGTTCATTATAATCTTTAATAAATTTAGAAACTGTAAAACAAATTAAAGAAAAACTTACGGTCGAGGCTGAGTTACTGACTGGTTAGTTCACTCAGTCTCGGACAAGCGCTCGAACAGTCCTGAGGATGTCTCGTATAGAGGCGAAACATGTTGTGTCGGCAAGAGGTTACTGCAGCGAGAAGAGGATATGAAGACTTGTGGTTATTTGAATTAGTTATTTGTTTTAGCTTTTACGTTTGTATCAAATTTTAGTTTTAGATATAAAGTAAAGTATCGGATTAGTGTTTTTAAATATTTGTCAAGTTAGTTAAATGGGAATCTTTGTCACTGTTGTAACTGAAACGACTGTTAAGCGGAATCCAACTATATACATAATATTTTGTACCTCACACATAAATATGATAAATTTATTATCTTAATAAAATACTTTTTACTGTAAAGAACATTAAAACGTTTTGATATATTTATAATTAAATTAAAACTGACGTTTTATCTAGCTCGGTGCAAAAGAATCTTATGGCGGCACCACACTATCGTCCCACCTTTCACGTGTAGTTCGTGCATGTTTAACGATGTTCGATCGTATTGGCGCGCGATCGCTCCAGTGGCGGTTTTACACCAATCAAAGGTGTTCGCCAACTCGCACAGACCCTCCACACATTAGCGTGGCAACTTCACTCAGGTGCTGCGAGTTACTTGCTATAATATATATGTATATTGTAGTACGGTTTATAAATATATATTATAGGTACGTATGCGATGGACTTAAGATGTTTTTTTTACTTTAAATAGATTTACGTTTGGTTACCAGCTCGCCTAATGTAAAGCGACGGTGTGGTCGAGGGTGGAGCACGCTGATCTAGAAGAAAGCTATTTACTCTATGACGTATAGCGTTGAAAAATTTAACACTTTAACGTCCTCCATAGTGATTAAGGTTGGAACGTGCGTTTTAATATGTGTGGAGAGTTTGTTTTGACCAAACGATCGTGAGTTAGGATAGACTCCAGTAATGTTCGACTGTTGGATTGTTAGACGATAGTGTGGTGCTGCCATTATATTTTGTTACAAACTGACATTTTGAAGAAAATATTTAAAAGTATTGTTTTTCATATTGTTCCCTTTTAGCTGCAATCATGCCTATCACGAAAGTGATGAAGGGTCTTCCTTCTGAACAACTGGCCGCTGAAGGATTGATGTACCACGACTTATGTCTGACTGAGTGTCAAATGGAATGTACTTCTAGAGTTGGAGTCACCCTGCAGCTGGAACAGGAAGCCTATCTGTCTAACCATCCTGAAGTATCTCTATTTTAGTTAATATTACACACATTCATAAAAATTGACGAACTTTTCTCACATTTTTTGTATTATTCACGTTTCATTAGGATAAATACTCCGAATAAATCGGAATACAGACGCGCTATTATACCGGAGCGTGGTTTCAAACCTAATAAAGGGCTTAAGCTGTCTGTGAAGAAAAACATCGTGTGGAAACCGTAGCATTGTGGTAGGGTATTTTCTAGTACTCTGCTGGCTAGCTACCACCGTCTCAGTTCCTTTTTAAGTTATATGTCGTATAAAAAAAACGAACAAAAAATGAGTTGGCGAGCAATTAGCTGTAAGGCCGACGGCCATACACAGACAGCTTGAAGCAATCAGGATGGACTGATTCAAGCTGCGATTGCATAGTAAACTACAGTTTCTACGTACACATGTACATGGAACCGTTTGAGCAGTTGTGACTGCTTCGGGCGGTTGGCAGCGCGGTGAAATTTCATCGTGCGGTTAAGCAGTCGCCAGGTAAACATTGACTGCTCTCGCGCAGTTACCTCTGCCCACGTTCATTCCACACGTTCCATAATATTTTTCCTTAAGTATATTACACAATTCATCAAAAGATGAGATTGACATTCTAAAATATAAAACAAAAACTTTTATTCATCACGTCTTAGTTCCAAAAACAAGGGAATAAATTTCTCCATGCTAATTTCGTAATTCCAATATTGGATGAACCCACAATTTTTTATTCACAAAAATCACAAACCACCATCAAATTTTAAGATACCCCAAGCTTTTAATGATTTCTAATAATCTTTACAATCCACAGGCCATAATTATAGGGTCTGTATACGGAAAAGATACTAAATCATAACAATATCAGATATTCTGCCGCTAAGCAGTACCTAGTGTTTAAAATATTACTGTGTTCTAGTTTGAAGGATACTGTTGAGACTAAGCATCGATAGTCTCAAAGTAATGAGCGCCAAAGCAGCGATGCCTTTGACTTTCTTTTGCTTCACAAAGTTCTGTGTGTCGCTGCAATGGTTATGAATAGGCGTTATCTTTTACCATTATAGCGTCTCGTTCGTCTCATTAAATTTTACAAAAAAAAAAATCTTTGTAAGTGAAACACTTTTTTAAGATAATTTGCTATTGCAATTAGTTTCACCAAGCCTCGGCAGATAGGATATTAAGAAGTAATTAAAATAATTATATTTTAGTAAAGTAAGATTTTCTTGTTTTGTTAAAGATTGCTGCCATGCTTAAACTGTTTGTATGTAAAATGACTCAATTAGCAAAAAGAAAAGACATTTTGAAAGATGCCAGTGAACTATTCACAAAACCTGCCGAATACTTAGATAAAGAAGTAAGGAGACTACTGGGAGTCCCCGAAACTGGACCATATACCGGAGTAAACATTTATCTTTGTTACAATCACGTTTCTCACATTTTTTGTAGCGATCTAGCTCAGTGGTTAGTGCGGTCGGGTCACACCGGATGGAGTGGGTTTAAATGTCAACACTAACTACCACGCTCTGAATAAAAATCTGTTGCAAATATCTGCAATGCATGCATTTATGTTCGTCACATAAATATTTCCATATATCCTTGATAGAAATCAAACACACACCAAACGAAAATACAAATAATGGGACAACATTCACGGCTGTGAAAATTAGGTGTCAATTTATCAAATTTGATGTTCACCGTTTAGATGAAAAAAATAAATTATAATCTATCTGAAATATCAGATAGAACGTTATTAAAAATCGCTACTTGCCTATTAATTAATTAAATTCATAAAATATTTAATTACTCTATCATGTTTCATTCCTCTTTCACACAGCAACAAAACACTGGTCTGACAAATTTCGTTTCAAATTAATAAGGTTATTGCTGAATTATATAGTTCTTGCATGGTCTTTTTTCTGAAATTTCCACATAATATATGTACATACATTATCGTTTTTCATAATTTTATACGCGCAGCTAGTTTTAAATATTTGAATACCTTTTTCAGAGTGATAAACCTGTTTTCAAATTTGAAGACGTCAATCTAATTAACGATTTGAAAAATATAATCTTGAAATATTTTCCTATGGATCATTGGGCGGTGCCTACTCCATGCATGAACACGCCAAATACGCTTTCTTCTTCATTCATATCCATCGTAACATCTGACTCTACCCTGCCAACACCAGGTTACTGCAACTTTTTAATTTGAACATAATTAGGTACTATTATTAAAGAGATTCAATCGCGCACAAAGATGACTACAAATTACGTAATTTATAGTATTCTGTCACATATTTTCATACGTCAGTATCATAGTTGTGTGCTAATAGCAGTGTTACAACTCTCTGTACTGTAACTTATTTTTAAGTCATTTAGATTTAAAATGTATTTATAGTATTTTGTGCGCGATTAAGACCTGGTAATTGATTTTCATCTCAAGGCATCTTTGGAGGAGGCCTTCACCCAATATGGGGTTCCTACTCATATTACCCCGGCGAGCGTAAGGTTAGAATATGTAACAAATAGCGCTAGGTGGGTGTGGTACACCCAGATAGTTATTGTGTTGTTTTAATTCACTATTATTTTTAATACTTATTTTCTTGAATACTAAACTGATATTTACTTCTATATTTAACTAATTTAAGAGTGAAATAAAAATAAAATATATGTTATAGTTATTTATTTACGAAATTAACAAAATTATCAATTCCAACTTAGATTTATTAGTTAAGACACTTGTTTACCACTTTTTGACAAAAATATGAAATAGAAACAAAGTATTTTTTCTTTTTATAAGTAGACTAAACATACATAGACTAAACAAAATAGACAAAACAAAATAATACTTATTCAGCATCATAAAACTAATAAAAAAACTTATTCATCTTCAGATCTTATGCAGTTTTCACAAACAAAAATGGCGCATGTTCCATACATAGATAACGACTGCACTGCTAACAAACGTATATAATATTGCGGTCTTTCTTTGTAGGACATATTATTTCACATCTCTTTATAGACCTGGATACTTTTTGTGGTGGTTCTTTTAAGGATTCACCTGTATGGTCTTGGATTCTTTTACGAAGCTCTGAAAATGTGGATTTTATTTCCTGTTTCGTAAATGTTCTGAAATCAATTCTATTTTCAGGTCTCTAATGAAATCTCGACGTTTCACTGACGAGTTGTTATTAGTTTTATAGATTATCATGCTGTTTATTCCTGACATATTCAAAATAAAATAAAATGTGTTTGTTCAAAATCGTTACAAGTAGCGTAAGGTGGGTTTCACGCACCCGCTGACATCTTCAACCACGTCTATACCATTCGCCGGGTGGCGGTCGATTAAAACAATGGCAGTCGGCGCTTCCGTACCTCATCCCGCGCAGCTACTCAGGCGCACGAAGTGTCATAACAATTCGCTATTAAAATATCGATCGATATTTCTAGGTCTGGGTGTGCCACACCCAACCTTACGCTCGTCGGGTTAAATCATTTTTTTTTAATTATTTTTTTTCTTATTAGTGTTACATCTCCCGTCTGTTTCTTATGTTTTCTATTGTATTTTTCTTTTCTTGGTTGCCTGGAAGAGATCGCTGTTAGCGATAAGGCCGCCACTTGTGGCACTAGTTAATAAGGTTTTTTGTTCTCTGTACTCTTTACTATTTATGATGTGCACAATAAAGAGTTATATCTATCTATCTATCTATTAAAGAACACTAAATTATTATTATTATTATTAGCTAATAAGTAAAAATGTAATGTATAATGTAAAGTAGGAAATAAAAGGGATTTTTTTAAATTACCTATTTCTAAGTTTTCCTCACACTGCTATCATATTATTAAATACTAAGCCTTAAAAATAAAAATAATCATAACAACAGAAATAATCACCATTTTAGTTTATAAAAATACTAGCTGCGCCTCGCGTTATTACCCGCTATATACATAGGCTACTTTTTATCCTGAAAACGTGTAGCAGGTAATGCCGCGAGACGCAGCTAGTATGTTTATAAACTAAAATGGTGATTATGTTCTCCATTAAATTTATTATTTAAATATTTCTTCTCCCAATTGCAATTAGAATGTAAAGACATAATATCTGGTACGCATGAAGCGTAATATAAGAGAAACTTTCCTAAACTTACGCAGTACACCTACTAAGCTAAAACTCCTAATACTATACACTTTGTAAAACTTTTGGGATGATGTCTACAGAACCAATACCGACGCCCGATCCAACTATTTCCGAGGTGTTCTTTAATATGATTTCGAACACTGTCGATAAGGCAATATTCTTACACGTTGATGACCGAGCCTTAAGATACGATACCGCTTACGTGGAGCTATCAAAATGTGTGGAAGAAGCCATGGAAGTACCCGTAGTAGAAGTACGGGAAGACATAGCTGACCTTTTCTTTCAATCGTACAAATTGTTCGAGATCCACGTCGTAGAGAAGGAAAGACTTGGTAAGTTTAAGGAAGTTTTAAGGAGCTGAAAGAAAGATTGGTTAATTTATTTTGAATTGTAGCGAAACGACACGCAAACCGTAACAAAAAATCCCACTAGGGAAACGAAACAAACGTATGTAGACATTCGGCGCAGGGAAAGACAATTTTGTCTCCGAAGTGAACTAAAGGGATAAAAATACAACGAATATACGCATAGTATTCAATCTAAGACCGAATATAACTTAGGATGGTGAACGATGTTCCCAACACATGCCTTCTAATCAAGTCATGTACACCTATAAATACATACTGTGTAAAAACATGCTTTAGGCCAGTGGAGTTTCTCTGTCAATAAAGTTGAACTGTCTAAATCGCCATTACGTCTGATCTTCTATTTGGTATGAGTAATATCGTATTGAAATACAAAACTTATTTCGTAATTTATGTGTTTAATTTATGTGTGTATTAAGTTTGTGTGTTTATATAATAGCTGCTGAAATAGCCTGGGAAAAAAGAATGAGGAAGAAACTTAAGAGGACCTTACGACGCGTCAACAACTTTAAAGGTATGGTGAGCCCTTTGTGTTTTGTTAAAATCATTGCGTACTTTTTGTAATACAAATTGATGATATTTTTCAGTCTATCAGTTTATGATTTGAAATGATTTCGCTGACAGATCTAAACTAACACTACTAAAATTAAATAAGCAACATTTTTTTTGGCTATAACCTTAAAAATTTATATTTTTGGCAATTTCAGTTTTATCAAAGTTTTGTAGTAAGTTTGTGGAAAATTTTCTATGCCTAATTTTACTATTAAACCTCTGATTGACCTGTTTTTTATTTTTAGTGTGCTAATAATACCTAGGATATATATTATTCTAGGTATCCTATGTATTAATTATTATAAACACACATACACACAGGCGCGCGCGCGCACATAACACAGTTAATAATCTGATATGTATTAATCCACAAGTATAATTACATAATTATATTCTTTGCTACAAATAGTAGAGTCTCAACAGCAGCGGTATAGGATCAGATTGAGTTTGTCTTATCCGGGAAGAGAACGCGGGCAGTGAAAGTACCCGTTGATATGTATGTAAAGGATACTATTAAACGTTAAACCGTTTCGTAGTCTATACCAACTCGCATGATGTTAAGTAAAGATGCCCTTTGAGATGGAGCACATTTACCTAGAAAAAACAGTCTCACTGGCGACCTGAAGCCACCCAGATTGTAACTATCGTGGAACACCCACTCGGGCAGGGAATAGTTATGACTGTGTTGCGGTTCGTATAATGCAAGTGGTACCAAACCCTTTGAGTTTTTTTGAGTTTTTGGCACATCGACAATGAAATGGTGACTTTTATTAGAATGTGGAATTAGATACGGCTCTAGATCATGATCTGTAATTTAGACGAATTTGTTCAGCTATCTGATTTTCATAGTACAAGCTTGACTTAGTTTGAGGTTTGATGGCTGTATCAGATATTGTCACACAATATCTGTAGCTACAAGAGATAACTCACGGATACTCATACAATTACTTAATTATAGGATACGAGACACCGCCGACGCCAAAAAGCCAAATATCCTCACACGAAAGCTACAAGAAGCCTCCGCCAAAACCATGCATATGTCACCCTCAATATCATTATAATCGATACCCTAAGGTAAATAAATCATAATGCTTTATCTGCTGTGTATGGTGTTCTTGCGTGAGGAAATCACTTTTCTTTTCTATACACTCTCGTGCTAGGCCACACACTGTCTGACGTTAAGGTGGTTCGATTTTCATACAAAAGTTTTTTTCCCATTTATGAACAAATGGAGCATAATTTTACAGTGAAATCATAGCTACTGGCATTTATTATAGTCTTTATTTGCGGTAAATTACAATTGCTTGATTAAAACAGCAGATTGTTAATAATTATAATTTACTGTTTTATTAAAATGACATAAATTCATAAATCATGCATAAATTTGATTTTATGCTAATAATCTACAGTTTTATTCAAGCAATTGTGATTTACCGCAAATGAAGACCAAAATAAATGCCAGTAGCTATGATTTCACTGTTAAATTATGCTCCATTTGTCCATAAATGGCAAAAAATTATTTGTATGGAAATCGTACCACCTTAAGTAGCAGTGCCGTCAAAGATTAAACAAATTTGCCTAGAACAAACCTTACTCTGAATTTGTAAATATTCATATTGTAGCTTTCGGACAGCACATAATCATCTTTTGGAATCGAAATGCTTGTGCCAAATTGTCGAAATGCTTGTGCAATTGAGAAATAGCCAACATGTATTGTACGGAAAACGTTTGTCTAGAAGCAAATAAAGTCAGGAGGAATCAAATTACGCATTTTGTTATTTTTTTTTTTAATTTGGCCTCTATCGTAGGCGAAATGTACAGTGATAATAACTCGATACTTACTTTATAATTGTAAAAGCAAAGTGTACACCATTCGCTGTAGAGATAGCCGCCGCTGTAGTTTGTTTATTAGAGAGTAGCGTATATTTACCCATAGTAGTTTTTAGTAGATAGTAGTAGATGCACAGCTTCGCTTGTGCATAATTATAAACATCATATCAAATTCGTTGCGTAGTTTAGAAGAACTAATTATGTGAACAAACAGACACGCGAAAGGTAAACATTTCATACTGTTTATTGAAGCGAGAGCTGCATGGTCTGTTTTTAATGATTTTTATCACGATCTGTCCGGCCATGGATGCTGATCAAAGGCTGAAGTTTGATCACACAAAAACGATCTAATCCATTAGAATATAAAAATAACAAAGGGCAATAACAGTTCAACAATAACAATTCATGACATTCTGAATTGTGAATATATTTAATAATATTTTTATATTTCAATAAATAATTCATTCAGATCTTTATACGCATTCAACTATTATTACTCATCATTTTATAAGCATACGTTAAAACAATTATCATTGTTTAACATTAGTAAAACAATTATTAGACGTAAACCGATATGAGGCCAAGAAGTTCGTGCCCTGATCGGAGATGCAGTATTGTCTTAAGTCGTGTGAAATTGCGTAACATAATGTGTATTCCCCGATCGCTACAATAATATCCCTAAATTACTTTTCAGGATCGTTTTGGCATCTATTTGCCACTTGAAACAGAATACAACGGTAGCAACATGACTGCTACACCAGCCATATCTTTAGAAAATCTTCCTAAAGACGACAATGACGACAAAACCGATACAAAGTCGGCCGTGTCTGGCAAAAGCACCGTCAGCAAGAAGACAACCACATGAATAGAAAGCACAATGGCCGGGAAGGATCAGAAATCTATAATATCTAGCTTATTATAAAATACCTGATTATCTTTTTGTCACCAGTTTTTATTTCGTAAAACTTTGAATATAATATATCATCTCTCATCAACACTTATTTAAATGTGTTATTAGTTTTTTTATTATTCAATATAACTGTTTATTTTATTTTCGTGTCATTGCTTTTAGAGAAACTCTATAACAGATCTTGCCAACTTATTATTAACAAGAGAGATACTTACAAATTTGTAGAGATAGGAACTAAAATACATTTTTATTGGACGCTGAGAATGTACTTACATAATATAAGTACAAACATTACTGTGTTCCGGTTTGAAGGGTACTGCAGCTAGCGAAATCACTTGGCTGTTGAGACTAACCATCTAGTCTCAAAGTAGTGAGTGCCAAAGCAGCGATGCCCTGGACGTTGTTTTGTTACTCAAAGTTCTGTGTATCGCTGCAATGGTCATGGACAGGCGTTATCTCTTAACATCAGGAGAGCGCCTCGATCGTCTCATTACATTTACAATAATAAAAAAAAAAAACATTCTCAGCGTCCCACCTACTTTGTACTACTACAAGGTTGTCACGGATAAGTCACGGTGAAAGTAATCGTAATACTTGAGATGTTATAGTTATGCCTACTGACTTCCAAACTTCAGTATGAAGATGGCACTGCAAAATTGTAAGCCTTAGGATAATTTTCTATGCAATATTACATACTATTTGTTAATTTGTGCTCTTCTGCTTTGATTTTGACGTCGCATTTTGAGCATTTGCCAGTGTCAAGTGTTTTATATTTTCAAGTTTCATAACTTATAAGTTGCCTTGTAGCTATAGTATTGGTCAAGTTCAGTCATGCTTAGTAAAGTAGTTGCGACTTTACTATAAGCTTCGATGGAGTTTTGATAGCAACACAAAAAGTCATGTTTCACTACATATCATTTTCCCACACTCGCGAATCTATTTCGGCACTTTAATTACGCACGCACTAAAACTCCAACATTTTTATGTATAAACACTCGAAAAACACTAGTCACGAGAAAATACACGACTCTTTCCGCGTTCCCACCTAAACTCAATTTGTGATCATCTATTATTGGATCCTTAGTTGCATATTATGATTAACAACTCATTTTCGTAGAGAAAAAAAAACGGATTGAAACAAAAAATTAGTAATAGGTATATTTTGTTTATTTTTGAAACAACAACATTTATAAGAACAGGGTTTAGACAATTGAAAACCAGTAAAGATTGCACTTACATCTAAATTAAAATAGACTTCTTAAGTATTACGCGAAAAAAAAATCTAAGCTATTTATTATATTCTATTCTACTCTATTCTATTCATGATTTAATCATAAAATAGCATTTTGTTGCTCTTACATAACTAATAAAAATACTTTCTCGTTTGAATCATGAATTACTTACCCGTTGTTCTTACATAACTATAAGAGTGCTTTTATTTAGATGTTGGGTAACACAAAACAAAAAAAAATCCATTGCTCTTACATGACTAAAAACTCCTACACTATTTACGTTTTAGCTTGGTGCGTGTGGCAGCTATATAGGTATTATTCAAATCACGCCTATCAGGTTCCATAGTTAAAATGTACGCAAATCTATTGTACTTCATTGCTAGGTTGCATGGATAGTGGCGTTCCTTGGGTTGTCTATCGATATCGATAACAGAATCGATCTTGGAAATAAAATAAATAAACTAGATTGTTTTGCAAAATTAATAATCTGGATTTATGTAAAAATTGATGTAAATGGAATACCACCAATTAATAATGTTACAAAACATAAAAAAGGAAACACCGAAACTGGCCAACCAGAATTTCGGAACCAGCTGGTTGAAGGTCGTGAGCAAAACAAATGGGAAATCATGGTTAATTGCGACCGTGATATCTATGTATTTCGAAATTATTGATGACTCTATGACGTCATAGAGCCATCAATAATTTTATCCGTTAATGTCAGATTGTCAGCTGATGAATCCAGTGAAGATACAGATGGTTCCGACTCTGATATCAGTTGAGGCAGTTTAAACGAATACATTTTTTTATTACAATAATGTTAATTCCGTTGTTTCGTTTAACCCTCTAAAGATATCTAAAAACAACAACAACAACATTATTAATATATAATTATAGTTGATTACATAATATTTTTTTTTTTCAAATTCCGATAATTTTTTCCATTTTTAATCGATACTAATACTTGACTCCGAGTATCGTTAGTCGATATTAAATAATTCTATTAAATGTTGTCCAATATCTAGCCATGACTAACTCGCCTGTCACCAGCACTATTCTATAACGTACAAACTGTAAGTAATTTTTTACAAGAAAAGGATCACGTTGCTTTAACATAGATAGGTAAAAACTAGGATACTGTTATATAAATTAAAAATCTTCTTATAAACACGTACCTATTACAAAACATGTAGGTACTTAGGCTTACTTACTCTGATAAATAAATAATTTTAGAATATTATACCTTTTGCGGGGTCATGGCTTTGCCTTTTTTACGGGGGCGATCTCCATACTTGATAAATCTGGTATCTGTACTTCTAACACCCATTTCTGAAGAAATGTTCTTAAAATGAAATGGTCTAAACGGAGTCCCTTCATCAATGTAAAATTTGCTCATAAACTCGACCCTGTAGAGACAAATATAATGTCCATATACCTTTTTTTTTTTAATAAAATTATATAAATAGAATATGTAGGTATGTAAAGCCATATAACAGACTAGATTTTACTTTAAAATACCGGTGCAGCAGTTTACACTAAGTGCATACTTGTAGTTCGAGTTAAAAGTTACTTTGAATTTATAGCGTTAACCTTTTAGCCAAAAATTACTTGTTTGAATAGAATAAAAATATTTTAACATAATAATGACGCGCGGCAAAATTTAGTTGAAATAAAAGATACTTACAGATTACAACAATAAATTTTACGGACGGAGAACACTAACATTAAAAATAAACAATAACAAAACAATAAAAAAATAACAAAACAATAACATTATAACTGGTAGTGACTATGGTCGGTAAACTGATCGTTTGCTTACTAACCAATGTAAACGCAGTGCATGAAAGAAACAACACAGTCCTTCCATTACTATCAAGACGATGAAAGTCAGTATTGCGAATACAGCAAACGCAATTATTAAAATCCATTCACCCCCTTTGGCAAATATTTGTAAAGTTAGTCTTAATATCATTGCCCACAGCATGTCAGCAATAACTGAAATGTCATTAAAATATACAATTAAACAATCATTGCAGTATACTATAGTTGAGAATTTGGTGTAGGTATGGTAATACACTAAATATTCTATAGAATAAAAATATTTAAAATAAATACTATAAATATTTTATAGTAGCTTATAGTAATTCTGGCATCAATGACCATGATACTATTATTGATATGGAAAATAAATCAGATTTTTTTATAGTCGACAGGCTAGGTATTTGATCACAGCTCACCTGATATTAAGTGAAGGTGTGGTCGAAGATGGTAAAGCACACCTAGCCTGGAATGGAACTAAGAAAGTTATTATTATTGATATGGAACAATTAATCAGACAAGTAATAACATTTTTATTAAAAAACTTTACATGTCGTCAATATTATTATTATTTACCCATAAAATTGTCATTTATATGAAAAAAAATCAAACGAATTTTTGTTCCATATTTTCATTTTTTTGCAATGTCAGACCTAAACCTTTCAAAAAATGTTGCCGACCTACCCAAAGATGCCAGGACCTGATCTAATTTAATATTAGCTGGTAAATTTAGATCAAAAGCTAGAGCCTTCAAAACTGGTCTTAAGTATGTTAAACTGAGTAGCACATTTTACGATAACAATAATAATTTAGATTGTATACTAACTGTAATGTCCCATGCCGAGTGCCCATAGTCTCAGGTAAGACGCCACATGTGAAACGGTGCCTAACACGAACTCGATTGTAAATATCAACTGATTAGACATTAACTGTGAAAATGGCGTTGAATGGCGATCCATCATTGCTTGCCACTTCTGTTCTTGCTTGCGACACGCTTCATCACATAATGCACCACATGGATTCTTACATGCCAACATACATCCTTTCATGTGGCGTTCCCGATATACTTTCATCTCATGCTGAAATAATCATTATTGTACATTAAAAGTAATGTTATTTTTTGGCTACTGCTCACATTGTGATTTAATATACCTAATTTTCAATTAACAAAAAAAATAGAAAAGAATACTAGTTGATGAAGTGATAAATACAATATCAAAACAGACTTTGTTTAGGTAAAAATGTCTAGACAGTGGGGAGTGCTGGAAAAGTAATGATAGTCAAATAGTATCCTACACCACAGAAGTCTTGCAACGATCACTGGTACCTACTATTCCGTTCTCCCATTATCGATGTCGTGCAATAATATTTATTTTGAATGCCAAATTATTTTTGATGAGTTTATGCAGTGTTTTTTTTTTTAATTGATAAGGTAAATGTGTTTACACTAATATGATAAATACATAAATAAATGTTACTTATTATATTGACTTTTCGTAATATATTTCGTAACCTTGCGATATACTATGCAGACACTAAGCTGTTGTGTTCTATATATAGGTATTTACTAAACGCACAACTCTTAAAATTGCTCTTAAAAACTCTTAAAATTTACAAAAAATTAAGAAAACTTAAGTTATCATCAAATGCGTTGTCACTGTGAGTCATCGTCGCCCATCGGGAGTATATTAAAACTGTTTTTTTGTCGTACCTACAAATTATATTGTTAAAAGACTACGTACGTATTTTTCTATTTAAGGAAGACAAAAAATATATTAATTAAAAGATCATAGAGAACAATAATTTCAATCTTACGTGAAGATGCCTTTTCGTTTTAAGATTGAAGAGATGGATATACAATGGAGCCCCAAAGAGTAAAACAAATATGCTCATTATGATGATTAGGTTAAGAATGATCTCTATTACAGGTTGCAATTTGAAAAAGTAATAACTGCAACCCGCAGAAATTTTAATTTCCATGGGTATGAATCTCGCCAAAAAGTGAGGTAGAATCAGAGGGGCGCACTCCAGAGTCTTATGCCGATCACCTAGAAAAAAAACAATTGTAACAAATTAAACATTAGTAGCTATTTACACCCAGCATCTATTGTATGTACTAGCGACTTGACTTGTAAAGTTCACAGCACTAAACAAACTTACTGTGTTCCGGTCTGAAGGATGCTGTAGCTAGCGTAATTACTGGGCTGTTGAGACTAACCATAGAAAGTCTCAAAGTAATGAGCGCCAAAGCAGCGATGCCCCGGACTTTGTTTTGCAACTCAAATTCCTATGTATTGATAGACATGCGTTATCTCGTACCATCAGGAGAGCGTATCGTTCGTCCCATTACTTTTACATAAAAAATAAATAAAAACAAGTCACAATTTTTGCGGCATCATACAAGTATCTTTATGTTAATCCAGGGTCTCAGCTACCTCCATAACAAATTTCATTCAAATCCGTTCAGTAGTTTTTGCGTGTAAGAGTAACAAACATCCATCAATCCAAAGTTTCACATTTTTATTATTTAATTTGTGGAATTATTTTGATTTGGCATTTGACCTAAATTATACTAGTTAACGTGCTAATGTGCAACAATTTTTCTGCATGTAGTATACTCGTAGATAGTTTTCAGTGTATTTTACCACCAGGCTCACCATTTGAGCTCTTGTATTTTTTCCAAAATATGTGTTTATATAATATTATTATGTATAAAAATAGTGATGTTAAGTTCATAAAGTGGCAAATAACAAGCGCGAGTGTGAGAAAGTGATATAATATAGTGAAACAAGATTTTTAATGTTGCATCATAACGTCATTTTTGTCAGAATGATTCCTTCTAACTGATATTTATCTTTAAATTTCAGTTAAGTGGCATTATTATTGATAGTGAAATTTAATTAAATTTTTTAACTATTAAAATTGTTTGTGTAAATGAATCTTTAGGATCTAAAAGTATAATAAATAAGGTGACATAAAAGTCAGACAAGAATTACATTCCTTTACTTACTGTGACTGTCGCTGTAAAAATACCACTTCCAATATATCAGGAGTACAGTCCAGCCGAATAAACATAACATAAAGAAAAGCTGTGGCAAAAATTGCAGGTATATTGCAAATTTGTTTTTAAAGTAGCTGCAACGAAAATGTAACAATAGTATGAGAAAAAGTTTAGTGATGTGTATTTTAATTAAAATAACACAGAGAATTGCATTTCTTAACAATCACCATTTATTTGTCAAAACGACACTCTTAAACAGAAGACGATCAGCGAACAGCACGAAACAAAACGTAATAGGCCACTTATAAAAACGAAAGTCCTTGGTGCACATACACCACAAAAAGATACTAAACATCATCACCATCATGATTCACCGATAGATATGAATCACAAGATAAGAATGAAATCACAATAGGATACAGCATACGAGTAGAAGCGGGTTGGAACCTTTTGTGTAAGAACATAATTATCAGAATAGCGGGTGGGCAGATCACTTTGTTTCCCACTTGTGCCTGGGTACAAATTTTTCGGCAGGCGTTTGAGACGCCTCGGTAACTACTGTTCACGAGTCATATAAGTCAGTCACTGCTACTTAAGGCTTGAGATAAATTAGGAACAAAGATTGCTTAGTCTGAATAGGTAAATATGATGCATAAGGTATTTTTTATACTAAAAAAAATCTATGGTTCCTGGCTAGTTGCGGGGTGGACGAAATAGTTGTTTTAGTAACTCTGGAAGCTGCTGCTACTGTACGTTTATTCAATTATTCTACAAAAATCAACAACTCAAGTAGGCTTTTTCAAGTGGGCAATGATTTGTCGTCCGATTTGAAAAACTACAAATTAAATTTAAGTAGGTATCGACAAAATACTCACTTATGGTTCCAAGCGCTGATTAACAATCCGAATAAAATATGCAAAGTACCAATTATTATAGACAGTTTCATCATCTGCGAGCTTTTCATTGCAATCTTATTTTTTGCGAGCTGAAAACAAACCGAAGCCATGTCATTTGTTGACAGCCCTATTGGTTCATTGGTAGCATGTCTGCTTCAAGAGCTGAAGGGCGTGGGTTCGATTCCCACTCAGGACTAACATTTGTGTGACTAACATCGATGTTTGTTCTGTGTCTGGGTGTACTGTATGTATTATAAGTATGTATTTACAAAAAAAAAAGTATTTAAGTATTCTATCAGTTATCTGTCTTTCATAGTACAAGCTTTGCTTAGTTTGGGGTCAGATGGCGCTGTGTGTGCCCTATGATATTTATTTATTTTTATTTATTTATTTATTTATTTATGATCATCATTTTCCTGCTATTATCCTTCTAGGTGGGATTGACATAGCATGTTTTCCTTTACGGCTTCACTCCATAATTTTATCGCTACATCACTCCCTCCTCCACACACCTTTAGATATGTTACACTACACTTACGGTGTTACCGTTGACAATCATTTCTAATACTCATACTTGAATCATTATCCTGTTTTATAATTTAATTTTATTAACCCCCGATGTAAAAACGACGGAGTATTTCAAGTTCGACGTGTCTGTCTTTCTGAATGTGTGTGTGCTACGATGATGCCATAGACACACACAGTGTCTAGCGTAGCTCCCGAACGGATGAATTGATTTTGATTTTATTTTATTTATTGTTTGAAAGGTGAATTAGTCGGGTGTTCTTAGCTACGGTTATAAAAATACCGACATATCCTGGAATCGCATTTAGCTAGTCTAGTTTGAAACACCGCTGCAATGGCCATAAGCGCACGTTATGCAATTCAATTACAATCAAACTATCACAACGGCTACTTCGGACCTGAATCGATGGAGGCAGATTATCCGATTAAGGAGTAAGTGAATACAATCCTCAGAAATGAGAAACCGATGAAGAAAATGTAGAATCAAGAAAGTTATTTTATTACCGACTACATTTAAATATAACTATACAAGTGTAAAATATATCTGTCCGTAGTAGTAATTTCTTTATTGCCTGTTTACATGCATTTTTTTTGTCTCAAATGAATGGATTTTGTTTCATTACATTAAATGTTATATTAAGACGTCTACAATGGAAAAATCGGTCAAGTGCAAGTGTCATTCCTGCAGCTAGGCCTCTTTTGGCATAAAAGTCTTTAAATTCGAGATACTAACCGTCCACATTGGGTCCGTTCCCCAAATATACTGCTTGTTTAGCCTACTGTAACTATCTAAGTAAAGGGATCCTGAAGCCGATTTGAGGACGTTTTCTCCGTAATTATTTTTGTACATACTGTTATTTGCGGACAAGTTTATGGATTGAGCAAAAACTTGATTGAAACAGAAGCCTGAATACAAACTCCATATACCCATTAGCAGCAGCATATATCGTCCTGAAAATAAAATTATTTTTATAAATGTAGTTTGAAAAGCATCGGTCACATTTTGTTGGTGGCATTATTTTATATTCACCACCAAAGAAAATGTCCCATAGTTCGTTATCTCGTCGTCGTTGTTCCAGTAATTCTTTTTCGCGTATTATCATCCACATAGCAATCATTGTAATTATGGTGGCATGTCCCATATCGCTAAACATTACAGCGAATAGAAATGGTAATCCTATTATCATGAACACGGCTGAAATATAAATTGATAATAATTAAGCTCCATCACCAAAACTCAGGTTAAAAACTTAGATGACCCACGTAAAGTCATACAAGAAGACATTACATACTCTTTACTCGCTTATTTGACACTAATAGATCATACAGGTAACGTTAAATTTGACACGAAATTCAGAAAGAGAACGAAGTCTAAACTGTCTCACTGCTAGGTGAGGGCCCTTTCTCGTGCTGAGAAAGATAAGACTATAGTATAAGATACCACGCTGGCCAAGTGCAGGATGGCAGATTTCACACATTACAATTGTAGTTTTATTACAATTTTACAAAGCGATTTATATATAATTTTTATAAATCTGTCGTTTTTCTCTGTTGACCGTTTGATAACTAAAATAGGCACTTAACCATCTCTAAATCGGAAACATTGAATTCCCAGAAGAAGAGCGTTTTCGTTTTTTTATCAAGTTTAGCCAAGTTGTGCCATCGAGGGGAAAAGCTTTTCTTTGGCACACCAGGTAGTGCTTAAGAAAATATCAGTTTCCCGTGGCACTACTGGCATCGTTTGGTTGTGTCATTGGGTTAATATAGTGTCTTTTAGCAAAACTGGTGGTGCTTAAAAGAATATCAGTCCTTGGCACTACTGGCATCGTTTGGTTGTGTCATTGGGTTAATATATTTTCCTTAGGCACACCAAGTAGTGCTTAAGGAAATATCGGTTTCCCTTGGCACTACTGGCATCGTTTGGTTGTGTCATTGGGTTAATATATTTTCCTTTGGCACAACTGGTAGTGCTTAAGGGAACAACAGTTCCCCAAGGGGCAATTGGTAGTGTCGCGCATGTCATGCAGTTGTGCCACGGGTAAGTAAATCGCGGATCTAACGTATTCAGGTAGAGTTTTCCAACAAAAGAAGATACTAACGTCATCTAACACGCACCAATCCAATATTTCGTACAATGTCATCCATTTGAGACAATTTGAAACGGCCTTCACGTGCGGCCTTTGAACTTAACTAGTTCGTTATACCTATCAATAGTTTTATAATATTTAGTATATTAATAGTTAGTTCCACTATCGTTAGTTTCGTGAATGCAGACTGCCGAGTGTAGCAATCAGCAACCAAAATAGACTTAGTCAAGTGGTCTCATTGCAATATTTGACAAAAACCAGCGTATTTTAATGGAATAAACATTACCTGGATTGATTTCCTTATATCTGGCATCGCCGTAAGTGTTACATAGCACTTGGTAGGCGTGTGTAACCTTATTTGTCATTTGTATTGTAGGAGGTATAACTACTTTTGTGAGTGGCACCTTTGTTATCACTGAAGGTATCCTTACACCCAAAGCTTCCTGCATTCAGTGCACATAATAAAACAAAGTTATTGATAACCTATGTACAGTATAAAACTATTTACAATAAACCATAAATGACAATTGATTGATTCAGGCGTTACTTTGCGGAAGATCATTTTGAATATTCAAGGTATACATTTAGTTTATTTCCGCTTACAATAATTTATGTATGTATCATAAGTATTTATATAATTGTATTCTATCAGTTGTCTGACTTTGATATTATAAGTTTGATTAGTTTGGGATCAGTGGGCGCTGTGTGTGATGCCCTATGATTTTTTTTTTTTTTTAATGTTTAGGATTACAATTTGTGTTGTTCTTATGTTATATAATTATATTATTACACAGCAAACATAATACTTATGCATTTTGTGCTATAGATATTTGAGAAATAAATGTTTTCTTTCTTTCTTAAACATATTCTTTTTTTTATTTTAAATACATGTAGATTTGATTCATATAGATTTTGAGTTCTTAATATTAATTGATAGCTTATTATAACATTGTCATTTATTATATAATATTATTGCTTAATCAGTTTTAGACTTTGAACAATCATCAAATTTATTAGTCTTATTACCCACTAAAATTATTTTTTACAGTAAAGTCGTCAACTATGATCATTGGTCATCCCGAACATTAGTGCGGTTGTCGATGTACTGTCATTATGGGAATGTTTAATGATGAGCGATTGACTACTGCATACGCTCATCATTCATCTCATCAGCTCACCTCGAGCCCTGCGAAAACATTTCGTCGGAGGATAGAACGATTACGCTAATTAAGAATAATCCGTTTGCGCGGAATAACTGTCGCCGTCGTAGAGACTAGCATGAATATAATCGTAGGTAGTTATTCAATAGATAGATATAAAAACTTGTAGAAGTTATCACTGTTGTGACTGAACCAACTATTAAGCGGAAATAAACTAAACATACATTTTTAGTTTATTTCCGCTTGAATATTCAAAATGAACTTCCGCAAAGTAACGCCTGAATCAATAATTTACATCTCTAAAGAGCTAGTCTCCATTCGGGGCTAGATGTGCTTACCATCTTCGACCACACCGTCACTTAACATCAGATGAGCTGTGGCCAAAAAATTAAACTCACACTAGTAAAAAAATATAATACCTACATAGAAAACGCTTATAAAAAAATATTATAATTATAATAAATTTTTCATTGGTAAAAGCTTGTTTACAATTGGTTTGAACAATAAAGAGTTATCTTACCGTACGTGTATCCATTGTCTTTTGAACCTGAACAATATTTATTTCCGCTATCCAACACCGTCCAAGGAGGCAGTTTTTTGGTAAATCCAACACCATATAGTTCATATTAAGGTAAATAGCTTTCGTTTTACGCACTTGTATAACCCATACTCGCCACTGCTTGCCGACAGAGCGTAAAGCCATACAACGATAGTATTTGGTTTTCACAAGCACCTGAAAAAGCGCGTTTGATTCTTTTATTTTTATTCTTTAATTTCATTGTATAGTGTCACAATTCATACCCACGAATACGAACGGTGCTTCGAGAAAAGTTTAAACTAAGTAAAGTTATTATAGTGCAAAAGTTCATCAAAGAATAACTAACACTTTCCAATTCCATGATGCGATTCTCAATTTTAGACAGCATATCAGCTCGTTCTTCTGAGCTCCGCGAGCACGGATAAATGGTCGCGTTAAATGCAGCACACACCTTTTCCATGCGAGAACGTAGTGCTTCCCCTTGACAAACTGCCATGAAAGCTACTTTCCTAGTTTCTCTACCCTGGAAATGATCTCAATATTAAATGTTCTTGTATTTTAATCTACCAGCCACAAATTAAAGTGGACGAGCTACGCTAGTCGTACACACTCGGCCAGATAGCCAAAGATAACTATAGAGAGAGTGCCAACATGATTAAACATGGAGAGTTCATTACTGTGTTCTGGTGCGGAGGATAATAATTTATTAACGTGAAAACTGTACAGGACATATTATGTAAACCTTAAGTACAAAATTACAAAAATCTAACAAATAGGTACGCTGGATTTTGCACTAGGAAAACCTGTGTCGCAAAATCCACACTGGATTTTTTTTGTTTACCTTTTTGCATATTGTAGTACTGATAAGTATACCGTCTGTCAAGGTTTAAAATATTAGTAATAACTGTGTGTTTGTTTCGCATATGGCATGTGTGTGTGAGTGAATACAAATGACAGGGCTATTGAGACCATGGAAAGTCTCAAAGTAATGAGCGCCAAAGCAACAATACCCATGTTTTGGTACTCAAAGTACTTCGATCTCTGCAATGGTTATGGGCATGCATTATCTCTTACCATCAGGAGAACGATAAAAAAGTCGACATTTAACAAAATTAAGGAGGCGATAGGACAAGATAGTTAAATTAAAAATATTCAATGCAAATAATAAAGTTTCTTAAATTATTCAACGAAGCCACTAAAATTTGAAAAATCAAAATATTTTACCGTTGCAGGGTCTTCTAGAATCAAATCGTTATCCGCCTGCCGATAGTGGATATTTCCGCGTGATATTATCCACAACATCTTCTGGCACTGAAAACTCTTGTACCTATCTATCACTCCAGTCATGATATACAGCGTACCGTGAGACATAGCATCATAGCCATCCTGGAATCTACGAAGTGGAATTGTTAGAAGTCAAACCAAGATTCCGAAATCCAAATTATTGTGAATCTTCAACCAAGATTATCATATTAACTGAATGCCTGTTTGAGAGTTTTTCAAGACGCTTGAGATAAAACTATGTGTTTGTCGCATGCATCTGTCTTTTTTGATCGTGGTAGCTACTCGTAAATGGAGATCGTGATGCGTGATCGTCACGAGATGCGAAATCGACATCACATATGTAAGAGATTGTCTCAATAGAACTGGTTTTATTGTTCACGAAATCGCTGATTGTAAAAAAAAATTCAGTAGGCGTATGTCAAAATCTAAAACACGCTGATCGTTCCATGGAGACAGGTAATAAAGATGCAAAGGGTACTATGAACGAAAACAATTCGCTCGCCTACGTTTCTGTATCTGTGTATGACAGATTATGCTTCTAGTACGAGAGCCCACCATCAAAACAATGTATCATAGCAATACGGTCGAAACTGTACAAGATCGTCAAGTTATATGATTCTGAACCCGACTAGGTGGGTAATAACGGTGAGTGTAGCAACTGGGTGGAGAGGCAAATTTGCTTTATTCTTTTTTGTGCGTAATTGCTGATACAGTTCGGTAAATTTTTTGCAAATTCGGCCAGTTCTAACTAGGTGAATAGTTTCTGATACGAGTATTTTCGAGTTCATAATAATCGAATCTATCAATTTGATGCGGTTTTGGCCGTATGAGACAAAAAATTTGGTCGTGGGCTCTCGTACTAATAAAAATAGGCAAAAACTACTGATGCAATTCTAGTAAAGCCATTACATGTAGTAAATTTAAACCTTACCTTATATGTGTATGGCGTACTTTTATGTGTGTGCTAGTATGTATTGTACTTTATTCGAAAAGAAAGAAAGTCGATCTTTAATAAAAGTTGTTTTATTCTTTTAGTGCGTAATTTGAGACATTTTTATGGTTAGCAGACTTTGTGTTTGACCCACAGTGCACCAGATGTTAAGCGAAGGTATGGTTAAAGATGATAAGCTCACAGAGTTTAGAATAGGAAACTGGCTCTTAAGTGAGACTGTTTACAGACACAGCATTACGAGATTCTCAATTTGAAGATGGCTAGCATCCAAGTATTAGAACTAATTTGCACCATGCTATGGTGCTATGGTGTACTCATAATGTTTGTCTTCCAAGGCAACCAAAGTTCATTGTGGGGATTTAGACTCATGTTTCATAGCTACAACACTTTAAACCGTGAATAAAATAGCAAATTTGAGAGTGAGACAGCTGATACACTACTTATTAAATTACCTAATACAAATATTGGTGTCCCACTAACTTAGCTAAAATTTCGTCCATGTCAGATTCTGAGCCATCTAGCATGGGTCCAATATCATTCAAAATTTTAGTTATTTCTTTTAACTCGATAAGATCTGTCTTGAGGTCAGATAGGTTTTCGGTATTCTCTATGATGTCGTTCTCCCATTTTTCGATCATATTCTAAAAAAAGATAAAAGTAGAAATTTTGGAATCAATAATGAGTCGCTTTCTATTCTGTTTATTAACCTATACCAATGACGAAATCCAAGAGTTAAAAAAGTTATAGGTTTTAAAATCGAAATTTTATAATTGGGGTTTTTGAGTTGGAGTTTTTTTTTTTATTTTTATGCCACAGGTGGCAGTCAATCTAACGGGTTGCCTGATGTTAAGCAATCACCGTCGCCTATAGATATCTGCAATACCAGGGGTACTGCAAATACGTTGCCGACCTTTTAAGATTCTATTAACACGCCTTTTGAAGAACCCAATGTTGTAACTCCGCGGGAATACGGAAGAAGGTAGATCATTCCACAATTTGCAAGTGTTTGGCAAAAAAGATCGCGTGAATCGCACAGTATGCGATTTCCATGGATCAAGAACATGAGGATGAGCTTTGAGAAGCAGTATCGTAACAACAGCGAGAACAGGTTAAAGGTAAACTTAGAATTGAACTAGAGAGGATTCGGTGCGAGATAGATGAAGGACAAACGCGAAATAACAACAGGTACTTGTACATTATACATATACACACACGGGTACGTACCCGTGTGTGTTACATAGGCGTCATAATGGTACATGGCACTTGTTGCTTTGTTAACCCCTTTGGTTTATTAATCCCTTTGAGTTTTGGTTTAACTTCCAAGCATACGCAAAAGCAAAATTAAAAACTATATTATAATACGCAACGCATAGCAAAATTAAAAACTATATTATAATAATTATGCAGTTAGTGAATTTAGTGAATCAATATCATAAAAATAATCAACAGTCTTATTCTTCTATAAATAACATAAACCTTGGTTTATACATAAAATCACTGAAAGGTTCCGATTACTTAATGTGAATATAATTTGGAATAGGATATTTAATAGACTTTAAATTTCAATCACTTTTAAGTAAACAAATTCATGTTGAGATTTTTTGAAACAGATGCTTTGTCAGCTGTTATATTTGGTTGGTTTATGGTGGTAGTTATAAGACAAAACGAAAATGTATGTACACCTTATTGTGCATATAATTCAGTATTCCAAATTGATTTCACCTGCCGTATCCCAAATTGGCAACAAACCTTACCTAATGCTGTATGTTATTTATGTCTACAATTTATTGCAAAATCAGCATTAATATAATAATTAATATACTAAACTATTATATTTGTACCAGTGTAAACATATATAATTATACATAGGTATATGCTTAAAATGCGAGATATGAATGGGTAATAACTTAATTTTTTTTTACACATAAATGAATTACCTCAAAACTTGACATTTCATTGGGTTGTATAGGCTTAGGATCTACTTCAGGATGTGTAATTGTCACTTTATCTCGTTCTTTCAACATTTCATATTCAAAATATTCCAGTTTTTTCTCCAATTCGACGCATCGATTTATATCGATCGTGTAGCTTCTGTTATTCGGGCTCCCAGAATTTATCTATTACAGTTATAATAAAATTAAGATATAATGATCATTATCAATTAATATAAAATGCACCTACTTAGATTTTTGTCATAGAAAAATAAGTACACATGATTATACACTCCGTTACTTTTCCAACTACAGTTCTTGGATAAAAGACGCTGATTGGCATAATAATTCGGCCGACAGTTCATACAGTCTCGGTCCAAACACTAATAGATCCAATCATTCAATTTGTTTCAGATACAAAAAATAATAATTAAAAGTCCACAAAAACGAGTAGGTATTATGTTTTCCTGGCTCATGTGGATTTTTGAAGTGAACATTTTTTTAGCCACGGTGAGCGTATTCGTTGTTAGTGATTATAATTATACGTCTGAGGTCTGAAGATTTCTGAAAAGGATTTAGATTTCGAAAACTTGACGGGTTTTTTTTAAATGCTAAAAGAATCTTTAAAAAATAAGATCAAAAAGGTTACACATAAATGAGTACAAGAGAAACATCAATTACTGCTCTAAATTTACTTAACTTATCTATGTGTCATTCGTTAGTAAAAAAAAAACATACGTCAACGAATTGTAAGTATCCTCTTTCCCCCAGTAGCGATATAATTTCAAACGCAGTCGCTGGTTGCAGATATGTTTCGCAAGGAACAACAGTAACACTTCTCCACATGGCGCTGAAAAATATTTTTACATTGAATATTCACGATCTTACAGCCTATAATAGAGCAACATATAATCAACAAAACATAGTCGTTGACACAAATAAATTTAAACAAATTTTCAATTTACAAAAACTGACGAAAAGCAAGAAAATATTACAAAATGGCTACCACGGATTGCCTATGGCATTGCACCCAAAAACAAAAAGTTGATACTTTTAAAATGAGATTTTTGACAGCATGTGGCTCATACCAATGACGTTTATCTTATTTTCAAGACATTTACACTCACACCTATACGCTATCATATTTTATCCCCCCAAGGCAATAAGACAGTAAAAGTTTTAGTTTGAATGTGGCAGGGTCGTGTCGCCGTTTTATGTACCTATCATTTTCTAAACCTAGGTTTTTTTGAATGATTATTGTGCGTTATCCGGTTCCCATACCTTTCTTAGATTAGGGCTCATGAGGTAACTGCCATGTGGGATGTTGTTTCGACGATCTTTGTCCCGATGATAGTCACGGAGAACAGTCAGGAAGTTCCTCACTCTCCAGCCCTAACCAGCGGTTTAAGCCCTAACCCGCTGCCGCTTTATTTATTTTATTTAATTGTCATGTATGACGGTTAGATAGATTTTATTCGCTTGTCGTGTCATACCTACCTATTAACCTATGCATCGTAACATCATCTACGGAAGTTTTATAAGAAATCTGTTTAAGCTCTTCAACCAAATGAAATGAAATTGTACTGACCTTTATTACCACAGTTGCCGTACGCCGAATTGATGCAGATTATCACTAAATTGAAAATGCATGCCTACCTATGGGATTCACGTACCTGATTGGGTGTTAACTTATCTGCCGCAAGGATTAAAGATATCGATAATATTAACACATTATTTTGTATAAAATATCATAAGACTTCCACTATAAAGGTTTCCACAAGTGGGTATGACCACAGAAATAAAATGAAAAACGTGATCTGAACTGTTTCGATTTTTAAATGTTTATTTTTTATTATAACCTTTTCTGAAACACCAAAAAGGCCTACCTTCTACAATTGACCGAATTCAATTGGCCTTTTTAGTAGACGGTTCAGACGGTTACTTAGTTCCTTAGATATGTAGCCCAGGATCTGGCCTGGCCACCCAGTCGAACATTTAACATTTGAAACAATTTTACGTAGGTGGTAAAAATTAGTAGCAATTTAGGCAGGCTAGTCCGTCTGACTTCCAATATGGAGGTATAGAATTCAAATCACACAGTGAGGAAAATAATTTCGTCGAAAAAAAGAAACTTGAAGATATGTGAAATCAACCAACCTGCACTTGGCCACCGTGGTTGACATCATTCTCACAATGACAAGAAGCTCGCACATGCCCAGCAGTAGGAAGTTTAAAACCAGGGCACAATTACAGAATAAAATCTTTACACAAACGAAACTGGTGTTCGTGGTATAACTGACACATACACATTTTATTCCACCAGTGTATGTATGTACAATTGTACATAATATATTTGTTCGTATTTACGTATTCCTGTAGCGCCGAAACCGCTCATCCGATTTTAACGAATGAGGTGTCAATAGGTTCGTTATTACGCTCCTGGTGGCATTGGTTTTGGGCTTCTAGGTGTAGTTATTTAATCCCTTGTCTGTTATAGAATTTTAAACTCTTTAGCTTTTTTTAATACGCACCTAGATATGTGTAAATTTTACAGCTTATGTAACATTTCGCACGCATAATCAAATACTGACCGATTAGGAGTTAGGTCAAAAATGAGTTACGTATAGACGCACGCTTCTTTTAATGCCATCTATGATATGAATTTGGAAAAACATCAAAATTGACCACCTTTACACAATATCGGTCTTTTTCATTTTTATGTGTTTCTCGCACAGTCTTGGTTCAAACACCGACTGATGTCAGTTTGTGTCGGACGCTGTTAATGTGAAGTTGCTATTGTTTAATTGAACCTAGACCGAATCCGAGTTTCTACAAAAATAAATAGTAAGTTTTATAAGTTGATTTACTAATAAACAGACTAAAAACATATTGAGTCCTTGAAATTAGTTTAAACAAGACAGACTTATAGTTGAATATGCCACCAATAATAAAGTTTATTTGCTTTAGTTTTAAAAGTAGACAGAAGTTAATTTTATAACATAAAAAAATATTTATTATTATTTAATTTGAACAAAGTAAATAACACATAGCTATTGATAAGTTTATAGACTACACGAAAAAAAAATTATATATTTATTTACCTAATTAATTTTTATTCTATTTAAAAAAAAAGCCTACGAGGTCGTGCACGGAGGTTTTTCGTGATTACCCAAAAACTGACTTTTTTGAGTTAAGCCAGTATTTGATTATGCGTGCGATTTGTAGATTGATATTATGCAATCTAGAAAACCAATTTCACTGAAGAAAAGAGTATCAAGTTTTTTTTAAGTAAAATTAATTACAAGAGCGATACGCTCTTCTGATGGTAAGAGATAGCGCATGTTCATGAATATACAGAACTTTCGAGTAGCAAAACCAAATCCGGGGCATTGCAGCTTTGGCGTTCACTTTACTTTTACTTTGCGACTTTCGATGGTTAGTCTCTACAGCCCAATAATGTTGCTAGCTGCAGTACCCTTCAAACCGGAACATAGTAATGTTTACACATCTGCTATAAATATACTTCCACCATTTTTTTAGTCAAGTCTAAACACATTAAACCAATAATAGTAACACACAAGAAATAAAAAACATGGGACTGTAAACGAATATTAAAAGTAGGTATAATAAACAATGGGAATACAAAAGGGGATTTGCTGTACAAAAGGTGGCGACTTTTTGTTTGTATTGAGTCCTCGATTTATAGGAGCGTTCGAGTAGCTTTGTACTTTTTTGGGATTACCTCTGAAGTTACGTTGCGATTATCTCAAGTGGAGGATCGTAACTTTTTGACAATAAGACTTACAAAAATGTCAGATAATTTTGTCTTTGTACCTTTTTAACCCTCAACGCAAAAGCAACGGAGTGTCATAAGTTTGACGTGTCTGTGTGTGTCTATGTCATAGTAGCTCCCGAATGGATATACCGATTTTGATTTTGTTTTTATTGTTAGAAAGGGGAATTAGTCGGGAGTGTTCTTAGCTATGTTTGATGAAAATCGGTCCAAGACGGGCGCCACCACAAAATGACGGATTACATATTTTTTACAAGTCCTTCAATATGGGTATCAAATGAAATGGCTTGAAACGATACACTATAATAAATTTCAAATCCAAGATGGCCGCCACCACACAATGGTGAATTACATATTTTCTTTATGTGACTTGATCGATGGTGATCTTAGATGGTTAGTCTCAACAGCCCTGTAATTTCGCTAGCTGCAGTAGGTACCCTTCAACCCGGAACATAATAATGTTTCACGTAAGCAGTAGCTTGGCGGCAGAATATGTGTGTACCTACCTCTAGTTCAGGAGATCTACCACCAAGTAACCAGTGTTGTCATAGTTCTAGGTGTGCTAAAAAAATATTGTCACAGCCTCAATAGGCTACTATATTATATTAACTCTAGATAGTCAAAGCCACGGATATCAGCTAATATATATACATGTATAAAAAGTAAATAAGAGTTATATTACTAAGCAACCCAATTCAAAACATTTTCTACTTCACCTAGTACAAATACTTGTTTATTGGCATAACAACTTTAATACTTTCCTAATAGCTTTAATACTTTTTACACTCTACTAAGATGTACATCTTCCATTGTCAGTTTATGACGTTTTTTCGTATTGGATGTACAAACGCCCTCAGTTTTAATTTCAACTGAAAGTATTTCCTTAAAATAGAACGGCTTGAATGGGCTGCCACCGCCAATGTAAAACTTACTCATGAATTCTACCCTGAAAAAAGAAAACATCTTTCAAATGCAGTTAACATAGAAATGGAAATATATACCCCAACAAACTCGAAACAATAATGTTCAAGTATTATAATTATATCAATAATACATTTCAATCCCACTGGATATCAATAAAATGTACAAGGATACTGTTGTGTTGTGAGAGTCAGCAACCTTTTAAGGGAACATTTTGTACATTAAAACAAATACATTTTTTCCTTTGCCAAAATACAATACATACCCCAAAAAACTTTTAAACACTTTAGTTCTCTGTTGCGTAGACGCTTTATTCATCGTTGTATCGCGCGAGAAGCCGCCCCCCGCGCCGCAACCCTTTTCTTTGGCCTTGATTGACGTCATCGCGTTTGCTGCCGGCATGTGTCGAAGAGTGCGCGCGCGCTCTTTGCATCGAGTTAATTTTGTTTAGACCAGACATATATTTTTTTTAATATTGTATGGAAGAAAAATATACGAATTGTCAACAGAAGGAGAACAAAAGTCATTAGATTTAATGTACTGAACATGCAATTAAAATGATGCTGACTGACTACAAACAACCCTGTATATTAGTCTATTTTTAAACTGTTTGTAGTATTTTTTGTATGCATACTTGCAGCATTTTTATGTCGAGCTACTGTGCGAATTATGAGCTACTGTGTTTATCTTGTTTATCTGTTTCCCCCCTTTGAATGGTGATTTAGTCAAGAGTGTCCTTAACAACAATTTAAGAAAATTTATTCAGTCTTTTAAATGTGATTGATAATTATCAGCACTTGTCGAGTTGATTCTGTCACAAGAGTTTTTTTTTAATGTTTACATGTTGACAATATTTTTTTAATAACACCATCAACGAGAGATCGAAACAAGAATGAGGAGATCCGTAGATGAACTAAAGTTACCTACATAGCCCAGTGAATAAGCAAGTTTAAGTGGCAGTGTACTGCCGGATACGAATTATCAACAGGAGAAAAAAAGTTTTTATATTTAAAGTACTGAACATACCATTAAAAGGATGATGTCTTATAACAAATAACCCTGTATACGCATGTATCAGATATAAAATAGCCCTCGATCCACAAATATGTATAGTCATTATGCATATAGTACGTATGTATGTATACGTCGCAGTAGAATTATAAAATCCACTTTATAGCATAACGGCTAGCTGTTTAAAAAAAACAACTATTGTGTATTCCGTTTATTCCGGCGTATTGATGTTTAGCCAGATTAGAATGATTATAATGTCAGCTAATTAATAAAATTTGATCATGAATACTAACCAATGCAAACGTAGCGTGTGTAAGAAAGCCGAAAGCCCTTCCATGATAATCAAAATAGCAACCGTAAAAAATGCCCAGATTGGAAAAGCGATAAAAATTTTCACCACTCCCATATTAGAGTGATCTTGGAGGCTTAATTTCGACAAAACCATTATCCAAAGCATCTCAGAGAGTTCTGAAAAAGATAATGTTTCGTACATCATACTATTCCTATTTTCCATTATCATACTTACATAAAATCAAGATTCAATTAAAAAAAACTCAATGAAAAAATATCCTTTAAAAACTACACACAAAACCAAAAAATACACAACAAATAAATTACAAGTCTTCTTTGCTTTCTGAAAAAATGAAATAAACATGTCGTTATTCAGCATGCTTCATGTGTAAAAATGGGACAGACAAGTCAGGCAGTCACAACACAAAGACTGCCATTAGCGCTGCCCCAGACTCGGCTGAGCACTGAGGCGGCTTATTTACGCGATATGGCATGAAAACCTTCACCAGAGCGTCCGCAAACATGTCCGATGCACTGCAGTAGCGGGGAAGCCCCAATAACACTAACGCGTTATTGTGTTGGACACGGGGGGCGTTGATAGTCAGTGAACAGTTGACACATTCTGCTCATATAAAAAGACTGACAGTAACTGCTGAACAGTGCAACTTGTTCTGCAGCAGTAAAAGTCACACTTCGAGTGTTTGGAATATCGACCATGAAGCGGTGTCACTTCTTGGAGCTCCTGGCAGTCCGATAGTAGAATGAGCAGGGTAGAGTCAAGCCATGTAGATCTTAAGCGCTCTCACCAAAGTGTATCCGGTAGAAAACCTACAGACAAGCCACTTTGCGACGATGTTCAATCACTCACTCTTCTTTTCATTGTACCACAGTTCATGAGCCTCGACATACCCCTCATACATCAATAATTGATTATTATAATCAGGGATTTTAATTATATGTAAGAGGTATTAATACTAACGCGAATGAGCCAAAGACAGCGCCCACAGTCGCAAATATGATGCTGTATGTGATATGGTACTAAGTACAAATTCAATTGTATGCACAGCCTGGTGTATCATAACTTCTCCGAACGGAACATCACATAGAGCCAATTGTGCTTGTAAATGCTCTTCTCCTTCATCCTTGGGCTGATATTTCCTAAATTTTGTTATCTCGTTCTAAAAAAATGATCAACTAATAAAATAAGACACCAATAATATCGTACACAAAGTTAAAACAATAGTTTGAACAGTGGCGGAGCTCTTCAGATGTAATTGTGCAAAAAATAATGCAAGTCTTATCCAGGTCAGGTTGTATGAAGTAAATTACTTTTACATTACTAACTAACATAACTTTTTAATAAGTAAAGTTAACACTATAAAAAAGAAAGAAATAATTATTGTTCTTGGCGTAGTTTGAGTTGTTTTCAATTGAGTTGCCATGATTATAGCTGTAATGCAATATGTTACATGTTGGTGAAATTAAAACAAGATTGGCTTGCTTAGCGGTCAGGTTAGGTTTTGTACTATATATATGTACTTATCAAAAAAAAAAGGTACTTTAAACAACACTGAAACTTACTTTTTTTTTCTTTTTTTTTTATGGTTGACAGGCTAGTTGTTTGACCACAGCTCACCTGATGTCAAGTGAAGGTGTGGCCGAAGATGGTAAAGCACACCTAGCCTGGAATGCAACTGGCTCTCAAGTGAGGCTGCCGGAACACACCGTTAGATGCTTGGCGGCAGATTTTCAACTTGAGGGTGGTAGCCTAGCCAGCCGAGTACTAGAAAGTACCCTACCACCATGCTATGGTTTCCTCACGATGTTTTCCTTCACCGGCAGCTCAAGCTCATTGTTGGGGTTTGAACCCACGCCCTTCGGCATGCGAACCTACCGCGCTAACCACTGAGCTATCATCGCTACTTACTTTATGTATTAAAACAAAAACAATATAAAAATACACACACACAAACCAAAACTTCAAAATAAATCGGGAATAGGAGATAGTTCTAACAACATTGACATCACCCACTAAGCCAACGCGATACGTAATAGAATCTCTTGTTTTGTTATTATTGCTAATAGTCTATCTCATTAGTCCACTACGATGTCAATAAACAAATTTTCTGCCTACCCGCCACTGCTTGTTTCGTTTCGCTTGTATGTTTGCAATTCGTAAGTACCTACCCTAATTAAGAAAAAACGTGTATTTTTCTCATAATATATTGAGTATTATATTCTTTTTGAGAAAATAAATATCTTAAACCATAACCGAGGGGTCACCCGGGATTGGGGTGCATGGCACCGTCTAAGCCCCTAGCAGCTACGCCACTGAGTTTAAAACGTGTGCATCAAACCCCAATAACTTCTCTTTTTTATGATTACCCTAAAACAGTTGAACGACGCACAGATATGCGTAACGTTACGTTGTTAAGTTTAGTTAGTTACGAGCTTGAACTGCCAGTAAAGGAAAACATCGTGAGAAAATAATAGGTAAGGTATTTACTCGGCTGGCTAGTTGTCACCCTCAAGTTGAAAATCTGCCGCCAAGAACCTAATGGTGTGTTCCGGCTGCCTCACTTCCAGGCTAGGAGTGCTTTGTAATCTTTGACCTCAACGTCGCTTAACATCAGGTGAGCTTAGCTTGTTAAACATAAAAACAAGTGTGCTGTATAAAAACAAGTGTGCTGTTCTGCTTTGCAAATTTTGCTCTTCCTAACTTTCCCACACTGTGTCAGATTTTTTGTAAATTATTGCACAATTTCAAAACTTAAAACTAGAACATTAGCAAGATCACAGAAGTAAACTATGTATTTTTTTAAAAGTTCTTAGTAAGGATAAAATGCAGGCCATACCATAATCTTCTTTTTCTTCTTATTATTTTGGACGGTGAGGTAAACAGGAGTTCCAAAGAGTAATATAGGGACCATAAACAAAGAAATGCTGACTAGTATGGGTTGCAGCACTGGTTGCAGATCAAACAAATAGATTTTACAATTTTTATCTAATAGTTTTTTATCAGTGGATCCATACAAAACCATGTCTATGAAAAGGATTAGAATTTGAGGTGCACAGGCACAGGTGTATCGTACTTCAGCTAAAATAATAAAAAAAAATGTTAATATTACAAAACAAAAATTACAGTAAAATCTATAAAGTAGGTATATTTTATTAAGAGGTTGGCATAATTGACTTCCGAAAATAGCGGATAAAATCTATTATGCCAAAAAAAATATCTCTTCTTTTTTTCGTTAAAACCATTGGTCTCCACACTAGGATTCCTTATTTTGCGGACGCCAGTTTCACATAAAGACGGCAAGCAGGTAAAGACGTAGGTACAAGGAAGCCTCTCACAAAAAAAATTAAATCAATAATAATATAATAAATATCGTAGTAAGTGTTTCATATGCATAGGTAGTTTGAACGGGCTAATCTCTGGTACATTTTTTTATTAAATAGATCTACGAGTACGTTTGGCCACCAACTCATTTGATCGAAAGCAATTGTGAGACCGAGCATGGTGCAAACTAACAGAGAAGCCAGCAGTGAGTTCCATTCACGTATAAATACTGGGAACGCTCGCAACGGGTGGAAGTGTGCGGTTTTTCTACAAACAAGTCCGATTTTTTTTTGCTCCTTTCTTGATAAAGGTTAAAGGCTATTTATTATCACGATACGAACCTTAGGAGTCGATGACCGTGAAACCACTGGGCACAGCTAGTAGATAAATTAAGATGCTATATTGAATATGGTGTGACAATTTTATTTTTTCAATTATGTTTGACAAGCTAGGTGTTTAACCACAGCTCACCTGATGTTAAGAGACGGTATGGTCGAAGATGACAAAGCACACCTAGCCTGGAATGGAATTGGCTCTCAAGTGATGCTTGGCGCAACTTGGGTGGTGGCTAGGCCTTGTTGGCTAAGCAAGAGTTCTAGAAAATACCCTAGCACCATGCTAAGTTTTCCTTTATCACGAAAACATAGTGAAAACAGGGAAAACAAAACTAGATCAACAATATAAATATAGCCAATGTCACTTAGTGATAATGTAGCATTCTAATGATAAAAGAATTATTCAGATCGGTCCAGTAGTTACGGAGCCTATTCAACACAAGCAAACAAAAAAATCAAATCTTTCCTCTTTATAATTAGTGTAGATTTGTTATATAATATGTAACACACGTTTGTCGAAAGTTTGATACGTAATTGAAGTAATTACCACATAAACAACACTCCTGAGAGAAGAAAATGTAGTGATATAATATAAATAAATATCGTATACACACAGCGCCATCTGGGCCCAATTTAAGCAGAGCTTGTGTGATGGAAGTCAGGTAAATATAAATATAAAAAAATATGTATACAAAAAAACAATAACGTATTCAAACTTACCGTGACCGGAATAGAAAAAAATCCATTTATAAAATATCAACACAACGAGCCAGAAAAAAATGCAAAAGAGAAAAGTAAATTCTGGTATAAATTGTAGAATGACTAGGTAGTATTTTTTAAAATGTCTGCAATAGAAAAAAAATTATTATAAGACATTTCACACAGTGCCATAATTATAGGCCCAAACTTAGCAAAGCTTGTACTGTAGAAACGAGAACTTTAAAAAAAATATAATTTAACAATAATACTCCATTGACATACTACAAAATGATATTACAAATCAATAATTTGAGTAGGTACCTACGTATAAACATTGAAATGAAGAGTGTTAGCCCCCGAACAAGAAATACTGAATCTCGGGCGCTAACGCTCCTTTCTACGCTTGCTACTTTGTATATACAACGATTAGCAATAATATGACAAAAGCCGACAGAAAGAAGATACTCGCGCGGCGATGCTTGATAAACTTGTCTAATATAGTATTTTTTTTTCTCCCATTTATAAAAAAAAGTAATCATAAACTTACGAGTTTTTTCTATGAGTTAGCGAGTTTTTAAATATAATTTTACGACAAAAATCATTATTAGTACGTATACAAATTGGCAAAAAAATATTTATCGACTATGACTAAATAATAAGGCAACCGAGACGCTTTTCCAATGCTATGAGCGTAACTATTATTTTTTTTTAATGCGGCATTGATGCTTTGATGCTCATTGTTTTGTTTCATTTTGTGATAATGATAATTACTTACTAAAATAATTTACTAAAAATAACTTACTAAATTTTATTTAAGAAAGTAACTTACACGTGATTAAAAATACTGACGATAACACCAAACAGCATGTGAATTATACCAATTACTAGGGACATTTTCATCTTTATAGAATTTTCAATCATGATTTTGTTTCTTGAGATCTAATAAACAAATAATGAAGTTCACAAAAAATTAAGTAACGTAAAATGTCTGCAACATCAAATTGTAAAAAGCGCCGTATTACAAAACGGCTAGCTGTTTTAGTAAACAGAACCAAATTTTATATTATGGCGCATGAATTTTTAGCCAAATTGTCATTGTTCTACAATACAGCAACCACTGTTTAGCAGTATTGTAGATAGTAAGGCAGTTATGCGTATGTTTTAAAGAGTAGGTAGTAGTAGTAGGTTTTTTCTAATATTTTCTGCTCGATTACGCTACTATGTAAACAACGCAAAGTACGAATACAATATGTCTGATGATTTTTCAGCCTTATCGCAATCCAGCTAATCGTTAAATAGACGTTATGTAATGCGGCAAATTCTTCTATTTGGTTGTAACGTATGTATCATCGTCGTAATCATCATCTTCATTATCATCAATAAATATATTTAATTTGATGATGGGAATATCGTAATAGGGGACTTTTTAAATAAGGTTCGCACACCGAAGGGCATAGGTTCAACCCCCTACAATGAGCTTCAGTTGCCAAAGAAAACATCCTGAGGAAGCCATAGCATGATGGTATGGTATTTCCTAGTACTCGGCTGGCATCCAACGGTGTATTTCGACAGCTTCACTTGAGAGCCAGTTATATTTCAGGCTAGGTGTGCTTTGCCATCTTCGACTACACCGTCACTTAACATCAGATGAGCTGTGGTCAAACATCTAGTTGGTTAACAAAATATAAAATAAAAATAGAGTTCCTACAGTCTACATTAATTGATTGAAATACGTTATATAAACAATCCAGTTCAGCGTTATTTCCTTCCTTTCATTGCCAGTCTCAAAAACTAGTTTGGCACAATGAAAATTTTCTCATCAGAACAATTTTTACATGTATAGACTATATCATACCGTTTTTGCTACATCATATTCTAATATTTATGTATTAAAATAATGGTGTTTTATTCACAAACTGCCGAATTACACGCGTGAGTGTAAAATGTATATTTTGAAACGTGACTTTTTGTGTTGCTTCTAAGACTCCATCGAAGGTTGCAGTAAAGTCATCACTACGTTACTGGGGCATGACCGGACTCGTCCATGGCTTTCTTTGTGTGACTTTATTTAGTTTAATTGTTCACGAAATATTTGAACATATTGAAATAATTGACATTGGCAAATCACAGAGTCCGATACCAAAAACAAAGGACATAAAATATTTACGCAGTTAAATTAGAAAGAACAAGAAAAGATACGTGATAGTTACCGTCCATATAGGATCTAATCCAAAAACATATGGCTTGTACAGCCTATTTTTGTAGTCGATGTCAAGTAAGGTAATATTAGACAATTTTTCAGCTTCGTGAATATTTCTCCACATACTACCACTGAAGTTCATGGCTCTGCTGAATATGTCATTGTAAATAAAGCCGGTGCAAATACTGAATATGCCAAGCAGTAATATCACGTAACGCCCTGAAATAAGAAGAAATCATGAAAATTTGATTTAAATAATATGTGATATGTCCATTGTACATAATAGGAGAAGCCACTGGCTCCTGACCCACGGTCTTTGACTAGTTCGGGAGCCCCTGGTAAACTGTATATACTCACTATTCATTTATAAATCAATGGAGTGAAATCTTCACTTGTGAAGTGACAGGGATTGTGGCTCTGCGGTTAGCGCAACAAGTAACGTCTTCTATGGCAACATATTCTTACGTTTGTGTGCATGAAATACGTACACGGGCCTACTTTGTTGTTTACATGTCACTGTTTCAAAGTTTCACTTATCAAAATGAACTTTAACTTTTAGTAATGACGTTGAAAATCAAGTATATTTATTTAACATTTTGTGACGTTTCCAGCTGTGTAAACCAAACTAAAAGTACCTAGCAGTAAAACAGCACAACGCAATTACACTTTTTACTGCGACAAGCTTAAACTCTTTGCAACAGTACAATTATTCTGCGATATAGATGTAGTACAATAAAGAAAGAAAGAAAGAAAAACGTTTATTTCTGTAACAAGCACAAAAACAAACAAACAGAGACAGACAAAAGTTACAAAATAGGGGCTCACCTCAGCATAATGCTGATCATACAGGTAACGTTACAACGCATTTGAATAAATAAATATCGAAGAACTATACACACAGCGCCATCTAGCCCCAAACTAAGCAGAGCTTGTGTGATGGAAGTCAGATAACTGATAGAATACAAAAATACTTTTTTTTTGTAAATACATACATGAATGCATGATAAGTGTTTGTAAAATGCAAGAATGATGTTACAAGTAGGTACCTTGTAATACTATACTTGTATGTATCTACCAAACTCGCAAGTGTTTGGTTCCCCATTTTTTTGTTAAAAAAATGCTCGGCCAAGAGAATAATACACTTCACTTTACGTGAAGAAATAATAGATACCTACCGACTTTGTTAAAAATAAGTGTTTTTTCCATTAACAACAAACATAAAACATAATAAATAAACAAACATATGTATTTGTGTAGTGGTGTTAAAAACAATAAGTGTAGCAGTTACTAATTTGATAAATTAGAAATTATATTACTACTTAATTTGACTCGTAACTTTGGAGTTATAAATAAAATATTTGTAATTTGTTACTACATATTCCGTGTGTCCTAAGTCAATAATCGGTTATTCATTCGTGAGTATAAAAAAGAGATCACTTTTAGCGATCTATTCAAACAAGCAAACAAACATAAAAGGTTCTTTCGTTTTCTATAGATTGTTTCTATTTCTAGTGTGCGCAATAATGATTTTCTATCTATCTTTATTTAGTGGTAAAACTTTCAGGAGGCCGTTTAGCTAGGTACCACCTTAGTATCAGATATTCTGCAGGAACAGCAGTAATGTAAAAAGAGAAGAGTAGGAATTTGTGTCGGTTGAAAAGTACTGCAGCTAGCGAAATAACAACTGACCATTGAAATCTCAAAGTAATGAGCGCCAAAGCAGTGTTGCTCTGTACTTTGTTTTGTTATTCAAAGTTATTTGCATCATTGCAATGATTATGGACTTGCTTTATCACTTATCATTAAGAAAACGTCTCATCGATTTGATAACATATGTAAATGATTACATTAAAAAAAAACAATATTTCTAAATAAATAAAAATAATAAAATAATATATTTCAATATTAAATTATTATTAATAATACTCACCACCAAAAAATATGTTCCAAATTTCACTCCCTGGCTGTCGCATAAATTCCTTTTCATAGATTAACATCCAAAGAGCGAATGAAACCATAATTATAGCGTGACCACAGTCGCCAAACATAATGGCGAATAGAAACGGAAATGATATAACAGTAAACAGCGCTAAAATCGAATTAAAAAGAAACTTGAATATCAGCCGCCTAGCCTAGCGTGTTTTTGCAACCTCACTTGACAATTACTTTCCAAGCTTTCCGCATTTACCCTCTTCAATGATACCGTCATTTAACATCAAGTGAGCTGTGGTCAAATAGCTAGCCATAGAAATTAAAAAATGTTAAATTTTATTTTAAAGACAAAACAAAAATGACAAAATAACTATTTGTAACTTACAAAAGTATAGGTAACTTGCATGCCTTTATAGAGTCTAGCATGGGTAACTAGCGAAAAAACTTTTAAGTTTTTGATACCAAAATTTATGAAAAATAATTATTTATGTTCGGTTGTCAAACAACATAAAAGTTTCCTCAATGGGTTTCTTTACACGAAAAGCGTGATTTTTTTCTATTCCATCGTAATCACAACTCAATAACTCGCAATTTTAAAATGTTTTTCTGCCAATGGGCCACCACAGCGTATTTGTGAAACTTGGGAAACCCAGAAGACTCATCGCGGCTATCAGATTGTAATCTTAAATAGTGGCACATTACCTGGATTCACCTCACCATATTTGCATTCACCGTAAGCATTTATAAGCATTTGGAAACCATACGTGAATTTGTTTGTACGATGTGTGGTAGGCGGCTCGAGTGTTGTTTCCACTACAGCCAAAAACGAGTCGACGTTTGACTCCATTTTTTCCTAAAAAAGTTAAACATTAAAGTATCTACTAACTTAATAATTTACAACTCGAAAATAGCCTCGAAATAAAATAAATAAATAGAAAAAACGACCCTAAATAGGATTTATTCTTCACAATAAATATTATGATTATTTATTAGTAGTTGGAAAGTTATAAACATTTAATAAACAAATATATTTTTTGTACATAGTAATGTGGCAGCTCGATATTGCGTTTTTATACATTTCTAATCAGTCAGCAATTTAATCTTACAACTTTTGTTCTCCTTCTGTTTATAATTCGCGTTATTTTTTCTTTCAAACAATATAAAAAAAAAAGTATTTGTCCGGTCTTATCAAAATGAAATCTATGCCAAAAGCGCGCGCGCACTTTGTAACGCGTGCCAGCAGCAAACGCGATGACGTCATTCAAGGCCGAAGAAAAGAGTTGCGGGGGGGGGGGGGCGATCTACTCTACTCTGTATCCACAATCAATAGATCAATAGAGAACTAAAAATTGATAAGAGTACCACAAAAAGTTGTTGAGGTTGTAGGACAAAAGTTGTTTGTACAAAAAAACATTGGGGTAGGTAATCGTCTGGGTAGGTACCACCGCAGTACCAGATTCTGCCGTCAAGCAAAGTGTATAAACATTACTGTGTTCCGGTTTGAAGGATAATGCAGCTAGCGATTACTGGGCTGTTGGGACTAACCATCGAAACTCAAATTAATAAGCGCCAAAGCAGCGACGCCCCGGACTTTGTTTTGCTACATAAAGTTCTGTGTATTGCTGCGATGGTCATGGACATGCGTTATCTTTTACCATCAAGAAAACAGATTATTGGTCTCAATACTTTTACATTTAAGTTAAAATTACTACACAGCTATCAATAGATGCATACTGAAATAATACTTAATGTATGTTGGACCATTTTTAAATCCTTTAATGGCAACCAACATTGCCCGATAAGGCAGTTTTTAGTAATATCCAAAGTGAAAAGGTTCAAATTATGATAAACAGCTTTGGCTTTCCGGATCGCGATCAAGGTTGATTTCCATTTCTTGCTCACCAAACGTAGTGATTTACAGCGGAAATATTTGGCTTTCCGAAGGACCTGAAAATTATGTTGTATAATTGCATTAAAGTCCAATTAATACATAATTACTTGTCATGTTAAGTTAAATTGTTTTGTAGCGATGATAGCTGTATGGTTAGGGCGGTTGGTTCGCATGCCGAAGGGTTCAAACCCCCAACAATGAGCTTGTGATGCCGGTAATGGAAAACATCGTGAGGAAACCATAGCACGGTGGTAGGGCAGATTGTCAACTTGGTGGCTAGCTACCAAGTTAACAATCTGCCGCCAAGCATCTAACGGTGTGTTCCGGCAGCCTCACTTGACAGCCAGTTCCATTCCAGGCTAGGTGTGCTTTACCATCCATACCAGCTGTGGTCAAAGAACTAGCCTGTCAAACATTAAAAAAAACTCATACTAACATCTTGTAACTCCGTGACACGATCTTCAACTTTATTAAATACATCCAGCCTTTCCTCATCAGTCTCAGGACAGGGGTATATATTAACTCTAAATCCAGTGAAAATCTTTTGCATAAGTGATGCTAGCAATTCTCCTTGACAGAAGGCTAAAAAGGCCACTTTCCTTATTTCGCCTCCCTGTAAAAACAAAAATAACCTACGTAGGTAGTCTGGTTCGCATAGGATAAGCTTTATTTAATAAAATACTAAGGTTTAGACGACGCTGTGTGAAATGTCTAAAAACATTTATCCTCCGACAGTCAAAAAGGTAGTATAAAATTAGTCTAGTTCCCATAGTACAAGCTTTACTTTGTTTGGGGTTAGATGGCGCTGTGTTAAATGTCGAAAACATTTATCTTGCAACAGTCAAAAATGTAGTCCAAAGGTAGTCTGGTCCCCATAGTACAATTGACTGTTTCCCGTCATTCTTACCGTGTAAGGATCTTCTAAGACTTCGTCTTCTTTTGCCTGTCGATAGTAAATGTTTCCACGAGACACCCTCCAGAGCATTAATTGAAAATGGTAACTTCTGGATCTCTTCACAACTCCAGACATAACAAACAACCTACCACCAGGAGGAAAATCTTCGCCGTGCTTATATCTATAAAACGAGAAAAAAAACCTTTAACAGTTGCTCAGTATAGTAAGTGGGTACTTAACCTGTAACCTGTAATGGGAAATACCTCAACTTTTTTAGGATATAAGTACGCACATCCAGGCCAAATACTTACTTGACTTTTGTTTTTAAATTGTTCATTGTCCCAGACCATCATCATCATCATCATTTCAGCCGTAGGACGTCCACTGCTGGACATAGGCCTCCCCCATTGACTTCCATAAAGACCAGTTGGAAGCGGCTCGCATCCAGCGCGTTCCTGCGGTCTTTACTAGGTCGTCTGTCTACCTTGTGGGTGGGTGTTGTCCCAGATAAAAGCTTGTTTTTTAAAATGCTTTTTACGGGTAATAATTTTGTCATTAATAGCTATAATTGTTTTATAATAAATATCGTAGGACATTACACACAGCGCCATCTGACCCCAAACTAAGCAAAGCTTGTACTATGGCAGTCAGATAACTGATAGAATACTTTACTTTTTTTTGTAAATACATAGTTGTAATACATACAGTACACCCAGACACAGAACAATTTTTTTTAAATAAAATGTTCTGTTGTCTTTATGTTTATTTAAATTGTTTTCCTTGTAGCCAAAACGACTTATAAGAGGAAATACACTAAAGACGTAATACCATAAGCTTATATCATGTTTATTATCATTGGCTCGTTTCCATCCTCAAGAAATGATTTATGCAGCTTCCGAAGTATATTTGCGCTCGTAACTAAATTCATTTATTTGGTGTCACCTGTTTTACGGATGCACATTTAATGCAATGAGTGAAGAAGTTGGTTTTCAGCCCGAAGGAGTTTGTTTGAAGCTTTATACTAGGGGTAAGGAGAGCGCTCCCAAAAACGCGAATATGTGAATACAGTGCTAATAAATAAATAAACTGATATATCAAGATTTTATAAATTATATTTAATAACAGAAGTCGAAATAGTCAAGTTTCGTTAAAAACTACATCCCTATATGTGTGTAAACAAAAAATACAAGTAAAACGACACTGATTATGGAAACCCGGTCGAAGATGGTAAAGCACACCTCGAATAGAACTGGCTTTCAAGTGAGGCAGCCAGAACACACTGTTAGGTTCTTGACGGCAGATTTGAGGGTGGTAGCTAGCCAGCCGAGTACTTGAAAGTAACCATCTTGCCATGGTGTCCTCACGATGTTTTCCTTCCCCAGCAGCTCAAGCTCATTGTTGGGGCTTGAATCCACGCCCTACGGCGTGCAAACCACTGAGACATCATCGCTTTTCGCTGAGTTTTCATTTTAAAGAGCGTTTTCCTTACACTCAGTGTACAAGCATTGAAAACAGTAAACCTGTAAAAACATGTCTAAAAATGACATGAAAAAATCCTCTTCTGAAGGTTATAGTAGTACTTACTTGACTAAAAATTTTTCCAGGCCTATTTCAGCACTTCCCAGCATTGGACCGATGTTTACCAAAACATATCGCATTTCTTTCATCTCTAAAAGATCTTGCTTGAGGTTAGATTGGTTCATAGAAATTTGTGAGACATCAGAATCCCATTTTTCTATCAAGTTCTGCGAAAGGTAATGTTTTTATACGTATAATATTTAGTTACACAAGTTCCGCCGTTATCAGTGATTTTGCCAGATATTATTAAAGCATTATATCGATCACAGCTCAGTGCTTCGCGTGGTTGGATCATACGTCGAAGGACGTGGATTCAAACCCCACGATTTGTTAAAAAGTAATAAGTCTTTTATTGTGGTCGTCCAGCCGCAAGATTTCGAACCTGGACCTGATTGGCACAGGACCGAGGCAGATGGTATGAAAAGAGAGAGGCCTATACCCAGCAGTGGGATAAAGAAGGCCGAGGATAAAATCATGTCGGTGCATTGCATTATTTTCCATATCTTGCTTTTTTGAGTGCTTATGTTTAAAAATTGTGGTGTTTTAGCAAAGCGGTGATTTACATACACGTGTATGGAAAATTACTATACTGTGTCTGAAATATGTCTTTTCGTTTTGTTTGCAAAACTCATCCGAAACTTTTAATAAAGTTGCCACTAATTTACTAAGGTATGATTAGACGTGACCCTAGCTTACTGTCTGTGACTTGCTTGAAACTAAAGACTACTTGCCAAAGTTCAAGGCCAACATTAACAAAGTGTAAATTTAAAATCTAAACCCTGATACCAATAATAGAATACTAAATTTTGACAGACCTCACACCCATTCAGCAACTAAAAAAAGAACTAATAATTTCCTAGCGGCTGAACAGATTTTCTTGAATCATAGCTAAAACACTCACGATCAAGTCAGCTTTCAAACAAAAAAATAAAAAACTGTCGGTTCAGTCGTTTGGAAGCTATAATGACAAAGACAGACATTTAGATCCACAACTTATAAGCCCCTCTATTTGCGGCGGGGGTTAAAAAAGAAGAGTTACCTCAACTGAAGCCAATTCATTCGAATGCAAAGCTTCGGGTTCTGACGGTGGATCTGGGATCACCAATTTGTCATTCCGTATCTCGTTTTCGATGTGCCGCATTTTTCTCTCCATATTTGCACAACGGCAAACCTCTGCTACGTATTTCTTTTCGTAAGGAGCAACCACCGTGTTCATCTGTCAAGAAAAAAAACTGCCTACAGAACTAATATTGATTAAAAAAGGCGCAAGTTCCACTTTCACGAGCTTATCAAGTTTACTAAAAATACCAGAACCGTCGAAGAATTAGATTTCGTCAGCAAGAGGTCGTACCTAGATAAGTAGGTACTTACCAGCGCAGTATTAAATAGGTTAGACAGGTTTATTTAATAGGTGTATCCATTACGTACTAAGGTTTGAAAGATATCATAGCTAGCAAAGTTAAGGGGCTTACGACTCAACATCGAATATCTCAAAATAATGAGCACCAAAACCCAGGAATTTGTTTTGTTACTTGTAATTCTGAAATAGTATAAAGGTTATCAGGATTATCAGGTAAGCGCCTCATTTATCAGACTACCTTCGAAGCACAAAAAAAATTAAATAAACCAGCCAATAGTAAATAATTGTCATTTCTACAATGTAACCTTGCTTTTTAGTATCATAGAGTATTGGGTAGTTTGTTTACCACGCAGACGAATTTTTCGCCCACTTCTAGGTATAAACATAGAATTCCCAAAAAATTAAAATTTAACTTTTATTTAGCATTCGTTTTCATCATCATCATCATCATCATCCACAGCCTTCTTTATCCCACTGCTGAGTATAGCCCTCTCTCTTGTCATGCCATCTGCCTCGGTCTTGGAGTTTAATGCCGAGCATGGACCTCTCCATGGCTTTCTGTGCGACTCTTAATTTTGTGCACAGCCTCATGTGTGAGCGTCTACGTTTCGCCACCATATGTCAAGGTGAGCAGGACGCACTGATTAAAGAGGCGAGTCTTCAGACACTGCAGAGTATGGCGTAGCTTGAGAATGTCGTCGAGCTTTTTGAATGTCACTCAGCCAAGCTGTATGCGCCTGGTGATCTCCCGTCTTTTGATGCTCTATGCCAAAAGATAGAGTATGACCAAGGTACACGTAGCTGTCAACCGTTTCTAGGCTTTTCACTTCCAATCATGATTGGGATTGAGGTCGATTGAGATTGATATTGCGCGTTCTTTTAAATCATGTGCAATCCCCTCGGGAGGTTCTCGGTCGCCTTTCAAAACGAAGTAGTACATAACAATTTGTACGTACATCTAAAAATTGAACACGACCCATATTTCCCAGTTTGGATATCGATTCAAATGCAGCCTCCGGTTGCAGATACATTTCGCAAAAAACCATTGGATCGCTCCGGAACATGGTACTGAAAAATTTGTAAAAAATTCATGATACTAGACAAAATTGGTTGGTTGGTTTTTTTTTTCTTTGGTTTAGACGTCGCATTTTGAGCATTTGCCAGTGTCGAGTGTTTTATAATTTCAAGTTTCATAAGTTACATAAGTTGTCTCGTAGCGATAATTAGGTCCAGTCTTGGTTAAGTTTAGTTCGTGTCAGTCCAGTCCAGTCATGCTTTAGTAAAGGAAAACATCGTGAGGAAACCATAGCGTGGTGGTAGGGTACTTTCTAGTACTCGGCTTGGCTAGCTACCACCCTCAAAATGAAAATCTGCCGCCAAGCATCTAACGGTATGTTCCGGCAGCCCCACTTGAGAGCCAGTTCCATTCCAGGGTAAGTGTGCTTTACCATCTTCGACCACACTGTCACTTAACATCAGGTGAGCTATGGTCAAACACCTAGTCTGTCAGCTATAACAAAAAATGAAAAAAAAGGAACAGGAGTTTCAGATTAAAATTTTACTTTATTTTGTTCATTTCTCGCGTGTGACAACATTTCGCCATTGTTTACACACTACTACTTGGCGGCAGAATATCTGGTACTGCGGTGGTACCTACCTAGACGACCTCCTGCTAAGGAGATCTACCACCAAGTAAACTTTTAAGAAACACGACAATTAAATGATATTTTTTAATAGCTTTGCCCAGTCACGTAACTTTAAATTATAATAATCAATTGATTTTACCTGAATAATCCGTGGTACTTAAAAATATTAAATAAGTACTATTTATATAAATAGTATATTGTCGATAATAGTATATTATTATTTTTCTCGTATTTTTATCTGTATTTTAGCTATATTATCAATCATTGAATTATTTTAAAATTTAATTTAATGACGTGTGAATGAAAAACACATTCGCGTTCTGGTGTACTCATGTCAATCATGATTTGCCTTTAAAATATAAAGAAGAAAAAGTTCAGTAATATTTCCAGCCTGTTAACTTAATTCTTTTGCGATCGCTGACTTTTTCCTCACAACTAGGTATCGAGAAAGCTGAAACTAAAAAGATTGGCATAGCCGAAATTATTTTTCATTTGCTTTTTGAATCATTTAAAGCAGGTATTATTTCTTATGTAGATTTTTATTTAATACGAAGTAGTAGATCACGCCCTGCCTAATGTTAATCAGGATACAGTCTAAGATAAAGCACGCTTACTTAGAAAAAATCTGTTTTGCTCTGAATTTGAAAACACTCAAATGTTACTTCGCAGGAAAAACATACAAATGGTGACATAGAAAAAGAAATAATAGGAGTTTTAGGAAGAACGCGAAAAAATTGTGTCGCCTTTTTATTTATTTTTTTTAAATTAATGGCCCACGCGATTTTTTTAAAACTCCATCCAAGCTAGTAAAGTCACCGCTACTTTACTTAGGCTTGACTAGACTCGACCGCAAATTACTTTGCGTGACTTTGACTTTGACACGGATATCATGAAAAATCATACTTGAGTTTGGTAGTATTTTTTCGTGGTCTGTACGATATGCATCATAAGTATTTTTAAGTAAACTTACCGGATTTGATATTAAATAAAAGAGCTCAACACATAATATTGGTGCGTCCAAAATGTAGCTTGTTGTCAAATAAAATCAAAAAACTGTAGTACGTCACAAAGAAAAACATTCGACGTATTTTTTGGTTACATTGCTTTTTTTTTTGGTTAGGTACATTGCTTCGGTAGGTGAAAAAAAAACGTTGATACTTGCATGTTTCGTTCACAAAATGATTACCTATCGTTGTATCTTACAGCCACAAATCAACGTGTTCCCTTGTGGACCTCAATCGATTACTGGCAGGTTCTGGTGTGTTCTTATGTTATTCTTCTCCCTCCTGGGATCAAAGCACTGGAATAATTTACTGTTCCTGAACTTAGTTTTGAGGCAGGCTGAGGTAGCTCGGAATTCCCTTGACGCGGGGGCGTGAGGCCCATTTCACTGCAGGTACATTACCATCAATTTACTTTCGTTTGTTTATGTTAAAATGTTTTTTTTTTTTTATGATAATGTGTTACAAAGCGATAATATTACAGACCTTTTTAAAAAATTAAATATGCCCGCTCTTCTTTTTTCACAACCATGACTGACAACATTTTTTCTATTCACTCTACACATGCAACCACGACTTACTGCACTTCTACGGAATACCCCGGTATGCGTGCTAAATTCAATTAAAAAATTAAATTTGACTATCATCGTAATTATGTTGACATGCGTATGTTGTATATTTTATCCATTCTGAAGGCCGCACGAGCATGATCAGTGACTTATTATTTTTGGAATCAGATACCTTGTTATTGATTTATACCTTCTTCTGTTGACCCTGGAGATAAAGTTCTCATCTGTCACTATGGCATATACAATTATACATATCTACATACATTCTCATGGGCTAAGCAAAAATAATGTATCGACTTATACCGAATAATACATAGTGTGTCATGAAACAGTATTCTATGTTATTACTGTTACATTTTGTAAGTTTACAAATGTGAAAGTTTGTAAGTGGGTAAGTTTGTTAGAATCAGGAATGAGGAGATCCGTAGACAAACCAAAGTTACCGACATAGCCCAACGGATTAGCAAGTTGAAGTGGCAGTGGGCACGGCACATAGCACGCAGAACTGATGGCCGATGGGGCTGCAAAGTTCTGGAGTGGAGACCACGGACCGGCAAGCGCAGCGTAGGACGTCCACCCACAAGGTGGGCAGACGACCTAGTAAAGACCGCAGGAACGCGCTGGATGCGAGCCGCTTCCAACCGGTCTTTATGGAAGTCAATGGGGGAGGCCCATGTCCAGCAGTGGACGTCCTACGGCTGAAATGATGATGACGATGATGATGATGAAGTTTGTTAGTTACTTACATTATGAAGTGAACCGAGAAACTATAGGCAACCAATACAGAGCCTGCGATCTGCAACTCAACAAACGCGCACGTAGCGATGATAGCCGAGTGGTTAGCGCGGTCGGTTCGCATGCCGAAGGGCGTGGGTTCAAACCCCAACAATGTGCTTGAGCTGCCGGGGAAGGGAAACATCGTGAAGAAACCATAGCGTGGTGGTAGATTACTTTCTAGTACTCGGCTGGCTAGCTACCACCCTCAAGTTGAAAATCTGCCGCCAAGCATCTAACGGTGTGTTCCGGTAGCCTCACTTGAGAGCCAGTTCCATTCCAGGGTAGGTGTGCTTTACCATCTTCGACTACACCGTCACTTAACATCAAGAGAGCTGTGGTTAAACACTTAGCTTGTAAACGATACAAAAAGAACCTAACCTAACCTTTGCTATCGTGAATTTCTATCCCTACCAAGCCACTTTTTTTTAAATTTAATATATACCTATACTGATTTTTTTTTTAAAGTTCGCGTTTGACCATTCTCTGCCTGATGTTAAGTAGTAGTGTGGTCTAAGATGGAGCACGCTTACCTAGAATAAACCTTTTATTACTCTAGATTTGAAGGCCTATTGTACCTAACAGGGAACACAGACTTCGGCAGAGAGTTCCACAACCTCGCTGTCCGAATGAAAAATGTGGAATCAAAACGCTTTATGCGTACATGGGGAACATCCACCATGTACGGATGACGTTTTGGTCGCGTTTGACTTTCGCTATCATCCTACCAAAGCTGTCATATATTTTGCAAGCATAAATAATGTTTTTTTCATTTGGTAGGCAGAAGGCTTTTAAAAGATTTTACAAAAAGAAATTGGTATTCTTCTAAACTGCGAACTAAACGTAAATATATGGCCAATTAATTTGTTAGATCAGAATATATGCATACTAGCTACACCCCGCGGTGCTGCCCGCTACATGTTTTCGGAATAAAAAGCAGGGTTAATCCAGGGCAGTTAATCCAGGGTCTCAGCTACCTCCATACCAAATTTTATCCACATCCGTTCAGTAGTTTTTGCGTGAAAGAGTAATAAACATGCTCACATACTTTCGCATTTATAATATTAGTAGAATAGTACGATTACGATACAATACAAAACGTATTTTATTAACACGACAGCAAAGTAAAATACAAAAAAAAAAAAATTTACATAGGGTCTTATCGCTAAGAACTATCTATTCAAAACCGCCCTCGGATGGATGAGTGGTACTTGTATACCTATTTGATTAAATTGTGTCGTGTTTGGGGGTATGTATTTGTTTTCCATGGTGCTGTACGGTATGTGGTACTGGTATTATACTGTAGGAATTCGTAATTCATCCTTCCTGCTACGTACGAGTACGTGGCGCTTTTCACTAGGAAAACATTCGGAACAAAAGTCAATATATTTTTGTTGCTCACGGTTAAACATAGTTTCGCCCACGCTGCGCCGGCGCCGCACCGCTGTTCTCAGGCCGCCCAGTACCATCTGCTTTCTCGACGCCTGTACACGCTCCAGGTTAGTTATTTTTTTTAATTCGTCTGCAAATTATTATTTCTCCTGATTGTTTACCTGAGCGAATTCATACCAACACGTGCTGTGTGACACTGTAGCTGTAAAATGAATTGTTTGTCTGCGGTATACCTATGTTACGTAGATCAGCTTTCCCGGACCTATTGTCGGATGGATCTTTGTCGGTAATGTGTGACGTTCGAGTTTCGAATGCGTGATTATTTTTAGCTGTGCCGTTGAATGTTCCGACGAGTGCATATCACAATACATCGTGTCAGACAAAAACCGGGTTTTCGATACTAAAAATATCCTCATATCGAATGTTTGCGAAATCTATTTCGGAATTGTTTTATTAGGTAGGTATATGCGCACGTCTGGTCAGTCTATGAGCTCGGCGGGAAGTTCTACATAAGCCTACTCTTCTTTTATCATTGATGTTCGCACGAGTACTTTTATGACAAATATCTATATCATGTCTTTTTGGTTTTTGATTTTAAACACTTATTTTATATTTGACTTGAGCTTGAACTACCGGTTGAGGAAAACATCGTGAGGAAAGTATAGCACTGTCGTAGGGTACTGTCTGGAGCTAGGCAGATTAGGTACCAACTTTTAAGTTAAAAATTTGCCGCGAAACACATAACGGTGTGTTCCGGCAACCTCACTGAGGGTCAATTGCATTCCAAGCTAGGTGTGTTTACCATCCTTGTCCAGAGTCATTTAACATCAGATAAGCTTTTGTCAAACGCCTAGCATTACCAATAAATATAAACTACCGGTCAGTTTTAAGATATTTTACTGTGTCGATGTCAGAAACAGTAGCAGTTTGAAGCTAAACAACGTAAGCTATTGTCAAGATCAAGTCTTATCAAGTAAAGTCATAAAAACTTTCCAAAAGGCTTCCATTAGATTTTGGAAACAAAGCACGTTTCACCACATAACAAGTTTATGCATGTTATCGAGCTTAATAAATGTATACAAGACGTTTAAGCGAGGTATAGAAAATATGGAAAATTGTTTTGCTAAATACGGAAAAAATCTTAATCGTATCAGAGAATGCTATTGCCTTTTCGCGAATTTAGCTTGTCTTTTATAGTAATAATAGCCTTTTATTCAGATCTAGCTAGTTACAATGAATTTAGACTTATAAAAACGTTGGGTTCTTAAACTAAATAAACTATTTAACCTAATATCTGTTGCTTGGTTATTTTTGCTAGATCTGTTTGCCAATCGGCAAAGGCCTCCTCCAACCTTTTCCATTCTTTCCTTTCCTGTATCACTCTGTTCTACATGGCTCCGGCCACTTGTCTAATGTCGTCGGCCCATCGCTTGTATTTTAGATCGTATTTAATACAATAGGTAACCAACATCCTAAAGTATTATTAAACTATCTGAAATAAACGGAGCGTTAATACTTAGGTCTGTTGGAAAATATTAGCTACATTAAAGCGACGCGACCACATTGCGTGGGCGGGAATTTGCCCCACGACGTCGGTTGGTCTTAGATTGATAGTAAACATAGATGCGACATCAAAAATGTAAAATATCAATGAATCCGCCAGTGACGCTAACATTCCAGACGTTACGTACAAACTAACTACGCAACATTGCTCGCGGATATATTGCTTTGTCAAATTGTCTGCACAACTTCATTTTTTTCTGATGTTGTTGAAATTGGCTACGGTAACAGGATATTACGTATTATTTGCTTTTACGCTGATGTCATGAAAATTTTAAAGCGTGTTTTACGACGTTATAGTACGACGCTAACAAAGAATAAGAATAGCAATTGATTCGCTTTTTTTACTTGAAACAAAAAGAGGAATTACGGTCGTGTATTGTATTGTTTTTAAAATATTTAAATGACCCTCGTGTATACTGTATTGGTCATTGTGTTTATAGTAAACCTGTTTCTTGTATAATATTAATAATAATATAATTTATTTGAGCAAAATATATACAGTGAAGTTATAACTTAAAACACTATGATAGTAAACTTACTTAACTTATTTCCTAACTTCTTGCTATGGACCCTGAATCTCACACTAGGGAGTCCCGATGATATTGATCATCATCATCTGCAGCCATCTCTATCCCACTGCTGGGTATGGGCCTCTTTCTTGTTATGCCATCTGCCTCGGTCCTGTGCCAATCTGGTTCAGGTTCGACCCGCGGCGGTGATAAAATCGTTGATCCTTCTTGTGACTGGATGGCCAATGTTTCGCGCACCTTGCCTAGGCCACCACTATGTTGCAACCATACTCCACCAACAACAACGTTGGTAAAACATAACCAACGTAGAATAAATTAGACGCCATATATACGACCGTAATTATTGATTTCTACCGATATTGGTTAGGATATAATTTGTATTCTATGTTAATACATAATACACATACAACGGCAACCAATAATATGTGTGGTTTTGCGTTGGTGCGATTTTGCATTGCAAAAAATGCAATTTTCCAAAATGTATGTTTTTTTTAAATGTTTCTATTAAAAGCTGAATTACGCGCTTAACAGTGGTGAAACGATGCGCACTTAAATGAAACTACTACTACTACTATGGTCTACTTTGATTAGAAACTTTTACTAAAGTCACAGCAACATGAGTGTGACTGTGTTTGGCTAAAACCGTGGTTATGACTTGTTTGACTTAAAACCATCAAACACGTGAAAATATTTATATACTCGAAACTCCAGCATTATGCAAAAAAAAACACGATAAGAAGTATAAAGAAAAACATTATTAACTGTTTGAAACAATATAATACAAGCCATCGATATAAAATTACAAAGCGGACAACCATTATTTCGTAGAAACACATTGAATGAAAACAATGATAGAACAGAACGCTCGACTAATCAAATAAAACAAATAAGCCGTTATTCAATGTTGATTTTGGTTATTGAAACACTGAACAGCCAATACAAAGCCAAATTAAAGGGGCTGAAATAAAAAACAACGACTGAGTACATACGTGGGCAATTTATAAACAGGTACTGATAGGTCAGCTAACCGTATTTCTCAAAGGATTGTACTGTTATAGACCTAAGTGAAAACAACGTAGCTCGCGCGCTGAATGTTCTATACAAACCTGTAGTGATAGATTGTTCTTTACATGTGTTCTGATTAAAGAATCGCGTAGACATGTTCTAGAATAGAGATCGCAAATTGGCAAACGCATCAAGAATCAATATAATGACGTTATACCTAAGAAACTTGGCAATGGCTGTATGTGAAAAGATCAGGGTGCGTGGCGTTCCTTCAGAGAGGCGTTTCCATTAATGGATATAGTAGGCTAATTATGATGGCAATATGATGAATTGCGGTCACAATTATAATGCTTATTAGAAACTAGCGGACGCCTCGCGGTTTCACCCGCATAGTTCCCGTTCCCGTGGTAATATAGGCATAAAAAGTAGCCTAGTCACCCGGGGATAGTGTAGCTACCAAACGGTGATAGAATTTTTGAAATCGGTTTAATAGTTTCGGAGCCTACTCATTATAAAGAAACAATCAAATCTTTCCTCTTTATAATAGTATAGATAGATAATAGGTATCAGATTTTTTTTTTTAATAAACAGTTTGGCATATTTATGTTATAAAATTTAAAAATTCTACTTTGATGCAGTGCTGTAGGTATATAGAGGAATGTCAGCAGTACCCTGGCTCAGGGAGATGAAATAACTGTGTATGGTCGTATTGTAGCAAACATGGCAAAGTATTCTGCCGCCAAGCAGTAGTGTGTAAACATTACTGTGTTCCGGTTTGAAGGGTACTGCAGCTAGCGAAATTACTGGGCTGTTGAGACTAACTATCGAAAGTCTCAAAGTAATGAGCACCAAAGCAGCGATGCCCTGGACTTTGTTTCATTACTCAAAGTTCTGTGTATCGCTGCAATGGTAATGGACAGGCACTATCTCTTACCATCAGGAGAGCATCTCGTTTGTCATATTATTTTTCACATAAAAAAAAAAAATCTGCATTTTATTACTGTAAAATATATAAATATTTGATTGTACTCTAGGGCGGCTATTTCATCTAGTCGTTTATGAATGCAACGTTTTTTTTGGAAACGTCCCAAATTCACCTAATAGCATTTCAAACATTCCAAGAGATCATCTGTGTTTTATTTCAGTTCGGTTATAATCAAACGTTCACTCGGGATACTTACCTACGTGTAGTATTCGGTTCAAGATCTTCTCAGACTGAGCTATGATTAAGAATTTTGATCCTACTATGAGAACTAAAACATAATAACATAGTCTGAAAAGGCCTCAATCGCATTGCACCGACCGTTACGTGATGAATATTTTGATCAAAGAGCAGCAAACCCGGAGTAAATACGAATACTCGGAAATGCAAAGTCAGCAGTGCTTGTAGTTCCATTTCATCAGAGTTCTTGGAATCTCGTAATGGTTCAACTGGAACAATTATCGTTTCCTTTAGAAATGCAAATGGATAAATTTGGATGTTAAAATTTTTTTCAACGTAGATAATACAACATTGGAATCTAAGGAGGATAATACAACATTGGATACTGGAGTCAATTTTATTTATATTTGTTTCTAGTTTGAATATGAGTTAGGTTGTGCACCATTGCATTAGTAGTAAAATAATGAAATAACTAGAAGTCGTTGGTTTTCATTATTATGTTCAGATCCATTAGCTCAGGCGTGTTTATTGAGGTACTCGACTAGACACACAGCACAATTAAGCAACTATAGATTCCAAGTTATATAAGAATAATAAACGTTAATCGAATAGCTTCATTAACAGAAATAATTTACCACATCCCTGTCATAATTATCAAGCTATATTTGACAAACTATAATTCACAACACAATCTTCTCTTTTCGCAGATCACAAACATAAAAATGAGTCGCTTAGGCAGAACCAGGCGCACCCGTGTCTACGATTGTAACTACGACAAGGGCGAGAGTTATTACCGCCCTGTATTGGATAGACTGGACGGCAAGACTCCGATTCCAAAAGAGCCTGAACGTGATCGCGTCAGGTCGGACGTGGAAAATCGCATCAAGAGTGCTTTAGACGATATTGAAGCTCCGCAAGACGACTTCTTTGACTCGAGAGGCGCGCGCGCACAAAGAGGCAGGCCTCTATCTTCCGCGTTTGAAGACGACGAACTCACTGATGATGTAAGTTGTCATTATTGTTTTATTATTAAATAAAAGTGTAAATTACTGTGGTGTTATTTTTAGGCTGCATCCGATCTTAGATTGCATCTTCATTTAACAATATGTCGGTAATAACACACGAAAAAAGTTTTATGTTTCAAATAAAGCCTCGTACAGGCCAAATCTACACTTAAAACTAACAGCAAACATTACTATATTGAGTGTCATACCGTTGCTAGAGAAGAATAAAATTGACGAGCTGGATAAATATCGTACTCACTGACCTAACTTCGATACATAACATCACTATAGATAGATATATAAAAACTCTTTATTGTTCACACCAGGAATAGAAAAATAAATACAGAAAACAAAAGAATCTTATGAGATAGTGCCACAAGTGGCAGCTTTATCGCAATATAGTTACGTTTATATTATGTAAACTTGGTCGATTGAAACGTCAGTTGTAAGATAAATAATATAGTATACGTATATTCTTATAACACTTCAATTGTCATACATGGGGATACTGTCACTACTGAAACTCTTTCCTAATTGTGCGTACGCCTGACCATGATCGTTGCATACCCAGAACGTTGAGTAACACACCGAATACTAGGCCATCGCTGCTTTGACATTAATTACTTTGAGACATTCGATAGTATACTCATTAGTACTGTATTCATATACCCTTCAAAACGGAACGCAATTATGTTTACACACTATAGCTTGCCGACAGATTATATGACACTGGGATGCTACACAGACAATCTTCAGTTAAGAAGATATACAGATTAATAAATGTGACCCAAATCCTAAGAAAAACAGTCACACTTGTTTATTCTCAGCCAAACGAAATCAGATCTATCTCTCTCTTGTATTTTTAAAGACGAAAATCAATATTTAAAATAAATTGTCAGTGAAAGAGCTAGTTATACTCGACCTGGATATTTGAAAGTATACAAAACACAAGCTATTTTTACCCGTATTACGAACGGTCGAACCGTCACGTCGTGTCAACACGCACAACGGAGCTGAGTGATCCTCTCATACTACATAATGCCACTCAAAACCGTATTTACGATAAAACCAATAATCATCTAACGAAATAAATATGTAACACAACTATAACTAGCACCACCGTAAGCTGTGTTTTATAACTTTCAACTAAGATTTCTTTAACATGATGCGAAAGTCCCGTAGTTATCTGTAACTTTGAAAGTTTTTTAACGATGATATACTACTAATATACTACTGACTGAGTCTAGTTAAATTAAATGTAAGCCAGTTTTGAATGAACTTAATTTTGAGTTTTTGTTCAGAAAACCTTAGTTTTCTTGAAAAACAAAATTAATTCATTTTGTGCGTAAAACATTTTTAGTGATTTTTTATTACTCACTGCAGCTGTGCTGTGCTTATAATAAATAGGTCAACACTTATTTGAAAACTCTATAAAGAACTCAATCATTCCTGATTTCTATAATCTATTTTCTTATTAAAACATTCATTTGTGTATCTTCATAAGCTATATGAAGCAAAATAATTTGGCTTCTGCATGAAAACTCTCTATCATTTTTCTAATCCCAAACTCTCGTAATTGGTTGGCTCAAATCTATTTTTCTGTTATTATTTGATAGATCACAAACTCTGGCTCTGCACGGATATTATACGCTTCCCTGAAAAATATCTAAAACAGTATCAAAAGTAATTAAAATATTCTTTCGCTTTCGCTGTAACATCGAGTTGGAATCAAATCAGTGCAAGTCCTAGAATCCACCGCTAGTTCTCGCAATATTTGATCGTAGAAATCCACGACCACGACCAAACATATTGATTTTTTTTTATACGCTCTCTGACACCGGGGTCGGTGACCTTTTTTTACATTAGTACAATTTAGGAAGAGAAAATTTTGTCAAATTAATTTAATATTGATCTAAGGTTAATAAAGTAGGTTTCAAACATATTGATATTGAATAGCTTTCCTGTTCACATTATTAAAGATATGCTTCTATTTCATCCTGCGGCTAAAATGTTCCCTAACTTTGATTGATGGTGTCTCTATGGCGACCATGTCGGTACAAAGCAGCACAAAATACATGCAAGGTTTTTGTGAATATTCCTGACAATGTCCTAAAAAATGTTTGCACACATTAGCAGCTACAAATCTAATTTATGTATCCTGTTTATGTTTCTATCTTTTTTACATTAGGTAGTACAACATAAGCTCTACTATTTAATGATCGTAAACAATCTAGCTGAATAATCCGTTATACATTAAAATACAATATTACATGAACCCTGAAAACATAAATATGAAAATATAATTAGACATGACACGATCAAAAGTCATCATTCAAGCGGACGCTGCCAAACATTACACCAGCTCTATATTTATGCACACCGTACGCAACTGGATTGAATGTATTTAATGTTTTTTCGTTTGTTGGCTTTAACTGGTAGCTTTTATTAGTCACATGTCTTTATACTTTACTAACGGACGCCTTGCGGTTTCACCGGCGTATTTCCCGTTTCCATGGAAATACAGAGATAAAAAGTAGCATATAGTGTAGCTTCCCAACGGTGAAAGAATTTTTGAAATCGGTCCACTAGCTTCGGAGCCTATTCAATACAAACAATCAAATCTTTCCTTTTTATAATAGTATAGACATAGGTATTAAAGAAACGGATGATCACAGACAGGCCTCGCAGGAATGGCATAGAAATAGAAACTAAACTTGTTTCCATTTATTGGGTTTGGAGTGCTAAAAAGCAAAACCATGTTCGCAGCAAAAGTCCGAAGTGTTTTAATAAATCCTAAAATAGTAACACTGATGTTGTGTACCACTCTATATATATTTATAATTATAGACATAATGCGATACTAATAAACGTAAGATTCGATTTTTATAACGATGTTTCTACATTTTGTAAAGAATGCAAATGTCTCTATCGTAGCTAATGGAAACATCGCCATTGTATAAAATCTGCAACCAATTTCTCATTAGATCGCGCACACTGGCAAATAAATAATCCAACTTAATGATGCGGTGGATACCTCCCACGTAAGTGGTATCTCAAACGCAATTTTACAAAAGTAAACAGTATTTCGGAAAAGATTGAAATAAAATCGTCGAATGGGGTTGTTTGTACGACATTTTATACCGTGATGGTTTTTTTAGATAATGTGGTATAATATAAATAAATAAAAATCGGAGGACTATACAGTATACACACAGCGCCATCTGAACCCAAACTAAGCAAAGCTTGTGTGATGGAAGTCAGATAACTGATAGAATACATGAATACTCTTTTTTTGTAAATACATACAGAACACCCAGACACAGAACAAACATTTGTTTATTCACAAAATGTTTCGCCCTGAGTGGTAAGTGAACCCACGCCCTACAGCTCTCAAGGCTATTACAGCTGTCATTTATTGCAAGTAGGTACATATGAACCCTAAATTTAAATTAACCTTAAAAACACTTTTTATACCTGTATTGAGAGCGAAAACAAGAACTATGCGGGTGAAACCGCGAGGCATCCGCTTGTTATGTTATAAATTACTTTTATGGAAGGATTATTTATTATATACAATACATAATTAATGTGCATACCTACTAATAAAGGGAAGGAGATTTGTAACAACGATATGGTGCAGTGGTTAGCGCGGTTGGTTCGTATGCCGAAGGGCGTGGGTTCAACCCCCAACAATGAGCTTGAGCTGCCGGTGAAGGAAAACATCGTGATGAAACCTGTATAGCATGGTGGTAGGGTATTTTCTAATACTCTTCTGGCTAGCTACGTCGACGTGACCAAAACGCTGACCACTATTTTGCACGACGTTTGAGTGTTGCTAGGACTGATCGAAATCTCTGTCGAATAAAAATAGAAATAAATAAATATCGTAGGGCATTGCACAAGCGCCATCTGACTCCAAACTAAGCTAAGCTTGTACTATAGGAAGTCTGATAACTGAGTCGAAATATATCACATTACTGGTTTCGAGGGTGTTTTTAAAATGTTGATATAAATTTGTGCCTTGTTTGGGAATCTGCAATAAACGTATATTTTGTACAAATTACAACGGGTAGACAGACGTTATCTTAGTAACAGAAATTTGACCCTTTGGGAACGGACCCCTATAAATGGCAAAACTATATTATTTACGGTGAGCGCACAATAAATATTTATTGCTAAGAGCGACGTTACTCAGATGCAATATCAATATAAATAATACAAAAATATATATGTATGAACTATATATATATGTACTTATAAAAAAATACTTTAAACAATACTAAAACTTACTTACTTTAGGTATTAAAACAATTTATTAAAACAAAAATCATAATTACAATATAAAAATACACAAACCAATACTTAAAAATACATCGGGAATATATAAGAAGATAGTTATAACAACATTGCCATCACTCACTAAGCCAACGCGATACGTAATAGAATCTCCTGTTTTGTTATTATTGCTAATAGTCTCTCATTAGTCCACTACGATGTTAACAAACAAATTCTCTGCCTACCCGCCACTGTTTGTTTCGTCTACAAATACAAATACAAATACAAATAATCTTTATTTAATATTGTTTTAAAACATGGATTTGGCCTCTCCTATTAAGTTTACATAAACCTGTATTAGGAGAGACCGCTCCTTCAAATACACTATTTTTATACATTTACAATAATTATAATAACAATATTTATTTATTAAAGAAATTCACCAAACACTTAATTTCTGTATGGTATATGTAATATACATATTACATATACATTACATTTATATCTATTTATTTATAATTTATAGTGGGTATTTTAACTGTTTATTTATGTTGTAGTCATGACTAATTAAATGCTCTGTTTGCTCGTAGTTAAGTTGGATAAGCCATGTAGAAATACATTTTTTACATTGACGAATTGTCATTGAGTAAATATTTTTTTATCGGTTTATTTTGTTGTAAATTGAAATAGAATGGGCCAAAAATTGTTGCTCAGCAAAAAGGGTTCTTAAGGTTGGTTGTTTAATTACAGAGTAGGGATTTCTTTTCTTAGTTATATCTGGGTCAACAGAGTTACTTTTATTAACTTTCATGATGCATTGTAATATATATAATTGTCTGACAGTCAGAACCTTTGCATCATTATACAACTTTGATGTGCTGTAAATATTTTTCTTTTTTAACATAACTTTTAGAATTACCCGTTGTGCGCGTTCAATACTAATAAAACGTGTTTTAAAAGTCCCACCTCAAATTGTCAAACAGTAGGATAAAATTGATTGTCTTGTGTAAGAATGTATATGATCGATACGTCAAATAATGTTAGTATTTTGTGAAGACAGATATGTATATTATTATAGTTTTGCTTTTTTAGTAAAGTTTGGTTGGTAGTAAAAGTGATGGATTTAGGGTAAATTCTATTGTTAAAGTTATACATAGGTAAAAAATGAAAATCATTTGGGCAGTTTAGGCATACTGTACAAAAATTCGGGCAGATTGTACGAAGTATATAAAGAAATTTGATGAACATCAAATTTGACTTGTGAGATAGTCACTTATTAGCTAAATGTTGTATTTGGGATTCACTTTTTATCGAAATAACCGGCGAGTTGTCATCCACACGAAGGTACACCTTTCCGTAGTTTGTCCAGCAATACTTATAATGTTTTGTAGTTTTCAAGTCTCTTGCCAAGAAGTAGAGTCTCGCTGCTTTCGGTGTTAAATTCTCCGAAATGTATATAGGGTTGTCACTTTTAGTTGTTATACCCAGTTGTTTGGCACTTAATCGGTTTGATTTGTTCTTAATATTGTATGTCTTCGCAGCTTTTATAAAATCATTTTTGATAAAGGTGTTTGTAAATTCTACCACGATAGTAGGTACCATTTTCTTTTTTGTTTTTGTTGATTTTTATAATGTCTCTGATGTCTGATTTTTCCATTTTTGTGCCAATGTTTTCAGATAAATTACAGATCATGTTGAATAAGTTCTTTTTTGTTTCTTCACTCTTAAAAGGAATATTTCTTATTTCAATATTAGACTTTCGATCATTTCTTATATTTTCCTCTATCTTTTCCTGTAGTATAATTATTTGTTCGTTGTCAATTTTAGCTTGGTTTTCCAGAATTTCTATTTTTTTCTTAAGCTCTGTATTTTCCTCATAAACAAATGTAATGGTACTTTGGACGTTATTTGAAACTTGCTGAATGTCTTTTAAGGTCGATAGAACATTTTTGGTTTGTTCTTTTTGTGACTCGGAGAATAAATCAAGCGAGTTTTTAATTAGCTCCCTGAGTTCATTTTTTAAGTCTTCGAATTCAGTCGATCGCTTTCTCTTAAAACGTGTTGTGATATTTTCTTCTACTTCATCACCCAAAGGGGACAGATCGGGAGCCGATCCGAACTTTTCCGGTGGTGAACGCATCATATTTTTAATTTATGGAACAAGGTAAGTCGGTAATAAAAGCAAATATAAATGTCTCTTACTGCATTCAGATCACTAGAATCCTCGCCGAGCGCCGCGCCACCGACCGTAGTTAATGAGATAACAATAGATCGTAGCACCGTAGCGTTTTGTTTCGGCCTTAGCAGCAGCGTAGCACAAACTCGTAGCGCTGTATAGCTATAACGACGCGCAAGCACACGATAGCGGTCATGCGAGAACAAGGACAGCAATTACGGCAGCTGTCTTTTTCACGCGGGGGTGAAGCAAGGGGGCCGCTAACAGGTCTCGAGCGCCGCGGTTCACATGTATCGAGTATTATGCGAAGAGAAAACAATTATTAAATATTCTATCACTTCAACTCTCAATTGATTAATTGAGTCAATAAGGTACACTTTTGATTGTGCAAAGATATTTTTACGTTTATTATTTATTGTAAAATTGAGCAAAGTGACACACGTCCGCCTTGGTATACGTGCCAGAAGAAAGAGAGCTTCGTCTTGCTTGTATGTTTGCAATTCGTAAGTCCCTACCCTAATTACGGAAAAACATGTATTTTTCTCATAATATCATCATCATCATCATCATCATCAGCCTATACTAGTCCACTGCTGGACATAGGCCTCTCCCAAGACACGCCACTCAGCCCGATCTTCGGCTTTTCGCTTCCATCCACCGCCAGCTGTCCTACGTATATCGTCACTCCATCGAGTCTCAGGGCGTCCTACGCTACGCTTGCCAATACGCGGTCTCCACTCTAGAACACGTCTACCCCAGCGGTTATCGGTTCTGCGACAGATATGTCCAGCCCATTGCCACTTCAGCTTGCTAATACGCTGAGCTATGTCAATGACTTTAGTTCTCTGGCGAATTACTTCGTTTCGGATCCGATCCCTCAGAGAAATCTCATAATATAAGTGAATATTATATTCTTTTTTATAAAATAAATATCTTAAACCATAATATCTTTCTAAGAAACCTGAACGCACGGCGTATGAAATCAACGCTTGGCTAACAACGTCGCCTCGATCAGTGCACGACTAAATAATCACGTTCACTTTATTGCATTGTTGCTTGTACTTGCAGCTAAAGGAAGCGTTGAGAATATAATCTTAGGCAGATATACGTCTCAATACACATGAAGGTTACAGGAATCCAATAGCACTGACATGTTTTGAAATTAAAACAGACTATAAATCGTAAATAACACGAAGCACAGAAATAATATTTTGTATTGTAACCACGTTTTAATACTTTTGTTTTAAGTTGGACATTATTGACTACTAGCTGTGCCGCGCGGTTTTTAGTATTCTATGTCTTAAGTGCCAAGCAAAATTTCACTCAGATTCGTTGAGTAGTTTACGCTTGAAATTGTAATAAACAAACAAGCTCACATTCGCATTTATAATATTAGTTAGGAGTGTGCTATGACGCGTGTTTTGCTTGTACAACTGGGAGTCATAAAAAGATTTTTGTTGTATAGAAACAGCATTTTTTCTAAAGCGAGACAAAATCGCACCATAATTGCTGCTCAGCTTGTTGAAAACGCAAGGCGTGTCTTTAGACTAATTAGCAACGACACGGGCCACAAAGCCTTAAGCGTCGACGTAATATAAGCTTGCTATTAACGGGTGAATTTCCAAGAATATAAATTGCACTGAGACGCTTGCGTCTTTTTGATTCGGAATGATCAGATAAATGCTACCCTAACGACATCTGTGTATGGTGGATATTCCCGACGTACGTACGCACAAAGCGTTTTGATTTCACAAGTTGTTTGAGCTTAAGCTGCCAGTAAAGGAAAACATCGTGAGGAAACCATAACATGGTGGTAGGGTACTTTCTAGTACTCGGCTGGCTGCCTTCAAGTTGCAAATCTGTCTCCAAACATCTAACGATGTGATCCAGCAGTTTCACTTGACTGCCAGTTTCATGCCAGGCAAGATATTATTATGTTTACTATCTTCGACTACCCCATCACTTAACACCAAGTGAGCTGTGATCAAATAACTAGCCAGTTAAACATAAAAAAACATTAAAACCTTTTTTAATCACAAAGCGAGGTTGTGAATCTCTATCGGTGTATCTATGTTTTCACCGAAAGGTACAATCGTTATTTGGTTGGTATAGATGTTTTCGTATCTAGAAGCAAACAAGTTTATTCCAGGTAAGCACAAGACAAACCACTCCTATTCAGAGTAAAAAATAAAATTGAAAAACCAAATGTATTGATAAATATATCGTAAGACATTACACACAGCGCCATCTGGCCCCAAACTAAGTAAAACTTGTTATGGAAGTCAGATAACTGATAAAATACTTTAATACTATTTTTTGTAAATGCATACTTGTTTAAATACAGAACACTCAGACACTGAACAAACATTTGTTTATACCACGAAAAATGTTTGTCCTGGGTGGGAATTGAACCCACGCACTTCAGTTCAGTTATTTATTTAACTCGGTAGTTATTAATGGAACGTAGTTCTAAATAACACTTCATAAAGGAAAGCGATGCGTGCTGGTGGTGCACATAATTTAATAATAAAAGACGGAAGTATAACATCTGCCTTCTATAACGAGTACGATACAGATTTTATATTATTTTATTTATAGTGATGATAGCTAGGTTAGCGCGATAGCTTCACACTCGCGTGTTTTTTTTTGTGATTTATAAGTTAGGGTTGTAACCACATAGCCTGGAATGGAACTAGCTCTCGCGGAAGGCTGCCGGAACATTCCTTGTAGGACTTTACTTGGGATTCGAAAAAAAATCTATCATGTTCATTAGTCGAAATTACGTTTATATTTTTATAAAATTATTGAATTTATGATAAATATCAATAAATAAACATTTTCTTGTTCAAAAGTTACAAAAATGAAACTTAAATTAAATTCTGTCTTACGAAGTCCTTAAAAGTAAAAGGACTAATGTATTCCTTTTTTTCTGTAGATAGGCTTGCGTTTGACCGCCATCTCACCTGATGTTAAGCAAAAATGCGTATTAGTACATAAAACACACGTTTAAATTATGGTATGTCGTAAAATATCACCGTAAGATTATTATATTAATTAAACAATATCACTTTCTCCAAGTTTCTCACCAGACTGGTGGGACAGTGGAGCTAATTTCAGATTTAGTTTCTCTCACGTTACCACTAACTTCTAAAATCTGTTGGCATTGTGGCTACGAAATTTGTTGAACTTTGCCTCCAATAACTTGAATTTGTGTTAATATCTGACATTGGAATATTATTAATCAATGACTTTCGCAATTCATCGAGTACATATTTTATCAGAAAAGAGAGATCAATACCCTACAATGAGATAAACGAGGTTGAGGATGATGATTCATTGGAACTTGAATAAAATTGTTTTATACTAGCGGATGCCTCGTGGTTTTACCCGCGTAGTTCCCGTTCCCGTGGGAATACAGATATAAAAAATAGCTTATGTCACCCGGGGATAGAGCAGCTTCCTAACGGTGAAAGATTTTTTTTAAATCGGTGCAGTAGTTTCGGATTCTATTCAATACAAACAAACAAACCTTTCCTCTTTGTAATAGTATAGAAAATATACATAATTATAGATAAATGGGGTTACATTTTTTATTTAAGAGTTACTGTTATTATACGAAATTCGTAAATAAACGAATACTGATGTATATCATTAGAATTAATAAATAATTCAAGGATTCATTAGAAATAATATATACACACTTATGCAATAATTATTCAAAAGTCTCGCTAAAATAAATTTATCATATTAGTAATTATAATAAAATATATTATACTAGCGGTCCGTCCCGGCTTCACACGGGAAAACAAAACTCGATTAACAATATAAATATAGCCTTTGTCACACAGTGATAATATTGCAAGAAATTTTATTCTAATTATGAAAGAATTATTCAAATCGGTCCAGTAGTTTCAGAGCCTATTGAATACAAACAAAAAATCAAATCTTTATCCTTTATAATTAATGTAGAATATACTTATGCACACAAACAAATACACCTTACAATATCCACAAAATAAAAATACGAGTATCAACCAACTCTATGTCAAAAGCTTAAAAAGGTAACCGCACAATGGCAGATTAATAAAATGTCAATTCAAACTGCACAAGCCCGATCAAAGGTTAACAACTAAATAGAATGAAAAAAGTGTTTCAAACACGATAAATGGAGAGTTTATTTGCAAATGTCGTATCCAGATAATAATGTGGACAAAATGAAGGTAAAGGAAATTGTGGGGAGATAAAGTGATTTAGTTTCCCATTAAGTTTGTTTGACTTGATTGTCGTTTAGTCGTTTAATATGGAGTGTGGAAGGGTGCGTAGTTTTATCTCAGGATCTTTTCAGCTAAAATTGTTTTATGTATAATTAATTAAACGTTTGAATTGCTCTTTTGATGGTAAGAAATAACGCTTGCGCTTAAAAGAAATAACTTAAGTACCGCTGGAATGGTCATGCATTCCAGCGGTACTAACAATGTCTTATTATTTTGATATATGGGTAGAGTCAAAATCCCTATAACTTTTACTTATTTCAAACCGGAACACAATAATTGTTTCACCGATAGCTCGTTGTAATGATACCACCTTGATAATTTTCACCACCGGATTTATTATTCACAAAAGTCCTAGTTGTGTTGGTCATAGAACGAAACGCTACCGCGTTATAACATTTGTCTCTTAGGTCGTAGCGACATCTAGTTTCTTATTAGCGAACCATTTCTATTTAACAGTAATATTTACACGCTACTCAGCAGCAAAATATCTGATACTGCGGTGGTACCTACCTGGACAAACTCTTGCTAAGGAGATCTAACCACTTAATAAATACCATCCATCTTTGCCAAATGGAATCTTTTCGGAAGTTATTACTCGTGTAACTTCACGATGCAGGTGCACGATGTAGGTTGAATACGGCAGATTGCCGCGAGATCTGCCCTAAATTTTATTTATTCTAAATGAACTTAGTGCTGCTAGTAACAAATCATGCAGTTTTTGCATTTTGTACTAGTATTATGTAATATTGACTTTTAACTTTGTAATGACTCTATTTTCCAACAGTTTTAATAATAAAAAATATTACATAATCGTTCAGAAAATAATATAATTTAAGATGATAGAGTTAAACCTTATAATCTTTGTTTCAATTCCAGATCACCGAATCGCTTAAGCGTTTGCGCGCTTCCAAGAAATCTTCTCGCTTCGCCGAGGATCTTGACTTCGACAACAGTGTCGCAAACCTCGAGAACCGAATGAGAATCTCAGACAAAATTCTCGACAGCGTTGGCATCGGTTCGTCTGAGGTGAGCAGCGCGAGGCGGGCATTGCAAGAGAATGAGGAGCGTACAGAGAAGCGCATCTCACGCAGGCTGCAGCAAGCACAAAACGACGAGTCGCATAACTCACTCACTAAATGGACTGCGCTGAAAAACGGTGACGAGGAGAGCGCGGCATCTCAAAGAATGAAAGCGACTAGAGCCCGTTTGAATGACTTAGAAGATGAAATGACCGAGCTGAGCGAACGGACCGCGGCGAGAGAGAAGCGCGCCGCCCGCCTACGTGCTTTAGTTGCCGATTCAGACTCGTCTGACACCACAATTGCTGCATCTAAGATCACGATTCGCGCAGAAAAGGAGAAAAAACAAGTTACTTTCTAAAAAAAAACATATATTTTCTCTAATGTTTATTTTATTTATACTAGTACTCTCTGTTCTAAAGTATGTTTCAGAGCAATGTGAGTTATGAGATAGATAAGTTTGCAAGGTGTACCCCTGCATTTGACAATGTATAATGATCGAGTCGATGTTTATTTTATATTTGGATAGAATAAAATGTTATGTATTTCCCTTTTTTATTTATTGAATTTTAGTTTTTATTGTTTTGTTGCTCGCCTAATCTATATCTTTGCCTCTAAATTTACAGATTACGAGAGCATTTAATCTGAAAACTGGACACGTAATATTTGGCCATTGTTTTTCTCGTAGGTTTTTCGTTAGGAAACAGTCTGCAATTTAGCATCTATCACTTGACGTACTATTTTCTATGAACATAATACGTAGCCCGACCGCACGGTGGTGAGATTCGATATTTATTATTTTTTAAATTAAAAGCTGTCGACGACTGCCTTTTTAAACGGTTTTTTTAGATTTTAGTTAGTTTTAGCTTGTCCTGTATATTATTCAGTATATTCTTTTGCAGGTTCAAAATAAATATTTTACGTATTTTGTTATTGACAGCTCTGTTGGCTCATTGGTAATTTAAATAAAAATTTATTGGTATCTGCCTTAAAAGCTGAAGGCGGGTTCGATTCCCGCTCAGGACAAACCATTTTATGCATCAACAAATGTTTGTTCTCTGTCTCTGTATTTATTATAAGTAGATATGCATTTACAAAAAAAAAGTATAATAGTAAGTAAAAAGTATAATATAGTAAAAGTAGCTGCTATTCTATCAGTTATCTGACTTCCATCACACAAGCTCTGCTAAGTTTAGGATCAGATGGCGCTGTGTGTAATGTCCTCTGATATTTATTTATTTATTATTTATTTTATTTCCAGTACATTTCCATTGCTGGTGAATTCAATTATCACAACGTTTAATTAATTATCAGATCGTATTTCCCAAAGGCAAACATATGCGAAGCTCGATTCTGAGAAATCCGGAGCATAGACTGTCGAGCACAAAGCGCGTAACGCATTACTTACAACATTAGGGTCTAAACACTTTACAGTTTAATTATGAGATTAAAATTGTGACTAAAAGGACATTCACAAAGGAGAGATTATCCCAGACTTTTCCCGTTGTATTTTAATAACGGGAAAAATTGCTGTTTGTTTGTATGTATAGAATTGGCTCCGAAACTACTAGACCGATTTTAAAAATTATTTCACCGTTGCGATCCCCCAGTGAGATACTACTACTACTTTTTATCCCTGTATTCCGGGAACGGAAACCGGCAGAAACCGCGAGGCGTCCACTAGTCGGTAATAAAACCGTGAACTACCTCAATTAATGTTTATGATTTGATTGTATTAAATGCCAATTTGTCCAAATCATTGTTAGATTAATAGAAACAAGTAACTACAGAAACCATTACCTTCGTCTTTGATTTTGGCGTCACATTTTGTGCATTTGGCAGTATCAAATGTTTTGACATTTTCAAGTTTCATAAGTTAAAAAGTAGTCTAAGTCCAGTCTTGGCCAAGTCCAGTCCGTGTCAATCAAGTTATTCTATTCTATAGACGTAAGTTGCAGTTTCAAACACTGTGTACATCAAAATGGTTGGTGATAGGTAGAAATTAATTGAAATTATTTAAAATAATACATAGATATTTCTTAAACACTGCAATAAAATTAACTAACAAATCTAAAAGGCCGCTGTCAATGGGAATTGTTTCCGAAACGCTGGCTCTATTACCACATTGTATGGCAATGCTTAATACAATTAGTGTTAAGAGTTTTAGAGTAGATTGTTAGTAGAATGAATTGATTTCAACCTTGTATGATTAATAATTTATCATGATTATGTTGAGAAACTAACCTCTCAATATTTGGACGCATTCAGGGGCACTAAATAAAACGACTTTAAACTTTTATGTATCATATACCACTTTCCCTAGTAAATAACAGTGCTTAATAAAGTTTTATTAAACAAAATAAAAAATACCTTAAATTATACTACCTATTTACAAAAAGTATACAAAAAACTTAGTCTAAAAAACCGTCAGAGGAGGGATATGTGGCCAGAATGCTGACAACATTGCCACGCTGAATGGCAATGCTTAGCTTTTGACCAAAGTAGATACCAGCATTCTGGTTACCTGAAGCCTCCTCTAGACGTTTGGCCAGGTTCCGATACAGTTCGAGAGTGGCCGGCCCCCACGGACCTAAAGTTTCAACCCCAAACGGCACAAAAAGATACATTCTATCCAATGATGCGGCAGCACCAGCTTGTCCCGAAGTCACAGGAAGATGAGACGGCGCCAAGGTGTCGACACAAGTGGCCGTCCCATCTTCCAAGGGATAAGGGTCATCCCGTCGGGTCTCTTGCCGTCATCACGCATCAGTCCGTTTGGTTTTAAAACTGATGGGACGCCGGCACTGACAAAAGCCCGACGGATGACGTCGTTTAAGCTGGCGTGCCGCGATATACGCCCAGCACTCTTGCTGCATGAAAGCAGCAGACAAGCAGCTTTCCAGCTTTCTAAAGCCTCAGTCAGACAGCTTATATTAAAATTTTGAATTGACGGATTAAGAATAGATTTTACCAAATTTTGAGTACTGAAAACCGAGGACAGGAAAGCTGGTAAAGATACACTGGAAATTTTACGTACACCGAGACCTCCAAACCTCACAGGTAGAGAAGCCTGGCGCCAAGTGCGATCGTCAAAAACTGTATTAAAAATGGTGGTGAGTGTATTTCTCTGAATGTTGTCAAGCTGTTGTATAGCTAAAGGATTATTCCAAAGCTGACAACATCGGAGAGAATACATAAATTTTGGCACAAAAAGGCAATATCTAATCATAAAATAAGCCATATGTATGTTTATTTTTTGAAGGCGATCTGAAACTGTATTAAAATTTTGAATTTTCTCATCAACGAAATCTTGAATTGATTCATCCAAGACCCTAAAAGACGGAGTGAACGATTGTCTAAAAGTTTAATACCGGGGGAAATTTGTTCAAAAAGGTTAGTTATTTCAATTTTTGGAGTTGTGGTAGAATTTGGGATAAAAAGTTCGCATTTGGAAAAATTCAGAGAAAGGCCTATGGATTGAAACTCTGCTGTAAAATTTTTCAAATCATTCACAACAGTGGAAACATCGCCTCCTAAGGTTCCGTCGTCCAAATACCACACGTTAAATTTTGATTTCAATGTTTTAATGATGGGGTGGATTGCTAAACTAAAAATAGCAGGTCCAAGCGGGCCTCCTTGCTGACATCCAATTTCTGACCATAATTCATTATTTTTGTACATAAATTTTGAAGGTGTGCCGTAACGTTGCCAAATAAAATTATATATAAAGGGAATTTTGTCTTTAAGTTGAGTCAAAAAAATGTTTTTATCAAATATAATTTATTGAGCTTTGAACTGTACACTTGCGCATATTAGATTTCATTACACTAATGATGCGGTTTCTCGGAACGGGTTTTGCTATTTCCACGATATTATTTCTTTGTTATGTCTCCCTAATAGCCGTGTTCCGTAGTTGCAGTTTTTAGATGAAAACATATTATTCATTTTTATCCATGGCATTGCCAAGTTTTGTTGAATTCGATAAGTGGTAAAAAACGTTAAAAATATTTGTTTTTTTGCGACGACGTACGAAATAATTTTCAACAATAATGTTCTCATAGAAGTGATGTACCTATATAATATACTAGCGGATGCCTCGCGGTTTCACCCGTGTAGTTTCCGTTCCCGTGGGAATACACGGATAAAAAGTAGCCTATGTCACCCGGGGATAAAGTAGGTTCCCAACGGTGAAAGAATTTTTGAAATCGGTCTAGTAGTTTCAGAGCTATTCAATACAAACAAACATACAAAAAAAAACAAACAATCAAATCTTTCCTCTTTATAATAGTATACATAGATGTAGATATAGACACGTCACTTCATGTATGTACGTCTTACATCGGAATAAAAATAAGTCTTTAAATCTCTAAACCTTAGGTGAACGTGTGAATCATGAAAGACGCTAGTAGCGTTTTCCCATACAAATGTATTCCCCTATTTTTTCTACTTATTTTATTTTCTTGCTTACAGAGCAATATTATAATATTTGTCATAAAACCAAGGTTTACTAAAGCTACGTCCCGTCCCTATCATTTCTTTTTTTCCACCAACTAATTACCTAAAAAAATATGACTTAAAATTCGTAACAAATGGCTCTTTTATACCAACATAATCAGACGACTATGAAACATATTTGAAAAGAAATTCAGATACAAGTAAAATTATTCTTCTTAATTTCTGAAAAAAAAGTATTCATAATATTTCTGAAAAAGTTATTGGATATGCTCAATTTTTAAAGGAGAAAACAGGGAAATACTAAACCGCAATTTATTCAAAAATTTTGTAGCTACAAGTTGAGCTGTCTTTGTCCTTATCGCACTCTACGGGGAAAGGCTGCTGAGGGGGTTTCGACTAATTTGTGTATAATTAAGGAAGTACATTTAACAGTGATAGGCATGTCAAATTACAGGGGGCGCCGGATTACCGGAGATCCACTCTATTTTGTAGCGATGATAGCTCAGTGGTTAGCGCGGTCGGTTTGCATATCGAAGGGCGTGGGTTCAAACCCCAACAATGAGCTTGAGCTGATGATGAAGGAAAATATCGTGAGGAAACCATAGCATAGTGTTAGGGTACTTTCTAGTACTTGGCTGGCTAGCTACCACCCTCAAGTTGAGAATTTGCCGCCAAGCATCTGACAGTATCTTCCAGACAAGCGTGATGTTTGTTCTGTGTCTAGGTGTTCTGTATTTATTATAAGTATGTATTTACAAAGAAAAAAGTATTTAAGTATTATATTTGTTATCTGACTTCCATAGTACAAGCTTTGCTTAGTTAGGGGTCAGGTGGCGTTGTGTGTTAATTATTTTATTTATTTAGTTTCATGTTAATAATCTACTGTTTTATTCAAGCAAATATCATTTACCGCAAATAAAGACCAAAATAAATGCCGGTAGCTGTGATTTCACTCTAAAAATAAGCTCCATTTGTCCATGCATGGAAAAATATATTTGTATGGAAATCGAACCACCTTAAACATCTTGTGAGGTAAAATGCTTATTTATTATGAAAAAGATTTTATGGCTCGTGTCCAACCAGACGATATCAATTTTCCAACCTCCCAAGTTATCGTTATATTTATATATTATGCGGTTCCAATGGGCAAGTTACTAGAAATTTGTCTCGTTATTGATATGCCGCCCAGGGTCATCAACTTATTTTTCTCATAAAAATAAGTAATTTAATAAATAAATAGGAATGACTAGCAGAAAATGTTTTAGCATAAGCCCTGATATTGTACAATAAATAATAAAATAATTATTTTGTTATATACAAGTAAAGCCAAAAACAGCGTACCAAATTCATATTCTAATCTAGCTTCCATCAGAGTTGTCATCCTTCAACTAGTACCAAAAACAACCGTGAACGGTTATTTTTGATTCCCAGACAAACACCGAAACGTTTCCAAAGTAGTATACATTTTTAGGAACGTATATCTGTTAATTAATTTATTAAATATGATTCGTAACAAAGTTACCTACCAAAAAAAAATTGAATTTGCACTACACAGTATTGATTAATGGCGATATTCTACTGTAAGTAAACTCATTTCAATGCCATATAAGTTTTTTTATAGGTCTGCGTTTCGTTGCTGACTTTCGCAATGGAAAACAACGTAGCGGCCTAAGAATTGTTTATGTACTGTATGAGAAAATATAAGTCAAGAAACCAGTAGGAATTCTAGTTTTGCCATGTGAGTTACAGAACTATATATTCAAATTTATGTACGCTTAGATCTTTTAAACTCCGTCTAGATTCCGTTAGAATCCGTCGCGTAAGTACGCGACGGATTCTAACTCTAACTTCAATTCTGTAATAATATTTAAATATTTTGACCAAAATTCTTTGCCATACCCTAATTGGGTCATATGTACTAGGGGCAACATGTAAAATTTATAAGCATAAGAACCTGTACATATGTTGCAATAAATGTAGTCCCCCACACTGGACAAACGCGGGCTGGTAGACGTCATACATCTTAGATATTTTGTTTTTAAAGACATCTCTGACATGCAGTTTTCTTTTTTTTATCCACAGTTTTAGTTTTTATCCATAGCTCAGCTCAGCTGTTAAGTGAATGTGTGGTCGAAGATGGTAAAGCATTGCCTAGCCTGGATGGAACTGGCTCTCAATCGTGATCTACATCTACACTTCTACACTAATCCCACTAATATTCAATCAATACGTACTTATCTTAGAAAAGACAGAGGTGCGTGACGTGGGATTTGAACCCAAGACCTCCAGGCTACCGTGACTTCAGTAAAAATGCAAACTTACAATTTTGTAATAAAGAAACCGTTACAGAGGGAAAACAAATATCAGTTTGAACAAAAGACAATTAAAATATTGTTTCCGTGCGATTGTTCATTTATTTTCAGGATCATATTTTTCCGGATGAATGTGGCATCAAAACAAGTAAATAAACATGTTATCCAGACAGAGTTGCAGCAATTAATTGAATCCCAATGTCCGTCATGAAATGCAGTAAGGTTATACCGTGACTAATTAAAGCGGACGTTTTGCAAATTGACCGCATACAAATTTGAGTACGGATTGTTTCGCTTAATAGAAGCCTTGTTCACTATTGCCCTCTGAGCGAAACAAGTTCGTTCTGTTTCGTCAGTGTTTCAAATTTTTATCCCGCCGCTTTTTCTATATGAACCCCACCACTCGAACCCCCTAGTAGTCCAAGCCTCGAACTACACGACGGACACGACAAAAACAACCGACTTCCAAAGTCGACCCAGACACGTCCTAGAAGACCCGGAGGACCCCATCGCCGCCGTCACCTCGGCGGCGTTGGGAACTCCCGACCCGTCCACCCCTAGCAACAGGAAGTATTCCGTTTTTGGCATAGGCGTCGGTTACGAAAGGCACACTGCTTTGTTTCACTTTTAAAAATCCATGAAACATTTAAAAAAATTAAGTATTTTTGTAGTCTCCCTTTAACGGTGGCTCTAACCGTACAAAATACGTAGGTGGAATTCTCGAAAAACTGATTCTAGATACCATTTCTTCTTCTGCGCGAGCAGGGACCGATCGAAGTTCCAAATTTGGAATATTTAGTTAGGACACTAACTATAACACTACAGAGAAATCAAGTCAGAACCTACCTAATGACTGTACTTTGGAGTATTTTTATCATATTTCCTTAAGTTTTAAGAGTTTATAAATAATAAATAAATATTGAAGGACATTTATTTAACACAGCGCCATCGATCCCCAAACTAAGCAAAGTTTGTACTACGGGAACCAGACAGCTGGCAAAATACGTTTTTTTTGTAAATACATACTTATTAAAAAAAAGTATTTAAGTATTCTACATACTTATTAAAAAAAAGTATTTAAGTATTCTATCAGTTATCTGACTCCCATAGTACAAAGCTTTGCTAGTTTCGGGTCAGATGGCGCTGTGTGTAATGACCTACGATATTTATTTATTTATTTATAATACATACAGTACACCCAGACACAGGACAAACACCGATGTTAGTCACACAAATGTTAGTCCTGAGTGGGAATCGAACCTTTCAGCACTCGAAGCAGACATACTACCAATGAACCAACAGGGCTGTCGATCACACTTTTCCGGTACACATACGGTATCTCCAGTTACAGCTGTTTTCGAGAAAACGATTTAAACACGCTCATTTTACATGGACCTTCTTCGATTTATATAAACACCATGTAGATTGTTATCATCGTCCGTGTATGTACCTACCATGCCCCGACCAACGACTCAAGCCAAGCTATCCATCGAAAATTACAAAACATTATTGGGAGTCAATTCGTAATATCTCGAAAACTGCCGCGCCCAAATCATAAGTCATCATCTCATACCCCGCAAATTCGAGCAATCTAGCGCTAGTTGCATCCAAGGTGCCTAACTCCTCTCAATAATAGGCTAGAAAAGTTGATATAGGTATTATGGTTGCATGGAAAAGTTCGTTTTAAACGATAAGGCCGCCAGTTGTCGCTGTATTGCTAGTTGTTTCTCAAACTATTATATTATTTCTGGTGTGCGCAATAAACAGTTTTCTAATGTAGATGGGTAAGTCTGGTATCCCAGTGATTTTGGGTAGATGTTAGTTTCTAAGTTCTATTTGTTAGTCCCATGTTAGAGATATTTTTTTTTTTAATCAGTAATTTAAGCTTTTTTATTGTAGCGATGATAGCTCAGTGGTTAGCGCGGTAGGTTCGCATGCCGAAGGGCGTGGGTTCAAACCCCAACAATGAGCTTGAGCTGCCGGTGAAGGAAAACATCGTGAGGAAACCATAGCATGGTGGTAGCGTACTCTCTAGTACTCGGCTGGCTAGCTACCACCCTCAAGTTGAAAATCTGCCGCCAAGCATCTAACGGTGTGTTCCGGCAGCCTCACTTGAGAGCCAGTTCCATTCCAGGCTAGGTGTGCTTTACCATCTTCGGCCACACCTTCACTTAACATCAGGTGAGCTATGGTCAAACACCTAGCCTGTCAACGATAAAAAAAAAAAAAAAGCTCTTTTTTTGTTTTCTAATATAGACTGTCGAACTGGGCTACTGATGAACTGTAGTTATCAAATTTACACTAACTCAAAATTACACGTGCGCCTAAAAATCTGTTTTTCTGTGACCTTGGAAATTTTATGTGTGTTTTAATAAAGAAAATGTCGCAAGAATAAATTGCTAAAATATTTTTTTTTCGACAATGTAGCATACGAGGGTGCAAAAATAGCTAAATCCCACTAATATTATAAATTTAAAAGTTTAGATGGATGTTTGTTACTCTTTCACGCAAAAATTACTGAACAGATTTGGATGGAATTTGGTATGGGGGTAGCTGACACCATAGATTAATACATATGCTACTTTTTATCCCAAAAGCATGTAGCGGGTAACACTGCGGGGCATAGCTAGTCTAGCTATAAAATAGGTAAGTTGGCATCGTTGAACGCTGTGTTGGACATATCTATTTTGTACACACCTTGTCGCTCTATTTCTCTTCGTCTCGATGAAGTGATTTCCATGAAAAAACGCCGTGCTATTTTTGTGGTGACTTTATCATCACCATAATCAGCCTGTCCTTATAGTCCACTGTTGGAAAAATGCCAATCTCTCAACGTACGCCACTCAAGCCAATTTTCAGCTTTTAGCTTTTAGCCATTACGTATACTGGCATTTCATCTTGTATTAGCGCACAGTACGCTACATTTCTGAGTTCATAGTATCTACTCTTAAACACATCTACTTCAGAAGTGATCTAAAATAATATTATTATTTTACATACAGCACACCTACACTACGTTTGCCGATATAAAGAGCCGTATAAATAGAATTATGTATATGCAAATAAATGACAAATCGTAATAGCATATAATTATTATCTCTGCGAAGGATGAAAAAGTCATTGCTCTCTGAACCGAAGGAACCGAGGAAGGAGTTTTTATTTGAATGTAAAAGTAATGCGACGAACGAGACACTCTCCTGATGGTAAGAGATAACTTCTGTCCTTGACCATTGCAGTGATACACAAAACTTTACGTAGCAAATGTCAAAGATATCGCTGTTTTGGCGCTCATTACTTTGAGACTTTTAATGGTAAGTCTCAACAGCCCTGTTATATACCATTGTACTCGTCATCATTAATCATGATTAAAACCTTAAAGATGCATATTATATAAAAGTAGTAAGTAATCATGTTTAGGTGCCCAGCAGTGGTTTTTCTTATTTCCTCGTATCCCCATATTTACTGCGAAAGAAATACATTTGATATCTCGTTTAATAGTCATGAACACTCAAAGGATTCGATTTTGTCTACCTTGGCATTGCGCTTCAATTTCCGGCCAGATCTTCCTACTGTCCATACCAAGATGGCAACAATTGTTTACCTGGCATTTTCTAAATGTTCATGTCACTCGATCAGACAACAATTTATTTGTGTTGTTGGATAGATCTTCGATCTATTTATAATTTTATACCTGGCTAAGTACGAAAGATGTGTGTGTAATCATTGTTCAGAATAAATAAAGCATATCGTAACAAAGCCTGTGGAAGAAATTCACTCTAAAAATCTGGCTCTCTTCCATATTTCAAACTATACCGTCAGAATCTTTGCCAATTTACATTTTTTATCTATCATTTCGTCTTTTTACAACTAATCACATTATTATAATAGTGCGTTAATATAATAAAACGCTTTCGTAGTGTAAGCTGTTTGTCAACTTTTCATTCATGCCTTTTCGTTCATGCAACGAGAATACGTACGACGTACGTATTCACAGAAACACCTAAAAATGTATAAGAGACAATAAATGCATTTCTGCATGTGTCATTTGGCACTGATATTAAAAATGAAGAGGAATCCGTCAATAGAATGCACGGCCGTAGTATTGACAGAGCATCATTATTGGCAGGCGGCACCGTTGCGCTTGCGACAGGCAGGTGGGGTCAAAGGGAGATAAATCGGGAGGCTGAGAGCAAGGGAACGTGGGGGACAGTCGCATTCGAACGATCAGCCGATTCACACGCTCTTCCTATCCCAGTTAGGTGCGTTGGGTCCGTGCTGTCGGGTAGTGAAGCTAGTGAGTGATAACATAAGTCATTGGTGTTTTTTGACTGCAGAATAATCCCTGTGCGAGATGTGGGACGATGTAGTAGAGGAGGATACCCCAGCGCCGGCGCCCGAGGCGGCGGCCGAAGCCCCGGCCGCGCCCGCTGAGGGAGCCGCGCCTGCGCCTGAAGTAGCTGAACCTCCTCCCCCAGAAAACCTTACTTATGGGACCGAACCTAAGAAATTAGTTTTCAAGCATTGGATCAGGTAATTCATTACACATATTGTTTTCTTTTTATAATCGGTACAGGATCAACACTTTACTTTCTTTAATTTCTTTCGAGCATATTTTCGTTTAGTAAAATTCCATTTTGTACAAAACTTTTTTTTGCCACATTTACCGTAAATTTTCTATGACTGTCAAATGTTTTCTAAATGAGTTCAAAGGGAGTTTTCAAAAGCGCAACTGCTTATGTGTAGTGAAACTTTAAGTGATAGAAATATTTCATTCTTGCAGGCCTGCTTCTAGCCAGTACAGTTACATAAGCAATTACCAGCAAAATTATTATAACGACGTAATCTCGTACTTGGACCGACGCAATCAGGGTTTGCCTGTGGAAAGACCACGAGCACAGACGTGGGGCGAACGCGCCCTACGCACATACCTGGCCAACACACCTAGGACTCTTGCCAAATCTTCAGACAAGCATCTGCTCCACTGCATCTCGACGGGAGCTCGCTTCCACCGCTACCACAGCAAGTCTTTAATCTCGAGGAAGTATTCACGGCTCGGGTTTAACACTGTCTCCATTTAGCTAAGCTCTAACACCCCGCTTCTGATGGCTTCGTTGACCCGCTCTGGTCTCCCGCGTGACCTCAAACTCCCTGTTACAGGATTTCGTTGTCGTAGTGAGACCCGCCGACCTGCATCGTGGAGTCCATGATCAGAAGCTGTCCGCATTCCTACCTAATTTAAAATCTGTCTCTCTTGGGTAAGACAATAAATGTTAATTAAGCTTATTATTTGTTTTATTCTGAACTATCGCTTGCGTTGCCGACTTTTTAAGCATAGACACATTGATGTTCGGTCTAATAAGACATCCAAAGTGTGCATGGGAATATTAATCAAATATAAATTAATTTTATGACAATGCCTAAGTGTTGGCAATTAGGCTTCAAAATGTTTGCCGTAGCAGACGACTAATTCTCAGATGAATAGTAACAATAGTTAAAATTTAAACTGGGTTCAAATTGGTAATGAATTCAACTTTATCGAGCGCTGACCGGAAATATAAATGTATATCAAAATCTATGCCTGTATAAAATTAATATAGTTTATTTGCATATAGAAAAGTAGGTAGGTTCAAGAAGGACATTTTTAATTTACTTTCTTTTCGCTCTTACATACGGTCTCCAGCTTTTAGGTTTTTGGCGCTTTTTAGTATCGGAGGCCAAGACTTGGGTCGCTACGCTAGCCAAGTCAGCCACTAATAAAATAAAATTAAGTAGATAATATAATTAATAGCTTTTTTCGAGCCTTGCGAGATTTTCTTATTATCTGATAATAATTAATAAGGATGGCACTGCGATTTATAATTCACAATCTCAAACGTTAAGGTTTTTTCTACCATAGACAATTTTGGTAAATCACAATTGTTTTTTTAGTACATTTATTCTTAACTAGCGGACACCTTGCGGTTTCACCCGCGTAGTTCCCGTTCCCGTGGGAATACAGGGATAAAAAGTAGCTTATATCCCCCGCAGATAGGTTCATCAAAATTCAAAAACAAAATCAAAAAAAAAAGTTCAAAATTCTTTCCCAGTAGCTTCCCAACGGTGAAATAATTTTTGAAATCGGTCTAGTAGTTTTGGAGCTTTTTCAATACAAACAAACAAACAAAACAACAAACCTTTCCTCTTTATTTTTCTAACTATCGAAAGTCTCAAAGTAATGAACACCAGAGCAGCGATGCCCTGGACTTTGCTTTATTACTTAAAGTTCTGTGTATCGCTGCAATGGTCATGAACAGGCGTTTTCTCTTACCTTCAGGAGAGCGTCTCGTTCGTATCATTATTTTTCACACAAAAGAAATAATAATAGTATAGATAAATTTACTAAATTCCTACTAAATATATGAATAATATTAAATGTAGTTCCATATAGATCTCGAAGCCCTCGTATAATAAATACTGAACATAAGCTAAATCTGCAGATACGCAGGCACCTGCTTGTCCAAAGCTAGTCAATTTTATTTCACGAACATTCTGTACTGAATTACAAATAGCTGAAATTAATCATATCATAGACACATTCATGGATATTCGGAATTCAGGTGACATGAATCAACATGCCGGCCGGTTGAAAAGGTATTTAGTTACCGCGAGTAAAGTTTCACTGTGCATTTATTAATCCTACTAAAGTTGTAAATGTGAAAATTTGGATGTTTGTTACTCAATCAAGCATGAACGGATTTTTGAAATGTATATGTAAACTGGATAGGATACTTTTTATATGATATTAGAAAAATGTTTTCTGTGGGATTAGCAAAAATCGAATTTATTAGACGTATCCATTTGAAACTTAATATAAATACGTCTGGTGGAACATAATTCAGGCATAGAAGGTAACATTTATCATATATATCTAATAATAAAATAGCCCAAGTTTTATAAGAATTGTTTTTCTTATAGTTGACTAGGTGCTTGCACAGCTCACCTGATGTTAAGTGAAGGTATGGTCTAATGGAAAGCACACGTAGCCTGAAATGGAACTGGTTCTCAAGTGAGACTGTCGGAACACATCTTTAAATGCTTGACTGCATGTTTTCATCTTGAGGGTGATAGTACAGCCGAGTACTAGAAAGTACCCTATCAGCATGCTAGGTCTCCTCACGATGTTTTCCGGCAGCTCAAGCTCATTGTTGGGGTTTAAGCCCACGCTCTTCGGCATGCAAACCAACCGCGCTAACCACTAAGCTATAATCGCTACGAACTTACACATGTACAATTGTACATTCATATTTGTTATTGAAACATGTTTAATTTCTCTTTGAACCTAATTTTTTTAGTTAGCGCGTACGAAGTCGCGGACCTAAAATCAAAGCTAAATTAAGTATCTCGCTCTCTCTCTCTCTCTCTCTCTCTCTCTCTCTCTCTCTTTCTTTCTTTCTTTTTTACCTATAACGATAATATTATTTTTTGAATAGTTACTTTGGTGTTATCAATGAATGATTTGTGTATTTGTATAAATTAAACTTTTTACTAAAATTCCTGATTCTAGTACCTAATAGTCAGCGTCAGTAACAATAATCTCAAATTAATTCATAAAATACAAAAGAAATGACATTCACAATTTAATTCAATTCTGTGTTCGCCTATTATTGGGTTACAAAGGTCTTAGAATAAATTAAATTATACAGCCAGTAAAATTCTCACATCAAAAGTGAAAAATTAGATATTAAGAAATCTTATAACATAAAAAGTGAGAGAAGGCAATACATATTTAACTTAATTTTTCTTGCATGATAGTTATACTAATAATATTTTAAATGTGAAAGTTTGTAAGTTAAGTTGTTTGGATGTTTGTTACGCAATCACACAGAACGGTTGATCGGATTTGGATGAAATGGCACACATATAGTTTATTTCTTGGCATATAGAATTTAGGATCTAACCTAACATATAGGGTACATTTTGATAACAAAACGTTAGATTTTATTAAAAATCTAGGTACAGGACGTATCCACTTAAAACTTAGCATTTCTTATGAAACATTGTTCCGGAATAAACGGTATCCTTCATATATATTTTTTTATTTCTAAATAGGTTTGCGTTTGACCATGCCCTGACTGGTGTTAAGCTGGATATAGTCTAAGATGAAGCACGCTTACCTAGAAAAAATATATTTGAACTACTATACTATACTATACTGTACTATTTACTCTGGATTTGAAAACAACCTAGTTGTACTTCGCGGGAAAAACAGACACAAACAGAGAGTTCCACATCCGCGTTCTACGTACAAAGAATGTGGAATCTGGTTTAATCCGTACATGGGGGATATCTACCATGTATGGACGATAAAAAGGGGCAGGTGAAATCAAATTATGCAGCAAAATGTAATCGATAAAAGCTATATAATTTAGGAACCTGATTAAGAGGCGCAAGCTTTTTTTTTTTAATGTAAATGTAATGAGACGAACGACGCGCTCTCTTGATGGTAAGAGATAACGCATGTCTATGACCATTCTAGCAATACACAGAACTTTGAGTAGCAAAACATAGTCCAGGGCATCACTGCTTTGGCGCTCCTTACTCTGAGACTTTCGATGGTTAGTCTCTACAGCCCTGTTGGCTCATTGGTAGTATATCTGCCTTAAGAGCTGAAGGGCGTGGGTTCGATTCCCGCTCAGGACAAACATTTTATGTATCAACAAATGTTTGTTCTATGTCTGGGTGTTCTGTATGTATTATAAGTATGCATTTACAAAAAAAAAAGTATTTATGTATTCTATCAGTTATCTGACTTCCATCACACAAGCTCTGCTTAGTTTGGAGTCAGATGGCGCTGTGTGTAATGTCCTACGACGATATTTATTTATTTTGTTTATTTACAGCCCAGTAATTTCGCTAGCTGCAGTACCTTTCTAAGCGGAACACAGTAATGTTTGCTTGGCGGCGGAATCTTTAGTACTGCGGTGGTACCTACCTAGACAACTTCCTGCTAAGGAAATCTACCACCAAGTTAAATTCATGATGAATGACACTATTGCTTTGTTGTTTTGTTACCTACACATGATTAATTTCTCTCTGAACCCAGTTCTTAAGTCATCGCAGACGAAGCCGCGGGCACAATCTAGTTACATATAAGAATTATTTTTTCACTTTTTCAATTTAGCGCAAAATTTAGTTAGTGGTAAGTATACGTTTAACTATTAGGGTAACGAATTGAAAATAAAAGCACCCTTGTAAATGTTGTTCGTTTATTGCTCTAATATCGTTTTATAGTGATAGTAGCTCAGTGGTTAGCGCGATCGTTTTGCATGCTGAAGGGCGTAGGTTCAATCCCAACAATGAGTTTGAGCTGTCGGTGAAGGAAAACATCGTGAGGAAACCATAGCATGGTGGTAGGGTACTTTCTAGTTCTCAACTGGCTAGCTACCTAAAGTTGAAAATCTGTCGCTAAACATCGAACGGCAATGGCGGTGTTTACCATCTTTGACCACGCCGTCACTTAACATCAGGTGAGCTGTGGCCAAATACCTAGCCTGTCTAACATAAGGAAAATAATTACATCAGCCATAATTATAAAGACACAAATGAGTGTTTGTATCTACTTTTGTTAAGATTATTATAAGAAGTGAGCAATGATGAATTTCATTTCACAAATATAGCTATTACATAAACATAGCAGATACTGCTAGGTTTCGAGACTTGAAAATAGGTTTACAGTATTCTGTCTAATGCATACCACATATTTATAGTACGCATTACTGCGAATGCACTTTTAAGTGCCCTAAAAGCTTTATTTACAAGACAGCCACTTTCGTTACCTCAAGGTATGATCTCATACCGAAACACGTTGAAGACATTTGCATGATAAACCATCAGAACTGTTATCAAAGATGCGCAGTGCCATATTAGCTTTAGAGCAACGACGAAGCTATTCGAACAGATTAAGCCAAAATGATCCTTCCAAGTTAAAGGTTTTGTGGCAATTAAAAAAGAAAAAAAAAAAAAGGTGCGTCAACAATTATTCTTAAAAAAAAAATATTATATAATAATAAAATGTAGTATAATACTATGTCTCAAAGTGCGTTAATTTACTTTATTTTTTTAATCCCACTAATATTACAAATGTGAAATTTTGGATGGATGGATGTTTGTTACTTTTTCATGCAAAAACTACTGAACGGATTTGGATGAAATTTGGTATGAAGGTAGCTGAGACTCTGAATTAGAACATAGGTTACTTTTTATCCCGAAAACATGTAGCGGGTAACACCGCGGGGCTCTCCTCTCTGACCTCTGTTTTCGTTGATGTTTGAAAATGATTGAACAGACCTTAATGAGATCTGACATGGAAGCTGTTTCTTAACCGAAAACTTGCGAATGAGCCCCTATTTACTACTCGTGTTTTAATTTTAACGCATAATTTTTTTTTTTTTTTGTTTGCATTTGATCACTATTTGATGTTAAAATCAACGAGAGAGAGCAGGCTTAACGAGAAGAACTAGAGTAAATGCAGGTAATTTAAAATACTGTTGGTAATTTGGAATACTGAAGTACCCAAGTTCCTAGTAGATCTTTTTTATAGTCTACGTACTATATATAATTTGAACATTCCAATTTTTTTCTTTAGTGTCTTTATTTTTTTTTTTTTTTTGCTATGTGTTTCAGAGAAATGTAGCAATACTTAAAGATATTAATATATTATAATTATTAATGTTCATGATCAACTTTCGACTATTCCTATAACGCCACTCTGACATAACGAAAAAATTGATTCGATTCGAACGAATCGATTTTTCCGTGGTTTCAAGTCAGTTTCATAGTAAAAGTTGTTGTTAGCCACACTTCCTTGAAACACCCTGTATGCATATGTTGAAAAAAACCACTTGAGCTCTCTAACTAAAAAGTAATTTCATCTATCAACCTTGAAGAAATATAACTCTCTTTTACAATATACGAGCACTTTTAAAAGTGTACGCGGACACTTAATAAAAGTCAACCAGAACATTGAAGATGTCACTGTTGCGTGACACATCCACTCAACGCAAGCGGCTCAAAATTTCAATGTCAAGATATCTAAAATAACTTATCTTTGACAGTTCAGTGAGTGTAATCGTTTGGGTGTTGGCCAGCTCTCTGGTCTACCTAGCAGGTAAATCAGGCAATCAGCCAAATTGAACATACATAATTAAATGTTGCAATATCCAAGGGAGCACACATCGATTGAATCCAACGACGTCGTTAAAAATAAATTGATGATTAGAAAGATCGAAATGCTAATTGTCTAGTTATTTATGGCAGCGATTGATCTACGATATGGATGATGGGCCGTGGGCAAACATTTTATTGACACTTATAACTAAGGCGTGAGTTAGTATGAGAGCGGCGGTATAATTTGTTTACTGGTTGAATTTTTTTGTTCAATGTAATTTTTTCTTTTTCTGATGTTAAGAAAGATTATACTCTGAGATGAAGCACACTTCATTGAACGAAATTGATATTGCAGAAACTGATTTTGTTGCAGTTTTATTACAAACATAATGACTAAATAATGTCTTTAAGTTAATATCAATGCTTACTAATCTATTATTTACTTTGTAAAAGAAAACTTAATCTAAAAGTCCACAAGACTCTAAACTCCCCCTGAGTTTAGTTTCATCAAATTTTGAGAAAATTTACTTAATAAATAAAGTACATGGTATCTCCTGAACCAAACTACTCTTCGAACAGCTGTGCACATAATTTTTCTATGTTTTCGTCAATAATGAACCTGTTGGCCATAAATTTATTTTTTTATATATATTTAGACATTTTTTTTAAATAACTGATCGGATTTCACTGTGGATCTATATAGGGAGCATTCTGCGATGTAATTCTGGTTATATCATGTTCATGGTATCAATTTCATGTACGAGTATGTCCTAAAGTTAAGTAAGAATATTTTACTTTTTTGTTATTAGCAGACCAGCGGGAATTGTTGAACTAATAGTATGGAATATTCATGTCATGATCAAAGTAAAACCAGTAAATTTTCCCAAGCCCAAAAATCTCGATAAATTTGGAAAGCTCCAGGATATATTGTTTTACTGTATCTATGCATATTTACTGCCTACCTTCTAGAGTAATATAACCATACATTACTCAAATCCTATGTACATAAATTTTGATCTTTATAAAACATTTGATGTGAAGAGAAGAGAAGTAAAAACAAATAAATGTGTATTAATATAAAAATATAGAAATACATGACTCGAGAGCGAAAAATACTTTCTACGAATTATGTTAGAAGCTGATTTCAACTTTTAGAAAAGATTTTCTGAGATATTACTTTCAGCCTAATGCAATCTTCTCGTCTTATTATGTAAGAGAAGTACCTGTTGAAATAATTTTCTTTTAAAACGACACTTCTTGTGGAAAATAAACAATTGCTTATCATCCACAGTTTTCTTTATCCCTGCTGGGTATAGGCCTCTCTCTTGTTATGCCATTTGCCCCGGTGATGTGCCAATCTGGTCGAGGTTCGACCCGCGACGGTGACAATATCATCGGCCCATCTTGAGGGTGGATGACCACCTTAAGTACCTATTACCTTACCTTAATTAACCTTAAGTGTTTTTAAGTATTCTTTGTTATAAGAATATTTATAATTAAATACCTGAGTCAATTATTCTATTTTATATCAGCAGAGTATTAAAAAAAACGGCCAAGTGCGAGTCGGACTCGCGCACGACGGGTTCCGTACCATTATCTATAAAAACAGAAAAGTAAAATCACGTTTGTTGTATGAGAGCCCCCCTTAAATATTTATTTTTATTTTATTATTAGTATTTGTTATTATAGCGGCAATAGAAATACATCATCTGTGAACATTTCAACTGTCTAACTATCACCGTTCTTAAGATACAGCCTGGTGACAGACGGACGGACGGATGGACAGCGAAGTCTCAGTAATAGGGTCTCGTTTTTATGCTTTGGGTACGGAATCGATACGGATCATTTGAATTCACGTTGCAAACGCCATACAAAAGAAGTATACCTACAGTGGCAATCCTTTTTTTTTAATATAAAATAAATCTATGTTTGTCTACCGACTTGTCTCATGGAAAGCGACGGTGCGGCCGAGAATGGAGCCTTTTGATGTAAAAATAAATCTATTCACTCGCCTTAAAAACGCCTAAAACAACAAAAACCCATAGCATAAACCTATGGACATTTTGTAGAGGTTTATACTCACTCTATACACAAACTTTTTGGTTTCATTACATCAGTGAATCGTTTGATGTTGCTTTTGATCTGTCAAATATTGATTCATCAAATATTGGCTGTTGGATTGCTGAGCTATGTCAAACACTGTGCTTTGGGCTCGGCCGGTCTGATATTGGACAGCCTTGTTTTAGATATATAGCCATTAGCTAAACATTTCCTCATTGTCACCATGTTATTCCCGTACTATTGTTTTCAACATATATCTTTACTCATTGTCAACCGATTGCACTGAATCATCAGTTACTATCATTGTTACGGATGAGCCTCATCTTTCATCCGTAAATTACAGCGTAATTGATGGCTTTGGCATCGGGACGGATAAAATTTTAATGGGGGTGCCGCGTTGCTCCCTTAAAATATTTCTCACTCAAGTCTTGATAAGTCCGACCTGTTAATTTTAAACATCGTGAGGAAACCATAGCATGATGGTAGGGTACTTTCTAGTACTCGACTGGCTAGCTACTACCCTCAAGTTGAAAATCTGCCACCAGGCATCTAACGGTTTTTCCGCAGCCTCAGTTCCATTCTAGGCTAGGTGTGTTTGCCATCTTTGAACACACTGTCACTCAACATCAGGTGAGCTATGGTCAAACACCTAGCCTGTCAAGCATAAAATAAAACAATCGCGCATTTTTCGCCGTTAAAAAATAAAATTAAAAAAAATAAAAATAAGTATCGTAGGACATTACACACAGCGCCATCTGACCCCAAAATAAGCAAAGCTTGTACTATGGGAGTCAGATAACTGATAGAATACTTAAATATATTTTTTTTGTAAATACATACTTATAATACATACAGTACACCCAGACACAGAACAAACATTTGGTTTTATATCACAAAATGCTTGTCCTGGGTGGGAATCGAACCCACGCCCCACAGCTCTTGAAGCCGACATGCTACCAATGGGCCAACAGGGCTGTCACGTAGACACTGTTTTACATCTACCTATGATCCTGAGGCTTCCTTCACTTTCAATAGAGTTCTCATACAAACTCGTCTGAGACTATATACTACCCATATTATACCTGTTCATTTCCAAAATGCGTTTCAACTATTCTCCTCATAAATTTTTCTCTCACTGGCTTGATACGTTGCATTTGATTTTTGTACTAGCTGCGCCTGCTGTTACTGTTGCCTTACTGTTTTCGGAATAAAAAGTAGCCTGTGTTAATCCAGGGTATCAGCTACCCCAATACGAAATTTCATGCAAATCCGTACAGCAGTTTTTGCGTGAAAGAGTAACAAACATCCATCCAAACTTTCAAATTTATAATATTAGTGGGGTTTGTGGCGGTTTGTAGCGCTCGGTGCGCGAGTCCGACTCGCACTTGACCCGTTTTTATCTATTCACAGCAACAATAACTCAGCCGTTACGTTTTCCGTCTAGCTATCTACGGGGCTATTTTTACACTAACACCCAAGAAACAATTCTGTCGCCAATTGGAAAGAGTTTTGAAGTAGCTGACAGATATAAATTGTTCTACGTAAATATTACAAGCTCTACGTCTGAACAGATCACAGTTAAGAGGAAAGAAGATAAAATATACACATAATTATAATTATATAAGTAGGTAATAATACTTATGTACTCGACTGATTAAATAATTAATAAATGATCACAAATGCTTCTCATTAGCGCTCTCCCTAAAAACTATAAGTTACGTTTTAGTTTACACGATGACAGCTCAGAAATTACTTACTTTTAAAATACAAAAATATATGAACATGTACAATTGAACATTAAAAGCATTATATTTTTTTTTATGTTATTATATTTTTAGTCTTAAACTTTTCTTTACATCATTTTTTCAGGAAAAACAGCCAGAGTCCTGGTCCTAGGTGTTTGACCACAGCTCACCTGATGTTAAGTGACGGTATGGTCGAAGATAGGAAAACACACCTAGCCTGGAATATAACTGGCTCACAGCTAACGGTGTGTTCTTAGCTGGAACACACCGTTAGGTGCTTGGCGGCCCCAAAGTCCAAGAACATTGGTGCTTTTTGCCAGATACTCTGTGGACTTTGGTTGTTTTTCTAGAAACATAATAATTTTGGAGAAACGTTGACAAGACGTAGGCTGATCGTAGACTGATGTGCTTATCTTTACTATGATAAAGAGGAAAGATTTGATTGTTTGTTTGTTTGACTTCAAAAATTTTTATCCTTGTATTCCCACGGGAACGGGAATACGCTGGTGAAACCGCAAGGCGTCCGCTAGTTATGAAATACGCAGATTAAAGTAGGCACAAAACACAAAGAATCCATAGAAGAGGGGAAAAATGTAAAAATGTGACATGGTTGTTTTTCCAAAACACCTTTACACTGTTAAGAGTATTAATGAATATTTTATTTGCCTAAAAATATACGAATAGAAGGAATGATAACGAGAATGTCTTTGTTGTGACTTTCGTTTTCGTTAGTAGCTCTTTGTGCTGAAGGGCATGTGGGCTCGATTTATATGACTAAAATAGATGTTTGTTCGGTTTCTGGGTGTTAAAATTCATTCAGAATAAAGAAATACGTCAGTATTTCATCAGTTACTAGCGTATCGTCCTGGCTTCCCACGGGTTAATAAACAAAACTTGATACAATATAGCCTATGCAATAATGATGTAGCATTCTAATGGTCAAAGAATTTTTGAAATCGGTCCTGTAGTTTTTGAGCTTATTCGTTACAAACATACAAAATACAAATCTTTACTCTTCATAATTATTTTATTTTTAGCCCACTTTGTCCCTCTGCTGTGCAAAGGCCACGCCTCTCTGTTTGTGCTATTGAGGTCCACTCCTTGTTGTGGGCATCGAGCTCATCTTTTCGCCGTCTTCTACTCCGGCCTGGTGGCCGTTTAACGTCCGGGACCCAGTCGGTGGTGGTTTTCGCCCATAGCTCCGCCGGCAGACGTGTCCAGCCCAGTCCCACTTTAGCATGGCAGCTTTTTTGAGTCACCTCAATAGTCTGAGTTTTGGAGCGCAGTACTGAGTTTTTTATGCGGTCCAATAACCTTACGCCCAGTATACTGCGCTCCATCGCTCGTTGATAATATAAGTGTAGATTATTATAAATTACATCACATGAGGGAAGTGGTCAACCAGTGCGACATAATCCTAATCCTAAAGAATATTTTATAAATGCGCATGTGAGTTTGTTTATTTGTTACGCTTTCACGCGTAAACTACTCAACGGATCTGGGAGAAGTTTTGTATGTTACCTACACTTACTTACCTGAAATAAGCCATGAGATATTTTTCATCGACATCATCCATGAACACGCGGGTAAAATTAAACGTGGGCTAAACGCTCTCCTGATTGTAAGAGATAACGCCTGTCCATGACCATTGCAGAATTTTGTAAAGTAAAACAAAGTTCAAGGCATCACTGCTTTGGCGCTTGTTACTTTAAGACTTTCGTAAGTAAGTCTCAACAGCTCTGTAATTTTACTAATACTAGTATGTAGTATTTCTAACTATCAGGATATGATTATGGAAGAACGGTTTCAGATATATAAAAAAGACGAAACACCATCGACCACCAATCCAGAACATTTTGATAAACTAACAGTTATTTTACGAATACTTACATAGTAAATTTAGTTAGACTTACTTAGTAGTTAGCCAGTTTTAGGTAGTACAATTAAATTTACATAGTACTGTTATTTTGTCTTAGATAATAAAATTAATTTGACTTAGTTCAGTTAGACGTACTACATAGTAAAGTTAGTTAATCTTAGGTAGTAAAGTTTGATTCACATAGTAAAGTTAGTACATAGTTAATTATTTTTTTTAACACATTTTTATAACATATTGCAATTAAAATATCTCCTCGGCCAGACGAACTGGTAAGTACCTTTTCTCGTACTTATAGGCAGAGGCATATCTCTATTCAACGCAGGTAAAACTTTCAGCGACTTCTCAGACGGTGCAAAAGATAATAAAAATACTGGATGTTGATTCCACTCGCCAGAGCTTGGTATCATGGAGTCGAAAGCATTAAATAAATCTATAACATTATTTATTTAATACTTAATATATATGTCGGAGATATAAGATAAGAAGCAGTAGAACGACATCAGATGGGATGGCCGATCAACATCAAGTATGGTTACTGGGTAACTGGGCGTGGGTGTAGCGGGCGAGGAGACAAACCACACAATTTAGTTATCTTGTACAAAGTTTATTCAGCACTTCACAACGACTTTAGTTTAAGAACGATTAGAACATTATAGACACTATTACATAGGTTGGGGACAAAACGTTCCGCTTAGCTTGCACTCTGCAACCGACCAACTCAATCTACTCTCAAAGCAAGAATCAATGTTCATCTCTCCTCAACCAAAGCAAGAATGATCTCCCCACCTCAACATTCAACGCACGGCCGGCTCGCTTCACACAGCGCCCCTACCGGCCAACATCCGCAACTTCGCCTTCTCTCATTGGTTGAAATCAAAATACTTTACACGAATAACGACAAGCAGAGCACGGAACCAGTGTTACGTCAGAGGTGTCGCCATTCCACCTCTAGTCCACCAAAATTACGCAAGATGGCGCTAAACTAAATCAACATTAAAGCTACACGCCGACACGGCCTTCCTGACACTCGCGCACGTCCTCGGGCGCCAATCTCGATCATCAGATCTGTAACTATTGAACACAGTTACCATGGTTCCACCGCTCGTTCATCCTAACAAATTTATGATAAATTCTCTATAATGATTTATTCTGGTAGCTATATAGAAACATTCTCCAGCTAGTGATGCTGAAGGCTCAACATCCGCAGAAAAGAATGAAAGTTTTGTAAAGTTCGGCCACTCCTGACCAAGGAAACATCTGTAGTTCGTTTTTCGCATTTTACGTTTTGCTTTTAACAATATCTAAATGGCCACCTCGCCTTTAACAATATCTAAATGGCCACCTCGCCTTTAACAATATCTGAATGGCCACCTCGCCTTTAGCAATATGAAAATTTCAACAGTCTAACAATCACGGTACATGAGATACAGCTTGGTGACAGACGAACAAACAGACCGACAGACTGAGAGAGAGCGGAGTCTTAGTAATGGGGTCCCGTTTTACCCTTTGGGTACGGAACTGTAATAATTAGGAATATTAACGAAAATAGTCTATACATAAATGAAATGTAATAAAATTAACAAGTTTCTATCACGCAAAACTCCTCAGTAACTAAAACATACTGTCGATTTATCCGCCCATACATCTACAAGTAGGTCACGGGCATTATTGAATTCAGGGGCGGGAATCGCCAGAGAGACGACTTAATTATAAGACATCATTAAGATAATGTATGTCTGTGTTTATATTATTATAAAGAGGAAAGATTTGTTTATTTGTTTGTTTGTTTGTAATGATAATAATGTTTGTAGGCTTCACAAATGCTGGACCGATTTCAAAAATTCTTTCACCGATGGGAAGCTACACTGTCTCCGGGTGACATAGCCTACTTTTTATCCGTATATTCCCACGGGAACGGGAACTATGCGCGTGAAACCTCGAGGTGTTCGCTAGTCTATAATAAATTTATATTCAACTAGCTACTACTAGCCCGCGACTTCGTCCGCGTTAGATTTAGAATTAGGTTCAAAGAGAAACCGTGTAAATAACAAATAAGTAATAAGTATGAATCTGGCATGGCAATCTAACATCTCTCAATCTAACATCTATCAATCCGTTAACAAATAAATAAGTTTCCAAAAAAATGTTTTGTCAAAAGTATTCTTTTATGTTAATCCAAGTAATAAGCTATGTGTATGTCATCATCATATATACCTATTTCATCCAAATACGTTCAGCCGTTTTTGCGTGATTGAGTAACAAACATACAAACTTCCACATTTATAATTAGGATTTTAATAGACGATATAACTATGAATGTCAATCTAATTACGAAAATGTCGCATTTTCGTAATTAGATGGCAATAATACATGATGATTATTATTTATATCTTTACAATAAGTATCAAAACATGTAGTAGTCATATTTTTTACAAATAAACTTTTTTTTTGTGTAAATATTACTACAACACAAAATCAATTTGCAATAAACTCGATTTACCAATATCAGAGTGAAACACGACATAAAAATAAATCCATGGGAATTTAAAATTTGTCTTGCGACACATAAATTTAAAACTTTGTCACAGTTCCAAGCCTGTTGTTCAATATTAAGGTGAACTGAAGTTAAGAGCCTTGAAATAATGTAACAATGGCTATTCCGCGTTTAAATATACTCACTGGTTTTAGGTTATTACAAATTGTTATTATTGTTGGAGAGATTTCACGAATTACAGCGACAGCTGTTAAAATCGATCATGAGACCAACGGCGAGCAATTTGTTAAAAGCATCGTCCATGGAAAGAGTAAGTAGACGTTTAATTAAGACGAGTTTAAATTTGTTGTGGAGCATTACAGTCAGAATTGTATTTTAGAAATAACTAAGATGCCGCAATATTTGATATTTACTGCACCTTACAAATTGTGCGAGGGTGGATGTAGCGAAAACGTCAGTAATTTTGCTATGGTGTTCCCTCTTTACATTGGTAATAAAGGGAAAGAAGAATACAAGAAAGTGTATGAAAGGGATTTCCAAAAATTGCATTCTACGAAACGGAATGCTCCATTTAAAAAGAAGACTACCAGACATCCGTTCACGCTGTGTCCTTCTAAAGAGACCCGTTCTTAAAAACTGTCGTGATAATGGACTTCATGCATCTTATCACTAGAACATTAGACACACGCTACAAATATAATAACATCTATGTATTCGAAATAATAATTATAGTTAAATTTGCCAGCTTTAGAAGTTACTAAATTGTTTTCTATATAGCACTATAATATACAAAATTTCAATTTTAAGAAACCGACTCCTTGACCCTTTGACCAACTAAATGCACTGTTCCAATGAAACAGCGAGGTTTCGGAGTAAACAAAAATATCATCAATGCATACAATTTTTAGATTTTTGTTTATTTATTGAAAACCGCTCGGTCGATTTCGATAAAATTTATCTGGAATCAATTCAAAAGCAAAAAAAAAATCATGAACATGAATTTATTCTTTTTAATATATTTGCAGATTCTTCTTAGTGTTATTATAATTTCTTGTAATGAACATTAAAACATTTTAACAACAAATTAAAAATATATTGTTTTATTTGAGAATATCATGCAAATAAAATAAGCGAGTCTTCGGGACTCACAGAAGGTGCCGTGAGTGCATTTCACCTAGTAAATTGAGAGTTATGAATGTTGAAGTCCTCGTCCAGTGAAAATTAGACATCAAAAAGACTAGCAGAGTTTTTAGTAAATTTAAATCTCGTCATATTTAAAAACCTTATCTACAACATATTTATATTTACAGCCAGTAACTATGGGATTTATTTTAAGACAAGTTAAGTTCGTAAATTCCGACAATAAATTCTGTACACAATTTTTACAGCACGCCATTTGTTATGTATTTATTCAGTTTGTTATGTATTATCACAATTTAAAATTAAAACTAAACACGTTACAAGTACACTATATATAATTGAATACGATAAATCAGGTCCTATGTAGCAATAATCATATAAATTCTACACAAAATTAAGAGTACGACACATTGATGTTTAAAAGTTGAAGACAACGTAAAAAATACTATGAAATTAGTTTTATTTATATAACTCCACGTTTCAGTCATGTTGCAATAACCGTGATCATAAGCTACCAGGAAAATGCCCGTCGTCTCAGTGGAAAATAAGAGTGCACTCATTTAGATCTAATAAAAACATGGCGCACTGCTCTAACTATATCAGCAGAACATTCTGAAACTAAACCACGATACGAGCACATGCTTATATCCCATATCAACGGTGTATCTACTTCCTGTTATTCAAAATAATCGTGCAATTCTTCTGTTTCATTACCTACTTTTGTTTCACCTACACCTGTAACGATAATGTTAACAGATGCTGCAGCTATGTCTCTTGTTGATGATCTTTGAGTCAGGATTTGCGCAATTACAATGGCAAAAGACATACTGGCATTATAATGAAAAACCATTACTTAGTGTCTACCGAAGATTTCAGAAAGCTAACCAACCGGTCAAAGAACTGGATCTTAAAGAATGCCAATGCCCACCACATAATGGTAAAAATAAAATACTAATATATATTTTAATTCATTTTTCACAAGGTTTCTGAATTTTCTTAATTTTTTTCGTAAAAAGTAATAAGACGAACAATATTTTACTGACGGTATAAGATAATCCCTGGCCATGGCCTTTTCAGCGACACCCTAAATTTTGAGTTGCAAAATAAATGCGGGATGCGTCAGCGTTTGATTTAATTCACATTTTCAGAATGCAAGATTAATTTCAAATTAAATGAAGCTGCTTTAGAGCTAATGAAATACGGAGGTATTATAACTGAAGAAGAAGCGCAAAAGCTAAAAAAAGCAAATGGAGAAACAGTACAATTGCCACGAAAAATAAGAAGGTTCAATGATGAAATGGTGCCCGATGACGGCTGTTGCTGTCCACCAAGACATGTGATGATGCCAACAATTATAACTGAAAAGCAATTCAATGAAACTCTTAAGACGATGAAAAATAAAAATTAAACAAGCAATAATTCGATTACACATAAAATATACAAAATTAATCTTTTCTTTCTCATCAAACTTTCACTAAAGTCAAATTTTATCAAATGTATGGTGTAAAATAAAATTAGCATAAATTTATAACAGCCACAATAAGAGCATATCGTGTTAGAAATTTAAAAAAAATACGTATATCACGCCTTATAAATTTCATATTCCGAATTTCTAACCTAAATTAAATCTAGAAACTACATTTAAAAATACGCCAGTATTATAAAGAGGGCAATAAATAAACCAATATAATCCAATAGCAATAATAACAAAATAAAAAACCAAACTTCACAGATTTAGTGTTTCTCAGCAACCGCTCAAAAACAATGTACGTGATCTGCCTTTGAACAACCAAGTTATTTTTAGTAATAAAATCAAGTACAAACAGTTATTTGTTAACAAAATCAAGTATAATACGATTGATGTGTAAGAATTAATCTAAAATATGAGACTCATTTGTAAACGAACTTTTTTCATTATATCCATTTAAATAGATACTCGTAGATTAACTGGAACCGCGATATATTATAAAAGCATTACTGATAGAAGATTTCGATGACATAATTCCACTAACGGTAAAAAGAAGATATGTTACTTGCTATGAAATAATTTAAACATTGTCCATTTATAACAATGATTTTGATGATTATAACAAAAATAAAGAACAAAACATATTTTAACTGTAAAAGGTAATCAGAACCCACAACAGAGTAAACATTTTTAATTTGGTATTTCTTAAAATATGCTTCTAATACTTAAGTTTGGTTTAAGATAAAGATAATAATCATAATTAAAGTTGACGTTTGGTATAAGGTTAAAAATCTATAAGGAGGTTACTTTTATTAGTTTTCTCCTATTTTACTTTATAATATTGATATATGATTATAAAACGAAAAACCAAACGATACAGTAATTTCGGAAAACAATTGTTTACAAACGAGTCTTATTTAATAGTACTAACTGTAACTTACATAGGTCACTATTAAACACCATTCGACACTATGTTCTCGCTTCTTGTTCTATGATAGTGATTATTGCATTCCCAATTCCTCAATTGAAATCAATAAATAAAAATGAAGCACAAGGCGAAAAATTTATTGAAAATGTCATCCATGGACAGAGTGAGTAGCTATTAGATTTTATAAAATTTCAAATTTAGGATATTGAGACAAGAATTACAGTTAATGTTATATTTTAGAACCACTGAAAAATCCAGAATATTTGCTTTTTACTGCACCTTACAAGCTCTGCGAAGGAGATTGCAGTGGTCAAGAAAACAACTTTGCTATGGCTTTTCCACTCTATGTCGGTAAAAAGGGAATAGAACAGTACAAAGCTCTATATTCAAGAGATTTTAAAGTAGTATACAATACTAAAGCAAATGCACCTTTTAAAAAAAGCTCAACGATAAAACTATTCACCCCTTGTCCAACTGAAACCACCACTGAAGAAACAAAAACGATGGGAACATATGCTACTACTGTTGAAGAAATTATAATTACAACACCTGAAACAAATACTTTAATATCAACTTCTATACCAAATACTCAGTTAGCTACAGTTTTTAACACAGAGATAACTACTTCAACTGAGACAATTATACCACCAGCTGAATCAACAATCGATTTTAAAACAGAAACACTCATACCAACAATTATAGAGATGCCTTCATCAACAACTGAAGAGATGCCTACACCAACAACTGAAGAGATGCCTTCACCAACAACTACTTTAATCACAATCTTTGAAACAGAGACACTAACAGTTTTACCAAAAACAAATCTAGTTTTCATAGCACAGACAACACCAGAACCAATTACAATTTTCGTAACGAATACTTTGTTTACTGGACCAACCCCGATAATATTTGAAACCACGGCTCCTACGCCAACTACTAAGCAACGTGTACTTTTGGATGAAACTAAAGATACTTCAAGCATCCAGTTAATAACTGACTATTATATAAAACCCACTGAACCATGTTACGAAACACCAATAACATGTCCTATAATTATTGTCGTACTAAACACTCCGACTACACGAGTGTCTCCAAAATCCACAACAAATTACCAAACTAAACCATCTCGCAAAACTACTAATACATTTACCACTACCAATCAAAAGAAAAATTTAGTGACGTTTGTTATAAAAACGCCTACAACAAGTACTAAAAGTAGCCCAGAAAAGGTCAACAACAAACCTAAAAATTACGATTATGACATTTGGAGCCATGAGTCTTATGAAAAAATGCTGACCTCTAGTTTTAAAACTTTTGTCACAGGTATTAAAAACTTTACAAAAATATTCACTAAAACCCCTTATCATAAAAAAAAATCTGAAGAAACTAGTATCACTCCAAAAACCGAATATTTAGAAACAGTGACATACACAAATAACGGACTAACATACTCAGAAAAACACAACAGCAAACCAATTATTTCTGTCACAGACTATGATTCTTTGAGTTATGGGTCATTCGAAAAACATTCGACTACTTCTCTTAAAACTTACATTACGAAACGTAAAAATATAACAGTAACACACAAAATTAATGAACCAATTTACTCTGAAGAAAATATTTACGTGAACCCAAATTTTGATTCTCAAGAAGAAGTAATGTTGGTACCTGGTGGCTATTATCTAGACACTACGCAACAGATTGATACAGATATAGAAAATTTAAAAAAAAATAACGAGAGAGAAATTGATGAAACAAATTATTTTGTAATAAATACTGATAAAAATACACAGACACCGACAACAAACATAAATGTGTCAATCGACTCTGAAGAAGAATACAAAGAAGACCCCGAAAAATCAATAACCGAAATAATTAAATCCGAGATGAGCCCAGAAAAAGAAAAAAGAAAAACAACAACAAAAATCCCTATAACTACTGTAAAAAGAGACACTACCTATTTTACTTATGAGTCTTTTGAAAAACATTCAGAATCTATTCGGAAATCTAAGACTACGACAGTCAAAATATTTTATCCAACATTGAAGCATAAAAATGAAAAAAGAACAAAGTACGCTAAAAAAATAGAGAACAACCGCAAAAATAAAACTACATACCCTGAAGAAGAAAATGGCACAGATATAGAAAAAGTATTACCGAAAATGGATAAACCTGAAAAAGATAATAATAAGAACACAAACAAAGCGTTTTTTGAATTATCAGGTGACAATGTACCGACCAACCCTGAAGAAGACAACGATAAAGACACAAACGAATCGTTTCCTGAATTATCAGGTGACAATGTACTGACACGCTCTGAAGAAAAAATGTATAGCAACTCAAATGATGTGTTTCTTGAATTATCAGGCGACAATATACCAACACACGCTGAAGAAGAAAATGATAAAAACACCAACGAAGCATTTCCTCAACTGTCAGTTGACAATGTATCAACCTACCCTGAAGAATACAAGGATAAAGACACAAACGAATCGTTACCTGAATTATCAGGTAATAATGTATCGACACATTCTGAAGAAAAAAGTGATAATTACTCAAGCGAAGCGTTTCCTGAATTATCAGGTGAGAAAATACCGACACGCTTTGAAGAAAAAATTGATATCAACTTAAACGAGGTGTTTTCTGAATTATCAGGCGACAAAGTACCGAGACATCCTAAAAAAGAAAATAATAAAAACATAGTTTCTTCTGAATTTGATGACCATCCACACACTACAAGAGTTAAAAACAAAGTTCCACAGAAACCAAAACCCGATAAAGATATAATGAAACCAATACCAAGCGGCAATGTACCAACACACCCTGCAGCGAAAAATGATAAAGACACATACAAAGCTTTGCCTGAATTATCAAGCGACAAAAATCAGACATTTTCGAAAAACAAAAATTATAAAGATACAAACGAATTGGTTTTTGAACTGTCGGGTAAAAATGCGCCGACACATTCTGAAGTAGAAAATGATAAAGACACATACGAAGCATTTCCTGAATTATCAAGCGACAAAAATCCGACATTTTCGAAAGAAAAAAATTATAAAGACACTAACGAAGCGTTTCCTGAATTATCAGGCGAAAAAGTACCGACATACGCTGAAGAAAAAAATAAAAAAGACACAAATAGAGTGTCTTCTGTATTTGATGATCATCCACACACTACGAGAGTTAAAAACATAGTTCAACCTAAAAAACCGAAATCCAATGAAAATACAATGAAACCAATACCAGGTGGTAATGCGCCAACATACACTAAAGTAGAAAAAGATAAAGACACACACGACGCGTTCCCTGAATTATCAGGTGACAAAGTACCGACATTTTCTAAAGAAAAAAATTATAAAGACACTAACGAAGCGTTTCCTGAATTATCAGGCAACAAAGTACCGACATCTTCGAAAGAAAAAAATTATAAGGACACTAACAAAGTGTTTTCTGAATTATCAGGTGACAAAGTACCGACACATTCTAAAGAAAAAAATGATCAAGAAACTAACGAAGCGTTTCCTGAATTATCAGGGAAACAAGTACCAACACTTTCTAAAGAAAAAAATGATAAAGAAACTAACGAAGCGTTTCCTGAATTATCAGGGGACAAAGTACCGACACTTTCTAAAGAAAAAAATTATAAAGACACTAACGAAGCGTTTCATGAATTATCAGGGGACCAAGTACCGACACTTTCTAAAGAAAAAAATTATAAAGACACTAACGAAGCGTTTTCTGAATTATCAGGGGACAAAGTACCAACACATTCTAAAGAAAAAAATGATACAGAAACTAACGCAGCGTTTCCTGAATTATCAGGGGACCAAGTACAGACACTTTCTAAAGAAAAAAATTATAAAGACACTAACGAAACGTTTCATGAATTATCAGGGGACCAAGTACCGACACTTTCCAAAGAAAAAAATTATAAAGACACTAACGAAGCGTTTTCTGAATTATCAGGGGACAAAGTACCGACACTTTCTAAAGAAAAAAATGATAAGGACACTAACAAAGCGTTTTCTGAATTATCAGGTGACAAAGTACTGACATCTTCGAAAGAAAAAAAATATAAGAACACTAACGAAATGTTTCCTGAATTATCAGGGGACAAAGTACCGACACTTTCTAAAGAAAAAAATTATAAAGACACTAACGAAGCGTTTCTTGAATTATCAGGTGACAAAGTACCAACATACTCTGAAGAAAAAAATGAAAAAGACACAAATAGAGTGTCTTCTGAATTCGATAATCATCCACACACTACAAGAGTTAAAATCAAAGTCCCACAAAACCCGAAACCCGATAAGGATACAATGAAACCAATAACAGGTAACATTGCACCAATATACCCAGACGTAGAAAATGATAAAGACACATACGAAACGTTTCCTGAATCATCAGCAGACAAAGTACCGACATCTTCAAAAGAAAAAAATTATAAGGACACTAATGAAGTGTTTCCTGAATTATCAGGGGACAAAATACCGACACCTTCTAAAGAAAAACATTTTAAAGACACTAACGAAGCGTTTCCTGAATTATCAGGCAACAAAGTACCAACATACTCTGAAGAAAAAAATATAAAAGACACAAATAGAGTGTCTTCTGAATTCGACGACCATCCACACACTACAAGAGTTAAAAACAAAGTTCCACAAAAACCGAACCCCGATAAAGATACAATGAAACTAATACCAAATGATATTACATCAACATACCCTCATGACGAAAATGATAAAGACATAACCGAAACGTTTCCGGAATTATCAGGTGATAAAGTACCAACACACACTAAAGAAGAAAATTATGAACACAGAATTGAATCGTTTTCTGAATTATCAGAGGACAATCTGCCGATGCACTCTGAAGAAAAGAATAATAAAGAAACAAATCGAGTGACTTCTGAATTTGATGACCATCAACACACTACAAGAGTTAAGAATAAAGTTCCACAGAAACCGAATCCCGATAACGATACAATCAAACCAATACCAGACGGTAATGCACCGACACACACCGAAGACGAAAATTATAAAGACACAAATGAAGCGTTTCCTGAATTATCAAGCGATAAAGTACCGATACGCCCTAAAGAAGAAAATTATGAAAACACAATGGAATCGTTTTCTGAATTATCAGACGACAATGTGCCGATGTACCCTAAAGAAAAAAATAATAAAGAAACAAATAGAGTGTCTTATGAATTTGATAAACATTCACACACTGAAAGCGATAGAAATAAAAATCCACAAAAAATTACAACCAGTATTGGTCAATCAGTATCTTCAGAAGATCAAGACTATAAAGACACTGACAAACCAACAACTGACATGGATGAACAAACAACATTAACCGAATTTTACACATCTGAAATAGACAGACCAGCGCATCATGAAATAGTTACTGAAAATCTACAAACTGAAATAGATGAACTGGGATACTCTCACAAAAAGGGCAACGAAGATGAAGTAACGTCCGACACAGTTTTATCAGAAAATGAGTACAGTTCTAAATCTTATGAGTCTTTGGATACACTTCAAACAACTTTTCCTTCCACTTACGTTACAAATATCGATGGTGTGATATGTCCACAGCCCGTACATGGCGTTTGTAATAAACATAATACAAAAGAAACGGAAAAAACAATCACTGTTGACTGGAGATATAATGATTCTGAGATGAATAATAATTACTTGTAATAATATCTACAGATTTTGTTAGGAGATATAGCCAATATCCATATAGCATTTTTAGGACGATCATGTTTATTTTATTACTAGCGACCCGCCCCGGCTTCACACGGGTGCAATGTAGATACTAATGTGGTGCATATGCAAGTATTATACACATAAACCTTCCTCTTGAATCACTCTATCTATCAAAAAAACATCACATCAAAATCCGTTGCGTAGTTTTAAATATCTAAGCATACATAGGGACAAAGGGGAGCGACTTTGTTTGATACTATGTTATGTAGTGATTAGAATGACTGTACTCTTAATCAGTTTAAAAGCACCGTGAATCTGTAAAAAACCTGTCTCGATTTTTGCGCTATTAGCAGTCGAGACGTTCCTCCAAATTATACCGAAATAATATGTATTTATAATTATGTTTATTAATATTTTATTGCCTTTATTCATATTTTTAATAATATACTAGCTATACACGCGACTTTTAAAGACTGAAAATTTTATTTGCCGGACACCTTTTCTTTACTCGCTTGACAAAACAATCCTTTTCAGCAGTGAATACTACTTTGAGGCAACGCACACAATGTTTAGCGCAGATCAGCTAGTTTATATTATGCTCTTAAAAAGTAAAAAAAGGTTCGCGTCTCGCGAGAATTTTCGGTTACTATCTAATCAGTATTATGTTATATTTATACCTAACAAATGCCCTAAACACTACTTTACTTTCATTTATTTATGTATCTAAGTAGATATAGGTAGTAGCTGCGATGGGCATGGGCATGCGTTATCTCATACCATCAGGAGAGCGTCTCGTTTGCCTCATTACTTTTTACATAAAAAAAAAAGTTGTTATTAGAAAATATATTTTGATGAAGTTTGGTATGGAGGTAGCTGACAGAATTTACACATAGGCTAATTTTGTCTCGAAAAAATGTAGCAGGTAACACTGCGGGGCGCAGCTAGTAAATAATAATACTAAATAGCATAACGATATTAGCGTAGCAGCTAAATCATGAGTTAGTGCAGTTTTATAGAAAATAAAAATGTAGATATCACCGGACATTTGACACAGCGTGGACATTTTTTAATGCGGGACACCCTATGCGTCGACGCCCTGGCGCGGCGGCATCTCTACGTTCTGTAACTTCGGGATGAACTGACGCTGCCGCATCTAAAATCGAAAACATCAAATAGCACAAATATAGTTATATAGAATGTACTTGATAATGGCATTTGGGGTTGAAACTTTAATAATATGGGGGCCGGCTGCTCACGAACTATTCGACTGCCTGCATGTCCAAACATTTACAAGATGACCATAATGCTGGCATCCACTTTTCGTAAAAAAAACTAAGCAGTGCCATCCAGCTAGGCAAAGCTGCCAGCGTTCTGACCATATTTTAGTTTAGGCTTTGTTTATATTAATTTGCACGTAGTAAGTATGTATTGATATTTTTGTTTTTGTTATAGTGTTTGTGTTATTATAATAATATAATTGTTCAAACAAAAAGATTTGTATATAATCCAAACAATTTGAATCGTGCAAAAAGCGAACAAAATATGGTTAACTCAAAAACTGTGCACGAGTTACATTAAAAAACATCATGGCTCAATAAAGTTTACCTATAAATGTATAAAACATATTAATATTTTTTCGATGTATTTCTAAGCATACAACTGCTTTTATTTCATACGCTAGCTTTAATGTTCGTGACAAGTTCCTTGGTTTCAGCTTATAAATTGTTGCTTAATTATTATTTTTTTATTGCCAATGTTGAGATTTGCTGTGTGTGTGATATTAATAATTGTTCAAGACTTATATTGTCAAAGTATAGGTGAACCAACCTACATACCATGCAATCCCGAAAGTAAGTCCAGAAATATTTATTATAATTATTACGAATTCGATTAATGTCAAATAAGTAAACCTGTCTTACACAGCCGCAGCGTACCATACAGTAGGCTAAAATTGACGAAGTTTGTGGTGTTGGACGTGGCAACAATCTAAGTGACAGCGGCTAAGTTTAATCGTCGCCACAGGCTTCATCAATGTGGGACGAGTTTGAAATCGGGACAGACTTGTGACACTGAATTGTGATATTTAATAGTCAAAAAAAGATAAAAAAAGAGTAGTCAATAAAAAAGTAGTAGATCTTAGACCTAAGCATAAAATTAAACCAAGATAGAGAAATCCAAAATCGGATAGCTATCTGATTACAAATATGAGAAAAAGTTCCCTTGCACTGGTATTCTAATTTTTTTCCGCATTGCAGGTAATTGTGTCGATGAACCACCAGTTGTTATTTTACCAGTAATAATCAAGCTATTTCGGTATCCTAAATTACCCAAATCAGATAAATCTATTCGGAGGTAAAACAGATTCCGAAAAAATGTCCGTTGACTACAAAACGCATAAAAAATACATAAGTTAGTAAGTACGTAGTAAGTACGTTGCATTCTTTAAATTTCAAAATAATGATTCATTACTATACGCTAAAATAGGAAGTATAATAAAATTAAAGTATTTTTCACATTTTAAAAATAATGAACCGTCGCAGCTTGATAAAATGTTCTTTCTTCGCGAGAAAATTGCATAACACCACAGGTGGTTCACGACAAAAGACGTGACGATAAAATCTGCGACTCCCGAACAATGCGCTAACTAGGCGCTAGTAAAGAGTTGACGACAAACACTGACATCCAAATTCAAATATGCGAAAACCAGCCACTGTGAGTAAAGAAACATTCTAAATATACACTTTTTCAGTCACATTCATTGGCAATAATTTCAATCAAAGATAGTTGAAATATTTTTAAAGAAAGAAAGAATAATAAGAAAGCGCTAAATAAAATAATAAATAAAAGGAATGAAGTAATAGTCTTAAAGAAGAAAGAAAGTGGTACACTTGACCATACATGACGCCATAGCAATAGCAATGGAAGTATAATTCTACAGCACATTTATATGTTAAATAAACAAATTAATGAAGGCAATTGTTTTACAGGCAAAATGGGAGTTTTTTATCTTCTCAATGGATTTTATTGTTGGTACATGGCAATCCATAGCAGGCATTACATACCACGACGATGTCGGTGTTAATGAAAAATATAGGAATATGCAAGAATGTGATCCATTTTATTGGCATCCTCTACATTTACCTGAACAGTGTGCAGAAATGTTTGCAGATTTGATCAGATCTCGTGTCGCTGTGGCCGCCAAAAGACCTGTTAGGTTATTAACCAGGAGAAGAAAACTAGACTTTGGCCAATCACAAGCTTCAAAAATTGAAGAAGACATTTACTCGCTTCGACATTATTATAAATATTTTGAACCAGAATATGAACTGCCAATATATGATACTGAATATACTTATGGTAATGACTACGACTACTCAATGGAACCAATTGAACATAATGAACCAACGCATTTATTGCCCTCATACTTATCCCCATACGAAAAAATGTTTGAATTCTTAAGACAAGACATTAACAAAAATCCCATAGCTCCAGTCGTTGGAATGTCTAATTATGGACCTGTTGCTATGTATCGACAACCCGTATCAAAGAAAAGTAAAAATATCATTAATAAAATGGCTCGTGTATATGCTCGCGCTAATAAGGTTGACGATAATGATGATGATGGATATTATTATGGAAAGATAGATTTTCCATCGGGCAATATTACGAGCCCTAATCAAATTGGCGGTAATGGAAAACAAGTGGTAGTTGAAAATATTCAAAGAGCCAAAAAGAATAAAGCAAAGAAAAAACCTAAAAAACAAAAACATGGTAATGGTCTAATGATACAGTAACTCAGCCAAAATGTATGACTATGTAAGTAACAAGTGTGAATTCTAAATAAACCTTTATTTTTGCGTTTTACACGTTACATTGATTCCTTTTAACTTACACGTTTATGTAATCATATTCATAATATGTAATACGAAATTGTATATAATTTTTTTTTGGTACATTATAAAGTCACATGTAGATATTGTAGTCTTATAATGCGATACATACTTCAGAGTAAAAGAACAATGTTACTCATAAGAAAACAATAGTTCACGTAATGACTGAAAATGAAAACCAAAACTAGCTTTATTGTGTTATTTGCAAAACAGTTCATAACCAACATAGCCGTAGCTACTACCTATTTCAATTCTTTGTGAACCTAAGTTAAAAGTGCATTTTACTAAATTCGATATTCTTAGAAGTAAATGCTTTTAATAAAGGTAATTTATATTATTTACATAATTTTACATATTATACATAAAATTAAATATTTATGAAGTATTTATACTTGTTAGGAAAGGTTACAATTTTATCTAGCTAATTAAAATTCTGATTATAGGTACCAAAGAGGAAACCCTTAAAATGTTGTGTGTTGTATTGTATTTAATGTGTTCTTGTAACTTTTAAAATGGTTTTCAGGTAATATTTACCTTTTCCCTGTCATCATGGGCATCATGTACTATTGCGGGGCTCAATTATATGGATCCTCTAAACTTCAAGCCAGCAAATTCACCCTCCTCAGAAGACGAATGCAATCCACTTTATTGGTACCCGAGAAATATACCGGAATATTGTTATTTTAAAGTCGATCCAAAACCTAGCCAAAAACCTATGCCTGTTCCAGTACCAATACCATTACCGTCGCAACCGTTTCCTATACCAATACCAATGGGACCGACGCCTCAGATATTCTCATTGCAACAACCTTTTCCAATGTCATCAAGTTATCCAATGGCTGCACCGCCAATTCCAATGCCTACATTATCGATGCCAATATGCCAGTATCCACCGTTGACGGTGGATACATTGGCATCGCCTCTTCCTTATGGAATTCCAATCGCACCTATAAATCCAATGCTGCCAGTTGCTGGAGTACCAGCGATGCCATATCCTAGTCTCTTCCCACAGCATAGACCAAGATATCAGGCAGGCCTGGTTCCAGGCATTCCAGGTTTGGTCACACACGATGGAGGAATAAACATTTTGCCATTCTCAGATGCTTACGCGGATTTACTTGAGAAACATAAGCAGAAGATCATACGAAAGAAAATCAAACGAGTCCTTGATGATTACGATGGCTATTCCGGGCGGAGAGCAGAGAGAAGACGCAGACAAAGGCATTAGTGTGCCACTTTGCATTATTTGATTTATTTATACGGTATGCAAAGAGCAAAGGACATTTTGGTTTAGTAGGTACAGGTAGGTATGTGAAACTTTCGTCTAGACCAAGTATAAGTAATATCCTAAGCACGGAAATGTTGTCATGTTGTCTCCAAACTTATATAATATAATAAAGATTTTATAAATGAATAACAACAATTTATTAATTCAAAATTTTATTGTTATTAAAAGAGGAACAGTACATCTACGATACATATTTTTATTTGTATTCAAACATAAGCCTCAATCGATATTAAACTGTCTATGAGACATGAAGACAATATATGTATTTACATATAATTATTTATGTTGCATATTGAAAGTCTATGTTTAAATTGAAATAATCTAATTTTAAGTAACTATTTTATCAATATATTTTCTTACTCCAGATACTCGCATTACCTTTATATAACTGTATGGCTCATACTATTGTTAGAATTTCACTTGGTATGTTCGAATAATCTAGCATTATAAGCAAATGTTGTTCGTACTGTAATTAGTATTAGTAGTAATGCAAATTAATATTGAAAAATATTCTTTGAGAGAAAATCAAGAATATTTTCAACCCATCAGTAATTGGGAGTAAATACCCACTCTTTTAATATTACCAATTTCAAAGGTTTCAATTAATTAAAATTTCAATTCATTGAAATGTTGCAGTTCTTCTTCAATATACTGCAATGAACAGTGACATTTTTAGTTATGATATTAAAACAAATTTATAATTATGTTGAGATAATATAAAAACTACAAGTAGGTGTAGGTAAGTAAAATTTTGGACAACGTCCTTTAACAACTCCAACTTCTTATCTATCTAAGAATCCAAACTAATATTGTTAGTTAAAAATACATTTTCTATCCTTGGCATGTAATACAATTTTAACAAACAGTAATCAACTACGAGTTTAATGTAAAGAACGACAAAACTTTAACGTTGCTTAAAATTAATCTACGCTTAAAGTAGCCTGTCTCGTTTTCACGCGTGACATAACACGTTAACAAACATTTTTATCAGGGTATTGTATGCATTAATTAACTTTAAACAGTGTATAAATAAGTAACATCGTTTGTGCATTTACGGCTGGTTTCATTTACCCTCATAATCTTTCCCTTTTCAAGACTGGAAAAATGTCTAGAACCTTTCTCCTTCTCCTCCCGTTATATTAAAACGTGAGATTACAATTGGAAAAAAACTAGCAGTCATTTATAATGATCATCTGCATTACAAGTAACTCACTAATATTATAAATGTGAAAGTTTGGATGGGTGGACAGATGTTTGTTAGTCTTTCACGCAAAAACTACTGAATGGATTTGGATGAAATTTGGTATGGAGGTAGCTGACACCCCGGGGTTAACACGTAGGATACTTTTTATATAGAAAACATGTAGCGGGTAACACCGCGGGGCGCAGCTAGTTATATAATATGTATGGTTCATGCCAGACACAGGTCTCGTGTTTAAATGTTCCGCATTCACGTTTGGCAATATAAATAGTTGTAATATTAAGCTTTAGCTGAATTACGACGGAGACGTACAGCAGAAACATATGTACGTGTGTACTCGACGGGCTTTCGAACGCAAATGCGGATTGTTTTTAACGCATGACTGCTAAACTATAAGATTGAATTCTTATATGTATACCTAATAATTTTCTATGTTTAACAATAACCACTTATATATTCAAACATTAGTTACAAATAGCAATAAACAGTTTTTTTTTTCTTAGCTATAATTAAACAAAGAAATTACATACTAGCTAAGTGGCCAGTTTTAATGTTCAGCAAGTCATGCTACTCGCTTAACATTCGGTTGCTGTCATAGTACAGAGAACCAGAATGAAAATATAGCATGGCATATAACTCAGTTGCACTGTGGTCACCCACCTGATAACTGAGCGGATCATTTGATGACAAGTTGTTTAAATGTTACGGCTCACATAAAATGTACCTACCTAGCCTACGTACCTAATTATAACTTTCAAAACTTAAACTATTGGACGGATTTCCTGAAGGCATCTCATAATGTACACTTTAATATTTAACTATCATAATACAGAATGTAACTAAGGTCTGATAAGATCACGTTCGACGCTCCTAAGACTATCTATCGTACAACAGAAAGACTTCGGAAGATTGTCCTGTGCATCAATCCGTTCGTCATTGCATTATAACTTCTACATTTAAAAATTATTCACCTTAAGGTGGTTTTCGATTTCGATACAAATAGTTTTTTGCCATTTATGGACAAATGGAGCAAAATTTGACAGTGAAATCACAGCTACTAGCATTTATTCTGGTCTTTATTTGCGGTAAATCACAATTACTTGGATAAAACATTTATGAATTTATGATTTTGATTAAAGATTATGCTAATAATTACTGTTTTATTCGAGCAATTGGGATTTACCGCAAAAAAAATACCAAAATAAATGGCAAAAATTTGTTTGTATGGAAATCGAACCACCTTAAACATAAATTCCAACATGTTATCAAAGTAAAATCCGATCTGATGCTGCGTTGGTACCTACACGGTATTTATGTCGTTAGCATGATGTTCTGCTAACGACATAAATACCACGTGTTAAATATATCTGTGTAATATACCTTTCCATGTTGTCGAAATTTTTGTTCTACGATAGTTTCGTTACATCCTGTCTAATATTTATATATTATCGTAATTACACTAAAATTATTTTGCTTTATCTAAGGTTATTCCCTATTCATTTTTTCGTCATTTGATCGTGAATTTGCCATTTGATCGTGTATTTGCCAAAGATTCGTGAGAGAGATGTCAATGGACCACTCCTTACTGCTGTAAACCACAAAATATGCAGAAGATTTCAGACATAGAAAAAGCTAAATGTCTCCGACAGACTGCTGTTGAGCGGATTTTTAATGGCTCTTTGTTGTATCCATAGTTTTTTTTCGTACTTTTACGTACGTAATGAAAAATTTAGATATTTTTTTTTAAGTCATAGGCATAATGTTATTATGTACGTGTGTACTCACTCGTCGGGCTTTCGAACGCAAATGCGGATTGTTTGAACGCGTGACCGTTAAACTAGGAGATTGAATTCTTAATTATATACCTAATTACGTATAGTAGTCTATGGATCAATTATGTATTCAAACATTAATTACACTACTTACAAATCGCAATAAAAGTATTTAACTTAACTACAATAAAACAATGAAAATTGTCTTAGTTCTGTGGCTATAATGCCCTTGATTATTTTGTTGTTCGGTCACAGGAGGCCTGTCACTAACAAGTTAACCTTAAATTACTATTTTATTTTATTTATATTACTATACAATATAATACAAAATTAATTAAGTCTTCCTTGCCGCAAAACATACGTAATATTCTAAAACTCTTAGAAATGTTTAATGTTATTAAATCCCTATAAATTAAAATAAAACATAATTCTACCTAACACTTCATTAAGCCTTAACCATATAAAAAAAAGAACCATTAAGGTATCCTACAAGTAATTTAATTCTATATTTCATGGAATGTTACGTATGGAACTGATATACATATTATTAATTACTAATTGATTTTACCCTATATCTACGTTATTATTTTATTACTCAAATAACGTAATAACTAAGTGGAAATATTACATCTAATTTATAAACGCTATGTTATAATTTTTGTATGTAATTACATACAAAAATTATAACATAATAGAGAAGAATTCTAACATAGAATATGGTAATGGTTTAAGCATTTCGAGAAAACAAATGCCTAGTTATGTATCCCATCGATCAAGCGAACAGATAATGTAACGAACCAAACGCGCCACGGGTAAATAACACCTTTTTTTATGTTTGACAGCCTAGTTGTTTGACCACAGTTTGACAAACTAGTTGGTTGATGTTTTTATTTAAGGTGTGGTCGAAGTCGGTAAAGCATACCTAGCCTGGAATGGAACTGGTTCTCAAAAGAGGCTACCGGAACACACAGTTAGATGTTTGGCGGCAGATTTTCAACTAGCTAGCCAGCCGAGTAGTAGAAAGTACCCTACCACCATGAACAGTATCTTCGTTATCGCTATAACAGGTTTTAATTATATAATTACCTACTCATCCAAATAAAATTGTTAACCAGCAATTAACTACAGCTTAATTTGAAAGACTATATGGATATCTGTAAACTTTGTTAATTATTATTTTATAACTAATTAAACGTCTCAGATATTATTGTTGTAAATTCATTGCAAAGAAAATTATCGATACTCAATTTTTACATTTTAACCCCTCTGTGTATATAACAATAAAGTTAATTTTATTCAACTCTAGTCTAAGAGGTTAAGTTTGAAAAGGCAAAGAATCGCTTCCTTTTCTGTTTTTTTGGTCATGACCCGAAGAATAGCCAAACTTGTCTGAACACTCAACAAACTGCTGCTCCAGTATTTGGCGGACTTATTGGCTGGGACGCGGTCGGGTGCACGAAACCCTGTTTCTTTGATCGAAGGTGTACACATGATTTATAACCATAATGAAAAAAGTAATTAAGAAGGTATCCTATAAAGTAACGTAATTCTATACTTCATGGAATGTTACGTATGGAACTGATATAAAAATTTTATTATTTACTAATTTATTTTACCCTATATCTACGTTGTTATTTTATTACTCAAATAACGAAATAACTAAGTCAAAAAATATTAAAAATATATATATAGTTGGTTTCATAATACCAGCTACCTACATCTAACTTGAAATGTTTAATGTTATTAAATCCCTATAAATTAAAATAAAACATAATTCTACCTAACACTTAAATAAGCCTTAAACATATTTAAAAAAGAACCAATAAGGTATCCTACAAAGTAACATAATTTTATATTTCATGGAATGTTACGTATGGAACTGATATACATATTATTATTTACTAATTTATTTTACCCTATATCTACGTTGTTATTTTATTACACAAATAACGTAATAACTAAGTGGAAATATTACATCTAATTTATAAACGCTAAATTACATAAAAACTTACAACATAATAGAGAAGAATATGGTAGAAGAAAATGGTCTTAGAATTTCAAGAAAGTAAATGCCTAGTTATAACACTTTTTTTTGTTTGACAATCTAGATGGTTGACCACAGCTCACTTGATGTTAATTGACAGTGTGGTCGATGGTCAAAGATGGTATGGCAAACAAATTTATGGTAAAGCACGCCTAGCATGACGTTTTCCTTCACCGACAGCTCAAGCTCGTTGTCGGGGTTTGAACCGATGCCTTTGGGCGTGTAAACAGACCGTGCTAACCGCCGAGGTATCATCAATACAAATTAATAGTATCTTCTATACGAGGTTATAAATAACTACTCATCCAAGTAAAATCGTTAACCGGCAATTAACTACAGTTCAATTTAAAAGACTCGTTAGTGGGTAATTATTACCGATTGTCACGTGACTACAAACACCAATCAGAGTGAAATTACGTCACGAACCGCTAAACAAACAAAATGAACGTTTTGGCGGGAACGCCGAAATGTCGTGTCGTGTAATTTATGTATAGAAATAGTAATATTTTTATTCATAAAGTACGGAATTACAAGCACGAGTGTGGAAAAGTAATATAATGTGGTGAAACATGACTTTTCGTGTTGCTTCCAAAACTCCAATCGAAGCTTATAATAAAATCGCCACTACTACAGCATGACTGGACTTGACTGACAGGGACTGGACTTGCCCAAGACTGGACTTTGACTATAACTATAGCTACGAGGCAACTTATTTAACTTATAAAACTTGAAAATATAAAACACATGACACTGGCAAATGCTCAAAAGGCAACGTCAAAACCAAAAAGAAAAAAAACTGAAAAAGTATAAATTATCATTGCGTACGCGATATCTCGATGTATTAGTAGTTTGTTGAACGTTTAAGAAAATAATAATTATTAGAATGGAGACAGTATTCGTGAAGAGAGACAGCGCAGACTTGCTAAAGATAGATAGTTTTTCTGGTGTCCTGATTGATGTACTTTTTACACTTTGGCACTGCAGTATTTATAAAATTTTCTGTTCATGTTCATTTAGTTAAAAAACAGATAAAAAGATATTAATCGTGGAATTCGCACATATCTCAATAGCATAATATGACGACTTGTTTAATTACTGTTGTTTGTTTGTTTATTTACTTGTTTTTGTTATGTTATTATGTTTAGCAGTTGGTGACGTCACGTCACGTGACATGTTTTGGTGTTTTAAGCGGCAATTTTGAAAATGATTTTAAAATATCGTTTTTCTTACAAAATTAAAAATAAAGTCCCCAATTTTCAAAAAATATTTTTTCCATATTTCCCTGAGGGTAATAAAAAAAAACAGTTTCAAAAATTTGTATATCATACCAATTCTATACTTCATGGAATATTCATAAAATATTAATTTTTACATTATTATTATCCTACTAAATATGTTACTACTGTGATGTCTAAGTGGAAATATTTAGTTTGTTTCATAATACTACCTACATCTAATTTATAAACGGTAATTTTTATTTTTTTTTAATTACAATTTTTTTTATTATTTTTTAATACGGATAAGTCCGCGTTTGACCACCAACTCGCCTGATGGTAAGCGACGATGTGGTCGAAGATGAAGCACGCAGACCTAGAAGATACCTATTCACTCTGACCTTGAAAAGATCTAGATTATATCTATCAGGAAACAAGGAAGCCGGTAGCTTGTTCCATTCCTTGGCCGTACGGATGAGAAACGTAGAGTCGAAACGTTTGGTACGCACCCAAGGAAATTCCCCTACGTATGGGTGGTAGTGGGCCGTCTTTCTACTTGTCCTGTGGTAAAAAGGGGATGGAGTGGACAACTAATTAAGAAGAATTCTAACAATGAAGATAATGGTTTAAGCAAGAAAGTAAATGCCTAGTTATGTATACCATCAAACAAACAAACAGAGAATTCATATAACGAACCATACGCGCCACGAGTAAATAACACTTCTTTTGTTTGACAATCTAGTAGTTTGACCACAACTCACTTGATGTTAAGTGACAGAGGGGTCAAGGATGGTATAGTAAAGTAAACGTAGCCTGGAATAAAACTGGCTTTCAAGTAAGTTTAAAAATACAAAGGATCGCTTTCTTTTCTGTTTTAAGGTCATAATCCGAAAAATAGTTAAACTTATCTAAACGCTGAACAAACTACTGCTCCGGTGCATTTTGGCGGTACGTGGTCGGGCGGACTAAATCCTTTGTTTCTTTGATCGGAGACGTACCTACATTTAATTTATAATTACATATTTTAATGAACTAATAAAAATTCTATAAGCAAACTTAACCCTAAAATATTACTAACAAAATTAAATATTAACTTCTCAAAAAATATATTAACGTTTCTCTTAATACTATTTTTTATTTTCTCCTAATATTAAGCATAAATACTTTTTTACTAATCAATGGTTGATTAAATTTTTCAGTTACGCTGAAGTCTAGTTGAATTTGAATATGACTTTACTACTCAGCGGTGATAAAGATGTATGTAGGTAACGAGATAGGTTATTATTAGCCAAGTATTTTATGTATACGTTTTTGTTTAGTTTGACACTATTTTAGTATTTTCATATAATATTATATTAATATATATCTACTACATAATTGGTATATAAATATACCTATAATGATATTATTACTTATATGTGTAATAAATACGATTTATAAAAAATATAAAATAATAAATAAATAAATATTTATTTTATAAAGTAAGTTTTGACTGAATTTCATCATTACCTACTGCCAGCAAAAACAGCTCGGAAGAGTTAAATAAATTAATATCGGATTACATTTTACACACTTTCAAGCCCCAAATTAGGCAAAATTTTACTTTGAAACCAGATAACTGATATTACTTATACATAATATATCTCTTTTTGTAAATACATACTCATAATAAATTCGGAGCACAGAACAACCAGCCATGTTCGTGACACAAATGTTTACCCTGAATAGGAATCGAACCCTCGCCTACAGCTTAGGAAGCAGAATCAAATGAACTAACAGGGCAGTCAAACTATACTTACTTAAAAATCGTTAATTTCCTTTAGTTTCTAAAGTACATAATTAGCTGATACCAGAGGTCAACAAACAAGCTTCGTTCTTAGAACTCAAGTGACAGGTAATTTTAATATCAGTAATTATCATGTCTTTAAATTCAAAGGTCCACTCATACCCGGTAATATATACTAGGTAACATGCCAATGTTATGAATATTCAGACATGTGATTATTCATTTTATGATAGGTATAACTCCTACACGCAAAGGGAAAATTATGAAGCAAATAAGCACAAAACGCTCCCAGCAAGCGACGAAGCCTTTCATCGGAAACGTTGGAGTATTTTACGGAACGTGGAAGCTTATTGCTCAAAACGCGTGAACATACCAAATGTAGCTATAGATCGAAACTTTGTGCATGCTCACTAGACTGTACTTATAATACTGACGACTATTCAGCAGACGCAAATGCCATTTCTCAATATACGTGTACCCAAGTCGTTTGTCGTATGATTTCTCTAAAGGTTAGGGAATTTCCTTATATGTTCTCCTTAGCAGGAGGTCGTCTAGATAGGTACCACCGCAGTACCAGTTATTCTGCCGCTAAGCAGTAGTGTGTAAACATTACTGTGTTCTGGTTTGAGAGGTACTGCAGCTAGCGAAATTACTGGGCTGTTGAGACTAACCATCGAAAGTCTCAAAGTAATGAGCGCCAAAGCAGTGATGCCCTGAACTTTGTTTTGTTACTCAAAGTTCTGTGTATCGCTGCAATGGTCATGGACAGGCGTTATCTCTTACCAACAGGAGAGTGTCTCGTTCGTCTCATAACATTTACATAAAAAAAAACTTCGCTTTACATATGAGTCAGCCGGATGCACAAGTATGCACGTAACATGTCGTCTTATATTAGAATTATTTCTTTGATTAATATTCTAAATAATACAATCGAATGATAGGATTTTTGTTGACGATGAAATTAGTGCAAACATTGAACTTCATACAGAGTGTAAGGGAAATGCTGGGAAGTGAAACGAATGTCACTGATACAAAAAAATCTGGTGAAAATGATGAATGAACAAAAGACTTTTTTTTACCTACAACGTAATGGTTGTACTGTTTTCTAAATACTTACTAGTAACCTTCAAATTAATATACAGTAAAAATTAAAAGAAATATGAGCAATGAGCCTGACAGCTTTTAAGTTCAGAAAGCTGATTTTGTTGGTGATTATGACAAAAAGGTTAAAAAAATCCCTTAGTACCAGTAATCACCAACACTTTCTGTCTTAATATTTGGGATAGTATCTTTTTGTTTACGAAATAAATTTGCGTTTGGCCACACCCTCCCTGCCTTATGTTAAGCAAAATACAGTCTACGATTAAGCACGATTATCTACAAAAAAATTGTTTACTCTGGATTTGAAGATACCCAAATTGTACTTCGCGGAAAAAATAGACACCGGCTGAGAGTTCCACATCCTCGCTGTACGTATGAGGAATGTGGAATCGATACGTTTAGTCCATACGTAGAGAAATGTCTACTATGCATGGATGGCACTTAGGCCGTGTCTGCCTAGCCGTCCGGTAATAAAAAGGGTCAGATGAAACTAAATTATGCAAGTTTCCCTTACACCTGGTATAGGCTTCGGTCTATCATCAAGTCTATCACTGCTTAGCTATGATAACATCACAAAACATAAATAAAATCAATATACGTGCACAATTAAACACAAACATTAATAAAATACAATACATAAACCATGACCCTTAATAAAAACACTGCCTCAGCCATGCTGATAAATTTATTCGAAACGGAGTTGAACTCAACCATTGTTATTTACCAAAAATCTTAAACTAATCTAAATGTTTTAGATGTATTTCAACGTTATTAAAATAGAATCATCTTGCGTCTAAATAAGTAGGTATCGATAAGCAGAATACAATGTTAATATCGTTAGAAAAAAAAAATACTGTGACGTGAATTCTATCAAAATATCTTCTAAATAGTAGAAGAAAACTTTTCTCGTAAGATTTTTAACAAAAATTTCAATATAAGTACATATATAGATAATAGTAATGCAATCATGTTTTACACATTTCATCTTAATATTATACAAATATATAGGTACCAAGAAACTCTTTATAAACTATTGCACCTGAGCCCACATCCAAACATTACTATTCGTTTTAACGGTTTTTATTCTATAGGAGTGATCACAATTAGTTGGTAAAATGCAGTATTATAGCATATACATAATATGAGAATTTGTCTAACGCAAGGCCTTGTCGTATTTGTGTACGCGTAGTTTATAAGACAAGCGAAAATTGTAGGAGAAAGGAGTTAATTTTCTGTATTTAGAGTCGAAATTAAGCATGATTGATTTAACTCACGTGTAGAGTTTGTGGTCAGTATTTATAAAAAAGGTACATACTTTTGGCCGTAAAACGATGAGATAAAAGCTTAGGACGTGGACTAAGTTATTAGTATTTTTAATGTATAACACTTAAGTATATTTAATATTAGGTAATCTTAATTGCGTTATAATTAAGTACAAGAAATAATAACATTTCAAATTATTTAGTAATAATTACTATACCTGCACCTACTCAATCATTGTCTCAAACAACAACCTTTATCAATTAAAAATTAAGAAATGATTGTATTTATAAAGTAACTACATGATTTCGTATCGATATTTGAAAATCGATACTATGTGTTTAGGCTTACTTACCAGACGAAATACAACGCATACGTATGAAGCCCTCAAAGTATCAGAATCAGAATCAGAATAAGTTTTGTAATAAGTATAGAGTAAGTATATGATTTCGTATCAATATTTGAAAATCGATAAGTGTATAGACAGTACGAGTATCTGGTTTAAGTAGGTCTATTTTCAATAAAACTCTAACTTCAATAGTCACTGTCATCGCAGCGAAACCCTTACATAGAATGCTTAATTTAATAATTTGAAATGTTTCAAGTCATCTACAAACATGCAAAGTAGGGATAACTTGTGACATTTTATCTTTATGATATATGCTATGGTAAGTCAATATAAAACCTAATTCGGCAACCCCTATAAGGAATATAAGCACACTAAAATAATACTAAACTGCTTAGATTTTTCTTACGAGACATATTATGTACTGTTATATATATATGTACTCGTATACGATGGAATAATATATATAATAAATTTCCCACAATATCTTAGCTGCTCTATGAAAGGCTATTTCTTTATAAGTATAATATATATTCTAAAAATTCAACGATATAAATTTATGAGTCCTGTGAAGAATTCCTTGTATCTAGGACAGAACCAGGAACATACGAGTATATTTAGACACCTATAGAATAAATTAAAATCAATACCTAATATGGATTATTGGTCCTATCGTACTTAAAGATTATGGATAATTTTCATGTCATACTCTATTCAAGCTTACAACGAGGAAAACGAATTTAATGAAAATTATTGAACGAGTAAACATTATGTACAATATAATACCTACCAAATTGAAATGTAGGTATAAATTTATAAGTATCCAATAACTATATATACATATATATATATTTAAGTATTTCAAAATTTAATTGAAACACTTAAATAAATAATCAGTAAGGTTGCGAAATCACTTTATAACACTTTTAAAATCAGCCTAAAACTCATCGCAATTCAGTTGTTCGAAAAGGATATCGTATCAGATGAAGTTAGTAAATGACAGTTTCGCTTCCGAAACTGACAGCTTGTCAAAACTTGTGACTAACAGCTGGTTGCTCTGGGGGAGTAACGTTCATCCCCATGTTATCGTAAGAAAAATCCAAGGTCGTATCTTCAGCTGGATGCCTGTTACTAAGCGCTGTGCTTATTGTCTTTGGCGTGGTCGCACCCTGACTCTTCTCAGTTTGAGACGTCCTTGTTTCCAAATCTCGCACATTGAGAGGTTGAGGGTTTCGTTTCGGAGGCTCAGGGTTACGTATGTCGAGTTTGAGGTCGGGTCGGGGTTTCCCTATTTCGGCGTGAGGGTTGTAATGTGTCAGGTCATGGGGATTTTGCTTCACGCGGTTCTGAAAAGCAAACACAATTAAAATTAATACTCCTGCAAACTACTGCACCACTGCACTGAAACCATCGAAGCTCTCAAAGTAATGGGCGTCAAAGCAGCAATGTCTTGGACAGTGGCGGCCTTATGGTGTGGCAAGCAGGGTAACCGCCCGGGGCCTCGCTCTTGCAGGAGCTCTCGTGCAACCACATAAGTAGAAAAAGTCTTTACCATTATAATGTACGTGTATCTCGCGCCTCGTACTTATCAAAACCCCACCTAAACGCACGGTTTTATAATTAGTAGGTACAAGCATGTTACGATCAGCCTGAGCACTAGAACTAATTATTTATTAAAGGGGACAAAGGAAAAGAGCCTCACAATGATCTGTCGCACCGCGGCCTCGCAATAGTTAAGGCCGCCGCTGGACTTGGGGAATTATGTTGTGATCAGTTTGCATCACAACATAATTTTCCAATTGTGACCTCTTCGCAGACGCGTCATATCTTTGGTGTTTCATTTCCTGTCACTGCTGAATGTCCTGCCCATATCGTCACTTCACCGAGGTTCAGAGCGTATGACATATTACGGTTTTACAAAAAAAAAATGTGTTTTGTGTACTGCGCTACGTTTGCCGGTTTAGAATTATTTAATCAATAAATCACTTTTATGTGCTTTCTTCAAAGGGGTTTTACATTTCGCTGTATTGTTTTTGACTCATTAGGTTTGAATATGAAAACACATAATTTTTTTTACTTGGTGGTAGAACTCCTTAGCCGTCTAGGTAGGTACCACCGCAGTACCAGTTATTCTGCCGCTAAGCAGTAGTGTGTAAACATTACTGTGTTCCAGTTTGAAGGATACTGCAGCTAGCGAAATTACTGGGCTGTTAAGACTAACCATCGAAAGTCTCAAAGTAATGAGCGCCAAAGCAGTGATGCCTTGGACATTGTTTTGTTACTCAAATTTCTGTGTATCGCTGCAATGGTCATGGACATCCGTAATCCCTTACCATCAGGAGAGTGACACGTTCGTCTCATTTCATTTAAATTTTACCATCAGGAGAGGGACAAGTTCATCTCATTTCATTTAAACAGCTAATAGTTTAAAAAAACTAAATGCGTACGCTATATACGTATGCTATATTTTTTTGTTTGAAAAAATGCAAATCTTGTTAATTTAGAGACTTCTTTATAAAACCCCCTAAAATGTGCCCATTTTCGCGATAATTTAAACAAAAGTACTGCTTAATTATATTTTTTTTAAAATAAGAAACTTTTCTTTGGTACTAACAAACATCTTGACTTATGCATTTTTTTTCGTTAAAATCTACTTATTATAGTTTTTTTTTTTTTTTTTTTAATGCGGATAAGTCCGCGTTTGACCGCCAACTCGCCCGATGATAAGCGATGATGTGGTCGAAGATGAAGCACGCAGGCCTAGAAGATACCTATTCACTCTAGATCAAGATCTAGATATAATTATATATTTAGGTATATTTTTACACAACTACGGGAAAGCCAAAATGAAGAGTTATATTTTATCAGTTTATGTATGTATGTATGTTTTTATTTACGTGTGTTTCACCGCAGCACCGAAACTACTCATCCGATTTTGATAATAATAATAAATATAGTAGGTTTATACACACAGCGCCATCTGGTCCCAAACTAAGCAGAGCTTCTGTGATGGAAGTCAGACAACTGATAGAATACATAAATACTTTTTTTTGTAAGTACATACTTATAATACATACAGAACACCCAGACACAGAACAAACATTTGTTTATTCACAAAATGTTTGCCCTGAGTGGGAATCGAACCCACGCCCTACAGCTCTCAAGGCAGATATACTACCAATGAGCCAACGGGCTGTTTGATGAATAAGGTGTCAATCACTTCCTTTGCTATTATGCTCCAGGTGACATACGTATGCGATATTTTTTTGTTTAATTAGAGTTAATTTGTCCTTAGTCGGATTTTAGTTTTTTTAACTATTAGATGTTTTGATACGCTATTGACATTATAAGCCACAAAGCAACGAGAACAAAAGATAGAAAATAAGTATAATCTTCCTTTCTCGTTAGTAAGAACGTTTTCTATGAAATTGTGTTCACGTACATATTATTTTATTTTGTTAGAATAAAGAATTATATTAATAAGTACCTATCTTTTTCAGGATAACTTACACAACCTCCAATTATTGTGAAATCTTTTGATTCGAGCTTTTTTTATAAATAATCACTAACATATACAATGTACGCAAAAATATAGATATAAGTATATTCTTTGTAATATACATATATATGTCGTATATTTTCTAAAGATGGCTAACCAAAAAATACAACGAATGCATTTACTTTTTGTATGTACGACTTAACACCACAATTATTTGTTATTGTACTACAGTGTATATTCAAAGAAGCTACAGTTGGTAGAACGCGAGACTGCCAACCAGGAAGTCCCGGGATCAAATCCTACGATGCAATTATTTATTTATTTATTATTTATTTATTTATTTCTGTTAGCTTCAAACAGTGAAGGATAACAAAATTAAGAAACCTGGATGTGTTATTTCTATATGTTTGAAGTCTAAAGCCATGGTGAAAACCATGTCTTTCTTAATATAAAAAAAATAAATGTGTTTATAACCGACACAAAAAAGGAGAAGGTTCTCAATTCGACTGTATTTTTTTTCTGTTTGTTACACGATAATTCCGCCAATCATGAATCGATTTTATAATTCTTTTTTTGTTTGGCATATCAGACTTCAGAGGTGGTCCCATTTAATTTGATCGAAATCATTGTGCGGTTTTAAAAAAATCAACAAAAATCTAAAAAGTTGTATACATCGATACTTTCGTTTACTCCGAAACCTCGCTGTTTCATTGGAACAGTGACTGGTTGGTTTTTTAGTTGTAAATGTTGTATTGCTATTGTGAACAAATTTACTGATTTCACTATATTTAAGAGGTTGTCCAATTCGTCCTGGTTCTAGTACCTGTTTACCTTAGAAGGCTGGAACCTTTGCTTGATGTACCGCCAGGAAAGTCTACCTCGGCAGACAATCACCAACACCACCAGTAGAACAGCTAGAGCTACCCCACTGATTATAAGAGCAATCTGCGCCTGGCGCTGTACACCTGTTAAATAAAATAGATACATATCACTTTATCGTCTGGGACACCTATACAAAAAGTTAGCAACATTATTTGCAAATGTTTCTATGTAAGTTACGGCATTTTCTTCCGAGAGTATGAATATTTTTACGATAAAAGAAAAATTTTGCTATACGATTTAGTGTTACATCATTCAATTTACGTATTTCTGAATTACCTATATTTTAAACGCAGGCTCTGTAATCCTAAAGTGTTTAGTTCTAAATAGCATTGCATTCCTTTTTGCATACATAATTATTATTAACTGCATACACACTTTCAATCTTCTTGTCTTGCACATGATATCGTCCCATAGGTAGAAAAGCAGAGATTACATCTCCACTTGCTATGATTCTGACACAAATTTTTGACTTGCATATATTTTTTTAATGTAAGCAAGTTTTTACGCTCTTTATACTACTGATTTGAAATCTACGATGAAACATGTTCGCCTAGAAGAAATCGATTCAACCAATACTTGGAGACAATCAGACTCTTGTGTAAGAATTGAGATTGTTGATGTCCCTGAATGTTTGTAGTTGTTGATTGACTTCCGAGAAACTGGATGCTTCCCTATTTTCTGAGAACTACACATTACTACACTACAGTCTGAACGTTTTAAAGCTTTAATTATATGCTTGATATGGTATTTGACCAAACCAAACATAAAATGCCAGTCTATATTCAATAAATACTGGCATATGGAACACAACTTTATCATTCCCTAATAATATAGTCGATTTAAATTTGCATAATGCAGTGTTTATCTTTCAAGTTGGGAAGAGCTCGCGCGACAGTGGCGAGATATTACTCAGCCTTTTTATAAGGATGTTATTAACTTTGACAAAAAGTGACTACAAGACTTTGAAGCCAGACACCTCGTCATAAAGGTCCGTCCAAAGCCTTCCTATGCCTTCAATGATGGTCAATTAAAATCTAATAGGTGTCTACTGCCATTCTTTCATTCATAAAAATAGTGCAATTTGATTTCGAAATCGCTTGGTATATGAAACAGTTTCAATAGCTAGCGATGAATTACAAGAGGGTTGGAACAAATTTGGCTTATATGCATAAGCTATCCATGCAAAGCAAAGGAAGGCCTGCATATATATGTATAAGTATATACTTATGTTTAATAATGATGGTCAATATTATTGTACTATATGTCTAGCAATATGTATGACCTTTGAAACATGATTTGGTTCTGCCAGCCATATTCGTGCTTATGATAGGTGATGATAACTGATTGCTGAGCCTAGTCGGATCTCTTCCAGAAGGGAAGGGATTCAAATCATGACAATGAGCTAGAGCTGTAAGTGAAAAAAAATATCGTCAGGAATCTAGCGTATCTTTCTAGAGAATCTTTCGTAGTGATGATAGCTCAGTGGTTAGCGCGGTCGGTTCGCATGCCGAAGGGCGTGGTTCCAACCCCCAACAATAAGCTTGAATTGCCGGTAAAGGAAAACATCGTGAGGAAACCATAGCATGGTGGTAGGGTACTTTATAATACTCGGCTGGCTACCACCCTCAAGTTGAAAGTCTGTCGCTCAGCATCTAACGGTGTGTTCCGGCAGCCTCACTTGAGAGCCAGCTCCATTTTAGACTAGGTGTGCTATACCATCTTCGAACACACCTTCACTTAACATCAGGTGAGCTGTAGTCAAACACCTAGCCTGTCAACCATGAAAAAAAGCAACCTACATATATAAAAATACATTTCGCAGCATAGAAAACAATTATATAGTTCGCAAACAATAAAGATCGCCAAGGTGTCGCAGAGGATGATTTCGTAAATACAATGAATAGAATTGCTTAAACCGCATTACAGCTTGATTGCGCTAAGATAGAACATTTACCTATTAATTTTCTTATTCTGGTAATCAAATCTAATAGGTACTTTCATAAAAGCAGTGCAATTTGATTTCGAAATGGCTTGATTTATTTAACAGTTGCAATAGCTAGCAATAACTAACAAGAAGCTTGGAAAAAATAAGCTGTCTATCCACAAAATAAATGTTGTATTAATCATTAATTTTATTATGGTACAATAATTTAACGGTCAATTTGGTATTGTATTTCGGATCGTATGAGTGGTTATTTATATAATAATATTATTGTCGCTGTTTAAGAGATGCCTACGGGATACACGAAAATAGGTACCTAGATAAGGTATCACGTTGCACCAATCCAAACAATTTTTTTTCTACTAAGCAAAATGTAGTCTACACTCATAAACATGATGTAAATAACAGCCTTAGTATATCAGCTACTTGAACTGTTCTGGAATTTCCGTCTCTTATCGCATCCGGTAGGGGATTGCGGTTCTTTGAATTAGTGCAATTACGCTTGCAAATATTAGCCTTGATGTGTATTCGATGTCGTGAAACTACTACTATCATTGTATCATCATAGAAACGCGCTGATCATTGCAATAGCTCCAAGTAATTCCGGCAGCACCTTCGCTGGCGCGAAGTGGGTTTTCAAATGATACAATACATAGGACTGATAAATCTTCAAAAAGATTTCCTTTTTAGCCAATACCAGTTTGTTTGGATGATGGCTTTTCGTTATAGATCTAGGTCATATTCTGACGCCAAGCAGTAGTGTGCAAAAATTACAAGCTAGCAAAATTACAGTGCTGTTGAGACTAACCAAAAGTCCTGATTTGGCACCCATTACTTTGAGACATTCGACTTTGTTTTGCTACTCAAAGTTGCTCTAGACGCATGCTCTATTTTTTATCATCTAGTTCGTGTCATTACTTGTACATAAAAAATAGTTATCAAGATCAACTACTATTTCTATATATGCGTACGGCCAAGGATAAAACTTCTTGCTGTAAGGTACTGAATTTTATAGTAATAGAAGCCTTTGAAGTTGAACACATTTTTATTTGATTAAATACCTGCCCACATACCTAAGCCTGAACCGTGCAATCAACTTAGGTATCTGTTAAGGTGACCAGCCCCGGATCTAGAGGGAGACAAACTGGGGCACTTGCAGTGAGCGGCAGCTTCAGGGGGCGTCAAAATCATAGCGAAAAAAGCTTGTTTTACAAAGCGCCTAGCATCAAGCGTACGTTGTTGTATCGATTATTACGTTATGATTTTAAAACGCCCAGCTGGTTTTGGAATATTTCTTGCGTTATGAAATTATCCTAATTCTATTTTTGAACGCATGCATAGTGTGTAGGATTTGCCGGGGCCAGCTGAATAACCACGGATGTGTTTGAGGCCGAAAAATCGATCTAGCTATGTCTCATCTCTAAAAAACGTTTCAACGAGTTTTAAATTGTAAATACACCGAGAAAAGCTCCGTCGACCAGATACTAAGTAATACAGACTTAACCATAGAGTGCAGATTCATTAAGAGGTTCTCCGGGTTACTAAAATACCACCTACACGTATTACATTAAATATTGTGAGATTTTTAAACTGTTTATTTTGAATACTGGAAATGTGTGGGGGGAGGGGGCGTTCCGGAGGAATTGGAGGTGAGAAATTGGTACTGACTATTCAAATTTTGAATGAACGGAGTAAGCCTGAGAAATAAGTATGTATCGCAAAGGTTCTCTGTATAAGCGCCTAGCAGAAAAGTGTCCCATTTGTACGTTAAACGTATTGCATTTATAATACGACGACTTCTTAACTCTCAATGGAATAGCCGTGCGGATGCGGGGTCCATCCCGTTCAAAGGGCGGGAACCTATACAAAGCCTAGGACTTGAGACCCAGGTGTAGGTTTAAGGGGTCCTTTACATACGTATTAACGCTCACCTTCACTGCTTTGGACATATAATTTTTCTAACAGCTAGCGTTCCCACCAGACCGAGGCCTTTTAATAGATTTATAAAGAGATCTTGCTTGTAATTCTACTACTCTCATTCCAATGCATATAAATTGACTATGAAATTATTTATTTATGTTCAGCTCACTTGCGTGACTGAGTAACATACATCTAAACTTTCACATTTATAACAATGTAAATGTGAAGTTACAGCAGTGTTTGTTTTTTTAAATTGTATGTGTATTCTTTTTTTAAATCTTGGTTTATTACACAGATTAAAAATAATTCTAATAATATTTGATTGAATTTCTAGTGTCATTTAGTTGGTATAATTTTCATGAAAAACAAGGATTAATTATAACAATACTGGCAATATAATTATCAAAGTCAAATAAGCATTGGCGTCCAAGCAACGATGGCCTCGATTTTGTTTTGTTACTTAAAGTACTGAGTTCCGCGCCAATGGTCATGGACAGATACCATAATCTCTTGCTATCAAAAGGGCGATTATTTTTAGAATTAGAATTGATTGGTACACTTTCAGTTAGACCTATAACACTTTCAGTTACATTAAAATAGCATATCAATACAATTTTCAATAATAATAATTGCCTAATAAAATAAATCTAGCTTAGTCAGCTTAAAATTAGGTACTCAGAAGGACAATTACATTACATCACAAACTAATGTACAATAACATCAATCCACTTCGTACGAGAAAACTAAGCTTTTACTGAAACATCTCGCGCATGAGCTGTTTATTATTGTTGTGATGTTTTATGCGGAGAAATGTGAATACTTAAATAGCAATAGTTTAAACCCAAAAAAGATTACAATTGTAAAATGTCCCACCGCATCCTAAGGGTGTGTGTTTGTTGACAGTTATGAATAACGCAGTCAGTTTTACATAAAATAATTATTGATTGATTCAGGCGATCCTTTGTGAAAATTCATCTTATGATATTCTGAGTTATATCTTCATTGTATTTCCACTTATAGGTATACCTACACCAAATATCATAAAAGAAAAGTACCAGAGTGTCATAAAAGAAATACTAAAATTCTATGAAACAAGTCATCTGTACCTATAGATTACAAAACTGTGTTAGGTACTTCATAATTTAAACATCGAACAAATTACTCTAGCGGCCTTTTTCTACACAACAACAAGTGATAAAACACTTCTATTACGATCCTGCATCTTTGACGTGACCGAACAAGGATCGTAAAATATGATATAACACAACGGCGTTCTCGAATTCGAATAAACATAATTAGGGGCTCGTTAAGAGTAACGCAACTAATTGCCAACCTAATTAGAGAGATAATACTCAAATAATGTTCAACGCTACTCCATCTACCATCTACCATGAGGAATTTTAACTTCGGTTCACATAATTTAAGTTACTCGTTCCTTGACTTAGGTACGTTGACCCTTGTGAAATTGTCAATTTAACAAATTTTACACAATTACTAATTTTACCCGACGTATGACTTATGAAGTAGGTAGATGGTGGATTTTTAATTTTGCGACCTTTGTACATCTTGTATTAATTAATGGCGTTCCTTCTTCGTTCACTGCTCGTCGACATCATCATCCCACAGATAGATGATATAGACATAATTATTTTATATGTGACATATTATTTCATTGACATTTTCATTGTATTGACATATATTACGATTTTGATATTTTTAAACGTAAATGGAAAAATGACCTGTAACTTTGGTGTTATTCATAAAAGATTTGTATTTGTATTGATGACGAGAATCCCTAGGAAGACAAACTCAGCAAAGACCTTGAATTGGTTGAAGAGATATGGCATTTGTTGTGGAGCTAACTCAACATTCATTGTCCCGATAGTCGTCACGGCCTTCGATGCACTCGCTGGGCGTTTGGGTCGAAAGGCGGTGATATTGAACACAACATCATGCATTGTCCTTACACTGTTATCTGCTACCCTAACTAACGGTAGCTCAAGTCTTACCCTGCCCAAAAGGTGGCACTCTAATTCTATGTATATATTATTCGAAAAAGTAAATGTATGAATAAAGAGCAGCGTCATCTTTTGACACCATATAGATAACACTGATAGTTAGTTAAATACACTAGTAAATGGAAAACAATAGAATAAAAAAATACAGTCATTAAAAAAGTACAGTGCTAATAAAGTATTTTATATAATACTTACTACTGACATCGGCTGGTGGGGGGGATTCAGCTTCAGATCTTCGCATATATCGCAAATCCAAAAGATATCCTGTAACAAAGAAGCAAAGTAAATCATCACTATGGAAATAACTGTGAAACTCAAGCGGTATAAATCGAGGTTCGATTCTAAATATAAGTACGTACAATTTTAAAACATCAAAAAAATATATAGCGATGATAGCTCAGTGCAGTCGGTTCACCCGCCAAAGGGTGTGGGCTCAAATCCCAACAATGAGCTTGAGCTGCCGCTGAAGGAAGACATCGTGAGAAAACCATAGCATGGCGATATGGTAATTTCTAGTGCTCAGCTGGCTAGCTACCACCCTTAAGTTGAAAATCTGCCGCCAAATCTAACCAGCCAAACAACAACAAAAATAAACATAATTATATATATCAGTATCTAAATAAGCGATTAATTTACGAACCCGAAATGTATATTTCATGTTTAGTGTATAATCTAATTGATTACAATAATAATTGTTATTAATACACAAGTGTGCTTTATTTAAACGTGGATAGTTAAACGCAAGCCTTTTTTTTTCTTTGTCACCCCTATTTCAAAAGTTTCCTTTAATTTATTCTACTTGCTCGTCTCTTTAAATTACTTAAAACAAAACATACCTTCCCATACATGCAAAGACACTGCCTATGGCAGTTGTGTAGGTAAAAGAGATGAATTGCATCAAACATGGGACACAAAGGGATTATTTGATAACACTCATTCTAAACAACGATGCACCTGTGTTTAGATATGCTTCCCTTCCGCACTCACACAGTAACAAGTTTTTTGTTATCATGCACAGGTGTTCCACTACGTGTGCATTGTAAAGTGGAGTCCACGGACCGTGGCGACGGTTACGTGCCCGTATTGTATATGTCGCAGTGACATGATAAAAACGGGGGTTTGGTGAAAACTCTACCTGATTTGATGAATTCCCTGCAGATTTTTTTGAAGATTTACATTAGCAGATTAAATTGATTGATTTATTGATTAACTCTTTATTGTTCACACAAAATTTTTAATAGCTAAAAGGGATCTCTTAAAAAAATTGCGAAAAATAGAGAAGCGAGAAATTATTTCTTATACCTAGTGGTCATTTCTCTACAAATATTCAGTGATATCATCAAATACCTAAACCGCTTTAGTAAAATAGTAGTGTAAGTAGTGTATATTTTACTGTGTTCCGATTTTAAGGGTAGCGTAGCGTATTTAGTTAAATTACATGTCTAATGAAAATGACTATGGAATATCAAAAAGTTATAAGCGCTGATTCAATAATAGCCTGGACTTTGTTATAGTATCTACCGCTGGAATAGTCAAGGGTAGGTATTATATTCTCTTACTTAGTTACTGTCAGGAAAGCACCTCGCGGCGGTATCCTATTTAAATTCGCCTGGAACGGTATTATGTCAATATCAATAAAAAACGGCAAGGTGCTTAACAAGAGCTCACCTTGAACTATCTAGATAAATTTTATAAGCGTATATCGTCATAAACGGTTTCCTCGTTTTTGGCTAGGGACCTCTCGGAAGTTATTTAGAGAATCAGGGCCCTTAGTAAGAAACGGAAATACCCCCAAACAGAACACTGAACCGACAAAGGTAATTATTTTGTGTATTCTTCTTCGACTAAGTATTATTTATACATACTGTTTCGCCTTAAAAGCTACAAAAGTAAATAAAGATAGATACTAACCTATCTATCTCTATTTACTTGTTACTTCAAGTGCACAAAACCTCTAGAGAGATGTTTGACCTGAAACAGTCTACAGCCGAAGTGCAACAGAGATAAAACAACCGTTAATCTGCGAGCGGAAAGAGGCGAAACATATACGTGAACGATTTTGAGGTCACGGAACTGGTTGCACCAGTTAAGGCCCTTTATCGCATATAAAGTTATCATGCTCACACATTTTCACACTACTGACGATGTATTCAGGTTTGTGACATAAAATATATTTCAACCTTTTGTTTTTTGTTTAATTTTTATTTATATATACTATATACCTACCTATAAGTTATTTTTTTTCTTTGTCTTTTGTTTATTGTTTATTTTATTTTGTATGTATGTATTGTTAATTATGTTGAAATGCGTTTTATGTCTCAAATAAAGTGTTTTCTATTGTCTATTGTCTATTCTGAATGCGAATTTTCCATTAAAAATTAAGTTACATATCAAACAAAGGATCCGTTAATGTTGTCACACAATGTATTGTCGGGACAAGCTGGTGCTGCACAGAAATATGAGACGGCGCCAAGGTATCGACAAAAGGACAAAGACCATCTCACATAGGTCATAATAAGGGTCATCCCGTCGGTCAAAAAAATACTGTCATATATAGCTAAGACTACTGTAATATTGTGCGCCCATTCGAAAATCCATTATATTTTTTACACATCGTTTCATTTTACATAATTAAAAAAAAAGAAAAAATAAATAAGAGAAACGGTTTTTTTTTATTATGTATTGCCATCAGAACTAAAGGTGAATAAATATCTGAATCTGAATATTTGGCACACAGTTTTACTTCTGATCATTGAAATTGTCAACAGGAAGGGGGTAAAATTTCAATTACTAAATTTGACCCAAAAACATCAACAGCAAGAAACAGGGCAAACTACCACACTGGACTGGACAAACCGTTTAACAAAAAATCTGGGTATTGGAGATTTTTTTTTAATTGTACTGATTTACGATTCACTATTTTTTTATGCCTAGCTACACTAGCTAGCTGCTCTTTTTAAAAAAACTATATTTATCCGAAACAGCTCATGTATTTTAATAATATTATAATGTACATAAATGATGAACAATTATTCAAACGGGACCCTACTTAGCCTCCACTGAAATCCATCGCCCGATCCAAAGTTACATCAGTATACTAAAATAAAGAATTTATCTTACCTTGACATTCCTTAACACATAGTCCCGAGTCGTAGTTATGGTGGGTTTTGTTGCAAGCCACGCTGCATGGGGCGCATCTGTTGATCTCTGGAGAGCAGTACTCTTCTAGATTGCAGGTGAACTGGCCACACCGAGGCCCATCCAGCGTCAGCTGTCCCGATGCCACGGTCACCAACGCCAGAAGGCTGGCTAGTCGCCACATCTTGTAGCTGGAATACAAATTAATATATTATACAAATATGTACATATATACAAATTAATATATAATTAATAAATTACAATTACGCTGGTAATGTTACTTTTTAAACAACTAATTCTGGCTTTGCTCTATAGATAATGTTTTTAAAAACGTGAAGTGTACTTCAATACCTATAATTATGTAGGTCTTTAGAAATATTGCGCTATTTCTTTCTTTCGTCTGATAAAATTGAAATCGTCCTGTCAATTTTCGCGAACTTACAAGGGTTATCAGCTAAATGTTTGCCCACGGCCCACTTGAAGTGACGCTGTTGTCGGAGATGGCAATCACAACTAGTCTGGAATGGAACTGGCCGCCGGAACACACGTTTAAGGGTTTGGCGTCAGACTTTCAACATGAGTATGTAAGCTAGCCAGCCGAGTACTACTAAGTGCCATTCCACCGCGCTATGGTTTTCTCGCGATGTTTTCTCGATGATATTTGAAATGATATTACGAAATTGACTTGTAACATTGGTGTTATTAATAAAATATTTGTATTTGCAAACAGGCCGGACTATTTTCGTAACAATTTTTTTTTTTGCATCTGCAGGTACGATTGTATTGGCCGTCTAGTTAAGTTATATACTTAAATATAACTTAACTAGACAATAAAACGTCTAAGTTTTTAATTGAGAAATGAAACATTGTAAAACAGAAATTTTTAACGTTTTATATAACTGCACTATAATGTCTCCGTCACGTCAATTTACAACTTACAACGAAGCCCCCTTTTTTGCGTAGTAGTGTAATTGGGCATAGTTTGTATTGATAATTGGATACCTGTTCGCGGTAGCGCATAAAATGCGCAGCGGTTATCGCGTCCAGGGCAAGCTACCTAACCATTTTTGGTGTGATAGTAAAAAAAACTGTGCAACTTTTACTAATATCAAAAATTAAATGTTCAATCCATCAGGTTACTTACAAACACGTTGCTCTTCCAGCGTTGTAGAACAAATATGAATTAATTATGTACAACCTTCAAGATGGCAGCACTAGGCGATGAGTCACCCTCTTCGATTACGCTCAACGTCTTATGTTATGAACAGGTTTCGAAACAACTAAATTACCTTTACAAAAATAATCAATTCGATTTTATGCACATTAAAAGATAAGCTAATTGAAAGTGTTTGAAAGTAAATATCTATTGCACATTATAACAATTTACACAGATAGAGATGCATTGTAATTCAAGTTAACTTTTTTGTTCAATAAATTTATACGCAGGTACATACAGTATTGACCATGCACTTTTAAATATATGTAGATTAACTTAAAGTACTGCAGTGGGCCCAAACTCGGAAAGGTCGGTCTCTCGGTAGCCCTATGATGCTTTCGCTTCCATCCATCACAGGCTGTCCTACGTATATACTCACTCCATCGAGTCTTAGGACGTCTTACGATACGTTTGCGAATTCGCAGTATCCACTGTTCACAATAAAATATGACTATATGTAATATTAAAAAAAATTAGTAATAATATAGATAAACTTCTTTCAACTTCTCGGTAACATAACAGAATTGTTGAGCTCATCCCTTCTGATGTCGTTCTTATCTATTTTTAAACCTTTAACTGCTCATAGTTCTTACGATCACACGGGGGAGCCGGTGAGGGTTCGCTTTATAAGACTGTGAATGATCTAGGTCTAAGGTACATACATGGGTACGTCAGTGAGATTCACGATTTCATTTTTATGCGTATAGTAAAAGTTGTTTACCTCCTTTCAACTCAAGTACTAGAGATAGATTTAAAATGCAATGAACTTATTCCGGCCTAGTAATACCGAATCGATCACGTTGGCTTGTACTAAAAATATATGTTTATCTCCTTAAAGTTAAGTTTCTTAAGTTAAATAGGGGATAGAGCAAATAAATGACAAAACTGAACCTTAATTTCGAATTCTCTATCCAACGATGCGACCAACGCCCGCGGGCATCGGCTAACATTGAGACCTTGTTTTATGATTTTGACGTTTATTTATGGGAGGTAAGTAAGTAATTATCTACCTACTCTTATTGCGAGATTTGGCGGAAACGCGGAATGGTTGTGTTTCGCATTATTTTATTTTCCAAAACTTACGCTTTTTTCCAGTGTTTATATTTTAAAATATGTAGTAAGTATTTTATTCATAAAGTGCCGAATTACGTGCGCGAGAGTAGGAAATTGATGGATTGTGATCAGACGTGACTTTTCGTGTTGCTTCCAAAACTTCACCTTAGCTTGTGGTAAAGTCACTACTACTTTTTAGGCCATGACTGGACTCAAGAAAACTTACTCTTTGTGACTAACAGTGGCTTTGGCTTATTTAACTTATAATACTTACATGAAATTGTTAAAGCACTTGACTCTGGCAAATGCACAAAGTGCAACGCCAACAACTTAAAAGAAGAAGAATTCTTATTGATCTTAGAAGATTTAGGTACATTGTTATTGATACATGACTTATCGTTTAATATGATCTAAAACATGACTTTTCATTAATGTTATTAAAAAAAGTTTTGTATTGTACTGATAAGGAACTAAAAAAATGCTTCTAATTATGTTAGCACCATGTATGACTATTTATTTTCATAGACATGAACCTGGAAAATCAAGAAAAAATCATTTCAATTTTTATCAATGGCATATACCTAGAGCCTATTTATCTAGAGAAGAATTTCTCAATGGTAGGTGCCGTTTTTCATTGTTTATAGGTACACCGTCGGTGTATTAATAATTTACAAATTGACTGAGGCATGTGAAAGCGTCGTGTCAATGACACAACTCAGGTGGGGGCATGTCTTGAAGTTGACTTCAAGGCTAAACTAGCTAAAGAATAAGCTCTTCCGTTTAAAATTAACGCTTTCTAGATATTTTTAAAAAAAGGACGATCCGGTTAACCTTCGGAAGGTTTTTTTTATTCAAAGGTAATAAGACGAACGGGACGCTCTCCTGATGGTAAGAGATAACGCCTGTCCATGACCATTGCAGCGATACATAGAACTTTGAGTTACATGACAAACTCCAGGGCATCGCTGCTTTGGCGCTCATTACCTTAACACTTTTTAGTCTTTACCCTTCAAACCGGAATACAGTAATGTTTGCATACTACTGCTTGGCGGCCGAATACTGCGGTAACCGCAAGTGGTATTTATTTCTGAACGCTACTGTAAATCAAATGACGCATTTTGTAGGTCGCAGGTGTTTGTTTTTCTTTTCTATAATAATAACTGTCATGTCAAAGACCTTTGGGTGGCAGTGTGCCACCGTGGCACATCTTTTACAAGGCTAGGACTACCCACTTAGAATGTAATACAAATTTACTCACTTTTCATTGTATTGCTATTATTATTCTTTAACCGAGAATACTTACTTTACTTCCACCACATGGTACTCGTACAATCTTTATTTAATACTATTTACAAATTCATAAAAATATCCTAATCTAAAAGTCCGTCAGAGGAAGGATATGGGGCCAGAATGCTGGCAGCATTGTCACGCTGGATGACAATGCTTTTGACCAAAGTAGCGATGATAGCTCAGTGGTTAGCGCGGTCGGTTCGCATGCCGAAGGGCGTGGATTCAAACCCCAACAATGAGCTTGAGCTGCCGGTGAAGGAAAACATCGTGAGGAAACCTTAGCATGGTGGTAGGGTACTTTCTAGTACTCGACTGACTCGATAAAATTATTTTTAATTTTTTTTTTTATTGTTGACAGGCTAGTTGTTTGACCACAGCTCACCTGATGTTAAGTGAAGGTGTGGTCGAAGATGGTAAAGCACACCTAGCCTGGAATGGAACTGGCTCTCAAGTGAGGCTACCGGAACACACCGTTAGATGCTTGGCGGCAGATTTTCAACTTGAGGGTGGTAGCTAGCCAGCCGAGTACTAGAAAGTACCCTACCACCATGCTATGGTTTCCTCACGATGTTTTCCTTCACCGGCAGCTCAAGCTCATTGTCGGGGTTTGAACCCACGCCCTTCGGCATGCGAACCTACCGCGCTAACCACTGAGCTATCATCGCTACAAATTCAAAAGTTGAAAATCTGCCGCCAAGCATCTAACGGTGTGTTCCGGCAGCCTCACTTGAGAGCCAGTTCCATTCCAGGCTAGGTGTGCTTTACCATCTTCGACCACACCGTTACTTAACATCAGGTGAGCTGTTAAGCATTAAAAAAAAGTAGATGCTAGCATTCTGGTCTCTAAAAGCCTCCTAAACGTTTGAAATCATTAAATATGTAAAATGATATGAGTCATATTGCCCACGCGTTACTCTGCTCTTGCGATACACTAGAAGACAAATAAATGACTAACTTACTACATTCAACAAAAAAAAGTTACTTCTTAATAATATGTATAAATGAGAATGAATCATCTACAATATATTTGACCTTCGATTATTTATCATACCATACACTTTTTTTTTAATTCGGATAATTCTACGTTTTACCATCAACATGCCTTAGGTATGCTAATGATGTGGTCGAAGATTAGATTATGCACACAGACCTAGTAGATACCTATTTCCTCTGACCTTGAAAAGACCTAGATTATATCTCTCAGGAAATAAGGAAGCCGGCAGCTTGTTCCGTACGGATTGGAAAACGTAGAATCAAAACGTTTGGCACATACCCAAGAAAATTCCACTATGTGTGTTATGTATGTATGTTGTGTAAATGTATGTAAAAAGATTTTATCTATCTATCTATCCAGGTAAAGTTTTGTTCAAATTTTTTGTAAATGCTTACTAATAATACATACAGAACACCCAGACACAGAACCAATATTAATCATCGCAATAAATGTTTGCTCTAGTAGGAGTCGAACCCACGCCCAACAGCTCTTGAAGCAGATATTCTACTCAATGAGTTAACAGGGCAGTGATATATCTCAAAAGTTTTTGAATAACAATTCTGGTCACCTGTCCCGTCAATTTACGTTGAACCATATGTATTCTGTTGTTGAAATTACTTTTTCCCAAGCATCTTTCCGTATTTTCTCAACCAGTCAATTTATAAAGAAAAGATTTTTTTTAAAGAATTGTCATCTCGTTTGGTCGACGCTACACGTAAACAAAACACTGGCCTTTATTTTGCTCAGCGTCTGAGTATTTGGGAACTATTCCCATTGATAGCGGCCTTTGAGAGTAGTTATTATTTTAAGTTATTTTATTTTGTTTAATTGAAACTAAAACTGTGGAGACCTAAATAATATACGAATATACATAAATAGATACCAGCCAATAGTTTATACTTTTTCCAATTATACATATCAATTTCGCATTATTTTGAAGAAGTGCAATGTTTTGCATGCCGAAAGGCGGGATATGGCGTGCTATGTTTTTAATTTCCACCAACTGTATTTTACCCATATACGCAAACAAATAAATGATTAAGAAATGCAAGAGCAAAATAAAAAAGAACCTTACGGGCAAATTTGAAACATTTTACTTGTAAATCGCAAATGAGTCGTGAACAAATGTTAGTCCATTTCGTCATGAAAATGTATCTCATGTATCGGAAAATAAGTGAATAGCGCCATAAGAAATTGAAATATATTTTTTTATAATTAATTAATGGACAGTGACACAGTTAATGAGGCGTAATTAACTAAGAATATACAATTATGTAAAAGCGAGTCATCTCAATTGATGTTTTTACATACCTTAATTTCCAAGCAACTTATTAAAAGCCAGAAACTGTATCATACTATTTGAATGTAGGTCATGATTAGTCATTTCACCCCATCGTTCAGTGCGTGCTGACTCTTTAATTCGAGGATTCACCTAAAACACTTAATTTTTTTTCAAAAACAATTTGACACTTGGTGTTTGATGTTTAACTTTCACGGTGGGAACATAGAATTAAAAGTTACTATCCTTAATATACACATGGCGCCGAAGCGTGGTCTGCTACAATACTAATGGCTACCTACTGAATTAACGTGTTATAAAGTTTTAATACGGTTACCATGGTGATGAAAATTGTGATAGAACCCACAAACAAGAAACGAACTGTCTAATAGTGATTCTCGTTTTCAAGTTAGTTCAATGTTACATTTTTTTGGGCTTAGCGTGCATTTGTCAGCGAATGTAATATTATTTTTTAGTTGTCAAGGAGGGGTTAGTATAAAGTTAAATCCAAGATTGTAGGGTTGCAACCCTTGCCACACGGCCGCCATCTTGGTAAAAGGGGTACCAATGGTTTATCTAAGAAACTCTAGGCCTCATCAAAAAATTATCCAAACATTTTTTGTTGCAAATAAAATTCTCTACAATTTTGGTGAAGTAACTTTTAGTCTTAGAATAAAAAATTAACAAAGATACACAAATTACTCGCAGGCGCCTGGACCGATATGGAAAATTATTTTTTGTATCAAAAGGTAACAAAAATCTAAAAATGTTAGACATCGATGATATTTTTGTTTACTCGCCTCGCTGTTTTCATTGGAGCAGTGTATTTAGTAGGCCTAAGGGTCCACTGAGTCGATTTTTTTAAATTGTAAATTTATCTAAACTAACTTAATTTTTACTGCTTAGCAGATATTTTGCCGCTAAGCAGTAGTGTGTAAGCATTACTTTGTTTCGGTTTGAATGGTACTGCAGCTTGCGAAATTACTGGGATGTTTAGATGTTTCGAAGAAATAAGCAACAGAACAGCAATGCCCTGGCCTGACCTTGTTTTGTCACTCAAAGTTTGTATTAATAAAATTTAAATTGTGTACCGTTGCAGCGGTCATGGACAGACTTTATCTCTTACTATCACGAGAGCGTCTTGTTCGTATCATTACTACTAACTACACAAATAAGTATAAAGTAAAAAATAAAAAACAATGTCAGTTGTGTGTCTTACAGTCACCATTTTTTACCTGATAAGACCAGTTATTCACTGTAGAAATTATGTAATTACGTCTGACATTTATTAACTATGTATAATTACTAAAATTATTCTGTGAATCATTTAAGAACCATTAATATACATCGAATTTGGTGATTAGCTAATAATAATCACATGATTTACATTTTTAACTCATAACAGTGAAATTTAAAACAAAATCTATTATACTATGCATGTTTATTTCTATATTTGCGCTTACGTATATTTACTGTATTTGTTTTTTTTATAGTATAATGTTTGTTGTTATGTAGTATGTGTTATTTTCGGTATTTTGTTTAGACCGCCAACCGTGTCCTCTGTACTGTCCACCCAAGGGTTGTCTGGTAGAATTATTTTTGTAACTCCTTATAAGTTTTGTATGTTAGGTATAGGTTACATTCTATTATATTCTATTTATCGAAAAATTAAAAGTTATTTTTTTTTTTTTTTTTAATGGTTGACAGGCTAGTTGTTTGACCACAGCTCACCTGATGTTAAGTGAAGGTGTGGTCGAAGATGGTAAAGCACACCTAGCCTGGAATGGAACTGGCTCTCAAGTGAGGCTGCCGGAACACACCGTTAGATGCTTGGCGGCAGATTTTCAACTTGAGGGTGGTAGCTAGCCAGCCGAGTACTAGAAAGTACCCTACCACCATGCTATGGTTTCCTCACGATGTTTTCCTTCACCGGCAGCTCAAGCTCATTGTTGGGGTTTGAACCCACGCCCTTCGGCATGCGAACCTACCGCGCTAACCACTGAGCTATCATCGCTACAAAAACAAATAAAATAACATGTTTTTACTATCTTTCTCTCTGTATTATACTTACTAGCTGACACCCGCGACTTCGTCCGCGTTAGCTTTAGAATAAGGTTCAGAGATAAATGAAATATGTAAGTAACAAATAAGCAATAGTCATGAATCTAACATGTCAATCTGACATCTATCAATTTGACATCTGTCAATATGAGATCTGTTAATCTGGCATTTGTCGACCTGACATCTGTCAAACTGACAATCTGTCAATCCGTCAATTAATGAATAAACTTTCAAATGAAATAAATCTGTGAAAAGAATTCTAGATGTTAATCCAGGTAATAAGCTACGTGTATGCCAAATTTCATCCAAATCCGTTCAGCCGTTTTGGCGTGATTGAGTAACAAACATCTAAACATACAAACTTTTACATTTATAATATTAGTAGGATAAATTTAGCATAAAGTGACACGACCCTGACGAAGTGCACTTACGCAAGCGCGCGTGGCACGCTGTTTGTGGTCAATGGGTCGATCTCTAAGCGGGTATCTAGCAGTAATAAGATTTACCTATTAATTGGCTATATAATATATTATATATAGTATTAACTTTTTTTTTTTTATAGTAGAGCTGTAGGGCGTGGGTTCGATTCCCATTCAGGGCAAACATTTTGTGAATGAACAAATGTTTGTTCTGTGTCTAGGTGTTCTGTATGTATTATAAGTATGTATTTACAAAAAAAAGTATTTATGTATTCTATCAGTTATATGACTTCCATCACACAAGCTCTGCTTAGTTTGGAGCCAGATGGCGCTGTGTGTATAGTCCTACGATATTTATTATTATTTTTTATTATTTAAAACTAACTATTCGGTATAATACAATGTACTGTAATGTTGGTAAAATTACACGAGATATGGTATTTATTAGCGACGATTGTAGTACTTTTCCAAGAATGAAAACTAAATAAATGATCATATAAATACAACACTTGATTGAATTGAAATTAATTGGGGTTTAATTTAACTTTGGTATTTTGGTATACCTAAGCGAGTACTTGACAGTACTCACTCTAGAAAGTAAGCATGGTGATATGTCACTTTCTAGTATTCTGCTGGCTAGCTACCACCCTCAAGTTAAAAATCTGCCGACAAGCATCTAACAGTGAGTACTTGCAGCCTCACTTGAAAGGCAGTTCCATTCTTGGCTAGGTGTGCTTTACCATCTTCGACCATACCTTCACTTAAAATCAGGTGAGCAGCGGTCAAACAGGTGTTTGACCGCTGCTTATCATCCAAAAAAAATCTATCTAGCTATCGTAGATAACTAAATAAGTATAGATATTTAATAACACAAAATATGTAATTAAAAAAACTGACTCCATGACCCTTGTGCCAACTAAATGCACTGTTCTAGTGAAACGGCGAGGTTTCAGATTAAACCAAAATATCATCATAGATTTTTGTTGATTTTATTATAACCGCTAGATCGATTTCGATAAAACTTATATGGGATCACCTTTGAAATATGATCTACAAAGCAAAAAAAGAATCATCAAAATTGACTCATAGTTATCGCGTAAAAACATAAAAAAATACAGTCAAATTAACGATCTCCTCCTTCTTTGAGTCGTTTAAATAGAGAAGAGAAATGAAAGTAAAAGGGATCGACCGCCCCTACAATATCTACGTGATGATAGACATATAGTTTAAAATTTCTATAGTTTGTTGAAACGTGACAATGAAACATAGTGACCTAACATGCGGATCACCTTGAGACAGACTCTGGCACTTGCGCACGTAGGTATTTATGTATCTCTGACAACAAATGTCTTATAGGTAAATATATAGAAACTGGTAATATTATTTTAGTCAGGTATTTTGTTATTATAGGGCGGGGCAATCGATCGAGTCAAAACAATACGCATCGTATTTGTTTGGCCTTGTGTTTGTTCCGTGTATTGGTGTTTTTTTTTTATGATATCGGTATGTCATATCGAAATGTTTTCATATTTAATTAATTAGGCTACGGCTTCAATACCCAGAAGTGCCTGTAATCATCTTATTGCGATACATGTAATACTCTGTTAAGGAATCTTAGATATTTTGTGTAAACAAAGGGGAAGACAGTAGGTACATAAAATATATTTTAAAATAGTAGTTTACTACATTTACCAAAAAAAAAGTGTTTAATGATTTAATAATCTGGTCATTTATAAAACAAATATCGTTTTGTAATATTTATTTTAACGTACCTAATATCTATTTTATATTATAATGTTATGATAAAGAAAATCAATTTTTGGTAGAACATATTTCATTTTAATGGTAGGTTTTTGTGGTAGTGATAGACTGTAGAGGTCCTGAACATTTCTTTAGTTTTCGAAACATTTTTGTTTTCTGTTACTCGAATGTGTTGCGATTGAGCAATCGTGCTTTGTAGTTATACCTACTTGTTGTTTAATGTTATTAGTGTTTATCTTGTTTTTGTTACACTTTTGGTAAGTTAGAACAATTTCTTGCATAAATTTGTTCGCAAAATAAAGACTCAGCCTGGCCCCTCGAGCTGAAGACCCTTGTCGACAATAGAAAACCTGTCGCCAGTCAAAAAGCAATCGCGGAAATCTATGAGTTCCACGAAAAAAATCAAGGTCATTAATGTGTACCTACAAAGATACAAACAAGAAGTGACCTGAGGGCATATATCGCTCACTAACAGACTGTGTTTTCTGGTTGTATTTAACTTGTTATTATTGTGCCGCGCGCGAGCAAACCCGTAGGAAATAGAATCAACAATATTTTTCACAAGTGAAAAATGTTTCGGGCAACTGGCACAACACTTTGACAGTGACTTTTCTTTGTTGACAGTTAATATCTAAGATTCCTGAACAGAGAATAGATGCATAACAATGAATTCGTACACCCGCCAAAGTAGCGCTTGAATCACTTGCACAATTATCTGTGAACAAGTAAAAGCGAGCAGAAGATAGGTACATATCATCAAAATTTGTACAACAGCGTTGATAAAATTTTTAGCACCAAAATGTTTAAAAAACCGGCCAAGTGCGAGTCGGACTCGCGCACGAAGATTACCATTCCGTACTATTCTCAATAAAAACGTAAATATTTCTTTACTAAACTGATAAAATACTTAAATACTTTTTTTTTGTAAATACATACTTATAATACATACAGTACACCCAGACACAGAACAAACATTTGTTTTATATCACAAAATGCTTGTCCTGGGTGGGAATCGAACCCACGCCCTACAGCTCTTGAAGCAGACATGCTACCAATGTAATTTGACTAACGTAACATTCTTCTTCTTGTACTGTACAACTGTAAAAAAATGTAATTAAAGTTGACAAAGGTCACGGACCCCAGTATCTGTAGCGTATAATTATAAATAAAAAAAAAACATATTGGGAAAGAAGTTAGTAAAGGAAAGTTGCCTTTCAAATAACATTGTAAGCACACGATAAAATAAGACAAACGGATTAAACCCGTAAAAGATATACGTACATGAAAGTAGCTGTTAACTTCAACTTGCCAAGATTAAGGATTATTCTGCCACTTGTTGAATACATTGTGTTATTGTGCCACATTGTATGAACAACAAAATGGCATTGAATGTTGCCACATTCGATTTATGCCAAATGTTTAACCATTAACTTACACTTTCTCAGTTATGTTACTAAGTTATTTAATCAATAGCTCACTAATATATTACTCACTTAATTTACCAGAACAACATGCATAAGAATTTTATGGTATAAATAAGTAAAGTAACTATGACAAGCAACATTTAAAATAATAACTAATCTAAAAGGCCGCTATCAATGGGAATAGTTCCCAAAACGCTGGCCTCATTGCCGCGTTGTATGGCAATACTCAAACGTTGGACAAAATAAAGGCCAGCGTTTTGTTCACGTGTGGCGTCGAACAGACGAGATGACAATCCTTCAATATTTTTTTTGCTCCCGGTCGCCAATTTACAACCCCAAAAGGCTCAAATATGTACCCACTGTCCAGGGTTCAATACTTGCGCTTTTTGAGGTTTTCTGCAAATTCCGCCGCTGCGCCAGCCCTAATCTGAGTTCTAAGCTATTAATATAGGTAGGTATCTAAAAAAAAAAATTATCAACAGCTTGTATATTTTATCCAAGTATGCAAAAAATGCGTTCATTTTCTTATACCAAGCAAAAATGGAGGACCAAGGAGTACCTACTCTGGCTTGTTCTTGTATACTTCCCATCCTAAGATTGTCAATTGTGTTATACAATCTTCATTGTGAACAATAAAAAGTTTGTCTAAATATTCATGTTCGCCCATTTTCTGCGCAATAATACTTCATTTTTCTAATCTGTGGCTATAATATAATACTTGTGGACGCCTTGCGGTTGCGGTCCCCGCCCGCGTAGTTCCCGTTCCCGTGGGAATACAGGGATAGAAAGTATATGTCGCCCGCGTAGTTCCCGTTCCCGTGGGAATACAGGGATAGAAAGTATATGTCGCCCGGGGATAGTGTAGCTTCCCAACGGTGAAAGAATTTTTGAAATCGGTCCAGTAGTTTTGGAGCCTATTCAATACAAACAAACAATCAAATCTTTCCTCTTTATAATAGTATTGATAGATAGATAATAATAAATAAATAAATATCGTAGGACACACACACAGCGCCATCTGGCCCCAAACTAAGCAGAGCTTGTGTGATGGAAGTCAGATAACTGATAGAATACATAAATACTTTTTTTTTGTAAATACATACTTATAATACATACAGAAAAAACATTTGTTTATTCACAAAATATTTACCCTGAGTGGGAATCGAACCCATGCCCTACAGCTCTGAAGGCAGATATACTAACAATGAGTACTACTAGTAGTACTACTGTCAAAGATAGATAGATTAGGACGTTATAATACGTATACGTAGAAAATACGACATGGCATTAAAAAACTTCCAATGCCCATCTTTAAAAAAAACAAAGCCCATTGTATTTTGTATCAAAGTAAAATACCTATTAATTGACGTAGGCTTACGTGCAGAAAGTTTATGCCCTGGATTATACAATAAGTAATCCTGGAAATCGTCGGTGAAACGGCAAGGCGAAGCTATAAGCTGTAGAAATAAACAATCTGGTATGTAAGCCGAGTGCTAGGTTGAATGAAGTTTGATGGCCTAGAAACGACCTTTAGTAAACAGTAAGACTCCCGTATTAAGGCGCTCATAGTTAGTAATAAAAAAGGTTCTGCCAAACGTGGCCAAACAAATGCCTAGTCAGTAGCACTAGGCATTTGTTTGGCCACGATCTTACCTGGCGGAAAGTGACGGTGTCGTCAAAGATGGTAAACACACCTGGAATAGAACTGACTCTCAAGTGACGCTACACGCTAAGTGCTTGGCGACAGATTTTCAACTTGATGGTGGAAGCTATCCTGCCAATTACTAGAAAGTACCTCCATGCTATGGTCACGATGTTTTCCAACATCGGTAGCTGAAGCTCATACTTCAAGTTTAAACCCACGCCTGTCGACGTGTGAACCGAACGCACTAACCACTGAGCTATTACCGCTACTTGTTTGCATATTAACTACCAAATATAACTTTTGAATAAAAATATCTCATTTACTAACATTTACTACTAATATTGTAAATGTGAAAGTGTGTGTGTTCGGATATTTGTCGATCACGCGAAAACAGCTTTATAGATTTGGATGAATTTTGGCTCACGTATAGTTTATTACCTGGAATTACATACTTTTTATACCTGAAAAATGCTAGGTTTCTTTGGAATTATTAAAAATACGAACTACAAGACTTATCCACTTGAAATTTGATATCTACTGACATGTCTTATGGAATATTATTATTCAGGGATAAAAGGTAGTCCTTATATTAATCCAATAATAAAATAGCGCAAGTTTCATGTTTCTTTTGCTTATTTGTTACTTACACGTGTTTCATTTCTCCCTGAACCTAATTCTAAAGTTAACGCTACGAAGTCGCGGGTGTAAGCTAGTCATAAAAATATTCGAAAACTTCGTAAAATGGGAAACATCATTTAGAATTATTGACTTTATAGAAGTTTAAATTAAAGATCTAAAATTTCAAGTAACCTCAATATTATGAAATAAAATTAAAACAGAAAAAGTACTCAGAGGTTATTTTAAGGTTTACCTATATCTTAGAAAAATATTCTTTGAAGTTTTATTTCGAAAACAATCTTCTCAAAAATATTATCAATCTTCTAACTTTTATCTTACTTCAAAATCCATGCGTTTTTATAAAAAAAGATTTATATTGCGAAGCTATTCAACTTTGTGTTATGTAGATTAGCCCAGGTGGGAGAGTTGAACCATCTTTCAAAATTGTATTTAAATTTGGCGCGCACGCATCGTCAATGCGGTTATTAGCACATGCAAACGGTCAATCACAAGTATGCCACCATTTTGCATCATGGCTGTTTTGTTTTGCCAATGAGAATATAAAACATGTTTTTGTTGTTGCAAGGTGTTTTTTTTTTAATTTAAGTATTTTTGTACCCGGTTTCCCAGTTTAGTGATGCGTCTCTTGTGACACATATGCCTCTTCCAGCTGCTTCTATTCTTTTCTGTCTTTAGTTTTTCTCGTCCAAATAGCACTGCCGACTTTCCTATCTTCTATCCATCTTTTTGCCTGTCTGCCTCTTTTCTTTTTATCATCGCGTGGTTGCCATTCAGTTATAAAGTATTGCCCATTTTGTTCTACTGTCTCGTCATTAAATAATAAATAAATAAATAAATATCGTAGGACATTACACACAGTGCCATCTGATCCCAAACTAAGCAAACCTTGTACTATGGGAGCTATATTGTGTATTACTATTAATATATTATCAGATAAATTCAGTTTGACGTGTGTTAAGTGATTTTTCTCTACGATCAGAGGTTTTTCTATACCATAAGCTATAGAAAAAATTAAGTGAGCGGGAGAATTGCACCAAAGTAGGTTCGGGAGACATGCTCAGTGGTTCATATCTCCCTTTGTAGGAGTTTTATTTGAGTGTTTTTTTTCTGTCTATAATTTTTCCTTTCTTAATTACAGTAGATACCTATCTATATGATGCCTATTCAATACAAGCCTCCTGAAAATGTACGCAAACAGAAAAAAAGATATTGATAAAGATTTGTGAATTTTGGTAAAGATTTGTCACGAATGTAGAGCCCGAAACAGTTTTATGAGCAATATTATATTTTAAAAAGTAAGTTGATTTAAATTAATTTGAGACTGATCAAAGATTTATTAGACGTCAATTACCAGTTTGAAAAAATACTAATTTATTACAAAGTTTGATAATAATGTAAATAAAAATATCTACATATAAGGTTTGACAATTTTGTTAAGGTAACGTTTTTTGAGAAAGATATAAATTTATAAAGGTATAATATTGATTTAAATTTTGAGTCTGGTAAATGATGCCAAATTATTAGAAATAAGTTAATAAAAAAAACTAAACAAGTACTAATTTACGTTTATTTAAAAAGTTAATTGTTGTCATTTTGTCATTACTTTAGAACATTTTGTTATAAATGTTATGAAAATTTGTTATATTTTAGAGTTTTCCTTGCTTCTCCAAAAATAGTAAGGTCAACTCTCCCCATAGCCCTGAACGTCTCCCTGCTAGTGGAGAGACTTGACTCAGAACTCATTTTTTATTAAAATGCCAATAAAACTTTACATGCGCGTTATAATTATTAAAAATACAATTATGCTCAAATATACCTGCTAGAGTAACGTATCGCGAACATATATAATCGATTCTCTAAACCCAATGAACAAGAAATAATGATGGTTTATGTAAAAAGCGATTCAATTCTCCCTAACCCCCCTACATACAGCGTTTTAAACGTACCTACTCAAATGTTCACCAGTTTCGTCGACGATGAGTCGCCGAAGAAAAGTAAGCATCCTTCATAAGGTATGACAGTCACATACCACCTCATTATTGTTTCCTTTTAATTTGTATGCAAGAAAAGTAACCGTGAGTGTCTCAGAAGCTAGGCTCTTTGGTATGTTTGGTACGCAAAACTTAACTGTATTGAAAGAACATAAGAGTGAAAACCGGTTGAACGTTGAAAGATTGCAATGCCGCGACGAAGTACGTAGGATGTTGGTTTCAAAATGTTATTGTTTCGACATAAACACCTCTGTATCCGCTATGTACTCGCATATACATAGATATATTCGGTTCTAGCTCTTAAAATGTGGTTATGTAAGGTCTTCTGTGAACGATTTATCTAAATGTTTGTTAATGAAAATGAATAAATAAATTAAGATAGAAAAAACACAATATTTCGAAATGTCACATAATATCACCAACTTCACATCTCCAATAATAAATAATAGGTAATGTTTTTCATAGCATCCACATGAAACATACGCTTCATCATCGTAGATTAAATAGCTTATAATAATATAAGCTATTTGATCTACTATAGGTAGAATGTTGGCGAACCAAGCATTAAGCCTGTGATTCAGTATATACCATTGCTGGGGTTTGAACCCACTCCTCTCGGTGTGCGAATCCACCGCGCTGACCACTAACCTGATCTATCATCGCTACAGGAATTACAAATAAGAAAAAAATCAAGAAATAACACGTATAAACTGTATGCACATCGAGTTTCATCAAGATATTGTTACTGAGTGATGTTGATCACCCCGAGTGAACAACTATTCAAATAAAAGCAATCATAGCGTAGTCCGATTAAGTGTTCTTAAGTGATCACTGATGTGAAACAGCGAACGATCCTATTTGTCTTCCGATTTCATTACATTCACCGTAATATGATACGCTATATTGTAGATCCTGGATATTTGTTTCACAATCCTACTATCCTACTACCTATAAATTGTATATAAATTTTATGTATATATAGATATTTATATATACCAAAGAGGTACCTAAAAGTTAACGAGAAATTAAAGCCTGTTAAAAGTGTTCAGTCTTTTGATGTTGTTGTGTGTGTTGTTGTTTGTTGTTGTTGTTGTTGTTTTGATGTTGTTGTGTTTTGAGCATATTCAGCTGATTCAAAATTTAGCAATATCCTTAACATTGCAGAGGTGAAGTGTCCAGAAGAGAATGGCAATCACAATACCGTTTTTTTATCAAGTTGTGGCGTATACTGCAACTTTATTGCATAGTAGTTCTTATAACGATCGCAATCTCAATACAAAAGAAGATTCATGGTTACGTGAAAGATTCATTTTATCAATATTGCATTTAAGATAAGTTTCCTGGTGAATGACAGACATACCCTTCAATCCGAATTAAGAATTTAATTTTGTAGTGATGATAGCTCAGTGGTTAGCGCAGTAGGTTTGCATGCCGAAAAGCGTGGGTTTGACCCCACAGTGAACTTGAGCTGCCAGTGAAGGAAAACATCGTGAGGAAACCTTGGCATGGTGATAGGGTACATTAGTACTAGACTGGCAAGCTACCACGCTCAAGTTGTCGCAATCTAACGGTGTGTTACGGCAGCCTCACTTGAGAGCCAATTCCATTCCAGGCTAGGTGAGCTTTACCATCTTCGACCACACCTTAACTCAACATCAGGTGAGCTGTGACCAAACACCTAGCCAGTCAACCATTATAAAGAAACTAACAAACTAGAATTTAAGATTAGCGTCCTCATCGTTCTACAACAAAACTTTGCGATGGTACCAGATTGCAAGTAGCGTCATTACTAGTGGCGTAGCGTAGCTTGGCCTGTATCAAATTTAATTGGGGGGCCCAAATGAAAAATAAAGATTTCTCACAAAAGAAACAAAAATGCTTGTATTAAATTAAAATAAATATTTATTGATTATAATTATGGACAGTTTGTGACAGTTTTTTTTAAATGTTTTTTTTCCGAAAAGCACGAGATTAAGTGACATTGTGGATAACATTTTACTTGTTTTTGTTTACAAGCGTTAGGAGCCCGGGAGCCCCGTATCATTGATACGGCTGATACGACCCTGGTCATTACTAAGAAACGTTACAGGTCTTTATCTGGATACACAAAAAATGAGACGGTATTCATACCACGAATTCCCATAATGTCTTCAAATTTTCCATTCGAATTAATAAGAGTAGGTATAATTTCGTATTCATTTCAGCTTAACTATAACAATCAACAATTCACCAAGACAAACGTTAAGCATAGGCAAGCAAACATTTTTTAAAGGTGACTTGACCCATGGACAGCTATACGTGGCATGTTCACGAGCGAGGGATACCACAAGCGTTTTTAACTCCAGAAAATTAATCACAAAATATTATATATGAAGAGATTTTACTGAGATTTATACCAAAAAATATTTGAAAAACACGAAGCATTTATTCGCAAAGAAAAAGAATGAGGTTAAGGTCAGTATGGGTATTTCGTTGCGAGTACAGAATTATTGACTTTTCCTAATTTGTAGCGATGATAGCTCAGTGGTTACCGCGGTAGGTTCGCATGCCGAAGGGCGTGGGTTCAAACCCCAACAATGAGCTTGAGCTGCCGGTGAAGGAAAACATCGTGAGGAAACCATAGCATGGTGGTAGGGTACTTTCTAGTACTCGGCTGGCTAACTACCAGCCTCAAGTTGAAAATCTGCCGCCAAGCATCTAACAGTGTGTTCCGGCAGCCTCACTTGAGAGCCAGTTCCATTCCAGGCTAGGTGTGCTTTACCATCTTCGACCACACCTTCACTTAACATCAGGTGAGCTGTGGTCAAACAATTAGCCTGTCAACCATAAAAAAAAAAACTGAACAAACATTTTTTGTTGAAGGGTACTGCAGCATATTTAAATAATAGATTTCTGATTTTTTTTTACACACATACTATTTTTTTTTGTAAATGCATACAGAACACCCAGACACAGAACAAACATTTGTTGATACATAAAATATTTGTCCTGAGCGGGAATCGAACCCTTCAGCTTTTAAGGCAGATATACTACCAATAAGCAAAACAGGGTTTGCAAAAATGTTTTTACATCAAAACATATTTAATGAAACACGCTGTGTATGATTTGTTTGTAGAATTCTCGGTAAGCGACTCCTGTTCATGTTTGTCAAGTCCATCGTTTAGCCATAAAATATTTGCCTTTGTAACTTGATGTTAGAGAAACCTATTATGTATCGGTACTCCGACAAACAAAGTGGAATGAGCTGCGGATACAGTCGTGAGAAAATCCGTATCGGATATTACGACGGATTAAATTTCATCCTTTATTAATTTTACATTTTCTGCAACAGACAATCGGAATTACCTACTCCATTACACAAATACTCTATGGACTTACATATTGTGTGTTACGTAATCATCATCATCATCATCATCAGCCTTTTGTAGTCCACTGCTGGACATAGGCCTCTCCCAAGACACGCCACTCAGCCCGATCCTCGGCTTTTCGCTTCCATCCACCGCCAGCTGTCCTACGTATATCGTCACTCCATCGAGTCTCAGGGCGTCCTACGCTACGTTTGCCAATTCGCGGTCTCCACTCTAGAACACGTCTACCCCAGCGGTTGTCGGTTCTGCGACAAATATGTCCAGCCCATTGCCACTTCAGCTTGCTAATCCGCTGAGCTATGTCTGTTGCTTTCGTTCTCTGGCGAATTACTTCGCGTTTGTTACGTATTATGTTGTTATTATAAATTACTTCTTGTCTTTGATCTATGATGACGTTAAGCTAGACATCACAAAGAAATAACTAAAACCAATATCTCCCACTAATATTACAAATGTGAAAGTTTGGATGGATGGATGTTTGTTACTCTTTTAGGCAAAAAGTACTGGATTGATTTGAATGACATTTGGTATGGAGGTCGCTGAGACCTTGGACCGAAAACATGTGGAGGGTAACAGCGCGGGGCGAAGCTAGTTTTAAAATAAAATAGAAGTATAATGAGCTTTTTGTATTGTTAACTGCATAACCTTACCCTCTGCAATACGAAGGCCATTAGAAAAGGAAAAGTCCAGCCAAAAGCTTAAATTCCGTAATGTTATCGGATTCGGACAAATACAAACTGATGGTAACCCATCATTGTATCATTGGATTTAATCGAGCATCAATTGGTGGATCCGGCAAAAAGTAATTCCTTATTAAATTGCAAACATAATCACTATTTTTTTATACTCGTCAAGCTAGGTGTTTGACCACAGCTCACCAGGTGTTGAGTGACGGTGTGGTTGAAGATGGTAACACCTAGCCTGGAATGAAAATAGCTAATAAATAATTATAATAATTATGTATTATATGTAGTAGGTAATCGAGATATGAATATAACAAAAAAAAATTGTGACAATTTTGCCGATTTTATCTCATTATTTATAAATTTATCATTTATTCATTTGTCGTGCGGTCTCATGAAATGAATAAATATCGTTCGACATTTAAAACACCGCCACCTAGCCCCAAAATAAGCAAAACTTGCACCTACTATGAACACCAGCTAGCTGATCATCATCATCATTTTCAGCCCGTTATCGCCCACTGCTGAGCATAGGACTTTATCCCGGTCCTGCACTTGTCCTTGGCCTTGTCCAGGTACGACCCGCAACCCTCACGATGTCATCGACCCAACGAGGTGGGCGGGCGTACGACGCTTCGTTTCCCGGTGGCCAAGATAAATCAATTAATATACTACGTTAGTATCTACATTGCACCCGTGCGAAGCCGGGGCGGGTCGCTAGTAAATGTAAAAACAATTTCAGATAAACCAGTTAGGTTTTTTTATGTTAGGAACTAACTTTTTGGTATGTAGTTAACTAATGTGGTAATTTTGACTACCCTCTTAACTGATTTGACACATTTTATAAGATTCATATTATTGACTAGCGGATGCCTCGCGGTTTCACCTGCATAATTCTCGTTCCCGTGGGAATATAGGGATAAAAAGTAGCCTATGTTACCAGGGGAAAGTGTAAATTGCAAACGGTGAAAGAATTTTTGAAATCGGTCTAGTAGTTTTTGAGTTGATTCGTTACAAATTCCAGATTTGCTAGGCAGTGACAGAAGACGAGCTAAAAAAAAGTATAGAAGTATTCTGTCTGTTATTCGGTTCTCATAGCTATGCTTAGTTTGGGGGTAGATGACGCTGTGTGAATTTATGATCTTTTTAAGTTTACCTAAAAGAAAACAAATTTGTAAAACTTTGTTATTGCCTTAATATACCATGCCTACTAATTACGTACTTATAAGTTATAGAGTAAGCCAATAAGCGTGAGAATATTAAATGTTAATGAGACAACCCAGTCAGGTGTTCGCTAGATAAGATAACAGCCGTTTTAGCCGCCAACGTATTTACTTCCTTGACTCACTAACGTGATATATATTCTGCACCATTATGTTTATGATTTTTTCCATTTTTGTACTGGTTGGCTCATATTTTTAAGCGATGTTAACATTAAATTGAGTAACGTGGGACTGTATTTAGCTTGATCGATGATCTTGGTGGTAGATCTCCTTAGCAGGAGGTCATCTAGGTAGGTACCACCGCAGTACCAGTTATTCTGCCGCTAAGCAGTAGTGTGCAAGCATTACTGTGTTCCGGTTTGAAGGGTAACGAAATTACTGGGCTGTTGAAACTAACCATCGAAAGTATCAAAGTAATGAGTGCCAAAGCAGTGATGCCCTGGACTTTGTTTTGTTACTTAAAGTTCTGTGTATCGCAGCGATGGTCATGGACAGGCGTTATCTCTTACCATCAGGAGAGCGTCTCGTTCGTCTCATTACTTTTTAAATAAAAAAAATCATAAAAAAAAACTAGAATGGACACCAGTATCTTCTGTTATAAATTAAAAAAACTAAGTTGCGCCCGCGTCTTTGTCCGCGTTGACTTTAGAATTAGGTTCAGAGAGAAATTAAGCACGTGTAAGTAAGAAATAAGTGATCGTCATGAAACTTGCGCTGTTTACCTTTCATCCATGAATAATGTTCCTTATGACACGTCTAGTCGTCTATCCCAAATTTTAATACGTCCAGTAGGTCGTTTTTGATAGATAATCCCGCAGGAAACTAACATTTTACCGTGATAAAAAGTATTTTAATAATAAATAAATATCATAGAACATTACACACGCGCCATCTGAACCCAAACTAAGCAAAGCTTGTACAGTCAGATAACTGATAGAATCCTGAAATAGTTTTTTTTGTAAATTTGTGCGCAAAATTTAGTCAAAGTCCGTTTAGCCGTTTTCGCGTAATTGGCTAACAAACATCCAAACACTCAGACTTTCGCATTTATAGTGAATTATTGTAGCGTTCTAATCCTACAAATAAAATGTAAGGGGAATATACTCGTTAATATCTGTTTCCAACTCTACTTTAGCTGTTCTAATAACTAGAAAATTACTCTGCCAGTTTTATCGTGTAAATGTTAGAGGACATTTCACACGGCACATTTACAATCTTACTCCAATCTAAGTAGAAACACCCACAGACACTCTTGATGAAGACTTTTCTTTGGTGAAATAAGCTACGTAGCTGTGTAAGTTGTTTTTTATTTATAGTTGACATATTAGGTGTTTTGACTACAGCTCACCTGATGTTAAGTGACGGTGTGTGCTAGGGTGAGAAATTTTAAGATACTAGCGGACGCCTCTCGGTTTCACACGCGCAGTTCCCGTTCCCGTGGGAATACAGGAATAAAAAGTAGCCGGGTATGTCACCCGGGGAGCTTCCCAACGGTGAAAGAATTTTTGAAATCGGTCCAATAGTTTTGGAGCCTATTCAATACAAACAAACAATCAAATCTTTCCTCTTTATAATAGTATAAATAGATAGACTAACTATAACGTTCGCTGTCAGAATGACAATCGTCAATGTAACAGTATGAACTAAGTATTACAGTTATGACAAAGATGATTGAACAATCGCAATCAAATATAGAAAGAAAATAGACAAAAAATCACACATCTGTATTTAGGTACCTACATGCAAACTTATACCTACTTGCACGCTTCCACAGCTAAACAACAGACATCTACATAAAGATATAAACCATATCCTCACAAACATATCTTGACATCTACTGCATATGTATATTGCGGTTAAATCGAAAAATGCGAGAGTTTTTTTTGTTTGTAACAAATAATTATGTTGACCATTTGACCACCGATTTGCCTGATATTATGCGAAGATGCGGTCCACAATGGAGCCCGCTAGAAGCAACCGATTCACTCGCGACTTAAAGGCACCCCGATTGTATCTATCAGGGAAACAACCCCTCGGGCAGCAAATCCCATTGTTTAGCGGTTCATACAGTTAAGGTAGATTCGAACTGTTTTGTTCGAGTTTACTTAGTTTTAATGCTGCGGACACAAGGTAAAACAGGTAATCTGTGAATGATGAGTCATGATAAATTGTTTATCTACTGCTCGTTTTTTCTCTTCTATAGTTCTTCCAGTTATTTAATACGCTTGCTCTTTTTGCGTGTTCTCTACGTAACATCCTACAATAATATTATAAACGAGTGAACAGGTTTTTTTCTAGGTATACAAGCGTCCTTCATCTTAGACTGCTTCCTGCTTAATATCAGGCAGGGCATGGTCAAACGAGAACATATTTCGGATGTAAATTTCGTAAATAATAATAATTATAAAAAATGTGAAAGTTGGTGTGTTTGGATATTTGTTACTCAATCACGAAAAACGGCTGAACGGATTTAAATTAAACTAATTTATTACCTGGATTAACATAATAGAATACTTTTTATTTTAGAAAATATTTAGGTTCCTGTGGGATTATCAAAAACGTTCAAGGTTGCAACCACTACACACTACCAGATGTCGTCAAGTATTACAAAACACAATAGTCATTACTATTCAATACGATGGACGAAGTCGCGGGTAGCAGCTGGTAAGTTATATAAATTAAAAACTGTAACTAACACGCTCGAAATACTCTTATTATCTTAGGCTCTTTATAATAATTTATATCATAACAAAAAACAAAACAAAATAAAAAAAATGTCAAAACACAAAACATGTCAAAATAATATGTAATCCGTAGTCATGTATCTTTACATAGGTAATAATTAAGCTATTAAATGTACGCAATTTAATAGCTTAATTATAAAGTTATGTATCATGCTAATATAAGCTTTACGCTGTTTTTTTTTTAAATTAGACGACCAAAACGCGGTCTTGACAATAAGAGCCAACGCATGTCCATGACCGTTGTAGCTACCAAGACCTTTGAGTAGCAAAAAAAAATCCAGGACATCGCTGGATTGCTGGCGCCCATTACTTTGAGACATTAAATCATTAAGTCTCAATAGCCCTGTAATTTCGCTAGTGACCCATCATAATAATGTTTAATATATTACTTCTTGGAAGCAGAATATCAAATCAAGTAATTCCGTGGTACCTACTTACCCAGACGGCCTCCTGCTAAGAAGATTGACCACCTAGTAAAGCTAAGTACGTACTTGTTTGCCAAATATCAACCAATTTTGTCGTTTTTCAAACATACTTTCGCATTGATAAATAATATACTATGTACAATTGTACATGTTCCCCATGTATTTTTCTAAAAACCCTACATTTTAATCGGACTGAAAAGTAGTAAGTAAAAATAGAATTTTAAATTTAATTGTGACCACGATCATCGACGTGAACTAATATAAAATACCGTAAAGCACTTTATGACGTCATAACACAAGACAAGGGATTTTTAAGAGAATCTAAACTCCTTCAGAGAATTGTTTTGAGTCATATCAAGTACGCAAAGAACAGAATTAATCACGAGGCTCTATTCTAGTCACGTGATACAGCATTACCTATTTATAGCCCCTACGTAGAGTCAACGTAGACATTTATAAAACAAGAACTGAAAACTTGCTAAAGTACTAAAAACAAGCCGTTGTTTATATATTCGCCTATTGTTAGTAGAGTAGCACCGGCACCAAGAGAAAAATTATTAAAATTAATCATTCAAACGGCGATAATAGAACAGGTTGCGCCAATACTTTTTTTTTCTGAGAGTAAAATACACTTTAAAATAAGTTACAGTTTAAAATGTTTCGTCATAAAATAAAAGTTGTATTGAAATGTTTTATTACTTACTTATTTTTAAAGCACCGTTGTCATTGTGATTCACAACACTAACACTATAGTACTACTGGAACTAACTTTCTAAAGTACTGGATACGTACGAAGGCTTCGCTGGTTTGACGACCAATCGCGGTGTTGGTCGTTGGAATGTGACTCCAGCGCAGGTAAACTTACACCTGTGTGAGTGAGCTCACTCAACCGTGAACGGTATACGTCATTTAATTACATTGTATCAACGTGATTGCATTTGTGTGTGTAGATGACGTAGCCACACCACTTATGTGGACAGAGTATCCAGCTACTTTTACTTATTCTATGATGTTTTCACGGTTTTTAGAGATCGACTCTATATTCTAAGGGACTAAATCGAACAAATACATAGATCGCAAAAATATATATGTAGAAAAACAGACATAAGGCTTAGCGCCTTACTCAAAATAATAACTTAAATATAATTTTACATATAAACCGAAAAATGTGTGTAAAACCATATTAACTAGTTTAATTATTATTTTTTATGTAAGAAGTAATGAGACGAACGAGACGCTCTCCTGATGGTAAGAGATAACGCCTATCCATGACCATTACAGCGATACACAGAACTTTGAGTAACAAAACAATGTCCAGAGCTGCAGTATCCTTCGAACTGGAACACAGTAATGTTATTCACTACTGCTTAGCGGCAGAATAACTGGTACTGCGGTGGTACCTACCTAGACGGCTAAGGAGTTCTACCACCAAGTAAAAAAAATTATGTGTTTTCATATTCAAACCTAATGAGTCAAAAACAATACAGCGAAATGTAAAACCCCTTTGAAGAAAGCACATAAAAGTGATTTATTGATTAAATAATTCTAAACCGGCAAACGTAGCGCAGTACACAAAACACATTTTTTTTTTTGTAAAACCGTAATGTGTCAATGTAAAACCCCTTTGAAGAAAGCACATAAAAGTGATTTATTGATTAAATAATTCTAAACCGGCAAACGTAGCGCAGTACACAAAACACGTTTTGTTTTTTTTTTGTAAAACCGTAATATGTCGTACTGAACCTCGGTGAAGTGACGATATGGGCAGGACATTCAGCAGTGACAGGAAATGAAGCACCAAAGATATGACGCGTCTGCGAAGAGGTCACAATTGGAAAATTATGTTGTGATACAAACTGATTTTGTTTTGTTGTAATTCGGAACTCATATTCCAAAATTACTCTGATTTTCGCTGTGTCCATTTTCACGTTAAAAGGCGAGACAGTTGAAACAATTAAATTTCAATTTAATTAAAATTTCTTTTAAGTCAATTTATTATTGATAAAATCTAATACCAATTGCCATGCTGGATGGCAATGCTAAGCTCTTGACCAAATTAGATGCCAGCCTTCTTTATAACATTAAATGTAATGTTACTTTTTAAATTTAACTCTAAAAATTTCGTATCAAGAAACTTTTATCCTAAAATCTGACACCATGGTGTCGGTTTAATTTTTATTCAAAGTGGTCAGTGCGTTAAAATGAATAATATTTTACAAATAGACTAAAAAATAGAAAAAGAATATTTTAGACAATCATCTTTTTTTTGACAAACTGAAATAATCAGTGTCAAACTCTGGTTTCTATTCATGGTAGAATGAACATAAACATGTACCTATAGAAAGAAGGGTATTTATTCTACTTCAAAACATACCTAACATCTGTCAAGTATCAAAACTCAGGTATTGCGAAAGCAATAAAACTCACAATTGAAACAGCAATAATTTTGAATAAACATTCGCTCAGTATCCACTTGCTGATGTTATTGCCTATATTACGTTACAGATAGCTACTATGGAAAATGTCCATTGTTGAAGGGCTTTATGGATTTGTAAACATTTTCCCATTCGAAGATCGTAATCATCCTTGATCACGCATAATCATTTGCAGAGTGATCTAACATCGATAAATTACTTAGTATTTTATATATTACTTATGAAATATGGCAGAATGTGGACCCATTTATTTATTTACACAAAAATATGGTGCTTATGGTGCTGGCGGTGGATGGAAGCGAAAAGCCGAAGACCGAGCAGTGGACTACATATGGCTGATGATGATGATGATGGTGCTTATAGGTAAGCCACTAAGGGAGGTCATCTAGGGGTTTTTAGAAGGGCCTGTATGCCCATTTGTTTATTCAATTAATTACATAATATAAAGAAGGCAGGTACAAATTTGCTACTTATTCTGTTATGTGTCCATTCCTAACACATAAGCTATGTACGCGTTTGCGTAGCTCTTTCCCATACTCATACTCATACTCATTTATTAATAACGAAAAGTTACAAGTCACAACCAATAAATAAGACAATTATATTCCTATAATATTCCTAAGCACATCGCCGTCCACACATCCACCGAATCCGTAATGAGTAACTATTATGTTGTTATGATGTCGGTTCTAAGGGTAGGTAGTTACCTAGCCTGTCAACCATTAAAAAAAAAAAACCTACTGTTTTTATTCTGACCTTATTATTTTTTGCTACTGTTTCAAATTTTAACCTACTAGGTATCTAGCTGCAATCATATTTGCTGACACAAAATGATTAGCTGGTAAATGATTAGGTGTATATTAGGTGCAATCTGATCCGTCCAATATAATACCTAATACGTGGAAGTGAAGCCTACATACCTAGCATATACCCTTATGTGTATCTGTAATTCGGTAGTATTAGAATTGAATAGAATAGAATATAATTTTATTGTATAAGAAACATATAAATTACAAAACTTAAAAAAAAAAACAAATAAGATAATAATAATAATACAAAAATAACATAGACTAATACATATATGATAGTACAACGGTGGCTTTGTCACTTAGAGCGATTTCTTCCAGACGAGCTTTAGATGGATAGTAAAAAAAAGCCATGTGTTTGACCACAGCTCACCTGATTAAATGACGGTGGCGATATTTGATAATATACCAGTCCAGCATACGACGTAGGTACGTGACTAACTTCGCTTCAAAAATTACCGTGTTCAGGTTCGAAGGGTACTGCAGCTAGCGAAATTACTGGACTGTTGAGACTAACCATCGAAATTCTCAAAATAAGGAGTGCCAAAGCAGTGATGGACTTTGTTTTGTTACTCAAAGCTCTGTGTATCGTTGCAATGGTCATGGACAGGCGTTATCTCTTACCATCAGGAGAACGTCCCGTTCGTCTCATTACTTTCAACATAAAAAAATCTTTTGACAAGTAAATGTATTCCAAAAAGGTATAGAAGGAAACTCTTCAATGTTTAAAGTCTATACTATATAATAAACATTATAATTATGTCTTACAAAACCATTACGATGCATTAATATATACCTACGTGAAAGCAATGCCTACTGCTTGCACAATAAACAAACGTGTTGGTCAAAACAGAACAACGCACCTATCGGGTAAAAGCAGAAATTTTGTAGCGATGATAGCTCAATGGTTAGCGCGGTAGGTTCGCATGCCGAAGGCCGTGGGTTCAACCCCCAACAATGAGCTTGAGCTGCCCGTGAAGGAAAACATCGTGAGGAAACCATAGCATGGTGGTAGGGTACTTTTTAGTACTCGGCTGGCTAACAACGACCCTCAAGTTGAAAATCTGCCGCCAAGCATCTAACGGTGTGTTCCGGCAGCTCACTTAAGAGCCAGTTCCATTCCAGGCTAGGTGTGCTTTACCATCTTCGACCACACCTTCACTTAACATCAGGTGAGCTGTCAAACATCTAGTCTGTAAACCATTAAAAAAAAATTACAATTGTAATACATATTTAAAACGACACAAATCAGATTTTTTTAGATCGATACTTGAAAGATTTATATCGTCGGCTAGACACATCCTACATGCATACATCTGACGCCAAGAAGAAGAATCAGATGTACACGCTCGCGGCACAAATCTTGATATCTCCGTATCTATTACCTACCTCTTCATTAGATCGATTCGCAGTCATTCGCTAGACGATCGCTAAGTCTGTGAGGTTAAATATCTACCTACTAGATAAGATAAGATAATTTAGTAGTAAGTTGATTTACAATCATCTTATGCTTTACAATAAGAGCTGCGCATGAAACATATTTCATCAAAAGAAAAATTCATTCACAAATTTATTGTATAAATAAATTAATAATAAGTACCTAATGAAAGTATAATTCAAATTTCTCGCGTGATTGTAAGCGACCATGTGGTCGAAGATGAAGCACGCAGATCTAGAAGATGCTTATTCACTCTGACCTTGAAAAGATCCAGATTATATCTATCAGGAAACAAGGAAGCCGGTTGCTTGTTCCATTCCTTGGCCGTACGGATAAGAAACGTAGAGTCAAAACGTTTGGTAACGCACCCAATTTTGGATAAATAGTACTTAACTAATATTATTTATGCTGTATTTATGCTTTACAACGTATGTTCCTGGGTATGTATAGAACATAGGGGTTACGTGTACTTATTGTCTAAAAATTCTTTGATTGTATATATTGTTTTATCCAGCAGAATACTTTTAACTTTACAATTAAATAATGTGTCACTAGCAGGGTTTCGTATTCTTTCTGAGAGCTTATTATAAGGTTTTTGATATCTCCTAGATTATGGTTTCTATAATGATATAAGAAACTACATTTATGAAAATTATAAAATAAATAAATCTAACCAACTTAAGGTCAGTGAAGGCGCCCGCAAAGTTCAAAGTTTGACCTCGCGACATAGATTTGTTTTTTAACTTTTCCAATAAAACCTTCTATTAGAACATCCCCGCGGACTCTACTGAAACGGTTCAGCGAACCGCGCGGCATCGAAATAATTTTTTTGACAAGAAAATATATTAGTTATATTATTCATCATTCATTATCATCATCATCTTAGGCCTAGGACGTATGCTGGACATATGCCTCCCCCAATTATTTCCATGAAGACCGGTTGAAAGTGGCTCGCATCCAGCGCGTTCCTGCGGTTGTCTGTACACCTTGCGGGTGGATATTCTAATGAAGACTTGCCGGTTTGTGGTATCCATTCCAGAACTTTACAGCCCCATCTGCACTCAGTTCTGATGCGTATGTGCCCTTGCTCACTGCCACCCCAACTTGCTAAAGTGCTAAGTACATAAATTACTATATCTACATAATTTGACGTGTAATAAAGAATCAGTGACGGTTTGTAAGTTTGTTACTTTTCCATGCTGTACCTAAAGTGGCAACACAGATTTTTATGATGGAAAGTATATTGTACCTACTATGGATTGACATTTATATCGGAAAATGGTTGTGAGCCCAGAGGGTGTGACCAGTGTGTGTATATAACTAACTAGCGGACGCCTCGCGGTTTCACCCGCGTAGTTCCCGTTCCCGTGGGAATACAGGGATAAAAAGTAGCCTGTCACCCGGGAATATTGTAGCTTCCCAACGGTGAAAGAATGTTTGAAATCGGTCCAGTAATTTCGTAGCCTATTCAATACAAACAAACAAACAATCAAATCTTTCCTCTTTATAATAGTATAGATAGATAGATAAATACGAAAGTTTTTTTGTTGGTTATTTTATCTTTTTGTTTAGGTTTCAGACATCTATCCCCAACAGTAACATACAGATTTTGTGTTATACCATGTATTGATAGTGATAAGTGCGGTGCGCACGTGCCGCCCCCGCACGGCAGGCGCCCGCCGTGCTGCCGCTCTGCATGCTGACATGACTTAAGCCCGCCACAGACAGAGCTATAATATATCTTAATGAATATATTACATCTGTAAGCTCATTTGGTAGCAACCCTGTTTCAAGAGCTATAGGGCGTGGTTCCCGCCAGGACAAACATTAATGTGACGATAAAAGTTTCTTCTGTGCCTGGGTGTTATGTATGTATTATAAGTATGTATATTTACAAAAAAATGTGCTTAAGTATTCTATCATTTCATGTTACCTGGTTCCCATAGTACAAACTTTTCTTAGTTTTAGGGCTAGGTGGCGCTATATGAAATGTCCTACGATATATTTATTTATTCATTTATTTATCATTAGGAATAAAAAAGGCTACATTTTTTGTAAGATTTATACATATAGACATATGTATGTATGTACATAAAATTACAAAACTCACACCCTACAGCTCTTAAAGCAAATATTCTACAAATATGTCCTGGTAGCTCTTAAAGCAAATATCCTACCAAAATTTCATGGTGTCCAAATGACCTGATATTATTGATTGCCCTGGTAGCTACCAGGTCAATCAATAATATAAAGTTGGTACCTATCTCCTTGTTCATTTATACTCTTACCTAGTAAGATCAGAGCAGCTGTTTCGGTGTGAAAAGGTAACAAACAGATATGTAACATTTTTATAATATTGGTATGGACAGCCTGACAGCGGTTTCGTACACGTAACTTGACTCTTTAATTCAATTTTCTTTAAGTAATACAGAACTGACTAATGCTTATCACATTTCAAATAGGTATTTCACAATTTAACATACTTTACTTATAGAATATTTTAACTTCATTTAAGAGTGCGCCTAATGCCAGAAAAACGGACAAGGGGTATTTTTAATGCCACTCTTTGATACCTATTAAGAAACATACATATATTACAATACTAGCTGACGCCTCGCAGTTTCACCCGCGTAGTTCCGGTTTCTGTGGGAAAACGGGGATAAAAAGTAGCAAACGAAGGGTACGGGGAAGCCCGGGGACGAAGCTTCCCAACGGTGAAAGAATTTTTGAAATCGGTTCAGTAGTTTCGGAACCTATTCAATACAATTTTTTTTTTAAATCCTGTATGAATTCCCTTTTCTGAAAATGTTAAATGTTTTTCTTTTCGGTGAAAGTTATTATAATTATCATCATCATTATCATCACAAACAAACAAACAAAACATATTGGAGTGTGGGTATAATCCTGGAGAAGTACAATAGCCGGATAAAAGTTTGAAAATGGGTCGGAGTTTTTCACAATAAAAAACTACAAATGCCGCAGAAAAAAAAATCAAATAGGTAGGTAGGTAGGTACTCCCTGAATAGGTATCTACTCGGAATTGTTAAATATGACCCCCACATTATTTTTATGAATACAATAGCTACACTTATGTTTTAATGAAGTCACCAATTACTTTTTTATTTTGATGTAAAAATTTGAGTAAATAAATGAAAGTCGGTAAAAATGTACCTACCCCGGATTTCAGTCATGCAATTCTCGATCTTGTTTTTTCGCGCTAGAACGGGTGAAATCGATTTTTTTTTCTGGCATTATGCTAGAAATGATCAGATCAGAACTGATGACGTTGCAGGGTTCGTCATAGGCAGCCCGTACACGTAGCGCGCGATCCGCGATCCGCGATCCGCGATCAATGATCGCGATCCAGACTGATCGTGTACGAAGCGGATTGACGGACTGATGCTCCGGATCGCATAATATCTAGAAATTTTGAAATCATGATCGCGGATCGCGGATCGCGGATCGTAATCATGATTGAACGTGTACGGGCTGCCATAGGTTCAACACTTAAATTTCAAAGACTGGCGTTACGTATTTTTGGGTCATCGGCGCCATCTATTGGTGGCTGGGCGTCAACAGTGCTGTTTAAACATAACTTTCATTCGTCATAACTTAGGTATTGGGGTTTTGGCGCGGGAACACGGATAGTCATGTCGCCCCATTGTATTTTTTTCCAAAACTAGTGTATTTTCGAGTGTTTATAGTACAGAAATTGTGGTGAAACATTACTTTTTGTGTTGCTTCCAAAACTTGTAGTAAAGTCGCCACTACTTTACTAGAGCATGACTGGATTTGACTGACACGGACTGGACTTGACCAAGACTGGACTTTGACAACTTTTAAAAAGTTATACGTATGAAACTTGAAAATATCAAAATACTTGGTGCACAAGATGCGATGCCAAAATCGAAGAAAAAACGTTAGGTATAACTTATTATGTTATGTGTATTGCTGCAATGGTCATCTCTTACCATCAGGAGAGCGTATCGTTCGACTCATTAAGTTTACATTTTTTAAAAGTCAATTGTGAGTATATATCAGTACCTATTACAGTATAATTACGACTGAGTACCTACTTCGCTAGTAGGATTCACGTCAACTTATTTTGATAAATTAATAGCCAATGTGATGAAAAGATTAGAACAAGATTGTATAAACAATAGTCGAGAACACTATAATACCGACTACGGAAAAATAACTACATTTAGCACACTGCCTTGTTAGCTCATTTGGTAGAATATCTGCTTCAAGAGATGTAGAGCTTGGATTTGATTCCCACCAGGATAAACATTTGTGACGACAAATGTGTTTGAGTATTCTTTTTTTATAATATATAGGCTTACCCTGGACCACCTTCTGACCTGATGTTGAATGATGATGCGGTCTAAGATAGAGCACGCGTACCTACAAGATATCGATTTACTCTCGACTTAAAGACATCCAGATTATATACAACATAGAACACCCACTCAGGCAGCGCATTTCACTGTCTAACCGTCCGCACAATGAACATGGAATCAAATCGTTTCGTTCTAGTTTTTGGAACGTCGACCATGAAACGATGTCGCTTTTTTGTTTCTAGCTGTCCAATAAAAAAAATGGGCATGAGGGAATTAGACCATGTAGCTCTGAAGCACACTCTCTGAAATGAATCCGACAAAAACCCCGATAAACTAGCAACTTTGCGACGATGTTCTATGCTTTGTAATTTAGTTTGAACACTAGTCTATGAGCCCCTTGGCACGCTTCTCAATGGCTTCAGTACGTATTATAAGTACAGTTTACAAAAATAAAGTATGTATTCTATCAGTTTTATTTTCTTTAGTTTTGGCGTCGCATCATGAGCATTTGCCAGTGTCAAGTGTGTCATATTTTCAAGTTTTAAAAGTTAAAAAAATTGCCTCTTAGCTATAGTTATAGTAGAATTCCAGTCTTGTGATCCGGCACTTTATGAATAAAATACCACCATTTTGTAGCATAAACACTCGATAAAACTTTTTGGAAAAAAATACAACGGGGCGACGACTTTTTCCGCGTTCCCGCCAATCAGTTATCTGATTCCCATAGTACCTACAAGCTTTGCTTAGTTTGTGCCTAGATGGCGAGTGTGAGATGTCCTACGACATTAATTATTTGTTTATTATTATCACATTATTAAGTATTAAATACTTAGTAGTTTAGTCCCTACATTGAAACCTAAATACAAACATGCATAGACTGCAAAAAACATCCTAACTCTATCTATTCGCTTTGCGTAGCCTGAAAAAAAAAATTGTGGTCACCATGCAAGAGAAACAACTATATATATTTATGATAAAAATGTGCATTTATTCAGGTTGATGTTCTGTATACAAAATGGTTGATACAATCTGTTTTCGTGGAATTTGTGCGAAATAATCCACCACAAGCCTGAATGCCATTTTAAAACCATGCAAAATATTTTAATTTAGTATCTCAATAAACAATCACAGAATACAATCTGTGTTGCGAATGTAACAACATGACATGCATTACCAGAGCAGTGACAACTACGTTTTACAAAACTTACAATTAAATAATCATTATAAACTAATTATCTTAAATCCTTACCGACTTACAAATAAGAGCTTTTATTAAAAGGACTGACGATAATATATTACGGCGGTGCTGCAGCGGATTGTGAACTCTACATGTCAATACAAAAGGCAAACGCAACAAGCGACGCCACAACGGTGTTGTTATAAAGAACTGTTAAAGTTGGTAATACAATATAGTGTTCACAATTCAATTTTGACAAATGCCTTTTTAATTTTTTTTATACACATATTATTATGTATATATCATTACAAACTGTGTAATACATGACAAAATTTATTACAATGTAAATAAATTTATTACAAGGTAAATTATTCATAATATTTTTGTCTCAGTCGACTTTTGTAGAGCTCAAAATTATGTAAAAATAAAAATAGAATTAGATCAGACAACTCTACGAACGTCTTATTAATTTTGTTTTATAAACACCAGTTAAATATTTCTATATAATATATTTTATATATATGTATATATGACATATATTTGGGAATTACAAGTAATACATACTAAAAAACTGGTAACAAAATCATAACTAAGTTGATAATAATATACATATCTCAATAACTAATTATATATACGTCACAACATTTTAATAAGTAACTATTTCCTTTCTATTTAAAATTCGACTTAGCTTAAAATTACTCAACTTAAAAGATTAATAAAAACATATTTTGTCATCATAAATGTAAGGAATGATAATAATTATGTATTGTATAGTATTGACTAGACATTGTATAATGAATCCGGTCTGATACATGCAATAGGTTTTTTCAAATCTTTTTTTATTTTTATTGTATCGAATGACTTAGTACATCGCCGAATATAAAACCGATACTAGGCAGTTTCTGTTTTACTGTGTTACTCTTTCTGTATTCTGAGACTAGGCAATACCCAAAAATGCTTAAATGGAATATTTTCAGGTGAAATAAGAATAATAAAATACTACATAGCATTAAATAGTTAAGATTCTGTTGGAAACATCAGCGATTTTCAACTCGATATCGATTTTATACAAGAATATTTATGTATGTATACGTACATTGTCCGGACATTTTCTGTTCTGTTTTCTGTTCATTTTGGGCGTTCCATACGATGCCTAGACATTGTAATATAAAACTAATGTTACGCATTTCCAATAACACATTCGATATAAAACCAGAACCATGTTTCAAAAGGGAACCATTATAAATGTATGAATAAGTACCTATTCCATTGAACCCTTTAAAAATCTATTATTTTATATTTTAACAGATCTTTAATTTATGAAATCTACTTATTTCGACATTTTATATGGTAACAATATGGCTTAGCAAAAATGTTTTACGTATTTATCACAGTTGCATCTAAATTCTGTAAAACTGTTTAACTTTATATTTCTCTGTACCATAAAAATATGTTCATGCGATGTTATATATGTATTATGAATATATAAAAAAATTCTGTGCTTAGCACGAATAGACTAGGAAAATATTGTTATATAATTATATAATACCTTTAAAAATATAGATATAATTATTTTACCAACAGATAATCTTTGGCTTAATCAGATTTCAACACGTATAATTTACTATTAGTAACAATATATCTATCATATATTATTCATTTATTGAAAGAAATCATATTTCTAATATATTGGATAGTGCTCTTTTAAATTCTCTTTGTTATCGCTTTTTTATAAGGAAATGGTCTAGTATGATAATCGGTGAACCATCATGGAAATTTGACGAAACTTTTTTTCGGAAATTATTGTGCGAGACCCCTATATACGCAAGGCGTATATAGGGGTCTGATCTCTACATTAAAAATCGAATAGTTTTATACGCATTTAGCGAAAACTCGAAAAATATCTTTGGAATACATACACATATTATTATCTATATTGTCTATGCATATGTATGTATTTTCACTAAAGCTAAATCTTGATTCATACGAAAAAGAAACGAATCTTTGAAGCGCCTATTTTCGTTTATGAATTTAGAAATTAAATACCAGACCGGGAATGGAACTTAGTAATGGTTAACAGTACGAACTGCAGAGTAAGCCTAGTTCTGATTAAAAAACGCGAAAGTCGTCGACTCGCTAAAATTTGCGTAAATTGTCGACGCGCTCAATTTCGCGATATTTGTAACCTGTTAGGTGTTAATTATGTAAACGAATATACAAATGGCAACTTTAATTTTGACTACTGCTTTTTTTTAAGCGATTACTGTAGTGCAACATTGATCATGAGTTTGTATAATAGAGCACTTTATCGTGAAGTATGTATCTTGTGCACAAAAACGACATACAAAGGTATGTGCAATTTGTGACATTAAAACTACACGAATTAAAACTACAAATACAATGTCTTAACAGTACAAATAACTACTAAAATGGCAGTACTAGAGATTTGTACCGGACGTAATTACACGTTTCGTTTATCGCGTCTATTATTGGCCGATTATATTAGTTACTCAATCTTTTGTTGTTTTTTTTTCTTACGAGGTTTTAAACTCGATCTATCTAGTTAACACATCGATTTAACTTAGAAAAATGTTGTAGCATGACGAACTGAATGGAAGCAGATTTTTTTCTTATTTGAAAATTAAAATTAAGCAAAAAGTCGTCACAATCTAAACAAAGCATGGTTATTGTAATTTCGCACCGTCGCAAAAGACGCGTCGTTTATCATCAAGCAAAAGAGGGATCAAACGCAGATCTTATTTTGGAATGAAATATCTATTCTCGATATTTCCATACAGGCAAAGATTACGTAATACTAGACTAGTACGCGTACTTTTATTATATATACGTACTTAACGTGATCTAGATAGAAAAAAAAAAACAAAAAATTGAGCAATTACATTTTAAGGCGACGTCACATTGATAAAGGGGAAAAGATAAGATAAAGCTATGTACTATTTTAACGTTAGTAAAAAAAAATCATCATCAGCAACTATGTTGAGGCATGACAATTTTTTTTTTGATCTTTCACTCTTCGTTCAAGAATTGGACCTCTAGATCCGGTCCCATTGTATTAATTACGTAATAAATTTGATTTATTTAACAGCTGAACATTAGAGTAGGTTGTGTTTTTAATCAACGTCTACTGTAGTCCAATTCTTGTTATCTACACTATTTCCGTCTCTGTCACTGTACACGGTGAAAGTGCCGAGCGGACAAAAACGACATCTAATGTCAGCCGAATAATTCTCAGTTATACGTGTTTTGAATACAACAGTTTCTTATGTATCTAATTTTCACGATAACAGCCAGCCACAGCCCTGTTGGGTCATTGGTAGTATGTCTGCTTCGAGAGCTGAACGGCGTGGGTTCGATTCCCACCCAGGACTAACATTTGCGTGACTAACATCGATGTTTGTTCTGTATCTGAGTGTACCGTATGTTAAAAAAGTATTTAAGTATTCTATCAGTTATCTGTATCGCTGTGTGTAATGTCCTATGATATTTATTTAATTATAAGAATGCTGAAAGTATACCATGAAGCCACTTATAATCTATTTATATTTAAATTTCCATAATTCTCGTTCTCGTTAAATGTATTCAGATATAATCTGCTATAATGATTCAGACACCATTTTAGAGTAACGAGTAATTATATTAAAAATAATATTTCATGTATTTAATTGTAAAGCCAATTCTAATTAACATAAAATCGACGTCATCGATTGTGTTATATCATTTTTAATATACTTATGAGTAATATGGAAATATTAACATAATATGTTAATATTTTCATATTTATTATATATGTATATTATACACAATAATAATTTTAAATCTAACCATAAGAAGACGTTTAGTGACATGCCGTATTAAATACAATTACATTGCTTTACCGGGATTATGTACTATTGTTATGTAAAGGATGTACAAAACTGTAAACCGTAGGATCAATATCTTCGTCCGGTGGTCCTTCTGATACCAGGAATCCAGTTCCAGGGGGCGGCAGTGGGGCGTTCTCTTCGTGAATTATAGAGAGCTTATTGTACTCTCGTTTGCGTTTAACCTGAAATAGAGGGCGTCGTTCATAACATTTTTTGAAAATAAAAATGACTATACTATAAAAGCTCTTTATTCGCGGGGTATACGTTCCATAAATGACAGCCACGTTGGCTCATTGGTAGTATATCTGCCTTGAGAGCCGTAGGGCGTGGGTTCGATTCCCACTCAGGGCAAACATTTTGTGAACGAACAAATGTTTGTTCTGTGTCTGGGTGTTCTGTATGTATTATAAGTATGTATTTACAAAAAAAAAGTATTTATGTATTCTATCAGTTATCTGACTCCCATAGTACAAGCTTTGCTTAGTTTGGGGTCAGATGGCGCTGTGTGTAATGTCCTACGATATTTATTTATTTATTTTATTTATTATAGAACCAATATGTATCATAACAAAATCAGCTTTAAAAACAAGGGTTTAAAAATTGTTGTTTTTTTTTGGTTTGTCTTTTTCGAAAAGTCTTTAAATTCAGATTGATTTTGGGCAGTAGCATTATAATTTGCCGTTTCAAAATAAGTCATTCGATAATGGTATTTATACAGTGGCAATAAGGTTTGTTTTAGTTTGAAATTACACCACTCGGTTACATCTTTTATAATAGCCTCCTCGGTACTTACCAACAGTAAATACATACTCAAAAGATGCCGATACGTTAATAAATAACTGATAACTGAAACGCTCTTGAGCTTTAATATTTATTTAATTCGAGAATTTATATATCACAAGTTACACCTACACCGTAGTCGTCGGGAACGGAGAGAGAGAGAGAGCGAAAAATGAAAGAGAAGGTTGCGCTTGCGCCACAGTATATAACTTACTAATGGAGTTTTGTGCGGGGACACGGGAAGAGTCGTGTCACTCCGTTGTTTTTTTTCCAAAACTAGTGTTTTGTTGAGTGTTTATGCATAAAAATGGTGGTCTTTTATTCATAAAGTGCCGAATTACAAGCACGAGTGTGGGAAAATGATATAATGTGGTGAAACATGACTTTTCGTGTTGTTTCCAAAACTCCATCGAAGCTTTATAGTAATGTCACCACTACTTTACTAAAGCATGACTAGACTTGACTGATACGGATTGTACTTGACCAAGACTGGACTTTGACTATTACTTTAGCTACAAGGACACTTATTTAACTTTTTTAACTTGAAAATATATAAATACTTGACACTGGCAAATGCTAAAACGCGATGCCAAAACCAAAGAAAAAAAAACTTACTAATGTCTCTGTCAAAGTACCTGTCAACGTCTTCACAAATAAGGCGCCAAATTAAACATTGTTAACAATAACACCCAATTCTTTTCTGTTTACCGATTGCATCCGCGAATAATGAGTTTTTTAGCCGCGAATACAGGAACAGGGTTTCAATTTTTTGACCCGCGAATAAGGAACTTTTACGTCCTGCACTTTCGTATTGGTAAAATATGAAACGCCTGCCTTTTTTACGGTTGTCACGCTAGTTGTTTGACCACACGATGTTAAGTGAAGGTGTGGTCGAAAATGGTAAAGCACACCTAGCCTGGAATAGAACTGGCTCTCAAGCGAGGCTGCCGGAACACACCGTTAGATGCTTGGCGACAGATTTTCAACTAGAGGGTGGTAGCTGTGGTGGTAGTAATCCGTTCTTACTCTGACATTTGTGGGTGTGCTTTCTTCTCCTGAGCTGCTAGAGCTGGTGATGCCCTCTTCCAGGGTAAGCCGCTGGGTCACTCCTTGCATTTGCATATCAAGGTACAGCTGGTTCAGCTGGTCGTTCACTAGGGTCGGTTGCTGTAGAAGACAAAACAACAATTATCAGTAAAACTTAGATTATAGTACAACTTTATTATACACCAAACATACATACATTATTGCGTACAAATATTAAAAACTACCAGACACCTCGCGGTTTCACCGGAATAGTTCCCGTTCCAGTGGGAATACAGGGATAAAAAGTAGCCTATATTACCCGGGGATAGGGTAGCTTCCCAACGGTGAAAGAATTTTTTTAATTGGTCCAGTAGTTTCGGAGCCTATTCAATACAAACAAATCTTTCCTCTTTATAATAGTATTGATAGATAAAAAAGAGATTTAACGTCATTTAACTTGGGGTTCTATTGGGGAGATTTTATCCTTTAGCACAATTCCCCACTACACGCCCTCGAGACGTTTGCAAAAGATATCAACCGACCTGTCACGTCTACGCATATATGACTACATATACACATAGTCAAATTGATCATAATTTAAAACAGATGATAGCTCAGTGGTTAGCGCGGTAGGTTCGCATGCCGAAGGGCGTGGGTTCAAACCCCAACAATGAGCTTGAGCTGCCGGTGAAGGAAAACCATAGCATGGTGGTAGGGTACTTTCTAGTACTCGGCTGGCTAGCTACCACCCTCAAATTGAAAATCTGCCGCCAAGCATCTAACGGTGTGTTCCGGCAGCCTCACTTGAGAGCCAGTTCCATTCCAGGCTAGGTGTGCTTTACCATCTTCGACCACACCTTCACTTAACATCAGGTGAGCTGTGGTCAAACAACTAGCGTGTCAACAATAAAAAAAAAAAAAAAAAAGATAAAATGTACTTACACAGTCCATAGCTTTAATTTTCTTTTTGTCGTCCTCTAGTACTTCATTCGTAGGCAATGTTGATAATTGGTATTTGTATACCAGATCTGACGTCATTTCCACCTGCAATGAGAAATTAATTTATAAAACATACACTACGCAACAATAGCGTACTCCGAAACACATATATTTCTTCTTTATTAAAATATCGACTTTTTGTCATTAGCCACTATTCTGACGAAGATTTTAAAGGGGATATAATGATAATTTTAAATACCTGTTTAAAAAAATTTCAAATGGGTTGGTACTTGGTATATCGTAGAACTTATAGGCACTCGTTAGCTAGGGGTCGTATATAATAGGTATACAACCCTGTTGGCTCATTGGTAGCATGTCTGCTTCAAGAGCTGTGGAGCGTGGGTTCGATTCCCACCCAGGACAAGCATTTTGTGATATAAAAAAACCAAATGTTTGTTCTGTGTCTGGGTGTACTGTATGTGTTTTAAGTATGTATTTACAAAAAAAATATTTAAGTATCCTATCAGTTATCTGACTCCCATAGTACAAGCTTTGCTTAGTTTGGGGTCAGATGGCGCTGTGTGTAATGTCCTATGATATTTATTTACTTATTAACAACGCAGTCTCAAACATTTAGCCGGCAAGAAGTGTGTAAGTCTTGATATGATCTTGTGTGGAGGGTTATGTACTGCTAGCGAAATTACTGTAGAGACTAACTTTACTTGGTGGTAGATATCCATAGCAGGAGGTCGTCTAGGTAGATACCACCGCAGTACCAGTTATTCTGCTGCCAAGCAGTAGTGTGTAAACATTACTGTGTTCCGGTTTGAAGGGATGTTACTGGGCTGTTGAGACTAACCATCGAAAGTCTCAAAGTAATGAGCGCCAAAGCAGTGATGTCCTGGACTTTGTTTTGTTACTCAGTGTTCTGTGTATCACTGCAATGGTCATATTGGTCATGGACAGGCGTTATCTCTTACTATCAGGAGAGCGTCTCGTTCGTCTCATTACTTTTCATATTTAAAAAAACCATCGAGCATCACAAAATAATGAGCGGTAAAGCAGCAACAAACCGGAACACAGTAATATTTACACACTACTGCTTATAGCTGACAGGCAGGCTTGGTGTTTGACCACAGCTCACCTGATGTCAAGTTAAGCACCTGTGTGTTTGGCGGCAGAATATTTGATGCAGCGGAGGTAGAAGACTTCTCCTTGCCACCAAGTAAACTAGTATTACTAAATAGGCTTGCGATTTGACCGCAAACTCGCTTGTTGTTAAGCAAAGTTGCGGTCTGTAATGATACACACTTGCCTAGATAAATATGAAACTCGTAACTTGTAACCAATGCAGCGGTAACTATAAGTTTATGTTCTAGTTACCGCTGCACTGGTCGTAGACAGACATTGTCTTTTTCCATCACGAGAGCGTCCCATTAGTTTAATTACATTTTTTTTTAAAGCTATAAGATTTTAATAGAACAGTACCCCTTGATTCCATGGAGCTTCCATCCTCCTGCGCGCCATTTTCCTGGTATTCCTTTTCCAAAACGGTATGGATCTATCCGTTGAACTCTGAAAAGACATCGAATCCTGCCCCGGGACGGTTTTCGTCGAAAACTAAAAAATAAAATAACAATATCTGTTAAGATTAACCATCGCCGTAATCCTATCAAAACAATGGGCGTCAAAATAGCGATGCCCTGGATTTTGTTTTGTTACTCAAAGTTCTATATATCGCTGTAATATTGTAAAAAATATAGTCCCCGGAATAATTTCTCGTATCCGTTCAATGTTGCCGTTTTAATAACCGGGTCGGGTAAAAAAAATCTACTAAAGTATATCAAACAGTTGTTGATAAGGATCGAAAGCTTCTTCTTAATATTAAAAAGAAGCTCGTGAATATAAAATATAGATATCTTGAAATTGTTTTTTTTTTTTTTTAATCAGTTGAAACAATAATAATTATGAAAGTCATACCTTATTTCTGTTTTCAGTTGTATTTTTATTTTGGTCGCAACTATCGTCTGCACTCCCCGAATCAGTTCGGACGAAAGACGAGTAGAAAGAAGAATAGCTGGACTCTCCATCTGTCTTGTCTGTGTTCTCATCGCTGGTGCGTGTGTTCTTCGACTTTTCATGAGATGTCGATGATGATGCCAAGAATTCATAGTTCTGACCAGAACACTACAAATAATAATATTGTGTTAAGGTATAAGGGTTAAGCTAACTCAATTATTACCAGGCTCTTGGAAAACTATAAAGACGAAAGAATTTTTTTTAATGGTTTGACAGGCTAGATATTTGACCACAGCTCACCTGATGTTAAGTGAAGGTGCGGTCGCAGATGGTAAAGCACACCTTGCCTGGAATGGAACTGGCTCTTAAGTGAGGCTGCCGAAATACACCGTTAGATGCTTGGCGGCAGATTATTAACAACATGAGGGTGGTAGCTAGCCAGCCGAGTACTAGACTACCTTACCACCGAGCTATGGTTTCCTCACGATGTTTTCCTTCACCGACAGCTCAAGCTCATTGTTGGGGTTTGAACCCACGCCCCTCGGCATGCGAACCTACCGCGCTAACCACTAAGCTATCATCGCTAAATCGCTTCGTTTGTATTAAATAGGCTCTGAAACTACGGGACCGATTTGAATAATTATTTCGTCATTTGAATGCCACACTATCCACTGGCATTTTTTTATAATAGACTAGCGGACGCCTAGCGTTTTCCCCGTTCCCATGGGAATACAGAGATAAAAAGTAGCCTATGTCACCCGGAGAGAGTGACGCTTCCCAACGGTGAAAGAATTTCTGAAATCGGTCCCGTAGTTTCGGAGCCTATTTAATACAAACGAAGCGATTTGTATCAGAATTGATTTATACAGTTACCAACCTGTTCATAGTTACTGGTGGAAAGGTCTAATGCGTTTGTATAATGCATGGGCTGTTCGGCCTGTACATTCTGCTGCATCGGGTACATTTGCGGGTTGATAGTCGAATAGACATAAGGTTGTGGATACACCATCGAGACAGGGTGTCTGTGAACCATGTATGGCACTGAAATAAAAGAACATATAATGAATAATAATAATATAAGATATTAACAATAAACCATGCATAAAACACAAAGTGTGTTACTATTCCACAAGCCCAGCACTCATTCATTGCATAAAGCGTCAGGTGAAACATTTTTTTTTTTTTATGGTTGACAGGCTAGTTGTTTGACCACAGCTCACCTGATGTTAAGTGAAGGTGTGGTCGAAGATGGTAAAACACACCTAGCCTGGAATGGAACTGGCTCTCAAGTGAGGCTGCCGGAACAGACCGTTAGATGCTTGGCGGCAGATTTTCAACTTGAGGGTGGTAGCTAGCCAGCCGAGTACAAGAAAGTACCCTACCACCATGCTATGGTTTCCTCACGATGTTTTCCTTCACCGGCAGCTTAAGCTCATTGTTGGGGTTTGAACCCACGCCCTTCGGCATGCGAACCTACCGCGCTAACCACTGAGCTATCATCGCTAACATTTATTGTGTGTAGAGAGGATATTACAGAGAACATGCTCGCGGATACTGGATAGGTATTATCTTGTTCCGTGCCGTTGTCACAGCTTACAAACACAAAGCAAGACTGACTGAACTGACATATTTATGATAAAAAAATATCATTTATCATAAATTTAAAAAATGTTCCTCGGTTCCCGCTAGGGGGCGCTAATATTTTTTAAAACCTTTCCGTAACCGTTCCTTAGAACCGTTCGCGTAAAGAATTCAATTGAAATAGTGAATTATTAATAAAGAATATAAAAGAGAATTATGTACTAGACATGTCATAATATATGTATGTAGTTTTAACACTTGCAATGTCCACTTGTTTGATTTTATTGTAACTTTATTATAATAATATGTGATCACGTGATCAGTATTAGAAAAGAAACCATGTGGTCAATATTATATTTTATTTATTTATTTATTACATAATATATGATGTTCACATACATTTGGGCGCACAATTTTGTCGTAAACACTGGCCGCATTTCACTTTACATGGTAATGAGAAATAGCTGATCGTGAATCGTGATCGTCATTGTCCTGTCTATCGCTTTCATTGCCGGCGGGCTTCGTAGCGGGAGCTAGGCGTAAAGTGATACGAATCAGATAAAGGTCTATATAGAATAACGGCGTGGTAAAAAAACGTGGAAAAGCATTTTTTCACAAACGACAATACAACAACAACACAGTACGACAACAAGCCACGCAGAAATTTTTGCGAAAAAAAAGGGTTTTCGTATGATACACTAATGTATTTAAATTATTATTTATTTATTTAAATACGATTATTTGCAAGTAAATTTTTCATCCATATTTTTACGAACTAATTTCATAAAAAAAGAAATGCACTATTGTAACATTGAAAAATGAATCAATATCGAGAACATTTTCGTGCGATGATTTTTTTACGATTTCATGTCGCCTAAAACCGGACGAATCGTATGATAGTCTTCAAATAGCATTTAAGGATTAAGGCCCTTTTAAGGCCACCATGTCCCGCTAGTAAAACGAATTTAAGCGCGGACGACTAACTTTGAGGAACGAAGAGAGATGCGGTCGCCCTTTGGCGTCGGTTACAGAAGAAAAGGCAGTGAAAAATTTAATTCAAGAGAATTAGCGAATTTCATGAAGAAATTCAACATATACTTCAGATCGTGATCATGAGGAGAACAGTATTTCACTGGGTACCACACAACCTCATCGTTGCTCAGAAGCAGGCCCGCGTGGTGTGGTAGGTATGTGGTCGTGAAATGATTACTAAATTTGATGCAGATTCGTCTCGGCATGCTTACGACATTATTAAAGGTGACAAATTTTGGATTTAGATTTGGGTCCAGAAATGAAACACAAGTCGACTGTTTGACTGTTTCAAAACGAACCAACGCCGAAGCAATCGAAAAGAGCAAGGAAGATTTTAATAGCTTTTTTTTTCTCTTTGATTGGGTATTTGATGTCAATTTCTTTACGAAATCAAAGGTACGATGCCGAATGGTTTACTGTCAAATCCTTGTCATAAGTGTTCGTTGCTATGAGCAACAATTGATCGGACACGGGACTCTGCGGGCTACTGCTTCACCACAACGCGCCCGCGCACTTTTCGCTCAAAACGAGGGACTTCCGGTACATTACACCGGTTAATTTTTTGGATCAATCATTTGGCGTTTTAACTAATTTTAGAAACAATTTCCAGTTCGCCTCAGGCACCTCTTCTACAGGCTTCTCGAACGCTGTTGGTGCATCTTACGGCGATGAAAACTGTATCCCTTTGAGTTGATTTTTTATTGTAGAATTTGGGAATAAAAATAATTCACAAGGTCCTTAAGGCTGTAAGGGCTGTAAGGTGGGTAACCTTACAGCCCTAGATGGGTGGGTAAGGTGGGTATCTTACAGCCTTAAGCACTGAGGCAAATTGGAAATTGTTTCTTAAATTGGTTAAGACGCATAGAACTTTGTATAGACGCTGACAGAGTTCTTTGTATTTAATAAACAAAAGCTTTACCCATGGAACTCATTCTTTTAGTTTCACAAAATTTTCTGAGTGGCACACATGTAACGCAATTCATGCAGATTTTTGTTCTTATGTTTCATCCACCTATTTGATGATAATATTTTCGGTGTAACGCGCTCGTTCTTGCTCTTAAGTGATTTATACAAGTTACGAGTTGTGAGATGGCGGCGCATCCGCGTAGAGTGACTTTCAATATCAACATTTAGAAATAATAAATAAATAATTTGACCGCGGTCATCAGCGCGGTGTGCTATCTTAGTTATTCCGATTTCCTCGGGTATTCTTATTTAAGCACTAGTCTATTAGTGTTTAGTTTGTGATCACAATACAATTTGGCTAGATGACTCAAGACTCACGCGACGGTTCGAAAGGTTGGTACACGGTAGGGACGGATTGTATCGAAGTCGTCGGCATCGAGCCAGCGGGTGGCGCGTAGTATACGGGGTATAAACCTGCAATTACAATCGGTATCAACATAGCAAACAATGCCCGCACCAATATGGGTACTCACACCGATCCTCGACATTTCTGTATTCACGATAGTACTTATTCAGGCAGTGAACAATAATTTCATCATTCCGTAGTGGTAATTCCAAAAACGCGAATGAAAAGGTTTCGGCTACATTTTCATTGTGCGAGGGTGGTAAACAATAGAATACCGAGTGGTTATTCCTCTATGCAAACTGAGATCTTCAAGTCGCGAGTAAATCGGTTCTTTCGCAATCCTAGATCGCTTCACTTATCATAAACTGTGGTGGAGGTCGCAAATCTCTTACTTGATAAATACAGCCCACAATCCTATTTCATGAGCAAAATATTTTTGTTTTATTGTGCTTTTACTTTTCTTCTAGCCACATTGCTTCTTACCGTACAGGAAGCCATGGGCCGCTGGTATAGTTGATCCCAGAGAATTAAATAATAAATATGGCTCCAGAGAATTCCATAGACAAACAAAGGTGAACATCGTTTTTTTTTTAATATTGACATGTTAATATAATTATGTTGACATTTTTGATGTTATTATTTATCAACAAAATATTGTACTGCAGTCAATTTGATAGATGGATAAAACTCTTTAAATATGATGTAGTAAGTTAGATGAAATTGAGGCTACCTCGTAAAATCTGGTATCTAAACTACGCTATAGTTTGTCAGGTGACTCGGTCAGGTGTGAAACACTAGTTTTAACGCGTGAATACTAGATGACGCATAAGCCCCATCTAGTGAAGTTTACCGAAAGATGATTTAGGTAAAAGCTCTTATTAGTGACTTAATTCCTATTAGTCATTTGTGTAATTATATAAACAAGTTCAACTTACCAGAAACGCCGGGCATCGCTGCCACTGCGGGTGCCGCTAGCGATGCACGCATTCGCGGTATTACTGGCATTCCTGGCACTCCATGAATTGGCGGCCCTGCAGATAATCCCGAAATTCCATGTATTACTGGACCGCCGGGTATTCCCGAAGGGCCAGGCATTCCCTGCAATAATGTAGCGCTGGGCATTCTCTGCATTCCCTGAGATCCAGGCACTCCTTGCATACCCTGAGATCCAGGCACTTCTTGCATACTCGAAACACCAGGCATTCCCTGTATTACCGAGATGCCAGACATTTCTTGCATTCCCGAAGTATCAGGCATTCCATGCATTAACGGAGCGCATGGCATTCTCTGCATTTCCGGAGATCTAAGCACTCCCTGCATTCCCGAAGTACCAGGCACTCCATGCATTAACGGAGCGCCGGGCATTCTCTGTATTATCGGAGATCTAGGCACTCCCTGTATAACAGAATTACCAGGCATTCCCTGTATGACCGAGATGCCAGGCATTCCTTGCATTCCCGAAGTACAAGGCATTCCATGCATTAAGGGAGCGTCGGGCATTCTCTGAATTGTCGGAGATCTAAGCCCTCCCTGTATTACTGAATTACCAGGCATTTCCTGCATTACCGAGATGCTAGGAATTCCTTGCATTTCCGAAGTATCAGGCATTCCATGCAATAACGGAGCGCAGGGCATTCTCTGCATTCCCGGAGATCTAAGCACTCCCTGCATTCCCGAAGTACCAGGCACTCCCTGCATTACAGGGATGCCATGCATTCCTTGCATTCCCGAAGTGCCGGACAGTCCCTGTCTTCCCGTGATGCTAGGCATTTCTTGCACTCTCGAAGTGCTGGGCATTCCTTGCATTCCCGAAGTGCCGGACAGTCCCTGTCTTCCCGTGATGCTAGGCATTTCTTGCACTCTCGAAGTGCTGGGCATTCCTTGCATTCCCGGAGTGCCGGGAATTTCGTAAGTTCCCAGCATTGCAGGCGTATAACAATGCCTTGGGACCATTCTGGGTGTTTCCGATATTAGTGTAGACGTTATGGGCGACGGGGACGGTACAATGACAGTATTTGGCGCTACGGATGTTGTAGATGTAATCGGCGTTTTCGATGGTACTAAAATATGGGGCATCATCTGCGTTTGATTAGGCATGGTGTAACCGTACACGTTGTGGCTGTTCAAGTATTGTGGCGTTGCCCACTGTGACGCATCTGAAATAATTACACTCATTACGGCTGATACAATGTTAAAACCGTATAGCTAACATATATTTATAAAACTGTTTTAACTCCTCGCTGACATTCACCTAAAAACTTTGATATATTAAAGGTTACTCACCGACTACTGACGGGGAGGTGTGAGTGGCGGCGGGAGCAAAGGACACTGGAACCACGCCGGGGTAATGTCCACAGTGTGGCTCTTTCGGCGATGGGCAGTGGTGTTTTTGCATGTGATTGTCATCATATTGTGAATCTGACGTGCGCTTGACGCCTCGCGACTTCTTCTTCTGGTTTACAAAACATTTTAAATTTAACAACGGTTTACTAACAAAAAATATAAAGCCAGATAAAAATGAAACATTAACATGTTTGTTAGCTGTTTAATATGTTGGCTACCCTATGCCAATGCCTAATGTCTTTTGCGACTTCAAAATAAGTTTTAGTCAAACACAATTATGAGATGTGTAGCTTGATTCATGCTCCTGAATGGAGGCGAAAATAAATTTAAAAAAAACGTATAAATTTACGTGAACATTTTGAGATGTGGACTCTAATAGCCATAGCTATAGTTCTTAGACGTGACAGAATGGCTTTACAGCTTTAGCCTGCCCGATGGGGCAAATTAAAAGAAAAAGTTGTCAGTTCTGTTGTCAAATTTAATGAAATGTGTCAAATTTTTTGTGTACTTTATTGTTTCGTATGGCAAAGGCATATTCTACATATTTAGCCGTACCTACTCATGACGTCATAACTATAAAAAGTTCGAAAACGTATTAGAATTAAACTACCGCATAGAAAGCCAAAATATTCAAATTAGTTTCTTAAAATAAAGTTAGTAAACTTTATCAGTAAAAAATATAAAATAAATACAAAAAAAACATTACATACCGAATTACTCCCTCAATAATATTATACTTATCGGTTTGTCTATACCTTCACGTAGCAAGAAAACAACGGATTGTTGATGATTTTTGAAATGGAAATATACGTGTGTAAATCAGTATCATTATTATTTTATTACAAAAACTAAACTCTTCATTCGGGACTGTGTCTAAAACCATACTACACAAAAAGTTGGCTATAATTATTTAATACACAACGCGAATGAAGGAGTGAGTAAAATCGTATAACCCAAAGAAAATCATCACCTGGGGCAGGCAGTCCGACATAGCGTCTTCAGCCGAAGTTGGAAGAAATACCGCGTTGCAACGCGCCAGGTGTTCTCTCGTGTGAATCCATGATGCATTGGAAGCTTTTGCTCTGTCTCCCTTGCTTGACCGCGATTCCCGGTGCACCTTGACCAACTCCTTTTCCATCTCAGCATTGTGTCTGTTTAATGCAGTTCTCAATATTCTTAAAATGTAATCAAATCAATCACGAGCTAGTATCCTAAAACTTTGTGCTTTTATTCAGCAAGCAGTTTTTTACAAATTGATTTTTAATCTCAACGCATTAGCAACGCATCATGACTAGACTTTAGCAATGCATTACTAGATTTTAGCAATGCAACATAACTAGATTTCAGAAATGCGTTCTTACTAGATTTTAGGTACCTAAGAATACAATGGTTATACACCAAAACCAACATGCTCAACCTATTCAATAGAAATCAATGAATGCAAACTCGAGAGTGCTAGTGCCCGTTGTGGACATGAGGTTTCGCCATTTATGTGTGTCTGTCTTCCTGTTTGTTCGTCTATCTGTTCGTCCAAACTATTGTATCTTGTATCTAGATAGCCGATTGATGTTTATACATGACATGTGTTACTGTGGCGGATTTTGTAACAAAATGAAAAGTTAAAAAGGTATCTCGCTTTTTTGTTAAACTAAAAACTTGATGCTCTTTATTAAAAAACAGAAATATAAAAGCTTCAAAACTATTATGATTATAGTGCCTACTGCGTACTTTGAGGTTTATTAACAACACTATTATATAATTTAAATATTAGTTAATTACACTTTTAAGTATTTTTTAACCGGAGCATTTAAATTTTTCAATTAAACAGGTGTTCGTAATTTAGCTAAAAAAATAGTAAAAACTTTTAAACAAATCACAGTCTAATACTATCTCACTGTGATAAAATTTGTAAAAAAAATTAGCGATGATAGCTCAGTGGTTAGCGCGGTTGTTTCGCATGCCGAAGGGCGTGGGTTCTAACCCCAACAATGAGCTTGAGCTGGTAAAGGAAAACATCGTGAGGAAATCATAGCATGGTGGTAGGGTACTTTCTAGTACTCGGCTGGCTAGCTACCACCCTCTAGTTGAAAATCTGTCGCCAACCAACTAACAGTGTGTTCCGGCATTCCAAGCTAGGTGTGCTTTACCATCTTCGTCCACACCTTCACTTAGCATTAGGTGAGCTGTGGACAAACACCTAGCCTGTCAACCAAAAAAAAAACCACAGTGAGATATAGTATTACATATTATTATATCCATATTTCATTACAATAGACTGGTCTATTGTTTTTTTTTTTTTATGTAAAAGTAATGAAACGATCGAGGCGCTCTCCTGATGTTAAGAGATAACGCCTGCCCATGACCATTGCAGCGATACACAGAACTTTGAGTAACAAAACAACGTCCAGGGCATCGCTGCTTTGGCACTCATTACTTTGAGACTTTCGATGGTTAGTCTCAACAGCCCAGTAATTTCGCTAGCTGCAGTACCCTTCATACCGGAACACAGTAATGTTCGCACACTACTGCTTGGCGGCAGAATATCTGGTACTGCGGTGGTACCTACCTAGACGACCTCCTGCTAAGGAAATCTACCAGCAAGTAAGTGTTGTAATGAAATATGAATATAATAAGAAACGTATTCTATACACGTTTTCTATGTACTTACTTATGCATCATATTCTCCGTTAGCTTTTTATATTGGACATCGCTCGGGGGTGGGGTATTGTGGCATACAGCGCTGGTGCTTGGTTTCGGACTTGGATTGTTGAACTCATCCGAATTTTGAGCCATTGGAGAAAAGCAATGACTGAAATGGAACAAAAGAATTACACAAGCATAATATACACACACACACACACAAAATTATTGAGACGAACCAGACGCTCTCCTAGTGGTAAGAGATAACGCCTGTCCATGACCATTGCAGCGATACACAGAACTTTGAGAAACAAAACAGTCCAGGGCATCACGGCTTTGGCGCTTATTAAATAAATAAATAAATATCGTTGGACATTGCACACAGCGCCATCTGGCCCCAAACTAAGCAGAGCTTGTGTGATGGAAGTCAGATAACTGATAGAATACATAAATACTTTTTTTTGTAAATACATACTTATAATACATACGGAACACCCAGACGCAGAACAAACATTTCTTTATTCTCAAAATGTTTGCCCTGAGTGGAATTACTTTGCGACTTTCGATGTTTAGTTTCAACAGCCCAGTAATTTCGCTAGCCGCAGTACCCTTCAAACCGGAACACATTAGTGTTTACAGACTACTGCTTAGCGGCAGAATAACTGGTACTCCGGTGGTACCTACCTAGACGACCTCCTTCCTAATAAGGAGATATACCACCAAAATTAGAAGGTTACAAGAAGTTCGGGTTTTGTTATTAGTTTAGATTATTTAATTTTTATCGACAAGTAAAAGTAGTCACACAGTAAAATAATAAATTAATCAATTATGTAAATTGTGTTGATTTTTGTAATATTTAATAAACATTTGTTTGAATGAATGTTTAAAAAATTAAAACCTTTGCGGGATCCTGCTGGATTGCAATCCCTAGACATTTTAGCCGTCTAGAACTATCATCGTAGCTTTGATCCTAAGTTATACCTTAATGACATGTAATTTTGGTGTTATCAATAAAAGATTTGCATTTGTATAACTGACATACCTAGGTGATGGCTGCTGTATTTCCGTCTCGAGATTATCAGGTACGTCAAAAGTAGGGTTGTTGTCGTAGCAGTGGGGCACCTGGCTTTCGAAATACCTACAAAATCAATTGTGTACACTATAATAGCAGAATTACTTAAAAATGAAAAAACATGCATGCAAAAAAACAGATTTTCGTGCTCCATCCTAGACCGCATCTTCGCTTAACATCAGGCGGGATGGCGGTCAAACGCAAGCCTATCAGCGCTATTTGAACTAAGCAAATGTACTATAAAAGTCCTTTAATACTTTTTGTTTATAACTATGGTGATACTTATAAAACATACAGAACACACAATAGCAAATATTTGTTTGTCCTGGTCGGGAATCGAACCCATGCCCTGCAGCTCTTAAAGCAAATATACTAGCAATAAGCCCAAAGGGATGTCAGACTTACTTAAGTACAAAACTATGTATTTTTATGAAGATACATCTTATTAGTTTAGAAAAAACTTTGTAAAAGATCCCAAAGCTGTTTTAAGTTAAGTAATAGGTATACAATTATACATATATGCCTAGTTGTTCGGTATCAATTGTAAAAAATACCATAAGTAGTATTGAAAGGTCGCCTTACCTCTGCATGTTTTCATTGTAGTTAAGTTGATTGTAGCTCAGAAGAGTTTCGACGCTGGACTTGCTATCAGAATCGTGATGCGGCGATATACCTCCTAGCATCACGGAGTCTCTCTCCTAGGAGGCAGAATAATATCGTGTTATTACGTCATGAGCAGGGCACATAGCACGCAGAACTGATAGCCGATTGGGCCGCAAAGTTTTAGAGTGGAGACCACGGGCCGGCAAGCGCAGCGTAGGACGTCCCCCCCCACAAGTGTGGGCTGACGACCTATAAAGACTGCAGGATCCCATTGGATGCGGGACGCTTCCAACCGGTCTTTATGGAAGGCCTATGTCTAGCAGTGGACGTCCTACGGCTGAAATGATGATGATGATGATTATTATTACGACGTAATATTCTAGATATTTTAACCCCCGACAACGACGACGGTGTGTTATAAGTTTGGCATGTATGTTTGTGTGTGTGTGTGTTCTAGTGGGTGTGGGTGTGGCATCGTAGCTCCCGAATGGGTGACTGTTTTTTTTTTTTTGTTTTAAATAATAATAAAATAAAATAAAATAGAATACTATACACTATTATAAATTTCAAATCATGAAAATATGTGAGCACCTTCCACAGGTCTGATCAAGTCGAAATTTGGCATGCTGTTACTAGTGTCGGGGGTGTTTTAAATTTTTTATTTATACTTGTTAGTACAAGCACGAAAAATGAATGTTGAATGTTTATTGACACGTATAAGAGAAGCGACTAGTCTAAGTGATGCGCCGAAGAAGCTACCGACGACATGGGCTCTAGAAAAGATTACCAAAAATGGGCAAGACCAACCATGAGTATTACAACAATTTTCCAAACTCTTCTATAAAATTAATAAATAAGCTAAATTAAAACAAGCAAGCGCGCGCAAGTGTCAATAGAAAAATCTCTATAGGGCTCCCAAGACACCGGCCTGGCAGAGTCTGGAGCCCATTGTTAAGAACATTGTACAAATTATAAATAAAGAAATAAATTATTATTATTATTAATTGTTATTAAGTGTGATAAAAGATATGTCACCAGTTTTTGCAAGCAAGTGAAATATATGCACGTTCATATGTCAAAAATATAACATGCATAAAACTAACATAGTAGCTGAGCTGCCGTGTATCTTGCATCTGCGGTCTAAGCTCATCTTCTTGTTTAGGTGTCTCTTCGATCAAAGTTTCGATAAACGATACCAGATTCTGGCACCGCTCACCTATAACCTCTTTCTTACTATTTGCCGTGTTATTCTGGACCTGTACGATATATAAACTCATTATTGACTAATTAAACATAAAAACATAAAATAAAAAATAAAGGTAAATATCATAAGACATTACGCACAGCGCCTACATCTGACCCCGAGCTAAACAAAGCTTGTACTATGGAAGTCAGATGATTGATAGAACACTTAAATACTTGCTTTTTATTTTGTAAATAATACAGACACATAACAAACATTTATTGTTTTATAAATGTTTGTCCTGGGTGTCCGAACCTAGGCCCTAGCTCTTAAAGCAGATATACTGCGATGTGCCAACAGGGATGTCCAAAGACAGCTATAACACTTAATATAACTTAGCAACTAGATACGGCCCTAAACTAGACACAGTCTACTGTAGGCTGTAGAACTTCACGCCGGAATGTCGTCGCTTGGGGCTTGATTTCAATCGCGCGCCACAGGCGCGCCTCCACATAGATATACGCGCTCATTCCGATCGCTTCCCTCAGTCAGTCTGCGGCGGCGCGTTGGAAGGTGTACACGTGTTATGTATGTAGCTCCCTACAGTTTCAAATTAATCACTTAATTATATAAATATATGTATTTAAAGTGTATTTATGAGTCTAAACGCGACGGATTGACTATTTCCCTTGTTCCATGAGTTGTAGTAAACGCTATTTAATTTCATTAAAATAGAAGTTTTTGTAACCATTTTCGAGCAAATGGATGGACGTTTGTATTCTGAATTCTCATAAATGAATGCTCACCTCGTTCATGATTCGTATGATTCTATCTCTATATGCTTGTATTCTGTTATTCTCGGAGTCAGAGATTTTGTTCGACTTCTCTACTGAGGGTGATTCGAACACGTCAGGATTGGCTGGACCCTGTAAACAACCAAACGTATTATGTAATTTGTGGCAGTAAATTTATGAAAGTAAAAATATTTCACACAAGCTATGTTACAGTTTAAATGGTGCATGTGAAAATGGTAAAGGAACAGCTGTGTAAAGACCATTTTCGAGACTGTTCAATATCAAATGTAACAAATTTAACAACATCTTTAAAGAAAAAAAAGAAAGCAACACCTACTTCGATGATATGGTGTTTTGCAATCACAAATTCAAGTTTCATTGACCATTCATTTATGACCGTGGACCATTCCGTCTCAACCGTGATGTAATCGCCGTTTTGTGTCATTAATCTGTGAAAATAAATAACCACAAGTTCATATTCACAAACTTTAACAATAAATTTGTTTAAAAATGTATTTAAACATTTTTTAAGTCATTTTTATGACTCAATGTGTAAAGTATTATTAAAGTAGTTTTTTATTACATTCTATAGTACAAGCAACGCTTGTACTCCAGCATAAAGCCAAAAAATAATTAAAAGTGTCTGTATTGAGTCGACAGTTCAACACTGACTCAACAGACAATAAAAAAATACACATCCTTTTACTACTTTAGGGCTCCGTCAAATGTTTCATTTTCACGAAAAGCTCAGCCCCAAAAAAATTTAAGAACCGCTGCAATAAGCTATCTATTTCCGTTTTAATAATTTTCTATTAAAACTTGAATGTAATGTAAATATTATCTAAATAATCATATCCGATGTTATGATTTTGACTTATCTAGTTACATCTAGGTATAACTATCAAATTGAAAGGAAACAAGGAAGCCGGGAGGGAGAACCCATTTATAACAATAGGCTGGCCGATTAAAAGATATAGTCAAAATGTTTTGTATGTGTCTAAGAAAAATAAACAACGTATAAGGAAGTCTTTTTTTCTGGAAAGAAAATGGATATGGTTGAAGGTTTACTCCTATGGATTGCAATCCAGCACTGTTTTCAGTCCAGATTCGGAATTTCTGCTGGATTGACTTGAATTAAGCGGGTCCTTGAATTAATCCATTTTTAAAACCGAAAACGGTTACACATTATTCGGAATTTATAAAAATATTTGTAGTCATCCAGTAATTAAATGTTTATTAAAAATCAACAATTACTTACTTACAACTAATTGACTAATTAGGTATTTATTTTACTGTTTAACTAATTTTTTATTTAAGAAACATAAAAAAATAAAACAATTTCAAATATCAATATATTTGGTACTTTTGGTCTTTGTACTCTAGTTAACTAAAAACATTACTTTAATCTTTATCCGAGGTAATTATAATCCGACATCTCTATTTAGAGTATCATATGAATTTAAGTTCACTAACCGTCTTCAATTTTATTATTGAAGTAAAGAAAAGCTCCCCCCGCTGTAACAGTTCAACTCAATCTGCCCACTTCAATATTCAAGTTCAACGCACGACCGGCTCGCTCCCCGCAGCCGGCCGATACTCGGAAACTTCTACCGCGGTCCGATTGGTTGGTTGAAGTCAAAATACGTCACGCGCCTAACAAGCACCAAAACTACGCAAGATGGCGCTAAACTAAATTAACATAAAAGCTAGGAGCCGTAAAATACAACACAATATTTACCAAAAAAAAATCTAAAGCAAGAAATCAATATATTAATTACTATAATGAAACGCAAAAAGAAAAATCAAAAATCCAATAACCTTCAAGTAGTTATTCAGTTCTTTGTTTAGGTCAACGCGACACTCCGCGTTGAACAAAACAAAGAACTGAATCGCCCCATTGTATTTTTTTCGAAAACTAGTGTTTTTTCGAGTGTTTATGTATAGAAATAGTGGTGTTTTATTCATAAAGTATCGAATTACAAGCGCGAGTGTGGGAAAGTGATATAATGTGGTGAAACATGATTGTTTATGTTGCTTCCAAAACTTCATCGAAGCTAATAGTTAAGTCGCCACTACTTTACTATAGCATGACTGGTTTTGACTGACACGGGCTAGACTTTGACTACTTTTTAGCTTAAGAAACTTGATAAAATATAAAACATTTGACACTGGCAAAATCAAAGAAGAAGAACTACTAAAAGATGTCAAAAACCTATGAAGGCGAAGACAAAACAAGTATTTACCAAGGCTTCTAAAATAAAGCTGCTCCATGACATTTTTTAGTCCACAACGTGTTTTTTTTTGACTTCGTGTTATTTATTTATTTCACTTAATTCATTTTCACTGATAAACCGTTATTGTAATAACTAGGACAGCTGTATAATAAAAAAAACACGCGCAGAGCCTAGTATAATACTAGACTCTATGTTGACATGCTTTCCTAAATTTTGTTATATTTATATTAAAAGCATGCATTATTACAATATCTATGTATTTCTTCAGATATAGGTATATGACCTCCTGGAATTAAATTGTTTTCATTTTACCACCGTGGTGTAAGAGTTTCGGCAAGAACGCGGAAAAATTAAGTCGCTGTACCACTTCCAAAACTTTTTTTTTTTTGGCATTGCACTTTATGTATGTCAAGTGTTTTTATTTTAGGTTGATAAACTCTTTATTGATTACATCAAAGATTTTATGTAAAATACAATGTTTAAAATAAACTATCTATTGTAACTATTGGCGGTACTATCACTAAAAGTGATATTATTCAAACAACCTTAGGATGGAAATGATTCAAGTAGAAAACGGAGTGTGCCAATAACGAGGATGAAAAATAAATAATTAAATCTACGTCTTAATAATGTCTTGTGTGTATTATGTTTAAAATGTTTTTTAATTTATTTTAACTTTCTTGTCATTGTGTACAGTAACATATGTAAATGTATATCTATACGTATTTATGTATGTCTATGAATATATATTCTATAAGGTAAATTTAAGTACTTATTGATATTTTATAATATAGTTAGGTATGTATGTTTAAAATGTTTTTTTTTGTTTAGTAAAATCCTCTCCATACTACGCTTGCCTGGAAGAGATCGCTCTTAGCGATATAGCCGCCAATTGTTCCACTAGTGGTAAGTTTATATTGTTATTTAATTTATTAATTATTTGCAATTGGTGTAAACAATAAAGAGTTATATTATTATTATTATTGTGACGTAATCTTACCTGTACGGTTTCGAGCTAATAACCGTTTCTTCTTTGACAATGCGTTCGTAAATTTGTTTCAAATAGGGCAGATCGTCGGGGTGGAACAGGTGGAGAGCACTTTTATCCTTTATATCCTGGGGTAGATAACCCAGGTACGGGATCGATTCGGGATCTATGTACTCCAAGATACCGTTAGCGGCGTGCCGGAACATGAAAGACGTCGGCTTTGTAATCAATTCGTTAGCGGCTAGAAATATTAAAAGGAAACTGAATGATGACACGCACACCAGCTGCACAATCTCTCCGAGACAGGTCGAAAGCATAAGCGCATACAACGCTTACATTAAAGTCGCTCGCTCGGAAACAAAAACCTTTCACAAAGGGATCGCGACTGCATCTCGACGAGTATGCTACCTGGATTATATATTAAAGTGCAACGAAACCGTCCGATCATTGCACACAAAAATAATTTAAAAAGATGTGAGATAATCCTCGTATAATCGCTTGAATATTGTATACTATACATCGGAGATAAAAAAAAATCAAACGACAATTACTATTGTGGATACAGGATGCTATATAAAAATATACAAACATCCACACCTGAGTTATGGTAATAGTAATAAAATTATACGAAAGCTGAGCCATATCAATTCGTTCATGTCAATTATATTTACCCTGTATAATGAATATATTACCCGGGCGACCGCGCTTTGCTTAGTGTATTTCAAATTTTAAACGCATTTTCCGTTAGGTCCATTATTATCTAAAATACTATTAAACGAGCAATATTTCCATGTATATATACAAAGTAGATAAAAAAATTACACGGGAATTTTCGGGGGTAAAATTCCGTTAGGTAGATTTTTTACCACCGAAAATTTCCGTGTAACAAATTTTATCGATATGATATCGATATTTAAAGCCGTTTTTAAAATCTCAAAGTATATCTAATTTGTATATATACATCCAAACATTGCTCGTTTAATAGTATTTTAGATATTATAGTTTATACAATTGTAACATAAACATATGTAGTGCATTTGCTTTGTTATTTAAAAAAGATTTTGATATTCATTACATAAAAACAATATGGTATTTTACAAGCCTGCTCTACTTTTATTACAGGCCAACAGCCCACCGCCCGGCATTGCTATACGCTCAAAGGGATTTAGAGTGACCGAAAAACCATTATTAATATTATTATAATATATAATTTCGGCACTTTCTGAAACCCAATTAAAAAAATATATATTCCTTATTGATTTTTTAAGAACATTTTCATTGGTAGTATGTCTGCTCCAAGAGCTTAAGGGCGTTGGTGCAATTCCCACCCAGAATAAACATTTTATGATATAAACAAATGTTTGTTCTGTCTGGGTGTTCTGTATTTATTATAAATTTGTTCATATTTACAAAAAAAAAAGTATTTAAGTAATCTATTAGTTATCTGACTTATATAGCTTTGCTTAGTTTGGGGTCAGATAGCGCTGTGTTAAAAAAAAAGAGCGCGGCAATACTTATGAGTGGTGAACTAATTAAGTGTCGGTTTCATTCCACGCTAGGTTTGTTTACCATCTTCGGCCACACCGTCACTTAACATCAGGTTAGCTGCGGCAACCATGTCACGTGAACCACCAAGCCAATAGACGGCCACCGATATTATGAGAGTGCGCCCTGGGAGCAGGGCGTCGTAAATCGCACTCTCCACACACCCCTGGGGGCAGTGTCCCCCAGCGTCCAGCTTCGGAAAAAAGGGATGCCTCGAGTCCTATTTCCGACTACACCCCAAGAAGGGAGGAAGAACCCATGAACTGAAAAACTGTCAACCATTAAAAAAAACGAATAAGATGTTTGTTACTTACTATTAAACGCCGAATAAAAATAAAACGCCTGTATGTGTAAGTGGATTTCTTTGGGATCGTCTTCGCAGTAGCCTTTGAAAAAGAACTTTAACAGGAAAGGCGTAAACGTCATCATGGTGTCTTTCACTCCGTAGTTCAAATTTAAACTCTTGTAGCGCCGTATACGACATAACATCGTGGACCGTGACACCTGGATATTATATCCTGAAAAAAATTTAAATAAACATTGTTGAGAAATTTTATAGTTGATTTTGTTACATAGTAATATTTATTGTTTATTTTAAAATACAAATAACTATAAAATGTTACATAATCATTGTGCTAAAATGGTAAGTAACAAACAATTGTGTTTTAAAAAAATTACAATAAAATGTGACGATTGAAAAGGTAAAATTTAACACACTTTATAAGTTGGTATGTTTACCTACATACCTACTTATTGTGTCATTGACTAGGTATGACTTTGTTTTTAAAATATTTTTTTCATTTCTATGCACTTCAAGGGAATATTTTTTTTTTAGAATTGTTAATGTTGCTTTTTAACTATACCTTCTTCTTGGCATTGGGCCTCATTCTCAAATTTCGGAAATATCAACCAGTTCCTACTCAGCGATGAAAAGGTATTATGATCCTAAAGAAAAAAAAACACATCAGAAACACTTTAAGATTGTTAAAAGAAACTTCATAAAAGTTAACAAATAGTTATACAATTTAATTAACATAAGTAGATTTAAAAAGTAAGTACGTAATGAAATACAATAACTTTTTTGACACTAATTTGAATGTAAGTACATTATGTATGTATAACGTATACAATTATCTATGCATATGGCATAACAATAAATGGACAAATAATACAGTACCTACATACTGTTTATCTAAACAAATTTCAAATATATATAGCTTAAAGGTAGCCCACGGGACGCCCACCGCACCATAACCTTCTGCTACTTTTGCACAGGTTCATCTGTCATTACTACTAATCATAATCATCAACTAAATATTATGTCAAATGTACGATTAGTCAAATTGTATTGAACTTGTGAACTCAAAAATTAAAATATTATATTAGTTCGGAAACTGACGGTTCCCGTACTAATATAAAGTGGTTATTACGGTACGGTACGGTGGTTTTGACACATTTTTATTTTTCAGTGCGTGGCCGCGCGCGCTTTGTTCCTACTTAGCTTTGTCTCCATGACAAAGGCCACCGGATGTGGCCAAAATTACAGTCGGAATAAAATTATACGTGAGCAATCCAACAAAAATATTACATTAGCACAAATAAGACACACCCGGATTTAATACATATCATTTAGGAGATATCTTGTCCGTCGTGTTTAGTTCTATCATTGGCCAAGTGCTCAGAAAAGTTTGTTTTGTGTACAACGTACGTACCTTTGGATGTAAGAAATCGACGAAAAAGCGACCCGCCCAAATGTCTTTTGGGAATCCGATAGCAGATGTGATCGCATCCGAGGTCTGTATAATAACTCCGTTGTGCATAGAGACAACGAAAGAAAACCCGTCCTAAAAAACAACAACAGAATTAGTTTAGCAATATTTTCTCATTTTTGTGATAGCATATAAAAATTGTATTGTCTCTAGTTATGTCAGGCAATTGACTCGTTGAAAGCGGTCTTACTACAAAGTATAGATTTTCCTATAATGCAACTAATTAGTCTGCTAACGATTGCGAGAGCTCTTTTGCCATTAGAACTATCAAATCATATTATAAGTAGTGCACGGGTTACATTCCAGGGTAGGTGCTTTATCATCTTCGACCACAGCGTCACTAAATATCAAATAAAAGGCTATTAAAAAAATTAAAATTTTTAACTTAATTTCCAATTGTGTTTACAACTCTATTTGTACAGCTAAAATGAATGAAAAATATTGAAAAGGGATACCAACCTGGTAAAAGCACAATAGCTGTTAACACCAATATCCAATGTTTGAATTTAAATTTGAATTAGACACAGTTGCATGACTTTGTGAGTCTTTATGAATTTTATTAGCTACCGTACTACCGGTACTTCGGAATTCGGTCTTTGCACCCGTTCATAAGTTATACAAATACCAACAAACATCATTTGATCTATATGTGGGTCTTAGATATCGTGAGACATTGCTCTATTCCTAGGCCACTCAAATTTAAGCCTCTTAATTGATGCTTGCAATATCGCATTCGATAAGCAAATGCTTTTTAAATAATAGCAAATATCAAAAGCGCATGGTTATTTTACGCAAAACTTAAGTTGTATTCCTGATATGAAAACTCGTAGGTAAACGATGGTAGTGTCCACCCGAGTATATACTGTGTCAGAGGTAAGATGAATCGAAAATTGAAGACGCAAGTTATGAAATCGAAAGCACGTAATTGTGGTTGTAGCTAATCTAATAGATATGTAAATAAACCGAGCTAGAGTCCAATTTTGAATCCGAAGATTGGATATTGAGACGGGCCGTTAGATAACTTACAGAGTTATTGGATGAAGATGGCAGACTTGACACGTAGTTCTCGTCACTACTTACCGGCTGGGTGACGTTTAACACCTGTAAAGTGTAACAGTAAAATTGTAAAAAAAAATATTTCACGGTATTATTTTATTAAAAGGGAGAAGATACGGCATGAACTACAAACAAAAACAATTAGACAAAATTGTAGTCAAAACACATGTCAATAATCATATATTAGTTGCAACAAATTCGTGCCAGGTACGAAAATATGCGCAACGCGGCAACCGTGCTAGCCGTGCTGCGAGCGACAACCTCATATCATTTGCCTCACGATGAGGCTTTCCTTATCCTACGTAAACTTGTTGTTGTATGACACGGCCCTAATTTTGGATTCAAACCAAAAGCAGTTTTCAATATACGAAAAATTAAGTTCGCTTTCTGGCAATGTTTCCATTATGCCCATTCAGAACAAAGCGACGTATCTATGCTGGTCGTATTCATTTAAGTAGTAAAATATAATATCTTTATAATATCTTTATTTCGTTGGCAGCTGTACTAGGTAATCCGATGTTACATCTGCCACGATTCAACCTCCGGATTCTGCCCTAATTTGATCTATACAAGAATTGAGCGAAATAGTAAAAATGTGTTCAAGTCTAGTCGAGCGTGATAATGTGGGTAGGTGCAGCGTGTGGAAACGGTAAACGATGTGAGGTCCAAGGCAAAGGTAAGCCTGAAGTTACGCTGCTAGGCAATAAATTATGTATATATATATATAAATAAATAGATAGATAAATAAATGTGTAAGTGGGTTATTAGTAATTTGAATCTCGAACGTTTTAGTTTTTGAGGTAGGTATTTTAAGTATTTTTCACAAATCTATAATAAATATGTTTTAAAATATGAACTTTGCTTTGACAATCTTTTACGCGATAAATCGAAATCGCAGTACTAGTCGAATAGAGACGAGCAAAGTAAACAAATAAAATCCATATCTGTAGTATTTAGCAAAAGTTACTTTGAAAAGTCATATCTGTCGTGATATTTAAAAATAGAATGAACTCTTTACACTAACAGATTGCAACGCAAAGATGTACCTTTTTAATTTGAATTTCGAACTGGCTTTATAATAGAAAGCAGTTTATAGTTAAAAAGTCATATGAACATAATATTGCATGCAATACTATTGTAATTCTAAAATTAGTAATAATTTTTTGTTTGACAAGATGAAAGTGCTTTTAGAGTCAAGTGAAAAAAGTATTTTATTTATTCATATTATTTAAGCGATCTTATTTAGGCAAGCGTGCTGCATCTTCATTTGAAATCAGGTGCGATGGAGGATGCGGCTTGAGTTTGATTGTAAAAAAGCCATAACAGAAAACATGTTGCCTTGGTCACAACTAGACATCGATAAGTGTTTCAGTTTTGATCTTTAGTTTCATTCCTCAATGTGTTTTGCCGCTTCGGTAAGCACTATTAAAAATACAAGACCAATTGTAACTAAGGCCGATTGTATACATTTCTTCTATTTTACGTGTTTAAGAAGCAAATGCCTCTTATCTTCCCGCTTTTAATGAGTTCTTAACTTGGCCCTTAACTTCACTAGGTAGGACTTTTATTTTTTCGAACAAATGATAATTATGTTACCACGGTGATATGGTCAAGGACCGAGAAGATGGAAATGACTACTGGATCACTCTAATAACAAATGTATATTTGTCGAGTTTAAACGCCAAAAACATTATTAAATGTTTTTATGATATAATAAGTAAAGACAAGACTAATAAGTCGCCTATCATAAGATATTACGGCTTCCATAGTAATCGTTGCAGAGGTACCCAGAACTTTTAAAGTAGCTAACAAAACGTTCAGGGCTTCACTGCATCGACGTTCCGTAATTTACATGCAAATAAAAAAGGAAACATTACACGAACCTCTTTGTTTGCAACGTTGGGTTCAAGCGTGGATATTTCCATGTCTTTGGCGACCTGCTCGGGCAATGCGATGCCCTTCGCCGACTCGTTAACTGTACAACAAGATTACAAATCGAAGATAAAAATGCACCTACACGTCATACATACACTTAAAAATATCATCTGAAAAAAATCACATGAATACACCACATCGATACTTTTTTAAATATCAATATATATTACAAAAGAACGAACATGGGTACGTACCAAAACTTTTATTAAGATAGTACTGTAAGATGTCTGTCAGTACTATACCTTACCTCAGACGTGAGTACTAACCTTGCAGTGCAGTACCTAAAGGACAACATGATAGGTAAGAATTATACAAGATTGACGCGACGTTTCATAATCTCGTTCACCTGGCCTTCTGTAACGATAATAATTTGGTTTAATTAAACTCTTTTCATCGAGACCCATTTATAAGGTAAATGACAGAATCAAATGCGATTTCTAATCGAAACAACAAAGTAAAATATTTGTATGCGACTTTTGCTCTGCTGTTAAAACATGAAGCTAAAAGCGGTCCTTATTGATTACTGCAAAATAATAGTGGAAATTTATTATAATGCTGACAAACAATAAAAATAATCCGAGAAGGCTGCAAGGTTTTGCACTGTGATTTAGAATACAAAATGATTATGTTCAACATAATCGATTACTTTTTAAACAATTATAATTTTTCAAACAATTGTTTTGTTGTACATTATTATCTCATTACGTTTGATTTCTTTTTCTATTATGACAACAATAAAACAACATGTCTAATACATGAATGTCTTTCCCATTGTCTATAGTATTATAAAGAGGAAAGATATATTTGTTTGTTTGTATTGAATAGGCTCCGAAACTAATGGACCGATTTCAAAAATTATTTCACCGTTGGGAAGCTACACTATCCCCGGGTGACATAGGCTACTGTTTATCCCTGTATTCCCACGGAAACGCGAACTACGCGGATGAAACCGCGAGGCGTCCGTTAGTAATATTATATTTAAGTTCATAAAATTTTGAAAAACTTGTGTACTTTAAACGAGTTAAGATTTAGTGCGCACTAATTATTTATCAAAATATTGTCAGTATCCGAACGGATATTTAAATATTTTGAAACTATCGACTATCAATGAGATTAACATGAAAGCAAATGATGCAACAGCGAAACTAAATACGGATAATGGTGATATAGAATGCACAAAAGCATATTTCAAATAGCTGTACATAAATATAATTATGCATTTGCCAATTGCTTCTTTAAAGGTCCCGTAACAAACAAAGAAATCTTATATATGTTGTGCCATGTCTGTCTATAGGGTCACGATGTTATTGTTCTGATTATGTAAGCACGACAATGTTGAGACTTATTTACCTATACATGATAAGAAAATAAACTCGTTGACGAGAAAGTGTAAGTTTTAAGATTATATTTTTAGAGATAGCTTTCTTAGCGTAGGTACCAAGTTGGCTCTCAAGTGAGGCTGCCGGAACACACCGTTAAATACTTGACAGCAGATTTTCTATTTGGCGGTAGTAGCTAGCCAAACGAATACTAGAAAGTACCCTACCACCATGCTATGGTTTCCTCGCGATGTTTTCCTTCACCGGCAGCTCAAGCTCATTGTTGGGGTTTAAGCCCACGCCCTTCGGTGTGCGGACCGAACGCGCTAACCACTGAGGTATCATCGCTACAAAATGATTAAACCACTGAGTTTGATTCATAAATCAAGAAAGATGTTATAAAACAACAATGTATATAGGCCCGGTGAACTTGTTATCACACAAAATTGATTTATAAAACGATTTTAAATGTCATAGTTTTATTATAAACCGCACGGAATGGATTTGTTTTGCATGACGCAGCTGTCAAACGAAGGTCCGCTACGAACGCTATCGATTAAACATAATCCGTACAGACAATTCCCATACAAAATTACAATTGCGATTTCCAGCTGTTCCTTTATTATTATTTTTCTAAGCCAGTGGTTAAGGGAACGCCACAAAGAAATCTATTCAATTCCGTCGCGTTATTTTTAAGTTTTTACGACTAACGCACGGCAATTGATTTTCATTTGATATAGAATTTAAATAATCTTAAAAATCATTATCGAAGCTCTTAGTCGTGTTGTATTCGCTATTAATTTTGAAGGTGAACACATGGACAAACAAGATACTGAAGTCACACCATAAACCCATAATCCATTTATGGTGCGACTATTTTATCGTTCTTAAACGGAAACCTAAACAACGAGCAAAAAGTATAAGTTTATTTACACTTCATCATATACAATTATAAAAATTGCTTAGGACATTTCACACATCGCCATCTAGCCCCAAGCCAAACAAAGTTTGTACTATGGGAACCAGATAACTGATAGAATGTTCATTAACTTTTTTTTTTGTTAAAACATACAGACACAGAACAAACATTTATGCACGTCGCGCAAATTTGCGTTTTTTTCCTTCTAATGATGTATCTGTTTGTTGTTAGACAGTTAGATACCTCATTGTTATTACAATCTAGCCTAGTTGAGACTAATAAGTAATTTTAATGTAACCTTAATTGCTAAGTAGAGTGTAAACGAAGAATGCGTCCATTAACACTTTTCTTACTGTCTCTATTAAGGGGAAGACACTTTGTTCATGTGTTCTATAATATGTAGTACTCACTGCACTGACATTACTAACTTAATACACTAACTCAAAAGGTTTTGTCCTTTTTAGTCTTCTTACTATATCCGTTTATTAATATATACTTTATCCGCAAATTTGCGTGACGTGCATTAATATGTTTGTCCTGAGTGGGAATCGAACCCACGCCCTACAGCTCTTGAAGTAGATATCAAATGAGCTAAAAGGGCAGTCGAAGTTAAAGTTAAATGTCATAATTACGTCGTGTCGTACAGTACCTAAATGTCGCTCTAAACAATTATGAACTGATGCATATAACAATATGTTGAAAGATACCTGCATTCTGCTGATCCTAAGAAAATGAAAACTTATTAGAGACAAGAGAAGCGGCACTCACCATTATCTGATGGTTCTTTCGGCGTTGCGGTGATTGGGTCAGGTTCCGCTGGCCTAACAAGCTCGACAGTAGAAACAGCATCCGCCGTGTTCACCTCCGTCTGGAGCTTCTTTTTCTTAGCCTCCTTGTCTTTCTTCGGAGGTTGCCCCAAAGTGTTGCTAGATACATAAAGATTATAATGTAGATACATACATATTACATTACACTAAAACACGATTCACGTTATGGCCGTGCTTTGTCGTTTCCATCATGCACCGGTTTCTTTTTTTTTTGGCATCACACTGTGTTCATATTACCACTAACAAGTATTTCATGATAAGCCAAGTAAAATTGGAGAAAGCCACAAGAATCAGCGGGCAGTTTACAAGTACTATTTATTAGCCGTATCCGCGCCGTGTCGTCATCCAATGATCTGTTTGCAAGACTACGTAACTTGAATCAACCTAAAATCATCATATTACTCTTGGTGATATTTCTAAGGGGGCTATTGTGTGCTTTCAAGTCGCGAATGAATCGGTTTCTTCTAGGCGAGCGTGCTCCACCGTAGACCGCATCTTCGCTTAACATCAGGCGAGTTGGCGGTCAAACGCAAGCCTATATATGTAATAAAAAAAACATCAACATATACCTATCTATCTATACCTACCTATATTCGTTGATATTGTAAAGGTTAAGCACAAAACTATTAAATACTACTTTTGTCAACAGTTTTTATTACGCAATCACAACGTTGACACGTAACTGTTATATTTTTGCTCAGTTAAATAGGGCGCTGTATTGTTGATAAAGTTTAGCAATTGATTGGTATATCAATACCCGTTCGCGTTAATTTTTTTTTAACGACATCCGTCACAAATACTTGAACTCAATTTGCCTTACTATATCATTCACTCGTGTATTGATTCTCCATTATTTAATAAACTTTAACAGTCGTTGTAGGTCTCATAACCGCAAATATATTTCATCATCATCATCATCATCAGCCCTTCGCTGTCCACTGTTGGACGTAGGCCTCTCCCAATGCACACCACTGAGCTCGGTCGACAGCTTTTTGCGTCCATTGCTTTCCCGCCGGTTTACGCAGGTCGTCACACCACCTGGCCGCAGGGTACCCTACGCTACGCTCTGTCGCTTTTGCAAATATATTTAGTTTACAAGTATTTCCCGACGTCATTTTATTATAACCCTATTGTCAGAATGAGCCGCCAATACAATATAATCCCCGTCACAAGCAGACATACCTTTCACTTAAATCTATACCCGTTCCAAAGAAAAATAAAGACTGTTTTAGATTTTATTATTAAAATACAGGTGAAAGGTTTACGTATTATGTATTGTATAATCCTAATTAATGTATTACTTCATTACAAACAAACTAATTACGTGGTCACTTTTTAATATGTGATTATAATGCACCTAAAAAGATTATGTTAAATTGGATTTGATATTACATTGTGTATTGTATGTTATTGAATAAAAAAAATTACCCCTAATTCTGCCGGGTCAGTTTTTGTTCGGAATAAGGTTGAATTCGCTTCATGAGTTAATACACATTTAAATGAACCCTTAAACCTACACTTGGGGGGTATGGCGGGAACGGGGAAAGAGTCGTGTACGTATCCGTCGTCATTGCATTTCTTTCAAAACTAGTGTATAGTTGGCCTAAGGATCATGGAGTCGGTTACTTTTTAATGTAAATTTACATATTATTGTAATCCTCTTTTGATTTCCTCTATTTAGATACCCTAATTAATAAGCTTGATTAACATTTTTTTATTAACGTATTACAAAATTCACCATCTTGATTTTTTTACCACCTAATGACACTCGGGTTATTGAGACGAATCTGAAGATACCTTAATTGCCGTAATCCATTCGGCCGTTTGAAAGATACGAGGTAATAAAGAAATTTACATAAAAACAAGATGCGCGCGAAAAACATAATCTTTCCTTGGCGATCGAGTAAAAAATGTCTATAAGATGTCAAGACTCGAATGCTAGGCTGGCAAGATGGACAGTTATTTTTACAATTATCACGGTACACAACACGCGGTGGTAAGGCTAAAACAAAGTTGTAACTAGTGATATTATATAATTATTATTTATAGTACCTATACTTCCCACTAACTCGGGGACTAGTCGTATCCAGACGCTGTCATTTCAATATCACCAGCCTCAGTTCACGCGTAGCGTGGGAGGCCATATTACAGAATTTCAAAAGAAAAACTTCTAAAACACGTGGCATCCTTAAGAACGTTTAATAATTGTATTTGTACACGTGGATCATATGTTTATTACCAGCCCTATTGGCTCATTGGTAGTATATCTGCTTTGAGAGCTGTAGGACGTGGGTTCGATTCCCACTCAGGGCAAACATTTTGTGAATAAATAAATGTTTGTTCTGGGTGTTCTGTATGTATTATAAGTATGTATTTACAACAAAAAAAAGTGTTTATGTATTCTATCAGTTATCTGACTTCCATCACACAAGTTCTTCTTAGTTTGGGTCCAGATGGCGCTGTGTGTATAGTCCTGCGATATTTATTTTATTTTATTATTTATAGGATAATCATTTTGCGGTATAAACAAATGTTTGTTCTGTGTCTGAGTGTACTGTCTTTATTATAAGTATGTATTTACAAAAAAAAAAGTATTTAGGTATTCTATCAGTTATCTGACTTCGATAGTTTTGCTTAGTTTGGGGTCAGATGGCGCTGTCCTTGTCCTATCTCCTTCTTACTCCTACTAATATTATAAATGTGAAAGTTTCTAGGAATGGGCGTATGTATGGATGTTTGCGCAAAAGCTACTGCACAGATTTGGATTATATTTGACACACATATAGGTTGTGGACTGGATTAACTAGGATAGTAAATTTAATAGGATAGTTTTTGTACTGCAAACTGAATAAACTGTTAAATTTCATTCGGATGAAGAATTAAAAAATAAGCAAATCACAATTAAACCCTAGTAAAATGCCTTTTTTTATGGTTGACAGGCTAGACGTTTGACCACAGCTCACCTGGTGTTAAGTGACGGTGTGGTCGGAGATGGTAGACACACCTAGCTTGGAATGAAACTGGTTCCCAAGTGTGACTGCCGGAACACACCGTTAGGTGCTTAGCGGCAGATTTTTAAAAATGATACTTCCATGGATTTTTGGAAATATGTAACACAAAAAGACAGGTTTCCACCAATGTCTGTCGTAGGAACATTTAAGACACCTGACTGATACACTTACCTGCTTCCTGAAGTCGATGCTTTCCCTCCATACCCGCTACTGCCGCTGGAGTTGCTACCGGAATGCGTAGACTTCGAACTACGACTGAAACATACACAGTATCAACATGTTAATGTGATTATTTTTATGAGTCATCTTCTCCGATCTCTCCTCCATCCTTCCATATTTCTCTTGCTGCTATTATACGTTGACAATCTTTGGCCGGCTAACAAGTGAATTAGCTTATCTGTTTAAAACGTTTTGATGCTTTAGCATTGTGACAATGTTGTTTATAACGTAAAATTATGAAGCATTAACATTTATCTAAGAGATGTCTTTATAGTCGTGGTAGTAAACTGGGAGAATACGCGCGCAATCGTCGAAGTAATAATATAATTAATCAAAGAGGTATTCTGTATAAACGTACAAACTTTAAAACGTCTGCCATAGGTTTCTCAGTAAAAGTCTGCGAGTGAATGCGAGTTCTTTGAACATGAGGTCAACTAGTTAGGTACCACCGCAATACAAGATATTCTGGACCGATTAATAATTCTTTCATTATTAGAATGCTACATTTTCCGTGATGGGCATAGGCTATATTTTTTTTTTATTAGGGTTCCGAGTGTTTTATTTAATAATGTAACCCAAGCTGTGAAAAATTTGAAAAAATGCTTACTTAGCATGCGCAGCGAAAACTATTGACAATAGAATAAAGTGACATTTTATAGAGCAAATTGACAGCTACAAATAAATCCGCAATATCATATGTCTAACTATTACCGTTGTCATATCTGAGTATAAAGAGGAAAGTTTTTTTTTGTGTGTTTGTATTGAATAGGCTCCGAAACTACCTGATCGATAAATTTATATTGTGAATCGAGTTTTGTTTTCCCGTGCGAAGCCGGGTAGAGCTGCTAGTTTTGTAATAATTTTATTAAATATATTTAATCATAGCCTTCGCCATTCTGGTATTTTCAACACGAAGAAAATATTTGAGTAAAAAAATATTTTCCGCCTGAAGCCGGTAATGGCAAGTCTGATTACGTAATCAGAAATTAGCTGTAAACAAGAATATAAATAGAGCTCAAAACGTAGCCTGCGTAGAACGTGGTTACTAAACTTTAGGCTAAAAGTTCTCATTTCCATTTTTGTTTTGAATTTTACAAACAGGTCTCAATTTCTCAGAAATGTATTTTCAAATACTAAAAACAAACAACTGCAAACATTTTTAGAATAGCCGCAAGGTGTACAATCAAAATTCTACGAGCTTTCAATTGAAATACTGCTTCGTTAAGGTTTCCTAGCTCTAGAAGTAATAAAACAATGAAGCTTAGTCTCGAATTGGGCATTTTATTTAAATATACATTTTGTTTGTGAAAACTCTTTTTTGTGTCCAAACATTTTGTAACCAAAAGATTTACAGCAATAACAACATTACAGTAAAGATACGTAACCTACCTACGTATATAATTTAAAACGGCATGCTTGAGTAACATGTAAATGTATGCAGTAGGCCGAAGTGTAAAAAAACAACAAGATAAATTTAAAATTTAAAAAACTCCTGACTGTTGTACAGTATTCTACCAGTCAAGCTCTTAACAACAACATTAGTTACGTATATGAGTCAAATTTTTTTTCTTTTTTTTTATGTCAAAGTAATGAGACGATCGGGGCGCTCTCCTGATGGTAAGTGATAACGTCTGCCCATGACCATTGCAGCGATACACAGAACTTTCAGTAACAAAACAAAGTCCAGGGCATCACTGCTTTGGCGCTCATTACTTTGAGACTTTCGATGGTTAGTCTCAACAGCCCAGTAATTTCACTAGCTGCAGTACCCTTCGAACCGGAACACAGTAATGCTTACACACTACTGCTTAGCGGCAGAACAACTGGTACTGCGGTGGTACCTACCTAGACGACCTCCTGCTAAGGAAATCTACCACCAAGTAAAATACATGTTATATGTTTACCGAACTGCCTTACTGTACTACTGTTTAAATGCTGAGTAATTACAAAAGACACCTAGGTACGAGTAAGATAAGCACAAGCTCAAAATCATCATCACCATCAGAATAACGTAGTCTTCCGTTAAACATAGGCTTGTCCCAAAATATGCCACTCGCTTTTCGCTTCCAGCCACTGCCAGCTGCTGCCCTACGGATTTCGTCACGCAAGTCTCTGGGCGTCCTACACTATGTTTGACGATTCGCCGTTTCCACTCTTGAACACATATGCCAGCAACTATAAAACCCGGCTTGTTAAAATTGTAACCTTTTAATTCAACTTTATTTTTGTTTTTAAACGGGATGAGTGTACTGTGAAGAATTGAACACAATGATGGAGACGCTCGTCTCCGCTGCTCCTGCACGACAACGCGCGACCTCATACTGCACAGCAGACGGTCTCTAAGTTGCAAGACTTTAGGTTGGGAAGCTCTCCGTCATCCGCCATACTCACTAGACCTCGCGCCTACAGACTACTACTTTTTCCAAAATTTGGACAACTTCTTATCGGGTAAAAATTCAAGACCCGAGAGGCGGTAAAAAATGGATTGCTTCCCGTCCAGCTGATTTCTTCAAGAAGGGCATCAATAACTGCCACTGCTTTAGCAAAGATGCATCAATTGCATGGGTGATTACTTTGGTTGATAAAAATAAATCGTTTCTATTTGTTTCATATAAAACGGCAATTGCGTAGGTAAAGACCTAATATTTCCCCCTGAGAAAATCAGTACCGCTCAAAAATAACAGGTAATAATAGAATATGTAATTGCAGTAAGCTGGTAGTCATAGACAAAGAAAAATATAAGTGTTTACCTTCTTCTGGACTGGCTGTTGCTACAGCTGTTTGAATAAGCAGAGTCAGAGATCTTTGCATTCGTCTCCGGATCATCCATATTATCCATTTTGTAGCTGTACCTGAGGACAATACAGGTATTATTAAAAAAATAATGCTAAACTAGAATTTCATAGCTTAAAATTAATGTGATAGAGGACTGTTAAAACCACGGAAGAAAAAAAAATATTGAGCTGTTACGCTAAATGATAAAAAGCATAACTTTTGTTTGTTTTTTTAACGTTATGGGTATGTTTAATTTGTTGAAATTCTTAGTTAAGTATATTTCTAAGTAGAAAATGTATAAAAAAAAACAACTACAAAGAAAATAACAACAATCACTTTTTCAATTTAACATTAAATATTAGGTAGGGAGGAATAAAGTAGTGTGTGAGTGATTGCGAGTCCTGCACATCCTATATTGCAGGGCCCGAAAGACATACACACAAAAATACTCTACAAATTGTGCCATGCTCTGAAATCTCAAAGCTTTCTAAATAAATAAATAAATAAGTAATAAATAAATATCATAGGTCATTACACACAGCGCCATCTGACCCCAAACTAAGCAGAGCTTGTGCTATGGAAGACAGATAACTGATAGAATACTTAAATACTTTTTTTTTGTAAATACATACTTATAATAAATACAGTACACCCAGCCACATCATTTCTCATCATCATCATTATCAACAGCCTTCTTTATCCCACTGCCGGGTATAGGCCTCTCTCTTTTCATGCAATCTGCCTCGGTCCTGTGCCAATCTGGTCAAGGTTCGACCCGCGACGGTGACAATATCGTCGACCCATCTTAAGCTTTCTCATATAAATGTCATATTTTTTCATTTGAAGTAAAAATGTATACAAAGGTAAAATAAAGTTGAACACAAGTAAAATAAAGGTAAACCTAGGAAAAACATAGCCCACAACGAAAACATAGCATTCGTTGATGTACCTGCTGTGCGAATTGATACAACTTGAGTTGCGTTTTTACACATTTATACATATGAAAAAAAAATTGGGAACATTTTTTTGTCTACTTCATGTCGTCACGATATCTGTGATAGCTTTAGATTCGGTCATAGCTTTAGACGTGAATTTATTGTGTAAAATATGTAATTTATCATGCCAAAAAACATAAAATTTGTACCTTTTTGTGTGAAAAGCTTTTGTTTCAAAATTCGAAAGAACAAAATTTCCTAATTGAAAGGAAAGCAATACTTACAAGTTTAATGAAACAACGAAAAGTTTCGAACTACACGACAATGCAAACCCACAAAAAATATTTTCTTTGTTGTTTTGAGGAAGGATTTTAAAGGTTGATTTTCCTTCTTTTTAGGGTTCCGTACCTAAAGGGTAAAACGGAACCCTGTTACTAAAACTCCGCTGTCCGTCCGTCTGTCACCAGGCTGTATCGGCTGAACCGTGATAGTTAAGACAGTTAAAATTTTCACAAATGATGTATTTCTGTTGCCACTATAGCACAAATACTAAAAAAACAGGATAAAATAAATATTTATGGAGCTCCAATACAACAAACGTGATTTTTTAGCCGTTTTTATAGATAATGGTACGGAACCCTTCGTGCGCGAGTTCGACTCGCACTTGGCCGGTTATTGCTGGTACACGTGACTTCGTGTACGAGTATGGATGTGTAAAACGTAATATATATGTATGTTTGCGATACTGCTAAGCAAGGTTGCTTATTACAAATATAATTTGTTACAATTGGCTCGGTGAAGAAATCTATTTAACTGGGATATACCTATCTCAGATCTAAGAAAAAGATTAGTTTTTTATGACACCCTAGGTGATTGCATCAACCACATTACAAAAGATGAAGCCAAAATATGCCAACTAGACAACTTACTACAATCTAAAAAAATTACTACAATAGTAAAGAGAGCACGTCAATATCTACAAAAAAGTTCGCAAAACTATATGCCCAATTATTGTAATTATGTCATTATAACTATTTTTTTTTTTGCATATAAAAAGTTAAGAAAATACCGTCCAAAATTAATCCACGTTATTCTTATCTTGATATTGTTTGTTATAAACCAAATAAATATTTTCGTAGTAAAGGTTGTTTCAGTACCAGTAGATCAATTTTTGAAATGAAACAAAAATGAATGAATCGGACATTTCATTCAAAAGACATCATATATTTAAAAATGTGATCGTAAAAATTTACTAGGAAGATAAAATTCAATGCCGGAATCAATGGTGTGAATATTTTGATGAAAGGTCGCGGTGTAGTGGTATATGGTACAAAACAGTCCAGTGTGAGCTTCCTCGTCTTCCATGGTTTGTTGCAGTGCCAATGTGTAGAAAATATATTGTAGCGCTGATGAGGCTTCGTTCCGGACACATTCCGTCGAATGCGTTTAAACATTTAATGGGTATAGCAGAGTCACCTAACTGTGACGAGTGTGACAGGGTTGAGGACGTCCAGCACATTCTAACTGAATGTGTCCGGAATGAAGTTTTACGACAGAACTGTCAGTTGTTTGTCAGTAATATGATGGGTGCGTGTAATGGTCTCCTGGCTACGCCGACATCAGAAGAAGCCAGGAGTCTAATAAAACTGTACCTTCATATTTTTGGATAGATGTTGTGCAAGAGTAGAGTAAGAGTTGTACAATGTATTATGTTTTTATGGGAGTGGCATAGTCGAATATTGACGAAACTCCACAAAATAAATCGGAAAAAAAAGATTAACACCGCGGCGCGCAATAGGTGACGGAGGGAACAAGGAAAGTAGTAACATCTATGAGATGGTAATAACGAAGGCTTGATACAGATAGAAAATAAACTTTCAGAATTGAACGATAAAACTTAAGAGAGAGAGAGAGAGAGAGAGACTGGCCAACCGCTGACAAAATATGTGTATTTGACGCTATACATATTACATATTTTATTAATGATATTAACGAGTTTTCAGTATTTATCGACACAAAAAAATGACAACAAAATAAAAAAAGGAAATTAAACATAGAAATTACTTACTACTACTTTTCTAAATAAAAAAATTATAATTTCAAAGATTTCATTTTATTTCATCGGATCGATTTTAATTAAATTAGCAGAGAGCTTTACTTATCTCTTATCTCAAAATGTAGAGCGCAAGTTAACAAGTTTACATTAGACGCAAACCTTTTTAAAGGCACTTAAAAAAGGTTTGAGTCTCGCGAGCAAAGCTTCGGTTATAGTCCGGGTGGTAGCGTTGCATTTTAGGTAGTGATTGTACGCCGATCCATTGCTATCTTGTTCGATAGATCTCGAATAACTGATAAGTAAACTGAGCGTCAGCTGACGCACCCGCGGTGGGTGTGGGTATGAGAGGACATGAAAGTTGTAATTTTTTTTTTTTAAATGTAATAGTACGCCGGCTGAAACCCATTCTCATGAATAGTTGACATCATACTGAGTTGAAAAATAGTCGTCAGCTGCATGGAGGAGGGTGGATTATGCGTCTGCCGATATCATATAATGTTGTTGTTTGCACACCTAACAAATATCTAACCACCATAAAGGTATATAGAATTTTATTTTGAAACATATAATTATACATATATTACGAGGTACTATAACGAGTAAAACAACACACAAGTAAAAACATTGTGCATATATTGACACAACAAATTTTAAATAACATTAGGTAAATAAGATACCTAATTATAGCTGCAGTGTCTAGCGCATCAAAAAAAAAGGCCGGTGCTCAGCAACTGGTAGATAATAATTGTTAACAACGAAAGTAATTTAAAAAAAAAAAGGTAAATGAATGTAGAGTACTGTAGCCATCGTAATTACAGGGATGTTGAGACGAACCATGGAAAATCTCAAAAGTAATTATCTTCAAAGCAGCGATTACCCAGACATTGTTTTGCTACTAAAAGTTCAGTGTATCGCTGCAATGGTTATCTCTTACCATAAGGAGAGAGTTTCGTTCGTATCTTTACTTTCACATTAAAAAAGTATATAAGGAGGTAGGTATATGCGCCAGCTTATTCAACGTAGTAACATCAATTAATAAGAACAGTTAAAATTATTCCGATTTGTGCCCTAGATATAAATTTAACCCTAACCTTTTTTAACCCTAAAATACAATTAAAGAAAGTCAAATTGTTATTTACGAAGCCTATAGATACTACTTAAAACCAAATAATAATCACATTCATAACAAATGTATGTAAACTTACAAACATTTATTTCAAAGAAACTAAGTACTCAGACTCGAACATAACGTTATTACGATCAACAAAGAGAATTAGATTTATTTACACCTATGCTACATAATACTTATATCCTACCGAAAATTCAAAAGAAACAAAGTAATACAATACACTTAACAAATAATTAAGTACCTACTTACCTAATTTTAAAGAAACTACTCGAAAACAAAAACCACACGATTACGTTGAACAAAATTATACAATCAGACTTATTTACTGAAGGGTTGCCAACCCCATATATAAAAAACTAGGTTTTGAAGTTGGAAGACCCACGACAATTCAGTTTAAAAACAGGACGCAGTAATAGAGATGCAAAGTGTCTCGCGAATTTTAAAATACAAGACCTTACCATGGTGCTTTAAAAACTCAGGACACTGCTATCCAGGATATCCTAGGACACTACAAAAACTTCAGGGAAACGGGACGATTGGCAACTTTAATTTACACTTACTATAATAACTGTTTTACAAAGTAGTACAACACCATACAAATAAATAATTAATGACCTATTTATGTAATTTATAAACTACAGTAGAAACAAAATAACACCTTAATATAAAAACAATAACTAAAGGAAGTAGTTCTGAAATTAACTTTTTTATCAGAATTTGTATGTAAAAAATGAAAGGATTTATAAAGTGGACGCGTCACGGGAGCCGTACCTGTTTCTTACACATAAATTCTAAACGAACTCGAAACGTCAATCGCTCTGAAGCGTCAGACGACGACCGCGCGACTGCGGTCTGCGCGGCCCAGTTACCTGTTTTATAGATGCACGCGGCTTCCCTTCCAGTAACCGCCTTCTAAAAGCCTCAGTTCCCTACTGTTCCGTTTTTTTTTTTACTTTTTAGACAATAAAGAGCTAGTAAAGTAAGGTTTCACATATCATATTATCATAGGTGTAACTAGAATAAAATCTGTATTTAGTCCAGTCAGTGTAGACTTTTACCCTAGAAAAGGTGGATAAACAATTTTGAAACATGTCGATTAGTGTGGTCGCTCGGGCCGTCATCTTCGACGAAAGATGCCAAAATTTGATTTCTTTTTCAATAAATATTTTAACGGCTAATCCTAATATGTCTAAAAACGTTCAGACAAACTTCAAGAAAATAAAATTTTACACATTTTTTTGTAAGTCCCACATGTCCATATCGAGTTTTAGCTGCGTTAAAATAAAAATGTTTACAAAATCGTCAATTTTTCAAGATTTTTTTTGAAGATGGTCGACTTCGTTTTTCTCCCACTAAACGCGTGTAGAAACAGGATGTTTCCAGCTGTTTCTTTATGTTTCAAACTATTCGGAAAATACAGTCATTCAGCAGTTTTTCCCTGCCTAGGTTTACGAAAGTATATTTTGCTTTGGGATGGCGCTTATCAGTGGCGGATTTACCAGCAGGCTGAGGCTGGAGCCTAGGGCGGCAAACATTAATGCAGCGGCAAATATGGCTCAAAATTGTATTTTGTGTAACAGAAAAAAAATAAAAAAACATATGCAAGGAGAAAAGAAGCCTCTAAAATTTAACAAAGTTACAATATTTTAGTACTATACAGTATGCCGAATACTCCCTGTACACGAAAAATTACTAAACTCCGTGTACTTTTGTGGATATGAATATTTAAAATATTCCAATGCAAAATGGCAATGCTGCCAGCATTCTGGCCACATATCCCTCTTCTGACGGTTTTTTAGACTAAGTTTTTTGTATACATTTTGTAAATATGTAGTATAATTTAAGGTCTTTTTTTAAAATATTCTAATAGCGTTTTAATATTACTTACAATTTAAATTTAGTAATTTTAACTATTTTTTTAAATTAAATATTACTTACTATATTTTTTTTCCTTAAATGTTATTAGGTCCACTCAAACAATTCGCACAACAATCCCTTTGTTCACAATCATACTAATAACGGGGAAAAGCTGATGTATTATGACGAAAGAGCACAAATCATAAAATTGCATTTTCATTGACAAATAAAGTTTGATTAATACGATTGTAAACTTGGGTATTGAATTGCAGCGATCAGTAGAGGCGGCAAAAATTGAATAGCCTACTGGTGGCAAATGTGGAAATCCGCCACTGGCGCTTATACTGTCGGCAAAACTAGATCATGATAAAGAACTCTTGAAAACTTTAAGAAGAAAGTTTAAACTTACGGCTAAGCCGCTTATTTTGTTTTAAAAATCGCGGAACTAGGAATTCGATGGATCGAACATACTGGGGAAACCACAATGAAAACCCCCGGCATTTACTTTACCATTTATCGCCATTTATTTTTCATGGTGGTGTGGAAATAAGTTTTTGAAGTTATCATAATTAAGAGCTATAAATAATAAAAATAAATTCAGAAAATTGGGAAATGTTCGATTTTGTTAACAAATTTTCATCTTTACGCTACATGTGAAACTTCCAAAAAAAAAATGACAATTTTTATTCTCTTCAAGTTTAGTTTGTCTTTTTAGTCGCGGGATCAAGATAAGACAAACAAAGAGATTTTAGCATCTTTCATCCAAAATAGCATTCCGAGCGACCACTCCTCGAGGTCACAAATTTAGATTTTTCATCAGAGAACAAACCTAAACTATCTACATATTATTTTTAAATTATTGCTACACCACTTTTTGTAGAGCAAATGTGTTTTTTATTCTTACTGACTGAACTAATTGTAAACAAACTGATACTACGTGCATTGGAAGAATTATTTTCAAATTCAAATGTTTTATTTGCATAAATAGGTACAGTCAGGTCGAAAATAAAATAAAAAGGAATCCCTATATTCCAACTTCACAAGGCGTGCAAAAATAAAAATTAGTTTACAGATAATAAAATAATTGTCAAAAAGGAATTCACAGTGTCAAATTTTAGAAAAATATATAACTGTCATAAATTATTACTAATTATTATTATCATTTAAACATTCTTAATTTTATGGAAAGGTATGAAATTTCTGCCCCAATTTATTAAAAGGAGTGCATCATAAAGCATACAATATTTCTGATATTTCAAGAAGTTCTCCCGTGTCATTTATTTTTGGAGAAATGTTTGTTAATTTTTTTTATTTAAAAGTAATGAGACGATCGAGGCGCTCTCCTGATGTTAAGAGATAACGCCTGTCCATGACCATTGCAGCGGTACACAGAACTTTAAGTAACAAAACAACGTCCAGGGCATCGCTGCTTTGGCGCTCATTACTAAATGAGGTGGATATTCAAGAAATATTATTCAAAATTACCTTTTCATTTCTTCTTCGAGTTCTGAATGCCTTTGGGGTGGCGCGACTTTGAGAATAGGGCTAACCACTCGCAACACACGAGACTGCACAATAGTGCACAAGTCTACAGAGTGTGCACAAACGAGAACGTAAACGTGCACACTAAATCATTTTGCTTCTCCATTTGCCAGTTTATTTTGATCCGTGCATCAAAGTTTACTTTACATTTCGGAGTTCATGTTATTCTGGACGTCTTTACTGTGTATGTTGATGCCGATCATTTTACAAGCTTTTATTTAACTTGCTATATGTTCATATGTAACTGTTTGTTCGGGTGAAATCTTGCAAGTTAAATTTGACCCACTTCCCGATGTCCGATTGGACTCAAATTTTGTGTACTTATGTATCTTCGATGACAGTACAATAACATGGTAACATGAAGCTGATCTGATGATGGAGTCGGAAGATGGCCCTAGGGACTTCTAAACTAAACAAGATAACGCCATCGAGTTTCGAGTTGGATTGATGCGTCTTGAGAAGCACTTATTATTATTATTATTTCAGCCCATTTTGTCCCACTGCTGAAAGGCCTCTCTTCCTCCCTTCCACGCCTCTCTGTTTGGTGGTATTGAGGTCGTGAGCATCGAGATTTTTCCACCGTCTTCTAGGCCGTTTAACCTCTGGGACCCAGTCGGTGGTGGAGTTCACCCATAGCCCCGCTGGCAATCGGCAGACGTGTCAAGCCCAGTCCCACTTTATCATGGCAGCTTTAATATTTGTTTATTTATTTACTTAACATTTGGTTCAAATACAAATACAAATACAAATACTTTATTGATAACACCAATGTTACAAGTCACTTCAAAATTTTAAAGATGTCATTAAATGGGTTTTAAAACACTGATTACATGTCAAAATAAGGGATGTCAATATCCAAACATGTCAATATAAAAAATATTGTCAATATAAAAATACTGTCAATATAAAATATGTCAATATAAAAATATGTCAATACCAAAACAATATTGTCAATATATTAAAATGACATGACAAAAAAATCATAATTACTTACTAGTAATTCAATAATCTTTAAGTTTGAAATACTCGTCAATGTCATAAAACAAGGTTTCTAGCAGCCAAGATCTTAACTTGGTTCTGAAACACGCGGTGGAAGCTGCATCCCGTACGGAGGCGGGTACGCGGTTGTAGACCGCGGGCCCCAAAATGTACGATGTATGTTCAAATGTACAAATGTATGTTCTTCTTATGTTACGGTTTTAATTAAAACTTTGATTGCCATAGTGTATTTGTCCCACACTACAAAGACACAATCTAGTAACATATTGATTTTGTGACTATTTTTCGATACACGGATAGGATTTTCCATGCGCTCTACTTCTATTGGTACTTTAAACACGGAATATGCTGTTTAAAAAAAAAACAATAAAAATGTAAGTAAAATTTCAGCTTTTCCTGAAGAAGCGAGGCAAGTAAGCAAGCGTGCTTTACCTTAGACCGTATCTTCGCTTTACATCAGGATATATAACAAAAAATCTTTTTTTTTTTCAAACATGTTTTGGCTAGTAGACCATTTTCAAAAATGTCTTGGAGTTACTACTCTGACCATCGCAAAAGTATACACTACCAGAGTTAAGATTTCACAAAGTCTATAAGAAGTTGGTAAACTTGATTTGGTTCAGTATTTAATCTTGGTGTATTATGATTTTGCACATGTAGGTATGTTGAAGTTCAACTGGGTCAACATTCGTGTATCCAACATATTCTCTGTTCAATTTATCAAAAATCCTATTGGCTTATGGAGATGGTAAACCATATAATCCATATATACATAATAATTATGTAGAATTATATAATAGGATACTAGAAAGAAGCATAGTAGGATATAATATAGTAGGAAGTAGGGTGATGTGGTCGCTGGGCTACAAAGCCCTTCAAATAAATGAATGAACGAATGACGTTAATGAATAAATAAGCTTTTAAATAAAATGAAATCTTACATAAAAAGTATTCTATATCTTAATCCTGGTAATAAACTATATGTGTGCCATCCAAACATACGAACGAATATACGAATTTCACATCTATATAATATATACTTATAATACAACTGGTAGAGGTCAAATTTAGTACAAAAAAAAATATTTTGAAAAAATTCATTGGACTCTTCACCAGCAGAGATATTGTAGCAAAAAATGACATTAAATTGATAAATGTGTCTGTCTGTCTGTATCTTAAAAGAGCATCACGCCAAAACTACTAACGGGATGCTAATGAAACTTGACGTGATTATAGTACATACCTACCTACTATGACGTAAGTTCTTAGGAACATTTCATTCAGAAATTCGGCTTAGTTCAAATGGCTTCCCACGTTGGGGACGAGTGAAAATTTTTACTTAGCAATAACTCTTTAACGCATAGCCCAATTAAATTTTTTTTTTTTACTCTAATGGAATGGACAATCATCAACATGGATGATCATCAACATCCACAGCAAAACAGTCAAAATAACATGAACTCTGAAATGTAAAGTAAACTTTGAGTGCATGACTTAAAATAAACTGGCAAATGGACAAGCAAAATAATTTAGTGAGCACAATGACATTCTCATTTGTGCAAAAACATTGACATGGCAAAATTTCTCGAAATACTGTATGCTTTATGCACACCTTTGAAAAATTTGGGGCACAAATTTTTTGCATTTCCATAACAGAATTCTTCTAATGCACATAGTTTCAGTTTGTTTGCAATTAGTCTACTCAGCGGAGACAAAAAAAAACATCTTTGCCCTACAAAAAGTGGTGTAGTAATAGTTTTGAAATATTGTTGTCTAGGTTTGTACTCTCATGAAAAATCCAAATTTGTGACCTCTCGGAGTAGTCATGCCACAACCTGTCAAAGATAGGTGGATAGTATATCATGAGTATTATTCACTTTTGGGCACTTACCTCATCAATGGCAATGAGAATTTTGCTAAATTCAGAATTAGCCAAATGTGCTCTTAACATTCTCTTAAAGAAAGTTTGTTACAAAACTTCCAAAGCAATGAAAAATGTCCACAAACAGGAATTTAAGATTTGTGTGCGTGACATTCTACTTCTTAATTTAATAAGCCCACCAAAACTTTGTATTAACACAAGATTGCGAGTAATGTCTTTAAAAAGAAATATTATAGATAGTTGTACAATGTCTGGATGCACTAAAGGTCAGATGGTTCATACCTCAAATTCCCATAATACTGTCAAATATTTTAAATTCAAAAGAGTGCAATATCTTCTAAGGTCTGCTTTTCTATGACAATCAACAAGTTATAAGGATAAACGTTAAGCATAGCTGGCTTACATTTTTTTCCTAAGGATGGCTTTACCCATGGTTAATAAGCTATACATGGCATGTTCAAATGCAACAGACACCACAAATGTTGTTATTTTAACTTAATAATATCATTTACCAAACACAATGTAAAAAAAAAATTTAAACACTTCAAGCATTGATTTATAAAGAGGAATAAGGTTAATAGCATGGGTGTTTTGTTGCACAGAATACACATTATTAACTTTTGTAAGATCTACTGGTAAGTTAGTTTCAGTTAAATATAAAAAAGGTAAACAAAATGTCTTCATCTCAATTGAAGGTCGTTCGGAATCAGTAGAAAAGCACCCACATTTACCTTATAATTTATATTTAGAAGCATGAAGCAAAAATTCCAAAAATTGTAGCTCATCAAACTTTCTATTGTGAAATAAAAACAGAAACTTGAAGTAAGTTCCACAATACAAGCTAGCCCTAGTGCGGGGACTATTGTAAGATATTACGATATTTGTACACATATATTCTGGTAAATAAATGTTTTTGTATTTTGTATCTTGTGTTTGTATATATTATCATTTTATACCTACCACTTTTTTTAACAGATGTTTTAGCAAGGTACCCATAACCATGATTAGCAATCGTGTCGTGTCAATGCCAGGCACAGAATGATCCCTTTAACGAACCTACCTACTTAGTTACCTACTCATACATACAACTTTTGAACGTCATCAATTACCACAAACTTCTAAAGCTATGAAAACACAATCCACGTTTAAAAGACACTCGACAAACACTATTACACATAGAAAAGCTATCGTTTAATGCTTAATTAGCCTGAAAAAATAAATTATAATGAATTAAGGTACCTACCGTGCGTACTTCAACACTTTTCGGTCGCCACTATAATTCATCTACTGCGCAAAGAGTAAGTTAACAAATTATTTTATAAGCGCTTGCCTGACGCCACATTTGTATCTAATACCTCAAAACACAATTAAATACATCAAATCACATCAAACAAAACCGTGAAACTAGTAAACTAAACGATTTTCATTCGTTGCATTGCTGTGTTTATATGTACAGTAGGTACAAATTAGAAATTACGATACTAGCTATAGAATAGAGTAGTGATGTGCGTAGCTTGTTAAGTTGTTGTAACGAGTCAGAATCGAGTAGATGTTATCAAAAAAAAATTTGGATATACGTACAAACTTGTATGATTTCAACATTTGATTTAAATATTATGAATTAAGTCGTACCCGTGACAATACTGCAGAAAGGATAATAATATAACTCTTTATTGATTCACACCAATTACAAACCAAAATAACAATATAAACTTGACACTCTTACCAGGCAACCTTAGTATAGAGAGGATTTTACAAAGATAAGGTCGGAGTGTGTTGGCAATAGAATTAAAATCAAATAAAATACATGTTAAACATAATAATATAAAAGACATACACACACACCTATCTATATTATTAAATATCAATGCATCAGGATGTGTGTTCTATTTATTAACAGACTTACTAATTTAATTCACACCAATCCCGATGGATTGTCATCTATGCCTTCGGTAGGGTCATTTTGATATCGTATTTTATATACCAGTCATTGTATTTTTATACCACTTTGTGTTGTATCCTTAGACTGGATGCGCAAACAAAACGCATAGGAAAACCTAAGTGATACTGCTAAGCTTAGCATAGGTATAGTGTCTCGTTGCCTTCTCCAACTAATATTATCTCAGTGAAATCAGAAACCTTTCCACCAAGAGGAAGTATTTCTTGCGTTTCGTACCATATACACAGCGCACTGTCACAGAATAAGCAATAGTATATGTATAAAAAATTGCGTTTTGTCGTACATTACAATAACCACCGCGTCTTTACAATATTATCTACTGAATTTATTTACATGACGTCACGTGACGTAACGTAATTAGATGTCTTGAAAATAAAGTTTATTGTAACTGACTAAAATTAACTCCATCAATTTCATAGTTTAAATAGTTTTAAACGCAAAAATAACGTACAGGAATGTGACATTTGAAATGATATTGGAATCAGTAAAGTTTTTTTTTTCATCACATACCAAATTGTGTTCGATGGTATTCTGCCTAGATATTTTAAATCAATAAGTAATTCACTCTAGACTGATTGTTGCATAATTTTAAATCAAAGTAGTGAATATCAAAGTCTATGCAAATAATAAAAAACTGAAAAATAAAATTTATCTGAACACAAAAAAAATCATGTTCTCTTTTAAAAACAATGAAACGATTACTTTCATAAAATATCGATGAATGTAAAACAATCGATTAATTATATTTTTACGCCCTTCATTACTCAACTCATGACAGCGCAATAGCAAAAACCTCTCTGACGTTTGTGAAAGTACAAAATTTAGTGATGTTTGTGATCGGTAGCAGGTTTATATCGATATAAAATGGTGTGAATTAAATTTTTTGTATGTTATGTAATAAATAAATAAATAAATATAAAAGCGCGCAGCTGTGCTAACATTACATTTTAAACAATATGGACAGTAACAAAAAATAGCTATGAAGCTTGTAAAGTCCATAGAAAGTTTTGAATATTTAGGCTACAAATATGTCAACAAGACGTTATTTTGCGACGTTGGTATTGTAGAGCTTTAAATTTCACCAAAATCATATAGCCGCCATAATAATTTATATTGAAGCTACAGATTAATTCTTCTTCTTACAATTTTGCAGTGGAATATGTTCCACTAATACATTTAATCGGGCCTATTCCATTAGTCTAAAATCTTACTGCAGCATGCTATAATTAATAATGTTAGTATTTCAAATGTTATAAGTAGGTATGCTCCCACATCAGGTACTATTGAGTATTTTCTGTTTGTAATTACGTATCTATGTCAATTGAAAGTGCAAAGACAAAACAAATAAACTTTTTTATCGTTTCTCAAAATAATCAACTAGATCACATCACTACGATTCACGGTCAAAAACACGTGAGATTGTGAAGTGAAGAGCGAGAAAGGTATATTTAAGGTCGAAGTTACCTAGTGTAGTTTTTAAGGGGCACGTGTTGAAAGAATGAAATAGCAATAGACTTGCTAGGTCGCGTGGCCCGTACGGGCGCCTACACACCACAGGCTACTGACGTAGCCACAGATGCGGGGCAGCTCATTTTTATTTTTTACACAAGCCTGGAAATAAAATACTAGGTATTGTGTATGGCTTACAAAATGTTATACAAACTTCAGTCTCCAGTGCCGTTTTTATGCTCATTTCTCAGAATCGGACGGCTTTCCAATTTATTCACGAAAAAGGAAATTTTAGCGTTGCGAAAACAAGTCATTATTTTCAGACATTAAATATGCTGAGAATATTAAATTACGTTACTCTTCTAAGCATTTACCTTACTACGTTATAGCCCGAGAGCTGACGAAAAAACTCGACAAGTGTTTAGTAAATAAATATCGTAGGACTATACACACAGCGCCATCTGGCCCCAAACTAAGCAGAGCTTGTGTGATGAAGTCAGATAACTGATAGAATACATAAATTATTTTTTTTGTAAATGCTTACTTAAACAGAACACCCAGACACAGAACAAACATTTGTTTATTCACAAAATATTTGCCCTGAGTGGGAATTGAACCTACGTCCTACAGCTCTCAAGGCAGATATACTACCAACGAGTTAACGGGACTGTCATACGGGGTAGTCATAGCCTAGAATTAAATATGATTTAGTATTAAGTGTCTACATGGGTCAGCACTCACCGGCAAGGTCAGGTGGTGGAACACATGACGGCGGCGCGCTTTGATGAATGTAAAATTAGAACATGCTCTACAAGTGTTTAGTTATAATTTAAATCATCATCATCATCATCGTCAGCCTATTATTAGTCCACTGCTGGACATAAGCCTCTCCCAAGACACGCTACTCAGCCCGATCTTCAGCTTTTCGCTTCCATCCACCGCCAGCTGTCCTACGTATATCGTCACTCCATTGAGTCTCAGGGCGTCCTACGCTACGCTTGCCAATAGGCGGTCTCCACTCTAGAACACGTCTATCCCAGTGGTTATCGGTTCAGCGACAGATATGTCCAGCCCATTACCACTTCAGCTTGCTAATACGCTGAGCTATGTCAATGACTTTAGTTCTCTGGCGAATTACTACGTTTCGTATCCGATCCCTCAGAGAAATGCCAAGCATAGCTCTTTCCATAGCTCGCTGAGTGACTTTGAACTTACGGACCATTCCCGCTGTGAGTGTCCACGTTTCGGCTCCGTAGGTCATGACAGGTAGGACGCACTGATTGAAGACTTTTGTCTTCAGAATTTGTGGGATGGATGACGAGAAGACTCGACGTAGTTTTTCGAATGCTGCCCAGCCCAACCGTATTGTTCTATTGACTTCACTTTCGAAGTTGTTTTTACCTAGTTCGAGCGTCTGCCTTAGGTAAATGTATTTATGAATGTCTAAAGTGAAACCATTTATGGCAACCGGTCCTGGAACAACATACTTGTTGAACATGACCTTGGTTTTATCCTATTAAGTTCATCCGGAGACCGATGCGTTGAGGAGAATCAGTAAGGCTGGTCAGCATCCATTTTAAGTCCTCCAGCGATTCAGTCATTATGACGATGTCGTCCGCAAAACGAAGGTGTGAGATGTACTCACCATTAATGTTGATGCCTCGCCCTGCCCAGTCCAGCGTATCGAACATATCCTCTAGTACGTTTGAGAACAGTTTCGGGGAGATAACGTCCCTTTGTCTCACGCCTCGACGAAGGTGGATATGTTTTGTTTGCTGGTTCTGAACTTGAACGGTCATCGTTGCGGCGTCATACAGACATCTCAACACCTCGATATATCACTAATCTACCTGGCATCGCTGTAAGGACTCCAGGACAGCCCAAGTTTCAACCGAGTCAAAAGCCTTCTCATAGTCCACAAACGCCAGACAAAGAGGCCGATTGTACTCTTTGGTCTTCTGTACAATCTACCGCATGGTATGAATGTAGTCTATGGTACTATACCCGCTTCGAAATCCGGCCTGTTCCGGAGGCTGATATTCGTCGAGTCTTCGCGCAAGACGGTTCGTAATAACCCTAGAGAACAGCTTATAGACATGGCTCAGCAGCGAAATGGGTCTATAGTTTTTCAAAAGGGTTTTGTCACCCTTTTTGAAAAACAAAATGACTACGCTTCTGTGCCATGCCTGTGGAGTACTCCCGGTAAAAAGGACGGTATTAAAGAGTTCTTGGAGCTTTTTAATTAACGGAATCTCACCGGCCTTCAAGAGCTCCGTTGTGATTCCGTCCTCCCCCCGAGGCTTTTCCATTTTTAAGCTGCCTAAGGGCCATCACGATCTCATCCAGACTGATGTCGGGCAGATCTTCCGTGTAGTGGCGTGTCAAAGTAGCTCTTTCGTCCTCATTGGCAGGTGGAAGATGAGAGGCATGCGACGCGTATAGCTGACCGTAGAAGTCTTCCACTTCCGAGAGAATCTCTGGCCTAGAACTGACGACTCTCCCCGTTGAGGTGGTTAACTTCATCAGATGGCTTCTACCAAGTGGTTCGATAAACACTTTCGATCCCCGATTTTGCTCAATTGATTTTACAATTAAGAGCGTGTTAAATGATCTGAGGTCGCGTCGTACCAGCTTGGTGATTTTCTTGTTTAACGCCTCTTGTTCTGACGAAGTTAACATGGGGTAGTCTCGTCGCTCTTCCATTAGGTGTAGAGTCTCTCTCGAAAGTTTTGACTTTTTGCCTTTGCGCCGCATTTCGCAAAATTTCGTGCCCTCATCTCGGAGGACGTTTACCACTTGTTCAAGTTTCCGGTCTACGTCAGCTGTAGTTCCCAAGGCAGCGAATCGGTTCTCCAGGTTCAACTGGAACGTTTCGGATCCAACCACGGTTTGAAGACGGTTCGGACGGAGCGATGACTTCATCAAACGAACTCGTTCAAGCTTGATGTTGATAACCAGAGTGCCTCGTACTAGTCGATGGCCACTTCCGGTATGAAACCTAGTGAGCACCGAGACATCTCTGAATATGCGCTTTTTGTCCGTAATGATGAAGTCTATCTCGTTCTTAGTCCGACCTCCGGGGCTTTGCCAAGCCCACTTCCTCTGGGGCTGTTTCTTGAAAAATGAATTCATCAAGAAAAGCCCCTCTTTCTATAGGAAGTCAACAAGCATTTGCCCCCTGTCATTCCTTCTACCAAAGCGATGTGATCCTACTACCGATTCGGTGCTAGTCTGTACTCCCACTTTAGCGTTAAAATCCCCCATAACAACGTTAAAGTGGGCTTACGAGGTAATTTCGATAATTTAAAATTGGCAAAAATATAAAATAGCTAATAGTACCAAAAAACGTGGGAAAGTGGTCAGACGGCATTGTTTTGGATCACGACGAGTCAGTGTACTACATAAGTTGTCGCCGTAACGATGTCGGTGCAAGAGTTTAGTTATGGCTAAAAATTAATTTACTGCTTCGTAGTTATATATAATTTAAGGAAGAAAGAGTCAGACCGCAAATTAATGGAACGGACCTCCGTTCCATTAATTTGCGAGTCACTGCTGACTACCTAGTCAGCAGTGGTTCAAAGTGCGGATATCAAGAGTGCACGGCTGTGAGTGTGCGGTGCGCGTATCATTAGGTTTTTGTTTTCTTTATTGCTTTGGGTAATCATTCCTTGAGTTTTAATTTAAGAATATATATCCTCGAATTCAAATTATGCCTTAATCCCCCTAGGGTTACGTTCTTTAGCTTAACAAACTATTTCTTATGAAGTAAGTTTAGCTTTGATTTTTATATCCTATATTACAATTAAGATTTTAGTTTAATTAAATTCGCTGAGTATTAAAATATAATTTGATTGGCATTTATTATATTTCCCTTAACAATGAGCTTATTATCTACTATAATAGCCGAGACTAATCGTATTCATTTGATTTTGCTGAAAGTGAGAGAGAATTAGTTTCTGAATTAAATATTAAGTGTAGAAGTGATAGATTTGCTAAAATTTTCTTACTAGAGTATTCTAAAACGTTATTTATAGGAATATTATTTGTATTAATTTACTTAGGGGGGTATGAAATGACATTAATTGAAATAGGTTTTTATTTCTTTTGTTTTTATTTGAGTTCGTGGAACTTTACCACTTTACCGGTATGATAAATTAATATATTTATCTTAAAAGAGATATTTATTTGTTTCTTTAATTTTTTTATTGTTTTGTATACGAGCATGTTTAGTATAACTTAATAGAATAAAATATTATTTCTTAAGCTTTCAAAACAAATGCTTATAAAAAGCTCATTCATTATTACTTAATTAAATGAAAATTTGAGTATCTCAATATTTATTTAATAATGTACCTAGATTAATAATAAAATATGAAAAATAAAAAATGTTAATGATTGTCTCGTAATAATGTAAGTGTCTTCTACTGGTAGTGCTCCAATTCATGTAAGTAAGATTACTATTATTACAAAAAATCAAAATAAAAATTACGGCGACCACTTATCTAGCGTGCTGACTCGTCGCGTTCCACAACAATGCGGTCTAACCACTTTCCCACGTTTTTGGTACCATAAATTACTCTACTGCCAATTTTAATTATAACTAAATACTTATAGAGCATGTTCTAATTTTACATACATCAAAGCACGCCGCCACCAGTTGTTCTACCACATGACCTTGCCGGTGGGTGCTGACTCATGTAGACCCTTAATACTAAATCATATTTCATTATGGGCCATGAGTAAACTCTTGCTAAGCTAAAAACTTTGTCGCCAGCTCTCCGACCATTAGAGGTCTAGACAGATTTGTGTAACATTGGTAAATAGGTATATCGGTTCTTGTGTAGATAAGACATGACTACCTTACATAATTATTATTATCGATCTGCATTCTTCCATTTTAAAGGTTATAAAGTTATATATTTTATATTCTAACAAATCTCATAATACCGCGTACCTAGGTATATTCACGTGGTCTACATTTTTCAGATTGTGCTCCGCACTCCAGTGGCTGATTTACACATTTGCCTCTAGTAGGCTTTTTAATTATTGCCGCAACCGCTGTAGTGTACATTCATTACATTTTCGTTGTCAATGAAATTGAACTTTTATGATTTGCGCTCTATCGTCACGATTACATCAGCTTTTTCCCGTTATTATGTAGTATGATTGTAAACTAAGGGATCGTTGTGCGAATTGTGTGAGTGAACCTAATAACATTTAGATACACAGCGAATAAAATTTAGTAATACCTAACTATTTCATTAAAAAATGGCTCAAAATTACTAAATTTAAATTGAAACATTAAAACGCCCGTGGAATATTTTAATTTTTTTAAATTCATTATAAAATATAGTATACTCTATACAGGGTTTAGACTTGTACTATAGATGTTGGAGTATTCGGTATACTGTATAGTGTATATATATATATATATATATATATATATATATATATATACATATTGTAATTTTTCGAGATTTTTTTCTCCTTGTAGGTATATAATAATATAATTTGAGCCAAGTTTGTTCCCACCCTAGACTCCAGTCTATTCAACCTGCACAGTGTAAACCGCTGATCGTAGAGACCTGAAACTTGGAGGGTGTGTTCTTTGTATGACGTAGGCATCCGATAAGAAAGGAGTTTTCAAAATTCTACCCCTAAGGGGGTGAAAAAGTTTGTATGGGACGACGTGATTCCTTGGTCCAATCTACTTCAAATTTTGCACATTTTTTAACAGACTTGAGAGAAGACGTGTTTTGTATTTTATTGAAATTCGTCGCCTAACGGGATTAAAAAGGAGTAGGTACCTACTTAGACACTTATTCTGGGGGTGATTTGAATCGAAGTTTATAGCAATAGTCCTTAGTGCTTTTGATTTAAATTTCATTTCATTTTGACACAACATGTTTGAAAACTCAATCCGTTTTCATTCGAAATTTGAACACATTGATACAGTGGCGGATTTACAAATTTTCAAGGCATAGGCTACACAGTTTTTGCCGCCCTTGCCTCGACAATTGTCATCTCCTACATTATTTCTACAATCCAAAAATTTCGTTGAAATTACACGTAAAATATTTTTTGGGTATATTTTTGTGCTAATCAACGCTCAGTCATGTACGAGCGGGGTAATGTGTGCTATTAACACAATAATGTACATTTGGTAAACGTGAATAAATAATCTTTATTGCACTGTCAAACAATTAAAAATAATCAACTCAGTCAAGTTATAAAAGCTTTTTACTTCGTTACAATACGTTTTTGCGTGATTTTTTGTTGGCAAAATCATCGATGATATCGTCGTAAGTAATTTTGTTCATTAATTCCGACTCTATGCACAGTGAGAGAGGAAAGTCATTAGCAAAATTTGTTGCAGACTTCTGTGATCTGTGAGACATCAGAAAACCGTCATGCAAAAATCTTTTTGATTTCTATGAGGTAGCAAAAAAAAAAATTCGGTCCCCAAATTTGCCGCCCAAAAATCTGCCGCCCGAGGTTCAAGCCTACTCAGCCTGCTAGTAAATCCGCCACTGCATTGGTATAGTTTATTGCATATAGAATACTTTTTATAACAGAAAAATAATAGGTAGGTACCTATGGAATTATTTAACAAACGGAATAAAAGGTAGATATACTTTATCGTATTCTACTAATAAAATAGTGCAAGTTTCAAAACTATTGCTTATTTTTGTTACTTAGGTAGGTACATGTTTCATTTCTCTCTGAACCTAATTCTAAAGTCAACGCGGACGAAGTCGCGGGCGTGAGCTAGTACGTATATAAATTGTTACTTTAGGTACGATAAATATTATTTTGATCTAATCTTTTGATATTGTGTACACTTTTATACTCTATAGGTACCTACAGTAGGTATGGATAATCCCACTAATATTATAAATGTAAAAGTTTGGATGGATGGATGTTTGTTACTCTTTCACGCAAAAACTACTCAACGGATTTGGATGAAATTTGGTATGGAGGTAGATGAAACGCTAATATTATAAATGTAAAAGTTTGGATGGATGGATGTTTGTTACTCTTTCACGCAAAAACTACTCAACGGATTTGGATGAAATTTGGTATGGAGGTAGCTGAAACGCTAATATTATAAATGTAAAAGTTTGGATGGATGGATGTTTGTTACTCTTTCACGCAAAAACTACTCAACGGATTTGGATGAAATTTGGTATGGAGGTAGCTGAAACGCTAATATTATAAATGTAAAAGTTTGGATGGATGGATGTTTGTTACTTTTTCATGCAAAAACTAATCAACGGATTTGGATGAAATTTGGTATGGAGGTAGCTGAAACGCTAATATTATAAATGTAAAAGTTTGGATGGATGGATGTTTGTTACTTTTTCATGCAAAAACTACTCAACGGATTTGGATGAAATTTGGTATGGAGGTAGCTGAAACGCTAATATTATAAATGTAAAAGTTTGGATGGATGGATGTTTGTTACTCTTTCACGCAAAAACTACTCAACGGATTTGGATGAAATTTGGTATGGAGGTAGCTGAAACGCTAATATTATAAATGTAAAAGTTTGGATGGATGGATGTTTGTTACTTTTTCATGCAAAAACTAATCAACGGATTTGGATGAAATTTGGTATGGAGGTAGCTGAAACGCTAATATTATAAATGTAAAAGTTTGGATGGATGGATGTTTGTTACTTTTTCATGCAAAAACTACTCAACGGATTTGGATGAAATTTGGTATGGAGGTAGCTGAAACGCTAATATTATAAATGTAAAAGTTTGGATGGATGGATGTTTGTTACTCTTTCACGCAAAAACTACTGAACAAATTTGGATGAAATTTGGTATGAAGGGAGCTGAGCCCCTAGATTAGCACATAGGCTTAGGCTACTTTTTATCCCGAAAACATGTAAGCGGGTAACACCTAGTTGTTATAAATGGTTTGTTATTAAAATACGTAAAGAGCTACATTATATTTATATGTACCTACCTATACATGTAATATTACAGGTGCATGTACACTACACAAATAAGCTCGCGAGGTTTATTGTGTAATGTTTGTATATTTGTCGTGTGCAACGTTACAGCGCACATCAAAGTGTTACTTATTCTAACTTACGTACAAGCTAATAAAAATTTACAAAAACAATAGACGTAGTAGTGACCAAGCGGGGACGGGGTGGCAAATGACAATCGCCCAGGGACTCGCTTCACCTCGCCGTACAACCAAAGCAGAAAAAGTTACTACTTTATTGAATACTAAGTAGGTATATAGTTTTATGTGAGAAATCACCAAACTCTATGTAGCGATGATAGCTCAGTGGTTAGCGCGGTCGGTTCGCACGCCGACGCGCGTGGGTGCAAACCCCAACAATAAGCTTGAGCTGCTGGTGAAGGGAAACATCGGGGGTAAACCATAGCATGGTGGTAGGTTACTTTCTAGTACTTAGCTGGCTGGCTACCACCCTCAAGTTAAAAATCAGACGCCAAGCATTTAACGGTGTGTTCCGGCAGCCTCACATGAGAACCAGCTCCATTCCAGGCTAGGTGTGTTTAACATCATCGACAACACCGTCACTTAACATCTAGCCTGTCAAGTAGGAAACAACCATAATAAAAAATGAACTTGTGAAAATTGCGAAAAACAAAGTTAAAACAAAGCACAAAGGGCGCGCAAAGTTCGACCGCCCCGGGCCCTCGCAACGGTAAAGATTACTACCTACTTACATTTTGTACGGCTTCTTGTAAGCGTGTCGATCACCACATACCTACACTTTGGGTAAATGACTGTTAATTTCACTTTGGTTTCACGAAGAGTATCAAATTAGTGCGAATACTAACGAATATCCGCTCTTCAACAGGTTCATGTGAGGACTGAAAAGAGAACCTTCACCAATACGATATAGGTACCTGCCTAACCTAGTCACCAACAGCAGACTGCACTAGAAACCTATTTATCGAACAACAGAGCTTACGTAACATAGCAATGATGGAAAGGGTATATTACATAGGTATATAGGTACCTACCGATCTAGGTTGCACTCAGAACTATCGTCAAACAAGTCTGTGGAAGTTTTGCATTTGTGAATAAAATCGATTAATCAGAGAAGCTGACCTTGCCACTTCCATACTTCTTTACTCAGTTAAATAGGTATTGTAAAAGTTTGCTTTCGAGTTCATCGCAGTTAGTGCTTAGTTTGTGTGGAAATTAGTTTATCCCACCGACAGCGCAGCACTCCAGTCGCACATTTTATATTAGTTATGGCTCATATCTAATGTAAAATATTATGTAGATATATCTATGACCCAAAATTCTTTAATTCTCAAAAAATCCGTGACTCAGACAAAATTATAGTGAGTGCGATTCTTGCCAATTTGTCTATTTTATAATATACTAGCGGACACCTCGCGGTTTCACCCGCGTAGTTCCCGTTCCCGTGGGAATACAGGGATAAAAAGCCTATGTCACCCGGGGATAGAGTAGCTTCCCAACGGTGAAAGAATTTTCGAAATCGGTGCAGTAGTTTCGGGGCCTATTCAATACAAACAAACAATCAAATCTTTCAGTTTTTTGTATAGGTACATTTTGTAAATAGTATCATTTTTGCAATAGTAGTTTTTACGTCTATAAATGTTTTCTGAATCTTTCCTCTTTACATTATATAGATAGACAAATAATTTTAAAGAGTTAACTAGTTGGTTAATTCTAAGTGGAGAATAGCCGTGAATCGGATTCTGCATTTGTAATAGAGGTAGGTAACTTTGAACTTTTTTGTCGATTGAGCGAAGTTATTGATTTCATTTATCAGGTGTATAAGAAAAATGAAAAACATGCTCAAAAATAACATATATTTTTACTCTCTAAAAACTTTACTTTGTCATAAAAAAAAAACGATTCTTGTTCGGACGGCCTTTTAATAGTTAGCATTTTTAATAATAAGTAGTTAATTTTGTTTAGATATGTGCTATTTAGGGATTAAATGGGCAAATTTAAATTAAGAAGTCACATTTCAACTACTGACAAGCCTTGAAGACTGACATAATTATAGTCGTTTTTAGGGTTGCATACCCAAAGGGTAAAAACGGGACCCTATTACTGAGACTTCGCTGGCCGTCTGTCACCAGGTTTTATCTCAAGAACGGTGATAGCTAGACAGTTGAAATTTTCACAGATGATGTATTTCTATTTATTTATTTATGTTTTTATTTAACGGTGTTCTATCAGATACATTTCGGAGAGTGTGCCCTGGTATGCATAACTTGGTTCCACCTTTTTATTACCGGACGGCTTGGCGGACACGGCCAAAAAAATGGTAAGTACCTACCTATATAATTTCCCATGTAAGCACGCTTCGAGTCAACGTTTTCCATACTACAACCAGGATTAGATTGCCTCTCAATGGCGTCTGTATTTCCTGCAAAATGCAATTTGGGTGTCTTCAAATCCATAGGGTTTATCTAGGTAATCGTGCTCCATCTTATACTTACTTATGTACTACATCAGGCAGTGTGCGATCAAACTCAAACCTAGTATGGCTGTAAAACACAAAATAAGGACTGCGGAATAAGATGTTTACCTACTAAGCTACTAAACCCATTTAAATGACCAGTTCCTCGTAGTAAACAAAATTGCACTTCCCCATACGGCCACGTGATGCAAAAACAATTTGTACCTACACGTGACAAAGCTAGAATACGGATAGATACGTTTAAATCTCGTATAAAGCGTGTAGAAAGAAATATACCTATCACGGCTTTAGTGCAAGGCGTTTCAGAGGTGCTACGAAATAAATAAATAAAATGTGCTGATGATATAGATAACTCAGAAGAAAACATTTATTTTTAGTACCTACCTATGCTTACTATAATTTGTGTTTTTCCATAAAATTTTGTAGCGATGATAGCTCAGTGGTTAGCGCGGTAGGTTCGCACGCCGAAGGGCGTGGGTTCAAACCCGAACAATGAGATTGAGCTGCCGGTGAAGGAAAACATCGTGAGGAAACCATAGCATGGTGGTAGGGTACTTTCTAGTACTCGGCTGGCTAGCTACCACCCTCAAGTTGAAAATCTGCCGCCAAGCATCTAACGGTGTGTTCCGGCAGCCTCACTTGAGAGCCAGTTCCTTTCCAGGCTAGGTGTGCTTTACCATCTTCGACCACACCTTCACTTAACATCAGGTGAGCTGTGGTCAAACAACTAGCCTGTCAACAATAAAAAAAAAAATTAAAAATAATTTTATTTAAAAAAAATATTAGGTACCTACTAAGGTAGGTACTGTCAAACTAGGTTTACTTTCTGCAAGCAATATGTTTATAAAGCAGTGTATGCCTATAGGTAACTGGCGCATGTATCGGAACATAACTTTTTAAATTTACCAATAAATAAAATATAGCGTTTGATTTATATCTACATTTACTAGGTAGGTACGTAGGTACATCTCTAAAAGAAAAAGGACACATGTATCTATTTGGTACCTACCTAATTCTGTGATTTTTCTACGTAGATAGATACTATTTGCTATCAAAATTATCTTACGGTAAGGATTGTAAACTTATTTTTGATTTTGGTCTTACTTTCATATCCGAGAACACTTATTACATTATTCAGAGCTTATTTTTGTAAAGTGAGAAATGCGGTTAGGCGCAAAACACGTGTGGCGCGTCATTTACTACGTTCTAAGAGCTAGAATAATAATTTCCGCAGGTGTCAATGTAGGTAAATACATAGGTACGTTTAATATAATTATACTTTCATCAACATTATGTGGAAAATTACCTAACTCCACCAAAATTGTAATAATATCACGATTTGATGGCACTGAGTCGGCCCTGTTTTTATAAATTGCCCCACAGCTGGGTGCGGCCCTTTCTCATGTTAAGAAGGGTAAAGCCAACGCTTTTTTAGAACTCTCAGACATGTAGGTTAATCTTAGAAGTTATCGGCTTCTAGCTGCGCCCCGCGGTGTTACCCACTTTTTAAGTTTTCGAGATAAAAAGTAGCCTATGTGATAATCCAGGGTCTCAGCTACCTCTATACCAAATTTCATCCAAATTGGTTTAGTAGTTTTTGCGTGAAAGAGTAACAAACATCCATCCATACTAATTCACATTTATAATATTAGTGTGTATCCTACACATAACTTAGAAAAGACAGAGGTGCGTGCCGTGGTATTCGAACCCAGGACCTCCAGATTGAGAGCCAGACGGTCTAGTTGCCGATATTCCCACTATAGTTGATGGCACAGTACCTACAATGCCTACTTAATGTTTTTAATTTTGGTCGTACCTATAGTGGGCTTCTTATCAGAATGTTGAAAGTTCGTTCATAAGCCATAAATCTTGTTGACTAGTATTAATGACGTTACATTTAAGACAACCTACTACTTGCCATAAAGTCCAATCGCTTAGTAGTTAAAACAAGGAAGTCGCAAGGTAATGAGCACCAAAGCCGCGACGCCCTGCCCCCGTACTCTGAGCTACTAATAGCGATACCTGTTAGACACTCAAGAAGTGGCTACGCGACCATAAATCGTATGGTCTGCGCAATATGGTTCGCAATCGCGTAGGTTTTTCGTGAGCGCTTAACAGATATCGAAATAAGAAGCTCAGGGTACAGGGGCTGGACTTTGTTTTACTAACCTACCAACTGAAATTTGTGTGTATCGCTGTTATGGTCATGGACACGGACAGTCGTTATCTTTTACCACCAGGAGGGCGTCTCGTCTCTACTTTTACATTAAAAATGGTAGGTAATCGTCGGGCTACACGAGTGAGCTTAATAAACCTAAACGGTCGAACGTCAGGCGAATGTTAGGTACTGTGTTTATTTACTAGATTATGTGCATTACCAATTATGACAGTCAATACGTACATGGGCGTGGGTTCAAACCCTAACGAGAAGCTTGAGCTGCCGGTGAAGGAAATCATCGTGAGGAAACAATTGCATGGTGGTAGGGTACCTTGTAATACTCGGCTGGCTAGCTACCACCCCCAAGTAGGTAAGCCAAGCATTTACGGTGTGTTCCGACAGCCTCACTTGAGCCAGCCAGTCTAGGTGTGTTTACCGTCTTCGACGTCACTGTCACTCAACTTTAGGTGAACTATGGTAAAAACACCTAGCCTCTCCATAAAAAAATATATTTGTAAGTTTGTTGAGCTATTCATCTCAAACACTGGAAAAAGGGACCGCCACTACAAAGTTTCTGCACCACTTGGTACAAATTGTAGATCCAGGGCTGCAATCAACATTAAGGTGGAACGATTTCCATACAAATAATTTTTTGCCATTTATGGACAAATGGAGCATAATTTTACAGTGAAATCACAGCTGCTGGCATTTATTTTGGTCTTTATTTGCGGTAAATCACAATTTGGTATGTAAAGAAAAAAAAACTTTACTGATTCCAAAACCATTTCGAAATACATAGTACATTTCTGTACAATATTTTTATGTTTAAAACTCTGTAAACTATGTGGTGGGGGTTATTTTAATAAAAAACATAAACCAAACTTGACTTTCAAATGATGTCTTATGACGTCACCTCGTCGGGCAATTTTCTCAGACTAAAGAAGCAATGGCAAATCAAAACAAAATTTGTCAATGTCAAGTCAACGGCGATTATAATAATATTCTCGATACTTTTTTGTTTTATATGGCAAAGGCATATTCTACATATTCAGCCGACCTCACTATAAAAAGTTTGAAAACGTATTAGAATTAAACTACCGCATAGAAAGCCAAAATATTCAAATTAGTTTCATAAAATAAAGTTTACTATCAGTAAAAAATATAAAATAAATACAAAAAAAACTTTACATACCGAATTGCTTGAATAAAACAGTAGATTATTATTAGCATAAAATCAAATTCATGAATTTATGATTTTTTAATAAAACATTATATTGTGCTAACAATCTACTGTTTTATTAAAGTAATTGTAATTTACCGCAAATAAAGACCAAAATAAATGCCAGTAGCTGTAATTTCATTGTAAAATTATGCTCCATTTGTCCATAAATGGCAAAAATTTGTTTGTATGGAAATCGAACCACCTTAATGTATGTTTTTAAATCCAAGCGGCCAACGAATTTTTTAACTGTTTACTATTCACTTTTCAAAGTGTGTTATAAAAAAACAATAAACATGTACCCATTTATTACTAGCATAATACATTTACATTTTGATAAATAGCGGAGGTTGGTTTTTACAAATGTAGAAGAGAAATGTCAGCACGATATCTCGTCGAGTTGAGTGATACCATCGTGATGACTTGTAAAATCAAACTTCCGCTTGTAACTTATTCGATATTTTTTAATTCATGAATCAACTTGATTAACCACTTACTTATTTAAAAAAAAGTTTACACAAAATATTTCGAATAAAAATTGAATTTTTCCGTAATGATAAAATAACAGTCGTAACTTAAGGTGGTACGATTTCCATACAAATACATTATTGCCATTTATGGGCAAATGGAGCATAATTTTACAGTGAAATCAAAGCTACTGACATTTATTTTGGTCTTTATTTGCGGCAAATCACTATTGATTGAACAAAACAGTAGATAATTAGCATAAAATCAAATTTATTAATGATTTATGAGTTTATGATTTTTGAATAAAACAGTAGATTAATGCTAATAAATCTACTGTATTATTCAAGCAATTGTGATTTACCGCAAGTAAAGACCAAAATAAATGCCAGTAGTTGTGATCGCACTGTAAAATTATGCTTTATTTCCCCATAAATGGCAAAAATGTATTTGTATGGAAATCGAACCACCTTAATTTGAAAAAAAAAACAAACAATCATCTAATAATGTATATTAAAAAGTTTCTATACAACAATAATATATTTGCGTGGTGTTGGAAATTACCCAAAAGGAGTCAATATTGTGCGGCGTTATAACATTAATATTTATTTACGACTAAGCTTAGTAAGGTCTACGAGTTCTATAACAACAATTCTACCGCCAAGCAGTAGTGTGTAAACATTACTGTGTTCCGGTTTGAAGGTGACTGCACCTAGTGAAATTACTGGGCTGTTTAGACTAACCATCGAAAGTCTCAAAGTAGTGAGCGACGCCCCGGACTTTGTTTGCTACTCAAAGTTCTGTGTATCGCTGCAATGGTCATGGACATCTCTCACTATCAGGAGACCGCATCATGCGTCTCATTACTTTTACATTAAACAAAATACCTTAAGCTTCCGTTCTGTTAAGACTATATTGTATTGATCAAAGACCCACGGTGCCGTCAATAGGTACCTATAACAGTTTTTTACTATTTCCAACACATAAAAATAAAATGTAAAAATGTTAAGTATAAAACTATTTATGAATTAAAATTAATTATAAATAGAGCTAGCGATGTTATTAGCCGACAGCAGCCAAGAGGAGAGTGGCAATCTCTTCTCTGGGCGAGCGGGCCGATAGTTGCATAGTGACGACTCCATTGGCCACTACGAGCCGCGCACGCAACATTACCGGCACTCCAGCGCGCCACAGACCACCCCCGCGAATCTCCTTCACCGCATCCCCACTGATCGATGCCTTCGGTAGCCCCAAATGCTCGCAAACCGCATGGGCAGCCTCCCCTACATCCGACTGAGATAAACCAAACGTATCACTAGCCTCCGCTGCCGATGCCGCCCTATCCCACGAAGCATCCCAATCATCCGTTGCAGCCCGCGTACGGAACTGATCCGCGCAACTGATCTCGATCTCCTCTATAGGATAAGTGTCGGCGTAACCCTCTCCCGGATCTGGCAGCCCGGTGGTAGCGTCGCAATCGCGAACCACGAATTCCAATGTAGCCCCAATACTTCCCAGAGTTTCAATCGGATTCTTGGGGAACTCCAATACTATAAACACGCTGCCTTGCTTTTCGTACGGCAGCCGTTCGCATGATATTTCGCCGAGCATTTTGTAACCGGGAGTGAGGTCTAAACGGACATGTACTTGCTCCAGTAGTTGATCGCTAAGAGTATTCACGCATTCGAACTGCAAAACCAGGTGACGAGCGAATACGTGTTTCACACAACGGACAAGGTACTCAGTTTCGGGTTCCGTTAGTTCTACCGGTTCGCAGGACTTAAATATCGACCCGAGCTTCTCGATTCCAGGTATGACCTTCAGTTGATCAGTATACTGCTCTTCACGTGAAACAGTCGGCAGTTTGCGAGTTTCCATTTCTACTGGAGCTTCTTTGGGCTCCAGAGGCTCCTCTGCTGTTGGGACAGAGGCGAGATTGAACGGTTCGTCGGGGTTCGTCTTGAGATGATGGAATAAAGCTCGCTCTAAAAGGACAGGATTCGGAATCTGTATATTTGTAATGTAATCGTTTATTAGTTGGGGATCTCCAGAATCTAGGATGGCACAGTAATAGACGGCTCGGTCACGAACCTCATCTTCATCATCGAGTGTGCAGCGCTGCAACAGTACTCGAATATTAGGAAGCAGTTCAGGCCGCGAGGCACCAAATCTTGCCACGGCTGATACTGCAGCAGCTCGCACTGGCCCCGACTCCAATATGACACGATTGTAGATATATCTGATGTATCTGGATGGCTGGCGAGCCTTTGGACCCTCCCGACCAAGGACGTGTAGAATGCGGACAGCCAGCGTAGCATGTTCACAATCCTCGATAAACTCGCACAGGTGGGCTAGTCCAGTTTCTTTTGCATCTGGATTCTCTTCGACCAGCGCAATCAGTGCGTCGGCGATAGCACTCTTGTATTGCAGTCCGCCTTCATCACGAAGCATTCCGGCTAAAAATGCCGCTAACGACTGATGCTTCCTAGGGTACTTGGAGCAGAGGCGCCTTATGGCACGAACGACGACGATCTTGAACTCATCAGATATTTCGGACATGAAGCTGGATATCTGTTTCATAAGGCGATCGATTGAACTTTCGGCTCCTGTGGCGAGCAAAGTCGTCACAGCTAATGTCGCCACAGAGCGGTTTGGATCAGTAATAAGATTCTCTAAGTCGACAGCGCAAGCGGCGACGGCGTTGGGATGTTTTGCTGTTAACTTTGCGAGTGTTCGTGCTCCAGCGAGACGAAGCGTGGCTTTGGATGAGCCACAGAAGATTTGTAGCACCGATACCGCTTGCGCAAGGTCTGCTGCCGATTTCCTTAAGTTTACAATAGCATGAGCAGCTTCGTAGACGACCATTTCGGACTTGTGGCGAAGGCAAGATTCAATGAATTCCAAATAGGTGTCAAATGTTTCTGTGGGATCTTCTTCAGCGAGTTTGGCGATGTGGCGGATGAGAAGGCACAGTGCATAGGGCGAATGCCGGATCTGTCCCTTAGTCAGCTTAAGGGCAAGCTTCACAGTGGAGAGGCGGTCGTTACGACGAGCACCAGCTACCACAGCTAGTGCGTGGTAGGACACCATCGCATTGTCTGATGAAATGGCTTCCTGAAAGAGTTAGTGAAAAAATCATTCATATTTTTACTAGCTGAAGTAGTATCATGAGATGATTCACATTGAGAAAAAAACAAAAGCGACGCGATTAAGAAAGAACATAGAAAAAATGAATGGAGTAAATATTTTGAGGCAAATGGGTGTTTATAAGAGACTTTCACTATTCCAATGCAACACAATTCAATAAAGTAAATGATCACATGCAAAAAGGTTGAACGGTCATGAACATGCATTTTATCTCATACTACCAAAAAAGATTTGTCTCATAATTCTTAAACTAAAAAAAGTACAGTTAAGTGGAAATATTACTTCAAGTATTTTCAATATGTTAAATAATAATATTTCTCACTATTTTATTTAGCTACTATTTATCTGTGAGTTACTTTTTCACTAAACACTGTACAATTCTTGAGTAGTTTAAGAGTTTTTCTGTAATATTAAGAAAAGTATCATGATAAACTCGCTAAAAAGTAAAAGTGAAGTCGCTAAAAATGCGGCAATAGTTAAATAAATTTTTATGTCATCTATATAGTCATCTATATGATGATACACATCATATAGATGACTATATAAAAATCAGGTGTCACGGTATTTGTGGTTGCACTCTTCCGAAACCGCTCGACCTATTTTTATGTTGGTATATTTGGTAGGTATGTAGGTAGGCTGTGGCTGTAGGCTGTGGAGTATATTTCATGCCGCCTATTGATTATCTACTTTTCATCCCGAAAACATGTATCGGATAACACCTCAGAGCCCAGCCAGTAATAAATAATATTATATAGTTTAAAGATTGCATTTTTAATGTAGTATATTATGTTTGAGTAAAGTGACTAAGAACTAAAAAAAGACTAGTCAAAAACAAGAGTTGCTTTTTATCAGAAACAATGTATTTTCGCGATAGTAATAAGTAACCTAAGAGTCTACACATATGCTGCTATAAATTCAAATTATAGAGTTTTTGGCATGGCTTGGCTGGTTTTCAAAATATCATTGATATTAAGTAATGGATGATCCAGTCATATTCAAATACATATGTGATCTAGAGTGGTATTTATTTCTGAGTTTTACCATAGATCATAATATGATACACATACATATTATGTGATATAAATTTGGAAATAAATTTAAATTTGCATTTTGCTATTTATCTATAACTATTTACAGATTTTTGAAATTTGTATAGCAAATAAAGTACTTGTGAAATAACATTTGCCACAGCATTTCATTCTAAATTGTGATTCTATCTATCTACATACAGGCGCGGTCAAAAGGGAAGGGTCACATGCCCCCTCCCGAAATAGCACACATCAAATTGAAAAATCATTTAAAAACTTACAAAATAAAAATAAGAAAGTCTGACACATTTAGCTCTTTAAATATTCATCCCGAGGTAGTCCTAGATGTCTCAAATATGATCACCCGGTTTGCCAATAAAAATAGGAGACTTACATTTGTTTTATAATGTGTGCAATAAAATTGTGTATTGTGCAATAAAGTCTAATTTACTCAACACATTTTATTATTAGTGACCCCCTCCAAAATTTAAATCATTATAAAGAAAGAAAATCATTGCTCTGTTTTCATTCTATAGATAAAATAGTTTTAGTTAATTTTGTATAGTGAAAGAGTAAGATTGTATTTATATTATAAAAACTAAATTTAAGCCAGCCAGCTAAGATGATGGTGTGTTAAATTTTACCTGTGCCTCATTCACCCAACGGCGAACCAGATCTGGCACACTAGCGGATAAATGAAGTGCAGAGACCAGAGCTGCAGAGCTCACAGCTGGATTCTTATCAACGATAGCTTGCTTCATATAACGCTCGATTGCTTGCAACATAGTGCTGTCTGTGATGGTACACAAAGCTCGAATTGCAGCAGCACGGTACAAGTCTTCTTTGCCTGTCATATCTTTCGTCAGCGACGAGGTCACGATTATAACATCCTGAGCAAGGGAACTCAACTCCTTGATGCACAAGTATACGAGTCGGCGTAGCATAACATCCTTGGACTGAAATAATTTTGTAGTTGCAAAAAACACTTCTGTAGCCTCTTGCGTGGTCAGACTCTCTCCTTGGTTCAGTAAATATATTATTTTCGTCAATATGTGTACACATTTTCTTGGGTTCACGGGGCTTGAGTTGAAGTATCTGGCCTCCTGAAGCAGCATTGTTTTGTCGAGATTTTGGAATACGCTACCGATGCCATCTTCGTCTTCTTTTTTATCGTGACGACTCATTTTATTTGATTCTTTACTTGCCACAATATTCAATCAATAAAACTGGAAAACTCGTCCGTCTCGTCTCGTCAATAATTTTTTTTTAATTTAAATTGCCCCATCGGGCAGGCTAAAGTTGTTAAGCTATACTGCCTTGTCCTACTATAAAAAAAACAAAGTCAGTTTTGGCGGGAACGCGGAAAGAGTCATGACGCCTCATTGTATTTTTTACTAAAACTAATGTTTCTTCGAGTGTATAAGTTTAAAAATAGCGGTGTTTTATTCATAAAGTATCAAACTACAAGCACGAATGTGGGGAAGTGATGTAATGTGCTGTCACATGATTTTTGTGTTGCTTTTTCTGACTGGTCTTTGACTACTTCTTAACTTATGCAACTTGATAATATCAAAACACTTAGTAAATACACAAAATGCGATGCCAAAATCAAAGAAGAAGAAGATCCACGTCTCAGATACACGTTGTATATACATTTTGACGTATGACACTAAAAAGTTGATGTAGGTTTTGGCGGGAAAGCGGAGAATCATATCGCCGTTGTCTTATCATTTTACATTTCATGTTTTCCAAAACTTGTGTCTTTTTCTTGTATCAAAATTGTGGATTTTATTCATAAACTCCCGAATAATGTGCATAAGTACAGAGAGAAATAGTTTTTCTTAAAATTCTTAAATATATTGAAAATCTTCACAGTGGGAACTTCATGAAGTGTGATGCCAAAAACACAGAAGAAGCCGTTGACGTAACACGCTAAAACTGTTTTTCTTCTTAATTTTTGACATAGCGCTTTTTGTATTCTACCAGTGTTAAGTATTTTGAATTTTATTATTGTTTCAAAAAACTGAATTATCGTTAACGCTAACGTGGTATCACCGCGAGTTGGTCGCTAAACGCGGATTTCGACGCCATAACAAAGATGCGCTACAGACCATGGGTTCTAGCGGATTCTGTATTAGGTACATTATCCTTACATGATGTAAGGAAAATGTACTTACCTACGTATGTAAGTTACATATATATCATATATTTTAAGCACCTACCATGGTTATAAAGATAGGTCTCCTTAGTAAGATGTTATCTAGGTTAGCCACCGCATTATTGGATATTCTGATGCCAAGCATTAGATAGTGTGTAGAAAGATCTGTCTTTCGGTTTGAAAGCTAGGTATTAGGTACGGCTACAGAAATTTAATGTCTCAAACGAGCACCTAAGCAGAAATGCGTAGGTACTTTGTTCCGTAACTTAGTTCTGGGTACGGCCGCAATGGTTATGGACAGTTGGTAGATATATTTTACCTCATAACTTTGAAATATAAGAACTAATGTTAATTGAACCCATCTTTAAGGTTGTCAACAGACCAGTGAAAACAAAAAAAAAAATCTGCTGTTTCATAGCAAAAAGTCTTTACTCCTCAATTGTTATGAAGCAAAAATAAAAGTAAGATCTTTTCCACTGTTACCATTTCGAGTCACACTGTATAATTTTACTTAATCAAAGGCCATTTTTAAAATATGTAAAGATTTATTTAACGACGGTAGTACCTAGGTAGTGTGAGTGTAGTTACTTAAACTTATGATAGTAATATAAGTACCAATCACAATAATTTTGTTATGATTTAAAATCACAAATTTGTAGATAGGTTTGTAGACAAATTTTTTTTTTGGAAAAATTCCATACCAACTTAATATAGTCACATATCTAACTAGGTACTTAGATCAATCATAAAGACAGTAAAACGTACAAAATGAATAAAAAGAAACAACTTAAAACGATTTCTATAAAAATAAATGAAAGAAAAATTAAACAAGGTGTAACTTATTTCTTAATTTAATTAGGTGCGGGCCGCATCTATGTAGATTATTTTTTAATTTAATAACTTCAGATTTCGACAAACAAGTACTTATCGCTTAATAACTTCACGCTTTTAGAACTGCAAAAACAGATTCTATCTACGTATAGGAAGAACCTATAACAACATTACTTTAACAAGTGTGTTCAATTCGAATTTATAATTTTAGTACAAAGTAATTTTTATCTTCTTACGGTTACCGCGGTGTTGATAAATCACGTAGAAAATCCTATATCAACTTAATATAGTCATGTATCTAACTTCGTTCTTGAATTAATCAAAATGAATAAAAAGAAACAACATAAAACGATTTGTATAAAAATGAATGAAAAAAAATTAAACAATGTATAACTTATTTCTTAAAGAAATTAGGTGCGGGCCGCATCAATGTAAATATTTTTTATTTAAATAACTACCGATTTCGTTAACAAGTAGGTACTTATCGCCTAATAACATCACGCTTTTAGAACTGCAAAAATAGATTATCTACGTATAGGAAGAACGTATAACAACATTACTTCAACAAGTGTGTTCAATTTAAATTTATTATTACCAAGTTATTTTTATCTTGTTACGGTTACCGCGTTGTTGATAAATCATGTAGAAAATCTTATACCAACTTAATATAGTTACGTATCTAACTACGTTCTTGAATTAATCAAAATGAATAAACAGAAACAACATAAAACGATTTCTATAAAAACAAATGAAAAAAAAATTAAACAAGGTGTAACTTATTTCTTAATGAAATTAGGTGCGGGTCGCATCAATGTAAAGTACATTCAATGTAATTTCATTTCTGATTTAGATTTCGACAAAGTAGTACTTATCGCTTAATAACTTCACGCTTTTAGAACTGCAAAAACAGATTCTATCTACGTATAGGAAGAACCTATAACAACATTACTTTAACAAGTGTGTTCAATTCGAATTTATAATTTTAGTACAAAGTAATTTTTATCTTCTTACGGTTACCGCGGTGTTGATAAATCACGTAGAAAATCCTATATCAACTTAATATAGTCATGTATCTAACTTCGTTCTTGAATTAATCGTCAAACGAACAAATTTTTTTTTTGGAAAAATTCCATACCAACTTAATATAGTCACGTATCTAACTAGGTACTTAGATCAATCATAAAGACAGTAAAACGTACAAAATGAATAAAAAGAAACAACTTAAAACGATTTCTATAAAAATAAATGAAAGAAAAATTAAACAAGGTGTAACTTATTTCTTAATTTAATTAGGTGCGGGCCGCATCTATGTAGATTATTTTTTAATTTAATAACTTCAGATTTCGACAAACAAGTACTTATCGCCTAATAACTTCACGCTTTCAGAACTGCAAAAATAGATTCTACCTACGTAGAATCATCTATTTTAAGTGTAAGGTTGTCGAGTCAGTACATATAACAGTGTAATAAAATGTTCAGAATATAATTTGTTGTTATGAACCCGACGAATCGTTTGGAATAGCTGTTTTTTTGCATAGTTACTACTTTTTTCATTTTTGATCACTAACACTACTCATGTGTGAATTTAATGTTACTTTAGGATCCCTACATTATAGACAGATTCCTAAACACAACTCAGAACTCCTTTTTACTATAAAGTGTTTAGTGTGCTAGGTTTCTAGAATTATTACAAACTCATTTTAATTTTTTCACCGTTACCGCGGTGTTGATAAATAATGCAGTCTTTTTATCGATGTTGATAAATCTTCACACGGCAACTAATCACTAACGTCGATTTGGAAAAGGAATTGTAACCTTACAGTTAAACATTAACTTTTCAGTTTTATAAACTTTAAGAGGTAAAACGTCGTATGTATGAGTTCTTGTTTGCGTTTAGGCGGTAAGCTTATGTTAAGATTTTTTTAGGCAGTAGATGGTCCCGCTTTTTCCTCAGATGAGTCGTCCGCTTGTCGCTTAGTTTTGTCGATGACGATTTGCCTGACTTTGTACATATTATCGAAAGGCGCTCCCGGGCCCTCTTGCAGCCAATTGTCAGCTGAATACATGTTGTCCTTCTTCTCGACGATGTGGAACGTGTAAGCTGGACGGGCCTTGCTGGTCTTGTTCACATCACTCATGTGGACGACGTGTCCGTGAAGTATGATGCAAGAACCTGAAATGGGGTAAAAATATGTTATATTTTAGTTTAATTTTAATTTATTTATTTATTTCAAGTAACACATGGACTTATTAAAATACAATAATAATGAAACAAAATGAAAATGTCAAAAAAATAAAATAAAATAAAATGTCAATAAAATAAAATAAACAGGCATACAGCGTGTGCCACAAATGTCAGTTAGGAAACTAGTGTTTCCTAACCGACCTCATTATAGCAGGCATAGAATTTTTTGTAGAGATGAGCGCATATAGGTACATATAATAAAACTGGTGGAGGTCAAATTGAGATGCAATTTATTGAAGCAGTCTTTTAGCGATACTGAAACAAAAATTAATTTTTGTCTGTCTATCTGTCTGTATCCTGAAAGAGTACACCGAAACAATTGTAGGGATTTGAATTAAACTTCGCACGATTATAATACATACTCTGAGGTGGGTTCGTATAAGCTTTTTTTATCCTGCATTTCAGCACAGTCACCTACCCTCGCACATTCCCATGTGGGAAGGTGAGGTGATTGTCAAAATGTTATTTAGCAATAATTGTTTAAGGGGTAGTCCGATTTCAATCAAATCAAATTGTTTTTAATAGAAAGGCAAAACGGTACTATATTGTCTAGTAAAATTCTCAACTCATCGGTTGGCTAGTTTGGAAATGACCGGCATCAACGTTGTATAGTCACAGTTAGGAGTGTAGCTACCGCCATATCAGCCATATCAATCATACGGGGCCCCCGGGCTACAGAGGCCCCTAACATGTGTAGGCAAAGATTAGTAAAACGTTATCCACAATGTCACTAAATCTCGTGCTTCCCGGAAAAAAAAAACATTAAAAAAACTGTCATACAGGGATGATATATTGATACAGGGACCCATATCCAAGGCCCATATATATTTTTTATTTCTATTGCGAGGGCCTTTCTCTCGTGGAGGTCCCAGGGCAGTAGCCCCGCCTGCCCGCCCCAAATCCGGCCCTGCAGGTCTGGCTGTAAGAACTAACCTTTTTTCACGGGAACAGGTCTAAAGCTAGACGCAGGATATATCGGGCTCAGTTTATTGTAGACGAGCTTTTGTGGGGAGTCTGGGTTCTTATTCCGCATCAATCTTCTATGAACTCCAGACTTGTGGGAGCCGGCCGCGATCCACAGGCAGCCGTTTTCAACAGTTGCGTCTTCGAGGGCTATCCAGAAACCAACCGTTGGCACGGGTTCCGTATACAAAAACGTCGAGTCTTGATGTGGCTGCACTGAAATGTGAAAACAAAAGAACATCTTAATACAAGTTATAAATATAAATTGCTTCATGACATAGCTATAAGCTTAAAATGAAGTATATGCCAATAAAAGCAATTAAAAAGCTACTACAGATTAAATAACGTAGGTTAGGTCATATAATCACTAAAATCTTGGACACCTGACATCATTCTGACTCGGCGGTACCTTAGAAACGGAAAGAAACATCAGCAATTACAAACGTGTGGGTAATGTACCTACCTAGAATATTTACCTACTCCTAGGATAAGAAAAATGTAACAGTGATCTTAGGCATTTTATACATTTACTATCAAATACCTACTGACTATTCATATATTTGATTGCAAAAGAGAAGTTACGGCATCTAGTTGTGATATCGTCTGGTTTACAATCTGTGGGTCCTGCGTTAGGGTGTCCTACGATATTTATTAATTATTTAATGTTATTATGTTTAATTTTTTTAAGAACCTACCTCTAATGTTTTTTGGTTGTTTGTGCTCTATGGCAGTGTGTGCTCTGGTAGAGTGTGCTCTATGGCAGGCACAGGACGGCGAGTGGCCGACAAAAATAGTAATAAATATCATCGCCGAAATAAATATCGTAGGACAGCGTTACATGCCCCTGTTATAAGCAAACCTTGTATGGGAATCAGATAACTGAAAGTTTTTTTTTTTTTGTAAATACATACAGAACATCCAGACAGAGAACATACATTTGTTTATACCACAAACTGTTTCTTCTGGGTGGGAATCGTACCCAGGCACTACACCTCTTAAAGCAGTTATACCTACTATCAATGAGTCAACAGGGCTGTCGTTGTTATCTATATTAATTTAACTTCTAAATACTTACACACATTACCAGACTACCTACTTTAGCGATTAAGCTGAAAGAATTTTTGAAACCGGTCCAGTAGTTTCGGAGCCTATTCAATACAAACAATCAAATCTTTCCTCTTTATAATAATATAGATAGATATATAGTAGATGACACAATCACTAATATAATAAAAATGTTTCGTATTTACTGATGATAAACTTTAACACGATACTTTTCTTCTATTTAAATGCACATCGCATTTAATTTAAAGAAATTCATATATTTAATGATTATTATTCATAATTCAATCATCTATCTAGCGAAATTTATAATTGTACAAATGTACACCCTTTGATAAAATGAGCTTTCGCAATTTGAACGCGATTGCTTATTACGATGTTTATCACCGGAACTTCATTGCGCACAAAATACAAACATTTCTTTTATGTTTCGCCCGAAAAATGAGGGTGTTGTTATTATCTCATAAGTACGTAGTCCTGTTAAGTCCCAATGATAAACATAATCGTAGCTATAGTCATCACCACATAGTATAAAACAAAGTCGCTTCCCGCCACACCTTTGAAACAAGGCAACGGATTTTAATCGGTTTCCATCAATAGAGAAAGCGATTCAAGAGGAAGGTTATATGTACATAAATAATACATGCATATTATAGCAGCGAGAATCCACATTAGTATCTACATTGTCAAGAAAATGTTGGTCAGTCTCGCGATTAATGAAGTTAGTTAGGTAGTTACGTCCTAAAATTCTAAAACTAATCACAACTTGTCCGAGAAGTAAATAGACGTTCCCTTTTCAGAAGTTAAATGTGTCGTAAAACTATAGGCCATACTATTACGAGTTGGAGATACACAACCCTTGTTATTTCTTTTCTATGTATACCTAGTTGTGCACCTACAAATATGTGTATGTACCTATGTCACAGACTAAGGCACGAACATAAGAATGACTGATGGTTCTGTAATCTACTAATAACAAATTAATACGTTTTCGCGACGAGTCGGTCGCAAGTCTCTGCAATAGAATTACTTTTACCTTAGTTTACTGTATAGTAGCAATGCCGTAACTGTGCCGTAAGGACTGTAAAAAAAGCTCACAAAAACAAAATACCACTATTCAAAGATAAGTTTCATTATTTTGAATATCGATATTCTTTTCTTTTTACAACTCCGATTACAAAACCCAAACACTATTGCGTGGCGGATGGCTAGCTACATAATTATTATGTCTGTGGTTTCACGCACACATAACAAACAGAGTCACTTCGCTGTGGTTTAATATAGACACTCTATCTGCCTTTTTCTTCTGACATGTTTGGTGTATATATGGTCGATAATTTCTTTCGCAAATTATTTTATATTGAGTCTACTTACAAATTCTTCATATTTAATTAGCTACGTTTACTGTTTCAGGCATATCAGTTATAAATATGTACAGCACACGGAAGATAAATCTATTACCTGACAAGAACATGATGTAGGTATTGTCTGTCACTGTACACGGTTGCAATGGATGTCAAATAAAAGTGTAGTACCTATACTTAGTGGTAGATCTCCTTAGCAGGAGTTCGTCTAGGTAGGTACCACTGCAGTACCAGATATTCTGCCGCGAAGCAGTAGTGTGTAAACATAACATTGCTGTATTCCGGTTCATAGGGAAGCTAGCGAAATTACAGTGTTGTTGAGACTAATCATCGAATGTTTTAAAGAAATGAGCGCCAAAGCAGCGATGCTCAGGACTTTATTTTGCTACTCAAAGTTCTGTGTATCGCTGCGATGGTCATGGACAGACGTTATCTATCTCTTACTATCAGGAGAGCGTCTTGGTCGTCTCATTACTTTTTAGTAACTATATAAAAAAATAAGCATTAATATTTAACTTTATACATTTACGACTGTATCCAGTTGCCAAGTAAATTAAAAAAAAATGCATGGATACTTACCTTCGCTGCTAACGGCCGGGTTCTTGAACACGAGCATGCTCTGCACAACCGCAGGTTCGTGGAAGCCAAGAATTTTACACTTGGACTTCACTCGGTCACAGAAGGTATAGCATCGGAATATTGGATGGAGCATGTGAAGAGCGTGTCCGATCTGAGTGATAAAGACAACGTTACACAAGTATAAACTTAAAATTTAACATACCCCCGATAGGGCCGCCTTACACGTTCAATCATGATCACGATCCGCGATCATGATTTCAAAATTTCTAGATATTATGCGATCCGGAGCATCAGTCCGTCAATCCGATCACGATACACGATCAGTCTGGATCGCGATCATTGATCGCGGATCGCGGATCGCGGATCGCGCGGTACGAGTACGGGCTGCCATAGATGTATAATATTCTAATAGTCAAGCCCTTTCATTTGATACCCATATTGAGGAAGTTGTGAAAAAATATGTAATCCGCCATTTTGTGGTGGCGGCCATCTTGGACCGATTTTCATCAAACGTAATTAAGAACACTCAACTAATTCACCTTTCAAACAAAATCAAAATCAGATCATTCGTTCGGGAGCTACGATGCCACAGACAGATACACACCCAGACATGTCAAACTTATAACACCCTTTCGTTTTTGTTTCGGGGGTTAATGTATAACAATACATTGATAATTTATGTATGTTTCAATTATTCATGGCTAGCAAAGCAAACATTTATATCCAATATGTATACAGGAGTCGCTAAAAGTCCCAACAATATTTAATAGGATTCATCTATCGAATAATAATTCGATAATAAACGTGAATATTATAATTAAAATCGATACTTCAATTTACCATACAAGTTAAAAAAAAAAATAGCTTTTTTTTCAATTTTATTAACCTGTCAGTGACCGCGTTTCTCATTGTGAGAAGCATAGTCATAGTGCACCATGCTGGCTAAGTGCGAGCTGGCAGACCTCACATAACTACGCCTTTTTTTAAAGAACTCTTGGACATGTTGGTTTCCGATTTTTTCCTTCACCGTTTGAGGTCAGTAATACGCAAATACGAGTAACATAAGAACATATAAACGTAGGAAGCTGGCTACAAGCGCCGATCTAGCAGTGTTTACAGTAGGCTTAGACAAGTCAAAAAGCCTTTTTTATTAAAAGGCTTTTCTATTAGCGTTAACACTTTTCAAATGTTACTCGATTAAACCTGCTGGTTTGCTTAAATAATCGCTACATAAAGCAGGGGCTGATCATTATTATTATTCTAATAGTAATAAATATATTAACTATAACATAAATATCGCGCTCACCAAAAATGTTTTTAAATTTTTTCGCATATTAAGGAAATATGTTTCTGGAAATGCGAAAACCATGAGTACATTACCATAAAAAGAAAAATTTACGGAGAATAGGTACCATAATTTATTACCCAACTGCTAAAGAAGGATCAAGTTTTTTGCACGTATCTTTTTTTAATGTGACAATGTGGCAAACATGCGACGCGCCACCTGATGGTAAATGGCCACCGCTGCCAATGCACTTGCAATACCCGGGGCATTGTCAGTAGGTTGGGATATCCTTAGTTTGCAGCTAGGTAGATCAAAACTCGGCGGAAAACCCGATGGTAAGCCATTCCACTTAAGACAGGTCTTATAATTATGTGCGTAGGCAGCGGCGGCCTTAGCTGTTGCGAGGCCCGGGGCGACAGATTATTGTGAGGCCTTTTTTCTTTGAGTCCGTTTAACTAAAAAAATAGTTCCAAGTGCTCGAGTGGCCGTAACATGCTTGCACTAATAATGAAACCGTGCGTTCTGGGGGTGTTTATTAAGTGCGAGGCGCGAGATACACATACATATATGGTAAAGACTTTTTTCTACGAGAACGCGCGGCCCCTGCAAGAGCGAAGCCCCGGGCGGTTGCCCTGCTTGCCACCCCCTAAGGCCGCCACTGTACGTAGGTACATAACATGTATACAATTGTAAATTTCTTTATTACTTCGTATCTAGATGGATTTCGACAGTTAAGGTATCGTTATATTCGTCTTAAATACCGAATTGTCCTTATTAGTTAGGTATGTGAAAAAAAACAAAATGGCCTAGTTTTGGCGCGAAATAGTAATACGTTAAAAAAACCAAACCTATCCAAGGAAGAAATAAAGAAAATGAATAAAGGATTACAAAAATATATATAACTTACATGTTTAAATACATATAATTAAGTTAATAAATTGGTTAAAAAATAAATAATTATTATATAAATAAATATTGTAGGACATTACACACAGCGCCATCTGACCCCAAACTAAGCAAAGCTATAGCAGACAGTACTATGGCAGACAGATACTGATATAATACTTAAATACTTTTTTTTAATATTGAAAATATATAAATACATACGTATAATACATACAGTAAGTAGGTACACCCAGACACATTTTTATACCACCAATTTTATTTATTTACAGCTTTTTTATTTGCAGTCGGGTTCAGCTTGTTTTTGTTTTTACAAGACATGAAAGCGAATAAACAAAGATTTTTTAGATATACCAACAAGAATGACTCCAGAAACATTTACCTTAAGATTTTTTTTGTATGGCTGTTGCCAGCGCGTTATCGGAGCTGGTCCGTCGCTGGTGGGCGGTCCGCCCACGGCAGGGAGTTTGTATGAACAAGGCTGATCCAGAATCAAACTAAGTAGTAAGTACTATGTAAGATTTAATTTATATTTATTTAGTTCTCAGCTAAACATAGTAGTACATACATAGACGTACGTACATAGTTTAGTAGGTAATAAAAACATCCTTTCTGCGCACTTATTAGTCACAGAGCCTATTGTACTATAAGTTCTCTGATCATGTGCCAGCTGTTTTCGGGTCGAACCTGGTCAGTGGTCATGTTCATGTTGTCAATACTTGTGATCTAACATGATGAGAAGAAAAAGACTGCGGCTTTAAGGTACACAAATCTTGCCATGCCCTGTTAAAATATTGTTGGATCCATTTGCGACACGCGTATGCATAATATTCACAAATTAGAATAGAATAGAATATAACTTTATTATACACCAGAAACACAGATCACATTTAATACAAATAGGAAACAAATAACAAACAAAAAAAGAAGATATAATAATATAACAAAACAATAGAATGGATGATGTATAAGGGCGGTCTTATCGCCTAGAGCGATAAGACCCCCCTTGATAAATTAATATATGAACATAGTATATATTATAGGTATATATATATATTATATTACTATACTATACTTTTTTTTTATTATAACTAAAAATAATAATGATGCTACGCCTGACACTCAACGCCTGACACTCTACACCGGCAGCTTCTCATTGTGGGATACGAATCCACAACACTCGCGTTATCATCACTACATAAGTTTTTTAAAATCCATGTTATTTACATGTTATTTTACGGAACAAAAATTCCGAATAGTTTATGAAATAAATAGTTATTATTTACTTCATAAACTATTTCTAAGGAAACTAAATATTAATGCAACAACATTTTACCTTATTCAGCGAAAACTTTGGTTCCACTTTGAAATTTCTGGCTTCATCTAAGGCGTCACCCTCGACAAACGGTCGTATTTTGTCGTTGCTTTCGGTAAAATATTCATGTGTGTATTGCTGTGAGTTAAAATAGCATTCATTATATCTCATATAATAATATCCTAGTGTGGTTTCGTTCCTACGAGGCTTCGTCAGTTTCTCTTGGTGTAAACCTGTGTTATCAACTCAAGTAAACCATCTTAAACCTTCGTAGGCATAAACTTTATATGCACGTCATTATAGTAATTAAACAGATAAATACTGAAATACTATTTTTCATAATATTTGGACATTTTTGATATAAAGTTGTGATGTGAAGATTAGTGTGTGTCAGAGTGAGGATGAATGTGTTTGGATGTGAATTGTAAATTATAAGTATGTTTGAAATGCTTGTATATGTTTGAACTAAGAGATCTTTATCATCTCTAATGATAATAGTAAATTAACATAAATATTGGAGGCCATTTCGCACGGTGTCACTTACGATTAAACCGCTCCAAACTAAGCAAAGCTTTTACTATGGAAACCAGACAACTGATAGAATAGGTACTCATATAGGTACTTATTGAAAATACATAACAATCATCATCATCATCAGTCTTTTGCGGTCCACTGCTGGACATAAGCATCCCCCAAGACACGCTACTCAGCCCGATCTTCGGCTTTTCGCTTCCATCCACCGCAAGCTGTCCTACGTATATCGTAACTCCACTAAGTCTCAGGGCGTCCTACGCTACGTGTGCCAATTCGCGGTCTCCACTCTAGAACACGTCTACCCCTGCGGTTATCGGTTCTGCGACAAATATGTCCAGCCCATTGCCACTTTAGCTTGCTAATACGTTGCAATAATAATACATACATGTATATTTTTTATGCCAAAGTAATTAGACGAACGATACGCTGTCCTGGTGGTAAGTAATAACGCATGTCAAATTTTCTAATCTGGGCTAGATTATAAAATTCAGTAGTACAAGTTATTCTTACAGCCTCTGTCTTTGTGTTAAAGACCACATTTTCCTTCGCTTCCTTGAGTAGATTTTCAGCAAGCTCGTACGCGGCCTTCTTCATTTCATTGCATTCCTCCGCCCAAAAGAGCTCCTCAATCACCACGTACCCATTTTGTTCAAACTGAAAATAAGAACAAACCGCTTTAATTATAGTCTGAGTAGATATATAAGCGTAGAGTAGATATATAGAAGCATAACCATTGCAGCGGTATTTAGAATTCTCTTCTCATCTTGCGCACCATTGCATTAGTGCTCACCCAAAATAATATATGTACCTATAATCTAACAGAAATGTTTGTCGCATCGCTACAAGGTTTGAAAATATACGATATTACTGTGCGGAAAAAAGCTTCTTCCTTTAACAATCGGAACGTAACCCTCTCTCTCTTGTCAACGCACCCCGTCCTTAACTTAGTAGTATCCTCTCCATACTAGGGTTGCCTGGAAGATATCGCTCTTAGCGACAAGGCTGCCAATACTTCCACTAGTGTTAAGCTTATGTTGTTATAATTGGTGTTAACAATAAAGAGTTATATTATTATCATTTTTACTAAAGAAATTCTGGCGCCAATTAAAAATGATGAAATAAAATGTCATTAATAAGTTTTTTCTTTTTCAGTAGTAATTGTCCAAGGTTAAATCATTAGTACTACCCTGCCCACAAGATGTGAATTGATTTTTGTAATAGGTAGATACTCCATAAATTTGAATTCGTTTTGAATGTTTTACATTGACATTTGAATGTTAGTAAATTTCGTTCTAATTAGGTATGTCATAGTTCACTTTATGAAAATAATTTCAACAGAGAAAATGTAATGAACTGTCTAGTGTCTAACACGTGAGACCTAATATTTTTTTCGATAAAATCAAATGATGAAAGGCCTGCCCATTACAATCATGCATTGTATTCGGTTCATTGTTTTTAACTGCTTAAGTTGTGACGAATAAACGTTTCTTTCTTTTTATTTTTACCTACACAAAGTAATAGATACATTGCGTATTTCATAATTGATAAATTCAGAAAATGTGGAGATATTCTTTTTCGGAATGGGGGCAATAAGTCCTGCATCGACGTCTTGCTTGCGGTGTGCATTTCCCCCAGCTCCTTAAAATACCGGAGCGAGGCCGAGGCTTTGGCTTAGCTTCAGTGGGCTAGGTAGAACTGTACGATATACATGATGGCGAAAAACAAACAATAAAAGTATGACAATGATAAGAAAATAAAATAACCCCCTTTCAGGGTTTCACTTATAATATCGATTTTTTTATCCCCGTAGTATAATAATTACCTACCTACTTAGCGGAAAAATTGCGGATCGCTCCAAAATAAAAACAAATTATATCTCATAAAATGGTTTAGAACATAGCATTTATTTATTCTAAAATAAGAATTTCTGAGAAACGTTGATGGATGGATGTTACTGGAAGTTGTCACAGATTGAATTCTCATGTTTTTCTCGTTTTTCTAATAGGGACGTACCAATGCTCGCTGCTATAAGTACGATATATACCTAATTCTATTACAAATGCCGACATACGATTAGATATATTGAAGTTGTAGAAAAGGTACAAGACAATACAATTTATAAATTCAATCGGCCTTACTGGTAAAAGTTGGTTAAATTTAATTTATGCTTAAAGTACCTACCTAGGCTTGTTTTTAGTCTAACAAATTATTTTAAGCATTAGCTAAATTTAAGAACATTTTTACGGAAGTAAGTCACCTATTGGTAAAAAATAAAACCAAAATAATTATTATGTATGCCAAAAAAATGATGTCACTATTTTTTTTAGCATATCAACATTTTTATAGTCCTGAAATTATTATGAACGATCTCATTACGATCGGAGAGAAGCTGACATTTTTTTTTTTAATTGTTGAAGAAAAACTAAAAGTAAGTACAGGGATATTAATAGTTCTTCATTAATTTATATTTTCCTATAAATAAGGTTATAAGTTAAGGTGGTACGATTTCCATATAAATAAATTTTTGCCATTTATGGACAAATGGAGCGTAATTTAGTGAAGTAATTCAGTGAAATCTCATCTACTAGCATTTATTTTGGTATTTATTTGCGGTAAATTACAATTGCTTGAATAAAACAGTAAATTATTGGCCTAAAATCAAATTTTAGGCCAATAATTTACTGTTTACTGTTTTATTCAAGCAATTGTAATTTACCGCAAATAAACACCAAAATAAATGCCAGTGGCTGTGACTTCATTGTAAAATTATGTTTCATTTGTCTATAAATGGCAAAAAAATATTTATATGGAAATCGAACCACCTTAAGATCAACAGGTGTTATTGTATTCATTATAACCACGAATGAGAAAAAAAAACACGTCAGGCTTCGTACAAAAATAAGACGCGAACCGCATGCGGGTTGTGCTTTAGATAACCCTGATCTAAAAGATTAATTCGTGATTGTAGCAACATACAGTATGCCCCCCAGATGTTGTGTCTCCCAGACACAACAAGCGTTCGTTTGCCGGGTTACCGGCGACTCGACAAAACATAAACAGGAGAAAGACAACCCACGTGTGGTGCGTCTGCGCAACGACTAACTACGCCCCCACCGAGTGTTGCTATTTCTGACGTTGTTTCTATTTTCGTGTTCTTATTTCAATGCTCGCTTATTATGTTGATACAGTCAGCAATATTTCAGAAACAGACAAAAACAGAACGTATGTCGCTAACCCAGGAACTATATTTAAAAATAAATGTGTTGGTTTAAACTATTTAGTTTGTATGTATGTTTGTTACTTCTGAAGGCTGTTACTGCTGGACGGATTTGAAAGATTGCTTATACCTTTTTTTTTATTCTAGGTATGTTTGCGTTTGATCACGTCCTGCCTGATGTAAATCCAACGAAATTTGGCTGTTAGGTACAGATTGAATCAATTTTAAACTTTTTAACCGTTTACTATACCCAGACTAAAAAAATAAAACGAATATTCGATAAAATTTATTTTAATCTTTTTACTAACCACTATTTAACGCAATAGGCACACAACCTTAATTGTTTTTTTTTAATTTATCAATTTAATTAAACAAATTTATTATTTCTTCTTGAACCATTGTTTGTAGTAGATATAATATCAAACAAAATTATTTTGTACTAATACTTTTTTACCATAACTTTAATATTATGTATTAAAAAATGTAGACTTCTCACAATGCAGCCCTACCCACTAGCATCTTGTGCCCGAGGCACCCTAGTTTTTAAGCTAACAATATTATTTGTTTTGTATAAAAGAAAATAACTAGAAAAGATATACCTAATACCTACGTGAATTTAATATCACTGTCACATTTATATCAAAGTATTTTTTTCAATGAACCCATATTTGTCGATGTATTTTTTACTGAACTACCTTCTATTTCTTACATGTTTCAACATGATACGAAGAAAAAACACATAGATATCTACTTTTTCACGTATAAAGACATTTAGAACATAAAATAATTATTTACCCAACTCGCTTGTCGAAAATTTTAAGCGACGACGCTAGAAAAAAACGAAAGAAGTTTATTAACTTTTTTTAACCTTGAAAAAATAATTTCTTCGTAACAAGTGTTAAGTAATGCGAGAAATTTTACCTGTACTAACTGAAGATAAAAGTTTGTTGGCTAAGTCACATAATGTACCACCGTTACACGAGCAAGAAGGTAGGGTGCCAATGCCGATAGATTTAAAAAAATGTAGGTATGTAATAAATTTATATTCTATTCTGGCTTTATTCTCTTAGTAACAAGGAAAAAAAGAAGTTATTCATACATTTGAGGAGGATGTTAAAGTTCTTTGAAAGTTCTCGCAGTGAAACTCTGGCGGCATAACAGTTAAAAAAAAAGTAGAGATGTTAGACGAACGAGATTCTCTCCTGGTGGTAATAGATAACGCATGCCCATGATCATTGCAGCGGTATACAGAACTGAGTAGCAAAACAAAGTCTAACCCCCGTACTCTGTAATTCTTATTGCGATATCGGTTAGGCGCTCACAAAAAAGCTATACGGTTGCGAGTCTTATGCGCAAGCATATGATATAATTATGGTTGTGCAATTTTCTAATTGTTTAAGAGGAACCGCAATAAGTACCTCAGAGTACGGGGGCAGCTGGGCGTCGCTGCTTTAGCGCTCATTACTTTGAGACATGACATTTTCAATGGTTAGTCTTAGCATGTAAATTGGCTAGTTACAGTACCCTTAAACCGGAACACAGTACAGGTAATAATCAATAGTCGACGGATTGTCTTTGGTTCTTAAATTTTATTTATTCACGGTAGAAAAAACTAAACTTCTTTTTCTGAATGAATTGGTAATTTTTGTGTCACGTGTGGAGTTTAAAGTAGATAGTAATATAACGATTATTTTAGAAGTATGTGGTAGTTATTGCTTTTAAATCAAACATAACATACTTATTGTTTGAAAACATTCTGGCGTATCTTTGACCTTTTTAAGTATTGAAGATGAAGCTATCCAAATTTTTAATTTATGTATATCGGACAACTTCAACTTATTTAAAAACTAAATTTAACCAATAATATACATTTTACGACATCTTGCTTAGCACTAATTTCTTCTGAGGTCTGTCTGTTTAGAAGACTAGACTAGTGTGCAAGATCACCCATCCGATAGACCAATCAGACCAAATCTGTTGGAGGCGGTTTCACCACTACTGCCATCGTTAATACTACTACTCTACCGCTATATTACCTACTTGCATATATAATAGGATTCTGGCAAAGGAAATTATTTATCTAATTTTGCTTGACAGCTAATAAATGCGCAAGATCTAATAGGCACCCGTCTCGTAGACAATATTGTGTTCTTTCAGCCTTCAATTTCACAGTATTTATAAAATTATACTAACACAATTATATAGATAAATGGAACATTAAAAAAAAACTCTTTAATATATCTCTTTACTCTTTATCTGGTATACATACGTATACCAGATATAAAGACAACAAAAAAAAAACAAGCAGGAACCTTATTCTAGCCACAAGTGGTGGTCTTATCTCTAAAAGCGAATTCTTCTAGGCAACCAAAACAAAAAGGACTAATATTTAAAACAGGCGACGCTACAAACACATTTTAACTCTGTAAAAAAAACTAAAACTAAATAGATAAATAGTTCAATAAAAACATAATATAAATAAAAAAAATATCGTAGGACATAACACAGCGACATTTGACCCCAAATTAAATAAAGCTTATAAATATCGTAGGACATAACACAGCGACATTTGACCCCAAATTAAACAAAGCTTATAAATATCGTAGGACATAACACAGCGACATCTGACCCCAAATTAAATAAAGCTTATAAATATCGTAGGACATAACACAGCGACATCTGACCCCAAATTAAATAAAGCTTATAAATATCGTAGGATATAACACAGCGACATCTGACCCCAAATTAAATAAAGCTTATAAATATCGTAGGACATAACACAGCGACATTTGACCCCAAATTAAATAAAGCTTATAAATATAGTAGGACATAACACAGCGACATCTGACCCCAAATTAAATAAAGCTTATAAATATCGTAGGACATAACACAGCGACATCTGACCCCAAATTAAATAAAGCTTATAAATATCGTAGGACATAACACAGCGACATCTGACCCCAAATTAAATAAAGCTTATAAATATCGTAGGACATAACACAGCGACATCTGACCCCAAATTAAATAAAGCTTATAAATATCGTAGGACATAACACAGCGACATCTGACCCCAAATTAAGCAAAGCTTGTACGCTATGGAAGTTAGATAACTGACTAAATATTAAAAAAAAATACATATTTACTTAATTACTTACAGAATACCCAGATACATAACACTCATTTTCGTTTATACCACAGAATATTTATCTTTACAGGGAATCGAATACACGCCCTACAGCCCTGAAAGCAGAAATACTACTAATGAACCAACAGGGCTGTCACATACTTATACATAAATATAAATAAACAACATAAACATAAAATTATTTCAAATACTTAATCTTCTAAAAATAGCCGAACGCAAAGTCATAACAGCAATAGTGTATACATTTTTTAAGCAAATAAATAATATGAATACCAATAATAATAAAACAGGAGCCAGCGCCAATAATAATTTTGATTGGGACCAGTAATGAATTCGATAATCACGAATAAAAATAATAATTGTAGAAACCATTAGAACAGGGGGGCAACATAAATGGAGTGCCATTTTTTCTAAAGAAAATTTTAGAAAGGCCATAAACGTGCCATCAAATAATTTTAACTTAGTGATTACTGGGAAATTTAATAAATACTATCAACTCACAACTATTTACTTACAAAAAAAAAATTGCAGTTTTGATTTGGTGGGTGGCGTACCCAAAATATAGTGTCGCGTGCATGGCACGCACGCTATTGATACTGCCACTCGCGGCGATCAATTTCCCCAGGGTCGTGGCCTCTGGCACCCAGCTTTGGCAAAGGGGGAAATCCTCGAGGCCAATTCTCATCACGTCATACCAAGAAGTGATCTGTATGATCTGTATGATTGTACTAGAGTATCTACTTAGTCTGGCCATAAATACTGTTAAAACTAAAAATAAACAAAATATTACATTTGAATTTGGAATCTGTAATTTTTATATGATTGTTCATTGTGTTTTTTCATTTTGGCGCCAATAAATTGTACAATATTTTGCGATATTAAAATGGAGTGGGGTGACAAAGAGAACCGAATCGCTGTGATTGCACTACGCAAAGTAGGTATGGAGCCAAATGCAATTTTTAAAACTCTCCATACGCTTGGTATTAGTCAAATGTTTGTGTACCGGGCTATTAATAGGTACAATGAGACCTCCTCTGTTTGTAACAGAAAAAGATCTGGCCGTCCACGTAGTGTTCGTACGAAAAAGGTGGTCAAAGCAGTAAGGGGTAGAATTCGAAGAAATCCTGTCCGAAAGCAAAAGATTTTATTTTGGGAGATGAAAATGGCACCTAGAACCATGTCGCGTGTTTTAAAAGATGACTTAGGACTTGCAGCCTATAAGAGACGCACTGGTCACTTCTTAACTGATAATTTAAAAAAGAATAGGGTGGTAAAATCGAAACAACTACTGAAGCGGTACGCAAAAGGAGGTCACAGAAAATTTTTGTTTACGGATGAGAAAATTTTTACAATTGAGCAACATTTTAACAAACAAAATGACCGTATTTATGCTCAAAGCTCTAAGGAAGCTTCCCAATTAGTCGACAGAGTGCAACGTGGGCATTATCCGACTTCAGTGATGGTTTGGTGGGGTGTTGGCTATGAAGGAGTGACTGAGCCATATTTTTGTGAAAAAGGTCTCAAAAGGTATCAAAACATCGGCACAAGTGTATCAAGATACCATTCTTGAGAAGGTAATTAAGTAGTTAACAACACCATGTTCAATAACCAAGTATGGTCCTTCCAGCAAGACTCGGCGCCGGTCATAATGCTCGGTCCACGCAGTCTTGTTTGGAAGCGAACGTTTCGGACTTCAACAGAGCTAAAGACTGGCCGTCGTCTAGTCCCGATCTTAATCCGCTGGATTATGATTTATGGTCAGTTTTAGAGAGTACGGCTTGCTCTAAACGCCATGATAATTTGGAGTCCCTAAAACAATCCATACGATTGGCAGTGAAGAATTTGCCCATAGAAAGAGTGCGTACTTCTATTGATAACTGGCTTCAACGTTTAAAGGACTGTATTGTAGCCAATGGAGACCACTTCGAATAAGCTTTTTATATTTTAAATTGTTTTATATTTATATATTAAACTAACACACTGTAAAAGTAATAAATGTTATTTGCAAAAGAAAAAAATAAATTTTCTTTGTTACAATATTTATGGCAAGACTAGGTATATTTATGATACCATCGGTGAAGTCGTATAGGTAGTAACTACTTTACTATCGATACAACTTTGCATTTTTAGCGTAAGTACATAAAGTGGCACGAAATTAAAAAGTAGTATTATTTTTTATGTGTACACTAGGTACCTACTAATAAATCAGTAGTTTTTGTGTGCTATTTTAACAGCTTTTAAAGTTTTAATTCAGAATAAACGAAGTAAATATAAAACTAGAAACAAAACTCGCATATTATCCTATTTACATTCGAAACTAGCCAAAAGCGCATATCCATACAAGAAATATTTATTATTAGATTCGCAGCATCCCACGGTGGTTCGTCACTGGACGTTCTGGCCAAGTTCTGCTAACGTTTTAGTCATAAGCGAATGGGGAGGTTAGTAATTGAAATGTAATACTGAGTACAAAATGAGTTTGTGTCATAGGGCTACACACAGCGCATATATCCTTCATCCAGTAAAAAATGTCACGAGGAACAGAAAAATCTACATAACGCGAGCAAAATAACGGAAAAAAACTCAAAAAGTCGCTTCCCGCCGCAAATAGTTTCATTCGAATTTTTGGAACGTCGACCATGAAACGATGTCGCATTGTCAGCTTCTGAATGTCCGATAGAAAAATGGGCAGATGGATGAGATGATATGTTAGGTTAGGTTAGGTTGAATACAAATGTCTGATAATAATTATATTACCGAACTATAAATAACATGTTTGTTTATAATTCCATATCTAATCATTATTTTAATTAAGTAGAAATCATCGAACCCGCTCAATTGTGAATGCGGTCGGTCCATTATGAATTGTACCTTTTAAAGTGTGTAATAAGTTTTACTTTAAATAACAATACATATTGGAGGACATCTCACACAACACCATCTAGCTATAAACTAAGCAAAGCTTGTACTATGGGGATCAGGTAATTGATATAATACATATATACTTAAAAAATATATACTCTTAATACATATATAACACCCAGACGCGGAACTTATATGTTCGCCACACAAATGGTTAGCCTGAGTGTGAAACGAACCCACGCATTTCAGCTTTTAAAGCTGAACTACCAAGCTACTAGCTTAACCAATGGCCTAACAGGGCCAGTCACCAATGACGTTAAAGGGCAGTCAACTTTTACCTGATATTGTAGATTACAAACTTTGCAAAACAGTATGCATGGCAATCTTTGCCGATTTAGGCAACTTTGGCAAAAGCGGGCCATCACTTCTTCGAAACCCGTTAAGTTCTGAAAGAAATAACACTATAAAATGTTTAAAAAATCTAAGACACGATACTCAAAATAAGCCCTTGACAGACACGGCCTTTTTATCGCGTTCAGTAATGCAATAAACACAGGCTGGCAATACACAAAAACACGGTAAATTCGCGGGCACCACCGTTATCGCAGTCCGAGTATGTCTGAAGCAGGCTTAGTTTGAAACCCATTGAAATTTATGCAACGTTACTAAAAAGTTTGCACTAACTTATGTAGGTATACGAGGTAAAATACGCAAGGGGCAAAATTAAAGCGTGACAAGCACAAGTATCAAATATCACCTAAATATAATTATTGTCTATTCATTGTTTAGTAAAGGAAAACTTTGTTCAAACTAAAATATTTCCAAATTATGTACCTAATTAAAATATCTTAGGTTTTTATTCCATATAGGTATGTAGCTAAACACATACACCATGATTGGTGTATGTACTTAGCTTAGCTTCTAAGTTAAATATATATCTTTCTATTACTTAGCAATAAGCTTAAAACTGGTTCATATAAAACATTGTGTGTGTAATAAGGACATAAATCTACAATGCTTATCTCTTTATGTACCTACAATATATGTAGATAATAATGTTGATGCTTGCCTTATTTATAACGAGATAATGTAACGATGAACTAAATAAGGTACAAGGACTTTGACAAGAAATGATAAATAAATGGGTATATACCCATTATACATATAATAATATGTAGGTATCATTGTTTTCGTACAGAAAACGCGTACCAATTTTTCGCTTTATACATTTTTCATTTTGCAATTGCACTATGCAGTAGCTTCGTTAACTAGTTAACTAGATTATATGTATACAATTATACATGTACATACAAATTTTATTCAATATTTTTTTTTTTTTTAATTAATATTTTTTACTTCAGATGAAATTCAATCTTACCGGAAAAAACGCTGTTGTTTAACTGACGGCTATCTTCCCTGATGTACTTTTTTTTTTTAATCAGTGACCTGCACTAAGCAAAAGCTTGTATCGCAGGAGACTATACAAGTTAAAAGAAAAAAAAGTAAACAAATCAAATTCAGCATTAAACATTAGAAAAATAAATGGGAAAATAAAATTTATATATTTAATTTTTATTGTTACCCAATAAGTTGTCTATCCTATTCTATTGTATATACAAATAAATAAGTGTATATTATGTTCTAGTAATATACACTCTGCAGTAGTAGAAATAAGTACCTACCTATTTAGAAAAAAATGTAAATGTAATTTAACGAACTGAATGCATGGTAAGATACGACCAATGACCATTGCAGTATCTAGTACTTCGATTAAGAACACAATATTTAGAGTATTTTAGGGCACTGCTGCTTTGGCGCTGATTACTTTGAAACATTCTCATTATGTCAATGCTCTCAAAAAGACCTGTGATTTTCCCCCCTTCAAACCGAAACATAGCAATGTTTACACAATATGTACTACTTGGTATATACCAATACAGATTTGACAGCCCTGTTGGTTCATTGGTAGTGTGTCTGCTTCGAGAGCTGAAGGGCGTGGGTTCGATTCCCACTCAGGACAAACATTAGTGTGACTAACATCGATGTTTGTTCTGTGTCTGGGTGTACTGTATGTATTATAAGTATGTATTTACAAAAAAAAAAGTATTTAAGTATTCTATCAGTTATCTGTCTTCCATAGCACAAGCTCTGCTTAGTTTGGGGTCAGATGGCGCTGTGTGTATAGTCCCACGATATTTATTTTATTTATTTATTTTATATACCAGTAGAATACCAATGTATTTAAAAGACGCATCAACAAATGATGCGTCTGATTTTTAGTGCAGTGAGTAGGTAAAATATCAGACGTTTTTTTTTTGTAGGACTAAATATATTTCATAAAATCATTTATATAATATATGACTAAATATAATTTTTATATGTATAAAATACTGGCAGACGCCTCGCGGTTACAACCGCTTAGTTCCCGTTTCCGTAGCAATACAGGGATAAAAAGTAGCCAATGTTACCAGGGGATAGTGTAACTTCCCAACGGTGAAAGAATTTCTGAAATCGGTTCAGTAGTTTTTGAATTTATTCGTTACAATATTATGAAAAGCTAAGATATGTGTTGAATAATAATAGAATTAATTTAGAATAGTTGATAGCTTTTAACCCATTTGAACGCGTTATCAGAGACCTTAGTGTGCTCAAAATGTCTTTATTATTAAACGTTATTTATCACTCAAATGTTTTAGAAGTCTACAAATTATGAACCTGCTTGGTATGTTCATTACATAAGAAAAGCAAAAATATGGGTTAAATAATAATACAATTAATTTAGAATAAGTGATAACTATTAACCTATTTCAATCCGTTATCAAACCTTATTGAGCTCAAAATGTCTTCATTATTAAACGTTATTCATTACTCAAATGTTTTAGAAGTCTACAAATTATGTACCTTCTTGGTATGTTCATTACATAAGAAAATCTAAAATATGGGTTAAATAATAATAGAATTAATTTAGAATAGTTGATAACTTTTAACCCATTTGAACCCGTTATCAGAGATCCTATTGAGCTCAAAATGTCTTCATCAATTAGCGTTATTTATTACTCAAATGTTTTAGATGTATATAAATTATGTACCTACTATGCAAGTATGTTAATTATGTTATCTTATTACCGTTCAATGCAATAAAAATGCAAGTAAAATGTCTTTTTATGTATGCTATTTTCTTACTTGACCTACAAGAAAAAATCTGTTTAATTGTTTTTGCGACGAAGTAGGTACTTTTGTGAAAAAGACGTCGTATTTGATATTTAAAGAAAGGATACAATGAACAAATTCTTAGTGTGTAAAATTTGCACAGTCAATATAGCACGGAATATTATAAATAAGCTACAGTAAAAAAATATGATTTGGCATAAGGTATACCTGATTATTATTATTAGTAATAATTTTTAATGTCAATAACGGACAATGCAATGCGTGTCATATTTTTATTATTAGTTTACATTTTTGAATGGACTGTAAAAATCACAATTTGGTAGAAAGTAAATAGCCGTGTTAAATTAAAAACAAAATAAAATCTTTCAACAGGCAATCTTATACATAATAGTAATACATTATTTGACACAGAAAATTAAAAAAAAATTACATTACAATACAAAAATTGAGTGTTAGCACCCGATCAAGAATAAGGTATGCTTTATGCCAAGTCACAGCCATTCCTAGGTTTTTAATTTTCAAACCTATAATGTATAACAAAGACTAATAGTTTATTATAATAAATTTAAACACAAATGAAATATTACTAATATTATAAATGCGAAAGTTTGTGTGTATGTTTGTTACTCTTTCACGCAACTACTCAATAGATTTGAATGAAATTTGGTATGGAGGTAGCCGAGACCCTGGATTAACACAGGCTACTTTTTATTCTGACAACATGTAGCGGGTAACACCGCGGGGCGCAGCTAGTAATAAAATAAAACTATATTAGGAAAAAGTAATACAATAGAAATTCTCCGTGGTGGTTATTCTGAACCTGACACTGAGGGAGTCTTGTGTCGTGTTCCTTAACTTCTTACTTAGCTTTCTTTTATGTATGTATTTTACTAAAATACTTCAATAATTTGTTTTACATAAAGTGGGTAACAACGCATAGTATCTTTAGCTTTGTGCGCTTGCACCACCTAATAAAAGTACAAATAGGTATATACTACATGTATTATAATATGTATGACTGAATGGGTTATCGGTGCGCGCCTCGGGGCGAATGTTGATGTATGAGTGTGTATGTGTCGATATGGTGATATGGGAGACAGGAATGTATGAGTTTTATTTATAAATATTTTGTTTTTCTTCTAGTTGAGAGCTGTAAAGCGTTGTTTCGATTCCCATTAGGGTATGCATTTACGTGACGAATAATAATATTTGTTCTATGCTTGAGTGTTCTATATATGTACGTGTAGTAAATAAATTGGTACTGTTAGGTTAGTATACAAAAATACATTATGTATTCTCCAGCTCCCATACTAGCCCCGCCTAGTATGGAGCAAGATGTCTCTAAGTAAAATGTCTTTAGATGTTTTTTATTATTTATTTTATTCAGTTATAATAAATATCGTAGGACATATCACACAGCGCTATCTAGTTCCAAACTAAGCAAAGCTTGTACTATGGGAACCAGATAACTAATAGAATACTGATCAACTTTTTTGTATATATACATATTTTTATAATACCTCCAAATGGTTTTTATAGTTTATATGACAAACAAAAGGTGTCACAAAAAATTATGATAACATTTTTTGTTACAAATAAAATTCTCTAGTTTTTATTCAGTAACTTTTAGCCGTGGAACAAAAAATAATACAGCGAAAATCGATGAAAATTTGAGTTTCTATTGGTCGTTATAACTATCATTTTACAAAATAATTATACGTATATCAGACCGTTTTTATAGAAAGGTTTTGAAGGTAGATATGAAAATATCATTACAAACTTTTTAAATTTTATTTATTAATTAAGGTTTTACAGCGCTTCGAAACGATTTTTCAGTATTCATAACTAGAGATATATAAATGTATATTTTGTTCGAGTTAAAATCATCAAAAACTTGAATAAAATCAAATAGGTACAATCAGGTACATACTTAAGCACTCTGGCAGAACTCATAAAGCGTTGTTCCAAAAATTAAGAAAACAATTCGTGCCCGATAAAAGTATTGCGGTGCTCTAATATAATGCCCAGAAAATAGGTAATAATTTATCAATGCTACTCCAATGGCATCGTGGAAGCAGCATTAACACAAATTGATACGAGTATCTACCTAATATACAGAATACATTTTTGTTTGTTCGTACCTATATTATGCACTGCCGTACAGTTCATCCGATTGTGATGAAACTTGGTCAACGTATAAATTGCTTGCACTTGCGTGAAGGTTATAGATATAGAACAATAATTAACATTTAGTTTAAACTGTTTTTTTGGCATCGACACACCGGTTACCTACTAGCTTGTTTAAAATCATTTTATGACTTAGAACATGTAACAAAGTACCAAGTATCGTTCAGAATTTCGTTAGTGGCGCACCTTCTATTCCTACTATATGGGAGGGAAAATCATGAAAACAACCATTTCCCACAACTGAAACTAGATGGCGTTCTTAAAATGACGTCATTTCTGAATCGCGCATTCGTTTTGTTCAGGAAAATATGCGGCTTGTTTGAGAGCGTCTTTATTCTTCACTTCATATTGAAGTCCGCGTGTTGAGCCGCTCAAGGGTCTCACACGTGCGTCGAAAAATCGTTTTTCCTCGCCCAGATTACTGGGCGTTCGCAACTTAAAAATTATTGTGTGTTCTTATGTATTAACACGTAAGAACACACAGCTCAAAAGAACAAGAACAAATTTATGTATTTCGGTACATAAATTGAACAGCGGCAATGTCTATCAGACTGACAAATTTTCCAAAAAAACTTTATTGATTTGGTACTTTGTGACTATTGAAATGCAATAGTTTTTTTATCGAGGTGGTCGATTTGAACAGCTCGAGTGGAATTTTATATATTTTAAAGATTATAGTCATAACTGCTTTGCTTACTTTGTGTATGTATAGCGCCAAAGTAGCATGACAATTTATTACAAAATTTCGTTAAGTTTTCACTTATAATACCACAAGAGCTTCAAAATTATCGGGTATTTCCCGATAGGTTCGTTGCAAACAAATGAAGGAGTCAAGTTTTTCAGGTTAAAAAATCACGAGCGCGAAGAAGCGCGAGTGATTTTTTAACCTGAAAAACTTGACGACTTTATTTGTTTGCAGGGAACCTTGAGGGAAATGCCAGATAATTTTGAAGCTCGTGTGGTATTCGGGGGATTATTTTTCCGTCCCAAATGTCGGCCAATAGAATTGCACCATTCGACGTCACGTGGTACAACGAGAAAATTTTCAAAAAATTATCAGTATAATACCATGTAGGTTGTACCACGTGACGTCGAATGGTGCAATTCTATTGGTCGATATTTGGGTCGGAAAAATAATCGATACAAATAGCTGCCACTTCACGCTAGCAATTCTTGGGCCACTTGTCACTTTTTCATACATTTTGTTTTTGGCATTTTGGTTCTTTTGTTAGGTATGTATTTGAAATTAAATAAATAGGTACTTACTATGTATAGGTGTTATGTATATGCGCCATAATTTTTATATTTTCATTTTTTTTTATGATAATCTTTTTAAGCATGATAATATAATATTGCTACTAATTAAATAAGATTTAAAAGTTTTATGATGAAAATTATTCCTTCATTTATCAGAAAAAAAGTTATAAGGACCAATAGAAACAATTTTTATCGAGTTTCGCTTACAACTTTGGTATTATGGTTCTACAACTTAAAGTTACTGGCTATGTTTTGTTTTTTTTTTGTAAGACCTATAGTTTGTAATATACTTAGTCTGGCCATAAATACTGTTAAAACTAAAAATAAACAAAATATTACATTTGAATTTGGAATCTGTAATTTTTATATGATTGTTCATTGTGTTTTTTCATTTTGGCGCCAATAAATTGTACAATATTTTGCGATATTAAAATGGAGTGGGGTGACAAAGAGAACCGAATCGCTGTGATTGCACTACGCAAAGTAGGTATGGAGCCAAATGCAATTTTTAAAACTCTCCATACGCTTGGTATTAGTCAAATGTTTGTGTACCGGGCTATTAATAGGTACAATGAGACCTCCTCTGTTTGTAACAGAAAAAGATCTGGCCGTCCACGTAGTGTTCGTACGAAAAAGGTGGTCAAAGCAGTAAGGGGTAGAATTCGAAGAAATCCTGTCCGAAAGCAAAAGATTTTATTTTGGAAGATGAAGATGGCACCTAGAACCATGTCGCGTATTTTAAAAGATGACTTAGGACTTGCAGCCTATAAGAGACGCACTGGTCACTTCTTAACTGATAATTTAAAAAAGAATAGGGTGGTAAAATCGAAACAACTACTGAAGCGGTACGCAAAAGGAGGTCACAGAAAATTTTTGTTTACGGATGAGAAAATTTTTACAATTGAGCAACATTTTAACAAACAAAATGACCGTATTTATGCTCAAAGCTCTAAAGAAGCTTCCCAATTAGTCGACAGAGTGCAACGTGGGCATTATCCGACTTCAGTGATGGTTTGGTGGGGTGTTGGCTATGAAGGAGTGACTGAGCCATATTTTTGTGAAAAAGGTCTCAAAAGGTATCAAAACATCGGCACAAGTGTATCAAGATACCATTCTTGAGAAGGTAATTAAGTAGTTAACAACACCATGTTCAATAACCAAGTATGGTCCTTCCAGCAAGACTCGGCGCCGGTCATAATGCTCGGTCCACGCAGTCTTGTTTGGAAGCGAACGTTTCGGACTTCATCAGAGCTAAAGACTGGCCGTCGTCTAGTCCCGATCTTAATCCGCTGGATTATGATTTATGGTCAGTTTTAGAGAGTACGGCTTGCTCTAAACGCCATGATAATTTGGAGTCCCTAAAACAATCCATACGATTGACAGTGAAGAATTTGCCCATAGAAAGAGTGCGTACTTCTATTGATAACTGGCTTCAACGTTTAAAGGACTGTATTGTAGCCAATGGAGACCACTTCGAATAAGCTTTTTATATTTTAAATTGTTTTATATTTATGTATTAAACTAACACACTGTAAAAGTAATAAATGTTACTTGCAAAAGAAAAAAATAAATTTTCTTTGTTACAATATTTATGGCAAGACTAGGTAAACAAAAAACCATTTGTACCCCATTTTCCAAGATGGCGGCCGTGGGACTTTAATTGCAACCCCACGAACTTGGAGTTAACTTTACTGTAACTATTCCTTGAAGTCTTATAAATAAAATTGCGTACACTGACAAATGCAACCCCAATATCACTTTTCAATAGACTATCTATTTATTTATTAAATCAGTAGTGAAACATTTAATCAAAATAAAAAGACCTTAAATTACACTACATATTTACAAAAAATATTATAATTTATTAAAACTATATTATTTGTAAATAGTATAATTTAAGGTCTTTTTTATTTTGATTAAATGTTTCATTACATGTAGTAGTTAATACCTCAATAATGTTCTTTGCTAATAATATTGTATAAATATTGTGTTTATAAATGTTATTCCAAAAGCACAAAAAAAAACAGTTAAAATTAAGTATGATGAAAAATTAAAATAAAAAATAAATAATTATGTGTGCTGTATAATTTGGTGTATTGTCATATATATATTTTATTTAATGTTCTATAGGTTTACGTTTGACTACATTCTGATGTGGTCTAGGATGGCATACGCTTACCTAGCCTGCTACTATTGTTATAGGACCTGATTCTCCGCGAGTCAACCGTACTTGCATGAAATGTGTTTGTTATCTAATTTTTTTTTTATGGTTGACAGGCTAGTTGTTTCACCACAGCTCACCTGATGTTAAGTGAAGGTGTGGTCGAAGATGGTAAAGCACACCTAGCCTGGAATGGAACTGGCTCTCATGTGAGACTGCCGGAACACACCGTTAGATGCTTGGCGGCAGATTTTCAACTTGAGGGTGGTAGCTAGCCAGCCGAGTACTAGAAAGTACCCTACCACCATGCTATGGTTTCCTCACGATGTTTTCCTTCACCGGCAGCTCAAGCTCATTGTTGGGGTTTGAACCCACGCCCTTCGGCATGCGAACCTACCGCGCTAACCACTGAGCTATCATCGCTAATTTCACACAAAGGGGGTTTGAGAGTCTGTGTATGTGTGTAGGTATATACATAATTATGTATATAAGATTGTAAAAATAATATTATCCTGTTCTTATAATCATCATCATCATCATCATTTCAGCTGTAGGACGTCCACTGCTGGACATAGGCCTCCCCCATTGACTTCCATAAAGACCGGTTGGAAGCGGCTCGCATCCAGCGCGTTCCTGCGGTCTTTACTAGGTCATCTGTCCACCTTGTGGGTGGACGTCCTACGCTGCGCTTGCCGGTCCGTGGTCTCCACTCCAGAACTTTGCAGCCCCACCGGCCATCAGTTCTGCGTGCTATGTGCCCTGCCCACTGCCACTTCAACTTGCTAATCCGTTGGGCTATGTCGGTAACTTTGGTTCGTCTACGGATCTCCTCATTCCTGATTCGATCTCGTAGGGAAACTCCGAGCATAGCCCTCTCCATAGCGCGTTGTGCTACTTTGAGCTTACCAAGAAGGCACACAGTCAGAGACCACGTTTCAGCGCCATAAGTCATCACTGGTAACACACACTGGTCGAAGACTTTCGACTTGAGGCACTGAGGTAATTCGGACGAGAAGACGTCGCGCAGTTTTCCGAACGCTGCCCAGCCGAGTTGGATTCACCGACTGACCTCTTTCTCAAAGTTGGACCTACCTAATTGGACTGCTTGTCCTAGGTAAATGTATGCGTCAACAACTTCGAGAACCGAGTTCCCAACTGATACTGGGGTGGGCACAACACGGGCATTCAACATTACCTTCGTCTTGTCCATGTTCATTTTAAGACCCACCCGTTGGGAAATTCGATTGAGGTCTTCGAGCATTGTGCTGAGATCTTCCAACGATTCTGCCATGACCACTATATCGTCGGCAAACCGAAGGTGAGTGATGTATTCGCCATTAATATTGATGCCGAATCCTTTCCATTCCAGGAGCTTGAAGGCGTCTTCCACTGTGGCAGTAAACAGTTTCGGAGATATAACGTCTCCCTGTCTTACGCCTCTTTTCAATGGAATCGCCTTCGAAGTCTGCTCCTGTACTTGGACCGACATAGTGGCGTTATTATACAAACACTTCAACACTTCGATATACCGATAGTCAATATGGCATCGCTGGAGAGACTCAACCACCGCCCATGTCTCGATCGAATCAAAGGCTTTCTCATAGTTCACAAACGCTAAACATAGAGGCAAATTATACTCTTCGGTCTTCTGTATAATTTGCCTTAGCGTGTGGATGTGGTCTATGGTACTGTAACCTTTTCGGAAACCGGCTTGTTCGGAAGGCTGGAAGTCATCAAACCTTGTGTTCTTAATATACGATGTTCTTATAATACGATGGTAGAAAGACTCATATTTTTTTTAATATGTGAGACTCCATGTCTCACACATATACACATACAGGCAAGAGTGACCTACATTTGTAGTGCCACCAAGTTAGCTGTTCAGATAGCCAAAATTGGAACTACATCAGCGTTAGCCGCCATCTTGACAACGTCAACACTGGAAATGGCTAAAAATGTTATAGAAATTTTGGCGGGAACGCGGGAAGAGTCGTGTCGCTCCGTTGTATTTTTTCCCAAAACTAGTGTTTTGTCGAGTGTTTATGCATAAAAATGGTGGTGTTTTATTCATAAAGTCCCGAATTACAAGCGTGAGTGTGGGAAAATGATATAATGTGGTGAAACATGACTTTTCGTGTTGCTTCCAAAACTCCAGCGAAGCTTTATAGTAAAGTCGCCACTACTTTACTAAAGCATGACTAGACTTGACTGACACGGACTGGACTTGACTAAGACTGGACTTTGACTATAACTAGCTACGAGGACACTTATTTAACTCTTAAAACTTGGAAATATATAAATACTTTACACTGGCAAATGCAAAAACGCGACGCCAAAACCAAAGAAAAAAAAAAGTTATAATTTATTGTTCGATTTCTTTGTGAAAAGTGCGCATAAAATGCAAAACCTCTCAAAAGTGATGCGCAGCGAGTTATTTTAAAAAAGTCTTATCTTACATAAACGAAGAGAATCACCTCCAAGCTCCAATAATACCATTCGAAAAGCCTAATCAACGCGTTGCTATTGAGATAGGTCAGTGCTCCCAGATACAGAAAAATAAAATCACCCAATATTACGAAAATAATATAGATCATAAATTTTTTGCAGTGGTGATTTTATTTATATGTTATGTTAAAATACTGCACGTATTTAAATAAATTCGCCACCGAAATTAAACTATTTTTTTATCATACATTTATCGTGAATAATCTAAAAGAATGAATACAATATGCCTTTTATCAATCAGTTACAGAGTGACAGTGAAAGCGACTCGAGTGACTTCGAAGATGAATTGTGGGAATCAATAAATACTTAGTTCAGGAATAGCAATTATGACCAGAATTTTTGGAGGGCTTGAACTAAGATACCACGAATACAATTATTTTCATAAAATGTAAACAAAACTCTTATTACGCATTTTTTAGTTTATAGTATTATATCTTATGATATAAGTGTAGATTAAAGATCAGCCTGAGAGACTGCCCTATGTTTTGATTTCCCTTTTTTCTTGGTGAATTTCTTAAATGAAAATACCAAAATTCTCCACTAACGACGCTGTCAACTGAACAGATAAGGTGGCGGGACTGTAACAGCATGATGCGTAGGTACTTATAGAACTAGGAAATTTGCAAGTGCCTGCAACAATATTATGAATTCTCGCAAATATAATTATGAGCGCAAACAAAAAAAAACAATACTTCTATACTTAATCACCATAGTAAAAATAAATACATAGACACGCCACACATTGTTAGGAATAAATCATGAAGTTCTACGCCTACCCGCAACATTGTACACAAATATAAAATTCTATTGTATCAATCGGACGACTAGGTAGTGACCAGCATAAAATAAGCGATCTATTTTAAATGTTTGTGCAACCACATAAATAAATATAAAAAGTATATCAATAAATATAAAATGTTTACAAAAATCTGGATCACACATTTGGTAATATTGTGTCGCTGAGCAAGCACACAATGCTTTATCACAGTGACCCTTTAAGGTCAAAGCACAGCTTGATAAATTTGCATTTAGTTATATCGCTAATATTAAAGTGTAGGGAAGTTGCTCTTACCTGTTGAAACATGTCCATGAATGTTGTTTTTCGGATATGTTAAAATGTTATCGGATTATTCGACACGACCGATCACACTCAAATTTCGAACCGAACTGACCGACTGTGCCGACTCCGCCGACTCGAGCAAAGCGGCAAACTGCAAAGAGTTTGTTCGTCTCTTACGATGAGATAGCGTCATACACCATTTTAGTTATCCATCGATGACTAAATACCAGAGCGATGATTAGTGAATCTTTCGGGACTAGCGTTGGAAGAAATATTAATATATAATAACGTTGTGGCGTATTCGCTACCAATACGGTCGGTACTTATACGGTCCTTGTCGATAAAGTACCTACCCATGACCATTGCACCCAATTTATTTTAACAAAATGATGCGTATGCGCATTGTGTTTTTGCTGAAAGCTTGAGTAATTTTATAGGTAGATGGTATTTATATAAGTTGACCAAATAGTGTTTTTTGATTAGATCAAAATTAAAAAAAGCTTTGACTATTTTTAACGCTGTAATATTTTTATTGCAAACGGAGTGCAATAAAAAGAAGTAAAAAAATTGGTTGGAAAAGTAAATCAATGACCTGGGGGAAAGACTAGACCATTTGATGATAGAAAGAGGTGTATAAAATTAAATTTCGTATTTCCTTGGCGCACTACAAAATGTAGGTATTATTACAGGTATGCAAATAAATAGGCAACCGTACTTTCTTCTGACAGCCCTGTTGGTTTATTGGTAAATGTCTGCTTCATGAGCTGCAGGGCGTGGGTTCGATTCCGACACAGGGCAAACATTGTGTTGTATAAACAAATGTATTTTCTGTGTCTGGGTGTACTGTATGTATTATAAGTATACCTATATTACAAAAAAAAAACTGTTTAAGTATTCTTTCTATGTTTATCTGACTTCCATAGTACAAGCTTTGCTTTGTTTGGGGTCAGATGGCGCTGTGTGTAATGTCCTTCGATATTTATTATTATTTATATAAGTATGTGCGTGAAGTTTTGCTGCTAAAGCATTTAGGGCCGTATATAATAACGTTACATATTTATAGTTAATCTATGTTTAAAGTAGACAATTCATATAAGTGAGAAATTGGTAGCACATTGTCAAAACAAATTCAAACTAAAATAATTTTTATTGATAGGTACTAATTAAATGCTTAAGTACCTACTTCGTACCCGGTGCGATAAAACTTGGCGTTTATTCACTTATATAAGTCAAATAGAACAAAATCAAAATTAAATTTAAAAAAAAACTGTTCCCCCTTCCCCTTCCCCCCGCAACCACGCAAATACTAGTATGTACCTAATACAAAAACCTCATTCGGAGTATCACAACCATTTGAAAAAAAAACCATCCAAGTGCGAGTCGGACTCACACACGTAGGGTTCCGTACCAATATCTATAATAAAAGTAAAAAAAAATATTTTAGGTCAATTCTTGTGTGTTTATTATATCTGAGTGACAGACTATATTTATATTGTTAAAAAGAAATAAAGAAAATAAAACTAAACATTCTGTGAATAGTTAAAGCGTCTACCTGTCACCGTTATTAGAATCGAGCAAGAAACGGTAAAAAAATCAAGTTTGTTGTATGGGAGCCCCCTTAAATATTTATTTTATTTTATTTTTAGTATTTGTTGTTATAGAGGCAATAGAAATACATCAGCTGTGAAAATTTCATATGTCTAGCTATAACCGTTCTTGAGATACAGCCTGGTGACAGACGGACGGACAGCGAAGTCTCAGTAATAGGGGTCCGTTTTTACCCTTTGGGTACGGAACCCTAAAAAAGAATCGGCTAAATCATATCATCCGTTCTCAAGTTATGTACTTACCAACAAACATCCATTGACTAATTAATATTCTAATTTCATTTTGTATTATTCGATTTGTATTTTTAATTTAAATTGCATTTAAAATGATCTGTAGTTATTATTATTTAAATCAATTGATTAAAATTGTTTGCCATACCCTAATGGGGTCATATATGCTAGGTACAGTATTGTTAAATTTATAAGCAGAAGGACCTGTACATATTATGTTGCAATAAAGTATTTTTTTTTCTTTGGTTTTGGCGTCGCATTTTAGCATTTGCCAGTGTCAGGTATTTATATATTTTCAAGTTAAATAAGTGTCCTCGTTGCTAGTTCTAGTCAAAGTCCAGTCTTAGTCAAGTCCAGCCCGTGTCAGTCAAGTCCAGTCATGCTTTAGTAAAGTAGTGGCGACTTTAGTATAACGCTTCGATGGAGTTTTGGAAGCAACACGAACAGTCATGTTTCACCACATTACATCATTTTTCCACACTCACGCTTGTAATTTAGCACTTTATGAATAAAACACCACCATTTTTATGCATAAACACACGATAAAACCTAGTTTTGGAAAAAATACAACGGAGCGACACGACTCTTCCCGCGTTCCCGCCAAAACTCCGAATAAAGTATTGAGTATGAGTAATGATTTTTATTTACCAACCTACGCAGTTTATGCAAAAAAAGTTTTATGTATGAGGCACTGGCTAGTTATTTATTTTTACAAATGAAATGAAGAACGTTCCAATTTTAAAATTTCCTTCCACATTTTTATGGGCTGATTCGCACTATGTTGTTTTATTGAAAAAAAAATGGATCTGCGTTGGGAATCTTTGAACTATGTGATAAGTCGATGTTTCTGTGAAAGGGATTCGAAACTGACTAATTTTTTTTACCGACTACAAAAAAGAAAGAGGTTTTCAATTCAATCTGTATTATTATAAGTACTAAGAAAGTAATATTGTCTGTATGCATAATAGAATCTTGACACGAAAATTTTCAAAATAATAAATCATTTGTCTCATTACATTGTATTTCATGTACTTAATTAAAACGCCCTAATTATTTCAAAACCATAAAGAAGGTCATATACAATAGGTTGATATGTGCACCGATGAGTCAAAAAATGCATAGCAATATTGTGTCGTTTAAATTGCTATGCGGTTTTTTTGCCACTATAAGATATAAATAAATAAAAAGTAAAAATATATTTTTTTAAACGAGTTTTTATCTGGGACAATAAACTAAAAATTTAAAAATAAATTCTAGTAAGTATTTGGATTGTAGGCACTTAATAAATATCGCAGGACATTACACACAACACCATCTGCCCCCAAACTAAGCAAAGCTTGTACTTACTATGGAAGTCAGATAACTGATAGAATACTTAAATAGTTTTTTAAATACATACAGTACACCAAGACACATAACATCCATTTGTTTCTACAACACAATGTTTACTCCGTGTGGGAATCGAACCCACGCCCTACAGCTCTTGAAGTAGACATTCTACCAATGAAACCTAAAACCAAAACCTAAACCTAATCGGGTAATCATGACTACTGTTTAGCGGTTAGCACAATCACCCCCGGATCTAGGGATTTGGCCAAAGTAGCACCTGGTCCGAGCGGCATCTTCAGGTGGTGCCGAAATTATAATTTAGGTTATTGAAAAGAAAACATGTTTCATAAAGCGCCTAACATGCGTATGTTAAAAAATCAAAATAAAAAAAAATATTAAAAATTATTTAATTGTACCTAAATCTTCATTTCATTTCAAAACGCGTGGTTGGTTTTTGAACACATCCTACGTTATGAAAGCATCCAAAGTCGATTTTTGAACGCATCACATCTAGCACGATCGACCTGAATAACTAAGTATGAACGGTCGTAGGTCAATCGGCAATCACTGTTTGTACCTATATGTGCTAGATTGTGTGCGGGAGTACCTAATCATATCAATAAAGGACATATACAGGACGCACTCATCAATTTCAACTCAAATAGGCCAGTTATCGCTAACAAGTACTCGTTAAACTATCTACTATATGCTCAATTAGCTTCCAAAAAGCTGGGTATCCTTTCGAAGTTGCGACGGTACCTACTTCACGTCGGAACAGTTGCTTACATTATACAAAGCACATGTTCGATGATTTTGCATGGTTGGATGAGTACTGTTTTCACCTTTTTGTAGCGAAGATAGCTCAGTGGTTAGCGCGGTAAGTTAGCATGCCGAAGGGCGTGGGTTCAAACCCCAACGATGAGCTTGAGCTGCCGGTGAAGGAAAACATTGTGAGGAAACCACAGACAGCATGGTAGGTAGGGTACTTTCTAGAACTCGGCTGGCTAGCTACCACCCTCAAGTTGAAAATCTGCCGCCAAGCACCTTTTTTTTTTTTTTTTTGTCCAGGGAAAATTCTTTGTGTATACCACGCTTTTGCACTCTACCGCGGCCTCGATAGCGCTTGTCCTCGCGGACCCGCCTCGGGGAGCCTAAGCTCACCCCGCAACAATGACGATGTGTCCGAACACCCGACACATCGTCATCCACCTCGGAGACCAAACCAGCAAATGGGCGTCGGACAGCCCCATGTCCGTACGCCCCTGGTCTCCATGCGACGGGTCAGATAAGTGGCCCCGCCGCCTGCCACTTGGTTGCTTGGAATGGGGATCGCCAGACCGGCACTCCTCCCATTCCGCAACCCCCTCCCACTCGGCTCCTCCACTGCGCCCTCAGCTCATGAGAGGGACACGTGGAGAGCCCGTCGCCAGGCCACCTCCTGGGGTCGGGCCCCTCTTGCCGTCGCGACATGCCATAACATGGCTTGTCGTGACCCACCTCGAGGACCAATAACAACTGGCGCCAGACGACCCCATGTCTGAACGCCAGTGGTCCTCATGCGACGGGTCAGGTGAGTGGCCCCGCCGCCTGCCACCACGGCTGCAGAGGACAGGGAGAGCGGCACAACGCAACACCGACACTCCTCTTCCCCTGCAGCCCCACCGCGTCCGCCATCAAACGGTGGCGGCCCCGTTAAGGCCGCGGAAGGTAGGGAAAGCGGCAACGATACACCGACAGTCCTCTCCCGCCGCGGCCTCCAGCCCTCAGCCGCAGTGCCTCCCATTCGACACTGCAGCCCGCCTCAGTTGCGATACCGCCCACACAGTCCGCAACCTACTTGGCCGCTTCTACCAGGCCCGGGGGAACACCCGGAGAAGCAGCCCCACCTCGGGTTCCGCTTAGTTTCACCGTGGTGACCAGTCACGGTTACTCAGCCCCCCCGCCACGACAAGGCGGGAACCCACGGGGGGGTGCCGCCAAGCACCTAACGGTGTGTTCCGTCAGCCTCACTTAAGAGCCAGTTTAATTCCACGCTAGGTGTGCTTTACCATCTTCGACCACACTATCACTTAACATCAGGTGAGTTGTGGTTAAACATCTAGCTTGTCCAAAAAATAACCTTTGCGACTGATCAGCCAAGTACCAGCGTGAGGCGTTGCAGTCTATCGAGGAATGTGCTAAGAAACTCCTTAGCAATGACTCGCTTGTTCGGAAAAGGCTCCAAAGCCTTGACCATGGCCGCAAAGTGGCTTGTCTGTCAGTTTTCTACCGGATATACTTTGGTGAGTGCGCTTCAGATCTACATGACCTAATTCCACCCTGCCCATTCTACTATAGGACAGCCAGGAGCTCCAAGAAGTGACAACAACAATATTTGTCAGAATATTGTCTTACATTGTAGGTCTTATTATTAGAATTCTAGGTATCAAATATTCTACCTTCGTGGGTGTACAAATATTATTAGTTAAACAAGATAAACCCAGAGGCGTCTCTAGCCCTTGTGGCACCCGTGTGCAACCAGTACCCTGGCGCCCTCTAGTCTAGTAGGAGCGGGGTCCAAATGGAATACTAACAGTTATATTTTCAAACGGAAATTCGGATGCAAATGGTGCAATTTTAAATGATTTCGGAAAGCAAAAAGTTTTATTAGGAAGGAAGTTAAAAGTAAAAGTTGTAATTCAAAAAAATCCTAGGTCGTATAGGTACGAGTATTTAACTTCGATATCACTATCTATCACTCGATGTTTTGTTTTTTTTTTCATGAATTTCGCTAGCTATTTTTGATGACCTCCGACCTCGAGCCATGTCGCAATAATTGTGCAATGCAAGCAAATAACCAAATCTTACCTTTTACATATTTTTTATCAAAAGAAAAGCCGATTTACTTCATATTTACATGTTTATTCAAAGATGATACTTAAGCAAATTGCATCAAGGCGTATTTCGCAAAACTACGGTGTAGAGGTAAAACAAAAATTGCGGCATGCATACACAAGCCTTTGAAAATGACCGCCGCACGTCCCTGGGAATTTCAATTTGAACTTTATAGCATTCTAAAATACAGCCGAGTTAGCAATGATTGTCGGCGTGTTGTCAAACGAATCAAAACAAACAGGTGCCGATGCCGGCACGCGCCTTTGGTAGCGATGCGACATTACGCCAATTTAATCTTTAATCATGTGTTTTAAGGCTGATTTTACGTTGAAACAAAAGTTATTGTGTAAATTTAAATAGGTAGGAAAAGGAGTAGCCTTGCTTTGCTACCGCGCGCCCGGCGTCGGCCATAACACGAGCGCAGGGTCTTTGAGAGCGCCGGCATCGACGCATCTTTGGAGGTGTCGCATTAGAGGGCGCTCGGCGCCCCCTTAGACCCGGCGCCCGTGTGCGCCGCACACCCTGCACCATAGGTAAAGACGCCTCTGGATAAACCCATCCAGTTTGGGCTCGATTGATTCGTCTTGAGGAGCACTTTATGCCTAGATGATATCCAGGGTCTGCTGATGAAGCTGGAATATCACCACGGCATCTCGGTGATAAAACAACATAACCCCACCGAGTTTGGGCATGATTGATTCGTCTCGATGAGCATTTGAGTGAGTTTGATGAGTATTTTTTGTTTCAATTTGAATATGCTTTATGAATTTCTGTGCAGTGTGGATAGAACCTTAAAGTAATGGTTACTAATACGACGTGGTTATTCTGCAAACGCAGAACAAATAAGCGTTTCTTTAAATTTTGAAACTTAAGTTCCACGACTTTTCATAATTATCGAATTCGTTATCGTCGAGCGGAATTCTGACACTTTTTTTCCGTATCAAAAACAAAAATATCTAATTAATTGAAATGGCATAACATGTAAATAACATTATTTAATTTAGCGATAATAGCTCAGTGGTTAGCGCCATCTTTTCACACGCCGAAGGGCGTGAGTTCTAATCCCAACGATGAGCTTGAACTGCCGCTGAAGGAAAACACCCCCATGATGTTTTCCTTCAAAAGCTATTAGGAAAACAAGATCACGATGTTTTCCTTTACCGGCAAATCCAAGATCGTTATTGGGGTTTGAACCTACGGCCTTCGGCGTACGAAGCGAGCACGCCAGCCATTGAGCTATTATCGCTACTGCTTCATGGGGCAAAGTTAAGCAGACATTTAGAATGCGAGCTCTTTTGAACTATAAAATGGCTGGACAAAAACAAACAGAGCTTTTTAGTGAGAACCAATTATTTTTCCTATCATCTCGAATAATAATTTCAGAGAACACAAACAAAGGTTACAATAATTTTAACGCATGCGTATTAGCTGTAGCGGGTTTCTGGCGAGGGCCTGTGAAGGCAGGGCGGGGAAGGGTGTTCGCCCGGATCTCGGTCCGCCTTCGCTGCTTCATTCCGACTCCAGCCCTAGTATCGAGAGCTCGCTACCTCCCTAGCAGCTCTTGGCCGCAGACCGCGTTCGGAAAAACTTAAAACCCCTTTTCATTCTCATTAAAATTCATCATGGAAATTTCGGACAATATTGACCCGTAAACTCGTTTCAAATATGTTCTATTTTTTCGAAGTAGAACATTTCATTTTCATACCCTGAGTCTTCATTTTCTCGCGATTTATTTAGTCCCCTTTAAATATGTCTCTTAAGGTTAAACTACGAAATTTTAAAGCCGTAAAATGCAAGAACGAGAAGTTCGCGAGCCTCGAGTTTCGAGGTAAGTTCTTACCTACAAATGATATAGATATTGTTTACGTCTATGTTGGTTTTATTTATTTTTGCTGTAAATATTATTTAATTTGCCTAACACCTTTATTTCCTAAACTAACAGTTTTCTTTTTTCGCATACTTTTTTTCCATTTTTATAGATACAATATTTTATTATATTTATTTGATTTATCAAAATTTTAATTTTTATGTGTACTTTGTTTTTAAGTTACTGTGTCCTTATTTTTTTCTTTTCCCTAGAAGCACATCTTTTATCTGTATAGGAGTATTTACAATTTTATAGGAAGAGCCAAGATCAATAGGTTCGATTTTGTCATACACTGAATTTCAGCATTTCATAGCATTTCGTGGATAGAACCTTATAAAAGTAACTGTTACTAACACGACGTGGTTATTCTGAAAACGCAGAACAAATATGTAATATACATTTTCTGTTGGTGAGAACATTGTAAGAACAAAATATTAATTTAAAGCTAAATTGGTAGTATACAGAGTTCAGAAAATGAAAAAAATCTAGATTCGTAATAACTTTTCCAAGAATTTACTCGGTGTTAAGTGAACTTAATTAGTTAGCGTCGGATTTCACGATTTTTCAGTTGTTGCGATTTTTTGTTTGCATCAAGAATTACATAAGTACCTGGGAGTTAATTAGGAAAATTACGAGTTGTTATAACTCACGTGTCGTGGGTTTCGTGTAAATTTGTATGTAGATAGGGGTTACCCTTGTGGGAATCGCGTCTCAAAGATGTTCACTTTGAAATATGTCACGGTCATTTCGCCTGCTGTATTGCTGCTGCATTTTGTCATTTTACTGTAGAAACTGACGTGGTTTTCGCATGTACACATTTTCAACGTGCGTAATTTCGCATAAGTAAAACAAAAATGCATATTTTCATGTTACAAATAAATGATTTTCATAACTTTATCTTCTCTTGTGTACTTATAAATTGTTTCTTGCTACATCTCATGATTCTAGTTCAATGAAAAATATCTTTGGTATATTCGGCTTCAAGAGACAAACAGATGAACAATGAATTTTTTAATCGGCTCAAAAAGGTTCTTATTTCGACTGTTTTTTTTTTGTATGTATGTTACGTCGTCATTCCGCCAATTAAGAATACATTTTGATGATTTATTTTTTGCTTGGTAGATACTTCAGAGGTGGTCTAATTTAAACTTTATCGAAATAAAACAAGCGATTTTTAAGAAATCACCAAAAATCTAAAATATATATAAATCGATGATATTTTTGTTTAATCCGAAATCTCACTGATTCATTGGAGCAGTGCGTTTAGTTGGCCTAAGGGTCATAGGGTGAGTTTTTTTAAATTGTAAATTTATGCATTATCATTTTATACAAAAACAAAGTTTTTTATACAAATTCATAGAATTATTATGAAATCCATACATATACCTATACCTACGTATACATAGGTATATGTATAGCGATTGTTATGCTCGCGGGAGAGGCATGCTCGTACACTAAAATGTAGGCTTACGCCGTAAAAATATCCGACATGTAAAAATTGATTATTCGAGATGCGTTCAACTAATATCTTATTTTGAATTTACAATCTGTCGTATTTGTTTGTACAACCTTTTTCTGGTTCTTCTATGGTAGCATCGGCCCCCGATTTTTATGTCAATTTCTCTGCAGATTAATTTTTAATGAATGACCGCCGAAAGCTTAAAACCCGGGGTTAGCATCTATAAAATACAATACTAAAAAAAGTTACTTGAGAACTGTTTCTGGTCATTTAAAAAACAATCCTGTCCATTTTAAGCCGGGTCCAGACATGTATCATTTGCCCGATCCGATCACCGTATCCGTTTCTGCGTATTGTATCAAGCCCCATATCGAGTTGTGGACGCCTCCGATTTGCTCCGTATCCGTATCTTCACAATAGTCATTATCGCGTATCAAATTGCCCAGTTCAGTTTCTGCTCTCGATCAAACATGTCGTCGCAGTTGGTTGAAATGTACGAGAATTTAGCAATTTCATGTGCCTGTTTTATTGTCATTCACAATATTCTAACCTCAAAACTGCTTTAAATGCTTCCAAATTTAAATAATTATCATGATATAATGACACGATGGTACGATGATACGACGATACGATGATACGATGATACGGTGAATGATACGATGATACGATGATACGATGATACGATGATACGATGATACGATGATACGATGATACGATGATACGATGATACGATGATGCGATGATGCGATGATACGATGATACGATGATACGATGATACGATGATACGATGATACGATGATACGATGATACGATGATACGATGATACGATGATACGATGATACGATGATACGATGATACGATGATACGATGATACGATGAAACATACGGTGATACGATGATGTAATAATATAACGATATAATGCTATCATGAAAAAAAATACAGAGTAGTTATACAATAATTTATTTTTATTTTTATTTTGCCTCGGTAAGATGATATTTCACCCCACGGCTCTAAATTAATATTTTGAAGAATTATGATGTTCAACGCTATAAACCATAACTTTTCAAATATATTATCACACCGACGTTTCATGTTACTACACCTTTACCGTTCACTTGCGATTTTCTTCTCCCCAGTTAAAACGAACCGCAAATCACATTTCGTTATTTAGGGCTGAAATGCAGTTGCCAGATAAAGTTTTGAATGCTTGGCGGTAGATTTTTAACTTGACGGTGGTAGTTAGCCTGCCGATCAACAGAGAATAAATACCGCCGTGATAATTGTAATATTTAGTTTTCTTAGGATGTTGTTACTGCCAATTAACAACATCCTAAGAAATTACAATGATCTGACTTAAAACTAACATGTCATTTGCTTTGACTAGGTACTTATTTGAAAAAAGATATAAAAATAAATATTTTGACACAAAATTTTGTCTGAATTGACTAATTACGTCGTAGTTAAAAAGTTAATTCTTACATAATAATATCAATCTATATCTACATCTACCTACACTATTATAAAAACTACAGATTTGATTTCTTGTTTGTGTGTTTGTTTGTATTGAATAGGTTCTGAAACTATTTTTTTTTTATTTATTTCAAGTAACACATGGACTCATTAAAATACAATAATAATAAAACAGAATAAACATGTAAAAAAAAAAATACAATAAAATAAAAATGTCAATAAAATAAAAATGTCAATAAAATAAAAATGTCAATAAAATAAAAAATGACAATAAAATAAACAGGCATAGAGCGTGTGCCACAAATGTTAGTTAGGAAACTACTGTTTCCTAACCGGCATCGGGACAGCGATATGTCTGTCGCAGCCACGCCTTATATATATGCAGTTAAGCCTGTCGGATATCATAGTCAGGACGACGTTGGGGCTGGCCCGCACTCGGCGCACAAGGGACGCGCATCGCTTGCGCATGGTAGCGTGAAAACAGTCTGTGCGCGCCGCCGCGAACATGCCCGATGCACTGCAGGAGTAGGGCAGCCCCATCACCGCCCGAAACGCATTATTGAACTGGACGCGGAGGGCACTGTAAGCTTTATCAGTGTAGTCCACCCACAGGCTACACGTGTGTAGAGATGTGCAGAAAGCCTTAAACAGCGTGATCTTTACATCATCCGAACAGCGCGCAAATCTGCGAGCGATCATGTTGGCTCGTACTGACAGTGCCCTTCGCTCTCGCTCCATGTCGGCTTCCAAAATATAAATTCCAAAATAATGGACCGATTTCCAAAATACTTTCACTGTTGGGAAGTTACACTATCCCCGGATGACATAGACTTTTTATCCCTGTACTCACACGGGAACGGGAATTACGCGAGTGAAACCGCGAGGCGTCCGCTAGTGACAAATAAGATCGAATCTAAAGAAAAAGCACCCTATAGGTAGAAAGTGATTTTATCACACGTCGAATTCAAATTGAAATTGAAATTATTTTCAAGTATTATTATTTTCGAAATAGGCTTTACTGTATTTTATTCCCAAAAGCCGAAACCGTGATTTTATTGAATTGACACGCTCCTCAGAAATAAATTCGGATACATGTATTTGAAATAATCACGTTTAGGTTTCAATCGAAGAGAAAATCTAAAAAAAGTATTTACTACGAACTTCTTAACGTTATATAAAACGCACACGCTATCTGTAACTAACCTATTTGTGATTCTTGCCTATCCCGTATTCGTTCTAGCATTTTTCATGCTAAATGTTTTGTTATAAAATTTAATGTATGAGGGTGCTTACTTATATAATAAACTACCAAAAGACATAAAACAGGCAAAATCTTTTTTCACTTTCAAAAATTACTAAAAATACATGTACTAAAAGATTTTTCGAACTTAGATATCTAAGCGTCATTGTAACATAAATAAATACGCGAAAACTATAAGAATATATAATCGATATATTAAATTACCAAAAGAATTAAATTAACTTAAACCACCAATACTTTAGTTGCATAATAATATGTACATAATAAAAACACAAACATATAATATGTACATATTAAAATAAAAAATCTAAGTTAGATGCAACATTTTTACTTAAATTATTATAAAAACGTCATTACAAATACTGACAAATATACTTAAGCACACATGTCAATATTTGTTTGTATATATGGCAATAAACAAAGATAATAGTTGAAAAAAAAAGAAAAATAATAATAAAAAAAAAATTCAATACATCATTCAGCAAACTCCCAATATGACACAGTCTTTATGCTGCTATAATATCGGTAAAGCGCATTTGTATACAAAAGAAGTTTTAAAACTACCTCACCTTACAAAAAAAAAAAACTGATTGTTGGTATTTTGTTTTTATTTTCTATTTTCTCTTTAATTTGTAATGTTTTTGTGTACTTGTCATTACGCCTGCACACTATGCTTAGTGGCATACTAAACTTACTTAAATATGTAATCTAGTTAGTAAATTACTTGTAATTTTTATGAAATTAAATGATTCTTAAACCGTATGTTTTACCACCCTCGGTTATAGTATTATAAATGTGAAAGCTTGTAAATTTGGATGTTTATTACTCAATCACACAAAAACGGTTAAACGGATTTAGATGACATTTAGGCAACACAGTTTACTACCTGTAGAACTAAGATAAAGAACACAGAAAACACGGATAAGTGTGAGGGTCATACAATTACAGATCGCTCACTGATGCTAGGGTTCCGTACAAAATTAATTGGTTGATGTTCGGGAATCGAGTGTCGAAGTTTTTTCGAGTTTTTCCTATTATACTTTATTAACTCCTAAGCATTATTTTATAGTACATATCTATACTATATACATATAATTATAATGTATAGTGTTAATCCAGGGTCGCAGCAACCTCCATACCAAATTTCATCCAAAATCGTTCAGTAGTTGATGCGTGAAAAAGTAACAAACATCCATCCATCCATTTATCCAAATTTTATAATACTAGTGGGATTTCTTTGCGAGGATTAGATACAGAATTATTAACTATTCGGAAATTCTGCAAATAATAATCTGTAGTGGAAATGTAATGTTCTTTGTGGCAAATCTTTAACATCAACTTACACAATTACTGAACAAAAAATTATTGAATGAAAAAAACCCTGCGTCAAAAAATTATACACCCGAATCTGTTTAGTCATTTAAAAGTTATGTTAGAATAAAGAAATTCACCCCTGAAAACATAAAACTCCTTTTTGTGGACAGTCGTGTAATTCTATCGCCGGATGCTGTTTGTTTATGATACTGTCATGTTAGCACACGACATTTTCTCTCACTGGCAGCTAAGCTCATTGTTGGAAGTTTTACCCACGTAGGGTTGCCAGGTCGCCAAACCTAATAGCCGGACAGACCGGCCAGTTTAGCCGGACATTTGGGTAAAAAGGCTGGACACCCTACATTATTATTATTACCCTATATTTTGTGGCGATGATAGCTCAGTGGTTAGCGCGGTAGGTTCGCATACCGAAGGGCGTGGGTTCAAACCACAACAATGAGCTTGAGCTACCGGTGAAGGAAAACATCGTGAGGAAACCATAGCCTGGTGGTAGGGTACTTTCTAGTACTCGGCTGACTAGCTTCCACCCTCAAGTTGAAAATCTGCCGCCAAGCATCTAACGGTGTGTTCCGGCAGCCTCACATGAGAGCCAGTTCCATTCCAGGCTAAGTGTGCTTTACCATCTTCGACCACACCTTCACTTAACATCAGGTGAGCTGTGGTCAAACACCAAGCTTGTCAACCATTAAAAAAAATATATTGAGGATCGACAAAAACGCTAGGCCAAGCTAGCCGTTCGCTCGTTTTCGAAATGTGAAAAAGTTTAACTAACAAAAGCCGGACACCGTTTATTTTGGCCGGACACACAATTAAAAAGCCTAACTATGTCCGGCTTTATCCGGACGCCTGGCAACGCTATACCCACGTCTGTCTAGCTGAGTGCGATTCGAACGTGCTAACAGGTTGTTACAAATTCTGTCTGATTTTGGCGGCGTTGATTTTTTATTGAGACGAACGAAACACTCGCTTGATGGTAAATGCTCCGTCATTATCGTGTTTTTCTATTTAAATATAGGTACTTTTAACTTATTCAATATTGAATAATTACTATTATTTTTAATTGTAATTTATAATTCTTATTTTAAATTATCAATTTTAATTTTTTATTACTGTCATTATCAATTTGACTTGCACTGTACTGTGTACAAAAACAATCATATCCCTGCAATATGGCCAGTCCTAGCGGCAAAACTGTAACAACTGATCCTATACCTAAGATTTATGAATATATGAATAAAGATAACACCTTAGCAGCAGTAACAAAACAAAGTCCAGCTCCTGTACTCTGAGCTTCTTATTTCGATGTACATATTTTAATGTTAGGTGCTCACGAAAAAGCTATGCGACTACGAACCTTATTGCGCAGGCATATGATTTATAGCCGCGTAACTATATCCTGACTTCTCACAAGAATCACAATACAGGGTCAGAATACAGGGGGTGGGCATCGCCGCTTTGACGCTCATTACTTTGAGACAGTATTCTCAATAGTTCTATAATTTCGCTATCTACAGTATTTCTCAATCCTTCACGTCATTGTAGTGAATTCTGACTTGATGTTAGCCAGGCTATTCTGCAAGCTAAATGCATTAGCACTTTGAAAATACATTTCCATTAAATATAAATATCAGGCTCAAGTCTTTATTATGGATAGATTACAAGTTTTTTTTTAATGGGGCTAACGAGATGCTCTCCTGATGGTAAGAGATAACGCCTGTCCATGACCATTGTAGCGATACACTGAACTTTTACTTGGTGGTAGATCTCCTTAGCAGGAGGTCGTCTAGGTAGGTACTACCGCAGTACCACTTATTCTGCCGCTAAGCAGTAGTGTGTAAGCTTTACTGTGTTCCGGTTCGAAGGGTACTGCAGCTAGTGAAATTACTAGGCTGTTGAGACTAACCATCGAAAGTCTCAAAGTAATGAGCGCCAAAGCAGTGATGCTCTGAACTTTGTTTTGTTCCTCAAAGTTCTGTGTATCGCTGCAATGGTCATGGGCAGGCGTTATTACTTACCATCAGGAAAGCGTCTCGTTCGTCTCATTACATTTTACAATATAAAACAAATCTTTATGTCGTAAAACAAAGTTCAGGGCATCGCTGCTTTGGCGCTCATTATTTTGAGACTTTCGATGGTCAGTCTCTTGAGACTAAAGAATAGTACCTAAAGTCTCAGTACCGGAACACAGTAATGTTTACTCACTACTGCTTGGCGGCACTATATCTGGTACAGCGGTGGTACCTAATACCTAGACGACCTCCTGCTAAGGAGATGTACCACCGAGTAAGTAATTACGGAATGGTATGATTGCATGTATGCAAACGCTATTAAAATCGAGGAAAACAAAAGCTAGTTTGAAATAAATACGCAACCGTGATTATAGAGTTGCTTTTCAGGTTACGCATGAATTATAAATGTAGTAAGTACATACGGATGTCGTAAGTCGCAAATAGCGTGTTAAAAGAAATATGATAGCTTTTGTTAATAGTAAATGGTTTACTTGTATTAAAATAACGCGAGTTGCTAGTTATAAGTACACATATCATATTAACTTTGAAGACTTGAATTTTTTGTTAGCCTATTGGAAAAGTTTTTATGGAGCTAAAAATGCTATTAAAACTTATTGGCATCAACAGAAAATGTTCGTAACTTTATCTCTGTCGATGGGTCCTTTTCGTAACTTTTATTAGGTATGTTTTGTTCTGTGGGTTACGCAAGTTTTTTGTCAGTGACGAAGGCTACTAACAAACAATGTTGTACTTTTAATGTTTTTATTACTATTTATCCCAGTCAACCACTCGGATTACACTGCAAGTAGAATGTAATGATACGCAGGATCTAATGGAAAATATGGTAGTTACATAAAGTCGGGCATCGATTTACTTACATATACATACTAGCTGACGCCCGCGACTTCGTCCACGTTAACTTTAGAATTAGTTTCAGAGATAAATGAAACAAAGCCAGAAACATGTGTGACCACTGGCCACAAGGTTACATCTATCGGATCTTGCTAGAGCTTGAATAAAATGTTTATTAATCAGTATACACCTACATTTAATTTTAAGTCCGATATCACATCCCGTCATTTTTTTCTTTAATTATTTCCATCCTAAGGTTGCCTGGAAGATATCGCTTTTAGCGATAAGGTCGCCAGTAAACATTTTAATGAACTTTATTTTCTTTTTCTTCGGTATTGTTCAATTTTTGGTGTGGACAATAACGAGTTAATCAATTAAGCACTCAACTTTACTATGTAAGGCTTACAATAGTGCTTCCCTAAGAACAAGTTGTTACAAGTTTTGTTACGGAAGTCCATTAGAAAAAACAAGCTGCATAGTAGTTTCCGCTGTCATGTCTTTAAATTTTGTTGTGCAAGATTTAAAACTCAGAAAAATGTGTTTCAGAGAAATGCCTTGGCTAAATTCCCAAATGGTGCTAAATGCTAAATGATTTTTGTCTTTAAAACCCCAGTATGTAAAATTTTATCGAAATTAAGCCGTTTTTGACATCTCAAAATATGTACATACAAATATTGCTCGTTTTTTTAGTATTAGATAGATCGGATAGACCATGTTTCCTTGAATTTATTTATTTTATATTAAGCGTAGACGAACCCTCACAGTCCGGTGACGCTGTAGAGGCCATCTGCGGCCAACAGCATTAGTCATTAAAAAAAAAAAGTAGACGAACCCTCTCCACACGTAAGATCCATGGTTCTATAGTTCTATAAATAATACACTTACCTCTTTAAACAGGAAAACTTTATACTCCATTAGTTGAGAGTAAATGAGTTTTTGTTCTTTTGTTCGGAATTAAAAGCAAATATCTACTTACTAGCCACCCCTTTTCAGTATTGGCGCGTTGTCTCTTTATTACATTCTTCCATTGTCAACGAAGTGAAAGTGACAGTATTGTTCACAACTGTCAACAACGCTTTTAAGTAATCTCTTTGTGCTTTTCTACAAAAATAACCATGCATTATCAAACTGAGTCACACTCTGGAAACTTTTAGATTTTTTGAATTTTAGAGTGAATTAGTAATAGGCCCTTGATGTACCTCCCCTTGCTATGTAGCCCATAAAATCTGAATGTGTACCAGTGAATTTCTTATGTACGAAGGGCTAACGAACACTGGCCTCTGAAAAGTTTCGTAGCCGCCTCATTCGGGCTCAATTCTAATTTATTCATACACAGCTATGGCAAAGCGACCACATCACTTAAGAAATTACATTTTTTCGTTTGAATAATGAATAATATATGTATTTCCGTAAAAATACTTAGGTACCTCGTTTTTCTATTTTCAACCTTTATACATATAAGCTAGACAACAATCAAGGTCGACACAGCGTTACAAAAGCTTTGCGGGGTTTCATTCCGTGCAAATTGAAATAATGCTTTGAAACAATGACCAGCTGTACCATTTTATAACAATGTACGTACATTGTTATAAAAATAAATAAACAAAATAATAATTAAACAGAACAAAACAAAACGTGAAACAATTTCTCATGAAAATAAACTTTTTATTGTGCACACCAGAAATAAAGTTGTGGGTTGAAAAAACGAAAGAACCTAATGAAGTGCAAGTGCCATGACCTAGTTGTTGAAAACAACCTCATTCAGGCAACGAGAAATGACTGACACACTGACTAAGAACAGTCGGAAAAAATTGTAACACAAGTCATAAAAAAATATTAAAGTAATATGAATAATACATTTAGACTCCTTAAAACTTGAAACGTCTCGTAAAATGTTGTTGTTGTAAATGTTGTATGTTGGTACTACTAAACACAACAACCAGTAAATCGGAAACAACGTCATTTACGTGATAAGACCTAATCTCTACACAGTATAAAATACATACACTTATACAGTCATTTTAGTACGTTTCAGATTACTTTCAAATACAATTCACAAAGTAGGTTGCCCTATAGTTCATTGACGTATGATTGCATTAAATATTATAAGCATGTTAGCCCTTTTGAAGTAATTGCAGCGTGAGGATTGAAACATATAACGTGACTGTGTATTTCTCATAAAATATGAAAACGACTACATATTCTATACATTTTCTATTTATAGTCGTTCCGTTTCTATTGTCTTCAAATAAAGAGCAAACACGTTCCTTCTAGGCAAGCGTGTTCCATCTTAGATCGCATCGTTGCTCATCAGGCACGCTGTGGTCAAACGCAAAACTATGCCGAAAAAAATAAATTCTGAAACTGAAGTAAAAAAGGCATAAACTAAGGTTTATAAAATGATAAATATTTTGTTTCTTAAAAAAATATTGTTAGATACGTTTGTTTAAACGTTTTATTAGCTAGCGTTAATTAATAAAATAAAATAAATATCTCAGGACATTACACACAGCGCCATCTGACCCCAAACTAAGCAAAGCTTGTGCTATGAAAGACAGACAACTGATAGAATACTTAAATACTTTTTTTTTTGTAAATACATACTTATAATACATAAAGTACACCCAGACACAGAACAAACATCGATGTTAGTCACACAAATGTTAGTCCTGAGTGGGAATCGAACCCACGCCCTTCAGCTCTCGAAGCAGACATGCTACCAATGAACCAACAGGGCTGTCTAATTGGTCTTATTGTGTGGTTGTATTGTATAGCCTTCATATTACAATGCTAAATTACCTAAATCGCCCGGTAATCTTGTCATCCCGTCACAGCATAATAATAATGAGAAATTGTTATTATAAACTGAGGGTTCGTTTCGTAGCGCTTCGCGTCATTTCAGCGATATCCGAGCCGGTCAATATCGTATCGTATCAATATCGATACGATACGATATTGACTCCACGATTTCAAGATCGATATTGCTTATTTATTACTTACACATTATTAATTTCTCTCTGCACCAAATTCTAAAGTTAAACATGGACGAAGTCGTAGGCGTAAGCCAAGCTCTTCCTAAACGGCTGAACCGATTTGGATAAATTTTGAGTATATTATAATGGGTTCCTGGATGGTTTGAAAACACGATTGGACCCGTAAGTGGCGCTGTTGTCGGTACGAATGAAGACTGTTAGGCGATACGAAGTTCGCCGGGTCATATATGATACATATAAATAAATATCATAGGATATTACATACAGCGTCATCTGACCCCAAACTAAGCAAAGCTTGTGCTATAGAAGACAGATAACTGATAGAATACTTAAATAGATTTTTTTGTAAATACATACTTATAATATACACATTACATCCAGACACAAAACAAACATTTGTTTATATCACAAAATGCTTGTCCTGGGTAGGAATCGAATCCGCGCCCTTCAGCTCTTGTAGCAGACATACTACCAATTAACCAACAGGACTATCAAAAACAAATTAATATAAAAAAAAAAACAAGAAATAAATAAAGCAGCTCTACTGTCTAAATTACACTGTGCCCATTGCCTTTGGCGCATGATCGCAATTAAGCCATGACACGGGAAGCAAACCTGAAATAGAACAATTATTTATTATTATTATCATGAATTAGGAGGCGATCATCATGAATGTCAACATTTACTTTAGAATTACTCGCATAAATGAACCTACGATAATAGACAATACCTTGTTATCTTGTCTAGCTAAATTTACTTATCTATTTTAATGTTAGTTATGTTTGTTATTATCAAAGAAATAATGAAGCAGGAAACATGTTACAAGATCGTAGTGTCACCAAAAAATCTTGTCTTCGTAAAGTTTCGACGTCAGTTGTAAATAATTTACCACATTCGCTCACAATCTACCAATCGCCGCCGGTGAAATAAAACATCGTGAGGAAACTATAGCATGTTAGACTACAAAGTATTCTACCTACTGCCTACTACTGCCCTCAAGTTGAAAGTCTGTCGACCAGCACCTAAACCTACCATTTCAGGTTGGCTGTGTTTACCATCTACGACCACACTGTCACTTCGCATCAGATGAACTGTGGTCAAACCTTGCCTGTAAACAAATAAAAACAAAAATATAAAAGTACGGTTAAAGAGGTAGTAGATATTTTACGTTAAAATGTTTCTGAATCTCTATTCCAAGGCAATTTTCCAGAATTAACATTTTTTTTTGTATGTTCTTACCCATGATATTTCGATTGCCTTGCCATTTTGTCAAGATCATCGTTTTGGCGTGAAAAGGTCACAAAGAGAGAAGCCGAAGTATGTATTTTCGTATTTGTGATATTGATTAATATAATTATGATTAGTACTTCTCAGCCAATTTTTAGGTTATTTCTATCGCGTTCTTATGGTAAAGTTAAAGCAAAGTGTGACTACTGTGTTAAGGAGTACTGCAGCTAGCTAAATTATAGGGTAGTTGAGATTAACGAAAGTCACAAAGTAATAAAAGTCATTTGGCATTTACACAAAACGCCATCAATGAAAAATAATTAAAATTGAAATAACTGTTTGTTGGCTGTACGCGTACAATGTAGCACCTTTGAAACGAATATTCTGGATTGGGCCAATTGTTGATTCCATGCCTCATTTGTTTTGTTTTGTTTTGTTTATTATATTTGTTTTTGAAAATTCTTTTTGTTGTTGGTAATTTGTTTTCAATATTTTTATGTGTATTTGGTTTGACCTACAAGGACTCACCGGAAGACCAGCGATGCCTTGAACTTTGTTTTGGTACTATAAGTTCTGTGTATCGCTACCATGGTTAATGGTTATGGTCACTTGTCTCTTACCATCACGCGTCTAGGTTGTCTCATTAGGTTAAAAGAAAAAAAAAGTGTTGTGCTTTTACAATCCTAAATTGTACCTATAAAGAAAACAACACATTTTTGTTGATATAATTCCACATAGCAGTGAACTATGAAAATTGTAAAAGATAAGCCACAAACTTATTATCCACGTTTCTACAGAAATTTTAATTTTCCGTTGTAGTTTAGCTTATTTCATCTCTTCATTTCAACTCTGTGGGTTGATCTGTGTGTGGGTTTATATGTCTGGGGCTTGAAGTTGATCGCCCTTCATTTTATCTTCGTTATTATTTAATTTTAAAATTAATCAGAACTTTTTGTTGTTACAGGCGTCTACAAGTGCACCTCCATAATGCACCAGAAAGACGAATATTTGCGTGTCGACAGAGTAAGTTTTTGTCCTTATCTTTTTCTTTCCACTTTTATGTTACGTTAAAATCACATAAAAACCTATCAAACAACGAAAAGGTATCTAAGTTCTTGACTTAAGGTGGTACGATTTCCATACAAATATTTTTTTTCCATTTATGGACATATGGAGCATAATTTTACAGTGAAATTACAGCTACTGTCATTTATTTTGGTCTTTATTTGCGGTAAATTACAATTGTTTGAATAAAACAGTAGATTAATAAGCTCGATGCTGTATGGCCAAGCGCCTCGACACCGCGTTTGCTGTTTTGACTCCTTGAAGGAAGCCACCAGGTGAGGCCTAAAATATAGTCCAAGTTTCCGACGTGGTCAATCCCGCATAGGTAAAATAAAAAAGCCTAAATCCTACAATAGTTTTTTGTAAAAAATTATGCATTTTCTACTGAACAAATTTGTGTTGAATTACGTTTTGAGTTATTTATTTCCACTTAGTAAAATGGTAAATGATACAAAAGCAGTGTAAAAAGTGCTCTTTACAAGCGATAGCAAAATATGTGACGAGATGTTTCGATGGCTAATTAGTTTTGGAACGGTGTCGTTAAATATGAGCAAGCAGTGACTGCGACAGCGTAAATTGGCTACTGAAGCTGACAACTTCATTAATAATGACATTCGTGGCGCGTTTGTGAGACCACGAACGTCTATCTATGATGTTAGTATAAGTGCAGATGTTTATTTTGTGTGAGTGTACAAAGTAGCAGAAAATGTACAGAATTAAATTCGTCTAGGCATTGTATCATCATCATCATTTCAGCCGTAGGACGTCCACTGCTGGACATATAAATAAATAAATATCGTAGGACATTATACACAGCGCCATCTGACCGCAAACTAAGCAAAGCTTGTACTATGGGAGTCAGATAACTGATAGGATACTTAAACATGCCTACCCCATTGACTTCCACAAAGGCCGATTGGAAGCGGTTCGCATTGTATGATAGATTTAGGTGAGCAAGCGGATTTGGCTACTTTAGATACTAACTTAGGGAGGCATGAAATCCATGAGTATACTTGTAGTATGAGTTGCCGGTGAAGGAAAACATCGTGAGGAAACCATAGCATGGTGGTAGGGTACTTTCTAGTGCTCGGCTGGCTAGCTACCACCCTCAAGTTGAAAATCTGTCGCCAAGCGTCTAACGGTGTATTCCGGCAGCCTCAGAGCCTTGAGAGCCAGTTCCATTCCAGGCTAGGTGTGCTTTACCATCTTCGACCACACCTTCACTTAACATCAGGTGAGCTGTGGTCAAACATCTAGTAGCCTGTCAACCATAAAAAAAATAAAAAAACATACATTATAGTTTAAATAGGCTATGGTAACAAATCGCAAATCATTTGTTCCCACAGTTGGAAATTGATACCGGTCAGCTTTTTTCTCGGCAAAAATAAGTGGAATTTCCCCATTATACGGGTATAAGCGAATGTATCTCAGGCCTTGTAACGTTTGTCCCGAGAGACGCAGCGTGTTAAATTCTACATGATCCTGAAGCGAAGGTGGATGAAATAGGTCATTCTTAAAACATGGCACTCATTTTTGTCCCGTGATCGCTTCGCTGATGAGTCATTAATAATCGTGTGTGTTTATTAAATAACTGAATGATGAGACTATAAGATTACAGCTATGATTTGAAACTCTTACAATCTAGAGGCATGTGTAAAATCTCAAGAAAACCATAACTTTTTTTTAACGTAAAAATCCGTTTATTATTTTATTGGCGCTAGCTTTAAACGGAGAAAAAAAACTTTATGAGAAAATCTATTCCAAGATAGGTTTCGTTCGTAGTTCGCCTTACCCTTATCACAAAGAGACTCACGTCCAGCAGTAGTTTCAATAGTATATGGACAAACATTTTACGTATCAATAAATGTTTGTTCTGTGTCTGGGTGTTCTGTATGTATTATAAGTATGCATTAGCAAAAAAAAAGTATGTATGTATTCTATCAGTTATCTGACTTCCATCACACTGATTAGTTTAGGGTCAGATGGCGCTGTGTGTAATGTCCTACGATATTTATTTATTTATATAAAAAAACAGGTCTAATACAGAACAATATCTTATCAATTACTTTACTAAATTGACTTTTAGTTATTTACAGTTGCAAATTACACTCGAAGGAAAAAGATGTGTCATGGGCGAATGGTAGGGACAAGTACGGCAAAGTATACACGTAGGAAAGTTAATTTATTCGTAGCAAAGCTGTAGCTGTTTTCTTGTAGCAAAGTTGTAACGCTTGATTCTTGTAGCGAAACTTAGTAGCGTTGTGGTTTACGTGACAGAAGAACAGAGATAATATTACTTATCCAGAATCCAGATTTATTATTATAAATTAAAATGTTTTAAATTAATACTATTTACAAAATTAATGAAGCCAGCTTAAGAATCCAGACAGAGTATACTATAAACTACATAATATTATAAATGTGAGAGCTTGTATGTTTGGATGTTTGTTACTCAATTACGCCAAAACGGCTAAACGGATTTGGATGAAATTTAGCATACACATATTTATTTCATTTGAAAGGTTATTTATTCATTGACAAATGTCAGTTTGACAGTTTGTTATTGTTGTTACTTACATGTTGAATTTCTCTCTGAACCTAATTATAAAGCTAACGCGGAGAAAGTCGCGGGCGTCAGCTAGTTTTACCTCGAATCTCGAACTATTGGCACCCTCGCTACCCTCGAGTCCCAAACCCCGTCTTGGGACTAAACAAGATACTTTCACCCCTTGGGTTACATTGTATTATTGTACTTCAATTCTTTCCATTTTAACATTAATGTGAGGTTTCATTAAACAAAATTTACTTTGGCAATGTTTACTTTATCTGCCGTAGCTTACGCATACAGAGGCAGGGTGAGTCGAAAATACCTTTAAGACGGTAAGACTCGTTTTACAACATCACGTGACAACCATATCCTAGTAAGATATATTGTAAATAGAAAAAGTGCTCACAGCGTTACTTGTAAGAGACTCATGTTTACTATGTTATGAACGTACGATCAAGTAGGTATTGTATTCAATATCTAGATATTTAAGTTACGAGAGCAAGGCAGGAGAGCAACGCTTCAATAAATTGAAAAGTAAACACGCATAGACTATTATTAGTAGTACTTTAAGAAATTCATTATTTTGGAATACCGTGTGTAATTTTTTTTTTTTGTTTGCAGCGCTTCGAGTGGCCTATCACCAAAGCTGTTTCTCCTGGCGAGGTTCTGACGGTGGAACTCTTGAGTCGCAATCGTTGGGGCTCTGAGTGCATCATAGGGGTGTACCGCCTTGGAATGGATGTCCTCGTCACTGATGGGTTTCTGTTAGTCATCGACAGCCTTGTGGACAACAACAACAAGCCTGCTTTGGTAAGTTAAAATGACGGAATCTATTTGTTATGGAAGTTATCATACTCAATACCGCCACCCCAGTAGCTACGCAGAGTGATATGATTACGATTGCTTCTGACATTTAACTTAACAATTTTTGAGATCTATAAATGAATATAAATAAATTTGCTATACGGGGTTTTTTGTGGGTGAAAAATCAATCTAGCTAAAGTAAATTTCATTTCTGAGAAAGCGCATGTTAAAATGATAATAGGATTTTTTAAATGTCGCTTTATTTTTTTCACATGAGTCTTTAACGTTGACTTAGTATCATGAATTTTGGAAAACAAATACTTAAACTCATTTTAGTAACAAAATACTAATAAGGGACATATTGGGTTACTGTGACAGTAAATGTTCACTCAATTTCTATGGTGGATAGCATTTCGATATATAATGTAATGTAATAGTGATATTCGAGATATTGGGATTATATATATTATGTATGCGCTATTATATAATTATATATATATAATTTATCTCTCGATAAACACGTGGACGGGCAATTAAGCTACGCTTGGTTGGATTGGTTTTCGAATATTAGGTCATGGAAATTCCTAGGTCCCAGTTATACATTTCTGTAACAAACTGAATACAATTTCGTAGTCTATCTGATTTCTCTAAAATAACAGCCAGCGGCGTTGGCGACATAATTTATTACTTCAGTGATTTCATTTTCCAGTTTAATCGTGAAAAGTAAAAAATAGAGTTGCTTTCGCATTTTATATTATTAATGTAAATTGTTGATAATAAAATCTTTCTTAAGCTCATCAGGGTCTATAAAAGTTTTATGTTCCAACTTCTAAAAGAATGTTTAAGCGCTATATAGTGAGTAGGTACGTCTAATTAAGAGCGAGCTTAAAATATTAATGTCACCTTTCAAACACCATAATCTACTTTGTGAGATATTTATTTTTACTGGGTAAGTACCTACACATATTCCGAACTGAAAAAAAAAGATAAAGCACGCCTGGTTTTCTATTGAATGCGGCATAAACAGGAAAATAAAGCTCCTTGGATTTTACACAGAAGCGTGCGCCGTATGAGGAGAAACTGATATCGTTAATACGTTTTAAAAATGTTATGCATAAATTTTCACATCAATTTAACAGTTTTTATGGGAAATTACCACCATCTCGCCTGATCTTAAGCGAAGACGCAGAATCCACTCGCGACTCAACGGAACCCATATTTATTTATTTAATTTTTTATTGCGCACACTTACAAAATAATATGTACGAAAAGAGGACTTAATGCTAAATCATTTTTTGCCAGCCATCCCCATATGAGATACAAGATCCATACATAAGATGTGATTGTAGGCGCGTATCAAAACGACAATCATATTTTTTTGTATTATATTGTATAGGGGTACGCCTACACGGGCAGCAAATCCATTGCTTAGCGGTTCGTATAATAAAAGTGGAATCGAACCATTTAGTTCTAGTTTTTGAAACATCAAATCTGAAACGGTGTCGCTTTTTTGAGATTCAGTTCGATAGCAGAACGGGCAGGGTGGAATTAGGTTATGCAGATCCGACTCTCTCCAAAATGTGTCCATAAATAAACATTGCTAAACGTGGCTTCGCCTAAATGCCACTCCACTTTTGTGCCCAGGATGTTACATGATAGATGATAAATAATTGGTAAAGTTCTACCTAGATCAGTGCCCTTAGGTATATCATTTTTTTTGTTTATTTTCAAAGTTCTTTATTTAACATAAATAAGTACACTCACATACAAACTAAACACAGTTTAAGGATGCACGTAACAGATCAATACTTACAAAATCAGGGTAATGCCACCTACATACTTTTAAAAAACCGATACAAAAAAATGTTTAAAAATTACCACTTTGTAAGACTGAATTTTACATATTAATAATAGCTAATAAATTTGACATTAATTGTTGCTGAGGTCAAACCTTTGCAGGTTTAATTTTTTTAAAAGATTTTTTTTTTTTTTAATGGTTGACAAGCTAGTTGTTTGACCACAGCTCACCTGATGTTAAGTGAAGGTGTGGTCGAAGATGGTAAAGCACACCTAGCCTGGAATGGAACTGGCTCTCAAGTGAGGCTGCCGGAACACACCGTTAGATGCTTGGCGGCAGATTTTCAACTTGAGGGTGGTAGCTAGCCAGCCGAGTACTAGAAAGTACCCTACCACCATGCTATGGTTTCCTCACGATGTTTTCCTTCACCGGCAGCTTAAGCTCATTGTTGGGGTTTGTACCCACGCCCTTCGGCATGCGAACCTACCGCGCTAACCACTGAGCTATCATCGCTACAATTTTAATTTTAATCGAATTTTAGTAAAATTAATTTTATAACATAAAATTATAATAAGATGGTAAGAGACGACATTCGCAAAGAAACTAATAAACATTTAAAATATGAGGGTAGATACGAGTTACTTGTGCATGTATTCGCGCGGCAGACTAGCGTCACACGTCACACGGGCCACGGCCGTGCGTTATCGCAGTCGCCGAGCAAATAGTGATGCGGTAAGCGGTATGTTTTATATGTAGCGGCATATGGGAGGTTGGATAGTCGAGATTTACCAATGCCGGAAAGGTATATCAATTATTATTATTTAATTACTAAAGATTTTACACACGCCTTACTACATTTTTATTGTGCTTCGGTTGAAATGTCAATCTAATTCTAGCTAAAGTAACTGAAAACGATTTCAATGTGAAAATACAATCTATGTCTCAGAACACGCCAGACAAGTATATAGTTTCTTTAATTTTGAGATCTCGTGCAATTTCCAAGTAAAGAAAACATTTTTTAATATAATTTATAGCTGAAATACGATAAACGTCTTATTCAATTTTTATTAAGCTTCATTTGAAATGTCAATCTATTTCTGACTAAAGGTAATTTAGTAACCGATGCAATGAAAATGATTTCAACCGTAGCGAAAAATTCTTTTGACAATATTTTTTTTTTCATTGACATCTAATTAATTATTTAGTAGACATAACAAATATTTGATAACATATTAGGAAAAATGGTTTGGAAATAATATATGTGTATATATACACATATACATATATAGCATATACATATATATAGGCTATATATATATATATATATATATGTATATGTGTATATATATATATTATTTCCAAACCATTTTTCCTAATACAGTGTAAACTCTTTATAACGAAACTCAAGGGACCGAGCATTTTATATCGTTATAGAGAGTTACCGTTATATGGAGTGAAGAAAGAAAACCAACCAAATTAACAATAATTTTCTTTTTAACGCTTAAATTAACGCTTTTCTTTTACTGGCCATGTTAACAGTTTCAAAGTTGGTTCACGACTGATAATACGATAGGTAGGAGTTTAGTTCGAGATCATCCTTTCTAGCAAACCAAGCACGTGTTCAATGCAATTAACAATAACAAAAGCAAGACGGCTGTTTACGACCTCAGAAGTTTCGGGGCCTCAAAGGTTTAGTCGGCATCTTTTGTAACCTGATAAGATAACATAAACAATAACACCGTGACGATTTTCTGTGTCTAAATATGAACACATTTCTTCGTAATAGAGAATGGCTGCTGCGTTATAAAGAGTGTATCAATGTGTGGGTTTTAAGGTAAACCAACCAAATTGTGATCTTTTCTATGTTATAGAGAGTTTATCGTTATAAAGAATAATGTTATAAAGAGTTTACACTGTATGTTATCAAATATTTGTTATGTCTACTAAATAATTAATTAGATGTCAATGATAAAAAAAATATTGTCAAAAGAATTTTTCGCTACGCTGGGTTCAAAATGTAAAAAACTAGTCGAAAATAATATAAAATTTAATTGAACATGTACTCATCTATACACGGCCGTGTACACATTTGAAGACAAAGAAGTCCTTCGGCTTTCCATTCATTAAGTTTTCTCTCAATGTAGCGAAGGTTTTGATTTATTAGCTATCGAGCGATATAATCAAATTTTGAATGTAGATCGTAGATATGTAGACACAAATATCCTTCGATTATGTTATGATCAGTTTCCTCAATGACCTCCAACTATTAAATAAAACAAATATAAAGACGTATTTACGTCAAAATGTATAAGTTGATCCGCGGTAACCTCTCACTCCCGAACCCACCGCTACTTGGGCAGCTAACGTTCGGCTTACTTATTAGTCATATAAGATCTACTTTCGGTATCAACATCAGTCGGCTTACTATGACTTTTGTTTTTACAACGCTACCCCCAGTACTATACGTTTTTATCCCTGCCCCAGTTAAACATAGACAAATACAAACTTTGTAAGCACTACTTCATTCACTTGTTTGAGTGGTTTTGCCTGTTACAAGTAGTTCACAAACTTAAAGACTTGGCATAATCTACAAGCAAGCCTGGCACTGAGCCAGGCGGACGTCACCGGCTCAAGCTTCGTTTTGACGGGCAACAAGTGTCCGACTGAGAATTACACGGAAAGCAACAGATGAAAAGCAGCAACCAACAACCTTACGTTTGTATAATACCAAAATGAGGGCAAAAGGAGATCGCAAGATCTTCAGATATATACCTTACAAATGATTCCTTTTGACACTGGCCCTAAATACAAACACTGCAAGAAGATTACGCGCAAGCGAGCGTGAACGAGATCCTTTCCCTACTATTATATACACTCGGCATGTTTCAGCGAGAGCGTACCTAAAGTAAATATTATTTTACCTTACTACAGCGAGTGTGATATGCGAATATCGTACATCATTGTAGGTCTGTACGATATTCCCATAGTTCTAACTTTATGTTGGTACATTGTTCGTTACATGCATAGCGTGATTTGGCAAAATGGGTTTTATATATATAATTATATGTAAGTAGGTTTACTGATCGTGATACCCACCGGTGGTATTATAATTTTCGCCCTTGGTCCAGTTACTTCTTTTTTTTCTTCGTCCCTTTCTTTTTCTTTATTCAAGCTGTATTAATATAGATAGATAATAATTTATGATACAAACATTTGAATTTTTATACAAGCGTTAAAAGGTTTTTAATTACTCATACTCAGAAAGTAGATCTAAAGTTGCCTGAGGAGCGAGCTGAAAGTAATACTTTTCAGCTCTAGGGAGAATCACTTTCAACTGACAACTGTCAAATTATTAAAAAAATTATTAAACACCGTCTCGGGACTCCATAAGTTACTTTCACCCCTTGGGTAACAACGTACTATTAAAAGCTGACTATAATTTAAATAGTAGGCTAATCAAAGCTTTGTTATAGTAAACCTAAAAACATAAAGTGACTTAGTTTAATTTGTATAACCAAGTATAACGTCAATAAATAGGGAACTAAAGATTATGCTTTATGTAAGCCACTTTGTATTACACCCACATCAAGAGTAACAGACTTTCAAACACAAATTCCTAGTCCCAGTTGCCTTGGGTTATACCGCGAAAAGGATAAACTTGTTTGCTGGGATTTTTATTGTACATGAATATCTTCTTACATGCCTGCAGGTAAAATATTGTGGTAATAAACAACTCTGAGATATTACGTTCATTTGTAGAATCAGTTTCCAAGTAGGATTGTTATGGAATATTGCTTTTAGTTTTTTCACTCAGCGCTTTCATGTTTGTTGTAATATATGTTTGACAGCCCTGTTGGCTCATTGGTAGCATGTCTGCTTCAAGAGCTGTGGGGCGTGGGTTCGATTCCCACCCAGGACAAGCATTTTGTGATATAAAACCAAATGTTTTTTCTGTGTCTGGGTGTACTGTATGTATTATAAGTATGTATTTACAAAAAAAAAAGTATTTAAGTATTATATCAGTTATCTGACTCCCATAGTACAAGCTTTGCGTAGTTTGGGGTCAGATGGCGCTGTGTGTAATGTCCTACGATATTTATTTATTTATTATTATTTATTATTTCTTTTATGTGAAGGTAATGAGATATAGGAGACGCACTATTGATGGTGAGAGATATCGCAAGTCCACGACCTTTGCTCCGAATCGCAGGGCTACTAATAAAATTAATCAATGGCGTCGCTGCTTTGGCGTATGCTTTGAGCTTTTTGTTGCGATGATAGCTCAGTGGTTAGCGCGGTCGGTTCACATGCCGAAGGGCGTGGGTTTAAACCTCGACAATGAGCTCGAGCTGAGGAGAACATCGTGAGGAAACCATAGCATGGTGATAAGGTGTTTTTTAATACTAGGCTGGCTAGCTACCACCTTAAAGTTGAAAATTTGTGGCCAAGCACCAAACGGTTGTTTCGGCTGTTAAAAAAGACTTTCGATGGGTAGTCTCGACAGCCTTGTAATTTCGTTAGCAGCAGTACCAGCAGTACCAACCAGAACACGGAATACACTAGGTACTGCTTGGCGGCAGAATATTTGGTACTGTTGTGAGTAGGTGCATTAGTAGGTAGGTAGGTACATCTTAAAGCTATAGTTGGCTGATAAGACTGTTGACTATGTGGCAAAGAATGCTACCAAGTATACTAAAGCATGAAAAGCCTAAAGCCTAAAGCCTATACAACTAGGTGAGAAAGATGTTTTTTCTTCCCACTTGTTGGGTTTAACCAGGGGTTCTTAATGTAGGGCACACGTGCCGTTTGGGGTACGCCTGTTGATCGTAAGGGTTACGCGACAAAATCTACGTAATGGCAGCAGTTTAAGTTTGATATTGTGCAAATTTGGCCCGGAATCGACACCATTTCCGATAAATAACGAGCCCGTTTCAGATATTTATTTATAAAAATAACATATTAATTTTCTTTTGTATTCCTTTTTTTTATATGATATTATTGTCTTGAATGTCTAATAGGGGTACGTGGAGCTATAAGTTACTTACTTATTAGGTTGATATTATAGATTGGTGAGGATACTTCTTATTCCGAAACCTAATAAGTACGAGTGTAATCAGTTAGTTGTTTGCAAATTAAATTATAAAAAATGAATTAAATTTCAAATAAGATAAAATTAGTTAAATTGAAGTTGGAATCGGAATCGGATTGAAATTGTTGTTCTAGAGCAGCATATGCAGATAAATGCAGAAATTATTCAGATAGGTGTCGAATAGGTTAACTGTAATATGCCATACAATACTAGAAACGCTATGCGTGTTTTAACCTCATGAATAAAAGTACAGAAACGTAGTCACGTGAAATGGGTCGGAAACGCAAACCATTATTCAACATTGCAACTTTCAAAATGTATTAAACAATGCGACAACAATCAGGCTTTGTTTGCTAGCCAATAAAATTACTGAACAGATTTTGGATGCTTGACGAGCCCTGGAGCTAAAAGGCGTGGGTTTTTTCATTTCCCAACCAAAATATACATTTATATTATGACAAACATAGATAGTTTTTCTGGATTTGAGTGTTTTCAAATAGATTTACAAAAAAGGAATATAAGTATTCTATCAGCTATCCCATTTCCAAAGTAGATTCCCATTTCCTACAAGTTTTGCTAAGTTTGGGGATAGATGGCGCTGTGTTAAGAAATGTCCTGCGATATTTACTATCTTGTTACAAAAATTGAGGTATATTTGAAACATTTAGTTATATGAATGTAAATCAAATTTGTAGTACTTAAGTTTAACTAAGTTGGATACTTCGATTGTATTTGTAAAGTTTGTATAATTACTTTTTCAAGGATTGAAAGGGTATCGCGGCATCATATCTCGTGCGTGTGAGTTGTCAACAAACACAATTTCACATTTAATCTCACTTCACACTAATATTTTAAGTGCGAAAATTTAGGTGAGTAGCCTCGTAACGCCGTATTGGGATAATTTTTGGAATTCAGATAGCTTATACACTGTATTAAGGGCCAAGTCCTCGACCGTGGGAACTTCTGCTTGAACACCTACATTGATATTTTCCACTCACACAGACGTACATACGTCTGACGTTAGATTTGAATACATTGACGTCACGCTAAAATAGATAAGGAGAGTTAAATTACTATAGCCACGAGCAAGAAGGAGACAGAATGTTTATTCCTATTGCCGGAAGCGGATTTCACATTGATTATCTGTTACATTATGACAGAAGTTTTTTTTTTTGTTTTGGCATCGCGTTTTGAATATTTGCCAGTGTCAAGTGTCAAATACAAAACGGGCGGGAAGCATGCGCGCGGTGCTCGGTACCGCCGCCACCGCGCGCCCTCTCGTGACGTGCTATACACGACCACGAGACTCGTGACGTTAGATTGTCAGATTCAGAGATTCTCGATGGTTTGTAGCGCCTACCAAAATAAAACAGCAACAGACGTAACGCAGAAAAGAGATTTTCAGCAGGCACTATCAGAAATTTTCATCAAACTATCCGTACTTATCTGCTAATAGAATAAACAAAACGTACAATAAAAGGTCTACGCCTTAAATGTATCTGCATCAAAGTTAGCATCTATAAAATTGCGCCTTTCCTATAATTATTTTGATGTCAAGATTACGGATTAAAAATAATTTGGCCATATTCTATTTCATAATTTCAAGAAACGAAAAGCGTTTGAAACTATTTTTTCTCCAAGCATAATAATTCAGGATATGTACTATAGTATTCATTAATTTCAAACTTCCACATGATGTATAACGGCACAAAAATGTTGACAAAAACACATCGATTGCCTTATTTCACAAGACTTGCCCGTTAATACACGGGCTACTAATTATCTAAAAAAAGTAGACGTAACCACGAGGCGCAACTAGTTAATTTCTCATACGTATTTAGCAATAAAATAAATAAATAAAAATTGTAGCGATTATAGCTCAGTGGTTAGCGCGGTCGGTTTGCATGCCGAAGGGTGCGGGTTCAAACCCCAACAATGAGCTTGAGCTACCGGTGAAGGAAACCATAGCATGGTGGTAGGGTACTTTCTAGTGATCGGCTGGCTAGCTACCACCCTCAAGTTGAAAATCTGTCGCCAAGCATCTAACGGTGTGTTCCGGCAGCCTCGCTTGAGAGCCAGTTCCATTCCAAGCTAGGTATGCTTTACCATCTTCGACCCCACCTTCACTTAACATCAGGTGAGCTGTGGTCAAAACACCTAGGCTGTCAACAATAAAAAAAAAGCTTATTTATTACCTGGCTACTTTTTGCACAATTATATAATTACGTAATATGCTATCGATCCAAAATAATTTAGACATGACATAAGTCAAAACTTGGTATTGCAAAGTTTGCCCGAGTTCATGATATCAAAGTTTCGCACATTGGCTTAGAAGTTAGTGCAAAATATCTAATTTGGAAGGCATCATCTTCTGTACATGAAGGCCGTACTCCTAAATAACTTGTAGGAAAGTGTTTGGTTTTGAGCGATCCATTTTGGTTTAGGTTAACATTCGTGTCCAGTGTTTTCATATAAATCAGCTGTAATTTAAACAGCTACATTTGTTTTACTCATTACCTATTTTTACTAAAAGGCTAAGCATAATATTATGCGGGCCAATTGCTCGATGCGTGAAATTTTACGATGCCGGGTGTACTCAAAAACAAGTTACCTACATTATTTTTGTAAAAAATAATTAACAGAACCCTTAAAAAGTGATAATTAACCTCTTAAGTAGAACGCAACGCTATGCTTTTTGTGTTGCAGTAGTCCGAAGGTGGCAGTGACCTATTACCAACAGAAGGCCCGCTTGCCTGTTTGTTCCTCTATTTTAAGAAAAAAGAGATGTAAACGCTTACGTAAAAAAAAATTTCAAGACTATGTTCACTTTAATCACTGATGGGTTTTTATAAGCTGAATACGTATACGTATGTTTTCAAAAGAAAGAACTTTCGGAATGTGTGTAAGTAGGCACTAGCTTGTGGAAGTGTCCTCACAGAAAAATTCGTATTTATTATTTCTTTTGTAAGTCTGTTTTCTCACCATGTGGTGGCAGTTCTTCTTAGCAGGAGGTCGTCTATGTAGGTATCACCAGTATCAGATATTCTGCCGCCAAGCAGTAGTGTGTAGACACTACTGTGTTCCGGTTTGAGTACAGCAGTCATGAAAGCCAAAGCTGCGCTGCCCTGGCCTTTGATTTGCTATTCAAATTTCTGCGTGTCGCTGCAATGGATAATAGACAGGCGCTATCTCTTACTATTAGTGTGTCTCATTCGTCTTATTACATTTTCATTTTAAAAAGTTTACCGATTTATTTTATCAGATTCTACTTTTTTGCGAAAAAAATAGAGTATTGAATGTTCGCTTTCCAGAAACATCGTCAGAAAAGGTAACAAATAGATAAAAATGATTAGTTACAAAGTTAGGTGGAAAAATTAATCCTAAGTTAATTGATCTATTTGTTATCTTTTCTGACGATGTTTCTGGAAAGTAAACATTTAATACTGTATTTCTTTTTCGCAAAAAAGTAGAATGTGATAAAATAAATCGGTAAACTTTTTTAAATGAAAATACAATAGTAGATATACCTACCTGTACCTTCTAACTAATATCTTAAATGCGAATCTAAGTTTGTTTATTTGACGCCTTAACTACTCAAGCGATCATTAGGACATTTTGCACACACGTTAGTGGTACAAAGAAGGACTTACATTTCATAATCAAAATGCTACCTTTCATCCTGCTTCCTGGATATAATAAAATCTACGTTAACGCAAAGTCGCGTGCAAAAGCTAGTCTAAAAGGAAAACGACTTTAACTTTTTTAGTCGCCGTTGAGGCACAATGCAAATGACATATTTATATTGTGTTATTTTAATGACATTGATTAAACTTTGCTAAAATATAATGAGATGATGAACAATACAGTAGCTTTCAATCGTCTGTTGTTTCACGCACCCACCCTCGTATAATATTTGAAAAGGAAATACATAATACGTATTCATGATAGAAATTATAATAATTCCACACAACGTAGGTAAGGGCCAAATTATATTTGCCGACTCTTATACCTAGAAGTACTAACCTAACAATAATTATGTTCAATTTTCACAAAATTCTGGAATACTGTTAAGTACTTATTCTAGAAGTTTGGCAAAAATTATTTGTGTCTTATGAAAAATAAGCTGATGAAATTTCTTAGTAAAAAAAACAATGATTGTGGTTAAAATCCAGTACTCATACGTACTGGAAAATATCTGTGTTCGCAAAATGAACAAATAAGTTTTCACCATTTTTTTCATCAACTTAAAATAGGCTTGCGCTTAACCGCCATCTTGCCTGATCTACGATAGAGCACGCTCAGAAAAAACTGGTTCAGTCACCAACTGATTGAACCATGGCAAAGAAAAAAAATCTAACCGTGTACCAACATTGGCTGAAAGCCTTTGCCACTTGATATTTTTACGGGAACTTTGGTCTGAGCGAGATGTGATTTAGCGCCGATACGCAAACAAATAGTTCTTTCTACGCTAAATAACCGGCCCTAAAAAGTTTAACAAGGGTTTGATAGGCAAAACAACCCTTAGCGTGTTCTATGTTTGTCTATTTAGCACTATAAACAGAGCAGCGGCAAAGCAGCGAAGCCCTGGACTACAATATGGGTCTTCAAATCTAGAGTAGTATTTCTTCTAGGTAAGCGTGCGCCATCTTAGACCACACTACTGCTTAAAATCAGACAGAGTGTCATCATCATCTTTTTTCCATCTTTCTCTATCTTTTACAACCTTAGTCCCTACGCACATGCGTAGATATAAGTAACAATTAGTTACTGCTCAGATTTGAGGGCTCTAAATGGAATCTGAATTATACAGCATAATAAAATAAGCAAACATGGCAAGATGAGGTTTCAATCAAATAATCCGCTAATGATTTTGTGCTTCCGGGCATAACATCAAACACTGGTATCGTTATCTTAATTTTGCTATTGGATCTATTGCCTGAATAAAGAGGGACCAAACCGCTCTTATTGAGTACGATGTTTGAAGTTGGAGTTTTTAAAAAGCAAATGTTTTTATTGTTAAGTGTTTTCCTGTTTGCTTATTTGGTCGTTCTGCTTCCTAAGCTGAAGGGTGTAGGTTAGATTTCCATCCATGACAAACATTCGACGAAAAAAGTTGATTGAATGTTTTGTATGTAGTATAAGTATGTATTTACATAAATAAGTATATATACCTATCCTGGAACGGAACTGGCTTTCAAGTGAGGCTGCCGGAACACACCGTTAGGTGCTTGGCGGCAGATTTTCAACTTCAGGATGGTAGCTAGCCAGCCAAGTAGATACTAGAAAGTACCCTACCACCATGGTATGGTTTCCTCACGATGTTTTCCTTCGCCGGCAGCTCTCGCTTATAATTCGGGTTCAACCCCACGCCTTTCGGCGTGTCGAGCGACCGCGCTAACCGCTAGATAATGTATCAGGCAGTGAGGAAGTTGTTGATAGGAGATTTAAAACACGAATTCGGTTACGTTTATATATTAACTTTATAGAACAATTCGCGGACGTCTCGTGCTTTTAGTTACTTACCTTAATTACCCACTTAGTTCCTGTTCTCGTGGGAATACAGGGATAAAAAGTAGGCAATGTCACCCGGAGATTGTGTAGGTTTCCAACGGTGAAAGAGTTTTTTAAATCGGTCAAGTAGTTTCGTAGCCTATTCAATACAAACAAATAAACAATCAAATGTTTCCTCTTTATAATATAGATTTATTAGTAAGGCTAACCTGCGCACATACTTGTGATCTGTGAAACAATATTCTCCTTCCTAGGAAATATGTATAATTATATAGCTTAAGTCGCCACATCGCTTAAGAAAAATGTTAGTAGATACCTTCCGGTTGTCATAGCCGTCGGCAACCTTTTACTGTGAAGAAACCCGCTTTCCTCTCCGTCTGTCATTTTATGAAAATAAATATTAACTTACATTTTGTGCTCTTACCTGAAAATAAGAAATACAAATACAAGTTTATCTGACAACTTTAATGGATCACAAAGAAGGACAGCTGTGCTTTTTATGGTTCCGTGCCTCAAAAGGGAAAAAACGGAACCATTATAGGATCACTCTGTTGTCCGTCTGTCCGTCTATCAAGACCTCGGAAACACGTGAAGGTATAAAGTTGAAATTAAATCCATATAAACAGTAGTCCCATGAAGATGTCAAAATCAAACAGTTACCATAAAAAAGTTACAGTCGTTTATGTCGCAAAGGGAATCAACCCCTATGTATAGGGTAAAAAAAAACCCGTTGACCTAGAACTATGGAATTTGACAAGAAGCATTGTCTCATCATCATCATCAGCCTTTTGTAGTCCACTGCTGGACATAGACCTCTCCCAAGACACGCCACTCAGCCCGATCTTCGGCATTGTCTAATAGTACAAAATCCGAAAACTGTACATTTTTAATTTCAGTAGGGCCTTATGCAAGGATAGAGTGTACACATTTTAAAGTGAGTTAAAGAGTATCTATTTATTTAATTATATTAAAACAGGATACAGTGACATTAATGAACATAAGTAGACAATTTTAACAATTTGTATTTTTGACCCGAACTACATCCCTATTTATATGTGTAATCAACATGTTCAAGTAAAGCAGTAGTTACAAAGAATTACACAAAATCCAAAGTAATCAGAATAAATGAATTAGCCATAAAATTACCAAGAATGCAGTGTCAAAATTAAATAAATATGCAAAATTCTACATAGGGTTATTTTAAGCCAGTTAGGTAAAAAAGTCATACGTAAACAAAACGTAGACAATTTTTCTGACATTAGTTTTAAACACTATGTTTTTTATGTACACAATTTCAAGTTGAAAATTTCTATATATTCTTTGTGATCTTTAGCAATTTCGTTGTATTGGCGACATATTCTTACAACAGGATTAAAATATGAAATATTATTCTGCTAAACATGCAACATAAAAGTTTTAGAATGACGAGTCCTTTGTTGAGTGGTAATGATCAAGAGATGTGAATTAGAATCGAATGACGGAGAAACAATTTTGAAAAGAGTAACCATGCCCATTGCCCATTGCATCCTGTATCATATGAAAGAGCTCATAAGCACGAGCTAAAACAGAAAAAATAAATCAATTTTACATAAATAAATATCGCAGGACATTACACACAGCGCCATCTGACTCCAAACTAAGCAAAGCTTGTACTATGAAAGTCAGATGACTGATAGAGTCATACAGAAATACATACTTATAATAAATACAGAACAAACATTTTTTATACCACAAAATATTGGTGGTGTAACAACCCCCTTTAACAAGAAGTTTAAATTAATTATTTTTTACTATATTTAAATGGATTAAAATGTTTATGAGTTTAAAAGGTTTAAAGTCTACGATATTAAGGTAAAATGGTAATATGTTGGTTTGAAGGTTTAATGGTTAATGGTTAACCGCTTATAATCTAAATCCCTATTTTGGCCATGTGATCGTCTAAGGAGGACTCTACCTTGCAACCGTAATAAAACCCAAGACAGGTTTGAGATGAATCCCTATAATGCCTAAAATATTTAGACCCTACTTCTAAACCTAGACCTATTACTGAAGTTAGTTTCCCTAGCATATTGGAAGATACCTTCTACATTATTAAACTCAAATATAATCAGTCAGTCTAGTCATATACAAAGGGTTGGAAGTAAATGCAAGTAATGTACTCTTCGGGATATAAATGACTTAGAAAAACACTAACATGAATTTAAGTATTACATTAGCATTGAACTATTTGTGGTTGATTCTAGAGTTCAATCTTAGTACTGTATATAACTCATTATAATGAATTTAGGTATTACATTAGCACCGAGCCGTTTGTGGTTAATTCAATAGCTCAGTCTTAGTATTGTAATTGATTTAAAAGAAAGGATTTTAGTACATATTATATTAGCATTGAACTAGTTGTGATTAATTCAATAGCTCAATCTTAGTATTGTATTTGCTTTGAAAGAAATAATTTTAGTACATATTATATTAGCATTGAACTAGTTGTGGTTAATTCAAGAGCCCCGCCCCGCTCTTGAAAATCTGCCTCGGCATCCTGACTGGACAGCAGTCTTCCACATTTTCTTTTATATGGGGACTTGTGTCTTGCACATAATTAAATTACATTCTAGTAACTTGTATGTATAGATGTCAGTCGTTAAGATTCATAAATAGCAATCAAGGGACTGAGAGGACATTATCTTTTGGCAAAGTCTGTCTGTCATTATAAATTATATATAAATGACTCTACTTGGTCTGTAGGTATGTATGCAGTAGTTATAACTACAATATTCTTATGATTCTTTTAGCATCGGAATTCTTTGAACTTTTAGTTAGGAAAGTATTTAAATAAATACTAAAGTTATGAGAACCAGGGTTTTATCATTAACCTGGAAAGTCATTAGTTCAATCTTTGTTGAATAGTAATAGCCTCAATGCTTCTGGCTTGTATACTAAGAATCATGGTTTTAAGGTAGTACTCTTAATAATGTCAGTTTCTCCCCTGATTAGATAAGAGAAAACCAACTGGCACGGCTTCGCTTGGCCAACAAGAGAGCTAACCACAACACAAGCTTCCCGTAATTTGCCAAATGCAAGTCGATCTGACTTCTAGGTTATACAAAATTCAACAAGATTCAATTGATGACTTTATATTGTAACTTTTCGTTATTAATAAATGAATATGAGTATGAGTATTGATATTCTAATAGCCGGGACACTCCAACAAGAATTAGGTGATTTACTCCATAGTTAACCTGAAATAAAAACCCTACTTGTCCCTGAATCCCGCCGATTGATACATTCGCATTCTGTAGAACATATTAGATCGACGTGATATCCCTATGTCCTACCTAGTAATTAAACAAACCTACACTTAAAGACGGGCCCTAAACTGTCTAGAGATACAATCAGAAGCCCAACAAAAGACTCGCGGGTCTTATTTTTGTGATTTTATCCCCGTTCCCAAACCTAATACGGGGTATTATCTAGATGCTCGGTATCCAGACGTGCAAATACCCTTCTAACTATGTTACTCTATTACCTAGCGGGGGTCAGCCCGAAAAGCACTAAGACTCTAACCAGCCCTACGGGACGACTTTCGCATGGCCGAAGCCTAGACCGAATCTATAACACAAGAGACAGTCATGGGAAGGTCAAGTACATCCAACCTAACGTAAGACAGTTTGCATGAAGCTTGGCCCACGTAATGATACCATCAAAGAACGACGCCACCAAGTTCGCAATCCAGGAACTTGTCCCAGGGAACTACGGACTATATCAAGCACAGGCCAAACCACAACCAAACCGGTGACTTCGATGCTCCTATTTCTAGGCAAAAGCACCGCTCGGTTAGTCACAATAAACCCGAGCCTAACGGGGAGGAATAAGCTGCCAATATTATGTTGGTACTAAGAAGGGAAGCTTCAAAGGTTCGAATTAACAGCTTTGCACACTTCGTGCGTTAACAGACTGGCCAATTATAACACAAATCGATGTAGATCAAATTATCACATAAAATGAATTTACATTCCATTCCTTATGGGAACAGAATTCACTCAAAAACCCAATCTCGGTAAATATCGCAATCTAACGTGAAATAGATACCAATTCATGAGCTGAGGCACAAGTAATTCACATGTTTGTTTTATTAATTAACCTTATTTAGGTACAAACAGTAATTCAGCAGATTCACTATTAATTTACTGAATTGGACAGCCGTTAAAAGAATTCGACAAGGGACACGCACCAGCCTGATTCACAATCCAGACCACAATGGCCGCCGAACCGAATCAGAATTACCGCGAAAAACCTAAATCCCGCCAAAACTGCCAAGCTATCCCGCTATTACATATCGATCGAACCTGCCAATCGGTGCGCGTAATTAGTGATGTTATAATTAGTAATTTATTCATATTTTGATTCTTAAATTATTAGTAACTAAAATACAATACAGATTTGCTTAAAATAATAAATCAACTACTTAACAATTTATTATAATTTCCAATTATTATGAGGTTTGATAAAGTAAAACCCCAATAAGCATTTGCTGATCAGCCAGTGTTAAGTAATTTCCCATAATTGTAGTTGCTCCGTTATATTAAACTAGTTGCGCCCCGCGGTATTAACGCCAAATTCCTAATTAATAAAAGTCCAAGTATTCTCCACTCCGAACAAACATCCATACAACAGGAACCCTCACTTGTGCCAATTATGTCATTTAGTTATGAAGGGATTGGAAAGCAAGCTATCTTACCTAACAATCTATAATGCACAATATTTTAATACAAAATAGTTTCATAATTGTTTTTCTCTACAAATTAGCTGTAACAATATATAATTTGGACATTATCCACTTTACTAAAATATCTAATATAGATATTGTCTTACTAAAGTAATAATCTAATTCGATTAGATATTTGGTATTTCAATGATAGATCGACGTAATATTGAAAAGGGCACCCCTATTCAAATATAACACACCTCCTTCCGTCTGTCTACATCGGATGTGCAGATCCTCTTAATTCATAACTAATTTTAATGTGAAGATATAATTAACCCATCAACAGCACACATGGGTTCTAAATCAGTTCCGAATTTATGTAGTATCTGTCCCTTATTTAAACATAAATTATCTAAGTCTAAATGCAAAACTATTGTTTCCTAAATTATTGGCTTTAGTTATTTGAAATAGCGCCATCTACTGTGTTTGGGTACTAACTTTATTGATTTTCACATGGTCACTTAACTTTGTAGTTCGCTACCTCACCGTTATCTAACGCAGCGCTTTTGTACCAAATCCGAATGTAAATGAAAATTAACTTATCTTAAATTTAATTAGAATCATACATTAATTTTAAATGAGTAAATGTATTAAAATCTCATTTTATTTGTTATTATAATATTTATAAATGTTAACGGTTATCTGGACCGTTACAGCAACCCCCAAAATTTACGAAGATATTAACTTTTATATCGTAGAAAATTTTCCTAAATAAATTATTTTGAATAAATGAGATAAACCCCTATTGTAATTGTTATTACCATAATTGTAAATGTTAACGGTTATCTGGACCGTTACAGCAACCCCCAAAATTTACGAAGATAGTAATTTTATATCGTAGAAAATTTTCCTAAATAAATTATTTTGAATAAATGAGATAAACCCCTATTGTAATTGTGTTATTACAATAATTGTAAATGTTAACGGTTATTAGGACCGTTACAGCAACCCCCAAAATTTACGAAGATAGTAATTTTATATCGTAGGAAATTTTCCCCAAACAAATTAATTTTAATTTACAATTAATTATAATAAACATCAACGTTAACCTGGAAAGGAAATTTATGTAAAGGTGCAAGTTAAATTTGTCAGTATTCGAGTTCCAACAATAATTATGTGTCAGCTAATGTAGGTGTATTTTTCCTAACACAATATGATTAAGTTGTGTTTTTAAACCAACATGAATGCAATCGTCATAAAACTTCCATCTCCAAGCTTGATAATATATCAACCATTAAAAAAAATCTCCCTTCCACAGAACCCCCTAAAACTGAGAAAGATTTGGGTTGTGAGTCCAAACAGCGCTAGCCACAGACGAATAGACCACTCCTCAACAAACCTACTTTCCGTTTATCAGGAGTTGCCCATACATCCCCTCCAGATTTAGCAGATCCCTTAAGCAAAATGGATTAAATTCCGTATAGCGTCAATATCCCACCAAGAGATGTTAGTAGAACTCAGATTACTTTCCTTTGGAGAATGTGCAGTGTACCAGATCAGATTTTCATACTTTGTAGAGTACAAGACCTTTATAAAATCAACGTCTGTTGATGAAATGCCAGCTGGCCTAACCTAACACCAAACCTCCTTTATAAAGGTCAACTTGAGTAAGTGTTTTGTCAAACCCCAAATTCTGACAAACGACTCCCATTCCGACAGTGTTATTAAACTGCTTCATTCTATCTATCAGTATAACGATGTACATATATAATCATATATTATTATTATCATATGTTATTTATTTATTATATATAGAATATATATTTCAATATTATACGTATAGTTTCGATTCCCACCGAACAATCTATCTATCTATGTATATTCCCAACTGTAACCCCTCGCCCCAATGATCCAATAGAATAACACCATCTAAGGTCCAAGAGTCTATAAAATTTTGCACCATTACTGAAAAAAAATAAATAATAAATAACAAAACTTCTTTAAATTAAACAAATAAAACTACTACCGCATTACCTTTATTTTTATTTATTTTTTAAAAATATTTAATACCTTTAAAATCAAAACCAATACCTGTGTAGACCTTTACCGAATACCAATTACCAAGTCATGTAGGGATAGTGATATTTGAGTCCAACACAATAAGCACAAAATTCGTTTTTTAGCAATGCTTTATTAGGTTTTTTTTTTCCACCCCCAATAAAAGAAAACATTTTTCCATAAGTATAATTTTATTTTTATAATCAATAGGTACATTTCATAATTTTTACATCTATATCATCTGAGCCGTAGGACGTCCACTGTTGAATATAGGTCTCGCCTATTTTTTTTTAATCTAAAAATTTGCACCACGTCATAAACCGTTCCTAGACTAAATTCCACCTCCAACTCAATCTAACAAATTTCGTATTAGAAATCCGTGAAAATTACGATGCCCTTACACTCCATATTGTTTCCTAGCAAGTCTACTTAACATCAGTTAACTAAATGAATTTATTCAGATTGAGAATTTACACAAATATTTACGTCGATGTTGTTAAAATAAAATCTTACGTAAATTTCACGAAGTAAGTTGTTATGAGGCAACCCCCCATTCTTGCTTTCTTGAATCGCGGGAACTACAAATAATAATTATAAGAAATTCTCCACCAAGCCTAGTAAATTCAATTCTTCCACGAATTGAAGAGTTGAAATAATAATTTCAAATTTACCGCCTCTATTAATCAAATCTTAAAAAGTGAAACTTTTTAAATTTGCCGCCTTAATAACTGTACGTTTTAAACAATAGATACTAGGTACGTTAATTGCTAGCTAAAATAATTGTAATTTTCGTAATTCAAGCCCTGTAATTTTCGTAATTCAAGCCCTGTAATTTATTTTTGTTATTTGTAATGTCATTTGTCGACTTCTTCTCGAATCATTGCCTCTACTTCCATTGAAGTTTTATTTTCGACTTCACTTCTCAATTCAATAAATTCCGCTACTGAACGCTAGATGACGTAGAATTTAATTATTTTTTTTTATAAGCTATTTTGCCTATTCGCTTTATAAGAACACATTCCGCTTTCTATTTTGATTACGTACAAATTATACATTTAATGACTTTTCTTCCGAAGAATACTACATTTTCCTGAAATCAAATATAAACTTTACACAAACATATTTATACAGTCATTATTAACATTATTTCTAAAGAACATTATGAGTATGACAATTTTACTAAACGAGACCTATCATAAGTGCTAATATTATTCTTTGAGGTCTTGACTGTGACTATGTGACTTATTATGACAGATTTATTTCTGTGACTTTGAACAGCGACCAAAGCTTATCGAGTTAACATCGCTCTATAAATATTAAACTACTTGACTTTGGCAAATGTCGACCGTACGATGCTATATTAAGAAAGTTTTGAATGAAATGTCAAACATTTCTTTTTTAACTTTTTTTTTTTCCTCAATAGATAGGTATGTTGATTTCTAATTTGATTACATTTCTTAATCGATACAATAGTAAAGTTGTTCCTTGTAATTCCACCTGTATGTAATTAGTCGCAATTAATTAAATTGTATTTCAATATTCTCTCCTTTCCAATTTCACTAAGGTAGGTCAAGATGTTCAAATAAGAGAAATTAGAAACATACAAACAATGAGGCATTGTTTTCCGAATTATGTTGAGACCAGATTTTAATTTCATTTTTCAAGTGTATTTCAAAATTTTAACTATGATACAGTCATTTAAAGTAACCACTAAATTTGTCTATTTCCTTTACATACCTATCAGATAGCGTTAGCATTTTAACATAAAAATACTTACGTAGGTATACTTACACTTTTTGGTTCGAAATTAAAGTTGTTATGGCGAAGATTTTTCCATACCTTACATTACCTTGAATCTTATCACGACATTACCATTACCTTTACCATGAACCTTTACCTGTTACCATCTTATTTTTAAAACCTTACAACTACGAGTAACTAAATTTGTTTCTTAATTCATAAGTCTCGATCGATTTGAACTCATTTTCCAACCGTCACTCATAATTGTCTCATCTCTATTTGACCGAAAATTTGAACTATGGATTTTATGCAACAACAAACTGGACTTACGAATTACGTGAGACCACTAATAGTATAATTATACGTTAAAATACGTTGTAGTACATTTCTCGACGTTACTACAGTGAACTTTACAAATTTCGACCAAAATGGAAAAGCCGCTAACCTCTAATGTACGAGTGCCTAAGATGGATACATTACAGTTACGCTGTAGCGCTGCATCTTTATTTGGTAAGTAGACACCCCTCTTATTCCCTATTGTTACAACCCCCAATCCAGTAAACCTTAAAGTTTCTAGACCTAACTTTGAAATGACTACCTGTAATCGTTTTACTTTAACCTTATAACCAAGCACAACATCAATGCTGATTAACTAATATTTGCCTATCAGATATCTTACTTATCTTTCGTGTGTATTTGAGTTTTTGTAGATACATACATACCTAATTTATTTTTCATATTTACAGAACCATTGAATGCAACCTGATTTGGTTTGATGACTAAATTACAAGCCCAGAAGTTCAACCATGTCTTGACAACTACATAAAACGTATAAGTGATGAATGTAGAACTTTCCTACTGTTCATACTACAACCTAAACATTAATTACATAAGTAAGTCACAATCCTTATTTATTTTCAAAAGTAAGAAGTAAATTCTGCAATACAATCTTATTTGTACTTATATAGCAAAGTTGAAGCTCATTAGATTAGTTATTATCTAGTCTTTCCTTCCCTATTCAAGCTGTTTAAACTGAAATTGTGAAACCTAAATTGAGTTATATGACTAAAACTTCAGGTGATCAAATTAACTATACCTATGTAATTTTTAGTTAATCCTAATATAATTGTAATATTTTTCAGCGTTGTAAGACAAGTTAATGAAGCTTATATTTTTAATCGAACTCAACCACTAACGAAAGATGACAGACATGGAATCCTAACAAGTGAGTGTATAAAAATAAATTTTTAAATAAATCTAGCAGAACCCTAATTTAATTATTACAATTTATATAAATTGACATGGATAGTTTGTTTAGTTGAATCTCGTCTTGAGATAGTAAGGCCTTATAAAGTATTATGATGGCTTACCACTCCCATCAGTAAGCTGCTAGTTGGCAGACAACAAGAAGTGTTAAAAAACTATCTAACAAAATTCTAGTTAATAACTGACTTACTGACAATTGTTGTAAATTATGTAAATAATTTAGTGAAATTTACCTATTAAATGTAACTGTGTTTTATTATGAAAACTAAGTGATAGTTTAAGCAAACTATAGCCTAATGGTAAGAGTACAGCCTATTACAATTAACAACTGCTTATTTATTGCATATACCCTAACATATTTGTAGTATGATTACTAACTTTTTAATCGGAACCCTATAAGATTCTAAAGTGTGTTGTTGTTACCTTTCAGATGAAGTAACTGAGACATTAGAAATTACTTGCCCGCCACTACGAGTATTTTGAAAATTCTACAAGAACATTCCTCTGTTTCCTGCTACAATAGAATCCTATTTTATATGCAGTTTCATATAACTTTAAAGTTTTACCGTGACTTAACTGTAACTATGAATTAAACAGTTTAAAGCTTTTGTTTTCCTTCAAGCTCACTAGGGTTAATAAAACAAAACTAGAAGAAGATAGTGTGATCTCTAGACAATAAACATGCTGAACCAAAGATAATGTCCTATATTTTGAGTGTTAACCTTATTTTATAAGTAACTTCCTGAAGTATACTTATAATAACCTAGACAGTGAATCTATAAGTTTTTAAATTTTAGTAGAATAAAAGAGAGTACCTTTAGGTCAATGAAAACATCCTATGTAACATAATTGTAGGTTTTAGACTTGTTTCTAAATTTATTAATTTAAAATTACTATAATTTCTTTCATTTTGACCGCATCTTAATGATTGTATTTTCCCTATTCTTATGCAAGTTACCTATTTATTTTATTAATACATATCATTAATTTGTTCATCTCAAACCATTCGCATCACTACACAGCAACAATTTGTGTGCCATTCCACCTGGGCAGAAAGACACACTTATTCTATCTACTTATAGCAAAGGTGCTAGTTCCTAACCTACCCAAGTACATAATTATGAAGCTAAATTTTGTAAAAAACCCTATAATGATTGATCCTGGTCTAAGGCACACCCATTTGTAACCACCCCCTTTAACAATTTTAAAACTAATTTATTTTTAAAGATATTTAAATGGATTAAAATGTTTATGAGTTTAAAAGGTTTAAAGTCTACGATATTAAGGTAAAATGGTAATATGTTGGTTTGAAGGTTTAATGGTTAATGGTTAACCGCTTATAATCTAAATCCCTATTTTGGCCATGTGATCGTCTAAGGAGGACTCTACCTTGCAACCGTAATAAAACCCAAGACAGGTTTGAGATGAATCCCTATAATGCCTAAAATATTTAGACCCTACTTCTAAACCTAGACCTATTACTGAAGTTAGTTTCCCTAGCATATTGGAAGATACCTTCTACATTATTAAACTCAAATATAATCAGTCAGTCTAGTCATATACAAAGGGTTGGAAGTAAATGCAAGTAATGTACTCTTCGGGATATAAATGACTTAGAAAAACACTAACATGAATTTAAGTATTACATTAGCATTGAACTATTTGTGGTTGATTCTAGAGTTCAATCTTAGTACTGTATATAACTCATTATAATGAATTTAGGTATTACATTAGCACCGAGCCGTTTGTGGTTAATTCAATAGCTCAGTCTTAGTATTGTAATTGATTTAAAAGAAAGGATTTTAGTACATATTATATTAGCATTGAACTAGTTGTGATTAATTCAATAGCTCAATCTTAGTATTGTATTTGCTTTGAAAGAAATAATTTTAGTACATATTATATTAGCATTGAACTAGTTGTGGTTAATTCAAGAGCCCCGCCCCGCTCTTGAAAATCTGCCTCGGCATCCTGACTGGACAGCAGTCTTCCACATTTTCTTTTATATGGGGACTTGTGTCTTGCACATAATTAAATTACATTCTAGTAACTTGTATGTATAGATGTCAGTCGTTAAGATTCATAAATAGCAATCAAGGGACTGAGAGGACATTATCTTTTGGCAAAGTCTGTCTGTCATTATAAATTATATATAAATGACTCTACTTGGTCTGTAGGTATGTATGCAGTAGTTATAACTACAATATTCTTATGATTCTTTTAGCATCGGAATTCTTTGAACTTTTAGTTAGGAAAGTATTTAAATAAATACTAAAGTTATGAGAACCAGGGTTTTATCATTAACCTGGAAAGTCATTAGTTCAATCTTTGTTGAATAGTAATAGCCTCAATGCTTCTGGCTTGTATACTAAGAATCATGGTTTTAAGGTAGTACTCTTAATAATGTCAGTTTCTCCCCTGATTAGATAAGAGAAAACCAACTGGCACGGCTTCGCTTGGCCAACAAGAGAGCTAACCACAACACAAGCTTCCCGTAATTTGCCAAATGCAAGTCGATCTGACTTCTAGGTTATACAAAATTCAACAAGATTCAATTGATGACTTTATATTGTAACTTTTCGTTATTAATAAATGAATATGAGTATGAGTATTGATATTCTAATAGCCGGGACACTCCAACAAGAATTAGGTGATTTACTCCATAGTTAACCTGAAATAAAAACCCTACTTGTCCCTGAATCCCGCCGATTGATACATTCGCATTCTGTAGAACATATTAGATCGACGTGATATCCCTATGTCCTACCTAGTAATTAAACAAACCTACACTTAAAGACGGGCCCTAAACTGTCTAGAGATACAATCAGAAGCCCAACAAAAGACTCGCGGGTCTTATTTTTGTGATTTTATCCCCGTTCCCAAACCTAATACGGGGTATTATCTAGATGCTCGGTATCCAGACGTGCAAATACCCTTCTAACTATGTTACTCTATTACCTAGCGGGGGTCAGCCCGAAAAGCACTAAGACTCTAACCAGCCCTACGGGACGACTTTCGCATGGCCGAAGCCTAGACCGAATCTATAACACAAGAGACAGTCATGGGAAGGTCAAGTACATCCAACCTAACGTAAGACAGTTTGCATGAAGCTTGGCCCACGTAATGATACCATCAAAGAACGACGCCACCAAGTTCGCAATCCAGGAACTTGTCCCAGGGAACTACGGACTATATCAAGCACAGGCCAAACCACAACCAAACCGGTGACTTCGATGCTCCTATTTCTAGGCAAAAGCACCGCTCGGTTAGTCACAATAAACCCGAGCCTAACGGGGAGGAATAAGCTGCCAATATTATGTTGGTACTAAGAAGGGAAGCTTCAAAGGTTCGAATTAACAGCTTTGCACACTTCGTGCGTTAACAGACTGGCCAATTATAACACAAATCGATGTAGATCAAATTATCACATAAAATGAATTTACATTCCATTCCTTATGGGAACAGAATTCACTCAAAAACCCAATCTCGGTAAATATCGCAATCTAACGTGAAATAGATACCAATTCATGAGCTGAGGCACAAGTAATTCACATGTTTGTTTTATTAATTAACCTTATTTAGGTACAAACAGTAATTCAGCAGATTCACTATTAATTTACTGAATTGGACAGCCGTTAAAAGAATTCGACAAGGGACACGCACCAGCCTGATTCACAATCCAGACCACAATGGCCGCCGAACCGAATCAGAATTACCGCGAAAAACCTAAATCCCGCCAAAACTGCCAAGCTATCCCGCTATTACATATCGATCGAACCTGCCAATCGGTGCGCGTAATTAGTGATGTTATAATTAGTAATTTATTCATATTTTGATTCTTAAATTATTAGTAACTAAAATACAATACAGATTTGCTTAAAATAATAAATCAACTACTTAACAATTTATTATAATTTCCAATTATTATGAGGTTTGATAAAGTAAAACCCCAATAAGCATTTGCTGATCAGCCAGTGTTAAGTAATTTCCCATAATTGTAGTTGCTCCGTTATATTAAACTAGTTGCGCCCCGCGGTATTAACGCCAAATTCCTAATTAATAAAAGTCCAAGTATTCTCCACTCCGAACAAACATCCATACAACAGGAACCCTCACTTGTGCCAATTATGTCATTTAGTTATGAAGGGATTGGAAAGCAAGCTATCTTACCTAACAATCTATAATGCACAATATTTTAATACAAAATAGTTTCATAATTGTTTTTCTCTACAAATTAGCTGTAACAATATATAATTTGGACATTATCCACTTTACTAAAATATCTAATATAGATATTGTCTTACTAAAGTAATAATCTAATTCGATTAGATATTTGGTATTTCAATGATAGATCGACGTAATATTGAAAAGGGCACCCCTATTCAAATATAACACACCTCCTTCCGTCTGTCTACATCGGATGTGCAGATCCTCTTAATTCATAACTAATTTTAATGTGAAGATATAATTAACCCATCAACAGCACACATGGGTTCTAAATCAGTTCCGAATTTATGTAGTATCTGTCCCTTATTTAAACATAAATTATCTAAGTCTAAATGCAAAACTATTGTTTCCTAAATTATTGGCTTTAGTTATTTGAAATAGCGCCATCTACTGTGTTTGGGTACTAACTTTATTGATTTTCACATGGTCACTTAACTTTGTAGTTCGCTACCTCACCGTTATCTAACGCAGCGCTTTTGTACCAAATCCGAATGTAAATGAAAATTAACTTATCTTAAATTTAATTAGAATCATACATTAATTTTAAATGAGTAAATGTATTAAAATCTCATTTTATTTGTTATTATAATATTTATAAATGTTAACGGTTATCTGGACCGTTACAGTGGGTGGGAATGGAACCCACGCCCTTTAGCTCTTGGAGCAAACATGCTACCAATGAACCAACAGGGCTGAGAAATTACTTTTATATTTGAATTTCGGTTATTTTAAGTCGTGAGCGTAGGTGACACGAGACGTTAAAAATGTAACCGAGTGGGACATCATTTTTCAATTTACCTTAGCAAAGAAAATATTACATTTCGTAAAAACAACTTAAAAATAGATTTTTCTACAAAAAGCCATTATTTCATTATTTCAGTGCACTGAGTGTGAGTGTCGACTTACGTTTTTCGCTTTAAGACAAACTTATTATTCTAAGAACCAAGACAGCTGAAAGAAATAAAAGAAGTCGCTGAATTCCTACATTTTAAAATAAATATCGCCATTCGCGTGCTCTTTTATTTTATATTGTATCACTACAGTTCTCTGAAATAATATACATACATATTTTGAACAGTATGCTCGATGGAGTGACGATATAGGTACGTAGGACAGCTGGCGGTGGATGGAAGCGAAAAATCGAAGATCGGATTGAGTGGCGTGTCTTGGGAGAGGCCTATGCCCAGTATTGTCCAGCAGTGGATTTCGATAGGCTGATGATGATGATGATGATATAGTATGCAGGCGTAAAATATAATATGATACTATACATATATTATAGTACGGTTGGTAACAGTTTAAACTGCTAATTCTGAACAATCGGATTGTCTTTTATCGGTAAAAAGATAACTCAATTATAAGTTAAGTTGATTAAATTAGAATTTAGATTGTTTCATTAGTAAATACACTTGCACAAAATAAAAAAGGTTTATGTAGTTCGTCTGTAGACACTGACGAGCGGGTGGGTGCCTACTAATTATTTATACCTGTATAATTATCATACAATGCAATTATCTGTGACCCTTACTATGTTAGATGACTGGGCGCCCTTTTAGCGCTCAACCGACTGTCATTTCTGGATTATATGACCTACGTATGAATAATGGATTACCTTTGATGACAGTACAATTCTATACAATGAAAAATGTAGCATAACACGTAGGAGTTAGGGTTCCGTAGCTCCTCACAAGTGTGATCCTAAGGAAGATCAAGAAACCTGTTATAACATACTGATACCTGATATTCAAAGTAATTGTGGTTATTTGTTAAAGTATCGGCTAGCTTTGTGTTGTTATATCTCCTTGATTCCAGAAAATGAATACCAGGTAAATATAATATGTACGTTATGATATTCTCTATACTCTTATTGTTTGGAGGTTTCGTTTGTCTCTTTGTCTGTCCATACCATTAATCCCACTAATGTTATAAATGTGAAAGTTTGGACGGATGTTTGTTCCTCTTTCATGCAAAAACTAATAAACGGATTTGAATGAAATTTGGTATGGAGGTAGCTGAGACCCTGGATTAGAACATAGGTTACTTTTGTCAGGGTTTGAACCCACGCCCTTCGTTGTGCGAACCAACTGCGCTAACCATTGAGCTATCATAGTTACGAATTTGTATACGTTTGTAAAAACTACGTCGTTTTTGATATTAAAAACGTAATATATATATATGTATATTTTTTTGTTTTGTTAAAAAAACTGTATCACTATTTTAAACCACAAAACCACCAAGCTCGGAGATATTCGCCGGGAGAAAAAAAACTTTTAATGCCTGGATCGACATAATATAGGATACAATGTATAATTGTATACCTACTGCAAACTGAACAAACTGTTTGTTAAATTCCACGCGGACAAAGTCGCGGGTATCAACTACCTAGTTGTTGTTAAAGATAAAGAACTATTGATAAATTAAATAAAGCAACAAAGAGTGTGTGCGACACGTATTTTATAGATTTCCTTTTGTTTTCAATTAAAATGTGGTAATTTTTACTTGCGCGTTACTTTCCACATTGTATTGTATAAGTACATTACGAGTACAAACCGCATTGTAGAAACAGTTTATAATAGTTGATAGCTGTTTTATAGTAGAATTTCTAACTAATAATCACGCTAATATTATAAAAGCGAAGTTTGTGAGTGTCTAAGTGTGTTTGTTTGTTAGTTACTTCTTCTCGCTTTAATGCTGGACTAATTTTAATAAAATTTGGTATGGACTTAACCGACACCCTGGATATATAGCCACGGGGCGCAGCTAGTATTTACATATATAATTACAAGGGATACGTACATATAATACTGAGAAAAGGCAAATGTAACACAGAAATAATAAATTATAACATTAAGGGAACGTTGTATTTATAACATTCTTGTTATAGGATAGAAATTGATTTCACATTTACCTATTGTTAATTGTTTTGTTATATTTTTACGATTGATTTGCTGTACAACTAAATACTCTTTTGTAGATAATCATCATTATTATCATCATTTCAGCGGTAGGACGTCCACTGCTGGACATAGGCCTCCCCTATTGACTTCCATAAATACCGGTTATAAGCGGCCCGCATCCAGCACGTTCCTGCGGTCCTTATTATGACGTCCAACATTGCGCTTGCCGGTCCGTGGTCGTAGATAATGAAAAAGTAAAATAAAAATATAATACGGGTAAAATCGCGGCTAAAACTACAGGTCGTACTTACCAAATGTAGAATAAATACGACGTGAGTCATCTAATTGCTATCCTTGATTCAAATTCCGATGAATTATTGTCGTAAAGATAAATACAGACAGATTTCTAAAATATTTTTTTTAATTTATTTCAAAATCGTGTGTTATAAAATAAATTTAAGCATAATAGTATAAGGTGGCTTTTCCACTTGATGATCCATGATTTAATTTGGATATGCTTTACAAAAATGCAAAGTATGTCATTAAAAAACACACGACTGTCAAGCGAAAAAAAACACATTTGTAAATAGAGCAATACGGACGCCATTAAAAATTAAAAATAAATATGGCTGTTATTACTCAGGATGGTGTATAGATTCTAACGAGGCCCTATACATATTTGTTCAAGCATTTAAAAGTAATGTTAAAATAAATAAACTCGTTAAAAAACATACATCATTGGACCACTCTGAAAATTATACTCAGTTTTCTTGGGCAGTTGTGTAAAAATGTCTATCAATCAACTTCTAGCAAGCATCTCATCGATAATAATGTGTATTTTTAAAGTAATGCTTTCGAAACTCGCGTCCCTAGCTGTTCACTCGAACTTTGTGAGTAACATAAAAACTTTACTCAATTACTTTTCACTGACCCTGTAATCCATTCGAAATGATTGCTCTCTTTGAAGGTTTTCCCATAATGCCTTTATTCCAGCTATAAGTACATATATACACGAGCAACTCTGGTGGATAAGCAGTCTAATAATTAATTGAGTTCAACAGGGATCGTGTTTTTTCAATAATTAATGTTTCATAATTATAACAACGATAATTACTTGTAATTATCGTTGTAATTAATTAATCAATTTAAGCAATGCTATTTTTAGTGAGTTCGGAGTTTTTACTCAATCTTATTCAGAATCTAGTGAATGTAGCAAGTTATAACTCATAAGAAATATATTTATATTGAGCATTTAATGTGTTCATTGAAAAATGGAAGTCAGCCATCGAACAGTTACAAATAATTTCGGATCTTTTGAAAACATTGGTAAGTTTTTCCAATGATTGTGTATTTAATTTTGATTGTGAGTAAAATAAAATTAGTCGAGAAAAATACAGCACGTCTGAAAATAAAATGTATCAAAATTAACTACAATATGCGACATGTACGACTGGCAAAGTATCCAAGATATATAAATAATAGATATACGTACACTTATTTTGAGTTTTGGTCAAATATACGTACACCTAAGCCTATACATATTTCGAACAAGAAAAGTGCCTACTTTGCCTAAAAGACAGTCTAATGCAAATGGCATACGACAGTCTTTTTGCCCTTGAAAAATTTGTTGTGTTGGTTTTTGAGCTGCGTTTCATTTTCATTAAATTTGTACATAAACTTTGACAGTCGATAAATAAATAAATAAAGATAGAAAGAAATATATTTTTTTATCGGACACTAAATAAACAACTATAACTACTAACTAGTTTTATTTAAAAAACTTTTTGTACCAATCAGGAATTTGCGTTAAAATTTATTTTATTTTACAATACAAAGTAACGGGAAGTGTAAACTGTTGCGTTTTTTTTCAGGACATGTCCAAAATTGGTCTTTGACAAAAATATTCTCAGGACTCGCGTTTGTAATTCCTGTCTATTTAATAATAGTCACCAGGGTGCTTCCGTCGTATATGCAGTCGAGAGCACCCTTGCAGTTGAAAAGAGTTTTGTTATCTTACAATGCTTTGCAAGTGGCATTATCTGGTTATACCTTTATTACCGTAAGTATTCTTAAATACGTTTAATAGAATATCATGTTCCATCATCATAATTATTACATAAATATCGGTAAAATGTAACTTGGTTGTTCCAGATTTCCACCGTTTTTAAACGGTTTTATTTAGCTTGTCTTTTTTGCAAGACTAAACGTGTACAGTATCGCGGAAAGTATCAGCGGTCAAAAATCGCCAAACACAGAAGTCTGCAATAGCTAAGCACTTGCTCGAAGCGGGATCTAGTCGTTGGGTTGAGCTTGTAGAGCTCATCCGAAAGTCCTCTCCACTGAATTATTACGGTAGCGATGATAGCTTAGTGCTTAGCGCGGTCGGTTCGCATGCCAAAGAACGTAGGTTCAAACCCCAACAATGAGCTTGAGCTACCGGTGAAGGAAAACAGTTTGACCAACAGGAGAACAACATCGTGAGGAAACCATGGCATGGTAGTAGAAGTACTTTCTAGTACTCGGCTGGCTCCATGCCAGGCTAGGTGTGCTTTACCATCTTCGACCACACCTTTACTTAACAAATGGCAAAAAAATAGCACTTTCAATCGGTAAAATGGATTTAGGGTGACAGCGTCGTGGAATCCAGTCACAATCAAGTGTTCATATCACGGCGTAGTTTCATAACAGTCTGCTGATATAGTTAGTATAGTGGGATGTAGTGACCATCTTACGTTTTTATAAGACCTGTATGAGAGGTAAAAAATCACAAATCCCTAATTTTTTCACCGAGACGACCTGCACTCTTCAGTCAATTCGTGACTACGGCTATTGCAACATGACTGAAACGTATATGCAAATAAACAGAACTAATCTCATGTAATGTTCAAATCGGGAAAGCTCAAAAATTTCATTATATTGTATTTCTTATTTTTAGTATCTGCATTACATTAACAACTATGGCCTTATTACTACGAGATGCCCAAAAGGCGATGAACTATTAGAGGTAAGAAAAAAACTAGGCATATACCTACGTCTGTTTACACAGAAGTCATTATATTTTTATGTTATTTCTATAATAGGTCTCGTCACTTTTGTCACGGTAAAGCCAGAGGTATTATTTTTTCCCCGTCAGCGTACATCACAGCTCTATATTGATAATGAGTATTTTTTTATATTATGATTGACAGGCTTGGTTTTTGACGACAGCTCACCTGATGTAAGTGACGGTGTGGTTGAAGATGGTAAACATACCTAGCCTGGAATGGCACTGGTTCTCAAGTGAGGCTGCTGAAACACACCGTTAGGTACTTGGCGGCAGTTTTTCAATTTGAGAGTGGTAGGTAGCCAATCGAATACTAGAAAAAAACTACGCTACCACCATGCTGTGGTTTCCTCACCATATTTTCCTTCACCGGGAGATCAGCTTATTGTTGGGGTTGGAGCTATCATCTGAGCTATAATTCTATACCTACTCTTGTATATCATATATGTGTATCAATATATACTGTCTTAACTGGTGTATAATAATACTACATTGATATAGGTTTGTTGATAACTACCCTAACATGCATGCCCCTATTCCAGATAGCCAACAAAATACTTCCATACTTCGTAGCTAAACACTTGGATCTTTTCGACACAATATTCTTCGTTCTCCGAAAGAAAGACAGTCAGGTTACTTTCCTTCACGTCTACCACCATTCAACCATGCTTACGTGGGGCTGGTTGTACTATTTGTACTACCCTAGCGACAACTTTGCTGTAGTTGGAATGCTGAATAGCTTTGTCCATATGATCATGTACACTTACTATGCGATTTCTTCGCTCGGCCCTAAATATGCGAAATATACCTGGTGGAAGAAATATCTAACAAAGTTACAATTGGTAAGTGTAAATTGCACTTTATAAGAAATATAAAGTATACGTTTTTTCTAGACCAATGAGTTTAATTCACTGCTGCATCGTCACAAAGATGGTGGTTGAGAAAATCAATTTTAAAAAAACCGACGTCTTCTCACAGTGCCTGAAGTCTCGCCTTTACAATCGATGTGTCCTGCCCACAGAGGGCTGTGCACAAAATGCTAGTTTTTTTTTTTAATTCAAAATATGTTCGCATTTGACCATACTCTGCCTGATGTTAAGCAGTAGTATGGTCTAAGATGGAGCACGCTTACCTAGAAAGCAAGAGTTGTACAGAGAGCTATGAAGTGTTTCACGCTCATCATCAAATTACACTTAAATAAATTAAATAAAAATTGAAAAATTTCGTCGGCCTAGTTGAGAGAACTTCTGACTTCCAATCTGGAGGTCCTGGGTTTGAATCCTAGTTTACCATTACTCATTTAATTTCATTTTGCTTTTAGATCCAGTTTATCCTTATCGTGTTGAATATATACTACCAGGAGAAACTCTCGCCTTGCCCTGTTCCGGAATTTTTGTACAATTTTGCGATGACTGTCACAATTTCTTACTTTTTCCTGTTCATGAATTTTTATTTTAAAAAATATTAAAGTAAGTCCGGTACTAATTAATGTTTTGATTAGATAATGTAGGCACTTAACTATGTACTTCAAACATGCGTAAAATACTAGGAAACCTCGCCATTACAGAAACGAAGGACCAACTAGAGCGGAAAAGAGAGATAGAAATATATACTTTCTTTATCTTTTACTGGTTAGGCGACAGTTTGTTTCGATAAGCGTGAACAACGGAAGATAATTTATTTACACTTACGCGGTAAGAATTAAATAGTAGTCAATAAGAGTATTAAAATTAAAACAGGACTTGCCATTGAAGTGTGTTTATTTTACCCGACCCTCTGGATTTTAAAGTTGTTCAAAATAGGTATCAACTTGCGCACATAATAAATATAAAATTACATTACATTATAACATAACGTAACTATATTATAAACGCGAAAGTAACTCTACCTACCTAATTGTTACATTTTTACGACTGTATGATTGAAAGGATCTTTTACTTATTTTTTTATCTGGATGGTATTCAATATATTTATAGATTCTTTAAGACGGACATAAGCTTCTTTCTCCTAGATTAAAATACTTTTATTCTCGAGGTATTTCTTGACGAAAACATCTCTATTTTTATACCTTCTTCGTAAAATAAGCAGATAAGACTAAGATAAGCAGAATTTGAAGCAAAAATATTAGCACTGGACCGATACACACTGACTATTGTAGTTTTCTTTGATGTTTTACTGATAATACACTTTTAAAATCACGAAAATAAAATCGACTATTTTGTTCTATGCAACAGCTAATTCTTTTTTCTCGTTGTCAGAGTCATGCTTATAGTGAAAGTTGTGCATAATGGGGAGTACAATAACCCACCCCTTTTAGCTTAATATGCTCTAAGCGTATAATCCTGTTTATATATTTTTCTGGAAAAATTAATTGAAACTTTAGGTCTGTGAGAGCTGGCTGCTAACGAATTACATACATAGGTGTCTATATAGAATGCAAAAACTTAGCATTGCCATCCAGCGTGGCAATGCTGCCAGCTTTCTGACCTCATTTCCCTCCTCTGACGGACTTTTAGGTTTTTGTTTTTATAAAATAGTAAATACCTACCTACATAATAACATTAATTTAAATAAATGTTTAGTTGTTACTTATTATGTTTATATAATTACCTAACCAAGTTAAACTGATGTGAAATCAAGTAAACGTTGATTAAAAGTTAAGCGGGCTTCGTAGGTGCTTATTTTAAAAATTAGATACCTTGTGCCTTTCTGTAACTTGTTCAAAGGTTTACTAACAAGAAAAACATCTGCAACTTAAAATAAATCTAATCTTACAAAAGCACTTATATGCGCACCACGAAATACGTTCGACAGATGTGATGCTTTGCAAGTTAAATAGCTCCCAGTATCTAAGGCGAGCGTGTTTTTGTAGGTCCGTTAAATTCCAAATTTATGCCACAAAACAGTGTCGCGTCAAGATAGATAGATGGATAGAGACTGTTCATTGTGCACACCATAAACAGAAAAAAAGTACAGGGAACAAAAGAATCTTATGAGCAAGCGCCACAAGTGGCGGCCTTATCGCTAAGAGCGATCTCTTTCAGGCAACCAAGGATAGAAAGACACGAAAGGAAAATATGACGGTTACGCATCGACGAAGTTTATAACGATTTATTTATGACAAAATTATTTATTAATTGCGTTTTAAAAGAAATAAGACAACGGTATTAGTATATATAATATTGCGTGTAACTTTTAATGGTTTAATACACATGTTGTTGATGTAAATGTAAATTTTATACAGTAAATGTAATTTGGTATTATTTTAAATGTTTGTTCCATCATAGCAAATAAAGAGTATCGCTACTTTGGCACTCATTACTTTAAGACTTTCGATGGTTAGTCCGAACCACCTATTTTTTTTTTTTATAGTAGATAGGCTTGCGTTTGACCGCCATCCCGCCTGGTGTTAAGCGAAGATGCGGTCTGGTACTGTGGTGGTACCTACCTAACGACCTCCTACTAAGGAGATCTACTACCAAGTAAATAAAGTTAATAATACCTACATATTTCATTTTAAAATTCATATATTCCTATATACGTCCTAAAAAATGTGTTTAATGGACGACGGTCCATGAAATGTATTTTTTACTTGCAGCAACAATTAGTTATATTTAAGTAAAATACTTTTACTGAACTTTATTCGTATCCAGTTTCTATTGTTTATCTGATGCAGTACAAATTTTAGCGGGAAACTAATGTCCACCCCCTTTCGACGTGCTGGCAATCATGGCAATAGCATTAGCAGAGGCAGTACTCAATTGCATCGTATTGATACCTACCTCATCTCAATCAGTGTACGACTGTACGTAGTGAGAGAGATTACTCTCTGTGTGCTGCTGCTTCATTACTGGAATGGGATTAATGCTTTCTTTGTATTAACGCATTGGAAATCTATACGCATTACGTATGCTGCAGTGGTCGCATGCGGAAACAGAGATGCTTTTACCGTTAATGTATTATATTACCCAGTATCACTCAAACCGTTGTCTATAATAGTACCTACCTTGTTGTATTGTGCTGGATTTGTCAATCTATTCGTATTATAAAGAGGAAAGATTTGATTGTTTGAATAGGCACCTAAACTACTAGACTGATTTAAAAAAATCTTTGTGTGACATAGGCTACTTTTTATCCCTGTATTCCCACGAGAACTACGCGGGTGAAACCGCGGGGCGTCCGCTAGTATCTCATAAAGGCCATGGTTTAGGGGCAGCATATATCAGACGGCATTCTTTCACTTTGGCAGAATAAATAATAAAATTGAATAAAATACAACTTTATTACACACACTAAACATATAACATACAAATATAAAACATAAAAAATGGATAAAGAATATAACAAAACAAAACAATAAATAAAAATAATAATATTTAAAAAACGTATGCATCTTTGAATAAATACATAAATAAATATCGTAGGACATTACACACAGCGCCATCTGACCCCAACCTAAGCAAAGTTTGTACTATGGAAGTCAGATAACATACTTTATTTTTAAGAGAAGAAAAATATGCTGCCTATACATTAATAGTCGAAATTTAACCAACCCCTAGAAATTCTGTTAATGTAAGCTCTGAGTTTTTGTTATCCTTGATAGACTGAAAGCAGAATAAGAGATAATGCTTATGCAATTATCTATATTTTTTTACTTGTAAAGTTAGACTCTCGAAGCAAAAGTCATAGAAAAAGTCACAGTCACAGTCCCTCATGAAACTTTATTCCGACAACTTCAAATTCAAAAAAATTCAAAATCCAGCCGTATAACGTTTACCACTAAATTAATGTCTTCCAATCACAAAATCTCGTCCACTTGTATTTGTATTTACTTGCGATTGTTTATGATATGCATAAATAAATGTATGTAGGTATATAGGTACGAATGTGAAAGTACGAAAGGCTTTTTAAACAACTTACCACAGACACTAAAGCTTCCTGATATAGAGTTAAGTACAAGCAGATTATCAGAGAACTGATCGGAATGAATCAACGTCTTAATCCGATACTGAATTACAGATCTTGGCGGATTTGCCGCTTTGGTTGAAACACTTAAGAACAGTCAATATACAGGATTGCGTGGATTAATGCCGTGAAAATGAGAGGTCTGGGAATTACTTACAGTTGGATTGGCTTTGATGGATAAGTGAGGAACAGCATGGTAGTATATCTTTGCGGTATGTTAGAAAGTGTGGGATTTAAAAGATTAACAAACAAGTAGCGAGTGTACGTATCAAATTAAATAAGTTGTAAAGGAATGCTATGGTTAAAATACCCGCAACCGATGAGCATGTATGCTAACGTTAATTAAATTAGAAGAAGCAAAAGATGTTGGCAGGATCGTGGCAAGAAAAAAGAGATATTTACTTGCCTACCTCTACATGGAGACAGAAAGAAAGAAAATCTCTTATTTTAGAATCATTAGATACTACAATGAACAAAACTACAAGCAACACACGAGTAAAAGACTTAAACTATATGATTAAATCTACACATAGAATGATTGACATGAGTTTCTGTAAGGAGATAAGAGTTTAATATACTATATATAACAGTGTATTTGTATATACATATGTACGAGGAACATTAAGTACAATGCCGAAAGAACATACTTCTTTATAGATTATAAAACAAAGTCGCTTCTAGGTACGATTAGATCTTTTAAAATACGCAACGGATTTTGACCCGGTTTCTATCTATAGACAGAGTGATTATATGTATAATACATCCATATGTACCACATTATTCTACATTGTACCCGTGCGAAGCTGGGGCGGGTCGCTAGTGACTTTATAGATTACTTTCACTATGAGATCGATCACTGAAGTCGCGAAACAATCCGACGATTCATAAAAATGACATTTATCAAAGCAATTGAACAGCATAGTTTTTTTCATTTTTTTGAGTTGGTATAAGTTGTTGTCCTTTCGGCTTAGGACAATCGTTCCGCTCATTTTGCATTTACTATACAATACAGGGTATTGTACAACAAATGTAAAATTAAAAAAAAACCCAATATATCGAATGTTACTTCGTCTAGGCCTAGTATTTGCTTATAAACCCACCTAAATTTGTGTTTTTTTTTAATTATGATAATTATTATACAATAGATTATTTATCAGGTTCCTCATGCCTGATAAATCTTTGCGAACACATTACTATCCGCGCCAAGTAAAAATACACAATGCTGGAAATTTTTAAACTACGCCATCTAGCATCAAACGATGCAAAGCCTGTACTATGGGATCCAACAACTAAATAAATACTTTTTTTATTACATACTTACTATAAGTATGCATGTTATATTATATTTAAAATATAAATACATCTAGAATCATGATCGGCACGAAAGAAGATTTAAAATGGATGCTGAAGTATGTTGAATAAACGTTAACTATTAACGCCATTCACGGTCGGTCCATCGATCTATTCATTATTAAAGCAAAACAACTAACCACACTTATCTATACTGGGTGCTTGACTTATTTATTACTCCGCAAGGTTAGGAACTCTGTGTAAGGCGAATTCGAAATGTGGAAAAGACAATTCATTGATTGGACCATGTTTGTTATGTTTGTTCTTAGTGTTGTTGCGGGCAATTTTCAGAACGAGAAGTCCAACAACGTGCTTTTCACTCGACACACAGGGTATACGGGTACATTATTAATAAAGAATTTTATTATGTAAATGGGAATACAACCGGACCCGTTGCGTTCTACCTATATTATAAATGCACGAGGAGTGCGCTTCATCAGGAATGTACTTAAAATAGTTATGAATTTCAGCTGTTAGGTGTGGTTAGTCAATTGTTAATAAATTAATGTTTATTCTCAGGCTTACGTCGAAATGGAAGTGAGATATCGCCCACCACAACTACTGCGGAATCCGGACCCGATTGAAAATATTCTCTTCGATAGCGGTGTTTGTAACAAGCCACTGGAGCTGCCTGCGGTCCACATTGCGAGCACCAGCCAGGCCGGTTCCAAGCACACTTCTCCACGTGACTCCAACCAGACCACCCCATGCGCATCTGTCATTATCCCAATGCTACCTGAACCTGTGGAAGATAATGTGCTAATCGACATAGAACGCAACATAAACACACTAGAAAGATCCCTTCAAAACAAGGAAACAATCATAGAGATGGATTCAGGAGAAGAAACTAGAGCTAGCAAGCTGAAAGGCGCCGGAAAACGACTTTTGAGGTAAGTCAAAGAAGCAAAAGGAAGAAGACGTTCATCTGACGTTAAAAGGTAGTTTCACCATGACTGTTAATGCAGGAACTGAAAACTTTAACAAAGCAAAGTTCATGACATTACTCCTTAGGTACTTTCGGACATTTGACGGCGAGTTTCACTAGCTCTGTAATTTAGCTGCCTTTCAAACCACTACACAGTAATATTTACACACTACTCCTTAGTGGTTCAATCCACTATATAGGTATAATACATAGACGATCAACAACCAAGGAAATAGAATAACCGTTATTCGTCCATTCTGCGCATTGGACTTAGTTACATTGTTAATGTCTTTAAAGTGTATGAAGGAAAAAATATTTGAGTTACACTAAAGACATCATAAAATATGACAGTATTGGCATTAAAGGTAATGTCTCCGACGTGGTATACCGTTCTGTTTATTCTACACCCGTTACTTCAGTATCAGGATTAGTATTCAAGGCGCATCCTGGTATGAAATGTACATACTGATGAACCATAAAGGTTCCAAATTGGTTTTTTGGTCATTAATCAACAAGTAGTGTTTGTTGTTAGACTTTTTACTAAACAAGTTAAAAACAAAAGCTGTTGCTTAAGGCAAAGCAAGTTGTTTACTGAATGAACCCAACCAAGGAGATAAAAGGAAAATTTCCCGTCGTTTGAAATAATCAAATAGACAAATAAACGTTACACACATCTGACACCAAACTGAGCAAAGCTTGTACTGTAGAAGTCAGATACTTAAATACTTTTTTTTGTAAATGCAGACTTGTAATACACATCGAACAGAACAAATATTTTATCACACCACAAAAAGTTTGTCCTGAGTGGGAATTGAACCCACGAACCATACAAACTACCATTGAACCAATAGGGCTGTTTGTTTTAAAGAATTAATAAAATTTATTTTTCTTTGATTTTGGCGTCGCATTTTGTGCATACGCTAGTGTCAAGTGTTTTAATATTTTCAAGTTTCACAAGCTAAATGTAGTCAAAGTCTAGTCTTAGTCAAGTACAGCCCGTATCAATCAAATCCAGTCATGCTTTAGTAAAGTAGGGATTTACTATAAACTTCGACGGAGTTTTGGAAGCAACACGAAAAGTCATATTTCACCACATTATATCACTTTCCCACACTGATGCTTATAATTCAGTATTTTTTTAATAAAACACTTACTTACTTACTTAAACGCTTTGCTAGCTTTGGTAAAAAATACAATGGGGCGACACTACTCTTTCCGCGTTCCTTCGTAACATTCGTTTAGCGAAAACGCTAATATAAAAGATCAAAATGTTCGGAATTGGCATAAGCTATCGATATGTCACGTAGGAGTAGTAGGCCCCCCAAGTCTATGAACATGTCTAGATTGTCGCAGATAATTACATCCCACGATCTGTTATATTATTACCACTGTTCGATATCGCATCGCATTGTGCCATGAGTAAACTCCCTTAAATTTGTTAGTCAATATTTCTGAAATGTATTCATACTTGCAAATTGACAACGCTTTTTCCGCTAATATTAGTATATAATGGATTCGATTAATACGTAGTATCAAGTATATATTTTGTGTCAACAGGCGGGGATTGTCTCTCGGAGGCGATAAATTTGTAACCATCTCTGAACAAGAACCGCCAACCAAGCGATCGGCGCTGAAGAATATGAAAAGATTTATGAAACTGAGGCGTTCGAGATTGCGTTACAACAGCGGAGATGACGAAGAAGGCCTGCTAGACACGGCCTCTGGACCACTGGAGGAGCCTGACCACACCGGCAGCCAGGCATCTATCTCCTCTGATGAAATGCTAGTCGACAATCATTCGCCACCTGACACTCCGAAGAAAAATGTGTAAGTAATTACTTAGTGACATATTTTGTAACCACGACAAAAAAATAAAATGTAAATATGAACCTTGATGAGCCAGTGTCACTAGTGACAGCCGAAAACAACTGCACTGAAGCATATTATACTGAGCTTATATAAATTTATGTGCTCGACAGTTTCACCCACCATCGGCTTCTAAGGGCTTGTCTTTGTAACTTCAGACGTTAGTTGCTCTCTCATTGATATTTACTTTAATTTAATTTAACCAACGGCAAAAGACAAATAAATTACAATTACAGCTTTCTGTTTGCCACACAGAATTAAGACTTCTTTAAAGCTATCTTGTTTCAGTGGCTTCGTAATTCGTACATACGGTGACAAAGGCAACGTTTCATCATATCGTATTATTATTGTTGCTTTATTCTGTTACCTCGACGAAACTAAGAACAACTGAATAAAACTAAGTCTTTCGCCTTCACGTCAGCATGAAACATAAAAAAAAGAAATAAAAAAATTATTATTCGCCACTATACAAACAAACAAATAATAAAAACAAATACTACATAGCATCAAATCAAATTTATAAAATGATCTATGAATTTTTAAATGAAACAGTAGATTATGCAAATAATCTGCAGTTTTATTCAAGCAATTGTAATTTACCGCAAATAAAGACCATAATAAATGCCAGTAGCAATGATTTCATTATGGTCCATTTGTTCATAAATGGAAAAAAAAATTTTGTATGGAAATCGAACCACCTTAAAGAAGTGAATTACATTAAGTAAGTAGGTATATACCAGTATGTAGGTAAGTATTTTGTTTTACTTATTCGGGATTATATCAGATACGCCGACTATAGTGCCATAAGCATATCAAAAATACGTCAAAATCATGTTAGTTTCATAGTAAAATAATAGGTAAACTAGGTTTTTGTAAGGTCTGACTGAATATGTGGTATATTCAAGAAAATATATGGTTTCTATTTTTTATTTTTCAATATACCTAATCTCCCACAAGTAAAATACAGTTCTCTCATCTCGCATACAATGCTTTTAACCCACCCAAAAATATTCTGTATCTTTCTCTTCAAAATGACGATGATCAACCGCAGCTTTCATTTCGTTGTCATCTGCAAATCTCCGGCTCCGTAAGTCCTTTTTCAAATTGGAAAACAGGAAAAAATCGTTAGGTGCTAGGTCTGGGCTATATGGAGGGTGATATTGACCATTAATCGTACTTCCCCTGGGTAGATAGTCAATAAGCAAAATTCCCTCACAATCCCAGAAAACAGTCGCCGACTTTTCCACCTGGAATTTCTTTGGCGGCCTTTCTCGTACATCTTGTACTTGCTTATACTTAAAAATCTCATAATATTTGTCACGTGTGTGGACTACCTAACAGTGCACAACATGTTTTGTCCAGTAGCGAAGCAACTGTAATTTAAACTATGTATTTTAAACCCTGTTTACGTTTTACAAACGGCCATTTACTAAGTAACCCGCGATGATTCCAGAAGATTACTTCATCTTTTAATTTGAAATATAGTATAGTGTTTAATATAGTCCTGCGTTTAGTCACCGCGTCAAAGATGCCGCAAGGTTACGTTAAATATACCTTTCAAGAACTACAATCACGTAATAAACTAAGACTATAAAAAACTCGAGACAGACAGGATTTAAAAACTGGATTTTCTCTCGACTTTAAGATAATATAGTACATTCTTAACCAAGGGGTGAAAGTAACTTTGTTAGTCCCGAGACGACGCCAATAGTTCGAGGGACTAAATAAGTATATAACCCGAGGTAAACACTGTGCTTTTCATTACGAATTTACAAGGAAAGTAAAAATAAAAGCATGAGTGAAATAGAGTGAATTTTACTTGACATAAATCAACAAAACAAATAAAGATCGGATTGCTGCTTTCCCGCCATTATATTTTTCTGTGGCAGGCCAGCTCTTCAGCAATTATTTTTCATTTTCATAATTGAAAAAATGGCAAATATTTTGCCCCAATCTATGTTACTTTAAAGAAATTATAATAAAGTCATTTTAAAAAGATGAATGATGATGATGATAGATGATGATTTTGTAGCGATGATAGCTCAGTGGTTAGCGCGGTAGGTTCGCATGCCGAAGGGCGTGGGTTCAAACCCCAACAATGAGCTTAAGCTGCCGGTGAACGAAAACATCGTGAGGAAACCATAGCATGGTGGTAGGGTACTTTCTAGTACTCGGCTGGCTAGCTACCACCCTCAAGTTGAAAATCTGCCGCCAAGCATCTAACGGTGTGTTCCGGCAGCCTCACTTGAGAGCCAGTTCCATTCCAGGCTAGGTGTGCTTTACCATCTTCGACCACACCTTCACTTAACATCAGGTGAGCTGTGGTCAATACAACTAGCCTGTCAACCATAAAAAAAAAAAAAAAGTTCTTTAATTAATGCTTAATTTCATGTTATTTCAATTTTACATCGCGCTGTAATCGAGTAGCTCTATAGAAAGTTGGAACATGGTTCAATAGACATGAAAAGTTGTCAGTTGAAAACGATTTTCCTTAGGGCTTACTTTCAACCCGCTCCTCAGGAAACTTCAGACCTACGTTCCGAATATGAGTAATGAAAAATTATTTATTGTACCTACTGGACACTCCAGGGTTATTTTATTGCTAGAACCAGTCAAGGTTGCCTGAAAGCAATCGCTTTTGGTGATAAGGCTGCCATTTGTGGCTACTAAGGTTTTTATACATATTTCTGTTTTTAGTTTCTGGTGTACATAATCATATTTATCACCGGGACGTTTAGCCGCGCACAAGTTTTGTCACAATTTACCTCGATGCTTCGGCCATGCTGCAATAGATAGCTGTGATGGTCACAAGTTGACTGACCAACCCGAAACATCGAGGAAAACGATTAAGATATTTTTCTTTTGTAAATTATATAAAAACTACATAGTATTTTGTTCGCGATTAAGTTCCGCTGATAAATAATCATAATTATAATGAGATGATGAGTTCAATCTATAATTAAAACTAATTTGGCAGGTTATCACTGGATACCATTGGACCTTCTGCTCTCAAGGCTGCTGACTTCCAAGTGTGTCTGACCATCATCGAAGCGCGTCAGTTGGCTGGCTTGAACATGGACCCAGTTGTATGCGTACAAGTCGGAGATACACGCCGGTACACCCAAGTCAAGGAGAGTACCAACTGCCCCTATTACAACGAGGTCAGTACTTGCAAACGTTCGTCCTCTAGCTTAAAATGGTGTTCTCAAAAGATTACAAAAGTTATGCAGCTGATGATCATACCCTGTATTATCTAACTCACGTGAGATTCCTTGCAATAACTTAAATAACGTTTATAAAGTTAAACGCTTTTAGTTTGTATTACGGTCAATTCATTTGGACCTTGTTACTAAGCCGTCCATATATTTAAAATAAAAATAGGTTTAATCTTTCAGCCGAATATAAGCATTCGTAGTCTGTGTTTCCTCTACTTTACGGATCTAGTTTGAGAAAACGAATAAATATTCGAAGTTATAATGTAGCACACGATTTAAAAAAGGTAATTTATTCAAATATTTCTAAGGCTACTGAAGGCCATTCCTCGCCCTCTTGAGGATATCACGGAAGCGCAACCGCCTATCTTCTCTACATAGTATAAAATAAAGTCACTTCTCGCCGTCTGTATGCTTAGATCTTTTGAACAACGTGCCGGATTTTAACGCGGTTTCTGTCAATAGACAGAACGATTTAAAAGAAAGATTTAGAGAATTTCATAGTTGCAATGTTATAAAAAATATGTTTTTGTGCGCTTACATTACAAATGCTGGTTAAACCTTAAGAGCTAGATCAAAATAATGTACTACATTGCACCCGTGTTCATAGTTTAAGTAAAATTAATAAAATAAGTTCGCGAAGGACCCACAGACCGCGCACGACCCCTGGAATGTACGTTGACGTAACAAAATCACATAAATACCTAAGTAAGTAGGTACATTATCACAAATAAAAACTTAAACTTTTTTACAAAGACGTACTTATGAGAAGAATCAAATTTTAATCTAATGGATTTGATAGCATGTTTACCCAAGTACATTATAATAAAAGCTTGGCGACACGCGAGGTCAAAGTAATTAACAATTTACTTTGCAACTATATTATAATCCTTTCCAAAGGGGTTGGTTGTCTCGTAAGCATGAATATCACGGTAACATGTCAGAATAAGAGGTTAGAAAAAAGATTTCCGCCGAATAATTTTGTAAAAATAATATTGTAGCGATGATTGCTCAGTGATTAGCGCGGTCGGTTCGGCCGAAGGTTCAAACCCCAACAATGTGCTGGAGCTACCGGTAATAGAAAACATCACGAGGAAATCATATGATGTGATGGGTAAAACTTTTTACAGCATTTTTTGGGCAATCAATGTGTGTCGATATCTCGTTGTTAAGTAAAATAAAGAAGTATCTAAAACCTAAAAATGTGTAACAGTGTTATGGGGGGCCGTTAACTGTTGACCCTGTAATCTCAAAAATAAAGTAAAATATAAATGCTACTAATCACGGTATCTCGAAAATAATTTTAAGTATGGGAAATTTCTAGTGTTTCAGTCTGGACGAAAGAATAAAGCTCTTTTCTTAGGCTGCGTATCTACCAGAGATGCGCGATGAAGATGAGCGGTACGAGGTTGCGTAGCGATGTGTTTCTGTCCACCTGATAGATGTTCAAGGAAGCTAAACGGTTGCGTAGCAAAGCTTACAAAGGTGTCTAAATCTTAGTCAAAATATAATATATTGACTGTTACTGATTGTTGATTGTGTGATTGTTAGTGCGTGTGCGCAAGTTATGTGCGTGAAGCCTCGCTCACATCCTTCGCACACATTGCTCGCTTACGGCTCTCACACACATCGCTCACTTTTTTATGTCTACAAACACCTAGCTCCGCTAGCTTTTATCCACCAGGGCAAAAGCAGGACTCAATCGAAGCTCAGGAAATGAAATGGTCCTATTAGTGGATTTTTCCTCTTACCCCGCACATCTCGGGCGGATACGCAGCCTTAATCTATAAACCTCTCTCTCTCTATTTTTAAATTCTTGTTATCACAATCAACGCGAGTGTTAGAGCAAATTAAAATAATATGTAAAAGAAAATGTGCTTAGATGGATATATTATATAAACTCTTTATTGTGCGCACCATAAATAGAAAAAAAGTACAGGGAACAAAATAATCTTAGTATAATAATAATAATGTAACTATTAAATGATCACTTGTTATTTGTTCACAGTATTTCGTGTTTGACTTCAAAATCCCGCCCGTGATGTTGTTTGACAAGATAATCACGCTTACGGTAAGATATTTACTTATAACTTTGCCTTTTATATTATACTATCTTTTTCATACGAATTGTATTTGTATGTAGAAATAATAGGTTGCCTTTATACGCGTAGTAATAAGATATACAAATTAACTTGGTGGTAGATTTCCTTAGCAGGAGGTCGTCTAGGTAGGTACCACCGCAGTACCAGATATTCTGCCGCCAAGCAGTAGTAAACATTACTGTGCTCCGGTTTGAAGGGTACTGCAGCTAGCGAAATTACTGGGCTGTTGAGACTAACCATCTAGTCTCAAAGTAGTGAGTGCCAAAGCAGCGATGCCCTGGACGTTGTTTTGTTACTCAAAGTTCTGTGTATCGCTGCAATGGTCATGGACAGGCGTTATCTCCTAACATCAGGAGAGCGCCTCGATCGTCTCATTACATTTACATTAAAAAAAAAATAATAATAATACAAGTTGTTGATGCCATGGTTAAAGATAAAGCTGTACTATGTCCGAAACTGATTCAAAAAAATGTGATATTTAGATACAATCTCTCGTTTCTCAATGAAATAGTGTAATCCCGTCCAAAAACTGCTTGACTTGTTCTTTAGTGGTGTTAGTTCTGAATTGCCAAGCCTGCAAATAATAAGTCTTGTCAACGGCCTGTATTCCACAATTATTTTTTCCGCTTCCGACAACGACAGATTGTTGTAATTTAGCACTACGGTGACGTTTTGTAACCGTTTGCCACTTGTCTACGTTCTTAGTGCTGCTTTCTTCCCGTAGATCTCCTGAAGTCGATGCTAGTATCACAGTCTGTTGCCGTGAGGCTATTCCTCCGGCTCCATTCTCTACAATATCTCTATTCATCATCTTATTCTTATCATTCATATTGCACATGTGCAAAGCACCGTCAGCGGGGGTATGCGCTACTGTATGAAGCCGCGTTACTTTGAGACGTTTGATATAGAGCTTCATAAAACCAGTAAAACTCAAACTTGGAAACCTCATAGGCATTTAAGTGGAAGTAAATTGACACGTCTGTAAACTAAAGTACAATTCAATATATCTTCAGTCGGGTCAATAATTTCAACCGCTCTTGACATTTTCGGCACTATCGTCCATTACTTCAGTAGCTACTGCGGTGGGAAGGGAAGGTCTTGAAACCCGAAGCCCGATGGGGTTTCCAACGAACTTAGTAATTCAGCTTTCCGCTTAATTTTCACTCCATGCCGAGTAACAGGGCCAGGTTTCATTATACGACTTGTGTTATACGATAAAGTTATACAAGGTTATTGATAAACTTATCAAGAACAGCTTATAGATACGTCGCTTTATATACGCAAAAACAACCGCCGCGAAACTAACCCCTTACGATTACCGTAAAAGACGGTAGTACAGAGATATTAGCATTCACATTTCTTTACAGGGTTATAAGCTTGGGATATACTAAGCCTAAAGGGAATCATTGTGAACAATTTTTACTACGGGTCAACTCGAAAATCACAAAAAAAAACAGTTGTTACTTGTTTAAGTTGAAACAGTTTAGAGTCTAGAGTCGACAAACTTTTTTTATGGAACAGCTGATTTTATGCCCACGTTTTCAGGGCTGTGTCCACAGTAAAAGTTGTTCCTAAAGAAACTATGAGTACCTACAATGACTTCTACCTACTTTTTTGGCTTAGTAGCCCCCATGCTTACAACTCTGAAAATCACAAAAAAAATTGTACGGGTACCTACTACGGTGATAGCATTGCACAATTGCACATTAGCTATACTTATTTAAAAAATATAGCTTTCCGTTGATTTGCATTTAATTACGTATAGTTCAGATAATTAAAGAATGATGGGTATACCGCTGCTGGGAAAACCCATCAGCTGACAACATAAAATAGTATATTCACCGCCCTCCCACGATGACGTCAAAGACCCCGTGTAACCCCAGAACAGGAGGTGTCGTGCCGAGTGCCACTCCTATATCTTATAATAAAGCTTGGAAATCATCAAATTCATGAAAAAAACTAGCGGCAGTAGCTCGCCTGAGTGTTCCATGACTTTTCACAATAAAAAAGCTTCAAGTTCAAGTTTTTAATGTTTTTTTTTAAAGTGTTGTATGCAAACGTTCAAAGATTTGGAAACAGCACGAAACTTATAACATTTTATAACAAAATAAATATTTTACCATATTTTATGGGTAACAGGAATTGGAACTCAAAGTGTTTTTCTACTTTGTGATTTGTAGAAAAGGTCTTTAAAATTGTGTCTCTGGTTATCAAATTTATCAATAACCAAGGAGATAAAATTAAAAATTATATCATCCGTCGCGCGCCTAAAAAAATTCTACGTTACTTTTTTCACCAATACTTTATGGTACATTTAAACCGGCACTCAGATTTGTCTAGTATTTTGCGTTTTTATACAAGAAAAATAATAAAGTATAATAGTAATAAATCTTTATTTTGGACATAAAAATAATCCCATACACATTGTGGTTACAGAAAATATTAAAAAGGAAATACATACATATTAATATCTGTATTACGTACACTCTTTATGTACGAATCGAACTCTGGTGTACTTTTAGACACGGTGCGCCCCGCGGTGTTACCCGTTTCATTTTCCGAAATAAAAAGTCGCCTATGTGTTAATTCAGGATCTCTGCTACCTCCATACCAAGTTTTATCAAAATTGGTGCAGCTGTTCGAGCGTGAAGGAGTAACAAACATAGAAACACACTTACATACACACAAACTTTCGCCTTTACTAACTTAACTGACAAAGCCTAACTGTAAATACATTTTTTATCGCTTTACTAAATACAAACAAAATTGTTGTTAATAATTAATTTGCTTGTTTTATTTAGCACAACCTGAAATGTGAACTTCGTTCATATGTGTACAGGGTAAATAAGTATTTGAAACAAAATACTTATTCCGGAATTTCAAACAACAAGTTACCGTATTTGAACAGTAAGTAGCCAAATTTGAACAACTCAAAAGCTTAAGTAAACTGGAAATTAATTGAGTCATGTACCTGAAATTAAACAATTTATTAAACCTTCGTTAGGGTGCTGGTTACCGGCCCAAGTTTATAAGGTAGATGCTTATTTGTTTGTTGGAGTAATACGAGAGTCAGTTTAATATTTTATTTTTTCAACGCAGTTCATTTATATTGTATATATAGTACATGAATCATTTAATCAAAATAAAAAAGACCTTAAATTATACTATTTACAAAAAAAAAAACAAAATCATAAATAAACTATATTACTGTAAAATAAACACGCCGTCAAGATCGCTGCCGTGCGGTAGGGTTCCCAGTACGCTGGCGGCATTGCCCCGTTGTATGGCTAAGCTTAGCCTTTGACGTAGGTAGGCGCTAGATCTGGGATTCCCCGAAGCGCGTTATTAAAAATTTCGTGAGTACTATTTTGTAATCGCACTTATGTATGAGATGATGTCGAACCTGACGAGGGTCAAAGTGTGTGTTGCACCAAGTGCCTATTGAAGCACATATTTTAACCCTCAAGGTTCGAGCTGCACTGTTCCTTGGATGGAATACACTTACAAACTTTATAATCATAGTCAGCGGCGGCCTTAGCTGTTGCAAGGCCCAGAGCGACAGAAAATTGTGAGGCCCTTTTTCTTTGAGTCCGTTTTACTAAAAAATTAGTTCGAGTGCTCGAGTGGCCGTAACATGCTTGCACTAATAATGAAACTTTCAAATACTCGGCTTAGGTACCATACTTAAGTTGAAAATAGCTAAGCACCTAACTGTGTATTTCGGTAGCTTCACTTGTTCCGTCCGGGATGCACCTTCCGATCTTGGCTGCTAGAGACCTTGTTTTATCACATTCAGTTTGAAATACTCTGACACTCGTCAGAGTATTTCAAACTGAAAGGTTATATTTATAATAAAATTACTAGTAAGTAATTATGATTTTTTGACATTTTATTATATTGCCATTTTTTTTATAGTGACATATTTTATATTGACATATTTTATATTGACATATTTTTTTATTCACATACTTTATTTTCATTTGACAATGTCACAAACATTGTGTTATCAATGAAATATTTGTATTTGTATTTAGGCCAGTTCTATTTCAGTCTAGATGTGTTTATCATCCTCCACCACTAGGTGACCACCACACCACCATTAGGTGAGCTGTGGTCAAATAACTAGACTGTCAACTATAAAAAAGAACAAAAATGTGCAACAATCACTTACCTAAGGTACTAGATACTCGTAAAATCGACCAGTGCCTATAAAGAAATTATACGATGAAAAATTAATGGTAATCGTTCTACACTTTTAGCTAACACTTTACTCACAAAACCCGATTTACCATTGACAGTTTTTATATCGTCCTCTTTTTTTCTTTCAAAGAATAAATCTAAATAGCGTAATGAAAAGTTAACAAACCAAATTTTTCTCTTAACCAGTATAAACAATCTGATGAAACCTTTTTAGATAGAAATCGTGGTGGTTGTTTTGGCGAACTTTAATACCTGTTATTATTCAACATTTACCTGGAAAAGAGCCTATTTTTTTTTTAATAATAATGAACCGAACGAGATGCACTCCTGATGGTAAGAGATAACTCCTGTCCATGACCATTGCAGATACAAAACGTTGTATCGTCATTATCATCATTTCAGCTGTAGGACGTCCACTGCTAGACTTAGGCCTCCCCCATTGACGAACGAACGAATGACGATACAATGATGATGATTTGATTGAACGTTGTCTAGCAAAGCAAAATTCAAAGCATCACTGCTTTGGCGCTCATTACTTTGAGACTTTCATTGCTAAGTCTCAACAGGCCTGTAATTCCTTTATTGGAGTATCAATTAACTGAATCCTTTTGAAAATTTTCATGATATCATGTCAAGTACTAGAAGGCAAGTATTTTATTATGTTCGAGATTAAAGTATTTAATTATTATCGACTAGGTATGTATTAATACCAATTTTGAAGGCAACTTTTAAACTACTTAAAAACAAGAGCATGTTCTGGGAAAACAGGACGGTTGGCAACTCTTACTTATGGAAGGGTCCAGTTTGTATCACACCTAAGTTAGTTGCCATAAATGATATAATTGCTTTGTTACAGGTTCTTCAATCACGTCATCTATTGCGCGGCAATAAACTTCTGGGCGACTTTAAGCTCGACGTGGGGACAGTCTTCAATCAACCCGGTATGTGTACAACAAGCAATTGGTGTAAACTTGTTAATTAGGACTATTATAAATTTTATAAAAGTCTTAATTTTGTTTTTGTAATAGTTTAATGTTTGTTCTGTGTCTGGGTGTTCTGTATGTATTACAAGTATGTATGTATTTACTAAAAAAAGTATGTGAGTATTCTATCAGTTATCTTAATTATAAATGCATTATAAATGGATCCCTGAAGGAGTACAGAACTTACAATACAAGCGTAGCTTAGTGTAGGTTCTGTGTACCATCATTATTAATACCTGTTGTTAATGTGAATAAAGTTTATTATTATTATTTATTATTATCTGACTTCAATAGTACAAGCTTTGCATAGTTTGGTGTCAGATGACGCTGCGTGTAATGCCCTGCGATATTTATTAATTAATATAATCAGTTCAAAATCACAATTTTCTGATTTAGAACTTAGCGTGCTTATCATGCAATATAATAATTATGTCCTTTATAACATCTTTTATCTCTTTTTTTCACGTTAGTTAAAACGAGAGAAAGATCGATGTAACACATATACTAATACCAACATGGGTCATAAAATAATGTCGTTTGGCTTATATTGCTGATGTAAGTGCCTTTGAGGAAATAATTACCAAGTACCCGCTGTATTTATTACCCGTATTCCGGCGTAATGTGTTAATTCAAAGAATTTAGGTAGCTATGCTCTGAATTGTACTCTAAAGCGTTAAGCCATTTCAATGTAAAAAATAACTGCAATCACTCACAAACTTTCACATTTAGATATTTTTAAACGTTGTTAACAAATAAAGCTAAATTTAAACTGATAGTTACTCCATTCTCATCCGTTGTTTCAATATGTTTTTTTGTTGAAGAGATAAGGAGAATAACTTTATTTAGTAAAATGTGCTAAACGACTATTTTCAACTGTGTTATGAATTTTTTACGATGTTTGGCGTGTAATACTAAGTTATTTCACGATACGCTACTAAATACTTTGTAAGTTATTTATATAAAAAAAAGCGTGAGTAGAAACTTGAATTCTTATAATAGACCTTGGTTCGTAAGCCGAAGAGAATGGGTTTAAACCCCAGCAATAGGCTCGAGCTACCGGTGACGGAAAACATCAAACGGTCAACAAACAAACGGTCCCTACCTATTTTCTAGTATTCGGCTGGATAGCTACCACCCAAGTACATCAAGTAGATAATCTGCCGGTAGGCACCTAACAGTGTGTCCGGAAGCCTAACTTGAGAGCCTGTTCCATTTCTGGCTAGGTGTATTTACCATCTTCCGCACTGTCATCCAATTTTAACTTAGTGTAACCCTGTAGATTGTATGTGAGTACATACATGTCATTTACACCCAACAAAATGAATAGAACAGCTGACATTTTGTTTTGTTTTTGATATTGTTGTAAAAAAAATAACAAATATATATCATTTGTTCTGTTTGTTGTTGTAAAACGATGAGGTCAAACAATGACTTTCGGCTAACCATTACTGTTCCACTTTTTATTATGTATTTGTTCATAATCAAAGCGTTCGTAAACTAGTTTCTAGAGAATTCAACTTTCACGAAAGTTAGTTTCAGTTTTGGTGTTGTAACATGTTATTTTATATTTCGCGTAGGCGTGTAGACCTTTATTTCAAAGGCATATTTATCCCTGTACTATATAAAGCTATAAACTCTCAGTTTCATATACCATTGTTTGAATAAGGCTCACTACTCACTCGGCTTTAATATAAAAAAAGCGTCGCCGCGAAGTCGTTAAGATTGTAGTTTTCCAGTTTCTCCGTATTGTTTGTGATTGTGCTTCTTTTTTTAATTTAAAAGTAACTAGACGAAGGATATGCTCTCCTGATGGTAAAAGATAACGCATGTCCATGACCATAGCATCAATACACAGAGCTTTGGGTTGCAAAACAAAGTCCGGGGCATCGCTGCTTTGGCGCTCATTACTTTGAGACTTTCGATGGTTAGTCTCAACAGCCTAGTAATTTGCTGCATAAACGTTACTGTGTTCGGGTTTGGGAGGTACTGCTAGCGAAATTATAAAACTGTTAAGACTAAGCATCGAAAGTCTCGAAGTAATGAGCGCCAAGAAAGCGATGCCCAGGACTTTGTTTTAGGTACTACTAGACAAATACTAGTAACTAAAGTTCTGTGTATCGCAGCAATGGTCACGGACAGGCGTTATATGGATATGGATAGGTGTACCATCAGGAGAGCATCTCGTTCGTCTCATTACTTTTACATAAAAATATATATCCTATGTCAGTTCTGATCCTGATTCGAAAGGCTACCTTCGTGGCCCAATAAATCGTAATTCCTGCCACTCAAACCCAGCCTAAGGAGAATAAAACACGCTTTGATTTGAACATACGTGTAGGTAGGTATCCAACCTCCTTACTGTGAACTTCTTATTGCGATTCCTAATTCTTCTCCTTTTCTTTGATTTTGACGTCGCATTTTGAGCATTTGCTAGAGTCAAGTGTTTTATATTTTGAAGTTTTTTAGTTATAGTCGAAGTCCAGTCTTGGTCAAGTCCAGCTCGTCTTAGTCAAGTCCAGCCATGCTTTAGTAAAGTAGTGGCGACTTTACTATAAGCTTCGATAGAGTTTTGGAAGCAACACGAAAAATCATGTTTCACCACATTATATCATTTTCCCACACTCTCGCTTCTAATTCAGCACTTTATGAATAAAACACCACGATTGCATAACATTCGGGAAAACACTAGTTTAAAAAAAAAATACAATGGGGTGACACGACTCTTCCCGCGTTCCCGCCAAAACTTCAGATTCTTATTAGATGCTGCTGAAAAGATATAAGAGGTTTAAAACGTGAGGTATACAGTCATGTTACTCCAAATTTTTAACAGCATTTACTATGGGTACAATTCTATATTCGCTTTAAAAACCCAGTTCATTACTAAAAATCATTGACGTTTCGTGAAAAGTCAAACTAATTTTTTCATTCTTCCAGTGTTGTCGAAACATAAATAACATACTACAAATCAATACTTAAATAATTTATAGGTATGTATAGGTATGTATATATACTAGCTGTTACCCGTGACTTTGTCCGCGTGAAATTTAATAAAAAGTTTGTCCAGTTTGCAGTATAAAAGTATCATAAATGTTAATCCGGGCCTTAAATTATTTGTGCGCCAAATTTCATCAAAATGAATCCATTCTCACAAACTTTCATACTTATAATATTAGTAAGTTTTTTTTTTATGTGTAAAAGTAATGAGACGATCGAGGCGCTCTCCTGATGTTATGAGATACACGCCTGTCTATGCCCATTGCAGCGATACACAGAACTTTGAGTAACAAAACAACGTCCAGGGCATCGCTGCTTTGGCACTCATTACTTTCAGACTAGATGGTTAGTCTCAACAGCCCAGTAATTTCGCTAGACCTAACCTAACCTAAAATGTAGCCCATATGTTAATCCAGGGTGTCAGCTACCTCCGTACCAAATTTCATCAAAATTGGTTTAACCGTTAAAGCGTAAAGAAGTAACAAATATACACACACTAACAAAACTTTCGCCTTCACAATATTAGTGTGATTACTCACTGTAAGTTAACTTATTGCAATGGCGAAACTTTAAAATATGAAATAGCGAAATACAATTTTTTTTTTATGTCAAAACTAGTGTATCAATTTTGACTTACTCGATTTCCATACAATTTTTTTCCATTTATATATCCTACTAGGTACGGTTCAAGCAATTGTGATTTAGCGCAAATAAAGACCAAAATAAATGCCAGCAGCTATGACTTCACTGTAAAATTATGCTCCATTTTTTCATAAATGTTTGTATGGAAATCGAACCACCTTAAAAAAACTTGTATGTGTTTGTCGTAATGCGAATGATTTTTCGATTGATATTTCTATTGGCTAGCGTATGAACTCTTTCTCGTCTGATATTTAGCGAAGATGACTATGATTTATTATCAAAGAAGATGTTGTATAATAGAGAACTGGAAAAGACAGCAAAATTAAGCCACTATAGTACGGCGCTTTGACTACATTCATCAGTCGAGATTTATGATTATACTAAGACCATTTCTTTTGGTTAACTGGTTAGGCTAGACCATAAATAAACTGATAATAAACGACGATGCGGTCTAAGATGTAAATGTAACATTTCATATAGCCTGGAACTGAAGCCGGCACCCAAATCAAGCTGGCGGTACATGCTGTCAGGATTCGGCAATCCATTACAAATTCACGAAAATATACCGGAATGGCTCAGCGGACCAGTTCGATTCCCAAGCAGTTGCTTAGAATTTTAGATATAGAAATGAATCTCCAAAAACACAACTGCGAATTTATGCAAAAGCTATTTTCATTTCTTCTTCAAACTAGCAGAACACCTTTATTATGGGATATTTAATTTAAGCGGCTTTTCTACAACAGATTATAAAAAAATCAATAAAACTTTATGTTAAATGAGCTCACCTGATGTTAAGTGACAGTATGGTCGAAGATGGTTAACACACCTAGCATGAAAGCTCTTAAGTAATGCTACCGGAGTACATCGTTAGGTGCTTAGCAGCAGATTTTCAATATATGAGTGGTAGCTAGCTAACCAAGTACCTACTATAAGTACCCTACCACCACTCTATGGTTTCTTCACGATGTTTTCTTTCACCAACAGCTCAAGCTCATTGTTGGAATTTGAGCCCACGTATGAGATTAACCACTTAGCTACCATAGCAACAAAAAAATCTTCATTTTTCTAAAATTTGCAATGCATTTAATACATACAAAAGATGTCAGCCGCAATTAACGGATGATTCTTGTACGTTATTTTATATTTGTGGAGTATTTATCACTTTCAATGTTATCTGCCTTCGTATTCGGGGGCGTTATAAGGGGCTGTTACCTACAAGGGAAAACCAGAAAACACATATAAATATATGACTACTACTAAACTGCTAATGCACTACTAAAAATTACAACATATAAAACAGAAAAAAAAGAAGTACTTATGTATTCTATCAGTTATCTGACTTCCATCACACAAGCTCTGCTTAGTTTGGGGCCAGATGGCGCAGTGTGTATAGTCCTACGATATTTATTTATTGTTTATTAATAGAAGCATAAGTTGCAATTGAACACTTTTTTGATTAACGGTCCAACAGGCCGAGTCTCTTCGTTTTTTCTGGCAACGTTTTACTACTTTTGAAACCTTACAAAATTTCACAGCTGCGCTTCATGTGTCTCATAATCCTAAGTAATTTATTTTAAAACAACGTTTTTTCTTTTGTCAACAGACCGCCAGTTTTACCACAAATGGGCGCTACTGACCGACCCTGATGATTTATCAGGTGGATCTAAAGGTTATTTAAAGTGCGATATAAGTGTCATAAGTAAAGGAGACACAATTAAAGTACCGACCAAGAGCGAAAAAGATGAAGATGACATTGAGGCGTAAGTTTTAAGTATTGGTTTTTACTTGGTGGTAGATTTCCAGGAGGAGGAGCAGGAGGTCATCTATCTAGGTACCACCGTAGTACCAGATATTCTGCCGCTAAGCAGTAGTGTGTAAACATTACTGTGTTCCGGTCTGAAGAGTACCTACTGCAGGTAGTGAAATTACAGGGCTTTTGAGACTTACCATCGAATGTCTCAAAGTAATGAGATTTGATCGATGTGATCGAAGGTTTAGTAGTTAGTATCTACTTATTGATTGTTAGATCTCATCCGATCTGAGGGATCGTATCCGAAACGAAGTAATTCATCAGAAAACTAGTCATAGACATAGCTCAGCGTATTAGCAAGCTGAAGTAGCAATGGGCTGGACATATCTGTCGCAGACACGATAACCGCTGGGGTAGACGTGTTCTAGAATGGAGATCGCGTATTGGCAAATGTAGCGTAGGACGCCTTGAGACTCGATGGAGTGACGATATACGTAGGACAGCTGGCGGTGGATGGAAGCGAAAAGCCTAAGATTGGGCTGAGTGGCGTGTCTTGGAAGAGGCCATGTTCAGCAGTGGACTTTGATAGGCTAATGATGATGATGTTGATTGTAAGATGGCAATAACTGCGGATCGGATTTTGTAATCCTACGCGCAATGGTTTCGTAGGAATTTCGCCGAGGGAATAAAATGTAAGAGATATTGCGATAGGTCTTGTAAATTCCGGTCCCAGAGCGACGAATACCGGAATAATAAGGTTTCGCATTGTCTTTATGTTATGGCCTCTGCAGACGATAAATAAATAATGTTAAGAAAATACTAATCACTTAGTAATAGAATAAAAAAAAGACACAGAAAGAAATGTGGAAAAAAATACAGTTTTTTTCTTATTATTGAATCTCTTATGAAAGTATAAAATTACGGACACACCGAAACATTGAAATTTAACCAATTCTCAATCGCAAACGTTGAAATGTAAATTTACGCAATTATCTATCTATCTAAGTCTATACTCTAAGTATTTTTTTTCGCTCTAGATCAATGTTATATTGTAGTGGGGGATAGTTTTTATCGCCAGTTTTATTTTGATAAGTTTTATAGAGGGGCGTAAAGTTTACGAGTAGTTGATATGATGAAAAAACTGTAAGTAAACTATGAATATTTATATGCAAATATAAATAAGTAGTACACGCAGGTACCTCATGAACCCACGGAAACAAATTTCTAAATTGAATTTAACTGTAATATGCTGCCCATTTAATTGACACACAATAATTTATATACTGTGCTCCTATAGTTGTTATAGTCTTTCTTGCCAATCTTGGTGAATAGCCATATTGATTTTCCTTAGCTAGCCAGTGTTAATTATTCAGTGTTTTTGAACTAGGCTGCTAGGAGGGTTTCAAGAATAATCCAGTTTGATTTGTCTCTTCTATTTGAGAATTGACCACTGCTGTACTTCATAAAACTAGATAATGACCTACATTTAAACACTGCATACTATATCAAAAATACAGAAATAATAACTAATCCAGAATTAATCCAGTAGTTATAAACATTTATATACTTACTACATCCACTTGGTGGTAGATCTCCTTAATCGGAGGACGTCTACGTACCACCGCAGTACCAGTAATTCTGCCGCTAAGCAGTAGTGTGTAAACATTATTGTGTTCCGGTTTGAAGGGTACTGCAGCTAGCAAAATTACTAGGCTGTTGAGACTAACCATCGAAAGTCTCAAAGTAATGAGTACCAAAGCAGTGATGCCCTCGACTTTATTTCGTCACTCAAAGTTCTGTGTACCTATCGCTGGAATGGTCATGAACAGGCGTTACTCTTACCATCAGGAGAGCGTCTCACTCGTCTCATAGGTTTTTACACAAAAAAGTATTTAAGGTTACATCTATCTATGTAATACCTACGTACCCAACTTTCATGTCATATTATATTTGACGTTTATTTACAGAAATCTGCTACTACCAGATGGAGTACCAATCGAACGCCAGCGCGCTCGCTTTTTCATCAGAATCCATAAAGCAGACGGATTACCCAAGATGAACTATTCAATCATTGCCAACGTGAAGAAAGTTATCACTGGAGAAAGTCACGATTTGGTTGACTCTTATGTCGATGTGTCCTTTGCTGGCAAGACAGTGAGTAACGAACGTCAGGTAATTTTAATTTTTCTATCTTATTGCACTGCCCGTTACCTTCCTGCAGGGCAAACGCTTATCCCTCCCTCAACACTATCTCATTTATTGTGTGGGATTTTTTATTCTGTTTAATATTAAACAGCTTTACTATAGCTGCCGAACAGGTGCTCGTCTCCGATCTTCAAGGTAACGTTTACCATGTTTTATGATCGTTCCCCTATATTAATTGGCTATAAATCACTTTTAATTTTACTGGCAAAATACCCTGCGACATTCTAACTCATTTCCGTCAACGAATCTTAACCTACCCCTATGTTCATTCAGCCATCTCGGGTTGCCTCCATTTAATTTAAGTTTCCAACTTGTCAATTAGGTATATACTTTTCTCGATCCATTAGTAGATAATAACGAATGCATTTGTCTACTGACATTCCTGCTCGCTGTTTGATTACTATCCTAGATTTTAGAGCTTGCCTAGTTAAATAAATCTTGCATCCCGTTTTTGAGCTTCCATCAAAATAGAAATGACATCGACCACAGAATGTCTAAGCACGGAAATCGTAATAAAACTTGTTTTATTTACGAAAACGAGACAGGTGTATTTATATCTAGCTTTATCACGTTTCTTTTTGTTCGATTAATGACTCGGATTCATTTATGACTGGCCTGCTAGCTCATTCGGTAACTCATATTGGTATTAGAGATGTACCTAAGTAAAGATAGGGTTTTGGCGGGACCGCGGGAAGAGTCGTGTCGCTCCGTTGTATTTTTTTCCAAAACTTGTGTTTTGTCGAGTGTTTATGCATTAAAATGGTGGCGTTTTATTCATAAAGTGCCGAATTACATGCGTGAGTGTGGGAAAATGATATAATGTGGTGAAACATGACTTTTCGTGGTGCTTCCAAAACTCCATCGAAGCTTTATAGTAAAGTCGCCACTACTTTACTAAAGCATGACTGGACTTGACTGACACAGACTAGACTTGACTAAGACTGGACTTTGACTATAACTAGCTTCGAGGACACTTATTTAACTTCTGAAACTTGAAAATATATAATTACTTGACACTGGTAAATGCTAAAACGCGACGCCAAAACCAAAGAAAAAAAAAGTAAAGATAACTTAGATACAATGATAAATACTACTATGGACTTTTAAGGGAATGGTTTGGTTGTAACGGTATCATTCTAAATTCTAATAAATGTACTATAATACACTATCAATCGAAACTCGGTAATTTTAATATTTTAACCAGTAAAAGAAATGTCTTTTTGTGTACACAATAGATACTTCAATTAGCCATAATGCTCATATCAATAATATATATGTAAGAAAATTGCCAGCAGAAATTATGATAGATAAAACTACACTTTTATGCATAGGTACACAGACACACATTTTATTATAAGATACGTTAAACGAGATACGATATGGAGTAACGCAGCTAATATTTCAAAAGTGTCAAGATGTCAAAAGAGAGCTATTAGAATAAAATTTAAGCTTAGTTAATTTATAAATACACGAAGCTAATTTGCCAAAGAAGAAAGATGAGCATCAATATAACTTGCGAAACAAAGAAAAGCTGGTCGTTACATGAACATAGGTAAAGTTGAATGGCAGACCTGTCACGCAAAATTAAAAACTAAACAAAATTGCCTATGTGTAATAAATCTTAACCAATTTAAAAAAAAAAACCATTAAAATTTCTATGAAAGTAATCCATTTTACAAATTAGCCGAAAATCCTCATTTATGTGTAACATATAAACGGAGTCTACACTGTAAATATAAGTATGTTGGTTATTGTTAACCTAATCATCCATTATATTATAGCTTCTTTTATTCAAAGCGTAAAAATAAGTTTTTTTATAACAACTTTCCTGTCACTTTATTATTATTTATCGATAATAAATATTACTAATACACTCGTAAGTACTATCAAATGAGCTAACAGGAACTGTAATGCGTGTAATACCCTCTCGGGTAGGAATCGAATCCAACCACTCGTATGACGATAAATGTTTTGTAAATACAGTGTAAATTCTTTATAACGAAACTCAAGGGACCGAGCATTTTTTATCGTTATAGAGAGTTACCGTTACATAGAGTGACTAAGTTCAAGACGTCTTCCAGCGTCGCTTTTCTTTTCTCCCTTTTCAATCGCACGTATCACACAAACTTTTTCGTCAACACATAACGCTTTTTTTTTACTGGCCATGTTAACAGTTTCAAAGTTGGTTCACGACTGATAATACGATAGGTAGGTGTTTAGTTCGAGATCATCCTTTCAAGCAAACCAAGCACGTGTTCAAGGCAATTAACAATAACAAAAGCAAGACGGCTGTTTACGACCTCAGAAGTTTCGGGGCCTCAAAGGTTTAGTCGGCATCTTTTGTAACCTGATAAGATAACATAAACAATAACACCGTGACGATTTTCTGTGTCTAAATATGAATACATTTCTTCGTAATAGAGAATGGCTGCTGCGCTATAAAGAGTGTATCAATGTGTGGGTTTTAAGGTAAACCAACCAAATTGTGATCTTTTCTATGTTATAGAGAGTTTATCGTTATAAAGAATAATGTTATAAAGAGTTTACACTGTATGTATTTACAAAAAAGTAAGTATGTATAAGTATTAAATGAGTTATGTGGTTCCCATAGTACCAACAAGCTTTGTTTAGTTTGGCGCTGTGTCAAATTGTTCTATGATATTTATTGACAAAAAACAATACTCCCCTCCCAGTCGGCTATAATCACGTAATATTAGTAATAATTTTCATTGTAATTTGTTCATCTCATCTAGATCATATGGTAAACCTAAACAAAACTAATTAACAATGTTGTTTCACATTATAAATAAATAGAAACTTATTAAGTCCCTATCACGTTTTCTTAATTTTTTTATTTCTTACCTATAGTTGTAGTTTGTACATATGTAGTATTTTAAATAACATTGTAAATAAGTTTCCGGCTTAGTTTTTAAAATTGGTATCATGCTTTCGCAGGCCTAACACCTACTAATTGTGAGGACTTTTATCAGTTGATTTCACAGTCATTGAATTCGGCAGGGATCTACATCAGTACGCAAGAACACCTATGCGCCAGTCTGGAACGAAGAGATTGTCTTAACGGAAATGTTCCCGCCCTTGTGTCAACGTATTAAAATCCAAATTCGAGACAGTTTCTCGGTACAGCCCAGCATTATTGGAACACATTTTATAGACCTGACGAAAATTTCTAACGATGGTGAAAAAGGTAGATAAATGGCTTAAACTTGAGTCAAATTAACTCGTCAATTGTTTTATTTCAAATGAAGTCTTTCCACACTTGGGTTTATTTATTATATGATGTACTTACCACACCATTTTAGGCGTAAGCGTTGCTTGCTTATGCAAGGTGGTGACGTAATAAGTGTACGGTGTATGAAGCCGAAAATATGTCATTTAATTACCATTGTAAACAATTTTTACTACAAGCATAAATCAACAAAGCGAAAAAAGCATCAACAAACTTTTTCCGTGTTTACAGTTGATTTTCATTATGTGATTTCTGAGTAAAAGTTATTCATAATGATGAGTACAATAACCCTTTTCAGCTTGATACACTCCTAGCTTCTAACCCTGGACACATATTTAATTAGGTACCTACTAATATTATGCGTTATGTTATACAATTAGGTATGTATTTGAAACCCATGACAGTCTAAGTTTACCATCTAGTCGAGCAACGTGACGAGTGATCTTTTTATATAAAAAATTTAACGGTAATGTCGTTGCAGGTTTTCTACCAACATTTGGGCCCGCTTACGTAAACCTATATGGGACTACTCGAGATTACAACTACGCGAACTCAAAGAACACTCTTAACGAAGGCATGGGTGAAGGAGTAGGCTATAGAGGAAGGTAGTATACCTATTTAATTAATCTACATTTACACTTCTACACTAATATTATAACGAGGAAAGATTTGTATTTTTGTATATTGAGGTAGTTGTGAAAAAATATGTAATCCACCATTTTGTGGCGGCGGCCATCTTGGACTAATTTTCATCAAACATAGCTAAGAACACTCCCGACTAATTCACTTTTCAAACAAAAAAACGAGAATCAGTTCATCCATTCGGGAGCTACGATGCCACAGAAAGACAAACACACAAACACACACGGCAAATTTATAACACCCCGTCGTTTTTGCGTCGGGGGTTATTATACTCAAAAACTACTTGAGCGATTTCAAAAAACTCTTTCACCATTAAAATGAATTCTCTCTGAGTAACATAGGCTATAATTTATTACTAGAATTTAATTAAAAAATAAATGTCGACCCTTGTGAAGCCGGGACGAGCCGCTAGTAGCCAATATATTGAGGCGCCCATTTTTGCGCCTTTAACAAAAAAAGCTAACATGCTGCATATTAACATAAGTATAAACACCACCTACATAAAATAAATAATATGATATCTAAGTTATAATTTCAATGCTGATACAGAATTTTATTTTTTAGTATCTTCTGTCTTCTTCTGCTGCCTTAGTACTAATAACTATATTATGTTACAGGGTTTTAATCTCAATTCGTACAGAGATTCTGGAAAATATTGAGTGCCCAATTTTGACGAATGTGGGAAGGGAATCCATTCCTCCCGTTACAGAGACCAGCTTTCAAAAAAATGAAGAGTTCTTTTTATTTGGCTCAATTTTTGAAGCCAACATGATCGACAAAAATCTAGTGGACAAAACCATGTACTTTGAAATGAGCATGGGAAATTCTGGTAATACTCTAGACGGGAATAGCGAATCCATGAAAAAATGTACGGATTTGGCAGTCAAGGATCTTGGTAAGTAGTAAATACCGAGGGAGTTTAGTATTGTGAATTTCAGAGTGGAATAATCGTGTGTAACGGTTTGTTACGTATTCGATTTAGTTTTTTATAAATCTTTGAAACGCACACATCTAATGAAATTATCATCAAATACTATCACAAATTAGGTACATCTATTGGCGGCACCACACTATCGTCCAACAGCCCAACACTCGAACATGACTCCAGTCTATCCCAACATCAAAATATATCCACACAGTATATCAATATACACATTGCAACCTCATACGCTATTCGTGTAAGTTGGCAAACTTCTTTGATCTGTGTACGATTTACCGCCGTCGCAGCAATCACACGCCAACAAGATCCAACATCCTCAAACATGCACGAACTATCTCTCTACACATGGAAGGTTGGACGAACAGTTCGACCATTAGACAATAGTGAGGTGCCGCCATAACGATCGAATAGTTTCTTCGTAAACGTAACCAGTGATGTCACACGTATAAGCCAATGAGCGAGAGTCGACAAGTGGCGAAAAGCGTGGTTTACCCGACTCCCGCATCGACGGTTGACGGGTCGAGCTGGAAACTCTCGAGCAAGCAACGGTGTTACTGGCATTGTACACTACCCTCGCTCTTGTGAGTGAGGGTAGTGTCCAATGGCTAGAATGAATCACAAGATTCAGCTATTTTTCTGCTGCGCCATTGGCCATTGTTTTGGTAACGATTCTACTATAATTACATAATACTTAATGAAATTTATTTATTTTGTTCAAAAAACATAAAACATGTAGGTAGGTACACAAAAAGACGGAGAAACACAAAAAAAGATACTATACATATAATAACAAAACAAAAATACGAAGAACCGCAAAATGGAATACTATACAATCTATACATATAATAACAAACAAAAGTACGGAGGAACACAAAATGAAATACTATCCATATCATATGATACTACGGTACGCCCTGGATCCCACACTAGGGGGACCTGTGTCGTGGTATCCAGGCTCTTCCTTTTAACAAACATTTACAAGGGTAGGTACATATAAAATGATACAGAAAAAGACAAAATACAAAAGAAAAATAATAAATGCTAAGTGTAATCCTCAATTGGAGTACTGTTACGTATGGGCCTCACACGAGATCTGGCGCATGTACGACGTGCTGATTATTTCTACACTAATGCAGTAATTTAGTACCGATGGCTCTTTTACCCTACTAAACTTCCCGTCCGCCAAGGAATCAAGGTCAGTGTGTTGTTTCAAGATGTATAACGTAGTTTGGTACATGAATGTATCTTAACCTCGAACCTGTTGAAATCTTATTATTTCTACCTACCTTCTAAATTGTCATTAAGTAATAAAGTACTGTTAACATTACTCCCCCTTTTTCTTTAACCAGTAACTATACAGGTGTTCTTATTGGAATTTGGAATGGGGGCGATAAGTCCTTGCACCGACGTCCCGCTTGAAGTGTTTTGTGCATTTCCCCTACCAACGTCTACCCGAGCCATCCCAGTTCCTTGAAGTACCGGAGCGAGGTTTTGAGTCGCTGGCAAAGTAGCTAGTAGTGGATGAAATGGAGTAAAGCATGATATCGAAAAACTATACAGGTGTTGTGCATAGGGCAACTAGAAGAGCTAACATTTTTTTTTCAGACGAACTTCAAGCCGACACGGGCTTCTGGCGCAGTACTACAGAACCGTTTAAAGCGATGACCACTGACAAGAACTATTACTATCTTCCAATCTGGGAGCATAAACAAAACATGGAGATTCGCAGCATTTGGCCTGATCACCGTCGGCGCATGTTCAACTCCAACTTAATTGCCAAAATCATTGAAATATTTGTAAGCATCAACGTTCATGGTGTTGAGCTATTTATATTATGACTAGCTGCGCCGCATAAAATTACCTGCTACATGTTATCGGGATAAAAAGTAGCATATGTGTTAATTCAGGGTCCAAACCAAAACCTCCAAACCAAATTTCATCCAAACCCGTTCAGTAGTTTTTGCCTGAAAGAGTAATAAATATCCATCCATTCGCAATTTTTATGTGAGTTTAAAAATTACCCATGAATTGATGACATAACTTATCAGTCATTTGTTTTATTTAAATAGTTACTTTACTCAAAAATAATTCAAGACAAATCTTTTGAATCACTCCTTGTCATTCAATCATACATGAAAAAGAGTGAAAGACAATTTTTTGACATTAGGTAAGTCAATAACTCATTGTGCTTAGGAAAATGGCCTGGTCGTGGCGCAAGATGCCTTAGAAGCAGATTGTGAAGTGAGGAGCAGCAGTATCCAGGGTCTAAAATCCACTCTGGAAGCTACCAGTACCGCCTGCGCGGCGTATGTTCAACATATGACTGGCGCTCCACCAATGGGCAAGACATTGTTGGACCGAGAAAGGCAGAAAATGTGTCTCGCTGAAATAGTAAGTCCAAATACGCCGTAAAGCTGCCGTTCGGTAACAGCGGTTTAGAAAAGTATTATAATACTGTATTCTATCCATCAACGTCAATATTTTAATAAATATTTTATAGCATTTCACACAGATATAGATCCATCTAGCACTGAACTAAGTTTTTATTGGTTTAGTTGTTTTTATTGTGGAAACCAGATAGCTGATAGAATACTTATACGAATACTTTTCTTTTTGCAAATGTGTGCTTTTTATCCATATAGAACATGCAGACACAGAACAAACATCTTAATACCTGAGTAGAAATTTAAACCATTTTATGTGACAACTCCATTGTGACTGTCATGGGAAAATACTGCAGTGGTTTCCTGTTGCCTTCTGCACCAGTTATTTTTAGGGTTATTTGGACCCTAAGGCCGCTGCAGCCTCTTCCATACAGCTGCCCGAATGGGTTTATAGTTATACCGCTATTGCTCGGTCGCCAGAGCTTCGTTCGTTATCTAGCAGGGAGCACCACGGTTGCCAGATAGTCGCCGCCGCCTCTCAGCGCGTGCAGGGGAGGATGACACTTGGGGCCGGAGTGATGTTATGTCCGCTCTCCCCCTTACCCCCCAATCTCCGTCTAAGAAGTTCCAGTGACCACGATCCTCAGACATGAGGCAACGATTGAAGAAGAAGATGTGACAACTATTTCAGAGTCAGCACATAATAACAGTAGTAGTTTTTCACGTCGATGGCTAGATACTATTATAGATCTGTACCCTTCAGCGTTATTTCCTTGTGTATATTGTTTGTGTAGGTATCAGAAGTATAATAAACACAATACACATTGTATGGTTTAATGTTAACAGGAACAAATCGGCACTCTGACAAAGAACCTGAAAGCTCTCATTACTAAGAATTCGATGAGAGACCGGCTTCGCACGGCATACACCTATTTGGGGAAATTGAAGAATATTTGCGAGGATGTAAGATGTTTTGTATTAATAACTTATTTCTAATATTTTAGGTAGATTATATAGGTATATAGTAAATATTTACTTCTATTTTATTATTCAATTTAATATTATATGTATATACGAATGGAATCAATTTGGGTTTTCGTTGGCACCTATACTAGATAATCCTGTACAGCTGCCACAATATTACAGCTATATAAAGCTAAATTATATAGTATATATGTAATATATATGTAGTATATATATATATATTTAATGTTTTTTTTATGTATTTTTTAATTGTCATGTTCTCAAATTAGTTAAATTTGCACAAAGTTATGTTACTTTGTTGAATTATTGCAGCCTCAACACGCTATGCCAGATATTTTCATCTGGCTGATAAGTAACGGTAAGAGGTTGGCGTACTACCGTGTGCCTGCTAGGGACATTATCTTTTCGGATTACTCAGGCGAGGGTGGAAGAGTTTGTGGAAAACTTCAAACAATTTTCTTAAAGGTAATGTACCATGGTTTCGGATGATAGTATTTATTTCGTTGTTATCTGTTGTAGGAACGATAAGATAGAGTAGATAAGTAAAATAATAACTATATGTATACAATAGTATACATACACATATATATCGAATATTTTTTTGGTAAAATATTTCTAAAAACCCTAAAAACCAAAACGACTGTCATTAAATTACAATTTGATGTTGAACATTTAAATGATGAATACTATTATTATGTTACGACGAATCATGATTTATATTTTCGATATAAAAAAATATTCGATCTAATTTCAGTGGCCAGGCAAAAAAGCTTCAACCCCAAGTGGTTGGGCTATACCAGTAAAAATTTCTCTCTACTTGTGGCTTGGAGTTGTTGCCGATAAGAAACATTACATTGAGGGTTTGCCTCAGGGCTACGAAATGTCTTCGGAACTGAGAAATGCGGCAAATCGACATGCCAATGCTCCTCAAAGCATTTATTACGCCGAAAGACATGTAAGTTATTATATTATTTGAATAGAAGTGCCACACGGAGTCACTCAATATCCTACGTGTGCCTTTGGGATAAAAAATAATTTGTTACTTAATACATCTGGTGGTCTCTGACTATGTGCCTTCTTGGTAAACTCAAAGTAACACAACGCGCTATGGAGAGGGCTATGCTCGGAGTTTCCCTACGAGATCGAATCAGAAATGAGGAGATACGTAGACGAACCAAAGTTACCGACATAGCCCAACGGATTAGCAAGTTGAAGTGGTAGTGGGCAGGGTATATAGCACGTAGAACTGATGGCCGATGGGGCTGCAAAGTTCTGGAGTGGAGACCATGGACCGGCAAGCGCAGCGTAGGACGTCCACCCACAAGGTGACAGACGACCTACAGAGGACCTAGTAAAGACCGCGGGAACTCGCTAGATGCAAGCCGCTTTCAACCGGTCTTTATGGAAGTCAATGGGGGAGGCCTATGTCCAGCAGTGGACGTCGTACGGCTGAAATGATGATGATGATGAATGACTTAACACATAAAATAGAACACATAAAACTGAATACATAAAATAGAATACACTCTCAGGCGTTTGGAACATTGTTGCGTGAAGAAGTAATAAACATACTCACTTACTCAGTCACTCACAAAATCTTGCATGTTCTTACCTACCCATAATATTAGCTTAATGTGATCTATACCTACCCGTTTCTCCATACTTTATTCTTTCTGACACTTATTTTCATACTTTTTTGAATTATTTATAGATGAAATGATATAATTGTGAATGTTTCCAAATATTTTCTAGCTCTTCCACATGAGGTCATACATATATCAAGCCAGGTCTTTGATCGGTTCGGATTCATCAGGGTTATCAGACCCATTCGCAAGAGTCATTCTTGGCGATTGCTCTGCTACTACTCAAGTGATCGATCAAACTTTGAGCCCTACGTGGGATGAGCTGTTGGTGTTCGACGACGTATTACTTTACAGCACTATCGAACAAATCAAATCTGACCCTCCGACAATCATAATTGAAATTTTTGACCAAGACAGTGTCGGAAAATCGGAATTTATCGGACGTACATTGGCTAGGCCAAGTATAAACTCGGTAGAAGATCTTAAAAATAGACCTCAAAACAAGCCTTTATTAGAGTGGCATGAAATTAGACGGGGTGAAAACAAAGCCGGAGAATTACTTGCAACCTTTGAGTTGCTTGAAGTTTTAAACAAGAATGAAGTTACTGGACTACCTATGCTTCCCAGCCCGCGAGAGGTGGAAATAAAGAACCCAAATGAAACAATCAATAAAGGACCGATATTGCCTGTCCCAAGAGGAATCCGCCCAACTCTATCGAAATATCGCATCGAAGTCCTATTTTGGGGATTACGTGATGTGAAGCGCATTCATTTCATGTCAGTTATCAAACCGGTGGTTGACATAGAATGCGCTGGGAACATTTTGCAATCAAGTCGGATAAATAATGCAAAACGAAATCCAAACTTTAGCAATCCGATTAAGTTTATCGAAGTTGACCTTCCCGATCAGGGTTTATACCAACCTCCTCTGACAATTCGAGTGCAAGATATGCGGAGTTTTGGAAGAGTTATTCTAGTAGGAACTCATACAATCAATTCTGTTCATAAACACATGTACACTCCAATGAGCAAACGAGAGAGGGAAATCGAGGAGCGTAAAAAGTCAGTAATTCAACTACAAAACGTTGATTTACGGTCTAACACGATTATACAAGAAGATTACAACTTTGAGATTGAAAGAGAAAGTTGTCCTTTGCTATTGCCTCAACGTTGCGGTTTTTCTTACGGTTCTAGTAAGTCTCAGCCAAGTACCAGTAAGAAAGTGACAAAGAGTTCTAGGAAACGAAAACAAAGCACTGATTCGATAATGGGTGAAAACGATGGAAGTAAAGACTGGTGGACTAAGTATTATGCGTCGGTTGAAGTCATGATTGAAGAAGAGAAAAAGGCTAAACGTGAAAGGCAAGGTTTACAACAAGTTCGTACAGATGAGACTCGCTCGCCACGAGAAACTCCGTCGCGCTCTGAATTATCAACAGATTGTGGTATAGGCGCAAAGCGGCGTCCTTATAACCCAAAAGTTATCAAAGTTCAGCCAACTTCTTCGCCAAGTCCAGCAACGGTGGCTAAGCTTGCTCAGATACCAAGAACAACTCTGACTAAGGTAAAACATATGTTTTACGCTTGAGTAAACAAATTTTCTTCTCATTTTCCAATAAATAAGCAGCTACTGTTTTGTTTTAGGTGTATCCACATGAGCTAGAGGCTGTGCCTGAATACGATGAATTCAAGGAATGGTTACAGACTTTTGAACTATTGCGAGGGAAAAAATCCGGAGAAGAGGACGATGACAATAACCGCGTTGTTGGAATTTTTAAGGTAAATATTAATATGTGATCTAATCATTGATATACTTACTTACTTTATTTAAACACAAAGGCGTTAATTTATTAAGCGCAACTTTTTATTTAAGTACATTGTAAACATATTCTAATTACAGGGAGCTATTAAAATATATAAGTGGCCTCTGCCGAAAGGAATAATAGATCATACGATAATGGGTTTAGACCCGAGCGCGGGATTCTTTCAAGGAGTACCCAGTAACGATCCGATTCATGTACTTGTCCGTGTGTACATTGTCAAGGCGACCGATCTTCACCCCATGGATTTGAATGGAAAAGCTGATCCTTACATATTATTGCATCTGGGTTCGAAGAAGATCTCTGACAAGGATAACTATGTATCGAAACAACTTAATCCAGTGTTCGGTAAATGTTTCGAAATAGAAGCAACCTTCCCGCAGGACTCCATGCTTACGATTCAAGTTTTAGATTGGGATTTGCTTGGATCTGACGATATGATAGGAGAAACTAAAATTGATCTCGAAAACCGCTTTTATAGCCGCCACCGAGCCACGTGTGGATTGCCAGTGAAATATGAAGAGTATGTCTTATCACTTATTAATTTTGTTTGCTAATTTATGGAATAATGTTGTAGGCTTTATCTATACACTGTATACCACTAACATTACTAACATGTTTAGGACGGGGTATAACCGATGGCGCGACGCCATGAAACCAACGCAGATCCTCGCTAAACTGTGCAAGGATGGTAAACTTGAACCTCCATTTTATGAGCATGGCCAAGTGAAAGTGGGGCGCACTATATTCAGTATGCAAATGGAGGATCCTGAGCTCTTCTCCAACCCAGAAACAACAGAAGAGCAGATGGCTCTTAACGTTTTGCGCCGATGGCAGGAGGTGCCTAGAGTTGGGACTCGTCTTATGACCGAGCACGTCGAGACACGGTCGCTGTACAACCCTAACAAACCTGGTGCGAAAGCTTTTACTAACCTTTACTAACATTTATCTTATCCTTGGATTTTATTTGTCTCACAAGCTCTGTTTATTAAGGTATTGAACAAGGCCGCTTGGAGATGTGGGTTGATATGTTCCCAATGGACATGCCAGCCCCGGGGCCACCGCTTGATATATCACCACGCAGGCCAAAATCTTACGAGATGAGAGTAATCATCTGGAACACTGATGACGTTGTGTTAGAGGACGATGCATTTTTTACAGGGGAAAAAATGTCTGACATTTACGTAAAAGGGTAAGTTTTTTATTTTACATATTTTTATTTCGCTTGCCCTGTTTGTTGTTGTTTTTGGGTCAAATTTATTAGTTGAATATATGTATATTGACAATGTTTTTTATATTGACATGTTTTAATGTTGATACTTTATTTTGACATTTTATTTTTATTTATTTATTAACAAGTAATCAGTGTTTTAAAACTGTTAATGATATATTTGAAACTAGCGAACGCCTCGCGGTTTCAACCACGTAGTTCCCGTTCCCGTGAGAATACAGGCATAAAAAGTAGCCTATGTCACCTGGGGACAGTGTAGCTTCTCAACGAGTATTTTTGAAATCGATCCAGTAGTTTCGGAGCCTATTCAATACATACATACAAACAAACAAACAATCAAATCTTTCCGCTTTGTAATAGTATAGCTAGATATAGAAGATAGATGATATTACGGAATTTGACATTGGTGTTAGTTGTTGGCTCTTATCAATTATTTTATCTTTGTAATAGTAGCCACCAATTGCAATTCGAAATGCTTTTTTTTTCATTTATAGATGGTTAAAAGGACAAGATGATTGTCAGGCTACAGACATTCATTACCGTTCGTTCACTGGAGAAGGCAATTTTAACTGGCGGTTCATATACCCATTCGACTACATGGAAGCCGAAGAGCGTATTGTATCAAGTCGCAAAGAATCTGTGTTCTCTTGGGATGAGACAGAAAGCAAGATTCCTGCACGGCTAGAATTGCAAGTGTGGGATGCTGATCATTTTTCAACTGACGATTTTCTCGGTAATAGTAACATGCACATACTCTAAAAAGTTACTTTCGTATAAACTGATCAAAATAATAACTGTAATAAACGTGACTTCATAATGACATGGAAATATTTTACAGGGGCAATCACGCTAGACCTCAATCGTTTTCCACGGGGGGCAAAGTCAGCTAAGCTTTGCACTTTAGATATGCTACGAACAGATGGTTCAGTTCCCATGGTAAACATCTTCAAACAGAAGCGCGTTAAAGGGTGGTGGCCCTTTTATATTAAACGAGATACTGAAGAGATGGAACTTACTGGAAAAGTCGAAGCTGAGATACATCTCTTGACTCGAGATGAAGCTGATAGAGTCCCAGCTGGACTTGGCCGCAGTGAACCAGATCCTCTCGACAAACCAAAGTAAGTGTACAAATATATAAAATACAGCTTATATAATTTTAGAAAATATGCCCTGCTGATGAAAAAGTACTTACAGAAGTAAAGTGGGGAAAAATGTAAAAGTTTTGATACGATATTTCAAATAGGATAGTAACTAAGCACAAACATACATCGTACCCGCTGGGATAGCTATAGACCGTTTAGTCCTCGCATATATATCTAAAATTCATTCTAATTATCACGACCATTGTAATACTAAGCTAAATGGGTTCAGCTATTGAATCAAGTTATGCGCTTACCTAGGAACATCGTTTGAGTTTTATTTATATACCTACAGTCCTACATAGATTAAGTAGTAGGTATTTTTAGTTAATGATTTTGCAAGAGATGTGACTCATTGCTCATTTTCAGCCGGCCCGATGCATCGTTCATGTGGTTCCTGAACCCGCTCAAATCCATCAGATACATCGTATGGCACAACTACAAATGGACCATCGTCAGATTAGGTTTAGTGTTCGTAGTTGTGTTCGCCATCTTCCTTCTTTTTTACGCCGTTCCCGGATATACTGTGAAGCGACTTTTAGGCGCTTAAATACATATAAAGTGTATAGAGCAAGAGCCCGCGACGGCCAGACCTTCGTTATTTTATAAAGGCTGATAGTTTCGTCATGTTTGCCCAACCCAGGCAAGAACGATCCCCGACAGTGAATCTTGGGTATTGGCGGCTTTGGCAGATAACAGGCAGTAAAGATGTATAAAATTACACCTCAACTTCGTAAGAGTATAATGCTCAGTTTTTAGATATTTTATTCGGAATGATATTAGAAATCACGTCCTCCATTGCCAGACGCTTAACACGGTTCCAACCCACTGCCGAACATTCTTAAACTATAATATTTTTGTTTGAGTTATGTGTATCGCTGCAATGGTCATGGGCAGGCGTTATCTCTTACCATCTACCATATCTTAAATAACATGTGTAAAAATCAGCTTTTATAGGTACTATAACGAAAGTATATTTTTTTAAATGTAAAAAATAATGAGACGAACGAGACGCTCTCCTGATGGTAAGAGGTAACGCCTGTCCACGACCATTGCAGCGATACACAGAACTTTGAGCAACATAACAAAGTCCAGGGCATCATTGCTTTGGCGTTCATTACTTTGAGACTTTCAATGGTTAGTCTCAACAGCCCTGTAATTTCGCTAGCTGCAGCACCCTTCGAACCGGAACACAGAAGACAAATGTAGATAAAAATCAGCTTTTATACTATAACGAAACTATACTTAAAATGTATTATAGTTTAAGGGTGCCTGGCAGGGGGTTGTATTAAGTGTTTGGCAGTGGACAACATGATTTCTAATATTATTCCGAACAAAATGTAAAAAAAAACTGAGCTTTATACTATAACGAAGTTGAGGTGTAATTTTATACACCATTACCTACTAATTGTTATCTGCCAAAGCCACCACTACCCAAGTTTCATGGTCGGGGATCGTTCTTACCTGGGTTCGGAAATACATGATAAGCCTTTATAAAATAACGAAGGTCTGGCCGTCGCGGGCTTTTGGATATTTATCTATTTGATATAGATATGTATCTATTTTTACACAGGAGAAGGTTCTTAATTGGAGCGTTATATTTCATTGTTATGATAAAAGCTTCAATTAATTAAATATAACTTATACAGGGTGTAAGGAAAACGCTCGAGAAAACGTAGATATATGATCGTGCTGGTGATCACTTTTACAAAAACGCGATTATTTTTTTTACTTTTGTTATCTTTTGTTTGGAGTATTAAATTACATAGTTATTAAAAAAAAAATATTACATTACTTTTTTTTTTAATTTCTCAAAACAAGCAATTGATAATACATAAAAAGTGTTTAACGATCTCTAGCGTCAGCAAAAATTTTATCATATAAATTATTACTAGCACTATCATCTATAATTTATTCGGAAGCGTTTCCCTTACACCCTGTACATACAGGATGTAAGGGTAAAGTGGACAAAGTTTAGAACTTACCAGGATTCAAAGTGGTAGCGCTAAACTTATACTAGACTAACGATAAGCAGGATGTCGATTAATCTCATTTATGAACGGATTTTTTTGAATGACATCAACTGAATGACGAGGTCAAACACCTAGCCTGTCAAACGTAAATAAAACACGTAACGACTCATTCGTCTATAGTAATCATCATACTTAAAAGTAAAAATATAGAGCAAAAAATATAAAATGTTAAAAAATGACGTCTCTCTTTTTAAAGAGACTGAACCAAACTGACGGTTTTAGGATCCATAACATATCGATGTTATTACTAAAATATACAACATGTGAACCAAATTAAATGGGTTCGCTCCATCTATCAACTAAAAGTTTCAACAAAAAAATAATATGTATTAATGTAAATGCAAGTCTTACTGAGTTACTTACTACGAAATTAAACATTTCAAGACGATAATGAACAGAAAAAACTAATAAATCCCCTGGGGCGATAGAAGGAATTTGTACTCAGGTACAGGATTGAGGGATTCATTTCATAATTAGAAAGTGTTTACTTGGCGAAAACACGCCAATAAACAATTCGGGCCCAAGCGTAGAAATAGAATAAACTATACTAGCTAGGCCCAAAGTTTTGGAGCATTGAAATCATACTGAAGCGTTGGCTTAGGTTAAGGTTAATTGTTAGTAGATTATATTATTTATTGCATGAACGTAAACCTACACATATTTAGCGCAGGTAGTATTAAATATTTCTGATTAGTTCTTTTATGGTCTGTTACGTTATCTACTGCTTATCCACATGTCTGAGTGAATTCTGTATAAGGTCACAGCACACATAGCAATTAAGCACTAGTATGACAGGGAGGTGACTCGATGCCGATGCGTAAACTTATATTGAATACAATTATAATAAACACTATAATAAATTATAACACCGCGAGTGTCAGTATAGTCTATAGATACGGTTCAGGTCGAAGCGATGCCGATCCAGTAACACTCGGCAGACCCGAATCTATACATTTTTCGTACCTGAACAAGAATTTGACATTAGTCCCATTTTTAACGGTTTCGTAAATCTACCGAACAGAAAACTTGTTTCGTATTTTAAACTCACTTGAACAGTCACAGAATAGGTTTTTTTGTTTTAGTTATCCTTCTCAGGTGGAATTCACCGATGTACTTTATTTACAATCATACGAATTTAACTTTTTTTTTTTTTTTTTTTTTTTTGTCCAGGGTAAATACTTTGTGTATACCACCGGCCCTGGGGCGGGCAACGGTGGTTATGTGGGACTCCGTCCTCCCACCCACTAAAAACCCTGGCGTGTTCCATCTCGGCACTTTGTGTCGAGGCTGCGGGCACGCTTTCGCACTCTACCGCGGCCTCGACAGCGCTTGTCCTCTCGGACACCACCTCGGAGCCCAGGCTCCCTTGCCACGAAGACGATGTGTCGGAACACCAGACACATCGTCATCCACCTCGGAGACCACCACCGAAAAGAACGTCAGACGGCCCCACGTCTGCACGCCCGTGGTCTCCATGCGACGGGTCAGATGAGTGGCCCCGCTGCCTACCACCACAGCTGCAGGAGACAGGGAGAGCGGCGCACCGTAATACCGGTACTCCTCTTCTCCTGCAGCTCCACCGCGTCTGCCATCAGACGGTGGCAGCCCCGTCGAGGCCGCGGAAGTTAGGGAAAGCGGCAACGATAAAACACCGACAGTCCTCTTCCGCCGCGGCCGCCAACCCTCAGCCGCAGTGCCTTCCATAAGACACCGCAGCCCGCCTCAGTTGCAGCACCGCCCATACAGCACCGCAACCTACACAGTGGCCACTTCAACATGGCCCGGAACATAGCCCGTTGAAGCAGCCCCTCCTCGGGTTCCGCTTGGTTTCACCGTGGTCACCAGTCACGGCCGGCTACTCCCCCCCCCCAAAACAAGGCGGGAACCCACGGGGGGGATACGAATTTAACCTAACCCCGATAATTTTTAGCACTCGGCGCCGGCGGTCAAGCCAGGTTTTGTCAGCCAATAAGAAAATGCCGTTCTGACATGTGTGCCATTGTGTGCTGCGACCATTAGAATAATATTTTACGCAATACACAAGAAATAAGAATAAGATATGTTTATTTTATATGTAATTATTGCTTTTATTGTCAAATATTTGTCACTAAGATAGCCTTCCTAAAGAGATCTTCGGAGCTAAAACTGCGCACCCTAAAAGTAGATGGAATTGTAATACATTGAGTACATTTTCAAAAGGAATTTTGCTAGCTTTATTGGTAAGTAATTGACTAATAAAATATGTCACAAAATTTTGGAAGTCGTTTTTAACCTCATTCTAATATGATTGTCTTATCAACTATATAATCTTCAAGCTCGAGTTTGTTCGGATTAGACGCATCAGTAGTCGTACATTGCACTGTCTAAAAATTAATCGTATTCTTTGAGCCATTTTAATTATTTGTTGTCAAAAATAGTAAAATTAGAATTATAAAGGCCACCGCTTACTTATGCAATCTCCAGAACTCACGAACTCACGGAAAGTTGAACCCACGTAACTCAATTCTCGAAAAGTTGAACTCAACTCACGAAAAATTTAACTAACGCCATTAAAGTCACGAAAAATTTAACTCAAGTCACGAAAAGTTCTCAGGAGTATTCGCTGTAATTGTGTGTACCAACTACCTATATTATTTATATTTGTATTTGTATTTAAAGATTCAAGCTTGTTAGTGAGGTAGGGACATTAAATAGTTTAAAAGTGCTTTGCTAACGGAAGCGCATAAATGGGTCGGATAAAACTTTCCTTACATTTCCTATCTAGCAAAGAAACTAAGAGCACTGAAAACTATTTAAAGACGCGAACTTTAGCTTGGAAGTTCTCTACAATAGTAGTACCGACAATCAATGTAGAGTTATTACTCACATCTTATTCATCTCACACATCACACATCACACATCACACATCACCACATCATCACCTCTTATACATCTTATTCTTCGCTGTACACATCTATTTTTTTATAGCTAATGTACTCGTAGATTACACGTGTTATTGGTGTTTCTGGTCTAATTGATGTCTATTTTAATAATGACTTATTCGTATACGCATAAAACTTTGGATGTTTACTTTCAACAAGGTAAAATAGAAAACAGGTAGGTACATGAGATATGCATTGTTATTAGTGATCTATCTATATATTATGATATTTTATTACTATCTTTCATACATTATACTTGGATCTAGTTCTTAGGTATAAGAAAATAATGTTTCTTGGTTATTATTTTTATTGGAACCAGATGAAAATGTCTGTTTTTGTTTTCAATTTGGATTGCTTATAAATAATAATCTGTTTATAAGCGTTGCTACGTCAAAATTCGGTGATATGGCGCATTACAACTGTAAACATGGCATGTCATCTATTAAGCATACGTTTGCGAGTTTCTACCTACTACGTCAATTACCATCAGGATAGATGCCAAAATTTATTTCATAGAAAAAATATCTAATTTCGAATTTTAACACAAGACACGCACATCACATCACATCACGTACACATCTGGTTCTGATTAATTCCGTTTTTTTATATTACCTACGTAGGTATACTGGTACTGGTACTGTAGGTGTACTGTTGTAAACACAAGTATACCACTTACTTTTCTATAGTATTTTTTCTGGTCTGGAAATCTCTGTAGACTATTTGATTGAAAGATTTGAATTATTAATAATGAACGATTTATCTATTATCGAAAACAATTTTTATCCTCCTATTTACACTGAAAATTCCAGAGCTACACCGCTCAGCTTGCTCATTCAGCTCACAAACAACTAGTTAATAATCAGTGTTTTTGTTTTAGTTGCACTTAAAAAAACATACTTTTAGATTTCCAGATTTTCTTCTATGGTTCTTACTTTTTAAGATGACAATTTTTTCTGTCGCTGTTGACTCGGAGAATCAAAAGACAGCGATCTATATTTTAGATTCTTCATTATGTACTTTTTGTGTATTTGTAATAATATACTAACTATGACTTGTAGCTATATGTGCTCTAGGATTATATTATTAATATATAGAACTCCTGCATCTGCCAGGGGGGGCTAAAAAGGCTACTTTGATAGAACTTGTCGCCATTTTTCGAAGCGTAAACGCACTGTTGAATTCATTTCAACTGTGATGTTTCACACGGCATGATGTCATTCAGACGCCATGACAATCTTGGCCATCAGGCGGCAAACTTTTATTGGTTTTTGCAATCGCAAAAATAGTTTTTAGAAGAAGAACACATTATAGTAACTTTTATATCATGGCACAGTATTCATAACTTTATTTAGTTATTTATTTGAAGAATTGAGACTATAATACAATTTTAACATGTTATTGATAAATACTTTTTCCATATCAAAATTACTTCAAATTTTATATTTCAAACAGTACGAAATAATGTGACCTTTTTAGCCTCCCATAATTTAACTTTGTGTACACTTACTTCACTATATCAATATTGTATTGCAAACATGTTTTGAACTATATACTCTGTAAGGCTATTCTCATACAAAGGCACTCAAATGTAACACGTTTCAAGCCTTCATCACAAAAAAGACTCATATTAAAATCATAACGCTTGTGTTATATCTATTAATGTCAGTTACCTACGCAGACAGCGCGACGTCGCTGACGCGCTGAAAAACAAACATTTGATATTCGGGTGAATTATTTTTAAAAAACGTGTTTCATTCGTCCCTTTGTAGAAGAACGGCCTATATCTATCTACTAATAAAAAATAAATGTTGTAAAAAATATGCTCTTTTATTGGTTCTCTAGAAACTCTAGTATCTATGTACCAACTATATACGTTTGTTAGGCCGAGTAGAAAGCCCTAATTTTAGAGTTACTATGCTGCTCAAAGATCTCTAGATGATATTGCTCGACGATTGCTGTTATAGTAATGTTAATTAGTAATTAAATTAACTAGATAAATGCCACTGTTAGTATCTTGATTGATGGACCGTCCATTTTTCAGTAGTTTACTTGGTTTGCACGTAAGGAGAGAAAATAGTCACCAACCTTATCGAAGAATTAGGAAAGCACCTCGTTGGTTATGTCTAGAAAGTAAATTCTCTTGGCCTGGCATCATAGGTCCTGGCGTTCACAAGCCATAAAAATAACAAAATATCAACATGTTGGTCGCGTATGCTTTTGTTCTGTTATCATGTTAGACCGAATCTGAGACTTGACCATGACCATCAAATCGCTTCCAACTTTAGTAAGGAGTTTGAATCACGCTAACTTAGGTGTTGATCTTAGCGATTATAGCTCAGTAGTTAGCGCGGTCGGTTTACACGCCGGAAGATGCGAGTATACATCTCAACAATAAGGTAAAGCTGCTAGTGAAGGAAGTATCGTGAGGAGACCATAACGTGGTGGTAGACACGCATTGAATACTTAGAAATTTGCCTATGACTTGCGACCCAGGTAGATTTAGCATGCCCCTTTTAATACGTATCAACAGTTCTTCCCCAACGCACTATTGGTAGTACAACGCAGTTGTGCCACGGGTAAGTCACGGTAGGTTAGGTATTCTTACTAACATTATAGAGAGATTTCGCTAGAATACTTCTCGCCCATTTCTACTGCATATCAGTCGTTCATGAAACCATCATAGTTCTCACTTGTAAGGTCATAATACCTATTTAGCTTTACCGTGTAGCGTTTTATGCTATGTTTGTTTTTCATGGTACAATAAGTACCTACTTACCTTCTGCAGTTACTACTCGTTTGACTTTTCTTGAGAAAAGTTGGTATCTATTATGGCTCACGAAAGAGTGGAATGCCACTGGAATTTATGTGTTTCATTCGCGTCCGTCGTAAGTTCTCAGACGCTACTTAGGATGAGTAAGGTTTGTTAAAAAAAAACGTTAGTAAAATGCTTTTTAGGTACGTATAAATAATGTAATTAAGTTCAAAAGCTAAGCTACTTTCATTAATAACGCATGGTACATCACGACAAATTGAACTGAGCGCTAACAAACATAATTTTGAGGTATGCCAGTCTTCTAGATACCATGGTGAGCTTAACACACAACACATGGCTAGTAATCTGATGAATTTAGGAATTCGGGCACCCATAAAGCGGACAGTCATGACCCGGGCAACCGTGAACAGTGCAGTCTCGATGCGTGCAGGTGAAGTTTCCGCAGAAATGCACCGAGCATTTTTCGTCGCTGGAGAAATCACAAAAGACCTGCCTTGGTTTAGGGACTGTCATACCGGGTGGTTGTCATCCGCAACTGCCGCAGCGGCGCGGTCGTTTGCAGCAGCGGCGGCGGCGCGGCGGGCAGCGACGGCGGCAGCACGGGCGTCGTCGTCGCTTTGGACAACAACTACGGCACCGCGGCCGGCGTTTCCGGCCGCACTTGGTTTCCTTTGGCTGCCAATTCTGATAATAAGAGCCTTTCCTCTCCAAGAACCCCAAGGAGGTCCCGTTTTCTAGCAATGTTTCAACAGTTTGGCATAGACCGTCTGAATCGACACCATTATTTCCTTTCAAGTGTCGAAGGATCTCGTGCATAGTTGCGCCTCCTTTGTTCTCTAGGAGGAACTGAATGACGGCTCGCTCCGGGGTGTGTCGGGAGGAGGACGTCGCCTCCGCCGCCTCAGGTTTCATTGTGGCGGCCCTTATAAACAAATTTATTTAGTTTTTCTTTAATAGATGAAACATTACAAATTAGTTACGTACACATAATTCTACAGATTTTAATAAACTTTAACTATTTTTGTTGAATTTTCCATAAACACTGTAATTTGACAATGACTCAAGACAACATCGAAAACCAAAGAAATGAAACTCGTGACAATTTCTAATTTCAAATATGTACTAGGTATGAATGAGTATTTATATTATCTGAGTTTGGCGGTAATGCGTAAAAAATCGTGTCATCCCATTGGATTTTTTTTATATGTAAGTATAAAAAATACGTTTTTTTATTCTTAGAAGGATCCGATTGAGCCGCGAGTTGATTCTACTACGGTAGAGATCAAAAATTCAACCAACGATGACTGAAAGTCTTATTCCACTTGGGGTTTTTAGGAGAACCAATACGTACCAGGGGCAGGTGATTTAGCGCCAACATGCAATCATAGGTAGGTATAGTAATTTCTACTCTAAATACCGGGGCTGTTTTAGATTTTGCGTACGCTGAGCCAAGCTCGGTCATCCTGGTGCTTTAGAATAATATTTTTTCGTCTGAGAAGTTGAATATGATTCGTAAAGGCGAAGGAAAGTTATGAAAACAACTGCTTCCCACGATTGCAACCAGATGGCGTTGCTAACGTAACAATAAAAACATAAACATCAAATACTCTGGTTTCATAGTTACTGATGCGGTCGACGGCAGAGGGTTCGTCTCGACGAATCTTACTCTTCCTGGTGTAACATCTGCCGGTGTTGCTCAGGGTGGCGTTTTGTCTCCTCTACTTTTCACTATCACTATCTATGTTTGTAATACAAACATACTTATACAATTTTATATTTTAAGATCTCGAAAACGGCTCTAAAGATCGAAAAAATTGTTTTAGTTAGTTTTGGGAAAATGCTTTTTTCCTGCGTTTTGGATACTGCTTTCTCTGAGCAATGCTCGGTCGCTCAAGTAGTTACGAATATGGAGAAACAAGACTTTTAGTGTATTACGAAAACTCCGTCAAAGTATAGTCACCATTACTTTAGGTACTAGAGCATGACTGGCCTGGACTTTTACTTTGTGACTTGGATTTTGACCGAAACTTATTTCACTTTATCATAAATACTTGAAAATATCGAAATACCTTATACCTACTGTCGGTCTGGTGCTACGAAACATATCTACAACATTTTTTCTTATATATTTTTTAGTTTTAGACCATCGACGTCATAATTATTTTTACTTGGCGTAGACAAACTCATGGTTTTGTACAAGGGTCACGTAGACACTGTCAATCGGTAATGTCTGTGTCACATCCGATATTTTTTACCTTGGACCCTTCATCAAATTATTCGTCTGAGTTTTTTACTATCTACTTGTACATTTTTAAACACAGAAGCCCTTTCGGATTTCTATGATCATCATCTCAAATCATCGTTTAACGTAATTAATTCTACGATCACAATATTTTTTTAACTTTAGGTAAATAAACTCAAACCGAACGCAATACAAGTGGTGGTACCTACCGACTAGACCATCGGATCTCCTCAATTCTCCCTTTTAGTTATCATCCGTTTTCTGAATTGCCTTCCACTATAGATTTAAATTTTAAAGTTGTATTCACGTCAAGTATTGTTTTTTAATTCGTTTGCTCTCCCACTTAATTTCTTAGTAAGGACCTTCGGCAAAACGATTCGGAATTCGCCAACAACGAGAACCAATACCTATAGCAAAAATATTATGATAGTTTCAGCAATAAAGTACCTAATTGTATTCTATCCTAGCCTTTTTGAAGTGTAAAAGTCAAAATGACAGTCGCAGAAAAACTATTTTATGACATAATGTACCTACACACAAAAATTTAAGTTAATATACTTAACTATAAATTAATGTAATACTTAATCAAGTCATATATTTTGTGGATATAACTATGAAATCTTTGTGTTTTTATAAACCATTCTGAATTTTCTCGTTAATTTTAAAGTGAAATGCAAATTTTTTTTCAAGGTATAGTAACTAATGTACAAAAATGTCAAACGATAGCTTGTATTCTGGCGACAGCAAGCAGTACGAAAATACTGCAAAAATGATTATGAGCACATATTACACACTGTCCCTCAAGAAAAATGGAGTCACTGCAAATGAGATCGCAGATTATCTTCGAGAGCGGTATGGAGATGTTTGGAGAGTCAGTACACTTGTAGCCAAGGTTAGTTTGGTAGCGATGATATATCTGTGGATAGCGTGATTGCTTCTGACGCAGAAGACGTTTTGTTACGCAGTGTGTTCAAGTTCCAACAAAGAGCTTGAGCTGCCCGTAATGGAAAACATTGTGAGGAAATCTTAACATAGTGGTGGGGTAGGTACTTTCCAGTACATAGGCACACAACTGGCTAGCTACTATCCTCAAGTTGAAAATCAGCCTCCAAACATGCAACGTTATATTCCGGCAGTCTTAGGCCGCATCTTCGCTTTACATCAGGCGAGTTGGCGGTCAAACGCAAGCCTATCTGTAATAGAAAAAAAAAGTTCCATTACAGGCTAGGTGTGTTTACCACCTTCGACTAAGTACACCGTGACTTAAAATCTAGTAAGCTGTGGTCAAACACCTAGCCTGTCAACCAAAAACAAAAAGTTAGAGCAATTGAAACTACTGAGCTGAGGATGTAGTTTAAACCGATTCAGCAAATATTTTGGAAATAATTCGACATTGAAATCATTCATTTCTGTCAGCGCTTGCATACTGGCTCGATATATTTACCGCTCAAAGAGCTGTAGACCGCGGATTCAGAACAAACATTTATGTGACGATAAATCTTTGTTCTGTATCTGAGTGTTGTAGGTATTATAAAAATATTTATACCTACACCACTACTTTTTAATTAGGTACTAGAAAATGTTTAATGGTTAATACAGACCGACTAAGACATCGCAAATGTGCAATCATAATTTTTATTTACTTCATAATGTCAAAGAAAATTTCGGAAATCCTGCCAAAAATTTTGGGCATAGCACTCGCATTTACTACAAAAAGAATAGGTACTAGATATCACCGAATCAGGTGGCGGTAACCAATTGCGGCTTTCATTGAAATATTGCAAAAGCATAATTATATGTGTGTATGTATTATTCTATCAGTTATCTGGTTCCCATAGTAGGTACAAGCTCTTCCATAAGATGTTTATTTATTTACATTTACCCGTATTACACGAGTTACATTACACCCACCACCCCTTCTGCCCTGGTTATGTAGTGCTAGGGGGTCTTCAATCATATCCAACGCAACATTCTAAGTGTACCTTTTTATGAAAATGTAAATAGATAGTGCAGCGATACATAGGTACAACTTTGAGTACCTACCTAGGAAAACAAAGTCCATCGCAAAGGTCATCTCTGCATTCGCGCGCGCTACTTTCGATGGTTAGTCTCAGAGTAGTTGAAACGGAACACACGATAGCCCAGTGGTTAGCGCGGTCGGTTCGCATGCCGAAGGGCGTGGGTTCAAACCCCAACAATGAGCTTGAGCTGCCGGTGAAGGAAAACATCGTGAAGAAACCATAGCATGGTGGTAGGGTACTTTCTAGTACTCGGCTGGCTAGCTACCACCCTCAAGTTGAAAATCTGCCGCCAAGCATCTAACGGTGTGTTCCGGCAGCCTCACTTGAGAGCCAGTTCCATTCCAGACTAGGTGTGCTTAACCATCATCGACCACACCTTCGCTTAACATCAGGTGAGCTGTGGTCAAACACCTAGCCTGTCAACCATTAAAAAAAAAAAACAGTAATGTGTGCACACTACTGCTTGGTGGTAGCATATCTGGTAGTGCGATGGTACCTACCAAAGTGATTTCCTGCACCTCCTGGTTAACATTGCTGTTACGAATAAAATATCAGAATTTCATAAGATCTACCATCAAGTGAAATAACTGTGTCTAGTCTAATCTGTGAACATATCTAAGTACCTAATGGTTAATTTTACCAGGCTCAAGACACACTTAGGCGCAGCGCGTTGCTCGGCTTCCTTGAAAAGCGCGGGGATCGCTACATGATGATTGACAAGCGATTACCCAGAGTACGCCAAAGGGTTCGTCAACGCGTAGGTCAACGACGATCCCACCGCCGCCGATGCAAGCATGTGCCGATGCGGCGCAAGCCATACTATAGATACCATCGTCATTGTGATTCGTGTCAACATTCTAAATCCCTTAATAAATAGTTATAAAATAAATGCTTATTTCATTTTTTTTCATCGGGATTGCATCTCGCAACTAAATACTACAATTTTATTGCACCAAGCATTCCTAGCTTATAATATAACTCTGTAGATAGGTATAATGCTACGAACGGTACTATAACAATAAACAAAATTATATCAGTGATCATTATTTTTATTCATAGTAAGTAATATTTACATGTTCTATATAACACATTCAGAACAATTATATAATCGAAACACTCACGAGTTTAAAGGATCAGTACGCTTGCCTTCCTTTTATAATCTCCTAAGATGACGAACTATAAACAATTACACAATCTTAACATTAATTTCATAGCAGCTTTGCTGACATACACGATCCACGTATTAGAAACGTATATTATTTAAGAATGGTCCATTCAAATTGGACTGTACGCGTTAATATATTAATAACAGTATTCAAACGGCTCGTTTCAATTGGCAAACGGTAAAGAAACGATCAATATATGCGCTGATGATGATGTTATCATAATACTCGAACATTAAATGCACACGCGCTTTCGTAACTACTTTCGACCCATTCGTCGTACACGAGTGACGGAAAGCAATGAATCGCGAAGTTATGCAACTCGAGCATCAAAACTGAGGCGATTCGCTAATATAACGTTATTACACAACCATCACTAATTCGCTTCAAATCGCGTCGCACTAAATCACAACCAATTATGTACCTACTAGTGTGCACAACATTGACACACAATAATTTAAACTTACATCCCTCGGTGAACGTAAATCAGTACACCAATGTGATCTCGATGTTTTACAGTATCCATATGACAATCACGCGAACTATCGATGATCGAGTAATTATAAGGTATACCTAATATATGAGATATGCTAATTTTTGCCACAACATAAGCACGTGTAGGAGAGGCAACCTTTTTGACTTGCACTTCAGTGTCGCCTCGGATTTATCCTTCACACGATGTATATCAAGTAGACGTGTCAAAGTCACAAGTCAAAGTTGACAAGTAGATCAGTTCAAGCGATTAATATGCAAGTTGGATCGCTTTTTGTCGCTTTCCGCCGCTCACGTGGGACAACGTTAAGGTTTCTTCTCTTGCGTTTACAGCGACCCCGCTTGTTGATTATTTATCGAAACTATAAGACTCAGCGACACGATGCATTACTGCGTTGGGATTTGACGCAAACAGTGTGCAGCACAAAAGTGGAATGCATGTAGCGTACCGAAGTTTGAAAGAGCTATTGCAGTGTCGTATCGTGTTAATACCACCCGCAAGTCCAATTTGAAGGAAAGTTACACGCGATTAGAATCACATTAATACAATCGATAACAGTCAAATATATAACAGTAGTGCCGGGCATGAGTGAGAACATACGGGAAAACACACACAGCCTTTCTTAACAACAAGTGTAACTATAACTATACACATAATATTTTAAGAAGTGACTTGAATTAGTATTACAATTTCTACAAATAATTATCTCAGTAAATTAATAACATAGAATCTAATACACAGACCGAAAACTAAGGGCCTTCCTTTACACACCACTTAAGGCGACAACAGTTAATTTTAACAGCATGTTTGAGGCCCTCCGTCAGTTCTACAATAAAATTGTTTCGCTCGCACGCTTTCACATCAATGAAAATAAAAAATCACCTTAACTGAATTTAAAACAGTCAAGTATCTTGCATTTGAATTATCATTACAAAAAAGTTTTATAGAAATTTACGCCTTAACTAATATAGTTTCACTAAATACATTTTATTTTTAATCTCAACCTCCGAACTATAACTAGATTTATAAAACATAATAACGACAATTGTATTATAACGTTATGATAGATATACACAATTTAGACATTTGCATTTATTTACAAAAAAAAAATATGTGCGTGTGAGACAGCTTAATCGCTACTATAATAGCCTTAAGTAAGACCCGTAGAATTTAGTACACAGACTATTAAAGAGCAGACTAATAAACACTAGTTATAATAAAGTTCATTTCCTGATTTGACGAATGCAAATGTCGTTCTATCAGTATGTTTTACTCATGAATTTCATTCAATATGCCTATCCGAAATAACATAATTATACTAGGTACATTTACATGAACAATTAGAGTACAGGACAAGACGTTTTACAATTATGTTTTATAGTAACGATTTTAAAACAAATCATTAAATAATATAAATTAAACATTACTGGGATAGGTTTTGACATCTATCCCTACACCTAAATAGAACACAAAAATGCTCGATTACTTAAAAACTTATCTGGATTACGACGTGTTTTTACACGTCGTCGTAATACTCTAATTATTTATTCAATAAATCATATATGCAATTAAAATCATTATATTAAGTAAAGTACATATTAATTCATTAACTTTTTCTACGGTAAAGATTTGTTGAAACGTTTTATTCACATGGCTCGGGTTAGGCGGCATACTAAATGACCTTGTACTCACCATTCGTGTTGGGGGACACTAATGGCATCCAAAAGTTGTACAATTGGTGTTTTTAATTTGTTCATAAGTATATCTAGTGAGAAGCAGAAGGAATCGTTATCTTTAAAACTGTACAAGACTAGCCGTAACAGTAGCACTAAGCCGAAAGGTACTCATCTTTATCACCTACTTTTACCATGGAGCCAACGCTGAAATTGCAAAAAATCAGCTGTCAAAAGTGATATAAGTGTCAGATGGTAAAAGTTATTCATAATGATCGAGTAAAACAATCTCTCGGCTTATTACTAGCAACGCAAAGTATTCAAATTTGATCACGTTTCGTATAATAAACACACTGCTATCATTATTTGTACGTGGGAACAATGAAAAATTAGCATGCTGCCTCTATTCCCATGTCATGTCGAAAACATTGATTGACGATCTGGCGTTTGACAACCAAGTACAACTCCGCGATGACCTAAATTTAAGCAACATCACATCTGTCATAATTCTATTGTGTATAATGGGGCCGTAACTGGACCCTGCAAAGGTGCATTTTACTAAAAAAATAATTATTATAACACAAGTATTACGTAATAATAATAAAATTATTTACAAAACCATAACGTTTAAAACATATGTACAAATCAGCTTAAAACATAATATGTCACTGGAAATACATTAAATTTGGCAATTGCAACACTTGCATTGTATACAATCTCAATAGTTAGGTTATAGACGAATAATGTATTTCAAATACTATAGTTGGCATCGTAAACAATACCCTTTATTAGGACTGCATCGAACCGATACAAAGGTAATGTGCATTGATAATAGTATTTACCTATAACACATGCCCGATCAACTAAGATTTTAAATGGACAAATCAGATGACAAAAATTAAGTTACAATGAGTTTCTTTGTTATGACAGCTCGACAACCGGCGACAACCTTTCTGATGACAGAACGTAGATGGAAAAACTACATCGAAGTTAACCTTTACGAATACTTCCAGAACGCATCCGGTGACGAAGTAAAAACAGAATTTACTTGTTGTATTCCTTATTTTATCAATTCATTGCAATTGTTTAGGTGTTCTAATACTATTTAACACATTTTCTAGGAAATACAAACAATAAGATGAAAAAAAATCTCTGAACTTCTAGCCTAATTGTAGATTGTATAATACATAAGCATTAAACATGATGCCATCGTTTATCACATTTCCGGTAACGCATACACCAAAAACGTTAAAATTAGATAGTAAAGATTTTTAAAAAGAGTGACCGAATATGACTCAAAGATACCAATTTGAAACAAATCTAGGTACACGTCATGGTGCCTTAACAGCGAATCGTTGAACTTGATATTCTAATTAACAACTTCATTGTCTACCATGGCAAAATATCAAATAAAGTAGTAAAAAAAATAGCAACAAAAATGTTTCCACAAAAGGAAAATTGCGATTAAAACACATACGATAATATTAGCCTCGTTCTATATTATATTGTTAGCACTGACCCTATAATCCAGCCAATTTACGAAAGCGCATGGTACCCTACATTTTATTTGAGCCAAGGGCCTTTGTAAATTGTAATATGGTGCATAGTAGGTGTCAATGTAAGAGTAAATATAGAAAATTATTGTACTAATACCCTTGCAATATTTCTATGTACTCTGTATTAGAGACATCGCTTTAATCATTGTATGTGTCCCATTTAATTGTGGCGATATTGCAATTTTTCAATCAATCACACACAAAATCGCTATGTGTGATCGTTATCACCCAGTATGATTATGTGTGTGACTGATTGAAAAAAGGTGTGCTGTATTATTCGCATGAAAGTAGTTTTTCCTATCGAGTAAGAGATGATTGTTTGAAGTGAAGTTTGAATTGAAGTGGGACGATTTTTGCTACAGATAGGGAAATAAACATTGTCCTAAATTAATGTAATAACGTCGTGTTTACTTTTTGATACAGTGCTGCGACTGATCAGTAACGTGGACGTCGTTACTAGTTCTACAATTCAAGCCAGTGTATGTAGCTACCTAATATGTACGGGTTACTTGTAAGCACGAAAAGTTTGTTAAATGCGAGAAAAAACATTGTTTTTTTTTTTACTAATTTAGCAAACTAATATAATATTGAAAAGTAGTTAACTTTGTTTGAATATTCATACATCTCGATGATACAGACAGTAGCCATTAGTTTGTTAATCACCCGATTAAGTTATTAACTGAAAGACATATTTCAGATTGGTGATTTTGAGTCATACATGTAAGCTGTTCAAGTCAAACAAAAGCGTGTCAACTTAAAACAGAACTATAAAAAACTATTTAATTATTAAATTGCAGTAAAATCGTCTAAAATATCATTCATTTTATGGACAATAATTAAAATGATTGAAACAGTAAATATTTACACCAACACATAATAGAACACATATGACACAGAGTTAAATTAAATTGGTAATTTTTAACAGTAAACAATTAAGTTTTTCATAAAAAATATTTGATAACTGATTTTATTGTATTTTAGCCTAATGTTCACAAACAAAACTATGAGCAGAATACAATCTACTATCTTTTGAATCGTTACTAATTTAGTATTCGTTGGCGAACAATAGGTAATTTATAATCCCGAAAATTTATAAAAACCATTGCCTTTTTTTCAAGTTTGTCGTGTTTTGCCGAGGCTACGCCAAATGTTATAAATAATACACCAATGCGTGGGCCTATCTTTGGACGCAAGTAACTGAACCACACATTGGTTATTGGCTCGAATATGATATATTGTGCAAATCTTTCGAAAACAAATTATTTAAATGAGTAAAAACCGTATGAAATCAGTGATATGCGACTTCATTAGATAATATTCGCATTAGAGTCATTAGAGTTGTGCAGCCCAACTGCCAATCGCTACCGTAGTCTACGACATACGAGTGAATTTTTTGTCAACTTCGGCACCATACATTGAGACAAAAAAAAATAAGGTACGATAAATTCTAAAACGAATTGCTAATTTAAATATAATTATAGTTATATTCTAACGTATAATTGTTTTTTACAATTTTTAGAACGCTTGGCGTGTGGTTTATATTTATTCACTAAATCTTAACTGCAGAAAAATTAAATTATTAAAAAAAAAAAAACATTAATATTGCACGGAAAATGAGTGAAGGATAATCCAAAAATATCAAGAAATAATTGAACTAAATTGAACTTATTTTGTTATTTATTTGTGAAGTATTTACGGGTGAGTACTTTAATCTCATTATATGATGTGTGAAAGTTGACTGTTATTGACTAGAGCATATTGTAAGCTATTTCAATTAATAATAAAACATGTTGATATTTCACGATATGAGTCGACACGATTGACAAACTCGAATCCTACGAAATAAACTAATTTGACGGGATAATATTATAATACGACTGTTAATAAAAAAATAATTGTAATACAAATACTCATAAATAATTAAAAACATAAATTAATTGTAATAATTCTGAACGATGCGCTCACGCGAAACAACCCACTCGGAAGGCACAATAAATATTATGCATAGACACTGTTAATAGAGTTCGTATCTTTAAAGTACAGTGATACTGAAGGATGCTGATCTACCCCTCATTGTGAACAACTCTTACTATGCCTTGATTCTGACATACAAACGTTCTATTAATTTCAATGACATTTTTCACTTCATTATTATGTGTTTACATATTAGCTACCAACTATGCCAGTGGCCCAGAGCCTCCCTCTGATAATTCAAGGAGATGGTTTGGCTCGGGTAGACACTCATCATCATCATCATCATCATTTCAGCCGTAGGACGTCCACTGCTGGGCATAGGCCTCCCCCATTGACTTCCATAAAGACCGGTTGGAAGCGGCTCGCATCCAGCGCGTTCCTGCGGTCTTTACTAGGTCATCTGTCCACCTTGTGGGTGGACGTCCTACGCTGCGCTTGCCGGTCCGTGGTCTCCACTCCAGAACTTTGCAGCCCCATCGGCCATCAGTTCTGCGTGCTATGTGCCCTGCCCACTGCCACTTCAACTTGCTAATCCGTTGGGCTATGTCGGTAACTTTGGTTCGTCTACGGATCTCCTCATTCCTGATTCGATCTCGTAGGGAAACTCCGAGCATAGCCCTCTCCATAGCGCGTTGTGCTACTTTGAGCTTACCAAGAAGGCACACAGTCAGAGACCACGTTTCAGCGCCATAAGTCATCACTGGTAACACACACTGGTCGAAGACTTTCGACTTGAGGCACTGAGGTAATTCGGACGAGAAGACGTCGCGCAGTTTTCCGAACGCTGCCCAGCCGAGTTGGATTCGACGACTGACCTCTTTCTCAAAGTTGGACCTACCTAATTGGACTGCTTGTCCTAGGTAAATGTATGTGTCAACAACTTCGAGAACCGAGTTCCCAACTGATACTGGGGTGGGCACAACACGGGCATTCAACATTACCTTCGTCTTGTCCATGTTCATTTTAAGACCCACCCGTTGGGAAACTCTATTGAGGTCTTCGAGCATTGTGCTGAGATCTTCCAACGATTCTGCCATGACCACTATATCGTCGGCAAACCGAAGGTGAGTGATGTATTCGCCATTAATATTGATGCCGAATCCTTTCCATTCCAGGAGCTTGAAGGCGTCTTCCACTGTGGCAGTAAACAGTTTCGGAGATATAACGTCTCCCTGTCTTACGCCTCTTTTTAATGGAATCGCCTTCGAAGTCTGCTCCTGTACTTGGACCGACATAGTGGCGTTATTATACAAACACTTCAACACTTCGATATACCGATAGTCAATATGGCATCGCTGGAGAGACTCAACCACCGCCCATGTCTCGATCGAATCAAAGGCTTTCTCATAGTCCACAAACGCTAAACATAGAGGCAAATTATACTCTTCGGTCTTCTGTATAATTTGCCTTAGCGTGTGGATGTGGTCTATGGTACTGTAACCTTTTCGGAAACCGGCTTGTTCGGAAGGCTGGAAGTCATCGAACCTGCGATGCGAATTATGCATTTATACGCGATTTCAGGGTCGGTACCATAAATCGTTCACAATGATGCGTAGATCATCTCACTTAACTATTACTTTACTCCACTGAAACACTCAATATCTTCAAAGTCAACACAATTTTATACAGGGTTACACGTAACGGTAGTACTAAACCTAAAGAAGCTCACTGCATTCATATATTTTACTGTCGGATCAACCGTGAAATGGTGAAAGAAAAATTGCTCAAGGTCACTGACATTTTTCATTAGGGTTGCTTCCTTAGCTAAAGTGTTCTTAATGAGCACAATGAGTTTATTCCAAGTTAAGTGATACCGCGTTGTTTAACTCAGTACAGCAGCACTAGAAATGGCTGAAGGGTGTTCGGTCGGGCCAGTGTGTAAGGTTACCGGCGCCGACATCGATATCAGTGTCTTGTAGTATTTTATTATCACAGCGGGGCTTTGGCGCGTGAGGCGCCCTCGGGTATCAGACGGTATCTATATCGCCAACGTTGATACGGTCCTCGGATGCTGTCACGGAGAAGCCGAGGATATTACGCGCGTCCACCTTCAACATTTTGTTCTTCTTGGTCTTTTTGCCCTTGGTTTTGAGCTCGGCGTGGTCAGAGCCGGAGTTGGTTCGTGGGTTGACGGCGACGGCAGGCGAGCACAGGTCGTCTGATGGTGTCACCATGCCCACGCGCAACAATCGCGACCTAAGTCAAATATTCATTTTTTTTTTATAGGACATTGCAAAATAACATGATGAGGTTGGGTATCACATCAATTATAAGAAAATTAAAACTACGATTGTACACTGAAATGATACAAAGTATCGGAATTTGTGACATGATGTAACATAATACTCAGACTTTGTGATTAAAAAACTTCAGTCATACATGAGAGCGTTAAATACTAGTTAAGTATTTATTATTTACATAAACGAAAGTTTAAAGACAGATGTGATCAAATTAACAACAAATTTTGCGTATATTCTATGTTTTAAGATAGAATTAAGTTTAATTTCACAAGGCAAGATAATTTTGAATAGAAGTTTTGATAAATATGTTATAGTTACCTTTTTTCGAGAAACTGTTTTGCAAAATCGCCGGCCTCTCGCGATTCACCAAGATAACATTTCACATAGTCTTTAACTTCGTAAGGAGACTCGATGTCTCTCAAGAAAGACACAAACGTTGGTACTGAAAATATAAAGAAAAAACATCTGATTGGTATTGGTAGCAAAGTCAATACAGAAAACAATTAATTTAACTCTAATAATATAAAACTCGGTCGAGATTCTGGCACATAAGATTAAAAAAGTATGGCCACAACATCAAAATATTACGTACAAGCGGACGTCTCGCGGTGTCCCCCGCGTAGTTCCCGTTCCCGTGGGAACACAGGGATAAAAAGTAGCCTATGTCACCCGGGGATAGTGTAGCTTCCCAACTGTGAAAGAATTTTTGAAATCGGTCCAGTAGTTTCAGAGCCTAGTCATTACAAACAAACAAACAAAAAATCAAATCTTTCCTCTTTATTTAGATAAAATTAAATACTTTTTTTGGTCAAATATAGTAATATATCTAGCATTATAAAATATATATTATGCACTGTTATCCCCTTTGTTTACATAAAATATCTAAGAACTGAGTATAATACGACTAACGATACATACAAATATACAGACGTGATTCTCAACCCTATGCAACACGCCAATCAGTAGAATGCGCTGCCCTAGTGGGGTTTTCCCGCGGCGTGCAGGCAGCGGCGCGGCGCGGCCACAGGTGCATGGCCCGCGCAGGCGGCGGAGTATATTAAGACATTGTCAAGTACATAATGATTGTAAAAAAAATGTCAACACTGACAAATCTAAGACGTACGCTGCCAAAATCCTCGCATCATCACGCAAATAATAATTATTGTTCTGTTCTATTATTGTTTGGGTGTTCCGTATGTATTATAAGTATGCATTTACAAAAAAAAAGTATTTATGTATTCTATCAGTTATCTGACTTCCATCACACAAGCTCTGCTTAGTTTGGGGCCAGATGGCGCTGTGTAATGTAAAAAAAAAAAAAAAAATGTTGGGGATATGTATGAGTCCGTCCTACCAAGTGTACTCGTTAAGCAAAAGTGGAACTTAACCACAACATTCGTAAAGCTTACTTTCCTTGAAAGCGCAGCAAAAAACCGATTGTGGCGCTGCCGCCAGCGTCACGATTTATTAAAAGGACAGTAAGCTTTATATTTTATTTGCTATTTATTCAGTGTACTTACCATCAATGCCAGTTTCGCGCCACGAGACGAGCATGTTAGTGCACCACATGTCAAACTCGACTGATGGAGTATTTTCTTGCTTCGGCGACGCCATAACAGTTACTTTTTTCTTGTGCTTTACCTCGGTCTTGATTTCAGCAGGTTTTGGTACTGGTTTCACAGGCTCCGTATGAGGAGCATCCCAAAATCCTGCTTTGAAGAAGTTTGAATTAATTTCATCGAAAGTGGTTTACCTGAGTTTTCTTTACTACCACTAAAATTGTACTTTATTTGTATTATATAGATAGAGATGCCCAAAGAATTCACTATAATACATCAATTCGGGCACGCAGTTAATTATTTTTTAATTTAATAAAAAATGTCATAATGTCATGCCTGAGTGCAGCATATGACTTTCCTGTTGAGCGAGGAAAACATGCTCAAGAAAAACAAAAAGAAAATAAATTTTATTACATTTTACATTAACAAGAAAAAAAGGACATTTCTTGGCTCTCCGACACTGGACTGGGCCCCCGTATTCACAACCTATAAATCGTTCTGAACAGTTATTGCTCCAGTGAATGAAGTTATCAAGATGTTGTATATAGAAAGAATAAATATATTTTTACTAGATCAATTTCATATTACCATGTTACGAAGTTATTAAATTATTCACAAAATAAATATTTTTAAGCTATTGCATAGCTTCTATCGCGGGCCTTAAGCGTGGAGACCGAATCCAGAAATTCCGTAACGAAAATAAACTAACACCCCCCACTCCCACCGTCACAGCGGTGATACTTTTTAGTTTTGCCATCTATCGATGAATAGCAGAACTTTTAATGCAATAGCTTTACCGCGGCAGTCCCCGAGTGCCACACGTCTTTTTTTGCAGACTTTTTTGTTCGGATTAAGTCATCTAGTAAGTACATAGGTAATCACTGAATGTGTGTAACATTTGTACATGGAACGGTCGGTACCTCCTCCATTTTGGATGCTAGCCCAGGGCATGGCAGTGATAGGCGGCGGCGTAGACTGCACTTCTTCTCGAGTTGCCGCTAGCAACTGCCTTCGCGACTCCGCCTAAACACAAAACAAAAACTTACATTTCAAGAAGCTTTCCAGAAATTTAAAACTATATATTCAATTTATGTCATCTTGAAACGGTTTGGATGCCAAATGCTCCATACGGAAAACGTGTTATGCGAATTAAAGTTATCGTTTATTCTTATATGCATGCATTTTGGGACAGTCTTGTTTGCAAATGGGACGTTTAGTACAAACCTCTGAAACCCTGAGTACCTAATAGCAAATGCTCACCTGAATCTCCGCCAAGGTTTGGTGCGTCGTACCTGAGGGCGATTTTTTCGCCCAGCCCAGTCCAGTTTGTATATCCTAGAAAACAAAAATCATTTTAGTTTGTTCGAAGACCAAACAAGTTACGCGGATGGTGAAGGACATGAAGGGAGGAAAATCAGAGTTTTATTTGCCGAGGGTGCTCGTTGTGTTCTTCACTTTTTATATTGGTCATTTATATCGGCCAGGGGCCATGATGAGTACAGTGGTCGTTTCGATTGTGAAGAATAAAACAGGGGATGTTTTTAGTTTAAGTAATCATAGGCCCCTATCACTTGCGACTGTCATTGCCAAGGTACTGGACAGTGTGATTGATACTCAATTGCGATAACACCTTAAATTGCATGACGCTCAGTTTTGTTTTAGACCTGGGCTGTCGACTGAAATAGCGATATTGAGTTTCAAGCATACTGTTCAGTACTACAGTCTTGGATCTATCGAAGGCGTTTGAACTTGTAGCTTATGGCAAGTTGTGGCATAAATTAACAGACAATACTAGGATGCCCTGGGAGCTTGTATCTCTCCTTAAACATTGGTACAGTAACGAAAGTATTTATGTTAAGTGGGCAGGATCACTACCGGACGTGTGCAGACTAGAATTTGGTGTGAGACAGGGTGGCTTGTCTTCACCGAGGCTTTTCAACCTGTACACTGATGGACTGTTCCATGAACTCAGTAATAGCCGTATCGGATGCTCAATTGACGGTGTCGTTGTCAACAACATTAGCTATGCAAACGATATGGTGTTGCTGTGCTCATCAATCAGTGCCTTCAGAAAGCTTTTAAGGATCTACGAGCGTTACGCGGGTGCGTAAAAGCGAACTTATGGTGTTTAAGGCAGGCTCTAAAACTTATAGCACAGTCACAGTTTGGTTTCAAGCTTTAAGTACATATTTGGGCCAGTGGGTCACCGAGACGCACAAGGACGACATATATATAGATAGGGAGCGCAGGGCGTTGTTCGAGCAAATATGCTGGCTCGTAGGTTTCACGTTTTACCGAAAAAGTTAACACACAACTATACTTTTTAGGGCAGATTTTGTCATTTTACACGTGCAGCTTATGGGTTAAGCACACCTAGAAATCGTACAACGCCCTGCGTGCTTATACAACAACGTCTTCAGGTTGCTGATGAAGCTGCCACGCTGGTGTAGTGCCCCGAGGATGTTTGCGGATGCGCGGATTGATAGCTTCCTAGCCATCATGCGCAAGCGTGTTGAATCCCTGATGAACCGAATGTGTGGCGGCTCCAACACCTACCTGCAGCTGTTCGCCTGGCGGATGGATCTGGGTTGCCCAATTATGCAACACTAGACAAAGATGCATATTGAGCATTCCGTTAGATTTCATTTCCGTGAGTTATTCAGTTTAAGTTTAGAATAAAATGAAACTTTTTTTTCTTTCTTTTTGTTTAATTATAATATAATTATTTTTAATTTTGACATTTACATTAGTTTTGTTTATTTAGTGGTTAAATACATTTACCTAGGGCAGACGCTCGAACTAGGTAAAAATAACTTCGAAAGTGAAGCCAATAGAAGAATACAGTTGGGCTGGGCAGCATTCGGAAAACTACGTCGAGTCTTCTCGTCATCCATCCCACAAAGTCTGAAGACAAAAGTCTTCAATCAGTGCGTCCTACCTGTCATGACCTACGGAGCCGAAACGTGGACACTCACAGCGGGAATGGTCCGTAAGTTCAAAGTCGCTCAGCGAGCTATGGAAAGAGCTATGCTTGGCATTTCTCTGAGGGATCGGATCCGAAACGAAGTAATTCGCCAGAGAACTAAAGTCATTGACATAGCTCAGCGTATTAGCAAGCTGAAGTGGCAATGGTAAGACATATCTGTCGCAGAACCGATAACCGCTGGGGTAGACGTGTTCTAGAGTGGAGACCGCGTATTGGCAAGCGTAGCGTAGGACGCCCTGAGACTCGATGGAGTGACGATATACGTAGGACAGCTGGCGGTGGATGGAAGCGAAAAGCCGAAGATCGGGCTGAGTGGCGTGTCTTGGGAGAGGCCTATGTCCAGCAGTGGACTAGTGTAGGCTGATGATGATGAGTGTAGACTAAAATACGTATAATAAATTACGAGTAAGATAAATTTAAATGAATAAATACATACTTATAGATATAACATTGCGTTGAAAATGTGTGAAGATTAGTAGTACGATGAATGTAGCGTCTATGCAATTTGAGAACTAAAATATGTTAGAAAGTACCACAAAAAGTTTTTTTTCATGATGCTGACGTATTGACAGTATCCCTGTATACTGGTTCAACATGTTAGTGTATTATTTAATGAGTGATTGTAGCAGGAAATAGTCTAACTAGGTGCCCTATCAGTTGTTATGCCGCCAAGCAGTATGTAAACATTAATGTGTTACAATTTGAACGATACTTTAACTAGCTTAATTACAGGGGTATAGGGACTAACCATTCAATGGCTCTAAGTAATGTGCGTACAAAGCAGCAATGCCTTGGATTTTGTTTTGTTACTGGGCAACATTGCAATGGTTATAGACAGGCGTTAACTCTTATCATCAGGAGGACTGTTTCATGCGTCTCGTTACTTTCTAAGAAAAAAATAATGATTATATTGTTTCTATATACACAAAGTGATGCAGATCTGCTAAATGGAAATTGAATTTCGTTTAATTAATTCCATTCTGATTTATATGTTACTGAATGAATTAAATGTGATGTTTAATGGCAATAAAGGTTAATATAATAACTATTTTTTTCTCTTAAATGTTTAGGGGTACTACCTATATCAAAAGTATATAAAAGTTCTCCAACCCTGAATACCTGATCCCTTGCCATCGCCGCGGCCTGCTGCTGCGCGATGATATGCATCATGTGCTGCTGTTCCTTCATTTGTTCGAGTTTCTTCTCCCGCTCGAGGCGTTGAATCTCGGCAAGGGTGGGCCCGTCTCGAGTGCCGACTGGTTGGCCTTGATTGGAGGCCGACCAAGGAGCTTTCCTGGATATCAACTCGATTGCATGACGCACGGGCGACGCCAGTTGACTTGTCGCCTCCTGCCGAAAATCAAACTAATATTAGATACTAGCAGCACGCCCCGGCTTCGCACGGGAAAACAAAACTATTCGGAGCCCATTCAATATAAACAAACAAAAAATTAAATCGTTCCTCTATAAAAGATGTAGATGCCAACTGTAATAGTTAGACATATTATTGCGGACTTATTTGTAGCTATCAATTTGCTGTATAAAACGTCACTTTATTCTATTGTCAATAGTTTTCGCTGCGCATGCTAAGTAAGGATTTAAATTTTTCACTGATTAGGTTACATTATTGAATTTTTCACACGGATCCCAAATTGTTTTTTAAATAAAATATAGCCTATGTCCATCACGGATAACGTAGCATTCTAATAATGAAAGAATTTATTAACATCGGTCCAGTAGTTTCGGAGCCTATTCAATACAAACAAACAAACAAACAATGAAATCTTTCCTCTTTATGTATGGATAGATTAATGTTATATAATAATTTGTTTGTAAGTAAGTATACACGTTTGTTACTTCTTTATGCTGAGTTTGTAATTAAATTTAGATGCATATAGATTATACCCCGAACTTAAGTCACGGACATTGTTCACCGTATTATCAAGCTGAAATGGCAATGGGCTGGACTGTTTTTGCTGGTTTTCGTGTTAGTTAGTTGAAGTACCTACCTGTTTCATAGTTTGCATTTTGTCATATTATGTAGTTAATAAATACAAGGTAAGCGTGTTTGTGAATAAATTTGTTAATATTTCACATTATAGCGGTTCAACAGGTTCGAGTAAAATTTGGAATGAAGATAATTATAATATTTTTTTTAATAGCTGACAGGCTAGATTTTGACCACAGCTCACCTGATGTTAAGTGACGGTGTGGTCGAAGATGGTAAAGCACACCTAGCCTGGAATGGAACTGGCTCTCAAGTGAGGCTGCCGGAACACACCGTTAGATGCTTGGCGACAGATTTTCAACTTGAGGGTGGTAGCTAGCCAGCCGAGTACTAGAAAGTATCACCATGTTATGGTTTCCTCACGATGTTTTCCTTCACCGGCAGCTCAAGCTCATTCTTGGGGGTTGAACCCACGCCCTTCGGCATGCGAACCGACCGCTCTAACCACTGAGCTATCATCGCTACGAATATTATGCCAATTCCAAATTCGCTCATTAATGTGTATTCCATAAAAACACATGGTATTGATAAGACAACGGGTAAACCCCCTAAACGCTGCTGGAACAGTAGGCAAGAAAATTCGTGATTTTTTTTGTCACGTTTTCAATACCAAAATGAAAGGAATTTAACAACACTTCGTTAGTTCATTTTATCAACATTAACTACTTAAAAATGTGGTACAAAACTGCGACCAGAACCACCGACACTGCTGCAACTTGTGTTGACTAACGCACACAAAACGTAGGCATCAAATACGCGGCCGCCTCCACGGATGTTTAAATTTTGCAATAATTACCACAACATTCAATTAATTTAAATTAATGTTAGTAAAAGATGTTTTAAGTAACGGCTTACCGTTTGTTTTTTAAAGATTTCTAATAGACGTTTCTTCTCTTCAGCAATGAGTTTCTCTTCTTCTTTCCTGTAAGTAATTATACAATGAGATATACAAAACAAATTGGAAGTATACTAAAATCTTTCAAAATGTGAATTACCAACTCATGTACTGTATGTATTTACAAAAAAAAAGTATTTAAGTATTCTATCACTTATTTGACTTCCATAGTGCAAGCTTTGCTTAGTTTGGAATCAGATGGCGCTGTGTGCAATGTCCTAAGATATTTATTTACCTAAGAATGTCTATCAACACCAGAAGCATTGCGGTGCGTTTACTCTTGAGCGTTAGAAATTAATTAACTTTCGACTTGAAACGCCTTAGGCCTAGCCGTAAAGCCTCCCGTGAGAGAATATTTTACTCAGAGATGCGGCGAACAAACTGAACGGCAAGTATTAGAACAAAAAAACTTTAGTTTGTATTCCATCTTACTTCTTGCGCTCCGAATCTTCAGCCGCTTTAGCTTCCTCCACTTTTTTCTTGGTGTCTTTGTCTTTACTCTTATCGGCGCCCTTCACGATGGTGAAACCTTCTTTAATCCATTCCTGTAGCAAAACAATATAAACATTATTACAAAACCAGCGTAGAAAATAATTATGAAATAATTTATACGTTTCACTTAGTTTGGAGTTACCAATCAAAACGTCAAAAGTAACGCCTTCATCTGACATATCTCTTGAGATTCTTACATACTTGAGGCCAAAACTTATGTAGTTTTGTTTTAAATCGCTCATTTAGAAATACCAATAAGTTATGTTACCTTCTTTTCTTTCTCCAAGTCCTTTTTGAGAGATTTGTCGTCTTTTTTAATTTTCGGTGACGGCGAAGGTTCCGCCGAACGTTTCTGAAAAGATCAAGGTAATTTGATAAAGTTTGTAAGTAGTTAGTTTTAAACAACAAAAAAAGTTGTCGAAATCAATAGACGAATATTTCAGAGCATTCTTCTTATGAACCCCCGACGCAAAAACGACGGGGTGTTATAAGTTTGACATGTCTGTGTGTCTGTGGCATCGTAGCTCTAGAACGGATGAACCGATTTTGATTTTGTTGTTTTTTTTTGTTTGAAAGGTGAATTAGTTGGGAGTGTTCTTAACCGTTTGATGAAAATCGGTCCAAGATGGCCGCCGCCACAAAACGGCGGATTAAATTTTTTTTATAACTCCTTTAATATGGGTTGCAAATGAAAAGGCTTGACTATTAGAATACTCTATACACTATGACCAATTTCAAATAACGAAAGGACGTGAGCATCTTCCACAGGTCTGATCAAGCCGAAAATTGGCATGCTGTTACTAGTGTAACACACCCCTGGTGTTTTAAATTTTTAATTTATACTTGTTTGACGTTGTAGGTACGTAAATTAATTTGAACGATCTTGTAGACAAATCAAATTTTAGCTTTATATTTCATCATTTGGCAAGTTTCTTTTGAAAATGGAATTTGTATGTACAATGTAAAAATGTAATTGTATGTGTTGTGTGTATGTTGTAGGTCCGCTTATGGGCTGCTTAAATCATATCATCAAATTTCGTTTAAAACTTACCTCAACGACAATCTCTTCTTCTTTAGCTTTTATTTCTACAGTTTCTTCCTTTTTCTCTTCCTTTGCCTTTTTAACCTTCGGCTTGGTTGCTTCTTTGAACTTCGGTTTGCTGTTTTCGACCTTAGTCACCTCTTTCGGGAATTTTACGTCTGCTTTGTTTCCTTTCGCGGAGAGCACCACTTCAGAAGAAATCGCTTCTGGAACTACGGGTATATCAAGCCCCTGAAGAAGTTAAAATATGGTTATAGGTGGCTACAAATAAATTATCTTCTATACCGATATACTTTGTACTTAAAGCAGTGTGATGCAATTGGGGCTCTATTTTATTTAGAATCGTACGTACAAATTCGCATGAAGTTTATTTTCGCATTCGATTATGTAAAATCGAATTCGGTTTACGTGTCGAATTCTTAATTCACAACTTCGAATAAAGAAATAACTACTTTCAGCGTTTCTTTTGGTCGCTGCTTTGCTTGTGACGCCACAGTGTATGTACCTACTAGAATATACCTAAAATATTATTTGCCTAATCTAACCAGGCTTTTGCTAAAAGTCGTATTTAATATAATGTATTCGAAGGTAAACCGACGGAATCTTATTACTAATCCTACCGTATTTTTTGGCATCGCACATCGTACATTCCGCCAGTGTCTCAGGATAAAATCAGGTAAAATAAGTATCAGTCACAGTCAATCACACAAAGCAAATAACGGTCCAGTCTAGTCCATGCCCTATGCCGTGGTGATTTTTCTAGTGGCTACTACGTAATTCTGGAAACAACACGAAAATACATGTTTCACGACATTATAAACCGGACAATTTATGATTAAAACACAAACTCCCGTTCAGAAATAAAAAATAAATACCCAATACATAAGTTTTGAAAAATAATACAAGGCAGGGATATGATGTTTCCGCACAAAAACTCCCCATACTGTCTACATTTGTCTGATTTACACATTACCTACAGGCGTACTATGAAGTCATTAAGCCGTTTATAGTAGGCCCTAAGCTGAAATTTGTCAAAACCTACATTATAGATTAGCGTCATTTTCCCCAGCGAAATCTAAACATCATCTCAAACACATGAGAAAGCGTGATTTTTTAAATTTAGTATCCAATATAAGCTATTAATTGACGTTAGTCACGTCTATGATAGCTTTTTTTTTTTTTCTTTGGTTTTGGCGTCGCGTTTTAGCATTTGCCAGTGTTAAGTAATTATATATTTTCAAGTTTCAAAAGTTAAATAAGTGCCATCGTAGCTAGTTTTAGTCAAAGTCGTATTTGTCAAGTCCAGTCCAGTTCATGTCAGTTAATTCCAGTCATGCTTTAGTAAAGTAGTGGCAACTTTACTACAAAGCTTCGATGGAGTTTTGGAAGCAACACGAAAACTCATGTTTCACAACATTATATCATTTTCCCACACTTGCGCTTGTAATTCGGCACTTTACGAATAAAACACCACCATTTTTATGCATAAACACTCGACAAAACACTAGTTTTGGAAAAAAATACAACGAAGCGACACGACTCTTCCCGCGTTCCCGCCAAAACTCCATGATAGCTATTCTAGCTGAATAATTAAAGTTGCGATTTTCACTTATTACATTTTGATTGCAATTTCTTTGTCAATCGTGTATGTATTTTAACATTTGGATAAACTTTAAAATCTAACCTTTAGTGTGTCGAACTTACAGATAGCGCCATCTGCCCTCAAACTAAGAAAAGAAAAACTTGTACAATGAATACATACTTATGATACATACAGTACACCCAGACACAGAACAAACATTTGTTTGTACCACAAAGTTTGTCCTGGTTGGGAATCGAACCCACGCCCTTCAGCTCTTGAAGCAGACATTCTACCACTGAACCAACAGGGCTGTCAATATAGCATAATAAGCATTTTAGCGCTATATATTTTTATTTATTTATTAAATCATTGATTTCTGGCTGACTTAAAAAAAATGAAAATATCAACTAAAACATTCTAATTTTAAGTCAAAAAATCATTCAAGAGTTTAGACAAACGTCCTTCCTGACAACACTACTTTAATCTACTACGACAATGATTACAACACGGCAAAAATCAAGTCACTACATTGTATTATTTTCAAAAACTTTTTCTCCAAAATCATACATATGAAAACAAAAAGTATTTACTTACGTTCAATAAACGTATTCAAAGTTTATTGCGATTTGTTTCTGTAATTTAAAATTTCAAAATTCATATAATAGGCATCCCTATTATATTAATTTTGTAATTGTTTTAAATTTATTCATTATATACCTTATTATTAGAAACGTCCGATTATGGTATAGCTCTTATATTATTTATTAACTGCTCTTCGCAAAACTAGAAACCTTAGTGTGGAGTCCTGAGGTTTAAACAATAAAATGTAAACGAAATATGACCAATTTTATTTTTATGATATAAGTATTATTATGAAGCATCCCTTTTAAAATTAAATCAACAAAATACAACTCGCAACCGTAATTCTGACATTGGCATGGCGTTCCGAAATACGCGCACGAGTTTTTCTAACCAAAACTACAAAGTAGTTTCTAATAACATCGCTACTACTTTCCTAGGGCTTGACCATGACTTACCTACTTTTTTTATGTCTGAATATTTGAATATTATTTCAGTTTTGATTATCGAAAACTTGAAAATATTAAATCCAAATTCACACTGGCTTCTTTGCTATGCTTTTTTCTGACGAGATGGGTGATGGCGGGGATCTGAATGCTGATAAAGACAACAATGTCTTTAGTTTTTTAATCCTCTCGACACTTAGGTTGCGCTTGTCGCTTTGAGCGATAAGGCCGCTAGCAAAACCAATTTTTTATAAGCATAAGTGAGAGAAGCTAGAGCTTTGCTTAGTTTTCCTGACAAGGGAGAGGGAGAGGGTGTTTTTGTAAGAGGGAGAGTTTGCTTACGTAATACCTACTTGTGTTAAAAGTTCATAGTGCAAGCCCTGTTTTTATAAAGTATCCTATTGATTGTAGGAGTCTCCACAAACTAATGTGCTTATCAATTTATTGAAAAATTAATTTGTGCGACAGTTACGGCCACAAAGTGAAATTACGGCAACCTAGCACTTCGTGTCCGAAAGCTAATGGGGAGACCGTCTCCACTTACGACGACGACGTTTGGATTTAAGTCCCACTGCTCATATCTGTGCTCCTTTCTTAATAAGTCAATTGTCATTTTAATAATAATCTTCAAACGGTGCAGGTAAAAATTATGATAATACACGTATGCTAGAGTTATTAAATGTTCTCGAAGATGTCCTACTGCCAAACCGCACTTGGCCCGCGTGGTGTCCCACTTCTCAATAAAAAGTTCTCGCCCAACAGTGGGACAGTTTAATAACTTCAATAATGTTAATAATAATTATATGAGAATGTAACTGAATACACACCCTAATGAGCAATTGTACGAAGACTCAATCCACCGTTTCAATCCACACTAGAATGAAAAAAAAGTAGTTCGTTGGTCTCCGTTCTTCATCCACACCGTGTTTAGAATGGTTCAATTTCTTTATGATACCGATTCGTGGCAGACCATCGTATGTCAACAGACTCGTCATAGCATCCTCCGTCCACATCGGACCAACAACGAACCTATTCGTCCGATAGAACGACAAATACGATTTGTTTATATTTCGTTCGAAAGTTGTCATATACGTACGATTCAATACTAGAACCCCTGCTACTTGTTTAGAATATACAAACAATTACGGTTGTCGTGTTGCCTCGCTCAACTTCAGCCGTCGTACACACCTGTTGTTCTTGTCCAGTGTTTTCAACAGCAAGCGGTGCCACAATGTCTTTTTGTATAATTTTCTGTAGCTGGTTTACATTGGGCGCGGCATTCGTTGTGTTGGCTTCGGCTTCTTGGGCAACAACCGGCGACTCTGCGAAGAAAGAGAGCGGCGAAGTCGGCCCTTGCGCCTGCGCTGATCGCATCTGTGACAGGATTTCTTCTTCGGTCTTTATTGTCTCGGGCAGCATTGGGGTCGTGGGTACCTCTGCCGGCTATTAATAAGAAAAACTGTTCACTAATCGCCCCAAAGCTAGACAAGCGCCCTGTTAACTAGTATTAAAAAAAACTTACCTGATGATGCCGATGCAATAAAGCTTATTTATCATTTCCGGGCCTGTACAAAGCTTGAAATTGATATGTAAATTGTAAACTCAACAAACAAAACTATTGATTCAACATAAGACCGCAAAAAAATTACCTCTATTAAAATCTGGAAAGTAGGTACAACACTTACATTTAGGAAATAAGTGGTAATAATGTAGAGTATACATAAAAATGTTTTGTTCATTTTGAACGGTTGCAGTGTTGAATCAATAATTTTAATTCAAAAATCCGACATTCCCACAGCACAATTTCTAATGGTGACCTCTAGTTTGATCAAACAAATGCGAACAAATGCTATATGAAAAACTTTTAAGATGTGTTGTACTACACAAATGAACTCACTGTCATAATGTCAGCAGACAGCAAGAGAGTAGCAGAAGTTAGTTAGTGAAGCGTTTAAGACCCTATATATTCTGACGTTTCAAGCATGTTTCTTACTGCAGTCATCAGTCTAAAGCGTATGGTCTCATTTAGCAGAGCAAAAATGTAGCGGTTGTGCACGTTTATGCGTGTCAATATTGACTTGTGCGGTCTTTATCATATTAATCAAAAATTCAAGAACTAAACCCAATCCAGTCCTACAAAGTTCTTAAGAATAAATACTTGTTTATTGCTTTTTCGATTATTTTTTATAAGAATAAGGATATCTTTATTGACAAACACAAAGAAAAAATATACATATGCCTTAAAAATAATATAAATATAATAAATATATAATGGATGGAGGATTCCTCGGTATCATCTTTATATGGGCAATAAATTTAAAATACGTTTTTATATTTACAAAATTCTTGAATATAAGATACTTTTTTATTTAATATTTTTATAGTACATAAAAACGTGATCTGAAATTAATAAAAGTATTTTATTAACGAGTAGGTATAGGAGCATAACGAGTAACGAAAACACCCTGGTCGCACTGCTTCAGTACCGAAAGAACCGAGTTAAATAAGTAAGTTTCAATACTGTGAAATACTTACCTACAACTTGTTGCATTATTGTCAATATTACGTTTTCAATAGGGTTGCAATTTGATAGTTATGTACATCTGCGAGATTTTTGAATGCGAATTCGTAAAATGCTTCACTAGGCAGCATAAGGCGGGGGCTAGTTGAGCATTTTTCACTAGATCGGTCATAGCTCCTCACTGATAAGTTAACATTTATTGGTAATGCATATTGATAGGTAAGTAATTAATTCCTTTCTAAGTCTCCCTATGTATTTCTAATAAGTCACATTTAAGAGCTAGAGCTGTTTCAGTGCAGATAGTCAGACATTATCAAAGTACCCCATATGTGTCTCAAAGTGCGACAAGTTACAAGCAATGGTATAGGGCAAGTAGAGTAATTTTAAATTCAAGCCAAACCAAGGCTAGATTTTTTTTAACGGTTTTTTATTACTCATATTTTGATAGGCTAAGTACTCATCTTCGTTATTATTTTAATTAGAATGACTGTATAAAGTGTGACCTATACGCTTTTTGTATAATTTGAATAATATTTTGCAAAATACCTCTGCATTAAGTCTTACACATCATAGTCATGGTTTCAGCATGGCTTACGAAAGAGAACAGCAGCGCCTTGAAGCCCTTTTTCAAAATGCATTACAATCTGATAAAGACATGTCAAAAACATCTCCGGAGAGTATAAATGGAAATGATGGTGAATCATAATATCTTACGCCAGGAGAGGATCACAACTTTGAAAGGGAAGAGTTGAGCGATCGCGAATCTTCAGACAACCAAACCTTTCACTATGTGAGAAAAATCAACCAAATGAAGTAAGATTCCTCAACGGCAGCTGCGTACATACAGCGTACATCATAGAAATTTCAACGTAATAACTCAGTTACCAGGACCCAAACGAGCTAGGTACCTCTAATTATAAATAACTGGTCGATAAAGCAAATACTATCAGACTTCAAAGAACGACAACTTACCTGGGATGGCAGGTCCTTCAAGAAATGGCTGGTGCAATGAGTGTGGATGGAGAAACAAAAGAAAGACAAAGTACGCTTGCCACAACTGCAAGCAATTTTTATGTTCACTTCGTGCCTTCACGCAGAAGCTGTTTCGGATTTTTCAAAGTTTTTGCTAGAAGTTTTATGATTTTTGTTGAATTTAGATAAGCTCCTACTGGCATAAGACTGACAAAGGCTGATTTAATTATAAATATATAGGCTTGTTGTTTGTTTGTCGATGCAATTTTTAGTGTTTTTAAAATAATTATGTTAAGAATAATAAAAGAGCTGTGATTGAAGAACTGCCTATGCAATAAAACGTGTACCTTTTGAAAACTGAAAAAATAAATAAAAACCATATTGTGTCCCTAATTGGAAAAAATCAGGTTGAAACCCCGGGGCGTAAGACAGGTCGTCGCCGAACGTGCAGGTCAAATTCGCGTCACCGACGTGTTAAGATTAGGTTGAAAATGAGATAGACTAAAATTGAGAAAAGCATATTTTGCCCAAAGACAGCTACTTGCATCGGAGTATCGCAATTGTTTGTCTTTACACAAAGTCTGATATTTTTTTTTAAATTTTAAATTTCCTCTTTTATCATTCAATGATCGTAAAATTATAAATTAGGTATAAATTACAAAAAAAAAGACTCGTTTACAGAACTTTACTTACGACTATTTTACTATCGTTACTGGTTTTCGCAATTTCAATTTTATTTTTCAATGCAAATTTCAAATTATAGTGTTTCATTTATGTCTTGTGATTATATGATACATTATAGACACATGACGCTACTTTTGTGCATAAATGTGCGTAAATCTATACCAGAATACAGTATTCGAAATCAAAAAGGTAATCAAATAAATGTCAATGTTTGTCAGTGCCAAACTGACATTTCAGAGGTGTTTAACACTTTATTACGAGTTGGCAATGTCGTCACGAATATGTAAAAACCAACAACCGCTCGTATTGCAATATATTGGTGAGAAACATATAAAAAATAGCATGGAATATAATTTTACTAAATTATTTAACTTTTTGGCGCCATTTGCATTAGTGAGTTTTTCTAGTTTAAAAATAAAAAAGGGCAAATTCAGTTAGCAACGAAATTCGACCACTCAGCCAAAAATTAAAATTGTCAAAATTATAAGACATATAACTATTTATTTACTTAATTACATATACCAATTTTTTTTTTTTTTGCTTTGCTATCAATACACAATAATAATAAAGTAAATAATTGTTACACACGACGTCCTTGCCTTACGGAGCTTTTTTTTATGGTAAATATGCTATCTGCCGTAATACAGGAGTTAATCCTATCTCGGCAGCAGCCATTCACTTAATTCTAAAATACCCCCAGTTGCAGATTTATAAAAAAAAAATTAATGCATTATAATATTAATAATTTGAATTAATATATTCAATGATATTCATAAATTAAGTCAACAAATTGTTGCAATAGGCATCGTAAGAAATCCCTACGATGGTATTCTTACGGAAATTAAAATAAAAAATCCGCAGAAGAGCCGAGTAAAAGTACGAGTATTGACGTAATTATCTAGTCAATTATTGTATCTTAAGGTAAGTGAACTAGAATCCATACTGCATCGCAATGTCCAATACGTTGTCACACCCTGTGTAATTTTAAACTTTCAAGCAATGTTTACAGGATTGATTCATAAGTTTGTACACTGTACGAGAAAATTTCTTGAAAAGATGTAGATCAAAATAAGTTCTTCACAATAATATCGAATATATTTTATTTCAAATATAATTATAATTATTAGTATACTTACACACATAATATCTGTATTATAGCCAGATTACACTATCATTCACATGAGGTACCCTGGTCGACTATACTGTATATGTCGAAAACTGAGAACAGTATATAAAAAAGGGAACTTGTTGCATTAAATGCTCACAAGTTGTTGTTGAAATCGCGAAAACTATGACGCGATCCTAAGGTACCATAATGCAACTCGCTAATTCTAAGTTTTAGGTAAACATACTATACTATGCCAGATACTGGCTAAATTAAATAAAAAAGTAAATGAGAATTATTCAGTAACAACTATTAGTAGGAATGCTTCCAGATCAGTCTGTGTTCATTTCACTGCAGGGACAATGAAAGTCATAATGAAAAGCAATGCAACTTCGAATTTACGCAAGTCTGCTAATAACCATTGCCTTTATGTATATTCACGGAAAAAGCTGCTTTTGAAACTGTAGGCATTACTGGCAAGTTGCATTACTTTGCTTTCGAGTACAATTAACCATAAAATTGGATATCCATACTTCTACGTTTTTTCATACAAACTTTACAATTCTTACTAACGTATGTATTTGTTCAGTTGTGCTACGCGATCGATTTTGATGAACATACATTTATTACATTTCGTGAAACTTGGTGTGTTGTCAAAAGGAAGAATGTCTTATAATATTTTAGAACACTGCATAAAATCGTGAAGAATTTTAATGTAATAAACTAACAAATAAACCTAAACTTTAGTAGTTTTACTCAAAACTATGACTTACCTTTAAAAGGATTTTAACAGACTTACAAATTAAACAAACTCTCTCATTGTTAACGATAAATTACTGATCAATAGAAAATTTAAATATGAAGTATTAACATTACTTCGAGAGACATTTCACGTAAGAGAAGACATATAAAACAAAAACAAAGGACGAGAAAAATAAACTTAACACATGATAACAAATAAAGACACTTTCATGTAAATGCTTTTCTGTATAAATGATAACTATGGGGAAAAAATTTCAGCATGTAGCACGTGAGATCACATGTGTTCCTAAAAATATGTTATCTTTACATAGTATACTAATCTACTACTTAGGACATACTAAAAGTTTCTGGAACTGGCCACATTTAAAAAAAAAATATCAAAAAATCATTTACGGATTTTGAAAATAAAACTTACGGATCATGTTACCTTTTGAACTGCGAGATTGCCATTTGTTTTATTATTGATGCGTTGTTTTGAAAATTGTTGACGGCATTACGATGGAAATAACTTGCGAAAATATTCGCTCTATGATTTTTGCTGTGGATCAAATCAAGAGAGTTGTCAACTTCAATTTATGACGAAGTACGTCAAGGTCGACCAAAAACAGCAATCACTTTTTTATATTGTTGACGAGCTAGATGTTTCTGAAAATCTCACCTGACGTTAAGTTACGGTGTGGTCGAAGATGGTAAACCACACCTAGCCTGGAATGGAACTGGCTCTAAAGTGAGGCTGCCGAAACACACTGTTTAGTGTTTTGTGGCAATTTTCAACTCGATGGTGGTAGCTATATAGCCGGTGACCTACTAGAAAATACCCTACCACCATGCTACGGTTTCCTCACGATGACACTAATATTGATACTATGTGGCAACTAATTATATCTGACAAAAAAAAATATTACTAAATTCGTAGGCATTGGAATGAGTTCAAAAGGTTTTACATGTACATGTTTTTTTTTGAAGGCACGAAAGCTTTGTACTCGATGGATACCGCACGATTTGACAGAAGATTAGAAACGACTGCATGTGGAGTGATGAAATGATAACAAACTTTGACGAAGGGCAATCATTGGCTGTTTATACTATTGTGACAGGTGACGAATCCATGGATGTACTGCTTTAAACCGGAAAGAAAAAGCAAATCGGCACAACGGATCTATCCTTTCAAAGATTTGCCTAAAAATGGTTTATTCGTTATTTGGCAAAACAAGATATATAACACAACAGTATTGTTCGAATATCAGTGCTTTTTTTGACTGCAGATTGGCATGCAAAGACTTGCTTGCACAGAGTCCTAGAAAAGGGTCGCAGAAAAGGGTCGCGGAAAAGCATCTTTAAAGCAATGTGGTCCTTCACCACGATACCGTGTCTGCATATTCCGCGAGGGTGACAAAGGCGTATTTGAAGGCTGCAAATTCAGAACTGATGATGCATTCACCATATACGAGTAGTCCAGACCGAGAAACTTTGCAACTACTTTTAATTCCCAAAAAGATATAAGCGTCGAGGTTTCATATACAAATCTGAAAGCGGCGGTAAGTGTTCAACGAAGCCATTGAAACAAAAAAGATCACTGACGACACTCCTTTTTACAATGGCTCCAACAAATGCAAAAAACTATTAATTGTAAGGGAATGTATGTCGAAAAACAATGAATACATCGCAAGTATAATATCTGGTCTTATTTATTAGAATCCAGAAACTTTCAGTATGCTCCAAGTGCCAAAGACGCTTTGGTAAAAACGCTAATAATAAAATCTATCGTGAGCAACATACTTTACTTAGCTTTTGTCGGCACGGCTTGAGCAGCTAGTTTACTTGAACATAAATTTGGAATGTAATCACAGTAAAATAAGAAATTAAAACTACATCTAACTCTTCCTCCAGCAAACATCAAATGTGTTTCGCACAATACACATTTCAGTAAAATAATAATAAAAATATATTTATCCAAATATTACATGTGCATGTAATATTTGGATAAGTAATCATCGCCCTAACAGGACCGACACCAAAATCCGATGTTTCTCATATATTCTAGCCTACAAACGCAACACAACATTCATGTGTCACACATTCCAAGAAATAATAAGAATGATACATTAATGCTAACATTATACACGGACACATATTATATTTCGCTATAAGTAAACATCAATCCAACATGACAGACACCAAAATATTTATTTTTTAATTATATATTCTAACCTACAAAACCAACACGACATTTATATGTGTCATAGATTCAAGATATAATAAGTTATTTCAAAATATTCAAATAAAATAATAATATGAAATAAAATGCGATAATAACGAAAATAACAAACGAAAATTGTAAAATAAGGTTTTCCCGAAAACCCAAACATCGTATCGAATTTTTAAAAACATAATATGACTTTAATATATCTTACTTACACAACTAATAAAAAACAAACATTATAAAACCACAATAATTCCAAATTGTTTAAAAAAACAATAACTAGTCACTGACCAGCAGTGCTAGTTATGAAACAATGATTAATTCTATAAAAATTTGCTTTGCTGACTCATGTTTACATTTAAAATAAGACGGTTGCGATAAATGAGTGAACTGCCCATCCGTGATTTAAACGATGTAAAATTATTATTAATATCTATGAATAATACCTACCTTTGATGAATACAAAAAATCGATTACGTGGCCGGCCCTAAACACAAACGTGCGCGTCCAATTTGTAAATTCCTAAATCAATAAACTAATAAATAACAATTTTTAAAAATGTGTCATACTGGGCCGACCTTAAAGGACATCATAATATAATTCATAAATAAACTATAAATGTATGTTAAATAAAGTTAAACGTCACATGACGATTTAATCTAAATTACGCTAAAGCACTTTAAAACCTAGGTTTTCTTAGGCCAATTATTACGTCATAAATCTATATATATTAATGACACAACACTCAAAGATAAAAACTATTTATAACATTTGGTATTCATCAAAGATAGCAATAGCAACAAGAAACATGCCATCCCAAAAATATTTATTTGGATATGAATGACTTGAATCAGTTACTTGTTAACGATTGTAAATTATTTTGCCCGCCAATAAGGTACAATGTTGCTAAATCAGCCTGAGCTTTATTGAGGCTTCGGCATAGTTCTTTCTCTTGACAGGTCTTCGTTTAGCCCTGGAAAACCAAATGTTAACCTTTATGTAAAACAAGGTACATGCTTATAAGAATTAATCATTTTTTCATTATCTACTTATGAGGTGGCTATGTCCTTCGTATGTATCGCGGTGATATCTATTTTTAGCCTAGCTCAATGTGGTTGTCAAAATAATGCAAGTTTTTTCGATTACGTGTATGGGAATTCCAAGTATTTGTACATATTTAGAAGTCCGGTTGATTTGATTATTATCATGTATTGCGGTCACTAGTACTAAAGATCAGAAACTTACGTATATTTTATAGTTATATACATATAAGATGATTGAATATCTTCGTTATATTAGTATGAGACAAAGGCAATTTGCGAACGTTTTCCTGACGAGACGATTAGCGTATTAGCAGCATGCTTGCCGCGAACGTTCTCGACAGTCATATTGCAAGAACTATAGCTGCAAATCGACGGAATTAGCTGTATTATTCACTTTAAAATGCTAATTTGCACTCACGCGAATTTTACTACGCAAAACGTAGCGTTCATGTTATCCCAATCGCCTCCTTCAAAGTATGTTCGCAGATCGCTACTGTGACAAATTCCTTACTTTTCAATTCTTCGTTTGATTTTAACTTATCGCATTTTTTACCATATACGAGGGATGATCCAAAAGTAATGACAATTGTATATTTATAGGACTAAATTTTGGAAAAAATTAATTGTTACTTTCTCTTGGTATTAGTAGTTACGGGTAAAATCATGTATGTGCAACATCACTCATGGGAACAACATTCATTTGAATACGAGCAGTTGGAGCGATAACACAAAAATTCAGAAAACTTTAACTATTGCTTGAAAAAATTGTCTACCAAAGACTTACACACCTACTTAGCAGAAACATCGGAAAAGAAGTTAACATTTCAAGAGCGAATCTTGAATACTACTAAGCTGACGAAGACAGATTTTTGAGGCGGTTTATAACCACATACGAGACCTGGATTCATCACTTTGATTTCAGAATCAAAGTGATGAAACAACAATGCCCAGTAATTCAGTCTTCAACGACGCCAAGGAAATTTAATCGTAACTTCAGCTCAAAAGCCGTTGTGGCGTGTTTTTTGAAAGTATTGTTACTGTAGATTACCTAAAAATGGAAGCCACTACTGCAGGCTCTTACTAAGTAGACCAAATCAGAAAGTTGCGGAAACCTATTAAGGAAAGAGGCAGGCCTGGAGTGTGATTTCATCAAGAAGTCGCACCAGCTCACATTCATTCGAAAAATAGATTTCGAATCGCTCCAACCGCAGGTGTTGGAGCAATTCGAAATCTATTTTTTACTATTACACCTCTAGGTCTATATATTCTTCCATGACATTCAGCTCTTTCTTCAGCCGAATTACCAGCTTCCCGGTGAAAAATTTGAAGATAGTAGCGAAGTCATGGCCATTGTTTAATTTGATAGTGTCAAGATGTTTTTAAGCGAATTCGCGTGCTGCATTTTGATTAATTATATTTAATGGTTGCAAGATTATGCTGCAAAAAATATACTAATAAAAATTGTATTTTATATCGATTTTCAGTACTTTTAGATCACCCCTCGTATTTTGAAGTCGCATCACTACTGAGCAATTAGAAAATAATCCTTGAATACTTCTGTCTGTAATTACAACTTATGGCGTGGTCATTGCAAACGCAAAAACAATGTCTTATATGTAACGGAAAGAAAATAATTAAATGCAAAAGTGATACAACACTGTTAAACAAATTTATAACAAACATAATAAGAATGGCTTTTAATGCGCGTCGGGTATAAGCCTTTGACAATCATTTAATATTTGTTTACACCTAACCGAATACATACAGCGTCAAAATGTTATCCATATATTGCTAATTTAGAAAATTATGTTCGAAGTATCACTTTTTGCAATATTAACTTTATCTTAAGTTAAAAAAAAATGCAACAAAAATTTGAAGGTTGTATTTAATACTTATATTATGTATTTTACAATACTTCACTCAGTCGCAGTTTAACCACGTCTTAACAAAACAACAAACTTGGTAGAATTTTCGAAGGTCCAGTTTTTGCGTCGAAATAATTTTTGTCTCTGTTTCATATTGTGCAAAAATAAGACAAATAAATGTGTAAATTTTTTGATGCTTGTCATATTTTCTTACGATAAACATAAGACCATTTTAACGTAGTGTGCGGCTAGATGATCTTCGGAAACTACCCGCACTGTTTCGTAAATGTCTCATGGAAATTTCAAAATAAATCAAACTGATAGTGTAGCATTATTCTTCTGGTAGTTTAGGGGAAAAACTGTTAAAGTAGTGCAGTGCCTTAGATTACTCTTAATTGATCCAACACCGGAAAATTCTTGTGGAGTTTTTCTCCAAGAGTTTTTGCTTGAGCTAGAAGTAATAGGGAACAAGTAATTTTACAGGAGATAACCAGACAAATCACAAAGTGTCAGGATAAAACTCTTGTAATTTTATATCTTCAAAAAAACAAGATTTCAAACTATAAAACCCGCACATCATAAGTGACGTCGTAGATATGTATACTCTACGAAACGGGGATTAACAGGACGCGACTAATACACCCACCATATTTGTCCAAATTTGTTTAGTCCAGTAGTAGAGACGAGACATGACTGTTAAAATTATAAGCATCTTGTTTACTTTAATTGGGTATAGATGGCAAGATGGCGGCGAATCATTTTCTGGGCTTCTGGTTTGGTTGAGGTCGAGGAATAACTATTATTATTCATTAGCTACAATATTGTAAAAAAAAAACAAACGATACGATATGCCTTCTCAGCACCAATTTAGAAGCCACGAGAGACGTTCTAAACAATATTTTTAATCACTATTTAGCGATTCGAAATGTAAAATGAACTTATCTAACGTTACAATTATTAAATACCACATATTTTCAACAGTTGATAAACGCCTCACGCCCGTTCGATACAGCTAGCTTCCTTCGTGGACGAAAACAATCAATAATACACCTTACAATGTGTTAAAAAAATAGGTTTAGTTTATCTACTTTAACTCTTGCAGTAACTCTTCTCAGTATTGTAACATAACTATCATTGCCCAGACAATCAGCATGCTTTAAGACCCAAGCTTCTGTCTCATTCTGGACTTGATTCATACAAGAAGCCAGAAAGAGACGTCAAATAACTCAAGAAGCGTGCTCGATCAACCTGGTAGCTAGGTAAATCAAAACCCTTCACCAAAACGTTACTTATGATATCCACAACCCACATCTCAATACAATATTTCTATATTATTTATTAATACGACACCCGTTTCAAAAAAAAAACTTTTAGTAAACACCCCGATGCAAAGCTTTTTCAATTCGATATGAATTGAAGAAGCTTGTCTCGTTAGCCAGCAAATCGCAACACAATAAGAAAATGTTCACTAACAAAACGCATCAGACGGTAAAAACCATTGCAGTAAGAAAACAGAAGCGTTTTCTATACAATTTTAAACATTATGATATGTTTAATATATCTTTTAGCCAAATCATGTCACGGCTTTTTTAACGGGCGTGTCGACGTGACGTGTCGCGATGTTTTCTTGTAGGAAAGACAAGACGGCTCACAGCACTTGTGGGCGGATGGCAACTCGATTGCTAATTTACCGCTGATACCCGTAGATGCATATAGGATAATTGAAAAAGTTTTGAGTTTTTCGGTCAATGTATAAAACCAGTGTTTGTCAATATATAATACTTATCTATTTAGATGATTATGTGACAAGACATGAATAAGCGTAAGTATTATTATAATTATGTATTGTTTGTAACCTTTCACATTTTAGAAATCGGTTAAAAAAAACAGCTAAGTATGTACAGATTTTTGAAGTTCAGAATTGTAAATGTCACTGCAATCTCTTACGGACATCCGACTTTGAGGTGTTATGGCGGGATGCGCGAAAAATTTTTGAAAATAACTAATTACCTACTTGACAAAGGCAAATGCACCAAGTGCGATGCCAAAAACGTATGACCAATTCACACGAAAGCTTTTACAAGTTTTGGTAGTGATCGCGAGTGTATAAGACCATACGACTGAGTTAACCACCGGTCGTGCTGTGTCTCCATAGACGCGGCCTTAGGCCCGCTATGACAAAGATTCAGAATCACTGAACGTTTAGTCATAGAATGTATAATTCGCATTATGTCTAGCGGTCGCCATGTCAAAGTTCAAATCGGAGTCTAAAAGCCAATATGCTTTTGAACTTTTGTTTAAAGATTTTATGGTTGTAGGTGTGAATGCTATTCCAGCTAGCATTTCAGCAATTTTTTTACTTACCATGAATGTTGGACATTATGCAAATTGCACATTCTACGCCTACACGCACTGACTACCATACACTACACTACCACTACAAACATATTTATGTTAAAACACACTTCGCCTCCTGGCTCTCGCGAGAATATTAGCCGATTCCATAGTACAGAACTAATGTTACGCGGCGTTGAGGCATGCCACAAAAAAATCTTTCTTGTATTGCACCTTTTTACATCATTTATAGATGAATTTTAATAATACTATGAGTAATAAAGAAATGGGTTCAGATAATATTCATAAATGGAGGAAGCGCTAAAACTAATAGTCATTCAGTAATCAGTGATAAACAAGGATGGTAAAATGATAAATGTCTTTTTCGAAATTTTCGTGAATATTTTTTAAGGTGTAGCTAGTCTAGTCGTTCGCAGACTAACATGCCCCATTATTGGTTGATATGTTGAGGCATTTTAGTCAACAGGCGATGTTTCGAAAAAGCTTTGCGAGTGATTGGCTCACGCTGTATGCGCTTACGTCCATTATCGTCCTTGTCTGATAGTAATACACTACAAGCATTTGATTGCTTTTCACAAAAATGTGTTCCCTTTTCTAATAAGCGTGTAGACAGATTAGAAAAAAAAAGTACGGATGTAAGGATGCACAGAAAATGGGTCAAGCCCCTTTCTCTTGCAATTTCACTTGTTATACGTGAACTAAACATCCACAAATGCCTTTATGTATTTGAGTAACACCTTGGCGCATGTTCGCGTGTAGTTCGTTTTTATAAAGTAAAACTGTAGGACCAAGAAATCTTCATAAATTTACTGTGTAACATTATATCTGTGCTTCTATTTTCTAATCTGAATGAAAACATTTTTAACTTAATTTCAGTGGTGCATTTATTTTTTGCTAACGCGTCATTTATATAGCATGCTACAACGCTGCAAGACGTGACTGCAGAAACTTCAAAACTGTCAATAGCTCGGCTTCTTCTTTTTTAAATCCAAAGTAAAGCAGTAACAGCGAAAGAGCATCGAGTCATCTCGCAAGAGTCTGAGTGCCGAATGCGAGTTTTACCAAATGTGTTTACATCACCTTAACGTTAACTTCAAATTGCATTAAATGATAGGCACTACATGTAGTCGCTCATAATTTATACAAATTTTGAATTAATACGTTAAGTAAACGCAAGTGATAAAACTCAGATGGTAGTCTGTAGGCTTTACTAAGTAATAAATACTATTAGTTCATATTTTGTGATGAGTGCAATTGACCTTTAATTATGTGAACGTTTTATCATTATCACACTAATAATTTATTGTCACTCCGAAACTAACATACCACCTCTTTCTGTCTCTGTCATGGGAAAAGAGAAAAATCATTGGATAGTCAAAAGGCTAGGTCAATAATCAGTTCCTCCGTCAACACAATACATAATTATGTATCTTCATACAAATTTAAACATTAATTTCGCTCATTTGATGAAATGTTTCTTGTACACAGACATGTACCTTCGAATAACTACATTGAATAATTAAAGGTCGATTCAAACTCAGCTACTAATTGACAGTCATACTAAATATATTACATACCTGATTGTCCCAGAAAAACATTGGCAAGTTGTTAATGGGGTTTTCATTTCGCGAATTGTTGTTCATGGCTTGCATCCACATATGGTCAGGATTGGCAGCATTGTTTGCGGGTTGTCCCCACAGAGATTGCACCTGGAAATCGTGCGCTATTAACTGGCTGGCATTAAAGGTATTATCAAATGTTGTAGCATGCCTTAACAAATTTAAACTAAAGTGCTAGAACCTTTTAAAGTTTGGTGCTTCAACACCATCGCTTTGGTACAGTTTTTTTTTAAATTAATAAATGTTCAAAGGTATTTCTGTGACGCTAATGATTAAATTTGATCCCTTTTCGATCGAGCAGAGTTATTCATGATATATCATATCATGCTACAACTCTGCTCGATGTTACCTTACAGTTAAATCGTAACTTTACAACACCCGATTTAAAATTAATATTACATGCGGAAATTGCTTGTCGATTTGATTGAAAAATATTGTTATTTTTACTTATTACCGATACTGATCACGATTCACTAGATGAGAAACAAATGAAGTCGAAATTATGCCATGCCATATTTTTGAATTTTCATACAATAATTATACTTGTCAATAATTTCGCCATAATATTATTGTCAATCAAGATTAACTTTGTATGCCCAAATCAATATAGTAGAGAGCGACGCAAGTGTAAAAAGATTGTTACCTATCGAATGCATACACAGTACATAGATATTTTACATTTTTAAAACTACACATAATAATCGCAACGTGTTCTATGCATTCACATGCTTTTCTGAGGAATTTAAAAAGCCAGATACATTAATACAGACAGCAATTTCTTGAACGCTAAATAACATATAGATATACGGCCAGGTAACAAAATAATAAGGAAAAAAATACATAAGTGCACATACTATCAAAACATCACTGACAAAATTCAAGTTGTACCGTTGCACATCATCATCATTTACATGTTCACCACTCGGATGGTTTATTAAAACCATTCTTCGAGATAAGGACAATATTGTAAAAATCGACTAGAGGCATTGCCATCTGTTTATGTTAGACTTCGTAAGAAACAGTAGCAAGATACTTTTTATGGCATTATAACCATGACGCGACTATATTCACAAATTTGCATGTTTTAGTAGATAAAAGGTACAGAGTGTAAGTTGTTTTTTTTACCATAACATTACATATATGTATTTTGAAGAATATTCATTTGTATGAGATAAAAATATATCGTAACTTTTAATTTGCAAAAAATAGGAGAAAAGTTTTTATCGTTTTATTGCAATTAAACCATATCAAATTGAGCCCCTTAAAACGATGCAATACTTTTGGAAATTGCCACAACGATTTAAATCTTACGAAAAGGGTTTAAGTTCAATTTCATACTTGCCCTCACCGACCCTCCTAAATACGGTTTGTAACTGACTCTGGTCTAAAATGACTTGTAATTTTGGTGTTATCAATAAGATTTGTATTTGTATGTGCTGTGGACAAAATTATTGTTTCCCCCTAGCAGAATCATAAGCTAGAATTTTAAAATGTTTGTCTCATTTTGGCAAGTAGGTATAAAGAATTTTATCACTGTACGCGTGCTAGGCGGCAAAGGTGACATACTAAGGTCGAACTAAGTATCATAATACGTTGTATCTCAAAAGTTGCAGAATCTGCACCCCCTATTTACAGGAAAATTTTAATTCATAATTTAATTTTCATCTAACCCATTTAATTTAATGGGAAATAATTACAGCGTAAGCATGGACAAACATGATCTTTAGATTATTTATCTTTAGTCGGAAAAATCCTTGCGTAGCTAGATTTTGATGCAAAATGGTAAACACGTGGAAAAATCGAAATGACATCATCGAGTCAACTAGACTCGAAGCAGTGCGACTGTTTTGGTAGTATAATTTTTACCTCGTTATTCTGTACCAGCTGAACTGGGGGTTGGGTCATAGAGATAAAGTCTGGTCGGGGCCTTATGGGGCCGGCAGACCTCAAAGGCGGTCGATTTTGGGCTTGATTGTTATATCTGAGATTATATTGTATGTTGGACTCAATGTGGGGATGCTGACGTGATGGGTGTCCGAGAGGTGTTAGACCCTAGGGATAAAATAAACGAAGAAGTTGGCATGACATACTATTATGAAGTTGAAGTATCGTGATTACCCAATGTAGGTCGCATTACATCAATATTACTAAGCCAGATACGTCAACACTTTTAAATAGTACCTTAATTACGATGTTTCATAGCTGTGCGTAACAGTAAAAGAGCTGCATGTCATTTGAAAAGTTTTGAATTGCCTTCAAGCAAAATGAATTCAGTTCATTTATTCGTTTGATAATAATAGTTCCCAGATAATATATCGTTTCAGACAAATAATTATGGTTCATAATACCTAAGCAATTATCTATAACGCATCTCTGCACTTGGCTACTGTGCACCATCTTAATCGAATTGTATTGGTTACACATTCTAATAAGCGACGTTTACACTTTTTTTTTTAACTCTTTTATTTTTTTGCCTATTTTATTTATTTTTGCTCATAATTTAAAAAGAATTGAGAACTGTGGATGCTCCGTTCACCGTCTTCTTAATGCACTTCGATAATATAATATGCTGACATATCACCTTCACACTACCAAACGCATATTGACTTAAAAGTACCTTTTGGTCCATTACACTTAAAATACATTATTAATAGTACTAACAAACACATCTATTAGTATAATATAAAGTACTCACGTCGATTCCTAGACCCTGTTGAGGATTCAACATGTTGTCGTGAGATTGTTGGGGCCGTAAATCATATCCCCCGCCCATTGGGAATGGCGGGATCACATCCTGAAGTAGAAAGAGATATTTAAATATTATGACCTCAAATTCTTGACATGGACAATGAAAATGTATAATAGAACCAAAAGGGTCGTCAACAACAGGCTGTCAGGCTTCATTGTTGTAATATGTTTTATGAAGGTACAAAGATATCATCTAATATTTCAGAGTTCATGTTAATAATATTTCTGTATTAAATAGATTCATTTCATAGACAATACTTCTAAAATTCATATACACACAATCGGACATCACAATCTCAGCAAGCAAGCTCAAAAATGTATTTCAATAGACAATAGACAACACTTTTTTTTTTGTGACGTAAAACATACACTACATATTTCAATACCATTGTCCCAAAAGGCACAGGTCCGAACGATCCAAGCGGCCTCATTGTTGCATCTCGTTCGCGACGCACCATCAACGATGAATTGAAAAAGCCAGCTCGGAACCAGTTTAACATCTCTATAGAACTGAACGGACCTTGTATAGTTTTCTGTAACACAAATTTTGACATTAAAAAAAAAATTATACACTGATATTACAATAAATAGCGACCATATTCAGAATGAATAGTGCGTTTTTGGTGAGTTGTTAAATAAGGTTGAACTTACATTCGGATCTTCATAATACCACTGATCGCTAATCAATTGTTGTATTCCAATAGGAGGTAAAGGAGGCGGTATGTTCATATTGGGATAAATCCCGTTATTGTAGCGTTGCGATGCCAATTGATGAAGCCTATGATATGCAGCCACAGGATTTCCAAGAGTACTTGCGTAGTTATTCATGTCATTCGAACGTTGCATCTGCTGTTGACAATAAAATCGGGTGAAAATTAAAAAAAAAAACAACAAAAAATCTCAAAACTAACTCAAACTCAAAACTTACGTTATTGAACAGAGAAGAGTTACCCACGCCAGCCATCGGACTTGCTGCAGATTGCATAGCAGCTCCTCCCGCTTGTAAGCCAGCGTTTGGCATGTTGCCTAATTGGCTCTGTAGGCCACTCCCAGATTGCATTCCATACCCTTGCAGACCTTGCATCTGTAAGCCTTGTAAACCGGACACCTGCCCACTCTGCAGATTTGGAGTTTGCATAGCTCCTTGTTGTAAGCCAGACTGATGCATATTTCCTCCACCAATGGTCTGCATACCAGATGACAGTACATTCGGATTAGACATTCCGCTGTTAGATAAAGATGGTGGCATGGCCTGTGGCAAGCTCGTGCTGGAATTCGGCATTGGCAACCCAAGTGATGCATTCAACATGGAATTCGTTATACCTATTGTCTGCTGCATCATCCCATTATAGCCCTCAGAAGTTTGAATGCCTGTTGAAAGCGGTGCAGTCTGTTTTGTTGTAGTATTTAGACCTTGGCGTGTATTGGGCATTCTCATCTGCATTGAAGGATAAGGTATTGGGGCCGAAGAATCCATTGACGAATTGTTGTGACTTGTAAGCAATTGGTTAATTGTAGCGGATGGAATGCCGTCATCTAAAGACATCTGCAATATGTCTTCAACGATCTTATTGTTGTCTGTTTCTTTCCTGTTTTTGAAATCACCAGCCTCACTGCAAATTAAATGTATAAAAGTTAGAAAACTGAAATATTTCATTTAATTATATAAATTAATTATAATACATTTTGGCATTGTTGAAAATTTTACAAACCTCGCAATCTGTCTGGATTGATTTGATGTTTCCATATATTGCATCAGTTTAGGTTGCCTTTTAGGTGTTTCAGTTGGTGTAACTACAATATTCTGATGCTTTTGACGGAGTGTATTATTTGATGTGAGTATAACTGATTTGAAATTTCCTTGTTCATTTTGTTTCTCACCCTTCGAACGTGAATCAGTTATTTTCTCCTTTGTAATATCCTCATTTTTGTCTTTGTATTCATCAGGTTCTGCTGTAGCCGCTTTAGAGGGCTTAGTCTCTAAGTTATCGTCGTAACCTTCATTACTTTTCAACGGTTGAGCCAATTTATCTTTTACTGGTTTGTCAGTGCTGGGCTCAGTCAGTGATTTTGATTGATAAGATCTTTTCGGAATCGCTCCAGTGCTTTTAGTACAAGAACCATTGGGCGAGGCAGTTTGTGTTGCAGCTGGGTTCAAGTTAGATTTCTCATCAGCACTGCTCACACTGGTTGACTAAAGGTCAAATAAAAATAATTAGATTAATAACAGTCCAAGCAGAATAAAATGTCTCAATGTAATTTTTTTTATTTCAACATTATAGATATACCTTTTTGAACGGTGTGTCTCTTGGATTAAATCGTTTAGGAGACAACTTTTTAGCTTTCTCCGATGCCCACCACTCTTCATATCCTTCTTCAGCCATTTTAGGGCGCGCAAAGCTGCCATGCGTATGGGACTTTGCAAGAGCTAAAAACATAGTAAAATAGGTAAATATGTAGTAAAAGTAAACCCCTTTTCACGCTTGGAAAGTCCAAATATTAAAGTTTAATGTATTTCTTGAGCTCACACTTGAACTAAAGATAAAGGATAAATTTATCTAACAGAAAGTGTTAGGCACATATACAAAGTAAAGAAAACAGTGAAATTAATACATACATATGGAAGTGCTGGACGTTAATTGAATTTGTAACTCAGTCTATACTCTGGTTATCATTAGACCCCAAACTAAGCACAAGGCTTGTATCTAAGGGACCGAGTGACATGATAGAAATTGTAATTATTTAAATTTCAACTATACATTAATTTAAAGTAGCTTTTAAAACTCACGATATGGTGATTCTGGTGTTTTAGGTATATTCGAGTCGTCGTTGCTGTATCCGTGAAATGCTCCCGACGAGTCGAACGTCCCACCGCACGCTTCTGCATTGTCGACGGCCCTGCAATAATTACTAGTTTAAGAGAGCACTTTATAAAGAGTACAGTACTTTTTTTTTGCCCTGGGAAATTCTTAATGGATACCACCGGCTCCGGGGGAAGCGCGGTGGTTATGCGGGACTCTCCGCCAAAGTGGCAGCCTACCCACTAAAAACCCTGGGGTGTTTCTGCCTGACACCTATGTGCCGGGGCTACGGGAACGCTTTCGCACTCATCCGTGGCCCCGACGGCTAACTAAACTAACTTGTCAAAACATGAGAAAATTATGATGTTCGCACCTAAACTATATAATATGCGTAGCAACGCGCGCGCAGGTACGATCAGTTAGCAACAGTTTCGCGCGTGCATCGCTGCCGGCGACCCATAATCCTCCCCGCGCGCCTCACCCCTTCGAGTCTCGTTGCACGATCCCGACCGTTCGAGTAGTGGCTCCCAGGCAACGGTCGGCGTCGCGCGTTTATGCCCGTATGTTACATATATGTATATTTACCATTCAGGCAAAGCATCTTCGCCCTCGCCACCCATCCAAGTTCGTCGATTCGTGTGCCATTGCTTGTCTTGATTTGGTCTATTACTAGGTTCTTGTTGCCACCCCCACTCTGCTGCAATTGAAAATTCAAATTAGATTTTATCAAAATTACTTGACCGTTAAGGAATTTACTTTTAAACGTTAGTTAAATAAATAAATAACAGGGTAGATACCGTGTTATTTATTTATTTAACTAAGAGGAGGCTGCCGGAACACACCCTTATCTAACGGTGTGGTCGGCAGCCTCACATGAGAGCCAGTTCCATTCCAGGCTAGGTGTGCTTTACCATTTTCGACCACATCTTCACTTAACATCAGGTGAGCTGTGGTCAAACACCTAACCTGTCAACCAAAAAAAAAAATATCGTAGGACTATACACACAGCGCAATCTGGCCCCAAACTAAGCACAGCTTGTGTGATGGAAGTCCAGATAACTGATAGAATATATAAATACTTTTTTTTTGTAAATACATACAATTAATAATATTTAGATTATTTGTGCATAAAAATATAAACAGCGAAGTTAGTTGGTATTACTTATAGTTAAACTTATTTTCGATATTAATTTAACTTATTTAAAACTTAAACTAATACAAAAATTTAGTTCTATAGATATAGCCAAGGCATTTAACTAACTTCTACTAGCTGTAGACCCTGAACCCTTCCCATCTTTATTGTAGTTTAATTTAATGTCTATCTATATCTAAGCAAAAAACACAACCTCTTAGCATGTGTGTATAATTGTATATATATATATATGTGTGTGCGCACGCGCATGTGCGTGTGTGTGTGTGTGTGTGTGTGTATGTATAATATATGTGAGATTAAAATCCTTTGTGTTTTCTCGTATCCTCTAAAAACTTAAATTCAAAGATTCCATCTATGCTTAATTTAGTTTTCAAATATCATGTTAGTGAGAACTCATTGAGCATTTTAAGCACTGATTAACCTTAAGTAAGCATTAATAATTAGAATTAATTAATTAGTTCATCAGTATTCTCCCTAATTATTTGCTTACATTAATTATGTAACCTAATACTTTATTTAGATTAGTTTTACAATGCACTCTTTTCTTACAAAACTGATTTAAAATAAATAATTATGAGTTGTACAAAGATTCAATCAACAGATTTGATAGAAAAATGCAAAGCACAAATTTGAGAAGTAAAAGTGAAGATGGTAAATTGAACGAGATCCAAAACCATAAATTAACATTGCAAGCCAAAATGGTATGATTGTTATATGCTGTCAATATGTTGGGTGGACACCTAATGTCAATTCGGTATGTAAAGAAAAAAAAACTTTACTGATTTCAAAACCATTTCGAAATAGTACATTTCTGTACAATATTTTTATGTTTAAAACTCTGTAAACTATGAGGTGGGGTTTATTTTAATTAAAAACACAAATCAAACTTGACTTTCAATTGATGTCTCATGACGTCACGTAGTCGGGCAACTTTCATAGACTAAAGAAGCAATGGGAAACCAAAACAAAATTTGTCAATGTCAAGTCAACGGCGATCATAATAATATTTTTAATACACATACGTCGAGTTGTTTTTCGATACTTTTTTGTTTTATATGGCAAAGGCATATTCTACATATTCCGACATAGCCGACCTCGTGACGTCATAACTATAAAAAGTTTGAAAACGTATTAGAATTAAACTACCGCATAGAAAACCAAAATATTCAAATTAGTTTCATAAAATAAAGTTTACTATCAGTAAGAAATATAAAATAAATACAAAAAAAAAACTTTAAATAATAAATAAATATCGTAGGATATTACACACAGCGCCATCTGACCCCAAACTAAGCAAAGCTTGTACTATGCGAGCCAGATAACTGATAGAATACTTAAATACTTTTTTTTTTGTAAATACATACTTATAATACATACAGTACACCCAGACACAGCACAAACATTTGTTTTATATCACAAAATGCTTGAATACATACTTTACATACCGAATTCCCTTTTTTCCGTTTTCTGGCATTTATGGGGTTTCCCTCTAGTTGCGTCATGAAGTACCATAAATAAGCTGGAATACTTACGCCATTTGTCTTGCGGCCGCCTCGCCCCGTCCGGAGAACGCCACTCTTCGCCGTCATCGCGACCTTGTTGTTGTCGCCAATTTGTATTGGTTTGTCGCTTTCTAGTAAATAGAATGAAAAAATGTTCCTTTAAGGTGGTTAGATTTCCATACAAATATTCTTTTTCCCCATTTATGGACAAATGGAGCATAATTTTACTGTGAAATCACATCAACTGGCATTTACTTTGGTCTTTATTTGCGGTAAATCACAATTGCTTGAATAAAACAGTAGATTATTGGCATGAAATCAAATTTATGAACATTTAATGAATTTATGATTTTTGAATAAAAGAGATATTTATGCTAATTAATCTAATACTTCATTCCCAGACCAAAATAAATGCCAGTAGCTGTGATTTCACTGTAAAATTATACTCTATCTGTCCATAAATGGAAAAAAAATGTTGTATGGAAATGGAACCACCTTAAGTTAATAAGTATCAAGACGAACGGGAAGCTGTCCTACCCTCATATTCGATACTCAATCGGAAAGGATTCCATAGGAAAACTATACTGTATCTAGTCTGTCCTACTTTGTCCTACTTTCGTAGCGATGATAGCTCAGTGGTTAGCACGATAGATTCGCATGCCGAAGGGCGTGGGTTCAAACCCCATGAGCTTGAGCTACCCACCCAACAATGAGGTGAAGGAAAATATCGTGAGGAAACCATAGCATGGTGGTAGGGTACTTTAGTACTCGGCTGGCTAGCTACCACCCTCAAGTTGAAAAATCTGCCGCACCTAACAGTGTTCCAGCAGCCTCACTTGAGGGCCAGTTCCATTCCAGGCTAAGTGTGCTTTACCATCTTCGACCACACCTTCACTTAACATCAGGTGAGCCGAGGCCAAACACCTAGTCTGTCAAACATAAAAAAACTGTAAATAAAATTGCAATGTGATTGTTTTATGGTTGACAAACTGTGTGTTTGACTACTGTTCACTTGATGTGATCGGTGTTGGTCTAGTCAAAGATGTTAAATATACTTAGCCTGGAATGGAGACTGCCAGAAGACACCCCTAAACATATCTAAAGTTTCACGCTTATTGTGATAAGGTCGAATCCACAATCTTTTCTTTTTTTTTATAAGCCATTGTTGACCAATTGTGTAGTGTTTGTACGGGCTATACTGTTGCAGACAATATTGCTGAGTCATATACTGCATTAAAAATGTTAAGTCGTAGCCTGGCTATTATTGACAATATTGCAGTAAAATATTGCCCCTTTAAATATAGTATTTTGTGTTGTCAAAAGTATTAATGTTGGTATTTTTTATGGTTTACAGGCTGTGTTTGACAGTTCGCTCAATGTTGAGTGACAGTGTTGTCGAAGACAGTAAATACGTCACACGTACACACTCCCCTTTAACTAGGCTACTATGCCAGTGGCTTATTTTGTTGCTAATAATACTTTAATGAGTTTCACTTGTGCACATGCTGACATGAGGAATCCCACAATACTGTTCATGCGGCTTATCAGTTTAGGTTAATCACCCCATAAAAATAAGAAGGCAAGGTAATTAGCTTGTTGGTTGCTCCTTACATCCTATATTGTTGCTGCTTTGTTTGCCATTCAGGTTGCTCCCCATTGTTAGGACGCATTACAGGCGAGGTCTGGTGACTGGAAGCCCCCCAAGGTCGCAGACTTTGATTCGGATCGTCATCTGGCATGCCACTGTATACTCCACGGTTTGCATGCCAACCTCTAAAACAGATTTGTAGATTATGTTAAAGTTTGTGTTTTGTTTAACATAGACAGGCAGGCAACGTGATGTTAATATTGCACCCTTAATCTTTGTATTGTGTAAAAAGAACTTAAAAAACATTAAGATGAATTTATTTGCCGTCGCGCGTGTGCATCCACCGGTAGAGAGCGTGATTCCGACTGTATACTGCAAATCGGTAATTGGTGATGATGTCGAACATTCTAAAATGAGTGCAGAGTAGTCTGATAGTAAACAAATTATTATGATATGTGCAGAAACAAAGTGTCAGTGATCCATGAAGACACATTAGACTGTGTGTTTACGTCGACATTGAACCTACCTACCTTAGTTTACAAATGTTTCCCAAGATACATACCTTCCAGTACTAAGGGGTCGATTGTATCCTCTAGTCTTGCCTCTGTTATCACCAAGTGGTATCCCTCGACTTTTGGTATCGCCGAGTCCTACACCACGACCACGCCCCACTCCCGCATACCTATCGCTCGGTGTTAACTGACCCCCTACAGGAGGCTGCCTGTTGATATTTTCTCTCTGAAAATAATATACAATATTATGAACAATTCATTCCACAGCGATAGATTTTGCAGTGATGATAGTTCAGTTGTCAGCTCGCGCAGTTCACACGCCGAAGGCTGTGTGCCGAATATCAAACCCTAACAATAAGCTTGCGCTCCGGTGAAGGAAAGTATCGTTCAAAAACCAAAGCATGGTGGTAGTTTATTTCTCAAGATGAAAATCTGCTGTTAAGCATCTAACGGTGTGTTCCAGCAGCTTTACTTGAGAGCCGGTTCCATTCTGGCTATGAGTATTCCTCATCTTCGACCATATCGTCACATGTGGTCAAACGCCCACCCTGACTATCGCAAGAAACCCAGAACTTCAGATAGCCCCTTTAAAATGCGCGGTGAGCTTTAAAATAGTTATTGTTTTATCAAGACTGAAGGCCTTAACCTTAGTTTGTACAGTATTAATGGTTTTTGTACTATACAGCTATAGATATTAACAAATTCTAATTGCTCAATTGCTGAACTAAATTGTTGTGCTTATTGTAAGTGAAATTCACTTTAGTTTTTTACTTATAGGCACAGAATATTCAGTTGAAAACGCACTCAGTCCCCAAAACACAAGCCTCATGCTTAATTTGGGGTCCAATAATAAGTCAATATTTGTAAAGTCAAATTTAGATGTTTTAAGTTTATTGTATTGTTTTCTCGATACATATACTGTACTCATGTTTGTAAAAATAAATGTACCCATCTTTATCTTGTCTCCTTCCAAAATAGTAACTATTCAATGAGTCAAAGTGTAGAATAGATAAAGCAAATAATAAGTATTTGCTTGAACTACATAAGATTTGATAATTTGCGTTCTCTAGTCTAGAACACATCTACTACAGCAGTTCTTGGTACTGCAACAGATATGGCTAAATGTATATTGACACTCAAACTAATACTCTATATCAATAAATTTAGTGCCTTTGCATAATAATAAGTAAGTTCACACTATGATTTCTGCACCAAATACAAATTTACTTTCATTTACACATACTTAATTATGTATGTTGTGAAAGACCTATTTTATGAAGTCCGTCCGAAAACGACGAATATAGATCAACTATTTCAAAGTTACTAAAAGAAGAATGATTCCTTACGGTATCTTCTTCGAATGTGTTATTCAAGGCGTATGGCGGTAGTCCCCGCGGTATGTAGAGTGTATCATTGGTCTTCAGCTGAGGGGGAGCTTCAACCATTTGGCGATCGTACAATGCTAACATCTCCTCTCGACCGTAACTACAAATAAATATATACAAATAGTATCAATTATTGATGTTCACAAATATATTAAGTAGAACCCTTTGCTGAACAATCTCGCCGAGTCACATTGACGCCAGTCAGATACCTACCGAAATTACTTCGACTCGAGAGCAAGAAACCGACAGTGGCTGCGCGAAACGAAAGCGGAAGGCTCGCGCACATTAGTGTTGACGCAACGCATTAGGTAGCAAAAATCCTCCTACATTACTTTCGAACATTTAGTTAAAACCATCGCTCATTACCGGCGTGCAGGACCAGGCATTTACCTTTTTGCAATGCGACGCCCGTCGCGGCTGTAGTGTGCGCGAACCTTTCTTGCACTCGGCTTGTCTCAGCGAGAGTGTACAGCTGGGTCTGACGATATAAGATAGTTACCGAAGCCTAGCAAGTAACACTTTTGGTGTGGTAGGGGTGTTAGCGGAGGGAGACCTTTGGGCCACAGGGGAACCCCCCATTCCCGGCGGCGCCGCCGCGACTCCCGTAGCGCCTGTTTGCGCCCCTGGAGATGAGCGTATTGAACGTTCCCGTGCTAGGTTTCTTAGCCATTCCGGACCGAATTTGATGGGATTGGTACGATCACCCATAATTATAGTGAATGTGGTTTAAAATGATCCAGCGGGTTCGAGAGAAGCAGCTGCAGCAGCTGAAACCAAGGATTATTTTTATTAGTTACCAAGATGCAAGCTTGTGTAAATTGACTTATTTATGTGCAGTATGTATATACAAATTCGTTCATAATATGACAATGTTTCACTAAGAATAAGAGATTGAGCCTAAAGACAAAACACACAATAAAATTAAGTATATTCACAAATAAAACAATAACATTAAAGTGTAAGCGATAAATCGATACAGTATTTGCTATCTGCAGTAGGTATTAAAACTAACATTATTTACATAAAACAGCAACGCAAGCTCGGTGACACTTCTCTTGCACAAGTAATTTTAATCGCAGTTTTTTAAATTAAATTTTAAAATCGTTATAATATACGATTAAAACAAAATGTTGTATATTCCTTAAGCAAGATAACGATCAAGATTGTTTACAATTAATAAATTATTCACTGTGATTTATCTCTTCGATCCGAATAATCGATAACGTTATAGCCTCTTTTTCACCACAGCAGGCAACGTCAACGCCAGCGGACAATGGAAAATGGTGTGATACGCAAACATATTATTTAACAAAAATCGCTCAAGTGTTTTATCAAAATTATTGAGATGTTAGTATGACACTGGTCTTATGCATACAGCCACTCACGCTGGTGTATCATTTCCGAGTTATCAACACAAACATTATTATATCAATAATTATCTGGGTCGGTTCATAAGCGGCGGTATACATTACTAGCTGCGCGCCGCGGTATTACCCGCTATATGGTGTATCATTTCCGAGTTATCAACACAAACATTATTATATCAATAATTATCTGGGTCGGTTCATAAGCGGCGGTATACATTACTAGCTGCGCGCCGTGGTATTACCCGCTATATGTTTTCGGGATAAAAAGTAGCCTATTTGTTAATCCAGGGTTTCAGCTACCTCCATACCAAATTTCAGCAAAATCCGTTCAATAATTTTTGCGTGAAAGAGTAACAAACATGCATCCATCCAAACTTTCACATGTATAATATTAGTAGGATAAGTATCTAGCACGATCTAGGGGCAATCACATAAATTTAAGGTCTGCAGATATTGCAACTGTCAAACAGCTTAAACAATGTGACAAACCCTGTACCTACTAGGTTTCATTTAGTATCCTTAAGTCATGTTAAAGCTCTTCTTCCACGAGGAAACTAGTTATTTCCATCACAAGTTAGCAACACGCAAACGGCACAAAGTTTGTTGATACCAATATCTTAAAACATGGACGCGGCTGTCAAACAATGGATAATTCATTATTTCTGTCGAGCTTCACTCTCATTGACACTAAAATGTTTGTGATGAAAACATAGCCAACACTGCCAAAAGTTTCCCGACAAGAGTATCCCGCATGACTAGTTGCTAATCAGTTTGTGATTTGTTGCTCCTTGTACGCATTACCTTACCGAGGACTTACATTACCTTAGGCCTTAAAATTGCATTATTATAACGTTGGTTACACTTAACAAATAAATATATAGTAATACTATAGATTTACATACGATTTGAGAGCGGGCACGCTCAACAACGTTAAAAAATAACACATGATGACAATCATGTTTAGTTACAATAAGCGACAGCACTTCCACTCAAAGTAGTACTTTCTTATTTTAACTTGGGACTTATACCTATAAGCAATAGCATTCAACATAATTATCAGCGCTGTAGCATATTATCGCAAGTATAGCCGTAACATTAGGCTGAAAAAAGTACGTGTGCATATTGCTACACGTGGTTGACTATCGACTGATCTGGGATTTCTAGGGTAATTCTAGCCTTTTTGATATCTATTAAGTTGTTTGAAAAGGTCGCAAAAGCAAACTGTATTGTCAGTTTCTTTACTCTGAATTGGTCCGACAAATTAATAGATATCACGACTATTTATTTTTGAAACATTTGCAACGTGTTTACTCGATATAAGCAGAAGCAACATACACTGCATAGAAACACTGTACTGCATCGATTTTATAATTATAACTCAAATGTTTCTGAGAATGTCTGCACCTGTGGGCATTTTAAGAAAGACATTTAACTGTATATCAATGAAAGCAAATCGCATCTACACTTTCATTTGAACGTTCGCTACGGCATTATTCAAGCCTACTTACATAAATTAGTACTATGTAAACTAAGGTGTTATGCTAGCATATTTATATAAATCAAATTAAGAATCTTCGACAATTAAGTTAACAGTCTTTTTGTGGTTTTACCTAACGTAAATAATTACTAAAGCCCTAAGAATCGCTGACAGCCGCCATCACATTGTAATTTTACAATAACATAGATAAGTTACAATAAATACATTGTTATTCAAGTTGAATAAATTGACGGTCGTTTCTGATTACATTTTACACATACAAATGTAGTATATAAATTAGCAGATAAATATTAAAGTAAAATGACTTCATTCTACTTTTAATATTTATCAAAGTACTTGGCTCCGCTTGGATATACTACTTGGAACTGCTTGATTTGCCAATGGCTTCATCCACATTGTAAAAGAGTAGCTCATAGCTGGATAACAGGGGTGAATTTTTACAATGTTCAAGATTTTACCTCATATTAAATGAGACTACATTTTTATTTAGGGTCAATTAACATATAGATTTATTTGTGCCTTTCCAATATTGACACTATAGAAATTCTATTTTCATTTCATAGCATACAATGAAAACTCTTCGAGATAGTACTTTTGATGTATACTCTAAAATCAGTTAAAAAATACTATTAATAATGATAAAAAAGCTGTCTAATAAAAATTACTGCAGTGTTATAGTGTAAACTCTTTATAAACTCAAGGGGCCCAACTTTTTTGTTTTATTATGTACCAATAAAAATTAAAATAAATTTCACAAAAACTCAAAGATCAGTCTTTCCAAACTGTCAAGAAACAGTAGTCACAAGGATTCCTGATGTCGTGAAAATTCTTCTTTGCTCTTTATGAACATGCAGCCTGAATACTACCAAGTATTGAATGTTTCATTCTTAGTTCGGTTGTATGCATCGGTGGGCTGAATGCCCGGAACTCTATTCTCGATGATTGAGGCACCACTCCTACTATTTCGTGGTGTGATAGTTCCATGCCTGATATACATTTTACTTAAAAAGTGGTATAGAATGAACTGATATCCCTTGATGTGTGAAGTCAATGTAGTAAATACTCAGCTCCTCGGTTACTTGAAGAAACATCACCTGATCAATACATCAGGCATTTGATCGGGTGTGGCACATTATCCAAACTACCATCTTCCCAAAGAATCATGCACTTGGTTTGCCAGCTTTATATCTGATCGGAGCATAAACATCTTTGTAGACAATTCTTGCTCCGACTGTATGCCTATGAATGCTGGTGTGCTGCAAGGTTATGTGCTATTGCTGACACTCTTTATTCTTCATTTCAATGACATGTTGCAGATTAGTAGCATGCATTGTTATCCAGACAGCACCGGCGATGGCAATATACTGGTTGTGCTAATATCCCTCACACCGAAGTCGAAGAAAGTAGCAACATACTAGCATTTTACATTGAGACTGCTCAAGTCCCAGATTGGAGTCAACTGAGTCTCATTCAGATCAACCCCAAAAAGACAGGTTTGTGCATGCACCGCTAAAAACCTCTTTTGTTATGGCTCCTCTTTCAGGACACTCCTATTCAGGTTTCGTAGGACATTAGTATACTAAGCGTTGACATTTCTGCAAATCTACAGTTCCACTGTCATATTGCTGATAAGGTCAAACTGGACTCAAAATACTTGTGTTCTATAAAGCGAAACAGTACTTCACATCTGGTCAGAGACTGCTACTGCACAAATAGAAGTCCAACCTCATGTGGACTACTGTTCAGACCTTTGGAATGGAGTACCCACATATCAAGTTGAGGTAGAGCTGTCAGTATTGTTGATGACTCTGGGATAAACTATACCCTTAATCGCTGTGTGATTCAAACATTCCTTTTTGCCATTCACTTGCAAATTGTGGAATGATCTTCTTTTGTTTTTCTTATATGGGATAACTCACGATTAATTGTTACATTTGTTTATTGTTGTTATTTTAACAACAATGTGTCAAAACCACATTAGTTTCTGTTATGTCCTGAAATGAGGGTAGGCATAAAAAGACTGTCAGTCAACAGTCTGGGCTGTGAATCTAGCCAGAAGATTATACTCCTATCAATTACGGGAATCGGTGCGTATTTAATAGTTTCCATATGATTTTCCTTCCTCCATATTTTCACGAAATCACAACATTGGATTTTCAAAATATGTGTTAATAGAATGTTAAGGTCAGCAACACATTTGTAATGTTTTGTATTGCAGATATCCATAGGCATAAGCAATAGCTTATCATCAGGTATCCCATCTACTAAATTGCCACATATGGCATAAACAAAAACAAATGATATATACTTATATTTAATGAAGTTGATCACAAATGTATTTCTTCATAATAGAGAATGGTTGTTATGCTATAAGGAGAGGTTTTAAAGTAAGCCAACCTAATTGAACTAATTTCTATGTTATAAGAAGTTTTACATTAGATCAATAGTCATTATAAAGAGTTTACACAGTATAAATTATTTTCATATTTACTAGCAACCCAGCTTGTTTAATGGGTGCAACTTACTGTAGTAGTTTTTTTACAAAACATTGAATTGCTCTAATTATACCAAAGTTTAATTTGGAGACAAAATACATATTCAATATTGTAAACAAGTATGGTACGGTAGATACAAACTTTCCATATAAAATAACTAAATGACAGTTAAATCCATATCAAAATCTGTTGCATGCATTAGAAGTTAGTACAGAAACAGAGAAATACTGCAACTTTTTTTATGCAATTGAAAAAAATAATTTAATGCGGGAATTCAGTGATGAAATAGTAACAGAGCAAAGGCATAAATCAAATCAAAATAAGCATTGTTACATCAAATGCTTCTAGCAAAACGATCTAGAAATCATTGTTCCAATATAGGAGTACTATATTGGGTCTGGAATCAATCAAGTGTAATCATTAGTTATTGACCAGTGTTCTGAATTGAACAATAAAAGGGGTTATAAAGGTTAAAAGGTAAAGATTTATACAATACAATCACATTTTCAACAGCAAAAATGTATGCATTTATCAAAAAATGTTATACTAGTAATCTGATTCATACAGTACAAGTTTTGTTTAGTTTAAGAGCTTAAAAAAAACATTTATGATTTTTTTATGAAACATTTTCTAAAGTTAATTTACTAAACGTTGCAGAATATTTAAACTACAGTATACTTTAAGATTTATTCCACATCTGCATATCTATAAAAAATTTAGTTTTTTTTTAATCTAAAAAGTATTGAGACGAACGAGACACTCTCCCGATGGTAAGAGATATCACCTATCCATGACCATTGCAGTGACACACAGAACGTTGAGTAACAAAACAAAGTCCAACAAAACAGCCCAGTAATTTTGCTAGCTGCAGTACCCTTCAAACTGGAACACAGTAATGTTTACACGATACTGCTTAGCAGCAGAATAACTGGTACTGCAGTGGTACCTACCTAGACGACCTCCCGCTAAGGAGATCTACCACCAAGTAAAAGTAGTATCACATAATAGCTAAATATCTGGTGCTTCCTTGTAGCGGTAGAGCTCAGCCTGTGCGCTCACATATGGATGTATGTAAAACTCATTCAAAATATCAGAAACATTTAAAAAGAATAAGCAAAATCAGTGCATCTGTTCTAAGCTATGTTTATACAAACGGGTATCATTTGATTTTAATTTATATTGGTTATGCCAAATTAAATCAAATACTCATTTATTGACTAAAAACAAACACCTACTACTTATTATTTTATTTATTTTAAATGTAACATATGGTGTAAACTTGTAAAGTGTATTTGCATATAAAGTGTATTTGTATTTCTAAACATAGCTAAAAGAAGGTTGGGTTTCCCAAATCTATGTATAACATTGACAAAAACAGAAAAATATTATTCAGGTTCATTACAATATTCTTATAAGATATTTCACTTTCAGTTCACCAATATTTAGTGGTAATGTGAAAGAATCTTGCCACCATATTGTTTTACTACATCTAAGTTGTTTTTATGTATGTACATGTATTTGTTTTAAATTGTTGCTTATTTCTAGTGCTGAATTATATCACTTTCAATTGTACTACTTGATGCAATATGGTTAAACATATAGCTTCCTAAAACTCTTTCTTTTCTGCTACTAAGGTTCTATAGTTACCTGTACTTTACTGGGACATGGACAGGCTCACTTTACTTGATTTTAACTTGAAACACTTGAAAATATGACCAATTTCTTTATATTCCTTCCTTCCATATTGCACAAAGTACAAAGAATGATGTCAAAAAGTAAAAAAACCGTTTGGTTCATAGACACAAAATCAATATGTTCTATGCAACTATGATTTGTTGGTATGGTATTGCCTGTATAGTATGCCCTGAGGGTAAAACAAAAGAGGCTTGTTTATCATGCATAATAACGTTCACCTTTTGATTAAAACCCAGTACATAAACAATTGTTTATAAATAAAAGCTAAATGAGATAAAGTCTGCGTGTCGTAGGCGCGATTTTTATACGAGATTCTTTAACAATGGTAATTATTTACTTTCATGCAACTTACGGCTGGCTAGTACACAAATAGCTACACCCTGATTCCAATCGGTAAACATATTTGCACGTATGGGACGTAAAAATATGTTTCATTATGGATTTTGTACTTAACTACTCACTCAATAGGTACTCACATACATTCAACACAAACCTCGTTCAATAATAAAATGGCACAATATGCGATTGTTCTTTAGCACTGGTTCCGGGTATAAGTACCGACGACTTTAATAGCACAGTATTATCGCGAGAATTAGGGAGTTTATGATCAGCCCAAACGGAACAGATTGCATTTTGATTGAATCGAGCTCGATCAAGGTGGCAATAGATAGGTACCTACGGATAGTTTTATTTGCTTTCTAAATTTACAATTTGTCAAGTTCCACTTTCTAATATAAAACTGATGCAAATAGTAATATGTTCAGAATTAAATTAAAGCATAATTACCAATAGTTTGTACGACTGAATTTCAAGCAAGGAGCACGCACGGCGACGAAGCAATATGGCCGACAGGCCGGACGAAGTAGGAAGTTTAATTTAGAGGTGGTGTTGCAAACTATAAATAGTTACCATATATTAGCAGCAATATTATAATTTTCGAAACCACTTACTAATATTGATCTGAATAACGTATTCCAAAATTATTTTATTGACATGTTCATTGTTTTGACATATGTAATGATTTTGATAATAGTTTTTGAATATGAATGGAAGGGTGACCTGTAACTTTGGTGTTATTAATAAATGATTTGTATTTGTATTTGTTATGAAAAATAACAGGTAATAACTAGTTAGTAATTTGCTTTTCCTAGATAAGCACTTGGTGGTGTGGTTATTACAATAATCCTACTATTTAGCATGGTAGTAAAATAAATAGTAATTATGTAGATATATACGTATGTAATACATAAAATATACAATGAAAAACCAATTACTGACATAATTTTATAATTACTATGTATAATGAAACATAGGTCCAAAATAATAAATAGACAACACTCAACGTTAGCGTTTAGAATAGTAACTATAATTTCGATATCACATATCGCCCAAACAAAGACAACATAGTAGCCAATATTCTCTCTCAACTCCATTAAAATCACAATAAACAGTTTTGGAGTTAGTATTCATACTAATATTAGTATTACAATACGTAATACAAACATTACATACACACCACTAGTTTGATTTTGATTTGCTTTGCCCAGGCAAAACGTCAACGCATGCATGGTTTTTCTGGTCTCGTCCATAGACAAATCGTTAAATTGCCAGCAGAAAAATTGTTGCTGTCTGTTGGAGATTTTTAAAATAAAATAGTTTATCTACTTACCGCTAGATGTCTGTTTATGGTAAGAAGAGCAAGAGCCCGCGACTTCGTTTTTTTTTTCTTCTTATTCCTCCGAGGAGGACTTGGCGTCGCACTTTCTGTGCATTTGAATTTCGTTTTTTTTTTTTTTTTTTTTCTTTGGTTTTGGCTTCGCGTTTTAGCATTTGCCAGTGTCAAGTAATTATATATTTTCAAGTTTCAAAAGTTAAGTGCCATCGTAGCTAGTTTTAGTCAAAGTCGTCTTTGTCAAGTCCAGTTCGTGTCAGTTAATTCCAGTCATGCTTTAGTAAAGTAGTGGCAACTTTACTACAAAGCTTCGATGGAGTTTTGGAAGCAACATGAAAACTCATGTTTCACCACATTATATCATTTTCCCACACTTGCGCTTGTAATTCGGCACTTTATGAATAAAACACCACCATTTTTATGCATAAACACTCGACAAAACACTAGTTTTGGAAAAAAATACAACGGAGCGACACGACTCTTCCCGCGTTCCCGCCAAACCGCCAACCGCCAAGGAGGCCTATGTCGAGCAGTGGACGTCCTATGGCTCAAATGATGATGATGAATATTAAAAATCCTGTCGTCCATTACCATACCCTTAAGACAGTTGTAACCTTGTAACCTTTTACCAGATACCCTTTAACTAAAATAAATTTTAATTATACAAGCTTACTTTCGTCATACCCATAAAGTTTTTTTTTTCAATTAATTTAACTATACATCAATGTTATATGGATTAATAAGATACCTAATTTATGCGTAAAGGGTATAAATGATTGATTTCACATAACTAAATAATAATTGACTTCTAACTAGGCTGTTATTAATAAATTACCTATTTATATTTGTATAGTACCTATTCAAGCTGATATTCCATTGTATGTTATAAATAAATATTTTTGCACATTTGCACACAGCGCCATCTGACCCCAAACTAAGCAAAGCTTGTACTATGGGAGTCAGATAACTGATAAAATACACTTTTTCTTTTTGTAAATACATACTTATAATACATACAGTACACCCAGACACAGAACAAACATTTGTTTCATATCACAAAATGCTTGTCCTGGGTGGGAATTGAACCCACGCCCCACTGCTCTTGAAGCAGACATGCTACCAATGAGCCAACAGGGCTGTCTTAAAGGTGATTCTCCAGTAGCGAGACAGTTTTAAATACCTAGTTCTTTCATCTGGTCAAAGATTGCCGAAGGTGTGCGCGCAATGTACCCACATTGTACAATGCTAAACATACCTGTCTACATTCAAATGGTTTAGTTTTAGTAGAACGTACCTACTATAGGTAAGTGTATTTCAATCTGTGTGTCAATTATTTTGTTTTCTGTACATTTTTCTATTGCTGGTGTGTACCTACAGTAAATCAATAAATATTGTAGAAGATTAAACATAGCGCCATCTGACCTCAAACTAAGCAATTTTTTTTGTTGTAAATACATACTTATAATTAATCCAAAACACCCAGGCACAGAACAAACATAAATGGTCACACCACAAAATATTTGTCCTTGGTGGGAATCGAACCCACGCCCTTCAGCTCTTGAAGCAGACATACTACCAATGAACCAACAATGCTGTCCAACAGTAAAGAGTTTCTATCTATTTATTTAGTCCCTGAAACGCGATGGTTTCAGAACCCGCTCGGTGATACCATGAATGCTAAGAAGTTTTTGTCTCATGAGTAACTACTAAAATGTATGTTGTAATAGATCATCGATCAAAATCGATCAAAATCGTAGCTGTAATAATTATGTGGGTCCTCCCACATAATTCGTATATCGTAATTCGTAATTCGTCATGATCCTATGAGAGGAGCGCATCATTTAAACACTATTTTTTTTATGGGTGACAAGGTATTTGTTTGACCACAGCTTACCTGATGTTAAGTGAGTGTTTATAATTGTGAATTATTATACTTCACTTCACATGCACATAACTCTTAATCGTGTTCATTCGTGTTACCTAATGTTTCCGATTCCGTAAACTCGTCATCATCATTAACGCCTCCTAATATGCGAATAAGTAAGTTCATACTACTTTAGAGAATTACTCATATTTTGAAGCCGTCGCAGCACTAATATCGATGACGTCATACCCGGATCGTCCATTCTTGAATATCTTTTGATATATTCAAATTCATCAATGCCTCAACAGCACATCACTAGTGGTCAATTTTAGGACTGTGGTAAGAGAATGCGTTTCTGCAAGATAATTTGAACTCAGGTGTTTATCGTACCTACTGAACATTATTTACTTTCCGACAGCGGAACATTTCCAACGGCAAATTGCAGCTGTTCGCCCCCAAATATGGATCTAGAGTGCCAAACTTTTGTATCTAAATTTACTTTTAAACGGTGATAAGCAAAAATAATGATTGTTTTGTGTTATTATTTATTATTTTATTAGAAAAAAGAAAGAGTCGTTAGACTCTTTCTTTTTATATAATTCTTATAGCATCAGGCAATTTTATGTTTACACTTTTTTACGTTTTTGTATACGTACCTACTTATATGAATGTCTCAGTTTGCGAGTGAGATCAAAACTAAAAACCGCGATGCATTACTGCAACATGGATTTGCACAAACAAACATCCTCTCACCCTAAACGCATATACCGTCTCCGTTCCGTCGTGGGTAAAAAGTAAACTGAAATATGGTCTTCGCTCCGGCAAGTCTGTCAGATTAAATTATACGTTTCATTGCCACAAGTGACAGTTCGCCCCGCGATGCATACTATAGGATAGCGAGACCGAATACTGACGAGAAATCGAAATAAAAGTCTGTATTTATCTCGCGAGACGACTTTTCGTAGTGGAGACCATGTCTCAGTCTACTTTCTCCAATCTGCTAAATATCTCGCATCACGACATTTGGTTTCGGTCTCACTCGCACTCATAGCAAATTAAAAAAAAAATACCTACACAAATTCTGTGAAGAAGAGAACTTCATCTATGCGTTCCTGGTACCTACGCGTACGTCTGATCGTTTTTTGGTGCGTGGTCCGGTCAGCCGACCGCGCACTGGATACAGGCAGGGTCAACGTACGCCAACTAAAATGGTTGTGTCTCTTTTTATATTATAGAAACAAAATGTAATAATACTACGTACATTTGTTTTTGTTTTCTATCGTGTTTTTATTTTCTTGGTTGCCTGGAAGAGATCGCTGTTAGTGATAAGGCCGCCACTTGTGGCACTTGTTCATAAGGTTCTTTGTTCTCTGTACTTTTTTCTATTTATGGTGTGCACAATAAAGTGTTATATCTTTAGCTATCTATCTATCTACATTCGTCGTCGTTCTTACGAAGAAATCCAAAATGCGGTACGCGCACTCTACCACCGGTAAGTATAAAGTACTTGGTCTTGCGCTATTTTAATCACGTGGCACACGCGTGTCTGTCGCACTCGTGTATTCGTCATAGCAATGTAACAAAAAGACCCCACCTTTCCGTGCGACCATAGCGTTTCGTGTCACTGGTCCTTAAAGTTTCCAACTTTTAACACTAGTTACTCGGTTCAGTTTCACTTGCGTGAATAATACCTGAGTTGACAATTGATTGTTCTCACGTAAAAATAATCCTAAATCATGCCTGAAGTTTCCAATTACCTATATTACTTACTTTGATACTAGGAAATCTTCTGTTCCTATAGAGATCTCGGTGTCTGTCGCAGATAGAGGCAGGATACTAAGGAGTGTTTAGTGTGCAATCTTACTTATCAATAGAACATGGGTATTTTATCAAAATTCCCAATAACTTATTACCAAATAGATGGTAAGTAAATTACCTTATAGGTGCTGAAGTAGGTATGCAAGAAAAACACAGGTAAGTATCCTTAAATCTGATTTATTTAATACTGTAACAAAACAATCACTCTAAAATTAAAATATTTTATAGGATAATGATAATCTAAAATGACATAAAATTTGGTTAAAAATCATATATGGGTTTCAGGAATACGAGTTAATGTATTCTTAAACAAAAATATGCTTACAAAAACAAAATAGCATGACTTGCTCATGGACCTTAATTCACTAGGTACTTATACAGACACAAGACACCGTCAAAGTAATTTGTGCCTTATTTAAAAATATTATTAAGTTTATTCATATTTAAAATGCCCTGTCAATTTCTCGATAACGACAAATATTACGAGTGAAACCGAAATAGGGCACTTTAAAAATAAATTATAGTTTACCTATATAATTAAGGCTTATTACTTTTGACATTATTAGCGTCGTTATCAATTGATATAATTTATTATATGAACCAATGTTTTCGTGGTGATCTCTATTTCGTCGCTCTTTTCATTTCGATACTCGTTAAATAAATAACAAGTAGAACATATAAGTTATGAGAAAAAGCCCTTAATATAGAGTAGAATAGAATAGAATATACCAGAAGAATACACCAGAAACACAGATCACAATTTATTCAAAACAAACAAATAACAAACAAAAAAAAAGAAGATATAATAATATAACAAAATAATAGAATAGATGATGTATAAGGGCGGTCTTATCGCCTAGAGCGATTTCTTCCAGACGAGTAAATAAATATAAGGTTGGTGTACAAAATAAATAAATAAATAAAATAACAATACAATAAACGTAATATGTGATTTTTTTTTACTATTTGGTGGATTTTATAAGTTTACCAATGCTAATAAGTACCTAAATGAGTTTAGTCCCAAGTCAAAAGAAAATTAAAGAAAAAATTAAAAATACTTAGTATGGATTGTTTTGTCATTAAAACTATATTAATTTTTAGTTCATTACAGAACGAAGATCATCACTAAAATTTACCCTGTACCCAATGGGGCAAGGGACACGTAACCTACGTATAATGTATAATTATGATCATTTTACTTGCTGGCCGTTTAGCCGACAAGCTAACTAATAACTTATAGGTGTAATCGTAGGTACTATCAACAACAGCTAATGGCAACCCTTGAAGAAGGTCCAAAAGTCGAAGCGAATACGTTGTCAACGTAGAGGGCGTACAATGAGCGCAGCAAAGTCAACTCTTCTAAGGGAAATTTTGGTTGGATATTGTAGTCATTTATGCAATGTATTACTTATAGCTACCCAGGAAGAGTTGACGCAGCGCTGCTTGTGCACCAGCATTTCGATGTTACCGCCTCGACTTTTCGACGTTGCCACATAGCATACCTACTGATGTAGGTATCGATTTGGTTAACATAGACCACGGTAGACCAACACCTGGCCAATGAGAAAGGAAGAGAAAAAAAATTTTTGTCTTTAGCTCTACGCAAAGCGGACAGATGAGAGGGCCCTTTGTCTTAGTCAACCTTGGATTGAGTTCTGTTGCTGATAATACATTTTAGAATGAGCTATTAGCCCACCGTACTGTCTCATTCTACCTACGTGTTTTTTCTGTACCAATTCTTTGTCACTCGCATGTCATTCACTACTTGGTTAGTATATCTACCTATGCAATAAATAGATATATGAGTTTGTAATCTTGTGAAGGAACTTTTAGGTGTCTAATCCGACATTGCCCTAGATCAAGAGACGCGACACTATGGTCGAACAAAGTTTAGTTACGAAGAAGACAACTAACTATACTAGAAATAGCATCAAAAGCTATGACATCGTTTGGCCACTTACATAATAATTCATGAACTCAAAAACAGCTAAATCTTTTAATAAAACATAAACTGTAGGTATGAACTAAAAGTACGCCACAATTTTATATCATGAACTTTATTAACGTGGTATGATCGAAGCGTTACATTTTTCCTTGACGGAAAACGCTTGCGATACAGAGTGAAAAAACAGACGTAGATACCTACGTCGTGCCATAGGTGTATGTATGTGCACTCTGCATAGTAGAGTTCTTTCGAAGCAAGTGCCAACTGCGTCTAATGAGATACAACATTGCTAATGTCATACATTTTCTATACCTATGTAGTTTAGTGTTTAGGTAATAAAAAATATAACTTGCCGTGTATCATGATTATTAATAATCACAGCTATCGATTGGTGACTTGGAAAATACACTCACTAGTTAGTTGCTATTTCGTGTTACTTTGGATCCATACCGGTTTAGTACATAGATCCATGCATAGTGGATGAAGTTTAGATACCAGCTTATAATAAGTAGATACAACAATAGATAGTTAAATATAAAAATAAGACAAGGAACGAGGACAATACCTACATTTGTTTCAAAGTAACATCTACAAATTATAGACAGTCTTTATAAGGAAGGCAAACTTTTAGGTTAAAAATCTGAATCATAAATATAATAATCATCTATATAACCATATGTTGAGTTCTATTTGGATTCTCACTAATTAATACTAGGACACACAAACTCCAGGTGTTAATGAGCGTATATAATTATACTACACGTTAAATGCCTTATTTCACAGTGTTTCAAAAAGCTCGATATGAATGTATATCTAAATATAATATACTCGTACATATATCTTAAACAGATATTTTTGGTAATGGAAAATGCCATTATTTTTTATCACAAAGCAATGCTCTACAAACTAACCCCAAAAATTGTAAGTCATTTCGAGAAAAATATTAGGTAGGTATGTAAGTTTGTTGGTATACTGTAAAGTTGCAGATGCTGCAAATTTTAGACAAACTTGAGTCTTTATATTTCTAATCAATCGAAAACTCAATCTACTCTCGAAACGTATTATATCAATTTTTCAAGTCACAAAATATTTCTAAACATAAAAATTTATCACAATTCATGACATACCTATTAGTAAAAATTCTCAAACAAATGGTCAATAATTTTATCTACATTTAGACTTAATCTAAAATGGCTTCTAGTTTCGGAGCTGTACAAAAATATTTTATAGGAAACCTAAAAGTAGGTAATATGAAAACAAAATCTGATACGTGAATATTGTTTTTTTTTTCAATAATAGAAACGAAAATAGGCCATCAAACATGCTTATTAAACGATTGATTCGAAAACTCTATCTCAATTATATCATTTGAGCATTAGCAAAAACAATAATTTTTATTTCGGTCAAAATAATCAATATGGGTACATAAGTAAAAAAAATATAAGCAAAAATGTAGAAATAGTATTATACCACGTAATATACTTAGATAGGTATCGAACTTACGTTGTACCTTAATTACGAAATGAGTTTGTCGGTTAATCCTTTGAGTTTATAATGTCGATAATGCTGACATATGAACCAGTGAGGAATCCAATGATACCGAAACAGACAAGAAACATGTTTTTCCAAAGAACCCAGTTGAAGCGGCCGAGGCCATTAGGCCTGTCCCAGAACGTTACAGTTTCGATGACAGCCGGGAAAATTAGCCCCAGGAATGACAGGCATACTGCACCGACCAGCGATATAAATGGACCAAGATTGGGAATAGCGATGGCTATGCACAAGGTCATGACAATAATTCCAATCCTTATGCTGTACTCAGCAAGGTTCTTTTTAGCTCCGAACCAGTGGCGAACGTTCTTCCAGATAATCTCCATCGGCACATAAAACTGAAGGCTGTACGTAAAGAAGATAGCGACGGCGATCATCAGCTTCACACATTGGCCCAACCTGGAAAACAAACAAAAGAGGTGAATATTTGTTTAAAGTATAATGATAATTTATATGTATGTATAAATCGAGTTGTATTATTTTTCTTTATTGATAATAACCCTTAGATGTCATTTAACTTAAATTGAATAACGTCGTTGAGTTGCACAACGGTGGCGCCGAACCAGCTTATTCATTTTTATTAATGTTCGTGATACTTCGAATGAGGTTAAAAATATTATTATAATATGTTATTTACATTCAAAAAGTCGATTATTGGATGTCGCTCATTACCATAAAAATCGTGTACTCATATAATTAGTGTCATATAAAATACTTACACTTCGTCTTCAGGCAAATTGAGAGTGATGCTGCCTTTGGTATTGTCTCCATATTTCAAATATCCGAAGAAGCCGGTGAAAGCATACAGCGATACTACAAACGCCATTCCAAAGTTAAGGACTCCAGGGCATCCGATGAAGTGGGTGGGTGTTTTCATGTTGTTCTCGAGTGGCATCACGACACCAATGCCTTCAAGAGCAAAGATAGCAGTACCGAAGAACATAGGCATGCGGTCGATTGAAGCAATATAATGAGAACTGCTAATGGAAGGGGTGTCTTGGAACAAGTAGTAGTATGTGATACCCATTCCTGTGCCAACTAAGATGTTTGCAATCATCGAGAACGGCGCCAAGTATTTCAGGTTCCTTATGAGATTCATTGCGATGAGAGCGGGCAGTAGTACGGCCATGTAATATCTGGTGTCCAAGGTCTCCCATCCGGTGCCTTTTACGTAGAAGTCTACTACTTGTTTGACATTTTTGGCAACGAACACTATGTAGACGCAGCAGCATCCGAGAAGATCGATCACCAGGAACCAGTTGACCATTGCTCTGAAACAAGATTGCAGAGTATCTTTTATATTGTAGTCTAGGTGAAATACTATGGCGACAGAACGTGAGCTTTGTAGCTAACTTACATGTTTTTTGTGTGTGGCTTTCCTATATTAAATTTGAACAAGAATATTTTACACCTACTAAGGTAGAATATTTTCAAACATTGAATTAAAATAATGATACCTACAATTTTAGAGAATATTATCACAAACAAGTTTATTTTGATTTGATTGGCGTCTATTTTTTTTAAATTAAAAATAGCAGCAAGTGGGTACATAGGTAGTAGGTATGTCTATGTACTAAGTACTTATCATAATTTTTAAAAAATAGCCAAAAATCAAGGCTACGACCATCCGTTTTCAGAAGCCAGTAGTTTTTATTTTTTTAATCGATAAAAAAGGTTGGTTCAATAACTTTAAGCAGCATTTAAAAACAGGATTTTACTCACTTGGCAAGTCTAGAGAACTGGTGGACGGCAGGAGGGCCGGCTAGGAAGGCTGCTTCGGCCGTCTCAGCAAATCCCAGCGATGGTTTCTGAATTCTTCTGCAGAGCTCGTGCGCAGTCCTCACCAAAACATGCACGCAGTAGGTGCAGATACCTCCGATGGCAAAAGTGGCCACCAAGCCAAACAATAGCCCAGCATTATTAAACGCCATGGGCATGGCCAGAATACCGCTGCCCAGCGAACCTTTCAGCAAGTGGATGAGGGTATCCAAATCTCTGAAAATTAAAAGTTCAAGTTGTACAATGATAACTACAAATGATTGAATAGAAATTGAATAAACGGGGAAGGACGGCTACCTCAATTCTCCTATTTAAAAATGCACCGACACTAAATTACGTCATAAACCGGGCTTTTACTACCGCCAATATACCTTCAGTGTCACAAGCAATCTGTGCTTTAGCGAGGGCAGAAGACCTGAAGGTATGACGCTTGTAAATTAAAACCTAAGGCAGCCCCTTGAAAAAATGCAAAGTCGGGATAGGTCACCGCTTTATCTTGTAAAAGCTCTGCCAGTAGAAAAAAGTATAGGAAGGTACTTATTTTATTTTGGATAAAAATTTGTTGGTAATTACAATTTTATGGTAAGAAGGAAAGAGATGAACACCACGTTAAGCTGACGATACGAGATAACGCCTGCCCATAAACGTTGCAGTAGTATCCAAATCTTTGAGTAGTAAAACAAAATTCAGAGCATCGCAGCTTTGAGGTTCTTTACTTTCGAGATGTTCGATGTTACAGTCCAGTCTAATAGGCTCTATAGTTTTGACACTGTACATTTTAAACTAAAATTGGGTGGTATGTCTGATGACTACTGAGGTTGTACCAACCTAAACGACCTCTTGCTACCACTAACATTTACATGTTCATCTATATAAATAGAAAAAACTTACGACGTAGGATGAGCAAGTTTTCTGTGCTCGAAAGGGTTATAATCCTCGTCCGCCTCGATGTCCCGCCCCGGGATCTCCATGAGGGGCAGGGTAGACCCAGCCTGTTGTTCCACTGGGATCTCATTTGGGTCAACTTTATACCTGCAACACATTCCCAAAACCCTGTTATAGGAACTGCGGATGACATATTTTACAATTAACTAAGTTATACTAAAAGGTTAGAAGTGAGAGTGACTAGAGTATAGTATAAAAAACATTCATTGAATCAAAGCATAAAATGTACGTTGGATGGCAGCGGCAACAACCAAAGCACTACATATCACTAAGCTTGAATGTGAAACGATGTGTGATAATGTGTCGCGAACTCGGAAACAAAAGATGATAGGTACTCAATTTAATGTGGCAGATAATAACAACTCGCGGAAGTTAAATTTATCATTACTGACTTTAGCTGCATTACACAGTGTTAGTGTCATTGTGTAAAGTGTGATACATTCATTATGGTCTCCAAAACAATATACAGAAGTATTTTTGTGTGTGCGTGTCACTCTGTTAAGACTTGGCATTTACAAAAGAGTGGCTCTAACGCTAAATTCAATACAGCTTTACGGTGTATGGAAAAATAGGAATAATTATTTTTCAACAGGTTTTTCAATAGGTATAGTAACTTAATTATCAGAAAAATTACGTATTCGCAAAGACGAAGATGATGGTGTCAATTTGTAAATAGGTGATGGTCGACCAAAAAGACATAAAGCTAAATCAAATTTGTACAAAATAGCGAATTTTAGAGCCAATCCCGAGCCTGAACAGAGATGGCGCACGGAGCCCCCGCGGCAGTAGGCCGGGTCCACAGGGCTATTCCAGAACCTGCTTTATATTTCTTTCTGTCATTATCACACACATTTAGATTTGTATAAGAGTGATCGGGAGAGAAACGACAACGCAAGTTCTAGAATACAGGGCCAAGGAGCCCCGGCCGATACCACATCTGCCACGAAGGCGACATTTCCAATATTTACCATTACCAAATAAAACATAACGATATAAACAAAATTGAAACCATAAAAATGGAATGATGTACCGGTGTATGAGTCCATTGCAAGATGATCAAGGTCGTCGAACGACTTTAATCTTGTGGAAGCAGCACACGTCTTCCCGGATCGTCTCCGTAGGGCGCGGCGAGCATTGTTAGCTCGATATAAGGAGCAAGTAACTACTTAACAATCAACATACAATATGAAAATACCATGATATTGATAAATTCAGAAGAGGTGGCGCGAAACGTTCCCGCTCCGCGCCTTCGAGAGCCAGCTTCTGAACACCAACTCTCTACAAATCTAATTGACATTAAACTTGCTACAAAATAGATATAAGTACTACAAAACTTTCTTTTCAATTTCCTGTTGAACAAAAAAGTTCACAATTATTAATGAAACGGCATTTTTGTAGAAAAATCCAAAATAAAAATTCATTTCGCTGAACTGAAAACAAAATGACGTTAAGCTGTGAAGCATGCTTTAAAATGTTTTGATCTTCTTTTTTAATGTGGCACTCACTGTATCAACTCAAATTCTTATTATTGACAACACAGGCAGTCAAAGCTAATTGAATGTGGCTTTATTTATATCATTTCTATGTATAGGAACACTTTCACTTACTTGACCATGACAACATCTGACAAATCATTTTTGACTCCTTTTTTCTTGGGGTCATATTCGGCTATCATGGGCCGCAATTGGGGTTTCTGAAACAAAAAAGACCAACGTTTATTATATGTTCTCTTTGTAACGATGATGAGCTCAGTGGTTAGGTTAGGTTAGGTTAGTTCTAATGCCGTAGGGAGCGAATTCAAATTGTAACAAAGAGCTTGAGCTGTCGGTGAAGGAAAACATCGTGGGGAAACCACAACATGGTGGTAGGGTACCAAGCCGCAAAATATGAATTCTGGCAGCGTCCTTTAAGAGCTAATTCCATTCTAAGCTAGGTATGCAAACCAGCAATAAATAAAAAAACTCAAATGACCCTTCATGATTGCGCAGCTTAGTTAAAATACCTATATAAACATGAGTTCAGCTCAACGCATAAGCATCACCATTCAAAATGGAAATGTAGTAGGTAATACTGGGTTGTCAAAGGGTAGATGGTGTAATCACAATCATTTTCTCAAGACTTTCTTTATTGACGCACTACGTGTACGCGACGCAATAAAATATAAAGCATACATTCAACTGTAGGTTTCATTAGTTTAGCGAGAATTTTTTTTCGAGAATTAACCCTTCAGTTCAGAAACAGTAGTCAATCTCTACACAGAATAAAGCATAGTCGCTACCCGCCGTCTGCACGGTTAGATCTTACGGATTTTAATGCGGTTTCCATGAATAGACAGAGTGATGCAAGAGGAAGGTTTATACGTATGTAGGTATAATAAATATGCACTAAATTGCCAATTGACAGCCCTGTTGGTTCATTGGTAGTGTGTCTGCTTCGAGAGCTGAAGGGCGTGGGTTCGATTCCCACTCAGGACTAACATTTGTGTGACTAACATCGATGTTTGTTCTGTGTCTGGGTGTACTGTATGTATTATAAGTATGTATTTACAAAAAAAAAAGTATTTAAGTATTCTATCAGTTATCTGTCTTCCATAGCACAAGCTCTGCTTAGTTTGGGGTCAGATGGCGCTGTGTGTAATGTCCTATGATATTTATTTATTTATTTATTTATTTGATATTTAATTAGTATCTACATTGCACCCGAGTGAAGCCGAGGCGGGTCGCTAGTATGTTAGTATAATATTACTGATTAATGTTATATACTGCGGAGTACTTAGGTATCCACATGCAAATGATATCTGCCACATGAATACATAGAAATCGAATACTTAATGTAATTAGGTTAAGGTAAATTTCTCTGTTGTAGAGATAGTATATTTTCACGGTACCTAGATACATAATTTTTCAGTGTATATTGTGTATCTGTATATAAAACTATAAACAAACTTCACAAATAAGTTGAAAGTTGGTTCTGAGGTCTAAGGGAATCAAGGCAAGACATAAGATGACTGAGCAGCGCATCGAGCTAGTTTTGGCGGACTACTCGTGACTCGCCCACGTGAAGAAATGCTATTTCTGGATGTTACAAATAAGTTCCCGAGTACGTGGGGCAGATAATGGGAAACGGTACAACGTACACCTAGAGCGAATATTATACAACTATAAAAATGAATAAGTGTTTTTATTCATTCCGCGCTATTCGCTACGAGTATGAAAATATTAATAATATTTCTCAGACAACAAGGAAGCCTTGCTTGCCTTGCCTCGGCCGTACGGATGAGAAACAGATACGTTATACGGATATCTCTTTCTTGTTGATTTGTAGTGAATAAGTTTGTGCTTGTCTTATGAGCGCCTAGTCTTATTTTCCTCGCCGTATCCTAGAAACGACGTTCCTTCCTGAAAAATATTCATTATTAAATTAACGAATTGTTACTAAGTTTAAAAAAAATAACCTAAAGTAAAGAAGTTGCTCGACGCGCCGAAAATGCCTGGAAGAGCTATTGGGCCATGAAGGGAAAATTACCCATGTGTATGTGTACATATATTATTTGTATTTGTGCCTGAAACATAAACTCATGGACATGTGTAATTGTGCATTTTTCCCATCTTCACAAATTAGAATAAAACTTTGTAAAAATCGTTTGAAATATGTACAGTTAGTTGAAATTTTTATGGTGCAGTATATTATGCAAGTTGTTTATCGACAATGCAGGATTAGATGGTTGATGGTTGTAGTTTGCATAAATGTTCACTTTTTTAACTTTATTAGAACATTAAAACAAATATGTATAAATGTGATTTGAGTTACACATATACGTATAATGTATATCAGCAATCAACAGCATCACAAAATGGTATCATATAGGTACGAGTAGTTTTAATCAAGAAATCTATTTATTGCTGTTATAGCTAACTTGTAGTAACTACATGAAAATAGCAACAACATGACACCGAATCGCTGCTATGGAGTCGCCGGTTTCAATTGAGAAGTGGCGTGATATAAAGTATATTTAAGCTTCATTGCTTCAAACATCTCGTATTATCATCTCGTGGCCTTGTCTCGCAGGCATTAGAAAAACGATTTGAAAATATAGTCATCTTATAAAAGTTTAATGAAAATATACACAAGTCTAAGAAAAGTTGTCAATATGTATTCGAGAATTATACGGACATCAACCATGTTTACTTCTACAGCCATCGAAGTGCATCGAAAATATTTACTGTAGCTACGCCTTTGCTGTCAAGATACTAATCTGAATCGAAAACAACGTTAAATGTTCTGTACACCCGTTCTAAGTTCGTGATAGTCTTTTGTCACGAGCTAACGCGTGACTGAGTAAATATTTGTCACAAACATGATCGATATCAACAGTCCATGGCATGACACTTTTGTTGCGGACATCCTATTGAATAGGCTACTTTATTGTATGCGCCGTCACGAGCTGCTAATTGCAAATACACTTACTGTCCATAACGACAACAGTTGTATTGTGATTACTAGCAAAGAGCGTCAGTATCATAAACTACTTCAAGGTTTCATAAGAGTTTTTATCACTGAAGCGTCGCCACTATTTGTGGACACGCCTCTTGACGTCAAAAATTCACACGTTCGCCCAACACTGTTCATATATATGAAACGTGTATGTACTCGTATCTACGTGTAAGAATAATATACTTTGCACATTTTACTATAGATTTTATATCCGTCTTATGGGTTTTTGACTATCCCCCTAACTTTGAGATAACCTATTAAAGGTGTGTTATTATCAGTCTCAACTGTAAAATAATAACCATCAATTTAGGAACTTTATATAGTGTTTTTCTTGATTAGTTTAAATCATCTTTTGTACTAGCGGCTCCTATCAGCTTAGTACTAATGTTCCGCGTAACCCCGTGTAACTATTCAAATATTATACAACTATTCTGTAGGACGATACAAGTTTTCACGCCTGGTACACTACCTATTACATACCTATTCCATAGGTTTTTTGATAGTTGGCTATACCAGGATAATATAAATGTGTAGAGGTGTAGAGAGTATGGTGCATTGAAATCAATAGTATTGCAGCGAAGAACCGTGAAATTGAACTCAAATGAAATCAAAAGTTTCGTGCGGTCTCGTTCATACGTTATAGCCGTCAGTCCCTCTTATTCTGTAAGCACTAGACAGAGCTAGAATGACGTGAGGTGGACTGCCCCGCTCAACTCACCCCACTATGCACATACGGATAGGGCTAAATTCATTTGTGTGAGTAAATTAATGTCTGGTATGTATGTATGTGAGTATAATTTTGAACGATCTCTTCACGTCGTATGATGTCCTGGTAAGTGCTCCACAACTTTTTTCGAAATTCCGAAGTTTTGAAATAACTCGACTCTCGACTCTTAATAAAGTTTTGAAAAGTTATAGTTTTTGTGAAGCTGCTTTTACCTAAAAATGCATTGTATAGAATTTTATGGTTTGATCATGTCAAATTGACCGTCTATGTGTCATGGTATTTCATTGTGGTGGTACACGCATGATATAAAAAATTGCCACTGCGGTGATTTCATCGTTGCATACAAAAATGCAAATATATACTGAGCTGCACAGCTCGGTGCTGAGTATGAAGTTATGTTTGGCAACTTAGTAGTGTCTCTGCGGTAGAAGGAGGGTAATATGTCTTGGTTTACCAGGAGAACAGAAATGTTAGGATCACTGTTCAATGTGTTGATTCCTTCCACACACGTATTTACACATACCTTCACACATTTGCCATCCCGCCTGATGTTAAGCGAAGATGCGGTCTACGGTGGAGCATGCTCGCCTAGAAGAAACCGATTCACTCGCGACTTGAAGGTACCCAGACTATATTCATTGGGGAACACCCACTCGGGCAGCTGATTCCAATGTCTAGCGGTACGCATGAAAAAGGTGGAATCAAACCGCTTAGTTCGAGCTTTTGGAACATCAACCATGAAACGGTGACGCTTTTTAAAGCTCCTGGCTGACAAGGACATACAGACAAGGTGCGTATCCAAGATTTCATTTCTGGATCTTCTTCACATCTAGTAATATATTGCAATTTTAATTCCGATCATGTCAGAGCTCCTCAGAGAGATCAGTTTTTGTACCGTTCTAATGCTTTGCATGGCTTATCGTTTAAAAGTCGTTTATACAGGGTATTTCAAGATAGTGTAAGAACACTCTAGAGGGCTAATCTATAAACATGAAGGTGAATAATTTATACTTTGAAACATATCCAAAAAAATCTAGGTATTATATGCCACTGATCTTTAATTAAATCTATGGAATAGCAGAGTTTTACTTTTGATAGATTTTGTATTGAAAATGCGTACGAGACAATATTATGTTTTTTGTGAAACACCGTACAAAACTGTAGATCGTCGAAGAAATATTATTAAATATTTCTTCACCAAAAAGTAAAATGTGTGAATTAATAGGTACTTTATTTACATTGATAATCTAAAAAGTAGAAAATCTACCATATGTCACACAAGCAGTGACGGTGTTCCGGTAGCCTCACTTCAGAGTCTGCTCCATTCCTAGCTAAATATGCTTTACCATCTTAGTCTACACCGTCTCTTAACATCAGGATAGATTCGGTCAAACACTTAACATGCTAAAAGTAAAAAAAACAATACAATTTAGGTAAGTGAAATAAAAAAATGAATTCATTATTTTTGAAAAAAAAAATGCATAAGATACTATTGACATATATATAAAAAGATATTGTATACTCTTGAAAATAAAAAACAAACACAAGAATCTTATGATATTAGTAAAAAGCAAAATTAAAAATTTTGAAAAAACCCACAAAGGGTTAAAAAGTAATCTAAGATAATGCACCAATCAAACCCGAACCCTTGCTGAAAACTGCATCAAAATCGGACTAGTAGTTTTGGAGAAAAATGGCAACATAGACACAATTGATAGATAGACATAGATTTGCACAAACAAACAAACACCCTCTCACTTCAAATACATGTACCGTCTCCTTTCCGTCGTGGGTAAATATAGCAGGCAAAATATACAAAAGATGATCGGTAAGATGGATATTCTTGTATGAGTTGCTACTTTCTGGGGCGCAGCGTTCCCATGACAATACTGAGAGTTGCAACATGTTCACCTATAGTCCATTGAAAAGTTACATTTGGGGTTGCGTTTCTTAGAGGACGCAATTTTATTTTTTTGATGTGTAGGGGGGGTAAGTGTAAAGCTAAAATCAAGTTTGTGGGGTCGCCACCCTTGTCCCACGGCCGCCATCTTGAAAATAGGGGTTGAAACGGTTTTTACGATATATCTCTTAAACTATTTATCTGATAAAAAAAAAATTTAACGTTTTTTGTTGCAAATTAAATTCTCTATAACTTTGGTCCAGTAATTTTTTGTCGTAAAACTATAAATAAAAAAGTTATAAGTGAAAATGTTCAGAAATTCGAGAAAAAAATTTATATTTTTCGATATAACTTTTTTTTTTATCATTTTACGAAAAAACGATATCAGACCATTTTTGTAGATCGGTTTTTAAGGAACAACTTTTATATGCAACATTTTTTCATTAAGTCAATAGCTAAGGTTTTACAGCGCTCCGAAGTGAGTACTATTTTTCAGTACTCTTAACTATACATATTTTATACGTGGGTACTAATAATGTGTCATCAGTTATTTATTTATTTTTTTTATTTTGTTATTATAATTCTTTTAATTAGTAATTTTGCAATGTTATTAATAATTAATTATTGACTCTTTTCCTCACCACCCACGAGGTACAGTCTGGAGGCGCGTTTTTTTTTTACGTGGTATCCCCAATAGGCCTAATCCACGGTGATTTTATAAATTTGAACTACTCCGTCCTCGGTCTTTTCGATGGACCAGGCTGCGGCTCAGCATCTGATCGGTTTTCTGAATCAAATATCAGTGGGAGAACTGGAGAAGGAAGGGGTGTCAATGTCGGCGGTTCATCATCAAAGTCATTTTCATTTATTAATTCTGAGAGTTCCATTACGTTGCTGCAAGTCTCTCCAGAACAATGGAAGCACACTGCGGAACATTTTAGCCCTGCTTTTCGACATCCATACATCGCTCCACAGTTTCCTTTGCATTTGCAAAAGATCAATTTTAGAAGCTCAGGGGGTGCTGGAGGTTTAGAGCTCTGCACTGGCATCAATAATTTTCCACATTTTTTCCAGCCCCAGTCTTCAGGATCATTATTATTACCAAGCCACGACTGGACCTGATGGTAGACTCGGAAAGTATGAAAGCGAGCTGTGTCTTGTGTTGGAGGAAGGGAAGATAAGTTAAATGTACTTTTTGTCACTGCCTTGGCGAATTGTTTGTATCTTAGGCTGTAAAATTATTTTAAAAATCAATAATTGTAAAATTCTGTAATGGAGTGGAAAAGAGTCAATAATTAATTATTAATAACATTGCAAAATTACTAATTAGTAATTTTGTTTTGTTTTGTTTTGTTTTTTTTTTTTTTATTTTGTTATTATAATTCTTTTAATAACAAAATAAAAAAAATAAAAAAATAACTGATGACACATTATTAGTACCCACGTATAAAATATGTATAGTTAAGAGTACTGAAAAATAGTACTCACTTCGGAGCGCTGTAAAACCTTAGCTATTGACTTAATGAAAAAATGTTGCATATAAAAGTTGTTCCTTAAAAACCGATCTACAAAAATGGTCTGATATCGTTTTTTCGTAAAATGATAAAAAAAAAAGTTATATCGAAAAATATAAATTTTTTTCTCGAATTTCTGAACATTTTCACTTATAACTTTTTTATTTATAGTTTTACGACAAAAAATTACTGGACCAAAGTTATAGAGAATTTAATTTGCAACAAAAAACGTTAAATTTTTTTTTTTATCAGATAAATAGTTTAAGAGATATATCGTAAAAACTGTTTCAACCCCTATTTTCAAGATGGCGGCCGTGGGACAAGGGTGGCGACCCCACAAACTTGATTTTAGCTTTACACTTACCCCCCCTACACATCAAAAAAATAAAATTGCGTCCTCTAAGAAACGCAAGGTAAGGCCTAAAAAATGTAACATTTCAATGGACTAGTCCATTGAAAAGTTACATTTGGGGTTGCGTTTCTTAGAGGACGCAATTTTATTTTTTTGATGTGTAGGGGGGGTAAGTGTAAAGCTAAAATCAAGTTTGTGGGGTCGCCACCCTTGTCCCACGGCCGCCATCTTGAAAATAGGGGTTGAAACGGTTTTTACGATATATCTCTTAAACTATTTATCTGATAAAAAAAAAATTTAACGTTTTTTGTTGCAAATTAAATTCTCTATAACTTTGGTCCAGTAATTTTTTGTCGTAAAACTATAAATAAAAAAGTTATAAGTGAAAATGTTCAGAAATTCGAGAAAAAAATTTATATTTTTCGATATAACTTTTTTTTTTATCATTTTACGAAAAAACGATATCAGACCATTTTTGTAGATCGGTTTTTAAGGAACAACTTTTATATGCAACATTTTTTCATTAAGTCAATAGCTAAGGTTTTACAGCGCTCCGAAGTGAGTACTATTTTTCAGTACTCTTAACTATACATATTTTATACGTGGGTACTAATAATGTGTCATCAGTTATTTATTTATTTTTTTTATTTTGTTATTATAATTCTTTTAATTAGTAATTTTGCAATGTTATTAATAATTAATTATTGACTCTTTTCCTCACCACCCACGAGGTACAGTCTGGAGGCGCGTTTTTTTTTTACGTGGTATCCCCAATAGGCCTAATCCACGGTGATTTTATAAATTTGAACTACTCCGTCCTCGGTCTTTTCGATGGACCAGGCTGCGGCTCAGCATCTGATCGGTTTTCTGAATCAAATATCAGTGGGAGAACTGGAGAAGGAAGGGGTGTCAATGTCGGCGGTTCATCATCAAAGTCATTTTCATTTATTAATTCTGAGAGTTCCATTACGTTGCTGCAAGTCTCTCCAGAACAATGGAAGCACACTGCGGAACATTTTAGCCCTGCTTTTCGACATCCATACATCGCTCCACAGTTTCCTTTGCATTTGCAAAAGATCAATTTTAGAAGCTCAGGGGGTGCTGGAGGTTTAGAGCTCTGCACTGGCATCAATAATTTTCCACATTTTTTCCAGCCCCAGTCTTCAGGATCATTATTATTACCAAGCCACGACTGGACCTGATGGTAGACTCGGAAAGTATGAAAGCGAGCTGTGTCTTGTGTTGGAGGAAGGGAAGATAAGTTAAATGTACTTTTTGTCACTGCCTTGGCGAATTGTTTGTATCTTAGGCTGTAAAATTATTTTAAAAATCAATAATTGTAAAATTCTGTAATGGAGTGGAAAAGAGTCAATAATTAATTATTAATAACATTGCAAAATTACTAATTAGTAATTTTGTTTTGTTTTGTTTTGTTTTTTTTTTTTTTATTTTGTTATTATAATTCTTTTAATTAAAAGAATTATAATAACAAAATAAAAAAAATAAATAAATAACTGATGACACATTATTAGTACCCACGTATAAAATATGTATAGTTAAGAGTACTGAAAAATAGTACTCACTTCGGAGCGCTGTAAAACCTTAGCTATTGACTTAATGAAAAAATGTTGCATATAAAAGTTGTTCCTTAAAAACCGATCTACAAAAATGGTCTGATATCGTTTTTTCGTAAAATGATAAAAAAAAAAGTTATATCGAAAAATATAATTTTTTTTCTCGAATTTCTGAACATTTTCACTTATAACTTTTTTATTTATAGTTTTACGACAAAAAATTACTGGACCAAAGTTATAGAGAATTTAATTTGCAACAAAAAACGTTAAATTTTTTTTTTTATCAGATAAATAGTTTAAGAGATATATCGTAAAAACTGTTTCAACCCCTATTTTCAAGATGGCGGCCGTGGGACAAGGGTGGCGACCCCACAAACTTGATTTTAGCTTTACACTTACCCCCCCTACACATCAAAAAAATAAAATTGCGTCCTCTAAGAAACGCAAGGTAAGGCCTAAAAAATGTAACATTTCAATGGACTACTACGAATTCAATTGAGTCGCGAAATTGTTCACATCAGTGTCAAGGGTAGTGAGCGTGGGTTGCGGATAAACCGGATTAGAACAATTTAACACTTATGACCCTCCAAGCCTCGTGGGGTCTAGAATAAATCACAGATTTATTTGTATTAATAGCTACGACTTATAACTCATCTTGCAATCACTCTTTTTTGTAAAACATAACATAAAAGTTAACAAGTTATACTAAATAGTATATGCGTATGTAGTTTCAGCCTTCGTCGTGGTTGACAAACTAAGTATTTGACCATAGATCATCTGATGTTAAGTGACGGTATGGTTGAAGTTGGTAAACACACCTAGCCTAATGGAAATGAATTTTAAGTGAGGCTACCGGACCACACCGATAGACTTGGCGGCAGATTTTTAACTTGACTTTTAATTTGGTGCTCATGCAAGCAAAGTTATAATATAAGTAAAGCCAGTGGATCAAAAATGTGTCTTTTATCATTCTCAGGTGATTTATAGTGTCCACTCTATGCTACAGTAGCGCCCTGCTGACCAAGTCACAACTTTAAAGTTGTTAAATGAATTTGTTCGTGCTCCGATCCTTTGTCGTAGAACAAAAATGGTTGAACAAAAAAGTAAGTTTGGCTCAGCTCTAGGGGAGCGTTTGCTCCCGTTGACTGCTCCTCCTTCGTGTGTTTTTGTGTTTGTGTGTGTGTGTGTGTGTGTGTATCTACGCCAATTCTAGATTTTGTTCGTCTTTTAGACTCTAAATCCTTTAGCATAGCCTTTCTAGGAAGTCGAGTAATTAGTATATTTACTGAAATAAATAGCAAAAAATGTAGAGCACAAAGTCCTTGGTGAATTCATGCGAAACTAACTTCCTATCGGTTGGCAATGGGAGGAAAACTTGCGGTCAAACTGAATTATTCGGTTAATTATATTAAAAGTAGCAGTAATTATTTTACTAGTTTTTTTTCATGTATTCTCGAAAACGTCGAAACATTTGACACTGGCAAATGTACAAAGTGCGATACCTTAAAACAAAAAAAAAAGTAACAATATGGATGTCTTCAGATTCAGAATAAATAGCATATTAGATTGCACTACTATTTAGGGTCAGGCAAGGTACGGTAAAACGCGAACCATAGTTGAATTTAAAGTATTAAGTACTTTTGTTAAACAGAGTTTTACTGTGTCTAATTCATTGCCATTTTATATGAAACGAGATCATGAAATTTTATAGCATTTTCGTACATTGTTTCATCCTACCAGCTCATGTCATGTCCATGATAAAAATCGCCATGACCGCGACTACCGTGTGCCGTCGCCAAATATTTATTCCTGGCTAGTGTTTGGTTAATGATTATTCTCATGGCTAGGCTGTCCAAAAATAGTTTGGTGTACTTGGTCTTAGAGAAAACGTGCAATATGTCTATTATTTTTACACCTCGTATTTTTTAAAGAGTACCATAAAAATATTTTAGGAGCAGATTCGGGCAACTTGTTAAGTTAACAAGATGTGGAATCAGTAGCCGAATGGTGATAATTTGAGACGACTTATTAAGTGACAGTCCTATAGCATAGGACCTACTGGATGAGCAGACTTTGTCATAGTCTGTAAATATAGTTAATAATGATTGGTTAGAGTTTATTCATTGATTACTTTGTTTTTTCTTCAATAGTTGATATCATACTCAAGAAATTTTACAAAATCGCTCTACACGTAAATATTAAGGATGGCGAGCTCACGGTTCCGGGCGCAAAATTAGTTACCATGTAAGGTAACGCGCTCATGTCGTAATTTTAGTTCAGGTAGATAAGTGCAAGTACGTATTATCACATTAGTCATTGGCTCAAGAACTACGCAGTACTAAAAATAAACATGTTTGTACACAGAGCTACGTTATTTGCTTATTGGCTTCAAGAAACAACGATTTTTAACCAGAGTAGCTGCCAAAAATTAAAAGTTTGCAATAATTTACACGTGACATGTCTTGAGGGACGACAGAGCAGAAATAACTGGACAGTAAAAAAAGAAAGAACAAATAACAGACAGAAGAACTGACGTTGGAAGGTCAACGATGATTTTGGGTTACCGAACTGCTGTTATATCCATTTCGGATTAGTAGAAGTGCTAAGGAATTATGCCTCTATAAACTACATAAACAAACAATTTGTATCTAAACTAACGACCCGCCCTGGCTTTGCACGGGTGCAATGTAGATACTAATGTGGTGATCAGTAGCACTTTCGTCCTAATGAATCCCGCACCGCACCCGCCTTTGCATTTATAACACAACAGTAGTAAGATACCGATAGCTCGAATACAGGATGTAATTTAGAATAGCGCAATTTTCTTGTGTCCTATAAATTTATATACATACTTGTATATATGAGCTGTTGTAAAAGTGCAGACATGATAATGCATCTTAAGCCGATGTTACATTTAATAACAACGATATCACCGCACTAAAGCGGTAACATGCCATAGAAAAGCATACAAAAATGTGTAGTGTAGGTTGTGTATGTATTGGCATATAACACAGCAAAGTGGGGTTCATTTTTACCCGACTGCCAAGGAAGGGTTACGTTTTTCACGCGTATCTTGTACGTAAGTACATTTTTTTATAACCACGTATCTTCCAAAGAGTCAAATGGAAATTACGACAATTAAGGTATCGTTAGATTGCCCCAAGTGTTCTTAGAAAAAAAAGATAAGATTTTTGAAAAAAAATTGTGGGTTTTTGGCGTTAATAAAAAGTATTACAAGTTTAAATTTAATTAGATTTAAATTAAATTGGTTTAAAAGTGTTTTTTCTTTAATTATAGCTATTTGATTTGCAGTCGGGTTATATATATTTTTAACTCCTCAGCTTGTTAATAAAATCTGTTTGGTATGTACTTACGTACCAAATAAACTAAACTAAGTGTAGGTACCTAGTACGTAGATAGGCATTTACGTGACAAACATAGGTATTTGTTCTATGTCTGGTTGTTCTAAATGTATTGAATGCACTTTTTCTTACGTACTCCTTATTTTCTATGAACCGCTACACAACACTGTGTTGTAAAGCTATGAATAAATTAATTAGGGGAGACCCCCCATCCATGTAAAAGCGGAATAAATTCCTATTTTAACTGTAACAACATTTCTTTTAACAATATTGTTTTGTTTTACCTAAATAACGTAAGGCTATATACCTACCTATCATTTTCTTCTTAAATGTGCTATATACAAGAAACGTTATCTGGCAAAGAGAAAAAATTACGAAAGACCTTACCATTGTAATTTTTTACAATAGTAAAGTATGCTAAAAGTTTTTAATGAAAATTGGTTTAGTAAAATTCTTTGATCATAAATTACAACTTTCCGAATTATGCTCATCACCCACGGCCTTCTTTAACCCACTGCTGGGTATAGGCCTCTCTCTTGTTTTGGCATCTGCCTGGGTCTTGTGCCAATCTTGTCCAAGTTCGACCCGCGACGGTGATAATATCGTCGACCCATCTTGCGGCTGGATGACCGACCAATGCTCGTTTACCATCACACTAATATTAATATAATAAACAGTAGGAAAATAACAAAAAGGCATGTTTTTCTTGTCTACAAAATGCTATAACATGCATCGTCCATTGAATCATGCGCATGAGTTATAGAATAAAAAAAGATCGATTTTCGAATAGTAGGTACGTCGTGCGAGAACATTTTAGAACGATCAAAAAATCCACCTTAAATACCAGTGTGTTCATAGTGTTTAGCTCTAGCCGCAAGTAACAGTTACTCTTGGAGTTCTGCCGTAAAGTGCAATGTCACCTCTATATGTCATGCTGTAATAACTTAAGGCACTCTTAGTAGATAATGTGAGTGTATTTAGGATTTCCAAAGTTATTTAGCAATATGATGTGACATTTAGCAGAGCAAAAATATGACAGTTACGCGTCAACCTTTTGTCATACGATTTATTTAACAGAAAATAATTAAGAACTTTTTACATAAAAAATGTTGCGTTTAAAGAAAAGGCAAGAAATTATTACAGAAATATCGTGCGCAACTTTCAACAGATAATGAATATGTGTTATAAAATTTTAGTCGAACGTTTTATTTAGTCTCTATTATTTTGAGATTTTTTTCTATTAATATAATTAATTATAATCGTGTGTCAAGAACAATGTTACTCTCAGGAGTATCATCAAGAATAGTATATTTGACTGCCTTGTTAGCTCATTCGGTAGAATATCTGCTTCAATAGCTGTAAGACGTGGGTTCACCCACCAGGAGAAACATTTACATGACGATAAATTTTTGTTCTTTGTTCTGTATCTATTATATAACTGTGTATTTACAAAAAAAGTGAATAAGTTTTCTACCAGCTATCTGGTTCCCATAGTACTAGCTTTGCTTAGTTTGTGGCTAGATGGCGCTCTGTGCAAAGTCCTACGACATATTTTTTGATGCTGTAAATTGTTTACATTTTGCTGAATTTGTAAAACCATTTTCCCTACCCACAGCTCCTTAATGTTGTGAGCTATAATTATTATAGCAACATGAACTATTATTTGTCATGGAAAAATTTATGATTTGTTCACAAATTATAGTTAGATTTTTTCCGGTTTATTGTAATAATGATTCGTGCCCAATCTTATATCATAACATGTTTGAAAAGGAAATCGTTAATCACGTAAAGTGTAACTGGGATAAACTTTGATCATAGAAAAATAACTTTGATATTGTATTATTCAACAAAAAAATGTCTGGCTTTTATGCTTATTATCTTTTTTTCGGAAAAACAACTTTAGTGGAATCAAAATGGTAAAGTTGTCTATAGTGAACACCCACTCGGGCAACAAATTCCGTTGTTTAGCGGTTCGTAAAAAGAAGGTAGATGCGAACCGTTTCGTTCGAATCTTTGGAATATCGACCATGAAGCGGTGTAGCTCCATGGAGCTCCTGGCTGTCCGACAGTAGACTGGGCAGGGTGGAATTAGGTCTTGTAGATCTGAAGCGCACTCACCAAAGTGTATCCGGCAGAAAACTGACAGACAAGCCACTTTGCGACGATGTTCAAGGCTTAAATATAAAAGAGACGGCGTCATTCACGGCTCTTGGCCACCTGATGCCGTTTTTATGTAATTGTTTATGTCTGCTCTTTTAATATAGACTTATTGTTACTACCGCTACTTCTTGTAGGTACATAATAATTTCATTGCGGGTTGTCAAAAATGAGCTGAAGTAGTTATATATAAATGAACAATATGTAGTTTAGCGTCACAGCAGTTCGCTACGCCCTTGGTACACCCACGGTACATCAGACACTGACACTCAATAACATATATTATAACTGCCACATAGATGATTTTAATTAACCATATTTATTTGTTTCTTTTTTCTGCTCTGAGTGCCTAAACAAAGTAAAAAGTCCAAAAATTTCACGTGGACAGCTTATGTCAGTCCTGTATTTTTTTTAACTTTTCAAAAAACAAAAAACACGTCTAAGTAAAAAGCGGAGTCTAAGTAATAGGGTCCCGTATTACCCTTTGCGTACGGAACCCCAAAAAGTACCTATATTAAGTCGCGGCCTCCGTTCTAGGTTCCATTCCAGGCTAAGTGTGTTTACCATCTTCGAGCACATCGTCACTTAACATCAGGTGAGCTATGGTCGAACACGTAGCTTGCCAAACAAAAAAAAAATACATGGTGCAAAAGCGACATCTATCAAAGTTGACCTAGTTGACTAAGGTGGTCTTGCCAAAAAACTCTTGAGTTTCCCAAGTTGAATAATATTTAAATTAGAACGAAAATGAAATGAATGATAGGTCATTAAAATATTTGATGACCACATTTCTATTCTAGTGAATATTTAGTTTGAGTTAATATGCTTCAAATTAAAATATAAAGAACTAATAAGGAAGATAATACATAAAGAATCTTCTCATAGCTGCTACAAAATTAAAACACAAACGTGTATATATGAGTGACCACAATTACACGTGACTTATAAAGAATTATTATCGTTAACGTGCCATTGATACGCATCGTAATAACCATTGCATTTTATAGTGTCACGCAGAAATAGTTTCGTTACAAAATATTTGAGACCGCGCGGGATCCGAACTTTCTATATACCGGATAAATAAAATTTTTGTTAATGACATTAATGACGTTACGTCACCCCCCCCATGTTTATCTGTCTGTATGAGCCACGGAAGAGAGAAAGGTGTTTTCGTCTGTGATTCGAACTTTTGTGTTTCTTTTTGAAAGATAGGCAGGTATCCAGTTGACAGAACCAACATCTTTTGCACCAATTTTCGTCAACAAGTCACACACAATCTCTCTCTCTCACTCTCGCACACACAAAGTCACACACGCACGCAAACATATTGTTAGTACTAATATTTTATACCTTTTTTTTTATCAAAAAGGCTTACGTTTGACCGCCATCTCACTTGATGTTAAGTGAACCTTACCATACCTAGTATACCGTATACTTAATTATTCGGCTAGTAAATTTAAAAAATATACTTACTAGCCGACTTATATGAAAAAAATTAATCCTGAAAACACTTCACACACACGCATTTTGCAACACAGGATTTCCTAGTGCTAAGTCCAGTGTGTTTGCTTTTTGTACGTAATTTTAAGTAAATTATTTTTGTAGATCACAAGAAGGATTCAGAAGGAAACGCTCCGATGAAAATATTTTGAGTATACCTAGATAATCGATTGATTCAGACGTTACTTTGCGGAAGATCATTTTGAGTGAAAGAACTTGATTTTTCAGTTAGCTAAATATAAGTCCTCATAACTGTTGTAACTGAAACGACTGTTAAGCGGAAATAAAGTAAATATATACCTTGAACACGTATACGTAATTATATATTGTCTAATTATATTTTTATTGATAGGTATATTGAAGATTATTGGCTATTGAAGATGGTGCAGACGACCGAATAACTTTCACGTGTAGAAAGTGGAATAGGAAAGCTATTTTATTCACAACTTCATTGTACAATATAATAATTTGCTGATGGTTGATAAAAATAATGTGCAGTCAAGATGTTTGTAAATATAAGGTTGTAAAGCGCTGCAATATTTTTAGATCCCAATCTAAATATCCCAATATCAATCAAACAGAATGTCAATTTTATTTTATTAGTACCTACCTACAACAATTATTTGAAATTATTAACAAGGCTAGAACACCGTACCTAGATAGCTAAATAGAACCGTCACGACGAGAATTAGAAATTATGATCAAAGTTAGGAATTCATCATCATCATCATTAGTCTATCGTAATACGCTGCCGGGCCTCTACCAAGTCACGCTTTCAGCCCAATTTTCGCCTTTTCGCTTCTAGACACCGTTAACTGTCCTAAGTATATTCTCAGTAGTATTGAGGCGCCCTACGCTACATTATCCGATTCGCGGTCTCCATTGGTTTAAATTTTAAACTAATTTTAGTCATCATATTATTTTTGGTTAAAGGTATACAGGGTTAAAAGCTTGGCGTGCTATATAACAAAAGAGGTTATTGTACTCAACATTATGAACAAATTTTACAACTTCGAAATTGCAAGAAAAAGTTAGCTGCTCCATACATTTGTTCTAAAGTATTTTTTAAATGAAACAACTGGTTTTACGTTTTCAATAATGCATCTTATTACAGTTATTCAATGTTCTCGGCTTAATCACGCTTAATAAACATACACACAAAAAAAATCCTTTTTTTTACTCTTAGAAAATTTAGTAAATACGAACTGACGATCCTCGTTTTTAGTAGGTATAATATATAGTATAGACTATACTTTTATGATTTCGAAATTAAAGCAGACTGGTACGGAACCCTCAACCAACAGTTTTTCGCTTCTGGAGAATTATTTTACACGAGTTCCAAGTGTATAATTGGATAGTGCGTCGCTAGAAAGCTTGCGTATTTTTCTAGTCGCATGCGCGGGCGCACGTGTAAGGAGGGGGGCGTCTCAGGGCCACCGCGACAAAACCGACCGCTTCCCAACAATCTGACAGTCAAGGCTATATCAATCATGATCCTCAGTGTTAGAAGTGTTAGGGTACCTACGTATATTTATAAACATACCTACCAACATATTACTAACAATTGTATCCGACTTGGACAACTTACTGTGCCATATGTAATAAATAGGTACCCATACCTTTCGGCACAAACAATGAGTTTACTATACCCATAATTTAATTATGACCTTACATATGTATTATTTAATGGTTTTATCATTATCTTATATTTAGTAGAGGTGGGAGCGAGAAGAATATCAGCACAATTCTTCTATATATCTACAAAAAATCTCGGCCTACCAAGAATAATTATAAATTAATTGCCGGAAAGAGTGTCCAAAGCTTTTATATCTAATTGGGTCGATAGGGGTGGAAACACGGACAATGAAGGTGATCGTTGATACGTATGTATATTGTATAATGGTTCGTATAAGTGAATGTATAAGGTATGTTAAGAGTTGCATGTCTTAGGCACAGTAGGTCTGCAACTCGATGGACATGACCCCAGTGGGCAGGTGTCTACTGGGGTCGTGTCTATCGCGTCGACCAGCGATACCATTGAATCCAAAAAGTTTTGTTTCTGCCTAGTAAGTGTTGTTAATGATACAAAAATCAAGCTTTTGAAGTGGCAACACCACCGCCGATGGACGCGGCGTTTTAAGTTTCATCTGTTCATCGCAGCGCTGTCAAATCAACGGTCTTTGATCAAACGTAGAGAAAAACCCGTCTATAAATAGATTGACTCCATTTTTTACCTACTAGATACATGCGGTGCGTGTGTGATATCAGATCGACATGCTAGCCACAGGTTTGCCTTCCGCAATTGTTTATGGCAAGTATAATATGAAGAGGACGTATTTTATCTTCCATGCCATTAAAAGAAAACTGTTCTTTCTTTCGGGTAACATGGATTGCAAATACAGTCCGATATATCCACAGAAAACGTGAAAAAATAATATCGTTTTATGCCACTACAAAGAAAAAAATCATGGATTTTAAATTCAAGGTCAAGGAGTCTGCAGTCATTGTCTGCCTCAGACTTTTTAACATTATTTTTACATGTCTGTATTTTCTACGCATTATAGCAGAATTAACATTTAATCTAGGGAGCATAACTCTTAAAATACTGAAAACAAGATTATAAAACAAAATGTTGACAAAAATATGCAGTATCTGCTTTTTGTCGCAATTTCAATGCTGTGCCAAAATCTTTCTCAATAACCAAAATGATTGATTTATAATTTTGTTGATAGCTCTATTCCAAGGATGGCAGAGAGTGGTCGCTTTTGGCGATAAGACTGTATTATTTTTGTGTTCTTATGTTCTGTTTATTTCTTGTGTACACAATAAAGAGTTTATGTCTATTTAACCAATAATTTCTAGATAGTTAACTTCGTGTAAGTTGTGCTTACAATGTGGCTGGGTCATGGCTTTTCTCATGCCCTTAGTTTAGCCTTCCCTGCTTGCAAATGGAAGCAAAATCTTGTTTTCATCGTGACGTAACCGTCTGCGCGCCACCTATTGCTGGCGCCAAGTTTGGCATCCACTTCTACCCTAATAGACAAAGAGATAACCTCAAATGTAATCACTTAATGAAAACGGTTTATTTAAATCTTTATTGACCTGAATCGCTCGATTTTGGTTCTTATTTAAGTTTGGGGATCATCCATTCAGTTGTTACACCTATGTTTAAGTTTATTTCTTCTGTTTTCTGTATTTTAGTGTGTACAATAAAGAGTTATCAATCAATCAATCATTTACTTCCTCAATTAACAGCTATTGAAATCGCAGCTAGGATAAATAAGACATAAAACCAGCAATACACAGACATTTTCAGGAATGTCAGTAAAGTTGTATAGTAGATTTTTTTTTTTTTTTTTAGTTTTTTTTTTAAATGTAATATGCGCCAAGTCGAGACTTTGGAGAGTAATATAAATGCACGATTACTTATTTTAACATAAACCCCTTAATACTGGCGTAATTATGAATGCTCCAGGGTAGAAAAAGCTACCTTAAATTTTATTCTACCAGACAATGTTAGTAAATTAGGTTTGCACTTTTAAACAGATTATCCAGTACCTTCCAGACTACGTTGATTGTAATGTGTTGCAATTCAATGTCCTCTTTCATCCGCAATGCCACTTACCAGCAGCGTAATGCGAGAAAATATGGCAGCAATCAAATGAATTATTATTTTGAGACAGTGATAAAATGTTCAACAAGTTTCAACAGTTCTATGCGTTTGTGTCCTTTTTCTAAGTCAGCATATTCTATTTAAGCTCCGTTTAACATTAATTCAACCTTTGTGATATAATTAGGCACCTATATACGTTTTTAAAATAACAGGTTTTGCTGAATAAGGGGAGTATTATTTAGGTATAATAATGCAATGCAAAATTTTTTTTTGGAAACTGGTATGGTTTCGACTCAATTATGGTTGTCTTTATAGAGCTCGTAATTAGAGCTTTATAGAGTTCGCGTATCTGAAGACGTCGCAGTTTGCTAGAATATACCTGTCACCATAGCCATAGAGGAAGCGCACCGGCGCATCTCGACACTGTACTCGCTCCCAACCCCGCGCCCGCGCACCAACCGTCGTCGTCTTGGCCCGTAGTGCAAAGCAAGAAGAGGCGACCTCTGCGCGCGTTGTACTCTGTTTTGACTCCATGAAGAAGGCCATCGAAAGTGGCCGAAACTATAGTCAGAGTACCCGGCATATTTAAACGCGACTAATCCCGCATAAGTAAAACAAACATATCAAAACTTCTCCCAGGCTGTTCATTTTATTTTCATTTTGCAGTACACTAAGCATCAAAACCGCAATGAAAGTTACATCAACGGTGCGCATGTCCGTGGATCAATGATACAAAATCCGATTTGATTTATGATAATCAGAAACCAGAACAGAACAGAAACAGAAATAGTAAAGACCGCAGGAACGCGCTGGATGCGAGCCGCTTCCAACCGGTCTTTGTGGAAGTCAATGGGGGAGGCCTATGTCCAGCAGTGGACGTCCTACGGCTGAAATGATGATGATGATGATGAATCAGAAACCTCATCTTGCTAAGGAATCACATGTTAACTACAATGGAAAAATCACCAATTCTTACAACATTAACATTACTTTAATCCAGTGAACTGAATCGACAGTGTTTGTATATAAGAATAGTTTACATTAGTTTAGGGTAAAATAATTAAGTTTGTATAGTGTTTGGTCATCCCGAGTGTCAGAGTTAATGTGGGCCCGAATAGCCTTTGACATGGATTGGCTTTTAGTTTTAGGTAAGGATTAATATTTTAAAGGGATATAGTTTAACTTGTAATGAAGGGAATAATCAAAAAAGTTACTGATCCGATTTAAATAATTATTTTTTTACTACTCATAACTTTGATAAAAGCACATGCACGTATGCACAAGCACAATACCCATTTTAAAGCTAGTGTTTAATAAAACTAGATGTGTTTTTACACATTGCACACAAAGAGTATGAGAGTGAGTTAGCAAACCTATATAATAAACCTTGACCTGGATACAAATGCTGTAGTTATTCTTTGAAATAAGTATATTTGGAATTAATAACTTGGCAAAAAGCCACACAAAATAAATGTAGATTTTCGAGTAGGTATCAAAAAATATATTAGGAAAAAAATATATGATAGCGAACAAAATCGTGATCGTAAAGATTGAGATAACTAAACAACGATAAAAAAAATTATCTAAATGAAACGATTGAATCGGTTTATATCGAATGCCACTTTAAGTCAATTAATCTAGTTTTCAATTTCAAAAGACCGATTCAAATTAAGTGTATTAATGCATTATTATGAAATTGGTAACAGACAAAAAATTTTAATCTAAAAGTTGTTCTAGATTTAATGAGAACAGAAAAGAAGATATACAGATATTTATATACTGTTATGTTATATATTATATATACAGAGTCTCTTTTATATTTACATATAAATAAATTATGATTTTTTGCTAATAGATGTTAATCATATATAGTTTAGTTTGTAATCATATAAGTATAGTATAGTTAGTATTATTATATACCAAGTGCAAACAAGTATGTTTGCACTTGGTGTATAATAATACATACTTGTAAGTAGTGTACTCTATGGCCAAGCCATAGACGTAAAATAACTCATATTTGTTTACTTTAACATGCAAGGATATGAAAAATGCAAAACGACTGACGAGCTTCCTAAAGGCAAATGGTCACCATTGCCTTCAGGCACCCCCTGATTTACGACTTTTTCAAACTAGGGCAAAAATTTTTTGGCTTTCTTCCAGTATTTGAATTTAATATTATGAAGAGAAACTCCAACAAAATCGCATGTGGAATCATGGATCGTCAACGTTCAGTTTGAAATATATATATAGGTACATGCATATGTATATACCTGATTGATATGTTTTGTTTTTAAGAGATATATATGAATTTAGTTCATTTATAACTTACTAGCGACCCGCCCCCCGGATTCGCACGGGTTGCAATGTAGATACTAATGTGGTGTCTATGCATGTATTTAGATAATTATACATATGTATAAACCTTTCTCTTGAATCACTCTGTCTATTGATGGAAACCGCATTAAAATCCGTTGCGTAGTTGAAAAGATTTGAGCGTACCGACGGCGGGAAGCAACTTTGTTTTATGCTATGTAGAGATCCAGACCTAAATCTGGGATAGAACACCACAATAACTAAAACATTGTTATTTGGTTTTGAATTAGGCTATTTCAACGATCGTGAAAAGGCGCACGCAATGCCAAGACTCCAATTGACCCACGAACTTTTGGTATAGAGGACAAAAAATAGACTTGCTCGATCAATTTACTAATCAACCAGCTGCCACGTGAGTACCTATCGAATTTGTGTGAACGCTAGGCTGTAGCCTAATTGAAATGTATGTGTAGAATAGAGATCAACCAACATATTTATTTAATATATGAAATAAAATATAAAACATCTAAAAATGTTAGCGCCAACTTCTACCACCTCTTGAAGTAAAGAATTCACATACCGTTTATTATTCTCGGGAATTTTAAATGTTAGACACGGCATATGTATTTCATTTCATTTAGGTACTATCACGACATTAATGACGTGTCCAGACAAACATGTTAGACCAATAAACTACAGATAACCATGCAATAAAGTGTAGCATGGCGTTGTTTGACAGCCATAAAGCTAAATGGTCCTTCATTAATTCGATTATTGTTGTAAAATTAAACGATACGCTGTGATGCTGGTCGTTATTCATACTAAACAGTGTTGGACAGTTGTGTTTTAAAAGGCGTAAATGTAAAAAAACAACCCCATAAATTAATATTAATAACAAGTATATTCTTCCAATTTTCTCGATCACAACCTCAGTGCTAAGAAGCTACCGAAGGAATGAATACCGTTAGCCGTATTTCAACTGTCTTCTATCCCTTTTCTTGCCCTCAGAGGGGAGGCGCCCCTTTTGCTAACATCCGGTGAGTGCACAGGTGAGGTAGTTATACAAATCAACTGACGAATTATTTATTTAAACGACTAACGATACATACCTACCTACTTATACATAAGGTCGCCATTCACAAGAGTTGGTATAAACCAGCTTTTTTTATATTCAAAATAGGTTCGCGTTTGACCATACTCTGCCTGATGTTATGCAGTAGTGTGGTCTAAGACGGAGCAAAATTAAAAAGCTGTGATAAAAAGATCTTAACTTTATCGAATCTGTTAATTGCTAACAACCCTACAACCGCAAAACACTTGCTTCATCCACGCTGTGTCTCTATAGTTATTTTTTTCTATAACAAAGTTGAATATAAAACTGTTGCATTAAAGTCACTATCTATGTTCATTCTTCAGTTCACATACAAGCTTGTGTGCAAGTTTGTTTGATTTGAACGACATTTCGTACAATAATTAAAGTTAAATAAGTGTTTTTATTTCACACAACACCCTCTAGCCTCAAACTAAGCAAAGCTTATTTTATGAGAACCAAATAACTTATAGTATACTTTAATTCAATTATACTTTTTTGTTTAATACATAGAATATGATACAAATTATCTTAAAAAAAGAAAACAAAACAACACCAAGATGATAGTAGATATAACATACACATACTTAGACATACGCCGCGCTGGATGCGGGCCGCTTCCAAATGGTATTTATGGAAGTCAAAGGGGGAGGCCTATGTCCAGCAGTGGACGTCCTGCGGCTGAAATTATGATGATGATACTTAGACAGAAAAATATAAAACAAATAAAATAGAAATAATATATTCGTAATTTAAATGTTTGCCCTGGACGGGAATCGAACTCGCTCTACAATTCAAGAGCCGGAGCTACTACCGGATGATTAACCAGAACAGTAATTAATATCTAGATATATATACAAAGTACTAATTATGTACTGAACAAAAGTATACTATTTCTTTACAAAACCGCGCGTGCGTTGCTATAGTTTGTATAATTAAGATATCGAATTTATATTTATGAGTCTTGAAATGGCTTGAATTCAATGACATATAAAAACGTAATGGAAAATGATTGCTAAAACGCCAATATTTGCAGTCATTTACGAAATTGTGTTGCGATGTTTGTATTAATTGTTTAATGATCAACCCCTTACGATAAAATTTAGTCCTACCTTTTAAGTGACAGTGTTGTCGAAGATGGATAACGCACCTAGCCTTGAATGGGAACTGGTAGTTAAGTGTGGCTGTCGGAACACACCGTTAGGTGCTTGGTGATTTTAAACTTGCAGGTGGCAGCTAGCCAGCCATGTACTAAAACGTATCCTATCAGCATGTAAATTGTTAATAGAAAGTAGAAGCTCTTGAAAGAGAAAAGTAATTGTATCACGTGTTTCCGTCAACTGCTATCATAAGAAGAAATAAAATTGACAGAAAGTTATTTCGCAACAAAGGGTAGCATACATTCGCAATAGCAATCATAAACAAGCTTTAATATTTCGCAATGCAACCAGTAGGTATTGTAGTTACGATCTGATTTGGTTCGATGAGAAAATTTTGATTTTTGGTTTAAAAAAACAGATAAAAATGTATGAAACTTATGGGCTCTCCATTCTTTTTATCCCAACTAATATAAGGGTAACCCATCGTATTTTGCTATAGAAGTTTATACATTTTTAACAAATTACAATACACGATATATTCTCATGCGCACACTTACTCATACGCATACCCACTCACCTGCACAACAATATGTACTTATATATAATATATTTACTTATATACAATATATGAAGTTTTACTACAAGCTCACGTATTATCCTCAAATGTTGTTAAGTTCATGCTAGTCGAATTTATCTAATCATATACCATTTATAATTTTGACAGCACTGTTGGCTCAGTGCTAGTATATATATATATCTGCCTTAAGAGCTGTAGGGCGAGGGCTCGTTTCCCACTCAGGACAATCATTTTGTGGTATAAACAAATGTTGGTTCTGTGTCTGTGTGTTTTGTATGTACCTATTATAAATATGTATTTACAAATAAAAAGTATTTAATTATTCTATCTGTTATCTGACTGCCATAATACAAGCTTTGCTTAGTTTGGGGTCAGATGGCGCTGTGTGCAATGTCCTACGATGAATTTTAAACTATTTCAATATAGCCCTATTTTAACATCTCCTTTTTCAATGTTTCATATTTTTATATATCTGTCTAACCTCAAGTTAAAAATATTTATGAGAGACAAAAACCGATTTGAATTTAAAAGTTGCCACTACTTTATTAGGATATGGAGTGGACTCGACTGTGTGACTGTGTATTGTACATAATGATATGTGGCTTTGACTGTAACTAAGACTTATTCACTTAAACTCGGCATCAAATTATAAGATCGAGTGAGAAATTTGGAGATCCGACGTCGCACGAAGGTGCGTAACGTTGGTAACCAAACCATGGCACTGAAATGGAGTTAGGCAGGACATGCTGCCAAATAGAGAGCCGGCAGGTGGTAAAGCGTTGAAGGATTGGTGGCCGCGAACCGGGAAATGATTCGTCGGGCTCGGTCCACCAACTGCTTGGGTCGACGACACCGTAAAGATCGCGGATTGAACCTGGACATGGTTAGCATAGGACTGTGATGATTGGCATACAAGAAGAGAGGCTTATGATCAGCAATGGAGGATTACGGGATGATGATGAAGGCTTATTTTATTCAATTTTATCATGAGCCTTTACTAATTACATCTGGTGTGCAATGTGAAGTTAAAAAACGTTTTGGTAACGTGAATTTAATATAAAACACGTGCAAGCCGCGTGCGCGTAATCATGCATCACATCGTACTGGTTTTACGCCTTTCTATTTTCTAACTGTTAGAACTTTAAAATACTTGCCTACATCAGTTACTATGAGTATTATTGAGCCCTGTTGCATGTATTTTTATGCCAAAGTAATAAATCAAAAAACACTCTAGTAATAGTACAAAATAACTGATGACCTATTGCTGGGGTACTCAAAACTTAGAACAAGGCTTCGTTGCTTTGACGCTCATTACTTTAAGATGTGTTAAGACTCTAGTACCAAACCGAAACATAGTAATGTTTACACACTACTACTTGGCGGCAGATGATAGTTTCTACGCTGGTACTTTACCTAGACGACTACTGTACTATAGAAGATTAATCACATTGTACAAAATTGAAATCTGTAGCTTACAATACAATCATGATAGTTAATAATCTGCGGCTTTTTACTTTACGAAGAGTATCGAAACTATGTAGTTAATAAAAAGTAGAAAATATTTTTTAAACAGTTAAAAAGTTATGAAAACCAGTGTCCATGGCGGTAAAGGTAAATTGAATTGCAAACAAAATGGAACAAGACAAAAATAATGTTAAAATATTTTTTAAGTTGCGGAAGGTCCTTTCTTTTTCTAAACATGTAGGCATTTCTCAAGCCATTCTAAGCCTTCTGTTTCTTTTTCATTATGGCATTGAATGCTTTGTTGTAAAAACAGCGATTACCGTGGGAAGCTACTTTGTTATTAGGTCTATCGGTTCAACCAGTTTAAACCGGATTAGAGGGGTATTCGTAAAGATTTTTGCACAGAACAGGTTTAGTAAAGGTCATTCATTCATTACATAATACGAAGAAAGAGGTCACAAAATGTACTCTACTTATACTTGTGCCTAATTTAACTAAAAAAATTGCGACTGCTTGCTTATTTAGCTTTTAAATTCTTGAAAAATAGACTATAAAGTAAAATTCGCTTAGAACTTCCAAATCAGTGCAGTAGTGCAGAGCAGTATTCTTTACTTATTTTTCCTTTGAGAAGTTGTTGTACAAACTATAAGTTGGAAACTCACCTACTTTCTTATACTTTTTTACCTCTATTATGCTGGACGTTGATAATGATTCATTTTTACACACTTTTGAGCTAAAAATCACTATGATATGTTATAGAGTTTGGTTCGGTTTTACGAAAGCCATATAGTTCCAATTTCATCATCAATGCCATATTTTATATAATCAAAGCCTAAGATAGATCACAAAATAATATAACACACCTATTACATTCATTTTAAAAAAATAAAAGATTTTTTATCGCCATTTCAGTGGAACGAACGACCTCTTCGGATTACAAATTGAGCAAGATAAACAATAGGTTTTTTTTTATTCAAGTTGAATTAAAAAAAAAACATATTGTTGATTCGAGTTAAGTACAAAATTATTTTAGTTGCGTTGGATGATACGAGGGAACAAATGAACACATAAAATCATAATCCTCCTTTGCGTAGTTGAGTTAAAATACCCGTAACTGCGAGATAAGTGAAGTGAAAGGTCTATGACCATGTGCGTATAATATATGTCCTAAGCTTTTATTGTAAATGTACTTACTGCCGAGGTGGTCTAAACTATACACACGTGTTTGAAGGTGTCGCGTCAGTAAGATTTAATCTCAAAGTAAAACACTGGACTCCCCAGTGTGACTTGCAATAAACCGAAAAAATAAGTCTTTGCTTATTACCCACACTCTGACCTGACACGAGTATACTTCAAATCAAAAACTCTTTTATAACAAGCCAACAACTCCTTACAGGAATCCGATCCTTAGTTTTGATTGTAGGCCTACTTATTTGCTTATATCACACCAGATTTAGATACCAACTTATACAGGGTTAAAAGTTTGAGGTGTGCTTAACCGATGCTTTTGTAATATATTCAGTATTCATACACATGCAAACATACATGCACGCACACATTCATTCATTCATAATATCCCCAAATATCGCTATTCTTTTCTTCTAGATTAATCTACTATTGTTTATGACGTGCGCGTAGTGATTTTCTTGTCCGGCTGAGGGTATTGTTATACGATAACACAGGTTAATTCACATGTTATAAAATGAAACAAACACCCACCAAAGATTTGATAAACACTAAAATATAAATCTGCGATAATTACAAATCAATATTTGAATTAATTAAATAAATACGATACGGTACGTATCGTGTTGTAGCTTCTTTACGAAAAGTAAGTAAAACCTGTGGAAATTTCTGTAATATCACCTAGGTTTCCATTTCTCGTTATAACTCAATTGAATTCTTATGACAATGCTCAATCATTGCCTCCAATTACAAACTTTCTTATACAATAAGTGGTATTTATAAACAGCGCGGGCGGTAAGTGTTGACACATACGGTGTATCAACCGCTCCTAACTAGATATTATGCGGTCTCAACTGTGGACTTATCTCATTAGAACAAGGCTTACTTTTTAAAATATAGTTCTTGTAGCAACTGCAATTTAAAATCCAATAAAACTTAATTATACTAACTCGTTTATTTAATGGGCTTTCATTTGTTTGTATGTTATTTTTCCTTTGGTCTAGATTCTGCCTTAACGGATAACGGGTCTTGACTTGGACAAATTGTTTGCTATGCTAAGCAGTGCTATGCAAATTTAACGGGGTTTGAGACAAAGTTCATGCGAAATATCATTAATTAGCTAACCACGAAATCTTGCAAAGTATTCTGACCTCTTAGTTAATTGGGTAGATTTGTGTGGGGGCGGGCGTAGGTTATATTATTTAATCGTAAATATAAGTCGTTTTCTTACTCTCCAATATGCACTTTGGAAAATTAACAAAATTGATTCAAACCATTAGTTTTATATATAGCTTTAGTCATGTTTCAGGCATTATCGGCAAGATATTTCTGATTACCTTTACTGTTTAGTACAACGGCGACGTGTGTATTAAATATATTTAGATCAATAGGAACAAGTTATTGACAAAATAAAGATTCTTTTTTAAATATGCTAGTTTATCTCAAGAGCTAACGTTCCGCAGGATACTGTCAATATCGTAAGTGTTCGGTAGATTAAGTATTTTTAAAGGAAAACTTGGTACTCGGACAGTATCATCTAGAGGCAATTTCCGTGAATAGCGGCACTGATAACGATTACAACTACTTGAGTACCTACACACTTTTAGTATCGGTGTTATCGTGAAACATGTTTTTCTTGTTTGTGTGTGCATCGCAATATTACAGTGTTAGGGTTGGCGCACTTAAGGGCTAACCAAGCTGCACTCATTGTGTTGTGTTACAAACATCCAGGTAGATGTTCGTTGTTTTTACGTACCTACCATCTACATAACCTTGGAACATTTTGTAAAAGCCACCACTATCTAAGGGTGGATGGCATCGGGTTTTTAGGCGACTTTAAAAATTTACCTATTTTTGTTTTCTACCGCTAAGCAGTAGTGTGTAAAACGTACTAGCTAGCGAAGTTTACATGTATTGAAAATTATGTAGTTTGTCGTCGTAGTTGACACATAAGTCCAAAAGTAACCGTACTAATTTTATAATTACTCCTAAGTCATCAATTATACACAAGTATGCTTGTAATTTTCATATCAAGACATATTCATTAATTATAATATGTAAATGCATTTTTTTTTCAACCAGCTCAATTAAGTATTTTTACGCTCTGCCTTAATTTACTTATGATCAAAGATTGTGTTAGGTACGCTCAAATTCATCTTTTTTACAAATCAATGTAAATTCATTTGACTTCGCTGAAAAGAATTCGTAATTTAGGCAATATACACAGAGTTATTTCGATCCCATTTTGCAAGAATCGGGTCATCAACCCACGACGGTTATAGAGTGATGACGTGTATACCCTACTACTGTTCAAATTATTCAAACTCTATCACTTTCTGATTTAAATAAAGGAACATTCATGAATCTATAATACAATAATTATAAAATTTGATATGTTTATTGTTATAAATTTAAGTACGTAAAATTTTGTGATGAATGTTCATATAGGTATAGGGCATCTATTGCTGGTATCTACTTTGGTCAAAAGCTTAGCAGTGCCATACAACGTGGCAATGCTGCCAGCATTCTGGCCACATATCCCTCCTCTGACGGTTTTTAGACTAAGTTTTTTGTATACATTTTGTAAATAGGTAGTATAATTTAAGGTACTCTTAACTTAATTAAAATCACCATCTTAAAGTTTGTTTAACAATAACCATATTATATGTAATATATTGATGCAATATAGCTTCAACATGGCATATATTTAATTCTTATAATTTTGATTTTAGATATTCTGCTGCATTATACCAGCATTCTGGTCACCTGAAGCCTCCTCTAGACGTTTGGCCAGGTCCCGATACAGTTCGAGAGCGGCCGGCCCCCACGGACCTAAAGTTTCAACCCCAAACGGCACAAAAAGATACATTCTATCCAAATGACTATATTTATACCGTTTGAGGTTTTCAGTTTTAGATGCGGCAGCACCAGCTTGTCCCGAAGTCACAGGAAGATGAGACGGCGCCAAGGTATCGACACAAGTGGCGTCCCACACAAGAGGCCGTCCCATCTTCCAAGGGATAAGGGTCATCCCATCGGGTCTCTTGCCGAGGATGGTTATAATTTAATTTGTAAACTTCTCGAGAAGAATTAATAATAATTACGCATTTATTGATAAGAAGGCGAACAATACAATAAAGGCACGCAGTATATACTTGGGACGTGATGCTACAAATTAGAATCTAGTACAAAGTCCATTTAATGTTTCAAAATATCTTTATTTACAAGAAAATTTATAAATGATATAGCCCTGTCATATCATTGGTAGAATATCTACTTTAAGAGCTATAGGGTGTGGGTTCGATTGCCACCCAGGACAAACATTCTGTGGTATAAGCAAATATTGGTTTTGTGTCTGGGTATTCTGTATGTATTTACAAAAAAAAGTTTTTTAGCAGTTATCTGACTTCCGCAGTACAAGCTTTGCTTAGTTTGGGGTCAGATGGCACTGTATGTAATAACACGATATACCTACGATATTTATTATTATAATTAAATACTAGTTTAAATACATAGTAGTAGTACAAAAATGGTTAATTGATTTCGGAGTACGTCGACTCTTAGAAATTTATTTAATTTTTTTTTTCTCAAGTTCTGTGTTCCTTTCAATGGTTATGGACACTATGGACAGCCGTTATGCTCAACATCAGCATTTTCTTCGTCTCAGTGCTTTGATAAAAAAAACTATGTACCTTTTGTATAGTATAGTATACATTACGACAAGCATTTAAAAAAATGTATCAGTCTTACTTAATTGGTACAGTTATTTATTTAGTGTTTGGTACGCAAGCGACCTATTTCCGACAAATATTTTAGGAAATCTAATTAATTTGCCAATGTTGGTCACACCCCTATATGTCGTGCAAACTAGGCGGGCGTGGTACCATTGTCGTCATGGTCTTATGGGGATCGGTCATGAAAATGTAACATTACGGGGGTTTCCGCTCGTTACTTGTTACTCATTGATGAATAAATCACTTCAAGATCAAGAACGCTTGATGGTCAAGGACTCAGAAACATTAATGGGTATTTTAATGGCTTATTTTTATTGGCTGGTTTGTGTTCACGTTAACGTTGGAAATGTTGCTCATTCAAATAACTGTGACCAATATTATATAACTTGAGGAATAGTTTAGAAATAGGTTTTTAAATTAACACTAACACATAGGGGTGCACCCTTCACTTAGCATGTGTGTGTAGATACAATTAAATTTTCGCACACATACTGAACTTCGCCTGTGTGTCATCGTGGTGAGTGAGGATGCATTTGAATGTGTAGTCTAGATCACAGGCGTCTCGCTCGGTCTGCAGAAACCTAGTGAGAGCGCGATAACTACGGTCAAAGGGTAAAATATTCATACCTATAAATTGCATAGAACACGTTCGTTGCAAGTATATCTCCTATCGAATTCTGCGCTCCTGGTAGTTTGGGATATAAATAAAACTTTTGAAATTCGAACGCATCCCCATTTATAACCAATCTATATTTAGTGACAACACCTAAATATAGAATGGATGGGTTGGAGTGCTCTAGTTTTGTTTTATGCATTTTTAGGTAGCGCGGCCGGTTCACACGCCGAAGGGCGTGGGTTCAAATCCCAACAATGAGAAAGAACTGCCGGTGAAAGAAAACGCGAAGAAAGCATAGCATGATAGTAGGTAACGTTTATAGTACTCAGCTGGCTTGCTACCTATTTTGAACTTGAGGGTGTAAGTTCAAAATCTGCCACCAAGTACCTAACGGTATGTTCCGATAGCCTAGCCAGTTCTAGTCCAAGCAAGGTGTGTTTACCACCTTCGATCACACATTAATTTGTTATTTATTTATGTTTTTTTAACCAAACAAAATAGGGCATGTAATGAGTATGCTTCTCAAATAATCGTCATCGAACACCGAACTGCCTCAAATGTCTGTCAATTATATCAACAACGCCTTTTATGGTTGTATTGACACCCTTTTTAAAAAGGCCCGTGTTATTTCTATGCTCCGAAATATTGCTCGACATTTAACAGTGGAGACGTTGGTTACAAGAGAACTCGAAAACAAACTCGCATACAAACATACATGCACATAAAAGCATATTCCTCACTATTGTTTGTCGGATAATAAAATTTACTTGTGAAGTCACATCAAATTTAAATGGCATTGATAAAGTAAATTAAAAAAAAAATACAAACACATCTTTGGTATCAAATAAAAAGACTTGAGTACATTCCTAACATACATATGTATAATTGAACATTTATAATTATATATATATGTAATTTCTAGATAATAATGTACCATGACTTCAGGGTACTATAAAATGGGGCGCGATGTAACGAAGTAGAAGTCATCTAACTTGCTTATGAAGATGCTAAGTAACCTAAGTTATGCTCATATAGAATGATACCAGGTTATAAAAACAAGAATTAATTAATTGTAAGAATTAGATCATTGAAATAATATAATATAATAGAGCGCTGCGTATAAAGCTGAAAATCATAAATACTCGCAAGTACTAGTTACAAACATTATATTATTATTCCACGTGCGATGTTTGAATTATCCTGTTTCCTGTAAACGTAACATGGCTCTAAAATATGTTAACCAAACTACTGACATTATTTTCAAAATAATTCAACGCCAGCGACTGTACGAAAACTGCTTCAGAATAAGAGCTTTAAAGAATTCTTCACAAAATGTGTGTTCTTAACAAAATAATATATGAAAGCGAAATACTATGAAAAGTTAGATCAAGGACACATGTTATCTTATCAGTGGTGGCGCGTTGTGACCGCCAATCGATGGCGTTAGTTTCCTCGCAATACATACTTGAACCGATTTTTATGGTTGGATTAACTAGAGTAAGTCTCGGATACACTGAAACTAACGCCTGTCTACATGCATCTACATCTACACTAAAAATAAAGAGGAAACATTTGCTTTTTGTATGTTTGTTTGTATTTAATAGGCTCTATACCTACTGGACTGATCTGAAAATTTTTTTTTATAATTAGAATGCTACATTATCCGTAATGAAAATAAGCTATATTTTATTTAAAAAAACAATTAGGGATCCGTACGCAATCGTCAATAGAGTAACCCAAGAAAACCCCCGAAAAAAAAAATTCGCTGCTAAAACTATTGACAATAAAACAAAGTGAGGTTCTACAGTTTTATTAAGCGAATTGATATCTACATCGACATAGATATGTTGCGGCATCATAGCTCCCAAACAGAAAAACCTCAGCAAGGTTTAATGGTGTTATATTTTATTAAGAACTACAATCGTTCTTAATAAAATATAAGACACACCATTAAACCTTGCCGAGGTTACCGATGTCCGATGTACCGATGTTCATCCAGTCCAGTACAAATCCGTTGAACCGAAGAATGCATACAAATGCATTTTATATTATTTAGTGATTCAGAGAATGTTTTTGTCTGGTTTCAAAGTTGATTAACCGAAATTAAATAATTTAGTATATACAAGACCATCTCAATACAAAATCTGTTACCAGCGAAGTGATACAAATAACAGATAAGGTTTTGTTGGCATCTATGTGAACCCTAATGAACACGTGTTTGAATCTGGCAACCAAATTACCGTTTCTAAATCCGTGGCGTGAATAAAATACCGCAGAGTGTAGTATTAAAATGTATCAGTGTATCGACATCAACAAACAAACGTGACATCTCTACGCCATGTGCAATTCTGAGGTCGGGAACTGATTTTGGATCTTTGCCAAAATATTCAAGGTCGAATTTAAATAAAGTTTATTTGGTATATAAAATGCGTTACAAAATTAAACCATTTATTTACGTAACACAACATTTTATTTTTATAAGTATGTTAATGTAGGTACATAACATAATTTGTTTGAGATAAGTATATTAGTTTTGCCTAAATTCAGCTCTTTTACTTTCATAACTTTCTCTTTCTAGTTTCTTTATGTCAAAATCGCTATGGAATACACACATAGACACGAAATAACTGGCACTCTTACACATAGGAGATATTCAAATTAATCATACAAAAGTCTACCCGGCAGGGAATTCCGCATAACATACATATACTATATTATAATAATAACAAATTTAATCCCTAAATAATTGCATTGCGGCTGTATGCAAGTTTTACGAGCTTGCATAAAACTCTATATAATTATGTTGATAGATGATAGATAACTATTTACTGTTCATATATTTAAATTTAGCTTTATATTATAGTAATGATTTGAGACAATCGGCAGCGTTATCGCTTAGAGCGATCTCTTCCATGCAACCTTTGTACGGATAGGACTCGGTAAAACGAGTGTGCTAACTAGTGAACCACATAAATACCAATATTCATTGTATACAAACTTAAATACTCATACAAAATCTAAATAAAACCAAAATACCTACATAAATAATAACAAATATTAAATATAGCCAATAAATTAAAGATAAAAATAGCTACTTAAGATAGTAATGCCCGGCCCTTTTTTAAAGAACTTTTATTGTTGTTAAGTTTTTGAATTCAATATTGCGCTAGAAAACGACAAATTTATTTATGTTTATATGAATAAAAACTATCTTATAAGTATTACGGAGTGAAGAAATAACAAGGAAAGGCAGCTGACTGCCACCATTTTTACACATTATAGGTACTTTGCAATGCCCCTTTATATATCCACTAGCTGCGCTTCATGTTAACACTACATTTTTTCGGGATAATTGTATATTGTATAATAAAAAGGATAATTTACCTGACATTTATAACCGACTATTGTAAAGAGTAAAGATTTGATTATTTGTTTGTATGCATTGAATAGGCTCTGAAACTACTGGACAGATTTCAAAAATTCTTTCCCCGTAGCTACACTGTCCCCGGGTGCTATAGGCTACTTTTTATCCCTGTATTTTCACGTGAACGGGAACTACACGGGTGACACCGAGAGGTGTCCGCTAGTAAGCGATAATTGTCACGGCTTATGTGTTAATCCAGGGTGTTAGCTACCCCCATACCAAGTTTCATCAAAATTTGTCCAGCTATTTGAGCGTGAAGAAGTACATACACACTTACAAACTTTCGCCTTTAGTGTCTTACATCATACCATTATATTTTTCCAACAGGGCATTCAATGAAAATCTTTGTATTGACACAGTTGCCCAAAAATCTTCCTGACTTCATGTAAATGTTATATTAGAAACAATACATCATGGTTATGTATTAGCTATTTTGCATCAATTGACTCAAAATACTTAAGGTGAACCAATTTCAATCAATTATTGTCTGACAACAGTCGCTGGAACTTGTCTCTAATTTTACTATGATAGCATAGTAAAATTAGAGACAAGCTATATGGATGGCGCTATAGATAAATCATTCAATGTTTTTAGTAAATTGCTTTAAATAGTTTAGGTTTTAGGTTTGTTCTAATTCTGACTTATCTTTTCGTTAGAGCAAATGCTCAAGGTACTTCGTTGATAAAATATTCGGGACTTCATCCCCGTGATGGATGAGCTTGTACAACTCTCAGCGCGCGAGTCAGGCTCGCACTTGTACGGGTTTTCATCAGTCGAACACAGCGTGATATGGAGTTGAAAATAGCAAATCAGTCTATCAATGATATGCTACATATTGACCGCACAGTGAATTGATTGAACTTAAATGACGTCATATAGACGAATATTGAACAAGAATGAGCAATTACAATTGCTTATGTCACCGCCCCTAACGAATAATATCGTAACGGAAAAAAAACCTTTTTTCAGGTATCATAAACACCTGTTTATTGGCATTATTTCTAATACTTTGACTACCTATACAGCGTCATAACCTGTTAAGAAAGGTATTTTAGGTAAAGATTTTTTCTATTTTCAGACAAAAACCAGTTAAATAATTGGCAAAAAATGGTATTTTTCGAAATTTATTTTACAAATTGCCTAAAAACATGTATGTATTCAGAACTCGACAATAATAAATTCAAGTGAAAATACTAGTGTCGTCAATTACGTCATTATTCAGTAGGGACAAAAATTTAATCACTGTGGGCACTTATGTAATCTATCTACATATAATTATATACATATATAAATGTAAACATAAGCTAAGAACACCTGAACCGATTTAGTTGTTTTTTTTTTTATTTTGATACTTCCAATGAGTGTTATATGTGTATAAATATATCTATACATATTGAACTATCCGTGGAACAACGTTACGTCTGCAGAAGCTAAATCATACCCTTGTGATTGCACAAGGGTATGGAATCAGAATTTACAGCAAAATTCTTTGCTAAAAACCTTTAAACTGCTCTCCTGTAAAGTTGAGTTTTTGCATATGTAACTTTGTTTTACGGATAGGTCAATATATGCGAGGACAATGTCCGAACGCTACACTGGGTGCGAAGTATATACCAGCCATTCATCTAGCTACACATTGCATATCACAAAAAATCAGTTTTTCTGCAGTTTATAATGCCATTGCTACCTAAAATGATAAAGACTTTTTATCTTTTGCTGAAATTGTAATCATAAGTAGTAGCTCATAATAGTCATGACATATGTAAGTAATCAATCAATTATATTTGGGTCAAAGCCATATCGTTGGTGAAGGTTAACAAGCGACAAGCGAGTCTCATTCCTGCGAGCCTGATTTTTGGCAATGTCATAAAAATAACAATTCTGAAAAGATAGCAAGTCTACTAATGGCGTCCGAATTATTTCAAGGTTTCGTCATTGATTTTGTTAAATATCGTGGCTGAACACGCAGTCGATTGTCATAAAATTAATTAATTAAAATCGATCAGAAATATTATGAATGAAATTTTTACAACCTGTCTAAAAGATATTTTTTAGGATTCCATACACAAAAATGTACAGAGAAACCTTTAAGCCTACCGTGCCCATCTGATTGCTTTCCGATTTATTTTGACCATGTACTTGTATCTTCCGAACTATAAATAAGTAATTGAAATTTTTACAGAACTTATATTAGCGATTTTGTAGCGTTGATAGCTCAGTGGTTACCGCGGTAGGTTCGCATGCCGAAGGGCGTGGGTTCAAACCCCAACAATGAGCTTGAGCTGCCGGTGAAGGAAAACATCGTGAGGAAACCATAGCATGGTGGTAGGGTACTTTCTAGTACTCGGCTGGCTAGCTACCCTCAAGTTGAAAATCTGCCGCCAAGCATCTAATGGTGTGTTCCGGTAGCCTCACTTGAGAGCCAGTTCCATTCCAGGCTAGGTGTGCTTTACCATCTTCGACCACACCTTCACTTAACATCAGGTGAGCTGTGGTCAAACAACTAGCCAGTCAACAATAAAAAAAAATATATATATATTATAGTTACAAATAAAAAAGTATCCCCATGAAAATAATATTTTTGTTTTTAGTGCCTACTTGCAGGCAAATATTGCCAGTGTCAAAACGCTAATGTTATAAAGAGAAAAGATCTGATTATTCATTTGTTTGTTTGTTTGTATGGAATAGACTCCGAAACTACTGGACTAATTTCAAAAATTCTTTCACCATTGGTAAGCTACACTATCCCCGGGTGACATAGGGGTTTATCCCTGTATTCCCACGGGAACGGGAACTACGCGGGTGAAACCGCGAGGCGTCCGCTAGTCTTTTGTAAAGTTGTTTTTACCGTGTTTACTGACTTTATAGTGCTAAAAACAAGGAATCGGTAGATATACTAATTAAAATTAAATTTATCATCATCACGTTTGTATATTGCAACTTAACGGCTTAAAACTCTTTGCGGCATTGTACAGCGCTCATCATATTTGCGTTACGGCGTCCTCAAAGTGTTACCTCATTAGTATTTCGAGTGCAATAACAACAATGGGCTGTGAAAGCTGTAGGCCACTACCACCCATCGCGACCCACGCGCCATACTCCTGATGTGTTATTTTGCACATTATATATTGTACTTAGTGCATGGCATGAAGCAAAACAAGGGCAAATTGTAGGCCAAGGATGCGGGGCTGCATTTAGCAGGCCTAATAATACATTACTCCAGAGGCCAGGAATAGGATCGGGAAATTGGAGCCCAGATAATTGGAGACCAGCATATAGGCGTCAAAAAAAAAACGTTGCGACTTCACTTCACACTTCATTATAAAGTTGGAAACCAAATTCGATAAAAAATTAATCTGAGTATTTTAACGTTCCGGAGTTATATTTTGGTTACAACTTACAATGATGATGATTTCATATAACTTACACAACTTTTAATTAATTAAATTTCAATAAAACAAAATCTCTAAGCGTAAATAACGAAATGCCTTTGAGTATAAAAAATAAATAAATTAGGATTTAAAATCTCAATGTCATGGTTTATTTTCGTATTACAAATATAAGTTTTAGTGTTTTTAACGTTTACGGAAAATTACAATCAATTCAGGGATGTTTCGATGTTATAGAATTGTATGACATCATTCCTATTTTAAACCAACATAAAACTCAGAACAGTGCAGTAACATAAGCGAGTCATCAAAATTAGTAAGTGTCTTAACAAACCATAGTAAACCATTTCTATTTACTTTTCCATAAAAATTGCCACTACTGTACTAGGGCCTGACTAGACTTTACCATGACTTTGACTGTGACTAAGACTTATTTTACTAGATTTACTCGTAATATTATATATTAAACATGGAAATACTTAACACTGGCAAATGCACAAAGTGCGATGCCAAAAACGAAGAGAACAAACAATCATGGCGGCCAATGATTGTGGTTTTTTTTTTCTTTGGTTTTGGCGTCGCGTTTTAGCATTTGCCAGTGTCAAGTATTTATATATTTTCAAGTTTCAAAAGTTAAATAAGTGTCCTCGTAGCTAGTTATAGTCAAAGTCCAGTCTTAGTCAAGTCCAGTCTGTGTCAGTCAAGTCCAATCATGCTTTAGTAAAGTAGTGGCGACTTTACTATAAAGCTTCGATGCAGTTTTGGAAGCACCACCAAAAGTCATGTTTCACCACATTATATCATTTTCCCACACTCACGCTTGTAATTTGGCACTTTATGAATAAAACACCACCATTTTTAAGCATAAACACTCGACAAAACATAAGTTTCGGAAAAAATACAACGGAGCGACACGACTCTTCCCGTGTTCCCGCCAAAACTCCATAATTGTGGTTATTAATTGGTAAATAAATACGGTTGCAATTTTAAACATTTTTATCTACTGAGAATTTTTGTTTTTCTAAGATCTTCTCAAATGACGTGATGTGATTGTTCAATACAAGTATGGGAAATGAGATTGTTTTTTGATATACACTATTCAAATACAAATGAAACAACTTTGCCCTTGAAGTCATCGACGTCATTATTATTGATTATTACGTTCGATTGTCAGCTCTTTTACAAAAAAACTGTTAACCTACAGACACCTCTAATATACTCATCTTAACTAATATTATAAATGCGAATGTAAGTTTGTTTGTTTGTTACCCTTTCACGCGTAAACTACTCAACGGATCTGGGTGAAATGTAGGTACTTTAGGCCTTGGAATAAGACATAGGATAATTTTCATCATCATCCATTACCACGCGGATAAAATCGCGAGGTGCAGCTAGTAATGTAATAAAAGTATTGAAAAACATACTAAAAACTAGCTGCGTTGTTTCACCCGCATTTCCGAAATAAAAACAATATCTGTGTTGCAAATTACATCTAAATTTTCCCAGTTTAAAAAACAGCCGTTCCATATATTTGACGACGGGTCAACGGACCGGACCTATTTAAAAAACAGATGGAACACCAAGCTTGTTCAACAATGCACCAACCCTGTAAATAGCGAAATGACATTTAGCGTTAAAAAAAAACAATTGCAAACAAACATACATAACAAAAAGAATATAAATTGCTGGTGGGCAGTAACGTCTCCAATGCGTGCAAAGCTACGTTTTCTAGACAACAATTTCCTCCCAGGGTGATAGTTAAGAGCATAACCTTTGTATGTGATATCAATAAAAACATCCCTCGATCTCGAAGACCATAATGAACCTGAGATACTGCCGGCAAATCAAACTACTGGAATCCCATTGTCAGCTAAGTGTGTTTTCAAACTTTCACAAATACGTTTTTTCTAGATAAGCGTGGTTCTTTTTAGACAGCAGCAGACACATCATGCCAAAAATATCGACAAGTCAAAGAAATAACTGTTCAAAATTTAAAGTCTCTTTTTTATCCTATAATACTTTTATAGAGAGATACAATTACCGTGTGTAGATGCTTAGATGCCTATTCTACCCTAAGAACAGTACTATTTAACTACTATAACTTACCAAATATTGAGAAGAAAGTCAAATATTTGCAGTCTAATAATACGTTTCTGAATTGTATAAAACAACGTCGCGGTCCGGGTTTATCTGTTTTTCCTTGTTCACTTATTTTGAATATTTTGATACGGTTTTCAGAATATTTTAGAGACTTTTTTACGGAAACTTGGTATGTGTGTGTGAAGCCGTGACGAGTCACTAGTCCAAATATAAAGTACATACACTATATCGCAAATTATAAAGTAAAAGTTATTTTCTTAGTACACAATACAATTTGACCCAACGCCGACAGCGCGTTGATGTCTTTTCTTCCCAAAAATAAACCTTAAACATTGTTAAGAATTAAAAAAAAACCACACAATATCTCAACTCAATTGTATGGATACCGAGAATGCAACAGGTAAAAATAAAAAAGAAACTGTGAAACACCAAAGATCTAAAAATACTTTGAATTTAAAATTGACACTCGCTACTTAGCAACTAACTTTTGAACAATGATTTAAATAAATCCATTTCATTTAACACCCATAAAATTAGTAGCAAACTAACAAACAGTTAATAAGCAATTTATATCCTTTTGATATTTGCCACTAACTGAAATAATAACGGTAATTTTCCTATCAAAATTTGCGACTAAATCGGTAATTTAGTCTTGATGCTGCCTATAAATAATCCATATTATTCATACTGTGGTATGGTGTAAATAAATACATGTTTAAGTTGCAGACATTGTAAAGCTGCGTTTTTGAATTGTGAGAGAGCGAGTTTGTGTAATAAGCTGGAGCGGACACTCGCTATAAAAATAATCCTTTTGTAGGATTCATGAGGGGAACGGTAACCATGAGAGCTCCGGGGAGAAGTAGCGGAGTGCGGGGAGCGGCCGCCACGGCGTGTCTCGACCGCTCCGTTCGATGGAAATTTCCATTGCAAGCGTCGAGCGAGCGAGCGATGTGTATACCTATACATATACATACAAGCTAGCAAGTCGGTGAAATCGACATGCCGAGGCGCGCACTCAGACTTTGCGAAGCGTTTGCGAACGCCTACCAACAAAAAAAACTATGACTCACATGTAACTATTTTATCATTGACACGTTGTCAATACTAAGTACATATATAATTTCCCTAAAATTTACTTTGAAGTACATGTTAAAAATTGCCTTTACTTATTACGGAATTCTGTGTAACTGTAACTTTTGTTCTAGATGTTTCCACAGCGCTGTGGGATAGAAGCGAGCGTACCGCGCTCGCTTATGCTGTACTCTTCATACCACTTCGTCTCGGTTTGTCGATTCATTATAGAGGCCTTGCGCGAGCGCACTTTCGGTAACACGCTTCAGTAACGAACCTTTACTAACTGTTAAGTATACTGGTGTGCGACGTCCGAATTTCGAAACGCTATTGTGAATCTGTCCGATGAAACGCTAATTCAGGCTTCAGATTTTAAATTGGAGCCAACAACAAATAAGTGTGTATAATAAATACATCAAATATACAAGAAAGTAATTTATTTTTCATCGTACTTATAAACAGCCAGTTATTATAATTACCTACTAGGCTGAGTGAATGGGGGTCATTAAAAGACGCTCACGCTTATCAATAGGTACACTAATGATGATGTACAGCAAGTAATCATTGTCTAAAGTTAAAAAATAAATAAATTCAAATTCTAAGAGTTCAAAGAGTTAGCAAGAATTCAAATTAACTATATTAAAATGCAAAACAACAACACTCTTAAAATACCACATGGAAATATTGTTTTGAAGATAGTAATATAATTGCAAGAAAGAAATAACTGATGAAAACTTCCAAATTGTTAATTTCATCGTAGCGAGTAAAGTTTCGTGGTGCCGTAAATGTTCAAATATTGTTAAAGTGAACACCTTGTTCAGTTAAATACGGTGCTTAACCAAAAAGGAAAAATATAAACATTATGTTTTAACAGTCGGCACTTTTGAAGAAACCGTTTTCATAAGTTTTAACGTACTTTCGTCAACCTTACGAGAATAATTGCAAAGTTTTTTTTAAATATTGACAAGCTAGTTGTTTGACCACAGATCACCTGTTGTGAAGTGATGATGTGGTTGAAGATGGTAAACACTAGGTGTTTACCATCTGGAACGGAAATTGCCTCTCAAGTGAGACTGCCTGAACACACAGTCTTCATACACGCATGTCGTCACATTTTCAACTTGAAGGTGGTAGCTAGCTAACAGATTATTATTGGAGAGTACCATGTTATGGTTTAATCAGAATCATTATTTTATTACCAGCTCAAGCTTATTGTTGAGATTTGAAATCACGACATAAGGCAAATGTGATCCATTCCAGGCTAGGTGTGCTTTACCATCTTCGACCACACCTTCACTTAACATCAGGTAAGCTGTGGTCAAACACCTGCCCTGTCAAACATTAAAACATTTTAAAAAAACCATTGTTATTGTAATTATTTTTGATTTGGTATATTTTTCGTCTGAATGTTGGTACAAAGTACGTTCATAATCGTCTTATTTCTTAGAAGTATTGTAGGTGAAGTCGTGTTGAGAGGGCGACTCGCGTTTCTTATGAATGACTGTAATTTTTATCTCCTGATCTAACAGGATATCACATATCTGATAGCGCATTGTCTACAAACAAACACTACTTAGATCATTTCCCTAGAACAGGTGCATTAATAGAAGGAAGTAAGATACTGGACTCATGTGTTGTTACGTGTTCTTCTATATAGTACATAATTATATCTACTCTATACAACTAACTCCAACATTCACTAAAGGCATTACAGTCGTATCAGGTTATCTTCCCCAAATCACATAAGTAAATTTAAAATTTGCCCTTTTTTCTTATGTTAAATTACAGACAGACAAAACGCTCTCCTGATGGTTAGAGATAACATGTGTACAATGTACACGATTGAACAAAATGAAGTTCACGCTGCTTTAGCGCTCATTACTTTGCAACATTTGATGGTTAGTCTCAAGTTAGACTAGGAACAACGTTATCTGTAGTATCTTTTAGAGAGCAGTACACACTACTACTAGGCGGCAGAATGTCTGATACTGCAGTGGCATCTACCTAGATGACTCGATTGCCTGGACTATAGACAAAAACTACTAGAAGACTAGCAATTGCTACACAAAAATAATACTATTGCCACACTGGATGGCAATGCTAAATAAATAAATAAATTAAATATCGTAGGACTATACACACAGCGCCATCTGGCGCCAAACTAAGCAGAGCTTGTGTGATGAAAGTTAGATAACTGATAGAATACACAAATACCTTTTTTTTTTGTAAATACATACAGAACACCCAGACACAGAACAAACATTTGTTTATTCACAAAATTTTTGCCCTGAGTGGGAATCAAACCCACGCCCTACAGCTCTCAAGGCAGATATACTACCAATGAGCCAACGGGGCTGTCTGCTAAGCTTTTGACCAAAGTAGATACCAGCATTCTGGTCACCTAAAGCCTCCTTTAAACGTTTGAGTGCAATTGAGTTGGGCATAAACAAAGTTAGGCATAAAGATATAAAACTTTGAAATATGATGATAATTGATTTACGTAAGAATTACAGAGTTATCATGACAGAGATATACGCTGAAAAGACAATAAAATTAAAAGTACTTGTATTTGAAATCTACAAGTTTGCACGTCTAAAAAATTACCATCGATCATTGCCAAGACCAAAATAGACCACAAATTTCACCACACGTGATTTCAGTTTGTAAATGGCATGTAACCTTGTCACGAAGCGCTAAAGTTTAAATTTTATTTAAGGGCATTATAGTTTTGTGTCAGCTGATCTCCCTCGCAAATTTGTATGCTGTCTACATCTACACTAATTATAAAGAGGAAAGTTTTGTTTTTTTGCTTGTATTGAACAGGCTCCGAAACTACTTGACCGATCTGAATAATTCTTTCATCATTAGAATTCTACATTTTTAATGGAATTAAATTAGGGATCCCTACGAAAACTGTAGTAATATAATCCAAGGTGTAAAAAATGTACACATAAAACTCTTTAAATCGCATGCGCTGCAAAAACTATTAATGATATTTATTTAATACTTTATTGCACACTTGTAAAATAATATGTACAAAATTTGTGTTTGCCATCTATCCCCACAGTGTGTATATCAATGTAGTTATAGGCGCGCATCAATAGAAGTATATGTATACATATTCTTTACTAGCGGACGCCTCGCGGTTTCACCCGCGTAGTTCCCGTTCCCATGGGAATACAGAGATAAAAAGTAGCCTATGCCACCCGGAGCTAGAGTAACTTCCCAACGGTAAAAAAATTATTGAAATCGGTCTAGTAGTTTCGGAGCCTGTTCAATACAAACAAACAAACAATCAAATATTTTCTCTTAGACTTATTTCAGTAAATTTTTCAACTTCGATATTTTCAAGTATTGTAAAACGTTTTGTAATTTTACATTAATAAGTAACATGTAGATTACTTTTATTACGTTACACGTTATATTACTTACGTTGTACTGTCCTTCGTCCATCTAGCTGTCTCGCAAATATAAAAACATTTAACCTTTCATATATTCAAACTATGGTCAACACTCATCTTTGTATCGTTTGTGGTCATCATTTAATCTTATCAGTAACAATTTAGATATATTTAATGTCTCTGTCTCTTCTTTCAAGAGACGTTCGTTTGAAACTATGTATGAACTTGAAGTTTCTTAAGTAGTTACATAACATTTTTTTTACACAATGTCATGCTGTGTTCTCGTCTAAAAGAACGTTTGAATATTGTTTTTTTAATTTATTTTGAGATTGTAACGTAGTTCTTTATTTATATGTACAATTTTGTGAACCTATTAATAAAAAAAATCAGAACAGTTGAACTACTGCGATGTTAAATAAACATAAAATTGGATCATCAATTTACATGATAACTACCTTTCAACTAATAAATTATTAGCAAGTAAAATTAGGATTTATTGCGAATCGCTTATGACGTGGTAAGCAAACCCTTTAAAGTTTGCCAGTGTTTGTTTGTTTGTTTGCAAGTTTGTTTGTTTGTTTGTTAAGCCAGTTGCATTCCAGGCTAGGTGTGCTTTACCATCTTCGACCACACCTTCACTTGACATAAGGTGAGCTGTGGTCAAACACCTAGCCTCTCAACCATGAAAAAAAAAAGTTTAAAACAATGAAATAAATACTTTTTTTTTTAAATTACTGTCCACGTCTACCTGTTTTCTGCACTTACTTTTTCCTTACGCTACTGATTTTGGTCGGTTTTCTCTACCATTTGAATATATCATATAAACGTCAAGCTATTCTCAATAAAATATATATATGTTTTACGAAAATTGTATCTGTACTAAACATTCTAATTAAACCTTAATTTGTATTGTAATAAAAAAAAATGTTTTGTAAAGAAATCGCTAAAATTAAAAGCACCCGTGTGTTGCCGAGACAGGTTCCGTGTTTTAAAAATATGAAGATCTAAAATTGACCATTTTATTACATTAAACATTTTGTAACGAAATCGCCAAAATGATAGCGTTCGTGTGAAGCATGGAGCGGGTTACTCGTTAGAAAAATATGATGAAAAGTTGGTTTTATTACTAGAATTATTATTGACCATTTTATTATTGTTACATTAAAGTAAAAAACAACATTTTACTGAAGTATATCCGTTACTCAAGTGCACATAGGAAGCTATTACTCTTCGTACGTGCGACTACGCTAGTTCTGTGCGTGATTTTAAAGGCTTCACATAATCTTTGTTTAATAACGCAAGGCATTCGATAAAATAGTTTACGATAAAATTATCAACAGACTCGGGAGGTGAAAATTTAGATTTTGATTATTTTGATTTAGGAACAAGTAAGAAAGAAAAAAACAGAATACAGTGTACGCAAGATAATAGTTTAAAAAAACTATAAATAACCTGAAAAGAAGGGAAAATATAATGAAAAAATGTAGCTGTCACCCGAACCATAGTAACAAACAGAATGACACTTTAGTCATTAAAAATGATTAGTTAAAGTGTTACGATGGAACATACATACAGGGTTTTAAGTCGAAAGGGTATTTATATTCACAGCTGAATTTTCTTTCGCTATTTCAGAGTTGTATCAATTATAAAAGATCGTCATCATCACAATGACCCATCTTATTACATCTCAAGCGTAACTTTGTATTCAGCCATATATAAACTGCTAATAACACACTTTATTTTGGCAATGCCGTCGTCGGGTAAAAATTCAGATAAAAAGAAATTACAACAACAAACAACTGCTCTATTTCACAGAAGGTGACCATGACAGTGGAATTCAGTATATTTTTCCTTTAGGCCTTTTCCAATAGTTAATTATTAACCCATACGAGACTACCGTATCTGTAGTACTCTAACAAGTCGATAGACGGTCATTATGCTCAAATTTTACCAGAGGATGTCCTGGAAATCTTGAAAACAATTATTACGTTGGAAAAATGTCAATCCCACGAAATGAACGAAACATCTGATTTTTAACGCTTTCATATTCCATTTATTTATAGTTTCCATTGAAGTACTATCTTGAAAAGAGGTCATTATGCTCATTATTATAAAGAACTTTTACTACACCTAGAAATTGTGAAAAAATCAGGTGTTTCATAGAAAAATATTTATTACTCACGACGAAATGAACAAAACATCGATTTTTTTTAAGCTTTTCGAGTTGGTCCCACTGTAAAAGTTCGCATTGATGAATTAAATAACCTCCTTTTGGCTTATTACTAGCGTTCTGTGTAACCTCTGTATAGGTACACGAAAAGCTGAGTATATAGAGTAGAGACAAAATTTTACACGTCTATAAAAAGAAGTTGCTTTGATTTGCTAACCTAACCTAATATGAGTACAATGGTCATATATGACGCAAGTCATTGTCATGAACAATTTGACAAATATATCTATGAAATTCTATGGGGGAGCTACTGTTGTATTTTTTGAACAAAATTGAAAGAGTCCTTGCAATTTCTTTAGTTACGTCACTGAGCCACTTCTACAAATACGTATATTAATTTAGTGTCATTAGTTTTTCCATTGTTTTAAAATCTACAACCTTAGAAAACTTTGGAAGCTTTTATACATAATTTTAGTAGCTTAAGTTTAGAATTCCTTGCATCTTATATAATCTGATGTATCTAATCTGACATATTTTTTGTTGAGCATGGATAATATAATTCATTTTCTGGCAGAGCCTTGTCAAAAAAATATTTTGCATGAATGATTTTAGCTCGACCACGGCAAAGCCATAAGGACGTGTTACATTTTTTCCTGTTGCTATTTTTTTTTTGGATTATAGTTTTTAAAGTTTATATTGCCTGTTTATTATTAAGTGGATTTTTTATTTAACACCAGCTTAAAGCGCGACAAAATTTATACAGGATTATTTTCAACGCATTTTTGCATTATGAGTTACAGAAAACCCTTGACAGATTTTTTTTTACCACGAATTAAGGTTAAATATAGTAGTATAATGCAAGTAAAGTTTAATCAGAACGTAACCTGATTAAAAACGTTATTATGTAGTAATGGAACATTACGTATATTTATTTTAACCGACAGAAAAGAATTACACGTGTTCGCGTAATAACTATGGAACTGATTTGGTATGAAGGTAGCTGAGACTTTGGATGAACAAATAGACTACTGTTTGTCCTGAAAACATGTAGCGAGTAACACCGCGGGGCGCAGCTAGTTGCGTATAAAATTGGAAAAATTGATGATGATTACACGCGGTTGAAGTCAACGCGGGTAATAGATAGTTGTATATATGTAACATGAAGTGAAAAACATTGCCAACCTTTGTAGTAAAAACCGCTTAACACAAATTTCAGTTTTTCCGAAACAGAAATTTATGTGAAACATATCCACGGAACACACTGTATAGACACCACACCTACACGAACTTCTGATATAATGCAATCATCAAGATACAGCTTCAGTTTCTAGATCCACAAATTTTCAAACGCTAGAATAAAAACATGAATTATTCATGAGTCACATAAATTTTTCCACAGTTTCATGAAACCGACATGTTGGCATTTTACCTATTATTGGAATCTTAATCCAACTGTGTTTCAAAAAAATATACATGTATATATCTTTTATAATATTTAAGTAAGTACCTAGGTACTAATTAAATAAATTGTGCTTCAACATACTCGTATATTGTTAAAAATTATTTTTCAAAATTATGTAATGTGTTAGTATTGAATATATTATACTTATTACTTAGTGTAGTTATATTGTATTTAATTTTCTTAAAATTCAATTTAGACATTTATTTAACTTTTTGTAATATTATTTGCATCTAATTAAGTATACGCAAATCTCGTATGATATTACATCAGACTCCCTATTCAAATTACTTTAAATAAATAATAAAGAATTTATGCTACTTAAAAGAATCATTCAATTTTGTAATAATTACAGAGATGAATATTTTTTCGTGCAAAAAATTGTTTAAATCCCCGAAAAATGGAAGTCGGTTGGGGGGATGGTGGTCCGGTTTAAAGGATGACGATTGGATCCCTAATGTCATGTAGCGCTAAAATTGCTTCAAATCATGAGGCAATCATTTCTTAAGTTTCTTAGTTCTGCAAATGGGCAATATTGAGGGTATGCCAACGTTACACCTTGCCGCTAATTTCTTGTTAGTTTAAAAAGGATTAGCTTCCATCACCTTCAGTTCATCGTTACATTTCCCCTATAGACTAGTGCTTTTAACCCCCGACACAAAAACGACGGTGTGTTACAAGTTTGACATGTGTGTGTGTGTGTATGTGTGTGTGTGTCTGTGGCATCATAGCTCTCGAACGGATGAACCGATTTTAATTTTGATTGATAGGTGAATTAGTCGGGAGTGTTCTTAGCTATGTTTGATGAAAATCGGTCCAAGATGGCTGCCGCATCAAAATGGCGGATTACATATTTTTTCACAACATGAAAAGGGAAAAAGTCAAATGAAAAGGCTTGACTAGTATAATCTTATACATCTGTCGGGGGTTTTTAAATGGTTAATTTATTTTGTTGTGGTTAATTCTTCAATTCGAAATTTTCATTACGAAAGAGGATTAACTAAAAACGTTCAGTGCGTTCATTTAGTATCTTCCCCAAACACAGAATTGACAGTATAATTTACAGACGCGTTGGGCCAGTATCGGAACTCGTATTCGAAAATTACTCTAGTTTTGGCCGTGTTATTCACGCTTAAAAGCTGAAAGTTTTTTTTATTTAGAAATCTACAGTACGTTCAAAAGGCAATTAAATTAAATTAGCTTAAATAGTATATGTTCATGTAATTAAAATAATGCAATGTGCAAAAAAACAAAGGGTGTCAAAAGGTTTTGAACACCTGGATATATTTTTGCGTAAACGTTTTAGAGTAATATTGTTGTAAAGCGGCGGAACGGAATCAGATGTCAAAATGACTATACATAATATAATTGAGAGATGCCATTCTATAAAACAGCTCCTCTTTTGTACCGAGTCCATAAATTATTTTTATTATCACGGTAATTTCGTATTATTTCAGCAGTATATTTAATAAATACTTCATAAAAAAATTATGTCTAAAATTCAAACATTTGATAAACATGGAATTGTACAATAAATTATTTTTTATCTGATTAGTAATCATTGTCGGTTAATCTTAACTGCCGTTGAAAGTGTTTCTTTTTTATATTCGTCCAACTGTGCGTCGATAAAGTAAAAACTTCTTGGTCCTACAATTTTTGATTGTCTCTCACGAAGTACATGCACATAAATTCCTTAATGTATTACTGTGACGTAACCCCTTGACGTATTTGTGTTCGTTTAGTTTGTGTAAGACGAGCAAAAGTTGTAAAGCCAACCGTCTTCAATCCATTTCTACGCTACATTCTACCTGTTATTTTTTTTCTAATCTGTGCTTGTGAGGTGCGATATAACAGAATTAGCGACTCTAGTCTTTAACACATTCATGATAAAGCGACTCGACTTAAACGACAAATTACTTTTTAACGACTGGAAGTGCTAAATAATGGTCGTTTTAGACTCGACATAGTATAACTAGTTCTAAATAAGTTAAAAGAAAATTTATATGTTTATACTTTTCTAGGCATGGGGCTTTTTCAATCAGTTTTTCTCCTGTAAAACAGTCGGCATAAATTCATAAAGTAGCATCAATAAAGCTAATCAATATTTATAAAATATATAAAGAAAAAACTTCTTGCGCCCTGTTTTACCTACTTGGTTAATCCCACAGGAACGAAACATTTTTCGGGATCAGTATCTTAATTTATGTCATTCCGGATCCTTCTCAAAATTCTCGTCCGTCGGTCAAAACACCGCCGGCGTAAAAAAAAGTAATAAACGTTTTCTTTACTAATACTTTCGCACTTCTAACTTAAGCCTGAATTTTAAATGATGATTTTGTCGAAGTAGGGATAGACGCCGTCAAAATGAATAACCGCTCACAGCTAAAGAAAAATTAAAATTCGCATTTTTATGATACAATAAAATTGACTTACCTTAAACACCGCTGGAGCTAACGGTATGGCAGCTTGGTTATGAAGATGTTTTTTCGACATTTTCGCCTCCTGTCCCCGTCACGTTGGATAAAAATATCAATATCGTCACAGCAGAAAGAAATATCCTTCACGTTTAGAAATTAAACTCTAAACAAGTTACGTTAAAAGCGAGTCGCGTTCCATAAACCAGCGACTTCTCAAAACTGCAGTTAAATTTTCGCCAGGCGAAAATATTTATGGGTCCGCTGACGGTCGCTCGAGAGCCGTTCCGATTGGTTCACTTTAAATAGGTATAAAAAAGTTTGCGATTCGAATTGAGAAGGCGCGTCGGCGTCGACACGTCGAGTTACTGTTACGGTCGGGTCGGCAATGAGCGGCGTTCAAGCGCGCTAGAGCGAGTGAATCGTGCGAGCAAAGCGAGCCGTGGGGCTGAGCCTAGGCCGCTGAAATGGAGGCGCTTGGGACGTCACGATGCCACAGCGCCGCCGCCGCCTGTAGCGCTGAAAATCGCTTGCAGGTCAGCTTGAGCGGCGAGTTGGCCGCTGCGAATGTGGGCTAGAGCTGTGGCGTGTGGCGCCGCCGCGACGGCCCGCGCCGCCTTCGCCCTCACCCTCGAATGCCACCGTTTGCCAGAAGCGCCGCCACACGTGATTCATTTTTCTGCCGTATGCCAGGTAATTGCAATTTGTAATTGTTCTATTGATCATGAACACCTACCTACCACGTGACAGGCACCTTACCCTTTTCAATCGATTTACATAGAAAAGATGAAGTTATTTCATAAACTTAAGCCATTTTATTACCTAGTTGTAATTTTATTTTTTCAATGGTTAGCAGTCTAGGTGGTTGACCATAGTTCACCTGTTGTGGTGAAGTGACATACTTTCATCCTTTCATAAAAATATAGTTCTTAGTGTTTCGTATCTTAAAACATATACAGGATAACTTAGTTATTGGTCTGGCTGTCTGTTTGTCTGTCTGTAAAGACAAATTTTTCTCAGGAATGCTTATCAAGTTAAAATTAATATCAAATATTTAAGACTGCAATTTTCTAAAACAACTTCTAAATCAATGATTGAACTGACTTGAATTACTTGACTTCATGGTATATCTACTTAGCAGGAGGTCGACTACCTTTCGAACGTCTCAAAGCAGCGATGCCCAGGACTTTGTTTTACTACTCAAAGTTCTGTGTATCGCTGTAATGGTCATGGATAGGCGTTACGTCATCAGAAAAGGACACTAGGAGAGCGTCTCGTTTGTTCTGTTATATTACATAAAGAAAATAAGAAACGACCGTATATGGCCCATATTATACTGAATCAAAGAAGTAAACTGACAGCCCTGTTGGTTCATTGGTAGCATGTCTGCTTCAAGAGCTGTGGGGCGTGGGTTCGATTCCCACCCAGGACAAGCATTTTGTGATATAAAAAAAAACCAAATGTTTGTTCTGTGTCTGGGTGTACTCTATGTATTATAAGTATGTATTTACAAAAAAAAAAAATATTTAAGTATTCTATCAGTTATCTGACTCCCATAGTACAAGCTTTGCTTAGTTTGGGGTCAGATGGCGCTGTGTGTAATGTCCTACGATATTTATTTATTTATTTAAATGTAAAAAATCCGAAAACTGTAATAATTAGCTAAAAATATTAACTGTAAATTAAGATGGTAAAGCACACCAAGCCTTGTTTTCCCAGCTTTGGCGAAATTGTTACACAAACGAAACCCCATACAAAAAAGAAATACCACGTGATTTAGTGTGATGTGATAGATTTCAAAATGATACCTATCTATTGTAAGTAACATAATACTTTAAAAATTTCAACTTTTAGTCTGTCCCTACAATAGGCTAAAAAGCTATATACACAATACTTGTACCTAAGAACAGCTACTCATGGTACACACGTACACGAAAAATAGTAATTATTCGCCAACAAGAAGAGGAAATTTACCTGAGACGCGGACTATACGGAAATCCCATTGTGGAAAATCCGGTATACCACAGTATAATAATAGTTTAAATTGAAATCATTGAGCTGGTGAATTACTTTTTTACACAAGTTTATCTGATTTATGTACATATTCTACACACATCACCTTACACTGTTTTACTTAAATGTTTAGCAATAAAGCTTAATAATAATAAATAAGCAATATTGATTTTTATTTTGATAAAATAAGAATCAATATTGCTAAAAAAGTAAATGGGTATTTCGTACTCTATGACTCAAATTTCATTAAAGAATATTACATTAAATAAAAATATTTGCGACAGCGTTCGTTCCCATTGCTACTGAAGTTATTTGGTTATGTGTATCAAACGAACAATCGAACTGTTGCCATAAGATAGAACCGCGAAGAAGGTACCTACCCCCAAAAACAGCTAGTTGAGATACAAATACAAATACAAATATACAAATACAAATCATTTATTAATAACACCAAAGTTACAAGTCATTTTTCCATTCATATATTCATATAGATAAAATAAATAACCAGCTAAGCGCGAGACTCGCGCAGCGAGGGTCCAATACGGGAACTATGAAATCACCAAACATTGCTCTAACTAACGAATACAAACTTGGTTGAGAGACACACTTGATTTTGTCGTTGGAAAGCTGTTGTCCTTCAAACGTAAACATAAAATAAAAAAACAGCAAATAATATTGAATAAAATCTAAACAAAAATGTGCTGTAATATATTTACAAATTTACGGTTTTGGATTTTTCACTTTACTTGTGTCTTTTGCCTTTATATGTGATTTTTGCCTTATTTTATGTTTCTAGGTCAACGGGAAGTTCCATTCCGGGCCTTGTGTATTCGCCATCTTCAACCACACCGTCACGTAACATGAAGTGAGTTGTAGTCAAATACCTAGCCGGTCAATATTAAAAAAGTACCCTAAAGGTTTGGATACACCTTGCGCATGCCAAAATATGCAGCATAAACAATCGTATCTTTTGATTGAGTTCACATAGAAATTTGCGCTTTTCACAGCTTCAAGAAATTTCAGTCCTGGATATTTGATATTAAAATCAACTTGATACCTCTACGCGTTCTTGAGAACTTGAGTCTTGGACAGACAGACTGAACGGTCAACGAAATAATCCTATAATCGTACATTTTTTTCCTTTTAAGGTACGAAACCCTAAAAAAGCTTTGACAGGTTGAACGATGGTTTTGTTAACTTGGCGTTTATCCCGCTGAGCTGTGTTAAATAAAAGATTTAGGATGCCTTACACTTAATCTTATCCTTGAAAATTTACATCAAAAAGAAAGCCGATATACGAGCAAGTGTACATTGGCGGCAGTGACCCTAAAACATAACGTGGTAGGTACCTGCTTGTTTGATATATTTTTAAAGTAAATGTAATGAGACGAACGAGATGCTCTCCTGATGGTAAAAGGTAACGCCTGTCCATGACCATTGCAGCAATACACATAACTATGACTAACTAAACAAAGTTCAGGGTGTCGCTAGTTTGAGACTTTTGATGGTTAGTCTCGACATCCCACGCCATTGTTACACGACAGAATATTTGCCAAGCAAAAACTTTTTTTTAAATCTGCTTGCTTCGTGCTGTTCTCTGAAAAATTGTAGTGTAATCAATTAAAGGTTTGATACCAGATACAAATACTATTTTTTCTAAATTACCCTCTTATTAACTGTACATATTTAATAACAGTGTACCCACACAAACAATGACAGTGTAAACACTAGCGCATCGAAAACAAAGCCGATGATCTGCGCCTAATATTGTACAGTTATTTGATCTGTATCCTATCTATGAAGACGGAACGCTTAGCTGAAACATTCATAGCTGAATATTAAATAGGAAATGTGTTGCCAGTAAAATCAACTTTAATTTAATTGTGAGAAGGATCATAGCAGCGAACAACCAGGGATATCAATAGTTAGCATCATTGCACTAGTAACGGTTAGTCATTCCGTTTAGAGTAGGTATATGGAATACGACGCGACGTTAGTAAAATGTTTTATTGTTGAAATACCAATAGGCACCGAAACATTGGAGCGGAAATCTCCAGAATAATAATTAACGCTGCTAAATCCTTGAATGGAGTGCAGAAATCTATAAAACGGAATTATATGAAACATTAAGCGTGGCGTCAATCTTGAGTGGTCTATCTCAATGTTATAACAACGTTTTGTTTTTATTTGAAGTAAACCATTGTTAATATATAAACAACCTGACTCTATTTTTTCTAGGCTTAACCGGTTCATCCTATAGGTGATAGAACAAACTAGTTAAGGCTAGGCCAAACTGGTTCATTAAAATTAAGTGACACAATTCAATTAAGTGCATAAAAGAAGATTTGAATGTGTGTGTGTTAGTGTTTAATACTTAATTCATTGTTTTACTTATGCGATTACTCACGCTTAATTACGTCAGATGTCCGACTACAGTTTCAGATCCAGATACAGTACCTAATATGCTGTTCTTACATCTCTCCCCGCGCCGGAGTGGGCTCGGGGAACTTACATTTAATCTAGTTAGCACAAGTGAAAACTTTTTTGGCTTTTGTGTTATACCTTGTTTTCTATTTATTTCATTGATTAGCATCTGTTTGTTTTCTTTATAAAATAAAACAAAATCTATGTACCATCCAGTTATAATACTAATATCTAGTTCCCATAGTAGTGCTTTTTTCTATACCTACTAAGTAAAGCTTAGTTAAGGAATCATAGACAAAATATCAAAACTTACATATCGGATGTTTTATTTAAATGTAATACGAAAAGATCTTATCAACCTTAGGATGAAGACAAGCTGAAACCGTGTTTTTAATGACTATCCGAAGTCATTTTTTGCACATTTTGGTATCGAAAACTGCTCAAAAGTTTTTTGCAAATCGACACTTTTGAACTTCTGCTAGGTACATATTCTTTTTTTACATTAACTAATATGAAACGTGCATAAGATTCCTTGAGGCAGTCAAGGTACGTGTATCAATCATATATGATGCGAAGCTTCTAAGTCCTTATAGACCATGTAATTAAAAATACGTAGAAGTCCCATTTGATTTATTATGTATGACATATTATGGTATATTGTTAATCTGAGTTGGTATAAGTCATATGGTGTCTAAACCTCCAAATTAAAAAAGAAAAAGAAGAAACCCTGGCCTCCTTGGAGTTTAACGGAGGTCATGGATATCACTACCAAGAGAAACCCCCAGCGAATAAATCAGACCGCAGTAAAATCTAATATGTTTGTACCTAGCGCAAACAATTTCCTGGTTCTTTGCTGCGCAACAATATCGAGCTGATTCTAGTTTGCTGAGCAAAGATCAGTGTCTCATAAAAATAAAGTTGTGAATTGACACGTCACATGCTTTGTACAAACGCACGAAACAATAGTCTTCGTTGTATGTACATTTAGCACGTCCAAAGTGCTAATAAATATTTCAATTTAGTCTGATTCGATTCAACTGTAGTCTTTAATTTTATGTCTGATTTTAGCCTGTCATAAATCACAGTGTCTCGTCACATCTTGTTTGCGATGTCCAAAATTAGAAGTCAGCGTTAAAATTTTAGTAGACCTACGATATTTTAAAAGCTTTTGCTTGTGATTTTGATTTAATAACAGATATAATGTATTTAAGCATGAGTTAACTTTACCACATTGAATTATTAATATTTATAAATGAAACTTGAAAATATGTTTAGTTTAGTACTGACTTACCTACTAATAGATAAGGTAAAGCTAGGTGACAAAATTAAAAAAAAATGTTAAAACTATACATTATTATCCAGTTTATGTAAAAAAATAGGTACCTTTTTAAATTTCTGCAAATTACAATAATTTAAAAAAAAATGCTTTACAGTAAAAAAAAATGTTATTGTTATATGTACCATGATTAATCATCATTAGATACTCTAATTCATATGTTTTTTTCCTAGCGGGCATAAGGCTATTTAGGTGTACGCGCCTTCCTGTGTAAAACCCAGAGATGTACATATATCTAAGTCATGCTGGTCATGCATCACCGTGATAACGCTGATCTCAACCATAGATAAGCATTATGATTAATGTGAATACCTATCTGTGCACTGTTATCAGTGAGTGTATTGTTTATTTTAGGCTAAATCTGGTCACACTTAACACGAAACCTACCCAGCACTATCAGTCAGACAGATATTTTCGTATTTGGATAACAAAATATAATATTTTCATCTCAAAATGATTCGTTTGTTGAGCTGACTTATTCCATGAAACCTGTTTTAGCCCCTTTGAAGGGGAATCGTAGCCTTCCCCGCACCTGGCCGGCCCAACAGACACTCTGTTCGCATTATAATAAAACAACCAAGTACTAGTTGACCCCATTCACCATTCACCTGTCCGTACTTATCACCTTATGATTAATGTACAAAATAGGTAAATGTATTTATAAAGTTACGAAAAGCTTGATAGTTTATTTATTACAATTAGGAATCTTATTATTATTAATCTGAACATTTAAACAGTTTGTATTATTTGGCGTTTTTATCATAGCTTTACTCTACTATTACTACAATAATAAAGATCTTTGCATGAAGTCATATTACGGTTCAAAAGATAAAGCTACCAATAACCGATTGACAGGCAACATAAAGATGTATTTGTAGCATGTATTTGTAGCATGTATTTTTTTCTTATGGAACCCTAATTCCAAAGGTATTTTTAAATTTATGAGAAAGATCATCTAGCAGAGATTACTTAGTCTGGCTTCTTTACTAAGAAATTACATCACATAATAAATAGCTACTTAACAGTTACGAAAATTTCTCATTTTATAAAAAAAAAAGCAAAAAGCTATGATGTTTAAAATTTTACAAATAAGTAAGATGTTTACTAACATTGAAATAAAAAAACTAAATAGATTTCATAAATTAAGAAGATTACGGTGCAGATAAAGAGTGCTGTTCATGCGAGTATTAATTACATTGTAGGTATTAGGTAAACAGGTACTTTATAATAGTACCCTTTTTCTAATAAAAATAAGCTTGCTTTTGACTGCCATCTCGTGACGAGGATGCGGTCTATGATCAGGCACGAAACTATTCTTATTTAATTACTCTTCCTATGTAAGAGATAAAAATACCATCTACGAGTATACTATTATAAGGAGGAAAGATTTGCTTGTTTATTTGTATTGAATAGGCTCCGAAACTACTGGACCGATTTCAAAAATTCTTTCACCGTTGGGAAGTTACACTATCCCCGGGTAGCATAGGCTACTCTTTATCCCTGTATTCTCACGGGACCGGGAACTATTTGGGTGAAACCACGAGGCGTCCATTGTAAATCAGACTGCCGCGTGATGGGAAGTGGTAACCACACTGTACGGCCACCTGGAGCTCTTATGATACCAAACTAACATGCTATATATAGGTATTGTAACTACATAAATGTTATCTCGCCTGCTACAATTGTTATTTTGTACCTGAGTTGTTTTCATGTTTTCATTCCCGTGATTTTCCTGAACTTATCTCGGGTCATATATCACTGTTCCTCTAGTCTCGTTGCGTCACCTCACACAAGAGGTATGTAAAACTATGATTCACTGATAAGCCATAACGATTGTCCCTCAAGTGATGCGCAGCTCATTCGGATTTAGATAGATGGGATGATAGCAACACGACAAATTCCAATTATAAACAACTTTATCATAATTAAAACACGTTATAAATGAATCGATTCAATGTAAGACGCACTTTTTGAAACTCGAAAAAGCGACATTGTTTCATGGTTGACGTTCCAAAAACCCGTACAAAACGATTTGAATCTATTTTGATTGTACGAACCGCTAAAACGTGCATACGTTACCTGAGTGGGTGTTCCGTGATAAATACATGTTCCATTCCAGGCTAGGTGTGCTTTACCATCTTCGACCACACTGTCACTTAATATCAGGTGAGCTGTGGTCAAACACCTAGTCTGTCAAACATAAAACATACAATTTGGGTGTCTTCAAGTTGAGAGTGAATTGGTATCTTGTAGGCAAGCGTGCTTCGTAGATCGCATCTTCACTTAATATCAGGTGAAATGGCGAGAAAATGCAAGCATATTAATCTTCAAAAAAAATTATTACATACCACAAAAATGAAGAAAATCTTTCAAGGGTTCTAATTTAGAGTGATGTGTACCTACTAAAAAAAAGTTTATGATAGTTTCGTTGTAGTCTAAAGGACTCCAACATTCTAATAAATTGGGCCTTGTGAGACAATTTGCGAAAAAACTCTAATCAAGTTTTCAATACGAAAATGTATGAAAAATTATAGTGCTTTACATTATTTAGGTTTGCCAGCCCCTAATTTGAAAACTAGGATTTGAAGTTGGAAAAATCAGGACAATTCAGTTAAAAAATAAGACGCAAAAATAGAGTTGCAAAGTGACCTTATCAGGGGGCTTTAAAAACTATCTAGGACATTCCAGGACTCTACAAAAACTAAGACATGTCCTGGAAAATCAGGACGGTTGGCAACTCTACTTAGTTCCAGTTTTGACGTGAATTCGTCTTTAAATTTGCTTCCATAGTGGGAGACAATTCAGAAAACTGATGACAACAAAATTGGGAGATACAGTTTAGTGTTGCAACTACATATCTATCATCTACATCCAATTTTTTTTACCCCATTCGGTAGCTAGTGTACCAAAGAGTTTGTTACGTTGAGTGAGGACTTGAACCATGAAATTCCGAAGGACTTCTTAGTGCTCTAAAATGTATATGCATCCACGTACACACGATTGTATGTACAATCAACAAGTGTTGTTTCGTAGCGATGATAGCTCAGTGGTTAGCGCGGTAGGTTCGCATGCCGAAGGGCGTGGGTTCAAACCCCAACAATGAGCTTGAGCTGCCGGTGAAGGAAAACATCGTGAGGAAACCATAGCATGGTGGTAGGGTACTTTCTAGTACTCGGCTGGCTAGCTACCACCCTCAAGTTGAAAATCTGCCGCCAAGCATCTAACGGTGTGTTCCGGCAGCCTCACTTGAGAGCCAGTTCCATTCCAGGCTAGGTGTGCTTTACCATCTTCGACCACACCTTCACTTAACATCAGGTGAGCTGTGGTCAAACAACTAGCCTGTCAATCATTAAAAAAAAAAAAAAAAAAGATTGTATAAACGTCACAGAGTACGAGTACGTCCCGATTTTTTCCATGCATTTTGAAATAAAACACCTGACGATAGTTTTCATTTTGGTTACAATAAGAAAAAAGACTCAATACCTGAAACTAATAAATAAAATATCAATCTGCAATAAATTGAATCTTCAAATAAAATAAATCTGAAAAATAATACAAAATTATTTTACCTGAAAACATTACTACATTATTGTTCTTTAACAAAAAAAAATCAATTGACTAATTAATATAGAACAACTATCAGTACCTAATTACATAACATCATTTTTACCTGTATCGTAGTGACTGGTATCCGACACGTGTTGCGCTTCTACACGAGGCATTCTCCTCGACAACAATGTTTACTTCCCGAAGGCTCGTCCGACAGATTTATTTAAAAGCGGAAATTCACTTATCAAACGGAAAGCTGATTGCCACATAGCTTTTTCGCTGCCACTTTCAGATAGAATAATCTTATATATGGTGTTTTTAATTTTCAGGATACTAAGAAAATAAATATTACCTTTTTAAAATTGTTCATTGTGAGGAGTGTGTTTGTGAGTTTCTTAGTGCAGTCTGATTCTGAAGGAACGATATGCCTAACAACGGATAGGTTATAGCCTTAGGGATTATCAACAACTTTATGAATTGTGAACACCTTTTACAATTAACTAGGTACAACTGTAACATCGCGAAAAAAAATCAGCTGTTGTATATATTTTGTCAAGGATGTTTGTTAGGAATGACTAGTACAATGATCCGTTTTTGACTAAGAAAATTCTAAATTATCAACCCTCTAAAACTGTGATCTATGGACCCCTAAGAGGTCTTTGTAATGAGCGCCAGGGATCCATGACAAGTCTATCTATCATAATATTACATAACGTAGTAATATAAAAATTGGCATACAATATGCTGTCAGAAAATACTACGCAGCGCATAGTACTTACTCATAATTTGGCTCTATTCTAACATACGCAGCAACCGTCACATTAAATTCATTTGCTAAAATTATTCGCTGTTAATAAATCCGAAGCTAAATAAAAAAAAAGCTAAATCTCGGTTTTGCATCCTTTAGGAACTTTGACAGCGCCGTTGGCTCATCGTCTGCCTTGAGAGCTGTAGTGCGTGGGTTTGATTTCCACTCAGGGCAAACATTTTGTGAATAAACAAATCTTTGTTCTGTGTCTGGTGCTGTATTTACAACAAAAAAAAGTATGTATGTATTATATCAGTTATCTGACTGCCATCACACAAGGTCTACTTAGTTTGGGGTCAGATGGCGCTGTGTGTATAGTCCTACGATATTTATTTATTAGGAAAGGCTCCATGGGCTCTTTGATATTTTAAAAGAAGTGCATGACTTGTTTTGGTTTTGAAACTCCGCTGTAGAGTTAGCGCGAGTGTGGGAAAGTGAAATAATGTGGTGCAACATATCTTTTCGTGTTGCTTCCAAAACTTCATCGACGCTCATTGTAAAGTCACTACTTTACTAAAGCATGGCTGGATTTGACAAACACGGACTGGACTTGACCAAGACTGGACTTTGACTATTTTTTAACTTATGAAACCTTATAATATTGACACGACACGATAGGTGATGTAGACACCACCTATCGGAAAATACGTAGTTTTTCGGTAAGTAAACATCTTACCACATTTATATAGCCTATCATAACATAACATATACCTAAAGACTATGCTAATTTATCTCAATTGGCAACAATTGCGATCCTTCGATCGAAGCAAAGAATACAGGCCCCTATTTTTTTATCGATCGTATCGCTTTCGTATGCGAACATGGGCGACTTTTGATCGTTATAGCATGACAGGCAGCTGGCAGGCATATTCGTATGAGAAAACTCAGGCATATGATTAGGGAATAGAATACCATGAACAATAAACGAACTGCAATTTATACCTACCAGTGTGCTTAACTTGCACAAATATTATGTAAGATCAATAGCCCTGTAGACTGCCAATAAAAGTCAATCGAAATCAATCGATACTTGTGTCGGTTCCTCAATCAAGGACACAGTAATATGCTCGAGAAGAATCGATGATCACTAGGTACATTGGAAGGACATATTATATATGTATCTGATAATATACAGGACTAACATTTGTGTGACTAACATCGATGTTTGTTCTGTGTCTGTACTGTATGTATTATAAGTATGTATTTACAAAAAAAAAAAGTATTTAAGTATTCTATCAGTTATCTGTCTTCCATAGCACAAGCTCTGCTTAGTTTGGGGGCAGATGGCGCTGTGTGTAATGTCCTATGATATTTATTATTATTTATTTATTTATTTATATATAGAGTTCGTGTAACAAAAAGAATCAACAACTTTTTAATTACTCAAGCGAGGCTGCCGGAATACCGTTAGGTGGTTGATGACTGGTTTTTAACTTGAAAGTGGTATCTATTTTTTTATAATATGGTTGACAGGCTAGGTGTTTCACCACAGCTCACTTAATGTTAAGTGACGGTGTGGTCGAAGATGGCAAACACACCTAGCCTGGAATGGAACTGGCTTTCAAGTGAGGCTGCCGAAACACACCGTTATTTGGCGGCAAATTTACAACTTGAGCGTGGTAGCTAGCCAGCCGAGAACTAGAAACTACTTAGCAGGCCAAATATTCTTTTGCCGTGTTTTCCTTCGCCGACAGTTGGGATTTGAACCCACGTCCTTTTAGTATGCAACCTTATCATGCCTACTAAGATATCATCAGTTTCCTATAGTTTATCGCTATAGTTTCCTTGTTAAATTGATTTGTATTACGAAATATATAAACAAGGGCGGCTTACATCATCGCAATGCAACGTCCACAGCGCATGGAATATTCCTACAGCCAATGATAATGGATGCCGAAACAAGAAATAATGGAGCATCGGTTAATTTAGAAACATGAACCGAGCCAATATAGACCAGTGTTCGATTTCACTATTACTTACAGTTATAGAAGTATTTACTAGCTGGGTCTATCATTGGCGTAGAGTGTTGATAATCCACAAGAAAAAAAGTATAAATATATAAATATCGTAGGGCTATACACACAGCGCCATCTGGCCCCAAACTAAGCAGAGCTTGTGTGATGGAAGTCAGATAACTGATAGAATACATAAATACCTTTTTTTTGTTGTAAATACATACTTATAATACATAGAGAACACCCAGACACGGAACAAACATTTGTTTATTCACAAAATGTTTGCCCTGAGTGGGAATCAAACCCACGCCCTACAGCTCTCAAGGCAGATATACTACCAATGAGCCAACGGGGTTGTCGTAAGTAAGATGTTCATGTGTTATTTTATATCCCCTATACCATTAGTACCTACTTAAACATATATTGACAAATGAGGTACCTACCTAAGTATTGCTAAGCGTTTCGTATGATAGCTATGACGTCATGTATTCTTATAGGGGATTTTATAACCTACATTCTCACGTGTATGTAAGAATGAAGGTTAGGAAATCCCATTTTTTTACCCTTTTTAAATTTTTTAACTTCAGTTAAAAATCGTGTAGCGAAGCAAATTAACTTTTTTCTTCTAAAGCATAGAGATAACTGCTAACACATCGATTAATTTATTAAGTTTTATTTCCAATCTATAATAATATTTTTCTATGTACCTCCCTAATTGGCCATTATAGTCGTCGTTCGTCATCGATGCGGGGTGTGCTAGGGCTCTCCGAGGCGGGTCCGCGAGGGCAAGCGCTGTCGAGGCTGCGGTAGAGTGCGAAAGCGTGCCCGCAGCCTCGACACAAAGCGCCGAGGTAGAACACTTTTAGTGGGTAGGCCGTCATTAGGACGGAGAGTCCCACATAACCACCGCGCCGCCCCAGAGCCGGTGGTACACACAAACTATTTTCGGTGGAAAATGTTAAGGCCACTGCGATTCTATTCTAGTCTTATTTGTCATAATTTAACAATTTGATAATAATTTTCAATATATTTCATGTTGTAGGGCCACTAAGCCGAATATAGAATTAAAAGTTTTAAAGTTATCAAATTATACTTAGACGAACGTTATCAGAATAGAAAGAGATGATGCCTGCTCATGACCGTTGCAGCGGCGCTTAGAACTAACAAAAGCTTTCGCGAATTACTTTAAGATTGCTAGTCTTAATAGCCCTGTAATTTGCTAGCTGCGGTACCCTTCAAATTGGAACACAGTAACGTTTACACTCATACTACTACCTACTGGTACCTATTAAGATGATATGCTAAAAAGATCTAGCATCTAGTAAATAGATCTTTGTCATTTATCTAGTTACGAATTTAATACTAGCTATTCGGTGAAAAAGACGTCATGAAGAAACTTACATAAGTGCTGAAAAGAAACGAGGGCATATGCGAATCCGCTTACCCGCATAGGGCCAAAGCCAAAAGGAAAATCACCTAATTACCCTTCGAAGGTAGCATTAGGTTCGGCAGCGGCACTTTAAAGACTCTTAGTAGATCGTTAGGAATACCAAAAACTCGAATACCTACTGTTGAAAAATTAAGTCGCTTTAAGTTACAAAATAACTCTTTCGATGACCTATTTTCTACGGAACTAAGTGACACTAAACATAGCCAGCTCAAGTGATATACATAACACCATAGAACTGCATACCTATCCCAAAGCTCACCATTCACAGGCATCTCTAAAGGTCAACTGTCGGCGCCAAATCTCTAACCAACATTGAATGGATGAGCAGGATCGATGTCTGTGGCGTCGGGCTGTCTACCTCCTTTTGACGTCATGGGGGAGAGTAACCTTGCCGACATTGGGATGGGCTGTGACGTCAACAGGCAATGGGACTGTTTGTTTCCGTCTCTCGTGTTTTAAGATATATGGTAACGGCTATAAAGAGTTTGAGAGTAACGAGGCTAGGCAACTAGGCCACATAAGTTGTAGTATTAACAGAGTTAAGTACTTAACATAAACTACGGCAAATACCAATGGCTTGCTAGACCATGTTAATTGTTTTAAAAGATGTATGAAACATATTTTTTCAAATAAATTGCATTGTACTTTTCATGTGTAGATAGATTTAATTTCCGAGACAAATTTATATTGACAATAAATAATCAATAAAGCCATTTGAAAGCTGTGATAATGTGCCTGAAACCTCCTTATTTTTTTATTTTCGTTTTACCTTTTTGCTTTCTCTTAGATTGAGCTTTTAACATTGGCTCAGGTTCTTGTTCAGGCAGCGAAGTAAGCGGGAGCATCCTATCGGGCCACAATCTCATTACATAATCTGCCAACAAATTCACATTAATCTTTTTATTCTTAGGAGTGCTTGGAGCTGCAAATACTTCAACAATTGTATCAATCAAATTAGTATCCAGAGGTACGCCAGCAGTACGGATTATAGCGATAAAATCTTTAGCTGTCATCACTTCAACATTGTCTTTAACAAGTTGAAGTATTATCAACGCAACATCAACCCGTCGCTTTTTTGACTTCTTTGATAAGTAGTCTGCCCTTTTTAGTACCAGTTCTCTCAAATCTGGTCCCAATCCTTTAAATGAAGCACACACTCCGCCGTATGTGACAAAGAAATTCTTTCTAAACTTCATGGCTCTGATAACTTTCAATACCTCTAAGAATTCATTATTGACAAGTACATTCTCCAACAGAAGATTTTGTACTTGGACAGCTGCAGACTTCATTTTCAGCAATACGCTCAAGGCATCAGCCGGTGTTAACGGGTTGAATGACAAATCTAATGTGGCTAATTTGTTTGCCTTTCCAACACTCCCAATCAAGTTTATGACAGCTTCCCCGGAAAGTGCATTATTACTTAAATTTAGGTAACAAAGATTCGGAGCTTTCATTAGTAATTTAATAGCAGTACCAATGCGAGGCCCTGTTAACGCAGTCCATGACAAATCAATTTCTTTTAAAATCTCGCTTTCGCCTAGCTTCACAAGCAAATTGTACGTTGATTCCGGCGCTATAAAGCAATTCCACGATAGGTCCAATTTGACCAATTCAGAACGCATCTCAAAAGCTCCGGCTAAAGAACTAGCTCCTGCTGCGCTGATATTGTTGTAACTCAAATAAAGGTTCTGAATATTTACACCTCGAGCAATGGCCTTAGCAACGTATTCTACCCCATCATCGTTTAAATCGTTTCTGTTTAAGTTCAACGTTTTCAACGACCTATTTCGTATTATTCCCTTCAACAGTCTCTTTGCTCCACTTGCTTTTATTTTACATCCCGACAGACACAATTCCTGTAGCGTGGAATTGCTAGTCAACATTTCCCCTAAATGGAAGCAAGCATCATCTGTCAAGAAATTGTCAGTCAAATTTAAAATTTTAACCACGTTATTATCGGTTAACGCTTGTGCCATTGCACGGACTCCTTTGGGATCTACGCAATAGTAAGCTAAATTTATTTCTTCTTTAAGGAGATCGCGGTAAAATTTTCGTATAGGAACCTGTTCCATCTGTTTACACGTTTCTATGTATAAATCCTGTCCATCGTCAGGGTAAATGGTCGACTTTTCTGGTAAAAGTAAAGCGTCATTAATACCAGGATCTATCACTGCAGGGTAGTTGTAATACAAGTGCTGCAATATAGAATTCTCCGAAATGGTATTATATGTAGCGCATACTTCTTCACTGCCTGGTTCATATAATCCTTGCTCGTAAAAGATGTTTTTCTCATTATTTTCAGGTATATCTAAGTTCAATGAGGACCACTCCCTAATTGGTGGATCTTCAGAACTTTCAAGCTCTTCCATTTGGAAAATAATTTTAGTATCATTAGAACTGTATTCTTCAAAACTCCATGACATCTTAGGCGTAAAGATGTACTTAGCTTTCCAGTAAGTCAACAAATATATTATTTTTACCAGATTTGTAAAAACAAAGCGATAAAGTGTTCAAACAAAATTGGCAATTGTTGACTATTCATTATAGTACGAGAGCCCACGACCAAAACCATGTCGCATCGTTTTACGGCCAAAACTGTATAATACCGTCAGAGTAGATGAATCTGAACCCGACTAAGTGAGCCGTACCGGCCAGAAACGTCACAGTTTTATGGGGGGGCATTTCTGCTACGTTAAAAAAAATACGCAAACAGTTTTATAACAATATATCTGATAATAAAAATGTACATAGGTTTCGTCATTTTATTACGAAAAAAATTATTTTCAGACATTTCGCGCGTCACATGTGGCCTAAGCGCATTTTCAAAAATGTCAAAAAATTAACCCGACCTGTCTCATAGCAGCTTGATTTTTTTTTAATCTTTTGTATGGCTGCCAAACTTATGAAAAAATTGTTTTCAGACATTTTAAATGTCACAAAAACTTCAAAAACGAACAGAACGTTTCGGAGTCGCCGGTAACGTGCGGTGCTTGCTACGTTCCTATCCCTGGCTGGCCTACAGCGCAAGCGTCCATCAGCTGTTTTGACTATAGCAACGGTTTCAACGACGCTTACTTTGTTACATTGAAACATGCTGCACGGTCTAGTTAAAAAAATGGCTAGCCTTACCTGTGTGTTTTGCAAAGAAATAAGAAACGAAAAAGTGAGTCCGACAGTGATTGAAAACGATGTTATTTTTTCAATAAACAGTATTTTTCAAACGTTATTCCAATTTTTTTTTGTCCAATTTATTAAAAATGTCCTTCAATTTTAGTTCGATGGTTTCGAGTAAGCTCTTTATCGATCATCATCTAAGAAATTGCGAGTTGCAGCTTATTCATTTGTCAGACGTAAATACGCCACAATACGATTTTTTTATAATTTCTGACTCAAAAAGTTGTCTGATTAATGATGTATGACACTAAATTTGTCTGATGTAATTTTTTTCTGCATCCAAGCAACTTTTTTCATGATGTAGAACAGTTTTCAGACAGAATGCTATGGGAAATAGCTGCTATGAGACAGGTCGGCTAAATTTTTCAACACGTTTAAAATGGTTTCAACACATAAGATGCTCACATTTTCTTCTGAAAAATGATTAATTCACATCAACTGATCAGTGTTCACTTGAAAACAAGATTTCCAGACGGTTTGCTATAGGTTTTTTATTTTGCCTCATTTTTAATTTTCTCAAATGGTCTCCTAGGTACGTGCGACGCTTGTGGTGTCTGAAAATTGTTTTCAGTATCTAAAATTTATCGTTCAACTACATTCTGAAAATCAGATAGATTACTATGAAACAGTTCGGTAAAATTTTTTGACGTCTTCGAAAATGCGGTCAGGTCAGACGTGACGCAGAAAATTAGTCTGAAATTAGTATTTTTGCAATCAGAATCACCAAATCTATCGATTTTATACAGTTTTGATCGTAAAACGATAAGGCAAAAATTTTGGTCGTGGGCTCTCGTACTATTATATTGCAAAAGATGTGACAAAAGGTTGTACAAAATCTATGTGGCCAAAATGCTTCGTCTATGTAATATCTACCTACCTAATATTATTTATACTTAATTTACCCATTTCATTGAGTTCATACTTATTTGGTTTACTATTAAACAAGTACCGCATTTAAGGTTGGTGTCGAAGCACTAAACAAGAGCGTGAAGGTAGATTAGATAAATAAGTATAGAACTCCTCAGCTAGTACCTAGTCCCTCGAATAGAGCCTACATTTTAGGATCTACACACTGGTTTTGACGAGACCGATACATAAGAACACTATAAAAACGAAAAACGTATATGCGTTGAACGGGAATATATAAATACACAATCTGACAAAATAAAAGATTTTTAATCATCGATTTAAAAAAAAATGTTTATATTATAATGAATAACAAAGGCTTATTAAATAAAGTGCTCTGCAAACGTTACCTGCCATCTAGTTGGGAGCAGCCTAATCAAATTAAGAGTTCAATTTAGAGTCATCTATCGGGGAGTAGTAAAACTAATTTAATTATATGTGAAAATAGCAACATCGCCATGATTTCGTTTATGGTTTTAGTTTTTTTAATGTGCCTCCAGTTTCAACTAAGCTGAACTGCTCAACCTCAATCAAGAGGAGTTTTGGCGGGAACGCGGGAAGAGTCGTGTCGCTTCGTTGTATTTTTTTCCAAAACTAGTGTTTTGTCGAGTGTTTATGCATAAAAATGGTGGTGTTTTATTCATAAAGTGCCGAATTACAAGCGCGAGTGTGGGAAAATGATATAATGTGGTGAAACATGAGTTTTCGTGTTGCTTCCAAAACTCCATCGAAGCTTTGTAGTAAAGTTGCCACTACTTTACTAAAACATGACTGGAATTAACTGACACGAACTGGACTTGACAAAGACGACTTTGACTAAAACTAGCTACGATGGCACTTATTTAACTTTTGAAACTTGAAAATATATAATTACTTGACACTGGCAAATGCTAAAACGCGACACCAAAACAAAAGAAAAAAAAAAAAAAAAAACCTCAATCAAGGTTTTGGCGGGAACGCGGGAAGAGTCGTGTCGCTCCGTTGTATTTTTTTCCAAAACTAGTGTTTTGTCGAGTGTTTATGCATAAAAATGGTGGTGTTTTATTCATAAAGTGCCGAATCACAAGCGCGAGTGTGGGAAAATGATATAATGTGGTGAAACATGAGTTTTCGTGTTGCTTCCAAAACTCCATCGGAGCTTTGTAGTAAAGTTGCCACTACTTTACTAAAGCATGACTAGAATTAATTGACACGAACTGGACTTGACAAAGACGACTTTGACTAAAACTAGCTACGATGGCACTTATTTAACTTTTGAAACTTGAAAATATATAATTACTTGACACTGGCAAATACTAAAACGCGACGCCAAAACCAAAGAAAAAAAAAAAAAACCTCGATCAAGAGTTTTGGCGGGAACGCGGGAAGAGTCGTGTCGCTCCGTTGTATTTTTTTCCAAAACTTGTGTTTTGTCGAGTGTTTATGCATAAAAATGGTGGTGTTTTATTCATAAAGTGCTGAATTACAAGCGCGAGTGTGGGAAAATGATATAATGGGGTGAAACATGACTTTTCGTGTTGCTTCCAAAACTCCATCGAAGCTTTATAGTAAAGTCGCCACTACTTTACTAAAGCATGACTGGACTTGACTGACACAGACTGGACTTGACTAAGACTGGACTTTGACTATAACTAGCTACGAGGACGCTTGTTTAATTTTTGAAACTTGAAAATATATAAATACTTGACACTGGCAAATGCTCAAACGCGACGCCAAAACTAAAGAAAAAAAAAAAAAAACCTCAATCAAAAGTAGTACTCAGTTATATAATCCAGCCTTTTAATAGTCTACTCGAAGAAATTAATATTTCGGTGGTCAAGCTAGAATTGCCGATGCCAATAATTATTTTAGAACCTATAAAATTTTAAATTATTTATTTACCCTAAAGCTAAAATATTATTGGTTTATCTACATTTCTACACCAGTATTAAATGAGTTACCGGCCGTTAGATGGATAGAAATTCCGACTAAAATCAGACCATGCTGTCTATACCTTTGTATTAATCCTTATCTAAATAAATTAATGCTGCATGGCAGAATCTTTGACTTATTTAAATATCCATTTTACCAATATACGCAATAAATTAATTTTGATAAACTTCTGGACCGATTTCATAAACTATTTTACCGTTCAGAATGCTACATTCTCCCTGAGTAGTATAGCCTATATTTAGTACAAGAAAAAAATTAGAGAGCCCTACTAAAACTTCAAAAATAAACCAAAGATGTAAAAAAAATGCCATAAAATATCTTAAACCATATGCGCTACGGAAACTATTGATGATAAAACAAAAAAATGTTCTACAATACTAAAGAACATAGCAATATCTACAACGGTTTTTTTTGGCGGGAACGCGGGAAGAGTCGTTTTTTCTACATATATTAGTAATAAATGAATTATGAATAATTAAGAATTTCTGGACCGATTTCAAAAATTCTTTCAATATTAAAATTTTATATTCTACCTGAGTGACAGAGTGTAATATTTAATTTAAAATAAATATCCACCCATGCGAAGCAAGGACGGGCCGCTAGTATTATTTAAAAACATGAATTACGTAAATTTAATTATTATTGGACGAGAAAAGTAATGAGATGAAAAGATACATTTTTGTGTTTCATAAAAAACTCTGTCAAAGCTTTTAATAAAGTTATCCTTGCCTTACTAACGCATGATTTAACTAAGTATCTAACGACTGCACTCTGATTTATTTTGTATAATTTTGACTACAGTTTAGGTTTATTTCATTTGATGTTTCAAGAAATATTTACGAAATTAAATACCAAAATACTTGATACTGGCAAAGTACACAAAATGCTATGTTAAACACATAGAAATACAAACTAAATTGTCTATGCTATAGTTTAAAAATGTATCATAGTGCAGTTGCGTTCCGAATTGTAACATCGTCTGATGACCAATTTGTTGCATTAACCTTTTCAGCTAATTCACAAAATTATAGCTCACATAAAAGCGTTATATATGTTTAAAATTAAAGGCTGTTTGCTTGCGCTTTTTATTAAATTTTAGTTTATAAATTAATGTGCCAATTTAATATGTAATTGTACATTTGGTTACACAGCTGCAGCTGGGTATGAACCATATAAAACACAATGTGAAGAAGACAACTTTTTATCATTTTTGCTTATAGACTACAATAAGATTCAATCTTCATTCATTTAAAAATGAGATGAATAAGTACATTCAAAGCTTAGATAGAATATAAACCTGATAGTTAGAATAATAAAGGAAGAAGAAGCCGTTAAACTGACATGTCGTTTGTGTTGTTGGCATCCTATCTAAGCGATCTGGTTACAATTCGGACCACTCCTCAACCGATAGTTTCTTTACGGATGCGATCAATCAAGCCGAACAACAATCAAAATTCAGCATGAATCAACTCAACTCTCTCAACATGGATGGCTTTAACTTCAGACTCACAGAATACTATTTGAAAACTCTTGAAGTATAAAATGGTAGCCAAATTGTGAAATACAAAATTTATTGACGTGCTTGTTACAAGACTAAAAAATAGTGCAAGTTCACATGTGAACTGTTTAATATTTTACCGTTGATTTTGTGAATAGTTCTTCATTTATTGTTGTTACAGCTAGGAGCAGGTGAGGTGGTAAAATTGTGATTTTATCAAAGAAAAGATGAATGAATTGATGAAAGGCGGCAATTTGTAAACTTTCAACAATGAACGGATATATTTAATATTGGTAATTATGATGGAAGCTGTACTTACATCATTAATTCTCACAGCATTTTTCCATCTGTTTAGCTTCAAATTGTATTAGCTCAAGATAATAATTATATTTCTAAAGCATTCAATAAATTATTACTGTTACCCAGCAGCTTGGCTGTAATTTACAAGTCATGACATTTTTTATTTGTTGGAATTATTGATTTTTTGGGATAGGTGTAACCAAATAGTCGAAATTGATTTTGATAGTCTAGCTTGATATGCTAGAAATAAATGGAAGTTTTCAAAGCTGAATGTCAAATATCATGCTAGTTAAAACTACTAGGTAGGTATCACAAATATGTCATGTATACAGAAAACATTATAGTTGCCAATATGATCAGGGTGATAGTGATATGATGAACCAAATAGTGAATCATATCATTATTTGTTTCAATAGATCAATGTTGAGTAGTATGTGCCTAGGACTGTGCACGTGAAGAAGAGATTAAAGTTTTTACAATATGTTTCCAACATTTACTTACTTAACTAGAAAATGTTATGCAGTGCACTGGCATATTTTTCAACTTGTAGTGCAATGTATATTTTCTTACCATAATTTTTGAGACAATAACTTGATCAACTAGCTTTTTCCATAATATGTTGACTGACAAAAGCTGATGTGACTTGTCTAGCTCAGTAACCCTAGAGCAGTGTAGCCTGTGATGATAAAGATATAATAATTACTCCTGAGCAAAATTCAGTAAAGCTATTTTCTACTTTACTTTCATTGCTGATGCTGAACATCTAGTTAAATAATCTTAACTTTCACTTTGATTTGGTAAAATGTAGTATAATTGTTGTATCTCTACATAATATAAAACAAATTAGCTCCCCTCTGTTCAGGAATCCTAGATATTTTTTTGTAACAAAGGGCATAAAAAGGGATAACAGTGCATAAAATATATATTTCAAGATAGCAGTTTTCTATATTTGACAAAAAAAAAAGTGTTTAATTATTTTTTCTTGTAGTAATCTGATCAATTATAAAACAAAAGTAGTTTTTAATATTTATTTTAATGTAATATCTGTCCTATACAATGTTATGATAAAGTAAAAAAAAAAATTGAAAACATTTATCAAAATGGTAAGACTGAAGAGGTTCTACACATTTCTATATATATCTAAACATTTTTGTTTTCTGGTACTGAACTGTAACAGAAAACAAAACTGTAGAAATGTGTTTCCCCCCTCCATTTGAGCCATTGTGCTTTGTTGTTTGATGTTATTACTGTTTATCTTGTTATTATTATGTTTTTTGGTAAGTTTGATCAATTTCTTTTGGAAATTTGTTCGCGAAATAAAGATTCAGCCTGGTCCCTCGAAGGCCCTTGTCAAAATAGAAAATCTGTTGTCAGTCAAAAAGCGGCTGCGGAAATCTGTGTGCCATGAAAAAACTCAAGGTATTGAATGTGTACAAAGACACAAACAAAAAAAACTTGAGGCTTATATTGGTCACTGACAGACTGTTTTTGGTTTTATTAAATTGTTATTATTGACCACGCGCGAGCAAAGCCGGCGAAAATAGAAACAACAATATTTTTCACAACTGAAAAGTGTTTTGGGTAACTGGCTTAACACTTTCACAGTCACTTTTCGTGACATTTCTTTATTTACAAAAAATATCTAAGATTCCTGAACAGACTAGATCTTTTAAACTATGCAACAGATTTTAATGCGGTTTCCATCAATAGACAGAGAAATTCAAGAGAAAGGTTTACATGTCTAATACATCCATATGCACCACATTAGAATATACCCATGCAAAGCCGGGGCCAATCGTTGGTTGCAAATAAATGAGTGAAGTATTATTGTAACTATTTAAATAACTAGTACATGTTGAGACTGAAAGAAATGCTTTAATCAATTATTTTTACTGAAGCTCGTAGTAAACACCTGTGTGTATTGAACCGATTCAACAAAAAAAATAAACAAAATTTGGCCATCATGCTATGATACATTCCGGTTCATACACATTATTTGCATGATTTCATTAGCTGCACTCTTGTTTTCGAGAGACTGCTACTTTCCCAATATATTAAATCTATACGACTGCTATTTTCCCAATATATTAAATCTATACAATATAGGTTTGTGCTTGAATTCTATTTTGTCATAAATAATGAAGTCGACAGATTTTTGTCATTTGTCTCCTAGTCTCATTCATCATTATTCTATAACAATTATTTATAATGACCATATCAGTCAAACTTAGTAAGACATAAATGCTAAACTAAATTTTGGCATTTAAGGTTAATAGGATTAAAAAAATATTTTGAATCAAATGGAACCAAAATGCAGGCTTGATATTAAGTGTGTGGTCATAACTGAAAAACGCTGATAACTGCAAAAAATTATTTTGTACTTCAATTTATTTTTATGAGCATTTTTCATGAATCATGAATTAATGAATAACCCAGTTTGGGTTATTCATTCTAAGAATGTTGTCTAGGCAACTTTTTTGCTTATATATTAATGTACAAATGTTATTCACCCATTTCATAATTAACAGCAGATGAACCAATAGTGTTTTCATTACTTTAGGTAATATTGGAACATAAGTTTGTCAAGGGACTGTGTATTTAAATGAAAAAAAAAAATAGAGTGTGGCTGTCTTGTGGACCTCGTGATCTAAGTGTGAATTGTGAACATGTACATTTTGGACTCTAAAAAGTCTCAGATTTCCATGTGTATCTCACTCAATGTAACAAATTCTTTAATCATTTATCTATTGAGTAGTGTTGTGTATTGATTATTACATTTTCGATGATGATGTAGCTGCAACCCCAAACTGTGTAGTCCATTTTTCCTACCATATGTTTTCTGAATCGTTTCCTGGTATGGAACCATATTGAAAGAATAATTATTCTTATTCAAAGTGGGGCCGATAAGTCCTGCACCAACATCCCGCTTGTGGTATTTTGTGCATTTCCCCCTACTAGCATATTATATCTTCTTGAAGTATCGGAGCTAGGCTCTGGGCCGCTGGTATAGTAGCTCCAGTGAGTTTGGTGTAATGTTCAATGATAATGACATGAATGATGTCATTATCATTGAACATTGAGTGAAGTAGCTTCATGCAGCAATAGTAGCAATTCTAGTACCTTCTGTGGCTTTGCAGTGCAAAATCACATGCTCTACTGTTTCATTTTCTTGCAAGCAGCCACTGCATAGCGGACTGTCTGTGGCTTTAAAGAAGTGACTTTTCAAGTTGCAATGACCAATTATGAGGTCTACTAACAGAGGAAGGTAGTCGGCTGTAATTGCAGCTTCATTACATTGTTAGTGATCTTCCTTTTAAGTATTGGAAAGGTGGTATATTCCATGTCACTTAAATATGGCATAATACTACAGCAAAGAAAATAACTTTGCGAGTGTAACTTTGTATGAATTCAATAAAATTGTTGTAAATACAAACAATACCTTCCTAACCCTCATTAAAATTTCAGAAACTCTGTTACTGAAATTGTTATTTTTTGGCTTTTTTACTATCGACATAATAAAATTCAAGTTACATATTTTCTCAGTTTAGTTGAGATATGACTGATTTATTAATTAACTCTGACATTAATAAAAAAAAAAATTAATTGATTCTGGATTAATTCTAATTGATGAAATTTTACTGGATTCCTTCCCCCGTTTTGAGCTCGCATAATCTAGAGTAGCTGATTATTTATATTTAGTGAAAATTGTTCATTGAAAAACCCTCTATATAAGATTGCTCTGATGTCATTTTATTGTAAAATGAACAAGTTATAACGCCCAAAAGAAAATTTTATCAAAAATTTTCAGTTACATCTAACTTTTTTATTTTCCATTTTACGATAAAAAGTGATAGAAATAAAGTTGTAGATAATTTAATTTCCTTCAAATAATGTTAACTAATTTTTTTATGTAAGGTTGCTAGTTTACGAGATACAGCGCGAAACCCTTTTGCACCCCTTTTTCCAAGATGGCGGCCGGGGAATAAGGATTGCGACCCCACAAACTTGAACTTAAGCTTATGCTAGCACGCAATTTAATTTTTTTGATGTGTTTATTTGATTTGATGTGATTTTTTGGGCTACACATCAAAAAAATAAAATAGTGTTTTCTCAAAAACGCACGCAAAAACCTAAAAAATTTCAATGGACTAATAGTACACTAAGCAGAAACGGTTTACAGTTAACAGAACTACGATCTCGATATCCATAGTTTTATTTTATGAAATATTTAAGGCAATGAGTGGCCGAGTTTACAAAGAAACGCCCTTATCATGTAGCAAAGTAGTAGGCAACCTTTACGTCAATTTTAATGATCTTCTGATTTTATACCTGGTTACTATTAATCAAATAAGTTACTAGCGACACGCTCGGCTTCGCACGGACATACGTACATTTTCTGGATCTATCTTTAAATGATATGGTTTCAAAATCCGTTGCGTGGTTTAGAATAAGCGGAACAACAAAAACGGCAGCCACTTTTTTATACCATTGTAAATGTACTAGAGTTATAACTATATGGAAGTTTGTTTACAATATGTTTTTTTGTCATGTCATTTCAATTAAAGTGTCGAGATGACGGACTTTTTTTAGCCCTAATATAAGTTACAGTTTTTGTACAGAGGGTTTGTGATGACAGTGATCGTGAAAGTTACTCATCATCATCGTCATCAAAAACCTAGCATAGTGCACTGCCGGACTTAGGTATTTCAGTCTTTTCAAAGAAACAAGACTAAAATTGTAGTATTGTAGTATGAGCAATGCAACGTCTGACCAAACATATAAAATTAAGTTGACAGACATACAAAAGAATCTGCCGTTGTTTGATTATATCTGAGCCACCTCGTTCCGCTTGAGCACCACCGGAAACGCACCTTTATTATTAGCTGAGTTGCTAATTCTTAATTTGTTGCATTATAAAATAGTGTTGTTTCTTTTATAGTGTTTGAAGTAATGATGAGAGAATCACCATGAAGGAAATGGTCGGAGGATGTTGCGTATGTTCGGACGAGCGGGGCTGGCCCGACAACCCGCTGGTCTACTGCGATGGCAATGGCTGTACCGTCGCTGTGCATCAAGGTAAGAATGTTTCTATAATAATATAATATTCATATTATTCGTGGTTGCAAGTTATAAGGCATTCTCTTGTTGCTAAGAGATAAGGTCCGCCAATAACCTTAATAGCAGTTACCGACACTTTAAGTAATGAAACAAAGTCCACAGCATCATTGTATTGGCACTTGATAACGACTCTCATTGACTCTAATTTTGCTAACCTCGGTGCTGTTCCAATTTACCGTTATATTGAAACAGAAATATTTATATATTACTTGTCAGTTGTTGTGCAGATGTCTGATTTGTATATACCTACTATATACTGTATAATATATTCTTATTCTGAATGGGGGCGATAAGTCCTGCAATGACGTCTCACTTGGGGTGTATTGTGCATTTCCTCCTACCAGCGTCTACCCGAGCCAACCTAGTTCCTTGAAGTACCGGAGCGAGGCTTTGGGTCGCTGGCAAAGTAGCTCCAGTGAACGAGATGGAGTTAAGCATGATAGCGAAAAACAGTCTGTCTGTATCATAATTATATGTAGATTAATTTTTTTTATGTTTGCCAGACTAGGTGTTTGACCACTGTTCACCTGATGTTGAGTGACGGAGTTATGTGTTTTGTTACTAAACTAGCGGACGCTTCGCGGTTTCACCCGCGTAGTACCGGTTCCCGTGAGAATACAGAGATAAAGAGTATCCTATGTCACCCGGGGATACTGTAGCTTCCCAACGGTAAAAGATTTTTGTAATCGATCCAGTAGTTTCGGAGCCTATTCAATACAAACAAAACATCAATCAAATCTTTCCTCTTTATAATAGTATTAGTATAGATAGGTTTGCGTTTGACAGTCAACACGGTTGATGTTAAACGAAGATGTGGAGCACGCTTACCTAAAAGAAACACAAATTGTAACAATCGCGGATCACGAAATCGGGTACTAAATTGCATTGTGTAGCGGTTCGTATAATTAAAGTGAAATCAAATAATTTAGTTCCAGTTTTTGGAATATCAATCATGAGACTGTGACACTTCAGAGCTTCTGATGGTCCGACTTGCAACTTTGTATTTAATCAGTTTTTTACAAGCTTCTATTTATATTGATAAAGCATTTCATGTATGAACATTAAATGTTTTGCCCATAATCATGACCTTGGGTAGAAGTAACATTTGCGTTAGCGCGAATAGAAAAGCCAAAAATGTACGGGATTGACAAATGCTGTCGATATGTCACGTGGACAGTTTATGTCCATCCCGTACATTTTTGATTTTTCTATCAGCGTTAACGCTATTCAAATATTACTTGTTACTATTAGTTACCCAGGGTCAGAATAGGTAAAATAATACACTTTTATTGTTATTGGTATGTATATTTTAGTTACGCTGTAATATATAACTTTATACACTATATTTCTATATTTAGTGTGAAATCGTATAGAATGCGCCAATCGATATTATTTATTTATAACAAGGCGGGATTACTGCAACCCTGTATTTTATCTTGATGGCCCGGTACAGGGTCGCGAAGGGCCGCGACCCAAATAGGAAACGCTGCTACAAACTAAATGTTTGTTCTGTATCTATTTACAGAAAAAGTACTCAATGATTCTATCAGTTAACTTTCATAGTACAAGTTTTACTTAGTTTGGGGTCAGATGGCGCTGTGTAATTCCCTACGATTTTATTTATTACTGTCTACTACTAAATTGTGTCGCGTTTAGTCTGAGGTTAAATCGTAAAAAGAAATTTAGTTACATATTTTCACGCTCATAATAATGCAATTCCAAAAATGTATGGTTTTCAAACAATATATGTAACTTGTCTGTTTTGTAGCTTGCTATGGAATCGTGACTGTTCCAACTGGACCATGGTACTGTAGAAAATGTGAGAGTCCAGAAAACAAAGGAAAAGTGGTGAGTAACTCGTCATTTTTATATTCTGGCATAATAAATGTAGTTATTGTAGTAACTCGTCATTTTTATATTCTGGCATAATAAATGTAGTTATTGTAGTATCTAAAATAGCTAAACAAAATTTATTTTTGTTTTACTTATGTGGGATTACCTACTCACGTTGGCTACTCCGACTCTAGTTCCGCAACATAGTACTTAGCCTCCTCATTTTTGCTATCCATATAATTCGTATAATTACATAATTTGTATGAAATATCTGTATAACTTACACATGTCTAAGATTGTTAGAATTAAATGTTGGTGGAATTTTGTTGGCGCTGTAGTAATATGTCAAGCTCTTGCCCCACTTCGAATATATCTTAGATCCGCCACACTGCGTCGTCTCAATCAAACGATAGCACGTTTCCCCTTTTACTAATACAAATACAAATCTTTTATTAATAAAACCAAAGTTACAGGTCATTTTTCTATTCATATAAAAAAATATCATAATCATAACATATTATGTCAATACAGTGAAAATGCCAGTGAAATAATATGTCACGTATAAAATAATTACGTCAACTCTATTAAATGTTAATAAAAACCAATGTCGATTGGTGGCGATTCCAGCGGTGCGAGTTGTGTCCATCGCGGTCAGGCGCCCTCAAGAGGACTGATACGGGAGGCTGGGCACACGTTGTTTGCGCACTCTACATACCTGAAGTCCGTTTCGGGAATGTCACTTCAATGGAGCCCATCGTGCTCCGGTTAATCCCACCTGAACGATATAATAAGGTACAGAACATTTAGAGTATATATATACATATCTGGAATAGGTTTTTTATGCCGTATATGCGGCTAACAAGCAGACGGGTTGTCTGATGGAAAGCAATTGCCGTCGTCTATTAGTATCTAAGAAATCAGGGGCAGAGAGATTATTGGATCAGCGTGCTCCATCTTCGGCCACACCGTCGCTTTGCATTAGGCGAGTTAGTGGCCAAACGTAGATCTATTAAAAGTAAAAAAAAAACCATCTGTCTCAAAATAATAAGCGCCAAAGCAGATGTGATACCTGAGACTTTGCTTTACTAGTCAAAGTTCTATATATTGCTGCAATGATCATGGACAATTGGATGCGTTATGCCATACCATCAGGAAAGCGTCTCGTAATAATCATACGATGCCGAATTTTTAACATTCTTTAAACACGCATTATTCAAGGTATTTTTATTTTCGTTTAGGTTAATAAGCAATAAGCGCTTGTAGCGATGATAGCTCAGTGGTTAGCGCGGTAGGTTCGCATGCCGAAGGGCGTGGGTTCAAACCTCAACAATGAGCTTGAGCTGCCAGTGAAGGAAAACATCGTGAGGAAACCAAAGCATGGTGGTAGGGTACTTTAGTACTCGGCTGGCTAGCTACCACCCTCAAGTTGAAAATCTGCCGCCAATCATCTAACGGTGTGTTCCGGCAGCCTCACTTGAGAGCCAGTTGCATTCCAGGCTAGGTGTGCTTTACCATCTTCGGCCACACCTTCACTTAACATCAGGTGAGCTGTGGTCAAACACCAAGCCTGTCAACCATTAAAAAAAATATATATATCAATGAAACATATTGAATGGCGAATGTACACCACTCTCACGTCATAAATAAGGTTTCTATGGTCCATGCCCGAGTAACTTTGCGCATGCTCTGTTGGAACTGATATATTTATGAAAATAATTATGATGAACATATTATGTCGCCAAGCAGTACTGGTATACATTACTGTGTGTAAGTGTTCCGGTTTGAAGAGTAACTGCATCTAGCGAAAGTACAAGGTTAATAAATAAAACTCCTAACATTGGATCGAATGGCTCTTAGGAGAGGCCTTTGCCCAACAGCTGATTATGATGATGTTGAATAACCTCTTTTATCTGCCAAAATTAAAATTTTCTAAGATAAAAAAGCTGTCCAAACCGGTGCTAGCTTTGCAAATTACTTGAACTTACATTTCTAAAAAAATAATTGATTTTCCCCAGACTTGTTACATCTGCCAAGATCTAGGCAAGTCTCACCGGGCGACTGCTGGTGCTTGCATGCAGTGCAACAAATCAGGTAAATACCTAAACTTATGTATATCTTATTTTTTTATCATGATGAAAATATAGATATGTCAAACATGAAAAAAAATTATTAAAGATTTTTTAATTTTTTAGTGTGAAATAAAACAGTTCTTGAGTTTATTGATCCTATGTATTTGTTTGGTTTGTATTTCATGGTACATATGTCGAATAAATGTTTTTTCATTCATCATTTTACTTCTATTGCATTGATAAAGAACAGGATGTCTCGCAACTTGCATACAATGGGAAAATACTTGCGTTAACAATTCAAAGAAATAACAACTCTTGGTTGAGAGGTTTAGGCTGAAACGCAGTGATAGCCGGACGTGGCTGATTTATTCATTTTGATTTGAGTTATAAATAAAACACGATCAGAGAGATTTTCATTCTTATTTTGACCGAAGGGTCACACATTCAATTTATATATTATTTATTACATGACTAAAATCGTTTACAGTGTAGAAACATGATCTGTTAAACGTTTATTGGCTCAGGATGCAAACAGCAATTTCATGTGACTTGCGCACAAAGCCTCGGCCTGCTATGTGAAGAGGCTGGAAACTATTTGGACAACGTGAAGTATTGCGGCTACTGCCAGCACCATTACAGTAAACTGGTGAGTGTGTTTGCGCTTTTGACTGCTTTAGATTTTCCTTATAAACTTGTTGGTTGTAGTACTGCCTTTTCAGCTGTAGGATGAGGGTTCCATTCTCATCCGAGACAAACATAATGTACATATTATAGGCAAATGTTTTTTCTGTGTCTGGGTTTAAAATGTGTTCAACAAAAAAGCACTTACACTGTGTGGAGACCATATAGCGACAACAATTTCAAATAATTATATTCTGAGATTAGTGATCAGTAATTGGAAAAAATTTAAAGAGTGTGAAAAAATTCTCTTTAAAAGGAGGTCGTCTAGATAGGTACCACCGCAGTACCAGGTATTCTGCCGCCAAGCAACACTGTTCTGGTTTAAGGGTGCTGTAGCTGGCGAAATTACAGGGCTGTTGATCATCGAAATGCTCTATAGTAATGAGCGCCAAAGCAGCGATGCCCTGGACTTTGTTTTATTACTTCAAAATTATGTGTATTGCTGCAATGGTTATGGACAGGCATTATGCTACCAAGGATCGCATCTCGTTCGTCTCAGAACTATTATGTAGAAAATTAATAGCAAAACACATAGAACGAACGGCAGTTTAAAAAAAATACTGTTTTCATTTTTTTAATTTACTGATCACTATCATTACTTGTGTGTCAATTTAAGGTTGTTATATAATCTCTACACTGTATAAGTATTCTAACAACTTATCAGAGGGGTTAGTGTATTGATTTGGGAGATTTACGCAAACAACGGAAAAATGTATTGGGACAACAGGACAACACCTCAGCGGTATGGAAACGGGGTTTTTTTTACGTAGGTACATTTTACTATGTACTACGGAATTTTCTAGTCATAGTCTGCTTACTTTGGGGCTAGATGGCACTGTGAAATATAAAATTAATATTAAACTAAACTAAATCTCAAGGAGTCTTCTATCAAATATGTGTATTAGTCTGAAACTCTTATTATATGATGTGGTGATACGCCTCGCTTCGTATTCGTAAGCTTGCGAGTCTCGGTTTCTGTCTCTCTTATGCCAATCTAAATACAGTATAACAGGTGACAGTACCGCATGTTCTAGAGCTTAACTGATCTGATACACACTACAGAGTCACTATGACCGCACTAGTCCGTTTCATTTAGTCATATGAAGTTCATGTTTAGCTGTCCCTATCATTATAAATCAGCATCATATCCAAAGACTGTACGTCTTTTAATTTTTCATAAGGGACCTGCCCCACCGCCGGCGAATACGCGAAGACACAAAAATGGCTCTATAAAAAAATATCTAAATACTTTTAATTAATTTCTTAACGCCAAATTTCTCTTCGCCGATCGTTTTCGATGTGACAGGTGCTGTACATTAACTCTTTTATACATTTACATGAAAAATGCACTCTTGACTCGGTGGTTACTTATGCTTCTTCATCATAGTTAGACATCTAAGTATACCATTCTTTGTGGCTTCTTCAAAAACGATTTTCGGTTTTTTTTTGTTACTCTAGAAGACTAATTCACACCGAAATGGCATAGTCCGGGACTACCAATCGGACTTAAGAGTAACCTAATAATTTCAAAATCAGCAGTTCATAATCCTGTTTGTGTGATTCTGTATTTCAGTTATTTAAAATACTGTTTAGCTACTACAAAATGTTAACCGCTACAATACATTACTCTTGTGGTAAGACATGACTAAGTGTATCGGAAGTATCCTCATTGCTACCCGAAACCGTATCACAAGCACAAAAACTTTGTAATTTTCATATTATTTTGATTTTTGTGTAATGTACGGTTTTTTTATCAGCCTCTTATGCCTCACTGCTTGGCAAAGGCCTCCCTTTCGTCCTTCTAAACTGCCCGGTCTTCCGCTTTGGTGGTCCAGTGATTATCGTGACGATGTAGTTCGTCACACCACCTTCGTCTGGGTCGACCCTGAGGCTGTTTAAATTTTGGCGTCCAAGCTGTGGTGACCTTCGCCCAGTGGTCGTTTGTCGTGCGACAAACGTGGCCCGCCCAGTCCCACTTCAGTCGTCCGGCTTTGTGGTTGATATATACGGTCAGTTAATTTGACTCCCAGGATACTACGCTTCATCGCTCGCTGGCAAACCCCGAGTGCGGTTCGGTGTATACTAAATTTAAAACTTAAAAACGCTTTTTCTCAGATATGTGAAATATCTAAATCAATTTTTCGTCCCGAAAAACCACTGTATGACAAATTTCATCCAAAACGTTAGTCGTTTTTGAAATTTCAATATATATATAAACGTTTTAATTGGCCTTGTATTCTCATTTATTTTAACTGTCTGTGTACATAGCTGTAAGTTTTCCTATTATAATAAAAATAAAATAAAATAGGAATATATATTAATATAATAGATTAACGTAAGATAAATAATTGTTAAAACTATAAAATTCAGGACTTGTGCTGACCTACATTCACATAGATTAACGTTGCAGTGCAATGGGGGATTAATTTATTATTTACATGCCGCTTGGCCGACGGCGCCAAAGTAAATAGTAAACGACCACCTTTGCACTGGGCACATGACTGATATACCTATTATAAGTGAGTGTAGGTAAACACAAGTTTTGCAAGTACCTTAATATTTGACAGACCGTATATTATGATAAAGGGAACAACTTAAAATTTATTTTTCAATATCAACATTCAAAATAAGACCGTTTTACTTATGTTTGTGGTGTGCTCGTAAATTATTTGTTTGTGTTGCGCTCGTATATGACTTTAATTTAATAGACATAGCTAACAAGTAACTATCGCGATTTGAACACATAATTATGTTTATCACCTGGACTTGTGTGCCGTGGCATTTTTACACATAATTTTTCACTGAGACGACCTGCATTCCCCAGTAAGGTTGTAACAATGATTATTTATTTTTAACATATCCTCATCATCATCGAGGTAAATAAATTTTAACATAATTTATAATATTTTGTGCGCTACTTGGCACCTTATGCCCTGTAATTCCAATATAATTAATAAAAGAATAAACAAGTTTTAAGTGAATAAACTAAAACTTAAATCATACTACATTTTATTTCAACAAATTAAACATATTTGCAGTGTATTCATTAAGTCCTTGCATTTGAAACCATGGAAAGTTTGTTTTATTTTTTTGAGCTGTGAATTTGTGTTATTGAATCCGAAATAATGAATTTACTGTGACGTCATATACCATAAAACACGCTAAGATGTTTCGAAAGCCGCTTCATTTGTCAAAAACAATTAGCAGTGCAGGTGGTACAGGGGAACAGAGGACCAGATATAGCTACAATCGCAGTCCTAAGACCATTTCGAAATTCATTTTCGTTATTTACAAACAGGTAAACTAAACAAACTATGGCGTCTCGGTAAGAATTGGCTTAATGTCTTCTTATTTACAACCTTATCTCTCGAGTGTCCATTGATAACTTTCTGCTTACATCTGTATTAGTATTTCATATATTAGGCTGACAACTTTTACAGCCAATATTGTAGTTTTGGCAGACAAATCGTGTTGCATCATATTGTTTTTTAAAACCTTGTTTTTTTTGTGTTTAATGCTCGAATGTATTTTATGTTTTAATGAACCATGTCTTCTCGTGTTGTGTCCGAAACTCCGTAGAAGCTTCTAGTAAAGTAACGCATTTTAATAGTGCATCGATTTTACTTGACCGTGGCTATCTTTGTGTGAGTTTGACTGTGACTAAGACTGAAAACTATAGTGTATAAATAAAAATTGGGCATTAACAACTCTGCACCCAGTTGCGTATGATATAATAATAAATAAGGAAAGTTGGTATCTTTGACAACTGGGTGAAATGAAAAAAAACATTACGTATTTATTTCCTTGAAATTTAAGTTATTTTGTAGGAGAACACATCGGGGAAATTATTATTTATTCATAATTTTAATACTGTAGATTTTTACCAATTTTTGACAAAGATCCTTAACTGTAACTTACTCAACATTTACTTCAGGGTATCCCATTATAATTTATTCCTTCTAATGCGTATCTAGTGTGCTTAATTAATATTTATTTCCTCTGAACTTTTAGTGTTCTGACACATTGATTTATTGACGAGTGATCAATTCGTAGTTAAGTGGTATTGTCTTGTTATCGCGAAAAACATTGGCTATTGGCGGATTCAAATACGCCATTGAATTTCTTCTCCGTTAATATTCAGGTCTCTTCAGGTTTTAAAAATGTTTTATAACATTTCTAAAATTCAAGAAATCCACTACTTCACAACTGTGAAGCACGTACGAATAAATAAGATTGCTAAATTTGCGACTTCTTTTACTAAACAATCTTGTTTAGTCGAATGAGTTGTCTTCATCTTTTTTTTTAGTAGAACTACTGCTTAACTTCGGTCTTTTATAGATATTGTTTAATAATGTTGCTGAAATATATTAGAGGGCTCGATTAAAATTTACTTTACAACTTTTAACTAGAAACACGGAGCGGGTTGCTGATTAAAAAAATGTTTCTAGTTAATCTCTGCTGTTTGGTCAGCTTTGCTATTATGTTGTGATGCTGTCTATACGTAAAATGTAATTTAGCAAAATTTTCAAATACCCGTTCAATTCTCAAACGCCTCTTTCCGAACATACTTTAATGCCATTTAAATTTAACTGTAGTCCAATTTTTGTTGTCAAAATAAAACTACAAGTTAGCGTTTTTTTTATTAACTTGTTATGAAATGTATATTAAACAGAATTGAATTATTCTTAATTGTGTCAGAGGTCTGAATGTGTCAAAGTTGTACATTTCACGCATGAAACTAACATACACTCATTATCATCCTGCATTTCTTTTTTTTTTTAGTTTACAAATCATGAAGTCACCGTCATCGCAAAGGTATAACATTTCATTCCTATGAACGCTTTTCCGGCTTTCACACTCTCTCGCTCGGATATTACATGTTGTAACGATTTAGCTGTAATATTATGAAAAGTTTTCTTGTCAATCTCGTAATTTACAACTAATATATAACAAGTTTTCATTATTTGTAATAAAATTAGTTTTAAAAACATTTTCTATGCTAAAAAAAATGCCAAGAAATTTTAAAAACATTTTAGCATATCACCCCAGAAATATATAATTTAACTATTGTAAATGTGCGAGCGAGAGATGGCGAACGTCCGTACAAACACTCATAACAGGAAGTTAGATTATAGGCGAAAAAGCAACCTAACGGACTACATCGGTGCTTATCGATTATTTATAATTATCCTGTTTATGGTCGGTCAGCTATATAGTATGTGTTCACATTCTAACTACTGAAACAGTCCAGTGAAGTTTTTTTTAACAGTCGCGTGACGATCAACGTGAAGCAAGTCGCCACCTGATGGTAAGCCGCACATTTCCTCTTGTTTAAGTCTCAATAAATAATGTTTAAATCCAGTTCAAAATTCAGTAATAACCACACTGCGCTCGCCAAACTAAGAATATATATTTGCCTCATATTACAAGCAACATGGTTTTTTTTTCTGAAATTACTTTTTGCGTCGTGTTAGTTCTCGCGTTACATCTTATTTGAGAACGCACTGTTATTTATATATAAATTAGGACTAATCAATATAAATCTAAATAATATACTCATGATATGGAAGTAAAAATACACACGTACCTACTACAATTAAAAATCATAAAATTAAAGTAATTTGTAGATTTGCAAAAAACCAAACTAAAAACCAATAATTATTTATCTAATGTACTAAAAAAAAATCTTTTTAATTGTTTTAACTTAACCGACAACAACAATAATGGTGAGCGATCCCAGTATCCGAAAGTCATGCTACGCCTCAGCCATACATTACCTATAGAAAAATTCCAAAGGATGCTCATTCAATTAACACACACGGAAAATTTCATTATTGCTTGCAAAACAATAACTAACAAAGGGTTACGAATTATCTAGACAAAACTAAAAAAAAAAAAAGTTTCGAATGAAGTGTTTTGTTGACTGTTGCGCAGAAAAAGGGTGGCAACGTGAAAACAATCCCGCCATACAAGCCGGTGCCTCACGACAGCCATTCGAGCGACTCAAGCGGGGAGAAAGAGGCTGAGGGCGAAATGGCAGGCGCCGGCGCTTCCGGCGGTACTACGCCCACCCACGCCACCAAGTCTAAGGGGGTACGTCACTGACGACTGATCTATCGAACGAATTCTATCTGCTCGGAAGAGAACTTCAAGTGTGCGTGAAACGGCCTACTAATCTGCGTGAATGTACAGCTCACATTGCCATTCGCAACGGTTTTTACTTTTGAAAAATAATTTAACAATGTCAATTTCGTGTAATGTTACGAAATTCTTGATTTATATATATGTAGTTGAACCTAACGAAATTAGTGTTTGGAGCAAGCTATCTAGTAAGTAGTGTAGTATGTATATTTATACCACTGGATCTATTCCTCGTCGACTTGACTGAGTGACCCGAAGGTCTCCAGTTCCCATATTGTGAACTCGATTGATTTCTGTTTAAAAAACTAAATCCGTCATCCCAATAATAGATGACAGATATACATTTAGTACGAAAAGTTTACCAATCGAAACCTTGGAAAGGTTTCTTTTGACTTCAGAATACGGAGACTAGTATTTGTAAATAAATTAACTCTTATTTGATAACTGGCAGGCTGACCTTCAAAATTGATTGCCGAGTCTGTACATGAACGAATCGACATTTATTGACAATAATTCACTAGCGAACCATCGAGATCTGGTCGAAATGTGAAATTTTATAGGCAGGTATAGCGAGTGAACACAATGTTATAGTCGGTGCGAATAACTAGCCATAAAATAGGCATACTATTGTATTAATTGATCTATAAAATATTAACTGGATGACACGTTCCGAACACTTAACTCTGGACAACTCAATTGCAAGGATATCCCTGCAACATGTTACACGACTTGTTCATTTTGACGTCCGTGACGTAAAGAACAGCGATGGTTTTTTTAAATTGTGAAAGTAAGTACCTCAATATGAATTTCTTACCCTCGTCGTCAAGTAAAATAAAACATAATTAGATCAGAAAAGAACAACGTAACATCGCACATGAATGAAATTGATTTCTTTATTTTAAAACTGATCAAAATTATTTTATCGAATACTGTCTTCGTCAACGCAATAGGCCAGTGTGACCAGATCTAATTTTATAGTTATTCTAGTAGTAATTTGATACTTATCTGAATTTGAGTATTCTTTATCTTACTTTAACCCTATCTGTCATTTTCATAAGATGCTCGACTCTATTGGGGCGTAGTCTAGTTATGTGGGACTGTACCCACTAATACCTTCCCGGTGACCTTTGATGCTTGATGGCTCTTAAACTTAACTTTCAAACTTTTGCCATTTGAATACATAATTATGTTTATCACTGGGAACTAATCACATATAAAGTACTATAAATTAGTTTATTTACCGCTTTGTGGTTACGAAACAGCACACACGAACGAAACGTCGATTTGATCAAATCAAAAAAAATTATAATATTATACGGATTAAGTCCCGTTGCTAAACATAATTATGCGTCTGGAATCTTCAGTGAAACTCACTGGACCCGTCAGCATTGCGTTTCGGCTCTTTTCAGGAAAGCGGCATGTTTCCTGAAGAAGCACTTTTGCATACAACTATTTAGGACTCTCACTTTACATGGATGGTCTTTCGCAACTCTAATCTTATCTCGTACCTAGTCCTCTAGCAAAAGGATCTTACTGTAGTAGTAGCATTCTATTGGTATAATATTGAGGCATTACTGGTTGTCCCCGCCAGTATCACGTTCATAGTTTTTTACCCATAATTTTTAGGTAAGGTATACAGATGATCGAACCTGGACAAGATTACCACAGGGCCACGATAAGTGGCGTACAAGTAGAGATGCCTGTATACTCAGCTATCGGCAATAACTACAAGCTGAAAATAATGATACAGATGTAATTGCCGATATGTGCTATTTTCATAACTTGCAATTGCCGTCATACGGATATTGCTTCTATTAAATTAAAACAATTAAAAAAAAAATGAGTACCTACTTGCAATGACAAGGGGTAGCCATTATAATGAATGTAAAATGAAAAAAAATAAAAGATGTGAAAATAATAATAAATATTAAAGTTAAATTCAATCAAATTGATTAACACCTTATTTCATGTTACCTATGCATAATTATAATTTTTTTAAATCATTCAGATTATAAAAAATATTTTCCAAAGAGCCCTTGAATCAAACTTAATTTAAAGAAGGATATTCTTTGATATCGTCACTAATATTATTATAACTCTTAATGAACTTAATAGTGGGACTAGGTTCCCAGTATAGTTTTATTTATATTTATCTCTACCGGTAGGAATAAGTTGCCGGATGTCAATATAATTTGGTTGATACATTTTGGACAAACCAACGTTTTAGTGTGCGAACGTTAGTGATCGCCCTTAGTGAACACCGATTTTTCTATGAATTTTCTGTGAAATGTATTTGTGATTGACCTTATCTAGTATAAAAAAATGTGTGTTGCGGGCACATACATAGGTACACTCTGTTACATGCCACGTATGCCACATGCCACATGTTCTTTTGATACAATTACATAATTATTACAGAATGTTTCAATTGCGTTTTAGGGTCCCGTACCTCAAAAGGAAAAAAACGGATCACTTTGTCCGTCTGTCTGTCAAGCCCTTCTATCGCGGGAACGCTTGGAGGTATCGAATTGAAATTAAAACCATATACGCAGATCTGTAGTCCCTTGCAGCTGTGAAAAAATAAAATTTCTCAGTTTTCTTATAAAAAAGTTACAGCCATTTATGCCGCAAAAAAACCAGCATATTTCAACACTCACAAGGGAATCAAAACCTGTAGGGTACTTTCCGTTGACCTAGAGCTATAAAATTTGGCAAGAAACATTTGTATATAGTACACATAAAGGAAAAAATCCGAAAACTGTACATCTTTAATTTAATCATAAAAAATCGGGTCTTTATGCAAGGAATGTGTTTTAAAGTGAATTAACCGTATCATTTGGGATATCGTATGAAAGTGCTTTATTAGCACTAGCTAAAACTACTTTGTACGGAACCCTCGATGGGCGAGTCTTGACTCGCACTTGTCCGTGTTTTTATATTTGTAGGTTTATTTTAACTGTGTACATATTGTAAATAAAATTGATGTACATTATAAATAAGCTTATAATTTGTTTATGCATGATTGAATTTAGACTTAGAATAAAATCAGAAATACAAAACCCAGTCTCCAAATTCGTGTTGGCTTGTATAATAATAATTGGAGTTGATATTTTTCTTAGTTTCGTAAAATTTTATCTGGTCAACCTGCGACGGGCACCGCCGGCCGACTTGCAACACATTTCAATGTTCTGAAGTTCTCTTCTATGCGCATAGAATTCGTTGATTTTATTTTCAGTGATCTGTACTGATAAGAAGTCAAAACTGTACAAGTTTACGCGTAATGATGACTGAGTACATTAAAATTTTGCGAATGAATCAGTTTTTTTTTATAGGTGACAAGTCTAGGGGTTTGACCACAGCTCACCTGATGTTAAGTGACGGTGTGGTCGAAGATGGTGAACACACCTAGCCTAGAATGCAACTGGCTCTCAAGAGAGGCTTTTGGAACATTCCGCAAGCCTAATTTAAGATACACTTGTCTTGTGCACATGACATTTTGACATTGGATTAAAATATTCACCCTTTTTTATGGTACAGTTGTTTTTTCCCGATTTCAAGATTGGCCCCTTGTAAGAAATTGTTACAGCTGTTGATAATGAATTTGAAATGATTGTGTTCGTGTTGATTTTCAGCCTGGCCGCAAATCGTCTCACGGTAACACTTCAGGAAAGAACACTCCTGCATCAGGGAAGCAGCAACAAGCTCCGCAACCGATGGGTAAGCTGTGTACAATAACCAACCATTTTCATGTATATAATGTAACCAGCATTTTGTATACCTTCATATCAATTACTAACATGAGCATTAAAAAAAAATATGAAACCAGTAACTGATCCCCTTTCTCTAGAAATATAGTAATTTATCTTTTGGGCATTGTGTGGATTTTCTTGCACTTACATAAATATTCTTTCGCTAATTTTAATTCACTTCCCTTATTCATTAACGTATAAATTTAATATCTGTGGAACAGCGACTTCATAATTTACCTTTAGCTAGTTGAAATTACGAAAAGAGTACTTATTTACAACGTTTGAGGTAATGGTCATTACAATACCAGTACGAGAGTAATAAAATACATCCTCCTGTTTTAGTCTCCTTTGGGTAAAATGTGTTCAAATAATTTTTCAAGAATTCACGTCAGTTTGTGTTTACTAAAGTTTAGAGCACATTTCAAGTTTTTGTTGAAAATAATTACATAGAACAGGCTTGTTGGGTTAACTGAAAAAATTGTTTATACCGTACCTTAATGTGTAGTTTACTCAAAAAAAAAATTTTTAATTCTCTATAATACATTATATATTTTGCGATTTCAACAAATTTGACGCGAGAACGACCAGCTCACTGGAGCTACTATGCCAGCGGCCCAGAACCTCGCTCCGGTACTTCAAGGAGCTTGGTTGGCTCGGGTAGATGCTGGCAGGGGGAAATGCACAATACAACCCAACCGGGACGTCAGTGCAGGACTCATCGCCCCCATTTTGAATAAGAATGGTCAGGAATGTCAGCGTCTGAGTGACGACATGCCATGTTAAGGAATCATAGGAAAATGTCAACAACAGCAACGGCGTTTCGCACAGCGGACGCCAATTATGAGCGCACAAAAAATAATTATAACTATCTATCTTTTATAATTTATCATTTCTTCTTTTGTTACTTTCATATCATGATTAATCATTAGAAACTCTAATTCATTAGTTCTATTCCTAGTGGACACAAGCCTTACAAAGGAAGTTGATCAAAATCGTAAATAAATAAACATCAGTCTGCATTTATGTTAACATGAAGTGCCTATGTACTAGTTACTTACCCTAAATGCAGGGCAGTCGCGGCAATAAACAACAAATCCATGGGCTTCTTAATGTAACGCATTTGAAACTGGTTTTCTTCTTTAGTTTAATGGCCATTGATGAAGGTGCATTGCATTGATAGTATACAAACAAATAGAGAACCTTCTCTTTCTTGGAAGTCAGTTAAAATTAAAGTCCCTTCTCTAAAACTTTACAAATCAATGACGCTGTCTGTTTTTCCTCTTCTAAACCAGCAACCGATTTTGATGCGATTTTTAGTGTCATTTAGAGGTTTGTTTATACTTACATGATTATAAGCTTGAAGTGTACTAAACCCAAAGTGGGTCATTGTACTCATTATTGTGAATATTGTGTTTCAACTTTGATATCGTGAAAAAAACCCAGCTATTCCATAGAAAAATGCCAATCGTTCTCGACATAATGTATGCAACCGCTTTTTTTTTAAATGATTTCAGAGTTGTGCATATAGTTAAAGTTGTCGCCATAATAAGGGCCGGTGCTAATATCTTGTAAAGGGCAATTTTTAAAGGTCTTAAATATCCTAAAATATTTAAAGATCTTAGGCAAGGTGGGAGACTAAATCATGAAACAAAATTTTTTTAAAAGACTTTTATTTTTACTCCAGACACTGGGGTCCGTGACCTTCGTCAACTTTTTAACTACACAATTTTTTTTCTTAATATCTTTTTTTTTACTATCATGTGTTAAATTATACTTGTCATTTAGTCTGTGGTTTATCGATTGCATTACATTGTCATAAGTACCGTCGAGTTGAATACCAGTTTCAAACGCGTCGTAACGTTATGTGGAGGGCTGACAGTTTAAATATATTAACCAATTTGTTTACTGCGGCACGCAGACGTGAACGACGACGTGCCAGACCCGCCCGTAACCCGCAAACACAAGAACTCCGAGAAACGTGTGTTGCAAACATTTGTTTACTCCATAGACTTCTCATCCTGTAGACTAAATCAAATTCGCTATATTCGGATAATTCGCGAGATACGCTTGCGTATTTTAAACCGGCTAGTTTGCTCAAGATCATCCGAACCAGCATAAAAAATTGCGATAATTACGTTAGTGGACGATAGTAAAATAAAAAAAATAATTAATGCATGCCCGATTTTAGAGTCGATCTTTCTTCTCTCTCATGTAAAAAATATAAATTGCCTAAACGTGTCGCGTCCTTGAAATTTTCCTCGTAATTGTTGTCTAAAATATATTATTTTAAATAAATTAATTAATTAATAAAATAATAATAAAAATAATTAATTAATTCTATAATTATTTATCGAATTGCCGCCTATGTAGTTTCATTTCAAATGTCAATTTGTCCCGCCAAGGGCGTTCCCCATTTTTATATTATACATTATTCTATCGTTCACGTAGGACGTAAGTGTCACAATTTGAAATGCTAGCCCCCCCGACTATACCAAACTAGCGTGTCATTTATGGTTGTATATTCATTATATATAAGCGCTATTCCGGTTATCTGCTCAGATATTTGTCTCTTATCTGCCGTCTATGGGCTGGGAAGTCGTTCAATTACTACTGCTATGTTTATCAACGTGGATAAAGTAAACGCGATGATGCTATTAGGCAGTATAGTTTAATAGAAAGTCTGAATAGACGTTAATTTTGCACTACGTTTGTCTTTAACTAAAGTTAATATTGGAATATCAGAATTAGTAGTTCAACCACGTTTATGAACAGGAGTATGGAAATTTTACTGCGTTGTGCATGTTGTGTTGTTCTATATAGTCGACGTCGATGGTTTTTATAGTTTAGTTTGTAGGCGTAACCACATTACAGTCGACTATATATTCTCGCCGAGACAGCTTAAGACCTTATAAAGCGGCCGATTTAAAGTGACCTGACTATTAGAATATAAGTACGTAAGCGCGCACCTTCGTAAGTTGGCCGTCTTATAACGTCTCTGGCAGTTGTGCAGACAATATACAGCCGCCATAATATTGTTGTATACAGACGCGTCAACGTCGATATCTTTTGACTTTATTTCATATATTATAATATGGTATTACTATATTTACAGTTCAATGTATATAATATAAATACATATAAGTATTTTTATGAGTACAAATATACTCTCACCTTTTTAATTTAATTTTGTATTGTTGTAGTTTTCTTGTTTTTGCATTACCTGTAGCGTTATAATAATAATACAGAAATCGATGTAGTTAATACTGGTTTTAATTGCATGCAAGTAAATGATTTTCTCGTAGCACAACGTTATTACTGATGTATAATATGGCACTTGGGTGTATGGTAGTTTTTTTGTAGTAGTTTCTAATTTGGTTGAAATTCCTGAGGTATGATTCGCACCGACCATCGCGGATCAGCGATAGGAAAACAGAGCAAATGATCTCTTTATCTCCTTGGTTCCCTCAGACTGGTCTGTCATGGTCCGCGCGATTCAAATCGCAGGATTGTTAATACGATTTAAGTAACTTGAATCTAGACGCTTTAGTTACTTGTTAGATTACAAAATGTTGTTTTGATGTTATCGTAAAATAGTTATGTGTTTTTTAGTAATTTTTTATGGATGGTTCCTGGTCGTTTATATAACACACTAATGTGATCGTATTTCATAATAAGACTTAAAACGAATGCTTAGATTGCTGACAAATCAGAACTCACCAGTTGCCAGAACGCGAACTCAGTAGTAGCAATGGGGATGTTTACGCAGATTGTAGAGCAGGTTCGAATCTTGCTAATTGGTAAAATTTTACTGTTGGGATGATAATACTTTTTTCATGACAAGTAATGACATAACAGGCGCTTTCGTCATTGTAAGAGATAACGTCTGGTCATGAGCATTGCAGTAATACCCAGTACATTTTGTAACTTAATTAATGACTAGGACACCGTTAGATGTATGCTCTTCAACACTTTTTAAGTCTGCACTTCGCTCTTTTCAATATTTAAGACCCTATTTGTTGATTTGATACCTCGCTACTACAAAGTAGCCAAGGTAAAGCTAAAATATGTCCCCCTATATAGGTCTACTACAGGTCCCCCGTGTAACACTAGAAAATAGCCCGAATAAGATGTTGTATCTGTATTATAATATATTATAAGTGACGTAACATGAAAATAATGGTGACTTAAAAAGTAAGAGTGAAGAAAGTTCATCGAATGGAGTTTTTTGTTTTACTTAGTCTAAGGTATCATTGCATTGGATCTCTAGAACTACCAAATTAATCACGGATCGCCTGCGGAATGAGGAGGTAGGTGGAGCAGCGTGACGTTCAGATGTTGCAGGGTAATTAAGGGTGAGCAGGTAGGGTGAGGGGGTAGGGCACCCCCATCACGTTTGGCAATTCGCACGCGGATCTCGCGGCTATCAGTCGACTTATTGGTTCCAGACGCTTTGAAGGAAGATACATAAGAGAAGTTTTAACACACAATCATTCCAAGATGAATCGTTCTAAAATTATTGGGAATAAAATTGTCGAAATCGCTTTGATTTTAATAGAATTTTATAATCTTTGTTTACTAACGATCAAAACTTTAACATATCTATGTGTGTTACCTCATAATTCCTATCATTTTAATTATCTATATGATTTAAAAATCAATCGTTTTTCAAGTCAACAGTTCATAAATGTATTGATACATGCAAACTCGTTACGTCAACGCAAATCAATTTCGTCAACCGATAATTATCTCATGACATATCTCGTGTGCACTGATCACGTGTGGGCCCTTGCGCTGTAGATGCCGCCTCCACCGACCTCCTCATTCCGCAGGCGATCCGTAATTCAAAGCTGGCAACATCTTAAACATGGGTCACCAAGATACAGGCTAAGCCTAGTTTGGGGCCCGATGTATAACGCCATGTCATTTGCAAAATAAAAAAAAAAAATTGTAGAGTGAAATCTGAAAAATCTGTAAATTACTTTGGTAGTGCTATAATTGGTTTAAGACTGATGTGGTGGTTGATTTTTTTTGATGTTGTTGATATTGAGTAGTGAGGTAAAGTATACTGACAATATTGTGCGCTCTCCATCAGATAAAAAGAAATCGCCAGCGCGGCGCGGATCCTCCACGGGGGAAGGCAGCAGCAGCAAGGGTAGTACTCCGGCACCTTCGCCTCAGCACTCTTCCGAGTCGTCACTACCTGTGAAAGGTAGGGCATACTCATTACTCGTTCATTTAATATTATCTCACTTCCCACCATGTTTACGATATTTATTTATCGATAGCGCATTTTAAAAAATTAAGCAAATAAATAGACACAAACGAAATGTGATTCCATTCTATACTATTTCATTGTGTGAAAGTTTGACACACTTGTACAGAACCCAGACCAATAATGTGAAATGAAACAGAGCGAGATAGCAAACTTTAAGTAGTTTATTGCAATCACTTCAATCACACAGTTCAAAAATCAGAAATTTAGAATGTAAAATTAGAAAACGAAACGATAGCGCGTTTTAACGGCGATCAACGCCATCTAGGTTAATTCGAACTAACTAAATGGCGTTGATCGATATTTAGCGACAAACTATTTAACAATTAAACATTCCGCCACCCATGGACCACATGTCCATATTATACGGGATGAAATTGCGGTTACATTCTGAGCATTTACCTTAATATTAAAACAATTCGATAACCTTAAAACATTCAAACAATTGTATTCGAGAGTTTCGATAGCAAATTTTGATAACAACAAAAAAAATTACAACTCAGAACAGGTAAATATTTAGTTAACATAGATCTAGCAATTTTACATTTTAGCAACGATAATAAAGTCGAAAGTTTAACAATTTCTGGAATTATTAATTACAATTGGTTACAGGCAATAAACAGAGTTTAGAGACAGGTCGTTTAATAATACTACCTCTACAACGCAAACTAACAACGCGAGTAATTTGATCTGGACCACTATGCTTCTCTGTTACAATACCGTAAAGCCATCTAGCTGGGGGAAGATTCTCCTCTTTTACCAGCACCATATCACCAGTTTCAAGTTCTCGAGTGGCTTCCTTCCATTTATGGCGCTGAAGGAACTGGGTTAAATATTCTCTGGACCAACGTTTCCAGAATTCTTGGACCTTGCGTTGGGTCAACTGCCAGCGCTTTAAAGAAGACACACTCGAATCTATGTAATTGGTGTCTGGAACCAGCACCAATGGTTCCCCAACCAGAAAATGACCTGGTGTCAAAGGGGTTGGATCGTCAGATCCATCACGCATACGTGATATTGGTCTCGAATTGAGGCATGCCTCAATTTGAGCCAGTATCGTGGACAGCTCTTCGAAGGTCAACGTTGAATCACCGATGACCTTTTTGAGGTGATTTTTTGTTGACCTGACTCCTGCTTCCCACAATCCCCCGAAGTTGGGACTGTAGGGAGGAATTCTATGCCAAGTCGTCCCATTACTTCCGAGCCAATCAGCAATTTCAACAGCGATAGTAGACCTTTCTTTTGTTAGTAAAGTCTTTAGTTCTCGATCGGCACCAACAAAGGTTGTCCCATTATCGCTCCAGAGATCGGCACAGTGGCCACGTCTGGAGACAAACCGTTTGAAGGCTGCTAGAAAAGTCGCAGAAGTGAGATCACTGACGACTTCAAGGTGAATGGCTCTCGTAGCCATACATACGAAAAGGCATATGTATCCTTTTGTAGATCTATGCCCACGACCTTTCGTGGTTCTCACGGCTATTGGTCCGGCATAGTCTACTGCACTTTGTTGGAAGGGTCTACTCGGCGTGACTCTAGCTGAAGGCAACTGACCCATTTGTGGGTGAACAGTCTTATTAGAGTAACGCACACACGTAACACATTTATGAATGTACGATTTCACCAAGCTCCTCAGATTGATGATCCAGTACTTTGCTTGAATGTAGCTGATCGTCAAGAGCGGACCTCCATGGAGTGTTTTTTCATGGGCATTGCCAATGATCAACTTCACCAAATGTGACTCGCGTGGCAACAAAATAGGATGCTTCCGGCCTTCGGACAAATCTGATTGCTGTAGCCTACCACCTACACGCCACACTCCGTCGTGATCTTTGAAGGGATTAAGAGAGGAATATTTTCCTTTCTTATCCTTCAGGTGATGCGTAAAATGACGATCCTGACATCTTTTGATGCAAGCTTGCAAAACGTCCTGCAATTCCTTAGCTGTCAGCCACGGTGGTACATTCAGAACACAAGGTAAGTAGAATCGCCTGCACCAAGCCAGAACTCGTACAAGTCTTCTCAAGGTAGAAAATCTTTCCAGGAACGGATCACCATCAGCAGTGTCACTGGTAAGTACATTACATTTAATATTTTTTCTTTCTTCCAGGTTAGTATCTTTCATTTCTCCTTTATTATATTGAATTTCTTTCAGATGCAGCCACTCCGGACCACGATTCCACAAGAAATTATCTACAGACTCTGAAGGCATGATTCCTCTTGAGGCGCAGTCAGCGGGATTTTCCTTTGAGGCGACGTGAGACCACTGATTTCCGTCGAGAACGGTAAGTATTTCAGACACTCTATTGGCGATGAAGGTCTTCCAACGACTAGGGTGACTGCTAAGCCAGGCTAGCACGATTGTAGAGTCGGTCCACGCATGTAGGTGGTGTTTTGGAACGCTTAAAATCTCAGCTACTTCACTTAAGAGTTTAGCTAACAAAACAGCACCACATAATTCTAGGCGTGGAATCGACACCTGTTTTATGGGAGCTACCCTGGTCTTAGAAGTCACCAGACTCACATGTACATTTCCATCGCGATCTGTAACTCGTGCATACACCACTGCAGCGTAAGCTACGTTAGACGCATCTGAGAATCCTTGAAGTTCTAAGCACATATCAGTCTTGCTTGACTTGATCCATCTTGGAATACGGATTTCTTGAAGTCTCTCCAGATCATTGCGAAAGTTGAGCCAATCTTTGAGCAATGCTGTTGGAAGTGGATCGTCCCATCCAATACCGGACAGCCAAAGCCTTTGAATAAAGACCTTGGCAGTCGTGATAGCTGGAGCAAACCACCCTAAAGGGTCATAAAGCCGAGCAATGTCTGATATCACTCGTCTTTTTGTGAATGTACCATCAGTTGGAGTGAGTGCAACAGTGCACTGAAACGTGTCAGCGTCCCGATTCCATCTGAGACCTAAAATCTTCATAATGTCATCCGATTTAAGTATTAGATCGGTATCTGAATGATGTATGCCACGATTAATATGATTCATTAGCTCTGAATCATTGCTTGACCACTTCTGTAGTGGAAAGCCCCCACGACCTAGAAGTTCAGTCATCTGCTCATGAATTTGAATTCCTTCATTTACAGAATGACAGCCAGTCATGAGGTCGTCCATGTAGAAGTCGGTCAACACGCGGCCTTGAGCTATCGGCATATCTTTGCCTTCATCAATGGCTAACTGCTGCAAACATCGTACAGCCAAGTAAGGCGCTGAAGACGTCCCAAACGTTATTCTGAGTAGGCGAAAATGCTTCAAACCAGCATTTGGATCATCTCGCCAGAAAATCCGTTGAAAATCAACATCTTCATCTGCTACCTTCACTTGCCTGAACATTTTGACGATGTCTGCCACAATTGCGATCGGGTAACAACGCCAGCGCATAACCAAATGCCTTAACTCTGGTTGCAGAGTCGGACCGGTCATTAAATCATCATTTAATGAGACGCCGTTGGATCCAGAACAAGAACCATCAAAAACCACACGTACCTTGCTAGTGGTTTTGTCATGCCGCACCACAGCGTGGTGAGGGAGGTAGAAAGCATCTGGTTGTTCGATGTTATGGACTTCTTCCATATGACCCATGGAGAGATATTCATTCACAACATTAGAATACTCTACCTTAAGCTTGGGGTCCTTGCTGGTAAGACGTTTTTCTAACATCAGAAAACGTTTTCGTGCAATGTTACTAGAGCCTCCGTACTTGCATAGTGGATCTTCTGTTTTGAATGGAAGGCGTACTATGTATCGGCCTGAATTATCTCTTTTAGTGGTTTGAGTAAACCACTCTTCGCATTTTTGATCGTCCAGAGTCAAATGCTTCCGCTTCTGGGTGGATGGTTCTGTTTCCAGTTCCCAGAACTTTTTCAGCAAGTCGTTCTCGAACTGCTGATCGACATGCGCTAAATGCATATTCACAATGCTGTGACACTGTTCGCTACGGTTAACGTTAGTAGATGCCACAGTACCAGACAAGATCCAGCCTAATCGAGTGTTTTGAGCAATCAAACCAGGCTGGCCTCTAACGAGTCCTTCTAGAAGGATCTGGCTATACACCTCCGCCCCCAGTAGCAGATCGATTCGATTAGGAGTTCCAAACGATGGATCTGCTAAAGCACTGAACGGCAGTGCTGGCAATGTCTGCACATTGTGCAGTGTTGCATTGGGCAAAAGGCATGTGAGCTTATGCAGCACATGTGCCTTTACTGTCAAAGTAAAGGTTGGGTCTAGACGTGACTGAATAGTTAGCATAACTGTGTGCTTCGACGCAATAGTCGAGCCACGGTCACCGCCTAGCCCGGTAACTAATCCTGTCTCAAGAGTTTTCTTGAGACCTAATAGCTGCACAGCAGCTTCTGTCAAGAAAGTCGCTTGAGATCCTTGATCGATCAAGGACCTTAAAACAACAGTCGTTTTCTTCTTGGATTCCGCATTGACCAAGGCGGTTGCCAAAAGAACTTGACTGAGCGAATTTACAAAACAGGTGGTGATATTAGAGCTATTTGTTGTTTCATTTTGAGGCCGTAAACTTGATGAGTCTGACGTTGACGCTGTAACAGTAGCTACAACACTCTTGTTTACTGGCTGATCAACCTTGACAAAATCAGAAGTTGATTTCTGGGGTTTGGGATGTAAGAGCGTGTGGTGTTTCTTTTTACAAAAACGGCATCTGGTTGACATATTACATTGGTAGACGGTGTGGTCAGTATTCAAACAGTTAAAGCATAAATTGTGAGTCTGAGCAAATTGACGCCTAGTATCGGTGGGTTCTTTCGCAAATTTCTTGCAATTAAAAATTTTGTGGTTCTCTGAACAAAAGGAACAGGATACAAAAGTAGTTGCGACGTGAGCACAATTTGTTTTTTCTGGTTTTTGAATTTTAGTATCTAAGAATTCTAACGACCTGAACCTATTCTCTAGAAATTCCTCGAACATTGCTATTGAAGGTAGTTCTAAAACAGTCTCAGTTACCTTTTGTTCCCAGATTTTGCGTGACTCAGCATCCAGTTTTTGACTAATCAAGAAAACTACTATAACATCCCACGAAGTAACATTAACACCTAAATTTTTCAAGCCACTCAGACATTCCTTGGTTGTGTCTAGCAACTGCTTTATTGCACTAGAAGATTCAGTCGTTAACGCCCTTTGAGAAGTTAATTTTTTTAGAATACAATTGGCCAAATACTTTTTGTTATTGTACCTATTTTCTAACTGAGTCCAGCAAACCTGATAATTATTCGAGGTAACTGGAATATGCCGCAACAACTGTTCAGCTTCTCCAGTAACTGAACTTTTTAAATAATGCAACTTCTGTACATTGTCTATACTGCTATTATTGTGGATCAGGGAAGTGAACAAATCGCGGAAACTTGCCCATTCGATGTATTTACCTGAGAATTTCGGGATCTCGATTTTAGGCAATTTTACGCTGAAATTTTCAGTTCCTTGAGCCGCAGTAGATTTAGTAGTTGCAGGATCTGGTCTTAGTTTCAGAATAGCATCTTTTAACACTGATTTGTATTCAATGTACGTTTCTTCAGTAGAATCGTACAAATCATTTGCAATGTAAGGAGACTTTTGTAATTCTTCGCTCGGAACTTCTGCTATGATTTTGCGATGATTATTCTGAAACTCTTTCCAGTGTTGTTCTAATGTTTCTAAACGTGTGCCGACATATGATAAAGTTATTCTTTCTTTTGAAGATTTTTTATAATTAACTTTAGACTTATTTATTTGCGCCGCAACATTGTCCTGTAGTCTTAAATAAGCGGCTGCCATCGTAAAATGAATGTAAGAAATGCAATAATAATACTTACATTAACAAACAATAATACTTTAACAAATGAGACAAAGTTCAGCCAAAGATATTTTACAAAAATTTTCTAAGTCGATGAGAACAATTTCAAATTTCTCTAAGTGTATAGAACCTTGTCGTAGAAAATTCTATACCTATTTGGACATAGGTTCCCCGTCTATACACTTTTAACTTAACTAACATGCAACACAGAAAATTTTACAAGTCCAAGAAAAGTTATCACGAATTTACTAAGTCTCTAGAACCTTGTCAAAACAATTTCTTCAAGTATTAATAATTTGATTCTTCTAAGTTTAAATCTTCAAGAGAATAAGGTCGAAAATGTACTCACAATTTTTGTCCACCAAGAACTCACGCTTGACCAAACACTTCACTGATTATGACGTCACTACGATGATGCTTTAACTTCAATGACGTCAGGTTACTGCAGGGTCCAATCCGAAGACAGATGTACTCCGCTCCCCTCTCACACCGGATAGTGTGAGGTACCGCAACGTCACTAGTGACTATGATCTCCCTCGCTGGGGGCTACCGCCAGGCGGCACCCAGAGTTGGAGGTACACTTCACTCCCCCGCAGGTATCACTTCCCCCCCGACCACCGGGTTGGTCGATCGGTTGGATAGTAAATATTTTCACAAACTTCCTGCACCAGTAGCGAACCACTACCTTGTTCGGTGCTAAAGGGTTGTCAACTGTCACCGTCAACCACGTAAACCGTTTCCCGGCAATACGAAGGACCATGTACAGAACCCAGACCAATAATGTGAAATGAAACAGAGCGAGATAGCAAACTTTAAGTAGTTTATTGCAATCACTTCAATCACACAGTTCAAAAATCAGAAATTTAGAATGTAAAATTAGAAAACGAAACGATAGCGCGTTTTAACGGCGATCAACGCCATCTAGGTTAATTCGAACTAACTAAATGGCGTTGATCGATATTTAGCGACAAACTATTTAACAATTAAACAACACTGTAACTGATAACCGTATTTGGATGAAATTTGGGATACAATTTATACTCAGGATTAACACATGTACCTAATTCTTTTGATTCGCGAAAACGCGCGCATACGCAGTTTTTCAAAATTAAGTAAGTAAGGGCTGAAATGCCGTATTCTGGATTGTAAATTGTTACCTGAAAACTTTGATTGGGGGATTTGATTGATATATCACAAGGTGTGAAAGATCATAATATGCTCATGACAATAAACAAAATATCTTTAAGTTAGATAACTTAAAAATATCATTGTACTTGCCCCTGTTAAATAAATATATAAATTAATAAATATATTTTTGAACTCTTAAAAAAATCTTAAACACAATTTTAGTTTACGTCAATTTAAGTAGTAACATTTTGTTCATCAGTTCGGATTATAACGATGTTCAGATTAACTGGGGCTACGGATTAAGAAGGATACTGTACTGGGGTTTACATAAAAAACTTGAAATATTTAAATAGGTACTTGGCAAAGCACCAAGTGTGAGTCCAAAAAAGAAAAAAAAAGCAAACAAAAGACCAATCTTTCAAATATTTCGTGCAATGTGTTCGGAGAGATATAGAGAGACATCAAGTAGTAGACAAATGTGGTCTGAAGACGACGCTAAAAATGTATTCCAAGCTTATTTTACCGTTGTTATTACCATGTAGTTTAGTATATAATATCAAACATTACAGCGGGCACGTCTGCCAAGATGTCACCGTCAGAATCATCGGCTACCGTCAAAGCTTCGGAACCGGTCGGAGTGATCAGTTCAGTCGCTTCCGCGATGGGTTCTGCGTCTACATCCTCCACCAATACTACCAGGTAAATAATCGCTCACATTGTGGGAGATAATCTTCTTATAAGATGTGTAATGTGCTTCTTACAAAGATCTTGTCTCAAAGTTGTAACATTAAAAAGATCGTATGAAAACATCTCTAAATAGGTTATAATCTACAGGATCGCTAATGTTTCATGTCTCAACAGGCCATCGGTGTTTCATGTCTCAATAGGTTATCGTCATCTGACGAATCGACAAAAAAGACAAAAGTTAGTCTGAACCTCTCTGAAGGTTCTCTGAGGGTTCTGCACAGACTTGTTTGTGCAGAACCCTCAGAGAACCTTCCGTAATCCACCACGGAAATAAAATTTACTACGAATTCGAAATGTAAGACGGTTTAAATGACAAACTCAACGTTGTAGTTGGATATAACATTATGTATGTATGTCATAAACGTCACAGTTATTTCGCATTTGTAAAAAATGTTTTACGTAAGTTATAATTTTTGGATTTATTCCTTAACTGGAAGACTTTGTTTCTTGTCAATTTTAATGTTCTACGTTAACGAAAAATACGTTATAGGTTAATTAATAAAAAGGTTTGTTTTCCCTTCTGAGACGCAAAAGAAAGAGAATCACTTTTATTGTTCACCCCCGCAGCGGGCACAGGAATAGTAACCAGCTCCAAGCAAGCCATAGTTTCCATGAAATTTAAACGAATCAATTCTCTAATTTTTTTAAGTTCTAGTCACTAAACATTGAACTAGACATGAAATTTTGTTATTCTTCTATAAATATATGTCATATAAATGTATCCATACATATATATGACATATATAGATATGAGGTATGAGTAGACTATACTACTATACTATAAAGAGGAATGATTTGATTGTTTGTTTGTATTGAATAGGCTCTGAAACTTCTAGACCAATTTCAAAAATTCTTTCCACCGTTGGGAAGCTACACTATCTCCGGGTGACATAGGCTTTTTATCCCTGTATTCCCACGGGAACGGGACCTACGCGGGTGAAACCGCGAGGCGTCCGCTAGTACTATATAAACGTAGCTTTTAGATTCTCATTATTTTTTAGTGTATTATATAATCCTCTTAACAATTGTTTATTCAACAGCACATCAGTGTCGACGTCAGTGGTGCAAGTAAACAAAACTGGATTCCAAGAGTCTGTGATAACAAATACAGATGCTATAGACCCGAAGCAGACTAAGAAGCGCAAGGCCGCCGCTGCCGCCCACGCCGCTGCCGCCGCCGCCGCTGCTGCAGCCGCCGCTAATGCCGCCTCCGACTACTCGGGGAACCCATCCGCCTCAACGGTAACTAACTCTACTGACAAAACTTATCGACTGTTGCTTTGGTACCACTGATGAGAGATTTTTACAATTATAAGTGTAATGTTTGCGTATTATAAGTACCTACTTGTAAATGATAATTGGGATAAGTCGTGTATCATATTGCTAGTTTGAATAAAAAAATTACTGGTTCGGGCCGGAGGACGGAGTAAGGACGTATGAACTTATACATATTTGTCTAAATAACGTTTGTTTGAGGTGGTTCGATTTCCATACAAATATTTTTTTGCCATTTATGGACAAATTTACAAGCATAATTTTACAGTGAAATCACAACTGCATTTATTTTGGTCTTTATTTTCTAAATCACAATTGCTTGAATAAAACTGTAGGTTTTTAGAATAATCTACTGTGTTATTAAAAAAACATAATTGTCAAGTGTTTCACTATTATTAAGAAATTTATGAAAAATCAAATTAAATAAGTCTCAAGTCACAGCTGAAATCACACGAAGTCATGGTATAGTCCGGTTATGCTTTATAAAGTAGTGACTATTTACTCACGTTTCAACATATTATGTCGCTTTTCCACACGCGCGCGCAAATTGACACTAAAACACCACTACAGCCAATGTTGTTTTCATGACAGGGTAACGAAGCGCCACAGTCTTGGGACCAAAGAGATGATACTCAAGAACCCGTCGAAAAAATCATCAGAAGGGTCAGTATCGATGTAATTTTTAAACTTGCTTTTTCTGTAGCTTATATGTGAAACCGTCTGACTTCCAATCTGTAGGCCTAGGCTTGAGTTCGAAACCCACGGCACGCACCTCTGTTTTTTTTTGTCTTTGCCGCTTACTTAAAGGATGAAGGAAAACATCTTATGTAAACATACATGTTTGAGAATTAAAGAAAAGTTCTTGATGATGCGTGAAGTCTGCTAGCCCATACTTTGTGGTATACTATGGTTTTACTCTTCACAGAATGAGAAACAACCCGGCAGTCAGTGGGGCAGCTTATAAAAGCATTACTGATTCGGTACTTTTGAAACTTTCGCGAATGTAACACATACATATTTTTGTTTATGACGTGGACTTAGTCGCGCACGAAATACTTCAAACTTGTTGTGTTTATTTACTTACTAGCACTGCCTGCTTAAATCTGCAGCCAATGCTACGGCCGCCAACATAGGCTACACCTGTATGAGGTAGACTTTAATCCTGACGTATGGATATTTTTCTACAGAGCTCGTAGTCAAAATTCACTTAAAAAAGCGCCATCTAATAATTTTTCGTCTCACTACTACGAAGTGCCATGCGTAACGTCGTCATTGTTGAAAACATGCCCAAGCAGTGGCGCCATCTAGGCCCCCAGCATGACACTAGAAGTAGCACCAAGCCGGCTAGCCCGATTGCACTGTTTTTTCTATGATGTACCTGTATCTTTATATTATGTGTATTGCTACAGAGTAAGTCGGAGCACGACCCGTCGCCGGGGCATTTCTCAAGCATGACCGCGGCCGCGCCGATGCCGCCGCCGCCGCCTGCTCACAGCCCCTCGATGCAGAGCTCTAGGTAAAAAAACTGCTTTATTGTTTTGAGATTCCAACGCCCAACATAATTAAGTTCACTCGGGATATAAAAAAAAAGATATCTTGAAAAACAAACAGTTTTTTTTACATTTAAATTTATACGCTCCACAGACAGACAGTCCGTGACCTTTGTCGACTTGAATTACAATTTTTTATTTTTTACAATATAGAAAGAGGAATGTTTGTCAAAATAATCTTAATCTTAGGTTAAAGTACTAGTTTGTGTGTATACCCGCAAGCAGCATCCGATCACGAGTATGACGTAAACTAATAGTTTTGAGTGTTAAAGGTATATATTTAGTTTATTTCCGCTTAACAGTCCTTTCGGTTACAATAGTGAAGAGGATTTAAATTAAAATTTAACTACCTGGTCGACAATTTGAAAACTTTACTTAATAGGTACCTATCTATAATTTGACACAAAATTATTATTTTAATTTTTTTATGCCACAGGTGACAATCAAGCTGACAGGTTGCCTGATGTTAAGCAATCACCGTCGCCTATAGATAAATCAAAAACAAAAAACTATAACCACAAGTCTTTAAATCCTCTTCTCGCTGCAGTAACCAAACAAATAGTAAAACCTAAATATATTAGAATATAATAAAATGTAGAATTTGTAAAATCTAAATATATTAGGTATTCTGCCGCCAAGCAGTAGTGTGTAAACATTACTTTATTCCAGTTTGAAGGTTACTGCAAATAGCGAAATTACTGGGCTGTTGAGACTAACCATCAAAGTCTCAAAGTTATGAGCATCAAAGCAGTGATGCCCTAGACTTTGTTTTGCTACTCAAAGTTCTGCGTATCGCTGCAATGGTCATGGATAGGTGTTATCTCTTACTATCTATCAGAGCATCTCGTTCGTCTTACTATCCTACTTCCTACTAATATTATAAACAACAGTAACAAACTAGTGGTTGTTACTCTTTCGCACAAAAACTACTGAACGGATTTGGATGAAATTTGGTATGGAGGTAACTTACACCCTGGATTAACACATATGCTACTTTTAGCCCGAAAACGTGTAGCATGTAACTCTGCAGGGCGCTTCAAGTATTTACAATAAAAAAAATGCTACAATTTTTGTATTTTATGTTGTGTCTAATATTCTCGTTTCTTCTATGGGTACATATAGGTCGAATACAAATTGAATGCATCTAAAAGAAGGGTTCGTCTCACTAATGTAAAATGCATCATACATTCTAATGCGGTAGTGATCCAGAGCGATTCATAATGCACGATGCAGCGTAATGTGAGCCAGCGTTTATACTAGCTCTGTAGGCGTTTCTGTTTATTCAGATACAGGCTCTTGTATCGACTTGACATATTGTTTTATTGTTTATTCGAAGATGCCTAACAGAAATAAATATCGTCCTATTCGTTTCCGTTGGAGGTAATGTATCTTATTCAAGAAATTTTTTATTACAAGTAAAGTGGAATTTTGTGAATCTTGCTATTTGCTTTTTGTTAAAAAAGAGTAATACAATTGTTAAGTATGTTTTATTTATTGAAATCTGTGATTAAGACATTTTATTTGACGTCTAAATCTAGCTGACATTTTGTTTGAAGCCAGACGAAATCGAGGTTTCTACGGATTTTAAGAGAAAAAAAAATATGCATACCAAAATCTGTTAATTTTTTCCTAAAGTGCGTTATAGAACACACGCAGTTTGATTGTTAATTGTTAGTTCTTTGTTGTGAAAATGTTTTCTAGGTATATTGAATCCGTTGGCGTGTATTGATAAAGTGTTTTTTTGTAGGCAAATGCCGAACTCGCTGGCGGGCCCGAGCGGAATGAACCCGCCGCCTTCTAACATACGGTCCCCATCACATTACGCGGTGAGTCCCAATTCCACTATTAAAGGTTTACCAATCAGCAATCTTAATTCGCAGAGGAGCGTATGCCGATTTGTAAAACATTTTCACGGGAAAATACCAGCTCAGTGATCTGTCGCATCTGTGACGGTTAAAACCTTTCTTGAATTTTTGGCTTTAATAATGTTTTTTTGCATACCATTCCGGAGATCGTCCAGCATTTCATATTCCACACATGCTACTTTAATGATTCTACGAGGAGGTTTCCACCGTCGGAACTTAACCTACACGACATACCTGCAATACTTACTTTTATCATGTTACAATATTACCATTTAATAAATTACTAACCGTATAGAAATAAATATGTAATATATGTACATATAGACAACGTTCGAATATCCTTTGGATAGTGACGAACACTCATATAGATGGTTCATATTTATACAAATCATTAACTCCAAAGATTTTCGAAGCGCATAACGTTAATCGTAGTTCTACTTAACATAAGCGATAGGAAAAATGTAAAGGTTTTGTATTCAAAACAAAAAATGAGGTTTTACCCAAGTAGAAGCGTTTTCTTTATACAAATTTGTTTCTAAGGCTCTCTAATTAATTATTTTCACAAGATACGCTTGTTTGCTCGGACTAGTACCTGTTTAAAGCTCGGTTCTCTTCGAGTTTTCTCTATTTCGCTCTTTTACAACGTATTTGAAGAAAATACAATCTTATTATTGGAAAAAATTAACTCGCATATTAATAACATTAAAAAAAACACATTTTTTTCTAATCAAACATGTTAACAAAAATTTACTATACACGTTTGCAATATTATAAAAGTTACTTTTAATTTTGTAAGTGACAATTTTTTTTTATTTTACAAAAGTTTGTCAACTTTCGAAAAAGAAAAGATTCGAGAAAACACTGTCAAGTGTTAACAGTAGGTAGTATTTCCTTTTCATATGTCTTGCTCTCACTGGCCTGCATAATTTAACATTTTGTGTTTTGTATAAAGCATGATGCTTTACACAATTAATATTTAAATTGGGTTCGATTCCCACTCAGAACAAACATTTGTTTATTATAAGTAGGTATGTATTTACAACAAAAAAAAGGTATTTATGTATTCTATCAGTTATCTGACTTCCATGACACAAGCTCTGCTTAGTTTGGGGCCAGATGGCGCTGTGTGTATAGTCCTACGATATTTATTTATTTAAATTGTATTGTTCAGAAAAACAGTACACTGATAAGAAACAAAACGAAACATAGCAGAAATAAATATCATATAATGTTACATCAGTATGGATTCCACACTAGGGTGACCTGTGCTGTGAAATCCAGGCCCATCAAATGAAAAAAAATTAACTAACATGCCAACCATTGCGGTTCAATGAACGCGAAAAGAAGGCAAGTTACGTATCTCTTTTTTTTTGTATGTAACAGTAAAGAGACGAACGAGACGCGCTCCTGGTGGTAAGAGATAACGCCTGACCATGACCACAGAACATGGAACTTTCTTCGTATTGGTTAAACCAAACAGCCGCCAGCTGCGGTTTACGCAAAACAAATACATTATTAATCTCATTTAACGTAACACCAATTTACTGCAGTATCTCTTGCATATGAACTTGAAACACTGCGATTTTTACTGGGCAAGAAATATGTGAAAAATGCAAGCAATCTAGCGGCAGTATTGGTGAAGTATGATTAAATCGTATTCAATCGAATTACATAACGCAACGGGTTTATCTATATTTTTGCCATAATTATCACGTTAACAAGTGAGATAAAAATAATTAGTGTCCTACATGCTACGCTAGATGTCTTTGAAAAATCAATAATATTAATTTATTTTTCAATATAAAGTACACTTAAAACAATTGTTATTTATATTAAGCTGTAAATTTGTTACGAGTGCCTAGTATCGCATCATGAGCGTAGCGGTGGGTAGAATTACCACAAGACCTAAATACATTATTTACCCTAATGGAAAACACAAAATTTCACTTTAACTTAGCAAGTAAAATATTGAATATAATAATAATTGAAGCAGTGGTTATCGCGTTCGGATGACAGCGTTTTGGGAACTATTCCCATTGATAGCGGCCTTTTAGATTAATTATTATTTTAAATGTTCCTTGTCTTAGCTACTTTCTTATTTATACCTTGAAATTCTTACGTATGTTATATAATGATTACTTTAATTAAAAACAAAAATAAAATTAAAAGCAACATCAGCAAAGAGTTACAAAAACATGTCCGATTCTAATTAGACTAACCACAAAATCAACTTAGCATTGTGACAAATAATGACAGAACTTTACTGTCCTTGAAAATATTCAAGGATTGTGACTGTCTGTTGGAGACAGGCAAAACATTCCATTACCGAATGGCCTTACTCAAGTTAATATATTTTTTTCTAAATTTTCTTTTCAAGTGTAAGATACAGGAAATTCCGTTAATAAATGTATTTGATTTTACTTTACGAAGTTGGTACATGAAGGTTGGATTTTCTAATACTGCGTCAAGTTTAAATCTAGAATTGGCTTTCCACGTTGGCGGATAAAAATAAATCTAACAAGTCTTCAAATCTAGAGTAAATAGGTTTCTTCTAGGTAAGCGTGCTCCATCTAAGACCACACTACTGCTTAACATCAGGCAGAGTATGGTGAAACACGGACCTATTTTGAATTAAAAAAAAATACGATGTAAACCTTATTAAAAAAAATGGATAAATGAAACTTTACCGAAGTGGTGAAAAAAAAAAATTACGCGTCGAAGTCTAATTTAAATGTATCTTTGTAGTGCGTCATAGTTTATTTATGAATGATTTATTTCAGAATATTCGGAAAACACGATCTTTTAAATTGTTACTCGAAAGCTATTTGTGATAGGTAATATACTTTATAATAATATACTTTTTATTTCTTCAACAACTAGTATTAGGTACGAGTATTAGGTACAATTTAAATTAACAATTACAACAAACATAAGCGAGTATTACAATCAATAGGTGCATTTCCAACTCAATACCTAGTATTGTGTTCCTGGGTGGAAGCTCTGTTCCTCAGACTAGGAGTACCTGTGTTCTGAGGTGAGGTGTGAATATACCCATCTTCAAATTAATCTATAATTGGAATTAATGAACTAGTTTAAAATGGGTAGAAACTAATCGGTGACGGAAATAACGTAATAAAAACTGGGATGACAACTAAAGACAAGTACAATAACGCTTTCTATCTCTTATAAAAATGTTTAGTGTATGTTTTTTAAGTGTATGTATTTCTTAATAGATTCAACGTAATGTTTTTTTTATTTATGGCACTCGTACTTACATACATATATTTGAAGTTAAATCAAAGCCTATGTTGATTTAACTCCATGTGTAAGGCCCTGTTCATAAACGTCGCTTAAAATTATTTTATGTTCAAACTAACATGTCTCGTTGTCACGCGTGACACGTTACACTTTACCTAAAATGTGAAAGAACGTTTTAAGCATTGATTGCTCTTTAAGCAGCGTTTATAAGTATTAATACGTTATTCGTAAAAAGATAAATTTAAAGGGCCTTACTTATAAAAAAATCTTAAAGTTAACTTAAAACGCCCGCCTATGAGACGTGCAATTTAAAACTTAGATTAACTTTAAGAAATGTGTTAGTATTTCTGTTGTGTTAATCATCATCGGGAAAACGATTTCGCTTTTTGTATTGCATTTGTATGCGAAAGACATTTTTATACATAGTTGATATTTTTAGCGCTTTCAGGTTTTTATTTTATAGTCAATGTTGTTATAATAAAGAGTACAATGTTAGCTTTAAATATGTTCATTGTCTAAGCTAACATCAAGCATGTCTCTGTGAAATGCACCTGCTCTACCCGATTGTGCGGCGTGCCTACAACCTGCTCCTTTATCAATCATCCCGCATGAGGCCACGGAGAGCGCCATCCAAAGGGCAGAATCCGGGTCAAAACATTCAATAACCGTACTTATTTGTTACGATGATATATCACCACAAAAAGTAGATTTGATCTAGCATGTAGAGTGAGTTTTGTTCTAGTATTGTGTAAGTAGAGTGTGAGTGAATACTAGCACCAGCTACAATCCGCATGTGATCGTCACTTGGTGACTAATCGTGGATTATAGGGAGCGAGGTCCGAGCGCGACGGGCAGGCATCGCTGCTCGTCTCTGTGCCGCTGCCATCCACATCGTACGGCATCAACCTGTCGACGCATCAACAGGTTCATCGTCATCCATTCGTGAACGCACAACTGTCATCATTATTCATATTACACCGTGTGTACTGATTCTCACGCGATCCGGGGTTCCATGTCTAACTACTCTTCCACTTGACTTTGACAGCTTCAATTGACAGTTTAAAGTAACCAGTCCTGAGTCACATGATACGAACGAAGTTAATTGCGTACTTAAAATGTTTTTTTTTTATGTTTAACAGTCGAAGTGTTTGACCACAGCTCACCTAAAGCTAAGTGACGGCGTGGTTAAAAATAGTAAACAACCTGCCTCGAATAGAATTGGTTTTCAAATGAGACTGCCGAAACATACCGTTAGATACTTGGCGACAGATTTTAAATTTGAGGGTGGCAGCTAACCAGCCGTGTACTAGAAAATGCCCTACCGCTATGCTATGGTTTCCTTACGATGTTTTCCTTTACCGCCAGCTCAAGCTCATTGTTGAGGGTTGAACACCTCTTCTTTCGGCGTGTGAACCGACCGCGCTAACCACAAAACTCCAGTTCCATTTCAGGCTAGGTGTGCTTTACCATGTTTGACTAGACTGTTACTTAACATCAGGTGAGCTGTGGTCAAATACATAGCTTGTCAACTATAAAAAAAATATCGATTTTTAAAATTATTTTTTGAAGTTACTTTTGAAGACTTGATGGCGTACCAATATACCTACTTTATGACATCTACACACTATACTCTTGTAAGATCATTGACGCCCTTTGCTCCAATCTATCCTAAACAATGTGATTAGATATTTTTTTTATTTTATTTAATGCAGTGTTCTATGACGCGTTACGCTCAAGTTGATTTAATTACTGATAAAGGTAGGTTCGAAATTTAGTCTAATTCGTCCCATCTAAATGTATTGTATAATTCTCAGGTAGTGACAGTTGTGAGTTCACTTCATTTTGTACGCATTTAACTAATCCACGATTAAATATAAATTGTAATTTTATATAGATAAATGTAGTACAATTTTTCTTATGTAGTGGTATTGCGGCAGCATGTTTATAGTTACTTAGCTTTTGCTTAAAAATTCATAATGCATATTATCTAAAACATCTTCTACTGGATTTCCATCAGTACAATCAAAATTTTCTTGCGACAGCAAAACTATTTCCCTACTACTACGGAAATAACACACATAGGTACATAACTTGTAAAGTATATGTATATGTGTATTGAGTATTAACTTGAGACACAAGAAGTAAAGAAACAATTTAAAATGGCTACGACTCATTATTCAAGAAACTTATTCAGTCATTTATTATCATATATCATTCTCACGGTTTTATCATACTATATTTACACAGGTGTTACATTATAACATTACATTTAGTTATATGATACACTTCTTAGTAAACAGATTTAAAAGCTTGCAACGCATCGACTTTGGTGCATGTAAGTTTTCGCTATATGATATGGGATCATTTTATGCATGGTTAAAGAAATGTGATATTCAATTACTTTGTTCTTAATATATCTTAATAGAAACTGGGGAGTATTAGTTAGGTTTCTTTTAAAAGGCGGTGGCGGTGTTCTCCCTATTTCATACTTTCACAAAAACTTATTTGTTTGCGACACTGTACCTTGAAGTGAAACCTTATCCAAAGTTGCTTGGGCAATTGTTACAAAGAATATTTGACGGTATTTTTGGGGAATTTTGTCGGTCACGTTTTAATTACATTGTCCAAGAAAAAAGTTCTTTCACTTTGTTTTGCCATTTTATGGCTTGAAATGTTGGTAGTCACGTGGCCAAGCAACGTGGCAAGTTCTAACAATGTCAACATATCTCCTGTAATTTATTATGCGCCAATGTCGACGGTACTAGTTAAAGCCCGATAATGCCCAATGTAGCTCCGTTGCAAAATAGAATAACACCCTTGAATTTTATGAATAGCTCGATGAATATAACATTAATTATACCGTATTATATGTACTATTTCTAGCTTGGTACAACTACTTATCTTACAACACGATTTTTCTTTTACTAACCACAATACATTATAATTCAAAAATGTCTTCGAAGATTACATTACACAGAAAAAGTTGCTGAAAAAATATAGTTCCATGTAATATTTCATCTATGATAACACACAAAATGCTCACTAAAATTTATTATGCTATTAAGTCATCCCAGAACCATCTGGGTCTTATTAGTACAAATGATGATGTTACTTAGTATAAATGATCACTTGGAGTTTGCTTCACTCGAATTCGAATTTGTAAAGCGTTGTCGTTTGGTCTTTGTAATATAGCCGATACAAGTTTCGCAGACAACAGACACATATATGACGTCAACTTCGCCGATGAATACTTCGAGCGCGCCGGTCGCATCTGCAAACTCACACGTCTTTTATCCACCTCAGCAAACAAACAAACAGGTAAGTTTTCATGATACTACAATATAACACTGCAATATACACATACAGGATATTAATTTCACTATCGTGAATAATCTAGACTGTCACGATATCGTGGACTTATAATTTATTTTTTTTTAATTTTCATTTCACTGCTGAGCTTCCAAAAAGTTTGCCACACAGGTCCGAAGTGCTTTACCTAAAAAGTTTAAATTCTATAGAATAACCCAATCACAGCGCTTGAAATAACTGTTCGTTAATTTGGTCAATAAGTCGTAATATATCGTATACTAGAGAAATAAATCAAAATACATAGATTTTTTTTGTTTTTTTTATTTCGCTTATGTGATTCCATTCGGAATTAGTAATTTTCAGTATAAAATGAGTAGTAACCAGAATGCTGGAATCTGCTTTGGTCAAAAGCTTAGCATTGCCATCCAGCGTGGCAATGCTGCCAGCATTCTGGCCACATATCTCTCCTCTGACGGACTTTTAAATTAAGTTATTTGTATAAATTTATAAGTAGTAATATGTTAAAATACGTAATAAAATAAAACAAACAATACGTAACAACCCTTATAAATAATAACTTCAGTAACAGAGACAAATACATTTATTCCGTGTAAATAATTATTATCGTTATGAACACAAATGATGCGTCTACTATAATTCTTATTTTATTCGTGTAAGGCTCGATCCCCACCTGACGCAAAAACATGTAAAGCGCATGCATGTGTGCACATTTTCACTATCTCTGTAAAAATTAGTGCGTTATCTTGTAGAAATAGAAGTTATTTACACTTGTATCCTAGAATCTCTACATTGTATGAAACAAAGTCGCTTCCCGCCGTCGCGACGCTTAGATCTTTTAAACTACATAACAGATTTTAATTTAGTTTCCATCAACAGACAGTGATTTCAGAGAAAGGTGTGTATGTATGATACATGCATATTGTAGTAGAGAAAATCCGATAATTTCAAAGATTTGTGTCATGAAAAAGATGTGATGTCGTATAAACATGTTTTTATGCGCTATGCATTGCAAACGCTGGCATAACCTTACGAGATAATATACGATACGATATACGTCCTACGTTATACGATACGATATACAATTATACATATATAAATCAACATAATGTACTACGTTAGTACATATCTACATTGCAGCCGGAGCAGGTCGCTAGTTACATATAAAAGTTTGGGCAAATGTATAATTTTGACTTAGGGTCTAACTAACATTGTTTTGATTTTAACTTTGATGGCAGAATCTTTATGGTACAGAAACATTTGGATCAAATTGCTAGTTTTATTTTTGCAACTGTCGTGTTAATCTTAACAACTTAAAGAGTTTTATAACAATACACAATATTTTTGTGTAAAAAAAAAGAGTAATAGGGTCACGGTGTAGTATTGCTATCTATTCTGTTCAGGTCTCTCACAAACTTTAAAAAAATAATATTTATTGACGAAGCTGGTGAGTGGCAAATTATTGCCATTAGGTACCTGCACCCAAACTTTCAACTACCTGCGAAGTTAGAACCCAGAGAGCCCGTTCGCTCTGACACGATGAAATCGCACATATGTCCGCCATTCACGTTAATACTGTCACTTCACTAAAAAAGTAGTATAATACATAGTAACAGGCGTGTTCAGTCCGTCGTGATACGGCATGTCGTCTACAGGCACGTACGTTACACGGGATTAGTACACATCCGTCGACTTAAAATACTCGGAAGTTTTATTTGCATGTCATGTGAACAAAGGTCGTACTTTGAACATAAGCTGCCCATAATCACTTACGGTCATCAAATACTCCCAAATGGTAAGAATATTCCGTTAATATTGTTTATAACATCGGTATCTGAGAATTTTTTAATACATGACGCACGTGTTCTTTTGATTGTTTGTTTGTGTTAAATGATGTACCGTGGCAAATGTATTAGATTTTTGTATAATTGTATTGTATGCGGTTTTTCTTCTATCTTGTTTTATTTTGGTTTCGCGAATTTAGGTCGGCTGAATTCCAATATAGCATTTGCGAACAGCAAAAACATTCTGGTTAAAAACACGCTAGGGCTGGCGCTATACGAATAACGATTTCGGGAAACTGTTAGTGGACCAGCGTAAGAGAAGCCTTCTTTTTTGCTATTTTTCTTTTACAATCTTGAAAACAAAAATTTAAAAAAATGTAAAACACAAAACAGACATTCAAATGAGACAATGAATAAAGCCTAAGCTTTATTTACTGCTGTATAGCTGGGTTGTACCCGCGACTTATTATTTGCCGGACATTTTTTAGGGTTCCATATCACAAAAGGGAAAAAACTGGAATCCTTTTAGGATCACTTTGTTGTCCGTCTGTCAAGCCCTACTATCTCGGGAACGTGTGGAGGTATTGAGTTGAAGTTACACAGATTTGTAGTCCTTTGTGTCCAGCTGTAAAAAAACAAACTTCTCAGTTATCGTAAAAACACTTACGAACGTTTATGTCGCAAAAAACCGCTTATTTCGACACTCACAAAGGAATCAAAACTGTTAGGGTATTTCCCCTTGACCTAGAACTAAGAAATTGGCAAGAAGCATTGTCTTATAGTACGCATAAATGAAACAATCCGAAAACTGTACACTTTTAATTTAGTCACGAAAGAATAGGGTATTTATGCAAGGAATGAGGGTCCAACTTTAAACTGAGTTAACCGTATCATGTGAGGTACCATTTGAAAGAGTATATTAGCACAAGCTAAAACTGGTTTTTCATCATTATAACGATGTGTTATTTTCGGTTTATGACGAAAAATGTAAAAAATCTACTAATTTGTACGGAATCTTCCAAGTGAATATTTTTTTATTTTATTTTTTATGGTTGGCAGGCTAGTTGTTTGACCACAGCTCACCTGATGTTAAGTGAAGGTGTAGTCGAAGATGGTAAAGCACACCTAGCCTGGAATGGAACTGGCTCTCAAGTGAGGCTGCCGGAACACACCGTTAGATGCTTGGCGGCAGATTTTCAACTTGAGGGTGGTAGCTAGCCAGCCGAGTACTAGAAAGTACCCTACCACCATGCTATGGTTTCCACACGATGTTTTCCTTCACCGGCAGCTCAAGCTCATTGTTGGGGTTTGAACCCACGCCCTTCGGCATGCGAACCTACCGCTCTAACCACTGAGCTATCATCACTACAAATATATTATTTTGAGGTAACACAAAGTTGAGCACAGGTCAGCTAATTTATATTATGCTCTTTATGAAGGTTCGCTATCGCGAGCAAAGTTTCGATTAGTAAATTGAACATCATATAACGTTTTAGGTATATGTACAAATTAATTCAACGCAGTAACATCCCATGAATAAGAACAACAATTAAAATTATTTAATTAAATAAAACACAACACACAACCTATCAACCGTAAAAAATTAAAAGAAACGAAATAATTAAATACACTTAACGAAGAATTAAGTATCTACTTATCTAATTTCAAAGAAACACAACCTCACTAACGTTGAAAAAAATTATATGAACAGACCTATTTAGACCTAAGTACAATAATTATATCCTACCAAAAATTCAAAGAAACAAAGTAATACAACACCTAACAAGCAAACAGCTACTGCTCTATTTATGTAATTTCTAAACAACAGTAAAACAAAGTAACACCTTAAACGAAAACAGTAACTAAGTAGGAAGATTTACAACATTTAAAAAATACATAGTTAAAAACATCTCCGCACTGGTAAGACGCTATCTTATAGAAGTAGATACGCGTCGTATTAGTGATCCCCTTCTAACCGCATTTGCCGCTCCACCCCGCTTTAAAACTTTTGTGTTTGGCTCTCAAGTGAGGCTGTCGGAACACACCGTTAGATGCAGGCTGATAGTTCATTGGTAGTGTGTCTGCTTCGAGAGCTGAAGGGCGTGGGTTCGATTCCCACTCAGGACTAACATTTGTGTGACTAACATCGATGTTTGTTCTGTGTCTGGGTGTACTGTATGTATTATAAGTATGTATTAACAAAAAAAACAGTATTTAAGTATTCTATCAGTTATCTGTCTTCCATAGCACAAGCTCTGCTTAGTTTGGGGTCAGATGGCGCTGTGTGTAATGTCCTATGATATTTATTTATTATTTATTTATTTTTCGAACACGTTTTGTTTTTGAGTGCGTAGGATTCAAAGAGCTTGCAAAATAAGGTTTCATATATCATAGGTTGAAGTTGAATAAAATTAGATAAGTATTGCGAACAGAGTCAACGTGCGTTGAAAGAATACAGTTATGGAAACACAAAAACGCGTTAAGGAAGGAAGTGTTGCTAAGTAAACATTTTGACTTTCATGCCTTCTACCCACGGAATCTGTGCTAAATTTCGAGATAATAAGTTTTTAAGAACCTACCTCATAGTACGTACTAAAATTATGTCGTAATTTATTCAAATCTTCTTCAGTAGTTTCAACGTGATGCTTTTTCAAGATGAAGACGGGCAATCATTCGTTTAAGTATCCCTAATAGAAAATTAAAATATAACAAAGCAAAGAATTTGGCTTCAATCAGTTTTATTACATGCATATATAGATAGATGAAAAGGATAAATTATCGTTAAACGTACAAAGAACCTTATAGACGGGGCTTGCCTGAAGTTAAAATCTTAAAGTAGCTCGTATCGCTTTTAAGAAAAGTCCTAACGGTGTTTTGCTTATAATAAACTAGCAGGTCGCCCCGGCTTCGCACAGGAAAACAAAACTCGATTAACAATATAAATATAGCCTATGTCACTCAGTGATAATGTAGCATTGTTATGATGAGAGGATTATTCAGACCGAAGTGGTTTCGGAGCCTATTCAATACAAACAAACGAAAACTCAAATCCTTTCTTATGATAATAGTGTAGATAATGCTTTAAATTTTCAGTCGACTCTTCCCTGAAACTTCAACATCTCGCAAAATCAGAAGAAGAATTCTTACGGTGTGTTTACAGTTTCGTACCTTTGGTATCCTATTAAAAGTTGACACCATATATTAGGTTAAACGTCCGTTTGTATGTCTTATTCAAAATCATATGGCACGTTGTTAAAAAAAATCAGTCGGAGCTCGGCCATTTTCTAGGAAATGTTTCTGAAAGGTCAACAATAACATTGTTCCTAGCGCTTGCTATATTATAATATTTACACCAACATATTCGTAAGTAAGCTAGTACTATACGTTACAACAAATGTGTGTCGTTACGGACGTTTTTTTTTTAAACTAATTGGACACATGTTTGCCTCATATTGGCTGTTATATTAATAATACATATGGTCGAGTACCTACTAATGCGCGTTTAAATATGACGGCTTTTTTTTTAACTTTCTGGAATAATTGTAGAATGTTGTTATCATTCTTGCTTCTTATTGAGAGAGTGGAGTATTACATCTACAAAATAGTAATATTTGTATTTCTTTTACGATAAACTTCACAGGTTACAGGTTACAGGTTTTTTTCTAGGTAAGCGTGCTTCATCTTGGACTGCATCCTGCTAAACATCAGGCAGGGTGTAGTCAAAAGCGAACCTATTATGTATAAAAAAAAAAACTTACTTTTTTCATAATGAGAAGCGGCCGACGCTCAGAAATGTGACAGTTTATAAAAAAACAAACTAATACGGAGAGTATAACCCAGCCCTACTCGAAACTCTTATGACAAACATTACAAAATCCCTGAAATCTAGGCTCTTTCGTCATCCAGCCCAAGAATTACCATTCTCAAGGATACTCAAACGTAAAACTTACTATATCGAAACAAATATCTTTTAATATTACATGTGATTACCAGAAAGCTAAATATATATATATATATTTAGCTTTCCCCACGGTGTTACCCGCTACATGTTTTCGGGATAAGTAGCATTTGAGTTAATCCAGGGTCTCAGCTACTTCCATACCAAATTTCATCGAAATCCGTTCAGTAGTTTTTGCGTCAAAGAGTAACAAACATCCATCTATCCATCCAAACTTTCTCATTTATAATATTACTGGGAATTATTATGATCTTCGCCTGCCAAGAACATCAATAAATTCATCGAGCATCCAAAGCAGCGTTACTAGGATCCTATTAAATTTGTTTAGGCGTGGATGGAAACACTGGTAGTGAAGGTTTGTCAATACATGTTTAAGGGGCTCCTTATATTTATACCTGGGTCCCAAATCCTGGGCACTATACGGTCCCTGTCCCTGCAACGTGATGAACGCCCCGGATATCGCCCGCACGGAGATACCATTGTATTATAATTTTCGTCTTTAGGTATTTATATTAAAAAATAAAAACCGAGCGAAATTGAGCTGACGTGTTTAGTCTTTCGCTGTTTCTTTTTTTTTAGACACAGAAATCTCACCATAAAGGTTTGTTTATTATCTTGGCACAGATTCCTAAAAATAATATGTATTAACTGAAAGCCCGGTACTTCGTATCCAGTGCACTCGGTCTTCGGCCTCGTATCTACAAATATAAACTTCATTCAAAGTATCATGAACATTTTAAGAAAATGATTAGTTAATTCAGTTCAGCCGTTCTCGAGTAAAGCGCTTGTCAAAGATAACACTTTTATAGAAAGTTTCAATGCGTATCCCGAATTTGGTGTTTTTTTTTATTCCCGCTGAACTGAACCCCGAGTAAAAACTATGAGCAAACATCATTTAAAAATTGTAGCTTTATACAAGTAGGTAAATTGTTTTTAGCAAACGAGTTAACCAGTGTCCTGACGAGCCTTAGCGATTGCGACCTATTATCATAACCTAATAAAATCTATTCAACTAAACAAAATCAAATCTTAATTTTAGACATAAGTTATCTATATGGCAGCCATGAAAAAAGTATTTGCTTTTGGCTATCACAAGTTGTACAGGCGGCGGCTTAAAAGTCTTTGCTGATGGAAAAAAAGTTTAGAAGAAAAAAAACGTTCCTTAGTTGACATGTTAGAATGTGTTATCTAGCCAACAAATAAATCGTAAGTAAAATTACGAGTAGAATGTATCATAACATTCATTACGACAAATAAATATGTGATTACAGTGAGGGTTCGTACCGTGTGCATTATCAAAAGTACGAACAGTGAAACGTTTCGAAATATATAAATAAATAAATAAATAATAAATATCATAGGACATTACACACAGCGCCATCTGACCCCAAACTAAGCAGAGCTTGTGCTATGGAAGACAGATAACTGATAGAATACTTAAATACTTTTTTTTTTGTTAATACATGCTTATAATACATACAGTACACCCAGACACAGAACAAACATCGATGATAGTCACACAAATGTTAGTCCTGAGTGGGAATCGAACCCACGCCCTTCAGCTCTCGAAGCAGACACACTACCAATGAACCAACAGGGCTGTCGAAAAATAATATGTACCATGTAAGAAGATAACATAAATAATATGTATCGGAAAAAAAACAAGAAATTGTTCAGGTATATAATATGGTATATGCCTATGGCTGAGAGTTCAAAGAATAGAATAAACTTATAATCTTCAACAAAAACAACGAATCGCTAGATAAGGATCGGCCTTTTGTTATTGTGTCTTTGAAAAAATGCAAGCGTTCGTTTTTAAAAGGTTCTTAAACAAAACTAGCATAAAATTGTTCTCTGTGGTCTTTTCTTTTCCTTTCGTTCTATCTCCTGTACAAAGGGCAAGAGATAGTTCAAGATAAGACTGAAACAAAAGTATTTTAAGTGTACACAGTGCCCGCGTTCTCAGCGTGTGTGTCGTGTAAAAGTACGTAGCAATCAATGTTCAGTTGGGCTAATTGTTTTAAAAAGCACTAAAGTCAAACGGACGATCGGACCGCGAGTGACATTTATAACTGAGCGGTAGCGTAAATCTTATTTCCGACAATTTAAATTGACGGTCCCGGTTATCTGTTTAATAGAAGATTATCTGTCATATGTAGCAAATCGCTTTGGTTTATTTGTTATTTTACGAGTTTAATATAACAGTGAAATGCGTTGTCCGAATGCTAATACTAATACCCAGATATGTGTTTCCCGATAGAAAATAGATAAATATGTATACAGGATATCTGGGTATGTACAAGTTACGAGTATGCAAGCGTACTCTTCCGTGCTCTTATCATCGACAATGGTTAAACGCAAGTGTGTCATAAAAAACCAGCAACCGCCATGTCGAATCATACGTTTTTTTAATTGTGTTATATTCTCATGATTTAAATAGAATGTCTGTTTTCAGGTCACGCTGGAATCATTGCACGGCCTTCCGCCGCGAACCTCTTGGGGTGGACTCAATGTCCAATATGAACAGCAGCATATTCCACAAGACAACGAGCCTGGGTAAGTATTTTACTGAATCTTGATAGATATAAATCTACTTTTCAAATTCCGCTGGACCCGACTTCCCTCTTAACACCGTCGTCAGCATCCAGATCAGCCCTGTTTTAGGAACTGTGCTGCTGAGACCTCTGGTAAGTTATCCTAACACATCACTCACACACGCAAAAACGACTGAACGAATTTTGATGAAATTTGGCACACATATAAACCAGTGGAAAAAATTAAGGTATCAAAAGAAATCGAAAGTTTTAGTTATTAGATGGCTGTATCTTTGTGAAAAAAAACCGTATATATTGGTCCCGCAATTAAAAATGCAAATTTGAAGCTTAAAGTCGAGATTTTGGGACGAAATTTTTGTCAAGATATTCGTATCGAATGAAAAGTGAAAAATTTCGATTATTTTTTCGGCCCTTTTCTTGTTGTCTTTTTTATGTTTGACAGGCTAAGTGTTTGACCACAGCTCACCTTATCTTGAGTGACAGTGTGGTCGAAGATGGTTAACACACCTAGCCTGGAATGAAACTGAGAGTTCATTAACACACCGTTAGATGCTTGAGGGGAGGGGTAGCTAGCGAGCCGAGTACTAGAAAGTACTACAAATAATTTTGACTAAACCACTGTATATACTATATTTATACAGTGTATACACACATATCTGTATACACTGTATATACTATAATAGGCTATTTATCCAGCTCCAAGGTCAAGAGTTTCTTTTTTTTTTTAAATTTTCGGTGTATAAGCGACAAATCGTGATCCTTTTTTTGCCAAAATTCAATCGAATGAAACAAATAAACAGCTGGATGGACCGAATTGAAACTTGGTGGGGTTTTTGTGGGTACATCGAGATGTAAAAGGCACACTTTACATTAGACGCAACAATCGCAACAATCTTGAAATAGAATCTTTCTTTTTCTTTCTTCTTTTCAATAATCGTGCTGTTTGCGTTTCAAGACATTGTTATTTCTATAGTCGGTAATACTCGCGCTCATTATGTTTTACGATCTCGGCAAGCCAGCATAGGATTGTTGATAAATAAATTTGAACAGCTAATATATTAAACACACTAATTTTGACTTAGAACTTCAACATACGATAAATCAGGATAAACCAAGATCAGACCAAATCTAGTTTACAGACTTCTCATTATCAGTGTGAATGCTAATTTTGGTAGTGTATATACATATTTTAGACGCTCCAAGTAGTACCGTCAAGACATTCTTGATAAATGTTTTATTGGGCAAAATATGCTTCGAAAAATATATTTGTAGCAGTTGTTTCTTCAGGAACAGCTGCTGTTTTATTTCCCGGTGCGTAAGCAGCCCATTCCATGTTTAAAATACTAATAAAAGTGGATCGGAAGGAAAATCTTATCTGAAAAAAATTAAAAAAGAAAATACTTACTATTTATAAAAAAAAGAATTCATAAATTTGAAGTATTTCTAGACTGTCTTTGTCGTGTGGGATGAATGTACTATGGCAAACAAATCGAAGCCGTTAATAGGCGTTTAGTGCTTTGGAGTTATTGTAAAAAACTTCTTAAAAAAACATCAGAGGTCATTAAGCTGATTCAGAATTTAGCAATAACCTTGACATTGGAGAGGTGAAGTGCCCAGAAGTGAATGATACTCATGATTGAACTATCTACCGATCTTTGACAGGTTGTGGCGTGTACTACAATTTTATTGCATAGTAGTTATTATGTTGATCACAATCTCAACATAAAAGAAAATGCAATGATTGTGTGAAAGATTAATTTTATCAATATTGTACAACCAGGCGATTGCGCTCGATTACCGCGTTTTAGAGAAGCTTCCTGATGAAGATATTACTCACAAACTAGATCTTAAGATTAGTGCCCTCATCATTCTACTGCGTAATTTAAACCCACCAAAACTTTGCGACATTTTTATCCTGGTCATGGCATAAGGACAAAGCTATCATATAATGGCATTTTCGTCGGTCCTTAATACAATACAATTGACTCATCAAAATGACACCAAACTCGGATTCACTAGTAGCTACTAAAAAGTTCCATTATCCAACTCCTGGCTCCACCATCAGACCCTCAACACCAAGTGCAATATATTGGACTCATTTAAACGATTCTAGTGACCCCAAACGCGAGAGGTTTACTTGAAGCCACTAAAGAGTTCCACTATCCACTATCCTCCTGGCTCCATCATCAGATCAGCTCCAAGATACAAACATATTATTCTCATTTCAACTACATAAACATACAGTTTAATTTCGATATTACAATGAGAAGTAGGTTAAAATTGACTTCCAAGATTTGATTACATTGTTACTTCGTTTGTTTATTATAAGTGAAGCTAATAAAAGCATGTTAAAATGGCATTCCGAGTCAACCCTGTTTTTTTTTATAAACTGGTCCAGTGCTGGAAGTGGGTCTCTTTTTAGTGTGAGAAGGATAAGGCCAAGCGCGGGTTGGCAGACTTCACACATCTTCGAGAACTTTTTTAGGAACTCTTAGACATGTAGTAGGTTCACGGTGTTTTCTTTCACTGATTGACGTTATTGGCAATACGCACGTAATCGAGAAAAGACAGAGGGGGGTTTGCCACGGAAATTGAACCCAGGACCTCCAGATTGGAAGTCAGACTGTCTCCCAACTAGGCTGCTGAAACTACACTAGGATGCCGAAATTTCACTAGCTAAGCTTAATTAATCCTGCAATATTATTCGTCTGTTTTCAAAGCAAAAAAAAAATATGTAAAAGTATTGTATCAGTTATCTGAGTCCTGTAGTAGGTAGGTACATCCTTTACTCAGTGTTGGGCTAGATGATGCAATGGGAAATGTCTAACGATATTTATTTTTTTGCTAACTTTGCGTAAGTATCAGGTTGTCCCACTGAGCGGTGCGTTCTGGGAAAAGCTTATCTCCAGACTACCATATCCGTTAGTACTTTACTTGGTGGTAGATTTCCTTAGCAGATAGTCGTCTAGGCATGTACCACCGCAGTACCAGATATTCATCCACCAAGCAGTAGTGTGTAAACATTACTGTGTTTCGGTTTGAAGTGTACTCAAGCTAGCGAATTACTGGGCTGTTGAGACTAACCATCGAAAGTCTCAAATTAATGAGCACCAAAGCATCGATGCCCTGGACTTTGCTACTCAACGTTCTGTGTATTGCTGCAATGATCATGGATATGCGTTATCTCTTACCATCAGGAGAGCGTATCGTTCGTCTCATTACATTTACATTTAAAAAAATCCGGACTGAAACTGAGTTGGATATAACCAAGGTTAGCGGTATCCACAGGCCCATCAAAGAGCCGAGCAGTGCACCGGGTATGCCACCGAGGACGTCTCCAATGCCACCACTGCCGCCCACGACGATTCGCAGTAAGAAGCGCGCGGCGATGTCCGCGTCTGTGTCGATGGCAGGTCAGCCGTTAGCGCCTCCTGCCGCTCCAATGCGTAAGTCACCAGCAATACTAACCACCAATCCCATATCGCATTCGTGTTTGTAGCGCGTCTGTGCAATATGTTTTCGCTTGCAAACCCGCTTCTGCTAACCTCCACCATTATAATTTAAAAAACCCTTTAAGGTTGTTCTATCTTGTTAGTGCCCGACGCGATAAGAACAAAGAAGCGAGCGGCGATGTCGACCGTTACGTCGATGGCGCCGCCGCCACCCCCGCCCCCGCTGACGCGTAAGTTTCAATTACTAATTTAAACTGAAATACGATTAGACAAGTATTGAAGTTTAAAAATTGAGGAGCACGTCGGTAATATCGACGGTTAACCCGCCTCGCTGCTATTGCCGTCTAATCAGTTTACCGACCTTTTCTCGTCATAGAGTTAAGGTCTCTTGATCTCACGCAATGAATAGAGTGATATCTGCCTGGAAGAACAGGATACGGAACATACATGTGTCGTATCGTTCTCTGAAACGGCTGACAGTCTCACATTCGCTCATTTGTTATGTTTCTTATGTGGTCACTTTTTGGGGCCTACAGAGATTCCATCTACATCGACTCAGAGCCTAGCTAGCGTGCGGCGAGCTTCGCAGCCGACTTCGCAGCCGATATATACGGAGACCGTGAAAGATTCACCACCCACCTCGCCCGGTAAACACGTCTCCATTATCATTGTGCGGTTTTCATCACTACCACTAACATGGCCTTAGCACAGCGCGTTTTAGTCATAACGAACGTTATACCAATACGGTTAAAATACTAATCGCAGTAACCAAGATATTTAGTATAAAGGATAACTGACCTTGACATGGAAACCTTTAAATTATCATTGATAAATTTTCGAACCAAAAGTGGACTTTTATACAACCATAATAACTATTTTAGTAATCAGTACAACGATTTTTTTTTTTGTATTTCTAAAATGTATCTAAATTGCTTTATATTATATACCTATATATACCTTTATTATAATTTTGTGCTAGATCCATCGATCATAGTTTTTAATACATTCGTAAGTGACTGAAACCGCTGGTTTGCAAAGGCCGTAAGAACATAATTAATTAAAAACAGTATTTCTAATCCCAGGAGAACGAGCAGGGAAGAAATGTGAAATGAAGTAAGTACTACTTTTCTACTTATATTTTATCTTTAATCGAATGTCCGTCAGGTGGAAAACTAATAGTACGAGAGCCCACGACCAAAACCATGCCGCATCGTTTTACGGCCAAAACTATAATACCGTTAGAGTAGATGAATCTGAACCCGACTAAGTGGGCAGTACCGGCTAGAAACGTCGCAGTTTTATGGGGGAGCATTTCTGCTACGTTAAAAAAAAATAAGCAAACAGTTTTATAACAATATATGTATCTGGTAATAAAAATGTACATAGGTTTCGTCATTTTATTACAAAAAAATTTGTTTTCAGACATTTTGCGCGTCACATGTGACCTAAGCGCATTTTCAAAAATGACAAAAAATTTACCCGACCTGTCTCATAGCTTGATTCTTTTTTTTTTTAAATCTTTTGTATGGCTGCCAGACTTATGAAAAAATCGTTTTCAGACATTTTAAATGTCACAAAAACTTCAAAAACGAAGAGAACGTTTCGGAGTCGCCGGTAACGTGCGGTGCTTGCTACGTTCCTATCCCTGGCTGGCCTACAGCGCAAGCGTCCATCAGCTGTTTTGACTATAGCAACGGTTTCAACGACGCTTACTTTGTTACATTGAAACGTGCTGCACGGTCTAGTTAAAAAAATGGCTAGCCTTACCTGTGTGTTTTGCAAAGAAATAAGAAACGAAAAAGTGAGTCCGACAGTGATTGAAAACGATCCTTTTTTTTTCAATAAACAGTATTTTTCAAACGTTATTCCAATTTTATCCTTTTGTCCAATTTATTAAAAATGTCCTTCAATTTTAGTTTGATGGTTTCGAGTAAGCTCTTTATCGATCATCATCTAAGAAATTGCGAGTTGCAGCTTATTCATTTGTTTAACAGACGTAAATACGCCACAATACGATTTTTTAATAATTTCTGACTCAAAAAGTTGTCTGATTAATGATGCATGACACTAAATTTGTCGGATATAATTTTTTTTCTGCACCCAGGCAACTTTTTTCATGATGTAGAATAGTTTTCAAATAGAATGCTATGGGAAATATCGGTAAAATTTTTCAACACGTTTAAAATGGTTTCAACACATAAGATGCTCACATTTTCTTCTGAAAAATGATTAATTCGCATCAACTGATCAATGTTCACTTGAAAACAAGATTTCCAGACGGTTGGCTATAGGTTTTTTTTTTTGCCTCATTTTTAATTTTCTCAAATGGTCTCCTGGGTACGTGCGACGTTTGTGGTGTCTGAAAATTGTGTTTTCAGTATCTAAAATTTATCGTTCAACTACATTCTGAAAATCAGACAGATTACTATGAAACAGTTCGATAAAATTTTTTGACATCTTCGAAAATGCGGTCAGGTCAGACGTGACGCAGAAAATTTCTGAAATTAGTATTTTTGCAATCGGAATCACCAAATCTATCGATTTTATACAGTTTTGATCGTAAAACGATAAGGAAAAATTTTTTTTTGGTCGTGGGCTCTCTTACTATAATAAACAAAAGTACGTTTTTTTACCAACATGTTACAATGATTTAACAACATTAAATTACAATAATAAACTACAATACAATTAAATTACAACTTTTGAAGTAATTATTAATTGATATTTTTCGCAATATCTATACCTACTATTATAAAAGAGGAAAGATTTGATTGTTTGTTTGTTTGTTTCTATTGAATAGGCTCCGAAACTACCGGACCGATTTCAAAAGTTATTGGGAAGCTACTCTATCCCCGGGTGACATAGGCCACTTTTTATCCCTGTATTCTCACGGGAACGGAAACTACGCGGGTGAAACAGCGAGGCATCTGCTAGTATTATATAAAATGAAAAGTATACTAACTTGTATTAAACGCTGCGTTAACAAACCTTTCTCGAGATATTTCCAGATAGCATTGTTATTAATACTAAGGTGGTTTGAAATTAACTGGAATTCATAGTATCAGAGTGCAGTTGTCGGGTTACATGCCCTTATATGTCACGTACATGTAAGGCCATGTAACCCGTACTGTATGTATTACGTCGAGCATTAACATAATTATTTTATCAGAAGCCTTTTTTTGTCTGACTAACCAATATTCATTGTGTAATGAATATCTCGATTCTAAGGCTCTACGCATTCTTCGGACTGACTACTCGCAATTTGCGGTTTTACTACGGTGTGTCGCTTTATCCGGCATAAAGATAATCTTACACAAATCTATTCAGAACTGCACACATTTTAAAATAGTTTATACATATATTAGATCTTTACCTTTGCAATTTCTGTTTCATATGAAAGTAATAAAACAATTTTCTTTCTTTCTTTCTAATAAAACAATTTTCTTTTTTAAATTTTTTTTGTTTCTATTTATCAAAATAATCAACCATGCAATCGATGCATCTTTGCTAAAGCAGTGGCAGTTTATTGATGTCCTTCTTGAATAAATCATCTGCACGGGAGGCAACAAAATCTTCAAAGGCATTTTTTTACTGCCTCTCGGGTATTGAATTTTTTTCCCGCCAAGAAGAAATTTCTGGAAAACGTAGAAGTCTGTAGGCGCAAGGTCTTGTGCGTACGACGGATGGCGGAGAGCTTTCAACGCCAGCTTTTGCAACTTCGAGACCGTCTGCTGTGCAGTATGCGTATGCAGTGTGGTCGCGTCATGCAGGAGCAGCAGAGACGAACGATTGACTAAAGCTAGTTGGAGATGTGCGTGCTTCTCCATCATTGTATTTAGTTCTTGATAGTACACATCTGCAGTAATGCTCATCTCGTTTGGTAAGAAGCTGTGTTGAATCACATCGACGCTAAACTACCGAAATCACTTTTCTAGGGGTAAGTTTTCGTTTAGGGCATTGTTTAGGTGCTGAAGCAGGACCAACCACCATTTGGATAACCAACGCAAATTACCAATGTTGTTTTGAGTTAATGTCGAAAGCTGCTGCTAATTCAGCCGTAGATTGTCTATCATCAGCTTCCACAATCGTCTTAAATTCTTCTTTTTTATTTTGAAATATCTCATATTTTTTACGATTTTTATTTAGTATTTTACCTGAATAATTTATTTTTAACCATTTTTTTAAAATAGATACAACGACGTAGTTTGAGTCGCACAACATTTTGCGAAGCAATAATTTTTGGTGTAGAAACTAATTCGCTAATGAAGGTTGCATAATTACCAGTGGAAGATTTATTATATAGATACTTAGATGTAATTTATTCTTCCTCTTATTATTACTTGTTCATGATTTGCAATCTTCAAGCGAAGACGTCATTCTTCGCTTACGTTTTACCAATTAATGTTCAAAGTCGAATCGTCTGTTTTACAAATGACGTTGTACACGGAGCAACGGGGTTTGTTTGCGAGTTTTTAACTGGTTATATATTTGTGTTAGGATTTCTCACACGGCGCCGCACATGCTCGGAAACGAGCTGAACCCCGAGAGCTGCGTGGCGGCACGATTACAGGAGCAACTGGCCGCGGAACTGGCGGCTCATGCAGCTGGCGCGTCCGGTCCCGATCCGCTTGTGCCTCCGCCGCTCATCAACAAGGCAGCGGTGAGTACATGAATGTGTGCACCACACCACTAATAACGAAAATAAATTCCCTCAAAAAAGAAGCGACATGTATTAATTCGAAGCTTTATTACTGTAAAGTGGCCTAACATCAGGCCAAAATAGCTTTGAACACGCACAGAAAGTGGCGCTCTCTAGGAAATATCCTTTTTTTATGTCTAGCATGACAATTTGCAAATCCGGCAACTTCACCGAAGATCCAGTTCCATCCAGATTTTGTTTGCAAGTCACCGAAATAATTTGCATCCGTGAGAAGCCGGGGATGGTCATTGGTTAATGTCTAAATGAAGAAATATATGCAAGTTAAATCATTTTGAAAGTATTTTCAGGGTGGGCGCCCTTCGAGCGCTCAGAGTCTCGACCAACTCTTAGAGCGGCAATGGGAGCAAGGCTCACAGTTCCTTATGGAACAGGCACAGCATTTTGACAGTCAGTATCAAAGACACATCCTTCAATTTATGAATAAAGGTGTACCTTTACTATATTTTAGATAACAAATTGATTGCATAAAGATTTTGATCCAGCAAATGTTTCGAAACACGACGGGTGCGTTTGTATGTATGTTTTCGTATTTGTATGTTCACGAAACTTTGATCCGATCTTTATGAAATTTTGTATGCTAGTAGAATATGCAAATTTTTTCTAAAAACTGTCTATAAAATTAGTAAAAAAAAATATTTAAGGAACCCCCGACACCAGCACCAGCATACTAAATTACGACTGTCAGACCTGTAGAAGTAGCTCACACCCACAAGAAAAGAACAAATAATTTTCAAGCGGCTGAATAGACTTTCTTCGATTTCATTTTATAATATCTTGACTTGATTGATCGAGTCACCTTTGAAACAACAATAATCTAAATCAAAAATCGATTCAGCCGTTGGGAAGTTATCGTAACTAAGTCACATACAGGCAGATACATACGTAAAACGTTGAATAATTACTCTTCTCTAATAACCTATGGCGTCGGGGGTTAATTGACTAAAAAATGTTTACGAGTACACGTCAAAGTTTTGCTAGCTAGAATTTGACCGTACAGTGGTAAAATTCTCGTAAACAACGTGGAGCCGCTCAGAGAGCCGAATGTGATTTTGTCTACTTATTAAATAGTTAACGACTGATTTGCATGTAATAAATGCTGCGCCAACCATTGTCAAAATGGGAAAACATTTTTGTTTTATTTAAACGGAATTACTCGCGTTTACTTAAGTCGGATACTTGAGTAAAGACCACACATAGATTAGATAGTAATGTGATTAGGCCGAAACATTAGACACAATAGAGTACAATGCGATTCTATTATTTTTAATCAACTCCAAAAAGGAAGAAAGTTCCCAGTTCGACACGTATAATGCTACTGGCAAACCAACAAAAAATATAAATATATAAACCGATAGACTCGGCTCTCTTAAATTTGAAACGTTTTTAAAACTTTGGACACTATGCCACTTTTCCGCCCTCGTTTGAGATATCAAGTAAAAGGCGCTTATTTGGTATGACAGTAGCATCTTTGCTGTCGTGTCTTCATCAACTACGGACCGAGAACGTGCGTCTTGAGGACCACGTGGCTACTCTACTGCAGCGGCGCGACCATCTCCTGGCGGTCAATGCGAGACTAGCAATCCCTCTCACCGCAGGTATTACAATATTCGAGGACTCGACGATCCGTTATTCGATAAAATTATAATGAGCTTTCCTAGTACTCGGCCACTGCGGCCCCACAAGGCGAGGCCTTGTATAGTTTTAGGGGGCTGTCCTAACAGACCGGGATTCCGTGACCATAGCAAATTTGCGCAAATTTAGATCGTACGAATCCATTTTACAACCATGTCAATCAGCGCATTTGGCAATTTCATTAACACTGCCACACCTACACCTACTACTAGGCTACGCAGAAAGTTTTGCGAAAAAAAAGCTTTTTTGGTATGAGACTATTATTTTATAATTTATGTAAAAAATACGATTATTTAAAAGTAATTAATTAAATTTAATTATAAGTAATTTTTTAACGTTTTTTTACGCCACATGTTTTACGCGCAAATCTGCAATGTTTTGTTTTATTAATTTTTTTTTTTTTTTTATGTGAGAAGTAATGAGACGAACGAGACGCTCTCCTAATGGTAAGAGATGACGCCTATCCATGACCATTACAGCGATACACAGAACTTTGAGTAACAAAACAAAGTCCAGGGCATCACTGCTTTGGCGCTCATTACTTTGAGACTTTCGATGGTTAGTCTTAACAGCCCAGTAATTTCGCTAGCTGCAGTACCCTTCGAACCGAAACACAGTAATGTTTACACACTACTGTTTAGCGGCAGAATAACTGGTACTGCGGTGGTACCTACCTAGACGACTTCCTGCTAAGGAGTTCTACCACCAATTACAGTAAATATGATTTTGCGTCGTCGTTTTCGCGCGATGATTTTTTACGATTAAAAAGAAAACCCAAAACCGAACGAATCGTATGATAGACTTCAAATGGCATTTCTGTATGAAGACCTTTTTAAAGTAACCGCTAGTATAATGAATTTAAGTGCAGTCGACTAATTTTAAGAGAAGCAAGATGTGGTCGCCCTTTGACGGCTGTTACGGAAGGAAACGTCTTAACAGTAAAAAAATAACAATATAATAGGCAAATTACATAATAATATGATGAAATTCAGCACTTACAGCAGAAGACTACATGAGATTCTCGCGAGAAGTATAGTATTAAGCAGAGTGTCGCACAACCTCGACGACGCTTAAATGTGGCGTGATTGCTTAATTTGAAGCACTGCGCGTCCCGGCTTGATTACTACAGTATTACAGGTGATGAATCTAGGAATTGCCAATACGATCCAGAAACGAAGCACTAGTCGACATGTCATGTATTTCAAACGAACTAACGACTTGAGCGTACCAAAGTGAAGCAATCGATCGATTTCGATTATTAATTTTTCTCTTTGACAGGGTAGTGTCAATTTCATTACAAAATCAAAGTAGCAACAATGTCAAATAGTATAATATCAACTATAACTTACCAAAAGTGAGCAACAAGCGATCGAACGCAGGGTTCCTGCATTTCCTAAAATAATAAATCAACTCAAAGACGAAACTGTATAGTTTTCATCGCCGAAAGATGAACTAACAGCGTTCAAGAAGGTTTATCGGTTTGAGGCGGACTAGATTTTTTTTTTTTCAAAATTGGTTTCGTTACATGAAACTTTATATAGACGCATATTTAGTGAAAAAAACTACAGATAGAACTTTTTTTTTAGTTTCGCAAAACTTTCTGTTTGCCCCACGTACATTTGAAATCAATTTTGTAAATTCATACGAGCAAAATACGCTTAAATTGAGCGATGGTCGCGTTTTCACGTTAGGAGCCGATGCCAGATTATTTGACTATTCTTTGATACTATTTTAAGTTAACATCTAGTCCATTGGAGTAGTTTATATTATACCTGTAACGTACATACATACGTACTGTTTTACCAGCCAGTCACAGACTTTGTAGTTTAAATAGTGATTTTTGCGACTAGTGATAAAATCACTTACCACGCCCCCCGGTCTGAGCCTGCCAGTTTAAATTATGAATTTAGCTCGATGAAATATCTATAACGTTATTTTGTCATGTAAATTTTATTATTTGTTTTATTTTAATTTTTTATTATTTTTTGTTTACACTTTATCACCGCGGAACCATTCAGGGACCCTGAATGGTTCTATTGGTTTATAATTATTGATTTTTGTTTTATTTATACGGGATTACATTTTATTTAATTGATACTCGGAGTTTCGATTACATCCGGTGACCTTTTCCAAGGAGTGGAGAGAGAGAACGACGCGCTCACGCCTCTGTATGTTTCGCAACAAAACGAGTAATTGCGTATAAATAAAACAAAAATGTGACTAAAGTACGTCAATTTCCGTAGTATACCTATAGTATTCGAAAATGTTTTGAGTTCCCGAATGTGGGCGCGAGTGGCATCGCAGTATGTATTTTAGGTGCCAGAAATGTCCGCGCGCAGACGCGGTTTTGATTTCTGCCTACGTTCACAAAAATCGAAAAAATCTCGTGGTGATGTACTGGGTGAATGTCAGACTATAGCTATTATTTTATTATACTATAATGTTTATTTATAGTTATTATAAACACGCCTTAGTTATTTTTTCTTAATTTTTGGTAACGCACTTTGTAAATTCTGGCAGTATCAAGTATTTTCAATATTTCAAGTATCATTCACAGGTACACAAAGCAAGGCGAAGTCACAGACACGGCCTAATAAAGTAGTGGCATTCTCACTAGTAGCTTCGGTGAATTTTGAAAAGCAACACTAGAAGACATGTACCTACCACCACATTATATCACTATAGCGCATTGTTCAGCACTTGAATAAAACACAATTTTTAACAAAAAATTTTTTTTATGTTTTGGAAATAATTAGTTAATAATACAGCGAGGTGTTTCGCTAAAATTCTTATTTAAAGATCATGGTGTGTGGTTAGCGCCAGCGCCGCCGCCGCCGCCGCTAGAGGCCGCTCGTTGTCAGCGTGAGAATGGGTCTCAGATCCGCGCGCCACCGCCGCCGCCGCCGCCGCCCGTGCGCACTGAAGCTTCCGCGCACCAGGCCATGCCCGACCCGCGCCCGCATCAGGTACACTTTATACTCGATTGCTTACTACCTTTTGTTGCGATATCTCAGTGTTTACCACGGTAGGTTCACACGCCGGCGGACGTGACTTCCAATCCTAGTAATGAGCTTGAGCTACTGGTGAAGGAAAACACTGTGAGGAAACCATAGCATGGCACTCTCTAATACTCTACAAGTTGACGATTTGCTGCAAAACCCCTAACTGTGAGTCCCGGCAGCCTCACTTGAGAGCTAATTTAATTCCAGACTAGGTAATTTTATTTTACCATCTTCAACCACACCATCACTTAACAGGTGAGCGGTGTACAAACAGGCCATAAAACAAAAGAAGTGTTTTTATTTAAATTAAACACTTCGCTAGTATGTGCACTTGTTATTTTGTTTTTCCTAAATTAATTAAATTAAACACTAATTTTATTAAATATAATAAAGTACATAAAAACACAATTCATATAAAAAATACTAATAATAATAAAACAAATAAATAAATTGTCAAACTAAAACAACCCGCCCCTGACCGTTCCCGGCGCAAAGGTGCCCATCACACTCGCCGCATTTCCGCGCTGAATATAATTAAATATAATTATCATTTTGTATAGTGCCCATCGACGCGTCTTACCATTATCCAATCTAAAAGTATCTTGTTATGCGACAATGTCACCGATAACAAACTATGGGTAAACGAGAACCCTTGAAAAAGCTTTTATTTAACTTGCAATGTTTGTTAGTTTGTTTAGGTCATATCTTGCAAGCTGAATTAAAACCACTTCCTCTTATCATATGGAGTTGTTTGTCGTGTTGGTTGAGATGACAATGCATTTTGATGGTAAGTATGACCTGATGCTGCACCTAAGATTGGCTCCAGATGAAGAAACTCCACAACGGTTTACAGCAACATTTTGGATATACATTTAATTTCGACTGCCCTATATAAATTGTACCAACAGAAGCCTGTTCTTTATTACATCTTTTAATAAATTCTGAATTCATTCTGCAATGTAAACTCTAGCGACGTTTGTCTGCGTCAAACTTTTTTGCGGCAAACTTTTTCTTTTACTTCTTTTTTCTGCGGCGCGGCGCTACAATATTTTATGGGTCTTGCCCGCGACAATCTTTTCCCATTTCACTCTGTTTTTGTATTGCAAATAAAATCATTTGCTTTCTTTGTCTAGCCCCTCCCCCCCTTCCTTAACTTGCTTTTCAGCTCATATTCTTGAGATCTTCCTCGACACCGTCTCTCCACCTATTCATGGGTTTTCCCCTGGGTCTTTTTTGTTGCGTGGTCTACTTAGAGATGGTTTTGGCAGCTGGTGTCATCCATTCTCTTCTTACTACGCAGTAAGGGACACTTTAGTCTCAGCTAATGTCGCATAAGATTTTTCCCATTACGCAGACAATGTTTTTCATGGAACCGGTCTGCATAGTTGCTGATTCGGACGTTGGAAAGAGAGGCGTGATACAGAGAAGTTGGGAATCCCTGATGTAACAGTAGACTTGTTCACAGCGGCAACTGCGAAATGATGAGAGAGTGGAAGAGCGCTCGGGGCTCCGGCTGCCGGAAAGCGTCGTGCACCTCGGGGGGCATCCCCAGCGCCCGGTCAACATGGATGCTCAGGTACCGCTGCATTTATCATTGGCCTTGGCAAAAACACTGCTATTATGACATTAACTCGAGTGTTATCTTTACTTCCATTTGAGCAGTGTTTGTAATTTTTATTTGACTTGTCTGTTTACTCAGCTTCTTCATTTTGTTGAGTGGGTTCGATTCCCACTTAGGACCAACATATGTATATGTTTATTCTATATCTTTATGTTATGAATGTATATATCAGTTTTTACAAAAAAAATACAGCTATCTGGTTCCCAAGAAATATGTTTTTTTTTCTTTTTTTGACATCGCACTTAGTATGCCGTTGCCTGTGTCAATTAAACGATATTTTAAAGAATTGTATTATAAATCAAATAAAACAAACCAGAGTCACAGTCACACAAAGTACCTAAGTAAATATCAAATTCTGTCATGTCTTGGTAAAGTATGGCAACTTTACTTGAATAGAGTTTAAAAAGTACATTAAAGCATGTTTCACAATATTATATCTCTTTCTCACACTCGTACTCGTTACAGTGCGATATATTTTGATATTGACATGTATTTTGATACATAAACACTCGAATAAATATAGGTTTTAGTTAACTCCACTCTCCGTTACCACCAAAACTCAATGAAGATTTTAGTTATCAATGTTACAGCTGATGATGCGTGAAGTTCAGCAGAAGCCCAGCTGAAATGAGTCAGGCGGCGGCGGGAGCGAACCCTCTACATCGAGGCCAGCGTCTCAGCAGCCGGCGCAACCCCTACACCGGTACACCTACGACCCACGCAGACACTATATGCAACAACAACAGCAACAACTCTGGCTCGCGCAACAACAACAACAACAACAACAACAAGAACAACAAATCTCGCTCGCGCAACAACAACCGCGCAAACCTGACTTTTCTATCGACGCCATTCTCAAATAGGTACTAACGCACTAGTACTGTGGGTTTAGCATGACGATTTGCAAAAAACTTTTGTCAATTCAATTTCAAACATTTTTTTTTATAAATAATAAACATACTTAAAGATGGACAGCAAAATATAAAATAATACTGGTCGAATTAAAAACCTCCTTTAAAAACTAAATATATAATACCAACAGTTCTCGATATTATTCAGTATGACAAAAACAATATTAAAATAGTTAAAACACATATTATGTCAATACAATTAAAAAAAACAACAAACTCGGTCCACCGGTCGAGCCCGCCGCAAACGTACCCATAAAACTGGCGGCATTTCCTCGCTGGACTATGTAGTCTCCCGACCTCGGATCCCGAAAACCCGGTCATATTCAGTATGATATAAATATTACTGCCAACTTCAACTTAGTTTTAGTTTAGGGGCTCTGATTTATTTGTACGTTCGTTCTTACGTTTCGACGTCGTGAACTTGGTATAAGTGTTTTTCGCAAATTGTCATGATTTACCCACTGCATAAAATGACTGAGCACTTGTGCGTAATGCGCAACCATTGATCTACAAGCAACGCTGCTAACGACTCTGTAGAGCCATTCAAATTCTATTGAACAACCAAAAATTAAAAACTTGCACTCAATCTGCATTGAAAACTTACACTCAACTAACAATAAAAACAGACACTCAATCAATACTAGCCACACACAATCAACATTAGCCACTTACACTCAATCAATGTTAGAACCAACACTCAATCAACATTAGACACTTACTAAAACTAGAAGAAGAAAACGCTTTACAAAGCACATTTAAATTATTTTAACAAATGCATACAACATTTATTTTTCGATGAATTCTATAACCCAATTATATGGCTTACAAAGCGACTCGTTGCTTCATGATCTCTTGTTCCGCAAGGAAAGTGACCGCGGTTTGTGAATCGTTTCTTACCTTAGCGAAGTGCTCTCAACACCGTAGTTAATTGATCGAACCGTTTACGCAACAAGCGATACTTGATAATAATTACAGCGTATTTACAAAGTGGACTAACAGTGCTAAAAGACCATAACCTTAAGTTACGTGTAATTTACATTAAGTTGCAAACTAATAACCGGTATCGTTATTTTGTCGTGGATGTTATTAGTAATAGTGACATTACTGATCGAATCCGTTGATGTTTAGAATAGGATGATTTAAACATTTTCAAATTGAATTTCTAACGATGTATAATTATTATGTGTCCAAAGTTGATGTGTAAACGGAAAAAATAAAAAAAAAAATAAAAAAAAAATATATAAAAAAAATTAAAAAAAAGCCATTTAATAATGGGAATGTTAGTTAATACATCATTGTTGGTCATGATATTCGTTTAGTTGGTGTTGAAGTGGAAATGTAATCGAGCGCGTGTGTCGCGGCACGGCTGGGATTGTGTGGCTCGCTCATAATGCTATGACGAAACCGGATCGTATCAGCTTGCCAGATTTTTTTTTTCTTTAACTTCGTATCATATGTACATATGCATTCATCGTCATCTATAAACAATTCACTAGCGTTTGTTACATGTAAATAGTTGAAATTGAAAATCATTTTCATTTGGTGCGAACCCATTTTTTGTTAATTTGATAGTTCAGCGGTTACAGCGCTTTGGAACGCACACAGAACTCTGAATTCCGATTCGATCGATAAGCTTGTGCTGCTGGTAAAACAAAACACCGTGAGGCAACCATGGTGGTAGGGTACTTTCTAGTACTCGGCTGGCTAGATACCACCCTCAAGTTGAAAATCTATCGCCAAACAAACAGCCCAACTTGAGTGCCAGTTCTTAGGCTAGGTGTGCTTACCATCTCCGCGCAAATTGTGTTTAACATCAAACGAACTATGGTCAAACACCTAGCCTATGAAACTTAGCATATTTTTATCACGTAGAATTACATCACTACGTGGGTTTAGTGTAATTTTAGCATGTGTCGATTGGGTTTTTGAAGGCTATTAAAAAAAACACGATGTTCGTGCTTATCGCCAAAGACGTCCGGAACATTGCTTTTGTCGATATAGATTGACGTGAACCACGCTTGCACTATTTTAATGCCTTTTTTTTCGAAATTATTCCTGTCTCCTTCACATTTTGGCTTTACTAACAGGCGAGAAGTTGGTTAAGCACGCAATGGAAAAAAAAAACTGAACCATCAATTTGTGCCAAAATTGACGACAAACTTTGGTATTCACGCGTTAACTAAACCGCAGTATGCGTTATCGGTTTGACGAGATTATTGTCTCGCTGATCTTATACATTTTTATAATGAGTTGACGCTCTTTGAATAAGACTGAATATTGAAGTTTGGTAATTAGGAAAGTGGCGCTACATGCAACTATTAAGTTGCAAATTTTAACGTAGATACCCGGTCAAGCGCCGACGACTGATTCTCTTATACGTAAGAACTGACTTCTTATCTCCAACAATACCGAAGAGAGCCAGCCACTGTTGCTATACTTTGGTATTGTTGATTGTACGGCACATGTTAAAATGCAGATAGGTATACATAGGGATCTATCTGAACTGAAGCTCGACTAAGTATGGGGGGGGGGGGGGAGGGGGGGTGTGGGTATAAGATATGTTCAGTGTATACGTCATAGATCCCTTTACAACAAAATGTTTTTATGGATTTGTATTGCAAATGCAGCACGTAAAGACACTTTCCGTTCTTATTTTCTCTTCATTAATAAGGTTTTATGCTGATTTGTCATCTACTTACCTATATCGGGTATTCAATATTTAATACTTTTAAACGTGACAAGTTCTTTTCAAGGTACATTTAAATTCTCACAAATAGCGTATTTAGCGCCTTAACTAACTCGTAGAACTACAAACCGGGGTAGATATATCTACCCCATGTAAACTTTGAACTACAATTCTACGTCAGTGACATTGTCGACTGAAGACTCAACAACGGCAAAATTAATCCTTGATAAAAATAAATTTGCTCTTTACCATTTTCTCTGGCATGTTGGCATGAAAAATGAAAAAATCATGCACTTAGTCATATTTCTGCTTTCAGAACTATTTTACTTGCAAAAAACACGTGGGGGTAAATATTTATCCCGGTTTGTAAGTTTACAGTTTTAAAAAATGTGTTTAAAACTTAAACCGGCTCCCCCGTGTGATCATAAGAACTTTAAACCACAAACAGAGTCACGCAGTTAAAGGTTTAAAAACGATTCAGTGTACCTACGTTTCAGAGAGTTTATTGCGTCTTATATTGTATTTTTTATTGATACCGTTAAAAACATTTCATAATTCAAAAATGAGCTATTTAGGTTCGATTTTTTTGAAGTAATGAGGTAGATTCAATCGCCATACACCAATGTCATCTGTATATCACCATTGCAGCGATACCCAGAACGTTGAGTAATGTAATAAAGTTCAGGGTATTAATTTGGTGCTCATTACTTTGAAACGCATAAATGTTAGTCTCAATAGCTCTGTAATTTAGCTAGCTGCAGTATCCTTCAATCAAGACACACTCTTCCGCTCGATGACATAATACCTGATACTGCAGCTGCGGTTAGAAGACCTTTTGCTAAAAAATCTACAATCTTCATCTTTAATATGTATATTGTTTGGAAAAAGGTATCCAATTATAATGTATTCCAATTTGGATAAATTTATCTTCATTTAAAACAGTTCTATGGATAAATTTCGTTATTCTCTCTTGTTTTTTGTGTCATCGCTGTTTATATATTTCTCGACTTCTTTTGTGACGTTATAATATAAATAATAACTGGATCGAGTTCTTTTACGTTATTTCGACGTTTGTTTAAGGTTTTATGTTCCCGTTATGTATTGCTAGTTTATGTAAGTGAACATTTAATTTGTGTATTTAAAATCGAACTGTTATTTCTTATTATGTATATTTTATCAGGTATAAAGAAAGCCCGAAATATGTTTTACGTTCTGACGTAACTACTACAGCTTCCTTGTATAATTTGACGGTTATTATTTTTTATTATCAATTCATTATATTCAATCAATTTTATTAATTAATGTTGTTAGTGTGAAAATCGATGTTAGTTATAATTAAATGTAATCGGTATAAAGGTTTACGGTTAAGATTGCATGTATACTGTATATTCGTTTTAGTTTAATTTACACTTGTTTTTTTTTCAAATCAATTAATTTATGCGCAAGAATTCATATAGATATGTACACATAATATGTATTTATATATACTAAAAAAACAATTTAAATTACAATGACAAATAATATTCAGATCGACAATTAAAATATTCACAAAAATAACAAGAAAATCAACACAACGAAATATTAGACAAAATGAGCGATGTGCATGGCTCGGAGACTGAACGCAAAAAGAGCCCGGTGCAGGTGCGCGCTCGCTTTTATCAGCTTGCGGGGGGGGAGGCGCGCGGTGACGTATCAAAATGGCGCTTCTCCGCTAACAATATATATATATATATATTTGAGATCTTATTTAAACTTAATATTTACTCTCAGAATGTATGCAATCTGCAACCAGGCGTACAAAATGTTACATGTGGGTATTTTAATTTGTCTAAAATATTATTATATTTATAAAGAAAATTCATTAACTCCTTAAAAACATAACACGTACGTACGTAGAAACATTTGTTAAGAAACCAATCAGTGGACAGATTTTTTTTTTAATTATTTTTTTCTTTAAAAATTTGACAAACCTACACATATTAAAAACGTCCTTGCTATATCTACCATATCCATCATTTATATTTGAAGCGTATGCATTATACAATGGTCATAAAACATATGCGGGTTTTATCTATCGCCTAGTTGCCCTCAATAGATAAACTATGAAAGCGAATAACACTTTTTTTTTTATTTGCTTTATTTATCAAATCGCAACACAAAGTTTGTTCTGATAATTGTAACTTCATTTACTGTCAGTAAGTAGAAGATAAAACACGCCCGTATAGTCTAAGATCACGTATAAAGATATATATACCGGCATCTGTTATTTATTGATGATAAGAAATGATATACACATTGCAAATAGGTCGCCTAGATAAATTGCGGATAATATTAAATGATTAATTTACGTCTAAAATCTGGGCAACAATCGTTACATTCAACTTTTTAATAAAGCAACATAACACGGTTGGATTGAAAATAAAATGAGCTTTCATTTGATGTAATATACGATTAAATAAATAACTTATCAGGGTATATTAATAACACTTAGTCACCTGTCTAAGTCTATACAACTCCACAGTTGCGCAGAGGGGGGAAATCAGCAACCTTTAATTTTACAATTCTGTAAAAATATGTCCTAACTTAATTAAATTTAATATTGTAAATGCGAATGTAAGTTTGTTTGTTACGCTTTCACGCGTAAACTAACTGGGTGAAATTTTGTATATGGGTACTTCAGGCTCTGGAATAAGACAAACTTTTCATCATCATCATTTTTCACGCGGAAAAACCGCGGGGCGCTGCTAGTATTTAATATTATCGGTACGCAATTTTGCTAGGGCTATATGCAATGTGTCAATGTGTGTAATATCTAGCATTTATTTATTATCATTAATAAATAACAGATGTTTGTATAATGTATATATTTTCTATACCGGATCTCGTACTAGTAGCAAGTACGCCCGATGATAATTTCATTGTGATTTAATTTTAGCCAGTACTAGTGTATCTCTGCGACCCCTTTATAAAACGACTGTAGGTATTTATATATAATATATATCTATTATATTGATTCCAATATTAGTTTCAGATTATACTTTTTTAAAGTAAATATAACATACGTTATAGGGGTTAAGTCTAGTATATGTACTTGGCAATATGTGCATTTCTCACAGCTTGCATAGCTCACAATTAAAAACTATTTTTAAAATTTACAATTATGTACACATTCTGTAATTAAGTTTTTTTTTGGCTTATTCTTTTGCCTAATACCATCTCTGTAGTTTTAAATTTCCCTGTTCTAAAAAAATGTGAGGATGTCTTTTTTTTTGTTTTGGTAAAATATAGCTCAGTATTTAGCCCGGTCATATTATACACAAGACGGCGTGCTTTCAAATCCCAACAATGAACTTAAACTGTCGGAAAGAAAACATCCGTGAGAAACTTTAGTATCTTGGTAGGTACTGGTATTCGTCTGGTTAGCTACAGCCCTCAAATTGAAAATCTGCCGCCGAGCACCTAACGGGAGTGTTATTTGAGAGTTTGTTTCCATTCGAAGCTAAGTGTATTCTTAACCATCTTCGACCACACCGGCACTTAATATCAGATGAGCTGTGATCGAAAAGCTTTTCACCGGTAAAAAACTATAATTTTGAAATGTACTCGTTTTGAGAATTGCACTTGCGTATTGTACATTTTAGATATAAATGCTTAATACATATGAATAGCTAATAAGTTTTAGGTTAAGGTCAGCTAACGTGACCAAATAGTAAACTTCGCTTGATGTTTACTTTGTTATCCAAAGAATGCGTTGTCTCAAAATAAATTCCGTTTTTTCCTGCGCAAATCTGTTCATGCCATAAAATATAGTACGTACACACGTATAATACACACATGATTATCTTGTCAATGTACATATATGTATCTTGCTATTTTGGGAAATACTTTAATCGTCACCTAGTTTTTTTGTTTGCGTTTCATTAAGATTAAATGCTTTGAAGTTCCGCTATTAGTTTCTATATAAAAATGTTTTTTAATATCCAGAAAGCTAAGCTACAAAGCGTCTTGAAATTGTACTAGTATTTTTGTTTGCTAACAAGTATGAGCTGCAATGCCCCCTTGACTATACATACTGTTGATGTATTGTTGCTAAGAACTTTAAATATAAAAAAAATATTTACGTTATACAATTATGCGTATATATTATTATTTATTTATTTACATGATTTTTACACATATAGTTATTCGATTTTACATGAAGCACATCCTAAATTACTTATGCAAGATACTCGTTAAACAATTTTATGCATCAACTTTTTAATACAAAGGCGGCTTTCTATAATATCCATTGTTAGTTCGTGCGAACACGCATTCAAACATACTAGATATGTCAAAAAATACATATATTGATTGGCTATATTGATCGAATGTTTATGCACTTTTTTTTAGTTAAATTTACTGAAAAATAATAATTTTGTAATTATTACACACGTATAATTATTAATAAAAACATCTTTATCGCGTCAACATGAAGGTGGCGGTTGAGTTAAACGTCATGGTGGAATGTAACACGTTACAAGCCCGAGTATTACAGCAGTCTTTGCGTGTCTTTAGCTGCAGACCTAGACTCCATCTCCAATATAAGAACGACGGGCCTTACAACAAAATAAATCGGAACACTTGAACGCGTCGTCAAATGTATTGTGTACTTGTGCGCAAAGCGCTTAAAGAATCTTTGCTTACTGTAACTGTAACATTAATATCCATTTTGGAGGCTTCATTTGACAGATCTATATTTACTAACAATGTTGCTATCTTTTTCATTCCAGTCTATTATAATTTATCACTAGGTGGTAGATCTCCTTGCGGGGTGAGCTTAGGCTCCCCGAGGCGGGTCCGTGAGGACAAGCGCTGTCGAGGCCGCGGTAGAGTGCGAAAGCGTGCCCGCAGCCTCGACACAAAGCGCCGAGGTGGAACACTCCAGGGTGTTTAGTGGGTAGGCCGTCATTAGAACGGAGAGTCCCACATAACCACCGTGCCCGCCCCAGGGCCGGTACACAAAGTATTTTCCCTGGACAAAAAAAAAAAAAAGGTGGTAGATCTCCTTGGCAGGAGGTCAACTTGGTAGTTACCACCGGAGTGGCAGATATTCTACCGCCAAGCAATAGTGTATACACATTACTGTGTTCCGGTTCGAAGGGTACTGCAGATAGCGAAATTACAGGGCTGTCGAGACTAACTATCCAAAGTCTCGAAAGAAGTGAGCGCCAAAGCAGCGATGCCCTAGATCTTGTTTTGTTACTTAAGCTTTTGTATATCGCTGCAATAGCTATGGGCGTGTGTTATCTCTTATTATCAGGAGAGCGTCTCGTTCGTCTTTTTACTTTTACATAAAAACAAGAAAATAAACATTAGATCTTTCAAGTAAAGCCTTCAAGACTTATTCAAAATATGAAATTACTATTTGTGTATTTGAATTTCAAGTTTTTAGTTAAATTAAATTAAAACGGCAAAAACTTTGTTATGTTACGGTTATAATCTTATAATATTGTATGTTACAGTAATTTTAACAATCATCAAATGTTTGAAAATTTAATATGTAATCGCAAATTTTAATATTAGAATTTTACCTAAAATAAAATTACTTATTATGTACCTAACTTATTTGAAACCTATATAATGAGATATGACTGCGCTTCCGCTTTGAATTTTAGGTGCTAATTGACTCTCCCTGCCTAGTCAACTGAGTTGCCGTTTGGTTTGGCGCCACTGTGCAGCCAGTTTCGAGCGCGTGGGCTCTGTGGGCTCGAACAATTCTTCAGTTAGGCTCATTCACCATGCAGCCCTCGCCTAGGTTTCAAATAAGTTGGGTACATAATAAGTAATTTTATTTTAGGTAAAATTCTAATATTATGTAGCCTGTTACTTATTTGAAACCTATATAATGAGACTTGTCTATTTTCGCATGGTGGCGCTTGACTAGGTCGTTTTAAAAAGAATGCCAACTGTGACATAAAAGTTAAAAAGTTGTTAAAGTTATTCAAGTTCATTAAATTCGTAGTTTTTAATCTAAGTTAAATTTAGATATATATGAAACAATATTTCACATTTTAAGAAGGGTAACACCGAACATATTCATTGCATAAATTACTTATAATTTCTTTAGGCTAAGTTGTTAACTCATAATAATTTGTAAATTGCAAATACTGAATCACAATAACTTGATATTCCTCCAGACTTGGCTGGCAAAAGGAAGATACCACCGACTTATGTACCAATATTGTCTTGTAACCTAAAATTTTTTACAGTATGTAAATAAATCAAATATTTGGCACCACGCCAACCAGCGTATCCATGCTGGTCTATATGTTTTTAATGTAGATTAGCCTCCAGCTAGATTCGATCACATTAACTTCGGCTCGAGACCGGCTGCCTAAAAGGTCGTCCCATCCCGACATTTCCATGCCTCCAGTACAAGGTCGTTTACTCGCACTGGGGGGCAATTGGTCCTTGTGTCTATCAGATATGACTCCAGATTCCTTATCATGAACGGCGGGCTTATTGCTCTTTTCTTTAGGTCCGATCGCCAAAACACGTTCTTCCACCTGGGGCATATCTCTATGTACGTCCCCTGTGCTTGGTTTAACCACGCTAAGACTCTGTACATCAAGCACGAGGGTGGGAATACCCACGCCAACCTGTATTGCCAAATTTGGCTGAACGCATCTTGGAAGTTTGCCTGCTGGTCCTTGAGATCTTGAGTCACATAACGGGGAACAACATGAGCTCGTCTGGATGCCATGAGATCTATCTGAGGTGTACCCCACTTGTTGAATATCCGTTGGCAGGCTGGTGGGAGTAGATGCCATTCTGCTGTTGCTCTGTATCTGGACAGCCCATCCGCTATTCCGTTGAGGGGGCCTGGTAGGTAACTGGTTATTAGATGCATGTTGTAAGTTTGAAGATACCGATAAATCATACGCGTCAATTGCATTAGCGCCTTTGACCTCGTCCCGCCTTGTCTGCGTAGGTATGCTAAAGCAGTTTTGTTGTCGCTTTGTATTAAAATGGTCTTGTTTCGACATTCTTCGGCAACTTCGTTGTGCGACAGTACCTTGTGCACCACCAATAGTTCTTTCGTGTTCGAATGGTAACGATCCTCTTCGGGTGTCCACGAACCTTGAATATGTTCGCCGTTGACATACGCTCCCCATCCGATACCTGAAGTGTCTGTGACAATGTGATACGACACCGGATCTGACCAAATTGTGCTTGTTCTCCGCATGTTTTGCAGCCACCAATCTAAGTCCTCTTTTGCGGCCTGTGTCAGGGGAATAGCCCTAGCGCCCTTCAGAACTTGGTGAAGACATGTCTGAAGATTTCGGTAATGCAGCATACCGAGGAAACTGTAGTCAGTTTTTGCAGGTCTAGGAGCGTCAGAAGCCTGGAGCGTTGCACTTGAAGCAGACGGTGCGTTAGGGATGAAATTTTCTTGTCTGGTAAGCTCTTTTTGTTTAAGCGAGTATCCCAAAGAATCCCCAGGAATTCTATCTTCTGAGTAGGTTCCGTGGACGACTTCTTTTTGTTTATTACCCATCCTAGGGCGGTCATGAAGTGGATGGCTTGCCTCATGTGCTCCGTTAGAGTTCGTCCAGGTACACTAGAATTGTCATTCCTCTTTCTCGTAGTTTCTGAGCCACCCAATTTGACAAAGTGGCAAACGTCCTTGGTGCGCTCGCCAGACCGAACGGTAAGCAGGTCATTTGATATGTTTTGTCGCTGAAAACGAACCTTAAGAATCGCCTGTGTGATTTTGAAATTGGGGCGTGAAAGTAAGCCTGGTGAAGGTCTATTTTCATCATGAAGTCGTTGGGCTGCAGAAAATGAGGCACCTTGTGCATGTTTATTAACCGGAACTTCTTTGGTTTGAGGAATAAGTTCAGCGCTTTCAGGTTTAGCACCGGTCTTTGCGAGCCATCTGCCTTCTTCACCGGGAACATGTTAGAAATAAAGCCTGCGTTCGCCGGAGCCTTCTCGATAACTGAATCTTTCAACATTTCAGCAATTTCGGTGTGTAGGGTAGGTGTCGTTAAGAGTCGGTACTGATTGTGGTACCTTAGTCGAAGCGGTGGTTTCTTTATAAAAGGGATTCGGTAACCCTCTATTATTTTCAATATGTGGGTAGGAGCTCCCATATCTTCCCATATGTGTCGAAACCGGCGCAATCGACCGCCTTGGAATGGCATAGCTAGTCATTGTCGGTGGTCCCGAGCGTCATCTCTTGATCTCGGATAAGATTTGTTCGCGGCGGAATAGCTGCGTTTGCCGGCAATGTAATTGCCTTTTCCAGAAGCGGGTGCTTGCTGGAATTTGTTGAGATTGTTGCCATGAAAAGGTACCGCAGGGTTGGTTAACCGCCTTGGTGCGGCCTGGTTGCCCTCGGTAGGCAAGTATGGCCTATTGTTGTTTTACATAACCTGGCTACCGTCGGCAGGTAGATATGGTTTGCGAAATACCCTCGATCCTCCTCCTAGTTTCGTCACAGTATCGCTGAATTCCTTCGGTTGAAACAAGTAATCGGCACTCGGAGGTATTCTTCGTAGGATCGTTTTATTGTGTTTTTCTCTTACAGCAGAGATAGCACTGTCTCTTCGGTGTTCAATCACATTCGCACGTCTGCCGCAGATGACCTGCAGGATATCTTTGGAAATACCATTGTAAGCACACGAGTTAGAGAAGATAGCTCGAACCTTATCCGAAAGAGATGCTTTCGTCAGTTGTGTGCCACTGTGATCACTCCACTCTAATAATTCCCTCAAGGCAGTTTGTAACGCCTCTTTTTGCGCCATTAGCATATTGGTTAGAGCCCCAAAAGTCTGATCCAATGATCTTAAATTATTAAACTTGGACTCAAATGCCAATAATTCATCATTTAACGCCAGATTAGTAAAGTTAGATATTTCTTTTGAACTTCGGTGTACCGAACATTATTCCACTGGTCACTATCAAAATGTTGTACTTTTCGCAAATAATCAAGCTTTGCCTCAGATGTGCGCTTGATAGATTCGGAGGCCACTGTCTCTTCCTCCCATTGAAAATCCACCGGCTAGCGGTTTTATTAACGCAGAAGAAACCGAAGCGGTGTCGTTTTCGAAAGACAGCGTGGTTCCATCTGTCATGTCCTTCGACGTGCCAGGAATGTTTCGAGAATTCTTGGTTAAAAGGTATTTAATCTCACTAACCTGTTTTTGAAGGTAGTCTAACCTTTGTTCCGAAAAACCAGTCCCGGCGCGCACACGTTTCACTGTAGGTGGCGGAAATGTCTCCTCATCGTCGCTGCCGTCTTCAGAACTGCTGTATAAGCGTCGCTTATAGTTAATCCTCCGTAGTCCACTTGTTCCCGCCACAGGAGAGTCACGAACGTCTTGCACTTCTTCCTCGCTCATTTTTAAGCTAACTATTTTGTGCAATACTTTTAACTTTAAAGAAAAAAATTTTTTCTAATAATGAACGACAATGTCGTTTGCACCCAAGTAGTCGTAACGAAAGTTAAATGCCAACTGAAGAATTGTTCGAGCCCACAGAGCCCACGTTCTCGAAACTGGCTGCACAGTGGCGCCAAACCAAACGGAAACTCAGTTGACTAGGCAGGGAGAGTCAATTAGCACCTAAATGTCAAAGCGGAAGCGCTGTCATATCTCATTATATAGGTTTCAAATAAGTAACAGGCTACATAATATGTATTTTTGTTGAAGTATTTCACACTTGTATGTATACTGTTTCAAAATTTTTAGTAAAAAAATATTTTTTTGTACCTATATTAATAATAGTTAGAATCTAAATAAGAGTGTTAGCTAACTTAAAATCATATTCATATATTATGATAGGCATAATAATCAGTGAATTTATATAAAGTATGTTTGCTAAGTTTTAGCTAATTGATTATTTCTGTACTGTTGAAATTGAATTGTGACTGGCAGTCTTGATTGGAATCGTGTGTGAAGATGTAAACTATTAAAACACAAATAAGGATAATCGATCCTTTCTTTATGGTCATAGATTAATTGTAATTATGCAAACATATATTGCTAACTTCTTACCTACTTAGGGAAAACAGAGTCTTCGTCGGTATCTCGTAGTTTTATTTATTTCGTTATTTGATATCAGCGACAAACTAAATTGACGTACTGATATGAACCTTATACTGAATAATTTCTTACTTATAATTTTGTTTATCAAAATAGTATAGTATCAACAAACATTTATTTTGTACGTTACAGTTATAAAATTAAGTAATTAATGAAGTACCAAGTAACCTCATCTATGGTTATATGGGACGGGACTACTGTAAATTTTATTTGGAATAAAAAATAATTGCTTGCATAATGATACGATTACCCCAAGAACCCAATTAAATAGTACAATTCAGCACACAACGTCCAGCCTGAATTTGCTACACTACATACGTTACTAATAGAAATTATCCATTTCTGAAGTAACCTCATAATGTTCGCCCTTAAATGTTGGTACACGTATCTGTTTATATATTGCAAACGTTGTATTATTTGTCAGATAATTAGGAATGTTGTTTTACATCTACAGTAAATCCTAAAAAACTGTTGCGTTCAAAAATTCCTTTTATGTACGAAGGTTCAAAAGAAACAAACTGATTAAAAAAAAAAAAAACAAAAGCTGCCAGTCATAATTATAACGCTCGTTGCAGACGATGCCGTAGTTTGAGCGGAATAACCTTCTACTACATAACCTAGATGGCCTAGACATAGTTAGGTTTTAAATTATTCGTCATTGACATTAGCTTTCTTCTATTTCTGTATTCTAATCAGTTGACGTAGTATGACTAAAGAGTCAATTAAAAAAAGTACCCTTTTATGCATTTTCACGTTTGTTTAGTGTCACGATATCGCTCAATAGCCCTTAGACAACGTGCAAGCACATATGAACGTAATTGTCTTTGCACACACAAACGACAATGCGCATTTAAAACAAATATTTCAGAACGAAAAGATACAAAGTCTTACATATTTTAAGATAACATGCACGAACTCAAGTATAAAAAGTTTTTTTTTTAACGATTTATATAAGCACCACTTTTTACGTACGTTAAACCCATCTATAGCTAATCCAATTCGAAATTCTATTCTTTATATAGACAAAAAAATAGCTTCGCGTATATGTATAAATACGAGAATCTGTTGTTAGGCCTACGTTTTCTAAATTTAAAGACAAATCTAGCGTAATTGATTGCGAAAACCACTCATCGTGTGTAACGGGCACTCTGGTGTAGCTAATTTTTTTTTAAGAATAATTTAATTTTAGTTTTCACCGAAGTGATCTCAGTCGATGTAGTAACAGTTGCGTTGTGTTGTTTTGCGTTTTCACTGTACCGATGTGGGGTGTCAAAATATAATGTAACATAGTAGGTGTCAGATTTTTGTACTTCTAAATCCAGCTAACAATAATTCTCAGGAGCTGCGTACCAACCGTATGTCAGTTTACATAAAACCCGTGTTGTAGTGATCTCATTTTCCATCGTAAATTAAAAATATTATACTTACAACACTAAGTACAGTGAAAATTCGAAAAGAATAAAATTATGAAAGGAAACTTGTGACTGATTGTATTAGTAGGTACTAATATTTTCGGAAAACCTAATTCTTTATTTTTCTTTACGGCAGTTGAAACAAATTTGTCAATTGTACCAACATACTTTAGATATTGTAGCATGTAATTTAATGTTCTTAATAAACTATAAAATGGTAGTTTGTTTGAATTTTAATAATAATTAACACCTCTCATACCATAATTTACTAATTAATAGAATACGTTTTAGTCTATATCAGTTAGTATAATTCTTTTGTGAACCATTACGCCTATTTTAATAATATTTTAAATTTTAGAAGGCCCAATATGTTCCTATTTTAGAAGTTAGTATTCTATCTTGCTTAAAAATTGTTACAAAAAACTTTGATTGCAAATTTCAAATAATTCATGCCAAGTTTCATTAAATTCGGGCGCAGCTCAAAGGAAACTAAATTAGTAAAACATAATTAAAGAATGACTACGATTGTATTAAAACTTTGAGCAATGTTAAAGTATTAAAGTAACTGACCATTGCTTATAAGTAGGTATTGTAAACTAGTAATCGGGCGTTCGAATAGCGTCAATAACCGATAATATTCTTGAAGAGTAGATGCAATCAAGCACGCATCTTGTCATGTGAATGGAGTATTGTAAGGTAAGTAGCTAATTGACTTATTCTCAACTTTGTATTATTATCGTTTTTTGAACTCTATGTACTTATTTCTATATATCGTAACTATAAAAGTAGCTTCTTAACAATTAATGGTAGTGCTATGCCGGTGCCGGGTTCATCGCAACCCGACATGCTCTGCGCATAAACACTTGCCTGGGGTGCTTCCTGTCAAGGGGTTATTCCAAAATTAGAGATTTCTGTGCTTAATATTTTTTGGAAGACATCTGTTTCGATACGGCATCACTATATGAAAAGAAACTTGTTACCGTTATTTGGTATTGCTGTACATGTGCCAGGACCATCGCAACTCTACACGCTCCGTGCATTTTTACCGTGCATAACCACAGAACTGTGCTTATGCACGGTAAAAATAGTACTTACTGCAAGGAAGTATACCAACTCGAACTTTATTACGCGTCTGTGGAGCCTATAATAATTAAAAAAAAAACGAACTTTATTTAAATTTATGTGTAGTTTTTGGAATACAAGTTAGATTTTATTTCGATATATCATTATCTTCCGTACGAGAAGAAAGTTCTCAGCATTAGTTTATATGGCTGCGCGGATGCTGCGACCATCGCAACTGGACACGCTGCGTGCATAATCACCGCAGGGTGCTTACTGTCAAAATAGTAAGTGCTTCAAGGGAGTATGTACCTACATATCACCAACTCGAATATTTTTTATTGATAGCTCTTGAACCACTAGATACTATTTAGATATTACATCATCACTATAAGAAATAACTACTTGGCAACCATAAGCACTGCTGTATGCTTATTGTCAACATAGTACATACTTTAAAGCATTATCCGTAACTCAAGGGTTTTTAAGAATAGTTTTAGGAATACTAGACGTTATTTCTATACGTATTTCATCACTACGCGAGAAGTAACTTATTGGTATTTAATGGTATCGCTGTGCGGGTGCTGGGACCATCGCAACTCGCACAGGCTGGTTGCTAGCCCCACAAGGTGCTGAACTAATATTCAAAATACAAGTTAATCTTAGTCGATTGGCGCTATCGTTAATAAATAATTCTCATTACGCAACCGGCAACTTTATCATTATTTAATGCAATTCAAACATTTCGAAAACAGACTTACCTACTTAACATATCTACATATTTTACTTATCGTGCTATCTTCGGATTTTATAAATTGATCGATTCTCCATTTTACATTTTAATTTTCCAGTTTACTTACTAAGCTATAATAATAATCGTAGATAAAACTTCGAGGTGGTCACAGGACGCTAGAGTACCTACTTTGTAGGTACTTACAAGCATTTAATTATGGTTCTGCAGAATAAAATGTAAAAGGTAAATTTGCAGTACCTACATAGTACCTAAGTATACATGACTTAATTAGAAAGTACAGTAGGTATTATTAGGTAGTATATAGGCGAACCTTGAAGATTATAATAATTAAAACATTGGACATATCACAACGCATAAATTACCCTCAAAGGCTTGTCCTGTGTATCGCCAAATTTTAAATAAGACCGATGTGCCGTTCATTTTATGCAATTTTTAGTTGTAGTTTAATACGGACTGCGAAAATTAAGTATTATTTATACCAATACCGATGAATGTTTTTTTTACTGACTCTAGCTCCACGTTACTAATTATCCGCACTTTTATAGAGTCATTCGGGGTAACCGAGTGCAGTGGGTAACAGCGCACTGCCTGTATCTCAGGATCGCAACTTTTTTGAGTTTTAGAAAAGCCTGTTACTTGTGGAATTGTGATCTACCGGCAGGTAATTCGCTTGACTTTTATAAAACGAGTATTTGTATTAATTTCTGTGAGTGTAATTTGAAGTTATGTTCGTTATTTCTGACTCAGTAGTTATAAGTTTGAATTTTGGCTTCTCGGGGAAAGTGTACGCGGGTAAGTGGACGCATGCGCACACTTGCCCCTGGACTCATAAAATTAAGAAAATGTCAACAAACTAAATAAAATACTTTTATTTTTAAAACTAAGAAAGAGACTCATTTTCTTTTCGTTTTGATTTATAGTCTAATAAATGCTTATTTCGAAAAAAATCTTTTATTACCCTACGCTCGCTGTTCTTTTGTACAAGTCGGTCCATATGTAAAAGTGCGCTCACTTGACCCGAACGGCTCTACTTTGAACGCGAATGGACCGATGTTTGAAATAATATTTTTATCGCGTAAACGATTCGCACGTCACATAAAACCGATTTATGTGATTATCACTGTTATAATCATCAAGGAATCCTAATTAAATAAACTTATCAATTATCTAAACAATAACATACGCAATTTTCACACTTCTTCACGGTGAGGCCGATGTTTGCCGTATACAGAATAAAATAAATGTTTTACACTAATAAGTTCATTTAATTAGTTTTTATAAAGTAAGACCAAAATGTGTAATTTTGTATGTAGTGTCGTCACAACTGTGGTGGGATGTATTTTAGTTATTGCCAGCTGTTTGATCGCCTTTTTACTAGTTCCGAATTTGGTGGAAAACATCATTATAAACGTAAGTTACATTTTACCTTCATTATAGACAAGTTATTTTTGTACATTGCATGAATTATCCGATTGGTGAAAAATGATTTCATTCAGCGTATGTTTTAATTTATTACGAACGTTTTCTTGAAATTTCGTTTTATTACATATGGCTTATTTTACATAATTAGTACATGAATTGTAAAGTTCAGTAAAGATCAATTGAACTGTTGTTTTTAGTTTAAGTTTTCAGGTATTTTTATTTATTTTTTAATGCGAGAGTGAAACTAATATCTAGAACCTAACATAAGTGTTGTAAGAATAAGTCCTGTTTTATAAAATGCCCCACTGCTGGGTGTGGGCTTCTTCTCATTATAAAAAACCATAGTCCACCACTAAGAGAGAGTCGAAAATGTGCTTTCCTTGTGATTGTGATGGTTTTCTTCACCGCTTGAAACTAGAAGCAATACACAAATAACTTATAAAAGAAATCCGTGACATCAGATTTATACCTAAGTCCTCCAGATTGGCAGTACTACTACTATTACTGTTGTAACACTAAAAAGTTATACTTACAACTTTTCAAGTTTGGTCCTTTGATATTAAAATTTACTTAAACTATAACTATATGTAAGATAAGATCAAAAGTCGTACGCATTGCGCTTGCTCTAGCAACTGTTATTTCTTTATGTATTGCTTTCTACCTTTCGCCTGAATAAATTATCTTTATTTTTTTTAACTCAGTAAATCTATGACGTGCCAAGTGATGTTAAAAATTTTGCAGTAACCATTATAAGCTAACTAGAAATATTCACGTTAATACACAACACAGCTTATTTCCTTACTTAGTTTCTATGTGTTTTTACGGTTAGTTGCATACGAAACAGACAAACTACTTTTTTTTTTAAATATCTATTTACTTTTTACTATCCAATCTTAATTTTTCAGGAAGTCGTTCTGATCAATGACACTATACAATATGAGAGATTTGAGACTGTACCATTTCCTCTTCAGTTTAGTGTAAGAATCATGGAGATTAGTAACCCTGAAGAGGTCCTGGCTGGAGGGATACCGAAAATGGTGGAAAAAGGACCTTATGTTTACAAGTAAGTGTAAAAATTCTTTTTCAACTTTATCTGCGCACAAAAACGGCAAAACAGAAGAACTTATACAAGAAATTTTACGACTCAAGACAGAAGTTTACGTTGTCCCTATAGTAGGATTTTTGGTCATAGTTATTCAATTTATTTTAAATTTATTTATTTTTTTACTATTACTAGCTGCGCCCCGCAGTGTTTTTCGCTACATTTTGTGGGAAAAAGTTACCTTGTTATAATTCAGGGTGTCGGCTACCTCCATACAAAATTTCATCAAAATTGGTCCAGCCGTTTAAGTATAAAAAAGTATTATGGTGGCACAATTGTATTTAAAAAAGTCTATAACCAATTTTCATCACTATAGCTTCAAAATAAATAACTTTCCATCGAAAGTTTCCCCCCCAATTTCACCCCCTTAAATCATCCCTTTCAAAAAAATATTAATCGCATTATGTTTATCTTTGAAAGGACTATCCAAATACTAATTTTCAGAACTGAAAAACAAAGGACTTTCATACAAACACTTTCAACCATTTTTACCTTCTTATTGCAAAACATCCTTTCTTAGTATACCTCTACGCATCAGTTGGTCAGGGTTCAACAAACAACTTTTTTATACAACATAATTTTATTCACGATTTCAAAGTTACGAGGATATTGTCACCGTCGCGGGTCGAACCTGGACCAGATTGGCACAGGACTGAGGCAGATGGCATGTAAAGAGAGAGGCCTATACCCAGCAGTGGGATAAAGAAGGCTGTGGATGATGATGATGATGATGATTTCAAAGTTGTGCCTACTGTTAAAGTTATTTAGAAAACTTTTATACCCTGAGTTGACAAACAAGTTGTAGTACGAGAGCCCACGACCAAAACTTTTGTATCATAGCAATACGGCCAAAACCGCATCAAATTCATAATGAACTGACAGAATTTTCAAAAAACACAAAAAAAAAATTACCACATTGTATTATAGCAATCTGTCTGATTTTCGGACTGCAGGTGAATGATAGTTATAAGATGGGTACCGAAAACATGTTTTTCAGAAGTCAGTAGTGAAGCACGAATCCGGAAGATCACTTCAGTAGGTACACATCACCGTCAGAAAAAAAATTTACGATTAAGTTTGGGTTAGTTAATTCAAGAAAAGTATTTTGCAGGAGAAAATTTAAACGCATTAAATTTGGAGACTGTTTTTCAAATATTAAATTTTTTTGCCGATCGGTAATTGTCTGAAAATTGTCAGACGTAATAAAATAAGTTATCTTTTTTTGACACAGCAGAAATAGCCTCTCACGCAGTTGCTGCACTTTTGACCATTATTACCCACCTAGTCGGGTTCAGAATCATATAATTTGACCATTTTATAGAGTCTCAATCGTATTGCTTTGATACAAGGTTTTGGTCATCGGCTCTCGTACTATTACTTTTTATTCAGAAAACCGCAAATGAAAATAAATATTATTCATTACTCAAATCCAAGAAATGTAGAACAAAGGAAAAAAATTTTGCAAAATAAAATATGTATCAGTTAATTAACGAAACCTGTGAAACTCTCTTTTAAAAACAATATTTCAGCCTTTCTAAGGGGGAAAAGTGTGGCTAAAGGTCATGGCTTCCGTTTTGTTTTTTGTAATAAATTCTAGACGGGTAGATCTCCTTATTTGGAAATCGTCTACCTAGAAGATTTTTTATTCATTTTATTGATTTTAGAAAAATTTACTACCTCAAATAATAACAGATTTTGCTTATACAACAAATTGAAAGCATTTTACACGTTTGTGCTGATTGGAACTAGAATACATTTTTATAAGATATACGAGTATATAAATAATTTGAATGAACTAAACTTAAATAGAAGTTCTGCACTCCCTAAGGAACTAAATAAAAAGTTAAGAGACCTGAATTAGGCGAAAAAACGGTCTTCACCCGATCTAGAGAAAATACAGGACTGTCGAATTTCCAAGAGCAGCAAAGTAACGATGCCCTGAACTATGTATATACTCAACGTTTTTTTTAAATACGCATAAGTCCGCATTTGACCACCAACTCACCTGATGGCGAGCGATAATGTGGTCGTAGCTGAAGCACACAGACTTAGAAGATACCTACTCACACTGGCCATGAAAAAGGTCTAGATTATATCTCTCAGGTAATAAGGAAGCTGGCAGCTTGTTCCATTTCTTGGCCGTACGGACGAGAAACGTAGAGTCAAAACGTTTGGTACCCAAAGAAATTCCACTATATGTGGGTTGTAGTGGGCCGTTTTTTTACTTGTCCTGTAGTAAAAAGGGGATGGAAGTAGAAGGTCGTACAGCTCAGCACATTCTCCGAAATTAATCCAGTAGAAAATTGACAAATTCTAGGTACGGCTGTCATTAGTCGTGAACGTTTAGTTTGTGTCGTTTCTCATACATAAAGAAACTAAGGATCAGTTAAATGTTGATATTGTTTGGTCTTAAATCTCGTGGTGGTGAAAACTAAGGTCAGCCTGTGAGTGTTCTGTCTTTCTGGGCATTATCCATGTTATTTGTTCCCAGGTTATACCAATCTAGGAATATCACATACGTCGACGACGACATCTTGAGATATCATCGTTTGGAAAATTTCGAGTTTGACGCAGAAGCTTCTTATCCACTTACTGAAGACGATATGGTAACCACCATCAACGTGGCATATCATGTGAGTGATACCGACTTTTCTTTCACTTGGTAGTAAGCATGTAAGTATGAAAAGTTAAGAGAGAGTAGATCGAACAAGCGCGCCGAAGGTCTTGTTTCTTTTTCGAGCAAACTCGTATTAGTCTGTTTCCGATTGTTTCAGATTTCGCTCTGTATTTATTCCATGTTTACTTCTATGAAGGTATTTATTAATATGCCTAAGAAAAATTAAAAAAAGTTAATTAAAAGAAAATTTACGTTATAAAGATTTTTAGAAATTAAAAAAAATTAAAATTAGTCAATTATGACGTTTAAATTTATTACGATATTCTAAAAAATAACTCGATTTTTGTTTAATATTAGGGGAATCTTCAATTGTCCGTTTGCGCGCAATTTCTAACCTTTATCGTTCGAACTGTAATAGGTAACTGGTTCACATTCATATAACTACACTACAGGTTAATTTCTCCTGCTACCTAATAAATTATAAAAATTGAAACAAATTAAGATATCCTCAGTGAAATAAATTTTTATACCTTTAAACTTTATCGCAAGAATATATTACATGGAAGCATAAAACTATGTATGTAGTATGTAGTAGTAGTATGTAGTAGTAGTATGTAGTATGTATTTACAAAAAAAAAATATTTAAGTATTCTATCAGTTATCTGACTCCCATAGTACAAGCTTTGCTTAGTTTGGGGTCAGATGGCGCTGTGTGTAATGTCCTACGATATTTATTTATTATTATTATTTATTAATTATAATTGTAATAATGTGATATAAATCAAAACTCTAAAGACCAGGTATATATTTAGTCAGTTTCAGTTACAACAGTGATGAGGACTTCAATTTAACTAATATGACAATAATTTATTAATTAAAAACTGAATCTTACTTAACATCTAGAACTAATTTGACATTCAAAAGTTTTGACATTTTTGCGGAAGTTCATTTTGAATTTCCCTTCCGCAAAGTAACGCCCAAATCAATCAATTAACTAAAAACCAGGCTAAGTTCGAGTTGAACTAAACTAAGAATAACCAATTTTCTACAATTTAATTTAATTTTTCAGTAAACGCATGCGCATTGTTAGGAGGTCCCTCACTCAGCAGCCCTAACCACCGGCAGCTTGAGCCCTGCCCGCTGCCGGCGGCACTCTAGAATTAAGTTTTTGTGATATAGGTGTAGATATTATTTTATATAGTTATGTTCAATTAAACTTAAGTTATTGAGCGGAATCATGAAACAACTTATTTTATTGATTGTTGATTAACTTTCCGCAACAACGTACTTTCATTGCTCAATGAGCTATTTGACCCCATGGTAGCTTATTTAGTAGTACCTAGCTGTACTAACTGAGCTGTAAGGGCGTGCGTTCGATTCTCACCCAGGTCAAATTTATGTCGAACATTATGTTTGCTCTATGTAAATCAAGTACCTATCTATTTAGAGATAGGTAGGTACATGAAGAGCTGCAAATGAGTTAAATAGTGGAAACTTTATTAAAACCCCTTGCAAAATTTAGAAGAACTAACCGAACAATCGAACGCTGGCGAAATGCAACTTCATTTTATATTTTTTAGTGATAACTGCGTATTGAATAAACTAAGGCGACTCAGACTCGCTGATCGAAAGATCGTCTACAAAGGATAGATACAAAACAAAGTCTGCTCTTTAAGTAGTTAGAGAGTGGGCAGAGCCTCCCTTTGCAATTCTATAAATCATGCACCTATGTTCTTTATTTCTTGGTCGGCTATTTAAAAGAATAGAGGCTTAAACTGTTTATTCAATATGTTTTACTTGTATGTATGTATATTCATATGTCCTCTAGTATGTCCTAAACTACTAACTGGTGTTTTGGCGGGAACGCGAAGAGTCGTGTCGCCCCATTGTATTTTTTTCCAAATCTTGTGTTATTTTCGAGTGTTTATATATAAAAATAGTGGTGTTTTATTCATAAAGTACCGAATCACAAGCGCGAGTGTGAGAAAGTGATATAATGTTTTAACATGATTTTTGTGTTGCTTCCAAAACTCCATAAAACCGTATAGTAAAGTCGCCACTACTTAACTAAAACATGACTGGATTTGACTGACACGGACTGGACTTGACCAAGACTGGACTTTGGCTACTTTTTAACTTATGGTACCTTCTTGATAATATCAAAGCACTTGACACTGGTAAATGTACAAAATGTGACGCCAAAATCAAAGAAGAAGAACTACTTGTATTTTGACAAATAACATATTTATCAACACGTCTTAGCAATATTCATATTTTCAGAGGATATAGAGAAAGTAACTTACGATATCTTCGATATTCGAAAACGCTAATGAAAAAGTCCTAAAGTAAGCTATACAGCGTATGTCAATATCGTACATTTGTTTTCGTTGCTAATAGCGCTATCGCTAATCGAATGTTAGTTTGTCTAGGCCCTCGTGTATAAAAACATCACTATAAATCCTGGCAGATTTTATAACATAAATTGCCATCTCAAAAATATTGTTCTGACACGTAAAGAACCTATTCGTGCCAAAAATATGGAGCGGCCTAATGAAGTAAGCGGGTTTTAGTCTTCCTTGTTATTTTTTTATTGTTACTGTGTAGAATTTACAAAGCGTCAAACTTAGAGTAGGACGTCTCGATACGTTGGAGTGACGACATTTTTAAAACAGCTTGTTGTTGAAATCTAAATTAGAGTGGACAAACGCACACACAAATAGCCCGTGCGATTAGCGTTTGATCGCTCAGGTTATAAGATAACCATTGGATTAACTGTTACTATTGGAAAACTTCATAATTTCGGTATCTTATCAATGTCAAGGTCTGGCACTACACAGATATGAAATTACTGGCACTAATAATCTTATTAAGAACCATGATAACAAACGCTTTCACAAATATTATTCACGTGGATTATTATTATCATTACGTATTTATTGTTATACTAGCGGACGCCTCGCGGTTTCACCCGCGTTACCGTTCCCGTGGAAACACAGGGATAAAAAGTAGCCTATGTCATCCGGGGATAATGTAGCTTCCCAACGGTGAAAGAGTTTTTGAAATCGGTCCAGCAGTTTCGGAGCCTATTCAATACAAACAAACAAACAATCAAATCTTTCCTCTTTGCAATAGTATAGATAGATAGACATAGATATTAACGAGAAACAAGAAAGTCTAAAAAAACATGAAAAGCATTGTTGGTGCATTGCCTACTCTTCAGGGTTAGGACTTGCTTCACATTTCACTTGAAGCGTCCCGGGTTATTTCAATTTACTTATTCGTTCTTTCTTGTCGGACGACATTGTTAAAGGAAAGCAATAGACGATATTGGTGCAGCTGCAGGACCGGAAAATATGGCGCGCGATCTCTTGATAGCGAGCGTAATAACCACCTTTCTATTTGTCTCAGGCAATCATTCAAATCGCCGAGGTGCAGTTCCCCGCATTGGTATCGGTTCTCAACTTAGCAATGAGCAGCATTTTCGGTGTTCACAACTCGCCAATCAGCACCTACAGAGTACGGGATTTGTTCTTTGACGGAGTACGTATCTGCGACAACCCTGGACTCATCGGCGGGATAGCGTGCAGCATCATCAGAGATATTGGAGCGGGCGCACAGAACTTGGCTGAGCAGGAGGATGGCTCGCTACTGTTCTCTTTACTGGACTATGTAAGACCTATTCTATTACATGTATTAAAATCTGCACTACACTGGTGGGGCCTCCGGTTACGGCCGTTCACATTTTATAAGCTTTCTCAAGGAGTGAACATAGTATCTACTAGACACGCGAGACGTCTTGCATTTCAACCCAAAAATGTATTCAAAATTACCCATTACCATTACCCTTGTTTATGTGTTTTACCTTGAAACTCCGTCATTTAATTTTATAAACCGATTTGAAAAATCTTGTTTTTTTTCAGTAGAATTAGTTTCGAAGTTTGATTTTTATACCAAAACATAATAGGAAAAGAACATTTCATCCAAGTAAAAGCAAATAGGTATTTTGCTTTCCTGTGACTTATAATCCGTGTTTATCCTCACTAGAATAGTCTCAATGAACTTACCTTTAGGAATTTTTATCGGATGATTATGAAACCAGAAGGTAGGTACAGGAACTCTGTATTAAAACAATGTATCCTAGCCGTGTGTAAATGTAGTGGAATGGAATGGATTTTTATTTTGTAAAACTGATCAGTAACTGCCAGCAATATATGTACACTCTGTATATCTTAAGTCTATATGTAATATCTTGTATGAACAATAATTGCTTTGCATATTTCGTGGAAGCACAATCATGTTACCGATTATTGTTTTAGGCCCTTGATAGAGACATCTAATCTAAGCGCACCATAATCAATATATATGTTATATACAAACCTGTTATAGAGGGAGATTGAATGCATTTCAATATCTATGGAATGTCAAGACACATAAACATAAGGGAATGTAGGGGGAATCCAGATAAGGTGTGAAAATAGATAATTGCTATTTGACTCTTTCGCATTTTGTTGTTGCATTTCAACCAGTCAGACATTCAGCGGTTAGTTTTAAAAGTAGTTAGTTCTTGGACCAGGCGTTTTGGTTGGATGGATTAAAAAATATTGGCTACAACGATAATTTTACGACTTTTAAAAATATTTTTTAATTAATTTACTTTATTAATTAACAGTATTATTTTAATATACTCGTACATGTATAGTTGTTGATCTAACCACCACAGTACAAAATATTCTGCCACCAAGTAGTAGTATGTAAACATTACTGCGTTCCGGTTTGAAAGGTACTGCGGCTAGCATCTGCGTTGTTACCATCCAATTTATTTTTGTTGTTATAGAAAGACAACAAACCCAGCCCGGAGTACGAAGTATATCGTGGGATTGAAAACTCGGATCAACTAGGTTTACTTCGATTGTTCGACAACCTGCCCCACTTTATGTACTGGGTCGACGCGGCAGAAGATGATCCGGGCGTTTGTAACATGATTAACGGAACCGATTCTGGAATCTTCGCACCTTTCGTAGATGTACAAAACTCTATCTATGCAATCAATACGGACATATGCAGGTCAGTATTTTATAGGTTATATAGGTGCTGGGCACTTTGAATACAAAAATAATTAAATTTCTGAAAAAATGATACCTAATAATAATACATAAATACTACTAAGTAAATACCTACCTATCGCAGGACATTACACACAGCGCCATCAGACCCCAAACTAAGCAAAGCCTTTACTATGGAAGTTAGATAAGTGATAGAATACTTAACTAGTTTGCTTTTGTAAATACATAAGTACCTAATACATAGTGTATTAACTTACTTATAATACACTATCGGGCCGTCCAGGCTTCTCACGGGAAAACAAAACTCGATTAACAATACAAATATGGCACTCAGTGACAATGTAGCATTCTAATGATGAAAGAATTATTCAGATCGGCCCAGTAGTTTCGGAGCCTATTGAATACAAACAAATAAAAAATCAAATCTTTCCTCTTTATTATTAGTGTCGATGTAGATATAGTACACTCAGATACAACAAACATTATACCACATAATATTTGTCTTAGGTGGGAATCGAACCCACGCCCTACAGCTCTTGAAGCATATATATTACCAATGAACCAACAGACATTAACTGTATCCTAACTAATATTATAAGAGCTAAGATAACTCTGTCTCTCTGCCTTCCTGTCTGTTTGTTACTTTTCCACTACTTGGATACAATTTTATGACAAAAATTGAAATGGTTATGTTTCTCAAAGACGGAAATAGGTTACTTTTTTGCTTAAAATCGAGCTATTTATGTAAATTGTGACAAAACAATATCAACATTGCGCGGCGATTGCTGTAAGTCCAGTTATTTAAAGTAGGGCCACTTTACTACAAAGCTTCGATGGAGTTTTAGAAGCAACACGAAAAGTCACGTTTCACCACATTATATCATTTTCCTACACTCGCGCATGTGATTCGGCACTTTATGGAAAGAACACCACCATTTCTATGCTTAAACACTCGACGAAACACTAGCTTTGGTAAAAATACGACGGGACGACAAGACTTTTTCCGCGTTCCCGCCAAACCTCAAAATAAGTAGGTTAAGGTTAGGTGGATGGTATTTCCGTGTACTCCGCTGACTAGCTACCACCCTCAAGTAGAAAATCTGCCGCCAAACATCTAATAAGCCTGTTCCATTCCAGGCTAGGTGTGTTTACCATCTTCGATCACGCCAACACGTAACATTAGGTGAGCTGTGGTCAAATACCTAGCCTGTCAAACATTTAAAAAAAGGTTAGGTATGTACAAGGTGCAGTTAATTTTGCCGCTACGACTTGCCAAAATGCTTTTGTTGGGCACAATGCAAATTAAATTGGTAGTGCCTAATGTATAGAAGATAAAACAAAGTCAGTAATGCGAAAGATAGAGGAAATAAAAATAACAATTTACAAATAATTAGTCTAGGAAGGCTCACTGGATACCGGTTTTTGCTAGACTAGGTTTCCTGGAGTTTACAGGCGGGTTCCTGAATTTTTTTTTTTTAATGGTTGACAGGCTTGGTGTTTGACCACAGCTCACCTGATGTTAAGTGAAGGTGTGGTCGAAGATGGTAAAGCACACCTAGTCTGGAATGGAACTGGCTCTCAAGTGAGGCTACCGGAACACACCATTAGATGCTTGGCGGCAGATTTTCAACTTGAGGGTGGTAGCTAGCCAGCCGAGTACTAGAAAGTACCCTACCACCATGCTATGGTTTCCTCACGATGTTTTCCTTCACCGGCAGCTCAAGCTCATTGTTGGGGTTTGAACCCACGCCCTTCGGCATGCGAACCGACCGCGCTAACCACTGAGCTATCATAGCTACAAAAGTTAATTTTACCGCTAGGACTTGCCAAAATGCTTTTGTTGGGCACAATGCAAATTAAATTGGTAGTGCCTAATGTATAGAAGATAAAACAAAGTCAGTAATGCGAAAGATAGAGGAAATAAAAATAACAATTTACAAATAATTTGTCTAGGAAGGCTCACTGGATACCGGTTTTTGCTAGACTAGGTTTCCTGGAGTTTACAGGCGGGTTCCTGGAATAATATTATTTCATAGCAACCGGACTAATGCTAGCTTAGGTTTATTAGCTAAGCTGTCCTTATGTCTGTCGGTCCGGTCTGAAGACACGGACGAAGTCCAATATACAAATACAAATTGTTTATCTTCTAAAACGTTGTACATGAAACCTTATTATTAACTATTTTGTGTAGATATGTATAATGTATATATGCTATGTAAGCTTATTAGGTGTTATAAAAGTAAGACTTATTTTCTCTATGATAAAAATACTGTAGGTATTTCGCACAACTGCTATAGTAAAATTATTTAATGGATAGGTCCCCGAAACACTAGTAAAATAAAGATATCAGGATCGTGATTTCAAACTTGTGCACTAAGCATTATAAGTACTCGAGTTTGATCGATTTCAAGTTAAAAAGCATTTGCTTGTTTTTTTTTACTAAGACTTGTAAACTCCCATCTCGATGGCGATTTAAAGTTTCCTCGGACAAGAACTCCGTCTGCGGCAGCAATCGTTGTCGTCATTACGGCCGAGGCCGCTACCGCTGGTCGCGTCTCACTGGGGCAAGCATTGCCCTTTAAAATCTACACAAAGACTTCCACGTGCAAAGGTACCTACACACACTTCCCCTCAGAAACTCCCTCGCTACACCCTATTCACTTGTATAACACTTTTTTTTTCTTTTTGTTGTGTTATGTGTCACACCTCACCTGACAATAAGTGACAGTGTGGTCGAAGATGGTAAAGCACACCTAGCCTGTAATGGAACTGGCTCTCAGGTAAGTCTGCCAGAACACAACGTTATATGCTTGGCGGCAGATTTTCAACTTGAGGGTGCTAGCCAGCCGAGTACTGGAAAGTATTACCACCATGCACTCATCATTATCTCAAGGTAAAAAAATCTGATAAAATTGAGTTACTGCTTGTAACATGTTAGTTAAATTCTATTTATAGATTAAGCTCTAGGTGTTGTAGGTCCCTGTCGGGAGGTGCCCCCAGCGCCACCCACTCGTTGCATCCCACCCACCGCCCATGGCTGTACCGCTGAACGTCAATCCGGGGATTTTCACCTACCTGCATCGATTTATGTACAACTTATCTGTTATTCTGTTCATGTATCTAAACTGAGCGCATTATTGAATATTTCTATGCAAATTATGCTGTAATTTAATTACACTTTTGAATACCCAAATTTAAAATATTCAGCAGTGAAATGGCGGACTTCAAACTAACCTGCATATTCAATTCGTTTTCTTTAAATAGCCTCATAAATTTACATTACGGTATGTGAATTTACTTATAAGGCTATTAAAAATCCCGATATGAATAATTTTACATTTGTTGAAAACTGCTAAAAGCTTTTGTAAACTTGTGGTCAAAAATATTTTGACAATGAAATATTTCCGGAATCATGACAGCATTTCTCTTGTACCATCACAAAGGCTTTTACTAGCTTTAGACAGCTTGTGCTTAAAAGTATTAAAGAACAAGCAGAGTTTAAGAAACCTATAACCCAACTGCGAATAAACTAGATACAATTAAAGGAAATAATGTTTTTGAAACTAAATTTACTATTTAATTATTTAAATTTAAATATATTTTTGTAATTTCACCTTTTTAATTTCCTTTATTTACATACTTGATAGGTTTGTTTTTTTTTTCGTATTAATGTTTCGCGTCAAAAATCAGCATTTTGTTTTTTTAAACACCTATCTAAGAACACTTGGGTTATCGAGACAAATCTAACGATACTTTAATTATCGTAATACATTTGGCCGTTTGGAAGAAACGAGGTAATAAAGAAATGTACACGCCTACATACATGCAAAATACGCGCGAAAACACAACCCGATTATATTTCTACCCGACTGCCAAGCAGTCAGGTAGAAATATAATCGCAACCTTCTGTTCGAAAATAACTTATAAGAAAATAAGTTGTTGTTCGTCGTGTATCATTGTGATAAAATAAAATTGTAACAGAATTCGTAGAACGCAGGGAAGACATACTATATAGTGTTACTCCCCCACATATATTGTTTGTGCTTAGCTGTGCTTTGGTCTAGACTAAAAAAACAAATAAAACGTAAATTGACCCTTTGACCTCTCTCTGGTAAAAAGTACTAGTGTAGTAAGTTCAATCACGTCCAAAGAATTATATGTACACATTAAAAAAAAATTAAAACTAAATGACACTTGTAGAAAAACATCGTGTAATAGACCTCATAATCCATATGAAAGAAAGAAAAATATTTTATTTTGCAACATAAAAACACAAAAACAAAAACGAACACACAGAGACAAACAGTTGCAAAATAAGGGCTCACCTCAGCATAATACTGGTCATACTAAGTATGACCAGCGCCAGCACTGGTCATCCGGTGACCCCTGTAGTTGAAAACCAATGTGTGTGTGGGTGTGTATAAAAATCACCGTTTTTACTTCTTGTGTTATAGTTGCTTATGGGTGGCTGCGGCAACTTACCATCAAACGGCCTGCCTGCTTATTTGTCATTCTAATATTTAAAAAAAAGCACTAAAACGCAAAGTCATTGACATATGACATTGTGACATGTGGAGTTAAGTAGTTATTGAACCCATTACTCACACAGCGGGAGCATTAACAACGTATGTATAATTATAATTCAACCATTTTTTGGGGTTTTGGCGGGAACGCGGGAAGAGTCGTGTCGCTCCGTTGTATTTTTTTCCAAAACTAGTGTTTTGTCGAGTGTTTATGCATAAAAATGGTGGTGTTTTATTCATGAAGTGCCGAATTACAAGCGCGAGTGTGGAAAAATGATATAATGTGGTGAAACATGAGTTTTCGTGTTGCTTCCAAAACTCCATCGAAGCTTTGTAGTAAAGTTGCCACTACTTTAATAAAGCATGACTGGAATTAACTGACACGAACTGGACTTGACAAAGACGACTTTGACTAAAACTAGCTACGATGGCACTTATTTAACTTGAAAATATATAATTACTTGACACTGGCAAATGCTAAAACGCGACGCCAAAACCAAAGAAAAAAAAAAAATTCAACCATTTGATCGGTTTAATTTGTCATTAGCTGGGATGATTCGAAACGTGATCGCGTACTGGCCAGTACATGCATTTATAACGGAAAATATACCAGCCAATTTATCAACTAGCTTTTTTGGTATCCGAGGTCAGGTCAGGCGATTATAAGGGAAATAAAAAAAAAAAGTTAACACACCGTCTCGGGAGGAAAATAAATCATAAAATATCTAGAAATGTCAATAGGGATATGTATTTTCCATGGTATTATGTATACTAGAAAAAAAAATGTAATAATGAATCTAAAATAATATTAGATAATTATATTCATTCATGACAAAATTAATAAAACTATGTGACATACTTATCCAAATCTGCAAAAGAATATAAAATGATAGTCTAAACACTAACACATTTAGATACGGAGAATTTACTTAAAATAAATAATTTAAAATTAGCTCTGAGCACACACAAGCTTACACACACGCACACACCCACACACACACACACACACACACACGCACACACACACACACACACACACACACACACACACACACACACACACCATCCGCACCGCACCAAACTAGATTGTAATAGCAAGTGTAAGTAGTCCCCGCGAAACAAGTCCTCACATAGGACAACAAGCAATGATGAAACCTATATCACTTCAGAAAAAAATATTTTGTATTTGTATAAGCTACCTTACATATGCCTTATATACAACTTACTTTTACTTGGTGGTAGTATTCCTTAGCAGGAATTAGTCGTCTATGTAGGCATCACCGCAGTACCAGATATTCTGCCGCCAAGCAGTACTGTGTAAACATAGCTCTGTTCCGGTTTGAAGGGTACTGCAGCTAGCGAAATTACTGGGCTGTCGAGACTAACCATCGAAAGTAATCAAAGCCAAAGCAGCGATGCCCCGGACTGTTATGTGTTTTGCTGCAATGACCATGGGCATGCGTTATCTCTTACTATCAGGAGATGTCGTTCGTCTCATTACTGTTACATAAAAATAAATAATATCCAGAACAAGAATTAACGTAGACTAAGATTGACATATCACGAGGTGGGTTATCACACTGGGTGTTCTGTACGTATGTATGTATTTACAGAAATAACTGTATCCGATTCTTGTTTATCTGTGTGTTTTAATAATCTAATATATCTCTAAGCATAATGTTTTTTAATTCAACTTTAAAAGGCGACCACAAAATTGACAACTTTTTGAAGGATAAAAGAAAATTAAAATTAAAGGGCCTAGAAATATTTTTAACGATCGATGAAATTGTCATTTTATAAAATAGTGCTTTGATAATATGTTTATGTTATATACTATTGGCGGGCGCCTTCCGGTTTTACCCGCGTAGTTCTCGTTCCCGTAAGAATACAAGGATAAAAAGTAGCCTATGTCACCCGGAGATAGTGTAGCTTCCCAACGGTGAAAGAATTTTTGAAATCGATCCAGTAGTTTCGGAGCCTATTTAATACAAACAAATAAAATCTTTCCTCTTTATAATAGTATAGACTAGGACCCCGGACAACTTTTCTTCATTCGCTCGATAAAAAACTACTTTTCAACAGTGAATATTGACGTAACGCACACAAAGTTGAGCGTACACAACTAATTTGAAAGCTTTGCTTTACTTGCTTAACTTTGCTTTGAGACGTTCGCGTCTCGCGAGAAAGTTAAGGTTAGTATCTAATTAGATATTATATAATATTATTCTTAGTACATCTAACAAATATCTTACATGTAAGAAGGTATACGAGTATGTACAAAGTTATTCAACGCAGTAACATCCCATTATCAACAACAATAATTAAAATTATTTAACTTAGTATTGCACTAATTTTACACCTAAATGAAAACTAATTTTACACTTTTGTAAATTAAATTGCTTTCAACAAAACCTATACACTTATACAGGTGAGCTGTGACCAAACCTAGCCTGTCAGCGGTATAAAAATACTACTTAAAGTCAAATAAACATTACATTTATATGTATCAAATGTATATACACAAACATGTATTTCAAAGAGCCCGAGTAGGTTTTCGGTAGCGAACGTTATAGATACTATTACGTTAAGCAAAAATAAATCTGATTTATTTACATATATCCTACAAAAATGCAAAAGAAACGATGTAATACAGTACAGCACAGTACACCTAACAAATAACTAAGTACCTACTTAACTAAGAAATAAGAAACTAATCGAAAACAAAAACCATACTGTAACGTATAAACAGACTTATTCAGACCTACATGCAATAATATACCAAAATAATATCCTACTAAATATTTAAAAGAAACAAAGTACCTAATACACCTAACTAACAAACAAGTAATAACTTTTTTTAAGTTATGTTATGTTATGTGATCGAAGATGGTAAAGCACACCTAGCCCGGAATGGCACTGGCTTTCAAGTGAGGCTGCCGGAACACACCGTTAGATGCTTGGCGGCAAATTTTCAACTTGAGGGTGGTAGCTAGCCAGCCGAGTACTAGAAAGAAAGAAAAGAAAGAAACCACCATGCTATGATTTCCTCACGATGTTTTCGTTCACCGGTAACTCAAGCTCATTGTTGGGGTTTGAACACACGCCTTTCGGCGTGCGAATCGACCGCGCTACCCACTGAGCTATCATCGCTACAAAATAACCTTAATAAATACAATAACTAAGTAAGTAGTTTTGATTTTTGTCTAAATTTGCATTGAAGAAATACAAAGTTCAATGCGTGGGTCGCGTAGCTTATCCAGTGGTAAGTCGCCATGTTACAGAAGTACGCGTCTTGAGTATTGTGATTGTTTCTGGCCTTCGTTGTTTTTTAAAGAAAAGTAATAACACGAACGTACCACCCGATGTTGAGGGGTGCAAACCACACCTCCCCCAGGCTTTTCTAGGTGGTCGATTTCCTTATCAGTAAGTACCACCGCAGTACCACTTATTCTGCCACCAAGCAATAGTGTGTCAACATTACTGTGTTCCGGCAAATCAGCGATGCCCCGGTCTTTGATTTGCAACTCAACGTTCTGTGTATTGATGCAATGGTCATGGGCATGCGTTACCTCTTACCATCAGGAGAGCGTATCGTTCGTCTCACTACATTTACATCAAAAAAAGCTTCAGGAGCCGTCAAAATCATGTTCATCAAAATGGGTTCCTAATAAGCTTAAAAAGAAAGATTGTTTCACAAAGCGCCTAGCATCCAGCGCACGTTGTTATATCGATAAATCATTTGATTAAAATCACTCTTCTGAATTTCTGAGCGCTTGCATTGTTATATGATGTATCTGCCAACAAAATCACAGTCACATCTAGAACTGAGAGCTCTACAAGCGAACTGAATAAATGTAGGGGTGTGTGAGCCCGTAAAATCGATATAGCTATGTCTCATCTCTAGGAAAACACACTTTTTCCGATAATTAAACTGTATACACACAGAACAAAGCTCCGTCGCCCAGATACTGAGCAATACAGAGTGTAAGCTCATTAAAGGATATACTATTGTCCCGGTTACAACAAGACCACCTATTATACAAATTGTGAGATTTTTGAATACTGGGTCACAATTAAATTTCTGCCCCGGTTGAACCAAAAAAAATCGTACCTACCTAGATAATTGCTAAATATAATCATTTTGACTTTTCTCTCATAGATACTGTCCCAAATTTCGGGATAAAGTTTGTAAGAACCTACTTTATGGTATGTACCTTATACCTAGTTTCATTGAAATCCCTTCAGTAGTTTCGGTGTCATGCTTTTTTAAGATATAGACCGACAGACAAAAATGAATTAAATAAAACTTTTTGCTTTAGCGTAACTAATCCGTAGCGATGATAGCAGAGTGGTTAGCGCGATCGCTTCGCATGCCGAAGGACGTGGGTTCAAACCTCAACAATGAGTTTAAGCAGTCAGTGAAGGGAAACATCGTGAGAAAACCATAGCGTGGTGGTAGGGTACTTTCTAGTACTCGGCTCGCTAGCTACCACCCTCAAGTTGAAAATCTGCCACCAAACATCTAACGGTGTGTTCCGACGGTCTCACTTGAGAGCCAGTTTCATTTCAGGCTAGGTGTGTTTACCATCACTTAACATCGGGTGAGCTGAAGTCAAAACACCTAGCCTGTCAACCATTGAAAAATTCATTAAAATTTCTTCAATGTCCAGAATTCAATCTCCGCCAGTTTAATTATATGTTAAATTCTTTTTCATGTTTGCATCGAGTTATTTTGAATGCATACCTTATATCACGTGCCGTTAGGGTGGTCCTACTTTGGGCTGACCACGAATGAAAACGTGCACACAAAATTAATGCGCTTGTCCAACTGCCAGTTTATTATGAGCCGTGCACTCAAAGCTACCTACGTTCCGTGGTTCGTGTTACTTTGGACGTTATACTGGGAATGTTGATACCGGTCAGTTGCAAACTACCAAAACGAAGAAACTAAAAAAATTACAGGATAACCCTTACAGTACAGCCTTTCTATCAAAAAAAGAAATCTGTCTACAAACGGTAAAACTGAAGGATTATACCGTTACAGGTTAGGTACTTACTACACTTTTGTGCCTCAAGCTCTAAAAAATATTAGTAAGCACCTACACGACAAATACTTATTATTTTTACTCTTTAGTCCTTTGTCCCAGATAAAGGCTTATTTTTTTAAATATTTTTTTTAATTTTAATTTATTTATAACATTTTAGTAGGTAAATATTTTAAAGAGCGCTCCTCAAGACAAATCAATAGAACCCAAACTCGGTGGGGTTATGTTGTATTATCACAGTGATGCCGTGGCCACCTTCCAGCTTCATCATCAGACCCTGAATATCGCCTAGGGGTAAAGTGCTTCTCAAGACAAATCAATCGAGCCCAAACTCGGTGGGGTTATTTTGTTTATTAGTTCAAATATTCCTATGACCATTTTCCGTCTCTATCATAAAACCGGCTCCATGGTACCATATCATTGTATTGTCACCGAAGATACATATAGTCTAATTTAACTTGCAAGTTTTGATCGGTACATACAAACATATATAGCAAGATAATTAAAAACTTGTAACAAAGAGAACAAGCTAAATAAAATCATTTAACAAAAGCTTGTAACAAACAGGGCAAACTAAATATAACCGTTTAATAAAAGCTTGTAACAAACAGGGCAAACTAAATATAACCGTTTAATAAAAGCTTGTAACAAATAGGGCAAAATAAATATAACCGTTTATTAAAAGCTTAAAACAAACAGGGCTAACTAAATATAAACGTTTAATAAAAGCTTGTAACAAACGGCAAACTAAATATAACCGTTTAATAAAAGCTTGTAACAAACAGGGCAAAATAATTATAACCGTTTTATAAAAGCTTGTAACAAACAGGGCAAACTAAATATAACCGTTTAATAAAAGCTTGTAACAAACGGCAAACTAAATATAACCGTTTAATAAAAGCTTGTAACAAACAGGGCTAACTAAATATAAGCGTTTAATAAAAGCTTGTAACAAACGGCAAACTAAATATAACCGTTTAATAAAAGCTTGTAACAAACAGGGCAAAATAAATATAACCGTTTAATAAAAGCTTGTAACAAACAGGGCAAACTAAATATAACCGTTAAACAAAAGCTTGTAACAAACGGCAAACTAAATATAACCGTTTAATAAAAGCTTGTAACAAACAGGGCAAGCCAAATAAAACCATTTAAGAAAAGGATGTAACAAACAGGTTAAGCTAAATATAACCGTTTAATAAAAGCTTGTAACAAATAGGGCAAAATAAATATAACCGTTTAATAAAAGCTTGTAACAAACAGGGCTAACTAAATATAAACGTTTAATAAAAGCTTGTAACAAACGGCAAACTAAATATAACCGTTTAGTAAAAGCGTGTAACAAACGGCAAACTAAGTATAACCGTTTAATAAAAGCTTGTAACAAACAGGGCAAAATAAATATAACCGTTTAATAAAAGCTTGTAACAAACAGGGCAAACTAAATAAAACCGTTAAATAAAAGCTTGTAACAAACGGCAAACTAAATATAACCGTTTAATAAAACCTTGTAACAAACAGGGTAAACCAAATAAAACCATATAATAAAAGTTTGTAACAAACAGGGCAAGCTAAATACAACCGTTTAATAAAAGCTTGTAACAAACAGGGCAAGCTAAATAAAACCGTTTAAAAAGCAGTGGCGCCAGTGTGCTTTTGGCAGCTCTTCAAAGGTTTCTTTGAAAGCATTTACCGCCGCTGCCGGTCTGCCAGTTCGTAAAATTGAAACCTTGACGCTTAGACTTCCGTGTTAGCTCATTTTGTAGAATATCTGCTCCAGCGTGGGTTTGATTCCCACCGGTACAAACATTTATGTGACGATAAGTCTTTGTTCTGTGTCTGGGTGTTCTGCGTGTATTACAATTATGTATTTTCAAAAAAAAAGTATGCAAGTATTATATGAGTTATCTGGCTCGCATAATACAAGCTTAGCTTAGTTTAGGGCTTGCGCTGTGTGAAATGTCCTACGATATTTATTTGTTTATCTTTAAGAGTGATTAGCTTTCGTTTTTTTAGTAATGAGGCGAACGAGACGCTCTCCTGTTGGTAAAAGATAACGCCTGTCCTTGACCATTGCAGCGATACAAATAAATTTGAGTAGCAATACATAATAACAAATAATTTGATAGCACCCCATGAATGGGGTAGGTATTTGTTACTGAATACTTACCAATTGTGTAAAAAACATATCTTTTGCCAGGTCCGTGGAACTACGTCATCAGTATAATGTCGACGTGGATGGGATCCCGACCGCCCGATTCTCCTCCAACGAATGGTTCATGGACAACAACGAGGGTTGCTTCTGCCTTAATATCACAAAAGGTATCAACAACGACGATGGTTGCCTCCTGACAGGCGCTATGGAACTCTATACATGCGTCGGTAAGTAAGATTGCATTCATTTTCATCATGAGCCCCCTTTCCATATAAGTATCCATATATTTTAAGTAGCGATGATAGCTCAGTGGTTAGCGCAGTCGCTTCGCATGCCGAAGGGCGTGGGTTCAAACCCAAACAATGAGCTTGAGCTGCCGGTGAAGGAAAACATCGTGAGGAAACCATAGCATGGTGGTAGGGTAATTTTTAGTACTCGGCTGGCTAGCTACCACCCTCAAGTTGAAAGATCTGCCGCCAAGCATCTAACGGTGTGTTCCGGCAGCGCCACTTGCGAGCCAGTTCCACTCCATGGTTTACCATCTTCGACCATACCGTCACTTAACATCAGGTGAGCTGTGGTCAAATACCAAGCCTGTCAACCACAAAAAAAAGAATAGTAGCGTAAAAATTTCATGTGCTATGTACTTAAGCCTTATTAATAGGTATTTTATTATAACGAATCCTATTTTAGAGCTATATGCGTGCGGACATGTTTTGCGCAAATTTAACGCAGTTAAAGTGGCAATTGGTCATCACCAACGAGGCGTCATTCATACAAAATTATGCTAGTTCATAAGTTTGTCAACACGCCAAAGGGTTTGGGTTCTACCCCCAACAATGAGCTTCAGCTGCCGCTGAAGGAAAACATTGTGAGAAAATAAAAAAGCATGATGGTAGGGTGCTTTCTAGTACACGGCTAGCTACCCCCCTCAAGTTGAAAATTTGAAATTTGTAACGTGTTCCGGAAGCCTCACTTGAGAGCCAGTTCCATTCTAGGCCAGGTGTGTTCACCATCGTCGACCATGCCGCCAACTAACATCCGGTGCATGGTCAAACTCCTAGCCTAATAAATACAAACTTCTCCTACTTCGCTTAACGTATATCATGTATTTCCCCCATGTCTCAACTCCAGCAATACCAAACAAAGCGCTAACACTTGAACGATTATATCTAGACTAGATCAGAACAAGAAGCGCTGAACGAGAAAATTAGATGACAAGCTAGTACAGCACAACTGCCAATCGACTAACACGCTCTTGATTGGAAAATCATTGGGGCAATTTTAGAACACAAAGATATTCGTCCACCCTTTCAGTGAAAGGTACAAGGCAAAGTTACCCGCCACGACGCGACGGGGAAAATTGTTACCAGTGAGAAATTTTCTCAGAACTGGAAGGTCATTGCGAACTATTTATATTTACTTTGACGCGTCGTAGGTTCTCGGAAAATATTTTGTTGAAACAGATTTTATTTTCATTTATTTTTTATTTTATTTTTATTTTAGCTATTTCATCCCATTATTTATTGATGTATGAACGTAAAGTTTCTTTTGTGTAATATTTCCAAATTGATATCGTTTTCATTCAAATAATGAAGCTATTTAGTATCATCGCCCGTTTAGGATAGGTACTTCTCATTGCTTATCCCACAATTACGTCATCCGTAAAGGGCAAGATAATGTCTCGGATTGATTTTAAAATATACCTACAGTAAGGACAACGCAAAATTTGTGGATTCGATTCCTAAAATGCCAAACAACATAAAATTCAAATTTTATGTTATTCAGATAAGTAAACGAGCTACTTATCCTTATTTTCGGTCAGTTTCGTTGTTTTCTTTTTAATCGTATTTTACACTTTATTTGTAACATAACATTCCAGGCACAGTTATGCCTAGGGCACAACTAGGCATCTGAACCAGAGTAGTTCGGATCGATTCATGAAATTAAATTTCGATGCAACGCCGTGAAATATTACCGCGCCAGGTAATTTCATAAACGAACTCGTCGGCTACCTCGCCAATCGATTGAACGTCCAGCAGCCTCACTTGATAGCCAGTTTCATTACAGACTAGGTGTGCTTTACCATCTTTGCCCACACCGTTACTTAACATCAGATGAGCTGTAAAAGATAGAAAATAGTTTTTTTTTTTTATCACATGTACAAATACATAAAGAAACAGATTACAAAATAGGGGTCACCTCAGCATAATACTAGTCTAAGTGGTATGACTAACGCTTCCAGTGAACCCTTGTAGTTCAAACAAAAAAACACTTATTACATATATTATACATCTCGACTTACATAACATTCGTACGTACGCAATGCCACTGTCACTGACAGTGACGATTACGTACGTACGCTCAACCACAGTGTAAGTACATAAAGAGTTACGGCGGGAACGTGGGAAGAGTCGTGTCACCCCACTGTATTTCAATATATTATAACATGAAAAAAAGTGTGGATTGGGACACATATTTTTGATATTTTTAAGCCGTAGCAGTCAGGGGTAGCCTGTGAAGTATAAGTTTAAACCCGGGTCATACCACTAGCTTTTTTGTAAAGGATCACGTTTTGAGGAAACCTGCATATGTCTACAAAAAAAACAATAAGTAACCCTCTAACGTACATTTGGCTAGAGTAGTATAATATCGCACAATCACGCCACTATTCATAAGCATAGCCAGTGGGACATTTACCATTTTTATTATTTCCTGTCTGTTGCACAAATAAAGTATCTGACAATGACAGGTGATGCCGGTTGTTCTTTCCACGATCATATTGCGTACTTGTAAATATATCTAACCACATAAAAATTCCAATATTCTCCCAAAACCATTTGCTGTAAAATATTTAAAAGACTTCGTAAAATGTGCAGCACGATAAAGTTTTGACATACCTACTAATGCAGAAAAAAAATTGCAGTACGAATATACACCAGTATCCGACGGTATGTGTATCGATCGTCATATAATATGTAAATATGAACAAAGAAACAACTAAACATTTATTTATTTTATTCACGTTTCGTCCAAAAATCCTCGTACGAGACTATCGTATGTTTTCATGCATGTACCGAGCATTTTCGTTGAGATTGAGGACTAGGTACATACTAACCTACCTATAGGTAAATTTTAAAACAAATAGGTTTTTAAATAAAATATATTTAAATGTATGATAATACAATAAATAAATATCGTAGGACATTATACATATCGCCATCTGACCCCAAACTAAACAAAGCTTGTAGGTACTATGAAAGTCAAATAACTGATAGAATACTTAAATACTTTTTTTTTGTAACTACATAGATACTTATAGTACATGCAGAACATCCAGGCACCTAATAAACACTTGTGTAACACATTTTGCGGTATAAAACCACAAAATGTTTGCCCTGAGTGGGAATCGAACCCACGCCCTGCTGCTCATAAGGTAGATATACTACCAATGAGCCAACAAGGCTGAAAATATTATTTAAATAAGCCTACCACTAACTTAAAAATTCATGCTTTATCCACGAATTTAGTTTATGCTGTATCTATCAACTGTGAATTATCTATCAGTCAGTACTTAAAATAATAGATGTTAATTAAATTTAATGCCGCTGCGCTATGGAGATTAAAATGATTAAATAAAACAAATTTAACAGTAGTTAAAACTACTGTTAAATATCAATAACAATGATAAATGATAGTAATTGATGCATTCGATTAGCGGATGTTTAGTTTGAGCGGCGCGGCTTCTCGTGAATTGAGCAACAGAGGCCAGTGGCTCACCTCTTGACCCGCTGCGGAAATCAAACCTGCGTATTTACATACTCGCCAGTGCCGCTCAACCCGACATTCAAACTTCTAACAACATACATTTGCGCTTCAAAATACATAAATACCCGTCAAATGTGACACTGATGCGACCCCAATTAATTTATGCCCCAATAAAATGTTATTCCTTACAAAAGATATAATACAACATGACACTTTTAAAGAATTTTCACATAAATTACAAATTGGAAATGTAATTTTATCTGGTGCGAGACATCACAACAAAATTGACCTTTGCATAAATAGATAAAGCCAAACCGGTCAACGCCACATTTGACTTTGCGGAATAGAAAAAGGTGAATTACGAGCGTGTGATGTAAATGGAATGTTTAGCACCGCTGGCGCGACAACGCGGTGACGCGGCCATCAAGGTAAGCGGGCGTAGCCTCAGCGTGCGCCACCACGGGCGGGTCCTAGTGTTATCGCAGACCGTCCAACAAACGGCCTTTATCTGCGCTCCAAAATGCTCGGCAGCTTAACCCGGAGCAATTAAGATTGCCGCAAAATACGGGTGCGACGCGGATCGCATCGGATGCGGCGCCGCGTCGCCGGCTGGGAGGCTGACACGTAAAAAAGCGTGCGCGTGAATCTGGCGGACAAACGCACGGCACCATGAATCGCGGCGCGTGGTGGACGTGCGCGCTCCTCGCGCTCTCAGCGTGCTCGCATGCGCGCATCTACCAACGCTGCGAGTTGGCGCGTGATCTACGCGCGCTCGGCGTGCATCCTGACCACATCTCAACGTGGGTGTGCATCGCGTACCACGAGTCTCGGTTCGACACGGCGGCTAACAACCCGCAAAGTGGCGATCACGGCATTTTCCAGATTAGCGAACTATACTGGTGTGGGCAGGGCAAAGTGTGCGGCCTGCCCTGCTCCGCACTGCGCGATGATGACATTGCCGACGACCTTGAGTGCGCGCTGCAGGTACACGAAGAACACACACGCCTGCAGGGTAATGGCTTCCTGGCGTGGGTCGTCTATCCGCAACACTGTAAGCAATCTACCAAGAAGTACCTCGTTGACTGCGATGAAAATCTCAAGAACGCTTCGGCGCCGACCGGGGGGCGCGCCTTTAACGCTTACTCGCCATTCTCGTACGACAACCGACACAGAACGAAACCCATTGACAGAACCTATGCGAACAACCCGGATATTGACGCCCTTTTGCCACCGTATCTAGCGGTCACCTCTATTTTTCGTGGAAGTTATGGAAAAGTGCTGGATCACAATAAGATCAACGGCGTGGACTGGTATAATTACAAATATGATAAAGTTGATGAATTGAAGCTTCCAGTGTTTGCACAGGATAGGCCACTGGTTACAGCCATTACTATGACTCCAATGATGACTACTACGTACGTCCCGCCGATTAAACCATGGCGATACATTGAAACAAACCAATTCCGAAAAAAGACGTTATCTTCCGACAAATCTGTAAGAAAAACAACAGCGATAGGTGATGACACTACTTCAGAAAAAAACACACTTAGCTATTCTACTTACAAACCATCTACGGAATCGTCAACGCGTGAATCACTTACTACTGTAGCCGTCGCTAATATATTACCAAACGTTAAAAGTTCTATCGATTCATATAAATCACAGACGAAGCTCACCTCTACAGTCAAACCAGTGAACACAACAGACACTGCATATAAATTGCCTGTGTTAACAACTTCCTACAAGTCACGGACTACTACATACAGACCTTCAACTATAACGAATAGGTCATCAGTAGAGCCAACAAATGATTATCTGACATCCACAACTAGATACGGAGTTCCCAGTACTACAGCTACTGTTAAGTCAACTTTCTCTCCTTTGGTGTCTTCTTTTTCAACCACTACAGCAAGGCCGAAGACTGCTTTTACTAGATTTACATTCCCTCCCTGGGCTTTTACAACACGAGATCTGAATGTTTCTACAACTACTTTGAAACCATCAACGTTAACATCACGAATTAAATCGTCTTGGTACACTTTTACGCCTCGAGTCAATTCTTCCGGGTCGTATATTCCTCAAAATGTACAATCTTCTACATTACCCAGAAATTCAACAAGATCATTGTTAACATCAAGCACGCAAAGACCTTCAGTAACAACGTTCTACACATCGTCAACGACCCAAAAGCCTGCGTTTATCACATGGCCAACGACGCAAAATCCCACGTTCTACACATCGTCAACGACCCAAAAGCCTGAGTTTTTCACATGGTCAACGACGCAAAGGCCCACGTTCTACACATCGTCAACGACCCAAAAGCCTGCGCTTTTCACATGGTCAACGACGCAAAGGCCCACGTTCTACACATCGTCAACGACCCAAAAGCCTGCGTTTTTCACATGGTCAACGACGCAAAGGCCCACGTACTTCACATCGTCAACGACGCAAAAGCCTAAACTTTCCACATCGTCAACAACACAAAAGTTCAAGTTCTTCACGTCGTCAGCGACTCAAAAGCCCGCATTTTCCACATCGTCAACAACGCAAAAGCCCAATTTACTAATATCGTCGACGACACAAAAACCAACTTTCTTCACATGGTCAACGACACAAAGGCCAACGTTCTTCACTTCGTCAAGAACACCAACGCCCACGTCTTTATCATCGTTGACGACTCAGAAGCCTACGTTCTTTACTACGTCAACAACCCAAAAACATACTACTACAACGCCTTCAATACAAAAGGTGGCTACTACACAAAGAACAAGCAGAATCACGCAAAACATATTTGATTTGTACTTGAACCCAACGAAGCCACCCCAGCTACCATTGTTTTCATTTTTGACAGGCAATAGTAAATTCAAGACAAACATCTTCTCAGGAGGAACAACTACTACTATACCATCTATTATGAGAATAGAAGAACGAAGCGGTACGGGTAGAATTTAGATTATAATGAATGCTTCATATCTATCCTTGCAATGTTAATATTTTTACTTCGTGTTAGTGATCGAGTGACCTGTTGACCGCTTTCCAGAGTGTCGTTTTTCACATAAAAACTTTAAAACAAAAGGTACTTCTTTAGTACCTACTAGTTATCTGATATCGATGTCGATATCGATGATACACATGTATATATTGTATATACACGTGCTAATATTTTTAAGAGAATCTAGACGGTCGATGGTGTGCCATAAAAATGTTTCAAAGATACCTTATCTGGTATTTTATTTGTACCCGACTTTTAAAAGATGGTGAAATGCATCTGAACATATAAAACATCAAACCTAGTAAAACTTCCTGACATGTGAAATTTGATTTGCGCCAGCCATTGAAAATTTGAATATTCTATTTCATAAATAAACTCTATTAATGTAAGTGTTTATAGTGACGTAAACAGCTGTAGCAAAATTCAAAAGGATGTAACAAAATAAAAATAAGGAAAATTTCTAACTCTTTAATATAATTAGAACCCTGAAAACGTCTTTTCAACACTTAAGCTTATAAATCTTTATTTTGATGCACAAGATTTATTTTATCTAGGTAAAAACCAATATTTTATAATGACAAGCATTTTCAATTAATGCCCTTTTTCCATCACCACGAGCACTTCCGCATCACGGAGCGCTTCCTCGCGTCTGAACTAAGCACAGTGCTTTGTATAACACAAGCACAAAAGAAAAACTTGCCATGTGATGACGGGTTACAGTGTGGTTCTGGTTTTCTGAGAAGTGGCATGACACTCAAATAATGATGCAAATTATGTGTGCCATAATTGAGAGAGAGAGAGTGAATAGAAGACGGATATCATTATTTTAACTTAGAATAACTTCTAACGAGGAGTTAATAATGTTGATTTGTTTTCATAAAATCTGTAATTTTTGGAGCATTTAAATTGCAAATAATTATTTATTATTAATGCAAAGTTAATATTATTAAGCAAAAATAAATGATGTGTTGATCTAATCTGTCGTATCATATTAATTACAAACCCCTTTGCCCTGTTACTTTCGACCCACGACGTGTTACTTTCGTCCTGCCAATGTGGTCGGAAGTAACAACAGACTCATTTTTTAAAGTCTCTGTGATTCATACAAAATACAATCTTAAAAAAAAACTTAATGTAAAGGACATGAACAAAATTTATGTATGGCTATTTTAATTTTGTCAAAATAATAACACCTAACTAGAAATCAAGGTAAAAGTACAAAGTGTTACGTTTGTACCCGGTCTCCCCTACCCTTGAACAAGTCCGCTGTTTATAAAAGTTTTTTAAAAAGAAATTACAATTAGGCACGTTTTACGAACCAAATATTATACATGAATAGAAACACTAAACCAACTACGTACCTTCACATTTTTTGTTTCGATGTAAGGTCCAAATTTATACGTATTTAAATCTCGCTACCTATTAGGTTACCTTACCAAAGTAACCTTCCGTATGTTTGTCCGTTTTTAGTCGTGAATCTACCGTTGAGGTATTTTGTATTTTGAAGAAAAAAAACAGATTTAGCACCTGTCATCCAAGATCGGCCTAGACGGCCCGAGCGATCACTCCTCGAGGTCACAAACTCCGATTTTTCATCAGAATGCAAACCTAAATTACATATTTCAAAACTGTTACTACACCGCTTTTTGTAGGGCAAATGTCTTTTTTTATTCCCGCTGACTGGACTGATAATGTCTCGTGACCTAATGATAATTATTATATATATATATATATATCCAATATCATAATCCAAATCCAAATAGATATAATCCAATCGCTACTGGAAGATCTGTGCAGTCAGTGACAGCTGAAGTTAATTTAGGTTCGGGGCCGCGGATGAGTGCGAAAGCGTTCCCGTAGCCCCGGCACATAGGTGGCAGGCAGAAACACCCCAGGGTTTTTTTTTTGTGGGTAGGCCGCCACTTTGGCGGAGAGTCCCACATAATCACCGTGCTTCCCCCGGAGCCGGTGGTATCCATTAAGGATTTCCCTGGGCAAAAAAAAAAAAAAGGTAGGTACTACAAGCTTATTAAAATATATTTTTTTTTTATGCATAACGCTACATTTTTGCATAATTCCAAAAATAACGAATGGAAAAGATATTTATTATTATGTTAGTTTTCCCTTACGGTATATTCGAAATAAGCTACAATAATATATTTTTTAAAATCACCTCTGGACGTTCATGTTCATTTTCCCTGTACTTGAAACATGAGCAAATATCGATACATGTATCGACAGTAACCAGTTTTCCTCTAAGCAGCTAACAAACACAATAAAACTGAGCAATCAATGCGGCAGTCTGTTTATTAATAACTTACAATTTAATGTTATGGATTAATATTCATAATGTGACATCCATGAAAAGCGAGCTAATTGAGCGAGCGTCAAACCTCGCATGTCTGGTTCTATAATAAATTATTGCTGTGGTAGCTACGCGACAATGCCGACATAGTTGACATGATGATGCATAGAAATAGGTTTAGCCTGTGATTGGAGATGCTTTGAGTTTCATGTACTTGTAGCTAACTAACTGCACCGATGCACACCCGAAAACTTGTCGAATCTCAAACCACATTGCGAAATTGATATTGTTAATGAAAAAGTACTTCTATCGAGACGGTGGAGCTAGTTTATAATTTTATGAATAAACAAATAATAATTTACACACGCATTTATGACTTTATTAAAAACTTGCGAACGCCTCGCGTTTTCACCCGCGTAGTTCCCGTTCCCGTGGGACGGAATACAGGGATAAAAAGTAGCCTATGTCACCCGGGGATAGTGTAGCTTCCCAACGGTAAAATATTTTTTTAAATCTGTCCAGTAGTTTCAAAGTCTATTACAAACAATCAAATCTTTCCTCTTTATAATTGTACAGATAGATAGACAAATTATTGAACAATAAGAGTACATGAAATTTTTACGCAATCATTGCATTTGACAAATAGACGGAAGACTTATACAATTTTGTTTAAGACTTTGAGGAAATTGGCAAGCATACAAAGTTACTTAATTTATGTCTAATTAACATTTAAAAAACAAGATAACCTTAACTTTTCTTTTAAAAAATTTAAATACTTACACTTTAATCAATCTTAATTCCTAAGAAAACATTAACATAAACCGCAAAAACTTATTTGCTAAACAAACTTTAGGCAACATTATCACGCCCACTAAAACAATTTGTCCTTGACTTCTATTTCTCGGCTGTTTTCTAAGAAACACACGTTAACAGCATCGTAGATGCCTCTTGAATAATAATTAGTAAATAATTTATTACTTATATACTTTATTGGAAATGATAACAATAACACTTACCTCTATCCAGGAGTTATTATAACTAATTGGCCTCGGCTCGTATGCAATCTCACATTTTACATAGCGACTTTAGTCCCATGACTTTTCCCCTGTATTAAAATACGTTATATTATTTGTACCAAAAACGAATATATTTAAGTGAGGCCTGTATATAGTTTTAAGTGTATGCATTATTAAACGAAAAAGACGTGAAAGCCCTAACAAAACTTAAAAACCTAGTTTCGTTTTAAGGGGGTGGGAGGTTCCGGGCACCAGAGCCCTCAAGTTCAGGGGGATGGGATCCTAACTACCACGCAACCTTAACTTGCTCTAATTTATCCCACCTTTGAAATATAAACAGGTTGCAACACAACTACAATAGAATCCGTTTAGTACGACTTCGCATAATATAACAACCATCCGTTTTTATAAGTTTGGTTTTAATATGAGCCACAATGAACGTACATCCGTATATTATAACTCCGCTTACAGCGACGGACCGAAAAAAAAAGGCTTTATTATACAGCGACGGACCGCTATCTAAAATCTAAGTTTATGGTTTTTTCGATCAATATCTCAGTAACGATAAACGTTAGGGGAAAAATATACAAGACCCTAATTATAGATCGTAAAAAAACAACAAAAAATGTGTGTATCTCAACGGAGAACCGCGTTATTCGCGTTAAAAGTCTAAATTTAACCCTTGTTTTCAAGATAGCGAGAAATGAACATAGGAAATCTTGGTCGACAATTTGAGGTTAAGCTCTTCTAAGGGGCGCCCCTCAAAATGTACTCCCTCATGTTATAACAAAAATTTAGCCTTCTCGGTTCACGGGCATTCGGTACTAAACCGTTTTTTCCGACGTAATGGACTGGACTATATCGTCATGCAAATTTAACGTCTAGCTAGATATTAGTTAGAGAAAAAAATAATATTGGAACCTAAAAATTAAAAATGTGTTTTGAGTTCTTTTCTGGTTACATGTTTCCTATATTTTATTTAATATCGCACAAATGAAAAAGTGATTAGCTAATCTAGTACAATAAACGAGCAAAACATGTTTTGATTTCTGAAAAAACGGCACTAACGATAACATAAAAATCGATCTAGGCCTCATCTCTAGGAAAACGAGTTTTCACCGCGTACACCTAAGTAACTACTGAGCAATAAAGAGTGCAAATTTATTAAAGAGCATAAAAAAAAGTCATAAAATATGCTTCACATTATACATGTACATTTGTGAGCTTTTTAAACTATTTATCTCAAACGCTGGAAAGAGCTAAACGCCACTATTAAATTTCTGCCACGGTAAAAAAATTGTAGAGGCTACGGTATATTGCATCAGGTTTACTCCCATTCCAGGCTCGGTATGTTTACCACTTTCGACCGCACTGTCAGTTAACATCAAAAAACATATCTAGACATTAAATAAATAAATACGACAGTATAAAGACAAACAGGTAAAAGACAAACAAAACCCACAGGTATTTTTCAAATATTGTGAATTACAACTGATACAGATTTTTGGGTCGGACATACAACACAATGTTTTTACTGTAAGTATGAAGAATATGAAATTAGTTATACCTTAGCCTAAACTTCAAAACTAAGTACCTATTATGGTAAACGTACTTCTCAATATTTAATCCCTTATTTGATAAATAACTTGCCATACGAAATCAGCAATAAAATAAAGTTAACCAATTTGAAGAGAGTTTTACAACAATACTACCTCAATATCTTGCACTAATGTGATGGGGCATCAATTTTTTTTTAATTCTTGACAGGCTAGGTGTTTGACCACAGCTCACCTGCTGTTTAGTGATGTTTTCTTTCACCGGCAGCTCAAGCTCATTTAGTTGTTGGGATTTGTGTTCAAATCCCAACAACTAAAACTCCCGCGCTAACAACTCCGCTATCATCGCTACTAAATTAAAGTTGTCGAGAACTGAGCGACCGGCCGAGCGCCGATGCGATATTGCATTTCAGTGTTCAGGTTACCGAAATGTGGGTCGCTAGGATGCGTGCGAGCGCTCGGTGTTCGATTACTTCCATCACGATAACTCGATGGCTTTTTATTACTTTACTCTGGAAGTATTTTATTTTATCACAGTTAAATCCTATATGTTTTTATCTTATGTATTAATAGCGACCCGCCCCAGACTCGCACGGGTGCAATGTTGGTACTAACATGGTGCCTTATGCTTGTATTATACTTAAACCTTCCTCTTGAATTAGTCTGTCTATTGATGGAAGCCGCATTAAAATCTGTTGCATAGTTAAGCGTACAGGTGGCGAAGCGGGAAGCGACTTTGTTTTATAATACTATGTAGGGATTATTAAATGGAATTGAAGAGAACCCGACACGAAGACAAACCTCGGCGACAATAAATGGTGTGTGAAGTTTGCTTAAAAAAATTGTAATAAAGTACTAAATAAATTTTAAAACAGTTGTCATCTTTGTTTTTATTGCGGTTAGACGACGACTTATCATTCGACTGACTAGCTAACTCAAGTTGAAAATCTGCCGCCAATCACCTAAAGGTTTGTTTCGGCAACCTTACTTTGGTTTCAGTTCCCATTTTAGACTCCAAGTGTCTAACTATGGCAGCGATGCCCTAGACTTTGTGTTGCTACTCAAAGTTCTATGCGTCGCTGCAATGGACATGGGCAGGCGTTGTCTCTTACCATCAGGAGCGTCTCGTTCGTCACATTAAATTCACATTTAAAAAAAATACCACCAAACAAAAAATACACCTTACCTAACAGCGATAAGATGGACGCAAGTCAACCAAAGCGACGAACCTGTTAATTTTTTTAAGCAGTTATCTCTGAAAACGGATCGGATGTACAAGCTTTGCTTAGTTTGGAGTCAGAAGGCGCTGTATGTAATGTCCTACGATATTTATTTTTTATTTTATTTTTATCTAACAACCAGTAGCGCAATAACGATTTTAATTATTCCGCAGACGTTAGTAGGCGGTAGCGCTGGACTAAGTGTCATTGAGAGAAATAGTGAAAACTTCTGCTTAGCAATGGGACAGTACCTAGGTACTAGTTAAGAAATAATGTATTATGATTGTTTTTTAAATAAAGCTATTTTTGTTGCAGGTGCCATGTTAGTGTTGAGCTACCCTCATTTCTTGTACGCTGACTTTAGATACAGAAACGGAGTCCTCGGAATGATCCCCCAGGAAGAAGTTCATAGGATTTTTATTGATATTGAGCCGGTAAGACAATAATATTACCTAATTCGCATAATACAACATAGGTCTTATTATTAGGACGTTAGGTATGTAGATACGAAATATACAATATACATAGGTACATTTTACGCGTGAACCTAAAGCTGTTAAATTTAAATACTCGCTTAAGAACTATCCGCTCAAAATCGTAAATGAGATTTGATATCTGGGTATAATCTACGACTCTACGCCTATGTAAACACATCGATGACATCGCTAACAGGGTCAACAAGTCGTTAGAATTTATCAAAAGAATTTGTTTCCAATTCTGTATTCTAGTATTAAAGTTATTAAAACGCTATACGTATGGTCGTAGCCTACTCGAGTTGGTACTGTTCTCAAATATGGAAACCTCAGTATGATAGATATATTATTGTGTTTGTGTGTTAACAGACAAAGAATCAATTCAACGTAGATTTGTAAGGTATCTTCAATTCAAATGTAAAATAAACGACAACGACTACGAGTCGAGATGCAGGAGATATCAAATATTACCACTTGAGGTAATACGTAACATAGGTGATATTACATTCGTAACTAAAATATCGCAATGTTATATTGATTTTCCGCATTATTTCTCTAACATACATCTGAATGTCCCTGGAACAACCGCCAGACATTTTAAATACTTACACATCTCTAATTACTGGCGAAATTCGTTTTTCATAAGATCGTCTAACTTTGTAAATGAACTGGAAGAGTTTCCTGAATTAGACTTATTTGAAAAGAAATGAAATGAAATTTATTTATTTATTCAAAAAACATATACTTAACATAAAGGTAGGGACACAAAAAAACGGAGACACACAAAAAGAGATACTATACATAATTATAATAACAAAAAAAAATACCAAGGAACGTAAATGGAAAACTATACATATAATAACAAACAAAAGTACGGAGGAACACAAAATGAAATACTATACATATAATATGATATAACGGTACTCCATGGATCCCACACTAGGATGACCTGTGTCGTGGGATCCAGGCTCTTCATTTTAACAAGCATTTACAAGCGTAGGAACATATAATATGATAAAGGAAAAAAGACAAAATACAGAAGAAAAATAAAGAAACAAAACTGACGAGTACAATAAATATTTATCTACTACCATTTTAATTTTTTTCTCTCTTTCATTAGGTAGTACTAAGTCGATATCTGTTGCCACCGTACAACAGATATCCATTTGGATGCGTTTATGCATAAGTGAGGAGCGTTGTTTTTTATTAGAACTTATTATTTATTTTATTTATTAGTAAAATGGGTATTAATATAAGAGCTTATACATATATATAATATGTGTGTGTGTGTGTGTGTGTGCGCGTGTGTGCGTGCGTGTGTGTGTGAGTGAGTGTGTGGATGCGTGTGTAGTCTGGTCTATTTTACTGGATAAGAGGTCTTTTTCATTTTTCCCTTTAATTTATTTATGCAAACTCCCTACTCTTTTTATTATATTATTTACACTATATTTACTTACAGCTTAGTATATACTATATATAGTCTAGCGTATGCATGCCATTAATTGTTTCTAGTTCTCTCTATAATAGCGATGTATTTTGAATCTAAATCGTGCTATGGTGAGTTATTTTATAATTTTAATTATCTTTTCTGTGTCCATATATCGTTGCGTGGACAGCCATGATGTAATCTTTTTTTACACACAAACCGCGAAGATTCCAAGATGTCAAGCTTATAGTCTAGAAGTTGATAAAGAAATGGACCCTTGAAAAAATACGCATTTTGTGCAAAGAAAGTTCTAGCATTGGGTAGTACCCATTTGTTGCGACGATCACTATTACCCTTGGTACGCACCGCATTCGATTTTGATGTCTTGTGAAAACGTAGTGCCACTGATAATATATATAATTGACGAACAGTAAGGTACTTGGTGTCTTCGTAGTTTGTCTGTAGGGTATTTAAAGGCTTTTTTGTACGCAACCTTTAGATTCAGATTCAGAAATATTTATTGAAGAAAACACTGATACAATTTAATATTATGCTAGGTGTTCTTGCAAAGATTGTGTCATCAGTTTACCCTTATCGGGCATTCAATATTTTAATAAAGCTCTTTGAGCTCTTTCAACATTGATAAGACGACTAATAACCGCAGACCCCCAGCAAACGATGCAATAATTTATCACAGACTAGCATAGGGCTAGGTAAACTATACGCAGTGTTTGTGGGTCCGCTACTGTTCCTAATCTTTTAAATATGTGCAACATTTTGCGCAATCGACCACGTAGGCTACTTATATGGTTTTCGAATGTCATTCTATGATCAATTACTACACCTAGATATTTAATGTGGTCAACAGATTCAAGTAAAGGACAGCTACATACCAAATTTGTGTGCGATCCACATGAATGAAGCTGAAGAGAGACAGCTAGTGGGCGGGATTTTTGAGTAATTCGAAAGGACATATATTTAGTTTTACTCGCGTTTAGTGTAAGCAGATTTTTCTCTAACCAGCTTGCCACCTGTGATAATCCATGATTAGCCAAATTAACAACTTCATCCCAACTATCACCATGAAATACAATTGCAGTGTCATCTGCAAATGTAAAAAGCCTTCCATTTTGGACCTTTAATTTGCATAAATCATTGATATAGGTCAAAAAAAGCGTAGGCCCGAGTGCACTTCCTTGGGGAACGCCAAAAGATACAGACATAAAGTCACTGTAACGATTCGTGACCCGTACTCTTTGTTTCCTATTACTTAAATAAGAGCAAAACCAGTTTAAAGCAGTTCCTCGTACCCCAAGCAGCTCCAGCTTTCTCAGAAGAATTGGCCAAGACACCGTATCAAACGCCTTAGCCAAGTATTTAATATTACTAATTTGAAGACTAAATACAGTCGAAACCGGATATAACGACATTGAAGGGACCGTATACTTCGGATGTTATATCCGATAGTTGTTATAAACAATATACACAAGTAGTCATATGTATGTATGTAGTATGGACATAGGTTATGCAGATGAACTTGTTTTCAAATAAAATATCGAAAAAATAAATAAAACCTACATCACACTGTCAACTATCGCACTAAATAAGTCGTGAAACATGCAAGGTCAAATTAAAAAGAGCGCGGTAGAGTCGGATAGGGTGGGGGGAAAGTGTGAAGCTAATAATAGTACCAAAGTCAAAATTAAAAAAAAACTTAAATTAATACTATGTATTTCCAAAAAAGTCAAAATATTCATTCACACATTAGTATAAGGATGGACATTGTTCATTGTTTTGTTTTGCTGAAACAAGTAAACGGTTGGTCGTTATTGCCGATGAATATCAATAAAGTTTCGTCGTTTTAAGCGATATGTCGCAGTATCCGATGTCGTTATAGGCGGTATGTTTACTTATTAGTTTATATAGGGATTCGGTCGGGACCTTGCCATTCGGTTGTTATAACCAATCTGTCGTTATAATAGGTTTCGACTGTATTACTACAAACTGGTTTGTTGTCTAATTTTGTCTTCATAACACAAAAACTATACTACATACTTCACTCTTCTCTATTAGCAAACAAGCTTAGCTTCAATATGCGAAAACTGATAAATAATGTTAAGATAGTAACATTGATAAGTAATAAATATTTAATCATTGTATGTTTTTTTCCAAATAAAAATAAAATAAGCTGTTCTACGCTTAAATTAGCGGCAATAAACGGAAATGAAAATCGAGTGCCTTCTGAATATTTACAGACTAGCCGCTCTGATTTTGTAATAAGGTGTTGTAAATAAATCTAGTTAAGCCACATAAAAATCTACTTGAGTGAGTACTTGTGTACGTACACAAGTAGATTTTTGTATATATCACACGTACAAGTACTTATACAAGTACAAGTACAATTTGCTTTAAAATAAAAACAAATAAAAACGCCTTATTACAAAATCAGAGCGGCTAGTCTGTTAATATTTAAAAGGCGCTCGATTTACATTTCCGTTTATTGCCGCTACTTAATCGTAGAACAAATTATAAAATTCTGTATGTGTCATATTTACGTTCCTAAGGTGCTTAATATAAGACTTAGATACTATAAGTGATGACTGATTGACAAGATTTTTAATTTTTTGATAAGTATGGACGGGCTTATACACTATATATTTATACACTAGCTAACGCCCGCGTTAACTTAAGAATAAGGTTCAGAGAAAAGTGAAATAAATAAGCAATAGTAGCCATTAATCTAGCATGTCAAACTGACACCTGTCAATCTAACATCTGTCAATCCGTCAATGATTAAATAAGCTTTCATAATGAAATACATGTGTTGTAAAATGTATTCTATATGTTAATCCATGTAACAAGCTATGTGTAATTGTGTATGTTAAATTTCATCTAAATCCGTTTAGCCGTATTTGCGTGAAAGAGTAACAAACATCCATCCATCCAAACTTTCACATTTATAATATTTGTGGGATTACTAGAATAAATATATATAATGTACCTACATATTGTAGGATACACTTTGACTGCAGTGCGCATTAATTGTTAGTGTATCTGCTTCAAGAGCTTTAGGATGTGGGTCAGATTCCCACCAGGACAGACATTTATGTGACGATAAATGTTTGTTCTGTGTCTGGGTGTTCTATAGCATACATATATATAAAAAAAGTAGATAAGTATTATGTATATCAATTAGGTAAAATTCATTTTGTAATCCTTTGTAAAGAAATAATCTTTGGTAACCTACCAGACATTTTCCGGAATGAAAAGTATTCTATACATACTATAATCAATATATTTAAAAAAACCATCCAAACCCGTTCAGAGGAGGAGGATTTGCGTGATCGTTCGCCCAATCTGCGTGTAAATATACCTTTGGGCTTGTTTGTTCTCTTTTTGTATTTCTTTTATGTTGTTTCCAACATTCTTCATTTGGTTTGTCGAAAAATTGACTCAAGTAAGATACAGAATAGCATATACCGAGTCTTGGGACTTTACTGACAAACATTAAACTTCCAATTAATTCTCTATAGAGAACTTCGAAGAAGCTCGCATCCTGCGCGGACGCACGGCCCTGCGGTCTTCATTAGGTCGTCTGTTTACCTTGCGGGTGGACGTCCTACGCTGCGCTTGTGCGTCTGTAGTCTCTACTTCAGAACTTTACTGCCCTATCAGCATTTAGTCATTATAATTATGTGGTTTCATTTATTTTACTTGTAGAACACCGGCACACCGATTAGAGGAGCTAAGAGAGCACAGTTCAATATCTTCCAGCGCCCCATCAGTGGAATCCCACCTACTTCGAATCTTCGCACTGTGCTCATGCCTATTGTATGGGTAGAAGAAGTGAGTATTTTTATCTTTTGTAAGATTACTACGTCCACTTTGAAGGCGATGCATACACATGACTATTACAAAATATGCATATTTTATAATATTAGTAGTTATGACAGAAAAACACCCCAGTGCCAGTTTAGTACAATATTTTTTGTCTTTCCTGTAGTTATTACGCACAAATTGCATCGAAACGTGTGATCCTAAACGTGTTATTTTTCTCAGTCGATAGATTTACCTGAAGAGTATAAGGAAGAGCTACGTTCACGGTTGCTCGGACCGCTTAATCTGCTGGATATTCTGATCCCGGTGGTGATAGCAGTGTGCGCCGGCGTGCTCCTGGCAGGTCTAGTGATGCTATTGCGATCGAAGAGAGAAAAACCTACCGCGCTTCCTATGTCTACAGAAAGAGATAATAAAATATAATTCCACCGATATGTTAGTTTCAGTTCCTTCATCCAAGGGCAAGGCCTGCAAGTTGAATGACAAAATACCTGATATATTCACCTACCTAATTATATAAAATAATAAATAAATATCGTAAGCTATAGGTACACACAACGCCATCTGGCCCCAAACTAAGCAGAGCTTGAGGGATGGAAGTCAGATAACTGATAGAATAAATAAATACTTTTTTTTTGTAAATACATACAGAACACCCAGACACAGAAGAAACATTTGTTTGTCCACAAAATGTTTGCCCTGAGTGGGAATCGAACCCACGCCCTACAGCTGATTACAGCTCTCAAGGCAGATATACTACCAATATTTACCAATTTACCAATGAGCCAACGGGGATGTCAAAGATAGTTATTCACTAGGGTTTAGTTGTGATCATAAGTGAGAATATGATTTATTTGCTACATACCTATCTAGTTAACAGAGTTTCAGAGTCTTAGCCGCCCCGACACAGTAGACCTAGCTGGAGTTGCTATGTATGGCGGTTTTTACCTACTACCTGTCATAAATTAAGTCCTAAGCGAAATTGATTCTACAGTAAAAAATAAAAACACTGGATAGAGCTTGAATGTTTATTTCATTAAAGTTTGTTTACATATAGAGTTCAATACCATTAATATTTCACACAAAGAAGCTGCAAATATTTTCGTACCAATCAATTCATCTGTAAAATTGCTCGCAAATAAAACCACGTCAAGGCTGATAAGGAAGCGGGGGTAAATAGTCTTTCTTTTAATGGACTAGATAAACGATTGAGATTTCACGATACGTACTACTCAAAATATCTAACGTAGGCATAAAAATAGTTAACAAATTATTTAATAAACGCGAAACACAAGTCGCCCGACATCTTTACCAGCCTCCATAGAAATGCAGCTTAACTGTGGTCATCTCACCAGGGAACGAAACTGAGATCATCCCCTTTGTAAAGAATTATTAATTTAGACAGATAAATTTAATTTAGATTTTACTAACATCTTAAATGCAGTCGCTTATTAGACCCGGTGACTAAAAGCTAAGCACAGAAATGTGAACCCAATAAAATGCGCTGTATGGCAGAAGCTTCTAAGAAAAGTGATTCTTAGTTGAAATTTTGCCAAAAATAGGGCCCAAGATATAACTCAAATTTCAAATATTTACTTTTAGCCAGACTGGTAAATGCGCGTCTTTTAGTCCCTCGCGAGAATAGACACCACAATAGACCTGCACAACTTACATTCATAAAATATTATCAAGTTATCATACGACAAAGTAGAAGTAAAAACATTCATCATGCGTCAGGAGGGGGCATTTACAGACATTTATTATTAAAAGTATATTGCTTAAGTAATCTATTACTTAGCTAAATAAAAATTACATTCATTTATACGATAATCCACTTCATAGTCACGGTGCCTAACACATAGTACCTACCTTAATTATAATAAAATTCGTGTGCCATTTCTGCACAAAATGATCTTATTTCTCTCCATATGAAATAGAATATTATCGAACTGCCTTCAAAAGACGTCTTTCTAATGATAAAGGTAAAAAAAATAAAGTCATGCGTCATACCAAAAGTAGGCAGATATAGTTTTAAAATAAGGATTTTCAAAAGAATGACAATACAAAGACAGTTACCCAATTAGCTTCTCAATCAAATAACTCATTAACATTGTAATTAGTAACACTATGAAAGTAAAAAATAAATAACCAAGTCCAGGTCATAGGTACCTATAAATATAGATTTTACATTATCTACTCAGAAATAGCTAAATATTAATTCGATTTATTTACCAACACATGATTTGGAGGTTAGAAAAGGAAATAATGTATAATATAATTATCATTTTTAAACGAAACAAACGTAAAAGTAAATCATAATCATATCTTATGACGACGACACAGATTACACTGATTTATTTCATTGTTTTTATTCCATCATTTTAATAATTACATTTGGCCAACGGGTGGCATTGGCACTAAACCCTTTTTTAAAGAAAATAGTTAAATGTCTCTTTTATCCAAGATTTTTCGTGAACATAATTCATGCGCTTGTTAAGATAGAGAAAAAAAATATTTAGTGTTTAGAATAACAAAATCTCTTACGTGGTTGTAATTTAAACAAGTATTACCTACTACGTGAAAGATACTTTCACCTATCATGCTTTTGGTAAGCAGCAGTGCTAAATGCCAGTGTTGTTAAAAAATTTAATCGAAGGAAGTTCACATTTTGTGGAAGTACTTACATAATTTTAACATACATGGTTAAAAAATCTACAATGCCATCGTAGGTACCTACAGCAAACAACATAGCTGATTATTCTAGGGAAAACTACGGATGTCAAACGGGTCAAGTGTCTTCTTTGATTTTAGCGTCGCATTTTGTGCATGTCAAGTGTTTTGATATTATCAAGTTTCATAAGTTTAAAAGTAGTCAAAGTCCAGTCCGTGTCAGTCGAATCCAGTCATGCTTTAGTAAAGTAGTGGCGACGTTACTATAAGCTTCTATGTTTTGGAAGCCACACGAAAAATTATGTTTCACCACATCATATCAGTTTCCCACACTCGCGCTTGTAATTCAGTACTTTATGAATAAAACGCCACTATTTCTTACATTAACACTCCAAAAACACTAGTTTTGGGAAAAAATACAATGGGGCGACGCGACTCTTTCCGCTTTTCCGACAAAACCTCGGGTGAAGTGTCATCCTCTATTTGAATCTGTGCATTAACCATTCTCAAGTAATATACAATTTAAATGACACAAAGTAATGCACCTTTTTGTAGCAAAAATTGTTTTAAAAATATCCACGAGAAAATAAGACCATACTTTGACTTACCGTAATTAATTAACAAAAGAAATGCCCACGAAATTAAGAAAGTAGCTAAATATCTAGTTTTAAAGTAGCGTTTAGCGTCGTGCTCTAATAAAACCTGTAGCGTTTTATACAATTACGGTAGAATATAACCAAATGCTTGGCCGTTTTTCAAGGGCTTGGTCTACGGAAAAATTAGAAAAAAGACTAATAAGATAAAATAGAGAATAAATACTACTAACATTTTGATCTTAAAGCAAATAAAAACCTGGTACCATTTGTATCATTGTTGGGCATATGCCATATAATGTAATCATAGCGTAATTATAATAGCGGGTAACACAAATCCGTACAAAGTCGCCTTAAAATTTCATGCATTTTATAAATTACAGTAATTAATATAATATTCCTAAGCTTTAATGAGTGTGGCATCTAATTTAAAACAAAATAAATTGTCAATAATCCGCATAGAAATAAAAAGTACCCCAATGAATGTCAACTAAAATGATTAGAACTGCTATAATACAATTCATATAATTAAAATACTGGATCTAATTTGTATTAAAATAGTCTACAGCAATCTGCATAGAAACAAAAGTCTCCCATAAAATAAATAATAATCTGTCAACTTATACTTCTATGAGGACTGTTAAAATTCAATTTGTTAAATTAAAATATTATTGGAATTTAAACAATATCATTAAAATAAAATCAGTCCTCAAAACAGTTATACACAATTCGACTAAAAAATTTACAGTTTATTTACATCTTTATATATATATATATATATATATATGTGTATATATATATTTATTTATACCATAATATTAAACTACTCTATTATTTCTTTAAGTATGTATTTACAGGTATGTACAAGATCAATATAGAGTTTAAGTGTCGTAAAATAATACATTAGTCTATGTGTTTGTCGGCGTTGTTGCGCTTGCGTCCCTTGGCGTGTGCCAGCATGGTGACGAGTTTCTTGTGGCTGTCGCCAACGATCCAACCGTGCTGGGGCTGCGGTCCGGCTGCATCCTCGCTCTCCGAGGACCAGTAGTGGTGTGTAGCACGCGCGCGGATCTTGGGTCCGGGCGGCGCGCGCTTGCCGCTGCCGCTACCGCCGCCGCACGCGTCGCTGTCCTCACTCAGGCCGCCGCTCGCGGCGCGCCCCTTCGACTTGCTATCACTCTTCGACGAATGCCGGTTGGTCTTCCTTGCACTCGTGTGGTGCACCTCTTTTTTTCTACTCTTCTTTTTGCGAGAAGCGCTCGCCACCACAGAGTCTGTACTGTTAGGTCTTTGCGGGGTCCCATCGAATTCAGACTCCGAACTCCAATGTTCAGCCAGTATGTTTTGTTTGCCGACTGTACATTTTCGTCGCGCCCTTTGACGTGCCACACCCGTGTTGTCAAACGATTGCTCGAATGTATCCGCACTATAGTCGTGGCTTGTACTGATACCTTCATCTGATTTCCTAGGAGAAAGTTTTTCTGTTGTAGTTCTAGCGGCGGGCGCCATGAACTTGCCTATATCTCTTGGTGGCGTCGCGCTTTTAGTTTTATGGATTTTATCCGAAACTTTGTAGTTCTTATTATCGCCTTTAACTGAATCAGGTTCGGTATCGTCGCGATCACATTCGTCACTTCCAAAATTGGCTTCACTCTCCTCCATACCATCATATCGAAGAGATTTAAAACTCTTGTTTTTCCCCGTTTGAATAATCTTTGTTGATTTTGATTCATGAGCAGTCTCTCGAAAGTCATACTTCTGTAAGCGAATACGATTTCTCGGTACGACTAGCATATCTTTATTAACGTCACTTTTTGACTGTGAAAAGTCATCAGGCTTCCCTTCCCTTTCGTGTCTCATCTCTCTAGCTGCCTGTGTACTATGTGCAGATACCATCGTGTAAATATCCATTTTTGCTGCTTCTGAAGGTGTTGCTTTTAAATATTTGGTAGCAGCCGATTCATTGCTGGATTCCGCGTCCAAATAATCAATTTTGTTTTCTGTTTGAGCGCAGGTAGATACTTTTTCGGCTGGTAATATCAGATGCATATATTGTCTATTTAATGCTTCCGGCTTGTCAATATCGAATTCATCTTCGCTATTATAATTTATAGGTTGATTAGTTTTGACTATTTTAACCTTTTTAAAATTTGTAATATTAGCCTCATCCTTTGTTGCAGCAATAATATCTTTGAAGGTAACTTGTGTAGACTCTTCAGACATCAGACTATAACCAAGATTTTCCCTTTGCTTATTTTCAATTGAGAAGATTTGCATTGAACTAGTATCTATCATATCGTTTTGACATAATGATGATGATTTATGCTCAGATTGACTCGGAATGAGGTGATTTGGTTTAATGTCTATACTTTCGTGTTTACTATTTGTTGGTGAACATTGCTTAGATTGAGTTGTGTTGTAACTTTCGTCATCAATAGAGATTACATTTTTATTTAGTGAAGATGTATTGGTTCCGTCTTCGCACGTAATCATGTTATGTTGCTCCACAGGCGATAAAGATGTACTAATTTTTCTTTGAAGATTTGTTATTGATGATGGTGCGACATCTTTTCGTTGCATAGAGATATCATTGTTACTAGGTTTAGATACGGTTTCTAGTAGACTATCGAAAAGTTGGTCCAGATTCGGTCTAGGTTTTTCAAGTTCCTTTGAGTCAGGTTTTTCACATCGCACTGCGTTATTCTTAAAAATATTTTCTATAGCCGCATTCTTATCAGCGTTTCTATTTTTGTTGACACAATTTAATCTCCCGCATCCTCTTTCAACATCGCTGTCGTCAGAATCATTGTCACTAACGCAGATGCAATTGATATCGTTGGACATGTAAAAAATGAAATCTCCTTCTGGACAAGATAACTCACTTTCGTAGTCACTTTCATCCATTCGGTCAGGAATAAAACTAGATGTGCTAGCTATAGCACTATCAATTTCTTTTTTACCATTGTTTACCTCATTATTACTTGGTGTCTTACAATCTTTTTGTATTTTTCTGCAGGAATCTTCTCCTGTAAATCGTTGCAAATTCTTCTCTTCTCTTTGATTTTTTTTCTCAACCCCTCGCGTTTCTTCTTTTGATATACTGTTCTTTTGCCCCTTTCCATTGCCATTTATAGTAGCTTTATTTCGTTCTTTTACAGTTTCAAAATTAATCAAATCTTTGTCTTCAGCTTTTCGTTCTTTATCTTTACTTTTTAATTTTTCCTTTTCTGTGTCTTTTCCTTTCTCTTTCTCCTTATGCTTTAATTTATTTTTATTATGCATACTTCTAAATCTATCCATTACGGTTGAAGGTCTGAGATCGAATAATTCTGTATCTTCACTGTCTTTAAACTCATAAATGTCTCTCTCTAACATGGATTTATCTTTGTCATCAAATTCACTGCAAATACTGTCCAAATCACTCGATTCTTTTTTCCGCTTAGCAGTAGTTTTACGTCTCTTTTTTGATTGCCTTGGTGGGGAAACATTGATTGGCATGTTAAGATCCTGTGTCGGAATTGATATTTTTATACCCTCAAATCCTTTTAGTGCTCCTTTTGTAGGTACTTGCGTGTTTTGATAATTTTTTTTTGTGTTTTTTGGTGTCTTTTTCTTTTCAGGCTGTTTTCGAGATTTGGTACTGCAAAAAAATAAACAATTAAGTACATTATTTCATAAAAAATTATTTGACTCGGACAAATTATTTTTTTAAAATTGATTACAAGTTCAGAACAATTTTAAAGGTTAGATATTTAAAAGGAACATTCTTCAAACAAAAATAATAAGTTTTTGATAATTGATTGATTCAAACGTTACTTTGCGGAAGTTCATTTTGAATATTCTAGGCATATATTTAGTTTATTTCCGCTTAACAGTCGTTTTAGTTACAACAGTGATGAGGATTTAAACTTAACAAACTTTACAATAATTTAATGATTAAAAACTTATCCGAAACTTCAAAAATCTCGACCAAGCGCTCAAGGAGTCAACACGTCCTAAGGATGCCTTGTATAGAGGCGAAACACGTTTCGGCAAGTGGTTGCAGCGAGAAGATATAAAGACTTGCAGTTATTTTAATTAATTTTTTAAGTTTATGTCAAATTTAGTTCTAGATATTAAGTAAAATTTCGGATTTTTAAATTATTACATTATTGTAAAGTTAGTTAAATTTAAATTTTCATCATTGCTGTAACTGAAACGACTGTTAAGCGGAAATAAACTAAGTATATGCCTTGAATATTCAAAGTAAAGTAATAACGACTGCAACTGAAGCAGAAGTACATAATATTGAATTTTTCAGACTGCTTTCACTATAGTTTTACAGAGGAATGTCTGAGGGAAAAAAATATTGTCAAGAATTAACATCTAGTGAGCTGTGATACAGCCTGCCATACATAAAAAAATCACCTGGTTCTAGGCTCACTAATAATTTGGGATTGTTTTGCTGCTACTGCTTGTGATCTACTCTTTCTTTTAATTTTATCAAATTTGTCTTCAAACATGTCTATTTCTTCAATATCGGGATACATTTTGTCTTTTATACCTGGGTGTTTCTTCTGTTTACTCCTACCAGGTTTTTTAGTAAACTCAGATTTCGCGACATTTTTATCTTCAATTGGCAATGTAGAATTAATTTGATCAACATCTGTCACAGTCATATCTAGATTGTAAGTATTCTGACAGCCCACAAAACAATTTCGGGCCGCATTCGCCTCGGCAGCTTCTCTAAGGCTAGAAAACAAATCGTTTTCCAAACATCTAACTTCGTCACTATCCATAATGGCTTGGGCCGCTAAAGAGTCAAGATCACTGTCGTCCATTCTCATCACCTCGCCTGGTTCATTTGGACAAATATCAATTTTCGGTTCAGTTGACTGGACATCGAAATGAATGACATCGCCTGTTGCCGAATCTGTAAATGAAAATATTTTTGAAAATTTTGTTAATTTACGAAAACTTGCATTGTATCTTAATCTCACTTTTTTTACAGGGCTACTAAAAAAAAGTATAATATTTTCAGGGTTCAAATAATATCATCAATTTAATATAAAAAATACCCACCTCGAGAAGTGATTATGTTGCTCTCAGTCTCGATTTTTTTCTTATTTTCACTATGAGTCGACTTTTTGGATGATTTTTCCTTGTAGCCGAAAACAGAGTCGTCGCTTTCGTTACCGATCAAATGAAATGTCTCTGCAATTTTCTTGGATGCTAATAAGTTAGATTTACGTGGTATCCTTTCAGAATAGAAACCAAAGTTTTCCATAAATTTGTCAGAACGCAGTTGTTGTTGCTCTTCTTCATTAGACACAATAGTAGCATCAACATTATGTACCTCTAGTGTACGACTAGTTTTCTTTTGTTTGTTTGGTTGCTTTTGTGCAGTTTCATCTAATAAATTATTAATAACATTTGGAGTGTCATCTTTAATAGGTGTATCGCCTTCACATGTGATGTCATCAGTGGTTGCTCGTTTCAGTGTAATTGTTTTTAGTTTACATAGCTTGTGATTTCCTTCTTCATTTGAATTATTGCTGTAATTTTTATTATCATTCTTACAATCACTATTTTCTGTGCTAACCATTGATTGAGTTACGTCGATATCTTTTTGGTTTGATGCTAAAGTATTTCGTTTTTCTGTACTTTCGGTTAACTCGTTATCTGTGTTATTTTTTAAATCAACTTTTGACCTTTTTTCGTCCACGTATTTTTGCAATGGTACATCGCTTTTTGAAGAGTCCGAATCTGAATCGTTGTCAATGTTTGATGAAACTTCATCTTGTTTCAATGGTGATATAACCAAATTTTCTCTCATGACATTCAGTAGATCTTGGCGCGACTTAGTAGATTGATTATTATTTCCTTTTTTGCTCTTTTTCTTTATAATCGGTCCTGTAGTTTCAAGAATATCTATAAAATCTATATCATACGGATCGTAATTAGCGTGATCTTTGACAGAAGTAGAAGACGACCGAGGTTTTCTATTTGGGGTGGATCTGCTGTAGCATGTAACACGAGTCTCATTAAGAACACTTGCATTGGATTTTTGGTTAGGAATGTCATTGCACGATTCATCAAGTATTTTTGGAGATTTTCCGTTATTGTGTTTTTCTTTTGAAATACAGTCATCGTGGTCATCTTTTGAATGTTTCCCAGTTGATGTTTTTTGTTTTGTTTCCAGCAAAACTTTGTCATCATCAGAATCGAAATCAGATTCTGAATTCTTTTTCTGATACTTTGTTTTCTTCGACTTTAGTGAAATGACATCGGAAGACTTAGAAGTATTCAATTTCCTTTTTACCAACATAGTACTATCTTTAATTTCTAATGAATTATCGCTTTCTTTGATTTCTAGTAAATCACCACCACATGATTTCTTTTCATTATTAACTATAGTTGTGTTATCAAATAAGCTCGAAGTATCGTCAACACATATCAAATCATCATTACAGGAATCTTTTTCAGTAATTTTATTGCCTGCGTTAGGCAATTCTCGTAGTATGGAGCTATTGCTTTCCGAACCACTGAAAAAGCTACTAAGACCTGCAAGTTCCTGCTCGTGTTTATTTGTACTGGTTTGTTTTATTTTCTTTGATATTCGTTTCGAGTGGGGGGTTTTTTTACGTTTTGTGGATTTTCCTTTTTTTATACACATAATTTCTGGCCCTTCAGATGAAAATGATAAATTATTCTGAACAGGATCACAGCTTTTTTCTAAAATACTAGATTCACTGATACGTTTCTTGTCTTTTTCCACTCTGGATAGTATAAGTCTTTTCATGGTCAGGGGAGTTTTTTTGGTGCGATCCTCAAGTTGTTCACTGTCCTCTAAATAACTACCATCAACATACATTGACTTGCCACGTCTACTGCGACGCAACGGTAGTGTGTTGACTTCAGCAACTTTGGAGCATAATTTAATATCACTATCTATCGAAGTAGCATACATAGTTATGTTTGTAGACTCTTTTATAGAAACGTCTGTAAATTCTTTGGCTTCTTTTTTGGTCTTACTAGGTATTGAATCTAACAAATCTAATTCATTTTTCTTATCAACATCGGACAGACTCCGTTTAATTTCATTATTGCTGCTATTTTTTTTAGATTTTGTTTGGATTTCTTCGATAGAGACGTAAGTTTCGTTAAACTTCACATTTTGTGAAATGCTTTGATCCGGTAAATCCAAGATTTCGTCAGTAACGCATTTTGTAAGTTTCTCAGTGTAACTAATTTGTTTATCTGTACTTGTATTTTGCGTTTCTTTCTGTTCGTTTTCATTAACACATCTATCGAGTGAGTGTTCAACTTCATTTAGTTCAGGAACTAGGCGAACATCGCTTTCTTTTATCTTATTCATATTTTCCGTGATATTATTTTCTTTATTTACATCAAACTCATTAACTTTATCTATCGTTGTTGTCACAGGAAAATCATTAGCACAGACTTTATTTTTATTATCATGAACGTCATTGAATTTTGTTTGTGAAACTTCAAGCTGTTTCAATTCGCTTACTCCTACATCAGAGATATCGTTATTTTGGATGATTTTCTTTTTAGTCTGACGTTTCGAAGCAACTTTAAACTGTTTTTTCTTATCTTTCTTTTTTAACATAGCTTTACTCTGCTTGGTAGCGTGTTTTTCTATTCCGGAAACTGATTTGCAGTACTTTTGTTTGATAATTGCCAAAGTTATGTCGTCTTCAGAATCATCTTCATTTAGTTTGTCGTTCGTGGTCGCTACTTCGTAGACGTTTATGGTTTCACATTCTAACAACGTTTCTAAGGTTTCAATAGATGCTTCATTTTTCATATTAGATGTTATTTCTAGTTTATCAGTAGAGTTTGACGATATTTGCTGTACTTCTTCATTATTAACGGAACATATATTTTCGTGATTTCCAATTGTGTTTAAATTTCCCTCAAGTTCCCCATTTTTTATTTCTGCCAAAAAATCACATTTATCTCGAAATTGTATTTCTGATTCATTTTTCGTATGATTTATTTCCGACTTATTTTCAGAAGACATATTTTTTGGTTTTAATGTAGATACTTGATTGTCAGCAAGTAATGTTTTTGAGGAAATCATTGATTTCGTTTGTACTGATGTCTTATCGACAGCCGTACTGCCTTGCAAAAGTGGGATTGATGAACGTTCTACAGTGAGGGCATTCTTGTACTGGTTATCTTTATGTGTATCATTTGAGCTTATGATGTGATCACTTTGGGATACTTCTGTTTTATGTGGTACATTGTTTGTAATATTATCTTTGTTTTCTGATTTTCGATCACTGGTAATCAAAGATAGTATAGTTTTGTTTTTGTCTTCAAAGTATTCTACATTTTGTCTTATTGAACCCCGCAAACTCAAGTTAGTACCACAATTGTTTTCAATATGTTGGGTATTTAATTTACCATTGTCGTATATCAAATTATTTGTAGTTATATTACATACTTGTTGTCCAGGATTAATACCTTGACTCGAGCTTGAACGGTTTTCATTTGTTGCAAAACAACCACTGACAAGTAATTTCATATCGTCTGAAAATGGTTTTTTG